>CM030011.1:26049369-31049369 GCA_017639485.1 Pluvialis apricaria
CCAAATAGAAAATGAGCTTCTAATGGCATGAAGTCTAGTTGGAGGCCAGCAACTAGCAGTGTACCTCAGGGGTCAATACTGGGTCCAATCCTGCTTAATGTCTTCATTAATGATCTGGATGACAAGGCAAAATGCACCCGCAGCGAGTTTGCTGATGACACAAAACTTAAAGGAATGGCTGATGCACCAGAGGGTCATGCTCTACTATTCAGAAGGGACTCGACAGGCTGGAGAAATGGGCTGACAGGAACCTCACGCAGTTCAACAGAGGGAAGTACAGAGCCCTGCACCTGGGCAGCAATAACCCCATGCTGGGCGCTGACCTGCGAGAAAACAGCTTTGAAAGCCAGACCCTGGGGGTCCTGATGGAGACCAAGTTGAACATGAGCCAGCAATGTGCCCTTGCGGCAAAAAAGGCTAACGGTGTCCTGTGCTGCAGTAGGAACAGTGTTACCAGCAGGTCGAGGGTGATGATCCTTCCCCTCTACTCTGCACTGGTGAGGCCATACCTGGAGTGCTGTGCCCAGTTCTGGGCTGCCCATACACAGACACAATGGACGGAGTCCAGCAAAGGGCCACTAATGATCAGGGCACTGGAGCATCTCTCATATGAGGAAAGGCTGAGAGCGCTGTGAATGTTCAGCCTAGAGAAGAGAAGGTTCAGGGGGGAAACATGTCACTGTGTACAAACACATGAATGGACGGTATTAAGAACACAGAGCCAGGCCCTCTTCAGTGGCGCACACAGGACAAGAGGCAATGGTCACAGATGAAACACAAGAGGTTTTGTCTGAACTTCAGGTAACACTTTTTCACTCGAAGGGTGACTGGGCACTGGCACAAGTTGCCCAGGGAGGTTGTGGAGTCTCATTCCTTGGAGATATACAATAGCAGTCTGGTCGTGGTCCTGGAAAACCTGCTGTAGGAGACCCTGCTTGAGCAGGAGGACTGATGACCTCCAGAGTGTCTTTCCAACCTCAACCATTCTGTGATTTTGTGAAATGGTGTTTTCAGACTAATTGGGACTAAGTCATTATACTGTATGGCTAGCCTCGTGCTCCTCCATCAACAATTTTCAGTGATTAGGGTAATTTAATTTGCTATGAATATCAGCATATATTTGTACAGTATAATGACCAAGACAATTAGAAGATATTCACAGGTTTATCAAAACCTGACATACAATTCTTCATAAATCATTACTTCACCTCTTGCTCACAACCTGCTGTATTTTCAATTTTAGTTCTTGCTCCTCCTAAATGTATCAGCAATTAGTACAGTAACCTCTTTTCATTACTAGTTTTCACCATAAGCATGCTCCATTAGCGGAGAAATCCATAAGAATTAAAGTATGTATCTGGCTCACAGGAAAAAACAATTTGGATTAACAAGACGAGAATGTCACTGAATGACTATTTTAATATTACTCTGGCAACATGACTATCAGAGCATGCCTGCTCCCCTTCACTCTTTATCCCTTGAAATGCAGAACAGTTAATATCCTGATGCAGGTCCAGCTCGGATCCACAAACCCAAAACCTTTCATCTCAAGAAAAATCAAACCACAAAAATCACGCTTAGTGCAGTTTACACAGCAATTGATTTAAAAGAAAATAATGAGACACAGATTATGAAAATGCTTGACAGTTAACCAAAGCTGAGAATAAACACTAGTTTCTTCTCTTGTAGAAAGTGTTTGGTTGATTACAGCAGTATGGCTTTTAGGCTGTCCTTAGTTTATCGCAGAGGAAACTGGATACCTGTAGATGAGCCATATTACTTGGAACAGTAAAACTAGAAGCAGATTTTACTAGTATAAATTCATAAACTGAATGTGTAGGTTAGAGCAATATTCTTAAAATTGAACCAGTCCTCAAAAAGTTGATTCTGTGAATCAGAAACAGGTATTCAAATATTCAGTAGATAGATAAGAAAATATAAAACCTGTTTGTAGTCAGCAAGCAAAAAACATAGGAAGGTTTCCCAGAAATACAGAAACCTTAATCAGCTGTGTTCTATTTTCTCTTTAGTCAGGAAAGAAAAACACTGTAATAATAATGGGCACCCTTTATCATATTCATAGTATCAATTTTAAGTATTCTTTTTTTGTTTCAAAATTACAAATGTATTTCTCAAAATACCTGTATGCATAGCTATGCATGTCTTCGATTTCTAACTGGCTTTCATTGCCATAAATGCATTGGTATAAATGCTATTAAATCCAGATTTTTTGTTATCACAGTGCTAAAATAAAAACACTGGAGCTCAGGAAAGCTGGTTATTGTAAATCTACTAAGGTTCACGAGCTAGAATTCACCTTAGTTTTCGTAAAATAAAGGGCACAAACTGCTCTATCACCTATGCTGTTAACAAGAAAATTACAAAATTTAGGTTCCAGCTTTGTAAATAACTGTCCAGCTTTTACTTTGGAATGGTCACCGCAGCAAATATTTTTAGGGTATTCCTCTACAGGTTCTTGCACTCCCTTCAAAGAATTCCCCCCTAAAAATGTCAAAAAGCAATATCTCAACATTATCTCTTATCAGATAATCTTTATTCTGTGTTTTACACCATCAATACATATCCAAAGACTAAATTCCTTATGCAGCTTCTTTCTAACAGAACCACAGCTACTGGGAATTTCTCTTGCCTCGTTTCAACACGTAACGGCACTAATTCATACAGTATCACCATAAGGAGGTGCTAGATGAGAAAGTTGAAGGTAACAGTCTGAAATAAGTATGGTAATTCTGATACAATTTCAAAACATATAGTGTTTAATAGCTCACCATTTCTCAGGAAAACAACTGCCTTCATCTTTGCTTCCTACTCCCACTCCAACTCCAAACACTCAAAGTCAGTGGAGGCAAAAATGAAAAGTAATTATTTTCTATGACATATAAGACCGATATTCAACTAATTTCAAGATCACCAGAACACATCCCATCTGTTTACAGCTTCTTTGTCCCCACAAGACATAACGTTTTCTTTTTAAGAAATGATAACATCCGCTCTTGAGTAACTGTTAAAAAAAAAAAGTACCTGTGGCTGAAATGGTGGAGCAGTAGGCCCCTGCATGCCTTGTGACTGTTCATCCATTCTACCACATAAACGCGTCCCTTATGTCCTGAAAAGAGAAATACAGTCATTACACTGTAATTCAATCTGTAGTCCACCAGCAGCTTCAAATGCAAACAATGAACTGAACTTCAGACAAATAAGAGGCAAGCCCTGAACAACTTTTTCATCACACAAACACGAAGCGTCTCTGCCTGGTCAAACCTTCCAAGGCCTTCAGAAGAACAAGAGTTACGTGTCTGACTGGAAACCTCTTCTTGCTTTTTCATTTATTTCTTATTTATTTATTTTCTTATTTCCTGCTCCAAATCCTGAAAGTTCTAGAGATAGCTTGACATAAAACACTTTTCTGATGCTTCATGATCTTTAACATTAGGAAATTTCCTGTAATAAATTTATTCTGCTAAATCTGTACACTGTAAATACTGCAAACATGTCCTTCTGCACAGAGCTACTTACGTTTCACAAACCCTTCTTTAGAATGAGGTAAAAATTTCTCAAATAGCATTTAAGTTCAGCATAGAATCATTTATGTTGAAAATTACCTTTAAGATCATCAAGTCCAACTATTAACCTAACACTGCCAAGTCCACCAAAATGGAAGCATGAAAGCATACAATCTACTATCAATCTCTGTTAAAACACACACAAAATCAATCTTCCTAGTAATTTCTTTACATGATATTAAAAAGGTTAGAAATAACTCTCAACAGAAAACAGCAAACTTTAGAAATGTTTTCCAAACCCCACTGCAAAATACTGAAGAAACTTTACCAAGTAGCTTGTGTTCACAGTACTGCTGTCATTCTTACAGCATCATTGTGATAACATTACTAATAAACAAAATAATCACAAAGCAGCTTTGCAAAGTTTCTCAATATACTGCCCTGGTGTACTAAACAGTGGATTGGGTATGCAAACCAAATCATTAAATATTTGCTTTCACTCCCCTGTTTAAAGCAGTCACCCCATGCCCTTCCAGTACCGTCAGCTATTTGTAACACCAAACCACAGCCATTCCCCAGAGCAACTAAGGGTCCCCACGGTTTTGCCTTCCTGTCCTTAGTAGTCCCGTATAAAGCATACAGTTTGGAACTTTCTGTTGTTTTGTCTGAGCATTAGCTGCAATTAATCCAAAGATAAAAGACATCTGAAAAAGCAATTTCAGGCAGGTCAAGAGGAAAAAAATAAATTATCAAACTGAGGTGAGAAGTAGAGAAGAAGAGGCATGAATTGCAAAGATTTCTAGGACTGTCACAGTGAGCGTGGTGAGAGAGGGGGAAACAGCTGGCAGATACACGCTGCACACACGCATCACTGGTGAGGCAATCGTTTAGGCAGCCCTAGGATACCAATACTGACAATTCCTGCAAGTTCTACAACACCTCCCGTACAACCTCCCCACCAAGGCAAGAAATCATAACACAACAGCACTGAAAATTAAACTGTTGCCACAAGACTGCACCTAAATTATCCAGTTAGATTCACAGCAATTTATGCAGTTGTGACAAATTCTGAGGGAGGAACGCATGGCAATCTTAAGGAATCTCCTGCTAATTTCTTGTTGTAAAGATCTTTCTATGATTGCCAAGAATCCAAGAATTCTTTTCTGAAGTGGTATTTTTAAGAGCCTTTACAAGAGTTTTGCAATGTCTTTTCCTAATATGTTTACATATTGAAGATTGTTCACCATGTAATGCTCCAACAGGTAATTCCTATCGGTCACAAACACTTGTTTCAAAATCCCCAGGGAAAAGAAAGAAACAAACTCTATCCTCTACTGGATAAATAGAGGATTACATTCGCAAACCCTCATGTTCACAAGCTCTTCTCCTCATGGGGGATTTCACCCACCCCAGTATCTGTTGGAGGGACAACATAGCAGGGCATAAGCAATCCAGAAGGTTTCTGGAATAAATTGATGATAACTTCCTTCTCCATGTGATAGAGAAGCCAATGAGGAGAGGTGCCATGCTGGACCCTGTTCTCACCAACAAGGAGGGACTGGTGGGGAATGTGAAGCTCAAGGGCAGCCTTGGCTGCAGTGACCATGAGATGGTGGTCTTCAAGATCCTCAGGACAGCGAGGAGGGCACACAGCAAACTCGCTACCATGGACTTCAGGAGAGCAGACTTTGGCCTCTTCAGGGATCTGCTTGGTAGAGTACCATGGGATAAAGCCCTGGAGGGAAGAGGGGCCCAAGAAAGCTGGCTAATATTCAAGGACCACCTCCTCCAAGCTCAGGAGTGATGCATCCTGACAAAGAAGAAGTCGGAGAAAAAATGTCAGGAGGCCTGCATGCGTGAACAAGGAGCTCCTGGACAAACTCAAACACAAAAAGGAGGCCTACAGAGCATGGAAGCAAGGACAGATAGCCTGGAAGGAATACAGAGAAGTTGTCTGAGCAGCTGGGAATCAGGCTAGGAAAGCTAAAGTCCAGATAGAATTACATCTGCCCAGGGACACCAAGGGCAACAAGAAAAGCCTCTAGAGGTACATCAGTGACAATGGAAGACTAGGGAAAATGCAGGCCCTCTCCAGAAGGAAACAGGACACCTTGTTACCCAGGACATGGAGAAGGCTGAGGTACTCAATGACTTTTTTGCCTCAGTCTTCACCAGCAAGTGCTCTAGCCACACTGCCCAATTTGCAGAAGACAATGGCAGGGACTGGAAGAATGAGGAACCACCCACTGTGGGAGAAGACCTGGTCTGAGACCAGCTGAGGAACCGGAAGGTGTACAAGTCCATGGGACCTGATGAGATAAATCCATGGGTCCCCAGGAAACTGGCAGATGAAGTTGCTAAGCCACTATCTATCATATTTGAGAAGTCACGGCAGTCCAGTGAAGTACCCACTGACTGGAAAAGAGGAAACATAACCCCCATTTTTAAAAAGGGAAAAAAGGAAGACCTACGAAACTACAGGCCAGTCAGTCTCACCTCTGTGCCCAGCAAGATCATGGAGCAGATCCTCCTGGAAACTATACTAAGGCACATGGAAAATAAGGAAGTGATCAGTGACAGCCAACATGGCTTCACTAAGGGCAAATCATGCCTGACAAATTTGGTGGCTTTCTATGACAGGGTTACAGCATTGGTGGATAAGGGGAGAGCAACTGACATAATCTACCTGGACTTGTGCAAAGCATTTGACACTGTCCCACACAACATCCTTGTCTCTAAATTGGAAAGACATGGATTTGATGAATGGACCACTTGGTGAATAAGGAATTGGCTGGATGGCCACACTCAAAGAGCTGCTGTCAATGGCTCGATGTCCAAGTGGAGACCAGTGACGAGTGGTGTTCCTCAAGGGTCAGTACTGAGATTCACACTGTTTAACATCTTTGTTGGTGACATGGATGTTGGGACCGAGTTTGCCAACAACACCAAGCTGTGTGGAGTGGTTGACACACTGGAGGGAAGAGATGCCATCCAGAGGGACCAGGACAGGCTTGAGAAGTAGGCCTGTGCAAACCTCATGGAGTTCAACCAGGCCAAGGGCAAGGTCCTGCATGTGGGCTAGGGCAATACCATGCTCAAATACAGGCTGGGCAGAGACCAGGTTGAGAGCAGCCCTGAGGAGAAGGACTTGGGGGTGTCGGTTGATGAGAAGCTCAAAGTGAGCCAGCAATGTGCGCTTGCAGCCCAGAAAGTCAGCTGTATCCCAGGCTGCACCAAAAGCAGCATGGCCAACAGGTTGAGGGAGGTGATTCTGCCCCTCTACTCTGCTCTCTTAAGACCCCACCTGGAGTACTGCATCCAGCTCTGAGGGCCCAAACATAAGAAGGACAGGGACCTGTTGGAATGAGTCCAGAGGAGAGCCACAAAGATGATCAGAGGGCTGGAGCACCTCTCCTATGAAGACAGGGTGAGAGACTTGGGGTCATTCAGTCTGGAGAAGGCTCTGGGGAGACCTTATTGCAGCCTTTCCAGTACCTAAAAGGGGTCTACAGGAAAGATGAGTGGGGACTCTTTTATCAGGGAGTAAAGTGATAGGACGAGGGGTTTTAAACTGGAAGAGGGTATATTTAGATTAGACATTAGGAAGAAATTCTTTACTGTGAGGGTGGTGAGACACTGGAACAGGCTGCCCAGAGAAGTTGTGGATGCCCCATCCCTGGAAGTGTTCAAGGCCAGGCTGGATGAGGTTTTGAGTAACCTGGTCTAGTGGAAGTTGTCCCTGGCCATGGCAGGGGTGCTGGAACTAGATGATCTTTAAGATCCCTTCCAACCCAACCCATTTTATGATTCTATGATTCTATTGCAGACATTTATCCAAGACTAATGAAGTCTAACCTGAAATGTTTAGATGATGTATGTTGATTCAGGTACTATATAACCCATTCATCTTATCTGAGCAGTCAGAGGCACTGACTGGAAGTGTTTGGGAACTTGCCTCTTTTTCTACCCTTTCCTCAAATTTAAAAGAGAAAAAAAAGGGAGAAGCCATATCATTACCACTGCCAGTGGCTCTGTCCTCTGTGGCTTGTTTTTACAATAAAAGTAAGCAAACTAGAGAGGTAACAAACATGTTCTACCATAGGAAACATGGAAAATGTATTCACTTGTGGATTTGTTGTTGCTTTTGCAGAGAAATGCCAAAAATCAGTATTTTCTGTCCATATATGGAAGTTCTTTTATTTTTTTAACTTGTTTTTGTCTTTGAAGACTGCATGATAAAATCACATTTTAGAGTAATTTGGCATTTTGATCATACAAAATGCCAAGGATGCAAAATGAATCTTTTGTACTGTTTATCAACTAAGCAAGAATTAGATTTTGCTGCTTGAAGACTGTTTTCACAGCGAGGCATGCCTTTCACCTTGATAATAAACTCCAGAGGTCAAAACACAGTGGTACAATATTTATCATCTTTAAATTTAAATTGAGACAATAATTATTACTCTTCCAAATATGGTTTTCAAGTTCTAATTCATGGTGAAGAGACACTAAAAATACTGCCAAAGAGTCATTGCTTTTTTAAAAATTGAAAAGTGAATACAAAGCACATTTAAATGTGACATGTCTATCACCTCTTTAAACAAGTAATTTGATGACCTTCTTCTGCAAATCCATCACCATGATATACATTGGTTCATGGAAAACAGACAACAGATGAAGTGAGAAGCGAGCCAACTAAAGCATCACCACTCAGAACTTCCAAAGTGCCAAACACAACTAATGTTTTTAAATGCTCTCACACTGATCATGTAGGAGGACTTCTTGTCTTCACCATACCACTTGCAAAGATAGGAACAGTGAAAGACTGTCTGAATCATTTATCTTGCAAAGATGACTTTCACCATTTTGAAGATGAAAGCCATTTGGATTCATACCAACCTGTACACAATGGTGATCACAGGAACACAAGCATATACCCTAAATCTTATACTCAATTATGGATACTCATACTTGGCAGGTATGAGAAGACTTTTGGTTAACTACTAATGCTTTAAATCTTTGTCTTTTTCAGTTGATCAAAGCAGTAGATGCCACCTACACATAAAGGATGCAGGATGAAGTACCTGGGGATACAAACAACACAACAATTTTTCATTCAAAATTCCAATTGCATAGCAACTCCCTTAACTGACACTATTTACTCCATGCACTGAGTCCACCATACAGCAAAAGGAAGTTAAGCCCTCACCAGTAAGTCAGCTTATCAAACTGTAACTGCCTGAACTGGGAATAACACCTTTTCCTTTCTTCATACACAGGCCTCACTTCCTTAGCGGCCAGCTGTCAAAGCTCTCTGATATCTGCCCACACATCTAAAGATCACACAAAGACACAAAGTAGCCCAAAATGCAAGGGCTCATTCCTACACCCCAACAGAAGCTCACATCCCACAGTCAGCACTCAGCTTTCCAGTTGGTTTTCACCAGCCTGCTAGAGGAGAGGTGAGAATAATCCACAACTCTGTTAGTGAAATCAGAGCAGAGGACCTGCTCCTGAAAGGGAATCAGAGCTCACCACTGACATTTCACTGAAATATGTTTTAAAATAACATTTGTAAAAGAAAAAAAAAAAAGATATCTGGGCAAAACCTGAAATCCTTGTGACTTTCGAGTCTTGCATCTTTATAAACATGATCAAATTATTTCAGGAGAAAAAGCTTAAATGTACTGCCTAATCACATGAAACATACTTTTTAAACACCATTTTCATAGCTCAAAGTCCATAAACCATTCATATTGAAATACATTTCACGGTAATCTGGCAATAATGTTATAGCTTTAACAGATGGCTGTTCTACAGCAACAAAAAAAATACAATGTTTTCGTGTAGAAAACATCATTATTAGTGTCAATGAAACATGGCTTCCATTAGCTACATGCTATACACTATTGTTCGTTAATTTTGCATCTTAAGTGGGGACATTCAATAACCAACATCAAAGAAGAAACACCTATACTTTTTTTTAAAGTATGTACTTAAAAGAATATTCAGTGTGTTACAGTTCTGCTGATAATCTGAACGTCTCAGTCCTTTTTTCTGCAGAATATAAATGTAACTACTCCACATAATTGCTAACACAGAGAAACACGAAGTTACACCGTTCACAATGTGCTGATCAGGCACACAGTCGCTTTAGTTGCTGTTCACAAAGGACGGAATGTACTATGTTTACTTCTGGATTACACTGTCAATTAAGGCAGGTATTTTTAGTTTTTACTACAACCATTACATTATTTTAGCTAGGTTAGAGCTGAGGCCCTCCAGAAACAGCTATCCATTTAACACTGTACATACTCCTTACTTTTTGGTGTCAACAAGTTAGATTCTTCAGCATCTAACACACATTTTTAAATTCCAAATTTTAGATCCCTGAATTTTCCAACTATCTTTACTAACCAAATTCAAAAGATAAGGATCATCCTCAGCTGAGAAAAAGAAGTATATTAATACTAGTTTCCATGTAAGAATACAGCCTACAGGAATATTCCCATTTCTTATATGACACATTGACTCTCAGCTACCCAAAAGCACGATTTAAACCTAGGTAGAATGTTGAAATAGTCACCTTGGTTGACACGAAAAAACACCAAAAAAACTGTGCTCTGAAAACAAGGGTTTAGATTTCCAAATCCCTTACTGAATATCCAAAATCAAAAGTAACACACAATCACCCACCCCACCACGTGGGTGTTGATCAGCAGTTTGTGCCAGGGAGCCCAAGCGTGCCAGTCTGATTCCAGCTCTGCTCTCCAACATAACAGCACCTCTCAGCTCCCAGACGAAAGCCACGCACCTTTAGGGAGGAGACAAACTTTAGACCCTTTTTTTCTTTGCTAACACAGCAATAACAGCTCGGCCCTTAAGCTTGATGCGAGCAGGTTATAAAACAGGTACCCTACTTCTCTGTAAAACATACTGCCTTAACAGCCATTCTTTACCTCTTCTAAGGAAAAAAGCTTAGCTGTTTGGAGGCAACCGGCTTCCTGGTCAAACCCAGCCCACACTTTGTCAGGTCACTCTTCTCTTCAGCGCCCACTCAATGCTGGCAGTCAGGGTGCAGGTTGCAGCTTATGAATTTTCAAAGTGATTTTAAAAACAGGGTCTCAGGACTGACTCAGGGAAGATCCCGGATGAAGCCAGAGAATGTCAACAGCTGTAAACCGTGCATCCCGACTTTATCGTTCATGTGTTTTTCAAATAAAGTCACGTCCAATAAAACAAACTAACCTGAAATCTAAATCTATCATAATTTCTAATTCATAACTATATTTTAATGTTAATTTTTTACTGGTGCTCTACATAAACCGTTGAAGAGAAGAAACACTTATGTTTTGATGTCACAATAGAAACATTTTACTTGCAAAGTGAAAGTCACTTCAGTTTCATAGATAATATTTTTAGTGCATTCCTAAAGACTGGGAGATACGTAGAAAACAACACTCCCCATACAGTACCCCAAAAGCAGCTCTCAGAACTCTGACATGTGCAAAGCCTTTATACACTTCCTGTATCTGGGCATCTCTAAAAAGCACAAGAAAAACAACACACCTAGCAGTTTGCCTAAAACTCTGCTCTCTCATTTCAAGTTGGTTTTGTTGTGGTCCCCCATCCACCCACCCTGGAATGTAACTGGAAAGATGAAACTCAGCTGGTTGTAGTTTAAGTGCTAAAACACATTTCAAGAAGTTATTCACCCAGGTTTATACCACTGGCATTCCAAACTCATATTTAATATGGGTATATTTAACATGAGTGGCAAGAAATTCTAAATGAAAAAAAAAAATTCCAAATAATAGGAATGACAGCACAGGACATACACAGCATCTTTTCAGTACATTATTCCTGACTAACGTAGACCATTAAGATAAAATCTAGTTAAATAAACCCATAGGCCATCCATTCATAAATTTACACACTAAGCTTAAAGACAGCATTAGAAATGAAGAAATTATGCTGAAACACTTTCAATATTTAAAAATAATAGCCAATCAATGCCTTTCCACTAAACTTCATGATCTGCGACTGGTCATGCTCCTGCCCAGCCCACATTGTCCACTTCTCAAAAATACTAAACTTTTTATTGGTCTGCCGTTAATCACAAATTACAAGAAACACAAAAACCACAATGTAACGTAGTCAATAAAATATTACAGTGAGTTATTTAATTTATAGTGTACTGTAATGCTGCTGATTATTTAAACTACCCGTTTATTCAATGAACAAGTATTTTATATATGCCAAATAATTACCACACTAGTTTATTATATGTCGAACAATTACCATATTGGTTTATTTTTCTCACTCCACGAACAGCTATGTTAGATATATACATTAATAAAGCAAAATGCATTGAAGTTGACACTCCTGAACTCTGCCAAGACAATCAAGACCTTAATTGGCAAGGGACAAAGCAAACTTAAGACTGGAAGACCAAGCTGATCATCAGCACAGTAAAATCTGTCATTTATCCCAATTAGTACACATGCATATATATATAACATGTTTATATATATGCATCATAATATAACAATATACACACGTGTCTATGCATAATAATATATAAATATGCACACAGATATATACATGTCTATGCATATTTATTTACATATCATGTATATATACCTACCTGTGTGTACACACAGAATATTTACTATTAGCTGACAGTGGTAAAAATTAAATATTTGCTTCATATTGTTAAAAAAAAAAAATCTTCTAAAATGTGAAAAATGTATATTCATTTGTAAAATTCTCTGCAGAAGCATCTGCATCAGAGAAAAGTTGTATTTGCAACTTCTAAAGCACTGAAAGTGATTGAATATCGATGTATATACAGAAGTAGGGTTAGCCTTTATTTTAGAAACAGCTTCTAAAAGCTTTTAATTTTTTAATATACTACCAGATCAATATTCCCCACGGGATGGCAGGACATTCCTCCCCTCAGTAGGGACAGCCTTGAATGCAGACAACACAAATTCTCAGCACTTGTTAATCTAAACGTAGCTATCATCTATCTATATGGAAATAACTAATACTGAATTTTTCAACAAACTTATGTTCAAATTCCCTACTGATGGGTGGTCCAGTCAAAGAAACCAAAACACACAGATAGTCAAGCTGGGTTAGGAGTTGGTTTTAGCAAGAGCAGAAGCAACCATACACAAATAAAATCTACTTACAAAAAAGTAAGGGATAACAGTAAGAGTTCATATGCAATGTTCTCATCCATCCGTCCAAATTTATTGGGCATATTTTAATTTGAACCATAAAAACACAGGTGCCAGTCACTGTCATTCTCCAACTGCTAAGAGTTTGCTCTCTGTCAGTGCTGTCTGACTAGAAGATGAAAGTCCAAGCTCTCCTGCTTCGCAAGTCTGCTTCCCTTCCTCTTTGCTTATTTGCACAATTTTAAAAGTTATATTTTGTTTACTTTTCCCTCTCCATTTCAATTATGTTACTCAAGCAGATTGCTTATCTTGCAAAGTGCTCCCAAAGGGTTGTACATGCACTAACCTGCCCTTTTTTGAACTGTTTGTCATACAAACTGAAGAACCACCAGGAACTGAAACTGCTTGGGCAGCACCTTCTATATTTTCATTTAACTTCTATTCACCTGGCAAGAAATTTGATAACCCATTTCTTCATACTGAGTAGCCAGTTATAAATGATACAATTAATTCCCTGCAAAACTTTTCACTGTGACACGATCATGATCCACGTACGGCATCTAACCACAACAGTATCAAAAAAGCAAATCCTCTGCCCGCATCACACTGTTGTGCTGCTGCCTCTGTGAGGATACAGTCTTAAGACAGCGTGGACTGATTATGAGATGATGCTGCTTCCTTGCCTTCAGCCATGCCTTCCAGACCGTCGTCTTCTCAGTGGCGTTCCCGTGGCTACCCAGACTCCTGGTAAGGTAGTTGAAACTAACCCTGACAAAAAGTCACTTTCTTCCAGTTCAGTTCCCTGAATCGTGCCATTGCAGAGACAAGGACAGAACAGCGATGCCAAAAACAGAGAGGAAGTCACAGCCGGGGCTACAGCAGCCCTAACTTAGATCAGTTAAATATATTCCCAAACTACCTCTCTAATGCCAAATTACACAAGCCAATCTCATAGCTCAGTGACACCAGTGTCCTGATTCCGGCAGGGACAGGGTTAATTCTCACAAGGAGCTGGGACCCAAGGTCTGCTGACCCAAACGAGCCAAAGGTGTATTTGATACCATGTGATGATACCATACTCGGCATATAGCTGGGGGAGCTGGCTGGAGCAGGGGCAGGAATCTAGCTTGGAGGCAGACTGGCTTTGGGTTCTGGTCAGTGAGTGGCTGTACATTAATTGTGTTTTGTATATTCCTCTATCAATATTATTGTTGCTTTCCTCTTTTCTTCACTGTTCTGTTAAACTGCCTTTATCACAACCCATGAGTTTTGCCTTTTTCTTCCAGTTCTCCCTCCATCCCACCGCTGAGGGGGGAGTAAGCAAGCAACCCCACGGTTCTCTGTTGCCAGCTGGGGCTAAACCACGACAGTCCTTTTGGTGCACAAGGTGGGGCACGAAGGGTTGAGATAACAACAGATCTGACCAGAGCATGTTAAAACAAATTTGTTACGTTAGTTAGTCACTGGTCACAACATTGCTTTGTTTGTTTGCATGGCTGTGTTATGTAAATTCTTATATGTTCTATGTACCCCCTGTGATGCTGTTTGCCACCCCAGGGAGAGGGATCAGGATTATCATTTTGCTGTCCTGTGTAATATCAACTTACGGTAACATCACTGTTCAGGTAGTTATGTTGGGATGTTTATGCAGCACTGCTGTCCTGACGGTACCTCAGGCACCGTCTCTCTGAATTTATTAATAATCACACCCAATCTATGGGGAAGAAAGGGCGGGGGGGGGGGGAAATACTTTCCCCAGCTCTTTCACCTCCCTTTTCTCCTTTGGGCCAAGTACAACAGCTTTTGAGAATTTTTAAAATCCTTGGGATGTTCAAGCCAGCATTGTCCTATTGCTATGTCTCCTGAATGTGTTTCAAGTCTTGTTTAGGGTTAAACAACTATTTAAGAATACCACCCAGTGATCTGCCCTGAGGCTGGGTAATCATGGGTAGCATGGCATGTGGGAGAATATGGGCAGCTCACCCTCAAACAACTACAGGACCCAAAAGGGCACTGGTGGGCTTTTGGGACAGCTGCCTTGGAGACGGAGAAAATTAAACAGCTGTCTACCCTGCCCAGTCTTTCAGATGACCCTTCTGTTGTGGGATTGCTGAGGGTCAAAGAACACCAGGTGCCAATCACCACAACAGTGCATCAGTGGCAATATCGCAACAACTGAGACTGACTGATTCCCATCCATAAGCTGATTCGTCAACTCAAAAGCCAAGGACTGATCAGCACGACTCGCTCATCCTTTAATAATCCTATATGGCCAGCGCGAACACCTAATGGATGGTGGATGCTAACAGTGGACTATCACGACCTGAATGAAATCACACTGCTGCTGAGTGCTGCTGTGTCAGACGTTACAATTTCAATATGAACTGGAGTCAAAGGCAGCCGAGTGGCATGCCACAATTGATATTGCTAATGCATTTTTCTCAATCCCTTTGGCAGCAGCGTACAGGCCACAGTTCGCTTTCAACCGGAGGAGTGTCCAGTACACCTGGAATCGACTGTCCCAGGGGTGGAAACACAGCCCTACCATTTGCCATGGATTGATCCAGACTGCACTGGAATAGGGTGACACTCCTCAACACCTTCAGAACATTGACAACATCATTGTATGGGGCAACACAGCAGAAGTTTTTGAGAAAGGGAATAACCTAGTTCAAATCTTTCTGATAACCTGTTTTGCCTGATTTTGGGTGAGAATAGCCAATAAAACAAGTTGTATGATGTTAATTGCTAAATAACCCTGCCACCGTATGTCATCAGTACAACAATTGCTATATGCCATACCAATGGTACTACATTAAGAATCACCCAAACTACTGATGGATGGACTTTGATAAAACTGAGTAAAGTGCAGCTGTGATGGGACCAGAACAACTTCAGGGATGGTTTTAAATGCATCTGTAAAAATAAATTATTTATGAAGAGATACTGAAGAGATTTACTAAAAGTGTAACAGCTGAGCTTCACACAGGAGTTAAAAAAGATGCAGGACAAATTAAAAGGCTGGAAGCGTTGTCACATAAACCTGTTATTGCTACGCACAGGGGAAAAAACACCCAGTTTGAAAGGCTGGCCGCATATGACTGCCACAACCATGGCTGGTAACATCCACATTGCTACAGGTGAAGTAGAACACATTCAACAATAAACTCCGCATAACTCTTAAAGAAATGTCTAAATATCTTAGAAATCAGCACAAGACAATACCTTGTGATATCATACCGCATGTGTTAGATATATTTCTTTTTTCCAATTTGTGAATGTGCATCTGTAGTAAATAGTTTAAAATCTGCACTACCCCAAAGATGATAAAATCAATGAAGCACTATACAGAATCAGAAAAGAAGTGCCAGCCACATTTAACAGGCTTTCTATGATCCTCTGACTAGAATTACCTTTGAATCCTGAAACCATGCATGACAGTAGCAAGTAATCCAGGATCCCTGGGTCCAGATGCAAAGCAGCTAGCGACCAGCGTACTCACTTCAGAAGCAGGCCAACACTCAAGTTCACAGCTGTTTCTATGCTTTACATTAAACCACCACTGGCTGAAACATGCAAGATCCATTCCTGGTTTTGGAGTATCCTCAATGACTAGCTGTGCGTTAAGTGCTCTGTTTGCAGGCTGCTTGCTGCTCCTCTTCTGAAGTCCTACTTATCTCCATGAACTTCACAAGCAGCCCATGTACCTAACACACAGTTCTGAATTTCAGTCAGGGCAAGAACTGGAAGTTCACTGCTGCAAAGAGAACTCCTTTTTTGGATCTGCTCTCAGATGAGGACTAATAGGGTACAGAAGAAGGGCCTCTACAGGACAGAATGCTATGCATTTTCCCACCACGAGGTTTTACTTATTTTGGAATTAACTTTAAGTTCAGCTGTGGTTTTTCTGCCTTACAGCTTTCAAGGAATCGATAATTTTGTAAACTTTATACACTGACACTGGTTCGTCAACACTTCACAGCACCTAACTCAAACCTCTCCCAAAGGTTTCAGCAAGGATCTAATCTACAAGCTTTACATGTAACTATTATGACATTGTAAAGTAATTAATGTGGTCCAACACAGATCTAGCTATTTAATAAGACAACAATAACTTTGTTATAAATCATTCCAAGTAGATAAAGGCAAAGAGGCTTGAATGCAAACTCCCAAATGACAGATGATGCAAATAGACTATTTACTTTGTCACCTATAACCAACAGTGAGAAGTCACTAATACCACAAGATTAACTACACGCAATCTGGTTTTAACATGATTGCTCATAGTATTTTTCTTACAAATTGCTCTTTTTAATGCCTTGTTTAAAATTTTATAACAAATTCCTTTACATAAGCATGTGTTCTGTTTGCCCAACAGGGAATAATGGCACTTGAAATATATTGCTTATTTTCTAGCTACAGAAATCACAACTGAATCACAGTTGTGTTTCATATGCCAGAGACAAACACACGGGATTATCTTCACCAGAAAAGCAACTAATTTTAATAGCATTGCTTCTCTTCAGCTTTGTTAACCAACCTGACAGGAAGAATTCTTTTAATACTTACTGAAAAAAAACCCAAACAGGTAGCGATACTGTACTTCACTCTACAGCTGAGTTCCTTCCCATGCGGCTGGGGGGGGGTCAAATGGAGATAAATACAACAAACCAGTACTCTAAAGGCTGCCCTTTGGTATTTTGGTCAGTTATCTTCATCTCTGTTGCAAAACACACAGAACATAACTAAACTGAACAGATTTTCCAGAAATTTGTCAGTTGACTCCTATGATTATCCACGGTATTAACCTGCACAAAATAATCCCCCCCCCCCCCCCCCCCGTTATTCCTAGGCACCACTCCTTGGGAATAAGAGGGGATTTTTGGATAAGCCCCAAATACTCAAAAAAAAAACTCCCTTGGAGGTAGAAAAGAGGTTATTGCAGTTTGACTCTTCCCAGGAGACTTTTCAAGGTAACGTGAACTCATCCATGCAGCACAGATGTTTGGAACAATATCAAACTTCAGAAGGCAACAAGGCATCGATGGCGATACAACTGAAGGTAGGGCTAGTGCAAATGCAGGATATTGTACTCAGTTTATTAAACACGGGGGGGGCTTGCATGCATGAACAAATTGCCTCACCAAATTGTCTCTGTGGACAAATATACTGGACTGGCTATGTTTTGTGCAACTGAGCTCAACTCTGTTGCACAGAAAAGAAAGGTATGGGTGAGCTATATGGCTCTACCTTACAACTCAGAAGATACCACGGGTCACAGCAAAATGAGCAACTGACTTTTTGTACTCTGTTTTTCACCTCTGTTTCTCATACACTCACAAGCATTCAGACAAACTCTAAAGCATTAGATTTTTTTCTTCTTTGGAAACAAGTTTCCATGGTGGAGAGGAGATTCTACTTCTCTAATTCTTGTAGACCGTGGAAGACACTGTGATAAGTCAATAAAAAATGATTTTTAGTTGGATAGAATTCTTTGATTTGTTCTCAAATCTTTTTTTTACTCCCATGATGAACTGGTATGCTAAATACAAGATATCTATGATAAAGGCAGTATCTCTATGCTTACAGTGAGTCTCTGTGCTTTCAGAAGTCATCTATCCAAACATCAGATATTTATAAATATAATATCCTCATGTTTTGAAATTAAAGAATAAGTGTTCTTAATATATTCTTTCTTCCAGTACCAAAAAGGAAAAAAAAAAAAAGCAAACAAATCTGCAGGGCTTTAAGTTCTTACTTAAAGCTGTCAGACGTTGCTTGTAAGTTTCCCTCTTTCCACAACACAAAACAGTTTTCCTTCCTCTGCCTAAGTTTTTCATAGCCCATGAACTGTTTTCTACTGCATTTTAGCCTGAGTCCAAAATTTCAATAACAGACTTTTCTACAACACTGAGTTGTCTCCCAGACAGCCTTGAAAGTAAAATATTTTTAAACTTCATTCTTCCTGATTTAGCAAAGCTGCAAATATCCACTTGACGTCTAATCATACAAAGTATCTACCTTACACATTAACATATCATTCACTGCAACTTCTGCATCTCAAGCTTGTAATAAAACTTTATACAGGAAATATACCCAGTACATTCAGCAAAGTTACTACGCACGTGTGACCTTTCCTGAGAAGTGATGCTGCCACTGCAACCTGAGAAAACGGTGCTATCACCTCAAAGGTGACAAATGTTTACCATTCAGATGATGCAAGAAGTGGGAAAAAAAAAAGTTTTCCAATATCAAGATTTAAATATTTGTGTGATTTAATCGCACACACACCTCATCCTCTTTTATCAGAAGTAGGTTTAACATCCTAAATAGCTTTACCATTCAAGAAGTGATGCTCCTCACAAAACGCCCAGCAAAACAAAGCACATTCCACCCAAAGAAAAACATTCTGAACTTCTGAATCCTGAAGCAAAGCAGGTATAGTCTGGACGGACATAAGATGAAATTCAGGGCGAGTACTAGCATAACCGAGATCAGGTGCTACGTAGGGTAAATAGAGAAGCGGGGAGGGGAAGAAAAAGAAAAAAAACAACCCAACAGATGGAGGATGCCTCACTTCCAGCGTTTCCCACTAGGCCTCAGCTCCTCCCAGCCTGGTACAGCTACTGGCGCTGCCACCGTCTGGGAGCCTCACCAAGCGGGGAGGCAAGGCAACACCCGGCAGGCACGGCAGGCTGCTAACAGCAGAGACGAGGAAACGCCGGCGCCGGCAGGAGGGTGCCCTTACGGCCATGCGTCCCGCCCAGCCCCCCTGCCCGCCCCGGGCGCTGCTGCTGCCGGGGCCGCGGCGGCTCCCCTGGGCCGGAGGCGGCCGCCCGGGCGGGAGGGAGCGGGCAGAGGCAGCGGGGCTGCCGGCCGGGACGGGGCTCTCTCGACTCGCTGCCACGGGGCCGTGGCTCCCACCGACGACGCTGTTTTTACTCAGCGCTGCGTGAAACCCCTCCAGACGGGGCTGTCCCCCTCGGCCGCCCCCGGGGAGCGCCCACCAACCTCCCAGGTGAGAGGAGGGCAGAGGAGCCTAGAGGAAACCGGCTGGAAACGACGAAAAACGTGATGGAAAGCGGCTCCGCCTGCGGAATTAACCTCAGGAGCCCAGCTGGGCTCTGCCGTGCAGGGGCACGGGGGACAGCGGCGAGCGGCACAGCGGCCAGGCCGCAGGCAGCCTGAGGCGCGCTGAGGTGGCCGGGCCGGGCCGAGCCGCCGCCGGGCAGGGTCTCCGCCCGCCTCTCCACGGAGACAGCCGCGCAGGGCCGGCCGCCGCCGGCCGAGCCACCACAACAGCCTTCAGGGAGCCGCTTCCCCAACGCCAGGGCCGGCCCTGCCCCTCAGGCCGCGGGGTGCCGGGCAGGCAGCGGTACCCATACGCGAGGCGCAGGCACCTCCGCGGCCCCGCCAGAGCCCGCCGCGGCCATCCCGCCCCCTCGGCGCGGCGCAGAAAGTTTCTCGCTCCCAGACCCGCACCGCTACCTCCCCCTGCGGCGGGCGGAGCGGCAGCTGCCGCGCCCAATGGCACTGCGAGCAAGAGCCCCGGCGACCAATAGGAGGAAGCGGGAGGCGGGACCCCCGCCAGCCGCCCGGGCGGAACGGCCGAGCGGGGGGGGGGGGGGAGCGCCTCCAAGAGAGCGGGCACGGCCGCCGGTACACCCGCCCCGGCCCCGCGCCGCCCGCCCGGCGGCCCCGCCGTCGCCCCGCTCACCGGGAAGCCTGGCTCCGCCTTCTCCTGACGCGAGGGCCCGGAACCGGCCTCCTCTCTTCTCCGGCGCCTCAGGCCCGGGGCCGGGCCGGAGCTGGCTGCGGGCGCCTAGCGGGACTCCCGGCGGGCGGCTCGAACACCCACAGCGGCCCCGACCTCCTCTCCACCCCCTGCTGCTCCTGCCGGGCCCGTAAACATCCCGGCATCCCCGAGGAGAGAGGCGGGGCCCGGCGGCCGCCCCGCCTCGCACCGCCGCCCCCCCTCCCGGCCGGAGGCGAGGGGTCCGCCGGGCCCGCTGCCCGCCCGGGCCCTGCCTTGCGGGGCGGCGGCGGCGGGAGGCAGCGGGGCGCCGGTAGGAGTTACCGTCCGGCGCTGGGCAGCCGGGGGGGACGCCTCGTCCCTGGGGTTGAGCGGCGCTGCCGGGCACGGCTGTGGCCCGGAACGGCGGCGCTGCGGCCGAGGGCTCGGCTGGCGACCGGCCGAGGAAGGCAGCGTGCACCCCGCGGCGGGGAGCGGCGGCCGGCGCCCTCCGCCGCCGTGAGTGCGGCGGGACTGTCAGCTGGGTTGGAAAGAACTTGGCTTGTAAGGGTTTCGAGACCGGGACCGTGCGTCCGGTGCGCGTTTGTGTTACCAAGCACAACGGGGCCTTCGCCTGCGCTGGCACTGCGGTGATACAGAAAATTAGGGAATACATCAATATTAGGGAATACATAAATACATAAAATTAGGGAAAGCGCGGCGCTCTCCTGGCAAAACCGGCACTGTATGGGAGAGGGAGAAATAGAAGCTGAGGCCTCGGGAGACCGGGGGCTGGTTGTTCCGCAGTTCGGTGGCTTTAAGGCTTTAGCCCAGTCTGCTTTGGAAAACACTGCATGTCAAGCAATGTACTGTTCATTTTGTATATAAATTGTGTCACTTGATCTACAAGATACTGGGTACCGACTGAGTATATCAGCTGGAAGTGACTCAAACTCCCTTTTGCTATACTTGGAGAAATAGAAGTGACAGGAACAAAAAAAGACCAGACTCTCGATGAGTCCTGTCCCGCCAGCTTCTGCTTGTGCAACAGCACTGTGGTTAAGTAAATAAAAAATGCTGAATTCTGGAATACTGCTGTTTTTCAGGTTCCTGAAAGTTTAGCCTGTTTCAAGATGAGGAAAAGCAATTAACTTGACAGAACAGAGATCTTAAGAACCGTTGATGGGGGAAAAGTATGAAAATTGACCACAATTTCCCCAGTAAGGTTGTGGATTATTGTGATCAAATGGCTTCCTCCTCAGGTGTGGAAACCCTCTATAAAAGACAGATCTCTGGTATTCCAGTCAGAAAACAGTAATTTAAAACTGTCTTGAATCAGATGTACTTTGTTTTTTCCAAAGCAAAGTCTCATTTCAGTTCTCATAAGGGTTGGGTTGTTGGGTTTTTTTCCCTTGTAACAGGTAAAGTTACACTTGGTTTAAGTCTCTTGCAGAATAAATAGGAAATGGGCCAGTGTGTCTGCGAAAAGTCTATTCACCTCCCTCTGTACATAATTACACTGTCTGCTTCTGAGGCAAACCTCAACTTTGAGAAATCTGCAGTGTATTCAGTGATACAAAGTCTAACAAAGTTTGCAAGGAGGTTTTTTTTTACTGGCTCTCATTTCTCTGATGTTAACACGTTTATTAGCCATTCTGCACATTTCCTCTTTATTATGGCATTGGGTTATTTGATGTCACCAGCAAAATACAGTGACAAGGTGACCGCTCTGTTTGTGGACTCAGATATACCTTATAATCTTTCCCTTTGAAGTGCATTTTGTATTTCTTTAAAAAGTACAGTCCAAAAGACTAAATTGGAATCATGATTCAGAGACTGATTTTTTTTTTTTTTTCATGGATAAGCTATCTTGCAAAAACAGTTTCTTGAACAAGAATTCCCTGGATTGTTTTCTTGTAAAAAGTGCAATACTTTAGGTTTCCCCACATACCTAAGAGTGAAAACTTGATAGATCTGCCATATAATGTGAAGAAGTTACTCAAAAGAATTACAATCAGCAATTCCGCTGAATATTTTCCATCTCCAAAAGTCCCTTTTGTCTCAACTAGAAATTTAGTTGCATGAGGCAGTCATGTATTTGCAAAACCTCTAATGGAAAAAGGAGGGGTTGATATTTGGTGTGTAGCTGACCAGAAAATATCAAGTCTTATTAGGTATCATTTTTTTGCAAGTAAAGGTAATTACTATTATAATATCCAGCTATTGTTCTTTTCTAGATTCTCTCAAATGGAAAATGAGCAGTTCACAATCACTGGGGGAAACGTAGGTAGCATTTGAAGCTTTCTCTACCTTTATGCATTAAAAGAGAACAACCCAGAGCTTACTTGCCTTTTTTCCAGTAGGTTTCTCCCTGTCTTCCTTTGCTTGATCTGACTGTATTGGGGTTTTTTTTGACTTTCATGCTATTTTTATGCTCACTGCACTTACTTTCATTCTTTTTCCTTGATTTTCTCCATGCTGTTATTTCACTGTAGCTACCATTACTACATTTCCATAATATTTTGACTTCTCTGTTTAGCTGCCTGAATCCAACAGCTGCTTTAGCCTGACATTAGCAATTGCTGCAGCATCTTCTTGTTCCCTTATTCCAACCTTACCCTTCTTAGAGGATGGTTGCTTCCGTTTCCTTTTTGGTGCTGGAGAATCAGAAAACCTAAAAATGAAAAGGCTGCTTTAGTTAATTAGTCCATCATCATGACCAGGCAAAAAGCCTTTAATATAATTGTAACTACAGTGAGCGCATTAATTTTAAATTTGCAAAGTGACAAATCTTCCACGTACCATGGAAGATTGTCTTGAGACCTGTGCTGTACAAATGTTTCTTTATAGAAGGATGCTTTTCTTTGCATTTTAGCACACATTTTCAGTTTAATAAATTCATCTAGTATTCCTTGTAATGGAGCCTTTACATCAGACAGAATCAGAAAGGCAGAAGAGGCTCCAGAAGATCCAACAGCGTTAGGGTTTAAGGAGCAGGCTTACCTCTGGCAAATGCTTCTCTTGGAGGCCGGAGGGGACACCGCCTAACCAGCTAGCAAAGGATTAGAGAACATGGACAAAGATGTGCTGGATCTGGGAGGGAGAATATGGCTTGTTTCCTAAGTCTTACCAACTTCTGAAGGTATTACTAGCAAATGATCTATGCCTGGAATCAAACAGGCCACAGGCAGAGGGAATGAGGACCTCACTCTTTGTCAATTGATGCTGCGCTTCTCTAGCCTTGGTGTTACAAATTTATTTACATATCAATATTAATTGAAGAAAGCTCCACCAGTCTTTTTCTGATCATTGAATTCTGTGAATATATAAACCTATAAATACGGTCAGGGTTCGAGGATATAAAAAATATCAATGATGACAAAGGGTATGATTTGGAATGGCAATGTTACACTTGAATTCTCACTGAACTAAAAATTGGTGTCCTTTGCCAGGACTAAGCTACTGGACGTAAAAGCAGCTAGAGACTTGCAGGTAACAATGTAAAAGTCAACTCAAATGTTTAGACCTACTCCCTGGATGATCTCTAACTTGTTTTTCACTATTGTCCAGGCCTCCATACATCTAGATTCTTGAGATGTTCATTAACAGAATAAACCTCAGACTCAGGAAAAATATAGATTTCAAAACTTTAAAACTTTCAGGCAGAAGAGCTCACTAGGACGGTGGAGCATGGGAATAAATGTCTTTGGGGTCACAAAGGTAGGAGCATAACATAACAGCTCACTGGTTAACAATTCTTTAGGTTCTTCAAATCAATAAACTACAGGAAATTAATCAAAAGGAGCAACTGCTCTGCTCTGAGTCCTTGAAGCCTGAAAATTCAGGCTTCGACTTTCCCTCTGTCCTGGTTCTTTGTTGCTCACAGTAAAAAGGCTGGGATAGCTGCCTGTGACATGGTAGGGGAAATCAGAAAGGCTGTGAAGGCAGGAGTATAGAGAGCGATCAGTTATATCCGGACTGGATAAATATTATGATAGGTCCTTGCACAGAACTTAAGCTTTTACACAACATAAATCATTAAATGGAGCAATTCATCAGAGGAGCTTGGAGAACTCCTGATGTGGACCAAGCAGGGCACCAGACCTTCTTCAGAACTTCTGTATCAAAGAACCGTTTCAGAATTTTGATCATAATATATTCAAATTCAACACCCTTGTAGAAGTGAAAGGCCAAATAAATTTACCATAGCAACAGTGAATGTTGAAAAGAGAACTACATAAAATCAAGGAAGTTTGTTAAAAGTAAATTGAAAGGAATAGCCAAAGGGGAAAATGACCTGTATTAGAATTTCTGAGTAAGTATCTGTTGTCTATCAAAGGTAGTAAGAGGACCTCCGCAAGACTAGCAGAGCTGTACGTAAGAATAAAGCATAGTATTAAAAGCAGAAAGGCATTCCTAAAAAAAAAATAAAATATGTTCAGATGAGGAAAACAGAGAATAGCAAAACCTCTGGCAAGCTAAATGTAAAACTGTAAAAGGCAGACCAAAAGCGTTTGAAGGAAAATGTTGGTAATGGTATAAAACTTTATTGTAAAACCTCTTCCAAAGACATCAGAAGCAGGAAGCCTGCTGTTGTAGACTTTGCCAATAAATGATCATGATTTAAAGACAGAAGGATTCAACAAAGATAAGGCTAGAAAAATTGTTTGTTTAGGTAGGTAATATGAGAGATTCTTACAGAGGAGCCCTTTATACCACACAAACCTATAAGAGTTTTTGGAAAGGTACGTGGAAAGAGTGAGCTTGGATGATATAAGATTCTTGTATTTTAAAAAATCATTTTGACAAAATCTTCACTAAAGGTTCTTGCAGGAACTAAGCTGCCCTGCAATAAGAGGAAAAGACTGGTACTTAGCTAATAACTGATTTCAGGCAGGAAAAAAGGTAGGAATAAATAATCCATCTCCATAGTGGAGGGAGGTTTCTACTAGAATCTCACAGCGATGTGTGCTGGGTCCATTGCTGTTTACATACTCACTATAAATAATAGATACTAAGATGATGAAGTTTGTCAGTGGTACAAAAGTATGCAGGATAATTTAAAAAAAATAATTGGAAAATGTGGGAGGAATGAAAAGGAAAATTAATGGTCAGCAAAAACTTCTATAAAAGGAAAAATGCATGGAAAGCTTCAGCTTAAACATAAGATGACTAACTGAGATGACTGAAGGAAGATAGAAGATGGATATGTCAACTTATGAAAGACATAGAGAAGATAATGGTGATTTTTATTGTTTTATTGATTAATACTGATAAAAGAATAATTATACCTTATCTCCCATAACGTAAGAATTGGGTGGCATGAAATGAAATTAGCAGGTAGAAGTTTCAAATGAAACAGATGAAAGCACTTTTCTGCATGGTGACTACTTAAACTATGCAGGTGAAAAGTACGAGTGAGTTAAAACATTCCACAGAAAAGACCATCAATAACCATTTAAAGCATAAATAAAAAAGTTACAGGTATGATCGCCAGCTTCAAGTCTTTTTAGGGTTCAGACAGCAAGTACTGAGATTGCTTTATACTTTTTTCCAGAGGTGATTTTCTTCACCATCTTACAGAGATGAACTGTGTTCTAATTTATATTTTTCATATAAATATCGACAATTTTAAACATTGTGGAGATCGACTATGCAATTGTATATTTAAAACAGAGCTTCTAAATCTGGAGGCTGACAGCTCATTTTCAAGTGACATCAGAGAGCCCTGAACCCTCAGAAACGTTGCTGTGTGGGAAGGTACAGCTGCATAGAAAAGTATGAGAAATACTGTGCTTAAGGGACGTAAAACCATAAAACCATGGTAAAATTTCACTAAGAAATAATTAATATAATGCTGGCAGTGAACAAGTAACTAACTGTGTCTATTTTCCACCACCACCAATAATTATTCAAAAAGCTGATTGTTCTAAATTTTTAATTCAATATTTTGAAGCAGAAAGATTTTAGTCCTTCTTTCATTTAGGGTCCCAAAACCATTGTTAATACAGTGTACTGCTTCCTGATTCCTCCATACCTTTTTGTCACGCGCAGGAAACTTTTGCAATCTATGAAAAACAGAGTACGGACACCAAAAGTGGGAGTAAACTTAAAATTATAACCTACTTCCAGATTGAAAACTGCCAGAATAAAATCTAAAAGACCTTCATCCAGCCAAAGATCACTGAAATAACACAAAACAAGGCATAAGTATAGGAGATTCAAACAACAAAAGTTAAAAGAGGATTTTCAGCAGCAGACACTGGTGAGCATGGTGGGCATACCTAGGCCTAGCAGGAAGCTTAAAAGGTACTGTTTCGATAAAAATTGTGACAGTTAATAATTATGACTTAGAACTTTTGTGATTTGTGGAGCTGTATTCAGGATTTGGCATGAGGGGCATCGAAGTGGCACCTCAGAGGGGTTGGTGGTTTCTGTACCAAATCCCCACGCAGGAGAGCGCTCCGCCGGACAGAAGGCGGTTGTGTTTTCCCAGGCGCTGCCCTTCAGAGCAGAACTGATGATGATCTCTCACTGCGAGACCTGGATGCGGCAGTGTCGTTCCCAAGGAGCCGAGGCCAGTTTTGCCCTATCGATTAGCTGGCAGTTTTGCTGCAGCAGCAGCACGGGCAGTACGCACTCCTGCCACAGTGCGGGCTGTGTAACTTTTGTATGATTAGCAGCCTGAAACCTGAAATCCTGAAAATTCACTGATGCTACAACGAGCCCCTTAAGATTTAATTTTATTCTTTAAAATTGTGATTTTAGAAAAATATGCAATACCTTTTCCTCAAATTTTGTGCTATACACGTAATCACTCTGAAATACGTTTCTCTTTTCCAAAATTTTCCTTTGCTCTACAACAGTGTCATTTCCATCTGTTATCATAATACATATATTTTTGTTTAACTGTAGGAAGAAAATATTTGTATCTTTACTACAGTTATGACAGTGAGCCTGACCGAGCTTGGGCACTAGTAATAAAGAGGAACAAAGTTCAGTGCAGGATAGCTGACCATGGGCTTATCTCGGTGCGGGGCAGGATGTTCTGGCCGCCCCACTCCACCGCAGCTAGAGGAGCAGGCTTCGGGTTTTGTAACACCCTGGCCCATCCACATCTTCCCTCAGCATGTCCTAGCATATTCCTCGCATTCCCCATGCTCCTGAGGGCAGGACTACTCTCCCCCATTTTAGAAACTGCAGTAACAGACTACCCAAGTAGCAAGTTCAAATTCAGTTTAGAGATATTTGTACCATGCTGGAGTTACGCACAATACCAATGACTCCCTTCAAGAACCCAGCAACAGACATACTTGTCTTCATTACGTCTTACCTCAGTTGTCCATATTTAACAAATATTTCTCATAAACCCTTAGGCATCAAGCTACTGTTCTTAAATTTTATATTTTTGGGGGCTAGGACATCCTCTATATCTATCTAAAGGTCCAATCCATTTTGAGCCTCACAAATTGCTTGGCCTCATGACTTCTGTGACAGTGAACCTCTAATCAGTGACTGGGAAGCATTCACTTTATATATTTTTAATTTTCTACTTAGTCAGTTAATTGATTACCTGCTCTGAATGTCAGAATCTGTCTACCAGTACATTTTTCCAACGGTAGAAATTAGCTAACTTGTGTCTGGCAATAACCCTCCGTACATGAGGTTCTTTCACAAAAAAAACCAGAAACTTACTCATGTAAAAGAAAGTCTTAAAGAAGCAGGTAAGCCTTTCTGCTTCCAAATAATTGTTATGTCTGTTTGTCCAAGGCAGTAGTGTTTACGATATGACACAGGGTTAGAAACTGCCTTCAAGTCTATAAAAATGTACTTGCCAATAAAACCTATAAACTGTATATTTGGTGTCACTGAGGTCCAGATTCTTAGCTACTGTAAGTCAGCATAGCTGTTCTGACTTCAGTGGAGTCATGCTGATTTACACAGCTGAAGACCTGGGCCTTAGCTGTTGGATCTGGGAATTTTAAGCAAAAAAAGAAGAAAATTCAATCAAGTTTGTCCTTTCCTTCAGTAAGTCATAGCTGCCAGAAATTGTGTTGTGCTTGAGTCATTCTTACAATAAAACCACAAAACAAAAATGTAGTAAATTATTAAAGAAAACCTGTGACTGTTATATTTCAAGCCAAATACGATAAATATGTTTATGGATCCGTATGCAGAATCACATTAGCTTCAGTGGTATCTAGGAATTGAAGAATTAGTGTCTAAAAAATTTAATGAAACCTTAATTATAACTTTTATTTCCCCCTCCCACCTGACTAAATCCTTGGGTAGATCAGGCATCCACACTGTTGTAACTCCCAGTGTTGAATCTCTGAAGAATCCATAGAAGCAACTTACTAGTTTTATGTAGTAACACAGGTAAAATTTAGAAGAAAGTTTGCAAAATATATTGGGATTTTCCAGTGGAAAGTGATAGATGCATTTCTTGGCTATTTAGCACACAAGTAAATCATGAAGCCACAGAGCTCATGGAGGTGCGTACTTAAATGTATTCTGTTATCCACTGTATCATACCGGGTGATACAATTGGACAGCCATTCAAAAGGCACAATCAAGGTGGTGTTACCTCAATTCAACAAAATATACACCTTTGTAGAAAGGGAGTCTGAGGTTCATGATTACTTAAACACCAGTTAGTGTTTACATTTAGTCCCAATATGAGACAAAAACGTATATATGTTGCATATAGGCTCTTTTTCCAGAGACTAATACAAGTCTCAGCATATATTCTGAGTTCCAGTGTTACCCGATAAATCTCGTTCAGATAGCTTTATTCAGTCTTTCCATATAAGCTTGACCAAATTTCCTAATCTCTTGTTCCAGCCTTTCAGCTAGAAATAAAATGAAGATAAAACAGCACTCGTTCTCTTAGCGTTGTTTCCCTTAGCCCGTGTCACAACTGGTTAGAGTGCAACTCTTCCAAACAAGAATTGTCTCTCACCATGTCTTTGCACTTCGCCTGGTAGAATGGAGCCTATGCCTGTGCTGCAATGCAAATGAATAATAATTTATGATGATGTTGGAAGGGTGTTGACAGAAACAGAGCTAACGGCGCTAGTGGGGAATAACTGCATTTATAGCAAAAATAACTATTGTCAGTCAAAAAAAGCAAGCTTAATTTCCAGTGTTTAATCTTTATTAGCCGGAACTCCCAGTAGAAACAACATGATTTTCAGTGGCAATTTTGCTGTAATAAGGACTGCAGAATTTTTCTACTGACTTCAGCAGACTTTGGAGGCAGGTTTAGAGAAAAAAATCCACAGAACAAGTGAAATAAATATTGTTGGCATTTTATAATAAAATGGGAGTGCGTTTTATAGATGGCTTGCAGCTTGTAATTACCCTTAGTAAAACTAATCCTTTCCCTGTGCTTATTAAAATGTTTCATGTATCAGCAAGCCGTGAAAAGGACTCGCCACCAATCTCTTAACTTGCACTAAAACTGAGAAATGTCCACTTGAGTCATAGTTCCCAGTGCCAGTCCTGTTTCTCTGCCTGCCATTGGAATTCAAAGCCTCTGAGGGAATTAAAACTAACACATTATTTCCTAATTAAATCCAAAAGGGATGTGAAATGTAACTGAATAACTTTATAGTATTTCTTGGGAATATGGTCTCAGGAGGATGAGGAAGGAGCAGTGGCTTTCAGTTAATGATTTTCCCTCTTCTGACATACAGAAAATATCTGCAATGTTCTTTTGACCCTCTTTAGTTTCTTCAAGGAGAACATTTGACTCTTCAAGCTTCCTCCTGCAAATATATTTAAGAAGTTGCTGCAGGTTTGTAATAATTTAGTAGGATAAAGAAGTACAGTCATTACTATTGCAGTCCTTTTTTCTTCAATTAGTACTTCTAATCACATTAGACATGTTTTCAGTATCCAGAGAGGATGCCTGATCCCTACAGCTATCGTGAACCATTAACTTTAATTAAAATTTACAAGTCTAATGTTGTTACATCTGCTAAAAGCATTAACTGCCATGTTAATTACTAAAATGTTAATGTTGCGTTAAAATATGAATGTTCCCTTTTGACAGTTCATCTGTGGTTTAATTATTTATTTTTGGTAGAATTTCTCCTAAAAAAAGAAAAAAGCATAAAAGCATAAATGCTGTCTGAAATAATGAGACATAATGGGAAAACTTCATCTAAATAGAAAACTTAATACTTTGGGATACCAATTGTTAGCAAACTCATTTGTAGTCTTTGCTGCATCTAAAATAAATATGTGGTGCTTATGTCATGTCTAAGATGTTATTTATAATTGCAGCACATTCTTTTGCTATTACTTTGTAGAGAGATCTAATCTGCGGGACACAGGTCTTAAATCCCCGTAGCTAAGCATTTTGGCCCTACAATAGAAACTTCCCTCAAAACAAGTTCTCAGGACTTCACATCAAAAACTTTTATTGAATTTCTGAGGGTTTCCCCATGTAACTAACTTCAAATTAGATTTACAAAAGGAGATGTCCAGAAGTCAGTCCTGAAGTTACTGTACTCCCTACCCCAAGAGTACAGGATCAAAACATAAGACTTTTTAAATCACTACAGTTATCAAGGTATAGCAAAGTATTTTCAGTAATTCATCTAAAGAAAACAGAAATCTCTGGTTAAAGTAAAGCTGTCGCTTGCTGTATTTCATGGTGAGATACTCCTCTGTCATATTATTCTTAAAGGGATTGTCACTGAAATGAATAAATGAGAAAGTTCTGACAAACCAACGTTAAATACTGTTACATGTTTCTCTCACATTGAATAATTATTTTAATGGCTGAAGTTAACAGTCTGCCAAGTAATTTCTTAATGTGATTGTAAATAGGTACTGTTAGATTTCATGCCATAATCTATTTTATTAATTTACACAAGGAAACCTTAATTTTGCCTGTAGATCTTCTATGTTACACGTCAGATGCACATTCCTCACTCTGGACTCTGTTGAACATTGGAACTAGGCAGCTGTTTAGGGGCAAGTGCATAATTGGTTTTGTAGGGTGAGGGAAAATATATTTTTAGAAATCAGATGGCCAGTTCATGAATTTAGACAGTTTATTAGAATAATAAATTCTTTTCAATCTACAAGTCACAGTTTTCAGAATACAAAATTTCCAATTACTGTTCCAAGCTTATTTTAGCATCTTTTAGAGAAACTAGATCTGCAAGTTCCTTCTCATTATCTGAAAATTACAAATTCACATAGACCACTGCAAGTTGTCAGTGGACTGGCAGCTAGCAGGACAGCACATATAGCGTAACACCTCTTGCTTCACCACAGCCAGCCCTTTTCTGATGTCCAGATTTTCTGTCTTCTGTATGGTGGAATTAGGTAGTTCCACTCATAAAATAGGAGTTTTCATATATTTAGAGCTCCTCTTCTTAGAGGTAGGTGTTGTACCATTCTAATTGGATTCCCCTAGCAAAAAAGTTACATTCAGTTGTCTTTTCAAGTTAACATTGTAGGAGAATGCTGCAATAAAGCACCATTTGTCTTCCATAGAGTTTGGAGGACTTGTCTCCACATCCACTTGCAGGGCCTTTAATAAAAGAGCAGTCAATGACCTGGTCTGAAGCAGAGAAAAGCTCTGCGGTCTGCCATACTTTCAGAACAAAAGTTGGGCTGAGAGTTCATGGAATCCCACTCATCACTACCCCTCCCCCCAAAAAAAAAACCAAACACAAACAACTTTCAAGCTCAGACAGTGTGAAAACCAAGTTATGGCTGGTTATGTTCTTGTAGATTTGAGCCATACTGTATTGACATCCAGTAGGACAAGCAGTAAGACTTGCTCTGGTGTGTTCTGATCCCAAGACTTTTTAAAATACTATTTCAAACAGAAAATATTTACATCTAAAACCAGTAGTTGTTATTATTTTGAAGAATGTAGCAAGTTGCTAAAAAAATGTTTTATAATAGTCTGCCAGAAGGCAACCTATCTCCTGGGCTTTGTTTACTTGTATAGATTTCCTTGCCTGCAGCAATACTTCTTAAAGTCAAGTTTACAGAAACTTTTGTCTGTCTTGGGGAGATGAATGCCTCCCAAGCACTCTAGGAAAGACAAGGAAATAATTCAAATTATTCATTTGCAATTAATCTGATATTAACTTCTGTGTCACAGACCTCTAACTTACGTAACTTCTTGCAAAGTTCTGTGGTACCACCAGTCTTGGAGCACGGAACTCACCCCTCTCTTTTGGAATCTTCCAGTTCTTACAGCATGAGGAAATTACTTAATGCCTTTTTTCCTGCAGAAAAATAGAAAAAACGTTTTTTATTTGGTTGCTTGTGGCTGCTTGCTTGACTGTCATTACAAAGCATAGCGTGGAGAGTGCTGTACAGCCACTGAGACACACAGACAGGCAAGACGCTTCCCTTTTCATTTCTGCAGTTATCATAACTCCTTTTATTATGTGACATGTAAATTAACCCCACTGTGTCATGCCCACAGAGTAGCTCCAGCAAAAATGTTGCCTTTTCTCAGTCATTCTGATTAAGGGAATGAAGGATCTTATTCAAGCATGTAACATTAAGGAAACAATCAAGCACCTGTATTCAACAGGTTCTGATTTGTCACAGAAGGTACACTAAAACAACCCCAAAATAATTTGTGTTTAACAGCAATGCCTGCCTTAAAATTTGCATCCTCCTTCTCTGCCTGCTTTTTCATCTTTTTTTTTCATAGCGCGTACACTATTAAATGAGAACTTTAAAAGATTTCTCTCGTTTCCTTCACCAAACTCTTGGGTGGAGGATGCATGTCTGAATACACTGTAATAGCTGGCAATCGGCCTAGCACACCATCCGCTGAAAAACTACGTTATTGAACTGTAAAACAGTGGAGTCTTATTATTTAATAGTTAATTAAAAGGGCAAAGTAAGGGCATTATTTTATGAGCTCTTTCAAGATACGTTCACAACAGTTTTTATCAGACAATATATCAAAAGGCAAGCTGCACGGTTTTGCTGTGTGTATCTTTTTGATAAGAGGTACTAAGAAAGCAGTGACAGACGCAGCTTCAACAGTAAACCTTTTTTTGACCTTTCTTGTGAATATACTTACATTCTTGAATGAACACAGCAAAAAGTGCTGCACTCTCAGAATTACAGTGGAGTTCTGAACATCCCTCTGGTGCAGAGCGCTGTTGTTATAAATCTTGATTTACTTTAAAGAGAACAATATTGATTGCACACACCCGATTCTGTCCACAGAGCAGCTCCAATGTATGGGTATGTAAGACCATACCTAGCGTCAAGGATCTGATTTATATGGGACTATACTATTCACATGTTTAATTTGGGCACGTGATTTATGTACCCTCCAGAACAATACAGGTTCCTGGTTCATTATATATATGCATCTGTTTGTGTATATATATATGTATATTTGTGTATGTGTGTCATACACATGTGTATATATCTGTATATATATTTATATACAATATTCTATGTATAACTGTAATTAGCATATCAGAAATAAATACAGTAGAAATGTTGCATCAGGTCAAGGAATACTGAAAACAAAACTTTAAATTTCAAAAGTGAAATCTTGGCTCATTAAAGCTAATGGAAATTTTCATTCATTTCTCTATGCCCAGGATTTCCCTTCAAAGACTTAATTTCCACCTAACATTGTGCTTCCTGTTCTAATTACTTAGTCTTCTGCAATTATCTGAAATAATATTATAGCAGTGGAACAAACACTGTTTACTTGACATTTAGCAGACATCTTCCATCAGTCATTTTTCAGGTCTCAAGCTTATGCAATTTTAATGCTTATGTTTGTTAATATTTTCTTATTAATTAATATTATCAATATGCTTATGATATTGGAATTCTGGACTCTTGAAGAAACATAGCATCAACTTCATAAGGCTGTGCTTTATTGTTTACAAAACAAATCTTTTAGACTTTTAAACAAACCTTTGTTCTCCATTTCACATCTTAAACACTGAAATCTTTATAATATCTCCTCATCTGCTCCAAACTTTAGAGCCTCTCAAGGCTACTATGTGGGAGCAATTTCACCTTTTTTGCATAGTCTCACTGAGGAAGAGCATTAATCACTCTTCTGTAAGTATCTTATACTTAGTGTTCTCAAAAACACTCTTGATTAGCTCAAGGCTTCTTGCGAGATATTTCTCAGAACCTGTAAATTTGGAGATATTTTAAGATTAATGCCTTATATTCTTTTAGATTTTACATTTATATTATTTTACTAACTTCCTATATAGCTGATTATATGGTTACATACTGTTACATATGATATACTTAATTTTCAGAGTTCACAGAGCAAATGCTCATACAAGGACTTCTGTTAAGTGCTGATATATTAGGGTTACAAGGTCTGAAAGCAACCCAACGCCCTGTTTTAAAACTGAACATCGTATACCCTGTATTTTTCATGTATTGAAATACCTGCAGCAAGGTCACAATGTAACCAAGTGTGTTATGAAAACAGTGGTCAGGTACACCTAATTCATACATACAGTTCAGACACAGTTTTGGTAATCTGATGCAGTGGAATTTAATGGTAGCATTGAAACTGGGTGATATTTTACTATCTGCAAGCTGAACCTGCAAGGTAACTGGCTCCTATTACTTACTAATGATAGGTTTAATGTAGAATAATGCTGCTACATCTGCAGTGTTATTAGATAAACCTACAAAAACAAACTTATTAAAAATAAATTTTTTAGAACATGCATGCAAAAATATGAACATATATACTATTATTAAATATGCCAATTAAATATCTAGAATTGTACCATTCTTTGTTCTATAAACTTCACCCCTGTGGATGGATAAACATATTCAAGACCCATCCCTAGTGCTATAGGTTTATTTTATCTAACCAATCATCCCATCTCTCTGATTTGTTCTTTTAATCATGCCTTATGCAATGGAAAACAGGAATCTGGTGGGGGTTCATTTGTGAGTGAAAAATGGAATATATAGCTTTTGTTCCAGATACTTCCACAAACTACTGTTTCATCTGGCATGACACTACAGCTGAAAACAAATTTAGAGGCTTCCTGGACTGCTGTCCCTAAAAAAAATAGAAGAAAATATGTATGAATGGAAACTTTGCTCTGGAATATCCAGTTCACATTAAATCAGAGTGAACCAACAATGTTTTTCCTACTGCTGTTGCGGCTCACTTGCCACTTTTTTCCTAGTAAAAAGTCATTTCAATTGCACACAAGCTGCTGAATGAAATCTATACAGGTACACTATCCTCTGCTCTTCACTAATGACACCAATGTTCAAAGGATGTTGTTCTTTAACTCCTTATTCCATCTGATTTCCTAAAGGCTGACAATTAAATATTTCACAAAAGTTAGGTCACAAGAGATAATGATTGTAGCCTATTAAATTACTAAAATATTACTTTAAATATACAGACCGGTCCTTAATTAAACAAACATCAAAGAACAGAACTCCAAAGAAATCAAACAAGGTACATTAATTTGCCCAGAAAAGACTTTCCTGTTGTCAATATTTCACACAAGTGAGAACAAGTAGCCATAAATTCAGAAAAAATATACTGCGCTTGTTCAGTTGTTTTTTCTTATAAAAACATGACTTGGAATTGGCATTATTGCAGTTTTAATCTTCTATACCTGTTCCTTTCCATATCATTCATTTCTAACTGTGGCCAGCCTGCATTATGAAAATCTACCTTCCTCTTAATTCCCGCTGAAAACAGGCAATATGTAGGGAAACATATAAGTAGCATTTTTTATTTAACTAATAAACTAAACAGAAGACACCCAGTTTCCCAGTACTATATTTTGCAAAATTTAAGGTATGCAGGCAATTCAATAGCAACATTAAAAGTGTAGAAGAACGAGCCTCATGTTCAGCTTTTAGGTCTTCTACAAGAATAGAATGAAAGCAGGATATGATTTTGGACGGAAAACTTCTGTTTGCTGCTGATATTCCTCACAAGAACATACGTTATAACTTCTTGTTCTGTTGAAATTTTACACATGCTTAGTAAAAAGGAATTGTAGTGTTGAATGGAAGTAGCGTTGAATGGAAGGTGATAAACCTCAGGAATAACAAAGTCTTCTGGTATAAGCTGGAACTTTGTTCTTGGAAAAATCTGAGGAGGAGAAGGACATCCATTTGCCTCTTGACTACAGAATGACAATGACCCAACAAAATGTGATGTAGTGCAGAGACATTTAAGGCAATGATAGGACACATTGGGAGCTGTATATTCAGATTGCAACAATAACATTTTACAAAGCTAATACAATCTCAGGTGGAATGTTTCAAGCAATTTCTTGTCATCTGTTTTCAAGGAACATTCATCCACATTGAACCAGATTAAGAGAGGACCTACTAACATTATTAGATGAGTATTAGAGTACCATAATTTTTGTTTTCAGTTAAAAAAAAAAAAAGAGAGAGACAGGGAAATGGGGAAAGACTCCCCCATTTTAGTTTAGTAGGCCAGCAACAGAACTGGAAAGAAAAGTGGTCTATTTGAACCCTATACCAGTCACCTTAGAGTCAATAAAAACAGCTCTTCATAGTTGTAGGCTTTCCTCGCAACTTATGGCAGAATTCATAGAAGCTCACAAAAAATTCACTGAATTGAGAGGATGATACCAAAGACAAAAAAATATTGAGAGGGTCTACCGTCAGAAGTAGTTATTAAATCAGCTAGCTTAACCTATATAACAAAGCAAAACAGAACAAGTTTCTTCCTTTCGGACTGCTGCCTCCAAACCCCCACTCCAGTCCTCTTGAACCCTTGCCACTGCCTTAATAAATTCCAGAGACCGCTGGGAGCAAGGTTTGGAAACACTTCAGCAGATGAACCACTTTCTGAAAACGGAAACCTTTGTTTCAAAAACACATTCAATACAAGCTGACTCACAGAAGGCCTGAAGTTAGAGCCTCATTCTCCCTTTTCTGGACTCAGTCCAAGCAGAGAAAATTTGGAGAGAGAAAAAGATTGGTTTAGTGATCAGGGTACAAATAAACAAAACGTGCGTGAAACATTGGTATGCATCTGCACAGATACGAGAAAAAAAATTAGCATTCATTCAAAACTGCTTCTACTTTCTGACAGGTAATAATGATTGTTAATGGGACTGACATTTCCACTGTACAATCAAAACATATTCTTCAAAACCTATTGCATAATTAACATTACTTACACACAATTCACATCAAATAACATCAAATTAGAAAGACTTATGGAGCTAGAGAATAGCATCCTGACAAGCATCTTGTCCAGGTGTTAAGTGAGGCCTGATAACGTACCCACGGCCATGCTGGGTGGCTTCTCTCAGTCACAGAAGTCCCCATTGTATTCTGCCGTTGCTAATAGTGAAAGGTTGCACACACAAATAGAAGACTTCCAGCGACTCATTCCCTTTCTGTACATTTTCCCAACAAGAATAGTAATTGATTAGCCATACAGAAGACATGTCGCTACATCTGGTAATCCATGTGAAATGGCAGGAGAGACAGCAGGAGAGGCAGGAGCAAGGTTCATGTCATCTTTACCCACCTGACTGGTGGGATGGGGTTGCCCAAGTAGCCTAAGATTAGGCAAGACAATAAAGGAGTTTATATTCTTAATTTCAGTGTATCCTTATCAAATCAGAGACATGATGCAAATTCTATTTGTCCTCTAAATAAGATTCTCACTCATTTTCTAGTACAGAGACTAATCCGTGCACACATCTATGCACAGAGGTTTTCACGGAATCACGGAATCACGGAATTTTCAGAGTTGGAAGGGACCTCTAGAGATCATCTAGTCCAACTGCCCTGCCAAAGCAGGATTGCCTAGAGCACATTACTCAGAACGGCATCCAGGCGGGTCTTGAAAATCCCCAGAGAAGGGGACTCCACAACCTCCCTGGGCAGCCTGTGCCAGTGCTCTGTCACTCGAACCGTAACAAAGTTTTTCCGTGTATTTGAATGGAACTTCCTATGTTCCAACTTGTGCCCATTGCCCCTTGTCCTGTCACTGGGAACCACTGCCAAGAGCCTGTACCTACCAAAGCACTGTACCTACTGCATATAAACATTTCAGCTGTGCCCTAATTGTAAGCCAGAGGAAAGACTAATTAACTATGTGAATTAACTATATGGCCTCTTTGCTGAACTAGAGGCATGAAGGCCTGCAACAGCTTCCCAATGAAAAAATAAGGCAAAAAGCCTAATTACTTTTAATGTGGAGCCCAATCATTACATGAACACCATTATATGCTGTAGTGCCTGAACGATGACCTGGGAGGTGCCTCCCAAACCCCCAAACCGTGAGTTTGTACAGTTGGGAGGAACCTCGGAGACAATAACCCAATTGTTTGCTGTTCTTTGCAAACTCTAAGAAGGAACTTGACATATCTTTTGGGTTTGCGGTGGGAGGAGGGGGAAGGGAGGTTGCTATCAAATGGTTGTTAGAAACATGCTAAATAAAAGGTCTAGGTAAAAAAAAAAGAACCTTCTTCTACAGACTTTGATGTTTCCAAACATTGATTGTGAATTGAACAAGAAAAAAATAAAGCAAGCTGAAAATGTGCTGTCAGGACTTTTATAACACCAAGCTTTTTTATGATTTTTTAATGCTCTGATGACAGATATATGAAAATGAGTGCAAAATGCACAGAAGAAAGAAAATAAAACCTCACTGTAGAATTTGCATAGACAAAGAAGAAAGTGTAATTGCCTAGCACTGACGACAGCATAAGCACAGAGTAACTTTCAGGAGAATTATTTTTGCAAAACACCAGTATGTTTCACATGCTTCGGTTTCTAATATGTCATTGTTAAATCAAAGAGGTTTGGGTTTGTTTTTTTTCAGACATGTAGAAGAGTTAAGAAATGTGAATGGTAACACTACCAGTAAGGCTTTTAAAAAAAAATAAACTTGTTTACCTTATTCATCTGGATCAACCCAACAGATAAAATAGCCTACAGATTTCCACACAGCACATGAGCATGCACAAAATATGGTAATTAAATCTTGCATGAAAGTTTTATATAAAAGTGTAATTATATCTGACATTTCAGTTTATCACTTTCGGAGGATTTATGCAGGAGATAGGTGGTACACTAGTCATATCTTCTTACTGAATCAGAACAGGACTGAACTTCACTCCATTTAGTCTTTGTTTCCTCTTCTCATTTTGCATACCGAACATCAAATAGCTCAAGCTAAATTTTAAGAAAATGGCATACTTATTCTTTCTTAGAACTGAGGGTGTGTCTACAGCATGTTATTCCAGACTACCTATAGTGCATTAATCCATGGCTGGATTACTCAAGTATAGAGACACATTATTGTGCATTAAGAAATGATTTAGGATTTTGGTTATTTAAAATATTGCATTTATATCACATAGAAAGGGAGCTGAACATACATTTTTATTTGGACATCTACAATTCAACTGCAATTGAATACTGAAATTAACGTCACCGTTGAAAATAATCATAATATTGCAGTAATCTTCACATACATTAAATGGTTCTAAATTGGAAGTTGAATGTCATCTTGCTAGCAGTTAATCCAACATATTGTTTCTGGCTATTATTTATCCATACAGTGTTATAAGCACTATAGTAAAAACCAAAAATATAGTATTCAAAAAAATAAAAGTTAAATTTCTATGGAAGCAATTTGATATCATTGAGTGAAATTGGAGAGTAGCTTAAATTAGCAAGGTACCACACCACAACTCTAGTTTCTAAATACAGTCAGCAATGATCATCAATCAAACTATTGAGTTTTCATTTTGGGTAAATTAATTTTTGCCTCCAAATAATACAGTCTATGTCAAAGTACTTCTCTGCCATATTCATCAGATACAATGTTTATACGGCTCCAATATCCCACTATATTTTACTTCTTTTACTGAGTTGTGCCACATCCCAGCTACTTTGTGCACTTACATGAATAAAAATATAAAATTACATTCCATGGTCTAAAGCAGCAAATTTGCAGTTCTACAGGGGAGTAAAGGTACTTTAACCAGTCCAGGTGTGTTTTTTAAGAAATTAAAAGTATTTAAGTTAGTGCAAAAGTTCAGCTGAAAGCGTGCAAAGCCTAGGGGTTAATGAGACTAGATCAAAAAAATGTTATTTTAAGGAATCTTAAAAAGAGGCCCAGGGTCAGATTTCTACAATTTAGCCACTATTGTGTCAGTTGTGCTACAATACTTGTCCATGAGCACCCTCTTAACCTATAGGAAATAGATAATTCAAGTAGCATTTGCTAAGAGCAGGCACAGACACTTTCAGGGCCAACACACAGCAATGTTTTAAGTCAGAGTAGCCTTACAGAGTGTCCTAGCCCAAATTCTGCAGAAATATGCATGGTTAATGGACTAACTTGCAAGATTTCTGAAGAGTTCAGATACCCTCATGTCCTAAGAAGAAATATTCCATCCATCTGACCTCAAGATGCCACTGGCAGAAATCTGCAAGTAGGTCATAAGCCTGTTGCTAAACTCCATCTCCTGGACAGTGAAAGGGAGAAGGAGGAATAGCCAGAGTTCATGATGTATATATAGCTCAAACATTTCTAATATTAGAAGTAATTATGTAACTAAATGATAGGAAATAAATTAGCAATAAGGCAGAAACTAAAAGCAATTGAGAAACAGGTTCATTCTACCAAAAAGAGGAACAAATTAAACCAACTTTCTTAATATTTGTTCCCGAGTTTTTAACTTTGAAGGAAAAAAATCCTGAAATCTGTGGCCTAAGTTTGCCTTGCTCAGAACTGTGATTTGGGATGTTATATCTACATGACCTTTTAAAACTTTGAGTGCTTTTGATTTTTACTTCCTGTAAAATCTATGGTTACATCACTGTCAGCACTCCAGTCTCCCTGAAAAACCTTGGTGTAATAGCCCTAGCATAACTAGTGCTTTATATCATGACTGGGTATTTCCAAAGTCATTGAAGAGGCTAAAATGTAGTCTAGCCCAGACTGAAGCTAGCACAGTGACACCAAATGTTAATTTGGCCCATTTTTTTTTCCAGTTCCATTTGTGTTCCCTTGTATTTGCTCTTTTAACATGAAAATAACTTCAAGGGGAAAATCTCCTTTAGTATATTTGTTGATTGCCAAGACTGTAATTCTGAGAATTCTGTAATGAAAAGGAAACAGATATCAATTCCAGAAGCAGTTTCTTGTGGTAACTTTTATAGGTTTCAGTGCAGTAAAAACAAGCTTGGAAGCACTTAGGATCCATCTTTAGATTGCGTGCTGTATCTTTTTCTTCCATGGCATTTCTCCTGCATTGGGATGCTTGGATGGACGGTCCAAAAGAAGTTTGTAACAGATCCCACTGCACATGAGAGTTCCCCTGCAGTAAAGGTTAGTTCTGTCCTCCCAGATCCCTACAAGTCTTTGTGATCAACATCCCTGTCCGCCCTCTTCACCACAAATTAGGTAGACAGTCACCTTTCTCTTCTCCTATTCCCTTCTTTGGGAAGAGAACGTTATACCAGCCTGGGTCCGAATCAAATCTTCCTTCCAGGAATAATTTTTCAAAACAGAGGCAACTCCCCATAGATTCCCAGAAGTAATACAGGCAGGCTGGAATATAGCACAGGGATATTTAAGCAAGCTCTATCAGCATTGGAATCAGCAAGCTATTTAATGCAGGCTAATTTACCCCGTTTCTCAGAGGGTGCTGGAAAGATTTAGTAGTTAATTATGTGTCGAGGCAGCACGCCCAGGGCACTGTGCTGTGACAGGAGACAGAAGGACCCGTTCTGTGCTCTATAGCGGATCTGCTTCATAACCATGAACCACTCTGCCTTTCTCTCCTCCCCGTGTGAATCTGTCTTGCTCATTAAGAGTGTAAGGTTTTTGGGGACATGGAATGTTTTTCGTCACAGGTGAAATCCTTGATGTGTTGCAGTCAACAGTAAAACTCCCAAGCTCTAAGCCTTCCAAGTTTTAATTCTATGCATTCATAAACCGTTTAGCACAGTGAGGGCCCTACTTCAGTTTCTAGGTGCTATAATGCAAAAAATTATAGCTATAAAACATTTTTTAAATTATGATTTTAAAGCAAAGCAATAAAATCTTTTCTAGCTAGAAGGGTATACTTAATTACCCAAATACTTGATTAAATCCTGTGCCTTCTATAGAGAGGAAAGTAATTTTTAATCATAAAAGAAATACATGAAAAAGAGACATAACATTTTTTCCTTATCGCCTGACTAGGCACACTTCAGATAGGTCATCATCATCTGTTGGAACCGAGACAATGTGAGGCATTTGGAAAAGGGAGGACAGAGAAAAAAGGGGAAAGGTTAGGAAAAAGGAAAAAACAAAAGCAGACCACAGGTTTAGAAGATGTTCAAGTAGTTTGGAATTGCTTTGAATACACCACTCTGAACTGTTGAGGTATGACAAATTTGGGCTTTGTTTTAAACTGGTGTAGTCTGCTGTTACTGAGAATGCTTTTACTATTTCAACTTAAAGATATGCTTTAGGGTGACATACTGCAAACATGCATTCTGTTTTGTTTTCAATTTTCCTTTGTTGTTGGAGCTGCAATGTAAATATGCACCATATTTTCCTTTGCATCTTTCTCATTATATTCATTTTAAAGTCTTCTCTATGAAGTATCTTCCTCCCAGCACCATAGCATATGGGAATATATGTCAGTAGCCTGCCTCTATTCTGAGTTTGACAACGAAAATGTGCTTAGCGGTTTAACTATACAAGGGCAGAAATTGTGAAGGTAGGCAGCAACATATGAAACTCATTTGCAAACCTCGAAGATGACTTCCCGAGCAGGCCACAGGAAAGTGTGAAATAAGCAAACAGTCTGCAGAGGGGTAGAGGAGAATAGCTCCTGTGTATGATAAAAGCAAAGAAAAAAAATGCACATTTGTTGATACAAAGAGGAATTTCCTACTTTTATTCCTTTCTTGCTTCACTGTGGCTCTGATTGCTTCCATGCAAGTCTCTCCTTTTCCCCCTTTACTTAACGTGACACGAAACTCAGGATTCCTTTAACAACCTGTTGCTCTATTTCACTCAACAGCCACTGCTGTCCATTTCAACAGCTTCCGTACTGTGATACGTGCTTCCAGAAAAGTCTTGCTTTCCTTATTTTTCATGAATTCACTCTTAATTCACCCAGTCAGCATCTACCTGTGCCGTCCTGTTTGAAATCCAAGGATGAATTCGTGATTACTACATAATCGGGTTGGTGGCTACCAGAAGCAAAAAACAGAGGAGTGTTCCCTAAGAAAGGAAATCTACATTATGTTGTTATGACATGTTTTCTAAATCGTGCTTTTTAGACTGCCATATTCGTTGATAGCTATTATGTTACCATAGCAACTACAAGTACTTGCTGTGGACCACTGTGCAAGGGACTGTACAAAACAGAAATGGTCCTTGCTGTAAATTCAAAAAAATTCTAAGAGAAGGAATGCTTGGGAAAAAAAAGTACAGACTATTGATCCACAAGATAGTATGTGATATCACTGTATCAACAAACTAATAATTTGCAAATTTATTGTAGATATCACAGTAAAGGAGAGGTTTGAGGAAGGGTGGACCCTAAGGGCACAAAAATGATTGTTTGAATATGCTAGCTGGTGGTTGGACATGCATGTAGGATTATCAGAAAGCAGGATTTGCCACTTTTAGTAATGAATAGGATTGATTGACAAGATTCAACACTTTCCTGAAATTGCTGGCTAATACTGAAAAATTTTGTGTTATTCCTGTTAAAATTTATTATTGGTTGTGGTTTTTTTCCAATTTCATACTTGAACAATTTTACAAAACTTTGTATCACTATGACCAAAAAACAATATCCGAAAGAATTATTCTACCATACACCTTGTAATTTATACATTAGACACTACATTGACTTTTGGTGTTGAAATTAGGTGTGTTATTTTTGTACTAGAGCACTTGTCATTGCTTTCCTGAATTTAAATTTGACTATAAAAAAGCCTGTCATTAAATTTTTAAACATGCTTAGATTATTAAATTTCAAAACAAAGCAAAAGTGAATTAAGTGCTTGAAAAAAAACAACTCAATCTGTCAAAATCAGAATTGTCAAATTCATCACTCTAAGCAGCACTGTTTTTGCAATTTTCCTATTTGCCGTTAATACCTTCTTTAAATAATGTTCAACTACATTTTTTGCTTTGTTTTTCTAAGAGAGCCAAACTCCTCCTTTATCTTGAATTTATGGGCACAAATCAAACAAATCTCATTGTTCAGGCGTAGTATAGGCAGAGAGGGGTTCTCGGCATCCCACTACTAAATTCAGCAAGTGACAACGCATCACTTTTCTGATGCTGAAATACGATTCAGATACTTGTTTCTGTATTTTCTGGCCTAATTCTACTATGTAGAGAGTAACCACACTTTCAGTTTTCTGAAGGTTGTGTTAGAGTAACCACTTTACCAATTTGTAACACTCATTGGTATTTTTAGTATCTGAATTCTTGAAGGTAAATGAAATTTGCACTGGAGAACAGATCTGTTCTCAAACAAACTTCTTGCAATGTTCTTCTGTCTGATCAAGCTTACTGGTTTTTTTTTTTTTTTTTCTGAAGATTAGGGAAGCTAATCACCCCCACTGCTAGTGGGTAATTCATTTTTGTTTATAAAACCAGAATATTTCTGGTTTTGTTTTCAAATGTGAACATTAATATTTCAAAAGGAACAAGAAAAAGTAGTCTTTTGTGGAAAATTAGCCCGTTCATGAGTGTGGTGAGGAATACACAGATTGAGTTGCAAAGTAGATTAGATCCTTCAACAGCTTCCACATACCTTCCACCAAATCACTTGTTGATAGATACAGTTTTCATGGATTGCCTCGCGTTCTTTCAAAACACTATAGCAAAAAATGCATAAGTAAAAGTCTATGATGAAGAATTACAGTCCAGGACAGTTTCTGTATTCACTAATTTCATTTTTAAAGTAGCAATTACTGCTAAAAGTCTTCCCAGTACTGGTCCTTTCAAATACTCATCCTCACAATCAACGTATATAGAAAACAGACAATTCTGCTAGCTGTTCATTTTGCCAGCACTTAAGGAAGTTGCTCTTTCCTAATAGTAAAAAAAAAAGGATGCATTTAAGAAATTGAATAGATAACTGGACACAGGAATAAGATAAAAGGTAATTCTCTCAAACCAGAGGATACACTGAATTGTTTAAAAAATCTGCAGCAAAATTTGCTTCTTGGCAAACTGCGTAAACATATTTCTACAATAGTGATTTGTCTTTTTTCTTTCCCCTGGCACTTCAGGATACGGATGGTAGATTTCTAGCATTTTTAAGTGTCTGGTGGTTGTGCTCCGTCATTGTCACGACATACACAAAGAAGTGTGAAATACTTGCTTGTACCATTTTCCTTACATTTCTTAAATTCAAACAGTTTTTCAATGCAAAGTATCCTAATAATCCACCTTTTTTTTTTTATTGCCTCATCTGTTCTTCACATTATTCTACACACCCTGTTTGAAGACTACAGTGCAGCAAAACACCCAGGTTCCCTAAAACATGACTCTGAAGGACAATCTAATAAAACAGAAGTGTATATATTTATTTATATGCAATATTAGGCTGTGACTGAGAGGCTGCTTTTTCATATAAAGTAATTTCATGATCTCATTTGAAATTGAGAAATACCCAAATATTGATCAGTGATGGAACGTGAAAGTTACGGAAGTAGTTTGCATGTGGTGTGAGGAAAGAAAATGATGTTAGATGAATTTAAAGAGTTGAGCCATGTGAACAAAATGAGAACAAAAAACATTCAACAGCACATTGAGCAGACATAAACAAGACACAACTGAAAGGGACATTGACACAATTAAGTAATTTAATTATAAGTTCCATTTGTGTAAATGAATAAAGAGAAATCTCAAATAGTTGTGAAAAATTATGCAAGATTTGACTATCACCTAGATGTGGGGATCACAAAGAAATGCTGATAAAACGATTACTGTATAAATGACAAAGGTTAATCTTATTCACAATGATTAAAAAGGAGGAAAGAAACAACATGATGAAAACACTAAGGGCTTTGTTTCAGCCATCTTACATATGAACTAAAATCCAAACAACAATCAGATCATGTCAGAATACCTAAAGCTTTAGTTTGGATGGAGGGAAACAGGTGTGAAGGTGAAAGAGTGAGAAGATGGATCTCCATGTCATCTGCACAGCAGCCATTCTTGAAGGACAAGTTTCCTGGTTAATGGAAAGAGCTCAGAAAGCACAAAATCAAGGAGGCCGGGCAGAACAAGATTTAAAGGATGGACACCAACCACTTCAGAAAGGATAACACCACCAGTCATGAGATTTTGCTCAGATGAAGTAGAGGCTTTGGCAAAGGTTAAGGCATAAAAGTGTACTGGAGAGGAACAAGGATAAAATAGATATGTTGTCCTTTTCTAAAAAGAAAGAATGAATACTTATCGGTATCTTTCTGCATGAGAAACTAATTATTCTTACTGGCTGTTGATCAGCTTCCCTAATCCCACAGTATTATATTGGAATTTTGAAAATCCAAGACTGATTGTTGTTCAATCATACAATTTTGGAGTGCATTTATAATGAACACCAAAGTCTGACTCTGAACTTGGCATTATTTCCAATGAGATCTGACAGTGTACAGATGTGACAAACTGTGGCCTAAGACTTTTAGTGCAGGTTTTAATTTCTAATACCATTCATGTGCTCATTTGCAGGTCTAGACCTATAATGCTTTGTTAGCTTGAACAGCTGTGTTTTTGCGGCTGGAATAGATTTGAATGAAAGTTTAAAGGCTTGTGTGTACTTATTGTATATGTCCAATTAATCTTCACTCTGCAAGAACAAGGTTTTTCCCTTTTTGCTACATCACAGTTCTTATGCTTGCTTTGGACTGCAAACCTGGCTCACACTTCAAGTTAACAAGGCTGAGGTACTGCCCTAATAATCCCTAACATGTTTAAACAGATGTTTATAGCTGCTGGCGTACCTAAGCTCTTGCTTTAATTTGTGAAGTTACTTGTTAAACCTGAGTAAGACACAGGGTTTCTGGTGATAAAGTGTGATTTTTGCTATATTTGATTGCTGATATATGAATGCCAACACCTGAAGTGTCTCAGACTGTTCAAAATAAATGACTAATGCAGATATATGGGTTTAAAATCTCATAGCAACATAGCAGAATAATTTTATCTTATTCATGTTATAATATGTCTAGAAAAGAGATCAGGACTTCATTGTGCTAGGTACTATGTGCATTAGAAAAGGCATTTTCCTCTACATCAACAGACTAAACAGAAGACAAAACTGAAGCCTCCTCTCCCATTTTATAGGCAAGTAACCGAGACATGCACAGGCTAAATAGTTTGCCCATGACCACACAGCAGACCATCGCTGAGCAGACTGAGCACAGCTCTTCAGGGTGCTGGCAGGGCCTTAGCCTAGACCACTCTGGGTTTCTGATACTTTGCTATAGTCTGCCCATCACTTCTGATAGCATCATTTAGGCCAGTAAACTTTAGATCTTAGGTTCATATCTTTGCTATGGCATATTCATTATAGATGTTTAAATAGTATAGACTATGTGGTCAAAATGGACTCTATGTGTTGCTATGTAATACCACCATTTACCATAATTGACACAGGACAGAAGACTGGCAGATGAGTATTTTAAATAAATCTCAAATTAGGATGAAGCATCAAAAAGGAATATATAATCTGGCCAAGATTATCACCATGTAACAAACTATTTTTTGATAAATTTTGAGGGAGGCATATTTAAAAATTCAGTTCTGGATTTATAAAATCCATATGAACTTGCTTATTCAAAAAGAGCCAACAGAAGATTTTTGTAACTCCTCATTTAATTCATCAGATTGCTCTGCAGATGGCGATAAAATTGATTTTCTATTTAAAGAGCGTCTCGCCTCATCATAATCAAGGAAATACACTTTCCTACTTAACCAAAAACTTGGCAAGGAGAAAATGCTGCACTAGCACCAAAGTAATCCCATACAAAAAGCCCATCTCCCATCTTACTTGTTTTGCTGTGCCAGAAATATTTTTAAAAGACCACAAAGTAGACTTTTCATATTTTACTGTGAAATATTCACACTAGCTTTTAAACACACATGCTGTCAAGACTCCAACAATTGGCTCACCCTGACCTGCACCACATGAAATAGATGTTTCCCTTCCCCACAAACAGGTTTGTGGGAAGTTAGAGCATCTCTAGGCTGTCAGGAGAGAGGCAGAGAGGCATAGCTTGCTAATTGCTTGCTCAGGCCTTGTGGTGTGAAGGGGAAATGTCCTGGGAGGAAACCAAGGTCTTCCATAGCACATCCTCAAAGCTTTCAGATACAGCTGTTGAATTATCTTTCCACAAAGGAAAGAAAGGGAAAGGCTTTCCCAGAAGACTGGGAAATCAGAGCTCTCTGGTTAGGTGTCAGAGGTTCCAAGGCAAAAGATGGGAAGATGAAAGGTGATCAGGTCCAGTCGGCATGGGTTTATGAAAGGCAGGTGCTGCTTGACAAACCTGATCTCCCTCTATGATAAGGTGACCCGCTAAGTGGAGGAGGGAGAGGCTGTGAATGTTGTCTACCTGGACTTTAGTAAAGCCTTTGACACTGTTTCCCACAGCATTCTCCTGGAGAAACTGGCTGCTCATGCTTGGACAGGCATACTCTTCGCTGGGTAAAAAACTGGCTGGATGGCTGGGCCCAAATAGTTGTGAGGAATGGAGTTAAATCCAGTTGGCAGCCATCACAAGTGGTATTCCCCAGGGTGCAATGTTGGGGCCGGTTCTATTTTAATATCTTTTTCAATGACCTGGATGAGGGGATCAAGTGCAATTTGGGCCCCTCACTACAAGAAAGACAGAGGTGCTGGAGCATGTCCAGAGAAGGGCAACGAAGCTGCTGAGGGGTCTGGAGCACAAGTCTTATGAGAAGCAGCTGAGGGAACTGGGGTTGTTCAGCCTGGAGGAAAGGAGGCTGAGGGGAGACCTTCTCACTCTCTTCAACTACCTGAAAGGAGGTTGTAGAGAGGTGCGGGTTGGTCTGTTCTCCCAAGTAACAAGCGATAGGACAAGAGGAAATGGCCTCTAGTTGCACCAGGGGAGGTTTAGGATGGATATTAGGAAAAATTTCTTCACAGAAAGAGTTGTCAAGTATTGGAACAGGCTGCCCAGGGAAGTGGTGGGGTCACCATCCCTGGAGGTATTTAAAGGATGGATAGATGCGGTGCTTAGGGACATGGTTTAGTGGTGGACTTGGCGTTAGGTTAATGGTTGGACTCGATCTTAAAGGTCCCTTCCAACCTAGATGTTTCTAAGATTCTATTCTACAATTCTAAATGGGGACAAAGGCTGACTTTAACTCCAAGATGAGCACAGAGCTACTAGAACAAAGTACCCTGTTTCTAAAAGCAAGTGACAGTGGACAGCAAATCCGAGACATTTCCCTGGAGCCCTGGGACAGGAGTGGGCTGCAAAAGGGGTGAAAGTGCATAAATGGTATTATCAGAAAAGTAAGTTCTGTGTCTTACCAGGCTTCCACACTAATATTTGGCTGCTTTCTCCTGGAAGCTCCTCTGGGGAAGAAAATGGCAAACAAGGAATGTGCAGATGACACTCAGGCTTTGAGAGTTTGCTGCTTGGCTGCGTTATCAGTGCTGAGTGGTTTGCAAAGCTGTACTTTTCTTTACTTGCACTTATATGCTATCCCTGTGACAACAAATTCAGGACAATTATCATTCAAATATTTCAGTAAAGCCGCAACTGTAACTCAAGAATTGTCATCACTTTGACCCAAAGGGAACTGCCACCACTCTTATTTGTGCAGCTTTCACTTTCCAAAAGCAATTTCTATACAAACATTTTCACAGTAAAAATTAATGACAACTCCACATGCCTTCTTGAGATTGAAAATTTGCTAGCAAGCTAGGAAACAAAATCTTGGAAAGCTCTGAATCCTTTCTGGTGACTCTCCAAAACAATATTTAACTGTGTTAATTCATCTGCTCAGCAGTTCTGCTATATATTTTCCTAATCAGGTGGTTCTTGTTTTTAAATGGATAAAACCCCCTTCATTAAACAATAGAAAAGATCTCAGACATAATTTATCAAGTCATTCAAAAATACAGCTACAGGTATGACTAATATTTCCTCACCACCAAAAATGGTTTAAAAGTATATTTATAATTGCAATATATACAGCAGAAAAATCTTTATAGCATGAAGCTTTCTAGCTCCAAACCTGCTGCTAGGAGTGACACCCTTGAGAGAGAATCAAGGAAGATCTTTGGGGAGCTAATGGCACAAGCATATATTGGACCCATGGGAGGTACAGCATGAATATGCATAACTTAGTAAGGGCAAGTGACAAAGAGTGTCCTATTGTATGCAACCAAAATGTGTGCGTACATTTGGTTTCTCTTCAAGGTGCGAAACAATTCAACAAATATTCAAAGCCTTTTGTTAAAGTAAGTTTCATCTTGAATTTTCATATTTAATGTATTTAGATTTGAGGAATCTTTTCAGATTTTGGTACAGTAGTGTGGTAGTTTCTCCTATACTAATGTCAACGGGACCAATACTTAAAAAGGAAGCATAAATATACATTTTAAATGAAATTTAGTAAGTTTTACCATGCAAGAGGAAGGAAGGAGCATGAGGATAGCAGCATAGATCATATGCTACTTTGAAATTTAATTGCTAAATAGTTTTATAATGCACAAAATCTTTACTTAACCTGAACACTAATTATTTGCCAGTACCTGGCAGTTATTGGCAGGGCTTCTCTTATTCAGTTGCTAAATAAAATGCAAAATGATAACCCTTAAGACAAAACCAGGATTACAGATGAAACTACCCTTTTGTTTAAAGTCTGTGTAATTGTAATTCTACTTTGTTTAAAATATCTTGAGAGATCATAGATGCTTACGCCTGAGGCAGCAAAGAATAACAAAACTAAATGCAAGTCCTTCCTGTAAGGGTACTACTGCAATACACCAGCTATGCTTCAGTGGGATTGTTTGTCATCAAATATACATGAAAGACCAAGCCCCCTACTTGACTAGACATGACAATTTAACATTGCCTCTTCCATTGCAGTGACATGATCATAAACATATTATCAAGTCCTGTGGTGTGATCAACAACAGATGTAAAATTAAGAGTTGACAAGTTTTAGCAGGTAGCTGAGCCTTACATATCTGCTGCCAAATTTAATTTTCACTTCCAAAAATCTTCCAGGCAACTCTTTTTATTTTAAAGACTTCAGAAAGTACTCTTATTTTTCTTCTCTATTCTTGCAGTTAGTACCAGCGTTCTGAAAAATTAGTATTCAGATGTTGTTTCTTTCAGGACAATTTGCCTTTCCTCCTTTGTTCGCCTTTATTTTATTATTTTGCACAGAAAAGTAGGTCCAGGACACAAATTGCCTTTATTTTTATTCACAACCTGAATGACAACACACTCCATGAATTAAGGTAAAAAATTAAACTAGTAAATTACGTACTACAGCCCTAATTTTTAGGAAATATATCAGAAACAGGGCATATTCTAAGAGAACATTAGGATCAAAATCCAGCAGCACAAGAAAGTCCAAATAGAAAACCAAATCTAAACATATCTAGTACTAACGACATGAGACACTAACTTAGTCATCAGCTAGTATCTGGGTAGCTTAAGCAGACTCTTATCACAGAGACAACAATGCAGCATGAAGTTCCTGTATCTCATTTGGAGCACTTCATTTGGTTTTACAACACAATGATCAGAAAAGAAATTTGGCTACACCCAAGCATTAAATCAAACAGCCTCAAATATATGGTTATGCAAGAAAATGTATATCCCTACCAAACAAATGCCAATACAATGTCCCTTGGTATGACATAATACCAAGCTAGAGCCCTAAGAGAGTGAGGGGGATCATGCACAGCTGTGTGTGCCCGTCCGCTCTTAAAGGCTTGTGCATTAAAGGAAATCTCAGTGCATTCAATCTTCAAAATGATTCTTTCTTTGCCTGTATCGTATATTCATCATATTTAACTAGGTTCTTGACATTATAATCTAAAGATACACTTTTGTCTCACAAGTTTAAGAGCATTTAAGACTCACTATTGTTTGTGTATAATTCCAATCTGTATCAAATAGACATAATAATTAAGCAATAAGCCATGACAGGTAATGCACCTATTATCTGATGGTTAACTCCCATGGCTTTATAAAGCATAAGGTACCAATGAATATGTCTATTCCCTTTGGGTGTAATTGTATTTTGAAAGCCATTTCCTGGAGCTGCTGGTATAGTTTCTCTTTGGATAAATGTTTCTCTATCTTCCATGGATTACTGTGGTTTTTTCTTTAAAAACTGTATGCTATGATTGACAAGTGTTGATGTGAGGATTTAGGTGTGCTCTGTCAAGTTCAAAGTTTAGTGTTCAACCTATGATATGGCTTAATCAGGACAATATTATATTGAAACATTAACATCTTCTAACCCAAATTTTAGGCCTAAGACTAAGCATCATTCATTCATACCTAATGGTAAAATCTTAAAAATAAAAGTTTCTGTTCATTAATTCCTCTACTGGGAGTTCACTGTAAAACCTGTGTTAATACGGTAGGAACAATGGTGGTATAATGATCACATTAATGTGATTTATTGAAGATCTTTAATCTATCTTGTACCACTGTAAACTGTCTTTTTTTCAGTTTAAAAAAAGCCAAATCACAGGACAGCCATAATCAGCTCAGGGAAAGGAAAAGAGAAGGGCAAGGAGAAAGAAGAATGCTTACTGCAAAATATTGGGAACATTTAGTCTAAGACATTATTAAGGCCTAAAACACAATGAAAGAGTGAAACATGAACAACTATAGTGCCTGGATTATTTAAGTTAAAATGGATTTGTACCTTAACAAAGGAAATAAATATCTACTGCGGTTGCTGAGAAATAGCATCTTTAATGAAGTCACATTCCTGCGCAATTATACTGAGCTTCCACATCATGGTATGGCCAAGCAGCAAGTAACAGAGCCATGCTCACGATGTGTGGTCAATGTGTCAGCCATTTAAACCCACAATAGGACATGAATTTTTTATTTTTTTTTTTTTTAAAGTGTTTCACAGTCTTGCTCCTATTGCCCTAATATCTTTATTGATACTTTTTTTTTTTTACTGCTCTGAATTGCAAAATTATTTGGAATTTTTTTAACTGGGATTCTTCATTTAAGCGTTCCCCTTCTTTGAAATTTCTATTTGCAACCTTGTGCCAGTCTCTCTTCCTGTATAAACCTTTATAAATCTCATTTTGAAACTTGAAAATACAGTGGGTTTAACTACAGTTAACTGAGTGTTTGTAAGATGTGCCATAGAGTTCAATGAATGTTTAGGCCATTTAAATTAAAAATCTGCAGGAGCTTGAAAACAAAACTGAATTTCTTCATAAGGAAAAATAATTATGGTTGTGTTATAAAGTATGGTTAGTGAAGTACTAAAGCAGATCAAAAGGTTATGAAATCAACCCTTATAAAAAGGTAGTGATAACTATAGGCAACTAGGAGAGAATATTGGAATGAAAAGGTGATAATCCACTTTAAGAAGCTTGGAACAAAAACTGAGAATTGCAATTAATGAATAAAACAGAATTGAGGGGAAGGGGGAAGGGATAGCCATAAAAATCACATTAAATGAGTTTGTCATTTCCTCTAGTGAATGATGGGGACCCAGACAAAAAGTGTTAGGTTTGATCTGTTTTGCTATACTTTTTCTTCTGAAAAACAAAAACAGAAATCCTGCTGACAGATTCAGGGCACACTTCGCAGCAGTTAAAAGTGGTGATTGCTCTACTACTATTCCTTCCCATTTTGTTCTATTCAGTTATGACTTCCATGACCTCTGTCTACACCTCCCAAAAAAGGATTCCAGGACACCTAACACAGGAAAGCAGTCCTAACCGAACTTATTATTTCCAGTTATTAAATAGCGATCCACTAAAACTACCTCAGGATTTCTTTTCTTATTTTTCGTACACTTTTATGCTATATCAGTTTGCTCCTTCTTACCTTTATTTTTTAAAGTAATCATTTCCAGCTGCCACTTGTTTGTTTTATCCTTCATTCATTTCTAAAATCTGGTATGATACCTCAATCATTACTTTGACATCAGTAGGCTACAGCAGAAAGCTGCCAGTAATACTCCATTATTCTGAGCTATTTAAATTCTTATATTCTAAATTAGATCTTTTGCGCTTCTTAATTCATTTGAAAGATTTGATGCAAAGGAAGCCTACAAACATCTCCATGATACTTTCCTTTCTCTAACCATTCAGAGGCCTGAAAGTCATTCCTCCCCCGCAAAAAAAAAAAAAATCTTATCTATGTTATCATTATGAAACTATTCTGCTCTACAAAAACTTTACTTTTTTGCACCTTTTGAAGGAGTCAATATCTGGTGATTAAACATTCAGTGTTACTTAACTGACAAATTTGTCTCAGTTTACATTTCCTCCAAAACACAGAACTCAAATATGCCCATATTTGGTAGACGAGTGTTACCAAACAGAATGAATCATAGATGAAAATGAAGTCAACTAATTGAGTTACTATTTTATCTTTATGTTTAGTTTTTCCCAATTGTTAGTAGTTATGGAAGAGAATATACAGATCCCAGATCTCATGATCTGCCAATAGTTTTTATTTACGATTCTCAATCTCTATGCAGCATAAAGAAACAGCACATTTTGTAGCTTATCTGCAGTTCTGTGCACTGCATCAGTGTATGCACAGGTATCTTCAAGAAGTTTGAACACATTTATGTGAAGGCTTTTCTAACCTGTAGAAAGGCATTCGTATAATACAGATGAACACAGATGAAACTTTTGCCAAGATTTGCACAGAACAACACCTCAAAGACTTTTGGAAAAACCTTTCCTTCTCAATACACCACAATAGACATCTCATTTAAGTGATTGATTTGTTTACATGTTAGGGTATCAAAAAAAACCATTATTTTCAGAGTTGCTCTCTGGCATTACTCTGGTGAAACAACTTAGTTTGCTTCTCCAGTGACAGACTTAGCTACCATCTGTAGGTTTTGCTCCTTTCCTTGTTTGTCAGGCCACAAACATCAGTGTACTGCCACCCTTCATTTCTTTTCCTTCTCTCCCTCCCTCCCACTCATTATCTAGCACAGACCTTGCTACCTTCCCTGCACGAGACATATACAGCTCATTGCTTTTTATGGAAAAATAGATCATGCTATCTTCATATAAAGGCAAGAGCCTTTGACCTTAGCTGTTTGGAAAATCCAAGGGCTAAATTGCAGAAAAATCTAGTACCATCTCTTGTAGAACAGCTGGAGACAGATACTGTCGTTTACATCCATCTGGCTGGTACCAAACACTGAACACCAAAGTTCAGTACCCGAGTAGGGAAAGCCCTTGGGGCTGGGTCTGCACCTCTTGATTTCTCTGCAGTGCTTGGAGTATTTACTAAATAGTAACAGTTAATAACCAAAATAATGGGCTAGCCCTTTTTCTTCCCTGAGTGGGTAATAGGGTCTACCCTCACGAATAAAGAATCTGCCAGAGTTTGTTGTTATAAAACCCATTAGGAGTCACAAAGGATTAATAGAATTTTAATGTCTGGGACAAGTTCTCTAAGGAAGCAAGATTTATGTCATCTGCCTGCCTTCTCCTAGTAACTTTTGCGTCCATTGCCCAGCAGAAAAGCAGAGTCTTTAATCTTGTTAATAATATGTAAATGTTGTAATATTAGCTTGATGAGTAGAAGCCCCTTTGGTGGGAAAGGCAGCCACAGCACATCAGCTGCAGTCCAGTGCAATCCACGCAGGGAAGAAATGCTTCAGAAGTTTGGGATGGCATTTGCACTTCAGTGAATGTCATGAGACAAATTCATAGGAAAACAGTATTCGTTGGTTCTGCTCCTTGTTAAATTGATTTCAAGTTCAAACTTCCTGATAAGAAGTGCCCTTCGAGAGATCAGAGTATGGAAGTGCTGCGTTACTTTTCAGTATTATTACTTTTTTTAAAATAAACATGCAGTGTAAGTAATATTCACTTTTTATAGTTCTGTAGGATTAAGCCATAGTGAACATTAAAGCATCTATAGTTAAATGCAAAGGCAAGAAAAAGACACTGAATGTCTAAAACGGAAGATTCAGCTCCCATTAAGAGGCTTCAGTAAGCACCTTTTGATTGGTTGCTACATTTGCAAGCCCCTAGCACCGCCAATGGATACTGGATTTATGTTTCTACCATTCGTTAGCAAGTGAACTTCAGGTTAATATGAAGGCATTTATAAGTAAATAGCCAACATTAATAATTGGCAGCATAATTCAATTTTCTTTACAAGATCTCAGCCTAATTTCACCTATAGATAATGCATATATGCAAAGTTTCGCAGAATTATCTTAATATATGGGCAAAAAATGGTTTTAAGTTGATCAGTACTGCTTCACCTGTAGATGGGAGTTCATTCTAACCTCTGTGTCCCCTCAACTCTGCCTATGTACCTGGTATTTACAGCCTGCTTATCCATATTCCTAAGTGTTTTATATCTTATCTTCATTCATATGCAATAAGAGTACAAGACTTATCCAAATGCACCAGCAATGTATCATTAGTAAACAATAACATTTCATCCATAGTGTCCTAATTAGGTGCAGTCTGTTTCCAGCAAAACCTGAGAAATACTTAAATAGTGCAGTTATTTTGAATTGAATGGGTTATACAAAGTATGTAATAGGGTATACAGTGGTTAATATATAATTTCGTTAGTTATATTAGCACTGTGGTGCTGCATGTTATTATGAACTTCAATAACCTTAGTAGAGATACCTTAGAATTCCATATATTCTGCAACAATAGACCTCAGACATTAAACACATCACGTGTCAAGGCTAGTATGACTTGTTCTTTTAGTCTATATTGTAGGAATACACTTTCTACTTACACTGCAGTGTCTTACAACATAATGAAGAATTTTAGGGTTTTTTCCCCCAAAGTGAGCAAAAAGTGGAAATAAAACTTGACGGTTTGCAATGGTAAAATTTTTAAAGTTTGAGTTCAGCTTGCACAGTAGATGGTTCTCCAAGGTACAGTGCAGTATAAAACCAGCTCCTTACCCATGTATTTCAAAAAATTTACTCATCCATTGTGTTTCTACCATATAAAGGGAGTGCATTTTGGGTATTTGTCTAGAAATTTCATAGTCAATAGTCTGATGGGTTTTTTTAAATTTAAAAATAATGCTTTTGCCACAAAAAAAGGAGTCAGATTCATAGTAGGAGGGTTTCCCTCTAGAAGCTTTCTTCTCACTAAACTATCTTATTTAAACAGTTCTTCTGCCTGGAGCTGGATCTGGCTGGAAAAAGAAAAATAGAATGAGAACAGAAAATATTGAGCATTGGGCTTAAGTGTTATACCACAAAAAACAAATGAGTAAAAATATATTTTAAACTTCCTGTTACCAATTCATCATGTACAACCATGGTCAGAATTGTCTTACAGTCTATTTCCTTCTGGCACTTCCATAAGTCAAAGTCTTACTAAAACACCTTTTCAGATTGAGTTTGTATGACAGGCATGATCTTTGTGATGTTATAACATGATCCAAAAATACATGATAAAGTATAAATAAGGTTTTGGAGTTCCTTCCCCCATCTTGTCTGTTTTTACTGTTTGCGCTCTGCTGTCCTAGTCATTATCTTTTGCTTACTGAGATTTCTCTATCTCCTCTGATTCCTTAGACATTTCATAGCTGCTGGTTAGATGCTATTACCATGTGACATGTTCAACCTTTAAAACAAATAATTTACTTTGAATGTTGAAAACTGTTAGAATGATGAATTCAAATGTTTATCACTGAGTTCTTCGGGCCTAAAAATACCATCAAACCCTAAAAGCATAATAAAATTACCCTTATTTTCAAGGTCTCAGAAAATGGACAGTAGGGTTTTTTTTCCTGGTTGTTTGCTCAGTCCTGTAATAGCCTGTCTGGAGGTGCTGTTTGCAGAATAGCATTTTTGGCTTTTGTCTGACAGCCACATTCGAAATAAGCAATGGATAACCACTGTGCTGCTACCTGCCATTCCTATTCATGTTTCTGTGGGAAGGAATGCCAGATCAGCTAAAGCTGGCAGCTAAGCCATACAGAGAGAAGAGTGCTGCAAGAAAACATATAAACAGCTTTAATGTAGTTACTAGTCTGAAGGAAGCTCAAAAAAATGCAGAAGGGTATGGTTCCACCAGCCACACCATGGTGAAAAGATAAGTGTTCACAAAGTCAGGCCTGGGCTTGGGGAGATCATTCCCTCTACCATAGCCTCAAAGCCCCTCCATCGCTCAGCCTAGATGAGAAGAGTTCTGTTACAGCAACATAACAAGTCTCTTCAGGTACGAGTAGGCACATGTGAGCAGTGCGACAGTGGACCACAAACACCCAGATTAGATCATGGGAAGACAACAAGCCATGCCTGAATTCTCCTCTCCTGCATGGGTCCTTCAGCTAACATAGACATTTCTATGAATTTTGTTATTTTTTTTCTATTAATCAAGTTAAACAGCACCAACCCTCCCCTAACACCGTTTTCAGGTGTCATACAGATGTGTTTTTTCAGCCTCTGGCACTTTGATTCTAGGGAGACGGCAGCAATGCCTTAGAAACTGAAACAAGGTCCAGGCTTTTTACGTCAAGTTTTGCCTTTAAAATCAAACCATGGCTCTTGCACCTCAACTGAAAGTGCCTTCCTGCTAACAGTAGCTTGAGACTGATAATGACTGTGATTGAATTTAATAGTAAGTTTAGTCATTTAATTTGGCATTGGGCCTGGCTCCAAGCCTTAGAAACTAGTAGGCAGCTAACAGCTAGTATTGTTGCTCTAAGGGAAGGAGATAAAAGCTGGACAGTTTTCCCAACTATAACAGCTATGTTCTCTTGTCCAGAAAAAATGGTTTGGGATGCATTCTTGCAAATACATACATTTGTATACCTGCAAATCCTATAGAAATCACTAAGCAGAAAGATGCTAAAGCTGATGTAGAATAAGGAACTGCACTAAATACGCTAATATAATAAAAAACAATTTTAACACTTCATTCTTTTCATGTGATATTCAAAGTAGCAAAACAATATTCTAACTGATTATTCTGTGTGATTTCACTTGTACCTCCCAGTAAAGCTTTTGGATAGGTTTGAAGGTTAAAATTGTTTGATAGAGTTCAAAATATTTTCTTCTGAAATGAAGAAAGCAATCATTGCCTCCAACTGTAAACGCTCTATTACTTCTATGGTATTTAGGACACTAAAAGAAAAGAGCCCATAGAAAGGGGCCAGGGATTTTTAATGTCAGCACAAGGGAATGCCATCATTTGTTTCCTTTCAGTTAAAATCTTCAAAAAATAAAGAGTAGCAAGCATTCATTGCTCTAATGACACCTTTTTTAAAAAAGGGAAAAGCATTCTATAGCTTATCTGGTGTTATGCAAATATTATACCAGAACCATAAGTAAACCAACATAAACAGCAGCATAAATTTCTATTTAACATTAGCTTAATATGTTCTTAAACCCTATTTATTTCAACAAGGTTCAATAAGAACTGGTTTTATGCTTCAAGTATGCAGCCAACAAAATCTGGGCATGCAGCTAAGCCTGGGCATGAGAAGTTTTCAGGCCAGAAAACGGAAAATCCTACATGTAACTTCAAACTCAACAGTTAATTTCCCTGAAATTGAAATGCTGTTGATAAACACAAGAAGCTTCTAACAAAATCCTGATCATTCTGTAGCATGAAATTGTAACTCCCTGAACAAAGGCATATGGTACCCTTTTCTAATAGACTAGAATCTCAAGATTTCACTCTACCTCTTGCCACAATGCTCTTTCATTTAAGATAAGTTGAATAAGTTATAGAGCCTCCCAGGCAATAGTTTAGAACTGTCTATGATACTAAGTATTTTCTTCTAGGATACTTAATATTTTCTTTTTTTGCCTCCTCTTTTCCTACCACTTAGTGACACACAGTTTTATTTCTCCTGACCCCATACATGCCCTTTGTAGGTTTGGTGTTGGTGTTCTTTTTTTGGTTTGGGGTTTGTTTTGTTTTTTTTTTCCGGGGGGTTTGTTTGTTTGCTTGTTTACATACTCAATATCAAAGTCTTTCTTCAGGAAAAAAGCGAAGTTGAATTCGGACCTTCAGAACGATGAAGCAACAGAGTGATAAGGGAGCAGGCATTGTCAAAATGTATTTAAAGACAGAATTCTTCAGAGACCTTTGTAAGAACAAAAAAGAAAGAAATTACTTGATGTTACAGTACACTGTGGGACTTGATTTTTGTTTTAAATCACAAAATAATGTTCCTGAAGAAACAGCATATTGACTTGCTAAATCTCCGATTTAAGAGTAACTTTCATAAATTGAAGTGTGAATGGCATATTTTCTTTGTAAGTTAGGGAAATCTTCAGAGAAAAGGATCTTCTAAGAGACTCTGCAAGCATCAAAACATGACTCATTTCTGAAATGCTTAGTCAAGAAACATTGGACATGTTAGCAGGAATTAGTGCTTTCTGCCAGGACAATACGCATTGCCATATTAAACTACACAAAACAATTAATTCACAGTTTTGAAAGATATGTCAGGGCAACTGCATCAGACCATCTTGTAGTAAAGGGAAAGAAATAGTAGAAAAGTCAAAGAACTACAAGAAAGCAACTAGGAAAATCTTCAGTATAGATTGTGTAGATCAAAGGCAAGCAGGAAGCTAGAACTTTTTTCAAACTTTTGGCTAAAAGTGTTACATTTTAAGCCAGAAGTAGTTCTTTTTTTTTGAAGCAGAACAGTTCGATTCAGTACTTGAATCAAGATCAGAATTTATTTTTTGTAACTATGGCTCCTAAGGCCCAACAATCTGTTGTCTAGAAAGTGAGCTTTATTCCACTGTTGTTCATTATAGCAGATTGCTCCCATATTTCTTTGCAGCTCTGGCTTTCAGCATATGAGTACTTCCTATGCCCACGGTATTCATATTTAGGAGAGAAAGATGCATAAGTAAGGTGTTTTCTGCATGTTAACTCGCATTTGTACCCTCTACAGGAATGACTAAGACTTAAGTATTTGGTTTGTAGTTGTCTCACCCTCTAGTGGCAGAGAGGCCTTAGTTCTCATGGATGAGGAAATGGGAGATAGATTTTTTTTTTTCCCCTTCAAGTCAACTGGGCTGTGTTACCTATTTACAGCCAGCTGATAAAAACCTGATTTTTTAAAAAAAATTTTTTATAAAGCTTCAGATCATTGTCTTCAACATGGGCCCATCGCTTCTAACGGAGCAATGTAAAATATGCTGACCTGCAGGCACTGAAAGGATTAAAAGGTGCTAACGAAGCATAGTTGTGTGATTAGATGTACTCCTTCAGTTATGAGACATGACTGCTATTTAAGTCTTCCTATGCCACCACAATTAGTAGTAGTATTATGCTGCTGCCTGAAGAGTAACAGAGATGGAAGCTCTGTTTTCCCTTAAACTCAAGTTCCCTATTAAATTTTAATTTAAAACCAGAAGATAGACACCATCTTATCTTGATGCCCAAGAAAGACTTAAAATTATAAAGCAATGGTTTTATGAAAATAGAACGTTGGCCAGATATCAGATGAAAATTTAATACATTTCCTATCCTGCTTTTGGAAAAAAAAAATAGAAAAGAGTATTGAGTAACTTTGGATCCCAGAGAAATTTATCTGGTACTTTACAGGGTTAGACCCTTTGAAACAGAATTAATTGAACCCTGAATCATTTAAGTTGGTGATAGTTTTGTTATTGCTATTTGGTATGTACAGTTGGATCAAAACAGAGCAGAGAAGGCTTTACTCTTTGCAAAGAAAATATGTAGCATTGCCAATACTTAATCATAGGAAGCCATTGATTGAATGGAGAACTCTGGAGATACTAATCAGCTACAAATTAGTTCCAAACACAATTTGTTTTATTAAGAAGAAAGGCCCTTGGCCATATTTTAGAGGAGGATGTATAAAGCACAAAACCACAAGGAGCAGCAGCTTACTTGCCAGTGTGCTAGCACATTTGTTAAAAGTTTTATTATTCTTAAAAAGTTTTTTAAAATAAGGATTCTTACTTGTAAATATGTTGTTGCTGATAATAAGAAAGTTCTACCATGTCACATTAAGCTGTGATTTTTCAATTGATTAATAATAAGTATAGATTATCATGCATCATTCTAATTGTCTACATTCCCCACTATGATATTTCATTTTCTTACACTTCAGCCTCTTGCAATTTGGCCAGGCTTTGGCCAGTTGGACTTTTTTCCCCCATGCTAATACAAGACAAATATTTCTGAAAATTAGGGTACACAAGATAAATATTTCTGAAAATTAGGGTACAGAAAGCTACAGTATTTTTGCTACATCCAAAAATTCTAATGGCATTTTAAATGAGAAATCCTCCTAGTAGAGCACAGGAAAATTTGCATCTAACCACATTTATGGGATTGTGAAGCATCCTTAAGAAGCATGAAGCCTTTATGATTGCTCCAAACACTGGCATCAAGCAGTTACATTGGGATGTGAGCAACATTAAGATTCACTAAATCCAGAAAGCCCAAATCGTAGAATTAGGATGAGCAATGGGTTTAGCAGTCCATGCAGCACATGATGGCAACACTACTATTTTAATTCCAAGCATGAAGTAGCATTTTTGCAAGAATACTGGGACACATCTGCAGTGTCATTTTGTAGATAGTGATCAATGGTGTCTTCAGAAAGACTTCTGGATAAAGCAAACTTTGAGAGAATAGCTCAGTCACAGGGCCCAAGGTTTAGGCTCCAGAGTGAATCTGTCTTCTTTAGCTACAAAGTCAAAGTTTAACCTATTACCACACAGCTGGATAAATCTGAAATTGTGCAGCCTCACTGTCACACCACATGATCTAGGGTGCAAATGCTGCCTCGGGTAGAGCTAGTTCACTTAACCTACTGCCCTACTTGTTGAATACTTTCTAAATTTTCTTATGTAGTTTAAAAATGTCTAATAAAAATGTTTTATTTAATATTTCCTCATATATAGGTCTCAGCATATATAACAGGAAACAGATGACATTAGCACATACAAGCAAACTCATTTTATATATATATGAAATAGCTTTGACAAAAGCTATTGGATTTTTGTGAGTGGGATGGGTTTAATTACACTACAGACTTTGATCCTGTTCACAATTCCAGTGTGAATTTGGGCAAAACTCACTGAAGTGATACAATTACAGGTAAAGTTAAAATAAGACAAAGTGTTTTAAGACTCAGAGCTGCAGCAGAAAGTCTCCAAGGAAAGAAGATGCTATTAGATAGGTGGTTAGAGTACACATGATACCTGTGTACCAGCATACCACCCTCATTTACTGCAGAGTCTACATAGTGACTATTCTTGTCATGTAACTAAGTCCATTAGAAAACAATAGCACAATATCAATGCACAGGGAACAAACCATACAGTAGTCTAATAATAATTTTATGTATGTGTTACATTTGTCATATTAAGCATTTTTAAGAAACTTTGGGTCTCTATTTCCCAGTGCTGTCTACTGGATTTCACTTTCACTAATGCCAAATTAATGATAATACATGTACTGCAGCAGTAGCACAGAAATGCCTACATGCAAGGAAGTATTCCCCAGGATCAGTGGGAGTACTGCCACCACTCCTTGCTCTTAAGGGCAATACACAGACACCTGGTTAACGCCTGTTGTGCTCCTTTTGACAGGCTGCTGGACTTGAGGGTTGCTGTAAATAACATTGATTAATTCAGATAATTTCCTCCATGTGTGTAATGGTAAATACTCACCTATGATCCTATTTCCCTTCCAAACAAGATGTAGTGCAAAATCAGTGCACATGAATCAGGATCATAGAGACTCTGCAGTTTGGAGTCTATAGGTCTGCTTGTCTTGAAAGTTGCTTAAGTGTAATTATTGCCTAACTTGACTGAAGACAGGAGTGGCACTAGCATGTGTAAGGTCACAGTTAGGTGATGTTCACCACAACAGAATTTGCACATTGAACAACACTGTCTAAGGGGCTGAGCCCATGAACTCTTCGAGTTTGTTACACAGCATTGTTTGAGTTTAAATGTACAGCATACAGCACTTTCTTCAGGGGAAGACATAGATATTTACCTGTTCAGTATCCTATTGCCATTCTCCCTTTTGGTATTAAATAACAGAGGATCAAAGTTTACCTTGGATTAGGGTCAGACTGAGTCTGCAGAGGATTTAAACCACATATTCTGAATTTCATCTGTATATGACGCAGCGCAAACAGAACATTACAAAATGACATCTTATGTGCCCACACCACTATTCTGCCTTCTGACATGAGTAACTGGTCAGTTATCCAAACAGTGTTACTCAGGAGGGAGAACAACAACAGCTTTCTGGAGGATCTGAAAAGAAACCTCTCTGAACAGGACTGCCATTAGCACTACAGGTGAAGAACCACCCTAGGACATACTCCCCTATTAGCCAGAGAGGAAAAGGCAGCCTCCATTCTGACACACGTCAGCATCAGCACCGAGCAAGGGAGCAGTGATGCGGATACCGGCATGTGTTCCCACCACTGCGTTTGCTCTCACTGTATTTTACAGTCGGAGTCAATTGATAGTCACCACACACAGGGATTTATGCTCTGGGCAAACTATTATCCTACTGAGGTGACCATGTGGAACTGCGTGCAGAGGGTGGAACTGGGTTTTAAATGCTGTTAGCATGGTTGTGTAAACATTGTTGGACTCTGCTTCCCTTTCCTCTTCAGGCTTTGGGTTGCCTGAATGTTTTTACCTAAAGGGAAGGAGCACAAAACCACTTTCATTTGTGAGCAAGGAAATCAGGATCAAAAAACCCTAGAAATATTGGCTTGAGTTTGAAACAACTTTTTTTCCACAGCTTTCTAAAAGCTGCCCAGGCTGGTTCTTGCTTATCCTCTTCATGGCTCAGACACAAACTAAAAAATCCAGTGCTTTGTATTTATACATTGGCAGTAAAACCCCAAAATCTGGGCATGCTTTATTGCTACCTCTGTCTCTCATATAGCTACTTTAAAGTTGTGCTGAATATTAAGTATCATAATTTGGAAGCATAGAAGAAATAACATCTGTTGTAACCTGAAATACCAAAAGTAGGCCTTTTCATTCCATGCCAGTCAGCAAAATAATAACATATGTGCAGAACGTATTTCATATATGGCAGTGACATATTTTCAAAATATTCCAATTATAGTTTCATCCTTTCACCATTTATACTCTTGACCATTAATCCAACTGCTTCCATTCGTTCTAATGATAATTCCTAAACAAATACAAGCAAACAACAACAAACAAGGCAAAATTCAGCAGCCATAGGGATATTTCACTAGTAGTCTACTAACATACCTGACAATCTTTAAAGTGTTTTAGAAGGAAACAGATTTGGTATAAATTATACACTAAACTGATTTTATTGGTTTATGCCTCCAGTTAAGTTCAGTACTGCAAATAGTTCCATTTAAATACATTTCAGTGGTATTGCACAGGATAAGGAAGTTAGACATGCATAAACATTTCCACAACCAGGATCATAACACATGGGTGCAAGTTGGAAGTAGAAAGAAGAGCTTAAACTATTTTTTTCTTATCAGGGCTCTGCTGCCCATTAGCATTACAGCATGTTGCATGGGAGCATGCGAGGCTGGCAGCCTTACGGAATTCCTGCAGCACACCATCACAGGTCGGGCTCAGTACACATAAATGTGAGTATTTTTCTTATCACCTAACGGCTCTGAAACCAGAGCACGTTTGCCCGGAGTGCTGGGGCTGAGGTTTCATCCCTTCCTCCACTCAAGATTCCCAGGCCTACACCTTCCCTTCCCAAAAAGCAGCGTCAGGCTGCGGGAGGGTGGGATGCACAGGGGAGGGAAGGTCCCTGCAGGCCCTGTGGAAGCCACCACGGCTTGCACAGCCGACACAGACCAGCCCCACAGCGTACAGGCCCAGCCTGCTTGTGACTGGCCCAGCGCCATGCCAGAGAGAGCGGCACAAAGGGTGACCAGGACCTCACGGGCCAGGATCCTCTTTCAGCTTTTATTTTCTAAGCAACTTTAGCAGGTGTCCTTTCCTCTGTCCTGGGAGGAAGGGTGGAGGAACCCCAGCTGCAAAATGGAGCCATGAAGGGGAAAGAAAAAAAAAAATGACCAAATCATGAAGTATTCCTTTTCTTACCAAAAGCCCACCTTGCCTGAGGATCCATAGGCAGCAGGGGGAACAGAGCTGGGCCACACAGCAGCCCTGCTGGAGGCAGGGCCAGAGGCAGGCTGAGGAACAGCACAGCCCAGAGGGAAATGGTGGCCTCAGGGCCCAGCTTAAATGGCGCCCCAGGCCATGGGCGGTGAGGGCCTAGGTGGGGCTGGTTAGGGCTCGTTAGTGCCCTCAGCCTGACAGGCCTGTTGGCTGATGCCACGTAGACCATCTAGGCCCAAGAAGTAATAAAAGAAATAAAAATTTCTTGAGGAAAGCGACTGGGAGTAAGGTATGTTCAGCTCTAGGATGTATACCTGGTGAAGGATCTCATAAACAAATGCAGGTTGCACTGATGAGGCTGCCTGTGCAATCCTGCACGGATTGGCTTTACACAGGCAAAAATGATACAGAGGAAACACAGATTTTCAAAGATACTGAGAAAAAAAGTAGTAAAAGAAACTGGAGGATTCAGCTTGCTTGAAGTAAGAGGGTTTTGTAATGAAATGTTATTTAATTTAATGGCAAAATTCTTCAGAGGCTGAAGAGAGAGGTCTTTGGAAACTAGTTATTGGAGAGCACATTTCCAAAAAATGTTTTTTCCCTGTTGCTTTTCTCTTCTAAAACCAACCAAACAAATAAATAAACAAACAAACAAACAAACAAAAACGACTTCTGGACATTTTTAGAACTGTTCTGAACTGAATCTGAGTTCTGTAAAATTGTTTTTTCACTGATGTTATGCATTACTTCATTTTTCAGTTTTGCTAAACACTAGAAAGGGTAAAGACTAGAAAGCCCATTTAAAGACTATTTTTCTATTTCAGACAGATCCAAACGAGGAAATCAAGCAAATTTAATCAAAAGGCTCCAGATTTCGCTAGAATTCAACAGTCCATTCTGGAAATACGTTGAATTTAGACAGTTTGAATAGATTCAAGGATGCAACCATACTTTTGAGTTCTCCAGTTTTAATCTGTTGCTGTTAAAATACAATGGGGCAAAAAGATCTCAGGATCTGGATGTTATTTATAAAAGATCTGAGCACTCCAAGTCATACAGTCTTTAATGCTACTGTTTTAGTGGTAAATTGTGGTTTGGAGAGCTTCTCAATTTGGGTCTGTCCACAACAACAGCAGTGATTTAAAATTAGTGTTTTGAACCACTGTTTACTACGTATTTAGTGTCATGTTAGTGCTCTGTTGCAGGTTAAATAGCAGAAGAAATGGATTCACTGAGGACAATTCTAACATTGCTGAATGTAGAAAGCACTCGTGGGCAGATAAACTATTTCTAATAGTCCGTAATGAACAGCAGCAGCTCTAACTTCTTAATTTGCTCCAGCCAGATTCACAAAAAACATATCTGTCCGAGGGTTTGATTATTAAGACAAGTTTTGACAAAATAGGGTAGGAAACTACTTCAGCTAATGTAGTTACAGCTTGCCTATGTAACCTTGTATACAAGAAACAAGGTGTCTTCAAATAAAAAAGCAGAAAGTAAGCAATAGCTTCTTTAAGACTGATATTCAGAGCCTCAGTACAGCAGCATTTTATATCAAATGTGCTAGCAGGAACATAAAAGGCACACAATCCCATTCATGAACTTTACTGTGTCCATTTAACTTTCTTTTCTATAGCCCACTTTTTCTTACAAAGTCAAAAAATACTCTGCTGGATAGTCAGAAAAGAAAATGAGAGGTATTTTCTAACACTTGTGGCTGCAGCCCGAGCAGTAATTATGCAAGTATCTTTGCAAATAAAAGATATTCACCTCTAAGCTATCAAATTGGTTACTGTCTAAACTTACCTTACTGTCCTTACTGACACTACATGCATGGCTCCTTGTTGTGATGGGATATGTATTTGTTTGGTAAAGTTAGTTATTCTCTGTGAATTAAATAGCAATCATGAGCCTGTATATGTTTATGTCTTAAGATACAGTATTAATCGGTGCTCTCAGGGTTCCTGATGTTGCATTTTATTTTACTGATTTTAGGATATTGGGCAACATTTTGTTACTTTGCTAGATAATTATTCCTGAAAAATTCTTGTTGCGGTTTGTTCTCTATTACATCTCAATTGCGGGATCAAGATGCACATGGCGACAGCAAGCTACTTGATCATTTGTTCTCAGGTAAGTCCAAATTCCTCAAGGAAAATGGTGAAATAAGCATTCATATGATGATAAATAGAAAACTATCACATGTCTCCCAGTGACTGCTTATATTTGCAGTCTGATAACCATTTCTTAGCTTGTTCTTTCCCTTATTATTTATTTGCTATATGCAGCAGTCTCACAGATTCAAAACACTCTGCATCTTTTCAGACTCAGGAATCTATACTGAAGTGCAAAAGCAAAGCATATCTAATTTTTATTTTCTAGCAATAAAATAATAATTGACAGTATTTTTATCCTCTGTTAAAGTCCGATTTGAAAAGAGGGCAAACTGGAAAATAAGACTGATTTTTGTCAAGCTAGATCAGACCTTCAGTCTAGCCCTCTGCTCCTAGCAGTAGCAAATACCAGAAATTTCAAAGGATGCTTGCTCACAATCCCATTTCCAAAAACAGAAACACACTTGAGCCAGAAATGAGTGCAGATGAAAAGCTGTCTTTTCTAATATTAATCATATTAGTTAAAATTAGAATTGAATGTATTTGATACCATTTGTTCTGGTAAAATCAATTTGTAGACAGGAATACCCTTACATGCAAGCCATGAATTCAATGATTCCAGTAGATTTGTTTTGCTAGATATTACAGGAAAAGCTGGCAAAATAATCTGTACACTTAGATGTTTCAAGCACTACATTTTTTTGGTCCAAAGCTATGAAAAGAAAAAAACATACGAAAGTACAAGCTCATAACATAAAAACTACTCCGGAAAAATGTTTTACTGTAAAGGAGCATCAGAAAAAAAATTATGACAACTGCTTTTGCTAGAATGCGTAAGCATGGAGAGTTGCTTCCTCTAGGTTTGAGTGACTTAAATAAATATGAAAGTACTGGTTATCTGAAGGCAGGACAAGGATATGTGTATAGGTATGTGTCGAGATAAGTCTGTGTCAAGTGAGAAGCGCAGAAGAATTGTTCAACATTGCAGAATAACTGAATAAAGTCTCCGACACTATAGTAGCTTCTGGAAATTCCAGTAGTATAATTTGTGTCCTGTATTTGGGTGAAGGAGGAAGGAATATTTTTAAGTCAATTTAATGCATGTGCCAGGTGCTTGGATTAGCAGCTCTGAAGAATGAAGTCCAAAGCACAGAGTGGCATAGCTGTCCTATATATTCTGTCTCATTCTGAAGGTTACGCTTTCTTTACAAGAGAGTAATTTAATCTCCATGTTCATTCAGCTCCTGGCTCAAAGCCGACGGAATCAGAGACAGAATATTCACCAATTTCAGTGGGCTGCAGTGTCAGCCTTCTGTCATTTGACCTGGTCCTGCAAGCCATTCCTCTGATCAGTAATTCTGAGTAAGATGTTCTAGGACCACACAATTTGACTTCTTTTTCAAGACCAGGAGTGCAAAGAAATGTTGCTTCTAGACGTGGATATGTATCCACGAGAAAGACCTCCAACACATTTCTCACAATCATTTCCGACAATCCTGAAAACCTGAATTTGTCTTGCATTCTCTCAAATTTCGTCTGAAATTATTCCTTTCTTTTCTTTCTCATATAATGCTGCCCTTTCAACACGTTCACTCTCTTAATGCAGGAGACAGTTCTTTATCTTTCAAAAAATGTGGATTGTCTAGTGCAACTAGTTGGGTCAATCAGAGCACAATGCGCAGGACTATCTCCAAACAAAAAATAGTGTTATTAAGAACAATCAAACTTTAATGTCTCTAATTAGACACCAAGAAATAAAATTGTCCTGGTTTTACTTTAATCAGTGATGATTTTCCCATTGACTTCAGTGGAGCTAGCATTTCACCAGGAGTACTTAATTGATTTCTTTTTCTAGTTTAAATCAGGTGAAAAAAGCAGCACACGGACAATAACTTAGACTAGAAATATGCCTGTAAGTATTAGATCAGGGGAAGAAGGAATCCAGCTTATTAAAGAATGAAGTGATTTACAAAAGCAAAATTATAGTACATAGTTTTTTTCTTGGCCTTAAACACTTCCAAGTTCTTTACTGATTTGAATAATTAAGGTTTGTAATATTTTCCTATGGACAACAGGGGGAAACAATATTATGGCTGTGACACGAATAATTGCTTTCCTACATTTACTTACTTTCTGCAGTAATAAATACACATAAGGCTCAGTTTAAGAATTTCACAATATACTTAAATTTCTGATCAAGCTGATTTGAATTAAGTCTACCATGCTAACCTTTTTCAATAGAACTTTACAACATGCTATAAAACTGTTGTTTAAACAATGCTTCCCATAATTGCCACCAATAAATGATACCTTTTTATTGCCATTAGAACACTTTTGGTTACCGGTTTCCAGAGATCGCTGCAGTAATCTGTACGTAACTTTGTGTTATGTTGTTAATAATTGTATGGTTTTCTTTTTAGAATTCAGAAACTGGAAAAGTTTAAGAAAACATGCAAAATGCTGAGGATACACGTAAGTGAAATATTTAATGTCCATCGTTCATAAAAGTTACATTGATTACATAGGGTTCATTAGTATATAATAAAAATGTCATCTTAATGAAAGATTTTCTGGCAAGTCTTTTATATGTTAATTTGTTTAACATACGCTTTGGCTATACAGCTAAATAGGAATATATTTTAAAAAATCTTTCTTCAAATAGTTGCTTAACAGTTACAAAACCTCATTACTAAGAATTGGTTATTGTTACACTTGCTTGTTGGCTTGTAAAAATCATCTGTGATTTGGACTGGGAACCTTAGGACCAACTTTTTGTAACATACTTGCTCATTGCATAGTGACCATGTAAACAGCTCAGGGATCCACAAATTATATCCTTGTACTCTAAAAGTCATTGAGGATTTTACATACTGTACTGCTTATATTTTCTTATATTGATGAAGAATTTGGGGATTGTTTTATTGTTGATACTAATGGGATTTTTTTTAAAAACAGGTCATTTTTATACAAGAAGTTAAAAATTAAAAAGTTAACACCAAAGGAAATAATTTTACACTGTGCAACTGTATTGCTACCTCATTCTTTGTGATTTTAGATATATATAACATATTGGAACTGCACTGTACTGCTTCTTTTCAAAAGAAAAGTTTAAATTAGTTGGAACAATTAGCTATGTGTTTACATAAAGTTAACTATGTTTGCATCAAATAAAATGTTTATTAATGAAAGCTATTATACAAGAAACATCAAAGAGAAATTCATCATACAGAAATGTACACTATATGTGACAGATGGAAAAGTGCATGCAGATTTGTCTCATTTAAAAAAAAAAAAAAAGAATTCAGAAACAATAGTACTAAAGTTACTGGGTTTTGATTCCTATGATCTCAAATGAGTGAAAAGTTCTCTTTGAATTTACAAAAATCCATTTAACAGATATGACTAGTACACATTAGCAAGCAAGTGGAATGAATGCACTCAGATTTTATTTTACAAGTACTTGTGCTTGACAAATGTGATTTTTTTTAAAGAAAAGTTTTCTTCGAATATGGGCTGGGTAGATTGCTGCCAGGTTGCTCTGGTTTTATACATAGTTTCTCTAAATTTGTTTTTAATACCACACAATTTGTTGAAGCCTTCAGTTCTGTTAATTAGACACCATAAAATAACATATGTTTTGTTAACATTCAGGAAATGACATCAAGTCTTTTATTTTTATTTTTTGGCTCAATAGATTTTTAAATGTATGATTATCATAACCTAATATTGTCTTTGTCTTCACTGCAGTGGATTTCCGATCAAACTTTTCCCCTTCTTTTAATACTTTAGGGAATTTTCAAACGTCGGGATGTTTGGCTGTAATGCCCCATGATTTGTTCTCCCTGAAAGAAATCATAGTGACAATTTATTAAACTACAGAGCAACCTGGCTTTTCGGGGTCTGCAATTCTATTTTGTGTTCAATATACCTAGCATTAAATCTTGATTCATTTCATCATATTATTTAGGTTATATTTTTCATGCAATTACTTTAGCTGCTAGTTTTCTGGCTTTTTTAGAAGTCTAAGACAGGGTTTCAATATCAAATCAGTGGGGCATTACTTTGCATGTTCAAAAAAGGGGGTTAAAAGGCTAAAATCTAAATTGCACCGGCAGTAGCATATACATTGAATATGAAGGAATTGAAAACCTAAGAAGGAACCATATTTTAAAATATTTAAAAGGCCGTGTTTCCGTGTTTAATACCAATTGTTCACAGGTACCATAAAAGCAAAGAGACGCACTGATACATGTAGACTTTAAATTAAAAAAAAAAAAAATAAGAAAAAAAAACTGATGGGAAATAAAACTCCTTAGATTCAAAATGGTTTATTCACACAAATTTAATAGGATATATCACAATTGTTTGGTCCATAAATATTTAGGGGAAATAGTTTCTATACAATGCATTTATCAATAAACAAAGAAACATGGACAATTTTGCTAGACCACTTACTGTACTATAAACACGAAGCTCAATATATAAGATTATTGGTTTTATCAACTATATCTGAAAGAGTGCACAACTGCTTTCTATGACATGTTTGTCCCCTCTAACAGGATACACCATAAAAAGAGTTTCAGAAATAAGAGGTAAAACAGTACAAAACTAGTGAGGTGTCAAAAGGGCTTAAAACAGTTAATTTAACAAACAACACATATATCCTGATTTTTCACAAACTTACTCCCAAGGTATATCATAAGGCACATAGTAGAACTGAGTTTTAATTAGTCTACTTAATAAAGTAGATCTCTAGTACCATATATTGTTCTGTCAAAGAACAAAATTTATAAGTATCAATATTTTTACCTGTAAAAGTGTATTAATAAAGATCTCAGCCTTACCAAGGTCGTTTGGTCTGGTTAGTGGTAAATGCCCATAAGGTAATAGAAATAGGAAAAGTCAAGATTTAATATCCGTAGAAGATGATAACCATACTTGCTAAATATATAATGGCAAACACACCTTTCTTCTATTACAGTGTTAACATCTCTTCCATCATCTTTTTTTAAAAATAAGCTACTTTTCTGTGCTAATTTTCTAAAAACCCTGAGCAAAAATTACAATAATGCACTTTAATGTGGGCAGTGAACTGTCAATATGTAACCACACATTTATACAGCCAAAAAGGACACCTTTAAAATATATTAAATAGCCACTTTGACCACCAAAAAAGAGATTTGATGGTGTCTAAAAAGTGGGGTATATGTGCAAAGTTATTCTTAACAATCCACTAAAAGCAAGACATAGATCTTGACTGGATTTTGTTCGGTTTTGTTTCTGAGACTCTCCACAATCTAATTGGTGTTCAACTACAATAAAAGGATACAAATGAACATTCACCACTGCCCAGACCATTCAGACTTTTAGCTTAAATAAAATTAAAAAAAGAAAGATCACTATTGTAAACTAAGAAATGTATTCAGATCAGCATCCACAAGGCTTCTGAGTTTATCTGCTTTAATCTGCTTTTATTCACTGCCAATTCCCATTTTTGTAAGAGTTTTTGCTAACATTTTTTTCTTTTATACAAAGTTTAAAAAGTTAAAGTATGTGTTAGAGATATTAATGAACTAAAGATTTTAAGTTCATGTGTTAAACAAAATGTCTGATACAATCTCAGGAAACATCTAAAGTAAATTCAAAATAGTAATGAATTACTGAAGTATTGAATAGTAATGAATTACTGAAGTATGAATTACTGAAGTTACTGAAATATTTTCCTTAAACATCTTAATAAATTCTATTTTGCTTATTTCCATTTTCCCTGAAAAAGTATGATTTATCAAAAACTCATTTTAACAGCACGCACACGTACGTCATCTTGGAAATTATTTTTGTGCTCACTAAAGTAGCTGGGCAACCTCCTGCTTGCTTTAATGGTACGGCATCAAGGCTGTGTAGCAAACTGCATCTTTTTTTTTTTAATTCCAAATCAGAACTGCTTGACAGACAAAAATTAAAAACCCTCCCTATGAGATATTTCAGATCAGTAGAACTCCTCACTCGAGTTGTTATTCTGCTGTTATTACTTTAATAATATCCCCACAAGAGTGAGCTTATTCTGGAGACTGTTTTCCAGATCTTGCCTCCTTCATGTACGGCACACAAATTTGGAGACCATCAGCCCGATCCTGCCATCCTCACCCACATGCACTCTCATCACCGGCTCGCTCTCTCCAAGTCCTCCATCCAGGCACAACTTTCAGTGGTAGCCAAGGATGTCCCAGCTGGGTGAAGAACTGGCAGAAGAGCATTTAGCTATCCCAGTGAGACTCCCCAGTGCTCAGGGAGGGTCAGGCTTGTGACTAATGCATTAGAAAAAAAGCACTGGCACTTACAGTCTGACTATTTCAATGATTAGTTTAATTCATTTTGAATTTATTTTTGAACATTTTAAAAAGAAATCATACAAAAATTTTAGATGCGTTATAAAAATAAAATGAAATTTGGGGTTCTTACATGCTGTAAGTGAATACACAATCCTGAAGCAGCATTCTTTCGTCTAAAATTAAACTTTTTTGTCTGGTTATCAAGGAGGGAAAAGAACCTTCTTTTTTTATTTTGTGGTAGTAATCATTTTTTTCAAGGTTATGGAAATAAGTAACATACAATTTTAAGAGGCACTTATTAGAATTATTCATAACTTTCTCTTCAGTTATTCGATGAATTTAAAAAATTTGAGTACCATTTAACAACAGTAAGTGTTCATTTATTATAGCAACATATTACTTCAAACTCATTTGCCAAGTGGCTGCAGATGCTACACATCAAGCTGTTTATTTTCCCAAATATTTTGTGGGTTTGTAGTTTTTTTAAAAAAAAAGGCTTGAAAATAATAAAAATAATAATTATAATAATAATAATAAAGAAGAAGAGTAAGAATTAAAAAAAAAAAAAACGGAAATGTTAGAAAAGGTTCGTTAAGGTAGTTTGTGAGGGGCTCCCGGATTCGTGGCTGTCCAAGTTAGAGGTCACTGATGTCACTACAGTGATAGTGGGATTGGTCAGGTCTGTTAAAGTGGTCGCAGTGCCGGGTGGAGTGAGTGCGCCGCTGTCTGCTGAGGGCGGTGCCGGAAGTGAGGTGCCATCAGCTTTATCGACACCCCCATTCTCCTGCCGCAAAAGGTTCCTTCTGAATTTGGCTCTTGCGTTTTGAAACCAAACCTGCAAACCAATCCCAATTGATTTCTTTACCGATGCTTGTTTTGTTTTGCTTATTTTTGTCTTTGTCTTTGCTAAGTCATTTTTTGGATGTTTGTTTTTGAGTGGCAAATCGCCTAAGTCACTCTACAGCTTCACTTGCTACAGGTAGTGCTGACTCTTTCACAGGTGGGACCCCTGAGCACAAAGCCCAGCGCTACAGGCGCTCACTGGAGCATTGCAGCCCAGCATGCAGACCTCATAGAGCAGCCTTAAGAAAAATCTGCTCGCTCACTCACCCAAGGAAAGCAACTTTCTTGATGGCCATCTGGTGTATGCTTGGATTGGGTAGGGTTGGGGTCAAGACACATGATAAAGATTGAGGCGAAGGGTGAATGAGCAGATTTTTGCCAAGGCTGAAAGTTTGTCTTGATTATTCTAAAAGACTGAAGAGGAAGGAGGGGTAATTACACCATCCCTATCATACGGATTGTTGATATGGGTCATCTAGTCTTTCTGTTCTGTAAGGGTCACTGAAAATGTTTTAGGCGACACGTAACACAGACAAGGAATTACTGCTAATAGATTCTCCTTCTGCCTCGATCACCGCCCTTCTTTGGCACTCTACATATAACACACACCTTGCTTTAACTTCACTGCGCTAGTACACACCACATAGGGAATTTTTTTTGATGGAATTTGCTGGGCTGTCCTTCACAGGGAAGTGACTTTTTATTATGTAGGCCCTTAATGGTATCAGTTGTCTAACAGGCATTGAGAGAGGGAGACAGCTGGTCCTGTAGGATCATATTGTTCAAAGCTTGCTTCCTATATATTGGAGGATCTGCTCACTGAGGGGATACATTAACTACTTCAGGGGAGCCCAAAGGCTTCACCCAGTGTGTATAAAATGAGTAGATTTGCTACCTCTACCCTTAATAAGGTCACCACAGAGAGACTACAGATCCCAGGATATCTACTGGGTTGGTAGACTCTGGAGACAGTTTCCTCGTGTTGAGAATGCAACTAATTACAAATCACATTTTAGTATTTGGCTGCCTTGGGGTGGTAGGGCATATATTTGGCACTCCTGCCATGTAATACCATACCCCTCTGCACACCCACTAGGGACACACCTAGCAAAAGCATTTCTACATATATCACTATCGTTGCACATAAGGGAAATGCTATTGACTGGCAGGGGTAGGGGGAAATTCTGTCAAGCCTGTGACGTGGCCTCTTACCTGCAGAACTCTCTTGGTCAGGCCTGTTTTCTGGGCAAGCTGCTTGAGGTCCTTGGCATCTGGGTTGTGGTTGATAGCAAAGTAGGACTTCATGGTACGAAGCTGGTGGTGTTTGAAGGAGGTGCGCATGCGCTTTGTCTTCTGGGATGGGGGATAAGGCTGCTGGTCTCTGTCCAAGTGATCTGCCTCATTCTCATTACAACCTGTTCAATAAACAGAATGAAACAAGGAGTTAGGGGTCATGAATCATGCAGGATAAATGAATCAAGGCAAAAATCTTGAGTCACGTACTGTTTGGAAGGAAGGAAACAAGCAAGAAAGGAAGGAAGGGCTAAGATGGTGCAAGGATAAGTACAGATGTGGTAATTAAATGAGACAAAAAAGATCCAGAAGATGACCTTTTCCTATTCTTAAAACATGCTATATCCCCCAGGCCTGTACCTACTAAGGGCAGACTTAGAAAGTTCTCTCTCCTTTGGCATTTATTTTCAAACAAGTCTTTTCCCTGTGGTGATGGTTTTGCTTTGGGCGTTCAAAGAGTCATTTGAAATCTCATTCAGATTTTGAAATCCCACTCATTGAAACACTCTTAGCTTGAGAGAAGGATAAAGGTCAAACCAGCATTTTGAATGTTCCTGAGCTTTTCCCCTAAATCACAAGCACCTATAAAAAAAGATATACAGCAGGAAAGTTTGTTATGACAGTTCATCAAGAAAGCATAAAATCTGGAGTTTTTTGCTGATAAAATAAATGCTTTTGGACTCTTCCTGGGAGTTTACATGAACTGCTCAAAGACCTTCATCTGTAAAAGATGTCTAGAAAGCAGTTGTGTCAAGGCTTGATTCAGTCATTTCAATCTCAACCCCAATCAGCAGTAGCTCTTAGTTGGTACTAATTTAGGATGTTTGTATAAGCAACCAACTAGTGGCTCAAAACTTGAAAAGAGTTTCCCTGATTCGGGATTTTCAAAGTGTCTATGAATGATGAATTTGTTTCAGATTACACTTTTATGGGTGTGAATTGTACACAAGAGTTGCAGCTCTTTGGGGACTGTGGCATCATTACTTCATACTGGTGAAAGGAATGACAGTATTGGCAAAAAAAAAAAGACAGACTTCCATCTATATTTTTCTTTTCGGCTTAAAAAAAAGTTACCAATTTGTAGGATCTCATTTTATAAAGATAGCTCGGTCACACAGGAGAAAATTAATGATGTCATCATAGCAGGGAATATTAATTAAAGAACAGCTAATTAAAGATGTCTCAGAATGTTTGTAAACCACACCAAGTTTCATTAGTTGCTCATTTGAATTTTTGAACTGCTTTCCAATACTTAGTGGATTATTTACTAGGCCTAGTTGATCCCTATTTCTCAAAAAAAAAAAAAAAAAGTGAGAGCGAGAAGGAGAAAGAGGGAAAGCACACAATACAGAGAGAAACTGATGTTGACAGTGCTAAAAACAGAGGCAAAGCAGCTTGAAACCAGGAGAAAATAAAAAGCTTCTTGAAGGTGTTTTTTCTTTTGAATTATAAGACAAGTCAACATGAACAGATGCTGGTAAGACAACACTTTGACAGAAAATCAGGTGAATATTTAATTATAGCTAGATTTGCTTCTAGTCTTGGTGAGAAGTATATCTGCACTTTCAAACAAAGTAAGTTGACACTTCTGAAAATACCAGGAGTTGAAAGTTGCCTTAAAAACAATTTCAGACCAGATTTGGATTGTATTTACTACTTGTTTTCACAAGCAATCACACTGCCTTCAGTCAAACTACATGGGCAGTAACTTATGAGCTGACATAAATCAGAGTACCAGAATTCAGTCCTCAGGTTCTACTTCAGACAGTTGCAAGCTGTTTGTTTGTGTTGTTTTTCTTGGGTCGCTCAGGTTTACAGCAGCAATGCGAACTTCCTCGGGCTCCTCTGTCCTGCTTACTGCCCTTGTTTCAGTGATCTACTTTTTTGTCTGCAATCTACTTTATTTGGCTTTTATTTTCAAGAGAAAATGGGAAGAGGGCCTCAAGCATCCTCAGATGATCCTAGTTTATACAATGGTTTGCTCACTCTCTATTTTACGTGGGTGACACAGCGTTATGTGGTTTGGCCACATCATGGAGCAGAGTTTTACACTATCGCCTGGAGAACTAAGGGAAAGCAAAAAATCAGGCAAGACATTATTGCTCATTTCTTTGCAGCGGGATTGGGGTGGTTGTTTAATTTTGCTTTGGAAAGAGCTAGAACAGTTTGCTTTTTATTGCCAAGAATTCTTCAAGTGAACTCTTCATATTTTTCACACACACACACTCTTATATAATGAAATAAAGTAAACAGCTCTTTGAGCAACAGCTGTGTGAAATATTTTCCTAGGGAAATCTTCTTCACCATCTCATTTCTATATCCTGTGGGCTGTAAGTCAACACAGTTTCCCTCAAAATACATATTAATTCTATGATATAAGAGGTAATATAGAGAAAGCCTTGAATGTTTTAAGTACTTTTGAATAGTTTCTTCCATTTTTCACATTAATTCCAGACAGCTTGCAAGTATGAATGGCTTTTACCTCATAACATTTTGAGTTATTTATTGTTGTGTTTCCACTTTACAACCGAAGAGCTGAGAAACAGAAATTAAACTACTAAACAAAATACAGAATAGAAAAGCTGTTGTAGATCCGGCAGCAGAATCTGATTTTCCATTCTGGCCCTGAGCTCAGCTCCCCTGAAACAAAATGCGCACACAAATCTGAGCCAGGTACTGCCGGATCGCTTGCGAATACGTGTATTTTTATGCTCAGCTTGGTGAAGTTGTTAGCTTAATCAGAGTTAGTGCACTGTTTTGTTTTTAAAACTCTGATTCGTTTTCCACAATAGCTTGCCATATCGATGTGGACAACCTAGAGTGTGACTGTTCCGGTGGGATACCGGCTCGGTTTACCGGGGAGGTTAAATTTGTGGTTCTCACCAACCACCGAGTGTCAGGAGTAAACTTCTGACAGAACTTAGAAGTTGTCTGCTCCGAGGGGGAGCACCGTCTGCCGGCCCGGGTGTGCTTTAGCGCAGACAGGCGATGCACGGGCTCTGGGCTGCGCCTGTGCCCCTCGGGTCTCCCCTCCGAGCCGGGGGGGATTCCGGGGAGCCCGGGCCGGGAGGGGAGGACCGCGCACCCCCGCCGGCTCCGCGCACCCCCGGCGGCCCGCAAGCCGCACCCGCGGTGCCGGGCCGCGCTGGGCAGGCTGCGCCGGGGCTGCCCGCTGGGCCGCCGGGCAAGAGGGCACCACGTACCGCAGCGAACGCCCGGGAGAAAAGGGCCCGCCGCCTGCGGTCTGGGTTATGGGTTCTTACCCGTGTCCCGCTTCTCCCTCTGAAGGCGGCAGTCGTGTATCCAACATTTAATTTTCTGCGGACTCGTTGCCCTTTGTAAATGATTACGTGCAAGAGCAGTTACTGAATCACAGGGCAGGGAACGAAAAATGCGTGTAGGAAAGTGGCTGCCAATTATTTAGAGATTTTTTTTTTTTTCTTTCCAGAAGCGATTTCATCTACTGCAACTCATTTCGTAACTGTTAGAGATTCGTTTTCCTCCCCCTGGACCTGGAGCGCAGTGGGTCAACGGGCTGGAGTCGTTTGCACCGGATGCACAGTTTGGCTGCAAACTGTATTTTCTCGAGACCATGTGTCAACCCTGGACATTGCTAGATAATATTTAAAAACAAAACAAAACAAAACAAAACAACACGGCCCTAACAGATCAAATTTCTCAGCCATCTAGTCTGAGTCCAAAGTACCAGATTTGAGCGGGTTTGGGTTTTGGTTATTTTTCTTTTCTCTCTCCATTGCCCGGAGGATTCTGTGAGATCTCAGTGAAGTGAGTTGTATTTTCATAATTGATCGTGCTTTTTAATCTCATTTGGAGTCAGAGGTACATCTTATATGCCCCGTTGTTGTAAAGACAGAGAGTTTTAAGACTAGCACGCGAAAATTATGATGGCGTTCGCAAATAATGTCTCTCTTGAGCCCTGACCTTAAGTTTAGATGGCGTTTAATCATAGCCAGAACTTTTTATCTTTTCCTAATTTCTGGTCCCAATTCTAACGATAAATTGTCCCCAGAAATATTTCCATTTAGGGATCTGGGGAATTTGGGTGATGGTGTGGGGGATCGGAGGCAGCGCAGACCGAAGAGCGGGCGTACGGGAAACCCACCATGCGAAGCAGGGGCTGAATGAATCCTGGCTGCGCTACAGGTTCCCTTTTCTTTAGCAGCTTTCAGGATTGATTGGAAACCGCTCCGTAGCCAGGGATTCCAATGTCATCTTCAATTAACAAGGAACAATTAGCGCAGTGATTACCCTGGCTCCAAGGTCTACGCATCAGAGGAGATGAAATAGCCTTGCAGCTACCCAGTTCCCAGCTAAAGCCCGTTCACAAGCAGCCCCAGAGGAGGTGCCGGGGGAGAGATGGAGGGGGTTTGCGGGGGGGCGGCGGTGGAGGATTGCTTATGAACCTCGATGGCGGCGGAGGGGAGAGAGCTCCGGGCCGAAATCGGTGCACTTTTATCGACCTGCGTTTGTTGGAAGGGGAGGCCCTGACCCCGCTCTCGGCTCCCCGTCGGGGCCAGCGGTCGGTAGCGCTCCGCCGCGGCCCAGCCCGGAGCCCTGGGGCCGGAGCCCCCCTCTCGCTGCCCCGGCCGGAACGGCTCCCCGCTTCACAGGGAAACACCTTGCACCACTCTTGCTTCCCGCACGCTTCTTCCCTCGTTACCGTCCATGGGGAGCTTAAGTTTCGCTAGAATCATTTTTGGAGTCGGTAGCTTTTTAATTCGGATTTACCCTTACTGCTTTCCTCTTCCATCTAATGAAACGCCGCTTAATCTGCTTGATTAAACTGCAGAAACTCCTTTCTCTCTGGCCCCTAACACTGTGTGTTTAGGCACAGTTTGGGCACTTAAATGACTGTAGTTAGGGAAGCTATTTAATACGGGGCAACACTTTCTCTTTCCTACCGTTGAGAGAGCAGAAACCGTTCTCCTTAATTACATTTGTTAGGGCTTAGTTACAGGGAACAACGTTTATTCGTTGGCCTTTTGTACAGTTTGATCGTAAAACAAATTTTTAGCCTGAAGTATTAATTAGTATGAATATCTATATCGAGTTATGTGCATACTGCATCGTCATTGTAGGAGCCATATAATATAACTTTTATTCTATTTTTTCTTCTAATTTAAGGACTAACTGGCGAAGTGCTTTCTGCTAATAAAATACAAATAATGATAACAGTATCTCTGAGGTTCCTATAGAGAAAGAACGCTGTGGTTTTGGGGTTTTTTTTTTCCCCTTTCCTTTTTTTTTTTGTCTTTACCCTGGGAAGTGGCTAAGTTTGGGTGTTTGACATTAATAGGCAAAGACAGCCTTTGAGGAGGGCTGCTGTTAGCTTTCCTGCAAACGCTCCAACCCTCAGAGGGCTGTTTGTTTGATTTTCCAATGGTTAAGCAAGATTTGGCCTGGCTGAGTTACTCACGCACTGCCTAGCTGAGGGGAAGCCCGAGAACGCTCTTTTCGGAGGAGCGGGAGGGAGGTTCGGCGTGTGTTTCCCACCTGAGTTGTAGTTGACGATGTCCACTCCCAAGGCAGGGCTCTTTCTTTTCCTGGGCCTCCCCTTCTGGACTGTGCCAGTGCCGTTGAAGTAAGGCAGGGCCAGCCCTCCGCTCTTGGCAGCCAGCTCGGTGTAGCTCAGCTGAGGGGGATATTCTCCTTGCAAAAGGGACTCGAAGTGGGCCCTGCAGTAAACCAGGTTGTCCTTCATGCCAAAGTGATCGCCTGTGGTCAGAGTCTTGTTGCAGGTGGTGCAGGTGAAGCAGCTCAGGTGATAAACCGACTCCCTGGCTCTCATGACCATTTCAGAGGCTGAGATCCCAAGGTGGCAGCGGGCACATCTCTGCACGGAGAACCTTCTGAAGGAAACAGAAAAGTGGGCATCAACCAGAAAGGCAAAGGCAGACCTTGCCCCAGTGCCGCCCACCTTCTCTCCCGGCCACCGGAGGTCGGCAGGGAGCCCCTCCCCGCCAGGGTCGCGCCCTCCCCGGCCCCAGGACGGCCCTTGTGGCCGGCTGTGGCCCCTGGCCCGCCTGGTGTCGGTGCTCCGGCTTGTCGGGAGCACCACCGGGGAGCCGGCACTGGGGTCCCAGGGTAAACGCCTCGCACTTGCCGCCAAGCTGACCTGTTCGCTTAGGGCTTTTGCAAAAGCCCTCCCGCTGCCCGTGCGCACGAAGAAAGGCGGACCCGGGCAGGGGGGCGGGAGAGGGGGGCAATCGGTCCCCGCTCTCCTGGCATTCGTGTAAAGACGAAAAGAGCCGCGGCGAGCTGAACCCCGGGAACGCTGAAGCGCACGGATAAACAGTGCCGGCTCCCGGGGCCCGGCCGCCTGGCAGCCTCCGCGGGGCCGGGCAGGGGGCAGCGGGCTCCGCCGCCGCTCGCCGTCCCTCCCGCCGCTCCGGCCCCGGGGCCCGCTCCCCGGCCCGCGGAAAAACCGGCAAGCTACGGGCAGAGGGAAACTTTTCTTGGGTTTTAACGCTGGTCTTTACGGAAGGAAACCGCAGAGCAGCGGGAGACCCGAGGTCTTCTCCTTCGCCTGTTTGTGTGCGGCCACACGTGCTCGCTCGGCGTGTCCCCGGTCCATCCGTTCAGCTTTTAAACGTGCGAGACTTTTCGGAGGGGACACGTTTACGGGATTAAGGAATCGCTGACTGCGAAAAGCTACCTTTGAAAGCCCGTGTGGAGAAAAGAGCGTTTCGGTTCGTAATGCCTTGTGAGGGGATGTGCTTTTGAACCCATAGGGACTGATAGTTGTACCTGTAGTAATCCTCCTTGCAGTAAATGCTGCCGTCCTTGGCAAAGCAGGTGAGTTCTGACTCCAAAGCCAGTTTACATTCACAGCATTTAAGACACCTGAGGTGCCATTGTTTGTCAACAGCCAGCAGGTAATATCTGTCTGAGATCTTCCCTCCACAACCAGCACACAAAGCAGGCTTCTCGGGGCTCATTGGGGGCATGTTCTGCAAAACAACCACACCACAAGGGGATGAGACAGGGAGAGAAAGACAGGCGGGCACTCCGGGCGGGGGACGGGGTCCTGCGCAGGGCTCGGGGCTCGTACAAAGGGACGGCTCTCTGCGGCCAAACCCTCTGCTCCCGGCGGGAAGTTTGAGGGGGAACCGGGACCATCTCCGCTAGGAAAGTATTAACCGCGATTCAGCTTTCGTGTTTATCCCATTAAACCTCTCCTAACGATCTAATGTCATTTCAATATGTGAAGGCAACTGATTAGGCCTCAGCAAGAAAAGCAGAGCCCGTTCTTTCCTGAGGTCCCGAAGTTAGTCTCGAGCTTCCCCGTTACTTTGGCGTTTTAATCTTAAAGCGCTCCACAAGAACGGCATTTTAAAGTAGGAAAATACCGGTCTGCTGCACCGAAAGTTTATGGCAGAGGGTGCAGGCTTCCACCGATTTTTCCGGTACATTTTCACTAGTGCTTAAACCAGCCAAGACCCCGTCTCTAAAGAAAGCCGGGTCATTAAAAACAGAAGTGAGAGAAAAGAGACAGGTGGACGGTGTAAAGAGCAGCGAGCGCGAACGCTCACCACACCGGCAAGGGACATGGGCAGAGAGGTGGCACAGGCTGGTTTCAGCTAAAACTAGCATCTTTTCATGAGCAAACTTCTGCAAGTTCCCATTAATCTGCTCCCCACGAGGAGTGTCGCTCGGGACAAAGGGAGTCGGAGGGACGGCGGAGACAAAAGCTCTGCCGTGAAACTTGGGGCAGCGTTTGCTGATAAAGTAACAGGAGAAAAAAAAATATCCCGAACATCTTGTTCTAAAGCCGCAACTGTTCTAAAGTGGCAACTCCGCATTCACTTTCCAATCTGAAGTTGTATTCCTCGCCCTCGTTTTTTTTTTTTTTCTTTTTTTTTGTTTTTTAGCAATTGAAAAGGCGAGTTGAATTTACATTGCAAATCCTCATATAACAAAGCGGGAGTTTATTTAAGAGAAGGGGGGAAGGACCCTATAGCTCAAAGCCTTAAAGCAGTTTTCCAGGCCGTTACTTTGTGTGCAGAGCCTTGTGCGCGATCGGCGGAAGCCCTACAAGTTGGAGAAAGGGAGATCTCGCTTTGCACAGAACACAGCGTGACACTCGGTTTCTCCGCCATCCCTCGGTACATTTATGAAGACTTTGGTCCTTTAGCTAAGAAAAGAGGAGATGTTGCTCCTCGCAAAGTAGTCGGCGGGGTTAAGATGCAGAGAGAGCGGTGCCTCTTTGTATCAATCCCACACTTCAGACCAAAAATGGTTACGAAAAGTAAGCGGTCGCGGTTTGCGGTTTAATTTAGGAGGTGCCAGGAGTGCAAAAAAAAAAAAAAAAAAAAAAGTAAAGTACACCTCAGAAACTCCAGCTGAGCTGCAGCCCTGCTCGGACGGGGCAGAGCGGCCGCAGCCAGCCGAGCGCGGGGCAAAAGGCTGCTTCGCTCTATACTTCGCTCAGGGACTATAAAACCGTCCCTGCTACGATTTAAAATATTTTTTTGCCCCGTTACTCCAGAGAGCACACGCAACAACATTCATTAGACAAACGCATAAATGAGCCTGGCCAGCACAGCACCCAGCCTTATGGATGGGTTTACAGGGAGCCTCGGAAGGGTCTCTACAAGCAAGGGGTGGCAGGGAAGGGGCAGGGGGAAGCAGCGTCTTTCTCTTCCCCAAAGCCGGGGTCTGTCCCGCTGCGGTCCATGCGTGCAGGGACTCCCTTTCAAAGAGTGCCAGCTCCTTTCTTACCGTTTCTCGGCCGTTCATCTGTCCCCCCTTGGCCAGGCGGGACTCGGTCTTGGATCGCCTCTCCATCTCCTCCATGATTCCTTGGATATGGCCTCCGGAGATCCCGTGGAAAAGCATGGCTGGGGGACGGAAAGGACAAGTATTTTCTTCTGCTCTGCACCCCACTATTTCCATATACAGACCCCAGAGTCTTTAGATCATCCAAAGTGTTTACACCGAGGCGCAACAGCGCAGGGAGGGAGGTTGCAATAGGAGCTTCTCTTTGCACAAGCACCGAGGGCTTCCTGAAGATGTGCAGAAAACAACAAGGGGGAGAAAATGTAATAATAATTAATTAAAAAAAATAATAATAAAAGCGAGCTAAAGGATCTGTTACTGTTCTGGAGAGCTGGGGCTCCTGACTGGAGAGACTTGGACCTGGGGCAGTAGAGTCGGTCGGGAAAGGATATAGTTTTGAATACAAAGAAAGCAAAAAGAAGTGCTATTTTCAGCAGTCCCTGGTTGCTTTAAAGTTCCCAGTGCCTGTAGGTTGGATTTGGGACTGCTGCTTTCCGGAGCTCTGTCCAATTTGTTAAGAGACTAAAGCCAGCCCATTTTTGATAATTTAGTAGGAGGAGTTCTCTCCCTTGAGCTGCCACTGATTTTTATTCAGACAACAAAGACCTGTCATACTCCTCTCAACCCCTAGTGATGGGCAAGCAGTGACAAACATTACAGTCGGGGCTGTGGGTGGGGTGGGGTTTATTACCTCCCCCAAACACGGAGTCCCGGGAGTTGGCGGCGACGGCGCCTGGCGAGGGGCAGGGTGGCCCGGGGGCCCCGCTGCCCCCCGGGGCCGCTCTGCGCCGGGGGAAGCTCCGTTCCGCGGCCCCTCGGGCTGGCACCGCCGCTCCTGGCTCCGCCGCGGGAAGGGGAGAGGGAGGAGAAGCGCCGTTGTGGGGCAGCCGAGGCGGGACGGAGCGGCCAGACCGCTCCCCGCGGCCGCGGAGGGGCTGGCTGGGCGGGACGGCGGGCGGGGGCTCCGGAGGCAGGAGGGCACGGCGTCGCCCGCTTAGATCCCGGGCGGATCGGGCGCTTCCCGGGACTCTACCCGCCCTGCTGCCACCGGGGAGCATAAGCCCCCGCGGGACCCCCGCCCGGGCCCGCAGTAGGACCTCCGGCACCCTCGGCGGGCAAACAGCGGGGCCACCCCCGGTCGCCCACAGGGTGGGCGGACGCCGGGAGGAGCGGCCCGCGGATGCTCTCCCGGGGCTCTCTCCCTTCGCCCGCTTCTCGGCTGGGGGCTGCGAGAGAGCATTGTGTGTGCGGGGGACTGGGCGATGCATTCCTACCCGGCTGGTCTCTCTCTCCGCTCCCCCTCCCCTCCTTTTCCCTTTTTCCTACTTACTTTTCACACCACTCTTCCTTGCCTTTCCCTGGAACAGCTGCCGGCTGTTTCCTGACACCTCGATCCCTACTGAAGGATCTTCCTGGCGGCAGTTCTGCGCTCCCTGTTCCCTGGGGGACGCTCCACACCAAACCCGAGAGCGACTAGTGAAAGAAGTACCCCAGCCCCCACTTCCTTTCCAAACCATCCCAGAGACATCCTCAGGGGCTCCTCGAGTCACCTCTTCCATGTAACCCAAGATTCAGGCAGCCAGTTTCCTCCCTTCTCTTTCCCCCTAAGTAGCTAAAATTGATGTTATTTGCAGATTGAATGTTGCTACATTCCTCCGAGTGCCAGAATACAGCTCATAAAACACAATTTCACACAAAGATGAAGTCAATCAAGTGAAATAAGCCGGGATTTTTTTTTTTTTCTCTGTTGGCACACTAGACCCTGGACAGCAGGGCTGCTATTTACTGTAAGTAATGTAATTAGCCCTTTTGGATGGAAATCAATGTGTTGTATGTGTGTGTGTGTTTTAATAAGAGAGTAATAGCTATAAAACCGACGATACTCAAAGGGGTAAGGGAATCTCCCTTAAAACGGGCAGATCCCTCCACAAGCCGTAGTCTCCTGCAGAGCACTCCCGGTCTGGAAAAAAAAAAAAAAGGAAAAAGGAGACAAAAAAAAAAAAAAAAGTGTGTGTGTGTGTGTGTAAGGAGGAGGGAGACACAGGCTTTCCTTGGAGAAAACAAGTCAATTAGCACAACAAGCCATCAGGAAAAAATAAACAAGGTGATTCAATCCGGGATACGGGAGCTGTTCGCTCGGGATCCCCCTCCTTCCCGTCGGGCCTCCGCGGTGCCCCCATTGCTCCGGGAGGCGGCCGAAGTTGCTTCCCTCTCGTCCCAAACCCCGCCGGGAGGGGGGGACGGGGGACACGGGACCGGAGCACGGCCGGCAGCCCACGCGGGACCGCGCCGCCCGGACCCGTTGCGGGGACGGCGGCTTTGCCGAGCGCCGCGAAGCCGCCGGGGGGGGGGTGGGGGGGAGGAGGGAGGGAGGGAAGGAGGCAGCGCAGGGGCTCGGGAGGGAGGCGGCCGCGCTCCGGGAGGGGGGTTAACCCTTCTGCAGGAGGGTTTGCTCCCCGCACACCCTGCGCCCACGAGTGGCCGCAGGCGTGTGCCTTCCTGGCGTGGGTGATCGCAGTGGTTGCTGTCGACAGAGGTGAAAAAAATAGACCTAGAGAGGAGTTTATGTGTAATTGTTGCAATGTAGTCTTTCCGCTCTACCAGCACGTTCAGGGTCTGGTTGGTTGGTTGGGTTTTTTTCCCCTTTGAACGAAATGTTCCTTTATTCCCGTCCAGACGTTTTGTCAGGGGTAACTCACCCCGCCCCAGTTTCGTGTTGCGTCTGCTCTCTTGGAAATGGTCCGCGTTCCCCACGGCGCCCGTGTCGCCGAAGGTCCCCCCGCCCGTGCCAGGCACGGACACCCGCCGGAACCCGCCCGCCCTGCGCCGCCCCGGCCCGGCCCTGCGCACCCCCCTCGGAAGCGCCGCGGCCGCCGCCACCGTGTCCCTGGCCCGGCTGAGGACGGGCAAACTCATCGCGCCCGCTGGGAGCGGGGAGATGAGGGGTTCGGGGGGAGCCCCCGGAGGACCTCTGGGCCCAGCGCCCTCCGGGCGGCTAAAGTGGGGAGGCTGCCCCCCCTGCCCCCGCCTCGGGGGCACCGCTCCCCTCTCCTCCCGCATCTCTGATATTTGCCGTCTCGGGTTCACCGAAATATTACCTGCAGGTGCAGTGGCAAAGGGTCGGTCCAAGCCAGAGACACCAAAAATATTGTTTGTTAAATTCCCGTCTCTACCTTAGCTCGTCGGCGCCGTTAGGAATAATTGGGCAGACTCATAACAAAACTCAGAAATGACTAAACGTCCTCTGGCTGGGCACACTTAATTAATTAGAGGGTCCTTTCTTTCTGCTCCATCAGGTACGGTTAAGGATACGCTACAAGCTACGGCTGCTCCAGTAAAGGAGGCCAGGGGTTTGCAAGGCGTTTTCTGATTAACATCCTAATGTTGGCAGACCACTTCTTACCTAAAGGGACACTAAAAGTTTGTTGCTAGCATCAAACGTGACTTCTCCGTTTCCAAAAGGCCTGTAAGAGATCAAGGTAAATCTATTTCAATGTTCCTGAGATCTCATTCCTCGCTGCAAATTGAAACTCCGCTGCTCTGAGGCAGACTGGTAGCGAGAGGTTGCCATTATCGCACGAGGGTCTCCATATAGTTTTGCTGGTCTGCTCGGGGAGGGGAGAGAAAAAGCTCACAAAGACCACGACAGGGAATCTAAAACCCAAATCTACCGGTTTATCCCTTATGAATCCATCTGCATTAGCACTTCGCCTCTGAACGCAGTTTCTCATCGAATGGTGCTTTTATCTCCTTTCGCCGCAGCGTTTTGGGAAGGGGATCTGATCTGATGTACCACATTCAGGATAATTTAGCAACATGCCAGGCGCTCGCAGGTTTTTCCTTTCTGTAAGGTTACCCCCAGACTGCCCGAGCTAACGAGGATGGGGGGGAACACATGGCTCTGGAGGTTTCTGCAGGTAAAACGTTCTCCTGCGCCTCGCCGCTGCCCAAAACGGGCTGCAGCGGTCCCGGGCGCAGCCCGCGCCTTGGCCGCAGCCCTGGCCCGGAGCTCTCCGGGCGTTTGCTGGAGCCGTTTCCACCTTCGTAATTAGCATGTGCCCTGGACAGATTTCAGCATGCGGTCACTGGGATCCGCTTTGCTATAGAGCCCTTATTCTTCTTGGCCACGGGCTACAGTCTAAAGCCTATTACAGCGTGAACGATCGTGTGTTCAGTTCTGAGGATTTAGGGCAAGGTCTACATGCAAATTAATAATTGACCAACAATAATTAGAAGAAAGGGGAGGGTATTGAGGCGGGGGTGGGGGTGGGGAGTTCTTTAAGCAGAAATGGTTTGGATTTGGTCTCTCCTAGATAAGGCCACCGCACGTCCCCGGCTGCAGGCGCAGGGCGCTGCCCGCCGCACGGCGCCGGGTCGGCCGCCTCCCGCCGCACAAGGGCAGCAAAACTTCACACCGGCCCCGTCAGGTACCTGAACTTTTCGAGACACTTCCAGTTTAATCATTTCCAGAAATTTAAAGCGCAGAAGTAATAACAGCAACGGCACTACGCCTCTGTTGCCTGCGAGTCGGGCGGTTAAAGCCAGGTCTATTTTTAAATCCGAACGCTATTTTTCTGCTCTGCCGAGATTGTGCTGGAGTACAGTGCTATTAATGATCAACCTCATCTCTTTGTGAAGTCCGCTGCTAGCACAAGCAATCTAGACACAAAGAAGGAAAATCTGAACAGAGTCACATCTCTCAGCGGTGCCATCAAATATAGCTAACGTAGTGGGTTGCGGGGTTTTTTTGTTGTTTTGGGGTTTTTTTGGTTGTTTGGTTTTTGTTGTTGGTTTTTGGCTTTGTGTGTGTGTGGGGGGGGGTTGTTTTGTTTTTTTTTTTTTTTTTTTTAAGCCCGGCATTGTTTAAAATTCCAGTTTGGTGTCAGAAACAACATATTTTACCACCACCATCTTTCTCCTGCCTCGAGTCCTCTGGAGTGTACCGCAGACCAACTTTGGGATTATTGTGTTACCGGAAGGGAGCGAGGCGGTGCGCGGCAGCCCGGGCTCGGGCACCAGCCCCTCTCCTCCCCTGCGCGGCCGCGCCGAGCCTGGCGCTGCGAGTAACACAAGCGCAGGGTATCTTTAACCGTAAACAGCATCGAATTAAAAAGCCCAAACCTCCAACGTGCTTGTACCTCCCGCTAATCTGAAAACATGTAAATTGAGCCACGTAATCATTTGCTTAAGGAGATGATATTTAAATAATAAACAATTAGGTGCTTTGCATAGAAATCCCAGACACATATCTCCATAGCCAAGCGCTGTGACTGACCACAAACAAGTGATCACAGAGACAGAAGAAAGCAGGAGAGGCAGATTATTGTCTAACACGAAACTGTTCACCGCCTAGGACCTCAGCATTGTTAGCTTCTTAGTTGTCTGATATAAACCGTAACCGTATTTGCACTCCGGTTGTAATTAAGCCATTGGAAATTATATTTTGCTGCTTTTGAAAAGGACTCCCTTACAGACTGGATTCACAGACAGGTGAAAAGAGCCATTCCATTAAAAAAAAAAAAAAAAAAGAAAAGAAAAAAAAAGAAAGAAAAAACCCACAGGCTTTTTTTTTTTTTTTTTTTTTTTTTTTAATTGAGCTGAATGGCTCAGTCTTCCCAGGCTGCTATCTTTCTAGATTAAAACACAGATGCACCAAATGTTGTCTGCGAATACACCTGGGGAAACGACCATTCTGTGTTGTTTAAAAAAAAAAACCCACCACGCCAAAGAAACACCCCGCAAACGACATCCGTGAGGTCTAAATAGCTGCATTGCTAGCAAAGACTCATGCAGGAGCTTACCTTGAGACCTTAGAAGCTTCTTCCAAAATTGTACCCTCCTTAATGAGTGATGAGGGATGGGTTTTGGATGGAGAAGAGGCGCAATGATCTAGCCAGTAGATGGAGGTTGTTCCTTGTTCCTAGCAGAGGATCCCTATGTTAATTAAAATAAACAAGCTGCTTGGTGGAAAGATTCCCCCCCCCCTTCTTTCTCCCCCTTCTACATAGCCTCTAATATAGAATTGACGTGAATTTCTAACCTCTGACCTCTCACCAGCATACACTTATACCTGCCTTTTATTTTCTGTTTGTTTCGAAATATTTTCCAAAACAAAATAAATAAATAAATAAGAATAATGAATGAAAGCAAAAATAAATCCCACCTCTCAATTTTGGCTGGTTTGCTGGATTTTCTTGATTAGCTGTCTCGGCTCCTCAGTAATCAGGTGAGGTGTTAATGGGGAGCTGGTTGTAAATAAAACTAATAAAGCAAAGAACATATTAGGAAATTAAAAAAAGGCAAGGACTGAGAGGCTGCTAAAAATATTGTAGCGAGCTGAGCGTTTCCCCATCATGTCGTTTTTTTCGTTCTGTGCTTATTCACAGCTGAGCAGCAAACCCCGTGTTGTTGCCATCTCTCCACATTTTTTTTTTTTTTTTTTCAAATCGCACTGAACCAGCCATGGACTGCATCAACCCTTCCCACTTTCATAAAAACCCTCTCAAATGGAGTCGCTAAACAGCAAACTTCAGCCTGATCTGATGTGATATGATATACGGATTCATGGAGCAACCTCGCTTTGCCAAACCCGATGAAACTGTGAGTTGTCATGCAATACTACGCAGTCAAACCTGGGATAATTGTAAAAGTGAACCCAATTTAACCCATTAGAATAAAATCAGATGCCAAGATGAATCGGAATCATTGCTTCTTAGGTGACAGTACTGATGACAATTGATCCACCGGCTCAAAACAATAGAAAAATATAGGGTCGGGAGTCATTTCTCGCACTCGGAGTCTCCCTCCCCGGGGAGGGGGGATGCAGGGAGCCGGCGGCGGGGCAGAGACGGCTCCCGGCCGGGCTCCGGAGGGGGCTGCGGCCGCGCCTCTCGCCGGCTGTTACGGGGCGGCTCTGGCGGGAAGGGGCTTACTGCAAGGACCCTGTGGCCGGGGAGCTGTTTCTGGAGCAGCAACACGAGATGACTTCTCGCTTTGGCTTTGTTTGCCTGTTTCTCTTAACTCCTGTGACAGTTTCAGTCCTTCTCCCCTGAGCCGTGTGACCCTTAGGTCTAGGTGGTCAGCTTGGTAATCTATTACAAAAAAAAAAAAAAAAGAAAGAAAGACAAGCAAAGGATGCTAATGATCTTCCTTGGAGTTTGCCAGGGAGGGGAGAGCCGGCGGCGTGCGGAGGAGGCGCAGGGCTCCGCTCCCCGCCCGAGGTGCGCCCCGGCGGGCGGGGGTCCGGCCGTGCCGCCCCGGGGCAGGGCGGCCGCGTCCCCGCCAGCAGACCGCTGCCGGCGGGGACAGACCGCGGCAGCAGCACGGTGGCACGGGGAGCCGCTCTCCCCGCCCCGGGCTTCGTCCCGGCCGGCGGGGGGAGGCCCTGCGGCGGCCCCGCGCCCGCCCGTTCCCCCCCACCCCCGCCGCGGGCAGGGAGTGGGGATCCCGGGGCGCCGTGCGGCTTCGTGTCCGCGGTCACTGTGATCGTGGACGTGGAGCAAAGAGCACATCGCCCCTAAGAGCAGCTCACCTGGAGAAACCAGCCAGGGAGGTGCCGGGCGAGGCGGGAGGGGGGGAAGTGGGGGGCGGCGATGGGGGATCCTTCTGGCGGAGGACTGGAAAGCCCTGCAGGAGGAGTGGGTTTGGGGCAGGTGACCGTGAGCTCTGAGCACGCAGGGTTTGCTCTCCCGGCTCCGGGGCCACGCAGGTCCGCCTTCCTCCCGTGGTCTGGATGGCGAGAAGTTTTAAAGTAAGGTTCTTATTAAACCCGCTGGCGACCGGGAAGTTTAAGGCCACCCCGGGCAAAAGCGGGAGCAGCCCCGGGGCGGGATAAGCCGACCCCGTCAGCCTGTGCCTGCCACTCACCGGGCAGGGACAGAGGTGCCTTCCTGGGCTGGCTCTCTTCCTCATCTCCCTGAGATAGCAACCGCCATCTGCGGCAAGGTACAATAATAAGAATTATTACTACTATTATTATTATTATTATCATAATCGCCACGGTTGCTATTGCCGCCGCTCTGAGGGAGGGTGCCGGGCCCTTGCCGGGGCTCTGGGGTAAGCCCAGCCCGGGCCGGCCGCAACGGCGAGCTCTTCCCCGCTCCTTCGCTTACTCTCTAAAGCCCCCAAAATATATATTTTTTTTCCCCTCAATTACCGGCGCTCTAATGGGAGCAGGAGGCAGAGGAATATGCAAGGCTTATAATAAGCCACCTGCTGCGTCGCGCCTAACTAATGTTATGCTTTATTTCATTATTACTGCCGCGGCGGCAACATAACCGGACCTCGCGTTACAAATTCCCCACCTAGGACGACAGGCGGGAGAGGAGCACCCCGCCACGCCGGCGGGGGAAGGGGCGGCTCGGTGGCCGTTCAGCGACAGTGAGGGGTGCTCGGTTCCCCCGCACGGACGCGGGACCGGGACCCGCTGGCCGTACCTCGCCGCGGGGCTGCGTGTAGCCCGCAGCTTTGGGGTGCAGAGCTCACTGCACGCGTTTATAGCTGCCTCTCCCCGCAATGGCACCCCCCCCCCCCCTCCCATCTATTTGCATGCACAGGCGAAGCTATATAAACACCAGTAATAGTCTCATACGTTAAATCACTGTTTGTTAGCACAGCTATTCCAAGTCATTTCAGATATTTGGACTCAGTCTGTTCAATGTAGCTTCAACCTATTGACTTGCCAGACGAGATGTTCATGTGGACCCAGTTGCTAAAACGATGAAAACAGACTTTAGCTCTAAACTGTGCTACTCTCCCATCTGACGGATGTTAATACACAAACGAAACCCATTTGGATTTTTTTGTTACCAGAAGGCTGCGCTGACGTTCAAATGATCTAAATCTTAGCATCTGGAAGGCTGTACAAGCATCTTTTTGGAATAGGTTTCAAGACATTTCGTTCAACCAAAGCTGAGAAAGGATCAAAATGGGACACCAAGCAACTGACAATAGTTTCCCGTCTAAATGAAACTGGCTGCTTCATTTGAAAGTACACAAATGAAAAAATGCCTTTCCATTTACCATAGTCCCTTCGGGTAACCCCATACCCTCCCACTCGAGGTCCATCTCGGAGCTGCTGTGTAGCATCGGGGTGTCCCCAAGGCCACCGCCTGCAAGTCCCCCCGCTGGCCAAGCGCTCCACGGGGAGCGAGGAGGAGAGATCAGCTTCATCTCAGAGATACTCGCCGGGTTTGGGCTTCGGGTGGGATTTTCTGGGCGCAGCAATTCATCGGCACTGCGGTAGGACGTATTATCTGAGTGCCATTCAATCTTAATGAAGATCTGTGGGACACAATAAATGCGATAGTCCGGATATCAATAACTTTAGCAGGAAATAAAGGAGGACTTTCGTGTTAATGAAACAAAGATGAAGGAGCTCTTGGCGAGGTTGCCTCTAACGTACCGGAGTGCTCAGTACCTCCTGAGCGCTCATGGGTATCTATAGTGTGCTTTACACTTCATATTATGTTTGCAAACAGAATTCTTTTGTCTTTCAAAGGCTTTTACAAACTTGGACACCAAACAGACCGATGTTGAATCAAATACAATGAATTTAAATTATTCAGGAACCCAAGCGATTCTGTTGAGCTTTTCTTTCCCCCATCCCCCATCTTGGTGCCGGGGATTTAATCCGGTAATGAGTGTGTCAGGGAGCCTCCTCGGGCCCTGCCCCAGGGCGGCAGGATAGGCTCCCGGCGCCGGGGAGGGAGGGGGGTGACAGGCGGCCGCCGCCGGAGACCCGCGGCGGAACCGCCCGGCCCGGCCCTGTCCGGCCCGGCGGCTTCCCCCGCCTCCCCTCGGGAGGGCTCCGGGGCCGGGGCCGGACGCCGCGCTGGTGCTCAGACATCCCCGAGCTCATTGTACAAAGACGTCGGCGCATCCCCCGGAACAGCCGAAGGGGATGGGCTCATCCCAGAGGGCGGATTTCCCCGGGTACGCGGCGGGAGCGCGGCCGCCGCCCCGGGCACCCGCCTCTGCCGGTGAGGAGCAACGCCCGCCGTCAGCCGGTGCTCGCAGCACAGCAACACAACACAACACAACACAACACAACACAACACAACACAACGTCGTCCCTCCCTGCCCCTCCCTCCCTCCAAACAGCCGAAACTCCTGGGCGTACTACAATCATCAACAATTCTTGGACATCACGGTGCACGCAAAAATAACGTTAAATAAAACCGTGGGGTTTCAATGATTGCATGTGCTCTCTTTCTTAGTTTCTTTTAAAGTGGCATTAATTGTATTATGGGATTGTAACCCGTTACTTGTAGCGCAAAAGAAAGGGAAAGGGGGGATCAATAATGCGGCGTCTAAAACACACGTGCACATATGGTTCAGTTTGTGTTTTATTACAATTAAAATGCATTCACTGAGAGGCAGGATCAGGTACGGCAAATGCCAGTATTCCAGCAGTGGAGGCCACAAAGAGCTGATGGGCTTCGGTTTCGCCGCCGCTCTCGCAGAATGAAAGACGTTAATACTCATACATCAAAAAAAAAAAAATGAGTCGAAGCGCTTCTTTTAGGACCAGTCTTTCACGTTAGCTTGCTCATATGGACACTGCAGAGGACATAAAACAAGTCGTTATTGCATTACTCAGTAATCAGTATGGAAAAGCCCAGCCCTGCTTATGGTTAACAAGAATTGTTAATGATATATAAATCATTTGATCTATTGTGCCCTCCAGACTAAAAGGAAAATAATGGCAACCCCAAGCAAATGGTCCTAATTAGTGTCCAAGAAACCACTTCCTAAATGTATCCTTCCAACTCATTCCAGTTTGACTGTCCAGAACAATCTTTTGTTCTTAAACTTCTTTATTTTGTGTGTAACTGCAAAAATGCTCTGCATACCGGAGCTCCGAAAATAGCTCATCTAAGGGTACAGCACAACACCAGGAGCAGAAGGGAGGACGAGATGATCCCAGTCTCTCAGTGTCGCCTGTAAATAGGTCCTGATCATTTGAAACTTTATTTCCCCAAAGCCTTGCCTCCTGACAAGTCTCCTTAGAGAAGTACCAAAGGGGATTTCATCGAAAAAGCAAGTCTCTGCCGCCACTCAGGCAGCAACGCAAACTTTAAGAGGGGAAAGCTAAAACCGGACCCAGAACTAAGCCGTGTATATTCGAGCTTTCTATCGCATGTTTTCACCCACTCTTTCCACCGTTTTAAAGTGTGATCTTTAAGTTAAATACACTGTGGGTATACCCATATATACCACACTTGATGTGGTACCCGGGTGAAGGTTCAGGCACCAACTGGAGGAGTGACAAGAGTTTGGCCAGAGGGTTATTGTGGCCTTGGTCTCGTCTCCGCTGAAAGCAACAAAACTTTCTCTCTTTGCTCCCACGGGAGACCTGTTTCTTGGATGTACAAAATACAAACTCTTATTTCTCATTAGCTGGAGTGCCACATCCTGATGCTTCATGAAAATTACCCACCCTTCCACCGAATCCCACATCTTGTGCCACTTCTCTATCCCACTATAAAACATAACTCCTAAAGTTTTGAGCAGTGCTGAAAAACTGAACTACCTCGGAGACAAAACCGACAAAACGCATCTTGGTCCTATCATCTTTTTTTTTTTAAAGGCAAGTTTGGTGGAAACAGACTTTCTGGCATGCTGGTTCTCTTCCTAGACGTGACGGACTTGCCAAAGGGAACAGAACTTCTATAAAACGACAGTCAATTAAATAACTCCTGTGCAGTACTCTTTATGCTATTTCCAAGAGATAATGCTAATGGGAAATGCTGCAATATTTTATTTTAACTTTAGGAAAATCTGTCAACGACCTTTCCTGGACTTAAAACGTCCTTGACTCGCTTAAAGTCACGGTAAAACACATAGGATGGGTTGCCAACTCTTACTACGCCAGCATAAATGATTTCACAAAGTCACGGAGACAACACACAAGCTGCTGCCGAAAGGCAAGGCTTCATACTCACATGTCTGCATGCAGAGCCACAGCATTTACCTCTCTGCAAGGGGGAACTTCGGAGAGCACTACATAACCAGTAACTGGATCCACAGAGGTCTGCTGGCCAGCCTTAAAGCAAAAAAAACAACCAACCTCAGCTCTGAGGAGTCTTCAGCTCTTTGAGGTTTCATATTGCAAGCGAGTTTGATATTATCCTCCGCTTAAATGAAACAGGCTTCCTAGGTGATTCAGGGTTAAATGCGTTTATAAGGAAATTATAGTCTGTTATTCACAAAGACTTAGCAAATAAATAGATGGGGACAAGTTACAGAAGTGAATGCGGCGTACCTACAGCTATGGTTTTAACACGGCCACAGCCTCACCACTCCCCGCCCGCTCCCTGCGAGGCACGGTGCGCCGTGTCTAAATTACCCTGAGCTTTCGGTGCGGCGGGAGGGTAACAGGCTGTCAGCCCCGGTGGCGGCCGAGCCGGGAGGAGTGTGACCGGCCGGGCTGGCCGGCGGCGGGAGGAGCGGGCTGATGAGCAGCGGCGCCTCCGCGGGACACCACGGGACATTTACACTCCGTTCACTTTGGACGTTTTCCCTTTTTTTATTGTTTTCTTCTCCCCCCCCCCCCATGTCCTCTTCCCTTTCCAAATTCCAGCTTCTCGAATTTTACTTGTAAAGCGTTTCACGCAGTTATCGGAAAGCATTTGACGTATTTTACTGCTTTCCACAGCTCCTCGATCAAAAGCAACGTTTATCCCTCCATCCTCCACGCTACAAGGCGCCCCGCGACCCCAAGCCCGGGGGCTACCGAGCCACTGCTTCCAGCAGGGGGGCAGCAAAGCCGCCGGCGAGCGAGAGGCGGCTTCGATACCCGCCTGCTCTCACCCGCTGCTCCGGTGGGGCAGCAGCCAGAGGCCGGGGCGGGGGACGGGGACGGGGACACCCCCCCCCAACACACACTCTGCTGCAGGACATCCCGGGGGGATGCCGAGAGCCGGGGCGCTGCGGGGGGGGGGGTTCGGGCAGCGGCACCGGGCGCGCCGCGGGTGCGGAGTCACTTATCACATCTGCACGCCCGCTGCCGGGCGATTATCAGGTCATTTCTTCCGTAATGCAAACCATGCGCTCACGTATTGCATCAAAACCCCCCGTCATTGCGAACGGTGCGTTTCGTAACGGAGGTCAGCGGGCTGCGGGGGAGCCGGGGCTCGGGGGCGAGCGGCCCCGGGCAAAGTTTTCCGGGCGGCCCCGGCTCTCCCGTGTGACCCGCTCTTCTTCCTCGCCTTGCTTCCAAACTCTAAGGCCAAGGGGGCTCTTTGCAGCCCCCTCCTTTCCCCCTGCCGCCCCCGGCTGGGCTGAGCGACACCCCCTTCTCCCCGCACCCCCCCCCGCTCCTCTCCTCTGCCGGAGGATGCGCCACAGTCCCCACCGCCTCCCCCCCAAAAAACCCTGCAGCTCTCGCCGTTCTTCCTCCGAGCCGTGCCGGCTGCGTGGGGCTCCCGTGGCGGCGTGGCTGGGAAGTGCCGGTGGCTCTGCCGCCGCCGGGGCAGAGTGCCCCGGCGGCGGCAGAGCCACCGGCACTTCCCGCCCGCGCCGCCGTCTCCGTCCCGGTTGATGCTCTGTGTAGGGCCGGTGTCCGTGTTTTAGGTCTCCAGGTGCTTTTTTGGGATGGGGGTGTCTAAGGTAGCTGTGCTCCCCTGGGATGCTGAACGCCGGGCATCTGCTGGAGGCACCGCTAGCCAGGAGTCCCTAGTTGGGTTATGCCAGAAATAAGTGTCGGTGCAACTATAATTTGTGTCTTTGTGCCCATATATTTTCATACCGCTTTAAATTGTACAGTTACATAGCTTCTCTTTCCCTATACCTACCTCCTTAACCTATTTATTTGGTGAGTCCAGTGCTGGTTTTCAGCGCAATCTCAGGTTGCACATGGTGTTTCTCAGGAGACATCCTCTTCTTACCTTTCAGACCTCCTTCTCAAGCCTTTAGCCTCAGTCCCATTTCCAACCATGATGCCTGAGATGAAGCATTTCTGCTTTCCCTGCCCCACGCTTCTCAGTCTTGACCCCACTGGATCAGTTTCACCACAGCCAGGTATCTCCAAAAGCCCAGAGCATGAACTGAAAGGCTCAGGCTCAGCAGCCTTGGTGGAATTGAAGCCTTGCTGCTGGGCTATTTCGCTTGACCCCTTGTCCCCAAACTTTTTGCTCAGTCTTTTTTAGTTGCCCACATGGATTTTGTCCTTTTTCTTAAGTCATGTCCTCAAGGTGACCCAGCTTCCTTTCTGGTTCCTCTCCCATTGGCTGTTCCAGGGTAGTGATCACCTCTTTACTCTTTCTTTTTTGCCTTCCCAAACATGACGGTTCTCAGAGGACACAGCTGCTCATCAGATGTCCTCCTCCATGCTGAGTGTCGGTTCATTGCCTCAGTTCCAGTCTTCCCTCTGTTCTCTCCCACTGAAGTCAAACCCTTGCTGGTTCTGTGCGTAAATCAGACGCTTTCCTCTCCCACAAGCTCTAAGGCCAGCAGGGACTGCAGACAGCACCGGAGAAAAGGCTTCTTGTCACTAGTTTCAGACCCAGACAGTCTGGGAAGATCCCAGAACAGTTCAGAAGAAAAATTGCACGTAAAGTCGTGCTTTACCCTGAATCTGAGCATTCCTACTGAAATGCAACCATCAGAATTTAGCTGCATATATTCAGCAAGTATAGCAGGATATAGGGGTAGATGCAAACCATGGTTTGTTACAGCTTATGACTTGGCCAAATTAGGATACATTTTCACGTATTTGGCAAAAGTCAAGTTCCCTCCACACAGAGCTCCTAGAACACTATCACCCTTCCACATACATTGTTGCTCCAGAGCAGGAGAGACAAGTGTCGCTTAAAGTTATTGGAAGTACTAATGTGAACACAAGACAATATGCTTTTGATAGCCTTATTAAAAATGCTTTATCTTTCCTGGCTAAAATTTTGCATAAGATTCACACTAAAGCAAAGAGGAACCTGGAAAATGGGAGCTTAATTTATTAAAAGTGGCATAGTTCTAAGGAGCTGAAAACAAGGGAGATAGAGGGCAGCTTTATAGGTAATGAGGCTCCACCTATGAATTTGTGAAAAGCACATTGTTCAGCACCGGTGAATAGTTCTAAATAGCTCTCTTTAGGATTGAGTAACTGCATCAAATTGGTTTCAAACATTTAATTTTATTTATAAATTCATGTAATGTTCTGTGTGGTGCTTTGCAGGATCCAAAAATGTGTGCAAACATTGTGCCCAATCTGGAAGTTTATTTTCTTTCCTGGGACTTTCTTTATTTGTTTGATGAATGCATCATCAGTCTAGTTCACAATAACAGTCATCAGCCTAGTTCATTTAAATACTCCTTCCACCCGACGTCACATTCCATAAAATTATTTCCTTACCACTGACATCTAGAAAAATAATCAAGGAAATCAGCAGCTAAACCAATGATATAATCTTAGTTCACCTGACATTTACATCTTCATGATGTACACATACACAATGAATGTGCTATCACCGATTTTGTGTTTAAGTACTCAGTAACCTCACTGGCGTAAATTCTGATACACTGCAACAGAAGAAGAGACCTGGCTCACCAACGCTGCAGCTCCACAGCAGTCCTTTGGAAATCCTGCACCTAACTTCAGCACACACATCTCGTTCTTAACAGCCATAGAGATACCGGTCCTCAACTAACTTAAAATCTATACCTTATATACCATATTATTTGAAAAAAAAAGTGGTATTCAGGATAGGTATTGCAGCTGAATTTGGATGATGAAGAGAAGATTGAGAAGGCATCTGGTACAGGGAGTTTGGATGGGGTGTTGAAGGACAACTACTCATTTTGTCCTTACAGATTGAGTTGGTGGATTATGCAGTTTAGCAGTTCTGACCATAACAACAACGAATAACAATATAAGAAAATCTGTGTATAATAAAATGTCAAAAACTGAAGATATGTTGGTTTCCCAGCTGAGTAACCTATTTTATAGGTGGGTGACTTACATATTTCAGTTAATTGAATGCAATAAAACTAGGCTTGTTTTTGCAGATGTTGGTCCCAGTCCTGTAATCCTTGTCAGATTTAACTTCAGTAGCAGTTTGACAAATTCTCATTTTCCAAAGAAAAAAACATTTTTAATAAAAATGAGCAACTGGTTTTATTGATTTATTCCAAACCACTAACCCTGACTTTTTGAGAGAGTAAAAAGGGACTGGCAGGTAAGGCCTGTACTGGTCCATTTGGCCCAGAAATATCTGCAGGTGTGAGCAAATTGCTTATTCTCAGAGAATAACTGGTAACTAGGTTCTTGAGATACAGAGCAGGCTTCGACCGAGCAGTGCTGACTTTGCTTGTTACAGACACGAGGCCCTGAACATGTGAAGAAAGAACATCCTATCTGAGGCCCTTTGTAAAAATCACACAGAGGACAGTGCTTCAATAATAAGGATTTTGAAATCGGGTTCGGCGACTGAATTCAAGGTGGAGTGTCACAATAAGAATCTGAACTCTTTATTTCAGTGGAAAGATGTTGCTGAAATTTATTCTCATGTGGCAGTGTGTTTCATCAGCTTTGTGTGGCTGTGCATGATGAGATATTGTTTAGGGCGCTGAAAAGGGGCCCATACAGAAGGTCATATTAGCTGTCGTATGTTGGGAGGTTGTCAGACAGTACAATTCCTGTTGCAGCCTATTTCGTTCTCTCAGATCGTGGGATTTTTTCAGGAGACTGTGGGGAATTAAATCTTCAAAGCTTTGATATACACAAAAATGTTGAGCTTAGATGTGTTGCAGAACACGCTATCTTTACAGCACATTTTGGGAGCAGTGGGAATGAGTGTTGCCTGCCAAGAGGCGTGTCCTCTGCATAGTCTCTTTTAGGGCACGTTCATGGAAATCCATCTTTGTCCTTTGCCACTTGGTACCTCCGCACACAACCTAGAAAACTGGCATTAGAGCAGTACATAGTCCCGGGCAAGGTTTAGTAAATTCTTTGAGCTGGCAGCCCAGGACACTGTTATTTCTCGGTGCTGATGGTACGGTTTACGCAGTCACTAGGCGTGCAGTGTTATCCTCCAATTCGTGCTTGTTTATGGGCTTCCCTTACACATGGCTTGTGAGCCGTAGCACTAAACATTTTTACCTATTTTTCTTGTGGTCCAATTGCTTTCCCCTTATTTGGCAGCCCTTCCAACGCAGCAGTCCCTAAATAAGGACATGTTGACATGTTGCACATCATTCAGCCCTCATCTCTGGACTGCTAGGAGAGTTTCAACCCTGAGTAATAGGAGCTCTTCCTACAACTTTGCAATTTACTTAGTAGAGCCTGCTCCTTTCTAGTGGCTGGCACTAATTTCCTTCTGTATTTTTTCCTGTGCTCTGTGGAACATAAATCTGTATTTTTTCAAATCATAGTTACAGACAGAAAGCCATCTGTGACAGACATTTGGAGAATATGCAATGTATCTTATTGAGAGTCTTTTAATAGACTCCGCTTTTTGGTATGGGCTAATCTTTCTTTGAAGAGAATAAGAAATTTTTGTGAAATGTTTTTTTAGTGAACCTTCTCACCGTCTCAGCTGTCTACGCTAGATAACACAGTCAGCAGTGAGCTTAGCAATGACATGTATTTTTAAAAACGGAAAGGAAAATAGCCTTTCACTTTCTATGTGCTGATATATGAAAAAGCACATTATAATGCTAAACAGAGCATATCTACTTTTAGTAAAGAAGCTGTTTTGGTATGTGTACTACTACATGGCATGGTGCCATTGGGACATCTGAGCACAGTAACGACAAAGTAATTAATGAGCATGCAGTTGATGCATACCTTAGCTTTGTTTAAGATTGATTATCTCTGCTAGTATCTGACTCTGGTTTCTCTCTTGGTGCTCCTCACTTCACCGTTGCACTCTTAGCCAGAGAAAAACGAGGCAGTTACGCAATTATAAGAACCTGATGCCTGCTGATGCTGCTTTACTTTCTCATGGTGTAAGGCAATCTAAGCAAAATATTGTTTCTGATATTTTGAACATTATCTCAAGTCATCTAACTATGTAGATGTAAATCTTCTGCACATCTTTTCATGGAAGATAGACTGCCCAGTGCCTACAACGCATTTTGAGGTCAAGGAAACTGGGAAAGGGGAGCAATCTGAAATGCTCATCAGTATCTGGGAGATCTCAGGGGTCTGAGGAATTGTTGTAGTGTCAAATTCTCCTTCACAGTAACAACCACTGTGATTTTTACAGTGAGCGAGCAAACAAGAAAAGGGAAGAGCATAATGGGGAGACTGCCATTAAATATGTGATTACTCACTGCAGCGTCTTTTCCCTTTCCTCATTTTTTCTTGTGTTATGTAAGCTTATCTCCCTTGTCATTTAAATTAATATACATTTATGGTACTTAACTGTTAATAGGAAAATATAATTTTTAGATCAAAGAGTAGCTAATGAATCAGAAGTACTCGTTCAACAGTTGGTGATTGCAGCAATTTGCTGTTATATATTGTATGTGCAATCACCAACATACAAAATTATAGTATCAATATCAACTAATTGAAATGCTGTGTATGGTAGCATTTAATGTGAAAGGGCTGATTTGCTTTAGCCTGTGTTTTCCCCTATGATTCATTGCTTTTTCTCTAGCACATATGGAGGGAGTCCATTGCAAGGACTAGCATTAGCATTGCAAGGCAATTTTGTTTGTATAAAGAATACAAGAATGTAAAGGGCTCCAGTTGGCAAGAGTGTCTCTTTCCTCTGCAAGTTTGATGAAGGTTATGTTCTCTCACAGAAAAAAAAAAAGATCATAACCTTCTAAGACTATTTTTTAAGGATTGTAAATGAAAACACAAATTAAATATTTGGGAGCACTTGCAGAAGACTTACAGTTATCAAACAGTTTTAGCTCCAGTAAGGAAAAGATACAGCGCTTCATAGGTTTCATAGTCTTTCCTAGAGCAAAATAAATTAAGCTAATAATTTAAACCAATAAAAAAATTAAGCTAAATATAAGATAATTCAGTCTACTTCGAACTAGCATTAAACTTTTGTTCTCTTTATCTGTGACCTGAAGTAGCAGTCATCATAAAACAGTACACATGTAATACAAGGGCGAACAAAGAATGATACACTTATGTTTGTGATATAAGGGAATTCTGTCAGGACTGGTTTCTAGCAAGCTGGAAAGACCATTTAGTAGTGCGTATATTAGAGACATAATCCACGTAATCTAGAATTTATTGGTTGAAGCCACCCTGCTGGTGCCTACAGAGATTATATACATGATTGTCCATGTGTCCCTTTCATCCTTGTGAGGCAGGAGGAGGGAGTATCCTATCATGCCTCTGGACTGAATGTTTTATTACCTTTCTTCCATTGCGCCCTATGGACACTGAGAAATATATTTTTATCACTAGCACAGTTCAAGGGCTGATGGTACTGGTGGACGCTCCAGTGAAAAAGAGGATTTCTACCATATTGTTTTTATCCCAAACCAATGATACAAACTACCTCACATTACTATATGGCAGAAATTCCCGATTATTGGATGAAGGCACTTACTGAGCAGGATGGTGAAGGTTTTCCCACAGGAGCAAATGCAGGTGGGTTAGCTAATTTCAACAGTAGGAATGTGCAGAAGAAAGTGCCAAGAGGGTTTTATTCTGTGTCTGCCTATATGGGACATATACGCATCTTTCTCCTGAACCTGAGTAAGGTAATATAAAATATGTTTGACAGCTGGAAGAAGTAGAAGTAATTGTCCAGTCCCTAAGGGCACCAACAAGCCTTAATGCCCTGAGCAGCCTCACCTGTGCCCCTACCCATACCCTGCTCATGGGGCCCAGGGCTCTATTTAAGCTCAGTCTGGGGCTGTTTATCTCTGTCTCAGCTGTGTGTGGGTGTGGTGGTCTTCATAGCACTGCTGCTGTTCCCCTGCTTGGCTGTGGATCCTACTGATCCAAACACTGATTGGCTGATGGCCTGGCCTGGCTTGGCTTGGCTTGGCTTGGCTTTGGATCTGCTCCATCACCTAGGTCCTGCCTGGCCACAGTCTCCAGCCCACCCTGCTCCCTGGCTGGGATGAGATCTGGCTGTGATGCTCTGCCCTGCTGCACCCAGGAGAGGCCCCTCACACCCCAGGGAGGTGTTGGTCCTTTGCAGTGCCCTACCAGGCATTGCTAGAAAGTGGGTCTATGCTTCTAGGCTTGAAAGCAGTCTAGGCTTGAAAGCAGATTATCTATTGGACACACCTAATAGAGATTTTTTTTTTTTTTTGGTAGGAAAGTAATGGAACTAACACTATCCTAAAGAAACCACATCAAGATTTCCTCTATCAAGGATGTTAGTGATTACTGGCCTTCCTTATTTCTGGTGGATTTTTTTTTTATTTTATTTTGAGGAGTAGAGTATGTGTGTTGGTGGCTTTCTTTCAGGAGGGAAGGATTTGGGGAGTAAAGTATTGTAACTGTGTCTTATTTTCATAAATAACCAATTGAATCAAGAGCTGACTTCTCCTGCAACAGGTAAAATGGCAACCTACCACTGCCTTGTGGCTGCTGGGTGACTTACACAAAAGAAGTTGGTAAACCCAGACAAAAGTTGTTATGGTTGGTACTTTAATCTGAGCAAAAACCTGAAACTTTTTCTCAGCTGCTGCCTCCAGCAGGAGGTTTTGATGGAGTAGCACAGTTTGTGTGTATTTCTTCAACATTATAGACAACTTTCTGCTTTTAACATGTGAGTACCCTAATTGATTGCAGGGAATTAGCTCTCTTTTTTTAGCTCCCTTACAAGACTGCCTTTCCTCTTACTGTAACACTGATGCCATTATTCAAGCTCTTAATCTCTGCTGGCACTGGGAAGGAAAAAATAGCTTAGATGATGTTTGAAACAGGCCAATTCTTATGTATGAGGTGCTGCTGACTGCGGTTGGCACAAAGCTGTGCTGTGGCCTGAGGTGGCTGTGCCTCACACCGAGGAGGTATGGCACGCTGTTCCTGTCACAACGTGGGGATACAGCTGCTGGTCCTGGCTAAGGACTTCATCTACTCTTGAGTAATTCTTTAATCTTTCTGTGCTTTAAAATAAGTGGTTGCCTTGAGATCATGATCAGATATTTGATGATGATATGGTGATGATGAAACTATTGTGTGGTGGGTTTTTTTTTACATATCCCTTTTTTAGAAGGGTATGTCACTCTTGAAGCCTTAGAAACTAGGAAAAAAAGCATGGAGCTTTTCTTGTAGTTCTCCTGACTCAGCCTTATGCCAAACACCTGTATGGGTACTGCAGGCTGTTGAACACCGTTTCTATTCAGCATTTGTTTGTCATGATTTAGCAAAGTAAGCAATCATTTTCATAGGATTTAAATTGATTACTATAATCATTAACTAATTAAGATTTTTTAGTAGTCTATTCCCAGGTGAAGCAACAAAGGAAAGCACAGCTTTGATTTTTTTTTTTTTTTTTTTAATTTACTCAATATGAATGTAGAACTTTAGGTTTGTTTTACTCTGCTCTTCAGGGACCTAGAGCCACTGTTCGTGTGAAGAGCTCTGTCTGTGGTCTACAGATTTCTTTTATTATTTCTGTGGTAGTACTGTTAATGCTTTCCCATTTGCTTTTGTAGGTAACTTGTGAGGTCTAGGATTTGAAATTTGCCTCTTCCCTGAATTCTACCCATGTCTGGCAAGAGCTTTACAGAACAGTTTAAAAAAAAACCCCAAAACCTATTTTTTTTTTTTTTAAAAGCTGTTAGCTTGAATAGCCAAGTGTCCTTTCTAACCTATTCAGCCTATGTTCTGGATCCTTGTCTCCAGAGAGCTTTTCTCCCTTTCCTCATTGCCTACAGGATGATAAGCCACCTGCCTGACTGGATCAGTGAAATTCACTTAGTTCTCGCTCAGAGGGATCAATATTTGCCAGTAGAGTATGGATTTCATGTGAATGCTGCCAGCTTGATACAGATGCTTTTTTTTTTTTCCTTGGGGTAGTGCTCCAGGGTAGTGTGCATCATGAGCTCTCTTGCTGTGTGCATGAAAAAAACCAATAGTTTTGTATAGCAATAGTATTGTATAACAATAAAATAGGAAAGAAATCCTTAACTGTAAAATGAATGTGTTTCCCAAGAAGCACAAAGTCTCTCTCTGACTTTTTTCCTACCTTTCCAACGGCCTGTGCCTGTTGGTAGCTATTTAACAGAGACCTTGGACTCTAGGGAAAGGTTTAAGCCTTGGTCTGATTGGTTACCAAGGAGTGGTATTGCATTTATAACTAATCTGTAGCCTTTCTACTTTTTTCTTTTATTATTTAAAAAAAGCAACAAAATCAATTAAATAAGAATGTCACTTTATTCCTTATGCTGCAATGAAAAAACTGACAAGGGTTAAGAAGATAATAGCTGCTTATTTCTGTTTTCCCAGTCAATGAAAAACAAAGCACCTACTACCCAGTGTGACTTCTGTAAAATTGTCCTTATAGGGTCCAATTTCAACTCTTCAAAGGCATCACCCTCATTGCCTTTAATGGGTTTGAGTGTAGCCTTGTGTGAGGAAGGACAACGCCAGGTACAGCCCAGCAATATGCGAAGGCACTGAGGTTCTGGTCTGAGGTTTCAAAGATTTCGTGTGTGAATGTCAGATATGCCTTTCCCTGGCTTCTGACCCTTCAGCTGTATGACAGTGCCACTCTTACACGACAAAACCATTACAGAAGAATTAAATTCTGAAGATCCACTTGACTTTTCACCTACAGATTACTGTTTAGTAGCTAAGCACTGTTGTGTGGTTAATGTTTTGATAATGCAAGATTGCTCATAAATAGTGAGGCATGTTTTTTATTTTTGTTCCTATATAGAGAATGAGCTTTTAAAATATCACTGGAGCATTTAAAAATCTATACCTAAATCTACTTCATGTTTGTTGATGATAGTCCAACAGAAAGCACAACAAAGCTGAGTTTGTAGTAATCCTGACTCTTAAATATGTGAGAATCTGAAGTCGTAGAAATCTTGGATCTTGGATTATGCAAGTGTTTATTTGTGCCCTTTTTGTAAAGGGTAAATATACTTTACTCTGAAGTGGGAAGCTTGACCTGCATTCATCATGAATACTAGCTGTGACTAAAAGAGGTTAATCATAGAATCATAGAATGGTTTATGTTGGAAGGGACCTTGAAGATCATCGAGTTCCAACCCCCTGCCATAGGCAGGGACACCTCCAACTAGAGGTTATTGACTAGGTTAGTCAATTAACTGTTTCATTGTCTTCCTCGATATTGCAACTGGTCCATGTTTGTAGAACGATGGCTTATTTGATGCCTTCTGGTTCATGTGTTGCAAACTAAAGATATTTATGATCTTAAAAAATTTTCTCAGTTACACTGTGGAATGTTACTATATTACACTGCTTATAATAACAAGGGAAAATAATTGCAGCAGAAAAAAAATCTGATGTGTATGCAGCTCAGGAGACTGAGGACCTGAGCTTGCTGACCTCCTGTCCTGTGAGGACTGTAGCACTCCCCACAGCTGGGTATGGCAGAGATGAGACAGACTTCACATTTGATGAGATTTTGGTTCCTGCTATGCAGTGAATGGGGCAAAGGCTTAATAGAGCATTTCTGAAATCAGTTCCCTGAGGTCTTGAAATGTGTGAGCATTTTGAGAGCTGGAGGCTCTTAACTAGTTCACTTGCTCCTGTGCGAAGTGCCAGTCACCTCCAGTATAGAGTGCAGCCTTGTTATCTGGTGGGATGAGGTCTGTGTGGGTGAGCGAGGAGCATCAGACTTCCACAGAGATGGAAAGGAGAGGCTGCAGCAGTGTGTCACCCAACCTGCTGGGAGCTGGAGGGGGCACGGGCTTGACAGGCTTTGGTAAAACAAGATGGAAAGGCCACTTTAAGAAGTCCTCAACATAATACTTGCTCTGTCACAAAAGCGAAACTTCAATTTCTAAATTTCATACTTGTTTGGCTGAAGACTCAGTGCAATTGCTTCTGTATCATAATGTGCCACAGCAATGGGATTGACTGAGGCCTACACACCATGATCCTGGGGCAGGGCTCCCAACATTTCCCTTAATAATCTTAAATTATTATTACTTTAACGTGTGGCATGTTGATATGTACCCTACAAAGACATCTTTGCACGTGCCTTTGAACTGTAGCTGTCTCTGCAGTAAAGCACAATTGCTTAAACACCAAAAGCACAATAGAATAATTAAAGTAGCAGCCTTAGTTCAACTCAGATTGCACGAGGAGTTGCAAGGAAAAAAATCCTGACTGTTTTTCAATTTTCAGAGGTGAAATATTTTGGGGGCGGGGGGGAAACACTGTTGGGCTTATGCTTTGTAGAAGGGGGGAAAAAAGGTTGGTTGTCTTACAACATACATGTTAGAGGTGAATGAAGACAGGAGAAACAGAATATCCTTGGGTTTGATTTGCTTGTTTATTGTGTATGCCAGTGATTTGACTAGAAGGAACTAACTTTCTTAAGCAATCCCTTCTATTTCCAGGCCAAGGGAACTGTTGGGTACATGGAGGCACTTGGAACAATGCAGCTGAAGTCCTCCTGTACCCGAGGTTTGTGATGGAGTCAGTCATGGAGCTTTTTGACTGGATTTTAAATTCATACTAGAAAGGTACTTGAAAAATATGACAAGCTTTAAGAATCTAAAGGATACAAACAACAAACTTAGCTTATAAAAGCTTAAAAGAAACAGGGACCCCTCCATATGAAAGGTAATGATTAAAAAGTACCTAGAATTCCTGTAAAAACTCGGCTGTGTGCTCCACTTATACTCAGCTCCAGGAAAAAAAACTTGGAGGACTAGGTTAGCATTTCTTTAGGCCTGGGATTTAGAATACTTTTGTGTAGATTAACACTGGCAATTACATGTGATAAAGTGAACCATAAAGAAAGTGTTATTTCTCTCTGATGAAATAATTTCAAAATCCAGCCTTTGTTTTAAAGTTTAGAGCTGGCAGCAAAACTACTTCATGGGATAGAAACACAATTGCAGCCTTTAAACTGCTTTTTATCTGAATTGACAGTAAAAATACAATTCTTTTAGTAGACTGATACCTGGCAAAGCAAAAGATCTGGTCTTCATGGCCATCTCTAGACTTAATATGTAAGTAGTGTATCAACTAATATGATTTTAAGCAGGACTTGGTATTTAGAGCAAGTGATGTTCTACAGAATCGGAGGAACTGGTTACGTTCAAGCTTGCTCCCCTCAAATATGATGTGGGGAATGACTCGTATTTATACACTTACACTGTAGGTACCTGTACCTGAGCTGCCAGTTACTCTGTTTATAGTCAAGTTATTGTATTCTTCTCAAGGACAATTAATCTTTCTAAAAGATCTGTCTTGCAATGAAGTTATTTATGCTTTTGAAGTGCTTGTTTTTCCTCTGTGGACTATAGACTGACTCTGTCCTACTTCAGGGGTGGTTTTTTTGACATCTGCCATTCAGTGAGATGCAATTCCACCCATCTTGTCCCTCCTACTCTGTGCAAAGCATACTGATAGCCTGCTAATTTAAGTGCGCTGGATGTTTCAAAATACACTCCTTTGCTACTATAATTATAGCTTAACATAAAAATGAATGCACTTGGTCCCCTGTGTTATTATGGAACTGTTCAACAGCAATGTTCGAGCTGGATGTTGAGCCTTAGAATGAAAATGTAAATTATCTCAAAATAAGGAACAGCTCCTTAGCAGGTGACATTTTCTGCATCTAGGGTTGCTTGGTTATTAGGTGTTCATTGGTCTAACTTGTTAATTGTTTTTTTTATGCATCTTTCGCTTGGCAGCAGAAGTGTTTCTGGAACACAGGTACAAAGCAGGAGCACCTGAGCCTGATGGATGAGCTGAGGAATAGCATGCCATCCATGAAGCATAGCACTAGGAGCAATTTGTGGAAGCAGCACAGTAAAAAGCATTCAAGGCTTGCATTGTGAGGCAACAAGGAAAAAATAAGGTAGGAAGGGAGGATTCAGAATGCAAAAAGCAATATGTTAACCTGTGAAAGTTAGCTCATAAGGAGTGATTTTTAAAATACAATGGCAAATATAACCGCCACAGCAAAACATAAGATTTCTCACTCTGTGTGGGAGGTTTCCACACTATGCTGAAACACTATTCGAGCTGCATGAAATTATAGCCTGTGTACTGTGTGTGTGGAGGGGTTCCCCTAGGTTGTGTTTGATGGGACTGATATGAGATGGAGGACGCGGATACTGATTTAAATGTATACCCATTTCTGGGAGTCATAACCCAGCTTGTGAGCTGCATGACTAGGGCTTTAGAATGGCTCGACGATAATACAAGAGAAAGACAAACCATGATTCAGCTCTAATTTATTCTAGTTTTACATTAGGAAGTCAGCTGACAGCAGTAGAATTAGTCCTGAATTTTTGTGATGTAAGATCAGAACTAAGAACAGTTTGTGTGCTTGAAATTTGGGCTTCCATACTCCATTAATTTGTATCACAAAGACTACATTATTCAGGCATGAGTTGTTTCATATTTAATATCATATTACATATGTCCCTTGATGAACAAAGGACTGTAATGTAATTGGGTTCAACCGTCAGGTTAAACCCTCAAGAGAACAGAGTTCAAGCTGTTAATAAATTGCTGCAGAATCCCGACATAAAATTGAAGGTTGGGAATTCCATCTGTTGTTTTAATAGAGATACAGAATGATTACTTAAATATTTTAGAAAGGGTTGGCTGAGTAATAACCAAAGAGATATGGTAGGACAGTATTTACAAGCTTCTGAGCTACTGACTCACTGTGATGGCATGGTAAGACAAACAACAGGGAACTATTTAAAAAAAAAAACTTCAATTTTTCTTTTCTCAGTCTACTTTCAAGCTTCCCCCAAAACCCTTCATCCTGGAATGAGATGAAAAATTATGAAGTTGACATGGCCTCAACTTCATTTTTGGAGGCATTATTGCTGTAATATTGCAAGGTCCAATCTTGAGCTAAGTGCCTCTAATCTGGAACAACTTGCTCTGAAGAGTTATTCAATGCAGTTTTACTGGATGTTGTTGGAGTTGTTGGCGACGAAATGAAGAAAGTAAGTGATGAGTGGCATCTTTGAAGCTGAGTGGTAGGAGCTGGGTAGAGAAGGGAGGAATAATTGGGTGAGCAAGCAGAGGAACTTGTGGAATAAGAGAGAAGAAAATGCTATTCATTAGAGGACATGTAATTTAAGCATTTTTATTCTCAGAATGAACTAAAGACTAAATTTGTGCTCAATTCAGTTCTTAAAAAGAGTACAGAACTGCTTAGATATGCAATACAGAAACTAGAGATGTTGCATATAGAGTTGTAGACTGAGTGAGGACTTGGAGGCAGATGATGTTCTTTTCCCCAAGACTTTTCTTTGTAAGATGCTGTTACTGAAGCGATTGGAGTGCTCTGCTGAGGCGGTGGTGAATGCTGACCCCCTTTACTCTGGTTAAACTCTTCCTTTTGCTGCTCAGCAGCATGGTCCAGGGACTGAAGGAATATTGGCTGTGATGGTCAAAAGCAGTTTACCTTTTTGGCCATAACCAGAGTGTCTTTGCTTACTGCTGGATTAAGACTCAGGCAGGCAGCAGAGGATATTGCCCATCAAGACTTCGAATGCTAGCTTCATTATTAAATATAAGCCTGCTTCCTAGGTGAGAGGGTGTCAAGATTTCTTTCAATTAAAATAAAATTCATGTTTCTGTGCCAGGATGTACAACATTTTTGCATAACAGAAGGCTTCTTTGTTGAAGTATATTCAAAGACTTAACAGTGTGAGGTTTAAAAATACATCATATTGAATTTTTTAAAACCATCACATTTTTGTAACTGGGTCATCTATCCATTAATTCATATCCCTTATTGCTGAGAGATATTAATATAGATATTTTTTGTAGCATTAATCTCCTGTAATATGAATCTTTTTGCTTCTAAAATAAAACCCATTAAGCATTTGTTGGTTCATACAAAAATACAATAATCTGATAGCCTGATTAGATGTTATTTAATCTGATAATGGTGCACCAGTGACTAGGGGAAGACTGTTAAATAAACATGGAAGAATTGCTCTATTAAATAACAATTAAGTTATCCTCTCGAATGTATCCTTAAACAAACCTCCCACTTCCTTGGCAGCATTTTAGGAACAGACTAATGAAATCTGGGGTATAATTTGCATATGCAAATTATACATGCAATTACTTCTTTGTAGTCACAGCAGACGTAGGTGACAATACAACTGCCTTCAAGTTTTTGCCAAAATGTAAATGTATCCTGTTGCATTTGGTAAGTTAACGCATGTGTCCTCAGCTCCTCATGTCCAGAGGGAATGCGCAAGGATGGCAAAAACATTCAGAACAGAAGAAATTTGCTGTTGGGGACCGTGGTCCTTATCCAAACTCCCCCCACCGTGGCTGGTCAGGCCGTTAGACTGAGCACAGGACTCTTCTCCCTTGTGTGTTTATGGAGGTGCTGGTACACCCAGACTCCACCTCTGAGTCCCATGAGGCTGTCAACGTGGAGCAAAAAGAAATAGAGACAAACCTGCCGTCAGTCCTGGCTGTGCACTGACTTAGGAAGAAGAGGTGGGAAATGGAGCAGCGGGGTGTTGTGACACAGGGCTGGCATGGGTGCCGTGCGCTGCACGGGGACATCCATCTGCAGCAGCACCATGGAGGATCTCGAAGAGAAGCGTTGCAGCTTTTTTGCCACGCTGGAGAAGTGATCCTAAAACAGGAGCTCTGAGAGGTGTCAGGGCAATTTTTGGTTACAGCTGTAACTTGCAGTACTTGCAGAGAGAAGTTGCTGCTGTGGAGAAGCCATTTGGGATTGGTATTTGTCACCATGGGTAGTACTATTCCTGTGATAAAGGTGTTGGTGAATTTTTTCATGTACCTCCAGGTTTTCAACAGAAAACAGAGCCTGTGTGTCTATATGCATTCCCATACCTTCATGGGGTCCTTTGCTGGGACCAGCAATGCCCAGAACTGCAGCGTGCACATCCTGTGCTACCTTTGCAGGAAATTGGATTTGCTTCAGTGGAGTTGCTCCAATTTATGCCTGAACAGAATTAGGCCTTCTACATGGTTTGGATTCAAATTATTGCTTGTCACAGCCACTGTGCAAAGTCATCTGATGTTAATTCATTGGAGTACTGCGGGTTGTCTGTGCTCTCATCATGTCTTTTACTGTCAAAGAAATATCCCAAACTGAAATGTATCCCGAGCTCACGCACAGCAGCGCCAGTCGCCTTTTCCTGCAACTCAGAAGAAAGGAAAAATCTTTTGTAGTACATACAGTGACCAGAAACTGGGTTGTAAATGGGGTATGAACTATAAGAATGTTAAAATAATCCTGTGCCAAAGAAATAGCTTATAATGCTCCTTGTAAGGATTATGTGTGCAACCAGTTAGCAGGAATTACTGGGTTTTAGGCAGCTGGAAAGCATTCGTATATATTAAATGTTTTCAATTGATTAAGTGCAGCCTGTCTGTAAATATTTCTTCCTACCTTGCTTGCTGCAGTATTGTTACTTTTTACACTATGCTATGGACTCTTCTTGCTCTTTGTCTGGCTTGTTTTTTTTTTTTTCTCTCCAATCACTTGTGGGTGAGTGAAAGTCTTGGAAAATGATAATAGACTGCAATTTGTTTTACAAATCTGGAAGGGCTCTCTATAGAAGGCAAGATGGGACCTGAAATGGGGTTAGAGTTTGGGGATTCCAGATCCTGTATATAACCCCTGAATACATATGTGGATCTCATTCAGTATGAGAAAAATGTGATTTCATGATTTAGTATTATACTTTAAATAGTTTTTCTAAAAAGTGAAGAATAACTCAATTGGAAAGATGGTTTTGATGCTTTTTCTTAATTTCAGATGGTTTAGTACCAAATAGTTGTATACATGTTTGCAGTTATAAGCTTATGCTTTTAAAAGTTTAAAAATTCAACAGAATATTTGTATGTGAGTCTTTTCAGACCCTGCTTCTGTTTGCATTATCATTCACATGCCCCTGGCATGCTTTAAGGGACAGTTGCTTGAATCCCATAAGAATAGGATCATTTTAAATGGCAAAAGACATGTCAAAAAATATATTTTCTTATTTCATAACAGAATAATTTGTCTGATTTGTGCAGGAATGAAAAATGCATTTACTAGAATACATTGTTGCTAATGGAAAAAAGGTAAGTTTTTTGTATTATCTCAGTAAAAATATATGTTATTCTGATCCAACAATTTTAGTGTACTTTTCTCAGACATGGACAAGAAAATGGAGATTTCAGATAGCTTTCTTGTGTCCTTTTTGCCCTTTATTTTAGCAATGGGGTCTTGTGCTTGAGCAGGTAACTAAACCATGACACTAATCTAACCTAGACTACTGCTGAATTGCTTTGTAAAGTAATTAAAAAACAAAGATTTTGTCTCCAAAAATTATCTGCATGCCAGGAACTGGAGCTTTGTGAAGGCTGATCATTTTTTGTAAAGAGCTTTGAGGTTCCTCAGTATAGCACACTATTCCTAGTGTTCAGCAAACAGCTCACAAAATCTAGGGTTGATAATTTAGAAACGATGCTCTAAAAAATGCTAACTTGAACTTTACCATTACATGCGATGTGGAGAAAACATCACTGGAATCATTCATGGAATGAACCTCTATTTTATCTACTGAATTTAAAACTTCTTTCAAAGATGTGTTGGCTCATAGATCTTGTATGTCAAAAGAAAGTACTAGTGAATAGGATCCTGTGTTTTGGGTGTTAATGCTTATTTATAGTGTGTCTTAGTCCTCATCCCATTGACTCTCACAAGCCATTTTGTCATTGATCTCTGGGATTTCACAGAGCAGTTAGTCATCCGGAATTAACTGACTCTGGTTTGCTTTAGACTGAGGTAATAGTGCTCTGGCTGGATGTATCAGTTTCTTGAATCCCCACTAAAGTGCGCGCAGAAGTATTGCCACTGTTGGAAAAAGTGAATCAAGAAGCGAAGCTCCACTTCATTTTTTGTGGGCCTCTGTAGGTGGTTACTTTCTTCAGTGAGCACTGAACTTTAAGAACTGTAGTAATTATTTAAAATTATTGAACGTTTCAAGAATTGGAATATTTTGACTAGTGGAATTCAAGAGTTGCAGCTGGAGTTGAACTGAAGACTCATCCCAGGAATGATCAAACATAGGGTAACTTCTGCTGCCGTAAAGAAAACTTGGCCTAGTTGATCTTTCCACAAAGATGATGATCAAGGAAATGAGTGCTTTCAAAAGTTCCCACACCTCTGTTCCTGTGCTTTCTAGACGTGCCGAGCAATTACCTGTATGTGTAGGCAGCCAAGCGCCTTCAAAAACCAAACGCTGCATGCCTGTCTGTGCTTTCATTCTCCATCTGTACAATGAAAATAACCTAGTATTGTCAAATATCTAAAAGTTTGACAAAATCTGTTCAGCAGGCCTGGAACTGATGAGCTCTTAAGCTTTCTGAAGCATCTAAACTAACTTTAATGTGTTAGGTGGAGGAAGGCTGTCCCTCAAGTGACGAGAGAGAACTCGTCACTATGAGAGAAGAGCTATGCCTTTTGGGAGGATATTATAGGGCTGTGCTTGTTTTGGTCAGGAGATGTAAATAAGGTTCAGACACCAGTATTCATTTAAAAGGTGATGTTCCCATACCATCTGGGATTAATACATGCTACAGAATGATTCATAAAACTGCACGGAAATGATGTATGTTTATCCAATACCTTTGGCTCTCAGCACTATTCATAAAAATGTAAGTGTGCTGCTTCCTTTGAAATAGAGACTTGACAGTGTATAGGGGTCCCTGCTTCTTGTTAGTATCTCATCTAAGCTAGGAGTGGATGGGGAACCTTTTCACTTCTCCTGTGCCCCTGGGGAAGGGTGGACCGGTCTACTCCCCCATTATCCTGCCTACCAATGGTCCTAGCTATAATGTTATAAACAATGGTGATTTTTCCTGCTAAAACTGATCTTGCATGAGTTGATGATCAACTATGCAAAAAAGTTTAATACTTACTGTATAAAATGTAAAACACCAGCACTGGATTTCTCCCTGGACTGTTGGTAAGCCCTTTAAAACCACCACAAATGCTACTGAAACAAGCAACCCCAAAACAAAACCCAACATTTTAAGGCAAAACAAGCCCTGGGCAAAACTAAGTAGGGCCTCAGCATTCATTATACATTACAGGATGCTTATTCCTATAGCTTCAGGTGATCTAGGTACTCCATAGCAACAACCTTGAAACATTTTTATTAAATATTGTACTATTAAAAAGTAATAGTTGCAGGGACTCTTCAAACAATTTTAATATTTGACAGACTACTAGAATTTAGGAAACTGAACTTTACTTTTATAGCTAGATACTCTCATGACAAAGATTTTTAGCAGAAAACTTTTACTCCAAAAATGCCCCGCCACTTCCCAAGTGAACGAGTGGGGTTTCTTACAATGCTCTTCCATGCAAGTCTGATGCCAGATAGAGCAGCTACACTACACCACAGGCAGTTTTCAGTAGGGTTGGCCAAGACCTTAGCAGTGGGGGCAAAAATGGCTGCACAGTCTGTTGGTGTGCTCAGGCCCTCATAAGAAAATTGAATGAGAACTTATCAAAAGTTGTCTGAATTAAGGATTTACATGGAAATTCCTATTAAAAATCAGCAGTTCAGTAACAGGGTATTTTAGGAAAATCTCTACTTACCTTGCTGTCAAATTAAAAATCACCAGTTATGTTTATAATGCAAGTTAAGTGGTATTGAACACCCTTTATCAATAGCCTCAGTAGGAAGGTTAGTCTAACACTCGCATTCAAGACCCAGAGATCCGAAATCACACACAGCCTGACATGACAGTTTTCTGGTACCCGGTGACAATCCAGAAACTGCCCTCAGGGTAGCTCTGTGATCCTGAGCGGTTTGGTCAGTCATCTGGGATGTAGGAAACTGACTGCGACAGTTCTGCAGTGGAACAAAAATAAATGGAGAAACTTCAAAACCTCTCATGAAATAGAGTTATTTTCTGCTTTGCTATGTTATCCGCTAAACTTGTCCTCCTTCATTTGGGAAGCATGGCTTGCTCTGCAGCTGGGGATTGAACTGAACCTGGCATGGGTCCATGCTGGAAGAGCACTGTATCCACCCTGGTAGCTGTGACAAGCGCTCTTCCTTGTGAGTTAATCTAGACTCAGGAGACTAATTTGGAGGCTCGGCACAAGTAATTGTGCATGTGCAGAACAGCAAAGCTGTGGGTGGCTTGTTGCATTAGCACATGTTTGGTTTTAGTATATGTAAAGTGATGCTGAAGCAAGTGAATGTACCTCCAAGGCCAGAAACAAGATCCTAGTGCTGGGTTGTAAGATGGCATCATGTAACAGTGATATTAGTGAGGGGATGAGAAGTTTTTCCTCCCCGAAAGCTAGATGTTTGAGAAAAACTGCTGGAGCTGTGTTGCTTCTGAAAGTGCTGAGAGCTTGAAGCCGCGGTGACGGTGGAGCTGCCCTGGCCATGAGTGTTGCCTGCGGCTTACTCTGGAGAGAAGCGGCTCCAGTGAGTGGGGAGAACTCGCATTTGCAGCTGGTTTCTGTGATGGAAGAAATGGGGCCACGTTCCTTTCTGACTTAACTACTGTTCTGCTCGTTTCAGTTCTCAACCCATTTCGGAGTTGGGCAACTGGGTATAGATGCAAGTACAGGTTTTAAGTGTATTGAATATGTACAGAACAGTGTAGCTGCAGCGAGCAGAGCCCAGGCCATGAAGCAGTGATCCAGAGCACCTGCTCAGTGCCTCCCCCAAGCACCAGTGCTGCGCTGCTGCAGCACTATGGTATTGGGAACAAACGGCCCTTTTCATTGACTGAGGGGCTGATGCTTCCAGAAAGCCATGCCTGGCCTGGGGGTGACTGAAGTGACCCAGTGTAGCTCTGAAAGGGGATGTTTGTGCCAGTATCTGCTCCCTCTCCTTAGTGCACGCCTGCTTGCGTGCGGGCAGATGCTTCCCTGTGCTTGCACACCCTGCTTGGGAAACTGTAATTCAGCATCTGTGTGGTAAAAGCGAATGTCTGAGCATTGAGATGAGACTGGCTGTAGCTCTTCCTCAAAGTGAGCGCACCACATGGGCTCAATAGTGAAAAAGATTGTTTTAGCAGAACACAAAATTAGGTGCTCTTTAAACAGGAGTTAACTGCTGCATCAGACAAATAATTTAATTTTTTTATAAAGAAATCTCCTTCTACTGTCCCCTTACTCTCAGCCTGCAGTTCTGAGTTACGGTCCCTTCTAGCTCCTCCGGAAAATTCTCCTTCACCTCAGAGGTGGAGTTGCTGGAGTGGCCCCTGGCCAGAGGTGATCCTATTCCTCCTCTGCCAGCTCTGGAAATTGCCTCACCATCTGTGGGGCTGGTTCAGACCACTGAATTGGCAGAAAACTAACTTGGGAACCTTTTTAAAGCTTCTTCCAGATGAGCATGTTCATTTACTGCTAGCAAAGGTGTAATTTCCCTGTCCCTTGGGAGGGTGTTGCCTGACCAGGATGCTGGTGCCAGCACAAGGTGAATGGGCAACTTTCCTCCCGATTGCCTGTCCATGGTCTTCAGCAAAACAAAACATATGGTATGGATGGTGAGCAAACAAAATCATGATGTGTTGAGCTGTCTCCTGACTTCAGATCTGGACTGTCAAACAGAAAGGATTTTGAAAGCTTTGTTTCAGTTTCCTCTATCCTAAATGGAAAAGATTTTTTGGGCAATATGCCAAGACTCATCAAAATCATCCTTTTTCCAAAACAAGATGGGACTTCTTACTGAAGCAGTGTATAAGGCTGCTGGACTGTGATCTATGCATTGGTGTAATAAAAATCCTTGAGAATGAAAGATGAAATCTAGGCCTCTAAAACTAGTGGAAAAATCTGCTGAATGTGGTGCAGATCTTTCACTGTAAAAATTAGAGGTGTCCACTAAGCCATCAGGCTATTGATACCTTGAACCCATATGAATTAACAGCAATTTGCTGGTGCAAACTTTTAATTTCTGATTCCTGGTGGCCTGGAGAAATGCCAAGCTGCGTATGCTAGGTATGTGCCTTTTTTCCTGTTAACTGGTGAGAAAGAAAATGCTGGAATCTGCTTTCTCTGGCCAATAACAAAAGGAAGTGGTCACTCAGCCAGGGGAATTCTAAAGAGAACATAGACCAAGACTTACAGAAAAAGACTATGAGCATGTAGTTGGTCAAACAATGCAGAAATCTGCATCTTTTAGTCGTTATAAACCCTCTTGCAAACCGACACTTCCCCCAAGTCAGAGAAGAGTCTGTCCCTTGTTCCCCTGTTAGACCATGGGATAAGACATGCTCGTCCACATAAGGTTTGTATGTACTCGCCTATGTTGCAGTTTGGTGCCATCTAGAAAATGTGGTGGTGGTGGTTTGTAGCTTTTTGAGCCTAAAATCTAAAGCCGCACTCTTTCAGCTGGGACTCTGCAGAACCAAAGGCGCTCTTGTCTCAGCTTCATGGAGCCTGCAGTGATAATGCAAATGCAAATACCTTTTGCAGGATTTGAGATGTTGATTATATTGGTACTATATAGGACATTGGGGACGTAGAATCATTTGGCATTGACTCCATACTGGCATATTTATATTCACATTTTTCTATTTATGATTGTTTAGGAATAGGATCAGGAAATGGATATTGAAACACTACTTGCCAAAAGGAGAGATGACTGAAACAGATGACGTGATTCTTTAGAGTAATTTTGTACAATCAAGGAAAGAAAGGAGTAAAGGAGAAAAACAGTTTACATGTTAGTTCTGTGAACTTCAGGATAGAAAGGCCAGAAAGTACAGGGAGAAACAATCTGAAACAGTCAGCAGCATGACTTTATTGTGAGAAGTGATGATGATAAACTTGGCTACAAAGACGGTGAGAAATTCTGTGGTGTAAAAGATCACAGTCCAGAGTTACCAGGTTCACTGGACTGAAATCAGAACTGAAACTGGATGCCAGCAGAATCAGACACTTTGGCTCCACAGAAGAAAACTGGGCAAGAATAAAGATTTTTTCATCCAAATGCCATGGCTTCAGTCCCTGGCTCTGGGAAAAACATGCACAGAGCTTGGTTATTGTTTTCCCTGAAGATGTATTGTACAATTTGGTAAAGCGCAAGAAATTGCATTTACTTATTAGGGTATTTAGAATGGGGCAGAGCAATAGGCTAAAGATAGGACCATGGGCTATAGGTCTGGAATGACCTTTTCAGTCACTGTTTGCTGCCCTAGCTCAAGCAGCTACACTGTCATTATCCTTTCATGATTTACTGTAAACGTAGTTAGGTTTCTGCTCGCTCTCCCCCTATTAGTAGGCTGTTTCAAAACTTTTCTGGTAAGAAACCTTATTTCCTCTTTAAAGCTCCGTGAAGTGTTTTTTTAAACCCAGTTGTTTGCGTTGTTGGTATTATAACTTAGGTTAATAACTTTTGGTTGTAGCAACTTCCAGGACAGTGGGGAAACTGTGATCAACTGCCCTTGCAGTATTTGTTTTCCTAAACGGGATTGACCTCCTTGCTTCTTTCTACTAGAAATATCTCACTTGGTGTGAGGCTTTTTACCCCTTTCTGTGTTGGCCTTACAAGTTTGTATTGGCTTCCTTGCTTACTCCTGAAATGGTTTTGGAAATGGTTATCATCTGGTTACTTCTGAAGTCCTCTCCCTACAATTCTCCCCACTTACCAGTTCCAGATAGTTTGAGCACATTTCATTTAAGGAAATACCAAGGCTCTTTAGTGTTCATATTCTTGACTTCTTCAGGAGACTTTATTTCACCCGGTTTCCCTTCCTTACAGTTTGTCCTTTTCGGGGAAAAAAAAAAAAAAAGGCAGTTAGACCAACATTTGTTTCTTTTTCCATTTAACTATACTGGAATCAACTTCTGATTACTCAATTCAAATTTATTTTGCATGTGCAACTCTTCTATAGCATCATTTCTAAAATAAAATCTAAAATAGCCTTGTTTTGTTGGTTTGATAATTATTTCATAAAGAAATCTGTCAGCTGCCATGTTCAGGAATAACTTTGACAAATCATTAGTAGAAAACACTGCTTCATATAAGCAAAATTAAAATTTCTTATTATAGAATTCCTGTTAGTATTCAGCTTTCTAATAAGAGACTGGGTCTCAATAGTAGGTTATTGGGGTGGTCTCTCTAGACCTCCTCTTCTCATGCTTCTTCCATATTATTTTTAAACAAAGCTTTTTATTTTTAACCGTGTTGTCCATGCTTATTTCGTTATAGTTTATTACATCGTTGATAAATAATTCTACCTCCATGTAACATTTTTCTTTCTTAAATGCCTTTTTTTTTTCTTACACACCAGCTGTAGGTACCTGGCTTGGGGTTAGGATTGACATGTTCACTGGGTTTTGAGTACCTGTATAATATCTGTGTTCACTCACACGTTAGTAAGTTTATCTCTTGGTTTTTCTGTTCAAGTTTCTTTTATTATATATATGATAGTAAAGGTAGGCAACCATTTTAAACTACTCAAACTTATATATAACTTGGATGTTTAATATTTGTTGAGCACTTAAGCCTCATTGCCATGATTCCAGAACTTAGTACACTCGTGTGGCTAAGTCAAATGCATCGTCTCACTGACTGCAAAGTGCTTATGCATGTGCAAGAAGTTATCTATGTGAGTGAAGTAGTTAGATCAGGCATCCAGCTAACACTATTAATCTTGTAGTATGATCTGAGGGGGCCTTAAATGCATAAATCTGTCTGTGACAATTAACTATTTCATAATACTGACCTTGTGCAAGAGCCCATTAAACAACTTAGGAGACTGGAAAAGGATGGTTTGTTACCTCAGTTCTCTTGAGTTCGAAGAAGTTGTTTTTCAGACAAAATAAGCAATCATTCATGATAGTGTTTGACACTGATCTGAAATACTGGGGCAGAAATGGCATTGACATGGTCTGTAGTTGCCAATATCTTGCTCAGTGCTGTGCAGTGGATCGTTTAATCTTCCAGTTTTCAGTTCTCTGCCCGGGAAATAGAGAATAATATTTAGCTTTCTCATAAAGGTAGCATGGTGGGATTAGTTTCTGCAGGCTGCTGAATTCAGCAGATGAGGAGCTTCATAAATCAGACAATCTAGACGTGAATTGCAATCTGGACTCCTCCTTTGGGACTGCTTTGGAAGGCAAGTACATTGAGACATTTTCTCTTGGATTATCGTACAGAAAAACTGCTGTACAAATATTAGCCAGTTGAACTTTTTTAGCATTTTCAATATGTCCTGTCACTTACAGAGCCTATTATTCCTGACAAGATGATCAGAAAGTTGGGGTTTGAAGTGTAGACTGTTTGTTCCTTGTTACCATCGTTCAGGGCTAGTCCTGGTTCGATCACGTGCTCATGTACCCAGAGACCAGCTGCAGGTCGCAAGGGAAGCTGCTGTGCAGTGGTAGAAATCTCTTGGAAAAAATCTGATATATTAGTTTATACCAAACCATGAGACTGTTATTCATGCTGTGCCTGGTCTTCATCATCGTGGCTGTCAGCTTGATATCCTTTCTAATCAGCTGGGTAGAAAGGGTTTAAAGCCTCAGGCATACATACGCAGCGGAGAAAGAAGCACTCTGAGGCTGCCTGGCGAAAGTAGCCTTGTCTGTCAGTGGGGAGCAAGAGTGAGGGATGGAGATCACGTTGAGGTTTCTATTTTTTTTTTTTTTTCTTGGGGGGCGGGGAAAGAAAGGCAGTGGTGTAGCCTTTGCTTATGTTTCATTTAGCTTAATAAAGTTTTGCAAACCTGAAACGTACCTCCTCGTCCTTAACTGTAAGAGCAAACTGAGATGGCCTTAAACTTGCCCCTGTCTGACTGTTATCACTCAGGTCCAGTTCTTAGAAACAGTTTTAATAGGTGTAACTAATTGGAGCCAATCTAAGTTAGTAGATTATTTTTAGCAAGTTTTGCCAACCACAAGAATCTTCCAGCCACCCCAAAAGCACATGAAATGCTTTGGAAGAGAAAAAATTAAGCCAATTGCTAAAGGTAAGATTTTAAATGTGTTGCTATTTCAATAAATGGGAGTACTGAAAATATTCGTGAAAATACTTACGCATATACTTAACCTTAAGCATACACATAATTCCATTAACTTCAGTGGGACTATATATATTTCTAAAGTGAACCACCTGCGCGTTTGAGAAGACCAAGCTATTAAGCTTCTCTGCATGCAGAATTTTATCCTGTGACTAAGTCTTTGTGTATCATGCTGTAAATTTACCCTGAAGCTTGCCATAAAGTCAATGCTTTTAAAGAGTATATTTGAAGAGCTCCAGTAGAGTCTCAAGGCAGTTATAATAGTGTGCATTTGATTTACGACATGCCGTTGAATTAGAAGGGTATTTGAAAGGGGATTTATGTTAAAATAATGTAGACAGTGATTTAGAGCATGGATTGTGGCCATAAGTATGGGCAAACCAGAAGAGTTTATTGCAGCAAACAGCTCATTGCCTTCTGCGGAAAAAACACAGAAGTAGAAAATTTGGAGATTGTCATCCTGGCTAAGTATATCTGTCAACTAAAAATACTGGTCAACACATGGCTTTTCAAAGTAAAGATGACTTTCAACAACATTCTGTGTAACCAGCACTGGATAGAATCATCAATGAGCTGGAACGGCAATTTGGAAAGGAGAACCATGAAATCAATAAACCAGCTGGGACAGCGAGTCCAAGAAATACACATTTCTTGGAAAATGACAGAGCATTCTGGCAATAAGCACTATAAATGAGAGTAGATCTGAGAATTTTGCCAAATTCTTCAACAATACTGTGATGGCTCCCGAATAGACACATGCCTTGACCCGATTAGTAAACATTTGGGTTTTATACAAAAATGCAGAAATGAAATCTTAAAATAATAATTCCAAAGCTTTTTTATAACTCTCTAAATCGCTCTCAGTATTGTTTTCATAATTTCTTATTGCAAGCTTAAAATGCAAAGCCAAAACATCAGCTGGCATAAGTTACCTGACTTTTGTGAAGATGGACTGATGTTAACGATCTGGGCCATAATCTGCCTCCTTCAACATGTCTATTCCCTGCCTTTAAGCACAGTCTGTTATTTTGGATTTAAGTGGACTTTAAAAAAACATGAGGCTGTTCTGAAAAATGGAAACACGTTATCAACATATCATTGAACTTTACAAATGGAGGTTAAATATGTTCATGTATGCAAACTATGGAAAGAAAAATAATTATAAACTCGTGTTGGGAGAGAGACGAAGACCACAGTGACTCATTTGGTAATAAAGTGCATCTGAATGAACGTAAAATGAGCTTTCTGCTCCTGCACAAAGGAGCACTCTTCTGGGCCTGAAGGTGCAATAGATGGAAATGGTGTAACTGTGTATAACTCTTTGGTTTGGATTATTCTTCATAATTCTGTTACAAAAGCTGATTTGGAGGTTGCCAAACTTATCAGTTGACTTCTTAGTTTTGTTTTGGTTTTTTTTTTTTTTTTTAATACCAACACTTGGAAAACTAACCAGCAATGATCCTCGATGCGAACTTGGGTTGTGATTCCCTGCTGACAGAATCTGATCAGACAGTTTCACCCATGAAAAAGATCATAGATTCACTCTCACGAACTGAAGTCCCAGTTTAAAACCTTCCTGGATTCACTGGGAAAGGCAGCACTGCTTTCTGTAACAGCAGCCTCATGAGTGAAGTTACTCACTCCCCAGGACTGTAAGGACACAGCGGATAAAAACTGATACGGGACAAATGCCGAGGACAGAAAGGTCCATGCAGTGAAATGATGCATGAAATATTAAGAGGGCGGGTGTTTGGCAGCTTCATTAGGAGGCCAGGGGAAGCAATCTGCACACCAAGAAAGGATGAAGGCAACTGTGTCTTGGAAACTTGACAAAGAGACCTTTGTGTTCTCCTCTCTTGTTTGGTTTAGCATCGTCACACTCCTCTCTCTTCCCGGAAAATGCTCTCATACACAGCAGAGGACCCTGTGTTTCTGTTTGGATGGATGTACAGGTCTCAGTCCCCTACCCCTGACACACTGAATCAGTCTCCTGCTGGATCCACATGGATTCACATAAACTATGGGAGTGGATGGAGGGAGCTCTCCTGTTCTTTTTTTCAGCAGGCTGTATATTCAGCCAGACATTTCAAGATCAATTATTCTCAAATTTGAGTTTATATACAAGCTAGGGAATGAAAGATCTTGAAAGACTGAATGAAAGATTTTTATTTTTTTTTAAATGGGAAAACACAACTTTATCCCAGTGCTCGAGGCTTTATCTGATATCTATGCCTCAGTCCAACAGAGAGAGAGTTGATGGCAGGAGCACAGAAGATGGAGCTGATAAATAAGTGGCAGCAGAACTGCACAGAGTGCTGGAAATTGAAAACAAAGAACTACCTGCAAAATGAAAGAATTTGACAACATAGGAGTGTGGAAGAAAAAAACATGCCAAAGAAAACGATTTTGACAATATTTGGCGAAAATGTTAGAACAGACAAGGTTGAACTGGATGTAGTCAGATCGAGATTCCTTCTTTGAACATGAAGATTGCACAAAAGGTTTAGTAATATAAACTTTTTACCCCCAAAAATTGATTGCAGAGAACATAAAGGAAATGTTCTTTGGAACATAAAATGCTAATTAACATTCTCAGGGTAATGTATCAACATCACAGACCATTTATAACTTCTGAGTATTTTATAGATAGAAATGAATAGGCAGTAAAATCTAAAGAAATGCAAAGGACAGAGAAAACCATTTTTTTAAGAAAATTAATCATAATTCATTGAAGATATTTTTCTACTTCTGTGTATACACCGTTGTTACTTCCTGTCATATAAAAGCACCCTGTTTCATATGGAAAAAAGAAAGTACAACTTTTGTCAGAGCGCTTTGAGAAATTTTCCACCACTAGTACTTATCCTTTAGGACCCTTTGTCTTTTTCCCAAGCACCTGTTACCTCCATGATGTTTCTGCAGAGGTAAATCCCCTACATTAGTTGAAGACAACAGCAAAGGAAGCAATGCAGCACAGAGAAAACTCCCTTACAGCTTGCAGGTCAACCACTGCTTGTCCCAGTTGTTTAGGATTCTATTTGCTTTGCAGTACAGCTGCAGGACACATGCTTTAAATATAGCTTCTTCCAAAGCTGTGAGGAGAATGTAGATTTTGGTTTTCTGGTATCAAGAAAAAGATTCTCTTTTGGCAAATATTTCCATGGCCTGGTTCTGCAAATGCTTTCTCTTAGATACTTAACTGTGAACACAGTCACTAAGAAATAGGGGAGGGAATTGCCTGAATACCCGTGCCTGTCGCCAGTTAATTCACTTAGTTTTAGTCTGGGTGGTTGTGTTAGCTGCAGGATGAGTTTAGCAAAGGAGTAGCTATAGTAGCAGAACCCTGCACTGCCATACTTCAGTGGTTATTTCGAGTTACGCATCTCATGTGTAGTGGAATACAGCAGATGGACTGGAGGGATGCTGATTTGTTGCGTATATTAAAGGTAGTTTGCACTGATTCTTCTGTTGCAGGGAGTGAAAGCCTGCAAATGTTTGGTTTGAGAAGTGTAGAGAGGTTGCTGTCTTTGTTTCTCAAAGGGTCCAAAAGAAAGTAGGTTAGATAAATATCTTTATGTTCATTGGTAGTGGATGACTGTGTTCCTCTGCTGTATAACTGTGTGATCGAAGATGACTCACTCTGCAGATAATGCCCAGATTTGTTGAAAATACTGCATGACCTCCTCAGCAGACCAGAAATCTTCTTACAATAAAGCATAACGTTATTACTCTAACAAATTATTTCTCTGGGTTACTGCTGTTATAAGTTGATGATCACATGATGAGGAATCTAAATTTTTTGCTAATAACATTTAACAGCGGCAGTCTCATGCAAACAGCAGAGGGAATCACAAGCATTTGGATAAGTTCACGGGCACTACAGCTAGACTATTTCAAGCACTTCTTACTGTCTCTGTTATAAAAACAACTTCTATGACATGAGTAGATTGATAGCACACTTTGCACTATACATACTTTTAATACACTCTGTAGATTAAAAAACTGAAAATAAGTTGCAATGCATCAGAATCACAGTATGCCATGTCTCCAGGCTAAACTAGGAGATTATTAAAGAGGTCCTACGGTTCAAAACAGGTTTTATTAAGTTAACTAGTGCCTGCATATACCCTATAGTTTTATTGTGGAAAACAGATAAAGGAGTTTTCTTTTTTATTTTTTAATTATCTGTATTGAATGATGGATTAGACCTAATTGTCATCCCAAGCTCATAAATTGAAGAAAGAAATTTCTTTTGCAAGATTCTGCCTGTATTTTGTAACACATTTGAGGAACTCTCATATGGATTAGATCTCCTGAGTCTGCTAGTGGCTGACATATGTTCTGTGAAAAAGAAAAATGACATATTGTTTTGTAAAACTATTCCCCGTGTCTTCCCACTTGCCAAGCTTACTATACATTTTTTGAGGAAAAAAATGTTGTGCAAAATATATTGTAATTTAGTAGGAAAAGTGGAACAAATGATTGCAATAGATTGTGTCAATGTTAGACATGTTAAGTGTAAATGCCGGTACCAGGAATATTTATTAAGCGCTCCAATATTTTCACTTGGCAAATTTCAGATTGACCGGCTTGTACTCTGTGGAACAGCCCCAGCCCTGATTAACATATAAAAATTGAATGTTAATAATCAATACCAGACGAAATGCACAAACTGTGAAGAGATGAATGATAACAGCTTTCACAACGCTTTTTGAAATGCACATTGGTAACGGTTTCCCATAGAAGCCTGGAAACAAAATACCATGTTTAACAGCTGGCATCAAAGAAACTTAGGAGATAATAGAAAGAACATGCCTTTGGACTATTTGATATAGTGCAATTACATGCTAATGTGTAAAAGGTCCTTGAACAATATTATTGCTTTGTTTTTCAGGAGATTGCAACAGAATTACAGAATTTGATCCTTGGAAACGAGGATTTCAAGACAATTATATTTCAGTGTAGTCCATTGGATCTCATGTGTTGCTCATGCCAGTATTTGGATAGAAACATTGAGATTAACTGCGTCGGGAAGTGATAGTGATAAGGATGTAGTTATCCCTACTTCTTCAGGATCAACACCAAAGTCAGGACTTAGAATGATGCTCTCTCGCTTGACATTTTGAGCTCTTGTCTTGGAGGCTTAGTCTCATCGTGTCACTCTACGTTGTCCTGTCGATTGCAGTTGCACTATAGCTGTAGCTGTATAGTGTGCATGATGAGGTTTTTCTTTGGTATCACATAATGTGTTTGCAGGGATACCTGGAGTCTGAACATGTTGTATGCACAACATTGAATTACTGTTTGGTTCTGTTGTATTTGAGTGCCTCTTTATTACAGGCCCTGGCATTCACAGAGAACTACAAACATCCGGAGACCTGCTGGAATGGTAACAGGGCCATGCACAACCAACCCAGGACGTTTCTGGAGTGTATTGCAGACATTTTCTTGAAGGACGTGGTCAATGATCTGATTAGGGGAGATGCTCTGCTGGACCTGCTACTCTCAAACAAGTAAGAACTGGTTGAAAAGATGAAGGTTAAGGGCAGCCTTGGAAGCAATGACTGTGAGACTTGGCAAGCTCCCATGGAAGACAGACCTGGAGGGAAAAGGGGTCCAGGAAAGCAGGTCAATCTTCAATCCTTAGAGCATAACAGTAGTCTATTGCAATATGCGGATAATAAAGCAAGAAAAGCAGAATATCAGCATGGATGAAGAGGGCGCTGCTGGCCGAGCTCAGATGCAGAAAGGAAGCATGCTGAAGGAGGAAGTAGCAATGGCTGCCCAGGAGGAATACAGAGACGCTGCTTGAGCATGCAGAGAAGGAATTACAAAATCCAAAGCTCAGCTGAATTGAAATTAGCAGAGAATGTGAAGGGCAACAAGAAGGGCTTCTTGTGCATATGCCTGGAAACAGTGACCAGTGTCAGCCTCGATGCAGTGACCACCCAGCAAGTCTGTTGCGATGAAGCAGGTTCAAGGTCAAGCCAGGAAATCAAGTCAGCAGGTCAGGATCAGAGACAGGATCAGGGAGGTATGAGACTGGGCACTGACACAGCTGCAGCACAGCTGCAGTGTGCCTCAAGCAGAGGCCAAGCACAAGAGCCTCAGCTTGAAAGCAGCTCCCAAGGGACAGAGAGGCAGGCAGGCTCTCGCTGAGGCTGCCTTCAGCTTTTTTCCCAACAAACAGTTCGGATTAGCAAAAAGGCTGACCCTGAACTCAGCCAACTGCGCTCCTGAACCAGCTAAAATCCTGGAAGGGGGAGTTCGCTCAAGGCCCTGATGCAATACAGGCTGGGGATTCACTGCCCAGAAAGCAGTATTGCAGAACAAAACCTGGGGGACTGGTGGACAACGAGCTGAACGTGAGGCAGCAACATGCCAAGGCATGCAGCAAGAAAAGACTGATGGCACTCCAGGCTCTATTAGCAGAAGGACAGCCAGCTGCTGAAGGGAAGTCATTAGTCTCTCTGTTTGTTTACTCTGTCCAGTTTTGGGCTCCCCATCACAAGAAAGACACTGACATACTGAAGCAAGTCCAGTGGAGGGCTGCCAAGAAGTTGTGTGGTTGGAGCTCCTGATGCAGGAGCTTGTTCAGCCCTGAGGAGAGGTGGCTTTAGGGGGAACCCCCCCATTGTATGCAGCTATTCAGGGGAGGGTGCAGAGAAGATGGTGCCAGACTCTGCTCAGAGGTGCACAGTGGAAGGACGAGAGGCAACGAAGATGAGTTGGAACATGAGAAATTCCAACTTGATACCGTAATTTATTTTTTACTGTGAGGGTGGTCAAACACGGGAGTGAGCAGGTTGCCCAGGGAGGCTGCAGTATCCTCCACCCCTGGAGTTACTCAGAACCAACCTACATGAGGCCACAAGCAGCCTGCTCTACTGTGACCTGCTCTGAGCCGGAGGCTGGACAAGATGACCTGTGGAGGTTCCTTCCCACCTGTGTGATTTCATGTGGCAGCGTTAGAACGCAAGTCCTAGGATAGCACACGGAGGTTTGCGCTTAGCAACACTTGTATCAGGAACACGTAGGCATTATTCTGCTCCAACATCTGTTAATAATATAACAGAGTATAAGGCAAAACAACTTTCTAATGGAACTATTGAGAAAAGCAACAGATGGAGAATTCTGAACAAAATAAGTAGTATTGGTATGATTTAATTTTTGTGTTTGCCTGGGACTCTGAGAACAAAATGGCCCGATCCTGTGGCAGACTTGCAGCAACATTTGAGAACTGCCGAGTACCCTGTGTTCCCTTTTACACAAGTGATGAGTGAAGTCCTGAAATAAGATGGGGAGGTGGCTGCATGGGGTAGCTGTTGAACTCTTTCCGAAACACATTCTCTCAAACGCCAAATAGTACAGTGTCCTACCATTCCTCTGCTCTTAAACTGGATCTGCAGCTCCAGTGGTTAGGGTAAGGCAGCTGGACTACCTCCAGTAATTAAAGTCATCAGCTGTATAATGCATGGCTGTAGTAGGGCTGTACTGTCCCAAGGATAGCCCACTGGTCTGGCTTTTCTTGAGCTGTCACTTCCTTCTTCCAATCTTATTCTAGCCAGATATTAAACTCAGTAATTTCTTCAGTAAGCATCCCAATAATTATGGCAGTTTACCATATTAGTTAATTACTGGAGATTACGCTCACATCTGTTGTGCGCAGAATCTCCCAATCAGTTTAGTGCTTTCAGTATCTGATCCAGTGGTGAGTCAGCGATGGCAAATACATGTAGGGATCTAAAACAATCTGTCTGAACTTTTTGTATGTTTTTTAGCACAAAGATAACTGGGTCAATTGTCCTAACACCTTTGAATGAGGAAACCTGCAGAAGACGTGTTTGATATTTCAGCGATTTAACTGTGATCTAATTGCATAACTAAGTGTTATAGCAAGAGAAAAGTGGAAATTCTTCTTCAAAAGCCTTGCTATATACCTACATTAGGATTCATATGTTGCACAGAGACATAAGGTTTCCTTTATAGAAAAAAATCTTAATAAAATAATTCTACATTAGAGGAAATTTGCCTTAAGAAGAAAGGTTGGCATTGCTGAATTATCTGATGCGATTAATTAGGAGCAAAGCATCCAAAACAAAACACGAAGACAAATCTCTGGCCTAAGAGGCTGGCACTTTGGGCTCCCCATTATGTCAGCCACAACATCAGAACATGAGTTGAGGATATTCTGCAGGATATTCTGATAGGGGAAACAGTATGGTGCTTTTTAATCTTTTTATGCAAGTGAATACAAACATTTACCACCTCTATTGGCTATTTGTAAATTAAATGCTGTTTGTAGAGCTGAAAACAGGCTTTTTTGTATAACTAATTTGCATACAAAACATCTGTCAGTCTGTACTCTTTCATAATGATGCCAGTGCATACAGAGGGCCTTAATCCATGGCAAATAAACAGCTGGAAATGTCTTTTAATATTTAGTATTGCTTGATTTACTGCTTTGGAACTTTTTTGGTAGACACAGCAGTTTCCAAAACAGCTTACAGATTTTTAACACATCCTCCTTTTAATAAAGTTCAGTTCCTAATTTTATGTATGTTTGGCCTCACCTCAAGAAGTCCACATTCAGAAGATTACATCAGTATGAAATTTTTATGGCTGATAGCAGAAATCAATTTCTTACTGCTTTGAATAGAAATTGTTAAAACAACTTCCAAATATGGAAAAAAAAATTTCTTGCTCTATGGTAGTTTTAATGAGTACCAGATTCATCAGGTAGCCTATAACCCCCAGCATTTGAAGTATACATTTGAGAAGTGTGAGGAGTAATATCCGTGCCTAAACAGAACTGAATTTATTCAGCAAGAAAGCATTCAATCTGGTAGGAAACTTTTACTTGCAAATGACTTGAACGAGTGATTTCCTTCTACCATGCACATAGAAAGATGCCGCCTGACCCCGCTGCTTCACTAAAAAATTCATCCTTAAGAAAACTATCTGCTGGGCTGAAAAAATCTCCACAATAATCACTAACTTTAGGAAAAAATTGGGTATATTCCCTTTGTGTTGCCATCAGTATTTCTCAAACCTTTCTTGGAGGGATTTTTTTTTTTATGCAAAGAAGAGAACAGTTTCTTTCTTCAGTCTTTCATTTCTTTGAACTTCCTAACGGGGAGGCCGGTTGCAAGGTGTCTGACTCGCATCTAAACTGAAACTGGGCAAAGACCACCGCTTGTTTTCAAACACTCCTATGAATAATCAACATCCACCGGAAAGTACTTGGTATTCACAAGCTGAAGGCTGGATTTGGGCAGCAGAGCTGAAAGGTGGTTTATTCTACTGTTAGATTCCGCCAGCTGTCATGTCTGAATAAATTAGAAATCCACCCAAATAATTTTCTAAATTGTCTACAAATTGAGGTTAGTAGGCATGGAAATATTATTTATCTTTAATTTCTAAATTAATTTACATCCAAACCTCTGATAAGACATTAGGACTGCATAGGTAAAGCAAATGTCTGGCTAAACCGTGGAAGGCTTGTAAATGTCTACTAGGTACATACTTCACATCTTCTGTAGACTATGGTGCAAATCTAACAAAAGGTATAGATCAGATTGTAAGGATTTGCAACTACTACCAGTAAACCAAATGCCCAGCTAATACAGCCATATTGTAAACATTTAAATTTTTGAGTGTCTTAGCTCTTAAAACTCTGTAGTCTGAACTTACATTCATAAAAGTTCCCCAGCTCCTTTGTTAAACTTGCAATTAGAGCTGACCTGATTAAGAAGACCTGTTTTCTCAGTCTTGTTGGTAGGACACATTGATTAGAAAGCCTGGGAATCCTCATTCCTATCTAAGCAGTGATCTCTCCCTGGGAGTCCACTGATTAATTAATGAGTGTGTTTACCTGTGCATGCCTGTTTGGGCGGATTAGCTTCTGCATGTAGCATGGCTGAGGGGACAATGACAGCTACTGGAATGCTGGATCCCCAAACTTTAATGATAGCATAGCATAACTTCCACACAAAAGTCCTGCCCACCTTTGCCAGGTGTCACTTTTCTTCATGTTTTCCTTAAACCATCACCTGTTCTTACGCAGGAAAACGTAAGTTTTTTTACCTTATTTTTTTGAATGAATAACATCGTAAGGTGAAAATGGAGGTTTGGATGGACCATGCAAGGAGTCAATAAATATGAAGAATATTTGTAGACCTGTATTTACTATACGTATTTAGTTAATAACCTTCACAGGCTTCTTGAAGGAGACCTATTTTAAATCAATGACTATCTTTAAAGAAGCTGAGTTATGAAATGACCTAATGTAGGTATCTGATGTTTCTTAAAAGTAAAGTATTTTCTCTTTTAAATATCGTCTTGTGATAGTATTATGGCTAAGAAGTTTAATTGGGAAATTGATGTTTGTGAATTTGGGAGTTTGGAGAACTTTGCATAGGGAGATTACATTGTCAGTCATTTACAATTTGGAAGGAGTATATGTAAGATTCAAACAAGCTGATAAAAAAAAATAACCCCCAATCCCATTAAAATGAACAGCACGCTCTCAGTGAGGTCAATATTTTGTTCTAAGAGGTGCTTTCCAAGTTTGTGAGGTCTAACAAGGTGATTACATTGTTAGGAGACGTACTGATAGTGGCTGAGGTAACATAAAACAACCGTAACTTATTTGAAGGAACAGGACTAAAAGCGATCCCGGTATAAACGGTCTTAGTGGCAAATGAAGAAGTAATTGTTGGTATAAGGTATAAAGCGCTAGTTAGACGAACATGTTCCAAGAAATGTTTTGCTATCGCCATACAATGGGAAATTGCATCTCTTCCGTTTTCCCATTTTTGACAAGCCTGTTGGTGTTCCCAGGGGAGAACATCTTTTTCAGCAAGATCTGCTAACAATGTTCTGAAGGAAATCCCTTTATGGGTTTCAGCGGCATTTAAGAGGAAGACTACTTTTATTAGTAGTATGTTTTACTATTAAATTAAATGTACCTGGCCAAGAAGGACTTCTGTAATACTTAAGATCCCTTAATTCACAATATGTGCACTCTGGCTAGTGGAGATGATGAGAGCTCTCTTCTACCTCAGAACCTGGCAGCAAATTAAAAAAGCCTTGCTGGAGTTAGTTGGGGTGGGAGATTTAGGCCTGTACTGAGATGGATTGAGCCAGTGACCCCTAAACCCCCTGCTATTTCATAGGGTCGCCTTTGTTTGTAGGGTAAATTCTGTTTCCTGCGCTCCCTGTGAATCCCCTCGCACAAAGCATTTGTGCTTGCAGTTTGCATTGGGAGGATTCAAATTCCCCCATGCTAAATGCTTAATAGAATACTTCTGGTTTTAAGAGGCTTTCTGCTTTTCCCTTCTCTCTGTCCTTTTTACCTTCTCCCTGCCAAAAGAAAATCACTAAATGTGTGTAGGTAATGGTTTCAACCTTAAAAACCTTAAACAAGTAATTGCATTCTCACAGAACAACTCTCCAACTTCACCATTTCCAAGCGACACGATGTGTGGCCATTTCTTCTTGTCTGTTTCTCATATCCCTTTTTGAGATCCTAACCCTGCTCTGCATCACTTTTATAGACCCAAACCCACATGCTTTCGATTTGGCAGAGAATGGCAGATTTCTCCATATTAGAAAGGATGTGGATGCTTGTTTTGGGATTTTGTTTGGTGTTTTTCAACTACATCTCCTGTTGTTTCCATATTGAATTTGGTTGTAAACTAAAAAGTATGCTACGCATTTTGTTATGTTGATCCTTGAGATGGAGCTGCTCTGACGGCACTTCCAACCTCTTATTATCTGATTCAGATGAAGTAGATTTTTGGGTATTTTTCACACGACCGCTTACTGCAAAGCATGAATCAGTTTGGGACGAAATTAAGACTTGTAGGTCCAATGCAATTTACATTGAGATCTCGTTTACTGACAGCATATAAGAGCTGAATAGTATCTATAAATATCTGTATCAGTTTTAAGGCTCCTTTATGTTATTGCAGTGCTACAAAAGCAATTAATGAGTATTCACTGCTGGCAAAGTATCATTAAGATTGAGTAGGAATCTTTGTCTTTGAATTATCTGGTTTTTTAGTTGCTCTTATTTATGAAATAAACGTTCATCCTCCACCCCCTGGAAAACCTCTTGTATCAGTTCCTATGCTAGTCTTTTAGAGAGAATTTAAGCAGAATTCAGCCATTTTCATGCTATGCAAAGCATCAAGAGAAACGCTTTGTATCTTCTAGATTACCCAGCAGAACAGCTGACTCTGAAAAGCCCAAATATCATTTACTTCATGGTTCTGATTTGGAAAGGAAAACCAAAGAGTAAAGAAAAGCAAACTAGACTTTCTCAGCTTCAGAATATACTAAAGTGATCTGTTCTCTGCATATCTATTAAGTTTTTCTTTCAGTTTCTCCTTCTGCCTCAACCCTTTCCCAGGGAAGGGCTGAAAACAAGGCAGCAGCAAGAGGTGGTTTTGAACACTAGTATCTTTCCTAAAACATCATCTTTCATTAAAAGCTGCCGCGGTGGCAAAACAGTCTTAAAAACATGAACTAAGTGTAACCTGGGCATAGATGGCTGCTGAAGTTTTCACAGGGACTGAAATAATGGCTCTGAGAGATGTGAGCCTCGTCTCAACAGGGTTTTCTCTCGTATGCCCTCTATTTTAAACGTGAACTTTCTCTACTCTTCCTGCTCTGCCAGGCAGGCGAGGTTTAGTCGCTGCCTCCAGTCAATTTTCTGTAGTGACAAGGCACCTATTTACTTTGGGAAAGAAACCTTACCTATTTTTTTCTCCAATTACGATAAAATAAACTCCAAGGGACCTGGTGGTCATATCTGCCAAGGGAGACATGAGTCCAAGCGACTGGTTGGAATCACACAGTAGATCAGCCTGAGAGGCCGCCAGACTACTCTTCTGCCTATAAAAGTGGCAAGCATCAGCAGCTTAAGAGAAGAGAGACACAAACTCACAGCAGGCTTATAAAATATTTAATACAATCCAAAATACAGATTTACTGAAATCCTGAAACACGCCGTGGTTTTTTTTTTTTTTCCTTTTCTGGTATGCTTCAAACGGAGGTTTTCCACAAATAAAATGTCTCGATATTTGGATAATCATCCAATCCAAATTCAATCTTGCTAAGTTATTGGCCATTTTTTTTGCAGCAGAGTTTCAAATTCTCTGTGCTTTACTGTACGTACGGGGGGGGGGGGGGGGAGGTAGAGAGACAGACCTACAGGCAAGATTGTGATCGTCTCCCTCCCCACGCGTGCTTTCTCGTGCACCCAGCTTTACTTGCCGCTGCTGCTGCTGAAGCCCTTTCGGTTCTGCAACACCCCTGTGCGCAGGATGCAGCCGCTCTGCCCCGCGTCCCGCAGCTGAGCAGCTCCGGTGGTGGCAGGAGGGTCCCAGCCTTGCTCGTCCCACGGCCGGAGCAGGGACGGGCATCGCCTCCCCTCTCTCCCAGCCCTTTAGTCCAGACCAGTCCTACCAGAGAGGTTCAATTTAACAGCGGGCGAGTTGAAGCTGCCTGCTTCAAGGGCCTCTCACGGTGTACAAAAAGACACATTTGATGATTTTTTTTTTTTCTAAAAAAACCCCCAGCTATACGAAGCGCGTGGTTGTGTCAAGGACACAAAGGCCCAAACAATTTCATCTACTTCAGTGGGAGTTGCAAATACTGGCTGTTAAAACACAGCCAAGAATTATTGCAAAATGAAGGCTGGGAAAGTAAGTACGTGAAACCCAAGAAAATCCCAAAGCTAAGGTTTCTGCCGCAACACTCAGTTGCTTTCGCTGCACATCTATACATTTTATTATTATTTAATCTATATCCTGTGAGGTGTGTAGGATGTGTAATGAAGCCAAAACGATATTGCTTTGGAAAAGTTAGTATTTGTAATTTCCTGACTTTTGAGTATTTGATTTTTCAGCCTCGGTAACGCACTAATGCTGTTTTATGTGTTCAATATATAATTGGCTTGTATTTTTTTTTCTTCTTTTTAACTGTCGATACGATGATTAGTTTCTGGAGGAAGAGTGAAAAGAGAGACGGTTTTTTCTTTGGCTCAGTACCACAGAATTTATGCATTTTTTCACTGCGATGATACTACGCTGGTGAGGGAAATTTGGGTGTAGGTGGGAGCTTGGCGGCTCGCTGCCTCTCAGATGAATGAGACTTGGAAGCCTCTCAAGGACGGTGTTATTTTTTCTCCCTTTCCAAACTCACTGGGAACACTCGAGGGTATAAAGCTTTTTACGCGCGTGTTTATGGGGGCCGCCACGTTTACTCCAGCGCCGTCCCCCACCACACCACCTCCAAAGCAGTTCGGGAGGCTGTTTGTTTAGCACTCGATAAAAATGCAAAGCTAAACAGATTACCGCAGGTTAAATTAACATTTATGACCTTTAGTATGGAACGCTCCACTTCCCCGCTGTGCACAGAGAATGTAAAAGCGATGTTAAGATGTGCAAGCTAAACGCGCTCGCCGGACTCATCCCAGGAGCCTATTTCGCAGCGGGTGAAGGTGCCCGTGAGGTGAAACACCACGGCCGCCCATGCAGCCGTACCTGCGCGCTGCCCCACCGACGAGCGGCCTCGGCTCCGGGCCCGGGCCCACCGCGCCGCCCGTCCCCCCGCCCCGGGAAGGGGCTGCAGCCGCCCCGGGCCTGGCCTGGCGCAGCGGGGCCGCCCGGCACCGGCGCACCTGCCGGCGGCGGGCAGGGGCTGTACGCCGCCCCTGACGGGGGCAGGCCCCGCGGCCCCCCGCCGCCTCCCGCTCGCCCCCGGGCCCTCCCCCGCCGGGCTCAGGTGACACCGGCCCCGGCGGCTCCCCGGGCCGCGGCGGAGCTTCCTGGTTCCCAGAAGGTGCCGGAGCGACTGCAACAGGAACTGAGAGACGGGGGGGAGGAGGCGGTGCCGCCGCTCCGCTGCAGTCGCGGCCCGAGCCGGGGGAGCGGAGCAGCCATGGGCCGCCGCCCGCCACCGCGCTGAGCCGCCCCCGCCGCCGAAGGGAGAGGGGCCGGCGCTGCCCCCTCACCCCTGCCGGGCGGGGCGCTTCTCCCTGGGGGGCGCTGGAGCAGCCGCCGGGGGCCCGCGATGTGACCATGGACAGCAGGTTCAAGTGAGTGGGGGGGGGGCGGCAGGGAAGGGGGAGGCGGCCGGCGGGGCTGTCAGGCGCGGCGGGCCGAGCTGAGCTCCGCGGCGGGCAGGCGGCGAGTAGGCCTCGCAGCCGCCCCGGCCTGCCGGGCCCGCCAGCGAGGGAGGAAGGGAGGGGAGGAGGGGGAGCGGGAGCCCACCCGGCGGGAGCTTGCGAGGGGCCGGGCGCGCCGCGGCCGCTGAGTGACAGCGGGGCGGGCGGCAGGCAGCGGGGCCGGGGGCTGCGCGCCGCGCCGGGCCGGGGGGAGCGGGACGCGCACAGCGGCGGGGCGGCGTCCCCCGCCCCGGCCCGGAGCAGGAGGAGGAGGAGGAGGAGGCGGCGGCTGCAGCGCCGCCGATCGCTCCCCCGCCCCTCGCCGCCTCCCGGACCCGGCGGCGGCCCCAGCGCGCCTGCCCTGATATCGCCCTCCCGCAGCGGCGGGGAGGGGGGGAAAGGCGCTCCGGCAGCCCCCGGCCGCGCCGGGTCAGGGGCGTCGGTGGCGGGGAGCGGCGGCCAGGCGGGGTGCGGGGGCGGGCGGAGCGGTGCCCTGCTCTCTGCCGGCCGGAGGCCGGTGAAAGGCGGTGGCGAAATGGTGGCAGCTCGCCCCTGAGGCGGCCGCAGACCCGCCGGCCCAGCTCGCTGCCTCGGGCCTGGGCAGCGCCGCTGCCTGCAGTGACCCCGCCTGCGGCAGCTGGTGGGCCGAGGGTTGCGACGTTAATCTGGCTCCGGTAATTACAAACCTGCTTTTTGCCATTAGGGCATGGCAGGTGCCAAGGAGATTTTTTTTCAGGTGCTGGGAAGCACTGCGGTCCAGCCTTAATCCATCAGGAGCTGCCACCCGGTCTTGCTGACACTGGAAACCAACAAAATGTTAAATACGGGTTTCAGAAATTGACAAAAACGTGTGTAAATATACGATGAATAAGCAGGCTGCTACCGGGTAGCTGTAAAGGAAATGAGAGACAGTCTGACAATTCTCAGATTAGTTTGACACATTTTTGACACTTCTAAGCGTAGTGGGATGTGAAGAGTAAACTTAGACACATTTTTCTGCAAAAGCAGATTTATGGTGATATAGTGAAAGACGGAAGGCAGTGTTACTTCAAAGAACTTTCTTCATGAGAGTAACTCAGCTAGGAGCTCAGTTAGAAGCCCTCCTTCAGTGTTTGTAACGCTTTAAGCGATTCACATTAAAAACCCAGCGTTGCGTGGTCTGGGTTTTAGGAAGAAACAGAAGGGGAAAATGGCTTGAGATTATAAACCCAGCGCCTGAGTTCAAGTAAGGTTGTGGGGAGATGTTACTTCTTTTAAAGGAAGGATTTTTGTGGTTTGCTTGTCTAGGTGGCTCAACCAAGCCAAGCCTTATCAGTTTCATTCTGAACCTGCTTGCCAGCCAGAGGAACAATGGACGGACTTTAATACCAGAGTAAATCTCCAATATCCTGGATTTAGGCTGTTGTAACCCAGAGCAGAATTTGATCTCCTACACACAGGATCAGTAGATACAGGATTTTCCCAACTAAATGCTTTAAAATAGGATGGAAGGAAAGGCAGTGGTACGGGCGGGTTATGTCTCCATAACCTGAACTAGACTATAATTGCATATCTCAGTTGATGATGGTGCTGAGGTCACTGAAAGCATGTACTGAATCAATTAATTTGTGACAGCTGAAATTTTCCCCAGCTCAGCCTTTGGATTTCATTCAAACTTTTTCTTTAAAGAAACAAAAGTGCGTTAATTTGCTGAATGCTTTATTAGAAGCATTCTAGAAACCTGGAATCAATTCTTGGATATTTTTGGTTTGCCTAAAACTCCAGCTGACTTCAGTGGGAGCATTACTCAAGAAGGGAGTTCAAGTGTGAGCCTTTTATGTGGTTAAATAGATAATTGATATGGGTGCGGTTGTACCACTTCTTTTTAATATAAATAGCAGTGTGCTTGGTAGGCAGAGAGAGGTGCGTGGTATAGTAATGGCATTTAGAATTGTTTTAATAAATATTTAGTATGGGATCAGGTTGAGTGTTAATTGCTGTTAGCATATGCAGTTCATTATTATCAGGTGTGTATTTATTGGGGAAGGCAAAGAGGCATTGGCCATCACATAGAGCTGACCATGATGGCTGCTGCTGCAGATATGGAGGCTCCGTCTTCCTGGCTAGCTTGGGATTGCGTCCATCCCTAGTTATTGCATTAATGTTTTCTCACTCACTGAATCATGCCTGAGATTCACTCTTTAAAGTCAAAGTCGATGATCAATGCCTTGTGAAAGAGGAAGCTAAGTGATTCTCGGCCTTATGGTAGTAATCGTATGCATTTAAAAGGTAGCGGCTAAATTCTTGGAATTAAAATGAAAGTTTAATGATGGGCTATTCCTATTAAGTAGAAATAAAGCATAGCTTTATAAAAGGCTGGTCATGACTCCATTAATATGTTTCGGATTGAGTGATAAGGATTTTAGTAGCACTTTTTTCCAACTGTTAGGTGTAGTATGATGGAGTGACTTAAAAGCTATTTGATGTATAAGGCAGTGACAGTATCACTGAAATGAATCGCATAGTTTAGCTTGTTTATCTTCCTTATTCTTTTTTTAAGACTGTACAGGGAAATGTGACTTTTTGGTTCTTCCTTAGAACTAACCTGATTTCTAATTTTATTTTAATGAACTTTTTATTTATTTAAATTTTATTTTGTACAAATAGAATGGAAACGATATAACACAGTAGAACACTATCTGAAGCATATATCTGGTTAATTGATTGTGTTTACTTCTTCTAGGGAAAATCCAGAACGTACCTTTGATTTGGTACTGAAAGTAAAATGCCAAGCGTCTGAAAACGAAGGTAATATGCCGTGCCTACTGATATTTATTTATAGAAATGAGAGGTGGAAAAAAAGAGTTTGCATAGTGATCTAGTGTCATGTTTTGAATTGCTGTTGGACTGGGATTATCTTAGAAAGTGACTATGGTTATTTTATTGCCTTTTAAAACCTATTAATGTGTTACTTCATAGTTGTCGTTTTTTCATCATTATATTTTTATTTTGGTTTTTGTAAACATATTTTTGTTCTGAGAGAAGTACTTGCAAAGCTCGGACTAGAAATGTATCTTCTACAGTTCGTAAGTCTTAAAATGTTGATTTTTATGTAAGATTTCATTTTAGCAGCACAATTGACTTCTGTCTATCAGTGGAATGTTAATTTTGATCAGTGTCAGAGGGAGAAAGTAGGTTCTTTTCTGAACAACAGAAAGAGACTTTCTTTCTAGCTGATGTTTGGCAGCTGCTTTGGTTTGATACATGATACAAACAACAATGAGTGCTGACTTGAGCTTCTATCAGCCATCAGTTTCACGTCTCTATAAACACGTGGTAAAAGAGATGTAGTAGTGCAAGAGCTATCTGAGGGAGGCTTTTTTCTTCTTGGGTAAAAAGAAGATGGGATTTCCAGTGCTGAAATTGAAGTGACCTCTAGAAAGTCCATTGGGGGAACTCGATGTTCTCATCCAAGATTGTTGGCCTTATTAAAACACAGAGAGAGAAGTCGTCTTGCTGGGGTTGTGCTGTAGTTATGTTAGTCTGCGACAGCTGTGTCTTAATCACAATTGTAAAAACAATAAACCACATCTTAAAACTGAGTATATTTCTTGTCCTGCTGTGCTGATGGATGGTGTTTCCAGAGTTTACTACTCTAACAGGTATAGAAGCCTGTAGAAGTTTATAGCCCCAAACTACTCCTTTTTTGTGTTTTGTTTTTTTTTTTTTTTTATTTTAGTTTCAGCCAACATTTCTGTTCATGGTGTCATGGGTACGTGCCTACTATGTTTAAAAAAAACCATTTTTGTTGAAGCTAAACAATTCTAGTTTTTTAGGTCTTTTCATGCCAATCCCAGCAGGCTTTTCTGTACCTGTTGTATTATGTATCATCCATTATTGATATCTTAAGTTCCTCTGCTTTTTTTTCCCCCTTTTCTTTTTTCTTCTCTTCATAAGATTGTTCATTTAGTTGTGGAATGATATCTTGCTCCTGGTACAGTCCTTGGGTATTTCCACTTTTTTTGTGACCAGCCAGTGTCCTTCGGTTTGTTGCCTGCTTTTTTGAGTTGCTCTTGGTACAGTCATGGTGTGGGAAATCAGATGGGCTGTCCTACCTCTCCGGTCATTGTTGTCGTTTGTGTCATGGCACATTTTACCTTCTGTTCTCTCTCTTTTGCAGTTTTTACCTTAGCGATTTCACTGATGATGTCTGTGAACCCTGCTTAGCTACTTGAGTTCTGATCTGTTCTTTCTTGCATTGTGTATTTAGTCTCTGCCTCCACCTGACAGCCCTTCTTGGGGGCCCATTCGCAACTTGGCTTAGGCCCAGCTTCCACCTGCAGATTTTATTCAATTTCCCTTTTTTCCTTTCCCTCCTGAGAGCTAGACAGTTGATAGTCCTTTCAGGTCTTCATGTTAAAATCTTGAAGAATGTGGGACTTTTTCTTCTGTGATCAGAACATGGATCTATATCCTTTTAATTCCTTTTATCTCCCTTTTGACTTCTGATTTTTGTTTTGCATCTTTCTACCTCTACTGTCATAAGAAACCACTTCTCATTACGTGCAGGTCTGTGAATGCGCTGAATTCTGGTTGTAGTCGCTTCCCTGCCTCCCTTGGTGGGTGTTTCGTGCTGTTCGTCAGTTGGCCTCTGTGGAGAGTAGCATCTTTAAGAAATCTGTGCATCTCCTTGAACTATGACCTGAGTTAATGTGGAGACGACTGTATTTGTGACCGTACTGTGGGTACACCCTCTTCTATTCCACTTTTTGCTATGATCTCTTCTACCCTACATGAGCTCAGTTGCTGTTTGTCCATGGGGTGACCAAAGGCAAAGAGGAGGTCTGATACCAGTAGTATTGGAGTGTGCGGCATGTGACTGGTGAGGGGTTTAGGGGTGTTTCAGCTGGCCTGCAGGTTGTATTGATGCTTGCATGAGTCTGCAGATCGGCACAAAAGTACGGTCCCCTTTTACCAATCAAATTGTGCTGGCTGAATATTCTAGTTAGCATCCTAGATTAAAATTGTTTTAATTTTTTTCATATTATATCTAATTCAGCTAACAAACTCACTGCAGTGAGGGCTTGACATCATATTTACATGTAGTGTTAGGAGCACAGTGATGTATCAAATTAATATATCTGAATGTTAAAGTTATTTAAAGGAAATTCACAAGGGACAAAAGTGTATTGTCTTCACCACCACTTTAGAAATGGAGCACAAGGCTTGTCATGCTAAACAGGGAGCTTTCAAGGTTGGTTTATTATAAGGCCTAACAAATTTGACAGTTACCCTGTATTGTAGGTCTTGCCTTTAAATAGATTTTCATGCTAGGATAATCTTTTGAATATATCATACTTTAAAACGTGATCCATTCACCTGTTTCTTTGCTCATGCCTCTTTCTTTCTTATGAAAGAGATTTGTGTTTAAATAGGGGCTTTCTCCCTCGCATCCCATCTGCTCCTTGTACTTGATCCTGAAGCTATGTCAGGGCTGAATTTGTGAGATCACTGTCACCAGTGTTGCCGTGGAAATATCACAGCCACAAAATTATGATCTCCGTGCATGAGTGAGCAGCAGGAGAAGCCGACTTAGGAGAGAGGAAGACCTTAATGTGACCTATGTATCTTCAAGCTTTTTCTTTTCAAGATTTGCTGTAGTGTATGTTCTCCTGCATTTTAATTTCCCTGTGCCAGCATGTAACTGTTCTAACAAATAAAAATTGAGGTTGCCCTGCTGCATGTGTAGCTATTAATAAGATGATCTCTTTATGAGGGTGCTATGTGCCTGCAACAGTGTGACATGATGAAAAATTTTGCTGCTAAAATTGTTGTGCTTTTGGAAAAGTATTTTTAGATAACTTCTTAATTATAGCATAGCTCTCGAGGAATGTTAATTTTTTTGGATCTGACAATGTCCTAGGGTTCTTCCAGCTGTAAGGGATCATACATAAAATTTTTTTTCTACTGATTGTAAACACCTAAGATATTTCATGTAGGTTAGTATGAACTTACCACTTCGTGTATGGTAGCTAGCTCCTGAATTGATTACGTGTCTTCAGTTATAGTTGGATCAAAATTTTGTTTTCCCATCGGATACCTGTTTTTCATAATTTAAGAGTAGCTTGCATACTTGAATATTTATTTCTTAATACTATGTTGCTAACTGAGCAGATAATCCTTTTGGGCTGCTCTCTGTCTTTCTGTCTGTTTTAAACCACAGGAGTGCAAAATAGCATTGCTAGAACAGTGATCGTCTAACCCTTTTCTCATTTTTGGGGCAGGAGAGAAAAAAGGGTACTCTTTACATAAATATTCTTGTAATTGAGCACTCCATTGAACAAATAGCATGAATTGTAACATTTTTTTGCTGTTGCTGAACAAGCTTTGTTTATTCTTCACTGGGGTTATGTTTAAGAAAATAAATCTTCTATTTTAGAGGGCCTTAACGCCTACTTTTAGCACAAAACAGGATATGGTTCCCTCAACAATTTAGTTGCTAGTATTGCTTACTGTATTTTCAGACTAAATGATGCTTTTGGTATCATCTATGACTTTACCTTGAAAGGTGCATTTCAGCTGTATTTAATTAGACAGTTGAGGCATATATTCCAAGGAGGAGAGAAAAAAAACCCTTTAGGACCAAATTGAGATTGTAGCCCATGTCGTAACTTCCAGCTCTTTGCAGCGTGGTGAAGATGGTAAGCATTAATCGATATGATATGTTGAAACAGTAATTAGCGTGACAACTTTTTCTTGGGAAAATTCATAACCCGATTCTGGCAAAACTTTGAGATGAATTAACTTCTGTTCACCAGAGTTTGCTAAGCGACTGGGAGATGAGTGCTAAGCTATTCTAACAGCCCAGTGTTTGTTAATTGTGAATTTGTCTTGCAGTGTCAGTAACACCTTATAGCAAAAGGTTTTACGTTCCCTCCTAGGCAGTTGCAAAATTTTCATCTTTCCTGTGTCACTCCTTAATGAACAAGCAAATAAAAGATAGCAAAAATTTTTCCCCATTTTAACATCAGCAGCTGGCCTTCTGTATTAAATTTTCACTTAGAGACCCAGAGGACAACTTGATAGCAGATATTAATGTTATCAGAACTGTTGTGTTACTTAAGGACTAGCATTGCACTTTAGCTTTAGGGTAAAAAGATGGAAGTTGTTTGCTCTTTGGGCTGATACCCTTTCTAGGGTATGTTACAGTTGTCCTGAGTGCATGGTCTTACATGAGGCTTTTGGTTCGAGATTGTGTGACAGCTGCACCTACAGCAACTTGGCTTTTCTCCTGGCACTCTCGTGTCTCTTGGATGTTATACTGTACTTGGTGCTGTAAGAGATGCTTGAGCCTAGAAATTGGCTACCCAAAGCAGTCTGCAGGTTTTTGTTGTGTTTTTTTTTTTTTTTTCTTTTTCTTTTTTCTATCTGGGTTCTTCTATCATGAAAAGTGAACTGAATTTCTGGAAGGTTCATGTTTCTGAACTCTTCCACAGGACACGTCCACAATAACAGTTCCAGTGTGGTCTTTGTGGAGAGTATATATTTATCTATGCACACGTAAACATATACCATATGTACATACACACATGTATGTGTGAACTTTAGATTTTGGTTAAATGTGCAAAGATACAGTTGGTAATTTAACTCATTCTATAAACTTTGTCCTGTATTGATTTTATTAAAACTGGATTGCAGAGGCCAGACACAGAAGGCACTGGAAATATAGCAGCGAGCAGTAGAAAAGCAATGTGCAGCAACTTCTGTGAACATAAGGTCTTCAGCATTTCTGTCCACGGTTTCCCAAGAAGAAGATGACTCAGATTGGTTTCAGTTTGTGTGGTTAAGAGAGTGCTGTCTGCTACACCTTCATTTTCTTTGATTATAGCACATATGAAAAGCAGCAAAAGGGCTTCATGGAGCGTGCAGGTACATCCAGGAGCTTCAACCACTGAATGTCGTTGTTTGGACCTAGGACTGCTTTAGTCCTGAGTGTTCAAGTTTTACTTGAAAACCCCTTTGAAATAGCAGTTTATTTTCTGTTCAAGCAAAGAATAATTGTTTGAACAATGCTTTGAAATTTGATTGCTTTGTCTCAGTTTCCTCATTGAATGCTAGGAAGCCTTCTATAACTCTAGGGCTAGATATGTGATTTTCAGAGACGATGTTTAATAGGTTTTGTTGAATTGCATTAATAACTCCTGTAGTTTATCTTGCCTGTGCCAGAATGATAATAAATCTTAGTGATGCATGATCTCTAAATTATTTTTCTTTAAAGGATCATCTTTTCATTAATTTTTCACAGAAAAGCCATGAAAACCAGTTTAATGGTATATCAGTGGAGTTAAAAACTACATGAATTAAGTCCAGGAATTAGGCCAGAAATGCAGAATTCTTTGTATGAGGTTTGATTGTGATCTGTACGGTACTAATAAGATATGTAGTTCCAGGAAGGTCCCAATTCTGGAAAAAAGTTTAATGTAGTTGGTAGTTCTGTCCATGGGTAACCTGTCTGGCTTTGGTAGGGTTTTGATTAAGAGTCTTCCAAAGCTGCTTTCAGGATTGTGGTCAGAGCAAGTGCTATTTTTTCTTCTTCTTTTTTTTTTTTTTCTTCGTTGTAGAGAGCTGTTTATTAACCACAGACTCTGAGCCTGTGGGTGTGACGTGCTGATCAGATAACTCTTTTTCCTCTGCTGTACATTTTTTTTTGCAGAGCATCACTTGAACCTGATTAAAAAGATAATTCTATCAGTGTAATACATGAAGAAGTCTGCAAGATTTTTTTTTAAAGAGCAATTAAAACTTTTGATATAATCTTTATATACTACCAACCTTTTTCACTGTTGGTTTTAACTGGAAGGATACTAAATAAGTACAGAAAGTTAGGTTTCTCTAACCTCTAACTTCTCAAAGCACACTGTGTTCTTCAGGTGACTATGAAGAGCAACTATATGTTGCTATGAACTAGATAAGCTTTTTTGCAAGTCTCCTATTTGTTTGTAGATTTTTAGTCTCAAATATTGTGTTACCATATTAGAATTTATTTTACACCAATAAAAAGTTAAAGGTGCTTTTTCAGTTTGTACAATGCTATTTCAGAGCATGGGCTATGTGACTACAGTCTTAGATGCAGTTTTTATATATAAAAAATTGAGGTTTTCTTTCCATACTCCTGTGAAGTTTCATTAAGCTTAACACCCACCCTGCCCCAACTCATTAACTCGTATGTTGTTATTTAGGTTAGTGCTACTTCCCTGTAACGGTTTCTTGTTTTTTTTCTGTTGAAATTTTCAGATGGTGGTACCTAAAAAGCTTGTGAGAGGACATTTAGTCTAGCCTGGTTTCTCTACAGGATTATTGATTGATTAGGAGCAGAATATTTCACCGTCCTTTGTTGAGGATTATGTAAAAGTTTTGAGGGAAAAAGCACGTGGTGCCTAAGACTGCATCACTTTTGTCGTTTTTGACAAACCTAGGAATATAAGCCAGAGTTTGTCTGAAGCTCTCTTGTGTATGAGCACCAAGTGTACCTGTAAGTCCTTCACAAATTACAAACTTCTGTGTAACTTTAAACCCTCCAGTTGTATCTAAATGAATGTTTTCATTATATTCAAATGTCTTTCATTTAATTGGAAAGTTCCTCAGGGTATGAACGTTGTCTTCTGTGTGTTTGGACTGTCACTAGCAAAGAGTGGGTGTTGGAGAATTATGAACGACAAAAACAATTTAGGCAACTATGGTTTTGTATTGAAGATAATGACTGGCATTTTGATGCTTTTTACCTTTTCCTTTCATTCTCCAGAGACTGAGAAATGGAGCCTTAGTCATTCCAGTTTTCAGCTTCTATTCACAGATGTAAAAATGTGGAGGAAAATGTTGCTGCTTTTCAGTGCCTCATTTCCTACAGATTTTTTTTTTTTTCCACCAACCTACAGAGATTCTTGGATGTATGTGTAATTTGGGGGTGGGTGCAGATATGTATGTGTGGGAGGGGGAAGGGTGAAAGAGGCTGGAGAAATAGGTCAAGGAAGCCCTTTGTCCTATCTCCCCTGCATTCTTCACTGGGGAGAAGAGACCTCGGTGGGGAGGGACGACCCTACTCCCCAGCAGTCGGAGGACAGTCCTGGAAGGAGTGGCAGGCTCTGCTCTACTCCAGAGATTCCAGCTGTAGTAATGTGGGGGCAGGCGCTGTGGTATCAACGCTGCTAGAGATGAATTATTCCCCTTCAGGCGTTTGCCTGACTGTGTCATTTTTTTCATGTAATGCCATATGCCACTTTTAGCAGTGTGATTGGGTTTTGGGCAGTGAAATTAAAAGGGAAAAACTCGATGAGTTAAGTAATACAAATATTAACTTGTTATAAAAAGAATTTTGTATAAAATTCAGTAGAATGAACTTACTGGTATTAATATAAGTAAGTAGAAGCTGAAAACAGCAACCTGTATCATGTGATTTAGTCAATCCCATGAAAGTTGATGTTCCTGTGCTTTTTTCAAATTTAATTTTAGTTTTGTTTTAGTACTTAACTGTTTGAGATGGCTGCCTGGGGGATAGTTTGCGGGCTTTTAAATTGCTGGCATTCAGAAGTGTTAAGAGTTTGCATATTTTTCTAAGCTAATGTCAGCATGCTTCTGCCCTCCCACACACTGAACAGTCCATCTTACACAGAGGTTTATCGTTCTTTAAGGAGATATGTTATGCTGCTAGCTCTCTTCATATAGAGTTTAATAGCTTGTCTTTCATGTATGGAAGATTTAAAATCTGCTTAAAAAGCTTTGAAAACTGCTTAAACTTTCAAGGTTTAAAATGCTTTTTGCAAAGCCTTAAGACACTTCTCTCTCTCTAGCACTGACTTGCAGAGGCTGAAGTGTAGGGTTTCCTGTCTGGTTCACAGAAATAGTCTTTTTAATTCTTCCTTTGCCACTGGTGATACTATCTGGAGATGCAGATACATGTAGGTGCACGTGCTCATCATGCAACTGTTGGGATAGATACCTCTGTTAATAAAATAAAACATGATCAGGGCTACAAAGTTATATAACTGTTCATGAAGTCTTAAAACCCCCTGAAGCCAAAATAAGTTTTCCTAGTAAAGTGCTATTGTTATTCCTTAAAATATTTTTTTTGCAGCAAGAGCAATTTGAGCATAGTACCTCTTTGCAACTGATGTGTTAAGAATCTGTATTTTTTGTGGTAGGCTGACATGTGATAACTCCAAGATCCAAGTAAAAACATTATATTTGCAGGCACATACTGAGGATGAAAGATGCTACGTGACTGACAGATAAAGTACTAGAATGGTGAAAACATTAACTACTTTGCCTTTGTTTGCCTTTGACATTTTTCCATGTGTCTTGGAACTGTAGCTCTACGTTCAGAGCTGAATAATTTGGGTGTACAAAGACTTCTTACATTTTGTGATTCTGGTTTAGGAGAAAAGATTAAAACTTAATACTGAACTTTATATGGAAAAGAGAAGAGAAAAAGCAGAAGTGGTGAGAGAAAAAAGGCCTGAACAAGACTTTGGGTGTGGTATCTGCGTTTCCTGAGCTGGGAAAGGCAAGACAGCAGTTTACAGTCATACTGTCTTCCTTTGCAAAATTCTTAATCCTTGCTTGGAAGGTACTGTCCAAGTATTAAATCCTTAATTAGAAATAAGGTTTGAACAACGCCCTTAGATTATGTTTCTTAGAGCTTGAATCTGGATCTGGTTTCTTTACACGTTTGAGTGGGTATTCAGATGTAGATTAAAATCTAGCTAAAATTACAAGCTTGTGTCTGAAAATAGCATATTAGTTAGGACTTCTGCGTTTACCTTAGGACATATTTTACAAAATTTCTTAGTTGATGCCAAGTTTTAATCATCATAGAGGCATAATTGTCATAAACCAGCTATGGCAAAATACCTTGGTTACCATTTCATTTTTCCTTAAACTAAGAATGGGAAAGAGTGACACAAAGAATGATTAATACTTCTGCTTACCTTCTAATAGAGAACAAGAAATTCCTATTCATCTGACTTTAGATGCTGTTCACATTAAGGATTTTATTTGTCTTACCAGTTGAACCTGTTTTAGAACACATCTGAGTATTGTAAAGTTATGGTGTCATTGTGTAGATGGAGTCGAACGTTTGCTTTTGGGAGGAGAAAGTTCCTTTGCTCTGTTATAGGACAAGCTAAATGGAAAAATCTGCTGTCTTTGTATTTAAATACTGATGCTAAATGTTGAATTTAACTTAACTGTGGTACGGGAGTTGCACTTGACACAGAGAAGGTGTGCTGATGATTGTTATAAGGCACAGCCTCATTTCCCGCAGAAGTTGCAAAGGAAAGCTTAACATTAAGGCAACTGTTCCTAGGAATGGATTTGCATTATTGAAGAACGATGGTAACTTTTATATCCTTGGCTTAAGATGCAATATAAAAAAAGTAAATGTAAAAGTGTGTTTTGTATTACAATGAATGTGTTTATGTTCTGTTTAAATGCAAAATAAGAAACGGTAGCAGCATAGAGGTATAAGACAAGGGTTGTGTGACAGTTGTAAATTTACCTGGAGGTCTGTAATGAGTTTGAAATAATGGAGTGAAACCACTGTCTTTACAGTGACAAGAGGGAAACAGTTATTGGAAGTTGGTCTTGCTAGCGAGAGCTGATCATTCATGCATCCTCTTCCTATCCTTTGGAGGATATTTGGCTCTTAAACTGTGTGTGTTTGCTGTTTGTTTGTGTTTTACTTCAAATAGCTCGCGCTGCTAAAAGCAGCATGTGAGGTAAGCATCCTTCCTGCTTCTGGTGGCACCTGGCAGGCTCGCTCTGTGGGTACGCTCGCCGTTCAACTGGTGGGGCTGCTTCTGGAGCTGACAGGAAATGTTTCTCACGGAGGTCTGATAAGGAGGAACTGGTGGGATTTTCATGCCATGCAATGTAGCATAGGCTATTGTTTCATCTCTGAGCATTAATTTCAAGTTTTTTGGATTTGTTAAAATAAATGTGTTGCTAATTCAGGAAACTGAAAAAAACTAGGGATGTCCTTACTGTGTCCTATCATCTTCCTGATGGCTTTTGGGCTTGTAGGGTACTCTCTGAGTGTTGGAATTGTGTTGGGGTTATGTTAAACTCCTCTCCTTTTTTTGAGGAAATGGGTTCAACAGCTTTGCTGGTGTGTTCCAGTTTTCTGTTCATATAGTAAAACTTCGCTCTTAAGGAAAAAAACAAATGGTCAAAGTTAGATCCCTGTCACCCATGGTCACATTAAGGCATTGCACATTTGGAGATAGAGTAAATTTTCATTTCGTGTAAACAAAATTCTGTGTAAAGAGCACAGTTATGCCAGATTGGTATCATGCAGTAATTCATTGAACTGAAAATAGTTAACGATATCGTGACACAACATGGGAAATTCTGAAAAACTTTGTGTCCAGGAAAGAGTTTTGCTGGTATTTATATTCTAGGTATCTTTTCCCTGCTAAGAATATTGCTGGATAAAAAAGGACTTTAATTCCCTATTGGCAGATGAATTGCTTACTTCTTTAGCTGAAACTAATGAACTTTCCCTGTCATGTCACAGGTAGCTGTGATGACAGTGATGGTGTGCCAGGACAGGTGAAGCTTTCTGACACTGGCAACTGAGTTAGGTGAGGTTTTGAGCAATCAGTTGCAGTTTCAATCAGGCATTTTTAATTGGTGCAGCTGAGTTAAACCCATTATAGTTTGTGGGCATGGGCATATCGCATGCAGTGTAAGTAGATGTTTATATCTGCTTTTACTTGGTGTCAGAGTCCTGTAGCATCTTGCAAGGTCTGGTCTAAAAATGCTTATACAAGTGTCAGAGAAAAAAAAGATCAAACTAGCTTGTGTAATTAATAAGTAAGCAATTTAAAAAGAGAATTCTCTTTCTCAGTCTTGATGTAATATGCTGTAGTTTACAAAGAATAATTTGAAATGTATTTTTTTGGATTCTGGTTCTCATGTTAGAAATGAGTGCTATGAAACTGCGTGACAAAAAAAAAATAATGCTTGAGATAACCACCTCTAAAGTGCCTGGCTGAAAACATTTTTCACTGGCAATAAAAACCATAATAAATTAAAGCTTCCCTTAAATTCTTTGGCAACTAGTGATGGTGACTGTCTTCTTTTTAAATAAAGAATTTTGTGTGGCATTGCTGGACACCGACAGATCTAGCAAACTACTTTGTCGTTGAGAATACTTGTCAGGCCTTGCAATCCTTGGAGGGAATTTGCATTGTGATGTCAACAGTGAACAAAACAGAAATCCTTCCAGCTCCTACTATTGGGGAAAACGATGAGGGACAGGATAAACCAAATAAAAAAATAATAAAACTAAATTAATCTACCAGAACTTTTAGTGGAAGTGAAATAAGACGAAGGTTGGAAATAGAAAGGTAGGTGAATTGCTGTTGGCTGTGGACGGCAGAGCTCTCGGAGCCAGTAAGTCCATGAGGATGGGCAAAGCCTGAGCCCTTGCTCTGTAAGTGGCTGGGGAACATGAACTTGGTCTCCTCGTATATGATCTGCTTTGTGCATTTTAAATAGATGAGAAAGATCTGAAATTGCAGCGTGCTTTGAAGCTCTAGAATGAGAAAAAGTACTTTGCTTCCAGCCCTGAATTACTTCAGTTCAATCTGTAGGCTTGCCTGACTCTCCTAACATGGGACTCAAGGTGTCTCAGCTCTGAAATGCTGCTTTTCTCTGCATTTCCCAGGCAACATCTTGGTAACAGCATTTGCTCTCACAGAACCCATCTGTGTGGCTTCTCCTACCTGTGTGTTTTGGTTGGTGAGGCTTTCTTGCCTGAAAAATACTCTGTGTGAAAATGAAGATACCTTGTTATAAGACGTTCTTTGCGAAAGGAGTACCCGGTAGATATTCTGGCTTTCTGGAGAACAGTGGCTGTACTTCATATGCTGTCCAAGTGTTAAAATGCTCAATAGCCCATCTGAAGGGAGACATGGGTGTCCAGGATAAAAATTTGTCTCTGTATGCAGTCATTTCAGTGAGTTGTGGCCTGGGATTGCAGAATGATCTGTGTGCTCGCCAGTTAACATCATCATTAATGACTTTAGCAAAAGAGTCTGAAATTAATTAAAGTTAGGACAGTTGCAGGGGCACTCATGGTTGTATTGTAACATGAATTTAGAGTCAATCTGTGTAAAGTAAATATATACCCTTAGTATGTGCGGTTCTTCTGGATTCCTGCTGAGAACATAACTGGGCTGTGTGTGGAGCCAAGTCAGAATTGCTCACATCGTTGTGTCTTAAAAACATAATGGGGTTTTATAATCTGGTAAAAGTGCATTGTTTGCTTTATGTCTCACCATGTATGCATCTGCTTATATCTTAATATAAACAGGGAAACTTGATACTGATGTATGCTACTAGGGTATTTGTCCTACTGGAGTTCTGGTCCTGTGTATTTTGACACTAGAAATTATTCATCTAAGCATGACCAGTATGTTTTAATTGTCAGCACATCTTGAAATATTCATCTTTCAGTAAGCAAGACGAAAAGCCTTGCTAGGACAGAAAGTGCTAGAACAGCGTAAACAATAGTTACAATGGTTGCAAACAAAGTGATGTTTCGAAGTGCTTTGTATGCAATGAGACCAAAGTGATTTTAGTGGTGGTGGTTGTTTTTTTGTTGTTTTGTTTTTAGGCCTGTGTTTAATTAATGTTGCTTTGGGTATGTAGAACAGTATATATTACTTAGCATGGCGGTTAATATAGTAGCTTTGTGGTAGTGGGTCAGAAACAATGCAAATCACGGGACAGATACAAATTGCCTAATGTGAGATAAAAGTTGAAACAGTTAAGTGTTACAGAAAGTGAGAAAGTGCCTTTCTATTGATTGATGTTCCAGAACCTCAATTTTTTGAGTCCCAGCAGTATATATTCAATTAATCTATTTCATAGTAATATTAGAAGTCATGCCATATATGTAAACCAGAAAGAAATGATAGTGTATGCTGTGAGTTATCTTAAATTAGTATTCCTGTAACAGCAACACTGATCCATTACAAGAAAATAATACATCTTGGAAACCAAAGAAGCCACATTTGAAATATAAATCAATAGTTCTAAAGTTTATTTACCCTATCATATCAGTACTTTGTTCACCAATGTTTTTGGAGGATTTTGTTTAACTCTACAGTGTATCAACTAGACATACTGGAATGATGCGAGTATTGCAAATATGCAGGGTTAGGCAGAGAGCCAGATTTTATTCTCAGATCTGCTCTGAACACCAATGGCTGACAGAGATGAATTTGAAATAAATGTTTTCAACTTCATCAGGTTCTTCTGAAGAAAATGTTTACTATATAGCAGCGATGGAAAGCGGTGGTTTGTTGAGGTACACTAATTGACTCCTCAAATCTGAAATTCTCAGACATTATAAGATAATTCTTAATTATGTTCAAATAAAATAGGTGAGCAGTGAAAAAAGAATGCTCTTTCATGTGTAGCCATGTTAGAAGTTATGAGCATTGATAGAATGCGCAGGTGTGTGGATAAAACCTGCTATATGCCTGAGGAACTACAGTCCTTCCCTCTGGAAATTCCTGTGCGCAGAAACTGATCACGTACACCAAAGGTATGGTGATACAAAACACAGCATCATACAGAGTACCAACCAAGTGTGGTTTTGAATGGTAGTAAGCCAACAAAGAATAACATTTTATACACAATAGACTAAATACCTTCCTAACTTGTGGCTAGATGGCTCAGTAGTTACTAATAGGATACAAAATCTTTCAGTTCTGGAATATGTTTACAGAGCTAGCTCAGAATTTTTTTTTTTTTTTTTTTTTTTTGAGTGTCCTGTCATTGTCCATGCTTCCTCCCTTTGCTTGTGTGAAGTTTAGGTTTTCATTTGCCTTAGCAGCACTAAGGAAAAAGGATTAAAAGAAACCCTACTTTGTAAGGGCCAGACATAATCCTAGATTGGTGTTGGACTTTGCTGATGTTGAGCTTCAGCCCAACCGTGGAAAAAAAAAAAATGTTTGCACAAAGGTAAAACACTTGCTGTATGTTAGTAGGAAGCGCAGGCACCAGTCACCCTGAAGGGGAGCAAAGAAAGCCAGGATGACATTGCTGAAAGCCTGAGTGATGCATTACTGTGGGGCATATCAATGAGCTTTACTGCTTATAAGCATCCATTAGGCAAGTTCTGCAAAAAAAGCCAAGTCTTTGAATAGCATTTTCCGGGAAATAGACGCTTCAAATTTGAAAGGAATGACTAATATTGAGCACAGTGCATTTCTTGGTAGTAGTTTTCTGGTGCTAGTGATAAGCATTACTGTCTTCTGTTTTACAGCCCGTCTTTCTGTGGGCAGCTTGCAGAAAGCAAAAGCTGTCTTAGTTGTTGTGTGGCTGCACAGAAATTGTGTTGGTATAACTGAACTGATAGTGAGGGGATGAGCGCTTCTGAAACTGCCACAAAGAAAATGGTGTATGTATGCTAGTTCTCATTACGGGAAATCAAGATATAAGTGCATCATAGAGACATTATATGACTTTCCTAAGTTTTAGCTTTTCCTGTCCCTCAAGTAATTTTTTTTTAAAATACTATTTTTATAATATCAGAAAATTACCTAAGTTTGTTTGTTTTTATTCATTGGTGACTAAACCTTAATTAGCAATGTATTTGGCTGTAGGTAAAGAACCTTTTATGAACGCCCCTTCAAGCAGGAGCCAGTGGGGGTGAAGTCTGTGGTTAAGCAAGTTTCACCTCAAATAGTCTGAGTTTGGTGGGTAAGGCAGCGTAGAAAACTTACTGTATAACCTTTTTAACATATTTAAGCAGTAGACAACCTTAAAAAAAAAAAAAAACCCTCTTTATAAGCTATTGTATCATGAAATATGAGGGGACTGTGATTGAGACCTCCTTGAAATGCTGTAGTTTTTACTATGGAAAAGATTAAACAAGACTACATATTCTTAATACCTTTGCAACACAGCAGCACTTCAGCTGCACATCTATGTGAAAGTTACAACTTCCTGCTGACCTGTAACTTCAAAAAGAAACTTGTTCTAGGCTTTATTCAAGTAGGAAGTTTACCAAAATTTCATTAAAACATTGTTAATGTTGCCTGATGCAACAACACGTTTGCAAGATGTTGTTTCAAGATACTCATAATCCAGGGAAATCAGTAACTTAATAGTTTAAATGCTATTTTACCCATAGCTCATCAAAATTTAAATGCTGTTTTACCCATAGCTCATCAAACGTCCTTAGTTGCTTGCTGCCTTGTCACTCTTCAAGGAATAGCAGTTGTGAGAATGGTACCCGCTCTTTCTGTTTTTACCTTTAGGGCTTGGATGCCTTGCCAAGAAAGAGGTGTGATTTGGCACCTCTTTCTTTTGATCCCTTTTGCGGCAGGGGAAGCTGAAAGGACTCCTGTCACCTCGTACTACAGTCCCAGTGTTGTTTTGCTTCTCTAAACTTGTCCTGCGTAAGAAAGCTGGCCAAGCAAAACTAGTAGGTTTCTGTCACTGTTAATGGTGAATGGCTCCCCGTGGCATATGGAGAGCAGCTAGGAAACGTGGTAAGAAAATCCAATGAGCAATGACTGATTTAAGAGAGGGAGTGGATTAGGATTGTGCTGGCGTGTAGCATTGCTCTTCACGTTCTCATTTTTAAAGGGGAGAATGTTGCAGAACTCTGTTCTCAGAGTTCAAGGTGCCACACAGATGTGTTACATTTAAGATAACAGAGTTTATTTGATTTCTTTATTTTTATTCAATAAAAGCTAGGTTAATGTGCAGAGAATAGTGAAGTAGACTATAAGGTCTTGTGAGTTCAGGCTGAAACTTTTGCCACGTTCATAATGTGTTTTTAGCATTTCAGAGCGCCTTATAATTGCTTCTGTTAATACCAGATCAGTATTGCTTTCTATGTAAAACACAGGATTTAAAAATAGATCCACATTTTAAAGAATTATAAAAATGCATGAATCTGCTACGCTTTCTTTTTGTTATCAAAGCCTTCCTGTATATTTAGCAAAGAAATAACAAACACTGAAGTGTGTGTTTTAAAACTGCTGTAGAGTTTCATTCCAAAAGCAAAACAAATAAGTGATGTGTTCACTTACCCTTTATTAGAACCTTTTTGGGAAAAACTGAACAGTGTGTAGTCAGAATTTTCTTAAGTAGTTTTCAAATTTTACTGGAGGATTATATTCAGTAACCTTTTTCTTTTTAAATTTAGCTGCAGGGCTTTGTGGTACTTGAAATGACTCATGCGTTGTACCATGGCTTAAAAACTTATCCCTTTGTATGTGTAGAACTATAACTCCCATTTTTTGAAGCAGTTTTAGTAACTGTCTGAGATTAAAATGATTAAAGAGCCCAAAAGCGATGGTAGATGAGTAAGTCTTTGTATATCTGTCGGTGTTAAGAAGGGGTTTAGATGTACAATTGCATGTAGTTTACTTTCATACATGTGGTGCCTCTAGGATGGTGCATATTGCATAATTGTTTAGATGTTAATTTGATTATATGCTTGTAGATCAGGAATAAAAAACAATTTTGGTAATTTTGTGTCTAAGAGAGAACAAGATGGTAAACAATAGCATATAGATGAAGAAGGGGACAAAGTAGGTCAACCAAATCATGTGTGCAGGGTGATTCTTAATCACGTTTTTTGTGTGTTTGGTTTATAACTCTCTATAAGAGAGATTTTTCTTAGCACATCAGAAATGAGATTTCAGTATCTTGCTCACAGCTAAATGAAGTATCCCCTTATCATAGTGGAGTTGGTTCCTTGTTTTGCTGTCTTCTCATTTTTGGTTTTAATTTTGGGTGCAAGTGTGTGTGGGAGGAAGTTGTGACTGAGGCTTTTCGTTAAGGAGATGCTCTGTAATTTGAAGAACAAGAGAAATGTGTTCTTAAATTAGACTTCTGTGTTTGAAAATGTATATTTCAGCAGTTCTGTGCAAAAGAAAGATGTTGCCTCTCATCGTCAGAACAAGTAAAGATTCTGTGTTTTTTTTCACTGCAGATGAGTTATCTGTGCATTCCATATTGTTTAATGCATACGTGATTTCTATGTGAAGGCATGTGTCCCTTTCACATAACTGGTAAAGCACTGGTTAATAAAACCAGCTGAAGTTAGCCACAGCGGGTGTTGCAATTCAGCGCTTTGGTGATACTGGCCAGCATGATCTGAATCTGGCGGAATTATCCAGAAAATTTCTTCTGAGATGTGCTAAACTCTGCTTTCCAGATCTGGCAGCTTAAAATAGGTCTGATGGTGCTGCAAGGAGCTCAGTGTGCGGTCCTTGAAAACACGGCTGCCTGCTTGGAACAAATCACCGGAACCCTGGGTCTAAAATATGAATCCTTTCCTGCACTGGATGCAACTTCTTTCCTGTGTGGATCCAAAACTAAAGTGTTACATGTTCCCAGTGGTCTCCAAAAGTGTCAGACCCCCATTTTGCCTGCATGAAAACTGCTGTGCCCTTCCTCAGTGTGGATGAAAGGGGATGGGCCTGACTGCAGGGGTTTGGAGGGCTGTTCCCCGGGAGCTGCTCCTTGCGGTTGCATTTCTGGTGCGACTCCATTCTTGTATTTCTAACTGAAAGAAAAATGGAAAGTGTGTCAAAATACAGATTCTAGCCTCCTAGGCAGAGAAGAAAAACTGGGAGCAGGCTTTGCAGGAGTTCATTTTCCCCCACCCATGTGTGGCAGCATGCCTTGTGTCACTGCCCAAGCCCACCTTGGTCTATGCCAGCTTCTTTTCTCTGGTGTGCATACCTGTGGTCAGCTGCTTAGGTTTGGAAGTTGGTTAAAACTGTCACTTTTTTCTCCTGGCCAACTGTGGGCCTGACTTGTGCATGCATGCTTGGTTTTGAGCTCCCGTGATACCCTTGGCCTCTGCAGCATCATGGGGCAGTCCTGTCTGTGGCTGCAGCACAGAGTTTGTGAGCAGAGTTTCCTTCTGTTTGTTTTAAACCCGCTACTGTTGGTTCATACATTTTGTATTACAAGACAAAGGGAGTAATTGTTCCCTTTTCACTTTCACTTGCACCATGGGTGATCTTTTATTCCCCCACAGCTGTCTCTGTAACCTGAAGAATGTAATTTGTTGAGCCCTGACCATGAGTACGTGCTTTTCCATATACATCCTTTTGTATTCTCTCAATCTTTTTTGGTTTTTGGGGAGACGGTGGGCATAACTGCATGAAATATCCAAAGTAGCATCGTGTTATGGATTTCTATAGCAGCAGAGTGATGATTCACAAATTACTATTTATTTTTTGCCCCATGTTTGGAGGCAAGCGTTTCATCGCTTTTACCCATGGTGAAGGGTAAAGGTGCTGTTTATTGTTACCACTCTTTCTCATAAAAAGATCATGAATAGAGTTGTAAAAACGAACATCACCACCCCCAAACCACAACTCTTTGAGTTCTATGTCTGTTTCTAAAGCTTCAAATCAGTAGGTCATCTGATCTCATGTAGTGCAGGTTTTTTTCGTGTTTGGTATGATGCTATGGTGCTACATGTGGGGTCAGAGAAGGGAATATAAAAATGGCCCAAAATGTATTTTCAGTATAGGAAGAAGAATCTTGGATTTTTACTTCTAGCCACAGGGAGAATTTCAGTGTGTTCTGATTTTAAAATCTCCCGTATTAGTATTTTTTTTCCTTCTCAGTAACCTGGTTTAGAACTAAAAATAGTAATGAATAATAAGAAAATAAATCTGTTTCTATTATCATACTCTTGGGTTAATGCTCTGGATTTGTTCCTTCTCAGATGTTTTGTCTATCTAAAATCAGTTTGCGTACATCCTCTCAGACCAGCCTATGTATGTGTGAAAATGTGCATTTTGTTGAATCACGCTCACAGTGAATATCTGTAAACAAGCAAGTTCTTTGGCACCATTTAATTATACTAAATGCCTCTTTATTACTATTTCTTTGTATCACTTCTGGAGATTAGTGATAATATGGTGGGGTTTATGTCTGATAACTCCAAGTAAAAGTAGTTCAGTACAAGCCCGAGGGTGTGTTTGCTGTTGCGGTAGCGCAGCAGGCACTGCTGCCATTGGCTGTAGTGTGCAATACATGTCTCCTTGGTACGTGGTCCAGCGGTCAGTCTTTGGAAAGATCACAGAGCCTCAAACACATCAGAGGTTGGCTTAAGTATTTTTGTAGCTGAAGATATAAACATCTAGCAGTCTCTAGGTATGACAGCAGCTATCCTGTGTGGGACTTTTTTTTTTTTAAAGGTCATTAGAGGGAACATCAAATACTCAGGCTTCCTAAGCATAACTGTCCTGTGTGGCAGAGAGAGATGGTGGCATGTGCCTGATGTCTGACACCCCATGAAGACAGAGAAGGTTATCTCCTTTTTTCCGCCTCCTTCACAAATCCAACCTTTTCTTCCTGTTGAGAGAATTGAGGTTGCTGTTATTCCCATCCTGGGACGTTGCAGTTATGGTAGCATTTGTTTCCAGGCTCTCAAGTCCTGTTGCTTTCCACATACCGCTGCCGTGACTCGGCCCTGTGGGGTAGCTGGTAAGGGATAAATGTGCGTTGGTGGTTTTTTTGGTTTTTTTTTTCCTGTTATTTCACACTTTCTTGTTCCACCCCAAAACACACTTTAAAAAAAATAATAAAAAAAAAACCAGAAAGCAAGCAAACACTCTCATGTTTCCCCATTCAAGCAACCTATGCCAAGCAGCAATCCATTTGCCTCTGGCTCTCTTTTCAAAGCAGATTGGTGAAATTGGTGAGATGGATTTCCTCAGCTGTGGTTTATTCTCCTAGCAAAGCCCTGGGAACTCTTTCCAAAATACATACTCAAGAGAAGGCATAAGAACTTCACAAAGATGCAAACATCTATTTGTCTGCAATAATAATTTCTTTTCAGTGATTCACAATATATCATATGCTTGTTCAAACATTAAAATATTGCTCAGATCTAGGTGGGGCTTTTTTTCTGGCCTGCTTGTGGATTTTCTTTTTCTCAAGATGCAGGAATGTATTTTTATTAATGTTAGTCCACTTCAGTAAACTTTCTTGCCACTGTGTATTATTTATGCTATAGAAATGCAAGTGTTACAAAGAAACAAAATACAGGTCATTGCAGTGGGGGGTTGTTGTCCTGTCCCTGTCCTCCCCCCCCCCCCCCCCCCAAATCCCGTGGTTTATTTGCCCAGAATTCTCCATTTTTGATGACCAGTGATGCTGAGCACTTACACATCTTGTTCCACACAGCAAAGCATAAAATATTTCTGTTGCCATACTTCTTATATTTTAATTGCTGAAGATAACTGGGACAGTGGGCAATACTGATGCTATACTTCCAATGAATTCTGGAAGATACACTTTTCCTATGTCTTGAGCTTTGCCTTAGTGTATCCTTAGTGAGTGTAAAGTTATGTTCTGTAGATGTCCAGAATGCTAGGCGCTTGAGTATAATTTAATAATCTGTGTATTATTTTAAAGACACACATAAGCAATAGCTGCTTGCTAATAAAATGCATTTACTGACCCATGAGTGAATTGATCCCTATGACTATTTAAAGCTTAGGGCTCTAAAAGTTTTTCTCTTATCTTTATGTTAAACAATGGAAAGTTTTACCGTATGTTCAAATAACGTCTTCATCAGGTTCACAACAGGATACCATAGTTAATTTTCAGTTGAGTGCTTTACAGGATTTTCTTTTTGCTGGCTGGTTGGGTGAAAGTCTAGACACTGAGAGACGAGGCGTTAGAGGGGCCTCACAATATCGTTATTGTGAATGGTAAGTAGGAGCAGCTTCCTCTGATGTACGGACTCCATGCCCAAACCAGTAGTACAAAGGCATAGCTTTTGTTCAAGGGGATAGGGGCTAATCCAAATGCTGCACACTGTGAAAAACCTTTTATGGAAGGGGGGAAAAACTTGCCTTGAAGGTGAGAGGTCAGCAGTTTAACCTCTGACCATAAAATAAGAGACTGCCGAAGAATGGGATGAACAAGGGGGAAAAATACTTCAAGTGCTCCATTCTTTGTTTATCAAAAATGGGTCAAGCAAATGAGTGTCAGGAATGGTTACAGGAGTTCTGATGGGACGCAAGTGAGTCTGAAGATGTGTGATGGCTTAGCTGTGCATTGCTACAGAGTTTGGAGTTTGCATAGTTGTCTCTTCTCAAATGCTTGATTAAGAGGTCCCCAAATGAAAATTGACTCTTTCAGCAACCCTTAAAAGTACAGTTACTCTGCCGTCCTCCTCCCCAGCCCAGATCTGATATTTTTAAAAAATTTTTTGAAGAATTTATTTATTTTAATCTTTCCTTGCATAAATTAACATCATTTAGTATTTGGCCTTTTAACTGTTTCCACTGTTTCTGGACTACTTTTCTGAAGTTCATAAAGAAGCATCACAGTAGTAACCTCCTCGCACGCATTCAACGGGCAGTGAGATGGGTCTCTTTAGTGAATGCCACGGGTCTTTGGGTGGTCAGTGCTATTGTACAACAGCAGGGGAGAGCTGTTTCCAATCTTTGTGCAAAGGGAATATGGAGGCTTTCCCCTCTGATCTCATTTTGGTATTATCAGTGCTGGGAATTTAGTTGCAATCCAATTAGAAATGATGGAAGTTATGTTAACTGATAGTTAAGCCTCCCATATTCTCAGGTCCACCCATTTGGACTAATTGGTTATGCTACTCTTGACTCAGGCTGGCAGAAGATACCAACAGCGATTAATGTACTTGGTGCGTTAAAGCTCCCTGCCCGGCATACAACCATTCCTTGTGCTTCACTACATCCAGCCCCTGAGAAGCACTACTCTCCTCCCTCCCAGTCTCTCCCAGCATGCAAAAAAGCAAAGAAGACATAATGCCTTGCCTGTGCACCTCTGGTAGTTTTATACTTCACTGGCCAGAGATGTGTGTTATATGAGGTAAATTCCTCTTCCTGCTTCACACAAAGGGATTAAAGTTAGGCTTTGTCGTTGACCCTCTTCACGTGTCACATCTTCAAACATTTGCTTATGACCTGGACAGCTTTAGGCCCCTTGCATTAAGAGAAGTGATCAGTAACCACCAGCATTCCCCAGCCAGCCAGTGGCAGGACTTGTCAGCATTCCAGGAAACGTATTTTGGTACATGCTTGATTTTATTTGTGCTTGTAAATAGCACAATCTCGGATGTTATGCTTCCTCTGACCCTTGGATGAGCTTAATTCTTTGTTTCTCAATTTCATGTAGACACCCATCTTTCTTCTTTGTAATTATGTAGGGGTAAATTCCTCAGAAAAGTATTACTAAATGTACTTCCATGATCTGACACATCTTCAAATGAGAGAGAAGAGCCTTCATTCTGTTTACGATCCTTAGAATCCCTGTTGGGTTTACTGATTTCAAAATGCAGTGTTTTAGTGGAGAGCTTGTCAATCTGCAGAGTTGTTTAATAAATCATTTTTAAATGAAAGACTTAGGATTGTGGCTGTTGCTGGACATACCTGTGCAGGTGATTCCTGTAGCTTTTAAGTGAAAGTAAAATGAATAACCTGTTATACTCTATTTGCCTTGCTGTTAATGGGCTATTTTGTAACTTTTTCAGTGGGCAGCATTTAATATGAGTTGTAACTTTTTAGGCTTTTCAAATTTGATGGGACAAAATGGTGTTCTCAACCAAAACTACTGACATGTTTGTGCTTAGGGAAGCATCATGAGTTAAAAGGTTTATGTATTTTAGAGTAGGTGACCTTCCAATATCTTGTATTTGAATTTGGAAAACAAGAGATACAGTTTTTCCCCTGTAATTATTTATTCTGGAATCTTTAAAAGCAATCTAAGCCTCTTCTATACCTTACTCACTTGGTAATGATCACTTGGTGATGTCATGCTCTGGAGTAGTATCTCATGCAACGTGTCCCTATTTCAGGAGAAAAATGGGTTAAAAAAAGGTACTGCTGTCCGTAGTTCATATCTCCTTGCTAAGTTCTTTTTTTCTGACTAATTGTTACAGTGGTAAAAAACTGTGTGATAAAAAGTACTCTCTGTGTCAAAAATAAAGTTTATGAGTCCTGCATATCTTAAGGTGGTATATTTGTTGTGGGAAAACAAATGAGCATCTTCTTGAGCTAGAACAGGGTTTTATTTCTGGAATCTTAACTGTTGCTTTTCCCTGAAGAGAGGAGGTATGCTTTGCTGTTCTAAACACAATGTTAGTCCGTGGAATTTACCTACCGTGAAAAGAAATCCTCCAGGGGCAGATGGGACTTTAGGCTCCAGTTCTGTCCTGAATGTGCTTTTCAACAAGACACACTGCTCACTGGCATCCGGTTTTGCCTAGAGCCAGTTAGTCCCCTTGATAGGAATGAAGAATTTTAACAATAAAAAGTCATCTGAGTGTGTTAGTTGCACATCCATAATTCTTCAAATCTATTTTTAGTCTTTTCAGTTTTCAGAAGTGAATGGATTTTCCTTGCTCTGGCAAGTGTGCTGATTGTGTTTATCAGAGTGATGGAAGGCTCAAGATAAGAGAGTAGCTATCTGAGGCTTGCTTGAGAGAGAGAGTATGTCTTTCTACTTGAAAGGTGCAGCAGTGTTTTCATACCTTGTATGTTTTCTTACTAATTATCAAAACAATTAATTAAAAAGGTGCTATAAGGAGATACCTTACTTTATGTAGACATAATTTACAAATACATCGTATCCCATTGATTATGAAATTGTCGGCATGGGTGATTATAGTTAGGCTTCATTAATGAAAAAAAATGGAATTAGTTATCTTAAAACAAAGCAACGTTTCTTTTATCACTGTATATTGAACTGTTGTTGACGAAGAGTGCACGTGCGTGGTTAATGATTTGTTTCTTCTGCAGCATGGTGTATTTTAGCATAAGAATTTGCTTGCCTGAAAATACTTTAATACTTCTTCCGAAAATTCATTTTTATGCCTTATGAAGACTAGTTGGCACCTGTGATTAATTCTTCTTAGTATTCATAGTTTTTCTGTTTTCCTGATAAATGACAAATCAGACAATGGTATTTTCTTGGAGCCCATCTGGTCGTGACTTAAATTTGTGTTTAGAGCAGAAGTTATTAGCCTTTAGCATTGATTTCAACTGTACATCCTCATTGGCCTAGGTTTCATGTACATAATAGACCTCAACTATTTCTCCTAGAGGTGAATTTCCTTTTGTTTTCAGAAGCAAAAGGAAAAATAAAGAGGAGAGCTCCAGATTGTTACCAAATTGTTACCAAACTGTATTGATCATTTAGATCATCCTTTTAAGCCTTGCTGTGGTGAATGCGCAGCCGTGGCAGCAGTACTTCTTTACTGGTGGACATCACGAACATATGGAAGGACAGAACATGGGTGTGAAATGACTAGAAGTGGGTAGTGATGTGGGGCTTGTAGGTAATCTGAGGTTTGTCTAATGATCTACATCAAGGAGGAATTTGGAGAAATAGATACAAAATGGATGCTAGAAACATACGGCCCCTCCAACGTGTGGAAGACGTGATAGCATCTGATCCTTCCTTGCAACTGCTGAACAGAGGGAAATTGTGCAATGAGAAGGGCAGTTGAGAGAAGACCTTTTTATGACAAATTTCTTCCAGATTAATGTAAAAGAATACATAATATTGCATGCAGTATCGTATATTTCAGCTTCTTGTGCATTCTGTGTGTTGGTGACTGTTACTGTTGTGCATGTTTCTAGGTGCATTCTGAAATATTAGCATCAGATTTATTTGGTAAGTTGATGTTTTAGATGGGACATAATCTTAGTTTATGCTGTTGTTGATTTATTAATAAGTAATACCTTGTTCTTTCACATCAATAATAATATCTTTTTTTCCCTTGCTAATATTTTTCACTGCTGTATATCTGGTGCATACACATGCATTACTCATGGTTTCCCGGTTCTCATCTCACTTCTTTGTGCTGTAATGCTTTCGGAAAGTAAAATTAGGACCTTCATCGCTTCAGAGGCAGAAATACTCAGTTCAAACATATGGATGGCCCCTCTTTCTGTAGGACTGTCTTCCTTCCTGTAGCCCTTATCTGGCCATCCCCAAACACCCTGTTGCTTTTCTGGGTGAGCACAGGTCTGTTTCCTCACTTCTTTCTACGCTGAGTGGCAGTAACCACTCTCTGGGCCACTTCTTTGCCTCTGTGACCAGACAACTGACCAGCTGGAGCCCACAGCCCAGCTGGTCTTCCACAGCTTTCTGATCAGCAAGGCAGCCGGGCCTGGGTCGGGCTCCCACCCAGCAGAGGAGCTGTGTACCTTGCAGGGTGCCTTCATCGATGTAACTGCTTCTGACATAAACTCTTGTACTTTTAGGACAGCTAGTTTGAATGCAGGCTGCTGAGATGGGAGAAGGTGGCTTCTGACCTTGCCTTCTGGAAAGGTTCAATTTCCAAAGGATGTGTTGAGTTCTGAGCCCATGTAGGACATGCGAGTGCAGCGTGTTGTTTTGAACTTTAGCTTTTTCTATTAGGGTGAAATATATTGTCTGCTATTATCATACTGTTAAATTAATTTTTGCTGTTGTGTGCACTATTTATTTGAGATTCCACGGAGTGAAGCAGGCATCAGGCATTGAGGTTTCACAACATAAAATAGTTTTGCGCTCTAACCACATCACAGTTAATTTGTAGTTGGATGTAAATTGAAATAGTGCATCTACATCACCCTCCTACTTCAGCGTTCTGAATAAATAGTACTTTAAAAATCAGCAGATAAATGTAGCTCTTTTGTTTTATCACTGAAGTATGTAGTATCAAGAAATGTCCCGAAGAGTTTCCTGGTTATTGAATGCGCTTTGGGATCAGTGCTCTTTCCATAGAGACTGGAACCTGGATCTCCTGCCTCCAGGGCAGCAAGACACAATACCGTTGTGGTTACAGCCCCTTTACATTGGGATGCTCTTTACATCCCCTGTTTTACTGACCCCACTCTGGCGAATAATTGGGAATTTTGACCTGAGTAACTGTAAACACCTGCAAGAAAAGTCTTCAACTTGCTTTTACTTGTCTTATGTATACGTGTAGCCTGTGCTTTAAAATAACTAACCCTGGGCTTTCATGGAAATGTCCTTTTTTATGCAAGTAAATATTCTTTTGAATCAAAAAGAATTAATTTTTTTCAAGATCTCATGATGTTTGGAAACCTGGAATGACTTACTCGAGGTCATGCAGCAGGTAACTGGCAGGACTGAAAACTAGAGCGTGTGTTTTCTAATTCCTGGCGTGTTGCGCTTCTGGCTGGGCCCACGTTCTAGCTCTGCTGAAGCAAAGAGGGACAAATATTTTAATGAAGCTGAACAAAAAGGAGTATAAATTTTTTTCTTGCTGCCCTCTATAACTACTTTGTGACTGTTTTGTCTTTGTTTGAGCTTTGAAGTAGTTAGAGAGAAAGGTGCAGAGAGGTGCAGCTATGTCAGAGTTTGTTTTACTAAAAGTTCAATATATTTTCCAGTAGGAAAACACCAAAGAAATAAATCGGATTAACCTTCTGCTGTGTGTGTTGTTTCCCTTTGAAAGGCTTGGTGAGGGAAAAGTGCCTGGTTTGGGAGCATCCCTGGGAGGGATGTGCTGTGGAGTGGGCTCCTGTCCTGGGAGGTCCTTGGTGGGGATCAGAGGGGTCTCGGTTCCCTGGGACATCAGGTGCCAAAGCCACGGTGCCTCTGCTGGGTCAGCCTGAGCCCCTTGCTTTCAGCATGCATTGTGTGTGGTCACTGGCTTGGAAACTTCTGGGAGACCCTTTCTTAATGTTTTCTTTGTTTTCTATGGAAAAAAACCAAGGTTTGGGCATTCTGTATAAGTGGTTTGGCGACTTACTAGAATATTTTCAGTGGCTGCGCAGACTAGTACTAGAGGGGACTTGTAACATCACTGCTAGTGGAAAGGTTGTTTTATGTACTCTTTTTGTCCTGACCATGGCTGTTGGATACTGAAACGTGAGTGCTTCATGATAGAGTGAGAATCCCAGCTGATTAGAGGTTTATTCGCTGTTGGAGTAACACTGATCTTTCTGTAAGCAACCTCTTAACCTACTCTTGTGTTTTGTTCTTATCAAAAGTTTAGTGTTGACTTTTAAGGATTGGTATGTGAAAAACGTCAAAACATTGATTTTCAGCTGCATGCTGCCTGTCATAGACAAATCGGGGCTGAATGCATGTGGGCCAGCCTCTAAAATTTTTTGTTGCTGATTCTTGCTCACATGGAGGGCCCTTGGGACAGATGGCCCCTCGCTGTTGATGGTTCGATTACAGTGATCACCCACAGCTTCTGAGGAGTGCGAAAAAAGAAATTGCTTTCTTTGTCAAGGTGTTTTCAATTCAATTCTCACCCATTAGCCCTGTTTGGTTAAGTTTTGAATTACTCCATCAGGTGACTGATGAGTTTATTTTTTCCCCCCAATGGTATTAAAATGGATTTGGTATAAGATGGAAAGCAAAAGCAAAAAAAAGATTTGTGCTTATTGATCAGTGCTCCTTCATCTTTATTCTGGTTTAATGTATCATGAACAACAAAGATAAAAATGAGCACTGAATCAGAATAGGTTAAAAAATATATATTTTGAAAAGATACTTTAATTATTTTAAATCTCTGAACTGTTTACACATACAGCAAACTATATATGTAGGCTATAGCTAATCAATGTGATTGTTATAGTTTTAGAGCTTTGTTTATATAATATTATGAAATATTGGCTGATGTAGTTAAAGCTTTCATAGACAGATGTGTTTCAGTTGTGATGCTGTAGATGTTCTGCGGAGTACGAAACAGCCAGGTCGGGTCCTGGTTGTCAGTGCTCCTCTACTTCCATCCCTTCCTTCCACAGCTAGTACGCAAAATGTGAAAGGTTTGACTTTCATAGAGACAATATTAATTGTAATGGGAGAATGAAAGCAGGATAAAGATAGGGAATTTGAAACTACGTTTTTGTAATGTGCAGTTACGTTCATTCTCTTTCACACATTATTGTTCATTTCATTAGATCACTGCACTGAAACCTCTTTGAACAAAAGACCCAGTGATAGCAGAACAGAAATATTTTGTTTTGTAAACCTTCCTTAAACATTAGCAATGACTTAAGGCATATATGGTGCTCACTTGCTGGTTCTTTTGCTACCTTAGTTCTTAGATCCTCATTTTCATGAGCTGTAATTGACTCACGATTACAAGTCAAAAATAGGAAAATTGAAAATAACACTGCGGATCCAAAAGGCATACAATTGTTGCCTCACTTTACAAGCTCATTCTAAGGACTTAGCAGGTAAAAGAAACTCTTGCTTATCTTGCAAAGAGGCCAAAGGAAGGCTGAACGTATTCATTTTATCTGTGCACTATCTGTGCAATGAACTCTCACCCTGATTAAGGTTTTATCCTGAAGCATGGCTAATAGCATTGCAGCCAAAAGGACCCTTTCTTTCTGTCCCTAGTTAGCTGAAATGACTTACTGCTCCGTCCTTCAGTGGTAACAAATTCTTGGGCAAAAAGGGATTGACCTTCAGCTCTGAAGGAGATGGCAAGTTGTGGCTAGAAGTTTTAACCATCTACTTGCTCATAAAAGGAAAAAAATACTTATTGCCTAGTTTGAGTCTGTTACAGGCAGGGAAATCGGAAAAATCAGAGGAACTGTCAGGTCCAAAACTCGTAGTGCTGTCAGACAAAACCCCGCATCTCTACAATGTGGTAGGCTGAACCTTGCACGTGATTACTTTGACTTCAATATTTGCACGCTGTTTTCACGTTCTCAATTTTATGAGGAACTGTTATCACATAAGTTAGGAGTAGAAATACTTGAAGATAATTCTGTGGTAAACTTTGCAATCAGTCAATCTATTGTGTGGCTTTACAGTGCTATGTGCACATGTCAGGCTCACACGCTTCAATACAGATTGTGAGCTGTTAATACTTTGGTGGGTAGTACTGACCTGCATGTAAAAGCTGTGGAGTTGCCGTGATGTTGTAAAGCTGCAAGTAATGTCTGAGTTGGACCCACTGACTTCAAATGCAAGTTGTGTTTGCATGGAGTAGAGAAGAATGTGGTGTGTGTGGTTTTTGTTTAAAAACCGAGTGACTCTTACAGTTGTGGGTTGTGCCTTTGTTTTCCCATGTATTAGAAACAAAATTCTGAATTTCCACAAGTGTGGCGTGAGCACTGGTATCCTGAAACTGCTTAGTAAGTTACATGCCTGTGGAAAAGATTCAATTAATTTCTGAGCCACTTGATAAGTCCATGAGTAATTTGGGTTACTTGTAATTTGGGGCATTTTTTAAGCATGAGTCCTACAGAAATTTTTTTAAATTATGATACAGTTTTCAGCTCACTTGAAAGTCTGCCCAGCTCCTATTCAGCTACAGTTAAAAGCAGTTTCTTTAGGAAAAGCTTCCTCGCGGGAGGAAGCTGTTTTCATCTTACGTGTGAGGAGTCAGTCTTTGTAATTATGTTTCTGAATGTGACTGAAAAGTGACTGATATAAAAATCATATTTCTGATTTGCAAACATGCAACCATGAAGACTTACAGGTGACAGCTACTGTGAATGTCACTGGGACAGGCTGCTAAAATGTTGTTTTCCATTTTCCCTTTTCTAAAGGGCAGTGTTTAGCGCGGGGTTGTTGACATTGTTGTCATTTAGTTCACACTTTAGTTTGTATGAGAAAAGTTAAAAGGAAAAATGTCATAAGTCACACTTTCCAAATATCTCCTCCATACTAGTGAGGGTCAAGTACCTTTACTGCCTAAATAATTTTTCAAAATGGGGTATAAGCTTTGCAATCAATTGAAGACAAGCAGAGGCCACTGGTGCAGCGAAGGGAAAGGGGACAAGAGACACCGGGCTCCTGCATTGTGGCCACGCTGTGGCTTATTTTGAAAGGTGAGTCCAGGTTCAGCACCTAGCTCAAATGTGCTGCTGAGGTTACTGTGTAAGCACCTGGAGACCCAGAAAAGTCTCTGTGTATTGGTACATAGCAGGAAAAGCTGGCAAATATAATTCCTGAAACTTGTTAACATTTTTTGTAACTGTCGTGGTTGTAAAGTGTCAGTGTTTCACTCTTAAAATTGTCGGTGGTCAAGCCCTCAATATTACTGGTCTTTGGCTAGAAGTGGTCAGCTTTCCAGGGGAACATACCTGGTTTGGTGCAGTGTTTTTTTGCCTTGTGTTCATTTGCTATTTGCTGAAGTATCAACTGTGTGAAACTGTGGTGGCAATTTAGGAAGGCACATTAGTGGGTCAAATGTGAGTAAAGAAGTCGAAGGTGCTAGAATGTTAGGATTTGATAGAATTTTGTAAATACATTTTCTTTTGCTTTGATGAAAAGACTAAGGGTCTGATAGCATTCTGCAGTAAGCTTTCTGTGGAATCGTTACAGTAAGAACAGTCCTGTAGAAGTTTCTTTTAGTATTCCTTTGATGAGCAAAAAAATATGTGGACTACATGATTTGCATAAAAGTGTACTTTCAAGTATTTTCTACAGTGGCACCCTCATTTGCATATTGTCTTTAATCTGACAGGTTTTAAGTGCCAGAGAAGTTAGTGAGTATTCCGTAGTTTCACTTTTTCTTTTTTTATGAAGTTGCTTCAATGTATTTTGTCCTTGTTCTTTCTTTTGATTACTGATGCTTGGAAAACACTGTAACTCCCTTCTTCTCCCCCTCTTCCGTGGCATCTTGCTCTTCCTCCAGCTGCTGGCGGGTGCTCCACTTTGATCCCCCCCAAACCTGGGAGCTGAAGACCACTGTTGCACTCAGATCTTCCTGACAGCGATGCCTTCCATTCCTACTGCACCTCTGGCACTTCATGTATGAAACTGTTAACAAGCGGGTTTTAATATGATATACAGAAGTGTTTTTTTTTTTTCAAGAAGTAATCTTTTTATGTGAATGCTGTTTTTTTCATCAGATGATTTCATCTGTGAAAACGCTTGGGTTGCACGTTACAGTTCACCTCTCATTTTGTTTCTTAATCACTGTTGTAGTAATAAAATACTATATTGATACAAAAGCATCATTATAATTACTGTTGCGGGTTTCTGTCAAATTATTTTAAGTATGTAGCAGATTTTTGCCTTTGAACAATAACAGTATTATAAACTTGGTTTAGAGAACTAATTTATTGCTGAAAACTACTTATTCTAACAAACCCAATTCTGCTTATTGTTTAAATATGTGTTTATAAAGCTGTTCCCTGAGATAATTATATGTAATTTCAGCTTTATCAGTTGCATTTTTGTGTTCACATAAGAAAAACGGTCTGGAACTTCTTTTTTTTCCAGACGAGAAAGAAGAACTGTCTGCAATAAGCTTTGCTTTACTGCCTTCCCTTTCCTCACTGCGTTTCTTCCCCACCCCCGTAACTCCTGGCCCCAGTCTCTTCTTTCCCCTTTGCACTGACAGCTTTTTTCCAATGAATATCTTTACAGCATCGGAGGAAATATAGCTGAGGGATTCTGTGCAGTCATCTAGTCCATTCCTCTGTCCCAAGACATGACCAACTCTGCTTGGCAGTCTTTTTGTCTATCCTGCTCCGCAAAACCCACAGGGATGAAGATTCCTCGTCTCCAGGCAGAATATTGGACTACTTAATTAATCCGTTTCATTTTACCTTAGCTGTGTTTTTTTCTGTCTGAAATTACTCTCTGTTGCTATCAAGAGAATTACCTGAGATGATGTTTCTCAGCATGTGTTTGTAATTTCTGTTCCATTACCAAATTGAATGTGTGCTAATTAGCTTATCCTGTTGTATTTTTGGGTGACATTTGTAATCTGCAAGCTTAATGGTTGTGAAGAGTATTTTCAGAGTATATTTAACTATGAAATTTTTGGGAAAGTTACCACTCCGAAAGCTTTCTCTTTATTTTTTCGTAGTTCTGTATGCACTACTTCTCTAATCTACTCTGTCATGCATACTTTTATATCTTCTTAGATTTGTTACAGAAGTTGAAATGTATTAGACGTGCTTTTCCTAAAAATACAGATGACATGCTGTATGAACTTACCTTTATGGGAATAGATTTTTGGAGAGGAATTACCTTGAGGATATGCATGTTTTCCACTTCTCTTAGAATGTGTCGTACTTGCCTACATTTTTCTTGTGGAACAGTTCTAGGTTGCAACATTTTGAATACTTTTGTTTTTGCATTGCGTGTGACTCACTTTTCTTTTTGTATCAAGTATACTGTACTCTAAGTTTTGGTCCCTCAACAAACCTTTCTGTGCTTGTCCCTCTTCTGACTTGTATCAAGAGTTGCATCTGCTTCTAATTGTGGCACTCAGGGGCTTAACTGGTTCATTCTGAATCTTATTATAAAAAGCTTTCTTTTAAAATATGTATAGACAGACTTACATGATCAGAAATGATGCAAAAGTAGTCAGATAAATCAAATGTCACAAGTCATGTCTAGCAATGTGTGCATGAGCTGCAGCCTCACAGCAGTGTAAAATTCCCACCTGGGAGGCATCCTTTCCAATGCTGTAGGATATTTAGCAAAGGAATTTTCAGGCATTACGGGGAAACGCTAAGATGTACTTTTGTAAGAAATGTCTGTCATGGATGCAGTAGACGTAGGGAGAAGTGATGCTTGTACGTGCTTGTGTCTGTTTACACATGCAGTGCACAAACTATTTTATGTGTGTGCACTTAACAATTTCCTCTTACTGTTATATTTGCTTAGAACTGGTGCAAAGTGTTTGTCCCAAAAAGGCTGTTAGAAAACGAGAATGAGGAGAAACTCAGTAGTTCCTCAGCCAGCTATAGCAACAGCTATTTTTGAGTGATTCTCATCCTCTCACCCATAAAATCAGCATAAAATTGACCTAACATTGCCAGATCAGATGGGGTATCTGGAAAGTAATCCTCAGGGAAAAGAAAATTCAGTCTTTGTAAATCTGAAGATAAAGTGCATAAAGTTGCCGAATCGGATTATACTTTCTCTTTTTATTTCTAAATCAGTTCCCTTTTGTTTCTTCCTTTGCACTTGTGAGAAGTTGCCACAAAGATGTGTCAGATGCTGCCTGAGCCTAGCTCCAAAAGCAGAAACAAACATAATCTTTTGAAAAAAGCCCAATCCCTGACTTGGATAATTATCATAAAATCCCAAGGCTTTTGATAGGTGTTAGGGTTTGGTTTCAGAGAGTGAAGGCATAGAAAGAGTATAGTAACCTTTCTTTTTGAAGCACAAGTCATGTCAGATTTTCTTACTTAATAAATGTATGGCAACTACCTACTAAAATAACCATTTAAGAGCCAGTAATAACAACTGCAAAACCCAGCTCAAAGCAGTTGGAAGAGTCTTGGAGGCGTATAATTTTTGCTGAATGTAGCACTGAATGTTTTTCTTGAATTGAGTTAGGAATATTTTTTAAAATGTTGGATCTTTCTTGTTTTCATGAAGCAGTATTAAGAGCATTATTCTGCCTGTTTAGAACACATGAATTTAATTATCCTCTCACGATATTAATATTCTTTCATGATATACAAATAAGTTGTTATACCTGTAGTTCAGTGAACTGGAATTTACTTTAGAGTTGCTTTTATTATTTCAAATGAAACCAAAGTAGTATGAGAGAGACCTAATAATATGAAGTGAAGATAGCAAACTGAGCAGGACACTAAATTATAGTTGCAGGTTTTATATCTGTTAGCGTATTAGGGCACCAAAGGAAGTTATTGGAGCTGTTGATCTTGTTAAAGGGGACTCCTGTGAAGTGTTATGCAGCTCCATTGGCACATCACTGAGATGTGGAAGATATTACCCATTTTGTGACCCCAAACCCGAAGTTACCTAGAGCCAAGTTTTGCTTAATTCCGAGGTTATGCTTTGCTCCTGATTGTGACCTTGTAGAACTACGCTTGGAGGTTTTGCTATTGCTGTCAGCTTCCTTTTTTGAAGCCTGCTGGTTATACTTCCACTAAGAACAGCAAAAGAAATAAGTTACATTTCTTTCCCATTTAGAAGTTTATACATTAAACATTTTACAAAGTATCAAAACCCCCTGTGTTTTGTTACTGTCTTGCTAAAGAGTCAATATACTGAATGTTGCTCATGTAACTGTACTTCACATCTGCCAAAATAATCTGCCCGGTTTCATTGCAACGAAGAGGTGAGCCTGCCAAGTCCGTCCCTCCCTGGCCATGCTCTGTCAGCCTGCCTTACTGAAGAACGGTCCGTGCACCTATTTGCAGACCTTAACTCTCGAGTTTTGCAATAGAAGCAACTATAAATGGTACAACAAGATTTGGGAAGTTCTGAGCAAGAAATAGGTGATAAAAAACGGAACTAGGCACAGCTTGTGTCTAGTAACCAGCTTGCATTTCATGAGGTCTAGCAAATGCTTAAGGCCGGATTGCTGCTGGGTGAAGCAGTCCTGCTTTCTTCTCACCACAGCTCCCCATTCCCTGGTTTTATTTCCTTTTTTTCTGGCACAAACCCAAGGGTTTTGGGGAACTGATCTAGTTGATGCTGACCTGAAAAATTCCGAACAGTTGGTTTGATCTTGGTCAGTTCCCTCATCTTGTTCAACGTGTAGCCGTGGAAGAGTCTGCGCCAGCAGGAGAGAGAGGATGGTACAGGATCACCAACAAGTAGCTGGTAGTGGGAGTACAGTGGAATTGCTCGTTTGCAGAGCGATTTGTGCTTGAAATGTTTGTGAACATATGGTCTTAGATTTGCAAGCTCTTTTAAGGTATTTTTTGGATTCTGCACAATTTCCGGTGGTTTTAACAAGTAATTTATGAATTACTTAACATTGAGTATTTGATATCTGTTACCATGCTTGCTGCTCCTTGGATTTATCAGAGATCACTGTTGATATATAATTACTTTCTTTTCCATGATTCTAAATTGGAATAAAAATAAGAGGTCCCTTACGGTATAGGCAGTGAGATACTCAAACTCCTCTTGTGTCTGGTCATTACCCAGATGTGTTTGTGATTTAATTGGCTCTCATATTTTTATAAACATAGTATCTTATTTCATGTTTCATGTCTGCCTCCAAAAGTTCTTGCTCCCCATAGTAGATGGAGGAAGACCCCTTGTGCAAAATACGTACATTTTCATAAATAATAGTTGCAGAACCCTCCCCAGATGTTCTTAGGAGCAAAGATGTGCTTGTCAAATGAGAAGAGTCAAATACCCACATTTTCATTTAAACTCTCAATTAGATTTGAATTAGATGAAAATTAGGCCTAAATTAGGTTGACAAGTTGAATTTTGCAACACATTCGAAATGTATGTTCCACTGTTGGTTTAACATCTGGCCCAGGGTGAAGGAGGAATACGGACTTTAGTCTCCAGCTCCTTGTGAATGGGCCAGAGGCAAGCATGGGTGCAGCAGCTGTGTGTTGAATGGTGGGATTTGAAATCAGCAGCTGGGAATGAAAATATCATCAATGGCGTTTCCCTTCCATTAAGGCTTCAATTTGCAGCAGCAAACATACGTGGGAGGATGAAGAAGGGTAGAAACCTCCGTACTTTGCCACAAGCAGAGAACCCTCTGGTTCTGATGTAAAATGTAGCAGTAAGACGGAAGTTTCTGATTTATCAGAGAGTGCTAGCATTAGACACTGAAGTGGAAATCCAAATACATTTCCCAGATCTTGGCTTCCCAGAAGACAGGAATCCCAGCAGCTCCTGAGGTAGCCAAGAGGTTGCAATTCTCATCAGGCAGTGTCCCCCGGCTCTTACGGGCAGGTTTCTCCATTCGTTTCACTGCGCTCTGGCACCCAGAGCTGTTGTCGGCTGTGTGGTCAGTGGTGGGAGGATCTGCCTGACATCGGCTAGGACACGAGCACAAATTGGAGACCCCTCCCTCTAGTCCAGGATTTGGCACCGACCAGGGTATCCCTTGCAGGAAGACGGGTAATTTCACGTTTAGCACATGGCCAAATGCTGCTGCTAATCTGTTGTATAGAAGCGCTGTGAAGCTTTGTGGGTGTTTGTGATACAGTTTAACAGTAGCACCTCGGGAAGGTTTTGTGTCATGGGAGATTAAAAGCTTTGGCGGGTATGGAGAGCATAGTTCGTTTTTTCGTTGAAAGGTTATGGTTCAGGTCATAGAGTTAGACGCATTCAAAATAATGTTAATTGTAGACTAATACGTAGCCTAAATAATACTGATTATTTTGATAATTAAGTTTATAATAGGTTAATGAAAACTTTAAGGTATTGTTGAATGTTGATTTTTTCAATGGCTCTGAACAGAAAATACTCTAACGTGCTAGCTCTTCTAAACTCTTCCTTGAGAGTGCTGGTTACATTGGTACTATCTTTAAAATCACAAAAGATGCTTTCCTATACCTCATAGAGATCTGTGGTTTCCCCTTCTTACCATGTTATATCTTTTTTTTCCTTGGACGCAAAGAGGTTTTATATCACTATTTCTTAATTAAATTAAAATGTAAAAATTGAACACATGCTTAAAAAATGAAGTACTCAAAGGTTAAAAAGAAAGAGTTGAATATGAAAGTAGTTTGGTACATTATAACCTGCTGCAGTATGTAAAACAATAAACACAGTTTCATAAATATGAAATAAGTCTTTTTAATAATCCAGTATCTTCCTTAGTTTTTAGATACATTTTTGCACTTGCCTCAAAGCTTGACGCTAAGCTGACCCTCTCTTTAATATTAATGTACTCTGACTGTAATACTCTGTTCCTTTGCCTCTGATTAATGCTGTCTGTCAATTATTTACAGATCCAGTGGTACTGTGGAAGTTCCCGGAGGACTTTGGAGACCAGGTTGGAAACATGAGATTGAACTTTTTTTATGTTAGAATAATAATAAAAAAAGCTCTCCTATTCAGCTGTGGAGAGGCAGATGCTAATGATAGCAGGCAGGAAGTCTTCACCCAACTGGTGGCTTGGTGATTAGAATGCATTTGTGACAGGAATATGCGATAGCAGTTGTAGAGCACTGGATATCATACTAATTCACTGTATCACCTTGTTTTTGATATGGAAAATTTTATAAGTTGTTTCCATTGGAAGTGTTGGATTTTTATCAGGTGTAGGACTGAAAACATGGAAAATTTCTCAAAAAAACCTTTGCCAAATATTGATGTTATAAATTGTGGTAACAAAACCCACCAGAACAAAAAAGTTGAAGAGCTGCATGTGTATGTCATTTTAATGTCAGAACCTGGGCATCCCATTCCATTAATCTTTTGCAATGCAAGATTTTATATAATTATTTAATAATATTTTAGAGATACCCTAGTTATTTGCTTGGGGAAAAAAAAGATCCTCAGACTCTTGTAGGAGACAATAATCTAAACTTACTGATTTTGAAAGCATGAGAATCCTAGTTTCTACCTATAATTAATCCTCAAAGGAAAGTTTATACATACAGGACTGATTGATTATTTCACTGTTTGTAGTGATAGCAAAGCTATTAATTAGTGTGTTAGTGTCCCGTTCCCCCTCTCCCCCCGGACTATTTTATTAAAGTTATTAATATTAAATTTTAATGAAATTATTAAATTTTATTATTTCAGCAACTTTATGTGAGTTTCTTCAATGGGAATATATTTATTTTCATAAACAAAAATACATAAAAACACTAAAGAGGATAAATATGTCTGACTCAATGTCTCTCTTTGCTCTTCTTTTTAGACCAATATTGAGTCAAACATATTCTTTATTGATAATACCAGCACAATGGATGATCTGGAAATATTTTTGTACAGTAGATCTTGATAAATTGTTGATTTTTTTTTTTTTTTTTTTTTTAGATCAATAATACAAGGTTCTATAAAGACAGCTATAACGTGATTCATGATGAAAGGAATAAATATACAAACAGAAGGCAGGATGTCTGGTTAGGGAATAGCATCAGTCAGAAACGTGCAGCTTATAAGATAGTGATAAATGGTACATGAACAAAGTGTGCTGTTATATATTCTTAACTAGACTTGCAGCAAGTTTTGATAATTTTCTTGGCTGCAGAATGATCATCATCTTTGTCATTTAAATTCTTTTTTTTTTCTAGTTTGTTATGTTCTTTTTCTTTTCCCTAAGAAAGATCTGAGCTCAAAAAAGGAAAAAAAAAAAAAGAGAAATTATGTATGAAGAAAAATGGGAGCTTATTCAGTAAGTCGAAGGTTATTCAAAGAACAGCTGGTGTAGAAAAATGATTAGAAGATGAAGCCCACTAAAGACTGGAGGGGGATCATACAAAGATGCAATAGACATACCTAATCTATAAAAACCAGAGTCCTCAGGCAGCTCTCTGCCTTTAGGCTCTGAAAAACCTACGCCTGCACATTGTGTCTCAGCAGTGTAGGGAATCTGGTGTTTCAGGTAAATTGCTTGTGTTCCTGGAAAACAGTATGTTTTAATCCTCACCCTTGCAAGGGAAATTTTCCTATTAGAACCACTGGATCTGAACAGAATGTATAGCAGCTTCTCTAGCAACCCCCTGAGCCAAGTAGTCATGTGAAATCAGCAGAAGCCTTCTGTGCGCATGTGTGTGTGTGCATGTTGAACTTGGTAGGTTTGGATTGGAGACCTGAATATCTACCAGACTTAATTTTTTTAAAAAATGAGATCTCACTAAAACTATCAAGGCTAATTTCAATGAAGGTTTGTGGGGAAAACATTAAAAAAAAAAAAAAAAAAAAAAAAAAAAAAATTCTCCATCCTATTTTCCAGTCACTTCTATTTTAAATGTAAAATGTGTGAGTTAGTTTTTGGATGTATCCCAAAGAATCATCTTTCCTAAAATCTAAGGGCTGTCTGTTTGCACAGTGATGTGATAACAGTGGGCAAAATATTTTCCTCTCTTCCTGAATTTTTCTACAGTTTATCGTGTCACCTTTTTGTTGCTTTCATAATGCATGGAAAACTTGTCTAAGCCATTTTGATATATTCCTCCTCTTTCTCACATTCATCCTCTCAGTATGCCTGAACTTTCCGATGCTTACTCATCCCTAATCCTCTCTCTTATTCTTGTGGCCTGCCATTTTCATTTGTGCTGGGCAGTATTCTTCTTTTGGTTTCTTTTTTCTTAAATGTTGACTTTCCAAAATCTTGTTTTGCAAAACATCCCTTCTGTTTTGGATGGGATGTAGAAGCTACAGATGATCAGGAAAAAGAAAGGAAGAGTGATTTGTCATAATCACTTACGCGCAGTCCATTAAGTAGAGGAAATATTAAGGCGCAGTTTTGGTACCACAAAAGAGTTTGCAAGATTCATTGTTGATTTCCTTATCTGCCAAGAGTGCAGGGAAACCACTTATTTTCTATCTTCAAGTGCCAGAACAAGAAGGAAAAGGGAAAAACACCTAATAGGGAAAGAAAAAAAAGTAATGCTTCAAGGCAGGAAATGAAAAATACTTCTCTTTGCCAGGAGTATTTCAGAAAGCTGCATGGTTTTGTTGGTTTTTGTTTGTTTGTTTGTTGGTGGGAGTAATTAGCTTTTTAGTGAGTCTCAAAACTATGACTTAAACAATGAACTCATGCGGGGTGAAATTCTAAGTACAAAGAACCACACTACCATTTCAAAGAAAATCTTTATTAAAAAGTACCCCAAAAGCTGAAAGAGCTAATCCATTTGAGACATCATAGAGTTACAAGTTACTGTTGTGCTGGCATTAATGCTATAAAAGTGAGTTTGACAATGTTGAAAAAGTTCTGAGTAATCTAAGCACTGTAAAAAAAAAGTGAAGATTCCTGATTTAAGCATATATAGTTCTTCTGTGGTTGTCCTCACAAGCTTGCATTTGGATGAGGAATGGGTTGTAGCCATTTAATGGACTATTATTTTTATTTAAAATATATTTTGAATGTATACGCCTACAGGCTCTGTCTTGTAGTATGTTCAAAACTCCCCTTGTGCTCAATGGAATTTTTGTGATAAGATGTGTATGTCTTTAATCTCAAAATTCCTGTTTTGTTTATTCAGACTGGTTAGACTAGAGTTTAATTTCAACCCTGCAAGCTCATTTTCAAACGGAAGTCTATACAGAGAAAATAATAATGCTATGGTATCCGGAAAAAAAATCCAGTAGTTATTTTTAAAAATAAAGTATTTTTTAAGTGCTTCAGAGAAGCAACCCAAATAAAAACTACACTTTTGCTTCCAAAATGAAACACTTCATAACTCTTGAAAACGAAAATGTGTATCTCTGCAGAAATTAATGTCACCCAGCAGAACTGAGATCTGCTGATGCTGACTGTGGAGTCAGTGGTGAGGCCCTACTGATGTCAGATGTGTCCAGAAGCCTCCAGGATGCCTCTATTCCTAGCTGTTCTGGAAATAAACCCACTCAAGCTCGTGGTAACTTCATAGGGTTGAAACATTCCTGGGCAAAGGAGCAGTGTTGGCACAAGGAAGGACAAGAGCACATTGCTGATAGCACCAGCAGGTGTTAGTGGCTCTGCCAGAGGCAGTGCTGCTTTCTGTGTTGTCTTAACCTTTGAATCATATGAAGTCTAATATTTCTTTCAAAGTTAGTGATTACAACCATTTTGGATATTTTTTTAGCTGTGTAAGGATTGTGTTGTTTTTTAATCTGACTGCTTATTGGCCCAAAGTGATTTCCATCTGCAATAGGTCCCAGAGCATATGTTGTGTAGAAAAACTGATCCATTGAATAATTTTTATTCTTCTCCCTTCTAGTCACATAATAATTTCTTTCTTTAGTCTGCCATTTCTCTGCTGGTGAAAAAACATCTCACCTGAAAGATGTACAAATAGCTAATATGGCAGGAGGCGGTCTTACCGGAAGCCACTTTAGTAATATGAAATATGACGAGGGGTTGTTGACTGAAGGTGTGGGTTAAGAAAGAATTGAGACTCTGCATTTGATTGTTAGTTGTGTTGCAGATTTTATCCTATCTTCTCTCACTCTCTGCTTTCTAAGGCAAGCAGACTCAATCTGCTTTTTGATGTCAGGCTTTTCCCAAACTCTGTGGATGAGTAACCAGTACGGGATATGGCATGCCATGTGAGGAATCTCTGCTGTTTTCTATGAAGTTACTGTAACACCCTTCGTGTTATTATCTCAAATTCTGTATCATAACGTCTCGGTTTTATTTTTAATGTGTCACGTTGTTCACAATTCAGTGGTGACTTTTGTATAATAAACCTTATTCCTTATCCTGTAGTGATATTCAACTGCTTATCCAACTACTAAAGCCTGATGTTATACATGTAAATCTATCACATTCATGTGAAAATATTTGTATATATAAAAACATTTAGATACACGTGCATGTTTGTGAACATCAGTTGTTTAAGGGATAAATCCCATGAAGGACTAATATGTTAGCCTTCCCTCAGCAAAGCACTAATTGCACAATTTACTTTCAATTTATATATAAACTATTGAAAGTTAAGCCTGGCTTAAATGAATATCTGATTGGAGTCAAAGTGCTCAGTTTCTGGCAGGACGGAATATTTAATTGCATGGATCATGGCAGCAATTATATAAATGAGGTCAATATGAAAGAGATTATATTCTTTTTTTTTTTTAAGATTTGAATAATAGCACAAGTTTTATTTTAAAAAATATCTCAAGAAGCAAGCTAAAGTCTGTTGTCTGGGGCAAAATAATCTGTGGAAGCCAGTTGTGATGATTTTGTGTTCCTCTGTCCTCTCCTGAGAGAGCAGCAGGAGCCCAGGAGGTATGAGACTGTTTACACTCTTTTCAAGGCTGCAGGCATGCTGTTAGGGGATACATCTCACCGGCTTTCTGCATTTGATGGCTTTGTTCTTTTATTCTGATGAGGCATTAAATACATGTTTCAAATGTTTAGGCGAACTAGATAGGTGCTTGCTTTGGTGTTTTTGTTTGTATCAGTAAATCGTAAAAACGATTTTGGGATTTTGTTGCTTGTGTATTAGTAAGTTTGATTAGTGTTTGGGTACATTGGTATGACAAAGGAGGACTCAATCTAATGAGATTACTAATTTTCAAAAGTATTTTTGTCTAAATGTTACACGTTATTGTTTAGTCTAAGGATATTTTGGAACCTGAATCCCTGTGTAACTTTGAGGAAAACAATTAACCCCGCTGAGATGATGGCAACTTTGTGCATTGCAAGTAGGCTTTATCAGGTTAAGATAGTTTCCTGTGATTTGCTGACTCTTTGTGTTTGAAATACATATTTTTTTTATTGAAGAATATTGTGTAAGGCAGCAATGCTTTCTGTCTATGCAAATCACAGCTGATACACAATTGGCAGAAAAACATTCAGAGGTGTATTTATAGTTGCGCACTGCACTGTGCGAGCAAAAAAGATCTGTCTGGTCCTGATAAATACTCTGCGAAATAGCTGCCCACCTAGACATGCTGGGAACACCCAGGATCACCTCGGACCCTTACATCATTCGAGATGTAAATATTCCAAGATGCATTCTCAATTCTATTTTTTTTTTTTTTTTAATTCATCCCAACAGAGAGAGAATAAATCTTGAAGACTTTTATTTTTAAAATCATAAAAGCCTGGTACTGGAAACTTGGAACTTTCTTGAAATTTTGAGGACAGGTGGCAACATCAAATATGCTTGTTTTCAGAATTGTGGCAGTTTTGTTTTATAGAGCTTTTAAGTTAAAAATGTTGAACTTAATCAGCATATGGTACTGGCTAGCCTCATCTCTACCAGCTCTTTTGTTATCTTGTTATTGTTATAGGTCTTAATGACAGTTGTAAGCCATAGTTCTGGATGCAGGGGTTAGTCCACCCTGGGGAGGAGAGGAGAAACAGCAGTGTGGATTATGGAAATATGAATTGATCTAAAAGGCAGCTCTCTTGTAACAGAATGGGACTCAAAGAAAGACTGGGGAGAAGCTGGTGAAAAGACGATGGAATATGATGTGAAAATGATCATTTGAATGCTTTCCTTTTCATTCCCAGCTGCTGTGTTCTGGTGAAAAGGCATGCATTTGTATATCTTAAGGCTGGGTGAAAAAGGGCCAGATGAATAGAATTACTTGTTAGATATGTTTTCATTTTGAGTCAAATAAATTATGTGCATTTTAATAGACTGTATGCATACGTTAGCCATTTTTCTTTAATCATACAGCTGTGATATTGGGGGACTATATTTTGTAGAAATGTTCCTTTCTCTGTTTGCTCAAATAAGAACAGTATTAATATTTGACTGTCCTTCAGATATTCTGTATCAGCCTATTGAAAATAACTGTTAGTGATTTGGCATATTCCTACGGCCTTCAACGATGTGCCAAACCAAAGAAGAAAAAATTAACTGATGGCTGAAACAGTGATGACAATCATTTGGAACATCTTCCAGAAAGAGTGCCAAATTGTCATGTGTGATGTTGCTGTTGATTGACCTCAACTGCCCTCAGAATATTCCAGTCTAATGTCACCTAATTCCTTATTCCATGCCACCTTATACTTTCTCATCTATGTGCTTAGTGCCCTCCATCTACTTTAATCTTTGATATGTTGCCTCTGTTTTACTTCCAGTGTTGCTCTTGTGTCTCAAGCTTACTGCTGCGCTTTGAGGAATATCCTGACTTGCTCAGCCTCTTTTTATGTTTGGTACTGGATGTAATATTCCTGAACCCTTTGTTTCATTCTTAGCTCTTGCTCTGCCTTTCTTGATGATACTTTTCTGCAGAACTGGGAGAGCGTTTGAGGCACATTATTTCACTGTCATTGCTACAGGTATTTGAAGTGTCACTTCAAATAATTTGTTTATATTTTATTAAATAAAATAACTTTATTTTACCTATTGCTTATGTTAGGAAATGAACTGGGATCAAGTGTCATAATCCAAGTATGATGAAATCAAGGAAACGGGGCACTCTGGTGCCAAAGAATGAGACTTGATGGGACTGAGATCAGGAACTGGAGCAGCAGACGACTTTGCCAGCAGCAAAAGCAAGGCAAGGGTGGTTAGTGGGCTGCAGCCAGAGTGATCCAGGCTACATGGTTTGTGATCTTGGGACGAGGAATAAGTGAAGGTGAAGCAGCTCCAGGCAGGTGATCAGGAAGGGAAATACACTAATCCATGAGAACGTAATTATTCCTGATTCTCATTACTTCTGTGTAAGTTTTCAAGGCATTGTGAACTACTTGACTGGTAGACTATTTACTTCTTCCCTAAGCAGAGATACGAAGTTTTTGTTTTTTCTGCAAGTCAGTTTCTGTCTGCAATCATTAGTAAAAGCACAATCAGTCTCTGAGGTTACAGTGCATGCTTATCTCGGTCCTTTGTCTTTCACGAGATACTGGTGGCCGCTATTAGAGAAAACATACCGGGCCAGTGCAGACTCAGTGCATCAGTTCTTGAATTTTAGACTAAAGTCAGGAAGAGGGAAGACCTCTTTCAATTTAGAAAGAAATCCTGCTGTAGGAACAGGATGTTTATTAATTTTCAGTAAGTGCAGTGAATACTTGATTTAGATTTGTGTCTTCTCTGAGCACAGGCAGTTTCGTTCTTCTGGATCAAAGTGAAGCAGCTGAAAATCTTCCTGGCTGTAGTGGCTTGTGCTGCCTGGCCCCCTACTCTTAGCTTTTCAAAGTTGGCTTATGCTATATCAGAGGTCTAAGCTAAGCTGATTGACTTTGTGCTGAAGTGACTGATGGACGCTCATGTGCAGAAACACCAACCTGAAATCTTTGCAGAGTAATCTGTAGCAACGATGCCGTAGCAGGGAGCCAGAAGGTCTGGACAGGCTCAGCCGTAGGTGAAGTGAATGTACATTGTGTATCTCCTTGGGAAAAAAAGACATCTTAATTGTATGTCCGTTGCATTTTGCTTTTTGTGATAGTCATTTGTCTGCATCTGGTAACACATTAGCGCTTTCAAGTTATGCTTGTTTGCTTCTTCCCTGTCCCTCTTTGGTCTTGAAGCTGTTTCATCTCTGTTCCATTTTTCAACACTGTTGATAATATCTGAATTTAGTCCTGAAAAACTACTACTACAAGTGATTCTTGTTGAGCTATGTTATGATAAGGCTTAGAATTTGACCTATGCTGCTTGTAAAACAAGAAATAACTGTTTCTTTTATATATAAATATAAAAAATAATTGTAACTATGAAATTATAATCATAGCAGGTTCCTTAGAAGCTGATTTCCTTTCTCAGTTCCTTTTCTTTTGGCTACAGATTCTTCTATCTCAGGAAGCTTGGTCCACACATGTAATCGGTTTCGCTACCCTTTACGATGTAATGTGGTTCCCCGACTTCCCCTACTGCTGATAGAGCTGTGCCAGCTGGCTCGCTCCCCCATAGGACTGCACATTTAGAGGTGGACGAGCGTAGTCAAGGGTTTAGCTTTTGGACTGTCTCACCTGATTTATCTGTATGTCACTTTCTAGTATAGGTATTTTCTCCTGGCATGGCACCCAAGTTGTTCATTAACTTATTTGATGTTTAATTTATTAACTACTTTAAAGTTCCCAGCAAAATCAGCATTTCATCATGGCATATGCTGTACAATCGTTTTATGAAAAAAATCAGTGCAAAGTTCTGATTCTGAAAGAGCGTGACCTGGCATTATAAGATACTGTTTCACTCCCCAGCCTGAGCAGGACAATTCTTGCATATAAGCAATCTGCAGATTTGGTGCTGTCGTTTCTGTGTACCTCAGTACTGGGTATTTACTGGACAGACCAATTGTTCAGTAGAAGCTTTCTAGGCAAGGAATGACATCCTACTGTTTGCAGACACTCTGTTTCAGGACGTGTCTTTTAGGCAGTACTTCTTATTTATGCTTAGGATTTAGTTCAGAAAAAGGAGCAATTTCGTATGTCATGCTCAGGCTGCTGTTCCCAATTTGACGGTTGTAGTCATAATGTTTGCTTGCTTGCTTCTGAAATATGCTGAATTATGCTGAAAGTGTAATGGTTAGAAAACTGAGGGAGTCAGAAAGTGTAAAGTGGTATTTCAAACAAGGTGGAGTTTTTTTGTTTGGTTGGTTTTTACCTGTCAGCCTGCAAAAACACGTCGTGTGGAAAAATCCAGACTTTTTTACTGGTGACACTATGAGGTGACTTGAAAGAACTTCAGTAGTTGTCAAAAATGTTTGCTGGTTGTACATCCCAAAGTCTGGCAACCTCTGATCACCTGTATTGAAAAGACAGCATGGTGCCATGTGTGAATAGAAACCATTATCTAATTTATAAAGTAAATCCATTTAGCTGGTTTCTGCCTTCTGCCTCAAAAACGATCTTCTCCTTTTCTTGCCTCTGACCTTTCTTTCTAGTTTCCTGGTTGCTGCGTGTTTTGGGTCTTCTGCCCTGGCTACTTCCATCAAAATTGCAGTTGCTTTTTCTTGTTTGTTTCTTTTATAATTAGTATTATGCGTAGTTTGAAGTCTCCAGTGAAATACTAGAATTTATGGAGGAAATCAAATATTTGAAATATATTTGGAACAAAATAAGCTTGGAGTTGAAATGAATGTGCAAAGTATCAAGTTTCGTCAAGAAATCATTTGTCATGCTCTAAATTTTATGACTTTTTTCAGTGTATTTTATTTTTGTGGAAATTCATCTATTTATTATATGTAGTATACTTTTACAGCTGATTTCCTTTTAAAAATTTCTTTCCTTCATGATCAAGAAGAAAATTTTGCAAATAGGATCCTTTTGCCCTGAGTGTCAACTATGCACTACTTGTGATATTCCTTGATACTGTTTTGCAGACATTTCTAAGACTGCAATCTTCACTTTAAAGCAATATATTGAGTAGGTAGAGTTGGGTATGTTGCAAATAGACTCATTTCTGTCTTGAGCTATCAGAGTATTCCAAGGTGGAATGAAAAAAAACTAGCAGATAAAATAAATAAGAACCAATTTTAATATGCGCTTTGTTGTATGGTGGTTATTTTTTCACCACTGGAGAAACAGCATCTGAACAGGATGTGCAGGAGGTTCTCAGCATTGCTGCCAAAGATACATCTTAACTGGTGTTGTAAGCAGTGGGAAATCTGAAGTTGTCTTGAGTGAAACAAATATTGCTGCCCTCTTAGCTATGCAGGACGGCACGTGGATTTTGATCTGGCCTCCAAAGACTTACATATTTGGATTTTGGAAGTGATGTCTCCCTTACCTCAGACTTAAGACAATTTTTCTGTTGAGCTTCCAGATAATGTTAGAGATGCTGTAATCGAAATTGTATATTAATAAAAAGTCACTTTTTCTCTACTGCATGATGATAGAAAATTGTGTGTCATACTCTAGTGTCTTTTTTTTTGGTACAAAATGTAATGAAATTATTAAAGATAATAAATACTACCTTAAAAGTTAAATATTGCCCACATGGTAATCTCAAGAGTGGAGACAGAAGAGCATATTTCCTGTTTTTCCCAGCTCTGATATTGCCTAGGGAATAATGGTCTCTCTGACATAAGTCAGGGAAGTAAGGGGAAACTATTTATTGGTGCGTGGGATACAAATATTGTATGCTTGCTTAGAACTGTATGGTGAAGTATTATTTCTCTTGGTTTTGTTTGTCCTGCCAGTACTAGGGGTAGATGGTAACGTTTCAATCTACGCTTATTCTAATGGCAACTTTCTTTGGCAATGAAAGCATTGTCAATTTTTATGTTTTTATTATGAGTTCCAGGAAGGTTGAGGGTTTTTTTAAGCAGGTAAATGAGCCTGTGCTGAACTTCATATTGTTTTAACTATTCTGCTATTTGTAACTGAGCTTGTTATTTTAAAGTGAACTTTGGGTTCCTGTATGCCATGCTGGACACATCTGTGGCTGAAATATGCTTTATTTTTAACTGGTCACATGATGAGATTCAGGAATAATTAGACAAATAGAGAATCCAACATTTTGTAACTTAATAAAAATCTCTGAATTTTTAAACTTACTCTGTGGTCATTTAGGAAGCCTTTTTCTTCTAGTATTGCAGGACAGCGAGATTAGCAATGCCTTTTAAAGTACTCAGAGGTAATTAATACATTTGTTCTTTTCTCCTTGAAAGGTGCCTTTGAAAGATGCTCTAAAAGCAGTAAAGTCTTATGTGTACTGCCTGGGACACCAGCTTTGGTCGGCTGTATAGGGCAAGAGTGTCCTGTAGTCTCCAGTCAAAGTGTACCACACCCTGGTCATGTCACTGTTCCAGACATTAATTTTCTTTCATTTATTTTTGTCTGTATTTAACATACTTTTAGTTCTAAGTGTTGTTACAACAGTCATCTATAAGTTAAGTAGCAGATACAACTGAGCTTCAGGTCTCCACTGCCACCTCTATGATAGCTACTTGTTTGTGTGATTTTGCTTCTTTAAGGTCTCGAGATCATCTTGTTACCTTGTTGTCTAGACTCTGTCCTGCTACCTCTTCTGTCATCATGATTTAACTGTGCCCTTATTGCTCTGTAGGGCACAGACCAGCTAGACTAAGCTACCAAAAATCTTCAGCTGCCTGTCTGGCAGGAGCCAGGTAGGTGAAGCAAACTTTTCTGCCTTCCATTCTCCCCTGAGGCACGTTGAGAGGTGGCCGAGTGGAGAAGAAATAGGGAGCAGGAACAAGAGAAGTTAACTCTGACTGGAATTCTGTAAGCAATCTCCTTCTCATTTGCAGGTATTCAGCTTCTCATTCATTTTAGATAACAAATATTTTTCTGAATAAGCTTTAGAAAGATGAAAACATGACACTTCTTAGAGAGCAAGTCTTCTAATAGGCTTGGTGTTTAAGTGTTGTGAGCAATCTGATTCTTCTGAATGTCAGATGTAGGCTGTAGGGCCTCTCCAGTTGTAGTTTACGTGTGAGCCAGCTAAATGAGGATCAAAAATTGTGCTCAGCAGTGGAGTAGAATTTGTATTCTGTGGGTCAAAACAATATACGAATGTACACATAGCTCAGTTTATTGGAGTTTTAATCTTTATTGAATCTATTAGTGACAACTTCTGCTACATGGTCCGGAATCACCTTCCCCTTTGTTTGTTGGCAATGTATGAACTCTTATGTGTCAGCTGTATTGGGATGGAATTAGGCATCGGAAAACACAGCACTATCCACAACTTACTCTGAAAATTGTGAGATGAAAAGAGGAGGTCTGTTTTAAGGGAGCAGCTATTGCACAAATTTTCTTTTCTGTCCTCTGGGAACAGAAGTATTGCAACAGGTAGAGCTTAGTGGGCACATCTAGGGGTCTGTGTCTGGCCACCCACACAGCACTGAAACTTCTGCGTTACGCAGTTGTGTTACCCCAACCATTTTACATCATGACTCGATTCATCCTGTGGTGTTATACTGCAAATGAAATGGTGCTATGTGCATGTGGCTTTTGTGGAACTACCCCTTAAATATGACTAGCAAGCCAATTAGTAATTGCTATTAAATATTAATATTTCTCTGGAACAATTTCAGAGAATTCTTCATAATTTGCCTTTTAGACCTAGAGGAAAATTTGAAATATCCGAAGGCAAAAATGCAGAAAATTAACTGCTGATTGTGTTTCTTTCCAGTGTGCCAAGTGGGACTCATTGCTAATTCTGGAAAACTTTTTTGTTTCAAATGATTCATAAAGGTTGAAGAAAGGTGTTGCTTGTGTTGCAGAGAGCTTGTTAGAGTCACATATTTGTATGCTGCTGCTTTCCAGTCTCTTCTATGCAAGTAGGCTTGAACTGAAAATTCTAAATTATATGTACACTTTATTTAACAAATATGGAAAAGATAGATATTTTAAACTGGACACTTCTGACTTTTTAAAAAAGGTTAAAGAAGGCAAAAAAAAAAAAGTAATTTCATGGTTCATTCTTGCAACAATGAAGTTGTGTAACCTTAAGGTGGATATTATTTTTTTATTTATTTCTTTCTTAAGAGCTTTGCATCTCCACCCTAAACCATTTGCATTTATTTTCTGTATTTTTCTTTGCTGTAAGTGTTCAGAAAGCAGCTGATAATTTTTTTTTTTTACCCTACATAACTATTAGATAATCACTGAGTGATAGATGCACTTTGGAGAGAGGCACATAGAGGTTAAAAAGAGTTATGGAGGCCTGATAATGACTTCCATACTTTAGACCTTTGGATTTCTGTGAATGTAATCTAAGATTAAAATTTTTTATTATTCAAACCATTTGGGCCTTTCTTCATTGTAGCTACAATTTTCTGATGAGATTTTTAGCAGAGGTAAGAGCTAAGTCTTTGAAATATAACTACTGCTGCTGGCTTCGCATGAGTCCCTGCTGTGGGTGTGCATGGCTTCAGAGGAAGGAAAAGGAAGAGTCAGTGGCGAGGACAGAGCTTGCCTTTTCATCGGCTGTTTTATGTGGCAGCGTTAGAATTTCACCTTTGTTGAACCATAATGATGAATGGCTTAACGCTGCAAGATGCTAAGCAGCCTGGCTTTGATTTAAGAATGAACCTAAATCGGTGCTTAACTTTAAACATTTAAATATTCCCACTGAAGTTACTGGTTTGAGTCAGAAATACCTGTCATGATAGTCTTAAATCTCAAGTAGATCTCTTGTTTCTATGTTTGGCCTGGCACAGGGTGACTGAAAACTATGGTAAGAAATGGTGAAATTAGAGTCTCCTTCGAGGAAAGATCAGAGCGCAAGGTGGGTTAAGAGTGAAGAAGAGAGAACATTGGAGTTGGAGATGGCGATTTGAGTAGGGAAAACTGGTAAGAAGAACCAAAAGAAGAGACCTGCAGTCGGGTGTTTCAAGAGAAGACATTTAAAGAGAGGTTAGTAGGGAGAAGAAGTTCTAGCAGGAAGTAAATAAGAGTTTTGAATGACAATTAGATGAAATACTAAAATAAAATAGCAAGTAGCTTTTGTCAACCAGGGGAGAAAAAGGAGACTGTTTAATAAAGTAGATATGACAAAGATAAAAGACTGACAAAAAAGAGAATTTCCCGCCAGTGAAAAGGGGCAGGGAGAAAAGACTTCACAAAAATAAGGTAGAGAAATAAGAGACAAAAGCTAGAAAAATATTGTTACTGAGAAAGAAAACAGTTGAAGTAAGGATAATGGGGGGGGAAAGTGCAAAAACGTTTTGTAACTAAGTGGATGACTGTTTGTGCTCCTGTAATTTTTATTTCTTTAGCTGATTTCTACCTCAAGACAGAATAAAGAGATGAGGATAGATAAATAGATAGATAGTTATTTGAGTGCTAGTTTATATGAATGATTTTGGTAACCTAGTCTGTATTTTGTAATCAAATAACTCAAAATGCCTTGGTTATTATCTATTTTATTTAGGCCATTTCTACCCTCGGTATCCAGAAGTGTCTCTGGAATGGACATGGTGTGACTGTGTCTCAGCGTAAGGCTGTTCCCTTTCTTCTCCTGAGGTGCTCTTTCCATATGTGGGATGGACCTGGGGGAGAACCCACCTGCCTTGCTTGAGGAACAGTCTTATGCTGCAGATAAACACAGAAGTAGTTGGAAGTAACAGGATGCTCTTTTAAAAAACAGCGTCTAAACCGCTATTTGTGAAGTGGCTCAGCATTCTGGATACCTTAAAATATTCCTATCAGGGAACGTTTTCAATCCTTTCACAGGGATTCACTTGGAAAAAATCAGGTTCTTTTCCCTCCCCACTTAAATGCAAACTGCAAAATATGTAACAATAAGAAAAAAAAAAAAGCTGAGGTGAATAGTTCCCGCATCCTTCTAACCTCCAAATTTAATCAGATTAAGTGTCAGTACTTAATTATTTCAGTAGTATAAAATATCAAGTGATGAACTTAATTTCTGTCAGTTCGTCAATTCATCAGGCTTCATCTATGTAAAAAAAGGTGACTGGTTGAAATGCGTAAGTTAAAGTGAAAAAAACCACTCATACCTGTGTAGAGATACATTAATAAGCTGATTCTGTAATATATATCAAATGTGGTGCAATTTTCCTGTAGAAGCAACTCCTGGACCTTCTTCCAGCTGTAGTGAGATACCATTGTGTCTTTTTCAAGTGGAAAAAGAAACGAGTATGCTCCCAAATCACTGTCCTCTACAATGTATACTGAACAGCCATGAAGGTTTCATATGTTTGTATCAATTGACTGTGATATTATAAAAAAAAAAAAAAATCCTGTCTTTTCTAGTTAGTAAGGAATATGATATGTATCTTGAATCTAACCAAAATGACTAATCAGTAATTTCACCAAAGGGCAAGATTGTGAGTTATCAGGAGCTTTTCTCCAGAAAACTGGCATGTATGAGTTCAGAAGCATCTTCTACCACATTTACATTGCTTTATAATTCTTACTTTCTAGGCTTCTGTAATATCATCTCAATGTAGAGCCAGTGAGCGTGACCAGGCCAGGCTGGACTTGCGTAGTGCAATTGATGAAAGTGAATTAATAAAGGCACTGGACCATGAGCCTGTGAGAGTGCAAGTTTCCGCTGCTGTGCTATAGGCATAAAGGAAATATTTTCTTAAATACCATTTCCATTTTCGTTTAAGCTTTTTGTGAGGGAAGCAGCATGCTGTAGTTCACATGATATTAGTTTTATGATTTTCATCTTTCTCTTGGAGCTTGTATAAGGAATGAGATACTTATCCTTTAACTTAGCAATTAAACTCAATTGTGTATGCAACTGTAGATGTTTATTTGGTGCTTGAAAGCAAATAGATAATCTTTTACTTGTTTTTTTTTAACATCGTCATTATCTTTTCCCCCCTGCACACAATTTCTTTCCTTTATGACACAGGGACCATTTCTGAAAGCACTAATATTGTGAAAACCAGAGGAGGAAATAATCATGGGACACGCAAATCAAGGATATTTTAGTTTGTGAAGACTCGTACAACATTTTCTCTTGAGAAAGAAACACATACTGTTGTGAAGTTATGAAAATAAAAGATAATAAATACGTTATTCTTTTTCTGAGAGTGTGTATGTTGACTCCAGAGGAAGTCCTGGCTGAGTTATGGATCCTTGAAAATGATGACCCATTAGGAAACAGAGCTCAAATTGTATTCAATAGAGTGGTTACTGAAAGTATCAACTGTAATTGTATATGAATAGTGGCTCTGTGTGTGAATGTGTATATAATGTCATTTGCATTTTAAATTTGTCTGGGAGCATCTTGGGGGCATCTTGTTTTCTTCCATTTTAAAAATCTGAATAGCACCTGTAATTAAGGGAGAAAACCGAGCCCTGGAAGCTAGGTAGGACTTCCATCTATTGATCTGTGTAAACCCGGCTTACGCTGTCAGGGGAGCAGCAGTCAACTGCTGAGCTGCTTTGTCACTGACATAAGCTGAGAGAGGATTTTTTTTTTTTTTTTTTTTGTCTATACTGTTTATACACCAGTCTATAGACCTGCTGGCTGGTTGAATTTTAAAGAGTGCGGAGGTTTAAAGACTTGTCCCCTGAGGGATGCTCCTGCCAGTTGGGAAGCGAGCTGAGGCTGCTCTGCAGAAGTTGCGTGCACGTGTGCTGGCTGGGGGAGGGATGGAGCGGAGCTGGGGGAAACGCTGTCCTGCAGCTCAGCCTGGAAAATGCTGCAAAACATACCCATAATGTTCAGGTTGTTTAGTCAAAATATTGAGCTAATACCTTTTGGGGTTTTTTTTTTTTTGTTTTTGTTTTCTTTTTCTTGCCTGATAATTTATTCCAAGAGAATACAATGGAGAACGTAAATGAATATATTTCCATACCCAATTCTGAGTCAGTGCTAAGCTCGCCAGGCAGCAATTAAAATCCTTGGTAGTAAGGAGAAAATGACTTCCTATAGTGTGAGAATAGGTGCAGATTTGGAAAGAGAATTTAAATAGTGTAAAATACTGTTTCTTTGGAACGGGAAAAACAAGCTTTATGAGCTTTATTGGAAATGTTTAGGAAATTTCTGCCTTAAAAGTTTGGATTAGCCTGTTGTGCTTGCTTTCTTTTGTTAAAGTTTACTGTTACTACTACCAGCATCATGTATGCTTGTTTCCTGCCTACAGAAATGAAAATGTTTACTTGCTTTGTTTCTGTTTTGCTCCTCATGTTTCCACAGTGTCCACTCCCAGCAGTTGGGATGGTGCTTGAGCAATTTCTTTTGGAGAATATTATAAGTACTGCTGTTGTTCATAATTAAGTTAATAACCTTTTTAAAAACACAGTATCTGGCTTTTGGATTCTCCTTTATAGGTGCTGACAAAGTAAAAGGCCCAAAGACTTTTTGAACTCTCCTATGTGACTTAGAAATTATAGAAAAATTGACTTTTCCATTTTGTACTGTGTGCTGGTTTACGGGGTCACATCATATACCTTTAAAATGCTGCAACTAACATATGCACGTTGTATTCAGAGGCATCTTTTTCCTGAACTATTTGTCCCTTGCTGATTAACTTGCATGGGTTCTTCGTGTTTTACACTATCCACTGAGCCAGGCAAATGTTTGAAGTAAATAGTCATTGTGGTGTATAGGAATTTAAATACCTAATTTCCCCTAATGGGAGTTGACTGTTCAATATGCAGTAAACAGAGAGTTCAGGCTGGAGAGTGCTAACATCTTAGATCAAGTTCTTAAACCCCCAAGTGCAGCTCTGGAAATTTGCAATCAATATGCGTTTTTCTGAAAACACACACCTTGAGGGATAACTCATGTATACGGCAATGTATCTGTCTCTGCTGGTCTGCTACAGAAAGGGAATTCTGTAGCTTTGCTGACCGACTGTGTTCACATCAACTGTCTCTTCTTAGCTGAACCATTTCGCAGAGGGTTTGTTTTCCTAGTTGGGAGCAAGAAAATCTGTTTTTCTGGGATCTTGCAAGGTCATTGTTTAATATTTGCTGCTAACTGCTCTGGTAATTCACCTTTTTTTTGGGTTGTTTTTTTTTTTAAGAAAAATGTTGAGTAGTTTGAGAGCATTTTTATATTTTAATTAACACATTTTATTTGCCACTAAACAGCTTCTTAAATAAAATTCTGCAAGAAGGAGTGACATTATCCTTTCATATTATGGTACGAAAGTAGATCCCGTGGATTTCCCCTCCCCTTCCCTTTATTAATAGCGAGACTTGCTTGTGAAACCCAAAGGGTTAATCATATAAATTTCTCCTTTGGACCAGCAGACGATTTCCATCATTTTCAGCATTTGACTGTGGAACATGTATAGAGTTGTTATACCTCTCTGTAATTCATTCTGCTGCCAACTTCATTCCCTTTTCTCTGCCTGCATTTTAATTGAAACAACATTTGTATTTTTGAGCCAGGATCTGTCAGAAGTCCCTGTGGCTAGTCTGTGGTACAAGTAGCAGCAGACGTGGCTTACCCATATGGTGTGGTGCTTCTTGTAAAATCCATATGGCCTTGTTGAAGGGAATCCCAGCGGGGATGTGAAGGGTGTTAATACCCTTCAGGCCAGGCCTTTCCCTCCTGGGGCTTCTATGGCATTGTCTTTGCAATCTGCCAAAGCACAAACTTAATTCCTTTTTAATAATCAATTATTTCAGTCCAGGAACGTGTGCTGTATTTTTTGCAATCGTATATTCCTTGAATTTATTATTTGTTATGAGTATTTTTTGGTATTTTTTTAAAAAGCAAGCTAGCTTGCTAACAATTACAGATAAAAGCCTTTTCAAAATCCTAACTTTGTCTTTTACTTGTATTTACAGGAAGTGCTGAATAGCGTTCCAAAGTTCTGCTTTCCTTTTGACATTGAAAGGTATGTGTTAGTTATTGTTTCTTTTAAAATATTTCATCGAAATGATACTTAGCATAATTGCAAGGAAAGATTTAAAGAAAAGTAAAACATATTGTACTCCCTAAACTTGCACCTGCAGATGAGAAGAATGTGTCCTTTTGTGTTCAAGTAAGTATGAAATCACTAGTAGGAAATTACCACAGCAAAATGCAATCTTTACAGAATTTTAGGGATATCTCTTTCAAGATAGAGCTACGTTCCGGCTCCTGGTTTTGTCCATTGTAATTGTAATGCGTTAATATAAGGATAAAACGTAGTTTCCTTCAAACGGCAAGCATCATAAAAAATGTTATGGTGTACCAGGATATAAAAACTCACCGAGCAGTACTGAAAACATGTTGTTTGAGTTCAAAGAAATTAAGACTTAAATTGCATGGAAGTAACTAAATTGATTTTTTTTCTCAGAGAAGAATCAGGACCATTATTTATAATTAATTAGCCTTTACCTTTCTGGTATCAGTTATTGGCTTCCAAGTAATGCCACCAGTTATTTAAATTGTTAATATAAAACATTTTTATTAATTAAAATATTTATTTAGGCTTGTCAAAATGATTAATGGTAATTAATTTAATCAATTGTACTCACTCAGTTTGGAAAACTCATTGTCCAAATCAGCGAAGATTGAATTAGAAGCTTGATTTGCATAATTAATGGAAGATACACCCAGGTAGTGGGCAGGCTGAGCCGGTTTCAGAAGCAACGTTGGCATCAGTTGTAGATGGAGACTCAAAGATGAGAAGCATGTATCGGACGCAAGAAGCAACTATCTGTGGAGTAAAAGGTGGTGTGTGTAGAGAGGAAAGAGCGGCTTTGCAGGAAAACACACTGGCAAAATAACGAATCTTCTTAAACACATCTTCCCTGAAGTAAACTAGGTTCATTTAGTCTTTTATAGTTGAATTTAATTAAGTTGTTTGGGTTTTGAACTGGTTAAGCTCACTGTCCTTTAAGCTGTTTTAATGACTTAACTAATACGGTTGTCAGTGTTGGCTTTAAAGCAGTAAAGTCTTTAATGTGCTTAAGATATGTACAGAATTCGGTTTAAAATTGGTAATGAAGATGAATAATGGAAATAAAATTTGAGGATAACAGAAAAAGGTGAGGTTCTGTTGCTGCCATCCAGTGGCAAGAAGATAATCAGTGGCAGGGAATAATTATTTTCAAATGACGCATCTTGGTGTTAACTATTTCTGTTGAACCATTCAGGAGACAGTTGTTTGTATGAGATGGATAAGCTTAATCAATAAACTGTGGGAATACATGAATTTATAGCATAGCTAGGTGTGTATTTTAGCCGAGTAGCCCAAGAAAAAAAAAAACCCAAAAGAAAAGTTATGGGATGTTTGTTGTTTGTCTGTTAATACCTTCTTGTGCCCCCCTCCCGGATGTGCTTTTTGACTCTTGGCCTCATACTCAGCTGTAAAGCAGTGCTCTCAAAGGTGCCAAATGGCTACAAATTTCATAAAAATTGGCAATAGGACAGAGGGAGGAGAGGTTCTTGGAAGCTGAGATAGACTGACGAGGGGAACAAAACCCACGTGTTCGGTCTGGCCTGCTGACTGCTCGGGCAGTAAGTACCACAGTATCTTTAAAATCAGCCACCATGCTTGCAGCTTCTTGTGTAGCTGGGAGCTGAGTTTTAGGGGATTTGTGGGAGGACGAAAGGCAATGAGACATCATGAGAGTATAAAAGAGCACAGACAAGGAGGAGGGGCAGAGCTATTGTGGGGAAAAGGACAGAAATACTGGAAGCTCGTTCAAGAAAGCAGGCGACTGCTTACTGGCAAGCTATTTGTGTGCACAACTTATTAGCTGTGCGGTGTATGTACCAGTTACTACTCAGTTCAAGTAGTGCAGACATATATTACCACTTTTTTTTTAAAGAAAACTGTTCAGTTGTCTTCTGCTTTTTCAGTTTTATTTTTTGTTTCGAAATTTAAACTGATAAAAGTATTGAGAAAAAAACTGTTGTAGCTCCTTTTTATATGTTTTTTTTCCAATGGACATTTAAGATGTGACAAGCATTTTGGTTTTTGTCTAGCCATAAATGTGCTTTTCACTTGTCTGGTGAATATATATATGTATGAAAATAGATATTTTCTTTTCTTGGGTAGAGGATAATGATAGGCCATACACCTAATACCCCCAAGCATTTCACAGGCAGTTTCAATGACACTTTCTGTACAGAAAGCTTTGAAGTGAAACACAAAGTATGTGTTTTGTTGATTGAGCATACAGTGCTTTAACGAGCATAGTTTCTCAACCTGTATTATGTGTACTGTACATATATAAACCACTTCAAGCAATATCTGATCCTAGTAAGAGCTAGAAATGACCAGTGCAAAAGTGATAACTTCCACTGATGCTGCTGATCAAGATGCCTAGAATAAAAAAAATGTGACTGTGTTGCATAGATTGCTTCTGGGTTCCTACTGTACAGCAGAGCTGGAGGGAGTGGAGAGTTTTTTTCTGTTAACTAGCTAAATAAAACTCATTACAGTAGGAAATCTATATTCTGCAAATTAGGGAAATAGGAAAGTTAAAGCACTGTTAAAGCACAATGTAAGACCGTTGTCACCTGTTTTCCTCTACCTCACCTGTATTAATTAGTGAATGAATTGAAAAGTGAACAAAATGAGAACATGTATTTGATTTTGTTTTATTCACTTGGCTACAGAGATACAGATTTGACTCTTACTATTTGATGTGGCTTACATCATCTCAGCAGACAAACTTTATCTTTTATGCAGATGTTATAAATAGCTGTACACTACTCATTCTAGTTATCAAAAGTACATACTGTGAATGGTGATTAAAAATCTATAGGTAACTCCCATTAAATTTAAACTGAAAGTCAAGCCAAAAAAGGCACAATGGTGTAATGTTTTGACCATTACTTAAAGTTTGACTTTTATATATAATTTTTTATTGAAAGTAAGCACATAATTTTGTTAATGCTGGTTATGGCTTACATTTTCTTTTGAAGGGGTTAAGAAACGAATTGCGTCATAGAAGTTCTTGAGCACTTGCTCCAAGAACCTATGTCTCTTTTGTGTGAATAAATGATTTTAGCCTTAATAAACGGCACAATTGTATAACATTCTAACAGTCTGCTTGTAGATATTTACGAATAAGTTTGCTTTTCTCTGCTGCAGAATTCCTTCGTTTCTTTTAATAGGGAATAGGAGGCTTTAACATTTGAGAATGTAGAGGTTTTAATTTCTTTCTAATGTTTGCTAAACTAACACTAATACATCAGAAAAAGCACCTTGTCCTCTCTTCTGTTCCTTGAATCCTTTATGGAAATTCTGCATGGTTTTCTTCACTTTTTTTTTCCTCTAGCGGCCTTCCATATTTTCACTCTCAACCCAAAACTCAGGTATAACTTTGCAGTAAGCCCACACCTCGATCTCTGCATCCATCCGTTATTGATGACTAGTGAGCATGCAACTTCACATCTTGTTCCTTTTGGACCAATTTCAAATTCAGTCCTAAGTTGTGCTACGTCACTGCTTGACCTCTCAATTTTATCTGTGCTTTGAATCCCTCTCATTTATCTCTGTCATAAATGCTTCCCCTCTCTCCTTCCATTTCTCTGTCTTTTCTCTCTCAAGATGCATTTCTTCTGCTGAATGTATAGCACACATGCCTTTTTAGCTAAGACCCTTTGGAAACTGCCTGTAGGATGAGCATGGGGACAATGTTGTGTACCTCACTAATTTCCCCTACTGCACTCACCTGATCAGAGGGAAGTGTTTTGTTTTGGAGTGTAAGAAGTGGCTCTACTGCTGATGCTGTAGAAGATTTCTCGTTAGCAGTAGAATATTGCTCAACTATGGGAATTACCATGCATATTATTTAACTCAATCTATTAGAGTCAATGAGTAATAATGGCAGGAGTGACATCACTTTCACTCTCCTGTTTGTGACTAATGCTGTTTCTGTTGGTATTTCTGGTCGAAGTCTGTGCAGGAACACAGCTATGAGCAAGACAAGTCTGAAACAATGGCTGTAGAGATCATTGGATTTGCAGATCTTCTGAAAGGCAATTGTAAGATATCTTACATACAAATTTTTGCCTTCAAAGTAAATAGTTGAGAATTAAAAGTAAATAATTGAAAATGTATTTCAAGCTGTACAGATGAGGATAAACAAACTATAGCATTTCCTGTACACTTCAGTCATTCCAGTCCAGTTTGCAAGATGAGTTGTGAAGTCAAAAATGAAGCAGTAGTTTTGTACAATTGAGTTCTTTCCATCCTTTATCTCAGTGTATTATGATGTGTGTACGTAATAGAAAAAAAATATGCATATGGGAGTTGTCTTTGTAAGGACGGGTTTTAGCATGAACTGTGCATCGTTTGGTTTCGAACGTGGGTTATTTGGCTTCTGTGTGTGTGCAGAAATGGACCCGTCTGAGAGGAAACCTGGGCACGCTGAGGGAGCCACAGTGTGCTCCAAGAGACACTGTGCCGTGTACGGTGGCCAGGGCCCATGGACAGAGCAGGCTTGTGCTGCGACTTAAGTACGCCCAGTGAGACTCCACTAACTACTTCTGGTTTCTTTTAATGCTTCTGTTGTTTTGAAAACATAACTCCCATTATAAGCTAACTATGCTTTTTATTTGTGGGAATTTCCATATTTGGTGCTATCTTTGTACATTTTCATATCTTCTGCAGTTTTCTTCCTGTTCCTATCCTTTCCGATGTGTAAGAGGTGGGGGTTTCTGGGAAGCAGAGCTCAAGTCAGGTAGCTCAGTTGCAGCATAGGAGACCTCCACATAAGGAGCCTGAGCTGTGGAGTCATGGGTCATGGAGTGGGCTTGGAAGTGGAGAAAATAGTCCCTGAAGCTTAGATTTGGGGATAGCAGTTAGTTGAAGGAGGCAACCCGACCTAGGGTTATTGTCTCCCCAGTCTGTCCATCAGCTTGTACTACTACCTTAACATCTGGTTTTCAAATTCCTGCTTGAAATGGTTTCTAATCTATTTTCTGATCTGGGGAGAGTTAGGATGAATGATGGTTAGGGTTTGCTTTTCAGCCTCAGATTGGGAGATGAAATACATTTGAAATTTTCAGAGTTAGGTAGCAGCCATTAAGGCTTTAATCAGAACTGTATACTTTAGTTACATTGGTCAAGCACATGTATGTGACACCTTACAATTAATGATACCACTTACTTTGGTTTTGTTTTTTTTTTTTAAAATGTCATCAAAATCTGTATTCCCATGCATCAAGTCTTTCATTTTTTTGAAACTCACTGAAAAAATGAACTCTCAGGAAAATCTTTCTGAAATTCAAAATGATTTAAAAATTCCTAACATTTGAAGAAAAAATAATTTCAAACATCATCTGTGTCCTAAACAGATTAATTTGGAAGAAGAGCAATTCTTATTGAGAACAAGGGATAAATTTAATGATTAGACATGCTGGTTTTCGTTTGAAGAAGAGATTTAATTCCTGCCTTAATCAGCTCTCAAGGCAGCCCTAAAATGAGGCCTGAACAATGGCTATAGTGTAAAAAAAACCCCCCAATTTTAAAATTACTCTTTACCTGCTCTGTGGGTACCAAAGAGCCTTTTCTGCATTGTGTAGATATGTACTTAGAAACTTTAAAAAACTACTTTTATTCCTATAGTGAACTGTAATAACCTTGAAAGAGCCCATTGTCGTCTGCAGGGTTAATAAGTGTTTACACACATTCTTTGCTATTAGTGATTTATTATTGTTAAACTAAGATTAAATGTAAGCATACAGGGCAGGAGTTGAAAATAAGTCAAAAGCAAGGCAGGGGAATGAGTGAGGAGAAAGGTCAGCGACGGCTGGGCACGATTTGTGCCTGCTCTCCTCACACAAGCGAGTAGATCATGCTCGCTTCAAATAGCCGACCAGACCAGCATTTTGGAGAAAGCTTTTGAAGCTCAGCCAGTTGATCCTGCGCTCCAGTAGAAAGTCTAGATAACATTTTGTGTAGGGAATTCCAGTACGTAATAATTGCATTTTACCTGTGTTGATTTTTTACGTTAAGGAAAACTTGAATGGCATCATTGCTATGGTTCAGGAGCAGTGCCAGGAGCTGCTACTTGCCTCTGAAGGTGAGACTTCTGAACAACCCGAACGTGCTGCAGTGAAACAGAGAGGCATGAGCCCCAAGTCACATAGCTAACATTTGTCCGTATTATGCTACATGCAACATATGTGTTAGAACTGTAGTGCTGGCACTTTTTTAATGTTTTGTGTCTGGTTTATACATTGTGGTTATCTATCAAAATCTCCAATCATCATTTTTTTGTTTCTGCAAGGGTTGTAGTCAGTTTTAATTCTGCTGAAGAGGAGTAAAGAACCAGGCATCCTTGCTGCCCCCAGATCTTAAGTGGAGTTCTCAAATTAGAAATCCAGAATTAATTCAGTATTTTAAACTCTGATCAGTAAATGTGGTCCAGATGGATGGTCACTGACTTCAGTTAGCTGTTCCTTTGAAGCAAATGAGACCAAATGCTAACTTCAGAATTTTTTGTGGAGATTCAGTTGTAGTCTTGGAGTTTTCTCAGTTTGAAAATCTGGAACATACTGCTTACATCTCCTTTTAAACTCTGTGGGAAGCAGTTTTCAAGCTGGGCCACTTTTACACTGACTGTTGAAACATGGAGTTGTCTCTCCTAAAGAAGCAAAGGGAAGATGTTGAGTTGGAGGTGGTGAGATGGCATTGGAATTCCCTCCCACTGAACTGTCATAATGTGGCAGGGCTTTTTTTTAATAGAGAATATCAGAATTTAAATCTCATTTTTAAAGTGATCTTGTGTAGTGACATTTTTATGTATGATTTAATTGCAATACCGGTTATTTTCCCATGCCATCTTCAGGTTTTGGGAAGGGAGGAGGCAAATAACTGAAAGCAAGAGATCCTTAGTGATGCGAGATGTTTGGGCAAAGGCATTGTTTTCAGGCAGTCGTGGAGTGGTCATTTGCCTGACGTACATGTACGCAGTACATTACAAGCAATGCCTGCATAGATGGGCATCTATTAACAACTGCTGTTTGTGAATTATCAATGACCTCTTTGTGTAAGACAGTGCACAGAGACCCCAACCAAGCCATGCCGGGTGTTTTGTGGTGTAAGAAAAAGCCGATCATGGCTGCAGAAAGCTCCAAACCTGGCAGTGGGATGCAGCAGGACAGAGAGGGTGCGGGAGCAGGAGGCAGCCGAGGTCGCTGTGCGTGGTGCGTTACCGGTGCTACCGACTGACCAGCTACTGCTGAATTACTGTGTAAGCCCCTGGCCACAGTGTGTGCACGGATATTGAAACCATACTGCAGGTTTCAGTGGCGATCTGCTCTGAGGAATAAAGAGGGAAATGCAAAGATGTGAAATGGAAAATTGCATCACTGGCAGGGGAGTAATAACGGATTGTTATTGATGGCTCTCTTTTGTATCAGGCATAACATAGAGGGAGCACGCTAGCTACACAGAACCTGAAAAATGAAGCACTGAGTGAAAGCCGTTGAGTGTTTACCGTGCTTAAGGAGCATGCTAGGTTGTTCCAGTCTATTGAAGACAAGCGAGGAAAATCCTTGTTTTAATGATTTGAGTTTAATTACCTAACTAAAAAAAGTCCATTAATTATCATGGGTTTCCAATGGTTATATTGGACTAAAGGTATCTTGTAATGTCATATATGCCCAGCGCAGGCTTTTGTTTCAGCCGAGTTACTGGATTTTCACAAGGGACTAGACCAAATTGAAATGAGTGGGTAGTGGTACCACTTAACTAATCTTTAAGCTTTGTTAAGCAGTATAATGTGCATGTGTCTCATGTAACTTCTCTTGCCCTTTGATCATCTTCTACCTTCTTCTTTCCTAAGGGGAAATTTTTATATTTTAGTTTGGTGGAGATTTAAAAAACAGAAAAGCACAACCAAAAAACCCAGCCCATATTGCAGGGGATAAATTAAAAAAATATTTTGTGCTCTTAGATTGGAGGACTGTGAGATCTGTGATGGTTCTCAGCTTCTGCAGGAATTCATTTTCAGCTTGGCATCTAAGAATGAACCACATGTTAATCATAGCGCTTACTAGCAGATGCTTGGGTATTCTGCTGTAGAAGATCATGTAGGAATGGGAAAAGAGCAGGGAGCAATAGTATTACAGGCAGAACTGCTACATTTTATGCTTTCAAATCTCCATGCAGTCCCCATCATAACTTTGTTTTCCTTTGGTTTTTAATTAAATCTTTAAAGGTCCCTTCCAACCCAAACCATTCTATAATTCATTCTATGCCACATGTTACCTCTCCTGGCTGAAAATGCCAAGTCTACCTAAAGCTAATTCTCTTTGGGAGATTTTGGAAAAGTGCAATAGGTGTTTCTGTGAGTAAACTTCAGATACAGTTTATTGGTGTTCTAAAATGCTTGCATGGAATGTATTTTGCAATTCTATGAAGATCACTGATGTTTAGCCACATTGAAAAGTGGGTCTGTCCTGTGCTGTCAGTGATCCTCTGCAGCTGACAAATTGCACAAGGTGCGTGGCTTGAGAGCGTAAGGGAAATAAGAGTTGCGTCATGGAAGTGAAGATGCCATTTCTTCTTAAAAAGCAATTGGGAAAAGGTTCATACTGTCAAGCAGAAAGTGGGGGGGTCAGGAATAGAGGTTGGGACTGGGACCTGGAGATAAGTGCGAGGAGTCAGAGGTGACACTGGTGGGGAGGTAGAAACTGAGAACAAACGGATTAGCCTGCACTGCTGAGGGAACGCTGGCTGAGCAGAGTTTGAGGTTAAGAGGAGTTGGAACATGAAGCAGTGAAATTTTGTGTAAACTTGCTCTGTCTCAAGTGGGTACATGTTTTGATACAGTCTTGGAGATATTATTAATTATTATTTTAGCTCTCATGGTGTTTGTTCTTGATTTTCTGGCTTTTGCATTTCTAGAATTGAACAAGTTTGCGCTGGAAAATGAACTTAGCAAAAAGTTGTTTGTTGGGCAATGTGTAGTGCAAAAAAGGGAGGAAGATGTATGTAGGTCGGTGGGAAGGCTACGGGTTTAACCAATGAAACCGTTCTGAAGTAGGGGAAAAGCAAGCTAGTTTTCTAATGGCTGTCTTAAGCCAAGCCTGTGATATTTAATAAATTATTTGTAGAATTTGCAACCTGTATTTTGGTTACCATTTTCCGTTGTTGAGGTGTGCTTCAAGCCAGCAAGCTGTGGCAGGCTTGTACGGGCTCTGCTTAGGCCATACTTATGAAAAGACTTTATGAAATGCCCTTTTCCGTTCAGGGTGGGGGCCAGATCCCGTGGATCCCGTCAGCTGGAGCGCAGGGCCAGGGTGGCAGCCGGAGACACGGCTGAAGGAAGGACCCGGGCTCGTCTGTGCCGAGGGGAGGGAGCGGTCTGCAGATGGCAGCCTGGAGGGTGGGAAGTGAGAGAAGGATAGCGAGGCTCGAGCATGAACATGCTTGAGACCAATGACTTAAATGCTCATGTTTTATGTGATTTAGTGGTTTTATGCTCTGTATCTAATTTTTCAGGGTGTCCCAAAACCAAGTAGGACAGCATTTTACCTTCGTGCTCACCGACATTGAAAGTAAGCAAAGGTTTGGATTTTGCCGTTTGACATCAGGAGGCAAGGTCTGCCTCTGTATTCTAAGGTAAGTCGGTATAAGAAGAATTGAGTCAAGGAGTGAATATAAGGAAAATACAAGAAAAAAATGCCTCTTGCAAATCCTTTGATAATGTGGTACGCTTCTCTATTATGGTATCATTTCTCTACAACAGTGTTACGATTGATTTCACATGAAAAGTGGTCCCAAGCCCCACGTGATGGTATTTTCGTGTGAGGCTAAATAATTCTATTTAAGTAACATGAAATCTCTGCTTAAAAGCAGAGAACAATACGCTGCAGCTTTAGAGGCTTTGAATATTATGTGGATATTTTTTTCTTTCTAATGAGATCTTTGACGAGTATTCAGTCAATTTAACAATAAAGTGTGCTATTCTGTATTCCTGTCCTTGGAAATATGATTTTTGGGTGTGTCTTCCATATTCTTTGGCCAGGCTATATCTAATACAAGAAACGCCAGAGCCAGATAATTCTCAATAAAGAGCACGCTGCGTTGTTGCAAAAGAGATATTGATGATGGAGAAATTGACCCCAGCGAAATACTTTTTCTCCCTCTGCTTTTTTCTTTCTTTTCCCATAAGATAATTGTTTTTGGTAATGAAAAACCCAATTGTTTAGCTGTCCTAAACCCCTTTTAATTAAATTAATTAAAAGGCAGAGTGCTTTAATTAAAAGACAAATTTGCCACTTCAATTAAGAGCCTAGCAGCCTGTAATGTCCATAGAGGAAATGGGAACATACAGTTCATCAGCACATGAGAAGAACAAAATTGAAGTATAATTGCCTTCAAAGTGAGACTCCCCAAACACAGGGTGAAAGAGGAGCCATGTGCTGCCAAAGAGCCAAACCCATTGGCAGCAGAGGGGAGACCTGGAGAATTTTGGAGAGTAAGCTAGGGAGCTTATGGAGAAAAGCAGAAGATCAGGTATTTGGACAACATGGAAGTCAGGCAGTCATGGCAGGTGTCATTAGGATAGACCACTTGAGTTAGGGAAACAAACCCAACATCGACTTGTAAAAGAGTATCAGTAAAAGAACACGTGGAGGGGGAAAAAAAGACCAGAAGAGATAGAAACTTGTAGAGTAGTGCTTAAATTATAGGAAATATCACCTCAAGACTTTTGTCAGCTTTTAAACAGATTCCAAACTAGTGTGGAGAGCCAGTAAAGTTGACCTTTTTTGGCAAGTAATTTGAAAATAAATATTTGCAATAAATACTACAAAAAAATAAATTACTACCATAGAATGAAAATAGCAAAAGGATAAGATTTTATTATGGAAATTAATTTTCTGTATCCTGACAATAATGCTTTATATAATATTCAGAAAGATTTAATTCTTAGGATTTTGGAGTGTATAATACTTAACTCTTTCTCTGTGATACCTCTTGTTGATGTATCTTGTTAACGCGCAGAGAGAATATATATGTGAGTGCTTTTAGTTCTTTTCTCTGAGTTAATTTTTTCTTCCCTTATCAAGCTAGAAACAAAATTTTTTACTTGTACTCCTAACGTTGTCTGGATGGCTTCTAATGCTATAATAACAAATGCTTAATCAGTTATGCACACTCAGGTACACGCATTTAAATACTGTATGTAGTGCTGCAAAGCAAAGGATGCAAATTCTCAGCTGATGTAAACCTGGGTATTTCTTTTAACATTTCCCAACAGGCATACATCAGCTAAAGACTAGTTAACAGTCTGTTACTTGGTAGAAATAACTAGGAAAATGAAAAGTGGCAATCTATAATTTTTCACCAAACCATAATCAAAGCATTGCCTTTATTGCTTTTATTGTGACGATTTCAGATTTACAATGCATAGCTGAATGTGTAACAGCACTAGCGTCATAGCATTGTACTTCTAGCTTGGTAGTCTGTTTCTCTCCAATTTGTGTGTGTGTTGTATTTAGCTCAGAGAGACTGCATCAGTGTTTCCATCTGATGCGTTTTAGTATCCAGTCTGGTTTCTGCTCTGAATCCAAGATTCATTAGAAGTGACCAAGTGAAAGAAGACTCACTAGCAGATTTCTTTTGACATTTTATCTGGCTTTCCCTTGCACATGTTTGTTGATCGTAAATTAACCAAAATGAAAAAAAATCTTAACAAATGAATGCTGTCTTTATATATAAAGAGCATGTATGCATGTTCACACCCGCTCTCTTCCATATATCAAAATAGCATAAATTTATATTCACTGTGTGTATATACACATAATGACTCTGATGTAGGAGCAATTCAATCTACTTGTCTGTCACAGATATGTACACAATAGTCATAGACTTTTATATAAACACACAAATGGAGGCATACATAAATACCATGTCTAACTACACATCTACATATGCACATACATGTATATTGCCGCAAACAAGAGGAATATATTAAGATTGCTGACTGGGGCTTTAACAAAGGCAACTAGAGACAGTAAAATACAGAAAAATTAACTAAATGAAATTGTCATAAATAGCTAAAATCTAAGTAAGAATCTCTGAAAAGAAGAGCAGGAACAAGCCAGTCAAAGTGATGAGAAGGAAATACTCTAGAAACATGGGTAGGCTGATGAGTGGGGAACACGACGCAACTTTTCTCTTGTCAGTGTCTTTTGTGGATGGTACCAGGCGGTGTGTTAACCTATGCCAGCACAGCTAACAAGATAGGATTTGGACTGCTGAACGGGATTCATAACCGAAAACTGAAGAAAAGGCTGCTTGTCTTCAGGTTTTACACCGACAATCTAAAGCTGCTTCTAAGATTGAAGTTTCGTAGTTGATGAGACTTCTCTCTATAATTCAGTTATTCTTCATCTGAAACACCAATTAAAGGAAATAATCCCTGCATTTTCAGTCACATGGTCCTGCTTTAAATTGGATAGTTTGAAACAGAAAATACACTTGCACATATGAAATTCTTCTATAAGTTTTATGGTTTGTTTGTTTTGTTTTTTTTTTTTTTTTACATTTTATATACACGTGTATATGAATTGTGTAAACAGAATTTTCTTCCTAATCAGAATGTTTTGTTCGACTTTTCTGTATGTTTATACAGTGAAATAAAAATCACCCAAAGTAGCTATCTCAGGCATTTTTGTTTGAAGAACTTAATTGTGATACAGTGTTGTCTAAAATGATCATGCAGAGCTTGACTGCAGTTGCCAAATTTGAAGTACCAGTAAGTGCAAAACCACAGTAGGATGAGAAAACAAATCTTGTATTATTCTCTAGAAGTTTTGCGTGATTTGTTTGCAAGTTTTGTTTTGTTTTGTTTTTCCTTTAAGTGGCATGGCTGCTTTGTGAGGCTCTTGTTGTGACTCCTGCTGTGTCACCTCCTCCCTCTCCACAAACTGTTGAGCTAATGCAGCCCCGTAAGAACGAGGGGTACCATAGTAGGAATATTGCGATATACCTCATTGTGCTCATATGCTATACTGGATCTTTTCTTCTAGTTTTACTTTTTCTATTTTAATTTAAATAATGATTTTGCCAGTTGAGATTCGAAGTGGCACAGTAGAAACTTCAGTGTTCACTTTTGAATAATAGAAGGAGAGTTAATTCTTCTGGGTATTGTTTCTAAATACCACTGCTGTTTGCAGTAGGAACAATGCTTTCTTAGAAAATTGTTTTTGAATTACCTGAACAGTTTTAGTACAAAGTGCAAATAATTTGACTGAAATTTGTTTTGTTAAAAATCTTGAAACTGTTGATGAAATCTGAGTTTGACCTTATGTATCCAGAGGAACGCAAAATGCATCATTAAAATACTCAGTCTTCGATTTCATTAATTTTATGACTGTAAAATTGTCACCTACGTTTCCAAATGAAATGCTCTAATAAGGAAGACAGGTTTATGTGGTAAGCCTTTGTAGTTCTTCAGTTCAGACCACGCTTGAAGCTTTCTCGCTCTTCCTTTAGGCAAATCCCTTAGAAGCAGAATGTTTCAATTTTACACATTTTGTGTCAATTTTCCAGACAGAAAAGTAGCCCCTAGACATTAGACATTTAGCTACGGAAAGGCAGTTTCCTTAGTTTTATTTGATTACTAGAAGTTAGATTCCTGCTGATAGTTCAGGACTGTTAGTGGTTACCTGACTATTTGACAGAAAACATTTCCTCTCCTTTATTTAACCTTTGACTCATGAATGTAAAAGTTTTATCAGAGCTATAGTAGGAGCACCAGTGAGGTGGAAGTCTACTTACGGCAACAAGGGTTATGCCTGACTTTGAGTAAAAGTCTGATCTCCTGCCTTGTGGCTCATTTGGATTAAAAGAAAATGCTAAGTACGTTTTTAATTAACCATGAAATATCTTGGGCTCTTGCTTTTGTGACAGGCAGTGGCTGTACTTTAAATAAAGACCACTGTATTCTCAAGCAGGGAATGCATATCTATTGAAACAACATAGTGTATGTTTTGATGTTTTTCTTTATTATGGGAGAAGTATTTTGTAGCTGCTTTAGAGAAATTGTATGTTGTTGGAGGTTGTTGTAGGTTTGTCTTGTATGTTTGTTTCTTAAACAGTTATTGATTGTAACATGAGGAATGCAAAGACAATGTGTACAATAATAGAAAAGTAAACCAGAAACCAATAATGGTTTCATAGTTTAACAATTTAAATTATTTTTATTTGAAGTTTAGGCTTCTAAATAAGTTAAAATTGAAAATTAAAGCCCTGTTTTTCCTCTGTTTTATCTACTGTGAAGGGGCTTCATTGATAACCTTTTGACGTTTTTGTAAGACAGCTAATTAATTATGAAATGCGCTGCTCATAAATAATTTTATGAATACAAGTATGATGGTAAGGTCTTTCTAGTAATGGACTAGAACGGACTAATTTTGACTTTATCTGTTGTTAAGGTACATATTAGTGTGACAGTTTTGAGTTAAGAGTAATATATTACAGGTCTCTTCTGTTAAATTCAGCCATTTCAAAACTGTTTTTTGCAGACAGTGCATTTCTGTACTGACTTGAAAAAAAATGGTTACTCAACCTAACAGATGTTGATGGACATTTGTGTACTGGGTGACTTTTCTGTACATAGAGTAGTTCTTCTGTGCTAGGTAAAGATTAAATAATTTTGCAAGATTTGCTAACAGGACAAGCTAAGAAGATTCTTCTACCTGCAATGCTTCTGGGTTTTACCTATCACACACACAAATGCCATATACGGTGCTTTATCCAATATGATGTACTGGATAAAGATGTAAAACCTATATCATGGGAATTTCATCTGTGAATAAATCTATTTACTAGAGTAGTCCAGAAAAATTAATGGGATTATTAACACATGTGCTTGCAAAATCAGCCTGTGATATAAGAGGACAAAAATGTTGTTTTACAGCCTTGAGGAAGTTACAGAATAAAAAGAACTTATACTTGCTCTTTGAATTGAGAATCTAAAATACCAACAGATAGCTGTCTTCATTAGGAACAAACACAACCTGTGTTTGTTTCCTTGTGAAAGCAGAGATGTATTGTATATGCACACACACAAATGCACTCTTTATTGCTTATGAAAACAACAAATATATCAATTCTTTATTATACCAAATTAATAGCAATTATAAAATACATAAAAGAAAAATATAAAGGGAACTTTTTTGCTTTCCAATAGATCTTTGTAATATTTTGTTGCAGTAAGAACAGTGTAATTAAAAATAGCAACAAAAACTCTTGCAATTAAACTGTGCTTTTGAAGAACTGAAGATTACGTGGAAAAGAAACAGAGGACAGGTCTTCGTGACCTTTGGTTCCATGCCATGTAATGTAATGGAGTACTTGTTTTGATTTCCTTAGTTTTTCAGGTTTTAGAGGCATGTTGAAATTATATTAACTTAGTGTCTGTGGTTGTAAGGCTTAAAGCTACTCTTTTTCCAGTCTTTCAGCTCAGGAAGGAAACTGGCATTTTTAAACTACGTTCAAGTAGTCTGTTTTTACAATGTTTTTCTTTGCAGTTTTGTTACATGAAGATATGGAAGTGTATCATCAACCTGATTTTGCTAAAGGAAGAAATTCTTGTATGAGTAGTCTGGTCAGCCTGCCTTGCTGTATGAAAGAGACGTCTCCCTTAGCTTTCTGCTAAGGTTCATTAATTTCAAATAATGAATCTGACCTTTTTATACATAGATTTAAAAATTGCATTTAATTTTTCTTTTCACAGTAGGAGTGGAGTTGAGATCATAGATACAAGAAAGAAATACAGTTAATATTTTATTGAAGTAGGAGCATTTATTTTTATAGAATGCTGTTCATAAATGTTCATTATGAAAAATGAATGATCGGATAAGATTTGAGAGTATTATACAGCTAAATATGCTGGTGTGATGTACGCTACTAATGCAGAGGTGATAGCAAAAGACTGGAAAGCTTTTAGATAATCTAACCCATTTGTGTGTCCAGTGTTACAAAAATACTTTGTGATATATACTTACCTGGTACCTTGACTTGGACAAAACGCTAGAACAGTGTTCCAGTCCCTGCTGTAATTCTAGGCTGGTAAAACTGTTCGATAGCTCTGACATTTGAAGGTACTCTGAATGCTGTGGTGAACAATTTTGTTTGCCTAGCCATGCTGTGTTTCAGTGACATGTAAAACCAGGTTAACATGATTTCAGAAGATAATAGAACAGGAGTCTTAGGTGGAAGAAAACTCAATGACCAGATGTTTTAGGTGCTGTAATGATGGATGTTTTACAAGGGCGTGCAGCGTTCATGCCTGTAAGCAGTCAGTGGCCTTACACAGGTGCAATGAAGTACATTTTATGATTGTATAAGAATATATTGAGTAGCACATGCAATAATGTCACACCTTAACTACTGTCAACAATACCAAGCATTAAAATTGTCTGTGAACATTAAGAGGTTGATGTAGTTTTGATTAATAGCCAGTACAGCGTATGGTAAAACATGATAAAGCCATTAATACAGTGGCTCTAAAGTAAATCATTGCCTCTGTGTCTCATTGGCTTGGCAATAGTAGATTCACGATGGGTTATTGTGGTGTTTTTTTTTTTTTTTTTTTTTTTTTTTTTTTTTTTTTTAAGAACCAACAGTTAAGCATTTAGGGCAGCAAAGTAAGATTGCTAAAAAATGCAGACCTGTAACTATGTTCAGATCTCTGCAGTTCTCTCTCTTTGCCCTAAGAATTGCGATCTTTTTCTAAAGCCTTGCCAGCTGTGTACTGGAACAGAGGTGTTACAAAGAAAGCAGAACCCTTCACTGGACAAAAGTAGACCTTGGCTTCTCTACCAGCCAGGGCTTCCTAACAGGTTTCATTTTCCTATCAGGGAAGACATTTAGGTTCTGCATACTGGGCTTTGTCAGTTGCAGTTAGCATGTTTCCTGAAATATATAAATTTGAAGTTTTAAGGTTTGTCCACAGCACTCAGTAAAGCTTTTAAGAAATGCATTAAAAGTGTGTCCATGAATTTACACTGCACTGAACAACAAAGTGTGTAGTACTGTTACATATGGGTATGAAATGTAGTAAAAACAGCCCCCCTTCTAATCTCAAACAACTAATGTTAACCATACTATTACCATTTTCATAATGTTCTTTGTGATAAAATTCTAACAGATATGAGAAGGTGTGTAATTTGTAAATAAGGAGTAATTTATACTGGTACTATTTGGTTCACCACTCTTACTACATCTGTATCATAGGCTTAAATAGTGATTATGGAAAGTTCTGTAGTATGTGGTCGCTGATGATATCATTGTTAAAGGTAACTTCTGTAAACAGATGACAGAAAAATGGAACTGATGCCTCTGTGTTTGAGTTTCTTTTCTCATGCTCTTCAGTTATGTCTTATTTATCTTGAATTCTGTTTAATTCACTGAGAGTATTGCACGCATATGGGCTGCAGACGTGTTAAAAGTCTATTAAGTATTCATGTATTAATGTGCTGTGTGTTTGCAATATTGGTGAATGCTCTCTTATTTTTAGAAGTTAATTCTATCTATAGAAATGATTTTATAGAGAGACCAATGTTCTTACACATAACATGACATCTATGCTATTGCATAGCATTGCATCACTTGTCAAATATGTGGTGCCTGCTCTGCCCAGGAAAAATTGTTTTTTCTTCTCCAGGGAAGCATTAGTTCTGGCAGTCCACCAGGTACGACAGGATATAGAATTTCAAAATTGCAAATAACATAACTACTGAAAGCCATAACGATTAAAGATAATAGGAATATGATTTGACAATGTTCAGAATGATTTTTTTGGTGCCTTTAAAGTAATTAGAAGTTAAAGTATTAAGAGCTAATCTACACTTAAGAGAACTTCAAAGCAGGTGTCCAGCATAAAGAAAAGTAGCTTTTCTGCTGTCTGTCAGTGATGTACCATTAAATTTGTGGAGAAAAGTTTTATATGCATTTTATCTGTATGTAGAAATATAAAAATTTGCAAGTCGGATTACTCATAGTAGTATTCTATGAGCACTGGAAAAAATACATAGACATTTTTTTAAAATGCTTTTTCCCCCTCTGTTTTAGTTACCTACCGTGGTTTGAGGTATACTACAAGCTCCTAAATACCCTGGCAGATTATTTGGCTAAAGAACAGGTAATTTTAGATATTCTGTTTCTTTGTGTAAAACATTTTCCTTGAAATAATAGTCACCATTTGAAGTGCTGTAAAGTGACTCTATACTGTTTAAAAGTTTAAAATTTTAGTAGAATTTAGAAGTAAGTTTTTACATTCGTCATGTTGAAATTCAAAGAATTTGAACATGCAGCTGCCGCTGTCACTTGAATCCCACATTCATCTTAAAAAGCTGCTGAGAATATACCTTTATAAAGTGTCAGTCTTAGCATAAACAAGTCCTGGGTGAAGTGTGAGCAAAGTGTCACATCACTGGAGATTTGTATGACGTATTGATTGTAAACTGTAGATCTTTGGAACTATCTGATTATCAGTTGCAAACACTTTTTTTCAGAACTGCATAAAATATGATGTACTGTTTCACCCTTCGTATTAACTAAAAACTAGCTCTCGTAATTCTGTCATCTCAACTAGCAAGACAAAATTACTTGCAGCATTTGGTGAAGAATCATGATAGTTTAGTTTGCATATTCATGAGCAATTAGATGTATTCCAGGATTACGCAGGAAAGGAAATACTGGCATCTGTCTTCACCAAGAACATTAAAGCTATACCTTTCTGCTTTAACTATATTAGTGTACTAGGTTGCAATTAAAAAAACAAAAGCATCAATAGCCATATGCTGTAAACTGGAAAAGCTGACATTTCAAGAATATATGAACTATAGAATAAGTAATTATTGTGCATTACAGTAAATGGACTATAGAAAATGATGATATTTTATGTAAAAAGAAAATGTAGTAGGAAAGTTTGGTGTTAGCTGTGTTTAAATAAAGTAGTGTGGAATACATTTAAGTCTTGTAAATGGTATAACGAGACTTTGGTTTTGGCCCTGATTTCACTGAAATAGTAAAAATTGTTACTAAGTTTGTATTTGACAGAAGGAGCAGGGATTATCTTCTTTGTTTCTTGGTCACTGGTTCTGGCATTGCAGCTATTACTGCAACCAGTTTAAGTTGCTGGCTTGTAAGTTTGTTGTCCTGTGCACTGAGAAAACTATTTTGGTGGGTCAGAAAGTTTTAGCAGTGTATGGCTTTTTGTATTTTTGTATATATTTTTTTTTTTATATTTGTATATTTTGTATACTGTTGTATTGCCTAGTGCCATATGTGTTGCTGAGGAGGTTGTTAGAGGACATTGTTCACTCCTGGCTTAGGCACTCTTCGTCTGACCAAGAGCTACACCCAAAGTCTTGTTTCCTAGTTTACTAGATGTTACTAGTACAGTAGCATCATCATTCTTGCAGGGAGAGGCACAAGTTTCCTGCAAACTCAGACAATATGTTTAAAAGCTGGCCCTGGCTTGTCACTGACACTTTTGGTTTTACTTTGACAACGAAAAGAATTTAATCTCCATGAACAAAACCTCTAAATTGAATGAAAAACCTAACCAAACAAAAACTCCAGCTGCATCTCTTTCCCAAGTAAATGTCTCTTTCAGAGATCAAGGTGGGGGATCCTACTTAAACTCGGTAGATGCATGTACTTTTTAGTAAACCTTATTAACTGTTTCATGTGCTCTGATAAATAATTTTTAAAGTATACAATGTAGATATATATTTGCATATTTAGTAAAACTTTGAATAGACAAATATCATGGCTAACAGTTTTAGAAAGATGATGTCCAAGATGCACAGACCAGCTAGACGTGTTAACACTATTTTCAGTTGCAAATAATGTGATTCATTTAAGGAGTACGTGTGGAAATATGTAAGAGATTGACTTAGCTTGCAGATACAATAATTTTTTGAGATACAAAGTTGGCCTGAATTTTATACTTAATATTTAAATACTTTACTATGAATTGCAATTGTCTTTCTCATTAAATATATATATGTTTCTTTGTTAATATATAGTTTGATGTGTAGTAAATGGTAATTAGTCTTTTTTTATGCAATAATTAACTACCTTTTAAAAATATTCCCTGTAGGAAAATGACTCAAATGATTTGTTAAAATCATTGTATAGCCATCCTGTGCCAAAGGCGAACGCTTTAGTCAGTTTAAGTGTGGTAAGTATTCTCTGTTTAACTCCTACTCCTATTACTGACTATAAAATAGTAGGTAAGGTTGAAACAAAAAAACTCTACCCTTTGTAAGGAGTAAACTTATGTTGCTTACTTATGTTGCTTCCCATTGTTAACTGGCTTGGACAACTTTTTTTTTTTTTTCTCCCCCCCGTGCAGAATAGTGTTTGTCTCATGCTGTTCTCTGAAAGTCATAGTCATAAAGAAGCAGAAATTTGAGTTTTGCTCTATGGATGAGAAAGTAAACTGCAGCGGGATCTGGCAGGGTTAGAACTACTTTTTTGTGCTTCCAGCTGTTTCATGTAGATAATTTTGGTTTCTCCTGCTGTGAATCGGGAGACGCTAACTCTGTTTTATTGCTTCTTATGTCTGAGTAGGTAGACTTGCAGGATCGGGCAAAAATCTGTGTAAGCTGGCTTCTTTCCCATCTTCCCCTTCTTCCTAGTTTTGCTTGATCATGCAAAAATGCTGTAGGGAAGATGGTAGGAGAAGTGTACTGTGTTACATGAAACTTTCAGTACATCTAGGTGAAAGAACGTGTCCGTGCCTGCCTTGCTTTGGTGCTCTGACTTTTCGTGATGTGGGACTGGACATTGATAGTATGGCAAAGTGGTGATGCTGTAGAAACATCAACAAGTGAGAGTGTCACTGTTACAGTTCCTGAAGTTTTTAACAGAAATGGACACGTTTAAATACATTTGTAGAGCCTGCATGAAATGTAAAGCCAGTACAGAGCCTCTGCTGTCTCCGGGAAATTGTTCGTGTTCACAGCATCTGTACAATTACTGCATAAGTAACTGTGCAAATAACTCTTGCTTGAACTATTACCATTTGCGGGGCACAGAAAGAAGTGATTTTGTAAAGGCTTCTCTTACACACATACTGAAAGATCATTAGATTATTTATCTTGACTTTATTTGTGTCACTTCCTGTTACTTTTAACTCATTTATTTTAGAATTGAGCCCAATACTTTGAGTAAAGTAAGCACAGCCTCTAGAAAAGCATCTGGCCCTATGATGGAGACATACAGAAACGGAGAGTCTACCACTTCTGTTCCAGTAGTTACTCACCCTTGCTGCTTAATATACTGCTGCCTTTATTTTATTTCAATTTTTCATATTTCAGATTCCTTGTTATGCTTTTTTCACTAGGCTCTAGGGGCCTAATATTTTGTTCCCTTGAACAGTGCTAATCCACTGTATTTGAAAGTCCTTCCTGTCTTGTGTGATTTTCGCCAGAACAACTGAGGCTGCAGTCAGAATTGTTTCTGTTGCGAAGGTTTTTTTTCTGTCTGTTGTCAGTGTAATATTTTCAAGTTATTTTCCAGATCGTAGTACCTTTGCCAAAAATACTTCTGTATATCAAATAGTATTTTGCTGTCGTTAATTGCAGTATTAGAAACAATTCTAATTTGGCAAGCTTAAAATGCTTTATAAAGTCCTTTAAAAATCCTACTGTGTTTCAGAGTGTAGAGAAGTTTTAAAGGTATTGTTCCTTGCGTTTCTTGCAAAGTGTTACTGCCTGTTCCTATCAGTGTTGCAGTTCATCTTGTGTAGCACTTGCCTACCTCAAAAGGAATGTTGTGATGAACCTGGAAATGGATGTTGTGGCAAATACAGCTGGCAACACTGGGATGACAAATTGCGTGCAATAAAGTTGATGCTTGCTGGTTTTATTTCAATATTATCTGACTTTTGAAATTATTTTTTTTCTCAACTGTGTCTTGTTCCCAGTAGCTCGTAACATCAAAGAGTTTTGTAATCTTTTTAGCTGAACCATGATTATCTAAATGCAGGCCTCTTGCCAAATGGTTGGTTGCAGGTAGAGTTGAGCAAATATTGTGGGTTCAGATGGGGCAGAGCGGGAAGGAATAGGTTAGCCTGAATCAGAATGCTTGTTGAATCTACAGGCATCTCTTTTTTTTGGTAATGCTCAGTGCTGCAGGGAGCAGGGAAATGTTTACAGCCACTTTCAACTCTAACTTTGTGTGCCTAGTCTTTTATATTGATGTTCCTTTCTTGCTCCTCCTATATTGTAAATAAGCTAGACTGGAACCGTCAGTAGGAACAGACTTAAAAAGAAGTTACAGTCTGAAAAATAATTGTAGAAATGGCATCATGAGGTGGCTTTTCATTGTGCCAGGATGAATCTAGTTCAAATTTCATGATGCAGAATTAAAAAGATCTATCCCCCCATTTACTCAGGTATGCTGCAGGGTAAGGCTCATAGACATTGAAGTGGGGTGTAGATGGCAGACCACAGCAGATTGCATGTATATAATAGTGCATAAATTACTCCCAGTATCTGGATACATGGTGTTTCCAGTAATCCTTGGTCAGGAGGACACCAAAATGCCTTGGTCCAGTTAGGGACGAAGTTGTACTCTCACCAGTCGGTCACAGTAACAAATATTCTGCAGCTGAAATTTATGAAACCTTAGCTTAAATATAATTTGGATCACTTTTATTTTACCCATAGAGGGCTAACAAAAGTGATTTTTCTTTTTTTTTTTTTTTCTTTTTTTTTTTTTTTTTTTTTTTTTTTTGTTTTTTGTTTTTTGTTGTTGTTGTTGGAAAAGCTATTTAAGTTAAGTCTGAATTCAAATGGGGGAGGAATACAAAGAATCAAACATATTTTCAGCCAGTATTTTAAACATGGAATATTGCAAGCATTAAAGTCAGCTTTGGCCTTTTTGTTGGAAAGCTAAAAAGTCAATTGTTCAATCTTTCTCTCATCTTGCATAAGAACCAAGAGATGATTTTTGCAAGTGAGCAAGTTTTGAAAAGACAGCCTTGTCTTGTATCGGTGAGTTTAAAAGGCACTGACTATCTAAAGCCTATTGTAATTAAAGAAATAATTACTTGCTATAGGATATCTCTTTTAATTTCAGGCTTATTTACACCTTTCCTTTGGGAAATTCTGCTGCTGTCTTTAGCCTAAAAGAGCAGTCTAATATTAATCTACCTATTCTGTTTAAATCAATCTAACTGCAGAGCTCTGTGTTTGTGCGTCATAATCCTTTTGTAAAAACCGCAACCAAAATCAAACCTTTAAATTGATGAACAAAACTTGCATTTTCCTAGTGTCCTTTTTGGAGAAAACTTTATACAGGACAGCAACTATTAATTTAGTATCTCTTCCAAGGTCGTACATCTTCCTAAGGGAGTTCACAAAGATGTGCAAGGACTCCATACCACATTATTTTTGCTGCTTTATGACTTTTAATGACTACAGTAATGGGTCTTTGCTTCTCATAGTTCTCACTTTCTTTTCTGTTTAATGAGTGAAATATTATTACTTTGTTAATTATAAATAATTACTTCTCTAAGTTATTAACTTCATTACTTAGAAATCTTTTGATAAATATTCTGTGACCTTATTACATATAGGGAGTAATTTTCTGTTCTTGCTATACTTCTGAAGAATGTAGGCATTCCGTTAATCTGAATATTATCCTTTTCTTGACTAGAGAAAAAAATCTTAGGTTTTTTTTTTCCTCTGTTGATGCAAAACAATAACCTGGGTTACTTATTGTGCAAGTGCTATGATGTTTATGGGATGCCTTTATTAAGCCAATGTTTTTTCTTAAAATTTTAACTGTTGCCAAATGACCTAATTTGTGGGGAAACTTTTCTATTAAATGTATCAAGCTGGTTTAATAAGTCTCCTACACAGAGTTAAAAGTATTAATTTTTTTTTTTTTTTTTTGCATGAACACAAGACATTTACTATCTTATAGACTTCCTTTATGTTTTGGTATATCTTTTTCAAGTTTGACTTGAAAACAAACTGTGTCTTTGTGTTGTTGATTATAATATAAAAATACACTATAAAAACAAAGTCTACAAAAAATGTCAGAATTCTGTTAAAAATAAAAGCTAAAATGTCAATAATTATCACCTTAAATTTATGCACTTTAAGTTTTCTGTCCTTCAAGACTAATGCAAAAATACCTTAAAATTACTGAGCTAAATCCATGTCTGAAAACTACTAGAAGTACTGGATTAATGAGAATAATTTAAATTACATCTGTTTTTAGTTTAATCCATTTTATACTTATATCTTAGATGGCCGTAAACTAAGATGCATAAAATTGCTAATGTATTTCATAAGTGATTGCAGAATCTCAAGCTGTCAGACCTTGCATTTCTGTTAGCACATTTTTGATTCAAAGATGTTTGGAAAGACAAGAGAATGTATATCAAGTAATAATATTTCTATTCTAATGAATTTTGTCATGTGAATGATTTTTCCTTTTCCATTCTAAATTTACATTTTGTCCTTTAACACTTTTTTTTTTTGGTTGCAATTTTAAAATCAATGCTTAAGTTAATTGATGCTCCTTTCAGGCTTGTGACAACATTTAAAGCTGGCTTAATTTCAGTGTTATTTCAAAACTGCAGCCCAGCGTTTGGTTCCCTTGGTTTGTGTGCTGTGCTGAACCAGTGCTTGTCATTTCGTGTCATGTTGTGCTTAATTCTTTGTCTAGTAGTGATACGAATGCTATTGAAAAAACAGCTATTTGCTTAAACAAAGATGAGCTTGGAAATCCTAAAAGCTGGATTTTTTAAAAAAGTATTTTTGGTTTCTGTGTGCATAAATTATTAATTATTTTTCCCCATTGATTAGCACTCGTATTTCATTACTCCTGATATAACTGGATTGCCAACAATCCCTGAAAGCGTAAGTATGCGGTTTCCTTTTTAAATATTTAGGAGAAGTATCAACCTCATTCTGTGGGCAGGGCTGAACTCTGCTTTTATCAATAGGAGATTTTTTTTTTTCTAAGACTGCTTTTAGAATATAATTGATGTCTATTATTACAACCTTTAGCTAGTAGTTACTGTTGCATTCATCATTAACCCATTTTAAAGCATTAACAGGGCATTTTTGACCACTGCTGTATGCACCCTTTGTTCATAATTACTTGGCTTGTTTGCATTTATTGGGATTATTTATGTAAAATACATTCTACTTATGCACCTCATGTTATTTGAATACCTGCCTTTTAAACACTGCATTGCTAAGCTGCAAATTCAGCTATCAAGATATACAGTTATTTTTTGTGGAAGAAGGCATGCCTGGTAACCAGGCACCAGGAATGGTTGTTGTTATTAATATTTTTTTTTTTTTTAATGAAGACTTGCATCTGTAGATGCTAAATCTTTTATGGTGCTGTGGGTAGATTGCAAATGGGAAATCTCAGATCACATTCTCTATGATGCGTTTAGCTGGATAACATCCAATAAAAGAGCTTCGAAACTTGCTGCTTTCCACTCTTGCCTTTAAATCTGGAATTGAATATGGATATATAGGTGTGCATTTTTACACTTTCAAATAGTAACTGAAAGTTAAGCTGTTGGGAGGTTCTCCACAGCAGAAAATCCCACAGTACTGCAGAACTCGTTTTTGATAGGTATTGTGATGTTTGTGCAGAACGTGTGACAGAAGTGTGCTCACAGCCTCTGCGGTGGTGCATTGGCGAGGGGCGGTGGGGTTGGCATCCCGCTGGCCCACTCCTCACCCCCACACTGTGACTGGGAGGGAAGGTGGTGCTCCACGGTGTCCCGGGGCCGCAGGGTGAGACAGGCGAGGGAAGGAAAGCTGGCGAGGAGCGCTTGTGGGGTGCTTGGAGTGGCGAGGAGGCCTGCGGGTACCTCTGTGGTGGTGGAAAGGAGTCCGTGCCAGGGACCCAGAGGAGATGGCATGGCCCTTATCACAACCCAGAAAACTATGGGAAGTTGCTGGACAGAGGAGTAAAAGAGAGGACCTTTGTTGCAAGGGCTCCTTGGGCAGGACAGGACTTAGTTTTTTAAATGTTTATTTTCATCTGTTTCACCCTATGGGTTGAATTCCTCTATTTTAAAGAAATCTCTTGTTCTAGCTTATTATTTGAGGTTCTGATAAAACATAGCTTTGGAGGTTAGAAGGTGTGTTACAAGTTCAACTTGAAAAAAATTGGGGGAAGCTTCAGTCTGGAACTCTGGTCGATAGAGGATCTTGCGATGGTGCCACTGTGGATTTATTTTTCTGATTCTTTGGGAGAAAGGAAAAGTAATATTCAAGGTGCCTTTCTATAATTATTTTTTACTCCATTTACAAAAGTCTTATCCTTCCAGTATGAATCAAAATAGTATGGTACTAATGGAGGGTTAGAACATGCAGAGAGAGGAGAGGAAGTAATTACAGTAAATTAGCAATAAAATGAATTTTCTTATTCTTTGTTGTAAGTTTCATACATTTCAGGGGCCATAACTTTTCAGGTGTAATGCAGAAATAACTGTGACTGTCTCCCAAAGGTATATCAGTCTGTACAAGATTGCAGGCTTTTTTTACGACAGCTTTTGCAACACAGAATCAGCATACCATTATCAACTCCAGTGTTAGAGGGTGTCAGGTAAATTGGACTCAAGTTATCATAGTGCATCAGCCTCTGACGACCAGTTAAAAGTCGCACTTGAAAGACCAGAGTTTCTTTCTGAATGGGGTGTTTGTAGCCTTCAAGCTCTTGTTTTTCTCTCTTCCAAAATTTTATGCAGCGTGGATCAAGAATAACTCTACGCTCCTTGTCTTTGAACTAATAATGCATTTCTGAATTTACATGAAACTGGATCGTCCATAGGATCTTCATTTGTCTTTTCAATATCTTTTTTTCATTTAATATTGCAGTATGTTCAAAAAGGAGGTCAATCTTCTGATCATCATCTGGGCTTTAACTAAAGTTAGCTTTTCATATAGTAGAGCCTGTAAGGAGATAAACCAGCAGCTGGTGACCAGCAGCTCTGCCCCACGCCGTGGTCCCTGGCTGCTGATGGCCACAAGCTGGAGAGGCCACAACCGGGCGCCGTGTCCTGGCCCCCACCAGGGCGGGTGCCGGCAGTCAGGCGCTGAAGCCTTTATGCTCTGAAGTCTTTACCACTTGTCTTGCCTTAGCTGTTTTTTCAGGGATGCATTACCTTGCTGCCATGGGTTGGCCACATCTAGTGTAGTCTCACAGTTCTGCTGTTCAGATTTCTATCCTTGGGTTGGGGCGTATAGTTGATAGACCCTCCTACATTAACGTTCAGTCATGTGTTGCTCCTGAGAAGAGATTAGTAAGAGTTCTGGTTGCAGGCACAATAATGAATGTGTGAAATTAAATGTTTTGTATATTGTGGGGTGTATTAGCATATTTTCATACATTTTCTCTAACATTTACGAAAATTTGCTGTTTTCCTAGGCATTTTTCCTGGTAGCTGTCTTAGCTTATTCAGAACTTGTATGTTTCTGGCACTGTGCCATGCAGAAATGCTGTTAAGTTCAGCTGGAACACAGAGATTCTCCCCCCACCCCCCAATCTGCTTTTTTCTCTTTTTTCCCCCCACTTTTGTGTTGTCTGAACTATGAATAAGAGGTGCTGGTGACTTTGCTTTTCATTAAACCCCACAGTGGGGTTCTTATTAGGGGCGAAAAGGGTGGCTGTAGGAAGGACCCAGTACCTTCTGCCAGTGCTGCTGGATGTTTGATGTCCTGGTGCATACAGCTCAAGCAAAAGCTTGGTGTTTTTCAACAAGCTGTTTTGCTGTACTCGAAGGAGAATAAAATGTGTTGACTTTGGGAGATCCTGGCAAAATAGGACAGTTTTATTATTGTAGCTATGAAGAACAGTTATTGCAGTGGTGGAAGATCTGTTCCTGGGTTGGAAGAAATGGTTATCTTGATAGCATATGGTGCTATTGATATAGTACCAAACTTCATATTTTTTTCAAGTTTTTTAAAAAAGGGCAAATCTAAATTCACAAGGATAATCAAATGAGCAAAATATGAATAACTCACACCAGTTAGTTTTTCATTGGCTTTAAAACTCAATCAATTATTCTTAAAGCATACAAACTTTAATGCAAAGGGATTTCTTTCATAGTTTTGGGTTGGGTTTTTTTTCCCCACCTAGTAATTGGACAAAAAATTTTGAGTAATATGTAAAATGTTCCACTAGCTACTACTGTTGCTATATTGTTAACATCTTATTTATTTAAACAGAGAAACCTCACTGAATATTTTGTTGCTGTGGATGTGAACAACATGCTGCAACTTTATGCCAGTATGTTGCATGAGAGAAGAATCATTATTACCTCTAGCAAACTAAGCACTGTAAGTACTTCACACGTCTCCTTTTAAGTAGAATATATTGAACATTTCACAAAATGACCTGCAGACCTTTGTGGTTTTAGATATGTTCCATGTGTACTTATAAGACAATATCTACATACTTTTCTGATATATGGTTTTAGTCTGGCTCTTGAAGTACAAAAGTCTGATTTATATAAGACCTACTCAGATACATTAAGTCAGGTTAATTATTTTTCTTATCAGGAGATGAGAGTTCTTTAACTCTCCTGAGTTCATTTCTGTGCCTTCTATAACCTAAAAAGAATTCTTAAGGGCTATTATAAGATCTTTATTATTCACTTGTGGCTTATTCCATTGGAGCTACTTGAAAGAAATCAAGGGTCCATAATAATAGCTGCTATCCTAACCTGGTAATAGGTAGATTCATCTTTGTTAGAGTGGTTTGGGAGTGCATACTGTAATAGCTCTGATTTGGAGCAGCTCTTCAGACTGTTAATAACGTACAACTCAAAATAGCATTTTTTTATTAAAGGTTTTGGGCTACTGCCCACATTAAAATGTTGTTGTTTTTTTTTTTTTCTTCCCCTTATGCCTGCTTAGACTGTTTAATAAAAGTGTTGTGTTTCATTTTGAAAGTATACCTAAATATTCAGATGTTATTTTGTTTTACTCTTCACAGAATATTGTGAGTTTTTAAAATATTCTATATTTTCAAACTATTCCCAAGATTAATTTTGCATTAGTACAAGACTGTCACTTTATAACCAAATTTCATCATAGAGTATATTTCTTATGCAGAACATTTAGCCTGTTAAATAGCATCATTGAAAATATCCTCATTTTTTTCCAACAGTACTGCATAACACATTTTGTTTAATGTGCTTTCTATGGTGGAAAATTAACTTTATGTTCATGAACACTGCTAATTGTACTACCAAATAAAGGAACAGCTATTTTCAACACATAGGTACAAGGTTGAATATAGTACTAAAAATTAATATTTTCAAAGACTTGCAGGTGCCAATTTCCAATACATATGTGTAAGGAGTGAGAATTTTGGATTATAAATAGTGGATAAAACCCCTTTAAATTCTTTTGAGTCAAAAGTAAGTTGAAGAGAGAGAAGATTTACAATCGCCATAAAAGGCTGACAGGTTTTTCAATTCTGGGTGGTAGTAGCAATTATATAACTGTCTTATTTTTTTTTTTAAACACCACAGCATTGGGTCCCTGAATCTGCAATCACCATTGCAGTTAGGGAAATGCACAAAAGACAGCACTTTACCAGTGGTTTGCAGAATATGGAGCTAAGTCAGTCCATGGTGATTGGAGAGCAAAGGAAACATGGGGTCATATAAGCAGAAGCCAAGTGAACAACTGAAACGCAGAAAAATATATAGGGAATGAATATAAGTAATCTTCAAATTACTAGTCTATGCTATACTTTTTAACCACCAAAGATTTTAATTTATCTTAGGAAACCTCCATATTCTATCACACTTTTTTCTTCCCTGTGCCGTCCCCATCATCCTTCCCCCACCACCCCTGAAATGGCTAGGGGAAGAGTTGGGTGTTAAAACACAGTACTAAGACCACCCAAATCGGCAAAGAGAATTTGAAGGGAAAGCCCTTTCAAAGAACCTGGCTTAGTGGAAGTTCACATGATGTAGCAAAACCGTGGAATAAAATTTTTTTTTTTTTTTATGATTTTTTCAGTTTGGCAGTCTGGGACCCAGCTTGTTATAGTTAAAAAACAAAAACCCACCACAAACAAGCTAAAAACCCTCAAAACCTCAAAACACCCCCACCACAAAAAATCCTCAGCTCCAATGATGCCCCAGTCAAACCTTTTTTACTACTCCAGTAGAGAGGAGATAAGAATCATGATGGCAGCTCTGTGCCTGTGGAAGATTCATTCTGCAGGCGGGCACGTGTCCATCTGCTTAACATGATTTAGAATCGCACTCTCAGCATACGTTTGGATCTTATTAAGACTTGTTTTTGTTAGGCTGAACATCTCGGCTGATCTCTGTTGCGATGATATGACCAGAGAAAAGGAGGTTGTCAGAATCACACTGTGCTGATCTAGACCACCTTATTTCCATGTTCAGATTCCAAGCTCTTTGGAAGTCATTACAGAACAACTAGTATAATATGCTGTATATATATAACTTCGTTCAAAATTCAGCTGTTTATTCCAAACCTTTTCATCAAATAATAGTCATCTTGATGGTGTCCTCACTTGAAAATAATTTGTATCAGTCTCCTGGACAAGGATAGGTAGCAATAGCAGACGTTTGTATTGGCATAAGGATGTCCTGAAGAATGTCCCCAAGCTGTGAAGGTAAATAGGAGATTGCAGATCAAGTCCAAAAAGAGAGAGCATATCAATTTCACTTTCTTCTGGTTATTTTTTCAGGCTACTAGTATTAAGTCATAGCTAAATGAAATTACTGCCACATCATGTCAGATCCACTTTTAGTACGGGATTGGATTAATTGTCGCTTGCACTAGTGAGTTCTGCTAAAACAAAAAAATAGAGCTGGTTTATCAGGAACCTTGGTGGGAACTGCTACCTGCTAATCTCTTGCATTTACAGGACAGGACTGATGTGAAGCTTGCTTTTTACACAGTAATATAGTTTAAAAAGTAAATTAAACACTTTTCAATATCTCCTGTGAGAATTTAATTGAATTGCCGAGAATGATTAAATGTGGTTTTGGCATAAGATATTTCTTCTTTAATATGTTGGAGTGCTTAATATAATACAAATAATTGAATGGAGTGTATTTGGACACTAGCATTTGCTAGCTTTGTGCTGTTTTACTACTGTGTACAAAACACAGCAGACTGGTACTCTCTGTTGCAAAGGTCATGTTTTAATATTCCTAAATTACAGCTTGATACTTGAAAAAATTATTTGTTCAAAAATAGCACTATCAAGTACAACTTTCTGTTAAGGGAGTTGTGCCTTATCTTTGGGGTTAACTGAATATCAAGTGTTTATGTCAGTTCATGAAGACTGGGTTGTGATGTCACCTTCAAGTTATCAGCTCTGTTTCGGTTCACTATCTCAGGGCAGTGACTGATAACAAAAGGCATAATTCAAGGCCTTGCTCACTTTCTCCTTGCCCTTCTTGTGGGGGGCCAGGAATGGAAAACTACACTTACTTATGTACAGGAATTCTTTGTCTAGCGTTTCTGCCCTTTAAATTTCATGCCTTCATTATACTGAAGTAAAGGATCAGTCCTGTTATGGGACAAGGGGAAAAATGATGCTGTATCTAAAAAGAAGGTTTACTTTGGAGGAGAAAAAGAGAAAGAGAAAAGAAGGTTGCCTATTTTAAGCTGTTGAGTAGAGTTTTTAAATAAATAAAAAAAAAAGATAGGTACCATTTTATCCTGAGGGTGTGTTTCAGTTGTCAGCTTATATTTTATTTCTGCCAAGCAAGCTTTGTTTTATTACTTCTGATTTTTGCAATTGTTATGTATTTTTTTTTGCATCTTTCTTTAAATTGGTTTTCTGTGTTTTTACCCCCTTTAAAAACTCCTTTGGTGGAGAACTTTGCCTACTTGCCCTACAAATTGCTACTAAGATATAAGTGGAAACTTCCCACCACTCCTTTCTGTCATAGCTTCTGGGTCATTATTTGCCCAAACTGTTGATTCTTCTATTAGCTTGACTTTCCAGCCACTCTAATAATGTGATTATCACCAACCTCACAGCTTGCTTCAGGCTTAGTGTTAGAGTGAGATGGATTCAGCTAGCCTGAGGATTATGCTCTGTAAGATCTGTTTGTAGCAAAAATTACCATTTCTGGCTTTTGAACAGTAAACTATGAAAGAGAAACAAATTATATGGCTTTGGATTAAATGAAAGGATGAATGAAACAAAGGAATTGATCTATACACAGGGGTGGCTGTTAGTTGTTTCACTCTAGCTGTAAAAGGAAGACCTTTCCTAAATGTCATGCTGTATGTTCTTGCACAGCACTGTTTTCTCATGTGTCACTGCATCTGCATGTATTCTTATTAGTTGCGTGGAGCTGTATGAGTTTCAGTACAAATAATTTTTTAATTCAGTCTTTCTATAAATTATTAAAGTGCTGGGGATGGCTTTTCCAGGAAGGCTGAACTACAGCATTGATTTTATGCATGCTGGAGGCAGGCCCTAGATGTTTCGGCCCCAAGTGCACCTGCTGTGGTAGTCTACCAGAACATCATACCACACTCTCATGTATTCAAAGCAAAGGAATAAATCATGATTTTACAACAGTGCATCAGTTGACTTATTGCTGTTTTGTGACCGGAGGTAGGAAGGATTGCTGTTTAAAGCCATGTCATCGGTTCTCAAGTCACTCAAGCATGAAAGCTTGTCATATGCCTCTGTAATTGTACCTCACCAGTCTTTCCCTAACTAGTCAGCTGGGGCTGTGCGTTTTGTCTCAAACACCCGGCTGGCCAGTGTCTGACAGGAGCTTTCTCATCATCCTGTCAGTAATATGCTAACTAGAGTGTATCTTCTGCGGCCTACACTGGCAGGTGGAAAGGATGCTGCACTTTAAAGCAAATGTCTAAGCGTTATCTCCATTTTGACCAGTATTTGTTTCAGGTAATACAAGTCTGCTGTGTCTGAGAGCGTGGTGGTTACAAAGTTCTGTCTGCTTTACACTGGCTTAGGTTTCTTTGGTGATCCCTGTGAAAACAAATATATACATCGATAAAAAAATACAGATTTTTTTTTTTTTTTTTTTGTGGTGAAGGAGCACTGAATATAAATGTACACACAAACATACATTTGTGGAATAATTTTTACTGTTGCTTATATGCAAAGAGAGCTTTCTGCAATTGCCCTCAATTGCCATAATGAGTTGGACTGAGTGGTGGCTACGTGTTCCTTGCCTTGTTAGCCTTGTTCAGATGCGGTCGCACTATCCATGGTCGCTCAGGCACTAGGAAGATGCAGAGGCTCCTTGGAGACTGTAACACCAGCTGCTAGAGATAGAGAAACACCCCTTACTCTACACCTCTTACACGGTGTCTTTGTGGATCACTTTGCTCCTCCTGCATCCGACCCTAAATCCGACATTGAGTTTATTCCAAAATCCATGTGTCCCAAGGCAGTAATACTGTCAACTGAATCAGAAAAGAACTGTGGTGATTGTCTGTTTCTCTCCCTTCACTTAAATCTCTCTGCAGTTTGCATGTTGGAGATTCATGGATCTGGTTAAACAAACTGCCAAGCAGCGCTTTGTGACTAGGCCAGATCACTGGGATGTGTTTTTGGAGCACAGTGCTTGTTAGCATGGAGCCTGGAAAGACGGAAAGCTTCTCTTTTGTATTTTTGTTTCTGAGCTCAAAGCTGGCTATTTATGGAGCTACTTCTCTGGTGTGAACTAAGGATCCAAGACAGTAGAACAATTGGCTCCATACAGGCCTTCCATCTTGGAGAAAATAGTGGCATTGGGAGCTGTCACAGGGCTTAGTGACATCCTCACATTGCCTTGTGCTAGGGTGGTGCTCCCAGTTCTGATTAAATGAACTATGGCACCTAATTTATTTTAATTGTGCACTGTAGTACAGTCACACTTCATAAATACATTTTTAGATAGAATTATATGTCGGATCCATTGTAAATAATACAGTTCCAATAATTAAAAAAATGATAGATTTAAAACGTAATTTGTATCTCAAATTCCTCTGACGTAGTACATAGTGGGTGGAAATATGCAAGGGGTAAATTTAGTTCTTGGAAAACAAGAACTGGATAGGAATTTATCATTAACTTGCAAGGCAGAACAGATATTCCGCTGATACTCACTGAGCTCCCAGAAGCACAATTAGAATTCATTTTGGAATACTAGGTCAATTAGACCATTTGGTCTGGGAGTAGATGAGGAGTGGTGGTTAATAATTTTATTTTTTCTTTATAGTTCAGGTGTAAGCAGTCTAAGATAAACTGGGCAGAGGTGTGTGTCGTGAGTGCTGTTAAGGTCCCACTGGGACAGCCATAGGGAGTGTATTTCTGCCAATGAAGCTGCAGGATGTCAATATGGAATCAAAATGTGGTTAGGATATACAGCCAGACCTGGAAAGCTCTCCCAGTCTTGAAGTTTAGAATAGTTTTCCCATTGCCACAGCATAATAATAGGAGAAGTAATTGTGAAAGAACTTGTGAAAAGAAATTGAAATGTGTGGTTAGCAAATGATTACAATTCTCTTTCTTTTCATGAGAGAGGGTAAAAAACAATAAAAATTTGCAGATTGCTATTACTTGCCATCTATGTAAAACATCAAGAACTGTATCACTGGGTTTTATTAAAAAGAAAAAAATCCCAATCCCTAAACAAATGAAAAACCACAGTGTAAAAGAAAAGAATGTAGGTAGAAAGACAGATCTACAAATTAATTTCAAAATTAAATTTTTCACTTATTAGCACTTTCAGGAAAAAGAACAAATCCAAGAGTAAGATAACCTGGGGCAAAAGACGTTTCTTTTTCCAATTCATATAATCTTTGGCAATTCAGTAAAAACTGCTGGAACAAAATGCTGTGTAGAGCCAGTGCAGGTGCTGCTGTGGGCATACACAATCTAAGAGAAGCCTTTAAGTACTGAGTCCTTTGTGGTTGGGCTGTTTGAGAACTGAAAGTGAAAGAGTCCATATTCTGTTGACCGGAACTGTCTCACCGCCTAAAAAAAGTACCACTGAAGTTGTTGGTGATCGTGTGAAGCTTAAGATGCGAAGACGAGTTACTGAAGGGTGTGTGAGCGTAATACCAGCTCTCTGTTCTGGTGTGCGGTTATGGCAGGATTTTCCCTTTTTCATGGTCGCTGCTGCTTTATCACTCTTTTTCCAAAATTCACCAATGACGAGATGAACTGTAACAGAGTCAGTGGTTATCTCTACTCTTGCTCACAGTAAATAAGTTGTCTGTCAGCTATTCACAAGGAAGCTGTTCCCTGCTGCTTCTTAATTAGTGTATGGCAGAAGAACATACCATGGAGTTACTCTGGGGGAGGAAATGTTAATAAAAATTATTTTCCTGGAAACTCTCCTTTCAGAAGCGAGAAACATTTGCAGAACTCCCTTGTTTTATGGGAGGCTAGGAGGAAGGAAAGGGGGAGTCAGGAGATGGTCAGGAAAAGGGGCAAAAAGACATATATGTTTGTGGTGTTCTGTGTTTTTGTGAGAGAGGAAGAGATAAAGAACTTAGGAAATAAATGAATGTCAAAATGAGAATAAACAAGTTCTCAAGAATGTACAGAGTTGAAATGAAGAAATATGAGGAAACGGAATTTATTGAACAGATGATACAAAGAAGCATAATTAGTTTATTATAGGATAAATGAATATCAGAAGAGACTTGTTAGTTAACCTAATCTGTAACGTGTTAAGGATAAAAGCTAACTACTAACTTCAAGAAGTTTCATTTTCAAGCTATGAAAAATACTAAAAATCTTTGTGGGATGAAGAAATTGAGTAACTGAATCAACTTACATGGCTTTTTCTATGCCACCCACACCTACTTTGTTATATAGATACCTCTGATTATCTATAAAAGTGCATGTAGGTCCTTAGTATAGGCACAGTATGCCAGTGGTATTCCTTGTTGAGCGCTCACCTGTCTACTACCACTTCAATTTTATTTTATGCTCAGCTTCCATTATTGGGAAACATGTCACTCCTGGAGCCATAGGCAAGGAACAAACCATGTCTGCAGTCTTTTCTTCTCCCTTCCAAACTAATGCACAAGAATGATGCCATAATGCTGCTTTGTGGATCAAGAATGGCAAGAAAAGAGTGAAATTGATTGTATATGAAGTGCTGTCAAATTCATGAATAGCATTCTTCTCTTCCCTTTCCTTTCCCCAGAAATAAATGATAAAAGGAAGTGAATAATACTAAAAAAAACAACCAAACCAACCAAAAAAAAAAAAAAAGACAAAACAAAAAAAGCCCCAGAAGACAATAAGATTTTTATATTAGGGTTTGGTTTTTTTTCACATTTAATTTTCACAATGGAAGAAGTTACATTTTTCATCTGTGGCCTGGAAATATATTTCAGTTCCCTCTCTCCCTTCTGTGAGAGAGTAGAGCTGGGGGGGTCTCATCTTGCCAATAGGAGAAAAATGCATTACGGCTCATTTAAGGTCTGGCTTCTTTTTCTTCTTAAAGATTATGGGGATGGCAGATGGGAAATGATTAGCCAGGAGCTAAATTAAAGAAATACATAAGAAGTGGCTTTGGATATCATGGCTTGGGCAGTGTATTCTGTTTGTTTTTTTTTTTGCAGAAATTTTTTTCCATCAGTGACTTCTGCATTCTCACCAAGGCCAGCAGAATGACTAAGCTTATGATTTAGTCTGACTTTTTATTCTTTAGAGCTGGGAAGGGATTTACACTCCGTTGTAAACTGATGAAAGCAAGGGCTTCCTTCCCACTTTTACTCCCCAGCAGTCTTCCCCCACCCATTCAAAAAATGTATGGGAAGGTAGGTCTTAGCAACCATTTAGTATCTGTTATGGGTTTGGGACCTGATCTCATTCCCAGTCAAACAAGAGTTAGATACGAATACCCCTCTAACAAAGCTGGTAGTCTTAGGAGTTGTAATTAACATGGAGGAGAGGCTTCCTTTTACCTGTATGACTGTTCCCCTTTCAGGAAGCAGATAGTGTTTTTTCAGTAATTCTCATGAACTGGGAGGATTGGGGTAACAGCAATAGGAGTTGGTCCAGGCTGATGGTAGCTACTGGAATTGTAGTAAAACAGTGACCTGTCCCCTACAATTTATTGCTGTAGGTATTAATAAGTAAATGAGATAACTAAAGAGAATCTGTGGCATCTTTCAACATATGTGTGGTCAAGGCAGTGGGAGGGAAGCAATTCTTTGGCCCAATGGGACTGTGAGGGAGGAGGGAGAGCACACACCAGTACCCATTTCTGGACATGGTGTTGACAGAGATTGACAGTGTTTGAGAGTTTTTCAGGAAATGGTTTTATCACAGTAGTTCTTTAGTTGCATACAGTAGATTTTTGAAAGGTTGTATGGTATCACAGGTTAATTTTACTTCAGCGTTTTGTCGAACTTCTGTTGCTGTTTTTGGCTTTCTGACAAGATTCTGCTAATCAGTTTCTGTCTTTCTAGTTTGTGCGTTGTGTGTGTAAATCTTTCCACCTATGCTCTGCCTCTCTTTTTACCTTTGGTTATAGAAAAGTCTTTGAAGAACTTAATTTATATAGATAGAAAATAATTGTCAGGTAAGTTTTGTGCAGCATGCAGAACAATTATTTTCATGTTACTTGTTGAAATTATGTGAATAATAGGTATCAAATAATCATGTTTGAGTCTGCAGAAAATCTTTCAGCTGAAGTAGTATGGCTCTAGACATGTCATAGTGTCTTAGCAAAAACTAAAATTAGACAAAAAAAAAGAAAAGGAAAAGGGGCCAGTCCTGTTGAAATCAATAATAGAAATGTTCATTGATAGCAGTGAGCATTGGCGTAGCAGATGCACGTATCAGAATTACTGCATCCACGTAAGGGATAGGGAGGAGCCGTACTCTTCATGTTCCCAGGAGCAGGTAAACCTGCTTTGATCGTCTTGAACTAACTGAACTTGAACTGACTGTTTCTGTTAAGCAGTGCTTAGATTTTGAACAACAGTCTTCCCAAGTGGCTGCTTATTGCCATAAGGTAGAAAGTAACTCATCATTGTCAAGAATTTGTGCAGTATTTCAGTCTTGCAGGGATTTGGTAGTAATCAATCAAGCAATCACCCAGTAATGAATTTTGCTAACAAACTTTGTAACGTGGTCTCCCACTATTTGGAGAGACTGTGTTATCACCAGGCACATAGTTCCAGCATTTTATTATTTTTTTTTTTTGCGAGACAAAGATAGAATTATTGTACTGGAGTCACTACAAAACTCTGGAGAAAACACCACATACTTTCCTTGCAGGGTGATGAAAGCTTATATGGTGATGCTGGCTGCAGTGTCTTATCAGGAGACATCAGAAACAGACTGAATCTTTCAGTTGTACTCAGTAATGTTAGCAACTTCATTACTGATAGAAGGGACAGGAAAATTCTTTTCATGTCCAGTGCAAATGCTAGGGATTTCAAATTAAATTTGTCTATTTTTAGAGGGTTGAACAATGAATTTTTTTGTTAAAAGTTGTTTTTAAACTAGTTCAAGTCAATTGACTCATGTTGTTTATGTAATTTAAAACCACATTATTTAAACAAATTTTAAAACCACAATTAGATTTATTTTTGAAATTAAAGTTGTTTAAACTAGAAGACATTCTTTGAAATGGAGAAAAACAGTCTGAAAAATCAAAATTGTTGGAATCGGAAATATTAAAAGTTCTGTTCGATATTGACAAATGAGTTTTAACAGGTAAAAGCTTTACTTAAAGACAGACCACCTTTTTTATTATGGATAGAATCGTAACTCTGGTAGGTCTTTTCTAGTGCAGTGGACTACAGGAGGATGTCTCAACATCATTTGTTGCCTCAAAACATGCAATAATCTATCAGATTTGCACTGTTCTGCTATAATTTAAAATTTTTATAGCAAACTGTGGAGCTGATCAATGATATATTTGTGTGTATACATAAACATATAGCAAAGTTTATTGGACAGATGCTTTTACCTTATATATATAAGCTTGTCTGTAAAGGGGATCACAGTTCACAGTTGGTGTAGTCTCCAGTTGTCACTGGCAAAACAGGTTTGGTTATACACAGTCTTGAAGATGACTTCAAGATAATACAGGATAACGACTACCTGTCCTGAAAAAGAGATTTTTCTGATCTGTGACATTTCTCTTCTTACATTTTTTTTAAAAAAAATATGCATCTTGATAATTCCTTTGAGAATAGATAGCAATCAACAGACAGGCTCCATACGAATGCCCTTCTCCCTAAATAGTGTAAAGAATTGTTCTCTGCAAAAGTTCTCACCACTTGGTCAAGCAACAGATGCTCATTTCTGCACCTAGGAGCTTCTGCTGCGCTCTCTACCTTGCTGTCTCCTACTTCAGCGTTCAGCAGGGTGCCTGCCAGGGCTCTGCCTGGCTCTGCTCCCAAGCGCAGATGCTGTCAGACAGCCCTCCAAATCTAGTGTCGCCTTAATAGACTTCTGTGTTCTGATGTAAGCAGTTGGGCTCTGCCTGGTCCCCAAAAGCTTTTCAGATCTCTTGAACTGTCTGGCTACTTAATACACGCAGCATTATTCCAAGATGCCAAGATTTGCCTTCTATTTAGATTCTATTTAGAAGAATTAAAAGAATGTATCAGTTAAAGTGGTAAGTTATTTAAATAGCTAATGCATTTGAGAACGCAGTCACTGTTGAAACAGTAAAAAAGGCAAAAAGAGAATTTGCCAGCAAGTGTGCGATTTTTAATATGAAATCCATAATTATCTTATCAGTTATTTGCTTAAAGGCAGAGTTGGCACAGTATTAAAATGTCACACAGTTTGAAGAGCAGCAGAATCCCATAGCTGCTTGTATTACAGGCTGTATACAACAGGAAACTATAACACATATTCATGCCATACTAAACTGTTTGGAAACCTACTACAGCAGCATAGATGGAAATGTTTAAATAAGATGTTACATTAAGATGTCATTAAATAGAAAAGCAAGGAACAGTACAGCAAAACCTTGATGTGTAAGTAGTAAAATTACCTGCTAATAAAAAACCTTTCCTGCTAGAAATGCTAAAATGTAATAGATTTTTTTAATTACAAATGTTAAATAGATGCCAGTCTAAGTGCCGCACCGAACTATAGATTGTAAAACAAGAGAGTTAATAAAACTTCAAATATTTTTAAGGAATTATCCACTTCCTCTGTTAAAGTGGAAACTAAAATATAACACAGACGTATACATAAGATAGGAAAATACTTCTTCATGCAAATAGTATAGTCTTCTTAATTCATAATTTAAGAATGCCTATTAAGAGGAGGAGGAGGAGGCTGTATACATTGGGGGATATCCTGTATAACTGTATGCTCAGCTTTATTTCAGTCTGTGATTGGAATATATGAAATGCTAATTTTTATAAAGATAGTTGAAATTTATATACTATGTACAATAGTATGTGAACATACTAATTAGTAATTCCATATCCATTTTGAGTAAAAGAGGAAAAAACACGATACTCAGCTTCACTGCACATCAGTAGTGTTAGTTAAACTACAGAGAGAGATAATATGGAAATATAACTCATAAATCCCACTGTGTAAAAGAGGGATAAGATACTGATTTATTTCTTCCCCCAAATCAATGAATTCTTAGTAACAACACAGTAATTATTAAAATAACCATTATTATAAGTCTAAAATGAGAGCAATTGCAGAGGTTTGATGTAAAGCTAAGAAATGAGGTGTTAATCTGCAACGAAGAGTTTAAATACGGAATTATGATATACTTGGCTTTCTGTAGCGTAGCTGTCAGGCTCGGGCAGTTCGCTGGTCAATAGTGACATTCTGTGTGTCAGTGAACAGAGTCTCCTGATACCTTAACCTGCAGTTCACACATTACTGAAGCTCCAACTGTCGAACATTCAAGTCCCTTGGTACTACTGCAGCTTCCAGACTCTCCTGACTGGCTCATGTTTCATTCTTTGGCAATTTGCCCTAATGATATCCCTCAGGAGCTTTCAGACCCTCTTCTTTTCCATATTTAATCGTGTTATATTAATCTGAGTGCTGAGCAAACTATGCTGCACAAATTGTAATTGCCCATGATTTCTGCTGCGATAGTCTTATAATTTTTTTTTCACTTTTAGTGTAAAGATACATGTATGAAATTGCAGTGTAATTTTTATTTACAAGTCTTAATGTCTAAGACAGCTAGGGTGTGAAAGCTTTAACTGCTGATCTGTTCCACAAAGAGGTTTGGGTTTTTTTGCTGTAAAATCCATAAAGTTTTAGCACTTGCTGTATGGACAGGATTTACATTTTATTTTTTGCTCTTCATTTTGTTACTGTAAGAGTACATCTCTAATAAACAGTGCTATTATCAAGTTTAACCTCAGATAGTAATTCTGTTGTGATATAAAACATTAAGACAGTCTTGTCTTTTTCCATAAGCTTGATGTCTTCTACACAGGGCATTCCCTTTTTTTAATTTTTTTTTTGCTTTATTTTGTGAGGTTTGTAGTGTTTTATTTGCTGGATATAGGCTGCCTTGTTTTGAACACAGTCTTGATGTTTTCTCATTCTGTGTAACTCTGTGGCTGCATAATAAAATAAATGAATTTGAGTGACTCCCTGATGGCAAAGTGGTATTTGATAGATCAAATTTGAATTCTTTAGGTATTGCAGATCACTTGAGGAGTGAAGTAGACCACGTTTCTAATCAATTCCATACATTTTTTGGGGGGATGGTTGGAGTTTCTTTGTGGCGTTTTTGTGTTTTTTGCTTGTTTGTTTTAGAAAAACACGTTTTGAATGGTAAGCAGATCATAACACATCCTTTCTTGGCCAAGGAGTCCTTCATTTTCTGGTGATTCTAGTGCCAGACTTGCCAGTCTCTGCTTTGGGAAGGGAGTTTTGGAAAAGTATAATAAACTTGCTTTGCTGTCATAAGGGTTATTAACTTCAGATTTTTTTAAAGGTAGTTTGGAAGTCAAGACAGTGACACAAACAGATATTAATCCTGCTCCTGAGTTTAATGCTCTTCTGCGGCTTAATGCAGGTTCAGATCAATTCCAGTTGTTCCAAATAGCAGAAATGTGGACCAAAAAACTCCTCTGAGTCTTTCCCACTCAGCGGAGCTGAGTACGTCTGGGGTGCACTTGAGTTCTGTGTGTTCGTGGCAGTACCCTCATTTGATAAACATCAAGTAGTGCATGTTTATTTTCTTTTTTTCAAGGAAATAGCTGTGCAGGTCTAACTTTTATTTGAGTTGTTAGTCTGACTTCTTGCAAATGTTGTACTTGTATACGTATTTCAGAGTTCTCCATAGATGTGTTTAAGCAATTAAAAGTTATTTAAAAATGCTTCAATAGGTGGTTTGGGGAGGTTAAGATTCTTACATGTCTAAAAGTTAATTTAAGATTTTGTATTTTCTTTTTATTCATATTTTTTTGTTGCCAATTCTGTGTGTGTATTTTTATTTTTAGTTAACTGCTTGTGTTCATGCGTCAGCTGCATTGTTATATCCAATGTATTGGCAGCACATTTACATCCCAGTGCTTCCTCCACATCTTCTGGACTACTGCTGGTAAGACAGCTAACCTGTTATCCCCATTTCTGAGATTCTTGCCTGTCTTGTAATTCTAACTGTTGAAAACACTAACTGCTTATGTGACTAAATATACAGGATCCAGTTTATGAAAGCACTTAAGCCGATGCGTAAACGATGACTTGAATGGAGATATTTCAGCATGCCTTTACGTGGTGTTTGAATTGGTACCTTGAATTACAGTGCTGATTACTATCAGTGTAGCATTTAGAATAATGTTTATAATAACTGTTCCTATTTTATTGTTAGAGAAAGCATTCAGTAATTTAAATGCAGCAGTGTTATGCTTTTATTGTGCATTTATTTTAGCTTCAGATAAATGATACTGATAGAAGCATTCAGAAAAAAACTGATCAGTTTTTCTGGAATCAAACATTAGTAGGCATCAATGTTTCCCTAGGTCTATACAATGACCAATATTTGTATTTTGGACTCAGCCAGGTTCAGGATTCTATCCAACACCTTTCTGAGTGAGTTAAAATCTCCTTTTGATACTTCCAAAATTTTTATTGTAAGAATTCTGCTTCTCCTGTGTTTCTGCTCACATGACAGACTTCGTGGTTTTAGCAAATTTTTGAGTTGAACAAGAAAGACTCACTTTTTGAGTCACTTCTGATCCTTCAATGGATGGTGTTCCCCGATGCCTGTGTTTTAAGATTTCAATCTAAGAAGACATCTACGTTCTTCTATTCATAGTAGTACCAGAGATACCAAATGAGAGTTTCCATTAAAGCATCTAAAATGGGAGTGTCCATCCCTGGAGACTTTCTCTTTAACTAGATCCTATGGATCTGTGGTGGAAAAATGAACCATTTAAAGCCATTCCAGAGATCAGGAATATTGTTATTATATATGAAAACTGACACCAAGTCAGATGCCTACCGGCCTAAGTCTGTGTTTCTGTTACTAATGTTTTTCTTCACAGAAATAAATTATGCTTGTATGTTTGCTGAACTTTGTTTTGTTTTTTTTTTCCTAGAACCTATAAATATTGATGTTCCATTGAACTCCACCCAGTCTATTGAACTTCTTGTTTTCAAAGAGATTCTCACTATGTTTCCTTAAGTCACTTTGATAGTTTTTCCTCAAGTTTACACTATTTGCCCATAGTATAGCTTTTTCTGTGATAGTTCCTATAGTTCATATGTATATAATTTATTGTTTTTAAGAAGAAATCAAATATTCTTTTCCCACTCGTCCCTTTACTTTCAACTATAGCTAAGCCTTTCATCTTTAATGATAGTTTTCTTTTGAAGAAATGCTGTCCTAATTGTTTTTCCTCCTAGCTTTGATAAAATGCACCAAGATGGGGATAGAGCTTGGATGTATTTGTTTAGTTTTTGTATTACTTGAGCTTACTGCCAGAAGCTTTATGATTTCTTCAGTATCATCCATAAATGCTGTTCTCAGATGGTAGATCAACACCTTTATTCAAGCTGTACCCTGCAGAGTGCATCCTGAATGCTAGATGATTTTTTTATTTCCCCTCCGAAGCAAAGATAATGTTTCTAGAAATAATAATGTTAGATGCCGTACACAGCTGCTTGTGATGATAATAGTTGAGATTCTAGGTCATTATGGCTTGACCTGAGAATTTTTTTTACTCATTAAAAAGAAGCATGGAGTTTCTTAACCTTGTAAAACTCATTTATATCCCATTTTCTTTTTCACAGTAGTACAACAGAGCGGGGGAAAAAAGTTTCCCTTTTTTAGAGTTGTTCAAATGGAAACATGAAGTTCATGAAAGGAAATGCACAATTGATGAATTTACCCCAGTAACTATAATTCAGATCTTTTAACTCAGAATTTCGTTCGTTTACATTTCTGTGTCTGCTCATGTCTGGTTTAAATGCTTCTTTTGTTAGACAGGTTAGAATAGTGTGATAAAAACCCATAAATACTCAGGTTTCCTCATGTTTTGGCTTATTAACAGTGGATAAATATTTTCCTCATAGGTATATAATATATCAAGTTAGGAAACCTTGATGAATTCGTGAAGTTAAAGTTCATACTAGGGCAGACCAAGTGTGCGGTTCAAGAGGATCATGTCAATTTAAAATTAATAAAATAATTTTCTAATTATCTTTTATATTTTCATGGCAAATCTCTTTGTAAAAGTGCCTTTTTTCCTTTTAGCTTAACATGCATTTTCATACCTAGAAACTACATCATCATTGCTTCATTTGGACTTTGTTGGGATGTCTCCTGTGAACTCTCATTTTCTTAGTGTTTTTCTGAAGTGATATTCAAATAAATGAAGTAGGGGATTATCAGTTTGATAATTTTCTTTGTTCCAGGGGAGTAAGGCCATTTTTAAAGAAAGATAAAATACATTTAAATCAACTAGTTTAAATATAGGCCCTGATACTGCAACTTTTCTTTGCATGTTAATCAACCAACATATTTTGAGAGAAATACACAATTTTTGTTTAATGAGTTGGACTATGTATCTTCAAAATTTCATAAAGATAAATGATATAATTCTGTGTGGGTTATAATTTGATAAATTACATAAACTGCTTAGCTGGTACATCTTGTGGGCATGAAGGAAGAAAAATATATCTTTGACGAAAACACATCTATATTAAAAAAAATAGTGAAATTCTTCTGCTTGCCTTTTTAATCAAAAAGGCTCGTGGGTTCTATCAGGCAACCTGACATACAGGCTGGTTTTAGACATAATGTAATGGATGTTCTTAAAGCAGTCCAAACCCACCTGTACTGAGCAGCGTGGACTGTAATGCTGTCAGGGTTGGCCAGGTTATGAGCGCTTGCAAGGTCCATTATGTGAACATACTGTGTATTTATTTACTTTAGGATGTTTATTTCCCCAACGTAGCTTATCTTGGCCTTGAATTCCATTATGGGAGCTCCGATGTGAGGATCGGAACAACCATCCAAAAACGAAGACGACATAAATTTCATTTTCTAAAAGATAGCAAAATATCAGGCAGTGAAAGTAATTTTTGTTTTAGCTCTACTGGAAGAATACACAGTGGAGTTACTAAAAAATTGAGTTTTCTGAATACTTTTTTAAGACTTGGTTTCTTTTCTACAATTAAGTAAGCAAAAAAGTATTGTTGCACTCAGCCCAGTGGGTGGCTGGCTTTCAAGAAAGCTTTTACAAAAATTAAGTTTGAGCATTGATATAGTAATTATATTTGAATAAAATTAATTTTTGTAAAGGAGAAAGCTAATTTCATCAAATTTTATGTAATTTGTTGGCAAACTAAGTCACTGATAAAAGAATGTATGACAGTTTTGTCTGTGGATGATAAAGCATCTGTTCTACTGATGCTCTGCTAAGAATATAATGCAATTAGAAAATTCAAGTTACAATTGCAATGTCTTTTTATGAGATTTGGTCTCTTCTGAATTGGGATATACGCACGCCTGTTTTCGTGAGAATTGGACAATTATTTTCCAATTAACTTGCGTGTTTTGCATAACAGTAATTATTTTTGGCAATGATGTTGTAGATTAATAACATTTTTGGTAATAACATGCATAAGCAAGAGAAAAACTATATGGAGGCTCCCAGTAGTATCATGGTAAGCAATTTCATGTACATATTACAAACCTCTGCTATTAAGGCTTCAGAATCCAGCAGTAATAAAATTCATTCTTTGCTGAAAATGATCAAATTGACTTTCCATACCTGCAATTTTTATTTCGTGCATTTTCAAGATGTGCTTATCTAATTAGCTTTGTACCTTTATTCTGTTAACTTCTCAAAATTGAAATGATGTGGCTGTTGCTTTGTTCTATGGAAAAGAGCTACACACTACCCTTCTCAATGACAGATTTATTAATGGAGCAATTCATCAGCTATTTTAAGTCAGTACAGGCCTGGTGAAGCTGCTAGAACAGTGTCGGTGTACAAGAAAACAAGTGTGCATAAAACACATACATGATATAGTGCTTGTTTTCACAGTAGTTTCTCCAGTTCATGTTATTTGTAATGCTAAGATAACTCTGATGTGATGAACCTGAGGATCTATTTTGCTGCATATTCAGCAGAAGAACCCTCAGTTACATGTCAGTCACAGTCATTCTCATTGGCTTGGTTAAATGTGTTTTGCAGTATAAAGCGTTCTTAAAATTATAGTGTTTTAAAACTGTCTGATTCCTCACTGAATATAAATGCATGTTTGCTCTGAAGGGGCACCCATTTATGATTCCTCGTAATTTGAGTTTAGTCCACAAAGGCATAAAGGCCTTAGTCTGGATGAAGTCGTCAGGAAGTACTACAGTTTTTGAGTATTGGGCTAAGAAAAAGATGTGTGGGGACATAGGGGTCTCCATTTCCTCTTTAGGAAGGCCCATTGCCTAGAAACCTTAAGCCATGACAGTCTGCAGTTTCAACAAACCTTTATTTTGATAGTATAAAGATGATGAAAGCTTCTTTTGGCCCCAGTCAGTCTGGGTTTGGGGTGGTTTTTTGTTTTTATTTTTTTCTGTTTGTTTGTTGTTTTTTCTTTTGGCATTGATCCTCTCCTGTGGGACATTGTTAATGAGAGCAATTGGGTAATCCATAGTATGTACAGATTTTTCTAAAACTAGCTGCCGTCACAGGCAGGTGAGAATTGCTACTTCTGCTCCCAGAGTTGGGACCAAATTGATGTGGCCACGTGAACTGATGCAGTGAAGCCTCTCCCTGGGCCTCAGGAAGTCAATTGGCAATCAGTCGGTGCTGGTGGCTCAGATCTGTGATCGAATTAATACAATGGGAGAAATTATTGTATGTCAGCTATCTGTGTAACTTTGTGTAAGTCATTTTACCTTCCATTTATTTTTCAGGGAGTATTTTTATTTAATGTTTATCTCTGCTCCCGTAGTGTTTCGTTTCCCGCTGAGTCGCTTAAACCAGCCTATCTATCGCTCGCTTGTCTGGAGTGAATATTTTTAGTGATCTTGCAGTACCCAAAAGCGTGATGATGTTTTTTCCCTTCAGCGCTGGATACTGAGTATATTCTTTGTCACATGGTGCTGGAACACATTCACTAGGAGAAGAAACAGAAGATAATAGGAAACCATGATAAATTAGCCTGACTAATTCAGTTCCTTGCTTGCACAGTGTAGGAGGTCTCACTCCAGAGCCTTTGTGTGGGTATTTGTTTTATTTTGAAAATATAGTTCCTTGACGTATTCAAATTGGAAATGAGAAGTTTACTGTCTTGGGTTAAATGGGATATTATGCAGCTTCCAAATGCTCACTGAGGAAGGGTTTCAGAAGCACATTCAGAACCGAAACTGGCGTTAATGATGCTTGCGTTGCAGTGGGGTGATGCTAAACCGGTACCATATTCTCCAGAATGTGTTTTAAAACCATTGTAGTTCTAGAGGCAGACCACTTTTGGAACATCCATATGCTGAGCTCTGCCCTACAGTATGATTGGTTATTGAAACAGGGTATGGCAAGTCAGTTAGCAAGCCTTACAGGTCTTCTCGCTCATACTTCCCATAGTTAGCAACAGCAGCTTTATTTTGTGGTTGTCTTTACTGCAGAGTGAAAAAAAAAGGAAATCTATCATTTCCTTTGTCTAGTAAAAATTTCAATAGCAACTGTGTACGTTTAATACAGCTTAAACAATTAATGTTAACTAGGGACTGTATGTGCCAAGATTTTTAAATATATTTTGCTTCACAAATGTTGTTGCAGTTGGTACTTAAAACAATAATTTGGTCTTTTCCACTTTTTTCCTTCAGTGCACGATGCCTTATCTAATTGGCGTCCACCTTAAGCTTAATAGAGGTAAGTTTACTATACACTTTTGCATACTGGTAAGCATGAGGTATGTGTGCCAGAAATGATAATTTTTAGTGGCAATGATTCAGGAAATAATCCCTGGTTTTTCGTATACAGAAGTTAACAAAAATTTAAGCTTCAAATGCATTGCAAAGTAAAAAGTGTCCCTCTTTGAAATCTTAGTTTTGAAATGTTTTATGGAGACATGTAACCGCTACATCGTGATTTTTTTCTGTATCTATTTAATAGCTCAGTAGTAGCTTTTTTCCCCCTGCCTTTTCTAGTGGTTCAGCAAACAGTTTTTCCCAGTAATAAGAACAGCTAAAATTTATTTTGGAGTCGCCATCAATCAAAATTCAGCATCATTCTGATTTCCCACATAATTTACGTTCCTGTCCCACTAAAAATCTGAGGCTAACATTCATCCCGTAACATTCATAACTATTCATTTTAGAAATGAGGTTTTTTTTCCGAAAAACAAGAGGTAGCCTTTTCAGATTTAAACACACAACAATACAATAGAACTCACCTAAGTGGTAAGTAAGAGCTAAGTCATAAATAGCTTTGCCTCTTTCCATAACCGTTTGATAACACCATTAAGCCTGTGTGTGTAGTCTGATTATCATGCAGAGTAGATAATTGATTTGGGAAGTTTATTTGATTTACACTTCTGCTAAAGCAGTTTCTAAGGATCAATTCACATTTACTAAGCTGATGAGGTGCGTTCTTCCCCCAGTCTGAGCCACTCGCGCTTTTTTTGTTTCCAAAAAAGAGCCTTCTGTTATGTATACTTCTTAACTCTAGGCATAGCCTTCTGTTCTCTCAAATCAAGTTCTTTAATCTGCATACATTGATCATACTATCTTGACTTGGATCTTCTTCCTTATTCCATCAGAAAATGATGGAAACAGGAGGGCTTTGCTCTGAAAAAGAAGGTCACTCAATTCCTACTGCAATTATTTCCTGGACTGCACTGATTATGTATTATCGTAGGACTATATAGAAAAGAGTTCTTATCATTTTTTCCTGTGTTGTGGTTTCACCGAGCTGGCAACTAGTACCATGCAGCTGTTCACTCACTTTTCCCCGGGTCCTCAAGTGTAGGGTAGGGAGAAGAGGGAGAAAAAGGAGAGGTAAAAAAAATAACCTTGTGGGTTGAGATAAAGGACAGGGTGAATAGAATAGTAAAGGAAGAGGAAAGATAATAATAATAAATTGTAAAAGAATACACAAAATAAAGTGATGCAACACAAATTGCTCTCACCACCCAATGATCAATGGCCCAGCCCGGTCCCATGCAGCCATCGCAGATCCTGCCCTCCCCCGGCCAACCCCCAATTTTATATACTGAGCATGATGTCTATGGTATGGGACATTCCTACTGGCTAGCTTTGTCCCGTCTGTGCTCTCTCTCAAACTTCTATGGGAAGCTGAAAAAGTCCTTGACTTACTGTAAACATTATTTAGCAACAACTAAAACAATATGTGTTATCAACATTATTCTTATACTAAATCCAAACCACAGCAGCTGCTAGAAGGGAAATTAAGTCTGTCCGAACTGAAACCAGGACATCCCGAAAGGAAGAAATTGTTTAATTCATAGCTGCTAGTCAAGTCCGTTGATGAAAGATTGTTTCATCCATTCTTCTATAATACTAGTAGGCGTCACATACCAGGGTCTTACATAAATCTGCAAATAATTACATAGTTTTCTCTGTTTTTTATCTGATTATATGATTAACATCCTATCTTTCGCAAATAAGACAGAATGAAATGTTGTTAAAAGCTATGTATAGTTCCAATATATTTAAATGTGTTTTGTGTAAATCTCGGCTTTCAAGAATTCATTTCTTGAACATGCTTGTATATCGGAGATTATTCATATAACTTTACTGTTTGATGAAGAGGAAGTGTTTTTAAAAGGTACCCTGAATCCTATGCTTAATTCACAAATCCTAGATCTAAAGCTCAAAACGTTGTCTTTGCCATTATTGTCCTTTGTAAAATCATCACTTCTAATCTAGCACATTTTAATAAAAATGTACTTCAAGGAGAATGCCATGGTAAAATGCTTTTCCGCTATATTTTTTTTTTCTCTTAACAGAGATGTAAAAATAGGATCACTGGAGGATGTGGTTTTGCTGAATGTTGACACAAACACTCTAGAAACCCCTTTTAATGACCTGAACAACCTACCTGGTGAAGTGGTGAGTCTTACAGATATTTCATTATTTCTTTCTTATATAGATGCTTGAATTACCAGTAGTTATTTTTTGCCTGGTTTTGCTAACTGCTATAAAAGGAATTAGGGGGTGAAAAGCACCAAGTGTAGACCCCTGTATTTGAGATTTTTACCTTTTTGACAGTTGAGGAGATGTTGAATGGAACATCATATTCCTTATTGTAAAAGTAGGATCATAATTATAAAGCTAGCTGCATTCATTAGGCATAGCTGCTTTAAACGCAAGAGTCTCTTCATCTCATCTTAATCATTATATTACAAAGTAGGCATTTCTGTCTGCCTAGTGGCATGTCTTGCAAAAGAACGAGAGAGTTTTTGAAGGCAAAAAGAAGAAGGGGGCCAATTATCGGCTTCTGCTTCCCTGCCACCTGCCAGCGCTTTCCTTTTAATTAATGATCTGATGGCACTGGTCATATAATAAGAAATGCTTGTACAGTTGGGGTCAGAAAATCAGGCTTTGATCTTCGTCAACTTTCTGAAACATTTATTTGTTTTCTCTAAATTATTTCAGTTTTATTTTAAATCTAGCTCGATCCTGCTGAGGGCTGCGTGGAATGAAAACCTATACTGTTTGTCATTTGCTTTTGGCAGAGCAAAGACTGCTTACTTAGATATGCTATTTGTAAATTAAACTGCAAACCCAGTTTGTCATAAAAGACATCTGATCCTTTTGAAATGACGAAAACTTGTCTTTTGTCTGGTAAAGGATGATAAATTAAGTGCCAGTTCTTTCTGGACTTTGATCTTGCAGAGGGTGTCCCCGTCTCCCCCCCCCCTCGCTTTTCTTTTTTTCTTATTGCCTATTAGGGGAACATATTCTGTATATCATTTTTAAATAGTCACAAAATTCACTTACCTTGTTTTTTCCAGTTAGAGCTCTAAAAGTATATCAGTTGTGAAACCACTGTTTTGATTATTTAGTTATAGATGCTCAAGCTATCACAAATGGTTGTCAGCACAAAGAATTTTATATCAAAATGTGAAATCAAAGAGTTACATTTTCTGAAATTGTAAATCATAAAAACAAACTGTCTTAATCAAAGTAAGGCATTGTACTGACATACTGTGTCTTTTGTTTTTGTTGGTAATTTGTATATATTTGGTACAATAGAAATCAAATTCTTGATGATTATATTAATGTCAGTTCCCTTTGATTTTAATGATGTTAAAATCTAGACATTTTATGGATCATCTGGTCAGTCTTCCTTTCGATTCAATATCAACTATAGTTCAGAAATGTAAATGACTATAAAAATAATTCCAATGTTTTGTGATTTACGTTAGTGTATGAAAAAGTATACACACGCATGCATGTATATACAGTAATTTTGACTGCACTCTATTGTTCAAGAGCATAACAAGTTAAGTAAAAAATGAGTCGTTTTCTGGTGCGTCTGTAATTTTAACTGACCTTGCATTCAATGAATAAGGTTGAGGTTATAATGTCATGGAGGTACATACCTCTTGTCAAATAATAGCTAGATGTAGAATTGAGAATTAGGCATCATGTTCTGTAAGATACTGGAGTTGTAGCTGGAGGTCCTTCCAACAGGAAAAAATGGATATTTGTGCAATGAGAGGGACTTCTCATGTATTTTGCAGATGCATATCAAAATGATCTCTAAATGAGCAGGCTAGCATGAAGAAAATAGGGATACAGATCTTCATACTTGTAGCAGTGTACTCTCCCCCAGCGTATATGCATTTTACTATGATTGTTAATGAAGGTTATCCAAGTGTACAGACTATGCAGTAGACAAAATATTTCATTCTGTGTCTAATATAGAACAAAACAGAACAACTGTGTTTTATGCAAAATATACTTGCAGAATTTGAGGATTTTAGAATGAAACTTTTAATTTGAATATTCCCATTTCTTCCTCTACTTCAGTCTGTAAAGCACTTTAAATTAAACAATTTAATGGAAAACATATATAATTATAGTTGGAAAACCTGGAAACAAAAGGCACAGACAGCGTCCATGTTTGGCTCATAAAATGACAAAATGCTTGTCCACCTTTTGCGTTCATGAGGGGCAGTGCAACTGCTAACGTCTCGGTGAAAAAGTATAAGATGTAGGAGTGTAGAGTGCAAATCATACGTTAGACTTAAAACATTAAGGCAAATGTCAAAGATACTTACGTATGTGAAGCATTTTAACCTGTATAAATAAACCTCATAAGCATACATACAAAGGAACTAAAACTTCTGATGAAAAAATACGAGTACCTCTGAAGGGTGTTAATATAGACTGAAGAACTGAAAATATAAAAGAAGCTCTAGTCTTACTATCCCTTTCAAAAAATCGATTCCAGGTTGGTTAACAGCCTAACAAAAGAAATGCAGTATTTTCAAAGAGATTTCTAAAACTGTGTGTCCAAAGGAAATGGAGTAATTATTTTCTTGATCGATAAGCCTGATGATGTCCTCACAGCATAGGTAGTTAATAGTTTACCCATGTTTAAGTAATATGTCTATTAAAATGCTCTGATTGTGATTTTTTTTTTCCTGATAAATTTAAGATTGAAAAAAACATTATTATATGGCATTGTCTAATAAACTGTATAATAAATTAACTGAGATTTAAAGGCATTTTTAAATCATTCACTTAAGCATTTAAATTATAGTTACAGGCTAGGTGACTTTCTATGCATGTGAACTCTATTATTCTGTCAAACTGACCAGTGGTCTTGACTGTGCAAAGGTCAGTGGTCACAGTTGTCCTGAATTACCAGTCCTTTTTTCATGTGGACCCTCTGCTGCGTTGCATGCTGTAATCTTCTTAATGGCTTCATTCCAATATTCACACATAATATTTTAGATTTATTGACTGTTAGAAATACTACCATGCCAGTAGCAGTTCCGCTACTCCTAAGGTATTTAAAATTGGAAAAATAAATCAGTGCAAGACTTTCAGGAATCCTTTGTTTTCTTAGAGGGGGGAAAAACCCCCTCTTTTTCCTCTTTTCTGACAAGAACACTTGTTTTTAAATTTCATCATTTCAGTGTGAATTTGTCTGTTATTTTTTAATTAAAAAAAAAAAAGAAAATAAGTAGCTACTTCTGTGGGAGTAAATTTCCTAATACAATAATACTTCGATCACCACTTTAATAACATAAGACGTTAGAAAAAGATCATTTGTGATGTATATAAATTAGCAGAGACCATAGACACAAATTTATAAACATTGGGCCTGATCCTGCAATACCTGCTTGCAGTTAACTCTCACAAAAAGGCTACTCCTGTGCTCAATTTTGAACACTTTCAAAAAAAGCGTGGAGAATTGAGGGCGTCACGTTTAGCAACCGAGTCTTACTGACTTCTCTGTAGACTGAGCAGAACTTTTATAAATATGATCTTCAGAAAACAGTAGGATTTATAGGTTTTTAGCATCTTCTGTGGTTGTTAAATATTGTTAACCGTAAAATCTATGGAGCTGTTGAAAGATACATAGCCTTTGTAGCGTGTGGTGCCTACGAACTATGATGCAATACAGAATTTAAATGGGTTCTTAGAGTTTTAGTTTTGAGAGTCCTAAAGTCACAGGATTTTAACACCGTAAATTGGCCGTATGAACATTACTGTTCTAAAAGTAGCATTTGAGAAGTAGGCTGTAATTCACGTCGAAAATTAAACAGTTACTTTATAAAACGATTACTGGGAGTGCAAATTATTTCTGAAAATACAATGATTATTAGTATTATAAAGAAGCTATGGTCAACATGTAACAGTGCAACTAAAAAGATTTTTTGTTAAAACTAAATATCATAATTTATTAAGTTTTCCTATCAGAAAATAACCAAAAATATTACTAATATATTTTAGAAACTCAGAGCAGTCAGCAGTGTTCGCAGTGTTATGAAGCAACTATTTATTTTGAATAAATTCTTAGCATTGAGATTCTGTTGAACCTTGATATAGTTTTAGAAGCTAGAATGTGAGATTGAGAAGTACAACTAGTTCTGAAAACATTTGTATTTAAGTAATTGTTTTCGTCTAAACAAGTATTTGTGATTAAATGCTGGAGGGCTATCTGAGATGCCTAAATCCTGTGTGTGTAGATAATATCAAATATGTAGAAGCCCTTTCATTAACAATATTGATTTAAATCTTGTCAGATTGCATTTTGTGGTTTCGTTTCTCTCCTCTGCCATCTTCTCTCCCTTTCTCACTGCTGAGAGTGGGCTTACTTTTATAGTGACGTGATCGGATGGGGAACACCAAAAAATGGTTTAAAGTGTAGCAGCTGTTACTGATACCAGATAAATACCTGGATATCTTTTTTTTGGAGATCTAGTAGTCATGGGGAACCCCAGTGCATGGTTCTGCATTTCTCAGGCAAAAAACATTTTGAATACTTCCATATGTGCTTAAATTTATATGCGTGCTTAAGTTTTTGCAGGAGCAAAGGCTTTGATTAATAGTTACATAATTTTATTAATTTATTTTTTAACTTTATGTGCACTTCTACTTGCATGAATATGGAAGAGATATTAGTCATGCTTTGTTTCTGATCAGATAGTTATATTTTAGGAATCTTAGAAAGCACATAGGGTGACTATTTTAAAAAATAATACTTTTTTTTTTTAATGACCAGCACAATATATTTCTACATTTTAGATATACTTACTTACATATGAAAGAAAAATCACATATCAATCTCACGACTTTCTAAATCTCTGAAAACTATTCTATTGATTTAAACCTTCCTGAAGCTCTGATTTGCTCTTCATCAGTGGTGTTTAGCAGTCCAATGAAGTCACCTTCCTATGAGAAGCTGTTGCTAGGAGAAGATAAAACCAGTTTGCTTCTAGTGTAAATTAATAATAACATTTCTGAAAAGGATCACTGGTGTCTTCCAGAAATAAATTTTAGCAGCATTCTAACCCCTGTGGTTGGTTTGTTTGCAGTTCTTTATTTTTAAACTTTAAGACATGCAAAGAAGGGTAGAAAACAAGTTTGGCATTCTTAATCATAGATAGACAGAAGGATTAAAGCGTACATGAGGAAAAGATTTTTGATAAAGATGCTGCTTGGTATAATTTTGGCTTGGTGCCAGAAGTGTGGATTTTCTTTGAAATTTTAAGAGCTATTAATGATGTCACCCAATGGGGTCTCACACTTCCTTGGTTTTAGGTTCATGGATCTAAGCAATCACAATCCTGCTGTGCAGCAAGTCCTTCTCAGTAGTTCAAAGCACCCAGTCTCTTATTTGTACCTACTGTATTGACTGTAATAACTACTTTATTATTATCTTTGATTAAACTGTGGAACTGGGAGAATTGGCCAGCAGCCTACCCAAATGTGCAGCTTGGGTTTGCCATTGCTCGGTCGTGGGATAAGCCCTGAGAAAGCACTGTCCCTCTGCATGCATGTTTGCTGACCTCAGCTTGAAGGAAACCTAGGCAGGTCTCAAGGGTGCTTCCAGAGTGCTTCAGCCAGGACTCTGGTTGTGATGATTGGGAAATGAGGGTTGTGGCACACATTATCTCTGCAGGCTTTTTCTTGAGAGCACTGTGCTTCTAGTACTTCTGCAGAATACTCTTAATAGAGCTCTTCCTGCCTTTTAGCGTAGCCTTCTGAGAGAAGCAGAAATTGGAAGAACTTCCTTTGAACTCCAGCATAGCCTTTTTGAGGCTAGAACTTCCTCCAGGATGGCAGCACAAAAATTGTGCGTCTGATTTACACATTTTTTTGCTGGGGAATCTGCCTTCAAACTGCCAGCCCATTGGGATGTTCTTAATATTGTTGAACTAATAACGTACCAATACTACAGTGAAGCATGAGATTTGTTGCTTTCTGTTGTTCTTAACACGTTTTTGCCTAAAGCATCCTGTTTATTGATTAATGTTAGGGTACGTAGGCCCTGCCAGAACTGAGAAAATCAGAAAATACCATTTTTCTTCACATCTCCCACTTTGTCCTGCAATTGCTCTGCTCTACATCATCTTTACCCATTTCTTCTCTGACCTTGTCTTATCATCTGTCATTATTTCCCCAAACTCACAGATACAATTTAGAAGAATGCAGATTTAAAAGAATGTAGAGAATTTTCTACCTTTTCCATCCCTTGTGTTTAGAAGATGCTTTGTCTGTCATGACAGAGACAACATTTTAAGGTTGACAATTCTTTTTTTTGACCTCATGTTACTACTTTTGTTTTAGTGAAATTGAGCTAATGTTGATGGGCGCATTTCCCTTATACAAAGGATATATACAATTATTTCCCCTGCAATGAAATAAACCTTATTTTCAATAACTTTAAAATGATCATACAGTACAGAACAAAAAAACCCAAACCAAACCAAAACAGGCATTCATTTATTTTTGCAACCTTGAACTGCTTAACTGTTTTTTGTACTCAGACTTGTACTTTTTTTTTTTCCTTTTGAGGAAAAAACGTAAATGAGCCTTGGTGTATGCTTTCCATGGGCTAAACGAATCAGGCTCTAAACTTTTATCTAGATCTATGGAGCTTGGATATAAATTGAAAAGATCACAGCTATGGGGAAAAGACCTATACTGTAAAGGCCTTTCTGCATAGATTATGAACATCATAACTCAATAATTTTTTTTTCAAAACTATAGTTATAATTGGACCCAATGGGGGTCTCTCTCTTTGATCAGATCACAGTAACTGTGACTTTACACTGGAAAATGTCACTACTGTGAAGGTTTATCACCTGTAGAGCTGGTCTTTTCTCTGATGCCATGTTCAGTTCTCATTAGCATTATTCAAAGTTTAGTTGTTAATTAGGTTGACACTTCAATTACAATCATCATCTACACGAGCAGTCAGGACTGCTTGCATAGAGAAACAAAAAGATACTAATTCTTGCGTATATTTCTATAAAAATGAAAGCTGTTTTGGTGATAGTTTGTGTTTATAATGTTCTGTTTAAAGAGTAACTGTAAATGTTGCCTTGTATAGTTTTTAGTGACTTAAATACCATTTTTTTATTTTGCAATACAAAGGGATGTGGAAACATGTATTGAGTTGACTTACTTGTCCAGATATCCCTCATGTTGGAACTGAGGAGACTGTAGACTATAACTGGGTGTAATTCTACATATCTTTAAAGAATACTGTAATAATCCCATAATTATATGATTTTTCTCCAAAGTATCTCCAAGTAAGCATCATCTAAATTAGTATTTCTAATTTTTTTTTCCAATTCTATATAATCAGTGATTGCTGTTTGCTAAGTAAAAAAAGACCTCCTTCAAAAAAAAAAAAGTCAAGCGCTAAAGTAAGAATGGTCTTTTTTATTTTTTTAAACTACAGGTGGCTCCTAAGTATCATTCTTGTTTCCCCTTTCATATGTTTTATCTTCTAGAAAAATTCTAAAGGCAGTGTATCACTGAATTTACACAAACTTTTCTCAACTATTTGACAGTGGTAGCATGAGAAATGATTTAAGATAGTAATTTGACTTAAAAAAAAAAAAAATCCCTAAAACTGAATAGTGAGTTACCATTAAGAGTCCTTAAAAATAAGCCTTCATAGCATAAATAAAAAATATCCAACAGTCTTCAGTCAAAACAAGTAGGTACATGTTATGATTGAGAAAAAAATCTGCAGAAAAGTGGCTCACATGCAGTTTACTGTAAAATAATTAAGCTTATTTATGTCAAGAGGCCTTGGGAAAAAAAAGAGAGCATAAGCCAATTTGCATTAGCACTCTACCATCATCCCCTGCTTTCATTTCAATTAACAGATCAGCAGGTGCTCTTTGCAGTTAAAAAGATAAGCTATCAAGGAGGAGGATGAATTTTTGGCTGACCTGTAGACACCATGGTTTGCCTGCTGATTGGGTTCATACCTCGCTGTACCAATTTCTGAGGTGTTAATTTAACTGTTCCACTCTGTCGTGCAGGTCTCGGCCTTGAAAAATAAACTGAAAAAGCAGTCTACAGCTACGGGTGATGGAGTAGCCAAGGCCTTTCTTCGGGCACAGGCAACACTGTTTGGATCCTACAGAGATGCACTAAGATACAAACCAGTAAGGCTTCTTCTTTACTTCTTTTTTTCCTTAATTTGTAACAGCACAGTTTCTTTCTTTGCAAGAAAAATATGAAATGTTTTATCCCAGTCTGAAACATTTCAAAGAAAATGTTTTAAATCTTACTCTATGCTGAGGATACATTGGCAATTTAGAAGACATTACCACCTCCTGACGGTGAGTTGTACTGATGAGTTGTACTCATCCAAAGTTAGCTATTTTCTTATTTGTATCACTTTCATAATTTATTTAGTATAAAATCAGATTGTGTTAGTCGTTAGTTACACACAGCTCAGCTGGTTTAATGTGGTGAAGAACTGAAGAGAGCTGTGCCTTTCTCAGACTCCGTCATTTTTCACTGTACTGGTCCAAAGACTTTGCTGTGTTTCAGGTCAGAAGATTTTTATTTCCTGGCAGAAGCCAGATATGAGTCAAACATACATCTCTTCTATTATACAGTTATCTTGATTCCATTGAGAAGTTAGGAGAAATGAAATTTCATCCTATCAGAACTTCAGAATTTTTATTTCTGACGCTGGTACTCAGTAGATTAATGTGTTACGGGCTTTCATCCTTTCTAGTTTATAAGGGTGGCACATATCGAGCCTATTGGAGATAAAATAATTTGTCAGAAGCATCTTAGAGATTAATTTCATCTGTCAGTCCAGATTCTTTTCCTATGATATTTGCAAACTACTGATAGTAGTTCCATTTGATAAAACGCATTGAGATGATGTTGGCTGAATCAGATTCCGAGGATATGCTGTTTTGTGGTCTGATGGATTCAGATAAATACTGAGATTTGATAGGAGAAAATCATCCTTCATGGAGGCGTCAAGTTTGTAAAACTGGTGGTTGAATGGGTGTATGGGTGGATGTTTGTTTGGAGGCGAGGAGAGTGGTGTATTCTGTTGTTGGGTAAGGAACTATGTCATATTCCTTGGTGGAAATGAATAGGATAGTTATTAATTCCAGATGAGGCCTTTTCCTGGAGGAAACACTAAAATACAGTATGGCAGAGTCTTCTTTCTACCCAAGTGGTTCTCTTACAGGTAGTCTTTTTCGCTGTGAGCGTTCTTCACACGCTAGCTGTCTGTGCCACTGACAACAATCGTTACTGAGATGAAAAGTAATCCATGTGGAAATGAAGTAATGTTTAAAGGTGTAGTTCAAGTATTTCTGTTTAGCAGTCATTATAGTTTTCTTATGATATGGAAAGCCAGTTTGCATACTAGATTGAAATGACTGTACCTGTTTTCAAAATTGCTGGAATTCAACGCAGTACTAGTTTCATTAAAACAAATAATTCCAACTAGTTGTTGTTTATTCCATAGTGGCATTACCTGACGTTACTTCAGGAGGGGTTATCTAATTTTTCCCTTAGCCTAAGGTGAGGACACTGGACTGTGTCAAATCATGGCAGCTTGCAGTAAGAACTGTTAAGTCAAAAAGTGTCTTAATCTACATTTGATATATGCAAACAGAATTGTGGCAGTCTGGCTGATGTCCTTACCTCTGTTCTGACTAGAGATAGGCTCCAGTCAGTCCTTTGGTTCGATAAGATTGTTGAACTGAATGTGCAAGTTCTTTAGCATTCTGGTTAGCATCTCTGTTGAAATGAGCTCTCCTTTTAACTGATTTCCATTTTATTTCAGCTTATCTGTTGGCATATCTGAGATACCTACATTTGCACTGTGTTGGAAGTAGTGCACCATGCATGATTTCAACTGGCAAACATTTGTCAAAGTGACCTTTGCAGTCTTTGTTTCTGCATTATTTCTTTTGCGTTTTTTTTTTTTTTTTTTTCTTTTTTGGCTCCACTGATTGCATATAAAAGAAGATATTTATGAAGCCATTGTGGCCTGATGGTTTTGTTGGTTTTTTTAAAGATATGTTATTTCAGAATATCTTAACAGGCAGAAGTCTGCTGGCAAATACCAGCATATCTTGGATTGGCATCAACTTGTTCAAAGACAAAGCATAGTTAAAAAAAAAAAAAAAAAAAGAGAAAGAAAAAAAGAAGCGTAACTGTTATTTTGAGCTGTGTTCACATTGTTTTAACTACTTTTAGTATTTTACAGAATTTTTGTTGTGATGGAAAAATTTATTAGAAGCTGAATTTGCTCTGGATTAGTAGAAAGAAAGCGGAGTTGTCCCATGATTGTTCAGCTCATTTTACATGAGCCTTTTGAACTCAGTTTAATGCATTGTGAATTGGGAAGTTCAAAAAATCAAATCACATTTGACTCTATTAGGCCATTTGTGAGGAGTGTCAAAACTTGTGAATTGTTATTGCAAAGAAAATACTACCGTTTATTTTGGAGTCTGTAGTACTAGATCTGATAAGGGAATCTAAACCACAGCTATGGACTTTATATACATTCTCTCAGGAGCTCAAGTAGCTCATGTAGAAAATTTGTAGCGGGTATACTTAAATGAGAATATTTTCTATATAGATTTGAAATACTTTGTCTATAAATAAGCTTGTCATATTTTCAGAATCAAGAGCTGAGAGGTTTTGGTGTACCATTTTTAGGATCGCAAACATCCTGATGAAAAATAAAATACAGTGTTTCGATAGTTATCGATTGCTTGTAAGTTGAAAAATATGTTTAAGTGAACTATTTTCCTTGCAACAGTGTGTTCTGTATGATTTTAACTTGAAACATGAAACAACTGTCATTAATATTCACTTTGAGTAAAGAACAGCTTTGATAGTGTCTGTACTCATCCAACACTTCTCTTCACTCCAAACCCTGTTCATCACACTGAACACTCATTCTGTGCAACTGTTTGTTTTCGGCTTAGGACAGATTCTCCTCGGTATAGCAATATGTCTTGAACAAACGTCTAGCAATTATTGAAAAAAAATGATTGGTGAAAGGGAAAATGGGACACTTCAGGGGTCTTGGAAGGAGTTCGTGGGACTCCGAAAGACCATATGGAAAATTTGACTACTCTAATACAGACAGGAAATATGACATGTAATAGATAATGGTGATCATATTTTTTTGTGCAGTAAATTGTAATAAAAATCTCAATCCAGTGAAAGTTTCCAAGGAAAGTGGAAACAGTTGTTTCTTCTGATTTAATCAGGATACTGAATTAAAGAAATCAGTCAAGTCGATATAACTGCCCAAAGTATTTTTGTAATACGCTACACCTCACTTTAGCAAATACTGCAGAATAGGAGTGGGTCTGTAGAGCAAAACAGTACAGTTGGTGCTAAGGTCCTGACATCCGCACAGTGTGCATTCTAGCTGCCTTGTGGTTCTTATTTTAGTCTGATGTTGAGTACTGAATACCTGTGACTAGCTGGAGCTTGTTTTCTGCTTTAGTTTAATCCAGAAGGAATCCAGTTACTGCATGGTAGATGGGGATGATTGAAAAAATTCTTTATACAACCTCTTTACTATCTTATCATCATTCCAAAATTCTGATAGTGAAGAGAAAAAGGAAATAAAGCAGATCTTCATCTTTCTTTACTTCATTGTCACTTGATAAATGACCGCAAAAGAATCCAGAACAAAATTGTCATCAGTGGAATAGTGAATTAGAATGTTTTTGTATATGGTTCCATTCATGTAGAGGACTGTAATCCATTTTGATAGGGTAATGTGCACGACTTTGAGGGGTCGTGTGTGGTGTGTCTCCAGCAGTGCAGACCTACAGCAGTGGCAATGAGGCCATTCAGACTCTTTTGCTATAAGGAGCCCTGGCATATAGAAGGGGAAGTGGTCAGTGCATGGCTGTAATCACCCAGCTAACAGCTGTGGTATGAGCCATCATGCAATCTGCAACGTCGGTGATCACAAACACTTTTGATCGTAAGAGTCTAACCCTGCTGAGGCATTGCAGTGATCACTGTTGTGACATAAGTGCTTCTTATACTATGTAAATGCATATCAAAATCCAAATTATGTTTACTTTGGGTGCTCACAAGTTAGCCAGTTAGTTAGTTTTGTTGCTCCTGTGTTCTTTAGGTAGTCCAGCATTTGGAAGTTTATTGTGGAGTAAGATTGCGTGTTGCGTGTTTCAGAACCGCGTGCATAGGTGGGAGTTAGATACAAAGATTACAATTGTGCAGTTTGTATCATTTCATCAATCAGTGCATGTGCAGTGTCGCGTTTTTTTCTAGCTATTTTACTTTGCACATTCTTCATGGGTCATTTTTAGGCCTCCTTCCTTATAACAGGCCAGAGCAACTCCCGTCAAACATTTTAACAACTCTGTGGGGGCTAGGGAAAATGGGCCTTACACATGTACTTGTGCAAACCTTGTAGATGAAAGCGAAGACTAGTAGTTTTTTTCCATTAATTACATGGTCACTTAATAAAACACAATGTGATGTAAAGAATTCTTAAACAGGCAATATTTCCGCTGACAATCTATGTCTAGAGAGGGAAAAGGTAGGCAAGAGAATGAGGAGGGAGCAGAGTATAAAAGTATTCACCTTAATGGGGATTAATTTTAACATCATCAGGAAAATAAGCAGAGCAGAAAAGCTGTTTGCTCTTAGGCAGCAAACATTAGGAGGATATATCAGTGGGATTTTTATTTATTTATGTACTTTTTAAAAAGGTAATTCATCGTGGCAAGACAAATACATTTCAAACGTATTTCAAATAAATCCTCTTACTTTATGACGCATCTATTAAAAGATTATGGAATATAAGAAAAAATAACGTATTTTCTACCTTTGAAAAATTAGCTTTTTTTCAAGAATTGGCTAACAAAATATTTAAGTCATTGAAAAAAATTGGCTCTTTTGGGGAAAACATCCTCAAAGCTGTTGATGTTACAACAAAAGAAGTAAACCCAGGATAACTTTGTTTTAAGTCATGATGGTTGTAACATCACTCATCAGAAATTAAGAAATGAAGAGCAAAGGCTAATGGCTTGCTCTGGAATGCTCAGCAATAGGAGTTCATGGTCTCATCAGCACACCAGGGCTGCTGAGATAACTTCCAGCTTGAAGATAGCACAACCTGTCAGACCTCACTTTAATTGAATGCTAACTGAAGTGCTTTGGGCCAATATTGACACTATTTTAAGTAGTGACATTAACTGTCCAACAGATGCAGGTATTGTATTCAATATATAATCAAGCAAAATAATACAATCAAATGTTGTAGTAGGAAAAAATAGAAGATATTTTAAGATTCAGAATGCACCTGAATTACTTGAGAATGCGTAACGATTGCTTATAATTGAGTTACCTGTCCTCAAAAGATTTCAATTTGTATCTCTTGAAATGGGCATTGGGTTGTGTAAACAGAAAAGAAAGAAAGGTAACTTTCTCCTGAGAGTTAGGCATAAAAAGTACAGCAGAGTACAGAAACAGAGAGAGTAATGAAATGCCACAAAATAGTTTGTGTTTAAATCCAGACCCACCCTGGGTCATATCTACTATGACTATTTATTGTGACTTCCATAAGAATTTTATTTTACGTGTTGAAAACCATATTGTTTAGATTGTCTTAAAGACCATAATAGTCCTTTATTGAATGTAGATATTGTATGAATAGGAGTTGTAGGTTTTAGTTGTGACTATAAGAAATATCAGCATATCTGAATCTTTATTTGGGTAGATTGCAAGAAATTTGCAAAATTTGCAGAAATTTGTTTGTAATTTTAAACAGCACCTTCCTGAGTAGTATCATAGGTCATACTCAGCTATCCCCTGGCTTTTATCACTGGATGGCATGACAAAAGCTGAAATTTCAGCTTTGTACTTCCTTGATTTTAAACAGAGGAATTTTAATATCAAAACCAAAATGGTTTTTAAAATTTTGGGTTTTTAAAAAAATAAATTCTACAAAACCAAAGAAGCTATGTGCATACCTGCCTACCATATACTCTTCATGTAATAAGCGAGAGCTACCGTATGAAATAATATTAATTATAGCAATAGTACAAAGAGTTGGCATTAGTCATCTCATGCTAGAGAAATATGAATGTTTTCTGAAATAAAAAATTAAAATGTTTGTACTTCTTGTTCAAGTTAAATAACGCTAGATTTAGAAAGCACAAACGTACCTTCTAATCTACATTATTTTTCCTTTTAAAATGATCACGCTGTTTTAGCTCGCTGTTTTCACGTTCCATTGAGGTCTGTATAAATAGCTTGTTTAAAATGTGAACATAGCTTCCAGTAAGAAATTCCTGCTGTGTGGCAAGCTATGAAAGGGGAATAAAATTCTACAGCAACTGTTGTTAAAAGGACAGGTATCTTGTTTGGGCATAGATTGTTTGGTCTGAGTATTAGCTGTCTACTTTTCAGTGTAGGGTCCCCGCTGGGTTTTGATCGAACTTGTTTTGAAAGTACATTGTAGATCAATACGACAGGGGCCATTTGATGGTCTAGTAGTTAAATATCAGTGGAGCATTCCTCCAAAACTCAGTTCCTAAAGGTACCCATTTGTATTTGCAGAAACGAGAATGTGAAAAGCTTTATGTATGAAAACTTCTAGAGCTATTTTTGTTTATATTGATTCAATAATTTATTTTTAAATAGCACTTCAAAAGGTTTTGTGTTTAAAATCTTGAAGATTTGTAAAAGTTTTATTTAGAAAACAATTTTGTTGTTCAGAGCCTTGAGCAAACAAGAGCTAGAAGTTAATTGTATTATTTAATGCAATTTCAGTAAAGTTACAGCAGATACCTTGAGAAAACGTCAGTGTGGAGTTTCAACAGATTTTCTCATTTTTATGGTGCTGAACAGGTAGGAGCCCTAAACCTACTCAAACTTTTAAAGCAACCTTGCTATCAGTAGGTTCAAGTAACATAGATCACTTTTGGATGTGAACTCTTTATAGATCTAAATAAATTTTTAGCTTATTCTGTCTCTGAACTGTACTGATAAGGGAACAGATGCACCAATGCATGAGTGCTTACTAAGTATCTGAAGCATCCAGCAATTAAAGAAAAGTATTTGGAAAATATTACAGCCATGCACTAAAAATGTGCATCGAACTACCATTTCCTGGTGTTATGTGGCTCGGTCAGGAGACGTGCCATCGAGTAAAACTATCTGACTGCTCTCTCTTCCCAGGCTGATGTGAAAGGGAGAGCAAGCATGCCTGTTTTCTCTTCTGCTGGGAGATAACCTCTTCTTTTTCTCTTTCATCTTTCCCAAGGCAGTTGGGAAAGTGGTAGTGGAGGCATAGCTTAGTTTTTATTTTTCTAAACAGTATATTTTGAAAATATTATTTTCTCTTTTTGGTCCTAAATTTAATGTTTCGTAGTATGTCATGAGCCATCATCTAGTCCATTCTGCAATCCCACAAAGCCTCTGTATTTCCAGAAATCATTTCTTTGTGTAACAACAACAACAACAAAAATTATATGTGTATATATATAAAAAAAAAATAAGGAGTTGTTACAATTTGCTGCCTGGAAATTTTTCGGAAGAACGACAGAACTGAGAAGAGAGTCTGCCCTCAGGAGCATGATGTCTTGTACCACTGTATCTCACTGGAGACTATTTCATTTGTTTTGATGCACTTTGAATTTGCTGAGTAGCTTGGGGTCATCTTCTTAAGACAAGAGTCTTTAGGAGCTCAAGAATAGCTAATGCAAAGTGGGTCAGGAAGGCAGTGCTATTTAAAATTCCACAAACATTTCAAGCTATTTGGCAGCTCTAGCATGTCCTGCATGTGTACGGTGTTCACCAGTTATCTTGGGATAAGCAGTAGGTGGAGAAACTTGGGTGCTTCTCCTGGAGACTCGATCAACACAGGGCTACATATGGTACTGAAACGGGTTTGCATATCACAGCATTCCAGCTACCCTGTGAAAGGGGAAGGAGTACGTTAGGTAAATGTATAGCTTCTAGCTCTTCCAGTGAGATTTCTAAAATCAGAGGTTCCACAAAGAAGTAAGAATGTAAAACTTAAAAGCAAGTTAAACGTGAACTTAAGTACTTTGCTGAGTAGAATTGGACCTCTTAAAAGAGAGACCTCAAAATATGGAAGCTTTTGATAGTACAAGAATAGGATTTTCTTATTCTTAGGAATAAGTGTTTTTACTGCAACGTTTCCTTGGATCATACTTGAACCATTTAAAAACAAAGTGCAAGGTGTAAAAAGCAGCTGAAAATGATTTCGAGCTACTCCACCAAACTCACCAGGTCACATGCAGAAAATAGTTTGTAATATTCTGGAAGCACATAACTGCGCAGTCAGCTAAAATGACAGGAAAACCCGTGAAGTAGCATGTGCAGTTAAAGTTAAACAGGGTTAGGAGCAGAAAGCTGTGGTGATCATGGGCATGAATAAATTTGTCTTTAAAGTGACTAACAGTTGGAGCTATTGTGAAGATCAATATAGAGGCTGCCTTTTGATCTTTTTTCTTTTGAATGGCTAAGGTGTCTTTTATTCTGTTGTGGGACTGCACTGTATATGTAGCTTTTGGGTAGTAAAATATTCTGTGGTACATTTAGGTGTGGCGTTTTGTTCGATTCCAAATTTTCTGTCTTTGAGACCTTGGGTAATTGTTTCCAACCTGGTAATTATTTTAGTTTTGTAAACTCAGGTGAGAGGCCTTTTGGCTTTATGATGAAATCAGTTCATGTACCTTGATCACTACGCAAACTTTGTAATGTATCTATCCAGTGAAATCAAACATCTTCAGGTATTTATCATAAAATATTCATAAGAATAACAGAATTGGAGAGAATGCTCATCAGAAACATCCAGTGGCCTATGCACACTGAAGACAGAAAATTTTAAATGAAATTAGAGAACAATGTAGGAGTCAATCTGATTGTTTATAAATAATCTTATTAGCATCTTTTATTTTTAAATGAGTGCTGTTTACAGTAATAATTTTTTCAGCAAACGCTTTATTTTCAATGAACAGTAGTTTATCATCTTTTGTCTTCAAAGTGTTTTGGTACAGGGTTTTTGTTAACTATAGACTATGCACTTTTTGCATGTTGGGAAAGTACTATTGTATTAAATGTTAATCTCATCTGTTCAGACTTTCTCCATAACAACATTCCAAAAAGTCTGTAGCTTTTGTTTTGTGTAAGAATAAAATAGATGTGTATTTCAATAATTTCCTGTTAAATCAGCATTGTATTTATTGAGCTTCTCATATTTTGGTAGAATAAATAAAAAAATAATTTGGTGCAGATACATCTTTTTGGACTAAATTAGAGTTTTGGTTTACTACTATTGCTGGTTTTGGTATGGAATCAGAGTAATTCTGAACAATAGTGCATGTGAAATCATTTGAAGCAGTGGACCTGCTCTTCCTCAAAATTTGAACCACTTCCTTGAAATTTTTAATGAAGAGTGCTATAAAGATAACATGAACTGACTGTAAACCACTTACATTTTCCTTGCAATGCTTATTTTGTAGACTGACTTAATAAACCAGAGGTTCACTTGCAACACATATTTTGAGAACTATTTAAATATTGTATGAAGGTTTTGGGCTTTTTTTGTTCTTGTATACGTCTGTTTAATTGGATGCATGTTTATGAAGATTGCTTGAAAGGAAATATTTATATGTATTGACTACTAAGAAATAAATACATTTGTAATGGAGAATTTTAAATAAATCAGCATATTTGTATACTCTAGTTATCATCTAACTTTTTCTGTTTAAATTTTTTAGGGAGAGCCTATAACTTTCTGTGAGAATAGTTTTGTGAAGCATCGTTCCAGTACTACTAAGCAGTTCCTGGAAACTGCTGTTAATCTTCAACTTTTTAAACAGGTATGAGAGGGTAAATGACCCATGTTTAATGATTTTCTCTTAAAACATATCCATATTTAAATGCAATTTCGTTTCTGTCAGCTTATGAAACTCTTGGATAAAATATAAATACAAGTACTTTGTGTACAGACAGTCATCCCTGTTTTGTTGTATTTTCAAATCTTCAGTTGTAGTTAAAAAGAGTGGTGGTGGTGGGGAAACTTAGCAGAAAAATAACCCCAGGGTGCAGAGCCAGTGCAGCATCTCTTCAGAGCCAGTCAGCAACTCATCTAAACAAGAAAAATCATGGATCTCCCAGCTTGATGGTTGAACTTCATTTTCAGCTCTCTTGGCTCATGACCAAAGAACCTAAACAGCATAGTGCTTACTTAAATTGGACTTCAATGGCGTTTTATTTAAAAACTGGATTCATACTGTAATTGCAGTTTTCATTGCTAGGCTTTTTGAAATATGCACACAGAGAATGTTACAAACCTGAGCCATAGGGGTGGCCTGAAGAATATTCTAGCTGATCTGTTAATGCAGATTTTGAACTAATAGAGAACAAATTGTTGAGTGTCTGGCACAGCTCAGTAATAGTTTTTATACGGTCTTTGAAATGATTTCTTTTCTTTGATTTTATTCAGTAACTCTTTTCTCCTTTTCATCCCATGACCCCATCGCATCAAAAGGGTGTTAAGAAACTTATAACTAGATTTTTAGGAAAATCAAGGAAAATCTGAATTAAATCGGAACACTCATAAAAGTATATATTTGCCTGCAAATATCTGGAATGATTGAGGCATGGGAGTTCATGTTTAAATAATCTGGTGGACTTCTTTGAAGATATACTACCATGATAGATAAGGGAAATTCATTATATGTAGAATCCTCTAATTTTCAAAAAACACTTGGTGTTAATCAGAGGCTAGTGTCTAAAGTAGAGATTTATGCAAGGGTGATAGTTTGTAGAAGTCCTGTGAAAACATGTTTCTCCTAATTGTATAAAAGTTAAGGAAATACTGATCATAGAATTTGGCTCCTTTATTTTACTGTGTTTTATTTTATACAATAATAAAATATAAATAAAAATATAGCATAATAAAGACAAAATCTGAAACCTTTTGAATTATCCAGCACGTATGATTGAAATGGAAAGAAGTAATGTAATAAACAGTGGTGTTTACATTTTGCATATCTCAGTCCGATAAACTAGCATGAACCTTTCTATTAAGAAAGCTGCCTACAAGTAATGTTTCTAAATTGTTGTTGCAGTACTACTAAAGCAAGATCTTCAGCTGTAAGAAAAAGGTTTAACTCTGCTGAAATGAATGGGTTTGTCAGTGTGGCTCTGTAGTTACCCATTACATTTTAATATGTGTTCAATTAAACAGAATCAGTTTACAGTTTGTTTATAGCTTGCTTTAATTTTATTTCATCTAAAGGAAACAATATATTTTAGAGGATTAGGAAATAGTAACAATTTTGATCATATGTGTGATTTAATAGTAGTAGTAGTAGTAGTCATTTTTTTTGATTCCTGTAATTTCTGTTGTGAAGGTTACTCCTACTTTTTCAGCTAATCCTCAGACCAGCTGCATTTTCTCCAGTTTTTTCCACTGACAAATGAGCTGTTTTCAAAGTTGTTTGTGTTCAAAAAGACTAAACTGTATTTTATTCTGTTCTGGAAAATCTTTTAAGCAGAAAATAGTTCTTAAAAGCAGCCTTAAATCTAGACCAAGCAGAAAAGAGGTACTTTAAATGCACCCTTTTTGCCATAATTGACAAGTAAGCTTTATTTGTCCTGTTTTGTAAAATCCTTCCTCTGTCCTTTTTTCTTTGTAGGTTTTTAATCTTCTCCCCTTCTCTCCTACATTAAAACATGTTAATTCCTCTAATATAACCACTCTTTTAAGTTTGGAAGTTGTAGTATCTTTTCACCAAAATACCAGGAAATGACTGTCAGAATAAATTGTGGAATTAATTATTTTGTTACTTCCATTCAGATTATTTTCATCTTCAACATCAGCTGTTTTTACTTTGTATTGTATTTTGATGTGCTTTCCGTTAATGATATCCCCAAATGTATTAGCACATACCAGTATTTTGTACCAAAATCATTAACTAACCTGTAAATAGGATCAGTCAGGACACTTACCCTTAAATACCCTGACCAGTAACACTTCCAGCCTAACACTTTTCCTTTCATTACAAGCTGTTATGTCCATTTTTGTGCTAGTCCTCATCCAACCTGAAGTTCAGGTGTACTGTTCCACGTACTCTGCTTTTGTTTCATCTAAATTAGTATTTTGAGGCACGTGCAAGAGGCTTTTCTGTGGTATAGATAAACTGCATTTCCTTTATCTGGAAAATTAATTGTCAAAGAATCTGTGAGAGCCGGTGTTTTAACTCACATGTTGTGTCTTTCCATTTACTCATCTACCATTTTTACCCCAAAATGCCCCCTCATCAAATTGCTAAGGCCAAACTGACAGACCAGCACTTATCACAGCCTTTGGTTTTTCTAAGTAACGGTGCTGTTATTCTTCACTTCAGCTGTATTTCCTTTACCTTGATAGACTCATAAAAACTTTTTTACTTCCAGATATATGTGCTGGTTTCCTTAGAGTCATGTAACAGAGGTGAATGTAGGGTTTTTTTAACTCGAGTTTTATTCCTCAGTTGTTATAATGTCCATTTGTGTATTTTGCTTTCATTAACACTTTCATTTCTGTTCCCTTATTCAGCATCATAGTCTTTACTGAAAACTGAGACAAGGTATTTTTGGCGGGGACCATGCTTAGATTTTCTTTTAGCCTCAAACCATTCTCTTGGACTTCTAAACTATGGAGATGTCTTTTAAATCAGGTTGATGACTTCATGTTTTTGGAAGTCTAAAGGACTGTTTATATTGCTCTGAAACAGTATACAACAAGCTCTTTATGCAAAACATACATTTTCCATGAATTCATAAAGTAATTTATGATAAATACCATGGTATGGATCACGACTATAGGGATGGATGAAGTTCAATTTGATACAGTTTGCTGGCTTTAGTTTTCTGAAGCCGTCGTCTGCCCTGAATAGATTTAATTTTAAGAACCCTGGCTATCGTTATTCTTAAACTATTAAGATATGTAATCAAATAAAAAATATTTTCCTTAAAAAGAAAATAACTATTATTTATATATTAAATATTCTTATTTCCTGATTAAATACTCTGTATATGAAAGTTTTCTTCAGATTAAATGCTTTTTCCGTTAGACTGTATACTTATGTTACTTCTTTTTTTACTGGTTTTTTTTTTCCACATCTTTGATATTTGTACTATTATGTATGCTATTTATTTGTTAGCTTTTTCTGAGCCTTAGAAAGGCTCCCCTTTAATTAGGGTAACATGGAAGGTAGCTAATCTTTATTTCAAGCTGCAAATATAAGCAATTAATAGTTGCATCTTAAACGTCAAAAATAGTTCCGATGAGCGTCCAGGGAAAATACTAATTCTTTCTTAGAACTAGCATAAAGCCTAATGCTAGACTATCTCATTAAATGATGTAATTGTTTAAGTACTGTAAACTGTAACATTTGTTGGGATTTTTTCCTAAAAAGGTGGAAAGTGCTAACTAGAGAAATAAATAATGAATGCAGGATTAGGACTTGAAGAATCATAAGTCTTTGAAAGTTATTAGTAATTTCAAATTTCATTTACAAGCTTTATGAGTTGAGCTCTTTTCTTGCAAACTATTGAGCTGGTATTGTGTGGAAATTACATTTATGATATTTTCTTTGCTTGTACCAACTTTTTGTTTTTAATAACGGGTGAATTGACTCGGAATTTTTACTCCTGACTAATTAAATGATTGGGTTTAGCTCACAAACAACATCTCTTGTCCCCTATCCCCCACCCTTTATCACCCTTTATCATCTGTGCAAGATCTTCTGAAGTGGATATGGTCTATATTTTGATTTTAGAATTCAAAAATATTTAAGGATTATGGTGGTTCTGTCTTTAGTCAGCTTAAAATCCAAGAGTAACACTGGAATTACTAGTTTTTCATTGAAAGTGGTGGTCAACCAAGGGGTCTCTGGATCTCAAGGTGAATGCATTTCTTGAAATAGAAGGCCCAGATTTTTTGAGAGAGTGTGGGAAAAATGAAAATGAAATTCTTCTCCCATTGAAAAATGGGAGAAGAAAACCAGGCAGCATATGTGTGGTTCCACGTGCTGTTCTTTTCATGTGGCAATTTTAGTGCAACCATTAACTGTAAATTACTCGAAAGTAATAACTACTACCACCCTTACAATTTCTTGTAAATAATGCCTCCAATATCTTTTTGCTAACAGTTCTGTTTGTCAGTATTTACATCAAGTACTCAGTTGGAGTGATCCTCTAAAAACTAAAGTTCAGTCAGTGTCTCAGCCTTCTGTTGATAGAATTTTACCAAATGATGAGTATGTCCATAAATCTTATGTTAGTTTATAGTATGGGATGAATTCATAACTTTCCCAAAAGAGATAACGTCTTGCAGTTCAAAGGCTGGAGGTGGGGGGAGTGGCTTTTATGGTGGTGATTCCTCCCCTCCCAGCAGTAGCTAAAGATGCTCTTATCTCTTTTCTTTACTGTGAAATAATCCAGTGATCCCATAGTGGTCTGACCATGAACCAACCTATTTGGAAAAAAAGCCAACTGGGAGTAAAATGAAAAAATAAAAAGGAACTTAGACAAGAAAGAGAAAGAAATGGTTATCTTTTTGCTTGCCTTATTTTTGCTGCCAGAATTTTTGTACTCTGAGAAAGTCATTTGTTTGACGTCACTAGTCTGTTCATTGACATTGTCACTGACACTGTCTGAATAATCTGTGGTAAAATGTGATATAGCCAAATAATTAATTTTGTTCCTATGTACTGGTTAGTACCAGTGAATAACTCATAATTCTTGCTAGAAGATGAACCATGTTTAATTGGAAAAGTGCTTTCTCATTTTATCTCTCAGACTTGAGTTAGCCTTTTCAAAACAAAAAGGGAGGGGTTGCTTCTTGAAAGAATTTTAAACCTTTAAGATAATGTGCTCGTTGTGCGTCTTTGGAGCCTGGTAATTCTTGAAAAGAATGTATTCCCATTCCTTCTGAAAGGTTTAATCATTAATTATCTTAGTTGGACTTTTTCTGATGCGCTTGGATCATTTCAGTCTTTCTATATACACTTATATGTGGATGCAAATCCATGTGCTCATGCAGCTGTAACCTCTGCATAAGGACAGCTGTTGCAATATGCATCTGTAGATACAACTACGTAAGTGTTGGTGGTTAAAAAAAGGGGAAGCAGATGTGTTGGAACTTAAAAATACAGCGGTGTCAACCCTGAGCTGTGCTCAGTCAGGTGGAGAGGGTTTTAGGGCTCTGCCTTGGTATCGTGCCGCATGTTGTTTTGGGACTTCTTGCGTGCCATTCCCATACACTTCAGTTAAACATCCTTCGAGTCAGCTTGCATGCTGCCAGTCAGATCCAGCCTGCTGCTACCACCATTTCAGAAACCAACCAGGGACTTCTTGCGTGCCATTCCCATACACTTCAGTTAAACATCCTTCGAGTCAGCTTGCATGCTGCCAGTCAGATCCAGCCTGCTGCTACCACCATTTCAGAAACCAAGCCACAGCCGTCCTCTGCTGTTTCAGTATGGAGGGTTTTGCTGCAATTTCCCTTCACATACTGTCCTTCCGGAGTCATTTTTCATGTAAAACACATACACTTTTAATGGGCCTCATGTAGACATCGTAGTCTATCATTTCTTTGAACTGGGTGTTGTGAAATGTTTGCAGTACCAGTAAAGGTACTTCCTGCGCACAGAGAGTTCTACTTTGGACCCATTGATGCATACCCAGAAAGGGATACCATGGGGAGGTTTGTTTATGTTCCTTTGTTGATGATACAAAGTAAACTTATGATATCGAAACAGAACATCAGGGAGTGACTCAGTGATCTTCATTTGATTATGATTAAAAATCCAAATTTACTGTTTGTAAGGAAATGAATTAAATACATGCCATGAGAAAAGCAAGAAAAGCTTGAAAGCCATTTAAAATGTTTCTAAACAAACTGATGTGTAATTTCATTGACTATAATTTGTAAATTTTGCATAGTACATATAATTTACCTGAGATATATATATAAAATACTCTGATATTTCTGCTGCTCATAGTTGCAACTGCTCTTGCAAAATCCGTCTAAAAGCAATATATTATCCATAAGCCATATGTTGCCTTGAACATCCATATTCCATTATAATGTATGCACTGAAAACTATAACACTGTATAGTAATAGAAAAGCCAACACAACAAAGTATGACTTTTTCTTATTTTCAGTTTATTGATGGCCGGCTATCAAAATTAAATGCAGGAAGAGGATTCTCCGATGTTTTTGAAGAAGAAATCACTGCAGGAGGCTTTTCTGGAGGTACAGAATTAATTTGAGTGTACTCTGATTATGCTTCTTTGGGAGCTGTTCCACATGATGGTGTTCTCAGGATGCCCTGTAAATTTTAGAAGTCATGAATCTTATTATTGCTTCGTTGTATCCATTCAGTCTTGGAAAGCTTTTAACAAATCACTGTTGGGACACATACTATTATGTACCTAGTTATGTCAGCATATTAAATGAAGGATACATTGTTTTAATCCACTGAAATAATACTTAGTTTCAATATATGCTGAAATGTCACTATGTTGTTTACATTTTTAACTGCATGTTTACATAATGTAAACCATATTTTAAAAATAACTTTGAAATTTGTGCTGCTGAACTTTTACTAGATAGTTATGTTTTCCCTAAACACTTTCACTTCTTTCACATCTAATTATTTCTGAAGTGCAGAAATCAGAGTGATTTCCTGAATTTTTAGAGAAATTTGCTTTCTCCAGCAAATGTGTTACTCTAAAAAAGGGAAATAATTTAAAGTTTATATATCATCTCAGATGGAACATTGGAAGTTTACTTTCTTCATAAATAAAAATGTTATTCCTTGTGTTGTTTCCCTCAGTTATGTTCACTGGCAATTGTTATAACACTCTTCACATTAGCTAGCTTACAGACTTAACCCATATAGTGGATGCTGAACCCATTGCTGAATATTACAGAATTATTGATTGCTTTCCTGTTAGACATTTATTACAGCTATATTGTTATTTGAGGTATCATATTTGCGATCAAAATATTGGATCAAAATGTGCATGACACAGCACAAACACTGTTTTATGGTCTTTAGTGTAGAAGCTTTCTCGGTAAATGGAGGTTATGTGATTTGAGCAAATCCACTGAGTTGCATCTGGCAGCTGTAGATGGTCTTCCTTTGCAAGACTACCCTTAAATGGGCATATTTACAGAGAAAGGGATTTGGCCCCCACAGAGAAATTTGAGTCGTGCAGAGCCATCTTCACCTCCTGTAAAATACCTTTTTTATGCTCAGAGTACATAAATCCTTTCGTTCCAGATTTTCACTGCCTTCTCCTGCCCTCTGTGTCTTGTGCTATGATCTAGCACATAATTTTTTTTTTTCTTGATTAAAGTATGGTTAGTTATACAGAGATTTACGTCTTTCCTACCTTTTTGGGGTAACTTGTGCTGCTCTGTAAACAGATTTTAGGCATTGAGCATCCATTATTCAGATAGGTGGTGTCAGTATTCTGAGTTCATTCGCTGACCGCAGTTAGTGGGTCAGGAGGCTGCAATAAAGCTGCAATAGAAGTTAGATAAAGCTTGTTTCTTGGCTGTGCGCTGGCAGCCTGTGAACCATGTCTCACCTGGCTCTGCTCGGGAGGGAATGCTCAGCTTCGCCAGCAGTTGTCTGTTAGATTGCACTGCGTGCTTACTTTTCAAGTCAGACAAGCTGTATATTGCCAGGTTGTGGACAAATTGCTTAGGGCACATATTCAGTATTTACATAACTGCTGTCTCATTATCGTTATGAAGTGCAGGGCTAACAGTATGTATGCAATTGAAGGTGACATATTGTGACGCTAATGGGGTAGAACTATGATCTCTTTGCAGAGTTAACTCCCATCAACTTTATCAGGAAGCCCAAGGTTTTAAAAAAACAGGTGAAAACCAGCCTTGAGAAAAGTCACGGAAAGTTAGTGTAAGCTACAACCTTACAGGTGAACATATTCTTAGCTAAAGAGAGCATAATTTAAAAATTACTGAATCAAACGGAAAGTGTTTCTTTAAGTAATGTCTTTTTAATTTGCATTTTTCCACATACGTGAGCATAACTAAACCAGCACAGAAAACTAAACTGGAAATTGGAGAATAAAGCTTAAATTTCATTATTTTTTATGATTTTTTTTTTCCAGTAAAGTGGTCAAAACTTACTTCCCTGTGATTACATGTGAAAAGAAATGTCAGCCATCTTTGTTACAGCCTGCACTTTATATTTTTTATTTAATTTTATTTTCTGTTACAGGTATTATTCTGTGGAAGTATTAGTTCTCAAGAGTTTTATGTAACTTTTAATACAAGAATATAGTGATGATTGATTGCCTTAGCACTTGGATTTCTTTTAGAATATATGCATTAAAGTAATTTGTAGTCACATGAATTTTATTACAACAGTCGATTTTTTTTAGTTGGTCTAATATCAATGGTGGTAGTATAAGAAAAACTGAAAAAAGTGAAAAACCTTTGAACCTCTCTTTTAATAAGAATTTATTTTAAGAAGTCAGCATTTTCTTGCTAGAGTTTCAGGAGGTTCAACTCTAGCTAAGGGTATGCCGTGTTAACGTGGCCTTTCTGTAGATGAGTATTTATCTGTTTTCTTTATTGCCTTCTCTGAGGTCTCTACACAACTAGAAGACAAACTTCTTGGTGATTTTCTATGATCTCATTTACTGTCTCTAGTAATTGATCTCATGGGCTGTGATTGAAGTCATAGGCTGTGACAGAGAAAGCTCAGATGTGGAAACAGTCATTGTTAAGGACACCACAAACCAGATGATGTATAAGTAATTTTGATAAGAATTTGAAGTTGTGAAGTGTCGTAGAATCATACAATGGTTTAGGTTGGAAGGGACCTTGAAGATCATAAAGTTCCAACCCCCCTGCCATGGGCAGGGACACCTCCCACTAGACCAGGTTGCTCAAAGCCCCATCCAGCCTGGCCTTGAACACCTCCAGGGATGGAGCTTCCACAACTTGCCTGGGCAGCCTGTTCCAGTGCCTCACCACCCTCAGAGTGAAAAATTTCTTCCTAATATCTATTCTAAATCTACCCTTTTCCAGTTTAAAGCCATTCCCCCTCACCCTATCAGTACATGCCCTTGTAAAAAGTCCCTCCCCAGCTTTCCTGTAGGCACCCTTTACGTACTGGAAGGCCGCTATAAGGTCTCCTCGGAAGACCTTGTTAGAGCGAGTACTTATAGTTCATTGAAATTTCGTTAACACACTAGCAGTGGTTAAATTTCATCTTATTACATGTTATTTGCATGCTGCCTTTTCTGGTAGTTCCAGGGAGCCAGATTGAAGCAGTAAAAAATGAGTCATTTTTGCTTTAGGTTGCTCTTTGATGTTCTTGTTGGAGATAGGATCATAATGATCATCAGGTTCTCTCCTTTCTAAGTGAGCATTGCTTTCACTTGTGCCATCATTCCTGAGGGTTTGGCTGTCTCAAAGTTGCTTGTAATGAATTTAGTGGAATGGGTGAAAGTGCCTGATACAAGTATAAACATATCAGTTTTTTTCACCTCACTGAGAAATTTGGGAATGCCTTTTACAGTGGTTCAGTTAGTTCTCAGCCGTGTTCTAAGAGAATGTTTTGGCTTTCCACTATCCGATGCAATAATTCCACCCTGGCCTTAGTTAATTGATTATTGCAAAGCTTAAGAAGTTTTGAGAACTCCTGTTGAAAGTCTGTAAAGTCAAGGATATACCAGTATGGCCCTTTCAAGATGGATAAACTCTCTGTTTGAAACTTCATCATTCTTGTCAATGTGAATGTTTTGTCTGGGGTTAGTAGCAGCTCACAGTACCACAGTGTTAAGTGACTGATGTACTCTAAAACTTCCTCAGGAATCAGGGACCCAGTCTTTGGTGTTCAGCTGGAGCACCCTGGGGAAATAGTATGCATTTCTTCATCAAGTACTCGGTAGAATTTAACCCTGTCCTTCATGGCCAGCTTAGTGGCACAATAGTCCTACAGAAGCCAATAGCTCTCACGTACCTTTTAGAGGTTTTCCATTGTGAAAGAAAGTAGATACAGTTAATAATTTAAAAGGATTTCTCCTGCACAGGAGTATATAGTTGTGCCATAATCCTTAGACTTTTCTCTTGTTCTTTTTCCTTGGGATGGTACCATCATGTCATGGTACATGTCATTTTTGTACTTGAAAGTTTGCCCAGTGGGATCATTATACTTGAATGCAGTTCATTATATATTGCTCTTTCCTTCAAGTTGCTGTTTTTCTTTTTAGCAGTATGTTACCTTATCATAATTTTAATTTCTCTTTCTACCTCAATTGGAATTAAAAACTGTGTGGTGAAAAGATATGCTTTTGCAAAGAAAATAGAAAATATGAAATAAGAGATACCTAGGGTTTCTTTCTTAGTGTACACATATTCTTATCTTTACATTCCTTGCCTATCTGGGAAGAATGAAATTAATGAATAATCCTCTAAGGGAATTTTTAATGCCGATTGTGAGGAGGGTTGAAACATTTGAAATGTTAAATTTATGTTTGTGTTACATTTTACATTTTTGTTTCAGGAAATTCAAGATCTTATCAACAGTGGATGCATACAGTGAAGGTACAAACTTGGTTAAGTAATTATACTGGTCATCCTGGCCTTTAAATCTTTGTCCCTTTCCTTACATATATGTAATGGTAAAAGTTCGTTCATTTGCAAGGAAAATATAAGTACATTCTATAATAAATAACATGTCTATGGTATATGCAATAATTTTTTGGGTTTTTTTTCTTGAAGATTTATAAAAACCCCAAACCCTTGCACAAAACAAATGCCAAAACACAGAAGGTTTTTCTGTCTCTATAGTCAGGGATTTCACTGCTTTCTGTATCATGTTACATTCCATAACTGTGAATTAGGTGTGACAGTGCAGTTTGATGCAAAGTTTATCACTTCTACTAAATAGCAATTTTGTTAATATGGGTTTGTGCAGTTTGGCTGGCAGAAGACCCTTGGTATAACCTTGTTATTCTGCAGGATTACTAAAATATATTATTTTAGATTAAGAGAATTCTTTTGTGATTAAATGAGGTAGTTCTTTCGGTCAGGTCAAAGTATTTTTAAGTTGCATAATAAATATGATAGGAACACATGAAAAATAGCCATAACTTCTAAATTGATTTTGAAATGGTAACGATGAATGAAGAATGAAAATACATCATTCTGTTAGAATGCATTGATAAATGTGTCAGCTGTGATAATGACGTACTGTAACCCTTGTGTAGCTGCAGACAGCAGGTTGGGGAGGAAACACAGCTGTGGTTATTCTTACCGATTTAAAAGGAAGATTGTTTTTTCTTTGCAGCTCGCTGGTGATTTTTCTGTGCTGTTGTCTTAAGGTCTGACTTATGTTAAAATGTTACTAAAGTACATTTTTTTTGTATATTTCAGAAAGGTGGTGCACTGATCAACACAGCAATGACCAAAGCCACTCCGGCTGTGAAAACAGCATATAAATTTGTAAGATCATCTCTTTCAAATAAATAATACATAAAAATGCAGCAACTTCCTACAACCTTTCATTCTTCCTGAATACTTAAAACCGAAGCATTTTATAAATGTATTGCAGAAAAACACTTCAGCTTGTAGAACGTTTTTGGCTTTGTTTGTTTTCTTGTACAGCACTAGGATTTGGAGTTGATTCGGAGTCTTCCAGATAGCTTGTATGTAACAACAGACATTTTCAAAGCATCAGTGTGCTGGTTTTGTTTCAGTCATAATACATACTAGAAGCTTATTTGAATATCATTTAGATATTTGATACACAGCTGTAAACTCTTCCTACCCTGGTGATGGCATGATTAAAATATGGACTTTGAAAATAGAAATTCTCGTTTACAGTAAGGTCCCATAACACAACACAGGCATTGCAAAGTTAACATGAGCATAAAACAGTTTGTAAATATTACATTTATGTGTAATATAAATATGGTGTAATAGTATATAGTTACACAGTATAGTGTTAAGATGATGTAGAGATCTCCTCTATTCAGAACAGATACAGTTCGTGCTAGACAAATGGAGTCCTGGCTTACACAGATGCAATTTCACTTTGGCACTAAGTGCCGCACTATTGAAAAATATGGTAATGCTTCAGTAATGTGTGCAGCAAAACTTTCCTATCATCTGCTCTTTTAAAGATGATACTAGAATACTGATGTTTAACTGGTTTTAATGCTTATACTTCTGACCTTAAAAGATCTTGTTTTAAAAGACTGCCTAACCAATAAGGCGTGTGAAATTACACGGTATCATAAAGTATGAAAAAAAAAAAAAAGCAGTAGTGTAAAATGAAGTGGGAAGTATTTTAACATTGTATTTTTAATATATGGGAAAAGACTTTTGGCTTCCTTTTTGCTTTTCCAAATGTTTCACTAGCTGGATGCATAATAAGTAGTCCTGAATAAATCAATACATCAGTCTAAGGTAGTATATTTTAAGTAAACTTTTCAAACAGAATTTTTAATTTTACATCAGTTGAAAAACACAGTAGTCATGGAGAGAAACAGGTAAATAAATATACCTTATATTCATGAACTCATTTATAATTTAAAAAATGGTTCATTAGCAGGTGATCTGCAAATTATTCTTCTTCAGTTCGCACTAGCTTAGACTGTGGTTATCTGATCTTCTCCCAGCCTTCAATTTCGATAATTATGTCCTTGATAATAAAGGTTCTTCAAAGTGAACTTCTGTTCAGGAAACGCTGGTAAATTCTGTGAGGATCTGTATGTATAAGGTATTCATATTTATACCCCATTTAATTTCTTATGTTGTTGCCCTTTATGGAGCCTACTACTAGAGAAAGGAAATGCGCATTTCTTAATTGTGAGATAACTGATTGGTAGCCTTGAGTAATGTGCTTGGTGCCATCCCTCAGACTTAGAACAAAGCACTCCAAAATTCATCCAAATGCTGTGAGCATGATCTGGAAAGTTTAAAGTGGCTCTCAGGTTAGCATCTGCTACATGGCACCCCATTGTGCTGTTATTGAGCTTATAGATGTATGATTTAAGGATCAAAAAGACTCTCTGACCTCTTGATTCAAGAAAATGATTTTTTTTCTGAATTTCCATGTATAGAAAAATAGGTGGTTTCCACATATTTATGCCCTTAAATATATTTTCAAAAGTCCAATTTTCAAGGCAGTCTTGAAAACTTCTGTAGTTTTTTCCAATATTCATATAAGAAAAAGCCCCTTTTTTCTATTAGGGTTAGGGGTTTTGGTCCCCCCTGCTCCCCTTCCATCTTTTCTTTTTTTCGACTCCCCCTCCTTATCTCTCTCTCTCTCTCTGCATAAGTACATGGTATTCTGTATTGATAATTCATTTCTCTATTGAAGAACATTCTTGGCTCTGTTTTCCATGCAACAGTGATCCTTGGCTTCCTATTTTAATACATACAGAATTCTCCCCTAAATAGCAGCACTATGCTGTTCAGCAACACTGGGCAAAATATCCATCTGCATATGAAATCACTTCATTTCTCTTAAGATTGATGTTGCCCTGCAAGTTGCCAGACTGGAACACTGTAGCAGTCATCTTGAAAATCTTAACATTTCTCCAACATGCCTTGCTGCTAAAATACCATTTCAAATTTAAAGGACCATTTCAAATAAAGGAGTGATGTATGCGACCATTTTTAGCCTGTTCTTAGTAATATTGGAGAATTTTTGAGTACGTATGTTTTCATAGCATTGGCATGCATGTACTGAAAAAAATCCTTAAATATACAAAGCATGAATGTATTAAATACACTGACAATGCATGCATGAAACTTGTGATAAAGGTTATTGTCCGTCTTTATATCACCAGGTGTTTAAAAAAAAAAAAAAAGGTGAAATAAGTATGGTATCATGAAGCATGTTCCGTGACTACAGCCGGTTTCTTGCAGAGCTATTTAAATCTTTTTATTTTTCTAGGCAAAAAGTCAGGCAAGGCAAGGAATAAGAGAAGTGAAGAGTAAGTTGAAACACAAGGTATGTGGTACACTTTTTACTTTCTTACCTTGCTTCCTGTATCAGTTGGAAGCTTATACTTTACAAATCACATGAGATTTGTGTTTTTAATAACTTTTGAAATATGCTTAGCCCTTTATTCAACAATACATTTTTCATAACGAGCCCTCTGGCAACTATCTGTCATTCTATGCATCCACTGAATAATCTCTTTATTGTTTGCATATTTTATCATAGAACAACAGAGGTCTTCAAAGATACATTAACAGGATGTATGTTTTCATAAAGTTGATTGCTTTGATATCACAATCGAAGCCTTTGCTTCAAGCTGCGAATTTGAGATGGGAGAGTCTCGCAGTGCAGTGTATTTCAGAAGGTGTAGTTGTCTGTTTTGGCTTTGTAAGATATGTGGACAATGGCAATGTTTAAAAACGAAGAAATAGTTTCATTTTCAAAAGCAATATTGCAGAAATATCAGAAAAGATATTTTAGGCATTTTGTAGCTGCTTTTCCCATTGAAAATTTTGTTACCACTTAAGATTTTTCTGTAGGGAGAATGAACCGTTTTTTAGATCTATTTTATGCTATTTTAAGAAAACTTTCAAAAATATTTCCTAGCCATTTGAACAATTCATCTTTTAAATGACAGCGTTGATAATTCAGCATCCTAAAAAGCTGAATTTGATTTTCTTACTACAGATGGTATTTTCATGACAGTAATAGATTGTGGCAAGATAATTTTGAATGCATTCTGCATGCATAATATGGAAGGTACGTTTGCAAATAATGATTATAAATAAAGGAATTTAAATCTGTTTTGTTTTAGGAGAGTGAGGAAGAGTATGGAACTTGCAGCGCTGGTGCTGGTCCTGTCTACACGTTGCATTATGAGAAAAGAACAAACTCAGAAAAACGGAGACTGGCACAGGTAGGACACCTGAAACTTCTGTTCTTATTCATGCACACATGAGGAAAATTTTTTGCCACTTATAGTAACGCATCAGGGAATCTGTTTAAGATTACTTTACTGTCTGTGTTTGGATAGAGGGATTAGAAGGCTGTATTTATAGAAATACTGCTATATTGCTTGAATGGAGGAAAAACACTATTCGTATTTCATCCCTGTTGAGAGGGGGAAAAACAGGAGATTTATAAGTATAGATCTGAGATTTAATTCTTATACTGTTTTTGATAAAGGCTTTTCACAGCAAATACATTCTAGTCTATTCACAGATGTGTTAAGCTTTTTTACTTTCTTATAGTGGGGCGCATTAATTTTGCATTTTTAATAAATTGATTTGGCAGTCATATGGCTTTTAACCTTGATCAGCTAGTTATGACTTATTATTTTATTAATAAGTCAGCTAGTTAATACGGTGCCAATCTCTTGTCCTTTTGTTCTCTAATCCTTTCTAGTCTTGATTTGAAGTAACAGGTGTAATGTCTTAACTTTGGCAAGTGTTTTAGTATCTTTGGATTCATTTTGACAGTTTTATTTCAAAGATATCGAAAAAATAGTTTTTGTAACACTTTTTTCTGGGGATAAATGCCTGCATATGTACATATTTTAATGTGTGGCAGTATATTTTTACATTATATTGTTATTGCATGTTTTTAATATACATAACAAATGTTTATGTATGGATTTTTAATGCATATATCTTCCTCAGATAAGAATTAAGTGTAGAAATTCAGCTGATGTAGCAACATTTGGTTTTCTACTTTAGATATTGCAATGATAAAAATCTGAACTATTTGATCAATTTCGTTTTGAATTAGTTTTTATCGGTAATAAATAGAAAGTTTGTGAAACTTAACATAGAACTGATGCAGATTATTGCTAAATGATGTTAAAATTGTACATTAGTATTAAGTCATTATTTTTAGTAGGGTGATAAATGATACAAAGACTTTCTGCTTTAATTATTTAGGCAGGTTTTACTTTGTATGTTTTTTTCTTGATCTCTTAAAGCCAGTGATAAAGTATTGAACTATGTGCCCTCAGTATATTTTTATATATAGGTAACTGTGGTGCCTGCATTATTTTAGGAACTTGTGTACAGTAGATTTTTTCACTGAGTATCAGAAAAGAAGATACACAATTCTAAATGTACGAGTATAGAGCTCTAATGTTAATAACATGAATACTTCTTAAAAAATTTGTTTCTAATAGATAACTGTCATTTTAATATATAGCAACTCCCCCTCCCCCCCCAAATAATTTGGTAATGTGAGGAACTAAAATGCTTTTAGTGCATTATAAGCCAACATTCACAGATTAGTGTAGCGGAATCTACAGTTGTGTGTATCTGTGTAAATACATAACACAAATGTACCCTTATAGTCAGTGAATTTTTATAGGCTGCTTTTATTAAAGAAATCTGCAGTAATTTACTGATATGTTAGTGCTGCCTTCTATTAGGTACAGGAGTCTAGGGATACAAAGGAATATAATTTACCTTGGTGCAATTAAACACTCCTTTTGAAGGCCAGTGTTCGGACAGAACAATTTAACTTCAATACGTTTTTGTGTTCGTACAGCTGTGTACCGTTAAATCCTTCAATATCACTGTTGCTGGTTCTACCAGTCATCTTTTAATTTTGAAAACAAGGCAGAGGGAGTCGATATCAATCCATAGTTTTCTTTGCATATATGCATATTTATGTTTGTATACACACACATACATATACATGTACATATATAAGATTTGTTTACTAGCAAAGCTTGTAACTAATAGCCCTGCAGTTTTGCCCTGCAAACAGAAGATCCCGTGTCTTCTCCCCAGCTCTTGTCCCAAATGTCACTTGAGCCCAGTGGGCAGGAAGGAGCAAATGGTAGTCCCTCCCCAAGAACTCCAGTCTTGTGCAGTTTCGTTCACCTCTCATTCACGCTATTCCCACTTTTTCCTCCCCCCCAGAAGCAAACCAACCAAAATATTTCTAAAAAATAATAGTCTACTGTTGCTACTCTGTTTTTTATTTTTGATCTTGGTAAGTATGTGAATAAGATATTCGTAAAGAACTTGCATTTATGTTAAGTGCTGATTTTAAACTTTACATCCAAATAAAAAGATATATTTGTATTCACAATTGCATGTGTATATGTTTAATCTAGTACTGAATCTGCCATCTAAAAGAAGTTAATTTCACAGATTGCTAGTGTTTTCAGGTTTAACTTTTTTTTTCTGTAACTCTTTATCCTGCAAATGAACCTTTCCACCCAAATTTCTAAAATGGTGCCCATGAGTCTCTATAGCAGTATAAGGATAGTGCTAATGTGCAGTTCATGCATTTTGTTGTATATTTAAAGTAAGGATCAGATCTTGACTAAGTTGCAACGTCCATGTATTTGAACATCCCCCCCGAAACCTGAACAAACAACAAACAAAAGAGAGAGATTGCTTTTAATGGTCATCTTGCTTCCAAACAAGAGGAGCCTTTGTCCTTTATTACTATTCTTCCATACTGAAACATTTTAAAGCTTGTAAATATAAAGAATTTGGTGTTACATTTTATATCATGTTAGATGCATGCATTGAGGTTTTCATTCTCCACTTCTTGGAAGCAGTTAAACACAAAAACTAACTAATAGTTTTCTGAGATGCTGTGAAACATATTTACTTCAAAACATTATGTATGATATGAAAGTTTCCTTCACTGTAAAAGATCATTTCAATAATTGGTTCATAACAGGATTTTGGGGTCTGGGCAGACATTTCCTTTACAATAGGAAGTGAATCTGCTTTTACCCCAGCAAATAGTAGTTTGTATGTGGGTCTGCTAATTAGTACGGTTATTTCCTGTTTTGTTGATGAGGCTTTAATAAATGTCAAGGGTACAGCCATGAAGATCTCCCAATTAGGCTTTGCGTTTGTAAAACCCAACCCCTTTGCTTTTGTGTGAAGATGACAGTTCCAACTGCAGCCTCAGCCTAACAGGGCTCAGGGGAAAGGATACTTCTCTGGTTTTATTGAAAACAAGGCCAGTTTGGCCAGGGAGAATACCACACTGGTCACAGTGCAGAGCCGTTTTTAACAATGAATATTTACTAAGCTTTATCATTGCTGTCAAAGTGGTTTTATTATATTTTTTTTTGCCAGATTGGCAATAGGCCTTTAAAAAAAAAAAAAATTAACAGTAAATCAAAACAAATTATAGCATGTAAAATAGCTGTCAAAACCTAATCGGAGGGATAAATAATTAAATGATGTTTATTGCAAACTGTGAGTGATCTAGCATTGCCCTCCTATAATTTGCATTTTGAAAGTCTTTCCTAAAAAAAAAATAAACAACGGGAGTGCACTCATACGTGCCTGTGTGCACCGCGCGGTTGCGCGCACACGCAATTAATCTTTCCCTAAGATGAATTGTTCTATCTCTGTAATATTCATTTGAGCTTACTCTTGCTTAGGTTAGCTGTTCTAGGCTTTTTATACGTGTGCGAGCTTAACTATATTGCAAGTCAACATTAACAGATGGATTGCCCTAAGCAGGGGAAAACCACAACCACCAAAATCTAGTGAAAGTGGGAGGCATTGGAAGCTTTTTGTTGTATAAGCCTTATTAACACCTTGGCATGTGCGCTGCTGTTAACTGTTTTCATGCCTAGATCTGGTAATACGGCCTCTGGTATGTTTTATCTCATATGTTAATTAGGTTATGTATCGAAGGAATAAGAAATTACCTGCAAAAAATTTTTGAGATAAAATTAGTGCAAGCATGAGATTTGCTTCGACTCTGCGGTTGTTTTGCCAGTGATATTGCTGAGTTCTCTTTACTCTATTGATGAGAGGGGGTACGGGGTAGTGCATGTATTATATTTAGACTACTGTGCGATTCAGTTTTTTTGCATAATCTATTTTAATTACTGTTTCATTATATGCTCCTAGGTAGTGCAGATTTCTGGGTTAGGCAGGGACCTAAATGCAGGTGAGGGGCTCTATAAAATTGTTCCAAATTAATATATAATTAAAAAGAGAGTGGGGTTTATTATGAGCCTGGATAGAGATGCCGGGGAAGATCTGTGCGATTTCATGAATATGATCTTTGTAATTTTACTGTTATATCAGGTGATAGGGTAGTCTTATATAAAAAGGAGCAATTCAGGATGTTAATCGTAATTTACTGGCTAATAAAAACATTCTTGAAGATTTGCAGAATACCGGATAAGAACTAACAGTTCGCTTTATAATAGTAAGTTACCAATGCCCCCTTGATCTCTAAGGAAATGTGTAGTAATACCCTGTACCTTTAAGGCATGCACTACCCTTGCAGCCGTAATGGAAACTTGGGCATTTGGGTTCTAAGTGTGGATTTACCAGAAATCCCTGTGTGTCAGCACTACCTTAAATGTTCTGTATATCGAAAGGAGCCAAGTGATACATTCCCATGACTTTGCAGGATTATAGAAACAGTGTCTAAGAAGGTTTTGAAACACTTTATGCATAAGGTAATAAAAGCCCAAGTTAGACTAAACGTTTTTTCTTAGTATTCTGGAACAGAAAATACATTACCATTTTTTTATTCCTTTTAAAAAGCATATCGCAGGATGTAGCTTTTACACAGGTCATAGCAGTATATCCTAGTAACTAGACAATATGTAATTCAGCTTGCAGTTAAGTATACTTGGCTTCTGTTCAACAAAGATAGCAAGTGTCAGGCAGCAAGATGTGTTCAGAATAACCTTACCTTCAGGAGTGCCCCATTTATCAATACACCTACAATGCCTGGTAAAATAAATGACACAATCATTAGCTACAAAGGGCTTCCAGTAACTGATTACCCTCCTAACCTGAAAAAGGTGGTGAGACTGGGCTATTCTGAAGACTTTTTTTTTCTGGGAACATAAAAGAGGAGAGGAAATGCTTGTGATAATGCAGTGCTGAATATACATATACTGTACAAGGAGACTGAACCCCTTTAAGAAATAAAGTCCTGCAGACAACCCCACAATAATTCCAGAAACATAAAAGCTCTGATTTGGGGCCTTTACCTATATTTGGATTCAGATTATGTGCTTGAGATCACATTTATGCCTAGCACCCACAGATAATACTGGTTATATAGCTGGAGGTATCTTCTATTCTCATTGGAACTAAAATATTACAAATTGACAGATGTCATAAACGGGTAACAGCTAGTTTTTAATGTGAATCAGGTTTTGATTTCTGTAAAATATAGTTTGGAAGTTAGCTTTGGGTCGATTAGTTAAATTCTGTTTCTTTAGCTAATGTGGTGTAATTTTGGAAAATATTGTAGATATCATTCGCTTCCTTTAATTTGGAGAAAAAATTCTTGTGTCTTGGGTGTGTCAAGTTAAGATCTCTTCATTCTGCAAAACAGTCAGATTTCCTTTAATTAAAAAATGAAAAAGCCCAGGCAGCAAAAATGCCAAATTGTAAGATTACAAGAGTGCCCTCTCGTGGCTCTGATACCTTTCCGAAGTAGTACAGGCACACATGTATCCTTTGCAGTGTTTATAAACCTTGCTTTTTACAACAGAACACCTCTTAGAAATCAAGCGGTTCTTCCTTTATTTTTTTTAACTGCAAGATTATCTGGATTTGGTGTAACTTAAACCATTTAGGTGCTTTCACGTGTCATGCATAATTTTATTTTCAGGAATGTACATTACCAAGTAGGGGTATAATTATGAGATTGCTCAAACCTCCTCCTCCCAAGAGAGGATAGTAAATAGTGCCTCTGAACAGTGACAGTGACTGATTTTAAATTTAGTCAGTGAACACAAAGTAAATAAAGCAGCAGTATAAGTTTGTAAAAGCTTGTAAAAGCTTTTTTTTTTTAATTTCAGTTTTTTTTATTTGTGGTGAACTCTTTCTTCTTCTCTGCCCTGATCTCTTCTCACCGTGGTTTTAAGCAAAGGACTGTTGCAAGTCTCCACAGCAGAGTTCTGCCATTCATTCTGCAGCCATAAACCAGTGTAAACCCTTGTGGCTGCCTGTTCCTCTTGAGTTTTGCAGGTAAACACTCACTTGAGAAATCTCTCCACTAATTACCATGATCCCAAATAATAAAAAAAAAAATAATGGAAAGATAGGGTAATGGTCAGGAAATCGCTCTGGAATTTTTTGTTACCCTGTAGGGCACTTTAGTGGAATGCTTGGTTTTTCAGGTCAAAGTCATTCATCACGGTCTACCTCTGATTTTACCCTCCTGAGAGGGACATTTAGACAAGCAGAAAGTTTGCATATGCTTTTTCTGGGTATTATTCTCACCTGTTTCTAGGCTTTTTACAAATAGAAAGGCAGTCCTTTTTGAGGGTCTCTCTTCTGCACATGAACGAACTGTACGTCTACCAAGATTTTCTTTTTCTGAAGTATCTGAAAGAAAAATGCTACTTCACCAAAGCGCCTTCAAAACTGGATGAACCTTTCTGTCCTTAGTAGTTGATTGAAATAACTGGATTAATTTTTTCATCAGGAGAATTTGTTGACATGATAATGTAACAGTGGTATCTTCTGCTTTCATTTGCTGTGTATCTTCTGTCTTCCACGGGTTACGTTTTGGCTCCACCTGGCCAAAGCAGGGAGCCAGAAGAACCATCATCTAATAGTTGGGACCTGTGTCCCAACTTCCGTGTTGCTTTTGCCTTCTGGCCTGAAAGTTTGGAGAGCACAACCTCATGTCTAAAACTTCAGCTCTAGTACTGTATGTTCCCTAACCATTTCTTTTTCTCTCTAGTCCTGTACCAAAGCATGAAAAAAATGAATAAAGAAGTTCAATTAAAGAATAAAGTTTGGCTGGGACCCAAAGGAGGGAGACATAGAAGAAACAGGAAAAGCTTTTCCTGCAGGGATCTCAGCATCTCTGAATGTGAAAGCCCAGATTCAACCCATCTAATTTGAGAAACTACTGAAATGCTGAAGTTAGCAGCCGTGCTACTCTAAGCTCTTTCTGCAGTAAATGGAGAGAGAGGGGCATGACCAAAGGTCAACTCAGCCCACCTAGAATCTAGATTGCATCGTGATGATGCCTCTGTCCTTCTGTTTATTGTCTAATTTAGGCTCTAAAATATCTGAAATTAGTGAATAGCATCCAAATCTGAGTGCCATCCACGTTCCCCAGCACCTTGTAGAGAAAGACCTTCTTTGTTTAGCAGAAGACTCCTACTGGTGCAAAGAGGAGGAGTGTTTCCTCCATGCCAATCCTTCTGGTTGGGACTCTTAGACAGAAATGTGCTTGGAGTCAATATTTCTGTTTCTAAGGCGTAGTCTTATTTTTCTTGCAAATGTGATTAGTTTGTCTGTTTTCAAGCATCATACAGAGCGTCCCTCAAATAGGTTCTTCCACTGTCAGGAGGTCTGAGTTCAGTGCTGCTCAGGTTTTATCCATCTAAAGTTCTGTGACGCTTGATGTTTTCCATTAAATCTTGAAGTCTAGAGGTATTTGATGTTTGTGTTTAGGATTGCATCCACATTGTACATTTTAACTTCAGGGGTTTTGGTAAGTTTTTCCTTTGAAAAAATTCAACACGCAGATCTGCAAACAGTACTTCCAAGCAGTGAGTTTTGCTATGCTGATCCTAAGGATATGATGCACATTTTAACTGAAAGATCAATTAACCAATAATCTCTGTTTTACCTGCTTAGGAATTTTATCAAATAAGTAGCATGTTCCAGCCAGACAGACTATGTTTATGGCAATTCTGATTCACTAAAGTCACAGACTGTGCACTTGAGTTACTTCCAGGTCTCTTGGCTTTCCTGTTGCCTCAAAAGCACGTTCCCTTTTCTGCCTTTGTGCATATGAACAATGATTAGTTTTTCTTTCCTGACATGCATTCCCCCTTTATCTGTCTTGCCCTTTCTCTCCACTGTGACCACCTCAACCCTTCATTCTGTCATTTCCCTTCCCTCTAATCATTGAGTAAACCTAGGGCATTAATAATCATCGGAAAGGGAAAATAAGTGATATTTTTCTTAGTTAGTTTTTGTAACTGGAAATTCTCCCTGGTGAACCTGATTCTTAAAATCATCCACAAAAAAAATTCCATAAAGAACACTTGTTTATAAAAGAGCTGCTCGCTTTAGTTGTTGCAAATGGCACTGAAAATCGCCATGCTCTATTTTAAAAGACTAAAGCTTCTGCTTGTTGCCAATTAATGTGAAGCCCGGCTGCCTTCACATGGTTCACTCTTTGCAGCTAGACTGATGTGTGGCATGGTGCCGCTGTGTGTCAGCTGAAAATGGCTGGTTTTGCTAAGAACAGCCTCTGTGCCATTGAGAAGAATGAGCAAGATCTGGCTATTTGGAAGTGATACCTGACTGGGGGCAGCGTCAGGGCTCGGTCTGATTCGGAGGGACAGGAGGTAGTACAGGCTTCCTGAGGGAAAAACGGTCTGCGATTCGTCAGAAAAAATGGAGGTTTATTTGCTGTTTTGGAGAAAAACATAACTATTTCTGAAAAATATTTGCAGAGGCATGATTGATCCTTAAAAATCAAAAGCAGTGTTATAAAATTCTCAGATATTATCTGTGTTCAGGAGTATAGCATACATAAAAGGTAGGAAGCTTAGAGTTTGTGAATTTTTCACCTAAGTAATTCAGAACTTAAATAATTATAATGTGCCATCCATGACTAAGTATCTCAATGAATTTATCATCCTTACTTACACCAAATCTTACAGATTATTAATGGTTCCTTTAACTGTACAGAAGTCAGTGGAGATCTCTGTTGCATTACAGCTTACTTGTCATTTCAAAGTACTGTGCCCATACTCTTATCTACACATTGCTGGTTGTCTATGTGTCTGAACAGATTTGGGGGGATTTCCTGCTCTTGCAGGCTCTTTCTTGTCACAGAAAAGGATTTCTTTCTGTCATTGGGAACCTACTTTTTTTTGTGTATCTCTGTTTCCCTATCGGTTTAATTAACAGGATCTCAGAATTGATGACACTTTTGTCTCATGGCATAAAGCAGTGGATGTTTCCAACCACTTTGTGTTATTCTAAATGCATCATCTATATGTCTGAATCTCTTGAAGGAGAGAATGTTTCTATGCTAGGAAGGATGAAGGGGTTTTCTATTTAACATTAATAGTTTTTTAAATTATTCATGAGTCCTGTGTTATAATTAAAAAACAAAATTAAAAAGCAAATATGGTATCTTAGATAATATCTATTTAATTTATATCCAGGACAACTTTTCTGATACCAGAGCATTATTTTTGTGAGGCATCATTATTTTGTGTTACTTTCTGTGAGTAAAAACACACAAGTGATTTTTTTTTTTTTTTTTTTTTTTTAAGGGATCATTTCTAGAAATTAATCTAGAATTACTGCTTGCATCTATCCTAGTCTGGTGTCCACGTAGCTAATTGGTATCCCTAGCCCTGCTTTAAACTTGTGGTTGTTTGTACCATGTCCCAGAAAAAGAAGGGCATTGAACAAGAGAAAGTTTAGAAACTGTACTACTTTTTTATTGCTCTTCTTTTGCTTTTCCCCCATCAGTCTCAGCTCTTCTGGAGGGTAAAGTGAAGTACTTCCCTGTGATTTTATTATCCGTTGCTTTAGGTTACAGTCTTTAACCAGAAAGGAAGGCAATGGGTTATGCTTAACTAGAAAGTTTGACTGAGAGATATTTTGCCCTTCCCCTATGGTGAAGCCATAATTATGTCTGTGATTGCGTTGTATAGGAGGACAGGTAAAATAAAATACTGAATCATAAATAATAGTGGACTTGTATTCATTTTGCTTTCTTGTATTGAATGAATAATCTTTGAATTTTTAAGAAAAAGGAAACAGTACTTTATAGATTTAAACCATAGTAGATATTTTTCTTTTCTTGAAACTTTATACGTGTTGATATATTGAGTACCCGGTAAATGTGAAATTATATGTGTGCTGCCATTTATCAAAATAGTATTTGTTTCTCACTTTGAGAACAATTAATAGCAGCAGCCTTGTTAAACTTCCTGCCTTAGTATCGATCAATAAGCATTCATTCCAGAAAGCTGTGCTTCTGAAAGGTCTAGCATTAAATAAAAAGCTGACATTTCAAAGATTGACTTTCATGCCCAATCAAGAATGTAACCATCTTATATTTGAATCCTTTAGCATTCATGTATTTTGTCTACATTTTTATGCCAAAGTAGTACATTTTGTGAGGCTACCAGCAAGCAGAAGAGAACAGTTTAAGGACCTATTCTCACTTAGTTTGGTTCTACCCATATTTATACTGTCAGGACCACCTTCTTCAGTGATCAGCATTTACCACAACCGTATAAGTAGCAGACCACTTGCAAAACACGATTCTGAAGTGGGGCAGAAACCAAAGAGGATGTATAGTATGTATACAAAAAGGACATATATCCTCATTCCCACTGCAGTTGTTCCTTTGCCGTACTTTATGCACAGGCTTGATGGTTCAACAGTAGCTTGTGGAGAGCGTGAGCTTGTTGTGTTTAAGTATGTGAACTCTTATATTCTGTGCAAGATGAGAGATGGGTTCTTGTGGTGCAGTGTGCCTGAAGATGAGAAAATTTTGAAATAGCAAAAGTTGAATCATGTTTTGATATGAAGCAGATACATTAAATAATGGATTTATTAGGTAAGCAGAACTAGTTGGAAGAAGCAAAACAATTTAGTTTAAAGAAGTTTGTTGCTTTATTTTATAGAAAAAAACCATGACAGCAGTCTATTAAGACTTTATAAAGTTCTGGTGCAGCAAGAAAGGAGTGTTACCGTATCATTTCTTGCGGTAATAAATTTAAATGGTCTGGTTGTTATTAGAATGCTGATCAGGAAGGAAACAGTAGTCTGTCCTTTTTTCATAAAAAGGTATAAAAAAGGTTACACACTTCAAAATGCAGAAAAGACAGAAATTAAAAGCTTAAATAACTGCAAACAGCAGGGTACGTCAGTAATGGAAGGACTTCTTAAATGACTTTGACAGCTTTTGCAGGTGCACATAGTATGTCACTTTGCATAGTGGAGCACTGAAAAAGATTTTATGGTTCTCCTTTTGGAATTTATTAAGAGTTTCTTTCTTTCTTTTTCTTTCTGTGCAAAGTAGTCTGGACATACCCCTCCCTTGCAGTCTTTTTTATTACAGCTCCTAGAGGAAAGTCACCTATTCAAAAACATGTGTTGCTTGTTGTCTCCATGGCTAGCTCACAGAGCTGTAAACTCCGGAGAATGTTGTTATTTACAGCCAGATATTTTCCTTTCCCTCCCCTTTTGCTTTTTTTTTCTTTGTATGTAAATCCCATTTTATTTGCTTTAGTTTTTGAAAGTCTTCCTATATAATTTTGTAACCCAAACATTTAAATTGGTAACGCAACTATTTTTTCAAAGAGAGAGTCTGACCATCAGGAACTAGAAGTTTTTGTTTTGCGTTGGTTTGGTTTGGTTTTTTAGGTTTATAAACATATGCCCTATTATATTCCTTTATTATGTTATTCTTCTTTCACTAACACACTTGCATAATACTGTTTGTAGATGCTCTGAGGGGCCACTGCTATGCCTGTGGTGTCTGCTGATTCTAATTAATTTTGTTCAGTTCCTGTTTTTCAAAGACACAACCTTTGTTTTTTTTCTTTCTTTTTTTCTTTTTTCCTTTTTTTTTTTTTTAAACTTGCCATCTACACTTGTTGAAACATTGTTTATTATTTTGACAAATCAGTGTTATCTTGTGGGATTTTATTCCATTGACAGGATTAATCCATCTAGAGATGAACAAGTGTTGGTTTTAGTTTTGTTTTCTGAAATTTCTCAACATTTTGAAAGAACCTTCTTTCCTGCAAAATCTTGTCTTTACGTTAGTTGAAGTAAATGTGATGGCAGTATCTAATTCTCATTCAAATTCTAAAAAAGTGAGACAGATGGGGTTTTGCCCTCCAAGAGTCAGTTCCAAGATTAGAGCTTTACAGAATCACAGAATGGTCGGGGTTGGAAGGGACCTTTGGAGATCATCTAGTCCAACCTCCCTGCCAAAGCAGGTTCACCTAAAGCAGGTTGGAAAGGATCGCATCCAGGTGGGTTTTGAATATCTCCAGAGAAGGAGACTCCACAACCTCTCTGGGCAGCCTGTTCCAGTAATTACAATGAATGTCACGTCAGAATTTTCTTGGGGAAGTAGTGAATTAGCAGTGTTACAGAAACAAAGTATTTTAATTGTCCCAGTGAAGACAAATACTTGAAGCGGCAACTTTTAAACTGAAAACAGTGACTGTAGTTGTGGCAGTAGTCAGTGAGATAACCAATTAACAATATCAATTAAGACAGTGTGGTTAACCTCCCTTTAGTTACAAGTGGGGATATGATTTATTATAACACTGATGGGAATGACACAAGGAACTCACAAAACTGGGAAGGAGTTAGAAAGATCAGTAATTTTGTTTCTCTGCATTCCATCTTATAACTTTTGCTCTTATAACATTGCTCAGAAACTTAGTTTTGGGTTCTTTCATAGTTTTTAATACTCTAATAATTCATTTTCTATCAACTGTTACTTGGTTTAATACATTAAGAACCACATGTCCTTTTTGTGGGCAAGGAACTATGGAAAGTTTTATCAAAACTTGCTCGTTTAATGAAATCCACTCTTGTTGAACAAGAAAAAAAAAAAAGAGTCAGTCTGTAAAGAGTGAACATTGAGACGTTCCTCACAGTAATGGTGGGGAAGAAGGTTACAGAGAGTGTCTTGGTACATGTAGAACACTGGCAACGTCTATAATGGGTTACGTACTGAAATCCTCACAGTACAAGATTTACATGTTCCTTGTAGTCTGAAATCAAGGCCACATTTCTTCCCCATTAGGGGCTTGTTGTAGGTTTAGGCATTTGGTGAACTGCATGATGAGATCTGGGCAGTAGCACTCCTTTTTACTTGTGTATGATTTTCTTTAAAGTTAGCTAGCACTGTTTTCCCTTTGCACAAATTCTACCCACATGTCTTTAAATTATGGCCAGTTTTCCAAGGTTCGGAATCTCTTCAGTGAATTGATTGCCTGCATAGTTAAACTTTTTTGCTTTTTGATGCACAGACTTTAACACAGTCTTTTGTGAAGCACTAATGACTAAAATTCCTGACTTAAATGTTCTGGTCAAGGTAGAGGCTTTTTTTCAAGTATAGTAGAAATCTTTAGTCTGGTTCTGTTTGCTAAATAGTAATGTGTTATAACAGGTTAGTGAGTACTCAGTATGGTCGCGTGTGAATTTACAGCACACCAGCTACTCTATGCAAGCTCCTCATGGGATGCTCTGACTGTATGCTAACTTTGAGTTAACTGTAATTTACAATAAAATATCCTGCACAAAGGCATTCTTAGTGCAGTTTTCGAGCTGGCACACTCCTTACTCTGCAATTCTGTTTAACACCCTGACATAAATATAGCTATGTAAGGACACTCCTGACTACTTTTGTGTTTGCTACTTCAAAAATCCATTTTTCTTCATGCTCAGTAAACCACATCAACCAAAACTGGGCAAATATTTTGATCAGAAAATAGTAAACCACAGTGCTTTTTGTGATATACTTGCAAGAAAGGGTAAGTAGTAAATGAGTGATGCTTTTCCTCCAATAGCCAGTCGTCTTCTAATCAAGGCTTTTCATAAATAATAAGGCACTCCAGGTTTTGCATAAATAATAAGGCCCTCCATAGGCCATGAAGAAAAATGGTTCCTGTGCTCTTTAATTGGTGATGCTTGAGGACTTCACATCCTCTTATAACAACTTTTAGAAGACTTGATCGATATGTGGTTTTCCTCATCAAGTGTTCAGGAAGTTTTAATGAGTAAAGTGGCAGCTGGACTCCAAATAAGTAATGCTGATATAGAAAAAAATAAACAAAAATGATGTTCATTTTCTATCCTCTAGACTCGTTTCAACCAGCGTCTCAGTAACCAGGATTTTACCTTGGATGAAGATGATGATGATGAGATGGAGAGAACAAGCAAGTAAGAAGCCTGTTTGGATGTGTGTGTATGTATAGGAGAAAGGGTAACTACTGTTATTCAGCAAAGTTGAGTTCAAGTGACACATTTTTCTCCTGTCCAGGCAGCTAGCTTGATTCTTGATCTAAATGAGGGCAAGTGCTTTAGGATTAAATCTGCTTTTAAAAAGAGGGACAGGCTATTATATATTTTCAGTATTTATAGGGTCTAGAAGAGCTTGACATAATCCTGAGTCTTCACAGAATTGAGATAAAAAGATACATACACAAAGCAGCAGTGAAATAATGTTTGTCAACATGGTGGGCAGTGACCTCAGCTAATCTATTCTTTAAGTCTTGTGTTGTGGTCATCACAATGGAGAGTTTTCTGAAGGGTGTTAAAGAGAAATGTTGCCTTGTGAGTTTTATATCAAGAACTTCCTATGTGTGAATTAAAGGAAAGTCATAAATTGAGGTTTAAGCTGCATTGAGGCATTCTCTGATTGAATTCAGGAGATGCTTTTTGATAATGAACATATGAATATAAACCATGAAGGATTTTGAAAGCAAAGTCAGGCAGCTTAAGCGTGATGCAGTAGGGAAGAGGGAGCTACAGAAGCGTTCAAAGGATATAGTCAAAACAGTGAGCCATGGAAATACCCTTTGTAGTGTTCTGAATAGACAGAGATAGGGAAAGACTGCAGTAGTATGGGGGTCCAAGGTAAAAGTGTTGCAATGAATGAAAGAGGAAATAAGAGACAAAAGCACCAGTCCTACTTGCAGATAGGTGATACTCCAGTAAATCTGGTCATGTGACAGAGGAAGAGTTGCAGTATGTGAGTCTTGCCACTAGAACACAATATGTGGCTAGGTCAGCTGGAGAGGTGTAGCGACACTGACCTAAGTATAAGGTGTAGACGAGGGAACAGAGGAACCTATTTTGGAATAACTGTAAAATTTGGAGGGAAGATGTGGGAAGCCATATTAAGGGTCACTTGAAATAACAGTTATAGTGGTTGGGGAAGAGACAGGAGACAGGAAAACCAGCTAATGGTAACAGCATCTCCATAGATATCATACATCTTTGTTTAGGAAAATTCTTGAAGAGGAAGAAATAAACGTTCCCTTTCAAAAGTCTTGGAACACATTCTCCGACTTTCAGAAGTGGCTGTAATGAAATGGCTTTTATGTTCTTAGCTGATGGAAGAGTTTTTCTTTTCAGGTTATCATCAGAAGACAGTGAAGAAACTTCTGCTTACTTTTATGATAGTGATGATTCTGGTGAAACTGGAATAACTACTCAGCATCAAGGAGAAATGGACTTGCTTGGGGAGATTTTGGACACGCTGAGCACACACAGTTCAGATCAAGGAAAGCTCTCAGGAGCAAAGAGCCTGGATTTCTTCAAGTCAATGGATGACATTGATTACAAGACTGCGGTTAGTGCTCTGCTTTCATTTGAAAAACAACCCCAATCCTTTTGTAGTGGAATCCTGCACTTGTGGAATCAATGACATGCAGCTCAGACGCTGAAGCATGGTCCTTAGAATTGCTGGTGTGTCTTCCTAGGACAGTACACCCATGCTGGCCACTGCATGGTGGTTTTTCACCAGCCAAGAGATCAGTTACACCTTTGTCCAGTTTACTAAGTCATCTTGGAACATTATTTTTCCCTTATAACAGTAACCACATATAGAGCTGTGAATAATGTAATAATTTACATAATCAAATAGTTTAATATTATATTTAGCTGTTTGATCTGGTATTCCCAGAGCTGGCTTTAGTCTTTTTTTTTTAAAAAAAAATGTGGTTTAGAAGGTATTTATTTCTATTTTCACCTTGCATCCTTAAACTAGTCATAGTGATATGGTGATTTTTCCATCTAGATTAAGTCATGGGATCTATGTGGTAATTGCACCTGAAACACTGCTAGGATAGTACTCCAGAGGATTCTAAGAGGGCTTCTTGATCCTTTTTTAGGTAAAGTTGCATAGGACCTGTAGTGTAAACAAACTGCTTGCCTACAACTTTAAAACCCTCATCAAGTCACTGCTGTGATATTAGCTGAAAAAAATGGTTGTTTTTGAATTCCAGCTCCTATCAGCTGTCCAACATTTACTTTTGCTGAAAAGGATCCTATAGTAGAAGATTCATTACTGAAGCAGCAAATTCTGATGCAAATGTTTAAAAAAGCTTGTAAAATTTTATATTATGGGTGTCACACAGCGGTCACATTAATAAAATGCCTGTTTTTTGTTTGTTTGGCTAAAAAATTTAATATTGAAAGCTGGTATAATTAATTACTGAAGCAAAGAGGAAATGCCATCTGGTTTTAGTTTTAGTCCAGCTCCTTCTCGTATTATGGGTACAAACCAGCGAAGTGTGTCTTTGTTCACTGTCAAAACTGTGCAAAGACTGAATGGACAGGGGAGACAGAAATCCTTCCTTTGTACAAAAAGCAATCCTTAGGGTAAGAGAGTGTTCTGGCGAGGAAGTGTAAAAGCGCTTGTTCTTACATTGTTTCTGGAATTGTTGTTTTGTAACATTGAACCCAAAGGGGATCCATGATTTAGGAACACACAAAATCCATTACAGTATTTTTGTTTCAAAAGTGCCAGTGTAGGACGTTTCATCTGACAGTAACTATAAACACATGTTCTCTCTTTCAGAACAAGTCGAATGCACCTAGTGAGAGCAACCTTACCCTGCTCTGCAGCAGTGCTAATGATCAAGGAGACTGGAACCTTGGTCAGGATGACAGTGTCCTCCACGGGAAGCAGCTCCCTCCATCGCCAAGAAAGCAAGTTTCTTCTGGTGGCCATAGAGAATCTCTCTCAAGGCTGGAAGAAGAAAGTAGTGACAAAACCTTTATTACTGACAAGGTGGACACCAGTAGTATGACATCGCCATCTCCAGTACGATCAAGTGCCCAGTTTGCTTCTCTAGAAAGTTTCAAAGCAGGTTATTCTTCTTACAAGTATGCAAAGCAGAATGAAACACTAAGCAATACCTCAGAAGATCAGCTCCCAGCAAGTCTTGCTCAACATCCATCCATTCTGGTCCCTTGGGAGAAAGATGGGAAGGAAGGAAATGAAAGTCCGGAAGAGGGTGGGCTTCTTCAAGAAGTGGTGTCATTGTGTAAACTGAATTCTGCTTTTCACTATGGTTTGAATATTTCAAAGGATAGCTTATCCAGCAGTAGCAGTGGAAATAAAACGTAAGAAAATTATGAGAAGAGAAACTTGACTCCCATTAGAAGTTAAAGGGAGACTACTCAGGACTCCATATAACTCCATATAACATGATAACCAAAAGATGAAAAAGGAATAAGGGTCTTCAATTATAAAAAATAATTCTCTTCAGTTGAGTATGCATTTTCTGCCATTGGGACATCTGCTTCTATGTTTACCCAGTTCATTTGTTGGCTGTAGTTAGGTCCACAAAATGGAACTAAATATATGAATGCACTCTTAAATCAGGTACTAGTTAGTGTCTGTGTTAAAAATACAGCAGGTGTATGGTGCTTCCTAGCATTTGCTTCCTCTAAGCAGCAGGAAAGGTATCACCTATCCAGGTTTTGAAGGTACTATATTAATCCCATTAAGCATGAAAAGAACTGAGCAGTCTGATTTGTCTGAAATGTACAAATGTTAATATTTGTAATGAATAATAATTGCCTTAATCTTTTGAGAGGAGGTTTAACTATCTTAGAAGATGAATGCAAATCTACAAAACAGCAATAATGATTTTCCATGGCAAGAATTTGCTTCAGCAAAGTGGGGAGAAAGGAAACATTTTAGATTAAGGAATTTCTTGTGAATATAACTTGGAACTTACTCCAAACTAAAACTGTGGCCCTGTCTTCCAGGCTTTGAAAAGATGGCACATGCTTTTCTCTCTTCTGTAAAGTACATGAAGTGCTGAATTATAATGTGACGTTTATTAACTTCTGTTTACAACTAAGACACTTTAAAGACGTATTATCCGGTTTCCCTAGTTAGACTATTTCACCTAAAATTTTTCAGAAAGGAAAGTGTAAGTGGAATTGATAAATTTCTGTTATTTTTTATTTTCTACAGTTTAATAGTGTTTGAAAACTAATTTGTGCCTCTTCTGAAGTATTTTCTTTCCATTTTTAGTAGCTACCTTTTTGAAGGTAGATTGAATTACTGTTACTTAGGAGTCATATTTAGTTAAATTATTAAAATCACGACTGAAAATTAATTGTAACACTAGAAAACTAAAATTACAGATTCAGCTTCAGACTGCATACATCCAACTCTCATTTTCGCCAAGCTGAACAACCAAAAATCTCTTTCTAAATTCAGTGAAGGAGAATAAACGGACTTGATGTATATTGTATTTAGAACAAGCATTTGTCCTCCTGGCAGCATTCCTGAGGAATGTTTGGATATTTAAAGTCTGAAAATTCTTGCTGCTACATGGAGCAGCTGTTTCCTATCTTTTTATTATTTTTTAATTTTCCTCCCCTTTTCTTTTTCCACCTTTCCACCTTACCATACATACATTGTCCTCCACAATAGCTCAGGACAGGGAAGACATGAAGTAAACTTCAGCAGATTAGAATTGTCAGTTTTGAAGGATATTTGTGACGCAGGTGGCACAACTAACACATGGGTATAAAATGAACTGTGCCTGAGAAGAATGCTCTCCTGCTCGTCTAAACTCGTGTCAGAAAACTTTTTTCTTTCTTTCCCTCTTTGGCATGAATGTTTAGTCTTAATTTTAGTATAGGCCTGAGTGAGCACGTTCATGAGGTCAATATTTGGATCACATCATGCTTAAATATCGTAATAGTTTGTAGCAGAGTTTAATATCAGTTGCCACATTGAGATTTATGAATTATTTTTCCTTCTAGCTAACACAAACGGGAAGGGCTTTTTTGACTGCCTTATTGTAAGGCAACTCACCTAATGGAACGGATCCATATCATTATAGAGGCAATGTTTGATGCTTGACCAAAGAGCTGCAGTAGGGTGAGACCTTGGCTTTGTTAATGCAAAAGTTTCAGCTCGTTCCAGAATGAGAAGGGCTGGGCCAGTACATGTCGTTGAGGATGAGCCTCCGGAACTATTTTTTTTAATAAGTGCAATGAAGGCAAAAGGTTGTAAAAGTGCAAATCTTAAAAAAGTATCTGTGTCTGATTAGAATGTGAACATTCCTGAGGGCATCTGCAATCTGCATTGCTGGAGAATCTCAGTATTCCAGAGTTAGAGGTTGTATGTCCGGAGATCTACACTCAAAAGTACTTACCTATCCTTTGGTTTCTTCTTGTGTATCAACATGGTACGTTGTGGATTTTTTTAATAACGTAAAAATGTTATTTGGCAAAATGTTTTACGCTATTAAAAATCACAAGTATCATAAAAATTATTTAAAATCTTCGCTATAAACTTTCCAGGTGGGTCAGACCAGGTGGCTCAGGTGCTGTTCAGATGAGAAAGCTATAGAGCAACCTCATGGATAGTTGTTCAGAGGTGGTATTAATGACTCGGTAGAGGGCATTCTTCTTTGCTGGTACTAAACATTACCGAAATATAGTGCTGCTGTGTCTAAGAGAAGACAGGCAACACAAAGGTCTGTGTTCTTGTAGCGCTTCTTACTTGTTCTCATTCATATTCTTGCATTTTGTTGACGAGAATTTCAAGATTCACCTTTTCTTTTCCTCTGCATCTGACATGGTGTTTCTCTCCACGGTTCCATCTAAGATGATGTTTTGTTTTCTTCATTTATTAAAGACAATAAACAGTATTAATGTCTTAAGGAGAAAAACAGAAAAAATTCAGAAATTATGGCCATTGCTACTTTCAAAACCATCAAACACATAAGTCCAGGAATGCTGCCAGAAAGTGGTTTTCAAAAATCTCTGATAGAAGTCTTACTAGCTTTATATGAGAGTTAGGCGCTGAACTATTATCACACAGATTGTCCCATTCTCACCTTTGTGGAAAAAATATGGAAGACGTGAGGTTATTATAAAGGTCATAAAATTGAAAGTTTAACAGTACAATCTTTCAAAATTGAGGCATTGTAGTTATAATTCACTGTTTCACTGAGTGAAAATGTGGGCTGAAAAGAAGTAAACAGATGAACTAAAAGACGGAAGGTAAAATTCAACTTAGAATTATTTTTATTTCAGTCAAAATGTTAGTTACTGTGCTTATGCCACATTGTTTCCTTACTATTTATAAAGCCCATAGAGTGTTTACAGTCATTACATAGTATGTCTTTTTTTGATTTTGAACCTTGTATGGGTTCAAAAATAACTTAGTCTTATATCTATGTTGAATTTAACTGTAGGTACTTTTTAAACTCTGTAATATTACAGAATCTTTTCCACTTACTATCAGTGATCTTTTAAAAAGGCTAGTATTTGTGCCTTATTTGAACAGAATTACCAGTTACCAAATAGATAAGAGTCCAAACTGATGTTTCCGGTTCAACACTGTTGTTCTCTGTCCTTGTGATAATATAAAACTGTTTATTGGCTACATATACAGTATTTTTATTACCACATGGGGTTCTATATTAAGATAAATTGTCCAGGTCCAGTGGTTTTTACAAGTTTTATACTTGTATGCTTTTTATTTGTGGAAATCCTTCTAATGTCTTTCAAAGTCATCAACATTCATTACCAGCTACTGGTGAGAACTGAATTCTGCTAAGTCAGAGCTCCTGTGGTCTTCTTCAGAGGCATTTCTTTTCTTCAGGATCTCAAGAATCTTCCCACTTCTCCTGTTTAAGGGAGATACCAGGTCATTTGATTAAGCTTTGTCATCTGTTACTTACACATAGGAACAAATTTCTGATGTAGAAAGTCAAACTAGGACTTGAATTTAATATCTTCAAGTTTATTTTACATAGATGCCTGCCTGAAATGAGCCGTATCGGTCGTCTGGTTTGGGAGGAAAAAAGTAAGGGCAGTAGAAAGAGAAAGGGATTCCTGGGTTGTTCCAGTGGGGTGTGGTGAAGCAGAGCCCGGGAAGTCCTCAGAGGTAATAACAACTGAGGAAATCCAGATTTCAGGATATTGTTTAATGTTCTAGTTCAATTGTAGTGATTCCAACCCAGCCATGTAGGCAAAAGTAGTATTGCTTGTGGAATTAATCCCCTTGTGGGATTTGCAGAATGGATAATACGTTGTCCCAGTCAAAGCCTTCCCATCCATGTGTATAGAGATGCAACATGCAAACTCTCTTTGCCCAGAGAAGTTGTTGAGGTGCCATTGCTGGAGGTATTCAAGGCCAGGCTGGATGGGGCCTTGGGCAACCTGGTCTAGTGGGAGGTGTCCCTGCCCATGGCAGGGGGGTTGGAACTCAATGATCTTCAAGGTCCCTTTCAACCCAAACCATTCTATGATTCTGTGTGGAAAACAGTGCAGATATTCTGGGAAGGACAGTACTGTGGATGCAAAGGTGATCCTACCCACCCTCTATGCATGCAGAGGGCAGTCTGTGTAGAGTAGGTAATGGTTTGCTCTTCCATCCCACGTATTTGGGCATTGTGTAGCTCTGAAAAATAGACTTGTTCTGAAGGAAAAGTGTAGTTGTAGAAGTTGCCGTAGAACTTGTTGACCGAACCCTTCATTGTCATTTAGCATTTCAGTGATACTGCTGCTGTTTGGGTGGGGTCATCAGAAGCTCTCAGCACTGGCTGAAGTCCCCTCTCAGGCATTGTAACACAGACTTCAGCCAGAGTTTTAGATGAATGCTGGGTGCCTTTGAAAATCCCACCCAATCTATTAGAGGAGTGTTTTAGATCTCAAAAATCTGTTTTAGATGTCTTTTCAGGTTTTAGAATGAGCTAGTTTACAACCTTGTGTTCTTGTAAACGATGTAAAGTCTAGGCAAAAGAACAGTTAAGCCAAGTCTTTAAAACAGCTTCTATTTCTCCACCTACAGTCAATCATATTCAGCCCTACAGAACAATCTTTCATTGGTGCAGCTGTCTAATGGAATTGCTAGGAGCATCTGAAATCTTTTCTCTATGCACGTAATTAAGTGAAGAAACATTTCATGCAATAATAAACGAAGTGCCAGCATGAGGCCCTTTTGCAAACGCACCCCCTGTGTAATACTGACCGTAGTACCCCGTCCTGCAGAAAGGAGCCCCAGAACCACTGACCTCCCTGACTCCGCAGGGACAGGTCAAGGGTGGCCTTTATTTCCAAGGGAGTTTGCATCTCCTCTCTTGGTGCCAGACTGTAGTCCAGGTGCTGTGAGACTCCAACCAGCATGTTCGCAACAGCCTGAAGTTGCAGGCTGAACAAATGTGGCTAATAAAATTAAGCCTGAGGCAAACAGCTTCCTTATTACAAAGCTCAGGATGGTGAAGGCTGTCTGTTCCCATGGTATCGCCATAAATCTGTGGAGAATGAATGTAGAAATAAATGCACCAGCAAAACCAGTATGAGTGATGGTGTGACTTGTCTTCAGTGACTTCTTTGCTGCTATTAGATGTGTATGTCTTTGCCAAGCGTTGTTTACCTGTTAACAGAATCTGAGTAGAATAGAGCATGTCCTCAACTTCACCCCAAGGGCATGGACCACAGCTGGTCTAGAATTCATGCTCTTCAGGGTGGTTGAAAATAAAGGAATGGAAAAGGGATGGTATGGGTTTTTTTTGTGCAAAACCTTCCTTGATTTGCTTTGTAATGTCTGTTTTACAGTTTTAGTCAGTGGCCGATTGAAAGTACTTGATAGGTTTTTCCTGGAAGCTGCTAAAATTCTTCTGAATAGAGTTGCCTGATGAGTCCACAGCCACCTTAGTCTGGAGGGCCATCCACCACCTGTGTAGTTGGCAGGGCCATTGCCATTTTCTGCTGACTTGGAGTATGAAGCAGGTATCACAGTTGGAAGTTACTCCAAGGTTTACTGTAGTAAAGGGTACTCAAATTAACTTGTACTATTACTTAGGTCAATACTAACGAAATTTGTATTTAGAGTCCAGTAACAGTATTAGCATTTGAAAAATAAGTTCAGTTCAAATACGTTGACGTTTGTTATGATTCTGTGTGAACTGACGTTCTGTTTCTGTTAAACATAAGGGAGCTACTTGGTTGTGTGGGGGAAATGTATTGACTTTCAAATCTTCAGTGAATTTTGTGCAATATTTCTCCTTGTTTCAAAGTAATTTAGTAGTGCACATCTGCTTTTCAAGCAGGTCCTTGAAATGGTATTTTTCAAAAATGTGTAAAATTACATGTAGCTTTGAAATATGGTTGTATGATAAAAACATGAAGAATATATTGTAATGAGGCAAATGTATATTTCCAATGACTGGCAATAATTATGGATGTCACATTCTATGCAAATAAGGCCTAAACCAATGCTCCCATACCAGTAGTTCCAGGTAATTCTTAAAACTACAAGCCTCTTAAATTGAAGTAAGATTAAATATTAGAATTTATGAAGTTTAGTTTATCATTTGATCATTTCTTTATCATTGATAAAAAGATGAGGAGTTAAGCATTGCTTTTCAGTACCACCAATGGGTGAGAGTTCATGGTGATGACCGTATGTATTAAGAATTTAGTTTGTGACATCCCTAATTATCATAAGTCATTACTTAAAATATCTATTAAAGTTGCCAGTATCCTTTTAATTTTTTGTAAATTAATTTCTTTGTATATTGATGTACATTTTGTTTTAACCTTTGGTTTTCCCTTGAGAACTTCTTTAAATTAATATACTTGAATGAGGCAATAAAGCACTGTGGAACGGCTAGTCTTGGTGCAGTTTACGCACAAGCACATCACGTCTGTTACTTCATGATTTTTGAGGAGGAAGAGAAGTTTAAATGCTTACATGTTTAGCCAACTGACAATTTGTGTTTGTTATTTTTAGATCTCTTGTCAGATACGATGAGAAATGCCTCAACATGGAACAAAGCAACATTATGTATCCCAATGCTTCTAATTTTTTTTCAGAATGTTTTTTTAGTGACCTTTGGAAACCATTCCTGATAATGTCCCCAGTGTAAGTGTTTAATACGTATAGGAAAGGCATAAAGTACAGGACGTTTTGAGGTTTTATTGATAATTTTAATAATTTTGGAGATTTAAAAAAAAAAAACAAAAAACAAAAAACAACCAACCAGCATTGTCCTAACAGTTTTTAAAATATAGTTAGTTGCTGACCTTTAATAAAACTTAGAACTAAATCTAAGAATTTACGCCATGCTTTTGCACCCTCTGGACTACTGTTCAAATTCATCTCAAGAACTGTAATTCAGACCTTAGACTACTGTCAGTAGTGCACTGTGTAGATGTGGTAAATGAGCTGTGATGTGTGGTGTGTTTTGTTGGTTTTTTTTTCTTCCAAGTTTGTGGCGTCAGTAGAAGTTTTTGGTGAACTCCACATTACCATAAAGTGCCCAACACTGTATTATAAAATAAAACTTAACTATCAAAATTCCTTGGGTGGTACAGGTTCTTGTTTGACGGGTTGTTTTGAACAGCATTTTCATGTTTATCAGGCATATAGGTTATAATAATATGGTGATACTGTATTATATTGGAAGTTTGTCTCCATTGAATGATTACTTTAGTTTCTCAAATACAGAGAAAGATTATTGTGTTTTCTTATTGATTACTGTTTATACAGTAAAAATGCTAAATGCTGACATCCTTTGTAATTCCAACAGTATTTCGTTGCTTCTGAAAATCTTGGCTAATCATGCATGTTTGTTAAACAGCTTTTTTTGGTCTGTAGAGCTTCAAGTTCTTACCAAAAAAGTAGGTGTATTATTTCACTTTATAGGGTAAGAAATTGAGATATTAAGGGGAAACTGCATGCTGAAGGTCTAGTAGTAACTGATGGGTGCTATGGTTTGAACCTTTACCATCGGGTATTAAAATAAGAATAATGATATCACCAGGTGTTTTTGTACCGTTAAGCCAAGTATTATAGGTCTCAGAGCAGTCTTGATACTGCTAGCGAGGGAAGAGGGCTGCCCGACCTCCTGTAATACCTGTAACCGTGTCTGACTGAAGGGTCAGACTGTGTGCTGCTGAGAGTCGCTGCGACCTCACCTTTTCCACCCCCAGCGGGCAAGCCTGGTCTTGACACCACCCCACCTTCCCTCCTCACTCCCCTCGCGCCCCGACTCCAGCCCTTCCTGTGCCCGGTGGGCTGCGCAGCTCTGTCGGTCGCTGGCATGTCCGGTGGCTCTGCCTTCGTTCCCGCTTCGCGCTGCTGGTGGGGAGAGGCTGGGCAGGAAGCACCTCGTGGCTTCAGGGGTGATCAGGAAGGATGACGAAGATATGGTTTATTGGTAACTTAGGCAGGTGAAATAACACATAAGACAATAACACATCATTAATAAGTTATCAGATACGACAGCTTTTTAATACAGTTGCTTTGCTGACTCGTTTTGTGCAAGTGTGTAAGTACAGTTCAGTTAGCTTTTTGCATTAAATGACTTTGCAGTATAATCTGATCTTTGATTCACTCTTATAAATGAAATGCATTTTGATATCTTATGCGGATAAGCAACAGGGACTGCGATTTCGATATTGATATACTTAATCCATAACTGATGAAAAAATTACAAATTCTGTTCATACAAAATAATGAGGTTGTGATTTTAACGCTTGCTTTTAGACTTGTACTAGCTTACAGTAGCCAGCAGAGTGATACAAGCTGTGAAGACTGTTAGCGCAGGGATCTTTACCACTAGATTAAGCATAGCACATCTTGCAGTCATTTCTTCATTTTGCCAGTAGACGTGTCCATATTTATTCAGCTATTAAAAAGACAGCTGTGACAATGAGCTTCTTGTCGTAGGTCCAGATTATGCACCAATGGAGAGCAGTATAAAAATGTAGGAGCCTTTAATTTTTGCAGAAGGAGCGAGAAAGCATGAAGATCAAGTCTTTCAGGTTAAGTTTGCCTGTTTTCCTTCGTTTGTTATCTCAGGGCACTGAAAGGGCGCTTGCAACTTGCTTTCTACGGATGCTTCAGTTCAGTAAGTTCTTTCAAACCTAAGCATGGAAAAGGGTTGAAAAAGAGGAGGTAATAAGACAAGTTAGTCTAAGTTGGGAAATTTTACACAGATGGCACAGCAGGACTCTGTTCCTGTCGATACAACTATACCGAGTGTCTGTGAAAACTGATTTCAGAGGAGTTTGGTGTACTAGTCACATGGTAGCACCCAGAGTATGAAAGCTGGCACATTTATTAAGAGTTGTGGCATTTGAAAGAAAAATGCAACTCAAAGCAGTATCTTCTTGGGGGGGTTGTTTAGGAGGAGAAATCATAAACACTCCTATTCATTAGTAGCTTCTTGGTTGTTTGTGCTTCAAAAGCAGCTGACAATATTGCTTTTGCAAGATAGTTTTACACGGTGCAGCTGCAGGCATACCTGAATGATGGACAAAGCATTTCATTTTCTTTCCATATCTCACTGTGTGTTAACCTCATGTTCACAACAGGAAAAGTAACTTTATCAAATTCATGGATTTTGATTTTTATTTGATGTGACAAGCAATAACAACAACAACAACAAAAAAAAAAACCTAAGCAGTGCCTGAAGTGATGTTGTGGGTTTGCTGGTATTCAGATAAAGCAAAGTAGAGTCAGTCTGCAGATTTTCATCAGTCAGAAAAAAATGCTAGCAGCTTCTTAATCTTCAAAACCCAAGAGGTTGTCAATCCTGTTACAAATTCTGTATGAAACATAAACAAGTGCTAGTTCGAAAAGCAAAGTTTGGGAAGCATGTTTGGAATATGCTATGGGCCATATATTACTTCCTTTCTGTGGCTGCCTAATTCACGTTCCTTCTGAAAGTCAAAGGGCCGGGTTCCTGACGGCATGCTGCTCCACTAATTTTCTTTTTTCAGGTCTACTTCTTCCCTGAAATAATTGTCATTGAAACACGAGGAACAGAACCCAACACACAGCAACACTGAAAAACAAGGGTACAACATAGGCTACAAAGAATGTATCAAACCTGGTTGCAAACCTTTTCCTTTTAGATCCGCTATCTGGTTTTAATTTTTAAGTCCTGCAAAGTACTCAGTATCATGGATGAGATGCAGTAAGGATGTACTCTGCCATGTAGAGCTTACACAAGAGTCATTTGCCTACAGAATTTTTTCAGGTACGTATAGTTCTATGAATAGCTCAACTAATATACTTTCCAAGGTGAGTATTTTTATCCTGGTATAAAATCTCTTCATTTGATTTAGAATAGAATCATAGAATTGTTTCAGTTGGAAAGGACCTTTAATAGCATTGAGTCCAACCATTAACCTAGAGCTGTCAAGTCCACCACTAAACCATGTCCCTAAGCACTATATCTATGTGTCTTTTAAACACCTCCAGGGATGGCAACTCCACCGCTTCCCTGGCCAGCCTGTTCCAATGCTTGACAACCCTCTCAGTGAAGAGATTTTTCCTAGTAGCCGATCTAAACCCTCCCCTGGTGCAACTTGAGGCCATTTCCTTTTGTCCTGTCGCTTGTTACTTGGGAGAAGAGACTGACCCCCACTTTGCTACAACCTCCTTTCAGGTAGCTGTAGCGAGCGACAAGGTCTCTCCTGAGCCTGCTTTTCTCCAGGCTGAACCACCCCAGTTCCCTCAGCTGCTCCTCATAAGACTTGTGCTCTAGGCCCTTCTCTGGGCGTGCTTCAGTACCTTCATGCCTTTCTTGTAGTGAGGGGCCCAAACCTGAACACAGTACTGGTGAGGCTGCACCTCGAATACTGAGTACAGGGAGATCATCACTTCCCTAGTCCTACTAGTCACACTATTCCTGATACAGGCCAGGATGCTGTTGGCCTTCTTGGCTACCTGGGCACACTGCTGGCTCATATTCAGTCAGCTGTTGACCAACACCCCCAAGTCTTTTTCTGCCAGGCAGCTTTCCAGCCACTCTGCTCCAAGCCTGTAGTGCTGCATGAGGTTGTTGTGACCCAAGTGCAGGACCCGGCACTTGGCCTTGTTGAATCTCATACGACTGGCCTCGGCCCATTGATCCAGCCTGTCCAGATCCCTCTGTAGAGCCTTCCTACCCTCAAGCAGGTCAACGCTCCAGCCCAACTTGGTGTCATCTGCAAACTTACTGAGGGTGCTCTCAATCCCCTCATCGAGGCCATTAATAAAGATACTACAGAGAACAAGCCCCAGTACTGAGTCCTGGGGAACACCACTTGTGACTAGCCTTCAACTGGGTTTAACTCCATTCACCACAACTCTTTGGGGCTGGCCATCCAGCCAGTTTTTCACCCAGAGAAGTGTATGCCTATCCAAGCTGTGAGCAGCCAATTTCTCCTGGAGAATGCTGTGGGGAATGGTGTCAAAGGCTTTACTGAAGTCCAGGTAAACAATATCCACAGCCTGTCCCTCATCCACTAAGCAGCTCACCTTGTCATAGAAAGGGATCAGGTCAGTCAAGCGGGACCTGCCTTTCGTAAACCCATGCTGACTGGGCCTGATCATCTGGTTGTCCTGTATGTGCCATGTGATGGCACTCAACATGAGTTGGCTCTGTAACCTTCCCTGGCACCAAGGTCAGACTAACAGGCTTGTAGTTCTCGGGATCCTCTTTCCATCCCTTCTTGTAGATGGACATCACATTTGCTAACTTCCAGTCAACTGGGACCTCCCCAGTTAGCCAGGACTGCTGATAAAAGATGGAAAGTGGCTCGGTGAATATTTCTGCCAGCTCCCTCAGTACCCTTGGGTGGAGCCCATCTGGCCCCATAGACTTGTGCATGTTTAAGTAGTGTAGAAGGTCGCTAACCATTTCCCCTTGGATTACGGGGTCTTCATTCTGCTCCCCACCCCCGTCTTCCAGTTCAGGGGACTGGATACCTGGAGAACAACTGGTCTTACTATTAAAGACTGAGGCAAAGAAGGCATTAAGTACCTCAGTCTTCCTGTCATCCTTTGTCACTCTTTTCCCCCGCACCCAATAGTGGATGGAGATTCTCCTTAGTCCTTCTTTTGTTGCTAATGTATTTATAGAAACATTTTTTTATTGTGTTTTGTGGCGGCAGCCAGATTAAGTTCTAGTTGGGCTTTGGCCCTTCTAATTTTCTTCCTGCATAACCTCACAACGTCCTTATAGTACTCCTGAGTGGCCTGCCCCACCCCTTCTTCCAAAGGTCATAAAGTCCCTTTTTTTCCCTTGAGTTCCAGCCAAAGCTCTGTTCAGCCAGACTGGTGGTCTTCCCCACCGGCTTGTCTTTCAGCACACGGGAATGGCCTGCTCCTGTACCTTTCAGGTTTCTTTCTTGAAGAATGTCCAGCCTTCCTGGACTCCTTTGCCGTTCGGGACTGCCTCCCAAGAGGCTCTGTCAACAAGTCTGTTGAACAGGCCAAAGTCTGCCCTCCAGAAGTCCAAGGTAGCAGTTCTGCTGACCCCCCTCCTCACTTCTCCAAGAATCGAAAGCTATCATTTTGTGATCACTATGCCCAAGATGGCCTCCAACCATCACATCACCTACTAGTCCTTCTCTCTCCAAAAACAACAGATACAGTGGGGCACATTCCCTAGTTGGCTTGCTCACCAGCTGTGTCAGGAAGCTGTCCTCAACACAATCCAGGAACCTCCTAGACTGTTTCCTCTCTACTGGATTGTATTTCCAGCAGGCATCTGGTAAGTTGAAGTCCCCCACAAGAACAGGAGCTAGAGACTGTGAGGCTTCTCCCAGCTGCTTACAGGATATTTCATCAGCACCTTCATCCTGGTTGGGTGGTCTGTAACAGATTCCCACCATGCTATCTGCTTTGTTGGCCTTCCCCCTGAGTCTTACCCATAAACACTCAACCCTCTCATCACCATCATTAAGCTCAAGACAATCAAAACACCCCCTAATGTACAGGGCTACGCTGCCACCTCTCCTTCCTTGCCTATCCCTTCTGAACAGCCTGTAGTCATCAATAGCTGCACTCCAGTCACGGGATTTGTCCCACCAAGTTTCAGGAATGGCAACCAGGTCGTAGTCTTCTTGCTGTGCAATGGCTGCCAACTCCTCCTGTTTGTTGTCCATGCCCATTCGTGTAGAGGAACTTCAGCTTCATCTTAAGACACTTTCTAAATGATAAAGAGGAACATTTCTGTGTGTTCAAGAGGAGTGGAGGGTGCTTTTCTCAGCCTGGACCTTTCAAAGGAGAAATATTAAAAAACAATGTTTGACTTTCAGGTTTTATCCTTCACATGCTCATCTTAGAACTTCTGAAGCCCAGTTTTTTAAAGAGTGATTTAGCATTAGTGCCTTAATTTAAATTGTGGTAAATGAGTTCTGAGACTCTGGGTGCCAGTGCCTTGAAAAGTCCTAGATACAGCAGAAAGTTTTGGCTACCTGTTCCCCGCGTCCTCCCTGCAGACCTTTGTTCAGTTCCGTGCTAGCACTGGCCCCACATTCAGTAATATAACATTTTATAGCATCAGCAGTTTTCTATTCACTGTTCCTTTTAAGAAAATAACCTGTTAATATAATACCACCTGTTTAGCAATGAGAAGGATTATGTACTTAAAATGTTCAGCTGAATAATACATACAAACATCTGACATTTGGCCTGCTCTGAGAATAGGCGACACGCTTATTTAACGATTTTGAAAATGTTAAAATGGTGAGCTAGAAATTAAAATGTCATTTTAAAATATTTGTATTTAACTTATCTGACTCAGTCCTTTTCTACATTTCCCCTTGGCATAGTCGAACTGGGGGTCACGGTAGCAGCCTGACACTGCGGGTACTTTGAACCATATACTGAACATTGTTGGCATTTCAGCCTAATTAGTTGCATCCTATTTTGTGATTTGTCTTTGGTCCTCTGGGTTGCTGGCCCAGGATTTTTTTTAACCTTTTTTTTTTTTTTATGCTCATCATTGTCTCATTTTAAATGTCAACAGACCAGTACTTGTGTAATTGGTTTTTTCCCCTTACTTCTTTTCTCCCCGATGTCAGAAAATTTGACAAATGATTTCTACATCTCAGGCAGGCTATGCAAGAAAAATATATCGCAGGACTGAGTGACAAACACGGGCTAATCTAGTCCATGCAGGTCTCGAGCACAGCCATGGATTTTTCTGGCCAGTGGTCACTGTTACCAGCTGTTTTGAACTGGAACGATCTTTTCTTGTGCTGGTTTAATTACTTATGCCAGCACTGGCCACCCCTGAAAGGCAAATCTACATCTTCTCTGCCAGGCTCATTTCTCATGCAAAAACCTGACAGAGCCTCCCTCTCCCCGGGGGTCAGGTTTAACGGAGTTCTCTGTGATCCTGTGATGGATTCCTCTGAAAGAAAATGCTTAGGCACTGGGCTAATTCAACTGGAATTTGAGGTTTTATACACTTAAGAAGGAAAGTGTCAGCCTGCTGATTTGCTTTAAACAACCCTCACTTGACGTAATGGTGTGCCCAAGGAAATATTTAAATCTCTGGAAGAGCTGGGGGTCACCGACACGCGAGGGTGTGCTGCTGGAAACCGAGGAAGAAAAGCAGTGCCCCTGCGCGCTCTTCTGGTTTGCTTTTTTTTTCTCTGCTCTGTCACTGGGGTCTGAGTCAAGGTGACTCCTTCTGTGGGTCGTTCTTGGTCATGGCATCCAAGGCTTGAAACGGTGTTCAAACAGTAACGCTGTAGGTAGCCTGAAAGGAGACCTTTGTGAGTTTTTACTCCGAAATAACGCCTGGGCTCCTGGCTGGTCTCAAACTGGCTGCAGTACATGCAGGGTGCCCTGTCACCACTGGATGCATGCAGCTTGTCATTTGGGCATCCTTTGCCTGCTTGCTGTGGAGGTGATCAGAAGCAACTAAAGCTGCATTTAATTGTTTCAGTTGTTTTACACTGGGAGCAGAAATATGCGGAACCACCCCACGCATCTTCCCTGCAGACTTCCCTGCTTTTCTAATCTGCCTAAAGATTGTGAAATTACTTAGGGGTAATACCTGAAATTCTGTTTATACTTTTTACTAGCTGCATGGAAGATATTAAGTTATTTATTTTGTGGGACAGAAAGCAGCTATTTAACCCAAGACTGCCCTACGCTGTGACGACTTGTACATTGTACTTGTACATGCTGCGGTGCAAATAGCTGTTCGTACCGGTGAAAAAAGCTCGCGGCCCAAATGGTCACATATAATTAAGATTACCGTGCAGAGCCTGCCCTTTCAGTTTGCTCTCACTCCTCCACTGCCTACATTGCTGTCGCTGTTTCTGAATTTCTACTGCCAAGTAAAGTTTAGCGCAGGTGCCAAATGAAACTAAGTGGGTTTAAATTGGAAACACACATTTTTGTCATCGCTAGTTATTACAATACATGCCAATGAAAATTGCGCTTTTGCTGAAACTACAGGGGAAATCTGAAAGGTCATACACAATATTGAGGTAAGAAAAATGTCATGCTTTAAACAGTGCCATGAAGAGCATAAAACCAGATGAAGGCCCGTGTAGTTTTTCTCTGATCAAAAAAAGATGATTTAAAGTCATAATTTGGATATGTCAGTCTTGCTGGTGTTTGACAATGTTAGATGAATTGCTGGTAAATACAATTGCTTTGCCAAATGATTTTGGGGAAAGAAAAATTGCAGCCTGATAAAAACAGAAATTAAAAGCAACTTTTGTGAAATCAAGTCAAAATATAACAGTCGCTCAAATTGGTTGCAATATAAAATCTCCTATACATTTTTATTCCATAAATATAATTTGAAGGACCCTAAACCTAGGTAAATCAGCACTGAACTGAGAACTCTGTTTGGCCTTCAGGACTCCACCTGTGCCTTGATTCATAATTTATACTCTGGCTTTTCAATGTGCAAGAGGTCTTCACACCTCATGGCATGCATTATAGATGGAGGAGTTTAGGTTAAAACATGCTTTTACTGTAAGGCATAGGGTATCGCCCACTCTCCACATCAAATTCACGTGTGCAATTTAAACAAGGCCTTATTCTGCTCCCAATAAATACACACCAGATGTATCTTTTATAAATGGAGGGTTTTGCAGCGTCTTGACACACGCCAGTATTTTGAAGCCTGTGCCTGCTTCAGTGGGGTATGAAAGCCCCATCCATCCATTCAACTGTGACGTTTTGCAATAGGCAAAATTTTAGTGTTGTCAGCTACTTGCTGTTCAACTTTATTGACTTACAACGTCTAATCTGATGCTCTTTTTTTTTTGAATTGTTTTCTGAGGTGTCAGTTTTCTTTAGCTGAGAGGCTACTGAGTAGAACAGGAGAAGGAACTTGGCCAAAATCCTCTGATCCGTGATTCCTGATGTGATGTGACATTACACGTGTAAGGTTTGTCCTTCAGGAAGCCTTGCAGGCGTCTCGGGGCTTACATTAAACAAAACATAGTTCAGAAAGTTTTGGCTGGGAAAAAGACTTAGCTGGCTCTTGTCTGGAGACAAGCTTTCTGCTGCGGGACTTTATTCATTGCAGCCATTTTAAAAAGCATATCAACTATGTTCTTTATTTAATACCATAATTTAGATCAAGTTCATTATCAATTAGCATCTGTTTGAACAATAATCACTAGCTGGACTTCAGGCATAAACAATGACAATAAATTGTAGCTTAGCTCCTTACTGACCAGAAAGTTGGATGGTCCAGATGATTTCTTGCTTCCTGAAGGGCCAGGGGGCTCGAGTTTTGGCAGACCTTCGAAGGCAAAGGATTCCTCATCTAGACCCCTCTGCTGATAACGGCCTATCATGCCTGGAAAGCTAGCGCGGCATCATAGCTGTAAGTCATATACTATCTAAATTTCAAATAACTCAGCTGTTCTGAATAGCAAAGTTCATAGTACTTTGTTGAAACAAATAAGAATTCTTGAGCTTCCTTGTGACATCATGAAACAAATCCTTGGTGATGGTGGTGTTCATCTTCCAGAGAACACAGAAAAGCAATGTTTTCTATTTAAAACCCACAAGGTCAGATCATGATCATCAATGTTAACTGCTTGGGAGAGCAAGGTCTCACAGCATCCAGTGAGTAAAATAATGGCAAGGCATGAACTTCATGATTTTTGAGATGTTCCTCAGGTTCAGGCTTAAGAGGTGCTACTGATTTAAGCAGTGGAATAGACTTCCCCAGAAGTCTCCTTGACACACTTAGGTTTGGGGAGTCAGCTGCTAGCCTGGCCATTGGGGCAGGGTTGGGCACTGCTCAGAAAAGGCACATGGAAGCAAAGGAACAGTGTTTGCATCTGTCTTAAATCTGTCTTACCTGGAGGTGTCCTGGGAAAGCAGCCATGGCAAGCCGGGCTGGAGGAGAGCTTGGAGCGCAACTGCAGGCATCAGTAAAGATTAATTCCTCTGAGGGCACCCTTTCAGTTACACCACCAGTTAAAGCTGGTGCCTTTGGGACAATAGGACTCTCGGTTTCTGAGGTTACTGATCTTTATTGAAGAGTAACAGAAACTTGAGATGAGCAGCAAACCCCTTGTGAAAATGGGACTTAGATTAAGTGAAGAAAATTCTTACTGCTCTGCCTTTTTTCTGCCTGCACTCATCCACAGCGCTGGAAAGACAGTAGGAATTTAAAAAACAGAGCATGTGATTGCCAGCTTGTATAAATTAGCACCAGTGAAGCTGTAATGATTCGTGCCACCTTGGGACCTGGCACAAAACACCTCCCTTTGATGGGCACAGTGCAATCAGTTGGCGTGGAGTAGTCAGAGGAGGGTGCAGATTGCAATGCTGAGGCTCGCAGCCTGGACCACAACACATAGCTGTTCATCTCATCGCCAAGTACGGAAAACGTTTCTTGACCACTTGATTCCAAAAGGAAAATCTGACTTTTTAAGATGCAAATATAATTCTGGTCTGGGGATAATTTCCTTTGTAAATGCATGATGAAATAATCCCATAAAGCAAAAAAATATAGGTTGCATGTGGCTTGATATAATCCATATTTATTGGTCATTTTGGTCCTGTACACAGCAAAATAGTAATATGAATACACTATCTAAGCTATAAACATACTATGTACATACAGAGAAGGAACAGTTAATTTCACATAAGATGGAGGAGAAGGCACATAATGCAGTGATACTCTATGGTCACTTTGAGATGGCCAAATTCCAGCTGCAATATTTGTATTCTGCCTGTTGTAAATATTCCTGGGACTCTGAAGCTACTCCTAACTGTCTCACAGGCTGGATGTCACCTCTTTCCAAGGGAAAAGGGAATGGACTATGAGAGGGAAGAAGTTGCTTCATCCTTCCGCTGCTTCTGAGTATTTTCAGAGGGATCTGGTGCAGAGCAGGTCATGTGCTCTAACTTAGCACCTTCTCTTGCTTTGTAGAAGGCTGTTAGACATGAAGAGGAAGTTAAAATGTGCAAGATTTGGGAGCATATTTTGTGTTTCTTTCTTTAATGGATAGGTTGCAAATGATCATGAATAAATTATTTTCCTTTAAGCTTTGATTAAAAAGGGCAAGATAGATTAAACAAATGTAATTTTGAAATATTTTAGGTCTTCTGCGTGGAGATACCTCCATATTAATGGAGGTTTTCAGTGCTTTTTTGGGAAACCAGAAGCCAGTCTCGATATTTTTTCCTTATAGCAGCACAAACGCTCTCCACAACTCTTAGATGTTATTGCCCCTGCCTGAATGTCTGTGCTTCTGTATGCATTTTATTACACCCCTGGGCTGAAAAGCAGTAAATAGCTTGACATCTGCTATATCAGTCTTAATCCACGGTCGAAATTTCAGCAAAGACAGTATTAGACACTCTTTATAATGTATTCTCTTTTGTTTTAACTGTTTTTCCCTGGTTGAGATATGGCCTGGAAGGGTCACTCTTCCTAACCATGCATTTCATGATCACTATAGCATGTTAATATAGTGACGGCTTTGGGACTTTTTGTGCGTCTCCAGGCTGCCATTGAGCTTTTCCAGCTGCAGCATCTGCCTCCCCGCCTTCTTTGGATGTTGCTTTGTTAATTCAGCTTTTCAGAAAATGTATTTAGAACTGACATTTGTGCCTTTTGGGCCTTTTCTTGTTTGTTTCTTATAAGATCGTAAATAGAGTTTTGAATATTTTGCATTTTAATCCCTAATTGCAATAAAACATGCTCCCTCTAAGTTATCTCACACAGATCTGCTTCGGTAGGCAATTCTCATTCCTGACTCACCATCATCCTCCCTCCCTTTCCTATGGCCTCACTGCTATGTTGTGATCCAGCTTTTGCCTCCACCATCCTCAAGTGCCATCCGCTTTCATTTCCTTTTCTGCTCTCACTTTTGCATTTTCACCACTCTTATTTTTGTCGTTTCCCCTCCGCTGAGACTGACAGCAGTCACTTATGACTTACTCTAATCTTAGTTTAAAGGTTTTTTCCCCTGCCTTCTGCCTTCTTGACTTACCTTCTACAAACCACGCTCATATTTCACTGTGAGATTTTCCTTTTGTTGTGCTTTTATGGCTGCCTTTTTAATTCTTCAGGAGCATATTCCTTCAGAGCTCTCTTTGGTCTGTATGAAAACTCTTCAGGCTTTCATCTTCCCTGCTTGTCCTGCCTCTGTACACGCTCCTGGGTATCCTGCTTAGCCCTATAGATCCTCTGTGTGGCAACACTTTCTCAAATATTTTACTACCTCAGTACAGATTGTTTTTCTACTGTCTCCAAAATTTCATCCAGAAAGTCAAACCACTGAGAAGAGCAGAATTACTTTCCAGCCACTTCCTTATTCTTGCTCTATCTTGCACTGTGAACAATAATACTTTCCTTCAGTTTAGTTCTCCATGCAAACTGCCTCCATCTTCAGCTGCTTTCTCTCTTTTGTCCTTTTTCTTTGAATCACATAATGATCTAGTCTGGAAGGGGCCTGCTGAGGTCATCTGGTCCAGCCTCCTGCTCAAAGAAGGGCGAACTTCAAAGTTAGATCTTTATTATAACCATTCTACCGCTTCTTCTGAAATGACTTAATTTACGTTTTTCTTTCTCCAGCTCTGATATTCATGGAGATCTCTATTAATTATATTTCCTCTTTTAGCTCATTGACCAGAAATCCAAGAACATAAAGCAGGTGTGAGGAAGCATCTTTCTTGCATCCGCTTTACTATTTCAATGCTGCTGCTGCTACTTATGCCCAGGTGGAGCCTCTGGATTCCCCCTGGTTTTCAGAGCTCTCTGCCCCCAAGCACTTCCCAGTCTGCAGCCTTACAGAACTTCTCGTCCGCTTACTTATTGCTTGCCCTCTTGTTCCCACAGGTTCCTGTGTCTTTGCCAACTTTGCCATCTTTGTCCAAAAAGTGGCCTTGTCTTTGGGTCTCTTGCAGCTTTTTTTTGGGGTAGAGGCTAGAACAATGTGTGTAAGAATCACTCCTGCTTCACTTGTGGCCTCTCATCCTCACACACTGCTCTTTGCTGTCTCGTTTGCTGAGCAGTATCTACCTCAAACCATATGCTCTTTGAGTCAAATTCTTCTTTTTACAAATATTTATCTATCTTTCTAAAAATGATCATGCCTAACAAACTGTATAGTATTTTTTTATTATGCGTTAGCAGTGTCTCACAGGGCAACTGCTGGACTAAACCAAGAGTTTCAATTAAAAGCTATTACATCTGTTATTACATAATGCAATAACTTGAAAAGATCTTCCCTGAATCTCTGCTATCTCTTATCTACCATCGTATTTTTGGTAACTTATTTTTCCGTTCTGTCTTTAGTCACCATTTGAACTCTCTGAATATAAACTGCATCCGTACAGCAATCATCGCATTCAAAATAATAAGCTTCAGTAGTAAAGCTGTAAATTGGGCTAAAATAAAGTCTGTTGTGCATTTTTGCTGTGACTGCATTCTGCTCTTTTAACTCGGCTTGTATCCTACCATCCGCTCACATTTTCCGTAGTGCCTTGTTTTGAAAGATATTGGTGAGGACTGCAAAATATCCAGAATGTGCTTACTATCATAGTTACTGCTAATCATCTCATACAAAAATAAATGTGAGTGACATTGATCTTCAGTAATCCCTTAAGGGGTTCATTCAAAATGAATTATGAATTGATCATTAATTAAAAAGATGAGTTAAACTCTCGGATAGTGAGCGTGCATGATCTATTATGCAACTCCTGGAATAACACTCTGGGGTTTGATGCATATATCTGGGCTGTTTCACAACTGCGTGAACATATAAACTGAACTGCAGGAATAAAGAAATGCCATAATGAACTTTCCACTCTGTTGCCTCTTTATTGAGGGTTCAATTTGTGTGGGAGCAATGCTTATGCTTTAATTTCTTGACTACGTGTGAAAATTAACTGGATGAGTTACTGCTAAAATTTGCTTCTACAGTTCAAATAAACCCTGGCTGCTATTTTTGGCACATCCTTTCCTACTACAAGAATGATCATTAAATTTCTTGAAGATTTTCAAATGCCTATTTCATTACGAGATTTCTTCCAAACTTTTCTTGTTATTCTATTATATTTTATGTGTGTGTTTCTTTTTCAACAAACGGTTGCAATCCTTTAGTCACTGAGGATTACAAGGTAGTTAAACAGGATTATCCCATTTTAAAAGATGAAAATTGAGGCACAAAAAATTATTTGCCCATGATCATATGGGGAGTCTTGAGTCCAGGAGAAGCACCAACCCTGTTGTCAGAGTTGAGACACTTTTTCATTATTTCCAAGCCAGTGTTTTACCCACAGGCCTTTTCTGCCTCTTTCCTGGTATTTTACATGAGTTTTGGGAATGTTTTTGTGCATTTTTGGCAGCCAGTCTATGTTTGCAACGTGAAAAGCAATAGTTTCAAAAAATGGACCATCAGGTAGTATTATAATGAGAAAATGGCAGAATTTGCTTAGGATGTTTAGATTTCACGTCTCCTAAGAGGTCACATTGTGGCCACCAGAAATTTTAGAACGCAGTCTTTTATACTCAGAGAAATATGTGCTTTTGTGGAAACTGACATTCTTTTCAGCAGAAGTTGGAAGGGCAGAGGGTAAAATGAGAGAACTGGAGGAAAGAAAACCAATTAAATTTGAAGCATTTATTTTGGGGAGTTTTCACACAGCTTCCTTTTAATCCCTGATTAACAGATGAAAGTAGATATGCTGAGACACAGCTCTAGTACTAAACCCTTTGATAACAGAATTATAATGTCTTTACCGTACAGGCTTATTTGATTTGTCTGCATCGTCTTCTGCAGCAGTGATTGCTAGGCAGTCAAAGGAAAGCACGAACGAGAAGCTGTTATTCATATTGCATCCCAGACAGGCACTTACATGTATCCCAGGAGCCATTACTGTCCGTAATGCCTACTGCTGATTACCAAGGCTGGAGTTTCCAGTGCAAATAAAAATTGTCCTTGGATGGGTTGGTCCAAAACAATTATAAGTGGCATTGGTTCACTTAAATGCTAAGAGAATTTTAATGTTATTTAACTTAAGAGGAAAATATTCAAAATATTGAAAGCCCAAAGTCATTGTAATCTTCATAGTGAGTGTTCCTGGAATCAGAATGACAATGAACACATCTAACATATGTACACTGTTCCCTTTCAGCCATCTTCCAGGATGGAGGAGCGCTTTCTTCTAAATCAGTCTTTCCATCGGCGGTGGCTGCACCATGTTCCACATCTCCACCCTGGATCCCTCCTTCTCCTGCCGGCTGGGGCTGTAGGTCCCTTGAGTCGCCCGTTTATTGGCAGCGATGACTGAAATCACAACTGCCAAGAGGATCAATAACAAGGCCAGCGTTACTGAGCCAATGGAGGTGAATATGTTCGAGATCAAGTCAGTTGTCAACTGGAAGGATTGAAATAACGGCAATATAATTTATGTCAAGAGAATACTGAGACACACTTGAGCTACCATGGAAGGAAAACAAAAATCATTCTATGGACAGGGCTTTGCATAGACGAGCTACTGCTGAAGCATTGTTTATTGGTAGAGAAGTACATCAGCCCCTCCAGATTTTGTTTTTTCACCTCTTCAGGAAATTACAGAGTGTTGGACATTTAATATACAAGGCAGAGCTGGATGAATTTCATGTAATGAGCCATTTCACTGGACGGCTTCCTATTCTGTTTGAAAATAACCTGTGAGATAACATGTCTGTGGACGATAGTAGTAATTCAGCAATTTTTTTTTTAATCACTTTAATAATAATTTATTATCCCTAGTTTGGTTGTGAATGTGTTATTGCTAGTGGTTGCTACTGCAAGTTAAGCATAAGCTATTTTGATGGGATGCATATTCAGTCACATTTATGTTTCTCTTGCTGGAGGAGTCAAGTTTATGTGGTACTTGTACTTATATTTAGAAAATTTGCTTACTGTAAATATTTTTGTAAAATGTACTATTTCTACAGACATTCCTGCCAGTAAACTTTTCTACCGGCATGTTTGCATGAAATAACTGTATAGAGGCTGCACAAGAGTGCAACTGAAATCTATTCAGTGAGAAATTAATCAGTATATTTTCACAAATATGTTTTAAAATATTCATCCAGCTCTTCTACGTACAGCCTTTGTAGCTTCATCTACAGAAACACAAGTGGTACAGGATGAACGTAAGGATGCTCTGATTTTTTTTTTTTCTGTTTTCATGTGGCAGTGGGAAACGTGATAATGTCAGAAGGCACAGAGCGCATAAACAAATCTGCCAGAGAAATTTGATAGTTAGTAGATGAATGTTTTATACACATCTACCTATATGCTTTCATGTGTAAAAAAATGCTTATGGTGAGGTAAGCCAATGAAGTGATGTGGTTAGTGTGGAAAAATGGTCACTATGGACAGAATGACCCTGGCAGGAATTGAACTTCTGGGCAGATTCTGCCATCCATCATCTTTTGATTTGTATTATGAGTGACAGCTGAACTGCTATAGATGAATGTGTGCTTGAGGCTGAACTTTCAAATCCCAAAATATTTAGAAATAGAAAACAGCAGGTCAAAGCCCATTTCCCAGTTAGATACTGCATGTTACAGGATATTTTAGTGACCTCCTTACTTGTCATTTCTAAGGAACTGCAATTACAGTTCTGAGAGTGATGACGATTTTGCATTCAGTGATGGATGTACTGTAAGTGGATGCTATTGCTGTGCGTACATTGCTTGGACTCACGCTGCTCAGACAGCTTTGCAGAAGAACAACAGTGCCAGAGGGAAAATGTTAAAACAATCCTTCCTCTTTTTTTTCTCTCTCCACCTCCACACTGATGTAAAGGTCCTACTATAATAATAAAAGCAAGTTTGGCTCAGGGATTCTCTCTAGGGGATGCATGACCAGCTAGGATATTTTCCTCTGTCCTTGATGGCTAAAAATATGGTTCCTATGATTTTAAATACATTTTTTCCAATAGAAATAATCTAGTACAGGTGACAGACCGCATGACTCCAACCCTAAAACAAGGTGGCATGAAATATGTTGGTCTATTAAACTGTATTGGATTGGGAAGGTCATTTCATCTTCAGATGGTAATACGGATATATTTGAGATCTTAGTTTTTCTCCATACTGTGTTAGACTATATGACCCTTGTTCCTCTTGTCTCAGAGAGGCTGCAAATTTTTAATGGATTTTTTATTTTCAGAAGCTGTCTTTTATTTTCATTGTCTGCTCTGGGAAACTGAAGACCAAGATAGTCTGTGTTAACTCTGATCCTAGGGTTGAACAGGACATTTGTGAAAGAAATTCTCTACCATGGGCAAATGGATAGTATTGCCTGGTCTCTGGCATGTGGAATTTCTGAACTTAGTCTCCTATTTTCCAGTCCATACTCTTTCCATTCCTGTTGTCAATATGTCTGTATCTATGGAGACATCTTCATTTATGATATCCCTCAAATTAGTTTTCTTTTTTAAAGAAAAATTTTATGCAAAGGAGTTAGGGAGAAAAAAAGCCCTGTAACTTGTTAAAATGCAGTCATGTATCTAAACATCATTCTCAAGTTAAGATCACCATAACAGGGCTTTTTTTGTTTTTGTTTTTTGTTCTACAATAGTTACTTATTGCAGAAACCTTTCCCATAACACACTGTAGCAACCCACTACACATTTTGTTCCAATTCTTGTTTTAGTTTAATAACTATTATTCATTCATTGGATTTGGTTTGGTCAATGAGTGACTTGATCTTGAAAAAACTACAGAAAATTGCCCATCTTGCCTGTATCTGTGTTGGACAAAACACTTCTTGATCCAGTGTGTAAAAAAACTTACCCCACTGATCAAAATCTAGAGAGCTGGGTTCTTACCATGATCAGATACGTAAGATAACTTTATTTCTGTGTTTATATTGCTTCTAATTTCTAAATATGACAAAACAGCTTTTATGTCATCTTTTTGGGTGGATTCTATTGTTCCAAAAAAAATTGTACAAGTGCTGTCTACTGGTTTATCAGCCCGCAGATCACTGCCCAAGTTTACAGTATAGGTAGCCCCCTCCTTAGCAATAGCGCTGAACTGATAACAAGAGTTGCCAGAAGGCTCTGCAGTCTGGTCCCATCAAAATCAACTGCTTCTTTAGTAATTAATGGCTGAACAGTTAAATTAATTTGGAAAATCAACTGGCTGATCTGGAAAAAAAAATCTGAAAAGTGCCATCCCTCATCATCTCAGAGTTTGTTCATCACAGTATTTAGTGATCCCAAAAAGAAAAAGGTCTGAGCAGTATTCTTAGAAACATAGTGTGGCTGAAACAGCAAAAAAAGAGGTTTTTTGTTACTGACCCTGCTGTGTATTTTGCATAGTTATAGGGAGTGGACTTTAAAAAAGCCGTTTGAACGTAAAGATCCCATATCAGTGCTTCAGGCTCTTCCGGCAAGTCCTTGCCTGTTGCTTTCACCATAGGTGGATCTAGGGTATGAACCTTTCTGATGTTTCAAAGAGCAGAGCCCCTCTGATCGCTGTGGGACCGCTCATAGGTGTAGCTGCTTATCTCGGTGTTCACAGCCACATAGTGAATCACCCTATGGTGGATGCAAGTCCGCGGGAGTCCTGAAGTGCTGGGTGGTGAGCAATGCACAGCTGATGTCTCCTTGATTAGACCACCACACTACAACATCGCTTTTCAGCTTCTTATCACGCAGGCTGCTATTCACTTCCCCACATAAGCTTGTTAAGATCTGGTTATTGAATTGACTGCTTGGGAGATGGCCACGTGCTATGAATATATAATTTTTTGATGTGCTTATCGCAAAGCCGTGGCAGTCCCATGCAAGAGGTTTTCTGTGGTCTAGAGCTTCAAAAGCAGAAGGGGAAAGCTCTGGAAAGGAAAGGACAAAGCGAGGAAAACTTCATTTTGTCTCGGCACAGACAGAAAAAGCCACAGGACAACTTGAAATTTATGGAGAGAAACAAGTCACTGATTTTTTTTGCTAAAGAACTTTGTTGTCAGGGAAGCCTATGAGACCCCCATACACTGTGAGAGATAATCTTGCTAATAAATGCCACATGGTGATCACAGCTATTTCTGAATGTAACCTCAGCACTGCTTGTGAATAACTAAATATATGTAGAGTAACAGAAGGAGGGTTACTTTACTGACTCGGCAAAAGCTTAGAGATTCTTATTATACTTTGAGCAGGAGGTTGGACTGGGAGACCTCCTGAGGCCTCTTCCAACCTGAATTGTCTCATGAGCCTGTTTAAAAGGTAGTCAGTGACAGAACAGTTGCAAGAGTTCCCCTGCCCCTAATATACAGCAGCTGTCAGTAAAAGCTGTATCCTTAGTGGTAATGGGTGCTTATGGCAAGATGATGTCATGTGCCATGGTAATACCAACAAGATGAAGTCTGCTAACATTAGAAGGCCAATCTGCTTCTCACTAAGGTATTTTATGTAGCGTGTTCTGTCTAGTCAGCTGGCGCAAGACGACTTTATTTTGGCAAAATTAAAAGGAAGAAAAAGAAAATATTCTTGAATTTAGTTTTCGTGTAGTGAATAAGTTCATCTGCAAAGACAGGAGGAAATCCAGGAAAAAATCTTTTTTTGTCTTTTTGTAAAAGTCTTTTGGCTTTCACTGGTGGTTTCACTTCAAAGCTGATTACTTTTTTAGGTTTTTAAAATTATTAAATAAAAATGATTTTAAATGTTTAGATTAGAAAAAATAAATCATTGGCTAGAATGAAACTTCATTGTAGGTCTGGGTTTTGCTTTTCATTTGGTTGTTGAAATAGATTGATTGCTCAGCTTTAGTTCCTTTATTTGCTTTGTAGACAAACAGTTTGGAGAAGGAGGGCCCAGTTCACAAGTCAAAGCTCAGTAGCATTTATCAATCCAGTATATGTATGTTTATCTTTAAACAAGCCATCTTCCAAACAGTTATTTTATAAGAGGAGAACATTAGGGATTTGCTATATATGAACGTTTCCATGTGTGCCAAATGTCACAGGCAAGCAGAATAGCACAAGGGAGCCAGCAAAATACACAGGGCCTCTTCCTCTTGTGTGTTTTACATCAGCATGACTTAGTTGATCTAATCCTGCTTTGTGTTGATACGGGGGATGAGGATTATGGCCACAGACACCATGGGCTGAGCCAGATCAGGGAGAGGGAAGCGCTAGCTGTGGTGCCAGCGGAGAAATCGCTGTAGGTGTGAGAGAAATAGCATGAGCTTCCTAAGGACGCTGATACCCGGGCATGACCTTTGCGTGGGAAGTGTGGCTTGGATCAAGGGTATGTGTCTTTGGGATGTGAAAGGTATAATGTGCTCTGAAAGCAGAAGCACATCTCTGATGCTGGGCATTAAGAATTAATTAGCCTTCATTTCAGCACTCGCATAGAAATGTGCCTGATTCTGGATGCTTCACAAGACAGAGACGTCAACACGAGCTTTAAAACACAGGGATTGCCAAACCCTGGAGAATTCCTTTCTCTGCAGTGTGTGGGACTTTCTGGGAATTCTGCAGCTGCTCATGTGCACTGGAGCTTTCGCCAGCGAAGTCTCCGGATCCCAAGTCCTGACACCACTCACAAGGTTATCACTTCATTCACGGTAAGAACTTCTGATCCATGCCATCCAGATTTACTGCCCCCAAATCAAAACCATTTGCTATAGTAATGAGGGATGATTGGCTTGAATGGTCCTAATCCATGTCAGAATTACTTTGAAAGGTTTGGGGGCATACAGGGATAATACTGAGCAGCCGAAGAAAAGCCATTAACTTGATTAAAAAGCCCATAGATATGCTGAGTTTATTTCATTGAGGATTTACAACCATCTTATCAGAATTTTTTTCTGCTAAATGTTGAATTAAAATAAGAATCCCAGTAGTTCAAGAAGAAATCCAGTGAGTCATACACAAATCTGTTACTATGAGATGCATTGATAACCCCAGCTTGTGGGACTACAGTTTATTTTCAACAGCAGTAAAGTGGCCATAAATCTATAGGCTGACTTTATTCCAATAAAAGGACCTTAAATGAGCGGCACATGAAGTCTCTTTTTCCGTGATTTTCTTTCTCCACCTTCACAAGCAAGCACCTATTGCTCTCCCTCGCATCATTTGCAAAAAGTAGCTACTCTGTTTGTGCTAACTACCAGCCGCCAGGTCCCAAGAGCTGCGTTGACCTAGATGTTGGGCTGCTGAGCTGAACCAACAAATTCATTTTGGACTCAGTTAAAGAGAGCAGATTCATGTCCAGCTGAGCCCAACATCGCACAGGCCACTGGAAAGTGCAAACTATTTTTAAGATTCTATATGCATCATCTATTTCTTTTAACTGCTTTATCCTCTTTATTCTTTATCCTGGTTCCCTACTTCATGCTGTTGTCCATGTGGGCACTCCCCTATGCTGAGTGTGCCTATACACAGTTATCATTCTGGTACTTTAGTATTTTATACCTTTCTACTTTGATACCAGTGGCAACAAAAGAGGCAGCACTTAGTGTCCGTGGTGCACCTTAGCTGATTTTCCACTGTTCATCACCAGTGAAGTCACCAACTCCTCTTCCTTCTGCACACCTTACAACTCTTCAGTTTATCTTGTGGGCTTCAAAAGTGCATTTTCCATGGCAGTCCCATTGCATAGCCAATCTTCTTGCCTTTGGGTGCAGGAAGAAATTCCTGAAAGGCACGATATTTGCTGTACTTCAAACCTGGTGCCTCAGAAGTTTCAGGATTATCTGGTAAGAAAAGTGTTTTAATTCTCTGACATTGAGAAGCAGAAAGTAAGAGAAAAAAAGCCAAAGCGGACCTAGAAAGACAGCTGCAGGGTTTCTGTCTAGTTTTGCTTCCTTAATGAATAAGAGCAAGACCAGTTTGTTGGAGGACCAGATTCAGACTTGGAGCCTTGAATACCTGATGAAGATCACCATGCCCTGAAGATGTGACTGCTTCCACCTGCAATCAGCCAGCCCATAGCTCCAGTTCAGGCTGGCCTGTAATTGCCACATGTCGGCTCTGGTGGTGGTCACAGATAGCTTTGCCTTTTGTATGCCAGGTAACACACCAGGGTAAGCATGACTGCTTTTCTCTCCACATCTTGGGAACTTCTCCCTCTGACACCATGTCCACAGGGAGGAGGCTATTTTGTCATCCCTCACCTATCTCTGTAGTCCTCTGAAAATCTATCTATACTACACATAGAGTTGCAGATAAAGTTGAATTTTCATTATTGCCGTTGCTGTTTCTGCCATCAAGTCTCCAAATTTTCCTGATACCTGCAGGAAAAGACAGTCCCATTGCTGGGGGGCCTGAATCAGACTCCAAGTCCTGTACATACCTCTATGGACATTACTGAACTTAGGTGACTACTTTTGATGTGTGCAGAAGGTCCACGGATTAACATATATAGGCAGGTCACCTTGAAGAAGAATGTTTGTAAGTATTTTTTTTTTTTTTATTTCTCTATTTTTCTGGCAGTTATTATTGTCTGTATATTTTCTTGATGTCTGTGTAGAAATTACATTCACTACCACCTCTATCTAATACACATTATTTTTATAAAATGTAGTTTGAATAGTTTGTCCTAGTTGAAATTTGACAGTTTGAATTAATTTCCTTCCTGGAAAATGTCAACTTTTCGTTGTGTGAAGTTCTTGAAATCAAAGCACAAATGTAGAGAGAATTAGTGTTAGCAGCTATAATGGTAAATTGATCATCTGGCTTCACCAGTCATAGATCAGAAAAATGCAATCTTTACTATCAAGGAAGAATTACATCTCTGGTGTCCTGTAAGAAAATGAAGAAGACAGAGATGACTGAAGTCCAGGATTTAGCTGGGCTTGCAAGAAATGTGCCTCATTAAGAAATTCTGACAGCCTCCCTCCTGACACGTGAAGTCACACTGTTGTGACACTACAGAAGTTAACGAAGTTTGTTCTAATTATAGTGACGCAAGAAATTGGAGACCGGAGATGGAGCGCTCTAAAGTGTTGCAACTAAATTGTAAAGCAGACCTTGGTTACCCAAGGGTGTTATTCACGTTAGTCTTGATCTTCCAGTCAGATCAGATCGGCATACGCACACCTCATCCTCCACACATTAGGCTGCAGGACCATTCCTGGATCACTTGGAAAGAGTGCTGTTTTTAAATCAAAACAGTTTGCCCCCTCCTCAATGCTAGTACTTGAGGTAATGTTTGGCTCAGGTGGCCTTCTATTTACAATATTAACCTTTCGGCTGAGTAGCTTTTCAAACTCAGAAGCTCGCTTTTAGAAATTAATCTTTAAAGAACAGGCTACATACAGTAACTATAATTTCTTTAACTACTTGCAATATTGATGTCTGACTTGTCTTAATTGTTTAATGGAAACAGTGATATTTAGCAGGCCTGGGATGGTCTGTCATAGGCAGAAGAAATAATATTTCTGGTTTTGGCCACTGTACTTTATGTGAGCTCAGCCACAGACCCAAAAAAGCCAGAAGTACAAAGCAGCCCCTTAAAATCTCCATCAGATATTTTGCTGGATCAGTATCTCACAGGACAGAGTATTAAACACCTTTTCTCTTAGACAGCAGCGTGTTGGTTATACACAGAGAAGTGATTTGGCTGGCAGTTTGGGAGGTAAGCTCTCATTAAGCTGTGGGCTTTGAGAAGACTCCTTGATAGCGTTTCTGCAGCAACTGCCAGTGCTAATTTTGTAAGTGTGCTCCAGCTCTTTTTAAGATCATCTTGGTGGTGCAGCACAGATTAAATGTGCAGCTCCAATGTGTTGTTGTGAGATGCCTTTTAAAATTCTATCGACAGCCTCTTGTGTAGGAGCTTCACCATCTGCTGCAATCTGAAAGGGTAAGAGGGAAAATCTATAGCTGGTGCAAATCCAGGCAAACCATGCTGGGGAGGATTTTGTCCCATAGCTGCTAAATTGCAGACTAGACAAATGTTTTAGTAAAGGTGTCAGTCTCTGGGATGTAACATCTCTTTCCAGTTTGGGAAATACTTTGGGGTATCATATAGAATTATATTTGTACATGGATAACAGCGCAGTGTATCAGGTGGTGTTTCTCCATAGGGGATAACTGCATTACAGCTTTGAGACAGCAGATTCTATATGAATAAATCTTGGTGGTGGATAAAAGCCTTATCAGACAAGCATCTTGCAGGAAGGAATGGATGATATTTAATATCAGAAGACTATCACTGAAAACAGTAGCTTTCTGTCACTGCCCTGCCTATAGCCGGGTTGAGCTTATTGCATCCTGATAGTTGCCACAGTAGAAATGACTCCTGAAGAGGGATTTGGAAGAACACACAGTAGCGGCCTTTTGAGGAAGTCTGCTCTTGTTGTTGTGGGAGAGTAAAGGGGGTGGGAGGGGGTCAGTAGGTTAAACCCGAAAGCAGGAGAAGAATAGGAAAAGATGCTACAGTGCTGAAGATGAGGGCAGGGCAGTTCCTGAGGAAAAAAGAGGTGAAGAGAGATTTAGTAGAAAGAGTGAAATAGTTAAAGTGATGAGAAAGGAGAATGAATTTCAAAACGGCTTTTCCTCATTGATTGCATACGTGTTGAGCAGACCAGTGTGTGAAGGATGATAACATCCAAGATAAGGTTGATTGATAGGAATGAGAGCATTTGGATAAGAGAACAGGGCAGGAAATGATAATGTAGGCTATCAACAGCTATGTCAAGGGTGAAACTAAACCCTTTCTAATGCAAGCTTCTGATTTTCTGAATTTTGCGTGTATTTTCTCTCTCTCTCATTCTAGATTCCATTTTTTTTCTGTATTAAGGGGGGAAAAAAAGAGAAATTTTGCTGAGGTATTTGCAATCTGGAAGCCCACCTAAGTGAATACCTGCACGTTGTTTCTCCTCCCTAATATGTTTCCATGTGCACTGTTTTCACCAGGTATGATTCGCCTGTGTTCTGCATTATCAATTTCAATTAACTTTAATGGAGTTGCACAATCTGAATTGTGGGAACAGAACTGGTTGCTCAAAACTCCACTTTCCAGCACACAACAGTTGAGGTTAAAGACCTCTTCCTTAATTAGCGATGCTAGTGGTAGATGATTTTTCATTTGTGTAATCAGGTCTTTGAGAATAGCGCTAAGTACCCATCAAAGACTAGCATAACATACAGATGCAGCCACCTTCTGTGGGCTCTGGTCCCTGACTGTGACAATGTGAAGCAGGGTCGTCTATCTCCCCCCAGTCCTGATTCTCCATAAGAATTGGTGCAACCTGCGCTGAAACTGTCAGTCTTGCTTCTTCCTACTTTCTGTGGGAATAAGAAACTGCTCTGCCCGGTGGTGTGTAATAGATGGGTCAGCAGTGTACAGTATAGCAGAGAGAAAGTTATGATTCCTGTTTTATTCCATAATTGCTGGACACTTTCCATCCATACTTCTGCGCTAAAGAGCTAAGCCTACAATCTCAAAACTATTCCACGAGACTCTTCTCCCTATTTGGTGCTAAGCTTCTGCAAAACAGCCATGTGCTGCTACCTAGCATTAATATTATGCTGTCAAGTGGTGATGAAGTAAGTAGCTATTTGACTGTTTCACACTGTCAGACAACAAGGTATCAAGTCAACAGCTAGCCTTTGTTGGGTGCAGCACTTCGATTGCAGCCATCTCGTGCTTCCAACTGTAAATATTAATAGTATAAGATAGACCTTTATTGGCTACATAATACTTGCTTTAGCACGCTACATGACACTGTCGCGTTACTTAGCTAATTATATTCCTTGATAAAAATTTTGAGTATGTTTTTATCCTACTGGCTTTTTTTCTAGTAGAAAGTTGATTAGAGACAACAAACATCACTGACTCAGCTTCAGGAAAAAATTTGGAGCAGTTGCATACATGAAAAATGTAAATGAAAAAAAAATCTATAAACCTCTATGTCAATAATTACTCCTCAAAACCCTGTTTTAATCTTGATTTAGACCTTTGATTTTTTGGTGGAGTTATTTTTTCTTGTAGCCTTTTTTTTTAAGTGTACTTCCATCTTGTTGATAGAAAAATACGAGTGGGTAATACCTGTGAACCTTACCTCTGTCCTCAAGGATTTTGGGTCAAGTACTGCATACCATAATATAGTATCTAGTCATTGTATTAATATTGCTGGCATTCAACAGGTTTGCATCTGAATGTGATGTGGATGAAGCCAACTCTAATAATTGCTTTTTGGATATCTGCTGAAGATACAAGTGGTTTATGAAGTCTTTTTCTATGTTATAGCCAGCGCAGTACATGAGAAAAAGGTTTCTAAAAATGCATTAGAGATTTCTCTTAAACTTCTACTCCATGCTTTTACCTTACTGCCACCTAAAGAAAACTAACAGAAAATACATTGCACTTCAGATTAGAGAGAACAGGCAGCCTAAGTGGTTCTTCCTTCTCAGCTCATCTCTGCTCTGACTTCTTCAGAGAGATCCTCAGCAACCACTGAGGTTCCCTGACAATATTACATATTGAAAGGACAGGGAAAAGTTTGTATGGGGATAATAACTTCCAAACCCGTAGAAAGTAATAGAAGATGCCACTTTTTACTAGTGGGTTCAGGTCTACCATGAAGGACGTGTTACATTTTCATATGTATGGAAACCAAGCATTTTCTCTTGGCCTGAATGAGTTTTGTGTCTGATGAAAGGAAACAATAAAATAGGAAAGGACCAAACGGAATTTTCCATGAGACACAGCACAGTGTCTTGCATGACTCTCATGTGCAATAAGCTGCATCAGTTCACAAAATGGTACGCTTTGGTTAAAAAAAGATAACAGTTACATCATTATATAAATTTTGCGGAGGAGATGTGTGCTTACATCGCCATTTCCCTGAGGGATTGGAGTAAACCCAGATAAGAGGACCAAATATTATACTTTACTTTGGTGTTTGTGAATACAAACCACAATTAGCCATGCTGAAGATGTGATGGTGCTAGGCCCTCTCCTTGCCTACTCTCTATTTCTTCATTGATCTTAATTGTGGGCAGGTTTGAGGGTTTTTTTTGTGTGTTCCAGGATTAGCAGCTCCCAGGTGTCAGCCAAGCTTACAGTGTTCAGACCTCATATCCTTTTCCTGGATAACTGGCAAAAAGTCAACGGGGGAGAAAAATTCTTGTCACACGATGATCAGGAAAGGAACTGCACCTTTAGTTTCACCCACAAATGGTTACTGCTTGGAGAAGAGGGATCAGAGGGTCCTGTCCCTTGGGGGATAAGAAGAGCGCGGTGTATGAGTGTTACCAGTGCTGCACCAGACAGAAATGGAAATATTTCCATTTATTTCAGTAACGGATAAATTAGACCCCAAACTATTTATGTGCTTGAGAATCTCCAAAATCCCCACCCTAGCATTTTGCAGGGTCCAACAACAACCAAAGTTGTCTACAGTGGTGCAAAATCTGCTCATGCAAAATAATTACAAAGGTTTGTAAAGCTGCTGATTCTCCTGTCCTTTCCACTGAATTACAGCAGTATCACATTTTTTTATTTCAGTGCTCTTATTCTTCTTGAAAAGTGAATAATTTCTTCTATCAAATATTGTTTGAATAAATTTAAGGACTGTTTTATTTGCTGCACAGTTAGTTTTGTACAAAGCTCAGATATTTTTGTAACAAGCTCTGCCTCTCGTTTAAGTGGCTCTCTGTATCAAAACAGATAAGTGTTCCTGATCTTTTGAAACCAAAATATTTTTCAGATCCTCAGGAACAGGAATTTTGTATTGCTTTTTAGTGGAAAAACATTCTATAAGCCTAGTAAAGTGTGCAATTTTTTTTTTTCAGATGTTAATAGGAAGGGAATTTCATAACAAGAACCAAAAAAATACTCTGCACAAGAATGTACTTTACAAGCAGAGTTCATCAAGAGATACATAGGCAGATTAACATGCCAGCCTTGTTTTATCTGGAAACTTCATAATTTCATGGACTTTTGATAGTAATCTTAAAATGTGATTAGTTTCCAAGGCATTAACGCTAGCCTACATGGCATATTTGTTATGCTGAGCTAATATGTCAATACTATTAAGGAGCTATAGCACTATCACTGTCAAAATAAAGTAGTGTTTGGAATCGAGGACCATGGTTTCCATCCAGGCACCTGAATAAATGTGGGTAGATTTTCTGAAGTGCTTCATCTGTAGTACCTGGCAAATCTCCGTATTTACCCTTTATCTCGCATCCTTTAAATATATGTTTATAAACACATCTAAGGCGTGGGTGGCTTTTGGTCTTTCTGATTGTAATGGTGGTGAATGAGCTTCCTTTGAAGCCACCTTGGTCCTCATCTGGCAATAAATTCCATGTAAAGCCTCACACTTATGTTTCAGTTCTGTCAATTTTAGTGAAAGGACAAGCATTGAACCCCAAGAGATTGCTGCCACCATGCACTCGGTATGAGTAAGTTTTTTCCATCACAAACTCCGTAACTCCTGCCCAGTTTCTTTTTCTTTTCATAAGTATTCAAATGAAAGCCCAGACTATATTTTTCAGCTTGAAAGTGAGGTTGAAATTTTCTTTTCTTTAGAAACTTTTCATCAATTAATCTGTTTGGGATTTATGGAATTAAAACAGATTCATGGTCTCGTTTCAGTCAGTGTTTGGCCAAGTTCTTCAGCAAATAAAAAGCATCTTATTATGTGAAAGTGGAAGCCCATAAATGACTAATGCCTGCTGTTGGGGTATCACTGCTGTTTTGCTACTTTCTGGATAAAAATCCATATTTTTTTTAAAACAAATTTTAAAAAAATTACCACTGAACATAGCTTCATTTCCATTTCAGTGGAAAACAGACACAAAAATACAAACAAAAGACCTTTCAATACTTGCAGCAAAATAATTTTCTCATAAATTCTATTTTAAGGAGCAAAGTAAATGGGAACATGCAAAGTTTCAGCATTAGATCAATAGCGAGAGCCAAAAATACCAGAATTACCAAAATGTTCTTTTGTGTTTGGATAGTCCCGAGGATGAGATCAGAGTTACACTTTTTATCTACAGGGATAACTGGAAGACAAAGTATTTATTCATGCTCTTACAAAAAAAAGAAAGAAAAGTAAAAGTAAAATATTATTTTTATGAGTTAATTTTTCTAAAGCAACTTTCAGAATACCTTCCCTCACTGCTAAGCCTGCTGCATTATTTGAAGATAGAAAAAATAGATAAAAGAGAAAAGAACATTAAGTCTCATTGAACCATATGAGAAAAAAAGATGTAAAATTTAGTATCTGAACAATGCAGGCATGGAGTGCATGAATGCGTTATAAAGTGAGCAATGACTGAAGTAAATGCCCATGTGATGTGAATGTGAGTCTACAGGGAAAACATCAGAAGGTGAGAAAAAGGAAAACAATGCCATTGCAACATAAAGGATGGTGTACAGACAAAATGTGTTAGTCTGAATACTAAATGTGTTATGTGAATACCATACTTGAGCTGATTCCTATACTGCAGTGTTATGCTGTCATATGTCATCTGGGCTCCCTTTTCTGCTTATATTTACCACGCACATTAAATATTCAACTGCTTTTCACTGATGCGTGCAGTAATGCTGGCCTTGTGAGGAGCTTTCTTGTCTTTTCCCAACTAAGACACATCAGTTAACCTTATTGTCTTTGCATCCTAATGTTTTTGTACCTTATGTTATGACACATATTAAAAGTGTTTCTTGCAATATCCTTTTAGAAGTTTTAGTTAAATCCTGTGTTTTGAATACAGACTAATAGAAAATAGCAAAGAATATTAAGGGGCTGTTCTGCTCTGAAAAACAACAGCAAAAATGGCATTATGACATTTCCAATGACTTCCAGAGCAGAGCTGCTCATTTTACAAATCTAAAGATGTTTCTTCTTACCCCACATTTGACCTGGCACAGGAATAAAGCTGGGGTCTCTCTGGCTCCTACCATCAACGGTAACAATTCTGCCATGATGGGTGATCTACAACCATGCGAATGACATGAAAACAAATAAATTCCAGCTTTTTCCCTGCTCAGCTGCGCTGACTCTGCTAGGCTAATAAAAATAGTAAAAACTTAACTTCAGTCGATGAAATAATATTATTTCAATAACCTATCATCAGACTGTAATAAGTTTACCTGTGCTCTACAGTCCTTTTCTCCAAATAGGTGACATGAGGAGGGTTTTCTCAAAGTAAGGTACTACAGAGAATAAATCAGAAGTACCCTTTATGTTTCCAGCAATAGCCTTACAGAACTTAGGTTATATAGACCAGACTGCCTATTTCCTTCCCGCCGTCTGCTCCCTGTCTAGATCTTAGGAGCATCAGGAGAGCTGACAGGTTCGAGTTGGCTTCTGTTTGTTGATATCTCTCCTAACCCATGGCTTGCTCCCTGCTCGGGAAAGCAAGCCAGCAGGAATGTGTCATGGGCTGGCTATGCTGACCATGGATGCTGGAGGCCGAAGGCATCAGTTTTTTAACAGGGGTTTGGTCCTCTCTCCTTTGGTCCTCAAGTACTGCTGGCTTCAGTATGATATTAGAGCATGTAAATGAGTGGTTTTTAAATATCTCTGATTTCATGAGGTTGTATTGTTGCAAGGCAAGGACCTCAAATGCAGTGGAGTTAGCTATGCGGGACAGGGAATTTCAGAAAAATGTCTTAATTTTGAAATATTTTACTGTACATATTAGTCCTTATCAACAGGCTGCAAGAGCACTGGAGAAGGCAAAAGTCCCAGTAGATACAAATGTGCTCACTTACTAAGACATCAGTCTGATGCTCCCCAATGGCTTGACCTGATCTTGCTGCCTGGAATCACAGGTTGTTCAGCCACACCATACGAGGGGAACCTGAAGCTGACCTTCGTGTATGGCGAGACCCTCTGTTCACTCTCTGCAGGTTATGACAGCTGGGATAAGCTTTTCAGTGACCTGGGGCACCCACAGCTCCTCAGCTGTTGCTGTGGAGAAGCAGCAGGTGAGTGGTTTGTCTAAAAATTAGGGTAATAGCACTTCTCAGTTTCACTTACCCAACTTTACATCTTCATTTTACCACACTCCTGAGGCTGGCAGCTGAATATTATTGTCTTAGTGTTGTCAACATTGGGCATTCAAGCTTAGGGTAAGAAGAAAAATTATTATATTGCCTTAAAATAATTATATTTGAATATGAAAAATATTTTTAAAAAATTCTGTGTTGTATTTTTGTCTTTCTATGGCTCTTAAAGTCTTCCCCAAGTTTGGGAGGGTTAGCAACTTATATGCTTCCAGGGAGGCTGAAATCGGTGTGTAGGAGCTCAAATACCTGCCATCTAGGGCAGAATTGTTCATTCAGAATGAAGGTGTTGACAATATTACTACCCTAGTTTCACAAATGAACGGACTCTGAAGTATGGAAGTGTCCTAACCCTCTGCAGGAGGAAGGAATGTAAATTCAGGACAAGAACAAATCTATACTGATGACAAAGAGAACAAACTTCTTTCACCAAATACTTGCCCTTACAAGCATGCAAATTTCTTCTTTGGGATTTTTTTTGTTTCCGCTTTTGCATTTGAAAAAGCAAAATGCTAATGTTGCTCTTGCGCTCCACCTCCTAATTTTTGAGAAGTTTTCTGCTAGAAAGAGGAGGTGAAACATAGTTTTTTACAAATAATTGCCTAAAACTCTTCTAAATTGTTTTGCAACCTCAAGACATAAACTGATGAGAGTACTGGCTCAGAACTGGTGCAGTGTGAAAACTAACCTGTATGGCTGTATTTGCCATTATGTGGCTCCATAGGTCTTGAAAATAAAATATTGCTTATATTTCTGTGTATAATGGCAAGATAGAGGTATGCAAGAGCAAGACAGACAGGTAAAGCCACAGTGAGACTGGGGGAAAACGGTGTAGTCGTTACATTCCTGATGTCCACACCTTTTAGTCAAATGATAATTATCCATTAAAAGCCTCGTAAGTATGAATATGTAAATAGCTATGGAATGCATTATTCATGAATCACTAGGCATTAATTATTGTAATTAAGTATCATTTGCTACGTTCATATTAATAACCCTTGCAGTTAATGAATACATTAGCTAATTGCTGTAGAGCAGATTCAATCAAAATTCTGCATGTCTCTCCTATGGAAGCCTGAGAGAGTTTTCTTGAATTTAGATTCAATATTGAACATATCTTACATGCTTATCAGTGTATTTTTAATGACATTAAATGTGAATCGTAACCTCCAGTGCATGATGCTTGTCCTTGCGCCCAGGAGGATGGAAAGGTACCAGCTGGAAGAGGATATGAAAGCAACAACAGTGCACATCAGAGCACATAGCAATAGCTACCTTGAGCAGAACTTTAATTCTGGGACATGAAATCCACCACCACTTTCAAGTTTCATGTATATTCACATGTACAATAGGAGAGGGTGTGCTTTGTGAGGAAGTGCTGTCCCAAAGGTGCCGCTGATGATAATGTTCAAGAAACAATTTCAAAGTACAGACTGAGCTGTTTGCCAGCCGGTGCAGGGATGCGTCTGCCTTTTGCTGGCACAAGCAGAACACAGCACTAGCAGGATGTGCTCCTGAGCCTAATGGGGCCTCAGGGCACTCTTGAAACACAAGTAAGATGAACAACCAAACTCCGTTTTGTTTTTTTTTTTACGCACTGGAAATCTATTTCAGGTAATAGTAATCTAAGTAGTACAGAAAGAAGGCTTGCTGCAGGGTTTTTTGTGTGTTTTTTTTTTAGGCTATCATTCTTAGAACTAGGGTTTGTGGTTGCTGAAGTAGAAATTTTGAAGAATTTTTCATTACAAACTAAAGTTTCATTATTTTTAGGGAGAATCACTAACTCAAGATACGAAAATATAAGTTCAAGTGCTAAAAATTAATATACACAAGTAAAGCGCCCCCTCGGCTGAACTGTTGGGTGTCAGGCCAGGAAAAATATTTGCAATGAAAGAATGAAACCTGATTTCATCACTGAGAGTTTGAAGCAGATTTTTTCCTATTTTTAGTTTTCCCAACATACTGTCGTCACATGCACTGAGTAAATTGAGTATTGGATCTAGTTTCTCAAAAATTAAATGTTCTGGAAGTAAGAGAATTCAAATAAGCACACCACATCAAGGGTATTTTCCAATTGACAAACACATGGGGTCTTTGTAGTTGAAATCGTGACAGGATACTGCTGGCAGAGTCCAAATTGTATTAGAGCACCAGCAGAGGAGGGTCAGTCAGAGGCTGTTTTTTAAGGGTCAGAAGTAGGAGCTACGGTCAATAAAGCGACTGTCATTCTCTGTGTATGCTTCCCCAGAGAAACACCTCTCATTTGTTTGCCAAACACATTAAAGAATATACTTTCATTCATCCCATAGCTGATGCAAATCCCTTTGCTCTTCCTTATAGCACCTCCATTACTGCTGTCTTTCTCCTCTTTTCAAAAATCTTAATTCTGCCTCAAGCATGAACACTGTTACTTCACATTGCCCATATTTCTGAATGACAGCCACTGGCATCTGAAAAAAAATTTGAATCTTAGTATCAAAATATACAGGGACCCATTACAGATAATATCAGCATTCAGCATCACAAGCTATACCTCCAAAAATCATAACCTTACTTGTTTGTTTTCTTTCATTTGCTTGTCTGGTATCCCTCCTCTCATTCTGAGCATATTGACATGACAGTTTTCCGAACCCTTCTCAACACCCAAAATGGTATGATCCTTTTATTTTTTTTTTACCTTTTTTTTTTACTTTTTTTTTTTTACTTTTACTTTTTTTTTTTAAATGAATACTGAGATTTTCACAAAAGTGTGAACTCATCTAGGAGCTTGTGTTCTAAATAAAAATCAAATATCAAAAGATTTGCAACAAAATTGCAACACTGGAGATGTATGAAATTCTTGCTGTTATATCTTAGTCTTAAATAGGAATGATGGGTCTTTTCAACCCCTCTAATCCTAAAAAATCTTAACAATTGGATGTATTTACAAAGAACCTAGTGCTTAGTGTCCTTATTCATCCAGCTATTTTTTCATGTTTTCTTCTATAGCCTTTAAATTGCCTACACCTGCATTTCTTTAAAAAAAGAAAAAAATCAAGAAAGTTATTTTAATTAATCTGGCATTTGTTTCTTTATTTTTTAAACCTTTTAAAACACAAATACGAAGTCTGTTCTCCACTGGTGTGTTAGAAGACCTGTGCATGGGCCAGGTCCATCTTACGGGCTATGGTAGCTCCATCAAAATGCCAACGGAGACCTTGTAACACTCAACAGTTTTGTAAGTACTGACAGTACATAAGGAGGAACCAAGTAATGAGGGTCACTTCAAGCCATGTGGATAAAATCCCTTCCTCTCTGAACTGTTGGTCTGGGGGCTTGTTTGTTTAGTTGTGCTCTGTAAGGTACCAAGAGCTACCCAGCAGAGGTAATCACCCTTGACAGGTAGCACAGTATCGCAGCCGAGGTGGTTCGAGAGGCTGAACCGCTCTCTTGGGAAGCACCTGCCTGACCCTGCACTGTCAGCACTCCTGGAGAAGACACAGGGGAGACACACCCTTAGTTTTTGTGTGGTGTAAAGTGCAGATGTTCAGAAAACATGGCACACACAGAGCAAATGAATAGAGTCATCAGCAGAAAATGAGTAGACATAAAAAGACAAAGGCAGAAGGTTTATTTTTTGTATAAAGGTAGGAAAGTTATGTACATGTGCACAATGTAGTTGAGAATACAGAAGTACAAAGAGGAAAGGAGCAGCATTTCTGAAGTCAGGGGATGTTTCATGATGACAAGGCATTAGAGGAAGGAAAGAATTCAATTACAGGTGTATACTCAGAAAAAGAAAGAGTGAATTGATGCTCTGCTAACATATTCTAGGTTAATAACTTGCATATTCCTGTAAATATGTATAAAACCTGTACTTAATATTGTATGTACACTCGTATCAAGTTTCTAGTATTGAAAAGAAAGTGTTTTGGAATCTCTATACAGATACATACTTTGTTTTTCATATTATGCATATAGCTATAGTATTTCAGACATACTCTTATTACATGTACTGCTTTCTAGCTTTCTTCAACATTAATATCAGGATGAAATTTTTGCTTATTACAGTGTATTCATATTCTATAAACCACATAACAGTTTGATTTACTTATGTGGGAGCTGAACTAAACCCAGTGATAAAAACCCTAAAATTATTGTGATTCTTTAAATTTTGCTTTAAAAAAAAACTTGTTTTGAACAGCTTTGGTTCATAGCATCATTTTTTTTTCATTAGAACTCTCAAAATTTCTTATTTCTTTGCTTTTAGTTAGTATTCTGAAATGATATGATATTTTTTATTTCAAACTATTTGTGATGGTGTTAAAATTTCTCATTTCAGTAATACTGAACCATGTAACATTTTTAGCCAGGATGAAATGAAAACTACAGTTTGGAATAAAATTTCCAGCATAATACATTGTTTATTGCTTCAAATTTCCCCGTATAAAAGAAAATTGACATTTTAACTCAAAACAAGGTGAATGTTTTCATTTTGTTTTGTTTTACTTTGATATTTTAAACCAAAATGCAAACATTTCACACAGAAATATTGATTTCATAAAAAAAATATGATCTTTTTCCCCTGAAATTGTAAGTTTGATCACATTGCTTTACTTGGAGTAAACCCCCAAATTTTCCAAAACTGTATTTTCATGTAAAAAAAGAATCCAAAATGCAGTTTTGTTTAGTTTTGTTTTGTTCTTTTTGCGTGTGTTCTATAATTATGTGATTCCCAGTAAGATAACCAAGCCCTACACCTGATAGAATACAGTTTTGGTTCTGACACTGCTACTACATTAATTTCATCCCCAGTTCTTGAACGTGCATTCCCACCTCATGTTTATTGTTTGCTTACAAAGAGGAAAGGAACTTTGAGCTGAATGATTTATTTATTTATTTTTTAATAAGAGATTAAGAAGGAAATTACGCCAATCACTTTTCTGGTATGATAATGACAGCAAAGAAATTATCCTTGTGTAATACAATTCTTATAAGTAAATATATTGTGCTTAAGTTTTCATACTAAGGCAGGTGCTTGAGATAGGAATATGTGACACAGCACACGGGTGAATCATGGTATTTTCCACAAACGTGCAAAAATGTGTTTGTTTTTTTCCCCCTGAAAACAGGAGTAGACTTTTTAATGACACTAGTGTTGACACAACTCTGTGCTGAATGATATTCAGAAAAATAACAGACTTTGGAACATTTATGAGGGTGGGAAGTTAAAAATAGAGGCTTGATTCCCAAGCAATGAATTCTGCTACATCCTGCCGTGGCAAAACAGGAACCTTAACATCTCCCTTATACACATTTTAAGGTGTCTTAATGTAACTGTGGACTTAAAGGTGGGATTCGCTCCCCGTGAACGCTCTCAAGTCCAATCCACAGCAAGTGGGGTAGGACTGAAGAAAGAGGGTCAGGTTTGAAGTTGGGGAAGCCGTAATATCAGTGGGCTCAAGGACTTCTGCAGAAGATCAGCTGTTCTCTCTGGAGTCATAAAACTTCACTGCATAATGTCAGTTAGTCTTTCCTATAACTCTGCTACATGCCACATCGCTTAATAGTAAAACACCACTTGTACACGCTTAGTCTTTTGGATCATTGCTCAAGGTCACTGCTTAAATGACTAAGAGGAGTACAAAATCTATACAAATATAATATGAACATGACTGCCCAAAGAAATGTTTGCACAGTTCATAAATGGTTCTTGCCTTAAAGAATTGTTCAGAAAAACAAAACCTCACTTTTCACTATTTTGTATTTAACAATGTACTTCACTTGTGTCTACAGTCTCAAAGGCAACAGCACAGATATTTTGCTATTACAGTTTTTGCTAAATCTCCTGATATTCATAATATTCAGGCCCATTTTTTTCATTCTTTAAAGAATCCATGGACAACCAATCAGCTCAACTACCTTGATCGCTTCCTGAGAGGGAAAAAACCAACTATATTTTTGTCTGATGACACTCATATCTATTGATGGATAACATAGATTTACTCAAAGTGGTAGAAGTCTTTGATCAAACAACAAATCTATGATTTTGAAGTCTGATGTACTTATTGGGTCTTTCTTGAGAAAGGAATGATGATGAACATTAAGATGGCTGTATTTTATCTCAGTATAAGATATTGGAGGTGTATAGGCTACCAGAGCAGAAGTTCAGGATTAGTGATATCAGCACAGGATTGCCACTAATTCAAATGGATGTAAGAGTGTCCTCAGTATGTCACCAACTGCTAAGCCAAACTATTATCTAATTATCCAAAAATGTCATATGTGATTTCACAGGTGTGAGACCAAACTGCCAAAGAAACAGCAATGAATATGATGCAAAGGTAGTGACCCTCTGTAAGATGTAATGGTGAAATTAGCCTTATTGAAGGCAGTGGGTCTTTGCCACTCATTGCAGTAGGGTTTGAATGCCACCATCAGCATATCTTGTAGTTCTTGTTAATTAGTATTGCCTACTGGTGTGTCCCACTGTTGCCCACTGGCTGTGTGTATGCGGTGAAATGCTCTGGGGTGGAGGTGGGATGAAACACTTTTTTAAGATCTGCTAGCAGTTGTTCTAAAACTAAGAGAAAGAACTAAACCAGATCCAAAGCAATTAATAGAAAATTGTTCAAAGAAATATAAAACAATTTTTAAAACTCTGATGTTCATATTGCTTTGCTAAGTTGTTCGGTCAAGGCATCTTCTGCTGTATTAAAATGCAAAAGTTTAAAGACTGCTAATAGTCTTCCTGTTCACCCCACTCAACTGCTGGATCATCATCCATTCGCAGAATAAGATAGGAGAGAAGCTGAAAGAGGTTCTGCCACAACAGTAATGAGACAAAAAAGGAGAGGTCGCTTACATCTATCTCACAGCGGTCTCCGGCATAGTTCACATCGCAGAGGCAGTGGAACTTGTTGAGTAGGTTCTGACAGAGGCCCCCATTCAGACACGGGTTGGAGCTGCACTCATCAATGTCCTTTTCACACCTGGAGGAAAGACTGCAAATAGTGAGCATCTGAAATCACAAATAAAATGCACTGAACCAGGCACATTTTTAATTCAGAAGCTTTTGGGGGAAGGGAGAGGAGGATGTTCTATTTGAAATCTGCAGTCTAATTCCACATGTGTTCATGATTTTATTCACTACCTGATTAGCCACATCAAATCCTAAACTTCCTGTATTGTTTTCAAACACAAATAGTTAAGCCGGAAATTTCATCTCTGTAAAGCATTTCATGGTTAATGGTGCTTAGCAATCTAAAATGAAAGTTTGTGTGTGATTTTAGAGCTAGATCCAGCACGTGCCCTTCCAATAGCTTGCTTATCCTTTTTCATTGTTCCTGGGAGCTGAGGGCACATTCTCCTTTTCAGTAGTCCGGACATAAATCAAACAAATGTGTGTTTTTTGCAGCTGAGTGCCCCTGGGAATGATCACCTGCTTTTTTTTTTCTCAGTTTGAAATGCCGATCGGTACCTAGCAGAATCTCCTATCTGGTGAGGATGTGGGCCCCAAGAATGGTAAGGATGGTTTAGAAAAGGGCTTTACAAGCTTAAACGTGTACCATTAAATGTTTTGGAGCTAATTCTGATAATAAAGGAAATTTGAGTTTTCATAATTTCTCAAGGCAACCGACTGGACATTAATGAGGAACGTGAGATTGTCTGAAAACTAGGAATGATTTGGTGATTTGCTGCTCTGACAAAGTTCCCCATGAATTCCCTACACTTTTTTTTCAAATAGCACTAATGGTTAATCCTATTTTTTCCAGATAAAAAAGCAGATTTGTTTTTAAAGAAGAATGTGAGAATTATAAGGAATTGCTTTGTTTGATCATATTCATAACCACACAATAAATTTTAGTGTTACATTAAAGAAGAGCTGTTCTTTTTATTAAACACTTTTAGCTGATTTTTTATTGATCTATAAAAAAGTTTCAAGAGTTTCTTTCAATTGTATGTTATATTCACTTACTTCAAAAATAAAAGTATTAATCCAATGTATAAAAATTGTATAGCTATGAACTTACCTATGCAAAAGCAAAATACAAAAAAACAAAATCTTGCAGGGAATTAGGCATCTGAATCCAACTGAGTTTCAAGAACACTTGAAAATCTAACTCCCTTAGGTAATTTTGAAAATTTCAGATTGAATTCAATGAAAATTTTCTTTTCAAGAGATAGCTACGTCTCCTTTTCTGGAGTAGTATTTTCACATTTCCCTTTCCATGTACTATTAACTTTGGGTGGGTTTTTTTGTGATCCCAAGTCAATTGATTGGTATAGAAAGAGACTATTTTCTCTATGCTGTGCATCAATGGCTTTCTGAGGGATAAAATATTGTCTTAAAGGAAAATGCCTGTTTTATCAACCATATAGATAAATATACAAAGGGCTTGGGTTTTAATTTTTTTATTAACTGATATATTTGTATTTGTTCTGAAAAAAAGAAGGGGTGAAATTTTCTCATTTGGTATACTAAGAGCTGCAAGCATGGAAGTGCTGCTGGTTTATGGTTTGGCAGTCTGGAGAAAAAGAGGACAAATAGTCAATTTTAGACATTGGAGAAGAATGCCTTGCTGTGATAGCCCGTTAAAGATCAGTACACTTGGTACAAGGCTGCTGTTCAATATGAGAATCACGGGAACCATAAAATAGAGGTTATTGCCAGCCACTGGGATGGATGTAAGGAAGGTTCATTCTCAAAGCTGTAGTTAGCAAGTTGCCTGGCGGGGGAAGGAAGAAGGAAAAAGTGCTTTCCTTCTATCTTGAAGTACCAAGTAATAGACACACCGAAGAAGTGTCTGAGAATATGCTTTTACTTTTTTATATTTTATTTTATTTGATCTTTTACTCTTTTTTTGACTATTTTGAGGTGGTACACACACCTTCTGGCTGAGTTAAACAGTACAACGCAGATGTGTCTGCCAACTACACTGTGCACTGAGTGGGTGGAAATTTTCATTTCATCTACCTTTTATAGCTTACTGTACTGTTTTCACAAGATCAGTGGGTTAATAAGTTTTTGAGAGAACGAAAACTTTTTGTTGAAAACTTCTTCGTGTTTGCAAACCAGGCATAGCTTGGTCCTGTTGAACATTTTTGGATATTATACTCTGAAGTAATGCTAATTTCACTAAGAGCATGTACAGTATTCCTTTCTCGCCATCCAAAAGGGTGCCCTTACCTATTCAGACTATATTATGACTGGGACAATGTCTTCCTACATTTCTACAGCACCTGATGCCCTGAGGCTGTCAGGACTCCCTGCTCCAGGGCTGTTTGCAGAACATTATCAAATGGTAAGTGTGAATTGTGACAATATGCTACAAGATAAAAATTTAACTGAGAGGAAGGCCCCTTCTGTTTCAGACTAAACTATAACCTGTAAAAAGTATTTCTCAGCTTCTTTTTTTAAATAATTATTCTGTTTTCATACTTCAGCATTCAGTAAGAAAGTCACAAGCTGCAGTACCACCAGGTATGTCATCTCACACAATCCCTGTGGGAGCATAGATTGTATATTCACAATGCGTATGTGTGAAAATGAAACAGCTTTGCATATTCATGTATCGGTGTATTGTAGCCATTTTTAATATATGAACAGGATATATGTGTTTATGTGTCCCCACCTATAAAAAGATAACATTATAGCTTGTCATATACAAAATGGGCACGGAATCTAAAAAACAGGCATGTAGAAGTAAGCGCTGTCTAAGAAATAATATCTTGCACTGGCGTTAATGATGCTATGTTGGATTGAATCTTGCTGTATTAATTTGTGATCTTTGTCTAAGCAAAAGTGCTATATTTTTTGGCCCTCAGAGTCACTGAAGCAAGGAACTGCAGAACAAAGCAACTGCTTTAACTGTATTTCTGCATGAGGGCAAAATCCCTGTGGCCATTACTCTCTGAGCCCTTCTGGATCAGCTTTTGGAAGAGTTCCTCCACAAAGATAAGCTGGGCAAAGCATCTCACCGTTCTCCAGCAAATCCAGGCAGGCACACACACGTCAACTCGCCACTGAGATCGGTGCAGTTGCCATAGTTGAAACACGTCAGGTTTCTCTCTTCATTCCCACAAACCGTATATGGTAATCTTCTGTATCTAGGTAAATAAGAGGGCAATAGCAGTTGTTATTTACACTTTCCTTGTTTCTGGATGTCTTGTGCTCTCTCAGCTTTTCATTTCACTCTAGTCCGCTGCTTTAGTGGAAAATAATTAGATCTACTTTGCAAATTTGTTATTTGAATGCAGAATCTAGTGCTGTTAGTCTCCAAATAGAGGGAGCAGTGCTCCTGCTGGCAAGTATTATTCAATACCAATGGAAAAGGCATTGCATTTTACTTGTAAATGAGCACACAATTTCAGGGGCTGCACATATTTAGTGCCTCCTTGGTTTCCTCTTTGGAAAGGAAACCCCACATCTGTGTGTGTTGATACGCCTGGTGCCTGGGGTACTCGGGATGCTCATGGTTAGTCGGAGAGCAACACTGTTACCTGCTGGGGTATCGTCCAAAGGAAAGAGAGCAGGAACTGAGATTTAAGACTCACAAAACGTGTTTTGATTAACTTTTTTTTTTTTAATTTGCTGAATTTGGTTTTCCTTTTCCAAGTATTTATTTGTGAGTTCACGTTTCATTTCTTAGCAAGAAAGAAAAAAAGGGGGCAATGCTCTACCTACATATGTGGATCTATGTGATACCTGGACAGCTTAGTGGAAGAGTTCAAAAGAGAGAATTAGCATATAAGACTGGCCACACCAGCCAATATAAGGCATCTGCAAATTTCAGGATGTCCTCATTGCTCAGACAAGGTCAACAAAAATTGTCTATTGTATAATTATCGCCTAAAAGATTGAGGCTGGGCAGCACAAAGACAATTGTCTGTTTGCATCCTTCAGGCTACAGCAGACTGGGTTTGTTGGAGTCCTCTGGAGGAAGGAGAGGGATTTTGCCTTCTCTGATGGCACGGGACATGCTGAGAAGGGAGAAGTTTATGGTGTGCAGAGAAAGGCAAGTAAGGGAGAGAGAGGCCAGGGAAGAGCCTGCAGCCTTCACAGAGGAGTGTCTGAGAAGAATAAGAAACAGGCACGTGAGGAGGCCTCAGAAGTGATGAAAAGAGTGAGCTGCGTGGTGCCTGCAGCCACCAGGATTGCGGGGCTGAGAGAGCAAGCTTGGAGCAAAATACCCACAAAGCAAAGATGCTGTGGGTGGGCAGAAATACTTCGGACTTGTAATCCTGTCATCAGAGAGCTTGTGTGACCCAGGCTGGCAGCAGAGCTGCACCTTATTCCCTCTCTCCTTGCTCTGCCTATCAGTCCCCACCTCAGCTGCCATCTCTCCACTGCCTCGATCCACATCTAATTGACCTGTACTGCAGGCTCTTTATACATTAATTCTGCAGCCGTGATTAATATATAAATAGATGCATAAACAGACAACATACAGGTCTGCAATGTGCAGTTTATTAAATGCACATTTAAAGTGGAGACACCAATGGTGTAATTATCCTTCAGAAGACACCTGACAAAATCATATGGATCTGCCTTGTTTGTAGTACCTGCAAAATTTTCCGGTGAAGTTACCAGCACAGAGGCAAGAATATCCGTTAATCCCATCTACGCAAGTGGCCCCGTTTGCACACTGGTGGCCCCGGCAGTTGTCTATGTCCTCTTCACAATTTACTCCTGTGTAACCAGGTTCACAACTGCACTCGTAAGAGGTGATCCCATCAGTGCAGTTTCCGTGAATGCAGGGGTTTGAAAAGCATTCATCGATGTTGACTTCACAATGGGTGCCAGTCCATCCTTTGGGACATATGCAACGGTAGGAAGTATAGAAGTCTTCACATATCCCCTCATGCATACAGGGATCTGAGCTGCAGACATCTACGTGCAAACAGCCAGTAAGAGCAGGGTTTGCGGATATTTTGAGAAATTGCTCCTCTTGAGGTTTTTTAGTAGGGATGTCAGCATTTTCAAAGTATGAGAGATAAATGCCACTGATTTCTATGGTGCTTATACACCCTCGCAGGCCATCCAGACTGTCAAAAGCCTTGTCAGCCACATAGATGTCTGTCTCTTCTCTTAAAAAGTTGAGGTTTCCTGTGGCAGTTGTGCTCGTTGCGGTATCTTTCTTGTTATCTATATCAATGTGCCATCTAGAGAACTGGGACAGAGGCTCTACCATAGAGACCACCACTTGATGCCATTTCCCATCACTCACAGGCAGGGAACTAGCAAGGGTCAGCTTATAAAAGCTGTTGCCGCTTTGCAATTGAAAGAGTAATTTGGACTTGTGAATGCTGATGGTAACAAACTCTGGCTCCTTCTCCGCATACAGCAGTATCACATCAGTGTCCCTAGTTCGAAAGCCAAATACGATATTGGTGAGGTCCCTGCTGATTTTCCCGTTGCTTCTGTAAAATATCGCACTGCTTCGTCCACTAAACACTGCGTTAGCAAGACCTGTGCAAAGATAATAATTGAGAAACCAGGCCAACTTTAAACCAATACACGTGGAACAATCTCTCTTCAGTGCCCTATGTTACCCATCATGTAAATCCTTTTGGGTTTTCTGAAAAACAATCGAATTCCACCAGTGTTTCAGCTATCCTTGCCTGCCCCTTATCGTTATAGAAATCAGAGGGCAGTGCCAACACCAGCTATATTGACATCAAAAGTGTGTTGCTTTGCATCATCTCAAGTTATAAGTCTAAAGATATAATTCTAAATTAGCATTATCTCTCTTTTCCCTATTTAGGCAAAGAGGAGGTGATCATGATTGTATACAACTTAAACCTGAGACTGAGAGGGTATTTCAAAAGAAGATACATATTTGTCATTTTACGTTTGCTCTCTAAGTATTGGCAGCTAGTTATTCCCCATGACAGATCTGCACAGGGTGAACCTTTGTTCTCAATTCCTCTTTTCTTAGAAAAACCACTAAAGAGAGTTCAGAAAGTATTTAATTGGATCCCAATTTACAATCCTGATGTGAACAGGATTAATTTAATTGAAGTCAGTCGGCAAAAAGCCCCTTCAAAATCAATGTAAGAAGAGTCGTGCCTGTCACGTTAAAGCCAGCTTCTCCTGCTGTGTATGCACTGCCACAGCCCTGCTGGCGGCACCGAGCCTGTACTGGCAGGACTGGGAGGGCAGCAGAGTACTCAGTTTGAACTGTGGTGAGTGAAAATTGATGGGCAACATTATGGCAGTTGTACAGACATCTTTGCGGAGGTATTTGACATCTTTCATTAGCATGATCTCTACTAAAATGCACTAACTGGCTGAGCTGTAAATTTGCTTATTCTGAGATTTATGGGGATTATAGACAGGGAGGAGAGACAGGAAGGAATGTCTTCTGTGTGTACTTCAGACAAATTTAACTTTGCAAGATCCTAGCACTAAGATAAGGGGGGTTCCTGAACTATCTCTGGGCTTAGTAAATCTTGGTGAAAAGAACCCCTGGAAGTCCCAGTATGAAATTATTGATGGTATATCCTGATACTAAGGCAGCAGAGGTGTAACCACAGTGCCTGGCACATCAAATGTGGTGACTTTCTCATCGGAAATGTTTCCTCAGAGGAAACCATACTGAAAATGAAAGTCAGAGCTTTTCAAAATTGTTTCTGATATTTTACATGTCTCACAAAGCTGAGTTTTTTGAGTTCATAAAGCTAAAATATGCCTATAGAAGTCTTATTAAGTCCTGAGCACAACAAGCCATCTGGATGTGCTTTTACTCTCGGTTGTGACACTGTGCATACAGTTTTGTTGTTACTTGATGTTCCCCACATCAGCTTTCTGTAGACTTTTTCTCTTTTTTTGGAGTGCATGTTTTCCTAAAGGGCTTGATAATTGTAGTCATCTAAGTGGAACTATAGCCACAGCCCCCAGGAAACCACTCTTTCTGCCTTGGCTTAAAATGGTATCCAGAGCATAAGACACCAGGCTGGCACAGAACACACTGGCCAGTAAAACTCCTTTTCTTTCATTACGCTGTGTTGAACAAGTGTATGTTGTAGTTAAGAAAACAACTAGTTAAAAATACAGCTCTGTAGTGCAGGAATTTTTGAATATCTATTAGGGAGTCTCACTACTATTGCCACATAAATCAGCACAGAAATCTAAAGGCTATGTAACAGTGTAAATGACCTTGAGCTTAGCAAATGGAAACAGTTCAGATACTTTCCACTTCTCCGTCTGTGTGTGTTTATATTCTACCATAATATGAAATAGTAAAGTTTATGAGAGAACGTATTTTGATGTTATAATTAAAGACGTCTATTAGACAAGGTGCAATTATTTTAATTTCAGTTATAAATTTTAACAAGTGCTGCAATGCAAATTCTAACAATCTCAACAAAAATAGCATCATACTGGTCTGTTGGCAAAGTGTCTATGACAGAAATCTTTTGCTGACCAACCTTCCCATTCTTAAGAGTCAATCATTCTAACAGCTTCCATCAGACTGTGTGCGTATTTATCTTCCTTCACAGCATCGTTAGGGCTTTCTTTGATAGCAAAAAGAAAAAATATTGCTTCAAAATCCTTACTTGCTTTCTAAATTCCACTCCAGGGTGGGAAGGAGACAGGAAGTGGAGAAGGAAAGAGATACACAGGGTGATTAATGTTCTTAACACACCTAATGGTCATCAATTTTCACACAGACTGCTTGGCATGCAGGTGCTTCTTATGAAGATACTAGTTGAATAACTGTACTGCTGGTATTAAGGTGACTTTCTTCAAAGATATTTAACATTTAAGAAAATCAAATGATGAAATGTACATCATGTAGCTTGTCTTTTCAGGAGGATGCAGAACATCCTAATGTTAATCCAACACTGGATATCCTCATATCTCTTTGCAGTGAAAGTATGAGGGGTACACTCACACTCCAGCAGTGTACTGATCTATTGTACAACCTCAACAACTTGTGTTGAATAAGTGAAAAGCAAAGGTCCTCTAAACAATGGTGTCTGTGTCAGGGGGTCTGGTTGAAAATTTCTCGGTTTGGTAGGGCAGACTCTTCCTGTTAATGTTGCTTACAATTGACATTATTTTAGTATAGAAATAACATTTGAATGAACTTTAAAGGCAGTGAATATTGAGTTTTAAAGAAATGCTGATGAAATTTTCTGTTGTTTCTAGTCTCCAGAGATGATAGCAAAAACTGAAATGTACCTACATTCAAATCCTTGGTGAACCAGCTGGCATTGTGCTTCGTGAGGACAGAGCCCAAGCTCACACCACTTAACTTCCTCGCATGCCTTCCCCGCTGTGTTAGGGGGGCACGTGCAAGTGAAGTCATCCCAGATTGAATAGCACACACCACCATTGTGGCAAGGGTTGGACTATGGGGAAAGAAAAAAGACAACCTAAGTATGAATAAAAGCTGGTAGACTCTCAGCTCTTAGGATGGGGCACTGTTTGGCAAAAAGGAGAATTCTGTTTATTTCAGACGGAAAGTGATAAAGACCAGTATTATGACAGCACAGCATGTTCAATAATTGGTGAAAAACAGTTATTAAGAAACAACTTTAAAATATTTTAATTCTCCCTATGCAAATACATTTTGCTGCTAATATTCATCATATGTAGCATAACTCAACAAAATCTGCTCTTTCTAGCATTTTTACGTATTTTCCTAAGATGTCATCATCATCAAATAATGTATGAAAATGTACAAAAAAATTAAAATAAATTCCTCATTATAAACACATGAAAATTCTCTGAAAAACATCCTTCTTACCTTGCAGAGATTGTCACCAGTGCAACCTTGGGTGACATTGATCAGAGTTCGGTTGATAAGAGAATTCAGTGGATTGGCAATGGGGAAGAATTCCAGTGGCTGGTTATTCACTCTTACATCTTGGATGCAGCCTTTGAAATACCTGCCATTTCTATCAGTTTCTTTGTTATCTGGTAGGCCTCCAATGTAAAGAATATCCTTACTTTGGATGGTTAGTACTGGAGTAGAAACAAAGCCTAGGTATTGAGAGGACTGGAACAATTCCATCTTATTTGGTTCGATTTTTAATGTTATTAAGTAAAAGTTTCCATCATTCATGGAGTGTTTCCCTAATAACTTCACGGAATTTAGAGCTAACATTGTGAGTTTCCCACCTTCCAAGTAGACTCTTAAGTAGACGTAAGTACTGTTTCTCAAAGCCAGTAACAAGCCAGAAGGTTTGCGTGTTCGGACAAACATTGATATGTTCAAATTTTCATTCTGAGTGGCATCAAAAGAAAAAGCAGCATAGCCTGAGGAGTCCTCAGATCCAAACCGGCCTGGAATGTACTCTTGAGGTTAGAGATACAGGGAAAGATAAAAAGAAAGAGAAGAAGGGAGAAAAATAAAATAGTTAGGGCTAAATGACAAGGGAGCCAATGCACTGATCAAATAGCTACTTCTAGTAATATTTACGTATGGTATTAAGATGTGCTGGTATTTATGGATGAATAAAGACTTGATCCAGCTGTAAATAGCTTCTATTTCAAAATTCCTGTTGGCTTCCATGGCTGTAGCATTAAGCCCCAGTACAGGACCAGATGTTATATTATTGGGCATATTTTTCCCCTTTATCATGCTCTGTGTAATGCTGTGTTTTCAAATGGTTAAACAAGGACAGATTTCTACAGTTTCCTGGATTGGTCCTCAGAAAGATCATTTTGAAAAGAACCTAGCTGCTTTGATCCTCTGATGACCATGGAAATTAATGTAATTCTGGAACTTTGTGATGTTTTTTGCACTGATTCCAATTGTAGAAATAGCCAAAAGCCGCTTAGCAAACCCGTCTTGTATAAAATCTCCAAATAGGGCACCTATTTGGTGCTGCATGGGCTCCCCAGTTCTCTGACAGACTTTCTGTTGCTGGGGCTCAACACGTGCTCATACACATCAGCTTGTATCCAGTTATGAACCCTGCTCAGTCCTATGAGTGTCCATACGGTGTTGTAGGGGAAAAATAATGCAGTATTGAGTAAGCCTTTTTCATTTTTTTTTTTTGGTGCTTATCAATTAAAACGATTAAACCAAAACCATCTGTCTCTCTCCCCTACTCTTTATTTTCAGTAATGATTTTCAGACTTGTAAGGATGCAAAATATGTAGCCCAAACCGTATTTTATTCTGATGAATCATCTCATTAAAGCACAACAAAGTGTTTCTATTTTTACACTTTAAGTTTCGTGATCTTGTCCTCAATATTATAGACTTCCTGCCTAAACACTTTCAAGAGCTATTTTTAATATATCAAATTCATAGAAAGAATAAACCAAGCTTTTTTAAAATGCTCACATAGCTAAAGAGTCAGTCCTCTTTTGTGCAGTAAAACTCCCAGAGTGAGACCTCATAGGCCAAGTTTCCGCCTGCAGCACTACTTCTTTTTATGACTACATTAAAAAACCCAATGAAAAAAGGGGACTGAATGTGAAGCCCCAACAAACCCTTAATAACCACACTGCACTACTCTGTGGCATGGTAATATTATTTAGCAACAGGAATAAATGCCTTACTTGTTCCTAAACAGACAATAAATTAAATATGAAATATTTTCATTCTGTGGATAAGATTACCTATATAACTACATCTTCTGGTTAAAACTCTGGTATGTAGAAATAAGTATTTGTTGAAATGGGTGTTTTGAGGCATTAAATCTCTCTAAGTTATATCTTCGCTGTAAAGTGGTACTAGAGACTGAGACACTTTTTCATGAGGGTAAAACCAAAATTTCTGCTAAACTGAGGATTACACATTTGCAGTATTAGAAGGAAGCATTAATCTTCAAAGAGGTATTTCATGTTTACAATTACTTTGTTGCATTTTTCTCTATTCATAAATATACATATATATTTATCTCATCAATCTGATCTTCCGTTTGATGAGATGGCTAGCATCACCTTGGTCAATATTAACCTCTTGGGTCACAACATCTGGATGTTGATCAAAATGAGTCAACATCTGTTTGTTATTTTGTATATGTAGAGAAAATATTGCCTCTTGTCAATTAAATACTTGGCAGCAACTTTTCTTCAAAAAGACACTAACATTTCTTATGTTATCCTTTACCACAAGTCTCCCCCACTCTGCCTTTTAAGAAACCTGCCACAGTCTTTTAAATATGGCACACATCTAGAACCTATGTATCAAAATGGCATGGTGCCATGATTTGCAAGGAATATTGTGGTCAGCAGGAAAAAAAAATAAATAATGCATGCTTTCTAATCATTCTTAACAGTTCTAATGCCAGTATAAGCCTCTCCTGGCCCTGACTGGTTTTAATTTTGCTTCATATAAGGAGGCAAACATATTTACCAGATGTTGTCCTATACTCTAAAGTTGCTTTCCAAATCTTTGGATAAATTACAGCTAGACTTCAAAGAAGTCTGTTACAATTACCTCTCAGACTTTGTCATTTTGCAATAAAACCAAAAAGAAAAACTATTGAAAAGTATTGATAACTATTAAGTATAGCATACAAAATGAAATTGTATTTAAACATTTTGAAATGTATTTCAAGCTACAGCTTTCTGCAGCAATGCATTCAATAAACCCCTGGGGCCAGTTGTTCAGCTGATGTAAATCAATGTAGCTGCACTGGCGGTAGTGCAGCCACACCAGTTTACACCAGTTTAGAATCTGCCCATTCCAATCTGACCATGGCTCTGCTGTTGCACTTCATTTTTTCCAGTCCACTTGGCAAATATATACACGTAAACTTGTGTATGTGTATGTGTACGTGTATATATTTCTTCCTCCCTAAACATTGCTATGATTGACCATGTGTGGATGGTTAGTAAGGGGGCAGAGAGGGATGCAGGGGCAAGGGCACTGTGTGGAAGACTCAGTCCCGTACAACGTAAATGAAACTGTTTGTTTGAATTCCCTAAAACTTTTGCTGAAGAAGGACTGCAGAGCCCACCCCAAAATGTTTCTGAGGGGTGCTGTATTTACAGGTCCAGAGGGTTTCACACACCAGATGCAGTATAGCAGGGAGCTGCGTGGGGACCTCCTGCTGTCCTTCCACTTTGCCTCAGCCTGCACTTGGAAATATCATTTGGAACAGGGAAAGTGCTACGGGCATCTCTAGCTTTTGTATTCCTGTTTGTCACTGCCAAAGAGGCTGTTTGCTGAGATGTGCTCTTTTGTTGGCTGAGACATGGACATGTTTCCCTCTGGTCAACAAGCAGCTCTCGTTAGCCATTGTCCAGAGCTGCCTTGGGAGCAGCTGAGAGATGAATGGGCCCTGTTTCTAGCCTCTGAAGCCCTGCCTTCTCCTTGGGCTAATCAGATTAACTTAATAGTATAATCTCGTTCATTTTTTAAAATTGGAATCTGTCTTTTTTTAACTTGCAGTACTTTGGTTGCCTTTCATTGCCTTAAATGAGTTTCTTTATAAAAGCCTAGAGAGCTTGAGGATAAATTTTTCAAAGAATGCTTTGAAAGTAAGACTTAAACTCCAAGTGACTTGGTTGCTTTCTAAATTTTACTCGGGGTGCATAACCTCCAGTGAACTACAGTTTTCCAGAGTTTATGGCGTGCTAAGAGCACTAAGAAGATTTTAAAACTGGATGAGTGGAATCCACCAGTCTAGCCTGACTTTTTTTGTCAGGCTGAAAAGCAGCCTTCCCGGGAAAATAACTAGAAAATAATGAAGGCGTGCTACTGCTAACCTCTTGCACTTTCTTACCAGTTGACAATAAGCTCCGGAGATCCCAAAGGTCATGCCGTTTCATCACCAGGTAAACAAGATTGTTTATGATCATGTTTTCAGCAACCACTTAAAACACGAAGGCCAGCAACATTGCCTTACCTGTTGCACAGCTTGGCCCTGTGTAGGGCCGGTAGCAACTGCAGTGGTAGCTCAGCCACAGGTTGGTACAGCGTCCCCTGTTCTGACAAGGGTGGGTTTCACACCAGTCCTTTTTAGTACATCCTGTCCTGACATTTAAAGATGATTCAGGTGACACATTCTCTGGAGTAATAACATTCAAGTCTATTTCAATGTCCTGAAGACAGCCTACAAATGAAGGTGCAGAACGTATATTATAGATGTTAAGTAGAGAGTTGCTGCTAATATTCCCCACTGGTAAGCCGCCCAAAAACGTGCTCTGAAATGCGAGCATCACGTGATCTTTATCTATCATAGCAGACGTTTTATTGAGACATGATTCTACACAAGAGCTGTCAAGCAAATTAAGAGTAACAGCTCTTGCCAAGGTTACCTCCACTGAATGCCATTCTCCATCACTGACATTATGTGAAATATGCAAAAGAGCCTGTGGCTGGTTATTGACTTGCACAGTTAAGTGTAAGTAGCCATTCAGTAACTCCAGCTTCGCAAAAGTGTTTTTCTCCCCTCGGTAAAACAAAAAAGCTGTGGGTTGCACAGTCTGAAACTTCAGATTTATATTATAGAAAAATTCCTTTTTAGGAGTCACAGGATTCTTCAACAAAAGGAAACTGTTTCCTTGAAAAGAAAATGTGGTTACGGTTTCGCAGTGTATTCCAGTATACCCAGGTGAGCATACGCAGCTGAATCCGTGTTTGCCATTTTTTAAATGTGGGATACATATTCCATTGTTTTGGCATTGCTGATCAGTACAGCCATGGAGGACTTCTGTACAGTTCCAGCCACCATAATAAATCCCTTCTTTGTCTGCAGGTGGGCAATGGCAAGTGTAATTCCCAGGAAAATTCTCACAGATTCCACCATTTTGGCAAGGGTTCATGTAACATTCATTGATGTCTTCATCACAGTGAGTACCTGAAGAATAAACAAGGAATTAGACATTCTGTACTGGATAACTGGAGCCCAAAAAGACATTTTTAATAACATGTGTTTTATTAAATTATGTTTAATTAGAGGGGAATGTTTTGATAAATAGATGATTAAGTCACAAGTCTAAAATACATTAAATATAAAAATACGATTCACATGCCATTGTTTTCTTGTGCAAAGTATTATATAAACACCTTAGCGATAATCACATTTTGCAGAAACAAAGCAAACAAATTGACGGTTTTGATATGGATAATGTGATGAAATTGAGATAAACATCACCTCCTAAAGATGCAATCAAGTAATTGTTTCCCACCTATTCTGTGGTGGAAATCTAGAATGCTTTGAGAGGAACTGAATTATTTATCGCATATAAAAAGCCAAGAATTGCTGCTTAATTCATGTTCATAATACAGTATGTTGATGAGCTGGAGTATGATCTGCTGGTCTTTCCTTCTCTTTCTCATTCATTCATTCATAGGAGAATTACAGACTAGTATTCCTGGTCCCATACGAATATCATGGAGCAACAACCTTCAAGAGAGAGCCACATGACTTATAAGTACTATATGATACAGTGGGACAAACTGACAAGTAGGTGAACATCCCTGCAAAATGTATGTACAGTGAGCTGGCTATCCGAAGAAGGAAATTCACAGAGTGAGGACGGAGCCACACAGTGTGACCATAAGAAATCCAAAGAGCTTAAACCTACATCCTATCAGTTGTCTGGGCAAGACGCAGTGAGATGCACCGGGTCCACAATGAGTGAGCAGTTGCCACATTTCAGGGTTAGGTGCGTACTGCAGTTATTCACAGATGAATAATGGATCTCAATTCTTCCAAAAACAAGGCAGCAATAGTGACTTCTGGTCCATCAGCTATGGTCTCATACTGTGAGGAAAGTTCACTTGCAATGTGAGGATCTGAGAGAAGCTGTTGGAGGGGTCTGAACCTGTATGTCCCAGCAGACTATTCCTGGTACCGTGTATCTACAGTGGAACTTTCTTTACCTCGCCTATATACAAAATATAAAGCAAGAAAAGATGAAAGGAATATTTTCTCAAACATCTCAGAGCTTGGTGATGAGAGCGATTTTGTAGAAGATGGGCAATACAGCCTCGTATTTCCTCTTCTTCCATATAATGCTTGGCTTCTGGTATATTGGGTAAAAGGAGAGCTCCTTATCTCAGCTTCATTGTAATTTGGTAGATGTGACCTAAGTATGTCTACTGGATCAGACTTCACGAAGAAAAACAAATCCGTTCCTTTTGTAAAATTAATCTGTTATGTCTCTGCACTGTTGTTCATCTATAAAGTGGTAATTATAGTAACTTCTCCCTTGAGCAATCAAGTGACTGATATGCACGCAATGGATCAGGGAAAATCTGTTTCTTATCTCCCTGGAAGCAGTCAAAATATCCAAATACTTTTTTGAAAACTCATTCTAAGTACAACTTCTAATATTTCCACTTCCCTTCATAGGTATTCTAGACAAAAATAAGAAATACTTTGCAGTTAGCTTTCAAACTAGTATCATCAGCACAAAGCAGTTAATAGACATAATTATGCCTGTCCCCACAGCAAAATTGGTTCCCATAAATTAGATAATGAGGTATGCTGAGACTCACAGAGTTGCAACTAGGTACCAGGCACCACACCTAGCTTTACATAAAAATTCGCATCGAGCTTTATTTTTACAGCAAAAAGCAGCCATTTTTCACGGAAAATTACAGAGCAGCATTCAGCCACAGTCAATTGCTTCAAATAACAGTAGATAAATGTAGTTACTCAGGCTAATTCCTTGCCTGTCCACTTTATTCAATCACAGTTGTAACTAGACCCATCTCGGAGAGCGGTAAGTTACAGGAGAGCCAGAAGGGAACTGAGAATTGGTTGAGATTTGTTTGAAAGATTAGCCAGAGTGAAGTGGCCATAGCATATATATAAAAGGCTCTCTCTGCAGTGATCTTCCTCACTCATCAGTCTTCAGTTTTAGCATATAGCTTCCGCTTGAAGCTTCAGATTATCAAACAAAGCTAGTGCCATCTCCGTGGTCTGGCAGTGGTGTTTACAGAAGCAGTCTCTCTGTTTTCCAGCCAGGCTCATATTTAATCCAACACACGATAGCTATGTACACCTTAATGTATAGTGGCATCTGGCAGAAATATGAATCATTGGGACTGACTTTCTCAAAGTGAAGTGCACTTCCCAAACCGTTACTGACGGGGGGCCAGAATGATGTCTGCTTTGCCCAGTTTGTGGCAATTTCTGTGTTAGCAACTTGTCCTGCTTTTGCTATTCCAGTATATGAAAAGTGAAGTTACTGTGAGCTGTTTCCTGTTTTGGTCAATGTTTTAGTACATCTCCTGCCTGATGTTGCTCCCTTCCCTGCTTTGACACAGAGAACAGTGTCCACAGGTCTTGCATACAACTCAGTCTCAGTGTGACAGCTGTAGAAATGCAGGTCTCTCTGGATTTTTGTGTCAGAGATAAAAATCGGGGCAGCCTTAAAGCAGTAGGATCAGGGATGTACTTAGCCTTGTCATAGGGCTTCAGAACGGTCAGGGCGTGCTTAAGGATTTATAGACTAGGAGCCCCTATGAAACCTTTCACAGAAAAAATCAGCATAGTGAATGGCTAGATACTCAGTTGCTGCATTTTTAGTAATGTGTGATGACTCTGTATATTTATTATTCCACAGGACCTGCGAGGCACCACCTTTGACTGGTAGCTTGTGGTCTGAGTCACACTGAGCAATGGTGACTTGTCTCTGGAGAGGATGAAACAGATGCATAAACTGAACCCAACTTTACAATAATGTTTAGCGTCTATGTTGTTCTCTACTTCATCAAATCGGACAAAATTAATGAAATGATGTCATGAGAATGCTAAACTTTGGAAATCACATACGTTTCTATCTTTAAATTTAGATAGCACATTTGATAACAAAAGCATCAATGTCTAACAAAGAAATAAAATTAGTTTTGTGAGGAGTTACACATGTTATTGTTAGTGTATTCTTTGCCTATAGAAAATGTATAACATCAATTACTAAATGCAAAGTGACTATCATAGAGCCACTTAAATATGTGTAATTTCATAAGCATTTCAGTGTCTGAATACAATGCTTATTTTTTAAGTAATGATGTTAATAATAAGTTTCAAAATAGTTATTTTGCAGGGTTGTGTGTATATATATACACATGTATACACTTGCATCTGTATGCCTACTGTTTCATAATAAGATTAGCACAAAAATAAATATAGGTCACACCAAAAGACAAATAATAAGCCATTTTTTCATATCAAGAATAAACAAATCAGCTGTTCTTACAAGCAGCGTTGATATTGCTTGTTATCTTCCAATTGCTATACAAGCAAAGACCACTGTCACTCAAGATAAAAGCACTCTAGATAAAAGGATTAGTCAATATTTATAGAACTGTATAAGCAGTTCAAATAGCTCAGGATGGAGGAGAAGTTTAGCATGTAAAAAAAAGTATTCTCAAAAGATATAAGACATACTAAAAGCAATTGCAAGGAGAACTATTATTTTCTTTTCAGTGGTTACATGCATTAGCTCAGCTAAACATATTTGTGTTTTTAAGTAAAAAGTAAAAAGTAAAGTAAAACCATTCAGCATTTTCTCTTCTAAATGTGTTACACACCTACCTAAAATTTCAGATAATGTGAATATTTTAATCATATTTTTATAGATAATTATTACTTTTTCCTCCTGTGAAGTTTTATTCAAAACAGAGATGAAACAGTTCCTCTGACTCAGTTTGATAACACCACTCCTATGTGTCCCCTTTTTTCACTTACACATTATTACTGTAGGGTAGCTATTTTCTGTTAACCTTTTAATTAAACTATCTGTTTCAAATTTAGCAGCAAAGGTTTCCTGCAGAAGCAGGATGACAAAAGCAGTTATTCAAGCATAATTCTGCTGAAGGCCACTAATTTTCATTTTGATTAAACAATTATAAAAGTATTATCTAAGTTACACTTTTGATATGCGCCTTTGGTTAGAAATCTATTTACAGCCTTCTGCCTTTACAGTTCCTTGACATTGTATAACTGTCAGGCAAGTACAAGCAACCAGTCTGGATAGATACTATATGTTCAGAACAGCCTAAGTGCCCATATAATTTCACAAAAAGAAAATATTTACCTGTAAACATGGTCATTAAAAGGATGTAAACCTGTATCCTAGTCGCAACCATCTTTTTCTGAAGGAAAAAGATCGTTTAGCACTTAAGCAGTCCACAAAGTAAGTTTCGGTAAAATTCAAAACAGTTCTTAGTATAAAGGTTTCCTTTCCAGGATTAGCTTGCTCCACTTCTGTACCTGCTGATGTAGTCTGATGGTGTATTTTGCCCAAGCCAGATCAACAAGGCTTAAAGTAAGACTCATTAAACTGCTTACGCAATAGATATGTATTCTACATGAATTCTTTTTCAGCATGCTCTCTCCAAGTGTGCTAACACTAAACTTTGATTATGTTTCACAGAAAGGCTTATTTTTAGGATCTGTTCAAAACTGATTTGTCACTTTTTGTTGTTTTACAAGGTGTTATTATTTAAGACCGCATTTTCTGTCATTTTCAAGAGGTTTGTTAGCCTGGATCAACTCTTTCATGGTCACTGTCATTCAGAGAAACTGTACATCTCAGTAAGCAGATAGAAAAGACCAAAAATTGTATCTTGTTTCTTTATTTTATAAAGTATTTTTGTTCCATTGTCTCTCATTGTACTGTTTACTGGAAATTTATGTCTGTAGATTTCTGAGTGTGCTAAAGACAGGAAAAAAATAATTTACTAAAACATTTTCTTTCTTCAGCTCTTGAACAAGACGTTTTGATTTGGACCTAATTTAATGAGAGGAAAATAGAGTTCAGGAGATTGAACTACTTACTTCTGTGCTAAATTAAGCAGCAGACTTTTTTTTTTCTTTTCATTATACTTTATTTACATGATGAATTGCTTAAAACATTGCTAAAGCAGTACCTCTTTGTGTAATTAGTGAAATAATTATCAAGCAAGAGTCTTTCCCTGGGTTGGTATTTATACCATCCAACCGGCACATGGAAAACTGTGGATTCAGATCTTTGTTTTGGCAGCTTTCCATTTTAAAACTTCAACAATGGATCCTGAAATCTCTCTCAGCATGTCCCCAAGAACATGTTGATTTTTGGTAAATGTGTTTTTCAGTTCCTTCTTCTCCCTCGACTCATTTATTCTTTAATTAGGAAATTCCTGACCTTGTGTCAAATTTGTTTCTAGGTTCACCAAAAGACTTGTACTCCGGATAAAATTTTGAATTCATTTAATCTACAGTTCACAATTGCTTTTATGGTGATGCTCAGAAAATCGCTTCTCCTTCCAGACTCCGATACAGGCATTGAGTCATTTTTCCTATAATAAATTCAAATACCGTGTGGTAAGAATGTCACCCAGACTCTTTGGAAGGTAAGTAAGGAAGCTTTAAACAAAATAAAGTTCACTTTGATAAGTTAGTATGCATGTACTTGATTAGTAGTACTTATCAGATGTCTCGTGCTACAGCTTGAAGTTTAATATGCATTTTTATTTTGAAAATAACAAGAAAAAGTTGGAGGTTCTTTGTAATGGTCAGTCCTTTTGCAATATGACCCTGATAGATGTTCTGAGGTAAGACCATGAACATACATACTGTGGAATAGACATACACTGTTACAACTCAGCGAAAACATGGAGTTGACGACACTCCAAGGCAGAGGAACTTCATACCAGAATATTTAGCAAACTGCCTGAAGCCATGTCAGAACCGCTAGTGGGTGTTTTGAACAAACCTGTCAAGAACAAGCGGGTTACAGAAGGTGGTAGTTACTCTAATTACCAAAAGGGTTTGATATTGTCTTTAATAACATTTCCATATACAAACCAAAGAGAAAAATCTACCTGAAACCACCATAAAGTGGGCATAAAACTTGTGTAATCCTGCCCAGAAAGTAATTGTCAGAGGTTCCCTGTCAAACTGGGAGGATCTGTTGAGTACGGTTTGAGATTGTCCTGGGTTTGCTCTGGTCGGTGTTTTCATAAGATGTGGATGATGGTATAGAAAGTTTGCTTATTAAGTTATCTGGTAAAGCAGGGTCAAACGAAACTTGTGAGTGTGTTAAAGACAAAATTACCTTTATAGGTGAACATAAGAAATTGGAGAAATTGTCTGAAAAATATTGGATTCAATTCTGGAAGGACTCACTTAGTTTCTATAGTCTCAGGCCAGAATGACCAGAGACCAGGTGGAACAATAGTTCCAGTTTACAAAATCTTGTGCATGCCTTAGTGGGAATACTGAGTCCACTTTCAGTTCTGCACTGCAAGGAAGATTTGGATCAATTGGGAAGAATTCAGAGGAAAGCAATGAGAATAATCACAGGTCTAGAAAATATGATTGTGAGGAGAGACTAAAAAAGTAGGGCTCTGCAGTTGAAAGACAAGCAGAGGAAATGGGACACAGTAACAGTGTTTCAGTACAAAAAAGAGAGCACACTGTTCCCTGAGACCATAGTAAAGAAGTAAAGAATTCATGGGTTTGACCTGCACCAAGGATGAACCAAGTCACACTTCAGGAAAATATTTCTAATGATAATGAGGCAACAAAACTTTGGCACAAGATATCCACTGGGAGCCATAAGGTCTATTTTGGATCCTGAAAAATAGGTTAGAGAAAAAAGTGCAGTGTGACACAAGTCAGCTGATCCTATCTTAGACAGATAGATAGCCCAAATGATACCTGCATGTCTGTCCCTTCCAATTCTATCTTTTTCCATGTGTCTATGACTTCCTTGAATAAAATAATTCCCGACAGCTGAGCTGTAGAGGTGTCAAACTATACAGGCACATACATGTATCTATATACATACAGGTATAAAATGCAAGTAGGAATAAACCTTGCAGAAACTCAAGTTTTATCGTACCATTTAGAATATGCTTTATGGAAGATGAAGACAAAGAGTTTGTAATAACGCTTCCTCCGCCTATATTTTACAGTTTTGGAAATATCTGTTGCAAAATCCTACCTCAGGCAGAAACAAGTTTTTTTGAGGGACTCATTAATACTGAGGCCAGCGGAAAGATCTGGCAGAGCGTATATTCTTCAGGGCTCCAAGTCTTAGCAGACAATCATGAAAATCCTAACTTTGCCACATCTGTGCTGATAATTGCAAAGAGATAATTACTCTTTGCTGGAAGGAGGAAATGCACGTTCATGAGTGAGTAAGCGCAAGGAAATAAATTGACCATCTTTCTGTCATTGTAATTAAAACTCATGCTTCTGGGCATAAATCAGTTGTCACGGAGGTCAGGAAGGAGGTTTTACTCTTATCTACATCGGCGTAGAGCAAGTGAGGGGACTTTTTTCCTCCTATTTTTCTTCAGTAAAGAACTGGCTTTTATTGGATATTGAACTTAATGTGACCAGTGATCTGATCTAGTATGGCAATTTTTGCTGCAGTCTTTGCAGGAAAAGCTCATGTAAAATGAAGAACAGAATACAGGGAAGAGCTGGAGCACATGGAAAATTGGGTACTTCAAAATAGCGGGATAATAAGCATTTGCTAACATTGGGCTAATTTGCACATGATACTATTCACACAGAACTCTAATTTTGTAAAGTTGTAAGCCCTTGCTAGTTATTCCTTTATTGCAGACAAATTCACTATTCTGCTATTTTTCCTCTTGCCATTTGAAATGTACTTATAAAGTTAATAGTGGCTAGGAAAAAAAATTAAAATAGAAATGGAGTTGGGTGACTTGGCTTAATCATTAAATATGTCACTCTAGCTGAGGGATATGGAATTCATAATGTGCTACATTCAGAATGGCATGCTGTAACTCAATCTTTTTAAATGTTGCTGGCCTGAAGCTTCACAGACTAGTTTGAATTTTCAGGAAAAATGGATTTTTTTTAAGTAGTAAAAAACCCCAATCCCTTAATCTCTTCAATCATTAAACATTTTCTGAGAGCAAAAGTACTTGGAAATGTTTTTCCACTTGTTTCACAAGTTTTGTCACACCTAAAATAGTTTTCATTTGAAAAAAAAAAGAAAAAAAAAGAAAACCATATACATGCTGTAGGTGATTAGTTGTTTAGTGAGATCTGGTGTGTTTATTTTATTTTATAAATATTGGAAACAGCCGACTGAGTTAAGCATTGGCTTCAGCTTCCGGGTAGATCAGCCAGCCTTTTTCATAAGCCTGCTCTGCAGACCGGGAGTGCTCCTTAGGCAAAGTTGTGTGAGCGGCACAGCCAGAGGTCAGACACATATAGCCTGTGAATGGCAAGGGGCCATGTCCTAGAAGGGCAGCATGGCAAAACTGTTGCTTGTAGCCTACACCTTCGTCCCATATTTCGATTAACACAGCCAGCCATGTGGATCCAATTGTAGGATTAGGGTCTGAATCTGGAGTAAAGAAAAACTTGGTGAAGAAATATGTCCCTGCATGGCACTCATTTTCCTTTCATTTCCCTAGTTCTAGAGTCAGCTTTATATATAGGTAAAAGAGGCAGCTGCTGTTGCATTTGACTGATGGTGGTAAGAAAGAAAATCAAACAGTAGCAGCCCAGTTTTCCCTGGCAGCATCCTTCTTGAGTGGGTTTTCTGGCTGTACGATCATGTCTGTAGCTATGGCCATGTTGTTGAGATGAGCTAGGAAGGGTCAATGAGAGGAGGGAGAGCACGATTACAGGGTGTGACAAGTTAAAGTGAAGAAAGGTGATTTATGAAGGATACCATTAAGAAAGAAGAGAAAATAGCAGGTAAGATTCTGGAGATTAAACAGATGAAAAAGTAGAGAAAAATGTGAATGGGAAAAAGGAAATGGAATCAATGGTACTCGCAAAGATACTTGTGTTGGCATTTGAGGCGGCGTTCTTGTTAGACACGCAAACTTTTATGGGAAGTAAGAGGAGCAAGTGTGTATGTGTATGACAATGAATCTCTATAGGAAATGTGAGGGATTCTTAGAAAGACTTCAGATGAGGGGTAAGGTCTACTCAGAGATCTGAGCTAAAATTGAGAGTGGAGAAAGGAGACCATGGGAGCAATGCCAAAGACAAAAGACTGGGAAAAAAAATAGAAAAAAAAAGTCATAGATTTTTTGTAACTTAATAAAGGTAGTCATGTGCACTGGAGCAGAAAAATCAGTTCACAAAATGTAGAGAATTGAGATAGAATCACGGAAAAATTTAGATTGAAAGGGACCTTCGAAGGTTATCATCTGGTCCAATGCTCCATTCAAAGGGTCAGGACATCATCCAGAGAAGCAACTGGAAGAGTGGGTTTCAGAGAATTTGGTTAGTTTATACCTGATTATGGACCAGATATTCGGAAGCCAAAGAAAGACATTTGATGTTCTGCTTCCAGTATATTTTTCGTGTGTTCTTTAAGTTGCAAAAAGAGTATATATAATTCAGGAATTTTTCATGTTTTACCTTTTAGAAAACTGTGGTAAGACTGTAAAATTTGAAGCATTAATGATCTGATTTGCATTTTTTGTAGATTTATGAGCTTGTACATACAGATGATGTGAGTGCATTTGAACTGAAGTGTATCCAGAGGGATCTTAAAACAACCAATACCTTTGAGTTGTTTAATTAGATCATACAAGGTCATGTTTCATTGACTTGAAAATCTGTTTGGAGCATATGATTCACTTTGGAATTGGAAAACAAATTAATTTTCAGTCCTACAAACACTTAAGGGCTTTAAAAAAGTGCTTGCTGTTGATGAACACATCCATTGAGAAATGTATGCTGTGTCTAGTCTCCCCTAAAAGGGATTTTCTACCTTGTCTCTTGTTGGCTGCTTCCTATTTGTTTTAACAGAGGTAGGCAAGTGCAGCCACTGTGCTGTCTAGTGTGAAACGGCTTCTGCCCTGGAAATGGTGCTTTGAAAAAATTCAGTCATTTGCAAGATCTTCTCATTTTGTTAAAACCATTGTGAATCTCTGCAACATATAAAAGTGACTGTATTTACATAACTTCATTGTCAGTCCATATTGAAACAGACTGAGAAAGCCAGTAGGCTAGAAAATCATAGTTTTAATAGGGCCTATAGAGCTTAACTGAGAATGGTGACCTGAGAACACAAAAATATAAAATATGAATGTGTGAACATACATAACAGGTTTATGCTGTGTGTATGTTGAGCTGTGCATAGCATAGCTTTATAAATAGCATTAATATGATCTGTATTTGTGCTGTGTGTAATTGTGCTTCTCTATTCCTACAGTATGTATTTCTATAAAATTTATTATCACTTCAAATACAGAAAAAGAAGTCCTTTACACTAAACTATCCACTTCTACAATTTTTTGTAAGGCAATTACTCCACCTGATGCATGTTTTCTTTCCTATGTAAATAGCTGTGACTTGCTATACAGCAGATGTAGATGCAGAAGACAGACTTTGGACTGTGATTTTTCAGTCCAGTTCCATATCAATGGGAATGGCAGAAGATCATACCTGGTTTTACTTCAGCAGTAGTGTTAATTTCTCTCATTCCCTGCAATGTTAGGTCTTTTGCAGTGTGAAAAGTCTTCTAAATGATGTCTTTGTTTGTCCAAGGTTTCATATGCTTAATGCATCTTGAAGCTGGGAAGCATAAGACCCAAAATAGCTTCACTTTTGCTGGGTCACATAACAATCTCAATGGCAATGGGATAGCATGGATTCCGGCTGAGATTGTGTATGCTTGCCATGGACTGCTGGCTGCCTTACTGGGGGATTTCCTGGGTCACAGTATGGGTATGTGATTTAACTAGATTAAATCTAGTTTTTGTATGTCTTTATGTGCTACAGTTAACTTCTGTAGCTGTGCAGACATGTTCGCAATACAGCATTTAAATAGTTTTCTTTATTTGATACTATAGGTAGTGATTTAGCACGATGTTTTGGCCTCACAAACAGGCCTAGTAACAGATTTTGAACACTCTTTGTTAAGAAAAAATAGTGCCCATAGGACAGTGACTACAGCCATAATTGTATTGATCGTTATGATTCTCTGTAATAGTGTCATGTTGTTAACACAGCCAGACTCGAAGAATTACAGCGGTGGGAGAGCAATCTGAATCGGATCCACCGAATCTATTTCTAGCAGTTAATTATCAGCATAAATTAGCTGTCTGTACTAGGCTTTTTTTCTTCTCTCTGAGACTGTTTATTGAAAGGCCAAAGTTCATTGTTAGCCAGGGAAAGAGTATGCTTTCCTTAATCCGGTTCTTCCTACACAATCAGCAGAAGTCCTTTTCTAAGTTAATTCAAAGATTTTTAAAAAAGGGATCAGCACCAAGGCGATCAGTAAAAGGCTAGCTTAACTTCTTTGAGATTCTCCTTGTACCTGAAAAAATCAGCACATGTACCTAAACAGAAGAAGGTTGTGCCTTACCGTAGTCACCTCAGAGTTTATTTCAAACAGTGCAAATGAGCAGACATAAAAATACTAAGCTTTATCACTTGTTCCTCCTATTAGCAAACACGGAATAATTAAGAGCTAGATGCTACAGGGAACAATTCATGTAAGAGCTTTTATGCAGTATATCACATAAAATTAATTTTGGTGCTCACTTTACCAGCTTATTTTTATTACTCAGCGCCCAAACAAACTCTATGTCCTTGAGAAGACCTTAGACCTGGGACTCATCAGTGATAATTAATTTCCAGCAAACTATAAAACTCCTGAATCCAATCCAACAAAAGCATTAAAGTGGTTTTTTTTTTACTTATTAACAGTTAAAATTGGAATTGTATATACGTATACATATGTGTATACAAAATTGGGAAGAGTTCTTTACGTACCAGAGAGTTGTGCTGCCATTCAGAGGGACCTCAACAGGCTGGAGAAATAGGCAATCTTCAGGAACCTCATGAAGTTCTGCAAAGGGATTTGCAAAGCCCTGCAGCTGGGGACAAATAACCCCATCCACCAGTATGTGCTGGGGGCCAGCCGGCTGGAAAGCAGCTTTGCCATGCTGGTGAACAAGTTGCACATGATCCATCAGTGTGCCCTTGCAGCAAAGGCGGCCAACAGCCTCCTGGGCTGTATTAGGAAGTGTGTTGCCAGCAGGTCAAGGGAGGTGACTCTTCACCTCTACTCAGCACTGGTGAGATCACATCAAGTCCAGGTCTGGGCTCCCCATGTACAAGAAAGAAGTGGATATACTGGAGCAGGTCCAGGAAAGGGCCGTGAAGATGATAAAGGCATTTGAAAATCTGTCATGAGGAGAGGCTGAGAGCTGGGGTTGCTTAGAAGTTGAAATGAAAGTAAATTTTAAAGGCAGAAGACAGCATTTCAAAGAAAAAAAACCCACATTTAAACTTCTCCCCAATTCACCTGTTCCTTCCCTTTGAAGAACTATATATATTGCGTGATCTTGTGAACATGATTGTTCTCATGCATGCAATTGTTCTTAAGACCTGACCACATAAGTGTGAGGCTCAGCTGTACAGATATCCTGCTTTTAAATTTAAAATGCTGTAAATTATTAAATAATCCTTTATACCAGGAAGAGGTGGGAAATCTGAGACACACTTGTACTGTAAAAGTTAAGAATATTTGGATTCTTTATTTCATTCTCCCTGTATATGGGTTTGGCAGCATTAATTCATGAAGGTTTAGAAGATTATGTGTACATGACAGCCCTGAGGATTTCCATCATTGTGATTTTCCTTCCAACTCTTTTTTTTTTGAAGAGCATAATGACCTATGACAACTAAGCTTTATTCTCTGTGGAGTCTGACATTGCTTCTGTTTAATGGATCCGACAGTTTGTGATACATCAGTACAAGACACTTTCTTCCCCACGTCAACCTAGGGTACCTCTTCAATATTTCCCATCTGTGCTGACCTGTGTGATCAAAAGGTCATGTCCTGAAGTCAAACCCAGAATCGAAACACTCACTTCTACCACAGGCCAGACTATTAATGTAACCCATTTAATTTACATCAAATTGGAACTTGACATTCAATTTCTCAGTCCAGAAGCAATTATTTTTAAAGGAACATGCCAACAATATTGCTTGGCTTAGAATAGCGAAAGTTCAAAAGGGTAAAAAACATTTCACACCATAAATAAAGAATTGATTATACTTGAAAACAAAGTTTGTAATTACTACTGACGTTTCTGAGCCTAGATGAGGTGCTTTTTATGCTTTAAAAACTGATGTCATTTATGCCACTGGCATTATGGGAACCTTATGTAAGGGTCTGAAATAGTCCTTTGCTGGTATTTTAAGGATCAAGAGGAAAACATGAATATGTTGCACACTGCTTGGGTCAAACACTTATTTTTTGTCAAGTGAGGGGGCAAAATTAATTGTGGGTGCTTAGCCTTTAGCAGAACAGGAATTCCTCTGCCTCCTTTCCCTCCAATAGCTCCATCAGCAGGACCACTGGCATAACCAGTAAAACCCAGCACTTTGGGATGGAAAGTTATGTTATTCTTCTTGTGTGAAAGCCAACCCTCCAAGGTGCTAACAGATTTTAACTAAGAATAGCCCTGATCTGGGTCATCAAATTACTCTTCTGTACTTAAAACCATAGTGCTCGTTTTTTCCATAGCTCTTACGGTCCTGAGGGGACTTTGCATGACTGGCCAAAGACCAATATCCCTGAACTCCACATGGAAGTTTCTGTTAATAGAACTGTGTGGTGCAAAAGCTAAAAACTGATGTTAAGAATTTAGACCAGCAAGCAACTTTCATCACAAAGTGTTTGAGAAATAGCATCTTCCAGATCAAGGCTCTAATGACTGCATTGAAATATCAGCTAAAACTAGATTCTGCTAATGTGTAGCACATGCTACACATAGACAGTATTTCATGCTCCCTCTACTGGCTAATAGGTACAGAGGAGTACAGAGAACTTTGTTCCCTAAGAGCTCTCCTGTCTCTCAGAGCTCTGCTGGTGCTAAAATGCTGATGCTAGTTCAAGCAAATTGCATATTTTCACATATTAGGGCAGCTGAATATACTTTTTTGGGGGGGCTAATACAAATATCAGTTTACCAAGTACAGCCCTTTATCAAGGGTGAATAAGAATGCTATTCCGCTGCTGTGGGTTATTTGGGGATGTTTATGTGTGAGAAATAGTATTTCAAAGGCATGTAAAAATTTGTGAGTGCGAAAACAGAGTAGCTAAGCTACATAAAAAATGTAACCTCTACACAAACAAAGTGATGAATGGCATTATACCATTTATATTTGATGCCACAGCAAGATAACAGCAGCCTACATACTTTAATCTTAAATAAGTTTACTCATGCATCTTGACTTTTTATCTGAATAAGACCAATATTGCTTTCATAACAAATACAGGTTTGGCATGCAAACATCACACGTTTCCCACTGTCAGAAGCCATGCAATTAAAATAATTAATTAGTAATGGAGACCAACATAAACTCTGCTTATTAACAAGCTTACGCATGGGATGCTGCAAATCTTGCAGAAAGGAAAGAAGACAAATCTTTCATTCTTACCACAAAACAATCCAGCCATAAAACTGTCCACTTCAAAATAGAAAACATGAAAGTTGTGGACCTTTTTAATTAGTGATCAAAGAAAGGCTTTCTATAAACAGAGCAATAAAGTACTCTGAAGCAGCTATTATGTGTTTACATATAGATGTATATATGTGTATTAGCACATATGTGTGTGCGTACACACATTTATACATACATGCATATGGTTCAGAACTACTTGCCCATGTGCTAGTTCTGACTGAACTCCTCCAGCTTCTCCAATGTCACTCCTGAGTTCCTCCATTATGGGGGAAAAGAGAAGTAATGCCTCTTAAATGTTTGGTTGTATAATTTACTGTATTTCCAATAAACTGGATTTTAATGGGGTTCACAATGGTGAGATTATTAAAGCTGTTTTTGAAATCATCTGTTGAGTAAAACATTTAACTTTTAAATTGTGTCATTTTGTTTATCGCTTGACATTTGACCTTAAATATTCCATAAATTTGAATGTATTGAGGAAGTAAAATATATTAGTCCCATAGCACAGGTCTTTTCTTTACTGTCTACTTGTTAAGCACTTTCTCCAGATTAGTGAAAACTGTATGATGTGTAGATTTAAGGAAAGTTCATTTCTGTTTGTGGAAAAGTTGTGCATCTGCTTGACTTTGCAATTTGACTGTAATTTGATGAGAATGATGTAGGCTTATACAACACAATGCTAAAAAGCATATGCTGTAAAGTAGCTCCTGAGATGGATAATCAAATTCTTAAGAAGACGAGCAAAGTTCTGCTGTCAGTTTAGTATGTGCAATACCTTTGATTTCACTAGGGTTTGTGCATGGTTATCACTTAGACCACACTTTAAACTCTTTCATTAGCGGTTGTCTTTACCAGTTGCATGTATGTGTGTATGCAAGAAACATCTCTCCCTAGAGAACATATAGGATTGTCTGTAATGCCAGGGTGTGCTAGACATGTAGAAGTAGCATTAGGATGTATAGCAGGAGATGTAATACAGCAGTTTCTGTTTATATTAGGGAAATAAAGATTACTGTTTTTTCAACAACAGGAAGAGTAGGGCAAAATGAGTCCTATGTTCGGTTCCAGGCTGAACAGCATGTTGCTGGGCTGGAGCAAAGCAAGCAAGAAATGAACAGGCCAGAGAGATTGTTCAACAGAAAAAGATGGAACTGAGAGGTTCATGAGCTCAGCTAAGGGGTGACAAAACTGGATTGTAGGAGACTATAAATATCTGAGGTATGCCAATTAAAAACGCTAGGAAAGTTTTATTCACAGTATTAAGAAAGAAATCAAAAAGGTAAGTAGGAAGAGCCTGAAGAAAGCCCCAGAAGAAAAATTCTTACTGGATATTTAGACTAGTTTTAACAAGTCGTCAATCACATGATGGAATGACCCACCAGGAATAAATGTCAGGGAAATAATAAGTGCTTGAAAAGCATTAGTCCTGCTGCGAAATGATATACAGTTGTAGTCTTTTTTTTTTTTTTTAAAAGCACTTTCTGCCGGGTACTGGACTTAGAGATTCCTTAAATCTAAGGACATTTTCTGTCTGTTTGTTGCAAGGTCTGGGAGCTTATGGATGAAAAGTCATTCATCCCCTCCTCCTTCCCTTCAAGGAAAAAAGCTTTTCATGCTAAAAAGTGTTTATGTGTAACACTGTTTAACATAGAGAGATGTGCCAGATTCAAAATATCCACTGCTTGCAGGCTCTGTCAATCATGTCGGACTACATTATACAACTTAACGTATCAGTGTAACTAGAGAAAATAGATCATAGTAATGATGGGTCAGCCGTGAAATTTTAAAGCATAAAACTCTTTACATGTTCTGAAAAAAATATTGGCAGATGCTTCCTAGTGTTTTAATTTCATATATTTCTAACTCAAAAAAACCCCAAACAAACAAAACACCTGGACATTTGTACATTCTTTTGGTGCTGAATAATGCAGAAGTGATGACTGTGATCTCTTTACATTTCCAGTGCAACTTGCAACAAGAAAAGGAGAGATATTTCTCACGTAATACCTACTTCTTATGAAAAAATATACCTAGATCTATGAAGGCCCTAAATATCATGCTCAGAGTTGCAAACAAATTGTTAGATCTTGGGGCTAATTCTGTAAAGCACTGTCATGAAAAGTTCAAGGGATCCTTTCTTAAAGATCATGGTTCAGCTTTTACAAAATTTTAACATAGATCATCATTGCCAGTAAAAATACTCTTCCATCAAAAGGTTCTCTTGTGCAATAGGAATAATAGGGACAAGCTGAAGTTTTCAATTTTATTTTATTTATGAAGTTCTATTTTATTTCATTAAACGGGGTCCTCTGCATAGTTAACATCCATGCTAGGTTCATATTTTGTACCAAGGATCTGAAACTATTTCAGTCTCTACTTGGAGCACATTAAATATGGTAGCCAGATCTGATAATGACGTACAAATACATCATCCATGGGTTGTTGTGAGACTCCACTGTTCATAAGGTTATGTCATACCTTATGATCGTATTGGACCTTAGTCTTTTTTTTTCTATTTATCTGAAGTGGGGACAACACTTACATACTTCACAGTAATGATATATGACTGAATTTGCTTGTATTCATGACATGTTCAGATTTTAGTGAGGCCAAACCCAAGCTGCAGAATATTGTGGTAAATACAGAAAGATCATCAGGTGGTATCAGTATCAGTTAGAAATACATGCTGCTGTTTTCTGAAGTGTCTCCCACTAAATCGGAATTCTTTAAACAGTGATAAACACTAGGTAACCATTACAACAAGAGTCAGTACATTTAAACAATCACTCTTGCAGTCCACTGCCATGCAGTGGGGCAAGTTAAGTCATAAGAAGATTAATTTTTGCAAAAAAATGGTATTAGGCTTTCACACAGTAGCTCAAGATATAGGCATCAAGGAAAGAGCTGTCATGAATAACACAAGTCAGTCTTAGCTGCTGTGATGATTTATATGGCTGAAAAATGTAAAAATTGGACTTTCTTGCATTAAATAGTATTTCTTACAGTTGTTGAAGAGGAGCACTACCTGCAGTAGAAATGAAATAGAAATGTCCCATGAGTTCTGTAATGGAAACAGATAAAGGTATGGCAAATTCATAAATTCCTCCAGACGTAGCCTAATTTCAGTGCTGCAATCAATGTTTTGAGGTATGCTTCCTTCATGTGGCCTTTATGTTACAGTGTGCAAATTGTGGGTTCAATCTCAGCTTTCCTTCTCGTGGACTATCCAGAGAAAGACTAATTAGACTAACCTAAGAATGAGTTTGGTCTGGGAGCTAGGCATGTGAGAAGCGATCAGTGCTTATGCAAAGAAAGCAGCTTAATCAATAGTGAATAAAGAGACAAGCAAGAAACCAGTGAGCATGCTGCATTCTTTGAGTCTGAGACCACTTGCAAAGCTGTCTACCTCTTTCCCTGGAGTAGTCCACAGGCCAGGGCTAAAGGCCACACTCTGTCATTCAAAGAGAATATCCTGAACAGTTCCAAAAATTGAGAAAAAAAGAGGAGAAGGAAGAGCTTCATGACAGAAGTAGAGGAGGAGGGGGAAACTGAGAAGGAACCAATTCTGATGACAATGTGAACAACTCCTTACCAGGATGCTACTGATTGAAGAAATGTTAAATAGTATTAGAGGATAGAAAAAAGCCTGTCCAAATATTCTTTCAAGATCAGAGGCTATAGTAAAGGTGGAAAAAGTACTTTAAAGTCCTAATTGTCTTTTTTTTTTTGTGTAGGGTTTTTACAGGCAGCAAGTGCCTGCCAGGCCCTGAAGGTATCCTGTGTTGGTAGAGCCCTTGCCTGCACTGGTCTTGTAATGCTGGAGCTGCTGGAGGCTGGCTGGGATCGGTGAGAGGAGGTCCTCCTCCTCCTCCCCCCATTATGCTTTTGAACACAGGAATATACGGAGATCACAGATTCTGGAATGGAGATAGGGCAGCACGGTAGAAATATCTCTAGGAAAGCCATAACTTCTTTCCCATGCTCAGAAAATAGTGAGACACTTTTTCATGTTTTGCTGCACAACTGCCCAGCACCACAAAGTCAATTTTGTAAGGGAACCTTTCACAGCAGTCTAACAGTGTAAAAAGGATCCTGTACTGATTGTGAACTGAATTTAGGTGGAAAGGATGTATGTTTGCATCCCTGTTACAGTCCCTCTGCAGTTCCAGAGCAGTAAGGAGCCTATAAATGCATCAAGCCCTGATTCTGTTTTTTCAGCGTTTCACATGTGTAGTACTTGTATTTGGAATGTGTCCTTCAACCACCTAACCTTGAATGGGTGCTTGATAGTAGCAGCATTTTATTTCTTGAACCTTTGCTTTTATGGGAATAATAATTAGGTAACAGTGCCTCCAGACCTGTTAATTCTGAACTTGAGTGCTTGCCCTACCTGCGGGAGAAGCCTGAGTCCCACTGAAAAGATGAGAGGTGCCTTTGACAGCTTCTTAATTTAAAAAATATCTTTTCTCCCTGTATCTCTTCCTTGTTTATACTCATTCTTTCCTTGAATGGTCTTGTGTTCTTCTAAGGTCTCAGAATCAAGAGAAAAGAACCTTTTAAACTTGATGATGGGCCGTGAAATAAAGTGAATTAACCTGATGTAATGGATTGACTACCGTGGTGTGAACAGCTGAAGGACAGACGAGGAGGTAAAGGAAAAAGTAAAACTTGGAGTCTGCGGACAAGATGAGAACTCTGCTGTTCATCTGCTTGATTTCATTTTTGTAAGACTAAAATCACTTTACATATCTAAGAAAGATGGCAGTTCTGTGATCATTGTACTGATAGTTAAGAAGGGGATTTAAAAAATAAAGAAACCAAAAATATATGTGTATTTTAAGCTTCCCAAGTTAGTGATAATGTGCCTACTATCCTACCCATTACTCACAAATAATATTTACATCTGTATAATACTCTCCCAGGTCAGGGGAGAGTACGGTTGACTGAGACGTAGTCTACCCTGTCATCTGCTGGGTGGTTTGCCGGTTGCAGCATGTAAATATGTGCAGGGAAATGGAAGCCCAGTGCCCTGTGTGCTTCTGTGTTTCCCTCACCCTGGCTTAAGTGCAGAATGAGAGTCCAAATGATTCCGTTTTTAAGCACTGGTCCCATGATGTTCACAGTTCAGTGTCTGGGTTGAGGTTTTCTTTGGTTAGTTGAGTGCTTGGTACTCTCCCATACTGGCCATTTATCTGCCTCATCTTCTGGCTCCAGGAGACAGTTTCTTTCCCCCATGCATATGCCAGGAATTCAATACACATACGACACCAGTCTGATCATATCATTTTCACTTGCAGCAGTCCAACAGACTGGGAAAAGGGCCAAGGGGATTTAAAAGGGAAAAACAGAAAACAAGGCAAATAAACGAAAAGGCCAGAAACCACTTAGAAACTCGTTATGCCAAAGCAAGCAGCAGTGCTGGTGGCACAACTGGCACATAGCAGATAACAAGACACCAGAAGTAGTAAGGTCCTCAGCAGCCAGCGCTCGTCTGCACGTCAGCAGGCAGCAGGAACCCTGCCTACAAACGGGTTAGTGGGCTCTACTCCTCTTACACTTATTCTGCTGAAGCAAAATGGATAATCTTCATCCCTGCTAGCATCACTGTTCCACCCACCTGGGGACCACAGGCAGCACTGCTTTCGAGGCACTGGGAGCTTTGCACACTCACCCCTCCTTGGGCTCAGTTCAATGCTGGAATGTGTCACTTGACAGACCTTGCAAGTTCAGGGGCTCTTTAATTTTGACATGGTGTTAAGTTTATTACAACCTGGTGAAATGAGTCACCACCAAATCCATAGCTCTGCCCTCCTCCTTTCCCACATGTTTTCATGAGGATAGTGAAAAGTTTAACCTTTCAAATAACAGTCTTTTTAAAAAACATGCCGTGCCAGAGCAATACAATATATCCATGACACGAAAGGACACAGTTCTAGGGTAACTACTGCCTTTAGCTAGCAGTAACAAATCACAAGCCCTTTAAAAGAAAGCCCAATCTATTAAAAGTACTCTTGTGCTAGGGGGCCAGAGACCAAGGTAATATAAGAAATCTAGGGCTTGCTACTGCAGAAAGAGTGAGACCTCTTGAAATCTGAGTATCCCTGAGTTCTTTGATTTAAAAGGGAGCTGGAGAAGTTTAAGCCTTTGTAAAAAACCTGCACAGGAATTTTCTGTCTTGGATCCGGGATAAGGCATATATCCAATGGCATCAAAATGTTCCTAGCTGGGATAAAGTCTCCAGACTGGGATTTCTGTCTTTTATTTTTAAGAATCAAATTGTGTAAATAATTTTGCTTGCAGGTTGGTTCCTTCTAAGACTTTTAGTAGGACTACTGACTATTTTTCAAGCCACCTGAACAATCACCATCTATAACAAGGTACTGCCAGATAATATTTATTCCTTTATCCCAGCTGGGTAGGGAAATATTTTATCCTGACATAGGCGTGTGTTTAGGCTCCATTATCTCCTGCCCTTGCAGCAAAAAGTGTAGTCCAAAAGGTAGATACTTTCAATTTTTCAGTTGAATTGCAGTAATTTGTTTGCAGTCTTATCCAGTGAATTCAAAGATGTCATTTTATGCTTGCTACAAAATTGGCAACTGTCCTCAATTTAATGACATCTTTCCGTTGATTTCAATGGCTTTTGGGTCGGGCCCTCGCAGTGCAGGGTATGTAGATTATTACTTCTTCACATTATCCTGAACAGGGAGGTACAATTATAATGTTCTGCAAGTGGTTTACTGAGGAAAGAGGCATAATAAAATACTGAATGTGATTAATGTGATTAATTAAAGAAAATCTTTGTCCTGTTTCAATAGGAATCTAAGGCTTTATACCTAAAGCTTATACAACTATTCAGGTGTTAAGGCTGGAAGAACTCCGGACCTACAGCTGCAGAAATGTAAGACACTGGCTGTCAATGAGATGTACTGATACTCAGATGAAAGAATTTGACCTTTTTTTCCATCTGACTGTTAGTTCATATACATTAGATAAGCACCCAGCGATCCTGATCAGGGATTTATCTGCTACCTTGAATCATACTACTGCTATCAAATCTCATCCTAAATCTTCCTTAATTCCCATTTAAATGTGGTTTATTTATTATTAATTTGGCTGTAATTGGAGAAACTTCTTGTTACCATCAGAAGTGCTTGTTTCCATTCCACCTCACAGGCTTTTGTCAACACTTCTAATATCCAGGGAGGCTGAGGCTCATTTTGGGCACTTTCAATTTCCGGATTACCTGAAGGATGGAGAAGGGTCAGAAACATGCAGTGCTGCTGGGAGGACTGGGGAGGTTGGCTGCGTTGTACCTAAGGGCTGCTAGAGCAAAGCCTGTGAGCCTAGGATGCCAAGTGCCACTTAGAGCAACCCTCCCATTTTCTGTATAAATATGTAAATTGCTTTCCTACATTATATCTCACACAGGCTAGCAAGAAAAGAGTTTAAAATTTAGGCTCTGCTGAAAAACAAAGGCAGGGAAGGAGCTGACAAGAGAAGCAAGATTAACCTCGTTTCGCCGTTATTTTGCAGCATGTTATGAAATGACATTTCACATGCAGATTTTGAAGCCACCCCTGTTAAAGATAATGTTCTTCCTGCATCCAGCCATCTGGGAACACTGTTTGGTAACAATAACTATTTTGATTTTTTTTTCTAATGAAAGTTATGTATAGTATCCAACAGGTATGCCAATAACTAAACTTGCACAACATTTCAAAAAATGTAATGTTATTTGCATATAAAGTTAGCAGAAATTTCAGGGTTTCCAAGACTTTTCCTAGCCATACTTTGGGGAGTCCTGCACTGTGATTTAGGAGCTTACCTATTGAAAAAAGAATTATCTATGATTGCTATATTTAAATAGATTCTGACACTCTCTTTTGAGACCAATTAGAGTCTGCCTACATGGGTCCACTGAGTCCCTGGGGAGTAAAAGAATCCTCCATGTGAATGAAACCAGCAGAATCACAACCCAAATCAGGCAAATAAGCCAGGTGTAGGCAATTGGTAAGGAAGTGGGAGGATAAAGGATGATGATTAAACAAGGAAACACCTTCTGGGTTGTCAGACAGGGCACAGAGTTTTTAAGTAAGGGCAAGATGGGAGGAAAAGAAACTCAAGAGCCAGGTATCACTGGAATGAAGCAAAGACAAAGCGGCACGTGATGAGGTAAGGTTGCTTAGGACAGCCTGGGAGATATCACAAGCCTTAGAAGAAGCCTCATATTTTACTCTCTGAGGCAGAACAAAAGTACAACAGCAACACTTAGTGACAGGATAGGGAAGGACAGTTAAGGGGAAGGGATGGAACAGAAGCAAACAAGTCTCAATGCCACTTTGAAGAAAGATAAATTGGGAATTCAGAGTGAAAGCTGCGCTCTCCATGTACTTTTGTATCTTCTTGTTGGAGGCATCAGTCATGCAACCCACTGGGAGACCCAGGAAAGTTGGTAAGTTGCTCAGGAGATGAATGGAATGAGAAATTGAAGACTGGTTAAATTAATCTAGCTGTTAAGTATTTTTTTTTTCCTTCAGAAGGAAAAAGGGAATGGAGTTGACAGAAAAATACTGTAAACCCAGAAGTGTACAATCCAAACCCAACTTGTTTGTGGCTGTGCTAAATACCATAGGCTGTGTTACATGCAAATCTCAACACAACTTTTTTAGGATTATGAGTATCTGTAATTTCAGTAGGGTTTTTTTTTTCCCCTTAAGATCACAGTGATGCACACAACTTTGAAATTATTTTTCATTTAAGCTATAGAATATCACCAACAGGCTACACTGCCAAGTTTATACAAAATGTTGTCTTGTGCTCAGATGAAGAAGTGTTCCTGCCAGTCCCCAGTGCTTCTATACGGCATTACTTGAAGACAGAAACACGAAAAGCTTGAGAGTTTTGTTTCATGGTCATTTTACAAAAATACTCTCCTATTTATTGTTTTTATTCATGTAAGACAATACCTGTGCACAGTGAATTTCAGACTCGTGGTAAAACAGCGGCTCACTGAAGTTTATGGCATAATTCAAGGAAAGACAGTGATGAGTGATGAAGCTTTGCAGCCAAGATGGTGGAAGAGACCGTGTCCCCCTCCTGCTGCCTCAGGGGCCCTGCTCAGAGCCTGCTGCTCTCTTGCTATGTTCACAACTTGTGCAACCAACCCCCTTTATTCCGTACAACCTGTGTATGGTGACCACCAGAGGGAACCTTTGCACTATGGCACCTTAAAACACAGGATTTATTTTAAAGATTTATTTACCGCCAGGCCTAAACAACAGGGTATCGCAGTACATCATTTCCTAAGCTTTCACCAAAGGAATCTTACCGGTAAAGCCTGGCTTACAGCTGCAGATATAGCCCTCTGCCCTGTCGTAGCTGAAGGCTGGTGGCAGGCCTGGGACACTGCCGTAGTGGCCGGCCCAGGATCGCTCCACGCAGTCGCCCCCAGCGAGGCAGGGGCTGCTGCTGCACTCCCCAATGTCCTCCTCGCAGCGGGAACCCGCGTAGCCTGCAGAGAGAGCCATGAGGAGAAGGCGTTTAATTGATGCCCTATTCATTCATTCCAGACCCGAAAATATTATCGTGAATATTAGGTGCACTTGGTTTCAGACTCTGGCGTATGCTAAAAGATTTCCTTCTCTTCTTGGAGGTGTGAACATTTCCTTGGAGCTCTCTGTCAGGGCTCTGCAGCAGGATATTGCTATGGCTATTCTGCGTCAGCTAGCTGAGCTTTGCCGTGCTCTACAGACTTCGGTATTTTCTGGGAAGTAAGGTGGAGATCTCTGTGCTGCATTGTGGTGTAGATGCGCTCTCAGGTTTTGTGAAGTTTTCCTTTTGCGTCACCTCCCTATGATGGAGGAGGGCAGGGAGTATAAATTATTTGGTGTTTGTAAAGTGCTCTATCTGGAGTTTGAAGTGGCAAAAAACTCCGTGATTTCTGGAAAACGCTAAGGGTTCTGCCTAATTTTTCCATTCCTAATGCATCGAGAACCGTGTAGTCCAACAACACTGTGAAATTTACTCCTCACAGTCTGCTGTGCCCCTGCATCCTCAGTAAGGGCACGGACATTAAACTTTCTAGAGAGACTTCTAGTTAGTCCATGTGCTGAGAGGTTCATGAAGCCTCTCGAGAGTGCAGGGTCTGTGTCCCTGCTGGGGATGGAGCAGCCTTTTTGCAAATGGCTGGATATGCAAGTATTATTGCTGGTAGAGGAGAACACAGCCCAGCGTGTTTCACCCTACACTTTTAGACAGAAGAACTTGCACTGGTGATATGAAGGAGACCAGTCTCCCAATATAACGCCTAGTTTAATTTTTATTCCTAAACAGACAGCATCTTGCATTGAAGAGTAAGTTTTTAGGCTGGTTTAAAGGTCGTGTTAATGAAGACTAAAAAAGGGCCAGCTGCAGTAGTGATTTATGTATCACACGGGTTGAAGGATTAAGCAACTGAGAGATGGATCCCAACTTTGACTTATCTCCTGTCTTGACTCCATAATACTGGTACTTTTGTTTTTGCCCACTTCTGCTGTGCAGGGAAATCAATCCTTAGCTGGAAGGAGAGCTACTTACCCACAGGGCTTTGACTCATGATGAGTGAAGCCCATCTAAACACAAGCCCATAGAGTATTTTTAAGGTCATGTAGCTTCAACCTTTTATTGTATCAGCAAAAAAAAATAAGGACATATCTACTACACAAGGAAGGACAGTGTTCATAGGAGAACTTAGAGCTTACCTGGCCAGCAGTGGCATGTGTAATTGTAAGCATTGTCCTCGCAAGTGCCGTTATTGTAGCATGGTTGTGACCAACACAAGGGAGTTAGGGTCTCACAGTGTAGGCCCATAAATCCGGTACCGCTACAGTTGCAGCTGTACCTGCAACACAGAATGCAATGTTCACTCTAGCTGGAGGTGGGGAGATCTGGGCTTTGTTCCCAAACCTGCTCAGGCTTCTTGTGCAGCCTTGGCTAGCAGCTTGCACATTTGAGTCCAGGCTGGAGACCACCATCTGGTGCTCTAGGAGAAACTGCGGAAATTGGGAACCAAGAATGAACTTTTTCCTGAAATATGTGGTTTTGTCTGGGGAGAGAACCTGCTTGTGAATTCAAATTGGTTTTGGCAGATCCTTTCTTCTAAGAATTATTGATCCCTTTTTTCTTTTTTTTTTTTAATTTTTTGGGGAAAAAAAGTTTCTGTCATTTTCAATGTAATTTGTGTAGGCTTAATGTTATTCGGAAAAGGGGAGAGGCAGTAAGTATGTTAGTATCACTGTCTCTTGGACTGATAGAAATTGAACTGGTGAAAAACATAAGGCAATTTCTGTTTCTCGACTAAGTGATATTTTCTCTTTGAAAAACAATATTTTATTGGCAGGTTAGAACAAAAATGTCAATTGCCTGTATAGTTCCAATAATAATGGTAATACAAGATTCCTGTTGATATCAATGTTACTATTATGGGTTTAGAAGTAAACAAACTAGTATATATAAATGAACAATGTGCAGGTAATCAGTAACATCTGGGGGTTTTTGTTTGTGTCTTTTTTCAGGTGAGCTAATTATTATAAAATAGATAACTCCTATGCTTAGGTCATAAGGTATAAGGTTAACTTCTACATGTCATAAGAAAAGACAGGCCGTTGCAAGATAAATATGTTAAATGTGTATGCTTGGATGATCTTTGTCTAATAATTATTATCAGAAACAAAAATTTATTCTTACAGTGGTTTATTTTACATTAAAATGATTCAGTGATTATTGTACAATTGAAATCACAGGGGATCTGGTTGAACAAGAGATAAGTATACTTGTTTGATAATTTCTGCGCTTAATATCTAAGTCTTAGACTTAGAGTAAATATATGGAGAGAAAGTGAAATTGTGGAACCTAAGGGAACATCAGAGAATAACTGGCTCCTGCAGTCTAACACACCAAAAAGCGTAAACTTTTTACTACACTATTTAAGTGTACATAAGCAGAAACTTCTGGCAGGCCAGTTTATTACCAGTGTATGGATTATTCTTAAATCAAAATCAGAGATGACTTAGACCAGGTGGCATTTGAAATTAGGATATAAAAAGTAATGAGGAAGATGTGAATCAGAAAAATAATTTTCATTCCAAGGTATGTTCTCAAAACAGAAATCTTTCTTCTGTTGTGTTTTTCATACATTTCCTCCATGTGCCTTCTGTTTGGTGCTGTTCAGCTTTGTGGTGAAAGATTTTTTTATTTTATTTTTGCCTTAGTCCATGCTGCTTTTACCCTTTAGTCCAGAATTACGGAGCAGTGAGGAATAGTCACAACTCACTGCTTAATGTGGAGCCCCACCTCTGTGCCTTTTTTCTTAGGTACCTTTAAGTGTTTGACATTGCTGTCCACCTTCAGGGATTCTGGAGGGTGCCCTGCTTGTGGGCAGGCTGTGACTGAGCAGGCAGATGGCTTTTTCTTTCAAGAGTGATACACTTGGACACCCTACCTAACATATTTTTTGGGCTTCCTGTTTGATGTTCTCACAATATGCAGAAAGCAATACGTGCAAATGTTCTTTCCTATGCAATCAAAAGAGCACTGAAGATCCTGGGAATATTTCCTATGGAAAAAAGGCTTGGAGCATGCAGAGGTATCCTCTGTGCCTGCACACACCAGGTTTCGTAGGTCCACATAAGGGATCTCTGTAAATCGTTGAATTTAAGTAAGAAATGTGCAATAATGTGAAACTGGTTTTTTTTTAAGAGATCAAGTTCTACTTTGTTGCATTCATGAAACCTTACTGAAAGAATCGGTCTGAAATTTGGGGGAAAATTTGATTTGGTATTTGTATTTATGGCTTTAAATGCTAAACGTCTCCTTGCACGTTTCTGTGCACAAAAGCCTCAGCTGTACTGTAGCATTTGTCAGAACAGGAAAACTACTGTTTAAGGACCATAGTTCTTCATTTAACCCAAAAAATACACAAAAAGAAGGAAATTGCTAGACACCCTTCTGTTTTGAATTGCTTTGTTGTCCGACCCTTTTCATCATGTAACAAATGTGGAAAGAGCTCCAATCATTCTCCAGATACCCTGCGGTATTACAAGCCAATTAAAATTGCTCTTACGTGTACCTCAGCTTTAAAAGCTGGGAGAAAAATGAGTAGGATTAAGTCTGGCCTGAATGAGCATCCCAGTTGCTCACCTCATGTGTGTATCCTCAAACGGCTCGCAGGTTACTAAGTGGGTCTGCTGTGAACTAGTCAGGTGCGAGGTGACCTCCCTCCCTGCTGTCATGCCTTAGCTACCCTGAAAAATGGTAAATTGCTTTGTCCTGTTCAGAGCCATTCAGCGCTGCTGAAAAGGAGCTCCGCAAGGTTGGTGCCATGTCACCACACTGTACAAAAGCTCATTCCCAGAACATGAGCTCTTTCCCCCTCTCATTCAAGGCAAGCAGGCCTTTTGCTGACATGACTTTTGGACTGATTTTTTGGGGGGTGCTAAAATCTTCAAAATTGCTTTATAAAAAGTGGGAAATATACAATAGAGGACAAATCTTATACTGGCAAGAGGAGCGCCTGCATGAATACACTTATGAACTTTCAAACTGAGCTTATACATGTATTTTCAGTTTGGGAATCTCATGCTGAGTATGCAAAGCCAGTATCGGTGCATGAATGCCAGAGCTCTGGCTGCCTGGGCTGCACTTGAATCTCTGTATAGGGCTATTAACAGTAGGTGAAGCAGGTCACTTTTCTGTTGCCTTATGTTCTCTTTATTTTTTTTTTTTCTTTGCCCACGGACTGAAGGTTGTTTTGAATAAGGAGCTGTTGTCCTATACGCCTGTAAGGTTCCTGACACATTTCCTAATGATATCTATTACTATGGTTACTATTATTACAGTTTTCCTCTGCCTCTCTTTTCTAATGCTTCTGTCTGTCGGTGTGGGCAGCTGCTGTTGGCAAATTCAATTTTATATGCTCCCACATATCTCTTGGAAACTAAAGTTTGAGTGTTAGAAACACAATTCAACTCAAACAAACAACATGCTGTAAATATTTTAAGTAAAAATGTGAAAAATGTGCTTCTTGGTCAGACTTTGCCATAAATACTTTGTTGTCCTATTGGCTCTGATACCAGACTTGCATTCTTTAATCCTTTTCAAATTTAAACTGAAATCAGTGCGGGATCAAGGAGTGAAATCCACAGTCTGAAATGAAATCAGCTACCTGGCAGTGCAGGCTCTCATAGCATTCCCATCTGCAAACAGAGGCGCAAATAGCACCTCACATTAGCGTTACCCAGCTGTAGAAGACGTACCCATTGGCATCGTCCATGCACTGTCCCCCATTGAGGCACGGTTGGCTGATGCACTCGTCGATGTTGGTTTCGCAGAGGTCACCGAGGAAGCCTGGCGCGCACGAGCAGGCGAAGCTCCCCAGGGAATCGTGGCAGGTCGCACCATTCAGGCACGGCTGTGAGGAGCACTCATCGATTTCCAGCTCACAGTTTGTACCTTCAAAAACAAAGAGAACAAGCAACCCCCAAACTTAGGAGACAGTTAGTTTTGGAGATCTCAGCAAGGACTGTCTTAAGTACAATATTCACATAATTTTTTTTTTTAAGCAATTGCCTACTTTTAAAAGGCATTTCCTCTTCAATGTACTAGTTTTTTCAAGGCTTGGGAGAATTTACAAAGGAGCAAATGAGCTGTTATTCACAGGAATAGGTAGAATAACAACTTTATATGTTAGGTTGACCACGGAAACAGAATGACCTGATTTTCAGATTATTCAAACCATGCTACTATCCTATTTATATAATACAGTGACTAGTAATTTAATGACCTCAGAAGAGTCCATTTAAAGCTACACAGCTAATTGAATCCATTGGGAAGCTGTCTGTTTAGCTGTGGTTTATTGCTGATTTTTTTTAGGATTTAGCAATGTGTAAATAAATCGGTCTATGATGCCATGTTTGCAACAGGTCAAAATGTTGGAGCTGCTCTTCAAAGATAATTGATGGAACTAAATCAAGTCTAATATTAGTTTACAGCTACTTATGATAGTTGGCAGGTTAAATATACACTCCTCCTTCTCTATCACAGTCCAGGAGACACTAAGAAAATTTCATAATTAATGCCTTGTAGCTCCTGCTTTGATTATTTCAGGTTTTTGTATGCTTATGCCCTTATTTAGTATTTTGAGTAATAGTGATATTTTTAAATAATTTTCACCTGCCAAGTCAATTTGTTTTTACATCTACAGTATCAGCCACAAAACAGACACAAAATGGCACATTATAATGAAGAAGCTGCTTTTAAGTGGACTTACTTATCTTTTATTTGGCTTACCAAAGTAGCGGTAGTATTGTAAATAGTTTTCAGGGGAATATCCTACTTGAAAGAGAATCTGATGCCTTGAGAATAGGTTCCAATAGGTGGGAACAGACACATTTTGATGATGGGTATTTTCTTAGCGATTTATTTAGGAGCTCACCCCTAATTCTTTCTTTATGCTGTTTTTGCCAGCTCAGTCCTGCTGTGAAATTTGTACATTCTAACTCAGAAGGTCTTTCTCAAAACACTGAGAATTGCTGTTACTTGATTACTAATTTATTTTGACCCTTTTGAATGTAGCCTATTTGCTTAAAAAACAAATAAATCCATATTATGGATAAATACCTGGAAATATATTAAAACGCCGAAACAAAATTTGAGGATGTGAGCTTGCAACTATTTTTCATTGTATTTAAACATTAAAGTGCAAGTTCATCTTTCCAGTAGTTAAGAACTGTTACTGCTGTAATTTTAGAGAATATATTGTTAGAGTTCCTTGAGACCACGTATAGAATGCTGGATGGGTGAAGTCGCCAGTCCCGTGCCTCCAGTTTAAGATTCACTGATCAGCTCGCCACTACTTTCAGCGGGAGCCTGCCGCGAGACCCTAACATAGGAACGCTCTCTTATGGCTTTATGGTAATGTACATTACATCCAGATATAGTGAGCAATCCCTCTGTGGTCATTGCCCTGTGAATTCACTGTAATTGTAAACAATGTGTTTGCAGAAGTATGTCTAGTGACCGTAAATCTGCCAGAGCTTGTTAACAGCTTACTGTGAACACTAAAAATCATGTGACAAAACAAGCCCTGTTCAACAGTTCAGCCAAATTTAAAACTACAGGCCTGAAAACAGCCTGACGATTAACAGGAGAACATAGCGTTGTTGTTTTGGTTCATGTCTTTAATCTATCAAGCCCAGTAACCTGCCTTCGGCAATGTTGCCTCAAAAGAAAACTTCTCTCTGTATAATGCACGCAGCCAATGCGATATGCCACACAAACGAGGGGAATTCCTTCCTAGCCTCTACTGAATCTGCTGTCAGGCTTTCTTATATGTGAAGAGGAGAGATGAAAAGATTAGATCTGCATTTGCACCTCAGTCTAACATTCTGTCATAAATATGTTGTATGCCAAATATCATATGCCAGAAAGGAAGAAGAAAAAAAAAAAGTACCAACGAGCCCTGCCACGGTTATTGCATGGGGCTACAGCATCAAGAGCAAAGGTGTCCTGTCCTAGAGCAGGCAGTGTTTCAGCAGATACCAAACCGCACAAGTGGTTTGAATTGAGAGACTGGGAAGGTGGATGTAAGTGATATTTATAACTTTTGCGGTTTCTTTGAAGAGCTAAGATTATTTCTTATACTGCTTGCTTTTCAAACAAGTCCTACTGTGCGCTTCTTTGTACAGCCCCAGTCAATAAAATGTAAATGCAGGCAAGGATGAAAGAGATACAGCCAACATTTTCAGACTTGCCTGCTTACGGATATATTGTAAAGTCACCTTCTGGTCAAAGAGGCTAGAGGCTTGCAGGCTCAGTGTAGTTCCAGGTGGACCTGTGTGTTCTTAGTATGGCTGGAAATTGGTATCTGGGTCACCCCTTCTGCTCTCCTCTGCTGTAGTGCTGTGCTTGGGCACAGCAGGTACAGAGGACTGTCCCCAAATTCCTCAATCTTTATATAGTAATCTTAAATGCTATTATCTGGATTGGAGAGTTGTCAGATAGCTATTTCCTAAGCATCAGCTTTGAAATGGCAGGAAGAGAGCTCATAAAAAAAAATTAGACAGCAGGAAGAGTTCAGTTTCTTGGAGCGAGGCTCGTCCTTTCTGTGCACAGGTCCATGCTAACCACCAGTTACCTGTGTGCATGCACAGATGTAAATTGTTATGGGTCTTGCAACACTGCACTAACCAGACACAATCGGAGAACAGTGGGGCTAAATCCAATCAGAGGTATTGGTGCTGGGCATTTATGAACTGTGACAAGCACTCCTTGGATGTATATGCCCTCTGCTAACCTTTATTTTGAAAACGATTTGAAATGTGGCCAGTACTGCTGGGCTCCTCTCACATCGCAGTCTTGCGGTTAAGAGTCTTGGCAGCAGGCTGGCAACCTGGGCGTGAGGCAGGGAGTGTTGTTTGAAACCCAAAGGCTGGAGAAGGAAGCAAACTTTCCATTTTGGCAACTGTTGTTGGATGGATAATGCTGTTTGCTATTGATATCCACAATGATAGTGGCATGAGCTTGTTGGGATGCGAGATCTGTACTTGAGGTACTTCATCCCATGGCAGAGGCTGTAGTGCCTCTGTGTGCCTTTTAGTCCTTAAAACTTACGATGCATCTACCCTAAATATTTGCATGGCGTACATATTATTGATAAGAATATTATATGAGAACTTAAAGATCCATCAGGAATAATTTCCTCATATTGCACAGAGTTCATCCCAGCTGTGTAAAAGGTATTGCAACAAGAATTAAGCTAGTCCATTGTACCTGTTGTGTTTGTCACTGAAACCCTTTCTCCTGCTCTTGTCTTGGGCTAAGACTGGTTTTTGGAACTACCATGCACTCCTGATGGTTCACACGAAAATGTTCATTGGCAATGCAGGACTGCCTTCAGCTGTGTCCAACAAGGTAATTAACGTACCTAGCCATGGGTAATAACAGGCTCCTACACCATGCTCTGTTGGGGTGAGTTAAAAGCAAATGCAATTAGTGCAATGGAGGGAAAAAATGCATTTGATTAAGGTAGCCAGCAAAACTTCAGCAACCCAATTCAGCTTCATTATTTAACAGCTGCGTGACACATGTCTTGTAAATAATTTCACACATGCAGAGCATTATCATAGAAACTGCAGATTTCATGCTAAATTTTCCAGTCTTTGGCTCTTGGTGCTTTCTAACTTCTTCCATTTGTGTAAGAATTATGTGTGACATTTCTCAGCTATTTTAAGAAGTGCTGCAGCATACCAATCATACAAAATAGCAGTCATAGTCCATGAAACAAGTAGCAACCACAGCCAGTAACTCAAGCATTTGGTTAACATTACTGCTGTAGATTTACTGTACATTCTCTACCTACATATCAAGAGATAGAATGTTTTTAACATCTTAGGGAAATGAGATGAGGCTGGATGACTTCCCACAGTAATTCATGGTGTCAGGCCAGGATAATAATGGTTGGCAAGATCCCCTGACAGAGTAAATGAGGGTTTTTATTACCAGTGGGGACACCTCAGGGCTTTCATCCAGTAATCCCTCTGGCTTGTGCATTTAGCGCAACTCACAGCAAGGTGCAGAAAACAACAACAAAGAATGCTTCTGATAAATCATTTGGTTAAGTAGCCTTTAAAAGCTGGTGTTTTACTGCTGAAGGAGCAGTCTGTTGCTCCTTTACAGAATTATTATGATTAGTCTCTTTGCCGCTGGAAACAGTGTCAGAGCTGTATGTCAAAACACTGCAGCCTCTTCCGCTTTGTACTTTAGACCTCTTCTCCTTCCTTGTTTTTCTCCTCACTTCTTAACTCTGCTTGTGATGAGTGGTGTCATCACTCGATTTTTGGTGAGAGCAGAGAGCATCAGCCCGGGAAACAGCAGAATTTCATGATGAAAGTGGAGTGATTCCAGCAGAGCAAGCTTCCTCTAGCAGTGTGTGTTGATCTAAATCTTCATTTCTTTTTGTTTAGGCTTTACTATTTTATAATATTTTCTCTTTCTTTGTCTCCAAGATGTACGTTCTGTCTCTTTCAAACCGAGCTCCCGGGCTATGGAACTAGGCCTGGACCCCACTAACAGTGCCAGTTAAACAAATACAGTTTCCTGAATACAACAGGAGGTCTGGGCTGAGTCTGATCATTGCAGAGTAACCATGCTGGTTGTTAATAGGTTTTTCCTTCCTTCTGCTCTTCGGCTTTCCCCCGGTTGTGTAGTTTTCTCCTTGGCTGGCCTGGGCTCAGACACCCGCTGGCAGCCGCAGGGTGGCAGGAAGGTAACAAGCTTCCTTCAAATAACATTCTCTGTGCTCATGAGGGATATTAACCGAGGGCTGGCTTCCAACGAGTGCTGTGTCAGACACGGGAAAGCTGCTTTTTACCTCTGACTTCCCCTCCTGCATGGGGATTTGGGGATGGAGCTGTAAACCACATCGCTTATTTCTTATTCACTTGAATCACTTGAAGCAATAGCTATTTTTTCCCCTCTTTTGCAGTATGACTCTTTTTTCCCCTCTTTGCTTACCTGACTGGCAATCTCTCACTAAAATGCCTCCCCTTTTCTCCTTTTAATGATTCTGTGTGCTACCTCTTGCAGTCCTAGCCCCGAACACAGCTTTGAAATTTGAAGGGAGCTGTCTCCCGCAAGGATTATACGCTCTCCAGTAGAGGAAGTAGGCAAGAAAAATCATACCCGTACCTTAAAAATGAAGTCACATAAAATGGGATTATCCAAAAATGGGCAGTTTGGGAACCTGATAATACTTTTCTTTCTATTTAACTTACATAATGTTCTAGTTGCAAATGAGTCCTCTGTTTCTGTGAAGGGCAGAAGAGAGGAAGTTAACGTGAAACGTCTAGGTTTAAGAGTACAGTTTGTCACGATTAGCAACCCAAGCAAGTCTAATTAGATCTAATTTTTAACCCTGTCAAACATAGATTTTGTCTGAGGACTAAAACCTATGTATAGTGCTCTGAGGACAAGCATTTTCAGAATGTTTCTTTTAAAAGGAAATTTAACCTAGCCCTGTGACATAGCTCAATGTTTACAAAACTGTTCTGTAGTATTTGGTAAATGTGAGACTTTTTTAATCCTTCTCTAACTGATACCAGTAGTTCACAGTGATAAGGTAACACATAATGCACCAACAGCCGCTGGTGCTGAAGCTGAAGGCAAGGTGGTAATACAGATATGACTAAATAAGTGTGTGGATGGGGGAGTTGAACTTGGAACATTAATTATGATGGTTCTCCAGGACACAAAGAATAAGTTGTTTTAATAGTGCTTACCTGTGTACCCAAGTGGACAGATGCAGTCATACTGTCCTATCTGGTTGAGACATGTTGCCCCATTCAGGCACGGATCTGATACACATTCATTCACTTCCAGGTCACAGTGTTTGCCTTGGTAGCCTGGGACACAGTAGCAGGAGTATTCATCAACCCCATCCCTGCACACCGCTCCATTGTGGCATGGTTCAGAAATGCATTCGTCAAAATCCATTTCACAGAGTGTACCTGTGTATCCTGCGCTACAAAGGCAGGTGGGCCCAGCCAGGCCATTTTGGCAGGTTCCTCCATGCTCACAAGGGTTTGTGTCACACACGCTGATGGCTATTTCACAGGTAGGTCCATTATACCCAGCAGGGCACTCACAAGTAAAGCTGAGGTTTCCAGCAGAACTTAAACAGGTAGCATTTTGGAGGCAAGGGTTTGAGGAGCAAGGATCGGCAGTTTTATTGCAGAGTTCCTCCACACTGTCCACTGATGCATCTGCACAACAGCAAGTATCGTCTTTACAACCAGAAATGCATGTAGAGTTCTTTTGGCAGGAGTTTGACAGGCACCTGGAATCATTCCTCATGCAAAGTGACTCTAGGAAGGAAACACAAAAAATCCTGAGGACTTCCACAGCACTGGGAATAACCAAAAGTGAAAGAAGTGCAACTCTTAACACAACTGTGCTTCAAAACCAACAGCTCCAGTTGTTGGCTGTTGAGAACAAAACAGGGCTGGTAACTGTGTGACGCAAATTAGTAGACTAATAAATGTAAAATGAAAACGATTATGAAAATATGAGTAGGTTATTTCCTGTTCTCACCTCTTCCAACAACCATGGCCTGGAGTGTCAGGATTGCCTAACTACATTGAGTACAGTTGCAACAATGTTGGTGGTTGCCAACAGATATCCAACAATATGGAATACACTTAGGTATATCTAAGACAATTTTTTTACTAGAAAAAAGAGTTGAACCACATTTTTCAGTTCAGTACCACTTTGTGTTATTCTGTGTTGGAAGCTTTTCAACAAGACTAAATGACTTGGGTGCAGTTATAGCTTAAGTGGTTCAAACCATCATGCCCTTTGATTTTGACTTTCTGATTATAAATAGTAATTTGACAGCTGTACGGCATTTCCACCACAAAGAATCTCCCGAACACCTGAGAATCAAAATAGCCCTCTGAGAGCCTTCCAGCCTCTGAGGCTGGAAGGACATGGTGAACACAGTGTAAACAAATTCCTTACTTTCCAGGAACTCAGCTCCTGGCAGTAATTAAAAGCCACTTGGAGTTGCCTTGCTGCTGTAAAGACTGGCTGACAATAACATTAGCTACTTCTTGCTTCCCAGTCAAAGAGGAGCTAGCTGTTACCAGCATTGTTCATAACCCACAATCCAGAAATACAGAATGAATGTAGTGAAGGATGTTCTTTCTAGTAAAGGAAAACAATAATTTTGCCAAGATTCTGTATATATTTTTTTTAAATCCTGACTAATTGTCTCCATAACAAAATAAATGGCTGTATTCAGATAAACATAACATATGTATGTATGTATATACCTTCTGCCTTAAATTCAGTGTTAGGCATACTAAGCAATAGCAGCAGGATGCTAAATACCGAGTGCCTGAGGGAGGTGTGTTGACCTGGGCTGAATCTTCTGCAGTCACAGCTTCACTGCCAACAATATCAAGTGAGCTAGACTGAACTTTGTGTACTTTTATCTGTGCTGCAATTAGATCTTTCATGTGCAGCACAGACATAGGTGAAGAGTGCAATGGGGTTCTGTGCATCACTAAATTAATCTCACAATATCATGTTGCTTCTGTCATGACTTGCCATTGTTTTGGTATGGGTCAGTGGAAATGGTGTTAATCATCAGCACACATCCTGCAGCGTCTGGGAATTTTGTTACTCATGTATAAACTGACTCAAGGCTGCAGAGATGGTAAGGCCCAAAGGGATGATTGCAAATGGGGTGTTTGCTCTAGACCTCTGTCTCAGTCTAAAGGTCAAGCTTTTGAATGCTGAGGAGAAGCTAGTGGAAGAAATCCTGGAGTTGGCTCCAAATAATGTGCTAGTAAAATGAGACAATGGCAGATTGAACCTCATAGACAGTGATTAATGGAGAGAAGAAAGGCAAGTAGCTATTTACTGACATAAGTCGCCTAGAAGACAGTGACCACATAAATACTGACCTACAAAGCCAAATGCATTTATAGTATTTTGATTCTTACTGATCAAATTGGAAAATCTGATCTGGAGTATAAGAAGAGCTCTATCAATACAATTTTTTCTTTTGCAACTGTTTTTCCGCCGTGTTATAAGAAATCCTCTACTGAATAGTGAACATCTGAATGCCATCAGACTTCTAATGTGATTACAATGTGATGTTCCTCAAAATATGAGGGTAAAACTGTAAACAAATATTTTGCATATTGCTAGAGGAAAAAAATTATTTGTATCATGGGACGCAAAAAAAAGCAGTCATATCTTGGCCAAGAATCTATGAAATGAAGCAGGATGTTCCTTTTGGAGAGAAGGCAGTGATTCAGGAAGGAAAGACTAGCGGGCTGGAGAATGAAAGTTGCATTAAAAGATCTCTGAGAATCCTGTAAACATTCTCTTTTCTTCTTTCAGTTTATACTTCTATTCTGGAGTCTTGTTTGGAAATATGAAGGGTGTGTGTTTTCTACAGCAGTTACTTGAAAATGAATGGCAGAAGAGTATATGCTTGTGGAAACAGGGTGTTGTGGATGAACTGAACTTCTTGGAGAAATTCAGACCCACCTACCACCAGCCTCTAATTTCTTCCTGGTTCTTGGAAAAGAGATTCAGGAGGGTGAACACAGTAGACAAGGAGATGGAGCACTGAAAGCGAAGCAGCATGCAGAGATGCTTATCAATAATTGGGGTGAGACCAATGCTGATGATAAAGCCCTGGGCCAGACCCCTGCCTGACTGGGAAAGTGAGAGGCTAGGGTTGGTCACCTGAGGGTAGCAAACAACCACTGGGGATTGTCAGAGAATACAAACTGACTGATGAGGGTGCGTTTTCATTATGTGTATTTTAATATGTAATACAATTTAATCTGGTTTGGTTTGGTTTTTACCCCAGGAAGCGGAAGTGGATGAAAAAAGCCTTAGAAGGTTTTACCAGCTTAGCAAAGACAGTTTATGTAGATACGACACTATGATAATAAATGAGGAGGTTGGAAAAGTTATCTGTGCTTCATCATTGTGCCTTCTGACTTGAGGTGTACACAAGAGCAGCAGTGCCTCCGAGACCAAAAAGTACCAATCTGAATGAACTTGATGTTCACAGGTCGGTAGATTTACTGAGTCAAATACCTAATTAATACTTGTCTGAACAAGCGGAATACAGATCTATGTAGTAACATCAATGGTAACAGTGACGACATGATTTAAAACAAACTAACAGTGGTCTTAAGGATTATGTAGAAATAGTTTCTTGATTGTTTCTTTTGGCCTGTTGCATATATAAATATAAAACCTGAGAAATGTTTTTGTTTGAACTGTTTTTAGCGGTTGTCGTGCTCATATATACCACAGATGCAGAGGAGCAATATCTAGAAAAGGTATGGTCTTTTCTTACTAAAGATTATCTTTATTTAATAACGCAGGCAAAGATAGACCTGATTAAGAAAGCAAACTAAACTTTGATTAGCAGGAGGAAAACTGAAGCTATACCTCCCATTCTTTGAAGGAAAACAGGACAAAAATAGTACTTCTGATTTAGCATGCTTTTAAAATGATCATCTCCAAACCTGTTAATGGTCAGTTTTGTGCTGGGAGCAGATATTTCATCCTAGCGTGGTGTTAGTTGTACTTCTCACAGCTCTCACTGAATGCAAAATTCAAGACATTGGCCATGGTGTACTGATTTGCTCCACACTCAACAGCACCACGGGCCTTTCTCCTCCTCAACACACCCTCACGTATGTTCTGATGTCCTAGTTTACATAACTTTATATAGTACTTGTGTATTTAGTTTCTTTTCTTTAGCCTGGATAATAAAGAGCTTACTGCAACCTATTCATTATGGTTAAAATGAACAAAACTGCATTCCTTAGGAACTTTTGCATCCTTAGGAATTTTTTCTTGGGATTGCACAACTTCAAAGAGCTTTCCCTTCAGTTTGTCTTCCTCTTCAAAATTCATTAAAAGTGCATGTTTGTAGAAACGTTGCAAATTTGAAGAAATTAACTATGATTAAATTATAACGTAATCTAACTATTGTACTATGTAAACTACAAGAGGTGAGGTCAATCATTCAAGTGCTTCTTAAGTAGGACCACTGTGACATGAGAAGAAATTTAGTTAATTATTACTGCTTTTCCAGGGATAATTTGCATGCAGCAACTCAATTTGTTGTAATGACTGTGAGTGAGAGAAACTGAAGCGTTTGCCAGTCTGCAGTTTTGATAGCAACATACTAGCTTTGAGCACTGCTTAAAAAGCTTCATAGCTCTCTGAGGCAGCAGTAGCGGATGGAAAATGAGAGAAGAGGAAAGAAAGCCCTAAAAGCACAGTCTGTAGTGAAGGCAACCAATTTGTTTCCAAGGTGACACCACAATGGGAAAAACATGAAACAGAAAACCATTCCTGGACCTTTTTAAACTAGTATCTTAATTTCAAGTCCTCTGGTATTTCTAAAACAAATTTCTTATGCAGAAATCACCAACAGACAATTCAACGAATCCAATACTCCCTACAGGATGCTTTTGTCTCATTTGTACTACAAGTTTATAGTGAAGCAATAAAGTTTTTTGAGTTTTATCTTCATTCTAATGTGCTGTGCCATGTTTTTTTTTATTTGTACAGTTCTTGAGGAACAAGAGTTCTGAAGTTCTTAGCAGGGATGAAATCACTGTTGAGTTTTAGCTTACTTGTGATTTAAAGGCTATAGGACCAAGAGTTTTTGTTAGGGCAGCTATACAGTAGTTTTGTCCCAGCAACAAAACTGCATCTCAAAAAGGTGATCATCAAAGGGTATGCAATTATCATACTGTAGTTATCAAATAGTATGCAGTTCACTAGGAAATTACCATGATTTTTTTGAGAAAAGTCATGTTCCTAAATGATGCGAGTGCTTCAGAAAATCCTTCGATTCTAGACTGCTAGTTAGAGCACCGATTTCCACCTATTTGAGAAGTTATTTACAGTACCTCCCTTCCCACCCCATGGAAACTCAGTTTCGTTGCTGCTCTGGAGTGATGTGGAAGGACGGATTTGGGAACCTATTGAGAGCTACGTGGAAATGAGAGAGGAAGAAGATCATAGCATGTGGAAGCTGAACTCCCCCCATGCTCTGCGATGTGATGTGGCAGATTATGGTGGTGTCTGATGCAAAGGCTGGCTCAGTTGGAGCTCATGGTTGAAGAATATTGTCTATCATATCTACAGAAAGAGGGTGGAAATGTTTCAGTGTTTTAAGGGGCTTGATATTTGGTAAGGTTGCAGAAGGATAACCTGAAAAGGCCTCATGTTCTAGTGTAGATGCACAGGGGAGTTGTTTTCATTCTTAAGCAATTAAGGTCACTTCAGCAGTGACTAGTTCTGACAGAGTCTTAAAACTTGTATGTAACATTAGAAAAATGGAAACCAAATGTCGATCACTTTGGATTTACACTGACTGACACTTGAGGTAATTATCAGTCTCTATAAACTTTGGTACATTAATCTAATTACGAGAGGAATTAGTGCCAAGCATTCTGCCCCATGGTTAAACCCTTTCGAAGCAGATGTTTGGCCGTAAAATTCTTTGCAGTAAAGCTTGCCATCTACTGGCAAATCATTAGTACTACCAGAAACATGTCAATACCTGCATCTTTTAAAGTTGGTGCAAACTATCAAGAAATAAAAAGAAATAAGAAGTAATAAAAAATAAAAGAAATCCCGAGAAAGAGCCATTTTCTCCCTCTTGGATAAGCCTACTTAAATTCATTAAAGTGATATTGTTAGTGTATGAATAATTGAGATTATATAACTAATCAGCACTAAAAATGCATCATTTTGGTCTGGTAAAGACTTCTTACTGATCAGAAACCACTGAAGTGATACAAAACAATTTGGGTGTTGGACGTGCATGGCAATGAGCATAGGAAGGCAAAACTAAAATAATGAGAAAGTTACCATAAAAAGGGCAGGAGTCTTGAAAGGGCCAAAGCCATTTGGCACAGATCTGACTCCTGATAAGGAAACCAGTGCTTCTCAGTAAAGCAGGTAATTTTGAAGAGCTCATCCTTTCCTCACAATTTTTGGGGGTTTATTTCTTTGAATCAGAGAGCTAGAGAGTTCATGTGTGCTTTTCAAAATATTCTGTTATCTTAAGTTGATAAAATCAAAAGTAAAGTACATTGCTAATCAGATTCTCAGAACTGGGGATCACCAATCTCAGCCATTCAAAACCCACAGACAAAACCTGTTCCGGCTTGCTTTTCGCAGAAGTGTCTTTCAGCAAAGACTTGTTCTTTCTGAACACGACTCGCCTTACAAGTTGGCAAAATATCATAATCAGCAGCAAAATTTAAAATCAAATTTCAATCACTGCTAATCGCATTGTTATGAACTGGAGTTCACTTGACTCTGGTCATGCCTGCACTTTGCTAATCATCTCATCATGCCTGGAGGCTGCTTGTAATTTGCAATGCTATTCTTCAAATGTGCCTTCTTCCCCTGAAGGAGGAGACTCAACTTCACAGAAGCTCTCAATACTAACAGCTTCAGGGTCTTTTACATATACTGCGGAGATTTTTCTGACCTTCTTAACTGTCTCTAGTCTATTTTTTAGAAAAAAAAAAAAAATCTATGAGAAGACAGAGAACTTCTTGATACCCATATAGTCAGCAACATTGATGAGTTTACTATGCTTTGAAGTGGACTTCTTTCTTTTTTTCTAACTTTGTTTTTAAACAAAGAGTTATTACTTCACACGTTTGACTTACAACTAGGAAGCTATACCAGCTAATGCAGATAAAGCAGTTCACAGCAAAATATGACTTTTTATTAACTCATACATTTTGGAAAGAAATGGATAGAAAAAAAACCAATATTCTGGTCTATGAGTTGAGAAATGAAACTTTAAAAATGCTCCTAAGGAAAAAAAGATCGAATTACAATAGCAAAAATGAATGTGGATTTTTTTTTTTTTTTTAAGAAAACCCAGAACATGTGCATTGGGTGGGGGCTTTTGTTGTTTTTAATTTGGTAAAATAGCTTATATAATTGACATCTTGGTTGTGGTCAGTCACTAGAAGGATAAAATTTCATTGGGATAAATGAAGGAACCATTGCTTCTCTTAGTGCTATTCAGTCTGTCTTCCGTTGACTCAACAGCAGCATACAGCATTTGTTCACAACTGAAGGCTTACCTTATGATCAAATAGTCATGAGACAACATGATGGCAGCAAGGGCTTAGATAGCCCCGTGTCTGGAGTCAGAAACAAGAACCTTCAATGCTTGTGTTCATTTCTTGTTTAAAATTTGCCCCGTGGATTTTAAAACAAGCGTGTGAACCTGTCTCACTAAAATATCAGCTTTGTGACTTTAATGAGATCTTGAAATAATTAGCATTTAACTGGAAATATATAAAATATTGCTCAAGGCATTTAGGGCTGCATTGAAGAGCACTTGGCTTTGGTATAACTAGGCATATCTCAGTTTGTCTGCAGTGCACCGTGACATAGAAAATACAGTTCATCGCTATGACAATAACTTCCTTGCAAAGACAGCCTTAGAAAGTTGTGGGTGTGCATATGTATTCAATCTTGATGTATCTTGAAGAACCAGGGAAGAGATGAGCACGGCTGCATAATCGACAGTGACAGAGATTGGGATCAGATACCTTCACCATGGACTGAAAGGCAGAGGTGCCATTCGCAGATCAGCATTTGGCAGATGGGGAAGAAAAGGACATGAAACCATGCCATTCTGGATAAAACAGAGCCAGGTAAGGAGCTATCTTAGCCCTCAAAACAGCTTTATCCATCGAGATTCTCTGTGAATAGATAATTTCAGTTTTTCCACACAGTTCTGATTGCCAGACTGAAGTCTCAAACTTCATAAACATTGCACTAATGCTATTTCACCCCTTCCCTGCCCACCTCCCAAAACATTTGTCTACTGTCTTGATTATTTAATATAACGAGCAGCTTGTAGTTACTGTGGTGCCACTTCTCCTTTGCAAGCTTCACCTGTGATGGAAGAACCAGCCTCAGGACCTGACCTGCTCTATCCACAGCTGGAGTTATTACTCAATCTGCTCAATGAAAAAGTGTACATTGGGAAGGTATGAGCAAACTTTTGCCAAGCAAGCAAGCACTTGTTGTGTCTACAAATATTGTGGTCATAAAGGGTTAATCCTGAATCTTTAACTTCAATTGTGTGTCCAAAACATCCTAGCATGTTGTTATAGAAACCACTTTCAGGCATTAAATCTTGGATCACGATTATTACCATAGTAACCACCACTGCACACTAGCAGAAGAGAAAAAAAGTCGGTTACACAAATATTCCATTTCTATCAAAAAAAGCCAATTTTGTTTTCAAGTACATTTGCATGAGCAAAAACAAGGAATGTAAATTAACAACTTTTTTTCTGAAGCAGAAGTATTGTATATTAGCATAAGAGTAACAACTGAACAACATTAACATTTTAAAATGCTGTTTAGGAAACACATTAAGATTAAAGCTATCTGTGATTCGAATTAAGAACTGGTTATTAACTAAGTGTCTCCATCTCACTACTCTCCAAACATTTCCCACGCTCAGACTAATTCGGTGCTGTCCCCCAAGAATGAAGGACATTCCTGTTTGCTGTCATTTTCCTTCACTATCTTTTTACCTTTGTGCCATCCTAGAGTTCCTTACCCTACGAGCACTTCAGTGGCAGCAGTCCTTACAGCTCTATTGACTGATTATATTAAACTCAGCAACAATTTGACAGGCTTTCGTACAAAGCAGCCATGCAATGACTGTTTTATCACGCCATGGTGAGGTGTGCTCGTTCAAAGGCACTCACTTGGCGTATGCACGCATACGGCTGCTTTTCAGGTACTGCAACAGTGCTGGAGAAAAGGGGGGAGTGGGTGCAGCTCATTAGCTTGTGAGTTGTGTTGTTAGCAGTGGAAAAATAAAACATCTCAAAAAATGAGGTAAATGCTTTCTTTACTTCTAAAAGTAGTAATTTTTTTGGTTCTTGCTTTATTTTGCATCATACCCTAGTGTCTGTGCTGGGAACAAGAGGAGAATCAGACCCAGGAGCTCAACAAGGTTCCTACAGATTGAATTTGGAGGATTTTTAGTTCAATTGGACATCAAGGCATGGTACTACTAGCAATGCTAACAGGCTGGTTTCTAATGTGAATAAAAGAGTTTATCCACTGCTGCTCTACCTTTACGCTTAGCACTACAACACTACAGTTTAAGTTGATAGTCCATAGTGATCATCATGCTTTTACTATGCACAGATATTTTTGTTTATATAAGATGCAGGACAGTGGCTGATCAGTCCCAGAAGGTACCTGATATCCATTACAGTAGATGATGCAGACACCAATGTAGAAACTGAACTGATTTCTGCTGTGCAGTCCCTGCTACTATCTGAATATAACTTTCCTCTTTAACAGTTTCATGATATGTCTCCACATTCTTATCTTCTAAGTCTGCAGAAAAGTAGACATGAGTGTAGTGAGGTGTTCCTTCTCTCTTTAGAAGTGATGAAATTCCTTTTTATTTAAATTCACACATCAGAATGTATTATTAATACTACAGAACAGGATTCCTTTACACAGGGACATGGGAGATAAAAGGCAGGTGAGCAACAACAACAATAAATGGTGGTGGGAACCTGGGGCCCACCTTCAAGTTTGCCTTTCTGTCAGATCTTCAGAGGCAAAGAACATGGAAAATTTGTTGTCCTCAAAATCTGAAACAATTTTTTTAAGGTAATATACTTGATTGCTTATAGGAAAGATTTGGTGATTCTGCAGGTTAAATGTCTTTGTCCCAAGGATTCAATCAATACCTTTCCCACCTGTACTGCTCTTAAGGCTTCATTAAAGCTGGGGATGTCCTCAGCATAGAACTCAGGACAAGGAGGCATGTATGTAAAGATGTCTCCAGTGAGACAAAATGTCTTGAAGAAATAGAGAAAACCTGGGTGGTTTAGTTAGGGTTGTGAATTGTGTGTTATACTATAGAACGTTATCCTGTATTGCTTGTCCTTAGCGAGGTTTCTCAGTATGCCTAGATGAATGTGTTTGGATGGGTTGATTTGTAATGCTTTTGTGAAAGGTGTTGCTGCTGCCTTGCTCTAAAGAGGCACAAAGATGGCAGCATCAAGCCTTTTAAAATTAATGAAAGCATAATCTGGTGTTTCCAAACCTGGTATTGGAACACAATGAAGGGTGCAAGTGGTGCTGGGGAAGTGGAAAAATGAAAGTAATGCTTACAGTTGGAAAGATACCACCTGTATTCACAGCTATGCTAAGCAGGAACGCTAAAACATACACCTTGGAAGCAGACGCATGACAAAATAACAAGGGAAATGGTGCCAGAGCCAGAAAGGGTTGCAGAAAGACCAAAGCATGGTCTCACTTCTCTGCATCAGTGGGGGGATTTTCAGGAACACAGAGGGAGTAACACAGCATAAAACTGTCAGTTTGTGAATTTGGGTGAAATCCAGTTGCTCCTGGTTCTGCCTGAATTCCAAATAGGGAAAAACAGGGAGCAAAGGAGCTGTTGCCTCTTGAAGAGGCCAAATCTCACCTTGAGAGACACAAGGTCTCACAGCTTCTCTGGAGCCTGGAAAGAGTTTATGGCACTTTGCCTTTGTGTAAGACAGATGCTCCCGGCTCCTGTTGAATTCAGCCTCGGCAAGGAGCTAGGGGCTTGCTGAGCTGGGAGGCACTGCCCCTCAGGCAGACCAGCTACCCCTGACTTGCAGCACTGAGATTTCATTTAGGTCAGAACACGCAAGCAGCCATGCTACTGCTGTGCTCAGCTGCTAACATGGTCATGAAAAAGCAGTCAGAAATGCTGCCAATTGCTGCTAAATCTTTGATGTACTGAGCTTGGAGCAGAGGGGCTAAAAATTGAGTACAAAATTGACTTCAGGTCCAAATTCTGTGTCCATGTGTTGTTTGCTTTTGAAAGCTTTTAGAAGGCATCCTCCTCAGTCTCCTTTATCTATGGTTCTGCCCTTCGCTTCATCACCTCTTTCCTTTTCTTAATATGAAAACAGCATAGAGCAGTGATTCTGATGTACAGTAGCGCATAAGGTGCTTTGATTTTAAAATATAACCTCAAATGTCTGTAACACTGACCCAGGTGTGATTTCTTTCTGTGAGTCAAAGTTGCATAGGCTTAAAGCCCAGATTGTGAGAAAGGATCATATCAACCTGTAACATAGGGCAAGAATTTATCTTCTGGTGAGGGATATTTTCACCTACACTTTGCAAGTCACAGACTTCAGAAAATTAGATTTTCCCCTCTGTAAGTAACGCTTAAATTTTGGCTTCAAGAAAATATGTATATGCTCATTGGTCAAACGTACAACACTAGTAAATAATAGGGAAAAAGTTATTGTCAGGTGTATCACACAGGTATATATATGTTCACAGCCAGGTTTTGATAACTCCCAGTTCAACACAGTTGCCACAAGCACTTGTTTTTATGGCATTCAGATAACCAGAAGATCCCATCAAGGCACATCATATCAGATGCAGCATATCCCTTCTGCACAGCCAAATCTCCAGCAACAAAATACACATTCAGAAAATGATGTTTTTTAACATACTAGAACAGGGGCAAAAACCATGACAAAACACATAAGGGTTTTTATAGATCTATTCCTTTTCCCAGCTGGCTTACTATGTTCTGCTTTGAAGTCTGTAAGGAAATGAATGTTTCAAAGTTTCTAGGTGTAAAGCTGTGTACTGATGTGTGCAGATGTTGGGACTGCCTCCAGTAGGTTCTCAGTAACACAGCTGAGAACTAAATGTTGCTGAAGCCACAAAATACAGCAGAACAGCAAGATCAGCTCCAGCTTTAGACTAGCATCACACTGATATCCATAGCCACCGGAGTGCATGCTGTCCCTCCAGGCTTGCTGGATGCATAGTCCTTTTCTCACACAATTTCAGTTTCATACTATGTAACAGTACTCTCATATCAAAATCATGATGCTGCTTCTCCTCTCTCCCCAGACTTTAAAACAGTAATCAGCCCTGTGGCAGATCAGCATTATGTTGCTGGAAATACAGTGCATTGTGATTTAAATGCCACAGGAAACAGAAGAAAGCTTCAGTGTGGCTATGATCACAGTGAGTACAGAGAAAGCAAGGTCATTCTTTTCTGGCATGAACTTTGTAGAGGAGTTCACATTCCAGCCCTTTCTGTTATTTACTAAATTCTTTTCAATTGAAATCACCTACAATTAGCTCTGCATGAGCTAATTACCAATTGGGATTTCGAGACTGCTTGGGAAAAGTTGCAGCTCCTGTATTTTGGGACAGACTAGACTCTAACAGGGCGAACCGGCGCAACCAGACTTTCCATCTGCTCTCCTGCTGAACTCCTGTGCTAAGAGCAGTTACCAACAGGGCCAAGGTCATAACATTGAGATTGGTGAAGACCAATGATGTGATCGTGATCTGCACAAGTTGCCCTCACTGACCTCATCCAAATAAAAATCAGTCATGGGCCCAATAGAAGGATGCTATAATGTGAACTTCTGCAGAGGGCCAGTCTTTTGAATGCTATTTTCATGTAAGAATGAAGCTCTGCCACAGTCATGGCTCTGACACATCTGTGGTATCTTTCCTGATGTGAAAACAGACTGTATTGTAGCATCCTGAAACATCTACTGACTTGTGACAGAGGAAGAATGAGTTTGCAGATCCTGCAAATCATTTGAATGAATCCTGCATTCATTTAAATGAATGAAGAAGATCCTAATAAGACTCTAATACATGATATGAAATTATTAGTCTCAGTCCACAGACCACCACGGTTTCCTCTCCCCTGATTTCAAGAAGTGTTTGCTGATTAACAGCAAAACTCTATGTCCACCCCCACCACACTATACAACTTGCAGAGATGTTGTTCCCCCAGCTGCACATTTCCCTAAAAGCCACCACCCTCTCCTTATCCATATTACAATCCTAGAGAGGACTGGCCAAGCCTTCATTTGATGACACCCCAGAACTGGATTGCACCTGACAGCAATGCAGTGTAATGAAGTGAAAGTTAAATAAAAGCCAAGAGAATAGCAGCTGCAGGTCACATTGTCTACTCTGTCATATGAGAACTCTGATTGAACTGAGTTTGTGGCACAACAGAAACGATTTCTATGAGAGCTATTCATGAATTTTTGAAGGTTACTAGGAAAATCAGAATTCTTACTCTACTGGTATCAACAAAGCAAGTCCTTGGCTTGACATTTGTGGTTCTGTTCAGATAAGGAGCTGGCTCTATCACATGCTTTTTTATGCAGCTCATTTGGCTGCCTTTCACTTTCCAGGGGAACATGATGACTAGTCTGTGTAGTGGTGATCACAGCAAAGTGCACTGAGCTTGTGACACTGCCAGGCCAGACAGGGCTGGTAGATCTCCTGCTCTCATCAGCTGTGGCATATTTTTATGTCATAGCACTTGCCTGGATGACTGAGTCACTTGATGACTTTCTCAGAGGGTTCAAGGCTCTATGTGTCACACTAGTCCAGATGCTCTACTCAGGTGACAATTTTCCTTCCTTGTCTTCTATGTAACAATAACAGAAAAAAAACCCTTTGAGCTATAATTTATTCACAAACCCCTTTTTACGCCTGATTTTGGAAATTTTAATGAATACTCAGTTCAGTAATGTGATACGTTATCCCTAGAAGTGCCAGATCATTTAGTAGCATAGCCATAGCCAAAGTTGTTTCTAAGGCAGCTTATGTCTCTAAAACACTGAAGTCTCTGTTCTAACTCAAAGGATTAGGAGCCTTTCCTCACAGAAAAGCTGGATGTTAGACTGGCCTTTTATCCCAAAGTTCACTTGAGGTGATGGATGTGGTCATTTTTGTGGTTGCACACAACTCAGGTATAGGATTTTATTGAAACTTGTTGCCTGTCAGGCCCAGAGCATGTCCCCTCTCCTGGGGATTTGGCTGCCAGGGCTCAGGGCACAACTCCATGGCTTTAAGAAGCCTCAGAATGGACCTGCCCCTCCTTTGCTTGGAAGCTACTTTCAAGGTCAGGCTCCCACCCTTGGTATCTGCCTGGCCATGTACTCCACTGATGCAGACCTGGACCCTGGCCTGGGCTTGACCTCGCTATGGACCTGCCTGATGGTCACTGGACCACAGCTTGACCCTGGTTACTGTGCCCCAGAACTGGTCCTGGTCCTGGTCCTGATCCTGATCCTGACTTATCGACTGCAGCATCACTATAGACTTGTCTGGCAATTACTGAGCTGTGGCTAACACTGGCTGCCATCACCTGCTCCGCCTGCCTTGCTCAGGTCCAGTAGGACTGATCTCTTCAAGGTACAACCACTGCCCTGACTGTTCTGCCCTCATCCTTGGCTCCCAGCTTCCCTCCCCTTGCAGAGCAGCCCACGCTTGCTGCTCCCTGGCTGGGCCTTTCAGACTGAACCGGTTTTCTTAGCTAAAGACAAGAATATCTCAAGCTGCAAACCTACATGTGTCAAACATGGAAAAGGACATGTATTTTGGGAGGTTTTTTGTGTGTTGCACTGAAGTGTTAATGCTTTCAGAGCACTTCCCATGCTCAAAGCATTGTGCAAGCATCCTATAGTTCAGGGGGAATTACACCAACTGTGCTAGCATGAGCCATGCAGAGTCAGAGATTTCAGAGGGAATCAGTCTCGCAGCACCAATCTCAGTCTCCAGTGTGTTTGTGTCCTTTGAGGAGTGATTGACCAAAGGAAGAGCAAGAGCAGGTATTAAAAAACCACTCTATACTTAGGCATGGCTTTCTCTGAGACCTTTGTAAGATGCTTCATTGTAGAAGTAAAGCAAAGCCAGAATATTCCCCAGCATCAGGGTATGCCCAGGAGCCTTCCTTGGGGAAGACACTAAGTAATAAGCCTCTCGTATTAGAGGAACATCACTAAAAGGCAAATTGTTCCTATAAGCCTAATGTGGCAGTGTGTTTTATAATAAAAACACCTGCCACTAGGGCATTAAATATCTGCTATAACTGAAGAGTTCTCCAGCAAGCCTTCATCAAAATTAGAGCAGTAAGTTTTTGCCAGTAAAATGATATAAAATTTAAAACCTTGCATATATAAACACTATTCAGAAGCAATCAGTATAGTGGTGTCATTTCTTGGAGGGTTTTTTTTATTATTATTTTACTTCCCTGTTAATATTCTTTATTTCCTCCATTTATTTAGTTAATGTAAGAGAGAGATCTGACTCCTTGTCTTTCCTTCCTATCCTAGTTCTCACTTTTCTGCCTTAGATTTTTTCCATGCATTCTTCTTTTCTTCCTCTGAGGCCTGATCCAAAGCAGACTTGGATTTACAGGGCAGCAATGGGAAGTTACAGTAGCTTTGTGAGGCTGGTGAGTGAGCCTGCAGTAATTGTAGCCCCAGGACACAAGGTCGTTCACGGCACCAGCTCCACAGGGTAACACAGATGCCTCTGGAGCTGTGTTGAAGCGCTCACACTCCTCAAAATGAGCCTGAGGACAATAAAGATGCTCTGGCCTGCTATTCCCCTGGATATAAGCTTTAGCCATCCCTGTTGCAGTGACAGTGGAGTTTTGTGTCACACAACTCTGCTCTTAAGACACAGGGAGAGCTCGGGATGTTGGTGGTGCAGTGGCTGGGGCGTGGAGGATAAGATTAGCAAGCAGGAGGAGACAAATGAAGCCTCCGCAGCTTGACATCAAGAAACTTTCTCTATCTGGAGAAACTTTGGTGCTATACAATGATGAAAAAAATGGAAAGAATACCCTATTTGGGGGGAAGGGACCTTTCTCACAATGATACCAGTCCAGGATTACCAGTACAGAGTACATTATAGGGCAGCATCCTGAGCTTTTTGTTAAATTATGCTATATAAATAAATGAGGTCTGTGCCATAGTAAAGGTCTGGCCAGGAAAAAATTAAGTAAGATGTGATGGCAATAATGAATACGTGGTAAATATCTAGTGACTACCTCGCCGGGAGCACTTTTTGCAGAGAGCTCTACGATAGGGCTTTTTTTATGATCCCAAAGGGCATCATACAACATACTGTGCTGAGAGGCAGCAGAACAGATTGGGAAGTAATTCTCAGTACTTAATACCTGGGGATTCTCAAAAGCAATTTTCTCTTAGGATCACATTTCCTTTGATCATTGGGATTATTAATTATAGATAGCCTTGAACAGAACAAGAGACTGTTACTGTACTCCTCAAACAGTGTCTCATTAAAAAGGAACAAAATATCTTTCTTAATTAGAGGTTCAGCTGTGGTGTCTTTTCAAGACACTTTGGTATTGATTTGACTGTGGTAGCCTACTGTAACAAATATTATTCCATGAATAATCAAGGGAGCTTGTAGGCATAACAGTGCAAGAAGGAAGCACCAAAATGTTTGTCATTCAGCTTCCTAGGGCAGTTAGAGTATCACCATCCAATGCAGCATTTAGACTATGGATTATAGTCCATGGTTCAAAAGTGGTTGCACTTATGCGAAGCCCTCTCCTTTGCGCCATTTTTCTTAATTGGATCCAGCCCATGCTTCATCAAGCAGGTGCACTTAAAGCTTAATTTTCTCTCTGGATAAATGGAAGCATATTGTTTCTGCTAATAATTCTTTAGGCTAATTTTACCTCTGTTCTGTTTTTGTCTTACCTCTGCTTTAGTCATCATGACTGAACATACGAAATTAGCCGCAAAATTAACCAGATGAGCATCAGTCTGTATATGTGCATATTCAGTTTTAATCTTAGCATCATGTGTTCATTATTAGATGTGTTGTTTCATTCTTGTCATCAGCAAATTACATTCGTTGAGTGAGAGAATTTTATACCTGTAAGTTCTGATGTCACAAGAAGCTTTTACTAGCATTTTCTTCACTCTGCAATCTTAAATATGCCTGCTAGAGATACACGCAGGAATTACTGTATTTTCCATGTATTGCATTCGTGGATTACATCTGAGAAAGCAGAAATTTTAGCTCCCCAGCAATATAGGTCAGATTCCTGTCAGGGTGGATATGCAGAGCCAGCTGCCAGGTGCAGGTCTGTCAGCAGATTACAAGTTAGCACCTCCAGCGCCTTGGCCCTCCTCGACCCCTTAGGGAGCTAACGGGGGTGGAGAGGGGATGGCTGAGGTTTCTTATAGCTCTGGAGCCCAAATCTCTGCTGCTGCATCATGTGGGTGTCAGTTGCCAGGCTAGCCCTGCAGTTTGGGAGGTGATGGTCAAGAGCCCATGCTCTGTGAGGAGAGCTTCAGTGCTCGGCTACCAGCCGTCCCTAGGGTTGGGGTGGTCAGCCCTGCCAGGGAGATTTGGAGCTCTGCTCTAGTGAGGACTGCTGCTTCTTTGGCTGGACCATGAAGCACAGTACTTCTCTGAAAAGTCCTGGGGCTCTGCAGCAAAGGGAACAAGCTTCAGACTATCTTCCTTCCCTAATAAACTTAGGGAGAAGAAAGCAAGTTGTGGTAACAGAGCAGGAGAGGTACAACTGTGGCCCTTCTGGAGAACTAGTGCTTGTCTGATCTGCAGGGAACACCACATTGTCCCTACAGAGCAACGTAGTCTGCCCTGTTGAGCAGCTTTGTTTCGCTTTGCAATGGATGCGTTTTTATTATGCTTTTCAGGTAAGATGCGGATTGCATGCATGTGAACATAGGATAAAGTACTTTTAAAAAGTAATTTTGGTATTAATACCTAGGTATTCTTGTAAGTAACAAGAATTTGAATTAGGATCAAAACTGCATATACGCAGGAATTCTTTTTCAGTGGGGAAGGGAGGGGGTGAATGACCAAAACCCACAACAAACTAAAAAGCATCAGACACCCCCCCCCTCAAACCCATTACATGGTTCCTGATGATCAGAATTCCTACTCAAATCAATAGTAATTTTGTCAAATTGTTGAATTGTAAAGCTTAACTTGTCAAGTACATGCATGGTCTTTAAGCATTTCAGTGTGTCCCTACTACCCCAAAACAGTTAAGCAGTTGCTTGGAAGCTTAATTAAACCAAAGGAACACTTAATAGTTACTAAACTTACCCCACTCATGCTGGTTTTCTTGCCTGTTACCACAATACATTGTATTTGTTAGATTAATTGTTAGGGGGTGATGCTCTCTTTCTAGGCTACTCTCTTCTACGTTTTGAAACAAAATTCTATTTTATTATTAGCAAAGGGAAGTAATGTGCAAGCTACCCTGTTGCGATATTCTTCCTCCTCTGCCACCTTTCTTTCCTGACTGCCCCAAAAAGGGATCCCAGTTTGAACTGCATGCTTAGGTGAAGGTGTAGCTGGAGAGTTCCTGAAGTCAGCATTTCACAGCAATGCAGCATACCCTGCTGCCTGGGAGGTGGGCTGCATTAGCTCTCATAAAGGACCTGAACTCACGGCAGTAACAGGGGTTGTCACTTAGGAACATTTGAATTTTGGGTACAGAATTCATAACTGACAACTGACTTCATTGAGATGGCTTTTGCCAGCCTTGACTGATGTTCTTATAAAGCAGTTTTTATTAAAAACTCACTAGGAATATGGTTTTGAAAAAGCAAGATCTCGTTTTCACTGGTCTGTAGTTCTTCGCAGTTTCTTAACAATTTTCATAACACTTTTCCTTTTTCTTCTCTGCATTGTCATAGCTGTTTGCTGCAGTGATTGAGTTTTCATAACTGTCAGAACAATGTCAAGACAATGTGAAGACAGTGTCAAGGCAAATACAGGAGGGTGACAGTGTGAAGGAGGGAAAGAGAAAAGAGCTGTCAGTCCTCAGAGTGCTCTGTAGAGAAAATATTTCAATAATAAAACCGCTGTAACCATGCGCTCAGTAAGAGAGAGAGAATAAAGTGGAGATATTTAAGTTACTGTGCTATGCACATGTCTGGATGACAACTTGGAGTTAAAGAAGGACTTAAAAAGGCAATTTGTAAGGATGCCTTTCCTCTCTAACTCTTGTCCCACATTATATTCTAGACCATGTTCCAGTCCCTAGTTCCCTATCAACAGGGCACTGTTCTGATTTAAGCTTCTGATATATTAATTTGTAAAAAGCACACGTTAGAGAAAGTCAAAGAACAGGGATTCAAAAATTATTTTTTTTTTCTGTCTTTCTAAACAGGATCCCTCAGCATGGAAAGATATTCCATTGCCCATCTACAGGAAGGTAGCGGGTTTTCCCACTTGGTATAATTCCAGGATACTTTCTTGGGTGTCATGAGCCGTGATCTCTGCTTGTGGGAACAGTCCAGAGTGTGATCTAATTGCATTCAGAGTTCAGCACTGCAAGGTGCTGAGTATCTTGCTCCCATGTCAGTGCAGAATTAAGGTGCATACTTAATTCAGACCCACAGTGTATAATTTTTTTCCGAAACATTCTTGGAAAGGAGACACTGTCGTGGCTTAACCCCAGCCAGCAATTAGAACCATGCAGCTGCTCGCTCACCCACCCCCTCTTTCCATCCACCTCCAAGTAGGGTGGGGACAAGGGGCGGGGGGGCAGGGTGGAAAGGAGAGAAAAGCGAGGAAAAAAGAACAGCCTCACAGGTTGAGATAAAGACAGTTTAATAAAAACATAAACAGAAAAGGAAAAATAACAACAATAGTGCCATGGGTCACTCTCACTGCACAGTGAATTGGCACTGGCCTGAGAAGTGATCATAGATTCCTGCCTCTCATTTATATACCGAGCGTGACGCCTATGGCATGGAATATTTCATTGGCCATTCCATTGTTCTGTCTATGCTTCTGTGGGAAGCTGAGAAAAGTCTTTGAATAGTGTAAACATTACTTAGCAACAACTAAACCCCATAGGTATTATTGACATTCCTTTCACAGCAATCACTAGAAAGAAAACTAACTCTTTCCCAGCCGAAACCAGGAGAGACACATTTTCACAAGGGCAAATAAGGGACAGATGTACAGCCCATATGGGGCTAAATTCTGGCACCAAAGCTCTTTACAGCAGTAATTCTACTCTACTGAAGGCTTGGGCAGAGTGAGGAGCTACTCACCTTTAGAGCAGTTTTCAGGATTTAAAATTAAGCACTGGTCTTGCGGTGAGTCTGTGAATTTGCTCTTTGTGCATGTGTTTTGTGTGCTTTCCTCCTCAGCCATAGAGGTGGGGAGAATGAAGGGTTTTCTTACTATTTCTGTACTGTTTTGAACATCAGGATAATCAGATATAAGAGGGTTTAGATGGACGTTAGTCAATATCACTGCAGTTCTGGAAAACAAAAAACCCACTGTTAGTGACTTCTAAATGACTTTCTAAATACCACTGAAGAGGTTTAAGAAAAGTGAACTCCGAAATAGTTTCCAGGGAATAACGTACCATAAACTCATCAATATACTTCAGGGGTAGCATTTTCAGATTTAAGAATTAAATGTTACCTATTTGAAATTGAAAAGGCTAAGTATTTTCTAAATATTGCATTTATTTATTTATTGCAATTTATTTTATTTTAAAGAAGTAGGTTGAATAGTTTACAAATTTTCTTACTTTTTGCCTATGAAATAAGTGAAAATAACCATAGAAATGCTTGCCGTTCTATTGTTATAATTTTCCTGTGTTATGTCTATTTGCGATTCACGACAGCATTGAATCTAAAAGCATCGAACCTGGGTGACTTTTTTAGATGAACTGCAAATTTTATCCATACCTGCAGCAACAATGTTCTAAGTAAGCTGTTTAACCTGATTGTAGTCTAAGTTATATATTGCTGAGGGCTGACTTTTCCCCCTTGCCCAGTCAAGTTTTGCTAACCTGAAAATAGTCTGCCATTTTGAATCGAGCATCAGCTGGAGGAGAGTGTGTTTTTTGCCTGGGGCTCGGATGCCTCCTCCCATTAGTGTTCACACTTCAGCCATCATGTGCCACTACTAATCACTGAATCTCACCAATCGTCACAAAGGAAAGTCTATAGCATGGCAAGTTAGTGACTACAAAGAGTGTATTGGTCCCTTCATAAATGAAGGCTAAGAGTTATCAAATAAGAGAAGTGATATACAAAGGAAAGCCTTACAGTTAGCAGTGGAAATCAGAGATACAATGACTGCCTACATTTGTTGTAAGAATGAATAAACACTTAATTGTTTTATCTTTAAAACAAAACAAAACAAAACAACAAAACAAAATACTTGCCATGTTACGGATCTCTCAGGCTCAACAAAAATCTGGAAAAGTATGTGCATCCCCCCCCCCCAATACACATATATTTATATGTGTGTATAACATATGAAGTGAGAAACGCAAGATCTAAATTTAGTGGTTGGAACAGGGAGATCATTTGGATTGTGTTCACAGCACTCTCACTGCAAGCAAGATATTCATCTCGCCCTTCTCCAGCTCAGCATTCTCACCTGTAAAACTGAGATGCTGCCTACTTGCAGGCTATGAGGTTCAATCTGCTTATGTTTTGTAAAACATGGAATAAACCTCATGAGGAAAAAGCTGAAAGTATTTTTATGGAAAAAAAAAAATCTCTTCACATTTGCAAGGAAGAGAAAGAATCCAAAAGAAGCCTGTTCCTTCACACTTGCATGACTCTGCTGTCTTTGGGCACAATCACACCTTTAACGGTAACTTTAAAGTCAGTAAAAATCTTTGAGAGATGTCTAAACTTAAACTCAATACAAAAGTATAAGTCCTGGGAGGACAAATGAGTTTTACAAGGTGAAATGCTGGACCGACCTTGAACATGAAAGCAAAGCCCTCACTATTAGCACAGAAAAATTTTAGATTCCAAGACTTCACTTGAGAAGCAGAACTAATTAGAGAAGATTAACAGAAATGAGGCATGTAATAGCTGGAATAGGGCATGACTGTGGTATGAAAGGCTGAATCACTGGACCACTCATTGAGGTCAAGGTCTTAAAAACACTAGAATTTTTTTAAAGGCAAGTGACAAGTTTTGCAGATGTTCCTGTGGCAGCTGAACATTCATTATAACATTCAAGCTGTGTTCTGCACATAGGAGTTTCCCCTGTGTTAAGCCTGTTTCCATCCTTGATGTCAGGATATGTTTCTGAGCATGGGGTCTTATTCAGGACCATGTTCACATTCCTACTGCTCTGCAGGGAGTCCTGAAGAGATAGTCACCAAGTCTGCACTAGAGTGGTAACACAGTGGAGATTTTAGATTTTTATTTTTTTATATAAACCTAGTAACTGATTTTTCTGACCATTTTTTTTTTCAAAAGGAGTCTGAAATATACTTTGCAGTCTTTTTCCTCATACTTTCCACTTCCCAGTTTTTCTTGTCACTAACCATCTTCCCACAAACTCTAATGATCTTTTTATAACTGAATGGTAATAAATGTTCCTGACTTTGTCGGACAGCACTTCTGATATACTCCCTGAAGTAACTGCTTTACCAGCTCTGTAGTAATAGGCTCACCTAAACTGAAAATTGTTCACATAATGGTTCACATGGAATAGACAGTGTTGGAAGGGACTTCTGGAGATCTAGTCCAACCTACTTGCTCAAAACTGCATCAACTAGAGCAGAAAGCTCAATACCCGTTACCTATGATATGTCTACTTCTCAGAACTTTCTGTAATGATTTTATTTTTGGGAAGCCAGATTTACTGTAAGCATGCGTAACCACATGCCTGTGGTTAATGGAAGTGTTGGTGCTCATCAGTGATTGCAGAAAAGAATCAGTCACCCATGAAGACCCGGAATTCTTTAGGCTGATTCAGAACCATGGCATAAAAGATGTGCAGGGTTAAAAGATGACAGGAAAATCAGTCTCTCAGCTCTCTGGATGTTTGCAGTTATGTTAATAAAAGTAAGGAAAGGGTTCCCCTGTCTGTAGAAAAGTTGACACAGCATGTCTGAAACTGAGGCACAATTAAATAGCATTGGCAAGTCGCTGTGTGAGTTTCCTCTAGAACAACATGTTTCTATGCTAGCCCAAAGAAGCAATGACGCAATTCAGCATGCAAATACGTTTCTGACTACTGCTTATCTGTCACACAAAAATCCCTGTAAAGTGTAATAACAGTCTCCATTTGCTTTTGGTAGTAACGAAGAATGCAATTCCCTCAAAGTTTAAGAGCTGGGATAAAATGAGCAGAGGTCATTGTTACCAGCCAATCAAATTCTTTAATTAAGACTGAAGGATGTAGTCCTACTTCTGATGCATCTCAAGTACCTCAAAAGGCATCATTCTCCTCCTGCTTGAAAAAAACCTCTTGATTAGAACCACAAACTTCCTGGTTATGGAAAGCAAAGCTATGTCCTGACTGGACATAGCACAGCAGTATCTTCAGTGAAACAAGTGAACTATCAAAGTTAAACCAGAATAAATTAAAACCAAAATCAACTCTGCTGAATGTTACTCACGGAATATCAGAAGTACCTACAACACATGTATATCTTACTGCAGCAAAACCATTGTCAGCTTGGAGATGATGGCTGGGGATATAGCAGGTTCACTGTAAGCTATTTTCCTCAGTCACCGGGCAGTGAGAATGCCTACAGAGATCTGTGGTAGCAGAAAGTGCCCATATGAATCCATGAACTGGTGGGCACTTCCCCAAACAAAATATAGTATCTGAAGGAGTGTTTATGGCTTTTAGGCTGTAGTAGAAGTGATGTAGTAGAAGTAGATCTGGTTTTGTTCTGCTATGTGTGCAGAACTGAATCTTATTCCTTTCTTACTTCTTTCCATTGTCAGATCATGAGGTCAGTTTGTTTGCTGGAAAGATTTTAATCCAGATTCTTCAAAGGTGTTCAGTGCCAATCCTTCCTTCTCCTGTTTAATCCCATGAAAGTTTTGCTCCAAACACCTCTCAGTCTTGACACTTCACTGCCATGGACAGTGGCGGAAGGTTCCGAGTTGACTACTTGTTCTTCAGGAAATCCAATGTTCTTTGGAAACGGCCTTTTGAATGTGAAAATGGCAATTGATTTTAGTCACTTTACTCTTCTAGTACTTTTCCATGAGCGCCAAAATGGGTAGATGTTAGACTAAATTGAATCAGACATTTAAGACACACTCAAGAGAGAACAGAACAGATAGTTCTTGTTTTATCAAGCAGAGGGCGTTTTTACATGGACTGAGGCTTGCAAAATGTTCAGTACCATTAGTAGTGAATAAAGAATTACAAATGTCAGCTGTGTTTAATGTGAGAGATGGGATGGGTTTAGCTAGAAAGTCTGAATTGGTGGGTCCTACAAAATGTTGGCCAGATATTTTCTTTTTGCAGTTGCATTGTAGAGGCACCTATTTATATTCTGCTGTCATGATATATACTGCTCCAAATATATGTACAGAGAGTGATCAAAGAGGCTTGGAATATCATTCCCACAAACACATTTTTCGTATTTTCCTACATTTTAAGGTAGGAATCAAAGTGGAGCTTTACTTTCAACATTCTTTTAACTTCTGCTTTTTAGATTGAACAGGTACAGGAAGAGCCTACAAAGGCCTTACACATTTTCACCCCATTCAATAGCTCTGATGTAATCTCTGATATATCATTGTAATTCTCTGGGTTCTTCGCTCCCCGTCATTGCTTATTTCTTTTGTTATGCAGCTTCTGTTTGCTTATCTTACAAGATTGGTGCGTTCTCTCTTTGTACCTTATCCACAAGGCTATCAAAAGAAAGTTCGGGGCTGCTGGAGAACAGCAGGTACAGTTAGGACTTCTTTACACTGTGTTAGTCCTCAGCAGTGGTTTTGCTCTTCTTGCAGCTCTTTGAGTCAGCAGACTCAAAGATGAACTATGGACCAGGTGGCCATATTTTGGCCATTGCAATTGAATTGCATCTCATTTGGCCCATAATTAACATTTCCAGAACTCTGTATGTAATTCTCGGCTCCAGTTTACTCTTCCACCCCACCAAAATGGGACCACCAGCAGATTGCTGTGGTACATTTAGTATTGCCTGCTTGCATTTAAGAGAGACACCCTGGAAAGATGCCTGTATAAATAACAAGGTACAGGTAGATGGCTGCAGACAGAACTCCTTTTTGCATGCTTTGAGCCAGGTCTGATGCAGGTGCCATTTAGCTGAATTAGCACAGAGCAGTGCCTGATCTAACACGCTCTGCCTCTCAGCACAAGCTTGGATTCAGCACGGTGCTAACAAAACTATGTTTCTGCATCAGAGGTGGCTGATGTCCAAGCAGCAGCAAGGTGGCATGTATTAGTTCAAACATACTCTCAGGGGCTCTGTTTCCAGCTCTTAGGAGGTTGGTGAGTTATGCTGCAGGCCTTTCGCTGATAACAGAGCCTGATCTCTTCTTTCAGCTGTGTGGACATTTGACTATGTTCAGATTCAGGGACGGTTAGCCATAGCAGTAGCAGTACCACAGCTGCTTTTTAAGTACCTACAAATTGCCACAAAGCTTAGCAAAACACATCTGAAGCTACTGCTGTATACAGATGTCTTTTCAAGGCTATATTATTACAGTGAGAGTTTTGGATTCCCTGCCATGAGTAATCAGTCAGTGCAGGTTACTTAAATTGCAGTTGCTTGGATCCTTGCAGACTGATGACTGTCTATCTTTCCAAGTCCTTGCTTTGGCTTCCTGTCAAATTACGTTGTTTTCAAAGTCCTCTAGCTCACATTCAAAGAAAGGAAGGAAATGTGTGTTAGTCAAATTCAGAGCTAGGGCCCTCCTTGTGGAACAAAGAGCTAATGAAGTGCTCTGTACCATCCCTCTTAGAAACCCCAACAAGGGAGAACAGTAACGGTCAAGGGAAGAGTGTGACCAATGTATGCCGTCTTTCATCTACTCCTATAGCTCCCCCGGCAGTCTGAATGTGAATTTGAGCAGCCCTGGGCTTAACTACTTCACAGGGCAGTCAGCCTTTGGTAGTCCCACAATATAGGAACATAGTGGTACCTCTCCGAAACTGTCCCCAAAGGAAATTTCAGGCCATTGTGTCCACAGCTAGTACTTAGGTTGGGGTACCCAGGTTAGTTTGTTTACTTACAATCTTGATCTCAATCTCAGTCACTGTGATTGAAGGCACTTTGAAGGAATGCATCCCGTCTGCAGACTCCCTGACTAATGCAATTAAAGATGCTTTGTCTGTCTCATTATTCAAGGAAAGGTTAAGGGAACAAAATTCCAGTATGCTCAGCCTTGGGCAGGCAAGCAAGAGCAGTAAAAAGAAGCAAGGATCTTCTCCCCCGAGCATCCACCCCGGCCACAATTATTCAAGCACAGCGCTTCTCAGCACAGAAGGATGCACCAGGCAAGTGCCCTGATCCTTAGTTGCTGGAGCAGGGACACTGTATGCAACGGGTTAGCAGCCCATGCCCCTTTTCTACCCACAGAAATATTTAGCCCTAGAAATATTTTGATTTCTGTCCCCGCTGATAAGATTTCAGGCAGGCAGAAGCTGCCCTAACCCTGAAGTTGCAGCAGCAACTGCAGCTTTGCTTTGTTGATGCCTGGAGAGGAGCGTGTTTTGCTCAGCCCGGAGGAGTCCTTTAGAGCTCCAGTGGCAGCTGCGTGGTGCGTGTCACCGCGTGTCAGGCTGCCTGCCGAGAAGCGTTGTCAATTGGAGTATTTGTCAAAAGACAGATGCAATTTCCTGTTGACCCATTTTATGGGTGAATAAAATATAATCAATATAAAGTAAACTTAAGGATCTCATTGGGAAAAGGTTTATCTGGTTGTGTTGGGGTTTTTTTTGTTATTTGCTGGTGTGAGAGGGCTTTCATACATTATGGCACTGTGAATGGCTGAGGAAACAGAAAAGTAGAGTGAGAACTGATGAAACATGTCAGTCTCTAAAACCAACAAATTAATCTGTAATACCAATCTAGAAAATAATATGTATAATTTATCTACTTGCTGCCTACTGTCTGTGACTCTAGATGAGTCAATTAGGTTTAAAGACTTTCCTTAGAAAATGTAAATATCAGGACCTTTTTTCCTTTTTGGGACACCACAAAGAGCAAAGGGAATAACCAAGGTTGCCTGGAGACTGAGGCATTGTCTAAATGATTTTCTTAATACTGAGATGCGAATTAGAAAAAAACAAAAAGTAGAAGCATCCTTGAGAGGTCTTTGGCTGCAAACCCCTGTAGGCAGGATCAAAGGCACTTAGATTGCTATTTCTCTAATTTATTTATTAGAGGGAATGTACTGAATATCAGGAGTTAAGGAAAATGGACTAACACATATTCTTTTATTGCTTGCTAGCTGGCAGGATATATGTATATTTTTAAAAACATAACGTTTTATTAATAAGTGATTTTTAGTCTCATAAAAATAAAAAGTTAAACTTCTCTTAGATGAAGCATCAGAGTGAAGACTCCTAGAACAAAGTTAATTTGTTGTAGCATGTCCAGAAAGGCCACTTAAAAGAGTTTCCTAGGAATTTCCTGATATTTGTTTGGTAGGTTCCAGTCTTGCTTCGCCTGTTTATATGGAGTGAGAAGCTGGCTGTAAAATTTAGGTTGAGCAGGCAATCCATGTTTTCCATTCCTTCTCAGTTTTTTTGACCATGAAAATTATACTGCTAATAATCCGTTCACTAATGATATTTTCTTGCATCGCACTGCCAATATATCCAGTATACTCAAATTGCAAGTAAAAAGATTAGTGATTTGACTCCAAAATCTGGAAATCAAACTACGTGATCTCCAGCATGGTAGGTGCTATCTATTCCCATCAAAATGAGTGCCTTCAATAGCCAAAGTGTTTATTTAAAGCACAGGGTACCAAAAATTAAGAATAGGTACTTGATGTCTCAAACAATGAGAGTGAACTATTTTCTAACTGTAATTTAGGCAACAATTTTGTTGTTGATGCAACAAACGGGGCTGGGTTCAGGGCTGCCTTTGTTTTCAACAGCAGATAATCCCCAGTTGCGGTGCAGGAGGGAAAGGAGCCATCTGCTTGCCCAGCCTGGGAGCTGTGCCTGAGCTTCCCGGAGCCTCAGTGCCACCACAGCCCTTGGGGCAAGTAGGGACATGTGCTTCTCTGGGGTTCCGTCACCTGAGATCTTCACACACAGATCACCCCCAAGGTGGTGCTTACTGCCCTTCACCGGTGTAACACTAGCTGTGCAGCAGCCGTCTAGACAATCTCTGGCAGATATTTATCTAACCCATTCATTAAAAAGTTCTGATACCAAGATGTAATTATGCTTCAATTGGGAAAGTTCACTTAAATCTTCCCTTCTGCATGGGGAATCTATCATTTTGCAGAGCCTGCCCTTCCAAAGGTCACAGAGAGCAACCGATCTCGTCATTTTCCTTGATTGCCATTCAATTTTGTGTAGGTAAGACTGTAATCGTGTCCTCCCTCAGGCTTCTCTTCCCATTACCCTTTCTCACAGGGCACATCTTTCTAAATGTCTTCCTATTTTTGCTGTCCCTTTTCAGCATTTTCCTAATTGCCTCTCTCCTGCTCACAGCAGCACTCAAAACTGGATATAGCCAGTACTGAATAGTGGATTGATTACCCTCCTGTGTCTTACATGTCATTTTCCTGTCAACACATAACAGCAAAATATTTGCCTTTCCATATAGCTTTTCAGTAGGCAAGTACTCAATTTGGTGATCGAGATTTAAAAATTGTCTGAACAGCGTTATTTTTTTTCCTGAGCTTCATCCTGCAGAGAGTAAAAGGTGTAGAGAGCTGCACTGGGACAGGACCCCCCAGGTGTCCCAGGTTCATCAAAAGTAACACACCGAAAAAAAAAAGCTATGACTGGATGGATATAGATGTAAACTTTGCGTGGAGGTACCTTTGAATGGTATGACATGCTTTAACATTCCAGTATCAGTTTCTTCAGTACATTGTCACTGATGCTGCACAATATATCAGTGTTTCAACATCCGTGCAAGGTCTGTGCTGCTGGTTGAGCATGAGTGATAAACCCCCCTTTTGCCCAACCTCCTCTCTTTCCCATCAGACTCTTTCCTAATAGGTCATTAGTCACAAACAACACCTGCTTATAGAGATTGATCATTGTCCTTGCTACAGAATTCCCTTTCTGTTCCTTGACTGCGAACACATCATTCAGTGTTTTACCCTGTATTTCCAAAATCAATGGCATTTGAGGGCTAAATTTTCAAAGATGCTGACTTCTTGCATTGTAATTTCTGGATGACTAATACAGGACGTGGGGAAATGTTTAACCTCCAGAGGTTCTCAGTCTCGACAGTTCCCATTTCACAAAGCACACAGCAGAGAGGTTGTCTGTAACCTGGTAGTCTTGCTCTGCTACTGGAATAGTAGATGTAGCACCTTAAGAATACAGGTGTGGTTGGGATGTTATTAATGTCACTTTTATGCAAATAGATCCATCTTGCAGAAGTTACTTCCTTGTTTAAAAATTATAGGGTTACTACTTTACATTCTTAGGATTTCTTTTGATTACAGAGATGGAGATGTTATCCAGAGTAAAATATACAAATGAAATGGAAAAAACAAACCCCAACACCCTTGCAATTGGGTCAAGAAGCTGTTGCTTTAAACTCACTTAAGATGATGGCAAACATCCGAAAGATATTTCATTTTTGATACGATATCGATGCAACGTATGACAGCTAGGACAGAGGGAAAGCTGCAGGGCTCCTGGTGCTTATGCTCAGACGATGCTGATTGCAGCTCTGACAGGCACCGTGCTCCACAACAGGCTAATGAGGATCTGCTGAAGTACCGAATCTGCTATGAACTCATCAAATGCGCATCCTAACAATACTTTGCTGGAAAGCTACTTGCATCATCTGAGTGTGCACGAGGGATGAGCAGGATGAGCAAAACCACAAATCTCTTTATGAGTAGAGCTTTATTCCTAACACAGTAATTAAGCAGTAATTAGAAGTTGTGTGAGTAATGGGAATAGTTGCAGGAAATTAAAAGATCTTGTCCATGGGGAAAAATTGCATAGTGCCAACATCTCAGAGGGGCGGAAAAGGGGTGCAAGTAAAGCTCAGATACTTTGCTCACTTTAACAGCAAGATCAAATTAAATTCCACTCAGTTTATGAACATTTGGGGGAACTATTATGAAGTAAACAGTATTTTTTTCAGCTCTGCTGAGAGGTCATGAAGTCATTAAAATGGAGAAAAATAGTTGTGAAATAAATTTTTTTTTTACTGAATTTTTGCTAAAAGGAAAAGAAAGTAATTTCGCATTAGTGATAGATAATCAATTGTAAAGCCTGTTTAAAAAAAAAAAAAAAAAAGGTGAGTTGTTGGATGTTGAATTAAGTTAAAAGATTCTGAACTTGCACTTGACCCTAGATGGAATCACTTCCAAAATAGATCCCTAAATATACCTATATTTACGTAATCTCTCTTCCTCTGTTTCTTAAGCAACTCTCTGCCCAGAGTTATATGCTGGCAATTCCTGTCAGACAATAATATGGCAGCAATTAATTATCAATGTTCTTCTGGATCTGGGACATGCTTCCTGTCAATTATTGTATGTAATGATCCATGGTACCTCCTGATACAGAGCTGACGATCTCTGGATGCCCCCTAGATTAATTTTTTTAAGTAGTTCATTTAGTATAATTTGTGGAAAAAAATTGCCTTCACAAAACACTGTATAAAACCAACTTGTATTGAGGGCTTGCATACAATTCTGGTAACCATGGGCACAAGGCATAAATGGGAGTGTTGATTGACAGCCGGCTGAAAAGGAGCCAGCAGTGTGCCCAGGTGGCCCAGAAGGCCAACAGCATCCTGACCTGCATCAGGAATAGTGCAGCCAGCAGGGCTAGAGAAGTGATTGTCCCACTGTACTTGGCACTGGTGAGGCCACACCTTGAGTACTGTGTTGTTTTGGGTGCCACAGTATAAAGACATTGAGGTGCTGGAGAGGGTCCAGAGAAGGGCAACAAAGCTGGTGAGGGGTCTTAAGAATAAGTCTTATGAGGAGTGGCTGAGGGAACTGGGGTTGTTTAGCCTGGAGAAAAGGAGGCTGAGGGGAGACCTTATTGCTCTCTACAACTACTGGAAAGGAGGTTGTAGAGAGATGGGTGTTGGCCTCTTCTCACAAGTTACAACCAATAGGACAAGAGGAAATGGCATCAAGTTGCGCCAGGGGAGGTTTGGGTTAGACATTAGGAAAAGCTTCTACACTGACAGGGTTATCAAAGACTGGAATAGGCTGCCTAGGGAAGTCGTTGAATCACCATCCTTGGGTGTATTTAAAAGCCATCTAGATATGGTGCTCAGGGACATGGTTTAGAAGTGGGCCCGGTGGAGCTAGATTACAGTTGGACTTGATGATCTTAAAGGTCTTTTCCAGCCATAACAATTCTATGATTCTAATTTGCAGATCGGTACCACTACCTTCACATAAAGGGAATGGGGAAGACTACTTCACATACTCATATGATTGCAATTTTAGACAAAGCCTCAAACTCTCTCTGCATATAGAGAGTCCCTCAGCAAAAATAATTGGTTTTGTGTAGTCTGACATCTTCTTCATGTTTTGTGTTTTGGAGAGTGTAAAAATAAATGCAGGGAATTATGAAATAGTTATATAATACTATGTATAAGACTTGAGCGCCTATGGGTTGGAGAAACTCTTTGGTATATAAAGTAATGACTGGCAATGGAAAAATAATTAGTATATTTTATCTGATTTAATTTTGCCCTAATAAAATAAAATCTATCAGTGTCAGCAAAACAGAAATTTCCAACAGAGAAAGAGGCACACGATGATTAAGAAAAGAAGGTACAGTTTTCTTGTAACTGATTCATAGCTCCATCAGTAAGCCAGTGTGGGAAGGAAACAGCCTGTGAAATACGTTTTGCAAGGCCCTGAGAGACATGTAGCACATGAATTTGGGGCTAGATTCTAACAATTTGCCCACACCTTTCCACAGGCTTGGTGTGTTGTAGCATAGTTGTGGTGATGATCTCTGTGGTGATGTGAAGAAGACAGAATGCAAATTAGAATAAACATTGCCTGCCAGCAGAGAAATCCTGCCCCTGGGTGGGTGTAAAATCTCCACACCTTCACCAGCAGCACCCCCTCACCTCAGGGATATGACAGTACCAAACATCAGAGCAACCTGATGGATGCTCTTGCCCCAAGGCAGGCCAGTGTACAAACAGAGAAGCATCAAGGGCTCTCCAACAGGGTCCCTTTCACCATGTCAAGCCGGACTAAGCCCACAATCTTTTTGGAAACATAACTTTGCAGGATGGAACTATGCCTGTTTCTTTTATCAAGTACATGTATTTCTGAGCACCCATATTCCTATTTGTACAGGCGTTGCCCCTGACAGCACCACATGTTGGGGCTTCAGTAGACTAAATTAATTACAAATGGTCTTTCCAAAAGCATTTTATACAATCAGAATAAAAAAAAAATAAATTAGATATTGTTTGTAGGAAGGCTGCGATTTGCAGGTTGAAATCCCTGTTGCTGTACAGTTTCGTGTTGTGTTGTTTGTGATAATAACTGTAAAATACCCTTTTCACTTACCCTGGCGATTCAAAAGGAACCACAAGTGACAGGACTACATTCTTTAATACCTTAGCCTTCAGCTTTATAGAAGAGTTATGTGTAGCCAGATGACTTAAATAAAAGTTTACCATTGATTCAACATTTAGTGTGGTACAGGAATTAAAGAAGAATATCTCATAATATATTCCAAAGAACACAGGAGCTATTTTACAAATAAGACGGTGCACAATTGTTTTAATAATTTTGAACAACTTTTCTTTTTAGTTCAACATATTCATTTTATGCTATATTAGGATATTTTGTTTTCATGTAGCAACATTCCTGAAAAATGCTTTAATTTCATCACAACTGTTACTAAAAGACCTACTGCCTGTACAGGGCACTTCTCAGTGTATGCATACCTCTATTCACCTCAGGAAAATGGATGAGCTGAAAAAAAGTTATATGCAGGTATGTTTTTAGGAAGCCTTGGCTTCTAAATACTGTTTATTTCCCAAGCTGTTTATAATAAATATTTATAAGGAAGTCTTTAAGCAGGACCTAAGATTAGAATCCTTTGGGGGAAGGCAAGTCCTTTACATTTACTTTAAAAATATAATGGCTGATACAACTTTTATAAATATCAGCAAGCATCTCCGTTCAGTTTTATCCTGAGCTTCTCTATCTTGGTCTTTCTCAGCTTTAATTTTGAAGTAAGGAAGTAACTGCAGTCAATTCTTCTGCTTCTATTTCTGTTTTATCTGTTCACAGTTATGTTTTTATTAACAAAAATTGTTAGCAGTTTCAAATGGCATACAAACTTTTTTGAGAGAAAATACCTATCAAGATCATTAAATACACTGCATCGATAGATACAGATACGTTCCTGAGCCTGATTCTGGCTCCCACTGTAGCTGCTCCATCCTGGTATATCAATTTGTATCACATCAGTTTGCGACAAACACAAATCTACCTGAGAAGGAGAGTCCTCCAATACTGAAAAGTGTCTTGCTTGAGACTGGCCATATGGCCATAACCCAGAAAAAACTCATGCCACATCTGAAGTGTCATCCCAGCCAACTGTGCTAAAGAAAAGGCACAAAATGACATACAACTACTTTTCCTTCCTTTGGCATCCTGCGTTAAGCAGAGCTCACCCAAGGTCAAAGACAAAACTTGTGTTTCTCGTCTTTTTTTAACTGATTCTTGGGGGGCTGTTTTCTTGTTTACATTCTAGCAATGCTTTCTTTCTCTGTGATGTTTTCAATGTGATCTTTTTAATTTTATAAGCACTTAACTTTTTATTCCATTTCCAAAGCTTTTATATTTTGTTTTAATTTGCCTGCCTCATGTATAAATGAAATTTTCTTGCTAACGCTATTCCTGTTACTTTCTTTAAATTACACAGCAGACTGTCTCAGAGACTTTCTGGTTATTCATCCTACAGTACACAGACTTTAAAAATTGCTTTTTGAAAGTGGAAGATCCATTCTCCTTTTTTTTTCAGGATATGTCCTGTTGTGAGTTAATTTAGAAAGAGTATTTTGGCTTCCCCGATTCACAGGAGTACATCCCCAAGGAAGAAAACTACTAGGATAGAACGATGTTTCTGTGACATTCTGTATTTTCTCCTGTATCTTAAAGTGAGGGGGTTTTGTTTTTTTTTCAGTGCTGGTTGATCCAACTGCATCTGTTTGCTTTTCAGACTTTAATTTATGTTGGGCTGTAAACTGTCCAAGTACCAATTTGAGTGATGCAGCAACAGAAGGTGACCCAGATTACACAACACTACGCTAATGCCAAGTCTTCTTGTTTAATGGCAGCTGCTCAAAGCTTTGTCTTATTGTGATTCACATTCAACAGACACAAATCAAACACGCTCCTCAGACAGACACACATCCCGCCTGTCTTCGTTTTAAACATGTTCAAGAGCTCCTGCTTTTCATAAACATATATCAGCCTCACCAGCTGAGGCCATTTAGCCTCCTTGGCTTGTATTTACTCTCAACCATCTGACAAAATTATCAAGGAAACCCATTGTGACTTCCAATATTTTGCATACTTCTGTTTACGTGGAAGTTTGCCGAGAATATTTCTCTATAAAAATAGTTGGACTTTTATACTCCCTCATAATGGAGATATTTAGAACACCAAATATATCACAGTTGTTTAGTAACTGATTTATCTAGAAGTTATAATTAAAAATTAATTAAAAATGCTTATATAATAAAGCAGTGGGTGCTATTAAAATACATAACATGAACAGCATTAGCAAAGGATAAATTAGTCTAAATTTTAATCAGATAGGTTTAAATTTACTGGATGAATAGTATAAAAATGCAGACTTTAAAGTATAAGTACAGTTTTAACAGAACATTTTATTGCTGTACTTTCAATACACGAAGCAAGGTATTAAACATGCTTTCATTCTTTGTTAAAAAAAAAAGAAAAGTTTAAGCATAAAGATCAAGAAAGCTATCATGCAATGAGTTCATACAACTTAGTTTCATGGACAAAATCTTTTTGGCATCTCCATCAAATTTTTAAAGCCTTCTGACAACAAAAGCTTCCTGTTAGAAGCGCACGTCTAGCCATCTACCCAGAGGACATGTCAGAACAATAAGAAAAAGCGCAAATCTTACTTTTTAAATGAACGAGCAGCAAAAAACTGAGGTAGAAGATGAGTAGAGAGTTAATTCTTGAATGAGCCATATTCATCTTGATAGGACATCCTCTGCGGAGTTGTCTGTTGTCCAAAGGGCTGGTGCTGATGCTCACTGCTTTCTCCTCATCTCCGAAACTAAGGTAATACCCAAGGCACCCAGTCCCCTACAAGCCATCTTTGCCTGTGCCCCCCATCAGCCTGTTCACTGCAAACCTACAGACTTTGATTCAAAAGGCAGTTGTGCTTGTAAAGGTTTTACTTTGGCAGGTCCGAGTGATTTTTCAAACCTGGTGCAGATTTGTCTGCGAGCTGGACTGGAGTCTTTCCCCGGCTCTCTGCTGCAGAACCGTGCTGTGAACGGTGCGCTCTGCCTGGCTGACACCACACAGCTGATAAGGCACAAAGCTCTTTTAATCTTTCAAAATGCATCACACATTATCTTCTGCTAAACCTCCATTACATCACACTCCTCCTGGTTCGTAGTATAAACACTTTATGCCTTCTTGCATAAAGTCAGCTAATGAGCATTTTCTGCTTACTGCATTTTTTCTGTATCTTACCTCATTAGCACATGAAGTAAAAAGATGCAACATCCCCATTCTCAATCTTTTTTTGTAGTTAGATACTAGCCTGTTCTCTTCCACAATCTTTTTTTGTTGTTTTGTTTTTGTTGTTATTGTTTATGCTGGATTTAAATGCTTTTGCCAGCACTAAAAAGCATAATAATTGGGAGCTGGCACAGGTCCTGTGGGCTTCATCAGGTTGTGTTGTAACTTTGAACTGCCCGTAGAGAAACCAGTCACTTACAGATTCAGCAGGTAAGATCAGTAAGACAAGGGGATGGGGACAGGGGATGGACTCCATTTCTTTCTAGCCAGAGCTGGCTGGTGCTGGTGCAAGTGCAATGAGTCTGCCCGTACTCAGGGGAGCTTTTCCTAGCAGCCACGGCAGCGCAGCACTGTGGCTCTTCACCTCTGCATGGCACAGGCAATGCCCTGTTTCTGCCCAAAGGTGTCTTGGTGTCTAATACCTCATCTGTTGATTACAGCTTTGTTGACAGATACTAAAGCCTTGGCCTGGGCTAGCAGAAGGGAAAGGGAAGGAAGGCAGCGCCAGCCCCAGCAGCCATGTTCAGATACTACCATCCCAGTACAAACTTTGGCCTTCTGGCACCTTACAAACCCAGGCGTTCAGTTTGAATGTTTACTATGGGTAAGCTATACCATAACAATGATTGCTGTAGCATCATTCAGGCTCTGAGGCCACGAAAGAGATGAGCGGCCTATCTGGCATCTCCTCTTTCCATCATCTTCACTCTGGCCCTTGGACCTCAGGGCTTCTCGCTTGCTCTCCTTGCCCCAGTGCAGAGACCAGGTGTTCCCAAGCTCAGGAACAACCCTGAAAAATCTGCTTGGCCATTGCTTTGTTATAATACTGTAAAACAGACAATTCTCAATAAATTTGGTATTGTCTTCTGTCCTTGACAATTCAGTGGAATCTCAATCTCCAGTTCAGGAAGCCTTTGATAATGTGTTTCATTTTACACGTACACTTAACTGAACTAAGCACAGACTTAAAGTCAAGCGTATGCTTAAGGCCTCAGGTGAGTAGTGAGCAGACTGTTTGTGCCAACATGAATTTACGACAGCTGTTTGTAATGGGTAGGTATTTTCACATCTACTCTTTCAGCTCAGTGAACTGCATAATTTAAAATTTCTCCTGCTGCAAGGCCCTTCCTTCTTTCCCAAGAAAGAAGGCCAACTCCGGCCAACAAACCTCCTTCATGTGCAACTGCACTCACCCACCGATAACCTTGTGGCACGTCTTTTCAGACCCTCTTTCGCTCCTCCTGGCACCAGCGTCTCTATGGCCTCTGCATCTCAGGAGGCCTCCACCCACCCTCCCGCAGGCTGAGCCCCAGCCCGGGACCCTCCAGCTCCTCTGAGCCCCCCTGTGCCATTCTTCAGGGGGCTTCAAAGAGCCCTGGTCTCTCCAGTGGCAACCCAGCCTGGATTTCCTGGTCAAATGTTGTGAGTCATGAACAGGACGATGAACTGGGTTCCTAGCAGAAAGTACTTAAGATAACTACAAAGCTAAATATAACTAAGTGGCTAATTGTATTTTTCAGCTCTTTCTCTTTTAGTAATCCCCTTTGTTTCATATGTACATTTATAGTTGTTTGGATGTTTTCCTCTCCTTGCCATCTGTCTATTTAGTTTCTGTTTGAAATTATCTAGTAAAATATATAAGCATTACAACATGAACATGAAAATACTATTCTGCCGTCTGGGAATTCTTCTGTTGGGCTAAATTATGCAGTTGAGCTCAGTGCTGATCGCTTGTTTTAAGTGCATTATTATTTAAGTTTGTTACTACATAAGTTACTTAGAAGAACAACATTTTCCATTACAATTATGAAAACTGTTAGAACTGTTTTTGTGGAATTAGTCTCCATTAACAGGAATTTGATACTTTTTATGGCTGTTATAACTGCTGATTAAATTAATTTCACTTTTACTAGGGAAACACTGTGTACTAATCTTAGAAGTTTAAAACTGAGGAAGAAGGCATACTTGAATCAATTGTTGGAATATATCTGGTCTGAAGACTTAGAGATTCAATATACCAGTAATTAAATAAATAAAAAAAAATCCTTTGAATATTCAGAAGTAAAGTGCCAAGATCCTTGGTACGAAAATAGGAAGTTTTTATTTATGAGGAATATATGGTAAGTACTGCAATGAAGCAGTCGCACCTATTAAATCTGGATGCTCTTCTGAAAGTTATTCAAGTATATGCAAAATCTCTGCTCTAAGCAAACCTTTCAGTCCTCAGACATGAAGATATGCCACCAATCTGAGAACATACCTATATTGTGTAAACACGTGCTGACATTTGAATTAAATAATTTGCCAAGTAACCTTTGGCTAATCCATATGACAAGTGTATGAACAAATACTAGGTCTTTTGAAAGTTCTTAAGACTGAATTGCTTTCAGGATAGCCAAAAGAGCAGCTTTTTCACTCTATTTAATTCTTAGCTCTGCATTTCTCAATGCCTATTTCAAATGTTTCTTCTTCATGAGCTATTCATATCCCAGAATTTAATGGGGAGCAAACCAAATTAACTTTTCACTGCCCCAATTCCTTGAAGTTGCCTACAGGAGAGTGTTTGAATTTCTGCAGCACTGGTAATTCATTTGTACACAGTGAAACATAACATCTAAATGTGATTCCCAGACTTTCTCAGTATAGCTTAGATTTGATGAGATTCTGCAGTCATATAAGTCAGAGGCTATGCCATTTTCTCAGGGAAAAAGGGTCTGTGTTGCCTTTTTCTTTCACTTAAGTGCTGCCGTTTTCCATTCTGATTGCTTCTTTGTAATAATTACCGTGCGGTGTGGCATCAGACTATACTAGTCAGTGTCATGTCTTCTAAAATATTTTACTGCAACTCTGGCCAACAAACTTCCTTATCTAACATCTTTTGTTGCCTGATATAATCACTGTTTTCAACTTTCCAATGACAGCAGTACTAATTACTTGTGTATCTTCTGCCTCTCACTGCTAGGCATGTTGTTTTCTAAATGTTCAATGTTGCTCCAATTTAAAGTGCAATTTTTATTGATGCCATCCTATGCCTTCTAGCTCAAATACAATCATAGGTGATTTTCTTAAGCAATTGGTATCTCCTTTCCAGTCTGTAAAATGTTACAGTAGTTTTAATCTCAACTATAAAATGAACAGAAATTAGGACAGTTAAATATTTTGTATAAAGTGTAAAATTCCCTTGAGAGTGGAAGATGTGAGTTTACAAAATGCTTGTTGCTGACTAACCTGAAGCTTTCATTAAATCTTTTTTGTTCACTGGCAGTTAAAACCACGGTAATTAGTTAGGAGCAGGTGGCTGATTTCATGGGAGGGTGAAAGAGTGACTGAGCTAAAGACAATATTGCCTAGAGAGGTTGTGGATGTGCAAAACTCAGCTGGACAAGGTCCTAGGCAACCTGTTCAAACTGGACCTGCTTTGAGCAGGCGGTTGGACTAGAGACCTCTTCAGGTCCCTTCCCATCCATATGATCCTGTGGTTCTCTGAATATAGCATCAGTTTTTCTGCACAAGCTCCAGCCTATATTAGTGCAGTGCGCAGTTCTGTATACCTAATGCAGAAAGCTTCTGCTTTATAAAACGGTGCTTATTTTTTCCTAGGATTTTTAGCTTTTCTTGCTAGCATTCAGCAGCGCTCCTTGTTTATATCTTCTTCTAAGTTCTTGGGGAATTTCATCACAGATATGCGCCACTGTTCACTATTGGGAGAATTTCATTTTATGAAAAAGTATGGAGCACAAGAGAATGAAGTCACTCAGGTCTGAAATCATGTTTTGGGCATTAAAACACATTCTTAAGTATTTATTGAAAACTCAGGACAATTGAGTTTGCTAAAACAATGGACTTGACCAGATCATCTTCCTGTTTATGGTACTTGTACCCTCTTTATGAGACAGCTCGTAGATAGCATATTATTTTTACCTTCTTTGGGTAATTATGAATGAACAAACCAATGAATAACAGACAAACCAATGTGAGTAAGGGCTGGCTAAACAGTCTTGTGGGTAGAGAGTTGTATTCTAACATGAAGTTGTTTACCTCATTAACAAAACCACTATTTGCATTTTAATTAGGCACCTTGCAACAAAAACAACTATGTGCATTGATTTCCCACAACACTTGTGAAGTTAACTGCCTGTAAGAGACAATTGGAAACTCCCTTGGCCCATGCTTTTCCACAGATAAATATTTTATGATTATATTTAACTTCTTATGTTAGTGTGCAAATATTACTTCTGAGCTTCTTTGTTATTAATGTGTACAAATCTTTTTTTCCCCTTGAACTATTGCTTTGCTCTTTTTCTCCCCCCTTAGCCTGAGTAGCACTTCAAAGCAGAACATTTTCTTCCAGAAGACCCAGCAGAGCACGAGCTTCTGGTTCTGCCAATTTGCAGATTATAAATGGTTTTATGAAACTGAAAGGCTGTATTTGAAAATGCAAAATTATTTTGCAAGATCTGCCAAGCCTATTGCTTCCTCAAATGTAATACATTTTTTTGAAATTATGACTGCTTTATTGCTTCGCTATGTAGCCATTTTCCTGCAAAGTAATGAGGGTTTTTCTACCTGATAACCTAAAATAGAAATTTAACCAGAGATTACAGAAGTGTCAAGTTAATTCAGTCAGGTATATCTAATTTTGGACATGACAGAAATGGTGGGAGCAATAACCCAGACTCTGCTTCCAACTGTATTTTCAACCACATGAATTTGAAGCAGTGTTTGATACCACCTTCCACTTCCTCATGGTCGGGTACTAGTTAAGGTGCACACTGTTCAAATTATTGCATTTCTGGCAAGGCGTTTAAGCTGTTTGGTTTTCATATGAAGTCTCTCCTGAGTATTTTACACTTAGGCAAAACAAAGTGACTCTGTAAGGTACGACAGGATTCCCCTGGGACGTGCAGAACTCAATAGTGTATGATTCACTTATCCTCATCTTTCATGAATTTTTGCAAAATAAAATGTTTTTACCGTATTCTGTTTGGTTGATATCACCAGGGAAGCAATCCTACTGTCAGATGAATGCTAGGTCAGGCCTTGTCAAGGCAGATGAAAATTTGCAATTAGTATTCAGTACCTTGCTGTTAATGAACCGTCTAATCAGGAAGTTTCTGTCTGTACCAATAATCTTCCTGTGAGTGTCAAGGTTATAGGAGTGCTTGACAAAATGAGGCAAATAGTGTTTTTACAAAAACACTGATATACTAAGTGCTAAACAGGTTGTAAATTTACTTTTTACCTCTAGGCTTTTCACTGCAGCAGAACAGACATGTTAACAGACTTACAAATCCTCTTCTAATTCTCTTTTTTCTTTCCTTGGGAATGGGATAATTCAGACACCAAACCAGAAAGTACTAAAACTGTAAGTATTGGAACTAAATTGAAAACCACATCTGTTTCAGAGGAGATCATTGTATAGGCAAGCAACAGTTTCAAAGGTATTTGGAAGAGATTTAAACTAGTATTTTGCACGATTTCACCTGAGTGGTTTCAGAAGGAATTCAGACCCAACAACTCCAGCAGGCAACAGTGTAGAGGAGAAGAAAGCAAGAATCAGGAAGGCAGGGTTAGTAACCAAGGTTGGTTGATTTTAACACACATTATATACATAAGCACTGTACTTTTGGTAAATACTGTGATTGTTCCAGGGAAAGGGAAGGATGATAATTACAGTTGCGTAGAGAGGCTGTGAAGGAGGAGATGGTTCTAAAACTGTAATTCAAATTCTGGACTTTGGAAATACCTTGTGTTGAGAGAGCTGACAACCTACTTGGTTTCACAGGCTGAGCACTGGTCTGACGGCGAGGAAACGAATTCTTTCCCCTGGTCTGCCTTACTGTGCTCGCAGGTGAGTCAAATGACATTTGTTTTCAGTGATAAATCATTTTGAGATACTGCAATTTGCAACAGAAACAGAAAACACAGTACTTGTCAACAGGTAATATTTGTAACAGGCAAATAGAGAAGCTTCTTAATTTTTCCTTATCTCTAATATCCCTTGTAATTTTTTTTTTCTTTTTCTCTATTCAGTCATTGTATTGACTGTATGAGACAAGGTTTTGAAAAGCATTTGACAATTTGGAGCTCTTTGATTTGCAGGTTTCCAGTTGAAGGATGTGATTTCAAGAAAGTGCGAAGCAAAAATTCCCTGCAGGCACCTCTGAAGTGGCTCAGTGTGGGTCCTGGCAAGTACTAAATTCCTCTTGGAAATCTTGGCCTCCGTGCTAAAGTATTAGATAATGTTATGGGAACAATAGGTAACAGTAAGTGCCCCAAAGGGATATCAAGTTCCTGCTAAGTATTGGTTAAGACAGCATTCATCTTAATGCTAATGCATTTCTTAAAGGTCGCAGTTTTGTACCAAACTAAATCCTGAAAGATTGTCAGTTTGAATTATATTGTTCACAAGGTAAAATGAAATATTCTGGCTTCCAAACTTGTGTTGATTCAGAATATTTCACACCTATTTTAATCACTGGCGGTGATACTGACCTCAGTGAAGATGATATTCATGTTGACATGATGTCACCATGTTCCCATGCCGGTGAAAGGAAAACGTCCCCTGGGTGGAGATGACACAGCCTGATCTCTAAGCATCATGTTGGATGTGAGAGGGGAAAAGAGTGGTTGTTACTACTGTAATTGATTGATATTCTGTTAGTATCCAGAGGGCCCCTTAAATCACCAGGTGATTTCTTGCTGAATTTAGTTGCTGAACCGCATCTTAATTTTTTTGTGGGGGTATGCTGAGGTCTTTGCATAGGCTGAATTTCATGCAGTGCGTTTTATTTTCCTAGGTATCAAGACTTTTTGACTTCTTTCTTTTAAAGTAAAATAAGGCGTTTTTCCAGTAACTTCTTTGAATACAGTGAAAGCCTGGGTGAACATGATTGTTGTGCATGGACAGCTGTTGAGAAGTCTTGTCTTAGCACCCAGATTTGGACTTCAAGCACCGACATTCACCAAACATAGTATTGTGGGACTCAGACTTCTAAATCTGAGCCCCTGAGTTTCTGGGGTACAAGAGTTTCTAAGCCAGCACTTCTAAGGTAGTTACCACTATCAGAGATAGACCTTTTTGCTGTCAGAAACTACATCTTCAGTATGTTTATTATAAGCAAGATGTTTTGTCCCATATAGAAGCACCTATGGGAAAATATGTGTTCGCAGTAGCAAACAAGACGTCCTCACAGCAGCCACCATCTGAAGGCCTGTACAAGTTGCAGAAGCTCCTTGTGTCAGCAAGTTAAGATTTCCTCAGCCTTTCAGCTGCACTCAGAATTGAGGACATTAACCACTGGTGTGGCAGAGTGAGGAGAAACTCCATATCCCCACAGGACTTTTAACGGACTTATGCTTTAGGTCCTCAGCTAACCTACAGGAACAACTCACTTGCCTGAAGAATAGTTGTCATGGTTTAACCCCAGCCAGCAACCAGGACCACACAGCCGCTCCCTCACTCCCTGCACCCCTCCCCCAAGTAGGGTAGGGAGAAGAGAGAGAAAAGGAGGGGGGAAAAAACCTCATGGGAGGAGATAAAGACAATTTAATTGAACAGTAATGGAAGAATAAAATAATAATAATAATAATGACAACAAAATAAATAATAATAATGATAAAAGAATATACAAAACAAAGCGATACAACACAAGCTGCTCTCACCAGCTAATGACTGGTTGCCCAGCTCGTCCCAAGCAGTGATTATGGATCCCTGCCCCGTGGCCAACCTCCATTTATACATTGAGCATGATGTCTCTGGTATGGAATATTCCTCTGGCCAGCTTGTCCCGTCTGTGCTCCCTCTCAGCTTCTATGGGAAGCTGAAAAAGTCCTTGACTAATGTAAACATTACTTAGCAACAACTAAAACAGTATGTGTTATCAACATTATTCTCATACTACATCCAAAACACAGCAGCTACTAGAAAGAAAATGAGGTCTATCCCAGCTGAAACCAGGACAATAGCAAACACTGAACTCTTTTGAAAATGTGCCCCCGTGTGTTGCTCAATGGTAGAAATGAACTGTAGTCTAAAGACACAGCTCATACAGCTCACTCTTTGCTTAAATAAGATTAATCAGAGTAAATTAAACAGTCTCTGGTTGCATCTGACTACTGAAGAATGGATCAAACACGAGCCACGTTAATCCTGACCCCCTCCATGCCTGCAGCAGCAAAGTCAGGCTTCAGTATTAATTGAATGAACTAGATTAATACAACATGTCCTTATATAACACTCTTTTTAAATAAGGTGGGAAACCAATAACCCCAAAGTAAATAATTACACCAAATTTCATTTTGACATGATAATTGAAATCAGCTAAATGGTCAAGAAATGGAATTAACTTTCTGAAGGCTGGGCATGCAGAACTTACTGTATTTGCTGTTCATTACATTAGAAGCTATGGAAATAACTAGTTGTTCTGTTATACCTCAAACCAGGGCATTAGTCTAGTAGACTGCACTATTTGTGGTCACTTAATGTGACTCGAACAATTTGGCACTTCTTTAGGACCATATCCTTCTACATGTCAGAAGCCACACTGATTCTGAAGATAGGTGTTGCACTTGTAATTCAAGACAGGAAGAAAAATTTTTGTATCTGGCCAAACCTGATGCAAATCTGACACGTTCTTTAGCAATAATAGGAGACAAATTTATCCTCTCACATTTATCATGAGCAAAAGTAAGCACAATTGTTTTGGACCATATGCCACTGTAAAGGTGAGAGCAGTTTTCCAAAAACTCAGCAGGAATATGAAGTTAGATGGTGGTCTCTTTTAACCATCCAGTCTTTGAAGTGGAGCTGGCCAGGAATTTTTGGAGCCTTTTAGAAGGAAGCGGGTGGGGTTTTGTGGTTTTTGGTTTTGTTGCGAGGTCGGGTTTGGTTTTTGGTTTTTTTTTCCAAACTGTCTTTTATTTAAAAATTGCCAGAAAAGATGTTTTGAAAATTTTAGAAGATACAATGTTCTTGCTATTTTTTTTTCCTTTGGACAAGTACAATAATTTTAAAGTGTTTTCAAAAGTTTGAAACCTAAATTAAGCTTCCTCCAACCAAACCCTTCAACTAATCCAAGCCACTTCTTATATAAAGTATTTTCAAGGTAATAAACAAATATTAAAGATTTCAATATGTGGATTGGTTTGGCAAAAGGAAAATATTTTCAGAGGAGAGGAAAGCATTCTTACTCCCAGATTTACTTTGAAGTCTCTTCTCCCTATCTTGACTCAAATAAAATGCACTAGTGTAAGCACAATTTAAAAAACACTCGTAAGAGGATAAACAATAGTGGATCCTTAGTATGTGAAGGCACTCAAGCACCTGTCAGCCCTTTCACCACTGAACCCAACAGTTCTCAGAGCACCCGCAGTCATTGTGGCTGAGATCGGTGAAGCTGCTCGACTGTTAGCAAACGGCCGTGTGGCACAAAATTCAGCTATAGAAAAGGATGTAAGTGAGCATAACTCCTTCAGAAGGAAAGCCTCTAGCCTTTTGTTTAGAAGTGTTACAGTGTTCTATCAATTTTTCCTAATAAAGGAATACTAATTTAAGCACTGTTTCTCCCCTTCAGCAATTTTTACTGGAAAAGCATGCTTCTTTCTAAAATGAAATAACATTGATCTTGGGATAACAACTAACCACTCCAAAAGAGACATGTACAACTGATCATAATGTTGTACTGAAATTCACTGAAATGGGTTTAGCTCCAGTGATACCCCAGGCGGCAAGTTGGTTTTGCCCATTTTTAAACTTGGGAAGGTCATTGTTACAAGGTGATTGATACAGGATTATTTCATAGAAGTGGGGGTCGACCTCTTCTCCCAAGTAACAAGTGACAGGACAAGAGAAAATGGCCTCAAGTTACTCTAGGGGACGTTTAGATTGGATATTAGGAAAAAGTTCTTCACAGAAAGGGTTGTCAAGCATTGTAACAGGCTGCCCAGGGAAGTGGTGGAGTTGCCATCCCTGGATGTATTTAAAAGACGGGTAGACGTGGTGCTGAAGGACATGGTTTAGTGCTGTTTTTTGCAGTGTTAGGCTGATGGTTGGACCTGATGATCTTAAAGGTCCCTTCCAACCTAGACCATTTGATGATTCTATCATTCATGTTTCACTTTGGAATTACTACAAGAAGACATTATCCTGCTATTGCATTTATATTGACATTTTACTAACTCAGTTGTCATTTAATTGTTGTGGTTTTTTTATTTTGGTTAGTATGATTTTTTTTTAAATAACTTTCCTGTAGCGATTTCTTGCACAAGCTTATTTGCTGGCTGTTTATGCATATTGGATCGCAGGCAAAGCAGAATTAATTCTGTATTTCTGGGGTTTTCATTTTAGTTAAAACATTTTTCTGTGCTGTGTGCTTGCACAGTGCATGTTCTTCCTACTGCTTTTTTGACTGCAAGCAAGTTTGTCTTGCTCCAGGTTTTTAATAGTGGCCTCAAAGCATAATTAATTTACTTATAATCTGCCTCTTGATATCAGAATGTAATTATATTTTCTTGGGAAAATGTTGTAATTACTATTCAAATATAATTAAGAAATCAGATAATGAATGTCATCTAAAATAAAAGATGGTTCTGAAATTCTCACTTACACTATAGTGATGCTTCAGAAACAGATGTAATGCTTCCATTACGTAGTGTTTCTTTCTTACAGTGAGTAGAGTTATACAAGATGTAAGCTTCATAACTGCAGCCTTTCATCCTGACTGTAAGTAAACTGGCAATGCATCATAGAGTATGTAAATTGGGCTCAGGCAAATGAACAATGACAGATAAAAATGTTCATATAAGCCTAAAACATCCTTCAGGTTTTATAATCGAGTGTCTTTGGGAAAAAATGAATTGTAGATCATACATACCTTTAACTTCATAATTCAAAACAAATAGCATCTACAAATTATATGGATAGTGATTAAGGAGCGTACAGAATAGCGTTTCAGTCTCCTCCTACACCTTGAAGCACCCTGCCTCTCTAGCAAAGAGATGAATTTTGATTGCCTGACAACTGTAACCATGTGAAGGTTCATCACAAAGGAAAGGTGAAAAGCTCTGGAAAGACCTTGTTAAACACTGAGCTGGTAGGCCTATCTGACTGCTTCTAGCCGTCCTTATAATTACATAGTGGATATTATTTGAGGACACAAAGGTTTAAAGGCTGCTGGTAATTTTCAGCTTCATGCACTAACCTTCCAACAAAATACTACCGTTGGCCTTCTAATTTTTTACGCCGTTCAGAAATTTCTATGCATTATACTTTATTTCTGAAAATGTCTTCAATAGCGAATGGGATTTTTTCCTACTGAGCACATTATACACAAATGTTTCTATATGCATATATAGCTGTATCTTTACCTGTGCGCCAAATTCTACTTTCTACTGGGCAATGTAAGCATTCTGCAAGTGCAGGACTTTATGGTTCAAATGCGACAGCGTCTGCCACATTCAGCTCAAGCAGCCATAAGTTGGCTCTGATAGCGCGAAGAGAGGTGCTGTAAGTATAGCAGAGGACTTTTCTGACTTGGCAAAGGAGCTGCAGGTTGATGGGATGGAGAGGTGGGTGACAGAGCTTAAATAATCTGTTTGCATTGCACCATACCCTAAACAGGCTAGGCTGGATAACAGATGCAGGACATTTAGGTCATGTGGAACTTCATGTTAATGTACTTGGACTGCTTAGAATATTAAAGAAGCTTTTAAATTTGGCAATTTGAAATAAGCTAGCTAGTTCAATACCTCTTCCTTGTGTCATCACATTCCTTAAAACCTTGGATCGCCATGACTAAGTGCTAACCTGAACAAGAATGGACCTTGGCACTCTCAGTGCCTCGTTTCTTCAGCTCCAAACAATCCACACAGTAAACTAATCAACCCCTCAGTACCTCAGTCAAATACTATGTCAAATATGCTCTCAAGTTTCAAAGTAATTTGAGTTGAAAACTCTGTATTCTTGCAAGTGTACTAGATAAAAGACCTAGCATCTTAAGTATAAATCAGTACAAAGCCTTCACCTGAGGCTTTTCATCGCAGAAAGCCTAACTTCACGTTCTCTATGAATTTGAAGAGCTAGAATGACCTTTAGGGTCCTACTATGACAAAGAATACGTATTAAAAGATTAGTGTTTTCATGCAAAATGCAACTACTTTTTTTAGGGGTAAAAGACCACGAATGCTTATGGAAAGGGTGGAGAGGGAGAGACTAGAATGGCTCTTACTCATATCCTGTGGCCCAACAAACAGCACCAGGTCTGACCATAATAAAGCCCCAATTATTTAACTCTAGGGGAGGATAGCTGGCATTTCCCTCTACCCAATGATTTAATTGGGCCTGTCAGCCAGGGATAATTGGTTTCTGGTTGACTGAAAAAAGTGACAGTGACATCAGCTCTCTGCTACCCTTCATTATTGAAATTCTTGTTGTATCGTAATAGTGCCTCAGCACACAGGGTGCTCCGGCAGCATTTACGGGTCTCTCGTCGTGCAGTGCAATGGAAATGCAGCAATGTAAGACACACAGAACCCTTTTCAAGTTGTTTACCCCATATGTTTTCATAATATGAGGCTTTTTGAGAGCCAAGATTTTTTCTGGACAGAAAAGTCTGGTTTTGCTTGTTTTACTGGAAATTTGATAATATTGTTGCAGTCATGATGGTCTAAGGCTATAAACAAGGCAAGGTTTATTGGGAGAGGCAATACCTTTTATTAATAAAGCTGATATAGCTGGAAAAAAAAAATATGATTATGGGCACATGAAGCCTTCTTGTAGTCATGTGCCCAAAGCTGGTCTTGTTTTAGTTCAGACGGTCACATACACCATCTGAACTACTAACAGAGATTATGTTTTTCCCCAGTTCTTGCCTTGCTTATAGGAAATACTTTTTTGAGGCTAGCAGTGTATTACTGCAAAAGGTTTAATTTGTTCAGTTGAAAGCATGGTCCAAAACAACAGAAAATTGATGTAAATCCTCGTTTCTTCTTTGCACAGCCTCAGGCAGGGGGTACAGTTTTAATTTGCAGTGATTTTGTAACACTGCTTGCGATTTACACCAGCAGAGGGGAAGACCAGGTATTTCCTCCAGTGTTATTTGCCTTCATTCAGCTTTCCTTTCAATCTCCCACCTTTCCCCTGGGCTGCCAAGCACTAAGAGATCGGGTGGAGCAGACAGGGATGACAGTGCCACAAGCACTGGCAGGAATGCACATGGGCAATTTGTCTTTACCCAAGGACTTCTCCAGCTGGTATATTTTCCAAAGTGCAAAGGGAATGCAGCCCATCTATGAATCTATCTGTAGAGCAAGCCTTCTACCGAGTTTAGACCCAATGGACTTAACAAAACTTTTGTACTATTGGGATAGCAGTGGGTTTCTTGTTCCTGGCTCCTGCTAATTTCACCTTGGGGCTGCACTGGAACAGTCTTCCAGGAGGAAATCTGCTCTGTGGAGTTTGTAGCCGTACAGCTCTCCGCAACTTCCATGCTGCATTAATCCCCCAGAAAGCGATGGCAATGACCAAGATCATTGTTATTCAATCCATGCCCGCCAACAGCACCCTCAGGAAAGCACAGCCCAAGCAGAGGTAGAGTGCCTGCCCTTCCCTGCGTTAAGCTCTTCAGATGGAGTGAGGCAGTCTGATACGGTAAGAGTGGATCTGCCCTCCTCCTCTACACATTTCAATTGCTGCACTTTTAGAGAGGAGACAAGAGAAGCCTGATCAACAGGATTAACATGCCAAACATCCATAATAGTACGACAAAACTCCAGTTGATTAGCACACCGGAGAGACCTGAACTGAGAGACCGGGGTGGTCTTTTCATGGCCTATTTGAAAGAATTTCTTGGCAATGGTTCCAGCAATGGACTTTATTCAACACTGTTGGCTAGAATACTTGCTGGAGTCTCCAGACAACCTTATAACCCTTTCACTTCACAGCCTAATTTAAAACATTTGTGTGTATGTGGTGACTGGCAATAAAACACAGAAAAATCTCAGACTAGAGGAAGTACAGGCTTTGTGGGTTCCTCCCTAGGTCCCACCCATCACTGACACATCTGGGAGACAAAAAGGATGAATGATAGCATAGGTCATGTTTCAGCAGTGTCATACACCGTGAACCCGTGGCAAATTAGCTCTAAAATTCCTAGAGCAATAGACATTTACCTTAGATAAATGTCGTGGCCAAAGTGAAGGTGGCTGTTTAGAAAGGGATGTGAATGTTTATGCTACTAGATTTATAACTGGGTACTTACAGTGAACAGCTGTTAAAGAATATATTGGGAATAAACTGAAATTACTCAGCCAGGTCTTAAAACTTGCATGGTATTTTTTGTAATTTTATTTTTGTTTGGTTGGCAGCTAAGTGCTTAACGTCGGAGTTGATTCCCTATCTGCTTATCCTTTAAATTGTATTTGATTCAAACATCTGTCACCTGTATTTCAGAAATGAAGATTTTGAGCTGGAAAACAAGTATTTCAAGATGAAACCGCCTCCTCCAACACCAAACCCTCTTGCATAAAGCTACTTCTTAATTTCCAAAATTTCAAGAATATTTATTTGATAAATATACTATTTTCTTGGATAAATCTAAACAGTGGCATTAGCAAATTATGTACAGTCTCACATAGCTGAGCAAGTACTTATTCTTTGATTGATGCTATTCTCTCTTTAATTAATGTAAAAGTCAGCCTTTTTATTTATGTGACAGATATTCTATTAACTGGCAAGAAAAATTAGCATGAATAAGCATTGGAACAGAAAGGATTAATATAGTTAAATTTTGCCTGTACCACTTTAACTATAAAAGAATTAATGCTGAAAGAACCATAATGACCTGAGAGTTCAAGGACATTTTGTTTCCAGAGCGTAATTATTGTAGCAATGCCAGCCATGGTAATGGATCACTTAGCATTGTATAATTTTTCTTTGAACTAAATCCTTCATGGAACATAAAACAGCAAAAGAGAAAAAGTGTTACCTAGGCTTGTGCTAAGTCAAAATGCCTGATGAACTTGTAGACTTTGGCAATTAAGACAGATGTAGATGTTTTGTAGACTGCCAAGAACCCCTCTAGTACTCAACCCAGAGTAAATAACAGCAGCAACAAATAAATAACAAATCAGGTAGTTACCTAGAGAGGAAAAAAACCCAAACCAACTCCAGCAACACAGAAGAAACAAATGACAGGATCAAAGACATTGAATTTACCTCTTAAAGTGCAATGGGAACAAAATTATGACTGGACCAAAGTCCACACTGTAACATAGAGGTGCAAATTCTACTTATTTTGTGAGGAGACTGGATGCCAGCTCTCAGTTCTGCTGATGGAAGTAATTATGCCCAGAATATTTTTGTTTGGGCATAATTCTTCATTTTTACACCTAAGGACGGGCACGAAGTTTGTTTTTAAATGGGAATAAATGGCTTCCACTAGCAATCCAACTTTCTGCATTTGAAGCATCTCCCAAGTATATGCAGAAATATAAAAGCTCAGAAAAAAAAAGGTATGTGGAATAACTGCCTGGATTTTTCCATGCCAGGGTACAGGTACGGAAAATTCTGGTCCACGGCAATCCAGTAGTTACAGACTGAAAAACACCTGAATCCCACTACAGTACAGTGACAACTAAGCAAGTCTCAGGCCTGTCCCACGGAAGTTTCCTATCTTGGTTACGCAGACTGGCAAAATAGTTCTCATCAAGGTTGCATTTTCCTTATATATTTCACTCTTGAAAACTCATAAAGCACATAGTGTTATACTTCCAACCTGAAGATATTTACTATGGAATCAGTAAGACCCAAGAAAACAGTTACCTGGCTAAATATTTTCATGAACTTGCTATTCAGACTAGAGTGAAATGTAAGGCTCAGCTTAAAACATACAGTGTGTTGCTCTCAAGACTTCTTTTTCCCATGCAAAATCAAAATGGAGAAACTTATTTTTGCAGTTTCTGTACAGCTCAACTATGACTCTATAGAAATCAAAGTCGAGCAAGCACAAGCAACATCCTAAAAGAGCAGATTCCCCGAAGACAAGTAGATTTTTGCCTTCAGTGCAAGAAAAACATATTAATATTGGTTACTCTATTATTATTTATTGATGCCATCATTTCACCTCGGAAGTAATAACTGAACGAACTATTTGAAACATTGTTTGAAATAATTAAATATTAAAGTGTTACTTGATTTTCATGTACTATTACAGTGAAAAAATGAAGTTTATAATTGTAGACCAATTAAAATGCATGAGGGCTGTGAGTACAGACGGTATAGCAACAATCAGGAGGTAAATGCTTTGAGAATTTTCAGTATTTTTATTGAAAAATGCAACACCTGAAAGTCATGCAGTGTTTATTATGCTAAGTGACAACCAGTATCAATTCACAAATTATACTCATACAGAACACATGCCGCAGAATAAACTTTAATCCTGCATTAACGTTATAGTTCCTCTTTAAAGGTCTCAGAATAACAAACTCGTTTTCAGCGTCATGTTGTCACTAGCAATTAGCTATCTTTGGAAAGCTAAAGATATAATTAATAGAAGGACGAATGTCGTCTGATACGCTGATGAACTGCACCCCCAAGTGGATATTCTCCTACGCCGTTGGGCCTGCTGGCTTTTTGCCATCCGGGAAGCACGAAAACTGGAAATTTTCACAAAACACGTACGTGCAGTCCTTCAAAATACTCAAGTACAAGAGAAACGCAGAATAGTGTTATGGAGGAAAACTACTGGCAGCTCGGAAATTCCGAATTATTTGCAACGCACTGCTGCTTAAGCACAACATTCCTTCCTTTTACACAGTACTTCCAAACGCCGAGGTGAGTTGAGGCGTGCGGACTCGCCCACCCGGGTTCAGCGGCGGTGCGGGGCCCAGGCCGCCCGCCCCAGGCTGGGCCCGCGAACGGCTGCCCCTCCGCGGCCACGCCAAACAGACTCGGCCTCGCTGCCCGCCCTGAACCTCCGCGGAGGCCGCGGGCGCTCAGAAACGCCCGTCAGGGACACCAGCGGCTCCCCCCTCGCAGCCGCGCGCTGGTTCCCGCTCACGGCGATGTCCCGGCGCCACCCCGCAGCCCGCCACCGCCCACCACGCCCCCGCCGGTCCTGGCGGCGGCGACCCGACGGCTGAGGGGCAGGAGGGGACCGGCACATGCCGAGGGCCCCGCGGTGGGGCGGGCGGGACGGCACTCTCCCCGGCCGCCCCCGCGGGAAGACCCCCCCCCGGCCCGCCCAGCCCCGCCGGCAGGGGCGGCGGCGCACCGCGCATGCTCAGAAGCGACGCCGTCACCGCCTCACGCCGGCGCGGGGAGCGAGGCTGCGCGCGGCGCCGGGACCCGGAAGCGGCGGAAGCGGTTGGGCTCGCGGAGTGCAGTGGAGTTTAACGGCCGAGCGGGCCCCGGGGAGCGCCCGGCGCCGCGCAGGTGCGTGAGGCCGCCCCGCCGGGGCAGCGCGGGGGGACGGACGGGCCGGGCCGGGCCGGGTGGGGCGGGCGCGGCCATTTTATGTCCCGCTCGGCAGGGGCGGGGGAGGAGGAACGGGGGGGAGGGGGGGGGGGCACGACCCTCGCAGCCGCCCCGATGAGGGGGGCGGGCCCGGGGCGCCCTCTTTGCCCCCGAGCTCGGTGCCGCGGGGTCTTCTTCGCCGGCCCTCGGCTCCGGGGCGGACTTGCTGGCACGGAGACAAAGGCACCGTCCGCTGGCCGGGCCGAAGGAGGCGGGTGCCCGACCGCGGACTTGACATTTGGCGGTGACAGGCGCGGGGAGGGGCCCGCGGCGAGCGGCCCGGGCAGCCCCGCCGCCCTGCCAGGCGTCGGGCGGTTCTCCGGGCCGGCCCGAGGGGACGGGCGCCCGGCGGGACAAGCAGAAGGGTTGGCTTGCCGTGTTGGGGTTAAAGGGAAAGTGAATGTGCTTCGGGGTAATAACAATAACAACAACAACAGTGTACGCCCGTCCCGGGGTATTTCACAGGCTATATGCGTCTAGGAGCCGAGGAAAACCAGCCTCAGCCGCCTCTTTAGGTCTAATAATAGGCAGTGTCAGTGCACTTGCTCCGAGTAGCGTTATGCTGTGGTCTGGAATGGGAAGTGATGAGATTTTAACAATTTTAATAAAAGCTTAAGGTATGCAGCGTAGATAAAACTAAGAGTGAGATGCTGGAAGCATTAATAAAAAAAGGAAGTTACGGTTGAGTGCTAAGAGTAATTTTTATCATAATTCTTTTGCAGATTATGAAATTACTGCTACGTATTTTCTCAAGGTCTGGAGCAGAACCAAGTCTTCACGAGAATTTTTTGCCAATCACCTATGAAGCTTCTGATTTTAAAGTTGCACTTCTGCAATGAAGAAAAGGAGACGGCTCGCTGCAAATCTAAATGAAAAGGTTCATCTTGGCCACGAGAAAGATACTTCGGAACAGATTCTTGTAGTAGACTGTGCACAAGAAATTGTCTCAAAGTCTGCAGAAATAGCTCCTGCAGATCAGCTTGAATCTTCCCAAGAACTTTCACCGTCATCAGAACAAAGAAAACTCCTAAGCTCATTGCAGTATAACAAAAATCTACTGAAATACTTAAATGATGATAGACAGAAACATCCATCATTTTGTGATTTACTCATAATTGTAGAAGGAAAAGAATTTAGTGCTCACAAAGTTGTAGTGGCTGTTGGGAGTAGTTATTTTCATGCTTGTTTGAGCAAAAATCCAAGCACCGATGTCGTCACATTAGATCATGTAACTCATTCTGTCTTTCAGCATTTGCTTGAGTTCCTCTACACCTCTGAGTTTTTTGTATATAAAAATGAAATTCCGTTAGTGCTGGAAGCAGCAAAATTTTTAGATATCATAGATGCAGTGAAGTTACTAAATAATGAAAGTGTTTCTAACGTACACCCTGATGTGGTAACTGATGCACCTACACCAGTAGAAACACTCAATGAACTGACAGGTAAACTGTTAAATAGCCATCAGTGCACTTTTTGTGGTCGAAGTTTCTGTTACAAGAAGTCCTTAGAAAATCATTTGGCTAAAGCCCACAGATCCCTTTCACTGGAAAGAAAACATGGGTTAAAAATGGTTGAGAAGGCCGACTTTTCCACTAGACGTTCTATGAGAAACCGTAAATGTCCAGCTAAATTTGATAACAGTGACAATGAAAGTGGGGATGCCTCTGACAGCAATTTGGAAAAAGTCAGTTCTGACAAGGAAACATCTGATAGAAGCGAATTTGAAGATAGTGAAAGTGAATGCAATGCTGATGAAGAGGGACAGGAAGAGGAAATGTCAGGTGAAGATTCAGACTCTGAGGAACAAAGTGAAAAAGAACAGAATGATACTGAAGAGAGCTCTGAGGCAGTTGATTCAATGGGAAGTATTCCTGAAGGCTTAGCTCCAGTCATCATTCAAAGCAGTAGCAAAAAACTACTACAGTGTCCCAAGTGTGACAAAAAATTTGATCGAATAGGTAAGAGCAAGTTAGGTTGATCTCTTTCCTTTTTACCATGTGGTGGTGCTATTTGCATGGGAAATAAGCTGAGCCTTTTTCTCTTTCCTAGAGAATGAAGATCAGATTTTCTGTCTTGCTGATCCAGTATGCTGCTCATTTTTCTGAGTGTATTAAGTTGTTATGTCTGTGGTGCTAAACAGTTTCAATAAATGAACTGAGTGCATTATTTGAAAAATCTGCAAAGGCTAAATTTATTTCTGTTTCACTGCTCTAGATTCTGGTTGTTAGCGTGCTATGTAAAAGCAGCATTGAAAAAGGAGGGAAATACAGCAAGATATGAAACGATAAATTGCATGAAGTCTCAAACTTGTCCTATATTTTCTGCCAAAATAATTTTAAGTAACAAAGCTGTCATTATTGCTGAAGTAAAATAGCACCATTGTCAAACAGTCTGAAATCCTTCTATTGTACATAATCTGTAGATGCTTATGACCTAGTCACTCTGACTTCTAGCTTGATTTTTCTGGTCTGTAGTTAACACCCAGGTAATACTTCATCAGCTTAATCTGTTCTGTTAGGATTGTTTATGTTACAGTCAAATTTAGGTGTATAGTTACTCAGGATATCAGAAGAGTCAAAATTCTGGCTCTTCTGTCTTCCTTTCCTGCATTAAAAGTAAATTACTACCATATTCCAGAATTCTGGTGTTCGTTCAGCTGGAATAAATGTTGAATTATGGTCACATAAGGTATTGACTTCCTTTCAGTCAGGGGAATTAGGAAGGAAACAGTTCCTCATAGTGTTAAACATTTTTTGGTGTTCTTAGAATAGATGCATTGTATCTTTCTTAATTTTGAAATTTTTGGAGTTTGGTGTTTGTGTTAGTTCCTACTCACAGTGTGCTTAGCTTGCTGAGGTGAAATGAATTTTCCAAGGTTACAGATTGTATCATAGGAGCTATTTAACATTAAAAATATGGGACTTAACTGTACATGTGATGCCACATAGGAATTTTTCTGAATGTGAGAGCTTTGTTATTAATATTGAAACGCTACTGTGCAGAAATAAATGGCTTGTGAGTATTTAGGGTTGTAATGGTACATTTTGGTTTCACACACACTGGAAACCCTTTTCTCTTTGCACTTTCATGACTTAGAATTCTAGTTTTGTGCTTAAAAAATACATGAGAAATAGCATTAAAACAAGTGATACATACAGTATTCATAAGCTTGTATTGCTGTAGACAATTGACTTGCATTTGAAATTTATGAGTTATAGTACTTTTTTTTTTCCTTTATCTAACTCCTAGAAGTACAATGCTTGTTCTACAGAGAAAAAAATTGTCTAATACAAATCAGAGAGCCTGCTGTTGACTTTAGGTAGGTAGGTCCTTGGTGGAGGACTGAATTCTGTCCTCAGAAGAAAACTGGCAAACAGAAGAGGGAATACAAGTGATGTGAAAGAAATGGGAGAGTAGTATTTTTGTCTATGGTAATATCTTGGGTCCCAAATGTAGATCATTTGTAAGGGTCTGTATTGTTCATTTAGTGTTTTGTTATTTGAAAGTTCCTTAAAATACCAGTTTATTGCAAGGCTGTTCTCTGTTCTGAAAAGGTTCTTCACAATCGGTGTAATGAAGGAGGAGTAGTATAATTTTCAGTACTTAAGAACAGAGTTTGCTGTAGGGTTGAACAAGAGGGACTCATAACCCTCGCACAGATTTAACAGTAATACAGAGCCCTTTTAGTTTTACTCTGTATCTTAAAAATAGTTAAGATGGAAGTGTGTGAGTGAACTTGGGATCAAAGGCATATGTGATTAGTGTACAGTTTTCAGTGGCATAAACCAGTAGAAATCTTTAGATGCGTGTGGAAGGTATGTAGGTCTTGACCATATTTGAGAGAGATTATAGAACAAACCCTAAATGTATATATTGTAGGTGATACCTGTTACAGTTTATGCTAACAGATATTTTTTGTTGTTGTTATATAGGCAAATATGAGAGCCATACACGTGTGCACACGGGTGAGAAGCCTTTTGAATGTGATATATGTCATCAGCGCTATTCAACAAAGTCCAACCTGACAGTGCACAGAAAGAAACACTCTAGTGATACTGACTTTCATAAAAAGGAACACAAATGTCCCTATTGCAATAAGCTGCATGCAAGCAAAAAGACTTTAGCAAAGCATGTGAAGAGGCAAGTATAAGCAAATTTGTCTTTCATTTCTGAAGAATTGTTTTTTTAAGTTCAAAAGCCAAGATATATGTATGTATGCACACAGCATATTCTGCATTATTTCTATAACTGTTTTTGCAAATAAGTGTCTTCTCAAAGGACATGGGGATTAGCAGTATCAACTGACCTGCCATAAGGAGTGTGTAGGGACTGACTAAATAACAGTAGCGCTTCTGTGGGAGTTCTACCATAGGTTTTTACTATAAATTTTAGAATGCTCAGATTAGCTAGCACAATCAGTCAGAACAGAACAATCTTAATTACCTGTGTTGCTTTTAACTTGGAGGAAGAATAATATATTTTCTTTGGATTTAGATGTTGATGCTATACTGTTCGTGATAATAGAATGGATAAACCATTTCCATGCAGATTCTTTTAGGTGAATAATTTGTTTATGACAGGTCTAATTATAAGGTATTATTATTTACATACTGCTTTTTTTCTCTTTCATTGTAAATATCCGTAAAGCATTATCATTGCAACTGTCCTCTGTCTTACCAATTGTCATATGAGATTCTACAGAAGTCTGTAGTCAACACTGCTTGCCTGTTACTTGTGCCTTCAGAATTGTTTAATTATCAGTTCTGCTGATTTGCTGATCAGCTTTCATGACAAAGTTTAGAAATGGTTATTTAGTATTTGGGTGATCTTCATCTTAGAAGGTTATAACTGCTTTTAACTTCTGTCTTTCTGCTAGGTTTCATCCAGAGAATGTACAAGAATTTCTTTCTATCAAGAAGACAAAGAGTGAAGGTTGGAAGTGTGATGTAAGTAACACTTCAGTACTTTTGTTTTTTTCATATAGATACTGTGTTGTTTTGTGACTTGCATACTTAAGTGAAAATATGGTATGTGTTTCTGTGACATCTCAGTAAGCTTTGTAAGTGATGGTATGAAATTCCTCTTTATGTCCCAATTTAAAGGCTGAACTTTATTCTGTATGTACAGCTTGTGACCAAGTTGATAATACCGAATTGAATTCTAAAATAGTTGAAGGCACTATTTTTCATGTGAGTAGCTATTACTGTTGTTAAAATACATCAATTTGCAGGTTATCAGACTTGAGTGTTATGACTACTTAGAGTATTTGCTCTCCCATTAATTTCGCACATCAAACACTGACCGTAAAGAATACATTTTTTGGAAGAGTCTCTCAATAGTGAGGAAAATATATGTTAAATATGAAACACTCTCACTTGTCACAGAATCATAGAATACCAGGTTGGAAGGGACCTCAAGGATCATCTGGTCCAACCTTTCTTGGCAAAAACGCAGCCTAGACAAGATGGCCCAGCACCCTGTCCAGCTGAATCTTAAAAGTGTCCAATGATGTGGAATCCAATTTACCTGTATATGCACATCAACAGAATTGTAGAATTGTTCTAAATTTATCTCTAGTTGTAAAGTGATAGAATCCTTTCCTTGATTTTTCCTCAGAAAAGGCGTATGTGTGAAAGTACATCTGCTGTAAAAAGGAGTTTGTAGAACTTCCATTCTTGATCTGTCTGCTGCCAAATAATGTTTTGAGGTTTCAAATGTGGGGTTTTGTTTGTTGTTTTTTTTAACGGGAATTAGTTTACTTTTTTTCTTTCAGGGCAGCAGTTTTGTTTATGCAAACTGCTATATGCCCTTGTATGTCTGTAATGTTAGGTGCTGTAACATAATTACTAATCTTGCTTTGTTTATGAACTTTCACTTATAAACATACAGTAGGAGGTTGAGAGATATCAACTGTAGGAATTTGTAGTGTTCATCTGCTAGTGATGGTACCATGGTTGGAGATACTACGTGGTTGACCAAGGGGTGTTATCTTCCAGATGAAGTTACATTGTGTGAATATATTACAGATTCTGTTTTTTACTAGGTAAGAAACATTTTAGTAATGGGAATCAATCGTGCAACATTGTTGATGTTTATTTCTTGGAAAGTACTCTTATTCGATGAATGATTTGATAAATCCACTGTGTGGTGGTTTGGTTTTTTTTTTCTTGAAAATTTTAAATTTATGTTAGGTAGAAATTTTTAAAAAGTGAGCCGCTGCTGTTGGACTGCTCATGTGCATTGGAAGTGGACTTGAATTGAAAGCAGGGGTAGAATTCTAGCTTCTCTAGCAGTTGGAGAATGAGCAGAAACTTTAGGAGCTGTGACTTTGTTTTCAGGTTGTTTAGTGTGTTCTGAGGGCTGAGGTGACACAGATGTAAGCTGCAGGATTTCTTCGGGTTGTTGGTTTATGCTGTAGTCCATGTGTGAACATGAGGATTTGGTGACCATACTCTAATCTGTGAGGAATATGAGCAAATTCACAGAAACAGTAGAGTATTAATAATAAAGAAAAGCAAGGCAGCTATTATTCTTTTTACAGGTATGGGAGTTTTTTACACTTATATTGAACATTAATGAGTTTTTAAACAAATAAAGTTTTTGCTTATTTTTTGAGGCTAAAGAATGCTACTGAGGTGTGCTCTGAGAAACTGGTTGCACAATTTAATGTATGGGAGTTAGGTAGTACTACATTCAGCTGTTACAAACAATGGCGTTAGTTTCGCAGTGAAATCAGTGAGCACCATGTTGATGTATGTTAAAGCATAGGACCCTGATGTTAAATTGTAATACCTAGTTTAAATGCCTAAATTTGAGCTGTGGCTTCAAATCTGTAATGGAACTGCATGCTTACTTTAATGACTACTAATTCTTGTACATCTAGGTTTTGATTAATCTGAAAACAGTACTAAAAAGTTCACATAATTTTAACATTGCGAAGTTCTGTATCTCTAAAATAGATTTTGAGTTGTATTTCCTTGTTGATATTGGTATTTTCTCTTTAATACATGCTGTCAGAGAATTTCCCAGAGGAAATAAAGGAACTCTAGTTCTACAGTAGCTTATACCACAACAGCTTTTACCACAGTCCAACTGAGCTGTTTCAGCGTCCAAAACCAAGCCAAAGCTAATTGCTTTTTTTTCCATTGGGTTATTTTCTGCTGAGTTACTGTGTTGAAACACCCTAGGAAAAGAGTCTGGTAAGAGCTGGAGTCAGTAGAAAGAAGCGGGGGTGGGACATAAAAGTGTATGTGGAAGTTGCCAGTAGTTTGATTTAGGCTGCCATGGATTGGCATCCTAGTTTATATAGTGCAATATACTGGGGTTTATGTAGAATGCAGATATTTTTGATGTTGACTGCAAGGCTTTACAAGTTGGGGTAGAGTACGCTTTTGAATAATATATGTTTAATCTTATGTTGCCGCACAGAGCAGATGAACTAAACTGTTAGAATGTATCAATAGGAAAAAATTCTGGTTGTAACTGATGTATTTTGACAAAGTTTATTATAATTTTAGATTTGTAAGAAATCTTTCACTCGAAGACCTCACTTAGAAGAGCATATGATCCTTCACTCTCAGGATAAACCCTTTAAGTGTACCTACTGTGAAGAGCACTTTAAATCCCGATTTGCGAGACTGAAACATCAAGAAAAATTCCATCTCGGTATAGAAACCTCCTTCTGACATGTAAACAATAGATTTAAAGTAAAACCTTCCTCCACTATTGTATGTCCTAATCAGTCTGGTTTCCACGACGCCTCCTTTTCCAGTTCTCTCTTTTCCAGTTTTGTGGGGAAGTTGGGTTTTGGTGGTTTTTTTTGTTGTTTGTTTTTTATTTTCTGTTCAGCTGTCTTTTTGAGACATTGTATTGTACCTAAATAAATGCAAAATTTTGGTGGGGAAGAAGAATTAAGGTTAGTTTTGTTTTAAAACTTTTTTGCATTAAGTTGGCTCTTAACTATGGAGTCAGATTTTTCCTGAAGTTTTCCAAAGACCTTTTTCTTTCCTCCTGAAGTATTCCAAAGACTTTTTTATTACTTCTAATTATTTCTGCCGCGTAGGAACTAGATTGGTGATAGTAATAGGAATTTGTGTTTTCAAACAGTCTAAGTGGGCTTAATAACTTTTGAGTATTAATTCTAAATTTTTGCTTCGCAATCATGAAACTTGCCAAAATACTAGGTATTAGAAGTAACTTAATCGAGCAGAAAGTATACAAAATCTAATTAAAGTATGCTGACTGTACTAAAGAGTAATCATTTGTTAGACAAAACTTTTGCTTTGTAAATTGATTGGGGTTTTTCACAAGTAACCAGTCTGTGCATCGTTTGGTTTAACTGACAGTTAATAATACTATGTGTGTCTGTCTCCTTGTAGGGCCTTTTCCTTGTGATATTTGCGGCCGCCAATTTAATGATACAGGAAATCTGAAACGCCATATAGAATGTACTCATGGAGGAAAGAGAAAATGGACATGTTTCATCTGTGGAAAATCCGTTAGGGAACGGTAAGGAGTTGCGTGACTACTTGAACTTCAGCAGAACAGAGAAATACTTAGTATGCTTTGTCTGATTCTGAGTATGTTTTAGCTTTGAGTTTTAACATAAATGAGACCATTTCAGAGGGCTAGTGTGTTAGAAGGTAGAGTCAGAGCCACAGGTAGCATGAGATTTTCTGGTGACCTCTAAAATTAACGGTGGCAACTGTAGGTAATCAGTTATGAGGTGGAACTATATTAAGAAAGTCTTACCTCTAGTTCATTTTACTTAGGACTCCTGTGTTGCGTAAGAACATCTTGCATTTGTCTGGGAAAGAGTTTTCTGCCACAGATATTTTGGTAAATATACTGATGAGGACAGGAAGATGAGGAACACAGGCGAGAATGACTAAGAAGAAATTGGACATCTACAAACACAGTTTCATGGAAGATGGAATAATCTGTACAACCTTTGCTGCTGCTTCTCTAAGTGGAGGAAAAAATGTTAATTCAGTACTTTGAAAAGTGGAAGCTCTAAAAATTGGCTCATAAATTCTAGTATATAGAATAAGAGCATGGAAAAGCTGTAGAAATAAGATTTTTTCCCCCCACATTTCTATTCCGCACATATGAGGGGAAAAAAATATGACTTTTAAATGGTTGTTAACATGGCTTCAGTGCAGGTGTCTTGCAGTGCTCTATAAAGGAGATCTTTTAAGTTTTCCAAATTGTGATTTTATGTTTAGGTTCTGAAACAATAAGCTGTATTTATTTTTTTTTATTTTGACAGCGTGCAGCTTCACCTCAGTAACTGTGGCTAAGATTCTAGTTATGTTCTATTTGGGGAATATGAAAAGATCTGAGTTTGCATACCGCAGCATGTTTAATTTTTTTTCCAATGACTGAGACAAAGACCCCTGGGAGTATTGTAAGAGGAAGATTTGTCCCTAATGGGTTTTGTTGGTGGTGTGTATTTTTTAATAGTTTGGTCAATAGGGTATGCATGTGTTAAAAGAAAATGTACTAATGCAATAATGAAATAGTAAACAAACACTCTATAAAGCACAGATAGTCTTTCAATTCTATAAAGCTCACTTTGAACTACAAGAAAAATTTCTGTTTAAAAAAAGTAATGTGTTTACACACTTCAAGTTTCATTCATGTAATGTAGGGCAGTTCAATATTTAAATGTTGTTGCTTGTCACCAAAAGGGTTATCAAATATTGGAACCAGCTGTCCAGGAAAGTGGTGAAATCACCATCCCTGGAGGTATTTAAAAGACATGTAGACATGGTGCTGAGGGACGTGGTTTACTGGTGGACTTAGCAGTGTTAGGTTTATGGTTGGACGCGATGACCTTAAGGGTCCCTTTCAACCTAGACGATTCTATGTATGTGTATGTATGTGTGTATAAATATATGTGTATTTAAATAAGCTCTGTGCTGAGTTAAGTTAAATTAACATCCATGATCTAGATTTCCTTCAAGTCTGACTTTAAAGCTCCGTCTTTATACATATAGTAACAAGGAAATCATTACATATAAAATAGTGTCAAAAATGATGTTTTCTTTAATGTATGTTGTCCAAAAGTATGTTGGGACAGTGTTTTGTTTCTTTGCTTATGTTATTTCCAGACCCAGCTGGTTCAGTAAATAGTAGATAGGTGGCCATACTGCCTTTGAATGTATGTGTAAGTGTGTGTATCTGAATAAATTGATGCAGTTATTTGGATATATTGTGATCCATCAGAGTTAAAGAAATTGAGAAATTGCTAGTCTGTTACACTTCAAAGGGGCAGTGGCATTGCTTAAAATTAAATTTTACTGCCTTTGTTAAACAGAACAACTTTGAAAGAACATCTGAGAATACACAGTGGAGAGAAGCCTCATCTTTGTAGTATTTGTGGACAGAGTTTTCGTCATGGAAGCTCTTACAGGTACAGATTTTCATTAAATAAGCTGTCTCGCTTAGTTAGTGACATGTATTCATGTCATCAACAAAATTCTTCGTACTGTATGTGTTTTGATTTATTCCAACTCTGAGAGCATTAGTAAATGCTTTAAACATGATTAAATATTGAAAGTATATTAATAACGTGAGAAGTAATTTAAATTTTAATACAACATGTTAGTGGTTTAAACACAGACAGAATCCCATACAAATTTTGTCTCAAAGTTGACTGTCTTGCACATCTAAAACTTTTGCGTCTTTGTTATTCAAAGAGAAAATAAGTGGAGGACTAAAATATCCTGCTAAATTGATGTCAGATATGAGAGTTTAGCTCTGTTCTCTCTTGCTTTTAAAGAGCAGTTCAAGCATACCTCAACTGAAAGTTATTTCTTGTGTGAATCATTAAAGCAGCATGGTATTTTGCATTGAATTAGCAGTACAGATTGTGTTAACAAAATTATATTTTAACAAAATTGTATTTATGGTTATTTTTATGACTATAAATATACAGACTTCATCTAAGAGTCCACCATGATGACAAGAGATATGAATGTGAAGAATGTGGAAAAACATTTATTCGGCATGACCATCTGACAAAACACAAAAAAATACACTCAGGTAGGCATTTTCTTTGAAAATTGGCTTTGAAATTACCATTTTGAAATAAGAATAAATAAATAATCAATTATGGATTTTTTTTTTCAGTACATACAATGTTTTAGGCTTGATAAGAGTTCCTCTCACTATTTTAAGGTCTACTAAAGCAGGGTTAATCTTGAATGTTTTCAAGGTTTAAAAGCCAAGTGTTTCCTCCATGTTAACATAGAAAGCTGAGGGACAGTCAAAAACATGTAACAGTGAATTGCTTTAAAAATAATAATAAAAAAAAAGCAAAAGTGAAAAAGGAGGATTTTTTTAATGAGTTCAGATTTCTTTTTTTTAATAGCAATTGTGTGAAACATCATTACTGCAACACAAAAGAAGCTGTCACAGTCTCTGTCAAAGTTTGTACGCTGATCACTTTAATGTAGGAACATCGAAGAGGTGTTTCTGAAGTCTCTCTTATGGGGAAGAGGGAAGGAAGGAAGGTGGTGGGAGTCAGCCCTGAGAACAGTGAGATGGGGATGATCAGGAGGAAGAAAAAAAATCTTTCTGTTGCACTGAGAGCAAAAAAGGTGATCAATGGTATAGGAAGAGCAAAGATTCACCAGGGATTTCTCCATTTTCAGAACAAGATCCAAAGGGAATGTGCCCTTCTAGGAGGCTAAATACATTTTAGGCAGCATGAAAATATGAAAGTGATCAGAGTCTAAACTTCCTGAGCCTTTATTTTCAAGGACGGCTTCTTTTTTGGTGTTTGAAATCATAATGCCTGCTATAAAATAAAGAAATCTTTGAAAACTCAAGTACGAAAAAAAATCCTCTTTTCTACTCTATTTGCTTTCCCCCCCTCTAGAAAGTTACATTCTTTGACTGTCCACACTCCTCCTACTTACATGAGAAGAAATATTCTGCCACTTTGTGGAAGATCTCAAGATGACTAAAAAGAATCAAGATACTTTTAAACAGCAGCATAAAAGAAAAAGGTAACTATGTAAATCAGGATAATTAAAAAGATAAATACTGTGATGTAATTTTAAGTTCTAAAAATTAGTCGCTGAAAATAATTGGTATGTTAAATAAGCTTCTCTTCTAAAGACCCTGAATTATTGAAGATATCACATTTTGGGTCATAATGAAGAGAGTAGATTCCCTGTCATTCACTTGTACCTCTCATGCAGCGGGTGTTTGGGGAAGTGTCCCTTAACTCGCGAACATGAATTTCTCTGTAGAAATGACAAATGGTCACTAATAGTCACATATAACAAGCGGTAAAAATCCTCAGTCTGATAGAACCAACTTACTTCCTGAATTTTGTTCTTTGATAACAGAGGATCCTTCTGAGTAAGGTATGGAAGAGTTTGATTGGCTGGACTTTGTGAACATGAATCTACTGTATGTCTTACAATTACAGCTTTTAGACATTTAATAAGTTCCAGAAGATTTAACCAAAATGTATTGAATTTTGCCCTTGTAGGTGAAAAAGCACATCAGTGTGAGGAATGTGGAAAATGTTTTGGTCGTAGAGATCACCTTACTGTTCATTATAAAAGTGTACATCTAGGAGAAAAAGTTTGGCAGAAGTAAGTGTGGGGTTTTTATAGCTGCATAAATACTTCTGTGCTGTAACCGATTTTGGTGGGACTTGCATGTTTGTGCAGAATTCTAGTAGTCTGTGTGTTTGTTATGCCCATTACCTTAGTCTTGATAGAGATATCATTATTACGGTTTGAAGTGGATGTCAGAAAAATGCCTTCACAATTTAAGCAAGATGTATTCTTTGTAGCATAATTAAGTAAATAAAATAAAAACATTAAAAGGATCAAATTTTAATCTGTCATTAGCTGTCTCAATGTTGTTCTAAATTGATGATTTGCTGTAATATTGTCATTGCAGACTAGTTAAGACTGAATTAATAGACATCATTGAAGCACTGTGAAAACTATCGCACACTTAGGTATTTTAGAAGCTGGTAGCAGATTAGTGGCTCTGAAAGGAGGTAAAGACTTTGAAACCCAAGTTATGTCTATTAATTGAAATGCGAGAGGGTTTTTAAATTCTTGAGCTCCAAAAATAAGCCTTGCAGAGATTTTCAAATAAACTGAGACTTAGTTGTTTTTTGAATTATGTGTTTTAATTTATTGTACTCATTACCATTACGTAGAACCCATTATAGATGTGTCTATGTTGAAAGTATAGTACATTGTCTACTTACTATCTTTGTTTTTTCTTGGTAGTCAATAGCCTAAACCATTCCTAGTACTTTATTTATGGCATAATTCTGCCAAAGTAAAATCGTCTTGGGGATGCTGGGCAAAAACTGTTACTTAAGGATATTTTTGTGGTCAGAAGAGAAGTTTTAGTGGCCTTTGCTCTTTGAATACTAAATGCTAATCCCAGCAGAGAATAAGACTGAATATCAAAAAAGAATCTAATTGACCTTATTGGTATATGGAAGCCCAGAAATAGGAATATAAGTGAGGAAACTTGGAAACTGTGATATTCGGCTATTTTGCAGGTAAAGATTTGAGGAAGGACTGTGCACATAGCTTTATTGTTAATTGATTAAAAAAAAAAGTATCTAACATAAAATGTCTTTTCTTTAAAGATACAAAGCAACGTTTCACCAGTGTGAAGTCTGTAAGAAAGTTTTTAAAGGGAAATCAAGTTTGGAAATGCATTTTAGAACACATTCAGGTAAAAATAAAATAAACCCAAACAAAACCACCAAACATGTAGGAATGTATTTTTATGCATGAACATTGATGGAATTATTTAATTCATTGTGGTTGTTGAGCATTCAGGGCAAGAGTAGCAGGAAGCAGCAAGACCTTTTCTCTCTCATGTGTTGGTCATTCCTGAATACTACCTTCTGAATGTATCAGTTGAAATACTGATAATCCTCAACACAGGTTTGTAGTATGCCCTCTGCACCTCTTCCTTTAGTTTACTGGTGGATGCTCTTACCAAATTTACCCAGACCTTCTAATAATTTTTGTGATCCAGAGAATACTACATTTCAAGTGGTAATCTAAGCAAGAATTTAAAATCCCTTTAGAAAGGTTTATGTCTTTATATGTTTCACTTTGTTTTTTCTGCCTTATGTTTAGGGAAATCATTGTCCTTTTGAAATGTACAGAAGTACAAATTGAGCTCCTTTAATGCCAGTATCATAACAGTTTAAAGACTGTTCTTTTTTATTTGGTTTATATTCTGATTTTCTTCATGTGTACCTGACAGAAATTCCAAGTATTGAGAGAATTGTATGTAAGGAGAAGGGTATGCTAATACAACTTCTAAACAACCTTCTAATGGCTCCCTTGATTCCAAAGTTGATGCTAAGCATATGCTCTTTGTTTTCAGTAAAATTGTTTTACACTAGGTCTCTGTGCCATAATCCATGTGTATATTTGCATATTTATGTGTGACGTGGTATTACTCAGAATAACTAATTCTTACTTCTCTGTCTTTACAGGCGAGAAACCGTACAAATGTCAAATCTGTAATCAGTCTTTTAGAATTAAGAAGACATTAACAAAACACATGGTTATTCATTCAGATGCTCGACCTTTTAATTGCCAACACTGCAATGCAACATTTAAACGAAAAGACAAGCTGAAATATCATATCGATCATGTTCATGGATCAAAGGCTGCAGAAGAGGCATTGACATCTTCTTCAGAGGAAAAGCTAGTCTCCTTACCAGTGCAGTACACCTCTGATGACAAAGTTTACCAAACTGACGCTAAAGAGTATGTGGAACAGTCCAAAGCATATCAATCAGAAGCCAAAACTTTGCTACAGAATGTATCTACAGAAGTATGTGTGCCTGTAACTCTGGTACCAGTTCAAATGCCTGATCCGCAAACTGATCTAGTACAGCATACTACTCAGTCACATGGCATTCTTCCTCCACAGCCTGAGCAAACAGATTATCAACGAGCAACAGATCTATCATTTCTAGAGAAATATACTCTAACTCCACAACCTGCAAATATTGTTCATCCTGTAAGGCCTGAGCAAATGTTGGATCCTAGAGACCAGTCATATCTTGGAACTTTACTGGGGCTAGATACAGCTCCTACTGTACAGAATATTTCAAACAATGAACATTCATGATCAGACCATAACATTCCACCTAATTTACTAAGCCGTTAGCCAACAGAAGGCTGATATGGCAATTAAGATTTATATTTTATATTTTATTTGGACTCATGAGTCTTCTGCGTAGTTTTGGAAAATCAGGTTTGTTTACATAATATTTGAACATTTAGGCACATTTTGATGCATACTGAAAGAGTGTTTCTTGTGATTTTAAGAGTTTTTAAAAATCTTATAGATGGTCTTTTAAAAATTATGCTCTGAAATATCTTTTAAGGATAGTGGCTGAAAAATGTAATTACATATCTGGCTATTATTTTTTTTAAAAAATTGCCTTTTTGCATCTCACTTTGAGTTAATGTTTTAAGTATAATAGAAAGCATTCTGGAAGAATAAAAACTATGTCAAATTCATTAGAAGTTGTAAGGGCAAGCAGGGATGTAAACCACAAACTTTGAATTATGTTTCACATAGAAATTAAAATATAATTTTAACTCGAACCCTCAGGCGTTTTGGAGGGTTTTAAAGTCTGCCAGACTCTGGAGCCTAGCCAATGGACACAGGAACTAGATTATTCTGAAAAGTGATTCAGATATTTTATGAAGACACTAAACAGGTTGTTTGGTGATCCCCCTAAGTATAATTAGGTTGCCTAAATTTGGCCTCTTAATTCTTCCTTGATCTCTAATAATGAATGATGTGGGAAGATCTGGACAATGGTATTGTCTAATTTTCTACAGCTAGTCCTATATAATTTTAATATGCATTTTTTCTTGCTTTTTCAATCTTGTTTGTCTTCTAAAGTGTGCCCCACACTCTAACTTTGAGAGAAATGGGAGTATTTGCAAGGTCATTTTAATCTGTGAATGGTCATAAAGGATTGGTGTGGTTTATCCTTGTCAGAGCAGAAGTTATAACAGGGTCCCACATTAGCATGCCAATTTTCAGGTTATCTGTGATAGAGAAGAAATTTAAAGGCTATTATTTCCAGAACAGTAATCAAGTTCTATTTAAAAAAAGGAATAATCAGTAGTTACAAATCTCTTGTGAGTTGCTAATGAAATTGTTTTGTTTCTCACTTTCTTGTACTGTGTTTATAAAACAAAGTCAAACTCTTGAGAGTATTTTATGTCTTTAATTATTTTTAGCTTTTTCTTTACTAGACATGAGGGTTTTTTCCAAAAGAACCATTTTGAGCTACAAGTCTAGTGTAATTCACCATGAAATCTAGTATAATTTAACCTCATCAAGCTTTCTATTTTAAGCCTACTTTAAAAATACTTATTCTGTGTTTGTTTGGTGAATATTATGCCAAAGAAAGTCTCTGAAGAAATTTTATGATCTTCATTATTCCTCACAAGAATTACATGTTAAGGCAAAATTTTCCCCAGTTTTCCCTATTCTTAAATTATTATCTTAAAGTTTAAAATGGGAAACTGGACGTATGTGTATTATTGTAACTGTTAAATTTATCCAATGACCTGAGCACAAGTGATCTGTGGTGAAAAGCTTGTTCATCGTCCCCATTCTATAAACTCTAAATGGCACGGATCATTTTAAATCCTATTCAAATACTTTGGTGTTAGATTCTTTTAATCCCCGTCTGCTTCAGTGTTGAGCAGTTTGCAGGAGAGGGGCCAGAGCTGCCTGAATGTTCATATTTTGAAGCTTGTACCCTAATGGATTCTTAACCTAAACACACCAAAGATTTCTGTTAGCTGTTAAATAGTGGCAGAGTTATAGAATTTTAAGTGTTATCGGTATTTAAATAGGACTTAGCCAAAGAAGCACAATAGAAGTCCTAAACTTTAAAAGTTCAGTTTCTAAAACAGGACTACATATGTTTAACTGTTCTATGTTTGTATCTCTAAAGGAAAATTTAGAGCTGTGCTCTGGGAATGTTCAGACTGACATGCTGTAAATATATCTGGTAAGAAGCTGAATACTAGCAAATACACAGCAATAATGAGGCCATTGAATGCCACCTTCTGAAAGGACACTATCAAGTACTACCCTTCCTGCTTTCTAACTCCACCTTCATCTCCTTTCAAGATAAAACTGTTTCTGTCATCTTTACACTCCATGGCTTGAAAACTGCTGGTTTATGTGTATTTTTCAAGTCGACATGTATGTATCATATTCCTATTACCACATGTGGACGTGAACCATGATTTCCAGCATTTGTAATTGTACCATTAAAAATAACCCGACATCAGTGGTGTCAGTGCAGTTCTCAGACTAAGAAGCCTAACTCTTTGTTATTTCTTGTCTTTTGTGTCCTACAATAGAGAAAAATATTGTAGGATTTTGACAAAACAGTGGCTTAAAAATAGTTGGTAACTAATTTTTTCTTTGAAAACCCAGTCTGTTTGGTAGGCACTCTAGGAAGATACTAAAATGGAATTTGGAGCATATTTACTTGATAATGTCCTTTTTAAAATTCTTTAATGATTGTGCCTTTTATATATATTCTGAATAATGGCTTTTTCTCTAGTTCAGTTGATTATTCACAAAACATTAAGGTCAATATCTTCCAAAGGGCTTCATGTTTTTGGGTACCCAACAAGAAACAGATTATAAAAGGACTCGTTTTTAAGAAAAACGAGCACTGTCTTTCCTGTTTGGGTGACCAGAATTACTAGGCATTCCTGGAAAAAATGAGCTACTAGTTCTTTGGCGTTCTTTTATTTGCAGTTAACCCTACTAGTTAATGTTTTTACCTGCTGGTCAGGCTGGATCATTGCCAGTTGACAGTAAAAGAAAATAGGAAAGCTTATTATGTGCTAGATACATAGTTTTTATTTTTTTAATATAAGCTATGATTCCTATGGCTTTACATCTATTTAAAATTCATATATAAGCAGAGTAAATTTTTGTGGACTGGTACTTCATTTGGTAGGTGGAAGGAGCTGCTCTCTGCTTGATGGAGGACAGTTCCTCTTAAGAGGACTGGAGTTGAAGGGCAGAGAACTGCACCTCACAGCTGCATGGGTTGGAACTCCTTAGGCATCTGGCACCTCCATTTGAGCATGTCTATGTACTCATCCAAGAGTGCGTGTCCTGTTGAATTGGAGCGTGCTTTTACAATAAAGGCTATGTTTTATCTGGCAGTCGTTGACTCAGTTGACCGTTTGTTGCCAAAGAAGGAAGAAGCAGGTCTCTTAAAAATATCTCTAAAGAATGATCAGTGGCACATTGCAAAAAGTTGGTCTTTTCCACATGCTGACCTTTGGGGAAGAGAGTGGAGTCCATGTTGGTACTCTAAACTGCTACGTGGTTCTGAGAACTTACTGCACTCGTTCTGTTTAAACATTGAATTCTGTATTTTTTTTCCCGAACAAATTTCTGGTTGTTGGCTGGGTTACTGCCTTTAATTCTTTAAGTGGATTTTATGTTCAGTTTATTTATTTATGTTGGAATTTCCTCTTTGAGCACTGACACTTTTCCTACAGAGGTATGGCTCTCATGGGTTCTTTTTATGCTTAACATCAGTAATGGTAATGGTGATGATATATCTTCTGTAAGGCTGTGGTTTCCTTAAAAATATAGCACTACTTTAGTCTGGATTATAATTTGGGTAGTTATTTTTAAAGATGGGTCATGCCAGGACTCAATGACAAAAGATTTATTTGGTATCATCAAACAGCTGAACTTATTTCCCAAGTAACAAATGTGAAAGAGCATTCAGAACTCTGAAGAATGCTTCAAAGGAATCGCCTCGTAACGTGCTTCATTGAACATGAAATGTGTTGTGGAGTGCTAAGGAATAAATGACCCTCGAGTTCTTAAGTTTAAAAGAATTTCTGTGTAGAAGTTCATGAATGTAGAATTATGAATGAATTCTGAGAAGGCTGTTGTAGATGAATAGGTTTTTTTCCCCTGAAAAATGGTAAAAAAGATGGGAAATTTTCTATATTGATCTTATATGCATAACTGATCCAGATTGCACGTGCTCCATATGACTGAAACTTAAGGGAAATAGAGTGCATTTATCTGTAGGTCCTTGTCACTGCTGTCACATGTGATCTTTTTCTACAATACCATCTCACAGTGATTGGGTTGTTTCATCATATGCACTGAAGAACGACACTGGCACAATATAACGCAGGGCAGTCACTTCGCTTAAGCCCGTGAGGATCTTTTTCATGGTTCATAAGAATTTGGTTTAAAAGGATTTGATGGAATAAAGGTAACAATGGCAAAATTTTTTTAATCCTCAGTAACCATTTTGATCATGTTTAAATTTTGATCCTTTTATATGAAAGAATAAGGTAAAATAAACTGAATATTTTGTCACTGGTATATGAGATAATGTGTTTTAAATGTGATCTGTATAGGTTGATATTTTAGATGGAAGTCTTTACTTGAAGTTGTCTTTTTAGGGGAAATTCTTTGCTGTAAGGAAAAGTTAGGAAGTGTACTGTAAATGTAGAAGTACTCAGTCCTATGTGTAATTTTGTTTATTATGGAAAAGTAAAGTTTCTTTGTCTTAACATCGCTTGCTTCACAGGACTTCTTGCAGGGGTGCTTGCGCTAAGTTTTGATTTCTGCCCCCCCCGGCCTTTTTTTTTTTTTTTAAACAGCATGGAAACACAGTATTCTGTATGTCTTTCAGTTTTATAGCTCATGAAAGATAAACAGACGAGGCAAACATTTTTTCATCACATCTGTGCGCGTCTCATTCTACTTTTTATTTTAAAATATTTTGTAAATTAAATTTATTTAGAAAAATACTTGGCTTTCGCTTGATTATTTTTATTTAATACAGTAAGAGCTTTTTAGCATGGAGGTTTGCAAAATCCTTTTTTTTTTTTTTTTTTTTTAAATTTTGAAGCATCACTCGAACTATCTAACGCTAAACCTAAGGCCATCTCCCGTTACCAGCTCCGCGGACGGTGGGCGGAGGAGGCCGAGGCCTCTGCCCGGGGCCTTGACCGCCGCCGCCGAGCGGTGGCGCCTCTCACCTGCCCCGGCGAGGTCGGGCCGTTTAAATAAAACGGCCATCGCTGATTGGTGGAGAAGCGAAAGGGGGGGGGGCGGGCCCGCGCGGCGATTGGCGGACGCGCGGGGTTTGAACGGGCGGGCGGAGGCGCGGCGGTTGGTGCGGTGACGGAGCGTCGGCTGTGTGGAGAGCCCGTCCCGCTTGCGGGGCTTTCGCCCTGGGTATGGCCGCCGGTTTCTTCCCCAGAGCGGCGGCGTGGGAGCAGAGCGTCGCCGCCAGTCCTAAGCGGCAGCGCTGGGCCGTGCGGCGGGGTGAGCAGGAGGCGGACGAAGAGCCCGCCGTGCTGGTTCTGAGCCACTTCTCCCGGCCGCCGTTCCTCAGCTTCGGCAGCCTGCGCGTCGGCGCCTCCCGCACCCGCCTCCTGGGCATCGACAACCCCAACGCGGAGGACGCCGAGGTGGTCGTCGACCGCTTCCCAGCTTCTGCCAGGGGCTTCAGCCTCGAGCGTCGCCGCTTTTCTGTGCAGGTACCGGGCGTGGGGGCGGCGGTGGTGGGTGGCTATGAGCGTGTGACACGCGAGGGGCCCCCGAGCCGTGCCCTGCGGGCAGGGGGCCGGGCAGCTCCCCGCCTCAGCCCCTCGCTCTTCGGCGGCAGAGAAAGCCCCTCCGCCGGCGGGAGGAGTGTTAGCGGTTTGCCGCGTAATCCTCCCCCGGCAGCAGTCGCGCGTCACCTGCGTTAGTGCAACGCCCCCCCAGATTAATTGTTCTCTTGGAATGTGGCTAGGACAGGGACAGAAGTGTTTAAAATGTGACCTCTCAAAGCGCTGGAGGGCGTATGTTTAGCTTAGGGAAAACGCTGAGGGGAGCTTGTTGGTGAAGAGGATGCTAATTCGCTGTTCTGCGTTTTAATTAGTAATACAATAGAGGGTAAAGCAGGCTTAATCTGGGAATAAGTCTTTACAATTCCCAAGGGAACAGGAACTGTGGTTAATCAAATCAACGGCGACTTCTAAAAGGGCAGTTTGGACAAACACATATCCATGGTCATGTAGACTCTCTAAAAGAGGAAGAAGCTCTCGAGATCTCTTGCACAATAAGCTTATAAAATAGGTTGAAGTTTGGCTATGAAGTATTTGAATTGCAAGTTCCTGTAGTAGTTAATGAATGCTAGCTGTTGTTGACCGGCTTTACTGTATAAGCGTGTACTGAATTAGTTTGGTTTCATTAAATGCATCTGCCCAAGGATGTGTGACTCCTAATTAAAATGCTCAAGAGATTGGTCGTTTTCACACTCTTTTTGGTTTTTGTCTGAGGTATAACCGTTCTTTGGTCTGTTAGTGTTGATGTCAGCAGAGCACCGAAATGATTCGGTAGAGGTCACTGTGCGTGTGTGTCAAATCTCATCTTTGCAAGTCATTTGAATTAAAAAAAAAAAAAAAAAAAAGACACTTGTGTTTAGATTCAGGTAAGGTCCTAAAAATTAACTTCTGATTACTAGCCCAAACATAATTATCTCAAAATTACTTTAGAGGGCTTATTTGGTCAATATGTGTGAAAAATGATGTAATTTCTTCTATTTACCTTTACTCAAATCTTGTTGTTTCTGCTATGTGTTATATTTATGTGTATTCTTGCTTGCTTCCCATTATAGTTTCATTAAGAGGTACATGCCCTTTTAGTAAGCCAGCGTTTTTGATAGAGGTTGCTTAAATTTAGCTGTCAGAGGGGAAAAACCTGACACTTAAACGTTTAACAATTGTTTATCATTTCATGTTGTTGGAATATGTTACTTCTGTATACCGCTTCTCATTTGATTTGATTACTCATCTTTGATGTTATAAGTGTACCTAAGTGTTGTTAAACGTTTGTTTTTCTCCAATAGGCAGGACAAAGAATCTTTGTTTCTGTAACATGGACACCATTAGAAGAAGGAAAAGTCAGAGAACTGGTAACTTTTGTTATTAATGGCATTGTAAAGCATCAAGCTGTGCTCCTAGGTATTGCTGAACAGCCTCCAAAGAAAAAGGTGAGTGTGTGTTTATTTTGTGTCTGAATTCTATTTGGCATAGCTGACACAGATATTGTTTTTATTGGTAGAAAATTCAGTGAAGGAAAATTAAAAATTGATAAATGTGGGAATGCCCGTTGTCTTCAAAATTTTTCAACTGGCTTGGAAAGTAGATACTGGTGCATTACAGCTTAGAGAATAAAACTAAAACATGACCAAAAAAAGCTGCATTCAAGCCTGGAAATAACTTATGGTGAATTCTGGACTAGGTGTTCTTTTTATAGTATTTTTAGACTTTGAATGAATGCATTGGTAATGTTCACTTTTACACATAAATGTAGAAAGTCAGCATACTAACTTTTATTTTATTTATGGCTCTTTTTCAGAAGAGTCTTTGGGATACGATAAAAAAGAAGAACTCTTCAGAAACATCTGCTTCAAAAAATGTCAAAAAAAGTGCTTCAAAAGTTAAAACTGTTAATAAAACCTTTCAAGTTTCCCAGAAGGTGGATAGACTTAGAAGCCCACTTCAGCCATGTGAAAATCAGAACACAGTGCAAAATAGTATATCCCCAGGAAATGACCCTTTCATTGGCTCCGAAAATAAATTGCCTATATCTCCTATTGTACCAGTGCTAGAGGAAGATCATAACACTGTTTGCACACCACTTGCAATGAGAAGATCTACTACATTCTCGGATATTGCTGCTGCTGTAGATGAGGAATTATTGCCTGAAATAGACATCAAGAAATTTGTTAAAGAGCACAATGAATTAACATCTGAAAGTGCATACGGTTCTACAGGATTAACACAACTGCCACTTTCAAACAACGAAGTAATTCTTAATCATACACTCTCACCAGTTTGCACTCCAGAACACTCAGCATCTGTGCCTGCTTTAAGTACAAGGAGAATTTTAAGTCCAGATTCTTTTGTAAATGACAGTTATCAAGTGGATATAGATATAATAGAGCAGCCTGTTCCAATCCTGTCACCTGATCAATTTGTGAAAGACAACTTGTCAGATAAACAATCAAAGACTCCTAAACTTGAGGCAGCTTTAATATCATCTACTACAGAGACTTATTTTGTTAGAAAATGCCTACCCTCAAAATGGAAAAAAAAATGGAGATGTAGAGACAAAAACACGTGTTCATATAGAACACAACTTAAATGAAGTCTTTGAGATGCGTAACGTGGAGTCACAGGTACTTCTTTGTGACAAACCCAAAGAAAACCACTTCAGTTTTCCTTCTACAGAGGAGCTTCAGACTTGCAATTCTTCTCAGAGGGAGCAACCAAAAAAGCGTCCAGTTCTTTCTGCCACTGTCATAAAAAATAAGCCTGATGCTGCTGAAGACAAGAGAGGGGAAACCCTCCAGCCAAAATCTAAAAAATGCCTTAGTAAAGCAATAATGGAATGTGCTAATGTGGTGCCTGTACAAACAAAAGCAGAAATACTTAAAAACCTTCCAGTTATAGGTCCCATTTCAGCAGAAAATAAGTGTCAAAATGACGCGGTAAATTCATCTCCTACTGGATCAAATTTGTGTCGTAAGAGGAAAAGTGAGATATATGTAGAAAATAGCAGAGTTACAGCTCCAGAGTATGTGGAAGAAGTGGAAAGAAAAAGAACTCTTACATCTAGTGTGGACAATAAAACGCATGCTACTATGAGACCGTCAGCCTTCAAAAGCACAAACCGAGAGAGAGCAGGGCAGAGGAAGAAAGCTGGTAAGCAATATTTCCTTCATTTACCACTCTCTGAAAACTACCTTTGATTTTGAAATTTGTGTAGCAAACTGAACTGTCTAGCAAGAGTCAGGAATATTTCATATCTCTGAAATGTGGGCATTTGCAATTTTGTTAGATATTAGCTGTGTTTTAAAAATTTGAAAACTAGGTCAGAGTTTTGGTTATGTAATTGGCTACAAATTTACTCCATTATTTTGTAAACCTTGTTAATGACAGCAACAGGAAAATAATCTGGTAGTTCTCAAGCAGAACCTTTGTTATGTGATTCAAATTTACTAGAAACTTACTGCATGAGATTTGTCATGTGCACACTTACCATTGTGAATATTTGACTCCACTGCTGTTGTCACATGTTTTTAAGTATGTAGTTCCCAAGTCTCATTCACGCTGCCTGCTTTTCACTGTCTGTAACTGGCTTGTTGTCAGCCTTGTGTAGCATCTTTCTGCCTTTATAGTTTGCCAATACTTTGTTGCTTGAAGATCAGAAGAAGCTGACTTCTTGTATTTTGATGTATTTTGGGTTTACTGAACGTTTTGTTCCCAAGTATGCTCTGGAATATAAAAAGAATGAGGGTCTGTAACTGAAAGAAGCACTTAATTTGCAGAATCTCTATGTAGTCCCTGCAATATAACGAACAGGAAAAATTCATCATGGCTTTCGGATCAAAATAACATGCTGCCTTCTTTAGTTTGAGAGATCTGTTCTGTGATCTAGATTTGATTTGGGGCTTTCAGTAATGCGCTTCGGTTTCAGGCTTTTTAAGATGGTCTACATAAAAACGTAACACATGAACAGTGTTAGTGTGCAGCAGGGAAAGCTGTGTCATCTACCAGGTGATTTCTATTCATCTATTAGGGTAAGGATAAATGGGCTGGACAAGGAAGTATTCAGAGAGCCCAAAATGACTTTGGTGTCTCTTGATCCTAGTTGTGAAATGCAAAAATGATGACAGCTTTGAGTTATGTTCTTCTTGACAATTTTTCTTGAGAAATATAACCCATTATTCTTTTAATTGCATGGGCATTACCTCTAGGCTTCTTCACAAAGAAAAATCATATTTCACTACTAAAAGTTAACTTTGAAACGCCCATCCACTTGAGATCCAATTTATTAAAAATTATCAGACTATATTTAAAATTTATTAGAAGTGCATGAGAGATTGGAATGACTTAACTTCTCCAGATGTGAACATTCTATGAAAAACACTACTTCAGTTAAGCAGGAGAGTGCAACCTGTAGTTTATGATCTCTATCTTTTTTGTTTCTGAAGTGCCATCTTGTCAGGGGATGTCAGGTAGCAACTATAGTCCATCTGCAACAGCATACTTTTTTAATCCTTCGGTTGGTGTCAATGTAACAAAATGATTGCGCTAAAAGTATGTATTCCTATATGTTGAGAGTTCAGAAAGCCTAGGTCTGCATTTTTCCCTTGTGTTTAAGTCCTTCTACCACTATGTGGTGGGTAATACTTACTAGCCTAGTGCCTTGATGCCTAAACTAACACAAGTCAGGTTGCTCTGAAACAAGTATCAATGTAGTATGCCATCTGTTTGTGGGAAGAGGTGAGTCAGTCCCTAAAAAGTCATACCTCTTACCTCAAATGCTTATAGAATACACACTTTCATATGTGGTAATGAATGTTTTTACCAGTCAGCTTAGCGTTTCTAGCCATGTGATAGTGAATTGCTACATTTCCTTAGTGTATGGAAGAACTGTGAACTATTATAGCTCTTATTTACTCTTAACTATTTTTCCCTTTTGATTGTAATTGAACTATTTTGTTTGACTTTTTCCATCAACAGGAATTTACTGGTATTTCGTATGGGTTCATGGGCAGTTACTCGAGTTCCATGCTTTACAAGTGATGTGAACCTTTATACGTTAACTTTCACTGACATATTTGTTGTTGATATTTGCATGTTAATGCTTGTAGGTTCTTCACTTCAGAAAGCATCTAAAACTACCAACAGGATTAGTAAACCCGTCCCTGGATTGGCTCAGTCTCACCTGACATTTGTGAAACCACTGAAAACAGGTAGGTAGACTCCTGGTATTTAGTAAAACAGTAAACGCTGAACTGAGTGTCACAGTTGCTGTGCTGCTGGTGATTGGTAAGACCCAACTGTTTAGAGTTGAGATGAAATAGCAGATTGTACCTACAATGAATCAATATCTAGTAAAAAAACGTACGTACCATCCCATGTTCCTTTTTGACTACTCATGAGAAAATTGGTTGTGACACATGGCCAGCTGAATGTAAATGTTATTTTCCTCCAGTTTTGCCTGTAAGTGTAAAAGCTCTGTTACGCACGTGTTCCCAGCTGACTGACGGTTATCAGTGAAATGCCTCTTCCATACAATAACGTTTTAATACAACAACAATACCTAAAAAGAGAAAATTTCTTACCAGCTTAGCTCTGATTTTGCAGAGCCAATAATACTAAGCTGACCTGATCAGAAAAATGTGTCTATAAAATTGTTCTTTCTGGGATGTAATCTGACTCAGCTTGGTTTTGCCTCAAGATATGCGTTGCAAATGGCCTGGGTTCTAGAAATCTTGTCTTTGTTCTAGTGCTTAAATAACTTAATCCATGTTTTGTGGCTGAAATTTATTTAATGGTGGCTGATCTGCAAGTCACTGAAGATTCTAACCATCTGCTTTTTTCTGCTAGTATTAAATGGAGTGTCAAATGTTAATTCTCTCCGCAATGAAATGCATATTGGTTATCAAACATTTCAAGAACTGGAGAGACTTACTTTTTTTTAAATATTTTTTTTTTTAAGTCATCCCTAGGCACCCAATGCCTTTTGCTGCTAAAAACATGTTTTATGATGAACGTTGGAAAGAGAAGCAGCAACGAGGTTTCACCTGGTGGTTGAATTTTGTACTTACCCCTGATGACTTCAGTGTAAAAACAAACACCTCACAAGGTGAGAGTACAAGAATTTTACTTTGTCTTGTAATGTTCCTAAACATTATATAATGTGCTTTATTAATATTAATGAATAGTAGTACTAGCTTAACACTAGTCCCATCTTGTCACTTTAGTTTTTGTAACACCAAGCTTTTGGGTAAGAGTAGATTTTTTAGGTGTTAATTTTTATGTATAACCTGTGTTTCTCTTTTCAGCCTTTGACTTAATGCTGTGGTAATCATAAACCAAATATTTGGTAATGTGTCACAGTGGCAGTTATGCTAGAAAATACCAAATACGCTAAACCAAGAACAGTTCTCACATTGGAGACAGTGCTGCCCTTCCCAGCAGAATGTTATGACTGTCTAACCCTTTTCAGAGTCAATTTTCCCCTTGTGATAACTGTGGATGGCACACTTGCTCATGCCAAGCAGCAGCATGCCACACACCTGAACAGGGAGCGAGTTCTACAAAAAGAAATACACACTGGAACATGTGGCTGTGGCACTTCTCACTGGGTGTTGAGTGGGGAATCCCTGCTTGCTGAAAAATATGTCACTTTACTAAAATGGTGGTAATGTCCTTTTTCCTCTCTCTTTAGCTTCAATCTAAAAAACTGGATACTTTGTAATTGATCTTAAAACTGAATTTCTAGCACTGCTTGCTTATGAAATAAGCATGGTTATATTAAATATTTTACTAATATACATGTACTTGACAATATATGTTTAGTGCAACAGCTGATAAGCTTCCTGAGGGATAAAATCATTAGTCAGAATGAAAATAACAAAAGGTGAACTTAAAGAGGAAAAAAATAAATTAGGTGGGCAAAGCTACCTTTGAGATGTAAATGCATACTTTTTATGTGTGTTTAAACAGTAAATGCGGCTGCTCTTATCTTGGGAGAAGAGAACCATCACAAAATCAGTGTTCCTAAAGCACCAACGAAAGATGAAGCATCTCTAAAAGCTTATACGGCTCGTCGTAAGCTGAATAAGTTAAGACGTGACGCTTGCCGTTTGTTTACATCTGAAACAATGGTAAAGGCTATTAAGAAGCTGGAAGTTGAGATTGAAACTAGACGTTTGCTAGTTCGTAGAGACAGACATCTCTGGAAAGATGTAGGTAAGAATACTAAAACTTTGCATCCTCTATTTTCTTGTAAGTAGAAAAAGGATTATTCACACACTAAGTTGATTTAGTCTAAGATTGATTCATAGAACTTTTTTGCTATAATATGAAGTGTTTGCTGGATGTAATATTACAAGATGCTCTCTTGCAGGAGAGAGGCAGAAAATCCTTAACTGGCTTTTATCTTACAACCCTTTGTGGCTGCGTATAGGTCTGGAGGTAAGCACAGAATTTATGGTCTATAACCAAAGTTTAAAGGACACCTAGCAATTTTTTTTAGTAGGGGATGTTTCGGGTTTCTTTGTGTCTTCTATTTTACTAGTTCAGGTAGGTTCAATTCAGTTATAGCACATTTACATCTCTCTTAAATTATTACAGCATTGCTTTAAAAAAGTGCTTACCCTATTAAAAAGGAAAATATTTATTCAAGGTGAGTGGAAGTTAACTCCCTGCCCAATAACACAAAAGCAGTTTCCCGTCAGTTTCACCCTTTACTAAACTGGAGAAAAATGGAGTTCTCTTAAGGAAGTTCCTGATCGATTCCTCAGATGCAGATGACCATACATATTTTGAAATGAGACTGGATCTCCTGAAATTTCCTTTGATTTTGTCCATCACTGACTGATTTGAAAAACTGATTGATTGTTAAAGACTAATTACCATTTGCTACTTCAGAATTTCAGTAATCTCATTCAACAAAACCTCATAGTCTTTAAGGTAATTTTTAACAGTTCTGCTTTTTCTCCCTCCTTTCATATTAGACTGTTTATGGAGAACTGATAGCTTTGGAAAGCAATAGTGATGTTATGGGTTTAGCGATATTTATCCTTAATCGCTTGCTTTGGAACCCTGACATTGCAGCTGAATACAGACATCCCACTGTGCCTCACCTTTACCGAGAAGGTAACTACTACTTCCAAAAATAGGTTATTTTTAGCATTTAATTTTTGAACTATCACTTAGTGTGTTCTCTTTTTAGGTCATGAAGAAGCTTTGTCAAAATTCACACTGAAAAAATTGCTGTTGTTAGTTTGTTTTCTGGATTGTGCCAAACGGTCCAGAATGATTGACCATGACCCTTGCCTCTTTTGTAAGGATGCAGAATTCAAGGTAAGAGAGCTGTGATTTGATGTCTACCTCCAATATTGAGACTCAATGTAAATTTGTGGTTTTTTTTAAATCTGACTATGTACTTTTCTTTAACAACTCTTGGCTATTCAGCCTCTTGCGTGAACATTCTCAACACATCATCTCACAGTCACGTAAAAGAATTCCCAAGAAAGCTTTGAGGTGTTGGTCCTGTAGGAAGGACTCCATTATCTTGTGTTATCTGGCTTAACTAAAGTTAAGCTCCTGCCTTATTTTATCTGAAGCTGATCTTAACTGCAAGTCGGTTTGATGGCCTTTTCTGTTTGTTTTTTTCTGTTATCTTTCTGTGATAAGAAAGACTATGCAACGTCTGTCATACAGAGGCTTTGCTTAACAAATCTGTTATGTTCAAATACAATAACTTTTTTTGGGTTTGTACTATGTAGACAGGCAAACTGAGGAAAAAAGTATTCCTGAATTTGGTGGTGCTTTCAGTGACATGGTAGCCACGTATGATTAAAATTAAAGCTGTGTGAACTAGCTAAAAATAAATTAAAAAAAATAAAATTATCATTTCCAATGTTGGACAAGGAAATATGGAATGGAATTTGGGGGACAAGGGATGAAAATTTTATTCTACTTGACAAATATTGCAGTGTTAAGATTATCTTCCTTTTTTTTTTTTTAACTTTTAGGCTAGCAAAGACCTTCTGCTTGCATTTTCTCGGGACTTCCTGAGTGGTGAAGGCGACCTTTCCCGCCATCTTGGTTTCTTAGGACTACCCGTCAGTCATACTCAAACTCCACTTGATGAATTTGATTTTGCTGTAACAAATCTGGCTGTGGACTTACAATGTGGCATTCGTCTTGTGTGCGTTGATACAGAGCTATTTTGAACTATCTATTTTCTTTTATATAATACTTAATAAGAGCTCAGCTAAGGCATTAAACTGTGAAATTCCCTTTGTTAGGAGGACAATGGAACTTCTCACCAAAAACTGGAATCTTTCAAAACAACTGAGGGTTCCTGCAATAAGTCGTCTGCAGAAGATGCATAATGTTGACATTGTTCTTAATGTCCTTAAAGAGCGAGGAATTCACTTGAAAGATGAAAGTGGTAAGGTCTAGAAATCAGGGTTATTCTAAGTGCATCGGAGAACTAGTACACACTTTAATTCCTTGTTTTATTTGATAGGAGCTTCAATTGACTCCAGGGATATTGTGGATAGACACAGAGAACGAACGTTAGCACTCCTGTGGAAAATTGTCTTTGCCTTCCAGGTACTATTCAATTACTTATTTTGTTTGTCTGCTACTAGTTACAGATGAACAATAATGAAAACACCAGTCTCTCAGTAATATTTGTTGTCTGGGAAAGCCTCCACTAATCAAACTTGTGAAATGATCCGCTTTGTATGTGCAAAGTGCCATGCAAACTTTACCTAAATCTGCTAACTGTTCCCTAACGATACAGTTTAGATAACATTTCAACTGTGCTTTTTCTTATATACATTCATACAAATCTTTGGAAAAAACTTTGAGTTTATGCTGTATGCCAACAGAATTGATACAAGTTGAGGTGGAATTTCACCACTCAGTAGTTAGGAATAGAAGTACAATTAACTATATCTAAAACAAGAATTCAAAAAACTATAGCCACAGAACGATCAGAGAGCCAGAAGAGAACATAATAAAACCCAAATGTAACTATTTTCTTTCTTAACTACTGTTACAGTATTGAGCAGTTACCTTCCTCTGGTTAGTTCTCCCGATGCATGTTGTCGCAGTTGCATTACTTTTGATAAAGAAATAATTTCAGTGAGGAGTGGCTTTATTCAAGTCCCATGGATATGCTACTTGTTCTCCAAATCTTCTCAGACCATCACAAAACCAACTCAAATCCTCTCAGAATCCCTTAAATGAGGAGGAGTGGTACGCGGACTCAGTAGAAATGCATGCAAGATGCTGAAATTGTTGTTTCCTCTGAAAGTACGGTGAAATGACACAGGCTGTTTCAGGCAATTTCCTTATTTTCCCCCAGTTATTAACTAATGAAGTAACTGTTTTATACAGACTAGTGGGAATGTGGGTTTAGGTTCATTTATCTGAAGCAGCTGGTAGCAGACATAGCTATCTATGCTGGTAAGTCCAGTTTATCCACTACTGATTCAGTGTGGCAGGTACTGCAAAGTCGTGAGAGTTAGTTTATCTTTAAAATGCTACCTCTAAAGCCTCTGCATCCAGCTGCTATAATGCATGACATGTCAGACTGTTGGTGACATAATTTTTTTTTTTCCCCCTCCTTCCTAATAGGTGGATGTTTTTCTTAATGTGGAACAGTTAAAAGAAGAAATTGAGTTTTTAAAGAATGCACACCAAAGAAAAACACAATTGGGTGCTCTCAAGACTTTTCCAAATTGTTGTAGAGTACAAGATAATAGTAGTAACTCCTCCCCTCAATGCTACAGTGAAAATGTGAAGCTGTTGATGGCATGGGTTAATGCTGTTTGTGGATTTTACAATATCAAGGTAAGTAGTTTTGTGTACATTTTGACAAATACATCCTTTGCCATCATAAGGATGCTTATTCTATTCTATAGAACAGAATTCTTCAAACTGTCAAATATGTAGTAGCAGCCAGTGGTAATTAGTTTTAAATATCCTTCTGGACTTTTAGTCTGATTTGAAATAACCATTTTTCTGTGGGTTTAGCTGCAGCTTTCCTTTTAAACAAACCTGGGCAAAAGAAGCAAGCCCTTCCAGTTAATCTTATGCATAAAAATGCGCTTCAAAAACAACATTTTTGCTGGAATATGGGATTGTTTGAGGTTTCTTTAATGAGCATTCATCCCAAAAGTATTTGTGCATAAAATTTTCACCATTTGTAGGAAGCATGAGAATTAAACTTATGTTTGGGGTAAGGGGGATTCCTCTCCTCAAGGAGATGTTTGTTTAGAAGGGTCATGTTTGTTGTTCCTTCCAAGAAGAGAAGCCCTGTTCAGAGACTTGTCTCTGGTTAGAATACAGACACACCTGCTATTTTTTCTGAAGGGCAGGATAGAGCACTTAAAACTGATGCAAGTTCAGAGCTTATTTCTGCACTGAATACCTAGTGTGAATAGAAATTTCTTGGGGACCCTTCTGTAGAAAGATTGTTTTCTTTTTGGTTTCTTAAATGTTTCTCTTGGAGATTCACTGTATGGTGATTTACGCGTCTTTGTTTCTGGTTTCTCACAGCTGTATATCACTGTACAGTCATTCAAAGGAAGCACTAGTTTCCTAAATTTTTTTGTTCAAAAAAAATTTGCACTTGATCACTTTCAAAGGTACAAGATAACAAATTCTATATCCACTTTATACCAATTAACCGGTAAAAAAAAAATCAGGGAGTTTGTATCTTACTGTATTTTGTTTAACAGGTGGAAAACTTCACAGTGTGTTTCTCAGATGGCAGAGTATTATGTCACTTGATTCATCATTATCATCCATGTTATGTGCCTTTGGAAGCTGTGTGCCAGCGTACAACTCAAACAGTAGAATGCTCAAGAACTCATACAGTGGGACTAAACTCTTCTTCCTCATCCTGTTCAGAGTCTGATACTTCTCTAAATGTTATGGAAGGAACATTTGACCAAAGTGAGTTATCTGATGCACAAAAATTCATGTTAAATCTATTTCTTTTATGCACAATTTGATTTGACAAACGTTTTGTCTTTGCAAAGCTGTAACTGCCTCAGTCCTATGCAAGGAACTCTTGGAGAATGAAAGGAAAAACTTCCAGCTCATCAATGCTGCAGTTTCTGACCTAGGTGGAATACCAGCAATGATTCATCACTCAGACATGTCAAATACAATTCCTGATGAGAAGGTAAGATGCCTTTAGAGTTGATGTAAACATGTTCTGCTGTCCTGGGAATGTGTCCTGCTCTTCTGTATAGCCCTTAACTTGCTGTGTTCTTTGTTTATGTAGGTTGTTATTACCTATGTATCATTTCTGTGTTCGAGGCTTCTAGATCTTCGGCAAGAAACTCGAGCTGCTCGATTAATTCAGTCTGCTTGGAGGAATTACAGGCTGAAAAGGGAACTGAAACTTTCTCAGGTACTCTTTGCCTGTGCAATATTCATAGTTTCTACTTTGAGAAATACTAAATAAAGAACATAAAGTCACTGTTTGGAGTATACAGGTTTATTAGCATAATATTCACGTTTAAATTCATAGAGTCCTAGAATGGTTTGGGTTGGAAGGGACCTTAAAGATCATCGAGTTCCAACCCTCTGCCTTGGGCAGGGCCACCCTTCTGCTAGACCAGGTTGCTCAAAGCCCCATCCAACCAGGCCTTGAACACCTCCAGGGATCGGGTCTCCACGACTTCCCTGGGCAATCTGTTCCAGTGCCTATTAACGAGTACCATTTTGATTTTCAAAATATATGGCCTTCTTAATGTAGTCTACTAAAAACACTTTCATTTAAGACTCTTCTGAAATAATTACATTTATTTAAAGGCTACTGTTTTTTTTCTCATGTTCCGATTAAAGCATGTCACCTCTTAAGCCCTTTCCCCAATAGTTCTCATATAAAATAGTTGCACTTCTTAAAAGAAAGGGAGAAGTTAATTTTTAATTCCTGTTTATGCCTACAAGATGAAAAGAGTAATTCAACTTCTGCATGGATTTAATATTTTTGTGCAGGACCTAAACCTCACCAGTGTTTTGACTTGAGTCACATGAGTTTTGATATTTTGTTTCTTGCTTTTCTGGTAGTTTTACCAGATCTTGTGATGGTCTTAAAATTATGACAGCGTTAAGGTTTATAAATGCCACTACTGTGTCTGAGATACATATGATTCGATGTTGAAACAGGGTTAAAGTGAAATATTCTAAGAATCTGTGTTGTAGAAGGGGGCAGAGGTTATATTTATGTAGTTATTTTATCAACAAGCCTAATTTTTATGAGATTGCTTTAGATCTTTATTTTAATACATCAAAAATTTGAGTGAAAAATTCCAATCCTAACTGTTCGGTGGAAATTCACTCTTCATAGGAAAGAGACAGAGCTGCTCAGATAATTCAAAAATCTGCAATAAACTTCTTGTCTCGTCGACGCATCCTGAAGAAAGTGAATGCAGCAGTTTTCATCCAGAAGCACTGGAGAAGATACTTAGCCAGGATCACTTTTTTAAATCTGAAAAAGGCAAAACTGGAGGAAGCCAGAAGTAAATCTGCCACAGTCATTCAGGTAATATGATCTAAAGTGAGATTACAGAGCAAGGAAATCCTCTGAAACCTCTAAGAAAAAGTCTTGCTCCGGGTCATTTGTTCTGCTTGCAGCAACTGATGTCTTCATGAAAATGTAATACTTCCCCCCCCCCCCCCCCCCAGCTTTTGAGATGTTTTGGTAACTTTCTCTCTTCAGAGAGAAATGGTAATGTGCTATTAAATCGATAATTCATGAGTATTTTGGTATATCGTAGACATTAAAACACTGAGCCTTAAAACGGTCAATGTAAGGACTGATCAAATTGTGTTGGCTTGCCTCTTTGCAGCTGCTGAACGTTACTGAAGGAGCTTTTTAAAAAAAAATTAAAAAATTACTCTCCTAGTGTTATGACACCTGTGGTGGGCACAATCAAAAAGGCAGACATTAGCTACCAATTGTAGTTAATTTATTTTCTCAATATACTTTCCCCTCTATTACCCAAAGCTAAATATTACATTCTTAAGACTTTTTTTGGAATGGAGATTAAAGAATCACTGATTTATTAAATAGTTGAAAAGGGAATCTTTTGCCTAGGCAAATTTAGCTTTTTTCCAGAATTTAAAGTGCTTAAAAAAAAGCAATGATTCAAGCATTTAGCTTTTTTTAAAATGTAGATACCTGGGCTTATCTTCCTAGGGATTAAGTAGGAATAAAAAAACTTTAAAAGTCTGAGGTCAGTAGTTCTCAAATTTAGGCTTAACTTGAGATATGACAAAAGTACTAAATGTTCTGCTTTTTCCTGCAGGCTTATTGGAGGAGATACTCTGCTAGGAAGAGATATTTACAGCTAAAATACTATGTTATCTTTGTACAAGCAAGGATAAGGATGGTGAAGTCTGTTGCTGCATACAAACGAATTCTTTGGGCTACTGTTACAATTCAGAGTCATCTTCGTGCGTCTAAGTTGGCAAAAAAAGATCGGCAAAGATATGAAATGTTGAAGTCTTCAGCACTTACTATTCAGTCTGCGTTCAGAAGATGGAGAAAATACAAAATTCAACAGAAAATTAAAGCAGCTTTAGTGCTTCAGACTTATTTCCGAAAATGGCAATCTTCAAAACTGGCTATAAGAAAGAGAGCTGCCCTTGTCATTCAGTCTTGGTATAGGATGCACAGAGATCTGAAGCAGTATCTACATATGAAGCAAAGTGTAATCAAGATTCAGGCTTGGTACCGGTGTCAGCTGGCTAGACATATTTACAAGGAACGCAGGGTAAAGATAGTGACAATTCAGCAGTATTACAGAGCTTATAAACTAGGAAAAATTGAAAGAGAGTACTATTTGCAAAAGCGTGCAGCAGTGATAGTTCTCCAAGCTGCTTTTAGAGGCATGAAAGCACGTAAACTATACAGACAAACAAAAGCAGTTTGTGTTGTTCAAGCACTGTGGAGAATGAAAAAAGAAAAACTAAGATTTTTACAATTAAAAAAATCTGTTACTACGTTGCAGTCACATGTAAGAAAATACCAACAAGTAAAAAGGTACAAAGAGATGAAAAATGCCGCTTCAGTAATTCAAGCTTGGTATAGGGCACACGTCACTTCTAGAAAAGCAGCTGCTTCTTTCCAGAGGATGCGTCTGGCTGCTATTGTCCTACAGGCTGCCTACAGAGGAATGGAAGCTAGGAAAGAGGCTCGCATGTTGAGATCTGTGATAAAAATTCAGTCAAATTACCGTGCTTATATTGTCCGGCAGAGATTTAAAAGCTTGAAAGAGGCAACAGTGAAGATTCAAGCTTTTGTAAAGATGAAGCAAGCACATAAGCATTATTGTGCACTAAAGGAGGCAACACTTTGTGTCCAGCGACGGTATCGGTCTCATAGATATGCTCTTCAATGTAAAGAAGATTATAGGAAATTGAAGGGAGCTTGCATAAGAATTCAAGCTGTAGTTCGAGGCTATCTTGTCAGGAAACAAATGCAGAGGTGGAGGGAGACTGCAGTATTTCTCCAGGCATGCTACAGAATGAGAAGGGACAGGCAACGTTATTTAAGCATCTATAGTGCTGCTGTTGTCATTCAAAAACGTTATCGGGCATACAAAAAGCAACTGTGTCAGAGGCAGGAGTTCTTACAAGTTAAAAAAGCAGCTGTGTGCTTACAGGCAGCCTACAGGGGTTATAAAGTACGCAAAAAGCTTAAACTGGAATATAGAGCTGCTATTAAAATTCAGACTGCTTTTAGAGCTCACGCTGCAAGAATGAAACATAAGGCAATGGTTCAGGCCTCCATTGTGATTCAGAGGTGGTACAGAACTTATAAGACTGGTAACAGGCAAAGACTGAACTTCTTAATGACAAGAGCGGCAGTGCTTTCTTTACAAGCAGCTTTTCGCGGCTGGAAGGTACGCAAACAGATTCAAAGACAACGTGTTGCTGCTACTAAGATACAGTCTGCCTTCAGAAAATTCATGGCTCTGAAAAAATTCAGACTTGTGAACCATGCTGTGCTAACTATCCAAAGGCGTTACAGAGCCAGTGTTATAGGCCAGAAACAACGACAAGAATATGTTCGGCTGCGTAAGTCTGTAGTGCATCTTCAGGCGATATGGAGGGGGAAAACCGTGAGAAAAACAATTCAAAAGAAACACAATTTTGCGACAATTATTCAGTCCTATTACAGAATGCATGTAAATCAACTAAGATACAAGAAACTAAGACAAGCCACTTTAGTGATTCAGAAATACTTCAGAGCTTACTGTATGAAAAAAAATCAACGTGCAATTTATCTAAAAACAAAGGCAGCTGTGTTAGTCTTGCAGTCTGCTTACCGTGGGATGACTGTGAGGAAACAATTGAACAAACTAAACAAAGCTGCTACAACTGTACAAGCTGCCTTCAGATCTTACCTGGTCAAAAAGGACTATGAAAGACTTAAATCTGCAGCTATAGTAGTTCAAAGGCATTATCGTGCAATTATTCTTGCTAAATGTCAAAGGCAGAAATATTTGTCTTTAAAAAAAGCCACAGTGAGAATGCAGGCAATTTACAGAGGTGTAAGAGTTAGACGACAAATTCACTGTATGTGTCAAGCAGCTGTTTGTATCCAAGCCGTGTTTAAGATGCATCGCATGAACATAAAATATCGGGCAATGAGAATGGCAGCAATTATAATTCAAAGACAATATAGAGCATTTTGTTTAGGCAAAGTACAACGTAAAAAGTACTTGGAGCTGAAGTCATCTGTCATTATTCTTCAGGCTGCCTGTAGAGGCATGAAGGTCCGACAAGACTTAAAAACTAAACATCAGTCAGCAGCAATATTACAGTCTTATTATCGAATGCGCAAACAACAGAGGGATTTCAGAAAATTGTTGCTGGCAACCAGGCGGATTCAGCAGTGGTTCCGTGCTTGTAAGGAGCGAGATACACAAGTTCACAACTATATGATTATAAGAAGTGCTACACTTTGTATCCAGGCTGCATTCCGTGGTATGAAAACAAGACGACTTATAAAAACTATGAATCAATCAGCTCAGCTTATTCAAAGAAGATTTAGGACTTTTCTCAAAAGAAAACATTTTCTTTCCATTAAGACAGCTGCTATTGTAATTCAGAGAAAATATAGGGCAACAAAACTAGCAAAAATTCAACGTCAAAAATATCTCTCTTTCCTTAATGCTGCTGTTATCATACAGTCTGCTTATAGAGGCTTTGTTGTAAGGAAAAAAATGCAGCAGATGCATCAAGCTGCTACAGTTATTCAAGCAACATTAAGAATGCATAAAACTTATATTTCTTATAAAGCTGTCAGGCTTGCTTCAGTAATCATACAGCAACGTTACCGTGCTTACAGGGAAGGGAAGCGTGTGAGAGAGATGTACTTAAAACAGTACAATTCTGTTTTAGTTCTTCAGGCTGCCTATAGAGGAATGAAAACAAGATGCTTCTTGAAGAAAAGACATGAGGCAGCACTTATAATACAGAGAAACTACCGAATGTATAGGGAGTACCACCATTACAGAAAAGTTCAGTGGGCAACCCAGTTAATACAGAAGAGATACAGAGCCAATAACCTAAAGAAAATTGCGGTACAGCATTACTCTTCATTAAAGAAAGCAGCAACTTGTATTCAGAAGGCTTTTCGAAATATGCGGGCAAAAAAACAACATCAAGAAATGCACCGTGCTGCTGTTGTTGTTCAGAGAAATTTTAAAGCTTTTCGAGAACGTCAGAGATATCTCTCTCTTAAAAAAGCTGCTCTTGTCTTTCAGAGAAGATACAGAGCTTTGCGTCTGTCAAGACAGCATACTTTGGAGTACCTTTCTCTTCGCAGAGCGACTATTCGTATACAGGCTGTGTACAGAGGTATCAGAGTGCGGAAAAGTATTGAGCATATGCATTTAGCTGCTAGTACCATACAGTCAGCCTACAAAATGCACAGGAACAGAAGGTCCTATCAAAATATGAGAATAGCAGCTATTGTTATACAGAACTACTATCGATCCTACGTTAAAGGCAAGAATCAACGAAAGAAATACCTGACAATGAAGAATTCGGCTCTTGTTATTCAAGCATCATATAGAGGCATGAAGGAACGACAGAAACTGAAAATCATGCACGTTTCAGCAATTGTAATACAGTCTAATTATCGCATGTACATACAATGCAGATATTACAAACAGTTGTGCTGGGCTGTTGGAGTTATACAGCAAAGGTTCAGAGCCAAATTGGCAAAAGAAGCTGACATGGAAAACTATGCAAAACTAAAAAAGGCTGTTATTTGCCTTCAATCTTCTTTTCGTGGTAAAAAAGCTAGGCAGTTGTATAAAACGAATGTTGCTGCACGCTGCATACAATCATTCTTAAAAATGTGTGTAGAGAGGAGGCGTTTTCTTGAAAAGAAAGCAGCAGCAATAACGATCCAGTCCATGTTCCGATGCCAGAGAACAAGGACTCGCTATAAATTGATTCAGAGTTCAGCAGTTGCTATTCAAAGGTGGTACAGAGCATGTCACAGGGCTCGTTTACAGAAAGCAGAGTATTCTGCTCAAAGACAAGCCATAGTAATTATTCAGTCTGCCATTCGTGGTATGAAAGCAAGAAAAATAGCAAGACGGATACGAGCGGCAAGAAAGATTCAGTCTTTTCTTCAGATGGCTGTGCAGCGTAGAAAATTTATTCAACTTAGAACAGCAGCTACTACGTTACAAGCCTATTACTTAATGCATAAAACTAGATCACAGTATACAAGCTATAAAAAAGCAGCAGTTGTCTTACAAAGGTGCTACCGATCCCACTTGACTGTGAAATACCAAAGAACAGCTTACTTGCGAACCCGGAGGAACATTATCATTGTACAGGCTAGAGTCAGAGGATTCATTGAAAAGAAGAGGTTTCACAAACTTAAAGAAAGCACAATAAAAATTCAGGTAATTTTGAATGTATAGTAGTGGTTTTGGGGTGTGGGTGGGTTGTTGTTTTTTCTTCTGGGGGGGGGTGGGTTGGTTTTGGTTGGGTTTTTTTTGTCTTTTGTGGGTTTTATAAGATTACTGCTCTTGCAAACAACAGTTTAAAGCTATATGTTAACGTAGAATCCATTTCTGAAGTATACTACATGGCAGGTGTATAAAGCTTACTACCACAGCATACAGAAATGAATCTCAGTTCAGCTCTGTTCTGTCTTTCCTTGCTGAGGTTCTCATCTTAGAAAGTAACATCCTCTCTTTCTTCTTCTAAATTTTCCCCTAGAACTTTACTACTTCAAATGAGTTCTGACACTTGTGTGTGTTTCTGTCGTTCTTTTAAGAATATTTTTGTCCTGATTGGCTTTCATGTATTTAAATATCAGTACCTTAATGAATGCTTTCTTTGATTGCAACATGAATGAAAGCTGTCTTGACATGTTGAAATGAGCGGGCACTGGTATTGGGTATAAAGTGAAGTGAATGGCAAAAAAGGCATGGCTGCCATGTTCTTTAAGACTTATGTTTAGGAAGGCGTGAATAGGTCAATCATGTTAGTTGTTTTAGATTTATTAAATGGCCCTAGACTAATCTGACATTTTGAAGAGGAAGGTAAGGAGAGAAACCGCATTCTTACTGTACGTTTCAGATGGTACCTTGCATGGCACTGCATGAAACTTAGTGTGCAACTGTATCTGTAATTTCTCAGAGGTACTCTAGGGAGTGGCAAGTATTTTGTTTGATGTTTTTTCCTTCCATCGTTGATGCAATAAAAGCGTGGTCAGCAAGAAGTAATGAGAATTGTTTTGTCTCTAAGTAGCAAGATAAATATCCATCCAGTGTGAGTTATAAGAAGCTTAGAAGACTAGTTAATCTGAAGTGCTGCTTTTTTTTCTTTTTTTGAGGATGAGGGAGGAAGGTATATTTATTTCTTCTTTATATTAATTACGATTTCTATGCAGTGGGAGTATACTTGTTTTTTGCTCTTTTCTTCTGGGAAAAGCTTTAAGTGACTTCCTGTGGTGGCCTTAGCTATTTAGTTATTTTACCCTAAGGGAGAACAGGTTTCTCTTCAGGGTATTATTGGAATGTAAGGATTTTTTTTCCCCCAGATCAGGGAAGAAAGGAAAATAATCTCTCATAATAATTTCTTAGGTTGCTATTACTGTCTTGTTGGAGATCCCATGCTCTACTTAACTGATAAGAAAAAAGGTGTGCCCTCCTCACCTCTGTGTTTTGGGGGGGAAGTGGCAGCTTATTTTCTGAATGTTTAACTTATATATCCTGAACAACATACGTACAATTACTTTGCTTAAAAGGTAGAAAAAAAGAATTGGAAAATCAGAAATATATTTACTTATATTGTTTTTCTAACAAGCCAGTGAGTACAGCTGTACTTAAAAATTTGTAAACATCTTCCCAGTCAATACCATGCAAGTGGTGAAATGTTCCAAGATTATGTCTTTTTCTTTTTTAAGGCATTTTTCCGTGGATTTATTCAGAGACAGAAATACCTTCGGTGCAAGTTTTCTGCTTTATTAATACAACAGCACTACAGAGCCCATCAGATGCGAAATATTGAACAACAAAGATACCATCAAATGAAAAGAGCTGCCATTAGAATTCAGGTAGTCCCAGGAGGTGGGGGTTTTGGGTTGGTTTTTTTTTGTTGTTTTTTTTCTCTCTTTTGTATTTGTTTCTTCATGACGTAATTATTTTTACAGATATTAAAGAGAGTGGTATTTGTGGTATTTCCCTGAATGCATTTCACTTGCTTCAGAAAACATCTAAACATGAGAAATTAGATATTTGTAATACTGTAAAGATAAGAATCCTAAAAGCCTTTCATGCTAACATGACTTTTTTCCTTTTAATTTTGTTTGTTCCATTAAACAAAAAAAATCAAGTTTTGAATTTTTTTCTTTTTATATATTTAATAGGCATCATATAGAGGATATAAAGCCAGGCAGTGGATTAACAAAATGAGAGCAGCACAAGTAATTCAAGCCTGGTTTCGAGGCTGCAGAGCACGAAAGGAATATACGTCTGTGGTAAAAGCTATACGTGTTATTCAGAGTCACTTCAAAACAAAACAGCAGCGAACCTGGTAATACTGAATTGGATATAAATTTTTCTACTTTTCAAAGCTTTTATTGGATAATTATTTAGTACTTCTTTGCACTCTGGCAAATGCCGATAGGTTCTCAGGCTCTGACCCTGCAGCATGTAGGTAATGTGCATGAACATAATCCTGTTGAGGCAGGTGGAATTATTCTTTTGCACAAGATTTTCCTTACGCTTAAATATTTTTCTGGACTGGAAGCTACCTCACAAACTTAAATTTTGCATATTGGGGGTCTAGAAAGATCTTTTTTTCACTTGCCTCTTTTTACAGGAAGGATGGTCTGGATATTGTTAAAATTCCAGCATAAAACTAATAAGATGAAAAGCTATTTTGTTATAATGGAATAGTTAAACAAGTTTGTGTTTATTTTGCTGTGAGATGATTTTACAATAAATGCTCTGCTAGATCAGTCTCATAGCTCATCTCATTCAGAACTATGTCCTCTGCCAGTAGCAGTAGAAGATGCTGTTTAGGGAGAGCACGTTAACCTGAACGCTTTCTAAAGTCCTCCCTCAGCATCCAGGCTTGTTAGATTATGGATGCTAGAACTTAAGCCTTGCCTATTCCCTTTACCTGTCCTTTTATGGACCTGTTGTATGTCAGTTTGTCTAATGCCTTTTAAATTGCTGTCGTCTTCTCCAATCTCCTGTGGCAGCAAGTTGTGGAAGTACCTACTGAGGGAAAACAGAAAGCGTCTTCTATTTTAAACCATTCTTTCTGCCAATATTGCTGGCTATCCCCCTGTTCTAGTGCTCCAAGATTAGGTTGATAACAGCTCTGCTTTCACAGTATCTACGGGAATAATTTTGTGAAACTTCACTGTTTTCTTACTTAAAAAATGCAAGTGTTCTCAACTTTTGGAAAAAAAAATAAAATGCATTTTTGTGTTAGGTTTTTGAAAATGAGGTTCTGTGCACTTACCATTCAAAGAAGATGGAGAGCAACCCTGACTGCCCGAATGATTCAACGTCAGTTTCTGGCAACTAAGAATGCTGCAGTTACAATTCAGTTGGCATATAGACAGTACAGGGCTAGAAGACTTTTAAGAAAGGTATGTTTTCACTTGCACTCTGCTATGTCTTTCTTTTACAACTTTTTAATGTATTTGAGCAATTTTTGTCATCAATATGCAGAAGTATAGAAAGGAAAAAAGGTGGGGCCAGAACAAAGATTATTCAAATCAAAACTGCTCAATCTTCAAAATATTAAATTTCCTTTCTGCTTTGAGCTACAAGCTTGATTCTTGTTTTCAAACAGTTCCATTTGTTCAATTATCCCTGTCTATACTGATAACAAGATAAAATGTAAAATTTTCTGCTGGCTTTATTGCTTACAAAGGATTAATTTAAATTGCCCATATTTTGACCCCATTTAGGTGTGGGAAAAGACCTTAAAATTGTGAAAGTGCATTTTTATATAAACTAGTACTTATATGAGTTTGCTTGTATTCCCTTTTTTCCTTATGATAAAAAAAAAAATCCAGAACTAAAATATAAATGTATATTAATCGTGAAAGGAATGAACAGAAACTTAATTACCAATGCATTCTTTGAAATCTTTTTCAGAAGCTTCAAGCTGCATGTTTGATCCAAAAAGCATACAGAGGTTTCAAGGCAAGAAGGAAACTTGCTCAAGAAAAAGCTGCTGCTGTAATTATCCAAATTCATCTGAGGGCTTGGCAGGAAGGCAGGCTTCAATTTGTGAAATACAACAAAACTAGAAGAGCTGTCATTAAACTGCAAGCATTTATACAGTGTTATTTAGTTAGAAAAAAACATTTATATACTTCAAATTAAAACTATACTTTTGATGTAGACTATCTCTAGAGCTGTTTTAGCATTAATTCTGGCTGGCAAGAAAAAGAAAACCTGATCACTTGTTGAACTCAAATTCTTGTTGAGTACTTTGAGAATTGGGGAGGTCAGAATAGATCAAAAATACAGTTTGACCCTTTTCTCACAATCCTTTAGTACTAAAATAGGTTTTCGTTGTTGGGTGTGTTTTAGCTTCTGAGATGTTTGTGGCTTACCTATAACTGATACTTCTGCACATACACGCTTACAACGAAACTGTTCTCTGCTATATGTTAATGTTGTTGCTTACAATCACTTCTCTGTTATTGTATGGAGACCTAGTACTGAAGAAAGGTAGTTTGCTTAATTCTGAGGTAACGACTTCTGAGGCGATTCTTCAGCATCTAATAGTATATTGCTGTGTACTATGGCCTTTGCATAGACAATTAGCTACCTCTGAGTATCAAAATTAATGATGTTCCTTGTTTTCCTTTTACAGAAACAAAAGAGGCTGCTCTATTTTGCAGCAGCTGCATATCATCATATCTCTGCAATTAAAATTCAAAGGGCGTATAGGATTCACCTCATCTTAAAACTTGCACAAAAACAGGTCTCGTCTGTTCTTACAATACAGGTTAGTCTAATTAAGGATGAATGATTTTGTGTAATATAGTCTAATTTCTTTTCTGTCAGCTAAGCTGTAGCACTAAGACACTGTAGTGGCTTCACATGCAAAAAATAAAGCTAAATTATGGAGACTATGATTTATTAAATAATGCTGCTTATACCCAGCTAAGCATAATAGAGTGGATCTCAGCAGGCTCTGGAGGCTTAAGTGCTTTAAAGCTGAGGGTGGATGGGAAAGTTTGGTTTTTTTCAGACCCTCAGGCTTGCTAAAAGAATCTGAATGCTGTCTTAGCCTAATTCTTTACATCCTGCTGGAAGTAGGAAAGATCAGACTCGACAACCTGTAAGGATTGTGAGATGAAGAGCATCTCCTTACACCAACAATCCCCTGGGATACAGCAATTTATTTGATTGATGTTTCTAACCTGGCAGTGGTACCAGAACTTCTCTTAAGTTGCAGCATTTTTACTATAACCATGTCTCAGTTCTGTAAAAGCAAGATCAAAAATCAGGTGTGCATTGGAGCACTGCCTAATAGTAAAAATTATCTTCGGATCTCCAAACTGACCATTAGCTTAGTCCCAATTAGCTAAATGGAGAGGCTAAAATGGGAACCCCGAAATAGCTGTTCTCTAATCAAGGATGTTATGGCAAACTTTGCCATAACAGATCTGTATATATGGAGGAGTGTTATATCTCATGATAAGCTATATTTCTCCCCTTAAAGCAAGAGTGAATGGGTGGAAGAGCTTTTTTTTGCTCAGATTTGGCGTACAGTATCATGTCTCCCTTCTCTTGTATATCGAGGGGAAGAAACAGAGCCAAGAAATGAAAAAAAGTGGAGTGGTGGTTCTCCTTAAAAGCCAGCCAACAGAAAGAAAACTCCTAGGACAGAACAATGCTGGGGTGCAAGTATGAATTGGGAGAGGAGTGGCTGGAGAGCAGCCCTGCAGAAAGGGATCCGGTGGTGCTGGTCATCAGCAGGCTCAGTATCAGTCAGTAGTGTGCCCTGGCAGCCAAGAGGGCAAACAGCATCCTGGGCTGCATGGAACCATAGCATAGCCAGCTGCTGTATTCAGCGTTGGTGTGGCCTCACCTTGAGTACTGGGTGCAATTCTGGGCCCTGTGATTTAAAAAGGGTGTTAAGGTACTCAAATGCATTCAGAGGAAGGCAACAAAGCTGGTGAAAGGGCTAGAAAGAATGTTCTGTGAGGGGCAGCTAAGGACTTTAGGTTTCTCTAGTTTGGAGAAAAGAAGGCCTGAGGGGTGACCTCATTGCTCTCTACAGCTTCCTGAGGAGGGGAAGTGGAGAGGGTGGTGCTGATCTCTTCTCTCTGTTATCTAGCAATAGGACACATGGGAATGGTTCAAAGCTGCTTCAGGGGAGGTTTAGACTGGACATTAGGAAGCATTTCTTTAACAAGAGAGCGGTCAAACACTGGGACAGGCTTCATGGAGAGGTGGTTGATGCCCCAAGCCTGTCTGTGTTTAAAGAGGCGTTTGGATAATGCCCTTAATAACATGTTTTAACTTTTGGTCAGCCCTGAATTGGTCGTTGGACTGAATGATCATTGTAGGTCCCTTCCAACTGAAAAATTCTATTTCATACAGAATGCTTCCCTAACTGCTCCTAGTTAAGATTTTCTTTTGCAGTCTTGCGTTTTAGCTACCCCAAGGCAAATCAGAGCCGTGTCATGGTGCTTATATGAGTGCTAGTGGTGTTTATAGTGCCTGTACCTGTCAAAGCTCATGTTAAAATAGTTCTTCTGTTTTTATCAATGCTTGTTTAGAATGGGATTTGGGGAAAAACCTTAAATAAATAAATAGAAAAGTACTTCAATTTTAAACAGAGATGGTTCCGAGTAAAAATGCAACAAAAGAGATTTCGAAGAGATTGTCAAAGAATCATTCAATTACAACGTGTGATTCGAGGCTGGCTAAAACACAGAAATGATGCAGCAACCTTAATCCAGCGAAATGTACGAAGATTCCTTGCCTGCAGACGTAGGAGAAAATTTGCAGTTGGAGTAATTAAATTTCAGGTAAATACCTCTTGTAAGAAAACTACAATTTTTTAAATTTTATTTTTAGTTTTTCATTTTTTTCTCTCATGACTTTTTGGGGAGAGGAAAGGTATTTACTCTGGTTGGTGCATTTATCAGTTAAATTGCAAGCCAGGTCAGCTTCAGTTTAGACATCAAAGCTCAATGCAAACAGATCATGATGTAATATTAAGCAGATACTGGTTGAGGTGACTTATGTGGGAGTGTGTGTGGAGTGTATATGCATGGGTTTTTTGTTTGTTGGGGTTTTTTTGTCTTGAAAATCCAGTATTTGGAAGATTAAACACTGAGTGGCAGTAACTTAAAAAATTAATAACCAAGGTAATGAAATACTTTGTCAGACTTGTGTAAAATTGATTTGGAATGGTAATGGAAGTTCTATTCTATTGTCTCTTCCTCACAATGTTTTTCTCTTTGTGAAATTCCTTTTCTGTAGGCGTTATGGAGAGGATATTCCTGGAGAAAGAATAATGACACAGCAAAAACTAAAGCTTTAAGACACAGTTTAGAAAAAGCTAATGAAAATAGCAGAGAAGAAAACAAATTGTGCAACAGAACTGCAATTGCTATTGAATACCTTCTAAAATACAAACATCTCTCTTATATTCTTGCAGCATTAAAGCATCTTGGTCAGTATTTTGTTTTATTATAACTGACAGAATTCCAGGATGATAGAAACTGGAATTTTTCAGCTAAGAAGAGTTCATAATGAAATTTAGGCTTTCTGCATGATTGTAAAACGTGTAAGTGTTAGTGTAATGGGGCTTTTTTTTTCCAGACTAAAATTAGATTATTGATCTAATAACAATATTAAAATAGTTATGTAGAGAAAGGAAATCCTATATGATTGCTCTGATTTCCTGGCAGTCCTAGTAATACTATGCCTTACATAAGTCCGTTACATTTACTATCAATATATATTCTCCATAGATTGCTTGGTCTGCTTAATTTTTAGTCTAGAATACTAAAAGTATTTAGAAATATTTGTTTAAATCAATAATTGCAGTTTTTACTTCTTTACACTTCTACTTAAAAATAAGAAAAAACCCTGGTTTGCAATTTAATTGCTTGAGCTTCAAAGTTTTAATTATTTTTTTTTCTTTAATGCTCATAGAGGTGGCTACCAGGCTGTCCCCGCTCTGTTGTGAAAATATGGCCCAGAGCAGAGCTATCTTCACTATTTTTGTTCTGATCCGAAGTTGCAACCGGAGTGTTCCATGCATGGATGTGATTAAGTATTCAATTCAAGTTCTACTTAATGTTTCAAAGGTAAGGTTAATACTTTCTTTTGCAGGTTTATAAGCTGTAGACTACTTTACTGTAGTTTTTATGTATCCACAAAATTTCTGAATGAATTGAAAACAACAAAATTAATAGTTTTGAATAAAAAAAAGTTTCTGAATTTTAACTATGTTATTTTGAAACTAATTATCTACTTTGTAATAATTATGATTTAATTTTCCTTTTGGCAAAAGAAAATTATTTCATGGGCTTAAAGTAATAATTTTACTTTTAACTGCATTGCAAGGTATCCCACCTATCGCATGAAACTGTAGAAATGCATGAAATTGTGTAGAAATGCAAAACTGTAGTAGTTAGGATAATTATGAAGTTTTTTTTAAGGTAGAAGTGTATGTGTTCCAGAAGACAGGCTACTTTTCCAAATTTATGTCATAGAATAGATTATACTTACGCTTTTTGATTTCTTACAGAACTAAATAATACCTAAAGCTATTCATAATACCTAAAGCTGCTTCAGTACTGTAATAGTACTGTAGTTATTGAGTATGGATTGATTGTTCTCAAGTTTTTTACTTTGAGATTTAAAATATCTTAAAATATTAAATATCATAGTTTTTGAAGATATATCCATTGTACAGGCATTTACATTCAAATTATTTTATTTTTATTTCAGGAAAACAAATTTAACATTTAGGCTAAACCTATTTTTAAATTTCTCAAAACTTAATCTAATTTATTCTTCTATTTTAAATGTAAAATCAGATTCTATGGGTCTTTAAACAAGTGGGGAAGCATAGAAGGTAGCTTTTTGTAACCTGTTACAATGGTGTAACATACAGAAGGGATTTTTATCGCTTGGGTACCAGATCAGCTACAAATTTAATCTAGGGGAGAATATGGATTCTGCTTTTTCCTCTAACCTGAAAGGTATTTTAAAGATCTGTCTATATAAACTCTCTTTCTCGTATAACAGTATGAAAGAACTACTCAAGCAGTTTATGAAGTAGAAAATTCTATAGATACATTACTAGACCTACTGCAAATGTACAGAGGGAAAGCTGGGGACAAAATTTCAGAGAAAGGAGGAAGCATTTTCACAAAGACCTGTTGTTTGCTGGCCATCCTTTCAAAGGACTCAAAAAGAGCTTCGGTAAGACTTGAATGTTTTTGGGTTTAATAAGTGGATTTACTATGCTTTTCTTGTGTGTTTTGGTGGTGTGTTTAATTATTTTTTTTTTTCTCTCCATCTCTACTGTACTTATTATGGCTGTACTATTAATTATGACTAAACTCTGATTAAAAAAATGCTTTTCCAAGATGGTGAAAACACTCATCATTTTGTACTTTCTATGCCCTGGTCACCCAGAGCTATTCAATAAGACATTGAGGTTCTGATCCTGCAGTCCTTGCAAGAATGATATTGCGATCCCTACTTTCCACAGGGTTTTGATGACTTTCTATCAATTGCTTAGCATTAGATATAGTTTAGTTGCCACTTAATTAACTTTTATTCCATTTCTGAAGGTTTACTGTTGCTTTTCAGATAAAGTTAAGATCTTTATTGTCAGTAACAACTGGCAATATAATTGTCCATGCCTTTGTGTTGACATACTCTATTGTAACAGAGACACAGCCTGTTTCTGAAAACAATTTCTTTTGTTCGTGCCTATTGCTAGAATTCCTAACAAAGTTGTTATGGTAGTCTGGGTTCTGTGCTATAAATTCACTACCTGTTTGTCCATCAGATATAACCTCGTAAGTTATCCAGTGACCTCTGACCATTGCATTATTCTTTCATTGCTGTGAAGATGGGTACAAACACTAATTTGTGTCTCGGTACCAATCACTGAAGGCGTATGTCAATGATATAAGTGCAATTTGGTTTTAATAAGAAATTAGTACAATCTGACTTCTTGTAGGTGTGCTGGCTTTAAAATGGCTTCACTGTACTTGTGGGTAGAAGTTTAGCTTAAATTAGAAACATCCAGCTTTCATTGAATAAAATAGATTTTGTGATTTCTTATGTTGCTTTCGAACTCATAGTGTTGACTGTGTGCTATTTTCACCTCTTCTCAGGAAATTCGAAGCATACCAAGAGCTGTTACTTGCATTCAAAGCCTATATAAACTTACAGCTCGTAAACATAAAATGGATGCGGAGAGAACACTTGTGAAGCAGAAGACAAACCCTTTCTTAAGCGGAACTTCCTTTGTTCCAGTAACTCCTCTAAGAATAAAAACAGTTTCAAGGTAAGAGATTAAAAAATTAGTCTGCTGTTTTTGCTGTGGCAGTATAATACTTTAATGACAAGCCACTAATATTTTCACAGAATTAAACCAGACTGGGTTTTGAGGAGAGATAACATGCAAGAAATTGTGGATCCTCTGCAAGCAATTCGGATGGTGGTGGATACACTTGGTATTGCCTGCTACTGAAATGTAAATAATGTATATGAAAATGTATTTGTACAGCTTGTATGTAGTAGACAGCTAAATGATTTTGTAAGAAAGCAAATAAGTGTCAAGCTACCTTTGAAAACGTTTTTTTCAAATTGTACTTAACATTTCTGTAACTTTTTTGTATTGTATACAGCTTTATAAATCCTGTTTTGTACTACTACCTAAAGGCATTGTACAATAAAACCATAAGCCCTGGAAATTTCACTCGTGCAATTATTACACTAGTATTTCACTAGTATTCTTATTACACAACTGTGGATCTTACAAATTGCATGGTATTCCTCACTGATTAAATATTGTAGAATGCTGATAAGAACAGTTGTTTGTGTGGGACAGTTATGCTGGCTAGTCTCATCTGGAGAAGTATAGGTAAGGAAGGGAGGCATAGCCTGTGGATTTTAAAATTGGCTACTGTTTTTGGGGAGCTGGACCTTACTTTCTAGTAAGGTTTTGAGGGATCGTGACTGGGAAAATATTTTTTTGAGAGTTCCCATTTTTTTTAAACACTACAAGATTATGATGGAACAATGGGATGTTGTAAGACTGAATTTAGAAATTCTGACCTGATATTTTAAGGGAGGTGAATTGGGAGTGCTTTCTTCCTATCGAGCGAGCAGTACATACAAGTGTGTGTCTCATCTGGCTGTGAATAGGTCGTGTTCATCATGACATCTCCCTTACATTCTGTTCTTTTGTGTCTTGGAATTGCATTGTCTTCGAGCAAGGTCAGGACAATGAAAACTGTAAAATTATACCCTCCCACCCCCAAATTTAAAGATTATGCCTCCCAAGGGTGGAACATGGTGCTGAATCAACTGGCAGCCATTAGTCAGGTAGGTGATAATGTCTTGTAAGTAAGGCTATTTACTTATTTATTTATGTATTGTTTAGAAAAAGACTCAAAAGGGGCTAACTGTATACAACAAAAGCCAAAAGTCAGATAATAGTAGTGGCTCTATTCTTAATGTAAAAGCCTCCAGAATGAATAATATATAGAATGCAACTGACTGGTTATATGGGGGTAGGCGGGGTGGGCGGAGTTTTCTATTTCCTCTAATTTCAGCCAAGGTAAATAATCTGATAACAGAATGCCCTTTAAACTTGAAACTCAGGAGGTTCTGAGGGGAGCAGTATTCAATTAGTTTAAATTGTTCCATAAGCTTGTTACCTGGTTTCACTGTAAAATGATAAATTCTGTCCTCTTTACTGATGTAAATTATGCCAGATGGAAGTTGAATCCTGCAAGTCTAGTGTTTAAGGTACTTGGAGAATTAAAATAAATGAAATTAGTGTTCAGTGAAGTAACTTGTTACAAAATACCATGGACAGTAAGTCATTTGTGAATCCTTTTGAAAATCCAGTTAATTATTTACAAAAGTAATACTTAGGGAGTTTTCACAGGTAGTAGAATCTGTTGATGGAGACAGTAATGAAGATGAAATTTAAAAGCTGTTTTTTCTTCCTAGTTATGATGTATTCAGGCAAACTCTATGCAGAAGGTAAATACATTGAATTCTATTGTTAATAAATTTACATTGAATCTAGACATGCAGTCCAAGGTAACTTAAGTCTTTCATATTTTACCAAGAGTAAATACTGTGTTTTTAAATATAATTTTGTGGGATGGCTGATGGTCATGATTTAACTGTTACTGTACCTCAGGGCTATGGATTCATCTCTAAGTTTCAAAGCTGTAATATTGAAAGGTTCAGATTTTTATTCAGAAAAAGTTTTTGAAATTTATTTCAGTGGTTTCGAGGCACTTATACAAGTTGAATTTTGTACTATTAAAACATGTTATATATTGAAGTGTCATGGTGATTGAAGTGTTTTGGCTTACCACAAAGCGAAAGCGTGGAAGTTAAATGGAACCTGCAGAAGCTAGTCTGCATTTCCTATCCCTGTTTTTCCAGTATTGCTTAAAATTCCTGGGTTTATATAGCTTACATACCACTTGAATTGCAAGTTCACAGAGCTGTGCACTGTATATGAGGGTACAGCTCCATTAATTGAAAAAGGTGTCCCTTTTTTTGCATTTAATTTTATATCCGTTATTGTGTATTTAACTCCAACATATTTGTGGCAACTACCTCTGTCTTCACTAGAGTTTTATCCTTATGCAAAGCTGTTGAAATTACAATGATACCCTTTGGAAAGTCAAACAAAGGATATTTAGGTAGCAACCATTCCTGTCTTACTTACAAATCTTAATTACCTTGAGGTTTGGTGGGTTTCTTTATTTATTTAGATGTGATACAGTGGCTGTGCGAGGAAGGGGATTATTAAAATATCTTGACATTTTCTATTTAGTAAAAATAATAAATTTGCAGAAAATGCTAGTAAATGAAGTAAATCCTGGTGACATTATTAAGTGAGGGATCGATAGCTTGTTATTTTGGTTCTAATATGTGTAGGGTGAATGCAGCAGTGGGAAAATTCTGCCCAATTATGAGATTCATAGGTGGTGATTCAGTTCTTAAGACCTGATTCTCCAGGTTAGATTGCCTTGTAATGCCACAAAGAGAATTTTTGAGACCCAAAGGATAATTTTAGAAGAAGTACAAGCAGAAGGATTGCTTTTTGTTGTTTTTTTTGGGGGGGTTGTGTGATTTTAGTTTGGGGTTGTTTTTGTTTTCTTTTAGTAACTTAATGTCATATTCAGCACAACTCCTTAAAGTTTTTCTCCTGTTACCGGCTTGAGGTTTTTCTAATTGCAGTTCTGCTTATTCTTTTTCCATTGACTCTGACTCTGTTTTTAAGTTCCCTTTCTTCAGCAGGTTTAACTCCTGTGTTGCCTCCTGGCAGGCTGTCATACTGTTCTGATGTTTGCTAAATGAGGAGCTATGGCATAGCTAATCTTGACACTGTTACCACTGTATTTTAGAGCGGGCATCAGTATGGTGTAGCAGGCATCATATTGTAAGCACAGCAAAGGGTGCTCATGCTTACATCTTCTGGGCTAAATAAAGAGTCAAATAAATGTGTCCTGCATTGGTTTTGCCCAATTCACATAAGGAAGTTTCCTTCTACAGCTGATATTTCTGTGAACCTAAAGAGCAAAAGCTGATGTAACTGTAATACATCTTAATTTTAGTGAGTCTTTCAAGACCCTTCATGCTTGTAAGTATTCACAGTTTCATTCACCTTGTTTGAAAGCCTGAATCAATCCAACTGATACTAAATAAATTAATGCAAAAATGTTCATATCCAGGCTGATATTTTTAGTGAGAAAAATATTTATCTTTTTGCAGATAAGCTTTGTGATTTGCCACACATAGAAAATGGAAAAATTGCCCAGTACTATTACAATTTCAAAAGTTACTATTTCCCTATGCGTAAGGAAAAAAAAATTTCCTATTCTTGTCTGGTTGGTTATACAACTGAAACTGGGACTCAAGATGGAAGAATAACTTGTACAGCAAAAGGATGGTCTCCAGTGCCGCAATGCTACAGTGAGTTAGCTTTATTAATCTCATCATTGCTTCTAGCTGGAAGCTTCTAGCTGGATTTCCTCGAACATACAGGAAGAGAAGCTGCATAGCAGGAAGGATGAAATGTATAAGTTAGGGCAACAAGGTGAAATCAGTCCTTCATGTATACAAACTACAACTGTTTATATATGGAATATTTTTACGATAATGCATATTTTAAGGGCTTTTGCCATATGTTTTTATAAGAAATCCAAGCAAGTTACCCAGTTTCCTTATTTTGGGAAAAACTAATGTACAATTTCTTCTCAGATATATATCCTCTAGAGCTTCCCTAGCTCTGGATTCCTTGTTTGTTGTGTTTGATGTTATTACCTTCGCTTTGATGTATTGTTTGATTGTGGTAGCGTTTCTTCAATAGGTCAAGAAAACAAGATTAGATCAGGATGGCTAAGAGCCCCCTTCTCTTACTTACCAGAGAACAAAAATACTCCATTAATTCTTTCTTTCTAACCAAGCTGTCTCCTTTCTTTAGAAAAATGTAGCAAGCCTCTTTTGGAAAATGGCTTTTTTTATGGTACAGAAATGTACTTCAAAATACAGGAGAAACTGCAATACAAATGTAATCCAGGCTACCACACTCCAAGCGGTGGCACCGAAGATAGTGTGCAATGTCGTCCAGAAGGATGGTCCTCCCAGCCAAGCTGCACTAAAAAATCTGGTAGGATTCTGCATTTCTCTCCTTTATAATCTGTCTTAGATACATATAATTCTGCTGTTCTTGCTGCACTTATAAGGCCAAACTGCCTATGTTAGGTTAACGATTGAGTTCTAAAGTAGATTGTCAGCCAATACCTCTTGCAACTGAGTTGTCAGACTTCACATGCTGCTTGTTTTGTGAATTGGTATAGATAAAATTATATGTAGAAGGAATCAGTATAGATGAAATCACACTGTTTCAAATAAATCTATTCCCATCCAAACTTTCTTCCCAAATGAAGACTGGAAAACTTGTGTAAATTATTGCATTTTTAATTATTCATTACTTGCAAAGATTTTTGTTTTGGATATGACCACTTTTAAGATGTGTCTAAGGAAAATTTTAGTTTAATAACTTGAAAAGAGCAATTAATATAACGCATATGCTTTATTTATTTAAGAGTCGTGTCAAGTACCCACTTTACATCACGGCAGCTACTTCACAGCCCAACGAGAGTTTCAACTGAATGAAACACTGTTATACAAATGTGATGAGGGATATCATACTGCAGGAGGAAACACTACAGAAGCAGCGGTGTGTCTAACACATGGGTGGTCCCTCACTCCGAACTGCTCTAGTATGTAATGGGCTGGAAAATAATTCTGTTTGAAATGTGATTTATTCTACAAATGAACAAAAATTTACAAAAAGATTTTGTTTCATAAGATGTTGGGATTGGCGGAAGTCTTCCTCAACCAGTTTTCACTGCTGTGTGTTTTCTTCCTAGAAATAACTTGCTCCTCATTGAATGCAATAGCACATGGAGGTTTCTATCCTGTGAAGAAAATCTACGAAGAGGGAGATGTAGTTCAGTTTTTCTGTGAGGGAAATTATTCTGTCAGTGAATATGACCTAATTCAATGTTATTATTTTGGATGGCATCCAGACCCTCCAGTGTGTGAAGGTACCTTATATTTATAGTTTTACTGTGTCAAATTCTTCGTGAAATACTGTCACCTTCTTTCACAAAATGCTTTATGAGTACAAAACAAAAATAAGCTTTTTATACCAGTTCACAGCCTAAATAGAAATCAAGTGATAGCTGACAGACATGGAGCCAAGGTAGCAGGGAGGGAGGCAATGATGATTGGAATTAGTTTTTGTGGACTCTTAACAATAGAGCAGATGCTGTCTCCTGCTGTTGTTTCTCTGTACGTTGTATCCTGAAGAAGCGGGAATCAACAATTACAGGGCCCTGAAGCTCAAGTTAAACCATGTTCAGATTACATGAAGGTTTAATCAAGCATGTTTAATCTTGCCTTGTGAGGTGGGAACGTACCTCTTGCGAGGTATGAAGAAGAAAATTTGTAACAAGTTCCTCCGGAGCTTGGGGACTGTTGTACTTTTACAGCCTCACCAAACTGTACGCGTTTTCAACAGAATTCACTAGAAGGGTTATCCTGACGACAGAAACACACCTTTAGCAACAACTATCACTTCCCCAGACATTGGGGAATAATGGAGTTTCACAGAAAAGAAACTTTCAAAAGAATGAAACATCCAGTGAACCAGATAAGATATAGTTTACAGCAGAAAACAGTACAAATCAACATTTAGGCTAGCTGAGAATTTATCATATTGTTCAACGTACCTTGATAGTTGTGGGTAGCTGTCTTATCTGGATATTGCCCATTTTATGAGGATTACTTCTGAGCTTTAGGAGATCTCACTGCCTCATAGTAATAAATTCTCTGCATTATATATAAGGGATGCCAGGTGTTAAAGACAGAGGATGGGACAATCAATCATTTTTATAGGTTTAAGCTAAATCTATGGTAGTCTTTTCCAATATATTTTTATAGGAATTTTTCCTGTTGATATGTTTTCTAAAGCAAATTTAATAATCATTGTGTGGGGGGTGCTTGAGATTTAAAAAAAATCATACTTAGCCTTGAAAAAATATAGTTGTGTTAAGCACAATTTTCACTGAAATTAGTGTTTTGTAATTCCTTTATAGCTAATCTTGTAGAAGAATATGTGATTGAGTTCAAAGATGAAATTCACCTTCCTTTCCTAGAAGATACAGTAGTGTTTAAAATGCACTAGAATCTCTCAATTAAATGGCACGTGTTAGGACCCCAGCCCTGTATTTAGTCTGATGACACAGCAGGAATTTTTCTTGAGTGTGGAGAAGGTGGGGTACTCATGAGCTTGAATGGCCTAAATCTAGTTTTGAGGATACAGTAATCGCAAACTGAATTTGGGATAGGAAAGGACTATATTGCTGCTTCTGTAGCACTAGAATTCATACAAGCTGCTTTAAATATTATATCATGGAGGGTATGAGAAATCTTTATTTCCTGAAGTCCTTTAAAGAACATTTTATTGAGTTTATGTGGATAAATTACAAATTTGTTTATAGCAGTGCAATAGCATAATACCTCTATTTTATAGTTGTTGAATGTAAAATCACGTTTTTGTTCTGGTCTCCTGTTTTGTTAAGAAAATAGGAGTAAGCAATTACTCTGGATAAACCAAAAATGTCTTTTGAGTGATAGACTTGCATGCTGAATAGTAAAATTAATTGTGTACATGGTTTTCATTAGCGAGAAAACAATATGTATTTTTTTTGTTTTCAGATGTAAAAAATAAATGCCCTCCACCACCGCTTCCTCCTCATGCCCATATCATCACAGTTAGAAGAACATATCATCATGGAGACAAAGTTCGTATACAGTGTCAAAGTACCTTTGAAATAAGAGGATCTGAGGAAATCCAGTGTGAAAAAGGAAAATGGACCTCACCCCCTGTTTGTATTGGTTAGTACTTTTTTTTTTGAAGACTGACAACTGAACAGAAACAATTCTTCAAACAATGCCTTAATTTTCTGGAGAGCGTCAGTTTCCATATCCGCAAAAATATTCGTCTTCCTCTGTTTAAATGCTTGAGAGGTAAAGTTCTGCATAATTTGCAAACGATCCGTTATTCACAGATTAAAAAAAAGAGTGAGCTAGGTGAATTCAACTGGCATCCATGTTGTGTAGTTCTCCCCTGGAATATTCATTTTTTTTACATCTTACAATGTATCAGTGTCTGTCTGTTTTGGTATTTGAAAATGAGTTATTTCTGAGAAAACTGGTTCTAAGTTTCTGCTGTGGTTCTAGGAACTATGGATAAACAGGAATCTGAAGCACCACCATCACTCAAGGAAGACACAGCAATAAGGGCAAGCAAAACCTATCACAATGAAGATATGAGTAGGTGAACATTGCTTTTCTATTTAAAAGGGACTTCAGTACTCTCCAATGCTATTATAGACATTTTGTGACTACTTTTACGACTCTTTTGCTATAGTACAGTTCCTCACTCTTAAAAATGTTTGTGTGCACTACAGGTGTCAATGTAGCATCCTGACTGAATGAAAGGCCATTGTTGCTTGTTTCTAGTGATTATAGACTGCACCTATAAGCCTGCGCTGTATTTGTCATTTTATTTCATACATTAGCATTTACCTGAAGTCATTTTGTATCCTTTCTGTTAATGTTGTCTGAACATGCAAATTCAGGAGTATTTTGCTGATCCTTTGATTAATAATTCCAGTGAGGTTTCTTTTTTTTTATTTTTAACTGCACACGGGCTAAACATTTCAAGCAACAAATAAAGATGGTCTTATCACAGAGAAAGAGCTAATCTATATTGAGTGTAAACCAGCAAGAGTCAAGAGCAGACATAGGTGAAGAGTCTAGAGAGAAATAGAATGCCTGTCTGCAATTCAGTAGGACAAGCATAGAGTTCCTGAAAATGAAACTTAAAGAAGAAATTATATTGGTTTACATTTTATTTGCATGTAAATTTTTGCTCAGTCTGTTGCTAGTCTGATACTTTTGACAGTGTTAATATTGTTTTAAACATCTAATTACCTATCTCATGACTTCGTATTAGAAATGCAGCAAAACTGTACCTCTCCACCTGTGATTAAAAATGGTGGTGTTCTTGGTCCATTATTGACAAGTTATCAAAATGGTGCCTCGGTAGAATATGGTTGTCAGCGTTACCATTCTTTGGATGGACCCAGTACTGTTTACTGCGAACAAGGAAACTGGACAGAACAACCAACGTGCTTAGGTAAGTCCTTGTAAGAAAAGGTTTTGTCATACCTAATAATATAGAAAAGTAAAACTGGAGAGACCTTCTAGATAATCCTTTCATGACCACCTTTTTCTCTTTCATTTGAGTTAATAAAGATTCCAGAAGCAACAGGATGAACCAAAATCAAATATACCTAGGCCAGTCCTGCTAGGTGTCCTCTGGCCTGTTCTTACAAACACTCAAACAGATTCCTCTGTTTCCCTGAGTAAGCTGTTCTAGAACATAGCTATCCCTGTTACCTAGGAGGATTCTCTAATTTCTTTCTCTCATATTCTCCACTCGGTGAATTTCTTCCTGTCTTTAAATAGATGGTTAGAAGGAATGACTGCAGCCATTGCCAAAATGGCTTTTAGATATGTTTAACAAGGAAAACAATGACTTCTTGGACTTTCATTTTTAAGCCTTCAGCCTTTGTTTTTATTATGTGTCTTTATATCTATTATTTCATTCTGGACTCTCTAATGTTGCTCTTATCTATGCTGTTCAAAACAATGTATAGAACTCCCATTAGGAGTTTACCAATACTAGCAGAAATACTACTTCTGATGATTTACAAGAGTTGTTTGTTTATCTTTCCTTCCTTCCTGTAATGAAATAATTCTATTTTACTAGCATCCTTTCTCAAATTGACTCACTATAAGTTTGTAATCTACTGTGAAAATACAAATAAATAACCAGTTCCATTTTAATTACTTATTTCTAAATGAATAAAATGTACCTCGTCTGGATTGAAAGGTCCAGATTAGCATTCTTGGATCTGAATACTCAAATTTAACAAATCCTGTGAAATGATGAAAACTCATTTCCTATGAGCATTACTTGTCTCCTAAGCATCCAAATACCCACATCATCCTTTCCGTGTTTTCGGAGATTTCTTTTCAACCCTCACCTAATCAGACCAGAAAGAGCACGTACTGTAGTTAATTTCAGGAAAATATCCATACCAATTTGCTGTTATGTTTTGATGATAGCACCATATAATAACTGATTTCTCCTTGCCTTTCCCTCAGCAAAGCATCAATAACGGCCTCTATTGGGCAATGATTCTCGTGGAACTTGTAGGAATTTCTTTTTATAACTGTTCCTCTCTCAGGTTTTATTGAAGTTAAAAAGTGGTTTCAAAAGTTAATGAGATTAACTGTCTAATGGCAAGCAAGGCTACCTGATGTGATCCTGGCAATAAATTTTAAGCCTGTCAGAAGGCAACCAAAATAATACTGACCTTGAGTAACCTGAAAAAGCCCAAAGAAGAACACAAAACTTCCAGAAGGTTTTTGGAAGTACTCTACATTCTTTCTAACAGTGATGAAACAAAGAAAAAAGCAAAGAAAGGGAATTGTCAAAACACTTCCTTAGATAACAGTTTAAATTTACTGTGTATTAAATACTACTATCCTTGAAGGGCATACCAAACCTGTGAGCCAAATCTGACAAGTTAATTCTGATGGATGACTGTTTTCATTATAAAAAAATCCTTTCAAGTTACAGGAAAAGTTCTGTTCTTCTTCAATGGTAAACCCAGGCTGCCATATGTTTGCAAATACTTGTAGAAACTAGATTTTATCAGAAGTGTGTGTGTTCTGTGATTTACTGTTCCCAGGTTAGGCTTTTTTTGCATATTATTTCTGTTACTTCAGTCCATTCCTTTACATTTGCATTCTTTTTTTTATGCATCTGTAGTTCTTTTTCTTGCAAGATTCTAAAACATTTTAGAACTATTGATTTAGGTTTTCTTGACTCCTATGAAAGGGAGCTGAAAAATCACTTAAGGGTGCTTTTTATTGAAGTACACTTTTATTTCCTAGAACCATGCACTCTTAATGTAACTGATATGAACAGCAACAACATAGAGTTGAAATGGAGACAGGAAGAATTAATTTTCCTACATGGTGATCTTGTAGAGTTTGAATGTAAACAGGGATACAATTTTCTCCAGACTACCATTCCATCTCCTGGAAGGACACAGTGTAACCGCGGCAGACTGAAATATCCAGAATGCATTATGCAAGGTAAAACAATACTTTTTAAATTGTCTCTTTAATTAATCTCAGACCTATTTAGAAACAATTTGCTTTGGCAGTGCAGGCCTAGAATCTGTTGTAAATAACAGATGGTTAGTATTTAACAGTACAGATAGAAACAGATATCCTTGCACAAGATAGCTATACTGTTAAATATATCCAAACATGGAAAAACAATACACCTTTGATGGGGAAGGCTGTAGAAAGAAGGGAGGAGCTGTTGTCTAAGCCTGGGGAACTCAAAGCTCTGTAGAGAGACAGCTGTAAACAATTAAATGCACACAAGGGATTTCTTTTGGTTAGAATTAAGCAGGAGATTGCATTCTGATCGGAGACATAATGAAATAGTAAGAAAAGACACTATCTGAGAGTTGATAGATATCTAGTGTTGACAGGCATTTAAAGCTGCTGATTTGTTAGCTTCTTAAGCTGAATGTTTCTCAAATGTCTTTTAATGTAATTCCAGCTCCTACAGAAAAATGTGACTCTCCACCTTCTATTGCGAATGGAGCTCTTACTCTCCCACCCTTGACCCAGTATGACAGTGGTTCTTCAGTTCAGTATAGCTGCTCTGACTATCATTTTTTGCAAGGATCTGAGAGAATCTACTGTTCTGAAGGACAGTGGACTTCACCACCAGTTTGTATAGGTAGGTGCGATACGTTAAATAAGCACTTATTTCTCTCTACAGTTCATAGAATAGTTTGGTTTGGAAGGGACCTTTAAAGGTCATATACTCCAATCCCCTGCAATGAGCAGGGACACCTTCGACTAGATCAGGGTGCTCAGAGCCCCGTCCAACCTGACCTTCAATGTTTCCAGGGATGGGGCATCTACCACCTCTCCGGGCAACCTGGGCCAGTGTTTCACCACCCTCATTGTAAAATAATTTCTTCCTCATATCTAGTCTAAATCTTCCTTCTCTTAGTTTAAAACCATTACCCCTTGTCCTATTGCAACAAGCCCTGCTATAAAAAGTCTATCCCTATCTTTCTTATAAGCCCCCTTTAAGTGCTGAAAGGCTGCAATAAGGTCTCCCCAGAGCCTTCTCTTTTCAGGCTGAACAACCCCAACTGTCTCTGAATTCAGATACTTAGAATTTATAAATTGAATATTGTCAACTAAAACTTTAAGATCTCAACTTCAGTTTTTTCAGTTAGAGATGAAATCTTTAATAGCAGCAAGTGTAAACTTGTCTGGCTTTTTTTTTTTCTTAAATGACATACCTGCAGTATCCAAAAATAGTGATTTCAATTATAATAAGAGAATGGGAAATAATCTATAGTTTTAGTTTAGGCTAGTCAAAATGCTGTGATTTCAAAAATAATTGGTTTATAACACTAATTATATCTCTCTTCCTTAGAGCCATGTACTTTGTCAAAAAATGAAATGGAGAAAAATAATGTGCTGCTGCAAGGGTTCTATAAGAATCAAGTTTACTTTTACCATGGGGATTATGTTGGATTTTACTGTAAAGAGAACCATTTTGGAGCAGAATCTGGTACCACTTTATTTCAAGTGCAGTGTAAGAGAGGACAGCTGGCGTATCCAAGATGCGTTGAAAGAGGAAAATAAGTATGGACTTCAGGAAAGCCTGTAGGAAAGGTACGTACGTGTTCTTTATCTGGTATTAACAGCTGAATTAAGATGGCCTCATATTTTCAAGATCACTACAGTCAGCTTTGAGAAATGAGTGTTCAGTAGCATCGTTGGGTCTGAGCTGAAGGGCGAGGGAAGTGGAAGTGCTATGTGGTGTGAGGTCTGGGAATGCAGCAGAATGCAATATTGGCATCCACGTGGAAAATTTAAGATGAAGGAGTTTTGTAAGGTTTATAGCGATAAACTTTGAGGATGTGTTGCAATCTGAAGGACTTGAGCAAAGTGCTGTGGTGAGAAGAATGCTGAGCAAGTAGTGCCCTGTGTGATATCAGTGGTTTTGATAGCATGAGTGCTTTTGTGACTACAGAATATAGCTAAAATGAGATTTAATTTCATGCCCTTCAATGTTGTGATGTTAAATGATGTTAAACTCTAATTTTACAGAGACAAAGGAGAGGCTTATTTTTTTGCACATCTTAACAGAACACATGTCCTTTCACAGGTAAGAAGCCTCTAAAGGACAAGGCTTGAGGGACAAGAAAAAAAAAAGCAAGTATTAAAAAAAAAATAAATTGTGTTTAATGGATCTATGAAAGCATTTAAAACATAATAATATGCAAATTCCACTCAGTAGTTAATTATGACTCTTAAAAACAAGTCAAGCAAGAATCTTTGTTTTGCTAATTGAGAGCACTGAAAGTATTAAAATACCTAATCCAACTACTTTGTATGATTTCCTATGATACTTAAACATTGATGCTCTTGGTGCTCTGCCTTTGAACATGCGTGACTGAAGATACGAAGAAAATTCAGGAATATAGACAAGGTTTGCCTTGCATCCATTTTAGTATGTTTTAGTAAAAAAGTCACTGTAAGGGTCTCTTCTGTGTTTTATCTCTAAACTCCATCTTTCTGTGATATCATTGCATGTATGCTGTTCTGTATGGTTTTCCAAGGCTTTTGTGAGTACTACATGAATAAATAAAACAACAAAAAAATGAAAGCATTCAAGAAATAGACAAATTCTGCTTATTTAATGAGAACCCAGTCAACCAGTGGGGAAAAATTTGATAAAAATAACACTTACATGCTATTTACAGTAGCATTCCAAAATGTTTTCAAAAGATTAAAAAGTCATTGCTTTGTAAAGCAGTATTTAAAAATGAAGATAAATAACAATGACTTGTGATGTGTGACACACAGATCTGAACTAGATGTTCACTATAGCTTTTATTTCTAGGTAATGTTATGAACAATGATTGTAATGCGAATTGGTGAGTTTTGCTCAGTTAAGAAATAAAGTACTCCAGTTAAACAAAATGACTGGTGCTAAGTTTTTAACCAGTAAATTTTGGTGTATTGTGCACTGTTACATTTAATAGCTCCCATCTACGCTTGCTATGCATCCAGAAACTATTTGTGCTGAGGCCAAAATACATAGAAACTCATCTCAGTCTCTGAGTTTTTACATCCTAATAATTCCTGTGTCTGAGAGATGAAAGAAAAACTCTATTTCCCTTGAACATGAAGGGTGTTTACATGATGGACTAGATCTGTAAGCAAAATCTTGCACGGGCAACTTGTACATCCGTGACCATTTCAGTAACACCACACAAGACTCTCCAGGGATACCACTCCAGCAGCTCTGCATTTGATCACCTTAGCTTAGATCAGGCCAAAACCCCAAATCTGTAGTCTTGACCATACCACAGACATCAAACCTATTTCTGTGATCTGGAGGACCCATTTGGGGCAGGGAGGGATGGCGTGTTCTCTGGCTTGCGGGGAGAAACACCCAAAACAAACAGATGGAGCATCCACATACCACTGTGGTGGTGCCTGTTCCAGGCCTGATGGCATCAGCACCTTCCTAACACCGGTCTGTGCCAGTGTCAGCATGTTTCAAGTATGTTTGAAATACACAAGTATATTTCCAGTATCACTGGAATAATTTCATTCATGTGTACAGATCAATGCCATATCCTGCTGCAGGTGCTATTTTTGTTCATGCTTGGCTGAAGACGTGGTACACTTAGACTGATTTAGTTGCATTTCATTCACATTGAAAAGAGAAGTGTTTCCTTAGTTCTTTTCTGATCAGATCTGGAGTCCCGGATATTTCTTTTCTTTTTCTCCTTCAGTTTTGACGTAGAAACACTTTCGTATACATCTAAGACCAGAAAAGAGAAGACTGCAGTTCTTACTTTAAGATTCAGGAGGAAGCAAGTGAAACTTCGGAGCACGATGATGGGACAAACCCCTCAAGGCTGTGAACTGCTGTCTACCCAGAACTCCCTTTAGAAGCAGCAGGACTGTTTGCTAGACTCACATGCCATATCCACATTTAATATCATTCAGCTTTGACATATCACTGTGAGTGTAGGAAAAGTAGCGAGGTGATAGACTATTTCCAGGATGTTTCCATACGAGGTGTGCTGATAGCTCCAAATCACAAAGTGAGAGCGTATTTTCAGATAAATTTCCAAGAAAAGCTGAAAATGTGCCTTAGTGCACTAAATGTTATTAGATGCATTACCATTTATATAAAAGTAAGTTTATTTTTTTTCAGTAAATAAAACTGGATTCTTCTTAGGCTGTTTATAAAACTGGAAGGCAAATTACCTTTGCATTCTGGTGGCTGTGATCAGTTTCCATGCCCACAAATTCTTCTCTGTCACCTAGTAAGGCTCAAATCTTGCTGGAATTGATAACGCCTTGTTTTTCCAGAAAAAAGGACCTTTACTTTCTAGATCGTGTAATGATGCCCTAGATAACTGCACTACACATTATAACTGAAAGGATACAGGCAGCTATGTTGACCTATGGCTGAAAAAAAATTATCTTTGAATTGCATTGAAATATCAATTTTGAATTCCAATAATGTGCCCTTGTGACAAAGGCGGTGAATGGTGTCCTGGGCTGCACTAGGAGGAGTGTTGCCAACAGGTCACGGAAGATGATCCTTTCCCTCGACTCAGCACTGGTGGGACCACAGCTGGAGTACAGTGTTCAGTGTTGGGCTCCCCAGTATAAGAGAGAGGTGGAGCTACTGGAGGGCCTAAAGAAGGGGAGCTCAGGGGCGCATCTCATCAACGTGTATAAATACCTGAAGAGAAGGCGCAGAGAAGACGGAGCCAGGCTCTTTTCAGTGGTGCCCAGTGCCAGGACAAGAGAAAACGGGCATAGACTCAAATGCAGGAAAGACTTTCTGAATTTCATTAAATGCTTCTTTACTGGGGGGGGGTGATGGCACTGGCAGAGGTTACCCAGGGAGGTGGTGGAGTCTCCATCCTTGAAGATATTCAAAAGCCCTCTGGACATGGTCCTGGAGAGCCTGGTGACCCTGCCTGAGCAGGAGGGCTGATGACCTCCAGAGGTCATCATTCTTTGAGTCAGTGAATGCTTGTACTGGAGGACAGAATGGTGCAGCCTATCATTTGCCTGTCGGAGTATAATCTCAAGCACCCTGCTGGTCAGAGGGGCTTTCCCAGACAAGCATAGCGTTATGATTGTGTGTTACAAGCGCTAAGTTGTTAATGATCTGAACAATATTCTGTCTCAGTCTCCTGAACAGCCTAAACAAATTGTTTGCAGCATAAGTGTAAGTCAACCACCGAACTATCTGTCTGATCACTATTCTCTCCGTGAGAAAAACGCATCCTTATTTACCAGAAAGTTTAAGGTCAGAACCAAAGAAAGTAATTGTGTTGCATCATTTAGCTAGAGGCAGGGAGGGTGGGAGGGCGGGAGGGAAAGAAAAGATGGTAGTGATGTATTTGACGTTTACATTTCTTTTTCTATAATGTAGTGTTGTTAACTCAATAACTTAGCAGGGATATTACATTTCCTGATGTGCTGTCCTTAGTAGTTTCAAGAACACAGAGTAACAGCTAGATTTCTGAAATGCCTCACTCTGAAAAAGAGCTGCAATGAGGTGGCAGCAGGGCAGTGCACCAAGACAGCAAGACTCACTTCGAAAGCGTGAGGATTCCCAGCAAGGTCCTGTCAGTGCAGCTGTACAGGAGATGCCAGAGAAATCCGCATTTGTGCAACTTAGAATTTTTTTTTTTTTTCACTTAGAGTTTGCACTACAGGTGATTTAGTTGATCACTGTTCAGTTTATCACTGTATTATCAATATTAGTTAATATTGTTTGTGTTCATATATTGTGAAGCTTTCTTCTTATTGTGCTACTGACATTGCATCCAGTTTTCTGCACACGTATTTCCACCAGCCCTCCAGCTCCGGGCTCTGGCTATAGCCAGGGGAGGATGCCTCTTCTGGCCACAGTAGATGGCAGATGAGGCATTTGTAAGACTGCTAAAATGAATGCAAAAAATAAATGCACTACAGTAGCCTATTGCTTCTCATCAAAAGTACTGGCAATATTTTCCTACAATATGAATGAGTCTTAGCAACAAGTGGCTTCACCAAAGTTTGAAAAGCCTCCACGTTTTCTTTTATTTTCAAAATGAACGTTTAAATACGCTGTCTACCTCTCTCCCACTTCCACAGTCCAGGCAGCTAAAGGGAACGTCTGCTCCTCTGACAAGATGGCAAGGGGAGCAAATGCAATGAATTCCTAGACACGGAAATAACCTTGCACTAGAAGGCCGATTTGCTCATTGGTTCAGGCTCCAAGAAGAATCAGGTGCCCTCACAGATCAAAGCTGGACTATGCGCTCTGCCGTGTGAGAGCCTACACGACTAACATCATTATGAACCATGATCTTCAAATACTCCAGGTTACAGAATAACGTAATTGTCAAGGGAAAGGTGACATTAGTCATCGTGTTTGCCTTCACTTACTTGTCTTTCCACCTGAGCTGTTTGTCATAGGTGGAAAAGTAGTGTGACACTGGTAACCTTGGTTTAAGTGGACCTTTAAGTGCACACACATACACGCACATGCTCCATAATTCTAATACCTGTTTCTTCAGATCTATAGCAGTGTTTTCTATGCATCCTCCAACAGTATTTGCTGGCAAAAGAATGTATTTTACTCTGTCACCGTATTGTCTTCCACGTATTATTTCAACCATTTTTACTGCAGCAGGAAGAACAAGTGTTTCCCCAATGGTATGTGGCTTTTTGTCTTTTGCTATCAAGTGAGAAGCCTCAAAAGAAGCTTTTAAACGTTTATCATTAGGTTTAGTGAAATTTTGTAAAAAGTACTGGATTGGGTATGACATCCTATAAAGCATCACTGAAAAAAACCATAGATGTTTGTCTTTATGTTCTGGATGCTTATTTTTTAAATGTCTTGCTAGCATTAGCTAATATTTTAAGACACTAAAAGCAAGGTTCAGTGTTAACAATCATAGCAGATTTAAATCCATATTTCAAATAGCCTTCTTCACAATTGCAAATGTTTTTAACCAACTTCCTGTCAAGTGCAATTAGACAGACATTGCATTTACCTTGTAAAGTGGCTGATGAAGAGTTTATACTAGGAGTATATTGCCAGCTCTGCCCTTTTCTTGTTGTTTGCTTGTGTGTCAACTTCTGTCTGCAGTTTATTTGCAAGGAATCTTTTTAAGCCACTTCTCCATTTTGTGAGGGTTAGTTTGGGTAAAACTAAATATAATCCACAAATGCATTTAACTGGGCAGACATAAACGACAATGCGTTGCAATATGCTGAAAGTGAATGAAGGGGTGAGGGTGCTACTGTGAACACCTCCACATTGTGGAGCACCCGCTCTCCTCCACATCTACCGACACATCGGTACCATATGTGACAAGGAACCCTCTGAAAGTGAAATTGCCACTGTCAAATCTGAATATTAAATATGAGTAAAACATAATATCTTTTTTTAAAAAAAAAAAAAAGCTCATCTTTTCTTCCTGCACCCCAATGGATCATCTTCCAAACCCCTTGGGGTGCATGCACCCCACTTTGGCGCCCACTGTTCTAGAGGACCTTTGGTGTTGATTTATCTGGTCTTGAGTTCACGGCCTCCCTCTTCTGCAGTTCCTTGCGACAAAAGACCTGTCTGTGCTCAGAAAGTCAGCTCACCTTTGCTCTCTTCACATCTTAGTCTAAGAAAAAGATGTCCAGTTATTTGGTTATGGAGCTGTCAAAGGAAAGGTTTAACTGTTCTGAAATCTCCCTTATCATCCAGCAAACGGAACAACAGAAGAATATTTCTTGCTTCATTTCCTTAGAGAGAAATGACCCCATATTAATAACCCACATGGATATTGAGATAGGCTCCTTTAACTATATACAAATACAGCATGCTGATTTAGTTGATTTTCATGACTTTAGTAGAATTCGATGAGGTTGAAGAAAAAAAAAAACCTCTGAGATGATGGCACCAAAGGCCAATGCAAAATTACCCCTTGCTGCACAGTGCGCGGGGGGCTGCCCACACAGGCTTTCAAAAAATCGGAGGAAAGTGAACAGCAAGAAAAGAAACTGCACACCACCTACAAAACCCAATAGGTATGGGGCAGTAAAAACTCCCTCAACCTTCACCCGCCCAGCAAGATATCAATGATACACAAACATGTTAGCTCTCCCTATACATCAGCTGCAATGTATTATCATTGGCTCAGCTACCAAACATTCAAGAAGGTCCTGGCCCCATCAAGACACCGTCACAAACTCTCCTAGAAAATATAAGGATGGCAGGTCCCATTCCAGGACCTGGACCGAGAAGTCACCTCCGCCTCCATCCAGAAATCCCCATTACTTGCATTCCAACATTTTGCCCTTCCAGCAAATGTCAGGGAGGCTCACGACCCCCCATAAGAACTGGGTCTGTGATCAAGAGACTTCCTTGAGTCGTTTAAAGGGGACACCACTCGCTTACTCATCCTGATCAGGTGGTCAGGATAGTGACCTCTGCCATGACCCCAGGGTAGGTTCCAGGCAAGCGCATGGAGAAGCAGCTAGGAGCAGACAAGGCCAAACACACTCTACTTGCTGATGATCAAATTACCTGCGGGCTTTAATTCTTGTCTCAGTATGCCACCAAAGCCAGCCTATTTCAGGACACAGTTGCTAATAAAAATAACAGTGAGATCAATATAGAGTGGAGGAAATGTAAGCACAACCATTTGGATGGATAAAATGTAAACACATTTACAACATGTAAATACATTTACAAAAATGGATAAAACGTGGATAAAATGTAGACACAATCATCCAATAATAAAAAGGAAAAAAAAAAAACCCAAATTCCGAGACAGAAAATTGGCTAAGCTGCAAACAAAGCGCAGTGAAACAGGAAACGCCAGGAAAAATTGAGCTCAAATCACTGGGTCAGTTGAGGGATCTTTCATTTCCACAGCTGGGCTCTTTCATGCCATTTCCATTTATCCAAACACCCCTACAGCTTAAAGAGAAAAAAAAAGGGAAAAGGCGTGAAGACCAAGCCTTACACACCGCAGTGGTTCCTCAGAGCAGTGGGCAGGCAATTTTGGAAAAAATGCCTCCCACAGCCCGCCCCCGTGTCCTCGCATGGAGCACTTACCTTCACATACAGGATACCTAATCCTTCCATCCACGCACTCTGCTCTAAACGTCTCAGGGTGTGAAACTTGCCTGTGCCACCATTTGCATTCAAAGAAAATATAATCTCCAGAGCGAAAGGTGGAAGTGCTCAACCACCCTGACGACTGCAGTTGAATATTGTTTCTTTCCATAATCCTCTCAAGCACTGTACAGTTCTCTGGAAAAAGTACTTTCATTATTTGCCTGTAGACCTCACACCGGACAACTGATGCTCTGAAACTGTTAGTACCAGCCCCTGAGAGCCCTTTCCCCAGCAGTCTTTCCAGCTCAGGTACGACAGTCAACAGCTTCTGGGGGGCACTGCCCCTCAGTGCCTGCAGCTTCCAGGATCCTCCCCCACCCTGGCTCCTCCCCGAGTGCTTCCCCAGGAAAGCTAAAGGCTTTCCCACTGGCTTCAGCACTAAAAATGCAACAACACAGCAGCTAAGCCGTGGCTGGAGCGGAGATGACTTACTTCCTAGCTTGCACCGTGGATAGTCTAACGTCCCCTCCATACACTGTGCTCTGAAGGGGGGAGATGCTGGGTCCTGCAAATATCCTCTTCTACACCGAAATTCAATAAAGTCACCCGATCTGGAATACAGCTTGCTTCTTACGAGCCATTTCAGCTCAATATTGTTTCTGGCCATGTCTTCTTCAGATGCTGTACAGGCCACTTGAAAAAGGCAAGAGAAGAATGTCATCACCATAAAGGCACACCAGGAATAACTTTTTTCCCCTAGAGCCTACAGAAGTTGTTCGCATCACAAAACGCTACCAGCTTTTGCTCTGTTCCTTGCACCATGAAAGGCACTCACATCCAAGCAAAAAGGAAAAAAGACCATGGCTGAGACTGGATGCAGAGCTGTGGAGAAATCTTTTCACTCTGACAGTCACACAGGGCAAGATCAAAGCATGGGTGGGGGAAATCACCGGGCACCAATGAACTTCCTTGTGTCTTTTTTGAGATCGCTTCTTTGCCTCTGCCCAGCACTTCTCTAAATTTGTTTCCTCATGGCCATGTCACAGACACAGCCCCAGATTTCCCCAGCACTGCCACACATTCAGACCCATCCTCCCTGCTCACAGCCTGCTGACCAGAGCAGTGTCCCCAACTCGGGAGCCCTGCACAGTGATGGCGATCCCCTCACACAGCGGGATTCAGCCCCTGTTCAGCCAAACTCCCTTCCTCCTGAACCTGTTGTGGTGGCAAGAGACAGCAGGCAGCAGAGGGGACTACACGAGTTTTAACTTCAAGAAGAAACTCCTTCTGGACAAAAGAAAGACTCGTTCTGCCCTGCTGTCATCGCAGCTCCAGCACAAGTGCTCCTGCACAACTGCTGCCCTCGGGATCTGAGAAAAAGAAAACAGGAGCAGTCACACAGCCTGTGGCCACACAGCACGTGCTTCAACCTACCTAGGCAAACTGGGGGGCTTGTCCACTGTCCGTCAGTACACCTGATATGCCGAGATCCTTCCAGGACATAAAGACTTGGGCATTTGTACTCCAGAGTTGTACCTTGTCGATATTCTTGCATGGGAAAGGAAAGAAGGTCTCCATTTTCAATAACTGGAGGCGGGCCACATTTCCCACCTTTCCCTGGAAGAAAATTCCCAATCAGAGAGAAAGCCATGAAGGTTTAATTGCAATGGAGGCCTGGCCACAAATACTACCAGACAGTGTGTTGGCGCTACGCTGAGAAACTTGGAGGAAAGCAGAGAGAAAACCAGATACCTGGCAGGTGAAAAAGAGCAAGAATTTCTCATTTCTCCAGTGCTGAGACTCACAACTGCCAGTTTACCCCGTTTGTCCACAGCTGAAGTGCCCGCAGCTGTCTGCAGGACTTTCTCTCGTCCTGTGTAATGGTGTAGCGTTTGGCACAGCTCTTTCTGCAGAAGAGCCTGACACCCACCTCTTCCCTGTACTGCCAGAGCAGTGAGAAAAATAAAACCGACTGCAAATGATAGAGACTGTCACTGAACTGCACAACTGCAATCACTAATGGGGTAGCCCCTGGGCTCTGTGGGCCACTTAAGGGCACTGGAGAGTTCACACGTGCTAATCCTGAAGCACTGCTGCCACACGGATTTTTATACCTATTCAAGCACCACACTGCTGCCAAGTCTGGCCTTCCAACGGACCCTGCATTGGGAATTCTTCAGAGAAGACCCAGATCCCTTGGTACCAGCAGTGACACTCTTTGCACTTGGCATTGTGTTCTGGAGCCACGATATGGAGCCTGGTCTTAATTCAGCTGCTGTTTCTGCACCCCTTTCAGCTCCCAGCTGGGTGCTGTTTGAGTCAAATGCTGCTGCATTGGTTCATGTGCTGAAACTTTCTGTATGTCTAGTGAAAACAAATGAGATTATTCAGTGTGCTCATGAAATCCTAGGAGGTACCTAGGTATTGGCTCACACATCAAATTCTACCCTCAGTTGATTTAACAGTCGATTTGACTCCATAGCATTCAATACAGCAATGCATCATCTGCATTATCTGGACATCAACTAGCAGGGAAGCCGTGGGCTGTATTCTCCAACATAAATGGCAAAATTTCTCACTCTCTTCTCATCAGGCAGGCACAGAGAGTAGATTCTAAGAAGTCCAAGGCTTGCGTCTCAAAAGTAAACCTGGCCAACAACTGCTCGCAGCCTCAGGGTGGTTTTCCAGATAGGGCCCTCTCTAGTGAAGCCACCTGGGTCTCTCAGCTGGTAAACCCACCCGAATAGATACCTGGGAAAATGTCTTTTTCCTGAGCCTGCCAGATATGTTGCATTTGTGCATACAATGAGACTGAAATTTGGAGAGTGTGTGCCACCAAGTCAGCTTCATGACAGTGTCACTGACAGGTGACTGTATGAAGACAGAGAGAAATTACCTTTGCATTTAGGCGGCTCTGTCCAGGTCCCATTTTGACACACTACAGTGGAAGCCCCAGTCATCTGAAAACCTTGCCAGCATTGATAGCCAGCACTCTGCCCAGGCAAATACCTTGACTTTTTAACACCTTGAACTTTACCACCAGCAATTTCTGGAGGAGGTTCACACGTCGCATCTGAAAAGAGACACTGCTGCAGTCACATTTGCAGGTACGCAAAGGAAATGTAAGTAAGAAAGGTAAAGTCTTTAGAGTATTTAGGTAAACAGTCCCCTCCACACTAACAGGCAAGATGAAAGCACAGATTCCTACCTCTGCAAGTTGGTGCTTGTGACCATTCTCCATTTGTACAAGTGACATAATTTCCACCCATCATTTGAAAATTGCTTTCACATTTATACTGCACTCTGGCACCGGGCAGATACCTCTCCTGTTGAGTGCTTGTAATATAAGCATTGGGAATTTCAGGTGCAGCTCCACAGCTAACATCTGGAAAGAGAGGTGCATTTAAGAACAGTAGTGCAGCAATATTACAATAACAGAATATTGCATTCTGGAGCACCATTGCTCCCGATGAGCAAAATGATTTGTGCAATGCACATCGTTTTCTACAGCTAGAACAGAAAGATATTATAGTCTTTATTCTGCAACAATTCACCAGTCAATATTATTTTTGCTTAGAGTGACTAAAAAGAGAAAAGGAGTTGCAGAGATCAGCTGAAGGTGCAGATTGGTGCTTTACAGCATTGTGTGCTAAGGGGCTGGAGAGTGAAGTAATTTCTTTACTATTTGAAGATAACTTTCAGAAACTGTCATTCTTAGTGATGAAGAATGTCTTAAAATATTTAAAGAATATTAAAGAGTATCTTATCTTATTCTTAAGAACCTACATTATCCTACCAGTTATGTCCTCCTTTGCAGCTAGCATCCATTCCCCCATAAACCTCTCTCTGCTTGATTTCAACAGTGAGCTAAGTTTCAGCTACTAGCTTCAGCCCACAGGGAAAACGATTTCTTTGCTCATCTACCCCACCTGTTTCTCAGGAGCCAGAAAAAACAGGTATTGTAGCAGCCCATTCAAAGCAAGACACCTGTTGGCTCTGTTGGCCTGACTCACCTGCATGCCTGACTTGACATTATTTTAATTCACAACATGAAAGACTAAGAAGAATCATAGACTACTTAGAAGTAGAACCTATACCATCACAGAAGGGCGGTGCTGTCCAATTTCCTTCTCTGCAAATAATTTCAGGGGGACCAACAATCAGGAACCCTGCATCACACTGGTAGCGAATTGTTTCACCAGGCTCATAAACTTCCTTTTTTCTGCCTTCAATTTGAGCATTGGCAACTTTCGGAATACTTCCACATGGCATTTCTGAAAAGATACAGAAAGTTGATGCTTGTGCTAATGTGATATACATAGAATGAGTGTACTGTTTCCACCAAACATGCTTTAGAGAGCTTTTTCTAACATCAACATAGTCAGCCACTGACAGTGGGTTTTATACAAAAGGTAGCATACGGATGATTAAATAAGTCATTCCTCTAAACAGACATGGACTTCAGTCACTGAAATATTTAGAACCTGTTTCTAACCATGCCAGAAAATGTTAATAAAGGCTTCTGTCCCTTACTACACAGAAGTGCTTTCTATCACTGAAGCACCAAAGCAACTCCCAGTCACGAGTGGACTCTGTAGAAAACAGATCCTTGGATTATGAGGATGTGCCCAGGACTCACCTGGCAGATATAAACTGAACAAAAATTGCAAGAATATAAAGGAATATTTAAAAACTAAACCGTATTCAAAGAATCAGTCTTGCATGCAATCAGGATTGCTCTGAAGACATCTGTGAGGGATGGTAAGATTCTGCAGCAAAATATGGAGTTACTGGCTCTTACTAGTCAACCTTCAGTTTACAATTCTTTCCATTTCATTGCTAAATGCACTTCAAAAAAGTATTTTTTGATATTACCCAAGCATGTAGGAGCTGAAGTCCAGTGTCCCATAGAACAAGTTATATTTGATGGTCCAGCTAACACATATCCAGAACGAGAAACATACTTAAATCTAGCACCAGCCAGATAAATTGTTTTCCCTTCTTTTTGAATTTTTAAGTTTTGATTTTCCAGCCTGGGAACATTAGCACATTCTACGGGTTGTGGTGGCAAACATGGTCTTTCTATAAAATACAGAAAACACAGATAAACAATAATGCAAAACAATTAATATTCCAATAATGTGTGCTATCTAAAACTGCACAGAACAAAAATAAATAATCCAAACATAAATTAAATGTCTTGAAAAGAAGATGAAGAAATATCTAAGATATACAAACCAAAACTTCTGTCTCCTTTCCCTCCTACATGGGGTTTCTTTCTTTTGCTTTGAACCAAATTGAAGCCATTTTCCAGGTCATGACAAGAAGATATAGTTACAGCTTAGTATCAAGAACAGGGAACATTTCATAGGCAGAGAAATAAAAGAGAAATTATCTTGTTTTGGGATACTGAAAGTGAGTTTCTAGAATATTAGCGATTAAATTTTTCCACCATTAATAAAGTTGTACCAATGTCCTGAGGGGTTTTGTGATGATGTGATGAAAAAGAGAACAGAACTTACAAAGTATTATAATGTGCTTCCTGATACATACAATGGATTAAATCTCTATGAAGCCCTCCTGAGTCAGGCCTGTCCCAATGCTTTCTTCTCGTAAACTACTGTAGACTGAGTAGACTTAAATTATATTTTATATGCATTTTTAGTAAATTAGTAAATTTTGGTTTATTAGTTGACACATCAAGTTAAAAGCATACGTTTGCACTGAATTCCACAATACAAACAATCTAACTACAGTCAAGGTTCCTGTTCAGTAACTGGGACTGGGAATTTTATTTCAGTAAAAGCTGTTTTACGAACAGCTCAAGCATTTTTTTGGTTATTCTTCTCTATGTCTGCCACTTATCAGCAGAAGTAGAGACTCAAAGGCAATGCGAAAGAACAGAAATCACATGACATCAGAATTTTGCAGCTTAAAAATACAGGCATGGCTGGCATGTTGTGCACATCAGTCGCCAGCTGGCACGTCATTTGTCCTATGCTCATCTATCCCCTCCTACTCATTTCTTCTACCTCTTAATGAACTTCTGCTTACATGATATCACCCGCATCAGTAATATTTTAACAATTGGATTACAGACTCCTCAGCACTTCTTAGAATAGATGGCCTGAGTTATGCCATATCATTTATACTCCTATTACAGGAAGAAGCCACAAAAAGGAGAAAAATCAAGAAAGAATAAAAATGAAAAAGCCAAAGATTGCTACTACTACAACTAAATAATGAATAATACTGATTTTTTTTCGCTAGCATACTATTAAAGGCCCCCAGTCAAAATTGAGACTCCATTCTGCAATACACTAAACAAACACACACACACAGAGCTCTTGAGGGACTACATGGAGGTTTTATACGCCATCTTAGATAAGCCTGTGTAAATAAAAAGACTTACTGTCCAGCAGTTGCTTAATTGCACTTTCTTCAGCAGCTTATGTTCTATTGCTTTTCTGCAGTACCTGTTCATGATAATCTTAACATAAATGATATCATCCTCCTGCTAATGATGAGTGCAAATGCATAACACAGACATTCACAATAAAAGAAACAGAAAAAAAAAATCCACTACTGACCCACACAGTACGGTGGTGATTGCCATTTCCCTTCTATACATGTTATTTCCTTCACACCGATGAGCTGGAAACCCTTCAGACATGAAAAAGTTATTTTACTCCCATGCCTGTAATTTCTTCCAACTGTTATCGGTTGAGCATCAGGCACCTGAGGTGGAGGTGGGCATGTACTCTCCTCATCTAAGGACACATACTCATGTTATAATATAGTAGGACATTAGATAAAATGTAACAGTTCATCACAGATAACAACAGTAACAACCAAGAAAACACTGGCGATAATTCTTCAGTAGCTATCTCAAGCTTTAATTAATATCATGATCATTTTGTTTTGCTTCAGAAACACCAGAGCTGCCTTCAGATGCTCATCTGCTTTCAACCTCATAGAAAACAGTCACAGTTGCCTACACCAATCTAAGATGAAGCTTCTTGTAGCCCCTCCTTTCCCTCACAGCTGCGTGCTCCTCTGTGCTCTCCCTGTTCCTCTCTCTATGAACGACTTTAGGAAAACTGGCCCAACTTCTGGGGTTCTTGTTTTGCTTTGTTTTGTTGCTTTTTTCTTCAGCCTTTGCTGATAACAGAGCTAAATGAGAATCACAAAAGGAAACAAAGAAAGAAACTTCAATCTTCCCACTCAAGGACCAAAGGGCTGCTCCCGCCAGAAGTAAGAAAAAGTGAGGGAAGGAGGTAGATCTAGGAAGGAGGAGACCTCAAGAGCTTGGTTTGTTGCTTCTAGTGGTTCGAGAATACTTGGGAAGGTAGGGACACTTGGTTTTGAAAGAGAATGCTCCCTCAAGTGATCGCCACTCTGTGTACTTCTCCCACTTCCACGCATCATTTCCCATGAATCTGCCATAATCAAAGTAGGCAATGATTGTTTTACACTCATGCCTTCTACAGGCAATATCCTGCTCTTCGACACATGAAGACAGTCCTGCAGGCATCTGACCTTTGGTGTGTATTAGATAAGGGCAGTCTCCTCTAGGCCTGTGCTTTTGAGTTGGCCAGATCAGCTTTTTCCTTGTTGTTTCATTAGGAAGCAATTGGAAAAAATAGAAGGAAAAGAAAAGAAAAATCAGGAACAGAAAAGTTTTGAATATTTACAGGAAATAAAGGAACTTTCACTGGAGCTTGAGCAATGTGCTACTCTCACTTGCACCAGGGTAAAGCCCTTCTGAAGAACCAAGCTTAAATTTATCATTGCATCTTTTCTCACATCAGAAGTGACAGTGACAACTGTTCCAATTGTCAGAGTACAGATTATTAAGTGTGCCTCACTAAAATAGTGCTTCTCTAAACCTAATTAACTATTCAAGTTATACCCATAATTACTTATGACTATCCTTTAGCATACAATCAAGTAAGCGTATATAAGCATGTAAGCATTTCCATTTCAGACTAGTGACACAGCAATGCTAAGAAGCTTTAATAACCAGCATTTATCATTCCTACATGGAAAGAAGAGATTGTATGCAAATCTAAAGACATACCCGTGCATTCAATCTCTGGTGACCACTCTCCAGACACACAAGTTGCCTCTTTAATGTTTTTGTCAGTTGATGTACATATATAATGTATAACTGCCTGGAACCTAGTCCCTTTTTTCGGCTTGCGAAGACGACCATTGTCCACAAGCTCAACATGCATAGGAAGTACACACTGAGGAGACGGATCTGAAAAAAAATCAACAAAAAGAGCTAAAAACCAGATTTAGTTCAGATAATATGTACATACACATTCACTGATGAAGAGGTCATCAGTTTCCTAATGTGTGTCCATGTGAAAGTGGTTTTTTATTTACTGTAGTTTGAAGTAACTCGTAGATTACACAAACAGAATGATTTTTTGTTCCTGCTATCTAAAGCAGAGACTGTTCCTGCTCACAAAGCAATTATTTTTACGTTGACAGGATCCCTTTTGCTGAGTGCAGTAAATAATATAGAACCTAAGCATCTTCTTTCTTCCCTAAAGCTATGAAAAGGTAGCGAGATGAGTAAGATGCTTGTAGAAATAGGAGCATAAAGGAAGTACTACTTCACACCAAATACGTATCAGGCATCAGTTTTCTGTGGAAGTATATCTAAGTCATAACCAGGTCTTGTGTCCTTGACTGGCGATTCTGACAGTCAGAACGCAAGCTACTTGTGGAAGCTAAGCAGACTGTGTTTTGTGCCAGACTCAGTCCTTGACATAATTGTAAATAAAGGTACAGTATACTCAAATCACTGATGAACAAAGAATCACTTCTGAAGAAAGGGGGAACCAAGAACTGGATATATTATAAACAGTATTCTGTTAAAGATAAGTGAAGTGCTGGAGTAATTTATCCCAAACAAGACTCTTTCTTGTCCAGTATCACTTTTTTCTTAAATTACTGACGCCAAAGTAATTTTTTTTCTTTTTCTTAGGAAAAGTCTTTGTTTTATGTCCTTTTAAAAGACACTGCTTTCATTCAATTTATGCACTGCAAAACTCAATGGGAAGATGAGAAAAAAGAGAAGACTACTGATCAGAAATGAAAAATCCACATAAAAATGATGAGGATGGGATAAGCCCAGCACATTGTGGCTAGTAATAGTATTTGTAATTCCCAGCAGGATTTTAAAACAGCAAAGTAGTAGACAGAGACATAAAACTACAAGTAATTAATGCTACTTTATTGCAGGGATGTCCCAAGGCTTCTGAAGGGTCGTTACCAGGGAGGAACACTTGAAAATGAGTAAAAGGCACCGTACATCAGAGACGTACCCCCGTACTTGATTTTACCCACTGTGCAAGTGTCCATTTCTTTCCCCAAACCTACTCAGAGTGCTTCCAAAGTGGTAGGTGCAGTGTCTGTCCAGGATGAAGGATATGTTCACATTTTAAAGAGGAGTAAATAAAAATACTTAGTTGCGATGCATGTAACTATAGTATATCAGGCTACGTGTAGATTGTTGAAGTCTGTGAAATTTTGAGTAGAACTATGTTACACTCACATCCCAAATATTATGGAAGTATTATGGAAATAGATTACCAGGACAAAGAGGTAAAGGCTTCCATTCCCCATTAAGACATTTTATTTTCATTTCCTTAGACTTGCCAGAGACTTTTTTACATCCATAAACTACTTCATCTCCATGTGAAAACTGGGTCTGGTCTTCCTGATGAAGAACAACATTCGGAATAGAGGAAGGTGATCCACATGGCATTTTGTCTTCTGTTGAGGAGAGCAGAAGTATCCCACAATAATATTGCAGTCATATATGAATAGCTGAAAGAACTTAAATAAAAAGAACTACATTTGCATTTGGTGAGTCAAACTTACTCCCACTAATTGTAACAACTAAACTTCAACACAGCTAAGTATGTATATGTTTTAGTCAGTTTACTAAATCTCTGCCCTGTCTTTTCCCTTCCTTTTCTATCACTGTGGTAATTCCACAGCACACTCCACAAGTAGTTTCAGATAATGTTAGTTTCCCAAAGTGTTTTTCACTGGTACATAAACCCTAAAGGTTAAGAAAACCTTCAATTAATCCAACTCACCTGGATCCCTGATTCTGATCAGTCAAAATTACATTTGACTATACACCTACACATTTGTAATGTGTACTTTCAATTAGCATCATTACAAGAGCTGAAAAATGCTGTAACATCACTTAGAGGGCTACAGTGCTGTCATCTCTATGTAATAACAGCAGTTCCTGCTTTGGGCTGTCACTGCTGCAGTGGTAGTGACAGAAGAGGGTAATGGCTTGCACAGGTAAGTGCAGCATGTGAGAAGTTTTTTTGAAGGAGGAAAAAGGCATGTAAGGGAAACAAGGGCATGTGGCCTGCTCTTAATGTGGGAGAGGGAAGACCCATCTGATAAACTCAAAAATTGAATTTGAACAGCCCTGCACTCAAATTTGGACCACTCTTCTTTCAAGTCTGTGCACCAAAACTATTCTCACTGGATCAAGGATTGAAAAGATACAAGCTCCATACTGCACTTTTTTAAATCATCAGTGTTGCTCATGGAAGACATGTCAGAATGTATATCACAGAATGGTTAAGGGACCTCTGGAGATCATCTAGTCCAACCCCCCTGCCACAGCAGGGACACCTACAGCAGGTTGCACAGGACGGCATCCAGGCGGGTTTTGAATGTCTCCAGTGTGGGAGACTCCACAACCTCTCTGGGCAGCCTGTGCCAGTGCTCTGCCACCCTCAAAGCAAAGAAGTTCCTCCTCATGTTAAGATGGAACTTCCTGTGCTCCAGTTTGTGCCCATTACCTCTTGTCCTATCACTGGGCACCACTGAAAAAAAGACTCTTCTCATCTATCTGGCACCCTCCCCTTAAGTATTTATAAGTATTGATAAGATGCCCCCTCTTCTTTTCTCTAAACTAAGACGACCCAAGTCCCTCAGCCTTTCCTCATAATAAAGATGCTCCAGTCCCCTAATCACCTTTGTAACCCTTTGCTGGACCCTCTCCAGCAGTTCCCTGTCCTTCTTGAACCGGGGAGCCCAGAACTGGACACAATACTCTAGATGCGGCCCCACCAGGGCATTTCATCTATTACATGATTTTGAATGTCACATGTTATCCCTGAAAATCTGTAACTTTAATTGTGAAAATATCTGTGAAGTATTAGCTTCCAGTGAATTATAGACTTCTCACAAGTAAGAGTTATACAGATTACCAATGCAAGAGGGAGGAGATGACCACTGTCCGTCAACACATTCTATTTCCTTTGATCCAACCAATTTAAATTCGATGTTACATTCATACTGCTTTCTGTCCCCATGCTGATACTGTTCCACGGAGCCACCAGCAATAATTCCATTGCTAATCTCAGGTGGGGGTCCACAGCCATTCACGTTCCCTGAAATCAAGAGATTAAATCTATGCTCTGAAATCAGTATTTTTAACACAGTTATATATTAAGTGCAACATAAAATAAATTGAATTTGTTGTTAAGTTAAGAAAATCAGTAGAACAAGTTAAGCAGATCATTGGTTTATGACTTTGAATATCTGGATTCATGCTGGGCTGGAGATCACAAACAGATATGCATCACTCTACACTCTTACTTCCATGCGCTGTCAATAGCCTGCTATGATAAAAGAAGTGGTTGATAAAACCAACCCAAATTTTGGAGAGAAAAAGTGTTACATGGATGACAATTTCAGTATTCTTTTTAAAAAAAGGTGAAAATTATGCAAGTAATATTAACATATGTTATAAAAATCACCTAGCAAGTGATATGTACTGTATATTAAAGGAATTAGCTTCTGATGGAGTTAATGGAACTCCTGTTAAGGGAGCTTAAAATGTTCCTGAGCTAAAGAGCCAACTATATGAAATAAACTTGTTCTAAAATGAAAAAGAAAGTGAGCAAAAAGAAGGATAACAGCATAAAAGACAACACAGAAATTGATTGAGTAGGAAGAAAGGGAGATAAGAAATATGAGATCTCTTCATCCTCTGAAGCTTCCTCATGAAAGGGCATAGCACCAGCAAAAGAAATGCTTTTCAGATGCCACTGTTATGCTCTGTCCTAACAAGGATGAGAAGAATAGGGGCATATATCTTCCCTTCTGCATGAGTTTTTTCATCCTACTGGGTGAAGCTGAGGAATTTCATAGGGAAAACACTGAGTTTCTTTTGCTTGGGTCAAGAGCTCTGTGTCATCTCCAAAACAGCTTTTTTAATTTGATGCCATGTGATCAGAAAAAGGAACATAGGGTACAATATCTGATGGGTATCAACGTTAGGCAGTGGCCAAACTTAGGACATTACTCAAATTAATCACCCCTGACTGCCATATTGCACATTATTTATGTCCTTTTGAATAACAAATAATTTTTCATACATTACAGTCAATAACCTGAGTGAAATTTTGTGCAAGCCATTTATCAGCTCACTATCAGTTAGTGCAGAACCCCAGCTGGCATAACTAAATCTAACAGAAAGTTCAATATTGAAAGTTCAGCTGTTCAGAATTTTTCACATGAAATAGCAAAATACTAAATAATGATCCAAAGAGGGCCAGTTCCTGCCCTTTTAGAGATGAAGATGGGATAGTTGTTCTTGGGAGCAAGACTGGCTTATAGAAGGTATCTGCAAAAGTCTTCAGGACCCAGGCATTTTCCTGTATTTCCTACTACAATAAAGTTAACGGAAGAATTACCTTTACACACTGGTGGTGATGGAAACCATCCAAAGTAATAGCATTGAGTAGAGGCAGGTCCCAGTCTTACGTAACTGTTTGTACAGGTAAATTTCACAACATCTCCATTGCGGTATTTACCCTCCTTGGGAGAAAAATCTCCATTGGGCAACGTCAGCATTTCACATTCTATTGCTGCAAAGACAAATATTTTAGAATATAGTGTACACCCTACAAAAAGTACATGGAATGCTACTGATCAGAAAAAAAACCCAAGAAAGTCTTAAAGAAAAAAGCTTCACAAAGTGTACAGAGTTACACTAATTAGCAAACACAACAATATTCACCAAGACACTGCGGCGTTGGACTCCATTCACCATTTATGCCACACACTGAAGTACCAGTTGGCATATTATTTGCAGTTCGATATCCCTCCAAACATGCATACTCAATTGTATCTTCAGGCATGAATATAGTTTTATTTGCGTGGTAATTCAAAATGTCCAAATTAGGTGTTTTACATGATTCTGTGGAATGAAACAAAGTTAGTACATTTTGTGATCCAGAAACACTGTCCTTTGGAAGCATCGTTCCTGTAGGTGCTTTAGTGTGTGACAGTCTACTGAACTACTCAATATATTTGAAACATTAAAAATTCTGCATTGCCAGAATATTAATGTAGACTATCTTATGCAACATATTCACATAATATCTATTGCATTAACCTTCAGAAATATGTGCCTAGAAGTAATATCTAGCATAAATATTTCTTCCTTAGATTCAATTCCTTTCCTTCTACTACATATTATTATTAGAGGTGTCACAGCAAAGTTTGTACTCCTGTTCCCCATGGTCGTTTGCGAAGGGGTCAGAAAAAAAAGCTGCAAAATCCTACATAAAGACAGTCTGAAATAAAAGGACAAGATAAAGTATCAGCTAAAGTTGGTCAGTATTAGGACCCTCCGTATCATTAACACTGGAAGATTAAGTCTCCTCATTTGCTATCCTACACCCCTTTTCAGGAGAGGAAGGAACTTCTAAGAGGAGAAAGGCAACAACAGCATGGAGGTATTTTCAGGAAAATGTACTCTGGGGTTTTTCACAAATGAACTTTTTAACACCAGGGCAGACATATGCATAGTGCTTTTTATGCACAGTGATAACATCTTTCCAAATAATGAATCCCATTTTTCTCTAGTTTTGTCACATTTAAAGACAATTCTTGGCAAAATCCCTTGGTTCACAGGCATTTCTTCATAAATCTTCCCTCACATGTGTGAAAGGCATGAGCAATGGGAATCAATTTGCCCTCTCTGTCAATGACCAACTGGAATACATGGAGGTCTGCCTGGAGATGGGTGACGAGCTGAGACCTTATGGGTCAGGATTAAAGGGAGGGCAACGTCCACTTGCAGCCCAGAAAGCCAACCACATCCCGGGCTGCATCAAAAGAAGCATGGCCAATAGGCCGAGGGAGGTGATTCTGCCCCTCTACTCCGCTCTCGTGAGACCCCACCTGGAGTACTGCGTCCAGCTCCGGAGCCCCCAACATAAGAAGGGATTGAAGGTGAAAAGGGCCACCAAGGAGCTCTTTTTGGGGCCTTTCAAAGCCGGAGAAAGTGACTAGCTCGTCCTTGTACTCCTGCCGGAACCAGCAGCTTGAGGGAGGGCTGCTGAGGCGGCAGGGGCAGAGCCTGCAGCACACGCGGCAGTTCAAAAGGAACTGTGAATGAGCGCAGCGAGACTTGCTGGGCACCGAGCAAGTGGGCAGCCGGTGGGCGGCACCAAGGGCGTCACCTGGGAGTACCATGGGAGGGTGGACCCCCTGAGTGGGCAAACTGACCAGGCTAACAGGGTGCGACAGGTCGTGCGGAGGGGTGCTGCTACCCTACCAACTTGGTCAGGCAGTCATGGTAACCACCCGGCAGAAGACCGTGGCCCCAAAGAACCGTGCACGCACCAGCTCTGATGCTGCTTCGCAGACAGAGCTGTCGTGCGAGCTTGTTGCCACCCAGGCATGGGGCTGCAGGGTGTGCCCTGCTCTCATGCCGGTGTCGGATGGCAGCAGTGAGCACGCCTGTGGCAGGTGTGCCCAGGTAGAGGAGCTCCTACGCTTAGTGATGGAGCTCAGGGAGGAGGTAAGTACGTTGAGGGTCATCAGGAAATGCGAGAGGGAGATTGATACGTGGAGTCGTACCCTGTCACCCATTACAGAAACCCAGCAGGCAGACAGAGCCCCTGCTACAGAGAACTCCCACTCCTCTCCCCGACCAGATGAACAGGGTAGCTTGGAGGGAAGGGGACAATGGCGAGATGTTCCTGCCCGACGCAACAGGCACCACAGGCACATCAGCCTGCCAACTACCTTACCTACTGAGGTCCCCCTGCAGAACAAATACAGTGCTCTGCAAGAGGAACCGAACTACGGTGAGGATGATAATCCTCCCAGTTTGGAGGTGTCATCGAGGCCTCGTCGGACCACCCCCCGAATTAAAACTGCCTCAGCAAAAAACAAAAGACGGGTCATTGTAATAGGTGACTCAGTTCTAAAGGGCACGGAAGGCCCAATTTGTAGACCAGACCCGCTATATAGGGAGGTTTGCTGCCTCCCTGGGGCCTGGGTTGACGATGTTAAGAGGAAGCTTCCTTCCCTGGTGCCACAATCAGATTATTACCCCATTTTAGTTTTTCAGGTAGGAAGTGATGACATAGTGAGAACGCCAAGGGCAATGAAGAAAGACTTCAGGGCCCTGGGACGACTGGTTAAGGGATTGGGAGCACAAGTCTTGTTCTCCTCTATCCCTTCAGTTGCAGGGAATGATGAGGGGGTAAACAGGAAAAGCCAGCAGGTCAATGACTGGCTCCGAACCTGGTGCTACCGGCAAGGTATCGGGTTCTTTGATCACGGCCTAATTTACAGAACACCAGGGCTGCTGTTAGCAGGGAAAAGCCTGTCCCGCTAGGGGAAAAGGGTTCTAGGACTAGAGTTAGCGGGGCTTATCGAGAGAGCTTTAAACTAGATTGGAAGGGGGATGGGGATGTAACTGGGCTCACCAGAGAGGTGCCCGAGCGTAGTAGCTCAGCACTTGTGTGGGCAGGGTGCTAGAATTTTTGAGAATCGGAAGGCTCACCACATCTCTAGGGCAAAAACTACACACTCATTGGCCTCTCCGAAATGCCTGCACACTAATGTATGCAGCATGGGGAACAAGCAAGAGGAGTCAGAGATCTGTGTACAGTCACAGGGCCATGATCTCATTGCAATTACCGAGACATGGTGGGACAGCTCGCATGACTGGAACGCTGTCATGGAGGGCTATGTTCTCTTTAGGAAAGATAGGCCAGCCAGGCGAGGTGGGGGAGTCGCTCTTTATGTGAGAGAGCAACTGGAATGTATTGAGCTCTCCCTGGGGGCTGATGAAGAGCAAGTTGAGAGCTTGAGGGTAAGGATTAAGGGGCAGGGTAACATGAGAGACACTGTTATGGGTGTTTATTACAGGCCACCTGATCAGGATGGGGAAGTTGATGAGGCCTTCTACAGACAGGTGAGAATCACCTCACAGTCACAGACCTTGCAGGCCTTGGTTCTCATGGGGGACTTCAACTGCCCTGATATCTGCTGGGAAGGCTACACTGCTAGGCATGTACAGTCCAGGAGGTTCCTCCAGTGCATTGATGATAACTTTTTGACTCAGGTGGTGGAGAAGCCCACAAGGAGAGGTGTACTACTGGACCTAGTACTGGCAAACAAAGAGGGACTGGTGGAGGACGTTAAGGTTGGGGGCAGACTTGGCTGTAGTGATCATGAGAAGACAGAGTTCAGGATTAAGTGCAGTATGCACAAAATGACAAGTAGGGTTGACACCTTAGACTTCAGGAGGGTTAACTTTGAGCTCTTCAAGAAATTCATGGGAGAAATCAAATGGGAGAGGGCTCTAGAGGGTAAGGGGGCTCAAGAGAGTGGGCTGGTATTTAAGCACCACCTCCTCCAAGCTCAGGATTGGTGCATCCCGAAGAGCAAGAAATCAGGCAAGGGAAGGAGACCTGCATGGCTGAGCAGGGAGCTTCTGAAAAAGCTCAGGTGGAAGAAGGGAGTTCACAGGATGTGGAAAAGGGGGCTGATGGCTTGGGACAAGTATAAGAATGCTGTCAGGGTATGCAGGGAAGAAACGAGGAAAGCCAAGGCAGCCTTGGAATTGAACCTGGTGAGGGATGTCAAGGCCAATAGGAAGGGTTTCTTTAAGTATATAGGAGGCAAAAGGAAAACCAGGGAAAATGTGGGCCCACTGTTGAACGAGACGGGTGCTGTGATGACGGATGATGCAGAGAAGGCAGAGTTGCTGAATGCCTTTTTTGCTTCAGTCTTCACTGCTCAAGCCAGCCCTCAGGAGTCCCAGACTTTGCAGGTAACAGAGAAGGTCTGGAGGAAGGAGGACTTTCCCTTGGTTGAAGAGGATCAAGTTAGAGATCAGTTAAGTAGACTGGATATCCACAAGTCCATGGGGCCTGATGGGATGCACCCGTGAGTGCTGAGGGAGCTGGCGGAAGTCATTGCTGGGCTGCTCTCCATCATCTTTGAAAGGTCCTGGAGAACAGGCGATGTGCCTGAGGACTGGAGGATAGCCAATGTCATTCCAGTCTTCAAAAAGGGCAAGAAGGAAGACCCAGGAAACTATAGGCCGGTCAGCCTCACCTCCATTCCTGGAAAGATGATGGAACAGATTGTTCTGTGCGTCATCTCCAAGCATCTGGTGGAAAGGAAGGTTATCAGAAGTAGTCAACATGGATTCACCAAGGGGAAGTCATGTCTGACTAATCTGATAGCTTTCTACAATGGCGTGACTGGATGGGTGGATGAGGGGAGGGCAGTGGATGTTGTCTACCTTGACTTCAGCAAGGCTTTCGACACCATCTCTCACATCATCCTCACAGGCAAGCTTAGGAAGTGTGGGTTAGATGAATGGACAGTGGGGTGGATTGAACAGTGGCTGACAGATAGAGCTCAGAGGGTTGTGGTTAGTGGTGCAGAATCTAGTTGGAGGCCAGTAACTAGTGGTGTCCCTCAGGGGTCAGTACTGGATCCAGTGCTGTTCAATATATTCATCAATGACCTGGATGAAGGGATAGAGTGTACCCTCAGCAAGTTTGCTGATGACACAAAACCGGGAGGAGTGGCTGACATGCTGGAAGGCTTTGCCGCCATTCAGCACGACCTGGACAGGCTGGAGAATTGGGCAGAGAGAAACCTGATGAAATTCAACAAAGGCAAGTGTAGGGTACTGCATCTGGGGAGGAATAACCCCATGCATCAGTACAGGTTGGGGGCTGACCTCCTGGAGAGCAGCTCTGTGGAAAGGGACCCGGGAGTCCTGGTGGACAACAGGATGACCATGAGCCAGCAATGTGCCCTGGTGGCCAAGAAGGCCAATGGCATCCTGGGGTGCATCAAGAAGAGTGTGGCCAGCAGGTCGAGGGAGGTCATCCTCCCCCTCTACTCTGCCCTGGTGAGGCCGCATCTGGAGTATTGTGTCCAGTTCCGGGCTCCCCGGTTCAAGAAGGACAGGGAACTGCTGGAGAGGGTCCAGCAAAGGGCTGCAAAGATGATAAGGGGATTGGAGCATCTTTCTTATGAGGAAAGGCTGAGGGATTTGGGTCTTTTTAATCTGGAGAAGAGAAGACTGAGGGGGCATCTTATCAATACTTATAAATACTTAAAAGGAGAGTGCCAGGAGGAATGGACCAGTCTTTTTTCAGTGGTGCCCAGAGATAGGACAAGCGGTAATGGGCACAAACTTGAACATAGGAAGTTCCATCTTCACATGAGGAGGAACTTCTTTACTTTGAGGGTGGCAGAGCACAGGCACAGGCTGCCCAGAGAGGTTGTGGAGTCTCCCACACTGGAGACATTCAAAACCCGCCTGGACGCTGTCCTGTGCAACCTGCTATAGGTGTCCCAGCTGTGGCAGGGGGGTTGGACTAGATGGTCTCCAGAGGTCCCTTCCAACCCTGACCATTCTGTGATAGAAAGGATGTGGACCTGTTGGACTGAATCCAGAGGAGTGCCACAAAGATGATCAGAGGGCTGGAGCCCCTCTCCTTTGAAGACAGGCTAAGAGAGTTGGCGTTGATTACCCTGGAGAAAGGAAGACTCCAGGGACACCTTATAGCAGCCTTCCAGTACCTAAAGGGGGTCTACAGGAAACATGGGGAAGGACTCCTTATCAGGGAGTGTAGTGATAGAACATGGGGTAATGGTTTTAAACGGAAAGACGGTAGATTTAGATTAGATATTAGGAAGACATTCTTTACTGTGAGGGTGGTGAGGCACTGTAACAGGTTGCCCAGAGAAGTCATGCGTGCCCCATCCCTGGAGGTGTTCACGGTCAGGTTGAATGTGGCTTTGAGCAACCTAGTCTTGTGGAAGGTGTCCCTGGCCATGACAGGGTGGTTGGAACTAGATGGTCTTCAAGGTCCCTTCCATCTCTAACCGTTCTATGATTCTATGAAATGGGCATATGTACCTTATATCAGGTAAGAATCACTGGAGAGGTCAGCGATCACCATCTACTTCGTGTTACAGAGGTCCAAAAAGATAGCTCACCTACAAGACAGTAGATATTTTCCCTGCTTACTCACTTCCTTTGTGTTTTCTCTTGTTATTTCTTGGAGCCCCAGAAAGGATCACTCCTCTATTTGAGTCTCCCTCTGCCCAGTAAGAAAAGTCTACCATGCTAGATGACAAAAATTTGAGTACATAGGACATCATGTCTGCGCCAGGGACAACGATAGAGAGTTCTGAAACCTTTATGCTACTCACGGATGCACATCGGAGGTGGAGTCCAGCCATTCTCTTGACATTGTATCACTCCTGTTTCTTGTCCTTCTGGAGTTACAAAGCCAGAATGACACCTGTAGCTGACCTTGTCCCGTACACGAAAGGTTTTCTTTTCCACGGTGAAATAACCATTGTCAAAATTGATATTCTGGCATTTTTCTGAAAGAGATATAGACAGAATTTCTTCCAAGTAAAACCGTGCTAAACTACATGCTTGTAATACACAGAAGAAGGAGGACAAATGAAACAGCAGTAGGATTTAGAACATTTTTAAGAGCACATGAAATTTTGCATCTGCATTGAGCTCTCTTCCTGAGGGACAGCTGAAAAGTGAAAAGTTAAAGTTCACAGTTACCAACTCATGCAGCACAAACAGGGATGGACAGGGGTTTGATTTGCAGCAATCGTGCAACCTTCCAAAATTGTATGTCCATATCTAGTTGTCACTAGAAATGAAATCCATGTTGGGCATGCACTGCACTGTGCATGCATAAAGAGGAACTTCTGTCCATATTGTAAGGGGACAAGGGGACACACACGAGAGATCTTCATGGTGTGCAGGTACCAGCTCTGTTCTACCAAAAAGAAATCACGGTGCACATATTGTAGGACTAAAGCAAATTTGTAGCAAAGGATCCCTACTTGTACACTAAAGCACTAGTGCAGGCCAACCCAATGTTGTAACTGATTTCACATCACTTGGAATACATTGTTTAAGCCAGTCTAAATGGATGGAAATCAGTCATCTTGGTTGGATGTTATGGTCTTGTATTCTGAAAGAAAACTTTCATAGTATGCTAAATTCTTTACTAATAAATCATTCTATGAAGGAGTTTCTTCATTTTAAGAAATTAACACTAAACCAAATAGTAATATTTGCGCATTAAAGAGTCAAGTAAATAAAGATATGGAAAAAAAAGACTTTGATGATACACTAGAGGGTGTATTTGAATGTTGGAAGCAGAGTTAATGATACTTTAATGAAAGAGTTTCAAAAGTTTAAATTTCACATCACATTTTTTTGTGTTTATACCAGTGATGGCCACAACTGCCTAACAGTAGGAATCATAAAATTTTATTTTGCTTGCTCGTTGCTATGTCAAAATCTCAGTAGGTAGTAGTCCAAAACATTCCATGGTTGGCATCTCTATCAGAAGGTAGGATTGTTTCCTAAAAAATATTTTTGCAGTCCAAGAAATGCTAGGTTGAATTATTTCCTTTGTCCATATGAAATCATTATCTAAAGTATTTAAAATTCCTGTGAGACAGTCTAGCTATTTCAGGCCAGGTGCAAGTCAGGAGCAAAAGCTGGAAACACAGTTAGAATAGGCAACCTTCCTAATCCTCCCCCCTTCAAGTATGATGTCAACTGGCAAGAGAAACAGGGATCAGGTGGCATAGCGAGAGACTGAAAGGAGACAAGAAATTACAGATAGGCGCAAGGGGAATGACTACTACTTATTATATTGCTGCACAGCTATGTTATAACAAGATTTCACTACTGAAGACAAACGACTCCCATCCCAGAGCTTACATTCGAGGTGATCTGAATGAGACACGTATGGACATTTTACAGGGTTACATTCTGCACTTTTTTATAGTGACTCACCTCAGCAGCATACAGGGTGATGAGAGCTGCATGAGCCAGTTGAGAGAATCACAGCATTGTGTTTCAGTTGTAGAGCACCTAGACTTAGAGCTACTAAGCAGAGGTGATGGATTAGTGTATGTGGTGTGATGATGGATTTACTGATTTTAGCTAGGAACCTCAACAAAATACAAGCACACTCACTTTCACGGATACATCTTGGAGGAGGTGACCAGTCATCCTTTGTGCATGTGACTTCTCCACCTTCGTGTTCAGTATGAAAGTCATTGTTGCAGACATATTTAACTCTCTCACCTTCCTTATAAACGTTCTGGCTATGTGAGAAATAACCATTTTCCAGACTTCTGACATAACATTTTTCTAAAGAAGGAAAGTAAGTACATTTAACCACAGTAATTTGTACAGCAAGAACTGAGGTAAATTAATTCTTAGGAAGACGGTTACCAAAAAAGGGTCTCCTAGCACATTTCTGTATCCTTCAGTCCCCAAAAGACATTTGCGTTCAAACCTGAATGAAAGCACGTTTTGTTTCACGACCCTAAGAACTAAGCAACCACATGAGCAGGAGTGCAAGTGACTACATAAATTGCTAAGAAGCCGTAGTAAAAAATATCACTTACCTAGTATTCATAAGCAAAGCTGGCCAACATCTAGCATGGTGTACAGCAGCTCTGGTTTTGTCTGCTATGCCTCTAAAATGTTGATGTCTGTCCTGAGTGATTTTCAGCATTTGCCTCCAGGAGATTTTATAATTTCTGTGCAAATGTATCAGCCTCTCAAACCAGCTCTAGAGATTTTTGCAACAGCTAAGCACCCTGGGTCTATAGCATCCTGTGCCCCCAAGAGCCCAGACACAAGGAAGATGGCCGAAGGAATGCTACAGCTGTGTTACTTGAGTAACTGGTCAGCTTCCTCTGGGGAGAACTCCACTCATTTCCTGCACTTAGCACCACTCCACTGAGGGCAATGGGGAAAGAGCAACCTTTTGTAATCCACTTCCAAGCCCTACCAGTAAGTAGGAACTTTACTATGACTGAAGATGTGTGTTAGGAGAGGAGGCCCCAGCTCGCTACTTTAAATCTATTTTCTGTAGTTCAATCATTAAGTCAGTGTATCTGGATCTCTTGCTGATGCCATGCTAACTTTCAGCTTATTGCACGTGTGCCACCTTCTCAGCTCCACAGGTTATCCAAAAGGACCAGGCAATGGATCTCAGAGAAGAACCTCTAGACAAAGCACCCAAGCCACAGAAGGAAGAATATACATAAAGTAGAAACCTTCTGTTTGTATGTGCAGATGAAAGTAGGTGCATGCATGTGACTCAGAAGCCGGAGAAGAGAAACATTTCCTATGTATTTCTTAATCTCACAGATAGTTTCAGGAGTAAAGAATCTTCAAAATCCAAAAACATCGTTTCAGCCTTACTCACTTCAGAGTGTCACTTACTAGCTGACAGTCTGAGCTCTGCAGATAGGATGACAGTCTGGGTGCAGTTCCAGTGGTCAATTAAAGCAGTTCTACTTAAACAAACTGTTCTTTATTCCATCTTGTGCTCCATCGGCACAATTTCTGCTGCACAGAACTTTGATAATTACAACAGAATTAAGCATATAGTGGAAGTGTACTTACTGACGCATTTTGGCTCTGGAGACCAGCCCGTTTTAGTACAGAGCATTCGAACCCAGTAGTCTCCACTTGGGGTTGAATAACCATAATTGCAGTGGTAATCAGCATACTGCCCAAACTGCATTGGAAAGTAATAGTCTTTGTTGTACTCCAGTGCTCCACTCAACTTGCCGTTTTCTATAGTTGGGTAGTCACATGGTTTCTCTTGAAATAGAATATAACAGCAACCATATCAACACGTGCATGACAAAAAGCTCAGAACACTATTAATTCAGATTCAGCTTCATCATCTGAGTGCTTTCTGAAACTGACAGAATCAGGACTACACCTTGGCAGATCCTGAGGAGTGCGGGAACAATTGCACTCTGCTTCTGGTGTCTTTGTCATTACCTATACCTATGTTGGTTCCCTCTGTTTCCATTGCAACCAACAGAAATTCAGTCAATACTCTCAGTGGACTCCAAAGGCTGATTCATGAGACCAAATGTAAGTATTTATTCTAGGGTGAGACGACACTGTCGTTGTAGAGTGGCTTGACTGAAGTTACTATACTGACCATGATGGGAGCCCAGACAGCTAACTCAGATAAAGACACTGAACTGTGGACTCTTAAAATTGAGATAACTCCTGTTATCATTTTCATTTGCAACTTTTGGGATTCTGCATCAAAAGCTCTTCCTAGCTCTTCTCTTTTTTATTTCAAAACTAGAGTGGTTTTCTTTTGTTCCCTCAGTTCCTCAAAAGAACTGACCCTTTTCAGGGACAAGCCAAGGACAGAAGAAGATTCCCAAAAGCTTTCATTCAAGTTTACCCAGCGTGTCCCACTTCGCCATGGCAGGTAGGTTCGTCCTGAAGTGCTCTGACACACAGCCTACGTGCTGTGGCAGGGGAGATCACCTGCTTGACAGACCAGGTTATAATAGGTAGAATAAAACTGTGATTGTTCATAATATACCAACATACAATTGCAAATAAAAATCTAAAGCTGTGATAACTACGATGAAAGCTACCATCCAACCATTACAGACTCAAAGAATCATAGGAGTTAGAAGGGTCCTCTGGAGATCATCTAGTCCAACTCCCCTGCCACAGCTGGGACACCTATAGCAGGTTGCACAGGACAGCGTCCAGGCGGGTTTTGAATGTCTCCAGAGTTAGAGACTCTACCACCTCTCTGGGCAGCCTGTTCCAGTGCTCTACCACCCTCAAAGTAAGGAAGTTCCTCCTCATGTGAAGATGGAACTTCCTATGTTCAAGTTTGTGCCCATTACCGCTTGTCCTATCTCTGGGCACCACTGAAAAAAGACTGGTCCATTCCTCCTGGCACTCCCCCTTTAAATATTTATAAGTATTGATAAGATGCCCCCTCAGTCTTCTCTTCTCCAGATTAAAAAGACCCAAATCCCTCAGCCTTTCCTCATAAGAAAGATGCTCCAATCCCCTTATCATCTTTGCAGCCCTTTGCTGGACCCTCTCCAGCAGTTCCCTGTCCTTCTTGAACCGGGGAGCCCAGAACTGGACACAATACTCCAGATGCGGCCTCACCAGGGCAGAGTAGAGGGGGAGGATGACCTCCCTCGACATACTGGCCACACTCTTCTTGATGCACCCCAGGATGCCATTGGCCTTCTTGGCCACTAGGGCACGGTGCTGGCTCCGGTTGGCACCTGGGCTGGCTCACGATCATCCTGTTGTCCACCAGGACTCCCGGGTCCCTTTCCACAGAGCTGCTCTCCAGGAGGTCAGCCCCCAACCTGTACTGATGCATGGGGTTATTCCTCCCCAGATGCAGTACCCTACACTTGCCTTTGTTGAATTTCATCAGGTTTCTCTCTGCCCAATTCTCCAGCCTGTCCAGGTTGTGCTGAATGGCGGCAAAGCCTTCCAGTTGTATCAGCCACTCCTCCCGGTTTTGTGTCATCAGCAAACTTGCTGAGGGTACACTCTATCCCTTCATCCAGGTCATTGATGAATATATTGAACAGCACTGGATCCAGTACTGACCCCTGAGGGACACCACTAGTTACTGACCTCCAACTAGATTCTGCACCACTAACGACAACCCCCCGAGCTCTATCTGTCAGCCACTGTTCAATCCACCCCACTGTCCATTCATCTAACCCACGCTTCCTAAGCTTGCCTGTGAGGATGATGCGAGAGATGGTGTCAAAAGCCTTGCTGAAGTCAAGGTAGACAACATCCACTGCCCTCCCCTCATCCACCCATCCAGTCATGCCATCATCAAAGGCTAGCAGGCTAGTCAGACATGACTTCCCCTTGGTGAATCCATGTTGACTACTTCTGATAACCTTCCTTTCCACCAGATGCTTGGAGATGACGCACAGAACAAGCTGTTCCATCATCTTTCCAGGGATGGAGGTAAGGCTGACCGGCCTATAGTTTCCTGGGTCTTCCTTCTTGCCCTTTTTGAAGACTGGAATGACATTGGCTATCCTCCAGTCCTCAGGCACATCACCTGTTCTTCAGGACCTTTCAAAGATGATGGAGAGCAGCCCAGCAATGACTTCCGCCAGCTCCCTCAGCACTCACGGGTGCATCCCATCAGGCCCCATGGACTTGTGGATATCCAGTCTACTTAACTGATCTCTAACTTGATCCTCTTCAACCAAGGGAAAGTCCTCCTTCCTCCAGACCTTCTCTGTTACCTGCAAAGTCTGGGACTCCTGAGGGCTGGCTTGAGCAGTGAAGACTGAAGCAAAGGAAGCATTCAGTAACTCTGTCTTCTCTGCATCATCTGCCACCATGGCACCTGTCTCATTCAACAGCAGGCCCACATTTTCCCTAGTTTTCCTTTTGCCTCTGATGTACTTGAAGAAACCCTTCCTGCTGACCTTGACATCCTTCGCCAGATTAAATTCCAGGGAGGCCTTGGCTTTCTTCGTTTCATCCCTGCATACTCTGATGGCATTCTCGTACTCTTCCCAAGTGGTCAGTCCTTTCTTCCACATACTGTAAACCTCCTCCTTCCACTTGAGCTTTTTCAGAAGCTTCCTACTCAACTATGCAGGTCTCCTGCTTCCCTCACCTGATTTCTTGCTCTTAGGGATGCACCAATCCTGAGCTCGGAGGAAGGGATACTTAAATATCAACCAGTTCTCTTGAGGCCCCCCTACCCTTGGGAGCCCTAACCCATGGGATTTCTCCAAGCCGTTTCTTGAAGAGATCAAAGTTAGCCTTCCTGAAGTCCAAGATTGCAATCCTACTTGTCGTTTTATGCATACTACTCTTAATCCTGAACTCTATCCTCTCATGATCACTACAGCCAAGGCTGCCCCCAACTTTAATGCCCTCCACCAGTCCCTCTTTGTTTGTCACCTCTCCTTGTTTTGTTTTGGTTTGGATACTTTAACACTCACTACGTCCTCTTATCTTGACTGACATTCTGTTCCTGTGTACCTGTATTTATAAATGTGATGTAAATGTAGATTATACCATTTTTTTATAGATGATTTTTCTAAACCATCAAATTAAGGTTTATATCATGAAAAAACACAATGAATAACCAACTCTCATTTCTCATGCTTCTTAAGTTTTCCTCTTGACCTCCTTTTCACTGAGGTATTTCCAACAACTCTGCATGTGTCTTCATTCATGAGAGCTACTTACGGACACAATTTGGTTCAGGCATCCAGCCATTCTTGGTGCATTCAGATGTGCTTTCACCAGTCAACGCTTTAAAATGATATCCAGGATTACACTGTACTCTGATTCTATCACCTTCTACGTAGTTGTCTTCTTGAGGTCTAAAGTTCCCATTGGGAATTCTTGGAGGAGAGCATACAACTTCTAAATAAAAAGAGAAAAACTGGATGCTAATTTGAAGAATATGTTTAAACTTATTGCAAAAGTTCTTATTTTCATAGTATATTGACTGTAACTGCATAAAATTGTTAAAAAGATTCTTAGGGCAAAGACAAGGATACATTTCTCTCCTGCTCTTAAGAAATGTATGATTCTGTAAAAGGAGAGTGACAGCTGTTACTGATGTCACGCTAGTTAGAAGATTAAAACTTAACTGCAAAGAGAATGGTTGGAGCAAGAACTAGAGGTGATAAAAATGAATTTGACTAATCTTTTCCAGTAGGTCATTCCACAGCTGGAGCTCAAAATGACAAAATGACATATATTGGGCTCACTCACAGCTCTCCTGGTCTGGTTTATGGACACTCTCCTAAAGGAGGGCAGGTTCACTGGCAGGTCCTAAATGGAGCAATAACTATACTTAACTAGGAACTGATTATTCAAAGGCTGTGGGATTAAGATTAGGGTCTTATACTGACACTGGATGTATTTCAACAACTGAGAAAGCATGAGAATGCTATTCTAAAAAGCTTATGATATCTTTATGCTCAGAGAAGCCAGGCAAACATATTATTTATAAACTGTAGCCTGTCTTTTGGTTTTTTTTGTATTCTACTTCCAATTTAGAAAATATCACCGACACACTCAGGGCTGGGAGGGGATGACTGTAAGGTAACTACAGGTTGGTCCTGCTGTGGAGTGAAGGTGAGCAAATCAGCTGTATGCATGTACTGCTGAACCTTCTAGGTTCAGTGGTAAGTCAAGTACCAGAACTACTATTTGAGTATACCCCAAGTATCAGTGCCCAGTATACAAATGTCTGGAAGCATGTTATGTTTGGCATTTCTCAAAAGCAGTATGTTGCTAAACCATAGGCAATGCATATTAATTAGTATCATTACTAATCTTGAAGCAGAAAGGTCAAGAACTGAGTGGGTTCTAAGAACGACTACTCTTTATTTCTAAAGCAGTCTTTCTGGAAGAGGTCCCAGGAAGGTAGGTGGTATATAACATCCTACAATGTTGTCCACTTGCCAACATTTTTTTCCAGTTTTAAGTGTTTGACAACTTCTTGAAGACAATTCAAGGCACTAATGACTTCCCCAAAATTTACATCAAACTATTTCAACTGGGACATAAATGCATATTTCTGTTTGTGGGACATGGAGATCTAATTATAGTCTTTAAATGCTGTAGTTGAATGAAACTAAAATAAAATCCATGACCCAGAGGGCTGATGTCAAACAGGACTAGCCTCAGAAATTATGGATTTGTCATCTTAAATGCTGAGAAGGCATTTGGGAGTTAGAAAGCAAGAGGAACTTTCAGCACTGTAAATACATTAATTTTTAGAGATTGTCAGACAATTTCTGATGGGAAGTTTGAACACCATGGATAATGTGGTTGTGCAATTACAGTTCTGACGACATTAAACAAATTGCTGTCTTTATCATAGACTAAGGGTCATTGACAGCAGCAGGATTCATGGATACCGTGTCACATTGGTCTCCGTTTATACGTCACTTCACGTCCATGGTTCTTAGGGTTACTAAACTTCAAATCTAGGTTGCACACAATTCTCGATGTAATGGCTGTGTAGGAAGTACTATTGTTTTCAGCTTTATACATAATCCAGCACTACAATTCCATTGTAATTTTCATCTTAGACACTTATGGCCGTCAATGGATTACTTATCCTTCTGAAATTGGACTACTTCACATTTGCTCGAAGTCCTTTGGAAATGACCCCATCAACTTCAGATTATTTTTCCTACAACACTATTTTACTGTTTCAGAAGAACTCTTGAAAGGCAGCTTAAAAACTTAAGTCAGGATTTTAATTTGAAAGATACTTTGAAAGATATTTTTGTAATTTCCAGTCATTTCTGAAAGGTTGCACAGTACACTAACAATTTCTTACTGAAGTTCCATCAGTGAAATAGGGATCATTTTTCAATTGTTCCTCTTTGGAATGGATTGATCAGAATTAGTAGTCTGGAAATTTCAAGAATGGATATAATGACTAGCAACCAAGTGCTCAGTCTGCTCAAACTACAGTAAGACTCATCAGGACACTCAGACAAAAAGCAGAGGTCGGTACAGTACGTCAAGCAAACTTCTATTGTCTTGAATGTTCATACAGGATGAGATGTTGAGTGATACGTTACTGAGTGGTTAGTCTTATGATTACAAGTAGCAGAGTCTTGGCTATGGTGACACAGCATTTCCTACTGAACATGGAAGACCTGAACATGCATTAACTTGTATCTGCCCCTCAAAGAACTGCCTGTGATTCATAAGTAGGTCATCGGGCTAAGACAATTAGCTTTCCCCAATTTTATTCATACTGCTGCAACCTATATGGTATCATAGACATATTTCTTTACCCAGTCTTCCAACACACAGCACAGCCACTGACTTGTACCAGTTATGTTCATGTTAAACACACTTAAAAAGGTATTGAGACTTGATGCAATGACAATAGGACTTCAAAATCCATACCACTTCTCTAAGAAGTTGGTTTCAAATACTAATTTTCCCATGTCATTAAAAACTTCAGACTTCTCCTGTAGGTTGAATTTCTCTGGTATTAATACTTCTTTTCCTGCTTGCTTAAATATTCTTTTTAGTGTCTGATTTTTCCATTCCTTAGATAAAACATTTTCGTCATATTTTGTAGAAGGTAAAGAGATTCAGGTCTTACTGATTTTTCCAAATTAGGATTTTTTTCTAACCCAAGAAATCTTTTTAGTATGTTCCCCCCACTAATTCAGAATCGTATAAAAAAAGAGTAAAATAACAACAGCTACTAATGCTGCATGAAGTATTTTAGCATCAATCTCATTTATGCAGCATACTGTAGCAATTTTTACTTTGTGGACTTATTTAACTACACTCAAGTAACAAAAGACTGAATTAACTGCTTTTGCTACTGCTTTTTGTGGAAAACTCTTACCCAGCTGTTTGGTCCCTTTAGCACTGAATCCTTCCAGATCTTCCTGGGATATTGGTCAGATGTGGATGGATTTATTTTGTTATGAATGAACTTTTTGTCATTACTAAACCCTGAAATTACTTCCTAACAGAACAAACGTCCAAAATAACTTTAGGCAAGGCTAACCAGTGCAATAGGGGGTTGGATTCCATCCTGATTCAGTACATTGTGCATCTGCTCTTTCACCGTATCTGTATCCTTCATCACAGGCAAACTGTAGCTGTTCAGATTCCTTGTAAGACACCTTTGGAGAACGTACATATCCATGCTGAATTTCTGGCACATCACAGATAATCTCTGAAATTGAGAAATACAAAATCCATATATTATAGTTTATTTTTACTTGCTGAGAATAAATGCCTATAGGAATAAAATTTAGGGTTTTTTTCATTTGAATTCACAAAAACATTTGTATTTGGAAACTGAAACTTAATTGAGAACTCTTCAGTGACCTGATTGTGGGTGCCAGGTAGAAAGCATGGTGTAGCACAGCATCAATAGCAAATTGTTTCATAAGACAGATTTCAGGGCTTTGTTTTGAATTTTAATGGATCTCAGAATCAATATATAAGGCAGGGGACATTTTAAAATAAGCAACTAGGCTAGCTGAAATTTAGGATTTTCCATTTTTCAGATAATTTCATTTCCTTGTAATTTCCAACAAACCTGAAGAGCTCTCATAGCCAGTAGACGATTAGTTAAATCATGGCATCAATAGGAAAAGAGAATTAAAATATTCGGAAAACCGACACTAGAATGTTTCCCTATCTATAAAAGAACCTCAGCATCCCTAGCTCCTTGCCAAACCGAATAAAACCACTGAAATCTTGCAGTTTCTGAAAAGTGCATTCATGAAGCCAGAAAATATTCCACGCTTTGTCTCCTAGGCCACAAAGCAGGACACCAAAGAGTTCTCTTGGATTCCTTTGCTGAATTTACTTTGTATTTAGGATGAAATATTGCTCAGTGAAACTGTCATTGTTTAATAAAATTCCCTATATTCTGCAAATGTTACAAGCACAGGTGTTTAATCCCACTTTATGCTGTTCAAATTATAATAAATGGGCATTTCAAATCAGTAAAATGCAGCACTAAAATTGTGAAAAAAACATGTATGTATCTGACATCCTGACATATGTACTCTGCTCGTCTAAACATATACTTCCCGATCAGATAACATATAAATAATCTAAGAATCCTGATGGACTGAATAGTTAACAGTGATTGTTACCATAAACTTCCTGGGATTTACTTTTACATACTGACAATCCAATCCCACACAATCTCTGTTTGCAAAATGAGACAAGTACAAGTACAGTACCAGCTGCAGGCAGGGCAGGGTGTGGTCGACTGTCTGAAAAGTAGTTTTGCAGAAAAAAACCCTGGCAGTCCTGATGGACAAGCTGAATGGGGGCAAGCAACATGCCTTTGCAGCAAACAAAGAAAACAGTGTCTTGGGCTCCATTGGGAAGTGCTGCTGGCAGTTCAAAAGAGGTGATCTTTCCCCTCTGACACAGCACTGGTCACACCACATCTGGAGTCCTGTGTCCAGGTCTGAGCTCCCCAATACAGGAAAGACATGGACATACTGGAACAGACCCAGTGAAGGGACATGAAGATAATTAAGGAACTGGGAAAAACTGACAGATAAAGAGAGGTTTAGAGAGTCTAGAGAAAAGAAGGCTTAGGGGGGAGGGAGGATTTTATTAATGTGCATATGTATGAATTCCTGACTCTGTTGGGGCAGCAGAAATAAAGATGATGGAGCCAGACCCTACCCATTGGCACCCAGTGACATGATGAGAAGCAATGGGCACAAATTGAAATACTGGATATACCACTTAAACATGATAAAACCCCATTTTTACTTAAGAGTGGTCAAACACCAGAATGGGTTACCCTGAGAGGCTATGAAGTCTCCATCTTTGGAGATGTTAAAAAGCCGACTGGACATGGACTTGAGCAACTTGCCCTAGCTGACTGCTTTAAGGGGCCTCCAGAGGTCACTCCCAACCTCCTCGATTCTGTGATTCTGTGGTTCTGCAAAAACTAAAAGGAGTTAACCTTCTAACATGTCAAAGCACATTAGTCTGAAGAAAGAAAAATCCATCATGATTTCTGTGTGTTTTATATACCCTAAGAACATAAGCAATTAAAATAATACTTGTTTTTTAAACTTGGTTCAGATCAATTCAAAATTGTTCCTAATTACTTCAGCAAAATCAACACTGAAGTGATTGAATCTTACCTAGACATACCAAAGCTAGTTTCACAGAAATTGAGTGCAGCCTGGCAAAACATATAGCTTGTAGTGAAAATGTGGAACAACCAGATGGTCCGTTATGACTACATCAGCACCCAATATTCTCTGATTTCTCTTTCTTATCCTACTCCTTCTGCATATATGCAATGGAGATTGTTTACACACAAACTAGGCTTAACTGCTGTAGAATAAAGTGAAAGCTGTGTAGTTTCCCATATGGTAACCGGTCCTTAGAAGTCTGTGAGAATAAAGCTTCTTAATTACAGATAATAAATATTATCCTTTTTACCTTGGCACTGAGGCACATCACTACTCCATTCTCCACTAGAAGAGCAAATTATTTCTTTAGATCCGACAAGCCTGTATTTTGCATTACATTCAAAATTTACAACTTGGCCAAAGGAATATTCTCGGCCTAGCTCAAATGTACCAGTCATAATTATTCTTCCATTTTCTGGTGCTTCTACAGGTAAACACTTTGCCACTGGAAAATAAAACAAAACAAAAGGAAAGGCAAAGGGGAGAAATAGTAATTTTGAGATCTATTCTGTAAAATAAATTGACAGACAAAAAAGTTAAAATACAGAAAACTCACTCTGATTTCCTCATGCATTTTAAAAATATGCACTTTTCTTATATATTCAGATACCATTTGCAACAGATATAATACAAAACCCTAAGCAAAAAGGCAGACTGACATGGGAGGAAACTTGTAGTCCAGCTCTCATCATCCTGTTCTCTGCCCTTGAAGGCTAAAGACAGAGCACCCACCGAACTAGATGACCTCCTGAGGTCTTGCCCTCTAAAAATCCTAGTTAAGGATATCGGAACAATTGTATTACTAAAGTAAACAAACACAATATCAGACATGAATTTAAACCTCTTGTATCTCCTAACTTTGTAACTGCAGAAAAGGAAGAATTAACGTATGTCATCAGATATTTCTTACTAAGAGAGAAATGACTATCAAAGCTCATTCTTAAATGCTCACATAGATATCACTAAGCTTGTATGAAAGTGGCTGGTGTTTTGCCTACCATAGCTCCCACTTCCCTCTGATGACACTCTCCATCTTATGAGCCATCTGCCTTTTCTATAAGTTCACATTCAATCTTCTAGGTTCCTCACAATTAGGACATTATACAAATACTTTCTTTCCTAGGCAATCATATTTCAGCCTAATGAAAACTCCTCAATCATAAAAGAAAAACCTTGCAGTATCTTGGTGACACGTGACAATAAATGTGGGAAACCATTGCTCTATACTGTATGCCTAAAATTAAGGACACTCAAAATCCAGTAATGTCAGGAAATGTCAAAACACAGACAAAAAACTCTAGACAAGAGAAAGATATCTACTTTCATTTGTGATTCTTTATTTAGAGACCCTTTCTTGATATTAGATGCTTAACCAAAAGAGAAATTTCACTGCTGCACACATATGTTAAAATAGACCAGTTAAAAATGATCTTTGGGAAGAAAGGAAGCTTATTTTCATAATCATGCAGGTTTGGAACTGATGAAGAGGTTTCCAAAATCAGGGAAGTATCATCTGAGCCATCCAGTCTACTAAGTCTTGATGTCTGGGTCTCTCTTGCTCTCATTCTTACTTACCGAAATTCTTCCACAGTATGCTAATTGGGAGAAGAACTTAAAACAAAACCTTAATGGCTAGGATATTCACAAGGATGAAGGAGAAAACTAGCTAAAACCACTCATGCTTTCACATAGATCCAAAATGCCTCATCTGAGCTGTCTTTTGTAACCATGTTTTGCAGACAGCTCCTCCATCAGGACCTTTAGGGGAGGCAGAACTCTAAGCCAGTCTGTGGGTGACAAGACTGTTTTGTGAATGCTTTTTAACAAAAAGTTGAGTGCTTATTGGACTAAAATGGCTGAGCAGTCATTGTAAGAGTTTCACCGCTGCATAACTTGAATTTAAACATGTGGGAATTACCACAAGTAGAGAGATCACGGACTCGTTCTAGACAGTATCAGAGAGACAAAAAGAAATAAAGAATTAAGTGTCAAAGTCCATTTACCTTCACAGTGAGGAATGTCATTGCTCCATCCATCTGCCTGACACTCACGGTAATTTCTTTGGCTGAGCATCCGGTATCTTACCGAACAAAAAAAGTAAACAATGCTAAAATACAGTCTCATTATGTGACAAAGCCGGCAGTGCTGCTGGTTTTGAAGCAAAGGAAGTAGGTTTCATATGCTCTAGCACAGATTAACCAAAATGCAACAAAATCAAGTAGTTTTTTGGCCGGGCTCTTCGCTATTTTGTTCTTTTTAATTGCATATGGCAAAAAATATGAAAAAAAACCCAGAAAGTAGGAAGCAATCAGTAAGATGACTGCTTCATTAGAGATAGCAAGGTTTGGCTACATAACAAATAACTTAGGGGTGATTTACACAATCAATAGAAAGCAAGGTAAAACTCCTGTTACCTGTGCTCTAGTATGACTGAAAGCCATGTGACAACATCAAAATAGGACTTAATCCAAACCATATGTATCTCTTGCTTTGATAAGCTAGTATTATCTTAGGTTTAAGGGCAACATGGCCACTGTCTGAAATGACAGTGAAGAACTGTCTGATCTTAAGGGATTAAGGAGAATATTGATTTTGGGACTCTTTTTGTGGAACTCAGACTAGACTCCAGCAATACAAAGACTGCAAAAGCATGGCTAAACCACTGTACTATGCTTATAGCTGATTTGTTTTCAAGAGGAAAGAGTCCAGTCATACGCGTACTTAACTAAGCACAATGCTATATATTTGCCTTGCTGCAGTTTTCGTTGGAGAAAATGAATAGAAGATGAAGACGGAAGAATTTCTTCCAAGCAGTCAGTGAAGACATGTTAGTGAGTCTACCAGAAATGTCTTCCGTTAGACATTTTTTACAATACATTTCACTTCATAATGCATGAAAATTATTTAAGCAGGAATGATGAGTTGTGGTTCTGAATAGGAGACCCTGTTGTACAGGTTAACAACTTCGCTAACATAACTGCATCATGACTGCCTACTGAGAGCACTGATTCCAGCATATGAAGCTGCATTTCCATCTGAACTGGCTGGCTGGTGGAGTCCTGAGGCAGCTTTACAGATAGATCACTATTTTTGTTTTCTACTTGGACAGCCATGACTTCAAGTTAGCTACAGCATTACGTATTTTAGACACTTTGGATGACAGATTCAGGTGCTTGGCTTCAGTTACTCCAATAGCACCAGACACAAAAAAGACTTATCTTTAGTATTACTGTACTTGCAGAAATTTGAATTAAACAATAATCAAGCATTAAATATTAGTAAGTTGCAGCTGCATTACAGACAACAAATCTATAACTGACATTTCTTTTAATATTAATACCTTATGTTAACTCCCATATATCGAATTAAATAAGTATTACCCATCATTACATCTGTACTCAACTCTGGCACCAAATACAAATTCACTTCCACTGGTAAGTTCAAAGGAGCCAAACTCAATATCTCCAGGGTGTCCACAGGGTTTATCTGGTAAAAAAACAGAAGAAGAAGAAAATAAAATTACTTACACCATACACAGGAATGTGAAAGTGTGAAAGATAGCACTTTTCTAGTAATGAGTAGCAAGTACAGGCCTTTCACAATTTCAAAAATGCTCAGTGTTAGCTTGATTAACCCTCTCCTCCTCCTTTTATAGTCACTGTCTTCAATGAGAACACATTGGAGTAACGAACTGCTGATTTAAAAAAAAAAAAAAATAGCAATTTTTATCCTTTAAAAAGGCTGAGCTCATCTTAAGTCAAATTTAATGGCAGGATGTGACTTCAGCTTTTCATACAACTTGTGACATCAGCTGGTTCAAAGCTTCCACTACAGAATCCATCCATGACTGGAAATGAAATTTCCTCAATCTGATGGGGATTGTGCTGAGTAAAGCGGAATGATCTACGGCTGCAGGAGTCTTGTGGTCCTCAGTCCTTTCTGCTCAAAGTTCCACATAGGACTTTTCTGTGGTCTGGCCCTAACTATTTGTCCTGGATTCCCAACAGAATTGCAGAGATGAATACACCATCCCTCTCATTCATCCACTTTTGATGTTATAATATGGACTGCAAAATAAACTGCATAGCTAAAATCTACTAGGCGTCCTCAGAAGAAACCTTTCCTGGTCCCCACCAATCTAGGCAATTCTTAGAGCATATCAACATCCTTGTTTTCTCCAAGGAAGAGGTGTTTGAGTAGGCCCTAAATCTGCTCCAGCGTGATTCACAGGAAATGGACAACTTTATGATCAATTTTGCTGTCTAGTATGGCCCATCCTGAAAAGTGAACGTGATCATTTAACCTATGGTAGACCATCCCTTTTCTCCTTCCCCCTGCACCTTGCCAGTGTCAGTATCTATTCACTGGGTGGCAGTATTTACTAAAATACGTTACTAAAAAGCAACACCAAATTTTGTCTAATTTGAAAGGTCCAAGTTTATTAACTTTTTAATAAGGTTTATTAACCTTATTAAAGGAGCAACTTTATGAATTAATTTTTACTAAAGATTTGTATTAATCTCTGTTTGAATGACACCTGGGACTTAATTTTATATTATAAAACCAAAAAATTATATGCTACTAATAAAAATTTTTTGTTAGGTATGTGACAAAAAAAGCTCACGTGTCTAAAATGTCTTTGTGTTTAAAACTCATTTATTACAGAAAAGAAATATCTGCTGACTAACAATAATAAACTTCAATTTCTTCACTAATGAATTCTGTATGAGTGTGAGATACTTCTAAACTCCTAACAGAGTATACTAGAGATAATAAATAGCAGTTCTCATCCTAATCATGAATATTCCTTCAGAGATTAAAATAGAAGGCATGGAAAAATAATTTTCCATTTCCAAGAAATTATATCATCCATAGAACTAGTTGAATACACTGAAAAGAAGAAAATACTTTCTCTTGACTCACACTCAGAAGGTAGGTTATTGCTTTATTCTGCTTAGATTGTAAATTTCATCTGCATTAGACTTTTTCTAAAATTTTGGAAGCAAGCTCCTAATAACTTAATAACTTAAGATAAATCAAGTTAATAAGTCTGGCCTAGAGTAAGTTCTTCTCCTGTAAAGAAAGATCTTCTCCTTTGATCTGGAGAAAAGGAACTTCCAAAAATGTCTCCTTATGCATACATACTTTTTAGGATGATATTTTAAAGGATGCTGAAATAAGTAAGTTACAGGTAAAGATACAATGGCAATTTCACATTAACATCACTGGCAAGGAACGTGATCTGCCTGGTCAAATGTTTGCACGTATTTTGCATAAATACTTACTTCTGCATTCTGTCAATGGGAGACGTTGCTTCCATGTTCCATCAGCACACTCAAACACAATTCGTCCAAGTTTCATATATCCAGGCCGACATCTGTATGTTACTCGAGTACCGTGTGGATAGGGAGGTTTGTCCCATACTTCAGTAGGCACTTCTTTAACCCTCCTAGGAGGCGGTTCTTTGCAAGCTAAAAATTGTAAATAAAAACATTGGTGACTGAAGCACATGCTAGAAACAGCAAAATAATTTTACAATAGAAAATATAGCAAGAAATCCTGGGGACACTTGTGATCAAATGAGCATATGTTTTCTACTTAATCATCACAAAATAAGAAACTGCCGAGAATCCAGATTATGTGGATTCAAGCAAGTGCCAAGAAACCCCATGGGACAGTCATAATTCATGAAACAGATTTTAGTTACAAAAACTGAGATGAGATTAGTGCCCTGGTTCTAACCACAGACATCTCTTATCCTTCCATCTGCAGGAGCTCCTCCATGCCTGTCATTCCATTACCATGGAGAACAACTCCCATAGAGAACAACTCCATACACTCTGTAGAGTTTCCTTTCAAACTATTTTCTTCTGCAGCCATCACCATCCTTACTGACATTAAGTCCACATTTCATTTGATCAAGTTCTGTCAAATCTCCGCTCACCTTTACATTGCCTAAAATTTCTCTCCAGGCTGAGATCACCTGATATTCCAAAACTTATTTCCTCCTGTCCATGAGATTACTTCTTATAACAAGTTACTTATTACACAATGTAATTAATTCTGAGTATTGACTTTGACCTTTGTTAACTTCAAAGCATTTTGACTCAATTTGGGGGGGGTGGATGGTGTTGTCTGATATTTCTCATTAGCTCAGTATCATACAGTCCTTCCCCAAAAGCTCCTTCCTGGGCCATGTTCAGTGTCCATGAAATGTACAGCCAAGCCCATATGAATTAGAAGAAATGAGCCTGAATCAATTTTATTAAGAAGTTCTTCAACAGCTTGAGAATGAGAAAAATTAGACTAAAGGGGAAAGATACAAATGTAGGAGATGATAATGAAAGACTAAATTATTTTTGTTAAGAAACATTTTTTGTTATTTATAATAATTGACCTAATTTCAGTGACTAATTCTCTGTGCTTGGGTGACTGAAATGTACGTATTATAAAGAGTAATAGAGTCTGGACAGTCTAGCTAATTAGGTGCAATGAAGTAGGTTTTACATCTGAACATGAAAGGTGAGAATTCAGCTAGAGTAAATAGAACAATCTCTGAGAAATTAGGCCTTGGAAAAGAAATTAAACCTCTGTATAGAAAATAAATGGAAGAAGAAATGTCCACCAGGGAAGGAAATTTCTTGCTGAGCAGATTCATTGCTCAGTAGACAGTTGGCACAAAAGTCCTCTCACCGGTTTAGTTGCAAGGCCACAGATTTAAGAAAGCAGCAATATTCTCACTGAAGCTTTCCTATGGATTGTCCAGGTGCTGCCTGAAAGTGGGACTACAAGAAAAATATTTAGAATCTTTCTTCATGTGAAGAATGTGGAGTTATCGCTTGCTGAACTGAACTGTGGAGATCACAACCACACATTAAGTAGCCGTGACTTCTAATACAAAGTGAGCAGATTAAATACTCATTCTTCCACAAAGTGTGGAAAGTGAATTTTACTTTACTTGCACAAAGACATACCCTTGAAAACTCACTGTTTTAATTTCAGTCAGTGGAGTACCTACCAAATTAGAGGCATAATTTTAGAAAATTGTTTAAAAATCAGGAAAAAGATTTGTTACAAGAAAAAAACCTGTGTGATTTTAAGTGTTCTGTAGCTATGACGATGTGAAAATATAAAGAAAAGAATGTTAATTGTGATATATGATAACTTTGTTTTGGCTGTCTTAAGTAGCCAGAAGAAATAGACAAGCTTGGACGATACTGATGAGGTGCTAAAGGAAGAGTATGCCCGCACATTCACATTTTTTCCAACTACTTTAATAAATATGCTCCCTCCTACAAATGATTGCACGTGAGTAAAAATTATTTCTTCTAACCACTAGAGGGTACCACCCTACTATCAAAAAAGGTAGTAGGGATTGCTACTTAGCAGGACTAAGACACATTCAGTTCTTAACAACATTTTTGCAAAATGCAGGAAGAAGCAAAATGAACAAGACTCCTCTAGTTCTGTCTTTCAAATGTGCTAAAAATGGTTACTTTACCCCCAAAAGTTCTTTGTAATGGTGAGAAAAGGATTTTTTTATAATTCTTGATATTTTTAATTAAAGCTTGTTAAATTAGTTTGCAAGCTAAGAAAGCAATGATTTAAGAAACAGGCTATTCAGTACAGGGAACGCTTCTCTGCTCTATTCCTCCCTTACTTCTGAGTTGTATTACGTCTGTTGTGCAGAATGGGGCCTTTTAACTCCTCATTTACTTTTTTTGTTTTTAAAAAAAGCACAAAAGATGATCTCCTGATAGTCTTTTTATCATTACTAAGACTTGCTTCTTTCTGTATGTTTCTTCAACTCTCTCTGCCTGTTCTTTATCACTCCTGCCCTGATGCCAAACTATGTGTTACTATCGAGTGTCACAGTATGTATATGTATTTCTGACTGCAGCTAATTATTCTTTTTTTTAAAATGCAGTTTCTTAGTAGCTTGAGAAGAAGAAATCTGCTGACAGGATATACTTCAAAACTATATTAATTACATCATGCACTTACCATGTGTACTCATCAAAACTGGGAGGGTTTTATTTTTATATTAGAAAGCATGCACTAAATGAATACCTTCAAATCCTTTAGTGAGAGACCAGAAGAGCTAGAATTAATCATTTCGTATTCATATGTGACTTGACCTCAGTTACAAATAGCTCAAACTGTTTTCTTGCCATCATTATGCTGATAGCAACTTCCATAAAGTCAAGCACAAACTAGAAATTCAGGTAGAAGTATTTTTCAGCCCTTGTCCAAAAACCCAGCTCTTGAATAACTCATAGACTTTCAATATGAAGCTTGAACTAAGAACCCTGCATGACCCACGGTAATAGTTGTCCCAGATAAATCAAACATTGCTACATTCACATTCCTTTGCAATCTCTCTGATGTAAAGAAAGCATTGTGAAAAGGAAGTGCAAATTCAGGCAAAATTTCTTTTCAAATTCTAGGACATTTCTGGACTTCTTTGCAAACAAATTAGACATTATTAGTTGCTTTGGAGCAGTATTTATTGTAAGTATATATAAAAAACATAATGCAGTTCATTAATGTCCTTATTTTTCAATTTTTCAAACTAAAATCCATCAGATTGCTTTGATTAATAAGGTCTTCATAATCTTCACGTAAAGTTGAAAAACACCTGAACCGAGCAACGACACACTAGCTCAAAACACGTAGCACCCTTTACGCAACAGTCTATGTAAAGAAAGAAACCCAGACAGAAAGCGAGATTACTAAACATACATTAAACAACATAAACACAATATAAAGAAAAATAAATTGAACAGAAAAGCAGAAAATACCAGACGCTTCTGAAAAGATAGAATATCAGCCACCTCTTTAAACATCAGCCACCTCTTTAAACATGTATGAAAGCACACCTGTATACATTTATCTCATTTAATGGATTAAAAAGTCTGTCAGTCAGATATTTTGTAAGCTTTTCATTCCTCTTTCTCAGATTATATCACAGATTATTTCAGACAGAAAGAAATGCATATTTATTGATTTTTTTCTATTTTAATCTACCAGCTGTTGACAGGTTTTAGATGTTAGAATAATTAACAAACATCATTAATTACAAATGAGTAGTATCCCTATAAATTAGAGCCAGACAAAACATTACAGTTGTGCAACAGGTTAATAACAGCAGCAGTTATCAAAATACATAGGTGAAATAATACCTATAACAGCATACTAAATACTAAAGGTGCTAAATATTGCCAGAAGAAATCTCAATTACTGTTGTCAGAAGTTCATTAAAATAGGCCACAATGCAAACATTTTATTTACATATTGTTTTATTTACCATCTTCACATACACTTTAAGAAAGGGGTTTTAGGTTTTTTTCCACATTAAAGCTTACCTCTTTCTGCAGTACAATACATCCAACATAACAGCAGAGTTGTATAGCCCAGGAACAACATCCTAGAGATTCAGAAACTCAGCAAACACATTTGGTATCGTAGCCTACTTTTTTTGATTACTTTGTGTTATTTCCACTCCTATTTTACTCACCAACTGCTCTAGGAACCGACCTTGCAAAGCATTTGTACTCTGATTTCAGCAGTCACTTCCCCTAATCCTCTTGCAACACGCACGTGTTTCTCTCCCCCCCCCCCCCCCCCCCCCCCCCCCCCCCCCCCCAAACTTTGCTAAGCGATTAAATAAATAAATGTCTGGCAACTTTGGTTGACCCAGTCTTTCCCTGCGGTCTGCTTGTTTTTAATCATACCACATTTTTTTCATATTAATCTCTTCCATACTCAGATAAGTTGTTTTCTTTTGGTATACAAAAGAAGTTGTACAAATAAATTATTTTGTGATTCCTTATGTCTTATTCACTTAGTTAAAAACCAGAAATTCACATTAAATGTATGTAAAAATGAACTTCTCTACTATACGCATATCGTTCAAAATCTATGTTGAAAACAACTGAAACAAAAAGCATATAAACTTATGTATATACATACTTATATATACATATTAAAAAAAAAACTGAAATAAAAATACAAAATGACTTACTAACCCAGTGACTTATCTTGTGTAAGATAACAAACTACCCAGAGCAAAGGAAATGTACTTGATCAAATACTTGACTAAATAAACCTAGGTGACATTGAAGCATTTGTTTCAGTATCACATCAGAAATAATAAGATGGAGAAGATGTGAATGAATTGTAAGATAGATAATGAACTATCCAACGAGAAATAATAAAGATTGTGCTAAAAGAAGAACCGTATGGCAAACTGGGCTAACAGAGGAACTTCTCATGGATGCATGTAAGCAACAGCCTTATTAATATTTTCATTAAATGTCTTGGCTTTAAAAGAAGTGCACTCCAGTGGAAATGTTGATCACATGAACAGAATTACTTGACACCGAGAATTAGGAATAAAAATGTAAGAGTACAAAGTGATCTCATGGTATGGACACAAAACAGTTGCACACCAGATACCCTGCAGTGGTGATGACTGACTGGCATGGAGTATACACAGATCAATCTTGTATACGTTCCCAATAACATACCCTTAAAATCACTGGCTTACTTAGCCTACTGATACAGGATAAAAAAAATAATGTGTTTAGAGAACACATCTCAAACCAAACCTGAATTCCAAATCAGTTAAAGCTTTTTTTCTTCTCAAAATGCACCTGGATTTTTTTTTTAACCTGGGCTGTGTTTTCAGTTACCAATTTTAAGGAATGGTCAGTGAAAACCGGCATTCAGCTGTTTCACCTACACGAACTGTTCCAGGCAGCATAACATCTCTTCCTTTCCCTCCCCCTTTCTCTCGCTAAGTGACTCATATGTGGAGAATGAACTCTCACTCTGCTCCATGACCCTGTGAGGATCGGTCTGCATCCATTTTGCAGTCACTGGTGCATACCTGATCAGTAAAAAGATATTTTTTTTTTGCACCTCCCTAAGTTGAATTCGAAGAAACAGCTCCTCACAGACCTTCACTGCCCAAATCACCTTCACCTGTTCCAGGGTCTCACCAGCCTCATAGTGAAAAATTTCTTCCTGATATCTAATCTAAATCTACCCTCTTCCAGTTTGAAGCCATTACCCCTCGTCCTATCACTACATGCCCATCACTACAAGTCTCTCTCCAGCTTTCTTGTAGGCCCCCTTCAGATACTGGAAGGCTACTATAAGGTCTCCCCAGAGCTTTCTCTTCTCCAGGTTGAACAACTCGACCTCTCTCAGCCTGTCTTCATAGGAGAGGCACTCCAGCCCTCTGATCATCTTTGTGGCCCTCCTCTGGACCCTCTCCAACAGGCCCATGTCCTTCTTGTGCTGAGAACCATGTGCTGCTGTAGACAGCAGTGCTCTAACTGCACCAATCTTACTGCATTACCATACGTGAATGCATTTACACACTTCCATACCAGTGGGCTGCTAGGTGCAAAAGCTAGTTTCCTTGCAGTGGTGAGGAACTTAAGATGGCTTAACCTTTCCTGTCACAGCAGCGGTACTAACTGCTTTTCAAATGTAGCAGTGATGCTGCTGCTTTCCAATTCCTTAAACGCTGTGGGAAGCTCAGAGAGCGAGAAAAACATTGAGGCAGAGTGCTAGGAGGCACTAAGATTCCAACCCAGAGGAAGTGGCTCAAACCAATTAGCTGTAAAAATCCATGCTGCAGGCATCGGTTCTACAATTTCTCCAATTTTAAGGATTGTATCTTCCGATGTCATGAAGCTCAAAGTGGTTCAGGTTTTACCAAACTGCTTTTGGGTTATTAAACCACTTGCCAAATCATTATGGGCTTGAAACACAGTCAAAGATACTCACAGCTACAGCTGAACCAGAACTGGGACTGAACTGAAATTTTACCATAAATTTCCTGACTGCTTTCTATTAATCTAGGCAAGGTTAAAACTAAGCTAAAAGATAACATCAGCCCAGAAGAACACATAGGCATAAACCTCTATGAATAAATTTAAGCTGAAAATTAGAAGACTCACCTAAGTAATGAAGCTTTGAAGTAGTCTTTTTATAGGCATAATGTAGGCCTATACAAAGAAACTATCTTAGATGACAAAGCAAGGGACCAGATTCAGTCCTTTCCAGTCTTGTGTTCGTGATCTTCTCAAGTCATTGATTAAACATCCTAACCAAATGGAGATAAAATCAGGAACTTAATCTTTCTTCCCTTCCTCACTTCTTCCATGGGCTATCAATTGATTCAAAACTTTAATCCTGTCTGATTTAGTAATCTCCAGCCTCTAACAAAACAGAGTGCGTAGAAAAACCATGCCTTGGGACCTCGAAGGCAGGCATAAAAAGTCATCTCTAGAGTACCCTTACCTCCTATTGATAAGAAAGGCAGAAACATCCAAGCAGTTATGCAACCAAAGGCAGCTGGATTTTACCTATGGAAGCAGAGCTATTGCTTTGAGAACTGCTTTTGACCACACTCAAATATTGCTGTGGGCACAGCAAGATAGCCCAAATATCACCACATATTCCCTGTACTAGCAAAACCGCATGTCAAGATATAGGATCATAGGAAAGTTTAGGTTGGAAGGGACCTCAGGAAGTTATCTTGTCCAAAACTCCTGCACAAAATAGTCAGTTATGAGGTCAGACCAAGTTACTCAAGACTTTATTAATTCCCTAATCAATGTAGGGGCTTAACATTGGTTGTTCAAACCTGAATAATTTTGAGAACAGTGTTTGGAAGCCATTTTGTGTTAAGAAGAGGGACCTGAGGAAGTCAGTGTATTCCAGTAGGGAAGTAGTGATGACTAGTAATAGGAGCTCAATGAATCACTGCTGGAACAGCATCTCTGACCAGTATAATTTCAGCATGTTCTAACAGCGTGCTTGCTGTCACACTTGAGCTTAATGATATCATTAGAGCCCACAGAATTCTAGAACCAGTCACTGTTTTGCCCAAAAATTTTCACAAAAGGGTCCTATTCCACTATATTAATAGTGAGATTATCTTATCATAGTGAACAGTTGTCTCTCCTCCCACTGGCAGATAACTTATCTAACTCATAATGACATTACACATCACTTAATGTTTACAAGTGCAACCTAATGGTTTGACAGGGGAAAACGGCACAGTTCACTTAGTTTAAACTGAATTACAATCAAACTGGCTTATTGATTTATTTACAGCATATAATTAACTGGCAATCAGTGAAATATACATTCAGGTTCAGTATCGGCAATACAACAGAGAAGACACAGTTAATAGGTGTTTATTAGTATTTTGTCTAATAAATTTCTAAACGACCTTTCTTCATTAATCCCCCAAAGTTCTAACCGTGCACACAACTGTGCACTGTTCTAACTGTGCACCCAACCACCTGTGGTTACGCACACAGTCCCCCTCTAACACATACTTTCTGCAGGAGATGTGGATGCTTAATGTGTGCCTGCGCTGCACCTTACAGCCTGCTAACGCACACACTAGGGAGAAAGCACCACGCAAGGTCACATATGCACACCCAGTTGTGAGTCCCTGCCTGTTGCACCCTGCACTGTCACTTCCTGAGCTGTATGCAGGCTGCTGGCAGAGTCAGGCAGGGAGGATGCTCTGCCTGGCCCAGACAGAGATTTTGATGCCAGTGGGTGAATATACAACAGTGTCAAACCCAACTCCTCTGATTTTGACTGCTTGCTCTGTTCCCACTGTTCTCCCCACTGTTACAAAGGTCCGTTTGTTCCTTCCATTTCTATCCAAACTAGCACCTTCTTTGTTCAAAACTCACTCTAACTCCCTGGTTACTGTTTAATCTGGCTGATGGTGGTCATCCCTTTAATATGATCAGCTGTAGCATATTGCACTTAGACTGATTTAGATACTTTAACTCACATTCCTATCTTAACAGCTGTTGCTGTTCAGGCTATTTTGCCAAGGATGGGGCCATGTGAGCACCCCTGCAAAGAGAAAAACAGGATTAGGAATTCTTTCAATATTCCTTCAGCTTCTTCTAACGCAAATTAAATAACAGCATGTATTCAGCCAGGGTTTTGCAGCAATGACAGCAGACATATCATGTCCAATTCTAAAAGTATTTCGTACCACACTTCTTGTTTAAGTACCACCTCATTCTCCACCATCTCATTGGTGCTCTGTACTCAAAAGCGAAGTGAAAATTACTTGAAAAGTTGTTCTTTGCAAAAAAAAAAAAAAAAAAAACAAAAACCCAAAAAAAGATGTTCTCCTATATAAAAGCAGCTGTCAGGATCTCTAGTTTTAAATGAAGTCCTCCTACTTGCAGCCAAGGGGAGATTTACTGGAAGGCAATTCACAGGTTATCATCATTTCCCACCAGCTCTCCCTCCCCTGCTGCAGTGCTGCTGTTCTCTTGTTCCTGCAGTTTCTTTCCAGGTCACCACAGATGTCAGACGGCTGTGGTGCACCAGGACTGTGAGTAGCCCTGAAGAGCACGCTGTTCCTTTTTGGATCTGTGCTATGATGGTTCAGCATATAGGAATACAAAGATCAGGTCATATTGTGTGCCCTGTGTCTGAAACAGCCATATAGGGTCATGCTTGCAGCAGTCATGCTCACCAGGCTATGAAAAACATAGCCCTCTACCTACCAAGATTTCAGTTTAATTATACACATAAAAAAAAAAAACAAACCACCTCCAATTTTTTCTTAATCTTTTTGATGTTGAAACAAGTTAAAAATCCACAAAATTGGGCGACCATGATGGCCTGCTCTGAAACCACAGCAACGGGAATAGAAAGTCTCTGAAACAACAAGCTCATAAACATAAATAATCCAGTCTTGAAGTTACCCGTTGTTCCAAGTGGAGTCCCAACAGAACAGAAAGTTGAACAGTAACCTAGTGGTAGCTGATAGGATGAAAGTATAATGTCTAGTTCCCTTAGGTATTTTTAATAAAAATCACACCCCTAGGAGGAGATTTGATACATAAACATGAGACCACCTTAGTATAATGAGCCAGACAGAAATCAGGACATGTGCAAATGAGTTTTTGTTATGTAATTACAAGCGAGCAATCAGCTACTTTGATGTGTTCTTTCTTTGTTACCATTTTGAATAAAAGACCCTCTGTGTGTCCTAACAGGTGTGCTGGCCGCGTTAAATACCTAGCACACTATTCTGCAGATTTGAAATAAAGACAAATATCTCAACTCAGTGTGTTGACTAGGTCTTGCACACCGGGTGAAGAACCCTTATTTTTAGGGACAACACTTTCAGAGGAATTATCAAATTGGAAATTCCTCACATTTCTCCTTCTGCCCTAGCTTTGCAGCTTTACAGTGACCTTAAAACTCTGTTCTCACTTTGGGCTATTTCAGTCTGTTACTGTTTCTGAATCACTATCAAACCTTTCACACCAGCAGAACAGTCTGCTACTGCACAGCCATTTAAAAAAAATAGGCACCGAGTGGAAAGATAGGAGGACTTCAAGAGCATTTTTTGTCTTAAGTTTAAATAATTCCAAACATTGCAGCATTTTACTCTGGAAGGTGTATCAGATGATAGTAAACTGAAGCGATATGCAAAATCAAAATGCAAAAGACACAATAAAAAGTAAATAGGATCATTAGCGACTTAAAGGTACGTAAGAATAGCAAGATTTGTTTAAAAATAAATACTTATTTTGGAAAAAACACACGGAGCAGTCTGGAGCTTATGATGCTGCTTGTAGAAAATTATGATTACTGTTTTTTTTTAAAGTTTCATTATGTATTAGTAATATTCCCCCAACAGCTGTGCTTTCTTAAAGGAAAATTAAAATTATCATCAACTATTCCTGTTGCTACTCCAGCACACAAACCAGCTACCTAGCAAAGAGGTGACATAAGCATTTCTTTCTGCAGAAACACTGCAGAAACTTACTGGACAACATAATTATTATTTATGCTATGGTAGTACTCAGACACCCCACCCCCAGTCTGTACTGTAAGATTCAGAATGAACAAAAAATGAGCCTCATCCCTAACAGCCAAGAATCTAGTAAGCTGTAACAAATGTACATTTAAACTGACAAACAAAAAAAGGGACAAAACTGATTGATATGCTCATGTTTACCTAACTCACTAGCAAGTTCTTTTTGAGAAAAGGATGTGAAAGACAAGAGTAGCGTTGCAGTGGCAATTCCCTTGCAGCAAGGGAGAAGTAAGAAAATGATGATGCTTTCAAATTACAATGTGTGGGACAGAGAGCATTAGGGAAAGATGCAAGACAGAAGTAATCATCTGAACAGGAAATGACATAAAAGAACATGGCAAAGTCCAGGCAGTCCTTGGAACTGAAATGGAAAAGAGTAATTGATCTTTGATTTAACAGATATGGTGTTATGGTCGGAAAAATGGGGAAGGTAAAAAAGGCTGCCCTTACCCAAGCAGCAACTGACAGACAAAATAACAGGTCTAAGAAGAAATGTATGTTAGATTATACAAACTAAACATGCAAGAACTAGATATTGTGGATGCAAGGATCTAAAATTCCAGTCTCAAAGTACTGTGGATCCTATAAATGTTGCACTGCTCAGCAATATCCCTTTGCTTTCCATCAACCTCAAGAAGCACAAGTATTGGGTAAAGGTAAAATGGAAGGTTACATGACTTAAAGGTCATTTTGCCCACTTGCAACTCAATAGAAGCCCACTTAGGCATCCTGGCCTAAGCTACGTCCATTACTAGGTATTATCAGTATACACTGCTGATATATATGCTTTTTAGACCTTTAGTTTAAAAAGCAAAAATTGCAGCTAACGAACTTAAATGCTTAGATCAATTAAGGGATCCTCTAGATAACCATTTCACATTGATGTAGTTTTTTAGTCATATACTCCACACCACTAAATAACAGTTCCATATCATGATATACAAAGGTGGAGAGTCCTCAAAACACACCTCCCACCAGTTTTTGCTATTGGTTTGATTTAGCCTCTCAGATCCATTCAGATTGCAGGATGCTGTGACTTTCAGTCCAGCACGCCTAACACTAGTCCTATAAGGCATCTATGTTCTGCACTTCAGATTTGAGATTGCTTTTGGAATTGATGGTCTGAAAGCCAGGGGGGGAGATAATAACAGATTTCTTTTAAAAAAATGTTGTTTTCTAACTGAGGAGTATACCTTTTTCAATGCTGAAACTCTATTTTCTGAGATAAACAATATTTATCAGCAACTATTTCAGAATTTCTTCTAGGTACATTTTAACAGATAATGTTATTATGCTTTTTTCTACACAAGACTCCACCTCTGCAGACTATTTTGGAAGTGAAATTGCAGGTAAAGTTAATCAAATATTGTTTAAGTACAGATTACTAACCTAAACACCAAATAATTTTGTGAACTGTGAATGCCAAGTCCCTAAATACTCTATTCAGCTGCCAAAGCTGCAGAACTGTCTCGTGTGCTTTCCAGTGCTGTCAGCACTCTAGTCCCCAGTTCTAGTCTTAAACCCAAAATCACACAGACACACTCAAGTAAGACTTGATCAACTTACAGAAATATGAGAATTCCAAAAATTCTCATTAATGACATAAACATCCAGATATTTCTTAGTTACGGGGGAAAAAAAAAAATCAAAGAAGTAAGCACGTTGGAAAAAGCCTCAAAATGAGTCTTATTCATTTATTTTTCAGTCAATCAGTTTTTCAGGCTGCCTAACCCTTCACTAGCACCAACAGACAACCAGCAGAAAGCATGCAAACTTTGCAAAAGCAGCATTTCCACTTAGTGTTTTTCACTGCAGCCTAGACTACTCCTTACGGTAAGTGTCTTATGATGTGTCTGCTTAGTGAGTTAACTGAATCCCATTCAGACAATATTAGACTGTCTTCCTTGAAAGGGCAATAAGTACAAGTTACTCGCATTACAGAACTGTTTAAAGGGATTTAATGTGCGTTTGCTTCATAAATACCTCATTCTTGTTCAACTTTTGTTTTAAAAGTTTATCTTTACCGGCGGTCTTTCTTACCCCAACCCCAATCTCATAATGTACTTAGGAGAATAAAAACAATAGTTAGGATGATAAATTTATCAGCTGGGGAAGACAACTCTCTGAGTCATGGTATACAGTTGAAAAGCAATGGAGGGAACCAGAGTAAGAACTGTGGACTACTTCAGCACCACAATGCAGGGGACCACCAACACTTCTAAGAGGGTGAAATTCACGAGTTTATTGTCATGGGCAAGATTCTTCTCTAACTCCTCACAGTCAGGTTTGGTTTTGATTTACCTGAATAATTCTAGGTATCAATACCAGTAAAGAATGCTCAGTGAGTGTCAATAATTACAGTGATTAATAATAAAGAAAACCTTACAAGCTTTTTGAGGAAAATATCAAAAACTAACCCGATAATCTGATTACTTTATTACAGTAGAACGCACAATACAGATTTAGATAGAGGGGCAGAATATCTTGAATTAAGAACAGTATTAATAACCTATGTATATCTCCATATACACTGCAACTGTTCAAAAAGTCCAGAAGCCATTTGTGTTGTGACAGCCTGTTTTACCCATGTGCCATCAAAAATATAAGCAACCTAAAAAGGAAACCTAAACACTTTTTGTGTTCTTTCTGTACCTCAGTATGATCCAAGATTTACATCCAATCACTAGCAATAAACTCAGTAACAGTGTTCTTAAGCCCCCCCCCCCCCCCCAGACTTCAGAGTTATGTACTTGGGAAGAGTTACACACCTGTACCTAGCCAGTTTTAAAAAAAAAATAAAGAGAGATTCATTAAAGGCTATTTTCAGTGCCCAAGTCAGGGCCACAGATGCTTCTGACACTTCTCAGGTCCAGAATCACCCCGAGAGTACAAACCTACACTTGTTCCTTGAAAGAACTGAGCGTTGCTCGCAGCTTTTCTTTAACACACAAACATGGCAGAAGGAATGCCTAGCATGAGAATAGTGACCCAGTATAATAGTTTATATATAACAGCATCCATCTCCAAGCAGATGATTCAGTGTCTCCTCAGCTTGAAGACACACACTTCCCCGGTATTTTGATTTGCTAATCAAAATATTAGATTTAGTTCACTAAAATCCCATCTCTGTCCAATTTTATATAATTAGAGCTTTTCAGAGTGACCAGGCCTCATATCATCAGACATGTAAAGACACAGCTAATTTTATATCACAAAGAGTTTATATTACTTAAGAGCACAAAATTAAGCTTCTGTATACACTGCATGACTATAGTCTCAATTATGAGTTTCCTTTCTATTAGCTCTGCTCAACTATTTACCAGGTTGCTAGTTTACTAGTCAGCTATTACCATTCTGAAATGCATTTCCATGGTAGAAAAAGTGCAAAAGCTTCTACTGTTACTTAGCTCCTCAAGTATGAAAACAAATGTAATCAATTAAGGTGGAAAAAATAATGAGGCTACTAGAAGATACAGTAGAAACACCATTAATTTCCCAACCTATCTATGATTCATAGACTTCAGTAAAGGACTACAGTGAGCCTAACTACTTTACTTCTATAACAAACCATTGTACTATACAGGCTCCACCCCCACCCCAAGTTTTGGCAAGGTGAAAAGATATCCAGGCAGTGTTTTCTTAGAAGAGGCAGCCTGTTCAACTGAAACAGCCGAGAAAGAAAAAAATTGGCTGCGCATAACAAATATTCTAAAGAAGAAAGATTTTGGACATTTTTTAAAAAATTAGACTTTTAGGGAGCTCTTACCTCAGAACACAGTATGGTAAAACTAGCAAGAAGGCGGCAGCAGGGTAATTCACTATTTTATTTATTTCCCTTATCAGCCAAAGCAGAGTTACCTTTGAACTCTTGCCACATATGTGCATCTGTTTTGCTTCATCTAACAAACCCTTCTGAGAAGCACATTGTAAACACTGAATGCAGCAAGCTGTGAAAAAGCATAAGCATCATACTCCAGTGATCCCAGCATTTTACAGGACCTGGGATACAACATTGCATCCCCTAAAGAAACAGCAATCAGAGAAGCTATGCGTAAGAACTCTGTACTGGAGAAGCAAGGCAAGATACATTGCCTGTAACAACAGCAGATATAATCCGAGTCCTGAGTTAGACTACCTGTTGGTTACCTGTAGAAATCTTTCCCTCACAGCATGAAGCTCAGAGCTGGATTCTCAGCAGGGCACACTACTATGTGGTACACTCCAGGCTTCCACACTTAAGCTGATATTGTATGTGCCATGTCAGCTTTTAACAGGCTTACCTTCTACACAGCAATCCAACTGAATGGAAAATAGAAGGTTCGCTTTTCAACACACAATATGAATGTATGCACCTAATTAAATATGTGGTATTTAAACCGCATTTAGGAAATAACTTCTCATTTATCACTTAGCCTCTGCCAGCAAAATCTAAATCTAAATCTAAAAATTGCACCCATGATGCTGACTGCATGACTTCATTCTGGGAAAGGAATGCTATGACTGAATAGTTTAGGTGAAGACCTAATCCAGGAAGGCAAATCATGACAGGCTGCAAATACTGGGGCATTAGATGCTAAGTATGACTGTCTAGATTACAGTGGATCTTTAAGAGCAAATTTAAAAAAAACATTATTCACCATTTCAATTTGGCAACAGTGAATTCAAACAAATCATCAATCAATATTGGTAACAGGTGCTTCATCAGTCACATACGAAACACTTTCTAGAGCGTCTCCCACTTTCAGGCATTGCCTACAAATTTCAGTCATTGGAACAATCCAACTTCCCTGTATTTTTACAGGGCCTGTGCCACCACTCCTGCTAGGCACAACAAACGCCCAATTAATTAAAAGTGGAAACTGACCAATGGCTTATGACATTTACACCTGAGGTTTCAGACGAGTTGGCACAGAACAGGACCAGACAGGTCAGTAAGCAGATACACCTGACTGACTGAAGACGAGCAAGAGACAAAGTTGTGAAAGACCCAGGTATGCTCAGACAAGCTACCATCAGTAACATGGGGTCTGCGCAGAAGCTACCTATGTCTCACCAAGAAAAAACATTTCATCTTCCAAATTTCGAGGCTTACAGAAACGTGGTTCTGAGGAAGCCCCAGGCAGTACCAGAGGAGGTTGCTGGCTGTAGGAGATGGGCTTGTGAGGGAGCCCCACGAAGGCTCCCAAAGGCGCTGGGACCGGGCTGGTGTGAGGTGGCTCCAGCCAAGTGCCACTCTGCATACCCAAAGTGGGTACTGCACGGTGCCACCCCCACGGACCCCGCTGCGTGCGGGGGCACCCGAGACCCGCCCAGACCCCGGCAAGGCCCGCCGAACCGCCACCGCCGAACGCGCGGCCCTCTCTCCTCCCACCCGTCCCCCTCGCTCAGCCCGCCACGACGACGGCGGCGGCACGTGGGGCTCCAGCCGGCGCGTCGCGGCCGCAGCGTGCCAGCAGCCGGGGCGCCTCCGCGGCGGCCCCCGCCCGGCCCCGCTCCCTCAGGGCCCGCTGCCGCCCCGAGGAGGGAGAAGCCCCCTGCCCTGTACGCTAATGAGGGGGCTGCCATTGGCCGGCAGGCAGAGGTTCCCGCGCCGTCACTGGAGTATGCTAATGAGCGCCCATCCCATTGGTTGGCCCGTCAGCGGCGGCTCCAAACAACATTTGCATGGCGCTGGACAGCTCTTTGTTGTCAACCGCGGCAGGCGGCGGGCGGTGCGCGCGCGTTCGCGATCGCGTTCGCGCTCGGTGGGTGGGCGGCCGGGCGGGGGCGCGCGCCGCCGAGGCCGCCGCCCGCCGGCACCTGCCTCCCCCAGGGCGGGCCGCGCGAGGCCACCCCAACCCGGGGTCCGTTAAACCGCCACTCGCGCGCCGGGGCGCGAGCTGCTCCCCGCCACTCCCCTCAGCCGCACGGAGACAGCGCTGCCGCCGCGCTCCGGCCGCCTTTGTGTGCGCAGCCCCCGCACTCGCCCGGGGGACAACCTGCTCCGCGCCGTTCCCCGCCCCCGGCCCCTCCTGCCTCGCCTGGGCTCTTCCCCCCCCGCAGCAGCACCCCACCAGCAGGGGTGACTGCCCCTCCGCAGGGGAGCGGCGGCGGCGGGTGTTCCCCTCCTGCGGGCAGGATGGTGGACCTGGACAGCGAGGTGCCCCCGCTCCCCCCGCGATACCGGTTTCGCGACTTGCTGCTGGGCGACCAGGGCTGGCAGAGCGACGACAGGTGAGTGCGCACTCCGCCGGCGTTGGGGGGACCGCGGTGACAGCCCGAGAGGGGGCGCGGGGGACTCCGCGGGCGGCGCCCGCCGCCCCTCCGCCAGCCCGCCCGAGAGGGGCGGCCCGGCGGCGCGGGCCCCGCGGAGGGTCGGCCCTGCTGCTGGCAGGTCTGCGAGCTGTGAAGGCACGCACCGCCCGCAGGAGGCCGGCCCCGCTGAAAAACTTTCCCGGGGAAGGGATGCGACGGCCGCCGAGGGGCTGCGGTGCCCCGCCCCGCAGCCGGGGACGAGTCGGGGCCGGCGCCCCGCACCAAGGCGTCCCGCAGCCTTCGGGCCACTACCGCCTCTGCAGAGGGGCAGTACCTTTCCCTTCCCTACGGCTACGGTAGGAGGGAGAGCAGGACAGGTACGATACCGTCTCTGGATGACAACATGCACTGAGGGGAAACCCCAAACAAAATACGCTTTTGCTGCTTGTCGAAAGGCTAACTGCTTGGCTCACTGGGTGTTTTTATTGTACAATATACATGCTTCTTTACATGCAGTTTCTTTTCATGCTAGGATCCTGCGCTTGGATGTAACTAACAGTAATTTATTCCTTTATGAATTATTTCAAGGACTGTCAGCATCTTTAATTATAAACCAACAGAAAAAGGTATTTGTCTCTAGTCGAATAATGTCTTTAAAAGAAAAAAAAAAAACCTTTATATTAAAACAAACCGACCAACCAGGAATGTGTGTTTAATTTCAAAATGGTAAATGAAGAGTATTCATGAACACCAACAGCATCACGCCACTGTATTTGACCATACAATGTGGTGTGTCAATAGGCTATTACACAATCCCATCTTGCAAAATTATGTGTGAGATTCACTTTGTAGTAATAATGTATTCTGGTCAAATGACAGAAAAGCAATAATTGTCTGGTGATATATAACAGTGTATTGGATCGATTTTAATTCAATATTTTTACATTGTCAGAATGAGTCTTTAACTCAAAGTCAGAAACTTTGATTTTAATGCTGGTCTACATCATATAGATTTTAGCTATTTTCCTAAAGAAAGGTGGATTCTCACTGATTGGTAATCACAAGATCATGCAGATATGTAACTAATTATTACCTTTGTTTGGGAGAATATACTACACATTGAAGCAATTAAACAAATGATGTTTATTCAGAGAGTTATGAAAAGGTGAATGACATCTTAAGACAGAAAAAATTTATGCTGTTGGTTGGAAATAACAGCATTGTAACTACGTAATGGAGCTAGAGAGTATGTTTATCAGAGCATGGTTTTATAGTTTAGAAAATAATTAAACCATAAGTGTATTCTCTATTCATAACTTCTGATGACAGTATTCTTTGAGATTTTAGAAAATGTAGATCTTAGCATCTTATACCTACATTTTATTTTCTACTGGAATAGAAAAAACCCTGCAATCATCTTGATCATTTTATCGACTTTATTTAGCTAGAGTTTTGATGGCTAAAATAAAGAAAACATTCTCTATAAACCTTTTTGGACCACTCTTGTGGCTTAACACTTTTGCCAACTCTACTTTAAACTTCTGTCAAGCACTTCCTTGATACCAGTTGTTTGGCTTGAACTTTATAAAATTACCTTCTATGGAAGAAGCATGATCTGGTCTCAAATAGGAAATACTGTATAAGCAACTGCAAAAACCAAAGCGTCCTTTTAACTATAGAAAGGTCTGTTTCAAGACTCTATGCACGTAACAAAATGAAAATAAATAATCCTTAAGAAAATATTGATAGCAGAATTATAGCATAACAGTATTATCGAGCATGACTATTGTGGAAAATTGTAGCGAAGGACTAGTGGAAAATGAATAGTTATTTTTAATTATTTCATTAATGTTCACACAAGCATTACAAGAGAGATCTCTATCATACCTGAAATATAAAATATGAAGCCAGGACTGAAAATGGCTAGTGGAAATGGCTTTCTAGATCTTCAAATACTGTGCTGTGCTGAGGGCGGACACAGCTGCACTGTGGTAGGAAGGCTGGGTAGTTGTTTCCCCACAATGCAATCAGGATTGTGCTTTACATGAGGCTGTGTTAGCAGCACTCTCTCCTCCAGCTCTGCAAGTTACCATAGCAGTCTCTTTTGATACTAGCTTTCCATTAACTCAACAAAGTCCACTCTTAAAAAATCTTCAGTATTGTCTTTTGTTTGTCCACCTTACAACAGGGTCCTGTCCAGACTCTTGGTTTTTTTTCTGTACTGGAGGATGTCACTTTTAATACTGAAATATTGATCCAATCCCATGTTGCTGGTATTTTGCTACTACCCATTACAGAAAAAAGCATACATATTCTGCATAGAAATATTGTCAAAAGGAGTATTTAGAATATTAGACATACTTTTAGGAAATATTTAATGAGGAAGACTGCAGACCTGTGGGAACCCTGAGATCAGCTGCTTATTAGTTAGTAATGATCAGATTACACAAGTATATCTTATTTTTAATTGTTTGCTTTTTTTGTCTTTTCTTTGCACCCCTACATCAGTGGTTCAAGGTTTTTTTTTGGTGAAGCACGTATGTTCTGTTCTATTCTGTTCTATTCTGTTCTATTCTGTTCTATTCTGTTCTATTCTATTCTATATTAGTGTGAAATATAAATATTGCTGAAAGTGTTGCTTATACCCTGTTCAGTTGAACGGACATTAACTATGAATGGAATATCTCAACACTAAAATACAGTTGAAGTAGCCTTATAGTATGGCTACACAGTGGCAAGTGATCAAGATAGTTCATTTAGGAGGTTATTGGCCCTTGGCCAAGATGCTGGAAATAATTTTCTGCATGTTTCCAGTTCATTGCAACTTCTTACTTGCTTTCAACTCTGGCAGTCTGATTTATATCAAGGGGTTTCCATCTGTGTGGTCTGTGAACTTTAGGTCTGTTACCAGCTGAAGTCTTTGTCTTCTATCTTAGTCCTATTCCCTTTTTGATCTTCCCAGACTGTTCATCCTCGAGGTCTCTCTTTTCTCTGTCCATTCTGCCCTTTCTGGAAAGATGCTCACTTTTTGCTGGCTGGGAGGCATATGTTCCATCTTTGTGTTTTCAGATGCTTGTTGATTCTTCAAAGTGGAGAGGAGACGCAATTATTCCTCTCATCTGCCTCAAACCACCCAGGATTCTGTGCCACCAAATCACAGTTTCGATACCATAGTTTGCCAGTAAGTCATATGGTAGTATTTAATAATAAATATGATTGAAATGATATAGACCTCTCTTTTCTTTTTTTTCCTGAAATACATATTTCTGGCATAAGCAGAGTACCCAATTTTGAAACTGTACTGGTTATGTTTCTTTAGGAGGAGAGTTTGATCATCTTTCTTTTAAATGATCCCGTTCATTTATAAAATGCACACATGCTAAAATGCTTAGCTGAATATAACAGGACTCTAATTGAGGAATTTTGTTCTTAGATCTGTACCTGTTTGGAGACTGATTTCTAGTCTTCATTTTTTCTTGACGACTTCTTGAGAGACACACTTTTCTGGACACTTTTTTGGTGTCTAGCTCATGGTCCATTTCTTACCTATACTTCTCCAATACGGCAACATCCATCTCACTGCTTTTGCATTTCTCTCCCAGAAAAATAATTCTACTTGCATAGCTTAGATTCCTAACCAGCCTTACAGTTCGCTTCAGTAACAGATGGGTTCTGGACTGTCATATTCCACAAACCGCCAAATTGGATTGTATATTATTTTTCATAAAAGAAGTTGCTGTGTGCAGAAGAACATGGTGAATCTTTGACAAATGCATTTCTTCAGTAAATAAAATATTTCAAATAATTTATTAACTTTCTTGAATTTGTTGAGTGATTTTTTTTTTTTTTTTTCCCTGAAAAAAATTAGATGTTAAAACCAGTTTTGGTTTTTGAAGGGCTAGGTTTTCAAAGGACCTGGTTCCCTTTGAAAACTGTGGAGATGAAGCTTTATGCTTAGAGTACACACATTTTATATGGAATAGTTAAATATTCATTTACTCAGAGAACTCAGTAAAAACTCACCTGTTTTCCTGTCACTATATAAAATATTTAAATATTGCCTGGATCAATCTGAAAAGCTTCTGCAGGACAGCATTTGAATGATCAGCCCAGTGGCTATGGGAGGGTGTGTGTGTGTGTGTTTGTCAAGTGGGTGATTTCTGTGGCAGGTAGCGTAGTGTTCCAGGTTTCTTCTGGCCATGTAAATATCCCAGTCACTGGGCTGAGGGTAAAGAGAAGATTGAGTCATTGACTTTTTCACTAGTTTTGTAAATATTGCTAATATCCCTTTGTGAATCTAACATTTTGCTTTCATTATTGAAAGTATCTGAAACTGAAATAAACTGGTTTGATTTGCTGGATATTCTGAGATGCTTCTTGACCATCATAATGCAGTTTGGTTTTCAGTTTGGCTGCTGGGGAAGGGAGCAGAAATAAAGCGGGAACTGCATCATTAACACATGTTATTTGCCTGTTAATTCAGTGAGGTTTTACTGAATTGTGATTGTAACAGTAAATTATGTAATAAAACATTTCATAAACCTACTGATCATCAATCTTTAGTCTTACCAGCTGTGTTGAAGAGCAACAAAAATAAAGGTAGAAAATATCCTACCTAGTGAAGACCTGACATGTTTAAAGCTGGCAAATAATTTGCTTCAAGGAGGGGAGAAAAGAGGGTGTTTATTTTAGGTTCCCATGTAAGCTTTGGAGAGATACAACGAAGACGTTATTCACAAAAAAAATGAGTTCTTGTGTACATATATAGTTACCATGTACCTCAAAATAGCCAAACAACAGGAAACTAGAGATGTAAAGAAAGAATTCTAAGTTAAAAAAGCATTTACATTCTGTTGATATCTCTGCTTTCTTAGTAAGGTCAGTCACATAAATTCAGTGCTTGAGTATCTTACAGATCACAATTTACCTCACATTTCTAAAACCATTTATGTACAGATGTCTAGTCCGTTCTTTAGAAGCTTAGAAAGACATAAAAGCTGCATTTGTTTTAGTAAATTCAGCCAAGCCAGGAATGTTTCCCACCATTGAAACATGACTGCTTCAGTATACTAGTCAACTGTATAAATTTTCCTTTGCATGCTTTGGCCATAGCCAGCTAGCCAAAACTGGCTTGAACACTTCAGCGCCCAGGAATGATTTGGCAGTTTGAGTGACCAAGGAAACACTCCAAGCAGACAAGTTGCAGGGAGTCACCCAATGTGGGAAGATGAAACAGTTTTCTGATACGTATGTAGGCTGTTTTGTGCCATTTGATGTCAGTGCCTGGGAATGTGCCTGGGCAAGTTTAACTTATTTAAGGGTATACCCAGAGAGGGTCAAAGTAATTTTATTGTGAAGTTAACCTCTACACTTTGAACATTACATGCTGCTTGTCCTATTTGTGCTGCTAGTTCCTCTCTTTCCTGTCTCCTGTATTTCCTGCACAGTCACACCTTCAGATTATGCATATATGGTGGACTCTGTTGCAGAGAGATCCATTTGTAAAGCACAGACCTGCATATGCTTGGTGCCTTCCTTCCTGAAATATGCAGTATAATGCTTACGCATAGGCAATGAGTGTGTTTTGTCCCAGAGTCCTTAAGAAAGGAAAAAAAAAACCCACCTTGCTGTTAAAGAACTTTGATATATTGGAATAATTATTTTCCCACATTTTAGAGAAGGAAAAAGAGAAAGAAACATATGAATGTTTTTAAACTATCAGAGTGAGATTCATTTTATTGACTTCATAAAAATGTGTATAGCTTTTTCTTATATACCTTTATATACCACTTGAAGTCCCTTTGAGTTTAGGTAAGATTAAGCAGTATGTTGGGCTTTCTTTGGACCTTGCACACCAAGGCAAATTTTATCAATGCTGAATATTTCTAGCAATATTAATTAAGAAACAATGAAGTACACACTCCAGTGTTGAATTGCTGAATTAATACAGTCTGTCATATGAACAAGACATTTGACAATCATATATATCTATTTTATACTCCTATTTCATTCTGCTGCCTGTTGAAGTTTATCATTGTATGCAGAGCTATTATGTTGCAGGAAAAAAATCACTATTACTGTGCTACTTGAAATTCGCATACAACAAATAGAATGGAAAGAACAAAAAATGAACATAGAAACCCAGTATATTTTCCAGCCCCCACCCTCAAAGCATCAGGTTTCATAGCCTTTGTATATGTTGTTGCAATAAGTGTTTACAATTTCACAGTCATGGAACAAAAATTTACATTTTCCAACTCTTTAATTTTTTTCTTTTCTGTATATATGTATACCCATAACTGGTATTGGAACATACCAGTTCCAATGCCAATATAGACACATTAACTGGTACTCGAAATACATTTCAAATCCTTCTCCTCTATTGAGATGAAAATTTGGGTAATTTTGCTTCAGTATATACTTTCATGATGAAACTAGAGAGCTAAATTTCACCGTTGTGCAGGAACTGTTCTTACATTGGATACTTAAAGGATTAAATTAAAATCAGCTTACTGCATAAATGAACATTACCACCTATCTGGAAAGGAAAGGGATTCAGATAATACAGAACACCTCCACACATCACTTGGACAATTGTACTGCTGGCTGTCATGTTGACTGGTGACTTTCAAGGAACAACTCCCTGCTGTAAATCTCAGAAGGCATTTTAACAGTCATTTGTCACAGTGTGAATTAGTGAGTAAAGCCCTCCCTTTGCCTTGCCTTTTGGAAATCACCTGAGATTGTTAAACTAAAAGGGGATAAAAAGCCCACACATTTCTGAATCAAGTGATTTAAAATATCTGAGTCTAGATTCAACTTGCACAAAAATTCTATTATAATTTCCTCAAAAGCAAATGCTATTATGGTTTCTTCAAAATAGTCCTCCTCTTTCCTTCAAGAAATACTTTAGTCAATTTGGCCTCCTCGTTTTAGAAGACACGTTAACTTTTATGAGTTCTTCCATTTAACAGAAGCTACAAAATAAAAGGACTTAAGCAAATATTGTCAAATTTATCTTGATTTGTCCTTGTAAGTAAATTTTCAAAATAAATAAAGGTATTTAGATGCCTAAATTCTATTTTAAAAGGCAATTTTGATTGAAACTGCTCAAGATCTTAACGGTCTAATTCACTAGTAGGGCAAGTGTTTTCATACCTTCAGTGAGACTCTGCACAGTAGTAGTTGGAAAGTTTGAGTTGCCCTAAACCCTGAAAAAAATTGCTGCATGTACAGGCCAAGCCCTTTCTTACTGCAAAACCATCTAAATTTAAAAAACATTAAAGAAAAATACTAACATTTGTAAAACCACTACATCAGCCACACCAAGATGTCTGAGTTTACATTTTTGTGGCAGGTTTAGGAGTACAGTCCCATCTAAGTAAACTGTTAATATATCTCTGTACTCAACTGTCCTTCTAAATTTATCTTAGGACTGGGTCCCTATTATAGATAAAGAGGGAATCAATTTTCTTGTGTGGAAGGAAGACAAAGTAATGCTTTGTAAAAGGCTGTTTGTTAGCATCATGCTAATGTCTGTTTTAGTGTCATTCTTGCAACAACAATGGAAGCAAAAATGCAGTGTTTCTGTACTCCACTTAAACTAGCATACACTGGAACTGAGGGAAGGATAAGAAAAGAGAAGAGGAACACTTCAGTGCTGTTATAACTGTATCTGTCCGAGGAAGACTGGTGGTACGCCCCAGCAAAAGTTTTCTAGTGCAGAAATGGTTTAAGTGTCTCAGCTTAAAAACTCCCACAGATCGAGTAGTCTTCCTCCTCTGGGACAACATGATGCACAGTTTTTAAACGTGCTTGGTACTTCAATCATTACTTAATTATACACTTATTACTCTAAAGCTTTTATTTTTCCATCTAGAACTTGATACGTGCTACTTTACATCTGGCAGACACTATAATATTCCATGGGGAACTGAAACAGTTCTTTCCCAAATGGTTTCTCTCTTAATTTTATGATTATTATTTTATCACAGCCAATGATTAAGATTATTTATTTTATAACAGTAAAATTCTGTGCTGCACTATGCATTACTCTCAGAATGACTCTTCTATAACAAATGGTAACATTGATTTGTATTGTCTCCCTTCTATGCTGTAACAAAGAAATAGATCACTTGGAGCATCAGAAATGTTTGAAGCTTCAAAATACCTATTGTAAAATAAATCTGCCAACCATTTCAGAGTTACACATTCAGTTTCCAGATTTCACGATTAAAGATGATCTTTTGTGCTGAATTCTGATACATACATGTGGTGGGTTGACCCTGGCTGGATACTAGGTGCCCACCAAAGCTGCTCTATAACTCCACCTCCTCAGCTGGACAGGGGAGAGAAAATATAACGAAATACTTTTGGGTTGAGATAAGGACAGGGAGGTCACTCAGCAGTTACTGTCATGGGCAAACCAGACTTGGGGAAATTAGTTTATTTACCATCAAAATCAGAGTAGGATAATGAGAAAATAAAAACTAAATCTTAAAACACCTTCCCCCCACCCCTCCTTTCTTCAGGGGCTCAACTTCACTCCTGAATTCTCTACCTCCTCCTCCTGAGTGATGCAGGGGGACGGGGAATGGGGGTTGAGGTCAGTTCATCGTATGTTGTTTCTGCCGCTCCTTCTTCCTCAGGGGGAGGATTCCTCACACTCTTCCCCTGTTCCAGCATGGGGTCCTTCCCATGGGAAACAGTCCTCCATTGACTTCTCCAGTGTGAGTCCTTCCCATGGGCTGCATTTCTTCACGAACTGTTCCAGCATGGGTCCCTTCCATGGGATGCAGTCCTTCAGGAACAGAGTGCTCCAGCATGGGTCCCCTGCAGGGTCACACGTCCTGCCAGCAAACCTGCTCTAGTGTGGGCTCCTCTCTCCCTGGGTCCACAGGTCTTGCCAGGAGCCTGCTCCAGCACAGGGTTGCAGCCTCCTTCAGGCATCCACCTGCTCTGGTGTGGGGTCCTCCACGGACTGCAGGTGGATATCTGCTCCATCGTGGACCTCCATGGGCTGCAGGGGGACAGCCTGCCTCACCATGGGCTTCACCACAGGCTGCAGGGGAATCTCTGCTCCTGTGCCTGGAGCACCTCTTCCCCCTCCTTCTTCACTGACCTTGGTGTCTACAGAGTTGTTTCTCTCACATATTCTCACTCCTCTCTTCAGCTGCTGTTGCACAGTTTTTTTTCCCCTTTCTTAAATATGTTATCACAGAGGCACTACCACCATTGCCACTGGGCTCAGCTTTGGCCAGCAGTGGGTCTGTCTTGGAGCTAGCTAGCATTGGCTCTATTTGACATAAGGGAAGCTCCTAGCAGCTTCCCACAGAAACCACCCCTATAGCCCCCCCTTTAGCTGCTACCAAAACCTTGCCACACAAACCCAATACAACCCAGTATGCCCAAGTACTTGTACGCATCCACTAAATGCTTTAAAAGCAGATTCTTCATATTTTTTCAAGTAAATGAGCAAGTTAAGTCCTTTCCAGATGCCTGCACACCATGGTCCTATAATCTCTGTGTCACTGGAGAGAATGGCATTCAAAAACTGTAAATGTTCTGCAGCACAGAAGATTTGATACAGAATGCCTTAAAACAGCTGTTAAAAATTTCAGCCTCCCCCGTGCAATCATCTGCTAATTATGTTAGCAGTCAACTTCCTGGTGGGAAGTAGCAGTAAAACAGAAACAGTCATTAAGAGACAAAACCCAGTGTTTATACTCACAGATAAAAACAGTCATATTATTATTTTCTCAGAAGTATCTCTTGAGGGACAAATCCTGTCTCCATTTATGGAGATATCTGCTGGGAAGTGCTGTAGGTTTCTGGTGGAAAGCAGGTTTCTAAGTCTGACATCGTTGTGCTTGACTTGCCAAGTATCAAGCTATGGTAGATGGGGAAGGAAGGCATTAGGTTAAGATCAGTGCTAGTTATCTCATGAGTTAGCAAAAAGAAGAAAACTTTTCCTACCCCTCTGCCTGGGTCTTACAAGTCTCCTGCTAAAGTTAGCCATTAATAACTGCATATTTAACAGTTAGCACAAGGATCATATGTGTGCCAGGGGCAATTACAAGATTCGAACGACAGTCCTTACTATGGATTAGCTCTGCCAGGAAAGTCCTGCCCTGCCTCCTAGATTCTGTACCCTGAGTCAAACCACTTCGCCGTTTTGCAAAGAAAAGAGTTTGCCCTTTAGCTTTTTATGATGTTAAAGTTAATAGCATTTATCGTACTTCAAGTAGCTTTAAGTTACAGAGTATAGTGATTGTTAAAATATTTAATAAGGAGTAAACACTATAAAATAGTCTCACTCTTTTATTGTTCTAAATAGCCAAAAATGTTCTAGAGGTTTTATATTTTTCTCACTTTGTTTTTTCTTCCCCTTGTGACTAGAAAAAACTGCAGCACAGATAAAAGCAGTGTTACCAAATCAAATCTGAAACAAGTACAGATGGGAAAAACAGCAAGCTGCAAATGGAAAACTGTGGTTATATTTGTTCCTAATGTGACAGCACCTGTTAATACACAACATTCCCTGACTCTGGAAGGGGATTTAGTTTCCCGTCTTCACACCAAATTGAAAAGAAGCTAAGGGCACTGGTCACTTATCACTATTGCCCTGGAATTCTCACCGTCAAGCACAGACAGCTATAACAGAGATGGTCTAAAGGCTAAGCTCTATATTTAGCTGAATGTACCTTTTTGAAAAGCGAGCGAGCTATGTTTTCACTGTGTACAACAAACCAGCATTTGATCACTTGTTCAAAGGGGTTTAATCAGTCAAACCAATAACTTTTTAAAAGGCATTTTGTAGATACTGTCCAGTTTTTAATTACTGTTTTGTTCTCTCAGTAGTCATTCAAAAAAGATAATACAAACACAAAGAGTGGAACAAAATATTCTGTAATGTGCAGATGTTGATTAGTCAACCAGGTTTTATAAAGACCTAATCTAAAGTAGATTTTTCCCCTACCTAAGAGTATCATAAAAGTGAAGCTTACCTCACAAGAGTAGTTCTAGGTACCATGTATCTCATTGACACTGAGGAGTTAATTTACAAACTGTGTTCAAACAGTGATCCACACGATCATTTATTTTTGTACTGAGACTGACCACAGATTGCATGAAAATTACAATTTAGCTAAAATGATACAAGCAACATTCAAAATGCACTGAATTAATTAGTTTTTGCTTCCCGTTTTCCCTCTTATTTGGCAGTTCACAGATTACAGTATGAGTCCAGGAAAAAAACAACAAAGGAAGTTAAATTTGTGCTGAATTTATGAATTTTATGAATTCATTTAATACAATTAATTGTGGCAGTTACTGTTTGTGAAAACTCAACTGATGTTATTTTTATATCTTTGTGACTAGCTCAACTGGTCATTTAGAATGTTGGGATTTTAGTGTGATGTTGGCAGAGTATTACATGTGGTGGGGAGAACAAGACTTGCTACCAGAAATGTTTCAGAGTAGAGAGGAAGTATCTCTGAGGGTGTAGGAGAGAGAGAACTTTGGTGACCCTCTAGTAGGTGGTCTTCTGACGTATACCATGGGCTAGTCTGAGACTGTTGTGGAAGACCTCAGGTTTTGCTCTTAATTTCAGACAAAAATGAGCCGTTACAAGATGACCATTATCAAAAATATGACTTGAATGTCTTCTTCCAAGGCAGAGATGACTGGGGATGTAGAGTTGTCTAGCAACTTGCTGTTACTTGACTTCAGGCTAAAGTGATCTGAGCATTTAGAAGTTCCTTTACTTTCTAAGATGGCAGTGCCACTTTACAGTGATAGAAATGGTCATGTGGAGAGAAGGAAGAGCTACTACTGTGCCTTCTTGTATCACCCTAAACATTTGACGATTGGTTATCAGCCCTCCTAATATCAATACAGCCAGTCCAGTCCACTCCAGTTCCTAAACACAAATCTGTCGTCATGGTATCCATATAGTCCACCTAAGTCTGATCAGCGTTAAGATTTATATAAGACTTCAAAACAAGATGACAGAACAATACCTGTCCTAACCAGCCTCACTAATACAGTTACCTAAAGAGATCTTAATTAAATTGACTCTCACCAAAGCCAGCAAACTGAAATTTCCGCATTCATTTGGGAAGTCACATTTAAGGAAGAAAAATAGTGTTTACCTTGAAGAGGCCAATTTTCTGAAGGCACCTGATAAATGGTTTTTTAAACACACACAGGGCACATTATGAAAGTTTGAAGTTACTATTTTGAAAAATTAAATACTGGGCATACTGTTCTACCAACCATACTACTTATGAGCAACATATTACTTCACAGAGTACTGAGACGTTAAGTGCTATTTAACATGAATAAAGATGACAGAATTAAACTTTTAAAATATTGTGGAAAAGGATAGTTTAAATTTTTCTTAATCTAATGGAAAGACAATTAAAACCATGCCTTATGATTAATCAGGAAGTGTAATAGCTCATTCTGAGTAAAGAGACTGAGATTTATATGAAGTCCATAATTATATGTACCCTGTTAGCTGTGGAGAAAACAGTATCAGACAGGTGACATTTTAGAGATAATAATGAATTTTAAAGTACTTGTTCTATTATGTGCTCAAAGTTCTTGAATCATTGCCACTCTTTAATGAGACATTTACAATTTGTATTAATATTTCGTGGATTTTCTTTAATGTAAAACAATAGTCATATACTATGGTTGTACTGTGCAGCAAGCTGAATTTGAAAGGAAGAAAGCAATTCCACACCACTGTTGGATACATTACAGTGTGTACATACGTTAAGCTGCAAGTATTACTTCAGAAATCCTATGTATTTTATCCTCCAACTGGATGACAACATTAGAGTCAAAGCACCTTTAAATACTAGAGAATGAAGAGAGATATGTATTAATGACCAATGCTTTTAGGAAGCATCAGCAGCAGGAAAGATCATCACCACTCTTCTCCTGTTGATTTGGTAGAGTAAATGAAGTCTCTAACAACCTTTCCTATGTGGGAAATGTCAGGCGAGACATCTACCATCAGTATTGGGCTTTTGTTTTATGCCTTTTTCTAAGTCTTTGCCTGAATACTCCCCCTCTTTGTGTTTATCTGTAAAATATTCACCTTTGTCCTTTGTGTAACTGCTAAACACGTGATTGTGGGAGACTGAAAGAGAATGCAACTCCCATAATTTCAGAGAAATTGTGATAATCTCAGATTCAGCTCTGTATTTACTTCTCAGAGTTGTTGGCATTCTAATGGCAGCTTTTGCGGTATTGTGTGTTTCCAGATTGCAAGTCTGGACTGTTTGAATATATAAATTTTAAAAAAGAAAAAGACATTCCTTTTTGTAAAGTTACCCTGGTCCTGGGCATGTATTAAAAGCATGTGCAGTATCACTTTTTCACTTTTTAACACTTCAGCTATATATGGAACCTCAGATAAGTTCTTTCTAGGCTTTTTAAGGTATCTGTGGGAAGTTTCTGACAAATTTAATTTGACTTCTTACTATTTTTTCCCTTTCAGATCAGGCATTGTTCCTATAATTTCTTACCCTGTAATAAACGAGTATTGCTAATCTAAGTAAAGCTGTATCCAAGTGGGGAATTAAGCAGAGTACAGAAAAAATGAATGAAACATTTAAACTAACTTTATTTATTGCTTTGGATGTCATATTCTTGCATCCTACCTAATTTAATATTACTTCTATCAGCAGAAGGAAGAATGTAGCTTGCAGAAGAAATAAGAGTTTGCACCAGCAAAATTTAATTTAGATGGTCTGATGTAAATATTATTCCATGCTTCACTGTGTTTTGAGAAAATGATCAGTACACATTTTTTGGAATACAATCCAAAAGATAATGGTATAATATTTTTAGTTACTAAAAATTCTAAAAATAGTAAATCTAGTATCATTATCTTTAAGAGTACTGTTATTAACTAGTGATATTTCTCGTTTGGGAATACTGCTGGCTATGACTAGCGTCAAGAAAGAGCTCTAAAAACTAGATTTCATTGTGTATTGTTGTGGGTTTTTTTCCTCATAAATAGAGTTCATATGAATGTGAGGAACAATGTGAATTAGCAAGATGAAAAAGACTATGCACATTTACCACTCAACTTGGTCAGTAAATTTCCATAATGACTTTCAGTAACTCTGAAGAGGCTATTTTAATCCTTCTCTCAAAAGAAACTGAAGAAAGGCTAAATTATTATACTGAATAGTGGTTTGATGAGAATTAGCACAAAGCTTGATTTTAATTGGAAGTCTAATCTCTTCAAAGCTGAAAAATCTTTTTCAGGTACTTTTCTGCTTCTCTGATGAAGTAAAGATTCACACTCCAGAAAGTTCTATATCCATTTTCACTTTAGATCATAGGACAAAAAAAAGAGATTTCAGCATTTATTCCCTATTGCAATACCTAATGTAGATAACCTGTAAAAGGCATAGTTCCTTAGAAATTACACACAAATGGAAAATCCCCCAAACACCAACTCTATTCCTTGTTTGCCATGCTCCTGTCTTCTCATAATCACTCCTTCACCTCCAGCAGATGTAGAGTTGAGACTCTATATTGTGAAAGCGAAACACCAGTGTTTTATCTGTCAGATTGCTGTGCTGCCTTAAGTGGATTTGTAAAAATTCTGATCTGTGCAGCAAGACCATAGAAGACTACATCAGTATTGTATAATATTGTTTTGGCCACAGTTTCATTCCCTGTGTATCACTAAGTATTCATCAAAATACCGTAAAAAAATGAATCTACATGAAGAAAGTTAGCCAAAGAGTATTCTGATGGTTATGGAGAAATGGGGGACACATATACACACATGACCCACATCTTATTTTTAAGTAACTTGCAGAGAGATTTTAATCATTTTGCATTAAATATCACCTTCTACTACAAGCACTCCTGTTTATTTCAATGAGAATATTTATGGGTCTTAGTCTGAGTAGAAGAGGTTATTTTCCATTGAAGAGAAAGCATACCAGGCAATACAGCATCAAGCTTTATGAACAACTTCACTTGTTGCACCTTGACCTGGCGTAACTAAGGCACTAGATATAACTGCACAAATTTTTGAATATATGGAAGACTCAAAGCTAGTTTCAATTCCCCTCATCACTAGAATAAATATAGGCATAATAGGTAAAAAATAAACACAACTAATCTAAAAAAATGTCATGTGAATTCATATACTGATTTTTTCAACATCAAATGTGAAATAATATTTTATTATTCTATTTTAAGTCACAGTTTGATAAATGGCATGTGTGTGTATATTTTCATTCCCTACAAAGTTGGGATGTATGTACAGCTAATAATTACTGGCCCCATTCTGTGCTACTGTATATTGAGGTTCATGGAGCATTATGCCAGTGAGCCCCTCTCTTTTACATTACATAATATACTTTAAACGGCGATGTTGTCAATGCATACTGTTAGGTCCTAAATAGAATATTTCAGGTGACATCTTAGTGACCAGTGTATGACAATCTAAAAGTAGTCTAGAAGATTGAGATGTTCACAGATAAGTCACATGTATCTGTCAAAATATTGAAAATATTATGTTAATTTGTTGTTATTCAGTATTTTAACAATAGAGATGCTTTGACCACATCTGAAAATATAACTGCTCTTCAAGTCCAATGCTAAACAACATGCAGATATGAAAATGATAACTGGGTATTGTAGCACTTGGTTTTCTCATAAGCCTTAGGACCAGGTCCCATTTAAAGTACTCTTGCCCCTTGTCTAAGAGAATGCAAACTGGCTAATATGGCGTATCAGGAGTCTAGGAAATTTAGTTGTATTATGAAGCAAAACAGGTCCAGTATTTCTTTTAATTTCAAGTATTTTAACTTGGAAAGAATTTAAGATTACAGGGTGAAGATTACAGTGTCAAATAATGAACTGAAATGTAAACAATTTTTTTGTATGTAGAGCTTTATATCAGAATGTAACTTATTAAGGCAACAGATACAAGTGCACAGATTTTTGAATATATGGAAAACTCAAAGGTAGCTTCAATACCCCTTATCAGTAGAATAAATATAGGCATAGTAGGCAAAAAATAAACACACCTAATCTAGAGCTCTAATCAGAGATAAGATAGCATTTGAAGTAGGTGGCATTTAGGTGGTTAAGAGGAAGTTTTGCTCTCATTAACATTACAAGGAAAGCTCTCATAAATTACTACATAGCTCTCTAACCATGTACAGAAGATCTAAATCTTACTCTGAAGTCTGACTGAGATTTTAATGTTACCCAGATAAGCATAAAAAATAAAATTAGTGCCAAGTTGATATTCAGAATAAAAAAGAAAATTGTATTCATATGTGTTTAAAGTTAATTCAGTAAGTTCATTGAAAGCTTGGTGATTTTCAGAGGCATCAAAGAGAAAATTCACAGTGGTATAGAAAATTTCCCACGGGTATTTGGTCATCTCACCCAGAATATGGTAGCGTAAGTAGGATTGGTGGATAAATGGTAAAATACTGACATAAATAGACTGCATAAATGGAGTAGGAACACTATTTACCAGTATATTTGAATATATCTAAGATACACTTCTCCGTTTCCAGTGAAGAAATAGTTCAACGCAGTCGACTGGAATAAAGTTATTCTACTGATAAATTATATTAATTTTCTTCTCAACTGTGCAGAATTGCAAAAAAAAAGATTCTGAGAAAAACAAAACCAAAAACTCCGGGTAGACCAATTTATTTAATCTCTGAGTCTAGACCAAATTCAGGCTACAGCTTTCTCAGCAAATTCCCCAGACCAGTCATTATTTCATGGCTTCATTAATGATAAGAATCTGGACCATTTCAAATACAAGACATTTTATGCTCAGTCATTTTAACTGAGACTGTTTCCTTCACATTAGTGATTATATTTATATTTCACAATACTCTGAGGTATGAAAGCATGAGTTTATAACTTTTATTTATTTGAAGTTTTTGTGGTAACATTTTAGAGTTGGAGAGTAGAGTGCTGAAATAAGCAAGTGACCACAGACAATACAATAACTCCAGGCTACAGAAAGGATTTCAATCAGTATCTCAAAAGACATGCAACAGAAGGCAATGCTTTCCCTTACCTACCTGTCATTAGATTGTTACATTAGATGATTGCATGTTTAAAATGCAGGAAGCAAAATAACCATAGTCTTTCTGCTCTTCCAGTGCAGGTGGTAAACTACAAGTCCTAAGCTTTCTATTGTCTTTCAGGTAATTTCTCAGACTTCTAACTGTAACGATGCAATTTCAGACCTTTCAGTTCAGTCATAGAGGTACCAGGAGGGGAAGATGGATACATTCAGTTTGTCTCAGCTATTAGGAAAGGAAAAAAAAAGTCCTTGGAACTCTGGTTTTCTGAATCGCACAAGCTTGGAAACTGGTCATATTTCTTTTCCCTTTCCTTATTAAAAACAACAAACAAAACCAAACGGCCTCCATTTTCATCACAAAAATATGCTAGAAAAGAGTGAATGCAACAGAATATTAGAAAATCTGAGATTTCCTTGTAATAAAGGGATAACGATTGAAAAATGAGCACAACTCAAACTTGTTACATCTGCTTTTGCTTTATGAGAGACGAAGATGGAATCTTAGCCCACAGTGAGATAAACAACAAAAATTGCATTTAATGGTGCAGGATATATGTCTGCATATGGGGGAAATGTATATGGGTCTTTTATAAAGTAATATTAATTCAGTAGTTATTTTTTCATTCCCATTTATACTCTTCTTAATACTTATTATGCTAAGACTACTGTTTCTTGCAACAGTTAATGTCATGAAGTTATTTATCTTCTTTTATATATTTAGTCATGAATTCCTAACAGGAAAGGCTAATTTTTTTCTGTATGTTCTGTTTGTATCAGTACCTAGCAAAGCAATGTCCTATGTACTAGAATTTTTAATGTTCTGGTTACCAAAAAAAAAAAAAAAAAGATTATAATATGGCAGTCCAAAAATATTTACATAATGAGGGTCTTAAGAAAGCTTTATTCAGGCGAACCGAATAACTGATGTTTATCCTGTGTTTTTTTGTTTAACTGAAGTATTTATTTGGCAATCTGTGGATTGCTTTTACCTCCACCTATGGGCATATCAGGTACTTAGCTTGCCTTAGACAGCACTGATATATAAATATAATACATAAAGCAGACATGAGTATGTTTATATTATCACTTGCATGTCAGCTGTGTATTATTTTACCAAAACCAATATAGACAGCAGAAAAATAAGAGGTAATCATTAGCAATTTTATTCTGCAGCTACATTATCTGAACACCTAATGTATGTACCTGGGAATATGCAGTGTTCTGACAGCCTATTCCAACTGTTTTGCTTTCCCTTTGTCAAAGTAGCTTATTGTATACCTGAAATATATATCTGTCCTGTTTAACCACAAAGAGTTTTTATCTCCTCTGTGACCAGACGTACAGAAGTCAGCAGTCTGGTTAATAAATGCTGAAGAACACATCTTTACCTAAATGATCAATATATTCATGGCATAGTAAGAGAGTTGAAGTATATAGATTTATAGTTCCTTTGTGTTGCAACTGAATGTATGTATACAAGTTGCAAAATACCTATTCATTGCTGCTGGTTATTTCAGTGTTCTTATTGTCTGGGTTCAAGGCAAAAAAGATTAATTTTGTTTTGCTTAGTCTGCTTCTGCTTCGTAGGTGCAACCAGCTTCTGCTTTGCTATGTTTATAAGAAGTTATCTGGCTTATTCTATTAGGATTCTCTCTGTTCTATCTAAAGGAACATTGTGTGTTCCTTTACGAAAAAGGATTTTGTACTACTTCTTTACTTTTCAAGGTAAGTTACCTTCCTATTCAGTAGGTTCTTTTCCTCATTGACTTTCAAGCTAATTTATTATATGAAAAATGTAAAAAAAAAAAGATGGTATGTTTCTGTAGCCATAATAGCATTTTTACTGTACATTCTTTCCAAAATAAAATGTCTTCTGTGAGGATAGGCACTCACTTTGTGTTATATCAACCCTGCTTATTTATTTTTTGAGTTGTTTACTTCTTTTCCTTATTATAAGCATTTGATTTTTTACCTTCGGTATCAATCTCCAGAGAACCTTTTCAAATGCCTTATAAAAATTTAAGTACATGATGTTCACTTCAGACTTCCCCCTTATCTAGCTCTTCCAATTATCTCATAATGGACCAGAGTGTTACAGCTCATACTCTATTTATATCTGTCATTTGCTTCATTCTTAGTTTGTTCCTAGGCTAAATCCAACTTGTAGGTCTTGGCATGGGTGCCATTTATTCTTTTTCATCTCTTGTTGACAATCTAACCAGGACTTATATTTTTACCATTCCTAATGTACATTCTAAGAATATTTTTGTTTGCCTTTTGCCATGATTTTATTTAGCTGCTATTTTTAACTCTATTCTTATCTCTAATACTGTGGTTACAAAATATGTCAGTTCAGTGTCTGGCATTGTAGCCTAGTCTCTGTGCCTGGAAACTCCTAATATTTTAGCAATGAATAACATTAACCATATATTTGAGACTACTATACCCATACATGTTGTTCACTTCCAATTAGGAGTTGCCTGGATATATTTGTGCTAAGAACATGGCTTATGCAACTCTGGAGAAACTGAAATCACTCCACACTGAGCATTATCTCCTGTCCATTTAAAATATGAAGGTGCTCTCCAACTTAAGTGGTTATAGAATTGATCCTTGAGACTCTTTTATTTTTTTTTAAGACAAAGTGTTCTTAGGAGTTCATAAAGAGAAAAATGGGAGGAACAAAAGAATATTGGAAGGAAAGCATTGCGATATAAAAAAAAATTATGACTTTTAACTTCATGCATACTTGACTTGTATTTTTATAATTAATTGTATTTTGATACAATCCAGAGACCTTGAATCTAGGTCAGACCATTGTAGAAAAGCACCGTAGGGAAACAGAGAGGCATATGTTTCCCATTTCAAAAAGAATGTGGCAGAAGTCAAGAATTTGCAGCAAGTAGATGGAGCACAGGACCAGGATGTATAGATCAAATATGAATCAAACAATGAAGAATCCAGGGTACTGAACTATGGCCAATCCTGAAGACCTACAGAAGACTGATACTTGAGAGGCACTTTTAGAGAGAAGAACATTTGAAGACAGCAAACATGAAAATGGAAGAATGACTGAAGGAAAAATAGACAAGATTATATCAGTAAACGGGACACAGCCTTCCTCTAGACAGAACGGTGGGTTGATAACCTTCATGTGTAGATATGTATTTGTGCAGTAGAGTAGGACAGGGGATTCAGCTCTTGACTGCGGGTAACTACTACTTCTCCAGAATCAGTTTAACAGAAAAAAGATGACCCATAAAAGCCTCCTTTTGGAAATACTGTGTTTATACATCTTCTTACTTGTACTTCTTTCAAACACAATTCTGACTATGCCTGTAGAAGGATCAGTTTTGATTTTATGAACACTACAAATTGAAATAGGGAATTATATCATGCTTTATTTTAGTAAGCTAGCAGTGTATAATGCTGTTTCAGTTGAATGTATAAATTTATACAGCTGAAAGTTAAGATTGTAAGTTTTCTTAACTCCCATTGTTAAAAGGGTGAAAGCTCTTACCATATTAATTTTTTTTGCCAGTCATATTTCTATTTGCTCAATTAGGTTTACTTTTAAAATTTAAGAGTGTCTGCGCCGAGGCAGACTATTTAGTCTGTTATTTAGCAGCTTGAACTGGTCTGTTTGGTCAGTTATTTAGCAGACAGGGGTAAGTGATAAGAGAATAATGTCAGAGCAGAGCAAGTAACACTGTTGATTGTTCTCATATAGATATATATTCTAATTCTGGTATATCCTCTTTTCCGACTTTCCCCTCCATCAACACTCATCCCATTCCCATGTACATTCCCATATTCTCTGCATTTTATTCTTACCATCAATATGGTTATTATTGAAGCAAATCATCAACATTTTCTTAATGATTCCAAAGTGCTTCTGGTGCTGTGTTCTGAAGTGCTAAAATGTGCTCTGGAACTTTTGTATTAGTTAATATTTACAAAATGTTATTAGACAGCCTAATACAGGCAGTATGATTAAGGAAAGGTTGCAGAGAAACATCTGTACTATCTTATACAGAAGTAACTTGTGTTTGTGAAAAAGGCTTTGACTGGATGATTATTAGCATGATCAAGTAAACAAGCTCTGCTTAAACTACCCCTGCAGGAGCTCTAACATCCAAATAGTGGCAGATATATGATTTTTTCATAATCCACTTGGAAATGTTTTAGCACTTTAAGAACACCGTTTAGGGATTTGGCCTATAAAAATATTGTCTCAGTGTAGGGAATTAATTTTGAAAATAACATAATAATATTTGTCCAGATTTGAAGGAGACAAAAATGAGCCAACTAATTTATTTTTTAAATTATGTTTACAAATATATAAATTTGCCAGTTGAAAAAATTCTAAATGAATGTATAACAGAACTATGACAGCTATTATTACTGTATTAGAAATAGCACAGATGTTTGACAGAGTTGGTGGAAGGTCTTTCCTAAAACGCTCACTAGCTTAAGTGATGGAAGTGTATATAGCCAGCAAAAATCTCACTGGTAATGAATGCACACGAGTTTATGCATAACATAGTTATGGATAGCACCAATTTTTTTAAAAAAGACTCGATAGCAACATAAACCCAGATATCCATAATCACATTTATGAGTGCAATTCCATGAACATCACACTGTACAATCCTAGACTAGAGTTTTCGGTTGTTGTCTCCCCACCCTTTCCTCCCATTATTTTCATTATCTGGGCAACTGAAGAATTGGTCCACTAACTTGGTGGCAGCAAACTTACGCTGTCTTTTAAACCAATACAAAGAGATAGTGCATAATCACTGTAAGTCAATCAAACACTGCAGTTGCACTAAGGTCCTGCCTTTTCCACTGTCCCAGAGCATTTGCTACTGCTATGCCTTTGCATTAACTATGATAATTGCAATGGTTAAGATGAATCTGATCAACAAACGGATCTGATTGAAAACACTCTCTCCAAAGGAAAGAATATAAATAATCTTCAATTAGAGCAAATTCCTAGTCAGACTCATTGGGAAATCACCTTTGTAAGGGTGACATGAGTGGAGACCCCCCCTTGTGGAGATGGCAGGTTCTTACACTGCTCATAAAACAGCATCCTAACTTGACAATATATCTACTGCTGTCTGCCAACAGTCAGCACAAGTCTATTTTACGTGGTTGATAGATAAGTGATATTGTGTTTACATCTAATTGATACACAAATCTGTACCACTGGTAATAAGCAAATCAAGCATTGATTGGTCAGTACTGATAGATGTAATGATAGTTGGCAAGAAATTACATTGTTGAGAGTATTAGAGAGAGCAGTGAACTGCATGTTGATAAATAAACAACTAAGTCGTTCCAAACATAAATAAGCTACTGCATCTGTGAACTAAAAACTGCCTATATGACTTTCCTGAAAGCCAGTAGTAAGCTGATAAATACCAAATAGATGATTAAGCGAGGGCATGCATCTGAATACTCTGCAATGATTTTGCTGCTTCTGCAGAGAGCTCTCAAACCTACACTAGTAAAACACTGCACACTGAACACATGTATGTATTTTCCATATTGTGCATACTCTTTACTACAAGTTTATCACTCATACACCACAACATTGAAGAATTAAGCTAGTTCAAACTGCAACTGGTAGACCTGGAAGTGCAGTCTAAGCGTAGCCTCGAGTCCTAAACACCTCTGTGTAGCCAGGCCTCTGGCAGTAGCTCTTTCTCTGTGTTGTGAGTAATAGCAAGTTCAAATCAAAGCCCAAGGGTTGGGCCTCTGGTGCTTTCAGGGCTTCTATTCCCTCCACTGCATGTCGCAAAAGTAAGGAAACTAAGGGTCCCTCTGTTCCATCAGTCTGAGCCCAATGACTCTGTATAAAGTAGCTACTGACCACGTTATAATCCTGGGAAGCTGCTTTTATTTGCCATATTGTATGCTGCTTTGTGAGGCTTTGCTAACACTTGCTTCAGCCTGTGATAAAGCTTCATTGTAGTAGTTGCTGTCTATGCTTCCTTTGTAACAATTGTTTCTCGTGTTTTTCTGATTTTTTTTGTTGTTTGTTTGTTTGTTTTTTAAACACATAACTAGAGAAATAATCAGTTTTATCATTTGTCCTTTGTGGATTACTACTGCAATAGTGATTTGGACTTTCAGACTTTTATTTAAACTCTACTGTACTAAGTAGCACCTGTCAAATAAAGGTATTGGGACATTTCTCTGAACATATAATATCTTAACTTGCCAGTCCTACCCAGATATTTATGTTTACATTGCTAGGTAGATGTGTACATGGATTTACCTTCCACACGGTATAAAACTCAGCCAGCCTTCTCCATGCTGTATAAACTGCTGTGAGTGACTCTGCTGCACAGCGCCCTGGAGAGCAGTTTTGGCACTTACTTGACACTCATCATATCCTTTTCTGGAGGGGCTTAGGAGGTGACAAAGCAAACTGTGGTGACAGCTGGGGGGTGGCAAGAGGAAGTTGTGAGGATTAGGGATGGAAGGAAAGGAGTAAGTGGCAAGGGAAACTGAGCACTTCTCTTCCTTCACATCTCCTAAGCTGAAGAAACATTCTATAGTTTTGCTGAAGAAAACAGGCAAGAGGTCAAATAATCAAGGAATCAAAGATGTATGTATCACAGGTACTTAGAGGTGTACATACAGACTGCAGGTGATCTCACTGGAGACTAAAATTAGCAACAGCTTCATTCTGGTGAAGTAAAGGTCTAAATATTTGAAGGTTAGAGTGTCTCAAGAATTTCACTGCTTACTTTCTCATGACTTGGCAGTAAAATCCACTAATTTCTGAAAATGTAGTTCATACCTGGATTGCCTTTGCATATAGGCATAGGCATATGTGAATTATAGACTGAATGCCAAACTTTCATTGAGAGGAGATTAATTTTACCTGCAAGGTTTTTTCTATAGCAGACTATTTTTTGAGGGAATTGTGTGTCAAGTTTTGAGGCATCATGCTAGTATCACATCACATAAAATACAGAAGGTATTTCACTGGCTTCATTTTTAACCTGGATTTTTAGATCCAGCAACTGCAATATGTTCAGATGTTATTTTCTCAAGGTTAATAGTTACATAGATTTCAGGTTTATTATTGTTTTAGAGAAATATGCTAAATTTCAGGCTTTGTTTCTCCTCCCAATATCCATAATATGAACATTTTGTCTTGAAGGAAGCAGCTTTAGGAGATGAAAAAAAAAACCAACCAAACAGGTCAGTCTGAAGAGGGTCAGAGAATTCTTATTACTTAGAGATATCTCTTTGGTGGTCAATTAAAAACAAATAATTAGGATCTTAAGTCTGAAATGCATTCATTTTTAGCTTACCACTTGGGATGAAAGTCTTCCATGCGTGAAGGACAGATGCAATATTTTCTGAAACTGCAGGCTATTCCAATTCATCTGATGCTTCTTATAAAACTTTTCTTAGTATTTTATTGAAGATAGATTTATTTTTGCCATTTTTACCGATGAACTCTGTGGGAAGCTTCTAAACAACTAAGAATCATATTATCATCCCCTGATAGAATCATGGGATACCAGGTTGGAAGGGACCTCAAGGATCATCTGGTCCAACTTTTTAGTTATTCAGAAAGCAATCATGACAACTAAGTTAGGATAGAGAAATACGAGAAGAATACAGCTCACAAAAAGGAGGACACAGAATATAGATCACATCCCACCGGGTCAAAGTGATACAAAAGGCAGCATAATGCCTTGCTTAGTAATGGTAGTTGTACAGGAAATAAATTTAAGGCTAAAAAGACCTAGGAAATTTCAGACATTCTGTTTTAATTGGATCAGAAAACCCGAGCAATACCAAAGTTCAAATGAAAACAAAACTATTCTTTGGGTTGATGAATGCATTCTCCTTGCAAAAGAACAAAACAGTTTTCAGAGGGAAAACAGGAACTTGTGATTTTGACATGACATGTTGACATTTCTATCTTAGAACTCAGAACTTCTCTCCTTATGAAATCTTAATCAGTAAGACTCCATACACAAATCACGTACATTGAATGCTGTAGTTTAAGACATTGTTTCATAAGCTTCTATTACCTTTTGGTTAGGTGCAGCTAATACTTCCCTATAATTTACTATGTCTTTGGCAAAACTGTAGGTCACCTTACTGAATCCTAACATTTAAAAATTTGTTTTTCTGACTGATAGAATTATGCAGTGCATTTTTCCAGGAAACACTGAATAAATTGTTGGTTAGAATTGAACATTATGAAATATAACTAGCATAATACAGTAAAAAACCACAAGCAGAAAAGCCAACAAACAGAAGTAATAGTAAAGCAAGACAGCCACAATAAAAAGCTGTGGAATTATATTAGAGTCAACATGTATGCTCTTCTAAATCTGACACTGACCTGCCAGTTTTGTGTAAAATACGTTGCATAATTGAAATAGACAGAAAATTGCTTTCATTTTGGGAGGAAAATAGTAATTAAATACTTAAAGCAATAGGGAAAGATCTAGTTTGAATATTTTTACTATTTGATTATTTTACTCTACTCCAAGTGAATAGAATCTTTCCATTGATCTACGTGGGTATTAGATCAGACCTACTAGGAAGCTGGCTCTGTGTTTCAGGTAACTTATTAATAAGTCACTTTTAAAATTATATTTCACACTTGGTCATGTGGTACTTAAAAAAACGACAGCTTGGGATTCACCCACAAAGGTTTTTTTGTTCCTTTTCTTGATTTTTTTTCTATCCATCTGCTCTTTTTTTCTTCTCCCTTCTGCTGCATTTTCAGAAAACTAAATCTTAATTTCTTATTTTTTTTTTTAAGTAAAAATAAAACTGAGATAAGCAATCTAATCTGTGAGGGTACCGTGTACGAACAGCTCTCAGCTTTGTTCTACTTGCTGTTTTTGAAAAGGTGCAATCTTGAAAAACAAGAAGGAAGAAAAAGATGACTTAGAGAAGAGCAGTAACAGAATAGTCAGATACGTTTGTCTTACAGATGAGAAGTAGAATTTAAGTGAATAGCAATTTGGATTTCCCTGGTAAGCAAAGGCTAACTCAAGTCACTTGCAAGGGACCAAATGTAAGAAAAGCATTTGCTGAGTATTTCCTTGAAGTCAAGACATGTTGGGCTCATCCTTTCTCTCGTAAAACCTATGCACACACAGTGTTTTTTTTTCTGTTTTTAATCCCTGGATTACTACACCCACATAAAAAAAAAAAAAAAAGAAAAGAAAAAGTAATAAGTATGCCTGAACAAAATTATGTGTTTCATTCACAGGTATTTGGGTTTTTTTATATGTAAGAAAGGTGTATGTACCTGTAAACTGCCATATTTAAAGTGAACAATGAGTCTAAGATTTGTATTTATTTAATATTCTGGAGATGACAAAATGTACTAGAACAGTTTAAGGCTCCTATTTGTCTGAACACCTGTTTCTGTCTTTATCCGAATAATCTCCATGACAATGTCCCTCATAGTGTTTAGCTGCTTGCTTTGTAAGAGAAAAGTGTTAAATGGGGAGTAGGCAAACTGAATCCAAACTTAGTAAAATAACATCACATGCTAAGTGTTGGAGTGATACAACTCCATCACTGCCATGCATCTATTTTGAATGTACAATGGATATTTTCATACATGGTCACCATTAAGTTTCTGATGGGCCTGAGAAAGAAGTATCTTTTAAGGACCATATAGCATCAACAGTAAGAGGGCCCATATGGCATTTATGCAATGCTGCAGAGTTTATTTATTAAAGCTTTGATATTTGTGGGCTATCCTAATGTGCAGTACTGGAAGTAGGCTGAAAATTGATGAAATAATTCAAGAAGAGAGGAAGGCCAAACATTTCAAAAGACAGATTTCTCAAGGTCATGAAATAATAACTTTAAGAGTAGTGAAGTCCACAGGTATCCATTGCACAGGCCAAGATTTTGAACACTAGGAATTCAGAAGGAAAGGAATGACCTTTAGATTTACTATTAAGCTAAAAGATAAAGTGACAGGAGGAGATGGATAATGAAAAATGAAAAGTTGCCAGAGATAACATGAAATTAATGACACTTGGTGACATAGAACAGTGAAATTGGTAACAGTGACACAGAAGGAGGCCTGGAGAGAAGGCTATACATTGTTTTGACTGTGGTTAGAGTTAGAGGTGGTGATGCTATGGGAAAGAATGAGTTCTTACTCCAAAAGAAAAAAAAAAAAAAAAAAGAGAATGAGACTTTGACCAGAAGGAAGGTGAAATTTCCAAAGGAGAACAGAAAAGGACTAGTTACTAAGGAAAAGAAAGGAAGAAAAACAAAGTCCTGAGTTACCATTCCAAACAGTGAGAATATAAACAAGAAAGGCTTGTTGAAAGCAAAGGTCCATGTATGGAATTAGAGCAAAGAAAGGAAACCACAGGAGGGACAGTGTGCCATTTCCTCTATGTTTTCAAGTAAAATAGTGAAATTCTGTAGTACATAGAGGAAGACAAGACGGTGAATTTTGCAAGGAACTAGAGAAGAGGAACTGTTGAAGAAGTGATTGAAAATATTCTTAAAATTTGGATGGAAGAATAGGAAGAAGGAGGAGTTGGAATGAGAGGATGGTGGAGAGTAAATTGCAAGTTGAGCATGGAGAAGCAGAGAGGGGTCTCAGAGGACCAAAGAAAGAGGTTGGGGGCAAGAAGGTAAATAGGATGGAGGGCTACAAACAACTCCTAAAACTACCCCTGACCCTGCAAACTGACTTTAGTATAGGCCCACTAAAGAGGGAATATAACTAAGGGAAAATAACTAAGGGTTTTTTGAGAGAGAACAAGAGTCTTACTAAGGTAACAATTAATTGGCAATGTTACAACAAGCAGAAGTTTGGTAAGCATTAATAAATAGCTTCAAACGGAAGCTTTGCAATGATTAGCATTAAAATACTGTAGCAGAAAATACTTAGATATTAAATCAACAGCTTGAGGCATGTTGTTATTCTAAGAACAGTAATTTCTAATTCATTCATATTCTGTGTGTGGGGTACCCAGGCAAGCTGCTTGGCCCTGCGTATGCCTTGCCTGTCACAGAGTGGATAGATTCAATGAATAGATCACTGTAGTTGTAGGAGAGGGATCTGCCACTAACTTTTGTGTTAGAACATCAACAGGTGATAGGGACATGTAGTTGTGAGAGAGGAACAGGGCATGTTAGACACATGAATTCTCCTCTTCCTAAGGCAGTTTCATTACTCATGAATCACCAGCTGTCCTGTTGCCTTTCATAGCAAAGCAACCTTTTCCTTGAAACAAAAATTAAACGTTTGTTGAATGGCAAAGAGAAAAGTTGGTACAGAAAAATAATTTCAGGAAAGCAATAGAGAAATTGTCCTGGTGAACAGAGAATAAAATTTGAGCAGGAAAAAAAAAAGGTGTTATCACAGTATGCTTGATATTCAACAAGTTTGTTTCAAGTCTCTTTTTGACAAGTAGTTGCCAACATTCTAAAAAAAACCCCAAACCAATGAACATTCCTGCTATTCAGGTGTGGTTAATTGGCACAACTACATACAACTGAACAGTGTCTGCAATCAAACTCATGAAGCGCACCCCATTACTCAGAGTTCTCTGATACTCAGCCTTACACAGTTAAAAAGCCTTGCATAATGGATTTTCATTGCAGTAGCTCTGTGCTGTATATATCTTACAGGGAAAGTATTTTTGCCCAGAGGTTAAAAGGAGCTATTTTCACATGCCATAGAGTAAATATGTACGCTTTTCCCTCCTTGCATGCTTTGGGGGAAAAAAAAAAGAAAAAAAGAGTTCTACCAAACTTGTCAAGTATCTTCCTTCTGTGATTTTCTTGCAAAATTTAGCTTAAAAGTACACTGTTTCTTGCAGCATCATTCACATTTGATTTATTAACTTTCTAACCTTAGGCAATAGATTTGCAACAGAAAGTGTATTTGCAGTAAAAAGTCAAGTGTGTGGTATTTGCAGGGCCACTGAAATGGAGAAGGAGATTGCTCTGAGATTTCTTTTCCCCATAGTAAAACATCATACTATTTTCTGTTTAAAAAAAAAAGTCTCTAATGACAAAGAATACAGATTGCAAATTCAATTATTTTTTTTTTATTACTGCATAATTACTAGAATGGTGAATTTTTCACTGGTTTTCATAGGGGCAGGACTGGGATAATTTCCTTTTTGAATTTGCAAGACTGATTGTGAATGGGGGATTTAAAGAAAAAAAGAGAGTATTGTTTGATTGAAAAGCATGTATACTACCCACCACTGAGTCTCAGTCACTTGCTATCAGTCTTCCCTTAAAGGAGTGGAAGAAATGAAGATACTTCACACAGAAAAGTTTGAAAAATAATGTAATTTCGTATCTCTATTGCTGTAATGTTAAATTGCTGCCATGGGCCTGTGTAGGTTTCACAAAGATAGTTTTATGTAACTGAGGCCAGCTGATTGTAAAAAGGAACATAAAGCTAGCTCACAGGCAGATTTTAAAATATATTTGTATTTATATACATAAAAGTATAGATACACATATACTATTTAAATTGTAAGGAAGAAAATTTTAATTAAGGGCTGAAATTTTTAGCATCTTGGCATTTGAAAAATTAAGTAAAGAAAAAAGTTTGCTTTTACATAGAAGGTATCTTCTTGTGGTTGCAGGTACAAATTTTTACTTTGTGCAACCTGAAAAAAAATCAGTTTGGCCTATTTTCTGATGCTGTCTTGGATGTGTGTCAATGGAAACAAGCAGCACTTATTGGAAAGATACAGTAAAAAGGGTTTGAGCGTACATACATTTCTAAGATACAAGGTTATTTATGCATCCTTGATCCTTTATTCTGTAACTAGTGATTAAGCCGAACTCAGTTCATGCTATTTTTATCTTCATTAATACAGAGAATTTTTACGGTGACATTGATAACACCTGATCTCTATAAATCCATTAGTTATGGTAACATCCAATTACATAACCAAGCAAATGTAGGTATCTCCGGAAAAACCTAACTACATAGATTAACTCAGATTCACTGATTTAGAAGGTAACTTCTAAATAAATATACCCATAGAAAGAAAAGAACAATAGAAACACCCAGGTACAGATGTCATAACATACACTTTTAAATATTAAGATGACCAAACATGTCTTTGTTACATGACAGTTCAAATTTGAACCAGGCAAGTACACTGCATAAGTTGTTCTAGAGCAGTACTGTGAGAATTTAGTTTGGAAAAATAAAGAGATAATAGGTAATAACTACATACTACAAGAGAATTATTAGAACACAGGTTCCACACCTTCTATCATATAGATTCACAATGGTAGATATCATAAAGAATCTACAAGACAGTATTATGTGAACACAGTTCTGCAAAGATCTTGAAAATATTCATTGGCTTATTCATAATAAACAGATAAAATAGCCTATCAGAAAAATACCTTATACCTGTCAGTTTTAATTAATCTACACTTGTTATAAGTCATCTTTAAGGAAATTCAGGGCTATATTGCAAATACTAGATTTCATCAGTATAGTGCAATGCAAACGGCTTGGGTAAACACACAGCTTTTAAAGACTGTGTTCTAAAGTACCTAGAAAAATGTTGAGGCCCTGATCTCCACAACTCTCTCACACTGGAAGAACAGATTATCAAATTAGGAGGCTGTAAAAAATAGCATCTTTTTTGTCTTTCCAATAAAGTGGGTGGAAACGGGCACCCTGCCTCCCCCAGGTACTACCATTTGTTTTGGGGTGCTGTCATTCAGCATGGAGAGGAAATAAAAAACTCAGAACTTTTATCTGTTCTGTGTTCATTGTGACCTATGTAACCAATGACTGATTTCCTACCAGGAACAAGTACAAGGCTTCCCCAAGTTAAGAACCAGTAACGGAAAAGTACTGGTCTTGCTGCCATTTCCTTCAGCACAAGATGATGAGATATCATTCAACAAGCAGTCTTGATCCATCATGTTGATTCTGATGGCACAAGCAGGCCTGCAAAGTCAAATGACTCTGTGAAGCTCTAAACAAATCAGAGTTCTGAGTATTTCAGAGCTTGCAGAATTTCTAGAAGAAGAGAGCAACTACCCAAGACAGTCATCATTAAAATACAGTAATCTTTTATTAAAAGCTATAAGAAAAAAATGCCCTTTTTTTTTTTTTTTTGCAGTAAAATAAACTCTGACAATAGCAGTTCACTTTAGCACTTCAAATGCTTCATTTTTAAGCACCTGTCTACACCCTACGTAATGAACTTTCAGGTTTGAAATCTAACAGGATTTCACATATATTGGCTTGGCAAATCCCAATAGAAAACGTATTGTGGCTATATTACAAGGCTCCTTTTATAGGAAAAACATGAAATGTTCCTTCCCATAAAGATGGATTTAAGTACATTGATGTAGTTTTCTTCAGATTGGCTCCATTTGTACAGTTAAAACCTTTTCTTGATTCCAGTGTCAAGAAGTAGTAAGCATAAACAATTACAGCTCTTAGCACGCATGTAGTGAGAAATCCAACTCATACTTTCATTTTAAAGGGATTATTTTTGCCAAATCTGCTATTTTCTAACACAGAAGAAAGACAATTTGTAGATTTGAGGGTGCAAGGTAATACTGTTACCATAGTAAAGTGTGGCTATGGAGTTAGAATGACATTGTAAACAGCAATGGAAAAATGCAGAAGAAATTAGTTAAGTAACTGGAGTGCAGACAGATTGGTCCCATTGATTTACAGTCATGAGAAGAAGTGCTTTGCATTAGTGTCCTTGGCATGAATTAGTATTTTCCTGGTGTACTTTGTGTTATATCAAAATGTACTACTCAGATTACATCTTGACTGAATTAGAAGAGTGCAATGTTTACTTATACTTCGGGTACTTCAAGATGCATCTTACAGTTTGAAAGATTCCACTGACATCACTGTTCTTCGGGTTTAAACTAGGGAAGACCACTATTAACAGTATTTAATTTTAAAAAGAAGGTTAAAAAAACCCCCACACTGTATTTTCAAAAGAACCGTATAACTTCAGTTGCTTTTGCCACAGGTTTATCAGCTACGTATTTGTGCATTTTTCAATGAAGCTGAAGCAAGAGTCGATAAAGTGTAAGACCTGTTTTTTAACTTCTAAAAGCAGATCTTCATGGAATATTGAATGCCTACACATACACAGAAGAAGTCAGAAGTGATTAACTGAGTGCATATACAATATCCTTATGTTCATCAAACACTTCTGTCCTAGTAATCATCCTCAAGGAATAGTGTTTTAATCCTTCAGCTTGATTTTCTTTTGGCCAGGGTGGACGGAACTACAACTATCTTTTACAGGAAAGTAAAACCCATGAAGCACAAATTGTTTAATCTACACTTTCAGTTACTTACACTAGAAATACAGAAGAAAACTAAACCTATTTCACAGGCCAGATGATCTGCGTACACATATACTATCACCCTGTACTGCATGTGTGCCATTTTATCAAAACCATTTGCTTGGAACCAAATTCCAAACAGTATTTATCCTGCAACAGAGTAACCAAGTTTTATAGAAGTATGTGGCAATGAATTTCACTCACTCAAAACACCCTTACTAACATGTACTTAATTAAGTCGGAAAAAAAGCTCGTTCAAGCCCTTTACTACTACTACTAAATGATCTTAATATTGCAAGCAAGGATCAGAATTTGTGTTACATTCCCAAAGTAGTCATTTTCTAGGTTACACTTCATAGTGGGAAAGACAGAAAAGAGCAAATACTTGAGGTAACATTTTAACCATTAAAAGATTACAACAAAGGTTCAAGTAGAATGAGTGTTGTCCCTAAAAATAAAAAGCAGAATATTGGGAAGGAACAGTATCTGGAGGTTTCTGTCCTCATCCCTGCCAGTGGCTCCTTCAGCCATTCATTCTGAGCTTTACTTAGTAAACTTTAGAAACAAGGTGAAATATTCTGTCTGGCAGCCAGAGTAACATGAAAATGTACACTGGTTATAGATGCACGATAATGTATTTCCTGCAAATGTAGAAGGCCAATATAGTTTTTACTTAACTTTAAAAAAGCCAGGAGAAGGAGGAGTTGAGCCACAGAAGCAGCATTCGTAATCCATTTTGCCATGGAAACTGCTGCAGTGTGGAATCCCAGTCTGCTGTGAGTACAGGTTGCTAAGGAAAGAGAAGTAGACAGCTGTTAGAAGGCTATCAGAGCAATTCATAATGGTACTGATAGGAGGGTGATTAGCTCCCACATCCCTTTTCCTCATTATCATTAAATCATGGCTTACTGTTAACATGTTGTTCTTTCATGATAAGTGACTACTGTAATTTTCTTACTGAAAAATCTGAGAGATTAGTTTAAAATGTGTAAAAAAATCACCGACGCTGTGCTCCTTTTAAATAACATCCCTTACTTCAATAGCTTGTGCCACTTTGTTTATGTACTGAAATATGTCCTTGAAGATTAAGTATATACACTTAGCATGTGGCAGCTGCCAAATCATGGGAAATGTTTCCCACTAAAAACTGTCACTGCATTAATGACAGTAAGTACCTTGGGAAATATGCAGAAAAGAACTGAAGCAGAGCTCAGGACCCCAACAGCCCTGCTCACCTACTAATTAACCCCTGGACCTGCTTCTTTAACTTGCCTTAAGGTTACCAGCTATCTACATTTTACTTCTGTTAATGGCAGTGCCTCCTGCAGTCTTGAACAGTACAACACTTGGTCTATATTTAAGCTCAAAAAAAGCCTAGAAGCAAGTTGCTCTTCATCTGATGGGCTTTTCCTCTAGTTGGCAGTTTCTAGGACATTCCTCTGGGCCCAAGCTCTTTGAAATATGCAGTTGCAGCTACTCTTAGTTTAAAAAGCAGAGGGCAGGTAGGTTCTTCCTCTTTATTTCCAGCTGCTTAAAGATCTTACCACAGAAGAGGTAGAACCAGATAGGGCGGAAAGGCTGGTCTAGGGAAGGAGTTGCTTTTACTACTGTGTCAAATGTGTCATTGCACAGAAATAAATTCAAAATTCTGTAAGTTATAGAGCTTGGTTCCAATATAGATTTTTAAAAATAAGGTTTGTTTTTGCTTCCTCTGAATAAGAAGCAGTGTAATTCTCCATTCTACAAGGATCACTACAATAAACCGCACCAAAGCTAAGTGACTAGCTAAAATTTGCTGACCTCACTAAGTGAGTCAGAGAGCCTTCTTTTTATGGCGTGCTGACCCTGTCCTACAAAGTGATATGCTTAAGATTCTGGTAATAAGCAAGCAAGCATGAAAAAGTTACATTACCTGAGATGCCATCTGTTCTGGGCCCATAATTAAGTATTCTTCCAATTCCATAAGTGTACAGAAATATATGCTATTAGTCAAGTATTTGAGGGGAAGAGAGAGACTATAGATAACATTAGATTACACAAACTTTTTCAAAGGCTTCACATGCAAGAAGAGAAAAACTGAAGTCAGGATCCTGCTTGAAAAATATGACACTGCAAATAAGTACAAGTAGTTGAAGTACAGTCATTTGATGACAAAAAGACTGCTGAAAAGAAATGCTCAAATAAAGATCAAGTATGCCTATGAACAGAAAGGTATATGCAATTTTGCCACAAATGATGGTGTACAGAGCAAGTGAGAAATAAGGAAGTAGTTGACTTCTGTGATATCACTTGATTCTTTAGCAATAGTAGACCAGTTCTCAAACTGAGGACTGACTTCTCAAGAAGGCACAGAAATTGTGCTGGGCAGTGATTCATTGCTAGAGGAGAACTGGGATTGGTGAGGGAGATGCAGTCAGTTGGGTAGAGCAGGGACTTCCGTGGACATGGAAGTAATGCTGCGCTCATCCTACAGCAAGTGGTGCAGCTCCACAACTCTGGAATGGCCTGAATTTTTCTGTACAACTAATTCACACCTTTTCCCCTTGCAAGCCCCTGTAACAGTTTTCTTCCCTCTTCTAGTCGGTAGAACTATTATTACATGAGTTGTACTCAGACTGAATTGAGTGACAGAAACATGAAATACATCCTAGCAAGTTTGGGGGGCGGGGGAAGGGAGGAAAAGAGATGTTGCTATTGCTTTAATATAGTCTGGAAGGGGAGTTGTTTTCTGTACAATGATGTATGATAGCAATATTATTTTGCTTTTACGACTCAGTATTTCATTATGACAAAAACAAAGGTCAGAAAGGGTTGTTTATTCGGTGCATGAGCGTTTGATTAAAGATGAGCAAAAGCAAATGAACGCTTAACTGAGACATGAAGAAGATAAAAAAAGAAGAATCATTAAAATGTCAATTTTCCAGGGAGTTAAATTGAGGTGGAAGGTTTAACTTGAACATCAAGGAAATCTTCCTTGCAAAGATGCAGATATGAGAATAGTCTTCCCATGAAAAATACCAAAACTGTAGATGCTTCTGATTTTGCAGTGTAGAGTGTCCAAGTAGTATGAAAATGATTCTGCATGTAAAGGGGAAAAACAAAAGTTTTTTGGTTTGTTGGGGTTTTTTTTGGTTCTGTTTTTTAACCTTTTAACATTAGTCATTCAAATCCAAGTGAGCTTTTGGTTCAACACTATCTCTATATGTTCCTCCAGTTATATATAAGGAACAGATGATTAGGGAAACAAATTAATTTGAAAAAAGTTGATTATCTTTCCTATTCAATTCTAATACTTCCTTTTATATTTCAGGGTGCAAGTTGAATTCTATATGAATGAAAATACATTTAAAGAGAGACTAAAGCTCTTCTTCATCAAAAACCAAAGATCAAGTAAGCAGTTGGATTAATTTCTGTTAAGCATAATTGTGATACTTTGAGTAGAATCCAATTCCATTGAAGGCAACAGCAAAGTTATGATTAATTTTATTCTGAGATAAAATTTCACCCTGTAGAGGAGTCAATTTTACATCATATCAGAAATTCAGAAAACATTATTTAAATCTAAAACAACATACTCATTTTGTAGGATCAAATACATAGCAATACAATTTTATTTCTGTATTATGGTCAAAGTGACTAATTTGCATGGATCTGACACTGCAGTGCTCATTGGCAAGTCATGACCTTATGTCTAAGAAAGCAAGAGCCTCTAAGATGCTGGAGGAAAAAAGTTGCAGAAGTACCAAGCCTTTTGAAATGTTCAATTTTATTAGGTATTCCTAAATAAATTTCAAACTTGAGCTGTACTAAAAAAAACTACTGAGAAAGGAAACTGATGTAGAGAACATACCTCCTTCTCCTGAATGTGGTGCCTCAGAAATGTAGTCCTTGTCTTTAGTATAATTTAGCGATATCTTCATTGACATATGCACTTAAATTCATAAGCCATCATAGAAGAGAATAGTGTGGAGAAACTGTTATTAATCTTTTTATATACATCTATGCAGCTGGGTCAAGGGGATGAAGCATTGTATATTATCAATCTTGATTAGACCAGTGGAGTTCATAGCTGAGAAGTGCAGTAACTGACCTCAATTTTCCTCTGTGTAGCGGGATTGAATATACTTCCATTTGCCCTATACCTGTAAAGAACAATTACAATAGCTTTATACACAAAGCTTTTAGAATAGAAAGAATACATCTTGGCCTTTCTAACACAGTTATCATGGTTCCATGGCTTTGTGTCTGGGAAAGGACAGAAAGGAGAAAAAGAACTTTACTTTTTTGGTGTCCCAATCTAAAAAAAAAAAAAAAAAAAAAAAAGACAAACAAAATTTGGGAGACTAGATCAAGTTTTTAAAAATAAGACAGACCATAAGATCTTCTATCTGTAAGAGCTAGTATTAAATAAAATACTGGTTTTACATCACAGAACACAATCTTTTTATTGGTTAGGCTTCTCTAACTGTCCAAGTGTGATAAGCAAAATATTCCCCTAAGCAAAAAAAAAAAGGCACTGTAGTGTGAATAACTCATATTTTCAATTCGAGCTTTGGAATTATTTGCCAGTTTCCAGCTGGAGAATCAGGTTTAACAAAGCTGCTGGAGGTTCATCCATGGGAAAAGCTTTATTTATTACACTTACATAGACACACAGTGGAAAAATCATCTTAATTCAGGTGCCTAAATAGCATAGAAAGCAGAGGACTGCCTCTGCTACTAAATGATGTGGATAGCCTTCAGAGTATCTTCTCTTCTAAACTTCAGATGGGATATCATTTTTTTCACATTATTATACATCTAACTAGATTTGATTGGTAAATTTAATTTAAAATAAAAATCTTCATTGGAAAAAAAGTTTCTTTTGCTGTATTAGCACACTTTAGAACTGTCTTACTGCATTTTGGCCAGTATGAAAATCATGTGTACAAAAACTCAGTGTGAATAGAACAAAGAAAGGAGATGTATGAAGAACGATTTCATACTCCATTTTATGTTTACGAATCAAATAAAAAAATTTACATTTTATGTTTACTGTGTTGCAAAGAATGAATTTTTTATGTAGATTGTGGAGTCTCCCTCCATATAGATATTAAAAAACTATCTAGATGTGGGTTTGGGCAACCAGCTGCAGGTGGCCCTACTTGAGCAGGGGGGTTGAACAAAATGACCCCCAGAGGTCCCTTCCAACCTCAACCATTCTGTGATTATTATTAGAGATAAATAAGTTTAACTAGATTTAAATTTGAAATGTAATTAATTGCAATACAACTCCTCAAGTGGTTTTAGTTCTCCTACTTTTTTCCCCTGTGACTGTACACATCTAAGTATTTTATATCTTTATAGCCTTTTATTTCTGATATTGTTGATATAGCGTGTAATAGAGTAACAGACAGAACAGAAAAAGCATCCTAAACTAGAAAAGAGTATTACTTCTGGCTAGAAAGGCAGTCTGGGAAGCTGTAAGCAATAAATGGCCATTTTATTCCTGATTTAGCCCACAAAACAGGGATTTGATGCACTCTTGTTTACTTACTAAGAACATCTCTACAGTTATGACCTGACTTACTGTAAATCTCTTTTCACTGATAAGATACGAAGATTGCAAATAGTACCTTCTTGCTTGAGATAAGTTAAAGAATTTTTTTCCCTGCCTAGATCCTAACAAGATTGAAAAAAATACATATATACAGATACATGTTTTGATAGCAGAACTGCAGACTCTGTACATCTAAAACTAGATACATTTATGATCATCAGCACAAAACTTAAACCAGAAGTTAATTAATTAGTATGAATTCATGGCTGTTCCTTTGCCAAGTGCATACCCTTCTGGCTAAGCACATTAAGGGAATTATCATAAGTTACTATACTGGGACATCTCTATTAGGTTATGATTGGGTAAGTGTGACATATGGGTCCAAAGGAGAGGAATGATGTGGAAGTTTATTTGAAATATGCAAGGAAGTGGGAAGCAACTGTTAAATCATCCTATTGGAGATGGGTTCATGCTGTAGACAAGTAGCACAAGAATTTTCTGCTTGGCTTCCGTCATGATTGCTGGAAAAATCCAGATTCTGATGAATTTTCCTGCACAGTGATGCCATACAGAGCTGAAGTACATTTTGTAGAAGCATACTGTGTTTTTGATTAACAAATGAAAACACAGTAATGAGTTCTTCCTGTAGACAGCTAGTAGAGACACTGTCATTATGGACCACTTTTTCTGACAAGTCCTCAGGAGAGGACTCCAGAGAAAACTCTGGAGAGTTTCATCAAGAGATGAAGCATGTTTTTTCTGTTGTTGAATTATGCAGCAAGTTCATGGAAAGTAAGTTGGAGAATGAGGGTGCTTACTATACTTACAGCAGCATATGGCATGGGCATGCCATTTCCCACTAGAATCCCACATTTTACCCGAAGCACTGCTATTGGTTCTCTTGATACATGAAGCCTAACCAACAGTTTGACATTAAACTGGGAAATTTTCAGGAGAAACAAATAGGAAATATAGCAAAATTATTACTGTACTGAATGAAAAAAAAAAATATCCCCAAACCAGTGTGTTCAGAAGTAGTAAGGTCAAACACTTCTGCTTATGCAAATCTTGGTTCTTGTCCAAATGCTCACAACCAGAATCCTCTAAAATATAATCTCGAAAAACCTGCTGCTGAGATAGTACCTGCTACTCATTCAAGTGCAGTCATTCAATCCTCCATTGAAATTGGGGCATTCTGTTGCCCAGAAGTATCAAAGAGTTGATAAATAAAGATACTGCCTTTAGATCTTAGTCTGTGTTCAGTAAGAGCACTGAAGACCTTCCTTCAAATGCTAAAGATGTAATTGCTGTTACCGAGAAAGTGATTGTCAGTAGTATCAGCAAATTTTTGGACAGTAAGTAAATCAAACTACACATGTTCACCAGACAGTTTTTGCTAATCCTTAAGACTTCACAAGTGAATTTAACACAGAGTATATTATCACGTGGTTTTGTCAACCAGAGCAGTCAACTCTAGAATTTATATGAATTTTCTGCAGAATATTCTTCTGATCTAAATCACAAACAGACTGGTAGCATGAAATATCAACTGTTTCATTCATTATTCTGGTTTTGGAAGTATTTCTATAAACTGATAAAACAAGCCTCCATCTATGTCTAATGTTAACCTAGTTTCCACTCAATCTTCTACAAGCAAATGTCTAATCAACTTCAACCAATGCATGAAAAGCATCTTACAAAGGTGTCAGCAAGGCCACAAAAAAAAAAAAGAGAGAAGAGAGGTGACATATTGGTATAACTTGCTTGTGCTTGCCAAGATCACACACTGCGTTATCACAGCCTAAAATAAATCTTAAAGGAAAAAAAAAATAAGTGAAGTTTCAATTCAGTGGAGAGGGAATAAAAGATAACCATCACCAGGATATAGATTATTAATATTATAGTTTGATCCGACTCCTAAAGCCAGCTGCTACTGAGGTGATTTTGCTAAAAACCAAAAATATGTTAGGGACTTAAGAGAAAGGAACAGTAGAAGGTGATTGTAAGATCTTCAGCTGCTGTCTCTGTCACTCTCACTTTGATTTAGATCAGCTCTCTAAATCAGAGGATTAATCCCCAAAATCAGTTGTAAGGGAAGTACCAAGAATTTTTAATAAAAATGAAAGTCACAGTCAGTGCTAGTGAAGTATAATGTATCACTGTACTTAAAAATGCCTGCAAAAAATAGTAAATACTTGTTCGAAATTAGATGGAAACATTAACATTTGACATAGCTATATTTATTTCACAAAACAAATTTTGAACTATTCCTATCAATTTCTTTTTTTAAAGAAGATAAAGGATGTAACACCATGGTTACATGGACACAGTGAAATTACAATCACATTAAACAATACATAACTGGATAACAGTATATAATTGATGTAGTTGAATGCAAGTTTCAGGCACCAGTGTCAAAATGTAGAGATATTCTGTGCAAACGACCCTGCGAGTTTTACAATCTTGCTATGAATGGAAAAAAAGAAATTAAGTCAAGCAGACCATGTTGATCCACTGACAGCATGTAAAACTGAGGACAAAAATAGTCAGCTAGCAAAGAGAAATATGAAATGTTTTCTTTGTAGCAGAGTAATAAATGAAAACCTATTTTAAATGCCTTCTCTAATGACTGTCCCCTCCTTCCCATATTTGAAATCCTAGATCTCCGTGATAGTGGAATAAATACATCTCTTCCAACTCTCAGGTGACATTGCCAACTATGAGGCTACAGAAGGTTTCTACCAGAGAATGCTTATTTGGTAGTCCTACATTAATTAAAGCTTTAGCAGGGGTGAATAAATATGCTCCCCGTGACAGCACATCCTATTTCTAAAGGCTGAGGCATCCAGAACTAGGAGACGTGACCTTCTGAAACAGGATAGACTTGAAGGCTGTTCTTCCATATTTATATTGTAATAACTGACCCAATCACATATGGTCCAAGACCTATCCTAGTGCCTTACTTTATATATAACCCAGTCCGTGATACACACTGTGCTGATGATACCAAGCTGTTTGGCGAGGCAGACACGCTGGAGGGGAGGGATGCCATCCAGAGGGACCTGGACAGGCTGGAGAGGTGGGCCCAAGCCAACCTCATGCAGTTCAACAAGGCCAAGTGCAAGGTCCTACATCTGGGTCGGGGCAATCCCAAGCACAAATACAGGCTCGGCGGAGAATGGCTGGAGAGCAGCCCTGTGGAGAAGGACCTGGGGGTGATGATTGATGAGAAGCTCAACATGAGCAAGCAGTGTGCGATCGCAGCCCAGAAGGCCAACCGTATCCTGGGCTGCATCAAAAGAAGTGTGGCCAGCAGGTCAAGGGAGGTGATTCTGCCCCTCTACTGTGCTCTCGTGAGACCCCACCTGGAGTACTGCATCCAGCTGTGGAGTCCCCAACATAAGAAGGACATGGACCTGCTGGAGCGCGTCCAGAGGAGAGCCACGAGGATGATCAGAGGGCTGGAGCACCTCTCCTATGAGGAGAGGCTGAGAGAGTTGGGGCTGTTCAGCCTGGAGAAGAGAAGGCTCCGGGGAGATCTTATTGCGGCCTTCCAGTACCTAAAGGGGGCCTACAGGAGAGCTGGGGAAGGACTTTTTACTAGGGCATGTAGTGATAGGACGAGGGGGAACGGCTTTAAGCTGGAACAGGGCAGGTTTAGATTAAACATTAGGAAGAAGTTTTTCACTTTAAGGGTGGTGAGGCACTGGAACAGGTTGCCCAGAGAGGTTGTTGAAGCCCCATCCCTGGAGGTGTTCAAGGCCAGGCTGGACGTGGCCTTGGGCAACCTGGTCTAGTGAGAGGTGTCCCTGCCTGTGGCAGGGGGGTTGGAACTCGATGATCTTCAAGGTCCCTTCCAACCTAAACCATTCTATGATTCTATGATTGTATGATTGTATCTATGCTAACTAGAACCCTTGCATGAAAGCATGTCTGGTGTGAAAATCCTGCCTTATATTCTGTGGGAAACAGCCATTCCTGGGGAGATATCCAGAGCCTGAAGCACTTTTAGGCATAGCCTCAGATAGATCTATGGAAATAGGCATAGCCTCAACTATATCTATGGAAATTTAATATTTGAATACTTAAATAGTTTTAGACCTTTCAGGACTAAGATTTGAGAGTTAAGAGTTTAAGGCAGCAGACAGGAGCATGGGTCCCTTGTATTGATGTAGTTTTTAATCAGAAAAGCACCATTTTCTTTTGGCATTTAAACCAACATATAAATTTCAAATGATAATTAGAAACCAGGCTATTATCAATGCAGAAAAGAAGTGTTTCACACCAAGATTACCATTTACAGAGCTAAAAACCAGAAGAAACAAACAGTAGATCATTGTACTTACTAAGAAAGTTAGATAAAACAAAATTGTTAAGGAAAAGAAATCCTGGTGGGGTTTTTTTGTTTGTTTGGGGTTAGGTAGTTTTTGTTTGTTGGTTTTTGTTTTTTCTTTTTTTTTTAAACATTATCTGCTTTTCTTGTTGTAATAGCCTAGTTGCTATAGCAACCATTCATACTCCAGCAGACTTCTACAAAAGGGTTAGTACAGACAAACAATGCATGTTTTTTCAGCAACAGTTCAAAAAGCACTGTAAAAAGAAAAGTACAGGGGTTCTTCCTAATCAAATAATAGCAAAGATCCCACACTTACCTTCTACAACCCCTCAATCTACTTAATACTCCAACCCCTTCCCTCACATTGGGGAATAAATAGTCTGTGGCTAATGACTCTTGATAGGACAGCAGGAATCACTAGGTTAATGTTCACAAACCTAATTGCCAATAACAGCTGTGGGACTTCTTATGGTTGTGACCACAGGATATTAACCCCTAGTTTACAGATGCAAGATGCTGTAAAAGTCCATCCAGTTCTCATGTGATAATTGCAACTTCACAGTTAAAAGTAGTAAGCAGTGTTGCTTAATAAATCTGAAAATTTCTTTCAGCAACTGCACGGTAGAATATTTAAGAATCTATTTTCTATTTTTCTGTGTTTACTGTAGATTGCATTTTAATGGAAGGGGAACTAGTAGATATAAAAGGTGATTTATCAGTTTTATCTGTAAGGTATTCATTTTCAACTTAAGACTGACTAAAGTCAAAAAGTATGTAATGTTACTGTAAGATAATTATGATTCTTTCCTTAAAAGGGAATGTATGCACACAGGTTTGGGTATGCATAATGAACCTGTAGTTCTTAAACCACATAAGTAATTATACTGAGTTCATCAGACTATCTTTACTATGACTGGGTGCAAATTAAGTCCCATCTGTGTAAGACTCGGTCAGTGGTATTCTGCTTTGGACAGCAGGGTTCAGCCATGCCAGACTGGACTCTCAGTTCACAAGACTGAAAAAAATTAATGCTTAAAGTGACCTCGCCCACCTTAAACTTAGTCAACTGACAGTTTCAACTTAATTAGTGAACGAAAACTTTAAACAAAGAGTTAGATGCAAATATTTACACTGGCAAAATTTTAAGACTTTTGGATTTAATAACAAGACTCAGAATTTAAACACTAATCCTCTTATGACTGCAAAAACTGATTAAAATATAGTTAAGTTCTACTGTAGTAGATAAAGGCTCAAATTAGCACTGAAATCAATTGCGCATGTGACAGAAGCAAGTGTCCATGTGGATCCTTTTGAAGGAATCCTGTCATTGTAGAGCAGACCTATGTTTGTGGGAAATATTGTAATATTTTGTGCTATATCCTTTCAGCTAGAACATTTCAATATTCACATGGTCTGTAGAACACGTTGTTGATTTGGTTCTGTTGGGCATTCAGCATGACTTCCAGATGTCCTGGTTCTTGGATGCATAATTACACAACTGCAACATTAAGTAACTAAATTTTAATATTTTATAAGTTGGGGTAGTGTGCATATATTCTGTATGAGAAGCTACTGCATGAAGACTTTCAGATATTAACGTTTAAATACTTGCCATTCTATATCCTCTGCCTATGGTTGAAAGTATGTCTTCTTCATGTTGCCATATCTTGCATCTCAAATACCGTATATAGTTCTGGTTCCCCTTCCATAAAGTGGACTTGTAAAACTGCAAAAGACCTAAAGAATGTCATCACGAAAGATGAATGGCATAGAACAGCTTTCAAACAAATGACTGAGTAATTCTTTACATTAAAACAGACTGAGTCTTAACCCAGAGATTTCTGAAAGCTAGAAAGGTGTATTATATGTGTATCTGACAGGCTTATTCTTACGTTCTGTGTGATATGCCAATTGCCCATATCAGGGACAGGTTACTGGCTAGATTGACCTTTGCTCTGTTGCAGCATGGCTATTCTAATTTCTTTTAGTTTTACCTTAAAAGTGGATGAAACTGTAAAGAACCTGAATTTATATCTGTATTTTCTTTTTAAAATAGGTCTGAGAATAAGATTATTCAATTTTTCTCTCAAGCTACTAAGCTGTTTCTTATATATAGTTCGTGTGCTCCTGGATGATCCTACACAAGGACTTGGATGGTAATTTTTTTTTTGTTATTTCTGCTTGCAAAGCATTGTTTAACTTATAAGAAAGAAATTAATTTAATGAATAAATGTTTGATATTCTGTCAACAAGGATTTGGTTTTATGTCTTACGGATGTGTTTAAAGAACTATAAAGCTAGTCTTACATTGTGAATGTAAATAAGAACCAAAATAACAATATTCTTTTTTCACTTTACTGCTGAAATAATCCTGACTATTTGCTCAAATACTGTGCATCAGATATAGTTGTGCAAACTTATATGTTTTGGTTCTATTGTTACATAAAATGTCTATGTATCATACTTATGTTTATATTTATAAAAATAAAATTGCAAATATCTGGTTGCCAGTTTATGCAGCAATAATTTTAGGATTTTACTTCATTCTACTTAAATGATTTTACTGAAGTAATTTTACTTAAACAATTTTACTTAAAACCCCAGATCCTGGAAACAGACAGACAAATATATGAAACTGAGCTTTCATGCAGATGACATTGATGATAATTTTGTAGCGCTCTGCTTTCTCTTAACACTTAGAAGAGAGCGAGACCAAAAGTACATTCTATACTCATGGTGATCTATGGTCATAATGCGTGATTTTGCACACCCACAACTGTCAGTATGGTATCCTATATGGGTCATTGTGTACTCTGCCTTTTTTTATTTTATGTGTTATACAATCAACCACTACCAATTGTTCTATTTATCATTTATTCGATCCTGTACTTCAGTTGTATTTGTGTCCTGGATATATTGAATCTTCTTAATTCTAAATGCTAATAAGCACCACATTTTATTAGCTTACTTTGATTTGGTTTGATTCTATTGGCCTTAAATACTATAAGAAATAAAGCACAGATGAATATACTAAGCTTGAGATGATAGAACTAGCACTCTTCACACAACGTTAGGCAAAGGACAAAGTATGACTTCTAGTTTAAATATTTAAAAATCAGTTAAATCTAATAAGGGCAATACTATAAAAAAAGCTAGTGCAGAGGAGAAAAGCTATATTTTACAAGAACCAAATCCAAAGCAAAGTGAGTTAAAGAATATAAGCTTTACTCAGCAGTGCTTGAGAGAAGGATGTGTGAATGGGAAGTACAGAAGATGCATTTGAGAATTTTTTTTGGTCAAAATTTATTGTAAGAAATTAGAACATCTGAAAAAGGACCAGAAAAAAAGTCTCCCTGGAAAAGCAAGAACTGTAAAAAACTATTTTTTGACTCCACATTTATCTTAGAGTGTCTCTTCAAGGAGAGGAAATGTGTAGGGAGGAAACAAGCTGTAAAGATTTTGCAAAACCTTTACCAGTGAGGGAGAAGAGAAAATCCATCCTTAGAAATTTAGGCATAGTAGCACAGCAACTTAGGGACTTGAAATTTTACAGCTAATGATACTTTCTGGCATGAAGAAGCTGCTGATATTGTTTTGTTATGAGAACTCTAGTGGTCCCAAATGAGTGTATTATACTGCAAGGTTATGTCTGGGTATTCAGAACAGACTGGAACATCAGCACTTCTGCCACAGGTGTACTTCGATACTTTTGTATTCATATGCAAAGATTTTTCTGCATCTTGCAGACTGTTTAATTCCCCAGACCTTTCCTGACATGTTTGTTCCTTCAAACTAAATGTTTAACAGTTCACCAGCCAGAGACCGTATTTGTCTTTTCAATATATATTATTCCCTTATATTGTGGTGTTGTACATTGGAGAGACTAGTTAGTTTGTTCTATCTCTGTATAACATTTGTCTGGCTGAGAAGTTTCAGATAAGTCACTTCTGCATGCTCACTAAGACCGCAGTCTTGGAAGCTGTGCCAGACAAACCGGCCCTGTGCCCAAATGGTGCCCTATTAATGTCAATGGTTTTGCCTGTAGAGATCCTGAGGGCTTGATACCTAAACTACTGCCATAATGCATTCCTACAAGTGCAGTGTTAGGAAAAAAAAAATCCTTTCTAGATACTGTCACAGCCTGATGAAAGAAACTACTCAGTGTGCTGAGAGCATGACTACAGAAAACATTATCACCTGGTTGTTTTTAAAGTGACAATTGTGGAAGAAAGGCTTTTCATCACAGACTCCCCCTGCAGATTTATTTCCTGTTTTTCAGAAATGCCTGCACAAGTTAGTATCTTTCATTTACTCCTTCAGGCACAGTGGGTGTACAGGGAAGTACTTAAGACATAAAGCATCCTTATTAATGGATACCATTTAACACCTGTCCCACTCATAGTTGGTAAAACTACAGCTACTACTTATCTGTGGTCTGCAAATCCTTTTCTTTCTGCTGACCTTGCTTGCCAAGGATAATCAAGGATATTTTTCATTATTTACACCAATATATATTCCCACATCCTTACATGACTATTTGAAGGGAGGATTTATGCCAGCAATTCAAGGCAAGATAACATCACATGTCCATAGCAGATATTTTTTTACATAGGCCTCACCAGTTTCTTACTTGAATTACTGCTGCATGAATCTCCAGCCCTCTTCACAAGAGGATATGAAGTGTGATTTGATGCTGTCTTTCCTGTTGAGAGCACGGCAGGTATATGTGCTCTTTCTATCCCAGTCTATGTGATTGGATTTCTAGTATCTCTTGATCTTCAATATTTATTGTTTACTTATTTCAGCTTTTGAAAGTATAATTTCAGTTGTTTTCTTTTTAAATTGGAAGGTTTGAAAATAAATCTTTAAAAAATGTAACCTGAAATGCTTCACAGTCCTTTATCTACAGATACAGAGCACATATGGAACTACTTTCTAAAAGTTGTTTTACGTTTTAAAATGTCTATATCCATTGCCTGGTTTCAAACTATTGCATGCATTTTATAGAACACTTAATAATGCAATTAATATCCTTTTCCTCCTCTCTGTTTTTATGATCGTGTTCCCATGTACATTTACTAATGAAATGGACTTTGCATGGATGGGATGACAACTATCAGTAAGGAATTAAACCAGAGTTGTTCCAGTCAAAACTACACACCAGGAACGATTGATTGGTGAGTTCTGAATTTAAAAAAGCAAACCAAAAGTCCACATAATGGTGGGAAGGGCAGGGAAACAGTAAGGCAAATCCCTTTCCATCTGGAGTAGTGAGATTTTAACATATAATAGTGATGTTTCCATAACTCTCAAGCAATTACTTCCATGTTCCTGTGTATTCAGAACTGCCTTTAATATTTTAAATGTTTCTCTGATTGTGTAAGTGAACTGCTGGGTTGGATGCTCTTGTAAGATCTGAATTCCATCAATGCTTATACCTTGAAGAAAAAAAAAATGGATGCCCTTATTTAAAAAGCAGTTATGACTAGCAGTAAATGACTAATGGATGCCAGATTCCAGTAGCATCAAGTGCCTATTATCATTGAGATTAGTGAATACTAAGACAATACGAGATTTTTCCAAGAGATAACAGGCCCTATTAGTTATATACCATTTGTATCGTTACACAGATAGCAAAAAGTTCACACACAGGAGTTGCCAAGTTTCTTTACACTACCACAAATAATTATTCCTCTGCATCTCTAGAATCAAAAACTCAAATTGATTTATTCTTTCTGGAATTGTAGGGGATGAACTAGAAGCGACTGAAGCCAGTGAAAGATTTTGGTGTCACTGGGTGCTGGATTACTCCCATGGGAACTCAATGAATGGCTCTAGATTAGAAATACAAGCAATGTCAATACTCAGTAGATAACTACTGATTTAAAATTTTTATTACTGAGAATTTTTCTTTTTAAAATAAGGCTGTTCTGATTTCCATTCACATGTACAAGTATTTTTTTCTCTTGATTTTGTTCAAAACGGTAACCAGATTTCAATTAATTTCGTATTTATTTTCTTACTGTAATGAACAGGTCTCCTATTATTTGGGTGAATCGAAGCTTGCCTTTATGGGGATTACAGGTAATATGTAAATGAACAATTTAACAATTTCCATTTAATAACTGTCGACAATATTGATTTATAGCATTTTAGTGGTGTTAAAGGATACTTGGAAAAGTTGATATTAACAAAGAAATCTACCTGATGACCAAGTGCAATAAAAACATAAAGATAAGCTGATCTGAGCTAACTGATTTGAATTTATATGGCTTTACAATATATTTATAAAGCATTAAAGCTTATAACAAAATACTGTAGAATTAACGTTTTCTCTTAGAATTATCAAGCCCTGTTGAGTCAAGTAGTCACTGTTTGCTCTAATGATGAGTTTAAATTTCATAATTGCTTATGACATGCTCCATGGACTTTCTTGTTAAATACACTAGAAAGCTAAAATTACTTCACAATATAGAAGCCTACGTGTTTAAAGGAGTATGTCACAAAAGTTGCACTACATCAGTGCTTTGTGGGTCTTTCAGGTCTTTTGACGTCTGTGGTTCAGTCCTCAGTGTCCTGGAGCGTGCTTATTTTAGGAACACTTCTTTTACTTGTGGATAGCGCTGTGGGACTTATCCCTGAGAAACGTGTTTTTCTACTAAGAATTTCTTAAGCTTCCAGAATGGTTATACCATTATATTCTTGCACCATGTTTAGTGCAATACCATTACAATGGTTTGTACCTCTATGTAATGCACAATTTTATTAAGAGAAGAGTCCCTTGATGAAAATACCTCTTAATGCCTTGCTTAAAGTATGCACAGTTTGAATACATTTTCACCTAGGCATTCAGATTGCTGTGTTCAATTATACTAAAAATACTGAGAGATTTATTTGCTTATGATTACAGTCTAATAAGTTTATTTGATAGACATAGGAATTTATACATATGTGTATGTATGTGTATATACACATGCATTCACAGTAGGATATGTAGAATAGTTGCAAACAAAGATTTATTTTTATTTGAGATACAACCTGAGTTTATATAAGACAGTAACACTTATTTGGAGAAACGGATATATTTTGATTGCATATTTTAATAATTTTCCAATTCATAGCATCTTGTTTAATTCTAGATAATGATATTGTGAGTGTAAATAGTGCACTCTTCTGAGTTTTCAGTAGTAGTGAGCATTAGTTTAAAATTAGAAATCATGAGGCTTGTTTGACTTCAGGCTCCAGCTGAATTTGTACATCTTCTTGATAGAATATTCCCACAATATACATTAAAATACAAATATTTGCTATGCAAAGGATTTAAGTAAGTTTTGTGGTTATTTAATATGTATAAAGTTTTAAGTAAATTTTTTACTTTTTAAATATTTGACTATTTAAATATTTTTAAGATACGTAATACATACACTAACTGCATACAATCTAAGTGAAGGCTGATAAGTTGAGCTCAGTTGCATTTAAATATTAAAATCAATAATGATTAATCTGTATTGTTTTTTGCTGTTTTCAACTTTCTGAATTATACACAGTAAATAAGTGTTGTTTTTTCCAAACATTCATAACATCTTTACAGAAAAGTAAAGAGCTGACTAGCTTCCTTTATTTACAGCTTCCTCCTTCTCTCTCTTTCTCTGTCTTGTGAAAAGATCTTGTTACCTTTTAGGAACAGACAGCTGAAACTTGAGAAACAATCTGGCAGGCTGTGTATGGAGCTCTCTAAAAACCATGGAAAGGCCGCTCTGCAGGCTCTCTGGAGTGTTATACTTGGAAGAGAGCAATGAGACTCAAGTCACAGCCCATGCTTTAGTCAGAAAAATAAGAATATTTAAGCTTCGTGCTAAAGGCTGTTGCCTGAGATGGTTTCAGAGGTTGCATGGAAAAGCTGTTTTTTATTATCTTTTACTTTTCATTGTAATGCTTAATGTCATGTATTCTTGAGAAGCTAGTATTAATACATCTATTTTATTGCTTTGCTTAAGGTTTCTGTGGCTTTAATAAGTCTCTTTGAAACTCTGCTGCTGAGTTATCTAAGCTACAAGGTAAGTACTTTTAGTTACTTTCACACATAATTCATCACAAAAATGCATGTACGAGCAGGAAGTTGAGAAAAACGCACATGTAAAGGACAGCATATTGTCGCAGGCAGCCCTGTTCATGTTTCCCAAATTCATGAGCAAACAGTAATATCTAGTGAGTGGAAGTCAGAAATGAAATTTCCATTTTTTTCCATTGTCCACTGGCACATTGTAATTTGAAACCACATTCTCAAAAGTGACCTTGATTTTTGGATACTGATTTTTCAAGTGCACGGTTTTATATCTATCCATAATGCAATGGACATGATTCTCATTGATGTCAAAGCTGTAGCTGCTCAGTATCTATAACTCAAGTTTCAGGCATCTAAAACTGCACACCAAAAAACTACGGCAAGACAGTACTTTTTTTAAATTATGGATACCTACGCACTTGTGTTATCCATCTCTCTGATGCTGTTGGAACATCTTTGCAAAATGCCTTGAAATCATGTGATGTGAATACAATATATTTTTGTATTTACACTTTCCTTAAAAAGTTATGTTGTCCTAATATTTATATTCAATTTTCTTCATTACATTTTGTTATGTGCTATCCTAGTGAGTTTTTGGTACTCTGCATTTTTAGTATCTTCAGGAGAAAAATACTAAAATCATTTATCAAAGTTAATGTGAAAAGACTTGGTTTCTAAAGCTGAAGAATATCTTGAAGCATAATCTTTTTTTAATTTTTGAATTACTGACATTCAGTAGCTATCAGAGCCACCACTGAAGTTAGAGTTGTACTTAAGTGTGCTCATCAAGTGATTATGGCATAAGTGTTTTCCTTAGCACCCAGTAACTCTAAGATGCTTAAAACTGTTTACTGTCTAAAAATTGTTCTTCTTAATCCTTGTAAGTACCATATACTATTTATGTGTTGGGGTTATAAATGCAAATCAATTATAGGCAGAAACAGTCCAAAATTAACCATCTAGTGCCAAAATAGTAACCAGCAATCACAGTTTGTATTGTTCCTGAGTTTATTGAGCAGCATTTTCTCCCTATCCATTGTGCTTGTGGTCTGCATCAATTTCAGTGAGTACAGAAGATGAGAGAAATTTTGGCAAGACAGCACCCATGAGAAGTTACTTGTTAGTGTGCAATGGGTGTAAAGTTCTACTATCCGGATTTGCTGCATATACCTGTCACAGAAGTTGAGGCAATTTTATGATGGCTATATTTCTGCTGCCCACAAGGGATTAAAAGTAACGTAAGGAAGAATAATAATACTGAAATGCACTTTGGCAATCCACCTGATGCAAACACTTCCTTCCCTCTGGTCTTGTCCTCTTAGTTATGATCTGGAAATGTCATGATAGAGCCATTTACCCTGGTTTTACACCAGTCTCAGGAAGCCAAGGCAACTGTTATTTCGCCCACTGTAAGGCCTTTCTGCACAGCCAGGGTGATGACCAAAGGAGTCTTGGTTCCTGTAAATCTGTGACAGATTACCTATTTCATGCCAACATTTCCAAATCTTTTACAATTTAGGCACAAGTCAGTGGACAAGCCAGGAAGAAAACAACAAGAAAAAGATGATTGTGTTTTCGTTTGTATGCACATAGCTAGGATTCCACAAATAACTTGTAAAATAAATAAAGCAGTCATTTGAGAGAATACTCCAAGGAATTTGCCTTTCCGATACTTGGTTGATGACATGTGAGAAATGATTCAACATGCAGAATAGTGAGGACATAATAGTGTATCATGCTACTAGGATACAGTGAATTTGCATTTTTTATTGCTTTTATATGGGGAGGAATGCAAAGAATGTAGCATTGTATTACACTACTGATCTACAATCTGCGTGCTCACAGCTTAACCCGTTACATGAGAGTTTGCCCTTGGCCAAAATGCTAAAAGATGTCTACGTCAAGTTCCAAAAAGCTCTGAAATGTACTGAAGTGTTTGTGGCAGAAATACAGAACTTTGATCTTGTAGTCCTAATTCAAATATTAAACGCTAGATTGTCTTCCTTACTTCTTTTTCCAAAGCAGTCGGGAAAGAGAAAATACAAAGTAAAGATAAAAGAAGATAAATGCAAAGGAAGGAAGGACTCACTATAGAATACTGCCATCTTTCACTAACTTAATTTAATTCTTCTTTTTAATACTTATTTATTAATAAGTTAATATCTTAATAGCAGGAGTAGAATTAATAAAGAGAAATATCCAGACCACTGTGACTAACATTCAGAAGCTAATGAAACAAGATTAAGAGAAAACGAGCTGGTATTATTTCTTTGGAAAATACAACATCTTTGCATTCCTCTTCTGCTTTATATTTTGCCATGAAGTTCTATCAGAAGGGTGTACATAGAGTGGGTCATCATTCGTAAAAGATGTTAGTATGGACAATAGGCCAGTCACCTGTGCATAGGGGTAATCAAAACAGTTGATTTGATGGTAAAATCTTCTGAGCAGGGCATGTCCTTTGGGTATATGTCTCTGCAACTCTTACATTGTACTATGGCTTTGTCTCTAGTTTTTAGAAACTCTAAGACAACAAGCATTAAGGTAAGAAAAACTTTGGCACAGTCAAATGCTAAACCATTGTAAGGCAGGATTATAAAGATTTATCAGCTTCTAAGAAAAAGAAGTAGAAATAGTTGCAGATAAAATAATTTGCCAGCAGGGTAGTCTGTTACTTGTACGAAGATTCACTGAAAAACAAGAGTTATTACAAAGATAAATTACTTAGAACAGGAACCTTACCTCCTTATGTGTGTGTAACTGTGCATGTAAAAATAAAAGTAAACTAACCTTTGAAGAATGAAAAAGCAGAAACAAGATGTCTGTGTGTGATGCCAAGATACCTAAAAATGCAACAGAAGAAAATAGGAGCATATTACACTCTTCATTAGCTGAGAGAATGGGTTGACTAGTTAATGCAATTAGAATTCTTCATTTGAGCTTTCTAAGTAATTAGGTCATAGCAAGGAAATATATGGTAATATGAACACAGAGAGCTGCTCTAGTAAGAGTACCGGTTTAAAAGTACATATTTTTACCTGTGAGGTGCCAGAGTAGCCTATATTCTGTATTCACATTTAACATATGTGTTTAAACCCGAGAGGAATGATCTTCCTGAAATTCAGCTAGTGGGAGACGCTCCCTGTGTGGCATTGGAATATCAACATATATTTCTCATCAGAACGATATGTAAGCCTGCTGTGACATGGTGGTTTTTTGTCCTTTTCTTTGAAGGGAAATATCTGGGAACAAATTCTGAGAATACCCTTTCTCCTGGAAATAATTAATGCTGTCCCTTTCATCATCACGGTAACCATATTTAAAGTTATACATTTACACATTGCACTTCTATGGCTGCACCAATACTCTTAATTTTTATTGAGGTAAATTTGAATCTTTACGTGGATGACATATTTGTGCCTGTGGGAACAGAAATTTGTGAACAAGAAGAAGGTAATTTGCTACTTGAATGAAGTAGTAATACAGATCACTTTCCCCTTCTTCCCCAGTAGGGGACAAACAAAACCAAAACCCTAATAACTCAAACTACAGCACAATCAATAAAATAAACCAGCTAGATATAAAAATCTGAGATTCTGTGGTGTCTGCATTGAAAACTGACTGTCCTTATTTTATCAGATTATCTTACCTACAGTTCATCACAGAGGAAGAAAAAATGTTATTTGAAGCCATATCTCACACTAGAAACACATTAATAATAAGTATATTTCCCAAGTGTTTCATTGCTGCTTGAATAGAGCTTTTAATGCATTTGTTAATTTTTCTTTCAGATTTTCTGGCCAGTTCTAAGAAACCTGTTTATTCCTGTATTTTTAAATTGTTGGCTGGCAAAGCATGCTTTAGAGAATATGATTGTAAGTATGACAAAGAAAATAACTACTTTAGAGTTTCTGGTTTTTTAGTATATTGTCTTTAGTGGGATTTTGGCAGTACAGTTCACTGTCCAACTTTTAAGAGGAAGTTAACTAGATCTGTTAGGAAGCTAACCAGATTATACAAATGGTCAAGCATTGCTAAACTGCTTTCTGCATCAAAATCGGAAAAAATTAAGACATCAATTAAAATCTCAATTAGTATAAATTGTTCCTGTGTCAATAAGGGAAAGTTGGAATGGCTGGTTCTTTTGCCACTCTTCCATTCACACACTATTGCAGGGAACTCAACTGCTGTGCCTTAATTGGGCCTTGCTGCCTGTAATTGGTAAGACAGACATGAGCAGACAGACCTTAAGGCAGCTTTCAATAGTATCAGAATTGTGCCAGGATGAACAAAGAACTAGTTAAATAATCACAGAATCACAGATGGCTCTTTTGCACCCTTCTATACGATCAGCAAATTCTAATTGTATTTAAATGACTGCATTTTATCAGAGCATAATATAATTCCTCTATAGAATCAACTCATGCTTTATTAATTCAAAACCAAAAATAACACCTATTTTTCATTAATATAGAATGATCTTCACAGAGCCATCCAACGCACACAGTCTGCAATGTTTAACCAAGTCCTCATTTTAATATCTACCTTACTATGTCTTATCTTCACTTGGTAAGTGGCCAAAACCCCTTTGTTTTTATTATATATATTGGTTTTTCTTCCTTTATTACATGGTGATAAAACAGGCATTGTGGAAATCGTGCATGGAAATAAAAAAAGTAATATACTTGCAGTGAAAGTGTTAACTAGCACCTGATACTACTGGGGTCCCGATACACTGGGTTTGGAAGCAGAATGTGTATGCATGTGAAGGGGAATCATTCTTGCTCTAAGGAAAGAAATACAGATGATGCAAAAACACAGGAGAAAGAAGTGGGTGAAAATTTACATATGTACCAAGAGTGCAATCTCAGCAGAAAAGTCACTTAAATTTGAAGAGTCCCAACAGAAGTACCCATACTAAGGTCACCTTCCTCTGACTGGTGGGACAGACAGAAAAGTATGCAAGATCTCAGCCTTATCACTCTGATGACCAAATCAGGTTCCCATAAGGAGTACAGGGGGCAGCTCTTAATAATCTAGATTACAGAAAGTGTAGATTTTATTAATCTAGGTTACAGAAAGTAGTGGATGGTAGGTTCAAACAACCAAAATGTGTTAATCTCGGGAACATTTTGCTGCAAGACCTTGAAAACTTAAATTTACAGGGTTTGGGAAGCATGGAGAAAAATCTGTTGAGGGCATTAAGTAGAGACAAACTTGGTTAACAAAATTCATGAGCTGCGGATTATTGGAGGCTAGGAAAAGATCCACAGGAAACACCACTTGATTGCCTCCTTTTTATACTACGCCATTAGGGATCTGCTGTTGACCAGGGCTGGAGACAGATAAAGTAGGCTACATGAGTCTTTGGTCTCACCCAGTATGGTTATGCTTATGTTTTTATAAATGGATAGTGGTTATAATGTAGCTTGGTAGCTTCCTTAACATACAGAATTTTCTCAGCCGTAGTGCCTGAGAAGCGAGTGTCATATATGGGGGAAAAAAAAACCTAGAGGAAAATCTGTGTGTTATAAGACAGTGTAAAAGGGGGCAGTGAACAGAGAAAATGATTCTGTGTGGAAAGGCTAAATCACCTGTTTTTATTTTGCTAGACAGGGTGCCTTTGGGTCAGCACACTGATAAAGTTTGATCTGTCATTTTGGAGACAGTGATTTGATTTTCTCGTACTTTATTTCTCTAGCTCGTTTTTCTGATAGCCACTGTTATGTGCTGCCTAACCCTTTTGGTAATAACAGTGTAAAATAACACATGGCCTTTCCAGTCTTGTCCCTCTCTGTCCTTTATTCAAGAACAGGAGTTTGTTCCAGCCAGTGGCTTAACGAATGGTCCAATTTTATCCTTTGTCTTGTGGCCACACAACTGCATAATGACAAATGCTGCCAGTTCTAAACAGTAATGAATTTTTGTGAGATTAAATTTCCTACTGAATATGATGGGCTTCAAAGAGGAAGTTTTATATGAATAAGGACTACAATACTTGAACCAGAATGCATAAAATTCTGTCACTGTAGCACTTGGACATTTTTAGTTGGTTCTAATTTTGCTTCTTAATTTTGTACAATACAAAGCACTCAAGTAAATATGCGTTTGTCTTTTTTACTAACCTACTTCAATATTTTACTGAACTGCTGAACAAAATATGTATCCAGTTCTCACTGAAGTAAGCTAGTAACAAGAATGTTTCCTAAGAACTCATTGTGAAGATCCCTGGTTGAATAAGGTATAGAAGCTGCAGCTAAACAGAGCAATATGCTCACCACCAGGCATTTTGATAACTGACAGTAAAACATGCAGAAAATGGCAAGCTCACCTACTTGTAATTACGTCTGGTCTCAACAGCCGCAGATACCAGCTCATTATAGATCATTATATACTGACCTAGTATTGACCCTACTAGACTTCAAAATAAGCTAAATAGGATGAAAACACCCAGTAATGCAATAACTAAGGAAGTGAAGCACTTTTGGAATGACTAAGAATAGTTGTACAGGCATCTGCAGCTTGCCTAGGACTGGAGTTCTGTTTTGGCAATTGTTAACTATTGCTTACATGAATACACATAGTGGCATTTTAACACAATTTTACCCATCTATGTATGATTTTTTATTATAGAGTATATTTTTTAAATAGCTAAAGAATTCTCTATAAACAGTCAAAATCAATTAGCTTAGTGTCTTTGATTATGTTACATCTATGGTGAGTTGAGACTGTTTTTCATTTTAAGAGACATCATTTAGAGCTTATATGAGTTTCTTCATGCTGAAAGAAGAGCAAAGTCAATTTCTGGAATCTGTCCACTTAAGTATGGCTTTCACCAGGCTGATGTTTCACATTTTCTGCAACAGCAAGCAGTAACCAAGTGTATTCCCCCCAAACACATATGGGAGCCAGCACTAGGTGTACCATACATGTAAAGGAGCACAACACAAAAAAAATGAGTCTGTTTTCATAGCCATGTTTTGGTTACATTTAGAGATACTACCTTGATCAGTGAAGCTTCAGTAATGCAAAATTAATACGCCTAGATTAGTAGCTTGAATACAGTGCTTACAGTTTCAGAGCACTTTCCTTTTGGAGTATATTCAGTACCATGGGGACATGCTCATGGTGTGCTTTTGGCACTACTGATAACTGCCCTCACTGTGCCTCCCTGCTGACCTTTAAGGTTAATGAGGTAAGGACTTTCAGGCACTGTATGGATTAAATTGTAAGACCACAGCCCTTTGTTCCTGGTTGACAGGCTTGCTTTTACCATCTACTTCAATAGGAACGTTGGCTTCTCAGAGCTTATGAAGTCAATGAAACTTTACAACACAGGGTTCTGTTCAAAACCATGCTTTTTTTATCAGACACATAGAAAAAGGCGGCACATAGCTTCATATGGGGATTACACCATTTTATAAGAAATCCAAGATGGTATGAAGCCCGGAAAGACTCCTCTTTCTACTTCTGTTTTTAACCAGTTCAGTTAGGCTGGTGCACTGCAGCAAAAGTGCTTTCTTACTGCTTCATGTGAGACTCAAACCTTTTGTTAGTCTTTTGATGGTCATTTCTGTGAGAAAGTTTAAAACAAATAAATGCTGAAACATACGTACTTTCCAGCAATTAATTCATATCTAAAAGATGTGCTCTTTAATCAATTTTTCAGAATTTGGGGTATATTTTTAACATACCTAAAAGTAGAATTTTGCTGAGGTGCGAAAGAGATGCTTTCTTTACTTCCTTGTGCAATAACAGAAACCTGTAGTTCTATACAGAGTACAAAATAGCTGAATATGTACAAGCATATGACATGTCTCCACTGATAATTCTGAAAGTATAATTTTGCTGCAGAATTTATATTATAGGATCTTTTCTAAAAGCTCATGCATTTACAGAGTAAGAGGATATTTATATCAGAAGATGCTTATGTCTGATTTTTGTACGGGTGCAAGTTCAGTGAGCAGGAATGTGCCTCTGCCATCTGTCTGTCTAGCTAGAACTGAAATTATGCTCTTTCCAATGCGGAGGAACTGTTCAGTCCCAGTCACTTAGAAGTGCCTCAGCACACCCATCACCCTGGGGAAGAACCTTGCTGGACCTCCTGAAAAAATGCAAGATTTTGCAATTTTGCAAGAAAATGGCATATTTATAGAAAATGTTTTTAAAAAATTATAAACACATAAAAGGAGCTCTTCCTTATCAACTTTGTTCCTATCTGCATATAATAAGTATTTTCAAAAATAACTTGCGCCATAGCTAGCAGAAAACCCACAGAAAATTAATTAAATTCTTCCTCATGCATCATCAGCAAACCCATTGGTTACATCTGCACAACAGAATCTTATAAGTTGTGGTTACACGTGTAGACGCATGCCGACTTATGTCTTATAACTCAGGTGTAAGCTTGCAGATGAAAATTTAAAAAAATAAATAATCTAATTTTTACAGCTAATTGGCTGATCTCACAATTTTTAGATATAATTTTTGAAGCTACACTTTGCATTCAGAATATAGTGGGAAAGGGCTTCTGTATTTTTGTATAGTTATGAATTCTCAATGTTATTACAGAAAAAAGAGTAATCACATAAAAAAATATTTGCTCTATTCCATTCTTTGATTTTTGATGATGATTGTTTATGGATCTAGGGGTAGAACTCTTTTGCAGATCTATAAATTCGTGAAACCAACTTCATGTATCTTTAGTTTACAGATTACATGCAAGGCTTTTTGTCTCTTTTCTTCTGATTTCAAAGACAGGTTAGGCTATCCAGTAATTTTACTTTCTTTATATACTTCAGTGGCCTCCTAACCAGAGCAATTATATGTATGCTGAAAGATGTGTACTCTTATATGACAGCAGTTACTATTGATAGAGTTCTAGTGAAAGTTACGGACCTAGTCAGAGAATGTGTTCTGTCATTTAGCTAATGGATGTTTGCACTTGTTTGTCAAATGGAATACTAATTATTTCTGTAAACTGTAAAAGAAGACAAATAACAGTAAATGACTATTTCAGGCATCTTTCTGTGACACAGTGAATCATCTATTAAGATTTATTTTGCTTTCTAAATCACTGTTAGTCATATATTGCTAGTGTAGAATTATTAGCTTGTGAAAAAGGTGGCTACAAACTTTGAGATGGACAATTATTTTTTTCATACTGAAGACTAAGAAGCCTGCACAAACTTTGCTTAATGTCTTCATTAAAAGCTTACTGAGGTCAATGTTAACATTTTTTTACCCTTCAGTGCTTTCAACATCAGAAAATTAGCAGTTTCTACACACTAATTTACAGAATAAATGTGGTGTGCCAATACTGTAGCCTCAATGTCAATTACATAGCCAAAGTCTCATCTGGAGGAAACAGTATGAGTAAGTTGCTTGTAAGGATGAAAACAAAGCCAGACAATGATCTAGTCCAAACAAGACAAATCAAGTCCTTCAGATTTGGAACACTATGTTACAGAAGAAAACCAACCAAACAAAAAAGGATTAATCCCACGTAATGTTAGAGAAAATAAGGCATCTGAATGCTCCAGTTCCCATCATTGTCAATAAGTAGAGACAGACACCTTCAGAGGGCAATGCAGATCTGAAGGGAACTAAATCACCACATGGAGGTCTGTGCTTCTCTGCCCTTCTGTGTTGATTATATCAGGAGCCTACAATGGCAGTTATCCAAGAAATATGCCTGTCATTAAGTAGGAGTGTTGGTGGATTATGCAATGTAGAATAAAATGTGGGGTTTTTGGGTCTACAGTTCTTTCTGTGATGTTATGTTTTGTTGTACAGCACTCTCAGTACTCAGGGCCAATCTTAGTTTATGATTTAGAGAGATTTTCTGCATTCAAAAATAAGACAAAATTAAACTGCAATTATGTGATTTAGTTTGATCAAATCCAATGTTTCTAAAGTGGTAAAGCACATGAAGTCTCAGGATCTAACGGACTAAAGCGGAGTTGCAGAATTTAAATCCCAGAAATTTATAGAACATTAATTGAAAGTTCTAAGCAACTGTAATTAATACAAAATAAATTATTCAACTATTACAAGAATCCCACAAAGTATTAAAATAATAGTGGTTGTGCTTTTCTTTCTCTGAAATAAAGCGGATCTGTTAGGAACTTGCTCGTTTCAAACAAAGGATCTCTATTTTATATTTTGAAATATTCCTATGCAATGCCCTCCAAGCATAAACAAATAGATCTAGGAGTAGGCTAGGTAGCACATGTAGTACCTTCTAAATCCATTGTACCAACTTCCACCCTACCCTTGTCCTGCTTCTTGATTGCTGGAATCAGGGCAGCATGTATGGGTAGTGTTCCTCAATTAGAATTGAGGTCTATTTCAGACACTACCTTAACACTTCCTTAAGTGATTGAACAACAAAAAGGTTGTGCAGCCTCTGGAAGGTCAATAACAAAACATTTCTTAAAATATTCACTTGTTATTTGCAAAAAATAATCTATAAATTCAATTAGAGTTTACCTGAACAATTGCCTTCTGGGAAAAACTGTGTGCATGAGCACAACAACCACCTTTTCATCAGCTTTGGTAGGAGAAAAACATATTGCATACAAAGTTTATTTTTTCTTAGGTATAGAAATTTCTAAGGTGGCTTTGCTAAAATCTGCATAAGCAGCATGTGAAAAGAGAGTGTTGCCACAAATAGCTATGAATCTACATTATTTAAATGAAACACAAATTCAGATAAAACTCTTACTGTTTCTAATGGAATACAAACTTATGGGATGGGCCACACCTTTTTCACCTTTGGTAGCACTGGGGATCATTGTTTACATCCGTATTATTAGTACTTGAGGGCCAAAGCCTTTGAGAAGGCTTGATGAGAAAATGTAAAGAAAAATTACAATGAGAAAATGTAATAAAAACCCCAACTTGTTTCTTGGATTAATGCCTTTTCTTATTTTTATGCAACTATTGTATTGTGACAACACAGAAATATTACCATATATACATTTATTCTGTTTTCTTTTTTTTTCCTTTTATTGATAGCGTGGTATTTGTCATAGTATGTTTTTTGAAGTATTTTTACATGTTTAAGTTCAAGAGTTCAGATCTTAAAAAAGCATATGGGTGATTAGTGCTGTTAAAGAGTGCTGCTTAAAAAGTATAGGATAAGGACTTATGCTACTGAAAAACTGGTTAGCTGTTTGTGAAAGGCAGAACAGAAATCATGCAGAAGTATGGAAGCCCAATCAGAAGTCTTTTTGGCTACCCATCAAACATGGTTTCTATGGAAACCTAGATAATTATACAGTGATTTTCATGCTATTTTAGTTGTTAATTTGGTAGTGACATAATATTTCCTTTGTTAATCTTTTTAGATGTTTCTACATATTTGTTTCTAAAATAATTAGGTCAGCATCTTTCCCATGCTACATGCAGGGAATTCTTTGTACAACTGATGCAATGGAACACTTAAAACTAGATACAGACACCAGTGAAATTAATAATAATTTGAACTGCCTATTTACTGTGGTCTGTGGAACAAAGTCATAAAGGTTAGAGAGTTCAATCTAAATTATCTTCTGAATGTGAGAGATACATTTGTAGTCATCTTGTCTAAAGAAAACAAAAAATAATCAGAAAGACTAAATGGTAGCTCAGAAAGCTGAAAATCAGCAGTTCCAAACAGAATTTAAATAAAGGTGGGCAAAGTTAAAGTTAAATAAATTTGAAAGACAAAATAAACTTACCCACATTTTTGTTCACTATTGTTGTACCACACAATATTTTAATGTTTTGTATGGTACGTAACCCTATCTTATAGGTCAGGTAAATCATCCTTCAACAACTAATGTAATGGCAATTTCACAATCTAGTAGTGTGTTGTTTAAATCAATATCAATCTAGGAAGAATTTTCAGCATGACTTGCAAGACTTTTACTCTTTGTGGGAGCAAGACATTAAATTACTTTCCGTTCTGAAAGTACCAGCCTCTATCCTGTGAATCATTTGTGATTATTCTCTTCTAATAGTTTTTACTGCTATATGAAGGTACTGACAATTCAGTAATCAGAATATGCATATTTAAGTAAAGTGTAAAAATAGATTAAAAAACAAACTCCTGCGCAAGAAGGACTTAAAATTTCTCTCAGGTTCTTTTCCCAGTATTTTCCACAATATGTTTCATTGATGTAAAAACATCTCTCAGATACCAAGTGCTGCTAATATTTACAATAATCTTGACAACTTTTCATTAAAGATGCATTGAGAATATTTGGGATGGATACACAGTATTTTGCAAAGCATTGTGCAGTCTGAATATGCCATTGGGAGAAAAATTTTTGGTTTTTATTGTCATGACATCTTGTAACACACTAATAATATTACCAGATACCATGACAAGCAAAGGTTGTTCTGGCAGCAAAGACCAATTACCATTATGAAAGGAGGAAAAAAAGTAAATGATTTTGAGTCATGTAACATTTGCACTGTTAGAAATACAATACTAAAAGATTGCATCTCCATGGCATCCTTTCTTTAGCAATCATATTTTGAATGTTGTGGGAGATAAATAAAATCAAGTTATTGCTAGTATTAACTAATGATGTGTAAAGCAACACAAAAAATTCCTCAAAGTTAATCTAAATGCAAGCCTGTCCTTGTTCTTTTGCGGGAACATAGTACAAGAGAGAATAATGATAAGGAATATGTAAAGTCTTAGTAAAATTAAAAATTAAATTAGCAAAACCTGCTTTAACTTTCTGTGTCACATTGATGTACATAAGGACAGAAGTGGGGTCACAACATGTAATTCTGTAATTCTCATATGACCCCCATGATCTATTAAAAGGGCATTTGGTGAAAATCTAGAAGTGATTATCCAAAGAGCAAGGCAAAATAAGAAGTCAAAGAGAAATAGAATGCCATATTCTGTTACCAAAAATCATTTGCCATATTTTAATATGCGCAATATGCATGTGAGATATGTATGTCTTCAAAAGTATCAGCATGTGAAGAAGATCCACAGAGAAAGTGCAGTCAGAGAAAAGGTTTTGGGGATTGAGACATAGGGAGCTATGGAAGTAAACTCAACATGCACGCAAAGGCATGCAAATCATTAGGATGTGGGTTCTCTAGTAAGCTTTCCATTGGTTCATAAACACACACGCACACATGCACGTGCTTCTGAATCACAGGCTTGTAACTAGATATCTTGTGTGACAATGTAAATGTTACATATGCAAAATATGCAGTGACCTTCAAAACAGGGGTGACAAGAATAACTTTGGTAAAATAAAATGCTAGAATAAAAGTCGATGTGGAATATGACCAGAATCTGCAGGTTGTGAAATACTGTATCATTGTTTTGGTAAAAGAAATCTTAGGTTTTGCTTTGGTTTTGGGAGGACTTCAATAAAGGCAGGTAAAGTTCTCCTTAAAGGGGCAATTTGATAAGTAAAATAAGCGTTAAAACCCTCTGTCTTCCATCTCTCTCATTTCAGGAAGGCATTACATTTCACATGCTTAGTTTTATCTTTGCAGTAAAATGAAAAACCTGATACTCACAGGGTGTCTTTGAGAATGTTATATCATTTTAAACAGTAGCAAATAGAATGCCATGTGTAACAACGGATGACTAATTATGTTGAGGATGTTACTTCACCATTTAAAATTCAATGCCTGGCAGCAAAACATCACCACTCACAATTCCTGGCTCAAAAATGAAGTTGTCATTAGCATGCAGACTTAAAAAAATAAATATATCATTCATTGACTGATTCATTAAGCTGACAAACTATTTATTTTACTTTACTAAAATTTGGTGTTTATGGTGGCTTATGCTAACACATTTAACTATTATTAGATGCCATCAGTTATTCTCATTCTCTGATGAGCAGTAACTCGTTATGCTGATTCTTGATCAGCATAACTTCAGTGATTTGTTCACTTTTATTGTCTCGTTTCATATTCCAACTGTATTTTAAGGGTGTGAAATTTAACAAAGTTCGTATTTCTCAAATCAGAAAGTGAAGAATTAAAAAAGATGTTGATACAACTTTGGCCATACAAACAGAAGCTGGCACTAGCCACCAGGAATTATTTGCTCACACTCTGTTTGTATTTGGCATAACTTTATGGAAAGGACGTCTCAGAGGCTTTGGCAGAGCTAGGAATGTGATATGAGATGATCTAAAAAGAAGATGGATTTTAGTGCATTTTAAATGGATTTTAAAAGAAAAAAATCTCATTTTTCTCTTCTGTATACTTGGTATTTCATTACCAAGTATTACAAGAAATTACTATAATGTTTAGACAGATGTTTTTTCAGCAGGTGAATACTAGAGGCATAGACAGTCATCCAAACATAGTATCACAGTTGGGTGATAAACAAATACATGTAAAAGTTAAATGTCCATGGATTCCTCTAACTCACCTGTGTGTGACATTCTTTCCATTAGCCATAGGGGCCCCATCCCCTGTGCCAGAGCTGTCACATGCCAAAAACACTTACTGAGCTTAAATAAAGGAAGTAAAGAAGTAAAAGTATGATTTATTACAAAAATGTTACTTGTAAAATCAATCACTGCTAATTGCTTGTGGACCTCAACAAAATTCTTTACCAAAACATACAGGTCTGTCCATTGTTTCATCTAGTCATAACAATTAAACATCAACTTGTTGTCAAAGAGTGTTAAAGATTAATCTCTTAAGTGGTATCTCAGCTCCAATAAATTTTCATTTCTAGCACTGTTAGCAGATACCACTTTCCATTCTCTCTCTCCCCCACAAAGTAGAAGTCTGTAAATAAAGACCCTTTAGGGTATAATCCAAATAAACAGCACTCTGATTAATGAGCTCTGTACTTCCATTGGCAATTAAAAACTTCTCCTAAAAGAAGGTAAAAATAGGAAATTATATTGAGTTTTGTTATCTCTCAACCTCAGTAAAATATCTAACTGTATCTAACGTAAGCTTAAAGTTGAATATATGCTCCCATTCTTTTCAAAAACACAGCTATATTTTTTATGTCTGTGGAAGTTGTATGTTTCTGCAATATATATGAAAAATTACATATACTGTATATTAGAGTGGAAGTGCCTGAGTCATAGCAATAAGGAAGAAAAAATAATTGGTATTCATTTAGTAAACACTTATGTACAAACTGTGGGTTGATTTTGCAGACTGAAAACTTAACAACAGGCGTGAAATCAAATTGTCAATCCCTTTGGGCACAGAATACCGTACATAATTACATTTCCCAGCAAAGCAGTATGTTTACTAATATATTACAAAAGAGCAGGAGATCATATAAGGGATGAGGCTATTTAAAGGTATTCGATACATTATGGTCTCCTATAATTGCATGGATTCTACTGCTTTGCTTAACTCTACAGTGTAAGAACAAAACTGTTCACGGCTTTCCAATTAACTTTTGAGTTACCTTTTCGTATTTTCAGTACATCTATTATTACTGGTTTACATTTATAATGAACATTAGTCAACTGCTGAGAATGAGTACTTGTACTTAATTTACTTCTCAGTTTACAGTGTGTTGATATCAACAAATTAAATACAGTCCTATATTTTGCAAGTTTATCATTAGTGATGAGCAGTGAAAACAAAGTAAATGGAAATATTTTGTGCAAAGAAGTTCAAAATAGAATTACTGATGAGAGGGTAAAGCTACATGTATGTACATTTAATAGAATTGGATAAATATGGCAAAAAGAATGATTGTGGGTCATGGTTCAACTGTACTCCTTCATTCTATCTCTTTTGGTTCACTTTGCTAATATTCTAAAACTAAAAAAAAATATGTAGAAAATAAAGATTCAGTCAACTTTAAGGCAAACATGAAATACTTCAGCTTGAATATTCAGAGTGGAAGTCTAATTTTAAGGGCTGTAGTTAGCATGTAGTAAGAATAAAATCTTACTGAATATTCTCCATAGGCTAAGCAATCAAAGGGAAAGTATGCCAGACAAAAACGTAGCAGAGATTAACTATATAGTGTGCTGTCAGTGCTGGTAGTTATGGTGATCTTTCTTCTTCCTCCCCTGCCTTCATCTTTCCAGTATTAATAATCCCATACTATTTTGCTGGCTGCTTGAATCAGCTCCTTTCTTCACTCATATGTCTGCTGGTTTTTTGGTCATCCTGATAAAACCTGTGTTCTTCCTTTAAGTGTTCTCAAAATGCTATTTTGAGAATGTAGCTTGTTGGGATTTCATCATAAACCATCATAAACATACTTGTGATTATTAAACAGTCACACCTCATATTTCAGCATAGTCCTATGAGGTTTTGGATTTCATTGATTTTTAGAAAGAGTTATATGCATAGATTCGAATTCTAGCCAAAGAAATTAACAGACTTGAAAGTTTTTCTTCAAGCAAACACATGGCCAAAAGAGGTGGCCCAAAGACGAAAACTCAGATGGAATTCATAAAAAATTCTGTGACTTTGAGGAAGCTCTAGCTATTGTAAAGTTCATGCTTTTTCACTCAATCAAAACATTTCATTGAAAACACCATCAGGACTCCACCAGCATTAACAGTAGGGAGAAGCAGGAGGAGAATAATGATGAAATCATGGAGCTTGCTGATCAAACCAAACAAGACACAGACAGTCCAAGGTATCCAAGTCCCTCTGGCTCATAGCTAGAAGATTTGCTAGGTTTCCAAGCAGAAACTCAAACCATAAAGGAGCCTACTTCTGTAATATATGACATAATATATTGCTTTTATCTCCTCGCAGTTACCTCCTGTTATTTTGAGCCCATAAGACAACCTTTATTTAACGTTTGCTCCCTTTCTGGTATTTTGGCAAACCTAAGCATTAAGCCTGGTGCTTAATTATGTCTTGTTCACAGGTCAGTATTTTCCCTGATCATTGCCCAAACAAGTTCTCTTTAGCTAAGACAGTAGGTCAACAAGGAGGCAACTTTGAAGTATAAATACCTTTCCAGTAGGAGCACAAATATGAGAAAATTATTTATGTGGCACACATTTTCACTTATGCTCTTGGTTTTTTAATAACAAATTATTATGAAGTAAAGGAGCCAAAGCATACCATATGAGTTTTTTTTCTAAAAAAAGGAAAGATATACTTTAAGTCATATTGCAGTTACCATACATCCCTTTGGATCTTGAACTGCTCTTTTCAGTGAACTTTCTGCTCATTATGAGCCTACAGATAGTGTTCTAAATAGAGACTGGATATTGTCTGACTGTGCAACTGTCTTGAGACTGACAATACAGCCACCCATTTAACCAGCTTGATGGATGATACCCTTGTAAAGCAGCAACACAGTGTATGCTTCCATTTTGCTCATTGCCTGTTTGAACAGTCTTTCTCTGTCTTAAGAATATCGTGGAATGCAGCAGCTAAATTGAGGACAAACTAATAGAAATGCACACGCACAGGATTTACTTCTGTTGCCCAGATCCAGCAAATCTCACTGGCAACCTGCAGAGGTACCTGTGTAGTTATTGGGCAGATCTTTTCCCACTGTTGCTCAGACTGCAGATTTAATAATCAATCTATCACTTCTCACTATCCTTCACAATCTCAAGAGTTCTCCATAAAAATAAAGAAGATGATGACAGTACCCCAAGATTGGAACAAGCTGGTAAGAGCTGAGAGGAATCAGAGAAATTAAGCAAAATTGTTTCTGATGTTGGCAAGGAGGCTACAGCTTTGACAGTAACTAGTGGCCCTTATTCTTTTCTGTACAGGTGACCTCACTGGCAGAGGTACTAACACTGACAACACCTATGTAAATGAAAGAAGTTTAAATGGTGCCGTATTTGTGCTCACAACAACAAAAATATTGAAGGGAAATACTCATAATGATAACAGAGAAATGACCATTGATGAGTCAGTGCAGTGCAGCTTGAAATGCGAGAAGCGTACACCACTGTCCCAATGTAATCTGACTACAGCCACTTACCTCAAACACTCTTTCTAAATTTAAGTTTTCCAGAATGGAGAACAGAAAGTTTCCCATTACCTAAACTCCTCACCCATGAAGGTGTGTTTTATCAAACATCCAGAGATGCAGAAAACAGATAACCTGTCTGCTTGCTTCATTTTATAAACCTAAGGGGGTTACTGCATTTTAAAACAACACAACTTTATAATTTAAATAATACAGTGCTGTTATTTTCATGGATACTTTCAATTATTATTAAAAATACTAGAGAATGTGCTTATATTCATTGTTCAGCATCTTGAAAAATTATTTAAAATACCATCTTTAGTTCATAAAAATAAACATATCTACTTAAAAAGTAAATAATAGTGCAATAATAAAATCTCAAATGGAGCAGATTACATCCTCCTTTAAGTTATCATAAAGCTTTTGCATTCACTGATCTATTAATATTCATTTGCAGAATGAACTCCTCATTGTAAATGTAAACATTGTCCAATAGAAGGAGCACAACAGATCTCTGTCTCTGTGTTCCTACATAATTGTAGCATTTCACAGTGGTCTTCATACGAGCTTCTCAAAATGTTCAAGTAAGTTCATCATCATCCATCTGTCTCCTCTTCATATCTGCAAACCTCTCTCCTTTGTTCTTAGGAAGATTATATAAAGCACAGCAAGCAGCTGCCATGAGAAACAGATATTTCTCATCAGTTTCTAGCCTACATGTCTGGGTCTTCTATTTATTCACCCTTTAGTCTTCCAAATGTGTATTCTATTGTTTTTCTCAGGAAGTGCTTTTCTCCCTTTTGGGTGCCTAATAAAAGAATCTGTAAGTTCAGTAAACATACGAAAAGCTGTATCTAGTAAATGATATTCCATAACTAGTTTTGCTTGCTTTGCTTATACATCACATACAAAAATATTGCTATATGGAATAATCACTCTACAAGCTAGACTTGCAGGACCTGCAATGAGAAGGGTAGAATTTGTGAGGTAGATCGTGCTACAAGGGGGCCTCAGAGCCTGTGTTCTGGCTTAGGAAGAGCCAGCTTTCTGATATCAGTTCTCCATGTCTTCTAATAATGAAGATTGTCATTGTTATCTTTATGCTGTGCAGTCCTTTCAGATAATTGGTGATGAAAACAAACGTGAATGAAAATTTCTGGGAAAAAGATGAGCTTAATGCAGATGGTGAGGATTGGCTGCAATAGCATATTCAAAAATTGTGAGCAAGATACAAATAAGGCAAGCAGAAATCAGTTACTTTCACGTCTACAAGTAAAATTATTTTCTGACAGAGCTTGGGTGTAACTCTGCAACAGAATATGTGTTTTATGGAAATTTGAGCTGGAAAGGAAAATTTCACCTGTGAGCTTTCCAAGGGACTGCATCCCTCATTCCTGTGGTTAAGGTGGGTAAGACAAGTGGTGTCTGCTGTGAATCACTTGCAAGTTTTAGACCACTCCAGCCTGTGTTTACTATTGGTCTGAGTTTCACAGCAGGATAAACAGTGCAAGAAAGACCGTTCTTCCTGAATATTACTTATCTGTAAAATTTCTGAAAAATTAATTTTTGGTTTTGGTGTTATTAACAAGAAATTTTTGCAACTGGAGGAAGGTAATTTGGCTGTCCTGAAGCAGTTGTTTTAATAGCAGCAATGAGAGCAGCAAAAGAGTAGCACTCAAAATGCAAACAAATGAGAGGCTGTCAAGGAGATGTAAAAATGGGTGGAAGTGTACGGAAGGTCCATCATGAGTATCCTTGAGAATCAAATGAAAACGCAAATCTGATAAGGATTTTGGCCACCAGAACTGAAGGAAAACTAGGAGGAAAATTCCAAAATCCTATTCCACAAAAAGCCTATCCTAAAAGGAAGGAACTAGGGATGGAGAAGTTGTCCGGTTTGAGTCTAAGATAAATCAAAACAAATACTTAGCAATAAAATGAAATCCATTTATCAATACAATATGATATGACTTGAGGTAGGTTGAAAATGAACAAAATCATTGTATCAGTAGCTTATAGACTATATCATAATTTTGTAACAGTTCTAAGGCTGTAAATCATCTAAGACTGATCCTGTCTCGAGTGTTTGTAAAATTGTATTGAATCAACTCTTTTCATAAACATTTATTTAATTCCATGGCCTAGCTTATATGGGAATCAAAAATTTAGTAAACTAGTTATGTTGTGGACAAATTATCCAAATAGATTGAAGCTAAGGTGTTTTACCACCACAGATGCAGACCAGGAGCTGCATAAACCTAATAAGCTGCCATAAAGGAATATTGGCATCTGGGATTTTCCAGGCATTGAAAGATATTACACATTTCAGTGAGGTCTGGAAACTCTTACTGTAGGCAGCTTTGGTACAGAATACGTGTAAACATTAGAGAGGATACTTCAAGGTCAGGAACTGGAGGCTTGTTTACAACAAATAAATGTTTGTAATGAGACTGAAGTGTACCTAGGCTGGGATGGACACAGAGCTGATTCAGCCTCCATCAGAGAAAGTCTGCTCTTGGACTACAACTAAGGTGTGCATACTGAATTATTATTACAAGTTCTTTTAATGCAGGCAATGCATTTCAGGGGAGAATCTTTCCATACTGTTTTTGTTTATTCTTCTATTAAAAATCTGCTACTTTTCTCAATAGAAGCAGGACACTGAATTAGAGGAGCCTTTTGCCTAATCCAGTATGGTTGTTGGCCATTTTTTTTTGCGTCAATCCTTTTAGAAACTTTATCCATCTAGCTTGAGATTTTTTTTTGCACCTTCTTACTATTTCTCTCCATCACTATCATAAAGAGGAAAGAAACAGGATGTGGGTTTGAATTCACAGTCATACAGGATGAATATGAAGCTGGATCTTCCGTGTCTCCAGTAGCGGTCTAACCAATAATGTTACTTCCTTCAAAAAGGAGCAAATAATAAAAAAAGATAAAAAGTGGTGCTTCCATAATAGATATAACCTGATCTCAGCGTTTTAAAAGATTTTCCATTTCTTTATTACTATTGGCTTCTCTTAGCCAACCTTCTATGATTCAAGATTTTTTTTTAACCAAATCTGATGATTAAACTCCAAATTTAGCATGTTTAAAATCTATCAAGTACATAATTAACAACTTCTATAGTGGTAGTGGTACAATACCAGGCTTTTGGAAATTGAACATGATTTTCCATGAGTTACCTCAAAACAAACTTACGTTCAGACAGATATCCAAACACAGCCCTAGAGCTAGTTTGCCTTTTTTAGGTTTTCTTCATACTCACAAGGATTTTTATTGGTTTTTATTATTTATGCTAAGAGGATAACCGTGGACTGCGTTCTGTCACTAGGAAATGAAATATATGTATACCTGGTCATAATCAATACCTCTGTCTCCAATTCCTGATTCTACACGCTGGGTTAGGTTCTTATGCACATTTGATAAATGTTTGGATAATGAATCTTTCAATTGTTAATTCAATTTGATCGAGGGAATGTGAGTGGTTTGCATAACAGCTGTTAAACCCTTAAGAGTGTTTCAAAACTATTGCAAGAAACATTATGCATGTTGTTTGAAAGCCTAACATGTCAGGTGTATTAAATTAGAATTTGCATTTGAATTTTCCAGCACAACACATACAATTTCTGAATATTATAAATAGATTACTTAATTATTCTTCCTGAGAAAAGATAGGTATGTAGTATTACCTAATTCTGTAATGCCCTGCAGGTGAAAAGTATCTGGTGTTTGAAGTACTGACTGCATGATTCTATTTCCTGAATAGTTACTGACTCCTTGTGTGAGCAGTCCAAAACCTCAGACTCCAGAAGGCTCTTAGCTGCAACAGTATTGACACACAGAAGTACCAGTACTATCAAAGCTCTGAGGCAGAGTGAAAGCATACAAAAATACAGATAGCTCTTTGGACTTAGAGACTGAAGTGTGCACAGACCTTTTTATGGAAATGCACTGAGCTGAATGCTGCCCACAGTGGGACTCTACTTGTGCAGTCTCAATGACCAGAGTTGTTTTATTGCAGCTCCACTTCTCATTTCACTAAACGCAGCAGCAGGATTAGAAAGGTTCTCACTAAGTTTCAAGAAATATTTATATACAGTTGGTCATTTCATAATATCCTATTCTGCTTAGCAAGATGTTCTGCAGTTTCGGGAAGTCACACGGCTTGCCAGTGGAAGTTTATTTTTATTAGTTGAGCTTTTGCAACCTTTGGCTGCCTATAACATACTGATCTTTGGGGAAAGAAAATGCTTATATTACATACTATGGGTAAGCAATAATGAGATCATCAAACACCATCATTTAGAATAAAGACAGAATTGGAATACAGAAAAAGGTGACCTTTCCAGCTGAAGAGAAATTCAGAATTAATTTCTGACATGGTGGGATTGGTGTGTAGTGAAAGAAAGAGTTCTGCACCCCTACCCTCAGCTTGTATTCAAAGTCCCACAGAACCAAAGAGCTTGATTCAAAGCCTGTTGAAGTAATCTGAATCTTTTCCTTCACTGCTGTAATTCTGAAAAAAAAAAGAGTGTTGTATGAAAACATGTGCTGGTCTCTGAAAAGAAAATATTCTGGAAAAATAGAAAGATTTACATTGGACTGTCTAACGAAGTGGCATTAGAGTTGCAAAAATATCTGAGATACTTGTTATAACGTTAGTTTTGTCCTTGCATATTAAGAAGCCACAATGTCCAGCAGTATCTTTTTTTTTTGTCCAGTCAGTGAATACATTTCAGCATGATCTACTGCATTCGTAGGATCCCTTGATACCAACTAAGAATGGCAAGTGTATTTCTCTACTGACTTACTTTAAAGACAGCATACAACCTTCATCTTCTTTCCAATCAACATTTCTCCCTCTTGTATGCAATTAATAATTTCTATGTCCTGGAATTCAGTTATTACCACAGCTTTAAAGCCTTCTATATGGAATGAAAGGTGCAAATTGGAACTTCGCAGTGTAATTAATTATTTTAATAAATTTAATATATTATGCATGATATATTGTACCAGATTCTGTCACTTTAACATTTTGGAAATTGCACATCTACTTAAACTAGTATATTTTTATTATTATTTTAATGCTGTTTATGGAAAATTGCTTTTAAGAAAATAAATGTTTAGAAAAAAACAGGTTTTATAAAAGACTGAGAAGGCATCACTGGGCTTGGGAAAAATTGAACCATTTGGTTTTGAGCAACTTAAAACCTCAGCTTCAGGATGTTTGGACAGGATAGATATTTTATGATTGGTCAGAGTATTTTTCTGATTGTCTCTTCACTGTAGTTTCTGCTCATCCTGTGTTCTTTTTCTTTGCCTCTTCATTATTTACACAAGAATCAGAGGTTCTGTCAGGAAACAGTAGGTAAATTTTAGGTCATGGATAAGGTGGTTAGCAACACTTTCACTTTTTATAGGACCAGACTACACAGCTGAGTAGTGTCTCATAGGAAAATGATAATTAAAATTCAGAGGACATGTATTATCATTCAGAAGTCAACATACAATATTTCCATATATATATGATACAATGAATGAAAAAAATGCCACTTTAATGTCACTCTGGTTATATCAGTAGTCAATGCAGAGTTTTGTGAAGTATAAATTGAGTGTTTAATGATTCTATGTATACTAATTCTACAAGCACTGAGAATTGCTTTTCCAATAATGTCTAATTTTAAAATATAGGACAAAACTGCAGCTGGCTGTACATCAGTGGCCTAGAGAAGACAGAAAACCCCAGAGAGACAACTTCCAGTATGAAAAACTGTTTGCCTCTGTACATAGTAGGGCATTCTACAGCTACAACATTAGTCCTAACATCACTGTCATTTTGAGGACTTAAGACTGGCACCAGCTTCATACTAACATAGACTCATAGTATTGTCTAGGTTGGAAGGGACTTTTAAGATCTTCAAGTCCAACCATCAACCTAACACTGCCAACACCACCATTAAACCACGTCCCTAAGCACCACGTCTACCCATCTTTAATACCTTCAGGGATGGTGACTCCACCACTTCCCTGGACAGTCTGTTCCAATGCTTGATAACCCTTTTTGTGAAGAACTTTTTCCTAATATCCAGTCTAAACCTACCCTGGCGTAACTTGAGGCCATTTCCTCTTGTCCTATCGCTTGTTACTTGGGAGAAGAGACTGACCCCCACCTCTCTACAACCTCCTTTCAGGTAGTTGTAGAGAGCGATAAGGTCTCCCCTGAGCCTCCTTTTCTCCAGGCTAAACAACCCCAGTTCCCTCAGCTTCTCCTCATAAGACTTGTGCTCTAGACGCCTCACCAGCTTTGTTGTCCTTCTCTGGACACGCTGCAGCACCTCTATGTCTTTCTTGTAGTGAGGGGCCCAAAACTGAACACAGTGCTTGAGGTGGGGCCTTACCGGTGCTGAGTACAGGGGGATGATCACTTCCTTAGTCCTGTTCACCACACTATTCCTGACCCAGGCCAGGATGCCATTGGCCTTGGCCACCTGGGCACACTGCCGGCTCATATTCAGCTGGCTGTCAGCCAGCACTCCCAGGTCCTTTTTTGCTGGGCAGCTTTCAAGCCCCCAGCCTGTAGCGCTGCATGGGGTGGTTGTGACCGAAGTGCAGGACCCAGCACTTGGCCTTGCTGAACTTCGTACCACTGGCCTCGGCCCATCGATTCAGCCTGTCCAGATCTCTCTGTAGAGCCATCCTACCCTCAGGCAGATCAACACTCCCGCCTAACTTAGTGTCATCTGCGAACTTTCTGAGGGTGCACTCAATCCCCTTGTCCAGGTCATTGATAAAGATATTGAAGAGAACTGGCCCCAGTACCGAGCCCTGGGGAACACCACTTGTGACTATCCGCCAACTGGATTTATCTCCATTCACCACCACTCTCTGGGCATGGCCATCCAGCCTGTTTTTTACCAGACGAAGAGTACACCCATCCAGGCCATGAGCAGCCAGTTTCTCCAGGAGAATGCTGTGGGAAACAGTGTTGAAAGCTTTACTGAAGTCCAGGTAAACAACATCCATAGCTTTTCCCTCATCCACTGTGCGGTTCACTTTGTCATAGAAGGAGATCAGGTTTGTAAAGCACGACCTGCCTTTCATGAACCCATGCTGATTGGGCCTGATCACCTGGTTGTCCTGCATGTGCTGCATAATGACACTCAGGATGATCTGCTCAATAACCTTCCAGGCACTGAGGGCAGACTGACAGGCCTGTAGTTCCCTGGATCCTCCTTCCATCCCTTCTTGTGGATGCGTGTCACATTTGCTAACCTCCAGTCTACTGGGACCTCCCCAGTTATCCAGGACTGCTGATAAATGATGGAAAGCGGCTTGGTGAGCACATCCGCCAACTCCCTCAGTACTCTTGGGTGGATCCCATCTGGCCGCATAGACTTGTTTGTGTCTAGATGCTGAAGCAGGTCACTCACTATTTCCCCATGGATTACGGGGTCTTCATTCTGCTCCCGACCCCTGTGTACTAGCACAGGGGGCTGGGCACTCAGGGGACTACTGGTCTTACTGTTAAAGACTGAGGCGAAGAAGGCATTAAGTACCTCAGCCTTTTCCTCATCCTTTGTCACTATGTTTCCACTATGTCTATTAAAGGACAGAGATTATCCTTAGTCCTCCTTTTATTGTTAATGTATCTATAGAAACTTTTTTTTTGTTGTTAACAGCAGTAGCCAGGTTAAGTTCTAGTTGGACTTTGGCCCTCCTAATTTGCTCCCTATGTAGCCTCACTACATCTTAGTAGTTCTCATGAGTGGCCTGCCCTTGCTTCCAAAAGCGATAAATTCTCCTTTTTTCCCTGAGTTGCAACCATAGCTCTGTGTTCAGCCAGGCCGGTCTTTTTCCCCGAGGGTTCATTTTTTGGCACATGGGGATGGCCTGCTCCTGTGCCTTTAAGATTTCCTTCTTGAAAAATGTCCAGCCTTCTTGGATTCCTTTGCCCTTGAGGACTGCCTCCCAAAGGACTTTGTCAACCAGGCTCTTGAAAAGACCAAAGTCCGTCCTCCGGAAGTCCAGTGTAGCAGTTCTGCTGACCCCCCCTTCTCGCTTCTCCAAGAATTGAAAACTCTATCATTTTGTGATCACTATGCCCAAGACATCCTCCAAATGTCACATCCCTCATGAGTCCTTCTCTGTTTACAAACAAGAGGTCCGCAGTGCACCTTCCCTAGTCAGCTCCCTCACCAGCTGTGTCAGGAAGTTATCCTCAACACACTCCAAGAACCTCCTAGACTGTTCCCTCTCTGCTGTATTGTATTCCCAGCAGATATCTGCTAAATTGAAGTCCCCCACGAGGACAAGGGCTCACGATCTTGAGACTTTTCCCAGTTGTTTATAGAATATTTCATCTGCCTCTTCATCCTGGTTGGGCGGTTTATAACAGACTCCCACCATGATATCTGCCTTGTTTGCCCTCCCCCTGATTCTTACCCATAGATACTCAACCCTATTTTCACCATCATTTAGTTCTAGACATTCATAACACTCCCTGACATACAGGGCCACCCCACCGCCTCTTCTTGCCTACCTATCCTTCCTGAAGAGACTATAGCCATTCATTGCAGCATTCCAATCATGTGAGTCATCCCACTGTGTTTCTGTGATGGTGACTACATCGTAGTTTTCCTGCTGCACAATGGCTTCCAGCTCCTCCTGTTTGTTGTCCATACGACATGCATTAGTGTACAAGCACTTCAGTTGGGCTATTGATCCTTCCACCTTTTTACTTGGAGAAGCCCTAATTCCTGCCTCACCATTCCCAGGCATGGCCCAAATTTCTAACCCATCAACGACCCTCACATCTCTGCTGTTGCATGAATCTCCATCCCCTACCTTCACTGAGTCAGCAGATCGAGGGACCTCACTAGCATCCCATCCCATGGACATTGGCACACCACCCCCAGCCTTACTCCTAAACAGCCTGGTTTCATCCCCTTCCTCCTTCAAATCTGGTTTAAAGCCCTTTCAATAAGCCCTGCCAACTCCTGTGCCAAGAACCTTCTCCCCCTTTGAGACAGGTGTACCTCGTCAGTTGCCAGCAAGCCTGGTGTCGCATAAGCTGACCCATGATCTAAAAATGCAAAGTCCTGCTGCTGACACTAGGCTTGGAGCCAGGTATTGATCTGCTGGCTCTTCCTGTTACTTACTTCATCCTTCCCTGCAGCTGGAATGATAGAGCAGAACACTAGTTGTGCTCCTGATCCCTTAAGCAGTCCGCCCAAGGCCCGTAAGTCTCTCTTGATTGCCCTCAGGTTTTTTGTTGTCAGTTCATCGCTGCCTGTCTGAAAAATCAGTAGTGGGTAGTAATCTGAAGGATGTACCAGGGAGGGAAGTTTTCTCTTTATATCTCTAACCCGGGCCGCAGGGAAGCAGCAGACTTCCTTGAGAAGTGGGTCTGGTCTGCATATTGGGCCTTCTGCTCCCTTCAGGGGGGAGTCACCTACGACGATGACCTGTCTTTTTTTCTTTACTGAGGAGGTTGATGCTGGATATAGTTTGGCTTAACGTCGGCGACACCTCTGAACCCATTGAATCATCTTCGTTGTGGTTTGGTTCCACTTGCAGAACCTCATACCTGTTTTGCAAAGGCACCTGAGAAGGTGGGGGAGTTACTGAGGAGACATGCCTGCTTCACCAGGCAGGAACTTGTTGCCATTGCCCCCTATCCTCTAAATTACCTCATTCAGCTTGGCAGAGAGAGGACACATATTTGGCAAGAAGTGAGCACCTTTGGCCAATTTCAGGCAAAACCTCTATGCATTTATCAGACTTCTAAGAGATATTACATGCTTCCCAGAGTAAGACTGAAGTATGAACTGTTCTATAGCCACATTTTATTTTGGTGTAAAGGCTGAGGAAGTTTCTTTAAACATCTTGGGTGAACTCTTCCAAATCTTCATTTCCTTAAGCAGATAGTTACAGCCACTATAGTGGTAGAATACGTTTCAAATGCCTGCCCATATATTTCCTGGAAAGTTAACATGGTCATCTTCTTCAGTATTTCACTGTATTTGAATTTTACCCATAGTTATTGATGGTCTATCAACAATTCTGCTGACCAATGATTCATTCCAATTTTTCTTTTAAGGAGAAAAAAATATCTCTGACAGTAGCATCAGAAAATTTTAAAATAATATGAACAGCAGTTGGCGGTACAGAACAATCAAATAATCGTAATTTAATTTGTAATTTGTTCTAACATCACCATTCTGTGATAGCACGTGGAAACTTTAAAGACTTTTGGGTGTGAGAAACTACTGGGAACACTTACTTAATATTCAGAATTACTATATTTCTCAGTTATTTCAGCTGTAACTTCTGTAGTGTATAAGCACTGAGCCTGTACCACAGAATCTCACTGAACGTGGTAAAATTAATCCCCATTGATTTCAACATATTCATTAGCTAGTCCCTGCAGGTAGCTATTTAAAACACAACAAAGTAATTGTACAAGTTGCAGCTCAAAGTTAAATTCCAAAGACAACAATGCTGTTAGTTTCTACCTAATCCTGAAGACACCTAAGCATCTCTAACTTTCGGCTTCAGTCTCCACTGCATTATTTTAGACCTCAAGAGGTTGTACCTGTAAACAATAATTTTCTCTAAAAATAAAAACATAGAAACCAGACTATTTGACAACAATGACAAATGAAAATACAAACTGATATAAAAATAGATTACAAGTGATTCATTATAAATAAGGATAGTTAATGTACAGCACTTGCAAATTGCTATCCAAGGGGTTCTTGTTATGTCCATTTCTATGACATGCTACTGCAGCATGACAAAAATCTGACTTAATCTCAGGAGTTATTTTACTCTACAGTATTTATTTCTGTACTGCATGTGGACATAGGTTATTTACAAACAGTAGTTAGTTTTGGCACGTAAAATATTCAAGCAAACAAAGATTCCTGGAATTAAAAAGAAAACTTCCAGTAAAACAAAGATTGAACTCTGAAAAGTTCAAATGATACCTAAACTAAACATGACTAATCTTCAGGGATTACATGTTACTATCTTTATTTTTTGTTTTTCAAGTGCAATGGTAGTAGAGTGTTTAAAATCACACTTCTGTTCTCCATAAGTTTATAATAAATGTTCTGATACTACTTTTGCTTTAGCAGACCCATGGTTTAGGTTTCTGTGGGTTTTTTTAGTAATAGTAAATCTCCTCTCCATTAAACAAATTTTGTTTTAACTGCTCACTTAGATTCCCCTATGAAAAGACAGCCTTGCTGAATTTACAGGGAACCTAAAATTGGTATAGAAGGTGCTGAATTTGGCCCTATGTTTTAATTAGGTGTTTTCTGTATATTTATTATTACAGTGGTTTATTTTCTCCACAAGAACAAGTTGGTGTGAGCATTGCCTTGGTGTGAGCATTCCTTTCCTGCTTGAAGTCATTATATTTGTTCAGGGACAACCAAGTAAATCATTGTTTCTTCATGAGATGAAAGAGGAGGAGGAAGCGAACAAGAACAATGAGATAAAAATACCACCATAAAATATCAAAACAGCCAAAAGATCAAGTCCAAGTTACTACGTATTTCATTATGTCAGGAAACATGAGAGAACAGACAAGAACGTATGCTGTCTGTAGTGGTACATGCAGTATTTATGTATCTTTTAAAAATAATGCTTAACACTGTGTCCTGCCCAAACCGTGACACACTTAATTTACAAGCAAAAAGAAGTTGATACTACTAGTCTTATAAAGAATTAGGTTATATTAAAAGAAGTCAATAAGTTGGGGGGAACGGAGTAACTATTGCATGTGGACTTGGTTTCACGGACAGACAATAACTTTCCACTGCACTCTCTATGCAGTGTAATTAGGTAGCCCAAATAGATGGAAACATGCTGTAGATGCTGAGTAATGTTTATTTAGAGGCACTCGTGGTGAGATTAAAGTATTATATTCTTAGGGGAGGAGTAAAAGAGGTAATACTACATTTGGTAATTAGACTCCCATAAAGTTGTCCCCTGAAAGTCAGGTTTTTCTGCACTTTTGTGATCTCTGGCTCTACTAGAAACAAAAGGCAGAGCAGCAAAACACCCAGTAAAGTTAAGACTTAGTAACCTAATTTTGAATTTATCATTCCTTTGTTTTCAGGGTTAGGGCTTCAAGTACAATTTCGTAGAATTGCAAATGAGGTGCAAGTAATTTTTGAGGAAAGAAATTAATTTGTTCAACAAGTTGTTCAAAGAGCTGAATTTCTGCTTCAGCAAAGAAGAAATAGCTGCCGCGTCTTACTGACTTTAATATTGTTAACTAAATGTGAGAAGCTCTGGCTCATGCCCACTGAGTTCAACGAGAAACAGCTTGAATTCACAACATTTTGGATCAGGCACAAAATTATTTTGGTGGCTTCAAGGAATAGGAATATATAGGACTATAAGAGAGTACAGCTGATAAAATGAAATCTTATTCTCACTAAATTCAGTGGAAATTTTACTGTTAACTTAGAAAAGGCTGAAATGGTTCATGATATATTAACTTATTTCAGTTAAGCTAGAGGGTGGACTGACTACGGAAAGCTCATGAAAAATAATAATAATAAAGACAATATCAAGGCTTGAGTTTTCCTACCAGCAAGCTATTAACATTTTTTTTAAGGTTTTACAAAAATAATAAAAAGTGAAGAAACAATTTTCATTCCTTGAAAATGTAAAAAAAAAACCCTAGGGTACCAAATTTTTTTTACATTTTAATCCATCTTGTCAGATACAAAGGGTAAAAAACTCTTTTGCATATACAAACACCAAGCAATTTCACAGGCAGCAGCATCAGAAAAATTACATTTCTGCCAATGATAGGATCATGCATTATGCTTAAGTATAAACCCATCTGCAGATATTTAACACACTTAGTGGAGTGGTGTATTAGTCCTGTTATGTGGGAGCCGTATCACTGGCTCAGTGTAATTGCTGCTTTCCTGGCCCTTATGACCTTAATTCCTGAAATCAAGATTATGTGTTTTAGAGATGTACCCACAAAAGACAACTACAGAGAAGAAAATGCACCAAGGTGATCAGGAAAGATAACAATGAAGAATTAAAAATCCATCACCGTTCTCCTTTTAAAATGACATATAACTTATGTGAATAATGATATTAAAAATAGCTTCTTTTTCCGTACTTGGATGCCTCTGCAGTATACTCCATTATTTCAAATTAACACTGGAAAAGGATTTAGCTGAAAAACTTCCTTGTCTGGGACCAAAAGAAAGCTTCATTAGCATAATTCCTTACAGCCCTTCTGTTAATATTTTCAAGGACAAAGATATAATTATCCTTTCTGTCAAAAAAAAAAAAAAAAGAAAAAACCCCCAAAAACTGGGAACATAGTGAAATAATGAAGATCTAGATTACAACTCAAGTGAAAAATGTGGGACAAATTGGATAGGAATATAAAAGTATCAGTTCTGACTGAAGTATGAAACTTATGCAAACAACAGGGAAAAAAACCCATGCCCTTTTTAGAACATTTTGAGACGTGTGAAAACTACAAATGCTAGAACTGTGAAGAGGAAACTGGGAATATGATCCATATGTTCTGGAAATGCCACTGCCCACAGCTAAATTATTTTTGGAGAACAGAACAGAGAACAGAAGAACAACTGCTAAAGCTGTTATAAACACAGGGTCTCCCTGGTGATGCAAAGATCTTACCATGGCAGATACTAATGAGTGACTATTACCATCTGGATACCACATATGAAGAAAACATCTTTGGTATGTTCTAGAATAATTACTAAGGAATACAATATTATTTATCAATTATCTCTCTAATTTTCTGAGGAGAAATCATTCCGCTAACCCAAAGCAGAAAAAACACTATTCAGTGTGGTTCACATATTGCTTTTCTTCATATAGGTGAATAGAATCTAAAAGCCTGAACTGATCTAAGTATTTCTGCTGTATTAGGGAAGATCATATTTTAAGCTTGGGAAGCTATTTGTCATGGTATATTTTTTCAAAGTGAAATATTTTTAAAACCTGCAACATATGAAATAGCAGTAAGACCTGTGCACAGATTCTGCTACTGCTTCTCAAGACCAAAAGCACATCATGCTGATTACAAGAAAAATAATTACCAGTTAACTTGGGCTACCATTTACTTGTTCACAGGAACGTGTGACTGGAAGGAAAGAACTTAATTCTTTCTGCTATCAAAGACAACCAAGCCTTATATTTCTGTTCTGTACTTTTGGCAAGCAAATTCTTTATACCATCGGGCATCTTCCACTTTCTACCTGAAGGCTGACCCTGGACACTTGTTCCTCTGACAATTCGATAGCCTGCAATTCTCACATTCAGTTTATTCTAGACAGTCTGTACCCACTTATACCAGCATTACCCTTCTAGTACGCAACATACACTCTCATAACTAGTTCATGCTAGTAACTCTTGCAACAGAAAAGGATAGAGACCAACATAGAGAGTAACAGATTTAAAGAAAGCAGTCTTTATTTATAAGAAAATGGACATTTTCTTGTCCATACCAGCAAACTGTCCCTGAAAACATTAAAAGATGATTATAAAAAAATCTGAATGGTGGCAACTATATACCATCTGTTTTGTTCTGGTTTAGAAAGGAATTTTATCAATCCATGATGTTCTATACACCACCTCTCCCTCACAACAGCCACTAAGCAAAACCTAGCAACGAAGTTGTGACTATCATATTGAAATAATAAAAAAAAGGAGTTTCTTTTATTAAAAATGACATTTGAAAATTATATTAATAACACACTTCTGTTTTGATACTAATTTTTACTCTTTGAAAAAATGTCTTTGCTAAGGAATTTATGAATTCTGAAAATAAATAGTTCTCTGCACATATAATCATCACACTTGAACTGACCCTAAGTACAGTTTTTATTTTTTGTGTCTTTATTCATTCTTTTCTACGTAGTATTTGTGGAATTCAGCATCTGGAACGAGCAGGAAACAAGCTGACTCTCTTTGACTCCCTTTATTTCTGCATAGTGACATTTTCCACTGTGGGCTTTGGGGATGTTACACCCAAGATATGGCCTTCAAAGCTGCTTGTTGTCATTATGATCTGTGTTGCTCTTGTGGTGTTGCCCATACAGGTAAATGTGGATTTTTCTTCTCTTTAGAATTATTTTTGAAACAAAAGAATAATAACTGAAATAATTTATTGTTACTATTATTATTGCATATAAAATGTCAGGAAAAACAACCATCTTCTATATCTCCTAGTCTTTTTTTTTTCCTTCCTTTTTCCTTTGTCTGTTCTCTTATAGTCTAGATTTATACTAAAAAGCAGAACACTAATAACAGTTTTCAAGTGCTGGTGAAAACTTTCTGTTCCTGTCATGTACCACAGAGCCCTTCCTTTGTCCTGAGATAAGGGTTTCTTATTAATGGAGAAATTTAAAAAACAACAACACTAGACAGCACTTTCTTTATGAATATAGCATTTCCTCTGCAGGCTCTCCCTGTTTCTAATCTTGGTTCTCTCCACTTCCTCTCTTATTCTTACAGCTCAGTGCTAACCTGAAAAAAATCTTATTAAATCTGCAACTCAAGCAAATTGAGTTCACAGCTGTGTATGTCAGTACACACACACACACAGAGCCAGCAGCACAGTTAGGCATTTATTGATGCCTACCTAAGATTAGGACTTCTAACAGTTTCAACAGGAAAAGGCTGGTTTATGAAAATCCAAGTATTTCAAGGAGTCAATAGGCTTCATTAAATTTGTACCAAACATTTCCCAGCTCATTAGGTGAGGCTTGATGGCAGAAACCCTGAGATTACATGGGAGGCCCTGCCAAGACGTTAACTGTTCCACACTTGGTGATCACCTGGACCTTGTGCCACAAAAAGAGGATATGGGGAGGCATTGTGCATGCTTATCAAAGCTTATGGTAAACCTGCTAGACCATGAAGCTCCAAAGTTTCTCTCACACAGCCATTGTTTCCAGACTTGGCTTCTTTGACAGTGAACTAAAGCTCACTGTGAGCAGACAACATAGAAACCCTGGGAGGTTGGAAGCTCAGCATTAGTTTTCTTGAAATTACTTGAACATTTTAATCATACCTAAATATTTAATGTCTGCATACACAAGCGTATGCGCTAACACAATTATATTCCCACTCAGTGGAAATTTAGTAAAATATATATTCTATTGAAAACTAAAATATGCTTTAAGAAATTTGCAATTTCCTAGGAAATAAATAGAAATTTCATCTTTCAGGTAGTTCTTATATACACTTCAGGCATAAGAGCTCTGCCTTACCAGTAAATAACCTGGAATCTATGGACCTGTCACATAAATTTTAATCTATTTTATACCTTTCTAGTGATAATGGGGCTTCATATAGTTTTCCATACACAGAATGTGGGAGGCATTCTCTTCTGAGCTTTTGTCCTGCTATGATATGAAGTCAGTTATTATTCATGATTCAGTATCTCCATCAGCTGAATGTGGATGAGAAAAAGCAGCTATCACACAGTTAAATTGAGCTTAGTATTAAATGCATATTACTTACAAGAAGCTTTGAAATGGTGTTTGTATGTTTTATTACAGATTGTTAACAATGGCACTGATTGTTACAGTATTCTCTTTAATCTAAAGGATTCAGACTAGTAGAGCCATGTTTACTGTTAGCCTCCATATATTGTTCAGCTGGCAAAGGCAAATTTGCTGTATTAACAGCTGCTGTGTATTTAAGTTGTATCTAAATTTATAAGACAGATAAGAGAGTGTAGAGAAGGTCACCTTCAGAGCATGATAAAAATCTCTGAGAAGAGTTATTGCCCAAACTAAGTAAAACGATGCTGTCATGTGAGTATCTATACTCACAGTATAAACTTAAGTGTGTGAAAATTTAACCTTTCATTGGAGCATTTATATCACAAGGCACTGGAAAAAGAGAGCTCAGAGGTATAAAATACATAAAGGAAATAAGGTACAGTCTTAATTGTTTTCTAAAATCTTGAGATTTGCTGTAATCTCATGATATTTTAATGGATTTACCCTGCTATTTTTGTGTGGTAGAGACTGTCTCTACTGCCATGTATTTCAATCACCCTATTATTCATCTCACCCACTTCCTAGAGAACTATTTACAAAGAAAAAGGCATTGTGGGCTAAGGGCATCTTTTCAGAGAGGCATGAGATGAACGATGCAACATTGTTAAGTCATGATACAGTTGTACTGCACGTCTGCTTGTCTGTATTTCAGTGACAATTGGCATCTCTTGCAGTTTGAACAGCTGGCATATTTGTGGATGGAGAGACAAAAGTCTGGTGGTAACTACAGTCGACACAGAGCTCAGACGGAAAAACATGTTGTGCTGTGTGTTAGCTCTCTGAAGATTGACTTACTTATGGATTTCTTAAATGAATTCTATGCTCACCCCAGATTGCAGGTACTTACAGTGAAAAAAAAAAGAAAATAAAACACTGATTTTTTGAAGACAGCCTTCTGAAATGATCTTTAGTTTGTAAAACTGAATTTGGGAATAGCTCACTGAATTGGGAATCTGTAATTGCAATAAGAAGCTGAGATACAGTATGGAGACATTAATTTTAAACTGAGGTAAACAGACTAAATAGATAGACTTACTGTCTTGTTGAATTATTCCAGTCCTTTTAGAAACAGATATTTCCATTCAAATTCCTTATATTCTACCCCCAAATAGAAAATAAATGAAAACTACTCAAATTATTTTTTCCTGTTGTTTTGGGACTGGATCCAAAACTCCTTACAAATCAAAGGGTCTTTTGGTTTTCGCATTTTGCTTTGTTTTTTGCCAGTGTTAGGAATATTGGATCCTTTTGGAATTGTTGAAAGTAAGAAATAAATAAGAGTACTTTAAAGGATGAAGACATTGAAAGATTACACACAAGAGATTTTCTTAGTGTACACATATTCCCTAGCTAATGCAAACAGGTGTCATATGACTTGTTTTGATCATATAAAAGCTTATTTATATGAGATAGCAATTTGGATTCATTATCGTTAGCTTTGCTACAAACCATTTCTTTTACTAAATCTTCTCTGTGTCTTTTACTGAGTTACCTGTGGTACCATGCTTCATTAACTAGTGCAAAAAAACCCACAAAAATACAACCCTCAAATTGCTAAGCAGCAATTTCACAAGTCCCAAATCCAAAATATTCCCCAAAATAATTAGCTAGTAGGAGGCATAAGCAAATGCACAAAGAAATACAGTTCTTTATAGATGCAAACACAAATTGAAATCCAAAGTTTAGTTAACTACCCTGCAGAATGAGTCAAGCTCTGTGATACACTGGAGACGAAGAAAAGTCCTATTACTACTTATGTAGCCTAAAAGAGCTTATATGCGTTCCCTTCACAGTTGAAATGGGAAGCTGGAGGATACAGATGATGCACTGGATCCAATGCACTATGCTTTCTGCAAAAGTCTGTGTGTGCTAAGGAACACTTCTATGACAAGCTAGTCCTAAGTTCTCAGTCTCTCCTCTCACATTCCATTTATCTCTCCTTGTCATATGTACACACACATATACTTCAGAGCAACCTTACTTTTCCTAACAAGGACTGTCTGTAGCACAGGAAACAGAGTTTGGATCTGCCTGCTAATGTAGAGGAAAAAACCTGAGGGAAGACAATTCCATTTTGATGTTGAAAACTTCCTACATTTTCCAGCTAGAATGACAGAAATGTAAATTGTCTCTCAAAAAAATTATGCTCACATGGAATAAAAATGTTTTTAAATAGACTTTACTTGCCACACCGGAGTCTTCTGTGAACAGTTGACAACTGTCCAGCTGTTTTTATTAAAGAATTAAAAATATTTTAAACACATATATTCAAATAACTTTTGTCAATGAAATGTGAGAATTACCAGAGAATTTTCTGACATCCTGAGTCTCCATTGACTCATTCTCAAGCAACAATAAATGGTAACATAAAAAATTAACATGACTATTCCCCCTTATGTTTTTGACAGGACTATTATGTCGTTATTTTGTGTCCTACTGAGATGGATGCTCAGGTCCGAAGGGTATTACAAATCCCAATGTGGTCCCAAAGAGTTATCTATCTGCAAGGCTCAGCACTAAAAGATCAAGACCTGTTGAGAGCTAAGTAGGCAAACGGTTTTTTTACTTTTGTTTCACTCATAATGTTTGATAAATAAGTTTGACAAACAACAAAAGCTGTGCTAGAAGGAAAGCATGTGTATTTAGAAAGCAAGGCTCTTTGATATAATTTTTCTTAATACCTGAAATTTTTCAAGGAACAAGTATTTGTAAGCTCTTTCATTTGACCAAATTTTTCTTCACTGTCATTTCTGTCTCAGTTTTTAAAGGTATTGAAACAGAGTGCCTGTGATTTCTTCTGAAAAAGCAGCACAGAAAATTCCAAAACTGACAGTGATGCTAGAATTTGTTTGTGTTCATTGAGTGAAGATGGTAAATGTGATGGTAGTTCTCCTGACCAAATGAAGAGGAAAAAAAGCAAACAAAAATATTTATCACTCTTTGAACCCATTGCACAGTTTTGTTTTCTTCCTAAGTTCAGCCTGGTAGTATAAACAACTACTCTTACTGTACCTCCATATACCCTTCTTTCAGGGCTTTTCTTTTACCACATACTTCACCACTTCTAAAAAATCCTCTCTGCCAGTTAATAGTGAATGACATTAATCAAAATACATCAGTCAAACACAGTTCCTCAATCCCTCCCACCATTGCTCAATCACTTGAAGGTGTGAAGGAATTCACAGTGGAATTCACGTAGGAGGATTGTCTCTTTAAACTCTCCAAAGAGAGACAAAGGTGCTTCTTAGCAAATAACTGATTTAACTTATCTGCATTCTCTTTATAAGAACTTATTCAGCAACTAATATAGATATCTAAAATTAAGCCAATACTTATGTCTGAGTATTTGTGTCATTCAGCCTTCTTTACCTCAGGGGAGTTATGTCCAAGAATCTAATCTGCGAGGAGTCTAGTGAGCAGTGTTATCTTCTCTGCCACTGAAAAAAACAGCTACTTCTATATCTGTTTAAAATTTGAAAACACAATAAAGTTTTTTTTCAGGATTAGGAATTTTCTTTTAGAGAGAGGTTAATTTTTTTGCTTTCTTGCTAATTTCAAGAAGGAATTCATGTGGCAATTTAGCTGGCATTTGTTCTACACATTAGGAGAAGAAAAATTAGGCTGTTCCCTAAAGATAATCTTGAATTTCACTTATAATAACGTGGAGGTAGTCAACTGTGGAACTGTGCTTTTTCCAGCAGAACATGTAATTGAATGTACCTGTCATAGAATAATTTTCAGCCTCTCCTGAGGGAAGAAGCGTAGTGGGAATTTAATAGAACATTTAATATGAAATATAACCCAGTACCCAAACCTAAGTTTGCTCTATTTCTTTTCAATGAGAACACAATGTACTGAGAAAATAACAAGGCACATGGTAAACTTCTAATAAATAAAGTAATGGCTACCACCACCAACAAAAAAATAATCAAGAAGTGTCTCATTATGAAAATTTATACATATATGTGAAATGCAATGTCAAAATAACATCATAAAGGTAATGCCAAAAAGTAAAGGAATAGAAAAAGTTGGCTGTGTAAGTAGTAAATAGTCAGTTAACTAAAGACTGTATTTTCTTTATATGCCCTCATACACAATTTGACTTTACAAAAGTGATGTTCATTCTTGCTTCCTGCCTTTGAGATCTTCACTTCCCAATTTTTTGGTGTTCTCTGAACAACATTCATGTCCCCAGCTTTACCAAAAAAAAAACGGAACGAATTCCGTCATGAAGTATCACGCTGGTACTTATATTGTTATCAGCATGACTGGAAACTTTATAGCTACTTCAGCATTTGAAACAACACAGTAACTGATGAAAACAGCTCTCATTTTCCACGCAGACGAGCACTAGAAAGTGAATAACACTACCATGCTTGATTTCTTTCCCCTGCAGCTTTCTCCCATGTTCTGTTAATGACCTCAAATATTTTCTCTCTCCCCTTCCACTTTCTTTAGTGAACCATCACAAATCTTAATCCTCTTCATGTTCACTCTTCTTCTTTACTTTACTTTCTCCTTTCACAAATTTCTCTTCAATAGATAAAGTCCCTTTAATTTCTGCCATCCTAAAGCAGTGGAACTATTGGGTTCTTTTGTCTCAGATTCAGTTTTCTGGCACATAAAAATGGTGTAACTGACAAAGCTTTTTTTCAGTTGTTAGGACATTAACAACACTTCTCTCATAAGGATACTCTGGTTTCTAATAAATGTTTTTAACACATGCTATTAGTGTTTCTGTTGTCTAAATTCACGGCATTCATAGATGTTAATCTCAGATTATTATCTTTGTCATCTGTGGCTGAAGTGATTCAGGAAGTTACAAAAAAACATTAGGGGAAAAGGTGAAAATATTCACATGAGATTTCATTTCCTTATGAAGTCATCTATATATACTGTCAATCCCAGTTATCTCATCAGCTTTCATCAACATCTCATCTAATTTTACTGAGTTTTCTTTCTTACAACTTTGTTAAAGACCTTATCTTCCCAATTCTGCTCCCATGCTTAGCTGAAACTACTTATACAGCTCCCATGGTTTCTTCCTAATCAGCGCTCAGAAGTGGCATCCTGTCTTCACTTCTTCTCCACATCAGCCGTATTTGACATTGCTATTTTGGATATATTGATTTGTCTTTGTTACAGTGATTTTTCCATTTCAAGTATTTTAATCTTTTGAGGCTTCCCCTGTTTTCCTACTGCTAGATGCCTGTGGGGAATCTACAATGACCTGACTTTCTCCTTCACTTTTCTTTTTACTTTCTCTGAATGACCTCACACAAAACACACAAATTTAATCACTATTTCTGTAGTCAAAACCTAAAAGGTTGGCCAAGCTATCTGACATCTCGTTATGGCTATCTATGCATCAATTTTAGTTTAGTTGCACACCACTGTAAATAGATCATAATTTTTGCTACCAAAATAAAACCAGTATCCTACCGTGAATCATAAGCTTGGAATCATATTGTAGAGCATCCTGACCCTGCATCTTGGAAGTGTTTTCTCACACAAGCTCTCATTTTTGCCTCACTTAAATACTAGATTTATGTTCTTGACACATATCATCCCCACTCCCTGAACCCTTGTTTCAGAACAGTCTGGAAATACTATTTATGTAGTACATCACCTTGCCTCACTGCAGTCCTTCCCCAGCTTACCCTTCTTTATTGCATCAAGGAGTGACCCCTTATTCTCACTTAGCCTGCAACTCCTAGTTCTTACTGAGAGGTAACCTGATAAATCTATAATGCTATTCTCAGACATACAACAGGTTAACATACAAGTCCCATTGTAATTTCACCCATGCTGTCCCTTCAATTTATGATGAATTTGTCAGAAACATCTGTAAAGTAATCCCAGTATTCTCCATTGCATCTTCTCTTCAGTTGGTTCTCTGCTCTGATGTCTAGTGAGTCCACTTTCTGCCATGATAATTTTTATATTCATGTATTGTCACACCGTTTCTTCCTGTTTCCCATGTTTGCATATACTTTTGTTGTCCTTTGTCATGTCACTTAGAGCTTATACATCGTATTGTTCTGTGTTGGTACGGTACCTAAAAGAATGGGCTCTCAGTCTAAGCCTAGGGTCCCAATGGCCTAAAATAACAACCACCAATTCCATTTTCCAGAAGCAGAAAAAACAAAGATTTAGGAATCTCAGGTCCCATTGCAGACTCCAGAATAGAGTTGCTGTAATGAGCAGTGAATTGTCTGTTCATTTTCCCCAGCTTCTGTCTCACTTTTCCTCTTCCCAGGAAACCCATTCTGATCACCCTGTTTCGCTTTGTCCAGAAAGTCCTGTCTTCCCAAGGTGGTCAACCAAGTCCCTATTACATTATTTCCATGCACCAGTAAGTGAAGTAGGATTCACTAGAGAAGCATATCAATATCTGAGACAAGAGAGGAAAAGCAAAATTTGATGAAATCTTAAGTCAGACAATTTTTCTCTGCACTTCCACTCTTTTTATTAGATGACCAGTTGTACCCACTAGAGAACAATTAGGCATTAAAAATTGTCAAGGAGACCATGAACTGAAAAATAGTTAATTCATTTAATGCATACATACACAGAAACATTTGTTATTTGTCCCAAATGGGTTATTCTAGTGTATCTATGCATTTTTCTGCTATCACTAGGCAAGACAAGTAAATATATTGTTACCTGCCCTCTCTCATTCATTCCTCTAAATAGTTACTTGTACATATCATACCCTTACACACTGTGCAGACTGGTGGTATTTATTCCCCTTTTATACTCATGGCAGATAAATATTTATTTTGCAAATTAAGTGTCTTTGAGGCCACTCTGCTGTTATTACTTTGGCACAGCTTATACTGGCACCACGGAAAGAAAATTTCCCAGAACCTAGTCAAGAATTACTGGAACACCATGAGTTAGTACACAAGGTGACTGCTGCTGACATTCAGATAATGCGTAAGAACAGATAGACTAAACTTTCTCTGTATTCTGTTTCTATAAGCATACAAGACTATAAAGTATGAAACACAAGTCCACGTATGTATTTTGTTGGTATCTAACAGGCTTGTCTCCTCTCTTCTAGAATGGATGATGCTGAAGCTTGTTTCATTCTGAGTAGCCGCTGTGAGGTGGACCGGACAGCAGCTGTAAGTTTTGAAGAAATAACCAAGAATGAATGTGCATTCTGTTTATACTGTTACTGCCCTTATTCCCTCTCTGGGACTGAGACTTGTGTGAACAGAAGATGAAAATTAGCTGATTTACACAGATTTTACATTTAGGATGAACTTCTTGTCTCAGTTAATATAATTAAAAGGATTCTATTGGAGTCTGTAAGGCCAGGATTACACAAATTTATGAAACATGATCTAATGGCTTATACCACATAACATATCTACTTCTGCTTTTTTAGCAAATAAATTACATGACCTACCTACTAAAGAAGTTAAGATTTTACAGCACATTTTAGTTATATGTGGAACTTTTTTTAAAAAAAGTAAGAATTTACACATTCTTACAGGACTAAAAAATTTTTAAAAAGTACTGTAAGAATACAGTACTTTCAAAAAACAATTTTCATACTGAATAAAGTCTTATGAGTTCTCTCCTGTTTTATGGAACAATGGCAGAATACCATATCAGCACTATCATGGTACCGTATAGATATTTTGATACTTGGTCATTAATCACTCCAAAGGATTGTACTCTGTCAAAATGTTATATTCAAGTTACCTTGACTAATATCAGAGCTTGCTCTAGATTTACAATTCAAAGAGTTACATTTATTAAATCAGAAAAGATATATCTATGTCAACTGACGGGTATTTCCATTCAGATCTTCTGAAGTATTAAAAGTTTACTACTAACAAAGTAAAGATTGAATTCAACTTTAAAAATTAATTTGTGACTAATACCAAATAACTGATATATCTGAGAGTATTAGACCATCTTTCATATTGGCCAACTTTAAATGTGAAAAATGGCAAGATTCTTTAAGTTACTATGGTTTTGCCGGTGCTACTAATTATTTGTAGTCAGGTAAGTTACTGTCCACAAACGAAGACTGCTAATACAAGCCTCTACTCAGTGTATCTGTGATAAAAGAATAAAACTACTTTAATGTGAACTAGAACTCTTCAAACTAATGAAATTACCTGCTGATCACAAATATCCAGGAAAAAATTCCACTGAGGAAGAATTTATGAACACAACTTTAAATTTTTCACCATGAGCTGCATGCTAAATTATCGCACCCTTGCCTCTATTCAGGTCAATCTTGAACTCCAAAGGAAGATTAGAGTAAGTCTGAATATTCACAGAGTTAAATTAAGATGCTTACAAATTGCCTAACAAGATGAAACTAGTGTTTATAATTCAGTAATTATGTTGTAAGCTGTCTCAATTAAAAAATACTGTTTTGCTGCTACATTATAAGAAATAGCAATTATTTTTCTGAATGTTAAAAATAGATACAGTATAACATGGGAAATAAGGGCTTTACAGTATATATGTAATATTTCTTGATATATTCTTTATCACTTGCTACAATTATTTCATCTGTCATCAAAACTTAGTTGTTTCCATACCTACACATATGTCTTAACAGAGAAGGAAGAACAAAAAAAGCAACATAAGCTGCAGCTAGCAAGAAGAAAGGATTATTTTCTTGCTAGGCAAATGAGCCCCCACAAGCAAATTTTATCAAAAATAACTTAATTTTTTGTAGACTATCAGCATGCTGTAAAAAATATTTTATTCAAAGCTAAAGACCCTGTACTGGACCCATCACTTGCAGAAAGCCACTGAGCTCCCTGAGAAATAAATCTGTGCTTCTACTGTAATATTCAAACTTAGTGAACTAAAAGCTTTGAATTTGATTAATCAGCACTAGACTCCTGAAAACACACTAGCAAAAGCCACTGAATTGGCAGCAAGTAATCCTGGAGCAGGCAAATAAGGCAAGTATATACTGTTTGGAAGTGACAGAGGTGCTAGGGTATTTAAGGGTAAGAACAAGCAACAGTTCTTGCAAATACCTCAAAAAATACTGGTAACTTCTGTGAGGCTGAAAAATATCAAAAAGACAAACTGCCTTGTCCAAATTAGCCATGAAGTTCAGAATAAATCACCTACAACATCTCATTTCACAAAATACACTTGACAGTTGTGAAATGGTTCAAAATGAGAAATCCTGTACAACCAGTGTGTGCAATTTACATTGCACTTGGTAGGTTTATGCAGCTTTAAGGACACCTGCACCAACACAGGATTCACCTAGAGGTAAGTTGTTCACCTCTGCTCACAACCCCTCCAGAATTTATACCAAGAATGGACAATTTTCAGCTTTGCTGAACACTCCTACAGGGCAGACAGTGGACTCTACATGGACCTCATGGAGCTTCCATCCATGCTGACCAGCACTATGTGGTTTTGGTTTCAGAGTCGTGGCCAGCTACAACTCTCTCCAGGCAACCTTTCTGCCTTCAGGGACAGCGTGCCCCAAGAAATACCAAAATGGTACCTGGCACATTTCAGCTTCCGGTGCAGGCTATTATCAAATCTAATTTATCACTGGAGCATACAAACAGACAAATCTTACCAAAGACACAATCCTGGTTACCTTCCTCTGGGACAGAATGCCCTGTTGGGTGACTGGCTAGCTAGTCGTAATGGCACAGTATCTCAACTGTAGCAGTGATACTCTGGAGGTCAATGTCATTTGAAGTTTTTAAACAAAATGTCACTTCTCTGTTTTTGTTGTTGTTGTTCAGATTTCCATTTCACAGGGAATGCAATTATTTGTACTGCAAGTAGAAAATAGGACAACTGTCATCTTGTGTTTTATTTTATTTTACTGCCCCCTAGAGCTTTGAAATGAAATGGATTTAATTTCCTACACTGTTCCAGCTCTAGTTGCTACTAAGAACTTCAGTAATGTAGTACATAAGGTTACAGTTTGTCACTGGGCTGAAGGAAGTTCAGTGTTCATCCCAGTATCAATCTTTATAACTACAACTGATTTTTCACCCTGCTGTTCTTGAGAAGCTGACACAAACTGTTAGGAGTGCCTTGGATCCTCTCCTTTGTCTGACAGCTGTCAAAATAAAAGTTAACAGATGCATTGAGGAGATTCCCAAGCAGAACAGCTGTTGTTACTCATGTGATTTTTCAAAGTCCATGAGGGTTTTTATCTCCCCAGCTACATTCCTCAGCAGAGATGTACGCATTTGCTGTGGATACCGCTGGCTGTTCATTTCTTGCTATTTCATTAGTCAATAAGTTTTAGTGCCAAAGTCTGTGTTGCTTCTGATCCATGGATCTCAACTATAGCTCAGAAGAAAAGTACAATAACAGGTGACATGCAGTTAGTTCATAAAAATTGTCAGTTTCTTCCTTTTTCACTCGGAGGAGTAGGAACTTCAACAGTCAGACCAAGAATTTGTCAGCTTTCCAAAGTCCAGAAACTTTCTCTTCTCTGGCAAAACAAAGCTCTGCCAAATTTTATTCTATCAAATGCTATATTGACATCTCAGACCAAGATGTAGGCTGCTTATCTGCTATAGCAAGCAGGACAGACATCTGTTTCACTTCTGGAGGATGCAACTCTTAAAGAGACTTCAAATTGCACTTAAGTCTGGATGACTTTTTTTTTTTTCTTTTATTGGTGGGTATAGAAGAGTAGTCTGTGCCACACCACAAGGTTAGCCAGTGGCTTCAGTGGGCTGGCTACATCAAATGCTCCGCAAAACTAAGGTGTCTGAAAACAGTGCATCTGCTGTTTTAACTCAAGGAAGGGTGAGAAGAGAAGTCTCTTTTGAATTATCCTATAGATAACTCATTAATAAGCTATATAAATATATGAAACTCCACTTCTACTGCTGTACTGCTGACAGCTTTGTTCTGATGCTTTCTGAAAATTTAGAGATGGCTGAGTTCAAGCTTGAACCTTTTTTTTTTCCCCTTCTGTTAATCATATTGTGTGACATTACTATACTGGTAATAAGTTACACTGCCTCAACAGCATAACAAGAGGATGCATTGCATAGGAGATATAACTAATTTATCAAGTCATGTGTGGCAAGAAAAAAGTTAAATTAACAGAACTATTTTAAAATATATATTAAATCAAGATCTTTCTTTGAGTTCTGATGATTTAAATTCCTGTTACACCCACTTTAGAACTTACAGCTTTTGATACACGAACTTAAATATCACCTCTATATTAATCACCATTGGTATCAGTGGTAATTTTTGATCACTGACTGCAATTCACTGTGTGGAAAGCACACAGAAGAGAATATTTTTTTCCCCTCATCTACTGAAGCAGCATATATTTTATAATGTGAATAGAAGCATAATTTTGTTTCAGTTATCTCTGTTTACAGTAGGTACATATATATCTCCTTTTTACTTGGGAGAAATGTGAACATTTTTTCAAGTCACTGCAATATAGTATAGAAATTGCTACATATGTAAAACAGAGACCCACCAATACTATATGAAGAGAATGAACCTAAGAAATCACGTAAAGTGCTTACCTGTATTTTCATTTCTCTCCCCTGGAGTGCTTCTCCAGAGCGGAATTCGGGAGAGTAACTGAGTGAAAAAAGTATGGAAACTCAAACAACCAACTTTTGTACACAAACACATGCATATACCAAGTGAAAAGAGAGAAGATGAAACAATAATAGAAGGTTATTATATTAACAGTACATACACACTGACTTGATCTGATGAAGCTATGTAGGGCATTTAAGTATCCCTTTTGTATATTACATATTTGTAGACTGCTTCTTCAAAAAAAGCTAGCAAATTGAAAGCAATACATATTTCGCATTGGTAAAACTGTGAATGTGCCAGATATTTATCAAGAGATTTTAATTTTAAGGAGTCTTTCCCTTTTCTATACAATTATCTAAAAATGTTTTATGTTGAGATTCATACTTTTAGTTTTACAACACTCAATTCTATGGGTCTAGGTTTGTTTGGGTTTTTTTTAATAAAATGGTGTCATTTGAATCATTCTAATAAACATTTTTCATTTTTGTTTTTAAGAATTCTTGCACCTTCTGACAAAACCAGGCTTTTTAATTAACTAATTAAAAAAAAATAAATCAAAGAATATATCCAACATTGAGAAGAAAAGAGGAAGAGTAAACTTATGCTGAAACATACAACCAAAATTGTATTTACTGGTGCAGTTTTAGTTTATCACAGTGAATTTAATCTTAGCTCATTTATGTAATAAGAATGAAACATCATTGAATATAAGCTATATTTCTATGCATGCGGCATACAGGAAACAGCCTTTTCTCAACACTTTTGCAAGCCAGTATGGTCTGTGAATGAGTGCTATGGAAAGGAAGAGAGGAAACCAGTAACGTCAAACCCTGTGCAATGAAGCAACACCATCACTTCAAGTGACTCTGAATGTGTTTCCCTGACAGCTTTTGCATAAAAAGATTAGGTAACGTCTTCAACAACACAGGTTTTTCAAATCTGTCCCAAATCCACTACCAAACTTTTTACTCCTTCTGTAGTATATCCGTATGACCATCATCTATCCCATTACCCAGCCATTTGCTACTTCTAAGGTGTGTTGGCATTTCATTCCCTTAAGACAAAACAGCAAAAACCCTAAATACAAAAAAACCTTAAGGAGGAGAAGTGCTATAGAAAAAGTGAAGAAAAAGTGACTACATGCAAGCAAAGCAGGGTACATTCAAGTTCTGAAATCTCCTGAATGGGCACAGCAATCCTCCATCTATGAAACTGTTAATAAGAAAAATGTGAAATAATGTATTTTACCATCCTCAAAAGGTCTTCCTCTTATGACTTCATTCTAGTATTTCTAATAGAAAAAGTACTTGCTAACATCTCAATTGACATTAAAATATTATGGTTTGAAAATGTCAATTACACTCTGTTCCAGGCAGAGATTTTCCCTTGTGTTCATGCGTCTGAAAGCTTTTCTTATTGCTGATGCTGCAAACATAATGAATCATTCTTTATATTTTATCTTTTAATACCAACAGTTTCATGACTAGGCAAGGCATTTCAACCGAAGTATTGCTTCCTACACAGAGCTCTCAAATATTCCTTTTTAATTGTGAACTAAATAAAACCTGATGGCTGATACACTGAAATTAGCCATATATAATGGATTAGATAGATGAATGTATTATCACATACGTTACTTTCATGAGATAGCAGTATTCATCCTGCAGTTAACTAACTCCTGACTACATGGTAACAAGTACAAAAACTAACAGGCTGGGAAATGTCTTGGAATCCTTTGGTCAGTGGCTGGCTAAATTCTGATGTCAGTTATGCAAATGTTTTAGTTGCACAAAAATGTAGCTCTGTTTTTAATTGAGCTGATATTATTTAGAATTATCCACAACTTTAAGCTCTTAATTCCTGATGTCCTCATTTAATGTCATTTAAATTCTGAGTCTCTTTGGAAGGACATATCTAATACATCAATCTTGATTAATTAGCTATGACTTATCACTACCATCTAAGTTTTCACACAATTCTTCCACATCCAAGTGCCACCCCTTCCAAATTCTACAATCCTCAACACTTGCAGAAAGATAGGAGAGGGACAAAATACCTTATTAGTATATTTCTGGAAATAAACCCTCTATTCTGCACTCCCACAAATAGAATATATTATACTAGTATCATAGGATAATGAAGATGGGAAGGAAGCTTAGATGGTCCCTAGTCTGACAGGGGTCAGTTATGAACACAGGCCACGTTGCTCAGGGCTTTGTCTAGGTTGGTGTGGAAAGTGTCCAAGGGTGGAGACAGCACAGTGTTTCTGCACAACCTGTTCCACTGCTTGACTGTCTTCATGGGGAAAAGGTTTCTCCTTATATCCAGCCTGAATCTCCCTTTCAACTTACATTTATTGTTTCTTGTCTTCCAGCCATGCACCACTGTGCAGAGCCTGGCTCCATCTGCTCAATAACCATCCTGTGGGTACTGTGGGCTGCTGTTAGGTCCCCCTGAAGCCATCTCTTCTGCAGGCTCAACAAGCTCCATTCCCTCAGCCTCTCCTCACAGGGCCTCTGCTGCTGCCCCTGACCATCTTGGTGGCCCTCTGCTGACTCATTCCAGCTTATACATGTCTTTCCTTTATTGAGGGCCTGCAAACTAGATGCACTGTCTAGATTCAGTCTAATGTGCTGAGTAGAGGGGGATAATCACTGCGCTCCAGCTACTCACTTTGCTCCTGCTAAAACAGCCCAGGATGCTGTCAGCTTCCTCTGCTGCCAGGGCACACTGCCAGCCCATGCTCAGCTTGCTCCCTGCCAGGACCACCAGGTCTTCTCCAGCAGAGCTGTTGCCCAGCCAGTCAGCCCTCAGCCTGTGCCAATGCAGATGGTTACTCAGTCCCTGAGACAGGACTGCTCTTGTGCGCTTGCTGAATTTCATGAGATTCTTGTCAGCCCATTCCTTCAGTCTGTCTGAAAGGCAGCCCTCCCTGCAAGCATTTTGCCTGTTCCCTCCAGTTTGGTATCATCTGCAAACCTGCTGAGCGTGCGCTCTTTCACCTCCTCCAAGTCATGGATAAAGATGTTTAACAGAACAGGTTCCAGTGCAGATCCCAGTGTGACACTCCTCTTGCCCCAGGTCTCTGGGTAGAGTACGTGCTGTTTACCACTGCCCTAAGACTCCAGTCATCTAACCAGCATTCTACCCATGTAGTTTTCCCCTCATCCAGTCTGAGCATGGAAATAAGACTACTGTCTGAGATGCAGCATTCATGTGCCCAGAGGTATAGCTCTCCAGATCATCCTTTTGTTTGAAGATGGGTGAAACTATTAATTTTTCTGCAGATGTTGGAGAGCTCCCCCAGTCTCCACAGCCTTTCACAGGTAAAGAAGCAACTGTAGAAGGACATTGGCCTGCTCTCTCTGCACCCATCTGATCCTGTAGGCTCATATGGGTTGAGTTCTCTGAAGTAATCCCTGTCTAAAATCGTCCACTGCTGGTGGTTCTCCTCCTGTTTGAAGCCTGACTCAAAGCAGAGGCCTGAGAGACCTTGTTTGTAAGCACTGAGAGTAGCTCAGCCTTGTCTGTCTGCAGAATTACTGGATTGCCTGTGTATATATATATTTATGTATTTAAATATATACATAATATGTAATATTACTTAACATGTATGTAAACATCCACACCAGCTGGTGTTATATGATCTTAAAGTGAGTTTTCTTCAATGGAATCACTCTGATAACAGGTTCTTTTTCTAATGTAACATGGTTATTTATATTTCATTTCCATCACCTCATACTCTTTATTCTAGGACCATCAAACCATTTTAAGAGCATGGGCAGTTAAAGACTTTGCTCCAAATTGTCCCTTGTATGTCCAAATACTGAAACCCGAGAATAAATTCCACATCAAGTTTGCAGGTAAGTGTAAGATTTCAGCCATTTGAAACACATTATTATTTGGCAGTTTGTTTCATAAACACACAAGCAAAGAATATTTACTGGTTAGAAGCAGATTAGGAAGTAGTAGATTAAGAGTGCAGTATTGTAAAATAACACAGGCTGTATATATCCTATCAATAGTAAAATGTCATGTTTCACATTAAAGTCTTATTTACAGGAACTTTTAAGGATTATTACTCTTTTATGTTACAGAGTAGAATTATATGATATATAACACATCGTCACTCCTTAGTTATAGATCCAGGCAGGTTTCCAGCTTGCTATATCCTTGTCTTTAAATCATTTCTGTCTACTAAAACACATACTGCTGCTAAGGGGTATATGAGAAGATCTGCTCAGAAAAGGCCAAATTTTATCCAACAAACAATTGAAAGAAAAAAATCTTCCAATTGGACTGGTTTTTTGTAAGTGGTATGAAGAACATTATTTTAATTACTTTCAAATATATTTAAAAGATATCTATAATTTAATTCTATATCCAGTAAAATGCATTTTTAGAAACTACGACATAAAATGCAAACTGATGTTAAGAAATCCAAACAAATCCTCCCTTACAAGAAGAGATCACCAGCTTTAATTTGACAAACTGTTTCTTTGCACTGTGTAGATAGGTCTCTCTTTCTCTCTCTGTCTATATATAAACACCCACATATATAGATATATATGTACATAGACGTATACATACTTATGTGCAAAAACATGCAAAGACTTTTATAACGAACTCATTTTGCCTATCTTTGGAAAAATGCCTCTATGAAATAGAAGCAAAGCTTTCCTTTTCCACTGTGATTTTGAAAATTCAATTTTCTTGAAGGATATTCTAAGGAAGAAAAGGTTGCTGATTCATGCAAAAACAAAACAAAACAAAAACCTCTATGGAAAAATATTAGTCTCCTCCATCATCCCAGAATGTGATGAAAAAGTAAATTCCAGTGCAGAACAATTCCAGAGCAACAATTAAAGCTGTAGTTTTAAAAGCTACTGGATTTACCACTAGATTGGAAAGAAGGAAAAAAGCACCTATAGCAGTTCTGAAGTTATAAAAGTGTAATCTCAAACTATAAGATGGCACAGCAGGGAATAAGACTCATGCTGTGACAAGAATGATGGTGCTTTTTCATCTCCCCCTTAAAATCACACAGCAGAAACATAATCTCTTCTCCCTAGCCATGGCCACTTTTCTTTATCGGTAACTGTGTTAATTTGTTGTTCCTAATTGCATTTTTAAGAGAGTTTCATTATTCTTAATGGCTTGTCTCTGTAGGAGCTTGTATATAACTAGACTTGCAAAACAGAGGTAATTTTTCATATCTGTTCTAAGTCTCAGATTGAGAATTCAGACCATTTCTTTTTTATAAAGAAAAAAAAAAACCAACAAAACCCACCCTCTTTTTGTAATATTTCCTTCAACTGAGTGTTAACCAGTCTGGTATCTTACTGTCTTCATTTATGTTCTGTAGTTCTTCAAGAGCCTGAGAAGACTTTATTCTATGCCTCATTAACCCCCTCTAATATTAATTATAGTAGTACTGTATTGAAAGTCTAAATATTTATATAGCACCTTCTATCCCAAAAGAATTTCACATGGATCATAGGGATCACTGCATCCATTCCCACACACTCTCTCTGCACATCAGTAAAAGCAGAGAATTACAAGCCCTCCTTCAAGATTAAATTAATCTTACTCAGGTAAAGCACAGGAAATTTTTAACGCAGTTGTAAATTCAGTAAGGTTATGAACGTGGGATAAACATCACCACTGGATGCTTACCTACTGCAAATGGTTAGGCCACTGATAGAGTCATGAGAATAACACTTGTTTGCATACATTCTCCTAAGAGGACTCTGCTTTGGTCATTAATCTCATCCAACTCTTCACATTCTGAAATATGTACCCAGTCGGGGGCTGCAGACTATAGCCCTATCCAGAGTGCTTATGAATAAAATTTGTCATATCCATGTGGGACATTTTTCTAAGTGCTTTTCCTATTATGATTCAGGACTGCTTTATTACTGCCCTAATGCAAAAGCTTCTTTTAAATTTGATATTCCTTTAAAAAATGACTCCCTCCTTCTGGAGGTTTCCCAAAACAATATTGTGCATTTTTATGAACTTGAAATATTCAGTAATAGGATTTCTTCACTTTTTCTTTCTTTACACACAGGTTTAGAGACTGTAATTGTCAAAGAGAAAGTTTCTGAATTTAGTTTCTGAATACAACCAGAGTTCTGAAAAGTCCAAACAAAAGTTTAACTTTTAACTACATTGAAAATTTAAAAACACTAGAAACCCAGTTTCTCAGCAGCTCGTATTAGGTTGACCACTCCTAGATTGCATGAGAGAGTCCTAATATTTAGACCCTGACTGCATTTTCCTGTAGAATGGCATCCTGGAGATTTTCTACCTTAGGCTTCAGAAACAGTATGTAGGACAAGAAATTGTTATAATTTATTCCCATCTGCTAGACAAGGCTTTTACATTCTTCCTGTCTTTAATGAGAGTACAGGAACTTATTCTTGTCATCACAGCAAGAGAATGGAGACACTTTGCACAAGGTAATATGGCCTGCCAGAAAGGCATGTTTCCTGTCTTTTCACCCTTGCATCCTGCGTTTTCTCTGGCGTTTTTCTCAGTGAAGTTTAACTACTTTGTTTAAAATGGTAACTTATGCTTATATTAATACAGTGGAGATATTTCTCTGTGCTTGAATATGATTCTTCAGTGGAATCTGAAAAGCACGGGGCATAAGTGCTTGTCCCAGCAAACTCCTTTGCAAGTTCAAGGTATGAACACTTTATAAATACACAGTCACTCTTAACCTGACAGTTATCAGATGGGCAAGGAAACACTGTATCACCATTGTTAACTGTCTTATGTCTTAAGCTGAAATGTTTTGGTTACTCCTTAGTAATTTCCAATATACAAATGCCTTGACATGTCCAGTTCTTCTTTCACTAATATTGCATTTTCCTTCAGTGGCAGTAACATATGGTTTTCTTTATCTTTCTACTTTTCCTTCAAACACATGGGGCTAGAAAAGGATATGTACCCTAGTGCATGCATCTGGCCTTGTGTTTCAGCACAAACATGAAATAAAGTGAAGATTGTCCACAGTGGAGCAATATATTTATGCAGTTCAGAGACTGGAGTAAATTGCATATTTTCTGAGTTGAACTTATAACTTTTATATATTTGCTACAAAATAAATTAATCCCCTTTACCTTAAATATTCAGAAATTATGTATAATCACAATTCCAGGAAATAGGGATACATTTTGACATTCTCTATTTATTCAAAATGCACCAGTGAATTAGCAGAGATTGGTGAAGTCTGACATTAAACCTTCAGTAGTTTATTTGAAAGGAGCATAGTCCAGGTTCACTGAAATGGATATTGAATGCATCTGATGATTAATGTGTCCAATTACAGATAAAAATAGTCTAGAGATAATGGATGGGCATTTTTCTCTATCTGGTTTGGTAGCGATCTTGTTAACGTATCAAATTGACAAAAGTAAGGTTTCTCAGAATAACTGTGTCAGGTCTAGGACATTCTTACCACATGGCTGATGCTGCAGGCATAAATCAGTATTTTGACTATGCTTTATCTTCAACATGTTTTGTCATCTTTATCTGATGTCCCAAACCTGAGGAGTGGGAGACCTATCACCCAGCTTCCTCTCTACTCACTTTAGAAGAGAAAGCATCAGATAGATTTCTATATAAACTTCACCACAGTTCCACAGTAAGAGTCCTGAACACAAATATAAAACACAATAACATTATAGGCAAGCTATAGTCTGTCAAATCATTGGAGAAATGAGCAAGTGATTTTTGACATGATCCATGTCTAATACAAGAACTTAACTCCAGCCCAGAGAAGAAATCGATAGTGTCTCTCCTCACGTTTCAAATGGCTACAATATTTCTAATCATGATGATTAGATCGCTGAAGAGTCTTTTACCTGGTGTTATCAAAGTACCTTGGAGAATTCAAAAGCTTCAAAACACTTCTGAAGTTGGTAGGGTATTATTTTCATATACCCATTTTACAGATGCATTAAAAGTCATGAAGGTCATTAATAGGTTATATTTATGTGTCACCTTATGTGACATAAAAAGGTCACACAAGGTCAAAGTCTACAATAGGAGTGGAAATAGTGCTACAAGTCCCAGCTCTATGGCTCTTGATGTAAAAACACTTGACAACACAATGTGAATCTTTTACACATATGAGATTAAGATGACTATTGCAGGACAGCAGTCTCTGTCATGTGCTATATTCTCTTTTAACATGATATTTTACGTAAAATCCATCTAAAAAGTCCACCATATACATTAGAGAGTATAGAACATATGGAGGATTTAAGTCCGAGATACACTTTTCACTTTCATTTTGCCATCCATGATTTATTAATTGTCATTTGTATATACTTATGTCAGCATGTACAATTTGGTTCAAGTTCAAGATCTGCAATAACAGCTGATGAAATAATTTTCCTGTATATTTTTCCTTGCTCCTATTTTCAAAAGTATTAGCTATACAATAACAAGATTCTAAACAAAAAATAAGGGGAGGTTATCTGGCAAAATCCTATAAAAATTCAAAAATATGGAGAATTCTCATTCCTTCAATATCAGCAACTCAATATTCACTTTCATAAATCTTTGCCATCTGACTAATGGTCATGGAATGCAGATATTCCGTCCAAGCAGTAGACTATGCCTTGTTTTCTCAAATCTCTAGTTTAAAATTCAAATAGATTTATTAATGGCACATGGTCAACTAAAAGAACACACTTCTGTCTGAAATATTTTCTGCAGGAAATATTTAATTGCTATAACTGAAATATATTTAGGGGAAGAAAAATCTCATTTTCTTCTATATTTGACAGTGTCTTTATATAACTAAATTCATTTCTTCCCTATGACATTTAAATAGGCCTTGATCTCCAGAAAATGAGAGAATGAATTTCTCCTTTCAAAAAAAGGAATAGAGAAGGCATACAAAGTATGCCTCCACTTTTGTTTTCAGTAAGTGGCATGCTTATAGCTATACTATAAATTCAGTCCAGAAAGTAGCTTAGAGAAGTAAGGCGGTTCTAAGGATTTCAATGATACATTAGTGCAGCTAGAAGAAGAGGTATGTAGACAGCTCACGTCTAGGTAGGGAGGTTATTTGCTTACTTTTACTCAGCAGTTTACATATGGCTTATGTTTTGATCATTAGCTGTACTACTTGCATTATTCTTTCTCATTAGATGCAAATTCTGCTCCCATTGAAAGTAATGTAGACTGAATCAACCATTAAATTCAGAAGAAAAAAAAATACTTAGTGTGCAATAAATGCTTTCATGACCTTAGAAAACCTTTATGACTTGAGGTTTCTACACTGACAAGAAGTTTAAGTAAGTTGTAAGTTTTGTGCTTATCCCTTCTTATATCTATTTTAATACTGTCAGGTATACGTGAATGACATTAAAGAGTAATTTCTAGTTCCTTTTCATGCCATCACCAGCACTGGAGAGCATTTAACTGTGATCTGAATTTTAAGCACTAGCCATCTAAGTTGAAATCATACAATACTGCAAGCATGTGCAGAAGGTTTGGCAGTTTTAAGTATAACCCAATGCAGAGGAGTAGATGTAATGCCTCTGTTACTTTCTCTTCTCAATTCCCCTTCCCTAAATTCCATTAAAAGACAGAAAAATATAGGTATGTCTACAGTACTGTTCCATCACAGCAAGTACTAATGTGCAGATATACTTCATTGTAAGGACTCTCAAAAGCAAAGCACAATTTTGTGATTACAAAAGCCAGACAGGGACTAGGGTAAAAAGAATGAGGAGTTGTAAAAAACTGGAAAAGAAAAAGCACCACCCCACTTCCCTAGATTGTAGGGAGGCAGCAGTTGTTAGCAGTTCCTGGGGGAGGTATTAGTCAAATCTACATCACACACTGAAGTGCAGTGCAAAATCCCAGAGCCACTGCCAAATAGGCTGTACTGGCTTGTAGACTGGTTATCTAATTGATCAGCGCCCCTGCATTGCAGTATCCTAGGTATGCTATTTCCTGAACACAAAATTGTATCTCTGTACAATGCTTGATGTCTCTATACTAGTTTATGCAAAACTGCAGGAAGTGTAAAAAGTACAAACTAGACTATGCTGCATGGCTTACTCATACAACTAGTGCAGCAAGATAGTGCAGGTGGAATTCACAGAGCCATCTCATCCTCTCCGTGTGTAGCTGCAGGACAGAAAATATGAACTGGATGCAAAATTAACTGTACTCATGCAATCTGAGAGATAGATAGCATAGATTGGGCAAATCATACACAGCTGCTCTCCAGGTTCAAGTAGAAGATGAAGATCTGGAGGCAAATTTTGATTGCCCCTCTCTCTCTTCACCATTTTCCTAGACAAGGAAAGGGAGTGATAATTCTGTCCAGAGGAAAGTATTTTTGTAAAACAATTTATATCTTCTTTTCTTTTTCTACAGATCATGTTGTGTGTGAAGAGGAATTCAAATATGCTATGCTAGCTCTAAATTGTATATGCCCTGCTACCTCTACATTAATCACACTGCTAGTTCATACATCTAGGGGACAGTAAGTATATATTACCATTAAAAAAAAAAAAAACAAAAACAAAACCAAAACCAAAAAAACCTCACCTTGTAAAAGTTATAGCTGATATTCTTTGGAAAATAGCTTGCCCTGAACTCCCAGACAACTAGTTTTTAAAACAAGTTTTTAAAAAGAAATTGGAACTTTTTGCACAATAAAAGCATCAAGATGTTTTACTCGAGATATTATAATTTCAAAGAGAAGCATCCCTGCCAATGTTTAACAATTTGTTGCATGCTGTTGTGCCACTGCCACAATAGAAGATATAAAAAGTTTGTAGTTCCAGTTTAGCAGATTGAATCGTGGATCTATCACACAGTTCTACTTAGGAATGCCAACAAGACCCAAGAATACCTATTTTAGTGTTAATTTGAAGGTCTGTTTTTGTACACATATAAAAATTCCTATTCATTGAGCTCAAAAAATGTTTTTCTGGTAACATACAAAATATTATTTGCTATTCAGTGCCTGTACATTAAGAAGCAAGCAAGCATACATACGAAGAGATGGTTTTTAACATAATAACCACGCTGCTGGAAAGGGTACAGAATTACAGTGTCTCTACAGACTGCATAGTCACAGTAGAACCTCTCTATATTTACCAAAATAATTTTACCACGTGTAGCATATCTCTGTTATGCTATGTTCTTGGAATAATAAGGTGTTCTTATTAAAATGTTGTGGTCAGAGAGAGACATTAAAGAGTAAATCTCCCAATATACCTGTAGAAATGGAATATGTGCATATAGACTACACAAGAATACTTTTGAGAGTCTAGTTAAAAAGCATACTTTTTTTCAAGTAACCATGGACCCAGTAATATCTTGATATTTACAAGCAGAGCTATTTAACCTTCTATATGGCATTTGTAGTATTCCCCTGCGCCCAGGATGGGAAAACTGCAATTATTGAATTATTGCTAGAACTTTTACTACCAAGACAACAAATGTCAATATTTTAATGGCACTGTCTGTACTAGAATCTGTTAAAAAGAAAACAAAATACTGTTTTCATGCCTCCTGAGAATCATAGTGAAATACATTCTTCATCTGCCTGACATGTACAGACTACAGAACCTTTTTTAGTTATTTTATATAATATGTACATGAAAGAAGAGTAGTATTCTTAACAGCTAGCAGAGAATTTTCCATCAGCACAAAACCAGAAATATGAAAGGGACTCTTTTTTCTGCTTTATTTAAGAACTTTAGCATTTCATTTTTGACAGAGACATATTGATCGTTTATACAGATTCCCAACTACGATGCAAAGTAACTATAGTAGAATGCAAAAGCTCTTACTATTTCTTGTGCAATCAGAATTAATCAACCTGATCAGGGTCGTTAAAGCAAACGATTTCTCATCTGGTTGTTGTACACTAAAAGCAAAAGAATTTTTTTTGCACAAATAGTTGTCAGCATTACTTTGTATCCTTCTTACAGAAACATACAAGCTTGCTGTATAAATACAGAAAGAATGAAAAAGTGAAAATATTTAGTCATTTTTCTACTTTAGTCAGCAGTCATCAGAGCATTTAATCTCAGATGGGCTCCAAAATAACGAAAAACGTCAACTTTGGACATCTTAGACTATGTGTATTAATGCTGGACTAATTGATTGAATAGATATGACTGTTCTTTAAACCCACACTATATCTTTGAAGGTTTAAAACAGACAAATTAGAGGGAAAAAACTTCAAAAATTATTTCAAATTTGAGTAGTCCTGACTTCAAATTGCTAAAAATAAAAAAACCCACTCAAAAAATCAAGTATTTCTTTCCCAGAATATCACTTTCTAAGCTTTCAAATTTAGTATTTTTGCCACTTCATTTTAGCTAAAAATTTACATAATTCCTGTACATAAAAAGGTACATAATTCCCAAACTGGTGTGGTTTTTCTTCCCCTTTTATTCCTTACAACTTTTAAAAATCCCTCGGAAATGCTGGAATGTGTTCTCAAAAGTCTAATTCAATTGTGATTTTAATTTTTCATTAAGTTTTGTACAAGGGCACAAATCTGTTCAATGTATGATAAAAGTCACCAAGTCAAGCATTCAAAATTACTAAATGAAGACAAAGCTATCTTTTTGCTAGACTGCTCTCATCCTATTAGAAAACCCCACTGTGCTCTTGAAAATATTAAGTAATGATGTACTTGAGCTTACTTTTTGCTTATAACTGAGCATTATATAGGCCATGTTTAATCTGGAAGTTTTGTGTCCCTGAACATTTAGTTTAGATGATATTTAAAAACTAGAGATTTAAATATTGATTTTTAACAAGTATGCACTTCTTGAATACAATATTCTAAATGCAAGGGACAGTAATCAGACATAATTTAAAAAAAATCGTATAAAATATCTAAATATGTGAAAATAATTTCTTTCTTGGGTTACCATTTCAATGTCCCACTTTTATCAATGTTATAGCTACTTTACTATTTTATTCATAATTTTTATGTGCAAAACCAAAATTGATCTAAGCACTTGTTAACTAAAATAAACTCATAGCTAGATACAGGTATAAATCTGATCTTTAGAAGTATTATACTAAAGTCAAGAAATTTATTTTCAAACCTTTTTATTGAGTATACACCAATGCTTTAGAGGCAAAATTCCTTTTAAACTTACATTCTTCACAAGCGTCTCCTGAGATTTGCACTGACTCTAGAGTGTTTGAACAGGGTTGGTAAAACATGATTCTGCACTTCACTGTCTTCAGGGGGAAATCTGTTTTCAAAATAGGTGTCAGTTTTAAGCTTCATCTACAGGTTGTATTGCAGACATAAAACTTGGGATTTGACTAATTTATAAATCAGAGTAATTATTCTGGCTTTTCTAGATATTTTCTAATGTTGAACAATAGGAAAATTAACTGCTAATTGTTAAAATAGGTTAAATGACCTTTATTTATGCATATGAAAGATGAAGTCAGATGAACATTTGAATTTGGCTAAGTATAAGTAAAAAGATTAATTGAAAATAGATTATTTAAACTACAAACAAAAATTTTAACTATACATGCATTTATATCCAAACTAAATACTAAATTAGATCTAAATAATGAAAAGTATTTGTTAAATAGACTTCCAACATTAACAGTAAACCGCTTTCCTTTACCTTGGTTTCTGTTTAATTATCCTTTCATTATCTTGGTTACTACCAGCACCTGCATTAAACTTTATGAAGGACTTGAGTTTTAAATCTCTGTCAGTATTGACTCATATAAAAAGAGCAGTCTTGGATTATGGGGATACTGCTTCCAACCTTGGGTAATCTTTTTAAAGTCTATTCAAAGTCATTGGGAGGATTTTCTTAATAATTAGGTCAGGTTTCCATTCACAGAAGCCTCATATCTGTTGACTCACAAGTTTAGTAATGTCAATATAGTGACCGGGAATGTTTGTTCAAGTTGTTATCACAGATAACCAAGTTCAAATGACTACCTATACCTTTCCATTCCACAAGGAAAGGCTCTTCTGTTTACATGGTGCTTTAGGTGTATGTAACCGGAGGAGATTATCAAGGAACTGACCAAAACATTTCTTGCTTTTTGTCATTTCCCTAGTAAAAAGTCATTCATTAAGGGAAAATGTGACCACTTTCAAATTCTGCTTTCTTAGCTTTTGTTACTTTAGTGAACCTGTGACTGACATTTTAATAGAATTAAAGAGTTCATTGACAGTTCATAGATAAAATATTGTCCCAACTGTTTGTTGAATCTTACAAATGGAGTGCTACTTATTCCACAGGGAATCTGTTTCCTATATTTATTAAGAAGTAGTGTGACGCTGTTAATAATACAAGCTTATTTCGGATAATCATGAAGATAACTACACTGGGAAATTACTGGAAGATGAAGTCAATACATAGCAGCAGAACACAGGAAAAATTATTATTCTCTATTGTCCTAATTTGAATGATAATACAATAAACAGTAAACAAAAAGAAACACGCATACATAAATTAAAACCGCCTTATCTTCTGGTATTAATATGTGAGGAGACTAGGGGAAATGCTCATTTTCTAAGCAACTTTGGCCAGATCAACTTGCTATTAAAATTAAGGGGAAGTTTCCTACTGTTTATGTGAACTGGCTTTGATCTTTAATGCTACTTTTCAGATTAAACAAACTAGATGTAAATAATCACATTGTCTTCTCAGCTGCTTATGGAATTCAAAACCTCATTCTGTAAAACACCAAAATTCTACCTTGAATCTTATTTATAATCTTATTCTTGATCTTAATTATTAATCTTAACATTTATCTTTAAATGTTACCTAATTATCTAATCTAGTAATAGAACTTTATTGGGGTTTGTATTATGATACAAAATATTGCAAGAAAATAGCCTTTCTGACTTGAACTTAATGTGATCTTTACAGAACAGCCCCATGGGAAGCTTTTAGACAACTAACTGGAACCAAGCAGACTTTAAACAGGTGAACATTTTATTTTAGGGGGAAAAGTGAAATATGGAAAAATTTTCTTCTGTAATTACATTTTTAGTTTTCTATTCTATACCTAGTGCACTGTTTGTTAATACTGCTGCAATAAAAATGGTTTACTTACTTCCATCTTGAAACAAAATGTTTCTATACGGAGTGTGGAGAAGAAAAACAGAAATTGTGTTAAGATATTGCAAATGTATAAATGAGCACAAAGAAGCATGTCCCAATATCTTGAGATCTTAGCTCCGTATGGCAAAACACAGAGCACATTTGTCAGTTTTATGTCCTATCTGCATATAGATATATACATGCATCTGTATGCATCCATTATATCCGTTACATCTGCAGACAGAACCTTGTTTCCACATGAAACTTAATAAAGTAAGAAGTTCACAGAAGCCCCAAGTCTGCAAGTTTTGGTGTTCGCTGAGGTTTGGAACATTTCCATTAACAGTCCTTTTGGATAAAGAACATTAGTTGCATATAATAAAGGATGATATGCTTAATATAGTTAAAGTAATCATTTATTTTCTTCCACTAAAGAAAAAAAGGTATGCACTTGTCATAGCGTAAAAGGCCCTGTAACTAAAAAAGTCCATAGGGTAAATGCTGAAGATAACAGATAAACAAGTGCAGAAAAAAGTCTTTCTTACAGATAAAGTGACCAAAGCCAAATGGGTCTTTCCTACTTAAGTTATTTTTAATGATTCTTTACCTACTTCAAGCAGGAACCAGACAATCTGCCATGGAGCATCTGAAGAGACTGCCTTTATGAATAGAATGAGCATGCTGCTGGTTTCACCTGTCATCTTTAAATTACAGTGGATCTACTTACTATGGTGTGAATTTAAAGTAATTCAGCTGTGTCTATCCTGGTATAAAAGTACATAGTCTTACATGTCTGTTACTTAGCAGAAAATGCTCTTCAATTCATTAAAATAATCTCTGTACTTAACCGTATTACCAAGCTTTGATCTCAAATATTTCTTTCAGATTAGCCTATGGGAACTTTTAAATAACATTTGTGATTTCTATTGCCATGAAATACTGTTCTGATCAATAAGAATTTTACATTAAGTTTTAAATTATTCTCTTTATCTGTACATGTTTCAGGGAGAGTCAGCAATCACCGGAACAATGGCAGAAAATGTATGGAAGATGCTCTGGTAATGAAGTGTATCATATTAACCTGGAAGAAAGTACTTTTTTTGCTGAGTATGAGGGGAAAAGCTTCACATATGCTTCTTTCCATGCACATAAAAAGTATGTTTATTTTCCTATCAACAATTAAAAGGTCAAACAAATAATTAATTGTTTTGCCTGAATATAGCTCTACATTCAAAGGTGCAGTATTGCACATTACTCTGTTTCTGGGTTTAAATATCTGGCCACTAATACATTTCATGGATATTTTTCTGCAAGTTACAGCTGGTCAGCTAAAAGCTCATGTTGGTTGTGTATAGTCTGGTTCAGTCTCAGAGAATAGAATATAAAGGATATATAGGATAAGCCTGACAACTAGAAAAAAAAAAAAAGTACCTTACAGAGGTTATATGAGAAAACCAGTCCCTTTCCATGTCCAAAACAATCTAGAAGAAGGTCAGTGGGAGGGTGTTAATGTATTTATTTTTTTCATTTATTTAGGAGTCAGCTGGAAATCTGACTTTCTTTGTGGCGTATTCATTTTATGCAAAATGTTCAATTTAAAGGTGGTACGTGCTACATTCTGGTGATTGTTCAAAATAAAACCATACTTTTTCTGTTAGATGCTAATATATCTTCTTTAGGTTCCAGATCATGCATCACTTATTCAGTGCTGCTCTGCGAGGTGAAAGTACAAACTGAACACAAATCATGTATATTCATATATATATTTAACAAAATGAATGTATATCATACCCTGAACACTGAGTTTATTCTCATACTTAATAAGTGAGAGAAAGATTTTTTTTTTTGCTTTAATTCCTTATTTTCTATCACTAATGAAATCCATTTCTAGGAATGAATTGCAAAAATCAATTCTCAAAATGGTTTCCATTACATATGAATTATGGAACAATTTAACATGGTGAATACTTTTTCATATTATATATCCATCCTTCTACTAATACTTTCCCAGAAGGAAAGACTATTCATCTGATAGAAAAAAAATCAAGTGGAACAGTATTAGAAGAATATTATGGGGATTAAGAAAAACGCTGGATTCATGAGCTCATAAAAACTGCTTGATCAGAAGGGGTCTATTTAGGAGATAATATTTTTCAAACATATTTGTCATCCAAAAATCTGCAAGTGCTCATAATCTGTAAAATATAACAATATACTGGAGGTTCAATTTTGACAGTGGAAATTCTAGTATATGTGGGACTATGCAAAATGAACCATGCCTTTCCTTTTCTAATTAAGGTTTGGAGTCTGTCTGATTGGTGTTAGAAAGGAAGATAACAAAAACATTTTGCTGAATCCAGGTCCTCGATATATCATGAGCTCTACAGATATATGCTTTTATATAAATATCACCAAAGAAGAGAATTCTGCTTTTAAGAAGCAAGAAAAGCATAGAAAAAAACACGAATCAAAGTTATCTTATCATGGAGCTTCTAGGTTACCCGTACACAGTATAATAGCCAGCATGGGTAAGTAAAAACAAGAGCCTGCAACATATTCTTATTCATTGAATAGTGCATTTTAAAGGTTTTAACAGTTTATTCCTAAAATTATAATTTAAATTAATATATAAGAAATTATAATAGTGTGTGGAAAGAAAAAACATTAAACACTTGCCCCTGTATTTTCCAAAAAAACCCCCAAACCAAAACCAATGGAACTTGGTTATGTTTTTCTTTTATTTGACAATATGGAATTAAACTGCTTAAGACTGTTGTATAAAAAGAGTAATTATAAAATGTAGACAAAGCAAAACAACTGGGAAGATCATATGGGTAATTTCCTCATCGTACATAACTGGTTGTTTGTAATAAGTTTTCATAAGCTTCTTTAATTAAAAAAACACCCTTGCTCAATAAAAACCTAGAGGTAGTTGATGCATGTAAATATGGATTAATTGTATAAAGTATGATTTTAAAAAGGTAGTTAATAAGAAAATATATATTAATGGTCAGAAAAAGTGCTACTTTGAAGAAAAAAGCTTCCTCAGGCATATTTTAAATATTTGTTACATTTTAATGTAATAAAACCAGTCAATATAGTATTCCTTTCAGTCTTTGGCCATGTAGTCAGGTAATCCCCACTAAATATGGAAATCTTATTCAAATGTTTTGACAACCACATTGAGAAAATGCTTTCAACGCTACTTCAGGGACAGTGGCTATCGATTTACAAGATACAGGATGCCGAACATCCAGTGGACCTACGCTAGCTCTTCCTTCCGAGGGAGGTAAAGAGGGCAGACGGCCCAGTATAGCACCTGTTTTGGAGGTTGCAGACTCGTCCTCACTTCAGACATGTGACCTGCTAAGTGACCAGTCAGAAGACGAAACTACCCCATCAGATGATGAAGTCTCTGCAGGCTTAGAGTATGTATATTAAATATAAAATAAACAACACAATTTGAAAAGCTAATATTATGTAAATGGCATGGATAATTTTTCGACACGCAGATCAATCCAAGCAGTTGTAGCAAGCAACACCCATAAAGGCCAATTATGGAATTCTTCATTTTTATGAAATGCTATTGTCTGTTAGCAGAATGCTGTTACACCTATTTTGAAATAAAAAAAAACCACTAGATCAACTCCTCCATTTGCTGGAGATTTTCCATACTCAGTTATACAGATCTAGTTTTGTATTGCAGTTTTTTTAATAGCATTTTTTATGACTGTCTTTCTTACATTCTGTGGTTATAAAGACAGGACTCAACTAATTTGTACGCAGATAAGTACTTCAGTCCTGAGAATGCAGTGATAATCAGATCATTCAACAGGCTTGTTGAATGCTGGGACTAGGTGTCTGACTTCAAAACGTAGGAATGACATAAAAAGCAGTATGCAACAAAATTATTACATCTAATTTAAAATGCTTGTTAGCACGTTCCTGAAAGTAATGATGCGTTACTCAGATAAAACCAGAAGATTCAATCCTGTAACTGCCATGCAGATAAGCAATTATGTTTATTGGGATTACTGACAGGGACATTAAAACTGAAATACACAGTTATGCCAGTAGCTCACCTATCACAGTTTCCCATCTCCAACAGCAGCAAGCATGAGAAGCCCCAGGGAAGATCATAAAGCTCCAATTAAAACAATAATACAAGTCATCTTAAATCTGCAGACTGAAATACCAGGATTTAAAAGGCCTCTTATTAAAAACTAAGGCAAATTAGAAATTTCATCTCATCAGCAAGAGGATTTGCCATTTAAAATTTATTCCAACCATGTTGAGAGTATGTTATTAAAGCAAGAATGTAATGACCTCGCTCATTCTTGATAAGTGTTTGAAAGAAAAATGGAGATGGAAGAGAAGTACCACATTACTTCTATTTTCTTTCCTTCCTATTTTTCCTTCTGTTTTCAGTACCAAAACACTAGGACAGTACACTATGATACATCATCCCGTTTCCAAAGATGCCTATACAAAAAAAAACCAAGCGAAAATCCTTTAGTCCACACAAGCATGATAGCTTCCACTAAATTGTCTTGAATTGGTTGAAGCTACAAAATATATTCCTTTGATCCTTATTAAACATAATTCATTTCATGTACTTGACTCTGCTAGCCTACAGATAATTACAAAACTTAGACATAAGTATAAACATCCCATAAAATAGTTTTATAGTCAACTGTGTTTCAGTAATTTGCTATACTGAAAAATGTTTGTTCTATTCTCCTAGGTATGCCAAAGGCTATCCTCCTTACTCTCCATATATCGGAAGCTCTCCCACATTTTGTCATCTTCTGCAGGAAAAAGTACCCTTCTGTTGTCTAAGACTAGATAAGGTAAAGGGAGTTTGTGTTACTGGATAAAATTGCATTCTCATTTGTCTCTTGCAAATGAACATAGTTAAATTCTGGTTTCTACTTAGAGGTGAGTTTGTTCAGCACTTACTAAGCCGTAATATGTTTTCTCATCCTTTTCATCACCAAGCGTTTGTGTCTGATTAGGTCTATATCAGGTCATCTGATACAATCTTCTATTTCTAATGGTAAAACCCTTTAATGTCATGGCTAAATCTCTTTTTTCATATCCGCTGAACATGTTTCTTATTTTGATTTTAGGGATGCCAACATAACTACTACGAAGACGCCAAAGCCTATGGATTCAAAAATAAATTGATTATAGTTGCAGCAGAAACTGCTGGAAATGGCTTATATAACTTTATTGTTCCACTCAGAGCTTATTACCGACCAAAGAAGGAACTAAATCCCATTGTATTACTCCTGGATAATCCGTAAGTAGATGATTTTTTTTTGTGATAAATTTTAAACTCATTTTACCATTACTTCAATAGATGATCACTCTTCACATGGCCAACAAAATCAAAAACATTATGGCACATTTATCTTTGAGAAAAGTTGGTGACAAAAATAATACCCTATGTTCACTGTCATACACAAAATTGACTTTTTACTGACTGTAAATGGCCATAGTGAATTTAAATGTCCTTATTCTTCATGGCCAATGTTTCACCTAATTATTTCTTAAAAATAGCCAAAATAACGTAAATAGTACTTCTAAAATTAAATAACTTCATAAACACTGTAAAAAGCAAACTGTGTAACAGTTTCACAACTACATGACAGCACTTCAGACAACACTAACCTATTTAAGACACTTAGTAGTCTGGACCAGTTAGGTGTATTTTTAATAATTTTAGACTCTACGATAAACAGTTCTTTAAGCCAGTAGGCCACTCTCCCCCACCCCCTACACTTTGTCTACAATTATATAGAGTCACGGAAGAAAATTAAAACCTGCAAAATTGTTGTTACTACCAGATCTGTCTGGAGATCGCCGGAATTGTTAGCCTTTCTTGCATTAGCTGTTTAAAATTTCAGACAAATTCTTTTCTGGCAAGACTGATTCATTTATAATCCCACAAGGAATGAAAGAGACTTTTTTTTTTTTTTTTTTGCAACACTTTGGTACTGCTCAAGTACTTAAAACCCCAATGTAGAAGACACAACAATGGAGTTTAGCCATCTACACAAAATTAGATCAAACTGTGACTCAAAGAAATGACAGCAGCAGAAATTTCTTATAGGTTCTCATTGGAGGCTGACACTTCCCTTTGCATATATATGGTCTAGTTTAAGCGATTTATTATACAAAAGCCTTCTGTGAAGTGTCCCACTTTTGCCTCAGATAGCTCTTTAGTGACGCTGTATACACCTGTGTTTGGAAAACAAGCTTTTTGATGCACATATTATGGCATAAAGTGAATTACACAAATTGGTAAAAGCCTAAATTAGGCTAAAGGACTTCTGATTGGCGACTTTCTTAAGATTAAAGACGTTAGCATACAGTGCCCTCTAGTGCTTGTTCTCTTTTCCAGCATAGTGCCTGAGTTCACATACTTCAATGCTATTGTGACATTTGATGGCTAAAACCACTTTTTATTAGCATAAAGTAAAAGCTATGGTTGCTAACTAAACTAATACCCTTAGTGTTGTCTCTCTCTACACAGCATTTGCAGTGAATGAAGGGCCAGCATTAGTGTGGCTATAGAAGCTAGCTGAAAAGCCAACATACTTTTCATACATGCATGAAATGGAATCCTGGCTGCCATTCAAGTCAATTGGGATTTTGTAATTTACTTAATTGGACTTAGGAATTCAGCCACCTTTGATGAACTTATCTATGCCTTGTTGTTATATTCCTACTTTCTTTATTTATCAAGGCAATTTATTATGGTATGCTTATTCTGATATCTACACATCACGTGTTTTCAGATTTCCAATGTTTCTTGGTATGTAAGAAGAAACAGTAAAATTTATTATTAAAGAAACAATGCTGTAAAATACAGTATAGTAGTTTTCACATTCCATTTTAAAAATAAGGTTTCATCTAAGATTGTCTTATTGACTTGAATGGAGCTGTTAGCACAAAAACCAAATGATGATTTGGTTTCACTTCACATTTTAATTAAAAATTCTCACTGTTTAAGCACTCCCGAGTCATGCATTGGACTATGACTTGGTAGTATGTCTTTGACATCAGCCATTCATTCTTATATTTGGAATTGTACTGTGCCATAAAATTTCTGATTTAAGAGGTGCATTTATTAATATAAGCATGTTAATTCTGATCATTCTTTATGATCACAGCAAACTGTTGATTCACAGCTTTCTGCAAACCTATTTCCTGTTTAAAGTGATATTATATTGCCAAAGTTTAAAAAAGTTATTTTTTTAAAAAGCTACCAGTTTATTGAAATATTTTGGAAGTGATGCTGCTGTTGTGATATTGTGTTTCATTTTGTAATCCCATCTGCTGCTTAGGCCAGATATGCATTTTCTGGATGCAATCTGTTGGTTTCCAATGGTTTACTACATGGTGGGCTCTATCGACAAGTAGGTGAAATAACTGTTAGAAAACTTAACTTTGTAGTGCTCAGTGGTTTGTTGTGTGTATCGTCATTGCATGTTTAAGTGTGTGTTGTATTTGAAGATGATCTTTTTGCATGCATGGTTTGTGTCTGTGTGCTCTAATTTGGGATTTCAAATTTCTGACTTATAAAGGATATCATTAGTGAAAAGTGTGACAGGGAACACAGGTTATTATCTTCAAAAACATAAGATTAACACTTATTTAGGTGCATTAATATTTTTCTACAATTTGCCAGATTATAGCCCTGATTCTATTGTCATTCTATACTTAGTTATAATTTGTTTGGGTTTACTGACTAGGGTTTTTTAAAGATAGCTGCAGAATGTAGACAGTCTTGAATGTGTCCAACAGTCTTCATCTTCCACTACTTAAAATATCACCTGCTCCTACATTTCTCTCTTCACCTCTGCGTATCTAGGTTTAGTAGCATAGATTTAATGTAAAAATCAGGCAGAAACAAGAGAAGAGCAAGGGCTTATTAGCATTTTAGTAAACTCCTGTGCGTAGAGTGTCAATTTAAATAAGAAAACGGTTTGCTTCACTATACAGCTAAATTAAGTTGGGGCTACAAGCCCATGATACTCATTCCCCGGGTAGAAATCAAAAAACTTATTTCCTGCCCCTAATTAACAGAATCCAGTTTTTCAATGAGAATTCTGGAGACTCAATGTTTCTCCATCTCAACCTGTTGTAACAAGGGCTTTAAAACTACTTAAAATAGTGATAGGTACAGATTTATCTTGGTGATACCAGAGTCATTGTGAGATTTGCCAAAAATCTGCAGAAATGTTTTTCACTTTCTACATTTCTTCCTCTAGACCAAAAAATTGTCTTGGGTTGTTAATATCTACTACTTTCTTAGCTCTTAATTCCACAACAATTATAAAAAGAGCTCATACCAACAGAATAATTGAATTGACTCAAGGCGTCCAAAGTAATTAATAACCCAAAGATGTTAATCTGTTTTTATTAACATGGAAAATTAAAGTTCAATTAAATTTACTGAGTTTATTTCAAAAAGGAAATCACCAAATCCCTCACTAAAGGTGTTTTGTTGTTTTTAGAACTGAGTCCATAAAAAACAAAGTGCGTAGTCTTTTAAATTAGTGATTATGCAGAATTCTACAGTTTACAGTAATACTAGCATGAACTTTTGCATCTTTGATGACAATACAGTTGCTTTAATTGCTGGTACGATAGCCAGTCATATTTCATAGGGGTTTTTTTTTGACATCTGTTTTCATCAACAATAGTTTTAAAAATATAGTTCATACTTATTCCCTGTGTTTTCCTAAACATGTTTTTAAATCATGTACAATTAACAGAAGTTGATCATCTTTACCTAAGAACTACAATATAAAATATGCAAAGTTTCTTTTCTTATTTAACGGGTATAGAATAAATTCCCAAAGTGCCACCTACTGGCTTTAATTATCTAACATATTTGTCATTTGGTCATCTAGCATGAAATATCATCATCTTAGAGAGAAAACCACCAAAGGAATTACTGTCATTTACCACTCCTTTTTGTTAGAAGTGGATGACCTGCAGAAAAATAGCTTACCAAAATTCATAGGTGAGATGAACTTCACCAAAATATGTCATCAGGTAGTAGATATCTGTTCTACAGGCTTCGGGTATAAATGATCTGTAACTGAACAGATTTCACAGTTGTGTAGAAATCTATTCAGTATTAAGAAATCCATAGCTAGAGGTACCTGAGAATTAGTGTTATGATACTTCTAAATTGGTATTTTTTAAGTTCTCCACAAATTAGCTGAATGTAACTGCTAAAATAAGAATAACAGTTGAGCTTGTGAAACATTGAAATGCAGAAAATCTGGGTATTTCAGAATATGCTGCTATTTTCAAGGATCAACTGAAGGACTGAAAAACCAGGAATTCAAACTACTCAGAGAAAGCTCAGAGTTCTACTTGTGCACTGAAATTGCTAGTATTGATAATGTAAAGTACAGCCTTTCTTTTGTTGTAGTCAACCATCAGTCATATTGCACAGTATCAAAAATAATTATATTATATATTTGTTTTGGAAGAATATGTATAAGAGGTAAAATAAATACAATAAATTTGTAGAGGTTTCCTTACCCAAAATTTCCAAAAGGATTTATAATAGGTTACTTCAACGTAAGAACTTAAGAAGATCATTACTGAAAAGAAAAACTGTATCAGGACAATTAAGACTTAATATTATAGATTGCCAAATGAGAAGCAATTGTAATGACAAAACGTCTTTTCACCTTGGAAGTAAACAGAATGATGCAAAAATTTAGTTTTCCAATTTCCTTTGGAAACCATCAAATTCACCCTTTCTTCTTATTTTTACTTAAAAATTGGTAGGGTCCTAGCAGTCTTTATCATTACAGAAAAGTCCTTTCTAAACTTTTCAAAAAGTGCTTGTTTTCTATGGAAAATATTGTTAAAATAACTGAAACATGCTTCATTTTGGAAACAAAGCCATAGGAGGCATGATGAGAACTGTAACTCAGTTCTCTGTGAGTTTTTTCTATGGTCAGGCTTCACAGGAAATATTGTCCAGCAGAGTGCAAAATTTTACTGCTGCACAGCTGCTCCTAAAAGCATCATGAGAATACTCAAACTCATAGATTAACCTAAAAAAGTAATGTCTTAGATTTCCTGGTAAAACATTTATTAGCATTTTGAAACCAAAATACAAGTGTGGGAAAGAGCAACCGAAAGCATTTATTTGGGTCTGTTTACTGCCAAAAGTAACTGCAATGTTACCGAAAAGTTATTGCAGCATGTAAGGACATACTGTCTTTCCAAGTAACTGTTAAAGGCTTATTTTAAAAAGTTGAAATAAATTTATCATTTTAGCAAAAGAAGAGGGACTGTAGCAACCTACTGAAGTGCATTCTGTGTGACTTCAATGAAAATAATTATTCATATTGTATTCTATCAATTCATTGACATGATATAGATTATATTGGAAGTTATGATATGTACATAGAGATGAAGGGAACCAGCAACTCACCCTGTGATCTGCAAATTCCAAGCATCCCTAATCTTTTAAGTATTCCATTTTTAAGTTGCTTGTTTCTTTCTCCCTTTTTCTCTTCACAAAAGCCTAGATGACTTATTAAGATGTGGGGTCACCTTTGCAGCTAATATGGTGGTGGTGGACAAGGAAAGTACAATGAGTGCTGAGGAAGACTACATGGCAGATGCTAAGACTATTGTAAATGTTCAGACACTCTTTAGGTAAGGCATATTTGCAATCTATCTATCCATCCTCATTAATTGTGAAATACTTAAACCTTTTGTACTCAGATAATTTTTTTTTTCTTTCTTTTACTTAAGTTTTCCCTTATGTGAATTTGTGTCTTACATGGGCAAACTTTTTCCTACCCTGCTTAGCTGTACACTCAGAATCCTGAGATACTCTGCTGAAATCTCAGGTGAAATTCCATGCATCCGAAAACTGGATGATCATTTTATAAGTCAACTGTCAGGTTTGTAGGAAGGAGAAGAAAACTTCTCTTGAAGATTTAGAACCAAAGGTAGTTGAGAAAATAAATTTTTCCTCAGTGCAGCAGTCTTTCACAGTAATGCTAAAGCCAGTATGAAAAGCAGATCCTTCTGTGAAGTTAATAGTAAGCGTTCACATTTTGAATATTTAGTTTTGAACAAAAATTAGGTTTTCAGGCACACGTGTGCAACACTACATATGACAACAACATACTAAGAGTCATGAAAGAATAATTGAATACAGAGTGAAAAATGATGTGTAGTAAAGAGGCTGAGAAGGTGGTGCTGCGATAAAGAACTAAACACATTGAGATTTCCTGTTCATCTGAGAACCTCTCCTGATTAAAGCCTCACTTTGTGTTAAATATCTTCATTCAAAAAGTACCAAAAGATACATGTCCTTTTAAACTGTGAAAAAAGTTCTTGCTTAAAAAAAAAAAAAAAACACACACAAAACAGGACACACTACACGGTCAGGTATAAAATGCCTCCCTGATTTAGGGCTTAAGCCTTGCACTTCCTGTTGTTCATTCTAATAACACCTGGACAAAATTAAGTCCTTCCCTAGAGAATTCAGTATCATTCAATATTGCTGCCCTTTTCTTTGTCAAGCCTTCCACATAAGACTGGAGAAAGGTGAATAGCAAAAGCCTTTTAAATCTGCCAGTTTTTTAGAAAACCAATCTCATTAGAACACAAGTATTTCAACTGAGAGTTGTTTTTGTTTTTTTTTAATACAACCTTGTGTGTGAATGTAGTTAAAAGCTGTTAGCATTTCTGCATGCGCTTAAAAGAAGCAAAATCTGTGTTGCACAAGAAACTTTAGGTCTGTCTTTTTCTAGCTTTAAATTTTTGAAATTTAATGCTAGCACATGCTAGCCGATGCTAGCACAGGGGTGTGTGTTTCATAGTTACACCTAAATTTAATTTAGAATCTATAATTGCACTTGATCTGTGCATCATTCAAGTCTACTCTTAACCGTGTTGTGCTAGGGTATCTCACTGAAGTTTTGACATACATCATTTAAATTTTTCAGAAATACATTTTATCCCCAAATATAAAACAGAAAAATGAGATGAAAAAACCTAACTTAGAAAGTACCAATTGATTTTTCCTGTAGTTGTGTTCTACTTTGTAAAATACTAAAAAAAAATAAAAATAAAAAGAAATCATAGTAGTGCATTACATACCATAGATATCCAACTAGAACTTACTGTATAATCATTCAGTTGTCTTGCACAATGCTTACAACTAGATGGCATCTTTAACTCATGTATGAACTATATATCTGGTTCAGTATAATTTTAAGACATGGTACATTTTACAAATATCAAAAGAAATCAGAATAAATGTCTTGGTTTAAGACTTAATAATACTTTTTCAGAAAACTTTGTAAACTTTCACAACTAGTGTATTGTATATTTTTTTTCCTAATTTTTTTTCCCTAGAACGTGTACAATAACTTCACTTCATTTTTATATTATGTAAAAGTTGTAGAAATAAGTAAGCTTTGGGAAGAAGCATAACGTAGTGGCATTTTCCTGTTCTACAGAATAAACTGTATTCATTGCACCAAGGTAAATAGTTTTGTAAATTAACTTTAAAAATATCTTTAAAGATTTTTCATTACTTAATGGCTACTAATATCAGAAACTAATGAAGAAGAGGCTGGACATGGTGGAGAACAACAGCACTTAACACAAACTGTAGTGTTAAAGAAGGATTTTAAACAACTGGAGTCTTGCTAATATATGCTGTTCTCAAAGATATGACATCAATGATGAAGTTTCTGTTTAAGTCTCACCAAGTGAAATCATTCAAAAGATACAGCTAATCTAAACCTCACTGACTTGGTTGACTCGGATCAGCTGACCTCATTAAGGGTTGTGGACAGGCCTGAAAAGGTGATGTAAGCGTGCTGCAGTACTTTTTGGCCTAGGTTGCCAGTTTTCATATACCTGTCCTGACATTATTCCCCAGTTTACATAAATTAATAATCTTGCTTTACCAGAAGAGTGTGTGCCCCACACACCTTAGAAGGCAGATGAACTGTTTATAACGACAATTATTAGCACCTTTAAGGCTAGAAACTGTTCCATACCAATTAAAACTGCGACACAACACTAGCTTAACTGATTTAGTTATAATTAAAAAGAGGAAAGAAGTGTGACTCAAATGGTCACACTGACTAAAAGAGGAAATCTTTAATCCTTTGGATGGGAAAGAACAAGTTAGCATAGTGCAAGGAGAAATTACTAGTTTTGGACTGTGTCCTAGAGATGCTTTTCACTTTTTAGTGTGAAATATGAAGCCAATGATTGTCCCTATTGACAGTTATAAGTCCAGCTCAGAAAAACAGTCGGTTTCCTCAGGCAGTAGGTCTGTTCTAGAAGGAGTGTTTCTATTTATTCTTGCTTTCTCCTAATTAATGGGCTTAAACATTAGTGTTTGGGAGGCCTTGTTTTTGAGTTTTTGTTAGCTAACATCTTGAAGGCTATGTTTCAAATACTGCAAGAAGCCTATTGACAGCAGTACACCTAGCAAGTCAGTAGTTTGGCTGATATCTGGCAGTCAGCACCAATTTATAAATAAACCAAATGAGGTGTTATGATGGCACTATATTGTTTTCCTGGTTTGTCTTTTTGGTTCAGGAAAGAATTAAATGCTTCTCTTGCTTGTCTGATTGGTCCCAAATACCGGGTCAACAGCAACCTATGTCTTCCATCAGAATGCTTAGGGGTTTCTCTAGCCCATCCAGTCCTTTTTGACCAGAATGGGATAGAAAAGAGGGATCTTTGCATAGAAGTAGCCTGCTCTGGTACTGAAAGCTTGCAGGCAGTGTGCCTCACACCCAGGACAAGAGGCAATCTGGCCCAGACTACATGGAAAGTCATTTCCCCTAATTCCATTAAGAGGCACTTATTAATAAAATACGAATTTTAACAATAGCAGGTTTGAAACTGATTTCCTAATATAAATCAGTTTTCATATCTTGGTGATAAACTAAACCCATCTTTAACAGAAAGCTAGTAACTTGTATTTTTTCCGTACGTTGTTTTTATTTTATCATTAGATCAGCTTTTAATTTCCTGTTACTCTTAGTTCTAAATGTTATCTTATTAGTTTTCAAATATGAATTCCTGTCCTTTAATAGAGCAGTACGAGAAAATTTCCACCCAGCAGAAGCTTAAGTAATTCTATGCTACATGATACAGAATTAATGCAGAGGAAATTTATTCTCCTTCCTCAAAACTTTAACACATTTGTTAAGCTACTTAATAAGTACAAGTTCATACCTACAAGTGTGAGATTATCAGGATTTTTTTCAATTTCCATGAGCACTTCACAGGTTTTTATAACACACAGCATACAAGTAAAGATGTACCACAGTTGCATCTCAAGGGTGTGGTCATTATGTATTTAATCTATGTATGTAGTCTCCATTCCCCAAGTGCTTAATCTTTAGTAGGACATATGTAGACTATGTGTAACAATACTGCAACACTCAGACTTTGGTACAAAGTCTGACTGCAACAGCTAAAAAGGTGCAGAAGTTCCTGAGCGTGCACAATGCCTTTCAAACTACAGCGCACCCAAATGGTCATTGTTAAGTGATTCACATTCTCACCCAGTTTTCCAAGTCCATTTTTCCTTATATGATCACATTTAATATTGGATTATTCACAGGGACATGATAACTCCTAACATAAGAATGGCTAGCATTTCTACCAACATATGATCATATGTTAAGAACACGTTTGGGATCATGTGATCACTACCAATTTACGTTTTGGCATCAGACCTAGGAAACTGTATTGCAATATGGTATTAACGCATACTGGCAGGTAGTTTTGACGTGTTTCCCCACATTTAGGCTCTGCTTGAATTGCCATTTCAGTGAAGTTCCTCCCTACAAAAGTGAGAGAAAGAGACTAAAGACTTGCCAAAAAGTCCAAAAGCTACATTGGATTCCATTTGACACTAATTTACTAAATTCAGCTTTCAAGAAGACTACTTTAATTTTTATCTGGATGAAGCAGAAGCTACATTAATATCATTAGTACTACCATTATCTATTGTCACATGTAGATAAGTACTTTCAGGATCATCAGAACAGATTACAAATGCACATCTCATTTTCTGACGCTAATCTGTAGAGGAAATACTCAAATAATAAACTAAATTCTATTCCAAGTTATTTAAGTATTTGCATAGCATAAACTACAAATTTCTTTCTAGTTCTCAGAGCCCTGAGGGCTGGGGAGGGGCTCTTTAGCCTGCGTCATGAAAATCTGTGTCATTCAGACAGATCAGAGTTAAACTTTCTTCACTGTTTTTTGTTATTGGAAGCCTGAATTAGTGTTAACTTATAAATATTTTGTAGATGTAAATATTTCAAAGTGAGAACATAAGTATACATAAGCATACAATTCTATGAATTTCTCAGCAACTCCCAAGAAGTGTCAGTTTTCATATATGTTGTTCAGTCTGTGGACACAGAGCATACAAACAGAACTCAAAAAAAAAAAAATTCAAATGGAAAAAGTACATAAGCCAGCTCTAATAAAATGGTAGACATAAAATGGTTACATGAAACCAGATAATAAGTGCAGGCTGTACAGTTCTGCATTTTTTGTTGTTTCCTACAGATTTGTGTCATTTTAGAAATTATTAAATAAAATCTCTGTTAATGAAATTAAGTTGTTCATTTCTAACATTAGAATGCTTTATAAGATCAACCTTAGAATGTAAGTTTTCTGCTTTGTGAATTCTACAGAGAATGTTTTGTAGTCTCCTCTGCTATTATACCAGCATTTCGTTGTGCCAAAAAACACCACAGGTTTCAGGCAGTTCATTAAAAACATGGACATGAGCACAAGCTATAGCATTATGTAGAGCCTTACATTTGTGAATTGTTATAATTAGAGATATAACTGTTACATTCTTTTAAAATACAGGTTGTTCTCAAGCCTAAGCATTATTACAGAACTAACTCACCCAGCCAATATGAGATTCATGCAGTTCAGAGCCAAAGACTGCTATTCTCTTGCTCTATCCAAATTAGAAAAGGTAAGGAGATTTGCCTCCCTCCACCACCAATTTAAATGTTAGAATTTTAACACTTTTTCTGATTTTGTAACAACGCTTTCAAAACAAGGGGAAACAGTGAAATGATTTTATGGTTGCAGAGCTGATGTAAAAGATTATTTTTTCCAAATTCTACCCTCATTTAAGAATGAAGCTAGATTTGAGTTCCATCACTTTACAATATAATATTAATCCACCAACCTTCTGGATAGACATGGACACCGAATTTGCTCCAGGAAAATTGAGTATTTTTGGATAACTGAATATTGAGAGTTAGTATGGTTTTACAAGAGGCTACCACAGGCAATTAACGTGGAAAGTATTTGAATTGACCAAACATTTAAAACATATACAGCTTTTATTATAATGCATCTTTTATTCCAAGTCACTTTAAAGGCATTATAATTACATATTCTGTATGGGCACTATAATTCTGTATTCCATGTATCTTTGTGGGGTATTTGCATTACTGTGACAGTTTGAGAACAGAGGGCTGGAGCACCTTTCCTATGAAGACAGGCTGAATGAGTTGGGGTTGTTCAGCCTGGAGAAGAGAAGGCTCCAGGGAAGCCTTATAGCAGCCTTCCAGTGCTTAAAGGGGGCCTACAGGAAAGATGGGGGAGGACTCTTTATCAGGGTGTGTAGTGATAGGACAAGGGGTAGTAGTCTTAAACTGAAAAAGGGTAGATTTAGATTAAATATTAGGAAGAAATACTTATCTGTGAGGGTGGTGACACACTGGAACAGGTTGTCCAGAGAAGTTGTGGATGCCCCATCCCTGGAGGTGTTCAAGGCCAGGTTGGATGGGGCTTTGAACAACCTGGTCTAGTGGGAGGTGCCCCTGCCCATGGCAGAGGGTTGGAACTCGATGATCTTTAAGGGTCCCTTCCAACCCAAACCATTCCAGGATTCTATGATAACAGCAATTGTTCTCTGTTGAAGGTCAGTCCTAGTGACAATAAGGATAGTGACACTACATAAATGCTAGATAAAACCTTCGTATTCTGTACATTCTAGTGCACGTGTGGAACAGGGAAGCTATATGGAGATAAGTTTAATTTAATTTGCTTGTCCAAAATACCATTGCTAAAACATTAGATGGAGCATACGAAGTAACATTGTGCATCTGTTTAACTTGGCAAATTCAAGGACAATCCTCTTTTTCAGACACCTTCATTGGTGATCTAACCCATCTACCTCTGCAGTCCACAAAACTTGCAGTATTACCTTCCTGACCTTTCAGGCCATTTTCTGAATTTATGAGAGTAAGACAAATAATATCACTATGCCAGTCTTCAAGAACAGAGATCTTTCATTCCAGTCATCTCCTTTTCCCCTTGCTATCAATCTAGATAGTATTGCTAGGTTCTCTTGTGTAGCCTTCAAATCTCTTCACCTCAGATATCTTACATATCTTATTAAATCATTATCATTATACAGAATTAGCATATAATTTCCATTTCCTAGCTGTATAGTAAATTTCTTAAATTCTTGGAATTTTAGATATTTCACTATTTACTGTATAAAGTTCACATAGTTAATTGTAATATATATTTAATGAAAAACAGCTTTTTCTTACAAACTTATCTTCACAGGCTATCTCCCAGTTTCTTACATAAGAATTGATTCTGCAAAAATTCAGCCTGTCTAGATGGGGTAGGATTCACATTAGAAGTCAATCTTTTACTCAGTTGACTATCATGCTTATATTTCGACCACAAGATATGAATATCTGGGTGATCTTTTGTGATTTGTTGACCTTCGCCTGAAATAGAATGAAGGCCTAATCTTGTTTACGTGGTATTCTGATAAGCTCATAAAATGAAGAACTGTGAGGAAGCCAGACAAAATTTGTTACACAAAGAGAGGAGCAGTTTGCAATGGGAGGCACATCTTCATTTCAGTTATGCCACTCTCGCTATCCATTGAAGTTCCCACCCATGGTTCCTTCATTTTAGCACTCCCTCCCTCAATGGTAACTTCAGGAAGAATAAGCTGGAACTGGCTGGAAACATGCATTGCCAGTTTATTTGGGGCAACAAATGCCAGCAGCTGGGTAGTGCCATCAAGACTATGTTGCAACCTAACTTAGCTCCTTGATGTACTATAACCAGCAGCATTTTATTTTTTTTTTTATATTTAGCATATTCCCTTAATCACAGAATGGTCAGGGTTGGAAGGAACCTCTGGAGATCATCTAGTCCAACCCCCCTTCCACAGCTGAGACACCTACAGCAGGTTGCACAGGACAGCATCCAGGCAGGTTTTGAATGTCTCCAGTGTGGAAGACTCCACAACCTCTCTGGGCAGCCTGTGCCAGTGCTCTGCCACCCTCAGAGTAAAGAAGTGCCTCCTTATGTTAAGATGGAACTTCCTATGTTCAAGTTTGTGCCCGTTAACCTCTTGTCCTATCACTGGGCACCACTGAAAAAAGACTCTTCTCATCTACCTGGCACCCTCCCCTTAAGTATTTATAAGCATTGATAAGATCCTCCCGCAGTTTTCTTTTCTCCAGACTAAAAAGACCTAAGTGCCTAAGCCTTTCCTCATAAGAGAGATGCTCCAATCCCCTAATCATCTTTGTAGCCCTTTGCTGGACCCTCTCCAGCAGTTCCCTGTCCTTCCTGAACCGGGGAGCCCGGAACTGGACACAGTACTCCAGATGCGGCCTCACCAGCGCAGAGTAGAGGGGGAGGATGACCTCCCTCAACCTGCTGGCCACACTCTTCTTGATGCACCCCAGGACGCCATTGGCCTTCTTGGCCACCAGGGCACATTGCTGGCTCATGGTCGTCCACCAGGACTCCCAGGTCCCTTTCCACACAGCTGCTCTCCAGGAGGTCAGCCCCCAACCTGTACTGATGCGTGGGGTTATCCCTCCCTCTCCAGGTGCAGTACCCTACACTTGCCCTTGTTGAATTTCATCAGGTTTCTCTCTGCCCAGTTCTCCAGCCTGTCCAGGTCATGCTGTATGGTGGCACAGCCTTCTGGTGTGTCATCCACTCCTCCCAGTTTTGTATCATCAGCAAACTTGCTAATGGTACACTCTATCCCTTCATCCAGGTCATTGATGAATATATTGAACAGCACTGGATCCAGTACTGACCCCTGAGGGACACCACTAGTTACTGGCCTCCAACTGGACTCTGCACCACTAACCACAACCCTCTGAGCTCTATCTGTCAGCCACTGTTCAATCCACCCCACTGTCCATTCATCTAACCTTCCTAAGCTTGTCTGTGAGGATGATGCGAGAGATGGTGTCGAAAGCCTTGCTGAAGTCAAGGTAGACAACATCCACTGCCCTCCCCTCATCCACCCATCCAGTCATGCCATCATAGAAGGCTATCAGATTAGTCAGACATGACTTCCCCTTGGTGAAACCATGCTGACTACTTCTGATAACCTTCCTTTCCTCCAGATGCTTGGACAGGACGCCCAGAACAAGCTGTTGCATCATCTTTCCAGGGATGGAGGTGAGGCTGACCAGCCTGTAGTTTCCTGGGTCTTCCTTCTTGCCCTTTTTGAAGGCTGGAGTGACATTGGCTTTCCTCCAGTCCTCAGGCACCTCACCTGTTCTCCGGGACCTTTCAAAGATGATGGAGAGCAGCCCAGCAATGACTTCCGCCAGCTCCCTCAGCACTCGCGGGTACATCTCATCAGGCCCTATGGACTTGTGGATATACAGTTTGCCTAATTGATCCCTAATGTGTTCTTCTCCGACCAGGGGAAAGTCATGCTTCCTCCAGATTTTCTCTGTTACCTGCAAAGTCTGGGACTCCTGAGGGCTGGCTTGAGCAGTGAAGACTGAAGCAAAGAAGGCATTCAGCAACTCTGCCTTCTCTGCATCATCTGTCACCACAGCACCCGTCTCGTTCAACAGCGGGCCCACATTTTCCCTGGTTTTCCTTTTGGCTCCTATATACTTAAAGAGACCCTTCATATTGGCCTTGACATCCCTCGCCAGGTTAAATTCCAAGGCTGCCTTGGCTTTCCTCGTTTCTTCCCTGCATACCCTGACAGCATTCTTATACTCATCCCAAGCTGTCAGTCCCTTCTTCCACATACTGTAAACTCCCTTCTTCCACCCGAGCTTTTTCAGAAGCTCCCTGCTCAGCCATGCAGGTCTCCTTCTTCCCTTGCCCGATTTCTCGCTCTTCGGGATGCACCGATCCTGAGCTTGGAGGAAGCGGTGCTTAATCCATACAGTTTAGTGATAAGGGGAGGTAAGAATAGTAACAGCTTTCCTGGTATGTAGTGTCTACAGTTGCTTCTGGAATACTCCGTGGGCTGTAGCCTGTCTACTTCAGTGCAGTGAAACCAGGATTTTTATCTCAGTTCTTTTTCTTGCTTTACATAGGCTCCTTCATTTTTCCGGCGAAGGTTCTGGAAATCATTAGAAATATTATAACTTCTTCCCTATCTTTATTAATTTATTGTGCAAAAGTAAAGTTGTGAATATAGGCTGGAAGCTGAGCAGTTAATTAACTTCCTATCCAAACTATGCTATGCTGAAATAGAGGTAGATAAATTGTCTTAAAGAAATAACATTTTCTTCATTGCTGTTGAAGTTGCCTGCTGTTGATATTTCCTACTCAATTCATCTTAGCATTTGCAGGGAGCGCTTTACAGGTGGTGCTGTAGTTCATTTGATGTTTCAAAACTCCCCCATGGAAAATGAAAGACAATTAAAAACTAGAGTAAAAAGTACCTAATGTAATCAAATATACAGTTGATTGTTATTTCTACATTAAGCACCTCATTTTCAGAAAGAATAAAAAAAGTCAGGCAAGTTGCCTTCAGGTAGCACTGAAACACACATGCAAAATTGACTTTTCAACCTAATGGGCTGCAGAAGAAACATACGCAAATCACAAGTCCATCTGCTGTTGCAGCTGTAACTTTCCTTATTTTAGAGATCAATAAATCTGAACACCAAACTCAGCACTGGCATAGGAGAAAGCAACGACCCTTATACAACAGAGAAAAGGAAAAACAAAACACCCATGGCCTAAATTTAAAACTTATGTTCTCCATTTGTCTCAGACTAAAAAAAAAATAAATGAGGTAACCACTCTTACTTTCTTGAAAGAAAGGGTTTGAAATGTCTTAGATAAGAGTCACACTTTAGTTTTCTATGATTTTTTAACTTTTTTTTTTCTTCCAAGTAAATATTGTAGGTGTTAACTGAAGGATAAAAATTCTAAACCTTTAAATGATCATTTTAAAATATGTGCAAACTCCTATATCTTTTAATCAAACCAATACTGTGATTTTGTATCTTCCACAGAGATAAGCATGCACACGTTAAGTGAGCAGAAATCTGTCTGGGATGTCTCAGTATATTTGCAATGATATTCACAAAGCCAGGCTGCTTTTTTTCACCTTCAATTAAGGATATGGCATGCTGTCTTCATTTGTTTTTAATATTGTTTAGGTTTTAAGCAGATTTGAAGTAACATTAAGTAATAGCAAGCAGTAATGATATATGGATTATAAAAAATAGATTGGTACCTCTTAATTGGTGTGTAAGTCTTATTTTAGATGACTCTAGTGATTTACATCAGCTACAATTCTGAAACTGTATAAATAAATAGCATACATATTTGGCTGTTGAACTGGCAGGTTTTTAGAAAGCTGTTCCAGATCAACAACAGAAAGTGAATCCGTTCTTACCAAAAAGGTTGAACAGAAGCAATTAAGAACATGTAGTCCAAAATATTGTAAACTCTTCCAGAGGTGAAGTGCTATCAATCCAAAACCCCTTATGTCAAGAAAGGGACTGTAGAGAGGTTTCCATGCCCAGGTTTCTGATGTGTCTTATATCTGATACGGGCAACAACCGATGTTTACCAAAACTAACAGTGCAGGGAACTGACTGTTCCCTGTAATAAGCCACTAACTGTCACCTTTATGTGTTCTTGCATGACCCCTTATCCCCGCCCCCCATCCATGCATGTTCATTAAAGCAACTTTGCGTTGTTTGTACACAACAGTTACAGCCTATCATGGCAGTTCACATATTACTGTCTGTATCAGAGGAAAATATATTGAATCAAGATGGGCCCTAGATCTCTTTCAGCCTCTGACAGAGTGTCCAAAACATGGCTTCAGGTTAATTTGGGGTTGATACTTTGTTATTGGTATCATAGAATTAACTGCTATGAGTAATAGGTATTTATTTGGAAATAGTAAAAAGATAAAACCATGATAAAGAACCTTAAAAAGGATTTGTACAAATATAAGTTGAGGTAGAAAAGAGGGAAATAAAATGAAAAGGTTCTGGGCAGATATTCTCTGGTATTCTGACAATATGCAAACCCAAAAGAAATAGTAAATTAACTTAAATGGCCTATATGGAGGAAGCACATGCTGAGAACTTCTCAAAATCACAAGTGTACCCCTGCTATTACTTAGAAAGAAAGCAGTAAAAATTCTGAAATTCATTAATTGAGCAAGGCCGCAACCACAGGAAGACTGAGGATGAAGTAAAGATTCCCATCTATTAATAGCTGTGTCTTAAAATGTCATCTATATAGCTGAAGTTCTACAGGACGCACTCATGCCGTGATCTTTTATTTATGTTTCTAGAAATGATCTATGATTTTCTTTAAGCAGTTATATCACCTTCGTCATTAATTCCAAAAAGTGTCAGAGAAGGAGCTGCTGAGCATCACATTGTGAAATAAAACTGCTGTGATATTCTGGCACATTTCTGGCTTCTACATCTGTAGCGTTCTCTGGGAAGCAAATAAGTCTGCAAGTAATAAAGCAGAACTTAATGGAAAGTGCCTGAGTAAGAACTGTATTTCTCACAAATCTCTTTTAAGCAAGAATAAAGAAGAAGCAAGCCTGTAATAAGAGATGGAAGGAAACAATATAAGAAACCTAAAAAAACCAGGGGGGTGGAGAATAAATTTCTAAGCTTCCATTTCAAATAAAACAAATAGGAACAGCCGTGTGTTCATCTTCAGAATTTTGGATATAGAATCAAGTTATTCCCCAAATATCTCTTGCCTTATCCCACCTTTCTTGGCATAAAACCAGAATCCGCTGCAAATTTCTCTAAACAGATGGAAGGATAAACATCACACCTGAGTCACATGATAGGAGGATAGTCACCTCACAGCCAGTTCCCTATAAAATATTGTATGGCATGAATCTAAAAGGATTTAACGTAATGTATGTTATAATATGCATGTAGCTTTAATTTTGAAGTATTTTTTGTAAAATAAATCTTACTTCTTTTGCCATAATTCAGACAAGTTTTCATTCTCAATAGCAACTGAAGAAAAATATCTTCTACTTTGTCTGACTGCACTAGAAGAAATGCACTCGAATATATGAGATCAAACTACAAAAGAAGTACATAAGTTCTTGTTTCCGTGGCTTACACCAGTAAGCACAACGGTATGCTTATCTAGGTAAAAGCATTCTTTGTACATTTAGACTGCTTTCTTCCTCAACTGTCAGAAGTACACAACTTGCTAGAAACACTTCTTTGCTACTCAGTCATCAAAGCATGCACGTGTGCGTGCATTTGTGTGTGAGAAAGAGCATGAGTTTATAGGTATGTATGCATTTCTCATGGAGAAGAAACTCTAATACAAGCCAGTAGTATTTCATCAGAACATACAGAATGTTTGGAATAAAAAAAACCTGAAATAATAATTATATTTTATTTCCTTAAAAATTTCAAAACCCCTTTAATCTGAAGAGATTGACAGAGGTGACATTTATAAAGGACAGATTAATGTCATATTTTTAAGAATTATTTGCTGTATATTTTTATCTGGACTTGAAGTTCTTTGTGTGACATCTTTTTCAACTCCACTCATACAAAGCCACAGAAATCAACAGGCACAGCCAGCCTATCAAAAAACGACAACAGGGGTTAGAATGCTGCTGTTCAACACAACCATTAGTGAGCGCAGACTGCTCATTTGCATATCACAGAATCAGAGCGTGGTTAGATTTGGAAAGAACCATGGAGGTCATCTTGCCTAAGGGCTCTGCTGAAGCAGGGCCACCTCAAGCCAGTTGCCTGTGACAATGTCCAGAGGGCTTTTAATTCTCTTCTAAGAGGGAGATTCCACAACCTCCCTGGACAACCTCTGCCAGTGCTCAGTCACTCTCACAGTAAAAGTGTGTTTCCTGGCATTCAGAAGGAACCGACTGTGTCTCAGCTGGTGCCCATTGCCTCTTGTCCTGTTGCCTAGGCACCACTGAAAAGAGCCTTTCTTCTCTACATCCTCCCTTCAGGTATTTATGCATATTGATGAGATCCTCCCTGAGCCTACTGTTCTCTGGGCTAAACAGTCACAGCTCTCTCTCAGTCTTTCCTCATAGGAGAGATGCTCCAGTCCCTTGATCATCTTAATGGTTCTTTTCTGGACTACCTCCAGTAGCTCCATTTCTCCTTGTAGTGGGGAGCCTAGGGCCAGACACAGCACTCCAGGTGTGGCCTTACTAGTGCTGAGTAGAGGGGAAGGATCACCTTCCTTGACCTGCTGGCAGCACTCCTCCTAATGCAGCCCAGGACACCATTAGCATTCATCTCCACAAAGGCACATTGCTGGTTCATGTTCAACTTGGTGTCCACCAGGACCCTCAGAGTCTTTTCTGCCATGCTGCTTACCAGACAGTCATTCTCCAGCATGTACTACTGCATATATGTGGTGGATCCAAGTGTCTCAATTCCAAGACATGTAAAATTTCTGTACTTTGAGAACACTTCTTCATGACCTCTCTGAACTGAAAGCTTGATATTTCCTCTCTTCTTAAAAAATAACAAAAATCACTTCCAACCTGTAGTTTGGCTCTCTGATAACTGAATGAATAGGAAGCACATTGTGGTGTGATTCCTCTGCAAGCAAGATGTGATAAGAAAAAGGCATAACTGTAGTTAAGTTTTCTGCATCCCTTCCCCAGAAGTATCATAGCAAGAAGTTTCTACCTCAGTGCATGTCTGATCTTGTCTCACATCCTCATCCTCACCCTCACATTCACTGAAATACCATTTCTTTCCTTTTGCATTGGATTCTGTTCATGTTTCATGTACCTAGTTCCTAGTAGACTTTCTGGACCTGAATGAGAGTCCATTGTCAGCACCAAGGAATTGGAGCATGAGTAACAAGAGCTTTGCTCTAAGCACAGTTGAAATCCCTCAATCATTTTAAAAATTATCTAGTAGAATATGCCCATGCAATTCGAGATGTGATGATTGAAACAACATATGCATTAAACAAAATCTTTCAACCTGAAAAACTGTAAGTACTGAACAAAGATGCTAGATATTTGTAGAAAGAAATTATATTCAGAATAAAGGGATTTTACACTTTTGACCTCTCTCAATTTGATGTTTTTATTACAGTCGTTCCAAAACCAGCACTAAAAGTATTTTCTACTTTTTAATACCTTAACAGAAAGAGCGGGAGAAGGGATCTAATCTGGCATTTATGTTTCGACTGCCCTTCGCTGCTGGCAGGGTTTTCAGCATCAGTATGTTGGATACGCTGCTTTATCAGGTACTATGAACAATAATGTAACTTAACATGGACATGAATTGTTACCACATATTTAACTGTACTTAATTGTCAGATAACCCTGTTTTCCTATATGTAAGCCATTAATATGCACGTCTGTATCAGGAATAATCAAAGGTAAAAGACAATGGAGCACGTTCCACATGACAGTACTAGCTCAGTTACCAACCCAAAACCCCTGTCCTTGCATGAATTCTGTTGTTAAACAATATAATACTGTTTGTAAACCTCTCCACACTCAAACAAGTGGGGTAGTTTGGATAAGGCCTACACAAAATGCAGTCATTATACAGACTAATAATGCTAGTACTCTGGAACAAAAAGGCAGTGCCCATTCCCACAAAGCAGTGTCTCTAACCACAAAAATCAACAGAATTACTTTTATGAGTAATTTATCAGTCATCTGCATTTGCTGATAGAGCAATTACTTCACTGGGTCCTGTTCTCTTACTCATGTTGACTAGACCTCCAGATGACCAGTTATCATATCTTAAAGTAACCCATTCTTGTCCTAACAAGAAATATATGCAGTGGTTACAAAGAGACAGTGGGGCAAGAAAAGGCAGCACTGAACTCTTTTGCTCAAGAGCCCAGGACGGAGCTCCTCATGCAAAAAGAAGTGTTGGCAGTCAGTTGGGATAAGGGAAGGGCAACAACCTCAGACAGTTGAAGAAACGGTATATCAGAAAATACGGGATCAGGAGAAATGGAGGTAGTAGTTGCTGGTTTCAGGGTGGAAAAAACAGGAAAATATTGCCCTTGTTCCTCAGCAATGACAACCTTTCTGCACACCCTGACACACCGAGATGCCCAAGCAGTAGCCCCCAGCACTAGTCTTCAAGGATCTAGCTATGCAGAATAAGTGGCAACACTACCATGGCCCATGTAGTCTGCTCACCTAAGCGGCTACTTACTTTGCCTATACCTAGAGGTAGCCTGTGGATGCTTTTGTATTCAGGCACTAAATGTTCTTTCAGGGAAATTCGTTTATTTGGTAATTTGGTGCATGAAAGGTGTTCTTTCATCTCAATTCTCCTTCCAAATAAATTCCCTGAAGGCAAATTCAACATAAATAGAAAAATTCCTGGAGTTAAGCTTTTTGAGAAAAGCCATTAATATATGAAACAATTGTGTATGGGCAGGTACCAAAAGCAGATAAGCCAAGAGATGTGAAGTTATTTATCAAATTCTAGATGTTTTAGAAATAAATGTTATTTGCTTATAAAACATGTTTTTAATTATGTTGCAGAATATCAACTTCGCATATGGCAAATTTTTTTTAAAAAAGTAGATTAAGACACCTATATAGAAACAGATCTGTCATCATCAACTACTTCCAGCACATAAGTAACTTCAATATTTTATACTTGCTCCTAGACATGATCAATCATGCTATAACTTGACAGAGTAAAACCATTCACCAGAAAGTGTTTAAAACAAAAAAAACATCACACTCATTTTCACTCAAATTTCACCCATTCTTTCTTTGAACTCCTACTGCTGAGGTGAACTGTCATTTTTCTAGATTATCTTTCTTATTCCAAGTTAAAAATACAATGACAGCAAGTTCTGTCTATTGTTTTTCATGGTCCCATCCTTTTCTGTATGACATCTTTTTCTTCTGCATACAAGGAACAGAATACATGACATGGGAGACAGCAGGGTTCATCTAATGCTTCCTATTTTAGGCCAAAAGAAAAGCCTTTGAATTATCTGTAGGACACTGACTGAAAGATAAAAACTTGGTCTAGCAAATCCTTGTGAATACACTTGGTAATATAATGATAATTCCATAACATAAATGATGCAACCAAGATAACAAGTAAGTAAAGGTTACCAAAAATTTTGTTATTTTCAAGAAGATGCTCATTGGCATTTACCCCATTACAACTGGAAGATTACCAGTACAAAAATTAAAACAGTTGAATCACTATGTATCAAATTAAATCTGTCTAGCTTCTGAGTTTAAACAAATGCAGATGCTATAACTCTGAAGGATTTATGTAACACCTTTGTAAGTTATTTCTTTATTAAAACATATTTGCTAGCTCCATATTTGCATTAAGCCAAAAGAAGTAATTGCAAGTTGTGTTCCAACAATGCGCTGAATGCTGCCCTACTACAACCTAAGAAGAGGTGGCAATGAACAGTCCTACCCCACAGTTAGCAGGGCACCCACATGGTCCTCTGATCCCAGCAGCCCAACTCAGAAGGAGGAAAAATATTTGTGATTTTAGCTGATCTAATATCTGTTCCCGGTCTTAGCCTACGCTTCTACATTTAGCTTAATTTCTACCTTTTAACCAATCAGCAAAACAATTCTGTTAGCAGAGCAACAGGTCTGACCTGAGATAAGGCTGATCAACCCTTAAAAAAAGTAGATGGATTGGCGAAGGCAAAATGACTCATTTGAATTAAAATAATAGCAGTCTCACCTTAGTATTATCGAGTACTCAGTTCTGCAGACCCATCTACCATACAACAGCATTTCTTTTGCACAGAAGAGTTAATTATTTCATACCTAATGAGGCTAACACCTTACTTCCATTGGTCTTACATCTACGTTCATCTTCACTTTCATGGTGCCTTATTGTGCCTTAGTCTCTTTGAATCCTGTGTGTATATTGGCTCCATACACAGAACCAAATAAGAAAACTTATTTTATGTAAGTAGGTGCAGCACAAAGAAAGGGAGAGCTATTTCTACAGTGATTAATATACTTAAAAAGATTGATTGTAAACACAGATGTACAATTTCTTTGAAATTCACACATGGTGCTAATGGTTACCTGCTCATCTGTTCATTAAAACTTTTTTTGTTTCTTTTCCATCTCTCCTGTTAAAAATCTTGCAGTCATTTGTGAAAGATTATATGATTTCTATCACAAGACTTCTGCTGGGACTTGATACCACACCAGGATCTGGGTTTCTTTGTTCTGTAAGTTATTTTTTTTTAAAATAAATACAATTACAGAATACCAGAGAAGATTCTGTACTGTCTACAAAACACCTCTACTTTCTTTGTATGGCACTTCCTTTTGTGAAAGTCCAAGAAAGGCCATCTGTTTCCTCTTTCACCAGGGGAGAATACAAGAAAATGAGATAGAAAACATACCCGTTTTTAGTTACTTCCATAGCAAAAAACACTGCCCCCCAAGAAAAGACAATACATTCTATAAAGCACAAAGGAAAATAGGAAAGACAGAAAAACACAAGAAAAGTGCATTTTATATGAAATAGCCCAGTTCAGCAGCCAATTTTAAAAATTAAGTATGTAAAAACCAGGAAGTACAACCTGTATTGTACAGGCTGGCTAGTGCTTACACGCAATGCTGTTTCACAATACCCATTTTCATCATAGGCAATAAAGGGCAGAACTGGATTTTACATAAAGATAAGATGTATTAAATAACTTTAGTTTAGGTGTCAAAGCTCAAAAGTAATTTTATTATCTATGTCAGTATTCCCCAACACAGTTTCTTTTTATATCTATTTTTTTATATGTATATATGTACACACACACAAAAAAACCAAACCCATAAAATTTTATTTTTTATTTAAAAAAAACCCCACCTTTCTGTTTTCTCCCACACCCATCACATCCCAGGTGGCCAACAGACGAAGTTGAGTTATTTACCAGTTGCTTTCTGGGTAACTATAAAGAATTGCAGGATGTTGTTCTTACAAAGGAAGTTATCCACGATGGTTTAAGGAAGTTGTTTAAATAGAAACCAATTATGTGTTTGTTGGTTAATCATAAAGCTTTGTTACAGTGAATGGAAAACAGTTGAATCTCTGAAAAGGGGCTCACATATCTTGAAATAAAGCTAGTGTAATAGTAATGAATACTGGAAATTAATTTAAGACTTTCTTACTCAGCTTGCAGTCTAGTGAACAGTTATCTGGCTGCATTCAAAATACTCATGCATTCCTCAGTCTGTCCATCACCAGTTTCTTACAGCTGCCAATATTTAGTTTACTCTTTTATATTTTAATCAGATACGAACACTGGGTGGAGGATGCCACATAAGTTTTTAAGTAATTTTAAAACCAGAACAGAAGTAATTTCATAAGACTGAACCATTTGCACCACAGTGTCTCCAAAACATGGAGAGAACAAAAGAAACATTGTCTATTGTCTGCAAACTCAATAGAAGTTCCAGATTTGTTGTGGAGCAAAGGTGCAATACTACAATATGATCATTACCAGCTAGTGTTTAGTTTTAAAATTTTTTCAAGAGTAGTACAGTGAATTAGTGATAAGCCCTCAAGAATTAAAAGTCCTCCTTCCTATTATTATTTGTTCAGATGAAAATCACAGAAGAGGATCTATGGATTAGGACATATGCCAGACTATATCAGAAACTTTGTTCTTCTACAGGAGACATTCCAATTGGAGTCTATAGGACAGAATCCCAAAAGCTTACAACATCCGAGGTATGTCAGTTTACTATACTTTTCTTTGGATTTGATTACAGAGTGTACAACATTCTTTGATCCTCATAAGAATGGGAGCCACTTATTTAAAGAATATTGTGAATGCCATATCTGCAAATGCACAGAATTCCAATAACCCCATGAAGGTCTTTCTCTTCTGACATGTGTATGGTCGCATTAACTCAGGGTTCACATTCAGCCCTGAACTTCATGAATACCCAGACCCAGTCTACATACTGACTTTCATTCCTGTGCTCTCCTACAGTGAACTGCCTGGTTGAAAACAAGGGGCAGTTCAGGCACAGACAGGACAGACTAAGACAGCCTGAGCTTGCATGTGGTGACTAGTGGCAGTATCCATTACAAGCTGTATGGCCAAGTCCTGTATCAGGTGTGACAAGAATGTCAACGCTATATCTCAAAACTGGTGGCATTTCAGTGTTCAAGTGAATTTCTAATTAGAAATGAGAAACAAAAGAATGAATTAATGCTATTAAAAGTATTATGGGATTTCTCTTAATTTAGCTGCCAGTGGTACTTTTTTGTATATATGTGTTTATATGTCTGCCATACAAATGTATACATTTTTTATATATATATACAAAGAATGAAAAAAATAGGTTTTCCTATTTAACATACATTTTTTTGTTTGTGCAGCTTTTATTTCTGTCAAGTATAAGCCATTTGTTTATGTAACCATTAATACCACCATCTCATTAAACCATGACTCAAATACAGCTCTAAAATGCAAATGAACAACTGTCCTCTTTCTTCTGAAATACTCAGTTTACTGATTTTCAAGACAATTTGTATTTTCGCTCCATATTTCAGAAAAATGTTATAAAACATTAAGCCATGTAATGCTTAACTGCAAGATTTATCTTGAAGGAAGTACAAACATTCAGTTCAAGTTAATTTAAAAGTAAAGTTTACAAAAAGCTTTGCAAGATTCCACAAAGTTCACTACTGTCTCTCTTTGTGGACCACCAATACCTCTACAGGTGGCTTTTACAGCTTTACCAGTGGACTGTGCCGCTGCAATAATATCAGCTGATTTTTTTAAAGATAGCAACATTAACATAATCCATCAAAATCATTCCTTGGAGAAGGATATAGGCAGTATTACTGCTAATATGAAAAAAACTGTAAGAGTAACACATCTTTTCTACATGAACTTTTTTTTTTGGCAGGGGGTTGGGTGGTAAGCATACACACTCAAATAAGTCTTCTGAGGCAAGCTTAACTGATAAATTAAAGATCTTTCAAATGTTTTTCTGAAAACAAGGTTTGGGACCATCAGTCACTTAACTCTAAACTCACAATTTTACCAGAACATTGGGAACCTCTGGAGCCTGTACACATGCAGCTGCTCAAGTGCTTGATCAGATCAGGCCCAGATTTCGTTTAAGATAGTTATTGATTGTCTTTTACAAAGAAGCAATTTCTTAAAACATTCAGACACTGAAACCAGCCTGGAAGCCACTGTCCAATAGATAAGAGGAGTTCTATTATTACTTCCTATCAGCTTTCACAGGTAATCTCATGAAGAGTTTGAGTTAAATCAGGGAGAGGAAGAAAGAGAGGGGAGGGCAGAGGGCAGCCAGGGAAATCTAGTTAAATTTTCAAATTGTCAGGTACTGGACTAATGTGGAAGAGTGGCCCTGTATTTATTTATTAAGTGAAGTAAAAGCATTTGTCACTCTTTTTAAAAAGCTCGAGGCTCTGACTGCAGACCCCCAGCGGTATTTTCACACTTAAATACTTCAGCAGTTTCTTCTCTAAAGAGGGGGAGGTGAATCTTCACTAACCAAGCTCTTCCCCAGAATACAAAAGAGCAACATCCAACATCTAGCTCTGCTTCTGCGTTCTTTATGGGTAGATACCTACAAGTGCAGAGATGCTGAAAGCTGTAATCTTTCTGCAAAGTGTTTATTTTGAAGTTAAAGGAATTTTCTACTAATTACACTAATAAAATAATATTAGTGTGGGCTATCATTTTAGCTTTGCAATATATTAAGCCGAAACAACTTTAAAATATTGTTGGATGAGATCTTTAAAATGGAGGTTAGAAAAATGTAAATTGCTGTTTTTCTCAGGAGTTACGGACTTCTAACCATAATTTGAAGGTTCCCAATTCAGAGAACGTCCAATGTGTATATCAGTTTGAGTTTAAACAGACATATAAAACTTAATTTGTATTGCACATACCTGGAAACTGTCAGTTAATGGCTAACTTGAGTCAGAAGAACAAAATATGCCAATATTAATATTTCTGTGTTTATGATTTCTCCTTTGACACCCCCTTTTTATACTATGGGAATAAGAAGCCCTCACTTCACTCTGACAGATAAATATAATTCCTTTAAAAAGAAAGCAAATTTTCAGTGACCTAGCTACTAAATAACAAGCAAATCTAGCCTGCCTGTCAATGGCCTGCACCTATGACTCAAACTATTTCCATTCCGTACAAAAACAAAAAAAGAGATACGAAGTCTTTCTTACTACCTGTGTAGCTGATTTTCTGTGGTTCCTATTAAACAGTCCATGTTTGTTTCTTTAGATTCACCTCTGTTTAAATTGTCTTTTGTTTTCTTTTTCCCCTTCCTTTGTCAGTCACGAGAAATGGCTTCACAAGTAAGTATTTCTTATTGTCTGCCTGTTTCTGGGTGTCATGGTTTAAGCCCTGTAGGCAGTAAGCACCACACTGCCGCTCACTCACTCCCGCCCAGTGGGATGGGGGAGAGAATTGGAAGGGTAAAAGTGAGACAGCTTCAGGGTTGAGATAAGGACAGTTTAATAGGTAAAGCAAAAGCTGACTGTGCCCACAAAGCTAAATAAGGAATTCAGTCATTGCTTCCCATCAGCAGGTGGGTGTTTAGCCATTTCCAGGAAAGCAGGAGTCCGTCACGCATACTTGGGAAGACAAATGCCATAATTCCATAAGTCCCCCCATTCCTTCATCTTCCTCCAGCTTTTATTGCTGAACACAGTGCCACAGGGTGTGGGATATCCCTTTGCACAGTAGGGTTCAGCTGCCCTGGCTGTGTTCCCTTCCCAACTTCTTGTGCACCCCCCAGCCTATTCACCGGCAGGGCACTGTGAGAAGCAGAAAAGGCCTTGACAGTATAAGCACTGCTCAGCAATAACTGAAACATCCCTGTGTTATCAACACCATTTTCATCACAAATCCAAAACTTAGCCCCATACAAGCTACTATGGAGAAATTTAACTCTAATCCAGCTAAAAACAGTACACTGGGTTAAACCCTGGGATTAAAAACCGTACAAGAAATGGAACTACACAATGCATCATCCTTGAGTAAATAAAGCTTAAAGCAACATTGTTGTGGACACAAACATCTTATTAAAAATCTGAAAGCTGACAGACTGGGACTTTCAGAGAAGCCCAATGGAATTTGGTCCCTACTGGGCTGGTCCCTATTGAATTCTGAAGATAACAGGTCATCCTTACAGTCTGACAAAAGCCTTGATCCTAAACACCTTAAATGCTCGTGGACAGAAATCCTCAAGTTTATCATAAAAGGAACACGTGACTGTATTTACAATGGTTCAGACAGCTGTTGGAGCAGAGAAGCATTCCTAGCACCCTAGGTGCAATGAAGGGCTGTTGGTATACAGAACAGTAAAGTTATTTTAACGTTAAACTTGCAGTTACATAAAAATAAGGCATTGCTTCAGAACAGCATAAGTGAACCTCCACATTAAAACTGCTTCATATTTTACACACTTAGCTCCCAGGGAGCAGCAAAGCAAGGGAACAAAGATCCAAGAATCTAATTGACATTTGGTGTTGTAGCACTGTTACCACCATACTCACAGCCACCCTGATTATCTCAAATATGAACACTGGTGCGTTCCTGAATATATTCCTGTCCCTGCCATGTGTTGGCCAACCTGAGCTAGTGTTTAAATAAGGGTGTGAAACATCCTATTAGAGCACCTTGCCGAAGTGGAAAAACCCCTGTGGGTCACAGATGTCCAGCAGCACAAGCAAGCAATCACACTCCTTGTGTGACTGGGGACGGAGTCTGATGCTTGACGTGGGAATTTCACTTTAAAAAAAAATAAATCAAAAAACAACCTGAGATGTAAAAAAAAAAAAAAAAGTTTAAAGGCACATGTTTCTTCTCTTTATGTGTGACATACAGATTTTTCCCCAGTAAAAGTAGCAGTGGTTATGTCAAGACTTAATACGCACCTTGGTATTTTCCAGAGATTTCACCATGTTTCTATTTTAAGGAATCTCAAACAAAATATTTATATATATATAACATATCTATAACGTAATATGATTAATTACTACTATATAGAAATAGTGACACCATATCATTAGTTACGCTTCTTGTACAGCAGGTTTACAAGCTATGCAAAAAGGAAACTAAATGAAAATAAAGTAAGCAACCAAATCTCAAAATATATTAATGATAGTTATGAATGTATTTTTAAAGAAAGTTTGAGACTGATTGAAACAGAGGGGGACACACAGAAGGACTCTGTGTTGAGCTTTTATCTTCTATGTATTAAACAGCTGCCACTAGAAGGTGTGCTTTTGTGCTGCCTTTGAAAGAGGGTTTGGGTTTCTTTGCTTTTGCTTTATCTTTAAACAGTTTAATTTTTTTCCTCCTGCATACAGGGAAGGACCGTTCTGCACACCTTTCTCAACAGGCACCGTAAAAATTGACTAGTGACCTAAGTAAATATTTATCACCTTCATTTACGGTTTCAACTCACCTATCCCAGTGTTTCAAAAGTTTGAGCTAAGGCTTTATAGATTCACAGGATCAAAAGATTTGTTCTTTTACTTGGCCTCGCCTGATTATTCTCCAGCTCAAAAAAATTGACTTATCTTCCTGTAATAGTTAGGATGATTGGTCTCTGCCTTTCCAATACTACTGCCAGCAAGTCCAGATGGCTGTTTTATCATGTTCTTTTTAATTATTGGGTTTGATTGTTTTGTTGTTTGGGTTTTGGTGGTTTTTTTGTTTTGGTTTGGGTTTTTTTTACACAGATAAAAGCTAGTCTGTGCAAAAAGGAAAAAATTAGACTGTCAGACTTCGTCACATCACATATTATTTTACCTTATCAAGTCTGCGTGGGAGAGGGTGCTGAACTTCTTAAAAAAAGGTTATCTTCAACACTGATGATGTCAACAGAATCTTGCTTTCAGATTTTATATTAATGGGAAAAGGCCTTTAGAGCCTCAGTAGCTCTTCAGTTAAATGCGCTTTATTTACTGATCACTTCCAGCATATTGTGAACTCTTTCTGGTTTTGGGGAGTTATACAAACTGAGCCAGCTCCACTTTAAGTCATCTTTGTTTTATACTTCGTTTGTTTATTTTAAACACTCAACACACTGAAATCAGTCACCAGTGTCTTGCTAATATGACTGCGCTGATACCAGCAAGGGCTTCACTACTTCAATGTCAATAAAAGACATATTTCAAAGATCACAACAATAACTCAGGATTATAAGGAAGTAGTTTTGAAACTAGAAGCATGTTAAATGTAAAATAGACATTAAAACAATTTTGAAGTTATCTTTTGAAATGTTTCCTCTTATATTCCCTGTGGTCTTTTTGTATATGTTAGAACTGCATATGTAACCCTGATATATATATGTATATAAACACACACATATATAGGATATATATATGTAACTGAAATAACTTGAGTTATTTCAGTACTGCTGTATACATATACTATTGGTCATACTTTGGTGGCATGAAGGAAGCACAGCAACAGAGGGTCAGATTTTGGCCCTTAAGTCTGCTCTTTTTTTTGTTACCATATGAGTGAAAAAGCAACATCACTATGCTTTAAGGTAGGAATTAATTACCTCATTTGCAAAAGTTGCCCTGAATCAGACCAAAGGCTACTGTATACGTGCCTATTTTCACACACAGAGGCGTTCCAGATACTACGTGCTGGAAGGTCAAAAATGCGTGGGAATTTGAGACACAGGTAACAGGCACATTCTACCTGTGGTCTTAAAAGAGTACTCAAAACAGCGCAGTCAAAGTTGAACTATTACTTAATGAATCCACAACACGCATCTAAAAAGTAGTTACAGAACTTGAATTTCTAAAAATATGTAGACTTGGAAGAAAATGGAGAAGTCATTCAGAACACATTCTTAGATTCAGGAAAGGCAGTATCAGAAGGCTAGAGCTGTTCTTGGAATCAAAATGGAATCAGGCACTAAATAATGCTTAACTGCTTTTGCACCTGAGAAATGTATTTATATGATAAATGAGCTTTTTACATAAGAAGTCAAAATCTAGTAAAGGGTGCCCAATGCAATAAATACAAATAGCTGAATCCCATCAGCTCCACTGCAACCAAGACATGTTCAACTGCACTGTTGAAAAGAGGAGAGAACATCATAACCTGCTTCCATTTCTTAAAGCCCTTAATCTCTCTTGTCATTTTCCTTTCAAGTCTCAAATCTCTATCAGTGTGGAAGAATGGGAAGACACTAAAGACATCAAAGAACAGATTAGTTATCGTAGTAATCATCGTAACTCAACATCTAGTGATCAGTCTGATCATCCCTTGTTACGACGAAAAAGCATGCAGTGGGCCCGACGGCTGAGCAGAAGAGTACCAAGGCACTCTGGTAAAACAGCTGAGAAGATAAATCAGCAGCGAATGAACCTTTACAGGAGATCAGAAAGACAGGAGCTTGCTGAACTCGTGAAAAACAGAATGAAGCATCTGGGCCTTTCTCCAGCAGGATACGGTATGATTAATATAATACTTTAAATTAATAAAAGTATTATGCAAGATGAACTTATTTTTAAGAACTGAGGGTGCCATAAACAAAATTTTAAGTTTATGAGTTAAGTTTTAAGTTTTTATTTTGTTTTGTTTTCCTGAGAGAAACTTGCTGGAGTGTTTTTAATCGGTTCTATTATGCCCCATTCCTATATTCAAATGGAAAGCTCAGAAGGCAACGCGTCAGTCATATTTATATTTAGCACACGATATGTGTATGCAGAATGTATAAACATTCCCCCGTCACTGAACAACTGCGCCATATTTCCACAAACTTGTTGAAATATAGATGAAGACAGAACTGTTGTGAAGTTCACTCATATGTCCAGGTGGGGAGTTGTTTGTATTTGAAGGATATTGCATTTTCCCCACAATTTTTAAAATTAATGCCAAAGCATCACATTAAAGTAATTTTTAGGAAGAATGTTTAGCTAGGGCCATTTTTATCCATCAAGTCCTTCTCCAGCAAGGCTGATGCTGGGTTGCTTTTTTGTTTGTTGAGTCTTTTGTTTGGTTGGTTTTGTTTTTTGGTGGTTTTTTTTTTAATGCTATCGAGAAGAGCTCTGTAACACTTTTTAATATATGTACCACAGCTGCCTGGGTTGCCTTTCTGCAGCCTTGGCTCTGTAGCATCTTGTGTGGAAGCTCCCAGAACTATGGGTTCTAGTTTTCCTTGAAACACCAGGAATTTCTAGATCCCTACTTATTTGTCTGCGTAGTAGGTCCAATCTGAACCTTAGTGTTTTCTACTTCAGAAGCACCAACACTGGGGTTCCCATACTCAATTTTCATTTGAAGAATCCAAAATGTACTGTTTTACAAATGTGTTACTCTTCATTTTTCATCACAATTATTTTTAAATTTGACTTATCCCTAAAACATCCAGTAACTCAAGGTAAATGTGGTATTTCCTGCAGAATGGATACTTTTATTTGTCCATTTTAGCTACACGCATTCTTAATGCAGGGTCAAAACATCTTTTGACACCAATAGCAATGTACTACCCAACAGTAGTCCTTATTGTTGCTACTGATACAAAATCAACTTAATTGTGAGAGACGGCTGCTACAGAATACATGATTATAGTTTTGCTCAATCTTTACAAATCAGATATGTAAATACGAGCTCTTTACCATACACTCCAACTGGATAATTACTCTTCCTGCTTTCTTTGTGGATACTATAAGACTCTCTGCAAGAAGATCCAGGACTAAGTATTTTCCAGGAGTGACACAGGCCATGGGAACATTTGATCAACCACAAAGAAATTTCGTAAACTTGATTCATATTTATACTAGTAACAAGAAAACTTTGTTGTATTCCTGCTTTTCTTTTGAAATCCTAGTTAAAAGCCAACAGTAAATGTTCATTTCATTATTGAAATTTAGGAAGATTATATACCATCTGCAGAACAGCAAAATCTTGACAGGTAAATGCTTCACCTGATTACATTTATCTACCCCCTGATTGTGATTTATACATTTTCATTATCACTTCCCTATTTTTCTTACAGATGCACCTCATTATAAAGAAAGCTTCTACTTTTCTAACCACAGGAACACCCACATTCTGAAGGAAAAAAAGCAAAACCAAAATCCTTCAAAATAAAAAACCACAAACCATTTTTACACATGCAGTCAATGGGTTGTCACATTCCATCTGCCATCTCTCTATCCCCCCTCACATTCAGAAAGAAATTTCAGAAGCCTTTCACCCCTCTTCAGAGCTACATCACTCCCCACTCATCCCACAACATATTAAACACAGAATAGAAATTTTTAAATCTCCCTGTTCTTTCAAACTAGCAGGAATCAATCATGGCAGTTAGCTCCCTGCAGAAGTTAAACATACTTCTTCGTACTATGTCTCTTCATGTGTGGGAAACAATGGGAAAAAAAACCCACCGGGAAACAAAAAATCACAGCTGCGTATGTATCTCCATGTATGAGGATGATCTCTAAAGCCAATTTCACATCTTCAGTGTCCTTTTTATGCTGATAACCTAATAACCTCTAAGACCTCCAAATTTAAATTCAATTAACTGTGAATTCATTTAAGCCAACTGATGCACAACACAGTTTTGACTATGCAAGCCTCTAGCAGAGGTGTGATGTTAGTATGGTAGTACAGGTGCTTGTATAACTAGTTACAATGCTTAGCATCGGTCTCACCTTACAGAAGTAAGCTGTATTGTAAAACACCGTTTTAGCTGTATAATTGCATCTATGCTGAGTCTATGTGAGCTTATCTAATTTTGTTCTAGATAAAAGTACTTATGGCTGTGCAAATATGTGACATAAGCATGTAGAAAAATTACACATACTAGAAAATAACCAATATAGTGATTTTCAACCTACAGGTAGTATATCAATAATACTTCATTAACAAAAGATTTAGGAGTTGCTTTGAAACTAGAATGTGGCTGTTCTCTTTCAAATCATTTTCCCTAAAATGCTAGAGAGAGAAGTTAACACAGGAGCAATGCCTCTCCTTTTTAGTCCTATTAAGTTAAAACTAGTCTCACTGCAGCACCCCAGGAAGCGTACTGAGAGAATGCTATATGAAAGGTACTCCAGTGATGGCTATGACAGTGTAGCGAGACTCAACTAGGTAAAAACCTTCAAAAAAAAAATTTCTGTCAGCCTTCATTTGCAACATACCATTAGAAGAATAGTTATAAATGCAAGAAATAAATACCAATTTCTGTTTATACAGCTTTCACATTTCAACCCATTGGCACAGGTGATAAAAGAAAAAAGCTTACTAGATAAATAGGGAAAGGGGAAAAAGGGTTATATTGACCAAATCTGGAAATGGATGAGAATGCCGTGCACCTGAATTCGACCTTGCTTATTACTTGGACTCAATGCCAACTGAGGATGGAAGTCCCTACTTCCCACATACTAACATAAGCCACATAACAGATTGATAAATTACACGGAAATTGGGTTGCATTTAGAATTGCTATGACTGAAAACAATGCAAAAGAACATTTTTAGAACATTCAGAAAGAAAACAGGATATTTTGAGAGCTGATAACTCAAAAGATGCTATGTCAGATAGCTCCAATTCAAGTACAGTTGAAAAGAAGTTGCTGAAGTTATTCAAAATCACTTTGTCACCTAACACTTTTTCACAGCTCTATGAACCAAAGATGATCTTTCATCAAATTAGTTTGTCAGAAATCATAATTTTCACAACTTGTTTGTAAATATAATTAATCTGCTATGTTTTTTTTTTGTTCTCTAGATGCAATGAATGATCATCAGAACACCCTTTCTTACATCCTGATCAATCCTTCTCCAGATACAAGATTAGAGCTGAATGACATAGTGTAAGTTAAAGCACACCAAAAAACCCAAGAAAAATATCACAAGACCTGCAAAATTTCTTGTTTACACTTTCTGCCTGAATTTATTTTATTATCTTTCTGCTGGAAAAGAACCCCAAACTTTCCCATGCACCTGGAAAAAATAAAAATATGGAGAGTTCTAAATAGATATAATACTATAATTATACGTATATATGTATATAGTTAAAATACACATATAAATATAAAATACATATGGTTAGTAATGCTTTTACCTCCTTATTCTCTCATCCTCCTTTTACTCTGTGTATTTACAAGATAATCTAAGTCTGCTGGATAGCTTCACAGAATTAATATTCTCATTAAATTCTTGCATATAGTTCAGCTACCCAGTCTTAACAGAAAGATCAACCCTTCAAAAAAATCAGTGTTTTCTTCAAATGGGATTTTATTACATGGATTCAAAGACCGTTAAAGTAAATGGCAGTCTTCCCCTGGGTATCACAAAATATTCATGCTTAAGATAATTTAAATACAAATAGCAGGACCTTAACACAGGAAATTTTTTCACTTGCTTAACATGAATTTTGCAGACTACATTAAAAAGAAAAAAAAAAAAAAAGAGAAAAAAGTGAACACAAATTTGAACTACCAAGAAAGTTTTGAAAGTCAAGAATTTATATACTTATCTGGCATTTTCTCATACTGAGTCCGAAGTGATTGCTGTGCTAAGGTCCCAAGCTATTTCTGCCTTTAGCCTCTCCTGCCTCTGCTAACACACCCCATCTGCTCTGTGGGAAAGAAAGCACATATCCCAGTTGTGCAAGGCCCTCCACATCAGTGCTGACCCACCTCACTGCTTGCTCTCAAAGAGGAAGAGTTTGAAGTATTAGCCCTCCTGATATTAGACGAAAATCATCATCGTTCTTTATAGCACTGTAGTGTACGAAAAGCACAGCATAACATTAACTGCATCAAACAGTAAAGGCAATTATCATAAAATTTGTTGAAAATATTTTGAATACTATTTTCATTGTTATGGAACTCCACAGTATGATGTGTACTAATATTTAACCTCTAAATTCACATACTGTTACCTAGTCTATGCTGGTGGACTGGGTATCCTGCATTCCGTTTTTCTTTCTTTGCAAAACCAAAGGTACTCAGAAATCCAATATTGCATAATTTTACAGTGGTACTGAATTTGTAGTGTGCTACACGTATTTAGCCTGTAAATGCACATACTGTTACCTAGTTCGATGTATGTTCATTTCCTGATGCTTAATGGGTGCCCCTGTGTCTCAGCTTAAGCTCAGACTTTTTTTTTTTTCTTTTTATAAACCTGACACAAGGAACATGATCCTTCTGTCTGGATAACAGTTAATGCTTCAATAACCCAGATCATTACTCTATCTGATTATAGTTCTCTTGACTAGGCAGCCAGTTCACCCTCATGCAATGGGTGATTATTAGTGGAGAGGAAAGGAAGAAGAGGTTGTTCTCTTTCTATGATTCTCTTAGTTGCTAATCCCAGAGCAGGTGAAAAGCTTTTTCTATTTGTCCTTCCTGCTGACAAGCTGGAAGGCTAGTCTACCTATATTTTTTATTCTCCTCTTCTCAATATATTTTGCAGACTTCCTTCAGCTGGTTACTCTTTCATCACATTTGTTAGCTGTACTTTCATGCCCATGTGGCTTATTCTTATCCAAACCACATATTTCTGTGCATATCTATGACAGAAGCCAGAACATCTATCCACTTTTAAGTCCTGTGGATGCAACCTTCATTCTCTAATTTCCCATACTTATGCAATTTTAAGTCTTTTGCATTCACTATGATCCTATTACATTTGCAATTTATTGTGGGTGTATTAGGGAACATACAACCCTGAAACAGCATATGAGGACATTTTCTCAGCTTTTACATATAGGTTGCACCCAAAGCAGCATTCGCAGCTCTTGGTTGCTTAAAAAGCTTTCATGTTAGTTTTTGCATTTGTTAGCTTTGCAAACTAATGTTTAAGTATCTTAACCTGATCTGACTGTCTCGATTGAACAATTAAAACAAAAGCACTTACATTTCAAGTAATATGTTCAGACTTTGCCTTAATAACTCCATATTTCATCTAGCCCATTTGCCTTAAGAAGCAAGTACTGAATAGTGGCATTTTCATTCTATAGCCATGAGATTTTTGTACCAAAACATTTAACATTTTGACTCTCAGCAGGGGATGATGTTATTTTTTCTATATCGGAGTTTAGTACTTGCAAATGGATCTTGCAATAACACTCCTTGTTCTCTTTCATTCCAGAATTAGTACAATAAATTCAGTTGCTAGCACTGGCCCTCTCCTTATTAAAAAAAAAGTACCCAAAACAAACACACAACCCTCCCCTCCCCCCCAAACAAATAAACAACAAACTAAAAAAACGAACCATAAAACTCCAATACTGGCTATTTGTTCCTTTGACATGTTTTGTTTGGTTTTTTATTTCTCTGGAGATTACCACTGTCCTTATTTACTTTGGGGTTGATGATGTCCTATAAAAACATCAAATTCAGAGTTGTAGTTTCAGTACCAAGAGTTGCAATGAGGAGTTCTTGAGGGAGGAAGGTGACCACTGAGATTTGGCAGCTGTGACAGCAGGCCTGTTATAAACACTTGAGGCTCTAGCAGTTTTTTATCATATATTTGTGCTGCCTACAATTTTATCAAGGTTTATCACTGTAAGAGTCTTGTCCATTTTTACATACGGGATGCTGTGATTTACTTACTACAGAATCACTCGTGATGTAGAGCTTGTGAATTATGTAGGTACAAGTCTTTAGTTTACTCTAAACAAACAAAAAAAAGAAATACAGAAACACCTGAATTTTCCCCCAAATCTAAGAAAACATTCCTTAAAAAACAAAACCAACAACAACAATCGAGCAAGAAAAGTAAATTTTTTTTCATGTATTTAAACATGCTTCATTTGGATTTGATGAACAGAATAGAGCAGATTCTTCCACTACTCCTTAGTTTCATTGGCTGGATCAGCAAAACAAATGTGTTGTTTTGGAGTAAACATAAATATCAGATGCTATAAATAGAAGGTAATAAGTCTGAATTTAAACAAATAGATACCATGAGATAATGATCTAGATAGCAACAGTATGAGTAGATTTCTTTATCCCATATTTAAGTCAACTGTTTTCTTGCACAAATAAGTTCAGGCTATTTGTAGCAACAAACTATGAGAGTGAGAAAACACAGCTATTCTATTTTAGCCCTGACAGAAGGTGAAACATTAACAAAGTAACAGAGGCAGGTGGTGTTTCTAAATCATGGATATCAGGCAATTCTCTTGGGTATCCGCCATAAAGCCAGTGCCCCACAGACTCGGAAGCCCATGCTTTGAGGTGCCATGAACAGTCTGTTACTAGGTGAGCTGAAAACAGATACAGCAGTTCTGTGGGAAATATGACAGTGATTGCTCATACACTTAGAGAACATGTTAGTTCAGTTAATCAGGATTTTCCATTTTGCATTTTGTTGAAGAATTTTTCAGGGTGTTTTAATTAAGTCTGGGGCAAAACATTACACTGAATGGTAGAAGTTCATGGCCTGCAAAACCAGAAATTTTCTTCAGGGCCACTGCAAAGTAATGCAGCAAATCTTGCACGTGATCTCTATTTGGATATTTAAGTGTTTTCATTTGGCTGATGAGGAGGAGATGGACAGACACGTGGCTCCAAGATTTCTGAGGATGAGAGAAAGGATCCTTTCACATTACATTTTTCTCTTTTTGCAAAAAAAACCCCAAAACAGTCAAAACCAGGATTTGAAATAAAATTTCCAGTGGATTCAAAAGTACTGTTCATCTTTGGACAAGTTAAGATACTGGGATTGAATCAGTTGTCTGTCTTCTCTTTAGGAGGGTAGTGGTGCTGGAAAGCACCGATGGACAGTTCAGAACACTGAAATGTTGGTTCAGCAGCAGCACAAAGCTGCTACTGCATCAGAGCCAAAAGCTGTCTCAGATCAGATAGTTTGTCACTTGAGACAGCTGACCAAACAGTGCAGAATTTACACTTACAAATCAATGGGAAGCTCTTCCATCCTTATCTTAAGAAAAGCAGTTATTTTAAACAGCTCAAACTTAGATTCAAACTCACAAGGAATTTTCCTCACATATTTGGATCTACTCGAAGTTCTAAGAATAAGGGTCCATCTCCAGACTGTCAGCCTACACCAAGATTATCAACATCATGCTTTTTATTTATTGAGCACAGTGACAAGATTTATCCATTGTTTTCTCACAAAATTCTTTTAGAAATGACTCTGTGGACTGCTTGTCCCTTCTTTAAGGCATAATGAATAAAGGAGATGCATAAAGAAATACAGAGTTACTGGCAAAGGAGCTGTCAGTCAAAATTAAGGTTTAGCTCTGCCTAGTACATACAAATGACATCTAGGCAGACAAAATGTGAAAAGCTTTATTATTAACATCTAAAGTGAGTGATGTTACCCAAGCATCCAGGTTACCCAACAGGAACTTGACTAAGCACCGTCAAAATAAGTCTCCAAGTCTTCCTCAGACCTTTTCAACATTACAACTGTATGCACTTATTTTATCCGTGTTCATGCCAAGTCTTTTTAATAAGAGTTATAATTTCTTTTTATAGATACTTGATCCGACCCGATCCATTGGCTTATGTTCCAAGTACTGCACCCAGCCGAAAAGACAGCTTCTGCAATACAGTGGGACAAGACACCAGGGAGGAAACACAACTTTGATATGTAACTCATCACAAAATTAAGAGACAATTTTATACATATGTTGTTTCCAATAACCATTTTGAAAACCGAGTGGTACATTTTATTCAGATTTTGGAAACAAAATGACAGTGGGTAAGTGACCAAATTTAGAAATGTGGTGTCTAGAAACTTTGATTTAAGGGATTGTTAGGCTTGTGGCCTGTTCAATATGGTAGTTGAACTTTGTCAGCTTAACAGAATTACGACACCTATTACTATTTAACCAATATGAACAAACGATTTAAAAAGTGACAGATTCCATCATGTGTTTTGCTTAGATGCTTCTAAGCATATTTATCAAGGTGACAGAATATCAGCGACTAAGCTTCTGACCTACGTCAGTAAAGATTACCTGGTGCCTATAGAGAGATCATGCAGAATTTGTAGTAGAAAATATATTAATACCTAAAGCTGCCAACAAGGCTTTGCGTGCCAAGAATCCAGCATTTGAAATAATTTTCAATCTCAGCCTGTCACCCACTTGTATTAGAACAGGCTAGTTTCAGTCCCATTTTAACCTCCAGGACTTCAGTGTCAGTTCTCTGGGTTTACACACATCAGGTTGAATGACACATCCTGGTCACACCGTAGAGGTTGAGATCTGAGGCATATCCACTGAAAGATTAGCTCAGAGGAGCCCACCCGAAAGGAAGTCCCTATGATCTCAGACGGGCAGCCCCCCACATTTGCAAAAACTGGGAAGGTACCATCTGTGTGAAGCTGCAAACAATGGTAACTCAGGTGAAATATAACTCTTTTAACCTTAGTGAGTTTTTCAGTAGAAGCCTGAATAGATTATAATACAAAAGTGAGAGCATCCCTCTAGTGAATGATTCATACCACAAATCCTTCCCATTTCTATGAATATGCCAGAACTGCAACTGTCCAAAGTATTTACGTGTGTGGTCATTCATATTACCCAAATGTGATACATTTTCATGTGAAATTGTGTATCACATTGAAAATTAAAGACATTTATAACCCATTCCATAAAACGAATGTAGTACCACGTTACACAAAAAGGCACCATGAATTTGAAGACTCCATTTTGGCATTAAGTACACAAGAAAGCATCTGCTAGCGTATGAAACATCTGAAGCTGGTACAGAATCCCCAGTCTACACATACAAAAATGCCACAATTGGTCAAGCTTTCTACAGAATTAAGCATAATAATAACATTCGTGCTTTACGATCTGTCACAAAGGGGGAAAAGCACGCTTAAGGTAAAAACCCTGCTGTTACAATTATCCATATAGAACTGGTACAAGAAGTTTGGCAGGTAGTCTACGATGGAAAAATTGATTATTCTTTGAATTCCCTTGATGTCCTACATGTACAAAAATTCAGTCAGAATTGTTTACATTCTCTTCTACGTTATTTGGTAGAACAACTACAATTTATTTCTGAAAAATAAAATAGCAAGTTGCCCAGTGAACAACTCACGGATGTGAGTATGCTTATCAGCATTGTAAGAATGTCGAAATCAGGTCACATTCATATTAGGAATGAGAGCAAATATGCTGTTGTTCCCTCCTTTTCTCTTAATTCTTCCAAAGCTTAACTAATCTGTTCCATATTAAGTCGGAAATCCTAAAGCCACATTTATAAAAAAAAAACCACAGAGGACCTTCAGTGGAGTGAAGCCATCAAAAGATCATGAGCACCACTTTTAAAAGGAAGAAGAATAACTGGAAAGTGAGGTTTCTCAGCATTTTTTTCATATTGACATATTAAAGTAGCAGCATGGTTCAGAAGGGTTTCAGTGATTCAGCACAGAGTTCATTATTGTTCAGTGTTTTTCCACATCCACTAGTCACTTATCAAATTATTCACAGGTATAGACAAAGTATTTCAAATGGGCATTGTGGAAAAAAAAAAAAAGAAACAATTGACACAGCTGCACAGACTGAGGTCTACACTTCTTTAAAAAAACAGTATATGGTACAGGATCTTGTCCAAGACCTGTCATAGAAGTTATTCCAGAGGAGATTGCATGTGCAGTGTGAATAACTTCCTATTTTTAATGTCTTCTGTGAGAAGACTATATTCCAGTTGAATATTTAAGAAAAACCCAAACCCATGAGGATCCTTTGCTTCATACTGAATGCCTTTCTAATGGAGTCTTAAGTAGGCAGACAGGATTTCATTAACATGCCTACCCTTCAGCTGGCAAGCTAGTGACTCTACTTTCAGTGCCGTTCACAGGCATTCCCTATACACTGCCTACAGTACCCACCACAGATTTAAGGACTCTCTGCCACAAGGGTCTATAGCTAGGACTTGATGCCTTGCATTTAGCAGCCTATAAAGCAGTAGAAACAAGCAGTCAGGTGTATCCATTTTCCCACCCAACTCAGTGGAATTGCTGCTCAGCTGGAGTTGAACAGTAGCATCTAATGTGACCTGATATATCTCCAGGCTTAATGAATTTCTAATTGCTCATTAGCCCCAGAAGATTTGCTAAAGCAAACATGAAAACAGCTGGAGACACTTGCAGTCTCTAAAATGAATGAAAGGCAATCTTTCTGAACAAAATAATTGGTTCTCTTCAAAATCTGCTGGAAGCCAAGCAAGGTAATAAAAACTAACAGCAGCTTCTTATGAAGCAAAAGTTCTAATAACCCATAAATAATACACCACAAAGTTCTGTTATTCAAAATATACTGCCTTTCGTGTTGAAAGCAGAACAGCTTTGCTTCCTCTGACATATCTTCACACACAAACACCATTCCAGTGAGATTTAGACCTTCCAAGAACCAACCTAAGCACCTCTACATTAACATGGAATGAGACAGTACACACATTCCTTAGGTGGTCAGGGAGGCAGTTCTTTAATGGTCATCCTACAGGCAATCTTATGTTCACATGCTTTGTTCCCGTCATGATTACCAGAAACACAATACAAGTCTAGCTAGACTGGAGACCAGCTTGAGGAACAGTAATCGCTGTGCTCGGTTCCGGAAAAGGGATGATGAAGTTCTAGAATCAGCAAGTCCAAATGACTGTTGAACAAAGCAGTTTTGTCTGGTCATAGTTGACTCAGTAGACAGAGAAATTTAGAGCTATGATCACTGACATAAGCAAGAGATTTAATCCTAAACCAGTTGTTAAAGGTCAGATGGCCAGATAACCTACATTTGTTTCTCTCAATCAAAAAAAAAAAAGGATTATTTCAATCTGTGCTTAACTGTATGTATTTTTCCTCCCAACGCAGAGATGCCCATCTTCCCCCAACACTACCTTAACACATACCAAGCAATTTGGTACCCAAAGCCACAACCCCAGTGAAGAAAGTGATAACAGATAATAATTACTTCACTCTCACAAGGGAATTCTCCAGCAAAGCGAGAGCTACATATGAAAACGTGTTACCTAGTCTGCAATAAAAAGTCCCAAAGTGTTTTGGTGGAACGTGGTGTGTTTCCTTAGTGATTTCACTCCAATTTTAGAACACGCATTAATTCACATATGAAGTAAAAAGCATACAGTCTGAGTTTTTTAAAACCTGCAGCAGAATGAGTTAGTGAAGTTTTCATTACATTTTGACTTGGAAATTCAAAGGACAGTTATTTCCCAGCATATATATTTCCGCTCTCACAAACAGCTTCCTACTACAACTACTCATTAACAACTTTAAAGTATACAAATATGTATTACTGAATATGTCTTATACATCTTGTTTACCAACGCACCAATAAAACACTAAAGAACAAATAGATTTCAGGCTTCAGCAGTGAAGAAAAACTGAAATGACATCAAGCGCACCAGAAGTAACACACAATTCTGTAGTTTCTAGGCAGCTATTACTGACAGCAACCATTCTGTAATTTTGGAGCACTGATGCATGAAGTTTTGCTGCATTGAATTGCACTTGATATCTGGAGTTCCTCAGGGGTCACTATTGGGACCAGCAGTGTTTAACATCTTTGTCAGTGACATGGGCAGTGGGACGGAGTGCACACTCAGCAAGTTTGACAATGACACCAAGCTGTGTGATGCAGTTGACACACTGGAGGGAAGGGATGCCATCCAGAGGGAACTGGACAGGCTTGAGAGGTGGGCCTGTGCGAACCTCATGACTTCAACAAGACTAAGTGCAACGTCCTGCATGTGAGTCGGGCAATCCCAAGCGCAAATACAGGCTGGGCAGAGAATGGATTGAGAGCAGCTCTGAGGAGAAGGACTGCGGGGTGTTGGTTGATGAGAAGCTCAACATGACCCGACAACATGCACTCCCAGCCCAGAAAGCCAACCATAACCTGGGCTGTGTCAAAAGAAGCACGGCCGGGAGGCTGAGGGAGGGAATTCTGCCCCCTCTACTCTGCTCTCGTGAGACACCACCTGGAGTACCGCATCCAGCTCTGGAGTCCTCAGCACAAGATAGACATGGACTTGTTGGAGCAGGTCCAGAGGAGGGCCACAAAGATGATCAGAGGGCTGGAGCACCTCTCCTACGAAGACAGGCTGAGAGAGGTGGGGTTGTTCAGCCTGGAGAAGAGAAAGCTCCAGGGGGACCTTATTGCAGCCTTCCAGTATCTGAAGGGGACCTACAAGAAAGCTGGAGAGGGACTTTTTACAAGGGCATGTGGTGATAGGACGAGGGGTAATTGCTTCAAACTGGAAGAGGGGAGATTTAAATTAGATATTGGGAAGAAATTTTTCACTATGAGGCTGGTGAGGCACTGGAGCAGGTTGCCCAGAGAAGTTGTGGAGATCCCATCTTTGGAGGTGTTCAAGGCCAGGCTGGATGGGGCTTTGAGCAACCTGTTCTGGTGGGAGGTGTCCCTGGCCATGGCAGGGGGGTTGGAACTCAGTGATCTTTAAGGTCCCTTCCAGCATAAACCATTCTATGAAATCAGTCACTACAATCTGCTAGTAAGTAAAACCAAGCAGCACTGTGTAGTGACATCAAGTTGTACAAGGTTATAAAAAATACTTTTTCAAGGCAGTTATATAAATGCAGAATTTATAAATAATCTGCATAAAATACTGTTGCATATTCTTGATATTATATTCGAAACAGCCCACCCCACTTTAAACTTATTCAATGTATGTCTGTTTCAAAGAGCTGCACTTGAAATTTTCAGCCTCCGTTCCTTCTGCTTGATCCAGAATAGGCATTGCAGGGGGATAGGAAAAGAGTTATTAATTCATATTAAGTTATGAGAGATGAACAAGACTGGTTATGGTCATCTTCTGAAGTTAATCCAAAGTATTAATGGTGATTTTGTTATATACTTCATTATTGCCCACACTACTAATGCAAGAATGCTGTCAGTAATGGTAATTCAACACAAGCATAAACTCCCGTGGCCTCTCAAGAAGCTTAAAAAGGCAAATATTTCCGCTTCATAGAGTTAAAAACAAGCATTTGAAGTTTATAGTTTTCTATTTGTTCTACAAAATTTAGACTGTATACTGTTACAGAAATTCACAACGGGCCCAAGCAAGGAGAGAAGCTGGGATGCAAAGTGCAGAATTATTCATGTACATGCGGTGTCCCAGCCAAACTGGGGCACCCTGAATGTGGTTCTACACAGGGCTCTCATACTTTTAAAGCATTTGGGTACAACATGACTAATCACCACCACCCACACTACCAATTACTAATCACAGTAAAACTTCTCTAGACCATTTTGTATTTCTTCTTTTGTCCTTTCACCAGGATGTGCTGGCGGATGAACAATAGCTACTTTGTTTGGCAATTGTATAGCTTTTAACAGCTTAGTATTTCTTCTCACTAGAAGTTATAAACCCTCACTGCTTTCGTAACTGTCCAGTGGTGTGGCAGACTCCAAATGCAAACAGGGAATCGGTATAGTTATAGACTTTTATTTGGACAGCTGGCAAGTCTTTGTTAGCACAATCAATTCTGCTGCTTGTGCACCCAGCTTCAGACTAAGCGGTGAAGCCCTCCACTAACTTATCTTCAGTAGTTACTAAATAACCTATAACTTGGTTACCATTCAGCTAACATGACAGCCTTTCTACACATAGTTCAAGATCAGGATCTGGAAATGGCACATCCGTTAGAATATTCTCAGGGGTTGGTTGGGTTTTTTTCATCTTTGTGGGTTATTACTGCACAATCATGATGTGATGTTCCTTCCCCATGTAAAGGGAGTAAAGTTGCAGGGTTCATCTGATTACATTGCTTACTGTAAGGTACAGGTGTCATCTATAAAAGATTCAATGGCTACTTTCAATCATCCACAATGTGGATTCAGTCATCCACATACTGTGTCAAAAACAGATCAATTTTTTAAACAAAACATCCTGTAAAACTTTTACTAACATTTTAGAACAATAGTGGAGGACCCAGCTAAGCCCTGAGGGAGCTTTGTTTGTGTTAGCTGCATCTTTCCCCAGGTAAATGCAAAAAGGTCTTGAGGGTCCAGAGGAAAAGTATACCGATTTAAGGTAGAAGAAGTATCCCCTGTATGTATGACGCGGTTTCAACTGCGGTATAATTAACTTTCTTACTAACAGCTGGTGTAGTGCTACGTTTTGGATCTAGGATGAAAATAATGTTGATAACACATTAATGTTTTTAGTTGTTGCTAAGCGGTCAAGGCCTTTTCTGCTCCTCATACTGCCCCGGCAGCGAGTAGTCTGGGAGTGCACAAAAAGCTGGGAGGAGACAGCCTGGACAGCTGACCTCAACTGACCAAAGGAGTATTCCACACCGTGTGATGTCATGCTCAGTATATAAAGCTGGGGGAAGAAGAATGAAGAAGGGAACTTTCATAGTGATATATGTATTAGACAGGACTAATTACATTCATTAATCAAAAGGTTTAAGACCAAATTCTCATAAGAAGGGGAAAATGTTTCATATTCGGAGGCTCCTGTAGGGACTGCACAATAAGTCTCTGCTGTCAGTCCTGGGTGAAGCGTAGCTGCCCCTGTTGCATAGAGCAGGGAAAGATAGCACTGCAAGATTCAGAGGTCTTTTTATGAGGCTTTTTTTCTTGTCATACCAAGCATTCCCATTTCCAGTGGCCTTGTTGTCCACAATAATTACAGCAGTTTCCGGTTCCTTGAGATGCACTGTTTCAAAAATTTTCTCCTCTGCCCCACTCTGAACATCTCCACACCCTTGTTCCCTTGATCTAGTAGTATTATTCAATGCTGCTGCCAATAGACTAGCTTTACTTTTCTGTTCTTTTCCTTTTGTGCAAAAGCAACTATATTTCTGCAGCATTCTTGCTGCTTATCTATTGATCCAGATGTCCCTGGAATCAGTCTTGCTATAGATACTTATCTATAATGCCAGACAACACTGGGAAGGTTTCAAAGAGGTGTTAAAGGGGCTAGAATGCTAGCGTTACCTTGGATGTCCAGGGGTATCTTTTATCCTTCATGGGCAGCTCTAAGATTCTGAGAAGCAAAGTCCTTATTTCCAGGACAAGGCCGTCCTTCAGTTTGTTTTACTTCAGCATGAACAATACCAAAGTCTCCAGTAATATTTTACTACCTCATTACATTGCAGTGTATAACATGAGCTAATATACAACAAAGTTAATACACTTTCATACTAGAAAGACTGACTGATATAATGGTTAGGGAAATGTATTTTTGTAACATTAACTTTTTAGCACTATAAAAAAGGGCAAGTTTCTCCAGACTTGTGTGTCCTCAGATGAGGAAATAATGGCTAAGATACTTGTTCTTGCTCCCTTCCTGCCCACTCCCCAAGCTGCCATAGTGCTTGCTTTACAATGCTCCAATGAAAACTTGAAAATTGTCACTCTCTTTGTATTTGTCAAAAAGAAGAGCTGAGTTTCTCCTGAGTAGACTCTTCCTTACCTGTCAGATAAAGAAAATATTTGAAAGGAATAAGGAAGTGCTTTGAGAAGATTCTTGTCTATCAGGAGCTTTTATCACCGCTTGGATGGATTCGACACAAGGCTGAGTGGTGCAGCCTGAGACTTTTGACAACATAAGAATACTGTCTAGTTTAAAACACGGCTTGGTTTAATACATTTTCTCAACAACACTATATAAGAAATATCAAGCATATGACATCTACATAAGCTTCTTCAAGTTTCAGATTTTCTTATCTACAGCACACTCAATGGCATGAACTCAGAGTCTATTCTGAACATCAACTAAGAACGAACACAGAATTGAAGTTGCAGCCAAACTCTCAGCAATCAAGGTAAAAGGTGTGGGGGGCAGATTGCCTAATCCCTATTGAAGCTTTCTGAGGACTGGCCAATCTAAGAAACAATCATAATCACAAACCAGAATAACGGCTGAAGTGCAAAGAGATATCTTTGATTTATACAGATTTTCACATAAATATTACAGAAAGTAGAAGTTAATTCCAAAGCAAGAACCTTAATGGAGGAAATGAGGTAGAACACGCCATTGATTTTAGTCCTCATTATTCCACTATTGAAAATCAGTACAATTATAGTTTCTATACACATCTAGTATAAGAATATACAGGCAGATATAATGCAGCCAAACAAGCCAATTGGATTAAAGTTCATTTCTGCAATTTTCTCACCTATGAGATTGTTCCACAGTTGTGATTAAGCTGGTCTAATTCAACTCTCAAGACTGTGGTTGCTGCCTCTACATCAGTTGGCACATTTGCAAGCTCACTGTCCTGTTTGGGGATAGTGAGACAGGAAACACATTTTTAACGCTCCCGCTTTTTCAACCTAGATGGAAAATTCAGTGCCAATGAAAGGATTTTTGCTTAGAATATGACTGAACTGTGGAATGGTCTTTCCCCAATGCCAGTTTTAATTTTCCAGTTATTGGGTTGGTCTCTAGATAGATGCTTTAATTGAGAAAACATATTGCTTATGCTTCAGTATTTATCCCAGTCTGCTTGTATGAGGCATCCAAATATGTTATTCATAAATGCTTCTTACACTTAGACCATTGACAATGACAGGATGGAATAAACATTAGAAGTCTTCTTATATTTAAAATATACACCCATATCTCACTATTCTAGCCAGAAAGTTAATAAGTTGTCTATCTAAAATTCATATCCGAGCCAACTACTGCCTGACAAAGCAAGCCCCATTTCAGCAAAACCAAACTTACTAAGTACAATTGTTTTAATGCATATAAATTCTGTTTGTGTCAACAGTTAGTTAAGCAGAGGTCAAAGCAGCACTGCTAAAGAACTTGAGGTTTCTCACAGTGGCTGCACGCATGATCACTGAAATTCTAACCACGCAAAGCTGCTTAGAAAGCTACATTCCACCAGCATTTATATGTGAGTCTCATAGCGGCTATTCCCCACTCCTGCCCCACTCACAGCATTTCTCCAACAGGTCTTATGGCCTGTTCTCCACACGTACATGCAGGAGGAGGCTTTGTCTCCTCCTAGGTCTAGAGACAGTCTTGTCATTAGAACGAGAACAAGGCATCAGCATCTGTCTGTAAGCCACAAACGTGGTAAAAACACCTCACAAAAATGTATACACGTATAAGTTACAAGAAAAAAAAAAGGCGAGCAGAAAAGCTCAATGTATTTACAGCAAAATAATGAAATGGAGATCCACAAAGGAAGACCAAGTGCAGAAGCTTTTCAGCAGAAGAACATTTTGAGAACTCAGGAACTACATGACCAGATGGGCCTTCTACATACAAGCAATCAGGTGGCAGCTGAATGAGCAAACTGTTGCAGGACATTAGTACTTTTGAGGTAAATCTTACACTGTACACCTGAGTAAGATGCTAATTCTAACCCAAAAGAATTGTCACAAAAGCAGTTTGAACAATGCTTACAAATTACTCAGGCCTTGCCCCAGTCACAACCTCCTTCTCCCAAGGACAAGGGGGCTATTCTAAAACAAAAGACATTCAAAATCAAGAGCATTTGCAAATGCTTACAACCTGGTCTTCTATCAAGCTATGGACCTGTTCCTCAAATCCACCTCAGGTGCTAAGTATTTCCACTAATAGGCTACTTAAATTCCTCTGTGCAGATTACCTGACCAGTACATCCCAGTTGCATCAAATGCAGAGAAGCTTCACACCCAGTAGACAAGCAGAAGATAAGTGTGGTTTCCTCTGGCTTTTTTTTTTTTTTTAAATTTGTCTTGCCAGGGCAGGAAGAGATGATGTTATTTACTTTGACTGTAACAGGGCTTGTTTCTGCAGGAATGTCCTAAGATCGCTATATGGAACTTCCTCATTACCAGCTTTTAAAGAAAAAAAAAAAGAAAAAGACTAGATCAAGGTACAAATTATGGCTAGAAACATACACCAGTGCCTTGTTTACCTTCCTTCGTTACAGATTGACTTCTTTAAAACATTTATTAGCAACAATACTGCAGCTACATATAAGTTTTATATATATATCATCCACAACTTCCACCCCTAGTATAATTTCATTAGTGCCACGTGAAGAGCTACTGTTTGCACAGCCACCATCACGTTATGGTAGAGGCAACAGACATTTTCCAAAAGCATTTGAGGAATTTGTGAATTTTTGTAAAATAAAAGTTCAATACAGCTGAAGACTAATCAACTATGATAAGCTAACTATATTTTTTTTTTATTAAATGGAACCAGTGACTGAAGAATTCAAATAATCCATGGGGCTTCGAGGCGTTATGCATACTTGACAACTGCTACTTTTGCTATGTTCTTGCAGGAATTGCGGCATGTAAAATACTACTCTGTATGAAACAACCTCAGTTTTCAGGCTGCCCTCTTCAAATAATTTATTCACATATCTAGAAGGAGAAGGAATGTGTTGCAACATAAGAACAGTGCTCTGGTCAGCTGAAAATATTAAGCAAATGTTTGGGAACCAACCACAATTATGAGTGCAGAACAATATAATAACTGAGGCAAGAGATTACATTTTAATTGGATTGCACTGCTATTTTTTTCTTCCGTATTTGGATGAATATACCCATTAAAAAATACCAAAACTGCACTGAATAGGGGATGGCCGAAGGGAGTATCTCTATACACTGAACAATACAAATGGTTGTTCCAAGTCACATAAAACTTAGTGTGAAGTTTTACACCCTTCTTTAACAGCTTCTAAAGTACAAAAGTCCCTAAGATAAAGATCAAGACACTAAATCTAAAATACAGCTTCTTTTTGTTCTGTACACTGACAAACAGAACAGTAAACAACATGCCAACAACCATAAAGACAATAACAAAATCCAATTATTGGTTAGCTTTTTCAGACATGGCTTTAAATTATTTCTGGATGCAAAACATACTACATTTTTACCAGCCAACATCAGAACTGGAAAATGGTAATCTTCTTGGGCTCGTGTTTCCTAAGATTAGTCTAACCCAAATGGGAACCTGATGCTGAAAAGTTGTTTTTCCAATATCCTTCCACGCACAGCAGTAAGAGTGCTGCTAACATAATTAAGACTTACTTGAAAAAAGACGGTTCCAGAGGAAAGTGGACTATGCAGCTCAACCTCTCCCACAGAGACCACAGCCCCTGCCATGACTCTTTGCAAATCACCCCAATCAGAAGACTCACCTGTGTCTGCAGCCAGCCTTAAAGAACCAGCATTTCATTTGCAGAACAAAACTTAAAAGATTTTCCCAAAGCACAACAATATAAACATGAATTTCAGGTGCTTTTGTACCATGACTAATATAGAATCCAATCTCATTCAACTTTTAAAGAGTCTTATTTGTTCTGGGGACAGATAAAAATGGTTTGAAAGGGCTTAGGACACATTGCAGAAACATAACAGTATTTAGTGGCTTGTTCTCTCTTTCTGGTGCCAGATACACTTCCCTTTTTGCTAAAACCACATTATTCTAGCTGCACAGTCATAATACACATATCAATTTGACACACTCAGTAAAATTCTCCAAGTAAGCACTCTGTTTTTGAACTTAATTGGAAATTTTGCATCAGCAAGTATTGTCAGCTCTGGCAGACAGCATCCTGAAGCGAGTCCTTTCGCAGTAAGAATTCTTATTATGGGAGTGTGTCTTGGTTCTCATCCAAATGCAACCACAATCACTCAAAATCTCAGCATGCTTTAGATAGGTTCCTAAAATCACATCATGCCATACAATCATAGGATCACAGGGTAACGCTGATTGAAAGGAAGCTCAAGAGGTCCCCTTCACCTGCTCTAAGCAGGGGTAGCTGTGAGCTCAGACCAGGCTGCTCAAGGCTTTCTCTACTTGCACAGTCTAATCCTTACCTCTGTCCCAGGGCAGATGAGCTAAACTTTTGCTCGCATACTAGTGTAACATAACCTGGATATAGAAGCTGGCATAGAGAAGAGTTCTAGCTTCTTCAGGTTTTCATTGTTCGTAATTTTAATTAAGACTCCTGGTAATTCATGTTCTTCTTTGAACTCTCTCTAAACAGTCCAAATCTTTGGACTCAGTAGACAACTCATAGAAATAACCTGCTTATCAAGAGGGAAAAAGGAAACTCAGTCCATAACCTTTATTTCTATAGGTGAATTTAGGCTCTTTAGGAAGGACAGGCAGGGGAAATGAGGAGGTGGTGTTGCCCTCTATGTCAACGACCAGCTAGAGTGCGTGGAGTTCTGCCTGGTGATGGATGAGAAGCCTACCAAGAGCTTATGGGTCAGGATTAAAGGGAATGCAGGGGCAGGGGACATTGGAGTTGGGGTCTGCTACATGCCACCTGACCAAGATGATCAAGTGGATGAAGCCCTCTATAGACAGATAGGAGTGGCCTCACATTCACAGGGCCTAGTTCTCATGGGGGACTTCAACCACCCCTGTATCTATTGGAGGAACAACACAGAAAAGCACAAGCAATCCAGGAAGTTCTTGGAATGCATCGATGACAACTTCCTTCTCCAAGTGGTAGAGGAGCCAACAAGGAGAGGAGCCATGCTGGACCTTGTCCTTACCAGCAAGGAAGGACTGGTGGGGGATGTCAAGCTCACAGGTACTTTGGCTGTAGTGTTCATGAAATGGTAACGTTCAAGATCCTTAGGGCAGGAAAGGGGGAGCACAGCAAGCTCACTACCCTGGACTTCAGGAGAGCAGACTTTGGCCTCTTCAAGGAACTACTTGGTAGGGTACCATGGGATAAAGCACTGGAGGGAAGAGGGGCCCAAGAAAGCTGGCTAATATTCAAGGATCACCTCCTCCAAGCTCAGGAGCAATGCATCCCAACAAAGAGGAAGTCAGGCAAAAATGCCAGGAGTCCTGCATGGATAAACAAGGAGCTCCTGGACATACTCAAAAGCAAAAAGGAGGCCTACAGAGCATGGAAGCAAGGACAGGTAGCCTGGGAGGAATACAGAGAAGCTGAGCAGCCAGGGATCAAGCTAGGAAAGCTAAAGCCCAGATAGAGTTAAATCTGGCCAGGGACATCAAGGACAACAAGAAAAACTTCTACAGGTACATCAGTGACAAAAGGAAGACTAGGGAAAATGTGCACCCACTCAGGAAGGAAATGGGAGACCTGGTCACTTGGGATATGGTGAAGGCTGAGGTACTCAGTGACTTTTTTGCCTCAGTCTTCACCGACAAGGGCTCTAACCACACTGCCCAAGTCACAGAAGGCAAAGGCAGGGACTGTGAGAAGGAAGAACCAGCCACTGTAGGTGAAGATCAAGTACGAGACCATCTAAGGAACCTAAAGGTACATGAGTCCATGGGACCTGATGAGATGCATCCGTGGGTCCTGAGTGAACTGGCAGGTGAAACTGCCAAGCCATTTTCCATTATGTTTGAAAAGTCATGGCAGTCTGGTGAAGTTCCCACTGACTAGAAAAGGGGAAACGTAACCTCCATTTTCAAAAAAAGGAAAAAAGGAACTATAGGCCAGTCAGTCTCACCTCTGTGCCTGGCAAGATCATGGAGCAGATCCTCCTGGAAACTCTGCTAAGGCACGTGGAAAATGAGGAGGTGATTGGTTGGTGGATGAGGGAAGAGCAACTGACGTCATCTACCTGGATGCATTGGAGAGACATGGATTTGATGGATGGACCAATCAGTAGAGAAGAAACTCGCTGGATGTTTGCACTCAAAGAGTTGCGGTCAATTGCTTGATATCTAAGTGGAAACCAGTGACGAGTGGCATTCCTCAGGGGTCGGTGTGGGGACTGGTGCAGTTCAACATCTTTGTCGACAACATGGGCAGTGGGACTGAATGCACCCTCAGCAAGTCTGCCAATGACACCAAGCTGTGTGATGCAGTTGACACACTGGAGGGAATGGATACCATCCAGAGAGATGTTCAGAGGCTTGAGAGGTGGGCCTGTGCGAACCTCATGAACTTCAACAAGACCTTGCAAGACAAGCAAAGTCCTGCACATGGGTTGGGGCAATTCCAGGCATAAATACAGGCTGGGCAGAGAATGGATTGAGAGCAGCTCTGAGGAGAAGGACTGCGGGGTGTTGGTTGATGAGAAGCTCAACATGACCCGACAACATGCACTCCCAGCCCAGAAAGCCAACCATAACCTGGGCTGTGTCAAAAGAAGCACGGCCGGGAGGCTGAGGGAGGGAATTCTGCCCCCTCTACTCTGCTCTCGTGAGACACCACCTGGAGTACCGCATCCAGCTCTGGAGTCCTCAGCACAAGATAGACATGGACTTGTTGGAGCAGGTCCAGAGGAGGGCCACAAAGATGATCAGAGGGCTGGAGCACCTCTCCTACGAAGACAGGCTGAGAGAGGTGGGGTTGTTCAGCCTGGAGAAGAGAAAGCTCCAGGGGGACCTTATTGCGGCCTTCCAGTATCTGAAGGGGACCTACAAGAAAGCTGGAGAGGGACTTTTTACAAGGGCATGTGGTGATAGGACGAGGGGTAATTGCTTCAAACTGGAAGAGGGGAGATTTAAATTAGATATTGGGAAGAAATTTTTCACTATGAGGCTGGTGAGGCACTGGAGCAGGTTGCCCAGAGAAGTTGTGGAGATCCCATCTTTGGAGGTGTTCAAGGCCAGGTTGGATGGGGGCTGGAGCAACCTGTTCTGGTGGGAGGTGTCCCTGGCCATGGCAGGGGGGTTGGAACTCAGGGATCTTTAAGGTCCCTTCCAGCCTAAACCATTCCATGAATCTCCTAAAGACGTATATTTTGGATTTTTCTGAGGAACTGCAGAAAAGGCTTATTTTTTCCACAGGAAGACATATAATTCAATTAGGTTTCTTTATTAAACATCATAATGTATGCTTATAAAATGACAGTGGGGACGCATATATTGTATACTCACGTTCTCATTTCAGCTCTGGCTGAAGTATTTGGTATGTATATGATTGACATTGTGATTCCCACATGCATCTGATAAGTTTCCTGCAAAGGTACAGGTACTTTTTTCTAGCTATTCAATTAATCCAAGCCAGTTGGCCCACTCAGTAATTACTGTAATGGTCTTTTAATTCTTATTGGGAGTAGCAGATAATTTATAGTCTTGTTTGGAGAGAAATCTGAAAAGTCATTTACTTACATAGACATTTTGACTGAAACTTTTAGCTTGCGAGGTGTCATCTTTTTTTTTTCCTTAGCTATGAGGATATTTTGTATGTGGCTGAGTACCCCAGAATGGAATTTAATACCTTCCTGTGAAAACAATCTATCAGCATTTAGTTTTCCTCTTGTTTATTATATCTCTATAATAACAACTAAGAGGTATATTGTGTGTGAGGTGTTCTTTCTATATATAACTACAGAGAGTATAGCAGCCGTATGCACTAATAGAGATCTAGCAGATCCTAATATTAGATTTTCTGAAAAAAAAAAAAACCAACCCACCAGTTTCCATCCCTATTTCTATCACTAATTTACCAGCATAGGATATCATGTATACTTTCTTCTTCAGTCACATTGAAATGCCACCTGAGTAAATGTAATGGTACTTAGACTAATTACCTCTGAGCAATATAAAATTAATACATTAAATTGTTAATGAAAAATTAAGTTTATTGCTTTTTCTTCAGTACAGTTGATATGACCTCTTGCCATATTTTAAAACAGTGTAAGAATTAATTGGCGCCTCATCCAAAACAAAGTAAGGTACCAGGCAGTATTCAGTCAACAGAGAAAGCCTGTTTTATGGAAGAAAAATCCTTTGAATGTAACATAATACAAAAACTATACCCCTGATTCAGTATATGCCTGAACCTTAAAAGTTACGGCTACAAAGACGCTCTGTTTCTAAGAAAACATCTGCTGGTTTGTCCATTGTCAAAGAAAGGACGGACTCTGCACTATGTGCCTTTCTGTTCTGTCTGACATGTGTAGTTCTTTTGCAGTGTTTCCCAATACGTTATGTGCTCATTTGTTCCAACGTGGTGAGATGTAATTATATTATTGTACTGACAAGGAGAAAATGGGACTTTGTATATGTTAAACAATGAACGTCTAGGTGGAGGTACTATTCCTATTCCCTTTGCATTAAGACAGAGTCCTACATAAACATCTTCTAAATGTATATGTTTTATTGTTACAGAAGCATTGACAATCTTTGAAGCCAGGTCTCCAGAAAAGACATAGCCAGTTCCTGAACAAAAAGGAGGGTATTTGGTGCCTGGGAATTCTTTTTCTGATATGTACCATTTACTGTTTTGATTTCGAATAGGCTTATGCCCTTTCATAAGACAGCCTGTGAAATAATTTTGTGGAGGAGGTGAAAGAGGCCTGAGCAACTTTTCTATTAGGTATATTGTATTAACAAAAACATCGCTGTCTGTCTTCATAACAAAGCTTGCGCCACTGCAATAAGAGGCAATCCACTTCATACCCATCAAAGTTTTAAGAGTTAAGTTATGGTAAGTGTCCAGGAAGTCCTGTTGAATAATATCACGATATTGCTCACTTTCTCTCAGTACAATGTCATTTGGACCTTTGCTCTGGATGCCCAGCATAAACAATCGAACAACCTCAACTCCTGGAACCACAGATTCATTTCCCCAACTCTTTCGGATGGAACATCTGAGACTAATTTCAGCAGCTGTAGTTGCTATTAGCAATACCAAGAAAGGTGTTTTATCTTTACACTTCTCTTTTTCGTTAATAATGAATTTAAATGACTGTGTTGAAGTGGATCTGGTTTTATTTCCATTTTTCTCATTTTCAACTGGTAGGTGTCCATTTTCTTTCCATACAAATTGTTTTGAATTTGAAATAATGTTTTTATGCAAAATATTTTCACTTTTCATCTGAAGATTATCATACCCTTTGGTAAGAAGTATGTCTTTTTCTTCTATGTCATCATTGTTTTGAACTTCATTTTCAGTTAGAACAGCATGGTGATTAGAATTCAAAAAATAAAAACCCAAATACACTACTGTAAAAAAGATGGAGGCAAGCAGGAAAACATTTCTCTTGGCACAATCCCGAGGACAGGTGAAGAATCCACTACAGTAGGTCATGTCAGCAGCTTTGAGAAGATGCATAAAAAACTATTTTTTAATTGGACACCTATTTTGTCAGAAGAGCTGTTAATTTGTAATTGTTTTCCTCAGTGACACGGGAAGATAAAAGCAATCTGCAGGTTTCTGATTCTTCAGGATTTCTGTGTTTTTTTTTAATTAAAAGTATCCCATTATTTCATCTTAGAATAAATTGTAAAAATTTTCATAGAAGCAAAAAAAAAAAACCCAGCAACTTTCAAATAAACTCATAATTTCATATTCAGGCTTCTCTTCCTAAGAGAAATACAGTAATAAATAAATAAAAATAAATAAAGTATTAAAATATTAATTTTCTCAGAACAGAGCTTATTCAACTATATATCTAGATGTTGGAATATATGTAAAATATAAATGTGAATTTATTCCAATATTACAATCAACCTTTTAATATTTTTATATATCCACGCAAAATACCTGTGAATTTTTCAATATGGTTGTCTTCAATACTAATAGCAGGGTACTGAACACGTAAGAGCTATGGTAGAATGTAGAATACATATTCTATTTCAAACGCATATGTTTATTAAAACATGCTAAAAAGATACACATTTAAAGTAAAGATTGTAACTGCTATTCCAGTTGCTGCAACACTCCCTTCTAGGTTATAAAAATAGAAGAAAGATAGCTTAACTTCATGTAAACTTTACAAAATGTTCTTGTGTAATTGAATAATCCAAAGCTAATGAAGGATTATGATTGATTATGGATTCACAGCCTTGGGGACTATTGTGATAAATCACATGGCAGGTACCTCTGGCCATTTAAAAGTTAGGTACATGGTTGAAAGGATTGTCTGGGTTATATAAAATATTAATGCAGGCAAAGAGGTAGCATTTCCAGACGCGAACTTAGCCATCAAAATATAGGTGTCTTACATGAGATGAAGTGCCCCTTGCCAGCCTCTACCTCTCTAAACAATACTTAAGACAATTGGCTTAGGTTAGATCCATGCGTTTTAAATGTCTTCAACTGAATGAGTTGAATCCCATCCTTGCAGACTGCAATGACAGGTAAATTGGCACAATGAAAATACTGCAGCTTTGGGTATTTTTTTTGTGATTTCCGTAATAGCTAGTTTCAAATTCTGGCTTCCTTCAACTAAATGATACCGAAATTTATCTAAGCCTTGGAGATGCACCACAGTTTGCAGGGAGAGGAAGACAATCACGTGTCCAACACACCACAAACTGGTAACACCCAAGAATGCTGTCTGGAAAAAAGTGCAACTGTATCAAACTGCTTTTCACAAACTTGTGTCTGAAGAATTCTCTACATGTATTCCAAAGTGAGCTGCAAAAGTATAGTAAGTCAGGGTTTTTCAAATTTTTTTTGTGCCAAAACACTACTTGACAGATACAACATGTAGCTCACAATCAAACAGCAAAATTCAACACTTCTTACCATCGTCTTTGAAAGTGCAGATTCATCCCAGTCGTACAACCATGGTATTTTTGGAACTCATTCTTCAGTAGTTTCTTGCTGCTTCACAAAGAAATGGCAGATGTAGAAGGACTGAAATAGAGTCAGGGATCCTGTCTCTGTGCCCATGGAGAACCTGAGGACAAGCTTACAGGCCCCTGAGGTTCTGTCCTAAGTCTTTTCCAAAGGAATTATTAATTAACACAAAGGAAAACACACCAGGACATTCACCATTCTGTTTTAAAGGAAGAAACACTCTTGTCACTTGTAGCAATGAAGAGACAGTCTATAAAACGAGATTGGATTTAATGATTTCAGAATATGCAATAGAAATGAAATGCTAAGAAATGAACATATGCTCAATTATAATTTAATCCAGATAAAATAGAATCATAGAATACTATGTTCAAGGGACCTCAAGGATCATCTGCTCCAACCTTTTTTGGGAAAAGTATGGTCTAGACAATGTTGATTAATCTGAATGCAAATGTGTGGTGGATTACCATTGGCCCACATCCAAACACCCACCCAGCTGCTCACCCACTTCCCCTCTCCTCAATAGGATGAGGGTAGAAAATAAGATGAAAAAGCTTGTGGGTCAAAATAAAGGCAGGGAGATCACTCACCAGATACAGTCAAGGGCAAAACAGACTTGGGGAAAAATAATTTCATTTATTGCTAATTAAAATACATTTGGATACTGAGAAACCAAGGCAAAAATTGAAACAGTACCCCCCTCCCTGTCTTTTCCTGGGCTTAACTCCTTTACCTGCCCCCCCCAGCAGCAGACGGGCGTTGGGTGTTAAGGTTCCTACCTGCTCCTCCTCCTGTTCAGAAAAATCTGCTCCAGTGTGAGCTCTCTAAGGGCCACAGTTCCTTCAGGAAATATCCAACTGCTCTTAGTTTGAAAGAAAAGGGGCATAAGCACATTCTATTATAAACTGGTCAGTAGTTCAACTAATGCAGCTCACATATCATACACCTATAAAATATTAAGAATACAGTGAGTAATGGCTTAGCTCTAGCAATCTTCCTTCTCATGTTTTTAATTCTTTAGAAACTCTGTATTTTGACAAACTAACATTTTAAATATCCGGGAGCCAAAACCCAAAGTAAATATAAAACTATATAATAAAGAATGTACGCAATACCACTTCAGAGGGTGACAGGCATTTCTGTATCCACTAATTGCTTTGCTGCTATTTGAAATGTGAGAGCCTCAGCACATGAAAATGTGAGTGCAAAAGATAATTTTCAATAAGTGTACTTCTGCATGGCAATTTTCTTGATTAAGCTAAAAACCTTTTGTCAAATTCTTTTTTTACTTCTTTTGATTTTAACAGTGCAATTCTATTCAAAATCCTGATTCCATTGTGGGAAGAACAGGAACTTCTAAGAAAACTTTTCTAACAGGCAGCTAGAATATTTATTGTTTCAAGTTTGATAAAGTTATTACAAGATCAGCAGAGAATTCATGTTGCAGAAAAGCAAACAGTACATATGTCTGAAAAATTAATTATAGTTTATCTTGCTTACGACTTTTAAAAATGCCAAGCAGCTCTCAAAATGCAATCCTCCTTTTCTATTAAAATTCTTCCCAGGACAAAAAAAAAGAAACATACTTTGAAAATAAATTCTTACCCACAATAATTACCCATAGTATTAAACAAACCAATTAGAATTCATGAAGATTATTTTTGTAAAACCAACCGTGTAGTGAAGTTGGAATAACAGCTGCCATGTACATTAAGTTGCCTCAGTGCCACATTGATTGTTCACATACACAAGCATTTAACTACATTTAGAATTTAACATTACATCAGATATGCTGAAAGAAGCTAGAATGAGGCCTTATTAAAATAAAAAAGGAAGAAGAAGAGTAGAAAGGAGTAGAGAAAAACAGAAAAGGAATTAGAAAAAAAGAAAGGAGACGAACATGATACTTTTTGTTGCCACTCCTGTTCGCTATCTTTTTCATATTTCTTTAAAAAAGACAGAACTGACAGTTCATAGGTGAAAATCTACCTCACCAGGTTCTGGCTCTACCCTGTCTTATGCCAGATTTTTGGAAGAATTTCAAAATAAGACAAGCCAACCCCTCACATTCTAGCAATGTTTTGATATTTTACCAGCTTCTTGAAGTAATGAGTTTTAAAGTCCAGTCCTTTCAAGGTGGTCACAAAAGTGGCAAATTTCAAAGTAATCTTTTGAGAAAATGATATATGTCTTTGAAGATGCAAACTAAAGGCTGCCAGAAAGCGTGAGATAGCTAATTTAATTTAAAATTGCCAGTTGGTAAACAGATCACAGTATCTCGATTACTTGGCTTCAATTTGGTTAAGCTGACTTCTAGTCAAATTGACTAAACATAGATAAAAGGGTGAGCTGGGAAGCAAGCGAAGAGCAGGAGATGCACCCACCTAAAATAAAGGCAACCTATCCTGGAGAGAGGCTCTGCTCAGTGCTTTGCCATCCCCTTGCAGTCCTGGCGCAGCAGTGAGAGCAGTCTTCTGTAAAGACAAGATTGTAAAAAGTCCCAATCCCCCCCGCCTCCTCCTTGATCTGTAAGAAGTCCCAGGGATGACCTTGGAGTTAGTGAGATGAATCCATAGCCATTTCATCTGTCTTTTTTTGAAACCTATATTTAATATCAAACCTACGTACTACAGTATTTGGAGAATTAATTTGGGCATCTCAATGACACTCGCTCTCAGTGGTTATAAAGAGAAGCAGGGATATTGCAGTTTCTGTCTCTGAAGCAAGCTCCACTGATTTATTCTTGGGTTACAGATGAAAAAAAGTTTTCTTAAAGGCACACAAGGACAAGAGACAGCTAGTTCTACTCCCTTTTATTAGCACCATTTGGCCTCCAAGAGAATCCAGGCAATTCTAAACTATCGTTTACACATATAAACTCATCCAGATGTGCAATGATGAGGCTTGAGTTGAATTGGTGGTGGGGAGACAGAAGTGAGGAGGAAAAAATTCTTGTCTTGGTATGTATTGTTGAAAAGATCTGCATTCAGTTATTTCAAAATTTGAAATAAGGTTTTATATTGCATAAATGACTTGGTAGGTGTATCTTTAAAATCACTTCCTCTTACAATGATTACGGCAATTTGAACTTGGCTTAATGGCAAATGGCTTAATAAACTGTGAAGAGAATTAAGCACTTTAAAGAAAACACTGAAGAAGTATATTAATAACACTTTGAGTTAATCTCATCAAAATGCTACTTTTGCACAGGAACAATGTTTACTTTTTTTCACTGAAACATTTGTTAAACTTTTTTTTTTAAACCAGGAATATGTGAAAAACTGGAGAATTTTAGATTCTCTTTTTCTTTCTAATAAGTGCAGTAAGGATTTAAAAATAGTCTTAAAGGAGATTTGACAACAACAGTTATCTTAGGGTCCACTTGTCTCTAGTTGGCTGCTACACCAATTTTTCTTAAAGCACCCATGGAAATGTGGATACTAAATATTTAATCAGATATAAACAGTACAATTCCCTGTTTTTATGAAAGTGAAGTGCATTTCTTACATGTAAAAAATTATCACAGGACAAAAAGGGAATACACTGCATGTGTGGAGCCAAGAACTTTTTGTTAATCTAACAAAACTGTTAAATCAAAAAATCATTCCTAGTTGTTAGGGTCTGAGGAATCCACAACAATTTATTGTTTTTTAGACAATTATTCTCTCACCCAGTGACCCCTCCCCACCTGGGAAGTGGAATCGGGGAAAAACCAAGGAAACCTGGGGGTTGAAATTAAAACAGATCTAATAGAATAAGACTAAATAATTAACATTAATAATGCTAAAGAACCAATATTGATGCTGATATCAATATAAAATATGCAAGGATTATACTCAGCCAATTCTATCATTAGAAAGCTGTGCACTCCCAGCAGTGGACAGCAAATGTTGGACACTGCGAGCGCTACGGCTTCCAGAGGAAGGGAAGGCCTCAGGGGTCCAGCACCAGGGCAAGAAGTTCTCAGGATGTCAACCATCAAGGAAGTGAAAGAACTCCTCAGCAAACTTGCTAATTTATATTTAATGTGATGTTCATGATATGAAATAATCCTGTTGGTCAGCTCAGTTCAAGTGCCTGCGTCTCGCTCCTCCTTATCCCTGCACCTGGCTAGCTCGAAAACAGAGACTGCATACTATAGCTGGCTGTAAAGTAAATATTTTCAGAAATTCAGAGTTTTCTAAAAATGCAGTTTTCCCTAGAATTAGAAGAGATTTTACTGAAAAGTAGAATTACTGAAAGAGAAGTTAATCCTGTCTCTCTCAAGCCAGGACACTAATTTAATTTAATTATTACCAAAAGAGGGGAGGGAAGCAGAGGGAAATAGTTCTACACACAGTCCCCAGTATTTCCCACTTTTCTCTCTCATGTCATTCTCACCCTTTTTAATGTCTTTCTGGTGGGGTCCTATGAGTCAGTAGTACCAGATTTTCTCCAGAAGGAGGTGGAGGAGGAGAGGGGTTTACGGCAAATTGTCCACAACCAATGTTCTCTACCAGAAGGAACATCCTGATGTTGATGGAAGTGTCTTCCCTACTCAAGAATCCACTGGGGCCAATTTCCAAGTGTTTTCTAATACAACACTTGCCTCTTTCTTCATTGGTTCTCAGTTCCACGTGAAACCTGATTTTATTATGAATGTTGTGTTTAAATTAGATATTTCCTCTTTATTCTCTTTGCTATGGCTAAATCCAGTTTTACCGAGCTCCCACAGTGCATTCTTATAGCAATAAGTAATTAACTACTGATGGCACTTTTCCTGTGTTATCATCCCATATCTATACTCCTCCATATTACACTATACTTTTAGTTTAGGGTCATAAACAGGTACTCAACACAGAATAGCTATTTGCTGCAGAAATAAAGCGAAATGACTATAAAATAGGTGTTACGCCACATAGTTGTGGAAATCTAAATGAAAGCTAAAACTAATTGAGTAATAGTAACCAAATCACTACAAAATTTGCTGTTGCAGCTTAAAAAAGCTAGAACAAAGCTCCAGGCAGACAAGGCCAGATCAAACAAATCTGTCCTGTCCTGAGGCTTGCAGAGTTCATACAAAGATAATGGTCTGTATCCTGTTAATTGACCTGAAGAAGGAAACGGTATGTATCTTTATGTATCTTTATGTGAAATACAAGCAAGGGTGTGCATAGTATGGAGGATGATCTTGATAATCCTGCAACAATTTTACTGTCTGGTGTGATTTGATTCATGGCAGTAAAATTCAACTGAAGTGTGATGGAAATTGTTAAAAAATAAAGACAGGAAATGTGTCATTGATTTAGAAGTAGCCATCACCATTATTTCAGTTGAAGGCAGTTAAGATTAGCATGAACTCTGAATTTTTGACCTCGGAACAAAAACATTGCTAGATGTTCAGATTTCTATTTCATACCTATCATAAAATATTACATCCCCAGTAGTCTGATAAATGGTTTTGGCAAGTTATTAGCATTCACTGGAAAAATAAAAATGTCTTCTTGGTACACACCTAAGCAGTGCTAACCTAAGAACAGATGTTTCTGCTCTCGGATAAGACAGGGATACATACGGAGAAGAGACTGGCTTCTGAAAATGCCTGCCGGACTAGTATGTCAAAGCTACCTCAACTACATTGTGTTCTTTGAGATACAATGCTTCATTTTAAGAGAAAATTTAATTGGGTCTTGCTAGAAAGTATCATTTTCAGTACAGAGATGTAAACCTAAACCACAACCTAATAAAGTACGTAGAAAGAAGGGCAAGTACAATAAAACAAAGAGATATTCGCATAAGCATGTACCATAAGCACCTTGTAGTACTTTTACTCACATAAGCATAAGCACCATGCTGATGAAATAAGCTATTTACTTAGCTCTTTTCCTTGATTATGAGTAGTAAAATCAGGAATTATCTCAAATATTTAAATATTTTTTTGTTTTGATATTGCATTTGTGCCTAAAATAGAACAGTGCCTTGTTAAAAACAAAACAAACAGAAACACAAACCCACAAACATAAAAAACAATTCTTGACTTTTAAAGTCTCTACCAGAAAGAACTTTCATAGTGAAGAGAGAAGAGAAAGATTAAGGTGTAACATAAACATGCCAAACAGTGTGCCAGTTCAGCTAAATATTATCACTGAGGGAAAGGGGAAGGGGAAAAAGCTATAACATCAAAGGCCAGCCAACAAACACCCTGTGGATAAAAATAAAACTTTCCACAGCTATTAAATCTTGTTTTCTTCCTATGTTACATTCAACAATTAAACATGAGAATTATAAGGTTAATTTACATATGATGTATATCCTTCTATTCCTTATTATGTCCGCTGTTTTTTTAAATTAAAATACATTGTATTCTCAGAAATCATTAACAATAGGCAGACATGAGAAAATTGATTCATATCTACAGGGATCACTTAGGAATTTGTGAAAGGTCCCAGTTTCCTAGTGTTCCTTAGAAAACACCATTTTAGTAGAAAGGAAAATGACACTGCTTCTTACCAGCAAAGACGTTCAACACTGCAGGACAATAATTCTGAAGGAAGACAGCCTCCGTAGTTTTAGGTTCTTTGGCAGATGCAAACAGAATATATTTATTCATCTAGGTAGGACAAAGGGAAGCAAGTGAGCACAAAAAGACTTTGGACAAGAAATCGTTTACTTGTGCAATTGTGAGGCTGGGCAAGGTTGTTGTTTAATCAAATAGTTTGCTTCCACAGCACTTGTGACAGAGTGTCACAGGGACACTAGATGATGGAGACGCACACCCACCCACACCCAGTTCAAGGCTGTTTATCACCTCACAGCACAATGTGACCTTAAGCTCTTGCTCTACCTAGCCAAAGACTAATGTCTGGAACTCAAAGTCATAGATTTTTTTTCACATCAAGTTTTAACACCTGTCGTGGTTTAGGCCAAATCGGCCACTGGAGACGTAGGGGACCCCAGATGGGACCGACAGATGCTCCCCACTACCCCTCTTCAAAGAGAGAGGCAGAAGAGGGAAAAGAAACCTATGAGTTTAGAAGAAACTAAACTATAATGAAATCTTAATAATAAAATAAAAGGAAGTAATGAAATGTATACAAAACCGTATCAAGCTCCCAGAATGGCAGTCACATCACTGGCTGGCACTGGGGAAGTCCCAGAATGGACTCAGTGATGGACAGGAACTGGATTCCAGATCTGCATTCAGGATCGGGATCAAAGGCGGAAGAATACACAGAGTCCTCCTCAGACATCATCCATTGAAGAAAGAGGCTGAGCCTTTGATCCCTCAGCTTTTATACTGAGCATGAGGCAGATGGGATGGAATAACTACTGAGTGCGACCAGGTGCGACAGGTGTGACCCCTCTACGCTTTTCCGCTTCTGACCCTCCAACGGGGCAAATAAAAAAGTTGGTTGGCCTTGGTTGTTATAGCAATAAGTATAAGCAAGAGCCTCTCTGAATACCATGCCTTGGCATCAACTATAAACATTGGTCTTTTCACTCTGAGAGCGCAAACACTGTCTGCACAATATGCTGTTAATTTCAGTAGTTAGAAGAGGCCTAGCTAAGAAGCAAAGTTACTGAACAAAATTGGTCCTAGTTTACCTCAAACCAGGACATCGCCCATTTTGAATATGAGAGTGTGTTGAGCTGTTTGTGTACAGATATCCACAGAAAACCCAACAAAGACAGATCTTAACAGGACTTTGAGACCAAAAGTTGCCCCAAAACAGTATCAGTTTTGACCAAGTAATTTCTGAAAAATGTCTGCTTTTTCCTTTCCAATCTGTACTTAAATAATTTAGACCCCATAACCTTCCTAAGCATCTATTTAATGCCTCATTACTCTGCCTATTTCCCTAACCCAAACTGATATTCCCATGCTACACTTCATTACTTCTTGAAACATTGAAAACAAATATTCTTTTTATCTCTGAAGAGCATTTGATAACTTTTACCTTGTCCCTTCTCAGACTTCACTTATATCCCCAGTTCTGACATGTTTTCTGAACTTGTAACCATTCTTATTCCTCTTCAGTTCTCTCTAATGGATTGATATCTCCCCAAAAGGACAAAGGAGACTTATTACTTCAGGTGAAGCCTAGCACTCGGAGAGTAGAATAGAAGGATTACTTCATGTGTCCTCCAGGCTTTCTCCCTGTTAGTACACTCTGGCAAAACATCTGTCTTTTTTGGAACTATTAGACTGTTGATCCACATGATCTGGTACTACAATAACAGGTATGGCTTGGGACCTGCTCCATGCTGGGACCCTCTTCTACATGGCTGGTCAGCTTAGCCAATATGCTACCTTTGTTTCTCATTGTCTCAGATAATTTTCACTTTACCAATCACAACTTCATTATTTTAGTACATTATTCCAAGCCTCTTGTGAAGCCCTGGTCAATGTAGAATTACATTTTCATATGAGATCACTGCAAAGTAGTCTTTGAGACTTGTTTTCTAGACATTTATATAATCCCCTCATGGTATTTTCATCTGCACCATAGATCCTTATCCAGTGATTCTGCCCCACCCACTAACAATAGTGACAAGCACCCTGTCATTAGATCCTTGGCTGCTTATTCAAAAAACGCAAGCAGAGGTTCCCCTTATTTCTGATAAAGCAATAAATATCTTCAGTAAGCTTGCAATGCTTTTACATAGATTGCAGAAATGTTGTAGTTTCCATTATAGTCACTTAGGCCCTTTTCTGAGTTTGGCTTAAGAAACCTGTGTAATCATTGTCAGCTGTTGTGACTATAGACAGAGCACTATCCACCCTATTAGGCCAAAATGAGTATTTCTTATTTATATGCTACATCACAGAAGATATTTGACACATCACTCCATGTAATGATTTAAAGGCAGAGTTACTTTTATTGAAGCTATAAATGCTCTCACATGTCTACGCAATGGCAAAATAGATAAAAATTTCCCACATACAAAACTGTTTTTCTAGTTTACTTGATGTGCAGGGTTTTGTAATGATGCCATCTTGTGACCATAGTGCAAATGACACTGTCTAGAATGGCAGCAAAAATTCATTTTTTACATGTATTTTAGGCTCAGGCAGCTAGTGAGCAGACAATGCTTGGATCAAACAGGCAGCAGGTACTAGTCTTTGTCCCATTTCTTTGTTTTACCTAAAACTGTTTCCCCATGTTTAGGTTTTCACCAGGCAGCTGGGTCTTCAACAGATACTCCAAAGAGTAGGTGACAAACACAACTCCCAATAGTTTCTGAGTATTAAAGCACCCCCATATTTGCATATGTGAAACTGTCACTAGAATTTTCTTTAAGAACTGTACCTCATATAGAGCCTTATGTCTAGTTTTATTTATGAGTTTAAAGATACCATTTTAACATTAGGTAAACTAGGTCTTTGCAAGGATGTTACCTCAGTACACACAACTACCTCAAATATTATCTGAATTTACTAGTGTATATAACAGGACATGAAGATAGGGGAGTGGGAGTATGAGGAATTAAATTCAAAATTTGGAATCAGCAGAGAGAGAGAGTTTGTATTTTAAAATGCTTGATGCTAAGAGTAGCCTTATGGGAGCCATTTGCAGAACATACATGCTCCATTGATCCTCCACCCAGAGGTGGCCCCATTACAAATTAGACAGCTATTTTATACTCTACGTACACACACATCCATGCAATTGTTTTCTTAAATGTATTGAGACAATATGCAGAAAAAAAGTAGCTGAGACGCAGGTTAGAACCAAAACATTATGTTAAAACTTCATTTCATGATTCTTAAACTAAGTCATGGGCACAAGAATCAAAACTACATCAGTTTTCTTTAACTTTAGTACATGGCTGGGTTTTTATAGGAGTTAGGATAAATTAGAATAACATTTTAATATATTAGAGAGGTTTTGCTAATTTGTATTTTATAATTAAAAGTTCTGAAAATAATGAGTTACTTAGATCAATTACAGCAAAAATGAACATAAATTTAATTATGGGTGTTTAGGTGTGGGTAGCTCATAAACAACTAGTCTTCAGGACTAGTGTCTCCTAATGCCTTATATGGATTCCTGTAAAAGTTGCAGAATGTTCGTGTCTTTCTTCCCTCTCCTCTTGGTTAATCATGAACTTGTATAATTTAATTCAGCTAAAAATGACATTTATAAAGCTTCATTATTTGCTAGACCATGAGCTCCTTGATCCGCAGCCACAGGGGGACATGCATATGGAAAGGCTTGAGTGCTTCTGTTCAACAGTCGCTGGCTGTAATTCAAAGGGCTTGTTCATTGCAGGGAACAGGAATGTTTCTTCACCAGTGTAACTGTGTGGGTCTCATGCTCTTTCCTACATGCATTCACCACAGGGAGTCGAAACACAGGAGAGGTAACCTAGATCCCCTTCCAGCTGGGAAGGCATTGAATGAGCTCTCTCCTCTCCTGGATACAGTGCTACCTTCATCTCCTATGGTTGCTGCCACATTTTTGTAATGTCACCCTTATGCATCCGGCATGAGCAATGCATGCTCATCAGACCTTCAAAAGATGAAACCAAAATGTTACCTCATTTGCATATTCTGACTTAGAGGTGAGTTTAGAGGCGAGATGGATAGAAGTTGTCAGCCTTTCCCAGACAGTGACTGCTGTGAGCATGTCCAGAGGCACTACGCAGAGCCCTTGAGAAATCTCCTCAGTGAAAACATAGACACCAATAGATTTTTCAGGTGCTGTGGGGATAGATTGAAGTTTAGTTGAAACTTGCAGTCTTAACAGTACACTTTCTGAATTTCACCTTAATCTTTCTTTATGCTATCCATGTTCTGTTGCATTTAGTAAAATACTTTCACTATCTAAAGCCACATTTTATTTCAAGGAGACCAAGGTGACGTTGATCACCAGAGCACTGGGCCTCCCAGGACTGTTGAACAGGAGCTATCTGATCCAGGCACAGGTTTTACAACCTAGATTTTCAAGTTTGTGGTTCTTTTTTAAACCTTTACAGATAAGCCCCCTTAAATGTAGGTGAAAGATCACCTCCATTTAGGACTTGTTAAGAAAAATTGGCCTGCATAAAGAATTATATCCTGCCCAGGAAATTACACCACAAATTCCACCCAGATTAAATCCTCATTTTTAGACAATTCCAAAGAAATACCAGCGTAGTGATCTACTTAATGCTCATCATCCAACTTGGCGAAAGAAATCTGCAAATCCAGATGCAAGGGTGTTTGTCCTCTTGCATAATTGTTTCAAAAACACTACATCACTTTTCAGTTCTAAAATAATGAGAAGATACAAAAAGATGAACATAATGAAATTCAGGGTTAAAGAAAATAAAAAAGCACCTTTACTTTCCTGAGGGAAAATATCTACCCATGTCCTTCCTATCAAACCATTTACCTTTCCGCTAGATCCCCAGGAATTTATTGTCAGCCCTGGCAGTCAAGGATTCCTTCACAAGATATTCAGCAAGTTGTCACAGGGTACTCAGGCAGTTGCGTTGTCAGGCCTTGACAACTTTCAGCAAAATGGGCACGAAAGGGCAAAATTTTGGTACTCAACACTGACTCTTAAAAACAAAATACCCCGTGAGTCGATTTGTTTAAGAAATTCTGGGAAGGAAGATTTTATTTTATTCTAGCTTTACATTTCAAGGGGAAACAAGATTTTGCATTAAGATTTCTTAAATTCTCCACTAGCCTAAAAAATTCAAAAGTCCAAGCATGCACTGAAACCCAGATAATCATAATGGACTGAATGATAAGCATAAAGATGAATCATTTTTCTGGCACTCGTGCCAATGTTCAGGTTGCACAGAATAATGAACATTTTTCACTTGTATGGAAAAGCTTTGTTGAAATCCTCGGCAAGTTGTACTGGTGGTTATATATGTAACTAGTTCAAAGTAGAACTAATAACATTTCTATAGGCCTAACAGGTATTCCTCTGTAGTAGCTTAATCTTACCTGGGCCTCTAGATGGTAGTATAATACTGCTAATAATAACAGAGACGTGGTGTATTGGAATAGGAGTATTTTCACTTTTATGACTGGCCAATACCCAGCTCATGTTACAAAATAGTCATAAAATTCATGTATTATCAGTCTCCATAAAACTAGCTGGTAGTTCCAGTTCAGGTTTTATTGGAAAACTGGTTTCCACCATCTGAATTTACATTCTTATTGGCTGTGACAGCCAAATCATTATTTCCTAGCACAGGTTAGGGTTAAAACACTCTAATGAAATAAGATTTTTTTAATGTTCCTTTAGAGGAAAAAAAATAAAATTGTCATTTTAGCCTGGCACCTAAACAAACATCATTTTTATGTCAGCAATCTTTTAAAAAATAGCCTTGTGAGAAAATGAATTCTGAGAGGAGTTAGAATCATAGAATTGTAGAATCATAGAATTGTCTAGGTTGGAAGACACCCTTGGGATCATTGAGTCCAACCATCTACCCTACTCTACAAAGTTCTCCCCTAAACCATATCTAAACGGCTCTTAAACACATCCAGGGATGGTGACTCAACCACCTCCCTGGGCAGCCTATTCCAATGCCTGACCACTCTTTCTGTGAAAAATTCTTTCCTAATGTTCAGTCTAAATCTACCCTGTTGGAGCTTGAAGCCATTCCCTCTCGTTCTGTCATTAATTACCTGTGAGAAGAGACCAGCACCAACCTCTCTACAGTGTCCTTTCAAGCAGTTGTAGAGACTGAGGAGGTCTCCCCTCAGCCTCCTCTTCCTCAAACTAAACAGTCCCAGCTCCTTCAACCGCTCTTCATATGATTTGTTTTCTAGGCCCTTCACCAGCTTCGTTGCCCTCCACTGCACTCGCTCCAGCACCTCGATATCTCTCCTGTATTGAGGTGCCCAAAACTGGACACAATACTCGAGGTGTGACCTCACCAGTGCTGAGTACAGGGGCACAATCACCTCCCTACTTTTGCCGGCCACACTATTTCCAATATAAGCCAGGATGCTGTTGGCTTTCTTGGCCACCTGGGCACACTGCCGGCTCATATTCAGCCGCTTGTCAATTAGAACCCCCAGGTCTCTTTCTGCCAGGCAGCTTTCCAGCCACACTTCCCCAAGCCTGTAGCACTCCATGGGGTTATTGTGGCCCAAGTGCAGGACCTGGCACTTGCCCTTGTTGAAACTCATACCATTGATGTTGGCTTAATGATCCAATCTATCTAAGTCTCTCTGTAGAGCTTCCCTGTCCTCCTGGGAATCAACACTCCTGCTTAACTTGGTGTATCATGTAGTCTTTTAAGTACATATTATTGTAGTATTTTAAAATTTCTTTCTTGTACTGCTCTTGGTGTTTAAACTATTTATCAATAAAGTGAATGAGTTCATAATAAATTTATGCATAAATTGTGCCAAGAAACATTTATGTGCCTTCTATATTAAACAATGGGTTATGATGACTGTGCTGATCGCACTGAAATGATGTAATGATTATTTTTGATTCATGCTAAGTTTTACTTCCTATGGACAGAGTTGCTGAGTTGGGAAACTAAATTTTCAAAATCACATTTACAAAGCTTAAAGAAAGTGTAGTTTTCTAGTCATTAAGGATACCACAGTAGATAGACTGAATCTTTATCAAGACTCTCTGCACAGTACATTGTACCTAAAATAATGAGATATTTTTCACCTCTTTGATCACCTCTGAAACTGGATTTTGAAATGAAGGATAAGATATCCTTTTCTTTAGGTGATAGCATTTGCAGTGGAAGTGCATTCCTAGCACACTGTCTGCCTCATGGGATCCTCTTGACTGGACTGGAACTCACGTCACAGGAATTACGTGAACTTGTTTAAAAAATGTAGTTAGTTCTTATAGTTTGTGAACAAATAAAGAGGGTTTAATCCACAGTTTCCTCAAACACAAGACATCTAACTGCAAAAAGCTATGTAGTTTTGTCTAGAATTCAGATTCAATGCCTTTTGAATGATGTTTATATGTTGTTCCTGTACTCTGTAACTGTCTTGGATTCTACGCTTCTGAAGCTAACCAAACATCAAGTAGTCACAATCCTGAAAAACAGATACACTTTAGTGCCACAGAAAATAGAAAGAACCTGTTAAATCAAGATAAATAGCAACATAGTCTCCTAAAACAAAATCTTTGTCCTGAAGGCAATAAACAGAAAAGCAAACGATCAGATGACTTCATCCACTAAAAATATTGGGCTTTCAAACACAAAGGTAAACCAGTATTTCCTTGACAAATACTCAGACTTTTTCATCACATGACTGGACTACATTGTAATGTTTTAAACGTAAGATTATGACACCTACTAGGAAATTATGCAAGTAACAGAAATTGGAATTTATGAAAAAAAAAATTATTACAACATATTTGACATATATAGCTGAAGTAGGAAAGCAATAATATCTGTGATGTTCTAAAATTAGTATATGAAGTGGGTGACAACCTATTACTTTTGGGGTTATTTGCATTCTTTTTCAGTTATACTCTTCCTGTGTATCTTACTGATTTTTGCTACAGCAAATAATGTAGTAGCTGAAAAAAATGTAGCTGAATTATTTAATGGGAATGACCTCCTCAAGGCAAGTACAGAAAGAAGCATTTAGACATGCACAATTTTTTTTCAATGACTTCTAATGTTCTTCCATTTGCTACCATACCTTGAGCTCTTATAACATTTTCACTTGGGTTTATAATTCAGTTTTGCACTTCAGAATACTATTGCAAGTAAGTCTATTATATATAAATAAAACATAGTTTTGAACTGTCATAGTTATTTTTTCATAACGTAGAAATAGCATATATGTGGCAGCAAAAGGGAAGCTACACTCAGTAGCAAAAGCAGTGGAAAGCAAAATTTATTAATACCGCATAGAGACTTTGCCAGTTTTCAGAACAGTACTTTGTTGTGTATTTCCCTTGAGATCAAGTTTCCCGGGGAAAAAAAAAGCCACCATTCTCTGCTAACCTCAAATGATCAAGTAATTTAAAAAAGGCAGCATAAATAGAAGACTCCAACGCTAGAATTTTGTGACCACATGCAAATTTCTTCCGTAGTTTGAAAGCAAAGAGATATTTTCAGAAGTTGCATTCCTATCTGAAATACAACATACTGTGGTAGTAGGAAAGGGGATAGAGAATTGAGATCTGATACAACACCTGAGTGTGCTAAGATGAAGAATAAGCAGGTCATTCTAAACAATGGACCAAGACCTTTGGAAAACTTAAGAAAACATTTTAATATAAACATGTTTATTCTTTATAGTTAGGGTTGGCATAAATAAAGTCTTATGGAAGTAATAAAATATTCTATTGTTTTATATATGGCAAAAATACAAATCAATTTGAAGTTTCTGACTCTAAATTTTGATGAAAGAAGCATATGCTTTTTACAAGCTGCTTATTCACTTTGCCTGTGCGTGTAGGAGAGTCCTTTAACTTGTCTGTTTTGGTGCTATCTCCATGGTCTTAGAGAAGAACTTTCCCCTCCAAAACAAACTGAGCGGTGAAATGAACCCGAGTTTCACACATCCCAGAGGAGCATGCCTCAGTTACTGGAATGATACATACACTCTCACTTACGTTTTTTCTTCCTTTTTTTCCTCTATTGTAGGGCTGCAGAGGGGAAAAAATAATTTTCAAATAAATTTAAAAGGTTTTTGGTCATTTATCAGTGCAGTTGAAACTCATTTTGGAAGTGGATAAGATTTCCAGGAACCTGTCAGCACTAGTAAAAATAATTGAAGCCTATTCATGAAATCCTGTTAAGCCAAATTTCCTCTAAGGGCACAGTATGAAAGAATGCTGGTTTTGGCCCTCTTTTTCTTCATCTCTCATTTCTGAAGTGTGGGAGATAATCATACTGCTAACATGGAAAACAACTTCTTATGCTCAGCTACGCTGAGACCACAGTTTAAAATAGTGCTTATGCTTTCCTTCATTATAGATGTTTCCATAGTCACTGTATTTCCTTACAGAAATAGTGACATCCTAAATTATTTATTCTCTTTTTCGTAAATAATAGTAAATGGTTCTTCTGATAGGCAATTCAGATTATTGCTTACAAGTGCCATCAAGTTACGGATGCATTGAAGCGCAGCAGGAATGAAATATCTATCACCTCAGTGCTCATGATGTGTCCAAAAAGCTTGGATATTTTAATAGGCTGTAATATATTTTGTCACTGCAAGTCACTTTCACAACTCACTATGCGACAAATTATTTAACTGTTGCCAGTCTTTTCTCGGATATCAAAGCCATTAATTAAAATGCAATTGCATGCACTTTCTTGAGGTTTGCAATGCTTTCCTCCCATCCTCGCATAAGCAGAAATGTACGGTGAAGAAATCCCTCTTCAGGGTCCACTTCAGCAAGCAGGGTGAGAACCAGTTTGACAAGCTCTTGGAATAACCCCCCCAGAAATGTCACACAAGCATTATTTAAGCGTTAAGGTTGTGCCTGTGCGTGTGTGTCTGAAGATATTAAGTAGGATATGGAACTAGTAAAACTATTATTTGAGTCAACTACCGTTTTACTTTCCTTATGCTTCTGCTTACAGCCTTCCTGTTCTTCTTCCAATTTCAATTTCACCTTTATGACTTGTGTAAGAATATTTATTTGAAATTGAAATCCTAACCTCTGTTAAGAGGATACAGCCTGCTCCAGAAACAGTGGTCCTAGAATTTTTAAAATTTGATATGGAAAAAAAAATCCCAAAAGAACTCTTTTGTTCACATATAATAAAATGTGTAAGCCCCTCTACAACATAATACATAAACTTTATTTCCTACCTGTCTAACTGCATTGTGACCTAATATACTTTATATTAGCTATTACTTCTGCAAATTCTCATTTTCTCTGTCAAATGATGCATGAAAGCTAGAATCACTACAGCTTAATGGAATAAGCTTCTTATCAGTGCTATATATCAAAGGCATCCGTCTCTGAACATCTAAGGACAGAAGGATCACAAGTTCTAAAACAATTTCAACAGAATTCACAATAGATCACTGGGTTTCAAGTTTTGCCCCTGCTGTTTACTTTTCCTTTGCTGCGGAGACCGTGGTCAGTGTTATGGTGTTATTTGTTCTTTACAAGCTTAAGTATGCAGGAGGTCAGCATGGGGTTACAGCTAAGAAATGATGTTAAGAGGGATTTCTCTGTCCCAAAGAAGCACTCTATTTGTCTTTATTAGAGAAGTTTGGAAAAAGAAAAAAAAAAATGCATATTTGAAATAATTTATATAATAATAATTGATATAATAATATCAATAATAATATGAAAAACATAGTAGTAAACAATTGATATAACAGGCAAGAAAGAGGCTGAAAACAGTCTTATAAATCCAAAGCCGTGGTCATAGAGGCTATGCCCAAAGAACAGAAGCACAGGTTTGGGGTAAGCTACAAAGAATGGTGAAGCAGGAGAGAGAAGAGAAAGGGAATTCAAATCCATGACTACCTTGACCTGGACTAACTCCCTCTGCACCTCTTCTGAGTTTGTGGTAACAGTACTCAGTAGACACAAGGCAGACAGGATAACTCAAGTCCCATCCTGGAAAACAAGAGGCAAACAGTTATATGAATGGTTGTGTCCTTGCTTAATGAAAAGCAACCAAAAAGCATTCCTAAGGTACTTTTGGAGGAGGAGGGGGGTGGAAGTCCATGACTCTGCAAAAGGTTCGGAATAGAACAGGGAGAATCAATTCAGAAAATGTTTCATACGTGTCCTCTTTTTGTACAATGTCTGAAGCCAAACTTCAGTTTTCATTTTCTTAAATCATATCATGCTTATAATGTTACAGGAGAAACTTAATTTGACTAAACGTGTTCAGGTGGCTGCCAACTATTACTTCCTTTTCCAAAGTCCCATTTTGATTATAAAGTTGCATCTTAGCTAGATCGTCTACCTATATGGAAATTTAGCTTACACAAACTCTATGCTTCATCATCTTAGTTGCATTCTCTTTTGGATTCAGTCAAGTGGTATTTGATTTTTCTCTCAGGAGAAAAATCTGTGGGCACTTAACTAAAGCTATGGGAACCAGCAAAAAAACTAGTAAGAAAACAAAAACCACAAGAATAAGAACGTATCTTAGGTTTTTCTCATCCATTTCATCCAGAGAAATGATAAAAGGGAGGAATGAACACATGAAGCATTAAACTAGATTTACACAGGAAGCTTTTGAAGCTTCCATCACTGAAGAGCTTTAAGAACAAATTCGACGAACTTCAGCCAGGAGTGTTAGCCTGCTTTAGAGCATGAGAATTCCCCTGATGATCTCTGAAGGTCTCTTTCTGCCTTATTTTCCTGCAATTTCTAGAATATAGTTAAGTCATTTAGTATCTCTCAAAAAAAAAAAACCCAACCCAAAACAAACAACAAAAAGCTTATAAGTATACAAAACACTCAGTAGACCTGCTTTTAAAAGAATTTATTTTCTCCTCCTCAGGTTAATTTATTCTCTTCAATCAAAAGATTCAGGGTTCCCATTAATGTCTGAGATCTTTATACAAGTATATGACCTTGTGCCTCATATTCTAATAATTGATCTAAGTCACACAAAGAAATCTGCATTAAGTCTTCAGTTTTCTTTATATTGACTTTCATATTCTTCATACTTCATAGGGCATGTTCCTTGTCTTGAGAAAGTGGCTCCGCACAAAAAATAGCTTATACTTCAGAACAGTTCATTCTTACTACTTCAACCTAATTTTGTTGTCATTTCAAGGTCTTTCTATGACATTGTGTTTATCTGGGATGATTTTCTCTATTATCAGATTTCAGCAGCTTTGAGGTGAATCATTTCAGTGAAACCTGACCAAGTGTGGGAGCTGCTAAAAATGATTTGCATTTTTTAAGAAGCTGGACAAAGAGATTTCAAAAAGCTCCTGCTGTTGCAGCATGTAACACTAGAAGACTGTGTTTATGAGTATTCAGCTCACAGGTGGAGCAGCATGAGCAAGAATGGGACATAGATGAAAAAGTGCTGACAGATGGCAGGTATACCACCTTCTTTCCCACATAATGAAGGGGCTGTACAGCTGGAAGCACAGAACTGATATTAATTCATTTCTTTCTTTGTGAGGCCATGAATGTTTTATTTTTCTAATCCTTTATTTCCAGTGGACTTCATAATGACATGCAATTTATTTAAATAGCCTTGATTATTAAAGGTAAAAAGAACACTGCCACTAGCGTGCTATGAACCTAAATCACATGCACCCCATGCTAACAAGTATGTTTGTATGAAAAGCAACTCAAGAATGTCTCAACTATTTAATGACACTTTCAAATTCTGGTTCAGCATTTCAAAATCCCACTTCTGAGGAGCCTTAGCTAAAGATTTACATATGCTGTTACAATGTACATTTCTTGGTTTGTTACAGGTCTTAGCAAACAAAATTTTTTTCCTTCCTTTTGTTCATCAGTTGTTTGCAAATAAACTTCTCTTAGCTGTACTATTTGATGAAAATATTTATTATACATTTTGAATTAATAATAATTCTCTGCATAGTTTTTGCAGCTACTCAAACAGATGCAGTCAAAATCTAAGTTTCACTTAATCAGAATAAGGAAGGAAGTGTCTGAGACAACATGATTTGATTATTTGATTCTGATTCTTTCCCCTGGATCCTCATGAGAAATAGGAGTTTGGAGGGTCAAGATGAATATCAACTTAGGGATATGTATATATTCAGTTGGGTTGCGCAAAGGAAGTTGAAAGTGATGGGGTCCTCAGGTTAGTGTCCCCTCTGGGCATTCTCCCCAGTACAGCAGGTGGTTCACCCATAATATTTCTCCTACAGTAGCTATGTAGTTTTCATCAGGACCCACTCAAATTCCCTATGGGTAGTCCCTGCTTATAATGCTATTAGCACTGACAGGAGGATGTTTTATAAGGGGCAGTTGTTGCACACTTGTTGTTGTTTAACTTTATACTCGCACTTCATTGAGTCCTGTAGTGTAAAACAAAAAGCTACAACCAAAAGGTAAGGAAAAAGGGAAAGAAGGGATGTGTCTCACACCAACAGCAATCATTTCACATGAGAACTACCATAACACTACTGGAATTTTCAGGTGCGAGCCCATGAGAATAACAGCGTGAGAACAGCCACACAATGTGCTACTTTGGGAAGGAGGAAAAATAAGAAAATATAGGACTTGTCTGGATTCCTTCCACAGTACTAGCCAAATAACTGAAAACCTAAGCCAGGTGTCCCAGAGTCTAGGGAGAATACAGGTCCCTACAGATCCCAAGCGCCTGCCTTTCTATGCAGACTTTCTTTGATTTTCAGGGGGTTAAAACTCATGCTAATGCCATTGTGCCAAGGAAATCAGCAGAACAATTTCAAAGGATGTTTGACAAGGGCTGACTCAGTGAGCTAACCTTTTTAGTGTGATTTATGTAATCAAATCCAGAATCTTTAAACCTGGTGGTATAAATGATATCTTTGTATTCATGAAAAGGTGCAGATTCCTGACTTATCTGGGACATAAAGTATGTCTTTCATTTTTTTCTTCAAAGTACCATGACTTGCTGAGTATTGTATTATTTTTCAGTTTTAAAAGTTCTGAAGCAGAGAGCAGAAGCAGCACTATATGATCTATGCTATCAGTTACACAACAAAAAATCAACACTTCATCCGACAGAGTCCAAAGTCATGTATAACCTACGTAAAGAGGATCTGTAAAGTAAAAGTTCAAGAATAATGCGACCTGATTACTAATCAAAAAAGGCTGAGAGTGATCATAGACACTAGTGACAAATTTTGGAATGTTTCCACCATGTTTAATGATCACTTTTTCTGTTAAGAAAAATGTTTCTAAACCTTGTTATTGTATTGAAAATAATGAGCCATTTTCTCTCCTATACACATGTAAAGAAATTGCTGAAAATCAATGCTTCTTTCAAAAGCCAATTTACTGTTTACAGGACCTGCTTCCTCTGAAGGTGAAGTTGCCTTATCTGTTCATGGATACAATATGGTAATGTTCTAACAAGTAAAAGAACTAGTGCATTTAGCAGTAACTATGGAAAACTGTTCAAACATACCAGTGCGTCCACTACATTCAAACAATAAAACCCATGTATTTAGGGAAAGGTGCATAACTACGCTATCCTTACCAGTATCAAAGGAAAATCCATACTTTTCTCAATATCTCATTACAATGACACTGTAGCAGAGATAGCGTAGGTAGATATTTGACTTGATTCTTAATAGCCAATACCGACCTCTCATATACCATGTCCTTACTTGTGCAACTCATTAACTGCAATGGATTTTACACTGAGGATGAGATCAGAATTTTACTTCCTAAAATAAAAATCCAAAGTGACGAAAGCCATAAAACGCAATTTAAGTGGCACCAAACTGCAGCCACAAGTCTGTTGAAATAGTAAGGTGTGAAGAAAATGAAGCCTATGTTTCCTGGAGGATGTCTAGCTGCCTTTCACTGGTAATAGATACTGAGTGTATTTTATTCTGTTTCATGTGTTTTTATAGTAATCACACACCTGGATCCACTTCTCAATGCAAGTTAACAGTTGGAGCTGGTTAACAGAAAAAGGAACAAATTTTAAAAAGAAAAATATCATCCTAGTTTAGATATCAATTTTAGAAGGGTAAGTCACTGTCCCTGTTTCTCTCCACTGACGATAAAGGGAGTCAAGAGAAGAAGTCCAGATGTAGACAAACGTATTTCTTATTTCTGATGTTTTTTGAAATAGAACCCATCCCTTTCCAGCCCTGTTTTCTCTGATTACTTACTCATGCTCCTTTCTTTCTGTTGTTATGGTTAGCATTCCTTTCCATTGTGATCACATAAATAACGCTTATTAGTTATGTTTATTATTTGTACTTTAACAGAAGTCTCGATCAGCAGTTAGGTATAAATTGATAAGTTCTCTAAAATGATAAATTGATAAAGTGATAAAATGATTTTTCTCCTTTTATTTAATGTCAATTAACACTTTAATTGCATATGACATAGAGATCCCAGAACTAAACAGATAAGAATGTCCACAGAGATGTTCACTTGCATTAATATAACAAGTATAAGTTACATTGCTGTGTATAAAGCACAGGTTTAATTTTAACTGCAAATAGATACATTGTGAGGTGGGTTTTTTGTTTGTTTGTTTGTTTGGGTTTTTTTTTGTTTTGTTTGGTCATTTTGGTTTTGTTTTTTACCAGAAAGTGATCTCAATATGATAAATTGGAGGGGGGAGGAGGGAGGAGGAACCTATACTTTGCATATAATAATAAACACACATGATCATAAAAATCCTTTGGAATTTGAGTAACAAACCAGTCAGCAGAAACCTTACAGGAGGATAAGACTATGGTCTGAATTGTTTCTAGTTATTACTGTGAGGTTACTTGAATTCAATTCTAGGTGACAAGAAGAATACTGTGGATTAAATAGAAGTCTTGTTTGAAAATGTATCGCAACCCCTAGGCTTTTTCAGCTATAACTATGACATTAACCCCTTGATTAATTGCATCTCTCATTTTATGACAACTGGAGCACTCTCACAAAAGTGACCACAGGTCTGTGCCTGGTTCCTAAACAAAACCTCTTACCCTCCTGCTTTGCCCCAGGTATTCCGTCAGTGCACATATCTAGAATCTAGAAATGAGGAGTATTGATATAACAACTGCTGTTCCTTTCCCAAAGTGACTCACTGCAGTGACTAAACAATGATTTTAAAAATCAAAAGGAAAAATAGAGATGTTCTTTGTCCCTGCTGTATCCCTCTGATTTCAGTAGATATTTATCAGAGGACTCAGAATCAAGGATTAGTTGAAATTAACTGAGCCAAAGTTGGAAAAACAGTTACAAGTTAGCCATCTGAGCTGATTCCAACCTTGCTAAATTAAAACAAACATGCAAATAAATAAACAAAACTGAAGACAGTGGATTTCCATTGTTTTATACAGGTGGATTTGGTCTCAAGTGCCCAATGCCTCATTGGTATCACAGTGTGTTATCACTTAATGCCTGTGCATAGAGATTAGAAAACACGAGCATTTTCTTCCACTTCACAGAAACATAAATTCTCATTTCAGATGGAGGGTCAATGGGCAATCAAGCCTGAAAGGACAGCAGGGTGAGACAGCAGCAAGAGAAATAGGTGACAGCAGGAAGCAAGAGAAAGCAGCTTGCCCCGGCCAGACTCTTGCTCCTCTGCTACCCCTTTTTTGTTATCTGACATACTACCTTCTGCAATCTTACTGTCATTATGACTACCCTTCTTCCCCCCCCAGATAATCTGTGGGTTATCTGGGAATGGGAAAGTTCTATTTTTCTCTGAACTCTGGTACCAAAAAAGTGTGGATTAGGAAAAGGAAAATGAAGGAACCAAATTTATGGTTAGTTCTGACAAGAGAGAGCTTTCTATGGTCACTGAGCGAGGCACAATCACTCTAAACAAAGTATGAGATGTCTTAATTTTTATTCCTAAGTGTACTAACATGCATGTCTACCCAGGATGACAATTACTAATACCTGTAAACAATAGAGAATGCTGTATTATTTGTTGTGATTACATTTATAACTCTGAACCACCACTGATGGAATTGCCAAAGCAAGCAGATTTTATTCTTCCTCCATGTTCAAACAGGCCTGATTTCCTCAGATGCTGACATTTTATAAATGTCATAGTTTATGAGGAAATAATAAAACCTCAGACAACACCACACAACAGTGACCTTTAGCTGAGGGATTGCTATAAGTTCTTAAGTAAGCTCAGTAAAGAAATTCGAGGTGAAAATTCGGGTTCTAGTAAGTAATTGAGGACTTCAAAGGTCACAGATTTAGCAGAAATTTTGTCTGTGAGTCAGAGCCAGCAATACCTTTTTTTTTTTAACCTGTTGCTTGAGATTTAATTTTGCAAATGACCTGCTTTAGCTAGACATTATAAACAACTTTGATTGAAAACTTGGAATTTTCTTTATTATTTGGAACTGAATTTGCTTACAGTGACCAGTCTAATCAAACCTAACAGCATCCCGAGTATTAATGTTATTGCTTAGGAAGCAGATTTTTGTGGATATGTTTCCATGACAGTATTTCTGGCAGATAGTCTTAACAGGTACATGTTTCTATTTAAGAAGCTATTCCCAAAACATAGAGAAAAATGTGTTTAGTTCATATTAAAAAAAAGATTATCAGAACTGTTTTGAAGACATTTAAGTGTTATCATTGCTTGAATAGGTGTCTTGAAATTTGAGGGTGCTATCATACCTTGGATTGGTGTCTTGAAATTTAAGGAAGAGTTCCCCACTACAAGGAATATCTATTGCTCTTTCCATGAGAAAGCATCCAACAGTTAAGTTATGGGTCTCCAAAGGGGGCCATCCACTCCCCCTCTCCAAAACAGGGAGAGAAAACCCAAAAGGTTCCTCCATGCTCAGAGGTTATTTAATTTTGGCCACTATATAATTCGGAGATTCTATCTGTGGTGACAGTACTCAAGACTACCACATCTACTAGGGGCCTATGCACATGTATCCCAGAAGAATTACCCAGGTGGTTATTCCCTAGACTTCAAGAATTGAGCAGACTGTACCACTGTAGTTCAGTTTATACTGCCTAAAAAAAGGGAACTGAACAAACAATGGCAACATAGTTAGGTTTTTCTAATAAGACAGATATTAAACCATATCTCATTGCTCAAAAAATTACACCTGAAGCTGCATGAAATGTGAATCTATTATAATCAGAAGAAGCATAAGTAAAAGCCATCTAAACAATTAATACTTAAGCCAAAAATGATTACGTGTAGAAAAACAAGAAATAAAAATCAGTATGTTTAAGTATGTAGGTACTTGATAAAGTGTATTTTAAAAGTAAGTCAATGAAGTGCAGACTTATAACTGCAGTGGTAGTACTATAAAGGCAGAAATAGTCACTGTTTTTCTGTGTGCTGCATTTGAAATAAAATCAGGAAAAACTAGACAAGCCCTGTGAAGCTGTGGGAATAGAAACTTTGCTATAGGTAGCACAAGTGACATGAGACAGTTTCTTCCAAAATTAAGTGTTACTAACCCTGGAAAAAAACCAAGAAGATATCCAATGTAAATGAAATATGTTTGTTGCAACAACAAAATTCCATAGAGATTGGTGACATCGAAAAATGTGAATGATAGGTTACTGTTACAGGAGAGTTTTAATTGCTTGTTCAAATGCTCTGAAAACCACAACTTGTGGTTTAGTACTCCTGGGAAGAGAAAACTTAAGTTCTGTCTTTGGGATGGAATAATATTATACAACAGGAAGTTTGAAATATACTCAGAAGCTATCCTGGATAATCACTTCAGCGTGAGATCATACGCCAGTTGTATATCTTTAAGTGTCATTGAAATTCTGAATATATATAAAAAAAAGAGATGTTTTCTTGCCTGTTGCTGTGGATGGGGTTAAGCACTTAATTCATAAGAGTGAAGCTACAATATATGTTATTGATATAAAGCGGTGAGTAAACAAAGTTCAATGGTAAATGCGACTGGTTTAAGAAGATGCGATGGCAAGGTACACTTGGCTATTTACTGCATGGAGGACAGGGTCAGACAAAACTGTCAGGGAAACCTTCCCATTGAGTCACAAGTTTTAGAAAGGACCCCCTTGCTTTCTAAACTCCTTCTCAGAGAGGAGCGTAGGTGCATCTGGATCCAATCCTAGTCCTAGACTTGGTCAATGGTTTATGTCTAAAGGATTATATATGCACAATCACTCTAAGATATCATCTTAGTGAAGCTTCAAAATTTAGGATGCTATTAGTCACTTTCTGAGGATCTGTTGTGGCAAGGAATCTCTCAACCTCGAGGAGTAACCTTGAGATGCAGCCCTACTCAAGGGGTCATCCTGGTGTGCAGCCCGCTGCCATGCAGGAGACCTCAAAGGGCTCTTGAACTACTCACTATTTATGGGAGTAAGATAACTGACTCATAGTCATGTCTGCAAACCAAGTGAAGACGTTAATTTTTTCCAAATTTGGCTTAAGTCAGACAGTGACCAGCACTGTGGTTATGTGGGTGCATTGCCATAAATTAGCCCTTGGCTAGTGTGTTGTTATCTGTCTCCCCCGAATCCACTTTGACCAGATACATCCATCACAACCACCACTGGTGGTTATCACTTGAGCAGGGTTACAGGAAAAGGTCGGGTCAGGACAAGGTGGGAGCAGGAGGGAAGCACACCATCACACCTTTATAGGCACCACCCTTACACTCCAATCAAGACTTCTAATAGATTCATCCCACACTTTCAGAAAAGCAGTGGAATACAGAACATAGTACAAAGAAGTAATTCACATTTGTCTTAGTCTAAGGTTTAAATGACTCGACTCCGGTCCTAAAGCACCTTGATCACAATTGCTGAAATTCCAAAAATCCCCACAATTGACAAATGGTAAAATCATTTGATCAAAGTCTGAAGCAAGCATTTTGTTGCAAAGTCTGCCATCTATTAAATTACTATCTTGCAGGTACCACGCAAGCATATGAGCACCTGCTAGAATGGTACGAATAGTGATACTCCTGACACATACCCTTAAGAGTACTGTTAAAATAGTAATAATTTTGTAATAGAAAAGGAAGCATTTGAGTAGTTTGGCACTCCTAGTCCAATAAATGATAAATGTTACTTTTGGTGTGAGCACTGTGGAACTCTCAAAGTAGCACTGTGTTTAGGTAAGAACTGGGAAGTCAGGTTAAAAATTAAAAAAAAAAAATACTTCTAGCACACATAGAAACATCTAAGTAGTAGGTTACTTGGTAGCTCCATATAGAATTTTTATCATGTTGGTAAATTAATGCATTCTCTAAATATTAAAAAAAAAAAAAAGTTGTTTTGCTATAACTGTCTGTGAATTACAGTAGCACTATTTTGTAACACCATTTATTACAAAATATCACAAAACCATCAAACTTGCCAGCTTCTTGAGCTGGCATATACAGCATATACAATAATGTCCTAGTGCCTGAACTGTAGAAAGAAATTTCTTTAAAACTTCTAACTGTGCTAAAAGTTCTTCTTCTAAGTCTTTCTCCATTCAAATTTTATGAATGTCAATTTGTTCAAGCTCACACTTTCAAATTTATTAAATCTTGTTGTTTTTTTTTTTTTCAAAAGCCTGGGTTCGAGCTTAGAGGGCTTTTGCGTGTCACCGCTGAGTGTATCCCAGGAAAATGACATATCATTACATTTCAGTCCTCAACTGCCTATATATAATTTATTTTAGAATAAAAGATTCATCAGAAATAGTTAAAACTCAGACTACATGATATCATAGGTTTTCCTGTTAATAATGGGAACTCTTGCACTCACATAAAATAATTTGAGAGGAAAAGGCATATTTTGTATCCAGATATAACTATATAACTTTGTCTCTTCCTCAAATCTTGAAAAAGAAATTTGCTGTTACAGAGTTACATACCTTTAGATGTCAAATCCATGCAGTTATAATTACGATTGTGCAATAAAGAACATTACTACTAATAAATTATAAATGCTTTGCCAATGTAAACCTGCATTTTTTTTTAACTTAACATGCAATGATGGTGAAAGACAGCATGAGATTTCTCTCTACAGATTTTGCAGTGTGACTTATTCATAATAACCTTTAATACTCTTCAGCAAAAAATCTGTTAAAAATTAAGCTTACTGTCATAGCAAAGAATATTTTGAATACACCTTGCACATCTAACACCAATTTATATCTTCACATTTTCTACAATAGTATTTTACACTTACATTGCACCTCCTACAAAAATAAACTTTAGAAGACCTCACATATGATGTTAAAGTCAAGTTCATAAAACAACTGTGACTGAGTACAGTAATTGCTGGGTATTAGAAATAAGTAAGACGTCAGATTTCATGTGTAGAACATCATGGGGAAATATTAATTACAAGTTATTAGGAACTTAATCTGAGAGTTGTTTAGGAAAGGTCAGTCAAAATTATTTCAAAGAAGAAATGGAAAGAATATGAATGTCTCTCCCCTTCCCTCTTCCATCATTAAGCACTCATTATGAGACATGATTAAGCAAAGTGTTTGAAATCCTGCAACTAGTTGATCACTTAATCTGTGCAGCAGAAGGTTAAAGACTGTACCGCATTAGACTGAATCATCTAACCACATACTCTGATGAAGATTTTGCACAATAGGAATCTTGTTCTTGAAAAATCCTTAGAGGTTTAATTTTCCTCTGTGTGTGGATTTTTTTTCTAAAGAGAGAAAATGATGAATCTCTATATAAACCATTCATCCCTAAATGAAATTAGCACTGTAAGGTGCTGGGATCAAGAAAGTTAAATTATCTTTTCAAGATTCACCAGTAACAGAAACTGTTCAAAGTATTTCATTATTGCTTCATCAAGACTGAGGGGGGAAAATACCTTGTTCTCATTCTTGAGGAAATCTTGCTTTGCAAAGTTTTGCTGCAACAGCAGAGAAACACACTGAAGCAGGATCAGGGAGGTTTGAGTTTTGTGAGTGCACCATTGAGAGCTCTCTAGGTGGGGAGACAGAGGTCTGATAAAACAATTCCTGTTAGGACTTCTGATTCTATTTCAGAAAGCTGTGGACGTAAGTAAGAATCTCTGCCTATCTCCTCGCTGATCCTTTAAATCCTTCACAGCTTCAGTGATCATCTTTGAGGGTACCTTTGAGAAGTTATTGTTGTTCATAAGAGTTAATGGGTTTCATTCCACAGTGCATTAGAGCTGCTTTTTTTATCGCAAACAAGGCAGAAACCAACTGCTATGAGAACCAGTGGTGGGAATATTCCCTAGAAGTAACTTCAGTAATACTTCTGGTTGTAAGAACTTCCAGCTGTATCTTCTTCCGCAACAACTTCTAGCTGTGGCTGTAAGAAACACAACCAAATTAAAAAGGCTGCAGTTTGAACTCCTTCCCCAAGAAATCTTTTAAAAAGAGAAATGCCTTCTATGGCCAGCTACAGGACTCTAAAGTGAACTTCAGTCTACTTTACTGACATCCACCACTGGATAAGTGCCTGGTTCACATTTGCTGAGTCTGTGGAAAAGCAATCACTACATAAACCGTTTCACGGTCTTGATAGCTGCCAGTCACAAGTCTTAAGCATTAAAGCCACCTGAGATCTGATGCTGCCTTTTCCCTTCCAAGTCTGCTCTCTACTTGAACCAAACTAGAGATTTAAATCTGCTCTTCCAATGTCATGGTATACACATGGTTAAGTTATTTCTCTTGGAAGTTACTAATTTCTACACAACACACGTAAATATTTAGAAAGAAAGAGTAATCCTCAAAAGGGAAACGTGCTATTGTCCTGTCCTGCTTTCAGGTGCAAGGGAATGTTATTATTTGAATTATTTTTATTTTCTATTTTTGTTACAGTAAAAAAAAACACAAATCAAAGCAGTTCAGATTGGCTTCCATTTGGTAACAGTTACCAGTTCAGATGTAAAACTGAAGAAAACTGAAAAAAAATGACTAAAACTATTTGCACAAACTAAACTTCAATTTTTGAAAAAAAAATATTTTAAGCTTTTCAAACCACCTCCTCTATTACAAGAATACCATAATTAACTAAGATTAAAAGTTTTATTTTTAAAAAAGTTTGGTTTAAAGTTTGAAAACACGGAAAAAGTGTTTTTCCATTTTTTACCATTTCTTTCCACTTGCCTTCAATCAGTACAAAAATACTTGCCACTTAAGTTCTATAAACTTATCAATACAAATCTACTGAAAAAGGGTATTTGAGGAGCAGACATGCCCCTGGCACATAACTTCACGCTCAGTTTGCTCATAATTTATGAGGAAAAGAGCCTTCACTGTCTCACAAATGCAACAACCTGCTTCGGCATGTCATTTTATTTGAGACAGTGAGACTATGCATAGCTTCAAATGCACCACTGGAACAGCCTCTTCTGTCAAACATTTACAACAATTATTTCTTTGAATGACATTCAAAGATAAACCAAAAAATATAAAAGTGCCAAGTCAATACAAAGATATAAAAAAAACCCCTCAACCTTTGGTTCAGACATTTCAATTGCTGAGAGCAGAAAACATTACCTTTTTTTTTTTTTTTTCTTTTTGAGAAGTACCTCTCTCTTTCTCACAATTACTTTAAGGGTTGTATCCCATCTTTCTCTCCAAAGTCTGTTCATATTTCATATTTCCAGATTTTTCCTCAGGCCTAATTTTAACATGTAGGGCCTGTTTGGAGAAGAATTCCACTTCACTAAGATTTTGAGGTCTCAAAATATGATTTTGCTATGATTCTAAACCAAAACATTATAAAGTCCATAAGGAAAATGCATGTATCTGAAGACAAAAACAGTTTTGCCAGAAACAGTTCATTTTTTAACTTTCTTTTTACTTAGTATTATAACACAAATTTTTATTTCAAAATATTCAATATTAAAACTTGACCTAAAAAAAGATATACTGGTTGTAACAAGTTTTAAAATAGAATAACCTGAGGTTGCCAGGGCTTTTTCCTATTTTTTGTGTGTGTGTTCTTTCTTGAAACAAAGTTCTAAGAATAAATCTCTGTTTTAAATCAAATACTTTGATTTAATTTGAGCAATATATTCTCACAAAAACAACTCTGCTTTTTCGGTCTTCATCAGAAACCCTAGCCATAGGGTTTTTTTGTACAGTAAAAAGAATTGGCTAATCTAGGCTGCTCTGTACAAATGCAGCCACACCACCTGTGCACTTGTTACTTGCCAGACTGCGGTGATTTATAGTTTTTTCTGTGGGAAATCTGCATGTACCCTGAAAAAATGTCCTATGATCTGTTGGCTAAACTTCAGCTGAATTCGGAGGTCCTGCAAGAATTCACAGGTATGGGATCTCTGGAGAAGCTTCCACTTTGGACAAGCTTTGAACCAGCCTGACAGGCTTAATGTGGACAAAGTTACTGTTAGTTCTTTCACATTATTCTTAGATATTTTGGAAGTATCATTGTGCAAATGTTAAAGCAGACAGAGTGCTACAAGAAAAACGTTCTTCTATTCCACACACTGCAATACTGTCATTATATTGATTTTTCCCAGCTTCCTATGTTCCTGAAAACATTTCAACTCATTCATGTTTTAAACATCACACTACATACTCTTCTGAGTGACAAGTCTTTCCCCCTGCACATTCCCTATTTGACTTAATACAAAAGTATAATTGGCATGAAAATACCAATAGTGGGAATGTCCTTTCCATAGGATATGTTAAAGTATTTAAAGAATTTTTAAAAGTTTGTTATGTGGAACTTATCAGCATCTACATATATACTGCTTATTATAGGAATATCTACAGTTACCCCTTCAAAACACATCTTGGATTCTTTGGCTATTATTCCAGAGCATCAGCCAGTGATGTACATGCACTTATATTTACGGTGCTCCATTACCACTGCATTCAGGTATACCACAGTCTTTTTATTTATTTGTAAACCTTCTGCAAACTCAGTAATTCCAGTATAAAGGATTGTATGCAACAGAACTTGGTTCTGTACAGATGAATACACAAGTTCAAGCTCTTAAACAACAGCACAGAAAAACTAAATGCATGCTTTCTGAATTAACGAACACATCTGTTTGCTCTAGAATTATATATGAAAAAGAGAAATTATGAAAAGTTACAAACTTGGAGTAAAATAATAAGAGAACTTTTTTTTCAAATGATGATTAAGCATCCTTCTTCTTGCAGGAAATGTTCACTAACTCTTTGCAACCTGCTTATGGGAATATTCCAAAGATCGCAATTCTCCACCAAATCATACATATTGCAAGATCAGCAAGCAGTAATCAAAGTGTTCTCCTTCAGGTCTGTCTCTAGTTGGTCATGCATGGATTTCCAACGTGAAACCTAGAATAATTTTTTTTTAAAACCGTTCGAACTTTGTTAGTATCAGCTGTGCTACCTCTCAGAGCAAAACCTTTACACCAAGAGAGGCTAAGACCCATCACTGAAACATTAAATACTTGGAGACTCTGCTGTAAATCAGGAAAACTTTTCCTTCCTCTACTACCCTTCATGTAAAGTAAAGATTTATAATGTGCCACTGAAGATTTTCTGAATAGACCGTGTGAAGCTCCCCACAGTAACATTTTAAGATTTACCTCTTTATCCACAACAACTTAGAAATACAGGATGCTGCATTTCCATGTACCTGAAAGATGAACACTTTAGTCATAGGGTCACATTCTCTACTTCCACAGCAAAGTATTTTTCTTCATTCAAATCGCTATTTCTCCCTAGTATACTTCCACCTGTCCATCTCATTTTCTTCATATGCCTGCCTAGGACTTCACCAGAAATAGGAGGTCCTCTTTCACTTAGCTACTGTCTTGCACTTTGGGAATGTTCTCCTGAACTGTCTTTGATTTTTGCAAAGTTTTCTCTTATACCGTGAACAAAAGTCTTGAAATCATATTATTGTCTCGAATAACCAGGACCCTTTGAAAAAGGGCTTCCAAAAGTTCTCTCTTTGTGGCATCCTCATGTGTCTGTCACATATCAGCAAACATTTGCTGGGTAGAAGATGCAGCAAACTGTATTGGTAGAGCTGACTGAAAGAGCACACGTACATATGAGATACATACCACCCTACGTGCTTCTAAAAAGAGTGGTTTAGGTAGGGGTTGCTTTGTTCTTTACTACTAGGTGTTAGTTAATACTGGATTGCTCCTACAGCTTCTTGGCAGCTGTTGACCTTGGTTTTATTTGTCATTGATGTCTTACAGGGCACACAATTCAAATTAAGACGTAATATTCCTATATTTTAATGTCTAGCAAGTACCAGAGGACCATTAGACTGTGCAGTTATCTAGTTTATGACTTAATACAGCCAAGCGCTTAATTGCTTTCTTCCCTTAGTGGATAAGGAAGATGGCAAGAAGGAAACAAGGGCTGCTGTTGAATTTCCATTTCAGCTACCTGGGAGTCAGAATGAAACTAGGTTTCACAATTCTGACAGAAGGAACCCTTAATTCCACTTGTATAACATACGGTGGTTACCTTGCTTTCCACCACTTTCCTTCATCCAGTTTCACAGTGGACTAACTAGTCAGTCTGTGACCTTAGTCAGTTATTTATCGGATTCCTACTGATCTGGTAGCTTCACCTAGGGGAAGCACAGAGTGAAGTTTAACATTGCAGTGCCCTGAAGGACGCAGGTATTATAGGTGTGAAAATCAAGCATTTTGTTAATTGGATATTAGGTGAACATGAGCAGGCAGAACGGAAAGTGTGTGGGTATGCTACTAGTTGGGAAAAAAGCAGTCCTACTTCTTGAGGATGAATTAGAAATGAAGAATAGTGGAACTTAATTTAACTACTTTGTTTTGAAGGGCAGATACTTGTTGTGTTCCAAAATTTAGGCCTAACAACTGCTTTGACCCCTACTTTAACTCCAAAACAATCCTGAGAAACTACGTTTATTGAAGAGAAGATAAATTTCAGTTATCAAGATAGCACCTGTAATCTAAATAGCAATTAGTCACTCCAAAGGCTCATCAGTTACATCCTTGGAGTTAGAAGTAAATTCAGAATGGTTTTGATGAGGTCCAGCATGTCACTACATGGGAGGAGAATTTCCCTGTATTTTAGAAGGATGCCGAGTGCACTCTATGGCCACTCATTTTAATTATGAGAGGTACTTATTGCCTCAGGAACAGGAATCTTATTTCTCCATAGAAGACAAGGCAGGTTTTCAGTTAGCTCCAGGAAAAATGATTTTATGTCATTAATGTTTTTATCTACACAGTTTAGGCTACTTTATTTTATTACACATAAACTAACATATAACAGGGTTGACAATGCTTGTATAGAGCAGACAGTCATAAATCTTTTTTTAGTCAGATTAATGAGAGATTTTATGAAGGAAAGAGCTCATTTAGGGATTATGTCTGAGACTGTATTGCAAAGTCTTGTCTATGCAAGTACATTAAAGGTGATAAAATATTTAGAATTACTTAATGAATCTATTCTTATCTCTAAAAGAAAAGAAAGGGGGGCAATTCATGCAGTTAGTGCTTAATGGAAAAGGTTTATGTGCTGATACATGTTGTTTTGTTAACCTCCTTCTAGTTAATTCATTATGTATTATTGAAAAGCCTCTCACAAGACACAGTAAGAGAGTTTCTCCTGTAAGCTAGGCAAAATAATTAACAGAGTAGAGGTGCCCTGGTTTTATACTACTGCCAATACAAACCATGCTTCTCCATGTCATCTACTACTGTGTCATCAACCATTTGTCATCCCTTTCTTTTATAGAAGAAGGAAAATAATAATTTAAGGTATCCTTAAAGGTCTCACACCACTCCTTCCCTAAAATAGCCCAGCCCCTACCTTCTTGAAGAATCCAGTGCTAATTGCAAAAGACATAACTCCTATTTTTAAGTTACTCCATATGCTCACAGAATTTGTAGGCCCAATGAGTGAAAACACACCAAAAAAATTGAAAGAGCATTTCACTGCACTTTTTCCCACTACAGAGACTCAGTTTTCCTCTGATGGGTATTATCAGACCTCTTGATGACCATAGTTCTGTTTTTCTTTATTTCCATAGCCTTCTTACACTTCGCAAAAACCGCAGATAACATAGAGGGCACATTGATTTAAGTGAGAGGGGTTTTTTCATTAGCTGTGGTGAAAGAATGATATTTTTTTTCATTAGCTTCAGTGATGGTGATTTCATTCTAAAGCAAATTTCACTGGAACAACTTCAGCCAAATTCACCCGTATTTTAACTGAGGAAGACTGGAAAAAATCTGCTTTTTTTCCTCCCATCTGGCCCATTCTTTTTTAGCAATGTCTTTTCTGGTGTTGTAAAGCCATACTTCCTCTTTTTTTAATTTTCAGTATATTTATCCCCTATTTTTATTCTGTTTTACCAGTGAAGCATGGTAGACAGGATTTTCCATCCAAACATTGCTGGATTCTCTTCTATTAATATGAATTACTCTTGAATTTTTATGCTACTATCAGATACAATGTGGCAGACAGGTGTTAATGGTAATGAAAAACATATTTTTCACATGAGAGTGAAGCATGCTATACCACTAAAGCAAGGGACTGAAAGTTAAATGACCTGGGTCATCAAGCAGCTATGCGCAAATAATTTAGAACAGCCTTCCCTAACTTTAGTTAAATTGGACAGCCAATTTAGATTTCACATATGCAACATCCCTGAAAATCAGGTCAGTCATCTGAAGTGCCCATATCTGTGTTTATCTCACATGCTTTATAAGTGTTAAAGTCTCTGTGACATTTTTCCTCTCTAAGATTAAAAATGCTTTGTTTTTTTCACAAAGGTGTATAATAAGGCTTAACTAGTTAATTTAATATATCACTATTACTAAATAATTAAACCTCTTAAAGATCCACAGATGAAAGCTGCTAATGAAACACTATAATTAAGAAGCTGGTGTTAAGAAACGTGCAAGTCATGGTAGCAACTGCAAGTAGTTCTAATGAGGTCATAACATACCTTTTTCATTTTCTCATTGGGTATAATAATCCATTTGTATTGGAAAAATAATAGTAACAGACATTTATTCTTTTATGATCATAAGCAAAAAGTGTGAAAAGATGCTGTCCATCCTGTTGTTGCAAATTCTGACAGTGAATGGCTGAAAAAATCCTTTTAGCAATTGCATTTCCGTCTGAAAGAAGGCATTAAAGGTTTAGAAATATTGGAGAAGAAACTGATTTAGAGTTTAACATTATCCTCTGACCTACTACATGTAATGACTAACGCGTTTTAAGATTAGAGGGCATGTCCAGACAGGATGTGGAAAGGTTATATTTGAATGATGCAGCAGTTTTAATTGCTGACTATTAGAGGCAGATTCCACTAGAAAGAAACCTCCACTATCTTTTACGCTGCTTGTCTTCCACAAATGTTTATTTGTACAGAAAAACTGCATTTTCTACCACTTTGTTGAAGGGTCATGGGACTTTTTACCCAATTTTTGACTTTTAAAAAAATTACCAAAGGCTACCTGCCACTATAAAGACTCTGGTTTTTGCAAGTTTTAAATTCAAAGCTGAACAACAAGGGTCACCTTTTTACTTGCAGTGCACCTCATTTAGCAAACAAAGACCTCATCCATGCCCTACAGATCAGTCTGGTCTCAAGCACATTGTGCTCATGAGTCATCAGTGTGATCATGTCTGCTTATTATTTTACAAGTCCCCACAAAACTGAAGAATATCAAGGCTGAACCAAGACAGTGAAGACCATGAACTTGATCAGAACTTCAACAGGATCTCATATTTGAAGCACAGGCCAAAGGAGACTCCAGTTCACTTTTTTTTCCAACTGAACTGTCTTTGCTGCACCAAGACAGCAGAGAAGCCATTCCTCAATTTTATTACCAAGTAAGGAAATGAAAGATTTTAGACTTGGAAAACAAATGCAAAGGTTGCAGCAGCTACTTTTGGGGCTAAAAATACTTTTTGGATGCTAACCAGTGCCTAATTTCCCATAACATTAAAAGCAAACCTTTTTATGTGAACTCTATTTCTTTTCACTTTGAAAAAAAAACCCCAAACTTTCTGTCAAACGAATTTGTTTATATAAAAAGATTCTTAACAGCTAAAAGCTTTACGATGTATTTAGCACATCATGAAGGCACAGTGTTACTTGTTTATAGCAGTGCAGATGATTTTGCTGTTTACTTTTACTTTCCAGATCACCACTTACACAGAAAAAATTCACAATGACTATTGCATTATGTAAAACTGTTCAATAAAGCCATTTTTTTTCAATTTTTTTCTAACGTACATTGGATTTCATTAATGTAAAATCTGTAAAATAATGTCACATCATTAATTATATCTCAATTTAATTAATTCAAATATCATATATAATTAGAAATTATAGAAGTGAAGCAGTATTATTCTCTCTGGCTGAGGCAGGTCAACTCTGTCCCAGCTGAAACCTTCTTAGATGCAAATAATATTTAAGGATCCTTTCTTGAAAAGTGCTATAGTCTACAAGGATTTTTTTTTTTTCCCTCAGGATCATGCAATATTTGGTTACAACTACTATAATTTACTATCTTATATAATGCAGTGTTGGAAACCCACATCAGACAGTAGAGGGAAAATATGCCACTGTTTCATGATCCTTTATCTCACATGGTGGACTGGATTCCCTGACAATTTAGTTAAGTAATTTTATTTTAAAAGATGGTTGAATGGAAAAGGTACTCTGAAAAAAACAGACATGTCACCCATAGAAAAAAGCAGCTGACAAGAAAAAAAATCACCATAAAGCAGCAACTTTACTTGTCTAGTAAAGTGCTACATCTGCAAGGCAAAGGCATCACTAAGACTTCAGCATCTAAATAGGAGAGAGCTTAACAACCTGCCATCCTGTTTAAATTACAAAAGGAAGAGAAACTGAAATACTTTTGTACATTAGAACAGTGATAGCTTTTCAAAATGAACATAGAAGCATGTTATCCAAAGGAGTGTCTACTAGCCTTAGTAAGCAGAAAGAGAAGAAATTACATCAATATGACGACTTTATTATTTCAAGTCATGTAATTCCCTACACAGTAGTATCTAAGTTGTCCTGAAGACCTTTCTTCCTATAAACTGAGGGTGAACGAGTTGCCACATAACATCTTTCGCTACCAGAAGCACTGGAAAGCATACCAACAACTAATACATATGTTGTTATCAGATACAATGTGCACAGACCTAAAGTACATTAAAAGAATCCTTTTGTCAACAGTTCATGATCTGAGCACGCAAAGCATGAAGATCATCCTTTTTTTCCAGTCAGGGACTCGTTATCCTGTTCTTTACATTATAAATATTCCCAAATACAAACCAGCAATGGTTTCAGTACTGCCTAGAATACCCAGAGTTGATGGTTTGCACATGATAAGCCACTCTCATAAAAAATGTAACAAATTCCAGACAAGAAAGTGAGGAGATAGATTGAAAGCCCAGGAAGGTAAGGGTCACACAGCACATCATCAGCAGAGCGTGCTGGAGATTGCCACCTCCTTTACTTAGCAGGATCTCCTGTTTCACAAGGCAGAAGTGTCTTTCATAGTAAGCACTTTATCTTCTAACCTAAGCAGCAAAACTATAGCAGAGCAGTCCATCCCCACTCTTCCCAGCATGATGATACCCCATGAGTGGTATCTCAGCATGAGATGTGATACAGTGTGACTGTATTAAAAAAAAATTAAAAAAATCACCATTCTGGATGAGAGAGAGTGAACAGTGAAGTGGATAAAGCTGGAAAATAGAGTATCATGACATTTTTGAAAATTGGTTTTAAGAATCCAAAGGCTAAGTTCAGGGGTTTTGGTTTGGTGGTTTTTTTTAGTAGAAACTTGCAGTAAACTGCTTTCACTTCTTGGTTAAGAACCTTACATTACTTCTGGCACAGGATCACAACACATGTGAAGACATAAGGGAACATTAGTGAAGAAGTGCAAATCCTGGGATTTTCAATCACTTGAATGGACAGCTGTCAGCTCAAATACAGTATCAGTTAAAACCAACTGCTGCAAGTATAATTGAAAACATAAACTCTGTGAAGGAGATCATTGTTGTGAACAGCTATTCTCCAGAGTTCTTGTTAACTGATGGCATGCAAACCTCCTGAAGGAAAACCAGGACATCCTTGAAACAATTCTACCTGTGACAAACTTCTATAGTAGAAACAAGTCACTCAGAAAATGTAAAGTCACTCAAAAATGCAGACTGACAGACTGGATCCCTGAATGACACAGCTTTGACTCTGGTGTTCTCTTCTAGAGGTCAGTCAACGTGTCATAAACTTAAATGGAACTGTAATTACATCACTGCGTTGAAAAACCTACATTTTACTCTTTTTCTTTTACTTCATAGGAATATAACATTCTAGTAATAAAGCAGTCATACTCACTTTGAAAATCATACAGTCAGAGGCTTAGACTCTACAGTTTGCAGGAAAACCTGTGAATCCACATAACTCTCTTGATCTTAGGTAAACAAAATATGCTGCAGGATCACTCCTGCAGCCTACTTCCAGGCAAACATCTGTGACCACAATGACAACAGGGATGTGACAGCCCAACAAGGTTACCTCTGGTTGCAGCTAAAGAAATGAATAGGAGGTTGGAAGAAGGTATTTAGATGATATTTTGATGTATTGAAGTGGATTTGATTCCATAATTAAAGGCTCGCTGAGCCTTTACATATTATCTTTTAGCAGTCACTTTGGTGAAGCAGTTAATGGAACTGGTAAGGAAGGCAATTAACCAGCTTAAATATTAATGAAAATCATCCCTGAATTTTCAAGGCACAATAGTTGTAACAAAGATGCTTCAAATGTTCAGTTACAGAAATCTCAAAATGACAATAATTGGATAAACACAGTTGCCTTACAGTACAAATGCAAATCGCAAATGCACTTATCTAGAAAATACAGTTATAAGAAAAAGTTCAAAGTCTTAGTTTAAGCGTACCTTCCATGATTGCATAGATTGACTTTAACAAGAGAGCCCTAGGAATTTGAAACCTACTATATTTGTTAGTCCACCATATTTAGTATGTTTACACAATGCAATTCATATCCAGCTATTTCCAGAGTTTTCAAGCCTCCACAGTTACTTTCTAAATGGAATTCATATAGTGACCAATAACAAGCAAGATAGTGTATACAACTGCTCTGCCATAGGCAGTACCTACAAATAACACGCCTGGCAAAGTTAGTCGCTTCAGGTCAAATTCATAATCTGATACAGGCTGCATACTGCTTTTGCGATGCAGTCATCTCTGGTTTCTCCTTATGTAAACATATAAGCAAGTTATAGGAAAAGGAAGCTTTTATAGAACATGTTATTCCTCTTGGAATATTGTTCACAGTGGCAGCTACTCTGTTGACGTAATAGCTTCTATCTCATTATTTCTTTTACAGGGATTGTCTGCAACAGTCATTATGTCTTCAAATGGATCACAGAAAAAAAAGACTACAGGATGGATCATCCCTCTCAAGCTATACACCACCCCCCTCCAAACTCTTAATTCCTCCAGATTCTGTATTCAGTAAAGCTTTGATAATCTTAGATCAATGCCTAATATCCTAGCTCAAGTGAAGTACAGCTTTTTGATAACCACTCCTTTCTAGCCTCTACTCATCGTGGATAGAAGTGAGTCCTTAAGAAAGCTGAAATTTGCAAAGTTGGGTTTAACCCGGCTCTACCAAGCAAAAAAACCAAAAACCTCCAACCGAGGTTCACAAATGCCTTATCTGCTTCTGCTTCACTGGTGTTTTGCAGCTGGTCAAAGAGTTTCATGATTTCTGTTTCATAAACAGATCAGGATGGAAGGGGGTACCTGGAACAAACTGAATGTGTTGTCCCATTGCTGATCTGTGGAAACACAGTATTAGCTTGATTCAATTAATTGTAATGCAAGACAGGAACAAGGCTTATGGCATAATGGCACTCTGTTTTTGGAAATATGGTTTTATATAATCACAATCATTTGCAGTAAAGAATGCTACAGGCTGCTTTTCCAGTTTTATCTCAACTTGAAAAATATAAATGATCAGGTATCTCTCAAAGGCAATAATGAGATAATTACTTTTGTGTGTTGAGAAACTTAAGTATAGCACGCTGAAAAGCATGTATCTTTCTAAATAAATACACTAAAAATAAATAAATCCAATGAAAATAAATCATCAGTAGATGTTTTCAAAAACTGTCAGATTTTTATTGATGTGATATGTAGTGTTTCTGTTCAAAGAAGCAGTTTGTTTATATCTTAAATGTTTTAATGTTGTTATGCTTGAATAGCACTAAATTTAGAAAATAAAAGGAACAGGATAATTTCAACCTACAAATTATTTCCATGTGAGGATGCACACAAATTTGGCCTGGGATACGCCTGCGAGATTTGGATACTTATGTTTTATCTTTGCAATCTCTAGCAATTTGGATTCAGAATGTTCTAAAGATCCAACGTGACATAAACCTTCTCATTAAATTATTGTATAAAGCCATCTTTAGCTAATCACCTGAAGAATTTTTTCTTCTTCACTGGAAAGAATCATTGGGATAAGTAAATATGAATTAATAAAAGTGACATTTTTAAAGTATGTGCTTTTTTTTTGTAATCTGATCCTGACATCATTATACTCTATAGTGAAAAACACTACATTAGCAAAGATACCGCATCACATCCTTAATCAGCTGGAAAAGGAATGCCAGTGACCTGGGTAAGAGTCTCAAATTCATTTCCAAAGGAAGTCTGGGAGTTGAAAACTTCAAAATACCCTTTAGTCACGAGAACCCTCTATAATACACAAATATCAAGCTTTCAGATTTCATGCTTCCTTCTGACTTACAAAGAACAAAGGCTGTATACACAGGTGAATTTGTATATTCCAACTTATTTTGAAAAAGATAATAAATGTATCACTGAATTCTATAACTGCTTTACTCTATATTTCAGATATTTGCTATGCAACTTTTGATGTTTCAGGCATTATTACATTACATTCACCTGGTGACAAGAATATTTTCTTATAATTCACTCCTCTTGTGGAATGTTTGTCTTTCAATGCCTACATCTGTTCTAGGAAAAAAACCCATCTCAATTAAAAAAAAAAACAAAACACCAGTGTACCTGCATTTACTTTTTAGCAGATTCCTATAGACTCCTTTCCTCCCAGTACCCTTTTCCAGGCTCCTACAGAGATTGCTGAGATGGAGGCAAGATAGCTTGGAAATCCAGGTACTAACAAATGAAAAGTCATGGGAAGTGAGTGATAGAATACGAGATGTCTCCTGAAACTAGACTCATGTTGATACAAATATCATGCTTAACATGCACTACAGCATCTCTTAAATTATTTTGGCTTAAACCTTGCTTCCTTTCATAATGTTTCATTTACCCTTTATTAAACTAGCTCTATAATTACTGTACAATTTAAAAATAAGCACTTACGCTTTTGTAGTACATTTAAGTTCTACAGACACTTGGGGAAATGCACAACCATGTTGCTCTTGCATCCAGTATTTCAGGCAAAATGATTAAGATGACACCAGAATCGGCTTCTTGAAAATAATTATGGCAAATAAATTTACCTTACTACAGCACTCCAGACATTCAATTCAACTTGTAAAATGTGTCATCAAATATCAGAAAAACAATAAAGCGGACTTAACCAGGTCCCTGTTTTTATCACCAGACAGGTGATTACCTGCAAATCTCCCCTTACTAGTCAACAGTTTTCATGCCTGAGGAAACTTGGCTGGGACTGGCAGCTACTAAAACATTGCTGCAATTTGCTGCCAATGTTTGATGATCTCTTGCTTTACCATACAACAACTGCTCTTGCCTTGGACCAAGTTCCAGTATGGGCCTTAGTTTCTGTTTTGTATGGAGGAATGGTGGTATTCCATATAATTTCTAACTTACTGTTGTGGATTGTGATGATGTTAATTTTATTAAGACATAGCACACTTCCAAGAAATGACAATCAATATAGGACAAGGAGTGACAGCTTGTCTGTCCCCAAACACTAAAGCAAAAAATCTTTGACTACAAAAGGAACTATGAAGCCCATTTTTTTAAACATGAGTATTCCTGTTGGATGTTTTACAGTAACACCTAGCAGACTCTGTTCATTGACTTCATGCGCTAGTTTCTCAACCTTCACTAATACCTAAAGACATATAAACAAAACTCACCAATTTTGGTAAGGAATTTACAAAGTGGAGATCAAACACAATTTTAAATGTTGATTGCAGCAAAACCTGCTCTTAGTGATGTGCCAGCCCTAGAATTGACAGTCACTTTCTGCAGTAAGATGAACACTAAGTGCCTTCAAATCATCATATTTAGTCAGCTTAACATCAAAATATGGTGTGAAAATTTCACAACGGCTACATCTCTCAATATCCAAATACTGGTTAAGCACATCTGACAATCATGATGTGAAACAATTAGTTTCACAGAATTAGAAGTGTGGTTTTGGACTCCTTTATTTCTTTTTAAAGAATAAAGAAAACAAAACCCCAAAAACAACTCTGAAAAGAAAGGAAAGGAAAGAAAATAAAGGAAACTGGTCAGATAGAAAGAAAAGGAAGACTGATTGTAATACTAAAAATTCTGTAATAAGGTAATGTGTTTTCTAAAGCAGGTCAGGACCTGCAAATTAAAATTCCTGTTCTGTTAGAAAAAGGTACCTGCATCTTTACTAATTTTGCCCACTTTGTTTTTTAAGAGTTAAAGAGCTTCCTTTGCACTTTAACTTAGTGAGAATACTAATATATAATTAAAGGGGGGATGGAATACTTACGTTGGTATTGAACATCACATAGAAAGCCAAGCCTGAGGTGGAACCACTACATGTAGGGGCTGGGCCATGAGACAGGAAGACACTGGCAGGTGAGAGTGATGCCCCATCCCCTTAGGTCCACGGGGCTGGATCCACACTGGAAGAGGAGCTGAGACCCAGACTGCTTTATGCGTGTAGTGTGCAAGTGCCATGAAGTAGGAATCACTATATTCCTCCTCAAACCAGGAGATTAGTAAACAAATTTTAGCTTGCACATCACTGAATATTGAGATTTTAGCCCCATGGGCACATAACTGGCCAGCTGTGGACTTGCAGACTCTTAGAACACCCAAGTTGAAACAAAACCAATGCAGTTTCTCTGGATCTTTCATAATCTACACGGGATGCTTCATGTTGTGCCACAAATTTCAGGATTGAAAGAAAAAATAAGATCCATGTAAAAGGAAATTTATTCTGACTAGAAAATAAGAACCTTGATTTTCATATCTTTAGCTAAAGAATGTTTTAAAATGAAGACAATACAAAAGCCAAAATTCATAAATCTGGATTCAGAATAATAACTCTCCTAGCAATGATCCACAGACAGTTGAAAAAAGCCCAACTAATTTATTTCAACAAACTGTAAATTGGGCTTGAGTACATTTGTTGATAATAAATTTCGTTCTATGTATTTCTATAGATATGCATCATCTTTATCTTCATTTTTATATATACAGAAGATGAAAGAGGTGGGAAATACTACTTTCTACATTTTTTTCCCCACCCTTTTTCTCTCTCTTGCTAATCAATTTGCAGTGATCTGTTTTTGACTATCACCTTATTTTTCTCCAATTAAATTTTATTTCTGAATAAGGTCTCACAAATCTGGAGCGGATAGGAAAACTAACTGAATCACCAGTTCAGAACGCAAAAGACTCTCGGACATGCTAGGGCCTAATGAAGACCCTAAGTCTTAACAGGAACAGGATTTTTTTTGCCTTTCAGGAATTATTTCACAAATTAGACACTCAAACGAATAGGCCACACAACTCCAGAGATGATTTTTTTCGAGTCTACTGCCTGTTTTATATTCCAAGAACAGAGAAAATAGTATTTTTGCTTATGAGTTGGCAAACCTCCCGGTATAATAGGAATATAAAAGCAAAATGTACACTCTTCCCCTGAGCATTGGGTTTTGCATAACGTGTTTTACATATTGAGCAATACTGACAAAGTGATATTTTTAATCTCCCCACAAAATACAGACTAGTGTTCCCAGATGCCCCATAAGCAGCCTTTACTTGAGCAGTTCCATTAACATCATTGGAATTCTACAGGCATAGATGGGTATAATTTGGATCAGCTGATCATAGTCTATTTTTGTATGGGAAAACATCCCATATGTGCTAGTATTATGGAATCCTCCCAATAAAAAAAATTAACCCTACACTGAAAGCTTGAAAGATTAGGTCCAACCAGCCAATAAAACTCTGATGGAATACGAATTCAAAGAGAAACAGAAAGGATGCATCAAAACCACTTTGCATCTTTATTTTTTATTGTAGAAGTTCTACCCTACTTTGATTAGGCATTCAAAACTGGCTGTCCAGGGAAGTGGTTGAGTGACCCTCCTTGAAAGTATTTAAAAGACATGTAGATGTGGTGCTTAGGGACATGGTTTAGTGGTGAACTTGGCAGTGCTAGGTTAGTAGTTGGACATGATGATGTTAAAGGCCTCTTCCAACCTAAATGATTCTATGATTGTGTGGTTCACTGTTGCTAGTATATGTCTTGTATTTCTAGTCTGTATTAAAAAAGTCCACGTCTGTGTATATGCAGCAAGAAGACATTTAAAATATAACTTTAGTGAGACACTTCATAAATAAAATACAACATCCTTCCTAACCTGTAAGCTTGTGCTAGGAAAGAAAAGAGAAGCTCCTAAGGAAGAAAAGACAGAGGGGGAGGTACTATATGCTAATACTTCTAATTGCTGGGTTGAGTAGTCATGCATAGGCATTTGATTCCAGTTGTCACCAGCTGTCAGTTAAGGCACTTATAAATAATGCCATCAACAGCACAATCCTGGTAGTGTGACTGCATTTAACACAATTGAATCCACGTTCTGATACTACATTTTCTAAGAATCTTTGCTTTTATAATACTTGATATGAACTTGATCTCTTCTGGTTTTGAGAAAGATATTTGGGAAGATTTTTCAGCAGTTCACTCTTAAAATTGTAGGAGCATGGGATTCAGATAGATGTCAGTAGAAAAGTCAAAGTGCTTTCTGGATTCGTTCAGTGTATGATAAGATGAAGCAGCACATCTGTTACATTAGAAAATAAAGTAAGGCAAAGATCCAGCTCATCAGTACACACAGCAGACTTGCTATAGTAAGGGGGTGAAGCTTTTATTGATGAAGTAATTTATTTCTAAGGACACATTTGAGTTTGCATTTCATAGATAGCAGGATTTAATAATGAGTGTATCTCCCAATAGCTAATTGAACATAATTCTGTCATTTTATCAACAGGAGTGCAATGTTTTCATGTTCTAATTCCAAGGAATGTAACATTAACTTATTATTACTACATCAAGTTAATTAGACCTAATAGCTGAGTTAAGTGATATGCACTGCCATTAGTATTTATGGCATCAGGCACTTACACTCTAATTCTGCAGGCTATTAATTGGCCTGTAAACACTTTATTCAGGATAGTCTTTGATTTTCTGTTCTACTGCTAATGGGTGGATTATAGTTTCCTCAGGCCGCAATGAGTGTAGTCAGTTTTACGAAAGCTTTTTGTCCTCTCACACATGGCCTAGCATTGTTTAAGGACAGAGCGGCCACACTATTTCTGATACGAGCCAGGATGCTGTTAGCCTTCTTGGTTACCTGGGCACACTGCTGGCTCATATTCAGCCAGCTGTTGACTAACACCCCGGGTCCTTTTCTGCCAGGCAGCTTTCCAGCCACTCTTCCCCAGGCCTGTGACGCTGCATGGGGTTGTTGTGACCGAAGTGCAGGACCCAGCACTTGGCCTTGTTGAACCTCATATGACTGGCCTTGGCCCATTGATTCAGCCTGTTCAAATCCCTCTGTAGAGCTTTCCTACCCTCAAGCAGATCGACACTCCAGCCCAACTTGGTGTTGTCTGCAAACTTACTGAGGGTGCACTCAATCCCCTCATCCAGATCATTGATAAAGACATTAAAGAGAACCAGTACCAGTACTGAGTCCTGGGGAACACCACCTGTCACCGTCCGCCAACCGAACTTAACTCCATTCACCACAGCTCTTTGGGCCCTGCCATCCAGCCAGTTTCATACACATCATTTCATACGCAATTTTTCAAAAAGTATTAAATACTAAATCCAGTTTATGACTCTAGCATAAGGAAAAGCGTTCCTGGAGAGGTCTGTGTTGCAAGTGGGACTGCACCTCATGTAGAAGGAATTTAAATAGCTTTGAACTACTGAGCTAATAGTAGTAATCTTCCTGTAACACCACAGATTTCATCCACAAGTCTAAAACATGACAATAAAAAAATTATTTTAGCCATTTTCACGAAAGTCAACATGACGACTTACTGAAAATTTCTAAAACTTCTGAAAATTCAGAGCCCCCAAATTCATGGCCTCTGGGCACTGATGAAGCTTAGAAAAATGCAAAGTGAGAAGCAAGTGTTCCAAAGGGATCTAAAAATCACAGAAACCTTGTCTTCAGTACAACTAGGCTTGAAACAGCTCCTCAGTGTAAAATGGTTATTGTTTCACACCTGTTTGAATACACTTGTAGAACATTCTATAACTTCAAAGTACTTTAGAATTGTTAGCATAATTCGTTACATAAGCCAACTGAATATGAATTGAGGGGGAAGGGATTTTGCTGTAATTATGTCCCAATATCTGAGTTAGTAAGCCCCTTCAACATTTCCTGTTTCCATCTGAAGGATCAAAGAAGACTGATCAGCTTTAGAAGCTTGTCAGCTAACAATCTAAGGAAGGCTTGTCTTATCACAAGTATCAAATACTGGTAACAAGACATATGATGACACCAAAATTTATTTTGTATAAGGAAGCTTAATGGCTCAAGGGACTGGCAAAGATATTTTGAATGTAAAGTCTTCAGTTTACTGCTTAAAATTCATAGGGAAAAACATTCCAATCATGCAGACACTCTTTGATGGCCTATGTGAAATAAATGAGTGTTGGCTATTGATTTATGATGGAAAACAGACAGTTCTCACTACTAAATATCACAGCCTCATTACCATTAGTCCTGTTATGAATTTTAACAGAAATGACCTAGGGTTTAATGAGCTTTGAACTTGAAATTAAAAGAAAAAAAGACCCAAGCATATGCAATATTTTGATTTATATGATTTGAAAGAAAGTGTAATGGAAATTGTAAAACAAGAAATCCTAACTTCTATTTGCAGTAGCAGAACAAAATTTAGTGCACAACATTTCCCAGAAAACAATGATCTTGAAGCTGTAACAGTTGTGATTATCACCATTAGCCCTAAGCTGTAGAAAAGAATGCTCTTGTAATAGAAGCAAAAGAATGTGATCTACTTGGCTTCCTGCCTAGTCACACTGGTCTGTCATAAGTTGAAATACTAGGAAATAATGAATCTCGGATTTAATGGCTCTTAGATACTATATCTGCCATCTCTCTAAAAGAAATAAAAGACCAAATAGTAGTATTACAGAAACACTATTACCAAGTACTGACCTACAGTCTAGAACAGCATCAAGAACAAACACTACCAGAACAAGTTAAACTTCATTCTAACTTTGGACATATTTTAGCCATGTGATTATCTATGCTGAAATTTCTGCAACATGGCCATTCATCCATGAAGAAAAAGTAGACAAGTGAAAACCAAGACAAAAAGCAATTAGGATAAGCTATGCAATGAAAAAACCCACAGTACTTGATGGAGAAAATTATAACAACATAACAAGGTCATTTTTCAGTCAAGAAGGCTCATAGAACCAGACATAAAAAATATATGCCTTCTGGCAGAACAAAGTCATTCACATATGAAGTTACAGCCCTCAAAATATCTACACAGCTTCTGTTTAATACTAGAGTCTAGATGGAGGTATCTAAAATCCATTAAGTTACTTTCTCTCAACAGGCATCTAAAATTTTCCTTCTAGGCTCGAAGAGATGCGTTTATACAGATGAACAGTTTCAAGGAAAATCACCATTAAAAGGAAAACAGCCAAACTTAAGCAATTTGTTTTTTAAAATAGCTGAATTAGCCTCAGATATTCCAAGGATATGATATTAGGAAACTTTCTCAATTATAGAGGACAATGATGGAGCCAAAGTAGCATTTTGACACAAATAGCCTTAAGATGTATGCTTCCTGAAAAGGTATTAGAAGAAAGACAAATTGCTTATGTCTTTAATTGCATGAAGTGTGTGAGGAAATCATTAAAGTATATACAGGTAATTATCTGGAGTATGGCTGAAAAGACATTTAAATGTCAGCGATTTCATTAATTTTATAACTGAAGATTGAGAACTGGCAGAGTAGAGGGTAACAAGCCATGAATGGCTGTCATTATAGGCTAATAGAGTATTAGGATGATTCTGATTTCATAAAACTAGTTGGGGTTGAGGTACATGCAGAAACATAAAAATGTGTATGTATAAGTTAGTAACACCCTCAAGTCATCTCAGTCAGGCACGCTGTAGGAAATGATTCATGTTGTGATTGCTGACGCTACCGCCTGTACTACATGGATTGTAGACAGGACAGAAAGATTTATCACAATAATACAAGTTGCCTAATGTGCTTTTAGTAGGGCTTTAATCCAAAATCTACTTTAGAAAATAAGAATGCTGAATTTGTGCAAGCCTTAAAAGGAGAGTATAACATGTATTTCAAGACATTAGAAAGACCAGGAAAAAATTATCAATGGTACTATAGCTATGCAGAAATATGTTTCAGCACTGGAAAAGTTAGGTTCAACTTGGAAGACTATAAATGAAGAACTAATTCATAACCATTATAGATGAATAATTCATATATGAAATCCATATAACCAGCCCAAACTTTCCATCCTTCCTGATCGTCACCTTCCCTACGTAAGGGAGTCAGTCAGCTTATACAAAGTGGTGTCACAGAAACAGTGATCTGACATTTGCTTGTTTATAGCTTTGCTTTCTTAAGATGGGTGTTTCAGTCATGATTTTCAGAAGACACTGCATTCAAATTGCAGGTAGATGCTCAGGAAATCAGTCTTAAAGGACTTACAGTCATCCTACCTGCAAGGAAATATTCCCTCCCTAGTGCGATGGGCAGCCTAAAGTCATCAAGGGACATTTTATTATTCTCCCTTGCTAGAGCAGAAGTGGAAAGACTAGTAACCATATTTCTGTAACAGAACTTGAAAAATCATATTCTTTTTACATCCAAAATTTAGTTTGTGTTCTTTCATAGTAGCACTTACATAACAGTTTATTACTATATATGCAATAAATGTAATTAATGCATTTTATATGGATTAGCAGTTCTGATTGTTTTAAAGGCATTTAACATTTGATGCTTTGATTTATAAAAGTAAAATATGGAAACAATTAATGCCTCTTGCTACATTTCTTGAGAGGAAAGACACTGCATACCCATCTAGATGAAAGACAAGAAATTGTGCTTTCAAGGAAACAATATTACAGATGCAATACACATAAAATCAAATAGATTTTGATCAATGCTCTGAAAAGAGTTTCAAAAGACATGAAGAAAAATCAGTGTTCTACTCCCAATGACAAACCCCAAGCATTTTATCCACCCTATGAGGACAGACAATAAGAATGGCAAGCAAAAAATGAAATAATAATAATAAAAAAATCCATTTCTATTCCTACTTAAAGCAAGACCAAACTCTTTGGGTTTGGGACGTTAGTAAAATCAGACCCCAGAAAGGTGTGCTTTTTTTTTCTTTGTTTGTTTTTCAGGAAAAGATAATAGTCTCATTTAATATTATTTATTTGTCTCTGTTATTCAGTTCCTTGATAATTAGAAGACAGTTTTCATCCCTTGTCAGGCAAAATACTATGCGGAAGCCTAATGATGCCAACCCCCAAAGCATCATTAGGTTACTTGATGGAGGATATGATTTATGTATGTTATAGAAGCATTTACTCCAGGGAATGTTTTCAAATCCGCAAGAACAAAATTTTGTTCTCTGGTAAACAGAAATGTAATGACAGGCTATTAGTTTTGGGTGGCTGATGTTTGATTTCCTGGAGTTATAAAGACAGTCTGCTATTGTTCTAATGGCATTATATATTTCTGTGATGGGAATAATTAATGACTATGCAACTTAGGTCATTACCGTGCTAGCAAACAACGAGCAGTTGTACTCTTACACATATGTAAGTTTTAGAGGGTAAATCAAATTCAACCCATATTTTCAGAAAGAAAAAAGAAACTGTATGTCAAATTCTTGCATATTTCCAGGTCTTATACTAGAGCAGAAAATAAGTTTTATTTTCCAGTTCTGCTTAAAAACTTTAGGTTCAGTTGTTCCTTTAGTCACAAGGGAGTGCAGTCAGACACGTACTTAATTTCTAACAAAAGGTTAAGGTAGAGAACTGCATTCACTCACAGCTACTACTGTAGAACAGTGCAATCATCTACACAATTGAACAGCATCCTGGAAATAGGTTAACAGGATGAAGAAATTCTTAAGTACCAGAAGAAAGAAAACACAACAATCAAAGAAAATAAAGGGTTTTTTTTTTGTTCCTTCCCCCTCCCCCCTACCACTTGTAGTATCATTAGCTTCACTAAAGGCTTAGATCTAATGAAAGTAAAAACCCTCACTGAATCCCTTTCTTTCTAAGGTCTGCTGCATAAGAAAAATGTGCAGAAACTTTGCCTAATGAAAGTTTTGTAATGCTTAGCATGAAGGTAGATATACTCCAAAATCAGACAGCCACTACCACTATTCCAGGCATCTAACGTTTCAAATAACTTTACAAGTGAAACATTTCAATCCATAATCACAAAAAAATATATATACACTTGTAGATAAACTAAGCTTGGGATATATCGAATAAAAGACAAGTCAGTTTTAAGGCACGGTTTATCAACTAATACAATCCATGAAAAGGCAGCCTGTTCAAATTGACTCAAGGTAGTCATTCCGTTAAAAGTTTGCTTGTTAATGGAACATAAATGAAAGTGAGAGACGAGGCAAATGCAGGTGGAGTGAGAGGTGAGTTCATCAGATAGCATTCTTTAAATTTAAGGATCTTATAAACCCTCTAGTATAGCATAAGTGCAAGAAAACATGTCTATTTGTAGCATTACTGAGAACCAGTCATTGTCTAACACATGTACATATGCATACAAACACTCCAGGATAATTCAGTGTAGCAAGTAAAGGTGTGAGTAAAGATCTTAGAAACATATGTCCTTCTCCCACTAGTGTTGCGTAGTTTGGAATTATTGCATCACTGCAATAATTACCGGATAAAATAAAGTATTACCGGACTGAAATTCTCTGAAGTTGTAACATTACTGTTTCTTACTACTGGAGTTGATAGAGACATGGGAAATATTATTGTGAGATTTGTAGAAATACAGAGATTTGGCTGGGCTGTAATACTAGTGTTATCTAATGGATAACTTCAGTTCTGTGAGAGGAACACCAGAAAGGCAAAAGACTTACTTTTTTTTAATGAAGTCTTGAGGTTATTCCATTTTTAGGCTCTGAAGATGCAGAAAACATACACAGTTCTTATGAATTATGAATAGAATAGAGATGCCCAAACAGGAACAGCTTAAGGACATTTGCTCCTTAACTCGATACTGCAGAAGTTCTTCTGATACACAGAAGTAAAAGAGAACACATGCAAAACTTTAATGCGCCCTTTTCTTCTACCAGGTCATGTAAGCAGAGATAGAACTACTTACTTCATCACATAAGCTATAAATCACCCTTTTCATTTTTTATAACCCTAGAGGTTTCTCCCTTCCCCTTGTCAGGCTACGTTTGCCAGTCTGTGATGTAAGGAGTTTCTAGTGCAGAAAGTGGCACTGTCAGCAGTTGAGGTTGCATAGGTATGACAAGCACAGCAGTATTAATTAGAGTAAAATATCCAAGATATGTAAAGCTCAGGGTAAAAGGCTTAAATCTTTAAAGCTGCCTCATAGATTCCTCCTAACCTCTTCAGCTTCTGACTGTAATGTATCAAAATTCTTTGGCTTGCTTAAAAATCTCAGTGTAATGTGACTTTACAGGTAATAACCACTAAACACATGTGTAAGACACAAGACATCTGCAGAATTTATTTTGAAAGAAAACTAGAAATACTGACATAATACTAGGCATAAACATTTTCATTGCAAAACAACACTGAACTTGTAGAACAGAATTGAGGTATATTTGCATTTTTTCATTTCACTCCTTCATCAAACTGATGTTAATAGAAGTAACCTTAAGGTACGAAGGAAATTAAATTGCTGAAGGTATCCAAAAGCATTTTGCTAACCTCAGGCTACTTTGCAAATAAGGTGCAGCTATACAGAGTTTTATTGTGAAGTAATTATTCTAATTTACATTCTGGGTTGTTACAGGTAAAACCTGTACCCAAATTTTTCTAATCCCTTGGGTCCAATTACCTCATGATAATCATAGCAGTTGGTGCCATATTTAGTTTTATTCAAAATACAATGCTCAAATGTAAAACAGATACTTTCTGGTTGTAGGGTAATTTGCAGACTATCTCTTTTTTTTCTGGTAGGTTACTATGTGGGATGTGTAGCCCTCAATAAACAGCCTGTGCATTCCTTTCCAGTGGTCAAGAATTTTGAGTAGCTCAAACTACTATTATGAAAAATCTCAAACTTATTGCTTGAAAAGAAAAATAATTCCAGAACTAGTAACTCCAAGTGGATCAGAGGACAGGTGGAAAGGTGACAAGGAACTTGGCAGCATCAATCAAAGATAATGTTAGGTATGTTCAAACCCTAGTGCAAGTTGAAACCACTAGGGAATTCACTGGACTTTTCACATCAGTGAAACAGAAGAATATTCGTCAGCATAATAATTTTTGACATCACTACTGGCATGTCAAGTTACAAAACTTTTGGCATCAGGCTCTGAATTTCAATATGACTTGCCATGCCCTGCAATGTCAAGAGGTAAACTTCTGTAAACTGCAGGAAACTGTCATTGTACAACTTCTACTTTGTTCCATAGCGAGATGTGACAACATATTATAGAGAATCATTTCCACACTGTAGGCAAGTGAAATAAGTTTACAGACAAGTGAAATAAGTTTACAGAACCAATTATACAAAGTCCCAGATGTCTAAAGAAGTAGTGAAGTGTAAAGAATGCTAATATGTAATCTGAATAAACAACATCATCACACATTGCACTGAAATTCACAGGTACCTGAGGGGTTATCTGTCTAAAAGCTTCATGAACAATTACAAAAAGCTACTTATACATGCATTTCCCAACAAATAGCAGATTACACTATACTGGCTTTTTATTTTAAATTTCAAAGACTTTTCTAGTGAGCTACATTGCTGAGTATATTTCAGATGTGTTTCCTTGGAGGGTAGATGTTTAGGTATTTAGATTAACAAAAGTGGAATATAGATATTTGAACCTGGAAATCTCAGCTGTAACATAAATACTTTAAAACTCTCTTAAAAAAAAAAGCACTACCCTCAGTCTACAAGAAATAATAATGCAGTGTTATCACATTTTAGCCACAGAAACTAAGAAGAATTTTTTCTTTAGAAGTTACTGAGTTTTACATAACTTGATCTTTCATATGATAATATGCTTTGCAAACTTGATATTCTAGCACTTCTTCACACTGGAACAGGACTAAACAGAGATCTGGTGCCTGCCAAGTGGATATCAAGGATACCTCAAAACATACCGACTTCTAATAATCAAGTCATTGCATATTCCAGTTGTCTCACAGAATGGCTACATACAGTAAACACTTATGTCTAGAAATATAACCACTAACATACAAAGCTTGGTCCACCATATTCTGATAAGCAAGCAAAAAAAGGTTAAAAAAAAAAAAAATCTATATTCCACAGCTATTATCTGACACAATTCTGAATTAGAAATCCAATGGAGGCAAAACCAGAACATATTCAAGTAAATAAACAGTGCGTATGTGATGGTTTTAGATTTCTCTCATGGGGAAAAAAAAAAGAGCAGGGTATATACAATTTTCCAGGTGTTATGAAAGTAATTCTGTAAAATAAATTGAAATCCACTCAATATTTTTTTTAAAAATATTCTTGTTTTACCTGGATTTGTAGACCTTTTACTGCAACTAAATATAACACATGCCCAATTAAGACCCTTGAAGAATACAGTAGAATAACAAAGAAAGATCAAATCAAATGGGAAGTTATGAAAACCAGTGATGAAAACCAGTGTGCTCGCCTGCACAGTTCCTGCTGAACCCACTTCTGGCTGGACAAAGTGCTCTCCGAACATGTTCCCAAAGACAACTTAAGGGGCACTATAAAGCATCCTGGCCGATCTTACCATCAGGCTTTTTCTTACCATCAGGCTTTAATACCAACTCTTATGTAGAGTAGTGTCTTTGGCCAAGATCAAAGAAAGAAAAAAATTACTGACTGTACCTCATCATGTATTTCAGTGCCTGTGCCCAGAATTTCAGCAAATCTTGGAAGTAAACGCCTGGAGACTTTTCATATAATGAGAGCGAAACAAAACTCAGAGATACCCTTGCTGTAAGATGAGAGATCGACAGAAAAATACTCTTTCTCCTTTCCTCCTGGATAAAAGCCACAGCTATTTTTTCCCTCAAGCTCACTCAGGCACTGGGGTTCAGGTGATAATTATTTCCTTAACCAGACACAGCAGGTCCTTAGTGGAAGGTTTGATAAGGATACACTGAAGGATTACCTTTTGCATTCAAATAATTATACTCGCGCAGTGTTATCCAAATACTAAAATCACCTCTTGATTTTCTTTTACCCTACAGATTTGGAATCTTTTGATTTTCATAAGTTTTATTCATAACCAGGTAAATACTGCGGTGTTCTCAAATATTTTTTCATATCATTATTGCATTTCATAACAACAAAAAATCCAGGCTCTCTTCTGAGCTTCTCTCCAGTCATAAAGAAGAGGAATTGAACATGGAGTTCCTAGTCTCATCATACGACAAGAAATTGATTGTTTTCTACCAAATACTCACAGATTAGCGTGCACGCATGGGACTGGTTCATCACCAGATGAGCAATTAAAATCTTATACAAAAAAAAGGTTAGAAGTAAAACTTTATGAAACTTGCAGGACTGACTTACCATAGTAGTGTGAAATACATGCGGACAAAAGAATCTTTTTGTGCTATATACTGTACTCTATTATACCAGACTGCTTCTTCAGGGTAGAAATCAGCCACTGCAACAATTCACATTTCAGAAGATATTTGTAAGACAAAATATCTTTTTCTAGGAATGATCAGATTCCTGGTGTCTTTTAAGGAAACAGACTGCACACAGAACAAGAATTCTTCTGGTCAGTAGCTATGTTATTATTTCTGACTTAATCAAGCATAAATAGAGAGGAAAAAAAGTAAACTAGTTCAGGTTTTCCTCCAAATCTGATTGAAATCTCACTGAAACAAATGGAAATGTGACAAAGTGTTATCATTTGCAAGAATAGCCCATAAGGTCAAGAAAAATCTAAAACTCATGCTCTTAAGAAGCAACCTGACTGCTATTGCACTTCTAGGAGAGTTCCTACAAATAATACAACAAATACAAGTTACCATTGTCCACCTTGGAGCATGGCATTCAGTGACATGTAAACTCATTGTTATGATGACTCAGGCACATTATTAAACTACAGTTTAAATGGAAGTTAATTGAGGCAGGTGACACACATATCTTGCGTGGGCTTGATGCACCAGACTGAAAGCCTTAGCAAAGGTGAGTCTCTTCCTTTTCTGGGAGAAAGACATTTAGTTTCTCATATGAAGTTCATATCTAATTTTCTTTAAAAAGGGCAGAGGGGGAAAATCCCCATACAGGTCTCCCCATCCACCCACCACTTCCTCAATCTTACAATTTCTTAAAGACTCAAAGAAGGCAGATCCCAGATTTCTTAAACACTAACAATTGAATCATGCTTTAATTTTTTAGGGGTCCTCTTTAATATTAAAACATAAGAACTGTTTTACTCCTTACTTACTACTGTAATCTCAGGCCTTAACTAACCAATATCTCATGTTTCAAAATAGTGTTAGGGTCCTCAAAAGGAAAATAATTCTTGCACTTTGCATATTATTGCATATACTAATTATTACCCATATAAAACCTTATTACCTCAGATCTACATCTTCAGCTGGAATGAACTGTTAAAATTCCTCTACTGAATTCATACAATTATTGCTAATTCACTTCAACACTGTTTCAGAAAATACATGAGAATTTTCTTACTGAGGTTTTTTAGTGTATCTCATCAATATCCCTCTGCCTCAACTAATATAGTGTGATATGTTCTGACAAGTAGCTTGGAATTAAGACCATCTCTCACTCGCTGAAAAAAAGACTAGTACTATCTTAACAGAGCAGACAAGAGACTCTTCCTACCACCTCTGAAGTTATTTAGAGGCTACAATTAGCATAGCAATAGCAAGGAAATAGCAAGCAATATTTAGGAAAATGAGAACTCTTACTCTTAGTGTGCAGTTCTAACGTACAAAACCAGTAAATTAAGACATTAGCATTAAAATATATGTTTTTTTTTTTTAAATCAGTATTTTAGGTAGTAGAATTTCTTTGTAAATGCAAACTCCACTTCAAAATCAATGAAAAAGCAATAGAATTCATATTTTCCTCCTGTGTCTAAAGTATTTATGGTGGTTTATCTTTACATTAAAATAGAGTATATTTCAGAAATATTTTAGAAAACTCTTTTGAAGCTGAAAAGTAAGCATTATTATTATTAATGGATACTTTTGTGCAAAAGCATTGTGCAACGCATATTAGTTGTTCACCTTTCATCATAAACTATAAGTGAGAGAAGATCTGAGACAAAATACACTATCAAATACTAAACACAAGTTCAGTCACTTTGGATAAAGCAAGAGTTTATTGTCATGAAAGGATGGAAAGGAAACTTAGGCTTTTTTTGTAGAGGCCTTGTGTTTTTCTGCTTTCTATTGCTAAATAAAAGAACATTTGTTGTAAATATTGTGGAGTAGTAGAAGGAAGGCTGAGAAAAGAAGTTAAAAGGTTTGAAATTCACTGAGGCATAAAGAAAATACATATAAATAGATCATGACCCTGCTGTGGTGCATCAGATATGATTCATACTGCACTGCTCTGCCACACACTACTTTAGGAAAGAAACAAACATTACTGCAGCTACAGTAAAATTTCATAATGCTTGACATTTTTTATGTGCTTCATTATAAGTATCAAATTGTTGAATTCTAGGCACAGGAAACAGAATAGGCTAATTCAAGACAGGATTTGCTCGAAGACTGGCACCCTGTGAAGAACTCCAAATACAAGTAAGTGCAGTGAGCATAAAACGCTTGCTTTTTGCCACATTATGCTGCAGAAATCACAGAATAGTCAGGGTTGGAAGGGACCTCTGCAGATCATCTAGTCCAATCACCCTACCACAGCAGGGACACCTACAGCACGTTGCACAGGATGGTGTCCAGGCGGGATTTGAATGTCTCCAGTGTGGGAGACTCCACCACCTCTCTGGACAGCCTGTTCCAGTACTCTGCCACCCTCAAAGGAAAGAAGTCCCTCCTCATGTTAAGATGGAACTTCCTATGTTCAAGTTTGTGCCCGTTACCTCTTGTCCTATCACTGGGCACCACTGAAAAAAGACTGGTCCCATCCACCTGGCACCCTCCCTTTAAGTATTTATAAGCATTGATAAGATCCCCCCTCAGTCTTCTCTTCTCCAGATTAAGAAGACCTAAGTGCCTAAGCCTTTCCTCATAAGAGAGATGCTCCAATCCCCTAATCATCTTTGTAGCCCTTTGCTGGACCCTCTCCAGCAGTTCCCTGTCCTTCTTGAACTGGGGAGCCCAGAACTGGACACAGTACTCCAGATGTAGCCTCACCAGGGCAGAGTAGAGGGGAAGGACGACTCCCGTCGACCTGCTGACCACACTCTTCTTGATGCACCCCAGGATGCCATTGGCCTTCTTGGCCAACAGGGCACATTGCTGGCTCATGGTCATCCTGTTGTCCACGAGGACTCCCAGGTCCCTTTCCACACAGCTGCTCTCCAGGAGGTCAGCCCCCAACCTGTACTGATGCATGGGGTTATCCCTCCCTCTCCAGGTGCAGTACCCTACACTTGCCTTTGTTGAATTTCATCAGGTTTCTCTCTGCCCAACTCTCCAGCCTGTCCAGGTCACAGTGTATGGCGGCACAGCCTTCCGGCGTGTCAGCCATTCCTCCCAGTTTGGTATCACCAACAAACTTGTTGATGGTACACTCTATCCCTTCATCCAGGTCATTGATGAATACATTGAACAGCACTGGATCCAATACTGACCCCTGAGGGACACCACTAGTTACTGGCCTCCAACTGGACTCTGCACCACTAACCACAACCCTCTGAGCTCTATCTGTCAGCCACTGTTCAATCCACCCCACTGTCCATTCATCCAAACCACACTTCCTAAGCTTGTCTGTGAGGATGATGCGAGAGATGGTGTCGAAAGCCTTGCTGAAGTCAAGGTAGACAACATCCACTGCCCTCCCCTCATCCACCCATCCAGTCATGCCATCATCAAAGGCTAGCAGGCTAGTCAGACATGACTTCCCCTTGGTGAATCCATGTTGACTACTTCTGATAACCTTCCTTTCCACCAGATGCTTGGAGATGACACCTAGAACAAGCTGTTCCATCATCTTTCCAGGGATGGAGGTGAGGCTGACCAGCCTGCAGTTTCCCGGGTCTTCCTTCTTGCCCTTTTTGAAGACTGGAGTGACATTGGCTTTCGTCCAGTCCTCAGGCACCTCCCCTGTTCTCCAGGACCTTTCAAAGATGATGGAGAGTGGCCCAGCAATGACTTCCACCAGCTCCCTCAGCACTCATGGGTGCATCCCATCAGGACCCATGGACTTGTGGATATACAGTTTACCTAACTGATCCCTAACATGTTCTTCTTCAACCAAGGGAAAGTTTTCCTTCCTCCAGACTTTCTCTGTTACCCGCAAAGTCTGGGACTCCCGAGGGCTGGCCCGAGCAGTAAAGACAGAAGCAAAGAAGGCATTCAGCAACTCTGCCTTCTCTGCATCATCTGTCACCACAGCACCTGTCTCATTCAACAGCTGGCCCACATTTTCCTTAGTTTTCCTTTTGCCTCCTATATACTTAAAGAGACCCTTCCTCTTGGCCTTGACATCCCTCACCAGGTTCAATTCCAAGGCTGCCTTGGCTTTCCTCGTTTCTTCCCTGCATACCCTGACAGCATTCTTATACTTGTCCTAAGCTGTCAGCCCCTTCTTCCACCTGAGCTTTTTCAGAAGATCCCTGCTCAGCCATGGAGGTCTCCTTCCCTTGCCTGATTTCTTGCTCTTCAGGATGCACCAATCCTGAGCTTGGAGGAGATGGTGCTTAAATACCAGCCCACTCTCTTGAGCCCCCTTACCCTTTAGAGCCCTCTCCCATTTGATTTCTCCCATCAATTTCTTAAAGAGCTCAAAGTTAGCCCTCCTGAAGTCTAAGGTTTCAACCCTACTTGTCATTTTATGCATACTGCACTTACTCCTTAACTCTATCTTCTCGTGATCACTGCAGCCAAGTCTGCCCCCAACCTTAGTGTCCTCCACCAGTCCCTCTTCGTTTGTCAGTACTAGGTCCAGTAGTACACCTCTCCTTGTGGGCTCCTCCACCACCTGAGTCAAAAAGTTATCATCAACGCACTTGAGGAACCTCCTGGACTGTACATGCCTGGCTGAGATCCTTGTCCCTTTCCTACTAAAAAAATTGCAACAGTTTTTATTTTCAAGGCTGGAAATCAAATTTAAATTTTTTTGAATGGTCACCATGAATTCTCTTGTCAAGATCTTCTGGCATCATCTCAGTTACCAAGGCAAGCTAATCTATATTGAAAACATAGTAAAAAATTAATTTTTCCAACAATAGAAATATTCTGATGTTGCTATTGGAAACAATTTCAAAAGTCTGGAATCAATCACTGTGAGCTTTAATCGCAATAGTTATGAAATTTATCATTACCTGAAAATATATAATTGGTTCCCTTCTTAGATTAAAAAAAAATGAAGCTGATTAAAGTATTTTTCCTCCCTCCCTCCCTCCCAAGCATGTTAACAAGGAGAAACTGCTCACCAGCTTCCAGTCAGCTTTTTTCTAGCCAAACACTTTAGAAATTTTTAAAGAAAGATGGGAAAAAATTTGAAATCCATTTAGATCTAAATGATATGCTTATACCTCTCGCCTGTATCTAAAGCATTTTATATAGCATAAGCTACAGTAATATAGAATATATGCCAATGTTTTATATTTTGGAGCTCAGAAAAAGAGAGCTAAGCAACATCCAAAATTATCTTTTTATTATAAAAATTAACCTAGATGACAAAATGTAAAGAAAATAAAGGATTTTTTTTTTTTTTTTTTTTTTTTTTACAGGAAACATATTTTGGTTCACCTGATGAAAGACAGTCATGGTTGCTCTCTGGATAAGAGGAAAAAAGGCTAACAGCCATTTGCTCAGCTCCTCTGATGTGATCTAAGTAGTTTCAACCACTTTTGAAATTGTTTCTCTATGGCTACCTTGAAAATTTATGATCACTGAAAGAAATTAATAATAAATTATAAGAAATATGGAATCGTGCTAAAAAAAAACCCAAACAAATAGCTTTTGCCTGAAGGGTAACGTAAAAGATTTCACTTTTACTTTGAACATTCTTTTGAAAATACAAAAATATTGGATAACAGAGAGAACGTAATGGGAGGGGAAGCAACAAAGTGAATGTGCTATTCCTTTTACTTTTTTTCCTTCCCCAGAATTCATCAGAAGCAATTTTCAACAGTTCAATCTCCTGCTGTTCTGACTTCCTATAAGAAAAGTTAAGTCATAAGGAAGATTGTATTCATGTCTTCCAAAGCTAAGCTGATCCTTTTCGTGGGGAATCCCTGTCTCCTTTTCTTTCCATAGTTACTGCGTAAGTACCAGTAAGGAGCTTCTGTACTGCAAGAGAAGGACCAGAGGCATGCTGAAGATTTTGAACTGTGCTGTTCAGTCTGGATCATTCCCCTGCACAATGCCAAAGCAGAACATATACTGTTGAGCTCACAGGTTTTCTGAGCTATGAAGAGCTGCAAAATATGCCAGTGTTTGAACCTCCTGCATTTGAAATCAAAAAAGCATGTCAAGGTCAACCAGCAGGGCTATAAAATCTGCACCTGTATCAACCTGTTACATAGCTCGTTCAATAGTTCAAGGATGATTTTTTCCCTTCCAGAAGATGAATCTCCCTTCATCCCACCCACTAGAATAAGATAAACTTTAGGTAACACTTCCCCCAAGTAGCAAAGTTCCCATGAACTTTACAAACACAAAAGGAAACTTAGAGCATCAGCAGAACAATTACTTATGACAGCATATGTTACATGACTGTTTAAGATAGGAAGAAAGGAACACCTTACATCGTTTTGAAGAAGCTACCAGAGTCAAATATAAAAGACACATTGTACAGGTAGGAACCTACTAAGATAAAATTTCACTTTATTGAGGTAGTTTCAGTGGCAGGTATCCTAGGTTTCTTGGACAGATGAAAATAAAGGTAATGAAATCTAAAATCAGGAATCTTCCCATCATAATCACTGATCAAAAATACCTACATGTTGCTGAGTACTACAATAATTTATAAGAACAAATTTTTCAGCTCTTCTGAACATATTAAACAAGAAAAGCTGTATATGTTGTAGTGCATAGCAGAAGAGTGAAGTCTCAGTTGCTATAAATTTGTTTAGTTCTACTGATTGTAAAGATTTTGGTTTATATCAGCTGTATCTGTCATCTAAACAAGTTTGGCTGAAGCAAGGCATGCCAAAAATGCAGACAAGCTATCTACTATATAGAAAAAAGATTCTCTTTTTATCACGAATTGTTTAAGAATATAGCTATTCATTAATGCCAGTGTTCTGTCCTTCAGATTACTCAACATTAACTAGAATACACTAGTACCAGAGATGCAGCAATTATTTGACCATAATATAAGGTATATTGTATAACCATCTGAATGGCATATATTCCTCTCTCAAGTAAGTATGTTCAGATATTATGCAAGCTAACCTGGAAGAAAAGGATGTATTTAATCCCCCAAAAGCCAAGGAATTAGCCAAATAAAGCATAAGCAGCACCTTTCTTGTAAGACACTCCTCCTTTCAACCATTAATCAAATAAGAATAAAGTAGGATTTCTCAGGCATCAGAAGAGTTCCTTGTTCCCATAATTAAACTCTCTTGATAACTTTTTTGTAATTCACCATAAGGTGAACATCTACCATTCGCAATACCGTGAATACTTTTATTACATGCCATTAACAGGCGGACTTATTTCCAGGACTTTGATAGAAATCTTTAGAAGTTGCATTTTGGTATGAACAGAGTAAAAAAAAAAAAAAAGTAAACAAAATAAGACATATTTGAGAAAGATTCACTTCCTTGAGAAAAAGCATAATGGGTGCAGTAAGAGGAACAGGCAAAGAACCTTGGCCAACTTGTATACAAAGATAGTGTTTCAAATTTAAAAGGCAAAATGTTAGAAGACCGTGTTTGAACACAGACAAAATAAACATCAGGTGATTTGCTCAGAGCAGAGAGAGAAAGAGAGATCACTTCCCTTTCTATATACTTTTGGTGGTGTTCTTGGGGTTTGTTGTTTTTTTTATTTTATTTTTAAGAAGTCACTAGCAGCAGCCTTTTACCATAAAAGACTTTGTATTTCTTTGGCTCAATGAGACATATCACTAACCAGCTGCCATATTCTCCTTCCTGAAAACTCCAGTTACAGTCTATTAATCAAACATCTTGGGAAGATAAAAAGCTGCAACTTTATATGACAATACCTTTATAAAAATCTATTTTAAAATAGAACTTTACGGACAAAATACAAACACTTCCAATTGTATAAAAATGTGATACTTTTCCATATGATGTGGAAAAAATGTGAAATAATCTTAATTCAAGCTGCCTTCCCTGCCTACAACATGACTTCATGCCAGATACTTTTTTGGTCATTATTTCATAAACAAAGAGCAACATGGAGAAAGTACTGAAGAAGGATTTCAGTAACAATCTATTCAAGGGGCCTTTCAAACAGTGAAATCAAAGTATCTCAGCATAGTTTGATCATGTTCACTTCCTCAGCTGTGCTTCAAGCTCACCACTGTGTTCGGAAGGTAATACAAGAGGGTCTGTGATGAAAAGCAAGACAGGAATTGTCATTCTAAAGTCTTAGTTTTTTCTGCTTTATTAAATGATTTTTTTCTCTTCTAAGAGATTTTAGGCAGTTTTTTTAAAAACAAAACAAAACACATTTTTAGAAAATCTGTTTGTAGACAATAAAAAAACCTTACAGTTGAGAAAGAAACAATGTAAGTTTAGTGTATGTATTTCTCATGTTTTCTCTAGATCCATTAACTGCATTAACATTGATTCACATTCATTAACACCTGCACAAATAGGTCCATAATGATTTTTGTTTTACAGAAGATAAAGAAAACATACATGTAGGGCAGAAAAGAACGGATTTTGTTACTCAAACTATTAATAGTAATTTCCATATACTATGACAACAGAGAAGGAGGAAAATAACTTAAAAAACAATTTTCATTACAAGATTTTGGAAAGTTACAAGTGTTTTCTAGGGCCAAAAAAAAAAAAAAGAGTTAAAAATTTAAAAGTTATTCACAATTACAATAATGTCTTTTAACATGATTTGCATAAATTGAAGTTGGGTAAATGTAAAGGTTTTGAGAACAGGCATAAACTTTCATTTCATAGCAATTAACTTGATGCAGTTCTATCAACTTGGCCTGTAGCATACACTGAACTACAAAGTGAATGTGTCTAAACATGATCTAAATGTACTTTGCATATTTTCTATTCTGAATTTTAAAGGGGAAAAAAAAGTGGATTTTTGTAGACAATATGCTTTTTTAACCTTCAAAGCCAATGCTTTTCTACTGGTTATTTTAATTATTCATGATCACATATAATTTTAATGTGGTAGAAATTAAATATGGCACCTGACACACATTCCAATCAGTGCATATAACTGGTTTTAGATAACACTTTAGCTGAAATAGGAATTTAAAGTAGTTTATCTTACTACATGAGAGCATACCTTTTGCTAAAAACTATAGCATCGACAGCAACATCTTTTAACTACCAAATAATTGTTTCATTTTTTTTCTGAGGATAGCTATGCTTACATGAATCTCTCTCACCTCTAACAAACACTTAAAAATTTTATCTTATGGCAGATGACACATTACATACACACTCACAAATATTCACTGACTGCCCTCTAACACAAATTCTCCAGATTTCTCTTTTTCTGAACTCCCTGATTTTAAGGTAAGGCTGCCTCAATACTATTTGATCAGGAAGATAATTTTAAAATTAATTTTTATTTAAGATAAGTTGTTACATGTCCAAAAACCTTAAATAGATCACATTTTGTAATTTTGATTTATCCTGAAATGGCTGCATTTTAAGAAATTACTCACATGCAGACAAACTTAGAGGAAACACTTCTCCCACCTACACAATTCAGACATTTCCTTCTAACTAGTAATCTGATGTGTCTTTAAAAGCTGCAGAAATTAAGTCTCTGCTACTCTTCCGTGCTATCTATTCCAGTGTTTCAATATCATTATCACTAGAAAGTTTTTCACAATTTTAACCTAGATCTATTTTGTCTTAACCAATTATGTCTATCATTTCCTCTCCTACCTTCCTCTGTCAAAAATTTCCTCTTTCATCCACGACTAAAAAATTGATATGGTTTTACTCTTTGCAAAGAGTAGAAGGCAGAAAAAAACCACCTGCAAAAAGGTTTTCTGCATTCCTTGGGCAGCACAGGCCTGAGTTCTAACAGTGTTTCTGCAAACAGACTGCAAAGGGGTATTGGCTGATGAAGCACTGTGATTCTCCATGACTCTCTATGGGAATCAGAAAACTTGGATCTGAGGCTGTTAATGGTGGTGTCAAATAGTCTGGAAAAAACCTTCAGGTTGAAGGAATAAACTCAGTACAGTCTAGAAAAGTAAAAAAAAAAAAATGGTTGTGCTTCTGTAACAAGACAAAACTAACAAATCTGTGTACAACAATTTGGGGCCAATAAGAAGTAGACTAAAGCGTGACTGAAATCTGCCTGTGACTAAAGAAAGCATTATATAAATGTAAAGCTAACGCTCCAAATCTTCATGGATCTTATCACATACCTGAGGTCTGATTAGAAGCAGAGTTACAGATTCTTTTCAAATTATGAGTATTTCTGCACAGATTTGATCCCTTTTATTTAAAATTCCTCCTCTCACTGTACTAGTGATTGAGGCACTAAAGACCCTCTTTACTTTACTTGAGCCAGTCGATCAGATACACAAAGAAAACATTTCCTCTTTTGTCAAAGTCAAAAGCAGCTTCTCACTAGCCAGACATCTGTAATTTTGTATTACTAATCACTCACGCCATTGTTTATAACTCTTCTCTCTCAACCTCTCTTACAATCTACAACTAAACTCGTAACTTTTTTTTCTCATAAACTACTTGGAGCTGAACAGTTTTTACACCTACAACTACACAGGAACAGATTAAGATGATCAGGCATTGTGACCCTCCCTACAGCAACACGACACACCCTCCCTAGCTAAGATGTCACCCCTATTCGAGGAAACAGCAAGGTGGCAAAAGCCCTTTCCTTTTATGTTCTCTATCCTAATCCCAAATCTTACTCAGCAACCCTCCTCCCACACCTGGACATCATTTATTATGTTCTTTCCCGTTTTTCCACACACTTTGCTTAAAAAGCTGAGAGTTTTATGCCAGTGTCACACTGAAAGCCAGCGCTACTGTGGAAACACCCATAGTGGCAGCAATTCAGTTTTCACAGTAAAGTAAACCATAGCTTAGGTGGCAGCATTCAGCCAAGCACATTTGTATCAGAAATCTATTAGCAGAATCAAGCTTTATTTTACTCAACAAACTACCATACAGATTTCTAGTATCAGTCTGAAAATAAAGTTATCTCAGTCAGAATCTAAACATATTATTCATAGAAACAGCTGGGCAGAGTCATTTTTCAACACCTCTCTTTGAGGTATCAAATGCGATTTAACAGCAGGTGAACAAAGGGACATTATTCTTAAACCATAAGTTATTCTGCAAACACATCATCAAAAGCTGAGTTGCTGGTACTCACCCTTTAACAGTTGGTTATCCATCTCTGAGAGCAAGACAGGAGAGAAATTGTGAATGTGCTTCAAAACAGCACCGTATTTCTCTTACAAGATATCAATAATTACAATAACATAGGATATTCAGAGGAGAAGAGCTCAGTCTGCACAAAGGTCCTTAGAGAGGAAAAAGGATTAATTTGTATGGGAAAAACAAAACCACCTGTCATTCCTATAAGTAGCTTGTATGTGGACAATACTGCTTGTGATTTTTCTTGTTCATAGGGGCCCCTTAAAAAAAATAAAATCACATCATGGTTTCATTTGGAGTTACATTTTTTAATAGAACTGGTTGATGAAATTAGCCTTTGTTGAATAAAAATCTTAGTACAAACTGAGCATTTCAACCCTAAAACCAAAACAGTCCTTTCTCACACTCCTAATGGTTTTGGCTTGCTGAGACATAGCATTTTGTTCCAGCTGTGAAACTGCATTCTAGAATGCCCAGTGCTTGGCCTGAAAGGGTGATTGAATCCAGGTGCAGATCATTAAAGACTAATGTGTACTGCTCTCTGCTTCTGCCTCTCCCCTCCTCCTTTTTTTTTTTTGGTAGCTTCCTAGATTATACAAATTGCCTTCCTTCTCCCTCAACATATATGGGCTTTTTTGATTCATGAATTTCAGAGTCTAAAAAGACATATAAAGAGAGCTAAGACCCTTTTAATGATGGTGACTTTGACAAGCATGGTATGAAACTATCATCTTCATTCCCGGCACAGAGAGAGAGGCATATTACTGATGCCATCCTTAAATAAAGACAGACAACCATTAAAAAAATGCAAGCAGCTGCATTTTAAGTGAGATCTGTGCATTACTAAGCAACATATTGTAATAAAGAAAAATATACTGTACTACGGCAAGGATTATGAAATGCCTAAGAGACCCATAAAGCATGATTAACAGGACATTGTGGATTTATAAAGCTCTAATGGTATAAATTTGCTATTCATAATTTAAATGAAACTGAACGGTTGTATTTTTCCAAAACTCTTTTTCTCATGCACTGTAATGACAGGCGAGTTGTTTCAACACTATGGTGAAACTTGGAACTTTTTCTGAATGCAGTTTTGAGCTGCAGTTAACATGAGGGTGACTCAGAAGAAATCTTTTTTTTTGTGGTATATAGGTGAGCAATAAAAATTAATAAACCAGGTTTGCAAAGAATACTGTTTATTGCAAAATGTTTAGGAATAAAATTCAGTAGTTTGACTTCTTAAACTCCAGAAAGTGAAGAGAGTTTTAACAAAAAAACCCACAACTCTGGACTTGTCCATAGGAAGAAAGCACATGACAAGCCAGGCTATGAATTAGTAATACACTGACTAATTTCACTCATGTAGGCAGCTGCAGCACAAGAATGCACTCCTGGTAAAAACTAAAAATATTTGCTAGGGAGTACTGAGGAGCATGCAGTGAATACTAAACTCACAGTTGGCTCTGTATGGCTTCTGCACAGACAAGCTTTCACTTTATCTGAAGTTCCAAAGTTACTCTACTTACACAAAATGTCTTTCTCAATTTGTGCATCAAGACAGAAAGATGTTACCACATGATCTGCAGCATGTTCTAGCAACAATATATTATGCTTTGAAAAACATAAGCAAAAGTAGATTCAAAATTAAGATGCTTTTTTCATTGCAGCTGAATACATCCATCCATCGTAGGTAGGCATTTTCTCTCCTATATCACCAAATCACCGTGTTTTAAATTCATGTCTTTCCACAAGCTCAGAGAACAAGACATCTACAATCAAACTGTTTGACTATAAATGGACCTCTGCCAACTCACACACGGGGGAACAATCTGCCTTGTCACCTCTTTATTCTTTTGTATGATTTCTCAGCTACATCAAGACCTTTTCATTACTTTTTATTTAGTAAATAATTTATATGGTTTGAGATGGGCTTTGCATATGCTAAACATATTTAGGATGAACTATTCAATTGAAACAATCCAATTGATTAGATGCAGTGTGAAAGGTTTTTAATTAAAATATATGTTTTGCCAGGATATGAGAGGAACAGATTGTGCTCACCAAGAGAGAGCTTTCCATGCCTCTTAAATTACAGATCATTTAATTTATGAATGACACAAAGGGAAAGGAAGCACTAGAACCTAACTTTAATCTTCCTTGTATGGTGCAAAAAATTACTAAGAGATGATAGGTCATTAATAATTTTTCTCTATTTTTATCTTATAAATTTTAGAAGGGTAAATATAACCCATCCAAGTAGCTTCATTTCCCAGCAGACTGGAAGATCTCTCTTCTTTATGGCACCTCCTTCTTGGCAAATAGTCTGAGCCTTCTACGCTTTCCATTGTGAGCTTCTCCAGAAGTTGAGCAAAACCAGTAAATGTTCTTGACAGGTCTTCCATTATAATTTATAATTTTTAGTAGCTGAAGTGGTTTTGCTTCACTAGCACACATTGAACTTGAGACTCAGTAAACTGGACTAAATATACTTGTCATATGTGAAGAAGCCAAGACTTCTTATTCCAGCCGTACAGCAGCTACTCCTGAGTTGATGTCCACTTTCATTAGGAGATTAGGCTTTTTTTTTCCAATGTCATCAGATTGATGGATGCGAAAAGACTTTCAGATAGATGATTCCAGAAGATAAAAGAGGAAAGGGACGGGTGGCCAAATTCCGAAGCAACAGAAGAGGAAAATCAAGGATCTCCAAGACACAGCCCCAGCAATCCAGAAAACTGACATTGATTCAATTAGAAATTATGTTATTTTTCAGAGTCAGTACAAACAAAGAAAAACAGTATTTCATAGTCATGTGGAACTATGAAAATGGAACAAGTTAGCATCCCAGAATCAGCTTGGATGAGAGAAGAACAATGAGCACTACATTTCCCATATCAGAAGAAGAGCTTGGATGGAAAAAAAAAAAAAAAATTACTAATATCAGTCTCTGAGAAGGAAAAGCAAATCACCTCAAAACTCTCATTCTGGAATTACCAAGAATGCCATATGATAGGAAAGACACATTTACAGTGAATCATTAGACTTGCCTCACTGAAATTATGCCAGTTATGTATATATCATAAGTGTTAAGAAAGGGATTAATTAAAATGAGAAAAAGATTAAAGAAAATTTAACAGAATTTTAGTAAAATAGACTAATTAGGAGTATTTGGTCATAGAAAAAATTGAGGGTTTATGACTAACATTACAAGGCCAAGTGCAAGGTCCTACATCTGGGTCGGGGCAATCCCAAGCACAAATACAGGCTCGGCGGGGAATGGCTGGAGAACAGCCCTGTGGAGAAGGACCTGGGGGTGATGATTGATGACAAGCTCGACATGAGCCAGCAATGTGTGATCGCAGCCCAGAAGGCCAACCGTATCCTGGGCTGCATCAAAAGAAGTGTGGCCAGCAGGTCAAGGGAGGTGATTCTGCCCCTCTACTCCGCTCTCGTGAGACCCCACATGGAGTACCGCATCCAGTTCTGGAGTCCCCAACATAAGAAGGACATGGATCTGCTGGAGCGTGTCCAGAGGAGAGCCACGAGGATGATCAGAGGGATGGAGCACCTCTCCTATGAGGAGAGGCTGAGAGAGTTGGGGCTGTTCAGCCTGGAGAAGAGAAGGCTCCGGGGAGATCTTATTGCGACCTTCCAGTACCTAAAGGGGGCCTACAGGAGAGCTGGGGAAGGACTTTTTACTAGGGCATGTAGTGATAGGACGAGGGGGAACGGCTTTAAGCTGGAACAGGGCAGGTTTAGATTAAACATTAGGAAGAAGTTTTTCACTTTAAGGGTGGTGAGGCACTGGCACAGGTTGCCCAGAGAGGTTGTTGAAGCCCCGTCCCTGGAGGTGTTCAAGGCCAGGCTGGACGTGGCCTTGGGCAACCTGGTCTGGTGGGACGTGTCCCTGCTTATGGCAGGGGGGTTGGAACTCGATGATCTTCAAGGTCGCTTCCAACCTAAACCATTCTATGATTCTATGATATTAAGGTAAACAGATTATCACTTCATTATTTGTCAGTTTTCAAAATGTATTGTTGTTTAGCTCATCTTCAGAAGCATTTTGGATCTTATATGATACAATTCAGAGAAAATGCTGTGTAGGATTTACATATTAGGGTCTAGATTAAATAAAATAATTTGTGTGCTTCTTTGGAATTACAAGGCTGTGAAATTGATGTTTCTGAAACATATCTCTTATCACTACCCTGCTGTGATCCAAATAAAAGGCAATGGATGTTTGGCACACGAAATTAAACTAGTTTTAGATGGGCAGTTTCAAAGTTAAACTGCAGCACAACTGATTGGGAAAGGCAGTTTTCCACATAAGTAGAAGGGTGGTTTGGCCTTTCTGTACCAGAAATTCCTGGCCCCTGTAGCTGAACAAATGGGGACAAGCCTCGGGGAAAAGGTTCATGAGTTTTTTTGAAACACGAAACAACATCTTCATGTATAATTAAGGCAAAGAACGTACAATGTTACGGTTTAAACTCTTTGGAAAGTGCTGAAAATCTGCCAACTGTAAAGCAGAATGTAATGTATAAACAATCAGGTTGTAAAGCAATTTAGAAATTCAAGAAATGATGTAATTCTCATTATCATTCATGTAACACAGGCAAGTAATAATGGTATCATGAGGCATGACTTTTTTTATTAGCATAATTTTCTTCTTGATGCTACCATTATGGTTTTCTTATGCTGACAAATGACTGCTGCCCATTCCTACATCTGCCACCCTCTCCCTTAGACAAACTATTTTATGCTTCTGTTGTACTTTAAAATAAATTTAAAAAAACCCCTAAACAACCCTTTTCATTTTATTTCTGTTTAATTACTTTGTTTTCTGTATTCATTTAGGCCACGATTATATGTGGTTACAGATAGTTGAATTCCTGTATGTTGATAATCGGGTAAAATTTTGTAAGTGTAAACTTTGAAAAATATTATTTCTGCTTTTTCCTAATCATTCTGGCTATACACTCTACTATAATTGTATTCTGCATGGGATTTATTCTGAAGTATAATTTCTGTATGGGGAAAATCACCTGGAAACGATTTTCAGATCAAGCAGTTAACAATAAAATGTTGCCTAGCTCAAAGTTTCATGTAATTGTTAAATTAATACAATTTATCTACTCTACAGCAGAGATACCATTTCCGGAGACTGTGAAGATGGTATTTAAAACATAGAGCTATCATCATAGATCTACGTAGATTGCGTCTGGATCCTACAAACTGAATTTAATACAGAAGACCCTGTAGCAATCTGAGCGAAGATTTTGAACTACGAGTTTCCTCCAATCTTTGAAGTACTAGCTCGGTTTTCAGTAATGCTACCTACTGAACTATCTTCCATGGAAATCATGGAGGCTTGGAGCTAAACCACCTATCAAGTTTTCCTGTGTAAGTCTCTCTGACTTCTGCTTTAGTAGGTCCTAGGACCTTCAGTGAGGCATCAGCTATAACCAGCATCCAAACCGAAAAAAAAATGTTTTCACTGTAGTTACCTTCCAGTTGGTTGCCCATGAACAAACATACTGTGACTGCAACTACTTCTGTGACAATCTCATACTTTAGTTCAGTAAAGTTCCTGCCCAGGCATTCCAACATTAAGCATGGCAGTCTATCCCTTCTTGGTTCTAAACATGAAATTATTTACTAGTCCCTTCCTAGTCAACACAGCCACACAGTAAACCACTATGAAAACTTATCAACACATATACCCTCTTTTATGATTCTTTAAGCAAAGGAATTTAGGAGCTTCTTTACTTGACAAGTTTATAGAAAACCAGCATGACCTAGAAGTACTGCAGATGCTAATAATGGCTGGCAAACTCATTTTTCAAAATAAGGCAACTCCACTTATGGAAAATTGCAAACCAGCTAAATCCCCACCTTGCACAGTTGGGGAACATGACTCATCATGACTTCTTTCTCTAAAAATTTCTGTGAAAAATAAGTGTGGTGAAGTGCTGACTGGAATATTTCATATGAAAATATTCCTGATGAAAAATATAGCATTTTTTTTTAATGAGAGCATGACACAGACAATGGAATAGAGTGGAGATTTTAAATTAAGGAATGAAAAGCATTGTAGACAAGATTTTCAAATTTCAGTTCTGAAAAATGAACATTTTACATGTAAGAAATGAAAATGGAAAGTGTTGGCATTTTCATTTTGGATACAGAAATGGTGTAACAACATTTTCTGTTTGTAAAAGCTAAAAGAAAAAGATATATATCTACAAATAAAAATAAGACAGCAGTTCTTTTCATCAGAGGCTTACCATTAACATGTCAAAAAAAAAAAAAACCCTAAGCGTGTAACATTTTGTTCCTTCTGAGGAGGGAAAATCTGTATTTTTTGACAAAAGATCATTAAATATATATGATATAGCATAATACCTCGATATTCTCAGTATTTATGAAAAACATTTCTAGTTAATTCATGATCTGTTTTTTTTAAGGATTCACTAATTGATGAATACCTACAGATTTTTTTTAAAATGAACTGCTGTTGCTAATGACCAAAAAAACTGTTAACAGGTACTGAAAAAAATTTACACTGGAAAATTCTATTTCTTCCTTTACTTGTGAACAGAAAGCAAGCTCATGGAAAAAGACAATAAAAAGAAAAATAGTTTACCCTTTATCCTCCCAAATCAATAGGTTAATCAAAAGAATCTTAAATTACATGACATTGGAATGCCCTACAGAAATGAGCCGCTCTAAGATCTATACTATCTTTACCAAGGACAAGATAACTTTAGACTGGGCATTAGATGTATTGTACGAAATTGATTGTTTCTGTTTAAAGAAAATGTATTTAGGCTAAATGAACAGAAACTTATCACAAAAGAGACAGTAAAATATGACTTTGCTGCACCAAAACCTATCTCTTAAACATTGAAATTAATTAACACAAACTTGACATGACATTCTTGAAGTATTTAAAAAATTGTGCCATCACACTAATTTCAAAGAGAAAAAAAAAGCAACTGAATCAAATGAGAAAATACTTTAATCTCAAAAAGAAGCTCCCCCCTCGAAAAACAGTAATGGAAAACCATCAACTGTTTTGCTCTTATCTTGCAGAAAATGAAGCATAAATGAATCCAAGAAAACTTCTCTGAAGATGACACATATGCACCGACTTGGTGTTAGATAGTATCAGAGCAAAGCCAAGCACACTGAGAGTTTAAGACTCCCTAATATAAACTTAGTTCAAGGGATGAAAATCTGAAATGTCAGCAGGGGTGTAGTGCCCAAAGTCCATCTAAATTAAAACAGTGCATAGTCAACTCTGTTAATTCATGCATCAATTCTGAAAGTAGGTTTCTATATTATATAGTAAAAGAACTACCCAAAGAAATTAAAACCATATTGCACAGATGAGAGTCATTGGTTATTGGACTGGATACAGTACATATGTAGTGTATATATAGTAATTTCACACCCAAGCTAGTGTCATCCCAATGAATTCTGCTCCATCATGAAGTTTCTGGGCTACTCAGATACTCAACTGGGCAACACAGAGATGTTTTCAGTCACTTAGGCATGAGTCAGAAGATATCTTAAGCGGGCACGCTGTATTTGAAGTAGTAGCAGATGTATTTTCAAATATTTGACAGAAAAAGTAAAAGAGGATGTATCTGAAAGGAGAGAGAAAAACCAGGATATAATTCTGCCTCTAGAACTCCCAGAGAAAATACTCCATGCCAGGGAGCTGCTTAAGGCAATAACCTGGAATAAAGCAAACCTTGGAAAGTGCATGCAAATTAGCAACAGACAAAAGGAGCAAGTTGAACGTGCACAAAAAGCCAGACCTGCAGATCAGGACAAGTTCAGCATCAGTTCATTCATGAGTAAATTTCCCACTGTTTCGCTAGGCCTGTACTGCTTTCAGAGATCACAACAAAAGTTTGCAAGACTTTAACGAGCAAAAAAATTATTTGCCATTACATTAGTCTAATCACCATGACTGCCCCTAGCAGAATCCATCTGCCTTCAAGGTACTTACCAGAAAAAAAAGTGAAGACAACCAAAGTTTGTCTATCTAATATTGATGTAGAGAATGCTTTTCATACATATCAGTATTTGCTACTCAAGACTGATCAATATCTGTGTTCTTATGTTGAATGTTCTTTAGTTGAACAGTAATTTCAAGAAGAAAAAAAATCTATACATTACAATACTAGAGAGCAATGCACTTATCAGAGAACTCTTGGTCTATAACAGCCTGGAATTGCTTCTAACATGCAACTTTTGCATAAAATAGAACATTATTGCATCACAGAATACAATTGTTGAGGGCACTTAAAACTAGGCAGCATAATCAGTGTTTATTCAGTTTTTTCATTCATTTTGTTCTTTGCAGTTTTTTTCTGAAGGTATATAATCAAACACATTGTGATACCAGAGATGTGAAATAATGAACCAGCCAAAAATATTAATTTATTATTATAGAATATCAGTGAAATTATTTTCATTGCTTTTTGATGATTATAGTGGTATTATGATACAAGTCCTAAAAAGTAATGCATAGATATTGTTGCTTGATTAAATGGCAGATTTTTTGAGTTAGTTAGTTTTAATGTATATATTTTTCATGAATTCAAATACTTCAAATTATCTTAAAGTTTCCTGACATCAGACACCAAGATGGCAGTACAACATCATTTCCCAAAGTGATTAAAACACTGAAAACCCTTTCTTTTTTTGTGTGCATTCAGGAAGGCTGGTAGAGCTGGCTGACTAATAGACAAAATCAGTATATCACCATCGTTATCAGTATCTTAATATCATTGTCAAAAACAATACTAAGATTCTAGGAGATGAGCAATGTGGAAACGGGTCACTCAGCTAAATATAAATTTAGGTTGAACTTCAGGTTTTTGTGAAGTGTAAAGACTATAAGTGTAATAGACTATATTCTCTGGTCCATTTGTCATTCTAACAATGATAAAACTGACTGTTCTGAAATTAGATCTAATTTTCCTAGAAACTCAGCCAGTTGATATCTTAAGCAAAAATTGAGACCTTAGCTCCCTGTTATCCAAAGGGCACTTGCTACTATGATGACTGTTTATCATCCTACCCTCTTTTGTAAAATGAAATTAAAATTTTTAATTAAATGAAATTTAAATGAATTTAATGAAATAAAAATAAAATTAATTTTTTAATTTTTAAAAATGAAATTAAATACTTAATAAATTTAAAAACCAAACAGACAAAAACCTGTGTGAAGAGTCTGTGAAGCCCAGTGCTTTCTTCCCTTGTCAGTAGCTTCATAAAGAGCTGGATAGACATTTCAGATGTTCCTGCAGGGAAACAGAAGGATAAAAGCAAGGAGGATTTTTGTCTTTGTTTCCATAAAATCTTGAAGGTACCTGAACAGTATAGGCAACAGCATCCCACACAGTAGAAAATGAAAAGATTTAAAAACATCGCTGCTTGAAAATGTTTTCTGGTGTAAAAACAATGTGAGGGGAAATTCAGAAGGAAAATGTGAAGAACCGAAAAACATCAAGTAAAAAGTAACTCATTTAAAATATGCTTCAAAAATTAGGTAAGTACATGGATCTATTTCACAACAAAAAAAGAACAAGCTAATCCATATCAAAATGCAGTGATGTTTCTATAATACTGTACCTCATCAAAGACTGAACATTTGTACACAAGGGGAGCATTGCTCACTTCTACCTCCTCTTGTCATCTTTGCAAAAACCATTAATTTAAAATAATGTACAATGTTATTTGTTCTGTTTAATACCCTACAGACATAGAACTCAAATCAAAATCACATTCTTATTCCAAAATTATCTTCCCAATTGCAACTAGCATAATTACATATTTTGTATTCAATCACAAGCATCTGCATCCTAATAGAAATCTTTTAGCCAGTCAACACACATTCAAAAAAATTTACTGTATGAAAAACAAAACACCACCACCCACAATAATAAAGCAGAGTTTCAGGAAGACTCTCCAACAAAAGATCTTTGTCTTAAGTACAGGTACTGAATTGTTGCCCAGTGGGGTCTTGCTTCCTCCACTGATCATAGAACCATTATGGCTGGAAAAGACCTTTAAGATCATCAAGTCCAACTGCTATCTAATGCTACCAGGCCCACTTATAAACCATGTCTCTGGGTACCATATCTAAATGGCTTTTAAATACATCCAAGGATGGCGATTCAACCACTCTCCTGAGCAGCCTGTTCCAGTCTTTGATAACCTTTTCAGTGTAGAAGTTTTTCCTAATGTCTAACCTAAACCTCCCCTGGCACCACTTGACACCATTTCCTGTCATCCTATCACTTGTTACTTGGAAGAAGAGACCAACCCCCACCTCTCTACAACCTCCTTTCAGGTAGTTGCAGAGAGCAATAAGGTCTCCCCTCAGCCTCCTTTTCTTCAGACTAAACAATCCCAAGTCCCTCAGCCACTCCTCATAAGACTTATTCTCAAGACCCCTCACCAGCTTTGTTACCCTTCTCTGGATCCTCTCCAGCACCTCAATGTCCTTCTTATACTGTGGCACCCAAAATTGAACACAGTACTCAAGGTGCGGCCTCACCAGTGCTGAATGCAATGGGACAATCACTTCTCTGGTCCTGCTGGTTACACTATTCCTGATACAGGCCAGGATGCCATTGGCCTTCTTGGCCACCTGGGCACACTGGTGGCTCATGTTCAGCCAGCTGTCAATCAACACTCCCAGGTCCTTTTCTGCCAGGCAGCTCTGCAGCCACTCCTTCCCAAGCCTGTAGCACTGCATGGGGTTGTTTTGACACTTGGCCTTGTTGAAGTTCATACTATTGGCCTCGGCCCATTGACCCAGCCTATCCAGGTCCCTCTGAAGAGCCCTCCTACCCTCAAGCAGATTAAGACTCCCACCTAGCTTGGCGTCATCTGCAAACTTACTGAGGGTGCTCTCAATCTCCTTGTCAAGATCATTAATAAAGATATTAAACAGGAGTAGCCCCAACACTGAGCCCTGGGGAATACCACTTGTGACTGCCCACCAACTGGATTTAACTCCATTCACCACCACTCTCCTGACCAGCCATCCAGCCAGTGTTTGATCCAGCAAAGTGTGCGCCTGTCTAAGCCTTGGGTAGCCAGTTTTTTCATAAGAATGCTGTGGAGAAAAGTATTGAAGGCTTTACAAAAGTCCAGCGCAGGTGCATGCACTTATGGATGGTGCAGGTGGATTCACAGATATGGATACAGGCCAGACCCATCAGAATCTGGTTAACTACCCGCCTGTCTACTAAACAGAGAGAGCTGGTACATACCAGAAACCTAAATACTGTGGAAAAAGTGCTTCAGTTGTCTTCTATTGGGCTTGCTTGAAAAAATGACAGCTCTGTGAGCTGTAGCTCTAGATAAATGGTTTATTACAGAATGATTACCTTTCACACATCAGCTTGCACTAACGCCCAATCAAAGTATCAGGTGAAGAACTCAACCAACACTGCTGCCTGCAAAAAGAATTTAGTTATGTGTTTATATATGAAGAAATTAGTTGCTAATGATGCTTAATGTTTACAGTTCAGTTTCTGTTTTCCCATCCTCTTTTATAGACGTGAAATCGGTTTGATTCTTGAGCAGGTGATGTGGAAAAGCTCCAGGCATTTTTCTCATTGCAGTATAAATTTCTCTCAATTCACTTGCAAAGAAGACGGAAAAGTGGAAAATGCACCTTGTCAAAGACATTCTTTATTGTATTCTTGTAAATAGGCCAAAATCCCACTTACTTCTTACAAAGACTAAACAGTTCTTTGGCAAAGATCACAATATAAACCAAAAGAAAAACCTTAATGTATCATTTGGAACAGTAGGAAGCTTTACAGCACATTAGAAAGAGGCAGATTCCATTCTACCAAATTAAAGGTCAAGAAGAGGGAGTTTGCAGAAGCGTTCTCAAAATGAGCAAGTTTTTAAACTGGGTGAATTCCCCCCAAAATTTCACAGTCTTCACATTCTTAGAGATACCAAAAGAAGGAAAGGCAAGAAGTAAGTTTGCTTGGCACTCTGATATTGTTACAGATTAAGAATTTATAGGTTTAGTAAATCAGAATCATGCTAGTAGACAGAGTAGGATTTGCAGCTATGATTTCTGCCTTAAAGGTTTCTTGTTTAAACAGCATGTTAAGTAGAATTTTCTTTTTATGGCTGCTTCTTTCTTTATTGCATCCACGAGGCCTGTCAAGGGAAGATCTACATTGAGGATTGTGCAAAAATGGTTACTTTCTACAGAACAGATGAGCTGCTTCTGCAGATCTTTAGGACAAATTCACAGGGATTTCAGGTGGTGAGGATTTTAAACTAGAAGTGCAGGATTTTCTGAATTCCTGATAAAGCTACAGCAAGTGAAGTACTGGGCTTAATTTTCATATGCAAGAAGAGTTTACCAGATCTGCAGTTCAAATACATTTCTAACTCATAAATTGTGTTCATTTGGTTCAAAATTGGTAGGAACCCTTAGAAATATCAAAAAGAAAATCCTAACTGTTTTCAAGTCACTTACTAGGTAAATTCACAAGCGTGTTAAAGATGATTTTCAAAGCCTCCATTAAAATGGCCATTTAATACTATAAACTTCCAAAGGTAACATATAACTTAAAAATCAAATATTCTATGCTACTATTTAAAGTACAAAAATATCGTAAAAACCCAATGCCAAATGAAATTGAGTGTGATAATATTTTGAAATAAATGGTAGTGTTTAAAATTATTGGAAATTCTCACCATTCAGAAGATGTACAAAACATTCATAGAGATCAAAGTTACATAAAAAGGAGAAGGAAAAGGTACCTAAAAATTATTTTGCATGTGTAAAACAGAGAATGTATATGGGAATGATTACAGCTTATAAAAGTGACCTTAGAAGCACAAGCAATTTAGAAGTCCAGTACTTTTGTAGAAGTTTTTTTCTGCCTCCTCCTCCCTATGGTAGATTAATACTTTAATACTTTAATATAATATATAATAATATAAAAATAACTTTAATACTAGCTTTTAGATGATAATAATAGCTTTAGATGAAACTCATATTGCTCCAAGTTTTTGAAACCTGTGATAAATTGAGTGTATTTAAAGAGAAAAATTCTAGGCAACGCTTTCCTGCATGGAACAGGCATATTAGGTACACTTTCACTGTATCCAGAATATTGCATATTTCATACAATATTATTTATGGAAATAATAAATTGAAAAATCCTCTGTGATTTCTGTGGACAAGTCCTGTGACTATTTATGTCCTTATGGCAACTAGTGACATGAAGTAGTTAATTTATCTTCCTGAAATGAGTCTGATAAATACAGGAGGATAAAAAGTTGAAGGAAATCTCAGTACAGGTAGATTCTTTATCCCTGTTCATATTGTTCAAGACAAATACTAGGAGAGCCAGCTATACCTGCAGATTCTTCCATTTTTCTATTTTTATCCTATTTTTCTGTTTTTAAATTACTAAGATAAATTCCATTAGGTTAAGCTTTTTAAGTCATGACCGCTAGCTGGCAGTACTGGACATGACTGAAAGAGCACAAAAGTTTTACTCCAGTTTCAAAAGCCACTCTTCATAAACTAGCAGAACAAGCCCTTCTGGGAATTAGTTCAGCCTAAAGAGAAATCTTGCTGATAGGCTGAGATTAAAGGAATGGCTTTTGCTGCATTTTATGGGATCCCAGGTTACAACTTTAATTGCAGTTGTAGTGTAATGTAAGTCTGAACAACTTCTAAAACTAAATTCCAATCCTGAAGTTTGCATTATCATTTCCATCTCTTCAACAAATGAAAAAAAGAAAGTATGAAAGGTCAAGATCATAAGTTTTTTATATGAAATGACAATGAAAATATAAACTTAGAAAAAAATACAGAAATTAATCAGCTGCTTTACATAGGTGATGAAACTATTCTTGTCGTATTTGCTCTAGTAAATCATTATACTTGCTTCAACTAGGCTGGGACAATGAATGTTATCCAACAGAGCCCTTAACAGTCAATTGATGTAAATACCTCAGATCATAAGTTATGGTAAAAACAACTAGTGAGGCCTATGGTCTTTATCACAGAGCGCTCAATAGTACATATGACACACGTTAAAGCTACTGATTTCAATGAGAACAGAGTTGTACTTCAGCACAAAAATCCAGCTGCATATACTTTCCAAGGAATCTATATCACAGTTTCTTAATTTTTTATTCCCCACATCTATTTTTATTTTGTTGTTGGTGGTACTTTTAAAAATGTACAACTTTATGTACCCAGATGAGCCAATCGAAGTTTCCCCAACTACAAAAATAATTAACCGAGCAGAAACCTCAAATGCCCATCACTTTCAGAATAAAATATTTTGAGTTCCAATGCTTGAAAAGGGGTATAGATGCCTAAATTCAGTAAGAGCCCCAAATCACTTAGCATAATTCAAGTTCGAATTTCTTATATATTACCACAGAGTCATGGTACACACAATAACCAGCACAAGTCACAAATGTCTGTCAAGACGAGAAATATTGACAATGACCAGGGTGAGAAAGGTGAGAAAAAACACCATTTCAGGTACTTTTAGCTGCAGAAGCTACAGACTAAAAACCAGTACCTATAAAAAAAGGAAAAAAAAACCCCAACCATAAATTGTCCTGAGTTCTGGATAATTATCTGTCCTGTGTAAATGCTATATGTGTGCATTTGTTACTTTTATCTTTTATTCCTCCTATGTAGGTGATGTTACTAAGCCTGGTATAATATTTAATCATTGTCTCCTTACAATTTCCTGTGCTCGACCCTCGTTGTAAGCCCTTAAAACTTAAAAGACTGTAAGCTCCAAATAGCTGCCATTTCAAACTAATACTTTAACACCCAAATATTTATTTCTTCACAACTAATGTAGCTTTCTTTCAAAATTACACTTTTCTGGTACCTTCAATTTTACATCCTTATTTTTCTGGTCATACATTGTTAATTTAGCTAAAATTTGGAAGCACTTTAATTCTCACTTTCCGCATTGTGACGCATTTGTAGAAACTGCAGCCGTGGCAGTCAACAGTCAGTGCTGCTTATTACAACACCGTAAGTCCCAGCTGCAGAGAAGAATCTTGTTTTTATTGGTGCAACTCGTGCTCTTGTTTGACTAATTGTGAAACTGGGAATAATCCAAAGTGTGTACACAAGTTACATTTGTTTTACGCTTCTGTAATGCCACTGACTCCAACATCACAGTTACTCCTGATTTACACTGCTATAAATCAAACTGCAATCACAGTCTGGGAGTGCCTTTTTGAGTAAAAAGCTGGCATTTTGACATAATTACTGTACCAAATAGAACCACAGTTAATTTCCTACTTATTTTTTCAGAATTCTTCGCATTGTAGTTTTCATTTCCACTGATTTAGCTATGTAATTACTTTTCAGTGGTGGCAACAGCAAACATGGTTTCTCCTTGCTATCAAGGCAGCATTTGTTTTGTTAGTTACTGTAATTGCATGTGTCACTGAGATCGTGAACAACCACTAAGGGCAAAAAAAAAAAAAAAAAAAAGAGGGAAAGAAAGAGAAAAAAGGTAAAAAAATTCAGTTCAAGAACTGAGGTTTTTTGCAATTTTTTGTCCCTCAAAGAATAGCATCATGGAGTAAGAATATCACATATCAAGTATCACATATCAAGTGAAACAACAAATACTAGAAAGAAGAATAAAATGAAATGTTTCATAATTATAATGACTTAAGGAGTTCATTTTGAGAGTGGAAAAGCAGAAGAGGAAGAAGGGGTATTTTAACTGCAACCAATTTCCATATCTATTTAATTGCTAACTAGTGAAAATGCCACTGTTGAGCCACAAGACTCACAGAGGCATGAGAATTCCACAGAGGCAGCACAAAATTGAACACCCCCTCCAAAAAAAGTAGTACTTTTGGGGGGTGTATTTTAAAATGCATTTTTAAAGACATTCAAATTAGTCTATGATGGATAGTATCAGTGAGACTGAAGCACACTGTAGAGAAGCTCTAATTGAAAGCACATTTTCAATTATTTACTTCAGGCACTGACAATAAACCAGTCAGAGCAACACGAAACTCATTATGAGCTAATTTTATTACTGTGCTCTGTGCTGCTGTATTCAGACTGATACAGTCACCTCAGCTGAGAATTTGTACATTATACTGTATCACTTAACAGGGAGTTTATGTTTTAGGGTTACCAGTGTAATCCTATCAAATTCAGTACTGCCAATATGTAATCCTGATTAATTTTAGTGTTTTCTAAGAGTTGCACAAGATCAAAAGTAATCAGCAGAAGGTAAATAAAAAGACCCTTCTCTGGATTTTAAGTCATACATATATACTGAATACAAATTTCTATATTATCAAGAATTCTGCTTCTACAAATTGAATACTATTTGGTGAAAAAAATTAAAGGGCCATAAAAATGAAACAAATTATTTTTCCTACTAGAGCAAGAGACCAAATGTTTCTAGCTCAAGGACAAATCATCCAAACAGAAGAATGGGATGCAGTGATTATTGCTTTATTGCTTTTACAGTTAATGGATAAATGTAAGAACTAGGCATTATAGAAGCCCTTATCTTGATACTCTGCTAAATGCAAAAATGGGATCTCAGCACTTAAAAAAGGATTAAAAAAGGAATCTAAACTCTTAAATCCAAAATTGCAAGCCTTTGTTCAGCTGCCACTTAAGCATTAGAGGTAACTAAAATACTTACTTCAGATATGTACCTTAAATATCTTCCGGCACCTAAAATTCTACTTCCAGGTGTTCTCGGCAACCTTTAAATCTTGACATGGCTTAATAACTCAGTGCTTAAGATCGGTCAGGTTCTATCAACCTGTCATCTTGAATTGCTCTAGAATTCTTTAATTGCTCAAAAAGTTGCTTAAATTGCTAAAACCTTTATCAGAAATACATGGTGTGGGGATAGGAAGGAAAGGTAACAAGGAAAGGTAACAAGAAAAGGTAAAATGTGTTCGACACATCTGTTCTATAAAATAAATAATACTCAGAGTACCTTGGTTTAATTCATGCATATATCCAAGCATAGAAAAACACAGATCTCCAGGGAGAAGACTAGAGAGTATCACAAACTCATTAGGCTATTCTGCAAAAGTGACACTCTCCATCTTTCTGTAAGATTCAATAGTAGAAGTGACAGTAGGTAAGTAAGAACATTTATGATTATTTTGCATTAGTAGGTTGAGCACTCAACTGTGAATGAGGACATTGTGGTTTGGTTCCTCTGATACTAATTTTTAAAATGTATTTTACATTAAACAATCACTAAATAAGACACACAATAAGGTGGGGTAGGGATGGAGTCCTGCAACTTGCCTGTCAGAGGATGGTTTTAAATATTAGGCTAGAAATTTAAACGTGTGATTTTAGATTTCCTTTCTCTCCATCTCAAGGAATCTCTTTTTTTTTTTCTTCTTCTTCAAAGGTGTACAGCTGTAAGATAGGAGAACCGCAGTTCAATTGATCTCACGTACTTCATAGAGAAGTTCTAAACATATTGCTTAAAAGAGTAACTTCTCCACAGTCCCTTCAAAGAAAAAACTTGCTTTCAAGTGTCTACTTCAGGATACAGTTCAAGACTCTGAAAGTTTCGCTGGAAACACATGCCATCGTGCTGGGGCATGATTTAGAGTACATTTCAGTCTTCACAATTTTGGGTTTTTTAACTGTTCTCAGTGGTTTTCTGATCAGTACAAAGTCTGTTTTTTTCCAATTTCACTCTAAGGGGACAAACTTTCAAAGTACTGCTTAAAAAGCAAATACCTAACACCAAAAGTAAAGACTCTACATAATCTAGCCAATGCTTTTAAGGAAGAATTCCACTTCTAGGGAAGAAATAAAGGATTTTAGAATTAGGCCTCTTATTTGGAAAACTCATGATTTCAGACCTTGCAAAACAAGCTCAGAGGAATTTTTTTCATTAAAACGTGTCATCTACATTTAAATATTTCATCATTTAAACAATTAGTAAACAATGAGCAAAGCCTATGTTTTACTCATGTTAAAAGACTCACCAATTTTAAGAAAAACATTTAAGTAAAGGTATGCATCATTTCTGTCCCTGAAGTAGGAAAACCAAAGAGCAATTAAGTCCAGATTGCTAGACAATAATCAAAAAGATTTCACAGGCAAATTTGAGACAGTTCTTAAAAACAACAAACTATTTTTGCTTATAAAGGATGTCTGTCACAAACTAATACTGAGATGTACTTCTGAACACACCCATGGATGCAAAATAAAAAGATGCACAAAGCAGTGTACACATGCAGCAACTATCTGTGAACACTATAACAAGTCACATTATTTTAGGCCAAAATAAACACCAGAACATACAAACCTACGGCTACGTTTTCAGATGAAACTGGTATAGTTCAAGCGCCAAACACCTACTAAATGGTACCAGGGCACTAAAAATGTCCCTTCCTTATTCTGCCTAACTATATTCTTCATCTTTCCCTCTATCTCCCCTTTTTTGTCTCTTACTATCACCGCTCTATGTACTGCTGTTCTCTGGAGGTGAGCAAACTAGATATCAATTGCCTGTGATGGCAGAGGGTGATATTTAATTATCTAGGGGCAGAAGAGACCATCATGCTAAAAAATTTCAAGTGTGCACTGCTAATTTACATGCAGGCTTCTTTAAGTGGAAAGAAGTATATGCACAAAACCTTTTAAATTATTGTGATTGTGCTTTTTTCCTCCATCAATATGTTAAAGACAGTAAACAAGTGATTATATAAATAGTTTATGGTGCATTTTAATATTGGTGTATGAAGGGAGTATATCTATAATAAATCCTATTTCAAGCATAGACGTACTTTTAAAAATATATTTTTCACATATGCCGTGAAAACAAGGGTCCTAAAGTTTCGTACACTATGCAATTTGTCATTCTTAAGTACAGAAAACACAAAGCAGCTGCCATTTAAAAGATTAAACTGAAAATTATTTTAGTAGCATGGGAAAAACACAAATGGAAACAAAAAATAGAAAAAATCTAGTTAAAACATAAACCAAGAAAAGTTGTATGCATCAGAGTTTCTACGAACCCATCAATGGATCCACTGTCTTTATTAAATAAGTTCTTCTTGCTGAGACTATTGTTATGGCTTATTAAGCACCTTCATTGCTATTTACAGACTGCAGACACCTGTCCACTGAGAACTGGACTGAGACCAGCTGGAAGAGTTATCCTCATGCAAATAGAGCTCCATATGTTCAAAGGGCTACAAGAATGAACCCTGGCTAATAATTCCTTGCAGTATCGTCCTCAATTTGGAGCATCATCGTCATGGGGTCACTGTAGAGCAGAGAGGGATGGGAGGAAGACAATGACACCCCCCACAGTGAGAAAAAGTAGCACCAAGCATAAGGAATTAATAACCTTGCAATTGTTCCTTTGAAGTTTGGTGACCAACAGACTTCTGGTCAGTCAGGAAAATCTATGTGTTACCTATCTCCACAGCATTTGTTGTGATTTCTGGAAATGAACATTACTTCACTATTCTGAGGAAACTTTCAGATTTGCATAGCTGCTAATACAGTTTTAAGTAGGTTTTTTGTCTCTCCTAAAGATAAATGCCTGTAGCTTAACTTTTTTCTATTTTCAACTATATTAACAGAGATGGGTACACTACTTAACATAGAACTGACATTTTTTCTTTACTTATTTTTAAGTGCTAACTAGTATTATAGTATCAGATGTTTTAATCAGCCTAAATCCTTCCTGTCTCAGGGGAACAACCCACAGATTCTGGTAAGAACTAGCAAAGAAAGAGGCTGATCAGCATAGAATATACACCTGTTTATTACAAATAAATACATCACATTTTAAAATCTCAAGGATTAATCTGCATGAAAAGAGTTTCTGAGGGAAAAGATATGGAAAATTGATACTGATTCCCCCCTCCCCCCTCCATGAAAAAATATAATTAGGTTTATTGGCATAAGCAAATAGACAAATATATTCTTATTTGTGAAGGTGGGAATTTACAAGAATTCACAAGGGATGACTGCATCTCAGTGAGTATATTACACACAATGCGTTAAAAAAATAAATCAGATGAACACTAAACTTCCAAGACAGATTTTTATGCTTGAAGAAATATACACTGCATATGAAAATCAAGATTTTAAAATCAGCCCTGGGGTAGGAAAGACAATAATATTACTCTATAATAATTGGCAATTAACAATTAACTCTAATTACTTTCAGTTGGAAAGATTATGCTAATTCTTTCTAACAAAGATGGTAAATGCAATGACAAATGATTTTCCACCATTTTGTAATTGAAAAAGTATGAACAAGCAACCAAACCTTCCTCTAAAGGATTGCAGTATTTTGATGGTTCTCTGCTGCACTAATTTTGATTATCTTGAAGATTGCAGCTACAGAAAAATCCAAAAGCAAAGCACAGAATTGACTTGAGTAAGATGATTATAAAAGGGAATTTTTTCACTGAATTCTCAATTCATCACTACTGGGCAAAAAGAAACTATCTGTCCCTCATGAATACCAAACCATTGTCTGTGATAAATACAGAAAATACATTGTGGGGAAATACCAGAATCCTGAAGAGAAGGTAGCATCTCAAAGGAACCTATAACTGCAACAGGTCATTATTCAGTATTGTGGACAACCATGGAGTTAATTCAGCACAAGGAGGAAAACACCGTTGATGCAGGAGGATGTGCAATAATGAAAAGAGGGCAATCAAAAGCAGTTGAGTAACCAAAGCCCTAAGAAATCAAAAAGGGGGGAAAACGAACAGAGAGAAATAGTAGACTAACATTATCAAAGAAAAGAGATTAGTAACGCTGAAGTTAGTAAGAAAGATGACAAATGAAAGAAGAAGGAAAGGTATTTAAAAAAGGAACTAGAATGAAATGTCCAAGAAAAAAAACAGGACACTCAGTAAAGGAGGATAAGAAGTAACACCTTTATCAGCTAAGTGAAAAATTAAATTATAAAGCTCTCAATAAACATAACAATAATACAGAGTAAATAACAGATAAATCTAAAATTAAAAAATAAAGAAAGGAAATCACAAATTGAGATATACTAGTTACTTCCAAGGCTGTTTTCCATTCCAGGTAAAATTTAATTTTCCATTTCTTTTATAATGAGACTACATATTCATTTCATGTCCATTTCAAACAGAAATTAAAAATACCCCAACATATACTGTATAGTCAAACCCCCAACTTTGAAAGACCACTACTAAGACTCAAAACGGAATACTTCATAAATTAGCAAATGATAAAGTTGCTGGTAAACAACCTTTTCTTTCTATCTCAGTCTGTTCCAAGACTTTAGTAGCAATTAAACAAAATACTTAAGAACATACTGCCTATTAATTATACAAGGTAGCCATCACTGTTGTCAACCCTTCTTGAAAATACAAGGATCTGAATGAAGAGAAAGAGCTCATCTGTGGACTCAGGTTTTACAATCCTAATGTTAGTGTTACCTAGATTATAAATTCGTTAGTGCAATGAACTTTCCCTCACATGTACTTATCACAAACTACCCAAGAAGCTCTAACAAGAGAGATGTTTTCAGGACACTGCTACAACACAAATTAAACAGTGTTGCTGTGAACGTATCAGTAAGAACTGAAGACACAAAGCAGAAGAGAGATTAAGTGGAGAAACAGACTTTGAGCCCTTGTTATTCAGGCTGTGGGGGCTGATTTTAGGACTGTGAGTGCTGCATTGTGAACACAGGGCTGAGCTGTGTTTCATTACACTTTAATTGGCTAATTATGATGCAATTAGATTAACGTCTATGCAGTTACTGTTTTGGGCTTACAGCAAATCTCAGAGTTAGCACGAAGGCAAGCACTGAGATGATGGCTTGGGAGCTGACACAGTCATCAGGTGTTCAGTTGCATTTATTTCCCTTAAATATCATAATTTGGACACTTAGTCTTAGGTGATAATATGACATACAAATTCAAATTAATGGTTTTCTAATAGAATCAATCATAGAATAGTCTGGGTAGAAAAAGAGACTTAAAGGTCATGTAGTCCAACCCCCCTCAATGAGCCGGGATATCTTCAACTAGATCAGGTTGCTCAGAGCCCCGTCCAACCTGACTTTGAATGTTCCCAGGCATCAGGCACCTATCACCTCTCTGCGCAACCTGTGCCAGTGTCTCACCATCCTCACTGTAAACAATTTCTTCCTTCTATCTAGTCTAAATCTAACCTCTTTTATTTTAAAACCATTACCCCTTGTCCTACGGCAACAGGCCCCACTAGAAAGTTTATCCCCATCTTTCCTGTAGGCCCTCTTTTAAGTACTGAAAAGCCTCCAATAAGGTCTCCCTGGAGCCTTCTCTTCTCCAGGCTCAACACCTCCAATGCTCTCAGCCTGTTCTCATAGGAGAGGTGTTCCATCCCTCTGATCATTTTTGTGGCCCTCCTCTGGACCTGCTCCAGCAGGTCCATGTCTTTCCTGTGCTGAGGGCTCCAGAGCTGGATGCAGTACTCCAGGTAGGGTAACAGGACAAGAGGAAATGGGTTTAAGTTATGTCAGGGGAGGTTTAGACTGGATATTAGGAAACATTTTTTCACTGAAAGGGTTATTAAACATTGGAATAGGCTGCCCAGGGAGGTGGTGGATTCACCATCTCTGGAGGTGTTTAAAAAAAGGGTAGATATGGTGCTTAGGGACATGGTTTAGAAGTGGGTATTGTCAGGGTAGGTTAATGGTTGGACTTGATGATCTTAAAAGTCCCTTCCAACCTCAGCAATTCTATGATTCTATGAATATTTTTCACCTGACCCATATCCCTTAGGACTATGAACTCCTCCAGTGCATGATCACTGCAGCCCAGGCTGCCTTCAGTCTTGACATCGCTGATGAGCTCGCTTGCATTGGTGACCAATAGGTCCAGCATCACATCCCCTCTGGTGAGGCTATTTACCTGGTTTAAGAAATTATCCTCCTGGATATGTCCTGGATTGCCCACAGCTCGCCATGCTACTTTTCCAGCAAATGTCGGGGTGGCTGAAGTCCCCCAGCAGGATGACAGCGTGAGAGCACAATGCCCCCCTGTAGCTGCAGTAAGAAGGCCTCATCAATAGGCTCCCCTTGATCAGGCAGCCTGTAACGGACACCAGCCACAAGACTCCCTTTGTTGCCTCGGTGTCTTATTCTTACCCACAGGCTTTCAGCCTGCTTTGTGGCTATTCTTCAGAGACAGCTCTTCACACTCTATCCATTTCTTGATGTAGGAGGCAATGCCTCTGCCCCTCCTTCCTTGCTTATCCCTTCTGAACAGCCTGTAGCCATCAGTAGCTGCACTCCAGTCATGGGATTTGTCCCACCAAGTTTCAGTAATGGCAACCAGGTCATAGCTTTCTAGAAGCATAGTGGCTTCCAGCTCCTCCTATTTGTTGCCCCTGCTGCATGCATTGGTGTAGAGGCACTTCAGCGTGGCTGTCAGCTGTGTCACCTTCTTAGAGGAACACCCCTTAATTCTTTTGAAGTATTTCACTGGTGTTTCCCTCTTGGGCCCCTATTACTTCAGGAGCCCCTGGCTCATCTCTGTAAGACTTCAAGTGTGCTGCAGTGTAGCCAGCACATCTCAAAGCAACAGGCTGAGGGCCCTCACCAGCAGCCCATCCCTCTAACTGTTGCCTGTCGTCCCACAGCTTGTCACGGGCAAGCCTGATATTGTCCCCCTCCCCCTTTGAGCCTCTGTGAATAAGGCCCACTGGCTTGTGAGTAAAGACCCTCTTCCCCCTTTCAGAAAGGGGAATCCCATCTGATGCCAGCAAGCCTGGTGCTACATAGGCCATCCCATTATCAAAAAACCCAAAATTGTGGCAGTGGCACCAGCCACAGAGCCACATACTAATAGGCTGGGCCTGTCTGTTTCTTCCAGTGTTGCTGCCCGCAACTGGAAGGAGAGGAAAAAACAACCTGTGCTCCAGATTCCCTTACCAGCCATCCCAAGGCCCTGAAGTCTGTTTTGGTCGCCCTTGGACTACACGTTGCAGCTTCATTGCCACCCACATGGAGGAGTGTTAATGGGTAATAGTCTGAGGGCTGTACCAGCCCTGGAAGTTTCCTACGGATGTCCTTAATCTGGACCCAAGGGAGGCAGCAGACTTCCCTAAGAGAAGGGTCTGCCTGTCATATTGGACTCTCTGTTCCCCTCAGAAGGGAGTTCATAGAATCATAGAATGGTTTAGGTTGGAAGGGACCTTGAAGATCATCGAGTTCCAACCCCCCTGCCACAGGCAGGGATACCTCTCACTAGACCAGGTTGCCCAAGGCCACGTCCAGCCTGGCCTTGAACACCTCCAGGGATGGGGCTTCAACAACCTCTCTGGGCAACCTGTGCCAGTGCCTCACCACCCTTAAAGTGAAAAACTTCTTCCTGATGTTTAATCTAAACCTGCCCTCTTCCAGCTTAAAGCCGTTCCCCCTCGTCCTATCACTACATGCCCGTGTAAAAAGTCCTTCCCCAGCTCTCCTGTAGGCCCCCTTTAGGTACTGGAAGGCCGCAATAAGATCTCCCCAGAGCCTTCTCTTCTCCAGGCTGAACAGCCTCAACTCTCTCAGCCTCTCCTCATAGCAGAGGTGCTCCAGCCCTTGGATCATCCTTGTGGCTCTCCTCTGGACACGCTCCAGCAGGTCCATGTCCTTCTTATGTTGGGGACTCCACAGCTGGATGCAGTACTCCAGGTGGGGTCTCACGAGAGCGGAGTAGAGGGGCAGAATCACCTCCCTTGACCTGCTGGCCACACTTCTTTTGATGCAGCCCAGGATACGGCTGGCCTTCTGGGCTGCGATCGCACACTGCTTGCTCATGTTGAGCTTCTCATCAATCATCACCCCCAGGTCCTTCTCCACAGGGCTGCTCTCCAGCCATTCTCCGCCGAGCCTGTATTTGTGCTTGGGATTGCCCCGACCCAGATGTAGGACCTTGCACTTGGCCTTGTTGAACTGCATGAGGTTGGCTTGGGCCCACCTCTCCAGCCTGTCCAGGTCCCTCTGGATGGTATCCCTCCCCTCCAGCGTGTCCGCCTCGCCAAACAGCTTGGTATCATCAGCAAACTTGCTGAGGGTGCACTCTACCCCACTGTCCATGTCGCTAACAAAGATGTTGAACAGTACGGGTCCCAGTACCGACCCCTGAGGAACGCCACTTGTCACTGCTCTCCACTTGGACACCGAGCCGTTGACCGCAACCCTTTGAGTGTGACCATCCAGCCAGTTCTTTATCCACCGAGTGGTCCATTTATCGAATCCATGTCTCTTCAATTTAGAGACCAGGATATCGTGTGGGACAGTGTCAAACGCTTTGCACAAGTCCAGGTAGATGACATCAGCAGATCTTCCCTTGTCCACTGCCACTGTAACCCCTTCATAGAAGGCCACCAAATTTGTCAGGCATGACTTGCCCTTGGTGAAGCCATGTTGGCTCTCGCCAATCACCTCCTTGTTTTCTGTGTGCCTCAGCAGAGTTTCCAGGAGGATCTGCTCCATGATCTTGCCAGGCACAGAGGTGAGACTGACTGGCCTGTAGTTCCCCGGGTCTTCCTTGTTTCCCTTTTTGAAAATAGGGGTTATGTTTCCCCTTTTCCAGTCGGCAGGAACCTCGCCAGACTGCCACGACTTCTCAAATATGATGGCTAGTGGCTTCGCGACTTGATCTGCCAGTTCCCTCAGGACCCGCGGATGTATCTCATCAGGTCCCATGGACTTGTGCACCTTCAGGTTCCTCAGGTGGTCTCTCACTTTATCTTCATCTACAGTGGGCGGTGCTCCGTTTTCCCAATCCTCTCCTTTGCAATCTGCGTCTTGGGCAGTGCAGCTGCTGTCCTTGTCTGTGAAGACTGAGGCAAAAAAGTCATTGAGTACCTCAGCTCTGTCGCTGTCCCGGGTGACCAGTTCTTGCGTATCCTTCCGGAGAGGGCCTACATTTTCCCTGGTCTTTCTTTTCTCGCTGATATACCTATAGAAGGATTTTTTGTTTGTTTTAATGTCCCTGGCCAGATTTAGTTCTAGCTGGGCTTTAGCTTGTCTAACCCGCTCTCTAGCTGCTCGAACGATTCCTCTGTAATCCTCCCAGGCTACCCGGCCCTGTCTCCACTCCCTGTAGGCCTCCTTTTTTCTTTTGGTCAGTTCCAGGAGCTCCTTGTTCATCCACGCAGGCCTCCTGGCTTTTCTGCCTTCCTTCCTCTTTGTAGGAATGCATTGCTGCTGTGCTTGGAGGAGGTGGTACTTGAATATTAACCAACTTTCTTGGACCCCTCTTCCTTCCAGCGCTTCATCCCATGGCACCATACCAAGCAGATTCTTCAAGAGGCCAAAGTCGGCTCTCCTGAAGTCCAGGGTCATCAGCCTGCTGCGCACCTTCTTCATTACCTTGAGGATTTCAAACTCAACCATTTCATGGTCACTGCAGCCCAGGCTACCCTTGAGTTTGACCCTGTCAACCAGCCCCTCCTCGTTGGTAAGAACAAGGTCCAGCATGGCTCCTCTCCTCGTCGGCTCCTCAACCACTTGGAGAAGGAAGTTGTCCTCAATGCAATCCAGGAACCTCCTGGATTGCCTGTGCCTGGCTGTGTTATCCTTCCAACTGATGTCAGGGTGGTTGAAGTCACCCATGAGAACCAAGGTCTGTGAACGTGATGCCGCCCTTATCTGTCTATAGAGGGCTTCATCCACTTGGTCTTCCTGGTCGGGTGGCCTGTAGCATACCCCCACTGTAACGTCCCCTGCTCCCGATTTCCCTGTAATCTTGACTCATAGGCTCTCAGTTGGCTCGGTATCCTCCCCCAGGTTGAGCTCCATACATTCCAGCTGCTCATCAACATATAAGGCAACACCGCCTCCTCGTTTCCCTTGCCTGTCTCTCCTGAAGAGCCTGTACCCTTTCATGCCGATGCTCCAGTCATAGGAGTCGTCCCACCAAGTTTCTATGATGCCAATGAGATCGTAGCCTTGGAGGCGTGTACACGTCTCTAATTCCTCCTGCTTGTTCCCCATGCTCCGCGCATTTGTGAAGAGGCACTTCAGCCATGTCTTCGTTGCGGCCGATTTGGTTGGAGCAGCTGTAATTCCTTTGTCCTGTACTAACAGTGCCTCCCGATTGACTCCCGTTGGTCCAGGAGCTCCTAGCTCATCTATGTGAAGGTTTGGGCATACTGCAGCGCAGCTGACACATCTTCGAGCTAATGGCTGCAGGCCCTCACCAGCACCCTGTTCCCCTTTCCTTGATGTAACATCCCTTGGCTGTTCATGGGCAACCCTGATAATACCCCCTTCCCCCGTCGAATTTAGTTTAAAGCCCTGTTAACGAGCCCTGCCAATTTTTGGGCAAAACCCCTTCTCCCTCTTTGAGTGAGCCAGCCCACATCTGATGCCAGCAGGCCTGATGCCGCAAAGGTCATTCCATTGTTAAAAAACCCAAAGTTGTGGCGTTGACACCATCCACGGAGCCACATGTTAACAGATTGAGCTCGTCTGTTCCTTTCAATGTCATTGCCCGCAACAGGAAGTAGGGATGAGAAAATCACCTGTGCTCCAGATCCCTGTAGTGACTGTCCCAAAGCCCTGATATCCCTTTTAATCATCCTTGCACTCCTTTCTGCACATTCATCGCCCCCCACATGAAACAGGAGCAGCGGATAGTAGTCTGAGGGCTGCACCAGGCTAGGGAGTCTCTTAGTGATGTCCCTAATGCGTGCCCCCGGAAGGCAGCAGACTTCCCTGAGAGCGGGGTCTGCCCTACATATTGGGCCCTCAGTCCCCCTTAGTGCTGAGTCGCCCACGACTATAGCCCTCCTTTTCTTCCTTGTAGCAGCGGTCTTAATGTTTTGAGCGGGTCTTCCCAGTCCTGGCGTCTCCTGTGATGTATTAGGACTGTCCACCTTGTTGTCCTCCGGCTGTCCTGCCGTGCCCAGGGCCTCGTACCTGTTGGATAATGGTACTAGGGGAGGGGGGGCGGGCAAGGAGGGGGCTCGCTTGCTACAGTTGCCTACAACTATAACCTGTCTTTTTTTTCCTCATAGAGGTGATCATGATATTGGGGGTAGGCCTTTCTGACTTTGGAAACCCCGTTGGTGAGGATGGACCATCATCCAAATCATCCAGTGTGTTGCCTTTCACATCCAGAGCCTCATACCTGTTATACAGAGGCACCTGGCAAGGTGGGGTGGGCAAGGAGGGGGTTTGCCTGCCACCCTGAGTGTGGACCTGCCTCCATTCACTCCTCTAAGTTACTGCCTCCAGCCTGGCAAGGGAAGATACAGGATCCCCTTGATCTTGTTTTTTTTTTTCTGGTGACTGTTCCCCTTTCTGTCTCAAGCAGGGCAGAGCACAGTTCCACCAGTCTAGTTCTCAGATTCTCTGATACTCCTTTGCCCTTCTACTTTCTCTTGTAGCTCTGCCACCAGGCTGAGCAGATCATCCGTCTGGTCACACCTCACACAGCTTTTCTGACTACTGCCATCTGTTACCAGTGAAAGGCTCCGGCACTCTATGCAGCCTTAGACCTGGGTGGCTGCGTGTTTTCATGGGAGTTCTGTCTGAGTTGCCACTTTCGTTCTGCCGAGTGCAGATGATATGGCTTTCTGCTGGATGGTTACCATAGCTGAGCTCCTTCTGAGAGGGGGATGACCACCAATTGAACTCTCTTCTTCAGCTGGTAGGGTGACTACGCCCTTCCTGCGCTCTCTTCTGCAGAAACTGATGCACCACACCCTGTTCGCAGGGCTGCTGGTCACTCCTGCTCCCCAGGGTTTTTTTTTGTAGGTGTGGGAGGAGACGCGGTTGCTGTGGAAAGGCCCAGGCCTCCTCAGTGTCTCCTGTGAGAGCTCCTGGCTCCTGGCAGGTCTCCGCTGCCCTGGCGTTTCCCTGCCTTAGGAAAATCCCCTGTGTGCCGAGATCTGCTGCTCCGCAGTGGGACAGGCTGGCTCTGGAGCAGATGCCCATGGCAATTGACTAATAGTAACCTAGTAATTCTATATGCTCCTTAGCCTAAAGTGAAAAGATATACCAACATAGTGCATATATCACTATCCATATCCATATATCTATTATCTATATGGATGCACTATGTTGGTAAATATTTATAATATTTATCCATTTAAGAATGAATAGTTGTAGCAAGGACAGTTAATGATAGATTTAATTTCACAGGAGAGAGCCAGCTTTCGGTGCTCAGAGACAGAAGAAACAAACAGGGCAGGACTTACTATTACTGAAGAATCATGTTCCATGATATTTTTTTATAAGTTCTCACAAATTCTCAAAGACTTATTCACCACTGGTGGAGTTAAATATAGAAGTGACCAAAGTTTACTTTTCATAAAATATTGGTAACATAGTCCTAATTTTAGGCAGAAATAAAGGCTGGTTTGAACGTCCTGTACTTCCTCAAATCAGTAAGATTGATTTGTACTTTCATGGAATTGCATATTTGTTGACTTAGAAGCAGTAGTTTTTCTTTCATTCTGTTAAGTTCAGAGTATAAACTCACTTTATTGTTTCTCCTCCTTCTTTATTCTGTACTTAGATTTTAATTTAAAACTGGATAAAGTATGAGATGTAAGGCAATGGTTTTCTAATCAATAATGTGATTTATGCATGAATTCATAAAAATATGAGCTTGACTGTTGACTAGAAAAAGCCATTATACGGAATACAATTTAATAGAAATAAATGCCTGTGCCATGTAGAATAGCTACATCCAGTTTTGTTTTTAAAGGCTCCTTTTTACCTAGGAACACTGTATATAAGGGTTTGCAAGAAGAAGATGGGGACTTTCTGGCCCTTATGCTTTAGGTATTTTATATTTTGAAGAATTATAACAATCACTTCTTCTGGACCTCCATATGCCCTTTAAAACTAAGGGTCCTGAGTGAACTAACCTTGTAAAAATTTTACTCCTGACAACAGTTCCTAGAGAAGTGAGATTTTATGATCCAAGCAGAAACAGACTGGTGGAAGTATTCCGATCCCAAGCACTTGGGTACTGTTTGTCTTAATAATCTAAAGCAGATATTATTTGATTATTTATATGTAACTGGGAGAAATAATGTTACTATTGGACTAACAAGTAACCCCCATAGTTAAATAAAACGAGTTGCCCAAAACACTTCAGCAATTCATCCGTATCTACAGTTTTATTTATTTAACAGGGCGTCTCCTAAGAAGCAGAGGAATATGAAGAAGAATTTCTGTCCTCTGGTAAGGATTCAGGAATACTATGAAGTGTACGATTGACAGATCCAGAAAAGGAATAGTGCATGAGAAGTTTACTAGTAACTTAGAAAAGAGGTGTCCTCTTTCCACAAGGACAAGGTTACATTTAAAACTACAGAGCAGTGATCTGAAGATACACGGGATGATAAGGAATTGTGCCCAGGGTGATGACAGCTTCATCAAAGGTGCACATGCCAGCAAATCACAGCATCATGGCAGAATTAGTAGTGACATAGTTGACAAATGACTGAGGAACATCTGTTTAGGTGAAAAGTATGTTACAGCACTGCAACAGAACATGAGCAATAGCTACTTCAAAAAAACTGCTCAATGAAAGAAAAAAGACTGCAAGTTTGTCCTGAAGAAGAGTTGATTCTACCCCACATTCTTTGTCACTAAGGCTGGTTTAGCACTTGAAAAACAGTTCCACGTAAGGCTGCTCCTGTTTGTTTTAGAAGTCAGTTTTAGAACATTTTGCTATCGCTCAGTGCTGTTGTCCCGCAAGGGTGGAGAATTCATAGATTGGACCTTTCAAAATGCATGTCCTGGTTCCGGCAGGGATGGGGTTAATTCCCCCAAGGATGGGAGAGGGCACAGGTATTCCATGCCATGTGAGCCATGCCCGGGCTGTGGGGGGGAGCTGCCGGGGGGGAGGGGGCAGGAAGTCGCGGCTCAGCGCGGGCTGCGGCGGCGCGGGTCCGGGTCCGGTCGGTGAGCGGCGGTGCCCTGATCGCGTTTGTATATTCCTTTATCCGTGTTATTGTTACTGTTTTCTCTTCCCTTTGCTGTTCTGTTAAACTGCCTTTATCTCAGCCCACGAGTTTCGCCTTTTTTTTCGTATTTCCCCCCCACACACACAGCTGTGGGGGGCTGAGCGAGCGGCCGCGTGGTTTGTTGCTGCCGGCTCAGGCCAAACCACGACAGTCCTTTTTGGCGCCCAACGTGGGGCACGAGGGTTGAGATAACGACAGATCCGACCCGAGATTGTTAACACTAGTTTGTTATATATATTTCTCATATTAGTTAGATAGTCGCCGGTTACAATGTTCCTTCGTTTGTTTGCGTGGCTGTGTTATGTAAATTCTTACGTGTTCTATGTACTCCCCGTGATGATGTTTGTTACCTCGGGGAGAGGGATCAGGAGTATCATTTTGCTGTCCTGTGCAATATCAGCATATGATATGATAGCATCACTGCTCAGGTCACTGTGTTGGGGTGTTTATGCAGTATTGCTGTCCTGCCCATACCTTGGTCGCCGTCTCTCAGAATTTATTAATAATCATACCCGATCTATGGGGGAAACAGGGGGGGATACTTTCCCTAGCTCTTTCACCTCCCTTTTCTCCTTCGGGCCAGGTGTGACAGCTTTTGAGAACTTCGAATATCCTTGGGATGCTCAAACCAGTCTGGTCCTATTGCTATGTCTCCTGAATGTGTTTCAGGTTTTGTTTAGGGTTAGACAACTGTTTAAGACTACCACCCAGAGATCTGCCCCGAGGCTGGATAGTCACGGGTGGCATGGCATGTGGGAGAATATGGGCAGGTATCTAGAGAATTTCTCGCCTCCAATGTTTTGGGACTTCACCCCCGAACAATTACAGGACCCTGATAAAGTGGTAGAATTTTTAAAAGGAAAATGCTGTGGCTATTCCAGAGAGGCACAACTCACTGCACTGTGCTGGGCCCTGGCCAGTATCTACCAAACACTGCTCGGTATTATGCAGCGCCCTCAGGGGAAAGAGGAGGAAACCAGACCAGTAGGCACTGCAGCTATTCCAACCCCTGCGGCAGACAATGCAGCTACTCCCACCCCGGTGGCAGGCTCTGTGGCTACTCACCCACCTGCGGCAGACACTGCAGCTATTCCAACTCCAGTGGCAGAAAATACAGCTACTCCAACCCCGCTGGCAGGCAATGTGGCTACTCAACCCCTGGTGATGGGCAATGCGGCCACTCAAACCCCAGTGGCAGACACTGCAGCTGAACCAGACAACCAACCTGTGCCTGTATCAGTTGCTCCTGTACAGAAGAAGAAATACACCAAGAAATCAGTTCGCGTAGTTAGGGATGATGATGAACCAGGGCCATCAAAGGAAAGGGAGGAAGAGATGGAACCAGAGATAATCACCCGATCCCTATCCCTGAGTGAGCTGAGAGATATGCGAAAGGATTTCAGCCGACTTCCGGGTGAGCACATTGTCACCTGGCTGCTCCGATGCTGGGATAATGGGGCCAGTAGCTTGGAATTAGAGGGTAGGGAAGCCAGGCAGCTGGGATCCCTGTCTAGGGAAGGGGGCATTGACAAGGCGATTGGAAAAAAGACACAAGCCCTTAGCCTCTGGAGGCGACTCCTGTCAGGTGTGAGGGAAAGGTACCCCTTCAGTGAAGATGATGTATGCCGTCCAAGCAAGTGGACCACCATGGAAAAAGGTATCCAGTACCTAAGAGAACTAGCCGTGCGGGAGATGATTTACTATGACCCAGATAATGCGCAGTTACCCACAGACCCTGATGAAGTCCAGTGCACAAGGCCCATATGGCAGAAGTTCGTACGGAGCGCACCATCATCGTATGCCAACTCTTTGGCGGTGATGGAATGGAAAGGTGAAGAGGGACCAACGGTGGATGAGGTGGCTGGCCGACTCCGGCAATATGAAGAAAGTCTCTCTTCCCCCCTTGTCTCAGCTGTGGAGAAACTGTCCCAGAAAGTCCAGCAACTCGAAGAGAATATATCCTACTCCCTACCTGTACAGGCCAGCATCTCAGCTATTAGGAGCAGGCGTTTTCCTACTCAAGAGAGAGAGTATAGAGGGTACACACCACGAGGCACCCTGTGGTTTTACTTGCGCGATCACGGTGAGGACATGAGGAGGTGGGATGGACAACCTACCTCGTCCCTACGGGCACAGGTACACGAGTTGCAAGGAAGAACAATCACAAAAGGGGATCCATCTAGGAAAAGTGCTGCTCCCATTTCCAGCAGACAGCTCCCCAAACAGGGTAGAAGGCCTGATCTTACCTCTGATCCTCTTGAAGGGACTTCCAAGTCATTTGTGCAACAGGTGAGTAATGGATACTATGATCAGGATTAGAGGGGCCCTGCCTCCAGCCAGGTGGGGGAAAGGGACAACCGGGTTTATTGGAACGTGTGGATTCGATGGCCTGGCACATCAGAGCCACAGGAGTATAGGGCTCTAGTGGACACTGGAGCTCAATGTACCTTAATACCATCAAGTTACAGAGGGGCAGAACCCATTTGTATTTCTGGAGTGACAGGGGGATCCCAAGAGTTGACTGTATTGGAAGCTGAGGTGAGCCTGACTGGAAATGAGTGGCAGAAGCATCCCATTGTGACTGGCCCAGAGGCTCCGTGCATCCTTGGCATAGACTATCTCAGGAGAGGATACTTCAAGGATCCAAAAGGATACCGGTGGGCTTTTGGCATAGCTGCTTTGGAGACGGAGGAAATTAAACAGCTGTCTACATTGCCTGGTCTCTCGGAGGACCCTTCTGTGGTAGGTTTGTTGAGGGTCGAAGAACAACAGGTGCCGATTGCTACCACGACAGTGCATCGGCGGCAATATCGCACTAACCGAGATTCTCTGATTCCCATCCAGAAGCTGATTCGTCAACTGGAGACTCAAGGAGTGATCAGCAAGACCCGCTCACCCTTTAATAGTCCCATATGGCCAGTGCGGAAATCTAGTGGAGAGTGGAGGCTAACAGTGGACTATCGTGGCCTGAACGAAGTCACGCCACCACTGAGCACTGCCGTGCCAGACATGCTAGAACTTCAATACGAACTGGAGTCAAAGGCAGCCAAGTGGTATGCAACAGTTGATATCGCCAGTGCATTCTTCTCAATCCCTTTGGCAGCAGAGTGCAGACCACAGTTTGCTTTCACTTGGAGGGGCATCCAGTACACCTGGAATCGACTGCCCCAGGGGTGGAAACACAGCCCCACCATTTGCCATGGACTAATCCAGACCACACTGGAACAGGGTGAAGCTCCGGAACATCTGCAGTACATTGACGACATCATTGTATGGGGCAACACAGCGGAAGAAGTTTTTGAGAAAGGGAGTAGAATAGTTGAAATTCTTCTGAAAGCTGGTTTTGCCATAAAACGAAGTAAGGTCAAGGGACCCGCACAGGAGATCCAGTTTTTAGGAATAAAGTGGCAAGATGGACGCCGTCAGATCCCAATGGATGTTATCAACAAAATAGCAGCTATGTCTCCACCAACCAGTAAAAAGGAAACGCAAGCTTTCTTAGGTGTTGTGGGGTTTTGGAGGATGCATATTCCAGATTACAGTCTGATTGTGAGCCCTCTATATCAAGTGACCCGGAAAAAGAATGATTTTAAATGGGGCCCTGAGCAACGACAAGCCTTCGAACAGATTAAGCAGGAAATAGTTCATGCGGTAGCCCTGGGGCCAGTCCGGGCGGGACAAGATGTTAAAAATGTGCTCTACACCGCAGCCGGGGAGAATGGCCCTACCTGGAGCCTCTGGCAGAAAGCACCAGGGGAGACTCGAGGTCGACCCCTGGGGTTTTGGAGTCGGGGATACAGAGGATCTGAAGCCCGCTATACTCCAACCGAAAAAGAGATATTGGCAGCATACGAGGGGGTTCGAGCTGCTTCGGAAGTGGTTGGTACTGAAGCACAACTCCTCTTGGCACCTCGACTGCCAGTGCTGGGCTGGATGTTCAAAGAAAGGGTCCCTGCCACACACCATGCGACTGATGCCACATGGAGTAAGTGGATTGCACTGATCACACAGCGGACTCGAATGGGAAACCCCAATCGCCCAGGAATACTTGAAGTGATCATGGACTGGCCAGAAGGCAAAGATTTTGGAATATCACCAGAGGAGGAGGTGATGCGCGCGGAAGAGGCCCCACCGTATAATAAACTACCAGAAAATGAGAGGAAACATGCCTTGTTCACTTATGGGTCCTGCCGGATTGTGGGAAAGCATCGGAAGTGGAAGGCTGCTGTGTGGAGTCCTACACGACGAGTTGCAGAAGCCACTGAAGGACAAGGCGAATCGAGCCAGTTTGCAGAGGTGAAAGCCATCCAGCTAGCGTTAGACATTGCGGAACGAGAGAAATGGCCAGTACTTTACCTCTATACTGATTCATGGATGGTGGCAAATGCTCTGTGGGGGTGGTTACAGCAGTGGAAACAGAGCAACTGGCAGCGCAGAGGTAAACCCATCTGGGCGGCTGAACTGTGGCAAGATATTGCTGCCCGGATAGAGAATCTGGCTGTGAAAGTACGTCATGTAGATGCCCACGTACCCAGGAGTCGCGCCACCGAGGAACATCAAAACAACCAGCAGGTAGATCAGGCCGCTAAGATTGAAGTGGCTCAGGTGGATCTGGACTGGCAACATAAGGGTGAATTATTCATAGCTCGGTGGGCTCATGACGCGTCAGGCCATCAGGGAAGAGATGCGACATATAGATGGGCTCGAGACCGAGGGGTGGACTTGACCATGGACACTATTGCACAGGTCATCCACGAATGTGAAACGTGTGCTGCAATTAAGCAAGCCAAGCGGTTAAAGCCTCTTTGGTATGGAGGGCAATGGCTAAAATACAAATATGGGGAGGCCTGGCAGATTGATTATATTACACTCCCACAAACCCGCCAAGGCATGCACCATGTGCTCACAATGGTGGAAGCAACCACCGGGTGGCTGGAAACATACCCTGTGCCCCATGCCACTGCCCGGAACACTATCCTGGGCCTTGAAAAACAAGTCTTATGGCGACATGGCACCCCAGAGAGGATTGAGTCAGACAACGGGACTCATTTCCGAAACAGCCTCATAGATACCTGGGCCAAAGAGCATGGCATTGAGTGGGTATATCACATCCCCTATCACGCACCGGCCTCAGGGAAGATAGAACGATACAACGGACTGTTAAAGACTACGCTGAGAGCCATGGGTGGTGGGACTTTCAAACACTGGGATACGCATTTAGCAAAAGCCACCTGGTTAGTCAACACCCGGGGATCTGCCAACCGAGCTGGCCCTGCCCAATCAAAACTTCCACGTAAAATAGAAGGGGATAAAGTCCCCGTAGTGCACATGAAGAATATGTTAGGGAAGACAGTCTGGGTTAGCCCTGCCTCAGGCAAAGGCAAACCCATCCGTGGGATTGCTTTTGCACAAGGACCTGGGTGCACTTGGTGGGTGATGCGGGAGGATGGGGAGGTCCGATGTGTACCTCATGGGGATTTGATTCTGGGTGAGAATAGTCAATGAATCAAATCTTATGATGTCATGTGCTAAATAACGCTGTCACTGCATGTCATCATTACTATAACTGCTATCAAGGGTACTACGGTGAGAATCTCCCAAACCAATGACAGATGGACTTTGATAAAGCGGAGTAAAGTGCAGCGGTGAGGTAATAAGAACTGACCTCATCAGCTGGCGCCCAGCAACTTCCTGGAGATCAACATCTTCAACCTGCGAACTGCGGGCATGGGCCACACCGGGTACACCAGCCACGAGCTCCGAATGCAGCGTGCACCAGTCCAGCACCACACACCATCTCGCCTGCCCTGAGAGACTGCTTTCACAGATGCGGCCCACAGTGATGGACTAAATTAACTCAATGAACATTTTAGAGGGATCGCCCATGGACGGTGGGGATTAAATCTGTATGTATATAGATGTACATATGTATATATATATATATAAGACAGGGGAAAGTGGTGGTAGATGAATGGGAACTGTAGGATCTGGGCATGGCGCAGATGGTATGGAATAAGGGGTGGATAATGTCCTGGTTCCGGCAGGGCTGGGGTTAATTCCCCCAAGGATGGGAGAGGGCACAGGTATTCCATGCCATGTGAGCCATGCCCGGGCTGTGGGGGGGAGCTGCCGGGGGGAGGGGGCAGGAAGTCGCTGCTCAGCGCGGGTCCGGGTCCGGTCGGTGAGCGGCGGTGCCCTGATCGCGTTTGTATATTCCTTTATCCGTGTTATTGTTACTGTTTTCTCTTCCCTTTGCTGTTCTGTTAAACTGCCTTTATCTCAGCCCACGAGTTTCGCCTTTTTTTCGTATTTCCCCCCCCCCACACACAGCTGTGGGGGGCTGAGCGAGCGGCCGCGTGGTTTGTTGCTGCCGGCTCAGGCCAAACCACGACAATGCAGTAGTCTAACACAAGCCCTCAGTATCACTCAGGAGCGTGACAGTAATCCAGTGTGTAATAACAAAGAAAAAAGACTCTATCAGCTCCTACCAAACAGTCTGGCTTCATCATTAGGTGCTGTAATAAAAAAGTGACCCACAGCAGACAAAGTAAAGTTAATCTGTGCTCAGATTTCCGTACAGCATCACTTGCCTCTAGTAAAGTTCTTGAGAATTTATACATCAGAAACTATATATATATACAGACACATAAGTGAAGGTATTTGGTTTTCAGATAGGATAAGAATCAAAACTTCCATTCATATAAGCAAAAAAAATCAAGCTACGTTTATTTAGTTCTTTGTGTTGATATTAAATGCCACTTAATGATTTAAAAATTTAGTCCAATAGTCTTATTTGAACCTAACTTTCTGTCTAAGAAAAGGAAATACAGAAAAATTGCAATATGAAATACTTATAACTGGAAAATTTTAAAGCTCCAGTCCAAAGCATCCCAGATCTTAAAAGCTTTTGTGGATTGTCACACAAGACTATTACTTTCTTCCTGGAAGTATTGTTAGGTTTTTGTTACACACATTGTGCACATTACAGGATAACACTATATTATGAGCATCTGAATAATCCTTAAGCCATCTACTTTAGTTATAACACTTCTTACTTTATTTGTTAGTTTATCTTATCAGTAGGACCATTCGTTTACCTTTTCTGTACTCTTTTAACAGTAGAATTTCATTATTTTTGTCACAATAATAGATTGTACACTGCACATAACAGCTTAAAACATTCTCTATTTGCCCTCTTATGATCTGCTGTGATAGAAAGTACTAGATATGTTCTCTCCGATTTAAAAAATCTACAGGACTAAATTTAAACGTATGAATTAATATTTCTGTGCACTATTCAAAATGGGCTTTTGTGACTGTCCTGGTCTGAGGTTGCTCAGATGCAGCAAATGCAATTGGTTTTTCAAGCTAATGAAAATTCTGAGAATTTGTCTTGCAAACTCTGCCTATTATTTGAATTTTCCTGTGTTGTAAAAATCATGTTCCAGGAACTGTGGAACTCCACTGCACAAGATACAACTGCATCTATGATCTCAGACCATTTGCTTCCTCTAAGAAGTGCCTTAGGTTCATCCTAAATTTCTGTATTCAGGTTAAAAAAGGTAATTGAATCTAGGCAAGTAGTCTTATTGTGCTTTAATAAGATCTCTTTTTTAAACTACTACACAAACAAAAGAGGGAGCTTCAGATTTTAATGCAGCAGATTTAAAATTCATGTTTAAATTCAATATAAATGTTCTCTTAATATTATACTTTGTACTATGGGACATAAAAATATATAAAGATATCATGGGACAGAAATATACCTTAAGAATTTAGTTGAAAAAGCTGAGTTAACGTTAAAGATTTCCAAAACCATTTGTATGATTGAGAAATGTCAGGTGGTGATCTTAAAATATTTTTTCTAGATCAACAACACTTTTTTCTATTTTTTAAAGAAAAACTTTAAGCTTTCAATCCTCACAGTTTAAAAACAAGCAATAACTACTGCTTCAGGTAATAGTTTTATTGCAAATTCCATTTTTTATCATTGATCAAAATACTGATCAATGCATATTACTTCATATTAAAAATTGAAAAATGGAAGAAAACTTTTCATAAAGTTTTTTTCATAAACTTCTGTTTATTTGAAAAGCTATTTTAGTTGAACAATAGCTTTACCAAAGAAAGTCTGACAGGGTCAGGAATTTATTGACCTCATAAAACTAACTCACTTGGAAATTTCTGCTAGTAATGTTTTTACTGTAAAAAAATGCTTGTTCACATTGAGCACTTGCACATAATTTAGGGTCACACAAGATGTATTATTACCAACTTTAGAGTAAAGATCTACTACTAAATAAAATTAACACTCACAAAAAAACCTCCCCACCTGCCAATCCATAAGTAGAAAGCTTGTGTTATAGGTTAGCAGAGATAATTTAGAGATATTCAGGTGTAAAGACACCATGAATTCAATTCTAAATTATAAGGAAATAAGCAAGTCTGCTATAGCAAGGGTGAAGAAAGCGATTCATAGTCAAAAAAATGCCTTCTCCTCCCCTGTCCTTCACAGTTCTGTACACTGGTATGGGAAGAGGCATTGATCATCCTTCATCCGAAGTGAGGCTGTCCTCATTCATTACCTTTTCTCCTTTTACTCCCAAAGAAGGCACAGAGTGAAGCCACCAGAACACGAGCTATGTATCTTGCTTTAAGTATGTATCAAAAATCAGAGCAAGAAAAGCAGTGTAATAAGCTCTTGTTCATAACTGCTGGAATTGGAAGGCCCAAATGCTCAAACCATTTTTAGGTCATTTCCAACTTGTGCCAATATTCTTCCATTTCCCTAACTATGTTCTGGTTAAAGAGATCAAGACCGGCAGTCCATATTTGTATTTCAGTTTATCTAGCAGACAGGCACAACAGCTTCCTTCCCACTCTGTCATGCTACATGTCTCCTACAGCAGTGAGTGTGTACAAAAATATCCACTTGTCTATGGGAATATATAAAAATGGATAATTGTATAAATTCCATTTTTCCAAGTAGAATATTGTTTCACAGAATATGAAACGTCTTTTAAAACAGTGATGTTGTGAGATCATTGAGTGCATACTACGCTAAAGTTTCTGATTATTGTTGTTGCTGTATTGAAAACAAGAATATGTAATGCTGCTAAACATATTTTTTTAAAAACTCTTAGGCTAAGAACACATAGAAAGAGTTTCATCTTACAACATTTTTATGGCTGAATAAAAGTCTAAAAAAAGCTTTTGTGATGGAAACATTAGCACAAAATTTAGCTATCACACTATTAGTGAAAATTGTTATCCTCCTTTTCATTGTATCCCAAAACTTTAATTAGAACTCTATGGAGTCTGAATTTTCTAGTTGCTAAAATAAAGTATGTCAATAAAAACTTGTGATAGATTCTACAGTGTTTTAGGCTTTTCTTACTAAAAGAAGGGAAAAAAAACAACAGAGTTAAAAAAAAGGCTGAAAAGCTACCTAGGTTGTTCTCTATCCTCTATCTGTGAAGGTGATTACTCCTATTGAAGCGTGTTCCCTTTCATTTGTCACTACTGAATTTCTTAGAGTTTTCCAGATTGATTGTTTTTTGTTTGTTTGTTTTTTGAGTTTGTTTTGGTTTTTGTTTTTTTTTTTTTTTAGATCATATAACTATCCTACAGGAGACGAAATATAGTAAAAAAAAAGAAGGCTTATGAAGCTCATTATGACAGTATATGTTAGCCTGGTTTTAGGGCAGGTGCTGTCACAAAATACTTATTCATTCAGTTATGAACAATATAAGCCATTGTGAGAAAGTGTCACATCTAGAAGAAAAAATCATGAAGCTGACTTAAAAGGAAAAGAGTAGTGTACATCAAATATTCATTGTACTCCTAATTAGTATTCATTTCTAGTTTCTCCTAAGTAACAAAGCAGCATGGCAAATGGAAAAAAATTACAGGAACAGCAATATTTAATACATACATGTAACTTAGCTCACCAAAGTCATTATTTTCTGTTTTCTCAGGCTATAAAAAGCATGCCAAGAAAAATAGTTTCTGTGTGTGGTCATTTTTGTGCATTAATATATTTTATAATTTTCTGAGGAACCATTTCAATCCAATGCAACAAATGCTAGAGGCAACAGTAGGCTATTTATGATTTTTTTCCAACTGAATAACTTTACTATATGATTCCAATAACTGTCAGTTATATCTAATGGCAGAACAACTGTTCCATTTATTAAATTCTGCTTATTTCATTAATCTAGTACAGGCTCTAGACTACCTCTCAGTGTTACAGTTTGTCTTTCCCCCATAGATCATTCTGAGACATCTAATAGGGAACAGCAAATCAAACCTACTTCACTATTCACCCTAAGTCCGTAACCAATTGAATCCATTAGTTACTTCATGGAGGCATTTCAAATGGTTGGCATTTCATTTAAACCAGGTTACTAAGATCCCTTTTACAGAGGTCCACGGGGTGATTTTACTAAGATTTATTCAGAAGTGAAATCTTGTCTCATGTCACCCTATATCAACATACCTTTGCATTCTGCGTGGCCTCTTCTCCTCAGTACTGCAGCAGTTTTCTCAGGGATCAGAACACCAAAAATGAGAAAGTCGCTCAGAAATATGACAGAAATCACTGGTAAAATGTACTGGCGATCTGCATACAAACAGAAAACCACTATTAGAGGAACCCTGATCTACATGTTTTGGCATCACAGGATTATCTTAAGTTTTCAGTATGGCACTTTGCTTCAATTAGTTGCAAGCTTCTGTTGCCCCAAACTCAGCTAGTGTTGGAGCTGTCTAGTGAAGAGCCAGCACAAATTTCAGGATATTTATCCCATGAACACAATCCTGATTTTTCTGCAGCCTACCTTGCCTATATTCTTGGACTCAAGCCACGTTTACATTACAAGCTTTTGCTTGCACATCTCGATGAACAGTGACATGAGGAATTGAGATCTCTAATATGGTTGTAAGAACAATTAAGTAGCTACAGGTCTTTCAAGAAAAGTCATATTGCTGACACAAAATATACCCATGAGGGATTTAGAATATGCTTATTAGTAAAAGGATGGTTTTCGCTACACTAGTTATGTCCTTGCTAGGACTATTTTCCAAATCTAGTGTATCCGCACTTGCCAAGTTGCTTTCTTTCACCTTTATTTGGACTTTTGTTTCTGCAGAAACATGAGTACAGAAAATTTAAGCCTGCAAATCTTTCCTGATATGAATAAAGAAATTGTAGGTGTGTTAAGAGGTAAGAATGCTCTACTTCACAGGAAAGCTATATACAAATCGTGGTGAGAAAAACGAAAACAAAATCAAAGATGGTATGTCTGCTAATTTTATATATTTAGCTATTAGTTAGAATTGTTATCAGTTGTTAAGTGCATGGTTAGGTAAAGATAATGACATTATCATAACATCATTGACAGAAATTTGATTTCTTATTCAAACTAGACTCAAGAAATAGGCACATTAAGTATATATTTGGCAAGAGAAGTATATATATAACTAAAACAAGATATATAAATTACAAAGGCAATTAGGCGGGGGGAGCTGTTCCTAGGTTGATATTGACTACTGAGTATGGCTGAGAAGTATATGTGATGGAAGGCTTCCTTTCCTCTCACCTGCCTATAAGCCAGGAACCTTCGTCATTTTGCCCAAGCACGTACTGTTTCCTCTGGCTGTTCTGCAGCTGCCCAGGAGGGACTGTCTAGGACAGTTTTGAATCCTGAACATGTAAGGCAACCTGGCCAGGAAGACAAGTTCCTAAGAGGGAAAAGGAACACAAGAGCATGTAAACAACAAGTGAGGATCCTGTAGTCATTCATATATATATCTCTCTCTCAAAGCATACCCCCAGTTGTCTGACACACTAGCAAACTACTGCCACCTCTGCTGACAGCCTCCATCCCTGCTTCCAATTCTTGTTTTCATTAATACATGGCATCTTGTGATTTCCTTACTTAAGCTTAAGCCTGTATAGCGCATGTCATTAGGTGGAGGGAAATCTATACTGGTGATTCTAAGGGCGTCTAATATTTTGAAAGACTTTGACAGGTCTTTTCATGTTAAAGGCAAAGGGGTTATCTCTGGAACTGGTAAAATCTTTCAAAGCAGTGGAAGTCTCAGACTAGCTGTCAAATAGTTTGGAGTAAACACAAAGACAGACAGTTTTAATTGGAAAAGCTAGATTTCCCACACAGGTTTGAACAATGCCTCTCTCTTAAGAGGGAAAAAAAAAGCTTGTTTGTAAAGCTCTCTATTATATGAGTATGGGATGGTAGAAATATGAGGCTTCATTCAGTTTGGCTTTGATTTAGCTAATCTCTACAGAAGCCTGCAAAGCCAAGTATACAAGCTATAAAATGACTAAATACTTGAAATCTCACACAGGGCTGAAACTTTCAATCAGCATCTATTTTGTCCAGTTAGCCAACCATCTTAAATTTTTCAGTCAAAACTGAGGGGATCACATCTGATGATATTTAATTCTACTACTACCTCTAAAACACTACAGTATTTCAGGCTTTCATAAATTAATTCTGAATTGTCACTGTGGCACGGAATACTTCAGAATATGTGTGTGTATATATATACAATCTAGTACCTAACAAGAGAACCTCATGCAACAACACTCTCACAACTCTTCCTGTTTTCATATACTTTTTTATTGAAGTTCATAGATGCAGGAGAGGAAATAAATGTTTGCCAGATTCAGACATTAGTTAATGCTGAAAATGAAAGATTCTTCTTGGAAACTACTGTCTTGCAGATTACAATGGTAGCCTAAAATATAAGGTACACTTGGATGTTTCAAAATCAGGGTATTCACTATTAAAAGGATTGGTGGCTAAGGGATTGCACATTTATTACTGTAGGAAATGGTAAATACACTTAACAAAAGAAAAAAAAAAAAAGAAAAAAGTAAAGCCCACAACACCATATTTTAAATACCTGCATAGGCTTTGGCAAGCATGTATCTTAAAATAGAAAAACAGTTATCAATTTTTTCTCCTTCAGTTTGAAAATATATTACCAAAATCAGAGGCTGTGGGCATACAGGTTTAATCCCTTGTGTCAAAACTATACATTAGTGGCAAATATACTTTTTCTGCTTCTGCAGGTAGCATTAAAATGCCAGTGGGCTTGAAAAATGCCCCATTTTAATTAAACTTTTAAACTGTGATCAAATTGGTGCTGTCATCATTACTAATGGTGCTGACATCATTAGTCATGTGTTACCTTTCTGCACTATAAAAAGCTCACACATTTCACAATGTTTGCTTAGTTGAAACTAAAAAAATTACAGTTGGTAGGCAGAAAGGGTCCTTTATTTTCTTACTCTCATAATCTTTCAGAGCCAAACAACAATCCAGTGCCTAAGAGCAAGCACCCAAATTAATTAATGGGTCTGAAATGACAGAGCAAGCTCTTTTTCTAACAACTAAAATTACACAAACTATCACATCTTTCTATTCGTGTCTCTTTAATCCTCAGGCACATAACTCCCTGAATTATTAGACTGATACACTACACTAGTAAAAAAGTATTGACAACTGTTTGTAGAGAATGAAGGAAATTTTCATTTGAAACACACACAAACGAGTAACCAGCAGAGATCAACAGAATCCCAAGTGTGCAGGTAATGTACCATACATAGTCTGTATATAAGTAACAGTCTTAATGGCTGCAGAGCAGCCAAAATGCACTGCAAATGGATCCAAATAGTTCATAAAAAAAGATCAGGGAAAGTTAAATCAGGTAGACTTCCAAAATTATTCTGTTAGGTCTAGTGGCTTACACGGGTCAACTCAGAATATCATTGTCCGTGCAAAATAAAGCAAAAGGCATGCTTTCAGAAATTCAGTTTTAGACAGTCTTTAAATGTGAATTGACTCTAGGACAAACCTTGCATCTAATTCTTCACACTATTTTCTACCTGTGGTTCCAACTAATCCCATTTTTCTGCACAATCTGGTTGAGTTTCTAGGGAAGTTTTAAATGTGAATCACACAACCCTGGATGCAGCATCCAAAAGTCATGGACTTTCTTTTCCAGATCTATTTTATGTCATTATATATAAAGTGCGAAAAGTCACTGCCACTGGTAAAGATGCCACCTTTTGATCATACATCTGTGTTTTACGTATTTCCTATTTATTCAGTATGGCAGTCACCCTGCTAACACTGTTTCCCGTTGCTATTAGAGAACAATTTTAACCTGCCTATGGCCAAGGAAAATATATCAAAACTCATCATGCTCTGCATGGCATGCTCTCAGTGATATTTACGAGCTATCTTTTCCTCCTGGAAAATGGGAGACATCACTGCAATTGAACTAAGTGAACACAACACAATGGGTCATGAACCAGGACCCAAATCATCATAGCTCATTTCCAGAGCCGTCAACAAGAAATTCGTACAAAGCCCAGTTCTTTTATCAATTTTTCAATAGTTTTTGGAAGATCTTGGAAAAAAAATTAAGTGCCACATACTGAAATGTAAACAATGGTAACATGGAAGAGATACGGCCTTACAAATTTTCTGCAAGCAATCAACATTATCTATAATTTTCCTCACCGAAATGGACTCCTAAATAACCACGTGGCTGGTCAACTTTAACACTGACAAAGAGACAAATGAGAAAAATATACTCTGGGAAGCATGGTAACAGAACTCAAAAAAGATTGTAATCATTAACTATCCAGATGGTGCACTTACTGTTGCTTAGTTTTGCATCATGAATTAAGCACTAAAATCATAAAATTCTTGATGATCTGCATATTTAACAGAAGTTTGTCTTTTTTGGTTGATCCTAGCATTAACCACAAAAAGTGGATGAAGCTGTATTCTTTTGATAACTTTTTTTTTTCCCTAGTGAGCCTCTATTTCTTCAAACTTGGACTTCAGTATTTGTTTTCAGTTTGGCCTACTTGTAGAAATGATGATCTATTTATACAGCTGGTATGCTAGTGGCAATTTGTAAGAACAACAAGAAAAGCCGCTGAATTTCACTATATTGCTCTTCAAACCATAAATGCTTTTCAGCACACAGCTGTGTGATAGTGATAGATAGACACAGATACTACAAGCAAGCAATACAGGTGAATGTAATGAAACATCTGTGATTGGAGAAGCTGCATATAGCCTGTACCAACACCAGTGTAAACACTTAGCCAAAGCTATAAGATTTTGAGTTTTTTAAATGAATATATTTTGCGAGAACTTACAGAAGTTAAGTGTTCACTCCTGGATTGTAGCAGAAAGCTGTTACCAGAAAATGGAGAGTGTTTCACCTCTGTCAAAATCAGCCTAGTGAAAAAAGAAGGAAAGAACCTTTTTTTTAAGCTGTTAAAGTACTGGGTACAAATCTCACTCAAAATCCTCTAAAGGATTCCAGAGATAATAGCACAAGAAAGAAACTCAGTCCCATATACAGCCCCCAGCAGCCACATCTAGTTTTATGCCCGTTTTATTAATCTTTTTTAGCATAACATACAACTAAGCTTCATACTTACTTTAATGTTCCATCTGTTTAAGTAGATTCTATAACTGTTCTGATTATGCTGACACACAGATACTGCAGCCAGCAAAATCTTAAGACTCATCATAAAACACTAATATTTTTTGTAAATAAAATAGGAGTAAATGGAATGATGATGAACACAGGCATCAGAGTGAAAAAGAATCTTGTACTGCGATGGATATCCAAGACGTTTTGCATTGTTTCCTGGTCTTTATATGACTGACTTCAATCCCAAATATATAAAGATTTATTCAAAATTCAGCTCTAAAAATTTCTCTTTTCTTTAGAGGAAACCTACTGGAAACCTCTCTTCTGTTCCCAGCTTCATGCAAGGTACTCTTTTGCTTTGTTGAGTGTATGCATTACAATGTAATATGTCCTACTATTAGAAAGACATCCTTCTTTCCAAGTCCCATCTTCCTCTGTTGAAAAAACTTGAAAGAAAACTGGATTATCTACTATTATTGGCTTTAAAGGGAATAATGGCTAAATGATTGTGAAATAGCACTCACAGAAAATTTTACAAAAATCTTACAAAAATCTTGACAACACAAAGCAGTGAAAATCTTTCTGTTTATCTCTAGTCAATTGATAACAGAGATTGTTCAGAGGTTATTTTAAAAGATTTAGATTTTTATGGTGAAAATTAATTTGCAAATTTCAACTATATCTTCTATAGGTATATCTGCATAATATACTTATGGGAGCAGAGTGTTTACACAACAAAATCTCTGTAACTAAATACTTTTAAATACTGCTAGCTGTTGTTTAGTATCTGAAAATATTTGCCTATCATCCAAATGAATAATGTAATCTGAAAATTCTCTGCTAAACTGTTGTTTGGGGTTTTTTTTTGCCTAAAAATGTAATCAGCCTTTCACTTAGCTGACAGCTTGAATACCACCTGATTTAGCTGCCCAGTTTTGCATCACAGTTAACTGATGGCTGAGGAAAATTATAACAGATAATTTTTATACTGATGTTTGTCCAAACTACCTAGTGAATAATGAATATAGTTACAGAAATCAGAACTAGCGTGCTGAAAACTCACAGATTAATAAAATATTTGTAAAACATTTACTATACAATGAATAATTAAAAAAAAATACTATGAAATTATTTTGCTCCACCTTTATGTTGACATAGGAAGCATTACCGTCATTTTCCAAAGCAGCCGGGGTGTAACTGAGAAATCCAATTCATTCTGCAGTCACATCTGTCCCTATGGTTACAGCATCCTGAAGGCTATAGAGACACTTCTCCACATTTTTCCAAAACCATTCTGACAACTTCCTGGATTTTGCCTAGGGCAATTTCTGTCTCTATTCTTTGCTACTCTCTAAACCTATGGAGAACCTTTTCTGCAAAAAGCAGCTGTTACTTGGGAACAGCATGCCCCTCCTGTTACTTCCAGGGCTGTTAATACTCTAGATGCTACTGAAATTTGCTACTGTGAAGTCCTGAATACAAAGTTTCCTGTAAGATTTTGCGCTTCAGCAAGGCAGAATCATTCCTACTGAAAAGCCCACCAGCAAAGCATCTTGTCAAATCATACTAAAACTTAAAGATTATTTGACATCCTCATTTCTGGGTCACAGATGCTTTTTACTTATCAAAATGTTGGCATTTACTTCTCAGGAATATCCTGGAATTTTAAAATCATGAGGAAAATAAAGAATTTACAATGCCAAAAAAAAAATAATCATCAGATAAAAGGATTTTCTGTATTGTATCAGAGCTACACAAAAACTATTCAAGAAATTAGTACTTTTCAGCATTAGTTATTATTATTTTCAAAGAAAAAAAAAAAAGTAACTAATTCCCACTCCTTCCTTTGTTCTTAATTGTTTGAGGAAAGTTTCTTTCTATGAGAGATTTATGAGCAAAACCACGTACAATATTTCCTTCTTTCAGAATTTCATACTCTGAAAGTAGCCTTTCAGAAATCCTGCAGTACTAAATAAGTTTAAAAGAACCCCAAGAATAATAAAGCAATAAATCACAACGCTTGTTTTTCAGCTATTAAAAGCAAACATACACTTCCTATTTTTTACTTCACAGTTAAACTGCCTCTTTCACACCAATAGCTAATATCCTTTTACTAACTTGTTTGCGTCCTCATTAGGCATTCAGTTGAAATAACCTGTGGCACATCAACTGACTTCAACAGGTTAGCATAGCTGTGAGATGCTACAAAATGGGTATATCTGTGCCATGAATATATTTAATTTGAATGCTATAAGATTTTTAACTAACAGAAAAATTAAATTCTAGCAGTCTCTCGTTAGGAATAGGAGGACTCCAAGACAGTTTTGAAAAGGGATAACATGATACAGTTGCCTAAGATAGAAGGATATTAGACTGAGCAACCGAGGCGATTTCTTCCAGTTTTAAATTTCAAAGCCAACCATCTATAACCACCATCCTAAATTACTTCTCCATCACCTACTGACTATCCAAAAACCCCAAATCATCATTTTCCTTCTGTCCTGACTAGACTCCAAAAATGCTATCATTTTTCTCCTTTTTCCTGAAAGAGGTTCTCTCTCATCATATTATACTTCACTTTCATCACATCGTAGTCTTCTGTGCATCTTCTATACCTACTCTATTTTTTACTCTATGTTAAATTGTAACTTATTCATTCTCTACTTAATCTTTTACTCCTCATATCTTAATTATCTTTTATTGCTTTTTAGCTTTCAAATCAATTTTTTGTCAGTCCCCTCTGTTTACTGGTCCATGTCCTTTGAAGGTTTCCAGTGCCAAATAATTCTCTAAAGTTTCCCTCCACACGGAACAGCTGTATTGACCTTGTTCTGTAGAAAATCTTTACAACTCTATGGTTCTTCTTTAAGAACTGCACTGAGAGTGATATATAAATAATCACGCTTTTGTCTTTCAAAATTCACATGAAATATTTCCTATCACAGCAAATGCTGTAGATCACAAATGCATTACAAGAATTAGCTCATGAAACTAAGATGCAAGAAGAGAGTCATCTTTTCCCTTTAATTTTTATTAATGTTTGTTTCTATTAAGACAAAAAAAAAGAAGATTATTGAAACTGCACCTACAAACAAAATATAAAAACTGATTAGGTATAACCTCACTGAGTTTTATGCTGTGTTACAGATGCAAGTTCTAAGCTAAGTTGTTTCCTTCAGATATGAGTCTGAGTTACTGACTTTTAAATTGCTGCAGCCAATCCTGTTCAGTTGTAAGCACAAAATAAATCAAACACAATTTTCCTTTTCCCTACTTTTCAGAAAAGAGGAATAAGAAAACACTGAAGAATGTCATTCAATCAGGTTTCATGGGAAAGGTAGAAAATTCTGTGAGAACAGTGTTTAAAGCACAGAAATGAAGAACAGTCACATTCACCTAAAGTCACAGTTGTTAGGAGTCAGTAATCCACATCAGAATTTGCTTGGTTTCTGCAAGGATATGATTATTTTATTCAGATGCTCATGTAGTAAAGCTGGCACTGTTATGGTCTGAAGGAAACTAAAGAAGAGTATGTCTTGCCTGCACAGGTCTTCTCTTTTTACTGTTGTCCTGGCTGAGTTATTTCACTATTTTACAAGAATGTGAAAGGATCCTATATTGCAGCATAATATCAAGTCAACTAAAAAGAAAATCCACTATAAAATTAGATGTATAATATGGTCGTGTTCCAGTAACAACAATCAGTCAATAGTAATCCTGTTAAACTCACCAAATTCTGGCTCAGTTAAATCTAGAAAACAGAGACATAAAACTAATGAAACAGTTTAATATTTTCTCCTGGAATATCACTTACAATCTTCTCAAAACTAATAGGGCAAGCCATGATATGAGTTATTTGATAATTATATATCATCAATAGACTATGGGCTTTTTTATTAATGGTATCACCAGACAGAATTAACTGTAGGTGTTATTCTTTATATTTTTATCAGTAAAATGAAATCCCTCTGTCACTTAAGAGCATTGGCCCCAAATGAAAACAATTACAGGAAAACCCTTTGCAGAGAAAGTAAGCCTCCACTTCCTTGTTCTTCTGAAATATTTTTCTAGCCCAAAGGATGTAATTTGAAATAGTACAGATAGATTTTTGTGTGATAAAATCTCCACAGAACACAAGAAGTTTCCTTGTTTCTGTATATCTAGCCACAAGTCCTGGTTAAATGAAAAAAAAAAAAAAAAAAGAACTAAAAAAAGGTTATTCAGGCTGGAGGGAATTGGATAGCTGATACCCATTGTGCGAGCTTGCATGGGCAGGATGCAGGAACAACTACAAACACACAGATGAAATGCAAAGAGTAAGTTTATTTTCATTACTTCGCCAACCAGGGAATCCCTGAAGCAGCACCCAGGCAAAGGCACGCAAAGTGGGGATGCAGGCACCACAGAGCTTAGTCCATGCTAGAAAATCACTGAACCTGCTGGTTTTGCCTGCATTCCAGGGATTTGTGCAGGTGTAGTTTACCACTGTGCTTTGATCTTTCCCACAAACAGGGCAGAAATCTCAAGGATGTTTGATAGGGTGCCTTTAAGTCTATCACAGGCCTGTGTTATTGAAACACAGATGTTCTACTTGTCCAACACACACGGCTAAACAACAATTAGTATATGTTTTTCTGCACCTCAGCTGCAGGTCACTTGAGCATGTTTACAGTATTCCACACCAATTTTCTGTTATTTTTCCACATGCATAATAGACCAACAGTGAGACAAGTCATGGACTTACCCCTACTTTTGCAATCCCGCAATTAAACACAGCTTAGGTCTAATAGAAGTCACTTATCACAATGGCGTTAAACCTGTGTATAATTTAGTACTATCTATGGCATTTTGGGGCCGCTGCTGTTTCACAAAGATGCTGAGTTTTTTAACTCCCCTCTTTTCTTTTTTTTTAAACTTCAAACAGCAGTAGCCATGTGCTTATAGGAGGTTTGGGGTGAAAAGTCTTTCAGCATCCTGCTTTTAGGTTTTATTTATATTTATAAACAAGTGAGTTACACATACTTGAAAGTACAACATTATGGGTTTATTAAACTCATATGAATCCCATAGAATCAGCAAACTCTAAAACTATTTGTTTCCTGGTGTCTTTCACATGGGGTTTAAAGGACTGTGGGCAGATATTTAGGATCTTTGAGGATTTTGCCACACAGGAAATACAAGAACATGAGAAGGCAATCCGATACACTTCAGTTTACAAGAGTTTTGGTTAACACTGCAATTAATAGTTGTGAATTTGCGAGGAAAAAAATAAAACCAAAATTTTTATCAATGGGCAAACCTACCTGTGTTAATTTCAAAAAAGTTACCCTCATATTATTTATGCTATCATAAATACCGTGTTTTTTCCCCAATATTAATTCATCCAAAATCAAGCCATTAACCAAGACCCCAGCATTATCTCAAACCAGGACACGTGCTAAACAGCAATAAATGCTAAACAAAAGTATGATATGTATGACAAACATAATTAAACATAAATTTGCAGATAGCAAATTAAAAAGACATCACATCTTTAAATCTTTGATAGAGGTTTATAAATTGTTGCTTGAAAGTTCTAATCTTTTTTAATCATATTGCTAAAAATTGTTGCTATTCTTTCATAAGAATTGCCTCTAGTTTTGTTGTACTTCAGATAAGTTCTTAATTAGTTGTCAGCAATGTCTTAAAATTACCTTATTTACCTTATTTGTGCTTGCTACTCTTCTGGCACACACCCAGTTGTCATTACTCTGACACTCTGATAGAATTAATACCTATCCCACAGTAAGTCATCAACTTAGAAGTGATTTTCTGCTTCTGGTGGTCCTGGAGAGACCAACAGAAAGTACAAATGATAAATCTCAGAAATCAGAAGGGAAATTAAAAGAACCTACATGTATTATTATTTTGTTCAATTGCCAGTATTTGAGGACTAGGATCCTTGATTCATTTTTCTTGTAACTTACATTGACAAAACCAAACCAAGGAAAAATAGAGGGTAACATGACAGAGAGGAACAGGGAACCACATGTCTATACTGTATCAGAGTGTGAATACTCAACTAACTGCTCATCTCTTTCACTTCACAGATTTCATCATTTAGCTACAAGAAAATGTTGATTATAAGAGATATGCTTGTCAAAAAAATGAAAAAAATACCACTGTGCAGCCTTTGTCAGATTTGGGAACAAAGCTTTTCAAGGCAATGACAGGACTGAGAGATGTGCCACTGTTTGCTGGAATTACGTACTATTTTTTTCTTTGGGTGGTTCATACATCTCTCTGAAGGCCAGGTAGAAAGGGTGAAAATCTTCTCCCTCTTTGTAAGGAGCTTCATAAAGATAATACCATCTTTTTTCATGACAATCCACCACTACTGTAGCCCCTGTAATCATTTAGTCCCTTGCTAGCAACCCTGGACAGGGATACTAAGCAAAAACAAAGCACCCAATCATCCAGCAAGTGCTGTTAACACACATACACTAAGACATACGTTCATGTCTAAGCAGTTGGTAGAGGTCTCTAGCTCCTGTGCTAGCAGGCATATACTACGGTAACCTCTTAAATACCACCTCACTGAACAGAGTGAACATATCTTCAGAGATTGCTTTAGGGAAATCAGCTATACACCAATCCAAACTAGAGTTAAGCCACTAGGACTCGTCCTTCACTACAAAGGGAAACACTACTCCAAAAGCTAAAATAAACTCTATTCCTCTTTTCTTTACTCATATGTTTCCACTGTGTTCTGTACAGCACAATAAAACTAAGAGAAACTACACTGACCAAATGATTTTTTTTCCATTTTTATTTTCCCAGTAAACAGCTTTGAAGGGCATGGCTATTGATTTTGACTGTAGATTTATTAAATCAATCAATAATAACAATATTCAGAAAGCAAAGCTGAATAAACAAAGATGAAGCTATAATTTAAAATGCACAGCAAGTTTGTTTCTTGTTTCAATATCCGGCAATTTTCCCACCTAACTCTGGAGTGAAATACTAGACTGATGTTGCATTCCCCACACCTAACAGCAAACCAGCAGTAGGAAATACATTTCAGAATCAGATCCTTGAATGCATATGAAGGAACCAGGATTCATACCCAAGATACTTGCAGAATTAAACTAGAACCTCACAATGAAGTAAGTATTCATAAGAGAACTGCTATCCAGTCTATACTAGGTAATACAGACCCAATTTGCATCAGATTTTGTCCAATGCTCTGCACTCCTCCTGGACCCACCTTTTCTCCTTACCCCATCACAATATTTACTCTATTCTAATGCATATTCCTCTTAGATTTCTATATACCACACTGTGCAAAACCTTGCATGGACTCTGCTTCCAGGCTTCTCATGCACAGAGGTGTTTGATTACCACTCCATTTTGAACCACAAATTCCTCTGCAGGAGGCAAGAGGATTTTGACTGAAGTGCGTGAAAGATGTTTTCCATCTAGGAACAGTTACTTTGAATCTACATTCTTTTACTCACTGTGTCTTCGGAAATTGAGCAACTACCCTTGATTGAATAACTGTTTTTCTCTGATTATTCTTTCATTTGATCATAGAGCCTTGAATCTCCCTCTAGCAAGAACTCTTTCTAAAGACCTAAACCTTTCATTACGTTGGGTAGACTTCTTTTCTTTACACATTGGGCCACAGAAATGAGCTTAAAAATATTCAATGAACTCTTTCATGACTTAACATTTTAAAGATGTGAGATCATCTCACAGATCCTTTTTAAAAAAAAAATCTTTGTTTTTATAGCAAAATATCTTCAATATACCAAAACTATTTTGAAAGTAAAAATTAATACATATTTTGAACAAAATCCAAAAGTGGAGAATTTTTAAGCTGAAAACTGTGCTGTGCTCAATAATAAAAGTAAATGCATAGAAATGAGACATTTTTCTCAGGCAAAGCAAAAGCTGAATTTGCATGGCATCTTGCTAGCTATAAAATTTTCTCCACATCAGAAGCAGTTACATTTTACAGTTTGGAATTTAACCTTCTACATTTAAAAATGAAAATTAACAATCTGCAGAAAACATATAACTTGATACTTCAGAAAAATATACTTGAAAATTTTCAGACTAGCTGGACACTGCATGAGTGTAAAATCATCATGCTCATGGTACTCATTGAAGTAAAAAGGACAAAGCTCACGAAAAAAATTTTTAGGAAGGGATCTGAAAAAAAAGCTAACTCCACATGATTGTAAGTGAGGAGAAAAAGTCCCAGCTAGCAATTTAAGCTGAACTGTATTATCAGGAATAAAGACAGAAGAGAAAGGTATACAAAAAAACTTGCAGTTAGAAAAAGATCAGTGAAAGTATTTTAACTAACTGTAGTGGTCAATTCATCAGTACTAACATCGTTTTTTTGCTGTATGAAGTAATTCAACAACTAGGATCTGTGGTTTAAATTCCCATTTCACCTGCTTATAGCCGGGTAAATTTGTGTATTCAATGGGGTGTTATTAACTTCATGCCTACAGCATATGAACGACAAGGAATAGATGAGAAGACTTTCATATTGCAATGCACTCCACAAGAAATGATCTAACTGAAAGCAGCAACACCAAATAGCTAGAAGCTTTGGGAAGTTCTGTACTTTTCACTGAGGTCCTTCAATATCCTTATACACAAGAAGCCAGTTCCCTTTGAAACGTGGGTTCCACAGGCTGCTGCTGGTAAATCCTGAGGAATGGCATTTACTATTACCAAACCAGTATATTTTGGTTCAAAGCTACGCTTATTTCACTTCTGTTTTCTTCATTTAGTTCTCATTATGTTCAAGCTATACTTAGGGTAAATGGGTCACAAAAATAACTTTTGTAAATCTATTCCTGAAAGGTATTAACAATCCCTGAGTTTTGGGCCTCGAAGTCACAGTTCACCTTTCAAAGAAAATAATTATTTAAAAGACTTAAAGATATAACCCTTACGTTCAACAGTAGATGCAGCAACTGGAAGTTGATCTAATTAGCTACATAAAGCAGGCAGGATTGGGAAGGATCAGGTGGATCAACTGTCTATTCACTGGTTGTACATAAACTGATTTGTGGCATATTAATTTTAACATAAAGATGTGTTGGAAGTCCTTTTTTTTGGCAGCAACCACATAAAGTTCCATCAAACCCAGTGCTGCAGATAACAGAGAGAAGTTATACTCTGCAGCATTAAGGATTTTTCTTATCAGAATGAGGATTTTCTGATTAAAATGAGGATTTTTTTCTCATTATTTCAATAATCCTTTTTTTTTTTGCCAATATTAATAGGTCGCATGTTCACTTGCAAGAGAAAAATTAATTTTCCTTAGTGAATAAAAAATGAGTTATCAATTCAATGCCACAATAGGGTATTTCTCTCCAAATGTCTAAGATTCTGAACACATCCCAGAGTCCTATTTTTACATGTTTTCCCACACTCTGTGGTATTAATGGCAGCAATATTTTTCATTAACTTCATGGCATTGCTGATACCCTTGCCCTTACTATAGGAATATCACTAAGCACTTTCATGCCTCAATTTTTATCAGTTGATTCCCCTCACTTTCTTGTCATTGCACCCTTTAAAACATTAATCAAAGTAAGCTAGAGAAAAATGCATCTTCACTTTACCTTCTGTATTGTTTTCTTGTACTTCACTAAGTCATAGTGAAAAATAAACTAGATATTTCAAGTAGAGAAAAGAACTCACGTTTGATGTTTATTATTTAGGTGTCATTTAGGCAATGAGCTCTAAGCGGACTACCTCTCTTACAAAGATCTTTCTCACAAGGTGGAAAAACATCAGTACCCTATGATGCAAGGCAGCAATCACTTGTACACTGAAGTATCAGTCAGAAAGAGCATCCTTTGCCTGCCAAAGTTAGCTTCCTATGTTCAAGCTTATCTGGAAACTGTGTCATGTATTCATTTTACTTTCTTTTTATTTTTTTTTTTTTTGGATTACCGACCCAGCATCTCCCATTTGTAAAGCACAGTTCTGAAGTTCTGACTGCTTTGAGGATTTTTCTTAATTCTAGTCTGACTCAGAGCTTCCTGCAACGTTTAATCAGCAGTCAGCTGTCAAGCTTTGTCAGGAGAAAAAGCACAGCGCTTTTAACTAACTGCATCTTTGTTAAGTCTGTTTCAACTTTTCAACTGCTGCATTCAAACTGGACGCTGTGTAACACAGGCATTATAATAGCTATCCTCTTATGAATCTTTTGTTGAATTAGGCTGGAACCAGCTGTGGCATAAAAATGAAGACAGCAAACTGGCATATTTGGTGACATTAATGAATTGTCCCAGAGGTGGTAAAGGCCCAAAGGATAAATCGAGCAGTTAAGAACGTTAGGAGCAGCCAACTTTAAGGTGACTGGACAACCTTATCTTGCCTTCTGACTTTCTGTGGATAGATATTAAGAAATTTGAGGTTGGGTCTTTATTTCAGCAGAAATGAAAAAGTGAAAATTACCCTTCTGGTTGCATCCATACTCTTCCTTACTAGGGAAACATACCCTACCCTAACAACAGACACCATGAGAAAACTACTTTCTAACTTCATAAAATTATTTGTTTTCTTAGATTTTACTGTATTGATATAGTGATATGATATTCGAGCTCCCTCACTAATTCTAGCACTTCAGAGAGTTTATTTCCCAAAAACAAGTCAGTTCACCTGCCTCCCTATTTTGTGGCAGCCTTGCTGGGTACACACAGTATTCTTAGCAGTAGTTTCCCTGTACATCTTTCATTATTCTCTAGAATCTAGCTTTTTGAGTTATGATTAAAACTGGAAGAGACAGATGACCATTTTTGACCAGTGCTCCTATTTTTCTTCATATTTCTGTCTTTTTCGTAGTCATACTTCCCAGTATCTATTGTCAATATCTGTTCTTGTCACTACTTCAGGGTGAAGAAATATCAATTTGACTACAATTACAAAAAAAGGACCATTAGTTACTGTGAAAACATTCTTCCCCTCCTGGGTATAAGCAAGTAAAATCCATATACTGCATATAGGTAAATATTAAATAAAAAAGCCTCAACAACATGGGAAACTGTTTCATGTTAAAATTCTCATACCCGTTAAAATGGCTGCTTACGGTGCATCATCAGTTTCAAAGAAAATATTGAAGTGACTTTGTCTGCCACAAAGGAACTCTAAAGGGTGAATATATTTCATCACATTTAAAGCACATGAACAACAACGGCAATATTGTACTGAATTTTTACTTGATAGGGAGCTTAGCTGAATTTGCCTCAGGCAACAAGTAAATTATGTTTTATCTCCTCTCAATGTCAAGTACACAGTAATGCAGAGAACAAAACTACCGTACAATTTACAAAATTGGTACTCTGTTATGGGCACACCTAACCATGGAATATCTGCTTATATTTTCTTCCTCCTTCAGGGTTCATTACCTGTGTATTTGAGGAAAATATGCGTTGTACCATGCTGTATTCTCCCTGAACTCTGGGAAAGTGAGGACTCTGTACCTCAAAACAATAACTTCTAAATTCACCCAGTTCAGCCTAAGGCTGAATGGGCAACAGCTTGTGCATGGTTTACTTTGTGAAATAACTGCGCCTCTCAAGAGACAGATTAGAAGATGTTTTTTAGAAGGGCAAGGTTTATTTAGACACTTGATGCATCTGCAAGACTGCATTTGCACCTGTGCAATCTATGAAGTACACAGTTTCATGTTAATACTAACATGACATTATAAAAAATTATGAGGATGTAGTTCACATCCTGCCAAAAGCCAAATCCCTAATATGTGTCGTGAATATCTTCTGTTATAAGAACATGGGGGCTGAATTCACTGAGCCAAAATGGGCTCACTGAATCACGTGGAACACATCTTAGACAAAGGCCAGCACCAGATGCTTAAAAAAGTGGGACCCACACGTACACTCTAGGGACCTGAGTCTGCCTTATTTTACATCAATATAAAATCAGGAGTTACAACTCCAAAATCTACTGTTACATCAATTCATACACTACTATAATTGTATCTTCTAGTACAGTCATGATGTGAAGGAATTGTCTGTCCTCCTCTCAGGTTACCTTTGGAGGTCCAAATGAGAAATAATTACACATTTATGGAATTTCAGAATGTTCTGTGTAGTGTTTGAGAGTGAAAAGGAACCTGAAGGCACACAGAAGTCAATGAAAGGTCTTTTTCTTTGATTTCTACAGGGTTTGTTTCAAGCTTTAAATGCCGGGCTAATTGGCTCTTTCTATACCATTGTCGATCATTCAATTACAGATGTAAGTATTATTTACCAATCTTAAATAAATAAATTAAATAATTTAATTGGCTATAATGTCTACTCTAGCTCTATTACAACCTATCATGTAAATCTGCAACTTTATTTAGGCACTTAATAATGAACAGATTTTTGTGCAGACTGTGTCAGATCTTATGAGTATGCAGGGACTCTTTAAGATCTGCCTGATTGGAACAATTCACCGTAACAGTCCAAGTTTATTATGGTCTGTTTGGTCAGTCAGGCTGTAATATATAAACATGTAAGAGAGTTTGGTGCTTGACTCAATGAATTTCCATGAGATTTTACCTCATTATCTTTGAAAAATTCAAGCCTTAGTGTGTCATTCATTATTTATACAATGGAAAACACAGCGGTATAACTGTTGGAAATATATATATATATCTTCTTGATCTTAAGAAAGTGTAAAAGTATGTGTATGGACTTAATGACTGTTTTGGAGTGTTCAAAAACAGCATATAACCAAACTACCACTGATAACTGCAGAATTTGAGCTGAAATACAGAAATGTGAACATCTGTATTGTTTTTTTACCTGCTTTTCTCATTATTTTTTTTAAACTTTTTATCTAGCAATAGAGTTAGAAGAACAAGCCTTTGGGAACTGAAGCTTAAAGATGACTTGAGCAAACTTTTGTTCTCTGTACAATTTTTTGTTTTCCTGATCCAGTGCCTATTTTGTATCACACTGGTGCCTGGTGGTCCCTGACTATAGGCTGCGAAATTGATGTCAAAGGCATGTCCCTCCTTTCTGGACATCTGTGTCTCAATAGACTAGATTCACATATGTAATAGGGAAACACTTAGAGTGACTTCTTTCTGATGCACAGCAGGAGAGAAAATAGAAGCCATTGCTCTTTTTCCCTCACTTTATATCATAATTCTTAGTTGGGAACTTACCAAAGTTGCTTTCTTAGAACCTGTATCTAGGACAGAGAAGGTAATGTAACAGAGAAGGTTTTTGGTACCTGGGATTGCATTTTTTTATGGGGTATGTGTAAAAAAAATTACTTAACAGCACTTCAGTATACAATCATGCTATGGTACATTTCTCCTGAAAACTGCATATTTTGATGAGTATTTTCTGTCCATCTTCACTAAAGCTCCTACAAGTAAGAGGTACAAAAATCATACCTCATTTTACTTTCCACGGAGCTCAAGCAGCATTGTAAATGAAAAACAATTCCAAAACTCTTTCCTTCTCTCTTTTCCACCAAAAGTATGTGCATAAATAATCTATTTATTATTGTCTTTTGTTTCATATGTTACTGTCATTCAAGCAGCCAAGTTAAATGCAATTTAGTTTTATCTGGAGATACATTTCCTAACTGAGTGGGTCTCCTTTCTCCCTAGCTACCAATCCCTTATATAAAAATACAATGATGTTCTAGCCTCAAGCAATTTAAAAGATCAAGACCATCTGTTATGTATTACTTGCAAATTACACACTGGCATCTTTACATGTTGGTGTAAAAAAAAATCACATTATTAACATATTTAGGATTGGGAATGACACAGATTAGTCTTCCCTAGCTACAAAGCTACACCTGCAGTTTTTAATTCCGATCCAACAAATCCTGGCTCATGAGAATAGTTGTTATGCATGTGAATATGGAAATACTGTTTCAAGCCCCTGACTTCACATTAAACCACACTATACTTCACACTGACTTGTGCCGTATCAGTGTCCTTCCCTAGGGCTTCCAGCCAGGCGGGTAGTAGCTCAGATTACTCAATAGACTTGCACAGCTTTAACCTCCTGAACACGGGGCAAGCTTTGCTGCTTTGTACCCTAATACACTAAGACAACAACACTGCCTCCTCTGTACCTCTAAGCAATTTGGAATAATTGATACCCTCTACACGCAGGAGCAAGTACAGGAATAGTAACTGTACTGCTTTTGCGTGACCAACACAATCATTAACACTTCTCTCAGTCATATGCTTGTATGGAAACCCAATCTTGAAGCACATAACACTGTGGTGCTTGTAGAACAGTTACTGCAGCTGTCTTAGTGCTCTCTCAGGTTCTTCACCGTATTGTCTGAACTGCCTTAAAAGCCAAACCCCAGTAGACTGGATGTGTGGATATGCAGGCTTTATGTGCGACTTCATTTCAGTTCAGTCCTGATCTGAGTGTAGATCAGTCACTTTTCCCCTTTTTTTTTTTGCATGTGAGGAGTTTAGAAGCATAGTCCATAGCCTGTACAGAGATACACAAGTACATAGACAGACATCTGGAGACACTTTGAAAGTTTAGAGAAACCTGCATTTTTTTGTAATCAGTGCATACCAGCTTGTATTACCGCACAAGAACGTTCTAGTACAGTGAAATGTAAATTAGTGAATTTACTTAAAATATGGTTCCATAGTTTAACTGGTTTAAACATTTCACCAGTGAGTATTACTCAGGATGTTTTCCTAGTCAAATCACAAAACAATTTTTAAATAAATAGAAAACATAGAAATATATTTTCTATTCTATATAGAATAGAAAGCCTCTTCAGGGATCTGCTCAGTAGAGTACCATGGGATAAAGCACTGGAGGGAAGAGGGGCCCAAGAAAGTTGGTTAATATTCAAGGATCACCTCCTCCAAGCTCAGGAGCAATGCATCCCAACAAAGAGGAAGTCAGGCAACCACAACAGGAGTCTTGCATGGATGAACAAGGAGCTCAAAGACAAAAAGGAAGCCTACAGAGGGTGGAAGCAAGGACAGGTAGCCTGGGAGGAATACAGAGAAACTGTCTGAGCAGCCAGGGATCAGGTTAGGCAAGCTAAAGCCCATATAGAATTAAATCTGGCCAGGGATCTCAAGGGCAACGAGAAATGCTTCTATAGGTATGTCAGTGATAAAAGGAAGGCTAGGGAAAATGTGGGACCTCTCCAGAAGGAAATGGGAGACCTGGTTACCCAGGGTATGGAGTGGACTGAGGTAGTCAATGACTTTTGTGTGTCAGTCTTCACCAGCAAGTGCTCTAGACACACTGCCCAAGTCGCAGAAGGCAAAGGCAGGAACTGGGAGAATGAAGAACCACCCACTGTAGGAGACAATCAGGTTTGAGAACATCTGAGGAACCTGAAGGTGCACAAGTCCATGGGACCTGATAAGATGCATCTGTGGGTCCTGAGGGAACTGGCAGATGAAGTTGCTAAGCCACTTTCCATTATATTTCAAAAGTTGTGCCAGTCTGGTGAAGTTCCCGCTGACTGGAAAAGGTGAAACATAACCCCCATTTTTAAAAAGGGGAGAAAAGGAAGACCCAGGGAAGTACACATCAGCCGGTCTCATCTCCATGCCTGGCAAGATTATGGAGCAGATCCTCCTGGAAACTATATTAAGGCACATGGAAAATAAGGAAGGGACTGGTGACAGCCAACATGGCTTCACCAAAGGCAAATCATGTCTGACAAATTTGGTGGCTGCCTATGACAGGATTACAGTGTTGGTGGATAAGGGAAGAGCAATAGACATCATCTACCTGGACTTGTGCAAAGCATTTGCTGCTGTCCTGCACAACATCCTTGCCTCTAAATTGGAGAGATGTGGATTTGATGGATGGACAACTCAGTGGTTAAGGAATTGGCTGGACACTCAAAGAATTACAGTCAATGGCTCAATGTCCAAGTGGAGACCAGTGAGGAGCGGCACTCCTCAGGGGTTAGTATAGGGACCAGCGCCATTTAATATCTTTGTCAGTGACATGGACAGTGGGATTGAGTGCACCCTCAGCAAGTTTGCCAACAACACCAAGCTGTGTGGTGCAGTCAATGAGCTGGAGGGAAGAGATGCTATCCAGAGGGACCTGGACAGGCTGGAGAGGTGGGCCTGTGTGAACTTCATGAAGTTCAACAAGGCCAAATACAAGGTCCTGTACCTGGGTCGCGGCAATCAGTCCCAAGTACAAACACAGGCTGGGCAGAGAACAGATTGAGAGTAGCCCTGAGGAGAAGGGCTTGGGGGTGTTAATTGATGAGAAACTCAACATGACCCGGCAACGTGCACTTGCAGCCCAGAAGGCCAACCGAATCCTGGGCTGCATCAAAAGAAATGTGGCTAGCAGGTCGAGGGAGGTGATTCTGCCCCTCTACTCTGCTCCGGTGAGAGCCCACCTGCAGTACTGTGTTCATCTCTGGGCCTCCCCCCAACATACAAAAGACATGGACCTGTTGGAGTGAGTCCAGAGAAGGGCCATGAAGATGATCAGAGGATTAGAGCACTGCTCCTATGAAGACAGGCTGAGAGAGTTGGGGTTGCTCAGCCTGAAGGAGAGAAGGCTCTGGGGAAACCTTATAGCAACCTTCCATACCTGAAGGGGCCTACAAGAAAGCTGGGGAGCGACCTTTTACAAGGGCATGTAGTGATAGGATGAGAGTTAATAGCTTCAAACTGAAAGAGAACAGATTTAGATTAGATATCAGGAAGAAATTTTTCATTATGAGGCTGGTGAGGCATGGGAGTTGGTTGCCCAGAGAAGATGTGGATGCCCCATCCCTGCAAGTGTTTAAGGCCAGGCTGGATGGGGCTTTGAGCAACCTGGTCTAGTGGGAAGTATCCCTGCCCATGGCAGGGGGGTTGGAACTAGATGATCTTCAAGGTCCCTTCCAACCCAAACCATTCTATGATTCTATGGAAACAGTTGTCAAAGGAAACACAAAATGTTTTGCTTACTGAGCTGACCATTTGTACTGCAGAAGTCATGTTTCAGATGAAAGGAGTTTTCAGCTGTCTGTCATGGGAAAAGAACAGGGAGAGCTACATTATTATGTGATACTCTAAGATGACAAGGTGACACACAAGGGAATCCTAATGTGGCCCAGCAAGACTTCTTGCCAGCTAAGTATTACAGATAAAATTGTCACAAGTTCACAAAATGGCTTCCTGAGCTGACAGCAACTGACAGATCAGTGCACTGCAAAGACAGTAAATATTCAAATTTCTTAGAGCATTCTATAAATGCAAATAGCCTGCACGCACTACAAACAAAACATACAGGATTCATATTGTAAATGAGTGAGATAGCAGAAATTAAGTTTGTGAAACAATCCATTGCATTACAGCACCTTGCATGAACTGTTGGGCATTTCAGAACATGTCAAACAGCTTCTTCAGCAGTGTCCAAATACATAGTAATGTCAAAAGCAGGAAAAAAAAAATAATTATGCCTACTACTCAACAACTGAAAAATAGTACGTTTCTCTGACACAGGGCTTTTCTTAGGTCTTTAAGGCTGTCATGCTTTATATTTCCTCGACCGTTAAACATTCATTGACTCCTTTGTCTTGTGCAAAATCAAACACATGGATGATTCTTAGCAAATAATTATTTCCCAAAGGGAGGGCAGGAATGCTATACTTCAAGAAATGCCTTCAATATCTTTAACTTTTTAAAACAATAGAAAGGAACTTTATGTTAGGATAAATGGCCTAATAAATGTTTTGTGCTGAGAAAAAATACGCAAAGAAAATTTGGGGTAAGTGTCACCACTGTTCATTAGAACGGAGTGCTGCGAGAATGATTGACTTGCAACTTGACTCAGGGCCTGTTTTAGGCTTGGTGATAGGGTCACACTGTCACATCAGGAGTTGGATGCTATGGCCATAGCAAGACGTGGCAAAGGTCCAAGACACAAGCCTTGTGCAAAGTGGGAGAGACCAATCTTAAGAAAGGAAGTCCAAAGCAAAGCTCTGGACACAAAGGACTAAATGCACCGTAGGATACAAAGTCAATGGCTTAGAAAAAAAGATCCAATTGCAGAGAATGTCCAAAGAGAAAGCACAGAGACCTGGCTGTGAATCTTCATCTAAAAGAGACACTAATCCCACAGCACAGGTTGTGGGTTGGAATAAACAAAGCAGTGAGAAAGTTGTGGGCTGCAGGTCAGACTTTAGGAAAAAAACACAGTACCTGGCCCAATCTAAGTCCACTGCCTCGGAGCTGGGGGGCGTGGTGGGGAGAGTATTTATTATTTTTTTTTCCTCCTCCTTTCCCCCACACGTTATCAAACTAATTCACACAATGTTTTTGGACTGTATTAGCCTTTTAATTTGTTAGGTTCCCTAGTATCAGCTTTAACATATCGAAAAAGCACACTTAGAAATCAATCTCCCTACTAGGATATTTTCTTTTGTTAAATTAACTTTTGTTTATTAAAGACTTACAAGATTTATAAGGTTCTGACTCAGACTTTTCATTAATCGCTATACCACACGGTATCAATTATTCTTAATTGCATGCTTTAGACAAATATATATTGCCACTGAAGTCAAAAAAAGCACTTACACAGTTAAAATTAAGCAAGTGCATAACTATACTTTTGGACTTGGGTCACAGTTTAGCACTCTAACATTGATTCTGTAAATATACACATAGAAAACTACTAAATAAAACCTTTCTTCAAGGGAAGGCAGCTGTTGTAAGCTGAGCCTCTTGACCTTTATAAAAAAGGAAGAATTATAGGTAGCTTTGAAAAATGATTAATCCATTTATAAAATAATGAAATTTATCATGAAGTAGGTGGTTAACTAAGATGATGCATCAAACACATTGCCTGCAAGTATTGTTTTAACATATGAATAGACCAATTGGCAAGATACAATGGCTATTCTGGAGTTTATAATAAAGGCTACATCAGCTTATATCAGGACTACATCAACAGTAAGATAATTTATATATGACAGTAGCTGATAAGATGCTTTATATGCATTAAAGACAACCAAAACTCATGTTTATTGTGTAATAAAGAACATGGATTCCTCCCCTATGCTGGAACTTACCCTATACAATGTCCCATGAGTATTCCAGGAAAACAGTTAGAAGTTCTTGGTAGAAATAGGAGTAAAAACTGTGATTTACGTGTGCCCCTTGCTTCCAGTTACAAATGAAGAGTGAATTCTCCAGCTTCTCTGACATTATGAAAATGCCACTCTGGAAGACATGGAGATTTTTCAATTAAATTACAGGAGTTGGAAAGAGGAGAAAAAGAAAGTACTTAATTCTAACCACAACTTCTCTCCACAGACTGTATTAGCATGTTGTAATACAGAACCTGCCTGGCGACAGAAAAAAAGTTGTTGACAACCCTGGTAAAATACCTGAAAGGTGATTCATTTTGGAGTAGGCACACAAAACTGATAGTATAATAGTCGGTTTTACAAAGTGATCTAACTTAAACAGTTTGACAAGATAAAATATAGTTTGTGTGGCAATACTTACTAACTTTGCCTTTTTGGCACTAACTTGAAAATAATATAGCAGGATGTTGAGGAACCTGCTTTTTAAAAGCAATTCTTGTCTTTTTATTGTCTTCCAAACACTGAATTATTCTGAATTATTATTCTGAATCACTGTCATACTGACATTTATTTCCTTTTCTGTTATCAATGGAATGTTTTATAGCAAAGGTACATTATAATCTGTTGTGCAAATGCTTAGAACTTATTCATATCTTAAAACTAATTTAGTCAATTTAATTTAGTACTTCTTACACAAACTTTTAAAAATAGCTGTAGACCTGTTTTCCTTCTCACAGATGGACAAAGTTAATTTTTCAGCTAGTTTCATTTACTACCTAAGACAAAAGGAATGGCACAAGTCATTTACTTGTCTCACTTTCATATGTACAAAATATGACTACAGCTCGGTTCCTGCTCAAGACTCAATACTTTTATCTCCAGTCAGAACTCTATAAAGGATTGGCATCTGGGCTTGATACTGATCAAATATTCCAGAAGGACTAAAACTTAATTACTGAATAAAACTACTGGAAGTTTTAAGTGAACTCAAATATTTTACATGTGGACACGATGAATTTTAAAACGTGGGGGTTTTTTTGAGTTTGCAGATATGCAACACTATGCAGAGAAAGCTTCCAGTCCTCCCTGTCTACCAGATTGTCACATGGCCTTCTTTAAATATGGAAGAAAGCCTCTCTGATGCAATCTTAAGTAATCCCTGCCTTCTCCACTCACTCACTCACCCAGCCGCACCATGCGTGCCAGTCGGGTTGTTAAGCATTGGAACAGGCTGCCCAGGGAAATGGTGGAGCTGCCATCCCTGGACTTATTTAAAAGACGGGTAGATGTGGTGCTTAGGGACATAGTTTAGTGCTGGTTTTGGCAGTATTAGGTTGATGGTTGGACTTGGTGATCCTAAAGGTCCCTTCCAACCTAGATGGTTCTATGATTCTATTCACAGTCTGCATAGGTCCAGGTTCTCCCAGGAAGGAACCAAGAACAACGCAGAGGCAGTTCACACTCTGTTGGCCAGCCAGCCATAGTCTTTTACAGAACACAGCAAAAAAATCCCTGTAAACAAACAAACAAAAAAGTATTATCTGTTACAGTTGACATAAAAGTTAATAAGCCAAATCTGTTTTAGGGAAGGTTGTGATGCCAACTGCAAAAGTGAGGGGCACACTCTATCCGCTCTCATTTTATTTCTTCCATTAGCTTCTCCCATTTATTTCAAGTTTCCACCTCAGTGTCAACAACTGCTGCTATCACCAATCCTGCAGTATTTGCCTTATGCAAAAGCTTTTCTTGGTGGCAGTGAACCTGCTCACAGTTTTCTTCAAGCTTAGAGTACGTACTACTGAGAGCTTGATACCTATGTGGACAATAACAGAACAATGAAGAGAAAAAGAGATCAGGGACAGGTAGGTCTCATTGAGGAAAGCCAGACCAACATCAAGAGCTTAGAAAAAAACCCAAGCTACTATTATATACTTAGCACCAAGTTTTCAAAGGAAGCTTAGAAAATTATGAGCTGTGCTCCCTACTTCCTAAGGTCTTTTGAAAACCCTAATCTTATCTAGTGACCAGAAAGCTACTAGCTTCTGCACCAGCTTTGTCTTTAGATGGTTTTAAGATGATAACATGGCAAGCATTTGTTATGTCAAATCAAATTGATTTACAAAAGAAAACTCTAAAAGTCTATCCCCTTCTTACCAACCTTCTTGCTGCATATATCATTTATTGAAAACAGCTATAAATACTCCCCCTGCAATTGATTTTTGGCTTATCCTATCCAGTATGCTTATAAAAAAAATAACATACTATATATTTGTATTAAAATTATATAAATAATAACTGCAAAATGCAAGCTGAAGTTAAGATTACTGTGCTTTGACAAAGTATTCATCCAGATCCTTGATAAGAAAAATGTCTCATTATCATGTGGCAGAGTAATATTTGTCTTTAACTTTGCTTTCTTGCTTTTAAGAGCTTATGTGACAGATAAGCGTACTGTTCTCACTTAGCAACTTCAACTGCCTTTTTTTATTTTTATCAATACTAGGTTCCTTTTAAAGGAAATAGAAGAGATACGAAAAGTCTGAATTCTGCAGAAGTACTTTAAATGTTTAATTTCAATGATGTAATCAGATACAAAAATGAAACCAAGTAATGCCCAGTACCTTTGCATATTTATTTTTAATCTACAAAAACATTTATATAAAGCAATTTTAAGTACTCTAATGATAATCCACCTCTAATGATGAATATAATTTCAGAATAAAAGTTGTTAACATTTGTTAAATTTAACAGTAAAATATATCCATCCCAAATACAACACATATGCCTCCAGTAACATGTCATCAGCACCTTTTAGAAACTGCTTGAATAAATGGCAATTGAAGACAGTTTTGTTGAGGAAGCAAAAAAAAAAGTGAAGTAAGTAAGTAGAAGTCCTGTGAATATGCTAGTATAATGTTATCAAATAGATATTTTTCCAATTAATTTTTAGGGGTTATTCTGTCAGACAGACTTTTGTATAAATCCTAATTAACTGGTCCAATGTTCTTTAATTCTCATAACAATGGTAACTCATGAGACCTACTATATACCAATTAGATCTCTCAGCAGGAATGAATTGCAGGATTCTTTTGCACTCCTTTATTGAAATGACAGACACTACTTTGTCCTTCACTAGCTAGTCCCTTGGTCATATAAAAAGTCTCTCCTTGGATTTTAATGAGGTTAAAATAGATACAAATTATACCAAACAGACATATAAAACAATGTTTCTGAAAATAAATGATTTGATAGATAATTTAAAGCTCATAATTTTAGCGGAACATTTTAAAGAACATTGTTAATTTAAAATATTCTATATGATAAAGAAGTCAACTTCTGCCTTTCTAGCTTACTGATGTAAGTTGAACTCTATGTTCAACTTTCCAGAAAAATAAAACTCAAGACAGAAATTCTTCTATGTTTGCAAAAAAAGGATCAAGTATAACCCTCTTTATCAAGTTGTACTGGGAAAAAAACCCACACCTATTTATCAAATCTGCAATTGTAAATACCATATTTAAACAGAATGCAAGTGCAGGATACTCTCTAGAAGACAAATGCTGTTGTCTGTGCAACAAGTAATACAAATCCTGTGGGACTCAATGACTCTGGCTGTGCGTAAAAGAATCACATAGAATCATTTAGTTTGGAAAGGACATTTAAGATCATTGAGTCCAACCATAAACCTAACCAAGTCCATCACTACACTATGTCCCTAAGCGCCACGTCTGCACGTCTTAAATACATCCAGGAATGGTGACTCAACCGCTTTCCCAGGCAGCCTGTTCCAGTGCTTGATAACCCTTTGAGTGAAGAAATTTTTCCTCATATGCAATCTAAAACAAATAAATAAAAACCGTGAGACTTCTATGTCCAGGCATTTCGTGCCACTACTTCTAAAGTGATCTTTGCAGACCAACATTATCCTCCATGCCGTCTTTTCCATATATAAGATTTCCAAGACTGCCATGGGTTTTAGACTGGCCAGGAAGTTTTCCTTAACACAAGTTATTTTAGTGACATTTTCAAGAGAAGCAGATGCATAACTGCAGCAAACCATGTGCAAGCATTGTTCTCTTGCACAAATTTAACATAATATTGTCCCAAACAATTTTTGGGGTTCTTGATTATAAAACTGGAAACAAACTCAGGAGTAAAAGTTTGTCAAAGCAAGTCTGACAAGAACAACAGAAAATTGTGGAATAAAAAAGTGGTGATTTATATAAGGACTGATTCCTGAAGAGCCTGCACCCAAGACAGACTGCTAATTAAGTTAAAATTAGGCATGCAATGATAAAATAGCTATTTTCCAGGGAACGATCACGGCATCTATTATCATATCTTGAACAGCAGTTTAAAACTTAATTTAACATTGAATTTGACCCTCTGCAGGTAAAAGCATAGAGCAATCCACATCACTGGACTTACCTTTGAAATATCTACAGAAGAAGAACCCTACAGAAGAACTCATTTCAGTCTACCAGGGAGTTTTGATACAGACATAAAGAGGAGCAGGAGTCAGTCTGCATTTTATATAACTTTGAAAGTTTTCCAAATTGCCACGTTAAGTATGAAACCTCAGAAGTCATCATCGCTCAGAAACATTTCTGCCTTAAAAATGCCTTAAAACCTGTATTTCACAGTATATATATAACTGTATTTCACAGTTATGCGAAAACAGCAGCTAAACCCTCTCTGTCTAATTGATACATAGTTTACTGGCTGACCAGTTGAAACCACTTTAGATCATGTGTCCCATGAAAATCAGAAACATGATGGTAATCAGAAGGGATATTTCAAAATGGAGGAATCACACTTCTCACCATGGAGCAATGAGACTACTCGCAAGAGACAGGCAAGCAGGACATATTTCAGCATCCCTGCATTCATATTAGGACTACAAGGGTACAAAAACTAAGTAATTTTATGAGGAAGAAAGCACATGCTAATGAACAGGTGCTTGATCAGCAGTCAGAGTCTTGGATTCCAATTGATCCCAGCTGCTGTTACAGCTATTTCGTTTCTGAATTTATTCTCCCCTTCTACCATCTACTTCTCATTTCTTGTATTTTAATTTTAGCCAATCAGAGCAGGGTGTATTATTCTACTCTGAGTTTTTGTGGAACCTGAGAGACGGGGACCAGATCCTGGTTGGAGTTTGAGTTCCTATAGCTACTGCAATACAAACATCAAATTACCAGAAGCCTGCTCAGAAGTTTAATATCTTATTTAATCAATCAATTTTAACTGCATTTCAAGTATACAGGCCTCTGGCTAATTACTATTCTTAGTTAGATATGGAAACAAATATTTGTTCATTTCATTTTTTTCTGAACACCGAAGAATCTAGAAGATTATGAAAATACTTTTAACGGTCCAGAAACCCTTCTGTTTTGGGAACTGATTTCCAATGCATAGAGTTAATCTTCACCAAGACACACATAACTGTAGTTGGTTAAATACATGTAACAACCTCCAAATGATAAATAATAACAAATACTTATTGGCTTAGTGGCCAGTTTTACTAGCTAAAGAGGTTAAAGTTTTGGGACTGTGAAGAACAGTTTATCAGGTACTCACAGGCACACTTCAACGTATCCAAATAAGGCAAGTATAGGCGGTAACAACAACTGTGTAAGCTGAATGCTAGTTCAGGATTCTGATTTCTCAATCTGTTGTACTCTGAAGCTGCTTTACTGAACATATGGCTTACCTAATTGAGGGTTTGGAGCACTACCAAAATTACAAAATGCTTATGCACATTGAAAATGATAAAACTATGTATGTATTACAGGGAACTAAAAATACAGTATGAGACTCATGGGTCATAAAAGGAAAAGAAAGAATTCATTACTAAGGAAAAGAGAAGTAATTAATTAGAATCATAAGCTTACAATCAGAGCTAGAAAAACTAAAACTGAAATCCAAGCAACTCTTACATGCTCTGATTCACATCCAAACAACTACAAACTCAGCTGTGTGAAGGAAATACGTTGAATTTGCCTTCTCTTTCAGGCACCCTCCCCGTGTAAAGAAGATGCACATCTAAGCAGTTACAAAAGTGACTATACAGCATTCTTTATGAAGCATGTAAAAACTAGTGAAACATACACATTAGCCTAGTAGTTGCAACCTGCGTGTGACTCATGCTGGAAGAACTGCATTGCAGTATTCAAATACTTGGTGCAGCTGAAGAAAGGGAACTACAGTAGGTGCAGCATCTGTAACCCCTTGGAGTGCACAGCTCTATCAGGTACAGGACACAGCCCCATAGAGCACCAATAAATAAAACTCCTTGTGATATGGAAATACGTTATGGGTTTGGAACCATATACAATGCATTCTCACAGCTTTTTACAAACACTGGTGTTTGTGGTTCAAATATGAGTGAGGTGGACTGAAAAATGGCTGAACTACTGGGCTCAAACAGTTGCGATCAGTGGCATGAAGTCCAGCTGTAGGCCAGTCACAAGTGATGCATGCTTGGGCTTGATACTCAGTCCAGGACTGCTAATATCTTCATTAATAGCCTGCACAATGGGACAGTGTGCACTCTTGGGAAGTTTGTAGATAATACAAAATTGGGAGAAGCAGTTGATACACCACATGGTTGTGCTGCCATTCAGAGGGACCTCAACAATCTGGAGAAAGGGGCAAACAGGAACTCATAAAGGTCAACAGGGACAAATGCAAAGTCTAACACTGGGCAAGGAATAACCCTATGCACTAGTCCATGCTGAGGGATAACCAGTTAGGAAGCAGCTTGGCAAAAATAGACCTGGGCGTCCTGGTGGATAACAGGTTGAACATCAGCCAGCAATGTGCCCTGGCAGAAAAGAAAGACAACAGCCACTTAGGTTGCATTAGGAAGAATGTTGCCACTGGGTGAGCTGGAATACTAAAAAAAAAAAAAGAAGTAAAAAAAGGGCCTACCAAAAAAATTTTGTTTGCCGTTATTTGTTATTTTTCATTATTATTTGTTCGGGTAATGGGAAAAAATCTTCTAAAGAAATTTACTTAAACAGAGTCAGACTGGAAACAGCTTAGAATCAACCATTATTTAACATTTCCTGACAGATATTCTGAACGTGATAGATGGTTACCTAAACAACCTGTTCTGAAGCATCTCTAATACTGATAATAGTCTTGAATTGATATGAATTTTTTTATTTTGACTAAAAAGAAAGTTTTATTTTCTCTTCAGGTTATTAAATCCATTTTTTAACTATTACATTTTAAGTCAATGTCAAGTAGAAAATCTTTTCACAAATGTAAGTCAAGATGTTTTGACTTCCTCTACTCCCTTTCTGGGTTTTGTTGGATTTGTTTATTTTGGTGGGGTTTTTGCCTCCCTTTGTTTTTTTTAGTTCATTTTTATTTTATTTTTTTTGCTAAAACTTTCAATGCATAATTGAAAACTGTGGTAATTCATGAAACTTCTAAATTTGTTTTTACCTGGAATACATAAGTAGCTCTTTTTTCTAGGCAGATGAAATGAAAAAAATCAGATTGTTGAGTTTAAAATGTGCCTTTTCACATTGAGTAAATCCACATCCTGTAGGCAGTGGAACCTAAGAAGGATGTATATTCTATAAAATATTTTTTCTTATTTAAAACAGCTATACAGAAATGAATACAGCAGCATGTCATTAAATATTACTGTTTTTTTCTTATCACTGGATTTTTGTGTGGTTAAGGAGTGTAAAGCTCTCTCTGTTAGAAAAGGATATTAATCACTCCTTAAAATATGGTGACAGATGGCAACACTGCATATATGTGAGAAAAGAATAATATCCAAGCACATAGAAATGCAATATCACACTTCAGTAAACAATTATTCTTCCTGCCTGCTGCCTTTTTTTTTTTTTTTTTTTAAGTTTAATAAAGTACTAGCTAGTAGCAAGAGCTAGCACTAGAAAATGCTGTCAGCAAACGTGGGAATCGAGGTTAGCAAATTACCTAGGAAGTGCTTACATGGAGAGATAAAAGTTCTTGATATACTATGACTGTTTCTGTAATACATTTTGCTATAGGTTACATGAAAGTTCTTATGATTCTGGCAGATTTATTTGAGAAATGTTCTAAATATTTACAATCAGGATTATGTTTAACATCTCAGAGGTAGATTATATAACCCTTACAACATAGCAGTTTCTTTTCCCACTAGTCCTACTCATGCTGAGACACCCACTTAAGTTATTACACGATTAACAATAGTCAGGCACTTTTTTTTTTAGCATTCTCAAGTCATGATTTTGCCTAGTACTAATACAATAGGATAAAAAAAAAAAGATTTGAACGTGAAGGAACTAGATCAAGATATTAAAGTAAAAAAAGAACACAGTAGAATTTCACAGAGAAATGTTAAATTCTTAGGACAGCTTCCAAAGAAATACACATGCTTTTCTAATGCTGAACCTCAGGTAATATGATCCAATCCCTCTTTAAAAACTTACTTTGAATTATGATGTCAGCTTAATTAGGGTTTGAAATTAAAATTTACCTAAATACTACCACACAGGACAAGTTACTTGTGTAAATAATGAACAGCAACAGCGAAGGCTCCAGAAGCTTGTTATTAAATGTCTCTGATCAAGACATCCAAGCTTAAACAACAACTTGATTACATCCAAGCTTAAACAACATTCTGATTCTTTGCACTACTGCTCTGAGTACTACCTTCCTCTCCCCTTTCTGAATTATTATGGTACAGTCACCCAGTTATGTGTCTGTGACACTGGGTACCATTGTGACATGCAATGGCATTTTTAAGCAGCAGTACTGGATGTACAAGAAAAGAACACGTGAGTTTCTTTAATAATCCATAAAATATTAAAACTCTGAAACACAATTGAAACAAAACCGTGAGAACTAAAGAGACATTTCCTGACAAACTGACACCACTCTGGTGTGGTCTGGCTTAAATACTTTTCAACCTATCAATCTGATAGTCCATCTCATTAAAGAGAAATGCTGTGACCGTTTGTTTATGAGATACTTGTCAGCAAGTAGTCTGAATCATGACGCTTTACACAAAACAAAATCCACAAAATGGGGAACTAAACTGAATCATACCTTATTACAAATATAACAGCAACTGTATTAAACCCATCAATGTATACTATAAATCCATCATTAGCACACTGCAGAAGATACTTTGGAGCTCCTAATCGGACACATATTTTTAAAAACTTTTTTTTTTAATTTAAAAAAGAAAAATTCAGGACAATTCCACTCATCAAAACTGTCAAAAGGGGGTTATTTGGGGTTTTTCCCATTGTCTCATAAAAAATTTAAAACTTGATATACTGCTACAAACCCAAAATGTCACGGCCATTGATGCTGACAATAAAAATCAGTAACCAAATCCTTAGTATAAACAAGCCCTCTTATGTGCTCAAGAAGCGTGGACACCAGCTTCTAAACTTCCAGCAGAAAATTTCATGTGGCAAGCCCCACCTTCTTCATGTGGTGCTACAGTACAAATAATTGTTTCAAGTGCTCCAACGTACCTTTGCATCTGAAAAGAGTGAAGAGAAAGTGAAAGAATGCACATCAAGGATGGGTCAGAAGAGGACATGCATTTCACTAGTTTTACAAGAGCTTAGTAATATTGGAATTTTTCAGAAGAAAAAGAATATAATGGCACAACTGAAACACTGTAGCTTTGGAAATGGTTGGAAACAAGTCACAGTCTGATTCTACTGAGTGTTGCGTTCACACTGAGTGCAAACATTTCAAATTTCTTTTGTGAGTACAAAAAAACCCCACCGAACAGAAAAGATTGTGTGGGCTTATTTAAAAGCAGTTTCCCACTACAGTATTGAAAAAGAAACTGCAACAAAATCACAAGATCAAAAGAAAAGTAACTGAAGTGTTTATCAGAATATTAATATTGCCCTCTATGAATACTAAACAGGCATCTGGCAGCTTAGATTTTAGTATAGTATCCCTATCCATAGTCTTATTTTAAAGTATGTAGGATACTAGTACTAAAATTCTTGGCATTTCAAAGCCAACAATTAAAATTATCTAGTTGGACTATATGACACACAGTTTAGAAAAAAATAACAGTAAACTTTTTCAGGAAATATTTTGTATTATCATAAGAAAATACATTTTATTAATTTCAGGAAGGTCTGTGTTCTTTTTCAATTCCTGTTACCTCAATGAAAATTAACTACATACAAAACTTCTAGTAAGCACCTAAAAAACATATATTTGACAATCTAAGCCTACTGATACAAAAATCGGAAATGTAACAGCTTGCAGAACAAACATTCAATCAAATAAGAATACCCTAATTTTAACATGAAGCTAAGAGTAGATGTCTCACCCTGCTGAATTACGTAATTAATTTCAAATACTTAGCACCACAACAAGGAAAAAAAAAATAAATCAATGAACAAAGCATTAGTAAAGGGTGACAGATCCTTTCAGTTTTTGTTAAAAGTTAAAATTTCACTCATTGCCTCCTAACAAATTGACAGTAGCTTCTATGAAATAAATTTTGGGGTCATCAAAAAGCTAAAAGAAAAATATGCTCTCTGGTTTAATCACTTGTAAAAAGGGTCTAGACTACATAAAGTTGCGACTGCATATAAACCTTTTTTCCTTTGTATCAAGATGGATCCCATTCTCATTTCATATAAACTATCATTGAGGTATTGTTTAACAACTTTGTGAGTCAAATCTCAAAGTCTCAGCTCTTATATGCACCATGCTTCCCTACCTCAGGGCTAATCTCACTAGGTCAAGCTGAAGCAAAGAGTAAAGGCACTAGAAGCACCTCTAGAAAAAAACCTGTACTGAATAATAAGGGAGCAGGAGCATTTCATGAGTTGTCAATTCAGAATCTTTGATGAGCATTAAATTGATTCTAAAAAGACTACTAGATATTTTGATTAAAAGAGGGTACTTTGATTATACAGGATTTGATAAGATTGTACTAAACCACAAACTGAAATTCCCACTTGTCTGCCAAATTATCTGAAAGGCAATAATTTACATGCTGTACAAGAGAGGTGTTTTGCTGAGCTATAATGAAAGTTGTGGCACAATCTATGGAAGTTAAGTTGTAACTATAATACAAGGATGAAATTCAACTTTGTCCTGTTGCAGTGTACCTGGGCATCAGGGCTATATCTACGTGCACATCCATCACACTGGATTCCCTGGGAGATTGAAGGAACTCTGCAGCTTGTCTGTGTCCTAGGCAATGGACCAGCTTGAGAGAAGGTGATTGACTTGAAACCCCCTAGCTGACCTCATAGCAAAGCATGTGACTATTACAGGAGTTTTCCAGGAAAGAACTGCAGCCAGTCCCAGAGATTCCCCCATGCATCCTGTGCTAAGCCCAAACCAACTGATAGGCAACTCCCTGAATCCTTAAATGCATTGATAACATTGCAAGACGAGTATCTGGATGTCTGAGCAGCTTCCCCAGGTAGCTCCTGGTATAAAAACAAATTCTACCCATTGTAGTAGAGAAGACACTGTCAAAAGGAACTTCTTGCAGATGAAGAAATATTCCCATAGGATGCTTTCTTGTTAAAATAGTTAGATGTTTTGCACAGAATTTAAGATAATTAACAGAAACATCATGCATAAATTGGAGTCATCATGCAGAACCCCATGCCAGCTGGATGTAAGTGTTCAGCAAAACAACAAACAGTTCAGGGAGTCTTACTCAATCCAGCTCAAGACACCATACCAGGTCCACAAGAAAAAATTATCTAAACGAGCTGTTTATTTTAACAAGCACTCACTCTGTCTGTAAGTTCAATAAAATCATTCCTTGAATATTTTTGGTTTCTCCTGGGTATCTTCAAACTCTCTTGCACTGTTTTGGCCATCAAAGGTAGTGGTAAACATCCTGTAACTTATCCCTCACTAAATAATTAAATTCACTGGTGGAGATTTGGATACCAACAAATACATAATTTGCTATTATGTACAAAACATCTAGATACGTCAATGTATATAGGTGTCTGAAAAGTAATGAAATTATTCACAGTGGAATGAATTAATAAACTACAGAATAATATTCGATACAAGTTTTACTAAAAGGAGACAGTTCTTTAAAGCTTGAAAGTTCTTTGACGTTCTTGAAAACTAGAGGACAGAAGGCTGAAGCTGAGACAAACATAGTGCACAAGTGTGTTATGCCATGCCACAAAAATAAATTCTTAAGAAAGCAACCATATTCTCTCTCTAGCCCAAAGTTAATGCTAACCTCTCTAATGAAACTGGAAAACCCTAAACAATAAGTTGAATTGTGATGCAATGTGATATGGACATGAGACTACAAAAGACAGTGACAAGTTAAAAAAAAAAGGAAAATAAACAAAGAGAGAAAAAAAGAATTAAATTTATTTCAAGGTGAATTCCAAAATCAGAAACTATATCATAGATCAAGGTGAGAAAACGGTTCTCATTTCAAAGTATTATTTTCTGTGATGTTTGAAAGAAGCCTGGAGGTATTTTACACTGTAGAAGTTTTGAGATATACAGGTTTGGGGGAGGGAGAAAGGTTAAGTGGAAGGCAGTTTACACCACGTTTTTCACTTCAGAAATGTTTAGACTTCAAAGACTTGTTTTACAGTACCTGTTTATTTGGGGCTTTTGGTTCTTTAATTGAAATTATGTAAGCACCAAATATTGAACAGTGGTGTCCCTTACCAAAAACATTAATTAAGTTAAATTAGTATTAATAAAGCCTAAAGAAAAAGAGTGCAAAGACTGATTACCAAAAAAGACAAAAACTGGAAAAATCATCTTTACTTTCATTGTTCAAAATTCAGTATTTTGGATCTTATGTTTTTCACTAGTTCTTCAGTCATATTTTTTTCAGAATATGATAAACATTAATATCAACATACAGGTAGACCCTGCAGCTTTAAAATATGTAGAATTTAAAAATCTACACAAATTTTAGTCTATGTTCATCCACTATGAAACTATCATAAAGGCCAAAGTCCTCAGTTTCCACTTCCATGGAAATGACCTTTAGAAATATACTATTTGCTAGAGTTTGGTAAGTAGCAAATGTCTGTTTAATTTTCCTGATTATTTCAGATACCTTTGTTAATTTCCACTCATATAAAGGGCTGCAGGTTTCTAAAAACCAAAAAGCTGCTGCTTTGAGGAATATCGTAAGTTGTTCAAACTGGAAAGTTTTATACTTGTATCTAGCCATAGCTTCTACTTAATTTATTTGAAAATATGTAGAGTGTTTGATACACACAAAAGAATTGATGGGAACATGATACACAATTTGCAAGCAGTTTAAAAGCCAACTTCAATGATCAGAAGTTGGGATGCTACTGCATTGCTAAAATAGTGGTTCTTGGTATCTTAGACCACTCCCTAAGTGGTACAAATTAGAATTGTTAAGTGCAATGGGGGAGACACTTACAGAGAATTCTAGAATTTTTAGTCTACCTGAAAGTCTCACTCATCCAATTAACCTCACACATAGCTCAAAGGTGTGTAGAACTTATATTTACTTATTTTTTTTACTGTTTTACAAAGACTTTGTCTTGAGAAACATTTATCATCTTTTTCAAAGTCTACGACACCATATTAGGAGCACCTTCACCTGGTCATCCATAACTTTTTTCCCCTTCTTTTGTTTGTGAATGGATGGAAGCTTCAGGTTCTAAGCATACAGAGGTTTTCTATGGGTTGTTTTCCTCTGCCTTGGACATAGGAAAAATTTAACTTCTTATGAGTAATTCCATAGCCTACAGAATTCTTTGCTACACTTGAGAATTAATCCATTTCTTTCAGATAATATTTTGTTCACAAAAAGAATCATGTTTTATCAAAAAAGCACAACAAATATTTTCCTACTACCAAAACCCAAACACATTTATATTAAAAGTTGCCTGTTTTAAGCTTTCCTGGCTTAGTAGCTATCTATTCCTTTTCCACTGTTTAGATTAAGAAAAGTAGTGTTTATCAGCAAGGACAATAGAAATAGTGACTTAAGGTGAGGTGAGGTAAAGTTTTAATGTTATCTTTTCTACTCAGAAATATAGAAAATATATACTTTCAAAAGACAACAGTCTACAATTATTTAGTGAGCAAGCCATACACACTGGACAACGCACTCATTCAGCTGAGGATTTAGTCTATCATCTCCAAAATTCAAATCACCTGACTGTCAATTCAGGTATTCCATTTTAGAGATAGTAAAGCTGTAACATTTTTATTAGTTCTGTAAATAAAATGCTTCACAGTCTTTTGGAAGTCAAAAGATGTAAGTGAAAATGGAGCAAATCTTAGCATTTTCTTTTGTGTTGACTTCATGAGCTCACTTCATTCTTAACCAGCTCAACTGTTTGTAGACACCCATTCACCTTTTGTACTCCAGATGTAAAACGCAAAGACTATGTAAATACTATTTAACTTAGGCTCTCATATGTATCAAAGAAACAAAGAAATATAATGTCACATTCATTTTAACTGTTCCAAACTTGAGGCTGTAAGTATTGCAGACTTGTAAAAAAAAAAAAAAGGGAGGGGGCACAAAATAATTATCCCAAATTACAGCATAGCCAAGTAGAGCAAGTTCATAGAATGAGAGAATAGTTTGGATTGCATGGGACCTTTAAAGGTCATCTAGTCCCAAACTCCTGCAATAAACAGGGATATCTTCAACTAGATCAGGTTGCTCAGAGCCCCATTCAACCTGACCTTGAATGTTCCCAGGCATGGGGCACCTACCTCCTTTCTTGGCAACCTGTCCCAGTGTCTCACTATCCTCACTGTAAAAGATTTCTTCCTTTTATCTAGTCTAAATGTAGCCTCTTTTAGTTTAAAACCATTATCCCTTGTCCTACCGCAACAGGCCATACTAAAAAGTCACTCCTCATGTTCCTTGCAAGCTTCCTTTATGTACTGAAAGGCCTCCAAATAAGGTCTCCCTAGAGCTTTCTCTTCTCCAGGCTGAAAAATCTCAACTCTCTCATCCTGTTCTCGTAGGAGAGGTGTTCACTCTGTCTGATGACTTTTGTGTCCCTCCTCTCAACCTGCTCCAACAGGTCCATGTCTTTCCTGTGCCAAGGGCTCCGGAGCTGGACGCACTACTCCAGGTGGGGTCTCTTGCAGATATGCAACTTTTCCCAGCAAAACAAGAACAGGCTTCTAAAAGACTGATCGCGCATTCAGGTTAGTTTAAAAATAAAAATTACTCACTTTCTGATTTACCAGATCTTCAAGTAAACAATTCACGAATTGAAGATGACATTTTAAAAATATTCAAATTTCATTTTTTTCTTCAATTCAAAGGTCTGTTTCCCTGCCTCATGGCAGAAACAAGTTAGGAAAACGAGTCTAACTTTTGTAAAGTGAATCAGATCTGAGCATAGTTAATTATGAATGAGAGACTTTGTTATTCCAGTGTCTATAAGGAAAAAAAGCAACTCATTTGTTTGAACCTCCTCACAAAGGTGCAAACAAGACCGAGTTAACATGGTGGGAGCAGTCTGAATAGTCAGATGGAGAAGAAAATAAAGCCTTTAAGGTGAAGGTTTAACTAAGTGAATTCAGGAAAAGGGAGGCTAAACAAAAGCAAAACTTGGACTGCGTATCTTCAGTGTGTTACAAGACAAGATACAAAAGCAAATCTCGAAGAACAGGTTTGGTAATAGCATTATATGATTGACAGCAGTGAAAGAACCTCTCTGTACCCCCCAGCATTCTGAAAAAAATACAGGGTGATTGTGGCTTTGAAAAGCCCCATTTACTGCAATAGATAAACAGGACTTTTATAAATTCATGCACTAGATAAGCATCGCTTATCTACACTCTTGGTCTTTTTTGTCATTTTAAATCTGTTCTTTGATATCTGATAATATGCTTCCTGACTTTATCAATAAAAGTCATATTTTATAAGTGGCATATAAAGAAAAATCCTTTTACCGGGACACAGCTAAGCTTTTTTTTCTTTTTTTTTTCCTAAAGACAAATTGACCATAGAAAAGTGAAGAACGTTCAGCTGACAATGCTGTAGAAAGTATAGGAAACATACTAGCTAACAGGTATTTAAATGCCTTTCTTTTTAGGCATCAAGAGTCATCATTATACAGAAAGATATTAAATAATTACTAAGGAGGTATATGTTGTAAATCATTACAGCTTATCCCATGAATTACCAAAGGAGATGAAGGAAAGGAGAAAAATTAAAAAATCTGTCTCAAATGGCTTAGAAGGAATTGGTTATCATTTAGGGAGGGATAATTATCTCTGGCTATATCCATACTGTCTTCTGCAGGCATACCAACATGTTCCATAGTGCAAAACAGATGGCCCATACTCTGAAAGCTTCAGAGTCTTATTGGGATAACCAAGTTGATGAAGCAGAGGAATATATTGTGGGGACAGAGAATTTTATATCATGAAAAGATAATGGGTTAAAGGGAGTTATCATTGTAATAAATTTGTATGCCCTCTTACTAAAAAGGATATAGCCTTTGTGCTCATGTATGCATAGGACTAGTTATTTCAGCTCTTTAACCAACAATACTTGCTACAACAGAATGTATTGTGTAATCAAACACCCCGCTGAATCATTATCACATGGCTGCTGCTTTCTCCAGTGTGGGTTCCAGTCTGACAGAAAACATTTTGACGAATACATTACTTGGAAATTTTTCTTGATTCTTAATTTGAATTCTACAGGAGTGTTTATCTAAAATTTTAGGATACTGTGTTGATTACAGAATTATTTTATATTGAAAATCTACTTAATTTCCTTAAGGGAATAGACTTTCATTACAATATATAAAAAAAATTATGGTTTTATTAATCTGGTAGCTGGGATCATATGTAACGCTTGCTGAGCAGCACAGAAGTCAGCAATCTATAGTGGATGTCTAAAGATGACAAAAGAGCAGATTTTGAGTGATACCAAGAAGGATGTTGCAAGGTTATCAGCTGGAAACAATACTGCCTTGAAATAATTTTTTACAATCACTTTTATCCTCTAATTTTGGAAAGAAAAAGGTAAAAGACTGCTGACCTCCACAATTTCACAATATTACATAAACTACTATGCACTTTTATTAAAGTATGTGGTATTTATAAAGTATATTTAGTTTTCTATTTTTTTTTGTTACCCCAGAGATATTTTTAGCTGTTCCTTCAGTCTTAGTATTCCAAATTTCACACACTAACTCCTACTTTAATGGCATTCTTACTTGCCCTTATTTTGTTAGTTAAGAAAATTCAAGTAGGCTGCGAGACTAGAACTCTATAACTAGAAATTTTACTGAAGATAATATATACTGTTTATATATATATATATACACAATACGCTGGCATTCCATAGAACTGAAAGACCACGTTAAAGGAGAGAAGTTAATACTCTAGTTCAAAAGAAGGAAATTTTATACCCCAGATAGGTGCTCATTCTTGTTCCAAATAACAGCCTCTGAGTTTTATTTCCGTGTAGTTTGTATTAACATTAATCTAAGAATGAAGTGTTTTCTTGGAGATTAAACTTCTTCAGCTCAGCTACATTCTGTTGGGTTTCCATCATTTTCTTGCTATCAAAATACGGTCACTTTGATAATACTGAGTAGAGAGTAAAGAATAAGAGAAAAACTATGTGTTGAAGTTATCTTCCATGCCCTACTGACTTTAAGTAGTGAAAGTTAACTGCTGAGCACAGCAGTGAGTGAAGGACTCATGCAGTGAGCAGCTGCCTACCTTGGAATAACGTGTTTAAAAATACTTTCTGTTACAGGTAATTTTGTCTTTACAGTCCAAAAAGCCTCAGCTGCTCTCAAGGACAAAGCTCATGGTACCAAGCTGTCTAAAAAGTGATTTCCTGATTTCCTTTAGATTTCCCTTTTTTTTTTTTTTCTTTCTCTAATTTAAAAGTCTTAGATAATAAAAACAGGCCTGTGTATTAGAGAATACAAAGCAAGCATGCAATCCTGTAAAAAGCTGAGTTACACCCAATCCTTTCTCACATCATTCAAATCTAGGGTGCTCCCCAGTATAAGGAGGTGCCTAAGGACTCACATATTTCTAAAGTTCACATAATGAAGACAACTTTTATCACTATAAAAGGTCAGACCTGCTGACATATTCAGCCTTCTCTGCACAGTTCCTACAATGCAAGCTGCATGCCAAGACATTGCAAACAGCTGGTTATCATATTACTGGCACAAAGAAATGACCAGTTTGCACCGAAACAGCATATGGTTCCCAGCCCTCATATCAGGTCAGAGACTTAAGAGAGACTAAGAGCATGGCTCTTCCATAAGCATCTCCAGCTGTTTGTTGGGTGCTGTCACAATCAGGTACAGCTTAGAGCAACTGCAAAGATTGTCTAATCTGCAGAGCGTCAGGAACCAGGACTGTGGACATGAGGGATGATGATACAAGCTGCTATTTCCTGCTCAACATTGGGCTGTACTCACTGAAGTGACATCTTGACCTTTAGTACAGAGTTGGGTATTAAATGGGATTGCTCATTTTTCCAGACCAAAAAGCTCACCTTGTGTAGTTAGAACAAAACAAGATGTTTTCAGCTCAAAACTTTAAATTATTTTACATCTTGGCAGCTTAAACACCATCTTATCTCTCCTACTTGTCATTTTGTGCATACTGCACTTAATCCCGAACTCAGTCTTCTCATGATCACTGCAGCCAAGTCTGCCCCCAACCTTAGTGTCCTCCACCAGTCCCTCTCTTTGTTTGTCAGTACTAGGTCCAGTAGTACACCTCTCCTTGTGGGCTCCTCCACCACCTGAGTCAAAAAGTTATCATCAACGCACTTGAGGAACCTCCTGGACTGTACATGCCTAGCAGTGTAGCCTTCGCAGCAGATATCAGGGTAGTTGAAGGCCCCATGAGAACCAAGGTCTGCGACTGTGAAGCGATTCTCTCCTGTCTGTAGAAGGCCTCATCAACTTCCCCATCCTGATCAGGTGGCCTGTAATAAACACCCACAACAGTGTCTCTCATGTTAACCTGCCCCTTGATCCTTACCCTCAAGCTCTCAACTTGCTCTTCATCAGCCCCCAGGGAGAGCTCAATACATTCCAGCTGCTCTTTCACATAAAGAGCAACTCCATCACCTCACCTTGCTGTCCTGTCTTTCCTAAAGAGAACATAGTCCTCCATGACAGCGTTCCAATCATGTGAGCTATCCCACCATGTCTCAGTAACTGCAATGAGATCATGGCCCTGTGAATGTACACAGATCTCTTACTCCTCTTGTTTGTTCCCCATGCTGTGCGCATTAGTATATAGGCATTTCAGAGAAGCCAATGAATGTGTAGTTTTTGCCCTAGAGGGGTGGTGGACCTTCCAATTCTCAAAAATACTAGTACTAAATTAATTTGTGCTGAATCTAATCAGGAAATAATAATTCTAAATTATGGTTTTCTGCTTACTTCTGTTCATAGAAACTAGAGGCCTTGGAGTATTTTCACCTATGAATTAAAAATATTGTTTTACTGTTACTGAAAAATTCCTAGTGCTACCTTTTTAAATGGTATTTCAAGACTGAAATTACATTTTCAGTTGTCAAAATAATGTCGAAGTCACAATATTTTTTCATTTTAGGATGAAAGCAATTCATGTTTAAGTTACAAATGAAACCAGACACTAATATTATGACACACTGGCACAAAATACAAGTCAGATATAACTGCTATGGATTTTCTCAGTAACTTTCACAGTTCAATCACCCACTTTTCCCAAATGTCATTTCACATGCATTCATGCAAGGTACCACAACACAGCTCAGTCATGCAAAAGTCAATGGGCATTTCTTAAAAACACCTCAGGATCTTCTTCTTATTTTGGAAGTAAAATGTAAATACTGATGAGGTACAGCCCAGCATTTTTCTCCAGAAAGATACACACCATATATCATTACGGTGCTCTTTGTGTCTATGCTGAGGATATTAGTATTTTGTGGTACAGCATGATTCAAAATCTCCAAAAAAGTAGTACAACATTTTGACAGAGTTTCAACCCAGGAACTATTTAAATGATGTGAGTACATCTTGCTGGAAGTCACACGTCTACAGGCCCTATCAGCACACAAGAATGTATACTTCATTTATGAAGGTAGGGTTGCAGATTTTGGGATTCATATCTCTCTGTTGTTACCTATATTACAAGTGGGGGGGAAGAAAGCATTCTCGTTTCAAAGTGCAAGAAAATGGATTAAAGGTTCTGTCTCTGGTGACCCAACATTTAGTATGGCTCATAAAGCTCACAATAAGAAAATCAGAATGGAAAATTTCTTTGAGTAAGATTAAAAAAGGGAACATTAAAGGCTTGGCAATAGATGATAAAATGGTTTACCTAAATCTTTTCTATTCAAAGATTCCATTTTTTTATGGCATTCTTTTATAAAATTTGTAATAAACATGGATTTCATCAGATTTTCATAATCAAATCTCCCTCATTGTAAGGTGCACAATCATGGATGAGAAACTGTTTCTATAGTGTGAGGAAAATTATCATGCAAGCTCTTTATTTGAGAGGAGGCTTTTTTCAGTCACAGAGAATGCAAATTATATGCCTTATTTGACAATTAAAAAAACCCCTAGACTCAGATTTCTAATATCATGATTGTAATACAAATTATGAAAAGGATATTCAATGTCCCACACTTCTGTGAAAAATTTCGAATGATCAGCCATTCAACATACACTTATGACTTTTGACATCTAGGCTCCATTAAAAATAATATCCTACAAATCAGTATTAAGAAAGCAAAAAAATAACATTTTTTAAAAGTAAATATAAGTCGGACTTAGGTAAAAGAATAAACAACGATAGGCAAATAACTTAAGCAAACAAGTAAACAACTCCAGTGTATGGGCTACTTTGTGTTCCAAATTGAACAATTACAAACTATAAACAACAACTATACCCAAGCCACTACATTGAGAAGCAACCACTTTATGGTTAAAAAAACCACTTCAGCAGGACTGCTCAGATATTTAAAAGTTTTGCTGAACAGAAATCTATGCATAAATGAATTATGTGTAGACTGGCGCCTCAGGTGCATGGATACAAACCAGCGTATGTATATGAAGAGATAAAACAGCTCTGATTCACCAGTGTAATTCCTGTAATACATATGTATCAAATGCATACAGTCTGTGGTGCCTCTATTGTATGTAGGACTTAAAACCATTCAGCCACTTATTAAAGAAATCCTTTTGAATATTTCCTGATATTCTAATGTAAAGTACAGAAACCCCTATTATCTTTGACTGTCCAATATTTAAAACCTTTTTTATTCACTTGTATTCAAAATTTCCATAGGGGGCAAGCTTGATGCATATTAAGGTATATCTGGTCACATATTTCTTCTGTTTACTCTCTGCCTCATTTTCTCTTTTCCTTTTTTTTTTTTTTAAATAACACACAGTATGCTCATACAGATAACAGCTATTCTCATACAATCAAATTATCTGCTGCCTTTTTAGCAACCACCATTTCAGGCATTAACTAACAGAAGTTTTAAGGAGACTTAGTCCTTCCTGTGGCTGTAAAACTGTACTGGTAAGAAAAGCATGAATTTTCAGTCTATTTTTTTTGTATTCTAAGAGAAATAAGTTAAACTCTGAACAAATAATGGCTCATACAGAAAGCACAGAACCCCTGAAAAAAGTATTCTAGCAAAAAATATTAGATACAGTATTGACCTGCAAAAAGGAGTGCCAATAAAAAGTAATATCCAGGATTACATAAAGAATCAACAGACCTTGAGACTTTTGCTGAAATTAGGACCTATTATGTGTGAAGTTGCATTATTATGAAGCCAGCCAGATCCCTTTGCTCCCAAAATGGAGGCTAAAGGTAAAGTACTGCATAGAGATTTTTTTTTTTTCCACAGAAGTCTGGTTTTGACATTGTTGCTTAATACATTTGAATAATTTAATTTTTTTTCTGTTCACATTAGCTGGGTTAGCTTTTAGCAAGGGTACTCCTTCTCTCAGGTGAAAACGGAAAAGGCCTCTTTTGATGAAATTTCCATTAAGTCCCTATGCTTAGGCAATGCTATCACAATTTTAGTATGGATTATGCTCTATGGGTATCCTCTGTCTTCCCACAGGAAGAAAGAGTTTGGCTGACTACCTTGGACTGAACTCCAACTATTCTGAATGCAAATTACTCATTTAGTGGTGTTGCACCCAGGAACAGCAAAAGAAGCAACGTATAAACTATTCTTTCTCAGGCTGACAGATCATTCAGGATCTTCCCAGCTACACGCTCCTTTTCACCTTCTGGTATGGAGAATGCCAACTGTGACAAAGTATGCAAATTTAATTTAATGCTTTAATGGTTTGTGTCTTATTCATTAGGGAACATGGGTTTATTGTTTTGGTTTTTTTTAATTAACTTTGCAAAAAGATGACTTCTGACCACTCTGAAGTCAAACGTGTTTGTAACTCATAAACATGCCAAAACCAACACCGTGCTCTTTCTGCTGACATTTTTATATATTGTGGTCCTACAGCAGATGACTGAAAAACCTATCCAAGAGAGTTTGTACAAAGCACCAAAATTATAGCTAGGATCTGTAGTTGTAACCAAAAAAAGTTACAGAACTCTGTGTCTAATGTACTGATGTGTGTCATTCTTACAAGGCATTTAATGAACTGTATCAACACCTCTCTCGTCAAGACAAGTTGCAACAATATAAAGATCAGAGTTTTTACTGAGCCCTAGGTAGTGATGGAAAATTCCACCTCTCTCCATTCTCAAGTATTTCCTATCAGGCACTTCCTACTGCATACTTTCTCCACGTCTAAGTCAGACTATGGGCCCTCATTCCGACTGCTTACTCTACACTTTAGGGTATAGACAAAAATCAAGCCTGGGAAGAGAGACTACATCAGAACATTTGCAGAGCCTCTCTTAAAAAAAGATTAAAAATGAACTCATGTCTTCATAGAAGTCAAAAGAAAACTCCACTTGAGTTGAGCCACAATTTCCTCGGGTTTTGCTTTACTGGAAGTCTGTGTTTTTTTAAAAAAAATCTGTTCATCAGCTTTTAATTACTTCAAAATCAAAATCATAATCCTAACTTAAAATACCACCAGGGATGTAATTAAGCAGGCACTATGGTAAATTTCCCCATGCCTACACTGACAAAATCCAACTGCATTTCCCTGACTTGGCGATATGATTCTTGGTTCTGATGTTTTTTCTGGTTTTACTTAATTTCACAGTGCAATCACTGTTGCAAATTGATGTCTTCATTTGTTGAGTCAGTTAAAATGATTGTCCCCTTTTCTCGAATTCTTATTATTTACAAGATCCACAGTAATTTTAAATTGGCTTTAGAGTCTAATGTTTTGAGGTTTTTTTTCATTTTCATCTTCAAATCTGAATAAATACATCAGTAATACGTTAGTTCAACCTGCAATAAGACTGGATTCTAAAATGTACCACTAAGAAGCAAAGACAAGAAGACAAAGTGTAGAAAGGGACAGGACACCATGGTGGCACCATTACACACTTAATTCAGAACTCAATGAGGGCAATATTTATGGCAGGAAAAGCTGCACTTAGCTCAGAGAATGACATTAGGCTTTACAGTAAATACCCACAGATTATTTCAGGGGTTTTGGGGTGGTTGAGAGGGAAGTGTTTTGGGTTTTTTGTTCATCATGAAAGCTCTCAACCTCTGAAAACGAGGATTATTTAAATCACTTTTGCATGGATAACACTCATTTAAAACTCAGATCAAATCCTTACTTTTTCCTTGCATGCTCTGGTTCTTCAAGTTGGCCTTGCTGTGACTCAATCAAATTTCAGCTTTTAGCTTAAAACAAAATCTAATCAAGTCATAGCTGATTTTTCTCTTCTTGATGCAGCTTGCCTGAAGTAAACATGTTTGTTTATTGAAAGTGATATTGTTTACCTCACAGATCAAATAGAGAAATCTGCAGAAATATACCAGCAAAACTCCCAATCTGCTTTGGAACAATAAGTAAATATTAACTAAGGAAATATGGGAATAGGTGACATAATACAAATGAACAGTAACTATTCATCTTTGTTTATGTTCCAATTGGTATCTGTGGTCCCAGAGAAGCCTAAAGGAATACCCATTTGCCCTAACTGTATGAAATTAAAGATAATGGGTATATACAGTGAAGTAAGACAGCATCTAAATATTTAAGACTTGGTCAAAACCGTTTCATAGCACTTGTCCCCACAAAATAATCAGTTCTTTTTAGTCACGGTTTTGTCTCTTGCTTCTAAATCAGTGCACTTAGCTACAAGAAATGAACAGGGGCTCATTTCATTGCCCCTCCCAAACATCGTTTTATCCTGGGAAAACAACACTGTATCCTTATTTGCAAGTGTACATTGTACTAAGGCTGGATTTTTCATAAATATTAACTGAAAAATAAAGATAATAGAAAAAACCAGAAATTCCTTCTTCCTTTTTATTTTATATGGGAGAATATCTCATGAATTTCCAGTTTAGGAACTTGAAGCAACAGCTCGATGTTTTGCATTCTTCTCCATTGTGATCCTTTGTGTTTAACAAGAGAGTTGTGTGAAAGACATCAGACATAAATGGATCCTAGATTTAGTCTTAAATATCTTCACAGAGACCTTACAGAGGAAAGAGAATGGCTACAGGATGCAAGAAAGAATAGATGGCTAGAGGCTAGGCTCGAACAAGTGACATATGGAGACTAGATGACCTCCTGAGGTCCCCTCTATCCTCAGCAATTTCGTGGAAAAAAATAATATGGTAAGATTTCTTCTAACATTGCAGATATCTCTAACAGTGATAATGAATGCACAAGCCCACGACTGTTTTCATTTGAGTATACTGAGTCTTGAATTTGCCTGTGCAAAACTGGAGTTTCTTTAATCTTAGATTAATGGGTAACTAACATGAAGTCAAACCTTATCAATCACAGTGGGCTTTGTAGCAGTTACAAACAGGTGAGGCTTAACAGTCTTTCTTCTGCTTTCAGGCATTTAACACCTTTAAGAGACAAGAATGATGTTAGATATGGAGGAGAACCAAGAAAGAAAAAATCTAGCAGAGAAACCAGTGGCAGCCATTTGTAAAAATTCAAGGCGTTTCACACTAAATGACAAAAAGGCAATACAAATACAGTGTAAAACAAGAGTCACTGCAAATGAAACTGATAATTCTAAAGGCGCATGAAAAGGATTGAAATAAAAGTAATGATGAAATAATTACAGTAATATGATTAATAAAAAGGCCCCAAAAGGACCAAAAATGAATTTATGTTAATGATGTTCTCATATTTGTTTAGATTTTGCATTCAGGGCAAATGGAAAACTTGTGCAATATTCTTCATATAAACTAAGAGGAGTTACAACACTGCAGGGCTTTACAGAAACCAGTGGAATTATTTCCATGAGAATGTTTTTTGTTTGACTTAAATTCTCAAAACCTTTAATGAATATGGGTATCCAAATATTTTACTTTTTCTGCTTTTTTTTAAAGCAGTCTTTAATATTTGGGTCTTAAGATTATAGCAGTAAAATGAACAAACATTTTCATTACTTGTACTTCTCTTTTTTTCAGCTTTATAATACCATCTTAGCTGTGCCAATTTAGGACACACCAGCCATCTTCCATTTTTACTTCTTTCAGGAGAAGATATAAGTAACCCTCTCGTTACTGTTTTCTTATTTCTTATTCCAATGACATCTCATCGGCAGAACAAGTTTGCCAGGAACAAGCTTGTTCCTATCTAGGAACAAACATAACTAACTACATTTTCATGTCAGGCAAAATATTTTTGTTATATCTGTAATACAGCTGTTAAGCACTCTGAAAGAGCACAGTAACAATCAGTTAGATGCTGTCAGAATAGGTGCTCTTTCAGGGTAGTTTGTACTAGATCTATTTCAGAAACAAAATTAAAGTTATGTATGAATTATGGTAAAAAAAGCTTTATCCAGAATTCAACCTGGCCACTGCCTCCTGTTCTCAGAGCTGCATGCAGAAGGGCAAAGCAGGATGCTACATAACGTGCCCTCCTTGTCTCTTGAGCATGCATGCAAGTTAATATCAAAAAAAGCACACAGGACAGTTTAGTGCTGCAAAGGCTGATACAAAGAAAACATTCTGCGTGATCTGTGCCAGCCTGTTAGTATAAAACTACCAGTGTGGTTTTTGCTTGTTTCTCACAAGGCTGTTAGGCACAGGTCAAAGGCATGCAGTCTCAGTTATTAGAATAAATACTTCAATTTTCCTACAAACCAGTAATTTACAAATTCTTGGGACTAACAGCCCACTATCAGTTCCGAAAATCCAGTTTCCTTAACGCAACTCATCCCTGAGCAGCATGAACGTGCACACTTGACATGCATACAAACAGCTACATCAGTTCACAGTCTCTTTTAGGAAACATTTCATGGCTGCAAGCATTTATCAAAATATCATTAAAATTCGGCAGAAGTTAGATGACTAATTCCTATCAGAACTTTGGAAAATTCCAATTAGTGAGCTTGGGAACACTGAGGCTAATAAGTGAAAATGTAGTTATTTTTAATTAAAAGGCACAGTGCTAATAAGGACTGCGAGCATCAGAAAGTGCATACAAAGCAGACATCAACTACACAAAATCAGCCTACATAACTCATTTGAAGACTGAGTGGCCATTTCCTATAACTCTTTTCATCAGCCCTTGACTGCTTGTTTGTTCCAGCAAATTACATTTTGCTAAAAAATATCAGTTTCACTCTGTGAGAATGACAAAAGATCAATAAAGTCACAAATATGGGGAATGTATAATATGTTCCTTCACAAGCTAGGAGTATTGACAGTCTTCATGACAGACTGTTTCTGTACTGTTGGAGAATATTGTGACATGTTAAACAGCGTAGCTTTTGCACTCCCCAGCTTTCTTTAAAAGGAGGAAAATTAGATCACTTCAGAAAAAAAAAGTAAAAACTTTCATGTTGAGATTTGCAGATGTCTAAGTGATTAAATAAGCAGCGAATGTTCAGAAAATTCTCTACAGAACATTGCAAATGTGTCACTCATACTTTTAAATTATGTTTTAACACAATGTAATGCCCATGTCTAACTTTATTGCTTTTTCTTCTTTTGCTATGCTCAACATGAAACTCTACCTGAATACTGCAGTAGAAAATAACAGTTGAAATTTGTCAAACAAACTGAAAGCAAAATCAGATTGAGAGGAGCAAACAGAAGCACCCTTTTTAAACTGTTGGGAGTGTATTTTTGAAAATATCTAGAGTCATGCCTGTGTATCTTAAAGTATGTTATGACGATCACACACAACGAATTTGGCAAGTAAACCAGAAAGCTAACTGTAAAAGATTAGGGGTTAAAGGCACAATACTCAAGACATCAAATGTATAATTCTGTCCAGAAATAGCAAAAAAAACCAAACCAAAACACAACTTTGATGAGACTGCAACCAGCAATGTAACAAGTCACCCAGTTATTCCTCTTTCCCTCCTTAAGTCAGAAACTTATATCGGGGACTTGATTGTTTTAATAAGTAGTAGCAAATTAGCATTATTATATCCATATAGATGTTTTCCCATTTTCAGTTACTCAAACAATGAGAAAACATCTCCTATTCATCAACATACAGGAACTAACTAGTTTGCCAGATGTTACACAGGCTGTTTACGATACTTTTGAAACCTATAGCATGCATAAACGTCAGCAAAGAGAGCACAGAGGAAAAATGGGGGAGCTATTGGTAAAGGAAAAAGGCAAGTAATTCAGTCCACATCCATTAAAGAAACCGTCTAAACTGAGGCAACTCTTCAAATCTTTGTCCTTTCTTTCGCTAGTCTCTTCAGACCTGAAGAGAAGACACAAAATAACAACACTGGTGGAGAAATTACAGGGCAAGTTTTGGCCTTTTGTTTGTTTTGGGGTTTTTTTAAGGCTGACCTGAGAGAAAAAGCACAAACTGCTGTGTGACTTAAATGGTGTTGCATACTAGAATATGCATATCTATATGATACATGGTCTACATGCCCCTGACTTTTTAGCTGTATTTGCACATTTCCCAGCAGTCTCCTTTAAGAATCATTTATCCAAATTAGGGTTTGCATTATATTTATCTCTGAGCATACTTGCAGTTCTAGCCATCTTCTGTATGCATATATTCTGTACACAACAATCAATTCTCAGGTTCTTTTAAGCATGCCAAGCATTGGAACTACTTTTACATTTAGATTCATAAGTAGAACAAAGAGAACAGAGCATTACTTCTCTAGCCCATGGAAGACTTGTTTAAAGAACATATCCAATGACTCTGCCTGTGGTTTGAAGAAAAATGTTTGTGAGATTTTAAATTAAATTTAATTTTATAAAAAGGATCTATTTTAGAGTTCATATAAATATAGTTCTAATCCATGAAAATACAACATTTTGGACATATCAGACAAAAAGCTGTGCAAATAACATTTATTCTACAAATTTGGTAAGGGATCTATTGGAAGTATTCAAGCGTTCCAGTGAGAATGGCATGTAAATAGCTATAAAATTGTATTTCATAGTAGGAAAAATATTAGAAGCTATGAGAAAGGCTTGAACAGGTTACCTGAGATACCATACTTTGATAAACAATTGCACATGTAACTTTAAAACAGCTAAGTCAAATTTGAGCTGCCTGAAGCTCTTTGACATTTCACTTTCCTAACAAGGAATTCCTGGCCATAAACTAAAAATAACATTATTTAAATTTTCTGAAACTAAAGTAGTGTTGATTAGCAGTTTTTGGATCAGAGTCCAAGTAGGATAAAATTTACTGACAAAAATAAACAGGGAAATATAAGAGGTGCTTACAAACAGTGAAATCTGAATAAATGTGTATTCCATTACTGCCAGCTCTATTTGTCAGTAGTTTATTGTAAAATTGTGTTTTATCAAAATATTCCCCATGTCTGACAATCTGTGGACTTGATCCTGTAGTCAGTGAGGTCACTAGCGAAGTTTTTTTGGTGGCGGTGGTGGATTTTGTTTGTTTTATATCCATTACAATACAGTATTGCTATGTGTCACTATCAAAAGCATAACATTATTCTCTATAAACTTTTTAATGTTTCATGTAATTTCATTTGATGCTGAGTGCAATTTTCCTTGAATGCACATAATGATCAAAAGAGAGGAAAAGAGAAGGGCATTACAAACAGTAGAGAGCAAAGAAAGATTAGGAGAAACACTAAGTCTCCTTCTCCGTTTACTTTATATCTTCCAAGCCATTAACATCACAGCTCAGTGAGTATAAATGCTGCCAAATCACACTACTACTTTTTTGTACCACTTAGTAGAAGTGAACTTGATTATACAAGACAAAATAACAGAGGATCAGATGCAAGGCTAACCAAATCACCTTCAACAGCATATCTATGTCTATTAGCAAGACTAATTAATCCATTGGTACTCTATGGATCTGACTGAGGAACGTAGTGAAGCATGAATTTAGGAACGCCCAGGCATGCTACCCTAGATTAAGATCTCCAAGAGTTATAACTTAGGTCTCTGTTTGGTTTTTGATTGTTTGTTTTTGCTTTAAAACAAAATTCCTAAACCTTCCTGATATAGAAAGGTTTTCATCAAGTTCACGATTGCAAACTCGACACATCAGACTCTTACTGATAAGAGTAGCTTTATGTTGACCCAAGCACAAAGCTGCTAAGATACAGTGGATGTTTGTGTGTATGGATTGACACTGAGCATAAAAAAACCCCTATTATGCACATGTTCATTGTCAGTACGCAGCTCAAACTTCCTCTTTAGACACTAACTTTACTCAGACAGTTTCAACAGTAGATATTGTTCACGTATTGTTGTGCAAGCCTACCTGTTGGAACAGCCTCCAGACACTCCAGCTGGCACACCTAATGGCCTGGGATAGACTAAGCACAGAAGTAGCTTAATGCCATCTTTGCTTTGCCGTTATCGACAGAAAGCAACAGCTGAAGACCCAGCATACAACTACATCTACTCCTACGAGTAACTACATACAGTAGAGCATCTGGTGATAGTCAAGCCTCAACTCTGTACTCAGAAGTACATCTACCCAATTTACTGAATACAAAAGGCTAGTTAACATAATACGAATCAAAACTAATCCCTATCAATAATATATTGACTGTTATAAAACTAATAGGACTGAGAAAAACAGAGATAATGTGTATACAATGAAGCTATACAGGTAATGCAAGACAGAACTTGACTTTAGTTTTTTATATATATATTATATTAACTTATGCCTTTAGGATGTCAGTTAAAATGTATTACTGGTAATTTTATGCCCAAATTCATTTAAATATTACAATATTTATTGAAGAACTAGTTGCTTTAAAATATTTTGTGACATCGGCTGCAATATAGTCTTTAATTTCAATGCTCTAACAACAGAGATGCAATTAACACTACAGAAGTCATGAAGCACCTAGGGAAATCTGGTTTTCAACATAGCAAATAAAGTGACATAATTAGCACTATTTAAAATACAGAATTAGCATGACTCCTAAAAGAAAGTCTTCATGAGCATTTTTAAGGAAAGTAAGTAAATCCAGTTTATTTACAATAGATAGGTTCAGAAGATGTCAGGTTATTTATAATACATACTACAATTATCTGAACAAATAGACATTTCCTTTTATTGGCAAGTTGTTTATGTTAAACTTTAAAATTGAATTGTTCTAAGAACAACTTGGTATTATTAAATAAATTACTGCAGAGACAGAAGACTACAATCCTATTTTGATGTAAAAATACCTTTCATGCCATGTTACTAAAATCAGTATAGGATGAGTAGATTTCTTTCCTGAGCTTTCTCTTTTTAAAAATCAGTGACATTTATCTTCCCTCCAGAGATGTCTTACCCAACAGAAGTCTGTACACCACAAATAACTTATGTGGACAAATCTGTACAAATTACATATTGGTGATTCTTTAAGTAATTACAGCAATGACACAATCAATTTTGAAACAGGACATAGGACTGATTATTGCAAAATACTTCAATATTAAGAATAAAAGGGATTATTTGTATTTGGCTTTTTTTTCTTTTTTAAAGTGTCTATAATACACAATTGGCAGTGGCAGATAATAACAGCAGATACAACTCTATGTTGCAGTTATGTGTCTTCCATCTATAGACTGCTTTACAAACATTAAACAACATCACATGTGTCAAATATACCTCAGCAACTACTGCAGGATCATACTGACTGCATAGGAAAATACAGGAGAAAAAAATAAATCTGTTTACTGTGGTTGGTGGCAAAACCATTGAACCAATTGGGCAACAATTTCTCAGTGGACTGAAAGAATCACTGTGGATGAAGGTTTCATGTGACATAAGTTAAAGGGAGAGAGAAGTTAGTATTTTTCACCAATGTGAATAAATTGAAATAATCTTCAGCAGCTATAGTTGATGCTAAAAGTTGCTCAGGGTATAACAACTGAGCTTCTGGTATTCTGTTGCTTTTTTTTTTTTCCACTAACAACTCTTGAAGGAAAATAATTTTGTAATAGACTATGTAGTTATGCAAAGATAAGCAGACAACATTAAAGGGAATATTGCCACTTTCCCATACTATAGGTTCATTACTATATTATACACTCCTACGATTTACATATGTCAAAGAACTTTGTTCCTTTTTCAGTTCTTCAGACAAAATTGGAAAAACTACATTAAAATCCTTGGAGTTGTACCAGAGGAAAATTTACATAAGCTAGAGGAAAACCATAAGTATTGTTAAAGTGGTTTCAAGGTCCTCCATGATGTTTCTGTGTAGACAAAAGGTAAGTACTTGGCTAGTCTTTTCTAAAGGATGGTCCCTCCCCTACAAAATTTCTAATGTATGACAAAATAGTATAATTAAAGAAATTATTATGATTATGACCTTCTTTCCATCACTTTAACACATTCTGGTATTCGTAAATTAGTACCATAACAAATAACATTGAGCCATTCTGAAGGGATAAAAGCACGTATGTAATAATGAGGTGTACTACACTGAGTGACTTCACTACTATTACATTGCAAATCAACCCTGAGACTTAACGACTCTGGAGATAGGTGGCTGTATCACGTTCAGATGTCTCCTGAAAATAAATGCTGTAAGTGGCAATTGTATGGTCTACAGAGAGATAAGCACCATAATCTTGCAGCTACATGTACAGTGCAACTATAATAACTGTAGAAAAGGAAATTTCAATGAAAATATAGGAATAATAGATGGCAATAATTAGAGTTTATGATAGTTTGGGGAGAGCTGCATGCCCAGGAAGAATGATTTACTAAATTAAGTTCCGAGCACCTAGTAAAAGAGGAAGAAAATTATATTTTTGTATTGTCTTTTCTTTTTTCTTTAATCTACAGGAAGTCATATACTGGTGATTACTCTGAAAAGGAACAAAGCGTGCCATAGAATGGGAACTATCAAGTGGTAGATTTCAACCTTCCAGAGGTAGAGGCAATCTGTAAATTAGGTGTCTACATACTTTCCAATCTACTGGGGTCTCTAGATGGCACTATAGCATATTAACTGCACACTTGTCTTCCTGTTTTCTCATAGAAAAAAATACTTTCACTTTTCTAGAGCAGGGATAAGACTAAAGGTCTTATGCACATGCACATGCTGCATCACCGTCAGCTTCGATGTGTTCTTCCATCAGGACGCATAGGAATTTACGTGTTTGGGAGATGTTATTCCTGAAGGTACAGGAAAGTGGGTTTATTAACAAAACAGCTGCATAAAACATCTCACTTCTTAAAGACCTGAGCACCACAGATGGAAAAGATTTCAGGCAAACCAGTGAGCCAGTCATTCTGAAGATTCTGTAGGACTGTGCCGGGGCAAATCTACTGAAGAGGAATACGCTGGCTGTCCTGGATAATTCTGAAATTCACAGCACAAAGTTCTGAATGGAAAAAGATTTTTAGTATTTTAAACCCAAATGCTCATACTCACTCTAAATAACCAGCAATTGCAATTTGAAACAACATTTGGGATAACTTGTAATTATGAATAGAAAAGTGCTGATAAAACATGGTGAAAAATGCACCAAAGCCCACAAATACCCTCACAGCTGGTGGCTTTCACAAGCAGTACTTGTTAAGTACAACTGATACATGCTCTCACGCTGCTGCCTTTCTTCCCTTTTTGTCTTATTTCTGCATAGGAGGATGCAGATGGTAGGGAGAGGAAAGGGTGGCTATTATTACAGTTAGTTGCAGTAAAATGGAGGCAGCAATAATCATCTAGGCTGGAGACAGAACAAGTAGAATTCCAACTGCCACTTTCCAAAAGAACCCAACCATTTCCAATCACTAAGAAGTATGGGAGGGAAAACTGGGCAAAGTGTGCAGCAAGCTCAGTTCTTGTTTGGGACACAGAACTGACAAGTTACTCCAAACATAGCTCTTAGAAATTAACTTCGGAGGAATTTTTCTGCAGTAGTGACCCATGTTTTTATAAAGTCACAGCTCTAATTTCTCAGATGGTCTTAACAGTAACCATAGTCTTGATGTCATTTGAGGGAGTGGTGCTACAGGAACAAACATAAGAGACCATAGAAAAGGTTAAATGGAAGATGGTAAAAGTGATGTTCAAGATGCACTGATGAAGCTACCCTATCTTGTCCCACTAGCACTGATTTAGAAACTCCGTGCATAAGCAGATGAGCTTATTTCATATGCTGACACTCTGGAGAGTAAAAGTATTAACCTCGCACTGCTGTACTGTCCTAAATTAAATATATTGTTCCTAAAAATATAGGCAGACTTTTTTATTGCCTCCTTTTCAAAAGGCAGACTCAAATATGTTATTTCTGATAGCTATTCAGTAGAAAAACTAGAAAATGTGTCAGTCCTCTTCAAGTCACATCTGTGTCACTGCAGATACAACTGATATATGGAACAGTCAGTATCTTTCCTCAAAGTTATATTCCTGAGGTACTTCACTTGCAAGGGTATACAGAGTACGCCTATTAGTAAAACATTAGACCAGCTGAGGAACCTAAAGGTGCACAAATCCATGAGACCTGATGGAACTGATAGGTCCTGAGGGAACTTGTGGATGAAGTTGCCAAGCCTCTATCCATCATATTTGAGAAGTTGAGCCACTCCAGTGAAGTTCCTGCTGACTGGAAAAGGGGAAACACAACCTCCATTTTTAAAAAGGGAAAAAAGGAAGACCCAGGGAACTATAGGCCGGTACGTCTCACCTCTGAGCAACTGACATAATCTACCGGGACTTGGACAAAGCATTTGACGCTGTCCCACATGACGTCCTTGTCTCTAAATTGGAGATACATGGATTTGACAGACCATGTGGTGGATAAGAAATTGGCTGGATGTCTGTACTCAAAGAGTTGTGGTCAACAGCTCCATGTCCAAGTGAAGCAGTGACAACTCGTGTTCTTCAGGAGTCGGTATAAGGACTGGTACTATTTAACATCTATGTTGGCAACATGGAGGTTGGGATTGAGCCCGCCCTCAGCAAGTTTGCCAATGACACCAAGCTGTGTGGACCGATCAACATCCTGGAAAAGATGGATGCCATCCAGAGGGACCCAGACAGGCTTGAGAGGCAGGCTTGTGCAAATCTCGTGAAGCTCAACAAGGTCAAATACAAGGTCCTGCACCTTGGTGACAGCAATCCCAAGCACAAATACAAGCTGGGCAGAGAATGGATTGAGAGCAGCCCTGAGGAGGACTTAGGGGTGTTGGTTGATGAGACACTCAACACGATCAGGCAGTGTGTGCCTGCAGCCCAGAAAGCCAACCGCATCCTGGACTGTATCAAAAGAAGCATGGCCAGCAGGTCGAGGGAGGTGATTCTGCCCCTCTACTCTGCTCTTGTGAGACCCCACTTGGAATACTCTGTCCAGCTTTGGAGCCCCCAACATATGAAGGGCATGGACCTGTTCAAGCGAGTCCAGAGGGCCACAAAGATGATCAGAGGGCTGGAGCACCTCTCCTATGAAGACAGTCCGGGAGAGTTGGGGATGATCAGCCTGGAGAAGAGAAGGCTCCAGGGAGACCTTATAGCAGCCCTCCAGGACTTAAAGAGGGCCTGCAGGAAAGATGGGGAGGGACTCTTTATCAGGGAGTGTAGCAATAAGATGAAGGGTAATGGTTTTAACCTGAAAGGGTATATTTAGATAAGATATTAGGAAGAAATTTTTCACTGTGAGAGTGCTGAGGTACTGGAACATATTGCCCAGAGAAGTTGTGGATGCCCCATCCCTAGAAGTGTTCAAGGCCAGGTTGGATGGGGCTTTGAGCAACCTGGTCTAGTGTCCCTGGCCATGGCAGGCAGGTTGAACTAGATGATCCTTCAAGGTCCCTTCCAACTCTAACCATTCTATGATTCTATAACTCACAAGCTTAGTATATAATTCTGTGCTTGCTGTCATTAAACTTACACCAGCGCTGGACTTCCACTGCATTTCAGTCACTGTATGGAATCTTACAGCTCAGTGAACAACAAGTAATTAAGAAAAAAGTATTAAGGAAAACATTCACTTTTTTCCTCATCTTTCAGAAATTTATATATATTATTCCAGGTATGTAAGGTGGGTGGAAGAAAGTATTATTGCGATCTCAGCTAAAATACTTAAACAGTTCTTCTAGGCAATCATGGATATCTTCTCCCATGCGCTAATGATGCCAGCCTTTACATCACAGTTTTCCTACAAAAAACCCCTGATATATTATTCATTTCTCTCCCCTGGGATTCTTGAACCTGTGACAGTGTTTCTCAACAACAACAAAAAAAAAGCTCTCCTTACGCACTATTTCTTTTTCATTGCCTACAAACAAGTAGCACTTAGCTTTAAGCATAACCTTAGGAAAGAGTGTTGTGTAAGCTGTGCTGGCAGATTTGCAGAGCACTAGTCTTGTGCTGTATGATTCCTTTCACAGCTTCCTTATCTTTCATACAGGAAGTGACAGGAGATGTAACGAGGAAGGCTAAGGCCCACTTCTTTCTTAAATCTGGCAAGGAGTGTCAAGGACAACAAGAAGGGCTTCAAGTACGTCAGTAGCAAAAAGGAAGACTAGGGAAAACGCAGGCTCGCTGCTGAATGAGGTGGGTGCCCTGGAGACTGAGGGTGCAGAGAAGGCAGAGTTACCAAATGCCTTCTTGGCTTCAGTCATTACTGCTATGGCCAGCCCTCAAGAATCTCAGACACTGGAGGCGAGAGGAAGAAGTCCGGAGAAAGGAACACATTCCCTTGGTCGAGTAGGATTGGATTACAGATCATTTACGCAAACTCAACACCCACAAACCCATGGGCCCCAATCGGTTGCACCCACAAGTGCTGAGGGAGCTGGCAGATACTACTGCAAAGTCACTCTCCATCATCTTTGAAAGGTGATGGAGAACAGGAGAGGTGCCTGCGGACTGGAGGAAAGCCAATATCATTCCAGCCTTCAAAAAGGGCAAGAAGGAGGACTCAGGAAACCACAGGCCAGTCAGTCTCACCTCCATCCCTAGAAAGGTGATGGAACAACTCATTCTGGATGTCACCTCTAAGCATGTGGAGGAAAAGAAGGCTATTGGGAGTGGTCAGCATGGATTCACCACGGGAAATCATGATTGACCAATCCAATAGCCTTCTATGGTGGCATGACTGGCTGGGTAGATGAGGGGAGAGCAGTGGACGTCATCTACCTTGACTTCAGCAAGGCTTTTGACGCAGTCTCCCATCACATCCTCATAGGTAAGCTTAGGAAGCGTGCGTTAGATGAGTGGACAGTGAGGTGGACTGAGAACTGGCTGAATGGCAGAGCTCAGGGGGTTGTGATCAGCAGTGCAGAGTCTAGTTGGAGGCCTGTAGCTAGCAGTGATCCCCAGAGGTCAGTACTGGGTCCAGTCTTGTTCGACATATTCATCAATTAACCTGGATGAGGGGACAGAGTGTACCCTCAGCAAGTCTGCTGACGACACAAAACTGGGAGGAGTGGCTGACACACCAGAAGGCTGTGTTACCATTCAGTGAGACCTGGGCAGGCTAGAGAGTTGGGTGGAGAGGAACCTAATGAAGTCCAACAAGGACAAGTGTAGGGTCCTGCACCTAGGGAGGAATAATCCCATACACCAGTATAGGTTAGGGGCTGACCTGCTGGAAAGCAGCCCTGCAGAGAGGGACCTGGGAGTCCTGGTGGACAACAGGATGACCATGAGCCAACAGTGTGCCCTTGTGGCCAAGAAGGCCGGTGGTATCCTGAGATGCATTAAAAAGTGCAGCCAGCAGGTTGAGGGAGGTTATCCTAGTCCTCTCCTCTGCCCTGGTGATGCCAGATCTGGAGTACTGTGCCCAACTCTGGGCCCCCAGTTCAAGACAGACAAGGAACTACTGGAGAAAGTGCAGTGGAGGGCTGTGACAATCAGGGGACTGGAGCACTGCTCTTATGAGAAAAGACAGAGACCTGGGTCTGTTTAGCCTGGAGAAGGGAAGACTGAGGGGGGAACTCATCAGTGCTTATAAATATCTAAATGGCCGGTGTCAAGATGATGGGCTCAGACTCTTCAGTGGTGCCCAGCGACAGGACAGGGGGCAACAGGCACAAACTGGAACACAGGAAATTCCATCTGACCATAAGGAGAAACTTCTTTACTTTGGGGGTGGCAGAGCACCGAATCAGGCTGCCTAGAGTGGTTGTGGAGTCTCCTTCTCTGAAGATATTCAAAACCTGCCTGGACATGATTCTGTCCAACCTACTCTAGGTGAACCTGCAGGATGGTTGGATGAAATGATCTCCAGACATCCCTTCCAACCCCTAGCATTCTATGATGTGACAAAGTACTGCTCTATCCCCACAGCAGGTCAGAGCACACTCCATTCTGGTTTACTTAATCTGTCTATCAAAACTAGATGCTCAAATCTAAGCTCTATTCCTTCTGAATCACTCCGTGCATACTAAGTTTGAGGAGGAAGAAGATGCATGAGCAGCATTGTGCACAAATATAATCCTCAACCAAAACCTGGATAATTTTTAGCATAACAAGGAAAGTTCATTTTTACTCCATTACACTTATTGACTGAAACCAAGTTGCAGTGCCTTCCATGTCACATATATGGGAATATTTGATAAACATCAAGTTCAAACCTATAAAAAAATCAATTAATAAGTTAATGTGCCATAGGTTTAACCTCTGCTATCATTTTCTGCATTATCTTTTACATCATTTTTTCCTTCTTAAGACCAGTTTTGTTTTTCAAACTGTAAGACTGTAAAAAGCCTAACCAAATTGGTTTGGTACCAAAATAGGACATAGTAATAGTTCTTCACTACTGATATTCATACCTGTGTTGATTCCTACACTACAAACTGCCTGTTTTACCAATCTTCCTAACTGTAATGCATTCAGTATAAAAATAAAAACATGTTGGGTTAGAACAACTCATTCCATAACCCCCTTATTAGGATGCAATCTTCAGTCTCCCCCATCTCATTTGAACCTCTCAAATTATTGGATCTATCAGTTTCCTTCAGTGGAATTTTTTTAGGCTCCCCCCCCCGAAAAGCTAAGTGAAAAAATAAAAGGCATCTCATGAAAGTGTCATAGGATAACAGAATAAATTCTTGCCATATTTTAATTAGAACATGAATCCTGCCGAGTTTAATTATCCTATCTTATTGTAAATTTGACAATAAGGACAAAACACCAAAAAAATACACATCTTTTCTTCTTGTTTTTTTCAGGAAAAGCTGTCATGGTCCTTTTAGATCTCTCAAGTTTACAGGACAATGTACTCTGTGACTTAAACTTTGTTTCATGAGCTCCTTAAGAAATACAACAAACATGACAAACAGGGGCCCAATCCCCTTCTGCCCAGGCTAGTCCATCATATGAATTCACTTACTCACCATTCAAGTCATAAGGTTTCATGACTTATAACCCCTAAGTCTTAATTTGAGGGGAGGGGAAATGATTAATAAAGAGCTAAAATTGGAGCTTCATAAACAGCAGTGCAGTAACATATATACTAGACATGAAAAAATTGTTCTATTAATCTTTTCACCTTATAAATATGGCAAAATATGAACAGTTATATTTATGCTTTTCCTCATCCAACTTTGTATTAAATAAGAAAAAATAGTTTAATTTCAACTGCAATTTTTTTAAAAAAAAACCCTGCCATTCCTCCTGCACACCAATCAGTACATTGACTAATGGATTTAGCAGTGCCTTAAAAGTAATTAAATGGGGGGGGGTGGGGGTGTTGTGTTAAAGTGTTACAGAGCCATTAATTGTCAACTGTTTTCATTTGAAAGCACTACACTGGATCTGCATTTTTTCTGTAAATAGTATTTGACAAAAGAATACCCTTAAGTATAAGGAATCCTGAATAAGAAGTTTGTGTAATAATACGGCACTAACCACATTAGTATCTCAAATAGGAAGAAATATTCTTAAGTAATAATAGAGATGGAAAGTAATAAGAACTTTTGTTGGAAAGAAGTTTCTAACAAGAAAAGCTTTCTATGAGTATTTTAAGTCTTGTAATAATATGCTTCTTATTTCTGCTTAGTTAAGCTTGAGAATGAAATTATAAAAAGTATTAAATATTTGAGGAGAGGGGTTAATTACTCCATTCATTTATAGAGCATATAAATCTAAATTCAACTAGTAAGCATCTAGGCAGAATTAGATGCAAATTTTAATGAATCATAACTGAATATTTGCCTTTCTTTAAAATGTTTTATCTACATTGCACATGTTTTGCCTCCATCTTCTTCTCTGTTAATAAGCTTCATATAAGATAGATTATAATAAGTAGACTTAGGGGGAAATTAAGGAAAAAGGCAGAAAAAAATTTACTACTGTTTTATACCTCTTATAAAAAAGACTAAGGCAAAACAACAAATTCAAAAAAAACCCCAACCAGACAAAAACCGAAAACCACAAAAAAGCAGAAGTAATGTCTTCATTTCAGCAGAGACAAAAAACTCCAAAGAAATCTTCAGCTGAATTAGATGTAAGGGCTAATTTTGATTCAAAACACCGATCCACTGTACCAAGATGCTGACTTAAGATTTCTCAGTATGATACACAACAGCAAAAGTGTGCTGGGTACAGCTCCAGCATTCTACCAAGCACAGTAATGTGAGAATGTAATCCCAGAGGCCCATCTTTAAAAGACACCTGACAGCAACCCAAGTACAAAATGCAGTTCTGACCATATCCTTCTAAAATGAAATCTCAAAGCAAAAAAAGTTGTTTCTATATATATATATTTTTTTTAAACAGAGCATACTGAAAAACAGCATTATGGCATGTAACATAATGCTGTAGGGGTTTTTTTTGTAGGTAGACAAAACCTCCCATTGATTTGGGGTGTTAACAGGACTGAGAATGGCCAAATATTGCAGATTAGTCCAGTATAAATTCTGATACTGTGGGTGCTGCTCCAGTTATAAGCGAGATAAATTCTCACATTGCACATACCATATGCAAACTGTATTTTCTTATTAGCAGTCGGATATTTTATAGCCTTATGTCATCATGTATCCAAGCACTCAAACCAACCTTTTTTCTTCCGGTGTTAGAGGAATGGGTTTCTTCTCACATGCTATGGTACAGTAATATCTTGCAACTGCTACTGCAGCAGCACACTTCCAAACCAAACAATGATTAGAACTCCCCAACTAAGTTACTGTAGAGTTGATCCCGCCTTTCTGTATTTTCTATGCTATGACTCATACTTATCGCATCCATGAAGAAACGCCTGTATCCACTGCTACTTGCTCCTTGTTCTCCTGAAATGCCAACCTGAAATGAAGATATTGTGGAAGGCCTACTAAGTTGCTCCATACACATGACTTATTATTAGCATAGGGAATCTTCAGACCAGAGCATGTCTTCCACCTTCAGGTAAAGCTGCATACTCTTGAGTGAATTGTGCTGTCAAACTAGAGGACATTTCCTATTTTGTTGTGCAGCTACATCTACTGTACACATGCAGTATATGTTTAATAAACACCATGAGATTTCATAACTTCCAGAACTAAGGCAACAGATATTCCACATAATTCTGATCTTAAAGTAATAAAATTATGAGGATGCTTTAGGAAACTGTACTCTAGATCTCAAATATAACATATAGACTTAATGTTGAAATCCCCTAATGAGCTTCTAACAGTGTTCACACTAAGATGATCACACTAATCCTGTCTTCTTTCTAAAAACTACACATTTATGTACCAGTGAAGACATCAAGACCAGTTTGAGTTAGGATACTATTCCTCAGGACAAAAAGGTTTCCCCAACCTGTAATAGTACATTTATAATTTTTATTAACGAAAATCCCTCTTGCAAGCATAACTCTTAAAATGAAATAAAATAATTTCAGAGTATTTAAAAGTATTTCAGCAACATGAACTGTGAATGCTTCTCCAAAAAGTAAAGACAGATGAGCTGCAGAGGACAACAAGGGTAACCAGAAAAAGAGAAACAATCTTAAGTGCAAAAGTAAAAAGATTATACTTGGCCTAGGGAAGAAGTGACAGTATAAAAAAAAAAGATCAGTGGAGCACACAGAGAAGCATGCAAGATAAAGTACATCAAATCAAGACCTGATTGTGTAAACGAGATAGGAATAAATTAAGGCTGAAATAAGGAAAAATATTCTAATAACAGTAAAAAAAGTCTTAACACAATACAGCTGGTAGGACAAAAAGAAGACTTTTAGCTATTTTACAGTTTATGGAAAGGACTATGATGTGAAATAACAGAGCACTCCTCTTGCTGAGCAACAGACAGAGCCTACAAAGAGGACGATGCCAGCTCTGATTACCTGACCTTTGTTCAGCTATACTTTCAAACAGGGCAAAGCATTATCCTCTACAGATTTACACAAATATTGATTTGTAGTAGAAATAAAAGGCATTTTCCCAGGTAGGCACCTCAATTCAGCATCAACTAGAAAACTGCATTCTAAAAATGGCTCCACTCTTTATTCAGAAATATGAATTCTGTGCCACTTTAAAGTGGTTTGGATTTAGCTATGTGTAGAACAATGCAGGAAATAAGGAAATGGACACTGTGAATCAGCAAGAAATTAGCCAGACATAGGAATTTATTCGTGCTGCCTCAGTTTGTGGGATTTGTTTGTTGGGTGGTTTTTTTTTTCCAGTACAGATGTGTTACCTAACCAATCAACATTACAACCATCTCCATCACTTTGGTCTGAGGTCTGCACTCCAAAGCTGTAGAGTCAGATTTAAGGAGCAGCAGAATGAACAAGTCAGAATTTACTATTTTCTACCTAATTCTATAACTGATGTGGTCAGGAATAAGAGACCCAGAAAAGGTCTTGAGTAAAAACAGAAGAAACCTCACAGCCCTGCAGCACCCTGCCTCTGTGCAGCACAGCTGGAACCACTGCGCTGGCCCACCTGAACTTCCTTCCAAACAGCACCTTCTCCCTTGCAGAACAGGGAAGTTACTTAATTTATCATACTGTGTATGTGCCTGGAATTAAAGTGTTCTGACATCAACTCCATTTAGTTTCCATGCTGTCAATTTGGTCTTAAGTTAAAATAAGCACAGTTTAAAAGTACCTGCTTATTGGAAGGCAGCTAGTTTTTATGGATACTATAGTGCTTGTTATGGTTTACATGACACATGGAACCTTTCTTCCTACATTAATTTTCACTTTTACAGCTAGACTCCTGGGTAATTCAAAGGTGGTAACTGGATGGTTTCCACAAGTTACATTTCAACTCTAGGGTTTTGATCAGATATAACACACTGCACAGTGTAAATAGGTTATAGAGAGACCTAAGTACTATAAGAACAGATGTAAATTACTTCATTAATCCTTTGGAAAAATCTAAATTCTCTCTCGGTACTATTTATCCTATCATTCACGTATGTAAAGCTCTTCAACAAACAAAGCCAAGCTGACTGAGGTTCTGGCCTGAGATGCAACATGGCTTTCATTTAACAAATCGTAACTCTTAATTTGAAAAGCCTAAAACCTATAAAGAAACCTTGGTACATATGATTCGGGATAAACTACAACTTCATAAATTTCTTTAAGATATGTATGCTATAACTTTTAATATATTCCGACAATTTTCAGACCAGCTATTTATACAATATCTAGTCCTCACTCATCATTCTTATTCAAGTTCTCTGCTAGCACATTTTAGAGTTCAGGTGAGTCACAACTGAAGGAATATAATGACAACTCAGATCATATATGGCAAATATCTGCATTCAAACCAAAAAAGAAAAAAATGTATTCATTCTTAAACACAGCAAATTCAAATTTAGGAAGCTGGCAACGTAAGGACAGTAGCATTTGCAGTACTGTCAATTTTTAAAAGACTTTCTGACTGCATTTATTAGCCACAAACAGAATAAGATTTTGTATTCTTACGAATTATGAACTAAACTACATTTTGTTTTCTTGTTGGTAGTTTGGTATTCACCTCCTCCTCCAGTGATTCCAGAAATATTTCTCACGTATAAACTAAGAACTGCTTATTCAAAATTAGTTATAATAAATCTAATAGACATGGAGTAAAGTATTTTCATGTGACCAACATCCAGCTGATAAACAAGTTGAGTTTTTTCCCCAGAAGTTTTCAAAACAACGTTTACCTTTAAAAAGCACTCCCCACAAATACACAGCAGGCCAGATCATTGTTTTCATATCCAGTTTTCAATCCAGAGCAATTCTAACACTCACTGCAATTTCTCTGAGTTCACATCACAGTAACTGAAATCATAATCGGGATCATTTTTTCAAATACATCAGTTGTTTGTTCATTTGGTCACACATTTGGAAGCAATTTCTAGTTCCTTAAAATAATGTCAGGTCTATCCATCTTTCTCTCCTGCCTCTCACAAAATGAAATGTAAATCTCCGTAGCTCAGAAAATGTCCAATCCTGCAACTTCCTGATTATTTTCAGAGAGAAGTTAACCGTATCATCCTTGTAACAGTTGAGCACGTTTCCTACACTCACCTTTAACTGAGATACTCCTAGCAGCTGTCTTGGTTTGAAATTAGAAGAGTACAATAGCCATAATCTTATTTAGCTTACTCACTTTATGGGATAACAAGATTAGTTTCTGGTATTACTCCCCAGAGTAAAACATGGCTGAAAAAAAGCAGTCGAGGAATTACCATGAAACCATTTAACCTATTTATAAAAATAATTCCATAAAGATTTTACAACTAGACTGAAGAGACACCTTATGCAACTTATGGTTGGTTAAAGCACACAAAGATGACATTAGTGGAAACCAAGGTTTTCTTAAAAAGCAACTTGATAAGAGGAAGTTAACTGGAGTGTGCTGCATGCATACAACATGCCCCCCCCCCCCCCCCCCCCAAAGAAAAAAAAAATTTTTCTTGAAGGGAAAAAATAGTATAGAAATAGCCCAAGAAAGGGGGAGTATTAGGGAAGACACCATCGTGAACAAGTCAAGGAGGGATACTGTGAAGCACACCTCCATCCCAAAGGCTACCCACCTCCAAGGTGTGACCACTCCGCCTTGAGTCTGCACCCTGAATTTTTGGTAAACTATACCTTGAAATGTGAAGCGAGAGAATTTTACACCAATCACTGTGATAACACTAAAGGCTCACATTTACCCATTTACCATTGCCCTTGCACTCCTTACATAAGGGATATTCTTACATAAAGGATATTAACATCTCTTTTGTACTATTCTGCTTTTAAGATGCCCCCAAAAGATGAATTTGGTCTCTCAACTTCAACAAGGGTCTTATGACTTATTTCTCTGAAAGATGTTTGGCAATATTTTCATAATTGCTTAAGCTACAGTGTGCCAAGATAAATGTCTGCATACAACTGTGGGTGCAACACACTGCAGTTAAGACTTCTTATGACTTCACTGGAAGTCTTTGGGAAACCGCAGGAGATTCCACAACTACCTTAAAAGTTTACATTAATGATTAACATTAACTGAAATATCATTTAATAGCCAAAAGTCCAAATCTGTAAAGTATTGCAAAGGTAAACTGAGGAACTGTGAAAGTAACATGTTAAGTTATTTAACATAACTAGCACTCAATTTCTAGAAACCCACATACCTAGAGTCTCCCCTCGTGCACCTAGAAACCCACCTCTGCTCCAAGCACCTTGAGAGTCCCAGGTCAGATAGGAGCCTGTAGTTGCCATCATACCACTAAGTTGTTGGTCGTTGTCACCTCTCAGACTTGCTCCTTAGGGTCAAGCAATCATAATTTTTGTGTTCACCAGATGCCGCTGAGGCCTGACCTCCCTTCCTAAATTTCAAGTCAGGTTTAGCATAGGACCATCAAAATGACCTTCAGGACTGTTGGAATCACTGTTCATTAATCAGTCATTCTTGCAAGCTTCCTCAGCCAACAGTTCACATAGTTGGTTATGTTTCTTCATCCTAGTATCTTGGATCACAGGGCAGTATCCTATAACATGCAAGCAGCTCTTACTCTCTCTGTGACGATGCCGGCAGTTCTTTATTTGACTATCTTGCCTACCCCTTGCTAGAAATTCTCCCATGGGGTAGATGTTAGCTCTCAGTTGCAAAGCCTTCTGTGAGGAATGCCCATCTAACATTGAATGCACTTGTTACTCATTTTAACCTTTTCAAATGTGATAGTTCAACAGCCCTGGCAGGGCAGCCTCATCCAATTCAAAAATTCTTCCTTTCACTAGTCACAAGGCCTTGGAAAGATGACCTTCAGAGCAGAAATCTCCTATATTCCAAGACTGGAGTCTCACAGCTCTATTGCTCTTGGGTCCCAGATCAATGGGATTTTCTCTTCCCCACCTCCTGCTGCAATCCATACCTTTTTAAACTCATTCTCAAGACCTTCACAGTGAACAACAGACTTCATATTATTGCCCAATGAGTGGGCAATATTGTGCAGCTGACAGGCCTGCACACTTGGGATCAGTCCTGAGGGTCTGGAATTAAGGACAGCATCACAGGTACAGGCAGATAGAGGTAACCATTCCTTAATGGCAGATAAAATAACTAGGTCCATGGTCTGTAGTCACACGCGGTCAAGGGTCAAGTCGCTGTGGTGTCCCACACATCTAGAACTAAAAGAAATTCTTTTTCAGCCTCTTTATATCGGTGCACGTAAGTAGGTAAAATAAAGGAGAAAGGAAGGAATTGACATTTGTGGCCCTGTTTTTCAATAAGGGCTTTGGATGACCGTTCTAATACACTATTCACCCATACTTGTTACTCCTTCAATAGCTAATTTTGTGAAGAGAAGGTTTGAAAGAAAAAGGGTTAGACTTTTCATGACATCTCATGAGGTACATTAAGTTATTTGATAGAACAGCACAGTAAGAAGGGAGAATTTATGAATTGTGACTGACTAGCACTGCTTTTTCATCTTTTTGTTTGTTTTCCATTTTGTATGGAGGCAGACACATGAACTACATATAAAATTCCATATTTTACTTCACAGGGAACACTAGATAGAATTAAAGAGTTATCTTTCAGGTAAAATTCCGGTAAGATACATTATGATGCAGAATAGTTTTGTTGCTTGATAGTTTACGTTAATACATTCAGGTAAACAAAGCTTAACATGTTCAGCACTACCATATTGCCGACAACACATTTAGACAGTCTATATCCTCTCACAGCTGCTTTTTCCAAAATGAGTATTTCTTGAATATTTCTTCTGTCCCCTATTTCAGCAGCTTGTATAGCATAATCCAATAAATGTCTTACACCTAAGGAAACAATGCTACATTACTTTTTTCATTTCACACTGTTTTCAGAGTTTTCAGGGGATCACTATAACAGTGCAATAGCAAAAAAGGTCCAACTTTCTACAAAGTTCTACTCCACCTCTTACAAGAGTCAGAAAATTCCACATTAAACTCAACGTTTGCCATGAATTGGGGCTTTACCACTTTATCCACAGGAAAAAAAAAAATAACCAAATGACAAAAAGACACCCTTCTGCAAGGGTCTTTCATATAACATCTTTCAATTGCCCCTAAAGAATTCCTGAAATAGCAGTGTATGTTGCACCCAAAAGGGTACAAAAGACAACAGATAATGCATTGGAGGTGGCACTACCTCTCTTCACATACATACTAGGAAAAAAAGCTCCAATTTCTGGCTCCTTTAGAAGGCACTGAGCTTTCTCTAACATTAGGATACGTCTCCAGTTCACAGCCATTTAACTGAAATGAAATGGAGGCAAAATGTAAACTCCAGGCCCGCTTTGTGTATTTGGTGTAACAGACATAAGTAACGCAGTCTCAAATGGTTATAGTTTTAATGCTATAAAACAGGTATAAGACTTAACCAATAGGAACAGATAAAACAAAAAGGAGCACTTCAGAAAAGGAATTTATTCAGAAGTGGCTGTTGTTCAAACTGAATACCTCACCTCAGTTTAAGCTGTCAACCTTGCTGTAGTCTCTTTACTAGCTTAAATAACATATTAAAATCTTGCTCCTCAGTGTACAACATATTATGTAGAAGAATTTTTTTTAAATTATGTACAATCAACAAGTGTTTTCTTTAATTCCAATAAAAAAAATTTCTGTGCATTAGGAGTTCATTGACAGCCTTAAAACCAATTTTGACAACCACAATTATCACATCATGCAGAAAGCCCCCAAAACATCCTACAATACATCTGACTATACTGTCTCAATACTAGAGACACAGAAGAGAGGATATTCTCATACAAAAGCACTAGTGACTTTTTTGATGGAAGGATTTTTACAGTATAGGATTCATTTGAGGGCACCACCTGTGATTTGATTTTGTTGTCATTATAGGAGAGGCACAAAACCATTGCACATTTGATAGATAAGTTTTACCACAAGTAATTTTTCCATGTTTCAGAATCCACGTACATTGCCCTACGGAAAAAATCCTGTGAAAGCAATGATTCATATTAATCTGCATTTTGCTACTCCTGTTCTGGAAGACACCTCTTGCAATTAACTTTACCAATTAACTTGGCATAAAATAATGAAGTAACATCACAGAAAATCACTCCAACACATAAGCAAAAAAAAAAAGCCTATTGTTATTCACAATTGATGGTCAGTCAAAAAAAGTATTTGAGAGCTCAGGTTGAAAACAGTACAAAAGCTGAAAAACTCAGAGTGATTCAAAAGAAGGGCTTTGAAGTCCATGAACTGCTGAGTCAGGGTCTTATTCAGCAAGATACAGGAATACATGCCTAACTTCAAACGTATAAGTAGGCCAGCTCCACTTATTTGCATTATGGCACCTTTATATAAAAAATGCAAATGAGAATCACATACATCTACTTCAAAGAGCCTGCTCCTGAAATTGTGGTATGAAACATTAAGTACATAACCGAATTCCACATGCTTTTACTATCCACGTGAAGCACTAGATAGGTACTTATACTCAAGTTCCAGGCATGATTATTTTGCATTATTTCCTATAACCACTTCATTTGCACATTTCTGGACCTCTCAGAAGATCATAGGTTTCCATATCACTGATGAATAAGCCTGAGTTACAGATGAAATAATACGACATTATATTTTCACAAAGCTCTTGAACCAGAAAAAAACTAGTTAAGAAAGAGAAAGTGCAGAAGGTATACATCCATATATGTAATCACATGCTACTGTTTAGGAAGATGATAATTTTTGTAAAGCAGAATCTTTGCATCTGTCAAAAGTTTAGAAAACAACAGCAATACCTAAAATATTATTAGGCACAGCACCAACTGGTAAAAATTGAATTTGCGGATCTGTGCAAGCAATGCCAGTCGTGAATATGCGTCTGTGTCAAACTGCAACGAATAGGAGGATATTACTTTGTTTACTACAGGTTATGAATCTTTGATAGAGACTGCTCTAGTATGTTAATGAGATCCTTAAGGGACACAAAAATAGATAGAAAGTTAGCTCAGGGTGGTATCTCAGCAATGCAGTCAGCTTAAATGTAAGGCAGAATTTGTTCCTCGGTGCATAAGGTAAAATTAATTGCTTAGTACAAATAGTTCTATAAGTCAACGAAATGATCTTGCAGACTGTTTTAAAAGATTTTGGCAGTAAGATGAGTTTAATAATGGCAGTAACTTTTGGAGAGTGTAGCATTATAAGGGTGCTGATGGCATTATGTTTCCCTCTATTGTCACTGGTGGGGTTCCAATGGGTTTGTCTAATAAAGACAGTTGACATAAGAATAACCTGATCTGGGAGTCTAGTCTGTGCTTCACACAGTTTAGTAATTTCTCAGAAGTGTTGCAAGGACAAACTAGATAATGGGAAGGTTAGAATAATTTAAGAGACAAAAATATAAATTTCTGCATTATGTAGACTGTACAGAAGAAGCAGACAAGTTTTTTTGGGAGGAAGAGTCTGTTAACTGGAAAAATGCAACAGCTTGCACGAATTACCTTACTCTGCATCCTGCTCTGCTATTTTTATGTTTTTACTAGTTTTACCACTCCAAAACACAATCTAAAAAGTTCAGATTAGAGTTTTATACTTGGAGTTTGAAAGAAATCATGTAAAATTACAACTGCCTTTCTCTTTTTATGCATTATCAGTATATAAATGAATGTCTTCCATTTCTTTCCTGCATCAACATAACATTCCCTATATTATGTATTTGTAAAACATACTAACAGTACAGATTTTTTTAACCATCCTTTTTGACTGGTCATTTTTCATACTGCATACAAGGTTTTCCTCTTAGATCTCCATTTATCTATCCTCTTATTCATTCACAGTTTTCACTTATGCACTTCATTGGCACAATGTAAGAGCAAATCTGTCAGTCCTAGAGATGCTGAAATCATACCTTTCAAAAAGCTAGTGCTATTATTTATAATTTTTTGTTTAAAACGTAGTTCAAGATAACATACTTTTTCACTGAATGAAAATATTAATGAGGTAAAAAGAACCACGTATACAGTAACCTCTCCACTCAGAGCAGAACAAAAAAATATACAAGCCCAAAGAAATATAATTCCTAGAAGCCTTTAGGGAGGTTGGTATTTCAAATGAAGTGACTGCAACTGCCAAAGATGTAATTAAATTCTGTATTTAGCACACTACTGTCTGAAAAAATACTGCAGGGCATTTTGCTATTCCATCAGGGGTTCACAACTTATGTGTTTTCATTTCCTTAGAAACCCTCCCAAAAATGGTGTTGCCTCCCAACCTTCAGACTTTCTTTGGGTTGCATTCTGGAACAGATAATAGCTCGAGTTCTGAAGTCAGGTCTGGAAGTAGAGGGGCAAATAATCACCGTTTTCATAATTAAGATGGTGGTTTTCTACTGTGTATTTATAAAATATGAAATCTTTAAAAATTTTTTTGATACTTAACAAAAAGTTTATGCTAAATTCAGTTCACTCAAGCATTTATTTATTCTTTGAACTTTAAAAGCTTGCATTTATGGTTTAATATAAACTATATTTATGAAGAATGAGTTATCCATAGCTACTTTTAAACAAACTCGTGTGGAACATTCTGACTAGGTTCTGCTTCTGAACACAAGATAGAGGAAACCATAATGATGGCAGTTACATTAATTGAATAAGAACATTCATCAGGTGGTTGGTTTTGCATGTAGTTATAACATTTCAAGGAATGAGGCCTTCAATAGCCTAAGCAGTTAAAGCTAAAGCTTGATTTACAACAGATATAGTCTCATGACAAAGGAACCACATGATCTTAGGGCTCCCATATATCTATTTTCATAACTATAGAAATTGGTATTTTCAACCATCTATGTCATGAGGCTACATTAGCCCAGATTAATCACTACATAAATTGCAAGGGCATGTTCAGGGAGCCCAGAATTTCTGGATGTAAAACCAAAAGACACAAAACAATTTATCTTGATTGCATCAAACCCACTACAAAAAAAAATCTGTGAACACTGCTATTAGTCCTAGATTTCAGGACATCAAGCAGGCCCAGGTGGAGCTGAGTCCAGAGTACATCTTCTCCTCCCTAACTCTGAGTATTTTAAGTATCACCCTAGTGAATAAAATCTTATCTTTTAAATTTGTATAATTTAAAACCAATTAAACTTAATAGGGAAGTTATCAACATAAAAGAATCCAAACCTATTAGACAGCTTTAATAGCATCTACTTTATTTTGACTTAAGGCAGATCCCAATCACCACTCAAAGTTTTTCAAACTTTGCATAGTTGAAACAAATTTCTGAAGAGTAACTTGCCTACTACATAGGTACTCTGAAATTCACTTTCTCAAAGACAATTAATAATGTATCAACATTTTATAGTAAGGCTTTTATAAGAGATTGATCTGCTGCTTACAAGGTTTGCAAAATAGCATTAAAACTGCAACTCCAGCAAGTACATAGAAACACACCATGCATGGTAATCTGTATATTCATTCTGGAACATAGGTTGGACCATACAAGGAAAGTTTGATTTCAACACATAAAGGTTTATGGGACTACCAGAAACAGAAGCAAGTCTCAGCTCACAACCTCATGCAGGAAGTCCAGTGTTGCTGCAGGCTTGCAAGGCAACCAACAAAGGCAGTGCTAAAGAAAGGAGAAGGCTTGAAATACCAGTCTTGCTCTTTAAGACTGTGAAGTGAAATCAAGTCAAAGCCCTCCTTTGGATTAGTGAAACTAAAAGAAAAAATCCTTAAGTCAGAAATAAGAGAGAAAACAGAATGAATTCACTACATGTAACATTAGGTGAGCTGAGGACATGAAATGTAATCAAACCCTTGCAAAATAAGCTCACAAATAAATCATATTAAAACCAGTGGGGGGGGGGAAAAAAAAAAAGGATGTAAGTAAGCTTTGAGGAAAGCTTCAAGTCAAACAAAGACTATACAAGCAAGAAAAACATTATTTGCATGCATAAGCCTAAGTCCCTGACACATCACTAACCTGAAATGCACAGCAATATTCACCAAAATGTGAAAGCTAAACACAGCAGTATCTAGAAAGAAGTAAAACAATAGCAATAACTAGTCTTTGCATCCATTTCACCATAAATTTTGGAAAAAGGATCATAAAGAAATACTTAAAGTTTATAATGTTGAAATCCTTATAACTGAAACCATTACAGAATTGGAATACTTCTTGCCCATTCTTTTACTTATGAGAAAACTCAGTGTTATTTGGTAATTAGGGGCAGGAGGGAAGAATTTGATTCTTTTCACTGGAAGCCCAGACAATTTGTAGAACCTTGAAGTTCTATAATATTTTTTGTTCTTTTAACTGACAGTCTCTAATTCAGACAACTTATTTTATTAATCACAATTCATGCATGGGATTAATATCTCAGTGACCTTATTAGAGCACATCATGATGCTATTTGATTGCACTAATATAATTTTAGAACATTTGCCTAGAAGGTATGTATATAATTTCAATGACTAGTGGTTTGTAAATAGAAAATACTAAAGCTATACACTCCCATATCATTATATAACTGTGTGCTGAGAAAGTATAACTGCCAGGCTCAACAGTAATCACATGTAATTGTTTACCAATCCCTCTTCCTCTCTGACTTCATTTGCACTATTGTTACAAGTGCTATTTTATTCAGTCATCTAATGCACCTTTTTGTTCCTGATCTCAATGTTTTTCAGCTGTTTGTATTGTTCTCCAGTATTCATCTTTTCTTTTTTGCAATGATGTTTAGACATCTATCAAATCCCATTCTTCTGTAACATTGCATTGTATAGCAACAAAATTTGTGAAGCTTGTAGAATAGAAGACAAGTCCTATTCTGAAGGGTGACTCGTATTCACAGAGTTAGTATCTGTAGTCACATAAGGTATTACTGATCCTAGCTCTTTATTGTTGCATTACCCAGCTCTGCAAATCAGAACATGCTTTTTCATATTCTACAGAGACATGTACTTTCAATGACAGTGTGAGTTAACATGCTAAATGGAATCGAAGAAGCTCAGACAGACATTATGCTTTCAGCCTGCTCTGTTATCACAGCAGTAACTCTAATGAAGGGGCAGACTAGGCTACTGGATATTACAACCTCTTAGAATTCAAACTCAGCTATAGTAACAAGTACCCTGGCTTAAGGCACATATAAGACAATAAAGTTAACCCAAAAACACTGGTGTAATTGACAGGAAAAACTGGCTCAAATTCCATTTCCTACTGCCTTGTCTGGCTGTAGAGAACACAGACTGTTGAAGCACCACGCATTTAAAGTTCACTGCAACTCAGGGCCTTACCATATTAGTGCCATATTCTTTCAGTGATATAAATGCTACAGTTCTGAGTTGACATTCAGCAATAGAGCTGACAGGTCTATAGACCTGTCATTTTACATCACCTCATTATGGTAAAGTTTGTTTTTAAATACCCCATGGATTGTACAAAACATGTCCACAGAGCATGTTTGGAAATAGTACATTTCCTCCATTGCCTGCAAGAGGGCTCTACTGCAATGCAGTCCCCCTGCAACAAAAGGACTGTTGATGAACTGAAGCAAAATCTTCCTTTTTAACAATTGGTATTGCATAAGTACAGGAAATGCAGTCCTGGGACTTCTGTTGGGCTCTTGCAAACATGCCTGAGCTTCATTAAGGCTTGCAAAGAGCTGCTGCAGTGCTGTATTACTAATTCAGGGCTGGCAATAGTACTTCTGTCACTTAATGTAAAGCTACAGAGAAAAGTGAGCATTCAGACTTCTGGTGAAACAGTACCGTTCAAACTTATTTCACTTGCCATTAACTGAGAAATTATTTCTCAACTTAGACATTAGTTAACAGTGTGTGTTCTGCAGACTTTTATGACCTCAGCTCCCACTACATACTTAAACGTTTAACCAACTTTGAACACTGCTAAAATGCAAACCCAAAGACTATAATGATCAAAACTAAACAGAAGCTAGACAGACAGAGAACACAGGATAATGCATAAGATTATCCTGGTAGAATGGTATTGCAGTAGCATAAAATCAAGTTCAGTCATCCAAGCTTAAAAGTTATTCTCAGGATCACTTAATGAGTGTTTGTCAAAACCTTCAATGCATCAGTATGAAAACATTTATCAAATCTTGGTAACTGTTGTCATCATCATACACTTAGCCTATATTCAAAGCAGAACTATGCTAAGGGATGACAAATCTAACTCAAATATTGAATTTGTGCTTCAAAAATTTGAAACTTGACAAAGAAGTGAAGGCTAAAGGATACACAGGCACAGAGAGCAACAGAATACGAACGTCTTAGAAAAATAGAAGTGAGCCACAGATGTAATAGTCTGCAGTTAAAGTGGTTTTTTTTGGCATGAAATAATAATAGAGTATTGGTGCCTCTAATGTAGAATGTAGGTGTTCAGTATACAATTGGCAGCTCAAGTTTCTCTCTGCACATTTGATTTCAAGAAGCAAGCTAAAGGTAAATCTTGCAAGGTTAACTGTGACAATTACCACCTCCCAAAATTTTTCTCTAAAGCATAGACTAAAACTTTAGCTACCTGCAGTATAAAGAAAAGTTACAGTTGATTTATTGCTGATTCTTTCTATTCATAACTATATTTTTGGAACAAAAAGAAGATAGTTTAGCAATGTCATGAGGGCTGCTTATGAAACAAGCAATTTAAGTTCTAGCGATGCTCTGAACTGAGATCTATGTCCACCCAAATAATTTTATATCACCAAAACAACACAGAGGACAAACAAACAATGCCAAGAGCTGCCTTCTTTGATCCTTTCAGTTATTATCATCAGTGTCACCACAGTAAAACAGCACTTTGATTCCCTGCCCCCCCTCCCCCCTGCCCAACTTCTCTCTTTCTCTCCCTACAATGCACTATCAATCTCTGGCTCACCAATAAGCCTACCTGGGTTACTCTAATTCTGTCCAACAGAGATTCTTTCAAAAACAGAGCTCTCGTACCTGGCAGGACTAGTCAAGGTATGGAAGCAAGTTACATTACTGTAAGTCATAATGGCTTATTTCACACACAACTCTCCTACACAAACTCCATAACAGCTAGGCTAAATTACTGTTTCAAAAGTTGCAACTGCTAAAAGATCAAGTGGCTGGACAGGTCAGTCCTGCATAAACAACAAAAATAGCAATCCCACCAAAGCTTTGATTGAGCTCAGAAGCCCACCTAAGCTTACCTCCTAAAACTTATTTAATAAACAGCCTCTGAACACTGTTAAGTAATCCCACTCTTTGCCCCAATCATTGTAGATGATATTTTGTCCAGCAAACAAGATCAATTATCAATTATTCAGGATACCAAATTTTAAGATTTTACACATTTTGCTCACTGGCTTCAGCAGAAACACATAACAAAGCAAATTAAACTTGTTCTGGCACTCTATACTTGAACTAGACCTGAACAAATACATGATGGTAAATACACCAAATATGCAGTTTTGAAGGACTTTTATAGAGGAAGACAGATGAAAACCATTTCAACTCTTCCTGCTGTGCACTGATTTTTATGTTTAAAGTCATACCCTTGAAAGTAAAATGGGCAAAAAGGAGTATTGTAAATGCACATGTAGAGGATCAAACTGATGAATTTGATGTCAATCTATTTGCACATGTAACATATGTTGAACAGGATTTTTCTGACATACCATTATAATGGTCAGCTGAGCAATTATCTAAGCTTTTTGTCTGTTGCCTTCTATTTTATTCGTTCCCACTCATTGTTCAGCCCATCTACCAGACACATTTTGTCTGATCATTTACATTGTTGCTCCTGGCATGATCCTTCTATCACATTTGACTTTGCCTAGGTTTTCACCTTGTTTTACAAGCTTACATTTGTTCTGTAAAGTGACTTCTGTCATATCTAGGGAAAAATATTCTCCATAACTAAAAAATGAATGTTTACAGGTTGCTTAGAGTCTTCATTTGACAAGAATTCGCATTCAGACACAATTTTTTCAGGATTGTGACCAAAGGCCATCTTCAAGTTCTTAATCAAAAGAAATTTAGCACAAGAATACATAAGACTCCTCAATATACAGATTCAGATGGTAAAAAGAAGTTAGCTGGGGATTAGACCATAAGCTATTCACTGCTTCAAAGGTGTTCTGACTTGGATGGGATCAGACGCAACTATCACAAATACTAGGTAACGTTTAGTTGCACCATTTGAACTGTACTATTGCAAGCTTAGAAGTCTTTTATTGCCCTCCCCCCAAGCTCTCCCTAGTTCCTCACTTTATGAAGCAAATTAAAACTATTCACATTAATGCCTGGAATTTTGGCAAGAATGCGGATCATCATGTTAATACAATTTATCCTAAGAAATACAAGCCACATGCATACACACACTTACAGATTGGGTTTTGTGGGCTTTTTGAAAGCATTTATGCTTCAATGAAACCTTTTGTTAAGCCTTTATCATAAGGAAAGTGCCTAACCAAAATGCCTTTCCTATTTAGTCCATTGTAAAGGTTGAACGGTCAACCATTAATAATTGCAGACACAAAATATGATTAATTATACTCAGCAATGTACCTCCTACTTAATAAATCTTGCAAATAGTTTTAAACAGTCTTTAAGAAGTCTTTTGGAACAGTTGACATGATTGCAGTTTAATGTGCATTTTTAGTATAAGAATCTTTCCTTAGACTACATTATTGTTTCTCTACACTTTCATCTTTATTCAAAGAATAAATACAGGAACAAACTTTTAGGTTTATGCCCAGAAATGACATCCCAGTTTTCTAACAGCAAGTACGCAAGGATAATGTCTCTAAGTAGACTGAAATGAGGACTCAAGATGTAGAATTTTGCCTGTGAATTTGTGCACACCCTAGATAACTCTAAAATATGAAAAATTACTAGAAAAGTGAAAAAATATCCTCATACTTAGAGCTGTAGAGAATTTATGACTTAATGCTTAGAAATGTTTGAAAATTTCCATTTAAGAGTTTTGCTCAAATTATTATAAATACTGTTTATTTAATAATTCAAAGCTCAAAGGCTAAGGAATGACAAATTTAAATCCGCAAAGAATGTATAGTAGGAATGCTACAATAGCAGAATCTGAACAGCAAGGATCTCAGGAAGAGATTGTACAGTTTTTCTTACATAATATATAGACACACAGATGTACAAACACACATACAAACCCCTTTCACCAGTCAAGTTATTAGCTTACCTTAAACAGTGTAATTAATTGATATGCATGATCTAAAAATATCAGGAAAGAAAACCTACAGCAGGATGTTGTATTTAAAGAAAACCACATAAATGCATGGCAGGCCTCCCCAAGTCAGGAAGAGCTTGGTAACAGAAACATTTTGCTCAAACACCACACCAAAAAAGAACAGAAATATGTAAGCTATAATATCACTTTATCTATTGCTGGATTTTTGCAGTCCCAACTCAGGCAGACAAGGCAAAATTACTGACATGAATCCCAGGTGATTTCAATGAACTTAAACAAGAATGGCAGTGATTTACATCAACTGAGCATTTATTTCACTGACTTCAGTGAGAGGTTAGCCAGGGTAACAGCAAACAGATCTGCCTTTTTTCTGTTGATTCAGCCTTAATTAAGGAGAACAAGATAGAGACAAGTGCATCTGATGGCACCCTTTCATATGAAATTTGGTCTTAATTCAGTTTTGAATGCTGAAATAACCTATCTAATCTCCACGATAACTCTTCTCCTCATTTTTCAAGTTCAGTGTTTGTCTGACAGAAACCAGCAGAGGATATTCAATAAACAATCATAAGAATAAGCAAACAGGTAGAGATTTATAAACATGCTATATTATTATGCTATTCTGCATATCCATACCTTGAACATATTGCGCAGTCAATCTCCCACAGCCACAAAATCAAACCCAAAAAAAGTAAAAATTGAATTGATGAAAGTCACAGAACAGTTCTACAGCGATCTAAACTATATCTCTTTAGCTTGGAAAAAGACCACCTTTTCTTAAAGCAAATTTAAAACAAGGAAAAAAGATCACTTCATGCACAATTTGTCTCTAACTCGTTTTGACTGGATATTCATGCAAGAACATATAAAGAGCAAAAAAAGAAAATTCCACCTATAGCTATTAAGCCAAATGAAGAGAAGATGCATGATAAAGGAGGTTAGTTCCTAAGCCACATACTGTCAGAAGCCAAAGAAACCAAAGACAACTTCACACAACCAACTTCCTTTTATAGAATTGTTTTATACTTGATGAAATAGCCAGAATAGAAAAGTGAAAATTATTTTATTGTCATGATCATTAAATGACTATCTGCTTCATTTAAAAATAAAATTAATTGATTAGAGAACGTTCCTCATTCTATTACTGTCTAAAATATTTTAGTGTTATTTTCAATATCTAGCCACTATTTAAAAAAACATGACTTAACTGTTCAGATTTGTACTCTCTACCCCTGAGCTGCCTGGAAGGCTCTATACACTCATTCGTGGTTTCTGATAGAATGGAACCAATTAATAATGACTGGTGGTGCTAAATCTGGAATTCTAAGACAACTAGGAAACTTTGGAGGGGCTATTATTATATGTAGATGTGCCAATTTTAGTTTCATTAGGTGAAAATAAGGGTATGGTTGATATTTACTTAATGTTTTTCTACTAGTAGCTGAAAGCCTTGGTACCAGTGTAAGAAGAAATAGGAAGAAATAATACACACCTCCTTAACTTCATGAAGTCAAAATTTCTTTTCCATTTAAGAGACCTTTCTACTAGGTAAATCTTCAGATTCTGCTGACTTCTATTTCATAAGTAATAAAACTTTCAAAAAGGATCCTAGGAAACAAGGTCAGCTCTTCAGTAGCATAGAATGAAGTTGTGTTTCAAGATCACAGAAATAGAAGTTTAATCAAAACAAACCAACCTTTCCACAATACAGTACTAAAGAAAAATCTTATATTTACAAACATTAAATTCTGAAATTTCTCAAAAGAATGTCAAACAAGGACTTTGTTCCTAAAAAAGTGTTGAAGAGTATTTACTGCGAGGCCAATTTTTTCTTTTCAGACATACAGACCTCTTATTTATTGTCTCCCATCACCACTTGAGTCTTATTTCCCTTTTGAAAAAGTCACTATCCATCTTCTGGCTCACTGTTTCAATAACACCATTGAAATTACATTTAGCCTGATTGACTTTGCGTGTGTCCCAGACACCACTTTTTGTTGCTTATCTGCTTCATTGCTTGCAGATGAGAAATTGCTTAAACAGTGTTTAATTTTTTTCAGCAAGCTCCTATCTGTGACATGCATATCTCTTAGCAAAGGTTACATTACAACCCATGTTCCACAGCCCAGTGATAAATTGAATCGAGTCAAATAGAACACTTCTGTCCAGTACTTACATGAATCAAATCTGCTGCAAAACTAGTATCCTGCCCTGCAAAACATGTGAAACCTACACAGACCTTTCCACTGACTCTTTACAATTGCCTGTGGTACGCTTCTCTTTCCACTGAAATCAGTGGCAAACAACTATTGACCATTTTGAATGCTATGAGGGTTTGGGTAGTTTTTTGTTGGCTTTTTTTTTCCTATCCACAAGCTGTGCTAGAAAAAAATTAAGTTGACAGGGTAAAGTCCATGCTATTTCACTGACTAAACAGGTTTCTATTTGTTAGCATTCATAAAGATCAGCTCACCTTTTCATCTTCAATTTCTGTCCCTAGAATAAATTGAGATATTGTGTGATCTATCAACTTAAAAATCCAAATGGAGATTTATTTTCCTTAATTTAAACATGCTTATCTTTAGAAGGAGTAAGTATAAATATAATTTCTCTGGAGCCTGTTGTTTGTCTTGATCCAAAATGTGAAGATGTAACAGTAAGCATTGTTGACATTTTGAATTGGCTACAAGCTACACAGATAAGGATATCTTCTAGATATGTCTTTGTTACAGCTCTGCATTTGAATTCCACTGAACTTCGAGGAATAATTCTAGTAACTCTTAACTTCTTACAGGACAAGGGGCTTCAGTCTTTGTTGCAAGTTACTAGCAGGGCTTTGTATAAACAGAAAAAACCAACCCTTTCTTACATACTTACCAGACAGAGGAGGATAAGTTGACCTAATTATAAAGAGAAATCCCAACACTTCTATCAGCCATCAATGACAAAGGCGGCACCTTGACAAGATTAAAAGGAAAATTCAGTATAGCTACATTTATAATTGTATGCATGGACAATTTTTAGAAAACACTACACTACTGAATTTGAATAACAAACTGAGAACCAATTAGAGATTCAGGTGTCAAATAATTCTTTGTCATACATACAAATGTATGTATCATGAATACAATAGAAAGACTAACTCATAGTATTTGCTGATCTATAAAATAAATATGTAAAACAGTAAACACAGAGACTGGACTAAAAGAACAATAAAAGTGAATTTCTTATACTCAAACATACTAAGATACCGCTAGCAGCAGCAGCTCCAGTGTAGCTTGTCTTATTAAAGACTAAGAATAACCCCAACTTTTCATCATTTGATTCCTTGAGCCCAGTTACTCACATCTCAGTTTCAAGAAATAGGGAAAGACAACACACCCATATACAAACTTATCAGTATGATACAAAATAGTGATTTATTTTTTTTCCTAGCACAACAGTGATATTCATGAATTTAAACACTGCTTGGAACTTGAGCTAGATCCAGATCTGCAACTGTGCACAGACTTAATTCTTACTTGTTTTCCAGTTTGCGTGCATTTGTGTAACAACAGGGGATAGGCACTCCAGTTGTACACAGAAGGCATAGAAAGAGGTCCTTCCATGACTGTCTCTTGGCTACTACATCCTTGCGTTCATTTCCCTTCAGGTTGAGACAACACTTTCTCTACATACCTATTTTAAAGGCCTTCTCACCAGGTTAGCAAGAATACTGGCAGAGATGCTTTTGTCCCAGTCAGTCAGGTGGATCCCATCCCTGATCAACAGGAGTTAGCATAGACCAATGAAAATAGAAAGAGTGGACAGAACAGAACAGTTTGACCAAATTAAAACTTAATTTTAGCACAGAACTACTAGGGATATGAGCCTGCAAGGTACTGAATATTTATTCTAAAGGACTATGCAACTGCTTTGATTAAGTCAAAAAGATAAAAGAAAATCATAGTTTATTGCAACATTAGTCTGCTCTGGATTGCAGTCTGATTTCCTATTAAATGAGTTCAGTTTATCTCCCTTTGGCATATTCAACATCATTTGGCAAACAAATAGAAATAAACTAATTTCCTTCAGAATCCAGGACCAATGGCGGGTGGTGGAGAAGAGGGGTTGGGGAACAGGGAGGTTCTTATTTACTGTAAGTTATCAATAAACAGCTTGATATTTTCAAGTTATTATATCATAAAAGAACTAAGCTGTCATGTGTTATCTTTTCATAAAATCACTCAGATTTATAGGATTAGACTGCACATGCATCTGTATTTCATTGAGCCAGTCATTCCAGCAGAGAGACACAAGAAGCAGTTCCATGTATAAAGTTCCCAATAGTCAAACATCTACATTAACAAAGGGATAGCTGAAATAAAACCTCACTGAAATATCCTTCAACCTATAATTGTAAGTATGCACTTCCAGATTATGAAGTATTCTTTAATGATCTTCGGAAGGAAAGTGTAGGACAGCTACTATTACACTGCAAGTATGGGTAGCATATACAAAAGAGTTGTACTTAACTGGAAATCATCAAATACGTAGCAAATGGAACACTACGTGCTCAACAAATTTCAGCATCTAGGTAGCATGATATAACTTTCATACAGTGTAATTTGTGTGAATGTAGCAGAAGTGTTTGTCCTTGTTTTTGGTGGGTTTTTTTGCGTGTTTGGGATAGGAATAGCATCTTTGAATTCAAAGTACTCAATGCAAGTAACATTGTTCTCCTATGGATAGTCTACTTTTTTTCAGTACTATCTGTTATTAAGAAATTTATACATTTCTGTATAGGTGTATTGGGTGTACATTTCACAGGTTTGGTAGAAGGGTTAGCTTTTCTGGGAAGAGGTCAGGAGCTGCCCCATGATGGACACAGCCGGCTCAAGCCAGCTCTGCAATGGGCCTAGTACAGGCCAAGTGTGAGCCCATCAGCCAAACCTGTGGTGCCTCTCAAAACACATTTAAGAGGAAATAAAAAAAAATAGAAAAAATACCACCAAACAGAGGTCAAGAGATCAAAAACAGCAAGGAACAGGAGAGGGATCACCAACGTCAGAGAGAGCAGGAAGAGGTGTTCCATGGTGCCAGAGCTGGTATGTCCTGCAGCCTGTGACAAGCTATTTGCTGCAGCCCATAAAGGACCCCACGACAGAGCAGATGGAAGGAACTGCAGCCTGCAGAGAGCCCACAATGGAACAGAACAGAGTTTTCCCAACAAGACCACAACCCATTGAAAACCGCATACTGGAACAGATTTTCACCCCATGTACAGACCAGACTCCTCAACAATTACCCCCACCCCTCATCTCCCCGCCACATAGCTCAGGGGGGTAGAGGAGTCTGGAGTGAAGCAGTAAAGTTAGGCATGGGAAATAGGGGAGGAAAGGCATTTTAACGTTTGTCTGTTTCTCACTACCTGAATCTATTTTAATTGGCAATAAATTAATTTTTCCCCCACTTGAGTCTTTTTTGCCACAACAGTAATCAGTAATAGTTTCCCTGTCTTTATTTTGATTCACAAGTTTTCCCATCCTATTTTTCCCCCTACCCTGCTGAGGAGGGGAATCTTACTTCCCTCCATACAACACATTTATTCTTAATTTAAAATAAATGCTTGTGGTTTTGTTACAGAAACTTTAGACACAGACAGAACCTACTTTATAAACAAAGAGTTTCAGGAAAACTCAGGAAAAAGACCTCAGTTCAGAAAGAAAATTTAACATACATAAATACAACACCTCTAAGCAGAGGGCTTCAACTGTTTTACACAGCAATAATTTGACAGCTCATCCCTCAAACACTTCCGAGTAAGCACCTTCAACCTTTCAGCAAAACACTTAATTGCCATTGATTTCTACTATCTCTTGAAGGTGTATACTTAGGTCCAGTTTTTTTATAATCTGTTTTCAGCTTTACAGGCAGAAAAGGGTTGTAAACTTTCTCTAGTTCCCATCCTCTTTCTTACTCTCAATCCAGGTTAAATTGCTGCTGTCATTTGTAGGTGGTGTTTTTCCAACGCTTCCTCCTCTAAACTATATCTACCAAAGAGACTACTTTGGCTGTTTTTTACCTGCTTCTATGGAAAACCTTGCCATATCAAAAAACCAGGACAAGTGGAATTGATATTATTCTCAGATATAGCAGTTAATATTACATGAAAAAAATCTCTACCAAAGAAAAAACAAAAGAACAGAAGTGACAAAACCAAAGATAGTCATAAGCTATTTATTCCAGTGGCTGTTTCTTTACAGCAAGAACACACACAAAAAAAAAGTAAGTTCTAGAAGAAAAACTGGTTGGCAATAGAAGCAGCTTAAGAACAGACTAATTCAAACAGAAGAATAACTGCAAGATAAAAAGTCAGTACCTCAGAACACCTATGTCAATTTATGTAGAGGAAGAAATTAATTAAAAGTTAAACTCTTTAGCTTTTCTGCTGTTTTCTTAAAAGTTATATGAAAAAATATCCTGCAGAGTCACCAGGAAGCCTTGGTATAGCACTCACTGAAAGAACAGAAAGAAATTCTCTACCTCATTAAGATAAAGATTTGTACATTCTTACAAAAAAAAACAAACCCTGCATTTATCTAAATTTTTTTAGGATAAAGCATAGAACAAAGCAGCAAGAGTTCCACAGAGTTAAACTGAGACAGGGTTTGCTTATTTTTTTTTTTAAATGAATCTGACCCTCGAAACTTGATTTTGTTTTTCATTTATTCACCTATTTGCTTCTAAATCTGTTAGTTTTGAGGGCTGTTCAAAACAGAATGGATTTGCTAATCAGAGAGAGGAACTAGCTTGGACAAGACTATGTAGCAACCAGGCAGTAGATTAGAAATACAATGTAGATTAGAAATATAAATTTTCGGGATTCTACTCCACAGACTCTACATTTAAAAACTGTTTAATATGTTCCTTGCAAACAAACAGATTTAATACCTACCACCAAAACCACAAGAAAGGTCTACTGATACTACCATTATTAGCACTCTGGAGAAAGAACTGCATTCCTCCAGTTGGGATGAATGTAAGAATGTTGTTTGAGTATGCAGGGAGATGCAACGAGGATTGCTAAGGCCCACTTCTTTCTTAAATCTGGCAAGGAGTGTCAAGGACAACAAGAAGGGCTTCTTCAAGTACGTCAGTAGCAAAAAGGAAGACTAGGGAAAACGCAGGCTCGCTGCTGAATGAGGTGGGTGCCCTGGAGACTGAGGGTGCAGAGAAGGCAGAGTTACCAAATGCCTTCTTGGCTTCAGTCGTTACTGCTATGGCCAGCCCTCAAGAATCTCAGACACTGGAGGCGAGAGGAAGAAGTCTGGAGAAAGGAAGACGTTCCCTTGATCGAGTAGGATTGGATTACAGATCATTTACGCAAACTCAACACCCACAAACCCATGGGCCCCAATCGGTTGCACCCACAAGTGCTGAGGGAGCTGGCAGATACTACTGCAAAGCCACTCTCCATCATCTTTGAAAGGTGATGGAGAACAGGAGAGGTGCCTGCGGACTGGAGGAAAGCCAATATCATTCCAGCCTTCAAAAAGGGCAAGAAGGAGGACTCAGGAAACCACAGGCCAGTCAGTCTCACCTCCATCCCTAGAAAGGTGATGGAACAACTCATTCTGGATGTCACCTCTAAGCATGTGGAGGAAAAGAAGGCTATTGGGAGTGGTCAGCATGGATTCACCACGGGAAATCATGATTGACCAATCCAATAGCCTTCTATGGTGGCATGACTGGCTGGGTAGATGAGGGGAGAGCAGTGGACGTCATCTACCTTGACTTCAGCAAGGCTTTTGACGCAGTCTCCCATCACATCCTCATAGGTAAGCTTAGGAAGCGTGCGTTAGATGAGTGGACAGTGAGGTGGACTGAGAACTGGCTGAATGGCAGAGCTCAGGGGGTTGTGATCAGCAGTGCAGAGTCTAGTTGGAGGCCTGTAGCTAGCAGTGATCCCCAGAGGTCAGTACTGGGTCCAGTCTTGTTCGACATATTCATCAATTAACCTGGATGAGGGGACAGAGTGTACCCTCAGCAAGTCTGCTGACGACACAAAACTGGGAGGAGTGGCTGACACACCAGAAGGCTGTGTTACCATTCAGTGAGACCTGGGCAGGCTAGAGAGTTGGGTGGAGAGGAACCTAATGAAGTCCAACAAGGACAAGTGTAGGGTCCTGCACCTAGGGAGGAATAATCCCATACACCAGTATAGGTTAGGGGCTGACCTGCTGGAAAGCAGCCCTGCAGAGAGGGACCTGGGAGTCCTGGTGGACAACAGGATGACCATGAGCCAACAGTGTGCCCTTGTGGCCAAGAAGGCCGGTGGTATCCTGAGATGCATTAAAAAGTGCAGCCAGCAGGTTGAGGGAGGTTATCCTAGTCCTCTCCTCTGCCCTGGTGATGCCAGATCTGGAGTACTGTGCCCAACTCTGGGCCCCCAGTTCAAGACAGACAAGGAACTACTGGAGAAAGTGCAGTGGAGGGCTGTGACAATGATCAGGGGACTGGAGCACTGCTCTTATGAGAAAAGACAGAGACCTGGGTCTGTTTAGCCTGGAGAAGGGAAGACTGAGGGGGGAACTCATCAATGCTTATAAATATCTAAAGGTACCCAGCAACAGAACACAAACGGCCAGGCAATGGGCACAAACTGGAACACAGGAAATTCCATCTGACCATAAGGAAAAACTTCTTTACTTTGGGGGTGACAGAACACTGGAACAGGCTGTCCAGAGCAGTTGTGGAATCTCCTTCTCTGGAGATATTCAAAACCTTTCTGGACATGATTCTGTCCAACCTACTCTAGGTGAACCTGCTTTAGCAGGCGGTTTGGAGTAGATGATCTCCAGAGGTCCTTTCCAAGCCTTATCATTCTGTGATTCTAGCCCTGTATACACTATCGAAATCTTTGATCACTGTAACAGAAATAAAAAGCAGAGTACCTAGGCCAGATGCCAAAACACTTAGACAGCTTTGGTTTACCCCTTGCATCCACATGACCTTGACAGGTCATTTGAATGATTCAAATGATTCAACAGTCTACATATGAGACACATCAGCATTAATTCACTCTCCTACATGGCTGAAATCAGGGAAATCTCTTTTCTACAGTGATTGTTAGCACATTCCAGGAGTTACCTGAGACTTTGACTGAAGTTACATTATGTTCCTTTTTAATATCTGGGAAGAGACATAGGCCTGCAAAGGGCCGATATCTGTGAAGACTACATATTGAAATAAACCCATAAAAGATGCTCTAACATCCAAAGCCACGATAGTTTGCATTATCAAGTAACAACATGTTGGTACTAGGTATTCTTTTCATCTCTGTAAAACAGGTATACATTGAAGATTTTTTTAAAATGCCTTTAAAGGACAACTGATATAGCAAAAAATGAGTCTGAAACTGTGTGCAAAGTCCACAGCTATATATTAAGGACACATTAAATCACAGATTATTCTTGAGAAAGCACTGAATGTCATATTTCTGCCAGCTTCTTGTCTTCTGTCATTTCTGATTACTGATGCAATATGTGTCAATGTTCAGTAATGACTGTTGAAGTCTTCATGCTTGATGGCTTAGGATGTCATAATGAAAGTACAAGCTTTATTAATCCTATCTTCAATAAAAACCACAGGGTGTCTGTCACACTTCATTTATATGTGCCAAGAGTAAAACTACAGCAAATGAAAACTGTGTTTATAAATATGGACAGATGTCAAGTGGTTTACACAGTTATGCATGCTGGTATTTCCTATTAAAGGTTTCCAGGTTTTATAAAAAGCTGACAAAGCCATATTTGAAGATATCTATATTTACATAGATATTTTTATATTAATGCTGTATATAAATGAAATAGAAACACTATTAAATTAATAGCCACATAGACAGAGATATGAATTCTTCCTATCTCAGCATTTGCAGGTTATCCAAGCTGGTAACTGGCTGGTAGGGCAGATTATAACATTTGAGAATCTTAATTATTTTTAACAACAGGCACAATATATAGACCCACCTATGACTTAAAAAAAACCCAAACAAGCACTTTCTTGATTTTAGGCATTCAGGTGAGAGATTGAAGAGATCCCGTTCAGAAATGCATCATGCAAGTTCATACCAAGCAAGCATGAACTTGCATACTCAGCAAGTGATAGTAACTACGAGTTTAACAGCACTGAAGAAAGTTCACTGAGATACAGAGCAGATTATACAGAAACCCAAATTATGATTAGCTGACTTCACACACGGAATGTTTAAGACAAGGGGATGTGGTATTATTTGCTCATAGCTCAGCCTCTCGATTTGTAGCTTAATTACCTTGCAAGAGCTTGTAAAAATCACTAGAGTTTTCACAGTAACAAGTAATTTGGTCATAAACACAGAAGTCAAAATTGAACATAATTAGATATTTCTAAGGTCAGGCACTTGTCATGGTTTAAGCCCAGCCAGCAACTAGGATCACACAGCTGTTCACTCACTCCCCCCACCCCATAAGGTAGGGAGAAGAGAGAGAAAGAAGGGGAATAACTTTCTGGGTTGAGATAAAGAGAGTTTAATGGAACAGTAACAGAAAAGTAATAATAATAAAAGAATATACAAAATAAAGTGATGCAACACAAATTACTCTCACCACCTGATGATCAATTGCCCAGCCTGCCCCAAGCAGGATCCTGGTCCTCCCCCAATTTATATACTGAGCATGATGTCTATGCTATGGAACATTCCTTTGGCCAGCTTGTCCCATCTGTGCTCTCTCTCAACTTCTATGGGAAGCTGAAAAAGTCCTTGATTTACTGCAAACATTACTTCGCAACATCTATAACAATATGTGTTATCAGCATTATTCTCATACTAAATCCAAACCACAGCAGCTACTAGGAAGAATATTAGCTCTATCCCAACTGAAACCAGGATGGTCATGTAGGAAAAAGATAACTGCAATTTAATCTACACAATGATGCCTGATGCCTCAGAAATGAAACTTAGGAGTTAGAATACATAGTTCTGCTGAAAAAAGTGATCTTAGTAATGGTCAAAAAGCAAACCAAACACTATTCACTGACACTATTTACAAAGAGAGCACAAAAGAGGAGATGCAATAATGCCATCATGCAAACCCATAAAGCACTTTCATTCTACCTGCTGTGGCAGCTCTAATTCTCTCATGAAAAACAAATAGCGAAAATGAAGAAGTTACAAAGAAGAATGACAAGGCTGATCAGTGGTAGGAAATGATTGCCATGCAATGAAAAATGAAATAAAATAGGACATTTTAGCCTGAGAAGTGACTGATGGAACAGCATGACACAGATTTCTTTGGAAAAAAAAAAAGTCATAAGTGGTCTTGGAAAAGGTTGTTGTTATTGGGGTATCTTTGTATATGCAGAGCTAGAATCAAAACGTAGACTGAACATAGTACAAGGCTGGGAAAACATTTCTTCATTCAAAGAATCAAGTGTTTACTTGCTTTCATAAGTGTTTTTTTCCTTTGTATATGCAGAAATATGCATCTTTGGTTTTAGGTTAAAAAAGGTAAAAAGGGCTCTGGCTTTATAATAAATACAGTTCATTGTGGCTGTCTCATCTCTCAGGAAATTCCTGGAGCAAATAGCCTTGTACCATTCAGTTCTTATAGCCACGAAAATAATGAAGCAAAGACAGCACATACAGAAACAATAATGACAAGCTCACTTATAACAACTCAACGCAGAATGTCTCAAAACAGTGTTTCCTCTACTGATATTATAGCAGCAACCTTAAAACTGATATTCTAGTGTTCAAAATCAAAACAAAGAGCTTTAATACACATTAGACATCTCCACATTGACTTCTTTTAGTCCAGGTCAAAAAACAGGGCAGAGAAAGCTGGCAAAGAAAAACAGCAAAAGAAGTGGAATGACAAAGAAAAGAAGAAAAATATGGAAGATGGAAGGCAGCTTTGCAGAACGGATCAGTATGACCTCAGAAATCAGAGTCCTATCATATTAAGTTAAAGTCTGAGTGCTCTGTCTGCAATTTGCTAGAGAAATCAGAACATAGTGAAAGGGAACCTTAGCAGATCAAGGAGGGAGGTAATTCTGCAGCTGTCTGACACCTACTATGGCACCTGTTACTGTGACAGGGCATAAACTATAAAGAGCCCTGTAGTTTCTCTGGGCTAGCGCTTTGCCCAAGATTCCAGTTAGTCAGTATATGCAAAATGCTCCTTGTGGAGAAAGGCAGACTGCAAACAAAGATATTTGCCAGAAGCTCGTACCAAGTCATATGACATTGAATATGGCTGTATTTTTCCTCTGCAGTGATCATGTGTATTCTTGACTAAAAGAATGAGAAGCAATCACTGATAGTTCACAAAATACCATTGTTATACCTCCAGGCACAATAAAGTCATATGTGAAGTAACTGAAAAAATAAAATGTTTGCTTAAATGAATAAAAATACAACATAGAAATAATACTTACATGAATACACATTCTATTAAACTTGGAACGTATTATGAAATCATGGCTCAAATCCTAGTCTCATTTATTAGCAATACAACATTGTTTTGTTGATCCAATCGATATACTCCAGTGAGACTTTGTCTTACTGTCCAGTACCTCCAGTGAAGATCAAGGAAGTGTTGTCAGGTGCAAGTCTTAGAATTTTTTGTAAGCTTTGTACTGAGATTGCAAGGCCTCCTAACAGAGGCTCCTCAGGTGTGCTTTATCTGCAGCATTGTTTCACCCGGTTTAGGTGTAACAGCAATTTTTCTAATTGAGGAGGTGTCTACCACTAATTTGTTTTACACTTATCTTTATATGGTACCACTATGATTTTTGAATCCTAACATTATGATGTAGGATAAAGAAATACAGGCCTGGTATGATAACAGAGGCCTTGAGGCCTGGAGATATACAAGGAAGCATAGCGGAATACAAGCATGGGATGACTGTAAGTGAGGCACAGGCTTAATATTGGAAGCCCAATGGCTAGGAACAGCTCACATCTGTGACTAAAGAAATGCAGAACAGGAGAAAATTGTTTTAGGAATAACAAAGAGAACAAATAGCACCTAACATATGTAAAAGGCATCATATATAATAAATATGGATATAGCATAGTGCAGCAGACCAACAAGAACAGAGCAAAGGGAAAAAAAGTGTGTTAGCAAATGTATGATAATGCACATGTATATAAAGACTGAGAAAAAAGGAAATCATCAACATCATATTCCTCTCAGTGAAAGCCTTGCTGTAACACCTCCACTGCCAACACAAGAATGAAACTACTGCTCTAAGGACCCAGAGGAGCAGGGCAAGGGTCCATATGATATGAGGAGAAGGGGCAGAAAGTTACAAAATGCACGTATAACAATTTTAAGCGCATTAGTATTGACACTTTTTTCCTGCATATAGTCTTTCCCTTTCTGTAGTAGGGAGACCTAGACTAATAATGTTTACCTGGTGAAAATTTCAGTTACACTAAAAAGAAATTCTTGACTTCATATGTAACATGTGTTTCCCTTTGCCCCTAAACAAGATTTTGAGTGTAACAGTTCATATTAAGTCAATAGTTTAGGAAATCACTAACAGAAGGAAGCACAGACATGCTTTTTGTACAGCAGTTAATAATTAGCTGCTCAAAGCAAAAGTTGTAAACTACCCTCATGATATCTCATATTTCAGAACAATTTATTACACAATTAGCCTCAGCAGCACCTAATGAAATCCTGCTGTAGATATCTACTAAACATTCAACAGATAGTTGTAAATTTATATCAATTTTATATTCTGACATTTGAAATCTGAGAAAAATAAGAATACTTTTTTACTGGAATGAACTTGGCATTAGCAATTAATTCAGGGAAATCTGACACAATAAATGCATTATCATTAATACAAATCAGACCTTTATAATATACCAAGTGATAGCTCCTTCTATAAATATATCCAAGTAAAACTTTTAAAGTATTCTATGAAGTTTTGTTTACTTAAAGTGACTGATGTTAGCATAAATATTAAGTAGCTCGATTTCATAAGTGAAACACAAAGATTTTAGGTTGTTTAGAACCAAGGAAACAACAACTGTTAAAAAATTTTATCTTATAACAACCATACAGAAAAGATTAGGGAAAACCAAAACAATATTTGCAGTCAAGCTTTCATTTTAATAGTTTCTCTAGAATTCCTTTGCTGTATTCACATTCATCCTGTGTCTGCAAGATATTAAAATCTGTATTTCTTAGATTTTTAAGAAGGTGGGAAAAAAAAAACCCAAACACCAAAACCTACTAAAGATTGTCTTCTTCTTAAGAAAAAGAAAATTATTTAGTTTAGATGACTTTTGCTGCTGTTATTGTGGTTTTTTCCAACTATCAAAAATCCTGCCATGGATCTTCTCAGTCTTTTCATAAAACACAACTGTGCTGTATTTTATGCCAGGCTTAGAATCTCAGATTGCATAATCCCTGGTTCTCTGTATTCAGCAGATAATTGAAAAAAATGGTTCCTTTATAACACCTCTTTAACAGTTTGGTTTGTTTTTTTTTAATACAACCCATATAAATGTCAAAAAACTTCTACAGTGGTTATACTTCAAATCTGTTATTTCCTTGCTTAAAACACAGGCATCCAGAACTAAAAAATGCTATTTGGAACATAAATGGCTATATCACATAAATCACCAAATCAGAAGCTGCTTTTTAGCACAGACATTTGCAACCACTCATAAGCCTCACAACTTCCAGGTGGTAGTCTGTCTGCCAAAGTAATGATATTTTTAACCCTTTTGATTTATTGATTGCTCTGGTTGTCCTAACATTAACAAAATGCTAGATGAAACTTTAATAACATGACAAAATATTTTATTTCATGTATTTTTAAACGTACACAGAAAGACTTACCGCATCAGGAAGCGGGAAAGGCAGAGCTGCTCCATAAAAGGAGCCAGAGCCAGGATCTGCAGGCAACCCGTGGGGCCTGAGCAAAGTGGGTATCACAGGGAGCTGTCAAGAGTTCGCCAACAGCCATGAGCACAGCAGAGCAGTTCAAGTAGCCTGGTCAAAAGCAGCAGGAGTTAAAATTACAACGTGGGTCTGAAGTCCACCCAGAACACAGTAGCTAGAGACAAGAACAAAGACAAACCTACCTACACCATAGCTCTAAAAAAGGCTGAGTACCCAAGCACAAACTTAAATGGAGCTCCTGGCAGAGGGTGGGGCCCAGGTGAGGCTCATCAAGGCAATTAAGGCTATTAGTGACCTCAGTGCCATGACTATGGACTCAAGGGCTAAAAACACTTTCACCTGTAATTATATTTTTGTATTTCTTTTGTTTGTTTGCTTTTAACAAGAATGGCAAATGTATCTTCTCCTCACAGAATAACTTCTGCATTAATAAAAATTATGTTCATGAATCAAAATGAAAACTTACCTTACAATTGTCAAGAAAAAATTCATATTAAATCTTTAGTGAGTAACAATGTAAAATCATTACTTATACAAACATCCCCAATATAGCATTATGATTACATCTTAAGAGCATTTTAACTGTGATATTTTAATTAAAATGTATTTTTAAAATTGCGTAAATATTTTCAAGTTCCACCATAAACACACTAGTGCTACAAATCACTTATTTCTTTAGTTGTTAACTGTAGATGTTTAAGTAGTTTTTTGGGGAATCACACACCTACTGTTTTCTAAATGTCTGGAAAAGAAGCATATTTCAAAATACCCCAAGCTGAGATAAACTTAAAAATTTATATCTGCAAAATATTTTTCCCATTTTTGTGAAACAAGGTGTAAAAAGGGTTAGCATGGTTTCGTATGTGAGGACTTGATGATATGGGACTTAGTACTACTTTTTGTCTCTACTGGCTGGACCTTGACATGTTACTTTCTCTCTCTGTTTCCTAATATTTAAATGGCAGAAATGGCACTAACTCTACTATAAAAGACATTAGAATGTGCTCATAAACTTCCATACTGGATGTACATATAGTAATTATTACCTTAAATATAGATAATAACATTCTAGACCTACTGAAAGCAGTAACAAGTATTCCACTAATTTAAACTAAAGCTAGAATTTCCCTTATTATAAGCTCTTCCGTTATCAAATTCAGAAAAATACATATGTTTCCGTATAGATCCATCTGGACTAGATATAGTCCAGTCTTAATATTAAATCAGTCATAATACAAGCCTATGAAAATGAAAGAGAAATTCAACTCAAAATTACCTACAGTAGTAATTAGTGCAAAATGTCATTTATAAATGGCATCTTTTTTTTAAGGTAATATGCATATACTGACAGACATTTCTACATGCAGATTGAACAGCCGGAAGATACTAATTTTGCACAAAGACAAGAATAATGATGCTGTTGCAGAATGCTTCATGTTTCTCGTAACACTGAACAACTCTTTGTCACTGGGTATCTGTTAGTGAAACATAAGGACTCCGGTGAAAACTTGTGAACAACTAAGAGGGAATTTTACCCCAAATGAAGGTCTTTCTTGCAAAAGCTAATTTGTACAGGCTACACTTTCTGCCTTCAGACTGTTCTCATTAAGAAGCCATGAACTTAGAGCAATGATTTATATGGGACTTTCAACAAGAGAATATTGTTCAAAGGAAAATATATGATTTAATTACAGTGCTGATATCCTTTTCTCATCTTAAAAAGAACAAAATGAGAAAGATTTCTAGAAAGGCATTAAAATGATGTGATTTTCACATAAGTATTATTATATTTATCGAGGAATTCTGATTACTACAGGATATTGCATCTTCAGGGCAACATTAATGAGAACCTGTAGATGAATACTAGAGTAAATCCATATACATGCTTATCTAGTGTGTTAGTCAGGGAGAAGCATGGTTTCTAAGACTATCATTTATATTATTTTCCCACTCCCTGAGCCAAGCTAAGGCTATTCATTTGTTAATTGGTGTAACATAGGGAATGGGATCATAAACCCCACCCTATTTCCTTTTCTGAGAGAGAAAAACGTCTGTTTTCATGCTTCTGATAAATACACAGACAACAGTCCTTTCTGAACACCAAGAAAAGAACGTAAGGCAGCACTGACTTTGCAATGAAGTCAGATTTTCATTGACCTGTGATTTAATAGGAGCTAATATTGTGTATATTTGTCTTTCAGAAAGTCTGTTCTTTTCTAGATCTTTGCAACCAATCTAAAATTAATGGCTCTTCGCATATCCTTTTTTTTCCAGCACATTACATGTAAGATTTGTGTTTCCCTGCTTTCCAGACATATTGTTGTAATTAATAAAAGTTCAAATTAGATGTGTCTGTAATTTCAAAGGCAAGCTACATTTCAGGGCAGAGTCTTTTCAGATTAGCTGATACAATGAAAATATTTGTAGAAAGAACAGATGGTTTGATAATGAATTTGAAACCCATTTTCAGTTTTCTGTCTTGTCACTGATCTATTACAAGACCCTACAAGAATGATGTTATTTGCTATATCTTAATCACGTCTGAAATGGAAATAATAACACCTCCTTATCTCTTAGAATAAAGGGATATAAGATAATTAACAGTGGTGAAGCTTTCAAATGCCGTAGCTAGGATGCAAGATCAGTCTAGATTTCTTGCTTTCAATGAGAAATTCAGCAGGCCTGCCCATATCATTCCACTGAACTGGAAGCAAACTAGCCATACAAATGCATTATTAGAGTCTTAATTAGCAAGGTATCTCACTAGGTTAATTCAACTATACTCATATAAACATATCTTTGTTGTATTACAAATAATTATGTATTTTGTGTCTTATAAGAGCACGAATACAGGGAACTCTGTATCACGTACTGTACCCCTATGCTAGATATGTCCATTGATTTCTGTAGGACCTTCAATGTGTAGAGTAATAGGACTAATGAAAATATATTCAGAATTCACTGTTCCCATACTGTTATATATTTAAATAATTTTAGTATAAATTAATTTAGATATGATACCAGCAATAAGAGCAAGGACTCTTACCTACATTTTATCCTACTGGTAAATGCAGTTTGCAGTGAGAACCTTACAAGATTCCCAATGAATTCAGTGAGTGCAAGATCAGGTCTTATATGGATGATATCTGCACAATACAGATATCTGCAGTGTAAACATGAATATACGGAGAAGGAGGCATTTCAAGCACTTGATGCTGTTGTTTTTTTACAGAGGATTTTGTTTGGCATAATGCTAGAGAGAGTACAGTACACAACATGGAGTAATTTATATCAATTTGCAGCATGACCATGAGTAAATTCCACACAGTAAGTGCCTATGTAAGCTCTAATCTTAAGAACCTACTCAGATGTGGGAAAAAGCTAATGAAAAAGATTAGTGTTTGTCAAACTATGTCCAAATGAAAAAAAGAATGTTAAGACACTGTAGGCAACAAGAAGTAGGACAATGTAATAAGAAAGCTAACTGATGTGTGCTTCAAACTAAAGTAAAAGCAAATATGCTAATCTACATATGAATGCTGAGGACTGGGTTTGGTTACACTCCAGATGTTTCTGTTTTTCCGATTCAGCAGCAGAAGACCCTGTTGCAAATGTCTCTATAACCAGCAGCACTTTACCACTCCCAAAACAGCACGTACCTTGGTCATGATGTCACAGAGTAGAAATGAAGAGTTTGTATTAGCACTCACTCCTCTTCCTAGATCTGTGCAAGCAAACATGGAGAACCAAAAAGGGAAAATTAAACAACATTTCAGAGTTTCTTCTGCTGCACGTGATCATGCAAATAATGAGTTATGGATAGCACTTACAATAATCATCTTACTGTAAACAGGTTAAATGAAAAAACATTTTATTTTAATATTCATTTATATTCAAATGCAATTTCTGTGTGCCTGTCCTCTGGTTATGGCTTTAGTCCAGGTATAAGATAACAGAGTACTCCATCCTAATTTTCCTTCTGTGTTCAAAAGTAATATAAATAATATTAATGGTAGGAGGATGAAAATTGTCCACCGTCCTGAAATATTTCCTTTAATTTATACCGAGAAGCTGGAACTAAGCTATATCTTCATTTCAGTATGCCATGATGAAAAAAAACACCCCCCCCGCCCCCCATAAATAATACAGTAATTCATTAATCTTTTAAATCTGGACAGTCAAAATCACAGCATCTAATGCTAATTCTTCAATAATGTCCAGTGATGATGGGTAAGATGTTGGATCCTATTTTGTTCTGCATTTTCTTACAATGCTATAAAGGGGCTCTACTATTTATAGAATGAGTATGATAAAAGGGTTATTAATGAGATTTGCTTATCCTTTGGTCGTAAAAGGAGTTCTGGGCAGACTGCTGCAATAACGCCTACCTGCAATCTCGGAATATTTTAGCAGACGAGGTTAGTGAAGAAGTTAAAAAATATATTTACATATGAAAATTTCTGCATAAATTTCTATGTAACAGTCCATGTACCAAGATGAGTGGTGAGGATGATCACTGACAAGCAAGTGAGATGAAACACAGGAAATGGGTACAGCAAAGGATTACTATTACTGCTATGCTACTCGCTGAAATTAGCTTCAACAGCAGTGCTGTAGAATTAAAAATACTGTATGGCACGCTAATGACATTCCTGTGCATCATAGTGAAATAAGAAAATTCTGCTTGCACTTTCATTGGTTGACTTTTGTTTTAAATGAAATCCCTCTCTCACTGCAGTAGTCCTCAGTGAAAGTCTATGGCAGTCCTTTCATTTCAAAATCTTTGGGCAGGCTTTGTAAAACTAGTAAGTGTACATTAGAACTGTGTTAATTGGCAGTCCAAATACAGACAGGATACAGAGGCTGTTCTAAATTTTTCTTACTATTGCAGGTAAGAATGACGCAGCTGTTCCACCAGTTTACCAACCAGCAGATTTGAGGCAACACACTAGATCAGGAAAATACACTGTTAGATACAAGATATTTGTATATTTCTTCTCTGTATGTACAATAGTGGAACAGAGACAGTATAGTTCTGTATCACAGTGCATGCACAAGACAAGAATTTAACCTCTCAGCGAGGAAGTAAAACTCCAAAGAGTATTTGTGTCAGTCGTATATACAAGCATCAAAATGAAAGCTATGGTCCCAATGCACTTTCTACAAGCTGGTTGTGAAATTCAGTGAAATTCTGAAATGGACATATTTACATAGAATACATAGTTTTAACATTTTTTCCCTGAGGAGAAACAAAGGAATTCTACAGAGCTCTCTAGATCAATAATCTCATGGCATTTTACACGTGTTCATTTCACAAAAGTGACTCCTCTGCAATTTTAAGCAGAGATCTAGTCAAGCAAGTGTTTAATTTGGTATAGAGTCACCTTTAAATAGTAAAAATTATTTTAGCCCAATGGGAATATTTCCATAAACTTCAAAAAAAACAGAAAAAGACCTCCAAAGCAGATAGGGGAAACGGAGGTCACAGTATAAATGGAGCTGTTGTTTTGAAGTAGATAGAAAAGGACAAGTATATGAATATACTTTCCTTTTTAAGTTTATTTCCACTTATAAATCAGGTTATGTTGCAATGCTATCTTTAGATGAATCAATATTTACTAAAATAAATCTCCACATGTTCTTCCACTACCCCATCAACTTTTCCCTATAAACTACATCCTTATGAATTCAAGTAAGCAAGTTACTGAAATACTGTTTATAGGCAACTGCTACTAAAATTAAACACATATACCAGGGGAAGGTTCTCCTTATTTTTGTGTCCTCTGCATTTACCCAGCTCAGTGTTACACACTCTGATATAATAAATTAAATCTTGAAAAATAAAGTACTTTCTTAAGTCATATTTCTTATAGTGAGAAATCTGTAGAACACACCCTAAAGAACTTGATTACAAGTCTAGATACAATGTCATTTCCAAAGAGGACAACAGGAAAGCTCTGTCCAGAAATAGCATACTGTATGATTGAACCAGTGCATCTAAAGACAGACAGAAACAGACCTAGGTGTCTTACTGCTACAAGATGAAAATATGTACCCCCTACAGCCCTGAAATTAGCCACTGTCTGACAAGAATCTGCCTAAGGTTTTGATATCTGTAGAACAGATATTCAATCCATCCCTGGAATTATCACAGTCATCTCTTCCCAGAATACTATTCTACTGGATCTTTATTCACTACAGAAAGGCAGAGGCAGTCCCTTCAGCCATCTTTCATGCGAAGGGTGATGCAAGCATGTAAGTTGAAAAGAGAACTGACAAAACATGGATCCCAGCTGGAGGTAATAGCTGGCCAGTACTGTACAGTAAGAAACTTAGAACTGAGAAAAGGTGGAACTAAGACAGCTCGCTTGCTTGCGCACTGGTAATTCCCTTTGGTTAAATTGCTCAGATTTTCCTTTGCAGAGGGATAATTCCCTTGACATTGCACAAGGAGTGTAGCCATTTCTCTCAGTCTGAGAATTTTAACCAAAAGCAGACAGCACCTAGAAGGCTGCTGTTCTGATGATCTCTATTGTCATGCCTACATCCCTGGATGCAATGAGTTTATTTGTATACTCTGGATACTACTGTATCTCTTCATTACAAAATTCACTTTTCTTCCAGTTCCTTGTCTTTATCGATCAGGATACATTCTGCCTCTTTTTTCAAGGTAGTTGTAGATGCTGTGGCTCAAAAACATACTGGCATCCTCCTAGGGAAGACGCATTTTTTCTGTAGAGACATTTGCTACTGTGTTACAAGCAATGCATCTTTCATTTTACTTTACTAAGTATATGATTTCTGAATTAACTATTTCTAATATTATGCTCCCCTAAAAGCAGAGAAAGGTAATTTGATCATCTCTAAGAAATCTTGATAGCATACTGAATAATTTTCTTCCCTTTCCTTAGACTTTATTTCTCCTTTCCTTCTGTACCAAAAACTTGAGAAGATTTTAACTTTAACTTCATATTTCTTTCTATGTCCTTTTCCATTCTGGTGATCAAATTATTTTTTTTCTCCTTTTACTTCCCTACATACACACACATCCAGTACTTTATATGAGCTGAACTATCCACAGGACCACACTAGTGAGAATATCTGTATCCAGATTTTAAATATAAACAAGTAAAAATCTAGCTCATTTTTGTGCCTTACTAGGGTATTTTGTTTGACATTGAGTAGCAGAATACCTATAACTGTATATATGATAAACATACATATTTTTTCATGTATATATTGTTTCAAACATTTTTATTTCTGCAGTCTAAGTAAATTTTAAAATAAATTTGTGAAAGAATTTAAAGTTCTGAAACAAGACTTTTTAACTAGGAATCAATTTCATAACAGATGTTCCTGTTTGTTGGTCTACTTTTTTTCTTTACGTTAATTAATATATCTGTTCTATTGGCAATGTTTTTCTATCTTCCTGTTTTGGTCACCTGATATAGCTGGCAAAATCAGATGCCTAATACTGGATAGTATATAAAACTATCTTTAATATTATTTATTAATTCCAATGCGGTAGGGATTAAAGTTCTAGTTCTATTGCACTGGAGGCTTCATAAACATATTTGCTCATAACTTTACAATATATTTAATTGACATATGAAATAAAAACCCAAAATGCCTAGAACATATTAACATGGATCTCAAAAAAACAAAACACACCAAACAGCTTGCAATTTTGTATGTGTAAAAATAGCAATGTCTAGATAATGATATGTTTCATTAATAAAAAGAGGGATAAAGAAAAAAGGTGTATTGCTTTGAAAGAAAGATACTGAAAAATAAATTTGAAATATAATAGCTACATATTATCTTTGAAAGGCATATACATACACGTTTGAAAAATAGTAATTACATAATTTTCGCAGAAAATTAAGAACTAGCCAGAATCTGAGGTACTGAAAGAAAAAAAAAATCTGGAACAAAGTGATATAGATTGATTTGTGTTCTTATGCACACTGTATTTAGAAGTCACAGAAGTACATATTTAACTTTATGTATATGTTTGATTCCATTCAGCTGTACAATACTTCAGCCATATATGTCAGTCCCTTTAGCACCAATAAAACAGAAGTGTGTCCCAAAAGATACCCTAAGTGGTTGTTGAACCAAACAAAAATTCAGATTTTGCAAATGTCACATGGTCAGCATCAGAAAAAAATCTAATGAACCAAGACATATTTGGAAAAAATATAGAAATATAAAGGGAATAATAAAATATGGGAATAATGTACCTGTTCTTTCTACAAACTTCTCCTTGTTGATGGGCTTCTCTTCCACATATCAAAGGGTCTCTGTGCAAGCATAAGGAAAAACTTGCAAGAATAATTCTTTATATGCAGAGTTTAGAAGATTTTGGCCATCTACAATAGTGAATAATTACCTAGTAGACTCTTCGTAACTACCTAAATGAGCTATGTACCTAACTCCTTTTGGATCTCAGCTAATCTATCAGAAACATGCTTATATTTTGGAAAGCCCACATAATCAGTTGTTCAGCCATTTCTGTTTCAAGAGGGTAGGCATTTTTTTCTGATAAGCATAAAAAGACATAAATAATCATCTTCTGAACGAGCTTTAGTCATCTTTATTCTTGGAGATATACTCAGTAAGAGATAATATTTTTTTGTCTTTGTTGTGTTTCAACTGATGGTTTTCTGCCTAAAGAAAGTTTTATAAAATAGTTTAGATAACACTAGCTACTTGGGCAGATATAAAAAAATAATTTTTATTTTATTTTTTTAAAAGAGTGACAAACGGACTGAAGAAAATGCTGTGTAAATTATGTGTGTTCCCTTCCAGTATAATATAAATGAATGATAACATTTAGTTAATTTAGTTCAGGATCACTTGAGCTATAAAAAAATGCCTAAGTATATGTATGTGAATGTACAGGGATATAGGTTTTGTCCTGGAGTTGTCTATATTAGAAAATTGCCATTTCAAATCTATTTCCTATCTAGATTTTACAAAATAAAAATCCTGTGGTTTTTATTCCCTTCTTTTAGGATATCTTTAGCCAGAAATTATCCTACATTCCTGTTCATAATAGAACTCCTGGAGTTTTCCCTTTCTAAATTCAGCATAACTGGTTGCTAGCAAAAGCCAGTCAAAGATCAAAGAGACACACAGTCAGCACTACATCAAGCAGTATGTTTACTCCTTGAACCATTAGCAACACCAAAACTTGGTACATATCATACAAGTCAGTGTTGTTACATGATGCTTCTGATTTCTTTCTCCATCTTGAAATTAATTTGCACAAGAAAACAGTATCTAAATGCAGTTTATAACCTTTAAACTGTTTAAGAAATGCTGTGGTTTTACTGGGGATCAAAGTAATGTGTTATGATGAAAGTCACTGTATTTTATCAGTAATAACCTGATATAAATACACATATCAGAAATCTGACATTTATTCACAATCAGGAACATCGTATCAGTTACATAAAACAAGGCAGAGTGAAATTTAAGAAGCAAACACTGAAGTACAAGTCTTTATACTTGTTGGAGCATAAATTCTTATCCTGCATTTTTCAATACTTTCCCTAAGATTTCTGTAACTGTCCTTATAGACATAAGATTATATTTAGCAAAATTTTCTCAGCAAACATTCTTCTCATAATAAACCAGAACACAGTTATAACACTTTGCAACCATTTTGTCTCATTGGAAGAAAGCGCCAAAGAGGAGTTACATATGTTGAAACAAGACTAAATACTTACATAACAAAAACTGGACTTAGACTTAATTTTAATTCACTGACCCTGGTTCTTCATTGTTCTCAACCTTAGCCCGCCATTAATACTAGTAGCAAAAAACCTACGAATTTTACGTAAAAAGAATTTATTCTTAAAATGTACTTTGTTTTGCTAAATTGCATATTCAGATGTGATAGCAAATTATTTTCTTTCAACTGTTCCTAATGTTAAAGGGGACACTAAAAGCTCCCTGAAAGCTTTATTTGTCAATGGCAAGTCTTAGGTATATCAATGCAACAATATTTCTGTGAGCTAATGGAGTGTTAGACATTACTAACCCCTCTTGAAGACTTTTGGTGTATTTTTTTTAACCTGTAGATGTGATAACTTATTTACTGTTGTAACTATTTTGAAGATTAAAAGAAGCTTTTAAAAAAACAATTCTCTTTTCAGCAGTGAGTGACAGTTAACTAAGCGGGCAAGTCAAAAGGAAATCAATAAAGACAACCTAAGGTCAGAAGTGAGAAAGTCAATGCTTGTACACAGTTAAAGCAATGTATTGGCAGCAGATGAAGTTAGAAGTAATATTGTAAGCAAACACTGGATTTTGTTTGTGTACTTTGTCAAAAATTCATACATGCAACATGCCTGATTCACTCAGGAACAGCTGACCTTCACTGAGTAAAAGCTACTCAGAAGTTAAAATATGTCCCTAAATCATCAAAGTATTCCAGAAATAATATTTTTTTCTTGACTTAATTTCCATTAGTTAAAGTTACTGTAAAATAGAGATATATCTGGTCATATGCAATGAAAAATGAAATTTTGATAATGCCATTTTTGTCCACTGCTCATTTTCAGTCATGAATATCAAGCATGTAATCTGATATTCTTATTAAAAACATAGTTTAAATAGAAAATATAATTGTCAGAAATAGCCTGCAAATAAAAGTTTAGCTAGTTCTACCTCCTCTAACAGAATAATGAAGGGAAAACTGGTGAAGGCAGAGCTGTTAGTGGGAATTTTAATTTGTCATACCCTTTAATACAGCCTTGGATATGCTCAGTTTTCCTAAACTCCAAGAAGGTCAAGGACTGAGAATGCACGGATAGTATAGCACCAGATCCCCGTTAATTTTCCCCCAGATTGAAACAGAATGCATAATTTTGCATTTGGAATTGTAGTGACCCAGCTTTTATCTTATTTAGGAAAGGGGAGAACAAGCACATGTCTGCTTAGAAAAAAGACGTTATTGTAACAACTATATATATATAGTCATAGCTGCTATCTGGCCCTCTCAGTACAGAACTAACTGACCTGGGCTGCTTAATATTCTTAGGTGCAAACAAATTCACACTCAAAGGCAAATGTGATATTAAAAAAAAAAGACCAACAATAGAGCAAAACATCTGAATTCAAAGTAGTTAACATCATGAAATTCCACACAGAACTATTCCTAATATAGGAACAGAAAGTTGATCAAAGACAAGATCGTTGCTTCACTAATGTACTTAGCTTAAACAGTGGCAATACAGTTAATATTTCCAAGTCACTGTATATTTGTTAAAAGCAAAATTCTTCAATATCGGTTTATTAAAAATTGATCGGTTGCTGAAGCTCAGGAACAACCACAAAGACTGGGTAGCAAAATTTCCTTTGTGGTTTACTGCCTATAAAAAAAAATATAATTAAAATAATTTACTACTCCGTATCACCTGCAAGTGAACAGACTCTTTGGAAAAGTTTTCTTTCTGTTACTCAAGAGAAATTCCCGTTTGATATACATTTGTTTTCACATATTTCAGTGGGACAGCCTCTAATTCATACTGACATGAAAGTACACTTGCATTCCTTATTTGTAAAAATACATGAAACTGGAAAACCCGGCCATTTCCTATCACACACAAAGTGAAGCAAAGAAAGAAAGAGATGTCATTCTGATTTACACATATTACCAAAGTATTACAACATTATAATAGCCATTACTATTCAAATTTCCATGTTTGTTTGGGCAGGCTTAGAATTAGTGAATTTCTTGGATAAAGTTTTTCATAGCCTTCCTTATTGTTGCCAGAAACAAAGTAGGAACTTGCTTCCCTTTGCCAGGTTGATTAAAGTTTTTGCCTTGTTTCATTTTGTTTCAGATCTTGGTTACATGCCTACAGGGTGACACCATCAAGCATCTTGATGCATTTACAGCATTGAGTGTGCCAGAATTAGCAACTCAGATTACCCTACTGATTAAATCTGGCAACATGGATGGTTGTCATTGATTTTAACACATTCAATATTTAATCCAAAATCTCCAAAACTGTCAAAAGGCTACAGCCACTGACTCAGCAATAATTAACCTATCTATTAGAAATACGAGACTACCACAGATGTCATAAAAGACAAAACAAGTTGAGTTCAAGAGTTTCCACAAACTTTGATTTATATATGCCATGTCTCTTGATTCTCAGACCATTGTGTAGGGTGTCATTCTCTTAGAGAGTTACTCTCATTAGTAAATTTCTGAGTATATATTCTTGAAAAGTCTTTTTGTAAAGACATATTTCCTAGAAAAAAAAGGGTATTGCAAAAGGCTACCAGTTTCAGTGACACGCTTGAACTAATGTCAACTGGGTTAGCTAGAAGCAGCACCATTCTGCTCCGCAGGGCTAATTTGCTTAAGCCGATCAAAGCATCTTTTACTGACCTAGCAAAACTACATCTATGTGATACTATGTGCATGTGAATAGATGGAACTATAAGCAACTTGTAAAATAAAATATTTAAACAGATAAAAACCCACTTTGAACTTAGCATCCAATTATATCTGATTTTCTCTCAAATTTAAGTTAACTTTTCTGTAATTGGCAATCATAAGTCTTATACTCTAGCAGCTGTTTCCCTTCATCATTTTAGAATTTTGGTCCACTACCAATTTAAAAGATTAAAAAAGAAATAATCTGTTGCTATTATTTCTTGTTCCATTTCAGTCCCATTTTGATTTTTACCCATTCACAGAATGTTTCCTAGACTGTCCTGAAACACACAATCTAATAAATGCCCTTTTAATATTTTAATGTGGTCATCTGAGTTCTGAAAATCTTTAACTATTATTGTTCTGCTTTGTCTTGAAGTTTAAGAACTCTGAATCATATTTATTATAGCTGATTTTGGTAAGGTATTTCCTTCTTGAAATAGTATGTGTTCTTCCACATAATAAAGATCTCTCGAAAATGTAGGATGACACTATAGTTTTCACAGAATCCTAATAGCAACTCCGTAAACATAACTTTCAGATATTTCAAAGTGTTGACTGATGCTGTTTAATGTATTCCAGGTTGGCAGTCAAGTTTACTGGGTAGAATATGACTTTGTACTGATACTATAATTGCTCTATAAGTTTTGTTCAACTCTGCTTTGGTAAAGTGTACACCTTGACTGAGCAAATGTAGAGCAGGTCAGAAGAAAAGCTGCATGCATGGCTGAGTGCAAAAAACATGCGCTACAGCAGTACACTAGACAACCAGTGTTCTGTCACTTTTGATTTCATAAAGCATCAAAATTTTTAAAAGAAACAAAATAGCAAAGAATGAGAAACGTGACATTAATACATGTCTTTAAGTTGATACTTCCCCCCTTAACAATAGTATTTAGTGCTTCACACCACATACAGAGATTAAAAATGAAGTGGTCAGTCACATTCATTCTGAAGTCAGTAGGTTTTTAATTATTCAGTATTTTCCTACATTAAGATCTAAACTTTATTATAGCTTGCAAAGACAGGAAACAAGGTTTTCAGAATCATGTTCATCAAGAAAAGGGGATGCTGGAGATAACTACCATGGATAAGACTGAAAAGGTTATCCCTAACAACGCTCATCTAATAACCAAATTGTGAATCATGTTTCCACCTCCACCTGATAATTTTTACTAGACTATGAAATGAACTTGGAATCCTGTAGCTGCTGACATGGACACCCCTGAAAAATAAGAGAGCATTCAGAAAGATAAGTATTTATATCAAAATTGGCCCACATATCGTAAACTAAGAATAGCTATACTGTTATGTAGGCAAAGCATTTGAATGACAACTTCACTGCATTCTAGAATTTCATTTGGCTTGAACACACTTACTTATATGAAAATTATTGCTTGTGCTAGCACTGTGCGATCAAGGCAGAACTAGTACATTACTAGACAAAAGTGAAACATTTCTACTCCATATTTGTACTTTCTCTGGCAGTTTCATTTTATAATTGACAGATTAAATCTTTTTATTTTACAGTAAGACATATTTTTTATCTGCGATAATTTTCTTAATCTGTCTGATACAGTGTAAAGCTGTAAAAAACAGATCCAGAGAAACATATTTTAAACTAATGGCAATGGTATGATGTTAAATTCATTTGCACTTAGAGATATCCAAAGCAATATTCACATTTATGCTTTGCAGTTTTTATAAATGGACACAAACTTTATAGAAACTTTCTTTACTATATTTAAATACATTACATTAATTCAAACAAGAATGACCACTTGGAAGAAGTCATCAGTTCTATCTTTATTTTTATTTCTACATGTTAATCATATGTTGCCTCCAAGTTTCCCTGAAACTTTCAGCTACATGAGTTTATCTTCTATCCTAAACTATTGCATACTTGTTGCACTGCTTAAACAAAACTGCATGAGCAAGACATTTCTCTACCTAGACTTGTTGCAGACAAGAAAGACAAGAAAATATCAGTTAATAGGCAGGTTTCTGAGAAGAAAATGCTCGTTGCCATTTCTTTTTTAAGAAATTTACTACCAACCATTAACTACTATGCCATGAAACCTCAGCAGTTACTAAAATTATACTGGAAAAAAAAATATTCTTGGAACTATGCTGAGTTAATCTACACAGCCAATGTAGCAGACTGGTTACCAAAAGCAGCCTTGTCCTGGCCAAATGGGAAGTCATAAAAAGACACTTTACCCAATAAGACAGCAAAGCTTTTTAAAAATTCCTGCATTGTGGTGCAATGCCAATGTTCTTACTGAGCAAACATAACTGATTTAAAAGCCCTGAAGTCAAGGCACCTGCATCAAAAATGAATTTGGATCAATATATAAATAAAAAAGTCAAGCTTTTGATTCCACTTGATTTGTAATGAGATTTAGCATTAATAGATTTGAAACAGTATTACTTATACAGTGGCTTGAATATGAGTTTTGAGGACAGGAGAAATCTGCTCTCTACTACTGCACAGTGCTGCAAGAGTACTAGAATAGGTCATTTGTCCCTAGTTACAGTAGAAGCATCAGCAGATTTCTAATTTCTTATTTGCAATTTTGTCACATGGTCAAACTTTCAACACAAATGTAGAATCTATCAGAGAAACTTTATTAAATAATACCAATACAAATAAAGTTAGCACTATAAATAAAGTTATTTTTTCATATGAGGGTTATACTTGTATTATCTCTGCTGCTTGCTATACCATTTTCCTCCATTCACGCTATTATTATTGCTTTTTGAAGAGTGTGTAGAAAACATTCTGCTTGTTCTAAAAACATGCAACTTCTTTATAAATACTTCCAAAATTTTTAGCCATTTTAATCCTAGAACTCCAAACCCAATAGCCAGTTAGAGATTGTGTTACTTAATTTTCACATGTAGTTGCTGTATTTGGTACTTTCTTAGATGAAAAGTAACAGAAAGCTCATTGTTCTAAAGCAAACAGCATAGTTTTTCATAACATTTTTTTTCACTCTTCCACTGTACTCATCTGTCTAATATAAATGGTTCAGGATCAAAAACTGTCTTTTATAAAACCAAGAACTGTATCTTCTGTTTTCCCTAACCCGATCTTGAGAAGGAATTGTAGGAGACCGATATGATGTCTCATAATTCGCTTACCAAGCAATAGGAAACCAGTAGCCCAGATGGCTCTTATCACAAGCAGACCAGCCATATCCTGTTTGCAACAGGGGCTAGAGGCACTCAAAACTTTCCAAACTAAGCGGGCAACTGAAACTTGCTGAACTAAGCTACAAGATATGCTAAAGTTGTCTGCTGACGTGGTGTATGTGACCACCAAGGGGTACATCAGGGGCAACTGTCTTCCGAGATACTTGTTAAGCAAAGATTGGCCAAGCAAAGTGGTTTCTATACTGATTGGTCAAGTATCGAGCAGACTTTAACTATAAATTAGTACCGTGTCCCTCCACAACTGGGACCCTGGGACCCCCACCATCGTTGTGATCAGAGGATTGGGAGTCAATGGGATGCCGCTGACGCTCAGAGGACCGTGAAGACGCCAAAAGGGCCTATGGTGGTGACTATACTCTTGCTTTGCTCTGTAATACTGCTTCTCTCTTCTGCCTTTCTTCTACTTCCTCCTTTGCTCTAGGGCTCATTTCAGTAATCAAGGCTGGGACATAACAATAAAGCTTTAGCAGATGGCATCTGACCTCATTTGTGTCTTAATCTCACGTGTAGAATCGTTACAGGTCCTCCTGGACCCCCCCTCCCCCGCCACGCCCTGGATCGGGATGTGACAGGAATATCTTTGTAAATTCACCTGTTTACTTGCTGCTTCAATAATAGCATTTTCTCTGAGACATAAATACTGTGTCCACCTTTAATGAGAAAGAAGCCAGATAGGAAACTACCCAATATTCATCAGCATGACAATGTGGCAACTCATTCAACTAAGGATCGGCTCCTTGCAGAAGAATTTAAACTTTATTAAAGCTAATTAGAAAATGACAGACAAGATGGTTAAGAGGAGATTGTAGAGGCGTGTATAAATAGGAAAGGATGTTTAAGAGTCAAGTCTTTGAGCAACATCTGAACAGAACATATAAAGAATTAAATACTATTTAAATTTTAATAACAGGGCTAACAAGGGGGTGACAATGGCAAACTCTGATGTCTGAAATCTGCAATGAAAAGCATACTTTTGTCAGATGGCTCAATCTTACTGCCCGAAGGTAAAGCATTAAAAATTCAGGGGGCATTTTTGGTAAGTCACTTGTTTACGAATGACATCAACAAAAGGGGACCAAAGCCAAAACACAGGCAAGTTTTGCAGTGAAATGAGAAAGCTAGCAAACGGCAGAAGCAGAACATCCCTACCACAGCATCTTTTCCCTCTTAATGAAAGCCTGGTGTGTAAATCAGCGTGATTCCAGTGATTTAGAGGAAGTCATAACCAGACCCACCTGATCTGAACTCAGTGCCGATCCTGCACTAAGTAGGAGGTTGAACTAGGTCCCCCAGGGATCCTGTGATTCTATGGTTTGCACTACACCATGATTTAGCTGCTGACAGGGAAATGCACAAACATTTTTGCTCATATACTTTAAACTTGTAGTCGACACTACTCCCACTACTCCTGCCTAAGACTTACGGCTGACAAAGGAGGACAGTAAAGAGAGAAAAACAGGGGATTTGGTATTTTGTCCTCCTTACTACCAAGGGAAAGCAATAAAACAGTATAAGTATTGACTAAAGAGCCTACCCATCTTTGTATCACATCTGTAAGGAAGACAGTGTGGCAAAAATTTTGCTGAGTCCAGCTCACCAGGCATTTAAAATTCCTTTCCATATTCATGCATTTTTTACACATTAGGTGTGATCAAAGAGTAGTTTGGCATGTTCGTTTAATAGAGTTGTTTTGAGTTTCCTGGGGCAAGAATGTGGGAAGTATGTTTGAGTTATAGCAATTGAGCAGTCCAATTTGCATGTAAGCATCAATATTCCCATGGCACCTGATATTTTTTTAAGCAAATAATACTGGAAACGTTCTTTCCTCTGAAATATTCCTTTACTATTAGGATTTCCTCACAAGTGACTCAAGAGAATGTGATAATCATATAATGCTTTCATTGGGTTAATTACAATTTATTCAGTGTTTACATTATTTTAAAGTGTTATTTAAATTTTCCTCAGCAGTATAGGTTTAAAGGTGGTTCAAGCAAACTGTAACACTGTTCATCAACATTAGAAAGGAAGTCATTAGATGAAGGATAATTTGATCAGCTTTTGCTTTATTCTTGACTTCTAATTACCATCACATCAATATCTATAAAGCTAGAAATGAAAAAACAAAACAATAAATGCATACTTTTCCAGCTCTTGCCCAAAAGCCAACTGTAACTAAGGGTATAGAGACAAAGCATGTCATAAAATCCGGTGTCATTAAATCACATGTATTAAACTTTCTATCACATGCTGAGTGTTAAAGATGATCGTATTGATATTTCCGATGGTAAAAACTGGCACCTCTCAAGATGAATGTCCCTTTGCATGTGGGCATAATTTATAGTGTCCTGGTTTGAGGTAAAACAGAACCAATTTTCTTTTCAGTAATTTTACTTTTCAGTTAAATCTCTTCTAACTAACTCTCTGAAATTAATTGCATATTTTTCAGACAACGTCTGCTTCTGGCAGTGATAACGTCTGATCTTTAGAGTTAATACCAAAGAATGGGATGCAGAGAGGCTCCTGCTTATACTTATTGTTGTAATAGCCAAGGTCAACTAACTTTGTTGTGCACCAAGTTGGAGGGTAGGAAGCAGAAGAGCGTATAGGGGTCGCACCTGTGGGGAGGAGAGGACAGGACAGGTGACCCAAAACTGACCAACAGGGTATTCCAGCCCACCTGCCTCATGCTCAGTATAAAAGCTGAGGGATTAAAGGGGTCAGCCTCTTTCTTCAATGACTGGCATCCAAGGAGCACTCTGTGTGTTTGTCTGCCTTTGATTCTGATCCATGTGTTCCTGAATCCAGATCTGAAATCTAGTTCCTATCCATCACTGAGTCCACTCTGGGACTTTTCCAGGACCTGCTGGTGACATGTTTGTCATCCTGGGAGGCCAATATGGGTTTGTATATATTTAATTATTTTCTTATTAATATTATATTTTCTTTTTATTATTTATTAGTGTTTCATTAAAGTAGTTTAGTTTCATTTCAGCTCATAAGTCTCTCTCTCTCTTATTCTTTCTCTCCCTTCAGAGAAGGGAGAGAGAAGTTAAAGAGAGCATCTGTCCTTCATTTTAGTGGCCAACCCAGCCCAAATCACAACATATAGACCCAAATAACTATGCTACACAAAGGAGAGAGTTATTTTTATTAAAAAAGTATTTTGTGTTTTTTTCACTTGCAAAATAACCTTGAAAACGCAAAAACTGTAAATGACTATAGGGTAAATTCATCCATTTTCTGTATCATTGCTACTTGGCCACAGGTTGAAGAAGCTGTTATCTGCTTCATTGCTATAGATCAGAAAGACTCAGGGCTCTGAATACTCAACTCGGTTCTCCAATATAGGTTTGTTAATAAAACAAAAAATAATAATCATGATACCCTTATCTTTGGGGCAATATCACAGGTTAAGTTAAAGCTGCGCTCTCACCAGATCCATATTTATGACCTTATTGTTGCAGCACCTTTGAACAAGTTTGAGCAAAAGAAGAATATTTTTGTCCAGTTACATAAAACAATATGGATCTTTATGTCTTTGTCAAGTGTGAATAGATCAATTTAAAAAGCACAGACTGATAGAATCTGTCTTAAATCAGTTCTACAGAAATACTGCTAAATCTTAACAGTCGATGGCTAGCGATGGGAGTTCTATGCATTAAGAACGAAGTATTTAGAAGTTTTCAGTAGCATATATGAATAAACACACAAACCTTGAAGCTTTTCTTACACCGCATTTAAAGTGTTGTAGTATCATTGATTTTTGAGATAGTCCTGATTCACAAGCATGTAAGTGAGAGGACAGGCAATTCCAGAAAAACATCACCCAGAAATATAGATTTGAAAAAACAGCTAAAGGCTATTTCTTTCTCTTCTGTGTTGGATAACATAATCTTAATGTATTGCTTTTTTTTTAAGAGAGGAATTAATCCAGTGGGATTTGTTCAGGAAAAATGCCTTTTGAAAGTAGTGAACATCAATGTCTCTGTGTAAGAAGAAATCTATGTAGTTGTGATATGCAATATTAAATGTTGGCCTTTCAATACACTTTGTATTCCTGACATGCAGATACACCTTAATGTATCAGCTACAGTGCTCTAGTAAAAGCATCTTTTCCAATTCTTAATCCAGCCTCCTAGAAATGAGTGGCTGACACTAAAACCCTTCAAACAGCTTAGACTCTCAAGTGGGATTTGTGTTTTATATGTACTTGTCATTGTAATGGAAAACGCATTGTCCTAATGCCAGGTTCTTAAAGTAAGGAGGCCCCTTTACAACAAATGTAATAGTAATTCCAGGATTTACAAAGAAATGACAGTAAGGTTTCCCTTAAGGTTGGATTTTAGCTAATCATACAAAAGGATTCCACGCTTCCTTTAAAAAAACCCACACTTTTTAAATGCAAATAAGGATGAAATGCAATGTGTTTATAAAATATTGGGATGATTATGGAAATAGGCGTAATTAGGCAATAGGGCTGTGAGATTATCTGTGGGATTTACATTCACAAACCTTATGGATTACATTCAGATCTATGAACTCTGTGTACATACACAATACTGAAAACTTCAGTAAAAAGCTGATCGTTGCTCTTTCTTTATGCTATCTTGGAATCCAGTTCCCAAGAGCTTCTGTTATAAAGCTAATAATCCCTGGTCACAGATTTAAGTGCAGTTCCACTGAACATGTAATTATTCTAAAGCATAAGAACTTGGATTGAGGACTGGTTGTCATGTCATTCAGGCAATGAAGCCACCTAAAAAGTGTCTGTGAGAGTTGATGGAAGCTCATCACTGTGGAAACCCTTTTCAGCCTTCTTCAAGAGCTTGAACAAACGGTCATCTACATATATCAAAAACTGAATGGGAAAACCCTATCTCCATGAACTCTCAAAAATTATTATATAATCTCAAAAAGGGTAAAAGAGCACTGTGTGAGTTTAAGGAAGTCTCTATTCAGAAAGTTCATTGATAGGTAACTTCTTCTGTTCTAATTCTTAAAGTCAATGGTAAGGTTTAAGTGTTCCACAGAGCCATTTTATTATTCTTTCTTTTAAAAAAACTGTTTGTACCTTGAAGTTAAGGTCATAAACATTAATAAGGATTAAATAACTGAACTGATCTAATAATCCCTGCCCTTCAAAAGGAGTAATCCTTTTCTCTCGTATACCCTCTCCTCCTCTCTCTGCCACTTAGCATATTTATTTAGTTTTCTGAATTAGCTTTCTGCCATTTGAATGATCTCATTTGCCTTACCAAGGAGATGAAACAAGAGATGAGGCCAAGAAAAAAGGAGGGAAGTAGAAGGAAGCAGTACGTAGCCCAGAGTGAAAAAAGACTTAAGGGGGACTGGGACTGTCTTTAAGGACCATCTAACCATATCCTGTTATAAATAGCTATACCTCGAGCAGAAGAGTCATTCAAGATGACAAACCGGATGTATTACTTAGGCAAAAACTCTATATCAAAGTTACTATACGGCCTCTAATACACAAAATATCTTGTTTAGAGGTAACTAAGCTGTGTTGAAGTGGGATGGGACTGTTAGTTAGACATATCTTGTTCTGTCTGTTTGCTCATGCTGCTGCAGGCCACCTAGTAAATGAGAATTCTCAACTTCAGCAAGACTCTGTGAAAGGTCTTATTGAACATTTATCTGACAGTGGAAGTCTGACAGAGTACAAAACAAGCAATTGGACTAAATTCTAGCTCTCAGGAGGGAGTGCTATACAGACAATCTATATCTTTGAATCAAACCTAGACAATTTCCCTAGGTTCAATAGCAGCATGTGTACTCAGTCTGAAGTCTAGAAGCTTAAAATAATTGCAACACATAAATGATATCGGGAGACATGTCAGACAGGATGCTTGATCAGATCCAATCACAAAACAATAAAAGACCACAAGGACCCAACTATCAGAACTAACACAGCCTTGTTTGGTTTTTAAAATACGTATTAAAAACCTTTAGCAGTTTCATTGGAGCAAGACCAGCAGCCATAAGTTAATAAATGTTTCATACAAAAATAAATGGTAACTTTCTATTAAAAGAGGAGACTCAGACAGCCTGTTTCATCGCAACCACTATAATGACTACATTCCACATAACAGAGCAGAATTCTCCACTGATCAGTGCAAATCCAGGAGGATTTCATGTCCTCTTTTCAAAGGTAAAAAAGGGGCAAAGACACCACCACCTAGCTATCCTAATTGACAAGTCACAATCATTAACAGCATGGCTCTCATAACAATGTGGATTCAGGGGAGCCATTACTGGTTTACACCGTAATATGCTAAAGAAGAATCAGAATCAGACCCTGGGGTTTAAAGCTGAGTCCAAAACAGAGAAGGGAAAAAATCCCCTGGTGTATATTAACACAATGTGGTATAGATCTATCGTCTATAATGCATTGGCTTGCTTTTAACTCTCAGCCTGAAACCAAATCAATTTCACCAGTTTGCCCTGGACAGAGACCAATTGCTAACCTTCTTTCTTCTCTTTCCTGCTGCTTAACGGGGCAACAAATAATGGTTTAAAATTACTCTCAAAGACCTACCCACATGACTTTCAGAGCAGAAACCAACGTAACTTAAATGATCAAAAATAATTTGCATTGCAAGGTGAAATGTCTCTGAAATACACAGAAAAGAAAAATAACGGGTAAAATTAATACAGAAATACCAATGGTCTGTAGTCACTGCAAGTCAATTTTAAAACAAATTCAAAAACAGGAAGGGAAGCTTCCCAGTATGTATTAATGTATTGCAGAACACTTACCATCATTCTGGCATTGCAAAACAACTATAAATCTGGTTAACTAGCCAATAAAGTGGATTTTGTATCTGCTGTGCATTGCCAGAGAAACAAAACAGCTGGAGCACAATGACAACTCTGGTTGTGAGCAGATTAAGGCTGATGTGTTTAGGGTCTTTAACAGACAAGCCTTTCTGATATTTTTATGTGAAAAACCACAACACCCCCAACAATACCCAGAAATCTACATAAAACTAATATTGCAAACCTAATAAATTTATTACAGAAGAAGCATGAAGTTGGTTCTTAAGGCCTAATTCGTAGCTTGAAGTATATCTAAATGTTGGTACTCTTTTATATCCGCTCTGCACTTACTACACACAACACTTAGCAATGCAGCCACGTTTAGTAAAATATTCAAATATTTGCTCAACTTCAAGAGAAGGGGTCACTCATGAGCCTCTTTTATTTTATTTTTATTTATGCTTAGATATACACAACACATATAATCAGAATGTTATGCATACTTCAGTCTCAGTGTAACGAATTATAATGCAGCTTTTAATAATTCACCATCTCACAGCATTTCACTCAACAGGGCTGAAAGTCTTCTGTCCTGCTCTTTGTGATCAGATCAGAGAAGTGGTTTTATTTGTGTTTTCAGACATACCTGTTTCTTTTAAATTACACCTGAGAGTGTGAAGAATAGTATTTTGGCTTCCAACAGTTGTTCATACATAAACGTAGCATGGATCAGCAGATGTTTCTGCTCAAATCTCCTTACAGCTCTAGAAAGTCTTCAGTCTTAACAATGATCCATTATTCCCAAAAGGCCACAGATTAAATAGTGAACTCAAATCTTAAGTACGCTATAAAGTTCTGTTCAGAAACAAGATACAAAAAGGCAGCTTTTGGAATTAAAGACTAGACTAAATTTTCCAGACAGACGCAGCCTAGATAAAACATACCTTTCACTGGACCAGTCTTGCAGAGTTAAATGTGAGTTTCATTGGTGTAACTGCCTCATTATTTACCAGTACTTTAAAGCATGGAAGGTGAGATGTGCTGTCATTTATTCATGAACTAAATTATTTATTGTACATACACAAAGATGCACAGTAACTGTAAGAGTTACACATACATTCAGATGCTCAAAGATACAGATAAACAATGCTTTTCACAAGTTTTTTGTGTCTTATAAAACTGACTTCGATTAAATCAACCCAGAAATCTCATGGTTTTGCTCCTATCACAGGAGAAAAGTTTTAGGTAAGATTTTTTTTAATGTCATTGTAAACTAGTAAGCTAGACTTTCTGATGAGCATAATCAGTGGGATACGGTGTTTTTAAAAAGTGAGTAAAGTGCCATAGACAGTCCTTGGAGGATGTTCTTACTTGCTGAAATGTTGAAACTCATGTAAGAATCCAACAGAACAGGCCCAGAAGAAACAGGTTACTAAATATATGTTAGAAGCGTAAGAAAAAGTCCCAAGATAAGGAATATCGTAATTTTAATTACTGATATTCCAAATTCTGTAACAATTTGATCACCGCTAGTATATTAGGTATGAATTTGCTAAGGGAAAATCACAATCACCGCTGCCCGCAATTACCAGCTGGGTTAAAATCTTGTTCTTCTCCACTCGTGTTATGGCTATATCTAGGCCATATGAAATATATTAAATGTTTCTTTGGAATTTATTCACAAAATTAAGGATTTGGGGTTTTCATTAAACTCTGGTAACTGGCCAATAATGTTAAATTTTTTTCATACTTCCTATAAGAAAAAAAAAAAGTGTGAACACTTTGTCAATGTAGTAAAAAATCTAATAGTGACGACAAGGGTAATAATGGTAACTGATTTTTTGACCAACAAAAGATTAAAGATTTCAGAAGAAAATCTGACATGCTATATCATCTAGGAAATGAAAATGTTTCCTGTTTTTATCTATACAAGGCCTGATCTTTTGTTGAACTGTTACCTTATAGTTTGCAATGAACACAATGCTATGCTACACTGATAAAAGACTGTTGTATTCATAAAGTACAAAGGTAGATTAGATAGATAAGAACTTCCCAACCTTGTCCAATATCAGATTGAAATGAAGGAAAATTTCCTCAGGTTATATTAAATGCATAATGCAAAGAAGAAAGTCAATTCTTGTTTTCAATTCTTGCTTGACTTTAGAAAGACAAGGAATATTGTTGAGTTCTCAAATCAAAATTAACTTTTCATGCACTCCTATTGTATGTTGCTAGCTTCATTTCACTGACACATAATACACGTTTACTAGTATCTGCTGACCAGAATCTGTAAGACAAAAAAATGCGCTAAAAAGGATTTTTGGCTTTGACAAGACATGTAGTTAAACAATTTCTTACAACTATTTTCTGTGTATCTTGTCTTTTTGGAAAACAGGATGTTTTCTTTCGTCTTAGTGTAAGTTTTCATTACTTGCTTAGTGCTTTTGGTCAGCTGCTTACTGAAATCCATCTCTAACAATTTTAAATATTGTGAAACAGGAACAATATTTTTTTATCTGTGTTGTTTGATTAGACTGGGAAAAAGAATCAATAGTCCCTTATTACATGAAGACATAATGCCTTAGATTGAAACAGTGACATATATTTGCCCAGAGAGGTTGTTGAAGCCCCATCCCTGGAGGTGTTCAAGGCCAGGCTGGACGTGGCCTTGGGCAACCTGGTCTAGTGAGAGGTATCCCTGCCTGTGGCAGGGGGGTTGGAACTCGATGATCTTCAAGGTCCCTTCAAGGTCCCTTCCAACCTAAACCATTCTATGATTCTATGATTCTATGATTCTATATTAGGTTAATCAATATGAAATGAGTTCACACAAGCATAGCTAAGAACAAAGAAGAGTGTGAAACAACAAGAAGTGGCATAGCTTTCTACTAGAGCTCTGGAGAAGTTTTATGCTTGCTATTTGGCACCTAGAAAAGTATATGAGTTATGAATCTAGATTTTTATAAAATATGTGTTTAAAAGTAAGTAACTGAGCCAGATTCCTTAGAAGGAAGAAACACAAGGAATGTCTACTACAGATCAGCTTCAGACTCATTGATTACTTATTATCACATTGTTATCTATATAATTACACATAATGTATTATTCTAGCATTTGTAGTTATGTGTGCATACAAACTAGTATTCAATTTTCCACTAACTCATAAAAAACGTCTGAAAGACAAGGACAAATACTATGTGCAAAAAATTTAGAACAGTACCTTTCATTTCAAGTTAATAATTAAAGGTATGGCAGTAAACCACATTGAAACCAGAGGAAAGGTATTCCACTTCATCAGCAGATCAACTGTTTTTCGTAAGTTAATTTCCTACTGGTTTAGATTCCTGTACTGACTGATTGCAGGGACAGATGAGTACCTGTGCTGGCTCAAGGAAAAACGCAAAAGAATACAATCAGATGTGCACTTATTAAATTAAAGCATATGAAAATGTTTTAACAAGCATTGTGTAGGAATAGTAACATTTTGATGCTTATCTGGATTCTTGCTATGCAGGATTTACAGCAGAGACTTTGTTTTTTATTGTTATTTTAATGGTAAACTTTGGCAAAACAGTCCTCCTGCTTAACTGGCACTTACTTTCTACTACTGTCATATGATGAAGTAAATTTAAACCTCATGACAGGCAATTGGGGGAAGTCAGAAGTGAAAGGAATAACAAGACAATGATGTAAGCCACATCTGATTTTTTTTTCCAGTGGACTTAATTCTGTTAAGCACTCTCAATTAATGTATTTTTATGTCAGATATGATGAAAATTTGAAGACAAATGTTTAAATTCCATAAAGCATTAAAATATACGGAAGGTATCAATAAATCTAGAGCCTATACTAAAAATTAATCCTTATACTGCACTCTGGTTACATTCTTCCAGCATTGGCTTATCTTTGTTTTCAAGTTTAAGTGTCTCAGAATTCACACAGAATTTCATACTGTATACTCTGTACAGGCTTACATAAAAAAGATTAATACTGCTTCACATCTGCAATATAGCCACTGCATGGCTACAGCTAGGTGAAAACAACTGCATTTACAATAAAAGCATAGGCTACAGGATTTTGAAGAGATTTCTAAAATGCAAACAGTAATTTCTTTTCTGCAATATTGTAGTATCACACTGATTGACAACCATTTGGAATTTTTACTCTTACTTCATAGTGCTGAAAGGTTAGGTTTGAACACGAGCTCTATAGAAAAAGTACAGAGTACAATACAAAATACAAAGGGTAATATATGAAATTAAACATTTGAGAGAAATTGGACTCATATAAGCAAGCCCCTTGCTCTGTGAACCTGAAGATATTACAGCATATTACGGCAAGCAGTGTTAAAAATCAGAAATTAATTCCTTATTTATCGCCACAACAAAGACTACAGAAAAATTTGAAAAACAGAAATAAATTTAAAGTGGCTAAGACATGAAGCTGAATGAATGTATCTTATCTTAACTGGATTACTTAGAAAGAGAATCAGAGATTCAACATGACTATTTTAAACGGTAAGAAATATTTCATCTGATTTTAATAAGTAAAAGAAATCTTGAAGCACAAGGTGAGGACAAATGTCTTTGGCAGCCTTTTATTAAGTACTAACAGGTCATATGGTAATTAGTTTTTTAATAAGGGTATTTAACTTATGTTTTAAAGTAATGTCTAACCAGAACTTCAGATAAAATATGTTTTATATAAGACAAATCTTCTTTGTAAGAAGTGGGTGAGAAATCAAAAGTAGTGAAGGAGTCATTAGAGTGGAGGAAGGTACAAAAGTCCAAAAAACTACATGACTAAATGAAGAGGCAGGTCCAAAATAGACTACACCAGGTCTGACAGATGTGAAAATCCTGAAAATTAATTACTTTTTAGATGAACAATATCATCTGAAAAATGAGTTCATAGAAGAACTGGGAGTGGGAGGGTGTGTGCTCAAACCCAAAAAATCCTCTACCAGAGCAAAGATACAAAACCATGAGTGACATACTAAGGGATTTTTGACCTGTTCAGAATTCAGAGAACTTGCTTTTGAATTAAAGTTGATGGAAGGCACCTTTACATCAACCTGTGAAAGTTATGTGAGGGGAAAAGAGCTACGCTAAAGCAGAGTGGTGAAAAATTGACAAGAACGGTATCAAGCTGCCTAGCATGTGAAATAGAGAGTAAGAAAGGACCGTATTGCATGTCAGCTTTTAGTAGTCTGGTACACTTTCTAAAATCTTTCAGTGGATAGCTTCGTAAAAGTTATGAAGCACTTAATGGTGTAGAAAGGGGAGTAAGGGGATAGACAAAAAAATGTTATCAAGCTAAGTACCTAACTCTTCCTGACCAAGCCTCGAATTGCCCACAGTCTTGCAGTGGAAGTACTGAGATCATCTCTCTACAGTAAAATCCATCAAAATATCAGTGGGTTTTTTTTTTTAATGCAGAAAAGCTTATTTTAATTTAAATAAAAACTAGAAAAGTTTTCAATATAGACAATTCAAAGAACCTACAAAAAATGGAACGAGAAACGTTAGCACACAAATCCCCTCCTGCCTACTATGCCCTAACTTGTGAAGACATAACTTTTTTCCACACAATGAAATTATTTTTTACGTGGCAGCAAATTCTGCCTAGTCTATTCCAGGCCCTATAGAAAGTTCTTCCCATCCCTTCTGAAGCCTGGCTAGCTGTCACTGTTCCTTGCTACAGTCACACAGTTTCTATTTCTACATGAAGTGTAGGCTCCCAAATTTGTGTTATGACTCTATTGCCCACTATACCCTGTGGTGTCTGAAATCTCTTCTCTTGACAGGCTTAGTAGCTCCCCCCTGAAAAAAGTCGCTTGAGTTTCCTCATCCTTACACTTTAGCAAATATTTGATATAGATTGAAAATATTTTCTTCAAACTGATAAACAAACTGAACCTGATTAATGAATTCTGTACCTGTCAGCAAAACCGTTTATATTCAAAATTGTAATCAATGGGGGGTTTTGCCTGCCTCTAGCCTGCCTTTTTTTTTTTTTTTTACAGTACTATATAAAATACAATTAAGAGGTATTGGTTTCATAAAATTCAATTTCATATTTCTCCCAAATCCTACAAGTTTTTCTCTGGTACATTATTCGAAGTTTGAATTGATACTTTACTTCCATTTCAGCATGGCAGAGTCTCAAGATACATGTACTTGAAAAAAGGGAATATACACACTAATTTGGAAAACTATATTATATCACACCCTCATAAACAGGGGAAGTCTAATCAAATCCATAACTGATTTTGGTTTGGCAGTAACCACTGACTTATAGGTTCTGATTTATTTTAGCTAGAACAGAAATAGTGAGTTTTATCTGGAGCAGTTTGACTTATATTTTCTGCTGGAATTACTCATGGAAACAAATGAAATAACATAAAGGACTGAGGTCTTTGTGGTATTTTTTCTTTATAGAGCCATATTTCTATTTTAGTGTAAGGCTGAAACAAAACAGTTACCTAACATAACATTGTTTAGTAATTTATATTGTAAGTTATTGCTATCAAATGAAAAAAAACAAAAATAATAATCTTTGGAATCAATTCTTTCAAACCTCAATTTATATATTTCATCAGAGAGTTCTTACTTCTCTGATAATTGAAAACCAGCAACTGAAAAAAAATTTTCTTAGTCCAAAGTATGCCATCACACGGCACATGCAGGAGAACAAGGTGATCAGGCCCAGTCAGCATGGGTTTGTGAAAGGCAGGTCATGCCTGTCAAACCTGATCTCCTTCTATGATGAGGTGACCCGCTTAGTGGATGAAGGAAAAGCTGTGGATGTTGTCTACCTGGACTTTTGCAAGGCTTTTGACACCGTTTCCCATAGCATTCTACTGGAGAAACTGGCTGCTCGTGGCCTGGACAGGTGTACCCTTCGCTGGGTAAAAAACTGGTTGGATGGCCGTACCCAGAGAATGGTGATAAATGGAGTTAAATCCAGTTGGTGTCCAGTGACAAGTGGTGTCCCCCAGGGATCGGTGCTGGGACCGGTTCTCTTTAATATCTTTATTAATGATCTGGATGAGGGGATTGAGTGCACCCTCAGTAAGTTCGCAGACGACACTAAACTGGGGGGGGCGTGTTGATCTGCTTGAGGGTAGATTGGCTCTGCAGAGAGATCTGGACAGGCTGGACAGATGGGCTGAGGCCAATGGTATGAGGTTCAACAAGGCCAAGTGTCGGGTCCTGCACTTGGGTCACAACAACCCCATGCAGTGCTACAGACTGGGGGCGGAGTGGCTCGAAAGCTGCCTGGCAGAGAAGGATCTGGGGGTGTTGGTGGACAGCCGGCTGAGTATGAGCCAGCAGTGTGCCCAGGCAGCCAAGAAGGCCAACACCATCCTGGCCTGCATCAGGAATAGTGTAGTGAGCTGGAGTAGGGAAGTAATCATCCCCCTGTACTCGGCACTGGTGAGGCCTCACCTCGAGTACTGTGTTCAATTTTGGGCCCCTCACTACAAGAAGGACATTGAGGTGCTGGAGCGTGTCCAGAGAAGGGCTACCAGGCTGGTGAGGGGTCTGGAGAACAAGCCTTATGAGGAACGACTGAGGGAACTGGGGTTGTTTAGCCTGGGGAGGAGGAGGCTGAGGGGTGACCTTATCACCCTCTACAACTACCTGAAGGGAGGTTTTAGAGAGATGGGGGCTGACCTCTTCTCCCACGTGGCAAGTGATAGGACAAGAGGAAACGGGTTCAAGTTATGTCAGGGCAGGTTTAGATTGGATATTAGGAAGCATTTTTTCACTCAAAGGGTTATTAAACATTGGAATGGGCTGCCCAGAGAGGTGGTGGATTCACCATCCCTGGAGGTGTTTAAGAAAAGGGTAGATGAGGTGCTTAGGGACATAGTTTAGAAGTGGGTGTTTTTAAATCAGGGTAGGTTAACGGTTGGACTTGATGATCTTAATGGTCCCTTCCAACCTCACTTATTCTATGATTCTATGATTCTATGAAAATTACACTGATTTGTCATGTACCTATCAATGGTGGCTAAAAATTTAATTAAATATTGATCAACAAAATCACAATTTTTTAGTAATATCATGAACTTAGCTCAGTATTTTACTCAAAAAAAAAAACCCAAAACATTTGCAGCTTTCATCAGGTTATTTTTTGAATTGGCATAAAACCAACCGATTCGGCTGTCTAAACTCCTGTCAAAGGCAGAACTGTAGATCATGAAGCCTTGTCTCAGCTACTGATAAAACTGAGCATAGCAATACAAAGATCAACACAAGCTGTGAGACTTGAGATAACCACTCTGTTGCTTAGTTTGTACAAAATTCCATGCCACTTTCCGTTTTTAAACAATGTTTTCACATTCCATTAAATCCAGGTTGACACACTAAAGCAAAGCTATCCCAAAATATGGAAAGACATGTTTGTAAATAATCTGTTTGAAGTATTCAAATGACCTGTTTATATTGCAGTGACTCCTGAATCCACATCTTAATCCCACTGTGGCTATCAGTTTCCAGCCACTCAATTTACAGGTAGGTTCCTATGGACAGCACAGACACGTCTTTTTATTGTCTCAGATGATTGCATAGGCTGGCTCATTAATGACATTTTAAAGATATTTATTTATCTATTTATGTTATCTTTTGCCTGTTTTCAAGTTGCTGTTACACAATTTATGTACACGTAGCAGTTGAAATTTATCTTTCATTTTATTTACTGGATTTGAGCTGGTGATCTCATTCTCACTATTAAAGCATTAGAGGACATTCAAGACCATTTAATGTATTTGTTTGTAACTTTTTTTCCTGTTTGGTGGGTGAGGCGCAACCTGATATACCTAAATTGGGAAAATCTACATCTCTAAAACTGTTTTCTCTCTCATAACACTATAATATCTTGTTAAAATTTTATTAAACAGAAAAATTGTAGTAGTCCAAAGATTTGATAAAGTATGTTGCTTATTTTCTCATTTTGCTTTCTTCCAAAGCTCCAAGGAATTCAAGGTTTTTCTGCCACATTTCTCACATCCTCCCTCCTCCCCTTCTACCCAGCAACAGCTTTCAAACATCTAACAAGCTTTTGAAACTTTTCCATTAGAGAATAAAAGCTGTTTTGACGGTCAGTTATACTATCCAATATATTCATTAGATATATTCATTAGCTTAACTGAAATTTGTGAGATTGTATTACTGGTACTGTAATATTTGCATTACAGCTAAGCATTCTCTTAGAAGTGAGGACTCTTCCTTCATTTGTTAATTTTCTGTCATTTGCTGCAAGCACTGTAGTTGAAATTTCACATTCTCGTTTCTTCTGCCTCCATGATCTCAAAATCTAGAGCTCCAGCAGTTTCACTGCAACCAGACTTTGCTACTAAAACATGCTTTTGATTAAATTACTAGAAAAATAAAAATAAAAACAAAGCTGGCATGAAATTAGGTTACACAGTATGAAATTATTTACAGCAGCCCACCAAGCCCTACATAAGGGAAAGTCATAAGTGTCTGAATCTGCAGAATTTATGCAGCTTGACTGTATTACATCTGGATGTCGACAGCTGGTTATTATGTACACCTAATTTATCCAAGCAGTAAATACCACAAGTAGAGAAATCTATTCACCTAAGGCTTATGGTTCAGTTGGTTTATTATTTTATGTTGAAAATAAAATGTAGAATAAATTACGAGCAACTCTTCCCCACATTTCCTCAACGGTGCATGATGCTTTATAATGTAAACACACTAAATGAAGTGTCTTTGATCTAATTATAAATCTGGCAATGAATATGATTCCTGATTGTTTTCCAAAATAATTACAATAATAATTTAAAATTCTATCATTTCTTCGATAAATGACAAAGGGTATTGGAACAGTTAAACTGTAACTGACAGCAAAGGACTAGTTACGGCCTACAAGAAGGAAAAAAAAACCCAGCAAACTGACCTTTGTTAGTGTGCTACTAAAATGACTTTAATACGGACTAATTCTATCACTAAGAAGAATACTAAGAAAGGGATATGAAAGAATACTAAAAATTAAAATGTCTCAGATATTATCTTCCATCATAAATACACCTGAGACAATCTATGTCCTCCACTCTTACAAGAAGAGATTTCTGCATGAAGACAAAACCAGAAGTTTATTCCCCCTTCTTGAAGCTCCTTAATTCATATATTAATCTGAAGACATGTAGTTGTCTTCTTCCTGAATAACCAGATGTGTCTCTTTCTGCTATGTGCTATGTACTCACTTGTACCAGCATAGGGTCTCTAAAGAAAATGCCATAGCAACAGGCCAAGGAAAAATGACCTTCTACATAATCAGTTAAACAGACACTGAAGTTGTAGTTGAGCTTTGAAAACCACAATTACTAAGTTCTTGTTCAAAAAACTCTTCAGAATCATTACCAAATTCTCATTCAAAACACTCTTACAAATATCACAGAACGATAGGGGTTGGAAGGGACCTGTGGAGATCATCTAGTGCGACCCGCCTGCCACAGCAGGGACACCTACCGCACGTTGCACAGGATGGTGTCCAGGTGGGTTTTGAACGTCTCCAGAGTTGGAGACTCCACAACCTCTCTGGGCAGCCTGTTCCAGTGCTCTGCCACCCTTAAAGTAAAGAAGTTCCTCCTCATGTTTAGACGTGATCCTCTTCAACCAAGGGAAAGTCCTCCTTCCTCCAGACCTTCTCTGTTACCTGCAAAGTCTGGGACTCCTGAAGGCTGGCCTGAGCAGTGAAGACTGAAGCAAAGAAGGCATTCAGCAACTCTGCCTTCTCTGCATCATCTGTCACCACAGCACTTGTCTCATTCAACAGCGGGCCCACATTTTCCCTAGTTTTCCTTTTGCCTCTGATGTACTTGAAGAAACCCTTCCTGCTGACCTTGACATCCCTTGCCAGATTTAATTCCAGGGAGGACTTGGCTTTCTTCATTTCATCCCTGCATACTCTGATGGCATTCTTGTACTCTTCCCACGCGGTCAGTCCCTTCTTCCACATACTGTAAACCTCCTTCTTGCGCTTGAGCTTTTTCAGAAGCTCCCTGCTCAACCATGCAGGTCTCCTGCTTCCCTTGCTTGATTTCTTGCTCTTAGGGATGCATCAATCCTGAGCTTGGAAAAAGTGACGCTTAAATATCAGCCAGCTCTCTTCAGCCTACCCACCCTCAAGAGCCCTAACCCATGGGATTTCTCCAAGCAGTTTCTTGAAGAGACCAAAATTAGCCCTCCTGAAGTCCAAGGTTTCAACCCTACCTGTCGTTTTGTGCATGCTGCACTGAATCCTGAACTCTATCTTCTCATGATCACTACAGCCAAGGCTGCCCCCAACATTAATGTCCTCCACCAGTCCACCTTTTTTTGTCAGTACTAGGTCCAGTCGTACACCTCTCCTTGTGGGCTCCCCCCACCATCTGAGCCAAAAATAGGATTAAGTTCTTCCTTTTTCAGTGCTTAAAGACTGTACACAAGTTTTATTGACTGTACTAGTTAAAAATGCATGTTTAAATGTTGTCTTAAGCAAGGATGCTTATTCATCAGAGCCTTAAGATTTGCTCCAAACCCTCATGGAATCAATAACAATTGTATAGTTGACTTTAATAGTTACTAAATTAGACCTGTAAATAGACAATAACATACTAAGAAGAAGAAAATATTCTTCTTTAAAGACGACCCTTGTTGCAAAACTTGATAACTCTGGATGTTTATAAATAGAATGCTAATGTCCAGAAACAAACCTTTGAAAGCTGTCAGGGGGCAGGATAGGAAGGGAGAAGCGAGAGATTTAACTAGAGAGCAGAGAATATTTATGGATTCCCATCATATTTCTTGGAATAAAAAAAATGGCAACCATTCACCAAACACCATTTAGCTGGAATCTACAGCTTACTGTATAGTAATAATAAGTTGCATACCTATGCTAATTTCCATTCTGGTATCTTGCAGCATATGCAAACAGTGACTTAAACTTTACAATATGGCTAAGCATAATAAACACAAGAAAGTTGACTACAGAAATAAGCACTTGAAGAATGCGATTCTCCAGATAATAGTTCTCAATCTCACTGAAAAACTGAATGAAGGCAAATGAGCCAAAGAAACTTTTTTGTACCTATTTCCTTTTAATGAGAAAAAAATATATTCATATACAGAAATGACAAGTAAGTTTCCATTCAAATTACTTCCTGACTTAAAAAGTCAATTTCTCGCTTTCTCACAATTCTTAGTGCGCAAATGGATTAGCCTTTTTTGGGCTTATCAGGCTTGTGCAGGAAACAGGGTATAAAAATCTACCAGTATTGCATCTTTTGAAGAACAGAGTTGATTTGCTGTCACAGCCTCCTCCCGCCATACACCTTCACTCTAAAGCAATATGAACCAATAATTTTATAGAACACTTTCTAAAACTTAAAACTGCTGTTTTAAAATGAAATACTAATCTTTTAAAAGTACTCAAGTTTACTCTTAATGTACCAATAATTTTGAAAACTACTTTGGTCACAGGCGAGAATATAGAACAGGTGGGTTTTTTAATATTTGGGAAGAAACTTAGCAGTAAAAATTAAGGAAGAAAATCAAACTTCTGGAATTACTTAGAGAATTTATTCAATATTCAACTGCCATCAAAGGCAGGCCATTACTTTGCCAACTTGAACTCTCTGATTGCTAAATCAAGCCATCATTTTTTATTCTATCCAGCAGATGTGTTAAGAAATACAACGACATCCAGCCTAAAATTTCACTGCCTATTGTCACTCAATCATGCGATTACATTTCTTGTGAATATATTTCATCTTCACTCAAGTGTTCACCCTTGTGCTCAGCTTGTTGCTCCATCTCAGTATCACTTACTCAGATTGCATGTATTTATCTTCTTAATGTTACTTCATAAATCATTCCCTAAGATAAAAATTCTTGGTTGTCTTCATTCTCATCCCTGCTTTGGCTCATCTCTGTTCAAACAATTTACTTGTATTTGTTGCCATTGAATGCAAAAGTCTCAAAATCTTAATAATACATCGAAAAAAGCCTTTTTGGATTGAAGAGGAAGAAAGCATTCAACAATAGTCTTTTCTGTAAATAACAGAAACTGAAGACTACAGCAGTTTCTGGAGAAGTTCCAAGCAATCTGTCCCATTACAGTAAATATTATCTCCATATAATTGTGTATATCTGTTCCTCTGAGTTTGACAGTATGTTTATACGACAAAGAATGGAAGGAAAACTCAGAGTTCTTTTATTTGAATATAAGAGTTTTGTAGAGTGCAAACTGTCTTTGTTTTGGTCTTAAAAAATTAATGCTTCTCAACATATTTCCATTTGCTTATTGTAATTTGCTAAATGGATGATTTACACTGATCTGCATAACTAGTTTTCTAATACTGTAAGAAACTGTCTTTAAATACACACTTCCTTATAATATATTTAGTATGTATTTATATTTACAGTAAAATTCACAAACATAAGCAAGTGGGCAAAGTATAATTAGGCCATTTACTTTTTGTCTTAATTTGAACCTAGAGTATCTGTGTCTTCTTAAAGAGTTGGTGCTAGAATTGGTATCAGTTACTCTGCTTATTCTCCAGTCACAAGGAAGAATGGGTATAATATTAAAAACTTGCACTACAATAACCAAGGGAGGAGTAATTTGTGTTCTATGGCAAGCTTATCGTTCTCTATCATTCATAGTCAAGAAAGTATTTTCTACACAGATGTTCATGACACAATCCATGGGGAAAATATGATGCTTGCTAGATAAAATTCTCATCAAGAGGAAGCTATGGTAGCTTTCCTTTGATTTCCATGTGTGCTAGAAATACAGAAAATACATAACAGCATAACAACCAGATCTCATTGGCTGTGTTAACACAGGTTAAGACAAGGAGAGCCTTGCAAGATATTAAGGCAGGCAGAAATTCAGAATCATTCAACATCTATAGTGAGTGCCCTACTACCTCCTATGTAACGTACTGCACAGTTCTGTGAGGTACTATAGATACACTGTTGTTAGTCCTCTTTAGGAATTTAGGAACTGCATCAGGAGATGTCAAAACGAGATCCGTAACATAATATTTGAAATTCTATTATTTCAGAAGCATGTTGTTGGGACTAAATGTTAAAAGATAGGCTGCCTATGCCTTTGTCAGGATTTGCAAAGAATTACACTTAAAGAACACCCAGGAAATAAAGCTTGAGAAGACAAATACAGAAGTGCCAAGTGGACAATGTTATGTGGGAAATTCTCTTACGTTTTGGGGGAAATTGTCACAACTGGATGTCTATCTGAAGTGTCTCTACACTAATGCATGCAGCAGTTTCTGCATGCAACATTGTCTCTGTTGCATTTCAGCTGAAGACTGGAAAACAGGTGACTGCCATTCATGGCAAAGCTGAATGTCAAAATAAAACTAAATCAGTCTCATTTTGCTCCTCTATCATGAAACCCAGAATTTATTTCTTCCTAAACTTGAATTATCATAAGAATCTATGAATTTTAGTCCTGGAAAATAAATTATTTTTACGTTTATTAAACTCTCACTAATGAAAGATCCAATGAATACTGAAGGAAATAGGTAATACAGAAGACTGAACTAACTCTCAAAATAAAATGTAAGAGTTATTATACAGATCCTCCAAGAAGCCAGAATAAATCAGATTTTAACATTTAGCGTATCCCTCAATTAAAAAGCAAACAATCAGAATTCATCTCTGCATTATTTCCTGTGGTCTTTAAATGGAGCTGAAAAATATAACTCCAAGAACTTAAAGGTGGAAAATGCCCCTAACAATTTACAGTGGAGAAAAGCCAACATTTTGTGTTTTAAAGCATTTAAAGAATCTCCATAAAATACCTTTTTGGAATACCTCTGCAGTTTTCACATGCTGCCAAATAGGGTGATTTTTAAGGTCTTTTCATGCTGTTGCACACATGCACTTACAACATAGAAAACAAACACAGTCTTATAATAATTAATTTAGCCCAGATCTCTTAAAGTTACAAGTCTTTTTTTTTTTTTTTTTTTAAAATTGCAGTACGTTCTGAAGCATACACTTTGACACTGGCAATCACAACAGATCATAAAAATTGTATTTTAAAATAAGGAGGATTTTAGCATAAGAAAACATTTTACTAAAATATCAGAATAATTTCCTGTTAATGTCAGAATAAGACAGCAGGTCCTGTGTTTTCAAAAATCTGAGGGATCAAATATAATTAATCAATTTCCTCAGAGTACTTGTTTACATTTTGTGTATTCTGCCTTAGTATCATCATACATATTCTATTAAATTATCTCACACAAACTGACAAGTACTTATACCTACAATACCAGTGAATTTTTTTTGTTTGTGTTTGAGGATACTGCCAACCATATTGTGCAAATCAGGGTGACACAGAAGAGGTAGTGATAAAAATTCTAAACAATATATGTAATTAACTCCTTGGGAAAAAAGAGAATAAAAATAACTTGAAAAATCAGACGTAAAACTTTCCACTTATTTATACACAGGCACAAATCAATATCCAAACTGATACACATGATATGTCCTTTTGCCTATAAAACAAAGGGGATGACTTACTAGCACTGAATGGGATCTTCTTTAGTTTAGGCTATAAAATCCTATTACAGAGATAGAATGATAAAATCTAGATTATCCCCTAGAAATTGGGGTTTCTCAATTTAATTATGAAGAAACTGATTCTGTACTCACTCAAGTAAAAAAATTATTAACATAGACATCAAAAAGACAAAGATGAGATTTGAAGTTGAAGAGAAGTCCTTGATGGGTCAAGCATAGTTTGATCAAGACTAAGCATAGTAATAATATGTGCACTTGCCCTACGCTTCTAATTTCTTTTCATTAACATTATAACAGATATTATACTATGGAACATATACTATATATTATTAGATATATAATTATATACATTATATATGGTAGATACATGCTATATATACTATATATCCTACATATAGTGCTGTACAGTATATTTATAACACAATAACTGTGTATTATATATATAACATATAACACATTATATAACATATAACATCTATTATAAAACAATATATAACATATGACATATATAATATAACATAGGTTATAACATTATATATGGCATATGTTATAACTCCTGTGTGTAATGCAAATCTCTAGCAGAGCTCCTGACGTTTGAAAAACTTGTTATGACTTTAATGAGTTCATCCTCAAAATAACTCTTCAATTATTCTGTTAATGCTTTGTTTTGAACTTGCCGGAATTGATGCAGTTTTCTGTTCTTATTTTCCAGAAACTATTTTCACTCTCTAAACTTTACCTTAAAAGACCTTCATTCTCCTGCTTAACCTGTTGGATGAATTTTGCTGCCCTGTCACTCCCTTAGCATTTCTTGCTAAATTGTATACATTAACTCCAATATAACATCAAATACATTGACTTTAAACAACCTCTCTGCCATCTGGAATCATCAACCTGGTTAACCAGGTTAACCTTTTATCTGTTTCTTTTCATCTTCCTTTAAGTAATTTCTTGTCTTAAAAATGCTCTAGGAATGGAATTACCTGACGGCTTCTCTTATATAAAGATGTTATATTTAAGTCCATTATGATCTCTGGTACATCTTGAATCAGATCTAAATTGAGTACTACGTCTCCCCTTAAAGATTTTCTGACTGATTGCTCCAAAAAGCACTGACTCAAATTTTAGATATGACAGAAGCAAGCATCTGTCCTGATATGACATTTATCCAAGATTTATGAAGTTATCTGAAGCCTCCCATTATTACTGTATTTTGCAACCATCTTGCTCTTTTCTGTTTCATGTTCTTTGTCACTTATCATTGCACGGTAGAAAGTACAGACCTGATGTAATTCTCTCTGTATTTGGGTAGCACATTTAAATCCAGAGAGATTCTATAGTACTGCTGAAACAGTTGCCTTAACTGTCTTATCTGACTCTACGTTTCAACATATCATTCCAGTCATGAACTGTAAAATCTACCATAAAGTTACAATGAAACTTCTACTTTTTAGTTATCATATCAAACTTTCCTATCAAGATGACTGTTTTATTGTGATGCTCATTTAAATGCATCAAATTTAATTTAGTCATTCAAGGAGAGTACTCTTTAGGTATGTAGCTTTTATGCAGAAGTACACAAAACTGTAAAAATGTTCTTCGCTATTTCCTACTCCTTTGTTTGCTTATTTATTGCCTGTGTCCTCTACCTTTTTTCCTAGGATACAGAGAACTTAGAATTTAATCCTGAAATTGTAGACCCTCCTGTACCACATGCTATTTTGTTCCAAGTGCCTTAATCCAGAATTTGCTTTAAAAAGCATCTATTTAAGTATTTTCTTCTCATTTATTTACATGAAATTTACAGACTTCACCTATATGAGTTCCTGAAAAATCTGTATTCCTCTTCATTACAACATTTTCTCAAATATCACTGAAACTTGTCGGCACAAGGTTTTGCATCAGAGACAGGAACACAGAATGTTCCAAAGACTGCTACACTGTCTTTACCTTCCAGGTAGCAAACTACATTTTGCTTTCAAGACTACTGTGCTATTTGAACATATAGCTGGTGCCCATGCACACAATGACCATTTAAGATTCTCCCTTGCCAAGATCTTTTAGTTTGCTTAGGAAGCAAACTACTAAACTTCTCACTGACATCACAAATCTAGTTGTTTATGTCCAAAAATTTAATCTCTCAGTACTACATTCTCCTTCCATCATTTGGAATCCCTGATGCCAGACGATTATTTCTTTGTCAAGATATTACAGTTCTGTTACTCACTACCATGAGAAGGATGCATTGGTGAGGGAGAAAGAGAAAGGCTGAGAGCCCAGAGGATAAATCACTCCAGAACATTCACTAGTATTTTGTCTGAGTACCTCTCTATCTCCCTCAACTGTTTCAGCACAACAGGGTGTGTCTCAAAAAGGAATATGTTCCAGAGGGCTATGAATTACCTCCACTGCATTCATGCGTACACCACCTACTGAACTGATCACTTCGTAACAAATTTAGGGCTCCATTCTAACCCTCCTGATAAACTCTGCAAAGAATTCAGGGTATCATTCTGCACCACTTGATTGCCTGTTTTGACAAAAGTAGATCCAGCTGTCCTCTGCAGATGATCATCTAAGACAGAGTCAAATAAAAGTTCACTGCACTTTGAAAAATCTCAAATATTCTTTCACAGAAATACAATAATCTACATTTGATTTGTTGGTTTTAGTTTGTTTTTTTTTTTTTCTTTTTCAAAAGCATTAACAGGATATTATGTACAGAGCACTGGAAGATAAAAAACACAGTCCAGCAGTAATTTAATATAATTTCTACTGCTAGATGAATGAGACAAGAAAGGGTGCGAGAGAGAGAGACAGAGTGGGAATGGGAATAACCCAGCCCAATCTATTCAGCAAGGTTTACAATACATAGAAATACCGCTGTTTTCCAAACTATAGTTTGTCCTTCACTGTCCTGTTTGGACATAATCTTCTGAGCATATAATGAAAACCGAATGCCATAAATAATTACATATAATAATATTATATAACTACATATTATGCTAAGACCAAAGTTTTCCACATTGAATCCCTAAATCTGTAAAAACATGGCTCACTTTTAGGGTTCCAACTTTGAACATTTTGTACATAAGTACATTAACATTTTCTCCCTAGCATCTGATGAACCTACCACTGTCATACATATGCTATGGCTTCAAGCTACACTGTATCAAAACCCCTGAAGTTCAAAACATTTCATATGGAAATACATAAACGTCAGGCATACACATCTTCTCACCTCCCTGATGGATTTCATTACCCTCAATTTCTTTGCATTCAGCACAGTTCTCAAATCACCTTGTTATGACTGCATTGTTCTTTCACAGCTTTCCTTCCCTAAACAGTGCCACTACCTTCAGAAATACTGTTTTATTAACCTGTTCAGCTTAGGTAAGCAATAGTCAAAAAAAGACATACAAATCAAATCTAAAACATGGCTACTAGCTAAAGAAATTTCAGAGATGTGTAAAAATACAAACAAAAATACCAAAGAAAGCCCCACCAACAGCTCTGAAAACATTGTGTGGAAAGAAATCAGCTTTATTTTTTTTATTTACAAAATGTTTTTTAAGTACAGAAAATATTAACTCATTTAAATGGAAACTCCTTTTTGAAACTGATATAGACCACCAAAACTAAAACAATGAGAAAAGACCTTCTGGGTCAGCAAACCAGAAAACAAGCAATCATAGAATAGTCAAGATAGTTTTTCCAGAGACACTCACCTGGGGAAGAGGAAAGGCAGAGGCAAATTTCTGCTCTGCATCTGGCCAAGGAAGCAGCTATCTAGTTCTCACCTCTCATGGAAAATCTACAGTTGTATCTCAGACGTAACACAATGCAATTACCTCATGCAATTATCCATAAAAACCTTCCTTCAGACCACATACAGAGAGACTGTTAGACAGGGAAACCTTCTTAGTATTGACATCTCAACTTTCAGTTTCTAGGGAGAGACAGTAATTGAAAATGAAGTGTGAGTTAGGGTTAAGTGGGTGAGCCTCACTTATGAAAGTCATACACGGTTCAAGATATGGTTTTATCCATGATAAGGTGTCCACTAAAATGAGTTATCATTGGGTACTATCATATTTAGTTTGTACCATTGTAGAGTATTTTTTTCAGTTTCCACTTTTTAAACAAGAGTGATTAAATATATAACGAGACTCTGTTCTTTCACTTTGATAAAAATTGCAATTATTTCTGGTTTTGCCAGGCCTTCAGCACTGGAAAACTTATTCTAAACAGCTGTACTACTCATTTTGAAGTATGTTATCAGAGAACAGTGCTAGTTAGTCTTCTAAAGATAACAGTCAGTCAGGATTACAGCACAGTCAAGATCACAGCACTGAAGGCAATATTTAGATTCACGTGTTACCATATAATTCACAATAAATACAGAAAAATCCTACCAGAATTAAATACTATCAGTTCTGAAATATTTTGAAAGAAAAATATTCCCTACATGATACTACTTTGGACCTCAAGTCTAAAACAAGGTAACTTCAACTGATTTATTTTAAAATGTAGTACAGACACATGGAACACCTAATGAGTAATCTAAAAGTTAAGCTTACGTTTAAACTTTATCTTGTGGAATTTTGACTAAGTAATACAACTAGACGGACATTATTTTAGAGACCCTTGTGGCCATTTAAGAGAACTAAATTGGAACTTACTGTTCTGGACCCTAAAAGATTTCACCCTTCCTGTTCCTCCATGAATTTCTCACTTAATTGTGGATTTTTTGTCTCCTCTCACCTTGCAGTAGGTTATACAGTCAGCAATGCTAATGCAGTAGCTTATTCTCTTTCAGATAGAGAAATGATAATATACAGATATGCATTTTACAGTTACATTTTACAGCGATAGCTCTCCTGAAAGTTGAAGCCAGTAGGTGAAATAAAGTCCCTGTTTGTACATAGTTCTCTTTCACATGACATAAACAAGAATGAAGCAGTAATACCAAGCATCTGAATATTGTAAGTGCTGAAGAAAATTCTGTTGGGTCACAAGTTGCAGACTGATGGTAAAGCTGATAAGTAAAGAGCACAGACCATGTCACAGAGTAAAGCCAGAAATAGAGTATGTCAATAGTTTTCCCAATTCACTGACATTCATGACATTAGGATGAGAAAAATAAAGGCCATGCTGATTGATTAGAAGGTTTGTTTAGTTTAAGAGTATTTATAGAAGTACAACATATTTTTAACTTATTTCTACTAATCACATACATTTGAGATGGTTACTTAAACACCTTCATAACTGCCCTACAGGCCCTCAGTGTGTTTACTTCACATAATGTTTTGTTTTGACTTTCCCACTATGTTTGTAGAGACGGCAACAAAAGAATAAAAATACATAAATTCCAAATAACAACTGCCTGTAGTTTGTTTTCCATTACACAAATTGATTTATAATGTCTGTAACATGCATTTCACTCTGGAACTCTATGCTGTTTAAGCACTCAATAGGCTCCTTACATGCTGCTGCTCCATTCTAGGTATAAAAGTCTGTGTTTTGTTTTAGTAGCTTTGAATGTCTGTATCCTTCAGCAATAGAAAGTTTACAGTTATAACTCCTACAGTATCGATCAAGATCAAAGTCTAAAACATGAAACTGTTGTGAAACATAATGTGAAACATAATTGTGAAACATAATTCAAGATAGCATTATGTCTCCTCATTTTTATGATTAAATAATTGATGTATTTATTCCTTTATTTTTTTCAAACAACAGCTTGTTTTTAGAAAGGCCCCTAAACAGTGTCAATTAATGATTAATATAAAAAGTCTGGAAATATTTCAATGAGTTTTCTACATGAACTTGTTTCTTTGTAAACACTTTCTTTTTCTGTTTTTATTAGCCAAGTTAAACTGAGTTTAATATAACCAATTTTTAATGCATAACTTCTAAAGTTTTTTCATTAAATGCATACAACCAGCACTAAAATAAAATCAAAGTCCATTCATGATGAACGAGTATCAGCATATAAGCTTTTTCTAGATTCTAGTTTTAAAAAAAAAAATTCCTCATGTTTTTCCTCTGACTTAAATGGTAGTAATAAATATTATACTGAATTCCGCTTACAACTAAGACCATTTTAGTGAAAATTCTTTATTCGTGTATTCATGGAACCAAAAAAGTTCAATTCCACTTTTCCAGCTGTCTATTTTCCAGCTAGAAGTTTCTATACTCTGGTTTTGGAGTTAAATTAAATCACTCATTAAATGAATTTTAATTCAGATCATACAGATCTAATTACAGAATGGTCAGGGTTGGAAGGGACCTCTGCAGATCACCAAGTCCAACCCCCCTGTTAGAGCACCTACAGCAGGTTCCACAGGACGGCGTCCAGGTGGGTTTTGAATGTCTCCAGTGTGGGAGACTCCACAACCTCTCTGGGCAGCCTGTGCCAGTGCTCTGCCACCCTCAGAGTAAAGAAGCCCCTCCTCGTGTTAAGGTGGAACTTCCTATGTTCAACTTTGTGCCCGTTACCTCTTGTCCTATCACTGGGCACCACTGAAAAAAGACTATTCTCATCAATCTGGCACCCTCCCTTTAAGTATTTATAAGCATTGATAAGATCCCCCTCAGTCTTCTATTTTCCAGACTAAAAAGACCCAAGTCCCTCAGCCTTTCCTCATAAGAAAGATGTTCCAATCCCGTAATCATCTTAGTAGCCCTTTGCTGGACCCTCTCCAGCAGTTCCCTGTCCTTCTTGAACCGGGGAGCCCAGAACTGGACACAGTACTCCAGATGGGGCCTCACCAGGGCAGAGTAGAGGGGGAGGATGACCTCCCTCGACCTGCTGGCCACACTCTTCTTGATGCACCCCAGGATGCCATTGGCCTTCTTGGCCACCAGGGCACCATGCTGGCTCATGGTCATCCTGTTTTCCACCAGGACTCCCAGGTCCCTTTCCACACAGCTGCTCTCCAGGAGGTCAGCCCCCAACCTGTACTGATGCATGGGGTTGTTCCTCCCTCCCTGGATGCAGTACCCTACACTTGCCCTTGTTGAATTTCATCAGGTCTTTCTCTGCCCAATTCTCCAGCCTGTCCAGGTCACGCTGTATGGCGGCACAGCCTTCCGGCGTGTCAGCCACCCCTCCCAGTTTTGTATCATCAGCAAACTTGCTGATGGTACACTCTATCCCTTCATCCAGGTCATTGATGAATATATTGAACAGCACTGGACCCAGTACTGACCCCTGAGGAACACCACTAGTTACTGGCCTCCAACTGGACTCTGCACCACTAACCACAACCCTCTGAGCTCTATCTGTCAGCCACTGTTCAATCCACCCCACTGTCCATTCATCTAACCCACACTTCCTAAGCTTGTCTGTGAGGATGATGCGAGAGATGGTGTCGAAAGCCTTGCTGAAGTCAAGGTAGACAACATCCACTGCCCTCCCTTCATCCACCCATCGAGTCATGCCACCGTAGAAGGCTATCAGATTAGTCAGACATGACTTCCCCTTGGTGAATCCATGTTGACTACTTCTGAGAACCTTCTTTTCCTCCAGATGCTTGGAGATGACGGCCTGAATGAGCTCTTCCGTCATCTTTCCAGGGATGGAGGTGAGGCTGACCGGCCTGTAGTTTCCTGGGTCATCCTTCTTGCCCTTTTTAAAGACTGGAGTGACATTGGCTTTCGTCCAGTCCTCAGGCACCTCACTTATTCTCCAGGATCTTTCAAATATGGTGGAGAGTGGCCCAGCAATGAATTCTGCCAGCTCCCTCAGCACTCACGGGTGCATCCCATCAGGCCCCAAATTAATTAAGATTTATTAATTAAATTAATTCAGATAATATAGATTATCTCACAATAGACATATGCCTTTAAATGAATCAGCAATCTGTGTGTTTGCATGTGCACATGCATTTGTGTGTACACATGAGCAGTACTTCCCTTCTACTTGTTTCTCAAATTCATCTGGGTAAAAACACATTACTAGTTGTTATCATCTCCCCAGTAACATGATTTTCTGCAGGGAAAGCAGGGAACCGATTAGAACATGTCCAAGGGACAGCCTATAAGGAGAAGGATCTCCAGAACAACAACAGTAGTACATTATTTCCCTGTGTCAAGAAGTACTTGGTGCTTTCCACCCCAGTGAGTTCATCTTTCTCAAGCTCTACTCTACTCTTGAGGACCAAAAAGCAAGCTCTTCATGAGTAATTTCTGTTGTCCACTATTGAAAAGTTACCGGAATTTGAACTGTGCATCTCATCTGCTCATAGCATACCCTGCAAGGTACCATCTTTGATGCTACCCTGGTACTCAGAGAAACATAACCTAGGAAAGGCAACATAAATCTACCAAGCCAATCATGAAAGAGGTGACAGAGATGACTTATTTTCACTAGAAGCAAAATCTTTGAACATAAAAGCAAAGTATGTACAAAAAATGCACAGCTGGTGTCTCGCATGTACATGCTGGATATTATCTGAACTTGCTGATAGCTGTCTTCGCCAGTTGACTGCAGACATTTAGTATTTCAGAAATCAAGCAAAACCCGTAAGTAAGATAATTCTATGACAACATGTAAGTAAAAGATTTCATTAACACATTTTTTCAAAATACTTGAGCATAAGCCTTGCTCTGGAGGAAACTTGTGCATGATATTCTGTTATTTTTTCCATTGGTATAATCATATTAATAGATTAATATATTAAAATAAGTAAAAATACAAGTATGTATTTGAACCTTGTGAAAAATCATGTTAAATTCCCAGAAAAAAAATACCCTTCAGAAGATAACAAATTTAGTAATTTATGGGAAAATGAACTTTGAAGTGCTGTTTACTATATTGCTCTGTTCACATTTAGCAATTATCTACATATCGAGAATATACACTGTCAACTCTACAGAAAGTATTTTCAAAGGGATTACACTTTGTTTCATGCGGTTCTTTTTTCAACTATGCTACAAGATCACAAAATTATGATAGAGATTATAACAATAAGCAATCCCAGAGTATTTATATTTTGAGGTGAAGAACATTATATATATCTTATTTCTGGAAGATGTTAATAAGGGCTAATTTAGTGCTTAAAAAGGCAAATAAAGCCACTATATTAACCTATAAAACTTACAATATGCATTTTGCATAGATGTAGAGAGGAGGAAAAAAAAATCCAGAAAACCTGGAGGATACAAAAATGGCTTTCCAAAACTAAATAAAATAATGACGACAATTTAATTGCATCTCACATGACATATCATACAGAAGAATATTCCCCCATGCAACCATGTATTACATTGGTGTATATTTTATAAACTTGTCTCATCTTTCACACTTTATTAAAAATACAGAAATAAACAACTCAAATTAGTTTTTCCCTCTCAATAAAGATGAGTTACTCTCGCCAGATCTAATCGAATATTTAATTTGTGATGACTATGAGAACAGAAGGAAGTTGCATTCCCTAAGACAACACGTGTAAAAAGATTCTTTCTGTCATTGAGTAGTGCTCTGTTAAAGAAAAATATCACAAAACTATCAAGAAAAACTTTTAAAAGCAAAATTTTATGTAAACGTTTATCTTCAGCACTCAGAAGTACCTAAATAGGAAGGACTCATTTACTTCTTGTCTTCACCTTCATCTGTATCCCAGTGATCTCACTGTATCTCTGGACATAGCCACAGACTAACTGGAAGTCTGAATATTTACTTTTGTCTCCCCCAAACTCTTTTTGTGACCTTGATAAAGCTACTTGTGTAAGCTGTGATGGTATGAAAATTCTTTTTATACAAAACAAATTTTGTTTTCTCAATCTAACAGAAGATTAGATTGATATTATTACTAATCATTAATTATTACTAATCAGGAATAATAAATTTAAGATTTATTTAAAGCTTGCAACCCATATTGTCATACCAACACAAACTGCAGTGTCTTCAAGACCATAGGATATTACAGAAAGTCTGTGAACTGAAGCTAATTGGTAAAAAGAAACATACATTAGTTTCTCAAGTTTTGCTCACATTGAAATTCCTGTGTTTGAACATAACATTGGTATATATGGCACAGAAAATATCACATTAAAGATTAGTGGTGATTTGCACAGTAGAGAACAGTAGTGATTTGTACACATTCAGTTCTTTACGTGCTCCACAGACTACTATTATAAAGAAGTATCAGCATATGTACTAACAGAAGGTGCTTTTACTGTAACCTGTGAATAATACTTATCCAAGGAAAACTATTCAACTTTGCCAAAATGCAGACAAATACAGCTGTCTCCTGAATACTTAACATTGAACACTGAATACTGAACTTTGAATACTGAGTATTTTAATTGAATGATGCTACTCAAATAATCTAATTCTACTGACTAATAATGAGTGTTATTTATCCAATTTTTTCCTTCATATTATAGAAGCTGCTTCTTCATACTATAGCTCTTCATAAATAGCAAATTTTACCATTTCTAAAAGTGTTTACCATTGCCAAAGTATTTTTGAAGACCGCTTGCATGAATCCCCCAAGTCTACACCACAACAATTTGAATGTATCTTTAAAAGTATATTACCTCTGCCATTTACCTATACAATTATATCTCTGTTGGCACTCATGGTTTTCCTATGAAATCTATTGAAACGCACATTGTTACCTAAGGGGATTAACTTTTTGCCTTCTCAAGCAGCATCTTCAGGAAGAAACAAGTTTTATACAAAGGATTTTATAAAAGATAAATCAATTTGGAAGTATCTTTAAGCATGTACATTCACACAAGACAGTAATCAATGCATGAAATACATGCAACATGCCTCTCGTCTTTTTCAGAAATCAGACTTCAAATATGTATTCAGATGAATTAAAATACATTTCAGAAATTTACTAACTCTTCAGATAGAACATAATTCTACAGAATTAACTAACTCCTTAATGGCCTTTAAAAAAAGAAGAATCCATTCGCATTTAGCACAGTGAAATGAAGTGCTTTTCTTCCCTCAGTATTACTCTAGACAACATGCAAAGTGAATAAAAAAGGAGTAGCAATAACACATCAAACTAACTCATGAGCACAGTATTCAGTATCACAGAATGGTCAGGATTGGAAGGGACCTCTGGAGATTACCTAGTCCAACCCCTCTGCCACAGCAGGGACACCTACAGCAGGTTGCACAGGATGGCATCCAGGCGGGTTTTGAATGTCTCCAGTGTGGGAGACTCCACAACCTCTCTGGGCAGCCTGTTCCAGTGCTCTGCCACCCTCAGAGTAAAGAAGTTCCTCCTCGTGTTAAGATGGAACTTCCTATGTTCAACTTTGTGCCCGTTACCTCTTGTCCTATCACTGGGCACCACTGAAAAAAGACTATTCTCATCAATCTGGCACCCTCCCTTTAAGTATTTATAAGCATTGATAAGATCCCCCCTCAGTCTTCTATTTTCCAGACTAAAAAGACCCAAGTCCCTCAGCCTTTCCTCATAAGAAAGATGTTCCAATCCCGTAATCATCTTAGTAGCCCTTTGCTGGACCCTCTCCAGCAGTTCCCTGTCTTTCTTGAACCGGGGAGCCCAGAACTGGACACAGTACTCCAGATGGGGCCTCACCAGGGCAGAGTAGAGGGGGAGGATGACCTCCCTCGACCTGCTGGCCACACTCTTCTTGATGCACCCCAGGATGCCATTGGCCTTCTTGGCCACCAGGGCACATTGCTGGCTCATGGTCATCCTGTTTTCCACCAGGACTCCCAGGTCCCTTTCCACACAGCTGCTCTCCAGGAGGTCAGCCCCCAACCTGTACTGATGCATGGGGTTGTTCCTCCCTCCCTGGATGCAGTACCCTACACTTGCCCTTGTTGAATTTCATCAGGTCTTTCTCTGCCCAGCTCTCCAGCCTGTCCAGGTCACGCTGTATGGCGGCACAGCCTTCCAGCGTGTCAGCCATCCCTCCCAGTTTTGTATCATCAGCAAACTTGCTGATGGTACACTCTATCCCTTCATCCAGGTCATTGATGAATATATTGAACAGCACTGGACCCAGTACTGACCCCTGAGGAACACCACTAGTTACTGGCCTCCAACTGGACTCTGCACCACTAACCACAACCCCCTGAGCTCTATCTGTCAGCCACTGTTCAATCCACCCCACTGTCCATTCATCTAACCCACACTTCCTAAACTTGCCTATGATGATATGTGGGAGACGGTGTCAAAAGCCTTGCTGAAGTCAAAGTAGACAATATCTAGCAGAATAATTTAAATGCAAGACATCTAGTTGAATTATGCCCCTCTTGTTAGTTCTATGAATTCCTCCAGAATTTTAAAAGAGAATAGTGTGATAAGGGTGGAGTAGGGTAGAGTTTATAGGTAAAATGCTTTTCTTTTCTTTTGAGATGTACAGTCACATTATTGTATCAATTTAAAAGACAGCATCTGCACAGATTTAGGCTAAACAGAAGCAGAAGTATCATACTTAGAAGATTAATGAATTATTTGAGTAAAAATATTTCAAACCCACCAAGAAGTGCTGCAAAGGGGCTGACATACCAATATGTTGATAGGCAAGAATTAATAATCATAAAGAGCTAGAAGAGTCGAGAGCCGCAGGTTATGGAGTCATCCATCTGATTAAGCTAAATCAAGACAGCCAAAAATTACTGTCATTTCAATCTAACATTGATTCATGAATCACAGTAACTTCAAATTTTTCGAAAATAAAGACTGGATGCATAATTGTACAACTACTATTCTTCTGGAATAGCTCTCCAGAATTCTTACCCCTCCACTGCTCTCCATGGACAGGTTGTACCTAAGCCTTCTATTTCTTCCCTGCTTTTTTCCCTTTCTCCTCATCCTTGTAATAATATAATCCAACCTTGCCCATTCTGCAGAGGAGAATGGTTTTAAAACAAAAATGAATATTACGTATTGTAGTCAACTGTTCAGATTAAAAATGGGCAATTTTATTGCTACTCAGAAATTTTCCCACATTTTCAAGCGATGATACTACAAAAGACCCACAAACCACCAGTTTGTCTGCTGACACTACAGTGATAAGAATGCATAGGCAACATATCTGTACACCAGAATGGTCTTTTTTCCTAGACAAGACATCAGGTACTATTTACTTGTCCGAGCATTTTTACTGTTCTCCAAAAGTGGAAGGTAAGTAGCATATACTACTCCCCAAAGCTGCTGAATTTTAAGTAATTTTCGTATTTGACATGCTTTTTTTAGAATGAAAATTGTGACAAGGTTTTACAATAGACCATGGAGCACATAACACACCAGGAAAATCTGAGAAAGATTTGTTCAGCTTTAAGCAAAGGCAGCTAAGGCTGAGGTCCTAATGCTCTCTACAGCTATTGCAAGTTACAGAAGACATGGAGCCAGACTTCTTAGCAGTACAGAGTGGATGGACAAGAAATAATGGAAACAGGTTGGAACATGGGGTATTCCAGCTTAGTTTAAGGAAGGAAAAAAAAATTGTTAGCCTGTGTGTGGTCCACAATGGAACAGGTTGATCAGAGGCTGTTGAGTATCTCCATTTGGAGATACTAAAAAATAAAACAGTGACTGTCCTGAAAAATCTACTCTAACAAATTTAAGTTAAATAATTTAAATAATTTAAATAATGTCAGAGGAGGGTAGTAAAGAGAACATTATCTACCTATACAATATAGGTCAAGGGAGGTGATTCTGCCCCTCTACTCCCCTCTCGTGAGACCCCACCTCGGGGGGGGGGTCTGCATCCAGCTCTGGAGTTCCCAACATAAGAAGGACATGGACCTGCTGGAGCGTGTCCAGAGGAGAGCCACGAGGATGATCCAAGGGCTGGAGCACCTCTCCTATGAGGAGAGGCTGGAAGAATTGGGGCTGTTCAGCCTGGACAACAGAAGGCTCCAGGGAGATCTTATTGCGGCCTTCCAGTACCTAAAGGGGGCCTACAGGAGAGCTGGGGAAGGACTTTTTACTAGGGCATGTAGTGATAGGACGAGGGGGAATGGCTTTAAGCTGGAAGAGGGCAGGTTTAGATTAAACATTAGGAAGAAGTTTTTCACTTTAAGGGTGGTGAGGCACTGGAACCGGTTGCCCAGAGAGGTTGTTGAAGCTCCGTCCCTGGAGGTGTTCAAGGCCAGGCTGGACGTGGCCTTGGGCAACCTGGTCTGGTGAGAGGTGTCCCTGCCTATAGCAGGAGGGTTGGAACTCGATGATCTTCAAGGTCCCTTCCAACCTAAACCATTCTATGATTCTATGACTATCCATGGATAGGGTAAAGGAGCAAGTCACCATATGAATCATAAGTACTACTGGCTAAATAATTATTTTTATTTTATTTTTATATTTTTATTTTTTATATTTTCAATTTTCTATTTAATTTTATATTTACAGTGAAATAAGGGGAAAGTTGAAATAGTCAAATGCAGTTTAAGCTGAAGAAAATGTTTTCTCCCCCAAAGGTTAAACCAGCAGCTGTTGATAGCCTCAACAACGATTCAAAAATTTTTTAGAAAAGAAAGATAATATTTCCACAGACTTTTAATACTTAACTATAATCACTATATACCTCAGGACACACCCTAGAATTGATTTTATTAGGATTATTTTTTGAAGCATAGAGCTATTCTTTGCAAGAGCAGAATAAATTTCCCTCATACTTCCTATAACGTATATTGCTTGTAACAGTAAGGAAGCAGAAGCCTAGGAATTCAACTGAGCTGACACATTCAGCCAGGCGGTCTTTTCTCCCTCTAGCCTACTTTAAAATATGAAAGAAATGGATTGATTTATAACCGTGCTCTCACTATGTCCTGAAAGACAGTAATCTGTCCTTTTGGAAAGTGGCAGAAAAAAACCATATACTTTAAAAAGTATATGTGTCATCTAAATATAAAGTTTACTTGGGAAATCTTCAAAAAGACATTTAATAGCTGAACTTCCTGCAACTTCTGCTTTTCAATAGCTACATTTGGCACAATATTTGCTCTAAGAATTTTTGTCTTCTTGTTTACTCAAGTTAGAGTTGGAGATGCTATTATATTTATTAAAATACGTCAATTTTTCCGCATACTACCCCAAATATATGGAAATACATTTGCCAGAAAATAATACATGAAACTTAAGAAAAAAGTTTAAAAGAGCTTAAAATAATTGAATTAGCCAATTTCCATTTAAATCAAAACATTAAGTTCATTACATAGTGTACACAAACAAAACAACACACTTGCTGATGAATGCTGTAACAGATACGTGGATAAAGTGAATGAGATCAGAAATTAGCCACAGTTTTTGAATCAGATTTAGACATAGCTAGAGCAGGTATAGTAACAACTGCATCTTCACAATGTCCAAACGAGTGCAATCTTCAGGTTCTAGCTTACACAGCATTTAAGAAACTTTGAAAATAACATAGCAGCAGGAGGTATTTTTATGTCTGCAATTTTATAAAGAAATTATTACAAAGGGGATTTTATAGGTCAACATCTGCCATGTATTACAAGGTGATTTAATAGCTAAAAATCATGTATCTTTTCTTCAAAAAGTATGTTATTGAAATTACCAAGTGGTTTTGTTGTTGTTGTTTTTCAAATGATGAAAAAACTGACCAAGAGAGTAGTACAAAAGTACCAATACTAAAACAATTTTTAAAAGACAGTTCATATAGTTGATAAAAACTGAAATGCAGATGGTTAGTATGTATGCAAGTTGATGTGTGCATATTAGGAATGCCACACACAAACTCTCAGATAAGTAACAGACAATTCTGCATATACTTGCTATCAGATGCTGTGGCTTTCTGGTAGAAATAATCATTATAACTGCAATTCTTTAGTCCAGGGCTACTCAACAAAGAACCACAAAAATTACATAAGCATCTGCTAAATAGTTTTAGCATAAAAGTAACATATACATTCAAGAATTTTGCTGCATACAGTTAATTGATGTCACCAATTTTCACACATATTTGTCTCCCATTAGCTCCAGGAATATTATTTAAAATTGTATGCAACTTCTTCATTTATTCAAAGCTCGGTGTTTCTACCAGGCCAAATCAACATTTTCATTTTATTATGTCACTTTTTCAGTGCAAAGCATTAGAGAAATTTTAATCAATCAATGTAAAGTACTCTACCTTTCATTCTTTCCCCCAGTACATATATTTTGTGTGCCGAATGAGGCAGGGACTTGCTAAGGAGTTAAGTATGGAATGCGACTAAAACATGCATTAAGAGGGCACAATAAATTAATGTTATTTTATATCTGGCATTTCTCAATTTTGACTCTGAATATTGTGTGTAATTTGAGGATGGAAGAAGGAAAGATGAAAGTAAAACTATAATAAGCATCTTATCAAGAGCAGCAGATTTTGGAGTGCGTAATGTTAAAAGCATTTACTAGCTAAGCTTCTTGACCATCCACAGCAGCAAGCAAAAAGAAAGGAACGAAAGAGTCATTTTATCAGTCTGGCCTTGTGTTAATGAACAGTAAGGACAGCATTCCCTCTCTCCTTTCTGGCATTTGAAATTCAAGGATCTGCTGCCTGTTGCCACTACATGACATGCTCATATTCAGTTTCTTTCTAAATTTTTTGGGGGCAACATGTGTGGGTAACAACAATGACGCAGAAAAGAAAGAGCAAGTTTTCAAAGCCTGTCCAGAAAAAACCCAAATATAATTTCTGCAGACCAAAGGGGAGGAATGAAGGGAAAGAAGGCAATAGAAACATAAGCCAGTCCTGAAGCTGCTGTAAGCCACATCAAGCACCCTCAATATATGGTCTGTTATCCAGCACTGAAATACATTTCAGTATCTCTCAAGCAAAAGTCTATTCTCAATTTCATTTAGTACTCCAACTGATAGAAAGTGGTAAACAGCAAGCTGGATTTCTAAAAGATAATCCATAAGAACAAGTACAATGGACATTAAAGAAATGGAAAAATGACACAAAATTGTGTACAGACAGCACTCTCAAAATAATCAGTCACAAACTGAAAAGGATTTTAAAAGAATGTAAAACTAAATTACATGTTAATCCATCTCACCATACACTGAATAACAAGTGGAAAATTTTTATTATGTTATGATCAGGTGTTCTTTATTCTGAAATTATAGCAGTGGCCCTTTTTTTCTGTCTTGTAGTCCAACGTAAATCATGTCAGTCAGACATGACTACACAAAAAATACTACTAGTAACCCAGACTGGCTGCCTTGAAAAAAAAAACAAATAAAACTCCCACATATTTAACTCCCTACTTATTCAGAAGTCAGATTATGTGTGTTGATCCATTCAAAATGCATAGCAAATACAAGCATATAATATGCCTGTAGGCTCACCAAAATCATTATAATACTAGTTATTAATTTAATTTGTAAATAATAATTCCAGGAAATCCATTAACCCCAAAATGATCAATGATTTAGATAACTCATAAGGTTTATTTATTTGGAGAACTCTGAATGGTAGGAGAATATACCACAACATTTAAATAATCAGGTTGCTTGGCAAACAACTTTTGACAGCCCCATTTATAGTATATTCGTCTTCAGCTATTGGGTTTGTATGGACATGAAAAATTGGAAAAGTATCAGCTAAAGGAATAACAACAAAAAATACAGGATGATATTTCCATCCTCCCCTCCATCCCTTTTAGTCACAGTTTAACACTAGCTCCTGGCAGTTAAAATGTGTACTTTCAACACTAGAATTTTCATCCTTAAATACAGGACTTTGCAAGAACATTGTGCACAGTTATCCTTGTTATGAAAACTACAATAAATTATATATATATATAAAAAAAATAATTTTGCCCTCAATACCTTCTTCAAATCCTTGAAATATTTAATTTTACAACTTAGATAATACGGTTTCCTGTACCTCTTCCTCCACCTGTATTACATACATGTGAAATTTCTGGCAAATTAATGCTTCAGGTTTTAATTAAGTATTTACCTGTAGTCTAGAGAAGCAACCAGAAAGATGCTGGAAAAATAAATAAAATATTTGATTAGGAATTGTATCAAAAAAATCTTATATTCTCAATTGTGATAAGAAACCAAATGTCGAAGGGTGTCGTGGTTTACCTCAAATCAGGGCAAAGGGAAAGCAGGAAAAAAAAGAAAAAATACTCAAGGTATCTGTTGTTTAAGGCTCTGGAAATATGCTCTAAAAATTGCTTTTCCATGCATGTTAAAAACCAGGAAATTATGAAACTGTTTGCTGGTCACTTGAAAAAAAAATTATCCTAGTCATTAAGGTAAAAACAAAAAGAAAATAACAGACTTCAAACAGCAAGGCCTTATATAAATACAAAAAAGAGTCTACCAATGTCCAAGAGAAGTGAACTTCCTTTTGTTTGAAGGGTTACAGAAGCAGATTCCAAGCACATGGGCTTTTTTTGTTTGTTTTTCGTGTTCTGACAACTTTTCTTAGACCAAAATATTTTGTTTTTTATCAATGCTGAAACTTTTAAGGTATTTTTAACGTGACAAACCAGAAATTTGAACAAACCAGTGTGCAAATATCTACAGACTTGAGGTTTAAAATTCATGAATATTTACTTTGAGTCCACTGTCCCTATCCATTTGTCTGTCTTATGATCTGTCTAGATATATGATTTAAGCTAATTATAATTAATTAAGTACTAGAAAATATTGTAGATATTTATTTCATATAATATCAAAATCTCAGATGGAGTTATTTTTGCTTCATTATTAATCATAGCTAGATAATACAACCAATTTAAGCATTGTATGTTCAAACTTTAAAAGTTATTTGAAACTCAAAGTTTTAAAACTGTTTGTTCAGTCTAATATCATCTATTCTTATTTTGACAAACATTTCTCTAAACATTTTCTGTTTGCATTTTACAGCAGCTTTTGTCATTTTTCAAAACAACAAAGAAAGTAGCTGGAACCTTAAAGAAAAAAGTAATTGGAAAATACAGAGAATTTTAGCATAGGTTCCCTCCTCAATTTTGTATTAGCTGTACTAATAATAATCACTGAATTTGGTATAGAAGCATATTATACTTTTCTTTACACAAGAATTCTGTCCTTTATCTTACTTCTTCCTACTTTGTATCTGGAGTCCACTCTCAGAGTTTTGATTTATAGCTTTTGATTGCAAAGGGATCAATGATATTCAGGGGATCTACTTCAGGTTCATTTTATTCTTATGTTCATGCCTTAAGTGTGCTCTTGAAATAACGCAAGGCTGTACAGTATAAGATTAGGAGGACAGACTAGACCAATATATTTTAACTGAAATTTATTCTCTTTGCAAAGTCCAACTAAATTCAGAACCAAGTTGTTTAATCATACATGTTTTACACTGAACAGTCATGCTAAAACAGAGATACTAAAAAAAAAAATAAATCTGCATTCGTTTACACAGAATGTCCTGAAAACAGAGAACTGAAAGTGCACCTGCTAAGATCAGTTAAAAAAATGTTATTAATGAGAGTTTGAATGCCTCTCTTTTTGACCCTATGAAGTTTTCTTTCACATTTTTTTCCCCAATACCAATTCAAAAGTGGAAAGGAAATTGCTGAATAAAAATGCTTTGGCATTTAGATGGTTATCTGCATATAAATTAATATGTTAATTACACTCTCATGAGCTGCATATAATGAGATTTGCAGAGAACACTTAATGTTAGGCTTGAGTAGTGAACGTGTCCGATTACATAAAGTTCTTTTTTAAATTGGTCATTTACATAAACTTGCAAATCATTAAAAAGTTCAATTTAATTTTATGGTAATTTATTTTTTAAAAGAGAGAGTTTCTTGGAGATATTACAACCTAAGTGGTAGCAATTGCCAGGTCTGATAATACAGATTAAGAGGAAAACCAGATAACAAGAGAGTCACCCACATATCTTCACTATTAAGAGCATTCCTACTTGATCTGATCTGCTAGGTTGCTGCTACTTTGTTATATTCAGATATACAATATTAAGTTATAAGCTAACTCCATACATTTGGATCAAGGTTTTAAAAAATGTTTAAATGAAAATTCTGGAAGGAAACAATTTTCAGAGGATAAATGTTCTGCACTTCTGAAAAATCTTGTCCATTTAAAATCATGGAGAAAAAAAAAATTAAATTCTTGAAAATCCTGATCATTATATACAGCATATATGCTATACATTTATTCATGGGACACTCACCTTCTACATTATGGTACTCTACAAGAACTAGCAATATAAGTTCAGGCTACTAGAATTAAATGCATAACAGAGGTAGCCTTTAAAAACAAGCCAAAAGCACCTTATAGAACTACTAATATACCTTAGCGTAAGAGTGTAACTCAGGCTAAGGACAGACTAATGGATAAAGTCAGTTAGTTAAAGGGAAAAATCTTCCACCAATCAATATACTATCATTTAAGAGTTCAGCTTCAAGTTTCCTCAAAAAACATGGATAATAAGAACTGCAGTAATATACAGAAAATTTTCCTTCTGATTCACTGCATAAAGTATATATAATGACTGGCTGAGCAAATGCTTTCGTGACTCTTTGTATCATCTTTTAGTACATCAACAACTCAACTTTCTAAAACTTGCAGCAGGATTGAAATTTCAGTGTTAAAAACATGATTCAATGCTGATATAAAATGCTGAAGTCCATAAAACATCTACAGTTAAAGCAATTTTCACCAAATGAAGATTTGTTTGCAATGATAACTTCAAGAAGTCTCTCTCTATAATCCATTTGAATAGAATAAACATAAATGTGATCTTTGTTTTGCAGGCTATACTAGAAGAGCTTGCCAAATAGATGTTACAGAGTTTGAGACATAAAATCTACAAAACATTTGTTCTGTCAAAGCCGATGAAGCTGTAACAATTTAGACTATCAGTGGGTATTCTTTAACTGTAATATGTTTGATCTGAAAACAACAAAAAATGTTTGGGGGTGTTGTTCAACAGCTGGCTGAATATGAGCCAGCAGTGTGCCCGGGAGGCCAAAAAGGCCAACGGCATCCTGGCTCGTATCAGGAATATTGTGGTGAGCAGGACTAGGGAAGTGATTGTCCCCCTGTACTCGGCACTGGTGAGACCCCACCTCGAGTACTGTGTTCAGTTTTGGGCCCCTCACTACAAGAAAGACATTGAGATTCTGGCGTGTGTCCAGAGAAGGGCAACGAAGCTGGTGAGGGGTCTAGAGAACAAGTCTTACGAGGAACAACTGAGGGAACTGGGGTTGTTTAGCCTGGAGAAAAGGAGGCTTAGGGGAGACCTTATTGCTCTCTACAACTACCTGAATGGAAGTTATAGAGAAGTGGGAGTTGATCTCATCTCGCTAGTAACAAGCAATAGGACAAGATGAAATTTTTAAGTTCAAATCAAGTTATGCCAGGGGATGTTTAGTTTGGATATTTGGAAAAATTTCATCACCAAAAGGGTTATCAAACATTGGAGCAGGCTGCCCAGGGAAGTGGTGGAGTCACCATCCCTGGAGGTATTTATAAGATGGGTAGACGTGGTGCTTAGGGAGATGGTTTAGTAGTGGTTTTGGCAGTGTTTGATGGTTGGACTTAATCACCTTAAAGGTCCCTTCTAATCGAGATGATTCCATGATTCTATAAAACACAGCAGTATGTTAATTACTCATTTCTATCTATGCAGTAGATGAATGTGTGTAACACTTGCTACATACAGTATTAAAGTTATTGCAATATTGATCATTTAAGTACTCAGTAAGTATCATTAATTTTCTTTTCATAGTAACATGGGAAGCTGAACTTTTGCCCTCCTTGTAGGGGGAGAAAGTCAGCTCATTGAATGACCCAAGGATATTTCAGATATATGTTTGAGTTGTTGGTATTTCAACTATGGCTTTGAACCAGATCATAAGGCAAGCATTAAAAAGAAACTTTTCTTCTTCAAAAAAAAATTAAAATAAATCCTTGGAAACAATGCCCCTCCCAAATCTAAAAGTACCACACATCACTTTCATGACTAAGAGTTTAATATAAGATAAAGGTGATTGAACGAATAATGAAATGTGTACACAATGCTGATCTAATAAGCACTGTATCTTCAAAGGTTCAGGTACAACATATGTTAATGAGAAATTCCTTTGATGAGCTGTAATACACAAAACTCTCCACAAATGCTCATTTCAAAGCAAAAGAACCTTAGCAGTTCCAAATTCATACAATCACCAAACACTACTAGCAACTGAAATCACTTAAAAGTAAATTTGAAAATACTTCTCTTACAAAAGTTAAATAGAGGGTAGTGTCTCCTTGGACATTAAGTTTCTTTACTGTGTGTAAGGGAAAGATTATGAAGGCTTATAAAATAGGCAGAAAAATATACTAACAGCAAGATATTTTTACAGGTTCACTAGGTTTTCTTCAGCGAAAATGTTTTTATCTTTTTTGTCCCACTTGCTTGGAAAAGGACAATGCATCAACGGAGTGGGATTTCATCCATGTGACTAGTCCAATCAACTCTGCAGTAGAAGGCTTCTTAGTTACACCAGTGAGCTTTGGTTTATGAACCAAATACCAAGAATAAAATAAATTAACAGGAAGCCTCCAAGCTTTTCAGCAGTGCCCAAATTCAACCCACCTGGTATCACATAATGCTGACTAACACTGCCTAGATTTCCGCTTCCCCACCTAGGGCCTTGACCCACTCACCAATTGGCTTCCATTCTACTCCGCTCTCGTGAGACCCCACCTGGAGTACTGCATCCAGCTGTGGAGTCCCCAACATAAGAAGGACATGGACCTGCTGGAGCGCGTCCAGAGGAGAGCCACAAGGATGATCAGAGGGCTGGAGCACCTCTCCTATGAGGAGAGGCTGAGAGAGTTGGGGCTGTTCAGCCTGGAGAAGAGAAGGCTCTGGGGAGATCTTATTGCGGCCTTCCAGTACCTAAAGGGGGCCTACAGGAGAGCTGGGGAAGGACTTTTTACTAGGGCATGTAGTGATAGGACGAGGGGGAATGGCTTTAAGCTGGAAGAGGGCAGGTTTAGATTAAACATTAGGAAGAAGTTTTTCACTTTAAGGGTGGTGAGGCACTGGCACAGGTTGCCCAGAGAGGTTGTTGAAGCCCCATCCCTGGAGGTGTTCAAGGCCAGGCTGGACGTGGCCTTGGGCAACCTGGTCTAGTGAGAGGTATCCCTGCCTGTGGCAGGGGGGTTGGAACTCGATGATCTTCAAGGTCCCTTCCAACCTAAACCATTCTATGATTCTTTTTCCCCACACAAATGTTGTCCTGAACAAATTCATTAACAACATAATTTTAAAAACAGGAAAGACTAATTGTTTTTGTTCTCATTTTGTTCTCTGTACTCTGCAGTGATGGTCTACTTTCAGAGTACAAAGAAATAATAACACAAGCTCTCCGGTCTTGATCAACATTTTTAGGGATGGCATGTTTAAATCTTAGTGGGATATTCCCTATCTCATTCTATTACCTACAGACACACACACGCACAAAATATGCCAGCAGCATGGCTGCATGCTTCCATTTTTCCCCTGAATTGCTTAGTGAATGTGCTAGTCTGTCTTTTCCTTCAGCACAGATGCTGCATTGTGATTTTCCAAGTTCTCCTACTGTTTTTTATCAAGGACACACTTACTTTTCTGCTCACACAGCTGCCCTGATCACAAAGATGGAATATAGTTACCTTTTTTTTAGTAATTCATTTAGTATTCACTATAACCTGTAGATGATTAAGAATTCATGTGGTGTTCACGTAAATGTCACAGGTACCTCCACATGAGTTCCACTGTAATCCAGCATATTTAAAATCTAAATGGCACCACAATCTGATGCAGCTAATAATATCTGAGGAAGCAAAGAGCTCCTTTTGCTAAAACCTCTATTTTGAGACAATGCAGTAAATTGTCACCTGATATGAAAAAAGGGATAACATACAAAGAAACACACCCCATAAATATTCTGATCAGGAAGCATTAGAATGAAAGACAAGCGTATTTTGAATTTTTCTTCCATGCCTGCACTCGGAATTTGTTCATATGATGAAGGAGGGGGATTGGGGGACAGAACCCATTTGAAACTATTTTTATCACTTATAACAACTGAACGGAAAGACTTATTTGTAGTCCTCCTTCCATAAGTTAAGGGATGAAAAGGTTATAAAAATACAACAGTCAATCAGTTCCATTAAAATATTTTAAAGACTATTAATGATAAGCCTTAATTCCTTTCAGACTTCAACATTACAACCTCTCTGAAGTCGGCACAACTGTGTTTAAATCACTGCAAAAGATCAAAGATATTCAGTCCACATACAGATCTACAGTAATGGAATAGAACTGCTGTATCAATTATTCTAAATGTAGTGTAAGCTCTCACAGATATTACCCTTAATGAGAGGCTGCTCTGTTTGTAGATACCACTTACAGTGACAGCTACAGTATGAACAATTTATTACCCAATACAAAATTCACTGAGGAAGAAAAAAAAAGCTTCTGGTGCCTCTATCATGAATCTATCAAGCTGATTTGATATTCCTAAAGCACAATTTCTAACTTTTTATTTCCATATATTTTCACCTGACATAGTGGATGCCTGGTGTTTCTAAGGATTCTGAGAACCACTGCGTGAATTACCCTTTACTCTTCTAGTGATAACCTCTATTCTTCTAGTGATAACCTCTAATGCTCAGACCTAAAGACATATAGAGGTAAAGGGTAGACCTACTTTTCACCTGGAGCTAGCAGGCAGCACAGGTGATGGCATTTTAGTGATATCCATTGTGTTATTGACTGGTGAGGAACTTGCAAAATGGCTCCCTAGCAGTATCTGTGAGATAAGACACATTGCACCTCACACTTCTGCAGACCCCATGTTTACAGGAGTCCTCCACCCTGAAGTGTTCTGGTCCCATCACAAATCAACTTCTTTTATTGACAATGCCACACCTAGAGATAGATAAATTATTTTTGCTATGTATACAATTTTAGTTTTATTTCTCTAGAAAGGGCTGGGATGTGAATTCACAGCACCCTGACAGCTCCATGCAAGTTCTCAAGGAAAATTCTTAGTGCCCAGTAACTGCAGTTGGATCATTTTACTTAGTGTCTGCCAGGACCACCTAAACAGGGAGTTTACGTAAGAGGTAATTCTTAGATGGAGTTTGTTTTGAGTCTCATCCAAGTATCAGGGGGTAAACAGTGCAAAGTTGGGGAGTTTTACTTCAGTTAATTCACTGCCCACCAAAACAGACCTCTCATCACTGATTTGGGTATTGGGGGAAAAACAGAATGTGATTAGACAAACCCTTTTCCTCCCACCTTCCATTCACAAATTACCTCGTTTTTGCTGCCAGTCTGAAAATTCCTCTGACGAGGCAACAGATGGTGTAGCAGTTGAGGCAGGTGCCTAGAGGTTCCTGCTGCTCTGTTTCTCACTGGCCCTGCTCCAGTGTGCAATCAGCAGCAGTCCACGGCCCCCTCACAAGTGTCCCCGCTCCAGCACAGCAGCGCTTCCCTCAGGAATGTCCATGTTGTGGCATGGTAGCAGATGTGGCAGCACTTCCCTCAGGAGTGCCCTCGCTCTGGTGTGGCAGCAGCATGGGTCATACTTCCCTCAGGAGAGTTCCCACTCTGGCGGCACTTCCCTCAAAAAGGAACTGTTCCTTCTGCGTGAAGAGCGGCCAACTTAACAGCCGCAGTCTCCTTCAATACGGGGCGCCATATACTTCTCTGGTGAGTAATTTTGGCAAATGCTGGTTTTTTCCCCTCCTGGTTGTCTCTGCCACAAGGCCAGCTGGAATCTGTTGTAACTGGTATGTAGCAGTTCCCGGCCACCCCACAGGTGGCAGCCCTGAGACCAGATCCTTGAGGGGAACAGCCTAATCAGGCCCTTCCCACTGAGTCTAAATTACTGCCTCCTGATCTGCGGGACAGCATGACAGAGAAAAAGAAAAAAAAAAAAAATCTTACATGACACAAAAATCGTCACTGTTGAAAGCAGAGAGGCTTAGAGTAAAATTTCGAGACAGTTTCTTTCTCTACAGACTTATTTTTAAAGTGCCTGAAAAAGTTATCCATGCTATGGGAACAGGCTGATAACTCAGGAAAACAAAAAGGTCACACTGATTCTGAAAACTTACCCTTTGAGCCAAAATATTTATATCAGTGGAGGACTTACACCCCATATATTCTGAGTAGTCTGCATTTAGAGCAAATTGTGTTTTATTTTGAATAATTGCTTGGTCTTGGCTAAGATAATTGTGGTTCAGCACTAGTGGCGTATAAAGTCATAATCCTTCAGCGCTTTGGTGCCATCATACTCATTTGTAATTCATCTTGACATATAATAGGCTTACCTACCATTGTATAATTTGTTTCTTCAATTGTTTATACCTCAAGTAGAGCACAATGAACACCTGTATGTGAAAGCTGGAATGTTTTTAAGGACCTGACTCAGAACAGCACCAAGGTATATGACACTAGACCCTATAAAATGAGCCTGGATTAAGCAATTTCTCCACTAAGAATCTAGTCCTTATTTTGCAGTCAGATAAACATTTTAAAATATGATTATTTATACGTTCTCTATTATTTATTTATACTTTCTAGCTTAAATTAGCATTTTTATAACCCTTGTACTTCTTCCTCTAGGAGTAGACTTTGTAACAGTTATAATGATGGAAATTATGACTTTCAGAAAAGGCAAGTCAAATAATTAAGATGTCTGAGGAGGGAGAAAGTTTTTTAGAATTACTTTTCTTTTTTTATTTCCCCCACAAGGTGTATGTCACCATTTCTAACAAGCAGGAAAAATGTCACTACACTGCAAAGCTCAAGTCATCTACAATTTAATTACTGTAATCTTTGATTTCGTCAAAGGCTTCTAGATACAATATGTACAAGCAAAAAAACCCACTCAATTCACATGGCCTAAATCAGAGTGGGCTTGGAGTGGTTTATTAATTTATCAATGATATTTCATTAACAGGTAAACAGTGAACCAATCACCAAGGGTAACAATTTCAGCAATAAAACAGTAACACACTGAAAAAGCGTTAACAGAGGTCTACAAATTTCTAAACATCCTTTTATATGTAATGATAAAAAGTTCTAGTTACACACACTTACAGCTGTAAGACCGCTCCACTTCCAGGGGTGCAGGTACCCATATTTACAGGTACTGCTTGTGGGTGCCTCAGAAGTCACGTGCTGGGGTGACTTCTGCCAGCATCAAAATGGATTTAAACTGCTGCTCTGTTATCCTCTTCTCACTCCAAGGTCCCTCATGATTGTTGCATACTTTCAATGTGTCTTTCATGCTTCTTTTCAAGGTACTTCATTGTTTCAAAAGTCTTTTTGTAATTGCCTTGTTGCTCTTCAATCTGGATGATGGTCATCATCATCTTCAGTACCATCATTGTTTAGGCAAATCCTCTCAGACAGTTTTGGCAGTTCAGTCACACAGAGTTACTCTTGCATCACTTCTTGTCAGCTGTTGTTATCCAGGCCTCCTCCCCTGCCTGCAACACTGCATATCAGTATTTAGCTCAAAGGTGGAACAAGCACAATATAAAAGGAAAAACTATTTGGGAAAGTGAAGTGAGGAAGTCAAGGGAGTAATCAAAACCACAAAAATAGGTAGGAATATAAGGCTCACCTGTATTGAATCATTCCATCCTAAAATTCATAGTATCTTCTCATAATTAAACATATCAAATATAAATTACTTATAATTAAATCCTTAGTGATTCAGGTTTTTTAAAAAAATCACTAAAAGCACTTTGTAAATAAACCTACTATGCTTTTTATCAAGAATAATAAGAAGAATGAAGAGACTGTATCATAGCTGCGTTCATTTAACATTCTTCTTTTCACTAGCTTTGTTTTTTGTTGAGTATAAAACTATTCCACTCCAGCGAGCTTCTTAATGAAAGTCAAGTTCATCAGTCCTGGTGCTAGGTTATCTGTGCTATTAGAGGAATGCTTTTTCAGTAACAACAAGTTTTCCTGCTAGATATAAGTGGGTAGGATTTAAGTATATAGTTTATTAAGCATAGAACATGTAAGAATATATAAGATAGTAGTTTGTACGAGGGATATTGACTCCGATAACTTGGCCTTTGAGGAAAGAGTTGGACTGAAAGGTCTTTTTGTTCCCTCAGTCTGTGTATTTTGATTGGATTTTTTTTAAAAAGCCAGCTGAACCCCAGAAGAACTTCTATTAGTCATCCACTTGTATATATCACACATCAATCATTAGAAGACAAAACGGAGGGAAAGTTGTAGGCATTTAGTTGAACAATTACTGAAGTTCTTTTTGAGCCCGTTTTTTGCAACTGTGTAATTAAGATTTACAAAATACGGAATACTGTACTCTGACTCACCTCTTCTTGTTACAAAATGCAGAGGGAAAATAAGATTTACTGTACGTAGGTTCTTTCCAAATGTACTAATCATAATCCATGTTTCCTGTTTGGAAGAAAACGTGATGGGAACAATCTTAGTGACTTCTAACTCCTGCTTGACTTTGGACCAAATTTTCTATTAAGCATTTTCAAACATGGAGCTAGCTGGAACGTAACAAAGTTTATTGTTGATATTATTTATGCAGAAAAGGTCTCACACAAAGCAAAATAAATAAGTCCATTTTTAAGCAATGTAAAAACCACACAATTAAGTACCTTATTTTACTGATGCCATAACAATGATGATGCTGTTACCAATGTAATTAATGAGTTTTGTTAGACCTATAGGCTGTCAGCTGAAAGACTTCTGTAGCCTTTCAAAATAGCCTTTTCCAAACTTACCCAAATTACTCTTGTATCTCAACACAGAAAATATTTTCTTTAGCATCATTAATTATTTTTACTTTGCTTTCTAAAATAAGAACATTATGACAAAAGAAACATAATTGGTGTACTTACTTAAATATGCAGTATTTCTAGAGTTAGCCTTTAATCATTTATGGCTTACCAAGGGCAGATAAAATAATTGATAAGCAAGCATTTTCATAATTGTCACTGAATATTGGACATTTATTATTCCACATGCTGACAACATTGTCAGGGAAGACTTGCTCAGAATGTCTATGATGTGCTTTTGTTCCAGTATTCAATCATAATCAACAATTCCTTGAAGTAGTAATAGTTCAAAATGGCCCCAAGGCCCCATAAAACAAGAACTGCTGAGCTCTGTGACCTTGATCTTTAGAAAAGGTAAAAAGTTTTAAGACTGGATCTGAATAGTAATGTTGATGAGACGCCATTTGAGAGTTTTAGAATTTTCAAATATAACGTGTAATAATTTTGATAGAAGTGTTTAACAGATTCTTAACTTTATTGCAGAACTTGTTCTTCCTAATTAGATGTAATTGGATCTAGTTTTGGGTACACAGCCTCTGAAGAAACAAGATAAATGCTGCAGGAAATGTGGTATGACCTTTTCATTATTGCTTTGTCAGGACATCTGTCAAGAGACTTTTCCTCTATTCCAAAGCAGTCAGACATTGCAATGAACTGTAGTAAGGTATAGCTTGTTCTTGGTAGGAAGCCAGACTATGTTACCCAGTGAGATTCATACTGTACTATAGTCAACAAGATATCAAGGTACAAGGTACATAATAAAATAAAATTTGTCTTTTGAAGTAGTAAAGGTCAACAATTTACTGCACTTTAGAAAGGAAGATATGAAAGGACAGGAAAAAAAAATTGCATTTTCCACATCCCTCTAATATTATCTCTGATTATACTCTAGAATTTTTATTACACAAATTTATTTCTGAAACGTTTTTAATAAGCAATTTTGTAACATCAGCAATGAAAGGCAAATGAGAAATGGCAGCTCAAGATTTGCAGAAGAAAGAACAGACACAGGCAGACATAGTTTTCTCACAAAAGGAAAAATTGGTTAGATTTATCAAATTCTGGAGAGTGTAATAGTTATGACAGTTTTTAGGAAGCTGCTAAAACCATTCTGTCATCTCAGGTCTAGATGAATTGTTTCCCAGACAAAAGAAGCATGCCAGCCCCCAAAAATTAATAACCTTTTTCAAATGCTTGTTATATAGTAGGGGAGAAAAAGTGACAAACACAGCATGTTCCAGTATACATGCATACCTTTTCTAGTCTCTTTATATTACTTCTAAGACAATTGCAAAGAGTGAGAAAAGTACAAGATACATGTCGGTGGTGTTGACAGTCCTCTCTATTGGGAATGTTTTAGAGGCTTGCTAATCAGAAACATCATGGGTATAGAACAAGCCAAAACAACAGTAACTGCTTGCTGCAACAACACCCTCTTGGACAAATATTTACTAGTCATAAGTAGTCACGAATTTATTCTAAGGAATATACAATTTCAACATTTAGAATGTTCTTAAACTTTTTACTGGAAATTAAATATATTTACATTCCAGCTGTCTTTCTCTTTTCTTCTGGTGTTTCACTTAACCTGTTACATCTCATTTAATTAAGCCTCCAATCTTGTATCTGATTGTATGCAGAAAGACTGCTGAACCCAAAGTATGTCCCTTGGAGTCTTTCTAACTCTCATTCTACAACTGAGGCATGAGACTACACTCTGGAAAATAAATGATCTGCTGCAAGCTTCTGGATTTCTTTTTTTAAGTGAAAGAAATAATTTACTTTATAAATTCTTATTTTAGTGAATACCATGAGTTTTGAGAACACGTGTGGCAGGACATATTTAGCAGAAGGCAGCCAGTTATTGAAATACTATGGGTTCAGCCCCACATTATCAATGCTACAGGACTGCAGATAAGTCATTATTATAAAGAATAATTCCCCAAATTGTCAGTCTTCTGTATTAGCACACCAGGGAAGAAAACAGGAAAACTGCTTCCCAGAGTGATATTAAGTACCATTGAGGAAAGACACTATGATTTAGCAAATACTTCCTTTCTTGTTTAATTCCATATAACGGTTCTAATGCTTTCTGATTCTTCAGTCAGTGTTCCCATCCTTCCCCCACCCTCTTACAAAGAAACACCCTGGAAGCCATGCTTAGTAACAGCCCAGTGGCCTGGTTTATTGTCATTTTCTGTAATGGAGTCATACTTTGACATGTCCAGTTACTATTATTTCCTTAAACTTTTCACCCAGTGAATAAAGCTGAACTTTTGAGGTGAACACCCACAGGGCTACTGCAGCTGTGTCTGCTGTAAAAAGGTTTAGTAGTAACACATGATTTTGAGAGCTTGACATCCTACCGATAGTTTACAAATGAAATTACTCTCGGTCAGGAGAGTACAGATTCTTATCTCAGCAATTAAACCATGCGTGATTTCTCACTTTGGCTTGACTAAATAAAATGGAGTTAGAATCATGAAAATTTGCAACAATCATGAGGGATCTTAGAGTGAGACAAGGATAACAGGACAGCTGTCTAAACCGGGTTTGGCACTGGCAGAAGTCGCTCCACCGACAGCATGACCTCCAATTAGGCCAGGCAGAGCATTCTCCCCCTCAAATGTCATAAACAGCCTACATCCAGCTACAGGAGTGACAATGCAAGGTGCAGCACCAGGCACACAAACCTGGGTGTGCGTATGTATCCGTGGTGCCTATCTCACCAGCATGCACATCTGCAGGTTTGAAGGAGCAGCAGAGTACACATAAAGCCGGGGCACCCACAGGTCTAACTGGAGATGTATGTGCATAGGAGAATCTGCACCCCCAGAAACAGAGGGGGGTGCTTGCAACTCACATGGCCTGCAAGAGGGGCATCATGTGCATAGTAGTGAGTGTGTGACTAGAATGTTTGAGGAGTAGTTATAAAGCATTTAGAAAATTGTAGGTCTTTGTTACCATTTTGTGTGTGCTACTGTAGCTATCCTGAATGACCAGATCACTGATAGGCAGTTAATAACACACCATTAATAAATCATTAAACTGCTCCAGTCTCTATTTGTTCTAAACCACGAGTTGAGCAGTTTTCCCTGTGACATCTTCTCTCTTATTTTTATTATATGAAAAGCTTTGTTCTATGCGCATGCCAGAATAGCCATACAACACAGCAGAGTGGAAAGGAAAGATACCTATGATACGTCTCCTTATTACAAGTATTTATCCTGGCTTGAAAACTGTGCTAGTGGACCTTAGAGCTCTGTATGCTCACATGTTTACAGGCAAGTAGTCACAGTTATCTGCTGCTGAAGTGTCATGGTTTAGGCCAATCGGCCACTGGGGACATAGGGGACCCCAGATGGGACCGACAGATGCTCCCCTCTACCCCTCTTCAAAGAGAGAGGTAGAGGAGGAAAAAACACTTATGAGTTTAGAAGAATCTAAACTACTTTAATGAAATATTAATAATAAAATAAAAAGAAATAATGAGAAATATATAAAACCGTATCAAGCTCCCAGGATGACAATCACGACACCGGCTGGCACTGGGGCAGTCCCAGGCTGGACTCAGTGACGGACGGGAACTGGATTCCAGATCGGGACCAAAGGCAGATGAACAGAGTCCTCCTCAGACATCGGCCATTGAAGGAAGATGGGAAAGAGGGGCTGACCCTTTGATCCCTCAGCTTTTATACTGAGCATGAGGCAGATGGGATGGAATACCCTGTTGGTCAGTTTTGGGTCATCTGCCCTGTCCGCTCCTCCCCGCAGGTGGGACCCCATTACGCTTTTCCACTTCCGACCCTCCAACATGGCAAATAACAAAGTTGGTTGGCCTTGGGTGTTATAGCAATAACTATAAGCAAGAGCCTCTCTGCATACCATGCCTGGACATCAGCTATAAACATTGGTCTTATCACTCTGAGAGAGCGCACATTGTCTGCACAATATGCTGTTAATTTTCAGTAGTTAGAAGAGGCCCAGCTAAGAAGCGAAGTTACTGAACAAAATTGGTCCTGTTTTACCTCAAACCAGTTAAATAAGTTAAATAAGAAAAGGAATGAGTATATAGAGGAGATCTTCAAGATACCATTGTCTTTTACCAGGGCCCTTAGAGCAAGTGCTCCTTAGAGCAATTAAGCACTAAGTAAAGCAGATTCTGACAGGACTTGTAGCCAAGGTAAATAGATTACTACCTTCAGAGGACAAAATAGGGATCTGAGATCACCTGCAAGGAGAAAATTAGAGGGATTTATTTCAGTAAAATTTATTTCGTCTACAAAAAAAAAAAAAGACCTTTACGCTGACTGCTAGTACATGTAGCTAAGTGAATTCACAAAAGAAGGCACTTATAAAAAATAATCTAACAATAACCTGACAAAATCAGGGTAGAATAACTACTGGCACCACAGCTGTGGTACATTGTTCACTATTTGTACTGTTTCAGTGAAGACTTTACATTTAACTAAAAGTGTTTCTCTAACCAGACAAGAAGTAACGGAGTTAAGGTGAAATCTTCTTGATGTAAATAAGTCAGTCATAATGATACTTTAGATCTTGGAATGTAGCCACCTGCTTAATACTTTACATTCCTCCTACCACTGCTAATGTTCCTCTTTTTGCTATGCAGAAGAGGTTTTTTCCTCAAGCTTAATTATATTTTAACTAAAAGGTTATAAATATGCAGTGTTTATAATCAAATTTTCATGAAACGTTGGAAATAGGATGAAATCAGTTCAAGAGGAATTAAATAATGAGAAAATGTAATTCAAATAAATCAGTTCTGTTTAATATTTATTGTAATTTAATGTAGGAGTCACTAACTTTGTATTTGCAAAATATTTTATAACTTTTGTTTTATCAGTTAATACTGCTGTGTATTAAGTCTGCATGTGATTTGTTAGTCTTTTTCCACAAAGTTATTAAAGTGTTCCACTAAGTCTGGACAGCTTTTGATTACTTTCTAGAAAGGAATAAGTAACTTATGTCAGCCAGTGGCTACAACTTTAATCTGCAAGAACTGTGTACAGGAAAAAAACCCACACTAGATACAAGCATTTAAATTTAAGGTGGATTCAGTTATGAAATAAATTTTCAATAGTGAGCAGCTACAGAGACTTTGACGGTTGTCTTTTATGTTATACTAGAAGAACCTTCTCAATGACACCCCAATCACTAACATTGCCATACTGTAAACACCAACGTCTTCGCACAGTATCCAAATATATACAACAAACCAATTGAGACAAGAAAACACCTCAAGCAAAACATTTGCTTTAGGATATCATGAGTCCCTTAAGGTCCCTGAAGACTTTGATCTTACTTTTAATTACATGACACTTAACAAGTTCCCTGAATTTGATGATAGCCAAACTAATACTCTGACCAGTCACTTTCCCACTAGAAAGAAATGAAATAAGTAATTATCATATTTGCAGATGCTTAAAGGTTGAAATAGAGATTAATGTGGTGGAACAATCATTATGAAAAGCAATCTTTATTATTTGGTAAACCAGGCACAGGTAAAAACCATTAATCTCTCTTAGTGCCTAAATACATAGTTTTATACATAATAAAAAAGATAGTTTATGTTCTTTAGGCATAAGAAACTGTATTGGGAAGAAGACCAAAAAGAGCCCTGGGAATCATAAGCCTAAGTTCACAACATGACAATGCAGTAGAAGGTGCTAAGTGTAAGCTTTTGCTGCATATTTAAGAGATAAAACAGCTACCTTGTGTCTTTATTTACCATTATATAATTGTTATTGAAATAGTGTCCAATGTCCACAGTGAAGAAAATGTTGCAGAAATTGGAAGGGTTCAACTGCAAATGTCATTGAAGGTTTGGAAAACCTGTAAGACTGAAGCATTTTGGTCTGTGTATTTTACTGGAGAAAAGATGAAAGACTAACATAATAATTATGTCTAAATAACAATATGAAGAGTAAAAAGGTGAAGGAATTCAACTTCCAAAAGTTCTTACTTTATGTTATTTAAAATTAACATCTAAACATTTTGGTTTTCTCCTTTTTTATAGGGCAAGAGGGAGGAATGGATTGATGTTAATACTGCAGTTCATACATTGACTCTTTGCTTCAACTCCTCTGATACTGTAATACATACATTACTGCAGTTTGTCTTTATGATAGAGATTTAAATTACTCTCCCACAGCAAGTGCAAGCGAAACAGTGCTTTTTTTATAATGTGCTTATTTGTATAAATAAAACTGAATTTAATAATATTCAGTATAACACTTGTTACATACAGATGAGTTCTTCATTTATATATTTATATATAAATACACATACTACATATTACTGCCTGCTTTCAAGGACAAATAGGCTTTATTTAGACTTAGAGAAATAAATCTAATTAATCTACTTAGAAAACATCATAGTATAAAATACGTTTGGAAAATTACTGTAAAACTACATTTAAGAACATAAAAAAAATTAAGGTTTGTTCCTTATTATTAAAACATCCTTTGTATCCTTGCTTCAAAACCTTATAGATATTAGTAATTGTATAGGAATTGTAATTTCAGAGATGTAGAAAACTAGAGAAAACAACCATAGAAATTATAAAATCTATGAAGATTAAATGTAGGACCCTATTCTCCAAAATGTTCTCCAGAACAATGAAGGAAAAGTTTTTGTTGGCAGGGATTTAACTGTCTTCATGTCTCCGTAGTCTGATTGTCTACCTGGATTTCATGAGTTTAAGCGAGTATGTAAAAGAGGAGGCAAAGAGTGGAAGAAAGAATAAGGCTCATCATAACTATAGTTATACAAAAAATAAAAACAAACCAGAAGAAATAAAATTAAAATTAAATGGAAATTAGAACTACTGCAGCCATATAACATGAAATAAAGTAACGAATGTTGTATATTCTTTAGGTAGTGAAACTTGACAACAGGCATATGCAGGAGGACTTTATAAAAAAAAGGGATTTGCTTTAATACAATTTCAGATGATCTTTAAATATAGACCTCTCTGAAAAAAAAAAATCTTACTTCCAGCATAATATCCTGAGTTATCCATTCATAACTGTGATTCTACAGCACATGTGGAAAAAAAAACCATCATGGAAGTAAGGTCTAAAACAACTTAGAATAGTGAACAATAAAAACATGTCTACAAACTACTGATCAGTTTGAGTCCATCATAATTATCATCAGTGAAACTGTTGTGAAGAAAGTAGTGTCATCAATGAGTAGACTCATGGAAAAGTACCAGTACCAATATAAAAACCCAAGTTCAAATATCTATTGTGTTATTTAGGAAACCTTTTTGTAGAAAGAAAGCAAAAATAAGAAACCTCAACCACAACAAAATTTTATGATAAATATCATTGAGCTGTTTAAATTGCTTTTTAAGCTAAGTAACTCTGAACAAATTGTGATACTGTTGGGTTTTTTTTTAAACACATTCTCTACAATTTAGAGGTACACCAAAATATAAAATAAAGGAAATGGTTCATAATTTGGTTTAACAGGATTTTAGCCTATCTAAGAAAGAAGCATCATGAAAATAACAACACTGCAGCTTACCTGAGAACTAAATATTACAGCACTTGCTTCTGACATAGTTCATTCCCTTATTAAAAAATGTCAAAGCAGAGCTGTCAGGAAAAAAGTTCAGTTTAGGACCACTTCAAAATAGTTGCTTAGTACTCAGATAATTATTATTAAATATGTTTAACTATCCTGAAAACAAGCATCAATCAAAAACAAGGAAGAAAACACAGTGGACCAATATTCCACCTCCAGTTAACTGAAATCTTACCTTTTCCTCTCACAGACTAACACTTATGGAGATAAGGGCTGGTATGTACCAGGAAATGTCTAAGAGCACTGAGAAAACTCCTATTATTGATGGTTGTACACGTTTTTGAGCATGATAGCACCTTGCCCCCTTTCCCTTTTTGTTGTGACAGATAAGCCTAAAAAATTTCAGAGTTGGAAACTGAAGATAAGCAGTGAGCAGCAAAATGTTTGATGCTTATTCAAAGCTTATCTGAATTCCCCATACTTCCTGAGACCGGTCAGTCTCATAAGATCTACAGTTCTTCCAAATTCCAGACAGTTCAGAAATACCAATAAAATTGTTTTTAATCTTTGTATGTTGTCATTTCTGTTTCTGCAGACTCCAGCTAAGACTTGCAAATGCAAAGCTATGCACAAGTAAAAAAACATGTGACTTAACAAGTCTGTACCTTAAACAGTTATTTGATTTTTGAGGACTATTACCACTTTTATTTTGGGAGCCCTCCACTGCCATCCTATCCTCAATCACAGGCCTGCCATAAGATTGCCAGAAGTTAAATGCTATTAGTCACATCACCTGGTTCTGCATCTCCTCAGTGTTTATTTTTCTATACTTTAAATGATTTATTTACTGTAGCAGGAAATTATTCACTCAAAAAAATTTAAGCTCTGACGTGGGAAAAAAAGGCACACAAAAATAGAAGTTGCTTTTAAAACTATACTCAGGGAGTAAAAAAAGAATCATTGTAGGTTTTTTGCAGAATTAGTTTCAGTTTTATCATTTCTGCTACAGAAAAATTGGAAAGCAGTTTCAAAACAGGAAACTGATCCTGCTATAATAGATTTACATTGAAACATTTGCTTCAAATCCATAACATTATAAGATCAATTTCTAAGAGAATCTAGTCACTACTGTAATTTAAATTGAAATTAATAACTGTTTCTCTTCAACTCTCCATTTGTAAAGATAAGTCACTCTCTGAAGGACTGGATACTAAGCGTGCATGATCATCACCACCATTATATCCCATTTCGAGAAGACTGGCTTACAGTTACCCGATTGTGGCTGTATTTAGCAAAATTCTACCCTCTTCAGCCAATTTTTTAGAAGAATGAGAAATAGCTGTAAGGTCAAGACCGGTAACACAACTTTTTTTGAGAATGATTAAACCACCTTTTAACCCCCAGAAAACCTAGCAGCACAACTGACAGATGCTCAAAATAAAAGTGACCATTAACTGTATTCATTTGATTGCATTACATTTATTATGAGTGGCTAAATCATGTTTAACTAAACAAAACAAAGATTGAGTATTTCTTCCTCTTGTCTACCTTGTGAGGTTTATTCATGGCAGCAGTCTCACCTGAGATTTCTACATCCAACTCTGCAGGGGTGTTGGAAACTGAAGCTTTGCTTAGTGTAAGTAGCTAGATTGGCAAAGCCTTCCTCAGGCCCCAAGCTGTAACCTAGCAGCACAGTGAACTTTGGCTGAACTCCTTCATGATCCAAGAAGAACAGCTAGTAGTTTTGTATGACTTTGATACATTGAAACTTAACTAACATAATGAAATTGTATAAGTAATATTAATGAAGATTTTATGCTTGAAATATAATTCTTGGAAAGGAAGAAAGGGACCATTCTACCTGGAGTCAGCAGAAGGCGGATGAGATCCAGAAGACAGATGAGAGGCAGGTGCAGATGGGACAGAGAGATCATGAAACTGTGTAAGAAGGTAGAAGCACCTGCACCAAAACTCCAGTCATCGAAGAGGGCACGTAACCATTGAACAATTTGATTGGACAACACACATGTGCTTGTCATGTTAACAGGTGCACGAACAGCTTATATCATAGATTGTGAAGCTTTAAAAAGCACAGGAAAATAAACGAGGGAGTCCCTCTTCTCAGAGGCACCCTGCTCAAGCTGTGTTAAAGCCGACCCTGTGACAGAACCTAGGGTTCAAACTCTTTTTTGCAGTCAGAGGTTAGGATTGGATTCAGCCACACCTAGACTCATCTCTGAGAACAAGTTTAGAAAGCAAGGGGCTCCAGTATGAACCTCACAACTCGGCAGGAGGGTTTTCCCAGACTCTTCTTCAACAAGGGGTTTGGTCTTTAACATTCTTTAAAGTAGTTTCTCCTCTTCTATATGTATTCTGTGGGAAAACATACCTACTTTTGGTACTGCTTTTCCTATTGCTATTAGTATGAACATATTTTATCATTAAAATATTACAAAAATGCAGTCACTCTAAGTTATTAGGAAGCACCTTCTGTTTTAAAAACCAGGAAGGCTTTTGTTTACTGACTTGTGTTTCAATATTCTAGAAGACGAAAATACCATTTGCATGACCCCTGCATGGGGGTGTGTCTGTGTGTGTCACTATGACTATACAATCCCTTAGACAAAAGCAAAGTGCAGACATATATATATGTGTATAATCATACTTGTGTAGGAAGACAGTTTAGTAATCTTAGCCACACTGCATTTTCTACCATGCTCTTGAGTAGAAGCAGAATGAAATCCCTGACACACAACTCCAACCATTGCAGGTAACCATCCCTGTTCCAGCCTAGTATCTCCTGAGGGAAAATGAGTGTTCAATAACAAAAGTGGGGAAACGCATGCTTACTTTCATGAGGCATCTTGAAACCCGAATTGAGAAAGCAGAGGAAATTGGTTTGCCTATGGCATTTGTACTGCACTTGCAATACTTTTCCAGCATCTAGTACACATGATGAATGTCCACAAGTCATATTTAGATGTTTTCCAAGGTACATGATCATTTCTTTATCTCTACACAGAACTTGCCTTCGCTTGGAAATTGTCCTAGCACATCCTGTTAATGTACATTTCACAAAGATTTACAGGGATTCTAAGGTACAGTCTGTATTGCCCTGTTTGAAAAGTCAAGCACTTTGTATTTTCTAATCACAGACTAAAATCTTCTGAATTCAGGAAAATGTTCAAGGCCCAGCCCTCAACTGTATAAACACCATTTTTGCATTGATCATTGCAATGTCCTGGAATTCATAAGTACAGAAGTCAGGGCATAGAATTTTCTCAGAGACAATAGTCTGTTGTCAAAGAACACGCCTTTTCCCTTCTTTGTTTCTACTGATTCTCCCACCCTTGATTTTACCAAGATCAAGAAACTGTGTCTAAAATTTTTAGATTTTATACTTTCATGGTCTATTTACCAACATTGTCAGCAATAAATAGTCAACTCCAACTGCCCCTCCACCTCCACCTTTATTTTTAACATCTGAAGTACTTTATAAATACTTAGAACTGGATTACCCAATAAATTAAAACAAAATATATCCATTTGACAATGTACATATTCTTTGAAGATTTAAGTTTTTTTTCCTTCCAGACTATAATGGACTCCAAATTCTGAAGCTGCAAGCAGAAGGCCCTCATATCTGAGAGTATTCCAGTTTCTGCCAAACCATATGGCATATCTTTATTTAAATGTTAATGATTTTCATGTTCAGCATGAACTCTTTGAAGTAATGCTGCATTTGTCTTTGATATAAAGTAGTTTGATATAAAATAGCTTAATTAAAAGTTAATTTAATAAGTTTTCAGTGTGCTCTAACTATAATTCTTCAGCACCAAACTTTCCAATCAGCACGTATTTTTAATTGGTAGAAGTGTTACAGTGGTTTTAGGAAATATTTTTCAATTAATTTGGAAGTGTTGTTCCGGTTAGTAGAATCAATGCCTCTTGCTATTTGTCTTCAAGGGAATGTTTTGTTTCTAAGCAAATTAAATCCCAAAGGACAAAAAGCTGTATTTTAGCAGGCTCTCCAAATGTTTTCTGTTTGAAATAATTGCAAATGTGCTGGTTGCTTTTGCAGCATATAATATGATTTCAACTTCTGTGCAAAGGTCCATGAAAGACATTTTGGATATACAGTTTCCCAGGGGAAACAAATCCATTGTTTGAACAGAAATTACATCGAGATTTCCATCCAAAAGCTAATATACTGCAGTTTTCCTGTTAGTCTGACAGTACCTTACTGTTCCTGCCACATATTTTGTTTATCCTCATCAAAACTGGACTTGACTGAAAGTAGGTGACACTTCCAGTGTTCTAAATAGACTACCAGCAGGTGGTCATGTCGAGAAGACATTTTGACAAACCTCCTTGAGGTACAAATAACAGAAGTTAGCACTACATCCCAGGAAGAATATCATACTTATGGTTAATTAGCACTTTTGGCAATGTAGCATAAGGGTTGGTGTTTCTGGCAGGAACATTATCCACAAGACAACATGCAATCTGCTTCTAGAACTGAGTGTAGACCATCCTCTTTGCCAGTGACCTAAAATGCAGAACTGTTCCAAGTGACTATTTGCTTGTTTTTGTTCAAGAAGTGCACCTGTCCTGCAAACTAAGAAAACGTAGGTCTCAAATCCCATCTCACTGGATCCAAATTTCATTTGATTTGTTGACCTACATGAAAATGCTCTGCATCTTTCTGATATTAGGCTAAATGTTTATGAATTGACTGTCCACTAAAGCATATCTACCCTGTTAAAGCAGGGCAACATATTTGTTCAGTGTCATCTAGCAACTTACGTATCCCTGGTCAAAAATATTTTATTAATAACACAATTCAAAAAATATATACTCCTCTAATATAAGGTCAAACTACATTTCATTCCTGTTGGTGTAAAGGAGTTAGGTATGCCTCCTTTCTCCCAAACCAGAAACATCAGTATAAGAGCAGGTTCATGTCACAAAAATAAGTATAGCTTTTACAAGCGTACATTCAGTCTGTAGAGTCTCCACTGACACCCAACAATAGAAATTCATCAGCCACCTAGCTAATCCTTTCTCAAACTTTACCTATTAGATTCCCCATCCCCAATCTTCTCCTAATTTCACAAGTTTCCTTCTCATACTCTCTTAGGTCATCACTTATTAACAGATGATGATTCTCTGATCATCTCAAACCACAGAGTACTCACTAAGTTTCTCCTCCCTGGAGGCTGAATTGTCAGTCTCTAGTTGAAATATGTGTGGAATGACAGTTATGGATTCACACCAGACCTTTATATTTAAGCAAACTTTAACATTACAGATGTGAACATTGCCTTAAAACTAGAAAATACTCATACTTCACTTTCCTTAGGTAACTTTAAAGGAATAACACAAGCTAAAGTAACTAATTTCACATGTGGACTTGAACTCTTCTATTGTGCAACTTACAATTAATTTTGTATGTATTGGCAATCAACCAAGCTTGCATAGGCCTGCTTCGTCCAGTAAGTACTGTCTAGCATGAACTTCAATAAAAGAGAATTGTTGTACCTCTTCATTTAAGAAAGTCTTTAAACCACCACTATTCGTAACTTAGATTTCCCGTCAGTTTTGATTTGGGGGCACTTGGGAATGGAAAATGTATGCTCTAATACAAATTATAGAAATACAGAAATAATTACATCATCACAAAAGCATTTGACACAGGTTGAATCTAAAGGCAGATACTCAAATAAAGTCCTCCAGGTGGTAAAAGCCAGTTAATCTGCATAACATGTACCTGTGCATTACATGCAGGAAAGTCTTTAGCAGTTTCCTCAAACCCATGTTTGGACAAGACTATTTGGAACACGATGGGAATACGCTGAAGAACAGACCAGCACTAGGGCTGTTTACTAAAATTCCAAGACTTCAAGACATTAAGTGGTGTGAAGCTAGATTAAAGAGACATCTCAATATAATCTTAGGGATTGAAAGCCACATTAATCAGTTAATTAGTCAGACTTGGTTTTCCATGGCCTTGATAAATGGTCTTTGTCTCCAATTTAACAAAACAAAAAAACAACAACAAAAAAAGGAGATGAAAAAAAGGCGAATTTGACTACTTGCATTGTGATAGAAAGTTCATTTTCTTGTCTAACCATTCCTAGATGAGGCTTTGCCCTTTAAAATGCAGAAAACAGTAATAAAAAACAGAAGAGGGAAACAGAAGCTTTTGGAATTTAAAAGTAAGCTGCCTCAAAGGAACCGTCATTTTGTTCCTCTGTGTGCCGATAACTTCAGCAAAAAAGGCAATTTCAATATTACTGGGATAAATGTAGGTCAGACGTCTTTTGCTGTGAGCTCAGGACTGATGGAGAAAAACATTGTTCTCAATCTTAAAATATCCAAGGAGACAAGTTGCTGTTGGCGCTAAAGTAGTAACTTAAAAACCTTTCTGCTCTTGGAACTCACTAGAATTGGTCACCTAAAGCTTTCTGTTCAGTTGGAATAAGTCACTTTGTTGGAAATAAAATTTCTTAGTTAGTACATCTTTATACCTGAGAGCCAGATTTAAGGTCCTGTACTGAATCAGTTAGAGCACAAACCTGAATCGGCAGTGTTCCTATTGTCCACACAGTATTCTCAATTATCCCGCGTGCCTTACGCACAAGAAGAGCGTCAAAGACTCAGTTTTGTTCTAATAAAAATAAATATCAGAACACTGAAGTTTTCCTTGAAAGGATTTCTCACTGAATAAATTTCTGCAATTGTGTTTTGAGTAAGGACATGAACGGAAGTGAAGGGATCAGTAATTTACAACCTGTCATCCAAGCTGATCAGACAAAACAGAGTTCTAATCCACAAATAGCAGTCACATTAGCACACTGTCATGCTAAAGTAACATTAGCACAGACATCATGCTTTCCAAAATGAGCTCTGTATTTATCCACAAGAGGTGCTCTAAAATATATTAAAGAATTTCTGAAAAAAACCCATAGCCATCCAGCCTATAAATGCTAAAAGAAAATTAAAGCTCAGCTTTTGGATCACGGTGTTATGGAAAGGCACATAATTCACTATGTATTCTACAGACAAGAAATACTGAAATCACGCATGTAGCACACTATTTTTGATCAACTCACCTTCTAACTTCATGGAAAGTATTTACTGATTTCCTTATTCAGTTCGAGAGAAGACAAAATTATCTCACAGTGAGACTGGGTTAAAGGAATTATGTACCTATTTAATTTCTTCACTTGGAAGAAAATTTAATGGATTAATGTTCCTATTTGACTAGACATGCAAAACCCTAGTTGTACATTGTGTGTGTTGTTGTGGTCTAAGTACCATTACCTGCACCTTCTACCTCATGTATATATAGTGAGCTAGCTGGTAAAATAACCTCAGGTGAAAAGGTATATAAAACCAAGATATTGTCTTACATTTTTCTGAGCAATGGATGTGGGTTCTTGATTATAATCTGCAAGATACCCAGGAAGATTATTTTATACCAGTGCACTAATTAATGCAGGAAGTTTGGAAAAAAAACTTGTTAATTAAATTGTAGGATCAAAGTACAACACTTGGGCAAGAAATCTTTACTCACTGTTTAGCATTTAGACAATATTTTTATTTTCCCTGCCAGGTTCTTTTGTTACATTAGTTTGTATCTATCGCCATCTATATTCATTTATAAATATATTTATAGAAAATAGTAGAAAGAATATTTATCTGTGCTCTTCACACTGATATGGGAAACCCATTGTATTAGTATGCATAAAAAGAACTATCAGTTTTTAGTAACGATCATAGTAACGATCAGAGTGAGTTGCTTCTAGACTGAAGAAATTCTGTTTAATTAATGCATGCTCCCTAACTAGTGTACCAGAGTTACTTTTTAAATGCAGGATCTACTTATATTCTTTCCCTATGTTACCATGACGTTGTGTTATGAGGTGTTCAAAACTTATGTCTGCATTACAGAAATTTCATGTTGCTTTTGGCCAGTGGACCAGTTAAGGAAATTACATACCTGATCCACACAGATCTAAATACATAACCGTAACACTTTTTTCCCCTCTTATGTGGGAAGGTCAAAATGTCCCTTTAGAAGTGATCTTCAGGCATAATAGTAGAAATCCAAGAAAACACATCACTTAAGGTGTACTTTATAGGAAATGTATCTCCTTTCTTTCACATTTCATGGTGAGATAACAGTGATCCTGTAAGGTATTCAAGCTGACGCTGTCAAGTGTAAAGCATTTACTGTATAATGATTATTTACAATGACCTGCCATGACATGTCAGCATCTCCTTCAAGAAAAGGTGAAATGACCTGGTGGAATACAAAATACTGTACAATGACCAATGAAAATAACTCATAAGATCGGTCACTTGCCAGATACTATTCGTTCCTTAGAACCAAAGAAAGGATGACTGTAATAATTCATGAATAATTTATCTAAAGATAAAGTGTTTGGAACAATAATCAACAAAAAATGAATAGCTATTCCGAGCTAATTAATGTCCCTATTTAAGTACTGATTGACAATTTTGCACTACAGGATATTCTGTAACAGATAATCCACAGAGTGCAGTTAAGCAAGTATTACCTTGTCTCCTGTTTAAAAGCTGTGTTGCTTTTCTCATTCAAAGATTTTTGTATGCATGCAGCTGATGGACTGTCTGATAGTAGCTTATGGATAGCTGTAGTGCTTCTACTCATAGTTAAGGCAGTAACATATATAAAGTTATTGTAAAAGCTTTTTCAGTAGAAGTATCATACTTATCAAGATTTCCAACATAAAACATACAGTCAAAATCATATTGTCTTTCAAGGAAGAAGTGGTACTTTTCCCCCTCTATTCAGTTTTTTAAGCTTGGTATATTTCAGTAAAATCTATATCCAGGAGAGATTTGATCCTCTTAATGTATCACGGCTGTTAATTCTTAATGTTTCTTCCCCATAAAAATTAAGATATTGTACTATTTGTAAGAAATATTATCTATACTTAAACCACTAAATCCCAAACCAGAAGGCAACATCCTGCAATCAAGTTCCAAATACCTATGTACAAATAACCATGAAAGTTATTCCTGTGGTGAATTTCACCTAGCAATTCAGAACAAACTGTACTAGAATATAATGAGCTATAAGACAAAATATAAAAAATGTATTTTGTTAGCAGCATGTTAGTAATAATTACTAGATAATGTTATTATTTCTGTTATTATTTTACTGGGAAATCATTGCATCGTTAATGTACGTCACTCAGTTCAGATGTGTGCCTCTTCCCACTTTATTTTCTTTCCTCTCCTTCACATCAGAGTAGATTCAGTACAGCAGCGTCCATGAGGGCACGTGCAACTTGGGTATGTACTAATCATTTCAAAATACAACTCATATTTCACTACTTTGCTAAACACAAATAGCAAGGAAGTAAAGGAATCATTAATAAGATCTTATTCTGAATTTTGGATGGTAATTGAGCATATATAGACAGCCAATTCATTGCTCCTTTTCCTAAGAATTAAATAATTCACCATTCAAATTAAGCCATTTGAAATCACTTCACTGGTTAGTTCATGGAATGTAATATTTAATCATTATCCATTCAGCTAGGATAGCCAGCTTTCATTAAAAAGAAAGGGATCACATCCTACTTCAGTTTACGTGACAAGACTCAGCTCCCACATCAGAGGTTAGGACATATGCTACGTTTGGGAGCACTGTATGTGTCAGGTCAGGTGACAAATCCCTGCCTTCTGCATATAGTTGATAATGACTCAGGGCTGTAACATGAGAAGATAACCAAATAGTTCTTATAATTATCTGTACGAGTGGTACAGAGGCACTAGAAATATCTACAAGTGGGCAAGAGCTGAGGCTCATAACTGTTTACGTAAGACTTTTTGCCTTTATCTACCAAGGCCTTCTGGGAGCAATATGTCTATTTGTTAACATCACGTTACACACATATGACTTTTGGATCTAACGTGACAGGCACAGAGGGTTCCAGTTCTGACTAGAGGAATGTCATGTCCTCCACGTGCCCTTGTAAGAGTAAGGCCTTGCTATATTTATTTATTAAATAGGAAAGAACTCATTGAATAGGGAAGAACCACGTGGCCTTGACAGGCCACAGTTTTTCTCAATTTTCATTAAAATTGTGAAATAATTCCTATGGAGTTAGATCCCTAAGGTTTTTTCCACAAATACATGTTTTCAAGCCATGACCTAATAGCAATTACAGAAGGAAAAGGCTTGGATAATCATGCTTATATACAGAAATAAGGATATACAATCTTATAAAGTTCATACTCTGAATTATATGTTCAATTTACTAATAGTACTCTCTCTGGTAAGATGCTAGTTTCGTCAAACATCACCCAAGATACAATTCTATTTGTTTCACAGAAAGAATACCAAAAAAGAAGTCTCAGGAAGTAGTATGCAAAAATAGCTTACTGTACAGTAGTGTGGGGCATAATTAGCGTAACCTGTTTAACAATTTCCTGTTTGTAATCTGTACTTACCTATAAATGTGAATAGAAACTCTTTGCATCTTAATGGGCGTGTTGACTTGTTTATGGCCTAGTTGGATTTGCAAGCTGTCTGTGGCTTTTATTTCCTTCTGTTTATGTTTGGAAGGCTAACTCAATCAGCACACTGAGGGAAGTATTGATCTCTTGGAGAGATTACTTTCCAGTGGGCTGAATAACTTCAGAAGAAAAAAAAACCCAGCACTAAGTCTTAATGTGTTTTTTAGAGTCTCTCAAACCTGATCATCCTGTAAATGCAGCCACACAAGAAACTTCTTTTTAAAATGCAATGCTTGGTGTTATTTAATAATTATTTTTTTAATTCCAATTTACTGATTTTTTTTTTTTAATCCACAAAGCATCTTCCTAGACATTGAAAACATTTGGTAAGTGTTTAAAAAAAAAAAAAAAAGAAAGGGGGGTGGTATGATACTGAATGCTGATTGTAACTGTTTATTTTGGGTTTTTTTTCTAGGTAGACCTATGGTTAAGAGAAATGTGGAAACACTTGATCATTAAAGATTCATACTATAGAAGATAACACTATCAGATAGATCTGCATTATTTATAGAGAAATATATTAATTTTCAAACTTTGTTCTGACAACTACTGTATTTATGGATTTAGAAATTTAAATTGGACTCCAATTCCAAATTCAAATGGGCTCGAATTAAGGAGTTGGCTCCTACATTGTGGTTTACTGTCAGGGTTGCAATCTAAAAGTTATATAGTAACAATATAACAAATCAGATGAATACAAAACTGAAACATGCAACAATGATAGATATCAATAACAGTATAAAAAAAAACCTGTAGTATTTTGTTGCACAGTATCTACCACAGTGGCTTTGGCTGCTAGATGCTGCTTAATGCAAACGGTAACAATACGAAAGTGAATTAGTTGTATTAACTACTAGTTGTATTAAGAGTAGAGTTGGATTTAACATTACTGATATTTCCTTTGCAGAGAGGCCCATTTTGAACAATCCTAACATTTTTTTATCATGCAGTTATCTCACAGACACTTAAAAAAAAAAACCAAACAAAAAACCCCAAACTGAAAATACATGTGATTATTCCTGGCAGTAGACAGAGAATCCAATTCAACTTTTCAAAGAGAAAATTTTATAGATTTATAACATCCCATTTCTCAGAAACTTAGATCTCAGGCTGGTGTCAACATCGCCTTTTATTAATTAAACTTCTTTCTTATGTTCTTATAACCTAATGGTAAAGAACACTTTCTTGGAAGACTACAGGGTGGCAGCCAACATTCTTCTTTTCTCTGACTCTTGGGAGTCATTCAGCTTAACAGAAAAATTCCTCAACTCCACATTAGCATCCTATGGAGATTTCAATAATAGGCTGTCAACATTTTCAGTTTCAGCAATTACCCAAGAGATGACTTCTTAATAAATTAACCAGGCTGTTAATTTACTGAAATTGTCTCATTGTCCATATGTTTAGTACTTATTGCAAATGAAGAAATTTTTCTTTTTTTTCCCTTTCCCTATCTGACAAGCATTAATCAAATTGCACTTAGATTTAATTTTATTTAACTTTATTTGTGCCTCAGGAGATCTGGCATTACTGAGCTAGTTTTCGAAATAAAATTACCTTTTTTGGGACATCTTCATTATTTTTGTGCGAAAACTCCAAGACATATTCCAGAAAAACAAAGCACAATATGTTCCCTTTATTAGCATTTATATGACTGCTATAATACAGCAAAATTAAGTCTTCATTCAGTTCAGTTATATTTGCATAAGTATGTCACCACAGGATAAGGCAATATCTTTATACAAGAGCTTTAAGTGACCTTTAAACAGACCTCACCAGCTAAAATTAAAACATGAGTCTCTTGCATCAAGAGTATCAGATTTTCGCATGAAGACTAACCAGCTCATTCCCTTTCTGAGATAGCTGCCCCTTTTAAGACAAAAAAAATCTAATACTTCAGCCACAACCTATGCTGGTATCGCCTGTGATGACGTACATTATTCATAAGATCAGAATGGAAAAGCATAACCTATTCTGACTAACATTTTTATTGGGGAGCACTTTCAGAGTACATTTTAAAGCACTGAGCAGATTCCTGAAATTAAGTACTTAAAAAAAGAGGTGTGCTCAGGTATTCAAGAATATTTGGGAAATATTTTGTTCTGTGAGCTAAATACATCAGAATTTCCAAAATTATTTTCTAACTCATAAAATAGTGCTGTTATTAATAAACATACCCATTCAGTTTTATCCTAATGTACACTGAAAAAAAAGCACAGTCTGAAAGTGACTAAGAAAATAAAAATATCAAAATCCCAAATAATTTTCTCTGTTAAAGCTGTGAGTGATTGAATCCCATATTTAGGGTACAATGCCGAACTCAGCGTCAGTTCTCCTCTGTCGTATTTTGCTTGGGTTCCTTTAATCACTGGGCTAGGGAGGCACACTGGGTTGTGCCAAAATGCTTTTCTGGATTTAAGAAAATTTGTGTTTGAGGATTTCACCCAGAAAGTTCAGGTCACATTTAATCACCAAATGTTTCATATTAGACAGTGAATGACACACAGCTACAGAATTCCCCAGCTCACTTCTTTTGTACTTAATAGCTGCGTGACACTGACCAAACGACTTTCAGTTTGTTTACTCTTACTTTTTTCCTACTTTAGGCTACAGGGATAGCGGCTGTTATTTGTTGTGTATTCCTAGCCCACAAAACTCCACATCTCCTTTGCTGATCATGTTTGCTATTCTCCAATTGTTAGGTGTTTGGGGTTTGTATCTAGCACAATGAAATGCAAAAAACAATGAAAATAACTTGAGTTCCAATAATTGTAAATAGCATCCAAATTAATGTCCATTTTAAATATTGTAATAAATATACATACACACTCAAGGAGCAAGTCTGATGCACCAATATATGTTGTTCACCACATCTTGTTAAATAGGAGAATTTGAAAGCGGTAAAAGAGTGCTCCTATTGCAACAGGATTAAAATTCATACATATCTGCAAAGAACTTCTATGACTTTTGTCAAATAATGGCAGAGAATACAAAAAATGTAATTGTCCTAGGCTTTGGGAAGATTCTCTGCTACAGCTATTATAGCACTGTCACCTATCACTTACTATCTGACATTTTCCCTCCAATCTTAAAGTAGGTTTTACTGAGACATTAGTGCTATAGTGCTGTCAGACTGTCAGCATTGATACAGATCTCAAAATTTCACAAGATCAGATGATAACTTAAATTTAACATGCAATTTCTTCATTTAAGTAACTGCTTCTATCGCTGGATCAGTCCAAACCCTTTTACATATATTAGGGATCAGCACACAGTGTAAAGTAAAACTTCTCCAGTAGAAAAGTTTAAAAAAAAAAAAAGAAAATAAAGAGAATGTAACAACTTTTTACTACCTAGGACATTTTGTTTCTTTGTTTTCTTGCCTTTACCCAAAGTTGTCTGTTAGATGTACTCTTTATCTTGCTTTTAATTTAAAAAGAAAAAAAGTGTAATCTATGCCAGAACTGTGTTTTAATGTGGCTACACAAAGTACTGGACTCGTAACAATTATTACTGTGGAAAGATTTTTAAAAAATAATTAAGAGCTAAATAATTAAAAAAAGGGAATGGGAATCATATGTTACTAGTGTATGTTTCTATCAAACACCAGTGGAAACTGCTGTTACAGCAATAATATTACTAGTAAAGAAAATGAAAAATATTGTTAGCAAATGAAAATAATGACAAATGAGATGAAAAAAGAAAAGATGGCAAAGATAATGGAATCATCCAATGACAGAGGGATCTAAAAACCTCTAGCATGGGAAACGAATTGTCTTCGGACCTGTGTGTCCTCTGTTGGAGTTGTTTTTAATACATGTTTGTATATTTACACGTAGAAGCATACACATATGTGTACGTATGTTTTGTACATAAACACATAGAAAAATATTGTGCAAGTTCAGGGTTCCTGAAAAGAGCTTGCAGTGTTTTTGTAAATTTTGATAAAACTGCTAAGTGACTCCATTTGAAAATTCCATCATATACTTACGGTACAGTTCATATATTTGCTTACCATGACACAAGTGTGTCTGGAAAAAAAAGTGAAAAATCACCTTGTCAAAATGACAGTTTGATGATGCATAAACACATTTACTCTTTCATGACAGTGTCATATTGGCTGACACTGCCATTAAATTAATTGTTATTCTCAACAACCCATAGTCAGCTTCAGCTATGAAAATCTTAGAATTTCACTCCACTATATTTCTTCATAATAATAATGCTGATGAAAAAAGCAAAACAAAAGTAAGACTTTGTAGTCAGTCAGTTATAAGGAAATAGTAGGTTGGCTGGCTAACAGGACTACGAACTTGTAAATAAAGATATTATTTTTCTCACACTTGCATATGAGTTCTTAAGGTACAAGAAAAAAAACTTTATTATATAGTGACCAAACAAACACGGCATACGTATATCTTAACTTTGGATGATTTAGTGTCAGGACATCTCCTACTTCCTGAAGGTTTGACTACCTGCGATCTTGTGCCACATACCTTGTTGATCCTGGCCCATGGACTACTTTCAGGCTTAAACTCAGAGTTGCCTCGTCACCAGAGACTTGTCTGGTGATCCCTGAATTCTTGGCTGCACCTGGCTACCCTCACCAGGTCCGCTCTTTGCCTTGCTCAGGTACTGAGGGACTTCATCCTTGTCAGTGAGGGCACCACTCTGCCTGGCTCCCTGTGATCTCAGTTCCTGAATCGCTTTTGCTTGCAGAGTTACACCAGCCTGTGCTGCTCCCGAAAGGATTGTCTGTACAGAAAATCTAGTATGGAAGATAGGTGAAACTGGCTGATCATTATACTAGAAAAGGCAACATAACAAGGCTGAGAATCTTTCTAATTGTCTTGCTTCAACCAATCCTTCTCTGAGAGAACATTCCTTCACAGTGGGGTGCTTTTGATCCACTTTGACATTCTTATATTCTTCCTCTCCTGTAAATTATAATATCAGCATAGTAGTAGAGTTTGAGCTATGACATTTGGCATTTTTACATTTCTAGACCCTGACATGTGAATACGCTAGAATCCCCACCTAAGTAACATCTGCTTTTTTAAACTGAAGTCAAAAATCTCTGCTTTAAGTCGTCAGTTTCTGTCCCTCAAAAACCTTAGAATCTAGAAAGCACAGAAAAATCTCTCAAGATCTCACACTGTCTAGATCAACGTCAATTTTTTAATTATTTCTTTAATATACTTTTAACTCATAGTTATTGCACTGGTATTAGAGTAATGTTTCAAAGTCAATTTAAACACTGCAATAGTTTTTAAGAGCAATAAATTTAAGAATTTAAATATCTGTGGGAAATACTTCATATTGTAGTTCAGAATGTAGTCTGAAATGGGACAAGCCTTCCCCAGATACCTCTGAATGTTACAGGGGACCTACACCAAAAACAAACTTATACTTTGGGATTGTAAGGCCCCCATTTCATACTTTGGTTTAACTTGCATTGTCTGAACACATTGTAACCATCAGATGGCAATACTGCCAAAAACTGTGAGGATAAGAGCGCTGTGGTTAAATGTAGGCTGGAGTCAGAAGATTAGGGTTCAAATGTGTCAAGTCAGCTAATTTTTCTATGCATTAATTTAATTTTTTAAATACTCTCTTAGATATTTAGACTGTTTTGCTCTTGAGATATGGCTTGTTTTATACATTTGCGTCCTTAACAATACAAAGGCACAACAGTAATAATGTGTCAGTTGTGCTTAAAATGAGTGTAAAGGCTGATTTCTGCATAGTCCAACTACAAACATAACATGAGTGCTAAGGCAGTGAGTCAAATACATCTTTCTAGTTGCTTTGCTTTTTTTTTAAATAATTAAATAATTTAGAGACATCATATTTGGAAGCAATATTCCTTTTGTATACTCTCAGAATTTCCAAAATTCTCTATGAATTTCAGAAACATCAGCTGTGCTCACTTTCACTTATTGGGACATGTATGAAACTCACAGCTTACAACAACAGTTCTGATACTCCACACTGCATGTCATGCAGCTGTAAAAAGCAACTAAGATTCACGTCTTGAGCTGCATTTTGTTATGCTGGTTTTCATAAGTCAATACCAGAAATGAAATTTACATAAAGAATGTATTCTTTTGATGTTATGCCCTACTAAGCCATATCTAGCAAACCTTATAAATCACCCAAATGCCCAAGGATCAACTTCTGCCTAGGTTTGAAACTATAGCAATTTTCTCCTTTAACTCTAGTTGGAGCAGAACTAATATTAAACCCTTATCTATTCCTGGGATGACAAAGAGCAACCCTTTGACCATTATAGTATCTGCAATTACAAAGCCATTAAGGGTGACCAAGAAATCAAGGAAATAAGTATCCTGATAAACTTTCTGAAGTGCTTAATGGAGGAAATATCTACTGTTGTCCACATATTACCAGAAATTCTTGAGAATGCAATATAAAAGTTATTCAGTACCATTCTGTGTCAGTAACTTTACTAAAGTGTCAAACCACAACAGGGTCAGTCCAGGAAATATGACTTGTCTTATCTTTTCTAGAATATTTGAAAAAACCTTTTGTTTACTTGTATCTAAAGCTGAAAGAAATTTGAGGAAGCATTTTTCATTTTTTATTAGAGTATAACAGCCAACATTGGACCACTCTGTAGCTGCACTGCACAGAGATAAGCTCTGTCCAAAGCAGCCCACACACAAAAAAACCCACCCCAAAACACAGGAAACAAATTGTACCATTCCCTTTTTACAGATGAGGGACTGAGGCCCAAATACAGCAAGACCCTTAGAAATACAAAACTTTGATAAAAGACCTCAATTGAATACACACCTCTCTGTTTAGGTCATTAGCCGTACTCTCTCTGTTCATTGTTGCTTCTTTTTGTGTTAGAGCCAAATGTGGAACTTTTATTTCTTCACTTTTAAAGTAAAACAAACAGAAAAAGGCTATAAAAAAAATGTTGCTACTCCTCAAAAAAAAAAAAAAAGGAATTGAATTTTCTTAAAAATATTAACTTACAGAGAAACTGTCCATTACACTCTACCTTACTATAATTCATAATTGCTGGTATAAATCTGTTTTCTCTCTCTTCACTGCAATAAAAACTTCACTGCCATTAAGAATATCATTTCCATATTACATACAAAATCATCAGTTCTAATCGTTGTCTAGCTGTCTGGGAAATAGAGGCTGTTAATTTCATACAGAATGATAAGCTTTTTACATAGCCTAAACAATTTATTGTAATGAATGTTTCAATAGGTGTGTGATATTGGTTTTCAGTGGTATTAAATTATTCAAATTCATTGTATTCAATATGAGCTTAATTTATAATATTGCATTATTATAATGTAATTGCTTTCCACATATTTGGTATACATCTTGATTGCTGATTAAGTTCTGCCAGTTTCCCACGGTGCATGGCATTCAGCTCAGGCAGTAAATGCAAGTGTTAATGCAGCATTCTACACAGTGCAGATGTCGGTGAGCAGTAGATGAAGAATAAAGAAGACCAAGGAAAATTTTGTTTCAGGTCTTAGGACAGCAGAGAGGTGTTTTTCTCCCTTCCACAGTAGGAAAAGGGACCTGGGTTTAGGCCCAGGCACAACTTTCTTTCACTTGGGATTATGAAGACATACTGTAAAATATTTCATAGATGTATAAAACAGAAGGACAACAGCTGACCTTCAAGTGTCAGGTACTTGAAAGAAACCTCCCATCCTATCATTTGTTACAAATCTGATAACATGACTTAGTCTGAACTGAATCTAAGTGAAATGATTTAGGCCTTGGATAATCAGATTCGTCCCTGGTGATGTATTTGAACTTTATCTTATAGCAATGCCATGTCACACAATTATGGCAAAACTGTACTTCCCACTGATAGCTCCTCTGCTGGTAAAAGAGCAGAATTGAATAGACTTACACCAGCTTGCCCCAGATAATTTATTAGACCAGATATCACATTATTCTGCAAACAAATGGTATTCTGATCCTGTTAAGTTTGTTGTAATAAACAGAATAAACAATATTTTTGTAAACAAAATATTAGGCTTTTTGTACCTTATAAGTTTTCTGAAACTTCAGTAAAAAGAAAACAAAAAAAATCAAACTTACACGCATGTGGTCATACTCTAGAGTTAAAAAAAAAATCAAGTCAGACAGTTAAACTCATATTTTAATTGAAGACAACAGAACAGTTCTGTTTTATCTGTGCTAAGAACTGATCCTTAAGATTATTTTGTCATGGCTGTATAAACACATTTTTCTACATACCTTTCCTTCTGTCAGTTTATTTTTACTTAATAAGTAATACACCTTTGCTGCAAACTATTCCTTACACTGTAAACTCTTGTAGTCACAGAAAAGAGAATATATATATATATATATATATTAGTCGCCGAGGAGAGCAGCTCCAGTGAAGGTAAGGCCTAACTGGGGAAGGGGATCTCGGCGGATCGGGCCGGCAAAGGGCTCTTTTGAGGGCTCTTGTAGCCGGGGAAAGCGGCTGGCGCGTGCTTGTGCTTGTGCCGGAACCGGCAGCTCGGGGGCGGGCTGCTGACGCGGCAGGGGCGGAGCCAGCGTCACACGCGGCAGTTCTAAACGGACCCAGCACGAGGGCAACTGGTGGGCGTCACCCAGGGCGTCACTGCAGTGAGAGGGGTGAACAGGGAGCAGCTCTTCAAAAGGTAAGTTACTAAAAAACTCTTGACCCGGCCAGAACATCATGGTAAGAACTCGGCAGAAGACCATGGCCTCCCTGAGCTCTGCACCGAGCAGCTCCGAAGTGGCCACCCAGACAGAGCTAGCATGGCAACATGCTGCCACCCAGGTGTCGGGCTGCAGGGAGTGCCCTGCTTTTGCGCTGGTGTTGAATAGTAACGGTGAGCAGGCCTGTGGGCGGTGTGCCCAAGTAGAGGAACTCCTTCAGCTAGTGATGGAGCTCCGCGAGGAGGTAAGCTGCTTAAGAAGTATAAGGGAAAGTGAACAGGAGATAGATAGCTGGAGTCATGCTCTGTCTTCCCTGAGAGAAGCCCCCCAGAAAGATCGAGCTCCACATACAATGAGCCCAACACCCTCTAGTGTTGAATCTGAACGTGAAGATTCAGAAGACAGGGGCCAGTGGCAACAAGTCCCCACCCGACGTGGCAGGCGTGCCTCCCAGGAAACCCCCACACTATCCCAGGTGCTGTTACAGAACAGATATGATGTTCTGGAAAGGGAAGTAGAGGATGACAATAACAGTGCCTTGCCAAACTCTGAATTGCCACTGAAGCCAAGACAGGTTACACCTCGTATAACAACATCATCATTTAGGAAAAAAAGACGGGTCCTTGTAGTAGGGGACTCGATTCTGAAGGGAGTGGAAGGTCCCATATGTAGACCGGACCCAATCTGTAGGGAGGTCTGCTGTCTCCCTGCAGCCAAGGTTAAGGATGTCCAGAGGAAACTCCCTACCCTAGTTAGGCCTACCGACTACTACCCTTTATTGGTTTTTCAGTTGGGTAATGATGAAATGCCAGTAAGGAGTCTGAGGGCGATAAAGAGAGACTTCAGGGCCCTGGGACGGCTGGTCAGGGGATCAGGAGCGCAAATAGTGTTTGCTTCTATCCCAACAATTGCAAAGATGGATGCGAAGATTAACAGGAAATGCCAGCTAATCAATGCCTGGCTCAGAGACTGGTGTCGTCGGCAAGATTTTGGGTTCTTTAACCATGGGCTGCTTTTCAGGACACCAGGCCTGCTGGCAACAGACACCAAAAGCCTGTCTCAGAGGGGGAAAAGGGTTTTAGGGCAGCAGTTGGCGGGGCTCATTGACAGGGCTTTAAACTAGGTTCGAAGGGGGATGGGGATAGATCCAAGGTTGCTAGCAAAAATCCTGAAATTGGTGGGCTGGCACTAGACTTGGAAAAGACAGGGGGTGTAACCGGGCTCCTTAGGAAGATGTCTGGGGATAGCAGAACTTTAGCTCCCTCTAGTAAAAAGGAGAAAGGACCTATAGCCCACCTGAAGTGCTTATACACTAATGCACGTAGCATGGGCAACAAACAAGAGGAGCTGGAAGCCATCGTGCACCAGGGTAATTATGATGTAGTTGCCATCACAGAAACATGGTGGGATGACTCTCATGACTATAATGTTGCCATGGATGGCTATAGACTCTTCAGGAAGGATAGGCGAGCAAGAAGAGGCGGGGGTGTGGCCCTATATATCAGGGAGTGTTATGAATGCTTTGAATTAGAAGATGGTGATAATGGGATTGAGTGTTTATGGGTAAAGATCAGGGGGAGGGCTAACAAGGCAGATATTGTAGTAGGAGTCTGTTATAGACCGCCCAACCAGGATGAGGAGGCAGATGAAATATTCTATAAATGGCTGGGAGAAGTCTCAAGGTCGCGAGCTCTAGTCCTCGTGGGTGACTTCAATTTGCCGGACATCTGCTGGGAATACAATACAGCAGGGAGGGAACAGTCTAGAAAGTTCCTGGAAGGTACTGGGGATAACTTCTTAACACAGTTAGTGAAAGAGCCAACTAGGGAAAGTGCCCTGCTGGATCTGTTGTTTGTCAACAGGGAAGGTCTTGTGGGGGATGTGATGGTCGGAGGCCGTCTTGGCAACAGTGATCACGAAATGATAGAGTTCTCAATTCTGGGAGAAGCAAGGAAGGGGGTCAGCAGAACTGCCACCTTGGACTTCCGGAGGGCGGACTTTGGGCTCTTCAGGAGCCTGGTTGAAAAAGTCCCCTGGGAGGCAGTCCTCCAGGGCAAAGGAGCCCAGGAAGCCTGGATGTTTTTCAAGAAGGAAGTCCTAAAGGCGCAGGAGCAGGCTGTCCCCATGTGCCGGAAGACAAGCCGTCAGGGAAAAAGACCGGCCTGGCTAAGCAGGGAGCTAGTGTTGCAGCTTAGGGAAAAAAAGAGGATATATGGCCTTTGGAAAGAAGGGCAGGCCACTCAGGAGGACTACAAAGAGGTAGTGAAGCTATGTAGGGAAAAAATTAGGAAGGCCAAAGCCCAGCTAGAACTAAACCTGGCTTCTGTTGTCAAGGACAACAAAAAAAAGTTTCTATAAATATATTGGCAATAAAAAGAGGACTAAGGATAATCTCTGTCCTCTAGTAGACCAGGCTGGTAACGTATTGACTAAGGACGAGGATAAGGCTGAGGTACTTAATGCCGTCTTTGCCTCAGTCTTCAGCAGTAGGACCAGTTGTTCCTTGAGTTCCCTAACCCCTGAGCTAGAATACAGGGATGGGGAGCAGAATGAAGCCCCTGTAATCCAAAGGGAAATGGTGAGGGACCTGCTTCAGCACCTGGAGGTGCACAAATCTATGGGGCCGGATGGGATCCATCCAAGGGTACTGAAGGAGCTGGCGGAAGTGCTCACCAGGCCACTCTGCATCATTTATGAACAGTCCTGGATAACCGGGGAGGTCCCAGCCGACTGGAGGTTGGCAAATGTGACACCCATCCATAAGAAGGGCCGGAAGGAGGATCCGGGGAACTACAGGCCAGTCAGTCTGACATCGGTGCCTGGGAAGGTCATGGAACAGATCATCCTCAGTGCCATCACATGGCACATGCAGGAGAACAAGGTGATCAGGCCCAGTCAGCATGGGTTTGTGAAAGGCAGGTCATGCCTGTCAAACCTGATCTCCTTCTATGATGAGGTGACCCGCTTAGTGGATGAAGGAAAAGCTGTGGATGTTGTCTACCTGGACTTTTGCAAGGCTTTTGACACCGTTTCCCATAGCATTCTACTGGAGAAACTGGCTGCTCGTGGCCTGGACAGGTGTACCCTTCGCTGGGTAAAAAACTGGTTGGATGGCCGTACCCAGAGAGTGGTGATAAATGGAGTTAAATCCAGTTGGTGTCCAGTGACAAGTGGTGTCCCCCAGGGATCGGTGCTGGGACCGGTTCTCTTTAATATCTTTATTAATGATCTGGATGAGGGGATTGAGTGCACCCTCAGTAAGTTCGCAGACGACACTAAACTGGGGGGGCGTGTTGATCTGCTTGAGGGTAGATTGGCTCTGCAGAGAGATCTGGACAGGCTGGACAGATGGGCTGAGGCCAATGGTATGAGGTTCAACAAGGCCAAGTGTCGGGTCCTGCACTTGGGTCACAACAACCCCATGCAGTGCTACAGACTGGGGGTGGAGTGGCTCGAAATCTGCCTGGCAGAGAAGGATCTGGGGGTGTTGGTGGACAGCCGGCTGAGTATGAGCCAGCAGTGTGCCCAGGCAGCCAAGAAGGCCAACACCATCCTGGCCTGCATCAGGAATAGTGTAGTGAGCCAGAGTAGGGAAGTAATCATCCCCCTGTACTCGGCACTGGTGAGGCCTCACCTCGAGTACTGTGTTCAATTTTGGGCCCCTCACTACAAGAAGGACATTGAGGTGCTGGAGCGTGTCCAGAGAAGGGCTACCAGGCTGGTGAGGGGTCTGGAGAACAAGCCTTATGAGGAACGACTGAGGGAGCTGGGGTTGTTTAGCCTGGGGAGGAGGAGGCTGAGGGGTGACCTTATCACCCTCTACAACTACCTGAAGGGAGGTTTTAGAGAGATGGGGGCTGACCTCTTCTCCCACGTGGCAAGTGATAGGACAAGAGGAAACGGGTTCAAGTTATGTCAGGGCAGGTTTAGATTGGATATTAGGAAGCATTTTTTCACTCAAAGGGTTATTAAACATTGGAATGGGCTGCCCAGAGAGGTGGTGGATTCACCATCCCTGGAGGTGTTTAAGAAAAGGGTAGATGAGATGCTTAGGGACATGGTTTAGAAGTGGGTGTTTTTAAATCAGGGTAGGTTAATGGTTGGACTTGATGATCTTAATGGTCCCTTCCAACCTCACTGATTCTATGATTCTATTCTGAAAAATAAACACCCCCTCCCCACAAAATGCTACACACACAAAAGAACCAGGGAGTGAATATATTGGCATTTTCCCAACATTCCTCCATTGCCATATTGTATAATTTAAAACTTAGGTCATTATTTCCTGGGACTCCAGCTAAGCAATTGTATTTATCTGCTTACCCTATATAAGGCAATTATAAAGAGCACAGGGCTTGTACCTGCGAGTCACAGAACTTGATAATATCCAAGTATTGTTATTACAGAAAAACACATTAACTAGGATTTGTTACAAAAATGTTCCTTTCTTGATGTTTGACTGTGATTTTAAAAACTGTAATCTAAAACTACATGTGTGGAGCATCTGAAGTTAAAACGAATGTGAATGTTTGAATAACAGACTGCAGACTTTGTTTCCCTGAAGATGGGCTTACATTGTCATTTATGTCTTCTAATAGTGTCAGTACCTTTATTTGAAAGACTGCTGCTTTTTCTAAAGTACCTCCCGTTCCTCTGCATATTTTTATGAATGTCTTTTATTAGTTCTTAAATTCCATTTCCACTGTGGGTCTGCTTTTGGGACTTTGTTCATTATCTAATTTGCCTCAAATTCTGACCCTCAGGTTATTGGCAGGAAACCGATTGCCCTTTATCTCTTTTACTATTAATTGCATGGTTAGAACTGAAGGAATAAAAAGTCACCATGAAATGAAATTACACAAAGGTCAACTGTAATGATGGCTTTTATCTTCCTATGGTATTTGTTCCAAGTTAATGTTGATTAAACCAGAAAGTTATCTGAAGACACTAGTAGACCTTGCTGGTGTTTACAGGCACAGATAATCTCATATCGTCCATGTACTTGATACTAGGGACCTTTAGCAGTGTTGAGAGTAACAGTGGATATCCAAAATGCTATTGTTTGGGGTTTGGTTTTTGTTATTTTCAATCACTCATTTAAGGAGAGAACTTTTATTAGAAGTTATCACAGATTAATCATTTTTCTATTTTTGAAAAAAAAAAAAAACAAACCCACAAGCCTGAGTAAACCGCTCCAGAAGAAAAACCAATATCCCATGATACCAGCAATGAACATGACTAGTTGTTTGTTATAGCAAGCAGTTTACAAATAAAGAGGAAAGAGATACTTGTTAAAAATTAATCTTAAAAAGAATGAGTACTTCAGAAGAAACTGAAAAGGTTTACATATGTAAGATTTGTAAATAGAAAATCAGAATAATGCTTAATGAATACTGCTTGCTATAAAGTATCCAACAAGTTCTAAATTAATGCCATTTAAAGTTGTCACCTATCTGTTAATTGGTCAGTTTGGCAACTGAAAAAGTACCTAAAACTACTTTGCACCCCTTTCTTCTTAGAATGTGAATGTTCTTGACAAAAAAAAGCACTTGCTGTTATAAGCACAACATATATGATAAAGATGATTTGTTGGAATCAACTGAAGTGTGTTGATTCCAATCTATTCTGTAATGTGTGCCCGTAACACACGTACGGACAGAGAAATGCTGCAAGAAGGAAAGCTCATGCTCAGATAATGCTCATGCTCATGCTACAGATAATAGACTTTCTTTTGCTATACTATATTTTTAAAGCCGTCAGTCATGTCCTAAAAAACCCAAATTCAAAATAAAATTGTAGAATAACAGAAAAAAAAGTTGAAATGCTCTGCTAGACACAATAGCATGCTTCCAAAATGCTTTAAGGATAACTTAATTGCTATAGTCATATTTCATTGTTAAATGTGAACAGACTCTATAGAGCTAGGCAGGAAATTATTTTCTCGTCCTGTGCAAGTGAATTTCCCAGTGATCTCAGTATGAACATTGTATACACAGTATGACAATGTTTAGTCTTGAGTTACATTTTTGTCAGCATGGTATCTGTCACGTGGGAATTTTGGGCTGAGGTAGCTGCAAGGACAGAACCACACCACTCACTGACAAAAATCTATGATTATTTACTAAGCAAGATCAGTATAGCAGGTGGTGGTGATAAAGGCCTGCAGTCTAATTGTAACCAGTACTATTAACTGAGGAGAGCAGGAAACCACTCCAGATGGTTGGGGCATCAGAGTCCTGGCTGGCAGCCTAGTTTTTATACATAGCAGTTCCATCTTGGGTACAGCCTTCCACGCTGTATTGGATGTTCATGGATATATTTTTTCTCAAAGGCCTGTTGTTTTCACTATTTATTGCTTTTAATGTTGATGATTGGCACCAGCAATGGCCTTATTGGTCATATCACTCCAGGTAAATCTCTCAAACCAGGACACTTTGTACCTGGACTGTTGCCAGTAGCTCCATGTCTCTTGCACTGTTGAGTCCAGAACTAGACACAGTACTCCAGGTGTGGCCCCACCAGTGCTGAGGAGAGGAGAAGGAACACCTCCCTCAACCTGCTGGCAGCGCTCCTCCTAATGCAGTCCAGGGTAGTTAGCCTTTTTTCTGCAAGGGCCCATTGCTGGCTCGTTTTCAACTCACCCACAAGGACCTCCACACCCTTCTCTGCAAAGGTGCTTACCAGGTGGTCAGCCCCCAGCATGTACCAGTGGCAAGGGGTTATTTCCTCCTTAAGTGGAAAACTTTGCAATTCCCATTGTTGCCCTGTGTGAGGTTCTTCCAACACATGCTCAGATGCCCTCATAGCATACCCAAGGCATTTAACACAACCTTGGGATCATGCCCTAAAGAAACCTTGTGCTACAGCACAGTTCTCATTATTTCAGGCATTTTGAACTGCAAGCACACAATAAAAGCAACTGTCTCAGGATGGTCTAGATTCCAAGGACACTAAAAAGCTACACAGCGTGTACACAGCCTAGAAGAAACCAACACTGAACAGTGAAGACATGACCCAGTTTTGTGCTACAAGGCTTGAGAGCTAGGAACCGATCCCTGGGCTTTCATGCTTTTAGTATTTAGCACAAACTTTAGAATTTAGCATGAGCCCACGTGCTGCCATATCTGATTTTTAAAAAAGCCAAGAAAGTTAACGTATTAGAGTCCACTGTGAAGACTACACTTCAAGTAAACTCCAGGACTAGCTTAATACAAAGGTTCATTTGCTGCATGCACTGCACTCCTTGTAGCGTATCCCTCCATGCAGGCCAGCCGCCTGCCTTCATTCAGATTCTGAGCAGATATCCCTATAGGAGGCATGAAGCTCCCCCATCCAGAATTTAGTGTTTCTGTATTTCCCTAGCTAACTTAAACCCAGATTGAATGCTCTTACTGCCGTTGGTGGAAATGTATGTCTTTAAATGTCACCCACCTGAAAATGTACATTTTATTATAGAAAATTATTTCCTATGAATCTGAAGCATGGAAGCCCAGATTCCCAAACACACTGCCAACATTTAAGGCCCTTGGTAAGAGAGTAGAACTCCACAGCATACAGGTGCAACTTTGATACACTAAAGTTAACCAATTCCACATCACTTTTGGTTATTTACTGGTGAAGGATCTTTTTTTTTAAATTTATTATATGTCTGAATGTGTGTAGTTTTGTCTCTTGTCATCTTAACTCATTTTTTTTACAAATACAAAGGATTTGCTTGGAGTTTTTTACTGGAATCTCACTGATCATTTTAAAACCTCCAGTTAAGTGGACAAATTCCAAGTCTTTCCCCACTCCCGCTACTTTCAAGAAAAAGCTCAACTTCTATACTGCTCATAATCTAAGTCTTTGAGCCAAAAAGCATATTGGTTAGATAGTTTTTCATCCTACCATGAGTAATTACAGCTTTTCTCACATGGCTATTACTGCATGCAAGGCTCTTACTGAGATCTAACCAGTACCTTGCAATTCCTTTAATTTTATTTTTACGCATCTGGGATACATGCCAATATCCTGTTCCTTCTGTGAAGTGCTGACACCTTAAGGGCTTTTGCTGCTTAGTGTTCTCAAAGCTTTATGTAGTCATTGTGTTCCAACACTTCCTCCTTTTTATGATTTTTCTAAGAATTCATTCTTTTGCATTTATTGCCATTAAATTCTGATTTCTATACAACAACCCAGAACATCAACTTCTGTCTTTAATTCCTGCAGAAAAATACACACAGTAACTCAAAACAAAAGAGAACTTACACTCGTAAACCATCCCTACCCCAGGCCAGGGCCACCTGTGAGCTGCAGCAAGCAAAAGGATTATCTAAAGTACGGCAGCTGCCTCCAAGAGCCAGTACGATTACACTTGCCTATGTTGCTCCAGCTAGAAAAAGACAAACTTGATATAGAATATCATAAAGATGTCACATGGCAAGAACTGGATGACCTTGGCAACTGGACTAAAGGTAATGAATGAAATTCAATAGTGCGAAATGATGTCACGTACTAACAACAAAATTAATAACAACTGATGAAAAAAGCCAACAACATGTTGTGACAAAAACTTCAGCAATAATCCAGGAATGTTGTAATCTGAAAGAACAAAAGGATAAAGATGTCTTTGATTGTCATCATGTGAAGATTATGAACCATTATTCAGATGCAACTTTAAAAAAGGCAAATATAAGATAGTAAAGCGCTAAGTGTTTTGGACCAGATAAGAATGATCCTTTACCTGAAATAGTTTAATTTTTTTCTTCAGCTTAGTTCTTGAAGAAACTAGAATAAGCTAAAAAGAAAACTTTTAGACTGGAGAATCTTACAAAGAAGGAAGCTGACTTGTTTTGCTTACCAGAGTAAAAGTAGTATTGATCAGTAGCTTTTATTTTGAACATGGACTGCAAAGTTAACATTTGTATATACACACTTTAAAATGACCCTACATGGTTGTCAGGAAGGAGGTTAAGTCACAAAATGCAAGCTTCAAATATAGTGGAAACAAAAAAAAGTCAGAATCTGGTAGGGTTTCACAACAACTGTCACTTAAGTGCAGTGAAGACTTTACTTTTCTATTCCTTTTACACTATTGAGGCTCATGATTCTGCAGAACCTTTTTTTTTTTTATTTTTTTTTTTTCTTTTTTTTTAAATTAAAGGAAATGGCATTTCTAATGCCATTTCTGCATTCTGCTGCTACCTTACATGTAAAGTCTGGCATAGATTCACCTTAAAATATCCAGCCAATAGCAACAAAGCTTACCAGTAATTTACTTCATCTAAAATGGCTTTGCTTCATCCCTTAGCTAAGCACCAGTGCTAATGGATCTGAGCACACATGACAATGTACTTTTTTAAGAGATGCTCATGTCAGTGGAAGACTTTAAAGAAATCAACAGTCTGTTTCACCACTGGTATATCCTCTTAAAATTTTTTATAACATGAAAAGTATTTTTTTTTTCTACGTGTTTGAAGTTATTCACACATAGAAGTTCTTGACCTTCCTCACAAAATCAAAATAATGCTAGAAGTAATATTATACTGAAGAGAATATTATACTGAAGAATATGAAAAACAGATGGTCTTAGGGTAAGACAAGGATTAAGTTGGGGAGGGATAAAATGCATTTTTTCACATGCCCGAGAAGCAGCATGGTTTCTTTCCTTATTTGTTTTGCTCTTCCCCCTTTCTGATTTGCCAGGTTTCATGGACCTATTCTGGAGAAAATAATTTACACCATTAGGCTTACTCATAAGACTTTCTGATTGCCTAATTTTCAGAGTTATAAATAACTACCTATGTCCAGCTGGCAGTATCATTCTGGATTCTAGCCCGTTAAAATTAAATGTTTCAGACAAGTCACACCCTTAAATGTAAGCATTAGAGCCAGGATGTATCATGAAACTTTTTTTAATTTCTTATTTGTTCTTCTGCATCCAGGTCAGATTTTCTTCTTGCTCTCTATTGCACATTAAATCAACTTCAAATCCAGCTTGAATGCATAAAGGACCAGAAGATGCAAGAATGTCTCTACAAAGCATTTCTGATTCCCCCTTGTGGACCCCTAAAATTCCGAATTCAAATCAAATAGCTGTAAGACACACTGTAAGTGTTCTATACATCCTACGGTTTCATCCCAGAATGTGATATGCATCAGATTTCGTCAAGCAGACACCAAAATACTCATTATTACTTTCTGTATATATGAAAGGGAAAGATAGAGAACCAGGAAGACACTCATCTCCAGTCCTGAGGATATCACCAGATAAAGCAGCAAGCAAAAGCATTTGATTCATATCAACATGGACACCCATACATGAAGCACCACTAGCCAGGATCAGGGACCATCAGCCCCAAAAAAGCAAGACAGGATAAGCCCCACATAAAAAAGCCAGCACTGCTCTTTCAATAATTCCACATTAAAACAGGATTTGCTTCCTAAACCTCAGAGGCAATCAGCTTATCTTTACAGAGAAAAGATTTATCTTTAGTAATGTTTTTGTTTCTGTAAGCTTTCCTAATGGAAATCAATTTATTTTAAAAAATCCCAAAACATCCAGGTTCAGTAACCTCTCACAACAGGAAAACCCCAGTCATGACAGCAGACTAGAAACAAGTCCATTCTTCACTTCTGCCAATGCTTCACTGATATGTTACGTAAAATAACAGAGCAAATAAAGAGACAGGGGGGCTGGTCAATATTTGTCATGCATAAATGCATAAGGTGCAAATGTTTATATCAGGTTATATTAACTAGGTATTCTTTTTCCAATTCAATTGAAAATTTCAGTCTGAAACAGACCTGAAATCCTCAAATCAATTAATTCCATTAACAATTTGTTAATAATTACTCAATAAAATATCTTCCAATTTAAAGTTTAGCACTTGGTATAGAATAGACTCCTCTAACACTATGAAGGAGCTCAAAAGAAGAGAATGAAGCAAAGCAAGACCTCGCTTGATAGAGGAATAATTAATATTTTTCAATTATTCCACTTACACTTCATTATGGTTAATCCTAATAGTGTGCATGTTATGGGTTGCAGAAGGGCTAACAGCAGGATATCTATAGGCAGCCATTGGCATTTTCAAGATTTCCCCCCCCCTCCCCATCAGGCTAGCAGAATAATTTTATTTTAGTTAAACAAAGAAAATTTATGTTTCAATCCATGTTAAATGGTTGATATAATGGTGATCATTATCTTCTTCACCCTCCAACCCCTACCGTCTTTTTTTCCAAAACTCAACAGTTTGGGTTTTTTTAAAAAGAAATAAAAAGAAAGAAAAATGCTCTTAACACTAAAAATGGTCTGTGCCTGCTACTGTTACCAGCCACGCTGAACATTTGATCTCAGCGTAAATAACAGATGATAGGCAGTTCTGCCCTTGAAACGCAGATCAAATAATGTTGTAATGCATGCAGTATTCTTCCTTTTCAAGCATGCCAGTGAACTCAGCAGAGATCTTTAAAGGCACATTCTTTGTTACTATGACTTCAGCAGTCTCTCTAGATGTTTCAAATTTATTTTTCCAGCTTCTTCCAGCAAGAGATGGAGGTGTCAGGTAAGTAGCAGTACATGATACTAACCATAACTTTGTGAGCAGGGAATTAAATGGCAGCAGGCTTCTAAGCAAACTAGTAATTACACTCTTTTGGACGTAAAAGGAAGGCAAACTACACCTTACATCAAGCTTACTGAGTTTTGGTCTGAATGGCTTTTCACTGGTCTTTCTGTGTCTCCCCCCCGCACCCCCCCCCCCAATTTTTTTGGGTGTGCTGTAAAATCCTCTTGAACTTTTAGGGCATTGCATCCCCACGTAATGGAAGTAGACCTAATAAAACTTGGATAAAGAAAGACTGCCCAAGCCATCCGCAACCTAGTTGTTGGGACCATGCAAAAGGTTTATGAATTGAGTATGAATTGGATTTTTCTGACACAAAGTTGGCATAATAGTATTTTCAAATGCACCATATCTTATTTATTCATACTCTTGCATGAAGGGCCTATGCAAGTGTGGTTCTGGCACTACAGCTGCTCCAAGTTAACCATATGTGGCACAAAAGACAACTGCAGATCCACTATGCTGCAAAGAGATTGTGCTATAGAGCAATGGTTTTTAAGCTGTTACAAATGCAGGGTTTTTTTTTCCTCAGGATCTATAAGCAACTCCAAGGGTTCTGTTTTTTTTTTTAAAATGAAACAAACAACCTCCTGCTGCAATACAGTTTTGCTCTTGTTTACTCTACAGCAAAATGTTACTAAAATACCAAAATTACTGTATTTAACTTTCAGCAGTTCAACGCAGAACAGCAGAGATCCACTAAAGGTTATTTTCTGACCTGATAAAAATAATTGTCTTCAATTACTCAACATACAACTGAATTCAACAAGGCCCTGTATAGTCTCAGTGAATGCATATTATTCAAAGCAACTGCAGGGCTGTTGAGAGAGGGGAAAAAAAAAAGGAAAAAGTGCTGATGTTTATTTGTTTTTCCACATTAAAAATAGCATTTGAAAGCTGATTCAAAGCCTTTACAATTCAGTGAAACAGTTCCTTTTGAGTTCAGTGGACCTCAGATGAGGCCTCTGGGGAAAGAAATGGAAGATAGATAAGGTTTACAAAGGATAGTTTTGATTAAAAATGAAATCTTCGAGAGGAAATTAAGACAAAAAGAATTGAGTGCATTTACATCTATTTTGGCACTGGTTCATATGACTACAGTAAACTGTACTGTCAGAAATGAAATTAATACTGACAAGAGATTTCAAAATATAATGGTTTAAAAGAACCTAGTTAAGAAATATCATTAAGGCACCTCCTGTGATGAACACCTGCTAGAGACTCTACACAGTGCACTTCGGAACACTTGAGTTTGGAAACATTGTTTTTGTGCTAATTAACAAACTTTGGTCTGGGGTAGCAGGTGTGAAATTGCTACTATTTGAAGTTTTCCGCTGTGTTTTCTTAAACAAATAATGTACAATTTTACAGAGAATGAAGGGAAATTCAGTTTATGAAGCACCAGTCTCTCCAGTGATATTGAGAGAAGGGATATAGGAAGGCCACATAAACATGGAGATTAATTTTATTTCACCATTTTGTTTTGGTTGCAAGGACTAAGGATATCAAAAGGTGAGACTAAGTAGACATATGTAACAATGCCAGAACTGTTAGCTGTGAAGTACTGCCCTAACCTTTGCTTCCCTTCTTGGGCACATGAACATTTGTAAGACTGAGCAAAATCTGCATATTTAGATTCCAAAACAGTTAATTTCTTGAGGGTATAGTTAATAGCCAAGCACAAAATTTACCAAGTTCAAAGGAACTGTGCTGCAGGAAGCAAGTATTGCTGGAGAAAGAGGAGACACAGAGTGTGAATGTATATCAGTTAGAGCCTGTGTCCTTTCACAGCCAAAAGACAAACGCAAGCTTATCTTAACAGTAAATACTTAAGACATTTTTCTTCTAATAGTTGCTTTGTTTAGAATTCACAAGGGTTTGGGGAAAAAAGACTAGGTGAGTTCATTTTACATTAAAGGCACTGAAATATATGACCAAGCATGACAGAAATGTTTTCCCTTCCTACATTACAATGCCTGTTTTCTCAGTAGGTGTGAATACAGATAACTTGAACTAGGTAGATATTGCATGACTTCTCAGTGTCATCTATAAAGTCAACACTAACAACTTTTAGCTGCCTGTTTTCTCATAAGAATCCACTTCACAAACTGAGCAGATGGGAACAAGGGGATTAGGGTTGAATTTCTGCCCTGAGCCACAGGGCTCTTCTGTGATGCTGAGTTGGCCATTTAAGCTTATATATTCAAAATTACCTAAGAGATTACAAATTAAACTAAATGCCACAATTATCTATCTGTAGAAAGTTTCTTCAACTTTTCTAGATCACAAGGATGACTGTATAAGTTCTCTAGCATTTCTGAGCTTTCTATATACTACAGCAAAGTTTTGGAGACTCTGTAAACATACCTCTCAAGGAGCATCAGAAGCAGGGCTGCTCCATGGAAGATGAGCGGGAGCCAAGGGTGACTGCAGCACAGGCTGTACCCTCATCAGCTGGCACCATCCCACAGAGCCTGAGCATGGCAGGACATCCCAGACACAGTGAGGGGAAGGACCAGGGCTGTCCAAAGAGCCCAGACAGAAGCAGCAGGAGGCAGGGCTAGAGACAAGGCTACAGTGTAGGTCTGCAGTCTACACAGGAGAAAGACAGGCACACCAATGACACAGACCAGGGAAGGACCAGGGCCCCAGACCTCTGCTCAAAGGGACACCCTAGATGAAGAACAGGGTGTACGGGAGGAGGAGGAGGAGGAAGAGGGAGAAGCAGAACAGAAGAATGGTCTACAGGACCAGACAAGTGAGTCTGGTTAGGGCATTTAAGATCTACTGCTGCCCTCAAGGCCATGACAATGCTCTTTAAAAAAATCCAGGTGAGCATGTTTAAGAAATAAATAGTTGCAATCTAGTCCAATTTGCTCTCTATCAACATAAAAGAAAGCTGGCCCAATTGTCAGGCTGCCCAGGAGACAGCCAGTAATGAGATGACAAGAGCTTGGCTGGACTGAAGCGAGCTCTGTTGGCAGAGCTCTATGGAAAAGCTTGTAGAGCACCTGCTCCCATCATGCTTGGCTCTAGCTGCCAGACCCAGCTTTACAAAATTTTTACACACAATAGTTGTTCTCCTGAAAGGAATAAAACAATCACATAAAATATGTCCAAGGTAGTATGTTTGTTTTAAATATTTAAAGCAGCAGAAGGAACCCATAGGAAAATCAAGAAAATAAACCACAGCTAACATACTGCTAAGGCGCTAACGCAACTAAGATACTATTATGAGTTTATAAAAGAATAATGGAAGAATATAATCAAAAGACCTAAGTTCTCCTGGCACAGTCTACCATGTAGAAGCTTAGCAACTATTAGAGAAGCTGTGGAGAAAACTTAACAAAGAATTCTTTGAATTAATGGCATTTCATACCCTCTCTGGATCCATGGGCAGTGTATTCTGCTCCCCAAAAACACGGTCGAAGAATATTAACTGACTTGAAAAAGAAAACAAGGCTCTAGACTTGTATGCGTGGCTTCAATTCAACTTCATTACCTGCTTAAAATCTTGACTCTTTGTTTATTAACCTCTGATTTACCTCACTGTCTCCTTTACTGTAATTATTATTCATCACTCAAAACAGCTGCACAGATCCTGTACTCTTTCCCTATCTCCTGAGCCACTTCATTTACATCCTGTTTTTCTTCATTACCTTCATATGTTCAATTTTCTGTTTTGTTCAACATTCCTTTACCCTCTCAGGATCCTAGTACAAACCATCAACACCCAAATATTCCAATGAGTCCCTCTCTTTTCCTGTTACAAAATTGTAAATGGGAGGGGATTAAAAGATGCCTTAGACAGCAAAAAAGCAAAAGTAAATATGTATTTAGCTGTGAATCTGACTAGTCTGAAATGGCAACTTTGCTGTGTGGATACGTTTAAAAGGCTTGCTGGATTTTAAGAGATAACTTCCATCTGACTGCGTACAAGAGCATTTTGATAAGACTGTGGTGCCAGAGGGTTTATTACTTTGAAAATACTTAGGTATGGTAGGCTTGGTACATGTAAATAAGGATGTAGACATGTCAATGCATACACGTCACCTTTATTGCTACATGCTAATCCAACAAGATGCTGGGTAAGCCATACTTGTATCTGTACTACCTACTACTTTCTTAAGCCTCTGTGAACACACTGTGGAGAAAAAAATATGTGGAAAACACATTCTGTCTCTCCAATTCTAGCTCTGTCTACCAGTATTCAATATAGATCTTGGGCAGCCAAAGTATTATGGTTTATGAAAAAATTAAATTATTTTTCAATGTGGAAGGTGGAAGCACATGGAATTGTAAAGCCCTTTTTGCTGCAATAACAGCTCTAATTATTTGTCCCCATTAAAATTTATCACTGACAAACTTAAGAGCAGTTTTTATAAGCTATTCATATTATATTATCTGTCCTCTCCAATACACACAATGAATTGTCACTAGCTCAGCTTTTGGGTACACGACAGAGAAGATATGCTTAGCAGAGTAATATTACCATTAATTACTGTAATTAATGCAAATTATGCAAAACCAGTGGAACTCAATTACAAAAGAAATAACAACCTTTGAACTGAAAATGCAACAGTAAACGCAGAAGTTCAACTTGGAATAGCTTAATTGTAGCAGAAAGAATGCTGAGCAGAGTATTTAGATTTTGGTCCTACATGCTAAGGCTGTTTGTAAAAAGCTGCATAAGTTTATAGAATGCTAATACATGGAACATAATCTAAGAAATGGTATTATATGAAATTGTTCATATACAGAAAATTTCTCTTAAACCATTTGTTTTACAGGATTTGTTACTGTTCTTTCAACCAGCTGTTTTCAAAAGCAGTGCTCCATGGGTTTCTCACAGAGGATAACAGGCTAGCTGGATCCCCATTTTGATGGGCAAACTATATTCTCCCCTCTTTTAAATCAATAAAGTAGACAATTCTTACAAAATTACTAGAGTTTCATAAAGCCATAGCTCCATACGCGACATGCCCAGCATGTCAGTATCTTGAGGGGTTTTTTGATGTGGAAACATGCTTGCAATCCTAACCTAAATTCATTACAACCTTTAGTCTCAGTTCAGGGGTCAGGAGTTTTGGTGGTTTTAGTACTTTTATTATTTGTAATACAAGTATTGTAATAAACATGGAAGAATTGAAATGGTCTATAAAATTATGAACCAAATCACAGAGTTCATGAAAATCTCCTCGTCCTACTGAAATAAAAGAATTCTGAAATTTATGTCAAAGAATCAGAATTTCACCAACTGTTGTATTCTGATCCATGATGAGGGGTTTTTTAGCTTCACAGCTTTCAGTTTCAAAGCTCCCCCTACATCTTAGTCCGTATTCCTGTAAACTTATTATTTAGCCAAATAATAGGAAGGATTGTACTAAATTATGTTGGTAAACCAAAGATTTTAGGACATTTGAAAAGTCATCTCTTTAAGACGAAACCTGTTTTTACTTCTGAACCATCAGCTATGAAATAACCAGCTTAGGAGAAAGGTATTCTTAATTTCAAGCAGTGCATGATCTTGAGTGTGCAGGTTTATGCAAATGTTACATATCTAATGTAACTGTGGAAGTTCTCATGCATTTCTTTTATGAATCCTCCAGAGCTCTCCAATTCAATTATGTTGTTCAGCAATCTGTCTCAAATATGAATTATGTGTCGTATTAAAAAAGGAAGTAATTCGCATATTTCATTTTACTTTGCTCTACTAAGATAGCTTTTTTTGGAATAAAGAATAGCAGGAGTGTTTCACACTAAACTTTGTAGATTTACATTTTAAAATTAAGACTTGCCCTGGTGTCAGATATCTTATATGTTTATATCATGTCAAATGTGTGAAGTCAAAGGTATTTCTTTAGACAGGGTACCATTTAAAGTCACCTTGCAATCTAGTTGTATGCCATGTAATATAGGTGCTTTTCCCTGCAATTCAGGAGATAATGGATCATGTCAATTAAAAATACAGCTGCTGTTTATCTGAAGAGCAAAACCTCAAAGCTTTAACTGTTGTTTTCAGGTATGTGTTAAATGGTGATCAGACACTGTAAAATACCAGAAAGGCTAACAGTCTGACAGCTGTGAATGTTACAAAATTCTCTGGAGAATCAGCAAAGTCCGGACAGTATAATGCTGCTGGTAAAATACACCTACTGTCTAGAGAAGAGTATAAATGTTTAGGTCATGTATATTTTAAAATATAATATCCAACTACTAGATATGCACCCATTAAGAAACAAGTTCCTTACCAGATCTAAATAGGGACAGTATTGCTGCTGTAGGCCAGACCTGGAGATAAGCTTTGTCAGTAGCTACCTGTAAGAAAATCCATGAACTTTATAATTCGTTTTCAGATATTAAAAAAAAAAAAACCCTGGGAAAAGTTAAATGCTTGATTCAGTGAATTCTCTGGATTGCCCCTTCTTGGCCTTTTTTCCCCTTGTATTGACTTTAAAAGACCTTATATCAAGCTCTGTAGGTACAGTTTCACAGAATCACAGAATGGTCAGGGTTGGAAGGGACCTCTGGCGATCATCTAGTCCAACCCCCCTGCCACAGCAGGGACACCTACAGCAGTTGCACAGGATGGCGTCCAGTTGGGTTTTGAATGTCTCCAGAGCGGGAGACTCCACCACCTCTCTGGGCAGCCTGTGCCAGTGTTCTGCCACTCTCAAAGTAAAGAAGTTCCTCCTCATGTTAGGATGGAACTTCCTATGTTCAAGTTTGTGCCTGTTACGTGTTGTCCTATCACTGAGCACCACTGAAGAAAGACTGTTTCAAAATGTTTCACGACACTTTGAAATCAACTGGAGCATTCACTTCCCTAAATCCAAGCATGTCTATAAATGTTTGCAAGATCATTGCCCAAACCTTCTCTTAAATACTTCATGCAGTATTTTTATTCTAACTGCCTTTCTAAGTATGATCATGATGAAAAATTGCTTTGGTTTGAACAGAAGCTCAAGAATGTTCATTTTATAATATGCAGATTTTGGTAAACATTTTTGTAACAGTGTGTATTCATCACATCAGCCTGTTAAAAATACTTTTAGATGAATTTTTTTGTTTGTTTTTTGTAGGTAAGTTGCCTTTTTTCCCTTATTAAGAGAAGTTTAAAAACCATGAAAAGAAAACTTACAATCGGCTTATTTGAGAAAAAGAAGTGAAAAGGCAGCCTTGGAACAATGAGCCCAGGCATTGCCAGTGTAGTAAATGAAAGTGAAACCAGAGTAAATGCCAAATGAACAGGTGGAAAAAAAGCTAAAATAAGATGTTTGTTGGTCTGTAACGACAGGTATTACTCCTTATAACCCACTTGCAAAATTGCTTCCGTGTATCTTCACTCTTTGTAAGAGTCAATTTTCTTCTTTTACTTTATTGCACGTTTGAGTTTTGCCTTTCTAGGACTATAAAGAAGTTTCTGTATCTTGAGCTATAATCATACAACAAATATAGGGTGAGCAGTCACACTCATGCTAGTTTAGCTAGCATGGGTAATAACAAAATCAACTAGATACATCCTATACAACCTAGGCAAAACTAAGCAGCCCAAGCCACCAGCCTGAAGCTGGATCAGTAACACCTTTACTACTGCTGTTAACCATGCTACCTAACTCCACTTTAGTGTACTTATGCCAATGCATACTGCAATTGCATTCTTTAGCTGCACTTCGTGGCTGATGAAAACATGTATAACTAGGCTCACCCACTCTTGCACGTGCTCACATGACCAAAACAATGAATTAAACTCCCAAAATCATGAATTTATCTTAGAAATCACTAAATACATACACACTTTATAAAATGATGTGTTCCTAAGAACATAAAAGTTTAAAGGATGGCTTTAAAAATGTATTATTAAAAGTATTTGTATACTAATATTACTACTCTCTGACTCAATTTATGCCAATGCATAGCAGTTAGCAGTTCTTGGAACAACGTATGATCATTATGGCAGGAACAGGCTTTTTGGAACAGAAAAATCAAGCAGGAAAACTGTTTCAATAAAGGACAGCTATGGCCCCGTTACCCACTTTGATTATGTCTTCTCCCAGTGGCAATGCACACCAGCTGTTCAAGGAAGGTGATGTCCAAGCAGCTGATCTCATTTGCATAGCCTCATGCATAGCTGGCCCTGCTGCTGTTGCTGCCACCAAGGATGGACTTAGGATGTGAGGCACAGTGACGGCTAATAAGGCAATTATAACTCTTACAATATGGCCCTCTCATAATACCTGTCATTATAATTCTTATAATAATTTTGCTTACCCTGCTGAGAGCTCTAAAACTCCTCTTTACATATTCTCATGTCTTTTGGGCCCTGTCACAAATCCAAACCAGGTAAATAACTGAAAGTAAAAGCCACCCAATAGCAGCTTCCTCCTGATGCAGAGCTCCACTCCTGAGATGACTTATGTCCATATCACACAAAAACATCGTTTTCCTTGAAATGAATCACTGGTAATTTCAGCAGGAATAGCATGGCTGCATAAGCTCAAAAGACTACACTGCCTCCCTCTCAAAGATGGTGCTTGCAGGCTTAGAACCCTGGTCCAACAAAACAACGTTCAGATGGTTTAGGTTAATTTAACATGCACTTCAGTTTTTTTAAAATGACTAAGTTATTCTGCAATACAGCCTGAACAAAACTCACAAGGGTAGAAATGAGCCACATTTATATCTGGAGGAAAACACAATCTATTGTCAGTTTCAGCAGTCCCTATTTCATCATTTCAGACAATTAAAGAAAGTCCTTTCCATGAATTTCAGCATAACCACAGAATTTAATCTTATCTGTTTCATGCTGTAAACGTCAATGTAGAACTCTATCAACTTTTTGCAGCTGTGTTTTTAATCTGTGAATAAAAAGTTCTATCTTGCTTCTCTTCTCTGATCCTGCTGAAAATATGACCTTAACAAAAAGCCAATTAAAAAAAAAAAAAAAACCCAACCAAAAAAAAGAAAACCCAAACCCACAAACAAAATAAAAAAAACCCCACATTTTATTTAGTGTTTTGAGGCTTGGAAATTCATTGCTCCTTACTGCTCTTGGAAAATATTTATCCCTTCTTTCTCCTTCCCCAGAAAAAATAAAAAAGTTTTTAAGTATAACTGAATTTTCCATTCTGCCTCTTGAGAAAACACAGGAAGGAAACTAAGATTTCTGCTGGTTCTTTTAAGAAACCAAAAAATGATAATGGGTTTTTACCTTTTTTCTTTGGTGAAGACTGTAGAAAAGTCAAAGGTGAAATTGTACTTTAGCTGAAACCATTGGAAGCTCTGCCATTCACTTCAGTAAGCCAAGGTTCACCTAAAATGTTTCCAAAACTTATCTTTCCCTACTATGTTGGATATCCCACAAACTACTTTCTCCATGCAGTGTTCATACAATTTAAACATTTGGCATTATCTTTGATGTCAGCAGAGCCAGAAAGCCAAGTCCTGAGAGAGAGCTCACTCCAGAGTGACTGGATTATTAAGGAAATAAGCACAAATGTTACGCTCCAAAAGATGTATCCCCAGTTTTACAAATCCAAAATAATCCTTGAACAATTTTATGTATGCATGTCCATTACTAGTTCCTGGACTATTTCTTGTGTTTCTTCTTTCCTTGCCTTCTCTTTTTCCTATTTTTATCATCATGAAATGTTCTAGGCTGTGGTAAGCTTGACTGTATGGGTTGCTTACTATGTTGGAAGTCACATGCAAATTTCTTTTTATATGCCTAATCTTGTTTAGCGTGATGACTTTAAATTCAGTTTGGCAAGAGATGTTTGCCCTGTTCCTGAGAAAGAGGACTTGAATAGATCTGAATTCTTTGGAACATTGAGAAAAATTAGAGGAATGGTATGCTTTGGGATTTTTTTTCCCCTCCTAACTTTAACTTTATCTAAGTGCCTGAGAAAAAGTAGCAACATGTGTATTATATTTGAAAACCCCACAGAAAGTCTTTTATTACTATTATTTCGTATTTTATCTTGGAGAACTTTAATCTTTACAACTAAATTTGCTTCACAAGTAATAGTGCTGTGTTGTACCTTGTCAATTATATGGTTTACCATATGGTGAGTTATACCTATAACTTGGCAATACCCAACACTGACTGCCTTGATTTACACCTGGCAGGACCCAAACCTGCAGATGTCTGTGTATGCATAGCTCACCGTGCATATTATGAAGCTTATGGCTTTTGCAGGATCAACAGCAGAGTAACTGCTTTTATTATTTAATATTAACATTTTGGTTGATACTCTTACTGTAGAATTCCACATATTCTTCCCTGATGCCACTCTGAATTATCAGCAATCACTTTCTCAGTTTATATTGTTGTGGTATGTTTCAAAAGATGACACTTTTTAATGCAAATCACATTATTTTCCTTAACATCTGAGTTTCCATTTCTAGAAGGGATAGCTGCCAGCATTTCTTTAATAAAAGATCAGCACCATTGGGAAGGAAGAAAATTTCCTACTTAAGCAACCTCTGATTAATTAATTCCAGAAACAAAATCACTCCCTGAAAACAGAGAATTTTGTAGTGACCTGTACATTGCTTTGACATTTTTGTTTTACCGACAATAAGTAAAAATAACACACAAATGCTTAGGCTGTACCCTGAAGGAATGACGCTGCTCTATCCTTCTTTGGGAAGAGCAACTCTAAAACCCTGGAAAGCTGCTACCAGTCAGCAATGCGCACTCTGTCTGAAGCAATAGTACTGCTCCGGTTTTCTTCAGCTAAGAGCTCCTTGATGTGTTTGTGAAGGTAAAAAGAGAGGTTAGGACTGACTGGGCTGGAGAATGAAAATGAAAGTATTCCATAGACGTTTGGGCCACTGATTCTATGAATTTATGTTTAATCTGAAGGACTGTTAGATTTTAAAGATCCATAGTCTGAACTATTTAATTCCATTTTCTTGATATTACACAGATTGTACAGGGATTCCATCTCTGTCAGGCACCTTTATTCTTATTTCTAATAAACTAGGAAAACATTTCTATGTGGCCATTCTTTGGCCAAATCATCTTTACATAAGTGGATGAGCTTGTTCTTATTTTAACTTTAATTTTCCCTTCAATTGTCGTTCTTTGGCAGTGCAGACAAAGCCCTGAATTAGCTAGCCATTGGCAACATGGACATGCTGTTTGGGACTAGGCCAGAGCTCTAAATATTTAACTTCTGCCACTGTCTACACTTATTGTCTTAACAAAATGTTATTCCCTTGTCTCGGCTCCCATAACGTGGTGTGAATTAGAGACTGAATTTGGTACCCTCTGCAACCCATTATCATAGACAAAACTACCTGTTCTCAATGGGCTGAGAGACTGAAAACAGTGACGAACACCCTTACTAATTATGAACAATTATTTTCACACTTCACCAGTTTAACCGCAGGCACATTTTGATTAAAGTGGAACAACGAAATTTATGTTGAGTAGCTTCATTCAAGGAAATAAATACGGGTCATGAAACTACACATAATACCAATCATTTTTAAAAATGGCTTTCTTACAACCTTTTATGATTAGAGTAGCCTGTATACCAAATTATAACCCTACATCCTACACGTGATATTTGTAAAAGCAAACTTTGATATATTTTAATTACCTAGGATATGTACAAGTGTTATGGCTACCTGTTTAGAGCTAAGCCTTTAATCTGCCTTCTAAAATAGGAATGCTATTCATCAGAACCAGACCTGCTGAACTGGTAACAGAAATCTCCAATATTTTCCGAGCATTTTATTTTCATTTTACTGAAATGAGGTCCAGTTTGTAATGATCTAGTGTGAATATAGATTGACCCAAGCCAATCTAGTAAAAATGAAGCTCAATTTGGGAGAGGCAAGCAAAACAAAAAAGCAGAATAGCAACACTCTTCTGTTCCTGATAAAGGGCCTAGGCTTTTAAGGTTCTTAAAATTTGAGAGAATTTGCTACTTTGCAGGACTTATGTACTGGGAACATTCATCTGTAAATGCAATAAAGTTTTCTCATTTTTCACCTACTGTGGATATGATTCTCTCTCTGCATGTGTCATGTACACATTTAAGTAGGAGTGTATTACTAGTATTACTACTATGTCTCAAAAATGCATTGACAGATGGAATGAAACACAAACACTTCTCAGTTTGTTCACTTCTGCACTGAGAAAGTGGGGGGGAAACGCAACGGGGATGATTTACTGTTTGAGCCCAATTCAAAGTGAGTGGAAGTGACAGTAAATTCCAATGGAACTATCCATCAGGTTCACTCTTTATTCCATTTTACAACATTTAATGTAAAGAACAAATGTTTAACTGACACGGTGCTGCGCTGTCATTTGCCTGTCCTGAGTCGTCAAACTTCCGATAAAAACAATGCTATTGCTAGAGGCCTGACAGCTATCTGGCTTCCCAATATCTCTTTTCTTCCATTGCCTCTTCATACAGACTGCATAGTAATATTAACCTCTTTGACTGAGGCAGAGTGTTTGTAAAAGCAGGATAAAAAAAAAACAGAAAACAAAAACGTTTCAGAGTAAAGCCATACTAAAACAACTAGTAAACCTGTTACTGCCAAATTTGCCTGCAGGTAATTGGTCTCCTTGAAGAATCAGTACATAGTCCTCACAAAATGAAATTTAATTAAAGGTAGCTGTATCTTTTAGACAAGTATTTTGCTAATGTGAAAAAATGCACAACTATTAGTGTCTGGGCAACTGATCTTCTGTTGATTAGAAACAGTTGAAAATACTACTTTTTCTATGCATAAAGTATAATGAGCTAAGCCTTATTGATTTTGTATTTTTTCTTCCTTGATGTTTGATACAGAAACAGCAAAGATGCTACAAAGCAGCATACTTAAAGCCAAAGACTAAAACAATGGTCCAAAATCTTATCTGGTAAAAATTAGTGTCATCCTCCCTGCTTAAAGCAAAATATTTAATTAAGTCACTGGCAGCTTCAGAGGATCTCTATCCTACTACTATACCACAGTCAGGTTGTCATAGAAACAAGAGAGGTTCAGGATCATTTGGCATTTTATGAAGACATTTTAAAGCTATTTTATATACGGACATAACATGACCTCTAAGGTACTTTTCCAATTTTCCAATTAAACAAGTCAATACCAGAAATCCAAACATTTATTTCTCCTTTGTCTCTGAAAATAAAGTAATAACTAAGGATGAGTGGACATCCTTATCACCTGATGCTATTCTTGACTATTATTTAAATTCAGCTGTATAATATACATAACACAATAAAAAGAATGGCTGGTTATATACAAAATTGATTAGAGGTTTTCTGTCAATCTGCAATACAATTTGGTGTTATGAAGCATGAAAAAGAATCCAAACCAGCTAGTAGAGGGCACATAAAATATTTTCAGGTGTAAGAGTAAAATGCTGTACACACATTCGTGTGAAAGTGATTTATACATTACCTTGAATTTATTATGAAAGTCTTGGTAAACTCTAAAAAGATATATGCATGAAATTATTCTATAGCTAGATTTTTTTGTTAAATTAGGAGATTGTGCGCAAAATATTTCATTAACTCAGGGGAAAAAAAGGAAAAGAAAATGAAAAAATGTTCAAGTCCACTCAAATATCTACTGTTAAAAATAGAATAACTGCTGTTGATGTAATGATATAACGTTAATGGTTTAACATGGACTCGTGGACTACTGTTTCTTGACTCATTATAAATCACAAGTACAACTTCAAAACAACAATATTTTACCTAATTCCTTGTGAGAAAAGAAAAAATAGAAGTAATGTGCATGCATGTGCATACAGATATTCAGGCACTTATGTAGTAAAGAGTAGAAGCAAAATTCAAGCAAAAAAATGTTTATTTCACCTCATATATCTATGTGCACCACAGCAAAGTATTAAAAATACTTGTATTGTAAACAAGACCATATCCATACGTCTAAGTATTTGTGTAAGAGACAAAGTGAGTACAAGCTACACATTTACAAGCATATCCTTAACAGACATCCAGAGAGTCTCAACATTTATAAACTGATAAGTGAATAATATTTTTTATATCTGCTGAATGGCTCTGATTTAATACAAATAAACTTGATTATGTCAGCAAATTATTTACGAAGATTAAGAGAGTGGTAGAGATTGCTAACCTCAGAGGATAGATACTTTAAACCTGATCTTTGGCCAAAGAAAGTTAGATGTGTTAAACAGAATCTTTCTCTTCTTGTCATGAATAAAATTACCTTCATTATAAAAAGTCCTACTACTGTAGCAAGGCATTTTTCATAATCCATCTCAACTGATGTTCATGAGAGCAGAAGGAATGAAATACTACCTAAAGAGACAATCTCAGACCCAGATGAAGGATTATTTTTTAATTTTTTTTTAGAAAAAAGGCTCTTTTCTGTTATTGCATGAGTAGCTGCAGAATCAGTGGACAACCTAAAATAAAAGTAAAATAGTAAAAGTTTAAATCTGGAAAAAACAAAACCAAATATTCAGAGCTAGAAAGTTGTTTAAAGGATGAGAAAATGGCTTTATATTGCTTTAAATATTAAAAAGTTCAAAAGCAGGCAGATTAATAGTGCTTAAAAAGGCAATTTTTCTTGTTCCTTTTCACAGTATCTACATTGTCACACTGGATCAGAATAATGCCATGCAATATTTACAGCATTACTTTACAATGTACTTTCTCATAAATGACACAAGATCTAATGTGCTGTTTACAAAATGAAAAATAACTCTATTACATTCTGCCAACTATTTTTTGTGTGTGCGGTATAAGGACAGAAATTGTCGCTAGAGCATTTTCAGGTTCTCAGCAAAACATTTAATCTCTTTTTATTCTATTAAAGATTATATCTGCAGCATCATCTTGTACTTCATTTTAAAATTATCTTGCTTAGTAATTTCATACTTGCTACAGGAAAACAATGTCATCTGTGTGTAAGAATGAGCTTGTTCTCAAATTTTCTTACAGATGCTATCTCTAATTTGAAAAGGCAAGATAACATCAGGACTGAAACTAGCACGTGTCAATTTTTGTTGTAAAACTCCTGTAACTTCTACCACTTTGTCCCTTTAATATCTCTCTCTTCACTGCTGCAAATATACACTTTCATCCTTGTAATTTTCCTTGTTAGAAATGCACTGTATTATTTATTTTGTTGAATAAACTGAGTCTCTGAAAGCCCAAGGATACACAGAAGCTCAACCAGCAGATATAATAGTGGAGAAAGAAATCCAGTGAGGAACTCTGTCAGCTCTGTGCATTTGAGTAGAATCATAGAATTGCTGAGGTTGGAAGGGGCCTTTAAGATCATCAAATCCAACCATTAACCTACCCTGACAAAACCCACTTCTAAACCATGTCCCTAAGCACCACATCTACCCTTTTTTTAAACACCTCCAGAGATGGTGAATCCACCACCTCCCTAGGCAGCCTATTTCAATGTTTAATAACCCTTTCAGTGGAAAAATGTTTCCTAATACGCAGTCTAAACCTCCCCTGACATAACTTAAACCCATTTCCTCTTGTCCTTTCACTTGTCACCTGGGAGAAGAGGTCAGCCCCCACCTCTCTACAACCTCCTTTCAGGTAGTTGTAGAGGGTGGTAAGGTCTCCCCTGAGCCTCCTCTTCTCCAGGCTAAACAACCCCAGTTCCCTCAGTTGTTTCTCGTAAGATTTGTCCTCCAGACCCCTTACCAGCTTTGTAGCCCTTCTCTGGACATGCTCCAACACCTCAATATCCTTCTCATAGTGAGGGGCCCAAAACTGAACACAGCACTCGAGGTGGGGCCTCACCAATGCTGAGTACAGTACCCAAAATAGGCTTCCCCCTCAGCTTCTTTTGTAATTTTTGATATATCTGACTACAATTCTCTCTTTCTTCAGTTTTTCCTTTTTTTCATTTTGTTACATTCAGATTTGTCAGATGTAAACCTTTACTGGAGCTTTCTAATCACTTCTAGTTATACTGGTCCTACTTACACTGTTTTTCCCTCACAGATGGAATCTACATGGGATCTTTGTACCTTTCATTTTTGCATCTTTAATATGATCTCATTCTCTAATGTATTGCAGTAGAATAATGACCTCGCTATACAGATGCAAAATAAGACACAAAACTCAGTTGAAATTAAAAGTTTTGACTTTTTTTTTTATTTTTAGAACCTTTCTTTTCTCCTGTAAAACTTGCTTTGACATTTTGAGGACTTACTAGTGCACTCTGAATTCCCTGTATGTGTGCTTTACATCAAAACTGGAATGAATCCGTAAGATTTATTGAACTGGGTTTACTATAGCAGACATTGGCAATGATAACATTGGATCTGCCCTGCCACTCTGTGCTCTGAGAGCTATGATGAACTGGGGGGGAAACTGTAACGATTGGTTGTTGTCGGTTGTGCTCTAAAATTATGTGTCCAGGTCAATGTTACCTGGCAATCCCAGGTAAGCAATCTCATGTTTTCTTCGTTCCACTTCCTTTTTTTTTGTTTGTTTGTTTTGCTTTTATTTGGCTCTCTACAGCACTGGCCCTTGTGGCTATTTGTACTGATGGGCTTTATAGAGCAAACTGTCTGCCATAAGTAAGACTGTGTCCTTACTCATGCTATCAAACAAGGCATCTTTTTACAAACAACAAAAATTCCACTTCAAAAAATACATTGGGCTTAATGTATTTGTGCTCTGTGCCAATCTGCTTTCCCAATTCTTGTTTCAAAGGACAATTACAAATAGCCTGTTTGTAATGACTCCTCTGCCTTTTATTTTTTTGTTAGACTGATTTTACTTTTTATAGAAATATAAGAATATAGAATTGTTTCACTGTTTTCAGTTCACATGACAAATCATACCCGTATCACATTCACAAAAAAATGTAGAATGCACTCAAGAGCCACGTCTGTTGATGCTAATTTGGCCACATATTAAAGGTCTTGAAGAGTATAAAAGGAACGTCAATAAAGTTAAACAAACTTTTCCTATTACAGATTTTATTTTCTTGGTTTTGATTGGCATACCTGCAGCAAGAGCTTGCCTGGTAGATTGTGGAGATATTTACTCTGCAAGTGTGAAATGATAATAAATGCTGAGATTGGAGTAGAAATCCAATGCTTTTACCTTAAGTATGCAGGATATGTGAAGCATTTCCACATCTAAGAGAACTTCAAAAGCTACACAAACCTCTGTAGATGACAATCTAAGCAAAGGACTTTATGACTAGCACAACAGTGTACTATATAATATTCTATTTAAGGGAGGGAGGATAATTTCCAATCTTTCACATGGACTGTGCCTGATTGGAAAGGTACAGAAAGATAATATAAGAAAAAAAAAAAATACGTGAATAAAAAAATAGGACAGAAAGGCAGATTCTTCATTCACACTTTGCATAATATACAGACCTAAAACTCTGGAATTCCAGCTGTCCTACAGGACAGGTTATTAAAGTATCAGCAGTTGTTTTCCTTTTTATTCTACCTCATTATATCTCACGAAAGAGTTATAGCTGCAAACAAGCATGAAGTAAAAACTTTGTACTCCCTGTTACCATATTGCTTGCTAGTTCTTCAAAGCACCAAAGGAAGTCAGGAGTTTCATTGTCATCCTAATAAATATGCCCACCTCCCTCCGATTTCAAAGTACTCATCAATATGAATCATGCACCTAAAAGTATTTTTTCTTTCAAAAACAACTAATGATACCAAGATGTTTTCCCCATAAATGTCCACTGTGATATTTTAAAGTTACATATATAAAATACCATTTATTTTAACATCTCAAGGTGCCCGAATATAAACAAAGCTCATAATTTTTTCATAACTTGTGTTTGTACTATACATTTCTATTGTTTTATCTTGCCTGTGCTATGCTTGAAGATCTTTTGTCATTGATGGTTTTCATTGAAATTTGGGGGGTGATATAGGAGGGGAATATAATTTTTTCTAGGAGAACATGACAGTATAACAGAAGTGTTTAGGGTATCGCTATGATTTAAACCTTTTATAGATTGCTAAACTTGGTAACCGTGCATAAGCTCATAGTTAAAAACAGAGTACTGCTTGGTATTTTTATTTCCCAATTACCTATTCTGTCACAATGACACCAGTGTTTTCTTTTTTTAACACAGATGTGCAACATCCACAAAGACAGCGTTTTAGTAAATGTTTAAGAGTTTCATAGAAAGCATCCATTTTTAATCTAATAAAATTTGCAATTTTACAAATGCAAGAAACATGGTACTGCTTGTTTACAGTTGGAGTTGCTAATATCTGAATCACTGAATGGCCTGGACTTCTTCTCAAAGTACAACCTGTTTATGTAGTTCATTCTTTCCCACTTCAGACTGCCATTACGTTTTGTTCATATTCAGTACATTTTATGCAAGAAACATTTTATGAATGTTCAAGAATGCCAGTTTCCATTACAGACATGACAGAATTTTAAAAGTGGATTTGCTTTTTGTGGTAATCAAACCAAGAACGTGAATGTTGGTGATTAAAATGGGTATTAGAAAGGAACATTGAAAGAGCAAAAATGCTAATGAACTTTGATATAACATATTCTGCTGGAATTCAGCTTCCTTTTACAGAGAAGGTACAGATATAAGATGTAATTATGTAAGGTTTAAAAAAAGCCAGTAATATGCCATTACACTACCCCTATTATAGTTCAGTATTTCATACAGAGTGTATTAAATAAAAACTGAAAAACTCAGAAGGAGGTGCTTCTAAATCAGGCCAGAGACTAATTTAGAATCACATCACTATCAAAGACAGAACCCAGGCAAAACAAAATAAGAATGTGTCATCCTGAAAAAATAAAGAAGGAGCAAGTCATGAAACACGACAATTACTGAAAGTCCTTCACACAGGAACGAATTAGAGCATGAGCCACAGTACATGTACAAACACTTGGCTAGATCTAATGAAGACCTGGCTGGAAAGGCTAAGAAATTGCCAACACCAGGAAGCTTTTTTTTTTTAAAATAAAAATAAAATTTAAAAACATATCTGTGTACAGCTTGTTGGTTCAGACTATATATACGGCAATGATACATTTCAAAGTAGCTACTATATCATACACTAGCACCAAACACTGAAAATTTAATATATATTTAACTCAGGGAGGAGTAGAGTACTCCCACAATGATATATTGACAATAAAACATGCTATAATTGAAACATACTTTTAACAAACATTAAGAACACCGAGAATTTTACAAACTCACTGTCGATTGATTTCCTTTTCTAAAGAGCTCTTCACTACTGCTTACAAGATTTTATTACCGTTTTAATCACCCCATGGCCTGCTCCATGCCACACATGTGCAGGATCATTTCTTAGCCTACATTTTGCAACAAGGACTTATGCTCATTTTCACGGTATGTTGATGTCTGTTCTTTGCTGTTCTTTACTAGGTGGCTCTTAATGTATTTATACCACTGGCAATTTGTTTCAGCCTTCTCTTATCCTTGCCTCCAGTCTCTGGGCTGTTCTAAAGACTCTGTGGAGTGATGGAAGCCCTGCAACATCTAAACTGCCCTATTCTTTTTTCTTGTCAACTCCTTCACAGATTTTCTGCCTCCAGAGGAGCTCAGGAAGCTGTCTCAGTTGTTGCTTTTCAAAGAAGGCTATTTTTCCTGTGACGGATTTCTAAATGGTCTCAGACTACCTGCTTTCCAAGTGAGAAGAAACTGATCTGGATCTTGACCCTTAAACTGTGTGATTTTATTCAAATCTATAATGCAAAGCCATACAGAGAGGAACATAGAAAGGAAGTAACACATCTGAGATTCTGGGAAGGAGAGAGACACCTTTATGTTAATACATGTACTAATGCTTAAATGCAGAATTGATATTATAACACCCAGATATGCTCAAAACTCAGAACCTGACCTGCTAATTTTTCATTTAGCTTGACTGAGCTATTGGTTTCAGCTGCTTTTCCACATTTACAGTCAGAACTGGAGTGGATTTCTGCTGTTCTGCAGCGAGAGTGACATTTGTTGTTAGCTGCTCTGTCCTACACACCTCATTTTAAGAAGAGAAAGCAGTTTATAGAAGCCAACACATCTACTGATGAGTTGTCTATGCATCTACTGCAGATTCAGATGATAAAGGAGTTCTTTGGCTGCAGTGATTTCTAATATGCATGCCAATGCCTTAATCCTAATTATTAACTATAACCTTCCATGAGTGAATAGTGACTATGCCTTCCATCAATACGTCTAGACATAAAGATACTTGGGTGTCTAACTCTAATTGTGATGGATAAGAGGGCTAAGTAACTTAATGATTTTGAAATCTCAGTCTAGGCATATAGCAAATCAAAGCAGTGAGATTCAAGTTAGCTTTTGCAACGCCTCTTGGAAGAACAGGCAAAAGTAGGAAAAACTATGCTTGGAATAAGGTTTGATTTCTTAGAGTCCTGCACACTTTCATTTTCATGAGGTATAAGAAGAAAACAGCCCAGGAGGAAGTGAAGAATGTTATACCTGATATTGGAATACAGGGGGAATTTGGCTTGACTGACTGTTACTAGAACTCGTTATTTGGGCAGCATATTGAGGTTAGTGATCCTATTTACAAAAGGTATCATAGAATCACAGTTGATACAGACCTTTTGAATTGATATAGACTAGCTGATCCAAAAGACAGCATGAACAGAGGCTCAAAGCTTCCTAAAATATCACGCTGAGATAGTAGATGAATACGTCACGGGGTAATCATTTGCAATTTCTACAACATTTATCATTCAAATATTGACACATCTTAATCACGGTTGGTTTGGGTGTATTTCCTCCCATGATGGCATGATGAAGTGTCATTCAAGATACTGTAGCTAGCTCAACAGTATCAAAGTGGTATAAATGCACATAGATGAATACAAATATACATATCAGAGATAGGAGATGCAATTAGACACAGGTGTTCTGCCTATGCTAAATAGCCCTTCTAAGAAGCCAGATATACTTTATTTGGTATGACTTGTTTCCCTGCAAGAATAAAAGAGATAAGCATACAGTCCTTTGATTTTTCTTTATCTGTCTTTTGCCTGTAACATTCAACAGTGATAACATACTGCTTGCACACACATACAGTGGCCAAAATATCATTATTTTGCAATGCTGTTCACAATGTCATGAAAAAAATCATTATTGGAATAGTTAGCCAATTTTTAAGTAAGCCAGTTTCTGTAGCCAATGCACACCATCATAGTCTACCTCTTTTAATTCTCCTGAATGGATGATGAGATACCATCTGTGTTGTCCAGGATTGCTATAAAAACTAGTCAAAAGGAAGATTCATATATTTCAACCTGTAGTTAACACATCCTAACTAAAGCGTTAAACCTAGAAACTGAAGTTCTAGGGAAAAGAGTTTGCCTAAGCACATGGGGGGAGAATATTTTCCATTGAAAACACTTCATTATGTCTTATTTGTCTTATATATGCAGGGCAAAAATTCAGGCATGTAAATACCAACCCCATGCCCCACCACGAATGACTATATAGAGGATATAGAGATAAAAGTTGTGCCTCCACATCAGTCGTGAATTAGGTGTGTGTAACATAAAATATGACAACTTTTAAACTTTGAGAGTAGTATTTTATGTTGGATCCTTGCAAAATGATTCATTCCAAAGTACTGATTTGCTGATTCATATGGGCAAGAGGGCTGGGGTTTTCTACTTTTTCCTTATTTCTTCTTTTCAGAAACTATTAAGACAAATTCCATAAGAAATAATATAGCAATACAGATTACTGTAGTATTATGATTAATTTTAAAAATGTAGCAAGATAATTGTTCTTCGGAATTGGTTTTCAGTTAATTTAATCCTTAACAAAAAGCTAAGACCGTTGTTGTATAAAAACAACAAACCTGAGTATTTATTCCTAAACCTGCTGCTAGTATCAATCAACTTTGGATTCATAACATAACTTTCAATTCATTCTCTGTTTTGGCAAGCTGTACAATGTTTTCAGATGTTAGTCATAAACTGAAGAAACAGTAAATTCTATGTCCCACATGAGTTTGTAAAATGTATACGAGCGTAGAGAAGAAAAATCACTGACTTCTAAACAGCAACACACACACTGCAGAACAAACATACAGGAAGGAAAAGAAAGAAAAGAGGTAAAAAAAAATAAGGAAACTTTTAAAAGTTTAGTAACAGGGGAAGAAAAATACAAACTGATCTAAACTGATATGGTATCCAACACTTACTACTTCTGCAAACCTTCCCATGGTTTTAGCATGCCCCACAAAGTCAAAAGTCCCCTTTTAGGGGAAATTTTTACCCTACATTCAATGATGGAAATACTTACACGATTTCCCTTTAAGTGTGCACTTACTTGTTTCTTTTATAAAAGCCCATAAGAGTTTTCATTTAACATATTAAATTAATCAAGTCTGGTGAAGGATTTTTTCAAGAAAATGCTGTTTATTTCCCATTATAATAGAAGCAATAGTTAATAATTTTTCATGTCACATCATTGATTTCTACAGAATTCAGTCAAAATGTCGTCATATGAATTTTCACACCAACAGCTACATTGATTTCCTACTTGGTTAGCGGTTGCTGATTAAGTCTGTCATACAACTATTTATGCTGCAACATGCCAAAAACTGTACTTATGCTTCTGTCACAAACTCCCCAAATGATTCTTTTTGTCTTTGCACATAAGAAGGCTTTCACACAACTTACGTGCAGGCTGAACTACAAATGAACGCATTAGGGTAGCCTAGCCAGCCCTCACCTCAGCACAACGTAAGCAAAACCAAGCATATCCAGTGAATTTGGAGTAATTTGGGGCATGTTATAAACGAGCTGCTGCTTCCCAGAAACTCCTCCCCATGTTTGGGTCCTATGTATCCCTTCAGGTAAAATCACCTACAGAAGCTGGAGGGATCTTTCCCAAGTTCATTGCTTTGAGAATTTCAGTGTGCCTTCAGGACGTGCAGCAGTTTCCTGGTACACAAGCATCCTAACGGCATCTATAGCTGGCACTGGGCATTATTTCTTTGGTAAAGCTCCCTGAATTTCAATCTGTTACCTTTCATCATGTTTCTGTGCTTTAAATAGGTAAAACAAAAGAACAACCACGTTTCTTTAACAAAGGAAATAATTCTTTTCTCTCGAAAAGAAACAGAGTGTGTTCACCCTTGTCCTTAAGAAAAGGAAAAAAAGGGAAGGTTTTTCACAAATTTATGCACAAATGGTTAGCAAACTTTCACCTTTCATACAAGTTATTTATTTTATTTTTCATGGTCTATTTTACCTTTCTGGATTATGCAAGATTTTTCCTCTTCCACAATTGCTAAAAAGCCTTCCCAATTAATGATGGCTACATGAATAATTTATTTATTCTTTTGCTATCTTTGCATTACACAGAAGGCTGTCTGCTAAACTCTAAATGATGAGAAAAATAAGTATTTTCATCTATGCTTCTTTTGTGGTTTACAGAAAAAATGGCAAATCCTTCTTTTCTCAAAAAGCTTTTGAAATATTGATCCTGTATATAATAATATATGACTACATTTCACATTTAGCCATTCTTAGCCCCAGGTACTTGATGGCTGGTTTAAGGAGAGTAAAAGCTGTTTCAAACTCCCAAGCCACAGAGCAGCTGTTAGAAAATTATTTTTCCCCCAACTAAACCTACACTGAAGTAGAAATAATTCTATCCAAATTCTGTGCACTACATAACACATTTGCACATTTAATTTATAAAGAAGGTTAATTACATTGCTCTGCTAGCATGACCCGCTTCCATGCTGCAGCCAGAAAGCATTAATGATTTTAAAGAAGGCATCAAGGGAGTGAATTTTTTCCTCTAGGGTTGCTTCTAAGTCTTCTGTGCTCAGCCAAGCAATAAGAGATGTACACATATCTGCTGTGATTATATTCAGAATCCCAAGAAGTTTGAACCTGAAGGAATGTCAAACAAAGCTCAATAATAAATGAATTTTTCATGCCAGAATCTAAACAAAACAATATTTCAATATAAATCTTAAGTTAACCATATTTCTGGAAAACCGTAACTATGCATCCCGTATCTTTTACCATTTACAGCTAATAAGTTCATGCATTATTCAGGCCAATTATTTCCTAATAATTACAATTTGAAACAATAGGATAGATGATTTTTTATTGAGAATATTAATGGAGAGAAAGTGATACAAGGATGTTCACTGTTTGTAAGAGGCAGCACATTAATAATGGGTGTCTGGCTTGACTACATTGTTACTGCTAGCAAATTATGATCGTTCGCTGTGTACTGTAATCATGTGATGAATATGTGAGATAGGCAATAATAATTCTAGCTGGCATTAGTGGGACTACTGAGTAATTAGGGAATGATTGTTTCAGACCTCAAGCAGAAGGTAAGATGCAACCAGTAGATTGTGTTCTTTCTTTAATATGAGGACACTGATTGCCCCCAGCATTTGTATCAGATGCCTGCATGAATTCCAGAAATAATACAGACCTGTCACATCCAGCAAGTGGAAAGAACTGGGGGGGGGGGGGAATTGTGCTTAGTGACACTGACGTTTACTTTCTTAGCACACCTGCATCACACTTCTGATAGATCCGTCACAGCCAAAGATTTTTTTCCTGAATCAGATAATTGATGACAAAAGAACAATTTTAATACGTAAAAGCTTCAACACTGACTTTCTCCTCATTCCATGTGAGAAGGAAAAGATGCAAATTGTTACAAACCTTTTTGGTCATATCTAAAGAGTTATGCAGAAAGAGGATACAAAACACTCTATTACTCTCATGCCCCATGCATAATAACAGTGAGCATAAGGAGTGGTTCAGACTGTGACATCAGGAGCCTAGACTTCACATCCATAGGCTTGCTCATCTCTGTGCGAATAAGCAAAATGGACCCATATTTGGCGGAAAAACACATTAAATAGCTTACTCAGCTCTGAGAGACACAAGTAGCCTGTCTGACCAGGGTCTTTTCAAGATCAAGACTTTAATGAGATTCCAGAATTATGAGGATTAATGCCATAGATTAAAGGCAATACACTTGGCATTTACAGTGCTTTTGAGGTCGCCACCTGAACTACTTATATACGGTAATCAAGTAAGCAAGCTTGCTGAAGAAAGTTCCCATTTATGAAGCATTTAATAAGTAGGGGGTTTGTAAATTAATACATGAAAAAACCCTCATAGATTCAGCTCTTTCTGACTGAAGTCATTATTTAGTGATATGTAGCCATTTATTAATAAATGATCTAACACTATGGCTGACTAATGCTAATAGCATACTGTGCTTTAGATACGTAGCGACAGATGAGAGGAGAGAACTGCAATGCCCGATCAAATTGGATGAGCCTTATACTGCATTCTGTCATGCAGTTCTTTATTTGAAATTGAGAAGTGGTGTCTGATCCAGAACAGCAGGATGTTTGATGCAGAAAAAATAAACAATTCAAGAAAATGTTTAAAATAACCTCCAACAAGCATAAGTATTGCAGAGTCCACATAAACCAAAACAGAAAAGTTGAGGTTTATGCATGCTTTTGATCCATGCGCATGATTAAAATTATTCAAAACAACAGTAAACCAGACCATAAGAATATACGAGTTGACCTTTTAAAAAGGCACTCACTAAAAAAAAAAAAAGGTTGGATTCTTTCATATATACAATTTGTTTGCTGTTTCACTTGTACTGTGTTGACTGGTAGACTGTTTTATTTTTCTTTTAAAGTGTATTTTATTTTTCACTGTGCAGCCCCCCTCCCCCTCAATAAATACCTTTGTGTGGAATGTTCCAAGTCAAGACATCCTTTTTATCATGTTAGAAATCCCTTTCCTATTAAGGAAAAGTGCCTAGTAACTCAAGTAAAAAAAACATAATGCTTTAAAGAGAAGTGTCATTATGTGAAACACCCCCTTCCAGAGAAGCTATAAGCCCTCTCTTAAACCAACTCCCCTCAAAGCCCAGTGAAATGTCCCATATGTATTAGAAACCTGTTTTTAAAACATTCCTTGATAAAGTACGCATGGCACACTTTGCTAACTTCCTTCTGAGAGGTGTCTGAACAAAGCACAAGCGATAGAAAAGTAGATGTAAATACTTCACGCTCCTTTCCTCATGAAAAAAAATGATGTATTTTTCTTGTAGACTTTCCCTGATGCTGATTCTTTACCAGTTTTTGAAAGGTAGTTTATTTCTAATGCACAAAGTAGCAATTGTCAATATGACAATGATATCACTTTTTGTTCCACAGGCCTTGCCTGCACTGTCACAAGGTGTATAATGAAGGCTAACAACAACAAAAATAATGACTGTGTTTAAGTATAGACTACTACACTAATTAAAATGCTCTTTTATTTGGATTTCCAAATTCAAGTCAAAACAGCAAAGAGATCATAATGCTGATGCAAGGCCCTAGTTTAATGCAGATTTATTATTTAAAAAAAAACCCAAACCTAACAAAAATCAGTGAATGAGTATTTTCTTATATCTCTACCTACCCTATTCTCTATTACTCTGTTATGGGCATGAAATATTATCTAATTATAATTAAAAAAAAACTCAAAACAAACAAGTACATACTTGAGGATTGTCATATATATATGAACAAGAAATTTTATCCAGATCAGTACTGGGGAGTGTGAGTAGACAATGGAGATGTACCTTTCTAATCTTAAAACTTATTAATTGTAACTACTCCTATAAATTAGGCTTGTGACTTTAAAAAAAAAAAAAAAGAAAAAAGTCAAGTCTTTATTCTTATGGCCCTGTGCTGAAACATTTTATGTTGTTCCTTGTACTGTACACATTAAGACTTCTCTATTTTATACTTGTACGGCCTATCTTCGTTACCTGTAAAACACAGCATTTGCAGAAACATAAAGAATATTTCAGTGTGCTCATAAAAATAAACAAAACTTCCAATTAAAGCAATATTGGTTTGAACGCGTGCAAGAAGGATTCTAAGGTAATTCTCAAAATTGATTTTTACTGTAGGCTCTAAATTATTTTAAACCCTGATATCTAGGGAAATTAAGATTACACTGACACATAGATTTCTGTTCTGCTCCTAGACGTTTGACTATTTATACTGTTATTAGTTTGGAAATATGCAGGGTCCCCTTCCTAATTAAATGGTCATTCTGACCGTTTTACAGTTATTGAGAGAGGGTTCACATCATCTGTATACCACTTCACCAACATAAGAAGAGTATTAGACTGTTAGAGATTTGATTTTGAAAGAAAGTTTAAGACGTGTATTTAAATAATTTCTGACATCTCAGCCTGCACAAACTTCTGATGTAAATATAATTGGACCACTTTTGAAATAAGAATGGTACTAAAATATTTGAAAATACTGGCTGAAAATGACATTGGCAATGAACTGTTACTAAAATACACTGCATCATCTAAGGAATAGGGTTCTCCCCGCCATTACATCCTCGCATACTTTTCACAGAATCACAGAATGGTCAGGGTTGGAAGGGACCTCTGGCGATCATCTAGTCCAACCCCCCTGCCACAGCAGGGACACCTACAGCAGGTTGCACAGGACAGCGTCCAGGCGGGTTTTGAACGTCTCCAGTGTGGGAGACTCCACAACCTCTCTGGGCAGCCTGCTCCAGTGCTCTGCCACCCTCAAAGTAAAGAAGTTCCTCCTCATATTATATTTAATATTACATTTAATAGTAATATATTATTTTAATACCTAAAAAAAAAGATACACTTTATAGCAACCACTTGTGTCCAGTTCTCTGGTAGACAGTAAACGGTCAAATGAGAAAAACAGGAAAGATTCTAGAAGTCCTATTATAATGACTATTTTCTTAGAAGGAATTAGGAATACTTTAAGGGAAGAAGAAGGTTAAAATTATAAAGATGGCCATTTAACGTCTTTACCTTGTTGACAGCAACTTTCTTTTTGAAACTCTCAAAGGTCTGCCTTTGAATCTCCATATGTCCTTGTCTTTATCTGTGAAAAAGCTAAGCTGAATTATAGCTTTGGTAGGTGCAGGGGGTTCAGTGAAACTACACTGCCCAGATTTTGAGAAATCATTCCTTTTGTAACACTATCATGAGCTACAGACAAGAATCTTGAAAAAGGAGGTTTGACTAGCCTAAACGCTTATTACTTTGTTTCTGTGAGGTGCCATGAGGCTCAGACATCCTGAGAGCAGGCTAGGCAGGGTTTCCTCAGCTGGGTTCCCCAGATGCTGCACAAGACTGCAGGTTCTCTCTGGTTCCCCTGTGACAGACAATGAGCTGTCAAGGCAGCCCGGGAGCACGCTTCTCTTCTTGGCTGCCGGCCACCACTGTGGTACTGCAACAAGTTGGTGGGCAACCTAGGCTGTGGTCTGATGGCACCATTACCGCGAAGCATGGTTAGCCTAGTTGCCTGCCCCAGCTGCTGGGTAATTTCTGTTGCAGGTATGCATGGAAGACACATACGCATGAAAGAACGTCGTCAGGATTTGAAGCCAGATGAGATGGACACTTGGCTTTTTCCCTCTCAGGTCATCAGGAGCATCTGTCACAATCACTAGCAACTCCAGTGCCTAAGTCAAATGATCATCTCCTCATGTCTTCAACTCCAGACTGAGAGAGTATCTCCAATCTGAGTTTAACCAGTTGTTTGTTTAATCATTTGCATTAAACAGATGTAAAGTACTATTTGCATGCAGTGGCACCACAAATTTTCATTTGAGACCCAGGACAATGGTGAATCAAGGCCAAAGAATGCCACTAGATACACTAAGAAGGTATCATGCTTTGAAATCAACATCTCATGCCTGTTTTCAGCAAACCAAAACAACCACAATGAAGTATTTACTGAGTTTTAAGCCTTCCTATGTTTTACTTTTCTTTCTCTACATTTGTATGGGTTTTGAATAGATATTGCTAGTGAATGTACGAAAAAATTTAAAATCCTCTTTGAACAGACAGTTTTAACATTTCTATTTATGGAAACCAGATAACACATACAGAAAATTCAATTACTATTATACTTGTTTCCCTAATTAAATATCTCTAATTGCATTTGAAAGTTTGAACTATGCATTACTGTTGATGTTAGTTCCAGGAAATGTTGGACTTCTCACTAATCAAAACATACATGAGTGATTATGAACCAGAATTCTCAATTAATTTCAACAGAAACTTAAATTTACTCTTTGGCAAATACCTTGCATGTTAAAATGTATAAATAACTTTCCTTATCTTGGTAAACATAACGGGAGATGCAGATGACTGCATTTGCAGCACTTAGAATTACATCTTTGGAGCGCTATGCATGGTTTGCTTAGTTAATTGATTGTACGCATTCTTACTGATTTACGTTTATTTATCAAATTCACAGAATGCAAATACTGACCAGCACTTCCACACACAGTGTTTGGTATTCGCACGGGTTTTCCCATTTGAAGAAAAAGTTGAGGATCATTGACTACACTACAGAGAATGAAAATGTATTTCCAGTCACACATGCTAATCCTTCATCACACAATGTTCAAAAAGCAAACTGCAATTATACGTCAGTGGCCTGGAAATTCATAATTTGGTTGCTTAAAATTAGTTATACATTGAACCGCTCTGAAACATTACCACATAAAACTGGTCATATAAAAGGAAAAAAAAAAAAAGAAAATAACTGCTTTTTTTTTGGTCATCTTAAATTCTCCTGTTAGAAAAGCAACACGTGACATTTCCTATTTTCTTACTAATTTCTTCACACACGGAGATGGAAAGCCTTAAATAATATTTGTGGGCGGATTAGGCTGCCTCACTTTTCATTGAAGTAGATGGGGGAAGTCCTCACATAAATTTTTTTCTGCTAATTCGGCTGTAGGATCAGCAATTTTGAGCAGAGAAACTGTCAAACAGCTGGAGACCATTAGCATCATGATCTTGAACAGCCATTTCTAAAAGTATCTTTCTCTTTTCCTAACACATTGTGAGCCCACACCACTTACGTTCCCCTCTCTGCAAACACATTTGCAAATACAGTGGTTTATGTGGTAGAGGGACTGGTGGTTCCAGGAGATTCGATAGGGGAAAGAATTAATTCCAGCCTATGTACACATACACCTACTGATAAGGATGTAGAATGAATAGAAATTTAATTTATTAGAGAAGAAACCGAAATAACCAATATGCAGTAAGAGGCATCCTGCCATGCAGCAACAAGAAGTAGAAAACACACTACCAACACTGTGCAACAGAATACATACAGATTCAACTAAGAGATTTCTTAAAATATTTTTTAAAATAATACTTCTTCTTCATTATTAAACAGAAAGAAAGCTTCTTTTATGTTAAATCTTTTATTTTGTTAAGAAATATTTTATTTCTACTATGAGGCTCAACGAAAGGGTCTCCTGCTAGGAAAAGCTTATTCACCATCTGTTCAGTGGAAAATCCATGACACACTGCATATCAGGGATCTGATTCTTATTTACATTTCTAGATGAGAGATGCTCTTCTCAGAAGAGCATTTTATTTCTATTTTACTTCCTATTTTATTTCTGAAGGGATCCTAGCAAAAAGTGGTTTGCTTCAGCTTCAAATCTATTTAGCATATGACAGTGGCTTAAGTTTGCCAAGGGTGATTTCTGCACACTTCAGCTAAAGTGCAAGAAAGGTGGGACAATAAAAGGAAGGTTATAATTTATTAATTGTGAGAACAGCCTGCAAAACAGATTTCTGTTCCCAGAGTTAGAGATGCAAACCTGTCCTCAGTTTGAACCTATAAAAACCAATCGTCATCACGGCACAAGTAAAACATATTCTAGAACAGAGTATTATTTTCACCTGTGACCACAAAATTGTGCTTTAAAAGCTGGCCTCAGCAGGAAGTTAAGCAAGATACCCCTCATATCTTTGTAGGTTTCTTTTCTAACACGAATACCCCATTCATAATTTTTCAGGTCGCTTTAGGTACACAAGGGCTTAAGTAAAATAGAGCTATTTCCTTCTTGTTCTGAAAGCAAGAAAAAAGGCTCTTGGGATTTGAGAGGAAGGAACACGAGGAAGCTAAGAGTCATGTGCATTTGATCTCTTTGTCATTTCATTTCTTGAAGTGGAAGACTGAAAAATAAAAGGATGCTATTCTCTAGATGGCTGAACTTAAACACAAGCCAAGTTGCACATCATTTATATAGTGGAAATATGTTCAGGGTGAGATCTCTCAGCATGTTCCCACATTGCAAGGATTTCCCCATTTATGCAGATAGTGTGGAGTAAACATACAGAAGCCTCTGGCTCTTTTGTGCAACACCATACTGTCATATCAAAATGTATCAGAATTTTTACAGAGTTTGAAGCAAAGGTGTGTTACGCAAAGGAAACATTGCATTATGCATTTTCCACATAATTAGTATACGCTTAATATTTCTGCTATTTTGATGTGGGAAATGGGACCGTATGGAGTGACAAAAATATCAGACACTGATGACAGTCTTGCTTCAAATACTGATGACAGTAGGGCTTATTTCTACAGTCTGATTCTTATCATCTTGAGCTGGTGCTGTCACAGGAGACAAGCAAGAAGATTTTTAATTTGTGTATTTTGGCAGCACTGATGGGTGGAATAATACCATTAGGCTTCTGTTTTGGAGAAAAGTAATAACCCCAAGGCCCTTCTAAGGTCTGTAAATAGAAAATATTCTTATAGTAAGGATTTGAAATGGAAAACAGACAGATAAACATCCTATAAATCTAAACTATTGTGTAAAAACTACCCGTCTCTCCTTCATGCCAGCTCTGAAGAGAAAGCATCACACAGAACGAGGGATGTAGTTTATTTTGACATCACTCTTTTTCTATGCGCTCCTCCTAGGGGCTCCTACAGGCCAAGTCTGATTGGACCTAAGAGTTTCTATTATTAGATCCCTGCTTTACAATGTCATAATTTTTTCAGTTTGATTTTCAGAAAAGCTATCTTCCTGTCCTTTTATCTGAAATAAATTATTCACTTAGAAAAGATTATTTTATGTCATTATGACAAAAAATACTTTCTATTATGAATTACTAATATTTATTTGAACCCAGTCACATTCCTAATGTCAAGAGAGTACTCAGAGTGACAAACTAATGAGAACTGTCATAGGTCACTGTAATTAGAAACATTTTTGAAAGTGCTGTGTAAGGCAATAGCAGCTATAATATCATTCATAATTCATTAAAACTTAAAACATTCAAGTGAATATGAAAATGCTATATGTGCAACTTTGCCTGAAAGGCTGTATGCAAGAAGAGATATGAATGTGTTCTAGTTGTATGATAATTTCCCTCTTATTCAAACGACCTAATTTTTTTGTCTTTCTTTCTTATGATGTGATTACTTCCATAGCACAAATTTCAAAGCTGGGATCAATTTGAATGAAAAATGATCATGACTGGACGTTCAAATTCCATGTTTCTACAAGATAATAAAATGAAAGTAACAGGGGTTTAGCACATTATATGAGCATTAAGATTCTGAATAGCTGAGAAATATGGGTTTTTGGAGAAATAATGTGCTGCCTCATTTTCATGCCTGCGACACAGTTAATTAAATACCATTACTAATTTTAAATAATTTAATTTCTAAAAACTCTAACTGCCCTCTTAAAAACAGCTGATCTAGTAGCATTCCAAGTAAGTAGCCATTATCATTTCACATCAAAATGGCTTTTTGATTACCTGGTCTTAGCAGATTTTCTTGTTTGTTTTGCTTAATTTGCAAAGTTCATCGTATTCTTCATTCAGATCATTTAAAGTCACTCTTTCTTTTAAACAGGGGCGAAAGAAAGGAAAATATACAATTCCAAGAATTAAACTGCAACTGCTAATACAGCATGAACTGCAATATTGTTTTGACTTGCAGTGTAAAGGGTACGTAAGCAAGTAGAAAAAAAATACAGGCACAGATCTTTTGCCATTATCTGTCTTACAAATACAATGCAATTTGTAATTTGTTTGCTTATAACTGTCTGCACTCAATTCTGCTAATATTTTGCACTTGTCACATTTTCTATACTACAAAAATAGGCATTGGGGGTACTTTGTCATGAGAACACAATAAAAATTGTGCTGGAATTTATCATTAGGATATTTCAAATTACCTTTGTAAACTCCTTCTTCAAAACATTTGAAGGCAGGCAATACTTCTCTTGGGATCACACTACCATATCAATGCGGTAACTGGATAGTGGGTTTATTGCTCCCCAGATAGAGAGATGAATGTTTTCTTTCAGTTTTTTATAAGTTGGCCTACCTGTACCATATAGTCTTATAATGTTTTTTATTTTGAAAAATCATCCTTATTATTGTCTGATTCATGCTACATTTTGATAAACAAAGCTTGGAGTCTGCTACAATCATGGTTTACATGAAAACAGTCACAAGTAAGAGACATCATCTACTTTATAATTAGGACACACCTAAGACATTTTGGTATTTGGTTAATATATCAATTAGGCTTAAGCATAAGTGACCAGACAGCTAGTGAAAAACTTAGTTCCTCGTAAAAAACTCTTGAATAAATTCCTGTGATATTAAGACTTTTTTTTCCTCTCGTATTAGAAATACTGCATTAAGCTGTAAATAAGTGTTTCATTGTTATAATGGCGAGACGTACAGAACATTTACAGCAATGAAAGTCCCAAGTGTGTAGTAAGAGGTTTCTAACATGACAGTCAAAAGCGACAAGTCAGCTTCCCCAAAGACTTCCAAAACTGCAAATATTTTTATCATGAGATGGGTTTTAAATTATCACTGGTAAGATTTCTTTCTCATTTATCTTTAGGCCTAAGATTATATTACCAAGCTTTTCTAAGCAACCATGAAAAGTTAACTATATAATTATGTGTTGCTATGAGAAGCTTTAAGTGGGTAAATAAGAACTGTTAAGGCTGCACGTCAAATTCTCTCACCATTTGACTGGAGATGGCTTGTATGCTAAAGATCACACAATTACTAGATCTGAATTTAAAAGGAACCTTCCCCAGGTCAGTCTTAGCTGCAGAATTGTTTTGTTTTCCTGTGTACCATGATTTGACTACCTGCATTCCTTGCCCAAACAATTTACTGTCATTGTGGAAGCTCTATAAATTAATGAAAGCTTAGTTTCTCTTCTCTTTACCTTAAACAGGTATTGTTATTTTTTAGGGCTGAAACATTTTATGTAACTGAAGATTTTGGAGGTGTTAAGGGAGATCTGAAGTGATCTCAATGGTGAGCAGAACAGAAAGAGTTACACCGAATAGTACACTTAAGAATACCTCTAAACACAATAAAAACAGTACTCTCTTCCATGCTGTGCATTGTCTATTACTTAGGCTGTCTTGACAAACCTTGTTTACAACAGAACATAACTCATACTAATAGAGTTTTCATTCACTGGGTACCAAAGTCGAAATCTCAGTACACAAAAACATTAAGCTACAAGAAAAGGAATCATTATTTAATTTGTAGGGTGAATTATATTTCAGCTGTTTCCGTTCCTGAGTTACCGATAGCCAATAAAGGAGTTTGAGCTTGAAAAAAGCAATCTGCTCCCCATGCTGGATGACAGAAATAAATATCTTCACAAGGAACATGCTCACTACACTTGCTTTTTCTCTTGAGTCTTGCCTGAACCAGATGACTCTCCTCCAAATTCTGCCTTTCTATTTAAGTATCTTTAAGTGGAGAAATGTTTTCCTCTTTGATTTACCCATCTCACTACAGCCAAAAGTAGTATACTTTTGGAGAGAGATGTTTCTCCCAGATGGGAAATTACCTCTTATTTTGTCAGATAATCAGTGGGCCATATAAATCATTGCTGGCCAGCAGACATTTATCTGGTAACAGTTCCAAGAGCAGTGCCAGATGTTCACCTGTGAGCATATTATGCCGTTTTGATAAGCCACCGACCCTCAGCCAAGAAGCAGGAACGATCACACATTTTTAGCCTGTTGCATTGAAATGCCACGAAGTTTCCATGTGCCTTATTGTAACTTTTTCTACATTGGCTTATTTAAGCATTTCTTGGCTATACCACATTGTATGGCTCCCAAGTTGAGTGAGGAAGTCACTAGAGGGAAGAGTAGAAGTTAGACAATTTTTTTAAATTATTTTTGTCCAGATTTCAACGTTTTTCCGTTATTTTTCATGTTGTGTAATTACTAGGATTATCATTAGAAATAAACTTTGCTGCTGAATAGTAGTAGACATCCATTTTCTTCGGGAACTTGAATAAGTTTCAGAGAGGCAAAACCCCAGCTTCTTCCTGAATTTCAGACTATATGCTTTCAAGGTACCTTTCTTACCAACTATGCATAAGAAAAACCTGTACATCAGGCATAAAAGAAGTTTTGGATTTCACTTCAGCATAGCACTATGCTTTAGTGTGTCATTAAATGTAGAAATGCTTTTAGGCATTTTCCCGAATTAGACTCTACAGCTATTGGCACTATGTATCAATTTCATAGCAAAGCGAGGAATAAAATACAGAAGTCATAACTTGTAGACTTCACAATTAAGTTTTCAGAGCATGTAAGAATGAATAGTTCTACTTCATATTTTATTATTCACATTTGTCTAAAGTATCTTATAATTCTTGTTTAACATATAGGCAATTTAATCCATTCCCACTGTTCCAAAGTGCTGAATACCTTTACAATAATCTTGAGAATAATGCATCTTTGCTTTTAAATATGATCGCAAAAATAATTGCAGTGCATATTCATATTCTCACGTGGTTACTGGAGGTATTAAAGTAATAATAGAGGCATTTGTTAGATGTGGGCTATGAAATGCTCTGCATGCTTTTGCAACTGAAGACCTTAATTTGCCATTGGGGAAGTAAAATGGGTGAACCTAAACCAATTCTAGTTCTCTCTTGTGGAGGTGCATCATCTTCTCCAAGTAACAGACCAGCTTCCAGGTTCAGAACCTACTCAGATGACAGATGTTACTTTTCCAGTTCCTCATTACAACTTCTGTTCCCAAGCCGGAAATAAGTATTACTAAAAGACAGAAAATCAGTTTTAAGAATAAAGTCTGACTTCTCATTGCACATTGATCAGGATTCACTATTTTATGGAACTGTTTATTTATTTCAGAAATTCCATGTCAGAATTGTTACCGACCAACATTTTGTAATTTTAAATCTGTAGAACTTATTGCTTCAGTTTTAATGCTATCCTTCATTAGCTTAAGAGTAACTGTCTCTTTATGTTAATGCATATAACTAAAATCATCATTACTTATTGTCACTAACTAAAGCATTCAAAAAACTGGGCATGATTTTGAAAGAATTTCAGCAATGCAGAATCGTGTTCCTTCTTGAAAGGCAGAAATTTTATCACATTGATTTCACTGCGTTATCTCAGTGATCAAATATCATTCACTAAACTTGATAGCTTTAACTATCTACAACTACTTAGCAGTATGTTGATAAATATGTATGTTTGTATGATAAGCATAGTATTTTCAGGATTTTACTGCAATCTTTAATTGCTTACCTGTGACTAACTATAAGCATTTCCCAGCAGGGGAAAAATATCTCTTCTAAAGTACACTAATTCTGCCTGTTAAAGATCATGGCAAGAACAAGAAACACTTACATTAGTGAATTCTTTTGACTAACAGTAGTGAATTCTTTTGACTGTGTCATTGGCCTCATTGCTACTTGACACACAGAGTATCATATTCGCAAGAATATTATTCTCAGTTAGAAACTTCCTTATCATTTTCCCCAATACACAAGATTAAACCTCAACCTGAAAATATTAATCATGTGAACATTATGTTTAGAGAAAATTAGAATGATACAGACAGCAGTGACATCTTTGGGGATTTCAAAGATTAGATAATCAAATGGGTTGTTTCAGATACATTGATTTTCCTAAGAAATATGTTTGAGATTATATTCATATAGCAAACAGAGTAACTTGGGGCACAGGTGTGTAAAACCTGCAAAAGTCAACAATATACTTCAGATTTCTTGCATTTCAATATCATAGGATAGAAATACTTTGATGGTCAGAAATTTTTTTGGGTAATGCATTTGTCTCTGTGACATTTCTGCCCAATGTTTCCTAGAATATATAAATCAAGCTGGTCATAATGTTCATATATTAGTTAATTCTGTAACACCTCCAAAAGAGCGTCAAATTTTTTCTGCTGCTGGGTTTGGGGAGCTTTTTTTTTTTTTTTGGTGATGTGAGAATTTGGGGCGAGTAATTTTTTGCGTTAGTGATTCTTTTTATAAAACATGAGAATGACTTCAATGATTCCCTCAGACCTTCTAGACCATTATTCTGTCTCTAGCAACAACCAACAGCATATGACCAGGGGCTAGCATTTTAGTGCTCTCCCAACCACCATCTTTCTGTGGAACTTTGAGTACTCCTAATGCTTTGTGGAAACAGTTCCACATCCTACTTACACTCTCTGACCCCTCGAGTCTGTTCTTTTTCACACTGAAGATTCCTGCTTTATTGAATCCTTTTTTGTCCAGAGCCAAAGGAGATCATCCTCATTTCCTTCTTTCACAGAACAACTATATATCAGCAACAAAAAATTTCTTCTCACATTTCAAAACTGGCTTCCAGTTACTGATGTACAATAATAATTTTATTTCTTCTAGGGGCTTATGTGTATGCAATACATACACATTTGGTTTACACCAACAGCTATTGCCAAAGAGAAGACTACTAAAGACACTAAAAGACACACACTAAAGACTAAAGGTTTTTGGTTTCTGTTTTAAATATTTTTAAATATAAAAATGTAATAAGTAGAGAAGATAAACTGTAAGATCAATCTAACCAATATACTGCATAAAGAACAGGTAAAAGCAGACACCTTGGAAAGAGTGCCAAAACTTAGTGAAGTATATATGATGCTTCTCCCTATCTCTAGACCCCCAAATTTAGATCTCTACACGATAAAGCTCAGCTAAATTTCAATGAATTTACAGTAGTCAATTCTGTACTAATTTATTCAATAGTAAATTGAATTTTGGCAGAATAATACAAGACTGTGTATTAGCATCTGATTCTTTTAAAAGGTAAGATGGAAGTCACAAAAAGAAAATTGGAAACATCAAATATAAAATTTTTGAGAGACTGCTAGTTTGCTTGAACCATTTCACACAGGTTCGCAGAAAAAAACAAGCCAAATTATAGCAGGATCTGGGAAATAGTTAGGAAAGCAGAGATCATCACTGGCGATAACAATTATAGTAGATAAAAATAGTCTGCAAACTCTCAGTAATCCAGAATTCTACAAGCAAAAGGAGCCTAATGATGAAACAAACACCCTGTAATATATTTCCTTTTGTCAAACACAGACTGATCTTATTTTGTGCTCCTATCTTTTTCTTACTAATGAAAAGGAAAAATATTAGGCATTTAGTAAGAGTGAATTTCAAACTGCCTGTACTGTCTGTATGCACAGCATAAGCAAGGACGATGCATCTGAAGAGAAACAGCCATCACTTTACAGGAGGGGGGAATCTTTCCTCTTAAAACATCACTTTTTTAACCAAATATGCAGTGCCAGTGTCTGCTTGGACTAGGTTCTCAGTAATATGTGCCATCTAAACTGAAGATACGCTTGCTTGTTTTACACTTGAGCGAAAGAAAATTCTACATGCATTTCTTTTTGGTTTCACTTCTAGCAAGCTAAGTAATCTGAAAGACCTAGCAGGATTGGACTCCCAACTGACTAAAAAACTTACTCCAGAGCCATAGAATCATGCCCTTGTTTTTTTATGCACTACAATGTCTTCTACTGTTTAATGGACAGTCTTCAACACAAACACTTGTAACTGCAGAAAGTTCAGCCAAGAAGCAATCAGCAATCCGTGCTCAGCTCTAGCCCAAACAGCCAACTTGTAATTACAGAGGGCAAAAAGACTAAGGTTAACAAACTAAATCTACCACTGAACAGCAGCATTTCTTCCACCAGTAATTCTTATAGATGAACAGAGATTTTATAGGATTACCATAATGATTTCATTTCTGAAAATACTGTGCCTGTAGATCCAGAGTTCACTTTGTTTCATTGCTAATCACAGTATCACAGTATCATCAGGGTTGGAAGGGACCTCTGGAGATCATCTAGTCCAACCCCCCTGCCACAGCAGGGACACCTACAGCACGTTGCACAGGATGGCGTCCAGGCGGGTTTTGAATGTCTCCAGTGTGGAGACTCCACAACCTCTCTGGGCAGCCTGTTCCAGTGCTCTGCCACCCTCAAAGTAAAGAAGTGCCTCTTCATGTTAAGATGGGAACTTCCAGTGCTCCAGTTTGTGCCCGTTACCTCACTGGGCACCACTGAAAAAAAGACTATTCTCACCTACCTGGCACCCTCCCTTTAAGTATTTATAAGTATTGATAAGATCCCCCCTCAGTATTCTTTTTTCTAGACTAAAAAGACCCAAGTCCCTCAGCCTTTCCTCATAAGAAAGATGCTCCAGTCCCCTAATCATCTTTGTAGCCCTCTGCTGGACCCTCTCCAGCAGTTCCCTGTCCTTCTTGAACCGGGGAGCCCAGAACTGGACACAGTACTCCAGATGCGGCCTCACCAGGGCAGAGTAGAGGGGGAGGATGACCTCCCTCGACCTGCTGGCCACACTCTTCTTGATGCACCCCAGGATGCCATTGGCCTTCTTGGCCACCAGGGCACATTGCTGGCTCATGGTCATCCTGTTGTCCACCAGGACTCCCGGGTCCCTTTCCACACAGCTGCTCTCCAGGAGGTCAGCCCCTAACCTGTACTGATGCATAGGGTTATTCCTCCCCAGATGCAGTACCCTACACTTGCCTTTGTTGAACCTCATCAGGTTTTTTTCTGCCCAACTCTCCAGCCTGTCCAGGTCACGTTGAATGGTGGCACAGCCTTCCGGCGTGTCAGCCACCCCTCCCAGTTTTGTATCATCAGCAAACTTGCTGATGGTACACTCTATCCCTTCATCCAGGTCATAATCACAACACAAGGGTTCATCTAGAATTAGAAAACAAGGATTGGTTATCGGTTTAAGCACCGAAAAAACCACCTGGTAGGCTTGCTTTGGGTAGGTTTAGGTCTTGAGTACAGGATGTGGAAGTGATGAGACTAAGACTTCTACATATTTTATGCATGAAATCATTTGCTGTAGGAGTGAGACTCACCTCCCCCTTACTGGTCAGCTACCTGCAGTGTAAAATGGAATTACTCCTCTGCTTTGCATGTCAGGGCCTGTGCTTCCAGTAACAAATCTCACATTTCACCCCGGCAGCAAGCAGGGCTACCTTGCAGTAGTTCATATTTGTTAGTTTTAGGGAACACAGATTAGAGTCAGTCGTGAAACAGCCAAAACAGTGGTACAGAAGCTTCATCAAGCTTAAGGACACAGATCTTTATAGTTTTGGGGGTCTGGCCTGGAAGTCCTTCACTTTTTACTCTTCTGTCATCAGTAAAGGATGCATTTTACTGAGGCTTGCAATTTCATAAAGCAATTTTATTTGAAAATTTTGTGTTTGTCTGAAAAAAAGGTGATAGTGAATCAGTGAATCAATTAGGAAGAAAGCTTAATCAAAGGTATTTAATTTCTACGTTTGTTTCTCTTAACACTGTGATAATTTCCTTTTCTTCCAATGACTATGCTCTGTCCTTCGACAATTATTGAAACAGACTCTTTTTCCATCCATTCACATATCCCAACCATCTGGAGGTATGTTTGAGATTCAGATGTGTGAGTTCTCAACTACTTCAGTCTATAGTTTTGCTTCAAATTAACCCTTTAATTGTAAAACAATTTTAAATAAATTGATTCTACATCAATAAGTCTGTAATATGAATTGTTTCCACTATCAAATGTAAATATAATTTCTTTTTGGTAATTTACTCTTTCGTAGTTGATCTCCAATTACTTTATAACTATGACTTTTTGTTCCTTCAGTCTCATTTGATATCCCAGACTGTACACTTCATTATAATCTTCATGCTGTTTTCTTAGTCATCATCAGCATTTGTGACATCTGACACTGAATCCCACACAGTGGTAGAAAAAAAAAAAAAGGATGCTGTCAACTTTTTTTTAGGAATTAGCAGATAATGTATAATCCTGAGAAAGTAACTAGAGATGCAATGCATTTTAATAAGTATTTAGTGAAACATTTAGTTTTTCTCTAAAACTGATATGAAGACTATTTACATTGAAAAGAAAAGATTCTTCCTTATCAGAGACTCTGATTAACACCCTGATATTATTTAAACAATTTGAAGAGGAGAATCTGTTTAAAGTGAAGTTCCATACAGAATGGAATAAAACCATTGCATACGGATTTATTTGAATGATTGCACTCTTTGCAGAATTGGCAGGGAAGTCCCAAGATGGACGGAAAAACTATTCCCAGTTATTATCTAATATCCTCTCAATCTAGATTTGAAAGATAGATGAAACAATAAATTGCACAGTCTACAGTTTAGAACTCTCAAATTCTTTCATTCACCTATTTTTCCCTTCTAATAAGCTGTAGAACAATGTTTAGCCACTATTTATTCATACTCACTAGAGTGTTGGTTTGATGAAAAAAATGTTTATTTTTATTCCTCCTTCATCAGTCTTTCCGTATAAATGCTGACCTCAAAACTATCCTCATGGGGATACAAACGTTCTCACCAATAAAGATTACTGAAGTTGCCAATGGTGGCCTGACCTGAGACAGCAGGTGGTCAATAACACTATGAGAGAATATATTAAGCAAGTAAGGAATATATTAGTATGGTCCCTCTATCTTTATGGCATTTAGAAATATACTCATGTATAACATTTAAATTGAAAAGGTTTCCTGAGAATTTTTAAGGTATTTGAGCTACTTTTATTGTCTGGGTTTTTTGTTTTGTTTTGTGTGTTTTGGTATTTTACAGAAAATTTAACATGGGAACTCAGAAATGAGGGTCATTAGTAGTCAGCAACTTCAAGATTTTTTTTAAGCTTCCTTGTACACTGTTTGATAACAGAAGGACACTGTCAAACCTGAATATCATTTAGGTGAAACTCAAAGTTTTAGGTTCCATCTGTGCATTTCTTCCTTCAGACAGACTGCAGAGCTCTGACATATCAGCTGAATTGTCACAGTAAAAATAAGCATAAAAAACACCTTATTAAATAGAGCTCTTGTCTAAGCTGAAGCCATCTACATCAATTTTCATAAATCTTAATGACCATACATTAGCACATACTACCTTCCTTTAATCACTATTTTCTATTATATTAAATTTGCAGTAAGCAAATGCATTTGGCTTTTTCTGAATTGAAGATGGGACATTCTGTAATGTAAGTGAAATTGCTTAATAACTGTCTTCAAATCATACGTTTCAGATTATTTTCACCACAGAAAAAAAAAGACAAACCAAATTACTCATTTAATATCAGTTCCTACCCCGGTAATAGTTTTTTAATTTACAGTGTAATGCTTTCTGTTCCAGAATTTTCACCTCAAACAAACGATGCTATAAAATACTTTGTTCCTCCCTCTAACAATGTCATTGTTCATTTCATTTGTAACTCACATTATCCTGCTGTCAGAGGTAAATTGTCAGTGAATTCAGTCACTTGTGACGTGTAATATCACGGTTTATTCTCATGCATAAAACTGAAAAACAGACGAGGAAAAAACTCTCATGGTGTATAACTATTATTAAAAAAATCTCACTGTGCAATAAGGATTTATAATAAATGTACAGCCAGTGAGAAACAGTAGGGTGTTTCTTTTCTGGAATTTTCTGTAAGAATGACTATCAGAAGTGAAGGATAAAAATGTAAAAGTTATTGCTACAGCACTTGATGTAATATGACAATCTATAAAGAAACAGCTGTTTGACCCTTCTCTTAGAAAGTCTATACAGGTTAGTCTGTTGAATCAAGTGCACATCAACATCTTATCTCCCAATTTCTACTGCTGCATCACAGATCCCATGTGTTGTCTGTGGGACTGTGATAATTACTTAGAGATAGCTAGCAGAGGGTTGACTGTTTGCAGAATACAGAATAGCAGCATTTCCTTCTAAAAGGGGTTTTTCCCTTGTTCAATATGGTATAGAAAACAGGTAGTATTGTCTACACCAGTGACATATACTGGCCAGGCTGTCCATCCAAGATAGCCACTAGTGTCCTGCTCAGGACAAAAATGATACTGAACTACAATTTCTTGTTTATGTATCTTATTATTATTTATTGCTACTAAAAGCAATCCTTTGCTTTTGTTTGTCAAACATTTTTCCCACCGAAGATTCCGTCCTTTATTTTTGTTGCAAACCACAGTTCCCTGTTGAACTGGAAAGTGTCCGACTCTTGCATGCACCAGTCATTCAGAGGCAGAATGAGCTGAGCTACCGAGGGTATGTGGTAACAACACTGTGCATTAATGCACTACTACTTTCACTACGTGACCTAAAAAGGTAATACAGCCCCTGGGAAAACACCACTGTTACCAAAAATGTTGTTGTTGTTACTACCCAATCTTGCTAGTTCATTAAATATCTGCTAAAGGATCTTATTTCGTTCCAACACAGTCCTTACCATTTTTAGATTAGTGGTTTAGTCCATTTTTCCTGCAATGAAGTGAACGAGATATTTTAACTGTTGCCTAAATTGCCTGGAAGAATGCACGTAAAACACACATTCACTTGGTAAAAATATAATTGATTACATATTTAATAATATACACAGGGGGAACAGTAGACCTACGGGGGAAAAAAAAAAAAGGCCATCAATATAAAGTTCAGTAATGCTATTTACTTATGCATTCCAAGTTTTCAGCTGATCTAAAATTATTTTGATAGTTTTTGAAATATTTTTCTTTGAAGACTATAAACCTAGATGTACATTTTCTACTACTTCTATGATTCTGTAGTCTGTACTTCACAACTCTCTATTTTGTCTTGCAGCACAGAAAAGTCCCATAATTTGACTAACCAGTTGCACCCAGGAATAAAAAATTTTTGCTTGTGCACTATAGCTTATTAAAGAAACAGCAGTTAAATTATGACCCCTCTATTGCTCATAGTTATTATTCATGCATGTTTTATTTACTTGCAGAAACAATCACAGATATTTACATCTTTCACAGCCACTTAGGCAAGAGTACAATTAGAAAAATATTGCTACAAAATACGGGGCTACAGCTTTTATCAAATGGTTACAAAGCCTAACAACTTTGCATACAACAATTTGATGATGCTGTAATTGGATGACCAAGCAAATAGTATCTATTGGGTAGAATGTCATCTGCTATTAAAAAATTCTCCAGAACTGAACACTATTACCACAGTGTTCAACTCTAAAGAAAAGATTTGAACCGACTGTTGCACAAACAGTACTATTGATCTTCCTAGTGTGATTTAAACTCATAGAGATATAAAATAAAGGGTTTTTTTTCAAAGCTCCCAGACTACAAATGTCACCCATGATGCAATTAGGGACAGAACGGTGTCCTGGATGATATCTGCTACACCCTTAGAGACTCTGTGAAGGAGCTAAGTGTACCTAGTGTGCACGCAGGATGGTTGGTTAACCACAAAGGCCTATGGTTCCTCTCAGTGATAGCACTGAAGAGGAACCTTTTCCACTTCATCACCCAGACAACTAAATATCAATTTCAATTACCTTTTGTCTTTTCTTGTTTCACATGAATTATTTATTTAGAGGCGGTTTTCTCTTTTTCTTTCTGTCTAGTGGTATCGATGGTAGTCTAGATATAGTTGTATTTAAACAAGACTAAATTTTATAACTAAATTCCTGTATTACATAATAAATCATGTAATAATAAGCATTATATCTGACAATATTATTATTCTTATTAATGCTAACGAAAACTATCAGTAGTAAGGCACCATGTTACTGGTAACAGTATCTTTTATTGGGTAGTGACATCTTACCCGGGGAAGAAAATTTCAAATTCCTCAATCCCTATCTTTTTACTTTCAGATTACTTTTATTTAAAAGATGCTGTACTGCAGTACAACTTTATGTGCTGCACAAAGCTCCTTAATCCAGACGCTGTGATGTGCTTTTTACAGCAGATGTCTGAAATTTCTTTGCCACGCTTTGGCTCTGCAGCAGACATCATAAGGGAGGCAAACTCATTACAGGAGCCCTAGGGACATCTTAAAAAGGTACGGATCTCACAAACACAGTTTTCTTAGGCATCATAGAGAACTGAAGATGCTCATACACACACCCAGAAGCAACATTTTATGCATATTTGAGAAACAGATATCACAGGCAAAGGGGTATTTAGGAATTAATAGCAAGTTAGGACATTAGCAAGTATTGGAATCCTAAGTGCTTTTTAAGTCACCTATGCACTACACAGGCAAACCTTTATTGCGCACAGGCCCATCACCAGCCCTCATTTTTGCTATACAGTTATAATGAAGTTAACTGAAGATCGTCTTGTAGGACAGTGATGAAACTGGGTTTTCTTTCTATTATAAAAGTTCTATATGTCAGGTACAAAATAAACGCGTAAATTCCTTTAATACTACAAAAAATGAGTAAATACAATTTAAACAAACTGAGCAAATAGCAGAAAACCATTATCAGGCAGAGTAATTTCATTTTCAAAATGAACATGACAATACACGCTATCCTACAAAATTTGTTTCTGATGAACTCTGGTTTTCTCAAGCTCACTTAAGTTTCAAATTAATTTTAAGTGTAATGCAAATAAGAGAGAAGTTTAACTTTTCATTTTTTTTAGATACAAAAAAAGACAAATTTGTTAAAAAAGCCACGTATTTACTTAATTTTAATTTGGAGAAAATACACAAGACATACAATCTACTAAATTCATTACTACAACAGTCTAAGTTAATTTCTCCGAAATTCAATTACAAAGAACTGATTTGAGCAACTTAATATTTCGACAAGCTATGAATAATTTCAGTTAATGAGGCAGTTTTATAAATTAGCCTTATGCCACATTTTGCTTCTGTGAGATCACGTTCTGTCTAAGCATTTTTACTAAGCTCATTATTATTACGGTATCCGGGCACCTATTTTAGAAAGCTCTTCTTACGAGCCATGTAATTTTACTCAATTGTTCAGAATAATAAGAATATGCACTTTTAAAATAGGAATGATTATAATTTGCTTCCAAACTAGCAGAGCGTAGCAGCCCAGGACCTAATCTAAAACCATATTCTCTACGCTCACTTCAGGGAGTTCCAAGTTTGTACCAATTACAAAGTTGTGGGTTACTGAACTTTAACAAGAGCTAGCTGGATCCAGCCTCAGGACTCTCTGCATTTGGAAGACTTCACAGTGCATTGTGTGCGTATTTTGGAAGATACTAAAGTGCATTCCAGAGGTTAGTCACGCCAGATTCTCAGAATTTCAGAACTGACCTAATTATTCACATTAAAATCAATACAAGATTTACTATTGACTTCTAAGAAGATAGAGCTAAACTAGTGGTAAGTAATTTTGAATTTTGCCTTTCAGAAACAATATGGATTTACTGTTTTCTTCCTTCAGGAGAGGGACAGATAGCGCCAGGTCAAATTTTAACATCCTTATCCAGACTTGGCTTCCAGTCATTTAAGTGGAAACTGTACCTGAACATAATCAATGAATTAATTAAGGATCTGGGGATTTGATCCCTTTATTGAAGAAAAAAGAGGAAAAATTATTACTTTGCTGTTTAGAAGCCTTCAGTTTCAGGAATATAATTTCCAGTATGCCTATGACTATCAAGGGAAACCTAGCATGTTTCACAAAGTGTACAAAGAAACATCAGATAATTAAAAAAGTATTTATATTTGCATTTAAGATTTGAACTTATAAATGTCTAAAATCCTTTGTCTATGAGGCACATACTCGCTTAAGGGTAAAATGCCCTATGGAAAGTAAATTATTTTTATAACTGAAAAATAACAACTAAAATATAGAGATGGGAATTTATCAGGACAGAGAGTGCCTTTCACAGGTTCCAATACTGGAATCCACAAAAGTCGGTCTAAAAATAGATACCCTTTCAGCGCTATTACTAGATAAATTCCTTTTTCTTAGAGCTGCCAAAAATACATATGGAAGAGTGTAAATGTCTAGGAAACTGTAATTAAATGAGACATTTAAAGTTAAAGCCATTAGGTCCTGGCAACTCTTGTTTCTTTCTTGACAGAAATTACTGAGCACATAAGAAGTCTGAATAAGGCAACTGTGAGGTTAAAATGTAGATGGAGAAAAAGAGGCTGCTGGGTAGAATTACTGAAATAGAGCAAATACTAGAAGTAATGCGTATTGTAGCTATTAAGGTCCTTTATATGTTAAAAGAAAATACACCCTAGATTATAACTAGCTGATTTTCTATTTAGGGTATTTATAGTTTCCATTGGTTGAGGATGAGCAACATATAAGCTCTTCTGTACATGGAAGAGAATGAACATATTGAACTCAGCAGCTGAGCTATTAAACATCACTTTGTGATTTTACTAACTCATTAATTCTAATTGTATGGGTGTGAAATACTTTGTGTTTCGACACTTTTTTTTTAACTGTGAAAAAGCCGCTTTATGTTAAGGTATCATAAGTGAGCACTATGAAATACTGAAATTCCACATACCTTGAATCTAAGAGCGCACTAAAGACAGTTGAGTGCCTTCTGTTATCATGGGCATTACACTGTGCTGACAAGAATAAAGGAAAATAGTTCTCAAAATGAGAACTAGATGAGCTACGTGTTGCAAAATGTTTTTCTGTTTTGTTTTGGGGATTGGGAGTTTGTTCAGCTGTTTTGGGTTTTTTTTCATTACCTCTGTTATTTAGACAGACTCGATACTGTTTTGAGCAGAATTCTTTTTCCAGAGCTGCAGACAAATATGCATTATAAGAGTTGGCCTCTACTGTGCAGGGGCTTCAGGAACTGCCTATTGATTTCATAGCTGTACATATAGATCTCAGCCTTTTATAAGAATCTGAGAAGATATCCTTTGTTAGAAGCTGCTCAGATGGGGTTTTCTTTTTAGGGACACCAATCCATGCAGGATGTCTGCAGACAGGTGGTCTTCAGAAATTTCTCTGCTCACTTATCGTCAAACTACTTTTTATGGATCAGCGGTAAAGTACAAAGAAAGATCAAACACAAAATGACTGACGGTACGGTTCAGGGGCGAAAAGGACCACAAAGGATCACCTACAATCTCTGTGGAGGTCTACACTTTACTACAGGCCATATTCTGCTATTCTTTAGCAGTATGTAACAGAGGAAGAGTAGCAATATCTATCTTCAAATGAAGGAACAATAGGAACTGCCTTTCAGTAGAACTGAAAGGTCAATACTAACTGGGATAACTATTCGTTTCAGCCACTGAAAGGACACACATCCTGCCTGTCAAAGGTGCTTATCTGGTTCACCCTATAGCAAATTAATCTTGCTATACAGGGAAGTGGTCTAGCAGCCATTAGTCAGTGAACCATGACATTTCTGCACTCTGCATGTAAAATAACTCACTCAACTGAAGCCTGTAAAGCAGAATGTGTAACAGTCACACAGCCTGCGCCGAGCAGACTACCAAGGTTTCTGCCTTGCAGTATAGTTAGGAGTACACAATTCCCTGAAGGAACCTCTGAGAGAAAAGAGCCTACCTGCACTCAAGGCACTAAGACGCCTAATCTTAAGGGCATACAACAGTAGTGTGCCCAACTTCCCCAGAAACGTCAAGTGGTCACTATTTTCACACTGAAATTTATGTATTGAGGCAATCTTCAACTATACTATCTTCTTAAGCATCAAACCATGAAAGGAGCCAAAGTTATATCTTTAATTAGGCGTGACTGACCTACAGCTATGAGAACTTGCTGTATTTTCACTTGTCTACTAGGTCACTATTTTATCAGTTATGTGCCATTCTGCTGTGAGCAGTTTTTTTAGTTCTGTGGCATGGCATCTGCAAAATGTAACTGGTATGAGAGTGAGAGTCTTTCTATTACCTTAAAAGAAATAGGAAAAAAGAAAAGAGTTCATTAACTCAAGACTCTCAAAATGCAGGGGGAGTAATACCAGATGGTGGAAGAGGTGACCAGGGAAGATTGCAGAAAACCCTTAATTTTAGCATTTTTTTTAAGTTCTGGGAGCTTCATCTTGCAACAATTATTTAACATAATATTTAATATGAAGCACTACATAATGTTACTCTGTTAATACTAAATGTACCATGCAATTCATAATAATATTTAACAAAATAAAAATACATCCCCCCCTTAACCTGTTGTGTCTGACAGCACACGATTTAAATCTTGGCTGTCCCATGGAGCATTCTAAGCAGAAAGCATGAAATATGTAAATGAGATAATTAGTCTGGAGATGAGACAACTGATGCAGACGTACATCTATGCATGAAGATTCTGGGGATAAGGGGAAGGCCACGAAGCACTTTTCCTTAAGCCTCTGAGAGCTGTGCTACAGATTCATTAAGAAGGAAGAAGACCTCGAAACAACTACTTCATTGCAAACCAATTAAAATTTGAATTATACTGTCTTAAGTTTTGAAAAGCTGTCAAACCTACAAATAATTCCTCAGACTTCAATGCTACAATGCACGCACAGTCTATTTTTATGTTTGCATGAAATAACATATACCACAATGTGCTATGGAATAAAAACACAGCACATACATATAGAAATACATATTTAATACAGACAAATTTTATCTTTAAAACCTAGTTCTATCTAATGTGCTTAGATGTGTTCTATTCTTTACCTGTGTTTATATGTGGATTGCAAACTAGATCGATTTGTCCTGCAATAATAATAGACTAAAAGTGTAACAACAATGTGAAATTAGGGCTCCTAAGCGGTGGAACTGGACTATTATTACCGCAAATGTGAGGTCTGGACTTCTCTTGTTAAGTGCTTCATATCAACTTAATTGTGTTGCCACTGAAGTGACTGATTTTAGTCAGGGTTCAGTCTTTGGCAGCCACACTAGCCTTGCACTAAAGATCCTGTAGGGCACGTACATCCATACTGGCTGTAGATCTGCAGAGACAGCACATATGATTGGGGATTCTGGGGAGCAAATATATTTCTACAAAATTAAAATTTATTTATACTCCACAGGCTATTCATTGCCTCTAACCCAGGTTTTAGGGCAGTGTTTGCTGTGTGGCTTATTGTAAAATAAGGAAGCTTTTTTTTTTTCCAACTATTTTACCCATATTCGAACACTGAATGAAGTGTTTTTCACTGTTGTTGGTCCTCAGCAAGAGAGATTTAGAAGTTTCCTTGAGCGATATTCGCTGTGCTGTATACACACCTTCAGAGACCAGCCACAATCTGCTCTATTATCTTGATACGCATATTTAAAATATTAGTCCAAAACTTCAGCTGGCATAAATCAATATAAATCACACAATAATTGACAGAATGACCTCTGTGCTTGTGCAATGAATGTTCTTTGTTGGATTATTGTAAACACAGGAATTACAGAGCAAGCAGAGTACAGAAGTATGAAGAGTATAAATGGTGCCATTGATCTTTTAAAGAGTAAAAAGGGAAATAATGGGAGACAAGAGTGTGAAGCTAGAGCTTGACCATTACATTTGTTAGAGAAACAACTGGTAAACGACACGGTAACCCACAGTAAATGCTACAGGGCTACAAATAAGAGAGAGGGTGTAGGAAACAGGTCAGTAAGCAGCAGATCAGTATTTCACTGGGAGTGCACAAGACTGTCAGCAAATGTGCCCCTGTTACTCAGGGTTCGTTCATTTTCTGCTGCATTCATAACAGAAATCTACAGCAGTGTAATGCAATCTCATTAATGCATCATTAACTTTTGCAGGTGTATCTGGAAAAGCATGGTGGAATTGCTTTACAAGAAATATTGGCAATTTCAATGATGTTAGACCATGTGGTGTCACCTAGAGTTCCACTATAAAGCATTTCAAAACTGTACTGCTCTTATAAGCTATCCTTACAGGTACACCACCTTCTTGTCCATCATTCGAAATTCTGAAATATATATCCACAAAAGAAGAACTAAGGCTAAGAAAAAATATAAACCACAAAAAAATGGAAATATCGAGTTAGATACCTCCAGAGTTTTCAGACTTGCATCCTTCTGTGATTATCTGACCACACTGAGCAGGAGACTGTATAGATGATTACCATTCGTATTTATGAATAATGACAGTGATTTGAATAGTTAGTTCTTTCACAGAAAAGCTCAGATCAAATGAGAAAGCTTCATTGAGGAACTTTCTCCATTTAATTAATCAAAAGGTTATTTTTCAAGTTCCTGGAAACCATCAGTGACTACTGTTCTCATTCTTGGGAGACAAGATTTAGTCAGCAATATTCAGCAGCACCAACTGTGCTCTTAAATGCTGCTTATCTTAGTAGAGCCTTTTTAATCACAGGAGATGTATTTCTGTAATATCCTTTGATCCAGAAAACATCACTGAGCCAAGAGTTGAGAGATTATTTCTTCTCATTTTACTTTTATTTTTCCCTAGCTCTCACCAAGTGTTTCCCCCCATCGTTGGCAATTTCCAGTTACTTATGTTTTCCTATTCCCTTTCTCTACTTTCTTTCTCAAGGGATATTGGTCCTTCTATTCAATTGGAGGCCGTTTGCTCTAAAAATAAAATCTGAGCTAGATGAACACAAACCAGGCTTATTTTCTTACTTTTCATACCTATAGGTAATGCATGCTTGTATTTAAGGCATTGGTAAAACTGTATGTTGTTACCAACACCTAAATATCTGCCTAGTCATAACCTCCATGTTTCTTATAATAAATGGAAACAGATGAGGAACATGAATTTGGTGAACATTGGGGTGTCTGTGATTTTAAGCTATTTACTACTAATATTTTAAACTAGCATAGAAACCGGATTGCTGATGAAACCTCCTTGTTTCATCCAGGCTCAGTCTTCATCATGATACCTTGTATTTTTCATGTGTGAAAAACAGATTTGCTGTGCAATGCTATCATTCTTTTGTGTTGCTGCTTTGCAAATAGATCATGCTACCTTTGCACAGAGGTTAACAACTACACTGAATAAAATGAGGCCAAAGGAGAACTGGAGTAAATAACTTGATGAGAAATTTCATTATATGAATTTACGTCAAAGTGCACCTCTGAATGCCTACAGCAAAACATAAATTAGAAAATTGCTGTTCCGAAGCCTGCCTTCAACTGCAGGTCCCATGCTCTGAGGGTGGTATTTTTGATCTAGGTTGTTCTCAGACAAGAAGGTATTGGTAACTTTAACATTCCTACTAACACAATGCAACAATTACTAACAAATCTATATCTGATTTTTAAAAAATACATTCTGTACATGCAGCAAAAGTGCCAAGAAACCACCTTGTGCAGTACTCAAACACAGAAGACAGCAAATGTTTACTTAACTATCAGCCAGCCATCTTTCCTCAAAACTCATCTCATCCAAACTCCAAAGACACTCCTTAAGTTTCCGCAGACCATTTTACAGAAGAGATTCTTTACCTGTGATAAGAAACTTAAGTGACCTGGTCACTTGACTAGCCAAACTTCTCAATCCTAAGAAACATTAATTTTGGAGGCCTAAAATATATATTTTATCCAACACATTTAGGAGATATCCACTTTATTTAAATTCATGTGCATGACTGTCTATATGCATAGCACATACTGTATATGTAAGCAAAGAAAACTGTTAGCTTCGAAACTTGTTAAGTCCAACCCACAGTAATATTCCCAGTCTAATTGCCAAGTTCAAAGTTCTGCATACTGCAGGTGTGGATCAAGTCTCTGCACTCCATATTAATCTAAACACTGAGCTGTAACTGTTCAACTTGGAACATATTACAGTTATATTGCAAGTACTCTTAAGGCTTTTTTTTTTTGACTGCAGATTTACAATTACAATGAGGTCTCATGTCTGATTAAGGAATGCATTTCACTCAATACTAAGAGCCTTGGGGTGAACAACATAGAAAATTTATTGTGAATGCAAAGAAATGACCATATTACTTTTCCATTTAGCTACAGGCATAAGTTCCTTCAACACTGCTGAAAAGTTTTAATGATACTACAATATATGTCAGAAAAATTTAAAAAATATAATGATAAATATGGTAAGAACCCAGTATTTGCCTGGTAAAATAACACACAACTATGTTTAAATAATTTATGAGACTGAATGTCTGAAAGCCCTTTCATCATTTCCCACTACCAAAAAAGGAAGACTACCTTTACATAGTGAAAACAAAATATTAAAAGTTGTTACCTCCTTGCAGAAGATAAGAGAGGATTCTGGAAATCTTAATGATAATGAAAGCCTGCAAAAGCTTCAGGGATACGAAAACCAACAGCCAGTTGACTAGCAGACACCTACCTGAGCAGGAGAGAGCTGCTGCTGTTTAGAAAGAAATGAGATCTTTCCAGTTACAAGTTCTGTAAGTAGCACAGGCAATAGATCTTAAACTTCAGCTGAATCATTCCTACTCATAGCCTATACATACAGTATCATCAGGAAGCATCTAGAGGAAATGATCACCCATACATTAGCCCGTCTGGTACTTTATCCACCAGAAGCAGTGAATGCACAAAAACTACCCAATGTAATGGTCACTGGACAGACTTCATGTTTTTTAAGAGTGTGGATACAACATATGTTAAAAGCTATGTTCCAGATAATAATGACAATGGAAACGCTGAGCAACCACAGTTTGGATCAGAGTCCTGTAAATATTCACAGAAATAAAATAATGAATTATTTAACTGTAAAAAATAGCATTTATTATTGAAAAGCACAGGACTGAACCAACAGAGTAGATAAAATCTCAGTCTTGAAGAGTTTACCAATCCAATAGAAATGTGAGTGATGCTGAAGGAAACTCCTTATGTTTGCTCCTTTTTAACTATACTTAGTCACAGCATGCAGTTTACGATTAGTGAAACGGGTAAATTGCTTTATCGTCAATATGTCATCATATGCATACACAAACTTACAACAGGCAATTTTAAGACCATCTTATGAATGAATGTACCCTGTGAGACACAGTGAATGATAAAAAAAAAATTAATGATCTTTTATATAAAAAGATATGAAATAGTTTTTACAGTTGGCCTCTGAACTTCATGCATTCACAATATCTCCCCGTTTCTCATTTAAGATCAAACAGAAAAAATATATGTACTACATAATCCTGTGTGTAGATGACTCCCACAAACTTAAGGAAATAAAAAATAAAGAAAATAAGTATTTTTTCCAATTTTTAGATAGCCCCAAGACAGTCAATCACCAAATGGATGGGAAGGAAAACTCAGGACTTCTCTTTTATGGATCAAGACCAACACAACCTGAGTTGTGTTGTATAACAAATATATTTATATATATATGCTAAGTGCATTCACATCAGTTAGAAAACAAGTAATCTTATTTGTTTGGTTAATATTTCTCTTGATATGAATGAACAATTGCTCATCCCTCCCCCATAGTTATGTCATCCCATGAAAAAACAGCAACTTCTTTCAGCAAAGACACTGTGTTTTCTCTTATTACGTACCTGCTCCCCCGAAGAGAAACAGCTGCACAGCATCTCAACAGCAAGAAAGCACAGCACAGAAGCTCATTTCCATGCTGCTTTAATTCCTGTTTCCTCAGTTTAGATGCAAAAGCTCCCATCTCATCTTATCATCAAAAGGCATCTTTCAAGCATACACACAAAGCATTTTTGCTAAGAAGCAGTGACAGAGACTAGATAGTACATGCTGAGAAAGGCAAAGTTTAACAGGCAGCTTCATAAAAGAAAAATGACCTTTCTTACACCGCATCAACTTCACTGCGCTTTAAATTAGGTTTAACTCTAGGAATGATTACGAATTGCTTTTTCACAGATTTGGAAGATGTGAAAAGACATCACAAAACCTCTATCATGATCTTTATGTGGAAGACCCTGTCATCTCACTTTCTTTTTTACTTTTCCTCCCACTTAGCAGCCTCCATTTTCATTCACAGAATTCAGCATAGTTTGAGCTACACATTGAGACTTTCCCAAGTCTAAATGATCTATACTCTCATTTTTTCCCCTAGAACGTTTCTTTTTCCCACTTGTCCCTTTAATCACAGCAAACACACTGGATCATTGAAAGATTTAATTTTTCCTTTTCTTATCCAACTGCAGTTTGCTCATTTTGGTAATGTTTCTGTCTGTATTTTTTCAAACACACTCAAGTATATTTATTTTCTTGTATGCTTAAAAGTTTATGTTAAAAGAAAGCCAAACTATTCTGTTTTATGAAAAATAAGGCACATAAATAAAAGTTATGTTAACTGATTTTTCTTAAGCATAGTGAATCCAAATATCAGTGTAATAATTAGATGCTGTTTTTTAAAATGGCATCGATCTATTTTTTTTAATAAAAAACATTCTCTGCCCTTTTTCCCACTGTTTACAGCAAAATTCTACCTCATTCTAAACCTTAAAGTACTTGCCTGTTATGGGATGTGAGTTTCTTTCCATGCCTATTTGTTCAGTGGCCAACCCTGAGCGCTGGGCAGCTTTTCAGCATGAGAATTTGGACTTTAGAGCCTGACCTTTAGGTGTTCTGCAGTCAGTGTGAAAGTTTCCATTAATTTCAATGGCATTTGGAGCAGGGTCTTGGCCCTTAATGTGACCTTATTTTCTGCCTAAAATGTAAATTGTTGACAACATTGGCAAAGGATGCTAGGGTAATCAATTCTATCCCAGCTGTAAATTTGATTTTATTGGCTAGTGTAGCTTAGAGATATGTGTAAAGAATATTCTAAGCCAGCACAATATTGTAAACCTGACCTTAAAAATTTAAAACAAATGCAGCAAAATCTTTAAAAACACACATCCACTATAGTCCCATCAATATTTTTAAAGGAGTTTGTAGGTTTTAGTATATCTAAAGATTTGAAGTTCAGTACACTGTTCCAAACAATGCAGTCAACTAAGTCTATAGGCAGCAGAAAATAGCAGAGATTTTTTACTTCAATGAAATGGAATTTTCAGTAGCTGAGGACCTGGCTGTTGCATTGTTTAATTAGTAAGAAGAAGTTTCTTGACATGTACTTATGGATATGGATGTATATCTTGAGAAACTCTTTTCTTCATTGAAATTAATTCCTGTGTCACCTGCGTTAAAACCATGAGGCTAGTACACCACCTAATCAGAGAGCAAAGTGCAGTACCAGTTCATACCACTGACCATCCAGGCAGTTTCATTCAAATAGTAGAGACTCAGGGGCTGCATTACTATTCAGCGTAAAGAGCTTTCACTCTATGATGTGAAAGACTGACCTTTCTGCCCTGTGCAGCTGGTGGTTCAGAGCCAGAGATAGCATTTACTCAACTTGAGCTGTCAGATAGAAAGGGCAAATGTACCGGCAAGTAAGTGAATTAAGCGCTGTTTGGTAGTTAGTAATATCTAATTATTCATGACACATTTGTCATATGCTGTTAGAAGACATTAAAAATGATAATGTCTGGCCATTCTATTCGGTAACAGAGTATAGGGGTTTCAGGTACCAGTGATTACATTCCTGCTTTCTTCCCCTTCTAGACAACGTATTTCATAATTTTATTTACTTTCAAGGGGACTGCAGCTTCCTTTATGAAAATGTAAGAGCTAAACCTTAGCTTATGAAAAAGCAAAATAAAGAGAGCTTGAAAAATCCATAGTTGCTTCAATGACGAGTCTAATAATGCAGTGTAATGTCTGCTGTCCATAATCCAGTCAGAACGTTACACCATTGCTCTGTATCTTTCCAATGCAGCACATAAGTAGACATTTTCATTTTTTATTCTAACTATTAGACTTTCTTTCTGGATGCTATACTATGCCTTTGATGGTTGCCTATAGAACAGTTGTGAACATCATTACTGTAAATAAGACAAATATTTGACCCAAATCTCTATCAAGTTAAGCAGTAAGAGGATGAAGATATACAGACTAAGATTTGCAGAACCCAGTACTGAAATGTTTAGCTTCAGAACTTACCCTAACAAGAGCTTAAAATATTTCCAATATAATCAGGTATTTCATTTCTAGAAATGAGCAAGTTTAAATAACTTCTGCTGCTCCTCACACTTCAGTGGGAACAAAAGCATCTTCAATGTGAAGCTTTCTCTTAAATAAAAATGTAAATATCTCCACTGAGGCTGCTTCTGGCATCCTTAACGAAAGGACTAAAATTTCTGAAGATAGCTGAACTAGTGCCAATCTATACAGCTACTGTTTTATAGTTACAGATGGAGCTTGTATTCATCACTATCCTCATTTTTACTGTTATTAGCATTATATGTAAATATATTTTTATAAACATCTTCTGTGCAAGGATTCTTTTGGTACTGACATTTGCTTGTCAAGTGTAATATGTCCCCATCAGGCATGTAAGAAAGTCATCTCTTCCTCCTGGCGGTGTAAGTTCCAAACCCAATCAATTCAATCACTTGGCGCTTTGCTCAATTGCGTGTCCTTCTTGACTTAAAAGCCTAACCACATGCTAATTGACTTGATCTTTAATGGGAATAAAGATGTTTAATTCCTCCCATTTCAGTACAACCACATCCTTGACCATTAGCTGAGAGGATCCAGCTAAGAATCCAGTATTTCACACTGCTCAGATAACCTGTAGCACCCAGGAGATACTGACTGATGTAAATTCTAACCACTCTCAAACAGACCTGTCTCAGAGCAGGCAAGAACCTTTCAGGGAGGAGCTACAAAGCTGCCGTTAATCTGGGGAGTCTGTAGCCGTTGGAACATATATTTATCATACTGAAATCACTGTCATCTGGACATTTCTCTGTATATTGTTGCAGTCTCCATCTTTGGAAGTTTTCCAAATCTGTCGGGATAAAGCCCCAGGAAACCAAGTCTGAGCCCACAGCTGACCCTGCTTTGAGCAAGGGCTTGGACAACAGACCTCTCAATGCCCTTTCCAACTTGAATTATCTTCTGACTTTTCAGTATTGGAGAATAATAAGAAATCCTTAAAACACTAATTCCTGAAAAAATATGAAAACCATGGGTAAATTGATTCTTCAACAGCATACACTGTTTAGTGTAAGTTTAGAGAATATTGCAAAGAAGGAAGCTAACAGGGATCCTACACACATAACGATTATCTTTTATTTATTCAACTACTTCTTGTAACTTTCCTTTTCTAAATAATGGCCAAGTAATACCCAACATTATTTGCTAAAGTCAAGCCATATATAATTCTGAACAATTCTAATATTAAATCCTTTGTAGGGAGAAGAATGATTTTGAATACAGCAATTAAGCACTTAGGGATAGAGGCATCCTCAGTTCATGCACACAAAACTGTTTAATATTAATGAAAATTATATGCCAGCTTAAGAGAGAGGGTAGCTTTAGTCTCAGCATTGTATTAAATTAGATTCTTTATAAACACATTTCCTGAGTATGACTGTCCATAATTTTTTGCAATGAATTACTTCAATTAAATGGAGTTCAAGATGTACTTTAAAATTATGACTGTTTCTTTACAAATTCTTAAATGTTATCCTACAGCAGGGCTCTATTCTTCTGAGTTTACTTACCTGAATTACTTCAACAATGGACAATAGGATTTCTTTTGAAGTTTTGTGATTCAAATTTAGAAGTGTTTGGCCTGAGCAACTGTATCCTGGAATGGCCTCTGTAAACTGCATTTTTTTCTATATGCAGAATACGGAGAGAAATACATGTTAAAATCATGTACCATGAAAAAAAGATAATCCAATAGAACTAAGTGCACAGAAACTGAACTTGCTACAAATAATGAGGTAACGTCTTAACAAAAAAAACAAACAAACAAAAAAAAAACCAAAAAGCAGCAAAGCAAACACAAAATCTCCATATTTGGTGAATAGCAGTCTCTGGGCAAAAAATATACATTCAACAGTATGAATGCCTGTTTAGAACACCTATTTAAAGGAAAGTTATTCAGGCCCGCAAGTAAATTGGAGACAGCTCAGCTCTGCTTATATAATATAACGTAACACATTGTATTGGGAGTCATTTCTATTCATCATCAGCCATTCTCTAGCTGCAACAGGGCAAAGGCTTCATCTGTACTTGTCCTGTCCATCATGCTGAAGGGTTTGGCCAGAACCCCAGCAAGCTGGCAAGAATCAGTTGGCAAGTTCATGACACTGTCATTTAAGACCATCTCCTTGGTGACCTTACCACCAGCGCTGAACTTGACAGTGATAGTTGTCCCAAAGAACTCAGAGACTGTTCTTTGACCGAGTTGTCTGTAGCCAGAATACAGATACACTGAGATGATTTTCAAAACCATCATTCGGCAAAAAGCTACTAATAATATTCTAAGCTTTTCGGTGCTTTCAATATATCAGACAGATGCAGCCACAATGTGAATGAGAGGTATGAAGGCAGAGGAGAAAGGAGATTGTGTAGAGCTGTGCAGCTATGTTGCATGATGGGGAACAGATGTGCCACACCTGGAGAAAGGGAAAGTGGGCTGGGCTCTTTGAAACCCTCCCCTCAGTAAATCTACCCCTTCATACACAGGAAAATGTTACCTATGAAACACAGGGGGTAGGTTTCAGTATAGGTTCTCTGATATGTTCATGTCAATGTAGTTATGACAAACTACACCAGATGAGAATTTCCCACCTGCAATGTTCTAAAATTGATCCTCAGACGTTTTTCTTTTACTGCTGAGTCATTCAGGTCATAAGCAACTCCAAAATACAGTGAAAAATCCAATCACAAGTAAAGTAAAACCCAAAAAAAAAGAAAACAAAAGGAGGAGATTAAAAAGCACTGGAAGGCCTGAAAATCAAATAAAACTTCACATTTTAAATTGTAGCTCTGAAAGATTTATTAGCCATTGATTATAGTTCACACTGTGAGGCCTACTTTCCCTTTTTCAGAAGTCTAACCAAGTTTCTCAGGTCTACTAGACTCACTCAAGATTTTTTCCCAAGAAAATATACAGTTTAAAAAGCCCTAAGTGGGTTGATTAAAATTTCCTCACAACTTACATGCATGTTTGGACAGCTTACAGTAATCATCTTTATTTTGCTATTTACTGTATTATTAGGGGCTCTTTGTGATGCCATGGTACTCTGCACCATGTGGGCACACAGTAAGAACCAATCTTTGCTGCCATTCAATTAGATACTACCAAGAATAAGAGAAAAGCTTGAAATATTTATTGTATGGTTAATATAAATAGCCACATAATAAATCAGTGGTAGACAAGTCAGTCAAATATTGATACCTTGATTGTCAGTTGAGCCATTCGTCCCTACAGGACACCAAAATCCTATTGTTCTCAATGTGAAATAATAATCGTTATTCCTTATTCATTTTAGTCTTTGTGATAGCTTTTAACAGCAATGCCATGCACTTTCCCAGGTCAGAATGAAAAAGCAGAAAAACAAACTCTTCAGAGCCTTGTAAGAAATTACTTGTCTGACACATTGCTCGTTATAATTGTTGCTCTCAAGCTCAGCTTCCTCTTTGCTTTACTCAGAATTTCAAATTCTTGAGCATTTTCTAACCTGCTGGAGTGGACAAAGGGAAGAAAACCACCCCTTCTCCTCTCTGCAAGTGAGAATTTTGTCATTGACTCCGCAAAAGGCTGAGCTTTAACGAGAAGGCTTCTAACGCTACGAAGCCTGGTAACTCAGTAAATTCAGTGTTACACTGCTTGTAACAGGCCACAAGCATTGCATTAAGGTAACAGCACAAGCCTTAGGATTTCTCACTCTATTTAAAAACTACTAACTAACTGTTTCCTTTGTCGTGACACACTGAGGATTTTTTTGTACCAAAAAAAGGAAGAAAAAAAAAGAAAAAGAACCAAACAGACTCCAGTTTTCTGATAACGTATTGTTAGTGAGATTGTCTGGTTAATGGTTTGAGAGAAAATGTTCTGCTGCTTCATTTGATGCTTCATGAAATGAAGCATCTTTGCCATACTTCACTGCATTTAGACCTAACAACATGTCAAATTCTTCTGAAATAAACTGTGGGCCATTGACTGAGACAATTTCCTCTGCAAACCATATGCATTGAAAAATTCCCTTATGATTTACTTATTTCATAGTAGGGTAGTCTATATTGCCACTACTCCAGATGCTGTGAAGCTACTGAGCTTTGAAAGGGAAAGGCTAGGTACAAATAGCACTCTTAAATACCACTGAGAATAACTTTTTAACCTTTTCCTTTATGATACCGAGTGCCAACTGAACTTTGATTACCCATCTCCTACTTAATGGCTGAATTTCTGAACTGCTGAATAAGTGTATGTCCTTCACTTGAAGTGATGGTAAAGCTTAATACAAAATCACAACATTTAATTTTATCCTCCTTTATAGCCAATAGCATTGCCTGTTGAAATGCCAGGTATATGTGTCTGTATTCTGATTCATTTCTTGTAGCCTTTCTTAGCATGCCATCAACAAAAATGATTCTAAGTAAATACTTAGGCACTCACAATGTATTATATGTTTTATGCAAGTTAGTACCGATAGAATAGATTCAATGTCCTCCAGCAGTGATTTGTAATTCTGAATAAGTTTTAAAGAAATCCAAGTTCAGGAAATATACAATTTGGTTTAAGAAAAAAATTCCTTAAATATTGTCAGTTCTCAAGGCTTCTAAGACATCACCTTTGCATCTCTTTTCTAGCTTCATGCCTAGACAACAAATTTACTTCAAGGTAAATTATCATGCAGGTGGAGTACTATGCAAATATAAGGTGACTTATACATGTAAGGACCATTTTCAAGAAACTTAATCTCTTAGGATCCTAATTTTCTTTTCAGGTAAGTGGGATTTGGGCTGCTAAGTTCTCCAGCTAGAAACTTGAGACATCAATTTTGAAATCATTAATTTTAGATTCACAAAGAGATTTATGTGCTTGTTATTTGGTATGTGAGTCAAAGCTTAGATCTGCAGCCCTGTGCATTTCATCTTCTCACTTTGGATGTTATAGAAATGTACTTGTCTTAAACCACACACACAAACATATCGCAAAATGGAAAGTATTAAATTTACTCCTGTTGATTCTCTTCCACTTTGTATAAATATTCATTGGCACAAGGATGGAAATCCAGTTTCCTCTAGCACAGGAAAGTGATTTAACCACCATAATTCAAATTCAATCGTGCCTTTGCCTTGGAAAAAAGATTTCTCACAATCCATAGAAATTCCCATAGCTTGATAATTAAAGCAGTTTAACTACATATAAGTCAACTAGATCAACCCAACCACCTTATAGCAGAGAATTAACCGATGCACGGTTTACTTTATGTTGCAGTTGCAACCCCTGTAGGACATTACTGTAATTATTAACATGTCTGAGTCTCACAGAACTTCATTTAAACAGCATGAAAAGTATTTGGGAAGAAATAAGAATGCGTAAATGAACTCTTCCAGTGGTAACAGTTTGAAAGTGGTTACATTTTCCCTACTATTAGGCTGCAAGACCTACATGAATTAGAAGATATGAGGAAATGTTTAAAACAAGTTGTTTTTTTTACATGAAAAACTATTCTGTGACAATTAGATGATACTTCAAAGGTACAACATGGCTCGCATGGAATAAATCAAAGATTTGAAACTTATCTTTCTTCAGTCTTCCTGTAAGCGTCTTTTTGCCTCATGTCCTTTTTGTGAAGCTTTTTGGTATTTGCTGATTGTGTAGAAACCAAATAGCAAATATCAAATATTTTTCATTATTTAGGAAAGTCATTAAGGAATACAGAGCTTCTCAGAACTCCCAGCAATAGGATTAGTAGGAAACAGGTCTAAGAAGCTGTGACACTTCCATTCTTGCAAGTGATTTTTCCTCCTATTGTGACGTACTTGGTGCACTGATGTTTCAAGAAAGAAGTGGCTTATTCAAGAATTGGAAAGAAAAAAAAGGAAAAGGTTCTAGCATTCAGTCCCTCAGTGACTAGAAAAGCCAAAGGGACCAGAACTAAATACTTGCTCAGTGCTCCCATAAAGAGATGCCTAAGAGATAGCTGAATATGTTGCTGCTTACCAACATCCCAAGTAAAAATTCCACCATTTAGCAGCGTGCCTGATGCGTTATAAAGAAAACAGTAAAATTCTAAGAGTAAAACTTATGGAGAAGAGAAGAATAGTGAACTCTGCAGAATAATGGTGCTGCTTTATCACTTTACGACTGCTGGGTTATGTTTTTTTTATAGCTGTCCCTATCAGAGCCTATATAACTGGCTTGTTTGGAGGGATCTGTTTGGGAAATGCTATGTAACTGCCTGAGGATCAGTATACATTTATGCTCCCTTCTACCGAGATGTTTACTTTGTGGATCCATACACAATAAGTATATCAAACCAGTTCTAGTTTACCTCACATAGACTCATCTATTGTATGGGCCACTCCTTGCAATGCAGAACAAGGAATGAGTTTGATTTTACTTTATCAAGTAGGTCTTACAGTAGTTTTGATACCTAATAAAACAGATACCTGCACATTAGTTCCTTATAGCTGTAGTGCTGTTGGTAAGTATACAGTATATAGAAGTTCTAGACTCTATTCTGAAAACCATTAGATTTTAAGTGTTCTCGTAGACTGCAATGATCTTTATTGTATTACTAATCTTCAGATTTACTGATCTCTTTGCTCTACTCATTACATCTTCATGTTCAAGCCTGCAGTATGCTTGGCCCTCTTTTAGGAACAAACTAGACAAATTCTTTTTTAAGTACATTTAACTTCGTTTTTCACCTTCAACATGGATGAACTGCTCCGTTCCTTTATCTCTTAGCATAATCTACTTGGGAAGTTGATCTCAATATATACAGCAGTACTTGCTTTTGCTCTGCTTAACAATTCAGTGTTTTCATGAATACAGAGTAGGTCTTTAACACACATTTAGCAGGTTGCAACTGCATAAGCATGTTTGCACCTTGCCTTTCAAATCTCAATGGTAGAATTATTCCTGCCACGCAGTAACCAAGAATTAGAATTGCCTTTATCAATTCAAAAATATATTTCCTTTCCACGGTAACGTAGTTTAGTTGGGCATAACAGAACCAAATTCTGAACTGAGGAAGTTGTGCAGTCACAGATTCCCCTTTTCTCGTTGTGCTATAGGAATTTTGCCTGACTGATTATTACGGTCAGCTTCTTAGAAAAATGTAGTCCCATTTATAGTACAATCTGGCTTTCCTGCTGTGTGAACTACAGCTTACCCATTTAAGTTAATAGAAATCCAAGAGACAGAAACAGGGCTATTGCACTGCTAGTAGCATCGATAGGCATGCTGCACATTGACTTTATTTTTCAAAACATGATTTCATGTTTAATCATAAACAGTCAGTATTCTGCATGTTGGTATACTGCTGTCTGACTTCATCTTGGAATCATAGAGGGACCTTAACTATTTTTTGATTCTCCACATTTTTTTTAATAAGTTGAATAAAATTTGCATTTACAGACTCCATTTTATCAAGGGCTGTTTGCTGAATTTTTGTAAGGTTCATTAACACCTTCCTGAAGCAGTGAGGGTATTGCTTCAGACACTATCATTACCTGTAAAGTCTATTTCAAAGAGCTAATTTTTAACACAATTGTTTGTTAGGATAGGAATTGAGTAATTGGAATTGTTCAGCTGCAATCCAACATCTCACCATGTTTCCACCAAACAGTGTTCTGGGCACTGACTAAACTGGATTCAATATATCGAGTATTTACACCATATTTCCCAAAGTAAAAATTCATTCCTTTAGGAGAATATAAACTTTCCCACTATTTCCACATCAAAAGTTTCATCTGTTAAATTAGATGAAATTGAGCAGATTTCACAGAAGCTGGTCCCTGGAAACGCTGCATTGGCTGCTGGCATATCTGCCCAAAGTATTTTATACAGGTGGTTGAAAGACTCAGTTTAACTGCTCAGCCCATTACTTTCCCACTGTCCTCTTAGGGCACTTTATGCCAGTTTTACTCATGTTTTATTAAAATATCAGCTATATAATTAGTGGTTTATAGGTTTTGATGTTGCTAAATCAAGATGTTCATCTTCACTGCTTATTACCTGAGAAAAACTTATTATAATATAGCAACATATTTATTCTTCATTTGATAGCATTTTAAAAGTCTGAAGAGACTTGCTTATCTCAGTCAACATATGGTGGGATGGGATATACTAGAATACCTGTACTACAAAAGAGTAATTTATATCACAATCTTTTAGGAGATTTAGGGTTAATAAAAGTTATTTAGAAATCTGCTTGAAAAACCTCAGAGTAGATGTGTTTACTTTTGTTAATAACACTTTCTAATTTCCTCTAATGGTCTCCAACATCCACAATGCTGCTAACGAATGTATATTCTACTGCACTGCTCTTCTTGCCACTGCAACTTCCTACCCAGCACTGCTCCGTTCCTCCAGCAGTCTCTTTTCTAAATTTGATAGCGTACAACTTTGGGCAATCCCTCACTTTTTGCAAAACCAGCCTCATCCGTACAGACGATTTGCAGGCCAAAGAAAATCTTTAAAAGACAACAGCAATAATTATTATAAATTTTTTCTTTATCCAGCATGAAAACATTAATCAAATCCAGTCAAACACAAAACCAACATAAGAAATCTTGTCTACAGCTGAAAACGTGTGCATTTTCTGAAGCTATTGTTTCAACTATTTGTACGCTTGCAATACACAAACTTCAAGACTACATATTCCAATTCTGCCTCTCTGAAATCAACATTGGTCCGGGAAATGTTAAAAGATCAGACCAGTGAACACTGTAAATAAAGGCAGCCTGACTCAAGATTACAATACGAACAAGTAACAAACCAACACCTTTCCTCTCCTGTTCTCCCTATTGGATTTTTTTTTTTTTGCTGTTTTTGCACAGCTTTCTATAACTCTCCAAAACAGTGGTGTGAGCAGGAGGAAGCAGATGACTGGTTGAAGTAGCAATCCTGTAGATTATCATAGAATCATAGCATTGTTATGGTTGGAAGGGACCTTTAAGATCATTAAACCTAGCAAAACCTAAACTGTTAACCTAGCACTACCAAGTTACCACTAAACCATGTCCCAAAGCACCACATCTACATATCTTTTAAATACCTCCAGGGATGGCGACTCCACCACTTCCCTGGGCAGCCTGTTCCAATGCTTGACAACCCTTTCAGTGAAGAAATTTTTCTTAATATCCAATCTGAATCTCCCTTGGTGAAACTTGAGGCCATTTCTTCTTGTCCTATCGCCTGTTACTTGGGAGAAGAGACCGACCACCACCTCGCTACAACCTCCTTTCAGGTAGTTGTAGAAAGCGATAAGGTCTCCCCTGAGCCGCCTTTTCTCCAGGCTAAACAACCCCAGTTCCCTCAGTCGTTCCTTGTAAGACTTGTCCTCCAGACCCCTCACCAGCTTTGTTGCCCTTCTCTGAACACACTGCAGTACCTCAACGTCTGTCTTGTAGTGAGAGGCCCACACCTGAACACAGTCCTTCTCTGTTTTGTGCAGTTCTTAGAATCTGGAAACCGAGCCAAGGATAATAGTGGCATATTTTAGACTTCTGCAGTAAGAGAAGAATAGGATGATCTTATTTGAATCTTAAAAATTACTACAAGTAATTCAATTTTCAAAGCAATTTACACACTATGAGGTGTTATGTCCAAAGCAAGGGGCTTCACATTCATAGCTGAATTTGCAATTGCTCCTTGTGCCAATAGAAGGCTGGCTGATTTCTCAGCTAGCTGAATAAGGAGCCATGGGGGACCCAAATGTTGCAAAAAAACCCACCTTTTCTCAAGTTCCTCAATTTTTTTTTGAGACATCTGATTTTAAAGGAAACACTGGTGAGTACAACGCATTGAACTCATTGGCCATTTTGGCTTTAGGGAGCCTGCTAATGCAATGTTAATCTGCTTCACTACAAGAACATAGATTTCACAACTAGGATCTCGACCTTATTGCCCAGCCTGCCATTTTCACACAGTGAGGAACATCAAATTCTGCACTAATTTTAAACGGCTAATTGTATAACATTGTGTTGTTTAACGTGTTTACATACAAGAGAATCTAGACCTGCATATCCTAGCAAGACACAATTTTTTTATGTAACACAAAGGTGTCAACCTAAAAAGAAAACAAAACCTTCTGCGTTACATGGTATGTTGTTCCTTCAATAACTCTGAAATAAAACAGAATAATATATTTTACATAGTGTTACACAATAATGGCCCTGTGAAAGTAAAGCACTCTACCGTGTTTTTTCAACAGGGAAAACACCTTTCTAATTCCTTTCTCTTTATGGTGCTCACAAACAGGGAATGTATAAAGTCAATAATAAAATCATAACGTTTACCAGAAGGAACTGTTTCTGTGCTTTTCGTTATCCTGGAAAAGACATCAACAAATTCTGGAGATGGGTTAAGGCCAGTAATTTGATTCAGCTTTATCCTTTTTCTAGACAAAATTTAGACCTATTACTAAATAAAATAATATTATACAGATTAGCTTAATAAATACTTCAATTAATTTTAAATTCAATACCTTAATGACTACAGGAAGTCCAAATAAGTAACTATTTACTTTGAAAGACACATTTTCTCTTAAAATTAATGCAGAATTTTTCTTTTTTATGATAAAAAATGCTTTTAAAAATGTGAGAAATTATTAAAGAACAAGAATATGAAAATGGAATGTGGGAAACAGATCATTTATATGCGTAAGCCCAATCTGACTGTTAAGTGCCTCAGAAAGTGAGAGCGATCATGTATGAGACGAGGTCAATGGTACAACAACACTGGGAATCATCATTTTAGTATGCATCAGGTTTTAGAGCCACAAGAGGATTATTGTGGCTGTAAATGAGAAGCATCAGCAAACAAATGCAGCTTCATATCTCTGCAACTGTTTCATTACATGATTTCTAGCAAATAACATATTATGGTCCTTCCATGTGTTCATTTGCTCTGTTGTAATTACACCGTATTTTGAGATTGTAGGTGAGAAGTACCATCGGATATACACATATGTGTAGTACTGTAATGTACAAGTTTTCTCCATCTACTCGAAAAATAACAGGGATATACTTTCTATGAAAGTCTCCATGATTCAAAATCCCACACAGAGGTGATTGCTGGGCAAGTCTTGCACATAGGAGGCAGAACATGAATAAGCCAAGAGGTGAGAGCCACTCCTCTCCAACCACCTGCAGGTGCATCTGTTCTTCATGGGGAAATGAGGAGACATAGCAAAAAAATGCAATGGAGTGTTGATTACCTCTCAGTGTAGGGGCAGGAGCTTCATAGACACAGCTTTTTCCGGAAAGCAGTATGAGACAGGTCTATTTAAGGCACTGAAAGAAGCAGGTTCCCCACTATCAACAGTGAACAGAAAAGACCATGGGATTGGGACATTAAAAAACATTAAAAAACAAAACCTAGTGGTTGACAACACTATTCTGGTCCAATATCTAGGAAAATATCAGATCAGTAAAATAGTTGCCAATTTAACTTGTATGACAAATTAGAATTTGGTTTTTCAACGTTAAAGATGCTCTGATATCAACACAGTTTGAGAAAACCCAATGTATAAGGCATTTGTTATTTCTCTGAGCACAGGCTTAATTCCTGCCTGGAGTAGTTCCAGGGAAGTCAATGGAGTTGCCTGAGGGATAAACTTAGGGATGGTTCAGATGACCACAAATGATCGACTTACTGTACTTTATGATATATGCACTCACGAGAGATGTTCTAACAGATTATAATGTGTTTCTAACTCAATTGAAAGGAAACAACCTAATTTAATTGAAAGGAACAAGTTTATATCTCCAGCTTGCATTCACACTGCCATTTCTCCTGTCTACCAGCAAGCATGCTTACCAATTCACCCTCTCCCGTTCCCTAGTCAATAACCTAAGTGACACACATGCTGACCTCGTGTCTGCTGGGCAACAGTGAGCCTTAGTAGTTGTAGTCATTTACAGGCAAGTGCCTTCCTTAACCACAAGTTCATGCACTTAAAATTGCGTGAATGCACATCAGTCAGGATAGTCTTAATTCAGAATAATTGTGTTATACCTCACAACCTGGCACAATCCCACTTATAAGAACAATCCTGAGAAATATTTTTAGGTTTGGGGTTTTTTTTTGTATTCCAGTAACGCAGTCACAATTTTGCAGCTAACAAAATGTCACATTTTCTTTTATATATATTCATAGCAGATTGGGGTTTTTTAGTCATACACACGCATACACTGAAACAAATGTCTGGTTTCTACCTTAATGTTGCTGTACGGCTGGTTTTAGAAGGTATTTCAAAGGAGGATAGGTTAGAAAAACAAAGCCTAAATTCTGTGCATTTCAATGTCCATTTTGTTTCCGTGGAATGACTCTGAATATAGCAAGCCAATGGAGTTTGTCTGTAGATGTATTTTCTGTTGTTAGTCCAGGAGCATTTGGAATTTTTCTTGGACTTCTAACTACAGCTACCCAGCAGTTTCATAGAGTTTCATTTGTGTTTTAGGAATTGAGGCTGTATGCCAGGACAGGTGTCTTAAAAGAGACCCAAGAAAGGTTCTTGCATTTTTTAATTGAATTATTCTCATTAACTCTTGTGGGATCAGAGACTTCTGCCAGTAGGCTTCCCCAGGTTTTTGATATTTTGTGCATGTGACCAAGAGTCTACAATAATTATGAGGGATAGTAATTTTAAGCAGGAGCACAGTGTCAGGGAAAGACTGTAAATCCTATCTTCCTACTTACAATGGATACAACCTAACCGCAGAAAAAACAATTTGTATACTTGGGAGTATGAGCAGAATGATTACTGGGGTGGCGACAACCTGCTTTACTTCACATAATTATGTAGATTAAGGAATATAATTTATGATACCACACATTATAATTTCAAAGAATTATTTCCTTAGCTTCCATATACAAAACTCTGATTTTTTACTATTCAAATTTACCTGTTCTCTGAAGACAGCTATATCTATTAAAGGACTATTTAGCTAATTTTTTATTCTTTTTAACCACTTCCCTCTTTAATATATTTTCTCTTGTGGATTAATAAAATAAGGGTCAAGCTTCAGAGGGTGACAAAGCATGAGTCAGTTAGGATGATTTATAGTTCAGCTGAGAGCGCTAGCACACCATTAGATAAATATTCCAATCAGTTTAAAGTTATTTCTAATGATGACAGTGAATGTTGGTGATCACCTTCTAAAGTAAGAGCTGCCAGTATTGCAAGAGTTAATAATGGCAGAAAAACAGGTAAAGGGCTAAATACTGAGAAGCCCTTGGAAGTTTTTTAAATTTGCATCTAGGAATGAGCATGACTAGAAAACAAAAAGCAGAGAATATAAACTCTTGTGTCATCTTGTTTTTCAATTTAGAGAAGCATACATCAGAATGAAACTTTTTAGTATTCTTGGATTGTTCTGTATTTTAGCATGGAACTCTTTTCAAATAGAAATACAAAGAAAAATGTACTTCTGTAAGATATATGAATGGTCTTAGAGTGAAAAAGGTCTTTAGAAACAGTCAACGCCTTAAGGAAATTCATCCATAAATAGAAAGCTACAGTCAAGATATAAAATATTGAGCAAAGTGACTCATAACAGAGTATGTCAAAAAATAGGCACCTGCAGAAAATATAACTTAATGCAGTATTAACAAATACTTATTAAGCAGCCATATTGAAGCAGAAAAGATTTGTTGTCTTCTGGGTTCCGCAGACTCTATGCAGCAAAGTTTATTCGCAGAGCAGTATGCAGCTCCAGAAGAAAGTCACCTGCTCCACTTGGACAAGGAGAAATTGAGTAATTCTGCTGATCAGACCAGTCCAGCTGTGCTTGGAGAAAAAACTTGCCCTAGCTGGTACTCCCACTCCTATTTAGTGCTGTCATGTCCAATGCCCCCAGGAAAAAGCAATGTCCCAGGATAAAGACCGTTTACAATGCTAAAATTATAGTGTTTGGGACATTTACTTTAGAAGATTAGAACATTTCTATATTGATCTTATACTCTGTTTCACCTCCTGAGATAGTATAGGCCCAGAGAGTACCTCCAGTTCTATTTATGGTGGGGATTAAGGGACTGTTACGGAGAAAGGGATCACCCCCTTTCAAAATTTAATAGCTATCCCTTTGCTCAGAGATAGGAACATTCGGTGACATGATCGGTAAGTTCTGGAACAAAAACTTAGGGGATAAGGCAGATATCTTAAGAATCATATATTAAGAATGAAATATTGGCTCCTCTGATACGTGAACAAATAAGACGACTCTTTTAAAAAAACAAACTTGTGAAGGAAAGCAAAAAACCTTGCATCCTCAAATGGTAAAAAGTGTACCAAATATGGAACAGCAGTTGTATCAATACTTTTATTGTATTTGCTTAATTTGATAGACTGATGGATCTAAATTTAGATTCAATTTTTTCTATATATCCCCCAACATATAGAAGAATTTCAACAAAGTTTCATTGCACAGTATGTTTTGAGTTCTAAAATCAGTTCCCACGTTACTTTGAGAATATAGATTTATATGCAAATTGTATTGGCTTCAAAGATATTCAAATGAGACCTGTAACAGTTATTGTACCACAATTGATTTCACAAATAATATTCATTTTTTAAGTACTTTATAGAGTTTTCAGTTCATGTAGCCTTGAAGAATCATCTGATTACCTGATTAAAAAACCAGCACTGCAGCAAGGATTTGAGAGTCTAAATAGTTTCTCTCACAAGCTACGAAAACCTGATATTTAAACTTCTAAGGGAAAGATAAATCAAGTTTTGTATATTTGTTTCAGTGGGATGTCTCTAACCTTGTTTGCCTTGGAAGCATTCTGGTAAACATTTGAAATTCCTATTTCAAAAATTATTTTGATGTGAATTGAATTAAAAAAGAAAACAAGTGCATGTGAAACAAAAGCAGCATTTAACATCCCCCACTATGCATGTTAACTGAAAGACCAGTCACTGGTTTGGGTCCCCTCATGCTCCTACATTAGGGTCAGGAATACATTTGGGTACAAGCCTGAGCTCTTGTGTGGTCCTGCCAACAAGACAGAATTTGAGTTGGGGGACACCACTTCTTCGAAAATCCATAGCACACAAAACCACTCTCCTTTCTGTCCAAACTTTAGGTGATGGACCACAGGGATTCAAAATTTTTTATGCAGCCTGGAAGCCCTAGAAGTTTCACTTAAGGATTTAGAGAAGGAAAGCACCGAGAGAATGCCTAACATTCACTAGCCCTGCTATGCAGGTGGGAAACTCATTAACTTCCATGGTCTCAGCTTTTACCAAGAATTCGCAGGATTTGTTCTTGACTTTACAGCATCACATCTGAGAATCTTCCCAAGCTATAATCTTTTTGTCCAGCTATGACTATAAAATCTTGCTGATTTTATCAGTCTGTTTAGATCTGAGAGTTGGCCATCATGGCTGAGCCAGGAGCCTTGCAATTTGGACTTCTAAATTCAGTTACTTTTAAGAATTTCAAAACACTTTTAAAATTTATTTCCTTAAAAATGAAATTTTGGGGGAAAATTCATTTGTTCTGAAAAAAAACCCCACTTTATTCAAAGTGTCAGTCCTTACATGGAACAGATCTAGCCACCAATTTTTCTCTGTGTTAGGCCACAGATAAGCCTAATATTAGGGAAGAAATATATTTTTTATTATATGACCATTCACTACTGGATCCTAGCAGGCATATCAGAGATATTTCAAGTCCAACTATTTTCTTTTTAAACAATAATTTAGTAATGGCAGAGGAAAAAAATTATTTATCAAGGAGGAGAGATCTGCCTGGCGAGGGTAAATGAACACGTGTGAAGGAAGATTTAGTTAATCGCTCATAGCGCTGGTGAGGGCAGCATGTGTTCCCAAGTCATGTGCTCCTCCTTGGCCACGTTCTGAATATCTGCAGTATCTGGCACACTCGTGATGACATCTAAGTTTTGCTTCTGAAGCAGAAGAGGGCTATCTTGTCTCGCTTCACTTATCCCCAGCAATAGAATACAACACTCCAAATGTTTAATGTGTGATTCTGACAAATACCCTCTAACTATGAATAGTAGAGTAATTATATAAAAACATTTGCTCAGTCTAGTTATATATAGTTCCTTAATGTTTTCCTGCTAACAAATGGAATATATACCAGCTAGTAATAACATCAGCTTTAATTAAATTTCATCTCTTGAATACATTCACTTACTTTATAGCCTGAAGTCATTTAAGTTCTTACTAATATGCCTTCTTTTGTAAACCAGATTCCTGTGTTTCTGACAAAGGTCCTGCACTTGAACTATAGAGGGAGCAACAGCAATCACGATAGTTAAGATTACAGAACTACTTTTATTTCTGTTCTTTCAACTTTTTAATAATAGGCATGATATTTTCTGTGATCAGTCTGAGCTTGAAGGTGAATACCTTTACTAGTTTGATCAAAAATAGAAGCATGTTAGAGTTGGGGAAAAATTTCTACCATGTGGGGGGTTTTTTGGTGTGTGAGTTTGTTTTTTGTTGTGGTTTTTTTGTTTGTTTGTTTGCTTTTTTTTTAGCAGCACGATAACTGTGAAACAGCAAACGTTTAAAAAGTTCAAGTTTACCAATAGCATTAGTTGTCAGTTAGATATAACTTTCGGGTTTGAGGGTTTTTTTTGTTTCTGACAGATATTGCTTTTAATTTAACTGTGTTACAGACACAGATCTTTGCCACTCAGGTGCCTATCTCCAAAACTTATACATTGTGCAGTTAAAGCCCACCTCTGCTACCTTCAGCTGGACCTTCCATTAAGCATCCTGCAGTGATTCGTTATGCACGTGCTTGGATCTGAGGTGCACAGTAAATAGCAGAAACAGACAAAAATCAGTTGGGCTGCCTGGATCATAAGGACATGAACAAGTAAAAATTTTTAAGATGAAAAGGGGCTGCAATATGTCCTTTGCATCTTTCTTTTTAAAAGCTGCATACTCACAGAGAAATATTTCTTGCAGGGATGCCACAGGGATATCTTTGGACCACATCAATTATTTTTCCAGTACAAACAACATGCTGTGACTTTACCCTCCAATGATAACACCTCAGGGGGAAAAAAAACTTCTGCCCAGCAAATGGTTGACTTTATCTCTAAACCTAAGGGTGATACCCCAGATTAAAACAAACAAAAAAATGGAATAACTTGTGAATGACACAGTTCAAGCGTGGCAAGATTTCTGACATCAACTTATGCCTAGAACTTAGGAAGTATATGCCAATCCTAAAATCAAATGTTCTTTGACCTGTTAAAAAAAACCAACAGGTATTTCACATTTATCAATTTTAAAAATGTCCCTTTCAAAAGTTCATTAAATCCTTCTTCTGTTCTGGAAATACACATCACTGGTACATAAAAGAGTAATTGCCTTCTCTACAGCATTAGGGGGTTTTATATATATTTATAATTATTTTTTTTATCCTCTGCATTTTTCTCCAAAGTAAGCACTTTCAATCTTTTAAATCTCCTTCCTATGGAACACTTTCTCATCTCTAAATTATTAATCATCTGAATATGAATCTCCTCTATTCATGTTTAGGAAGGGTTTTAACTGTGAATCCTTGGACTTTGTGATGCTATAAGCTAGGCTGCCTGCCTTTTCATAAGGAAGCTGTAAATCCATTGTCCTCTGAAGAGCACGTGTTTTTCTAACACTTTTATATTTTGGCGTTTTATCAAGGAAGGGGAACGTTTCAGAGCACCATAATTTCTAGAGGGGTATGTTCTAAAAGCTAAAGAAATCAATCAGAGGAAGGAAGGAGTTAGGTAGTATTCTTTTTAGAATGAGAAGGATGTTCAGAATTTTTAAAGGTTTATGCAGGGATTAGCAAACAATTTTATCAGGATGTTATCATGTAATCAAGGGCAATTATAAAAATTGGTCATAAAGATAAAAGCTGAATTGGCTATTGCAGATTATTCATAGTGAAGCTGTCTTTACAGAGTAGAAGCAACCAGTGGTTGTCCAGTTTAAGAGCAAGTTCTGTCTGGCATACTGATGAGAGTACATGCACATGTAAGACAAGTACATTCATGACTACTATGAGGTTAAAAGGCTAGCATTAAACTGTGTTGTTGCAGATGCTATCAGAGCAACTTGCAAAAACGAAATTTAATGCAAATTCTCTTACCTTGATTTAAAAAAGTTCCTTCTAGAAACAGTTGTCCCTGGTTTGAGACAGAACAGAACCAATTTTCTTTTCAGTAATTTTACTTTTCAGTTAAGTCTCTTCTAACTGACTGTAGTCTCTGAAATTAACGCTCTATTTTAAGACAGTGTCTTGTTTCCAGCAGATAAGGACCTGACGTTTATAGGTAATACCAGGGAATGGTGTACAGAGAGGCCTCTTGCTTATACTTATTGCTATAACAACCAGGGGCAGCTAACTTTCTTATTTACCCAAGGTTGGAGGGCCAGAAGCAGAAAAGCTAAAGGGCTCCACCTGTAGGAAGGAGCGACAGGACAGGGTGACCTAAAAATGACCAACAGGGTATTCCATCCCATCTGCATCATGCTGAGTATAAAGCTGAGGGATCAAAGGGGTTAGCCTCTTTCTTCAACATCTGGTGTCTGAGGTGGACTCTGTCTGATCTTCTGCCTTTGATCCCGATCTGTGTGTTCCTGAACCCAGTTCCTGCTCTGCTGCTGAGTGCAGTCTGGGATTTTCCCAGCAGCTGCCAGCGATGTAATTATCATCCTGGGTGCTTGATATTGGTTTTGTATATATTTGTATAGATTTTGGTATGTTCTTATTAATTTTTTTTCATTTTATTGTTAATATTTTCATTAAAGCTGGTTTTATGTTTTCTTTCAACCCATAAGTCTCTCTCCCTTATTCTGCCTTCCTTTCCTTATGGGGAGGAAGAGAAGCTAAGAGAGAGCACCTGTTGTTCATTTAGTGGCCAGCCCAGCCTAAATTTTGACAACAGTAAATTAAAATAGTATGACCAACTTTGTTACACAGGTTAGATTCCATTTGAGATTGTAACTAACAGGTTTATGAAAGCCATTACTTGTATGTCTTCTGAAATGTTCCCGTTAATTGTTTGTAATCGATATATAGAAGATTTGTTTTATTACCATTCCTGTCTGAGGTATATTCAGCATTCAGTCAATTCCAACATTGTGATTGTACTAAATTCCCTAAACAGCTCTCATAATAAAGTAGAAAGAATAGACTTTCTGAAATAAACTCATTGATGATAAACATTTTTTAGCCAATCTAGTGGTACATGATCCCAGAAAATTGCTTTCACTTTTTTGCTCTTGCAGCATCTGTTTTTGCCAGATTTGAACCCCAGCTGCCAGTTTAGTTTGAAAATTAATTTCACACATTTGAATTGGTACATGAATTACAGTCATGGCTAGCAGGATCAGAACGCACTCGGAACTCCAAGTCTTAGAAGCAGGGGAGAGTCAGTTTCTAAAAGAGGTTGTTAATGACAAGGATGAGTAATTGGCACTTAATGAGCACCAAAGAACCTCTCATGAGTACTTTACTAATCTTCCAAACTGCTTCACAAGCTAGCTAGTTGCATCAATGTTGTAAATAGCAGAATCAAAACAATGATACTTTTCAAACTGAGATATAAAACAAAACTCAGGAGGGAGTAAGCTTTCAGCAAGATGTTTACTTTAGTACAGGAAATTTTAGATAAATCTAAAGCTCTGGCTCAGAAAATGTGGAGTTTAAGGTTGCCCTGGAGCAGGTGGCAGAACAAGACGTTTCTACCACTGCCAGTCCTGACTCAAGCTCAGATGTAGCACTGAGTGCTCCTGACAATCTGCACAGTGCAGTGCACTGTACAGATAATCAATTGTTGGGTTTGATAGTAGAACCCTATTTGTAATAGCCCAGCTCTGTGAGAATAATTTACCATCCTGCTGCAGCTAGATGATCTCTCATTAGAAACTCATTTAACAACTAGCTCAGTTTTTTCTCCGGTACATTACAGTGCAGACATATCCTCAGATGTTATATCATATAGGTTCATTTTGCAAGATGATCTGCCCTGGCAGATTCTTGTATCTACACAGCTTAGATGACACAAAACAGGACCTATTTTTGTGTGTTCGTAAACTCTGTTTCCTATCCTTTCTGTTCAAATAAACAGCAGGAGTATGAGGTGAAGTTAACAATGGTCACTGTAGCAAACACAGAAGCAAAATTTCTTTAAAGGCATCTAAAATTGCAAGAAACAATTTGTTCTTGCTGTTAATCACTTTTTTAATAAAGCTTTTAAACAGATCAGACAAGCTGCATAATACGCAGTTGCAAGCATAAACAGTCATATACTTCTGAATATTAAAAGTTGTAGCCACAAACCTTTGCTTATGCAAAGTTGGGCCTACAACTTAAAAACTATTTGACATCCTTCTACAAATCGGCATAAAATTACACATTGGAAGCAAAGATAAAAAAAAGGAAAGCTACAGGACAGAAGGATAGAATCTTGATTAGATTTTAATTACTCAAGCAACCATGCCTTGTATTTGGAAATGATATCACAAGTTCTTTTTTAAGTTGGACAGTCCTACAACTTTGTTGAACAGAATGTCTCTTAAACAATGCTTATGCAATCACTATTATATGGTTTCTGCTGCTGCTGTTTGACAACTATTTTTTTTAAATCTAAAAGTTCAGCTTACTTTCATCTTAAAAAAAATAAACATCAAACTTCAGGTTGACGCTAATACTTGGACCCTTCAGTCATAATTTGCTGAATATCTGTGCCTTTTTGCAACAAATGTTTGCTGTAGTGCTTAGTTTACATTCCTGACATCAAATTTTCTTCCATTCTTAATAAATTATAGATCATAGTTTCAGCAACACAGTTATTGAAGCAGATAGTGTTTGATTCAATACATTAAAAACCTATTATATTCCTACATCATAAGGGGATAATTGCTTTATTATTAAAACATGCCTCTCATTCTGACAGTGTTTAATGCCTTTTCTGAAATCAGTGCAGCACAATAATATTGACAGAAAACCTAAAGGTTATATGGACAGCAAAATGTCATGTGTTAGCATTATACAACATAGAAAAGGTTCCATTTATAGATTCATTATCAACTGCATTTTATGTTCAAAATATTTAATCTCTTTTTTATCTCAGAATCCCATGTTACTTTCATCTCTTGGAGGATTTAAACTGTGTACAATGCTGCTGTTCAAATCATCATTATTTTAGCTTTCCTGAAAATAGTCTATTAAAAACAAATTCAAAATGTCAAATTTGTTATTCATTTTCTTCCCTTCCTATCACAAATTTATTTTATTTTTTTTTAAAGCAGGGAGCCTGGCTGGTTAAGATATCCCCTACTTACATTTCCTTTGTACATAGACAAAACTGTAAACCTGTAATCTTCTAGAAAGTAGAGACTTTATTGTTTCTGCATGTTTCAGACACACTCATGACAAATCTTCCGTGTACATTTAGAAGCAAAGAACAGGTAAAAGTGTGATCAAAGTGATTGATTGTCCTACCAAAATGAGCCATAAATAAAAAAGCATTTTTGAGGTCACTTTTACAATGCAATCACAGTATATTATTATACCTGTAGTGTTGTCCTAAAGAAAGGGTTTTTTTATTGCAACTAGGTGACTGCAGGTGTTCTACTGTCACCTTATTGCCTGGTAAGTAGTACAAAATAAAAGGACTTGCCAAGATTTGTATTTATATGCTTCCATAAACTAGTGTTACTAGAAGCAGTTCTTCAGTGGTTGAATTATGGCTTATGTTGGAAACAGAAGAAAAAAAGTAGCTAGACTATTTATAGTGGGTTTTTTGAGAAATGCTATTATATAAGCATATAAAATATAAATACCATTAGCAAATAAAATTTGTAAATGAAAGATAAGAGGATTAAGGGGACAATCAAGAAGATTAATTCACTAACCTTGCCTAGATATCCCCCCACAGTGCAATTTGGCAAAGTGCCACTGATGCTCATGGAGCTATGCCAATTAGACAGCTAAGGACTTGACCTACTATATTTACATTTCATATACCTGAAATAAAATTAAAATTCACTAATATGCTATTAGAAAGTCAAAGTAACACAAATATACAAAATACAAGACAGTTTAGGGAAACCAAGGCCAGCTATTTTCAAAATAGCATGTAGAAAATGGGTTAACAGAAAATATTACAAAGTGTCTCAGCAAATTAAAAGACTAAGACCACTTTAAAAATTGCATGGGTACTTAACCTAAATTCTACTAATTGCCAATGTGCCTGAATGCCTTCATTACATTTGAAAACAGGTTTTGGTACTTAAGAGGTATATACCAAACAAAATAAAGTTACTGGAATGCCGACTTCTGAAGGGCCTATATGCCCGTGCTGTTTGTTCCAATCCATGGTCCTTTGTTATGCACTTACTCTCAGGACAGTGGGAGAGGAAATTAAAAGCCTGCAGACTGGAGTCACAAAAAATACTGTGCATGGAGCATTGTGTCCAGCCGTTACGATGTGCTAGAAAGGCCTATGGCACAGTTTTTTGCCTCTCAGTTCTTGTTGTTCTCTCAACCAGCTGGTAACAGCCCACTCTGAAATCATGAAAATATTCATAAGGGATTAGACAATGCTGGAAGAGACCATACCTCAATGCCTGTCACTGAAACGCTCTCTTGCCTGCAATTTCAAAAAGTTTCAAGACATCTGACATCTAAAGAGTTGATAAGTGAAGCATATTTCAGTGGAAGACCTGAAAGGCCTGGTGAATCTTGAATACGTAGTACTTTAAGCCTTTGACTACTAAGATGCATTTCGTTATGCTCTTTCTGAATAGGTTTATATAGTGCCCAACTGCTTGGAGAGCATGTGGAGATATGAATGCTGATTAATGCAGGTACTAGACTGACACATGGATCTCATTCCCAAGGTTTGCTCTCAGCGGTTAGTTAGGATCAGACAGAAAATATACTGGAGGCTTAATTAGTTGTCTTAGAAGCTTAAAAAAAAGTCTTAAAACCATGATCTTCCTTGAAGAAATCTTTCCCCATTCCAATTTGAGACCGGTACCTATCTATGATTTGACAGGGAATGCACTCATGAAAAATGACTGTAGGTCAGGGTAAATCCAGGCTAAAACTGGAATATGGGCAGAGGTATTTGCTCCTTCAGTTAAAGATTTCAAATACCAATTAATGTTGTGGACATGTGTTATTTACAGAGACTGAAATGGTCAGATCAGGCTATTGATGTGATTTAAACAGATGAGTAGTAATGTTCTGTTCTGAATACAGCATTAATCAGAACAGGATAAGTATTTCACTTTTGTTTTGATGGTTTTGATACTGTCAGCTCTAGGACAGTTTGTCTTCCCTTTCTGCTGACAGTCTGTTTAGAAATACAGTGACCAGCTGGCATTCACATTCTAAAAGGAAAAAAAAAAATTAAATGGAAGCATTTGCTATCATTTCAACTTTTATCCATTTTACACAGATCCAAAAAAATAGAATATATATCCAAAGCCATTAGCAAAGACAACATAAAATATTATATATGCAAAGGGCTTCAAATAATCAGAAGGAAACTATTTTATCCTGGAAAAAATGTTTTCCATCACAGTGATGGAAACCACGTTACAACAAAGCCCACTCAGAATGGCTGTTAACAAGTTCTCAGGGCTTTTTTCTTTGATAGGAAAATTAATAAACAACTTCTGATGCATAGTGGGCATCTCTGTTTTGCTCTGCTTGCTGCGTGGTCTAGGGCTATTTAGAAATTCAGAAAAGAGACCTTAAAATGAGGCATGCATCTGTACACTGTTTATCTACATGAATTTCTTCATACTTTACAATATTGATAGATTAAAAACAAAGTGCTGCAATTCTAGTAGGTATGTATGTATTTACTGGGTCACTTCTTGGTGAAAATGCAATCTAGAGCTATTACGAATAGCCTGTAGTATTGCTTTGAAGTTAATGTAAATTTTGGGCCTTAATGGATAATTTTTTGTTTCTAATAAAACCTCTCAGTAAGCAAAATTTATTTTAGGATTAATATTCAATGTTAATTAAAATTTTATTTAAGATTATTACTAATATTCACCAGTTTATGTGAAATTGATTTAAAGATCTCTGAACATGCCCCCCTTGGACAAAAGTCTGCATTGTAATTTCAACTACCCAAACTTTCCTGTTTTCAGAAAGGAGCAAGCACAGTTTGGCTTTGCAAAGAGTGAGAACTGAGCAATCATGCCTCTAATGTGACCCTGAACAAGCACCTTAAACACTGCTTCAGTCTCCTGCTGTCCACGTAATTTAAAAGACAAGCAGTGAAAATATGATAACACACGAAGATGCTCACAGAAAAGATGCTAATTAACTGAAAAATGTTTTGTGTTTCTGTCATAGTTGTTGAGTGGGTAACAGCAAATATAGAAACAATTCAAGGCAACAGCAACAAAAAACCCTAAAGTATACACACTTGATCAATTTAAGCTGGGCAGCCTATACGTTCAAATGCAAAAGTTTCTAAGAGTCTGATGGCAAAATTAGGTGCTTGGTACACTGTTGGTAGCTTTCCTTTTTTTCCCCTCTTCTGCCAACCTCTGATTTCCCAAGAGTCTTAGGTTCATGTTGAACTTGCAACGTGAGACTGTACTCACTAGAGGTCAGTGTTGGGCTGGCAGAGGCACTGCCACTGTACACGACTAATGAACGTTAATTAATCCTCCAACCACACAGAGATAGAGGCAGGAGGTTGATACTAATTTCACGAAAGATCAGGAAACACTGATAGCACAGCAGTTTTCAGAACAACAAAAACAGAGGCTCTAAAGGAAAAAGCCAACAATCCTCACAGGTATCAAGGAGCTTTGCAAAGAGTCCTGTTATTTCAAAAGGCTGCGTGGTGGAACTCCACTGCAGAACCGGGCCCAGGAGCATCAGTAGAGGAAGAAGGCGCAAGCTGCAAGTCAGCTTCCAAGACCAGCTATTAGAAGCCATGGGGACTATGTGACACAGTAGTTTGTCAATGAGAGCAAACTAAACAGGAAAAGAATTCTCTCTACAGGAAGAACTTTACTTTCTGACTGCACCATGTTTTGGACACCCCATTTGTGATTAGTCATCTATTCAAAAACCTGTTTATTGATCTTTGCAGTGACTTGAATAATTAAATGATAGAGGTGAAGGAAACAAAAAGAAAAAACAGACCACTTTGCCTCCGTTATTTCTACCATATATCCCACCTTGACCTGAAATACGCTGTAGCAGAGCGATTGAAGCTGGCTGAGTTATGCTGAACCAAATTTAGCAGCATGACGTGTTTTTTTTTTCCCCTGCAGTCATTTGTTTTCACTCATTTGAGAATCTAGCCTGAGGTACTGCCTGATGGTCTTGGATTTTGCAGAACTATTTATGTCATTTTGTCTGTTAAATGTGATGTACATACTATTCTCCTGCACCAAACCTGTGTAAATTTTTATCTTCTTACTTTTTTAAAAACAAGGAAAGTGAAACATATTTCAGTCACTGATACTTCTTAGAAACTTCAAATTACATTTGAAATTATATTTGTTTCCTTCAGTTCCTTTCACAATATCTTTTAACTGTTGGCACCCACTGACATCAATGGAATGGGAAATGTTATTTTGATATTTCTTTTCACATAATCTTCATGAGGTATGTATTGTTACACTAGAAAACATTGAGGCCTTAGAATATACGTAATTTCATGTCTTATTTAATGCTAAAAGGACTCTATTCAACATTGCTATTTCACTGAGCTTCTAAAACCCTGTTAATTAATTTTCAGAAGGCTTTCTCTCGCTCAGTTAGCCCAAAACCTAGTGCCCTCCAAGAACCCCACTATCAGATGGGTAGGTTGCCCTAAAAAAAGCAGTAAAAAGAGCTTTGCATTGATCAGAAGCTAGTCAGGGAAGAGGATTATCTTCTGGCCAGTCTCCATGAACCATTTCTGCAAGTTTTCCCAAATACATCATCAAGGTAAATTGACTGTTCTTTGATGGGAGACTTGAAACATCATGAAAAGAGGTGGATGCGTGTGTCTCTAATGAGATTTCAACACTCTAAAGAGCTGGAATATTTTTGATGATGTACATACAGTTTAATAGGGGCTAGTTCCTGACTCTGAAACAAGAAATACTTTGTATTTATTCTGCTTCCTGAAAACTGCTCAAGCGCACCTGAAAATCTTAGGACACCTAACAGAATATAACCATTGGTATTTTTACAGACTATTAAAATACGTATTTTTGAGATACAATTTTATATATTCAAGTTAACAAAATGTATTTTTGGTTTTAGCCAGTACTTTAGAAACTTAAGCCCCAGAATTTCTTGAAATTGTTTGTCTTTTAAATAGAGGTTTTCTCTTCTGCTTTATTCTCCTAGCTATTTTTTCTTTAAACCAATCCTTGGCCTTACTATTTCCATTTTTTTCCACTGTTATTTTTCCCCTTTTCTTGGAACCTAGTTAAAAGACTTCATGGCCTTTGCTTTTAGCTTCATAAAACACTCCCTTTCATTCATTTTATTCATTCTTAGTTGTATGAGTTAGTGTACTTATAGGAAAACAGAAAAAATGTCCATCTTTCTTCCTGTTGTATCTACAGATTCTGCCACTCTCTTTTCAGATTAGTGGTACCAAATACATTTCCCTGAATAAATGAACCTAATGAGTTTATGCCGTTGAAGATAATAAGAAATAGGCTGACATATCTATCTTTAATCTGAAATAGGATGACTATTTAAAGCAAGTTTAATGAACACATAGAGGTTACACTTATTTAAATAACAAATTAAAGAATTTATAAGTTCGTGTTTTTTTTTTCCACAGAAGGAATTAGTTCTTTTATTTAGCTATACCTTTGGCAGGCAGCAGTAAGAAAAATATTACAGATGGATGTTATTGTTGTCAGCAGTGTCTAACAAACATTAAGTACATGTTTACTTAGTTTAGTTAATTAACTTCTACTTCAAAAATTTAAATAAGACATTAATAAAAAGAACTGTGAGGGTTTTTGTTCAGGTAATCCTGTGGGTTTTTCATTAAAATAATTCCATTAAAATAACAGTCCCATTTTGTTTAGAATTATGTGAAAAAGACTGCAATGTCTATATGAAAAGCAGAAAGAAAAAGTATATGGGAATCAAGTATATTACCCTACATTAAAAAACAAACTAAAATAAGTTAAAATATTTTGTTTGAAAGGTATTTGGTAAGTGTTTTACTTCATAGAAATAAACCAACAATGGCACTAAGAGGCATTTTAATATTTAATCTTAATTTTTAGTTCAAAATCCTCCCTATCTCAACCACAAAAAATAATAAAATAAACAGAAAATGTTATTTAAGCAACTTTCAAAGCACTCAAAGGGTTTGAGGGCCAGTTTTGGTTAGCAGCTTGTCTGTCTTCTACATGCTCCACATGACGATGGTCTGGATATTATTTGTTCTTATAGTTAGCATGAGGTTTTTGATTTCTACCTAAGAAATTTTACTATAAGCTTGTTTAGTTGCTGAGTTTGCGATCTCCTAATTCTTGCAATAACAGATATAGCTATATAAAATCCTTATAATGCATTTCTCAGAGATAGATTACCTTAGTCGATCACTTAGAAAGCAGAGGTCTTTTTATAATCTTTTTTACCAATAAATAACTAACTTCTGGAATAGCTAACCTCACAGAAATGTGAATGTCAGGATAACTATATTTAAAAGTACACTAAGCCTAAATATTTGTACTGAACTTCCAGTAAAGTCCATAAAAATACTGTCTCTGTTTTCAGTGGAAGTTGCAAATATCCTAAGATCCCTCACCCCAACTCAATGGAATATAGAGCATCAGATCCATCCATACTTAATGCACTAACATAAAAGTAATTCTGTAGCTTTGTTTTGTCACATACAGTAAAAACAATAAAGGGCAGGTACAGATTTCCCAAACCAAGAGATCAGTAATAAAATGTTGAAATCATTTTAATTGTTGGATAGTAGCCAACAAATTAAAGTTCATTGAGAAAAATATTGCCTTTCTTCTCCTGATAGTTAGGGATAAACACTTTTCAAGTTTTTATTATGGACTAGTTTTTCACTAAAGATGCAAAATTATAAACTAGGTAAAAGAAAAAATTCTTTTTTTTTCAGAGATATCTATTTTAACAAAGAGCAAAAGACATTAGTACAACTTAATGGCTAATTTACAATGTTTAGCCCAATTGTATACTGATACATTGATTCCTTGATCTCGTATCATTGATGAATGCAATTCCATTGAAAAGATATGAAAAATGCCTAGAGCTAGACAGGCCTTTCACAAAAAAGAAATGAGACTGAGGAAATATACTTTCTGGAGTCTATCGAAACAGTCCACTTTAGTGAATTGTACATGATGATACATAATTGATTTTGCCACACCTGAAGAGAACAACGAGGCTCACAGAACTTTACCATTAAGAACACTTAAGCCCACATAAATTGCGCCTCAGTTTTGTCCAGAATTCAGTTGCTACTGCACTGAGAAGTTGCTTAGAATGAGAAGCCCCAACGGGGGAAGAACTAAAATGAATAAACATTCCTCAAGTCTCAGGCACCATAGAACTGTTTTGTTAACTGATAGTAGGAAACAATATATGCTACACGGCATCTCAAAATTAAGAGCTCAATGGCTTCCCAGTTTATTCCTTCAGGTTCTTAAAAACGTTCTTATTTACAATAGATTTTCACATGCAGTATCTGCATTAGACTTAGCTTAAGGCCACAGCAGTGAGAGCACTCTGCCTTGCAAAGATGAATGATGACAGAAAGAAAATCAGAAAACTAAGTTTTAACAACTCAGAATATTTCACTGGATTCTAGACAGGAAAAGTGTGAACTGGAAAAAAGGAATCTTTGAAGGATGTAACTACATAGTTTTTTGGAGAATAACACTCCAAATACTGGAAAGGACATTTTCCAGTAAGAAATGGCAGAAAGAAGAAATGCAAATAACTAAAGAACAAGACAAAAATATCCCAAAGGGGGAAAGCATGAAGATCTGCATTGTTTCAATTGTTCTATACTAGTATGTTGAATGGCAGTGGTACAACTGTTGTCCAATTAACACACACCTCCCCAAATTTTGTTATTAAATGACCTCCAGAATGTTATCTTTTATCCTTGCCCTAAGATTACTCCTTCATTCAGGATACATGAGATAAATAATATTATATCTGGCATCTGTGTCTTCTCTGATAAATATGGTTACTACAATTTTTCCAACAACTCACCAATCTGTTGATAAGTAACCTATTTCCATCACTAAGTAATCTATTGCTATTAGCACTTTGGAGAAAAGAGCTTTGATTGTGCAACAGGAGATGCCTGCCCAACTCTAAGGAATAAGATGGGAACAGATATACCAGCAAAATGCAACAATATAAACCCTCTAACTTCACTGTTTTCCCCAGCATTTGCCCATAAATTCTTCCTCATTTCACTTTTCAGGAATACAGAAGAGTTCATGTATATATTTATTTAAATCTGAGGCAGATTGTGAACATTTATGAACTTAAACACAAGAAAGAATGAAAAGAATTTGAACATAAAAACCCCAAGTTGCTTTGTTTGATTAACAACAATTCAATTAGTCTATGATCTTATTGTTCCTATTTAAACCAATACAGTACTGGAATATCAAAGTCTATATTTATGTTTTAAATTCTGTATTATGTACACAAACTGGCATGTCTTCAAGAAACTTAATCTTGAATTTCAGATTTATTTAAACTGTCCAATTCTCTGCTGCTTTCATTGCATTTTATAATGTGGCAAAAGAGTGAATTTAACAAGAAAATGCTGCCTGGAGCATAACCTTAATCACCTTCCAACAGCCAGCTTTTTTTTTTTTTTAATTAATTTTCCATATATCTACAACCTGTGTCTTCTGTTCCTTCCTTCACGTCTTCTTCGGGTTTGAAAATTGTATGCAAACACCTGTAAGATTGCACTGATCAACTAAAGCTCAAAGTAGGAAACTCCATTCATTAAAGCATGTTGAAGAGTACTACTGGTAAAAGGGGACAAGACTGACTATCTGTGAATGATCAAACCTCTTCTATCCTCAAATTCAGGATCAATATGCAAACAAGCTTCAAGAAGCTAACAGGGTAATGATATGGATCAGGTGTTAAAAGCCTAGAAAGTATACAATAGTAATTTTTTTAAAAATACAACAGAATGAGACTTTATCACCTATTGGAGAAAACAATGGGTCACTAAATAATGCATTGGCCTGAATCTAGGTTGAATTCTAAATTGTGCCATTAACTTCCCACATCTCCTTGAACGTGTGAATTAAACCACTTATTCTAGAGAGAAATACACATAGATGGATTTCTACTATACATCAGTCCTTTTAAAAACGCCATATTAAGTCCCATTTTTATGGAAACATTAATTTACACTTCTAAGAGAGACTGCTGTCATAAAAATCAGGGTTGTATTTTGTTCCTATTGAATACCTCAAACAATTTTTATATCACTATGTTTGCAAAGACACTTTATTATTAATAATAAGAGAAAATAAATAGATAACGTTCCATAAAGCAAACTACCTCTGATCGTTCTTTTCTGCTGACAGGAACACAGATTTTTTTAGTCAATCAAAGTCTATCCATTCATCTGAGAACAAAATTTTGTTGAATGTTTCACATATTGATGATAAATCTATCTACAGTAATTGACTGGGTTGTGTTTGAAAACATTCTGCAGAGCATTAACAAATCCACCAATGTAATGAGCTGCAGCTTCTTGTTGACAGCAGTGCACAGTATATTATGAAGATATTTGTTACATCTCTGATTAGCAAAGTCCTTTTTTACACCTTTGATTACTAAGAAAGGTTATATATTTGCCCATGAGATTGGTCTTTTTTTGTCTACTACCTAAGAACTTCAGTGACTGGCAAAGAAAATGTCTGACTCTTCAGCTCATTTCAAGACCAATTTCAGTTACTTCACAGCGCTGGTTAATTTTCAAGATCACACAAAATGAGGACATCTCTGAAAGGTTTATAAGGCCCATTACAAAAGTTGATTGAGAGAATTTTTCTTCCACAGAAAAGAATATGGATGAAGATTTTAAAGAGCCAACATCATTGCATGGTAGTCATTTGGCACCTTGCCATTGATTCAGAAGTGCAGGGTCATCCCTTTCACACTTTTACTTAATGCCAGTAGCAATCCAGGATTGACTTCAAAATACTCTTGGCATCAGTTATTTCTCTGAAGACAAGCGCTTTCCTAGCAATAAATACATGAAAATCATTGTCTGCCATGTCAAATATTTTCTTTCAAAATGGACAGCTCTATTCTTTTGGTTCCTTTATAGAAAAAAAAAAAAAAAATGGTAACACCAACAACCAGAAAAAACCCTCACAACTCAGAAATCACTCAAATGCCTGCCGTGAACTTTTTTGGGAGGAAATTCTCTCCTAAGAGAATCTCTAACTTTCACATTCATTTTTGTCATTAACATACACGTATGCATTCACCCTCCAAAAGAAGATACCATTTTCCTGGACACAAGACAATATGGGTTAGAGTTTCAAAGCTATTTGTGAACCTAAGACAATTGATAGGAAACTATTTGGGTTTTCAATAGTACCTACACAGGGTATGTTCTTGGCTCCAACTGGAAAGAGTAATGAGTTATGCAATAAAAATACACTTTGGCATAAATTACACCAACCTGCCACAGGTTGTTTTCGAATTACAGCTGTAAAATACATTGTATTTGTCCAACAGTTATTGCTTTGAACCACTGCAAATCCCTTGATCTGGGGCCAAAATCTTTAGTTTTACTAGGTCAGTGCTTAACATTTCATATGTCTTTAATCAATTTTCTCTTTCTACAGATAACCCACCATTATTATTGTCATATGATTTTTACTGAAAATTTTTACAAACCAGTAGTACTATTTCCAGAGCTGATAGGTCGTGAAAAGCCTGAAGCTGTCATTAAAATTCACAAACATTCTCTCATGAACTATTTTACCCTATATATATATATTGCTGCAGGGTGGCTCAAAAGATGACAGGTGCAAAACCAAAAACATACCTGAACCGCATTTTAATTTTGCCTTTCTCATATTCATATTTCAAAAGAGTTTTCATTCTACAAAGTCATTTCTAATAACAGCATTACAAACACTTTCAGATCTATAAGTAATTGCTAATCCTTTCCCAGGTCACAATGGAGTTACTTTCTTTTGAGATATACCTGTCTGCAAAGTGTTTTTCCATTTTAAAAATGTGTTTTCTTCTTAATACCTTGTGCATAATACTTTTTGGAGAAAGGGAGCTTAGGATTTTATTCAAAATGTATTCCTGAAATCCTTGTCTACACATAACATGCACTCTTTATATTGGAAAGAAGGGTGGCACTAAACCTCAGTGGAGTTGGGAAAAAACCTGCCTTTTGATTATATGGTCCTTGCTTCTCAGTAAATGGCTCCTTCCTTTTTAATACTAACAAAGTCCTACCTTTGATTATCCTTGGCTTTGTTTTTTAACTTTTCTTTACCCCAAAGGTAAAAGCCTAGAGACTGGATTTTGTGCCTCAGGATTGTTTTACTCCAGTATTACAGATAAAATCCTTGAAAAAAACTAGAAGCAAACTAATAGGAAAATTCGGATTGATTTTCATGAGGCCAAAACTTTATTCTACATATTTTTGTTTTCTTTCCATTTAAAGCAATGAGACCTTTAATTTAAAAAATTACATAAACATGGACAAGCTTCTCAATTTGAATACAGCCAAAAATCTGTTCTTGTACCTTTGAGATCCCTGATCTAGACCAATAATCTAAATTGAAACTTTTTTAAATGGAGACAATAGTTTCAGCGATAATACACCTTTATAAACAATAGCAAAAACTTTCTGTTATAACTACCAGTGATAACTCCATACTACACTGAAGCTCGTGATGTCAAGCAGCACCCTATAAATCAAAAAATAATTCTTGACCTTCCTCAGAAGCAGCTGTATTCTCTGCAAGGCAGCTGAGGTTGTATGGCTCTTGAATGATTTTAAGGCCCCACCTTGAGCACTGTGTTATGGTTTGGGCCTCTCACTACAAGACAGACATTGAGGTACTGCAGTGTGTTCAGAGAAGGGCAACAAAGCTGGTGAGGGGTCTGGAGGACAAGTCTTATGAGGAGACGTTGAAGGAACTGGGGTTGTTTAGCCTGGAGAAAAGGAGGCTGAGGGGAGACCTTATCACTCTCTACAACTACCTGAAAGCAGGTTGTAGAGAGGTGGGGGTCGATCTCTTCTCCCAAGTAACAAGTGATAGGACAAGAGGAAGTGGCCTCAAGTTTCACCAGGGGAGATTCAGATTGGATATTAAGAAAAATTTCTTCACTGAAAGGGTTGTTAAGCATTGGAACAGGCTGCCCAGGGAAGTGGTGGAGTCGCCATCCCTGGAGGTATTTAAAAGATGTGTAGATGTGGTGCTTAGGGACATGGTTTAGTGGTGGTGTTGGCAGTGTTAGGTTGATGGTTAGACTAGATGATCTTAAAGTCCCTTCCAAACTAGACAATTCTATGATTCTAAGTACCACATTCCCACACCAAGGTTGTACCGTTATCAGAGAACCCTGCTAGGACAGATTTGGATTCTTGGCAAAGCAAATACCAGCTGTGAAAAACAGCAGTTAGTAGTGACTCTTTAGTATAAGACTATGGAGTTATCCTGGTGCGCATCTATCCAGCTATCACAGTATGAAGTGGTGAGAATCACAAATATCCACATGTGATCTGGTGCAAAACACTCCTCTCAGACTCATAAGGTGTTACATGTCATGCTGTCTCCAACAACATTTTGCAGGCAGCTTGTAGGATCAGGTAGGCTGGGCATTTCTACATAAAATTAGGGAGTCATGCTCATGTTTGTCTTACTCTGTTCCTATGAATATTTGCTCAGACACATGTGGAGTCACCAACCTTGGAGTTATTCAGAACATGGATAAGCAGAGCCCCCCAACCTGATTCAGTTTTGAAGTTGGACCAGATGAGGGTCACAGAGACCTTCCAACCTTAATTATTCTATTATTGAATGATTCTATCAAACTATGTGGAAAATCTCCATGAAGTGCCAATCCTTAACTCCATTCTGCAATATTCAATGTATCTCTTCTGTTTAGAATTCTAATTTTAGGGATCCTAATTTTAAAATGCTCTTAGCCATTTTATAATTGAGGGGAAAACATTAAACTCTGAACCTATCAGTTCCTTCAGGAAAATCAACAATAATTTCATCACTGTAATTTCATCACTATACCCATAATTTTCCAAATATAACAGTTAGGTCAAGGTTGTCAGGTTTTTGCAATTTTAGTGCCATTCTGGTGATATCTGAAGTTTGATTTGATACTTTTAGATGCAGCTTCCAATGTCTCCCGTTCATTAAAAAGAGTATCTCCTTTGTGCAATGCATGTGTTACGTATGGGTTAGCAGAAGAAAAAAAAAAAATACTATTTTCCTTTTAAAAAACATCATGTTCAACATGGAAAAACAATTTATAGATTTGAAATGTTTAGGACTGGCAGTACTATAGCATAATAAAAATATATGGGTATTGGTCACTTAGTGTTTTCCACAGACTCCACAGTTTATCAAACTACCATACATTTCTCTTGCAGGGGTCATGCATTCACCAAGCTTTGTTGCCTATATAACATTTGGAGTGTGTAACATACCCTGGCTGAAGACAGAATCACTCATGTTTCTATTTTAAAACCATTCAATTTAAAAACTGGTACTTCAAATTATTCTTTTGTAAATTCTTACATGGAAATATGAAAAAGCTCAATTGATCTAGAAATAATATAACTAAAGAGGAATTACTTCCAATTCTTCTTCTGTAGCCTGTACCATAGACTCAAACCTATTATGAATTTCAATATTAAAAGCAGGTTAATACTGCCAAAAACTGGTAGGTCCTCAGTATGCAAACAAGCCTTCACTGGCAGTTTATTCATAGTGAAGTGCACAATGCAGGATGCATCCAACAATATCATATATACATTAAATCTCTATTTTCTGTGCATGAGATACAGGATTGTTCCACATACTAATGCAGATGTTTCTCAGGAATCTCACATTTGATGCCCACAGCTCTAGAAACCCAACAGACCACTGTTCAAATATGAAAGGTAAATCTTCGATTACAATACAAACCAAGTAAAATAGTTGGTTTGCCTACATAAGACAGTGAAGTTCAGTAAACTACTTAACTGGGGAGAGGGGAATAATCTACAGTTCTAAAAACAGAGACAAGAGAATTTTTCCAAGCTGCACAAGAGTCAGGTGAAAGCAACTGTTCATTTGCCTTAAGTGGTAGATTGATGCCACTAAGCATGAAGGGAGAGGAATCTTTCCACTTAGGAAATGAATTGTCTTCACTTCCATGGGAGAAAGTGTCAGCCATCAAGAGCCTGATTCAGAAGAAAGTAATGAACATTTTCTAGAAGCCAAGCACTCTCACTTCACAGTGAAATCCAAATGCAACCAGTTCATTCTGTACCTGGTAAAAATCTGTCGTGCCACAAACTGTAACACAGCGCAATATGTCTATTTGAGAGGAATCAGGTTTTTTCAACCTTAGTTTGGAAAACTAGCTTATTTCTGAAGAAGATATTCCAAGCAGGTATAAATTAGAGATGAAATATAAATCAATTTCATATTGTTAGAAAGTGTCATGGAAACTTAGAGCAACTAAGAACATAGTATATATTCCATGTTTCCCCAAAAATATATCTGTATTTTGGAAAAATGATAAGCAAAGTAATACAAATGCAGATGTACAGGGGATAGGAAACACAAAAGGTTTGAATTTCAAACCATAGGTACCGCTACCTGTTATTCAACCCTGAACAAACTGATGAGAACCAGAATGAACTCTGAAATGTTAAGCCCCAGATTTGCTGCTCTGGCAGCATTCCTCTTTGGCTGATCAGCTTTGTGACCAATTTCATTTTTATTACCTACTTCCCCAGTGAGGAATTACGCTTGGTTACAATTATGCTTGCCCAATTATAAATACAGCAGATAGAATAGTCAAGCAATAAAAGGACTAGATAACTTAAGGATATTTTGAATTTAGAAATGATTGAAAATTACTCAGGAAAAAAGAAAATGCATTGCCATTCAGAAGTGTCTCTGATTACAGACATTAAAATTAAGTCATTTTCAGAGTTGCCAACGTGAGTTGAATGCCCAGATTTAGTGAATCTCAATACGATTTACTTGTCTAGGTAACAACCTAAAAAGAATAGAGACTCTAAATAATGACTTATACCTGTAATTAGCCATAATCTTCCTCCAAACTAGTTTGCAAACTGCATTTCATGAGAAGTTTATTACTAAAATTAAGTGATATTGTCATAGCACCTAGGACAAGAACAGGGCTATATTGTGCTAAATTCTGAGTAAATGAAGGCAAAAGGTGATCCTGGATCAGATGGCTTAATATAAAAAGTACTTACACCTTGCATGTCCAACACCAATTACAGATTGCAGTAGCATCTTCTGACTGTTCCCCATCCCGAAATTTCACATTACACTGAGAGGAAGAGCCCGTTCTTTAGCAGCATTACGTCAGAATGGTTTCACTAAGGCAAATATCTGAAACATAGTTTTTGCCTTTGCTGAACATCTAGCTCTAAACAACTCCTTGTCTACACAAACGGAAAGGTATATGAGAAAATACTTTATTTATTTTTTTAAATGCTCACACTATAATCAAAACTGATTGGAAAGAAGCAAAACTTTATATACAACTCAGAAGGGAAGAAACTGCAGTGCGGAAACAATTTCACCCAGGGGCAGCTTGCCATTGAAACTATAGTAGGTAGTTATGTAAAACGGACACTACATAAAACTCCATTGCCAGTTTTCTAGCTCTACAGGGTTGGTGCTCGAGTTTGACAATGCTTATGGACATTGTACTGGCCATAAAGTTATTGGATTAGAAAATATATCTGAAGAAAATATGGCTTCTAGTGCAAATGCATGCTACAGTTTGAAATCATCCATATTCATTTTGAAGTGCCTTCATAAAGACGTATGATACTTCAGATGCACATGTTGGCAAGCCTGAGAATTTTAAAAAGGCTTTACTGAGACAAGTGTCATGTTCAAACAGTGGAAAATATTCTAGAATTTGCTAGGGGCCCATCTCTTAAATAACAAGAAAAAATGCTTAAAACCAGAACCATATTCTCATGCTGTTCAATGGGTTTCCCAGTGGATGATACATGAGAAAACAGGCTTTAAACTCTGCTTCTGGCTTAAATTATGGGAAGATAATAAAATATATCCACTGAATAGCAAAATATTTCGCAATGAAACCTAAAGAGAAGCTAGTCTCACTACAAAATTATATTTTAACAGTGAAACATCACAGAGTTTTACCCATGAAACTTAGTAGCATTTTAAGACCAATCTGTCTCCAGCTGAAGAATACAGACTTCCCCAGAACTGAACGGGAGCAGAATTAAGCATCAGGCTCTACACTAGCAAAGATAATTTTTCCACCTTTTATTTAATGACTTACATATTGAGAGAACTGAAATCAGTATGTGTTTGCAGGATATTTATGCGAAATAATAATCAAAATCACTTCACTGAACATTTTTTTATCCTTAGTGTGACAATGTACTCAAGACAATATATAGAAAAAGTCTAATTCAATGACTTAAGTACAAAGCAACCTGGATGAGTAGTAAGCATGGAATAAAGTATCATATAGCCTTTTACCTTTACCCTTGGAAATGCTGCTGTTTTGTTTTTCTTCTGTAATGTTTTGTCATATGATTGCAGATATCTCTTTGAAATGCCGATCTATTTGGGTCAGGGAAAACACAAAGATAGGGCCAAGGTGAGAGAGTTCTCATTTAGCAATTTTTAAGTGGATTAGCAGAATCAGAATTTTAACCATTTGTGTTGTCCTTAACGCTTACAGGAAAAATATTAGTTTTCTCCTCAAAAATCAGTTGTCAGTATCATATCAGTTGCATGAAGTCACTATGGAAGAAAATGAATAATTTTTAAAGGAATTACTTTTAGTATGCAAGAACCCATACTGTTACTGACCATAAGTGATATCTTTTGATAGTAAAGAGTTTTAAAGAGACCTCTAAATTTATAGCACTACCTCCTTCGATCCCATGTCAAATTTGAAAGATCTCTATAAATGAAATCAGAAACACGTGATGACATTAAAATAAAAAGTTAAAAAGGACATTTCAAAGATGCCCAGCCTGAACAGACTAATGAAGGAGTAAATAGAGAAAAAGGTAGCAATAGAGAATACTAAAACTGACAGATAATTGCCCACATTATCATCAGCATCAAAACCAGTATTTTTATCATACAGAAGTGAGAGCTTTCTTCAAATGAGTTTACTAAAGCAGAGGCCAATAGAGAGGAAGATTTGCTAAGTGGTCAAACCAAGCCAAGAATACATATTTGGTCTTTGTGAGATCTGGTCCTGTTTCCTCAGCAACACTTCTTTTCACAGATAAACTTGTTGTTGGCTTGATTATAGCATTAAACAAACCTGATACACAGTATACCATAAAACATACTATGCTGTTTTTCAGATATACTCTAAGATTGCTTTCATTGAGTTTGAACGCGCATTCGGAAATGGCTTTTAACAAGTAGATAATCCAGATAGCCCACTAGAAGAAAAACTAGGTTTCATTTTGTTTCATGGAACAGTAGGGGTTGGAAGGGACATCTGGAGATCAAGTCCAACCCATCAAAGCAGGTTCACCTAGACCAAGTTGCGAAGGATCACATCCAGGTGGGTTTTGAATATCTCCAGAGAAGGAGACTCCATAACCTCTCTGGGCAGCCTGTTCTAGTGCTCTACCACCCTTAAAGTAAAGATTTTCCTCTTCAGATAGAATTTCCTATGTTCCAGTTTGTGCCCAGTGCCCCTTGTCCTGTTGCTGGGCACAACTGAAAAGAGTCTGGCTCCATCCTCTTGACACCCGCCCTTTAGATATTTATAAGCATTGATGAGATGCCCTCTCAGTATTCTCCAGGCTAAACAGATCCAGGTCTCTCAGCCTTTCCTCATAAGAGAGGTGTTCCATGCCCTTGATCACCTTCACAGCCCTTCGCTGAACACTCTCCAGTAGTTCCTTGTCTTTCTTGAAGTGGGGGGCCCAGAATCAGACACAGTACCCCAGATGTGGCCTCAACAGGGCAGAGTAGAGGGGGAGGATATTCTCCCTCAACCTGCTGGCCATACTCTTTTCAATACACCCCAGGATGCCATTGGCCTTCTGGCCACAAGGACACATTGCTGGCTCATGGTCATCCTGTTGTCTACCAGGCCTACCAGGTCCCTCTCTGCAGGGCTGCTTTCCAGCAGGTCAGCCCCTAACCTATACCAGTGCATAGGGTTATTCCTCCCTAGGTACAGGACTCTACACTTGTCCTTGTTGGACTTCATTAGATTCCATTCCACCCAACTCTCCAGCCTGTCCAGGTCTCACTGAAGGCGGCACAGGGATTCCTCCCATGGGATTCCTCCAAGTAGGTCTTTGAAGAGGCAAAAGTTAGCTCTCCTGAAGTCCAGGGTTGTAATCCTATTTATTGTCCTGCTTCTTCCACGCAGGATCCTCAACTCCAGAACCTCACAGCCACCACAGCCAAGGCTATCCCCAACCAGTCTTTCATTGTTTGTTAGTACAAAGTCCAGCAGCACACCTTTCCTCGTTGACTCCTCCACCACCTGTGTCAAAAGTTATCATCAGTGCTCTGCAGAAACCTCCTGGATGGTGCGTGCCTTGCTGTGTTGCCTTTCCAGCAAATATCAGAGTAGTTGAAGTCCCCCATGAGAACCAGGGCCTGTCATCGTGAGGCTATTTCTAGCTGTCTGTAGAAGGCCTCATTAACTTCCTCTTCCTGATCAGGTGGCCTGTAGTAAACACCACAACAGTGTCACCCATATTAGCCTGCCCCTTAATTCTTACCCATAAGCTTTCGACTCATTCTTTTCCACCCCTAGGCAGACCTCAATACATTCTGTCTGCTTTCTCATTTAGAGACCAACTCCACCACCTTGCCCTGCTGGGCTGTCTTTTCTAAGAAGTACATAGCCATCTATGACAGCATTCCAGTCATGCAAGCTATCCCATCATGTCTCTGTAATTGCAATGAGATCACGGCCCTGTGACAGCACACAGATCTCTAGTTCTTCCCATTTATTCCCCATGCATTTCGGAGAGGTAATCCAGCATACAGGTTTCCCTGGAGGGGTGCAAGATGATCTACCATAGCCATACACACCCTTGAGGTGTCTGACCTTCTGGTTCTCATCCTGGGAGTCAGCTAAGGAATATCTGTCACTGCTTTGGTTGGCCTGGCTTATTCCCCAGTTCGATGCAATGGCATGAGCACTGCCATCCTGGTCCCCACCCCCCAAGTCCTTCAGTTTAAAGCCCGTCTCACCAACTTGGCCAGCCTATTTCAACCATTTCACTCTAGCATACAGTTCTCCAGGGACCAATAGCACTAAAGCAACTTCTTCAGAAGCAGGTCTTCTCCATAAAGCTCAGCAGTTCTGTGGCTTAAGTCTTTTTGTGTAATCTTGACAGGGATTGACTTCATCAGAGAAAATTGCCACTCCCTTCTTATCTCAGAGAATGAAATATAAATTAACTTGAACTTAATCCCATAATCAATATATAATATTTCAAGTATAAGAGATAGATGGTACTTGGGAAACTGAGCTATCAAATGTACAATATTCTGGACACCTACATGCAGATAACACAAACTCTGATCTTTTACTGTCAGGTGTTGTTCAAAGAAATGTTTTACATTTTAGGCTTTGTACCTTATAGGTTGTGATTGCAAAGCCAACTCAGATCCCAGCAAAATAAACTTTCTATGGAAATCCTAGAACTTGAACGACATTTTCCAAAGACCTCTTTATTAAATAAGGTAAGAATGATGTATGTATTAAGATTTTTAAAAAATTTAAAAAATTGGTGTTTCTGAAAAAGCTACATTAACTGGAACACTCTACAGGCTATAAAACTATTTTATAAGCACTAACAGAAATCCCATATTGTCTATTGAAAAATTTATCAGCTACCCTAAAAATTTAATTCTTCTACAGCATAAAGTATAATTGAAAGGAATAAACAAAGAGGAGTTAGGTTAATAGTGCACGGCTATAGAACAAACTTTACTCTAAAGGACTGTGAAAAGGAAGATAATGAATACGTTTTAAATCATGCTGCACAATAGAAATTTACTCAAAAGGAAGCCTGAAAAAGTGTTGCAAGGGAAATGATAATACTCACTAAACCAAATTTTCATTTTCCAGGTGTTTTTATAGATAAGTCTGCTTTTTACTTCATGGGCTGTATGTTTTCAAGATTGATTCTAAAGTTAGGATGAGTTTGACTCACTTTTTCTTGCTTAGAGAATGGGGAAAATAATCCATTCTGCTGAATTATTATTTTTTTTAAACACATCAAGGAACTTTCCTCCTAAGCTTGAGCATTTTGCAAAGATATACATGAATTATTTGATGTAAAGCTACACAATGAATTTTATTTCAAAGACTGAATGTATTCAATACAGAGTATGAGGGCAGCAACTGCATTCAACTCAACATACTAGTTGGCAATTAGGCCAGCATATACAAAGTTGAAATTATAAACAAGAACTGAGTGACATTCCTCAGGGGTTGGTACTGGGACCAGTGCTGTTCAACATCTTTGTCAGCAACATGACGACACCAAGCTATGTGGTGCAGTCAACACTCTGGAGGAAAGGGATGCCATCCAGAGGGACCTTGAGAGGCGGGCATGTGCAAACCTGATGAAGTTCAACAAGACCAAGGGCAAGGTCCTGCACATGCGTTGGGGCAATCCCAAGCACAAATACAGGCTGGGCAAAGAATGAATTGAGAGCAGCCCCGAGGAGGATTTGGGGGTGTTGGTTGATGAGAAGCTCAACACGATCCAGCAATATGCGCTTGCAGCCCAGAAAGCCAACTGCATCCTAGGCTGCATCAAAAGAAGCATGGCCAGCAAGTCGAAGAAGGTGGTTCTGCCCCTCTACTCCGCTCTTGTGAGACCCTACCTGGAATACTGCATCCAGCTCTGCGGCCCCCAACATAAGAAGGACATGGATGTGATCAGAGGGCTGGAGTAACCCTCCTATGAAGACATGCTGAGAGAGTTGGGGCTGTTCAGCCTGGAGAAGAGAAGGCTCCAGGGAGATCTTATAGCAGCCTTCCAGTACTTAAAGGGGGCCTACAGGAAAGATGGGGAGGGACTCTTTATCAGGGAGTGTAGCAATAGGATGAGGGGTAGTGGTTTTAAACTGAAAGAGGTTAGATTTAGATTAGCTATAGGGAAGAAATTCTTTACTGTGAGGGTGGTGAGACACTGGAACAGGTTGCCCAGGCAAGTTGCGGAGGCCCTATCTCCAGAAATGTTGAAGGCCAGGCTGGATGGGGCTTTGAATAACCTGGTCTAGTGGAAGGTGTCCCTGCCTATGGCAGGGTGTTAGAACTAGATGATCTTTAAGGTCCCTTCCAACTCTAACCACTCTATGATTCTATGATATTTGTAGATATAATGTCATCTGGGAAACAAGCTGTCTGTCTAAGATTATAATTGTGCAAGGTATTTCACAGAACATAGTAATGTTGATTAAGGTGTCTTTTTAGCTTAAAGATAAGAACTTTGATTTCTGAAATATGAGATTTGTAAATTTCTTTACTGCACAGTAATAATAGAATGCAATTCCATCATATACTTTAATCTGAATAAATGTAAACACTACTGTAAAACAATATCCAAATAACACAAGAATTAATATTTTACTGCTGTAAGATTAAACCATGTTCTTAAAATAGAAATATGGACATGAATCATTTCAGCTAAACAATTTCAGACTAAAAGCAACCATACCACTAAGAGATAAACATATACCTAAGGAGGGGTGTGGAGACACGCAACATCTGTATTAGATATCATCTATAAATCTTAGGAATTCATAGGATCAAAGTTCTGAGCATTAGGAGAAGGTTATCATTGCTGAATGTTTTGTGGAGAAGCATGCTAAAAGGTCCTAGTCAAGCGTCCTTTCTTATTAATTTCTTCTATACTTCCATTACGTACAGGATAAACATCCCCACTGACCAAGTAACAAAGAGACAAATAACAGCCTTTCTCATTTAGACACCCTGCCGAGAGCTTGTGGAGTGCTATTACACAAAAGCCATACACAGAAGGCATCTGTTTCATGACTGCACGCCCTGGACAGGGTTGCAATGGGAGTGAGTACTGCTCTCTACACCCATTTGTGCAGCACATGAATTGACAACGCCACAGGTGCTCACGTTTCAAGATGTGCTAGAGCTACTGGACATGGTGAGAGTTTCTTTTTAACACAAAGATGATCACAGATCTCTTCTTTTTGTCATTTTTAGCTGTAATGGTTCCTCTCTGGTCTATGCAACTCAACTGCCGGTAAGAAAAGTGCCTAACTCTACAGGTTAAAGGTCTGTGAAAAATCACACCAGTAAAAATAGTTTACAACTGTCTAAAATATTTCTGAAATACTTTGCTACAAAATATATTTCATGTACAGAACATCCTGTTGCAGTGGGTAGAATAAAGTTTTACAGGACCTTATTTAGGATAATTAACTAGTCATTCAAACTCATACCAATATACTTTTTGTGTCACGTGTCAGTGCCACATGTCATGTGCAACACTGTATAAAAGCCAAAGCCTTTTTCTTTTTAGAGAAATCACGGCTGTGAAGAAGTTGGAGAACACTCACAATTACACCTGTCAGGAAAATGGAGCAGTTTCCCTTGACTTCAAAGTACTTTGGACCGAACCCTAAGGAAGATGGGAAAGCCTAAATGAGGACAGAAGACTCGAATCAAAATCATTCACTAAACTGGCATTTTTAAGGGGTAAGAACAACGAAAGGAATCTTTTTTAAAAAAACAAAACCACCACCAACAACAAACAGTTGGGCAGTACAGAGGAGTTTTTAGCAGTTTAGAAAACATCCTTGTAGAAAAATAGTTAAAGAACAAAGTGCATAGAAACACAAAGCTATTTGTAGTAGAAGGAAAATGAATTTGGTGATTTCTAGTAGTCCTGATTAGAATCTTAGCATGACTTTTATCCTGAACCAGAAGAAGGAATGTGAAGTATGAATTATCCATGTGATCTGAATAAAATTTTCATGTTGAATTCCCTACTGTTTGCTGGCTTGTCCTACTTATTTCAGAATAATTTAAATGTGTTCTGTTAAATTTATTTTATTTTAAAAATCTAAGCTTTTTTTTTATATTTTTTATTTGCAATATCACACAAGCTATGTCTCACTTAGTGTCTCATCTCTGACAGTAAAGTGCAACACTTTATTTTGTACAAAAAGATCAAAACAAAGCACACAGAAGGCTAAGTGCCTGTTACCTGAAATAGCCTGTGTTTCAAATGGATTCCATTTCAAGGTAAATAAAGGCCCATTTAGCAAGTCTGGCATTTAGTTAGCTATACAATTTACCTTGCTGCAGGTCATAGCTTTCAAGTTATCGCAGAATGATAGCTTGCATGGGCTGTTTACTTCTTAAATACAATATATTATACTGAACAAAGACAAAGCTACTTCATCCTCAAAACGTCTAGCAACTGCAAAAGATATCATTAACACATGGCACAGCGCTACTTTGAAGGCAGAACCGGTTCCATGGATGCATACCATAGCTCTGCTTCTGCAGAGGCTGACAAAACATCTGGTTGTCAAAAAATCTTTACGTTTCAGCTTTATAACTGCACTAGATCAAATATAGCACTGTAGGGAAAGTCTGGATGGAACAGCTATTGATTAAGGCAGCTATCAGAAATTGTATAGTCTTGAATTTATTTCTTGGTTTTGCCACTGTTTGGTTTTAAAATTTCATGTAAATCACTTTTGCATCCCCCAGGCTGGGAGGACTGTCTCCTTCAATGCTTGTGCAGTACCTGAGAGGAGGACTGACTGAGAATCACAATGAATAATTTACCCTTTGAGCAGCATGATTTGTGTCACAGTAGAGCAAACCCATAGGATGCACAGCTCCAAAAAGCCAGATACCTTCCTCAGCCACCATAACCCAATACTTATGGTTTCATAAGAAATTATATGTATGCAGCAGTTCAGCCATCAAGGAAGCCATCAGCAGTAGTACCTGGCGGGGCACAGCTGGCTCTACTAAACCTGCTAAAAGACAAAAGAAGTGCGAAATCTCCATAAGTAGGGCAATGCACAAGGGTGCTTGTCACCCACTTGGCCTATTCTTCAGCCTTTAGGTGCTTTGTTCCGCCCCCAGTGAACATGCTAACAAACAGCTGACTGCTGGTGTAACAGTCTAACATCATATGAAGAATAAATATGCAGTTTGGGCCTATCTTATGGAGTTGGAGAAGTACTGTAGCTCTGAATGTCTCCTATGCATCGGAGATAAAGACCCCCTGAATGTCTCCACGTAACACATGTCCAGCTTTCACAGCACTTTTGGTGCATGCAATTGGATTCCTTTCAAAGGAAACTAAACTAGCAGGCTTTTCATTGAAAGCACCCCAGCATGTGGCTGACTAGCACAAAGTCATCCACTGTGCACCTAATACCTTTTCCCTTCAGAAATCTTCAAACCATACGTTCATATTGTGACAGTGGATCAAGGGACCAAGTAATCAGAATTAACCCTTGAATCACATATAATAAAGATACGCGTAGTCTCAGCAATAACTGTCTCAATGTACTTATCGTATTGCGATGAAATACCTAATGTAAACAAAGCCACAATTTAACTAATTTCAAAATTTGTTACATGGTAAATGCCGGGTCTCTGTGTCCATTTCAAAATTTGCCATCATTGGAGTAATAAGGATGAAAAATTGAAATATAATCTATAAAAGCACACATTGTTTCAAATTATTCAGGAAGAGTACCAGGAAACAAAACTAAAAAAATGCATTAGTCAGAGATGAGTGTAAAATTCCCATTTGAGTAAAGTGCTGGGATCCTGCTTTGGTGGAAGATGTTTTATTTAAGATGGTAACACCTTCTACTCAGTAGAACCAGTTTCAGACTGAAGTAACACTATTAACTTCTAGGTTTAGACCAAGCTATGAGCGACAACCCAACAACCTCATGTGCCTTTCTCTTCTGAATATTTTTTCAGTGGATAATCTTTATTCCATACATATAGTTTTCTCCTTTTATGCTCTTATGCTCTGCACTGTTCTTCGTAAAATTCTTCTTTTTGCCCAAAGACATTGTTTGCTCTATAACTTCCAAACTGATGTAATTTGCCTTGCTGGGACATTCTGATTTCCTACTACTCCCTCAGACATATAGGGCCTGACTCCCATTTCATTTCTACCCCTTTGTACTACTGTTAACTACCTCCAATAAATTCTCTAATAATTTATATAGTGATACAAAGGGAATTCTGCACAACTGAGCTGTCTCTGCTTCACCTGCCATTAACTCTTTGTAATTGCCTCCAAGTTGTTGGCTGGTTTCTCGGTACTGTAATCAGATGGGCATCCTTCTAATAACAACAGAAAGATGTGCTACCCAGTAGCTGCTGAATAACTGAACACCCAGGGAATATTACTGATGGAAAGAAAGGCTTACAAATTGAAAGGCTATAAAAAAAAGAAAGAATAATAAAAGCCTGTTGACGCAGATTAGAGTGAAACTCCTATGACTAAATTTTATGAAAGATGAGAAATATTCCTAAAGTGATCATTTGAAACTAATGGGAAATATCTCCTCCTTCAGAAAATGAGTCCCTTTCCATCATACTCCATTCTGATAATTTAGCCTCAGACTTTGTGTTATTTCAGGCAGCCACATATGTAAGTACAGAAAGTAATTTTTATTTCATAAATTAGGACCTTTTAGAAGTAGTCTTACCCATGGGTCTGTATTATGAATAAGGAATATGCGAGCTTGCATATTGCTCTTTCTTCATATGTATCCATTGAATCACCAAAAAGTAAATTTCCAGGGGAATTTATCTATAACCTAAGTCATTCCTCCCTGGACAAGCAGTGAACAATTTGGAGGCAAAAAAACTTGTCTGCATAAAACATTCATTGAATAGCAAACACAGCCTCCAAAACAGCAGCATGTTCAGAGGCTATTCACAGTCAAGACAAAGGGCTGATTCACAATCAGGACAAAGACAATTGGGCACCACAGCTTGTTCAAGCAGCTGTGGAACAAAGGGCCTATGTGGAGATTCAGTTTTAACTATTTTACCAATAAATGAAATACTTTCTGTACTGACATAAGAGTCCCTGAGTGAACATCCCAGGTCCTTCCTTCTGCAGTGGCCTGCACTTGCATTATAATGAAAGAAAATACAAAATGAAAATAATTTCTTAGAAGCACAGAACTGGCATATTGTAAGAAAATGTGAATTACCTTCTTGTGCAGTTATGACCATATCAGCATTACTTCCAGTTTATTTTTGCAAAGTCCTTGATAGCAATACCACTGCTTGAAGATGCACAACTGGGGTACACTTCCAATAACGTTTTTCTGAACTATGTTTATGCATATTTATGACTGCTGCTTATACATTTTGTATATCATAGTACATAATACAACAAAAGTTAAACCGTTGAAGAATTTTCAAGGTTGATAGAACACATCATTTCATTTACAAAATTTCTAGTGTCTACAATAATGCAAGCCAACAGATGGCTGCTTTTCAACTGGACAAAACTACAGAAATATTTGCTTCAAGAATAAAAATCTTGCCATCAAATCACTATGCTTAGTGGTGAGAATAAGAGAGAATGACTGGCTATGTATGTACTTGCTCTTATGTATTTCAGCGAATACTACATTTTTGAAGGGTATTAACGAATGATCACACAGTGTCATTCAAAGAAGAGTGAGACCCCTGCACTGCAGAGAAGCTAGTCCCATTGCTCAGGGCAGTTCTGAAGAATACAGATTCTACAGTGATGAGGCTGGGGTAATATCTGGATGCTTTCACGCCTATTCTAAAGCATATCAATGGACCCGTGGAGAAACCCATCCACTATATTATTCAGGAACATAGAGTATGACAGAAAGGCCGTTCCACCAGCTTTCCAGTGAGAAAAAGAGTGCTCCCAGATTCCCAACTACATGTGCCAACTAAATTGCGTAAAAGGAAAATCCTAGTAATTCCCAATGTTGATGTATTAGCATTGAAATGCTAATCTGGACATTAATTAATGTTAAATTAGTTACAATGGAATAAAATTACATCAACATAAAAATCAAAAGAGCTAAGCATAATTTGCCACTTAAGATAAATATTTCTGCTTTACATGGGAATTGTAACAAACGATTTTTGTGTCAAGTTAATTGATGCCAAATAACAGTGAAATTCCCTTGGAAGTGAATATTACATTCACATTATTTCCAATAAAAAATTAATTGCATTATATGCTGTTAATATAAGAATACGATTCCCACAGTCTGTACATTGAAACTCAAAATACTGTAGCACACACTCAGGGCAAAGCAATATACCACCACCACCCCGTCCAGAAAAAGGGTGAAATAAAAATTTTAAAAGCTCAACCTATATTTAATTGTATTTGTGAAAGTACCCATCATCCCAAATAGAGGTTTTCATCTCAGTGAACAATGGATATTGGCTTAAACCACCTAGAAATATTCTTGGCAGTTAATACTTGCTTTGATTTAATGAATCTACTCAAATGGGTAGTAGGCCAAACGGATCTCTCACTGCTACGGCATTTTGCCTTCTTAAGTGATGACTATCAAAACCACATTCTAGTTAATATCATGAGGTGGGTTTTTTTTCCTTCTAATAACTTTTATGAGTTCTAGATAAGTTTTCAAGAACACTTGAGGATAAGAAGAACTGCAATAAAGTTAGATAAGCATTTTGAAATAGTCTATATCCTTAATGGTAGAAACAGAACCTGTCTTATAAGTGGTATCTGTGTCTTATACATAGTTTTACTGCTCTTAAATAAAGAATACACAATCAGAAATTCTTCAGCTAGGCATATACTTGCATTAAAAGCATAGCATCTTGAATACAAGCAGTGTGTCTCTGAAAGAACTTACATTATTAGCATATGTGTAGCAATTAATTATTCATGAAACAGAATTAATTTGATGCAACTCCGGGCTAAAAAAGGTATCCAAGATACATGGAATGAATCATCACCATTTTCAATTGACTGTAGAGAGCGCCTAGTTAGAGTTAGACAGGTCAGATCCCACTTTCACCTTAGATTCCTCCAAGTAATAGCGAGGCCTCCAAGACTTTTCCAAGCCTAGTTTGTTAGAATACATAATTCCATAAATCCTCTTTCAAAATTCTGACACAGTCCTATTGACTTTGGTGAGCATGAGTGATTAATGAGTCTTCATGTTCAGGTGGAAAAATAGAATTACCTAGCAATGGGTCAATACATCGATCATCAAAATGTATTTCGGTTGCTTGAAAGAGTTTAAGGTTGGTTGAGGGGAGCTACACATACTTAAAAGCACAACGCACTGCTTGCAAAAACATTCTCATCCACTTCCAATTCAAGATGTCACATTTATTTTGCCATCATACCTGCAAGAATGAAGAACTAATCTCCCAGAGCCCCTCAAGAATAAGTTATGGTTTAATGATTAAGTTTTCTGCTATTTTTACTAGAAATAAGAAACACTGAACCCATAACATAAAAAGCATCAGAATATTGAAGTATACTCCTCACACAGTATCCTGAATAAGACACTGACCTTCAATGCTGGTTTGTTTTTCCCCTTTATTTTTATTCCACTTAGCAAATTATTTCTTTTTAGAATGTTCTCTTACTTGGCAATATGAAAATAAGAGCTACAAATAGTTTTAATTAGGGGGATTTCAGAAGTTGCATTCTATCAAAAATTCCGTCATAATGAACCAAAAAAGCATTCTTTACTCAGATAAAGCAGCCCTTTATCACCCTAGCACATAACTATAATAAATTGGCATGTTACTATTATACTATAATTATTATTACACTAAGTCAGTATAGATGCTTACACACCCCCCCTTACTATTACATTTGCTTTTGAAAACTGAACTCAATATTTTAGTCATGCAAATATACACTTTTTTTTTTTAAGCAACAGACTTCCTTTCCTCAGTCCATCCTTGTTATTAATATTCAATCATTTAAACTAGAAAGGATTACAAGAACTCCACCGTTTTGGAGTTACAGCTACTGGTTACAGTTTTCAAGGGTTTGGGACACCGAAACAGATCTCTGCATCTGTGTATAAAAGGAGACAGGATTGTGCACCTGCTGAATATTTTCAAAGGAAAGTGCAATCAGTATCTTCTGCATAATTTTACTGTGCAAGCATTTGAATTGCTACATAATTGCAGATTGTTTTTTAAATTTCTACATAATTGTCCTTCAAAAATCTAAACTTCCTTTTACAAACAAAACTGAGGAGCAGATTTTTTCCGTACTCCCACTACTTCACATCATTTTAGACCTGCAGAACAGCTATAAACTGGGATTAACAAGTTGGTTAGACAGGTTTATAGTTGCTTTATATCCTTCGAATAGTAGATATCAAGGAAAACACAGTCAAATTTGAGCCTGAGGCTCTAAACATTATTCCAGACACAGAGCTAACCTTTTAAGTGTGGCATGTATAGGATGTCTGCCTAAGGCTGCAGACAGCTTGAAACAATCACATAAGGTATATATTATCGCCTTCATCTCAATGCAGTATTAACTCATAAATCTAATCTGACTGGATATTAATGCAGTTAACTGCTTAAGTGCTGATAAATAAACCAGAAAGTAATAAATTTATCTACAAAAAAAAGTAAAGAGGAATATCTTTGTAGTTTCTAACTAATTTCAGTAGCTAATCAGAAAATTAAGTGTATGCAGTCCTACACTTCAAGCTGAAGTGACAGTAAAACAAGACTATCCCACAGATATTTCAGAGTCAGAATAATTTGTTAAATGCCAGTTGCAATAGTCCTGGAACATTGGAAATGCCATACAGGAACTACAATTTTAGCACCCACTAGGAAGTATACCCTAGTATCTAGTTGGTATAGACAACAGAAAACCCCTCAAATTTATATAGATTAAGTTTGAATTAATTCCTTACTGATTAGGCATACATTAGCAGCAAGACTAGTTCAGGCTGAGAGATAGGTATATTTAGCGAACAAAGTGCTAACAGACTTTCCTATGAGAATAACAGGTCTAGACACACAGCATTTCTATTTAACAAGATGCATAAAGTAAGATGTTTTTGATTTATATCAACACGTTTGCTCTAAGTAACCATAATCCAGGGGAAAAGATTGGGAGAAAAAATCATGAGGGAGTTTAGTGTATATGTTGGGGTATATACTCAGGTTTATGACTCATAGATGACCAAACTACCTGTCTACCTCTTCACACAGCGTAGTTATTTATCAAACACTACTGTAGATCTAATGGATACACACAGAGATGAGACCTGCTGAATCGCACCTTTGAAAAACCAAATCTATAAACGGTGATGGAAACCATCATACTTGGCTGGTACATTTGATAACAAGCAAGAGCTAACGTATTAAAAAGACTGAAAACTATAATTGGAAAGAACTAGAAGCAAATTCTCTCTCTTCCTCTGCTCAAACAACATTCACTATGGTTCCTTCAGCTCCTTTCCTGACTTGGAGTTTAATTGCATTAAAAATAACACTATTAAAAATTTTAATAAAGACATGTTTTCATTACATTTCTTACAGATTGCCCATTTAATATTCTTCGGGACCAAACTAAGAGGTGTTAGTGTCAATATAGTCAAAAATATTCTTTATAGTTTAGAATGTTTAATATTTCCATGAAATTCTTGGTTAGAGCAAACAATGAGATATTTACTCTGATTTTAAATCCACTGGAAGCAATGGGAGAGTTTACAAACATCTCCATGCAGTTTTGCTTAGGTTCTAAATGAACTAATCAAAACAAGGTCCCAAGTAGAGTACTTAAAGCATAATAAAATTTAACCTGGTATTTACATACTACACATACCAACCAAAACTTTTAAGCAGTAGTACAACAGAAATGCACTTGCTATTAGCTTGTCCAGATAACTTTAAACAAAAATAAAGATGTACGTAACCAACTCTAGTAACAGGGTTGGGGTTTTTTTTGTTTATACATATTTCTGACACAGTGTAGATATTCATTAAATATATCAACAGAAGGTAAAGCAAACTACCACTCCTATTAAAGTTCAGGTTCACTAAGTAAAAATGTACTTTTGGTCATTCTATGAGAAAAAGAGGAACCGAAATGAGGAAGTAATCAAGTTAAAATGTGTTAATAAACAACATATAATATAAGTATTTATTTCCTGTGATCTCTGCATCTAGTCTGCACACAATCAGGAAGGATAAATGTATTTTTCTCTCTGGAATACTGCACCAACTATTGAAAGGTTGTAGGGAAGAACAGTAGCTTTTTAAAGACTTAATTAAGGCTTCTTTCTTTTTTAGCTTAAATTTAAAATTAAAAGTGGTCTTCTAGTTTAATGCCATACTTATGCTGAATTTCTATTCTTTAAAGCAATAGCTGGTGAAGTGGAAAATCATTGTTGAAGCTCTCTGCCATATTCACTAGAGTGCCCTAGTGATGATATCTTTTATGTGAATAAGCAAAACCAGTCTCCTTTCTGCATTTTTCTGAATCATATTTTGCCTGTTACTGGGACATGAAAAAAATAAAAATAAAAACAAATCAAACAGCATTGTGAGATCACTTGCTATCGGCCTTCAGAGGTCATGGCAAATGTGAGGCTCCTGATGACTGCTAAAAGCCAATCATCACACTCATGGGGCAAAAGGCATTTACAGGATTTGCAGGCTGTCACCTTAACCTCACACCCTGGAAGGTTATGGAGGAAATCACTTTCAGGCATATGATAAAATCATGACCGGATACACCAGCATGATTTACTAAGGGCAAAGCGTACATGACGAACCTAACTGCCTTCTTTGATGAGATGATTGGCTCTGTGGACAGGAAGAGAGCAGCAAATGTAGTTTAACTTTTGAAAAGCTTTCAGCACAGTATGCTATAGTATCCTCACAGCCAAGGTGGCAGTGGAGATATATATGTAGACACACTTGTGAGATATCAAGGTGGGTGGAAAATGAGTTGAATCGCTAGGTCCAAAGGGTTATGATCAATGATACAAAGTGCATCTGGGAGTTGCTAACTAGAGGTGGGAGATTACCTGTTAAATGGATCTGTTAGCAATCAGTGTTTGCTACGTATGAAATATGTAGTATTTGTTTATATTTCTATTTCCCTTTTCTAGTTTAGTGTTAAGCATTCATTAGTGAATGCAGATGCTCGTACAACTTAATATCAGACTGAGCTCAGAACTATTGAGAAGGTAATGAATCACAGTAACGCATTTTCCTAACAAGTAGAACTAAATGTAACTCAATAGAAATCTAACTTTAATATGAGCAAAGATAGATTATCTTTTGAATCAAAATTTGATGAAGAGATACCTAAAATAAGCTCAAGAATTATGCCACCAGAAAGTTTTAGATATTACTTCTAGTATTTTATTTCCTTTATCACTAAGAAATCAAGAAACTTATTTGCCACTACAAGAGCATACAAAAATGTAAAGACAAATTTTATTTGCTCTAAACACTCTTCCAAGGCAGAGAATTAATAACTGTGTGTGAATACATCATGCAGGCTACGCTTATATGCACAAGAACATTTTGAAAATACACATCTTCAGGCAAAAAACTTTGGAGGATAGATGAGCTTCATTTTCAAGATTTCCATCTATTATAAAAGAAACCTTGAATTCTTACATCTTCTATTCCATTTCTATTGCTCAGCCTAGGAGGTCATGAAACACTCGAGTCAATGCACCCTGGCAAATTAGCAAACACCCTCCTGTTTTATGCTTGAAAACACTGACGCTACTCTATATTCACGGCATGATGTTCCAATTCCAAACACTTGGTTTTCACAGGTGGCCTAAACATGTGGATGACATTAATTGTTCTTATTTTCAAGTCAAAACCTCTAAGCTGCAAAAATACACGCTTGACTTCTTGTAAGAACCACAAAAGAACACGAGTCTCTTAGTTTTCTTCTGAACATACCAGAAAAGCTCTTGAGGATCATTTCTGCCATTACAGCTGACCCAAAGACTACAATATGCACTGTAATATTTTTTTACCTGTCTTGTTCAAAACCAAAAGTAAATCATTTGTAGTAACTGATCCTACAAATAAGACTGCTACGTACAGATGGATTATTTCAATTTACCTTATTTTAGGACCATCTTTTTCAGTTACTTACATGTCAAAGTTGAAGTACTTCAAAATGGGTTTGGAAAACCTGTGGACTGACCGTTTAAAAATCACATCCAACATAAGTCTTGCGTAGTAATTGTCTGGAAACCATTATTTTTTGATGAGTGCATCCTGATCACTTTCATCCAATTCAAAGATTTTTCCAACAAATCACATTAAATTTTTAAGCTGGTTTTTTCATCTATCAAATACATCTGAACTGTAACAAAATAAATGATATTAGTAAAATGGTAAGAGAAGGTCTTAGAAACTGAAAGTTGGCAGCTGTCCATTTACCATAATGCAATGATAGATCCTAAAAGGTGTAACAGGTAGAAAGTTATAGTACAAGCAGACATAAAGGTTGTGATTTTACAAAACCAAAGACAACTAACCTCTGAAGGAATCTAGGTCTACTGTTTCTCAGACCGTGCCAGGTCAACACAGTTAACTGTTCCATACTTGCAGCGCTCTTATCAGATTAAATGAGAAGATTCTCAGGCCATTCTGAGATTAATCTGTACTTTGCAGAATAAGGCTCTCAATGGTATTTGCTTCAACACTCATCCCCCACTGAGAAAGGGATTTGGGCACTGCAGAAAGCCAGCCACGATTAAATCTGGGGTATGCATCTCTGATTAAATTTAAACAAGTCTTTTATGCACATTTACACAATGCAAAGCTTTTGATATAGTTCCAAAATAAATATTCTTAAAACTTTGCAGCTGTAGAATTCATTTAATAAACTATAGCTCCGACAATTGTTGCCAAATTTCCAGCTACACTTTCAGGGTAGAATTTGATTGGATGTTTAAAGAATAAAAATGGTCATGCAGCATCTGTGAGAAAACATTAGTGCCTCTGAAAATAATTATGGTTGTGCTTTAGCAAAGTACTTAGGAAGAGACCCAAAAAGTGGATCCTTAGATATCCTAAAGTATATTTTAAGAAGACTTTAGATGTCCTAAATCTGAAAGTGAGCTACAAAACCCAAGGACTAACTACTTCACATACCTAAATTTTGGCAGAAAGCTTAGTCAGGAATCCTAAGTTCTGTTCTCCCTTGCATTCTGAGACACCATGCTTTTAGCTGAGCACTTATCAGAAACACTTATCAGAAACCTACAGTTCTCAAACATGTGGTCTCACACACAGGCTTCTATGAGAGCCAGTCTAAAGGGACAGCCTCTGTCTTCAGTATTCATTGACAATTGACTTGGCTGTCACCTTAACCTCATCAGCAAGCCTGTTCCTCTGAATCCTTGTTTAACAGGTGCTTACAATGCCCTGTTTTACAACCACACACAATGAAAGTTCCAAAGCATTGAGGCCCAGGCCATGCCAGACTTCCTAAGGTTTGTCTGCAACTCTACTTCACTGTAATGAAATATACAAGAGGGAGGATGCACTTAGGAAATGCACAGAATCATTTTCCTTAAAAACTACCTGAATATCCTATTATGTATTGAATTCAAGCTCTTATTTTCCACCACTTCACATAATAACCCACTCAAAAATATGCTCTTCAGTGACTGAAACAAACTTCTAGGCACGCCTTAAAAAACTAGAAAGTGAACCTCTTCCACCTTGTCCCCAGTAAACTATTGTCTACCCTAGTGATACCTGCAGTACGTACATACTGAATTTTTGAAGTCTTTAAACTTCTAATATCCCTCCAGGCCTGAAAAATTAACTTTGGAAATGCACAGAGAAACTCAGTTCTGGAAAGCTACATTCAGCATTTCAATGCCCAGCTTATGCCTAAACTTGATAAAGGTTCACATATTACTTCTTTTCAGAGGATCAGACAAATGCAGATTTCTTTAAAAAGGAGGGAAAAAAAAACAACCCCAAACTTTTTGTGCAATAGGGTAGCTTTTGCAGTAAACCGAGAGACCAAAGTGCCTATCTACTTTTTGCCCAAGGTTGCTCAAATTCCTGTCTCCCAAGTGAGGACTCTAATCAAATGTCTTAGGGCTAATATAACTTGGGAGGCAAAGAAAGGCTTTCTCTAGCCCTCATTCTGGAATTGTGCTAGAAAGAAAATATTTCAGGAGGTACTGAAATATATAAAAACTAAGCACAAGAGAGAAAATCATAGGATGATCATTTAAGGTTTACAGAATTGCACACCTTGCTTTTAGATCTGCATTACATTGAGATATGATCATAATAGCTCTTTAAGGTCAAACATAACAAGAGCTCCGCATTAGACTGATGAGCTGATTTTGAAATTCAGGGCATAAAACATGTCACAGTAAATACTTTGGGATGCTTCTGGACCTCACTGCCAATACAAAGTCACGTCTCACTGTGTGATCACTATTTAATGTGTGTTAGCAAAATGCTGAACACTCAGACAGTACTCTGAAATAGTAATATTTAGCAAGGGAAAAAAAAAAACCTTACCACAAAAAATTAACGCTAGACACAGTGATAAGTAATGCATAAATCACAAGAGCACTAAGGCCACTTACATGAAACAATCACCAACTACATTTCCCAAAGAAATACCTCCCAGGGGCATAACTAGGTGGACCACGAGGACAGCCTTAGTCTTTCTCTGAATTGCCCAGTATTGCTTATGGACTAGAGATAGGATGCAAGTCATGACTGACTGTTATTCTGCAGCATGATTCTTAGGAACTGGATATGGAATCCTCCAGAGATGATGTGGGAGGTACCCAGTAATATGTAGGCATCAAATAACCTATAATACAATTTAGTAAATATCATTTGCAATACATTTTACATGATGTAAACAAAACTAAATTAAAATACAATATAACAAGCAGAGTAAGCTCATTTGGTAAACAAGATCCTTCAAAAGACAGCATTTGCAGTGCTCAGATAGAGCAGACCAATTTGAAGCAGATAAGTAAGGACTATTATCAAAGGGATAATAACCATCTCATACTTATGCATGCAGCATAATGAACAGAAAAGCACAATAAGGCAGATATGTTAGATTAGCATAATTTTATTCCACTATTCAAATGTGTAAGTTGGAAATGGGTTTTGTTTCAATTACTGCTTTTCTCCATGGGTTTTAAACATTTTATTCAAAATCCAGACTCTGTTTTATTTTGGTTTTAGCCCATTATCTGCAATTACCATCTACCTTGCCTCTCTTTTACCAATGGATACAGCTTTTCAATCTATCCCAACAGTCTTAAGGCCACAATAGGTCACTGCTTACACTATCTAGTAATATCTTCATGATATTTCAGGTAGAATTTGTAAAGTGTTCCTCCCATTTCTTTATTTGATTATATATTTAACTTCTTCCTTTGGCTAAACATTCCTTCCTTCTGTCATAAATACAGTATTTGGAGCCTTTAAAAACTTTTCAGAATATTTCAATCCTGTTAGACATGTCTTCTTTAACAATTTACATCCATTGTATTAAGTAATTACATTTTAATTTAACACTACTGGTCAAAAAGTAATTACTGCATGTGAAAGTTTAACCTACTGTATATGAAAAACTACTATATTTAATTTGTTTACTTGTATTCAACAACTTGCTTCTAAAGGAAAGTAATCCTCCAGAGATGAGTAGTTTAAATTTTAACCAAAAGAAAAGATAGCAGTTCCTTTAGGGAACTGTTCCAATGGTTGATCACCATTACTAATATTGAAAACAAATACATAGAAGCCTTATGTATGACTTTTTGTTTTACCTCAAGTACTGACAACTGTGCCATTTTCTTTTAGACATACTTACATGGTATTTTTCCTACTTCTTACTCTGGTGCTGAAAAAAAGAAAAGATAGATTGTGTCCAAAAGATAAGTCTCACCTAAGGCACTCTAACTAGCTAGAAAATAATTCCAGAGGGTACTTTTTTTGACTGCTCAAATTTTTCTGTACCTTTCCTCAAGCACACCAGAGCTAGACATATTGTTCCATTAGAGGTCTAACTGGTGTCATCTAGAGAAATAAAATTACTTCTACAGGCTTTTGCACTCATCATCTGTTTTTACATTTAAGGCTGAGACTATCCCTTTTTGCCATGATAGTGCTCTGAGACTTTACCTTTAGAACCTCAACATTTCATTCTGCTGGAGCCTCTTGCACCCCCAACATTAGATGCACACAAGGCAGATTTCCATTTTTAGCATGTTATGAACCCAAACATAAGCATAATCTTTATAATTTTTCTAGGTAATAGTTTAATAAAACCAACATAATCATTACGAGTAGGTCGTCACAGGCTTTGTGTTAACTCTGCCTTATGTTAACTGCAGGAGACCCCAGTTCCGGCCTGATAGGCTGGTTACCAACTTATCATAAGAACTTGTGTGAATTGGAGTTAGGTACCAGGTGTCTCTTGTTGTGTTGTGCAGTTTAAGAGTGAGATAGCAGTAAAATATGTGCACATGTTGAAAATTCCCAGAATTAAACACTACTCACTGTTAGTCAACTACTGATCATTAAAGAAGTGCAATCACAAAACCTTGAAAAAAACCTGCTTTTGCTTTAAAGAGAAAATGAAATCACAGCTATCTAGAAGCAATTCTACAGATTAAAGATCTTTTATATCAGAACACTAAATTTGTACCGACCGCATTTAACAGACAGTTGATCCACTGTGATGTGTATTTATTCAGATGCGCTACATTTTATTAGAGTGCAAACAAAACCTGTTTATTATAGAGTTGCAATAAAGAGGCCAGGGAATCGGGAGTGTAGGATTATTGTAAGTATTTGAGTCTGATAAGATAGAGTGCTCTGGGAAACTAACAAGACTATAAGAAGATACAATAGCCCTCATTGTATCTTTGGGACAGGAATCAGTGCAACTACTGTCTGTGTATCCTTTCAGAACAGACTGAAAGTTACCATAGCATATGGATAATAAACAAAGGTATAAAAATGAATAAATTGATATAGTACATTAAATAATTCCCCATTACCTTTTAGCTGAAAGGCTATCTGAATAAGACGTTCAATCCTGCTAATATAATTACTTATTGAAATCAATTCCAATAGAACAAAACAACTAGTCAGCCAGGGAGTAATAAAAATATTAAACTAATAAACTGAAAAGCAAATAAAACTACAATTATTTGGATCATACACTAGCATATTTCCCCAGATTACAATGTTATACTTGCATCTAAAGTAATGCCCTCAAAAGGGTTTCCTCACAGGTAGCAAGATATAATCATGTCTGCGCTATTTCTCAAGGCAGTTGAGACGATAATGGTAATAAGAACAGAGATAGTCATTTATTTACCATGCTAAATAAGATTTCCTGAGCTTGAGGTTTCACAGTTTCACAACATGCAGTTGCATGGCTTCTTGTCAGGTTACTATTAGTGACTGGGGATGTTTGGTTTGGCACAGCTTGCAGTCATTGCAACTTCTTTCTATGAAAACAAAGTCATTCTTCATTGTATAGGTTTGCTTCTGCTCCATTTCACAACTTGATATGCTGTCAGACGGCACTTGCTGCATACTGTAAATCAATTAATTTTCTTTAGCACAAACCCAGCCCTTCCCTAAAAGGTCTGATCCAGAAACATAAGAATATTGAAATACGGAAAGCATACATCATTGCTCAATGCGGTATTGATCTGTTAATATTTTGTGACTTGTTTCAGGAAGATTTTTGCTGAAAATCAATCAATTGAAGCCCAAAATATCAAACAGCCCTCTCTCTATGTGCTTGTTTATATGTATATAAAGGTATCTGTTCAATATTCTGATTTCTAGAAATTAAATGCAATTAAATAATCCACAAAAAATACGGAAAACAGCCTGGTACTACCTAATCAAAAGAATTAAAGATTTTATCAAAGTTAAACAGATCCAAGGATGTTTTTTATACCATCTTCCATTATGTTAGAGCACAGATGGATTTTGCACGACACTGAAACCCCATTACACTAGAAGAGGGAAGTATATTGAGTCCTAATATCAACGAAGAATCCAGCTGATGGAAAAAGACTTCCCTATTGATCTCCCAGACATGCCTGCAGAATAAGACAGAGCAAAGCACAATACCTTTCTATACTTATATTGTCATTTCACCATCATTTTTGTGCAGCTGAGCACTTGACTTAAGAGGTCTTACCCAGGTCCCTCTAAACAGTACGTACATGCTGTATCTATAAATACATGGTAGTCACCCATTTGTCCACTTCCCCAAGTAAAGTGGCCAAGTAAAGGATTAGGGAAAAATGAGTTTCATGAGACATGGGGAAAAAACTTCAAAATATGATATGAAATACACATAAACACATTAAATATAAATGTGCGTAGACATAGGGCAGTGCATAATTTAATAACAGAAATTTAATTTTTAATTAAAGCCACAATGAAGCATCTATTTACAGACCTCTGAATATAAAATCATGCAACAATTATGAAAATACTGTTGTGAACCACTTTGAAAAATGCCACTCCTGCTACAACTTTGGCATTATTAGTTAAATAGCACAGCAATGTTTTTGGTGACACTACCAACACCACATATTCTGCATTTATTTCTCTTTGAAGAAGGCCTGCAATACAATTCTGCAGCAAAAACCTACAACCACAAGAGATCACTTTTTCCCCCCCCGCCCCTTTTACTCAGTGCTTGGTTATACATAGTGAATTCCTGGCCTCTGTCATAATCATTAGTAATTCTACAATTAATTTAACAGTGTAGGATCTCATTAATTTCTCCCCCTCGTAACCAATACTTTTACTTTCTTGACAAACCTTAAAGCCAGAGGAATCATACCATTTAAGAACCTAAACCTACAACCTCCTTCTGGAAATAAAGATTACTAATCTTAATAGTCATACTGAAGTCAGTTGACTTCCACATGAAGTTTAAAACATTGGCTTTCATGTGGAGTAGTTGTTAATAAAAACCTGTTTTGGTTAAGTAAAATAAAAGTCTAGATCAATTAGAATTTTTTTTCCTGGAAGCAATCGCTTCAGTCGTTTAGACTTGGGTTCAATCATTCACCTTTCTAGAAACTAAAGCTTTAAAACCTTTACCTGCAATGACAAGCCATCCTATGGGAATTCATGGCAGTACTTTGCCTCAGTGAGTATGACTGAACTCAACTTCAACTCTGAAACAAATCAAGTCAGTATCCCAACAGTGTCATAATCATTTAGCAAACTTTATAAACGTATTCCAGTACTGGAAGTCAGAATATAGTCAGGTATGATATGATTACAGGTATTACAATTAAATGTAACAAAGAAACAACCCTCCATCTAATACCATGTACTGATTCTATTACCTAGCATACATGCAGACTTGTAAAAATATTTCTAAATTACCTTTGACAGAAAATATTATAAATTTCCAAAGGTATGCTTACTTATACGTCCCTACACTAGTAATCAGCAAGGAAAACAATAGCACAAGATTAAAATGCTTTTGAAGCTATTAAAATATACCCTAACATATTGGATGCTGCTGTTCAGGATGATTCAAGAAGTGTCTACCTTTTATGTGATACGTGGAGAAGACATTCACAGTTTGCATAAAAAAAAAATACCTGTCGTTTTGTAATAGCATGGACAGCTAGCTGTTTAACTGGAAGTGAATCCCAGACATTTTACTGATAAATATTGGCATAGCTCTATTAAGCTCAGTAGTTCCAAATTAATTGATTTGGAATGAGATTATGACCTAGGGTATTTTATGATATTTATGAAGATTAGAGAAGTAAAACATAACCACAGAATCTTGCTTGAAAGGCAGTTACACTTTTTTAGTGCTTTAAAGAAATAAATTTGACTGATCTCTCTAATCTCAGGTTTAAATCTTTCCTGTTCTGTCAGATAGCACATATACAGTCACATGATCCTCTGACATTAAATCCCTTAAACCCAGTCATGCATTACATTTCCTAAATTTTCCTTCTCAGAAGTGTACAAAAGACACTTGGTTGGCGCTGGTCCCCTTCACATGATCTTTGGAGGGCCAGTAGCATGCCTGCCATAGCACGCGATCTGGCCTAATTATCTTTTCACAGCATAACTTAAAGGGTAAGCCATATTCTTTTAAAAATAATGTTCACTGTAAGTTCCTTGATCTTGGACATCTTAAACATGTTTGCAAAATGTTTATAGATGTCTATGCTTCTGCTGCTTTAATGATGCAAATTTGCACATTCACATCAAAATATCAGTTTCATGTTAAAAGCATAACATTTTTGCTGACCAGATCATGCTGAAACCAGCTTCTAACTTTTCAGTTGATCATGGTAATCCCTATAAGATATTCCCATTGACAGGTTTCTTGGTGGGGTATCTAAACTAACTTACATATTTTATCCCTTTGCTTTCAAAAATACCTTAAAATCTGCAGTCACCAAAAGGTTCTTGAAGGGTTTTTTTCCCCTCTACAACTATTTAACTATGTTGGTTTTCTTTTGCAAAGCTGGACAATTATTTGATCTTTAGGTTAGCTGACAGTTTAGTTGCCATGTAGAAGACTTGTATCAAAGTCCAGATCTGCTGATAAGTTGTTGATGCACATGGTATGTCTATTATAGATTCCAATATATTTTGCCTATATTAAACTAGAAACAATGCTCATTAGGAGCATTCATCCTTGTTTCAGCAGAATCTGTGGTAGTTCATACAAGGCTGTGTTTAATTATGCATGCTCTCCTTTATTTTAAAATCTTGATAATTAAATTTACGTGTGTTCGTATACTGCAAGATATACTTACAAGTGAATAGCAAGAGAGCCTTACCAGTGGTTTCTTAACATTCAGGAAATTTGTATCTTCTACTGATTTAGGAAGGCTGCATCTTTTATACGAAAGACCAGTTTTTTCAGCAGTCATCCAGGAAATCGAACAGTTCAGAAATTTTTTGTTCAGAGTCTCCTTCCCTAGTTAAAAAACTATAAACTGTCTTAAAAGTGTCCAGCAGTTCTGTGAAGGCCACACAGTGAAGCGATGAAAAGAGAACAATCAGAGACTATGACTCCAGCTAAGTAGACAGGGCATTTAAGGAGGTGTGAACTTCAGTTCTTGACTTTGCTTCTAAGATTATTTCTGATTTTATCAAATAAGCACCAGGATAAAATGTAGAACATGGCTCTGCAGTCTCTGTAAACAAATACACAATCACACTGATAGTTCCAGAGTCAAAAGGAATTTATTTAAGGTAAAAAAAAATTACATGATTGCATCCCTACTTTATGAAAGTATTCTGGATTCTATAAAATGAAGAATGTCATCTACTGCTCATTGATGTTCTCTGTTCAGCAAGTGACTCAAACATCTGTTTCTTGTTAATCACCTGCTTAAGTATCAAAACCAATTGAGGCCTGAACTGTCACAATAACTGTCACGTTTCTCGTACAAATCTGTGCTGAGCAACCTGAAATATGGCTTCTTGCAGAAGCTAAGGCTAAGGTCTATTCTTGGCAACAGACAACATATGGATATAGAATTGAATCAGGACACAGAATATCCATGTAAGACATATGACATGAATAACAATCTTACTCAAACCCTATGCCAAAAAAGTACATCATTCACTCAAATTAAAAAATCTTTAAGATCTTAGAAAAGAGTTCATTTTAGCCACTAGTAAAAAAAAAAAATATCAATCAGTAATTTCTTGATTTCAAATCCAATCATTTTGACCAGGTTACTCATAGATAAACGTTTCTAATTCATATGAAAATCAAGTCCTGAAAAAGATGCATAATAACAAAAGATTCAAGAAATACTATGTAGGCGATTCTTGAAACAAAGGCGAATGTTACATGACCTGGATCACTAACTAGAAATAACTTTTTCTTTGAACAACAAAAAAATTCTGTAGGCACTATGCTCTTAATTTGGTACTTTGTTTAGGTATCTTAAGATAGATGATGATGATCATAGGTAAAAAATGCATGTTAGTGCACTCGCATACACTCATTTTCTCTGTGGCTGGACACAGTAATATCTTCTGCTGTGCATATCACTACCATGAAAGTACCTAATCATTACCAGAGGCAGTTGCAGTGAAGTATAAAAATGGATCTTGCCACAGAAATGATTATTAGAGATTTTAAGGAGCTGGAGGAAATATAAATGCCAGCACAAAGTCAGTGAAAAGTCAATATTTCTTTATGTAAAATGAAGATTTTACAAATGTTTCCTAAATAAGAAATATCCCATTTCTGTAAAATGGTGCTTCCCTTCTGAGACACAAATTCTTTCAGCCTTAAAACATTCTCTTCCTTATCTACTTCTGACTAATTAACATTGAGAGCTTTGGCTTTGTAGTATATTTGCCCTGCATGTTGTTAAATTGGTCAAGTAATAAGATATGACAATGCAAGTCAGGTAGTTATGAGATAATCATTTTGCCTCTCCAAGAAAAGGGATGAGAACGAGATAAAGCCAAGTGTCCTTCATGCTAATGGATGTAATTACTTAACAGTAACTACTCTCTGTGGAATTTCACATTCTTTTAACAAAGCTCATGTTGCATGGAAGATCTATTGATACTCATACTATCTGCCAAGGTGTACATATGCACAGTCTCTGTATGTGTGCACAACTACACACGTTTTTCACTGCCTATACACTTGCACCTCTATTACACTAATCTTTAGGAGTGACCTGTATATTGAACAGTAAATAAATAATTTTGGTTAAAGTATAGAAATGAAAATCTAAATATTAAGGTAACATTCTGAAATACTAAGCATCTCAAAAAATTGTTGAACAGTAATTTTCAGATTTCTTTTTTCTCATTTCCCAACTCATGTTAAAAGCTCAAAAGCTAAAGACTACTGATATACAAATCTGCAGAACATGTGTGAGCTGATGACTTCTTCTGTAAATAACTAAATGCAAAGTGGAAAAAGCGTGACTGAAAATATCATGAAACTTGAGTGTCGTTAAAACTAAGAGCCAACGATTAAAACATAAGGGTTGAAGGTTTAAATGAGGAGGTTCTCACTGATGGAAAAAGCAAATAACATTTTTAATGATTTGCTTACAGATGGACCTCAGAAACCACAGACTTTAAAAATCCATTAAAATAGTCATTTATTCAGTCTTTGTTCGGAGTATTCCCTGAAGCCTCCTGAATTGTCCTTTGCAAAAGATTTTTCACAAATTTAGTGGAAAGTTCAAGCTAGAAGAAAAGAGGTTTAGGGCTAGGCACAAAAATCTCTGCAAATAGCTAAAAGGTCTGTGACACGTCCCACAGAATTCTTAATGCCTTTCTCTATCCTGTGGAGAAGAACTCACCCCTCTAAGTTTCAAGCAGGAACCTGTGCTAATAGCTCGAGTTTTCTGTTTTGAAATAGATCATAGAATCATAGAATGGTTTAGGTTGGAAGGGACCTTGAAGATCATCGAGTTCCAACCCCCCTGCTATAAGCAGGGACACCTCTAACTAGACCAGGTTGCCCAAGGCCACATCCAGCCTGGCCTTGAACACCTCCAGGGACGGAGCTTCAACAACCTCTCTTGGCAACCTGTTCTAGTGCCTTACTACCCTTAAAGTGAAAAACTTCTTCCTAATGATTAATCTAAACCTGCCCTCTTCCAGCTTAAAGCCATTCCCCCTCGTCCTAACACTACATGCCCCAGTAAAAAGTCCTTCCCCAGCTCTCCTGTAGGCCCCCTTTAGGTACTGAAAGGCCGCAATAAGACCTCCCCGGAGCCTTCTCTTCTCCAGGTTGAACAGCCCCAACTCTTTCAGCCTCTCCTCATAGGAGAGGTGCTCCATCCCTCAGATTATCCTCATGGCTCTCCTCTGGACACGCTCCAGCAGGTCCATGTCCTTCTTATGTTGGGGGCTCCAGAGCTGGAACAAGCTAACTGTGTTTTTTGGAGAACATTAGTTTGATCAAAAATATCTTCTTAGACTATATTCTGTTTTACTTGCTACTGGGATTAAATAATTTGTCTTCATACCCTTCTACTGCCTGTATCAGGAATAGTGTGGTGAGCAGGACTAGGGAAGTGATTGTCCCCCTGTACTCGGCACTGGTGAGACCCCACCTCGAGTACTGTGTTCAGTTTCGGGCCCCTCACTACAAGAAGGAGATTGAGGTGTTGGAGCGTGTCCAGAGAAGGGCAACGAAGCTGGTGAGGGGTCTGGAGGACAAGTCTTACAAGGAACGACTGAGGGAACTGGGGTTGTTTAGCCTGGAGAAAAGGAGGCTCAGGGGAGACCTTATCACTCTCTACAACTACCTGAAAGGAGGTTGTAGAGAGGTAGGGGCTGACCTCTTCTCCTTAGTGACAAGTGATAGAACGAGAGGAAATGGGTTCAAGTTATCCAATCTAAACCTCGCCTGGCATATTAGGAAAAGAATTTTTCACTGAAAGGGTTATCAAACATTGGAATAGGCTGCCAAGGGAGGCGGTGGATTTGCCATCCCTGGAGGTGTTTAAAAAAAAGCGTAGATGTGGTACCTGGGGACACGGTTTAGAAGTGGTTTTCAGGTTACATTAATGGTTGGACTTGATGATTTTAAAGGTCCCTTCCAACCTCAACAATTCAATTCTATGATTCTACTGAAATTCACTTCTCTCTAAGATTCAATTCAACCATTGTCATTCTCAGTTCTTCTGGAATACATTAATTCTCAGAAATTAACATTATCGAACCTCTGATCTTCTGGGCAATGACCTCTCAGAATCACCACTTGCAAAACTGAACCCAAGTTCTGCTCAATTTTTAAGTGGGGATTAGAAGAAGGAATTTATGACCAAATATTTATCATAAATACTGTACCTAACACTTGAACAGAAGCAATAAAAGCATAATCAATTCCCTGCTTCATAATCAGCATAAGAACCTGTTTCTTTCATCTTGCTCAAGTTCTGCTTAAAATTAATCATTCATTAGGATCATCTCTCTGTGCTCCTTCATTTACTATAATACTTTTTTTGTGACTTTAGAGAAAGGAGGTTCCAAAGGGACAAATATCTACAACTCAAAAACTTTGCTTGATTTGCCTATCCAAAGAAAGAATCATAGCTCATGCTGAGCTTGTGGTCTAAATTAGAGTATATCTATGGCTGTTTAAAAGCCTTCTAGAGTTCGTTGCTGTCTCGTGTCCGCCTGTCAAATACAAAATGGTGTATACAGAATAGAGTTATGGTTTCAACATTTCCATTTTCTCCAGACTTTAAACAGTTTCTGTTTTCTAGTAGTTTGCTTTTTTCTTCAAATACTTTGTGTCTAGAGGAGGATGAATAGTGAGACAGAGATGAGGAAGACAATGCAAGTGTACAGAATAGGTGCTTTTAAAATAATGTAAAGTGAGACTTGATTATAAAACTTGCAAATCATCTTTCATATCTATTTCTAATATTTTTCTAATAGTCAATCTACCTTTTATTTTAATAAAATTTAATATAGTAACAGTTGAATGTTTATTTTCATTAATGCAAGTTTGTAGGCACATGGATCACCGGTATGTTTAAACATTAATCTGCAATAGATAAAACTGTTTATTTTTTCTTGGGGATAATACTGTGCTAAAAATCAGTATATTGCTTGACTAATGGAAATAAGGTGGTTATGCAGAGCGTATAAAGTTTACTATCATAAAACATCATTTAACATTTATCTACATTTATTCACTTCACCTATCTTTCTAAAAGGATAATTCCATGTAACTAAAATAGCAATATCATATCACATTATGGCTCCTGCAGTCTAACCTGTCAATCATATAAAAGGCAATACAAGCCTTCAGAAACAGTCTTCCAACCCCAGAAAGTTCCAAACTTTACCTCCCTCATCTCCTTTTCCTAAACACATTTTATTTTGGAGCAACAGAATAGTCTTGGGCAGTCAAGTACAGAAACGCAACACAGTTACTTCGAGCTCTGCAGACTTCAGCATTTCATCACCCTGCATTTTACCTTGAGGTTGGTATTTAATATGTATAATCCTAATGCAGTGATTCCTCTACTGCTGTATTCTAAGAATCCTGTCTTTATGAATAGTAAATCTACTGCAGATATGTAAAGCACCCTACTCTGCCTCTCATATTCACATTTTTTAGGATGTTAACCCATTTATTCCGTTCATATAACTGAACTAGAAAGGGGGGTTATGTTGGGTTCTTTGTTTGTTTGTTTGGGTTTTTGTTTGTTTTTTTAATATGTGAGACAGCGAGGATTCTACATTTTGAACTCTGCGACCATGAGTATTTAATACTTTAACTTACTTTAATTATGTGATTGTGCTATTAGATACATTTTTCTATAAACACATCTGTATTATGCCCCATATGCCTACATCAGTGATTTACATTAAACCAGTATTTATATGCTGGAATCAGGTACCACAACCCCCTTTTCCTTGTACCATACCACTCTCAGTGGAGAAAAGCTGTACAGTTGCTGTTGCATATCAAAAAAATTTTCTCAGCAGGGCAGTTCCCTGCACTTGGCATAAGTTTAGTATCTCATATGCATAATCACACAGTAGCAATAGATTGAGAAAGCAGCCTACGTGTTCCTTGCCAGCTACAGTTCTACCTCGTCAATTATACAGTGAAGAGAGTTTAGCAGGCACAAAACTGCAAAAAGACAGTGAAGACAGAGTAGCACTAAGATGCAAGCACAGATATGGCTGGACTTTGAATTGGACAAAACGGGCAGTTGCTTAGGACAGAGGACAAGCACAGGAACAGGAGAGGACCTGCCCTACCACCTTCCATACCCTTCTTAGAATCCACTGTGCCACCACAAAATTAATTTTTCCCTTCAAGTCCAGGCAACAGCTCTCCTTGCTTTTTAATCCTATTTTAGATTATTATGTACAACCCATCTGAATGAGTCAAGTCTCATAGTTCTACCAGGTATGAGTTCTCCATGTACAGGGTCTCCCCACTTTGGAGTTTATAGGAGGTTAAATTCTTTCACACAATTAACTGCAAATAATTGATCTCTTTGCCTTGCAGAAGAAGAGCTATATGAAGAGACTACAAGTTCAATAAGTCAGCAAGAGCCTCAATTTGCTTTTGATTTATTTTCAGTGTTTACGCTGTGCTTAAGAGATTGTTGTTGGAGAAAGAGACAGTAAAAACTCCTTCTAGTAAACAATTTAGCTTAAGAATTAAAATTAGAGATAAATAATGATCCAATTTTACTGAGACTGAATGCAACTGAGAAGAATGCAAATTGAAGCATCTTGACGGCAAATTAAGTTGTTTCATTATCTTTCATAAATTGCTTTGGGAGGATTCACTCTTGGCTAATGAGTATAAAACTGAAGACCAAGTTACATTTTTTTCTTCCCCAGGAGTTTGAGTCTTTGAGGTTAAAGGGAATCTCTCAAAGTGACTCTTAACAGAGCTTAGCCCGGACCCTTGAGAGTTACTAGAAGCAACCATAGTTCTCATGCTAGCTGCGCTAAAAAGTATGTCAAAAAACACAGCAAAAATGGATCCACTTCTGAATCCATTTCACGGTCATTTCAATTAGTGTCCTTTTCTCTCAAAGGTCTTCACAAAGCAAACCATTTCCATGATGTATATGTGAACGTAACATACTCGTAAAAGTTTGAGTGAACATATATTCAAGGAAAAACTGTACCAAAAAAAAAAAAAAACCCGACAAAATAATTTATGCTGAAAGAGACTTTTGAAGGTCATCTGGCCAAGTATCCCAAGTATCACTTTTCAGAGAAAAAAATACAAATAGCATGTAGTTATATTGAAAGTGTATCTTAAGAAATGTAGACAACAAGCAACTCCACAAAGTCAAATTACAAGTATTAGTGCAACAATTAGTAACGTACTGATGCTATTGCTCTATTATCATTGTCATTATTAACCAAGCTAGGTGTGGGGGTAGATAGTGATTTCTAGTCTGATTTCTATTCTATGACACACACACATTATAGTCACAGCAATGAAGGCTTCTGCCTCTCCAACCCCAGTTTAAACCAGCATACCACTGACCCACAGTAATGGGAACCAGACACTGCTGAGCCACCCTGAACCTCTGGGTCTTGGCTGGTGGCCCAGGCCTGCTCATGGTGCTTCCATCACCTGCTCAGACATCTGCCATGTCAGGCGCTTGGGTTTGGGTGTTCTAGCTTAGGTGGCTGGCACATGCCCATGACCTTGTCAGTCACATCAGCCCTGGAATAGTCTCTGATTTTCTGCCTACCTACACACAGCCAGAAGTCCGGTTACTACTGCGTTTTGAATTCCTGCCCCAAATGCATTATAAAGGCTGCAAAGTTGTTACAGGTTCACCTGTGCTTCTTTGCCACATTTACCTAAAATATTACAGCAGGATAGGTGTAGGCCAGAGTTTTCAGGTAAGCCTCCATTATAACAATTACCTGTGCTTTGCTTGTTTTCCCAGCTCAGTTAAGAGCTGGACAGATGTAGACAAGGTTTCATTGCTCTGAGCAGTGCTTTCAGGTAAGCGTCACCTTATGACAACATTCAAAAAGATGGTTTCCCCTCTCCCTGCATTTCAGAAATACAGTTTTGTAAAAAGAAGGTCTACCTGTTAATTTGCTCCATTTGCTGTGTACCCAAACATACCTTCAGATGGCTTGATTTAGGGGAAGCAGCAAAGTATTTTGTGGTAACTGCCCGCCATAATCGTATACAATTGTGTACTCAATAACGTTAACAGCAGCCAGTCTGCAACTACAGAGAGGAATAAGATGGCCCAACAGGTAGCATGTAAACACATAACACCCATCTGAACACATTGGAATGGATTGGCAGCCACCATGTAACACTCATCTGGAAGACCCAGAACTGGTTCTGGAGCTTTGGCCCAAACTGGTTTTGGCCCACAAAAGCGCATATGAACTCCAGTAATGCACAATGGAGATGAGATGCTCGCTTCATTTCTGGCTTCCCTTGCCAAGCAGGTCTCTAATCTGGCCTCTCTGCCTCAGATCAAGAATTATCAGAGACTCATGCAATCAGAGTCATCATACAGCATCAGACTCATGGTACTATATTTCTTTGGGACTGCTCAGAAGCCCAGGAGAATATCCTAGCTGCACGTAAGGTAACAGAACTAGCACTTCATGTGCATTGGTCCAGTGCTTCCATATGTAAAATAAATTCTTCAGATTGAAAGAAGCTGTTTTTAAATAAGACACAGAATATTGAAGTATTTCCAGAGTATGTTTTTCTAAACCATTCCATGCACACTGGGGAGTCACAGTTGCTTATTTCTGATCTCACAGTTTGCCACTTTCCATAATTAAAATCTCACAGGCTTTGGCTTTCGTCTTAGCAGTTCCACTCAAGTGGATCTCATTACAATTTGTATCCTAACCCTGGGATGCTGTGAAGATTTAGTGTGTTTGGAATACTGACATAATCTGTGCTGAAATCCACGCTGCTTTCATTTTGCCATGCTGAATTCCATATTGGATTTCATATTGCAAGATTTTTTGTATATTATGATGTAACAGTACAGAATAGTGTACCACTGGACTACAAGATCGTATAAAATAACTTATGAAGTACAAAACTCAGAACCTCATCTCTCTCAGATTTTATATTTTTTGCTTTGGTTAAAGAATCTGAAATTCCTAAGAATCAACAAGTTGATACACTCCAAACAGTGGATAACCACCTAAGTACCTCCCTACTTTGTATAAATTTGATGGGGAAAAAGAATTTGAGCTACTGTATTGCTATTCTTACTGCTTATTTTTTGAATGCATTTGTTAGTTTGCTATTATTAGATTCAGCCCTCTAAAATAAATAAATAAAAATCACACATGGAAGTTGCTGTCAGAGGTTGTGTTATGCAAAGAAAACAAAATAGGACAACTATCCATATTGCTTATAACTATCAGTTCTAGTAGAACACAAGATTTCTCATACTTGCTGTCCCCATGCAGTAGAAACAAGATAAACGGAATCTGTCACAGCCTCAGCTATGGAAGAGTTACAAAAGAAATCCATACATTAAACACCCATAACACTATTTACGTATTCAGTAATCTATCAAAACATGATATACACAATCCTCAAAATGTACTTCAGCCACCACATTCCATACAGAGGCCTGGCTAAATAGACCAGTTCGCAGAACAAGGACAACAGATTAAGAAAATAAAAGACCATTTTATAACCATATGTATCATTTTATTGGGCTGCTAAGTTTTATATCTTGTCTTCAAGTGCAGCCAGCACTGCCTCAGATCTTATGATGATAAATTAACAGTTTGCATAACTAACCTGTACAATCTTCTCTGTAAATGCAAGGAAAAATTCCTTCTGTAATTCATGCAGTGCTTATTCTGAAATTCACAACATGATAACATTCACACAAGGCTATCTGTCATGGCAATTACTCTGGGACTAATTCAGAAGTACTCTGGACTTTGTTGCCTCCATGACACACTCACCTCTTGTTGCAGAAGATCCTACCTGCCCATCCCATGCTATACAAGGTGTAGATTACTTTTTCATTCACACTAAAGCAGATTAAATAACACCAAAAAACTCCAGCCCTAAACTGAATGTTTCCATGACTAATTCTGCTTTTCAGTGTGCTGTAATATCTTATTGATTCCTGTAGGGAAAGCACACTTGCATCCAAAAGATATCAGCCTCAAGCATATAGGTTAAATCTTTAGCAGGAGCAGAAAATTTGTTACTGTCATTAGAGCTAACCTGAATTAGTACACCTGAAAATCCTAGTTTTAGGATTCAATATCAAGCCTTTCAAAATAATATGTTCCTATCATTACTGATTCCTCACCATAGACTGTTTTAAAATAGTTATAGGAAATATGAGTTACAGGCAAACAAATTAACTACCACAGATCAACTATTCTGCATGGATTTTTGCTGACTACATTATATTATTTAATAATTAAATTTAATTCATTATGATTTCACTGACATTTTTCAAATCTGAAGAGCTACAGGAGCAAGACAGTCTATTTATACAAAGTGCATAGCACAACTACAGAGTAATTAATCAAAAGCTCTTCCAAATTATTTTCACTCATCCTTCAAATCAAGAATAGAAATCAATAAACAGGAAATACTTATATTAAACTAGTTCAGAAATCAAGATAATTACAGAAAGTTCTGACATCTTCAGAAAATAAACAATCAAGAGCAGAGTTTGCCAGATTCAATCTCTATACTCTGAGGTTCATTATCAATCAACTAAACTTCTTTTTTCCGCAAACATCCAACAAAAGTCCTTCTAAATAATCATCAAGGTTTAAAGTTAATAGGTGCCATAGAGCTCTATATAACGTAGTGTTTTTTACACTATGCTGCATACAAAACCCTCCTTCCTTAAATTTTTTTCTTGCATTCTTCATTCGTCAGTTGCGCTGAGTTTGGATTGAATGGAACATAGAAACCACAAATTCATCAGAAGTTAAAAACTGTTCCAATGTTACATGAACAAGGATGTAGTTTTGAACTGCAGTATTAAGATTCAGATCTGCATTACTTCTCATTCTTCTCAGTTAAGATTTTTACTAAAACTTCACGTCCTTGCAAGTACCAGAGGAAAATAATCAATCTTTAATACAGAAAAAGAAAACCTTTCTATTGATTTTTGAAATCTAATCTAATATCTAAAAGTAAATTATTCACTTCAGTAGCTTTGGTTTTAAACCATTAATTAAAAGTGCAACCTATAATAAGCTGTTAGTATTGTTTCTTACTGTTTTCACCTGTTTCTGTATCTGATGTGCTGTAAAGAACTGCTACAACCCGATAGTCTTAGGAGGTTACAGTAACTGATTTTCTGTATTGATCAAAAAAAAAAAAAAAAAGCTTTTGATAGATGAATCCTAAGAAAATAAGGGCAGGGCTCTAAAAAGATGAACAGGACCCCACATTAACAAGATTCTACTATCAAGAAGTTGTGGGGCAGGTAGTTGAGTGAATGGGACTTATAGAGGGTGGAAGTTCACATCAGTGAGAAGATGTGGTGGGTTGACCTTGCTTGTGCTAATATACCAAAATAGAAACAAGAAATCACACAACACTGATGACAATGCTTAAGAGGTAACAGGAAAAATGGAGCATGGCACAATAAAGTGTGACAAGCAGTAGGCTGCTGCATATATGGGGGTGGGGAAGCAGACCAAAAGCTCTTATTTTTATTCCCGAGTCATTTATGCAGACAGGCTAAGGATCACGGGAATTTACAGCTACCTTAAAGTAAGCTTCAAGGATAAATCTGTGCAGGCAAAGCAGGTTATACAGCATGGCTTTTGAAAAGAATGTCTTAGGAAATTTGCATGTGACTGCTTCTTCCAGCACAAATGATAAATCCTTGGAAGAGGCACTGAACAGCTTTTTAAGACTTCTATGAAAGCTGGTTTTAAGCAGCATTTACAGACTAAATATATCCAGCTAAAGAAGTGTCCTAATTCGTTGCATTGAACCCAAGCACTTCATTAAGTAGCCCCCTCTGACATATTTTGTTGGTGTGATGCCATGGATTTATTTAGGACTGTCTCTAGTACACAATGTAGCACTTTTTCCAAGAGTAAAAGTGGTGCTTCCAGCTTTGGTGACTGACATTGCAAACTGTGTCAGACCAAATGGCTTATGGAGACACATGCTAGGAAGCCTGTGGGATTCAGCTTAGTGGAGGAAAATTTCAGAGGCATTGGGTCTAGACAGATGATGTACAGCAAGAAACCCTAATTTAGACCCAAGCAGTAAATTAAATGATATTCTTTCATAGCCCAAGCAGAAGTCTACCAGTTTGGAGCCAAATCATTCTAAGATACGTACTATCCCATAGCAACACAATTCAAAAACTTACACTTTATATTAAATAAATTAATAATAATGGTTATTACATGCATGTATTGCTCCTCCCAAGTGTATCTCAAGGTGCTCTTTTCTCAATATCTGTCTGCAAAACACATCCTAGCTGAAAATCATTAATATTATTCATGGCACCACTTAGGCTCGTTTAGGGATAATGTAAAAAAAAAAAAAATTCGCTTGAAGGTCTCTTCTCGAACAGCCATTGCAAAAAGAAAAAAAAGCCCCAGGTTAAAACTGAAAAATAAAGGGAAATTACCTTAAATACAAACCACATTAAAGTAATTTTGAAGGTCCACTGAGACAAAATATGGTACATACTAGCAACACTACTATAAACTCAATGTCATCTCTCATGCAGTAAGCATGAGATATGGCAAGGTTGATATATTTATAAAACATTAAAAAACAATTCTTGTTAAAAGATAATACAGCATTTCTTCCAATTTACATGTACATAAATTTGTAATTCCCTCCCTCCTTTTTAAGAGGAATTTTCTAGGGCATGTGCCTACAATAAAACAATTTAAGAAATTAATTAAAATAACCACTTAGAATTCTGTTCTGCTAGGTTCCACTCTCATGTGCTGGAAACCACTACATATCATGAGTCATATTAGTTTACTATTCAGTCCTCTGGAAGAAATTTAGCTTTGTGTAGAGAAGCTGCACAAGACTTAGGCATAATTTAATTTTGTCCAAATGCTTTGGTTGAAAATCTGATACCATTCTTCACTGGCAAAATTCCCAACAACTTCAGACGCCAAGATTTCATAGATCAAATTGTGCTTATGCCTTGTACTGACCCTGTGTGAAGAGGAGAATCTAATACTACAAGGATCAATTAGTCTTTTAAGAAAAGAACTTATAAACAACTTTTTTTAGGTTGCTCCTTAAAAGAAAAAAAAAAAAAGATGGGAGAAGAGTGGAGTTAAGGAGAACCAGAAGATATTTAACTTGAGTGCCAGCAGATGCACAAATGCATTTTCTACTATAGAGATAAGATGGAAAAAAATATATATTCGTTTATTCCTTCAACAGCACTTTAATTTTCAACTGTATGGCTTTGTACATGTGGGCTTCTACTGTAAAACAGAACACATATGAACTTTTTAAAATTGTAACGTTGCAAGCATGAGGTTTACTTTTCCAATGTTGCAAGACTGCTGTTTTTAAAGACTTCACAGAATACTTGCACACGAGAACAAAGTCAGAAAAACGTCAAATGGATGCGAAAAGGAACACGTTGAGCAGCTTGGAAAGCTCTCATTATGAATTTGAGCTATGCTTAGCTCAAACATATTTGGCACCAGCATCAGCACTTTGTTAGTCTTTATGCTTGTGAAATATTCACAATGGCTATGAGGTGCAGTTCATTTCCATTTTACCATTTTTCCTAAACTAACTAAATACCTGTAAAAACAAATGGTGCTTACTGAAATGCAGGTTTTAATTTTTCTAAGGATAAAATGACTAGGATTCACAGGATAATCCATACTGCTTTGTTCATCTATACACATCAAATGAAAACTTTTTTCCATCCAAATAATCTCCAAAAACAGCTCAATGAATTTACTTATGAAATCTGTACAATGAGATCTCAAAAGCCAAAATGCAGGATCACTAATATGCAGTAGTCTCATGAAAATTTGCTTGAAAAAGTTAAATATTTACATTTGCAGCATCTCAAAGATCTCTCACCACAAAACATGACGTAACCTACACATCACATTTTAGAAAGGAATAGATATGCAAACGAGAGGACTTCTACCAGGTTACGTTCTAAGCAGAGCGTGCAAATTGTTTTGAACAGCAAGCAGCTTTCAGCCGGTTTGAGAATTAGTGAGGCCAGAACTCAGTCCAATCTTCGAATTTTTATTAGTAAGTCAGCTGGAGATTTCAAGTCTTCACCTTGATTATAATAAGTACTATCTTATTTCTCAAGTAGAATCACTGAATTGTGAGCCAAACTTTTGGAGTAAGGAAACAATTTCAGTGATGGTAAGGTGACAAATTTGTGATTTCAGATCACAGCTGCACATAGCAGCAGCTGTCTCCTTTCTTAACTTATTTAGCACCGATTACATTACTATGAGGTACAAACCACAGTCATATGAATCTGCAGAAAGCCAAGTGCAGCATTCAGATCAGCCATTCTGCTGGTTTGTCAAAGAATAGCTTTAATCACAACAGTTTTCATTATAGCCTTTTTTTTTTTTTTTTTTACTCCTCTGAACTGGGTCATGACATTTCCAAAACAAAAGTTGTGCTATTGTTCAGAATGTGTAGTTTCAATGGTTAACAAAAATTGTTAATGCAAAAGCTATAAGCTCTTTTAAACTCCCTAAATTTAGTCTTTCTCAGGAAAGACATAATCAGCTTTTCTGACTTACAGCCTCTGCATTTCTTATTAAATAGAATTCGGGGTGGTAGATCTTAAGACTTAAGGAGAAAGTCCTCTAAATTAAATGAGAATTGAGTCCAAGTGATGAATAGATACCAATTTTCACCTGTTCATATTTGCCACAGCCACCTCTGATTTCCTAAACAGCTTCAGCAACTATTTCTTCTCAAGTTTCATCAAAACAGATACAGAACTCTACAAAACATTAGACAAGGAAACCGACTGCTAAAGCAGCCAATTGAAGCAAGCGTTTCACAGCCTTCAAAGTTAGATAGCTCTGTTAACTTCCATAATGGTCCCTTAGCCCAGCTAGCACCAAAAAGGTATGACATTTGGGCTTGCCAGAGAACTAGAAGAGATGCAAGCAGAAGATACAGTCCCAGGGAAGGAGGGTCCTGAACTGATGGATTTTCAACGCAGCTAATTTGCAGTTCAACATTCCAATGATACAATGGACAGAAAGAATTATAGTCAGAGCCTTTGCCAAGGAATGAGAGCTGGTAAGCTAACCTACGCCGATCATAATGGTCTATTATCAGTCCAACAAAATTGTTTATTACTAGGACCTGTGAACTCAAAAGATTTTTTTATAGGAGTGTTTGTTATCCACCATAGCCTGCATGCTGACAGCACAAGCAACTGAAGTCTGTAGCTCAAATGTGCCATGCATATAAATCAATAGCAGATAAATTAGTTGTCAGGTGGTGACATTTCCAGCTTTTTACCTTGTCTGTTGCATTGGCATTTTTAAAGAGCTTTTTCCGTATGAATGCTGGAAAATTAAAACCAAGTCATCACTGTTTCCCTTAGGTGATGTCGATAAGGAATATACAATCTTTTTATATATACTCGTTGCTGAGAATGAGCTTGCTTGGTCCCGCACGTTTCTCCTCAAAACCCTTGATAAGGGCTTTCTGCCCTCCCCCTCCATTTCAATGTAAATAAACACAATACTTTTACTTGTGTATTGACAGCATCTCAGCATCCTCTGAGCTCAGAAAAGCCTTCAAAATACAGTGCTTCCTGTGGGGCATAAAGATCCTTTTCAGATTGTCAAAGCAAAGGTTATCTGCAATAAGCCAGAGATAACTCTTTGGAAAAGAATGTTTTTTCTTCCAAGAACTCCTCCCCATGAGACTTATTTTTCTTCACTTCTTTCACTTTGCATAGTTTCACCTATTTCTTTCCTCTTATTACACTATTACAGTCATTTACTACTGAAACCGCGCTGTCCTCATTTTGCAGCAGTATTTAGAGGGGTAGAGTACAGCATTTGAAAATGAAATAAATAAGTAAATAAAAAATTAAATAATAAATCTCCCACCTGGAGAAAGAAGTGCATTATAAACAAATTAAAGGTCTCAGCTCAACTAAAACATTGAAACCCACTCCTCAAACCAACAAAGGCTGCAAGTACCTGAAGATTTAAAGCTCCTGCCTTGAGGTTATCTGTACGAGCTTTCCCAGAATCTATTACATTAACTTCACAGTGCAAACCTCAAAGACAGCATGGATAACAGTTACACTGAGGCCATGGATCATGGAAACCTGGATTTCCTAATAAAAGGACTTTCAGGAAATCTGACTGAATTTTGCCATTTCAATCCCACTCCTCCATCATAACTGCCAAGCTTTTGCAAAAAAATTTGTGACTCCACAGAAATCTCATTTTTCTCCCCTGCCATTCCTTATCAGGTGTAGATTATAACTGATGCATTTCAAGTATTGAAATTATTCAACATGACTCACATGTAGGCTTTAGTCTTGGAGTACCTTGGGAGGCTCCTATTCTGGCATTTGTATCCAGCTTCTTCATGAAGTCTTTGTTGCTTAAATCTGTGCCCAGTGCACGCTTCGAAGTGAATAGCTGTTTTTCTGTGCAGGGCACCCTCCCAAAGCTGTTTTTCTCCGTTCCTATAAAAATAAATGCAGTTATTAAAGAAGGGGAAACCAAACAAACAAGAAAATCACACCACAAAAAAAAAAAACACACCACAAAAACATCTGTTAATTTTGTTCCTTATTGTTTTATTGGGTTGGGTTTTTTGCTAATAAAGGAGAAATATGCATGAACAATCTATACCCCTTAAGCACCAGGTCAAATGGATATTACCTAAACAGATAGCTTGATCAGATTAAAATTTGATCTTTAACCAGTTCTTTCCAGGTAAAAACATATAAGCAGTGTTAACAAAAATATAAGAACAGAGCACTACATTTTTAGCCCTCCTATTTATCAAAATACTTTGCCCTTCAGTGTGTACAACCTCTTTTTGGTTCAGGTTCTTGTTACATGCAGTAAACCAGTATTAAATAATAAATTGGTAGATTTTTAAGAACTAGGTTAAAGTATTTCTATAGCCTGCATACAGATTAGCAATTTTATCTTTTGGAAAGATTTTGTAGCATTTGGCACATTAAAAGTATCAAGAATATTTCCAGTACACTTAAGACTATAAATCTATCTTGTGTGTACTACTGTTGGAATAAAATTTATTCCTGATGTCTTTTTTTTTTTTTTTTTTTTTACGTAATAGCAAAAAGTCAAAAGCGTATGCACATTCACTATGTTTTTACCTTCAGGAAATAGAGACCATCACTCAAGCAGTCAAATAGAAAAATGTGAAGAAAAGGATTTGCGGAGTTTCTGTCAGAGATATAATTATTTCATGTATTAAGTTACAACACTTAAGCACAGATGTGGCAGCAACCAGAAATTTCAATCATGCATAAAAGCATTTGTTAGTTTCTGAGAACTTACTGCCTGCTAACAAAAATTTCATAATGTCAATTCATAAATTAGAAGCTTTTTAAAGTCTCTAGGATATACAGCCATAGGTATAGCTTTCTGGAGTTTGGAAGACCGTCATCTTATCAAGGGCATGAGACACGGTGCATTTATAGTTGTGTGTCCATGCACTCATGACAAGGTCCCCTCTTGTTCTCCTCACCCTATAGTATTCAAATCCAAATTTGAATTTTCCAAAGTTGATGAAAGTAAATGTTTCAAAGATGCCACAATCCACATGAAGAAGAGACAGAAATAGTCTAGCACTTTTCTCTGTTTGGGGATTTGCTAATATAAGTCTTATTTGTATGTATTTAAACAAACATAAGAAAAACAATGCTTGGTCTTAATTCAGGATTAGAAAGACATCACTTCTGCAACTCTTACTCATTTGAGCAATCCTGTTACAATTATTCTTATCAGCTTTGAGTGACAGCAGGACATAGGTTTCACATTATCCGTCTGAAAGAACTGTGTCACTAGATAGAAAACTGTGTAAACTGAATCTGAAGAAATGACAAAAAAGAAAAAAAGGAGAGGAAAAAAGGAGGTAGGACTGCAAAAATTATGCATTTTTTTCTATCTAAATACCTTGAATTGGATGTTTTTAAAAATGCTGAGGTTAGAACACACAAAAATATCTATGGGGAGTTTCTCATTTTTATTATAGTAACGAGGATTTCTCAAAGTCAACACTAATATTGCACAATACTAGAATTTGCTTCTGTCACTTGGTAATTAACAAATTTTACGTCTTAAAGGCATTTTTAAATTTGCATTCTTAAAGAAAAAGAAAAACATTGACTATCAAATCCTATTGTTTTGGAGGACAGAGGTGTTTGGCTTAGGTGAGACTGATACCACCACAAATTAATTGATTCACTCCTGAGCCATTTAATACCCCTCTGAAGAGCTCCTCCCTTCCAGTGACTGCTAAGATGATCCTTTTCATTTACTTAATATTTACTCTACGCTCCAGACAATTGCTATTCCACATCTGAGCCAACCCAGTACAACCTTGGGCTTTTCACCTCATGCCTTTATGTTCTGCTTTGGCACTTCATGTTAGAGAACAAACGTGGAACACGGAAGAGAACTAAAAGCTGCTTTCACATCATTCATATTATTAACTAAATATGAAAAAGTATACAAGACTGTAAACAAAACATTTTAGGAAATGGAAAAAAGCCCTCAAAGTAGTCCATCTTCTCTTCCCCCTCACTTTTTTTATCAAAGCCGCCAACAATATAGATCCCTACATATACTGAAGAAAAAGATCCTTAAAAAAACCTACTGCATTCAAATTAAAAACGTTGTGTTGAAATTCACAATACTTCATGAACACCACAATACAATGATAAACAATCATTCCAAAATACAACGTATTAGAAATCTACTAAAATGTGGATCTATACCTCTGATTTTAAACTTTCCTAAAAGGCTTAAATCTCCCTTTGAAAATGCTGCCTACTTAAAATGTTGAAGTGGGCATTTACAGACACACGTGAGGAAATTGCACTGCACTCAAAACACAAAAACATGCTTTACTTGAGGTCTTACCAACCAGAAATCATACAACAGAGCACTTCAATGACTAAAACTATTATGTGGATATGCCAACTAATAAATATAAAAATTGGAGCACGGGCACAGTCCACTGTTTAGTTAATGGACAAAACCACCAATGATTGAAAAAATAAAGCAAAGAAATTATTTTCTTTTAAAAAGGAGATAAATGTGAATATTTACTTTCATAACATTAAAGCATCAGCTAATTGCAATATTCCCTGTCATTACCAATAGGTAATTACATGACTTTGTCTGAAGTGCTGAAAAATACAGCAAGTTTACAGTTATTTTCAAGTCAGATATACCCATAGCTCCTCATTATATATTTTATTGTGCAAACTGGTGGACTTCAACCCTCATTTAGTATATTTTGCATAAAACCCACTACCTATTTATACCTTATTTTGATTTATTGTTTTTTAATTGTCAAGACTCAGAACTTCTTAAAAAGCTAGCACTTCTAAATGGAGGAAAACTATGTGCATGCCCTTTCCATTTTCTCACTGGAGGTTTCTCTCTGGATTTCTGCAATAATGTATTAACAATCTTATGCCAAGCTTATATCGCAGAAAACAGATCAAATTCAAACAAGTTGTGGATTTTGTGGGTGACAAATCTGGTTAGCTTGAGAACACATTTATGTTTCTCCAGATATTTTCTCAGCTGCTGGAAAAAAGAAATTAGAGGAAAAGGGAGATTGAAAGATAGACAAACCAGAGATAAGACATTCAGGCATATCACTACTGAGTTGCAGTTACTTTCCTGATCACTTCAGGGTTTTATGAAGTTTTCCACACTTAGCTACAGTGTAGGGAAAGGTAGTTTCTAACACTTTTAGCTTCATTATAAAGTCAAATAAAAGAGGATGAAAAACAAGAACTGAAAGGCCAGGTTTAATTCAGAATACTTCTTGCCTTGATTCTGAAACATATTTGTATGTGTTTAATAAGGTTATAGAGCCCAATAAAACATTTTTTTAAAAAATATCTAACTAACCAGTGCAAAACTAGCTGATTAATAGCTTCAATGTAGGAAAGCAATAGTCTTCAGTGGCATAAAAATTCCCATCACCCCATGAATAATAGCAAATGTTTATCAGTCCACTATCAACTACCTCTATAGCAGACATCCATTCCCATACTTGCACGGTGATTCATTGTGTTTTAAAAGGTTTAAGAAATTTCCTATAGCTCAGATTTCAGCATAGCTACAAGGGTAGCTTTTGTAATAGAAACATACACCCAAACAGCAAAGAGGGTTATGTTCACAGCAAGGCCAACAAAATTATTCTCTCTCACTTTTCTTGCATCTCAGCTACAGAAGCTCCTGCTAATTTGATGTCAATATTCTCAGACTGTTTCTTCCTGGAAGAAAACACAGGGCCAACACTAAGGACCAAAACACGTCCAATCTTCCCATAGTCTCTTCCTGCAAACACTGCTTCTGAGAATAACTCTGTTTAGAACAGCAAAGTCTTGAATGATAACACCACAATTTGAGCATACACAGGCAACAGAAGTATTTTCTTAGCTATATAGTAAATCAGAAACACAGAAATACTTCATTTTCTTTTGGATCAGATCACATTGAAAGCCTTTACGAGCTTCCGGGACATCTGCAAAAACAGTTTGATTCTAATGTATATTTTTCTGATTCATATACAAACCAAGCAAGGTTTGTTGCTCAATAGCCTGCAGCAAACAGGCACCTTGGATCTATTCTGATGAGTTGATTTGTTTCACGTAATCACTGGCTAAATTTCTTTCTGTCCTTCAGTTTCTTATATTTTGCCTTTAAATAAAGTTACGAACAAATAAAGATTAGAAATAAAGTTTATTGGTTGTACTTGCACTGTATCTAAAAGGTATGGAGATTAATGATGGGCTGGAGGAGAATGATATTCATACAAACGGTCCCTTATTTACCAAATTTACAATTTCTGCATCTCATTCGTTGGTAAAAGCCATTTTCCCCTGCGAATTAATGCATCAAAGAAGCAGGCTCAGAGAAAGCACAAGAATGAGTCAAAGTAATTACTAGAAATTTACCATAACACATGAGCACTTCTCCCAACTTAAGGTTTCTGGCACAAGTAACAAATGCTTGCTCTGCCATTACACTCCATTGAACAACACTACATCATAATCTGTTAGCTGACACATTTATGCATGTCTGCAATCAGTAAAAGTTCTTGAACTGTAACTTAAATTCAGAGTGTTGATACTTTTCATAACAATCATTTAAAATATAATAATTATTGCCTAGAGTATACAAGTTAAAACACATTGACCTTGGCTCACGCAGCGAAACTTGTTTTCTTGCTTAGTTCCCTAAGAATATTCCAAACCCCACATTAGTTGATGACAACTGCACTGGAAAAAACGATTTGATAACAAAATTAATTGTGAGGGCTGTGTGTCTGCAGGTTCTCAATAGGACCTGCTACAATACTTTGTTTCCCCCTGTGAAACCACCCTGAGGAGACTGAGCCTGACAGTATTGACCACAACAACACAGGGAACCACAGGATCAGCCTGTGAAATTGTGCTGAGTTTTTGGCTGGTAATCCATCACCCACCCATAAAACAAGAGGAGGCCCTATTCCTTTAAATACAGAACAGTATTGTTAACTTCGGGCTTCTCTTGTTCTCCAGCTCCTACTTTGCCTGGAGCTCAATTTTAACACCATGGGAGCATATAGGGTCGAAACTACCACAGTAACCACTAGCATCAATTTCCCATTACTCGCTTTTCCACAGAATATGTAGTGCCTTATTCTACACTTTTCTTTTTGAACAGAAGAGAACATGCATGCCAAGTCTGATGTTATTAGGTTAATTTGGAAAAAATGCGTCTAGTGAATTTAATTGATGGAGCCTGCAAGTTGAGAGCGTAAGACTGTCTTCTGATTGTTGGTACAGCACTGAAGTTCCTGAATTTATTAACTTCAGTAGATGCGTCAAGATCGTATGACTAAACAGTTTCCCGATTGAAAAAGCTTAGATCAGTATCTTTGATACAGATCAACTTCCCATATACGTTACCAAGTCAGCCCATTTACGTTTCAGCTTGCGTCAGTTTGACAGACCACTCTAAATATGAAGCATGTCCAATCAGCACAAGTCAAGATGAGCAGCCATGGTCAATATTCTCATGAGATACATCAGCCACTACTCTGTATATGCCCGAGTAAGCAAAGGTAACAAGCTTCCATCCTCTTTTTAACTGACAAAGAAATCTTTGCTTCCCCCCCAAAATGGGAGATGTACTTGAATAAGTTTATTCTTAACTTACATTCAGTACTATTTTCACAGATGATACATACGCTGTAATTCTACTACCGTTTGTTTACATGTAGCTGGAGATTTGCCCCAAAACTCAGGATGCTTAATATTAGTCTCATAATACTTCTGGCTTACTGATGAGAGGCATTCGCCATTGATTTCAATGCCAGTAATATAAGGAGAAGCATCCCCTCCCCCTCCTTTTTTTTAAGGTATATAAAGGCAGTTATTTATATACTTTTTTACAGTACCTTCTGACAGGCAGATCTGGAGCCGTGGAGGTTTTACACAAACTAATAGCTAGTGCTACACAGGCCCTCAGCATGTTAGATCAGCCTGGAGAAACTCTGTGAAAAACAAAACACCGCCGTATTTCATAGTCAGAAAACAGCAAAGAGGTTAGAAAAGAAAAAAAGCTCTGCCAAATGCTCTTAACAGAACTGATCTGGACTGCACCTAAAGACTCACAGTACCACAATGGTTTTATTTCATTCCTCTGTCAACCAGATAAATAATTTGCAGGTATAGATTACAGTTAAAATACATGGAATTTAGAAAAAAAAAAAATATTTTCTCTAACAAAAAAACCCCTATCTTGTTTGGAATTATTTACTAGAAAGCCGCATGAAAAGACTATGGCTAGAGGAAAACAAGTTTAAAATGTATTCATAGAAAAAATCCCATGCAAATTAATAATCTTTAAGATCATAAAAAAACAAATATTTTTAAATGAATCACCCTCCCCACAGGATATTACATTCAGATAACATTTAGCATAGCTCTGTGCAGGAGATAGGGAATATCTGAATTCTATTCTGTTCTTGTCTTAGTGTCCCGACTTCTGGGTATTTATTTTACTTTTCTTTATTGTTTCTGCTCTTTCCTGGTCTGTATATACCTTTGCACAATGCCTCCTACAGACTTCTGGGCCTGTCTAGGGCATTACTTTAAAACTAAAACTTGCTTGTACGTGAAAGTGGTTACAAAACCAGAAAACATCCCATCCACACAAAACTATTCTTGTCCTTCCCCAAATTCCTCCAGGAAATCAGCTCTGCCTCAGTTTAGCAGAGGCATCTCTCGGGCAGATGTCATTGGTTTTCCTAAAATGCTAAAAAAAAAAGTCATTGAGAATGAAGAGAATCTATGAAAGACAATATTACAGTGCAAAATAAGTATAATAAGAGGACTATGAGTAGATGTCCTAGCATTGGACAGTAAGAAAGACAGCTGGTATCTTTCTATACCTACAGAGACATCTGGATGATGTTACATATTTAAATATAATGGAGTAGTATTCTTCCTCTACAGGCACATTACTGTACTCTGATTCATAACCTCCTGTTTAAGAAAACACAGCTCTATTACTGTGATTCAATTTTAGACAGAAATAATTTCCTTGAAATAATAGATATGGGAGAGCAGCAAGTTTTCTTCGTTTCCTCTGGGAATTAATACATTTACGCTGTTTTGTAGCCTGCACCTTGTTTACAATTCCCACTCTGTTCACATCATTTATGCTTTGCATTTAAATCTCTTACTGCATTTAATTGTAACTTCTAACTACTTCCTTACATACAACAATGTGACCTATAATTGCTGTGTTTCTATTCTCACATTGAAAATACAAACTCCCTTCAGGCAGGGGATTAAATCCTCAGTATGTGTTTTTATGTTACCTGGGCATGTAGGAGTTCCAAAATCATATCTTACCAGAACAAATTAACCCCCCCCCCCTTACGGAAAAAATGCTTGTCTTAATTTTTGATGGCTATTTATACCTGCAGCCATATACTTGCAGCCCATACTGCCTCTGCTCATAACGACTCTTCTTGCTTGCCCAAAGATTTCCTACCCAATCTGAAAGGCTGTGAGCAGTCTCATGGGTCAAGGTCAGTTCAGAGCTGCACGTTTCTGCAGTAACCTTTAGGAGAGCTAGCTGCTGTGTACTCAGAACAGCTTAAGAACATCAATTGCAACTGTAGTTCCCTTTAGTGGTATCCAGCGGTATTTCGTTATAGCGTCCTTCCACTTGCAGGCCATTGATTTTCACAGAATTTACAGAAACTTAACACTTTGAGACCTCTTTGAAATTATTCAAGAAATTCAAAAATTGGTTTTGATCAACCCAGATAGACAACATTTGTGTATTAAAAAAGCTCAAAGGAATATTCTACGTATTAGCGATGAGAAAAAAAAAATTCCCTTCAATGTAAAACACACTAATATTTTCCAAACCGCATAACTATATATTATGAATATTGGTTATTGACTATACTCAAATATTCAGTGAATATATTACCTGGTGGCCAGTCTGGGCCAAACCATGACATATATTAATTTTCATTATTGACTATGCTCAATGTTATTCAAGCCACTATCTCCAAGTTTTCAGTCAAATAAAAGCCATAACATGTTACTTAACCGATTTTACATACTGCAAAATAATGAATAGCAAGTGAGTAAATCACTAACAGCTCATGATCAAATGAATAGGTTAAAGGCTACTTATTCAAAACATTATGCAAATATATAATAGTATATAAACATCTGCAAAAGCTGAAGTCACTTCACAGGTTCACGAGCAGAAAATTTCATGTGAATAATAATAATGAATTCCAGCTCGAGTTTTTACACCTAGGAAATTCATTTCCATAGTTATAATATTCAGATGACATGCACACTGTGTGGATCTCATGTAACAGTATTTTTACAGGAGGTTCCCACTTTTAATTTTCATTAAAAGACACTACAAAAATTCACACTTCAGTGATGTATCAACACCCTAAGTCTCCCTCCCTCTGACATTTCCCATTCTCCCATCCTCCCTGCTGTATATTCCCTCTTAACCTCAAAGGAACAGCACTTTACACTCAATCTTCTTTGAATTCACATTGCTTGATCTTGAGCAACCAGAGACAGGCACAGTATCCCAAGACAAATTCTCACCAATTCTTTGTACAATTGTACTCCTTTCTTTGTGAAATACCCTGCTGAATAGATAATAAATTTGTCTCTCTCAATCATCCTATGATCTGCTAATATGCTTTCTTGTTCCTCTCTCATTTCCTATGAAAAGATTCTAGCCATCAGTAGAAATTTTGTTATTAGTTTCAAGAGCACAAACTCTTATTTGGGGATGAAACATAACAGTATTTCAACTGTAACACATCTCAAGGACATCCAATTTAAAGAAAAAAACAAAACTGAGCCTCCTCTTCTTTGACAGCACCACTCAATTCACATTAATGAAGAGAGCTATCCAGAAAAGGCAGGAAGAACCCCAGGCTTTAGATTGTTTTCTTGTTATGCAAGTTTAATACGTAATGTGGAACAGGGAAACAAAGCAAAATTAAGAACGGAAGCCTACTTACAACAGGGAAAGGTCCTGTCACATTATCAACACCAATTACAAAAACCATTATCACTTAAAAAATACAGTTGCTTTTATTAAAATCGCTAGCAATCCAAATTTCATACACAAACAAATAATGTTTCAGAGCAGCTTCCTAAAACTATTTATGTACAGCCCATTATTGTCTTATTGCTCCACTAGAGCCGTTAGATGCAATGTAGACTGACACATCTGTGACAGGAGGCTCCAGCATTCGAGGAAGCAAATGACAACCCGCATACTCACTAGGACTGAAATAGAATTATATTGAGCAAAAGTTGCTTCAGATCATACCCCTTTCTCTTTCCCCAATATTTGCATGCAGCTCTTCTCAGGGTTCCTAAAACACTTTCTTATTCTGATTTTCATAACAAAATTATTCATAAACAAACTGTAATCTACTTTTAATGGTCACATTTTTAAAGAAGTTAAAAACTTAGAACAACAATTTTTCAGAAAACCTTGAACCAAGGAGGCCTAATAATACGAACAACACGATGAACGCTGAACAGCAGAAACAAAATTAAGAAGTGATTTGAATAAGCAAAAGTATTGTGGTAGCTAAAAATCAAGTCCTAGCTTTTCAGCTCTCAACAGATCAGGATTATTATTCAGTGGCCAAATATAAAATTCAGAATATACAGATCAGAACTGAAATAGCAGCATTTTTTTGCTTCCCTCAAAATCATGGATAGCTTTCGTGGCCGAAAACCAGCTGTTATGTTTTTGTTTGGGGGTTTTTTTTGTGTTTTGGTTTTTTTTCTTCAATTAAATTTATCTTCCTTACCACTTTCATCACTTAGCTCTAGATTTGGTAGTGATAAAGAATAGAGTAGAGGCTTGAACAGCACACACTATGCTAGGACCCAGACACAATAACAACTTTCCTGCTGTCAAATTTATTCTATGTCCTAGGCACTGGACTTGTCATGATATTAGAATACATACATTGCTTAATTTGAGCAGCCTATTCGTAATCAGTTCAGTGAATTTGAAGAGAATCACTTGTAGTCAACTTCTTTTCCTAAACATTTACTTACCTATAATTTCTATGCATTAAATTTTCCCTGCATATTTCACACTTTCATTTTCCTTTATACATTTCAAACTTCTGATGTAAAAAGATGTTGCTGGCAGCAGTACCTACTTTTCAGGAAAAACAAACCACCCCTCAAAAACCCCTGAAATATGTGCAATTTCCACTACCAAAATAATAGAAAATAATGTCATTGACATAGCAGCCTGCAGGCAAATAGCGAAAATTTTCTGCCTCCCCCACCCTCCCTTGGAATAGCCACATACTTAAAATATCTGTTCCTAAACCAAAGCTTTACTCCGCACACACATTTTAGTCTACAAGCTAAACTGTAAGCCCCCTGGCATACATATTTTTTACTTTGTTTCTGCTGTTTGCCAGGTTGCAGCACCAGTTTACAGATACAAAAGAAAATTTATTCAAATTGTTTTTGTTTTGAACAGCCTTACTAGGTTAAGACCTCAAGGGACACAGAAAAACCCAACAAAAAATGCGTCTCTGAATTTGGTCTACAACATGGTACTTATATGAATTTTTTCCCTTTTTTTCAATGCTTTTAAGAATTATTTTAGAGCCATTGCCAGTAATCTCAAAGATTCCATAGATAAGAAATAGGAAGCAAAATAGATATTGAATCATAGCATGAGAAAAATCAGTATGTTTTGAAATTCTCTTCAGCTATAGAAATGAGAAATGCTTGCACAATAATAAATGGGTAGTAGAAAGGTGTGCCTCCTGCAAGACACCTTAAAGAGTATAACAGGGGGTCCTATTGGCTAACTCCTTGAAGAGCTGGAAGTTTGCTTTCCTAAAATTCAGGGTCCTGACTCTACTCCTCACCTGACCCATACACCCCTCAGGACTGCAAAACTCCACCAGTGCGTGATTCACTGCAGCCCAGGCTGCCTCCAATCTTGACATCACTGATGAGCTCACTTACATTGGTGACCAATAGGTCCGGTATTGCATGCCCTCTGGTGGGGCTGTCCGTTACCTGGCTTAAAAGTTATCCTCGATGCATGCCAGGAATGTCCTGGATTGCCCACAGCTCGCCATGCTACTTTTCCAGCAGATGTTGGGGTGGCTGAAGTCCCCCAGCAGGATGACAGCGTAAGAGCACAATACCCCCCTGTAGCTGCAGTAAGAAGGCCTCATCAATAGGCTCCCCTTGATCAGGCAGCCTGTAACGGACACCAGACACAAGACTCCCTTTGTTGCCTCAGTCTCTTCTTCTTACCCATAGCTTTCAGCCTGCTTGTAGCTATTCTTCAGAGACAGCTCTTCACACTCTATCCATTTCTTGATGTAGGGGGCAATGCCTCTGCCCCTCCTTCCTTGCTTATCCCTTCTGAACAGCCTGTAGCCATCAGTAGCTGCACTCCAGTCATGGGATTTGTCCCACCAAGTTTCAGTAATGGCAACCAGGTCATAGCTTTCTAGCAGCACGGTGGCTTCCAGCTCCTCCTATTTGTTGCCTGTGCTGCATATATTGGTGTAGAGGCACTTCAGCGGGGCTGTCGGCTGTGTCACCTTCTTAGAGGAACACCCCTTAATTCTTTTGAGGTATTTCACTGGTGTTTCCCTCTTGGGCCCCCTATTACTTCAGGAGCCCCTGGCTCATCTCTGTAAGACAAGGTGTGCTGCAGTGTAGCCAGCACATCTCAAAGCAACAGGCTGAGGGCCCTCACCAGCAGCCCATCCCTCTAACTGTTGCCTGTCGTCCCCACAGCTTGTCACGGGCAAGCCTGATATTATCTCCCTTCCCCTTCAAGCCTAGTTTAAGGCTCTGCCAATGAGCCCCGGTAGCTTGTGAGGAAAGACCCTCTTCCCCCCTTTCAGAAAGGTGAAACCCTGTCTGATGTCAGCAAGCCTGGCACTGTGTAGGCCATCCCATTATCGAAAACAACATCATTGTGTCAATGGCACCAGCCACAGAGCCACGTATTAATAGGCTGGGCCCATCTGTTTTCTTCCAGTGTCGCTGCCCACAACTCGATGGAGAGAGGAAACAGTAACGTGTACTCCAGATTGCCTTACCAGCCACCCCCGAGGCCCTGAAGTCTCCTTTGATACTATGCGTTGTGGCTTCATCTCCACCCACGTGGAGAAGCAGTAACGGGTAATAGTCCGAGTCTCCTAGTGATGTCCTTAACCTGGACCCCAGGGATCATAGAATCATAGAATAAGTGAGGTTGGAAGGGACCATTAAGATCATCAAGTCCAACCGTTAACCTACCCTGATTTAAAAAACACCCACTTCTAAACCATGTCCCTAAGCACCTCATCTACCCTTTTCTTAAACACCTCCAGGGATGGTGAATCCACCACCTCTCTGGGCAGCCCATTCCAATGTTTAATAACCCTTTGAGTGAAAAAATGCTTCCTAATATCCAATCTAATGCAGCAAACTTCCCTAAGACGAGGGTCTGCCTAGCATATTGGACTGTCTGTTCCTCTCAGAAGGGAGTCACCTACAACTATAACCTGTCTTTTCTTCCTCATGGAGGTGTGTGGTATGGGGGGTAGGCCTTTTTTACCTCGGCAGCACATCTGATGAAGATGGACCATCAATCATGTGCAAAAACCTGGCCAGCTTATGCCGTATGTTACATTCTCAGAAAGAAGGCTTAGAGATTATTTGATCACCGAGTACCTAGATGAGAAACAAAACTTGGATTAAGGACACTTGTGGTTTTATAATCTATAGCTCTGAAGGCAAAAAAGTTGGTCCCAGGGGCCGCTAGGAAAAACTGGATGAAGATTAAAGTCTGCAGTAGCCCACCAGAATTGTATGCATTAAAAACAGTTCTGATGACAGATTGTATTCAACATCGTATAAGCAACCTTCAACTTGCTAGGAATTGCAGCAAAACCCTGCTTTACATAGAGAGAACCTTATTCATAGTGAATAATGGGTCTTTTGGTTATTTTCAAAGGAATTAAGCCAATTGGGGAAAACAAACCCTGTGCTCCTACTTACTGTTAGAAACGGTGTCAAAATATTACCATTGCAAATATCAGAATATCTCTTGAAATAGTAACTTTTTTTGACTGTTTGCTGTACTCAAAAATGTCTGACGTGTTCATCTCACGTGTTACAGAGCTCGCTATCAAGGCCTCATAATATTTTAAACTACACAATATGCATGAGCCTAGAGCAGTAGAGGAAGACAAAATCCTATAAAGATTAATTTTTATTGTAAAATGAAGACAAGCTACCACCTCATTCATTTGATCTGTCATGTTGAATAATTCAGACCATGCTGGATACTTCACTAGTTTCAGCAGTCAAATGCAAAGGTTTCCTTAGTGAAATCACTGAACAGAGGCAATGAACTCTGCACAACAACAGGCAACTGATAAATTTGTGTGTCAGCTTGCAGGCATCCTGGGGTCTGTTCCACAGCAACAGTCTCTTTCTGAGTACCCTGAATAACAGAAAGTATTTTCAAGGTCAAATCAAAAGTTGAAAAAAAAAAAGAGGTTATCAGTGTGTACGATATATGGAGGCCACACAAGCATCCATACCCACGACTACTCTGTTTGTAACCGTGTTTTGCCAGTGTTGCAATCAGCATTTGTGATATCTCTTGCTTTGCAGCAAAAATGCATAAGGTACTAACTACCTCTTGCCCATCGCTCACTGGTGATGACTTTATTCCTTCTAATTGCTAACACAGCCTCCCGCCTACAGAGAAGACATTTCTGGAAGATATTTATGTAGTCTAGTTCCCAGAACATGGAAGCCAGGGAATGGCAATTTAACAAGAAATGGACTTAAAATGCAGGGGAACAAGCAGTGTGGAGTTATACCTGCACACCTCAACATCAGAGGGCTGCAGTTCAGAGCTTACTATGAGAACCTGAAGTGAGAGCAGGCACTTTTCTGTCTTAGTAAAATGCAGTAAGCAGCCAGACACGAGGAGCAAGAGCACACCCTTTAGTCACACCACAACAGAGAAGTTTCTGGTCTCACAAGACAGGACATGAGTACATCCACTGTTAGAAAACACAGGTGCTGCAAGCACAGTACAATGAAATGCAAGCCCACAACCTTTGTTTTTCAATTCTTTATATAACCAGATCAACTTAATGTACAGTACAGAAAATCCACTCAGCCTGCTTGCACGTGCATCGAGCTGATTATAAAGTTTCTCTATTTTAAATACCCTTCTATGCTTCTATTCAGTTACTAGCATTTGACTGTTACTATAATAAGAATCTGTCGCCAGCTACGCTAATTATGTACTTTGCTGATTTTTCATAACCAAGAAATTAAATTCTCAAATAAATTAATTAATAGTAATTCTATATAGCAAAATACAGCTTCAGTATAATGACATAGTAATTGGAGTATTATGTCCCTAATATAAAACCATATGCTAAATATAAAATCTTTGACAATACACAAGCAAACTGTCAGTTACCTTAAACATATGACTGGAGAACTTTATTATAACCTGCGGGGACCAGTTTGAATAGCTGATATGGACCCTGCCTCAGACCTAACAGTTACTTTTGTAAAGAGTCTTTTTTGCCTTTTTCATTCATTTGGATTAGACTTTTCTTATTTACTCAATAATAAAATTATTCAAGCATTAAAACAATCTTATTGTTTTGCATGGCGGTTGTTTGGCTGTATTTAACTTTTTCTCCACTTTATTTGTTTCTTAACCCACTATGACTCCAAATTCACTATTTTTTAAAATAAGTGTCACTGAGATCCGTTAAATAATGAGACATATACAAGACATGCTTTGTACTACTAAGAAAAGTGATGCTTTCGTCCTCTTTGGTTTATAATTACACTGCAGGGGATGATTTCAATGCAAAACAAGAACACGTTAAAATTTTGTGACTCTTTTGTTGACTTTCCCCTGAAGTACTGTTCTATGGAGGCAATCATGTATTGTTAATATTGCTTTTTAAACTTTTATTTTCAGATCAGATGTACCTGGAATACACTTCTGAACTTTAAACAACATTAATAATTAACTATTTAACATTAAGTAATAAAATGCTGTGTCATTATACCAGACTAAAGAAAATGCTGGTATTCAGTTTCCAGATGAGTTTACTCCCTTTACAAATTCCAGAACATTGTAAGAAGCCATCTTAGTTCACTTTAATTAACATACTGGATTTTCATAACACAACATTTCAACAGCAAATTATTTATTAGCAAGTGAATACTTTGCAAAAAAAAAAGTTCAGACTTTGCAAATTCTCCGCCAAAGCCTTTTAAGTCTTAACAGCTCATTCAAACTGAAATGTACATATTTATTTTTTATTCTCAAATATATCTTTATTAATTAACATCAATACAGACTGGCTCCTCAAACTACTTTTCTGGAAGGGTAGAGGAAAAATTCCACACAAAAGTTGTTTAAATAATATGATATTAACTAACACAAGAGTTCCTTGCTGTATCTATACTCTATCAGCATCATTTCCAAGAGCTGTTCAGACACAGTCATTAAAGACAACCATAAATGTATTTTGGCAAAATGCAGGTGCTTTCTAGCTATTCAGAAAAAAAACCACACAAAAAAATTTGATCAATCCACTATGGTTTTTTTCCATACATACATTCTTACTCTTGGGACTGGCTTTTTCCCAGGCCAATTTCATGAAACAATTTGAAGTCTTATTCATATTGGTCAAAAGAAATTGGCAGCCCTTTTCTTTTTTTGGGTAGAATGTCCTCAGCATTATCAAAAAATATTTTAAAGAGCCGTTGGGGACTGTTCATCCTTGGTAAGATGCTGCAGAGTGTGCTGCTGTACAGCAAGAGGAAGACAAAAGGGGCAAACCTAGAAAATATCGATAGGAACATCCATTGCAAGATGTTTGTGACATGGTCATAATTAATTTCCTTGTGGAACAGACTCCAAGGTGGTGAATCTGGACAGTAATTGAACTGTCCAGGTATCAGGGAACCAAAGTGAAGAACTACAAGAGCTCCACACAAGCTTCCTTCCCAACACAACCAATTATAACACATCTCTGGTGGGTCACAGCCCCGACTAGAATGTGATAGCTGGAACCAAACAATCTGTTGTGTCTTTAAAATATTTGTAAGTTTGCTTATTTAGGGTATCGACCTTTAACTGCTTATATTTGAAAGGGGTTATTCCACATCTCAACAATTCTAAGGTAGCATTTCCTATTTACTGCAAACCTGTTAATATTTCTGCACCCTCAGTGTCCAGTGCTACTCTTGAATCAGCTTTCATACTCCCCACTAAAATCACAATCACTTTTGAAGTTACTTTTTACCTTTTCTATAATGCCAAATGGAAATTTCCCTTAGAAATCTGAAAGCCAAATGTTAACCTCCCTACAAGATTTTTATGTTTCCATATTTGGCATACTTAGTTAGCATCAATTTCCTTTCCCCCCCTGTTTTTTTCCTGCTAGCACATAAGATAATATACCCATTTCAGTACACTCCAATGCTCATGCACCAGCATAATGAGTGTTTTTGCCAATGTACCTCTGGGGAAAGTGTTAGTAATTAAGTGTAACTGCCACAGCTGAGAGGACACAAAGAAAGCCTTTGTGTTGATTTCATGAACACTCCAGCTATCTAATAGTCAAAAAAACACTTTGGCTTCCATTTTATGTTAAGTATAGACATTCAGAAAAACATTTAACTCCATTTCATGCACTACAAAATTGTATTAAGTGCAAATAATGGACAGAGTATGAACTCAGGGGGCGATCGCAGCTTCCACCGCTGCTTACGAAACAGTGTTTGAGTGGCAACTACGGCTGAGATACCCAAGTCTGTATTAAACTTTCTAATAGTCGATGTCTATTCAACATACAACACAAACACGTCTGTAAGCATATCTGTGGACGATATTGTCTCATTGTGGCCAAACTACTCCTCTCATTTGATCTGCTGTAACACTGAATTCTATCACATTCACAGCTGGTAACAGAATTAATTCTCATCCTCTGTTGATTTTTTTCAACATACCCAATTACAATTTTTTTTTTATAAAAGAGGGGACAGTAAGTAGATCAGAACACAAAGAAGGAATGCAAGTCTTTGTCCCTGCTCTGTGTGTTTATAAATGTTATGCATGTATGCATATAAATACACACATTATGTATATTTTCTGCTGATTAGACAAGTTTACAAAATATGTAATCAACCAAAGCAATATAGCACAACCTTCATGAAAAGTCCTGCAGGATTTTTGTTTTTACTTCATGCTGATCTTGTACTAGCAAGTTACATATATTGGAGTTGCGATGAGTTTTCTAAAAGTTAAGTAAAATCAATGTGGTAAATTGCATTCAAATGTGTAGAATTATTGTCATCATTAATTTGACCTAATCACTGTATACACCAAACAACTGTCTAGATCATTTACTTCTGTTTGCTGTGAAGAGGTTCCAGGTCAGTCAGGCATGTTTGCAAACGTAAATGGTCCCAATTCCAAAGGCTGCAAGTTTGGTTTACAGAAGCTGAGATTTCTCTGCACCTTGGAGAACTACTGAAGCATAAATATTCAAGCTTGTCAATGCATTTTTAAGTGCACAAAATTTACATTCAAATTTCCTGTATGGGAAATTATAGAAAGTATTAACCAGAGAGATTTTATTGCCTGTAAAATTAATAATGAGAGAGAAGTTGAAGCACAAATAAAATGAATACTTATTCTTTTTAAACAAGTACTAGTGATTAATTTTGAATATACAATTTTAAAGCCAGAATTTATTGATGTATATCTAAAAAAAAAAAGTGATATAGCACAAGAAAAAATCCAAATCCAGGTGTTCAGTATTTTAGTTATAAGATTTTTTCATTATTATTATTATTTCCACTATTAAATTCAAGTGGGTTCCTAAAAGTCAAGGAAATTTCTTTCCTCCAGGTAACATTTTAAAGTATTATAAGATTTTGTATTTTTTACCCAAATCATTTGATGGTGCTGCTCTTAGTGTCTTGACAGAACCTTCACAGGCTTGAGAGGGGGGGCCTGTGCAAACCTCATGAAGTTCAACAAGGCCAAGAGCAAGGTCCTGCACATGGGTCAGGGCAATCCCAAGCACAAATACAGGCTGGGCAGAGAATGGATTGAGAGCAGCCCTGAGGAGAAGGACTTGGTGGTGCTGGTTGACAAGAAGCTGAACAAGACCCAGCAGTGTCCATTCGCAGCACAGAAAGCCAACTGTATCTTGGCCTGCATCAAAAGATGTGTGGCCAGCAGGTCAAGGGAGGTGATTCTACCCCTCTACTCCACTCTTACGAAAATCCCACCTGGAGTACTGTGTTCAGCTCTGGGGCCCCCAGCACAAGAAGAACATGGACCTGTTGGAGCAAGCCCAGAGAAGGGCCACAAAGATGGTCAGAGGGCTGGAGCACCTCTCCTATGAAGACAGGCCGAGAGAGTTGGGGGTTTTCATCCTGCAGAAGAGAAGGCTCCAGGAAGATCTTATGGCAGCCTTCCAGTACCTAAAAGGGGGACTACAAGGATGCTGGAGAAGGACCTCTTGCAGGGGCATGTAGTGAAAGGACAAAGGGCAATGCCTTTAAACTAGAAGAGGGTAGATTTAGATTAGATATTAGGAAGAAATTCTTCACTATGAGGGTGGTGAAACACCAGAACATGTTGCCCAGAGAAACTGTAGAGGTCCCACCCCTGGAAGTGTTCAAGGCCGGGCTGGATGGGGCTTTAAGCAATCTGGTCTAGTGGAAGGGTGTCCTTGCTTATGGCAGGGGGGTTGGAACTCGATGATATTTAAGGGTCCCTTCCAACCCAAACCATTCTATGAGTCTATGATCTGCAGGTACCCATAAGTCATATGTAGCCATTCTCTCTATTTTAATCCCTGTACTTAAATTAAATGTCAAGATCCAAGGCAAATCTTAAGTATACAGGTAGTCTCCTTAACAATGTGGTTAGTCTTACAGACTCACCAATCTCAAGTTTGTGATCAGACACATTCCTAAATCTTCTTAGAAATCAGGGTTTGAATATCAAAACTAAGATCTTAAGCAAAGGTTGAAAAACTAGCAGGATTAGTATTCGAAGGCCCCAGGTTAACCAGAACCTACACGACTACCAGAGCCCAGCATTAAATGTGAATAAAATACTCATTTATTCTATGGACAACAACTATTATTCAAGTTCTGACATGAAAGTTAAAAAAGCAAAGGGCTTCTTTAGATTTTGCTGTGTTTACAACCCCAGTACTAGAAACAAATCCTGAAGAGGCATAGGTGCTACTTCAGTCACTGTAAGCCACTGGAGTTCCTGACTTTGTACATAGGATGGTCTCTTTGTCCAGTTTAGATACCTCTAGAAAATTGCACGAAAGCCAGAATTTATCTCCTTGTCATTTTACAAGGAAAAACTACAAATTAATTCATGTTTAACCATATGGTTCAGTATTTAGGTTATTTACCATATTTACCTTTCTTTTGTTGCTATCAGATCCATTGCTACTAAATGGATCACTGAAAGCTGCACTCAAACATCCTCACAAAGAAAACAGTGACTAAGGTTACAGCCAAGATTATTACTCAGAATTGATTTCACTCTATAAAGAGGTACTCTGATTCCTAAGAAACATTAAAGACTGGAGCAACACTTCATTTTAATAACAGTGATTAGAATAAATTTGTAAACAAGCTTTAGCTACACCTATTATCAACCTGAATATATTAACATCAAGAGGAACAATTCTTTTGCATGGCAAAAACAATTGGGCATTTATTCTTCAGTATTTTAAACTCCCTTTAATTTATTTGCATATTTATTGAGCATATGCATTTGAATTTTGCTCCATGAGTTACTCAGACACAGAACAAAAGGTACCAGTACTGCAACCACCTCTGCATAATTTCTTCTGTATCAGTCAATACTCTTTCCTCCAAGGAAGATTTACATTCCAGTCAAGGGTGAAGAGTCCCAAAGTACATGCAGTATTCCTATGCCTATTTGCCAGAAAAGGCAAAATTCAAAGATGTGGTGCATGAAGTAAATGCTAATTGGGCTACAAGAAAATACACAGGCAGATGAGTCAGCACCAGCAAGGCAAAGGACAGAAGTGAAGCAAGCAACGCTACCCAGAACCACAAGGAAGAAAGCCCTTCCTCCCTGTACACAATACATTATACCTTTCAAGAAGATCCAGCCCTGAATCCTATAATCAATGTGCTCATTTTTTCAAGTGAAGACTGCTGCAATGTGTAATATCAGCTACCTAGACTGTGCTCTTTTTTTTTTTATAAAAATCTATTGCTTTACACATTATATAAAAAACTCACCACAGAAATGGTAGAAATTGTTGGCAGCGCACAGATCCACAAGTGATGCATGCTATCCAGAAACTGCTCGTTTTCAGCATTCTACTGTAATACGCGATGATCTGTGTCTTCCTCTTTCACAATACCAAATAATGACTTTTGCTCAACTATTAATGCACAAGCACTAAGTGGAGCTCACTTCTAGACTACCAGTTTTCAATTTAAAGCACCTTTTTACAGGCAGAAACATAAAATTGAAAAATGAAGAACTGACCAAGGAAAACCACAGAAGCTGAATCTTAGCACTAAATTTAGTTGCAAGAGAATCTAATCCAGAAATTCTTATTTAGAGCCTACATGATATATATTATCAAGAACACATGACCAAAACTAAACTGGATCCAAGCATGTGTTAATTTTAAGTGTAAAAACAGGAAAAGTTCTTAACAAGTGAAAATATTTCTGTTTATTTTTGTAATATCATAGATAGGTGTCATTGACAAAATTATAAATAAAACATTGCATTAGAAGCCAAAGTCCCTGGTCATGTTTGCAATGGAAACATGTTTATGCATTTCAAACTGAAAGCATAACTTCTCAAAAATACTATGAAAAGATACTTCTTACATTGCAAAATAAATCACAAGGATTTTCCACAGTGAGAAAAAATTATATCGGCGTTTATTCATTTCGCCATATTGCAAAAGAAAAGCAAAGACGCACACCTTTCTGCCTTTTATGACAACTTCCTCTGAATAAGCTCTGAATTCTGGAACAAAACCAGAGTAAGTGCATACAGGCCAAGCCAAAGCACCCCTTAGAAGGGTTTTCAAACAGAAGCATTTCAGTTTCACATGACGGGACACTATTCTGTCCTGGCAATGAAATTACAATTAATGCAATTAACTTCTGGTGTCACAGGAGCTGTTGTCCAAGTCTTTTTTCCACAGACAAGCTCCTCTTTTCTTGATGTTTGTCCAAAGACCTGTCACACTTCAGATCTTTGACACAAACAACATTGTTCTTTAGCAGGCTGCAAGCTTATCTGAAGAGGGTTTTGTTTTCTTTTTTTTTTCCTGAAGTCAGTTCATAAGTAATTTATTTATACATTCTACATCCCAATTATCAAAGCAACATGAAATCTTGATAGCTTCCCATAAGCAACTTTAATTACATCACAGCAACTACAGCCACTGCATTTACCATCAATCAAATCTTTACATGGGGTCTCCCATCTACCCTTCATGTTAGGGGGATTGTCACTGTCCTCACTGAAAGTTCTTTTTCAGCTTTCCTCGGTGAAATGTTTTCTTGTCTAATGTCCTCTCCCACCTCCATCTCTCTGGATGAGGTTGCCGCTGTGCTGTAGTCGCTGCCTGCGAGGCCAACAATGCCTCACTGTTTCCTCCAGCCTGGTCTCTGCAATGCCATTCTCTCTCCTGCAATGCTCAGCCAAAAGGCCAAAAATAAGTTTACCATGCCTTTTGAGGCTACCATAATACACTTAATAGCGCACTTTTTTAAAAGATTACATTTCATTATACTTACCCATGACAAACTCTTAAATTCTAACTGCAAATAATGTTATTACAAATAATATTATTGCAACCTTATTTACTTTCTGCAGTGCAATCGGCATGAAAAGCTCCTTGACTCATAGGGAGGGAGGCAGGGGGGAGGACACACGTGATATCAAGTGAAGGCAGTTGTTTTGCTTGAACTTCAATTTCCAATAATAGTTCCTAACGCAGAGGACTTCCTGAGAACAGCTGTTGCTGATAAGCTGCTTTGCCTCTTCAGGTTTAATGGGTTTTTGATAGAGCCATTTGAAGTAAGGCTTTATTTTAAAAAGTCATCCCTCATTAGACAAGGAAGTTTCTTACCAACTTAAGAGTTGTTGTCTGTTTATGGCAACATTTTGGTACTAAGAATTCCTCACTCAGGTAAAGAAAGGCACTAACTAGTAAATGCAGATGCCTGCTTTGTAGACGAATCCCAACAAAACCAGGAATTAATTATTAAAGTAAAAAATATTGTGGTAAACAGCAGTATTTCATATACCTTCAATAAGCAAATGTCTTGGCTACAGACAGAAACTGCGAGCACAGCTTTCCTACATGACCAACTTCTTTAAACAAAAGGAAAACCTGAACCAAAAATTCCAAAACACCAGAAGCCATTATCTGCCTTAGACTTTGAACGAAGGCCTGAAACCCTGCATCTGCGCTGAACGCTCTTTTTCAGAGTTTGGAGGCTGGGAGTATTTTCCCTCGGTGCTCTTGAAAGATTTTAACTTAAACTGCAAGAAAATCTTTCCTGCTTGCTTCACCAATTGCAGCTCAGGTGGTTGTTACCAACTTATTTTTCTTCCTTACTTACAGGCTTTTAGTAATAAGTGTCTGTTGTGCTCAGTGAAAATACTGTTTATAAACATACATAATAATACGTGATAAATAGGTAAGCATAGAATGTGATAGACTAAATCATGAAGTATAGAATTTAAGATAAAAGCATTTTACCGATTAGCACAAGTATTTCTTGCTTTTTGATCCAGTCCAAAAATCCCAATTATCTTCAGATGCATGAAATAATGCCTTGAGTTTTTCAAGCAAAATTTTGCAGGAAACTACTTTCTGTGTACTTCAAATGAAAATAATTGCAGAGTTCTGGTTCAAAGCATCTCTGAATATCTATAGCAAAATATAGAAGCCCTACAATGTTTTTATATCCCAGGTGAAAGATTAAATCTAAAAAAAAAAGTTAATTTCACAACTCTGTTCAATTCCTGGATTGCATTAGCATCCTTCCAGGAAATGCACAATAAAATCCTGCATATTTTTCTATTCACAAGTTTAGTTTCAAGTCCACTCTAAAGATGTTCTTTTTTAGGTATATAACATATATACAAAAGGTTATTTAGATTTCTGTGATCTACCGCAGCTAAGACTAAGCTGCAACAGATGCATATAAATGGTATCTTTAAAACCCCCATAGTTTTCCTGTTAACGTACATCACTTTGCTTAAGCTTTCCAGTATACTTACTCTAGTTCTTGAAAATTAATATTGCACATGACAATGTTTTAATGCCAGCAATTTCTACTAAATTAAACTGAATTTTAGTACATTTCTATTTTGTTTCACCAAGGCAGACAGCATTCCCTCAACTCTCAGCATCTTACAATCAAGCAGAGAGCTATTCAAGCTTGCCTCCTAGCTCTTTTGTCTTTAGTGCTGATAATGGAAAAATAAGTCCTCCTTTCATCAGCTGTTTGTTACATGCTTTGTTTCAGCATTATTATTTCTTGTACCCTTCCCTCCCCGTTTTTTCTTCCTTTTAATTTCAGCTTGAACTGAACCACTCATTTAGATTTTCTGTAAAATAAGCACTGCATTTGTATTAGTAATGAAATTAAGTGAGCATACTCTATTAAAAGCTCTGACTAGCTCTATGAACCACCACTGAACAAATACAGCTCCACTGTGAGATGTACCTAGCCATGATATGAAACAATTTTTGTAACTTGTTAGCAGATATGATTAAGATGGTTGTGCATATTTTGGCAAATTTGTGAATATAGAGTTATTTCAGAAAGCAGCTATAAAATTCAAGCTAGAAATTAGAATGGATCATTGAACTAAAATGCAGGATTTAAAGAAATTGCCTGAGATATGGAAGATTGTTAGAATGAGCTCAAACATAGTAAAAACTAATCTATGATTAGCATAAAGCTTCCATGGTTACAATACTACCCAACATTTTCCAGAGCACAAGGGATACTTTTGCATCACACAAATTTCACTCCTGAGCTATGAAAACCCATCAAGAGGAGTTTCTAAGGCTTTCCTGATTTTCAGTCTGGCACTATTCAGTGTTTACAAAAATGATCTATATAATGAAACAAAGCTACAAATGAATTGTAGCTTCCAAAACATGGGTTGCAGTGGAAGTTCTGATTTCCAGGAGAGGATTTTCATGGTAAGTTAGAGAAATAGCACGAAAACAATAGGAAGCAATTTAACTAAGGGAAACATACTATGCATAAGGCAGCAGAATCTCATGAATAAATAGGTTTGGTAACTACTGAAAAAATAACAGTCTAGGGAATTATTGTAAGTTACCAATTGAAAGAAACAACAAATTGATGCTGTGGAAAGAAAAAAAAAAAGAGAAGGACATGCAATTATACAGTACACATTACTACTCATCATACTTTAAAGAAAAATGTAAAGAAATTTCAGATTGTTTTCTAATAAAGGATCAGAACAGACACATTAGAAACCTTTTTAAAAGACTGAGCACGAGTGATGCATAAAGAACTCATCAGTTACTCATTCACTTAGTCTATTTACACTGAATGTCAAGCAAAAACTAAACTTCATTTGCAGAAAAAAGAAATTGATATTTGCTATAAGAAAAATCTTTTCAATTATAATTTTGGTGAGCACTGGAGCATGATATTTACATAGGCTATAGATACCCTTTGTTGGTGGTTTTCAAATATAGGTGGACTAATACTGGTTAGGGTTATTGCTCCTGTTCCATGATGGAATGAACTACATGATACTACAAGTTTACTTCCATCCAGATATTTTTATTCTTCTATGTGTCTCTAACTAAACACAGGATGTAAAGTTTGTGCTGTTGCTGCAGGAAGAATATATAAAGAAGAGAACACTGTTGTCACACTCATGCCAAAGATGAATCTTACATCACTGGAGTAGAAAAAATAGTTACACTAAATAGTTGCAATAGTTGATATTAGAATGACAGGGACACAGGTCCAGACCCATATCTATTTTAGAGAAAAAGACTTTCCTATCAGCACAGTGCTTTAAAGAAATAGCCTTCTGTAGTTAGGTGCTTTGTCTGCAACAGTCAAGCTGCAAATACACTCAGTTTATATCTATACAGACTCAGATGATGTTACTCATTTACTACTTCCAGGTGTTTTGTGAAAAGATACACAGGTTTTCTTCTGAAAGAGACAGGAAAAGAATAAAAAGAAGCAACTGGCTTCAAAGCAGCATAAGCAAGTGCCAACACCTTATGCAAAAAAAGATGATGCCCGCAGTGTGATGTGAAAGGAAAATACGGTGAGCCAAGACTGCTCCTCCTTCTGCAGGTTCAAAGGCACATGAAGAGAATCACATCAGTGCATCTGTATATGGATAGAAGAGAAAAAGAAATGCAAGATAGAAAGAACCAGAATAGGTAGTCACTGCCTGCCAAAAGAAGCTTTCACAAAGAGAAGTGTCGTAGACAGGGATAACTGTAACCATCTCTTCTACCTGGAGTAATCATCACCTACCTGTGTTTCAGCATAGGCACTAATTACAATAGTGAAGCTGCAGCAATAGCTGCAGCACATCTCCATCACCACTCAGTGGCAGGATGTGTTTGCTTTCCTCGCCCTCATCCCCCTCACAGAGCGGGCTCAGAGTTGCTATCAACATCACTGTGCTTCTGAGTCAGACTGCCTGAACTGGTATAAAGCAAAGTATAACCTGAAATCGCAACTCAAGAAGCTTTTAAATAAACTCTGCTTATGATATTGCCCTAACAGAACTGACAACTATTTCACTCAATTAACTGTCGGTGAAACCACATGTAAAATTTGAAGTGATCACACTTGTCAAATATCCAAGCTGATCCACTTCTAGCAAGATCCGCTCATTAATTTTGTGTGCATCTAGACAGAATCCAAAGTGTCAAACAGATATGTTGATAAATTAGGATATGGGAATGACAGAATCTACTCTTAATTAGTAAGCCTTGCTAGTTTCACTGAAGCAGAATCGCCTTTTAAGAAACTAATAGCTGTTTTAGCCCACAACAACTACTATTGCCACTCATACACAATCATCTTTCATCTTCAAGAGTGGACAGCTCTATTAAGTTGTTCTTCTAGAAGAACAGATGCTACTCATTAACTTCATCCATGGTTATTAATCACATAACATTAGAATGCTTTTCAGATGCTCTATATATCCTTCCCCAAAAACCAAAGTGAAAACAGCTTTATTGTTGACCACAGCAACAAGATTCAAGATCTTTTCTTCAAGAGTTTGAAGAAAAAGAAAAATCAAATTCTTTTCTTATGCGATAGACCATTATACACACCCAAGCCTGACATTTTAGGGACTGCTCATCACTTTAAGAACTGCAGCGTAGACCTCCATTTCTTTCAGAACATGCTGGGAAAACTCTGGCTGGCACAGAATGCCTGCGGCAAGATTAATTACCAACACAGAGAAAAGCTGCTGCCATGCTGCCCCTTCTTCAGTCTCCGTACTGATTTCTCAAAGTTTCAGGCTTATTTAAAAATGTTTATTCTCTCATGGAACATTCTCCAGAGCTATGACCTTCCTTATTTATCTGAGGAAACATAGGTCCCCTTATACTTTCCATTGACAGTTTATATTCTCTATAGCTTAGTCTATTAATTATCCCAAAATAGAAATAGAAGTTGGCAGATATCAGATTCTTTGTAAATTCTACGTTATGGGGACCTGCTGACTTAGACATCCAGCAGCCTGTTCTGTATCTAAGTTTAAGATAAAATAAAATGGTTTGGGGGATTTTCTGCAAGCTTTCAAGTGCATCCAAAAATATTCTTCTGCCCTGCCTGCATCTCTCTCCCTGCACTAAACTTGTTACACATCGTTATCAAAAACTTTTTGGCAAGAGATTTATTGTACTTTGATATACAGAAAAGACTGAAGAACTATAATCTGAAGTAGACAATATCACTCCTCTTCATACTTTGAGTGACTGGACTCCAAAGAAAGCTACCATCAAAAAAGCAGAAAAGGAAGAGCAAACGCTAATAAGCTCATTATAATGATGACAGTACATAGACCAAAAATCTTCTAGCAATGATGTACATATTTGAAAATTATAGACATGCTGTCTCAATATTTGTTCTTTGGACGTTAAGCCAACAATAATTAGCTTGAAATCAAAGCAAGAAGAGAAACCTCTGTTAGTTTCATCTTCTCAACAGAAAACATTAATGGCAACATAAAACACAGACTAGCATTTCTATTTGCAGTGTAATACCGACCAACTTTCCAGTCAATACTTTTTTGGGGGGGGGGGGGTGGGGGGGGGGGGTGGAGGGGTGTGGAATTCTGTTACTTTCATTCATGTTGTTGTTTGTCCTATGATACATCCTTGCTTTAACTGCTCCTACCCTGCTTCCTCCTTTCCCCTGTCTATTCTGCTCTCAGTCTTTTCACAGCCCTGTTCTAAGACCCAGTAACAACATCTCCAGAAGAGACTGTTTTTAAACAAGCCGAAGTGAACCAACATACAGCAGCATGGTTATCTTTTCTTCCATTAGTTAATTGGATTGGTTTTATTAAATACAAGCCTTTTTTATAACTCTGATGATGAAAGTGCTGACCAAAAACAACAAACAGTTGCCTCAAAGGAACAATTTTGCTAAGTTACCTAGGAACAGCCAGTGCTCATCTCCCAGAAATTCACATAACTAGATTACAGCTCCCTCCACATATCTGCCAGTTATACATAAAAAGTATAGCAAATATTTGGGATTACCACTATTTATTCAACTGGGCAGTTCACGATTTAAAAAAAAATTATAATATGCATATTAAAGCACTACATAATTTTATGTTTCTATATTAAAGTTAATAGAGAGAAGCAGTTACAAACTTTTTAAAGCTTACAAGAGTATAAAAAAGACAGAAGGTCAGATGCAGCACAAGACAGAAAAGGCAAAACTGCCTGCACTAGCTAGCAGCCAGTGAGTCACCTAACCAGAGAGAGTGAAAAAATAAAGATTCTAGGCAACACTGACATTTCAGTAGCTTTTTCTTCAAGTCTCCAACAAATAAACTGTACACCATCCTGAAACCTTAGGCTAGCCACTTCAATCATATATTCAGGGGGATTTCTGGCCTGAAGACCCTTACTGAATTGAGTTGGTCTTAAGGCATCAGCCAGCCAGGTTCTGAACCATTAGCTTTCAACCACACAGTCCCAGGATTTTATTTATTACTAGAACTAACCAGGAAGCACATATAAAAGAACAAAATACATCTGTTTGATGCCTAGCTATATGCTGATTATGATTTTCAACACTTGTGACTTAGAGCTCTTTTGAACTTTTAAAACATATAGACAATAATTAACATCAATCCAAGAATCTCTTCAATTTGAAGAGGACCTTTTTAGTGGTTACTGAATCTTATTCAAGTATAAAGGAAAATAAATTGGCTTATAAGCCAAGGCTTTTTCCAAAAAGTTCAGTTAAATTCAAAAAAAAGTCAGGTAAAATACGATAAGCATCCCTCAGGACACCAGCTTCTCTGCAGTTTCTGAATACCAAATATTGCACATAATCATATCTGTGAAAGTGAAAAAGACAGTTTCACTCTCCATTTTCATACCCTTAATCTCATCACTAATCAATCTGTGAGACACATGAAAACCTTAGACTTTTTCAACATCGTGGCTTACTGTGCTTCAGGTAACAGCTCTGACTACTGACAGGAAAAAGTCATATATCAGCAAGCCCCACATCCCCCAGACCCGTCCATCTTCCAAGGATCCAAGGCCTCAGTCTGATACCTTGGCTGAGACATCTACATAACCAGTTGTGCTGTAAGAAAGCTCTGCGGGACTGTTGAGCAAAGCCACACAAGACAAAGGTAAAGCTGGCTTCCCCGGCCAGAATTGTTGAAAGAGGGATTGTTAGCTGCTCTGGTAATCAATAGGAAAAAAAACACCAACATGATATGGTATAAAACCCTTACAAATTAACAGGCAATGGGTAGAAGATGGCAAGTCAACAACATCACAAACCTATTTTGGAAAACAGTAGAGGCCAGCTCTTCCTCTCCTGACTGATGCCTGCCAGCAAAGGCTCTTTAGGTACCTTTATCCCAGGCAGTGAGCATACTAATGCTCAGCTTAGTAGATCATTAAATTCTAGATATCTTTTGTTAGCCAATATATAAGTGCATTATACTCTTAAGTTGTGCATCTCCTGCTCACGGATTCTCTTTTTTCAGATACATTCAGCTGTGCACAAAATGACCCCAAAAGGGAAAGTAACAAAGCCAAATTTCCTAAACAACTAAGGAGATTAAAGCATTCCAATTTTCAAAATAGATTTAAATCCTAGTTGAACTAACAACTGTTAAGAAATTACCTTTGTTAATATCTACTAGGTTCTTAGTATACTACTTACACATCTAACTTGGAAAACTTGGTCCCAAGCTGACCGCTGTTCAGAAACTAACAATAAGGCCATTACAGGAATCTAAAAAAAAATACATGACTCGATCTACCCATGAACAAGGTCACAAGAATTTTATTACTGAGTCCTGCAAACACTGGGAATTTGCCTTTTGTCACTGGTTTCAGAGGGAGTAATCAAAACACCAAAGTTAAATACAGGGATGTTAGGAGGTCCAGGGTCTAGAGTCACTATGAATATGTATTACAGCATTGCTTTCATGACTAAACAGTACATGTAGAGAAGTGTGGAATATAGTCTTTCATGTTTAAGAAGTCTTAAATTCAACTAAAAATGCTGATTAAAGACTCAAGCAATATCTATACCTCTCTTTCCTGAGGTAAGGAAAGGCATTTTGTGAGATTAGAGTTAGCTGAGTTTGAGGAACCTGGGTCTATCTGAACAAGAACAATATTACAAGTAGTAGAAAACCTTTCTGGAACTTTTACATTTCACTTTTAAATTAGAACTAACTATAACACGATGCCATTTGGCGACTCTACTCACAGTGTTCATCTGAAAGTTTTAAATGGGGGCTGAGGACAACTTTGGGAAATGTTAAGGCGATTTTTTACTTTAGTCTGAAACACTCCACTGTGCATTCATCTAGGACTGGAAATTTGCCAGTTTGTTACGGGTTTTCAGTCTTTTTTCTAGATGTTTTTAATTGTCCAAACCTGCAAGCGTAATTAAATCTTTGCAGAACTTCCAAGCCTTATGTTCTTCTAAGGATCTCACTCGTATTTACTTCTCAGGAGAGTCAGTGTTTTCTGAAGTCACAAATATGTAAGGCCAGTTCTCTACAGGTTCTTTTACACCTAAGTAGTTTACCACAGGTTTATGCATTATCATACTTTTGCCAAGTAACAGTTTATTCTGCACACTTTATTTTTTCCCCTGCATACTTTTTCTTTTTTTTTTTTAACCACAGTCACTGATGCATAGGATTTCTTCACTGATAAGCTGAAACAAATCAACTGTTGTAATACTGCTGCCATACAGCAAATCAATGCGCCACAAGACTTGACATGCATTATGTACTCCCTGGTTTACACAACAGTGTTTGTGGTCATGAAGGGTACTAGAATAGGGGTCAGAGGAGATGCATGAGGAAGGTTATTTCCACACACAAGCACCTGGTAAAAAAGATACAGGAAATATCACTAAAGTACCTTGCAACGAAGTTATAATGAAAACTGTGAGATCACAACCCCGGCGTTAAAACCAATGTTGTCACTGCATCAACTTTTAAATTACATGCATTGAATTACTGGTAACATCGATCCTATTGCATTGTGCACCAATATTGGTGTCTTTCTAAGTATTGCTAATGATATTGGATAATATTTCTTTCATTTTTTCAAGAGAAAGCTGTCCATTATCACAAATGGCAGAAACAGCAGGTCCCTGAAGGTAAGTTGCATATTGTATGACAGACATAGGAAAACGAGACAACATTTTCTGCCTCATCTGCAATCCACACTTCATTTTACTGGTCTATTCAGGCTGGGTAATTTCTGGCTGTTACTGAGACAAGATTTAATGTACTATCATTAGTCTGGTGCTTTTCTTGAGGATCTTGAAGCGCTACTGTAAGCTTATTGCAAACGGTTTGGAAGTACAGGTAATATTTAGTACAGTACTAATTTCCTTAATATATTCAAAGTCATATCTTTGGAAAAGCTAAATAGAATCACAGAATGGTTTAGGTTGGAAGGGACCTTGAAGATGGTCTAGTTCCAACCCCCCTGCCATGGCCAGGGACACCTCCCACTAGACCAAGTTGCTCAAAGCCCCATCCAGCCTGGCCTTGAACACCTCCAGGGATGGGGCTTCCATAACTTCTCTGGGCAACCTGTTCCTGTGCATCACCACCCTCACAGTAAAGAATGTCTTCCTAATATCTAATCTAAATCTACCTTCTTCCAGTTTAAAGCCATTACTGCTCGTCCTATCACAGCAGAGATGCTGTTTTTACGAATAAACTGTTCTTGCTTTTTTGGCAATTATTTCCATATTAGATTCCTTTTCCACTTTTGAATTGTTCTGAGTTATTTTTCATTATACAAATTCATTTCTGAAGAAATGTCTACACTATCAGCCATTTTATAAACCCTGGCTTGAATAACAGCTAAAAGAAAAAAATATTGTGTAGCATCCTTGGCAGGAAGGAAAAGGACAGGCAAAGAACACAAAATTTCAGAGTTCTATTCATTATACGCGAAGCACTCGGTCTTGCCCAATGTACCAAGTCTGAAGTCTTTGAGTTATATTCTTTTTTATTTTTTGATTTATTTTCTCCTTTGCATTTAAAAATATGAAAAGGCAAAAAACTATTGTAATGGCAAAGGAAGCAAAGCTAGAAACCACTTCATTACCAAGCAAGCAGTAACATCCATTAATGCACAAAAGAGTATCACAGGATATTGTACGAAGGACAGAAATATCACCTAGAATCCTAAAACAATATTTTCTTTTCAATTTTAGAAGAGGAAAAACACCTCACTGACTGCAAACCCAAATCACTTTTCTTCTTTCCTTGCAGCAGGAACCCGGTTACAGAAGTATCTTTTATGTGCTGACTACAGACATTTTACTTCATTTTTTCATTTTAGATGTTACTCTAACAGAAAAGATGGTTACCCAGCTTTGGATTATGATGCTTATTTATTTTGAGTAATCTTTCTTCTGATATTTTCATAGCTCAGAGTGGAGAATGTGATCTTAGCTGACAGATAAGTAGAAATACTTCCTACATTTGTATCAGTAGCAAAACAATAAATATTTTTTTGTTGTTATATGGTCTTTCCTGAACAGTTTATCAAGAAAAAGGGACTTGAAAATGCAGTCGTGTAATATTTGGACAAGCTTTCTTAAATACAGTGTGCAGTTTTCATTGCATAACATCTAGCATTATTTCTAGCAAAGTGTTTCCCCAATATTTCTCAGTATTTTATCTAGCTGTTTTACTGCTGCTAAGTGAGCTAACAGTCACAATTATTTTCTCATTTTAATATGTAAATTAGAGCCTGTTGTTGCAGACATCTTACTGTGACATTACAAATTTCAAATTTATTCTGTCATACTATTGCTCTATCTCACACAGTTGTAAAGCATGATGTAACCGCAGATAACATCAGCTTTGAGTAACCAGTAAGACAGTCAGCAAACTGGACTATCAAAATATTCAGTGTTTCCTACTTCATTGAGTATCAACAGTAAAAGCGTATAGCCCTGAAGATCCCGCTGGCTACCTCAGCTTCGAAATGTCAAATAATCTTGTCAAATACTAGGGAGCTACCACTTTCTAACTTTGGCAAGTTCTCAGATTTGTCTTTGTAGTTCCCCATCTGTGCAACAGAAATGGCTATCCTACAAAGGCACCCAGAGAACAGCAACACACTCGTGCTTGGTGCTTACGCTTTGCCAGTTACCATCTTTGTCTGAAATAACATACTGGATACCTAGGAAGGATTCAGTATTAACACAGATTAATACCTTATTCCTTGACTGGATAAATCTGTTGAGCTGGTTTCAGATGGGAAAGAGATAATTTTTCTTTCTAGTGGTTGCTGTGAAAGGAATGTCCATAATACCCTAGTGTTTTTAGTTTTTGCTAAGTGATGTTTACACTATTCAAGAACTTTTTTTTCAGCTTCCCGTAGAAGCATAGACAGAATGGCCAATGAATTATTCCATACCACAGGTGACATGCTCAGTATATAAATAGGGGTTAGCCAGGAATCTGCAATCACTGTTTGAGACAGTCCCAATTCACCGGGCAGTGAGAGTGACCTGTGTCATTATTATTGTTGCTATTATTATTGTTATTTTTCCTTTTCTCTTATTGATTCTATTCAACTGTCTTTATCTCAACCCACAAGGTTTTTTCCCTCCCTTTCCCCTTCTCCCCTTCCTTCCTCCCCTCTTCTTGCAGGGAGGGTGGGAAGAGGGGGGTGTGAGCGAGCGGCTGCCCTGTTCTGGTTGCCAACTGGGGTTAAACCACAGCATCTGTTTCAGTCAGAGAAGGAAAGTGCAAGAAATGAAACACCAGTAAGTGCATCAGAGTCAGACCAGTAAGGAATTCCTGTAGTCAAGGTATAGTGTTTTAGAAGTTCGTCTAGATGTACCCAAGTTTGTCTACCCCAGAAGTTCCACATATAACTTCATTTCCTTGAATTTTAATGCAGAACCTACAAATCACTTAAATGCTGTTCAAATTTATCGGTGTTATAAATTTGAAAGTGGAAGTTTGTCTGTTTTATACTGCTCTCTGCACTTTTTCCAAATGCCTGTATCTCTGACTGAACAAACATTTATAGCACTGTTCAAATTATACACTATGCATGATGTTGTTCTACCAAAAATAAAACATAGTAAAACAACCAGCAAGCTCACACCAGATGAAACTGTCTAATCGTTTTTCTAAATTGTAGCACTGCCTGATTTTGTGGGGGGAAAGAAACCCAAAACAATCTGCTACAAAATGCTTCAGTTGACCAGTAAATTTGATATATTTTTCATGCATTAAGGAAAGAGATCTGAGTGTTCTGTAGTTAGCATACTGTTATAGTTGGATAAGTCACTATGCTGATGATGACAAAATAGCTAACATCCCAGACTCCCAGTTATGCAAAGCTAATTTAATACAAGGGAAAGCTTGTATATCATCTTGTGCATTCTTCACCTGAAAAAAAAAAAGGGAAAAAATACTACTGGGCTTTGCCCTTAAATCTGAAAGCTATCAGTTCTAATCCCTCTGATTTGAATAACACTGGACAAGAAACCTAGAAGGAAGGGGTTTTTTTTAACTACTCCACTGGGCATTTAGAGTTGGGTTTAATACTGAACTCTAGTAAGACTTCCTGTGAAATTTTGAACTCATCTTCATTTCCAAAATTTTCACCTAGAAATTTGAGGTTTTAGGCTCAAAATGAACACCAGAAATTCCTGAGTACATTACCTAAAATGCTAAGTACGCCCTTCACATTTACACTCTTTGTGGATTATCTCATTTAACACAAAAGAACTGTTTACAAACTTGTGCACAGTCTAGCGCCTGATAAGATCCTGCGAGATTTGATAATATGTGGAAAAAATCTAAGTTTATATTTAAGATATTTACAGATTAATATAATTATTATTCATACTACTAGTATTATACAGAATAGTTCTATTATTAATTTTCATAAAAAGAAAACTTAAACCAGTGTAAAAATATTTTTTTAAAAATAATGGATGTAGAGCAACATTAAATTTCCTTAAATCTATATTCCCCATAAAATACTGCCTGAAATAAAAGTTACAAATCTTTTGGCTATTGAGTTTAATAAATTGTATTCCCAATCATCATGAGTATTATGGTGATAACAAAAGGCGTACACTAGCTATCCTCATCTGTTCACAAATACCTGTTCAGGCCATTTCTTGTCCCTGCCCATGGCAGGGCGGTTGGACTAGATTATCTTTAAAGGTCCCTTCCAACCCAAACTATTCTACGATTTTGATTTCTCCAGCCATATTAGCATTACAGCTGTCTTAATTAAAAAAAATCATTTTGCACAAATTAGGTAGAATTTCTTTTAAAGAATAGGGAGGTCACCCATTGTCAATCCTTTTTGCATTAAGATCAAGAGAAATCGTTCCACTGATTTGACACAAAGAACTGACTGGATCACAAGAAATTTTGGACTAAATCCTGCATGTATCTGAAATGAGTAAGCCATAGAAAGAGACTTGCCTAATTCCAGTATAAGGCTATTAAACCAGGCCTCAAAATCAGACAGCCTAGTTAAAGTGTTGTTTCATTTGGACTAAATAGTGAGAAACTGATTAAAAAATGAAGACCACCAGATCATATGCGCTTTGGTTGCAGTAATCAGAAATACACAAAATTTGGAAAAGAGCTGCAAAAATCCTTCAAAAGGACATCATAACTGATGCCAAACATGGTTCCATGATCTCTAACTAAGCATAACACTAATGGCAAAAGCTGAGGTAAGTGAAATAACATCTTAAATATTTCCCATTTCAGAAAGTTGCTGACAGGGCAAAAGAAGTTTGTCTAAGAAATAAAACCATTAAGAATACAGGAATTGATTTCAGAAATGAAAAGACAACACTTCGATTTACTGTGTAAGAGGTGGTTGATATCTAGGACATCTGGTATTTGTCTAATACAAATAGAGGCTAAACAAGACAACTGCATAAAACTTCAGCTATCCCATTAACAAGTCAATAAAACCTTACACAGAGGCTTTCTAGCAAGGAAGAATGCGAGACAGCAATATAATTGCTATGGAATTTCTCAAGCTGTTTCTTAAATTTATACATTTGAAAAGTTTGTCTGGGATTACACAACCATAGTAAATGAAAGTAATTTATAATGCAAGATTAGTGTGTTACTTTAAGTTATACAAAAATTCAAAGTAATTTCTTCTCCTCCTCCCCCAAATAAATATTTTTCATCTTGTATGCATTATTTAGTATCTTAAGCCTTCAAGCCACTGCTTATTGTAGAAAGCTCACAAATTATCTCTTCCACATCAGTCAGCTACCCTTAGAAAAGCATACAAAATAGGGCTTTTTATACAGTATCTGCCTGTGACCATAATTACTTTACCATATAAATATACTTCATCTGCAGACTAATATGAGTTGATTTTTATATAGTAGTACACTAGATCATTAGCAAATAAGTGTTTGTGTCTGAACCTGATAGAGCTATTTCAAGAGGAAAATTTATTCATGAGACAAGTGAAACAAAACGAGACTGTCCCAAACCATGTGGTACCAATATGGGAAAGTCATGGCTTTTATTTTCTTGTTTCCTAGGAGTAAATAGATTAAAAAAGGGTCAGAACCAGCCTCAGGTTCAGCCTGTCACAGACAATTACAATACACAGTGCATAATCTCAAGAAAATGCTTCTTATTCTTCCTTATTTCACCTGTTGTTATCATTGATAAAAGATGACAACATTTGTTATGGTCAACTTTCCAGTCTGAAGCAATTACATTTTCTTTTATGTGCAACGAGTTCTAGGAAATAGTAATCACTCTCCTTCACGTCAGGTCTTCTTGGAGGAGGGCTGACTCCTCTGATGACAGAGCACCACAAAACATAGCAGTTTGTGACTGGAAGTGCCCATGTAAAAATAATTACAGTGTGTTGAGGACAAAAAGTTCGGTAAACAATGTCCCTCCCAATACCCCTCAGCTCTAACTATGTTAAAAAAAAGGACACTGAAGATTACATACTGAATTGCACTTGATGGGCATCGTCTAAACATTATTATAGTAGCCTGCAAATCCAGCTATCAAAAGGGGCAGCACTAAATTCCAGGCACAAGTAGCATGTAATTTATCAAAATGTTTTTGTTCACCTAGAAAGCCACAAAGGCATTAGTCTCAATCAACTGCTCTTCAAAGAGTATAAAAAATATTAATGTGTGTATATCATTAATTATCATATATACTGGGCATTTTTCATTTAAAATTGTAATTAAAAAAAACTCAATAAGGGATAATATGCGGGATATATATAAGAGATAATATATAAGTGATTATAAATATATGAGGAATAATAATCCAATCAGGGAGAAGCTTTCTGTTTCTTTAGAAAAATCACCTAGTGCTAACTATCAGAATTCATAGAATCATAGCATTATCTAGGTTTGAAGGGACCTTTAAGATTATCGAGTTCAACCATCAACCTAACACTGCCAACACCACCACTAAACCACGTCCCTAAGCACCATGCCTACCCTTCTTTTAAGTACTGTCAGGGATGGTGACTCCACCACTTCCCTGGGCAGCCTGTTCCAATGCTTAACAACCCTTTCAGTGAAGAAATTTTTCCTAATATCCAGTCTAAACCTACCCTGGCGTAACTTGAGGCCATTTCCTTTTGTCCTATCACCTGTTACTTGGGAGAAGAGATCGACCCCCACCTCTCTACAACCTCCTTTCAGGTAGTTGTAGAGAGTGATAAGGTCTCCCCTCAGCCTCCTTTTCTCCAGGCTAAACAACCCCAGTTCCCTCAGCTTCTTCTCATAAGACTTGTCCTCCAGACCCCTCACCAGCTTCGTTGCCCTTCTCTGGACACACTCCAGCACCTCTAAGTCTTTCTTGTAGTGAGAGGCCCGAAACGGAACACAGTACTCGAGGTGGGGCCTTACTAGTGCCAAAATTATATTATGATTTAGGCTACGTTGTTCTAAATTGTTAAAAATTCCCACTACATGCAGCTAGACAGATGCTATAAAACCTACGATAAGCACTTACACATTTTAGTACTTATGCTTATGTATTAGCTGTTCACTGTGGCATGTACACATACAAATAAAAAATGAGAGGAAAGCCACACATGGAGACAGAGACCAAAAGAATACCCTGAAACCAGCAAGTACTGCCAATATTGGAGAAAACAGCAAACTAGTGCAATAGACCACTGTCCATATAAATGTAAGCCATCAATATGAGCATGCTGAACTAATTCCCAGCGAAAAGGAAACTTTGGAAAGACAAAAGCTTGCTAAAGGAATGCAGAAATTGACAAACAATGATTTAAGTCAGGGCACAAGTGTCAAGAAAAACATTATTAAATCTATAGAATGCTTAGAGAAATGTATTTGCCACTTTATGGCAGGAAAAAGAAAACACACCCCTCTGTATAATTAAAAACAATTACTAGACTCCCCAACTTCTAAATGCTGTTTATACCAACGTAAAATGGGAAGGGAAAAGTCATGATGTTTAAAGCTCACTTTTGCTTTTCAATAAACAGGGAATTACTATCTTCATCAACTATCACAGAACCAGAGCAGTGGTACAACACCAAAGAGGAAAGGAAAAGGTTTATCATGGCATTTATATTTGTGATGTTTTCTCTTTAAAATTCAAAATAAGCGTTTTGACATGGTTATCAAATATTATCCACTTTGGCATATGACATAGCTTTTCATTTAGGCAGAGTTGTTTGAGTTTGGTTTGTTTTTAAAGTGTCCTTATCTAATTTTATCTGAATTGAACAAATATAGATGAACTTTAATACAGAGGCAAAGGACATATCTTATCTAGCGTGACAAGCTGAACCACCTCCAGGGTGTCCATCTTCTGAGGAAGTCATATTCTATCTTATCCAATGCAATTATGAAATGTGACAATACTACCCAGAAGTTATCAACACACTTGAGCAGACTGTTCAGTCTTGCCATTGCAAAATCTGGTCACCCAACTTTCTGTCGTGGCACTCTTGACATTAGCCAAGACTTTGAAAGGGGTCCTGAAACACCGCTTTCACAGAGTGACAGTCTGGCCTGCTGTGGTAACAGATTACTTTACTTTTTACTATCTTTACATGCATCTTAATGACTCCATGTGGAAGAAAACACACCCATACAAGAGTATAAGCATTCAACACAAACATTGACTCCAGTGGCTGTAGTTTTACAATAAGCCTTAGAATATTTCTATGATTTTTTTCATCCTTGAAGATCAGTCATCAGATGTGAATGTCAGATTTCTTTTTCTCGAGTAGCAGCAGTAGTTTGCAAAAAAAGCAAGTTTCTTGTCTTCATGTCTTCTGAGGAAAGATGTTGAAATCAGGGCCATTGTGAAGCCTTTTAGCATTATATCCAAAAGATTTTTTTTTTTGATTGTTTGAAAACTTATGACCACTTCTGTGTTTTACTTTGTGATCTGTGCTTGTGGACACAGAACCATATGATGCCTGGTTTTATTCGTATGAATAGGAATAAGCTTACAGGCAACAGTGAGACATGCTCTCCTTTGACAGCAGAGCCTGCACAAGGGCACTGGCCACGTTGCTGGCCAGCAGACTGCAGACCCAGCCAACCTGCTCACCTGGCTTGCTGGGAGAGACTGCGCTACCGTCTCACCAGTTTTGGAGATGCTGGGAACGCTACCAGGGAACCATGAACCACAAGCTTCATACGCTGTCAAGGCCATGACTTGACAGACCTGTGGCTTTGCTTGATCCATTTGCTAGATAATTTAAGTGAAAATAAAAGAAAGCGTAGCCAACTTACCAGCACTGTAGGAAACTACTGCTGCTAGGGGAGAGTTATGATCACTATTGAATTTGCTATTGTGTAACCACTGTAGAATCATTTTTATAATCCTTTGACTGTTCCTTTGGATAACCCTCATGCTAGACAAGAGTTAAGTCTTCTCTGTATAGCACTTCTGTAATATACATTATGTCAGCTATTTAAGTATTATATGTTGTCATGCAGTGATACAAATCCAGAAGCAACTTGTGAGACCTTGATGACATCTGCCCAGCTCTGACTCATGTCTTCACGATGTCACCCAAAGCACAGCCAGCGAGGATGGTATTTCCTTCAGAAATCATACTCCTGACCCGAAATAATACGTTAACATAGAGATACCAAGTATTTTATATAGAAATAGAAGCACAGACTGATTCTCCTAATATAATGTACCTATCATATATATTTTTCTCTGCACCCTCTAGAGCCAGCTGACCAGGCTACTTCAGCACGTGCCTAAATTTGGGTTCCACAAGCTACTCGAGTACTTTAAAAGTGACGTTTTAGAGCTTCACTGAATAAGGCTTTTGTAACAAAGCAGCTGAACATTCACATGAGCATCTACACTATTTTAGAAACCTTGAAGAAAAAAAAACAAACAACCAACACAAAAACCAAAAAACAAACTGCTCCATTCAGTCCATAAAGTTAGTATCAAGGTGGCACAGCAATCAGGACAGTGCTACGCGTTCGTGTTGTTAACTACTTTCTGTCTTTCCCCACACACTCCGTAACAGCTATATAATATCTTCTTAACCTTTAAGCCTATACACTATAACAAAAGGACTTAATTGCACAGCAGTCATTAACTTTGGATCTTTTAAAGACTTTTGAACACTAACAGAATGTAACTGTTAAAACAGATTCATTACGAACAATGATGTTTTCACTCTTGGCAGACATGTCTACACCATACTCCAATGAAAAGTTCACCAAAACTATACAAAAACTTTCACAGCTTTCAAAATCTGCTGAAAGCCCTATGATGTGTTCTGATTTTGTTAAAGCTCCATTTTATTAACCTATCAGAAAAGGTGAGGAATACTACAAGGCATCTTTCTGCACAAAATCTATCCTTATTTTGCTGCATACACTGTAACTGCACATATATTAAGGTGATTTTTTTTTTTACAACATTCCTCTTAATGTAGACTTAGTGACACAATAGACAACATTTCATATACTTTTTGGCTCACACTTATCTTCAATGTATTGTCATTCTCAGCTCCATATTTCTTCACTGTAAATAGAATAGCCAGACGCTGCTAAAGAACTTAACACACATGCATTCTCCCATTTGACTCCTGTAAAACCTTCCTCCCTTTCAGGAAGGGGCTTCCTATAGATGTATAGAGTGGTATAGAACAAACTTGTGTGTAATATTGTAGTGGCATTAATGTATAAATTATTAGAAAAATTAGTAAAAACTGGAATTCAACCATGACTTCTTTTTGAAGATCAGGTGTTTTCCGGCAGGAAAACTCAGAATTATTTATAGACTATATAGTCCTTGTTACATCTTTTTCTGTGACGGAACATTTTTTATGCAGGTTTTAACTTCTAGGAAAATAAAACAACATATCCTCTTGTCTTACACTGGAGACCGTCTTGTTAAATAGCATAACCATATTAACAGCATGCCTGCTGATACATGATTCAGACTATTCATTTCAAAGTCACCACTCTTGCTTTCATTTATTATACTGACAGTTTTGTTGCTAACAAAAGACAAGTATGCAAAGCTTAAAATTAGACTATTTGTTCTCCTATACTACCAAAGCAAAATAACAGCTCTTACTGGTAGACTGCCTATATAAGCAGTCACTTCAGTGTCACACAGCATACACATTAATTAAACCACTGAGTTTTTCCCTTTTTGCAAAGCAGGGTAGCAATGATGCAAGTAAAATGAGCTTTATTTTAGAGATGACCTCACAGTGGTATTTCTCCTAACAGACCACTATTTGCATTATTGATTTTTGAAAAGTTACCAGCTAGTGGTCACCTTGACTAAATGTCACTCTTTAAAATGTCATTTACAAAGGGGGCTGACTTTCAATTATGTGTGCAGATGAACAAAAGGTTCATGGAATCATCCAAAGTAAATCATGATCCTACCTTAACTCTGACTGGTGTGATTATATCAATCCAGTGCTTTGTAGTATCAGAACAATACATGGAAGTTCACCCTTGCCTTGTGTAACTAATATAAAGATTCGTCATCAGTGAAGCAGAGGTGTACAGCTCAGCCAACAGAGAAAACTGGAACTTAGCAGAGAAACAGCAAGACAAATTTCTGCTCCAGTCCTAGCACGAGCCACCACCAAGCAGCCCCTAAGTTTCCAGTATGGTTCAGTCCCCGTCCTTCCCATCTGACCCAGCTGTGCTTTCATCATCCCTTTGGCCAAATAAATTTCTGCCTGAGAGCTCTTATGCTATACGGAACTGAACAACACTGCTGGAGAATGGTCAGATTAGCATTTCTGCAATGTCTCTAAAACCTGAGAAACCCTAAGAAAATAATATTTGTCTTGCTTCATTACTTGATCAGCATTAGTAAGTCCAGTCTCCCTCACAAGTTTGCACAACTACTTAGAAGATTCAGCTGTTTGCAGCCTAATTTTCTGGGAGAGTAAAAACATTATAAATACTGAAAAATATAGCTAAAATAGAGAACCAACTATTATTTACCCTAAAACACTGAGCATTGACAATTTTCTCAGCTATTTTTGGCTTAGCACATCCCAGACAATTTGCAAGACTCAAGCTACAAAGATCTGGGGCCAGAGTATGGTCACTTCAGAGAACAGTAGAAGTGCAAAGGGGCCTGAGATTATCCTGCAGGTCTTTGAGTCACATGTTGTGGAAGCAGACAGCATCCTACACAGGGGTGATTCACCAAGAGAGTGCCAGTTCTCTGTAAGCTATGAGCTGGAGACAGCACAACCACCTTCACCACGCATAGCTTCAGATACTCTTAGGACTGCTCAAAACAATAACACAACACCAATATTTTGGGTGAAACAAAGCTTAGAGCTTAAAACATTCTTACAGTCTTTTTAAAAGCTTCAGTTTAACTATGCTTTTTGGCAACTGGACTATTAACAGAATACTCCTATGAAACATCTTTCAAATACTTATATGTTGTGTCTAAATATTTGACCCATATGAACACTTTCTAAAGCTAGTAATTTATAAAAACTAGGTGGGAAAATAGAAATTTACAGGTTACACTTTTACCACAATGCTATAAAATCAGCTCCTGATCTAAGTCTATACTGGAGTGCCTTTTCTGGTGCAGGAAGAAATCATCAACTCACAGAATAGTAGAGATTGGAAGGGACATCTGGAGATCATCAAGTCCAACCCCACTATCAAAGCAGGTTCGCCTAAACCAAGTTGCACAGGATCACATCCAGGCAGATTTTGTACATCTCCAGAGAAGGAGACTCCACAACCCCTCCGGGCAGCCTGTTCCAGTGCTCTGCCACCCTCAAAGAAAAGAAGTTTTTCCTCATGTTTAGATAGAATTTCTTATGTTCCAGTTTGTGCCCAGTGCCCCTCGTCCTGTTGCTGGGCACCACTGGAAAGAGTCTGGCTCCATCCTCTTGACACCTGCTCTTTAGATATTTACAAGCACTGATGAGATGCCCTCTCAGTATTCTCCAGGCTAAACAGACCCAGGTCTCTCAGCCTTTCCTCATAAGAGAGGTGCCCCAGTCACTTGATCACCTCCGCAGCCCTCCACTGGACTCTTGTCTTTCTTGAAGTGGGGGGCCCAGAACTGGACACAGTACGCCAGATGTGGCCTCAACAGGGCAGAGTAAAGGGGGAGGATAATTTCCCTCAACCTGCTGGCCATACTCTTTTTAATACACCCCAGGATACCATTGGCCTTCTTGGCCACAAAGGCACACTGTTGGCTCATGGTCATCCTGTTGTCCACCAGGACTCCCAGGTCCCTCTCTGCAGGGCTGCTCTCCAGCAGGTCAGCTCCTAACCTGTACCAGTGCATGGGGCTATTCCTCCCTGGGTGCAGGACCCTACACTTGTCCTTGTTGGACTTCATTAGGTTCCTCTCCACCCAACTCTCTAGCCTGCCCAGGTCTCACTGAATGGTAACACAGCCTTCCTGTGTGTCAGCCACTCCTCCCAGTTTTGTGTCATCAGCAAACTTGCTGAGGGTACACTCTGTCCTCTCATCCAGGTCAATTGATGATTACATTGAACAAGACTGGACCCAGTACTGACCTCTGGGGATCACTGCTAGCTACAGGCCTCCAACTAGACTCTGCACTGCTGATCACAACCCCCTGAGGTCTGCCATTCAGCCAGTTCTCAATCCACCTCACTGTCCACTCATCTAACGCACGCTTCCTAAGCTTACCTATGAGGATGTGATGGGAGACTGCATCAAAAGCCTTGCTGAAGTCGAGGTACACAACATCCACTGCCCTCCCCTCATCTACCCAGCCAGTCATGCCATCATAGAAGGCTATCAGATTGGTCAAGCATAATTTCCCCTTGGTGAATCCATATTGACTCCCAATAGCCCTCTTTTCCTCTACATGCTTAGAGATGACATCCAGAATGAGCTGTTCCATCACCTTTCCAGGGATGGAGGTGAGACTGACTGGCCTGTGGTTTCCCAAGTCCTCCTTCTTACCCTTTTTGAAGACTGGAGTGACATTGGCTTTCCTCCAGTCCTCAGGCATCTCTCCTGTTGTTCATGACCTTTCAAAGATAGAGAATGGCTTCGCAGTAATATCTGCCAGCTCCCTCAGCACTCGTGGGTGCATCCCATCAGGGCCCATAGATTTGTGGGTGTCAAGTTTGCCTAAATGATATCTAATCCAATCATCCTCAACCAACGGAATTGTCTTTTTCTCCAGACTTGCTCAGTTGCCTCCAGGGTCTGGGATTCCGGAGGGCATTTCAGAGACGTAATTGAGCATGCAGCTTTCCCTGGAGGGGTGCAAGAGGATCCACCATAGCCATACGGACCCTTGAGGTGGCTGGCCTTCTGGTTCTCATCTTGGGAGTCAGCTTAAGAACGTCTGTTGCTGCTCTGGTTGGCCTGGCTTGTTCCCCAGTTGGATGTGATGGCCTGAGCATTGCCATCCTGAACCCCACCCTCCTGAGTACTTCACTTTAAAGCCCACCTCACCAACTTGACCAGCCTGCTGCCAAAGATTCACTTGTCTCTTCTAGACAGGTGGATTCCATCCCTCTCTAACAAACCATATTCAAAGAATATCCCATTGTCATAAAAGCCAAAACCCAGGAGCTGATATGAATTATCCATCCATTTCCGGCTGCCCCCTTTCCTCTGTCGACTAAAATGGAAGAAAAGATAACTTGGGCACCTTTTTTTTTTCCCTTACGCCCCCAGGGCTTTATAGTCTTCCTCGACTCTGCCCAGGTTCCAGCTTGCAGCATCATTCATGCCCACATGAAAGAGCAACAGTGGATAGTAGCCTGTGCTCTTCACAAATTGTGGCACCCTCTTGACAACATCTCAGACCTTAGCTCCCAGCAGGCAGCATACTTCTTGTGACTCCCTGTCAGGACAGTAGATGGATGCTTCAGTGCCCTTTAACAGAGAATCACCCACTACTAGCACTCTTTTTTTTTTTTTTTTTACAGTATCCACCATGTGATGCTGGCACATTTCCTCCTGGCAGACCTCGGTCCTCGGTGTCTATAGCTGTTAAAGCTTCATATCTCGCTTTGGTTGTGATGTTGAAGGGTGGCAGCTGAAGCAGAGTCCTGCTTTTGTGGGTCACCAGGTTGCCTCATTCGCTGTGGTATCCACTACGGATACATGGTTGTGAAAATGCCCATCTACCTTTGCCTCAGGTCCTCTGATATTGCACAGCCTTTTAACTGCTTCTTGCAACTCAGCCACCTGACATGACAGATCAACCACCTGTGCACACCATGTGCAAATACTTACATTTTCACCAGAAGAAGGGTCTGCAACCTACCACCTGTACTGAAGTCTCCCTCCTTTCCAGTTCTGTCTGGGTGGATGCATCAGACATCTGAGGGTCTGTCTGTGTAGGAGCACTGGTTTTAATGGTGAGGCGAGTGCCCACCATTTTGACAGAGACTTAGAGCACTTCCCTGGGCTGTGGACCTACAAGCAGGTTGCGGGGCCCTTCCTGCGCGCCCTTCTGCGCAAACTGTTGCGCTATGCGCTGGCTGACATGCCACATCCTGGTCCCCAGCACTCGCTAGGGACATTTAAATCCCCTGCAGTTGATCCTGCCAACGCACAAGCCATGTCAGCCTCACTCACAAGAGCTGCCAGCTCCTGGGGAGACTATCTGCTCTTTGGGTTTCCCCAGCTCCAGGAACCCCCCCCGTCTACCTCAATCTAGCACCCAGCCTCAGAACTTGATGTTGCCACTGCTGAGTTCCGTGCCAACTGAGAAATGTATTTCATGCTGATTTGCTCCTTGGCTGACTGACTTTGATATCTTTAGAATTTCTAGTGTCACATTAAAAACAACTGGACTATTTTGCCTAGAGTACTTTTTAATGCCGTAGCTGGTCCTCATTAAATTTTTGCAATATGCTTAGTTGCCACGGAGCTTAGAGTTCAGGTACAGTTTTGTTTATTCCCAGCTTGTGTGGAGTAAATTTTTTTAATTCAACAACCCAAAACTCTGAAGTTTCCAAAATTTGAGATTTGGATTCAGGATTTTGACTGAAGTACACCTTTAGTAAATATCAATGTCCCCTTACAAATAAAAAGATTGTAGTGATTCTTGATGTATGCACTAGGGTTTTGAATAAGAAAACAATTTAACAGAAATGTGTAAAGCAAGGTTCTGCCACAGTAATGGTATGATTATAGCCATGTTTTGCATTTTTTAAATGAAATTAAAGTGCAAATACTATCCATACATAATAATTCTTTGCATTAACAACAACGTCCAAAGTCTGTTATGGTAAAAAACTCTGAGATTTCACTTCACATAATCATGACTGAAGTTTCCCTTAGTGATAGAAATAGAACAACGTGCATAAAGATTGCTGCTAATTTGGAATTATGAACCTTGAATGTCTAGAAGTTGTGCCCTTTCACATAGACTGTCCCAAGAGGAAGAGGTAAAGAATAATGAGGCACATTTATTGCCTACAAATGGCACACAATAGAAAAGGACTGGGCAAAGTACAAGGAGACTATTCTTGTGACACACCAACAAAAAGCATAGCCAGTCACATGTGCTTCCTCAGCTTTCTCACTAATACCCTCTGAGAAACTATCTGTAATGATAACTAGTCACCAACAGCATGCATACTAACCAGCGTCTCCTCTGACACACCCTGACCCTAATTTGTTGTTAGTGCACCTACTTTTACTAAGTGACACTTTCCTTTCAGTCAACACCTCTCTCCAGCATCTACTCAGCTACCCTACTATAAAACTGAAAGCTAATCACAGTTTAAAATTCCAACACGAGTGCTTAGTATCACTTTAAAGTAGACGAGCTGCATGGTACCCTGGACGACAGTCACAAGATGCAGTACACACAGACCCCTTGATTATTCACGCCTCAAACCGATCTCTCTTCCCCAGGCATTTACCAGCGTAATAGTCTGATTCAAAAATACATTTCCTCCAGAACTCCACATGTATTCAAGTGTTTGTACAAACATTGCTGCTTGTTAGATCCTGATAAAACTGTACTACTGAAAATGATTGCAACAGAGGTTAGCTGCAGAAGGTCTGATCTTTCATTTCATCGCCAAGAATCTACTGCTAAACTGATTTCTCCCCCTAACAGCAGACACTGTAAAATTAAACTTCACAGTTGCTTTAAATTAACCTTTTTGTTGAAATCTCCATCCACTGTTTGGGCAAGCTTCACAAGTCTTAGATCGCTGCCTTAAAACCCTTTGCTTTCTCATCTTACCCAGCACATTAGTGCAGGAAAAGGTGCTATTTAAGCTAGCTTTCCTTATTCCTTACAACAGGTAAAATAGGTCAGTGAAAGCCTGATCGGTTCTGTTGGTCTCTGTGTTATCAGGCCTGATCTGGTAGGGGGGGTGCTGGTAATTAGCTTCATTACTTTCAGAGGACATCAGCATCCTCCTGAGGGCAGCCTTCACTGTTCTCCCATTGTAGGATTATGGCCTCCTGGCATTAAAAGAAAAGATTATTGAGAGTGCAATACAAACTTAAAACTTTTAAAAAGTCTTCGGTTCCACTTTAAATTTCTCCTAGCAAGAACAGATTCATCACATATCTCCCTGAACCCACAATTAAGTCAAGGTATGATGAATAGTAGATCTTTTAGAGACCACTATTTATTCTGTTTAATGACAATATGTCTGCTAGCACCTAATACCAGTAAACCTGATCACAAATAGACCCTATTATGCATGTTATTCTTTTATTTTATAGAAAATATATATTTTTTTAAAAAATCATACTACCATCAGGAATTTAATGAAAGGACACAAGTTCACAAGATACCAAGCTGTGTGGTGAGGCAGACATGCTGGAGGGAAGGGATGCCATCCAGAGGGACCTGGACAGGCTGGAGAGGTGGGCCCAAGCCAACCTGATGAAGTTCAACAAGGCCAAGTGCAAGGTCCTACATCTGGGTTTGGGCAATCCCAAGCACAGCGGTGAATGGATCTAGAGCAGCCCTGAGGAGATGGACATGGGGGTGCTGACTGATAAGAAGCTCAACATGAGCCAGCAATGTGCAATCACAGCCCAGAAGGCGAACTGTATTGTGGGCTGCATCCAAAGAAGTGTGGCCAGCAGGTCTAGGGAAGTGATTCTGCCCCTCTGCTCTCTTAAGACCCCACCTGGAGTCCTGCATCCAGCTCTGGAGTCCCCAGCATAGGAAAGACATGTACCTGTTGGAATGGGTCCAGAGGAGGGCCACAAAGATGATCAGAGGGCTGGAGCACCTCTCCCATGAGGACAGGCTGAGGGAGGTGGGGCTGTTCAGCATGCAGAAGAGAAGGCTCCAGGGAGACCTTATTGTGACCTTCCAGTACCTAAAGGGGGCTGGAAGAGGAACTTTTTACAAGGGTGTATAGTGATAGGATGAGGGGGAATGGCTTTAAACTGGAAGAGGGCAGGTTTAGATTAAACATTAGGAAGAACTTTTTCACTTTGAGGGTGGTAAGGCACTGGACCAGGTTGCCCAGAGAAGTTGTGGAAGCTCCATCCCTGGAGGTGTTCAAGGCCAGGCTGGATGGGGCTTTGAGCAACCTGGTCTAGTGGGAGGTGTCCCTGGCCATGGCAGGGGGGTTGGAACTAGACCATCTTCAAGGTCCCTTCCAACCTAAACCATTCTATGATTCACCGTTACCACATGCGTATACCAAAATTGCAAACAGTAAAACAAACCTCTAAAGAAGTCGGTTATTAGTATCCCATTAGTTTCAGAAGCTTTGTTGATACACAAGTTGTGATTCGTATATTCCACTACAGGGTACAGATATGTCCCAGTTCCAGCAGGGATGGAGTTAATATTCAGAAGAACCTTGGACAGGATACAGCCAGGACAGCTGACCCAAACTAGACAGAGGGCTATTGGATATATACCTCCTGCTCAGTATATAGCTGGGGGAGCTGGCCTGGGGCAGGGCATGCAGCTGGGAGCGGGCTAGGCATTTTGGATTCTGGTCAGTGAGTTGCTGAATTGCATATTAATCGTTTCTCTGTATTCTTTTATCAGTATTATTGTTGCTGTTTTTCTCTTCCTTTGCTGTTCTGTTAAACTGTCTTTATCCCAACCCACGAGTTTTGCCTTTTTCTTCTGATTTCTCCTACCCATCCCAGCCAAAGGGGGGGGGGGGTGAGAGAATGGCTGGGTGGCTCTTTGTTGCCAGCTTGGGCTAAGCCACAACAGGATATCCCCCATGTGCAATTTTTGTAAGTTCATTTCACCTGATAAAGTTGCAGGGAGGAATACAAAAGGATACTTCCTCATTACACAGCTTGAGCGTTCACCAATTTTCTAGGAAAATCCCAGTGAAAATCGAGTGAAATCATAGGCAGTGCTTTGTACTGTTTTTTCATCTATTGGCACATTATTACTTTATTTGAACTATTATCTATTGATTGACTGTAGAAAAAAAAAAAGCTTACTTCTCTATGCCCAGGTAAAGGCTTTCTGAAGGTCACACTATCCAGAAAAGAGGTTTCAGCTTTGAAAACAAGGCATCAAAAGCAGCTACCAATAGAGGATGAGAAACCACAGACCATTTGACAGCTATGTAGCCCAAGAACAGGAGACACAGAAAACCTACAAAACCAGTACAACATAAGAAAGAATGCATAGGCTTGAATAAAGGAAGTAAAGTAACAGGAAAAAAAATATACTTGTAGAGATGATATAAAAAAAGAAAAACTGATAATATACGTGAAAGAATTTAGTATGAATGAGGAAGTAGAAAGAAAAGCACGAGGATATATGTATTCTCTTATACACAGTATTCCTGGATAAATCTCTTTATAATACAAGGTTTTTAAAGCAAAAATAATCTTGTTTGAAGCACATAGAACACCACCGCACTGCCTTGAACTTTTACTGAAGCCTGCAACACCACCCAATATAAAGAGAAAACAACTAAACAGTTGCAGAAAAACCCCGCTTGCAAAACAGGTGGAAAAAGCTATGAAGTATTACCACTGGACTTGGAAGAACCATCTTGTTCTCAGATGATTGATCACGTGTACTTTATCTCCCATTTATCTGAACACAGCAGTCCAGTAATTACAGTGTACCTACACGTACCTGTGGCAGCACAAAAAAATATTTCCCTCCATTCCCAGAGAAATTTTACCTGATGGGCTGTACTAACAAGAAGTTGAATATTCCTATTTCCACCAGCAGCTCTTAGAGTCAAAGTTATAATTTATCAGCAAAGCAGCATATCCTTCAGTGTACTATTTCTCTTGAGCAAACTCATCTACACTGAAACATACTCTCTACTATCTCCACAAGTGAGAGAGTGTGACTCATTTGATATAAGAATAAATTCAAACTTAACTTCACAGGTTTCTTCACTTAACTTGATACAGGCTTCTAGAACAGATGGTGCCCACTAACTACTGCCTCGGCCCTTAGGAGAGCACCTACCTTTTGAGATTTTTTAAATTTTTGTTTTTACTTTGTTTTATGTAAATAAAGCCTTCTTTCCTTTCACTTTGAAGGTGGCTCAGATAACCATCAAAAGTGACTAATTTACCACTACAGGGCTTTTTGTCTGGGGGTCTTTTGTTTTTTGAGAGTTTCTGTAGCTGTGTCACATTCAAAATGCAGTTGTTCGTCCTGACACAGTGAAAGACAATTAAAAACAGATGACTTTCAAATTTGGATTCATTTAAATTCTAGATAGAATGTAGTTTGACAAGACTGCAGTTCTTTTTTGGTACACTTTTCAAAGCTATTGTAGTAACAGAGTTTACTCAATAACAAGCAATAACTTTGCACAATTATTAGGGAAAACAAGTATGAGATAAAACTTGCTTTTGAAAGTTGTCTCCATATAATCAGGAAACCATTTTCAAATTCTTTCAATATATACAGCCAAATAACTTTGAATTCCAATATCATGGAGTTAGAAGAACTGCTGTCAAACAGAAAAAAAAAACTACTGGAAGAAATTCCTGGAAGAAAAAAATAATTTTGTTCTTATAAATTTTACAGAATATGTATTTCAGAAAAGACTGATATGGACATGCCAGTAAAGAAAGGTCAACTCTCAAATAAATTTTATCAGTTCTAAAGCTTTTTTGGTCCAATGCATTTCTAACAGTAAAGCTTATTAGTTGATTAGAGACATTTTCTGAAAGTAGCTCACATCCAAACAGCTCATGTCCACCATTAAAATCAATATTAAACCTAATTTAAGGTAGGTAAGCAGAGGGCAAGTGTTTCTTACTAATTTTTGCTGATATACTGGAAATTATTTGAAGCCACAGCTTTTTGATATATGAAGATATGCTAGAAACAGTTCACTTTCCTCAACCCCTTCCACTCAAAGGACTCCCCTACAAAAAAAAAAAAGGAATAGAGAGAACAGTTTATGCATTTTACGCAGAATACTGAGGATTATGATTCATCTTTGTCCCCCTGTCTGAGAACCACAAACTAAACATTATTTAATACCAATATATATTCCTGAAAAAAATCTGCCTTGAATAATTCTACAAAACAAACAAAGAAAAAACACAAAAAAAGCCTGCAAACCAAACAAAAAAAATCCAAAGCAAACAAACAAAAAACCCCAACCCACCCACCACACATCACTGGAAAATTCTGAATTGAAGTTTGCTGCGTTGCTTGTAAATCATTACAACAACAAAGCTATGAATCAAAGTATTCTTAATACACATGTCTACCAGGTAGTGAACTCTTGTTCAATTGTCAAGTTACATCCCACCCAGACAGCAGTTACTCAGAACTAGCAGGACTTTCACCTAGGGGATCTTCAATGACTAACTGAAGCATCCATTCATTTCTTTCTTTCAATTATTTAAAAACATAATATTCATGCTAAGATTTTTCTGGATATATATGTATTCTGTATACATATGTGTATGTATAATTAATGTTCAAACATTTTTAAAATATGAATGTGTACCATATAGTATCTCTTCAATTAAGATTCATTCAAATGTTTAAGCAGCAACAATATTTAATTTGAGAAATGCATCCTCCATGTTAAGTATTTTAAGAGTTGTCAGCCTTTTCATATAAGTATACTCAAGGGAAAAACTATGGCTTTAACAAACCACAACCTAACACTTGTTTTATTCTAACACTTATTAAAAATTTGAACTTTCCTGGGGTGTGTCCACTTATAGGCATTTATTTCAATCAATAACAAGTACTTAAGAAACTGTTTTGAAAGAGCAGAAGTAACCAAAACAGAATTGTTAGCATTTTCATGAGGTTGAACAGACTAGCTAACAAAGAATCACTCAGAACTCCCAGCTGCCTGAAATCAGGAAATAACAGTGCACACAGCCATTTAATTTCAACTGGTAACCTGGTCAACCAGCAGCTCTGCAAAAATCAACTCTCTTGCTTCTTGTTCCCTCCACACCAATGCACTTCAAGTTGTCATCATTCTAACCAGGGCATGGGAATCAATATAATCTTGGGGGCAAGGGAGGGAGAAATTTTTTTTTTTTTTTGACAGGACCCATGGATCAGCTTGCTCCTGCTATAGGTGTCTGTAGTGAAGACATTATGGCATTATATCAGAATCCAGGACCTATGGTGCCCATCCCCTGGAGAACCTGTGTTTAATATCACACCTATAATTGTTATGAGGATGTAATTTTCCATGTAATTGTGTTGTTGCAATTTTATTGCAGCTAATTCAGACCTTTAAGAGGTCACAGAGTGGGCACGATTCACCTGTTCACTATTTAGAGACCACATATTTTACCTATAAGAAAGTAGCTGTTTAGGAAAACTCCATGAGAAGCATTTCCAGGAAGCTGACCTGCTCCATATCATCAGTTTGAGTTTTATAATAGAGAGAACCATTATAAAGCTTCTTAATCTTTTTTCCTAGTTCATTGTAAATGCCTTTGTTCCAAGTTACAGGCTTAAAAATACACAATTCAGGTTTGGCACCAGTTCATCAACTGGAAAATAACCGCAAGCTATTGGGTGTTAATGTATGCCTGAACAAGCCATAGAAAAATAGTTATAATTCAGTTTATGAACTGTAAACATCACAAGGGTTCTGAGACACCCTGAATGTGCAACTTTTAAGCAGATTAAAAATCAAAAACTCTGCTCTGTCTTTCCCATGCCCCACCCTTCACAGACATGAAAAACAAATCATGCACTTCTTGCCATGAACATTTAAAAAGTACCATAGACCATTTAATCACATTTACATCCCAACTCAAAACTGACTGCTGTCAACTAGAATTTTTCCTACTGTCTCCTGTAGGTGCAAGATTAACAGACAATGCCAAATGCCAATTTCTGGAGGTTCAGAATGACTGGAACTTCCACTGAAGCCAGTGATACATAAACAAAGGACAAACTCTGAAAGCTTAAGCCCATCCAGGAAATTACTTCTTGAGTAATTATGTTTACTTTTGTACAGAAGGGGGCTGTCGGCATCTGATCCCTGTAGTCAGTTCAAGCTCGTTTACAGGTGTTAATCAGAGCAGATTCAGCTTCACCTTTTGTAGCATATTAAATCTTTGAAGGCTTCTTTTTATAAAGCGCTCCCTTACAAAGCACTTAATACATTCAATTCCAATTCATTCAGTAGAAACTGAATGGGCTTAGCAACTTTCAGGAGTCAGTAATTTCTTAGATTTTTAAAGCCAGAATAGACCCTTGTGACCACTTAGTCAGGCCTTCTGCATGCAATTTTACTGATGCCCTGAGAGATACCTAGAATGCCAAGCAATTATTGGGAGAATGAGAAGAAGCTGCCCAAGGCAGACAACTGGGTTTGGAAAATATCAGGTAGGAGTGGGGTGGTTTTATGTTTTGGGGTTTTTCGTCCAGTTTGCTGCCTAGAAAATATTTTAAGTAATGCGGGTGATGGGGGTGTTTGGTGGAGGTTTGATTGGTTGATTGTTAACTTGTTTTTTAAACACTGATTCCTCATGACAGAAGGACAAATAAAATACAGTAATATTTAACTGATTTCTGGAGAAGGACTGCTTAACTGAAGGCTTGTGATAAAGATCTGGAATTTATATTGCATTCCATGGATGTCACTAATGAAGTAAGGGTTGGGGATTTTTGTAGCTATAATGTGAAAAAAAAAAAAAAAGAAAAGAGAGTAGTCACAAGGGAGAATCATAGAGAAAGGACAACAAGCTGGTTTAACTGCACTTCAACTGTTGCTGGAATCCTCCTAAAACTTTTGAGTGTGCTAATCAATATTAACTACCTTGACTCAAGGAAAAACTACTCAATTCAAAACCTACAAATCAATTCACTATCAAAGCAGTTTGATTTATTAGCAACACTTAATCAGTAGTGCATGAAGTATATGTTCAGAATCAATATAAGCAATACAAGGGATAAACCACAATATTAGAAAACCACGAAGTATTAACATACATCTACTAATTTCCTAAGGACCCTTCAATAACTAATCCCCAAAAGCTGTAGTACTGACCCCCTCACGTTATATGCAGTTATAGGCACTCCCCCACCACCACTTATAGGGGTGCAGGTTCCCCTATTCACACGGATCTCCTGCTGGAGCTGCAGTTGTTGCAGCTTTACATGCATCCCTGCTGCTCCCTGCAACCTGCTAATAATGCACATGCTGGTGAGAAAGCCACCACAGCCACATACACACAACCCAGATGTGGGTCCCTGCTGCTGGCACCTGGCCCTGTCAGTCCTCTAGCTGGGTGCAGGCTGTTTGAAGTGTCCTACGGGGAGGATGCTCTTCCTCGCCTAGGTAGAGGTTATGTGCCAGTGGGGCAATTTGTACCAGTGTCAATCCAGGCTTAGGCAGCTGCTCTGCTGTCTTCTCAATCCAAGGTCCCTCATGATTGCTACATATTTTCATGCTTCTTTCATACTTCTAAAAGCAGACGCCTTTGTTTCAAAAGTCTCTTTGTAATTGCCTGCTTATTTTATAATCTGATGGTTCTCTCTTTTAGCAGCATCACTGTTTGGACAAATGCCCTTTCAGGCAGTTCTGTCTATTCCTAGCGCACGCACACACACACACGCGCGCACGTGCGCACCCCTGCCCACCTCACTCAGCCATTTGACCAAGAGGAACATCCATATAGGCACCCGCCACACACAATTCTTCACCTTTCCAAGGTGCTACAGAAGACCAATAAGTACATTGGGTTTATCTTTATTCAAATTAAATAATTTAAAACTTACCTAGTGAGCTTTAGAAGTGTTACCTTTCTACAGAAGAGAACACTTTAAAAAGGTTCAATCATTTTCCCTCTGCTCCCTTAAGAATAACCTATGAGCTGCAAATATGCGAGAGAAATGCCCATGGACTGATATGAAAAAACTATCAAATTTGCCATCTCAAACAGATTTGAAGCTAAAAGAGGGCAGATTAAAGAGAATCCGTATGAATCTCTTAGCAAGTCTTTACACACGCACCAAGGGAAGTAATCACCCACTGATTTTGCATTCCAGTGAATGCGTCAGGGTAAGAAAGTCACTTGGAATAGTCAAGATTATTATTATTACTGGAGCATCACTACAAATATAAAAAATATTCAGATAACAAGACAATATTTCATTCACCAGTGGCATTTTCAAATTGAAACAGCTATATTTGAAAATAGAGGAGTTTTTTGTAAGGTATCAGGCTAAGTTAGATTCTGTGAATGTAGAGGGAGCATGAAAGAAAAAGAAACTAAATAATATATACTGTAATAACATGAGCTCTGTACTTATTGAAATGGCAATAAATCAAGCTAATCAGATTTTTCCAATGACCTTTCCAAAGGGATCTGTAAAAATTCTGACGCACAAAAATTGGTGTAGCACATCACATCAACTAAAAATATGATCTATGGCAGTACCATAAGCTAGTAAGCCTTAATAATAACTTAAATAAGTTTTTGGACCTTCTATCCTGTTCATATTCTCAATGGAACTGCTGTTATCTGATATGAACACAATGTGGTCGATAATAGTACAAATATCTTATGAATTTTCTCAACATCTACAAATTCAGCAGAATTCCTTCATCATCATCTTCCTAATCTATTGAAATACTCTTTGTGACAATGAGATAAAATGAAAGCTATTGTCATTTTTAGGTAGTAAAGCACATTTTTTATGCTTAAACTCACAAAAGCTTTGTAATTACCAATGCCAGTGAGTCATGATCTTTCCGCAGACACATTTTCATTCTTTGTACAGAAGAGAGTTTGCAGAGGCACCACAACTGAATTTTATGCAATCTCTGACAATAAAATGTGTTTGGGTTATTGCTATATGAATAAACCATTTCCCAGAAAAAGCAATGTAGTTTCTAAAACATATTGCACAAACTCACCAGCTAAGACCCCAAAGGAAAACTGTCATTAAAAAAGCAATTTGATAAGTTTGATTCCAAGAATTCTACCAGAAGTGTATCATCTAAACAGAATTACTGAAGTCAGTTCTATGATGCAAAGATTGAAATTAAAAAAAAAAAATCAATACCAAAATAGACAACATAAGAAAAAAAGGCACTGAAAGAAGAAATACAGTACTCTAGTTATTAAGTATTTGTGTTAGCAGATATTTGTAATATATGTATTTTATATTGTTTAAGTTAATTTTTTTCCTTATTAATCTGAAAAAGCAGTTAAGCGTTTCATTGCCATCATTGCATTCAAATGAACATGCATAGGTAGAGAAAACAGAACTGCATGTGGCATACCTCTTGGGTGTCAAATAGTAACAGTGGGCACTGACAGCCTACCCATTTTTGAAACACAGAAACTGTGCCACTTTCCTTGTATGGACAGTTACCAATATAAATAGTTTCACTCCACTAGTTATTTCAGATGATGGGGACCTATTTTTCCCCAGATCAATCAGGTGGCTGAGAGGACCTTTCTTCATAGTCACATATGTCACACCTAACAGTAAGTCACAACAGTTTCATTTCAAGTTCCATGGAATTTTTTTAGATATTCTATAGAGGTCTAGCTCCTATTCAGATGAGATTAGCTTTCTTACAACACGAAAAGTATCTAGAAGTTAGATTGTGAATCCTTCCTACTTCCTAATCATGCGTGCATATAATCTTATTAATATAATTTAAAAGACAGACATATGGGATGGTAGAACGCCATGAATTAAGGTCACAATTAGAGACAAGCATTTCCAGCAATTAACTTTTTAGTAAGAATATAATAAATATAGTCTTTTAAGGTTTCACAGGAGGAGGTCTCGTTCAGTCAATATTTTACTTCTATAACTTAACTATAGAATGAAAACTCGTTCTATTTTGTAAGAAGGCCTGATGTGAAAACTGTAGAAGTGTTCTGGCTGTAGAGGTGTTCTAAGTGCCTTTGAGGAGTTTTGTGCTTAAGAGTCCCAATGAAAAAAATCACAGGTTTTCGGAAAAAAAGATTAAAAAAAATTGCTCCTTTCAGATTCTTATGGCGTCACAAAACAAATTTGAGTCAAACCAAATATCCAAGCCTAGTAACTCATCTCCAGTAGCAGCCAAAAGAACAGTTTAAGCAGTTTGTGCGCTATTCTATACTCCGATTTTCCACAAATACATGATGCCTCACATTCATGTTTTCCAAACTAACTTTTGTAGTACTATAAAGTTAAAAAAGTACTGCTAAGTTAACCGTACTATTTCTAACTCTAATTGACAGGCAATACCACGACTGAATAGTGCAAAGGTACAAGTATCTTTTCATATTTCTCATCTTCAAAGCTATGCAACTAGGCACCTGAGCACCATGTCTGAAATGAACATTTATTTGCCAACAATGCCTTAAAGGACAATTTCTGATTAACTCTGTAAATATCATTCTTTCACTTTCTTGATATAATCACTTAAAAATTAATTCTAGGAATAGAACTGGATTAGAAATGAAACCTCTACTGGTTATTATTTCTTTTGACTGGTCGTTGCTCTCAACTACATCTTTTTTCCTGAGCAGCCTGTGTTGTGTATAAGGCAAACACCTTTACTCTTCCTTTTGATTAACTTGTCATACAGTTTATTTTTCAGAAAAGCAAGCTGAGTATCAAGGCAGGAAACAAATATATAGCATACCAATACACACATAACTTAGGGAGATTACAAGTGTACTCAGAATGGGAGTACACAAAAGTACTTTCCACAGGAATTTGAATTTCTTACAGTTTTTCATGCAGAGAAAAAGAATTAGCCATCTGAGAGCTAGAGATCCTTTTGATCATTTTATTTCTGCTCTATATGTCCATGCCCAAGAGGTATTTTGTACTCATTTACACAGGGAATGAAAGGAACATCAAAAGCACAGATGCAATCTCCTTCAATTGAGGACATTTTACCTGAATTTTGTGTTCCAAAGTCCAAGAAATATCAATAACTTATAAATTTATCAGTACAACCTAATAGGTTCAGATTTCAGAAGTGTCCTATTCCTTTATATATTGTTGATAGTCTCAGTTTCTCACAGAACAGTGTTTAAAACAGACTAGAAAATTGTGTTGTGCCTTCAGTTTTCTGCCACAAAAAGGAGTTAACCCAGAAGTCCAAACCCCTAATGAGAATTCAGAAAAAGACAGTTTCAAACAGAATTAAACATTTAAATTTGAAATCTACTGCCAACAGCAATGGTGAACTCCATGAGGGCGAAAGAAAAAAAATAAAAGAAAAAAACCAAACCCCGTAACAGGTGTTATTTACGTCTTAGGGTAACTCAAGGCTTTTCCTTCAAAAACTGAAATCCAGGTTAATTCCCATGTCTCATAACAAGTGACCTGGATGGTCCCTCAACAAAAAATTGCAGCACATGTTAACACTTCCCATCAGGACTGCCAGATTAGCAAGATACAAATGAAGAAAATACTAATAGGGAATCGGGGATTTTAAGGAATCTCACTCTAGTTTTATCTGTAACAGATCAAAATTCAAAGTCTTTAATATCTACAGCTCTACCTTAGAGCATCATGCCTTCTTGATGACGTGCCATCCAACTTGAGGTCACCTAGAACACTAGGTTCAGCTACCACAAGGAAGTCATCCTAACAACCAGTCACAACATCCTCCATGGTGCATCTTTGTTTGGTGCAAAGTTCCATTTGGAAGATAAAAGTAACCTTGCAGCTTCCTTTTATTTAAGTGCAAAAGCCATCCCTGGATTTTCTAGATCTACTCATTGCTGTTCAATCTCATACAGACATTAATTTCCTACAAATAAGAATTTTCTTAATATAAGTTGTATGAATTTATGTGCAGATACTACTGCTGAGCCCTATATGAAAGTATGATTGTCCTCAAGGTGAAACAAGAGTTAAAACTCATGAGCGCACACACAAAAACACTGTTCTCTACTTACTATCTTTGCAGACCAAACTCATGCTGATCTTAACTGGCTAGCAACATCAGAGCTCAGGGCTGACATAGCAGCTGTGTCCTGTTTTCATACCCAAGTGAAGCAATCACAGAAACTCAACACCACAAAAGTACAAAGCGAGCCAGATGTGAGTCTAAGGACTAAACAGCAGGGAATGAGCTCAAAGCCTTGAATATGCTTGTTAGTCAGACTCCATATCTTTGGTAAATAAGTTTCTCATATGTAATTCCAAGTAACAACTCCCTTGGCACGTGGAAATGCATGCCCAAACCTGCAGGTTTCACATTCAGAATGGGACATCATTGTGGGATTAAGTCAGTTAAGTTAAAACTAGTTACTTTCCAGTTGTGTTTTTACTATTTTTCCAATAACTAATGAAAGTATCTGTAATTGTGTATGCTACAAAATTACAATACAATGCTATTAATAATGTTTTCTGATTTAACCCTGTGAGTAGTTTACTTGAGTTAACACAAAACAAAAACCAAACCTATTGCTGTTTGTCTTAGAAATCAGGCCAAAGATCGCTTTGGTGTCATTAGACTTGATACGAGTCCAGGTCTTACCCTGGTCACTTAAGATGATGAGTACAGATGTTTCTTAAAAATACACTTTAAGAGAATCGCTAACTATGAGTCTTCTTCACAGGTTATTCAAAAGTTCTTTGTTAAATATTATTATTAAATTTACTCCACAAAAAGCCTAAATAACTGGTCCCTGTTGCAAAGAACACTTTGGATGTTCTGTTCTGATCCTTCAAAAATAACGTTAATGGAATTTTGACTGTCTACTAAATGTATACTATTGAATGGATTATAGGCTTTCTTCCTTCAGTCCAACTGTTCTGAAAAAGTACATTAACCAGTCCACATGTTGCCAAAAAAACCTAAAAATTCAAAAGCATACAGCAGTCCAATAGTGTTCAGTCAACCTATCTTCTAAACATCAATCTACAGGAAAGAGCCTCGTAGCTAATGTTTTCCCAGACTTTTCTCACAGTGGCAAATCATGGGATGACACAAGTGAATGAAAACTTAACGTGAGTCACAAAAATGAAATGACCAGACTAATACCAGTTTATTTTGTCAGTTTCTAGCATTGGGTTCATTTTTGTCATGAAGACAAATTTGATCTTTTTAGTATCACTGAACCCCAGCGGGAAGATCTGCATAAATGAAACATTAAAGTAAACCATTAAACCTGATTAGGAATGAATTAGTGGGGGAAAAAAAAATGAAGAAAATGTAGTATTGTTTTTTAAATTACATTACTTGTTTACAATTCAGAAGTTACATAGATCAATGCTTTAAGATAGTATGCACAGGACATCTTTTCCTTGCAGTGAAAAATGCAGGCTTCAAATGTCTCCTGTTGAAGCCAGTCCCCCCACCCCCAACCCACCCCCTCCAGAGTCACATCATAGCTTACAAACTCAGTTACATTACAAACTTTTGGTGTAATTTTGTGAAACTGCTGAGCCACAAAGTGATCCTACACCTTTTAAGCTGGTTGTCGTCAGTGACTAACCCTCTCAGCAAGGAAATTAAACATGAGCAAGTGTAACGAGCATGAGAGTTGGTACAAGGAGTGATGGAGAAAGAGTGGTAGACTGAGCTGTATGAGCATCTTGTTAAACTTCATGCATTTATGCCCCAGTGAAGAATCACTGGCATAAATCATACACTGTCAGCTCCTCTGTAACAAACTTGTTTATCTGAATAAATCCTATTAATATTCATCTGAACCTAAAGTAAATGTGTTAGGACTTGAAAAGCCAGTATGATAGATCTATTTTATTTACAGGTTTCAGTTCAGTTTTTAGTGTAATATGCTGGTAGAAGTGCTCACACTTAAGAGGTGTTATTCATGAGTATTAAGCGAATTTTGACATTGGTGTTATTTTATCTGATGAGCTCTAGAAGGATCGCAACCAAATGAAATAAATTGGCCTTTATAAAAAATTCATTTCAGTGCGGGGCAGTGCAAAGCAGTATGTCTACAGAGACAAGACCCATAAAACCAGGCATCCTTGAGAGAAAGCTGTTGAGGCAACAATCATCAAAAACTCAGCTGTCAATTATTTTAAAATCTTGAGAAACCTTGCTCCTCCGCTTTTCATCTTCTAAAGTGAGGCTAACATTATTATATTTACTATAATATTGCAGACTTGCTTTTCTTTGTCCCACCCAAGTTATATTTTAACCGACATTCAGCACCATTCAACAGAGCATTCAGTTTTTGTGAATGCTCTATTAAACACATTTTAACTGTGTGAGGTATAAAGATGTCACCTGTACTGCCTGACTTTTAGAATCCTGAAGCCTTGTACACTAGATGGTGTCTGCATATCTTTGGGTTTTTTTAGTTTCTTAATTACAAACACAAACTAAAAAAAGCTACTGCCTACCTTGATTAGTATATTATATATTTTAAGACAGATTTCTTAAGTAGCAGCTGTGTACTAAAATGAATCTATTTTGTAATTAGAAAAACACTAAGGAATTTTTTTTGTTGTTTTATTCTGTATATATGAACACTTTCCTCTCCAAAAATGAAACCAAACCACTACTTACTGTCGTTACTGACTTCATTAGCCATGGCTATAGTAGAGAAAAAAAGAATTACAGGAATAATTTGTTCTTCCAACCATTTTGTCTTCTTCCACCTAAGAGGAATGCATAGGAATCTACTCACAGATAGAATCTCTAGCTCACACTTGTGGATTTTTGTCCCTTTTGCTTTCTCTTTTAAACAACATTAGCCCGTTAAAACGAACATTTAAGCGTTATCTTAAGACAACGAAAAGCATTCAAAGAAAGCCACAAACACTTTTTTCTACTAATTGAGCTTATCATCACCAAACACAAGCAGTGTCCTTTCTCCTCTTAAATTTTTGTCTAGTTTTTCCTGTGATTGCACCAGTACTGATGAAATGGCAAATAGAAAAAAAAAAAAAGGGTCATAGAGTTGGCAATGAAAACTCACTGGTTAGAAAACAACGCTGGGGGTGCTGGAGCCTCACTAATGATTGTGAGGCTGAAATGAGAGCCCTGTCCTCTTCACTGCAAGCTATAGTCCATCAAATCCCAGAAAACTTTTCCCTTTACGTTGTCCATAGCCTTTATTCCTCTCTGAAAGAGCTTGTTACTAGTAAAGGTCATTCTACAGCTCTAGCATCAAATTTATGTTTCCTTGGTTATAAACCACAAGTGTTCCTAACGTGATTTCTGCTTTCACCCTATAAGACAGTATTTAAAAACAATGACAGAACTGATAGGAGCCTTTACATAAAGCCATAACAGCTTTATGGTTATTTATATACATAAAGCCAAAAATAACATAAAGCCATAACAGCTTTATGGTTATTTAAAGTCAGTTTCTATATCTTGTGAAAATGTATCTGAATGTAAAGTTTGTCATTTCTGTTAATAATAATGAAGCAACGTTACAGAAATATGTTACCTGCTAACAGGTCTTCTGGTTTCAGCTGGGATAGAGTTAATTTTCTTTCTCATGGCTGCTGTTTCAGATTTGGTATGAAAGGAATGTCGATAACGCACATTGGTTTAGTTGTTGCCAGGTGATGTTTATATTTGTAAGGACTTTTTTCAGCTTCCCATAGAAAATGAAAGGGAGCATAGAGAGAAGCAGCCAGCTGAGGGAATATTCCATACCATAGATGTCATGCTCAGGGGGTTGACCGGGGGGCAAGACTACACAATCACTGCTTGGGATGGGATGGGCAACATATCTTTAGGTGGTGAGAGTGACTGTGTTGTACTACTTTATTTTGTATATTCTGTTATCATTATTGTTATTTTCCTTTTCTGTTATCATTCTATTAAGCTGCTTTTATCTCAATCCACAAGGATTTGTGGGTTGGTGGGTTTTTTGTTTGTTTGTGGCTTTTTTCCTCCTTTCCCCTCTTCTCTCTACTCTACTGTGGGTCAGGGAGAGTGAGTGAGTGGCTGCATGGTCCTAGTTGCTGGCTGGGGTTATCCACGACAATAGGATACGTAGGAAGGAGTAAAATCAGGGGGGGTTTTTTGCCCACTTCCACACTAACGTATGTCAAAATTCTCTCACCTTCAATGATGTCAGTTCTCTGCCAGACAACATTAATTTGCTGGTCCTAATCTGTTTCTGTTCATTTCTGAATTGAAGAGATGCCTAATTAAACTTAAGAGTAGGGAATTCCATATGTCTAGAAGGGGGCTGGCACGTTGAGCAGTCTTGTGAAAAGGAAAACATGGAAAAAGTCTTGCTAAACTTAAAAAACATCCAGATGTGAGAGACCCTATGAGACCATCACATCTCCCTGTACAAAACCTACCACACCCCAATGTATATTTCCATCCTTCTCATCCACCGTTCTCATACTATTTTCTGTTTCCTCAGCCTATTCAAAAGCAAAGTCCTGCAATATCTCCCAATTCTTCCCACACTCTAAGTTCCACCTCAAGTTTCCCCATGCTGCTATGCCTTTAAAACAGCAGAGTACTCCATGCAAATCCGGACTGATTAGTCTTTAGACAAGGTATCTCTCATGGGTCAAGTCTGTGGGTGACATCTTTTTCCTTCCCTGCATACCTCGTTATTTATTAGGTTTGAACTTTGAACTGTAATTATCTTCAATCAAATTCCAAGAGTTCAGATAAATCAGAAATGAGAACTGCTGAAATTAGGATTTTCAGAGAAATGTTAACTGAAACATGGACATTACATCACAGTAATCTCACAAACAATGTATTACATGAATATGTGAGCTCAGCAGGGATATTGAACAGCTATTTTTTCCCCTGTCCTGAAATGGAGAAATATTAAAAACCTTTTATTTTGTGTGTTACTTAACACAGGTACTATTCAGGATACAAAATTATTTTCCAAATGAAAAAAAAAAAAATCAATTATTAGTTTTGAAACCTGTTTACTGAAGAAAAAAATAAACAAAAAAAACAAAAATCCAAACAAAAACAACATTTCACACCAAATACTCCCCAAAACCTAAAGAAACAAAAAACAAGTCTCACTGAGACGATATGAGTTTTCTATGCTTGCTTTCTAATAGAACTTCTGAATACCGTGGTACATAAAAATACACTATTTGGGCATTTCTTGTTATATTTCTGTATAAGGCTGTTTCCAGATGACATGTATCAAATTAACCTCTCAAAGCTGTTGTTGCTTTTTTGTTTAAAACAGGAATTAAGGCAAAAGTTATGTTATTTTATATATATAATATACATATATACACATTATATATAATATATTGTATATACGCAGTCATTAACTTATTGCTCACTTTTCATTCATTTCACAAGTTGAGAAATACAGCCTCCCACCCCATGTAATTAATTACTGATATTTAATTTATGCATCAGTGGGAAATATTAGAAAAGCTTAAAATAGACCTTTTGTTTCTAAACTATTCTAAGCTAATATCTTCAAGTTGCATATTATTTAGTAGAGAGTGGACTAGTACAAAACATATGTACCCTGTTATGCTGATCCACTTAAGTTTTAAATAAAAACACACTATAGTGAGAAGATAATTTAGAGTTTAGCAGCACTATTCAGTTTTTTTACTTTTCTTTGAAACTACAAAGAAACAACCAAGGAAAGCCCACTCATTCGTGAGAATTAAGGCCACCATTTTAACTCAGAAGATGCTAATATGATTGCTGTCTTTATCACTCTAAACATAGTACTGAAGCTCAAGATTTTTGCCAGATTCCAAAAAGCTGAATTTAACATCTGAAGTATTTAACTCCCTCATTTCAGATTCTGCCCAACTTTCAGTCTCCCTCTTCATTTAATTTATTTTAACAGAAATGATGCCTGGAAATACTTCAATTGCCCTCTTCTCTCCAGTAAGATCTAATAACAGTTACCAAAAAAACCCCTAAACCCAGGTAAGGCAATTTACACTACATTTACAGACTCTAAATGAGTACAAGAGTACAAGAGGACTAAAGCCACCAGTCACTTGCACGAGAACAGAAAAAGCATTCAGCAGAAAAAACTTGAAAACTCAGGCTCATGAAACAAGTCAAAACCACATAAGAACTGTAGCACTTTATTCAAAGTGGGCTAATGACTGCTTAATTGCTTTTGTATTTAATTTAAGCACCTTGATAGCATTGTCACATTTCAGGCCAGATGTGGCTGAAACCTTGACATTATTGTTATGCTGCCTCAATTAAAGTTGATTAGTTTAGCTGGTTTTACTTAAGGCAAGCTTTTATTACATGCAATGGGCATACTTTCTCTATTCATCATTCTCTCTTCTTTCTCTGAATGTTTCTAAGCAGAATTTGGGAATCTTACATCAATAGCTGTTTGTTTATATCATAATGTTGGAAGTTATGCACTTACACATATGCTAAAAATCCCTGTTATTACAGAGGCATTGCAAGACCTAACAAATTTTGAAGCCCAGAAAAATTCCATTTTCTTCCCAAGATGGTGTCAAAATCACCCACATTTTTCTTAGTGGTTGCAAACTGCACTGAATCTTGTCAAAAGAAAGTAATTTCACTTCTGATCACTGCGTCCTGTTTACTAGGGATGTGCTGCATACAGTACAAATTGGTATTGGGCTTTTCTTCTGTGAGGTTACCAAATACTTCCATTCCTACTTAGAGGAATCAAATATGTTCAGATTATGTCTGTAAATTCACTTACAGCAGAAGTAGAGCAAAATTTGCCCCTTAAGTTCCAGATGACAGGAATATTGTGAAGGATTTTTCTTAATTTCTATCCAGTTGAACATTCCCAGTGAGATGGGTAAGCCCCCTATTAGGGCACATATTTCACAACTTGAATTTGGCAAACTGATTCCTCAGAATACTTCTTTATTGCAAGCGAGTACAAACAGCAGTAGGACGACACTGTAAAGGAACGATGTCTATACTGGACCTTCTCTAAGCCCAAGACAGTACTGGCAGTAATATTTGAATAAAGAAAATATTAAAGCTACTAAAGAGCTCTAAATTATAAAATTCTGCCAATTAGAAGTATAATGAATATTGTATGAAACCAATGTACGAAGCATTTCTTGAAATTTTATCTGAAGGGCTAATCAAGGTTAGTGGTGACAACATGGAAGTGCTCGTTACTTTTTTTCTCGCCTGCAAAAAATAATAATTAGTGCTTCCCAAACAGCTCTAATTGGAACAGTGAAACTTTTTTCTTCTCTTTTTAAAAAGGATTTTGAAATTGTCCATATTTCACAAATAGCAAGTGATCAGAATAAAGACAATTTTCATTTACTTGACAAATGAGGCTTTTAACTCAACTCCCTCCTTTTTTGAAATAATGAATTACTTTCCTGCCCAGTTCATCTGGAATACATTGCATTAGGATAGACAGATTACAATGAAATGCAGGAAAAGGAACTGAACTGAAAAATTCATAGTGTTATCTCCTTCCTGTGTATGTTGCCATAAGTAATAATATCCAGACAATAGTCATCAGTTACTATAACAATAAATCAGAATGTTGAAGAAAGACTAGTCAGTTGTGGGTTGTTTTTTTTTTTTTCTTATTTCTGATTGCATACCATATACCATCTGATGACACGTCAATCACAGTTCACATTGATTGCATTAGCCTTGAAGCTGTGTTGCTGTGGACAGAGACAGCACATCTGCAGCCTCCCTAGCTTGTCAAAAAGGCATTATTCCCTCTCTGCTCCTAAACACAGAAGAAAATCTGCTAGTGACAAAGCTTTTATGAATTCAAAGTTAAATCAGTCACGCGTACTACCTGCCTCAGCTGTTGGAGCAAGCACAGAAGATGAGTTCATGCCCCTCCTTTTTCCTCATCACAAGAAGTTTGTCTGTCACTTGGTCCTGATAGCCTCTTGCCAACCCAGCCCCATATTCAGACAGTTTGGGTGGAAGTTTAAAGCATGTTTTCAATTCTTTTCTATATATTACTTCCAATCCAGCTTTATTAAACTCTTCCCCGTCATTGCCTGTTGAGCAAATTTTGTATTCTCTTTGCAGAAAATAAGAAAAAATAAAATTTTTCTATAACATTTCATTTCTTTGCAAATCTAGAAAATTTTAATGTAAGGGATGAATCTAAGGTTGCTTTCATTTCAAACTGGTATTCATTTATGGGTAACTGAAGACCACGCCACAGCATTATGTATCATTATGTATACCATATGGCTTTTCTATAGAAATGAATTTAAGGAACATTAATTATCAACAACACTTGGTGGCAATATGTTCCATGTAGTTAACAAAAGAATATGATCAGTGATGTGGGTGAGCAATTGAGACTAATTTAGAATATTATGCATTCTAACCAAGGCCAGAAAAATCATATCTATATACACACATATACATATATATGCACGTTTCAGTGGAGCACTGAAGGCACTTCAAGCACACTATTTTCCTGTTAGATAATTTAAAAAGTAACTTGTAGTATATTAGCTGCAAGCTAAGATACTACAGTAAACTAAAGAAACCAAAGAATGGATCAAGGAATAGTACACAAGCACTTTGCAAAATCAGCTGCCCTCCCATTCTAGGACAGATGCTTGAGAGCAACTAGGGAAATACAATATATTTTTGAATGATTTACTAGTAAAAAAAGTGAAGGTGTGCAAAGTGATTTAAAACCACTTCTTCCAGCATGTTCTGTTCAAGGACTTGCAGAAGACGCTTCCAGAATAGTTTGTACGCTTGTAGGAGAGCTAACCGCATCCCAACATCTTAGTCCACAGTGCAATACGCTGAGGACAGAGTTCAGCACTTTTAGAGCTCTGGGCTGAAGAATGGTGAAGTGTATTAATATACATATACACACACACACACAGAAGCAATGAAATGCTGCACAGTCCAAGTCCTCCAAAAGAAGAGATCTCAAGAGAAAAACAGGCCATACATACATTTCACTAGGGAGTTCGTACATTGCCTTTGCCTCAAGATACCTGCATTCTCAGTCTCCTAGCCCATCATCTAAAAATATGCTTTGGCTTCAGGCTGTATTCATAAAACAGATTGCTCCGATTGCCTGCTATACCATATTACCTAAAGAAAATGAATGAGAAGTCCAAAGGGAGGGTGTGGGGTGGGGGGGTGGGAAATGAACCACAAAAATCAACTGCTACCTGTCATCATGGACAAAAAACCACCTACAGTCTATCCATAATTGACTGACTTAGTAACTTAAGAATCTTATCCTGTCTTTAACAAATTAACTGACATGGAAAAACTCACTGTTTGTGAACTCTGTCTTTTAAAGGTACAGACTTGCTCTTCTCAAACAGTAGTTCCAGAATATTCATGTTTCCAGGAAAAAGCAATAAAAACCAGAGGTTTGGTTGTCTAATGAATCATCTCACACAAGCACAAATTTTATATACAAGGAGCAAGGAAGTATCCTGCAAACTACCAAATTACATTGGACCAACAGCAGTACAACTAAACATAAATCAAGGTCCTTTCTTCAGATTATCTTCTGTGACAAATACAGACAAATAGCTGAGCTGAACATCCACTACTGTAGTCAAATAATCTCTAGATTATTTTGAATAGGCTAACAAGGACAGCAATTTAAAACATTGAAAAATATGTTGCTGGAATCCACATTTACATGAATCTTGGCATGTAAAGTTTACATAGAATTAGCAAGTGGTGCAGTTCAATGTACTCGTAGGCAAAAACTACTTAGGTCTGAGGATCCAATAACAACATTATATGAATTTTAGTTGTGTTTTCCCCAAATTTTGCACACTGAACCAGCTCTAACACATAGAGTGCATTCCATCTTCAGCTAGAATGTATCAAGCACAAATAATTCAAGGTCTTAAATCAGAAACCTTAAATGTTTTAGTCCTAAAAATTTACAAATGTACCCAATAAAGAATTAACTACCCAAATCCTCCTGGGAATTAATATTTTGAAAAAATCCATTAATAAAATGTTGAGCCTAATAAACACTTCTAATTAAAGGTTTTCTAATTTTTAGTGGTTTGGAGAAAGATATAACATTTAGGATTTGGGTAAAATACACTTGTATTTTCATTACATATTATTTCTAGATATATCACAGGCTGCCTGTTAGCATTATATAATGGTGGCCTACTTTTTCCAACAGATCCTTTGGATATCATATGATTAACAAAAGATTTTTATTTTTTTTTAAACAGACAAACCTAGTATCACATGATGATAAGAAATCTGTATTAGTATAGAAAATACTACTTTCACTAGAAAATGCATTTCTGAAATCCAACTGAAGAGCAGTAAGTATTACTGCGAGTAAATTCTAAATATTATAACAAAGAAAAATATTTGTGTTAAAACTGATTACAGAAACACGGCCATCCTTAAACAGTATTTGAAATAAACTTCACTTTAATATTAAAAGGATGATGTATTTGTATTTTCTAACAATCAGATCTCATTACTGGGAAGTATTTTACAAAATGTTCAGTAGAAATATTCAATACTTACTACAAGAACGCATGCAACACTGAAACAACAGGGAAATTTTATTTAAGAGGAAGACATCTCTTTCTTGGGCATAGTTTTTATTTTCCAAAATACTTTGCAACCTGCTATGTATAACCTGAAGCTTAGTTACTGGAAAAAGGCTTTCCAATAAGGTAATTAACCTTGAGAAAAATACCTTGCTAATCCTAGCCTTGTCTTAAATTAAGGATTACAATTTTAAATAAAGCATTGCTAATACAAAATAAATGTTGAGTGAGTTTTGTTTCACTTCCCAATATGGAACAGTAGCAGGATGACTATCAGATAGTTACAAAACACAGATTCAACCCACTCACTAACTGAATGCAGATGTCCACTCACATTCTGAAATTACTTTTTACAAAAAAATACCAGTTAAAAAAAATTTGCAGTATACATAGATATTAAGTCTTTGAGATAATGTTCACTAATTTCACTTGCCACAATGCAGCATAAAACACTGAACTACTAAAAAGGACAGTAAAGCTTTTGGCTTATTATTAATATTTTCTGTAAGCAGCAAGCAACATTTTGCATAATAGAGCATGAATAGCCTGAAACAGGCATTTTGCATTTTTACATGCAAATTGATACAAAGTCACTGAAAATGCAAGGGGTTCCACCAATCAAATAACAAATGAAAAAAAAATCAAATAGAGAGGCAAACTTTTAGAAGCCATGTTTTAAACTAAGCTTGTCCTGTCATTTAGGAAACATCAAATACAGTCCAAGGAGCTACATCAGAGGCAACTTCACAGCAATTTCATTCAAGTTTCCACAAATGTTCATGTTGTGCTTCTCCTACCCTCTATCACCCCCCTAAAAGACAGAGTACAAAGGAGTGATTCAGAAAACTGGAAATTGCAGTGTGACAAGAATCCCTTATCACAGTTCAGTCCAGAGTGTGTTAAAGTGATGGATGAGAACTCGCTTTCTGCATTTCCTCTGTTAACATTCACAACATTTCCTATCAGAACTGAAACACACACACAGCTGTGCTTACTTTGATTGAAACAGGACTAAATTGGAGACAATCCCATGGCAATAGCACACTTTGTTTAAAATACATCCATATGCATTCATATACTCACACTTTTTAAGCTTCTTCAGTGTATTTAAGACAGAGGAGTTAACTATTTGATCCTCTGGCAATTTTTCCCTAAAGCACATATTTTTAGGTTTTTTTTTTAAATGCAATCTAATTGTTCCTTGCTTAAACCTGAAGAACAGCAGCCTATCTACCACGGTGACCAGCTTTGCTCCTCCCTCTTCACAGCAGCAGCTAGATACTTGAAGACTGTTAAGATAGTTGATTTTACATGCAGTCTAGACAGTTTACCCCTGTAGTTCAGAGGTCTTACCACTGATGAGTCAAGTACAACTTTTATTTGCAAAACAACTATCTACTTAGCTGTTCCTTCTCATGTAGCTTTTCTTCCTGGCTGAAGTACAACACATACTTTTCCCTGTTGCACAATTTCCAACCTCACTTCTCTCCCCAGTCGTATTCACCATTTAGCAAGATCATTTTGAATTCTCAGTAGAGCTTCCAACATTTGAAACTGAGTCTTGCAACTTGCCTTTGTCTGACAACTGTCTATATTGTCACTCAAAGCATTTATGAAAGTGAAAAATAGTATGGGCCAAAGTACTAGTGGATCCCCATACAATTTCCATAAAAATACTAGACTTTCTTCTTATAGTTTTCTGACCAGTTCTGTACCATATTGATTTCATTTAATTGATTTTTTTTTTCCTATACATATTAATGCTAGGCTTCTCTATCCATCTTTAACAAGATGACCTTGCATCCACTCCCTGTAAGGCTCTATGCCATGGTGATAACCACATACTTGTCACAATGAAATTTCATGTAATGCCTGAACTGTTTAACAGCTAGCTGCTGTATAAGTCCACAGAAAAATCAAGCGTTCTCACCTAGTTTAGTTCTCTTGGTCTGCTCACTATCTGCTCCAAAGCACCAGAAGCGGTTCAAGGAAAGGGACTCAGTGTGGCAATGAGACCACCCTCTTCTTTGGCTACAGGTAGGTTTTCAAATGATGCAGCCCCCCAACATAAATCTTCAGCTTTCTCAAGTGACTTCATATAGTTCCTGCTTTTCACTCTGTAATAGGATAGTATGCATTTGTGCCTTTCATATTTGGAGCCTTTAATTATTGGAGACACAACAGTTTTCTTTAGTACCTCTAAGGAGTCTCTCAGAAGATTTTACTGATCAATTATCCAAGTTTAATAGAACCTGTAATAGCGGAATCTATTGTTTTCCTTTTGCTTATTCCTCCTTCCAATCCCAGGGACCGCAACTTACACTGGTGACAGCTGCTCTCACTTAGTATTCCTTCAACCTTGACATTTTTAACACTTTTCTTCTAACTAGTCATAATTAAATCTTCAAAAGCCTATGCCTAATTGCTTTCTTCTTTGTATGAAAATATTCTCTGAGCACACTTAAACTGTTCTCTTTCATCTCCTCACCAACATATTTCTGGGCAGTTAAAAATCTCCTACAGCCATCAAGCCCTGCAACTCATATGGTGGCCAAAAAAACCCAAACAAACCAAAACCCCACCTCATCTATGATTCATTTATCTTTCTTTTTTGAAGAGAAGATAAACTTTGTTTAGTAATTTCTAAGCCCACTTTGAATTCACGATGCTTTCATCAATTGCATAAGAAAACCCTCAATAACACAAAAGATTTTTACTATGCTATTCCCCTTTCACAAAACATGAAAAAAATAGTTTTATTCACCTTGAATATGACTTTTTATCAACATGCTGGTCTATAAACCTATTGCAGCCTCACTAAGGACATACACACAAACTTTGCCAGTTGCAATAGAAAACTTGGGAGAAGGGAGCAACGTAAATTACCTGAATCAAAGTCTCCAAAGGAATTCTCAGGAAAATAAAGCAGGCAATTGTTTTAACACGGAAAACAAACTAGGTTTTTTGTACCTCAGAATGACTGAAGACATGGCCACCTACTGACTCTATTATTAGTCGCATCCTACAGCTCTCTCAATAACACCTAAAACATCAAAAAATCTCTATAGTAATATTTTGTACTTTCATACCTTCCTCATTACGTTAAGGAAATCATGTAAGATAGCATCACTTCTGATGGAACTCCAAAAAAATTTAGGCATTAAAGAGTTCAATACTTCATTAGACTTTGTCAGAGAAGAGCAAAAATCAGACCATTATCCTAACGGTAATTTACACAAGGCTGAATTTACTCGCACAACTTTAAACATATGTATTCACTGAGCCTAAATTGATTAGACAAACACGACAAACACACACTGGTTCTTATACAAGGTTCTGCTTCATATAACGCTAGAGACTTACAGATAAACTTGTGAAACGACTAAGCTAAAACTGCATAAAACTACATTGTTAGCATTTCTTAATGTTCAAAGTGCTTAACTATTTAACATTATTAATTTTCTTTTCAAGATATATATACACACATATATATACACACATATATATTAAGCAGAACAGCTATCTCGCTGTGGCCCAGCCTGTGTTGTGTTCCAGTTTTCCTGGCTGGTCTATCAGGACTAAGGTATATTCACACTTCCAGCAAATAAGAATTATTTATTTATGAATATTCTCACAGTATGTTCAAAAAGAAACTGCATCTGCTAAGGGATTTTATTATGGAAGAGAAAAGAAACAGAAATACAGTGAAGGAATGGTAATGACAAACAGGGTGGTTTGTTTTGGTTGGTTTTTGTTTTTTTTTCATAGAACTTCGTTGTATATACCCACAAGCAAACAGACAGAGGACAATGAGGAGTCACATCTTGCCTCTTGAATAGTATGAAGAGGCAAGAAAAACAAACCATAGGGATACTAACTAGCGGTTGGATGGAATAAAAGAGAACTTAGAAAAAATGTAACTTATGCCTCAAGAAACAGGATAGGAATCTGTTCCTGTAAAAAAATGATACAGCCATTTATACAGTAATTAGACATGAGATTCCAGATTTCTAAAAAAGCTCATGTATAGTTTCAAGATTAACTTTACATTCCAATATTTGATTTTTTTTAAAACACTTCACATTGTGACTTCACAAATTTTAAACATCCTTGTTACAGAAATTCTACATACTCAAAAGTTTGGCAAGACTTAACTTTCTCTTATTCTTTTCTCCTATCCTAAAGAATTTTTATATTGTTATTAACAGATGTTCAGTGTAATTTTATATTTAAGTTATGAAAGCTGCATTTTAAGATGCTGGGCTTCCACAATAATCACAGCCCTTCATGGCTCTTAAGTTGAAGTACCACTGCACATTCTCGGTGTTTATTACCGAAGAGATATTGGTTGGTTCAAGAGAATGTCATAAGTGTATCACAAATATGAGTACAGAATGTATGTGTACTCATGATCTAGCAAGAAAACTTGCTGACTTGCTTATAGCAGAAGACTTAATTAGAAGAGTCAGAGTACAAAGGAAAAGATGAGGAAAAACTGCAAATAATGATCTATTCAGGCTTACAACTGTCAGCATAGTTTTCAAATAACCCCATAATGGGACTTTTCAGTTTTGAAAAGTACAATCTGTCTAACTTGAAAGTTTGGCACCGAATGAAAATTTGTTAGTGCCAGGAAGGGAAAGTGTGGGAATTGAAAGTCATTCATCATTGTAACACTTCACCATAGACTAAACGGAGATAAAAGATTCTGTACAGGCCATAGTTGCCGGTATACCAGCCTTTTTGTTAACTTGTCATATTGGAACATACAAGATGCTTACACATAAAATGATTACTTCCAGGGAACAGCCTACAGTATTTCCCAAGGTTTTTTTTTTACCACTGAGTAAAGACATTCTTGGGATGTAATTAGAGAATATCAATACCCAAGCTCCTTTACTGTGCGTAAAGTGATTTTAGTATAGAAGCTCTTTTTAAAAAAAAAAGCTTTAGCACAGTCACTGAAAAAAACCTCCTTGCATTACTTTGCATAGAAGAAAAACTATTTAACAAAAAGAATCTATCACGGAGCCTGAATTGCCTATCTATAGGTGTTAACAAAACAAAGCAACACCCACCTTTCCATCAATTTTAGACTCTAGATGCTTTGTTTTTAAAGGAAATAGGATTTGAAGGGAAACAAGTTGAGAGCACGTTAATTCTGTGTTAAGTGTCAGTTACTACAGTTCAAACAGTCATGGTACCTTTCTACTGCTAAACGTGGAAACATTTGTCATTGTTGGAAAGCTATCATGAATGAAAAATGGAACAATATTATTCAAATGTCTTTTTTGGCAATGGTATGGGTTCTGTAAAACACCATGCAAGAAATCTACCAGGAAGTCCAGTGTGACATGACACAAGTTCATGTCCACTTATTGATTAAGCTTTGTATCAGTTAACAACAGAAAAGAATTTAAGGTGTAAGAATTATTTAATGAGCCTGTGTCCTGGTGCGAGCAACACAGGACTAATTTCTCATCTTATGCTTGGGAAAACTGTACTTTCAGAAGACTCTAGTGTCTGAATTTGTGAAAATATTTACTTTATAGCCAGCTATGGTATGAGGGTTTCAAGGTCTCAGTGTCTTTGAGCTCACCAGGTGCAGGGATGAGGAGGAGTAAGACCTGGACACTTGACCCAAGCTGGCCAACAGGATTATTTCATACCATGAACGTCACATTCAATATAAACTAGGTTTGCTGTGAAGTGCTCTCTTCCTTGATGGTGGCGATGCAGGGAACTTCCTGCCCCAGTGCCAGACCCTTGAGCCCTTCCCTTCCTCCCAAAGCCGTAGCACTCACAGTGTCCAACAATTGCTGCCCACTGCTGGGAGTGCACAGCTTCCTACTAATAGAATTGGCTTAGTATAGTCCTTGTATATTTGATATTGGTATTGGGATAAATACAGTTGTTTTAGTATTATTAGTGTTAATTATTTAGTCTTATCCTATTAAATCTGTTTATATTTCAACCTTTTTTTCCTTATTTTTCCCTGATTCCCCTTCCCAGGTGGGGAGGGGTCATCGGGTGATAGAATAATTGTCTAAATTATGATAAGTTGTTGTGGGCTTCTCAAACCATAACAGCCTGAATCAAAATACATTTAAAAAATTCAACAAGTATTTCTCATGACATTAGGATTCCTTTCAAAACTTCTAACTCAAATTTTTTAGGTAAAAAAACTACACAGATAACTTGGCTTTATTTTTTATTAGGTTATAACAACTAGATTGTCATCATATCGTCTGGGTTCTCATCCTTTACTGTTTGATAAATAGAGAGTACAAATACTAAACTACAAGAAATATTACTTTAATACAAAAGCATTCTGAATATCATCACATTGAAAACAGAGCATTTAAGAAACACATTTACTTTGCTGGTCAAGTAAATATATGATTGTTTATTAATTCTAGTTACCTAGGAAAAGTCAGAAAGCAAGATTAAATTACAGAGAAACGTAGTTATTTAGAACCAGTTCCACACATCTAGCCTGTTTATTTTTATGTTCTTGGCAAGATTATATAGTACAGATATTTCATGCAATTCATGCACATGTGACAACTTGATGACATTCAGTAATATTCCTCCTCAGAAATTAATCACATAATGATTTTCCTTAATATTAACATATTAATATTATCCAGAGTTGATCCTGAATCAGGATAGTGAAGATCATTAATTTTAATAGCTTAAGAGCAGTCATTCTATAACCTAAAACATGTACCTGTAACCCTTATCATTATCTAGCATACTGACAGAGCCATGTTTTAGCAGAAAAGCAAAAGCATATACCTTGAATTTTAAGCATCTCGTTTCACTACAAACATGAAAAATGTTGATTTTTAAATCTATATTTGCCTGTCCATGTTTAACACTGTCTGTGCATAACCATCTACAGCAAAATGAATTTGCAATGAAGACCTTTGTGACTCACCTCTCTCCATAAAATGAGACGTTATTTGAATTAAAAAAGCATAAGCCCCTCTTTCCACTTCTCTGAAGTATTTTAGAATATAATTCAGCCTAATTTTTGTGCTGCCATTCACAAAGTGCTCATGTAGATTATGTCATCAGAAACAAATTGCGTTCAAATAAGTTAAAGATTTTTATGTCTTGACATTTCATATCAGCAATTCAAATATTGCTATCCCAAAAGTAGCATAACAATTATGCCCCTTTACAATAAATCAGAAATCTACAGACTCACTGTGCTTGAAACAAAGGTCATCATGTGGAGGAAAAATATGCTGTAGAATAAGAAAATACACTTTGAAAGTATATCATTGCTTTTTTACATTTTCTGTAAATTGCAGAATCTATTTTGAAATAGGTAATGGACAACAGGTAATCACAAGCTGCTGTAAGAAAAATGGTAGTTTCCTTCTTTATTGATCAAAGTTTTAGGTAGGGAAAAAGTCAACATTTTTGAACATAAATAAGTCTACATATTTGATTTTCTTATTTAATATCAAAAGTACAAATTATTTAGAAGCACCAACTTCTGTCAAAGCTTCTTATATTGCTTTTGAGAACAGGACTTAAGGTCCTAATTCACCTAAAAAGTTAATCTGTTAACTGCCATGCCTGAAGTTGACTGCCACCACATAACGAAAGAATCTGTACCCTTCCAATTCTATTGATTTCTTCCAAAACAAATGAACATAACCTTTAGGCTCTGATTCACCAAAAAGTATTTAATTAACACACACTTAAAAGCTGGAAATGTATGGAAATTCAGCAAGCATTCTGCTGCAGTTCCTCTCTCTATTCTTCTGTACTTATTCACAATGTTCCTTACTCTCATTCTGTTCCCAAAGAAAGGTGTCACCCATAGGCCATAACATTGATTAATAATACCTTAAGTAACTAACAAATATCTTAGGGCCCTAGCTTTTCGTCACCTATTTCCAATGGTGGCAAATCATGACATATCATTATCTAATTAAAAAGATGACTTTTCTATTTAGCAAATATTTAGAAGGAACTGTACGCTACATATGATCATTTATATAAAATAAAAATGCACATAAATCACACAATTAGAAACATATTTCCTGCCAAATAGATCTCAACTACCTAGTTTAGAATAGTGTTGATATCTAAAATTTATTTTTAGCCCTCCCATTAAAATTAAGTTTGATTCCTTTGCAAATACTAAATGTACTATACTTTTGGCTGCAGATTAAATTATACAGCTCCGAAAACTGGAAGTCTTGCTTTTGCCCCAGTCATCAGCTAACACAGAAAAAGTAAACTCAACAGTGAATTTCTCACCTTTTACTGATGGATAAAGAATGACTGAAATACAGAACAGCAGACTTGCCCCCTACCAAATTCTCAGTTTATGAATGAATTTAGTTGGTGCCAAAATAATTTGAATTTTGGATGTATTCTATACTGCAAAGGGTAAGCAGATTGTGTTGTACACTCTACAAACTTAGGAGACCTTCTGCTGGAGAGAAAATAGTCAGTATTTTGATCTAGAAATAGAAAAACCCTATTGCACCTAGAAATACAGCAGTAAACATATATATTAGAAAATACCCAATATGCACAATTGCTACAAAAATGTCATAGGGTTTATTGTCTGATATTTACATAGCACCTTTCATTCCAGAAAATCCTAGCAGCTTTACAAACTATTCACAGGGATCAACTGATCCTGCACTGAATGCAAACAGTCTTGTTAACAATGTGTCGTGTAAAACTTGGAAATAGCCAGGAAAAGGGTATGACTATCTTACCCAGATCGACATGAGGCAAGTGCAATTCTATCCAAGCTCACATTAGTTTGGACACAAGACAAAATTCATCCATCTGTTAAAGTTTTAAAAAAAAAAAAATTCATCAAGTACTTCAGAAAATCTAGGTCAAACAACATATCTTATCTCAGAAATGACAGCTTCCAAGAGCACACTCTTCACTAAGGTCTAAAATAATTTTAAAATCAATCCAAAGTTTTCAAGCTGTGAAAAAGTACCTTTCTGTCTCATCAAAATAGAAGTAAGTTTCCCCACACACATAAAGGCTAATAGGTTAGGCTCCCCTAAAACAAAAAGCAGATGGATAGCATAAACAAAGTAATTTTCGGCTTGTATTTAACCAAAAAAATTATACCACAGATTAGAAACCTCTTTCAAACGCAAATTTCAGCAGTTATGTTCTGATGCATTGTTCTACAGAGTTCTCAAAGAAAACCTGTCTTTAGTAATAAAAATGTCAATAGCCACTCAAAAGTGTAATCATTGCAGAGTACTGATTGCACTGTTTCCTAGGCAAGCAATATAAGCAACTGAATCGCCCTCATCAGATTCCTTTGGTACCTGGGTCATTTCCTGGAGATCCTTCACCAGTCAATAAAAAATTCCAAACTTTGTTTAGCAGCTGAAAATGCTGTTGCTTCTCTCCCTCTTTTCCCCCCTCCCTTAATACCAACCAATAACTTATCTCACAAGTGTGGAAATTCTGACCCAGAATTAGAGATACTTTAAAACATCACTGAGAATTAGACTGAAGACAGAGAGACAATGCGAGCATATAGGCACAAAAGTGAAAGCAGCTGCATTTTTCATGGCTTTTCCTGACAGCCAGGGCAAAATTCTTTCTCCCGGGAATGTTGTTTCCAATAAAAATGTACAACTTTTGTTCTAATGAAAGTAAAGAAATAGTGATTTATCTAGGGATGGACACTAAACTGAATTGTTGGTTTCTAAGATCAAAATCTGTATCCATGTCTAAAAATGAACTGCACTATTTGGGTTCATTTCAGTTACCAACATGCTACCATTACAAGGCTCCTTTTCCATTTTTCTACCTGTTAGCTGTTCTCCAGCCCTATATTCCCCTACAGTTCTTCCAACATTTACATGAGAGTTTGGAATACGCAAACAGCAAGACTCAAACTGCAATACTTAGACCCCATTGCCTTTAAGCAGACAAACCATAAACAGTGGCTTACAAGTACAAAGAAAATTATTTCCCATCTCATAGCAGCACAAAGACAGAAAATTGTGCACTAGGGAGCATAAAGAGGGTGCTTTTCTTGGCCACAGTCTACATATACAACTTTGGGAATTACTCTGACAACAACTCTTCGCATCTTAATACACTGTATAAAACGAGACAAGTCCTATAGCCCAGATAGCAAGTGAAATAGATATTCACCACATTTAAAAATTATTCAACATTTATAGTCCTTTGTGTCATGAACATTATCCAATTACAGCTAGATAACTCAATAGCTTCAAAGATGCTTTTGCCATGGAATAATGACATTGTTTGAAACAACCAAAAGCACTAGTTTTCTTAGCCCTAACTACACAATCTTTTAATCTGAGGAGCTCCCTTGCCTTTCTGCAGAGGTACACAAAACTTGAGAAAAAAGGAAACTAAGAACCACCTGTACCATCTACTCATATTTGTACTCCAAATTAGCTGCTTTTAAATTTTTCTGAGGAAGAACCATACTGAGAAAAATAAACTGGTACAATGAATTGGTTGCTATTACAACGGAAGAGCAGCCCGAGAGTTCCAGGTAATAGAATACATTAGTTACAAACAGGGAAGACAAGAGCAATTCTTACATTGCTAGAAACAAATTACATCCTAAATATAGCTGGTCACAGAGTCTTTCCCTATGCCTAAGTACGAACTGTTTTAGCATCTCTTATTTACCAATACGAGCCTTAAGGAATGCTGAGGTCTGAAAGCGTATAGAGAGCCAGCCAAGGACTAAAGCATTCCATGCATCAATGCTTTCAGTTCAGGTCACTCAGCTGTTGTGACTTAAACATAACATTTTTTGGAAGAGATTAAAACACCCACTTCCATTCCTCAATAGTCTTTGGAACACATCATTCTGCTCCAAGACAGCGAGAATAAAATTCACATAACAAACAGTGGTCACATAGCACAGGAATTGAAGCAGCAAGGGAGAATTATTTTACTAGCTTTAGCTCTTCCCACGTAGGAATAGCTGTTTAACTCTCTTTACTAGAAGTTGGGTGAAGCTCCTGGGCAGAATTTCACAATAAAACAAAAAAGTTCAATTAAAGATAACAGAGCTGTAACAGGGAAATCTAAACACCATCTAGCTTGCCAGTAAGAGCACAAAGACATTGAATCATCAGACACCGATAATAATTGTAATGATAGTTCCAGTCCTTTATTTTCAGGTTTTCTTTCTTTCCTTTGAAACTTGAGTATAATATATTAATTAGCATAAATCATTATCTTTCCCTTTGATACTCCAACTCTGGTGCTTCCTTGTGTATCTACTCGGACCTGCATAGTGAAATAGCAACAATTTGGACCCTTTATAAACACATACAAAAGCATACATGTATGTATATTTTAACTTCCTCTGAAGCCACTGTAACTAGCTTTACAACAGCAATTCAATTTAATAGTCCCTGTGAGTTAATCAAAATCTCTTAAGATTTCAGTGATTACATAACCAGTAACTAAACCCAACTTGCAATAATCACATTTAAAATACATCTACGACAATAAGAACTCAGAATTAACAGTCAGAAGTTAGAATTTAGTGAATTTACATTACTGCTTTCAAATTGAGAAAATTCAAATCTTTTTTGTCATGATAAGTAGTATACATGCTGCAGAGATACTAAGAAGTTGATCAGTTTTGGTACATATTCTGTGTCATTGCTTATATTAGCACTTACTCTTGTTTCATCAGCCCACTACTCCCCCAGAACTTAAACCAGCAAGTTTTAGAGGGAGATTGTTTTAATTTCTTTTTAAAGGTAGCAACATGTCAAAAAGCACTTTAGGAAATTTACACCATGTGCAAGGGGAAGTGCTTATACTGACTGGGCAACTGTGCCTAAAACCTCACTTTTCTGCTCCTTCCCAACACTTGGGCTGAGGAGTAGGCCACAGAAGCAAACAACACTTCTCCCTTCATGCATTTAAAAAATACTATTGGTTGGATCTTTCCTGTATGCATTGAAGAAGCATTATATACATTCTGTCCCGGCAATTGTAATATTACTAGAATGTCTTCAAAATAGGCATTGGGTATCTTGCTCAAAATTTTAGCCAAAAATAAAAAAAAGCAGTGGATTTAAAATCCTAACTATAACTAAAGGAATTGCACAGAGATTAAGTGGTCTTTTATTTCTTCAATCCAAAAAAGGGCACCAATATTATGCAAGAATTTTTAAAGCAAGAAGAGATTCTCACTAGTATCACTATATTCTTTTTCAACTACCACCCAGAATTAGGTTAAAAGGAAAAATTGACTCAAAAAATAAACCACCATAAACTGTAAACAAAAGGTTTCCATTAATATTCAATTTTGTTCAAGCTATTGTAATTACAGAATGAGAACATCTTGATTAGAAGTTTCAGCTGGACAGTATATTTTTCAAGAGCAGCTACTTCAATATACAGGTAGTGCGACTAATATTTAAACCTACGTCAGGCATTTTTACGTAGTCTTCACTACTGTTATAATCTGTTCTGCTCTAGATGGTTGCAATATAGCTGGCAAATGTCACCGGCTTGGCAGCAGTATCAGTGGTAGTGATTAACTTATCTCAAAAGGGTTAGGTATTTAGTTTCTATAATCCAGGAATAAGAAGTGCTGAATAAAGTTTGAAAATTGCTCAGTTTTTCTAACCCTAGACTTCAGTTTATATCTGGAAAGTGATGTAGAGATAAATTAAAAAATGGGCATACACCTCTTTTGAAAGTTCCTCCAAGGAAAGACAACTGCCCAAGAATCACTTAGCATCAATCTAAATCCGAACTCTGAAGCTCATGTGTTTTGTTTTGTGACAGGATGCACACTCGGACAGACTAACTTTATCACTAGAGATTTGAACTTAAAAAATTAGCAGCCTATCAGCCAAACAAATCTGGCTTTGAAAGTGGTTTGAGTGATTCCAGTGGGTTGTTCTGGACTTAATCAGACTACACATGAGACCAACACAAAGTTGTGGAGTTTTTTGTTTGTTTGTCTTTTTAAGGCCTACAATGCAATTCCATCAGCTGCCTGATGAAAAGATAACTAGGGGGTGCAGTTTCACAAAGCAAAGGTTTTGGCAGCTTTGCTAGTTATCTGTAGCTACAGATTCTGCAGCACTGCCTCCTCATCTTGTGCCAATAAAGCTGTTTGTAAGGCTGAACTGAGAATCAAATCAGAGGTCTGAGTAAAATAGAGACTATTCTTTATCCACATAGGTGCCCCGGTTCAGTCCCTGCCAGTTCTGCACAAAACACTTGTTTTAGTATACCTGTAAAACAGGCCACAGCACAATAGAGGCAGAAACAAACAGGTAGGAACGGGAACTCTGTAAGCCAGAACTGCTACATGACAAAATGGCGTCCTTTCAATCTTAGATTCCCTAGCCAGGGATAACCATCTAGTCATGAACTGTTCAAGAAGGAATGAAAAGGTTTTATGCTAAATTCTTCTTCTTAAATTAGAACAGAATGAAGGGAAACAAACAATCAGTTTTTGGAGGCTTTACAAGTCTGCAAAGCATTACTGTTAACAGCTACTCTTTACCAGAATTAAAATTCAGCTCTAAAATTTAATACTTACATGATCAGTTGTCACAGAACAGTTTCCTTGCCCAACAATTGTAAACTTTATTTTCTAAACAGGGACAGACATTTAGCACAGCCAGACAGCAATTACTGTACCACAGCAAAGGTTTTGAGCTGATCCAGAAATGGAAATCGCAAGCACAATACAAGGCATGATCAATGGAAGGATGAACAAAGGACATTCAGTTGCTAATTTCAAGCTGCTAGGCAGCTAGTTACAGAATGAAGCATTTCATATCACCTGTGGGAAAGAAACAATAATTTGTTATAGCAAAATACAGTGTCCGGGTCTTTCCCTGATGTCTTGGTAGTTTTCTCTTATCAACAGTGATCAGACTTTTTTTTTTAAAGCCATGTGATCAAAAGACAATTGCTTATTTCACAGTAGCAGTAAGGCAAGCCAGTCTGCAGAAAGAAACAATGGCATGCTGGTACAGTTAAGAAAGCAAGTTATATTTTAAACAGAATTTTCTACTGATTTTTTTTCCCACGTCAAAACATATTCCTGATAGAGTATAAAGGTAACGTCAGCTAGAGGATGTTATTATTCAAAAGCAGGATTTTTCATTTTTACAAGTGGAGAGAGTTGAGAATCGTATAAAGGATCTACAGTATTGAGTCACTCTGAGAAAGTCTAGTGCCTCTTAATGAGTTCCTAAGGCTATCTGTGACTTAATAGATGTAAGGTTGATGGCAACAGAATTGCATAAACTGTGATCTATGAAAGGATATTTTAGTCCAAAGCAAATCAGTGCTACGCTACGCTGAATTTTGGTTGTACACAACAGGAAAAGTTGTAATAGCCACCATCTGTTCATGCAAAGCATGAAGACAGATAAAAGAAGTGAGCAGCAGTAGGGACTTGCTAAGCAGCCTGAGGAGGAAAGTCAAAGGTTACTTGAGCTTAGTAGGAAGATGACGGGTTCAACACCACTGGAGGAAAAGCCCTATGACAACGCACAGAGTAGTAAAAACAGAGAAGAGACAAGATGATTTAACTTACTTTCTCACTGAAATGCTCATTTCAAAAGGGGGAAATGGGGGACAGGTGTGTTCATCTCCCCAGAACTATCCAAGACAAAGAGAAACAGATAATCAACTACCTCTAAAAACAAATTTGGGGATCAGGGATAGAATAGGGAAGACTAAAGGATTAGCAGAGAGCTGTTCCAGAAGATACTACGTGGAAAGCGGTCCAACTTCTCTCACATCTTACCTTGGCTCCTAGACTTGCAAAATTCGGTGAGTTTTATCTCTTTTGCTGAGTGATAATAAACTGCAAACCAAGTTAAACATGACTTCATGTTTTTTCACTCTATTTTTTCATAGCTCTTCACCTATTCTCTTGATAGCAGTCCATATTTAATGACACAGAAATTGTATCCAGTATTGGTAGAATGAATAGAGGCAGAGGGAAATTCACAGAAGTAGATTGATGATACAGCCCTCAAGCAAACACAAGCTGCTACTAAAAAAGTCATACTAATAGTTACACAGAGCATTTCTTGCAATGCAACTGCTCATATCTGACTAGAAGCAATGTTACACAGCTCAGCTAGTAGGAGAAAATGAGTGCTGCTCCCTCATGCATTGATTACAGCATTCATATCTGCAGAGACAAAAATCTGACATAAAAGAGAATCCCCATCCCTATCATGGCTCTACGGACAGAGGATAACAACCTTTCAGAAGGCTCAGTTTTCTTTACTGATTTTAAAATAGACTCTCTCTGCATTGGAACAAGTGTGTGTGAACACACATTCTGATTCTGTAGTTTACAGTCAGCACGTCCCACAGTTTGTGGGCCTCCTGTAAGACAATACTCAATCTCATGGCTATAGGAGCCTTCCTGGCATTAAACCCCCAAAATCTTTACTAAAAAAAACCCTTTAACTTTCTCTGGAATTTAAAAGGATTTAGCAGGGCAAACAAGTTGACATAAGTGCATACTTACACTAAAAAACAAACTACAGCGCTATTTACTTGTCATTGGTAATTCCTAATTTATGCCTCTATTTTTCTATACTTTTTGCTGGATAACTTTGTTATACATACTACAAATCATAAAATTAGGATGTACTTCTAATGAATATTAGGATATACACCACGAATACAGCTAGAGCAGCTCACAAATCATCTACGAAATGAGCTGTGAACCTTTCTAAATCTCAGATGTCAAACCACCAGCATTTTCTCTGTTAATTGCAAGTGTACATTCAACCCAAAACAAGAACGTGAAAGATCACAGACCCCAGGACCGCTCTCCAATTTACTTCAGTATTTTTCCTCCTCTCTTTCTTAAAGACAGAAATAGGTATCAATATGTCTAAGTCACTAGACATAAACAATATCGTCCTATAGGAATGGTGCTTTATACTACATAAACTGGGAGACTACAGCAAAGGAAAGGAGATTCCATCTTCCAGCATCTGGTGAACCAGTTTCTAATCTCAAAATTATTTCAAATAATCTCAAATTATGTTTGCCTGACTCCAAATATTTCTTGCTCTTGGCCATAGTCCAGAGCTGATTTGTTTGACAAAAATCATTTACTTGCTATATATTACACAAACTAGATGATCTAATGATAACCTCTGGCCTTAAACATAGAAAGTAAGTCCATGAAAAAGTTATGACAATTTTTCTTAATAATATTTTGGTTGAATGTTGAAACAGGGAGTTTTAACTTTAATATTAATTTTCCAGTTGCAAGACTGGACAAGAAAGGATTATCTTCCTTTTTCAGAGTTCTTCAATTTATGCACAGGCAGAATATTAAAAGGGGAGCTTTTAATAAGAGAAGAAAAAAGCAGAAGACGAATTTATGGAAATTCAGTTTTGTTCAAGTAACATCTTGGATAAAAGAAAATATTTTTCTTTCATAATTAAAGACACACAAAAGTACAAATGCAGGAGTGCAAAAGACACACTAAAACTACTCGCAGTCAAATATCTAACTACAATTTCCCAAGTCATTCCTGAAAGAGGTGATAAAAAGAAGCCTTTTAATTAAACAGACAGAATATAGCTGCAAATATTCACAATGTTTATTGTATTACTTGGGTTAGGGCCTATTGACTGTTAAGAAAACATTTTGGTTTTAATTGCTAGAAGAATAGTCTATTATTACATAACGCAAAGAACACTAAACTGAAGACGTATCACATTTCACTAAAGGTTTGTGTGCTGTTCCCCTCCTCCAAATCTCAATTTATCAAGCATTTAGGTGAACACTTTGTAGATTTTATATAAAGGTCATTAAAAAGTAGGGTTTTTTTTCCTGTGAACACTAGCTAGACAGAAAGAAATTCGTTCCTCAAAATGGCTTTTCAATTTTTTTTATTCAACATTCACAAAGGCTAGCATTTCCATTAAGATATTCCTCTGTTACCTAGAGCGTAACTAGCATAAATTTACATAGTTCTACTCACACACCCCATTATTTGCTACAATTTATATTAGATCTAAATATTAAGTTCTCTGTGCATGAGTGACACTCATTTACAAAAAAAAAAACAAAGCACCACTTAACACACAGGCAATGACAATGATTAAATACCTATAGATTCTACTATATCTATATATAGCAGAACTCTGCTTGTTGTGGAATATGCCTCCTCAATCACACTTAAATTTAGGGTGTGAATAGTCCCATTTACTTTGGCAGTACCAATCTCATACATGAGCATGTACATCATTAACAGTTATTAACTATAACACTACATATATTCATTCTTTTTTTGATTCATAAGCACTGTGTATTCCTTCACAGTAAATAGAATAAACAACTGAAAAACTACGTAGTCAAGTAATAATTTCAACAAATATTCTCATCACTGATGCTGCAGAATTGCGTGTTCATGAATGAAAGGATATATGTTTCAACAAATTACTAAAAATTAAATTTAATCCTGCAGTGCCGAAGGGAGTTTTATGGGATTCGGTGCTTATGAGCCCAAACTTCAATTCAGTCTACTGTTTTGTGCGTGTGTGTATTTGTACAGACAAGGTGCACCATGTGGGACAGAAGGCAGACACTGGCAGAGACAGAAAGCAATGAAGTCAGCCTGGCAGCAGAGGTATCAGTATTCCAGTTACTTATGCAAAGAAAAAAAGGAAATAGGTCTGCTGAAGAGAAAAAGCAAGTTAATAACAAAGTTACAGGAGCTTTATACCCTTGCACTGTGGATGTAGGGAACTAAAAACAGCAAAACACAGGTTCTAAGGAACCTACATTTGAATAATTCTTGGGTTTGCATAGCATAAGGCAAAACTGAAAACACATACAGATGAATATATGTAGATAATATGTTTTGGCACATGTAAGTTTCTGTAAGATTTAGCTGACAGAAGCCTACATCACAGAAAAATTAAGATAAATGGTCTTTGTACGTTTCCCTATAAAAATTGTTATATGGAAGTATGGCAAGAGGGTGGTTTAGTTTGTTAAATGTAGATGGGTAGTTCCTGAAGCCTGGAAGATTTTGACTTTATTGACTACAGGCCATAACAGTTGCTCTTTCCTCAAGTGACAATAATCTGCTGGGTTTCTACTCCAACTAACTCAAGACCAGCAAGGAAATGTTATAGATTTTTTTCATAAGCTAGAAGCTACTGCCAGCAGGAACAGACCTTCTTAACAATATAAATAACTCTTAGTCTGAGTAAGAGACATTTCTTGAGCAGTTGAATTTCAAAAATGTCTACGTTTCTATAAGGATATTTTCATTCCTGAACTTTAACCACACTGCAGATTTTTTCTATTTAGGCTATATATTTCCAAGAGTTGGTCTTTCTAAACAGGAAAATGTTGGTTTTTGGTTTTGTTTTTTTTTTGTTAGTCTGCCAAAAGGAGCCCTCCTGTTTCACATATAATTCTAGAATTTTAGTGTCTTCATTTAAACTAAGGGCTTAATTTCTAAGCCTTATGTATTAGCAGCTATGCTAGTAAATCTGTTTTGAACACCAACATTGTGTACACATTTGAAAAATACTGCAGCATTGCTAACATGGCTTCTCTCCCCACCCCAGCCCACCCACTACACAGTTAAAGCAGGGCTGGCTGCTACGCTAAATGCACTGGTACTAGCCTTTAAGGAAAAAAAAAACAAAACAAAACAAACAAACTGCTTTATTCTCAGAATACTTTTCTTCTTAAACATTAATTTAAATATAGCTCACCAACATCAAAATGTTTCTGCCATCATTCCTGAGTTATTTACTGTCTAGTAAACATATTACTTAAACTTCAAGTCATGATTAAACTAAGAGGAGAAACCATGGAAATGGTCATTAAAAGAGAGACACAACAGAGCAGAGATACCGATAGTTTCAAACTACACAATGGCTTTTTTTATCAGCTCAAATTCCCGTTTGAGACATGTAATTTCCACCAATACTTGCCAGTAGTATTTTCAGCAAATTCCATGTCTTTATTTTCAGTTATTAGTGTTTTGCCAAATTCTTTCAACAATAGGTATTAACCTTGAGAGATAAGGTAAACCTTTATTGATAACGCAGAAAAAGAGGATCAAGGATATAAACAGTCTAATCCTATTTTGTCCACATACTTTGAAAACTTAGAGATCCATCAGAGGACCAAGAAACTTAAAATTAACTTTTCCAGCACCCTGGTGGGCTCTGATGAGGACCAAAACCACTTAACAGTTGTCAGAAGCCCACCACTGCTTTTCATCTTTGTTTTAAATGTATTTTCTTTGATGAAAAGACATTGCTCTTCATCTTTCATGTAAAGTCTACTTGCGGTTTTGCTTGTTGACTGTGTGTTTGTTTTGCTGTTTTCTGTGGGTTTATTTTTTGTTTTTTAAACTACACTGTCAGGCTTCAATTGCTCCCTAAATATTATTAAGCCAAGCTTGTTTTCTGTAACAAAAGTTGTTCTTCAGTCTCCATAGTAGATGGCAGTGGGGTACTTCAAAAAAAATGTAACTGGAATAGCTAGATAGAAACCTCATTAAAATCTCTAAAGCATTATCAATATGTTAGATGGCTCTTGCCAGACACCATCAGTTGTTCATTTTATTTTAACCAAACAACAAATAAATCAAGGATTTATGTTGAAATCCCCCATTCAGGTAGACAAACCTCTTTGAATTTTAGATCAACATATGGTTCCTAAATACCCAGCAATTTTCATATGTAGGAACATATTTATTTTGCTCAAGTTTGAAGAAATACATCTTTCATACATCTGCAGATTCTGGTCAAATCATCTTACAAACTATATCATCTTACAAAATTATATAACATTGAAAAAGTTACAGGCATCACATTATCCAATACTAAGGACAAGCAGCCAGATTGTCTACTAGGACTTTTTTCCATGATGTGGGTATTGCTTTTTTTCACCATAACCTTTAGTCCTCTCCCTTTATTTAAAATTAGATTTTACAGAAATAAGCAGAGCAAAACCTGAAATGTAAATAATATAGTCTAGTTCTATAGCCTTTACCCCCAAAGAGGTAACTAAATGTTTGGTGCAAGTTCAAACAGTCTAAAGTCACACAGATTGTCTTTTTTTTCTTAAAATAGAAAATGGACAAGTACTACATTTCACTCCATATGATGAGTAAACATTGTCTCAAGTGCAAAGTAACATATAGTATAGTTAAATAACTCAAAGAACACAAACAGTTTACAGACAAAAAATAGAACTCTTTTAGGAACCAGTAACATTTATAGCAACTAGCTGCTTCTCTGAAAATTTATTCAAGTTGCCCTCCCTAATAAGATCTTCTCTTACGGCTAGGTGAAAGGCTTACAGGAAAGAGTGTCACTTTCTTTGCTGCATATGCTTTTTGCTCATGTACACACTAAATGAATGCAAACAAACTACTATAACACCTGAAGAGTAGTTTGGACTTTGCATTCATAGCTATAGGTGAAAGTCAATAGCAATCAAATTTCATATACTGTTGGGGGAAAAAACAACAAGTTCTCAGCACACTTCCAAAATTACAGGAGGTTTTACTCTTGTGCTATTTTGTATCAACTGGTTTAAGTCTTTCGTTTTATTTACGCATGTATTCTGAAAAATCCTTTTTAAAGTAAAATTTTACGGGACAGATTTGTTCAACTTTGTCAGCCTATTTATCATTAGCTATCCTACATAGATTATAGCAAAGTCCTACTTGAATTATAATGAAAAGGTGTGCTCCCATACCCATGAAAATAATGATAGTAACTGTTCACAGTCAAACTGTCAGATAAGTACGGTTTTAAAAAAAGAATACATAGAATCATTCTGCTTGGAGGAGACCTTTATGATCATCAAGTCCAATCACTAACCTAACACTGACAAGTTACCGCTAAAGCACGGCCCTAAGCACCACATCTACATGTCTTTTAAATACCCCCAGGGATGGTGTCTCTACCACTCCCCTGCGCAGCCTCTTCCAAAGTTTGATAACCCTTTCAGTGAAGAATTTTTTTCTAATATCCAAACTAAACCTCCCCTGGTGCAACTTGAGGCCATTTCCTTTAGTCCTATCACCTGCAGTTTGGGAAAAGAGACCAACCTCCTTTCAGGTAGTTGTAGAGAGCTATAAGGTGTCCCCTCAGCCTCCTTTTCTCCAGGCTAAACAACCCCAGTTCCCTCAGCCGCTTTGCATAAGATTTGTTCTCTAGACCACTCACCAACTTCATTGCCCTTCTTTGGGCATGCACTAGAACCTCATTAGTGAGTGGCCCAAAACTGAACACAGTACTCAAGGTGCAGCTTCACCAGTGCTGAGTATAGAAGTACAAACACTTCCCTAGTCCTGCTGGCCACAGTATTTCTGGTACAAGCCAGGATGCTATTGGCCTTATTGGCCACCCGGGCACACTGCCAGCTGATAGTCAGCTGGCTCAACAGCCCCAGGTCCTTTTCCACTGGGCAGCTTTCCAGTCACTCTTCCCCAAGCCTGTAGTGTTCCATGGAGTTGTCGTGACTCAAGTGCAGGACCTGGCACTTGGCCTTGTTCAACCTCATACCACTGGCCTTGGCCCATCAATCCAGCCTGTCCAGATCCCTCTGTAGAGGCTTCCTACTCTCAAGCAGATCAACATCTGCACCCAACTTGGTGTTGTCTGCAAACTTACTGAGGATGCACTCAATCCCCCTCATCCAGATTATTGATAAAAATATTAAAGAGAACAGGTGATGTTAAAGGAAATCAGAAATTTCTGAACACACCTAAGGGTGCTGGTTGGAGCTCAACACGAGCCAGCAATATGCGCTCGCAGCCCAGAAAGCCACTAGCATCCTGGGCTGCATCAAAAGAAGCACAGCCAGCAGGTCGAGGGAGGTGATTCTACCCCTCTACTCCACTCTTGGGAGATCCCACCTGAGAGCACTGCATCCAACTCTGCAGCCCTCAGCACAGGAAAGACATGGATTTGTTGGAGCAGGTCCAGGGGAGGGCCACAAAAATGATCAGAGGGCTGGAGCACCTCTCCTATGAGGACAGACTGAGAGAGTTGGGGGTTTTCAGCCTGGAGAAGAGAAGGCTCCAGGGAGACCTTATAGCAGCCTTCCAGCACTTAAAGGGGGCCTACAGGAAAAATGGGGAGGGACTTTTTATCAGGGAGTGTAGTGATAAGACAAGGAGCAACAATTTTAAACTGAAAGAGAGTAGATTTAGATTAAACATTAGGAAGAAATTCTTTACTGTGAGGGTGGTGAGACATGGAAACAGGTTGCCCAGGGAAGTTGTGGAGGCCCCATCCCTGGACGTGTTGGATGTCCAGGTTGGATGGGGCTTTGAGCAACTCGGTCTAGTGGGAGGTGTCCCTGGCCATGGCAGGGGGTTTGAAACTAGATTATCTTTATGGTCCCTTCCAACCCAAACCATTCTATCATTCTATGATTTAGACTAGAAAAATCTGACTACCCTGGATTTTCTAAAAACAATCTGATCTGAATACAATTTCCTTGCCCAAGTTTGTTTTCAGAGTAAAGCCTTATTTTTTCATATTATAATATGAAATACCTTAAAAATATCTAAAATATGCAGTTGCCATATCTGTATAACTTTCTCCTTTTGTCATTGCTAATAGCAGAGGAAAGATTACACAAGCACATCATGACAACAAATCACAGAAATAATGAAAAGGACACAGTTATCTTCTATTTAATTATCTTCTATTTAGTACTGAAAAGCAATAACCTGACTAAAGGACATCAAGCTTGGGAAAAAGAAGCCTTTGATAATACAGTTCGGGACTGCTCTATAACATATGGGGCATATATTATGCATAGGCAACAGCCATGAATTCCTGTCCCATATGAATAGACTGTCACCTCATTCTACATTTAAAACACGAACTATGTGGAACAAGTATAACTAATACAGGTAAAAATACAACAAGGCTATACACAGAAAGTATACATCTGCTGTACATAACAAATGAATGCATAGGATCTTATTTTGGGGACAGCCCCATCTAGCTAATTATACCACTGCAAGTCACTTTTGTTACAGAAAAAGAGAAACAACTGTAGACGGGCTCTGCGAGAAACGATGCCTAAGAGTCTTGGAAACAGATTCTCTACTTGTCTTTTCTGTTTTGCCCCTGTTCTTGGTCATCTGGAATTCTATTTTGCAACAGAAATCTACCCATGCAGCGACTTCACATCTGCTCAGAGCCCTGAAAGCACTCAACATCATGAACAGTTCCATTAAATTAATGAAATCGTCAACATGCTTAAAATTAAGGCCATGCTTCAAGTGTCCTGATGACCTGGATCTTAATCCAAAGCCCATGAAATGCAACAAGAGTTTTCGATTTCATTTCAGCAAGTTTAGGTTTCAAAGTGCTCTGGATTTTAAGTGCTCTCATCAACTAGTTTTGAATGTTCCCTGGCAAAACAGATGTACATTGTATCTTTTTTCATGTTTATTGATTTAGCTTTTGTTTACCAAAAATTTCAGGTTGGATAATCACATTCAACATTTATGGCAGAAATTCCCACTGGAAATGCAAAGTTAAGTCTCTGACAGGATTTTGTTTTCTTTCTATAAAAAAAAACCCTTGAGATACAGTATCCTCATTATCTGTGAGCTGGCAAACGCTCAAGCTCAGTGTTACCTAATTTAGTATTGGACCATTTTGTATATGACAAATTCAAGCCATTCTGCCCCAAACCGACTACCTATATAATGAAGAAAATTGGCTGTCACTGTTTAAAGAAACTCTTAATACTAATATCAACCAATTTTTTTTCCAGCTCTTCCTGAAGACTAATGATGCTTCCCTTAAAAAAAAAAATTGAGATTGCCTTAACATTTCTTTCCTCATGTTGGCTTTAACACTATCATTTGAGTCCAATAAAGATGAAAAGGGACAGAAAGCCTTCCTGTTTTCACTTCTCTGCTGTGAATGGAGTACTGAAACACCAGTCTTGAACCAAACCCTTTTTGAGATTCATCTTCCTGCAATTAAACACAATGAATCTGTGATACTAGCTTGTCTCGCAAATAGAATCTTATCTAGATAAAAGGTGTTCACCACTACAGGAGTACCCCTTACAATCTGATTAGCCATTGATTCTCGTACTTAAGATGCTGTTATACTTAATACTATAATAAAGCTTTCTATTATAATGTCCTATTCATTTGAACATACATACAGCCTTTTCTTCTGATTAAAGATCCACCATTACAGTACCTATAAGCAACATCCAAAGAACCCAGCTGTTTATTGTATGTTATTAATACAAACTCATGTCACAAAACATCCATTTTCTAATCAGACATTGTGTTACCATCCAGAGTAAGCATTCTTACTCAAAAGATCACTGTCTTTTCAGATATTGTAATATTTAACATTATTACTATTGAAATATTCCCATGGGGATGACAGACTCAGATATATTCATGTAATTCATATTAGTCACTCTTCTGAAATGAAGAGGATAAAGATGAGTTCCTGACCATTTGTACTCTAACCTCATAGTGCCTTTAAGAGAAGTTTTGGTCTCAGCACACAAGGATGCGGTCAAATGTAACACAGGTAATCACATTCTTCCCAAAGTTCCCCTTTCATTTAGCTAGTTAAAAATACTTTTATTTCCCTTAAATTTTACAATATTGCTGCAATAAAATTGGTACTTCATTCCACCTGTGTCACTTTTAAATTTCTATGTTTATGTATCAATGTTTGCACCACAGAGTGCAAGCCTGCTGCAGATGTGAAAAGCCTGCTAATTATGAATAACGTCCAGCGTCATACTTCTGAGCAAATGAACAAGTCTAAGTGTGCTTCTCAGTAAGAGACATGGTTCACCACTTGTATGAAGGTGTGCATTTGAGGTTTCCTGTATCACTTTTTCCATTGTTCCTCTCCACATGGTGGTTACCTTTATTTCTACCAAATGCCACAAGACTTGATTCATTTTTTTATTTCACAGATTTTTCTTATTAAATCAGAGCTTATAGCAAAAACATTTAACAGTCCCATCTTCTACGCTATCCTGCAAAAATTAAGTCACTGCATATATCCACTTAATACTGTTACCAATATATACATATTTTAGAGGATTAGACATAAATGAGGTTGCAGAGTGGGTTTGCTGAGTTTCTGGACCACAGCTTTTCAACAGAAGAGTTAACGTTGCTTTTGGTTTTGTTTTGTTTTTTTCTTTTTTTTTTTTAACAAGTAAAATCCTACAATGACACACCACAGAGAAATGAAAAGGTGGCCAAGTTCCTCTTGAAAGTCAAGAAGTTTGAGACAAATCTCAAACTTTTCAAAGTCTCATCTGAACTCACATAGTCCCAATCAAGTGCTTTGTATCCATCTTAAGTCACATTTTGTCAAAAGATACTGCAGCATTCCTATATGCTAAGCAGAACACCATTCCTTCTACAGACATTTCCTTCAATAAAATCTACTCGTTTAGTAAAACCTGTAATGTTTTGATGGAGAAACTTTTTTTACATTTTCCACACAAAGAACATAGTCCTTTCCATACAAATCTCTAGCTTTGTGAAGTATGTCCACAAGATCAATTAAGATTTTTTAAAAACTTAAAAGATGCTACCATGAGTGTTTACAATGGATTTCTTTCTCAACTTATGTTTGCTGAATGGAACAAATTTTTTACGATAACCTATAAGTGTAATTTCTAACTTTTCCATTATTATTTCTACAGTTGAGTTTATCTAATGTCTTTTCTAAAAGGTCTGTTCCTGTTAAATAGCAAAACTCTAAAGGACACCACAAGGACAAGGGTTAGATTTTATATACAGCTCAAAAAAGTGGAGGAAAGGATGTATTTAATGAGACCCTGCTTGGAAGAAAGGAAATATGCAGTATGTATATGAATGTTTTCCTGAAATATAAAAATAATGAATTTCATATACTGGAAATATCAAGGCCCATTCTTATTTAAATGTTTCAAGCTCCTCCTGCTATTAAAAAAGTTATTTCAATGTGTCAAACACCTTCAAATACACCAGTTGTTTCCAAAACTCAGAATTTTAGCAAGCAGAGGGTGTAGAGGTTTTGGGAGGTTTGCTATTATGCACAAAGAGTAAATTAGCTGCATCTCCTTAGAAATATGTCCATGCCATTAATATTCCAAAGGATCCAACTCAGATCTGTGTGAAACATTTCAATTCTGAAATGTAAGCAGTCCGTTTCCACACAATTATGCTGCCCAGTAGCTTTCTAACGAACATCTAATATTTCAAACCCAGCAAACAAATGTGATCGGGGTTTTGTTGTGATCTCTGTGGGATGGTATGAATTTCTGTCACCTTTAATAACTCTTTTATGATTATACAGAAGCATCCAGAGTGCTCAGAGTACAATACAGTTGCAGTTTTGTTTCCAATTTTACGATAGTTTAGATTTTACATAGCACACACTAGAAAAGCACCTTTAGTCTGTTTATTCTCTGTTCTTTGATGATATTTTTCTGAAAGTTACAGGTCAATATTTCAGTAATCACTTAACCGCTAACAAAAACTATTACTTTTAAGTTCCATCTACCAGAACTATTATTTGTAAAAAAAAAAAAGTAAAAGTGTTCGTAAAGAATAAAAAATTGTTCAGTAGCTTTATGTGGACATGGATTTCACTGTAGCATCAGTGCTATATTTATTAAATGACACCTGGATCACTGTCAGCAGGCGTATAATAAATACAACTTTAATGGAGTTACCAATTCAAATCAGTTAGGATCTCATACTTAAATTCTATTTCCTCTATCCCAAACATGGATTGAAATCTCAGCCATTGAGCCATGAAATGTATACTCCATTTCCCCCAGTAATAAAATTTCTCACTTGTCTAGATCAGTAATAAAATTCCTCTAAGCCTCCAATTTCCAGATCAGCAGACCGGCATTGCCCAGACTGGCAACCAGGGACAATTCAAGCAACCTGCATCCTCTACGCTTAGAGTAATGTATAGTTTTGCGATTGACAAGATAGTGGCAGGACTGTTTAGTGCAGGACAAATTATCAGCTCACAAGCTCATTCTCCACAGAATCCTACCATCTAATTATCAGCCTCCTGGGAGATTTCTCTCAACATACAAAATTTCCTTTCCTAGCTGAAAAAAAATACAACATAAAAGAAGCTTCAGCCAAGGGGGGCTTCTAAGGACAGAAATCAATAGAATGGGAAGAACTGTTTTCAAATTATTGAAATCCACACTTAAAGGACATTTATAATTGGATTTCATAAGAAAATAATTTACTGTAATAACCTATGAATCTTAATACATATAAATTTGAGCCCTACTTCTATTATTCTTATTTGAAGCAATAAAGAACTAGAGCATCCCTTCAAATTACCACAGCAGTGGTTACACTGGGTAAGTAATGTATATATATGCCACCATATTGGTTATAAAAATATTTAGCATGCAAAGTCAACTTGCATTCAGCTTTCATATCCCTGTGAATCTGAAGCTAAACATTCATTTCGGCAATATTTGTCTATATTTATAGCTGCATAACACACTAGATCTGGGTTTGCCATGGCTTTAAGTTGCTTGCTCATTTGAAGAAATAACTAAGCACTAAGAAATCGTTACAAACCTGTCCTATCGCTACAAGATACTAGAACTACACTTTTAGCGCTGTTTCAATTACATCTTTTTTCACACCTGCAATTACCTTTCCAAAATCTACAAATCAGCAAGACAGTAGTATAACCTCGGCCTCCAAGTCAATCCAACCCCTCCTAAGTAGTATAAATCTAAAGCAAAACTGCTTATGAATTTAACTTTTTCAATATTCAAAATTAGATCAAGCTAACACACAGAGACATTATTTAGCAACAACCTGCTTCCAGTCACCAAGTGACACAATCATGCTTTAGAAGCAAATGGGTGAAAAAGGCAAGTTTACTTTCCTGACGTTAGTCTTCCCACATACTTTAAGCAGCACATAAACAAGACTCCTGCTTCCAGCAACGGGCAAGACTTTCAATTCTCAACTTCAAGGGCTTTAGGAAGCAATTAGATTTTCAACAACCAGATCAGGAGTAAAGTTTTAAACCTTTGCTTTCAAATGCTTTGGCTGTACATGTGAACTTGCACATGTTTAGGATATGTACCTAATTTCAATGAGTGTCCTCTCTGATTTACATTTTCTATATGCCTGACAGGAAGTCTATAGTTCATTACTTTTTCTCTCTGCTTTGCTCTTGGCCAATAATCATTTTTTCCACTGAAAATGCTGATATACTTTACTTCACCTGCTGCTTGACTTTAACAATATTCTGGAACACACAACTGTAGCCATGACCTCTTATCTCAACACATCGATAGGTTGTTTTCCACTGGTAAGACATCACCAATGAATTAAGCCCATTCTCTTGGGAGAGCAAAAATAAGTGAAAACATCTAAAATAAGCCATTCTGCTTCATATGTGACATTATGTATTGTTCTGTAATAATTCGGTGTCAAACATACTGCCAGACAGTCAAACTGCAAGACATCAACATATAATTTCAATGTCATTACTCAAGTAAGTACCAAAATGAATTTAATGTACAATCTTGCATATAACTCCTCCATTTGTACATTCTATAGTAGATGTCACATAGCTATTAGTAAGAATAAAAATAATCACGGCTTAATTAGATAGGTTTAAATTACTTTGTTTCAGTTCTCCCACTTAGAAGCATCTCTTATTATTGGTCCTGATTCAAAGTCATCATTCGTGCTAAATTTCATTTGCTCACAAAAGCAGACTCTGAACTTGGGGCTTCTACTTGGTAGTAGTGATCCTGCAACAGATGATCCAGAAAACCCAAATACAGGAAAGAACTACACAGTAATAGTTGTAGTGCACCAGATGCACCAGACCAAGACTCTGCTGAGCACTAAACAGCCTATCAACATACAGACTTGTACACAGCAGCATATACCACTACCCGAGAAAGCCAGAATAGCCCGTAGGAAGGGCTAATTAGCCCAGGTCATAATCTTATTACAGCTTTGTAAGCTTATACAGTTTTGCTGCTTCTCTTCCCCAAACCAGCTTGTATGGATATCTTCTATGTTCCATTCATTTGTTATCCAACTGCTTCAAAAAATAACACCAAAAAAAAAATCACCAGCCATTGCAATATATTGGGAACTGTACAGCGTAAATGAAATAGTTGTAATAAAGTGTTGATTTTTAACTTTAGGAGAGCATTATTATAGGAAGATGAAAAATAACAGTAATGCAGATGGATGCAAAGATTTTTTTTTAAAAAAATTGATTTTTCCTTTACACAGAAAAGTGATCTTTTAAATTATGGTAGGATTTTCATTCAAAGAAGATGCTGGAAAGTTGTATGAGCACAATCCAAAAGGTACTTGGTTTAAGTACAGATATAAGACAACTATACCTTTCTTTAAGGAAGTACTAGGTAGAAGTACTGCTACACTTTGTCTCACCATTCTAAAGTTCTCTTTAGTTTCTTAAACAGCTATACTTTACGCATTTTTTTCCTTAGTGACCCTTTGTCTTGTTCAGTGTATATTAAGCATGAGGTTTTAAGATCTCAAAAAATGGTCTAGATTCCCAGACCATCTTTAACAGAACTCCTACATGCATATGCAATAAAATAATGGTTTATGTGATGCATTTATTATGGTATAGCAACTTACAGCTCTCAGTAAGCATCTTTTGGCATTTAAACAGATGAGGTTTAACTGCACTGTTACACAGCATATGTGAAGTAAACATATACAAATATACTCATACATACTAGTTTCACAATACATTGAATGTAATAAATAGATATCATGCATACACAAAGATGGTAAGCTTAGTTAGAGAAAACAGGAATCAACCAAGAAATACAAATAAAATTAATTTCAACACTAAATGCATTTGAAAGGCTGCGTATGTGGATGTATATCCAAAATTACCCCCGAAAAGAACTCTTATTTCATAGCATAACAACTCTTATTTTTATTATTTGACTTAAGGCTATGGCTACAACTCCCAGTGAAACTCAGCAAGGTAAGAATTAAGTACATACCAAAAAAAGATCCCTGCTACACATCAGATCCTTTTAGTGAGTAAGTGATGAACATTTGTCCTCATAAGGCTTTGCCTGTATCACTACAAACTATCATTGTCACAGACTCCCAAAGGTCTCTTTTACAGAAACTAAATCCATCTGGTTCACTATTTTGAGACAGTTATGAAACAGAGGGACCAGCTGTCCAAACAGCCCATCCTAGAGTCTGAATATCTTGGTGGTTCCTGCAGGAAAAAAAAAAAAGATGGCAAGGTCTGCCCCCCCAAAAACATACACTTGAGAGGAGCTGTCAGGGGTTTATGCCAGTTTTTACAACAACAACCCATTGCAAGAAGTACAAATGTCTAAACCTGTCACGTTCTTGTTTAAATGCTTGATTGGGGGGAAAAAAAGAAACAAACCAACAAGGAGTGATGTATACACAAAAGTCACTAAGGAACAACTGACATCCCAGGACACTGCCCTGAATACTCCAGCTAAAACAGCAATCAAATATAGTTATTCCCTTTGGACTGTAAGCTGTAGCTAAATACACAATCTTTATAGTCAGCATTTAACATAGCTTGGTCCCTGTACCATTCCTAGGCACTAGTCTTAGCAACAGTAGACAAATATCTTCCAGAAACCTTTTCAAGTCTCTTTTCCTACATTTGGAAAAACTGCCCTCTTGAGAGCACTGCTTAACCCTCTCTAACCTGGGTCCACTATATTCCAGCTGAAAAGAAAAAGGCAGAAAAATAAAATTTCAAAAATCTCATTTAAAGGATGCTGAGCTTGGGTCATAAGATAATCAAATCATTAATAAATCTTAAGTAAAACCACAAAAATACTGACAATAGGGATAGAAAAACTGTCCTCCTTTTCAACTTGCTCCAATTCTGTAGGAAGATTCAGTTTTCTTGCATAAACTAGGTTTAACAACAGTTTTAGCTAACTAGATCTGTTCAGGTGTTAGATTAAGCTGATAAAGCTCGATGAGCAGCACATGAGCTTTCAGGCCAAGCTTTAACTCCTTGTTTACTACAGTCTCTAACACTTTTAACATAACAATAAAAAGTTGGGGGTTTTTTTTCTGTGTTAGTATAACTTTTAACTTTATGGACTCAATTCTTGTTAATAAAAGGGAAAAGAATTACATGAAAGTATTAAGTGCTAAAACATAATGTTAAGTGTTATGACAGGAAGTTTTTAAAATGTACTTTACCATAATGTTCCAACATTTATGAGCAAGTGTACTGGACTCCCCTTTGCCACAGTGTTTGTCTTTTTTTATCCAAAGATACTTTTGACTTCCTATCAAAATGGCTTATACTAAAATAACTGATAGTGAAGCAATTTCTCAACATTAAGCTTGAAATGTGTTTACATGAACTGGTGCATGTTGCTAATTTCCTTGCTTATTTCTGCATGGTAGAATCTGGAAAGGACACCTATTTAACTTATCAGCTGTGTAAGACTGTTCAAAATCATTTCATGTACATTTATGAAGTTTAAATTCTCAAACATGAACACCTGGAAATTCCATACAAAACTACTGTTGACTGCATAACCACACGTCCTAGTTTGAGCGACACAGGATTAATTTCTTTTTCCATCATTTTACTTTTCAGTAAGGTCTCTTCTAATGCCTGAGACAACTGCATTTTTAGAAGAGTCTAGTGTCTGAATTTGTGAAAATATTTACTTTATAGCAAGCTACAGTACGCGGGTTTCAAGGTCTCAGTGTTTTCAAGCTAACCAGATGCAGGGAAGAGGAAGAGCAAGACCTGGGCACTTGACCCAAGCTGGCCAACAGGATTATTTCATACCATGAATGGCACATAAATTAGAAAGCTTGCTGAAGCTTCTTTTCTACAATGCCTGTGACCCTGAGAACTTTTTGCCCCAGCACTAGGCCCTAAGTATAGTACCTGTACATTTAATATTGGTATCAGGATCAATATTGGTTCTTTAGTATTATTAATGTTAATTATTTAGTAATATTCTATCAAATCTGTTTATATTTTAGACTTTGTGTTTCCTTGGTTTTTCCCCAATTCCCCTTCCTAGATGGGGAGGGGTCACAGGGTGATAGGATAATTGCCTAAACAACAATCAATTGTTGTGGGTTCTTCAAACCATAACACCACAGCAGCAAGATCACTGTGATTATAGCTTCTTTTTCTGGAAGGGGTTTTTGTTTCATTGGTTGTTAGTTTCAGGGAGTTGTTTTCATACATCCTTCACTATGCACATAACCAGAACATCCCTTAGCCTGACATTTTTTCCGTAAATGAAGAGGAAGAAAAGGGGGCATATCTTTAGTAGTGCATAAAGTTATTATTTCTGTATTTTAAAGAGGCATTTTCTTTCAGTTAAAGCACGTGTATGTTTGCTTTGGCAAATTGAAGCTGATATAAATGTATGTCATCTTTTGAAATTAAGCAGCAGAACATCAATGAAAAATCCATCAACTCTTAACTAGCAAGTACTCCCAGTTATGCCAGAAACAGAAATTAAACACAACAAAAGTGCTGCAACTCACTTTATATCTTAACTAGCTGTTCTTTATCAACATTATTTCTAACACGCAGAGCTGTGACACAGTGAATTGCACATAATTAAATGGTGTCACAAACATGGTGTGACACTGACAACAAATACTAAGAGACTTCAGGGTATGAAAAGGTTTAAAAACAACCTTAATTTGTTGAGGCCTCATGAACTTTATATCAATGAAAATATTACTAGAAGTAGGTGGCCTAATCCATAGGCCAGATGACTATAATACACAATGAAGGATTTATTCTAGAACTTCGCATTTCTAGGATGCAATTGTAAACATAAACATTTTACCATCATCAATTAGCCAAACAGACTACATGACAGGCAGAAGTCAGTTTAGCCCTGCTGTAGTGGACATGCACCTGAATTACTAAAAGCTGTTCTTACAAATGGCACTCATGGACAACTTAGTTGGCAACACAACAGCCAAGTTAACCTTGGAAAGGTTCGTCTATAAAAATTATGCTGGCATTTTGACTAGGCTTGCAATAAGTTTGTTTTAAAATGAGTTAAATGAATGTCAGCGAAAAACCATAAGGCTTTTAAAAAGGAAATAAAGAAAAATCTCAGTTTCAGTCTGCCAGTATGAACTCCACAACACAAATAATACGACTTTTGCTGAGTCTACTATAAACAAACTCTTGCACAGCTAGGAATTTCCCTGCAGACCAGGACAGAAAGTCCATGCAGAGAAATATACTAATTTCTCAATAGTGCACATCTTCTATAAAAGGGAAGTCATACATGATAATAACTTTAATCAGGCATCCAATTTCCTGAAGTCTTCAGAACTGAAACAATGATTTTTACTGAGAAATAAAGCACTATAAAATAGAACAGAGCCAAAGAAAACCTGATGTTACAGTGACTAATCATGCTGCAATAAGCACAAACAGTCCAGATCATGAATAGTCTAATGCAGACAGTACTCTAAGTCATCATTTATTCTCACTTGCCCAACAGGAAAAAAAGAAAAACGGAGTGAGAAGGACTGGTAAGGCTGAATTATGATTTAGACTAATGCTGCAGGTAGGCGTAAATGTAACATTTTCATTAGTATCATTTTGTACATTAATGGCTGCAATAAGAAAAATAAAAATGCGAGTAAAAATAAAGCCCATATTTTTTTCTGAGACAGGAAAGCAAAATAACTTCTGTCTCCAAATGGTTTTGCTTCTTAGTGGAAAGAAAAAATTATCAGAACTTCTTGTATTTAACAGTGTTATTTGCTTCAGGTGCTGAAGTTTAAGAAACTGCTCTGTGCTCTTTAAGTAAATACTGTACTGCTCCAAAATTAACAAATGGGAGCTGACAGACGCAGCAATTTGTCAGAGGGGAAAAAACATGGAACAGATAAGGCCTAAAGAAAAATTCGAGGTGAAAGAGACACATGTAGAAAGTTATCCTATTTCGTCATCTGTCTTGTTGTGTTTCTCTGACTGAAGCCTACCAACTCCGAGCACAAATATTTACCATAATTTTTCATAGTCACAGAAAAACAAAGCCTAACACAAAGCACAGTCAGCAAAACCACTACGTTAATTTAACAGAATAATTTGCATAATTTAACACATCATTATTAATCTCTCAAATGAGAATGAATCATTGATGTAATTTATAGATTTAGCTATCGTATAATCCAGGTCTGATGAGCCTTAATTTCAACACTTGCATGTATCCTTTGTGTGCTGGCCAAGTACAAGTAATACTTGGTAAATAAATACAAGTTACTGTTTAAAACATTTTAGATAATATAAAAAAACCCCATGCAAGCCCATTTGAGACATTTACTTTCTGCTTTATTTACATTAAGTAGGCAAGTGGAACCTTCACAGAGAGCAACCAAATTTACTTGACAGCATTTTGACTATTCTTTGGTAATTGACTTTTCAAAATCATTATATTTATAAAACAGAAAGCAGAAATCATATCTTTTTTATCAGAAACATGCCTTAAGTTTACTAGTGAATCATTTAAAAAGGTTTGTCTCATGATCTTGAATTCCCCTACCTCCCCCAAGTTAAACAAATATTTTAATGAACTGGAAAATCCATGTTTCACCCGGTCACATTTGAAATACAGCTCTGTTTATATATTTAGATATCAATATCACATGTATTTGAGAGGGTGGAGGATTCCCCCAACAGGAAAAAAATGACCTCTGGAAAAACATTAGGGCCATTCATATACCACATACAACAAATACCAACAGTAGAAAGTGTTGAAACTCAAAGTCTGGTAGCAGTCCAGCTGAGAGTCAGCTAAGCTTTAGAATCTGAAGATGACCCTTCATCTATCTCACTGTATTTTGCACATATGTGCAAATATACATCTTCTGAAAACTCAAGGTATGTTTACAATTTTGGAAGTTAGCAAGGTGCAGAACACAGACTAAGAGGACACATGAACACACACCGCTTATATCAGCAGAAATTTGATATCCAGTTTTACAAAGTTACAGACCTGAAAAAAATAGGAAATGCTACTTTCTTTAAAATGTCTACCAGTGACATGATTGATTTACCCAGCTTCACTATTTCTCTCAGGTCAGATGGCACCCAGGTGAAAGTAATAAAGACAGTCTAGGAATCAGTGACTTCACCATTTTAATTCTGACTGAAAATTCCCACCTTATGGCCCTGACTTGGAAGCTTCATCTCCACAGGCCATGAAGGAGAAAAAAAAAGTGTGTTAGTAATACAGAGGTATTTTAATTTGTCTTTTAAAACAAGTGGTAACACAAATTCAATTCTCAAAGCTAACTGGATAAAGGGACAGTAAAAAAATCAAGAGACACCTGATTTAAAAAGATACTGAGTTACAACTAACTTTTTACTAAGAAAGTCTTTCTGATTAGCAGAACAGGAAGCTACAAATCTGCTAGAGCCCTTGCAATAGGAAGGAAGTGTTTGAAAAGCAGTCACCGGGTAGCACAAAGAAAATTCAGACAAGAGTACATGGACAAAAACGGTGTTCACTTTCCCAAGAATGAAAACATACAAGTTTCAAGAGGGATGGTGATTAGAGTCACTAGAAACAGAGACACAGCTTGACGTGCTAGCACGCTCTGGAGAATGCCCAACTAAGATGAGGTATTACCATCCCAAAAATAAAAGAAATACTGGGGGTATTCACACAGGAACTGGAGGGTGGGACACAGCAGATGAGGAGGGAAAGGCGCATGGGTGAGATGCCTTCTGCCCCTGTAGAGATCAGGGCACACTAGCACAAGTGGCCCCCACAGAGCAGCACCGTCCTACGTCTCTCCTCGGAGGCATGGTGAAGCAAGGTGCCCCTCGCCACCCCCTGCTCCCCCCAGGGAGCTTCCACACCCTTGGAGTCTCACATGCCAAGGAAACACTCACGAGGCACCATACATTCCTGGATTTCCACCTGCCTCTCTTTATTTTGAAAGAGAGCTAAATTCACAATATTCGAGATATTACCTGTGAAATTTGGATTTGTTTTCATAATTGCATCACAGGTGAAAACATTTACACTTCTACAGGACCACGCTGAACTTCCTCAGCAGTAAGAAGACCCAGAAACAACTCAGCTGCACACCAATGAAGTTTTTAACCTCTTCAGGTTTTAACCTCTAAGCTTACAAAGCCCCAACAAACACGGGGACAAAACAGACTTTTATTTCTCACTTACCCCCCAGGAGCAGGAGCTGGCGGCCGCCTGAGGCATCGAGCCAGGAGCCGTGGGGCCTGAGGAAAGTGGGCAACCGCACAGAGACCCCAAAAGCCCTGGAGACCAAGGCAGGGCTAGGGCTGCTCAGAGTGCCCTTGTTGGAGGCAACAACTGGAGAAGGAGGAGGAGAAGGAGATGGGCCCGATGACAAGCACAGGGCAGCTCACATAGAAAGAGTGAACCCTCAGGGCCGAGCTTAAATGGAGGGGCAGTCAGGGCGTGGACGTGGGCACAGGTGGGGTTGAGCGGGCGCAGGTGAGGCGGGTGGGCTGCGAGGGGCAGAGCCATGGCGGGGCTCGGACGAGGCCTCAGGGGCCGGGCGGGAACTGGGACCATCCCCGAGCCAGCGGCTGCGGGGGAACCGCGGGGCGGGAAGAGGCAGGGCGGCCGGAGGGAGGGAAGGAGGGTGCCAGGAGAAGCGAGCAAAGGGAGGGCAGGGGAGGCATGTGCGTGTGGCTTCACACCTACCGAAAACGCCTCGGTGCTTGGCTTTACATCTCCAAAATGGTATGTTTACACAGGACACTTACACAGGCTACAGGTGACAGGCTGAGCACACAGCTATTCCTGCTAGAACAAACATGAAACTCCCTCTCAAACGGGCAAATGGATCCAAGAACGCATTTAAATTGACACCACCTGCAGTGTGGGCCTGAACTACCTGAGCAGCCTCACCTGGGCCCACAGCAGGCCCTGCCCCTGGGCCCGGGGACACCATTAAGCTGCTGCCTGAGAGCCCGTCTCTAGCCCTGCCCTCACATGGCCCTCTGTGGTCTTGTATTCTTCTGGAAACATTGGAACAGATCAAGATATAACAAATCTTTGTGTGTTTTAATATAACATTTTAAATGCGACTCTTCCTATGTGAGTCAGGAAATGAAACTCTTGTTAATTATCATAGAGTGTTAATAACTTCACCAAAAAAAAAAGATGTGTGCATAAGCACACACAGAACGCTTTATCCAACTTCAACAGTTTGTGAGTTGGGCCATGTGAAAACTCCTGGTTGGCTCTCAGAGGTAGAAGTAAGCAGCAAAGATAATTTGAGATATTGCCATACTAGGAAGCATCATAATTACCTTAATCAGCCTAGACAGATACTAGGAATTTTAATTATTACTTAGTGAGATCATAAGATAGTTATTAGTATGTTATGGCAACAGTCTGGAAAAGCGTAAATGTAATTGTTGAAGTACTTGGGAGTTTCGCTTTCCTTTCCTAACTCTTCATTATCTTTAAGTGAATCCCATAAGCATGATCCCAGGCAAGAAGATAGCATGGATAATCATGAATTGCTATCTTAATATATCTGAAATCTACAAAAAGCACCGGTTTTGGAAGTGTTCCTACTTTAATAGGATAAATATTTACTCAGGAAAGACTGATTGTAGTTAGTTTCCAATATTCCTAGTTGCCCAGTGAAATAATTTTGAACCCACTGGAGGTTTGTGTTTGTCTTCAATGGGAAATGGATTTCACTGCTAGTGTTGCAACTGATTCTGAAATTTTGAGCAGTGACATTATGGTTAGGCACCTAAAAAAGCACTTAGAACCTGTATCTCGTCTTCAGAGCTGTTGTTTCATTTGGGCATTGAACAGAAGCAAGGCAATAAAAAAAAAATCTATTCCATAACAAGTAGTGACAAAATACTATGTACCTTTTAGACAAACTGATACACAGGTTTCAAGGAGGTTAATTAATTAGAACGCTAATTTTGTCCAATGGGGAATGTATCCGAAGTGTTACAAGAACTTTCAGCACTGGGGTTTGGGAGGTTTCTAAGTAGCCTTACTGTCAGGAGGCAAGAGGGTAATATCATCATTCACCCTAAAATGCTTTTCAGATTTACATTGCCATGAAAGGAACTTTTTTTCAGAGGTTTACTGAGCTAATATTGCAGACACTTGAATTATCCAATTTCCCATTAAAAGCAGAGAGCTTCACAGGTAAGCCTAACTGTTGAAACACCCAATATTTGCCCAGTGCTAAGTACTGTTAAATATATACATCATATGCTAAGTTCTATTTGACCTGCACTTCAAAATCTTTTGAAATTTGACAGCGTTCCCCTCCTCACCTCGTGTCATCCATGTCTATGTGAATAATGTAAATGTTTCCCATTTCAATGTGTTTTAATAACGTGTTAAAAACCTTCTATAAAAAGAAATAATTAAGGTTCCATTATTGAACATAAATGAGATGGATGGAAATTGGATGAGTAATTATATCTGACATTAACAAATAAATCTGCACTATATTCACCGAGGGGTTATATGATTTTTACAATGTTATATCAAATTATTCAGCAAAATTCCAGATTTAACTAAGTTTTAGTCAAGGTATAGCTATAGAACTGCTAAATCTAGCCTATAGGGAATGGATTACATTCTAGCTTAAATTCTTATTCCTATATGAAAATATAATACATCAAAGAAAGAGAAGTATCAGTGCAGTTTTCTGTTTCTTTTTACCCTCCTTAAATCATGTTCATGTAGTATTTGTGAAAATCCTGATTTAACAGTCCCTACAGTTTGATGCTTCCAAGCAACCACAAAACTATTACAAGAAGAAAGCAACAGAGTAACACCCCCATAAGAATGTGCTTTATTACAGTCTTGAAACAGATGAATATGCTGTGAAGCAGATTAAAGAAAGAAACCAAGAGCTAACAAAGCTGATAGAAATTTGGAATTTTTCTTCTGTGGGCAATTTTAACTTAGGAGAAAGGAGAATTATTCTGCTCCAGAATGTGAAGTAGATGTGTCCTAGTTTTGCCTGCACAACAAATTCTAACATCCTTTCAGGATGGCTGAGTTCCTCTGCAACATGCAGACTTGAGTAAGACAGGTTTAAGACGCATCCCTGCAGTCTGTGTTTTCTATCAGTCATCTTGCTTTAGGCAGTTCTGGGATTTCTGGCCTGCTGTTAGAGGAAATCCCCATTTACAGTGGTGGCTGTTCTGTAACTTAAGTCACACATGCATCCTCTAAGGAGTATAAGCATCTAGTACACAGTACGGGACACCGCAGTGAGCACAAAATGCCTTCACTAAGGGTACCAGTATCTCAGGTTTTATTGTTGTTCCATATCCAAACCTCTTTGAGACCTGGCCCATATCACCTCCGTGTTATCTTTATTATTCTCCAGTGCAGACTGGGACAAGTATCTTGTGAGGAACAATGGAGACTGTAAAACAATTATATTGCAGAGGTTTTAGAGAAAGCCTAATAAAATAAGTGTAAACTCTTAAAAAGTAAAATAAAATCAATTTGTTATGCTCAGCTCTACATTATGCCTGTTCTGAAGACAGAAAAAGTAGATGGCAATTAATAGAAACAATTTTTTTCCAAAAAAAGTGAAAACTTTCAATACTAATAAACCCAACTTTTTCTATTACAGTGGTGAATATCTTTGGAATGATTTGTAAGAAGCCAAAAAAACTTATACGGTGACATGTTAGAAACACCCTGTGTATCAAAAGAAGGAACTTTTAGATTTATTATTAAATTCCAGTGCTGGAACCTGAAATACATATTTTAAAATAACACTAAAACACTGTAGCTTGTTTATCCTACCAACTCTCTAGGAAAATCTGGAGATTTTTTTCCACAGAATTTAGGCCACAATTTTCACTTCTATTTTAAAGTCTTTATTTAAGACTACAATTGTTTATAAGGACTTCTTTATCAGTTTGTCTTATAAACAAAAGGACAAACAATAGCAGACGGTATACAATACTTTAGAGAAAAACCAGAAGCTGCTAAGCCTCTAAAAATGGGGCAAAAATTGATTTCAGATACTTTCAAGAAAGAAGTATATTCATGCTATTATAACTTGTGTGGGCTTTGTTCCATATATTCATTGTGCTACTATCCTCTTCAAAATGTACTTCAAAGTCAGCTGGTGAGTGTCAGTACACTCAGAGGTTTTTATAAGTCTTTTTTCTCCCTTATGCTTTAGCTCATTTCCTTCCTTGTCATCTTCTGTCACACTACCTGTCTTCTAAACACTTGGACTGACAGTTTATCATTATCTCTGTTTATCTGTTCAAACTAACTGGCATTCAGATAGCTGTGAATAAATGTATGTTACTGATGTCTGTACAGCTAATTATTGTACCCTTTGGGCACATCAAGTTGCACATGCAACCATAACCTCCAAAATCCCGTGTTTTAGAATGAACAACTTACCTTCTGTACTCCTATCAATAAAGAAAGTATTACATATGGTTCAGATATGCTGCTAAAAACTGTGGGAGGCACTCAGTCCAATGCTGCTTTTATCACTTGTCACTCTGAAATTATAATAGTAGCAAGAAAGTAAAAAGCTCTTTCATCTTCCTGGAGAGCTAAAATAGCATTTCAATGCTACTTTTGGATCACTCAGATGCAACTTTCCAGGTCTCTCAAGCCTTGCTGTGAAATAGATTTCCTATACAACGTAAGAACATAATACTTTCCATTACTTGAGATGTACGCTCAGAAATGAAAATCATTCTCCTTGATATTCTGCTCAGAAATCTGAGACCCAATAGTTAAAGGAAGATAAGACAGACAGACAGAAAGGTATGAAAGACACTGTTTTTAACCATGTAAAGATAAGCTATTATATAGAAAACACTGACATTGCAAGAGGTTTGCTTGATATGGTCTCAAAGTCCAGTATTTTCCATGGCCTTTTTACAACATTTGAATAAAATTCATACAAGCTGGAAGAGTAAAAGGCATATGTTACAGTATCAAAACCAAAGTATTCTTTGATAACCTATATTTACATTACACAAACTGTACTTGAGTCTGTGAGTAGGTCAGAGGTAAACTAAAAATACTACACTTAAAGAGTATCAAAAGACCTTTGAGAGAAAATTAATGAGCGATTGGATCACAAAGTAAAATTTCCCAAATGCTGTTTTGTAAGATGTTCAGGTACTGATTCTACTTTGCTTTTTTCATTTGAATGACAAGATTTTGCTTAGTGAATGGAGGGAGTTGTTTGACATGGTAAATTTTCTGGTGCTAGCCCATTAGAAAGATTTCTTCAGTCTAAAACAGGAAGACCTCATTGAACTTTTCCTGCATAACCTCTCCTAACCCACTGGTCGCCACTGAAAGAATATGGGTAAAAAGTCATCTCCACAGAAAAGGGAGATCTTCACAGAAAAATGTAACTGATCAGAATTGCATTATCTTACATTGCTGAATCTGAGTACCTACTGAATCAAACAGACAAGAAACGAAGTCTCCATTAAATAGAGAAGGAAGAAAGATGCCAGCTGAAGCAGTGAGAAAGAAAAGAAAAAGGATAAGGAAAATACTAGGTTCTAGCCATGCAGGCCTGATTTAACACTACAAATCTTTGGAACTGCATTCAGAATGTAGAACCATAAAAACTAAGGGAAGGATTATGATTCTCAGAAAAATTCAAAGAGAAATACTGAGATAGCCAAGGAGGGGCAGACACAGACATTCTCCATCTGACAGGTGTTCAGACAACGCAGAGCCTAGAATATCTCTGGCTAAGCTGCAGTCATTAGAGATGCTATCTCTAGATGCCAAACTGAAAGCTAGCAGGGAGCAAAAGCAGAGGTATTCAAGGTTCAAGCATTCTTTTTTTTCCACTTCCCTCAGAAACAGCACAGAACCATGTTTTAAACTGTACCTCTTGTACTTGTGCTTTACCGTGGTATGCGTTTTTGCCTGAGTGAAATGCCCTTCTTTCTAGGTTAATGTTTTTTTGCTTATCATTCTCCATAATGACAAACTATGTCATAGTCATCTTGTAAATAATCTTTACAGAATCATAGAATAGTTTGGGTTGGAAGGGACCTTTAAAGGTCATCTAGTTCAGTCCCCCACCAATAAGCAGGGACATCTTCAACTAGATCAGGTTGCTCAGAGCCCCGTCCAACCTGACCTTGAATGTTCCCAGGGATGGTGCATCTACCATCTCTCTGGGCAACCTGTGCCAGTGTTTCACCACCCTCATTGTAAAAAATTTCTTCCTTATATCTAGTCTGAATCTACCCTCTTTTAGTTTAAAACCATTATCCCTTGTCCTATTGCAACAGGCCCCAGTAAAAAGTCTGTCTCCATCTTTCCTGTAGGCCTCATTTAGGTACTGGAAGGCTACTATAAGGTCTCCCCGGAGCCTTCTCTTCTTCAGGCTGAACAGCCCCAACTCTCTCAGCCTCTCCTCACAGGAGAGGTGCTCCAGCCCTCTGATTATTTTTGTGGCCCTCATCTGGACTCACTCCAACGGGTCCATGTCTTTCCTGTGCTGAGGACTCCAGAGCTGGCCACAGTACTCCAGGTGGGGTCTCACCAGAGCAGAGTAGGGGGGAAGACTCACTGACCTCCTGGCCACACTTCTTTTGATGCAGCCCAGGATACTTTAATACTTTGCCTCATTTTAAAACTCGAGTATAAATCACCTGCAAAAATTAACTTCTGAAGTCATCTTTTAGAGTGGTCTGGATTTGGCTGCAGATTTTTAGTCCTCTCTTCATGTTCTTTATTCAAATGTGCCTTGATTATTAATCAGTGTGACATTGTCTTTATGACTGAATTCTCGCTTTTTCCTATAACCTACGTTATCCCATCTCAGTCATTTTTATTTCCTTTTAAGATCTCTCATTGACAACGTCTCATTGTGTTCCTTTGTTTACTTAATTGGCATTCACATAACTCTGAATAACATGATCTATTAATGTTATTGATTTTTGCTAGGCTGCACACTGTATCTGTTGTAAACATTGATTTGAATACCTGGACACAACCTTGAAAAGTTTTAATTTATAGACTGAACTACCAACTCCCTCCTGCATTTTCTTCCCACTAATTACAAGATTTACATTTTAGTTTAATAATTAGTTTAATAAAAACTATGTCACAAAACTAAGACCTTTACCGCTTTAATCACAGTGTTAGCACTCTGATACCTATAAATACATATCTTTTATGGACATTCTGTTAAATGTTATTTTATTGCTTTTTTTGCATGGCTTTGTATTATTTTTCTCCTCTGATTCACATCAAATAGTACCTCACTCCTTGAAAAAAAGCCAGTGAATTGGCCTTTCATCTGTCTTTTATGAGTTCACAATCATCCAAATAACAGAAAAACTATATGGTATGAGATGACAAGTAACCTTTTTTTTCCCTCTCCAGGCCTGACTGAATGTAAATTTATGTTTTTCCATCAACTCCATCTCCATATAAAAATTATATCTAGCTACTACACGTTCAGGAAAGATCAGGAAACCTACAGCAGGTTATCAGCTAATATCGAAGGGTAATGCTAACTCTGAAAACTGATATAAACAACAAGCTTATGCTTTTATGCAACAGAACTGCTTGTCTACATCTGTCAGGTTTCACAAGTGTAGTACTTTTAATTTTTTAAAAATTAATTATCTTAAATCAGGCTAGAATCATGAGTTAAGTTAGAATCACTGTTAAATGTGCAAACAAAGTGAAGGGACTGGAGAAGTAGTGGTGTCATCACTGATGTAGTTTGACCAAGAAAGTTCACCAGATCCTAAGAACTTCCTTTATCCTGCGAACTCACTTTTAGGAAAAGTTGCATATTACATTAAAATTCAGCAAAATTTTCCCTGTAAAACTGTAACTATAAAATCCCCTAGTGCCCTTTCATATGTACCTCAGAAAAGAGAATGATACTTTAAATGAAATGCCAAGACTCTAAGAAAAAATTTCCATGTCCCTTGCAAGCACTGAAAAATGCTATTAGCTTGCTACTATGTCTCTGCTAAAATAACACATATTCTACTTAAGTGCACAACACAACCTAATATAAAATGGGGGCATTCTTTTTCCCCAGTGTGATGTAAGGCAAACAGAGCAACTAACACTGAGAGAGAGGAGCCTCATAAGCTATATACTCTTATATAAATCTTTATCAGGCTATCCTTTGTATTCTGCCTCTCATGACCCCACAACATAGATTTCCACACCATTTTCCACTCACTGAATCAGAAATGGGAAATCCTGCAGTAAGCAGGTTTTTTTCAGAGGGGATGAAAAAACAGCATGAGCACGGAGAGGGTGCACTTTGTATGTATAAGACTTCCCTGTCTCACAGTAAAATTTGCTAAACTGACATAGCAAAACTAGACAAAAAGAAAATGCAAGAATCTTAGACTGCAGAAAAGAAACAGGAGGAGGTTCAGCTTTGCCTCTGAATAAAAGCGTACGTTTTCTGCATATTCACAAATCTACAGAAAAAGCTTGGACGTGCTATGGTATCACTATCTCATCAATCCTTGAAAACCTGAAAGGGCAATAGTGTCAAGATGAATGAAAGAGCCTGTGCTGTTTGCAGTATGCTATGTGTGCTGGTCCACACATTATGAGTTATAAGTACATTTTTGAAACAAAACATTTTAAGAAGGATATTTCATTTCTTTCTGCAGACTGCACTGTATATTGCCTCAGGGACGTGTTATCTGAAGATTATTTTCTAGTTGTCTTTGTCGTTGTTGCCAAAAGGCCTCAAAGAATGAAAAGGTGCTTTTGAATGATAGGAAAGATATTCTGTAAGGGCATCACAGGCTTTCTGACCATTTACTGTTGCTCTTTTTCTCTTTGCATTGGGTTTTACAGCCCTTCTCAGGAAGTTGCATTTGAAAGTATTTTTAGACATATTAAGTGTACTTATGATAGTTTTACTTTATACAAGTGAAGCCAAGAAGAAAATAGTGTTATTTGGGGGTAGCTTATCACAACTGTATGATGGTGACCTTAACCTAAACCTAGAAATCCTTACATCAATTTCAGTGGATTTTGAATTAAGCCGTAAGAAAACATTGGTTTCATTAGTGAGCTAATAATAGACATACATTTCAAAAGATTTACCAGTTCCTTTTACACAGTTCAGAGACTCAGATTCTACTATCTGCTTCTGTTGTTACAGAATAGTAAAAATATTAATTTTGGCACGGATTCCAAGAAGAGTGCCATAAGGTTATAAGCTCATTCTCCCTCTCTCTCTAACTCAAATAATGTACAAAGCAATTAATTATTAAAACAATCCATTAGCATGCAATATACGAAGTGAAATAGTAGCAATTATGCAGTGATAAAGGGAGGGCTAGAAACTTTGTCTGATGACATTTCTCTATGATAAGCTTAATGTGTTTCAAATTCCATTCAAGTCTTTGGTAAAAATTGCTGTCCTGACAAAAAAAAAAAAAAAAAAAAACAGCCACTATTTCATATGCTGAAGAGACTTATTTGTGAGTAAATAAAATCTAATCTCAGGGTGGGGGTAGAGGAGACTGGAATGAAGGAGTGAAGAAAAGGACAGGGAGGAAAGGTGTTTCAATATTTGTCTTTTTCGTTCTTATTACTCAAATTACAATAAATTAATTTTCCCCAGGTCGCATCTATTCTGCCCAACAACAGTAATTGGCAAGCCATCTCCCTGTCTTTATCTTAACCCATGAGCTTTTTCATCCTGCTTTCTACCCCCATGCCATGTGCAGGGGGTAGGATGGTAGCGGTGTGAGTGAGTGTCTGGCTGGTAGCCAAAGCTAACCCACCACACCTCCCAATACTGATACAGAAACACCCCAGAAGGTATTATTCTTCTCTTAACATATTGGTCCCATGTTGGGGCAAACTGCTGTTGCACAAGTTAATTTTGGCTTAATGCATGAGGCTAAGAGAGTCTGTACAGTATTTAACTTAAGTTCCTCATGCACAGTTGCAGATTCAAGAAAGACATATAACTTCAGTTCACTAAAGTTTTGATTTGGAAGTGTGGACCTCTGCTTGCAAATTTCTAAGTGAAAGAAACAAGTCTAAATGAGTCCTCCAAATAGGAAAAATTATCTTCAGTAGCTTATCCTCAAAGAATGTCATTTTAAAAGGAAAAGAGAAGAGATGTCTTGAAAAAAAAAGTGTATTGAAAAGATTAAAAAAGAAAAGTTTTAAATCTTCACTGACAATTTCAAATTGAGAAGGTGAACATTAAGTTAAAAGTTCCAATGACCTGACTGGGTTATGGACATGGTTTTGTAAGATCATCTAACACAGACTCACTAAAACATGTTCACTTCAACCTAAACAAGAGACAGTCTCACAAAAACAAGGCATCACAGTCTGCTGAGCTTGTCTGAGCTCTGTCAGAGGTTACAAAAGCTAAAAGGCAAACTAACATTTATCAAGGTGCCAAATGATTTTTTTCACATGTTTAAAACATCTCAGAGAAGAACCCAGTGAAACAGTAAATCATGCAAAAGATAAACACTCCATTATGCAATCTGGATTTGCAGTAGTAACAGGCAAAATGACCTAAGAGGGCACTGCCACGAATCCGAAAGTCATGGAACAACCTATTTGCAGAAACTCATTAATCAGCACTTTCTCAGTGCCTTGGCTGTATCTCCTGGAAAAGCTACATAAAGCCAGAGGAGTACCTGCTCACTGAAAAAGGTCAGGTGAAAGGGTAAGGGATTTTGGCGTTATGACTGTAGAGCAGGTAAAGGAAGAATACAATGATTATACTGACTGTGAACTTGCTTGGTTACACTCTAGGTTGACAGCTGAGTAGAAAGGGTGCTGCTTTACAACTTGGTCAATCACAAATGTCCTTTCAGAAAAGGCCTGAGCTGTGTAAGGTTTGTTATTAAAATATTAGCACATCTAAAGTAGCAAAAGACCAGATCTAAATTTAAAGTGATCTTGAAATACTAATTAACAATTTAACTTCCTCCTCAAGCCACCGCTGTTTATTATAAACAATTACAGTGACCGTGGAAAATAAGTTATAAAATACTCTTGCTTATGCTGGCACAATGTTAGTACACTGGAAATGTGTTTGTTCTCTGTGTGCCCCCATAGGAGTCTACTTGAATAATTTGGCCAAATTACTATTTTCTCATTAATTATTCTGAGACTATGTTGTAGTGTGTATGTATAATGTTCTTAGTGTATGTATAATGTTCTTACTACAATGGGAATTAATACCAATGAGAACTCTTTCATTCCCAAATTATTTTTAACGTTATAACTACAAAGATAGTTCACAAATCATGCACAAATATTAATAATTAAAATGCTTCTACTGTTGGCAAATGGGCAAATTAGCAGTAACCAAGGATTCCACAGCTTTTTATCAGATTAAATTTGTGAAAGGAAAAAAACAAAACTAATAAAAAGCCAACAAAAATATTAAAGAACCTTTTAGAAGATGTGTAGCCATGCTATAAAATCCATTAAGTAGAGCACATGTTGTAACTGAGGATGTAGAGACCTACAATGAAAAAGTGAAGAGAAAGACCCACAAACACCTGCCTGCATGTGGCTATGATAGAGTTAAAAATAAATCTGAACAAACCTGGTTAAACACAGATCTATTTGCTATGTCACTGCTAATAGATGGTCCCACCTGCCCTGTGACAGTTGCTATGCTATAAGTGAGAAATTCCTATCGCAGCACTGGAGAAATGAAAAGTAAAATAGAAATGAAAGCGTGCATCACAAATTCCAATTCTGTACAACTATGCTAGCCATGTTAATTCCATCTTTATTAATCAAAAACAGAATCAGATCACTTAAGATCTCACATAGAACAAAGAAAATATAGCTATACATTTGTTTCACTGGGATTAATTTAGATTTTTAAAACATCATATTCCACAGCAGAGTGATTCATGGAAAACTTGGAAATAAATTTGGGGGTGGTGGTGTATGTATGAAACCTTGAGATGCCAATTAGGTTCTCTGAACTCCACTGAGGTCATTGGAAATGAGGTATATGCTTACTCTTAGCTTGGCCTGGCGCAGCTGTTATTTGTTATCTTTACCAATTCTCATCTTTTACACCTCCGTAGAAGAGGCTTGCCAGATGCTGCATATGCAGCTATTGTACAACATAAGCTGGTATAGTACATAGGACAATTACTCATTTAAATAGGCCTATTAATCATTATAGTTTGTCATTTGGCACATAAAATGGACCTGTATTCATTTTTTTCTGTGTGAAGTAGGCATTTTAAAATTTTTCACTGTCAAACAGGCTTGTAACACAGCCAGTGCAATCTTTAATGCTGTTTATTTATCAGACCTAATGTAATAGGATCCCTTGACATGGTACACTGATGAAGAAGTGAGGTTCATTTTCAGAATGCTGAAATAAAGTAAATGTCTAGTAGCTGATATTCTCCACACTTTCTGTAATGCACAAATATATGTACTGTCTCGACGTGCAATAATTTCTGCAGCAACCCACAGCTTTTGTAAGATGCATTGAAAAAACTCTCTATAAGACCTGTTAATCACAGAAAAGTGATACTGCAAGCTACAGCTGTGGTCCCGTGATTCACAGATGTGGTTATAAACTATTGACAGATGATTCTTAGTTGTTGCCTTATAAGAAGTATTAGCAACTCCTGGATTTAGGTAAAATGGTGTATTATATATCATAACTAAGAGACTGGTTTGTGAAAACAATTCCCTCCTGCAATGATATGTAACTGCTCACAGCCTCCAGAGGAAACAAGATCTTTTTCAGTTCATACTGCAATAAAAACCAAACCAGCTATAACTCTCAAGGTTGGGGGTTTTTTTAGGGAAAGAATAAAAAGCATTACAAATCTGTGTAACCAGTACAGCACAACTTTAAATATTCTGTGATAAATGTTTACTGTAGGTTATATGTGTATGAGATCTGAAATTGTACTTTTTCTGTTTGTCAGGTACAATTACTATGTTGTAAAGCACACAAACAATATCTATTTACCCAATGTTAATTACATTACTTTTAGCAATCAAAAATAAGATGGCTGTCCAACCTCTTTCTTTCCCAAGCCCAACATCCTGTCTCATAACCTAAGACTATTGTTATATGAGAGGCGCAAAGTCTTCAGGTAAAATTCCAGAGCACAACTTAATCAACATGCATATTAAAAAAAAAAAGAACATAATATTACCACTGTGTATACACACTCACACAAGGATTTGTCATATTTCTCAAATGCTGTTGTTAAAAAGCAGAATTGCAGTGTTTATCATGGGTATAGTGACTTTTGCAAGAACAGTCACAATGTTTTATAGTATTCCCATCAATAGAGCATTCCACTTGTAATACAACTTGTCAGGGAATGTGCAGGTTTATAAACCAGAATTTTCTAAAAGGCAAGTGATAAACCTCTGAATACAGAAGTGTTTCTTACATTTCATGAGGTATTTATAGTGAGTCCCATAAATGCAAAGTAAAAAAGATTGTGACAGGCGCTAGTTCTTCAAATATTGCACAATGTTCTGAGCGGATACGTCCACCTTTTCCCCTTTTGCAAGGTATGTTATATAAAAGCATGCAAAATGCACAGGCTATGAAAATGACTTTGTAGGTAGCTATTCCCTCTTCCTTAGTGATTTGGCTAAAAAACAAATGGTGATCTAACCAACAGCAAAACTGAGAATTTTCCAACTGGCCTTTCCCACACCCCCCTCAGAAAATACAGGTTCCAGATTTTTTTTCTAGAAAAGTTCTCATGGGAAAAAAGATGACTATATATTTTCTAGATGAAAGGAGAGAGAGAGAACACACTTACCACAGAGCAGCCAACAGCCCTGTGATACAGAGTGAGTCAGGTCAAAGTATTTGGTCTTAAACAGGCACAGATGGAATCTGAATGTGCCTACCTTACTTGACGGCGAAAAAACCCAAACACTAACCACCAATGTACACAGGCAAGTATGGGTCTCTAAAATAACTGAGTAAATCTATCTCGACCCACATATGTTTCTATTTTTTTTCAGTTATCTGTAACACTCACCCACCCTCTTGGCGAGCCATTTTATTTTGCTGAATCAGCAGATAACCAAATAAAGGAAAAGCGGTTTGCTTTTAGTTTGCAACCTGAAAGGTGCACAAATCTGCAGGCCAAAAAAACGAACCCTTGTTTTGCATATCCGAGATCAGTCTTCTACTACTTTGTCACTGACAAAGAGGAGAAATTATTGGAGGAACTATTTTTTCTCCAAAGAAGCTTTTTCCAGAAAAGGAAGTGTTTTTTTTCCCCCCAGTCAGCCCTATTTGAGAACATCAACATATGGAGCATGTTAGACATAAGGGAGAGTGCAATATGTTTTGAGAAAATTCACAGTTTTCTAACCTAGATAATGTCAGCAGAAATTTCTTTATTTGCAGTGCATATAATCAAGGCCAAGAGAAGAAAACATCTCAAAAAAACCCAAAGAAAAGTATTTCTGCAGAGCATGTAAGAATAAAATTTTGGGAAGACAAGTAGATACTTGGAGAAGACAAAAATGTCATTTTTAAAGGTTTAAATTTTAATTGAGTCCAAGATGTTAAAGTGGAGAATGGATTGAGAACAGTCCTGAAGACAAGGACTTGGGAGTGTTGGTTCACGAGAAGCTCAACGTGACCTGGCAATGTGCACTCGCAGCCCAGAAAGCCAACAGCATCCTGGTCTGCATCAAAAGAAGTGTGGCCAGCAGGTCAGGGGAGGGGATTCTGCCCCTCTACTCCACTCTTGGGACAACCCACCTGGGAGTACTGTGTCCAGCTCTGGGGCACTCAGCACAGGAAAGACATGGACCTGTTGGAGCAAGTCCAGAGGAGGGCCACAAAAATAATCAGAGGGCTGGAGCACCTCTCCTGTGAAGACACGCTGAGGGAGGTGGGGTTGTTCAGCCTGGAGAAGAGAAGGCTCCAGGGACACCTTATAGTAGCTTTCCAGTATCTGAAGGGGACCTACAAGAAAGCTGGAGAGGGACTTTTTACAAGGGGATGTAGTGATAGGACGAGGGGTAACAGTTTTAAACTGGAAGAGGTCAGGTTTAGATTAGATATTAGGAAGAAATTTTTCACTCTGAGGGTGGTGAGGCACTGGCACAGGTTGCCCAGGGAAGTTGTGGATGCCCCATCCCTGGAAGTGTTCAAGGCCAGGTTGGATGGGGGCTTCGAGCAATGTGGTCTAGTGGGAGGTGTCCCTGCCTGTGGCAGGGGGTTTGGAACTAAATGATCTTTAAGGTCCCTTCTAACCTAAACCATTCTATGATTTTAAGTAAGCCTTTTCTTAAGACAGATGTCCCTAAGAAATGCCATTTAATAAGAATTAGATGTGAGAGGATTTTTTTTTTAATCCTAACTTTAAAGTGTACACAGAGACACATGCACACATGCAGACTCTTTAATGGAAAGCCAAAATAAATAAAAAAGACTGTTCAGAATGACTACAATATATTTAATCCATCAGATGAAAAAGTGTATTTATCGTCTCTGTGTTTCTGTGAACCTGAAGCAGAAAAATATAAATACAATCTCCTGTGAGTGAGGAGTTATAATATCTGGTTCTTCTCTTACCCCTTTCTTTTCTTCATTTCTCATTCTATAGCTTGGAATCATGCCATAGCAAAGTCTTGCTCATTCTGAAATCAACAGAAATTTTGGCAGTAGACATGCTAAAGCATCATGACTGGAATACACTATATGACAGTGATTTCTTTTTTAAAAGGATCACAAGCACATGAAAGAATGTAAATGAAAAAATCTTTTAAATGTGTGATGTGCCTCCCCTGAAAATGTCTTTTGGTAGCAATTGTGACCACAGAACAACATGGTGTCATGTCATTTACCATCCATTCTGCAAAAAAAAAAAAAAAAAAAATACAGCACATAATTCTAACAAAGAAACATGGCTTCAGTGTCTCAAGAAAAAGTAAACAGAAAGTTAATGAGAATATAATGTCCTTTAGGACTCTGGGAAAAGAGAAATAGAGGGTTTAAAATCCTCAAGTTAAAGGTCTTTGCATCTTCCCTTTATTTATCTATATATTAATATATTTTCATACAAAACAACTTAATTAGTGCAGGTCTAAGTACATGGAGTGTTATCTTCATGGTTGTGGTGTACTGCAAAAAAAAAAGCTCATCAAAACAATGCAAAAAACAAAAGCACCGTGGTTTTTTCAATAATCTGATGTTTCCTGTTGATAGTTACTACAACAAAACAATAAAAACTCTTTAAATTCTGTATTGTTTTTTTAAAAAAAGCCCAAAGTACCAATAGAAATGAAACATTTGCACTGAACTATTCACTTCAATGGTACTGTTCATTGAATTCCCTCTATTTCATAGCAAAGATTATTTAGAACTATTTCTATCATAAAAGATTTTGGTGTGCTAGAATTCTGAGATGAAGACAGAAATGAAGAATGTTTTTAAGGTATTTTTCAACTTCTATTCCAATTTTGGCTAAAACTATGAGGAAAAGAAGGATTTCTGGCTTTTTTTAATAACAATTAAATCCTGCCAATTTAATAACAATTAAAAACAATAATTTTCAAATTCAATAAAATGAGTATGATGTGAACTCTGTGAAAATTCAGATTAGTCCAAATTAAAAACACCAGACAGACTATACAAAAACGCAAATAAATCAGGCTTGGGAACTTCAGACCAGACACAGAAACAAGGTGCTATATTCTAGTTTCAATATCCATAAAACAAAACCATCAGCACCTCAGATCCCAGTAGTAGTTCATAATTACGTTTTCTAAATTAGTTGTTTTGTCCGACAGTAATACCACAGCAACCCAACTGAACAAAAAGAAGTAGAATTTATAAACCAAGTGTTGTGAAGGAAGACTAGTGATGTCATGGACGGCACTGTTAATTTATTAACAGACAGACTTCATCTGTAAAGACAATCTCACTCCACTTGTTCAAATTGACCATAAGATGTATGGTGCCTTGGGTTAGAGATATCTTCTTCACCTGAAACTGTTTTTAGCACAGCAGGATTCTTTCAGCCTGATGTTTTTCCTGAACTACTTAGCAGAGCAGGGCTGAGCACCTTTCTCTGTTTTGGACACTGATTGTTGCTGTTACACAGCCGTTTCAGAACAAGCAGCATGTCATACCTTTGAGATACAGTGTATTTGGCCTACCAAAAATGAAGCTGGTTTGATTTGTGACATTCTTGTTGTTTCCTTGTTCTGTCAGGTTTTAATAAAGTGTTTATCCATTTAAAATCTGAAGCATCTAGCATGATTCCCTGTAAACTGGTTGTTTTTCATTTGATTCATTTGGTTATCTAAATTAATAACAGACTCTATATTATTGCCCTTAAAATTGGTCTACAACAAATATCAACAGCTATTAACAATGTATATATAACAATATAAATAATCTCCTCTGAATATTGTACTCAATTGTTTATTGTTTTATAGGCCTATATTTGGGTTCATAGCACATTCCAAAGAGTAAATGAATAAATGAACTGCAAGATAAATCTCTTTACGGTCTACAGCAGTCACATATCAGATTGCATTTAAACACAGTATAAAATGAAGTATAATATTATGAGCTCAAGAAAATAAAAAAATTAATATATAAAATTAGTTAAAAGCAGTAGTCGCTATATATGGATACTTTCTAGCAAACTATTCTACAACTAAATTATGTTATTAGATTTTACTCAAGTTATGAAATAAAGATTATTTCATCTTTAAAAATAGTCAAATTATCATACGCAAACCGAAGAATTTTAAGTATATGTCAGTATTTTCTCCGTGACACTTTTTCTTAATTAAACTCCTTTTTTACTACATTTCCAGGAAAAGCATTCAAAGAAAATCATCATGATATTACGAGATGCCACACAAGGGACAGGGAAAGTCTGCAAATTATTCCTTGAGAATGAAAGCAAAATGCATTTCTGTCAAAATTATGTGTTTTCTCATGCAGTGCAGGCTTCCAAAGATGAGATATACCCAGAAAGCATTAATGTGGAATCTGAAATGCAGAAACTCCAGTAACTATGGACAACTCCCAGGTGGCCTCTTGCCAAAATTTCTTGATGAGTATACAGAGTGCATCCAATTTGGATTTGTACTTTAGCCCTTGGGAAAGTCATTACGTTTCTAAGTGAAAAACAATTCTCAAGTTTAACAAGCAGGAACACATTTGAAAAAAAATTCTCCTATATTTGACTATGTGCTTCTATTTTAAGTGACTAATATAGGGAAATGAGCTAATACAAACAGAGAGAAAGATTGGTCTATCAACCTTATCTTTAACATAAGGTGAGAATAATGATTGCAGTTTCTCTTTTCTCCTTTTTCAGGATAATTCTTCAGAGAACTCTGATTTAGACCTTGATAAAGTCCTCTAAACCCAGCCCTCACAGATTGCTTGTTTTCCTTAATACTTCACTGAGTACACTTGTTTGCCCGCTCCTAAACATCTCTCACTCTCATCATCATAATCCTAAATCCAGTCCTAACACACACACACACTCTTCTCTAGACCAGTTATTCTGTAACAGCACCTTTCTGCCCTTGTTTTTGGCAAAACTCCTCCTCACATCTTATGGGGTCTCTCATCCCCCCAGCTGAAAAAAATAACCAATCCAACTTTAATATAAATGCTGTAAGAAGTATGACTTTTGCATAAAGGGTTTATGGATAATTTTAGTCCACACTCCTATGTCTAATCTCACTGCATATGTGCCCTTCCTGCTTGGCTGTTCGGTTTCTTTATGATTTTACTGTAAAATCTTTGAGTCAGAAAATGTATTATGAATCCTCTCCTTTTACTTAACTGTTCTCTAAAAAAAATTGCTGTGGTTTCAACCTTAGCTTCCCTCCTACGTCAATGGAAAGTCAATGGTTAATTTCCCGTCTGCAAGCAAAAAGTCATTTTCACAGTGTATCTCAGTCATTTTCTATTCCACACTCTTATGTGATCTATCCACATTTTGAGTCTTCCTCCAAAAAAAATTTGGGCTGCTAACAGAATTATTCATTGGGAGAAACAACACTTTCCAAATAATTATCTAATAATGTGTGCCTGAATTTATATTTAAATGCTCACACAGTTGACCTGATTTTTTTCCAATAATACCTACACAATATGGGAAACTGAATGCTTTACCTAAAAACAGAGCACCCTGCTAATTTTAAAGCCTAGCAATTATTGGCACTGCATTCTTTGCAGCGTTCATGAAAGAGTAAATATTTGAATTAACATAGTAGGAAGGATACAAAGAACCATTTTGATAGATAAGGTATGTATTTCTGAAATTTAGTCAGTAAAAACATAACAGCACTTTAAAAGGTTAGTTCTTCTGAAATACAGGAGCAGATGAGAAGATACATGGAATATCTATGAACAAAAATTCAATTGTTTCTAATATGTTCCTTTTCACTAAATATTTTATTTAGAATCCTATATAAAACAAATAATATAACCTATAACCTCATATTTTGGTGGGGATAACTAAATTAGAATTCCATTACTATTTCAGAAATGTTTATCTTCTTATACGCAATAGAGGCTTGATCCTGTCATAATGGGATACTATTGCCAATTAGAGATGAGTGGAATGGATAGGCTCACTTCATGTACATACCTGTTAGAAATTGTTGTTAAAGACTGATAAAAATGCATATATTGAAAAAAAAAAGCCAAACAAACAAGTAACTGGAATATCAATTTGACACACTTTTCCCTCTTCTTAATAACCATGAAAATATTTGTATCCTTTTGTTTAGAAATACTTGGCTGTGGACTTTCAGGAAGAACAGTGGGAGAATGGCAGGTAGCAAATACTAAAACTTCCAGAAAAAGCATATAAAGAATATAGAGAACATATTCTAAAATAAAAAAAAGGTCTAAAAACTTCTAAAAATATTGTACTTTGATTTTCTATTCTTTAGATTAGCTTTTTTTTTCCAGATCTCAATCTCTACTGCTCATTTAAAAAGAGCCCTTAACAAGCATATTGCTGAAGCACACAGACATATAAAGTCCCATCTTATGTAGGAGTTTTAAAAAACATGTAGAGAAATCTGAGTGGATCATAAATATGTTAAAAATACATAATTTGTTTGGTTTTGAAACATGATCTGTGTCAAAAATACATTTGATAGAACTGAGGACTTTGGGTATAAAGTTCAGTGGAAGCCCGTACTAGTAAATGAAAAATTTGTCATTCCAGAATGACAGACTATAAGTCAAGATGCCAATCATTAGAGGATAACAGATGTCTTCAATTGTCTGCTGGCTCTTTTTTTTGATTTTATTGTATTACAGATATGGTCAGGAATACCAAAAGATAATACCTCTTTATCATGATGAACAGTGTACATTTGCCCTACTGAGCAGTTAAAGTAGAGAACAGAAATGCCCCGAGATATAACATCAGCAGTATTGAAAAGGAAATGTCACGTTCTCAGCAGCTACCAATACAATGGCAGTAAACACTTTGCATGAAAGCCTATTATTTACATTGCCATGGGCAGTAATAGTCTGCTTAAATAAAACTCTTTATTAAAATCAGTAAAAGTTAAAAGACTAAAATAACTGGGAAAAAAAAGCATGTTGACTGTACCTGCCTTAGACCAGCTAATGAGTGTGCTAGAAGATGATGGACTAAAATCAGAACACTGAATATTAAGCTTAGATGGAGAAAGTAATGAGAGAACGTAGTACTTACCTTATCATACCACTTTTGCTCCTTAAGAAAAGGAATTTCAACAAGGAATTATGACATAAAATGGATGAGAATACACTGAGACAAGTGTATTGCAGCCCTTCTGCTACTTCCACTGTTTCTTTAGCTTCCACGTTACTAAAGACATCACAGATATTTCAACAGCCTAATCCTGGCCTGTATCCTAACACAGCTAGAGAGAGAATTGCCTCGACACCTCCCATGGCCACCTACTTTGGCTAAGGGGTGAGACATCACAGCTAATGCTGTTGTTCTGTCTTCCTTCTTTATGTGCTTACCTTTCCATTCATTAGTTTTCCTCCTCATCTTTTTTTTTTTTTTTTCTTATTCTTTTTGTCTTTTGCCTAAAGAAAATCGGAAACTAGCATGGAATCCTATCCAACACGTAAGATGATATAGGAAATGTTTCAAAAAGCATTTACCTCTATCCATGTTTATCATTCATGGAATAGCTAAGAAAAACATGTATTACGCCTGTTTCCTCGCAGCCAGCTTGCAAATAACAGTCAATACCAGAAACAAGTATTTCCTCTTAGATATGTCCTTTCCATGTTTTAAAACTTGTGTTGTCTTAAAAGAAAGATTGTAATATAATAATAATGACACCAGTGGTAGCCTTTCTCAACTCATTTCTGAACCATAAGAATACATTTATACCTAACTTTAAAACTACCTGAATGATTCCCAAAATGCTGTAGAGCTCAACAGAAAGGAATAAATGAAAAATTAGGTTTTAAGAAATGTTCCATGTTTCAGACGCTTGGATAATTTTTCTTATAATAATAATAATAACTGGTTTTTAAATGTAAAAAAAACCCCAAACTTTAAAAAACATTCAAAAGTACATCTTGATACTATTTTCATATGGTAGGCAGCCAAGATTTGACATCTGAGAGTCCAAATCTTTTGAACTGGGGACTTGCTCAGTGAGAGGTCAATATTAACAGATTTGATCCTATGCGCCCACTGATTCCACCAAGTTTGTTAAAATATTCAAGAAATCTTGTTTTGCTACAAGGCAGACTTGCATATTGTCTTTGAGTATAGTTCCAAATACAGCTACTCAATACAAATATTACAAAGGCATACTTAAATGGTTGGGTTTCTGGGAAGCATAGTTGCAATTGTTGTAGAATCATAAAGTCATAGAATCGTTTAGGTTGGAAAAGACCTTTAAGATCATCCAGTCCAACCATTAACCTAGCACTGCCAAGTACCCCACTAAACCATGTACCTCCAGTGATGGTGATTCCACCACTTCCCTGGGCAGCCTGTTCCAATGCTTGACAACCCGTTCTGTGAAGAAATTTTTCCTAATATCCACCCTAAATCTCCCCTGGTGCAACTTGAGGCCATTTCCTTTTGTCCTATCACTTGTCACTTGGGACAAGAGACTGACCCCCACCTCTCTACAACCTCCTTTCAGGTAGTTGTAGAGAGCGATAAGGTCTCCCCTCAGCCTCCTTTTCTCCAGGCTAAACAACCCCAGTTCCCTCAGACACTCCTCATAAGGCATGTGCTCTAGACCCTTCCCCACCTTTGTTGCTCCTCTTTGGACACGCTCCAGCGCCTCTATGTCTTTCTTGTAGTGAGGGGACCAAAACTGAACACAGTACTCGAGATGTGGCCTCACCAGTGCCAAGTACAGGTGACGAAATGTTAGAAAACGTTTCTTTTTCTATTCATATTCTTAGGAAATACTATCATTCACTCTTCCCAAAGACTATTTTATACAGATTTCAGGAAAAAATTACACCCAGGTAAAAGATACAAGTCATGACAATTAAAATCGATTCTTCAATCACAAACCCAAACACCTACTCCAGTCAAAGTACAGGAGTAGGAAATTTATTTCTCTGACTTTTTACTTCCATCCATACACTCATTTTGAACAATTTTTACGTGACAAAAATCAAAAGTCGTGTCACTCTGAAATTGTCATCAGAGTCTTAAGAATATATATAATTATATTTGAATATCTGAAATATTTATTTGCTGTCAAATTGCTGAACATAATCATAATATTAGATAACGCTTTCAGAGTGCTGTAAAAAACAGTACTTAACTCACTGAAGCTTAATTATGTTTCTGTCAAAAATGGTTTAACTGAACCAGGTATGACTAAAATTCCACAAGAATGACAAAATACTCTCTGTATCTTCTTCATGAAAGGCAGAGGTTAGAATAATAGAACATACAACTATTTTCACTGGAGTTTCTTTTTGCTGTTCGCTATTTTACACAACATAATGGAACTCCTGTGCTCAGCTACATCACTAGGATACACTGTTATCATAAGTTTATTTCTGCTCAGGTATTAACTTAAGATTAGTAGAACAATTTAGAAGCTAGATCTGAATATAGATTAGAATAGGCACAGCTGCGAGGCAGGAACATCTTGTCCTGGTTTGCTTTTTTCATATAAAGAGATTTACTGGAAATAACTAGAAATGTGGTCAACAATGTTGACAAGAAAGTAAAGGGTGACTGAGTGTTGACTGGGAACACAATTTATAACATATTCATAGTTTGTCCACAAGTCTTATTAAAGTTATTGGATAATATTAAAAACAAACAAAAAACTCCAGTGACTAAGAATTACTTATGGCTAGTCACCTAATTTTTGGAAAAGTTCTTTGCTTTTCTTACCAAGCTGTTCCTGAAGGCTAGTGTTCAGTTCTGCTCTCTTTAAAATCATCTAGACACCACAATATATCAATAAAATACCTTAATTTTATACCTCCGATTACTCTGATGTGATTTTACCTTCCATATCTTTCACATATATTGAACACTGAGTTATGATTTGCTCTGTAGTTTTAATGTTACTATGGTTTATTGAAGATTCAGTATACTTAATTTTGAAGATTGACGGCTTTTTATTTGTGTTCAAGTACTTTTTGTCAACATACCTGAAATGTTAAAATGTTAACAAAACACAATTTTGGGGAGAAATTGCTAATGGCATAAAATGACTTGATAACAGGAATATAATTGTAGAAGGAAATATCCAGAAATAATGTAATATTTAGAAATACTATATTAAGGTCTTGTAAATCATTGGTCCTATCTTTTGTTATTATTTATAAGCAGACATCCTATAGCAAAAGTATGCTAAGCTGCCAGGACAGTACCAGAGTAGACTCCCTTTGAACAGGCATTAAATTAGCTGATTTAACATTTTACTTGATTTGAAAGAAAGTAGTAGAACTTAACTGTGTCACATTTTTTAAATTAATAATACTCCCCCCCCCCCCCCCCCGAAAACTTAAAAAAAAGGCACTTTAAAAAAATTTCGGCTGTTATTTGCAGCTTTATACAAATATCAGCATTTGATTTTAAAAGTTAATGAAATTTTTTACCCTTAATTTTCTGGGAAACCTTTTTTAAAATTTAGCTTCACAGTATATTAAATTCTCATTGGAGAAAACTGAACTCCAGATCTGATTCTGACAGCTTAATAAAGTTAACAAAATAAAGATGCATCTGATGTGAAGGACCTGAAGCACAGATAGACAAAAGTAGATAAATGGTCTTAAAACTAGTAATTAATTACACATAAACAAGAATATAAAGAATCCCAGTAACTTTAGATCATGTTTTTTATTAGAGGAAATTGATGCAAGCATTCCAATGGGTTACTTACCTAAAAATTGCAATTATAAACGAACATGTTTATTTACTACAGGCTAGAATATCAATCCTTTCCTTAACTAGACATTAAATACATTTTTAATTAATAAAAGCACTATCAAAGTAACCATTATGTGTAGTCAATCATTTTCTTGAAGAGTTGATTCTGAAGTGCTAAGTAAAGTTTGAGCTAGGTAACATCCATCTGTTCTGCTAAAGTTAATCATTCTGTTTCCTATGAACTCTCTTAAATGTAAGTACTAATTCTATTGCCCCAGTACAATTTCCCTTTAATTTCCTCATGTGTTCTATTGTATTTCCTTGTGCAATGTGTGTCAAGTCTTACTAGATTTTTAAAAATTAAGATAATTTCAGCTGATGACATTCTGGTACTTCAAATTTGTACAATAAACTTAAAATAGGAGGAATAGTTTCCACACTTGATGTTTTAATTTCCATATTGTGATGTTAAGATTTTCACTTAAAAGTAAAAATATTCAAAAGCTCAAACCAAATTTTAAATGATTGTTGTAAATGTTTGGAAATGTTTCCTACAGGGGTAAGCAAGTATTTTCCAAGGAGTGAAAAATGTATATTCTTGCATGCATTAACACATGAAACTTATTTTCTCCAATTTATGTTTTGTATCATAACTTCTCTACAATGAAGCTCAATTTTGGTCGTTGGAATGCTTACAGAAAAAGAAAACATATTTATAAAATGAATTATATCTTCTGTTGATTGTATACAGTTACTATCGGCTTTATATAAATAGACCCGTATGCAGAATTCAATTTTAAATATAAATTCTATTTCTTTTTGTGTATTCCAGTGTAATGAAAGAGTACATCCCTTAAGATGACTGTGCAAAATTGTCTTTTATTTAAGGCATTTTAAAAGTTCCAAGCTACAAATTTACAGGAACGTATTTTCATTTCACAGATCTCTAGCCTGTTTTTCCCTTCTAAGGAATTAGAGTTCATTGGCACTGGTTAAATGAGATGAAAGCTGGAGCTGCCGCGTAAAGAGATGGACCATTATGATATCTCCTTCGTGATGGAAGAAGGAGGGGAAGAGATAAGGAAATACAGGTTTAAGGAGAGTCCACAGCCTCAAACAAAGCAATTGCCAGCCAAACAGCACCATGTGGAAAACAATGCAGCACCATGTACATACATAGCATGAAAGCGCTATAGCAGTGTTTCCTTCTGCTTTCCAGAGTTCCATCTACTGTCCTCATCAGACCAGAAGTGAGGACATATTCTTTGCCATTTCTGCAGAACCTAAGTTTTGCTATAATAGAATATGAGAACAGACAAAATCTCACCTGTCAACAGTGCTTAGGGAAGCACTGAAACACAGAGGAAACTAATGCCGCCAGGACAAGGGCACTGAGCCTGGGACACTCAAAGGTAAAAACCAAGAGGAAAAAAGATGGCAGATAATCTGACCCTTATGTTGATCTCGACCTGCAACTTTCTCAAACGGGAAGAGCATTCCCGGAGATGAAAAGGTCCGACACCACTGGTAGGGAAGGATGCAACAAACCTGCCTATATAAAATAACAACAGACAATGTCCCTCACAATATTTTTGGCCCCCGCTTCCTTTTCTATTCTGTTTGGGGGACTCTTTCCACCACAGCCTCTCAGCACTGACTTTTTGGTAAATCCTCCCCTTAGCAGGGGGTAGGACAAGACAAAATGATGAAGTGGAGGGGAGCCTGTTAAAAGAACATCTTCAATGCCTTCAGGGAAAGTAAACGCAAACTGAAGCTTACTGTGGACAGGAGAATAATTAGTGGACAACATTTGTCACAGACTGCAGAGGAAGCAGATAAATTTAAGAAAGAAATAATCTGCTAGGAGGCCTAGGGCAAGAGCCTTAAAATAACTTGAATTAACAACAGGGCAAGTTGTGCTAACAAATGTGCTAGACTATATAAATACATTTTTTGCTCTCCACAAACCTATGAATATAATCTCCTACAAAGGAAAGGACATATACATTTAAAATAGAACTATAGTCCAAAAAAGAAATGTGTTTTATAAAAGATCCCAAATTCTAAATTTCCTAATTCACAATCTTTATGATGACATACTTAACCAGATTATAATACTGTTGTTCATACTAACATAATTAAATTAAGCAGGCAAGCAGAAAAACTCACCATGATATTAATTACAGGAAAACACTATTGAAGAGTACTACAAACCAATATATGTATTTAATTAAACAGACAGGTGTTTTAAGCACAAAAATAATATTTTCTGTAAATTTACAGAAAAATATATGACAATCTTTTACATCACACCACAAATAGAAGTGATAAAAAGGGTGTGATTATTTTTTCTTTTCCCAAAGCCAAATTTGCTGCTGGCTCCACCTGCTCCTTGTTTTCCCTGGAGTTTCAGAAAACAAAAACTTCTATCTTCTCCACAGAAAAAAACAAACCAGATAGCCATAGTAACTGTTCCTACATATGCCATCTAACAGGAAATTGTGTCCCCACATCCTTATAGCTAACAATTAAAACCTTAATTCCTTTTTATCTATTATTGGGATATTATTTTAATTAATTTTTTTAAATCTCCAATTTTACAGCAGCAAAGCAAGTTTGCCCTTGCATTCAAAGCTTGGGTTTTTTAAACAAAAGAGAATAAATGTGGATTTTTTCATCTCATAAGCAATGTTGGGGTTTTTTTAATGTGTTTATTTAAAGTTGCTGTGATGAAAAGGGGAGAGGGATTCCACTTATATAGCAGCAAATGAAAATTTACTTATGCAGGAAAATTTTCTCAGTATGTGTTTCCTTGCACTATTATTTGTTTTTGCTATTTGTAAATATGCTGTATCTTTACTTCTCAGTGAACACGCTGCATGTGGATCCCTGCACTGCAGTTGACAGACAGCCATTATTAGCCAGAGTTAAAAGATTTGCATGATCACTGTGCAGGTTTTTCTCAGCAACACTATTAATATGCAAATTTATATACTCCAATTCACCACCATAATCTTTTTGCTTTGATTGGCTCTTATACACAAAATTTTCAAGATGTGTCCAGCAACAAAGACATATCTCAGCTTCTCATTTCTTCTTAAATGAGTAATAAACTCCAAGGTCAAATCCAGGAAAGTGTAATTACCTCATTAACTGAAAACACCCTCAAGTTATCCTCTTAATAGTATTAAGGAGAGGAAAGGCTATGACCCATAGCAGTGAGTGGTTCTAGTTCACATTTCTGTTTCAGCTAGCCAATACTGATTGAAGGTTCTAAATGTTTAACCTCAGCTCAAGTCAGAAGTTTATTTCTGACGAGAAAACTATTCTGCGGCTTGATCAGACTATAATCAAGTCATACATAAAAGCTGATCGACTGAACTGATTTGGGGAAAAATTCCTTGAAGAATACTCACTGGACAGGCTTAGCACTTTCTTATATGGTATTTAATCCTCATTATGCAGCAGCATGGCTCACCATTGATATATACTCCTGAGTGCTTCATTCAGTGCATTTCATTTGAGGTTATATTTAAAAAAAATTGAGAACACATCAATTTTTCATCCCTGTGTTATGATTCTGGTCCTGCAGCCAGCACAGCCATTCACGAGCCAATCAGTTCAGAGCAGAGTGTCTATTTGGGGGGCCAAAAGCATCACATAGCATGTCTGGTCCTCTCAACTTTCTGATGCCTTTTGTAGAGTCATACTCAGGTGAAAGTTGCAAACGTTTCAGTTATTGTAATCTTATGAGCAAAATAATACAAATCAGTCACTTTAGGATGCAGAGAACTAATCATGACCACCAAAACAACCCCCTCAAGCTCCTCTAAGCTCCCTACACCACGGCATCCTTCTTTTTGAGTTGTGTGGTACAGTCCTTAGCCAGAGCTAAGCCAAGCGGCTGCTCAGAGGCCTGATTTGCCCGTTACACTGAGTGCTTCGGTGTTTTGGCATGAGGTGGATAACACATAACGAAGGCAGGGTTGCACTCCACTCACCAGAAACAGGTAATTTGATGTATATTCTTAAATTGCTCAGATACCATTACATGGTGATTTAATCAGATATACTTCAATTGAACAGTATTTAGTACAGCAATTAACTACTGCATGAATAGTGTATTTTGAATGAGATGACAGAGTACATTCTTTCCCTGTTTAGTGTTGGTATTTATTCCCACCTTGTTTCATGAATCACTGTATATTATTGTGTTTCTGTACTCACGATAACCTCAGTTATTAATCCATCTACCATTTGAAAAAAGGGAAAAGTTGAAAAATTTCTGCTTTCCAACCATTTGCATAGTATGAAACATGAGGTATTTATTACTGTGCTCATCTATTTTGATGACATTTTGGAAAAGCTAAGAACAACATTGTACCATCTGAATACATTTGAGCCTGGCACTTAAATTTGATTTTAACATCTACAAATCTTGAACAGTTAGCATTAAAGACATATAAATCCCATAAAATCTCATTTAGATGAGAAGCTACTGAGTTCACAAAACCCATTATGAACCTTAATAGTGATATACTGTTCAGTTACAACAAATTGACTAATCCAGCATTGGGGTGTGCTTTTATCATTGTGGTTTGCTTGATTTAAATAAACCATGCTAGAGATGTTATCATGTGCACAGCTCTGCTCATAAAACCCTAGGCTGCAGTAGAAAATAGTTGATATAAAGATTGCAAATAGCAATTTATCGACTCAGAGTACCGAACTGTTAGTCTCTCTTGCTATCTGAGATTTATTTCATAATTAAAAAGACCACATAAATCCTCTTTATTATGATCAGAGAGTAAAATACAGGAAGGTCTTCCAAACAGGAACTGAATCAACAATTACATCTAAGATCTAGAGACAGTCTCTGGGTTCTACAAAGATAAGGAAATATATAACTAAGCAATTATCTGTGCAAAGTCATTGAAACAAATATTATGTTTTCCACTTCCATTTTATCATAGTAGAATTAGAAAAGTAAGAAATGTCTCCCTCCTTTATGCCCCACTTCAGATTAGAGTCAGGTTTGCTCCCACAATATCATTTGTAAGGACAGTCTACTGTCAAAAGACAGAAAGACAAGCTAAACGTGATCCAGTAATCTTCCTCAGCCTTCTAATAGTTCATTTTATCCTGCTGCATTAAATTAGTTAATGCCTTCTCCAAATAGAAGCAAGAAAATATGAAGCAATAAAGAGAAGTCTCATAGGTAATGTTTTGAATACTACTGATGCTCCTCACATGTCTGTGTGAAAAAGAGACTTTTGACACTTTCTGACCCTTTCCCCGTCCCAGGAAACAATTTTCTGTTCCCTGTGTAGAGAAAATGAATCACAGCTGCTGCAACAAGAGAGACTGTCTAAGTCTTGTGACTGCAAATAAGTGTGATTTGCTCCTTATTGACTGTTTCATAAAATTCAGTGATTGCACTGGATATGCCAATTAAATTAATGGCATTCTACAGCATGTTGCTGTTTTTCACTTCCTGCATCTTTCATCTGGGGATTCTAAACAATTCCAAATAATAATTAACATTTATCTGTGGAGTAGTAGTTTCTATGGAAGTCAGTCATAGTCCAGCCTCTTAAGAGAGAGAGGTAATCATAAGACATTACTCACTAGACAAGTCACAATTTGTCAAAAATTACAGAAAACTGATATTTAGAATAGTACTATTTCCTCTACTTAAAGCAGAACTATGATGTCCCTAATAGACATACACAAACTTCTGAATGGAACCATTGAATACGCAGAAATTAAGCCAATTCAGGTTTTTCAGATGTATGGAATAAAGTAACCTACAATTAATTCCACATTACTTCATTCTTGCATCATTCTTCCTATTATCTTCTAAAATACTCACTCTGCTCTTGAACAGTTTGCCTCTTCAATACTTCTCACACTTAATTTTCTTTCTAGTGTAACATATTATCTTCCCATCTTTCTAAAATTCCATCCTAGTTTGCTTCATTTTGTTGTTCAAACAACGTCACAGATATTTCTTCTAACACAAACCTGAGCAGTCAAATGTACAAGTAAATTTTATGATCAAAGATTAAGTATGAGATACTAAATTAACAAAACAGGATTTCCCACATTCATTCTGAGCCAGATGTTTTCACTCACATAGTCATTCTGGACATAAGACATATAGAGCTGTCCGCATATGATGAGAGTTGTGACAACCCACCTCAAATGGTCATGAAACTTTATGTTGGCTCCTATTAAAATATCTGGTTGTGCAAGTACAGTAGTTAGAAACCTTATAGATGCAAGCAGACATATCCATCACTATCCACTAATAACTCAATCTGATTTTAATTTGTAAACAGTTGAAGAAAGAAAATGTTATACTCCTGTGTATTCATCCATCATGAAGTTCAATACAGTCCTCAACTCCTATAATCACATTACAAATAAGTAGTTAATAATTAAGCCTCAGCTGCTCGCTAATGGAAGCTTAGCCAGAAGTTGAGGGTGACCCTAATACAGGCCAAGTCCTCTCTTACGGCCTGAGCAGGGCAGGCAGCCACCAATGGGTCCATCACTACATCTCCTCAACAGGCACCAGGGGTGGACAACATCCTGGAGTAGTCCTGGACTAATGGGAATATCAGAGGTCAAGTATTCTGAAGAAAACGGAACAGCAAAAAAAGGAAGAGCTCAGTACCAGCAAGATCATTTGGGCTGAGTAATGGGGATTATATTTTTATTTTCCAGATTTAAAAATATCTCTCAGCAAAGTACCAACACTTCTCACATCATTTATATAAACTTGTATTCTTACTCTAGCACAGTACCCTGTTTTGATTTTCAGTATTGGCAGAACTGATTCATTGATAGATGAAAGACAAGCACTGACATGATTGTCCAGAATATATGTTATTTTCAACACAGAAGCAACATATTGATTTACAAACATCAATTAATTTGGAAAAGAAATAAAAATCACAACTGCAGGACCATCAGTAACTGAATTTCTTTGTACCTCAAACCCAAAAGTTAATTTTAACTTTCTCATGGTAGCCAATGATCCAAGTGAAAACAAAAGTTATAACTATCACAAAGCCTCTGAGAGGACCTTCAGAACACCCACCTCCCAAAAGTACGCTAATGTGTAATATGATAAACTACCTCTTATCAGAAAATAGAGATATTTCTCATTGAAAATTAGGTACAATTGCACACAAAAAAATTTCCTAGTTGTTACTGTTATAAAAAACCTCTCAAACAAAAGAAGGAAAATCAAATAAAGAACCATTACTATAAACTACGAATAATATTTAGAGGTGTATCTTTAAAATACTCACTGAGTATTTTCGTTTCCATCAGACTGCTTAGCACCCACAGAGATAACTTCCTAAAATAACTGAGCAGAATGCAGGTTTTCTTCCTTGCGTGTAGCCCTAGTAGAGAATCCTTGTCACTACTTACAATACTACGAACACAAGTTTTAACTAGGCTTTATTTTTCTGCTCAGCACAAGTATGATCTTCAGCTGTTGCACCCAGTGGCTGATTAGGCATCTTCTATCAAAGGCTGACAGCTTACTGCTGTGTAATAACAGAAATCATTACTCCAGGCTAGTTCAAAATCTAAAGTTTTACTTAGACTGCTATAAATGCAGTCTTATTAGGAGAAAACACAGGTTTAGTGAGAAGTAATTTTAATCCTAATTAGACAATAAGAAAGAAACGTGAACAAACCCAAGAAACTAGCTTGTCAAATGACTGCACACCAAAGGTAATGTGGGGCTGGGGGGAGAGCTATTGTAGTTTATACTTTTGCCGTAAATGATCTCAAATACAGGCTACAAGAGATTGTTAACGTACCTCCTCGTAGCTTTTTTTCACTTACATCAAAGCAAGCCAACAGAGAACACCTTCCTTGTTATACAGACCCAGCAGTTCAGAACAGTGTGGGGAATTGTCTCTGCTGGAAGGCATCTCTGCCTGCTGTCAAGCTCCATTTCTGCACCTCCTAGCTAACACTTCACTCTAGTTCAGTGGCTTCCAAACTAGCAGTTGTGACCTCAAGGGAGATCACAGCAGTTAAAATAGGGTCATAAGCCAAATAATCCTGTATTTCACAGTCAGAAGTATAGAACTACTGCTCCATTTCTCCCTTTTATTGATCTACTAATGTTCAGTGACAAGGACATCACAGTCCTCCTACATATCTTTAGGCTCTTTTGCGATGGACTGTTTCAGATCCATCATCAGTCAACTTACAAGAGATTCCTTCTCCAATAAACTGCTTGCTAAAACAAATGATCAAAAAACCTCAGAGGCTTTACTATGAAGATTTTTTAATTTGTAAGAGGAAGAAATGAAAAATTATTGGCAAATTTAGTATTGTTGGGTATATTTAGCTTCTGTTTTCAAAATGAAATTATCCAGTTAATCATTTTTGTTTACATTTACGTTTTTAAATCTTGTCAAAAATGTAATTAGGATTAAACCGTACACACTTAGATGCCCAAAGGCTTATGTTTTATTTAACTTAGAAATGAAGACGTAGGGGAAAAAAAAAATTCTAAGTTGTGATTTAATTCAAACTGGTTTTTAATCAATTTCACTAGTGAACAAAAGCATCAATTATTTCTGTACCACTTTTACTCTTCTACATTAAGCCTTCTCCTCTCCTTTGTATTTAGTCTACAACCAGCCCATTTAAGACACTGGTGGATGCTTCCAACAAAAATCCTACTCACCTTCTGTTAGAAAATACTTCTATAATAGAAATAACCTGGGTCTACTTTGCTGCACATCTGCCTCTTCCCTTCTCTCTTTTCTTTCTTGTCAATATTATTCTGTACTACCTAGCCACCTGCTCCTACTTAAACTTTTAAGTGTTTTCATTAATTTCACTGCATTAAATGTATATATTAAATGCATGCATCTAAATATCTACACTCGTAAGCGTAATGAAGTGCCTTTTTGAGAACTGAGATTTCAGGATGTGTACAGATCTCAGCCTATTTTTTCCAGCAGTTATTACTCATTCCCCTTCAGGCAGAGATCCTAAACGCTTTCATAGTGACAAACAACTCCAGCTGCTCGAAAAATTATTCTCAGCTGCAGAGGGCATAGCATTGATTTTGGGACTGCAATTCCGTTCAGATTTTTAATCCAATTCATACTGGTACCTCAGAAGTACCAGACATGCAGATAAGGAATTCCCAAATTATGTGGCCTCATATCTGTCCCCTTGAGGTCATGACAAAAATGTCACTGGCTTCAGAGATTCAGAATGAAGCTTTTCATTTAGCGTTCAATTAACTTAAGCTCTTAAAATAAAAGACATCAGAAAAATGTCAGCCACTCGTTCACTGAAGGAAACCATTTCAGCAATTATTCATTACTGGCTTAATGGATACATATTAAGCAATCAGATATGTTTAATCCCGGACTGCTGAGAACTGATGAGGAAAAGGGAGTCCCTGCAGCAAGACATGTAGGCCAAGTTTACAGACAGTGATGAAAAGCTGGCTGCAAAGCAATAGGGAGTGAACAGCTGAAGACACTTGCAACTCCTGTTTATAGCTATTTTGAAAACATTTTTCTTGCTGGTGCTGAAGAGGAAGTGTCTCAAGAGTCTTTTTTCCCTTGATTATGAACAGAATATGTTCACTGCTATGAACATTTGCCCACAGAGAAATAAATGGATATTATGCTCAAAAATAAGACCGAACTCAAGATAGCTTTTCTTAATGTCAATGTATGCTACTCAGTCTAAGCTGATGTGACACAAAAGAAGTCATGAAATTATTTCTGAGACCTCTCTCCTAGTGACCTGTTTTTGGAACCGTGAACTCCAATATGAAGCCTGGTACGTCTTTGAAAAGTGACTTTACTCTTCTCTCTCCCAGTCATTCCTGCAATTTTCTGTAGTTAGTAAGCATTGTTTCCGAATTTCTATACTATCTCGTATTTAGAGAGTGACCATCAATAATTCCTGATCAATCTCTGTACCTTGGCCTTTTCTTTTTTTTTTTCCAGAACACTGCTAGCAGATACCAACTTATTCCAGTTTTCAAAGACGTAAATACAAAGTAAGTACAGTGAGGTATAGTTGTTGAAATCTGAAATGAGAAGGAAATTTCACTAGAGATTTCTTAGTTTTGAAGAACTAACATTTTGACCTTAATAATCCAGCACAAGTCACCACAGTGCCCGTGGACCTCATTATTGAATAACCTGAACCTTACACAGCATTACCTTTCTACATCAAAAAGAGAAAACAATCTGATATGATTTAGAGTGATTTGGATGTAACATGCAACGGTACAGCATTTTTTAAAAGTTATTCCAATTTGATTAAGTAATGAGGTACTAAATTCTAGTAAGAATGAAAGATGTATAAAATAACTGAATATGAAAAAGGTGGCTTGTCAAACCCTTCTTCAGGAAGCATATTCATTCACTGCTACAAAGGAAAATCCATCTCTGTTGTGGAAGTTAGCAGCAATAAGCTCTGACAAGATTAATGAAAATATTCAAGTCCCTATTCCCAAACATGCCTGGCAGAAACATGTTCTGTCTTTCCCAGTGATACTGCATCTATCAACTCTCAGAACAATTTGTCTTCACGGATTTTATTTGCTATTCTCTTCAAGGACAGAGCCAGTCTCTTCCAAAAAACTCCCAAATTTATTCCAGAAGACTTTATTTATTTTTATTCTGTATCCCCTGTGCTGGTATGACTGATGCTCTTCCTTCCAAAGATTTTCCATGAGAGTCATGGAAAGTTACTATTCAGATTAAAGCAAATGTCAGAAATAGGCCGGAATCAACAGTGGGTCTTCAGGTGTCATTTAAAAACTGGAAAGATTAAAGAAATTAACAGAAAATTGCTACATATTTTCTTAGAAGTGCTTTGTTACTGATGCTTATTTTGTCCTTTTTTGATTCATCATGACATTATCCTAAGAGGGATATTCTAGATGGCCTTCTGCAGATTTGCTTTAGTGACCAAACTTTATAGGGCTTTTATTCCAGTAACAAAAGTCTCTGAAAGAATCACCAAGGGCAAAGTAAACTCCAAGTGTTTCAGATACAAATAATCAAAGCAATAGCAAGATACAGCTCGTTAGAAAAGAAATATATTTATTTTTGCCTTTTTAGTTTTGTAGGGTTCTGGAGATTTTTCAACCCATTTCCCCATCTTTCTTCTCCTTCAGTCAATTTGTATTTGTCCTTAGTTATGCTAACACCATAGTTCCACTATCCCAAAGTTTTCCAGCTGGCATTGAAACATATTAAATCTTCTGCCAGCATGACTGTCTGAATTCAAATACATATCTTCTGCAAATGACAAAAGCAGCATAAATGGATTGATGCTACAACAGAATCTATTGAACATTACAGGTTTCTCCTTATTTAGGTATTTGTTATACACATAATGGGATTGACTGCAGAAGACGGAAAGCGGAGACTTCATTTATATACAACTTGTGACTCTTTCCAGACTGGTACAAATTTAATCACATAAGTCTTGGACAGTATTTATCATGCTCAAGTGTTATATACTGAGACAATTTGCGACAGGAAAAATCATACATACAGCACAAACTTTACAAGGAGAGTGTTCAGCCTCCCAAACTAAACCCTTGACACTTGCTTAAGAGACAGAAAAATTAGCATTTGAGCTAAAGACTTTATTTGAAACATAAATTAAACATATTAATATACAGAACCTTTCCAGGTTACTACAGGACAAAAAGCCTAATCCTTTACCATTTATAAATCCACCATTCTTCTTAGTCTTTAAACATCTCAAAAATTAAGTGCTGCTAAGTCTAGAGACAAAAGCACAGAATCTTTAAAACTAACACAAGAGATTGTATTTAAAAGCAGAAGCAACAAATATCACTTTGGATTCTCATTTTAAATAACATCCACATTTATGGGAAATATTTTAAAGTATATCTAATCTCTTGTTTGATTATTTCACATTGCAACATGGATTGTGAATTGAGGAATATATCTCTTCCTGCAAAAATTACTGAACTTGCATTTTTATGCATCTAACATTAAAACCATTTTGAAAACCTACAATGATTTTAGTCATCTGGTGTTTGTATTACAGTATTTAAAGGATAAGAAGACAGTTTTATGTATTAGTTTATAAATAATGGAAAAACTGCTATTTGGGCAACTGATAGAAGGTAATTTTGATTGAAACTTTCTTTTTTGAAGTAAATTGAAGCCAATGCATCTGCTTTTTAATTCCTCAGTTCAGTAGAGTATTTCTTTTTAACCAGAGAAAAAAATGGTTATTGAAATACTTAAGTGACAAAAATGTATCTGTAGTAGGATTGTATTAGTACAAACAAACTCTCCCATGTCAGACAAGTTGAAAATTAGTCAAAATTGTGTCCTCGAGACAATGAAGCTCAACTGCATACTGGGTTGCATTAATAAGTCTGCTGAGCAAAGCAGTAGGCTGAGTGAAAAAGTTATTCTCCCCTATTCTGTGCTCATAAAGACTCATCTGTAGAACTAAGTTCAGCTTAGGCCTCCCCGGAACAAGACAGACATTGAAATGCTGCAGGAAATCCACTGAAAGGCCACCAGATTAGGGGGCTGGGAGAGATGGGAGTGGTCAAGAACTGGATTTCTCAGTAAGGCGGTGAAATCTCTGTGTTTGGAAACGTTTAAAGACTAACAGATGAGGGCCTGAAGAAGCGAACAATTTTGAAGTTGGCCCTGTGTTGAGCAGGGTTAGAACAGATGATCTCCAGAGTCAACCTAATGTTTTTCATGATTCTATGAATAAATAATTTTACAATGATTCATCTTCTCTTAAAATAGTTATTTAAGAAGTTTTCTAAATCTTGCTACCTGATTTAGAAGTCTAGCATTTAAAAGGTCGTTTCTTACCAGATGAAAACTACATCACTTGTTTGAAGCCAGTGGCTTGAGATTACGCATTTTTGTACACAGACCTTTTATTACCAACAAACTTCTTGCCTACCTTACCTAAGCACAGAATCTTAGATCAGGCCATGTCCACTTGAATGACAGAATAATCACTATTGGATGAAAGGATTTCAGCTAATCCTAATTCAACACTTCTCATTTCGGTTTACAGCATCATTCTTTAAAATAATATTCTAGGGCAAAATCCTAAATGCCAGCTGTCAATCAGTAACACAGCGTCCCCCTGAAACTGTAGTTTGTATGGATCTTTCTATGCTTTTCAGTCACTAACACTAAGCCTGTCAAAATAGTATCTGCCACCACATGAGCCTAACAGGAATTATTTTATTTACTGTGAATGCCCAATCAGTGTGAAAACCCAATCATATCTGTTTCCTAAATCTGTTTCCTAATCCAATCCACTTGAATAAATGCTTCCGGGAATTGAACAACGTAACAAAATTGATCACCTTGTCTTAATAGAAAAATTTAGCAAATGCATCCTTTTCCCAGGGAGAGACTACCATAACAAGATCCCATCTTTCTGTGCAAAGGATTAAAGAGAAATTTCTCACTTCTTTCTTTGTAGACCTTGGGGAAAATTCTTGAGTGCTTTGAAAGACAGCCAAGTCTCAGAAATGTTCTTGGAAATAGCTGTCTAAAAACTTCTACAGAACTTGGGCTAAAGAAGCATTGCAACAACTGAGTCTTTACCATGCACTGCTGCTTCCAAATTTAACATCCAAGCCTTATGGGCAGGTGGTATCATATGAAACCCCCAATGCAATTTAAGTAGGCTAAAGAAACATACCTTCTAAGTGAAGCTAGGAATCTATTATTAGTCTAATTAACATCTTACAAGTTTAACTGAAGGATTATTATTAGTCCAGTTATGCAACTTGTTCTTAATAAAGACAGTTAAAACTGACATTCAAAAACTTTCTAATATATACTTTTTCTCTGGTATTCCTCTGCTCACTCTAGGTTTCTATGCTCCCCTTCTTTCTTTGCTCCCCTAGGTTCATAGCTTATGGTGTTGGGTTCCCCTCAAGAAGAAAGGGGGATAGAGGTTACAACAATTTGTTGGCATCCCACCTTCTTTCCCAGGAGTATGATGTTGATATTTTATTCCACCTTGTTCTTGGGTGTGCCTGGGGTCATTTTTACATGTTTTTTTTAACACAGGGCACTTACTAGCTCCCTTCTCAGTGGTTCACAATTGTACATTATATATGATTTTACTGCATATTGTTATGTATTTTAATGTGATGGATACTTGCTCTTTGTTTTCTCTACTATCTCTAAAACTGGTTTTAACAGCTCTCAAGGTTGCACTAATTTAATGACCATCAGTAAGTTGTTTATAGCTCTGATACCTCTAGTATCATGCTGTGTTTGTACTTTCAAGACCTATGCTATTTGCACATTTCGGTAACCTCTGTTACATCCTTCAAGCTGTGGTTTGCTGATAACTAAGGTTTTATTAGCACAGGCTAATCATGCATATATCTTTGCTCAAGGTCAGCAATAGTTCACTCTTCAAAAACTATGATATATTCAAATACACACACATAGAAACACAATGTTCTGGTAACGACTTGCTACACCAGTAGCTGCTAGTTATTGCAATATCTCCAGTATGTTACTGAAATTGCCTGACAATAATATACCCAGCACTTAGAAAGAAGAGTAATGAAATTCTCTCCAAGGTGAGGACTTCCTAATTGTAATGCACATTTTTGTGCTCTGTTTATAAGAATTCATTGAGCCCAGGGACTGTCTTCATGAACTAATGCCAAAAATACTGACAAGCACTAGTGCATAGGGATTATTTCTAAAACTCTACATATGGAGGGAGTCAGATGAGAATAGTTTGCAGAAAAGCATTAAGACATGAGCCATTTTAAACAAACAAAACCTTCAAACAAATATTTAAGTTTAGATGAAGTATGTGTTTCCATATAGGTATAGTGCCTGTGACACATGCCTCAGTATTAGTGATTCATATGAAAAATCTGTTGATATAGTTAGAAAACAACCCTTTGAGATGACTCATCTGGTCACGGCTGAGTATCAGAACACATGTGGCGTTGTTTGCTTGGAGGAGATTCTGAGAAAATGGCCATGACATTGTTGAGTTCAGGATCCTGCGAGGAAGAAGCAAGGCAAAAAGCAAGGTCACAACCCTGGACTTGGAGATCATCTAGCCTAGCCTCCTCTCAAAGCAGGGTTAACTTCAAAGCTGATGAGAGATTAAGCTGCTGCTGTTGGAAGTTCTTGTGATCGTTACCACAGCTTGTTCCTGATGCTTTAAGTAAATCCAATTTATTTTGTATTGGCAATGAGCAAGGAGCACACATATGGGGTAGATTAGTGTGCCTCAGTTAACAACCTGTAACTTGTTTGAGAACGTATGAATGCACCAGAAAAGTTATATTCATCTCTGGCATTAGCAAAACTGTAAATTGGACAAATATTTGCTGGAGTTCAGTCATACTAGCCAGAAGTGGCATTCGGCAAATTGAAGTTTACTTATTATATAACTTCTGAAAAAAGGCTAATAAATAATGTCATGAAAACATTAAACATAAGGACAGGTTTACTTTAAGTTTTGCCTCAGATCACAAAGAAGACTCAGAAGGCCTTTCTGGATACCAAGTGCTGTACTACGCTGCTGAGGTCAGCAGTGACAATGACTTCATGATTGAGTTCAGCAAGTGCATTACATTTGGAGGCACAAAGAAGGAGCTGCGGGACTGTGCTGAGGGGTAATAGTGGATGAAAAATCTGTCACGAGATAAAATATAAAAACACACAGAGTAATCTCAAGGAGAGCAAAAAGGAAACATGGTAAAATGACAAACCAGGAAGATGAATTCACTTTTATTGATTGAAGAATTTAAAACCTGATTATCAGAGAAAGGTGGTTACATCTTAAAATGAAAGGAAACAACAACTTGCACAGAAATATTTAGCAGTATACGTAAAAAGAAAGATTGCCTTTTTAAATGCTATGTAAAAAAGGGCGGGATCTGAATGTAGCTCTGGGTCAACAAAGGTATCTTTACAATGTAGATATCTGAATATAGGCAGGAGAGGAAGGTAACAAGGAAGTGAGAAGTGAAGAACAGAAAGCAAGTAACCTTGTGGAAGATGGGAGATGGAAGGAGAATGCAATGACTAGTTCAAGTTTTATTTCATACAAATTCTACTGCCTTAGAAACTGCATGACTAAATTACAAAAGGATCTGTTAAAGTTAAAAATGAGAAAACAAGACAAGAAAAGGTATTAGGGATTTTTTTCAAAACAAATCCTATAAAAGTGATCAATATAAGATCAAGGGACAAGTATAAAAATAGTAACATGAAAGAAAGAACATGACCTAAGATGACATCATTCTATTCACTAGTGTTATAAACTTTGTTGAAAAATGGAGAGCCTGGGAAAGAACTGAGGATTGTTGAGAAATGAGACAAGATTCAGTCACAGCAGATAAGCAGCCAACAATAAGGGAACAAGGCAGAAAATATGTAGCAAACAATAATGCAAATGGAAATGAACCACTTTGTCAGTGGGTAGTTGGCAGTGAAAACTGAATTAAGAGGTGGCCTGACATAGAAATTACTTGAGAAGTGTTCAACAATTCAATCGCTGGAAAAGAAGCAAATGTGCTGTTTAAATTTATCAGAAGAAATGTGCAAGTGTGAACAATAAGATTCACTTTAAGCTGCAAGGAACTAGTGTAGAGCAGCTGTAAGGCTGTAAAAATTGAGATGCAGACATTATCCTTGTTTGTGGAAATGTAGCTCCCAATACAAATTCTCTAGAAGTAGTTCAGGACAACTAAGTAGGTTCTGCCATTATCAATTGTTATGTTAATTTGTATATACATTGTACAATAACAATTCTAGGCTAAACATTAAATTTGCTACAAGATTATTTTTATCTGACACCACTTTCTGCAAGGGCAAGAAGTCAGAGAAAGCTAGATGCAGGAAAACATTATTCCCATATGTTATCTAACAGTTCTATTGGGAGCAGTTGACTCAACAGCTAGAGGAATTTGTCCCAGGTAAAATCTTTAAAGATTAACAATGAGAGGAGTTATCAGTACCTTATCTTTTTCATATCATCCACTCAGCAATTCAGTTTCGTCATTGCTTTTTCAAAATGAGCCATTCCCTTCCAAACAGAGATTTAGACACATAAACTTAGCTTGTGCGGAATGCTGTATTCCTGGAGCAATTATTTTCTTGCACCAAATTTTTTTTTTTAAAGAAAAGTTTTGTGTTCTATGTAGTGCCAGACCCTCCCATTTGAGCTGTAATTTAATCACTGATCAAAGGTCATTAATCTTTGGGAGAAGTGCACCTGTATAGAAGGCCAGAAGGGTCCACGTTCAACACCTGAGTCATTGGTGACCTTTAAAGAGAGGGAATAGAATAGTTCAGTTGGAAGGGACCTAGAATGATCATCTAGTCAACTGCCTGACCACTTCAGGGTTTCAGATTTAATAAGCAAATAATTTTTTGTATTCTTTTTACTGAGGTGAATTCACCCAAGTGAGTTAACTAAGAAACCTTGAGCAAGAAAAGAGGATTGATCCGAGTTATGCAGAGTTAGTTAAATCTAACTTCTTTCCAACTGAGCCAAACTGAAGAAATGGAGAAAATTTGATCATTTATCATAAAAAAAGCCCAATTTTCTAACTTCCAGCTCCATTATAGTCTGTTTTGAGACCCATTAGTGCATCGCTGCAATTTTGTTTAATCATTATTGTGACCGTAAGGACGAAATACTAATATCTAAACTGATACGTTCATCTGTCTTCCCAAGGATTCCCTCTTGTGTTAATTAAACAATTGCAGTGAGAACAAACTCTCTATTATGGCAATAATGTTTTGCAATTCTGCTTGTACACATTTCTTGTTCCCTCTCTGATACAGTAGTTGTTTTGTTACACAGAATTTCCCCTATGTAAGTACTACCTGTGCCATACCAGTTCCTGAAAATTCTTTACACAGAAAATCATATGGCAAGGAAGATAAGCTAGTTAGTCTTAAAATAATTTTCTGTATGCTCTGGGGACTTCTGATTCTATATGCTCATTTCTGCTCCTCAATAACATTTTTAATTCATTAACAGGAAAAAAATAATTAAAAAAAACTCTTTAGAGTTCATCTACAGTGAGTGCATGGTCAGTAAGCTATGTGTGCATGCATTCTGCTTCTATTCTGCTGAAATTATGCATACACCACACAATAAGAATGCAAGTGCGTCAATTAGCTTGTTCTCAGGTAAACCACGGAAAATGTTATTTAAGCTGCCTTGGAAGGACGGAAGACTGAACAAACCCAATCTGGATGTGACCCTGATGTTCTTTCTGGACTTTAGTCTAAATAGCTGAATAGTAAATAAAAGCTTAGATATTTTAAGTAGATTTAGGTGCATGACTCACTAATATTCATGGAACTTAGTCAACTAAATCCACAAATGGCAGCTGAAAAATATTAGTATTAAACAAAGCTGAATGTTATATATGCAGAACACTATAAAACCAATCATATTTCTTTTTTTTCCTCATTTCTCATAAGGCTACTCAGGGCTTCAACATCAGAGCTGCAATTCAGATCTCTGGACCAATAACAAGTCAGGTCTGTTCTTTTGCATGCGTTGTTCTAATGTTCTCCAACAATTATAATATGCAAATATTTTTCTTAACTACGCTTGGTTTATACAGCTATAAGAGAGGTTTGCCATCTTTGACTTCATTAAGTGATACAGGATGTCTCCAGGCATTTAACAAAGTCAGTTAATTAAATAACTGGCATATGCTAATAACAGCAAAGCAGACTCAACACCACAGCAGAACAGAATTAAATAGTTCAAGGCGATATATATTGAAGGATAAAGCATACAGTGGTACCACCTGCTGTGGGAGAAGATCAAGTTTGAGACCATCTGAGGAACCTGAAGGCACACAAGTCCATGGGACCTGATGAGATTCATCCATGGGTCCTGAGGGAACTGGTGCATGAAGTTGCTAAGCCACTATCCATCGTAGTCGAGGAGAAGCGGCAGTCTGGTGAGTTCCCACTGACTGGGAAAGGGGAAAAGTAAACCCCATTTTTAAAAAGGGAAAAAAGGAGGACCCGGAGAACTACAGGTCAGCCAGTGTTACCTCTGTGCCCAACAAGATCATGGAGCAGATCCTCCTGGAAACTATACTAAGGCACATGCAAAATAAGGAGGTAACCAGGGACAGCCAGCATGGCTTCATTAAGGGCAAGTTGTGTCTGACAAATTTGGTGGCCTTCTGCGATGGTGTTACAGCAGTGGTGGATAAGGGGAGAGCAACTGACATCATCTACCTAGACTCACGCAAAGCATTTGACGCTGTCCCACATGACATCCTGGTCTCTAAATTGGAGAGACATGGATTTGATGGATGGACCACTCGGTGGAAAAGGGACTGGCTGGATGGTCACATTCAAAGAGTTGCGGTCAATGGCTCAATGTCCATGTGGAGACCAGTGATGAGTGGTGTTCCTCAGGGGTTGGCACTTGCAATGGTGCTGTTTAACATCTTTGTTGGAGACACGGACAGTGGGTTTGAGTACATGCTCAGCAAGTTTCCTGATGACACGAAGGTGTGTGAAGTGGTCGACACACTGGAGGGAAGGGATGCCATCCAGAGGGACCTTGAGAGGCTTAAGAAGTGGGACTGTGTGAAACTCATGAAGTTCAACAAGGCCAAGTGCAAGGTCCTACACATGGGTCAGGGGCAATCCCAAGCACAAATACAGGCTGGGAGGAGAAACTCAACATGAGCCGGCAATGTGCGCTCGCAGCCCAGAAAACCAACAGCTTCCTGGTCTGCATCAAAAGAAGCGTGGCCAGCAGGTCAGGGGAGGGGATTCTGCCCCTCTACTCCACTCTTGAGAGCCCACACCTGGAGTACTGCGTCCAGCTCTGGGGGCCCAAACATAAGAAGGACATGGACCTGTTGGAGCGAGTCCAGAGGAGGGCCATGAAGATGATCAGAGGGCCGGAGCACCTCTCCTGTGAAGACACACTGAGAGAGGTGGGGTTGTTCAGCCTGGAGAAGAGAACGCTCCAGGGGGAGACCTCAGAGCCATCTTCCAGCACTTAAAGGGAGCCTACAGGAGAGATGGGGAGGGACTCTTTGTCAGGGAGTGTAGCTATATAACAACGGGTAATGGTTTTAAACTGAAAGAGAGTAGATTTAGATTAGCTATTAGGAAGAAATTCTTTACTGTGAGGGTGATGAGACACTGGAACAGGTTGCCCAGAGAGGCTGTGGATGCCCCATCCCTGGAAGTGTTCAAGGTCAGGTTGGATGGGGCTTTGAGCAACCTGGTTTAGTGGAAGGTGTTTCCTGCCCATGGCAGGGGGGTTGGAACTAAATGATCTTTAAGGTTCCTTCCAATTCTAACTGTACTATGATTCTATATTTAAAACCTTTTAGGGGGACAAAATGAGAGAAATTAATTTGTCAAAGCAAATTCTTAGATCCTTGGTGCATCATATCCGTTTCCTGGACAATAGTGTGTATGTATACAATCCTCCATTCATTTTATTCAAATATAATTAGATCTTGGGATTTAAATGAATGACTCGTATTTGAGAATAGAAGAGTAACTATATAAATACAAATCTTTTGTCTTTTGCTTTCATGCAATTATGGAACTGTATGTGTTGGTATGGAAATTTAGCTTATACTTTTTATATAACAGATGTTTCAAATAATTTCATGACTGATACTTATGTTGGTGAATTCCAAATACATGGTTCAAATTAAAATTACCATTGCAATAAAAGTATCAATCAGTGCCCCTTCATGGTTTAAAAAACAGTTTTACAGCCTAAAGTCACATTAGGTAGAATTTAGATTACTTGTTTTATGTAATGAATAAGCATTTTCTACATTTATCAGCAGTTACATACTCTTTAATTAAAATGAACAGAACAGCAATATTAAGAACAACATAGTATTTCTTAGACTGGGAGGTATAATAAAATGTTGCAGTAATTATTTCTAATGTATATCAGAGTATTACAAACTAAGCTTTTGGATCCCTTGCCCTGAGAATTAATCATTACTAGTTAATTGAATTTGTGATCTGACAAAGCCCTATCTTCACCATCAAACAGTCTCTAAACGAATACTGAAATTCTGCTAAAATTTAACTTCTTATACCAGTAAATGGCACAAGAGTCTATTTCCTCTGTCTCTGCTGAGCAAAGTGGTTATTGAAACTTGCAATAATTCAAGTTTTATAAGACTGTACAAAGAATCTTTTTTATTAAAAGCAAGCACATAGCTGAGAGAATATTTTATATAAAACTAAAAAGGTGTCTAGGAAGTAGAAGCAGTAACAGCTGCATGTAAGATCATAGAATCATAGAATGGTTTAGGTTGGAAGGGACCTTGAAGATCATCGAGTTCCAACCCCCCTGCCACAGGCAGGGATACCTCTCACTAGACCAGGTTGCCCAAGGCCACGTCCAGCCTGGCCTTGAACACCTCCAGGGATGGGGCTTCAACAACCTCTCTGGGCAACCTGTTCCAGTGCCTCACCACCCTTAAAGTGAAAAACTTCTTCCTAATGTTTAATCTAAACCTGCCCTCTTCCAGCTTAAAGCCGTTCCCCCTCGTCCTATCACTACATGCCCGTGTAAAAAGTCCTTCCCCAGCTCTCCTGTAGGCCCCCTTTAGGTACTGGAAGGCCGCAATAAGATCTCCCCGGAGCCTTCTCTTCTCCAGGCTGAACAGCCCCAACTCTCTCAGCCTCTCGTCATAGGAGAGGTGCTCCATCCCTCTGATCATCCTCGTGGCTCTCCTCTGGACGCGCTCCAGCAGGTCCATGTCCTTCTTATGTTGGGGACTCCACAGCTGGATGCAGTACTCCAGGTGGGGTCTCACGAGAGCGGAGTAGAGGGGCAGAATCACCTCCCTTGACCTGCTGGCCACACTTCTTTTGATGCAGCCCAGGATACGGTTGGCCTTCTGGGCTGCGATCGCACACTGCTTGCTCATGTCGAGCTTCTCATCAATCATCACCCCCAGGTCCTTCTCCACAGGGCTGCTCTCCAGCCATTCTCCGCCGAGCCTGTATTTGTGCTTGGGATTGCCCCGGCCCAGATGTAGGACCTTGCACTTGGCCTTGTTGAACTGCATGAGGTTGGCTTGGGCCCACCTCTCCAGCCTGTCCAGGTCCCTCTGGATGACATCCCTCCCCTCCAGCGTGTCTGCCTCGCCAAACAGCTTGGTATCATCAGCAAACCTGCTGAGGGTGCACTCTACCCCACTGTCCATGTCGCTAACAAAGATGTTGAACAGTACGGGTCCCAGTACCGACCCCTGAGGAACGCCACTCGTCACTGCTCTCCACTTGGACATCGAGCCGTTGACTGCAACCCTTTGAGTGTGACCATCCAGCCAGTTCTTTATCCACCGAGTGGTCCATTTATCGAATCCATGTCTCTTCAATTTAGAGACCAGGATATCGTGTGGGACAGTGTCAAACGCTTTGCACAAGTCCAGGGAGATGACATCAGTTGATCTTCCCTTGTCCACTGCCACTGTAACCCCTTCATAGAAGGCCACCAAATTTGTCAGGCATGACTTGCCCTTGGTGAAGCCATGTTGGCTCTCGCCAATCACCTCCTTGTTTTCTGTGTGCCTCAGCAGAGTTTCCAGGAGGATCTGCTCCATGATCTTGCCAGGCACAGAGGTGAGACTGACTGGCCTGTAGTTCCCGGGGTCTTCCTTGTTTCCCTTTTTGAAAAGAGGGGTTATGTTTCCCCTTTTCCAGTCGGCAGGAACCTCGCCAGACTGCCACGACTTCTCAAATATGATGGCTAGTGGCTTCGCGACTTGATCTGCCAGTTCCCTCAGGACCCGCGGATGTATCTTATCATCAGATAAGGCAAAAGTGATGTACTAAAAGTTGTTTACTACAAAAACTGTTACTGGTTTGTGTTGTTTTTAAATGGGCTGTTAATTATGTATTTACCTATTGTGAAAATAAGTTCAAAACTGAATAACACAGTAAACATAATAAGTCAGGATAAATCATTCATGGACAGATCTAGAGTTAGTATGAATTCGTGCAGGCTATGATGTCACCTGAGGAACAGCCCCATGAATCTTTGCTAATTGGATAAGCTTGCAGGTGTTTCTGAAAACATTGCTTTGGGTCTTCATAAATGAGTAATTTTGTGTAAACCTTCCCCCAGTTTTGGTGCTCTGAAAGTAAATACTTAAGAATTGGGATTATTTTTGGAAAATGGATTAGCATATTTTTAAAGAAGATATGTATTCTAAGATACACTTCTAGTTCATGATTTTTCAAGAATATGCTACTATTTTATGATAATGAAATGCATACGTTGAAAATCTGCTTGTGACATGTCTGGTAAGTAAGAGAGAGATTTTAAAAAAGGTGGAAAGCATCTAGAGCTCACTTCTGCATTATACTCGCTTGTTTAACTATAAAACTGTGCCTTTAATTATATTGCTCCATCCCAGCCTCTAGGATCAAGCACAAGGATCTTGAAGAAGTCCTGGTGTTAATTTTAGTGGAACTACATTTGAGGATGTATTATCAAAATGCTAATTTCTCTCTCTGTTCAGATTTAATGGTATGCAGCAAAGTGGACAAACACTTCAACTGTACCTGTTTCTTTGGAAGTTGAAGGTTCTGCTTTACTTTGAAAGAATAATAAGCAATGAAAACATTGCATTGACTGTTTTCTGATTTTGCTGAGCAAATAGGCTTTTTAGCTTTGGAGAGATTTCCCCCCCCTCCTTCGTATTCTAACGTTTATGTTAAACTGGACTCACTATGCAGGTCCTGGGCTACAGCCGGGTTCGTATTATTCAATGTCAATCTGTTAGAACCAAGAGGTCCCTTGTAGATCATTCTGGGATCCTTACCTCTTCTAAACTCAAATCACTGATCTTCACTGTTCCTTGTAGGAAAAGAATAGAAAATAGTGGATTTTGCCATGAACTTTTTTTATGCCTGAACTAGAGGGTGTGGCTTCAGTTTGTCTGAAATATTTCCTGGATGTTGACTTTTGTATGTTCTAGAACCTGTTTGACTACTCAGTTACAGTTGGCTTCTTAGGCCAGTTTTATAATCCATGTTGAACATTTCTCTCAAAAACAAGGTCTAGTTAAATCAGTATTTTCGTATATGCTGTGTGGACTCCCTGAGTTTGGGTGAGCAGACAAAGATTTAATACTTTCATCCAGAGAACTCCTGCTAGAAATGTTATTCTGTCATGCGTAGCTTTCATTATATTTCAGTAAATGTCTGACTTCTAATGAAGTGTATTATAATATATGTTCACTTTTGATATTCTGGGAAAAAACCCCACTTTTTCATAGAGAGAATTTAAATGTTTAAAGTGCAGCATAATAAGCATTTGCGTGGCAAACCTTTTTCATGGGGATTTGTCATACCAAATATTTAATTAAATTGAGGTGAAATAGTGTTATTCATGCAAACCGGTTTTGTTAGAATAATTAAACTGTTTCCGAAAGATTTCTTTGCACTTTCTTTCCACCTCAAGTACAGATTTATAGGGGAACCCTTTTAAGCAAAGAGGGGGTTCGATTTCTAGAGGTCACTAACAACATGACTTTGTCCCCTATCCTGGATGCTGGAAAAACTAATTTAAACTGTGTAAGTGCTCAGTGAATGGCAGTTACTGAGGATGGTTTGTTTGAAGGAAAGAAAAAGAGAAGATAAATAGGATAACATAGGAAAACAAACTGTGCTTTCCTAAATACAAAGATAATGTCAAGTCTTCCTCTCTGACTTCATTTTGAGAGATGGCTAAGCAACTGGCTGCTTGCTACCTTCCCCAGTAACATTTCATTTAAAGATTAGCACCTTCGAGCTCTGAGGCTGTATCACTTCTTCTGCTGGGCAGCAAGACATCATGTAAGCTGAAGCTGACAGTGGTGTGAACTACTGTCATTCCAGCAGCCATTCCTGTTCTTAAGTGATTTCTGCTCTTTAGCAGCAGTACTGCAGCAAACAGCGCAGTAGCCTTGCTGCCCAAAGGAGATTTTATAAACAGTCTCTTCTTTAAGGTTTCAAGCTACTATTACATTAATTTGAGTGCTTGCCCCAGATATACTTCAGTTGCCTTGCCAGGCTCTCACAGTGCTTAATTTCCTTCCCTTTATGACATGGCTGTTTCTTAACAGAAATATGAGAAAATAGATGCACAAGGTATGTGTGTTTGAGGTTTCCCTCTTAGCTTCTCTTGTTTTCTAATTCTCTCAGTGAGGATCTGGCATTCCTTTTCAGCTCTCTAGCTGGGGGACCTAGCAAGCAAGTTGGCATATATTTCAGTGACAGAGGGAAGCACTAGTTTATGCAGTGGAGATATAATTGATTCCACAATATTATGTTCTGAAAGAGAAAGCCTAGTGATTTAGAAAAATGACTTTACATTACTGTAGGAAAAGCTACAAATAGTGTTCAGTATAAAGTAAAAAACTTTTGTTCCTGTGAAATGGCATTCAGCAGTGGACACAAACTTATTTTGTAGATTTGAAAAGTCCAGATAAACATTTTTGCAGTTCAGAACAAAAAAAAAAAGAAGAAAAAAGGATTTTCTCTGCACCACCACTGAGTATTCCTCAATCAAATTCATGCAATATATAACCTTACTGGTTATTTCCAAAGACAACATTGTAAACGTGTCTCTGCCTGTCAGAATCTCGAGATGTGAGATGTGTTTGGGCTTTGGGTAATTAAACATTAAATGCGTGCACCACAGAAAAAACCCACTACATTCCCTTCAACTGACTATGAAAAAGTGAAAGTCTCTTGGTTTTTGCTCTGGTTCCTGCCAGAAGGGACCATGCCACTGACAGCCTAATCACCAACTACATATCCCCCTTACCTGCCCTGCCTGTCTGATTGTGAACTCGTGTGGGCACGTGTCTGCTAAATCAGTCCACTGATCTCTCTGACATCAGGAGGGGGGATTACAACTGCCCATTAGGAAGGTAGCCCACAATTAGATTGGATTAAATTTAGTGTGAAGCTGCGCTCTTGGTCTGTGTTATAGCAATGTATTCTGCCTCAACAAGCAGAATAATTTGCTTGACACTGCAATAAATGAAATTTACAGGTGCTGATCTGTAGGTAAAACTTAATGGTCGTTATTTACGTTTTGTGTTAGGTGCAAGTTTAATCAAATTTGGGTGCATATAGCTTGTTGGAGATAAATATGAAAGCTTCCTAAGGAATTAGATACTGTCAAATTGTCACAACGCTGACTTTGCTGTTAAAGCGTGTATTAAGATACGAGGAAAAATGTTTAATGTATGGAAAACCTAGCTCTGTATTCAGTGTTCTATGCAGAACTGATGTAAAGTATTAGCTAAAGGGGCTGCAAAGGCAAGCAAAGAAGAAAAAGCACCTTTTGAAGTAATGTGTTGGTTATCTGTAGTCATTATGGCTCATTTTGTCATTTACTTTTCAAAAAGATTAAGACTTCTGCTTTTTTGGCAGATGAAATTGGTGAAAATAAAACTGCTTCTATGTTTCTGTATACGGCTATTGCATCCGGTTTTATCATTAAATTGTTTTCCTGCAAAACCATATGTCAGTCAGCTGTGAGAGAAACTGTTATGTAAATCTTGAAAAGATTTTGTTTATAAAACAGAAGGTTCATACACAGGGGGTGAAACTCAAAAAAAACCCCAACCCAGCTGTGAAGAGCATGGAAAATTCTGGATTCAGCACGTATTGGCAGTTTAAGTTTGAACATATGCGCATCCAGAAAGCACGGACGCTTGTCCATCTGTAAGAGTGGTGGTTTTGAAATTAACCTTTAAGTCTTGCATGAGCATGTTTTTAGTACCTTTGCTTATGGTCAGAAGAGAAAATAATACTGGCTCTGTTCTAAGAACTACGATTCAGAAGTGGACAGACTTTGCAGCAGTTTAAATTCAGTGCAGTGGTAAAGTATGTTACGACTTTCCCCCTTATTTGTTTTTCTGGTTGTTTTTTTTTTTTTTTTTTCCTGAACAAGTTTGTCGTCTTATTGTGCACAAGCTTGTTTCTGCAGCAGGGAAGAGAGCAGTGAGAAAGCTCTTGAGTTGCTTCACCATCTGTTTCTCAGGTCTTTGTTCAAAATCCCTGATCGGAAGCTCATAAACAATGTTGTCTTCTGGACACAGGTGAGGATATTGAGGCTTTTCCTATCATGTCACTATTGCTTCGCACTTCCAATGTGTTTGCTGTCTTTGCTGGTTAATTATTCCTCAGCAGACACAGAAGTTCGCCAGCACAAACTACAAAAGAAAGAATAAGAGTTGCTTGAAGTCTGAATAAAAAACAAGTTTATGTATGTTTGTTTTAAATTCCTATGAAGGTCATTTCTGTTGTATTTTATGTTTAATGAAGAAAAGGGCTTGGACATGTTAAATACATTATTTACATTTAACCTGTTTGGCCAGTCTCAAAAAAATCATCAATGTCTTGCTGGCACATGAAAATTTTAAAACTTTATCTTTTAATATAATGTGTCAACTTTGGCTTTATTACTTGCCTTACACTTTTGTGAATTTCTTTAGGAGTTTTTTAATATCTTCAGGCTTTTCTTTTTTACAACTTGGGATAATCCTTTGTATGTAATGGAAGATGAGACTCAAATTATTGTTTGGTCTAACGAAAAAATACACTGGCTAAAATCATGACTTTCTAATTTGGCATTAGTCCAACACAGAAGATAGAAGTTGCTACTAATTCTAGACCACAATTCATTTTTTCTTTGGTTCAAAATAAAATAGATGTATTCAGCTTCCATGGCTTGTTCTACATCCTTTTTGAACAATTGTGCTTGTGCTGTGTATGCTTAAAACTTCTCCTGAAGATTTTTTAGAAGTCTTTGCTGGATTCTACGAAGCTGTCTGTAAAGGGGTGTACAAGCACAGGGGGCCGATGCCGCCATTCAAAACGTGAAGATGAAAGTTAACAAAATCATACTAAAAAATAATCTGTTGTTGGATAGTCTGAAGCAGAATAAAAGTGTTCAAAGCCACAGATGATGAGAACCTATGGAGACTCTTCCCCACTTGCTGTTGATTACATATGGTATGATTTTGTGGAAAATTTTGCAGTAATCTGTTACAGAGTTCTGATGTCTTTGTAACACTGATTATCAAAACATGGGAAGGATGGTATCAGGTGCCTTAAAAGGGTTAGAGGCATCCTTCTGTGCACAATGCTCATGATAACAAAAAGATATGTTCTCTTTTTCAGCAAGTAGTTTTCTACTTGCAAACCTGCAGCGCATAAGGAATGATGAAATGTAGGATATAAATCTATTCAGTACTACTTTGTTTTCGCTTGAGTCTAAGTTATGTTTATTATATTCTTACTCTGTGTCTTGAGAACTGAGGCATAAATTGAGCTGACTGTATTATCCTTCAAAATCCTGTGAAAGGAGATGTAAAATAAATGCAGGTGTCATTGGCACAGCAAGAGATATTAGAGATGAAAAGCTGGCATCCTTTGTACAATGCTGAATGCCATGGAAATAATCAGTTTGCCTGATAAAGTTTATAAGCAAGAGAGGAAATTAAACACAGACCTATTCAACATGATGGACCTTTCTCAAAATCCCAGGTTCCTGGGTATGTTGACAGGAGATATTTAGCAAAATGAACTAGTAAACAAGTAGCACAGAAATCTAAAGGCTATTGAAGGTGTATATGTCTAATTTTGGGGTGCAAGAGGGTGAGAAGAATCTCTGGCAAACAGACAAGATCACAGAATCATAGTAAAGTTAGAATTGGAAGGAACCTTAAAGATCATTTAGTTCCAACCCCCCTGCCATGGGCAGGAAACACCTTCCACTAAACCAGGTTGCTCAAAGCCCCATCCAACCTGACCTTGAACACTTCCAGGGATGGGGCATCCACAGCCTCTCTGGGCAACCTGTTCCAGTGTCTCATCACCCTCACAGTAAAGAATTTCTTCCTAATAGCTAATCTAAATCTACTCTCTTTCAGTTTAAAACCATTACCCGTTGTTATATAGCTACACTCCCTGACAAAGAGTCCCTCCCCATCTCTCCTGTAGGCTCCCTTTAAGTGCTGGAAGATGGCTCTGAGGTCTCCCCCTGGAGCGTTCTCTTCTCCAGGCTGAACAACCCCACCTCTCTCAGTGTGTCTTCACAGGAGAGGTGCTCCGGCCCTCTGATCATCTTCATGGCCCTCCTCTGGACTCGCTCCAACAGGTCCATGTCCTTCTTATGTTTGGGCCCCCCAGAGCTGGACGCAGTACTCCAGGTGTGGGCTCTCAAGAGTGGAGTAGAGGGGCAGAATCCCCTCCCCTGACCTGCTGGCCACGCTTCTTTTGATGCAGACCAGGAAGCTGTTGGTTTTCTGGGCTGCGAGCGCACATTGCCGGCTCATGTTGAGTTTCTCCTCCCAGCCTGTATTTGTGCTTGGGATTGCCCCTGACCCATGTGTAGGACCTTGCACTTGGCCTTGTTGAACTTCATGAGTTTCACACAGTCCCACTTCTCAAGCCTCTCAAGGTCCCTCTGGATGGCATCCCTTCCCTCCAGTGTGTCGACCACTTCACACACCTTCGTGTCATCAGGAAACTTGCTGAGCATGTACTCAAACCCACTGTCCATGTCTCCAACAAAGATGTTAAACAGCACCATTGCAAGTGCCAACCCCTGAGGAACACCACTCATCACTGGTCTCCACATGGACATTGAGCCATTGACCGCAACTCTTTGAATGTGACCATCCAGCCAGTCCCTTTTCCACCGAGTGGTCCATCCATCAAATCCATGTCTCTCCAATTTAGAGACCAGGATGTCATGTGGGACAGCGTCAAATGCTTTGCGTGAGTCTAGGTAGATGATGTCAGTTGCTCTCCCCTTATCCACCACTGCTGTAACACCATCGCAGAAGGCCACCAAATTTGTCAGACACAACTTGCCCTTAATGAAGCCATGCTGGCTGTCCCTGGTTACCTCCTTATTTTGCATGTGCCTTAGTATAGTTTCCAGGAGGATCTGCTCCATGATCTTGTTGGGCACAGAGGTAACACTGGCTGACCTGTAGTTCTCCGGGTCCTCCTTTTTTCCCTTTTTAAAAATGGGGTTTACTTTTCCCCTTTCCCAGTCAGTGGGAACTCACCAGACTGCCACTTCTCCTCGACTATGATAGATAGTGGCTTAGCAACTTCATGCACCAGTTCCCTCAGGACCCATGGATGAATCTCATCAGGTCCCATAGACTTGTGTGCCTTCAGGTTCCTCAGATGGTCTTGAACCTGATCTTCTCCTACAGTGCGCAGTTCCTCATTCTCTCAGTCCCTGCCATCGCCTTCTGTGACTTGTGTGGTGTAGGTAGAGCCCTTAGCTGTGAAGACCAAGGCAAAAAAGTCATTGAGTACCTCACATGTCCCGGGTGACCAGGTCTCCCATTTCCTTCCTGAGTGGGGCCGCATTTTCCATAGTCTTCCTTTTGTTACTCACATTCCTATAGAAGTTTTTCTTGTTGTCCTTGATGACCCTGGCCAGATTTAATTCTTTGTGGTCATAAGCTTGCCGAACATGATCCCTGCCTGCTCAGACAATGTCTCTGTATTCGTCCCAGGCTACCTGTCCTTGCTTCCACCTTCTGTAGGCTTCCTTCTTCTGAGATTGTCCAGGAGCTCCTTGTTCAACCATGGAGGCCTCCTGGGTTTTTTTTTGTCTGACTTCCTCTTTGTTGCGATGCATCGCTCCTGAGTTTGGAGGACGTGGTCCCTGAACATTAGCCAGCTTTCTTGGGCCCCTCTTCCCTCCAGGGCTGTATCCCATGGTACTCTACCAAGCAGATCCCTGACGAGGCCAAAGTCTGCTCTCCTGAAGTCCAGGGTAGTGAGCTTACTGGGTGCCCTCCTCACTGCCCTAAGGATCTTGAACTCCACCATCTCATGGTCAATGCAGCCAAGGTTGCCCTTGAGCCTCATTCCCCAACAGCCCCTCCTTGTTGGTGAGAACAAGGTCCAGCATGGCACCTCTCCTCATTGGCTCCTCTATCATTTGGAGAAGGAAGTTATCAGCAACACACTCCAATAACTTCTTGGATTGCTTATGACCTTCTGTGTTGTCCCTCCAACAGATATAGGGGTGGCTGAAATCCCCCATGAGGAGAAAGACTTGTGAATATGAGGTTGCTCCTATCTGGCCATAGAGGGTCTAATCCAGTCAGTCTTCCTGGTCAGGTGGACTGTAGCAGACTCCCATTATAATGTCACCTGTTCCTGCCCTCCCTTTAATGCTGACCCATAAGATCTCGGTCAGCTCCTCATCCATCCCCAGCAGACCTCCATGCACTCCAGTTGGTCCTTTACATAGAGGGTGACACCCACTCCTTGTCTCCCCTACCCGTCCTTCCTGAAGAGTCTGTATCCTATTCCAACATTCTAGTCATAGGAGCCTCCCACCATGTCTCCTTGATGCCAATAAGGTTATAGCCTTGTGGGTGTGCAGGCATCTCTAAATCTTCTTGTTTGTTCCCCATGCTACATGCATTTGCACAGAGGCATTTAAACTGGGCTCCCAATTAAGCTGGCTTACTGGCTGGAGTGGCTATTTTTCCTCTATACTGCACTCCAAGTACTCGCCTGCTGACTTGCAACCCTTCTCCAGGTTTTGGGCACCTACTACTGGTATTCGCATTATATTGGTAGCAGTAGGATGGATGGCGGTTCCCCTCCACCAGCAACTCTAGTTTAAAGCCCTCTTCATGAGATTGGAAAGCCTCTGACCAAAGATGTTCTTCCCCTTTTCTGACAGGTGGACCCCATGAGCCCCATATAAACTTTTGTAAGGCGCTAGAGACCCATGCGAGAGACTGAGATTCTGCCACTTCATAGTCCTCTATTTAGGCTCTTCTTCCTACCAAGAAAGGATCAAAATAAGGGAGGACTTGTCTTCTACCTGCAAAATTAAGACGACAATACTTATTGCACTATTTACTTGTCTATATACTTGTATGAGATGTGTAAGATGTATACTTGTCTGTCTACTTGCATATAGCTAGATGAGAAAACTCTTGCAGGGAGACTCTTTTCCTGCCATAGCTTTCCAGAGTGCCAGCCAAGCCAGTAAGACCATTAGACTACAGCACAATGCTGCTCCATTCTAATTTCAGCCCTGCTCCTCCTTGTACCCTTTGCTAATATATTTTACAATAGTCTTTGCAAAATACCTTGCTCTTCATTACACTATTTTGTCTCACAGTACCTCATATCAGCTAATTATCTCATCACAAAGCCTGCAACAGCAAAATCATCATGTACGTTAATCAATCTTATCGATCAAGATTTTGCATGTGTCAGTGTAAAGCCTAACAGGAGGGAGGCAGAGCCCAAACCCTTTTTATACTTCATGCTAAACTCACTGTTGTTATATGGAGCCATGTGTATAGAAATAAAAGTAAATGAGCATTTTTCTTTCCTCCTTATTTGCTTGAGACACAGTCACTGTCTTTTCATAGGTAAAATACCAAGAGAAATATATTGTTGCCATAACAACTACATTAAATAATATTGAGGTTAAAAAGTCCTTCACAAATGTTTTCAAGCGATAAGCTAATTTAAAAATGTTCACAAAGAGCACTTGAAAAATAAAATAAGATGTACTGGAATATGAGCCTAAAACTACAGAAGTGTTACTATAGTAACCTATGTTGTAAAGTACTATTCATGCAGTATGTTCCTGAACAGATAAATCATCCTCATTAACAATAAGGTACATCTTTGCTATAAGTTGGTAGAGTAAATAATGTTACAGACTCTCTAGACATACTTATGTCATTACATCTGTCTGTGTCTGGAATGAGATTTTAAAATAAACAAAAAATAGCAAGGTCATGAATATATCCAGAGAACAGCAGCTGTGTTTAACAACACAAAGATTTGTATTAACTTTGTGATTAAGTAATAAAACCTCAGAAACTCAGGAATATGGCTCTCAATATTTTTAGTGGGTTGAACTGAATCTAGGTGAGACATCATACATTTTATGAAATTTTTGTTGTTCCCAAAAATTATTTAATGTAATAATTCTTTTCTTAACTTCAATGGTTAATTTCAATGATTTATCAGTCCAAGATGTATATTTTACCTTTGATTCTTTGACCAAATTATATTTTGGACGTATCTTGTGCAGAATGACAAAAGACGAACCAACAGGTTTGGTTGTCTTCGTTTTCGTTAGACAAGAACAATTAATTTTCAATTGAAATATCACTGATATTCAAAATTTCTCCTTAAGAAAAATCACAGAAATCTTCTTAAAATAGATGATACAATATGACGCAGATTTCTGCATTGTTCTCATAAACTAAATATTAAACCAGTGCATGATCTGGATATTCTTGGAAGGTGCTTGAGATCAGATACACTTTCATTTTAGACAGATACGTAAGCATCTTTCAAGAATGGTCCTCAGCAGTTCATCCTCAAATGTTGGAAAAACTTCCTGGGTGCCCAATATTTTTGTAATGTCCCATAAAATAAAAAAGTGCATATACTCAAACTTTCCTCAATCTAATTAATATTATTAATTTTAGAGAAGTTAGACAAACCAGAAAAACATGCTTACTTTAAATCTGACTTTACTTTGCATGCTGAAATATTACAATAAATTAAATAATACTCCTATGATTTGAAGATCATACATAAAACTGTCCTAAATTCTATTGGTTTCAAACAGATTTTAAGTTAATCATTAGTAACAGCAGAGGTAGGCAATATAAATAAGAACTCGGACAATAAATTGAATCTACCTATAGAAAATTAGGGCAATGCTGTAGCATTTTATGACATACCATCTAACTCCCATATCAGTCCCTGCACATCTCTGGGACCGTATATCATGGCTTAACCTGGGTATCACACACCTACTAAACCACAGTTTGAGCGCATGCCCTCGGGCTATAGCAAATTCAAGTTAGTACAACTAAGATTATCTCGTTACTTTCCATAGTCAGACGTAGTAACAACTAAGGTATGCCATTAACTTGGCATAAGGCCAAGGGTTTTTTCCACAGAAATAAAACAATCTATGAAATTAATGAATTCACAAAAAGCATGGGTATAGCATTTTTTACGTGTCATGTTTCTCCGTTTCACAAAAATGAGACCAGAATGGATCTCTGAGACCTTAGTACAAAATATGCCAGACCAGTGGATTTAACTCTATCATTCTCAAATCACACAGCAGTTATCAATGCTATACTTTTATAAGCTATATTTTTGTCCAAGACATATTTACAAGAGCAATGAAATAAATTTGAGAGATGATCATATATAACATATATATTACTAATGGAAAAATAACCATTCCCCCTCTAACGCTGTTAATTTATGTTAGCCCACAGTAGTAGCACAATTCCAGAATAACACTGAAGTGGTAATTCAGGTAGACAGTAGGAAGAGTGCAAGCCAGCAGTAAGAGCAACATAGAAATTAATATATTCAAATAATACATAGAAATTTATTACACAGTCAATTGATGGTTTTCAGTCTCAATATCTATTAAAGTTGATTTTCTCTGACATCTCAAAGAATATTATCAACATGCCTTTAAAAGCTTTGTTATTACCTAAAATATCAATTATAGTAAGAAAACGCATCTAGGCATCATCAGTTTGATAGCCAATCTTCTCATCTAACTAAATAGTACCATCATTCTAGACACAGTCTATGCATTTATTATACAGTTAGCTGGATTTCTATTTTTTAAATACGTGTGAGACTATATATAGGCATCTTGATGTAGAACATGAACACTTGCATTTATGTCAATGACTGCTATGTTTCAGATATTTCACTTTTCTTCAACAATGCCCAAGTATATCCTTGGACCCAAAGGACTGAGTGAGAGATTAGAACTTGAGGTTTATTAATGATAAAACAAAACAAACAGATTTGTTTCTGCAAACCCTGTCATTGTTCTGCTTTAAAGGGAAGTCAATAATTGTTCCTTGAATAAAAATGTCTGTGTTTACATAGGACAGATAGAAAAATCAGAAAAACTATTAGATGTTTGTGCTCTCTCCCTCTGCTGGTTCTGCAACAATAACTGCATAAGTGTTCATGGAACTGTTTGTGGCACAACTGATTCCCCTGATATACAAACAGGAAATAAACAGACCGATCACTATCCAGCAACATTAAACCACAAGATGACAATTTTGGTAAGATTTAAAAAAATAAAAATAAAAAAACTTCAAAGAGACCATGGAGAAGAAAGAGAGAAGGACAAAACAGGAGGGGAAAACTCCTTTTGTCCTGCCTAAACTTAAATACATCAAATTCACCTTATATTCTAATGATGATATACAACCTCCTTGCCAAAACGTAATCCAAAACTCAAAAAAGATATGTCACGTAGATAAACCAACCTCTTTTAATACACAAAGAAAACACAACCAAAATAAATATTGTGAGGAGAAATATTAAAAGCAAAAGGGTGAGATGGATAAAAACTTTACTACTACAATATATTAACTCTGTACTAAAGTGATAAAAAGATGATTTACCCTTTCTGTAACAGTATTTTCTTTTCTCTGTAAAATGACTCATACCACCTTCAAAAATGGATAGAATTTTTAAATTAAATTTCTATTTCAATTTCTTCTGTAGTATTTCCACAGAAAACAAAAAGAAACCTAAGGCACTACAATAAAGGGCCTATGAAATGTACATAATCCACCTCCTCTTTTCTGATTTATCCTAATTTTTTTTTATCCATGAAGCTTTTGAGAAGATACCTCTGTATTTTTAAGGTACAGGAACCAATTTGATTAAACTTCAGAACAGAAAAGCTATCACTATTACAGCTTTCAATTAAAGTTTTATTTATGCTGAGTAATTTCATTTTGTAAATACACTGCTGAGATTTAACATGCAACAATTCATAAGCATGAGCAGTTAGGTGAGAAAAAGATTTATCTCAAGGTAAGCAGACAAGGTCGTAGGGTCAGTAGAGAAACGGAAGACATAAGGAGAAGATGAAATGTGAAATAGTGTAAATTAGAAAGTGAAGCAAATGTCACATCACAGGTCCAAGAGTATTTCTGTGCCAGGTTAACCTTCTCAAACGCTCTAAAGAACCTTTCAGTTGAAAATGACTGGAATAATCATGAAAGTTAAAAAGCTTAGTAGAAAACTCAGTTTACTTTCCACAGCATCAGAAGAGGACAACTGTTTGCCAGACCACAGCATAGTTTTTTAGTGAAGTGAGTCAGAAAGAGGTTCCCCAGGATTTCCTCATCTGTCACTGTGCAGTGGGAGGGGTCACCAATCACATCTCTGCTGCAATTCCTGCACTTCTGGACTCACAGTCAGTCTGATTCCCCACCTTCCGCAGAAATTCATGGATAAACACATATCCCAATAATGTCTTATATTTAATTAGTGACATAGGATTCATCACCTCATTTGGCTCCACTTAAAACTACATTATACAATCCAATACCATATTTCTTTACCCTGAAATCATCTTTCCACTGCCATTTTATACAGTCTGCATACCAGATACCACTTATAGCTTAGATCTGATTGTAACAAAGATGCAATCTGTACATATAAATTACTGAGTTACCAATAAAATTGATAGTTCATAAAGATGGAACACATTTGTGTCCTGAAATGGGTGCCTGAAGGGGATCCTCAATGTTAAAAGGTTTTCTTTGACACAATAAGGTTAGGAAGGGTGAAAAAAACGAAGAATCAAACTTGACAACTATCCTTAATACACCTTCTTCAAACCTGATAGAATTAATTACTACTTCTTTATTTCATGAAGATTTAAAAAAAACCCAAACAATTAAAAAACAATGGTTTATTAGATTGCACTGTTACTTTCATTAAATTCTTTTATAAATGTTTGAAACTTTTCAACTGAAGATGGAAGAAGCAGGCATAAACTAACGAAGAAAAGTGCACCACCCAGTCAGGACCTGCCTTAAAGATCACCCTGCTTTCATGAACTGTAGGTTTGCTGCTTTTACAAATTAAAGCCTAGAGTTAGTACAAGAATAGAAGCAGAGAGAGAATTTTTCCACTGAACGGCAAAAAATTTCTTTTGTGTAGACAATATTCATATAGCAACAGGTGAAAGAAAAACTTACCATCATTACAAAAAAACTACCTAGGTGACTCATGGAGAGAAATGGTATCTAAAGCATCATAGGATCATAGAATGGTTTAGGTTGGAAGGGACCTTGAAGATCATCGAGTTCCAACCCCCCTGCCATGGGCAGGGACACCTCTCACTAGACCAGGTTGCCCTAGGCCACGTCCAGCCTGGCCTTGAACACCTCCAGGGATGGGGCTTCAACAACCTCTCTGGGCAACCTGTCCCAGTGCCTTACCACCCTCAAAGTGAAAAACTTCTTCCTAATGTTTAATCTAAACCTGCCCTCTTCCAGTTTAAAGCCATTCCCCCTCGCCCTATCACTACATGCCCCAGTAAAAAGTCCTTCCCCAGCTCTCCTGTAGGCCCCCTTTAGGTACTGGAAGGCCACAATAAGATCTCCCCAGAGCCTTCTCTTCTCCAGGCTGAACAGCCCCAACTCTCTCAGCCTCTCCTCATAGGGGAGGTGCTCCAGCCCTCGGACCATCCTCGTGGCTCTCCTCTGGACACGCTCCAGCAGGTCCATGTCCTTCTTACGTTGGGGACTCCAGAGCTGGATGCAGTACTCCAGGTGGGGTCTCACGAGAGCGGAGTAGAGGGGCAGAATCACCTCCCTTGACCTGCTGGCCACACTTCTTTTGATGCAGCCCAGGATACGGTTGGCCTTCTGGGCTGCGATCGCACATTGCTGGCTCTTGTTGAGCTTCTCGTCATTCAGCACACCCAGGTCCTTCTCCAGAGGGTTGCTTTCCAGCCATTCTCCGCTGAGCCTGTATTTGTGCTTAGGATTGCCCCGACCCAGATGTAGGACCTTGCACTTGGCCTTGTTGAACTGCATGAGGTTGGCTTGGGTCCACCTCTCCAGCCTGTCCAGGTCCCTCTGGATGACATCCCTCCCCCCCTCCAGCGTGTCTGCCTCGCCAAACAGCTTGGTATCATCAGCAAACCTGCTGAAGGTGCATTCTATCTCACTGTCCATGTTGCTAACAAAGATGTTGAACAGTACAGGTCCCAGTACCAACCCCTGAGGAACACCACTCGTCACTGCTCTCCACTTGGACACCGAGCCGTTGACCGCAACCCTTTGAGTGCGACCATCCAGCCAGTTCTTTATCCACCGAGTGGTCCATTTATCGAATCCATGTCTCTTCAATTTAGAGACCAGGATATCGTGCGGGACAGTGTCAAACGCTTTGCACAAGTCCAAGTAGATGACATCAGTTGATCTTCCCTTGTCCACCGCGGCTGTAACCCCTTCGTAGAAAGCCACCAAATTTGTCAGGCATGACTTGCCCTTGGTGAAGCCATGCTGGCTGTCCCTGATTACCTCCTTATTTTGCATGTGCCTCAGCAGAGTTTCCAGGAGGATCTGCTCCATGATCTTGCCAGGCACAGAGGTGAGACTGACTGGCCTGTAGTTCCCGGGGTCTTCCTTGTTTCCCTTTTTGAAAATAGGGGTTATGTTTCCCCTTTTCCAGTCGGCAGGAACCTCGCCAGACCGCCACAACTTCTCACATATGATGGCTAGTGGCTTAGTGACTTGATCTGCCAGTTCCCTCAGGACCCGCGGATGTATCTCATCAGGTCCCATGGACTTGTGCACCTTCAGGTTCCTCAGGTGGTCAGTCTAAGTAGTTAGATAGTAATCTAAGGTAGGTAGTAGTCAGTAGGTAGTAATTCAGGTAGTAATCTAAGTTTATTCTTTTCAACTGACCAGATTTAAAAATTTGATAATCCTTTGGGAGTGGTGAGCACAGATTTCACACCTAAGCTATTTCCACTTACTGTGAAGAAATTCATACCACATGCAGAGCTCCATTTGACTTCTCAAATTTTATTACAATTTTAATTGCATTTCAGTAATTTTCAGTACAGGCCCAAACCCATTTGATATAATATTGTACTATCATGCAAGCACATAATGAGAAAAATTCCCTGCCTTCAGTTGTTTTCCTAAGACATCAGGCAGTAAAAATTTGAAGATATAAATGATGACCAAACAAGTAACATTATTTGCCCAAGGTCACAATAGGTCTTTTTAAAATTTGTCCCACAGGACATGAGTATAATGTTATCCTTTCGCATGGGAAAATATTTGTTATCTTAGCACTTTTTATATTAAAAAAAATTTAATCAGGAACCAATACTTCTAGTTCTGTACCGCCCTCAGGTGAACCGCAGTATTCTTTGATAATAAAGTTATTAACTCTCTAAAGAGCAGAAGAAAATGGCATATAGTCCAGAACCCTTTTTTCTTTCCCTATGTATGTTTCAATTAGCAGGTGCTGCCTGATTCTTTTTAATGGCATCTTTAACGTTCTTAAGTATTATTGCTTGGTTCTGTAATATTATTTCAGCTTAAGTTTCTACTGTGAGCAGGGATAACTTTCTATATTTACACTGTTGCGCTACTTACATCTAATAAATGTTTACAAAGAGTATTGCTACAGGGAAAGGTAATGAGAAATCTAGTCAATGAAATTGCCTAGAGTTATGATAGAAAGATTTGATTGACAGTGGTTTTGTTTCAAAAATAACTACATTTGATGAAAGAATGAGCTAATATAGCTACTGGTTGGGTCCAAATTCAGTCTTTCACTGAAGTCTTTCCCATGATTTCTTTATGGTTAGATCATGCCTGTTCTGTGGACCCACATTATATGAAAGTTAATTTGTAGAAACCTGAAGAAATTATATATAGATTTGCTGCACCTTTCTTTATTAAGATTTCAGAAGGTTTAGCTTCTGCAACAAGATGCTGTAAGCAGAACTGTTAAAATAGCAACAACGTTTTTTCTGACTCTGATGAGAAAAACGTGGTTACAAACCCACTGTTATAATACTACATGTGATTCTTCTCTCTAGCCAGGCTAGAGAGGCTCCCATGAGACATGATTTACATCCCGTGGTTTATCTAAATGGCTAGAGATTCCTGTGTTTCCCTGCACCAAAAAGAGAGAGAGAGAGAGATATGTCGTACACATGTGCTTCCAACAAAGGAGCCATAGAAACCACAAGGCCGTGGGGGCAATACCATGTCTGAATTATAACCATTTCCATTAGGTACAGTGGCCTTTTCTAATATCACTACTGCATTTTGAATAAAAACACTTTATGTCTTTACAAAAAATAGGGGGGGGGGGGAGTGGAGGAACAGCATACTCTGTAGAACTAAAGGATGTAAGCAGGCCTACATTAGTTAAAGGTGATGTATAGGTATAAGAGAGCTAGAGATGTGTATAATTAAAGCTATTGTTAAAAGAAAATACAAATTGTAGGAAAGACTTTTATAAACTACCCAGAACAAGGACAATATTTTGTAGCTTACACAGTAACAGTTACTTTATCAATGAAATCATAAAATAATCAATCATGTAGAATGCATTTGAAAGTGGAGGGAGGAATACAGACAAAAAAAAAAACCCTTCTCTCAGCTGATGTCACATTTTGACTAAATTTCAACTTAATGAGGCAATTATTGGTGATTCTTTAGCTGTAGCCAGTTTCTCAGATGTAGCTATCTCTCACTACCTATGAGACAATTGTTGTATGCCAAACTCTTCAAAAGCTAAATTCTATTAATTTTTCAGATCTTAATAACAGTGATATTCACACAGGAAGTCTCAGTTCACCAGACCCTTTCATAAAAGACATGTTTAAGAAGTTTTCTTCAAAATTTCATATTAGAATTCATTGGTATTTTATGTCATAAATATGTGATGAGTTTCTTTAACTTGGCTGCAGTTTGTTTAAGACTAAGCTCAAAATCCTTTTATTTGCATTCACTGTAGAATAATCTGCATTTAACAGATCTATAAATCAAAAAATCTCATAAATAGAGAAGTACCATATAAAAAATGAACTTACCATAAAAAAATAATCCATGTAAACAAGATTTTCATAGAATGAAACATATAATTCTACCACAGAACACAATATTCATGGCTGCTTCTTCTTGCCTATTACCTACCCAAATAAAATCTTTCAGTATTATTTAATGGTCCAAAATGATACAGGAACAAAACAAATTTTTAAGAGCATCCTCCAAAAATTTATTAAAAACAGACAAGTGAATGTGATTTAAATCTTCCACAAGGAAAACAAGGATAGAACTAACTTTATTCTATACCCTGATGCTAACAGAACATATTAATACAATGCCTCCTTTAATGAAGTCAAATACAAAACTTTTTATTAAAAGGTACTTTTTCTCTTCTGTGGTTGTACATATAAGTAAGCAGTATCAGCATTAAAACATTTGGTTCAAAAAATCTCTTTCTCCATACTGGTTAAATTTACTTCACTCCACAAAGGACTTTGTTTCTGTCCCTATTCCCTCCAAACAGACTTAAATGTTTGTTCTCTCCCCATTGTGATCAACAGGAGTGTTTTCACTTCTCAATCCTTTTTATTGCAAAAACAAACTAATTTTTCCAGTTAAGGAGCTGAAGCATCTGAATTGTTTCCCCTGTTTTTCCCATTGAATGCAAATTGTAAACCATAGAACCTAAAATCTACCTATATTTTGCAGAAGAGTTTTGCCTGCAACACATAAGAACTGGCCAAGAAGTCAAAGAGGATTTTGCAGGCTTGGAACTGGAGAAACAAATTGCTTTTTGTCAAACATTTTGTGCAACTGTGTACCCTTATTTATTCTTTTGCATTAGTCTTGCAAATGATTCCTAATGGGCTATAAAATTAAATTTGCTAATTTGTAGAGATGAATTTACTTAGCGATTAGAACACACAGTGGCAAAAACTCGTAAGTGAAGTGCAAAATGCACATATCATTAAAAAATTATTTAATGAAGGAATATGTCAAAAAGAGTAACAATGCGACAAGAGTGAACGAAAGGGCTGTATCTACACCACAACTTCTACCCAGAATGGTGGGCATTTCAGATCCCTGCTCTGCCTAAACTCAGTCTCTCCACCCCTGATTACCATCACTGTATGTTTTCTGTGTATGCTAATACACCAATTAATATTTCATCTACTATCCTTTCCCCAGTAACATTCATATACAGTGTAATGCTAGATCATGTTTTTTCGTACATCTGTACATTTGGTTGTTACTTCAAATACTGGAAAAAATTTGTATGCTGTTTGGCTGTACATGCAATCCACTGTCTACCTGCGTCATCAAGACCTTCTCCCTATAGTGTACTCATTTGTTGAAGTAAGGTACCTTATGCAAACTTAACAGAATAGCTCACGGTACTACATTCTTTAAGTAGCAATAAGCCAAGCTAATAAAAAAAATCTGTCACTTAGTGCATCCATATATATTTATTTTTTGCTTTGTTTTTAAACTTGTAAAACATGATAATGTTATTAAGTCAATTCTAGCTATAGCACTAATAACGGCCATTTTCATTTTATATTCTTACCTTTTAAACCCAGCACAACATACTTTATCTACTGACCATTGCATTTCTGAAGGAGGAAATCTGCTCAAGTAGAATATTGAATACTGCCAGCTTTCTGGCATTTGTCACCATTTCAGTTGATTTCTCCAAGAAGTCTTTTAGTGGTCATAAACTCCAAATGACCTTTCTAGCCACTTCTTTCTGTGCAGTTGTCTTTTAGCAACACACAATTTACAAAATGGCAGAACAGACGCTTGTCTTTCATTTTCTATAATACGATAAGCAAATAGTTTCCAATTAAAGACGGAATGCTGACCTGAATATTTTGCTGCATTTAAAAAACAGTAGCAGTAAAGACATAATAAATAAAAAGCTCATTATAGTATAGAAATTCTTTGAATGATTTCTACTTGTTTGAAGAGTGGCTACTTGACTGTCACTATGAACAGCTGCTTTGAACTAATGACTTGGAGAATGCAGACAGCCTATTTAGCAACTGGGAAAAATCAAAAGTTGAAAAGGCATCATTTCCAGAACCTAGTACAGCAACTACATCTGTAGTTTCTTGACACACATGTAACAAGAAGAGTAGGTGTACTCTATGAAACCCTTATTAAAATCAGCAAAGACACAGTACAAACCACTGCCTCGGTTTAGGCATTAATAAATAATGTAGGAGCTAAATGTACAACTTAGAACAAAAGTAGCTTCACTGCAAGTAATTAACTTCTTGTATGACACTGATTATTGCTTCTGACAAACATCTCCAATGCCATTTGCTTTAAGTACATATGCTAGAGTAAACAGGGTTAAGCAGATAGTTTAACTACTTTGCATTACTGAAATCCCATTCTCAACCATGTATTTATTTTCTTTTAAAAATATTACTGACACAAACGAAGAAAAGCAGTGATCTATCCCGGGTAAAATGTGTCTCAGCCATACTCATTGAAGTCTGCTAGGGCAAATAGGTGTAATTTTATTGAGATAAATGGAGCTGAACCAATTTTCAGCTCCACTGAAGTTTATGGAGCTGAGGAAAGAATGTACCCCTTGTTTTGTAAAAGGTTAGAAGAATTTAGTAAAAAGGCTTAATGTTAAATTTAACTGCATCAGAATCTCAGAGATGCAGTAGAATCATTTATTTCCTAAGTATTGTGTGAAGAGCTGGCTACGTAAGACTAAGTACAGAGTTATTTTTACTTACAAATGCTGCCTGATTGTTCCCTTTCATTGATTTTATTTTAGAAGAGCTAGGCTACAGATTTAAATTCTTTGCAGGATTTTTTGCGGGATTTCTGAAAAAACTACCAGTACTACAAGTTGAAAAGAGCATCCTAGTGGAACATGAAGAGGTTCCTAACTTCCTGACTGATTGACTTTCAAAGAAAATTAATTGCCTTGCATTCTTATAGGAGGTATCATCAGCTTGATACTTGTTTTCATGAGTACATTTAAAACATACTTCTCTTTTAGTTATAAGCAAAGCATGGGTTTAGCAACAGAGAAAGGCAAAGCATACGTGTTACACACAGTTACGTCAAATTATTCACTGAACAAATAATGAAACTTGCAGGTATCATCAAAGCTCATGTTTCTCTGCAAGAGTAGTAGATCATTAAAGATCTTGTTTACACTGGACTGGTTATGAAAATAAAACTAAAGTGAAATATAAAAAAAATGGAATTGGCTTCTTTTACTCTGAATAGTGAAAAATGTTTTATATCTATTCGGAAGTCTTTGATCAAGCTACACTGTCCTGTAGTTTATTCTGGGTTTGTTTCTTCCCTCTCATTGTCTCTTTCTGTCCCACTTACTGCAATCAGAATTCTAAATTCAAAGAAAAATGAAAAAGACATTTCAGAATAATAATGCAATTATCAACAGAAAATGATACTCGGTATGTCATTTACACATTGATGCTGAAGAAGTCAGCTCTCTACTATTACTACTACTATGAAGGGCAACGACAGGACGCAAAGCTATTCCATTACTCCCTCCAGGAGTGACTAAATCTCTGCATTATGTGTTGCAGCAGAAATACGGAGGAAATGAGAAAAAGGAAAACAGAATATACATGTTGTCCTATACAACTACGCAATATAGAAAGCCAGCAAAGGTTATCCACCCTGGTGAAAGAGGAACGCAGACAAAATGTTCAGTTGAAACTGGAAGGTGTGGTTTATTTCTGTGACCAGGCGATGCAAGAACCATATTACTGGCTTGGACTAAACCGAACTATTGGCCAGCCCCATATTCAAACACTGCCAATAGAGTTGTCTATCAGAATATTGGAAGCATGTAGTGGAACTTTTCTGTCTTTACTAATTTGCAACTCAGGAACTTTCACTGCTAGACTTCTTCATCCAGACATCTTCATGCATCTTCATCCAGACACAAAATACTCATTTCCAGGAGCTATCTATGTCAGAATTGAATCTGGACCTGCATCTCTAGAGTAGACTCAACTAAATTTTTTTATGTGACAGGCTGTCTATGAAAAATCCAGAATTTGGACATGAACTTTCACAAGAGCTACAAGTGATGTTGACCACCATCAGCCTACCTGGATTAAATGCTGCTACCGATAATCAGATTTTAAAAAATAATGTAGTATTTATTGATATATGAGCCAGTCTGGATTTCTTTGCCTTCTTATTACTTCCTCCACAGGCAGACAAATTTTAAGATGTCTTTAAGATTCAGTCCTTTTGATTCACGTTCTAAATACTTGCATATCTAAGCAGTCACACTGAAATCAGTATGATTGCACAGTTCCCCTAAAGATGCACCTGTGCAAGTTGAAGATTTTTTGCCAAGTGTTGCATTTTCTGATGTCCTCTTCAGATAGGAAGGGGAAGTTTCAGGCCCTCACCCTTTCTCAGTTCTTTTTAAAACTAGAGGCATTAAGGGAGAGATTATGAACATTTTCAACAGCTCCCTAGAGAGCACATGCTAAAGATTAGTGGTATCTTCTTTGGCACTCAATTATAGAATTTAGCTAGGAGAGATTTTGAAAGAGCTGTTTAAGCACTTAATACCAAAATTTTAGGGGGCAATTCTGGGAAGTAAAGATATAGCTGTAAGTCTGTGCTACTCTACTTCGTTTTAATTTAGAAAGAGATAGTGAATAGAATAGTAAATTCCTTAACAAAGGGATTAAACTGCTTTTTTAATAGAATTCTCTTCACTTAAAATTGTTAGACGCGTAACAAGAGCTCCTATCCAAAAATGCTGTTTCAGGATAATATATTCATTTAACTCACATTTAAAAAAGGACAGATAATTCCCCTTTCCTTATAAATAAAAAATTTAAAGGGCAACCTAGTAGTTATATAAAATGTTTCAACTGAGGCGTGTTATGCTGATTACAAACAGTGTAATTTTTTTTTAACAAATTTGTAATTCTAATTAGCACTGGCTTTCTGTCAAGTACAGTAATTAGGGAAGTTGTCAATGTCAATCCTATTATTCTTCTTGATAATGAAATTATTTAAACATCAACCAAACATGAATGTTCTATTTTTACTTGGAGAACAGTACATTAACATGGAGAGTGTAATTACTGTTAAAACCCTCATAGCGCTTAATAAATGGATCTCATCAACCAAAATTATCTACCTAAATACCTGAATACAGATGTTCGTGATTAACAGTTTAGAAATATCTGTATGGCCATCTTAAGGTAACCTAAAGGTTTGTAATTAGTCCTCAAGGTACAGAAGAGCTAGAAATGGCACAGAAATCCTTGAAGCAAATTCTCCAAGAATTCTAAGACTACTGATGACTTTAAGTGAGATCACATATCGCATCAAAATGCCTGGTAAAAGGACCACAACTGAGGGACAAACCATAAAATGTTCTTTGGGATTATGCTGTATGCCTTGTTCCTTTTTTAAGGCTAGTTGAAAACAGAAGATAGACATCACCATATTCCATCATATTCCACATATGAGGTATTCTGAAAAAGCATATTCTGAGATGGCTTCAGTTTCCTTCTTTCAGGGTGATGCACACAGCTATTTCAGACTAGATGATCTTTAAAGGTCCCTTCTGACCCAAACCATTCTATGATTCTATGATACTGAAACAGCAAGTGAAGAAGGTGAAAGGCACAAAATCTGATGCTTTTCTTTTCTTCTCTAACATCTGGTGATTTGCCAACTACTGTATTTGTCACTGAAATACTATGGAAAGCAAACTATTGAAGTCTATCATATATGTGTTATAAACACAGACTGTACATATGCGCAAACATACATTTTCAGTTGTGTAAATATGATTTATAATGGAAAAAACAGAAAACAAGAAGAGCCACATGAAAATTCTGCCTTTCTATGCTTAGGAATTTAGCTAACCTGAAGCTGTGTTACGGAAATGCAGCTTGAAAAAATGTCATGCATATTTGGGGCTTGGATCCTTTGCTAATATAATTTTCAAGTATATTTGGCTCTGGATAAATGAGATACACAGAGCTCTAATTTAGTTTTTATGTGTGTACTGAATACACCACTTTAGTTACCGGTCACATTATTTTCAGCAAATTCAATACCTTACAAACAATCTTTCTTCTTTTAATATATTCTAAAGTACATTTAAGGATCTTAAAATACAAATCAAATCTCTTCAGAGTGCAATAGAAGCACAATAAAACAGGTCTAACACATAATCAAATATAATAACCCCATATTTAAAGGTGGAAAATGAACTCCTATACTGCTTGCAAAACTCAGCCAGTGTCCAACACTTCAGAACAAAAAAAATCTGCAGTCTGAATTCATTCAACGCATCCACATTACAGGTACAACTTTCCACTTCTCTGTTTGCAAAATATACAAAGATAAAAAGGAATGAGACAGAAGCTTTACAACAACAAGAAATTACTTCTTATTCTTCACAGCCTGCTGCTATAACTATGTATACTCATGAATTTATTTATCATTATTTAAAAATATGGACAAATATTCAGTAGGTGGGCTGTGCTTGTCTAAGAAACATCTAGTTCTTAGAATAGATAAAAGGGAAAGACAGGTTTGTAAACCACTCAAAAATACACAAATAATAGTTTTAATTTAGCTTTTTTGTCACACACTTCTCATACAAAATGACTTCAACAAAGAATGAAAACTAAAAATTTATCCAGAAAAATAGCCCAAAATTTATGTCCACTTGTTAAAATACCATACTCTGTCTGTAGGAATGACTGTTAATAAACACACCAAGATACTTTCACTTAGATAGCATGTTCTAATGGTAGGCATAAGGTGAGAAATTCTGCTGTTCGTGAATACACTCTTTGATATTTCTCTGGTGGCTTTTCTATATAACAACATAGAAACATTCTATGCAGGTCATTCTCCTTTGGATTTCTACAAATATTCAGAGACAACTAGGATATATACATAAAATTAGTGCATTTTAAAGACAATAATTACTTTCAGTGCAGAAATGACATGAAGTATGGAAAATGACAGAATTTAAAGAACAGACAGATAATTTTGTTCTTCGAAACTTTAACTGATATACTTGGAGTTAAACATTTAAAGAGCTAAAAGTCAGACACTATGCACTAGTTAAATTCCCAATGAATTCACATAAATAGGAGCAGAACTCCAAGGGGCAACTTCCTACATCTCCAGTTACTTAAAGGAGATACCTGCAGATTACAGGGTAGTTGAACACTTGCAAGACTTTGAGGCCCTGATTCAGATGTGCCTGAGCACAAACCGCCCCCTTACAACATGTTATATCTAGCTAATCTGAACAGTACAATTAAACAATGCCATTATAACTTTCAACAGTTTTAACATGAAGGTTCCGTAAGACAGACTTCCCCGCTGCCCCAGGTGTCTCCATAAGGAGTTCTGACTCTCACTCCATCCAAAAAATTAAGAAAAACATTTTTTAATTAAGTGTTACAACTTTTGTAGCAGAAATTACTGGGAAATAAGTACTTCATTTTTTAAATAACTGTGGGAATATTACATCTGTAGAAAAAAATGACTTAACTTACCTGTTGCAACACTGTTTAGGAAGCCTATCAAATTCTCTTTATTTGTCCTCAGATGTAGCTTCAGGAGCAGCTGTTTGCAGGAGTGTGAGTATCATTCAAAGGCGATGGCTTGCACTCCAGCATTGGTGACTGGTGGAAAAGCACTGATTTGGAAAGCAGTAAGTTCATGGAAAGCCCTTTAAGAAAATATAAAACATAATTTAAATAAATAAATAAATAAATATTTAGGTAGAGGAAAAGTTGTTTTATTTTGCCCTAGTATGACTGTTTTACTGTTGCACACATACATTCCTACCTGTGTTTCATCCACAAACCACGTAAAGGCTATGATCACAAGAAGACACTTTGATGAGATCAAAATATTTTTGCTTGCAACTGGTAAAATTATTCCTCCAAATCTCATTCTTTCTCCATGTGACCATACGTTATAACCTTCCCTCTTGTCAATACATTATTAGAAGTTTCTAAAATCTGATAAATGCAATTTATTATCCTTTTCCAGTTCTCTCAGGCTGATATCCATCAACAGGAAGCATTAGAAGCTTATTAAAGACAGACAAGCAGTGCTACTAAGGGTTTGGTATGCTCTAGGAAGACAGACTCCAACTTTTAGTGCACTTGGTAAGTAGGTGAATGACTTGGCATGTCTCTAAACTGGAGGAAATGTAACAGAAAACTTCCAGCCATTTTTCTGAGCAACACGTAGTTCCACAATCCCCAGCCACATGCTGAGTACCTGGTCAGAACTCTTTCCATTACTAGAGTGAAGGATTTCTTTTCATGCATCACTAAGCAACACCAATAAATTATCACATGTCCCAAAGTGTCCCTGCCACACTTAGGTGATTAAGGCAGTGATCCAACGTTCACTGTCACCTACAGGATACCCCAATAAACTAATTATGACATTCCAATTTAGAAACACAGCAATCTTCCATTTTTTTTACATACACTGTATTCTGAGAAACATCATGGTATAACAATTACCATTTCATCTAGATATATTTCTGGTGACAGTGTAATCCCAGAAATGGCAATCCTGTTTTCAGGAAAGGTTGCCTTAAGTACTCTAGCAGAGCAAACAAAATGAGGGAAAAACCTGACCTCTTGAAGTGTGGCCATGACTCTTCCTAGCTCTCCCATGTAACAAAGGAAGGAAACATAAAACTTATGCCCTTGTGTGCTCTTATTACTTAGGACACTAAGTATTTTGTCAGTAGCTGCTCAGTGGGGAAAGCTGCCACTGGAGGAAACAGGCTTTAGTTTATCTTTCATCTAAATAAATATCATCAAAACATGCATTTCTGCTAAACTCCAGAATGTTGTGTGAAGATACACAGCTTGCAATTTTGGTTTAAGGTTGTAAATATTCTAAGTTCAGCATGTCCAACTACTTCAAAACACAGTCAAAATACATAGAAATGAAAGCAAAGTTCAGTTTTCAAAAATAAATGAATAAATGAGGCAATAAACAAAGATTCACTGCCTATCCACCTATAGCATATGGATTTTAGTTGCTTGAACTAAAACAGCAACGCAATAAAAAATTGTTATTCTTTCATGTATTACTGAAGCTGATTGAATTAATATCAGAAAATCTTCCTTTGAAATCATGTTAATAAAGGCTTACTGTAGCATCGATATTGCATATGTTATTTATGAGTTTATAAGCTACAATAATAAAATTCTTAATCAGATAAGGCATTTCTGTTGTTTAAAGGAAAGTACTACCATAAAAACATATGCCAATTGTTAAACCAAAAAACCCACCCCAGAAAGCAAAGCCATCATCAGTGTATCAACTAGTCAATAGTCATAATGATGTTAGGAATAAAATGTTTCCAACACTAATATTAATATCACCATTTCAATAGCTCATTTAGAGGAAAAGAGCTTTATCATTTTTTCATTGCTTGAGTAAGCTCCTCACATCTGAGAATTTATTACTTTAATCAAAAAAAAAGTGTTCCATGTTATTTCAAGACTATAGGAAAACCGTTTCTTTACAAAGGTGCAGAGATACTTTCATATTTTTTGGGGTGTATCAAAAACAATTTAAAAGTTGTTGATTGCCTACGTTTGAAAAACACACAGACTTTCAGACTCGTTTTTCAGTTTCTTGCAATTCAACTGTAGTTACTGGCCTGATTTTGGAAAGTACCTCAAACAAGGAGTCCAATTTAAAAGTTTGCCATCTTGAAGGCAAAAGAAGATAATAACTCAACAGAATAAGGGTGCTTACTGTGCCTCCTATTTAAATACCAATTACAGTATCACAGTATCGTCAGGGTTGGAAGGGACCTCTGGAGATCATCTAAGTCCAACCCCCCTGCCACAGCTGGGACACCTGCAGCACATTGCACAGGACGGCGTCCAGGAGGGTTTTGAATGTCTCCAGTGTGGGAGACTCCACAACCTCTCTGGGCATCCTGTGCCAGTGCTCTGCCACCCTCAAAGTAAAGAAGTTCCTCCTCATGTTAAGATGGAACTTCCTGTACTTCAGTTTGTGCCCATTACCTCTAGTCCTATCACTGGGCACCACTGAAAAAAGACTGTTCCCATCTACCTGGCACCCTCCCCTTAAGTATTTACAAGTACTGATAAGATCCCCCCTCAGTCTTCTTTTTTCTAGACTAAAAAGTCCCTGAGCCTTTCCTCATAAGAAAGAGGCTCCAGTCCCCTAATCACCTTTGTAGCTCTTTGCTGGACCCCCTCCAGCAGTTCCCTGACCCTCCTGAACCGGGGAGCCCAGAACTGGACACAGTACTCCAGATGCGGCCTCACCAGGGCAGAATAGAGGGGGAGGATGACCTCCCTCGACCTGCTGGCCACACTCTTCTTGATACACCCCAGGATGCCATTGGCCTTCTTGGCCACCAGGGCACATTGCTGGCTCATGGTCATCCTGTTGTCCACCAGGACTCCCAGGTCCCTTTCCACAGAGCTGCTCTCCAGGAGGTCAGCCCCCAACCTGTACTGGTGCATGGGGTTATTCCTCCCCAGATGCAGTACCCTACACTTGCCTTTATTGAACCTCATCAGGTTTTTTTCTGCCCAACTCTCCAGCCTGTCCAGGTCACGCTGAATGGCAGCACAGCCTTCTGGCGTGTCAGCCACCCCTCCCAGTTTTGTATCATCAGCAAACTTGCTGATGGTACACTCTATCCCTTCATCCAGGTCATTGATAAGTATATTGAACAGGACTGGACCCAGTACTGACCCCTGAGGGACACCACTAGTTACTGGCCTCCAACTGGACTCTGCACCACAAACCACAACCCTCTGAGCTCTATCTGTCAGCCACTGTTCAATCCACCCCAGCGTCCATTCATCTAACCCACACTTCCTAAGCTTGTCTGTGAGGATGATGTGGGAGACAGTGTCGAAAGCCTTGCTGAAGTCAAGGTAGACAACATCCACTGCCCTCCCTTCATCCACCCATCCAGTCATGCCATCGTAGAAGGCTATCAGATTAGTCAGACGTGACTTCCCCTTGGTGAATCCATGTTGACTACTTCTGAGAACCTTCTTTTCCTCCAGATGCTTGGAGATGACGCCCAGAACGAGCTGTTCCATCATCTTTCCAGGGATGGAGGTGTCGCATGCTGTCGCCATATTTGCAGGCACAAATAGGTCAGTGAAAGCAATACTTTTAAGAAGGTGTATCTGAGATAATGAAAAAGGAGTAGGAATAGATCCTGCACTTATTAAAACAAAACCCACTGAAAATAAGAGCAAATATTAATATACTTTTTTTTTTAAGAGGAGAAAATAGAAATAAATCTGAAACCTTAAAAACTAAATGAGAAATGCAATAGGCTTGTACCTTATTGCTATCTGGAAACAGAATTTATAAATAAGGAGAATAGTCAGTTCCATGCAATTAAGTTGTAGATGATAGTCCCATACATCAAAGCAGTACTTTTTTCCTTTAACCATTAGGAAAGACATGAAAATCTTTTAACTGTGTGCCTATAAATTCAATCTAATTTCCAAGCCATATCATATACTATTAAAAACATCTAATGGACTGAGTTTAAAAGAGAAAAATAAATACCAGTCTGGAAATACTGACAATGACATATTCTAAGGAAGTAATTAAACCTCAACATTATTTACCAAATCTTGAATAACTTCCTCCATTGTTGGGTTCCTTATGGAATATCTCAATCTAACTGTTCTTCACAGTATTTCACAAACTGGCATCTTCCCACGCAGAGAACATTGTTCCAAATTGTTTTACTAGCAAAAATTAGCAAGAGATTTTCCATTCATTTGCATGCGTCTGGGACTTTTGCGTGACTGATGTCAAACTGAAGAGTTTTATTTTTTAAGAGACGTTACTCTCTGTAATACTGCCCAAAATATCATTGCCAGCAATTTATGCTCATTCTTGAATATGACAGTGAACACCAATACCCCAGGGTAACCAAAGATGAGCTTGGGGTGAAAAGAAAACAGATGAAAACAATTAAGTAACTGGATATTTCATTAAGTTTCTTGCCACTTGAAGATAAGATATTCTGTCACAACAGATCCAAACAGTTGAACAACTAGTCCTTTTGTAAAATAATATGCAACCAGATTTCTTTTCAAACAAAAGCTGAATTTAAGAATAGATTTTGAAGCATAGCATTCTGCAACATCAGTTCAATCAAGTGTTCATGGACTGTTCATTCAAATGATTATAACTAATTTCAACCATTTAAATGGTCTCTGTGTAGTAAACTATATTACATTCAAGCATTTAACATAAATACATAAAAGCTGATATACTGCTAATGAACTTTTTTTTGATGGCCTTAAGTTCCCAGAATCCATTAAGATTTCTGAAAGGCCAAGATCTATTTGTGCCAGCTTAATTATCTAAGGGAGTGAGCCATTTGAAAAAAAACCTCTCTGATTCATAAGCTTCTTTCATAACTTTAAATGTGCTACTGCTTATCCAGCCTACACCACTACTAATGATACTAGTATGTGTGATAGTTATGTTGGCATATTCTACGGATGTAGTAATACAAGAGGGGATTACTTTCTCATGTTTTTTATATCATAATTCATAAACATATGTGTGTATATATATATGGAGAGAGAGATCAAAATTATCTTACTACGTGTTGCTTTTAGCATAAGCTCTACTGTCAATACCTTATCAATTTACAAATGAACAAAAACCAAAAGACTTGACAATACTAGAATACTGGCATGCATATAGTCAGTCTTGCCCTTCTTGAACATCCCCAAAGAACTAATAATCAAGAGATGCTTATTTTAGTAAACTATAAGATCTCAAAAATTTTTATCTACTTTATATTCAAATTTTGAAAAAATATATACACTTTAGAAAATATACAGAATTTAGTATATCCATGCTGAGTTTTAAGAAGTGTCATTTTAATCACATTTTCATCTGGATAGTGGTTTTGGCTGGGATAGAGTTATTTTTCTTCGTAGTAGCTCCTATGGTGCTGGTTTGGACTTGTGACCGACACAACATTGACAACACAGGGATATTTCAGCTATTGCTGAGCAGTGCTTACACAGTGTCAAGGCCTTTTCTGTTTCTCACGCTACCACACCAGGCAAGTAAGCTGCGGGTGCAGAAGGAGTTGGGAGGAGGCACAGCCAAGACAGCTGACCCCAACTGACCAAAAGGATACCATACCATACGGCATCATGCTCAGTATTTAAAGCTGGGGGAAGAAGAAGGAAGGGAGGGCACGTTCGGAGTTAGAGCGTTTGTCTTCCCAAGTAACCATTACACATGATGAAGCTCTGCTTTCCTGGAAATAGCTAAACATCTGCCTGCTGATGGGAAGTCCTGAATGAATTATTTATTTTGCTTTGCTTGTGTGCACAGCTTTTACTTTACCTATTGAACAGTCTTTATCTCAACCTATGAGTTTTCTCAAGTCTTAGCTTTCCAATTCTTGTCCCCATCCCACTGAGGCAGAGTGAGCAAGCAGCTGTGTGGGGTTTGGCCACTACCGGATTTAACCCACAGCAATATGTTAAATCTAAAGAACATCTTTCAGAATGGCTGAAAAAAATTGTGTTACTAAGTAGGAGGTATAGAAAGGAACCATCAATGTATTTTTCATGAGAAAAGGAAGGTCTTCCTATACAAAAGCCATTTATTTGTTTTTCACTCCAGTTTTGTTGCCAACAAAATTAATCTTTATGAAAGCCTGCTGGATGTCATGGTTTTGCTGATATAATTTAGAAACTGTTTAACCGCATTCTCTATTTCTTTAAGTTAATATTGTATGACCTGTTTTCATTAACTGCAGGATAAAATTTTTACCAGATACTTGTATTTCTCACTTCTTATTCATACAAATTTTCAGATCTTACTCTTGTGTAAGACTTTTCTGTTCTATATTTAAACAGAAATTTGGCATGCTGATTATCTCAGAAATATTTTACAGATATAAAAAAACCCAAACAATTTGGTTTCCTTGTGTTACTCTCGTACTAAACAAAGCATTACCTACTACTACTTATTCCTTATGAAAATTACCAGGAATAAAGTTTTTGATGATTACTCATTATCCATACAAGGGAGTCTTAGATGGTACTAACCAGTTTACAAGAAAAAATGGGCAAAAATAATAATAAAAAAAAGAGAGGAAGTTCTAAAATGAGGGAAAAGAAAAGTCTTTTTGGGGTGAAACAGGAACACCAGTGACTAAACACCCAGAATTTTGACAAAGGGATAGCTTTAATACCATATAAATTTCTTGGCTTTATAACTAGATTACAAACTAAATTGTGAATGTTTCCTCTGCTGTTGCCATAAACTTTCAACTTTCAATTTGAGCTTACTGGGATAATCAGTGACAAGAGCGGCATTTAGACTTTCCAAGTTCTAGCAGCTAAGCTAGTAGCTTAGCCTCCTATGGCTCTCTAGATCACCACAGTGAAAAAGCAGCTCCTTCAGGGCAAGTTAGCTTAGCCTCATGCCCTCCAGAGTACTCCTCTATCTCTTCATTGCCTATCTGAAGTAGCCTGTGAGACTACGATCCTGATTTAGATACCAGTTAGATGTTTAAATATAGATGACATGAACTGTTTTCTTGCATCCCCAAAAGTGCTTAAATTACCTCCTATGAGAGAACATGGACAAGAAATGAGGACTTCATCTCTACTACCTTCTTTAAATTACCACTCTCAAGAACAAGATAAAAAGGAACAGCAAGTGTCCAGTGAAATGAAACAGCTGGAAATCGTTTTGGGTTAGCACAGTTCAGAGAGCAGCTTGCACTTAGAATTATGATTTTCTTTCTATAAGTAAATCTTTTCTTGTGTGCTTTTACGTATGCATCAAAGCCCATCAAGGTTTCATAACTGCTTAAATGCTTATGATCTGTAAAAAAATTAAGAACCCTAATTTTCCCAATCACTGTAAAAGAAAAGAACATCTTTGTAATACAGATATATTTAACTTGTCTACAACCTTCTCCTTTGTTACTCCTCTCTTGTTTGCTTTACTCTCTGCTTTTGTGCACTGCTAGTATAATAAAATGTTGAAGCAAATCGGTGACTCAGAAAAGCAGTCAATGATTTAAAAAATTTCCCAGGAACTGCATTTCTTTACAACACTCAGCACATTTTAATTTCAAGAACATGTAATGAAACTCAGGCAAAAAAAATATCTTGCAAAGCAATGCATAGCCTTCCTTATTCCAAGTTACACTTCAAATGACGTATCTTACACAGTAGTTGTCCCTCATTCATCAATCACATGATTTTACTCTTGTAACCAGAACACTTCCAATAGCTGTCTGTATTTTAGACAACTTTCTGTTCAAATGGCCTTTCTCAGCTATTTTACATCAACCAATGCTACAGAACAGTGAGCCTAGTAGCTGCTTAAGTGCAGTGTGCTGGTAAAACATAGTAATTCTGTGCTGTGTACTGACATTTTCAATTAGTGCCTGTGGGAGACATTGTTACATCAAACACAACTACAGTTGTGTTTGTCTATACGCTAGACAACATTATTGCAAATCAGAAGAGACATTTGTGGAGGGAAAGAATGTTCCCTCATCTTTTGTGAACCCTCAGCAGTTTTTATTATTTACTCTAAGAGGTGATGATCTGTTATGGCTTCTGAACTTTCACCAGCTTATGTTATAAAGGAAAAACTGGGAATGCCAAGCTGTTGGGTAAACAACTCTAGCTCATTCAGAATACATATGTCCCTGCTGAACAAACAGATGTATAGATACAGGAACGTATTTTAGTTTGGTCTGTGAGTCTGTTTGGCTTTCACAAGGGATTTCAGAGAAACAGAACACTCCTTTACAAACAAATCAGTGTCTTATATCTCAAAGTGATTTGGGGGGGTATTATCCATTTGTTATCCTTTTCAAAGGAGGTTAGCAAATTTTAGCTGAAAAAAACTTGAGTCCTCAGGCAGCGATTAAAGTAATGGTTAGTAGGTGGAGAAATATTATGTTCCAGATACCATACATCAGAGACAGTCACCATGGCCACAAGAAAGACTTTTGCCTAAGGCTGTGCCTAAATTCACAGTCCATGCCTTCAACACAAAATTAATTTTGGAGTAATGGTCCTTGAAGGAATGGATAACTGAAACAGCAAGTTAACTATGGCTGGGGAATGCGTTACGATTTTTTGTTGAAGAAGCTGTCACAGTCAAAGAATGAATTAACACGGAAGGAATAGTCTGTCCTCGAAATCCAGTTTAGGTAGGTGAAACTTGTAGGTGTCAACAAAATGCAGTATCAGACTTAACAGAACTTTTAAAATGAAAGTTTTAATCCAAATTCTTACACTCTGAAAAGAGAAAAAGCATTTTAAAGTAATTGTTCTTGCAAATGACACAAGGGAATTTAAAAAAAATTTACTGTCTGTATGTTCCCTTCAAACATACAGTATTACTCCAGCATTTAGGAAGCCAGAAAAAAAATGAAAATGCATCAAATAATTGTGTTCTCCGGGGTGCTTTTACCCATGGCAGCCAACATTTAATATCCATCATCTAAAGTTTGATATTTGATGGTTGTTGTTGGATTTGGGGTTTTGTTTTGTTTTATGGTTTTTTTTTGGTTTTGTTTTAAATACTGCCTGTTCCTTTAGAGTCTCAGTAAAGGATATATGTCTCAAGTAGCTTTAAGAAATACAGAATGTTTTGTCTGAATAGCAAGTTTTTTTGTTTTTATTCACCTGCCATTCTAACAGGCATAGCCAGTGTTTCTGAAACGTCTACAGTTGAAACTACTGTTTTGCTCAGTGGAGTGGATAGGCTTCTTAATTTTCTTCAAAATTACAGCAATCAGCTGTTAAATAAGCATTATTGAAACTGTATTTACTTTTAGAATTAATCTAGATATCACATAGAAAAACCTGAAGCATTACTTTATTCTGACCCCTCTTAAGAAGAAAAGCAAGTCTGCCCATGTTCTTGGTGTCTACATGTTTTTCTACTTCAGGGCTCCCTGTGCAATGTATCAACAGTCTTTGCTATTCCATTCTTCTGACAATTCTATTGGTTGCTAAATTTCCCTTTCCTCTGAAGTGTTTCCAGTGCTATTTAGAGACAGATAAATAGCAAATTAAGTATAGTCTAACTTTTAGCATGAAATGGAAGCCCTTGCATTATTATGTCAAGTAGAGTCATTGTCCAAAAAGTCAGCTTTTGTGATACACAGTCAGCTTTGTGTGATACACACCCCAACTCTCTTCTGCACTAACCTTCTGATCTTTGTCATACTAAGTTAGTGACCAAATTCCCATGGGCTTCACTTCAGACTAGCTATTTTCTTACAGTTGAGAAATACAGTAATTTTAAATCTTAAGGTACACAGACTTCTATCAATGATGTATTTAAAAATTAAGAAAATTATATGCAACGTGCATTCTAATTTGTTCTGCTCACATATTGAATTTCAAGCTGCGAAATTTCTTTCAATATTTACATCCTTTAATATAATGTAAAATTATCAAATATTCATCATTTGAAATATTAGAAACTAACTCAATTTAATGAATTATAGCTGCATAAGCATTTCTAGAAAACATGTTTGCTTAATTATCATTGAAAACAGGATCATCACTACTTAATTATTATTGTGCAAAGATATTGCAGCAGATTACAAATAAAATTATGGTTGCTGATTTAAGCAGAGAAGTTTGCTATCTTTTTTTTTCATCATTGCTATCAGGATAAAGATGAGAAAATCTGGTAAGACATCAGGGATTCAAACTTCCAGCTAACCCAGATGTCACTTATCATTCCAAAACTGCACTGAGATAAAAACTGATATACAAACTAATAAAACCTCTAGAGAGAACAAAAGTCTACATTCTACAAACATGAATTTGGGCTTAGACTTTCCAAGGATAAACAGAAACATATAAATTTAAACCACATGAGTAGTGGAATAATTCATATGTTTATACTTACCCATTTGTGATATGGGAAAGCAACAGTACAGTACAACTTTTTTTAGTGGAATGATCCAATTTGTTAACAACTTGGTTAACTAGTTATCAAGTAACTGTAGAAGAAAAATATTTGATTCTCATTATTTTTCTAAACTTATTTTGCCAAATATGCTAAGTATAAAAAAGTATATTTCCTATAATAGCCAAACAAGTTCTTTTTTTTCCCCCTACGAATGCCCACCATTATGAGCAAGAGGGTCTCTTTCAAATACTGTATCTAATGATAACAGCAAAAGAAATTGATTATCAATATTGAAAGTCAGACCTGACAAACCCACCAATTTTTAGACTGTTAGCTTTATTATCAAATAAATGATGTTATTTAGAACTGTGACATAAAATGTCTTCCTTTAAAAGAAATTCCCGCTGATTAATTTCTGCACATGCAACTGCATTTATGTGATAAATATAGTTGTTCTCTAATCTCTAGTACCAGTTTAGTTAAGGACGTTAATTTATGAGAAGCTAGAAACAAACACAAACTTTTAATAAAAACCTTTTGAGTCCACGTTTCCATCAAGCTAAGGTTGTCACATTTGCATTTACTCTATGTTTACATCACTTTTATTAAACATCACATTCAGTAAACAATTTGCTGATCCTTTGTGCCTTGCTCTATCCAAAAAAAACCAATTCGATTTGCACCTAGAAATATGTTCATTATATTAACAAAAACTGTGTTCTAATGCAATTGAAAGTGACAGCTCAAGTATTTGAGTGCCAATAAATTAACGCACCTCACAGTAAAAGTGAAAGAAGGATCCATAGCATAAAGAGAATCAATTTAATGGTCTTCAAATGTAGATTGTAATTATTTAAGCCCAAAATTTAGTATTTTAAATATCCATTTTCAAAAAGTATAATCATCAACATAATTACTGCTACTAAATATCTATTGGGAAGAATAAGAAACAAAATATGCAGTTTCAGATTTCTGTAACAATAAAGGACATAAACAATATTTTATTATGCTTCTAAGCTTTCTACTCCACCACCTTATCAACCAATGCTCTTTTGGTACCAGGTCCACAAATACGTGCAGCTTTAGCTTGTCTAGGAAAGATCTCTAGTACTAAAAAAATTAGGATTTTATTTTTACTATTATGATGTAGCATTCTTTTAATTTTAAATTAATAATTTAATCTGATGGTTATAAAGCAAATTGGAAAATGTTTTAATTTAGACTGTTTTCCCCATAGTGATGAATTTTCCCATTTTAACTTGAAACGTGCATCAATCTCTAATCAAGGGCACATCAAAAATTGACCTTGATTCTGATAGTGTTTATGATTCTGCTTTATGTGGCTGTAACTCATTTCACTTAGATAAAGCAACTGAACTGGAGCATTTAATTTTCCTATCTTCAAATAACATAAAGGTTTGTTAAAATGTAAACTCATGTGAGATACTAAGTCTTGCATGCAAGTAACAAAACCAAGAAATTTTTACTATCTACACCTGAAACTTCAGATTTTATATTTGATGGATACAAACGTCAAAATCGTAAGTACTCCTTGCTTTATTCATCAAGACAACTGAATTGCAATTTTTTTCCTTCATGCAAAATCAATTTACATGGTATATTTGAAATATTTCAAATCACATTATTCTTATTAATGTACAAAACAATTCCATAAATGTAATCGCCATGAGGAATGTATTTACAAAATTGTATTAATTAGCCTAGTGATACTAATAAAATTTCAGAAAAGTTTAAGAAGACATCTCCCAAATACATTGAAAGTGGCACTTTCTAAAAAAATTTCCAGATAAGAATATTTTCTGTATATATGTAGATGTGCATGTATATATTATCGGGGGTGAAGGAGTGGGGTTCTACAGCCATTTTTGATACAATACAAGCTGCGTGACCCAAGATCTCTGTACAAAGCTTTACGTAGCAGAAGCAAAGAGAAGAGTTACCTTGCTCTTTCTATGTGGGAGAAATGCAGTTAGGCTAAGCATACAGGATAGGAAGAAAAACAGAATGGGTGAAGGAAACAGAGGAACAAGTGTATTCCCAGGTTTGCCATGGAATGGGAATCAGCGCTTGGAAGCTGTGAAAGACACAAATATGTGAAGATGACCACTGTACCTGGATTGTGTCTGCAAGTTGTGGACTTGATTAATGAAACTTAAAGGTAAGGCGTTTGTGAAATCATGCCTGGCATGTCAAGCATTGCCTGATCTGAAACTTTCATATTATTTTCTTTAAAGGAATCCTTTACATTTCAATTTCTACTTAAATGAGATTTGCCCAGACTTGAAAAGAAGGCAAATCGGTTTTTGCCAGGTGACAAGCAGTGCAACAAGTTTAAAAATCAAAGAGAAAAGTTTTATCGCCTACCTTTCTCTCTTTGGAAGTTACAAATATGCTAAGTAGCAGCACATGAAAGAGAAACAAATTAAAAATATGCTAATACATTGTATTTCTTTTATTATACGGCAGGAAGTATGCAGCTTGGATAAATCAAACTACACAACATAATTAAAAAACGAATGTAACATTCTAATGATGACTAATAGAAAATGATAAAGAGTTCATAAATAGAAAGTACTAAACACACTAATTAGGACATCAGAAGCTGCAAGGGAACCATGTATCTTAAAACTAAATGTCTGCTCCCCCTCTTCAGTGAGAAAACACTCAAACTAATCAAGACAAGCTTATGTATGCTGAATAAGGGCTTCTGTTCCTTTAATTGCTAATGAAATAGTTGAACTTAAAAGGCTGAGCAAATTAATAATAATCTTCCATTACCAAGTTAACAACTTTTATCTTGGTTGGTGACCTGCTCTCAGGAGCTACTTTTGATGTACCCATTCAGATTACTACTTTATACAGTCCCTCATAGATCTTTAATTGTCTTCAACCTTGGTAATCTCAGAAGTCTTCCCAAAGTGACAAAGTAGTTTGGGTTTATTTGGCTTATTCTCATGAAGATTTTCCAAATCAGTTCAGAGATGAGGTGCTAGTTAGAATTTTATTAGTAACAAAACACTTCAGGGTAAAGGGGAGCATTCTCAAAGAAAACAAGAACTTTGGTAAATACTCTCAGGTTATTTACAAATTCTTGTTATAGCTATGTTGCTATTTTAGACTTTAAAGTGCAGAAAAGAACGATTTTTTAAATTTAAATATTTATTCTGCATCTATTTTTTCACTTGCAGAACATAAAAGTAAGAGTGGAAGTAAGAATCTGTAAAATACTAAAGCACTTTAATATGCATTAGAAGCTAAAAGCAATAGAAAATTTTTCTGGAAGACAAAATGGGAGTCAGAAATAATAATAAAACCACCATAACCTGAACAAACACAAAATACCACAGAAAGAAGGTGAACCAGAAAAATATCCTATCCGAAGAGAAGTATCGGTTTCATCAAGTAAAACAAAAATCAGCTGAAGTTCTGAAACTTCTTTTCCTTCTACACTGTTATAAAACCAAACACACACACACACACCTCTCTCTCACCAAACGTGCATATGCATAATTCACACATACACACAGTGCTTATGGAATTGTTTCTGGAAAGCCAATAGCTCAGCACTTAGGGATACAGCCATACCCAGGCTGAAGTCTAAAACTAAGACTTTCTGAGTCCAAGTGAGCTCTGCTAACCTGTGCAACAGCAACATTTTCTTACTACAGTCAAGAACATTAAAACCCAAGCACTGAAATTCACCATACAGAAATATATGGTACAAGGAACTGAAAGATTTAATAGAGAACATATAAGAATATAAACAGGGATCCCAAATTAATCCCAATCAAGTCTGTTTAAAATTGACAATTTAAATGAGGTCTTTAATGTGATCCCATTTCCAATTTATATATTTATAATGCTTCTTTTTCTGGGATGCTACTTGCAATTATTTGAAGAATAGCACGCAGAAAGAACCAAATGTCTTGCTGAACAACTGGGGAATAAAGCACAAATTGTAACTATGCTAAGTATTCTTGCTGATTTAAATCTTTCTGACAATCCCTTTGGAGGCAGGAAAAACATTTGGGTAAATTCATTTAAATCTCCTAAAATCTTTCTGCTTTATTCTCCTGCAGTAGAACTTGTGAGGTGAATTTAAATTTTGGAAATACTGGCATTTTCCACAGATATCCACAGCTTTATCAAAAAAGCAGGAGAGATAATGAAAATCCTGACAAATAAAATACACAACTAAACTGGATTAATATTATGAAGTAGTACAATAAGAAGTTGTTATAATGAAAAGAACAAATAAGAGCACTAATGCTCTGTTTCAAGACTAAGGGCGCTTGCACTCACGTTACAATTTCAAAAGGTGTCAAGCATATTTTGCTATAAAATTTTTACCAAAAAGGACCTGTATAACTATGTTTATCATTAACACTAAAAAAATCAACCTTCCTTTCTTCAGAATACCAAAGAAGGTACTTATTCTACTGATGGCTAACGTATTGACAGTTATCAGCAGAAATTAAGTACAATTTTTTTTTTTTTTTTTTTTTTAGGCCTTCAATGTATCTGCAAAACTTAAATGCTATTTTGAGAGGTGCAAGGAGGTTTGCCTGACTTTGATTCTGGTACCAAAATGATGGCACAACTTAGTTACTGAAAATAAGTCCCTTATCCCAAATTAAAACCATTCAAACAGTCCACTCTGGAAATACAAACTGCATTCTCACTGTAAAAGCAGTTGTGCAGGTGTCAAACACTGACCATATCTGCAATACCACATTGTTGCTTTATGAAATCTGAGTGGGTTTTGTTGTTTTTTTTTTTGTGAGGTTTTGTGTTTGGGGGGTGGGGTGTCGTTTTTTTTTTCTTTTAACTATAGCTTTTACTACTGACACATGAAAGTGCAAGCAATTTAAAAAAAAAAAAGTCCATTGCTTTACCTATCAGACTGACAGATAACAGAGCATGTGCATCACAGAAATAAATACAAAGGTAAAATAACATCAAAGGCAACACCTGATAGCTTGGGTCGCAACAGCAGGACTTAATCTATCCTTAAATGTTTTCATTAAAACACATTCCCTTTTTGTTTAACTCAGCAGCTTGCTTGGGCAGATGTGTTTGTTCAGACGCTGGAAGACAAAGTTCTGTTTTCTAACCTAACCCTGTACAGAGCAGCTGGACAGACATAAGGCACATGAGCCTCAACTGGTGCCAATTAATTGCCACATGTGTGCAAGTTAACACAATACATTTGGCTACTGGTTCACCAGTAATTAAGTTCCCCTTGATGTATCACCTACCAACTAAAAGAAAATATTCACAACCCTTAAAGACCTCATTATTGTAGGTCAAAATATAATGGTTTTGTAAGAATTCAAACATATAAATGAAAAGACATTTTCTTAAAGCTCCCTTCAATACAAATGCTGAAAAATTCCTTTATTGAGTACTAACATGAAAGTTATTCAAACATGTTTTTGTAGGGACAGTAAAAACCAGGAGTGTGAGAGCTGGCATTCATACTAGTTGCCTGTCAGCTCCTAAGGTTCTGTGGTCTGAATTGCCCGATGGAGACACTGACCACAAAGAAAAATTACAGTCCTAAACTTCAGGCCTCCAAAGTCATCTTTGTTAAGATGCCTGAAAATGATAGCAAACACCCCAGAATGTTAAATATCCAGTGCCATCATATTAATATTAATGTGTGAGTCTTCATCCAGAACATGCACGCAATTATAGTTCCCAGTCTTGGAAGAGGTAAAAAGGATCATCCCTGCGGAATCTGAGGTCATCTCGTCTTTAAGAATCTGAAGCAATGTAAACCCCCTAAGAAAAACGCATGGCAGGACAGGAAATTAAACTCTGACTTTCCTGTGGGTTACACCCTAGGCTTTGGATCAACTTTACTATGCAAAAAGAAATTATGAATGAAAATTAACTCATTAAAAGTCTACCTGTAATTAACACTGGGGGGGGGGGGGGGGAGGGGAACAGGAGCCCCCCTCACCCCACAAAAGTTCTACTAAACACTAACTTATGAAGATCCCTTTAAAATAATACTGAGTATTCCGGGTGTCTGTCTCTCACAGAATCCTGTACGCCATCTACCTACTTCTCTTCTTTAAAGATAATATAATTAAATCAGGTATCGACTGCCTGCCTGACACGGTTGATTCATTTCTAATTAACACTGCTGCAACAGTGGAGCACAAAAATAAAAAAAAATTTAAAAATAGTCTGGGCAATATTCAGACTTTTACTAGAATAACACCTTTTAAGAAATCAAAAATGGTTTTCAAAAGGCTAAAGGTTAAGCAGGAATAACAGTTACCTAGTGGAGAAGTTACTGTATTTCTGTTTAAAAAAAGCAACAGGCTGGCTTAAAGAGAGCATGGCCAGGGCCTTTACATTGATGGTGGGATTTCCTCTCACAGCTACTTCCTAAGTTTAAAAAAGTTACTCTTGTGAAAGTCTATTTTACTATATTAGTCCCTCTTAGTCTGCTGCTTATGGACATTCACATAATTACCCAAGATGCACCGTAGAAATCTGTTAAATTTGAAATGGTGCCATTTCTATTAAAAACCCAAAGGAAATCCTGAACATGAATTTTTTCAGTTTAAATCACTTTCTCCCGCAGTTTTCATGTGGAATTTCTTGCTTAGGTGTTCCTGAGAATCAGAACCATGCTGAAAGCCTTGGCAGAATAAGGTTTTCAGTGTCAATCTTTTTTAAGTCTTGGAAAATGTCTAATATTGCAGTGATCACATGAAAAGCTGTCATTTGAGTTTACCAGAATTAAAACTTACAATTCTGCTTGCTATTGCAATGTGCCAAGCATAATTCCATGCTTTTTCAGACAAAAGCTAAGGATAGCAGTCAGCTCTAAGTTAAGAATGAGTTAATATTTAGTGTCTTTTGGGTTTGATGCAAATAAGCATAAAAAGAACTGGTTACTTATTTCACCTGTTACGTGAAAACTAAGTGAACATATCTGAGGCTGAAACATGCCCGTTACAAAACCAAAAGGCTTTTGCAAGATGTTACGTGCTTTATTGATGCTAGCATTACGGTCTGTTCCTAGGAATAGCAATAAACACTGTACAAACACCTTCAGCAGGGAAAGTACCATCACTATGCTGCTCTGCCATTGCCGTATCCTCTCCGGTGAAGCAACAGGAGCTACCTGCAGCCCTTCAGACAGTGTGTGTGCAAGTGGCTGCTCCCTGACTTTGCTTCCCACTGTTTGGAGACATTGCTCAGCCAGCAATACCTAATTTCACACAAGCATAGAAATCAGTATTGCCACAAATACAACAAAGCAACTCTAAGTCATCCTTGCTCACCCCAGTTCCCTACTAACACAGCGACAGCGATACTCGAACAAATTTCAGTGTCAGTCCTCCATGAAGAATAGGGCTAGTCAAGCTTTACAGTGCTATAACAAGCTGCTTGCATTTTCAGGACTTATTATTGTATTAACATGCGGTGTACATTCTTAAATAAAATTTTATTCAGAATCCTGAGTATTAGAAAAGTCTATACAGTGCTTAAATAACTGCAGTATTACTGCGATACAAGTTGGGAGCTAGGCACAGATTTTAAAATATGCCTGCCAATGAACACTGTAGTAAAAGTTTCATAAACACCTAGACATGTTTTTTTATTTATTGTAGCAGAAGTTGGAGATCTTCTAGCATTTTAACAGGTCTCATCCTTATTTCTAAATGCATAAAAATACTGTATAAAACAGTGTCATGGACCTAGTTCTACTATACGCAACACTGGTAGATAAAGGACACTACCAATTTTGGTATGCTCTAAAAGCTTAATTTCAATTTTATAGGACTTGAAAAAAAAATATGGGGGGAATAAACCCTAAAAGCACAAGCTACAAAATACTTCAATTCTGCCTGAGAGGATATTCCTTTTTCTCCTAAAGCATTGTTTTTATGTGTTCTCTCTGTAATTGAAAAATATATTCACTTGAAAGGTAATGCTGAGAAGACAGTTAAAAGTAAAAAAAAAAAAAAAAAAGCGTGATTAAGATGGCAGGTTACAAATCAGAAACTATTTTTTGTGAAAAATCATGTGAGAAATTCTGAAAATTCAGGTGGAAATTAGGTCAGACTGAAGTTTTCATTATCAAAAAGTTTACTCAAAAATTTGCATCAAAATGGACAAGTTCACAATATCCATTTAAGAAGAGAGAGAAAAACACTGAAGCATTAGTTTCAAGACCTTCTGCTGAGAATTGGAAAGTTTGGAATCTCTTAAAATGCAATTCAAACAGTCCCCAGGTTCTCACCAGAAAAGTCAATGAAATTGGTGCAATTTGCAAAACATGGATAAAATTATTTTTCTTTGATGGTAGAACAAAACATTATTTTATAAAACTTACAAGTACTTTTAGAGCAAATCAAAGTGTCTATTGGAATATTAATTCCCTCTTCAATCCTCGTGACCGTTGGCAGCTGCTATTCTAACAAAAAGCACCTGAAATGATAATGTCAGAACATTTCAAACTATTTTGCTAATAATGCAATCAGAAGTCCAGTAAGACCAGCAAAAATGCCAAATGCCAACTTCTCATTTTCATATCACAGTAGATATTTCTTGGAGAACTTCTGTTCTTTTTCTATACTTCAACCTTCTCTTGCTACCAACGAAATTCTTCTTAGGACAAGAATACAAAACATGGTTTAGAAGGACTGTGCAGCAAACTCATTTCCTGTTGTTGCCTTTATTTCCCTTTCATATATGTTACTATACTTAGCTAAAAAAAAAAAAAAAAGAAAAGAAAAAAGACCAATTATACACTCTGGAACTACAAAGATTATACTCTTGAAAAGAAAATGGAGTATTATAGAACATAAAAGCTGGAATTAACAGCATATGTGTACTGTATATCCTGTATACACCTTATCATGTAGCTTTCTTCTTAAGTAACTATTCCAAGGAAGTATCAAGAGTATTACTTCACAATTAGGACATCAACTTCATACAGTTCAGAATTCATCACTTGTGAAGTTATTTCAAGTTGGTTTCACTGTTTTTACAGAAATAATCTGCTGCTGGAGAGTAAATATCTGAATTATCTTGTGTTTACATTTCAGATATATATTCCCTAAAGCAGAATACGGTAAACAGAAGTTTAATGTAAGCTTTCTGTCATCCTTCGCTTTATGCTGCACATAGTTCCTGATCCCTCCTAAATGACTCTTCTCTCAATGTTATATAGACTTCAAAGCCCCCTCCCCTTCATATTTGTAGCCTTTCTGAAGAATGCAGCCTAACAGGTAATATATTTTAATGGGCCTTTGGAGATACCACAGCATTGCTAAAATAACACAAACTCAACAAGCAGAGCAAGTCTGTGGGAGCTGCACAATATGGCTTCACAGTGGATGAAGATTTTTCTTCAATGCAAGAACTGTAAAGTTAACAGAGGCAAGAAAAATGTGATTAGGAGACAGATTTCTTCATACAGGTACTTGATTTCACAGCAGTTGGTCTCGGAGGTGCTGAGTAAAACTACACTTGAAATAATATAATCCCTAAAGATCCATACTGAACTGCTAGGCAGAGTGTCCTGAAAGAATGGAAATCACAGTCCTGTTAAATTTGTTTCTCATACACAGAGAGAACATTCTTGGAGCTTAAATCTTTATTATCTTGACAGGATGCGTGACAAAGGGACGTATTTGTTAAACCAGTGACATATTGTAAGACTGCAGCTCAGATTTATGCTTTCGTCTAACCACCAGTTAGACAAAAGCAGGACTGAAGCTACTCTTTCCTCACTTTGCTGTATAACCCTTTCATACCGGTTTTTGCAACTTATTATTGGACTCTGGCTTTCCAGTATTTCAATACAATATAATCTTGTTCATTAGAGTAATGACAACACTTCCAATAAATGGCTCCCAAGGCCACTGTCAAATAGAGGGAACAAAATATAGGCATTGCTAGGAAAATGAGATACTGTTTCCCTAAAACAAGTTACTTCAAAACAAGTTTCTTTGTAGGTTGGTAAGTCAACGTCATTTTGCAGAAATAATTTGATTCCTTTCAAAACATGGGGGTTTCCCCGGTTACACAACCTCCTTGGAATGCAGTGGGGCTGAATATTGGTACAATATAAGAACAGATATGCTGGAAAGATGCTGCAATAGAGACCCAGAAAACCTGGAGAGTCCCTTAAATGGAATTACACAGACTTTTGACTATGAAAGCACAAGCTCAGCCAGTGCTGAAAACAGAATGCTCTGCTTTTATCTAATAAGAGGCACACCTTGAGAAAGCATAAGATTAGAACTCAGAAGTTTCTGTTTCTACTTCTATCTCTGCCTCTCTATAGAGAGAAAAGTTAATTTGACCTCTGCAGTTCTGATGTCCTTTAGGGAAAAAAATAAAGTTTTACATATCTCTGGAAAGCAGTTTAAGATGAGCAGATCGAAAGCATTACTATAAAATGTAGATATTCTTCATTTTGAAAAGAAGACATCTTTAGATGATGTTTGAAGACATTTTGGAGACAGAGAAGCCTTTCAATTGCGCTGCTGCATTTATTTTTTTTTTCCAGCATTCACACCTATGAAAAACTTTGACGCATCTTGAACTAGCTTTTTGCTGTGTCAGCTTTGTAAAGGTTGAAAATTCTCTGCTGAAATATAAACAAAATTAATCTGAGCTAATGAATTAGTTTTGAGTCTATTAGATTCCTTTTTCTCTCTTTAGAAGGAATTTAGATTATCGTGAACACTTCAAGAAAAGTCTTCAGCTGATGAAAATCATAACTGCAGTGAATGGAAAAGTAACAGTTCATACCTGCTGAGATATGCTTTTATGATACTGTTGGTATCTTCTGGACAACCTATTTAGAAGCTGAGGAAGCAGGCCAACAGTTTCTTATTTTGGAATGTATTCCTCAGTTTTTTACTCATTAACGTATTTAAAAAATCATATAAAGATACAATAGACTGAAAATGCGAAAAGCAGAGGGTACCTCTAATTGCAGAGCATGCAATCACCAAAAAAATAAAAGACGACACCCTTGCATTTGTAATATTACGCTATTCCATAGGGATTCAAGGTTTCAATCCTAGTGGTTCTGCAGAAAAAGTCATTTAACTTCAGGTATTTTTGAAGAAATCTCAAGTTTTTAAAGGCTGCACAATATTTGGCAAAAAAATTAGGAAACACAGATTAGGCGAAGAAATCTGTGTAGGTCACATGAATGTTAAAAAAGGAACAGTCAAAAGTCTGTTAAAACAGTCCTCCTCTACCAACTGTAAAATCAATATTTCTGATAAAATATTATCAGAAAAAAGGTCAGAGAATTATGGCTTACTGTACTATGAGGTCTTTTACAAGCTTGTCACAGAAACTCCAATTTCCTTCACTAAGTGTTTGCCTACTTTATATGATAAAAGGAATATTCAAGGCCTCATTGCTTTAAAATGCTTTTATAAAAAAGAAGTTATGATGTTTAGAAACCTGTATTCAGGTTCACAAATCTATCACTAGTTGTAAACAAATGGAACTTGACCTTTCTGTATGAAGCCCATGGGAGTCCACTCAAGTCTATTCCTGCATGTCTGGTAAGATAATTAAGTGCTTAGCCTTTTATATTTAAAGACAGTTATTTCTGAATTATTTTTTCAACCGGTTGTACCACCAGATTGGATCTACCATACTTGAGAATTATTTTATATACACTCTAAATAACAATTTAGCAGCTTGCAAAGAGATTCAGAGCTCTTCAAGTGCCTGACAGCAGCATACAAAGCAGAAGTCAGAAGTTTTAAGTAGTTCTGACCCATTCTGCGAGCATAGCTTGATAACTGCATTATTCTGTAAAAAATTGAAATGATTCTTTAATTAAACAGAAATAAAGATGAAATCCTATAGGAAACTTTATTTTCCTCTATAAATCAGTCATTCCTAGTTGGTCTTTCAGAAACCGCATCATTAACTAAGACTATTAAGAGCATAAAGTAAAAGTCTGTGCTACCAGAAACCTCTCTGCAAATACACTCTGATTTCCCTAACAGGGTTTCATAGGGGAGTAGGTGGCATAAGAACAGCTTTGCCAACTTAACCACTTCAGTGATGTCCTCTCCTGGCAGGTTTCCACTGTGTATTTTATCCTCCAGGGCAACCTGCTCAGAAGCATCAACCAACTGGCATTCCTGATAATCACACACAGTCTGAAAAGTGGGGTTTTTTCTTTATTTTTTAATGAGAATGATTACAATCAATACAGATTCTGCATTGCAAGTGCACTTCTGTAGCAGTGGCAGAATCACCACGGCCACCTACGCTGCTTTGCAGGATCCTTACTTAAAAGATAACATACTCTTTGCAAGGTGTGTGTGACATTTCTAAATGACATACACCGAGAATTTTTTTTTAAATTGACATTTGTTAGTTCCTCCTCACTCACCCCTTCCCTCCATAGAGTGAGAAATCGTCAGGGAGACATATGACGAACCATACAGGAAATGACTGCCAAAATGTTTCAGTGTGGATTTAACTGACAGTTCAGAAAGCGGAAAATCCTTTATACATTTCTTATGTCGAAAAACTAGTGCATGCAGATTAGAGTGCCCCAGTTTCTTTGCAGAGGGAGCTCTCTTCAACCACCTTTTGTTTTCCAAATTAGATACTGCTTTTCTCACTAGCACAAAAATCCTACATTCAAACAAGATTTTAAAAGGATTTAGTTCAGCAGCTAAATATAAGGATACTATGCACATCTGATAGGACAAAATTATGCACTCTCTTTTCACTCCCAACTCTATGACTGCTTCTACTTGGTAACACAGGGACCATATACTATATGCATACAAATAAAAGCTAACCAAAATCTGATCTGGCTTAACAATCTCTTGATCATCAAGTACATCACACAGTGCTGCTAAATTAGCAATACTAAAAAGTAATCTGTTAAGGGATAAACTCTTCGTTTCCCTTTAATACCTCATTCTGGTTTTTAATTCTGGTCAAATGCTGTCCAGCATGAAGCAGTGATGAGGCTGGTAGTGAAGAGACAGGCACAGAGACAGCACCTGCCTTAAAGAAAAAGCAAGACAAAATAATGCAAGAAGGCAAGAAATGAAGATGACCAAAATGTAAAAATTCTCTGCATCACAACATAAACTAATATCTAAACAGAGAAAGAAAAATATACTTTGCAGTAATACATTTGAAGTTGCCTCCAGTAAGATATTTTTGTTTTGCTGGTTTTGCACCTTATACACACCTATCTACAAAAAGAGAATTTCAAGGAGTAGCAAGGGCAGGCTCTTTGGTAAGGGAAAGTGAAGCAGGAGCCCAAAGTCACAGCAAGGCAGGCAGGGCTGTGCCCTCAGTGACAAAGGTGCAGTCCCACAGGACCCAAGCAAGGCATACAGGGCAGGTCCAGTGATGGTCACCAGGCTGTGCCAACTGTGCAGACTGCCAGGCATGTCTATAGTGACAGGGCAGGTCTAAGTCAAAATCAGCATCAGAATCAGGGAGGTACAAGACTGGGCACCAGCATACCTGCAGCATAGCTCAGGCAGAGACCAAGAGCAAGAACCAGAGCTCAAAACCAGCCCCTGGCAAAGAAGGGGCAGATCCCTGCTGAGGATCCTCAAGACTGCAGAACTGTGCCATATCAAGGGTGGCCTAAACCCCCAAGAGCGGGTTTGTGCTCCAAGCTTGACAGCCAATGGCATTTTGTAGGTAAAGAGTGAGTTAGAGTCATAAGGGATAAGATAAATTCCCATTTTTGTTATCAACTTGCAGTATAACCTGCAAACTCAAGCAAGCCTCTTTATTGTTTTGTTTCTTCTTCCTCTCCTTGTCTGTTATCACACCCTCTCTCACGCAGGGCCCCCTTATGTACCTGTCTGCATGACTCAATTAAATGAAGTCAGGTGCTATACCACAAGCAATAGTGATAACATGCCTCTCCCTGCTGTAAATCTGGAGCCAGGAAGGAGTCACATTCAAAAGCACACTCAAATAAAAAAGATGCAATTCCACTACATGTTCAGACAAAAATCCTTATGAATTTAATCACTCCAAAATGAACTTCATGCATCTGAAAGATTCTAATCTCCAGAGAACAAAGATCATGGCCAGTTTTAAATAAGGTTTCCTAATTATCAGAGTACAAAGACAAGGTCAGGTCTATTGTACACATAGCTTTTCTTCTCAAGGACACCACAATAAATAAAGAGAAACAGCAACAAAAATATTTTACTTCTGCCCTGAAAAAGAACAGAAAGAAATTCTGTCTACAAGGTAAATTTCCCAGAAAGCAGCTGGCTCCAAACTCAGAAATTAAAATAAAAGTCATCTGTAACTACAATACTGCTAACAAAATGCTCTAACACCAATTAATATTAAATGTGGTAAAATTCCCAAGATTCAGTTCACATAAAGAGCAAAAGAAAAGTGTTCTAAACAGAACCACTAAAGTGTTTGAGGAAAGGATGTTGCAAGAACAAACACTGTCTGTCTCCAAGTATTCAGCTTTTAGTATTTTTCCATCTATACTGAAAGCCAGCAATCACTTGGGAGGATGATGTATTGATGAAACATACAAAAACAGATACTTGCGCATTTGACTGCCTGATGGAAGAGGAAAATGATTAAGAAAAATCTCAAGAGGACAAGGTCACAGATGTGAAGAAGCGATCCTGATACTTTCAGGTGAAGTACTTTTGGCACGTAAAATATCCATTTAGAACTAGAAACACAGATCTTAAAAATAATTATGACAAAGATAAAACTTTGTGATGATCAAGTAAGAATGTCATGCAGTTGATACATCATAATTCAGTTCACATATTATTAGAGAAAAGTGAATCAAAAAGACCTGAGTTTGAGTTTGTTCTAAAGTTGCTGTCTGTCAGCTGTTTTGATATAGATAACTAAAGATGTCTATTCAATGTGAAACACAGAAAATGCTGTTTCTAAATGACTTGTTACCCCAAGTATTCTTATATCATTTCAGGATAACAAGACAGAAAGAGCTAGGCAAGACTGACTTTGATTGTGGATTTCAAAGACAGCATTTACTGAATTTGAAATAAATAGTGCTTAGGGAATCTCAGCTATGTGCTGAGCGGGGGTCAGCGCTGTCACAGTTCCAAAACTTTTAAATTATCCCCGAGTCTTCTTTACCTCATTAAAAAGTATATTGTTTGTGAATAAAACCAGAACATTGGAAAAACAATTGTTTAACTTTATCATAGATTGTCACAAAAATAAGTTATCATTGCTGTTATCTTTCCTGAGGGAAGGTATCATCCTTGTGCTCCTATGTGATGAAATGATCTAAGCGATGCTAAGAAACCATAAAAGACTTACATGCGTGTAAAGGTAATGTTCAGGATAGGAAGTGTGGAAGATGACATTAGCTGGCCTCTTGTAAAAATCCCTCTAGCTAATTAGGATAGGGGGGACATCAGGCTAAGGTCAAGTATGGGAACACTGGGAAACAGTAAACACAACTGCAGATTGCCACATTGCCTGTGATACACAGGACAGTCCTGCAGCATGACTGTAACAGAACTTTAATTTCTATTCAGAGATTTGCTTTCCATTAAGCAGAAGACATAGAAGCATTCCTTACTTCCTTCACCTCTTGATTCATTTTTTAAACAGGAGAGCTATATTCTCAGATACTGAGGGATCAAAAATGGGCTTCATAGAACTAAGCTTGGGGTGCGTGTGTGAAAAATCATACTGTATTTCTAAAATATCACTGAGGATCCACTTTGCTTTAATCTTACTCTTCTACCAAGTGATCGTGCAACAGTGGGCGGGTGTAGCAGGTACTGTATGCGCAGACTCTAAGTCTTCTGTGCCTGTCTCATTCTCACCAAAACAATTTTCTCTCTAATTACAATGATGAAGATTAGGAATTCTGAGTGTGGGATGATCAGTGTTAGCCTAAAGGAAGATTTTAAAGGCAGATTATTTTTCTTCTTGAGGCTAGCAAATGTCTAGAAAACTTTTGTTGTTGTCTGGTTAGACAATATAATCAAATGCTGTTTGCTCAATATGAAGCAAAACATTACAGGTAAAACATTCCTATTTTGCCTGAAAAGAAAGCTAAATTTTTCACTAGAAAAATGTTTTCAATGTCATTTTTTTCATCCATCTTAGTAAACAGATAAACCTGTCACTTTTTCAAGGTGAGACACACAATTTCAGTCTCGCTAAAAAGTCTAAAAATTAACGACATAACTAGTCATTTTTGGAACAGCTCCTGCGTTCAGTTTTGGGGCAAAGTGTGGGGTGGGGAGAGGGAGACACAGCATCCTCTAGGATGTCATAGGTGGCACCCATACTACTTCCAGCTAGGGTCGTCAGCTATTCTGTAACACTCAAACTTCCAGCCATCAGTGGGCAACTCGGTCATGTAAAAAGCAGGAATTCATAAACTAGACAAAATGACTTTGAAGACTCTAGGAATGACCCTGATTCTTTCTATAACTTGATAAAGTTTCATGGATTGTGATCCCATAACTTTCTGTTTCCAGAGCCAGGCAATAAAAGATAGGCACTAAATACCATAATCCAGGATTTTCAGGTACTGAGCAGCTGCATTTTTTATTAGTGTCAATAATGTTGGCACCCGATAATGTTAGCTGTAAGTTTGCAATTGTTGCTGCTAGAAAATCAACCACTGAAATGGTATAGTTAACGTTAAACAATAATTTCTGGTGAAAAAGGAAAAGTTTACTGACAGGGCCAGGCCTGAAACTCACAGGTGTCCGTGGTACTTCACTACTAGCTTCCATAAGGGTGAAACAAGGCCACCAACAGACGGTGCTCAACAGTCAGTCCCATGTACTTCAGTTCTATGAGCTGGATAGATAAGAGGTTTTGTTATTTGTTTGTTTTTATAAACCAAGATTAAGATTATACCAAGGCTTTTGTCCACTAATCCTAGCACAAGGAATAGTCGCAAAAATCACACTGACCAACCATAAATGAAGCAGAAAACCAACCAACCAAAAAATCTAAACGACAATGTGGGGAAGCCATAGAGGTGTGCTATTTGCGTGCTTACATATGGCAGTGTAACAGATGGAGGTAGGGGCTCCCATTGTTTCAGACTGCTCTTGGAACCAGCCACTTGGTAGTAAGCACACAGGAATTCTGCTGTTTCAAGCTCTTCTGACAAAGACATGCAGTGTTAGGTAGTGGCAGAACACAGGAGTCCATCTGGAAATTTGACACAGATATTCTTAGACCAGTTCAGTGATTCCACAGATGATGTACTAACCCTTTAAGAAAGAGCCAACAGAAATGTTATCACTTCCAGATGAACTGCAGTTCTCAAAGAAGGTAGGAGTAGACACTGCATCAGGGGTAAACAATGAAAGATTTGCCAAAAAGGGTAATTTCTAGTATGGTTATCTTCAGGAACTAAATCTGCTAATATAAGGAAAAACATAAGGAACTAGATCTGCTAAATATAAGGTGAAAAAAAGGGGCCGTAGTAACCTTCACTTACAGCCCACTGCACTGGTACTAGATCAGAAAAGGGAAATACTTCCAGATGTGGAAAACATGTAGAGCCTAACCAGATTAGCTTTAATCTGGTTAGAATATAACTCAATAGTAGCAGTATCCTCAAAAAGGAGGAGAAATGGAGTTGTACTGTGGAAATAATTGCTGCAGTATGAACCCAGAAGATGTGGAAGTTATCAACACGGAAATTGTCAGGTTGATCAAATATGAGGCTATGGCTGGCTGAAAAGATAAGAGGCTGGAGAAGCAGAGAAGCAGCACACAATGATGCAAATATCTCTGCTCCAAATGGAGATTAAGAGCTGTGCTTTAGAGTGAGGGTACCATCCTCTCTGCACTGGAGCAGATAGAGGACAGTCATGACTAAGTTAATGCGCGTGATTCATATTCCATTTTAGCCCCCAAAATATAGGAAACAAACAATTTCATGAACCAAAAAGAAATTAATGCTTATTTCTGAGGACAATTCACAGAAGTTGATCATGATCATCTGAGCAGCCTTTGGAAAGCTTAGTACATGTCATTTACCTGCTTGTGTTTAATTTTACGGGTATGTCCTATTTTAAAAAGGCTAAGAATTCAAGGAGAAGAAAAATTCTCTTTTTTTGATGATCCTGCAAGGACTACAGGACTGTAAAGAGGGCTGCATCAATCACTGCCTTTGTTTACTTTTGATGCAGGTTTTGGACACGTTATCATTAAGGGTAAAACAGTGTGGCATGAAGACCTATTTGTGAAACATTGTTTTCCCTCACAGGTAGACATGCCATAAGTCCGTTTGACTTAGGGTTGGAAGTGAAATAGTAATATAAGCTTGCTTAATGCTGTTGTATAAAAACAGTAAAACAGGGCTAACAAGTACCTGGTCTGCAACTACTTGAAGGAATCAGATTGCCAGTGGAGGTAATGTATTAGAATGAACTTTCCGTTTGCAAATCAAGCAAAAGAATCCAAACATGTATTTCAAACTGTTAAAAATGCCCGAATTTCTTGATCCACAGTCTTGTTCTGATGTTAACAAGTAATGGAAGTAGCCTCATTTTATGAACAATGTGGTTACATTAGCATTTATCTGATCATTTCTGACTCATTTTTTTCACACACACAATGAATTTTACTGATTTAAAAGCAAAAGAATACTCTGGTTACTTGGCCTTATTACTCCACAGGCTTCCACATTAACTGTGTGACTAATTGCAATAGTCCTTTTCTTTTTTTAAAAAAAAAAAAAGACAAAATCGAAACAAAAATCTGGTTTCCTAAATACGTTATAGTGTTTTCCACTTCTATGTCCCTGCTGATTGTACAACATTCTTTTGTATTCTACTTCGATTTTTTACCTGTACTCTGAAACATTCTGGTGTACAGCATATTTACACGTAATCTTTAAAAGGTTGCGACAGCCTGATATTTTTAGGTGGAAGGAAATACACTCATCTTTTATGAGAGAACAAATTTAATGTCCAGAGAAACAGACATAAGTAATTCAAACCCATGAAAGATATTTTGTAGCTGTCATTCGTGAGCACTTCCATCTACCTATTTCAAATCACAATCTCTATTCCATCTGAACCTTCCTATTCAGACCTAGGTCCAGGAATTATTAACATGAAACTAGTAAAGTCATCTGTGAACTAATCCAAATTTCAACCCAGAACAGGTTGCAGTACCTTAGGGAAGTGTTAACAGAGCAGAGCGCCATTCAGACATCAGGCTTGACTTCATTTCAACTTGACAGCAGCACAAAGTCACCCTGCCATCAAACACAGTCTTCAATTTGTGAAAAAGCAACATTTCTTCCAGTTCATCGGTCATACATGTATACATCACATAGATTACTAGCACAGATGGCATACTTATTATCACTTTGGACAGAGGCCACAGAGGTCCTGAATAAACATGATTTCCTATTAGTCACAACTAAAGGACATTAATGAGTTATGCAGTAAATTCAGTGGCAGCAGAAAGTAATAACCATATGTATTTCAAAGTGGTTGAAAATGTTATTTACAAAAGTATATGGGTGTATTCTTTTTCTTTTAATCCCAGTGTTCATCCAATTATTTTTTAATAATTGATCTTTGTTAGCTCAAGTTTTTCCATCCATTTACTACAAAGAAAAACCCTTCTTCTTTCCTCTTGTAATGTCTTGTGCTGCTTATAGGAGCAGCTGTTGGAACACACACATTGTGTCTGTCCCCTGGGCAAAATAAAGACTAATCTTACAACAAGTATAGACAGGCTGGAGGGGTCACTTGTGCTGGAGGGAGTCATAGTTGGCTTTTCAACTGCAAGACTTCATTTCTGCCATGATGACAAGCTTTTATAAACCTGAGCTTTATATCTTGCCCTCTCTACTTTCTGTGGTTCGTACAGTCATTTGTCATAAGCTAACCTAAAAATCATGTCGTGTGTGGACTCAGACAGTGAGCAAAGAAACAAAATGGCATACTTAGTGCAGGAAAAAGAGTTTATACATTGTTAAAAGTTCACAAACTTGATTTTTCTTTTCCAGAAAGTTTGTGCATTTACTGAAGATGCTCTTCACTTTTACAGCTAACAGTGGCCTTGGACAACACAGGTGAAAAAAGGCACACGATTCATTTAGTCATATTGTAGTTATAAGCCATGCCACTGACTATTATTGGAACCAATGCAGAACTACATATTCCAGTGTTGATTTCCATAAGACCTTGATGGAAGTTATGCACTTTTCAGCTGGCTGATAATCCCATCTTTCCCTTCCAGCAATTAGTACAACCGATTTTAACATCTACTGAAGACCTATTGAAATTAACTAAGACTTTGATCAGCTTTGGATCAGATGCAGCATATGAGAGATAGAGATACATGAAAGCTCCCACCTCTTTAAACATAAGAAAAACTGAAAACAGCAGATGACATGAAAACCTCATTTCTCTTTGAAGTCAGTCTGATTCATCAACTCTGGTGGGCAGAAACGCTTATAAAATTTTAATTTCCTATGCCTTTAAACTTGTTTTAGTCCATTTGCCCTATACAAAACCGAAGGTAATGAAACCAAGATTTCATCTATCAAAATCCTGAAGTGTTCAGCTAATTATGCATGTTTACTAAGTACAGAATTCTGCCACTACATAGAAAACAAAAATAGAAAATTGTGTACTTTAAAAAATAGAGTACTGGAGCAGTTATATAAAAATTTTACAGTACTTTAAAATTACTTTAAAAAATTACTATTGATTACTTTTTGAAGAGTCTTTCAAATAGAAAAAGTAGTCTGTGAAGATGACTGATTAATGCAATAGTCAGAAGATACAACGTAACTCAGAATATCCTTTCCCAGGCCATCTGTTGGCCTTGTGCTCATCTGTCTGATATGGTCTCTGTCCACAGCTAGTGCATAAAGCTAAAATCTGTGACACATGGGGATCATTTACCATAGAAAATAGTCTCCAAGAGCTTGTATCAACCTGCATATTGGAACCATCCTTAGTTCCAAGAGAGAAGTATAATTTTACCCTTGTATTCATAAAAAACCATTGCTTTTGGAATGCCATTTTCATCCAAGCTATTTTGTAAACAAACAAGACATGAGGGAATAAGTGGTGCTTAAACAGACTACACCAAAGAATATGTTTGAGACTCAGTGCTGATTACTTTCATTCTCCTCTTCAACAGAGGAAACATTCAAGCATTTTTTAAAAATAAGGCTCCAAGAGAAGGTAATGGCTGGGTCTGCCAAAAACAGTTGGCTTCTCAACAGCTGCTTCTAAATAAAAGACTACCAGAGAGCATCAAATTTAACTCTTGTAACCATACTGAGATGTCTGGAAATTTTTTTGTGATAGAGAAACCTAAAGCCTGTTAGGTTGCATTGCTAGTGCCCTTGTAGGTACTACAGGGCTGCCATTAGGAGAATATCTCTTCTCCAGGCTGAACAAGCCCTATTCACTCACCTTCTCACCACAGGACTTCTGCCCCTGACTATTTTGCTGGCCCTCTACTGAACTCACTCAAGTTTATCCACGTTTTTGCTGTATTAGGGGGCCAAGAACTGTCGCTGGTCACCACTGAAAAAAGCCTAGGTCCATCTTCTTTCCCTTCAGGTATTTATTTGCATTGATAAGAAGAACACTTCCCTCAGGTGACTGATTTTTTACTGCAGACTCAATAAGATTCTACATCGATCAGATTAGATTACAGGCACCATACAACTATCATTTCATTAAACTAACAAATGCAACAGGTACACAAGGTAGTGGAGCAACGAGGCAAAATTTTGCACTTTTACACTGAAGTGTTACTTTCTTTTTGTCAAATTTTTAGAACATCAAGAAATTAAGAATTCTATCAACATTTTTTTGTACCAAACAGTTACTAAACAAATTCAACTATATTTTATACATAGTGAAAGTATTTGCCATTACCCACATGGGTGAAAAATAGTCAGAATGTTGCTAACATAATTGAAACAAGCTGTTCTATACCAGAGCCAGTTGTAACAATAAAAACCATAATATAAAGCTCAACTCGTTGACGTAAAATTAAAACCATAATGATTAATTGATGTACAAAATGAAAAATTCCATTTCTCAACCATAAAATGTCATTAAAAGTCATAAAATGCAGAAGAGTAAGTTTTGACCCTACTTTACAGAAGAGAACTTTCAAAATAGTTGGCCTGGTTATGAACAGTGCCTCTACTCAGATTTCAAACACATTTAACAATGGAACTGGAAGAACTAACATTATAAGATCGTCCTAGACACTAAAGAATCTGTTTGCAGACCTTCAATGTTCAAATGTAGAGATTTCCAAAGACGCCCAAGGCCTATTTAGCAAATAGCTAATTCTCAGAAATGCATGCAGTCATAAGTGTTAGATAGTATTTAAACATCCACATATCCAAACACTTAGCCTGAATGCTCCAAAATTCTTTCAAATTGGACAGGAAATGATACAAGGATTTCATTACACATCTTGTACTTTTTAGCTCTGTTTGGGACAATAATTAGAGCTTTACCTGCAACTTTTGACACTGCCATCTGGTTCTGGTTTAGGTAACGCCCACCCTATGATCCCAGGCATAATAAGGCAAATCAATATTTTTTCCTCCAGCAACTCTGCTGGACTTCTATAGGAAGAACAGCAAATTTAGATGAGAACGGTATAACAATATGTTTGTTCATAACCTCAACCAAGTAACTTGGACCAGTCGCTAGAATAATCGCTATGCACTAACAGGAGATTGCTAAATATTCCACCTGTTGTTCACCAGCAAACTATCCACCATATCAATGTCATGAGAAATGCCACAATTGGACTGTCTGCCCTTTTGTAGTGCTCTACATTTTTGATAGAATCATTGCATATCACCATACTCAATGTTTACAATCAGTGATATAAAGACAACAGCCAATGATTTCAGTAGTCAGAAATCTGAATCACTGCTGCAGTGACTAGAATGAAATTTCTTCAAAGCTCTTAAGATGAATGTTGAGGTAAATCCCTTTTAAATGACAGTAATAGCAGCAAGCACTTTGACCTAGTTTTCAAAAGAAGTGTAAAAAAGCTGCAAATGGAAGATGGATTCCTAATCTCTGGGAATCCTTTGGAAATCTGAGTTTGTTTTCACTATAAACCAGCCAATATATGAAGCAATTTCTATCCGTTTCAGTCACCACTCAAACATCTAATTTCTCTTGAATAACATCCCACTTAAAACCATGTATTTGAGAGAACTGTTCCATACAACTTGTACTGAGTTTCTTTCTCTTTTTGCTAAGCGGAGAAGTGATTAATACATGGTGATTTATCATACACTGGTTCTTTCAACATGATATAAACTGGTGTGAATATTTTTCTGAACCAAATTTGTTCCTAGGTTTAATAAAACACAGTAACCATAACTACAGGATCAAGTAGATGTTGCTAATGTAGCAAGTAATCAGAGAGACAGTGTCTTGTTGTAGATTAAACATGCCTACAATATCAGTTTCTACTGTTAATGTCGCTGCTAAGCGCTTCCAGCTGCTATGCAGAATCAAACCAGACAGACCCTCAAATGTTGCACTCAACTTTCCCAGGGCATGTCTGTTGTTATGCAAGTGAGAAGTAGCATCAAGGGTCAAAACTGGCATAACAGAGAGAATTGTAATTTTCAGTGTCATGCGCATATTCATCTCTGTTGATAACGGACTTCCCATGGCACTGCTTTCACAAACCCTCTAAGCAACTTCGTATATGATAACCAGTTTAAAGCAGGATATTTCAGTTTAACTTAGCTACCGGTATCACTACTCATGTAGCATAGACTTTCATACAAGATAATTCACCCTTCACTTTTGTGACTGCAAAGAAAACCTAGTTTTAAGCCACCAAAAAGTAAGGATCAAATCACTGTTTCAGTTTCTTTACTTGCCAGAATTACACTGATTTCCTTAGCTCATTAAAGCCCATGGCAGAGAAAGCTAGCCTTTCTTTCTACAGAAAAGAACAGGTGGGATCATGAAATTTAAAACAAAGTTTTAAAAAATGAAACTAGAGCAAATGTTAAGTTTTATTGCACCATAATTATTTTAGTTCTTCACTGTGAATACAACTGGTAAAAAATTAGATCACATCAGCTCTGCAAGGAGCTTACCAGATCAAGTCTTATCACTCATTCCTTTACAAATATAAAGTTCCTTGTCTCTTTCACTCAGTAAGATACACTTCCACATATATGGTATTGTCTTAATCTTCATTAAGAAGAAATGAATGGATCTTAAGATGTCTTTACGGTACACACACATTTTGCTCTAAACACCAGCCAGCTTGTACCATTAAAATGTGGTCTTGGTCCAATGCTCTAATTACATTCACATAAAGATAAGCATAGAGATACCACAATATTGAGGATAACCTGCAGCTCAACATGCCCATAACATGATCAGGTTATACGGGTGCTTGCAGAAATGCTGTTTTGTCGTTTCTCAGAAGAAATATTACCATAAAAACAGGAGGTTTATGGCAAAAAACCCAAGTGATTAAATCAATCATGCACATAACAACTGACCGAAACTGATTAAACTACTTTTTTCCTCATACAGTGCATTGTTATATCTTCACAAATAACATGTCCATTGCTTTGCTCCTTATAAGTAATGTCATACAATACAAAGAAGTCTTTTACTAGGGACTAACACTGCTATTTGGGATTGTCTTTCCACCTCACTCATGCTACATACATTGGTGACTAGCTTCCCGCAGATAAGCTGTTCACATACGGATCACGTTTGTTTTTGGAAAACACCGGTCAGCGTTTACTTAAACTCCCACAATACAAGAGCGTTGAGACATTTCTCCTTTAAAAAGTAGAAAAGTAATTTTCAAGCACATATAACTATGTCAGATAAACCCAACGAAAGTAAATCATAACATTTATTTAATTCAGTATGTTAATTTACTATTTACATTACTTTCCTGGCCATGGTGTTCCTCGCACAGAAAGCAGCAATGGCCCCAGCCTTTGCAGCAACTCAAGAACAATTCTTCCACAGATGTCCCACATTGCTGCAGTTGCATAATCCTTGGAGAAAGTAAACCAAAAGAGTGAGATCAGGACAAGACTTGGCCTCAACCCATAACTGAATCACTGGCCCTTGCTGAACCAATCTCATTTTGCACTCCTGCAAAAGCACTCCCGGAGTTTTCCATTTTATCAGCAGAGGTATGCATAATATGCCATACAAAATTCAGCATGTTTCATAGATTGATGAAGGTGTATAAAAACTGAATTTAAACATTATTTTTGTAAAAAAAAAAACTAGCTATGGAAAGTGTACCATATTACTAACCAGAAAATTGAGACTCAGTAAAATACATTACTACCCCATGATCACACATAAAGTTAATGGCAAAGAAGTAAATACATCCAAATATATTAATTCTCAGTCATGTGCTTCACTGAAATAAGTGGATTCGAAATCAGATAAAGTAAAACAAATGATCATTTGGGCTGACCTTGTCAATCAACCATACCTACCACAGTAACTTGCCAGAATTCTTACAGTGAATCAGCAGAATTTCCTATACACAATGAAGACGTGAACTGAAGCATCAGAATAGTGGTTCCTCTGCAAACCTTTGCAAACCATGAGGCAGGCATAGCTGTATTTACCTGTACACATGCAGAAAGTAAAGACTTCAGCAGCTTATCGAACTAGTCAGACACAAAAAAAATTTGGCCAACTTCTGTAGTGACTTGGATGTCATCCAAGCCACAGTGACCTCCACTGAAATTGAAAAATTACAGGAGACTGATAACAGCAGTGGAAAGTTAAAGATACAGAAATTACTACTGGTGGATGGAACATAATTTTTGGACAGAATACTGAGACTTCTACAACTGCTGATATCAAAGTAATAGCAATAGGAGAGAAGAAAAAACTAGAAGTTTCATTTATTGCTTATATGTGGGTTCCTCAAGAAATAAGTAATTTTTTTCATAGTATCCTATTTTCACAGAAACAACTAAAGTTAGGAAGAGGCCTTACTTCCTATTGACCCTCATATTTTGCTGAATTTTATGCTTCCTAACATTTAACTCCAAACGGCAAAATTGCAGCCAATAATTCAACCTCGCTGACCAAAAGGCCAACACACAGCAGCAGCTGCTTCAGAAGAAGGTGTAAAAGGGTGCCACTGTGGCTAAAGGTGGAAAAGATCCAATTTATCAAAGCAAAAAGATTCAATCTAGAAGTGCTAGACAACTGCTTAAGTACCTCAACAAACAGAGAATTAACAAAATAATAACAGGAGGAAGCATCACATGATTCGGCCTTCCAGGACTGTAGATTGCAGGTACACAGTAAAGGGCTTCCAAGCATCACTACCAATGTCTCCCTCACATCCTTCTCAGGCAACCAATGTTTCAAAGACCCAATATTAGTACATATGTTCATGTGTATGTCCCTTCTCCAGAACGCAGCCCATTTGCAGTTCCTGTCCTGTATCTTGCAATCTGAGAATGAAGATTTACATCATGAGGCTCTGTGTTTTTATCTATCCATCTATCTACACACATACAAAAAGGCAGGTAATGCTACTTTAACTAGTCGGATCAGAGCAAATTGAAATTATACAATCTAGATGGAAACTGGTAATCCATGGTTAACTCCTGTGGCTGAGATTACTATTTAAAAAAAGATATTAGGGAGGCAGCTTCTCCCTTTCAATTGCTCTGTGTTTCTGGCAGTGAGTGGGGTGTTACATCAACGGTGTTACATCCATTGATGTAACACCCCACTGACTTCATTGAACTGAGGTTTTGATCCAGTCTCTTCTCAATTCAGTGATCCCATCTGCATCACTTAGGCTAATAAGTCACAGCTATTTTACAAAATAATTGTAGTTGGCAAATTACAGAATTCTTTAAAAGTATAGTAAAAATTACAACGGGTAAGCATTCTCCCTATCAAATTATTTTAATACTTGTACTTACAATACCAACGGAACAAACAGAGCATTAAAATGAAAAAAATAAAGATCTAACCTACTGTTCTTTTACAGTAGTGCTTAATTTTGAAGATTATAATTGTCGTCCTGACACATTTTTCATTGATTATATAGATGAATTATTTTAATTCAGTCTTGCTGCATTATATGTGTGTATTAGGGAAAGTAATTATAATGGAAAGTAGATGGCAATAAATGAGGGGGAAAAGGCACATAATTTTCACTGTCTACACAGATACTAACCAAAGATGTTTACTTAATTTTATCAAAGCAATATCTCTGGAAATTAAAACTTTAATGAAAGCAATAACTGAAGCATAAGCAAAACAATATTAAAGCCCCAATATAATTTTTCATTATATTAAAGGTTTAAAACTGTTTTCCGTTTTTAATTCTACAGTGCACTCAAAGGAAGTTATTAGTTTTTAATATTATTATTCAGTTGTACATACTTGGAGAACAATCTACACATATAATGTCGCTGGGGAGTAATGCAAGCAACAAACTGTAAAAACTCAAAAATGATCAGTACAGAATATGCAAGAGTATTTTAATAACTGGAATGAGGCTTTTTGTTATTAATGATATGCATCAAAACCAGTGCTGCCAATTCCCACAATAAGAGCATTAAGATTCATTTCATAACTACTAGGAAGTCTCTTTGCAATTTTTCAAATTAAAAACTCTTCATTTTTATAATGAACAATATGACTTATCGAATGATTGCAGTTTTTCAAAGGCTAATATCTAGCCATTCAAGATTCACTTTTGACACAGAAGTAGTCCTGTAATAAATTGGTTATAAAAGAAGAAACAGGAATATACATTACAATTAACCTTTTTATTTCCCTTTATTTTGATACGAGTTCATAATTTTAATTTGTAAAAACACCAGGCTGAATCCCAAAATACAATGAGTTAGAACATTTTGCAAGGTAAATGGAGGTTTTGTTTGTTTTTAATTTGCAGCAAACCTACTCTTCTGAGATTCTCTGTCAATGTAGAATAGCTGCTAGGAGATTTCCCAGTCCCCCTTCACAGAAAAATCCCAACCTTACATTTCTCAAAAAGGACACTTGATTTTTTCATTAGTATCAAATCAGCAGTAACTTAGCAAGTTTGATATGTCAATTTACTTTCATATAAAATTCTCATTTAATTTTTCTGCCTTGGAAGAACAAAATGTACCTGAATTCTGTGCATTGGGGAAGCTTAATTTTCTGTGGAACATTATATAAAATCAACTTGTTTCCTTTTTGAAAAAAAAAACAAACAAACAAACAAACAAAAATTTGGGGAAAAATACAATGTATGTTTAGAACAGTAGAAAAAAAATGCAGTTCCATCATTTCAAGAAATTGCAAGTTATAAAGAAAAAAAGGCTAAAAACAGTACCATAAACTCCTGTGAATTACAAATTATCAAGGAATATCTTGTGTCCACAAATCAGCAGTAGAACATGGCAGTCAGCAGATAGAGCATAATTCAGTGGTAATTACAAGTGCTCAATAGTAAAATAAAGCATTATCTGCTAATGATAGTTTCCCATAGGATGAATCAACCCTCTGCCACAACACACAAAACTTTAAAAGAATTCTTATAAACAAAAAAATATGAAATGAGAGCTCAGAGAGAAGAAAAACAAAGAAGAAAAACAAGACCTTAAATTTCTCACCAGGGCTGAAATCTCTCCACTATTTCTCTTTCCAACTCATCCCACAGATTTATCTGGTTTAAGGGACTTACTTCAGATTATATGGATCAATGAGAGATGCATGGTTCTTACCAGTCAATTTATTTTGATTCTCTCAAACATAGGTCTCTGCAAAACAAGTTATACATACACACCTTGTGACATCAAGAGAAGGTATTCATTTTGGTACATTATTTGCCCTGCTTTGCTCTCTATAGATACTGCTAAGACAGAGAATGTTCCAATCTTACTGAGCGTGTAATTGGTCTGTTAGTGTCTATATAATTGCTGGTTGCATTTGATTTCTGAGGAGGCTGTGAAGGGATGACAGTTTCATAGCATAATGTAGTTTTAGATGACCAATATAATAAACTCTTAGACTAACTATTAAGCTAACTCTCTTCTACAGAAAGTATTCTGCTATTGCAATAACCAAGATGTATTCTTGAAATCTGTTAACTCTATATTCCTTACACAAACACCCTGAATCAAAAATATTTCCTTCCCTCGGCATAATTTTATTACAAAAAAAAATTGGTATTATTCAGAGCTAAGTCTCCTATTGTTCAATGATTATTAGCAATTAACATTTTAACATCCATTGTATAAGTCTCTCCATAAGCCATTGTAAATCTATAAAACTAACTGGACATTTGTTCAGCCAAATGCGAATAATTTTTTGACTGTAAAGGAACATAAAGCAAAACTATTAAGGACTAATGCATAATTACGCAAAATACATTCAAATCTCTACTGCTCATTATACAGAACTGACCCTAGGCCATTCAGAACATATAATACTACTAATAAAATTGTTAAATTGAGTCCATCTAACAGTTTTTGTTGATAATACGATCTACCGCACAAAAAGTGTTGTTACATGATTAATTTAATGCAAAAAGCATCAACTTTCATTCCCCAAAATCACTCATTATGTAATCTCACTCACTGAATATGTCCTAAGGGATTTCATTTGTGTTTTAAGGGCAATTACATTATCTTATCTTCCCTCATCAATAATCCAATTTCTTAGCTGTGCTAAATGATAAGGGCAAAGGATAAATAATTATTCACTTAAGAATCAGAATATTATGCAAGAAAATGAAGATTTATTTACAGTCTCACGTAAATTCAGTAGTAAGTGTTTTTGTTTAATGAATTTGACTGTTTCTACTATCCCTATTTTGGATCAAAGGAAAGTAAGACATTTTCAAACTATTTAAACGGAAATCCCAACTGCTTTTTCCAAAGGTGGTGGCTAATTTAAAGAGTGGTGATAATTTAAACAATAGTATTAAATTAACCAAGGCAACAATAACAAATTTGTGGCAGGTTTAAAAGCCTGGTGGTTTATCATTTCAAATGGAATCCATTTTACTTTCAGCTAGGACATATAATCAGATTAGCTGTTTGCCTACAGGTGGCCAATATCAGTCAAATGCCAGTTTTAAGAGGTTATTCGACATTATAAAAAGCGTACAAAGAAAACTGTACTTCTTAAAACGGTTTGGAAGTAGAATTTTTCGCTGTTTGTTGTGTGCTACATAAATGCAGGAAGAAAAAAAATAAGAGCAGAGAGGTGAAATAAGAGACTGGCCTCAAATACATCAGTGTAGAAACATCATTAAGTGTTCATAAAATTATTTTCTGTTACATTTACAAATACTATGAAAAACCACCAAATTTTCCAACTCAAGTTTAACAAATATGAATACAACTAAAGATATATTTTTTTAATCAACATTCTCCTCAATCTACTTAAGACAGCCAAACTGGCAGCAGGCAGTTTGGAACAATGATTTTTCATTACTGAGAATGTAAGTGTTTTAAGAAATGTAGCTTTCAACTATTTTGATTATATTAAGGTATCTTTATGCAACAGTCTATTATAAAAGGGATTGACAGTATCAGAAAAATTGGCTAGAGACAAATGTGCGTACTCTAGAAACAGTCTGAAATCAGGGCAAGCATGGATTCTTCTTGCATTTGCTGAAAAGACTAAAGAGAAATAAATGTTTGTTACCAACACTGTGTGAATCGTTTCTTTGAACTTTGCCTTTCTCTTTTTCATGTATTAAGAAACGTTCTAGTAATTTTACACAAGGATGAAATTAAAGAGTCTTCACTTATTCAGGCTTTCCAAAATCTACTTCTCCTCCTACTAGAGATCTTCCATCTCAGAAAGAAAGCTGACTAACACCACAACACTCTCATCATATTTCTATTGCTGCACTTTCCTATTGCAATTCAAGATGCACACAACAATTCCAGACAGTCCAGGATTATAGAAACATTCAAAACACACAGCTAAGCATTTCTTACACCATCTTACAATATTGAATCCTGCATAAAAGTTCACTATTTTTGATTAAATAAACATTTAAGTATTTTTGGTACAAATATGTAGTGATCTACTACCGAAGTTGCAAGCTGAAGGAGCTTATAATTAATTCCAGAAAGGCTTAACACTTATCCTATGGATCTATTTTACACAGGATGACAATCACTTACAGGAAGTACAGAACTGAAATCCACAAAGTCTAGTAGATACCAGAGCTCATTTACAATTCTTGGACTGGGTCAGAGTTCCCTCTGAAGGGGAGAAACTACTTGTGAAAAATCTCGGTGTTACAGAAATCAACTAAAACTCTGGATTAATAACATCCCCTTTGGCTTCTGTCAGCTTTGGACTAAGATTTAAATGAGGTTTATATTAATTAAAGAGAGAGAAACCCCCAAAACTGGAAAGTACCTTGATTAAAACTAATTTGATTTTACTAATAATCCCCTGTAAACTTTATTTTTAAGACATTTTCAGAGACCTTTTCTCAAGTAATGAAACTGTCTGAGAATCAGCATATTGAATCAGCAACTCCTCCACTAATGGAGGTCTTCACAGACAGCACAACTGGCCATAGCTCATTCATTTTTATTGTGGCCATCTCATTAATCTACTCAAAGATTCTATTCTAATTATAGATGCACTAGGTAGAATACAAAACAATGCCCTGATTTGGTAGACGTACTTATTTGACTTGGATGGTATTATTTCAATACTACTCAAGGTTCCATGAAATTAACAACGGGATCTATAAAACAACTGCTCTGACTTAGCAAAGATCTTCATGGGCTAAAAATACAGATCTAATTACAGGAGGATATTGACAAGCATTAAATATTTCTAATAAATTTGAAAAATTGATATTAAAATATTATTGTGTTGCCTTCCTCAAACTTGTTTCCCACTTTGAATACGACTACATTCTTCATGTCTTCAACGCAAACCACCACCACCACCACAATTCTTCTAAGAAGATTCCAAACCTATTGCTTCCACTAGTATTGTAGCAAACTGTCTCTCAGCTGCTCATAACACTTCAAAACCCATTGGTCATTTCAAGCCTGTAGCCCCAAGGTTGGTAGGGTTGTGGTTTGGGTTTTTTTAAGCTCTTTCAGTAGCTTTTCTGCCATAAGTTAAAAGCTTAAAGCAGCGTAGAATATTATTGAAAGCAGTCACCTCTGCACATTATTTGATTTTAACATTACCGGCTTTTCTATATTTTTTTTTCTTTTTAAATAATATCTTCTTCTTGGCACCAACTGGGAAAACCATCTCCATGCATAATTCCCTAAGGTTTTTATATCTGCTTTAAAAACTAGGGTCAGTATGAGACTTAACACTTGTTCTAGTCTCCATGTCAAATTTTAAATGGCTGCAAGTTATTTAGGTATTCACACATACATCTACAGATCCTGAAAATACTAATCTATACCAATGCTAGGAAGTTCAACGAGATGCAGAAATGGCAAATAAATATACCTCATGCCAGCATTTTTCTGCTCTCACATGCACTGCATGTGCCCTAGCCAGGTGGGTAAGTACAAGAAAGAAGATCTTAAGGTTGCTCACAAGAAACGTAATTTTATGTTCCTTGAACAAAAATATAAGTATTAACAATCACACTTACTGCTGGTTCCACACAACTACCTTCATGTTTAAGTTCTGGAATTTTGCAAACACGGAAATCATTACAATAAAGAGGGGAGCACAGTTTGATGCTATGTGAATAGCTTCAGTACAGCTGCATGTATTTATGTTGGTATTGTGTTTCTTGTGACAGTCTTTCATGTTTGCTTGGTCAAGTCATATCTCTTCTTTCCCACCAGATTCTTAGATTATAGTGGTTTTAAGCCCTGTGAATTATGGGCATTTAAACTTTACCTAATGGTAATTTTAAAAGCTGTTGAGTGGCAGTTAAGATTTAACCAATGCCAACAAGAGAAACAGGTTAAAAGGTTCATATGGGCCCAAAGGAATCCTGTGCTGTCATCACTGGGAACTTCAAACACACACTGGTGAACATGTGTGGTACTTCTACAACCTCATTTTGACAATGCAAAGAGAGCAGTGATACCAATTACTACTCTAAATGATCCTGCAAATGCAAATTACAACTCCACCTTTTCAATAGCAAAATGTAGCTGTTGTTTCACTGCAAAATGTTAATGTTGCTGCTTTGTAGAGTGATGTAGCCAGGTTAACTTTGCTGTACAGATCTAGTAAAAAAACCTTTTAAATTAAAAAAAAAAACACAGTTGTGAAATCCATGTCTTTTTCCTTTAAATAAAAATCCACAAATTTGTATTCTCGAACAAATGCAGAATTGAGGAAGTAGGCGATTATTGGTTTTGTGAGAAATCACTTTTCTTTTGTTAGCCTCTGTAAAAGCAATAGAATATTACATTTTAAAATATGCCTTGAAAATGTAGTAGGAGTAAACTTCATAAGTCAAAAAATAATAATTACATATGAAGGCTTTACACTCGCTGCATCTACCATTAAACGAACTAACTGTGAAGCGTAAAATTTGAGTGAAAGTAACAGTGTCAAGGCTCTCAGATGTCACTGGGCAAAGCATTCACAAAAGAAATACCTACAGTTTACACTGATTTCTATCGGTCCGTTCCTGTCAAATCTTTCACTGTGATGTAACCTTCATGGAAAATAAATCTTTGTACTGTTTCACAACATCAATAACTTCTCTGAAGACACAGGGACTACTCAGAATAAGAAAGGGCTCCTGGTTGAAGAAGCAAGGAATTAGATTAAGATTCAGCCCTCAACTACCTCAAGGTGATAATTGAATAGAATCAGTTTTCAATTTCAGTCTAATCTGAAGGCATCAGCCTTTCAAAAAAATATCATAGCAATCATTTCACATGAACAGTATAAATTAACTCTGTCCACCCAGCACATTCATTTCACACTTACTCTTCCATGCTAACTGCATCTCCTTAGAAGGGAGTAAAATTGTGAGAACAAACCCACTTTCTATGCACCCACGTTTTTCCCTCGTTCAGTTATCTTCATGTAGAGGCCGTTTTCCCCTTGATCTTGTCCAGGCTCATCTTCTAATACCTCTATATATACTGACTTAGGAATCACACATATTTTATGAACACTTTAATCCTTCAGCATATTCAGAAAGCATCTTTTGGACATATTTTTCAAGGTGGCAAGCAGGCAGTAAGCACGTATACATGGAATGGCCTCCTGGTGGAAGAACTGGCTCTTTAGTGTTAGGAAAGCACCTACTGATGCCAATGTGGTTTAATACCAGCAATGAACATGGATTTACCATGAAGACTCCTAAGCAAATATACATTTCATGGAAAAACATATGTAATTAGGCAGGTTGCTTTTTGCTAACACACATAATTAAGATGCAAAACCACTAACTATATTAGTTCCATGTCTGATAACTATCTTGTTATTGTGTTTGATAATACTGCTGATTCAATATATATTTGAGCTTGGTTTGCTCGGTAGATATTTCTATAACATCATTTTCATCTTTATTTTCTTTCTGACACATTCTACGGTTGTTCTTTATGAAAATACAATACACTTAATCATTAAGGAAAAAAATCATTTCAATGGTCAAGTCATGCAGGAGAAAAAAAGCCACACAAAGTAAGAGTTTGTAAATAGATTGAAAACTCAAAGTCTGTAATGTTTGAATATCCCAAGTTACAATATACATAATTAAAAACACGATGGTACCTTTAAAAATAATCTTTGTCAGTCCTACTACTTAAATGTTTATACAGGCAGATAAATTATGGCTTTTCAATAGAGAATAATGTTTTTGAAATTTCTCAGGATGATATGAAAGATGGAAGAGCTTCCTAGGAGCAATATAGGTATTGTCTTCCCTGTAACACTCTTTCTCTACAACTCTCTTCATAACCTTCCCGAGTTCAGCTGCCAATGTACCAAGAGTCCTATGCCAGCTCTGACACACTGAAGCTTGTGCTCCTGAGAAAATTGCTAATTTGTGAAAGACACCTGTAAGAAAGTCTGTTCTTGCTGTAGCTCTGTCTTAAACGAATATAATTTTATTTGATGCTTGGTTCACAAGCTGTATTTCCTTACCTGATTCTTGAGTTCTGGGAACAGTGCAACCACCAGCATATTAACAAAAGGTAGCCACCACAGTAAAAGAGAAAAAAACAATGGTGGTACTTTTGTAAGAAAACACAGTAAAATACCTGCTAAAAACAAACCAACCAGGAGAGACAAATCACTGGAAAAGCATGTGTAAATGGGATACTGAGGCTCAAGTTTTATAGTACAGTTACATATACATATCCATACAGTGAAGACAAATCATTCAAAATAAAGAACAAAGTGCCTTAAAAAGAATAGAACTAACAGATCCCGGTCACTTTCAGAATAAAACAGTGAGTTTTATGTCTTAAAGAAGTGTGCTTGCTACAAATGAATGTACCATTCCATAACTTTAAAGCCATTCACAGTTGAGGCTGTGCTGAAACCAGAATTATTTCTCAAACCAATGTTACATCCTCTTTGTTCCTGTTTTGCAGTACTCTAACAATTAAGATTTTTGTATCAACCATCTGCATATTTTCTTCAGCTGTGACTCAATAACAGAACATTCTGTCTCACGAGTGTATTTGACTCATCACATGGAGCACAATATGTTTACTTAAGAATAGTTGTTCTTCAGGACAAGCTGTTTAACATAGGATGACGGCACTTCACCAGAGAACGCACAAAAAGAGCTTCAAGCAAGCTGTACCAAGAAATTTGAGGAAGATAAAGAATTTGCAATAATCTATATGAAACATGATTTTTTTTATCCTTTCACGTTTCAAAGGTTTTAAAAATTATTTCCATCACGATTTAGAATGCTTAGCCTCTGCATGCCTAGAAAGCGCATATTGACTAACTTCAATAAACAGAGAATCATAGAATGGTTTAGGTGGGAAGGGACCTTGAAGATCATCGAGTTCCAACTCCCCTGCCATAAGCAGGGACACCTCCCACTACACCAGGTTCCCCAAGGCCACGTCCAGCCTGGCCTTGAACACCTCCAGGGACGACCTGTTCCAGTGCCTTTCCACCCTTAAAATGAAAAACTTCTTCCAAATGTTTAATCTAAACCTGCCCTCTTCCAGTTTAAAGCCATTCCCCCTCGTCCTATCACTACATGCCCTAGTAAAATGTCCTTCCCCAGCTCTCCTGTAAGCCCCCTTTAGGTACTGGAAGGCCGCAATAAGATCTCCTCGGAGCCTTCTCTTCTCCAGGCTGAACAGCCCCAACTCTCTCAGCCTCTCCTCATAGGAGAGGTGCTCCAGCCCTCGGATCATCTGTAAGAACTGTAAGATTTAATTTCAGTTTTGAATTCTTTAAGATTAACAAACATGCTTGCCTCAAAACTAGTGTTTTGACTCACTTGAAGAAATTGAAGAGCTTCCTCTGTTTCAAAAGACCTGGTTAGGATCATCTACTTTTACCTATTAACATACATTTTATGTATGTTAATTAGCCAAGGTAATGGAAACAGGTTTCACCATTTCTTAGGTAAGTTACACTGCTTATCAATAATTAAGTTTAGTTATACTGCACTGGAATGTGTTGCTGGGTTGAGGAACAGCATCATTTGGTTTCATTTTACTTATGGAAGAGTTTTTTTCACTACAAAAGGCTCTTAAAATACTATCTTCATCAAGATCTCTCCAGAGATGCCTATAGAGAAAGTGTTTCTTAATAAGCAATGTTTACTGCTTGGCTGATTTTCATTTACTCCCCCCCCCCCCCCCCCCCGCCCCCCGCTTTCTTTGACGGAGTTGTAGTTATTAATGTAATTATTAAGACAAAGGAATAGCATTTCTTATTATTCTTGATATAAGATCCTAGAAATTTGTGGAATAAAAGAAATCACTTGGCATTTTTAACACATTGAAAACTCCGAACCTCATAAGGCAAATCCCATCCCAGAAATTTATATCTCAAATTCCACCTGACATTGAACAATGGGCTGAACCTTCCCTTTATAGTTGTTGTCACTGCACTCAATCACTCAGACTAGTACAGTCTACACTGTATTATGTTGTTCTTTGCATAAGTAACCGGTGCTTACAATAGTCACCTCTGTGTTGGTTTCCCCTAGCCTTACCCTGCAAGCCTGTCTATATTCATCTCTATTCCGCTTTCATTTACACTACCATCCTACTTATGAATGAATATCTGGTCCTGAGCTAAAGTTTTCAACCTGATGAAGAGACTGTTTGTGAGTGGTCTGTAAACATCTTTAAAGTTTTCCAGACTTGATCAAAGACTGAAAATAGAAAATATTTACAAACTGAGCAATTACAGAATTTAGAAGCATTTCTTTATAATCCTATCCTAACTCTTAGGTATCACTTTAGAAGGTTTTTAAGTCTGTCCTCATCTGCCAAACTGTTTCAATTCCAAATTCCTGGACACCTTCTAGCGACCAGTCCTTTCACAGACAACTAGGCTAAGTAAAACAGTTGGCAAGGATCACCACACTGTGCATAAACGGAACTTTCTAAACAGATGGATGCATTTATTCTTAGCCCTTATTTCAAAAGAACACTTTGAGAAGACTCAGAGAAATATATCAAGTGTTCATTCTGTGATAGGTCACGCATACAATCCTGCTGAAAATGATGGAAGTAGTTGTAAATTATGAAAAGCTGCAGTCTAGGGTCTCATAACTGAGTGGCCTAGATATTAATAAGGATATACATACTAATGATGATGAAGCAGTTGTCCATGGAAAAGCTGATTTAGAGAATATTCAGTTTTATCTTTCTGACAGCTCACATGGGAGCACATACAGTATTCATTTCTTTTCGTTGCACTAGAGTCAAATTAGAATATTGTTTAAAGATAAGGGGCAGTATCATCCTACTTGTGTGACCTACTTACTCTATTTAATACTTTCCAATCTTTAGGAAGAAAGGTTTAGAGACAGGGTAAAATTCAACTCAGAGCAATATAAAATTTTGGTAATTTCATTTATAAAAAGAGGACTTATTCCAGTTTTACACCAAAATAACTGAGATCAGATTGTGACCTACTGCAAATGGCTTTTTAAATTTCTTCCTTATCCAAATATGAGAACATTATCAATGACAAAGCATTGAATTTCCTGCCCTAAGTAGCTCTCTAGCTGAATAATATTTGTATTTTGGGTTGTATTAAAAGATTAATCATAGTTTATTATCAATATAAGTTAACTGCAATTTGCTCATTCATGTCTACGACAGTTTTGGAAACAGAATCCAGAGTTCTGACACACAATTCCTACAAAATCATTATCACGACACACTCTGTTTTACCTTGATATCATGACCTGGAACATTTCTTGCATCCCACACCAGCCACCCCATTAGTAATCTTTTTCCTCACTCTGCTATCTCAGGGATTTATTCTTTAAGATACATCAGAAATAACAGTTTCAAATAATTATGCACAAGTGACTTAAATTATCCCTAAGCAGAAGTTCAAGCCAATAAAAATCAGAATGAACTAAGCCCTAGCATTGTCTTCTGGAATTTCTTCTTCATGATCACTGACATTATTTGGTAAGGTCACTTCAGGTCAAAAACCATTACAGCATCATATGGCAATGAAAGCAGAGGAAGAATTTTAAAATAAGCAGGTCTTAAGGCTCACTAGCCTTAAAAGAGTTGAAAAAGTTATTTGCCATTTGAAATGCAGCATGTAAGCTTGTTCCTCTTCTGAAACAGATACTAGAGAGATTCATAACTACCCAGAATACCATCAGTTTACTTAGAATACTGTACTGAGTTGATCTTCTGGTACGCATTTTACTATTTAAGGTTTACTCTTGTTAAGGACAGCAAGATAATACATCTAAGACAAAGAACCTGTGCTCTTGTTTAGAACACACTTCATCAGTAGAACCAAAGTAACTTCCACAATGGGATATTAAAAACATTTATTTAGAATTGGTCACTTTTTCCATTGTCATCTCTCAAACCGTTAACACAATACATGGATACAGAAAATTAAATATTTAAAATACAAAATGCTAAGACAGCCTTTAGCTCCTCAGAAACTGATTCACAGCTTGACCAATGCACCACAAATGAATGCAACTAAGAAAATGTCCACATGCCATCCCCTTGATACAAAGGCTGTGAACTTCACTCAGCAATAAGAAACTGATAGCAGGAGGAAGCATTCTGTGCCCTCTCACGAACATATTTTATGTAAAAACTATTTATTTTTATTTCTATAAATTCATTAAAACAACTGAGAAATAAAACAAACCTTCTCAAGACCACCTTTTAAAGACCTTGATTCAAGCATGGACTAGTAATGTTTTCAGTGAGAATTCCGTTTGTCAGCTATCGCTATAACAACACAAGTTAAGAAACCATGTAGATCAGCAACAGGATAAAGAATCAATTCATTTTTCTCATTAAAAGTATTTGTTTCTGAAAATTCTACCAAATCCAGGTGCTTGAGGACAGCTATTACAGAGTCAAATATCTTCCTTTGAGATCATGATATTACTCTAAAGTTCTTTGCCAGACTAATAAATGAAGGCAAAGTACAGTAGAATGAATAAATGCAAAAGCATTATGTGGTGCTTATGATGAATGTCTGGCCAAATAAAAGCAAGTGATTGCATATCCCATAAGTAAAAGTAATGGAGGGAGTATTCCCTCCACAGGTTGATGAAATCACCCAAGATTGTTACATATTATTCTGGACAAAATGTTTAAGAGCAAAGCCATTTTCTGATGCACATTGTGAAAAAACTGCATCAAGAATTCTTTTTAATTTTCCTTTATTAAAAGCAAAACATCAGTAAGTAAATATATCAACACTTTTAATTTTCGGTTATTGAGGACTGAAATACCTGAGATTTGTGAAAAATTTATAAAAGATCAACCCAGAGAATTACGAGCAAGTCAGCCTGATTGCGGTCCCTGGGAACACATTTCTGGGCACAAAACTGGTATGGTGACTGGGAACAGCTGGAATGGATTTGTAAAGGGTAAGTCATGCCTGACCAATCTGGTCACCTTGTATGATGAAATGATTTAATTTCTGTAGATAGAGAGAGCAGGGAACATAATTTATCACAAGTTTAGCAAGACATTCAACGCTATCTCTCACAGTATTCTTGTCTTTAAGTTAGGATCTTGTGGTCTACCTGGGTCAACAGCCAAACGGGTAAAAAGCTGGCTGGATGATTAGGTTGAGGGTAGGATTACTGCTTCATACTCTACCTGGATGTTGATAACAAGTGTAGTACCGCAGGGGTCCGTACTCAAATCTTTCCTGTTTAGTATCTTTATCTCTTACAACCTAAGCTGAAGAAGGACTTATGGCTATGAGTTACAGTATCACAGTATCGTCAGGGTTGGAAGGGACCTCTGGCGATCATCTAAGTCCAACCCCCCTGCCACAGCTGGGACACCTGCAGCACATTGCACAGGACGGCGTCCAGGTGGGTTTTGATTGTCTCCAGTGTGGGAGACTCCACAACCTCTCTGGGCAGCCTGTGCCAGTGCTCTGCCACCCTCAAAGTAAAGAAGTTCCTCCTCATGTTAAGATGGAACTTCCTGTACTTCAGTTTGTGCCCGTTACCTCTAGTCCTATCACTGGGCACCACTGAAAAAAGACTCTTCTCATCTACCTGGCACCCTCCCCTTAAGTATTTATAAGTATTGATAAGATCCCCCCTCAGTCTTCTTTTTTCCAGACTAAAAAGACCCAAGTCCCTCAGCCTTTCCTCATAAGAAAGATGCTCCAGTCCCCTAATCATCTTAGTAGCTCTTTGCTGGACCCTCTCCAACAGTTCCCTGTCCTTCTTGAACTGGGGAGCCCGGAACTGGACACAATACTCCAGATGCGGCCTCACCAGGGCAGAATAGAGGGGGAGGATGACCTCCCTCGACCTGCTGGCCACACTCTTCTTGATACACCCCAGGATGCCATTGGCCTTCTTGGCCACCAGGGCACATTGCTGGCTCATGGTCATCCTGTTGTCCACCAGGACTCCCAGGTCCCTTTCCACAGAGCTGCTCTCCAGGAGGTCAGCCCCCAACCTGTACTGGTGCATGGGGTTATTCCTCCCCAGATGCAGTACCCTACACTTGCCTTTGTTAAACCTCATCAGGTTTTTTTCTGCCCAACTCTCCAGCCTGTCCAGGTCACGCTGAATGGCAGCACAGCCTTCCGGCGTGTCAGCCACCCCTCCCAGTTTTGTATCATCAGCAAACTTGCTGATGGTACACTCTATCCCTTCATCCAGGTCATTGATAAGTATATTGAACAGGACTGGATCCAGTACTGACCCCTGAGGAACACCACTAGTTACTGACTTCCAACTAGACTCTGCGCCACTAACCACAACCCTCTGAGCTCTATCTGTCAGCCACTGTTCAATCCACCCCACTGTCCATTCATCTAACCCACACTTCCTAAGCTTGTCTGTGAGGATGATGTGGGAGACAGTGTCGAAAGCCTTGCTGAAGTCAAGGTAGACAACATCCACTGCCTTCCCTTCATCCACCCATCCAGTCATGCCATCATAGAAGGCTATCAGATTAGTCAGACATGACTTCCCCTTGGTGAATCCATGTTGACTACTTCTGAGAACCTTCTTTTCCTCCAGATGCTTGGAGATGATGCACAGAACGAGCTGTTCCATCATCTTTCCAGGGATGGAGGTGAGGCTGACCGGCCTGTAGCTTCCTGGGTCATCCTTCTTGCCCTTTTTAAAGACTGGAGTGACATTGGCTTTCCTCCAGTCCTCAGGCACCTCCCCTATTCTCCAGGACCTTTCAAAGGTGATGGAGAGTGGCCCAGCAATGACTTCCGATAGCTCCCTCAGCACTCGCGGGTGCATCCCATCAGGCCCCATGGACTTGTGGGTATCCAGTTTACTTAATTGTTCTTTAACTTGTTCCTCTTCAACCAAGGGAAAGTTTTGCTTCCTCCAGACTTTCTCTGTTACTTGCAAATCTGGGACTCCTGAGAGCTGGCCCAAGCAGTGAAGACAGAAGCAAAGAAGGCATTCAGCAACTCTGCCTTCTCTGCATCATACGTCACCACAGCACCCATCTCGTTCAAGAGCGGGCCCACATTTTCCCTGGTTCTCCTTTTGTCTCCTATATACTTAAAGAAACCCTTCCTATTGGTCTTGACATCCCTCTCCAGGTTCAATTCCAAAGCTGCCTTGGCTTTCCTCGTTTCTTCCCTGCATACCCTGACAGCATTCTTATACTCATCCCAAGTCATCAGCCCCCTTTTCCACATCTTGTAAACTCCCTTCTTCCACCTGAGTTTTTTCAGAAGATCCCTGCTCAGCCATACAGGTCTCCTTCCCTTGCCCGATTTCTTGCTCTTTGGGATGCACCTAACCTGAGCTTGGAGGAGATGGTGCTTGAATATCAGCCCACTCTCTTGAGTCCCCTTACCCTCTAGAGCCCTCTCCCATTTGATTTCTCCCATCAATTTCTTGAAGAGATCAAAGTTAGCCCTCCTGAAGTCCAACATTTCAACCCTACTTGTCATTTTGTGCATACTGCACTTAATGCTGAACTCTATCTTCTCATGATCACTACAGCCAAGTCTGCCCCCGACCTTAACATCCTCCACCAGTCCCTCTTTGTTTGTCAGTACTAGGTCCAGTAGTACACCTCTTCTTGTGGGCTCTTCCACCACCTGAGTCAAGAAGCTATCATCAATGCACTGGAGGAACCTCCTGGACTGTGCGTTCCTAGCTGTGTAGCCTTCCCAACAGATATCAGGGAAGTTGAAGTCCCCCATGAGAACCAAGGCCTGTGATTGTGAGGCGGTTCTCACCTGTCTGTAGAAGGCCTCATCAACTTCCCCATCCTGATCAGGTGGCCTGTAATAAACACCCACGACGGTATCTCTCATGTTACCCTGCCCCTTAAGAGTTGGCACACTCCTGAATTTTGCACGACACCTATGGAACAAAATAAACGGGAGGATCTGGTTAAATATTCTCAGCCAATTTGGAAAGCACAGATTGTCCCCCCATTCCTGTCTATACTACCAAAAATAAACCTCAGGTTTATGGAAGAATCACAATTCCAATACATGTCCTTTGATCACTTTTCTTCCCAAGTGTTTTCCTAAAATCAATCTTTTCTGTTGTTCCTGCTCTTCCCTGATACAGATTTCACTTGCTGAACTCCAGCTAAGAAATTAGGCAGTATTTCAATAGAGATTCTTTACAGAAAATACTCCAACTAGTGAATAAATTACTGAAAAACTACAAAAATAATTGAATTCCCTACTGAGTCTGAAATTCTGTTGTTATGATTTCTTTTCATTGGTTTAAAAAAAAAAACACCAAAACAAAACAAAAAAAAACAACAAAACCACAAACAGATTTTGAATTGAAAGCTTAAATGAGTCAGAACACATTTTATATGTTGGTCATAATCAACTCAAACCTATAAAGCGAAAGAAAAATTAGAGAACACCAGCACCACTTGTCTGTAGTTTTAAAACAGAGAACAAAATAGTACTGAACAAGGCTATTGCTCTAGTCAGAGATAGGAGCCAAAATCATGACAAGGGAATAAATCAACAACAGATTTTTATCTGGAGCTATTCTTCACATTAAAAATATGAGTCTTTATAAAGACTTGGCATAAAACTTTCTGTTAGAGAACATGCTATCTCTTCAGATATACTGCAAAAAAACCCATAGGGACAAATGTATGAGAAAACTCTCGTAACTGAGCATCAACAACGAAAACGGAAATTGCATTCAACAGACTCTCATTTGAAGAAAAGCTTTTATTTGGACAGACTACAGAGGTTGAGCCAAGTAATTAAAAAATGACAACCACAACATCAGGTTCCTCTGAATCCAACACATTTTACATATTAGATGCCGACAGCTGTCTGGTGCCTATTCGAGATGTAAAAAAAAGATAAGGTTTTACACCCTTGTACTTTGGTTATACACAAAGATAATAGTTCACAAATGACAAGTGCAAAGATACGCATAACAATGTTCTAACACTTCGATTCTTATCTGATGAGCCAGAACCTCTTTCAGCCTATTTGGCCATATCATAACACCCTTACAGGCCTATCTGAAGCCTGCATTCTGCCAGTAATCATGGACACAAAAGGAAATAAGCTGACTGTAGCAAAGTTCTGGTTATCAAGCCTGTACCTTGTAATTCTGCCAATTATACGGGCAAAGTAGCAATACACTGTTGCTTTGTCAGAGCTGGCAATTCTCCAAACAATGGCTTTCCTACATCCAGCTGCTGTGTTGAAATACTTTGGTGTCACTTAAAACTTGGATCTAAATATCTGCTTCAAGAAACACGTATTCTAAGAGGACACGTATAGGTGATAATGACACTATTGATAGAGGATATTCAAGAGTACCAATTTGATCATATCTTTTCTAGTGCTATTTCCTTAAAGCTGAATAAGTTTATCTAAAAATTAACCTTTATGAAAAACATTAACATCCATATATGCATGCACATAAGTAAGCCTCATTCTCCCCTTTTATAGAGTACTATTCAAAACCATACCAAAAGCATATCCCAGGAGGAGGCCCACTGTATTGAAGCCGCCAGAGAAGTGTCTTCAAAAGAAGAAACAGGTTAAATTGGATGTACACCTCTTAAAATGTAAGATTTGAGCACAAAAACCAAATTCATCTATGTAGAAGTTCATCTTCTTCCTTCACATAACGTTGAAGATGACTGTGGCAACACAAAAATAACTTTAAATAACTGCTGCCAATTTAGATTTTTTCTTAACTCCTAGTCAAATCACTTGTGTTAAAGCCTTTCAGTGGGTTGAATCCAGTTTCCTATTTTAGTTTCTAGACAGGTTTATTTTAAACCATAAACAAGCATACAGCCTGCAAGATGGATTTTGCATATGAGAACAACTTGCGTTCTCAAGATCTACCCTGGGATCTGCAGTCCCTCGCCTCCGTCACGGGAGAGATGTTCATTGAGTGTCTAACCACCACTAAGGCATCTCCATTGTGTGATGGATTAATGCTTGTTGGTGTAAGGAGAGCACACGCGTGCACTAGTCACAGAATCAAAGGCTTTTGGGTTTACATAGAGAAGTTCGCTACCCAGGACACTGCACGTGTGAAAGCTGGAAGGATCTGCCTTCCCTTACATTACCAGATGTATAACTATATATGTCAAACATATAAGCAGATGTGCTTTATCATGTGATTACATCATGTGACAGAGTCGATAGAGCTCATTATACAGTTCAATAAGTAGCTGTAAGAACCTTTCCAGATAAAAAATTTTGTACAACATTCACTTAAGAAAATGCCTAATATTATAATAGGATTTTAAGTTTTGCTCAACATGTCATATGAACTGAGTTGTCAAAGCAGTTTACAGTCAAAAGAGAACAAACGTGCCAGTATTTACATTGATATTAGCTGAAAGTGTAGACATACATTGATTCAATATTTTTGCTATGACAAGAGTTGTAGGTAGTTTGACCTAAGCAGAAGCAAACTTAAAATAAGAAAACAATCATCATTTTTTGATAAATACTTTTGACAGTATTTGAGGAGTACTGGAAAATTTGTCTAGCACTGTTTCTGAAGGACAAACAATATATTTCCCTTCTATAGAAATTACCCAGCGAAGCTCCTCTTACTGCAAGTTCTTCGGAGGAGGCTGCATTAGGGAGCAATGTTGCAGGTTGTGCCTATTGCACTTCAAGAAATACTACCTCTTCTTGTATAAAAATTCTGGCCAATATTTAACATTAAAAAGTATCAAAAGGAAATCACGATCAGATCAAAAGGAAAGGAACTACACTTACACATATATATAGGCAGCAGCAATAATTTTTACTGAGATATCACTAAAGAAAGCTGATAGGAAATAAGTTTAATATGTTTGTAGCAATTTGAATATAATTCTAATTAATACATTGCAAATTTAATTTTATTAAATGATTCAGTATTCTGCTACTTTACATCAAGATAGCCATTATCCTAGTAATTGCTAAGCTGGATCACGACTTGTGTTTCATTTGCCTTTCTACCAACTTATTTAAGGGAGCTGTTTTCATAGCCTATAAAATAATGTTACTGAATAAGATGTTGTGAGGTGCCAAAAGAATTTTCACTTTAAGATCTAGAAATTAGGAAAGGACGTTTAAACTTGGCTTTGCATACCAACAAACTTACAAAAAGAAAGTAGAAAAAAGAAAATGCACATTAAAAATCATAGAAAACTTACTGAAGAAGAAAATAGTCATGGAATATTACCAAATCTTTGATCAGTTATATTTTTTTCTAAACAGACTCCTGGTAATTGTATGTATGTATTCATGTTGTCACCCTAATAAAACAGCATATATTAAAGTATTTAGAGCTACATGTTTTATTAATAGATACAAATTCTATAGTTGATCATTCTGTTGCTTCCTGTATTACAGTAACATTTATCATTGGGAGTCAATAAGATTTTCATTTTAGCTAAAATTGGTCTTAAGTGATAAACACAAGTCTTGTGTAAGTTCTTTTCCCATACTCTTCTAGTTCATACACGAACGCAACTTGTGTATGTTACAGGTGCAAGTACAGACTGAACTCATAACCAAAGTATGCCAAAAAAATGGGTGGAGAGAGATAAGTGAGGGAAGGATGACCTCAGAAACAAGTGTTCCTGTGATCAAGATCTTTCTTATGCTGCAAAGACATGATACGCATGGTGTCTGTCAAAAGTTGAAAATATATTCAAGATTCAGGGTGTAAAACATTGCTTTGACAAGTTTCATCTTTTATAATGAATTATTGTCGTGGTTTGGCCTCAGCCAGCAACAACGAACCACGCGGCCGCTCGCTCAACCCCCCACAGCCATGGGGGGGAAATAGGAAGAAAAAGGCAAAACTCGTGGGTTGAGATAAAGGCAGTTTAACAGAACAGCAAAGGGAAGAGAAAACAGTAACAATAACACGGATAAAGGAATATAGAAATGCGATCAGGGCACCGCCGCTCACCGACCGGACCCGGACCCGCGCCGCCGCAGCCCGCGCTGAGCAGCGACTTCCCGCCCCCTCCCCTGGCAGCGCCCCCCTACAGCCCGGGCATGGCTCACATGGCATGGAATACCTGTGGCCCCTCCCATCCTTGGGGAAATTAACCCCAGCCCTGCCGGAGCCAGGACAATTATGCTTTTCATAATATTAGTAATTGAGATAGCTGTCAGAGTGTGACATAATATGTAAAGGAAGTTGCTAGTGCCTTAAAGATCACTGGTAAGATAAATTACTACTAGGAACACACCTTTTTCCAAATATGCATCACTGTATTTGAAATTGTTGTTCTTAAATTCTGATAAAAAGTCTCTACTTCATTCTGCTAAGAAACAAAGGCTAGCATCATAGAAAAAATAATTAGAAAGTATAATAAGCCAAGGCTTACTCCTTACATGGAAGCATGAGATCAGAATATACAGAGCTGTATCATCCAGCAACACAAGTAGGAAGCACAGAGAGCAGAGTGAAACCTGCCAATCTGCAAAAGAGTCAGAAGATTTGCGTTGCCAGCTACCAAATTTTGGAAAACTGTTCTTTGGCAAGTGGTCAGCAGAGACAGCCCACATGCCAAGGGTTCTAGGCATCAATGCCACTTTAGTCAATTGGAACCTAATGTTAATCACAATTATAACATCTTATTAAAGCAGTAAGATGACTATTGAGGAGGAAGTCTACAGTAGACCCATGTATCCTTTGGTGTTCATTAACATACTCAACTTGTAGAAATCTATGCAAGTTTGTTGGAGTCAAAAATATTTACTGGTATAAATCAGTATAGATCTAGCTTATGTTCTCTCCTTTACCTGCTACTCCAGATTGCATTTGAGACAGACAGCAATAAAGCAACAGAGCAATCTTGTTAGGTAATAGATAATTAATTCAAGTATCTTTAAACACCTGACTTCAGCAAGAATGCCAGCCAAAGCAGGAATCCTGCAGTCTCAAACATTCACTGTTAGATACAATTATTCACACTTAATAAATATTAACAGGTTGAATCACATTTAATTTAAATTTACATTCTCTGCTCAAGAACAACAGAAGCTATGGTCTTGTCTTTATTAGTAAGTTTTGTCATATCCGAGAGCCATCTACACTACAATACATCCTTCTTGAACTTGGGGGAAACCCAATACCCCAAGTTGAAGCTTGCTACTGGCCTTAGGGCAGGCCACGAACTCCAGTTCAATCAGAATTATGGCCAAATTCGTACATTTTGCATTGCCAAGCTTGAGCTTGCAATGTTCAATGATACTGTACGTGCACCAAGTACACTGAGATACTGGGTAACCAACAGTAGGCTGTCAATTGCTAGATAATAAAAGCCTTCATGAAGACATTGGACTGTTGAGAAGCAGCACAATTCCACAAAATCACTTCAGAAAAAGATGATCATTTCTCTATGGAGCCTGAACACATTGAGCTCCTACAGATTTGTATAGACTTTACACGGATGGTGACTGTAATCCTTTTTAACATCAGCATTACTGAAATATGTGAGGAAATACAGCAGACAGCAAGTCAGGAATCTTTAAAACATTCAGAAGCATGTCATAACCAGCAATATCAGGGCTACCAAGGGTGCACACCCACTTCAGTGACTGTTGGAAGTGCCAAATAGTTATTCTAATCTGTTGCACTGCAGGCCTTCGGGATTGCCACATACACAGTTTCAGCCAAACTACCAAAAGTACATTTCCATGTTTTGACAATGCAGTTTCTTTCACTCAGTAAGTATCCTCCTCTACCAATCAACACTGAAAACTGAGCCACTGGCTCTTTATTGCAGGAGATGAAGATCATTATATTGTGCTCTGCACACCATGGTCTGCACAAGAAGAGCGAGAAGTTCTTTTGACTGTAGCTATGCAGACTTATAGCAGGAGCCTTTTGTACACACACTCTCTGTGAAGATAAGAGGTGTATGAATATATAGAGATGCCAGATGATTCAATACTGCCCTTTCCACACTTGAGAGCACCCAAAGGTCAATGACTGAAAAAGTAGTCTAACCAGACCAAGGTACCTTTACCTGTACCTGCTGTCTTGTGGCACCCTGAAGGCCAATGGTCCATACTATTTGGCCTTCAAAATGTCCTCCAGGTGACCGGACAGTGCTTGTAAGCCTCTTGTAGCTCCAAGAATCAGGCAGTGGGGGCAGGTAAGGAAATCTGCTTTTACACTGCAAATTAAGGCGTGTTAGCAGAGCAGTGCACTGACGGAAGTTCAACTTAAGAAAATTTCTATTTCAGTATTCATTTTTTTATGTGCTCCCAGTAGACCACAATGAGTTAAAAGCATGCAGGTGTTAAGGCAAGCAACAGTTCTTTTGCCACAGTATAACCTGATGTAAATGATGAACAGCTACTGTGTTTTAGATTAAACTATTTGTGCTACAATGCTACCATCCCAATACACTACCAATGTATAAAAGAAGTGAACAGCTATCGTCACGATTTATGGAAGACTGTATATTCCTATTTGTCGTTGTGGTAAAAGTTTTAATTCCAATAACAAAAGCAATATCATTGAAATTCTCAAGCTTTATACTTCCACACCGGAAAGCCTTAGAATCAATTACAAGGCCTATGCAGGCCCTATAAATCACATCATCAAAATGATTTAGTCTACTCAGCTACAAAAGTTCAGAAGAAAAACCTGATTCTATAGGACCAACAACTGAAGATTTGAGGTTCGGACATTCTCTGAATGCGTATTTTGCATTTATAGTCTGATGGATTAGGATTCCCTGTGGTTAGGTCTCATTTGCTTTACCATAAAACGGAATAATTTGAAATAAACTTTAGGCTGTCACTGCACTGAAATTATGCTAAAGGCATTTTATTATTATTCCAGACAAGAGCAACTCATATTTAATCTCAGTGTCATCCTTGCTGGGTTTTTTTGTTGTTTTTTTCTTTTTCCAGTTGGGGGCGGGGCAGGAGTAAGACAGAAAGTTAACTTTCAAATATAGTTTTATGAATTTTTATCAAACTCATATAATATATGGGATTGGATTTTCTGTATGTTTAAGGAGATAGATTTTCCACATGTCTGGACTGGGCTGGGGGGATTCCACCATTGCAGCTGTAATTCTAATGAAAGATTCCAACAAAATTAAAACCCCACTGTAACATGTACCACACAAAAACAGAAGTTTTGTGCATAAGCTTTTAAAATGTGTGTACTGCTAAAAAAGACCTCTAGTTGTTGCAAGGAATCTGCTGCATTCTGCTAAAAAGAGATATGATTAACAGGTCATTATTTAAGCTTCTACTTACTGGCAGAAATATGTACTTCCTTAATTAAGAAGCAAACAAAAATTGTAATTACACCCTTTTACATGACCTCAAAATATTATCAATATCTCAGGAAAAGACTCAAGAGGTGCCCTCATTATTTGAGCTCTCCACTCCTATGGTAGCATATTTTTCATACTAAACATTTCCAGCTATAGCCTGTTTTCTTTTTATTGACATACCTGCTTCTCTCATTGCCTGTATTTGTACTCCTTTGGCTCTTAAGCCTGACCTATTCATTCCCCACCCCATAAACCTGTCACCTTCTCATTTTTCTGTATCTTTAAGGAGGAACAAATTTAACACCTCCATGAACAGGTAGAAAATGAGCAACTGAGGGCAGAGGGAATGACTATGTCTGGACTAAGGACTGCTGTGTTGTGGACATGACAGGCATTTATATCCATTAGTGTGCCGCTGTTATGCTTTTCCTACTAACAAATTATCAGTAACATTTAAGGAGGGAGACTGTAACTGAGTGCAGTACATAAACGTATACAAGATTGCATCTTAAACCAAAACTAGAATGTATACATAAAAAAACCCACTGAGATATCTACCCAAAATAGACTTCAAACTCATTCTACAGTAGGCCTCTCCTGGTGCTCAGACTTTATTACTGAATTCATTCAAGGGTTACAAAAAAGGCTTTGATAGAAGAAAAGAAGCAATTCTTTACTCATATTTTTGCTACTTGGGGGGGGGGGGGGGGGGAATCTTTCTGTAAAACCAAACCTTCCCCTGCAAACTGAAACTGCTTCAGTGCAGATATAGTAAGAGCATCTTCAGTAGATGCATCCATTTACAAAAAAAAAGCTAAATATTTCTACATAAAACAGGAAAATTTTCTTCAGTACAAGAATTAAATTGTATACAATTAGCATAATACATACATTTAAGATTCGCAGGTAGATCAGGATATTTCCTTGCCTGGAATTGTAAGCATGAACTAGCAAGTGTAAACATCTTATTTAATAACTTTTGAATTACTACCATCATAGCAGTCTGACTGTTACTACTGTATATAATTCCAGTTTCAGTCCTACCCTGGAAGATGAAGGCAAGAAGGGAGTGTGAAATAACACACTTCTTTGCCCTGTGTTAACAGGAATAAGTTAGAAACCCTTCATTAGAGAAAGACTCCACTGTACGTAAAATTTGTCCATGACTCAACACAACAGAAACAAAAATTTCCACAGACCTTCTGAGACAATTATGGTGAGAATTTAAGTTTCTTGTTCATAATTTTAAAAATTATATACTATAAAATACACTTACATTTAAATTTTTATATTTGTATACTCTAAAAATAATGAATTTATAGTTTAGGAAAAGCTTTTGAAATATGGGTAGGAAAAAAAAAAGCATTTTTTAACAACAGTATTAAAACTCTACCCCAGTTTATTACCTTTTCTAAAATACTGACTTCTGAGGTTAGGGTGGGGTGTGTAGGAGGGGGTGTGAATTTTATTTGTTTATTTTTTAAAAAAAGTCTCCTAGAAGAGTAGATACCTTGCCACAACTTTGTCCTACAGACAAATGTTCACAAAGCACACAAAATAAATGGAAGCAAAATGTTACAAGACAGGCTTCTCAGTTATAAGAATCACACATGAAAGATATTCAGAAGAGCTGCATCAAAGATTGGGCCGAGAAACTTCAGGCTGAAAAATTAAATATCAACATCATTTTGTGAAGCAAAGTATTTAAAAAGAAAAAAAAAAAAAGTGTTTAGAATCCAGATTTACGAAACCTGGGAGAATTTTGTCCCCCCAAGAACTTCAGCCTAAATGTTAAGCATGCAGATATTAGTGCTGGTTTCTATCATCTGGGCAAGGATGAACAACTTCAGTTCAGTGGAAAATTAGTCTGGTTGCTAGAGGAGGGGGAAAAAAAAAAAAGTAAAGGAACGTTTTTTGCTTATGAAGCCTAAGGCTGTGACATGAAATACATCACAAAACTGATTATCTGTAAAACATTGTTTTAAATTTACATTTTCATCTTACCATTGACTAGATTTATTCTTTGGAATACTAATTATTTTACTCACACTTGCTTGTCTTCCCCCTGCCTTTGTTTTTCGCTTTTTATTTTTCCAGAAACTGACTAGAAAAATAGAGTCGGAAAAGAAAGTAACAAAGTAAAACATTAAATAAGATTTAAATGATCTTTTATGACAGTGCCTTAGAATAGCTGCCTTATTCATAAATACAGCTTTCCATGTTGTTTTTCCCCTGGAGGCATAGCTGGTAAGATAAAACTGTTGCTAAACAGCACCATGGTCCAACAAAGCACAGTGAGCTGGCAGGCGGGGAAATCTCATTTCAGGTGTTCCTGTAACATGCTGTGTTCTAATTCTGGCCACGACCTTTACCTTCAGCAAATCAATGTAACTGTTTTTCCTGGGCCTATCTTGCAGGATTTTATTTTAGACCTGGACTGAGGGCGTCTCACATTGTTTGTTCACAAAGTACCTAGTTCAACGAGTTTTGATCTCTTCTGGGACTGTCAAGGTGCTGCAGTACTACAAAGCAACACAACTTGCTTTTTTCTCTGTGTGTGTGTGTGTGTGTATAAATACATATAGCTACTAGCATTTCACATTTATTTCATTTGGCTAACTGTGAAGAGGGAAGCAAAAAATCAGATCTCTAAGGGTGGAGGTATTTAGCTTAAAGAGAAATACGGATGCCTGGATAAAAGTCTAGCAAACCATAACCCAATTACAATATTTAAAACAAAAACTATGATCACTTCCCTTATTTTGATAAAAAGTCTGTAACAACCCACTAATATAATGTTTAAGACAAACATACACAATATTCATTTCCTTGTTCTTGTATTAGCTATAAGAACATTTGTTATTCTATGTGATATGTGAAAAAATAAGTTTCCAGTGAGGAAACTCTGTTCCAAGCTCATTCATTTTTGCCCACATGACAAAAATAAAGCCAGCAGTCAATTACTGAATATCCTTTACAGACACCATACCTGCATGCAGACAGACCATCTAAGGAGGTCAACTGAATAATTTACTCTTTATTTTATACTTAAATACTAGTCAGGAAAAGTTTGTAACAAGTGAACAACAGCTAAAAACATTATTTACCACCTTTAAATCATGAAGCAGATTCTGCACTTGAAGTTACACTGTGAACTTAGATTTGCCTGAATAGTTATTGCTCAGGTTCTTGAAGGACCAAGTGCGAACCAACCTGTCAAATGCACTGACCCATGAAAATAGTTTATTCCAATAAGAGCTGCAAATGAAAAATGTCGCACACCAATTAATCTAGGAACCCTGTAACTGTATGCTCTTCACAAACTATTTACACATTTTCATTTTCCATTACCTCCTCCCTTTCAAAGTTTACACAACTTTAAAACTTTTAAGCAGAGGTAATAAAATTAGCTTGGTCTTCTATTTTGAAAATATTGTTAAGATTTGTCTTTAATTTATTCCCGTGACTAACAGAGTACACTGGATCATATATGGTTATTTCAGCTACCTAAAATTAACGAGCCAACATCAAAGTTGAAGGAGACAGTAAAAAAGCTCTAGTATTTTGATTCATGATTTTGAGATTTACTGGTGAGAAGCAAATATAACCACTGGGTTTGAACCAATTCTTCTATCACCAGCAGCTTCCCAAATGGTTTATTTGTGCAAGTCTACCAAATTTACACAGATATGTACAGATTCAGGCTGATGGAGGATTTAGTCTAATAAATAACATTCAACAGAAACCACTCCATATTATTCATATTAATTTAAAAAAACTCTAAATCTTCACCCTATACTTGGAATTTCACATCCAAAAATGCTAAACCTCTAGACAACTTCGTATATTCATCCTAGCCATCGTAAGGGCATTCATCTTCAAGCCACTGACATACTGTGGCATCTCACTGACACTGACTGAATTGTCTTCAAAAGTTACCACATTCAGTACTTAGCAGATGCATGTGACACTGGAGATGCTGTTGAAATAACACTGAATTATTTAGTACTCATTGTACCTTAAGAAATATAAGTAGGAGCAGCCAGCATCCTTATGGTCTTTCACTGAAGGCTACATTGTCTTTTGCACACTAGATTTTCTTCCGCTTTACCAAAGGCAAGATTAGATCTAAACGCAAAAACACAAAGCAAACTATTTGCTGCATTATTCCACACTTGCATGGCATTAGTCTCAGAATTCTGTCATTAGCTTTCTGAATATTTTACCAGGACTGCTGCTTTCTCATATAGTCAAAGCATTGAAGTGTGGTTGAATATAAGACATTAAATCAAAGAACCAAGCAAATAATGGACTAATAACTACAACTGTTGCTCACTGAAAAATTACAAATGACAATATTAAAGTTGAAAAGCACAGTTATTAAAAAAAAGTTGTAAAACACTAAGAAATAAAAAAACTATAAACACACTTTTTTAGATGAGCTATTTGACCCACATTCCTGAACCTCAAATAGGTTTTTAATTCATAGGTTTGTAATCCTCTAATTGACTCAAGATAACGAAACCACAAGTTTTCTAAATCCAAAACTCTAATTTATAACACACAGCTTTTGGCAATAAAAAAGAAGTCTGGAATATAATTTCTAACATCACAGAATCAGATGAAGAGATATATTTTTATAGTAACTTACAAATTTATAAATATTAAAGCTGCCATAATTATTACCATCTGACATCTGTCACTTTTCAATATACATTTTTCCTCAAGTGACAGCAGCATTCCTCTTGAGAGCCACAGTTCAGAATTTTGAACAGGCATGTCACTTTAGAGAGCAAAAGATACTGAACAAGAAAAAGCAGGATCCTATCACAATTTTTGTCTCTATTAATACTGCATGAAAATTCTAAGTTTGTCTATGCCAGGTTATCAACTGTCCAAATTACTTCCACACCTCTTTAATAGTTGCATAAGTGAAAAGTGCACATAAAACTAATTCATAATTGATTTTATGTTTAATATTTAGTATTGTAACTTTAATACTGCTTGTGTGGTATCAATAATACATATTAGGCTTCAATTTCAAAAGCATTCCTTATATTAAGTCTGTTAATCTAACTAACAACCTTGCCTCCGTTTTCAGCCAGGCAACCTCACAAGTTTGACATTAACTTCTTTTCTTCTATCACATTTTCTCTCACAGACCTCACAGCCATATTTTAGTTGTATTTCTGTTAGCTAGGCTCTAAAATAAAGCCTGTAACTAAAATAAGGCATTATTTATTTTGTGTCTCAGATACTTGTGAAAACAAGGGTATATTTTGTATTTGATATATATTCCATTGATGTCTATAAATGAAGACTGCCCTGTAACTAAGCATAATTCAGAATGGAGCTACTCCAGAAAGTTAAGTGGGCTTTTGTATTCTCTAAATGTCCCCATTTTCTATAGAAGTCACACCAAACAGAACTTCAGCCTTATTTAGGACGGTATTTCATTTTTATTATCAAAATACCAAATAACGCTTTACTACCCAAGTTGCCAGCTTAAATCAACAAAATTAGTAACACCTAGATTATTTTTTTTCACTCTTATTCCTGGAATAAAGGGATCAGAAGTGTCTCAAAAACACAAAAGCTTTCAAGCAGGTTAGATAAGCTACACCAAGAGGCCATATGACACTGCAAATTAGTGCAAGAGAGGAACTCCGAACCTGTGAATGCTACTGTTCTTGGTATTACTCAGATAAAATGCCTAGAGGCATTTTTGCTGGCGCAATTAATTCCCTACAACACTGTCAACTGTCCTTTTCATTCAAAGTAGAGGGATCTCCAACTTTTGGAGACAGAAGGGTCTTTTTTTCCCTTATTGTTCATACAGTTGGACAAGAAAAAATAAAGCATGACAAAAGAAATATATCCAGTGCAGAAGAGTCAGGAATGGAAGGGGGGGACCATGATTTATTCCGGTGAATTAGTTATTTAAAACACAGATGGTTCATGACCTACATACTAAAAACTGCCTGCAAGGCACCTTTCCCTCACTATTACTGTGCTCTTGTAGAAGCTGCATGTCCTGTTTTCACCTCAGCAAGTGACTCTACCTTCTCTTCTTCATTTGAGACCCAGAAATCTTTTTCCCTGATTGGGAAAGGTGGACTCTTTACCGCCCTTTTTCTCCCATCTCCATTCTTGGTTTAGTGGACAGCCTTTCTTCTTACATGCTGTCTCTCACTAAGGCTTACATCCAGGAGTGTCTAAACGTAAGTTTACTGGCAGAAAGAGGGAAAGGAAGAGGGTAACTCATGCTGCATTCACCAGCCTTGGGCATCCCTCCAGCTGCACAGGTGGCATTCTCATCCTTTTGATGGAAATGAATTCCAAGGCAGCAGAAGCTTTTGCCCAAGTGCTTTGAAGAGTTAAAGAAGAAAGAAGAACACACACTTTCCATTAGATTAAAGTACTTGTTTTATGTTTGTATAAAACAACCAAGAGATAAAGAAATTAACTGACACATTTGCTTTGATTTTTGCAACATTAAATCAGGTTCTTGGAGGAAGGTGGCAGGGAATGTGGAGAAAACCCCAGCATTCCTACAGGATAAGAAACTAATTAATATGTGGATAGCTAAAAGAATATTTTTCTCCAATTAGTAACCTGAAGAGCACATCTGACAGCATGAAACACTCAAAACTTGCTTTTTTTACAGATCTTCTGTCTAAACCAGCAGCATACTTTAATAATTTGAGTGAGAAATACTGAGAAAGTAGCATGGGAAACAGCCAGCTACATGCAACTTTGATGTCTTCGCTTTCTCCACTCTTGAATATTGTAGTCAGCTGAAGTGAAAATCATTTCTCCTCTGGCAGAGCTGCAGCTTTTTTCTGCTAGAAAACATACAGCTGAAGAGCTTTCTTCAGTTTTTCTCTTTTGGGTTTTCTTTTTCCCTGGGCTTTAAATCTGATGAAGGAGGAAACTCTGCAAGCTTCCCCTTTATAGGAGACAGAATACTGCAGACATTTGATTAAGGTGATACCTATTCTCCTGCAGATAAGTAAAATTGCCGAACAAGCAAGACAACTATGTCACTGAACACAATCCAGTAGCCACATGAATATATTTTTCTGTTGACAACTTATTTAATACCAAAAATAGATTCCTCCTCAGTTGCCTACACAATGCCTGTCTAATTCATATCATATTGCAGAATTTAGAAACCAGCCCTCGGGTCTTGCCCAGCAAAACTATTTAAGAACAGCAGGAAGAAAACATTCGTTTAAGTCATGAGGATCCACAGTCAATGTCTGTTTGAAAAAAACTAGAGATTCCTACTGGTTTCGATGGAATCTTCCTCAACTCCAACCCTCAGAATTAGAAATGTGCAAAAGTGGAGGGAGCTTGAAGGGTTTTTTGAGGGAAGAGGAAGAGAGGATAAGCTTTAAGAATTCAAAGTAAAAATCTTCCCCCTTTATGTGCACATTTTAGGCTTTAGGGAATAGTAACTATCATTCTTCAAATACACAAGACAAGAGAGTTTAATTTCCATTGTAAATCCAAAATTATTTGCAGTGGATTTTCTTCCTTTGATAAAGATTTTAAAAAATGAACGTCTGAATTCACTTTGGGTTTCAAGCTCAGTCAGGTTTTAGAGGCAAGGAGGCAAAAGGTTAAACTGACAGAGCAGCAACATCTGGGGTTAGAAGCAGTAGAATAAACAGTAGGATGCTGTGAATATGTGATGTTGACAGATCAGAATCACCTTAAATTAGGACTCATCAGATAATTCATATTGCCTCAGTAGGTGACTTCAGTTAACACCAAGCAGCACAGGACAAATTCTACAGAAATAAAGAACTTACCAGAAGTTCTACTTCTGTTTTAGTTCTTTATATATTTGTACAGATATACTTTTTACTTTAAAAAAAAAATCTTTAACATTAAATTTTATTATTATTGTTAGCATTCCTAACAAAAAAAAAAAAAAGAAAGAATAGTGCTTCATAGCTAGGAACTATTATTATTTATGGAAAAGAATATTGAGAAATTTGGCCCATGGTCAAGCCAATCAAACCTGGACTCCATGTTTAAAGCCAGCTCTGACCTTTTGATGTTGGGAGAAAACGTTTACCTTTATTTTCAAAAGAAAGAGAGGTCACCTACTAATTGAGAGCAATGGAAACTAATTTACAATACTACCATGGACAGAACCTCAGCTACAAAGAAAGATTTCAACTCTGGAAGATAAACTGATTATAAGTAGTAAGTAACTGTCCACTACACCACCTCACCTTCATCAAGCAGAATTTCTAAGATCTCAATCTTCAGAAAGTGCAGTAACTGAAGTCTATATTTTTCATAATACTTATTTTTGTTACCAGATAGTTTCTTTAATTACTAGAGAGTAGCTTTAATACCATATACTTGGCATTATCCCCAGCAGGGCAAGAAAGCATGACCATCTTCTCTTTTCTGAAACCACCTTTACATTGCTAAGTTAATTGAGAAGTTTTGATGCCTTTCTGAGAGATTTTGCTAAAAATTGCAGCAACCTTATTAAGACAGGACTATTCATATTTTGTTTCAACATTGAGAGCATACAGCTGTCCAGACAAAAACTGGAACCAACATCTACTTAGCAGACAAGTGACACGTCCAGTAATTCCAGTCAAGTACACTGGACAGAATGTTAATCTTACATCAAAGAATATCTTTTTATGTATCTTGACTCAGAGTCATCATAAGGCACTTCAGCATGAAAGATGAGAAAAACAGTACAAAACCCACACTCAGACACAGAGAGGGAAAACAATAAAATGGAAAAGCCAACCCTTAAAGCAGTAGTGACCCCACAGTAAGTGCTCATGAATAGTGAAGTAATTGAACATAGCAGAAGGAAGAAAAAGAGTGATCTTTAATTAGAATACTTTTAAGGTAAGCTTTGACAGAGAGCAATTCTAAAGATGTTCTGAAAGATAAGAGTGGACAGGTTTTTTTGCATTAAGTAGACTCATACAGGGATAGAGCCACACAAGACAGCTGGTAAGTGTCTGTGACTGGAGAAGTGGATATGAAGGGGAAGGAAATGCACATCTTCTCTATTTGACAGATTTTTTCCTTGAAATTTCTTTGAAGAAAAAAGGATCTGGCCTGGCTAGTAAAAAACTAAAAGCAGAATGATGTATCAATGCACTGTTCACTATCACACTGGACAGCTGGACTGTGCACCTTTCAGAGGTCCGAGAGTCTGTGGATCCTCAGAGTGAGCTGCTTTGGTGAACCAATTTTATTTTATTTTTTTTGTCACTGAGGAAATGGCAGTTGATTTGCAGTGCCTGTCCTGTACTAGGCGAGATGAAGAACGGTTGTGTATGCACAGTTTTGGCCTGGAAATACTCTGTGGCATGCCTAGAAAGACAGTGCTGTAAACACTTAAATATTTTAGGTCCAGAGACTCACTGATGGAATATCTCATGTCAGAGCAGCACGCTAGGAATTCCTCCACTAGGTATAAGCAGAAGCAGCACAAAATATTGGCCTGCTATGAAAAGGGAGTGTTTGGGCTAAGAGGGAGAGAAGTAGTAATAAAGAGTAGGCAAAAGAAGGAGAAGAACAACCTGTGTATAGGAATAAGACAGAAGAGAAAGACAAAATGCAATTGATGAACAGAAAATAACAGACTTCGTAGATGGCAACTACCATGTGCAGATGCTGCTAAACAGTTATGGCAAAACTCTTCCCCAAATGTTTGCTGAAGGTTTCAGAGGGCACACTGCTGGCTCATTCAGCCAGCTGTCAACCAACACCCCCAGATCCTTTTCTGGCCGGGAGCTTTCCAGCCACTCTTCCCCAAACCTGTAGCTTGGGGAAAAACGTGGGGTTGTTTTTACCCAAGTGAGGGACCAATAATGTTGCCTTCTTCAGGAAAAGCTCTTCCGCCAAGACCAATTTGTTTTGTGAAGACTCCAGCTAAAGCCCAAGCAGAGGTCTTTGGAAAGCTGCTTTGATTCCTGCAAAATCACTTCATAGACTACTATGCATTCTGGGTTTCCAAAGCTTGTTACAAGGGGCTGCCCCAGCAGTAGGTGGATACTCCTCTCAGAGATTAATACAGGGCCTATATGGAGCAAGAATCACAGGAAAACCTTTGCTATTGACTACGTTTCTTCTCCTTCACGCTCAGCTCCAAATCATGGAATGGACCCCAGAAAAGGATTTTGACTGACTGCTGTACCCTTTCCAAACTATTGCCTTTTTCTGTGATTTTCTAGGTAACAATTTGAGAGATAACAGACTAAGATGATGCAACATGCTGTGCAATGGATGTTAGATTTAGTTGCACTTTACTCCATAGTAAAGCAGCACCTCCAAGAACAAGAAAAAAAATGTCAGAGGCTTCTGCTTTAATTCAGTTCAGTTTCTCTAAGATGGTGCTTTCAATGTACTGAGGTTTGCCTTCTTGACCTTCCTTCCTTCCATAGCAGGATGGCTTGGGACTGCTGCTTCGGCTGCTTTTTTTGCAGCTTAAACACCTAACAAAGGTAATTGTTCAGGGTGCAGCTGCAAGCAATATTAAAACAAAAGAACACAAATCAAAATTTTCATTCTCTGCAGGCATGTTAAGGAAATCTGAAAATATTAGCAATGCTTCAAAAGTCTTCCTAAAAATCTGAGCAGGCAGCAGACTCTTGCTTCAGGAAAGTATTTTTACTCAGGTTCTATCCCATGTCACAGGCAATTCTGAAAGTCCCTTGGACATTTTCCTCAGCTGCTATTGCTTCAAGTTGCAAAAATAATGACTATTTTATCAATTACTATCCACACCTCTGTTATTGAAGAGGACGCTCATAGTTACTTATCTAAGCATATCAATTATACATTTGTGGCTTTTAAAAGATTATTATGGTTTACCAGAGAGAAATCTTAAAAGTATCACAGCTCTTTTCACAGAAGAGAACAAGAAGCGGCAGGGCTGCTTTGGAACAAACATTTCCTCGAGAGCTTATTTTAAAAAATATTCTTAAATCTTTTCATTTGTTGGGGTACAAGTACTTTCAAGATGATGTACTTTTCAAAAGCCGTGACAGAATAAAATGCTGCTGGAGCTGTATACATATCAGAAAACAACAACAATATTGTTGCCTGGCACAGGAGACAACTTAATCATTCTACTATTCACATTTCCATATTGTTTCATACTCCAGTAATCCCAAATGATAGTTTTTGATCCAGCCAAGTTTATGACAAAAAGTAACAAGTCTATGTCCTTGAAGCACTGTCAGTTGCATTAAGATATCTGATTATATTAAATTTCTTAATTAAAAAAGAAAAACAAGTCAAAACCAGCAAAACAACTGGATGTCACTGAAACAAGTTCCTTACCCAAATGGCACCAAGTTTAAGAAAAATTTCTCCTACATTCTTCCCCAATAGAACACGTTAATTGTATCTATAATACATTAAGAGTCAAAATACACTGAAAGCTGAGCATGCAGGGATACTGATTTGTAAAAATCTACATTACGGGTAAATTCATTCCGGTGGAGGGAAGACAAAGGTTTCTCCCCCCCCCCCTTTTTTTTTTTTTTAATATATTCCTGGAAAATTCATCTCACTTTCTGGTAAGCTGTAGATCCAGTTTAGAAAAAAAACACCTTTGTCATGAAATACGCTCATGACAATTTGCCATTTTCTGAAAAATTACCTACTTATACCTCTGAAAGATGTTAATGGCTTTAATTATGCCATTTGCACAACAAAAACCCTGTAAAAAGTACCAGGTCTGCGTAACACCATGAACCAATTTAAAGAACAGTAAACAATGAGGTCTTGTACTCAGCACCTTTTATCTTGTAGACTCTTACTGACCAAATACTATTAGTGTCAATGGAAGTTTGCTTTAGCTTTAGGGCAAGCGTATCAGGAGTGCTTAACAAGCATTACAAATCAACATCAGCTATTCCTGTTTCTTCCCTATAATTCAAATATCGAGTTTTGCCTGCGTGTTCCTAGAGTCAAGATTTTTCTGCAGAACTGGAGATGTGCATGTATCAGGAGACAGACTGAAATCCTTTATCATTCTATACCCACTAGAATTTTCTATCAAAAGACCTTTGTCTTCAAAACCGGCTCACGTTTGTTGGGATTTTTTTTTTCCTTCTCTCTCCAGCAACACAATTCAGACTATTTCCAAAGGCTGATTATGGTATGTTATTAGAACCACAGTACTGTAATTTTCTAGAACTACATTACAACATTTTATTTTATGAAGGGTTTTCTTAATATGTTTAAAGGTTATCTCAGGCATCTTCATTTTCATATCTAAGTATTATAAAATTGGTAAATTTTAAGAGTGAAATGTTGGAATGAAACAGCTTGAGAAACACTGAAAATTTAAGAAGTCAAATGTGGCTGTGGATGGGTTTATAAAAGTTCGCAACCTCTATTTGAATCAGAGATGTAGAAATATACACAATAGTCAAAATGCTCATGTTTAAGCCTTACTTTTAGAATGGTACTTCTTAAACGTCCCACAAACTTTTCTCATTTTATTTCATTGCATTATACTCCATGCATGAAAAAAATGCTCACAGGGATATGACAAGCATATTTAAAACTCCAGTATTTCTGTCCTTTAGGAAATTCTAACGCTTCAAAGTTGATTTCAGGAAGACAGGAAGTCGACACTCTGAAGTTTATTGCAACTTAAAAATGTCTAGAAGTGATATAGATATTGTAAACATGAAGTAAAAGTTTAGTTTAACACAAGACCTAATTTTAAAGATGGATTTAAGTAAAATAATTTCTATGTGAATAGTTTTAAAATCACAAAATGGGTAGGTTTCTGAAAGACATTTTGACAAAATTATTCTTTAAGAAAGAAAACTGAATTTTTTACGTGACCAACTTGTGTAAATTATGTAAGGGACAATTTTCTTTAAAAGCCCACTGAAATAATTTCATTGAGCAGACAATTTTTAATTTTTACTTAAACATTTTGACAAGATACTACCCATTAAATATTACTATTAGACAGTTCCTACAATCATACTTATCATTTGCATAACGTTTAAATACCTGTTGTATCATACCTTCCATATAAGATTCCATTCCTCTTATAAGCTCTGGTAAACTCTACTACTTCTCCTGGCTATACTTAGTATAACTTGTTCCAAAATAATTAAACACCAAAACTCAAAAGTTTGGCTCCTGTTCTTCAGGGCTGTAGCCTGCAAACGACTACATTATTTACCATAAGAGCAGCGGGCAGATAGATCGAGACAAGGAAAGAACTAGCTGGTACAAAACATTACAATGCATTCAAAATAAGCATAGGCAACGTTAATGTAAAATTATGCATAAAGGTGTTTTGTTCCTCCTGCCCTTCCCTTATATGCTAGGGTTGATGTTCTTTTACAGAGGGGTACAAATTTTTTAAATTCAACATCCTAAGCAGCATAAGGGGCTGCAATCTTATTTTGCATTCTATTTCTTACTTCATGAACAATGACGACTCATTCACAATGACACAGAAACGAAGACTGGAGCCCTGTGAGAAGCCAGGAAAGCTGGACTGCACATACTTGTTTGTCAGAGCAGGAGGCTGATATAGAGATACATCAGGGAGTATTTTTTTCACCTGAATCAGAAATCAGTAGCACAATTATGAAATATGAGCTAATCTCTGTGTAGGAAATAACTTCTACAATATCCCTTTAGGTTAGTAGGAGATGCAAAACCTCACACGAGTTAGCCATAGGTGCTTTCACTGAAAACCGGGGAAAGTTTTATTCGCTAATTATTTTTAAATGTATAATGCAACAGGTAAGTTACATCGCTTGCTGAAAGCGTTCTGCTGATAAATGTATCAAGAGTTGACAGCAAGTATACCATTGTCACAAAAATAGCTCCTGTTAGTTTTGCTGTCTTATAAAGTCACATATCAGGGGACGCTCTAGTGCTAATCAACTATTTTAACAGACATTTCCACCAATTAAAAAACTTTTTAGAGGATAACCGTGAAATTTTTCAGTCTGTTTGACAAAGTAACATAGATGAAATCTACAGAGAAAGTCAAAAGAGGTAACAGTAACACACTGCAGTTCTCAATCTCAAGTGAAAATAGTATCTGAGATTGGAAGTGGGACAGACCAATATATATTAAAATAAGCAGGCACCTAAGTTAATGGAACAATGCAAAGAGAACAACTGAAAGAGGAATATCTAATGATTCAATAAACAAGCAAAACCTGCTACTTAGGTGTTAGAAATCTTGACATCGCTAATAAGCGAGAACACTAATAAGTACAGTCGCATAACCACTTTGAATCCATTAAGTACAGTTAGCAACTAAGCTGAAAAAACATGCAACTATTAACTAGATGGCATTTTAAGGAACAGCCCAAGCACCTACTGTGACATTAAACAAAGGGATTCACTGTTGTGCTTCTATATAGTTATTGCAAAGCAATACTTAATTTTTTTTCATGTTCTTTGTTAACAGAATGCAAACCCTTTGTCTAACTAGAAGGCATTTGCTGAAAATCTGACTAATGCTATGAATCCTTTATGCAATCAGATTTTTTATTTACCTTGCTGCCCAGGACTCTGGGATATAAGGGGAAAAGGCATCCAATAATTGGTCCATAAACACAGGGCATGGTTGTTGTATTACCTGGTATAGCGCAAGTGAAAATGTTTCTGGCTACGATTTGTGATGACTGACTATCATGCAAGCAAGAGAGAAAAAGACATCTCCAAAAGAACAATAACATACTACTTCTACTAGAATAAACTTTTAATGACCAACAGAAAAGTCATGAACAATTTCACCTGACTTTTGACTGCACGGGCTTTCTGATGACTGCTGAAATGAGACAAATATTGGAAGGTGCAGCAGTATAGTATAGGAAGAACAAAAAGCCTCTACCGTGAGCTACATTCTGAAATATTTCTCCTCCTGCATATTTATCTGCTAAATGAAAAGCAGTTACATGCTGATGCATTAAAGAAAAAATACAACATAGCTGAACTTCAGGTCCTATTCATTGAAGTGATTTCTTGGCTGGTACCTCTTAGCATTAACTTCCTTTTGTAGTATTACTTATTTCAGAATGAAAATAATCTCATATCCTCAGTCAGCTGTGTTGTAATGGCTTCAGTAACCTGTTTTTGCAGGCAACAAGCTCTCAGGATTCAATTCCTTCAGTCGTTTTTACTGTAAAAATTCCATAATCTTAAATAGATTTTTTCTAATTCATATAATGAGAAACTATTTATTACACTACAAAATTAACCACATTTTAAAAAACCAACCACACCTCCAAGTGAGGTTCAGTCTCATGAAAGCAAGACTTGATAGTAATTTGGCAGATCAGTATGCCCACATAGTTAAAGTCACTGGGTTTCCGTAGTTGCAGAAGTTTTTTGGTGCACAGTAAATTAGATTATCAGGACCTGAATATGTAACTCCCTTCAATATAAAAAAAAAAAAACTTTAAAAGAACTTATAAAAATTAGGAGAAATATCATTGTAAAAAGAGCTTATGATTTTCCATAGAAAAGGTATATAAAATTTACTTAAATCTTCCATGCAAATAATTCTGACTGTTCTTTCAGTTACTGTTAGAACAGATGAAGACTGAACTCTTCATTAGTTATTTCTGATAAATTTAACTTAGGGGACTAGGTTCCTCTCTATGTGCTATAAAGTCCTGTTCATCAAAGAGCACTGAAAATCGCAGGGAAGTAAGTCCTCATCTTTTCCGCTTCCAAATTCAACAGTGCATTCATGGGAATGCACTCTTCCCATACATTGGACCATTGTTTTTTGAGATTATTTCTTGGTACAGTTATGTGAACAAGCTAGAATAAAAGTGAAAAGATGTAAGCACTTTCTTCATTCCACATTAGGGGGATTCCTTTTTAAGTGGACCTCATCTGATGGTGATGAATTTCAGCATAAACTTTTGTGGGGAGATCTAACTTCCATTTTGACGTTTTTTTCGTCCTCCTAGAAACACACTTGAGGTCAGGGGGAAGGAAAGAAGAAAGTATGAAAGAACATAAAGAAAGCACTTCTTCATGCCTCTCTCCTGAAAAAAGGCTGAGTGGCAAAGCAATTTGGATACTTGTAATGAAGACAAAAACTGAATAGGATACTGACATATTTGTAGTTTAATGCTCAAAAGCCTATAGTTTTCCACAGAATAGGAACCTTGGCAGTAATACTGCATGAAGTAGCTATTTGTTCTTTATTGTAGAACCAACGTTATTGATTCTAAGATTAACTGCGTGGCAGAATGGGAATTCTATCTCCTATATAGACTGGTTCACTTTTGGCTTCTTCAGTAAATGATCCTCATATTGAAACACCTACAACCACAGTAGCCACCTAGACTTTCTAAGAAAAGCCTTTTAGCTTGTAAAGAATGGCCTTTGTCAGCTATTTGAGAAAAGCAGACCATAGATTAAAGCATTTTTAACAAAATAAGCAGTAGTCCTTACATTTGAATACAAGTATATTTTTTATTCCCATTGGCCAGGAAAGCACTGGTACTAGTGAGGAATTTTTTTTGAAAGGATCTTAAAGAAGTAAATCAATGACATTTTATAGAAATTACTGTAGAATACTGCAATTCATATCAAAAATATGGTTCAAAATCTATTTTTAAAAAAATATAAAATTTCTTCCAAAGCAACAGTGCTTCCACATGACAAAGACAGGAAGAATCTAACAGACCTACAGTAAAGACATACTTCCCGCTAATTTTTATGGTACCAGATGATGCAGAAGTCGTTTACAGGAACCAAGCACCTGACAAAGCTAAGACTTCTACCACCAGGAGTTAGCTAAGAAAATGATGTCTCTTTTCAAACCTTTCTAGTAAAGGTCAGATTCTGAACTCTATAAAGAGTAGTACCTTATTCCATGACTGAATAATACTTATCTCAGTGGGAGTATCACTTTAAGCATTCCGCTAGCTAAATAAAACCACAGAGAAACCACGAAGAAGAATGTCCTGATGTTCTGGTTTTCCCAGGAACCTGATCTCAGCCAAATCCACTGTACTAAGCCTGCACCACAGACTATACAACATAAAATTATTCTGGGATGAATCCACAGAGAAAAATTTTTTATTAAGCTCTTTATTTTCTAGTGAGCTAGCGTAAACCTTAATTCAAGAGCATAAGAATATGGAAGGCAACATTTTAACTATTTTTCTGATATTTACATAAGAGCTAAACAAACAAGGAACATACGGCTTTCCTCTAAAAGAGAAATATGCTTGGTATGGCAGTAAACAGAAATATGCAAGGCATGATGAATATTCCTTAAGAATCAAGGAAAAAAAATAGCTCTTTATAGCCATCGGGTGGGCTTCTAAAAGTGAAAAAGTTGAAGAAAATTATTGAGAAGGTTAAGACCCAGGGGCAACACAGATCTTAAGATTCTGACTTTTCATAAATGCCTGTGCTTTTGATAAACAAGTCATATTGTGTAAACATTTTATCTGTATCATAGAATTTGTCACTGTTTTTCAAGAATAAAAGCTCTACAGGGTCTTGCTTGTTCGTTTGGAAAAAAGAAAAGCAGGCGTGGATGAAAAATTTAGGCTGTTTTGCCTTCTACCATTACAGCTGCTATTAAAAATATGCTATGTAATATATATTTAATTACTTTTTATATTAGTATAAAGTCTGCTATCTCCAGTGGACACTCTAAACCAAGGAAAAAAATTCTAACATTACTTTGTATCTACATGGTACAGATTAAGGACACATTTTATACCAAACTTCGTCAAACTTTGCTGGTGAAAAACTGTTAGCCACGCTGGTACTTAAAAAATCCAGAATGAATTTAACGGAATTTTAACTGAAGTATCTTATCTTAAAAGAAAGCTGATTTGTATGTTTTTGATTAATTTTTTTTCTAGTCATGTACTATGGAAATTCACTCCTGAATCTGATGGGCAGAGGATTAAGCTAATGTTTTATAACTAGAACTGAATATCTATCTGCACAGCAAACGGTTATATACAGTTGGACTCTTTCCTAACTCATTTGATGTTTCTGAGGGACACAGATTTGTTAGATTTATATGCAATTTCTTCCTAAAGCACAAATCTTTAAAGTGGTACCATTAGTCTATGAAATGCAAATACAAGCAATTTCCCAACTCCTACACAGATGAGCTGTGTTCTTTACAAAGAAACCACTTCTCAATTGTTTTGTAGAAAAATGGTTCTACCTGGGAGTCTTGGTGGACAAACAGTACATAGATGACAGGACTGGCTGGATCTAGGTGTCATTGTTCTGGTAAAGATTTTCTAAGGCAAGTCAATTCAGGATGGGCAATAAAATGGAGCTTAAACCTCAATGAGTAAACAGGAAAATAGGTGGTAGATATCTAAGTACTTTTGAAGCCCTAGTTCCTTCTTCAAACCACGTAGTAAGATGATCTCTATATCACTTCAAAAGAATATAGAGACTGAATTATGCACATTAGATAACTAAAAATAGTCTTAAAAATCAAAAAAATAAGCATGATGTTTATCGCTGATCAGTGTCCATACCACAGATTCAGTCATGATAAAAAATGTAACCTACCAAAGTGATACAAAAGGGACTTCATATGTGAGAGATTGGTACTTCAATTTCTTGAGAAACAAACAAAAAAACCCATGAACCATATATCTGCTTCTCAGTGATTGCTTCAGCTTTTGATATCATACTGAGATGAACAAATTGTGATTTCCAGTGCACCAGAAGCCTTCCCAGTCATTTCAGCACAATGATGAACAAATTTTCTGCATCTCTCACAGCCAGATAAAAACTGTCAGGAAAACTTGTATTTCCAGCCATTTACTTGTGAAATGACATGCTCTTACTATACCACAATATTCTACAACTTACTACTTTAATTTTTCATCTTCTTTTATAGTCAAAGAATTCATTGTGAAGTCTTTTGTCACAAGTAAATTATTCACCACTGGCAAAGTGTGGAAATTATCAGAAGCGAATTCAATGGAAGTGTTACACACTTTAATTAAAGGTAACACCAGTATCTGTAGTCAAATTTTTAAAAGAATTTGCAGCCTGTTTAGACACCAAAGTGAAGGCTTATTATCAAAAGAATTAAATATGCAGTGTCATACACATAGACAGAATCTTAAGCTAAGCCCAACTATTTTCCTCTTTTCTATCACATCAACTAAAAGCTTACACTGTGTGCCAGCACATAAGAATTGCCACATACACTTGGCTCCAGGTTACAAAACCAAGACCAAACAGACTATTTTGAAAACTAGGCCATGTATTTTGGTGACTGAATCTGAGCTGAACTTTAAATAAATAACATAGCTCAAGAGGCAAGGGTAAGGTGGTCTGTAAATCTGATCAACAGTTTCTCAATAACAGGTAACATTGTCAGTACAATATACTTTAAAGAGCCAAAGGACAAGCCAGGTCATCACCTGAACATGGATGAGTAACTGGTGTTTTAGGAGAAGAAAAACAACTCTAGACCAATGTAAAAGTTGAGCTATGGCATAAAGGTTACAGTTTAAGCTCTCATTTGCTTTACCAAACAACACATCATGCATGAAAGTACTGTGATTTAGAAACTAAAACTACATGACAGAAGCAACAGAGCACTCCTGGAGCACAACGTGCTCGGGATTGCCCAAAACATTGTAGTTGATTAGTTTCAGGCCATTTTCATAGCTGACTATCAGCTTCAACAGATAGTGAACCACCTTCTATGAGCTTTTGTTACACACCTGCATTACATTCAGCTTTTGCTATAAAAATTAATTCAGTTCCTTTGAACAGCTGTCAGAAAACTGCATATTTCTAAATAAATTCCGATTATTGTAAGTTAAAAATTTGCTAAGCAATATCTACTTCTTTTCTCTGAGTCATAATATATTAGCATTAAAACCTGAATATTCATAAATGATTATCATTATTGCTGTGTTGACTCAAGAAGTTTGCAAGTAGTATTTTTGACTCACTGTATCTAAATTAATAAGAAACTTTCCAAAGAAAAAATTTTCAGAGCATCTATAATAAACACAATGCCTTTAAAGACTTAGCCACCACTTTGATAAGTGGCAGAAAATATATGGATTCTAGACACAGAGGTCAGCAGCACAATGGAAAGTATCTAAAATGCAGCAGTCAACCTCTAAAGAGTGAGATTCTATACAGCTGCGGTGACTTTAATGGGACTGAATCCATTTACATTGGTGTGGCTAAGAAAAGAAAATAAAAAAGACATCTTTAAAACATATATATGACAGTACATACAAATTAGATGCAGGTGAAATGTATCTGTTTCTAATTATTTTATTATAGAACCAAATTAGCTTTCAAAGCATGATGCCCATTTCAACACATTACTCAGTTCACTGCACGTGAAATATAGTCAGCCTACTGCTAATTTGACCACTAAAACTAGTATACATTCTCTTTAGAACTTGTGTTGCGGTAAGTCTATCACCGTTACAGGAAGGTGCATTTAGATTCCAGAAAACTGGTTTCACACTGGAATCTTTTGTTCTACTGTAGCAAAATATACAGGCATTATTTTAGTTATGTAACACAATGCACACTACAGGGAGGGAGAGAGGGATTTTTTTGTTTTCGACTAAAACACCTATCCTTCACATCCCAAACCACATTCTTTCCCTTCTTTGCCTTTCATTAGACTTGCAAGAGATAGGGCAAGCAAGCTTTGTTCCTATGTTCAGGTTCAATACAAGTGAAAAAACACAGGATTAGATTAAGAGATTAAAATCACTTACTAAAAAAAAAAAACCAGCAAAATTGCTTGGAAATATTTCATTAGAAGAGATGAAGTAGCACACAACTTATCCTGTCCCTGACAATCTAATTTGTCAGAAAGGGGTTCCCCATGGATGCTTGTGACCCGACTGTCTCCAGGAAATTCTTTCAGCTACTTAATATGGTGGAGAGAGACAGAGACCAGTGTGACCACAGCACAGTTCTAGATGTGAAAGAGCAGAACAAAAAATTGCAGCTAGGGTTCCAGCAGAATACAATCAAATAAGTCAGAAGTTCGAGATCTCTGTAAGACCATTAAAATAACAGTAAAAAAATTAATTGAGGTTCAAAACAGGTTTCTGCTTCCAGAAAGAATAAACTAGCAAAGATTAAACATGAGAATCATCAGTACAACAAAATGAAATCTAATATACACACTTCCAAGGTCCTTATGGATCACAGGCACAGGCTTTCACATTTCCCCTCCTCTGCTGCAGATATTATCTCAGCGGAGAGGCAGCAAAGCATTAGAGACTAGTCCTTGCTAACCCCATGGAACCCAAATAAGTGAAAGCTCTGCAAATAGCATTGCCCCATCTTCTCTTTGGGACAAACATAGGCAAAGAACACCAAAGAACTCTTCCATCATTTAAGCTAAGATGCATTAGGATATATTAGTGCAGCATAACATTTTCAAGAGAGAAAATTTAACAATGCTGAGCATAGCAGATTAGAACAAAGTTGTCAGTAAGCAAACCTGCTCACTTTGTACTTGTAAAGCTGTTTCCTCCAGGGCTTTTCAGAACTATTGCACATTCTACACAGTCTCTCAAAAATACATACTATTTTTTGCCCCTCACCTTGGAGGCTTAGGCGTGATTTTGCTCCTTGCTTTTCCCAGGAGTTTCTAACTGCTTTTTTTTTGCTGCAATACACAGCAGATTGCATCCTCCACACCATCTCCCACCAGAGCTTGGTCAGGAGCCCTCAATGGAGGCACAAACTGGTGTTCTTCCCCAGGGAAACACTGACACACGGCAAAGGATGCATCCTAGGCACGTGCTTAGGACAAGGCATGGAGGTAGCTGCCCCCCATGTGCCTGACCACAGTAACTTATGGACAAACAAACACCGTCTGTCATAAACTATTTCTAAGCTCAGTTGCTAGAGAGACAATGCACTGGGTTACAGAAGGAGAGCACCATCTCTAATGCTTGTGCTGGCTGAGGCACTTGTTTCAGAGAAGTAATCCCGCAGATCAAATTAAAGTAGCTTTTGATTCTATTGTGAGTGTTTCAGTCCAAGCAGCCTCAGGATTACAGAGCAAACTGCAAAAACCTGCCCTGAGGTTTTCGTGAACATTTGTTGTATTTAGAGAATCATAATTAATATCACAAGAAAATAGTGAATGAAAATATGAATTAGGTTGTTAAATATTAACAAATAAAGCATTTTAACACTTCTTACCTTTTGTTACATTCCAAATATTTACTACAAATTAAAGCCACTTTCAACACTGTTTACTTCTTAATAGGTTACAAAGATTTTTTGATGATCACAAATTTCAGCATTTTCTGAGGAAAGCAAGCACCTATTTTCCGTCCAAGACTTGCTAACAAGGATGAAAAGGATGATCGAGAACAACAGTAACAGAAAACGCCGAGTTATTCCTCACACCCTCTTGGATACACAAGTTAAACTTGTCATAGGAAGGGGAAATCATCTTGCGCTTCCATGTTGTTTTCCATGTAAAGTTCTCAAAACATACCTTGGATTCTTAGTAAATAAGTAAATAATAATAAAAAAAGACAACCCTATGCCCAGCCTACCATAGCAGGACAGAGCTCCCTGGGCCTGGCCTCCCACCTCATGGTCTCCTCCCTCATCCCCTCTGCTTCACAAAACAGGCTGGCTGCACTTCCCAGCATTTAAGCAGCTGTAGGAAATCTTGGAGTTCCCCCATTCCCCTTTCATCACAGCACCTGTTTGACAGTTCAGCTGTGCAGTTTTGCTGCCACCATGTTGCGGGGGGCAGCCATGTGGTGTGAGCCAGGCACGGTGGACGCCATGCCATGGCCTCTGCGGGAGGCCCCAGGGCCTGCAGCCTTATTTTAGGCTTCCCCTTTTCTTTGTTTCCACTCTTCCCCCACCTGCCTCAGGTAATTAATTATAATCTCCAAGGGAGTAATCTAAAAGGATTTGCAGCTGACACCATCTTGCCATGTGGTAAATTGTGCAATGAAACTCTGCACATCTACATCTGAATCCACAAAAGGTTACTTTAAAAATGCAGAGGGACCATTTATCACCCTCCCAGTTAAGAAGAGTGCACTGCAAATGCCATCTCTTCTACAGGGTCCATGTCTTTCAAACACAAAAAATAAAGTCTGAAGGCTGCCTGTTCTGTGGGCATCCTGAAATACCCATTTAGCCTTTTGTGGGTTTTCAGCTTAAAATACGAGACCTAGCATATAGGCACTGCTGGCAGTAACTAAGAAAAAAGTGTTTTCAAATAGTTTCAGGACATTATTTTTAATTAGAAAGAATGCTTTTTTACATGGAGAAACGTTGAAGCGTGATGGGTAGCTAAGCAGCACAGCAATGTTCGAGTTAGATGTTGGAAACGACAGCTCCAAGAAAAACAAATTGGTCCCTAAAGTTCCCACTGGGCCTATGAAAAACATGAAAAGGTTCGCAGATAAGCACATTGCAAATTGTGCTGTTTCTTAGATGTATACTTCAGCAAAGTGGAGATTTGTACATGCAACCAGGCAGACTGGACTGCTTATTTAAACATTGCAAAGTTTTGTTAGTGGCAAAAATACATTCCACGTTCTCAGAACTGCTAGATGAGATGTGCTGTTGTACCCCAACTGCTTCATCTCCATAAACCAGGCTTAAATGAAAACAATGGGAAGCTTACATAGAATATTAAGTCACGCTTGCATTAAGTGACTTTTTTTTTCCCCCTCAACATTACCGCTTATGAGTCATTTACATATCTAGAATTTGGGTCATATATTTATGATCTGCCTGAATAAATAGTTGAAAGATAACCTAAGTCTGATTTTTAAATCAAACTCCGGGGTTCAAAAACACCAGCTGACACATTGTTTAAGTGTTGAAAGTGCTGTCTTGACTGTTTTAGCCACTGTTGTTAAAGTAAAGAGGTAATTTCAGAATAAAAGCAGCTAAGAGCCTAAGTAGTAGCAAGGGATGATAATTGAAGTACAGGTATCATGCAAATATATAATGGCAAAGCAATAAAACCTTAATGAAAATTTATCATAATACACTATCATAAGTCTGAATATGAAAACTGATTAAAGTAATGTTGATTTCATGGAGTTCTCTTCCTTCTAATGAACAATAATTTTTGTTGGGCTACCGTAAGTCATGCCTGTTCAGCTCTGGAATTTCTTTCTACTACTCCTTCATCTCTGACCTTTTGTTAAATATACTGCTCCTTCCCCTCATTTTTCTAGTCCCAGATCATATAGTCTTGATTAGTTTGAAAATTCATTTTGGTCTTGCCAAAACCAATATAATTGTTCTCTGTATAGGTTTAATTTTAGTCTGTTCTTTAATGTCTTCACTACATTCATTGGATCACCTTAACAGCTTATAACAAACTAATAAATATAAAAATCCCCGCAAATCCCTTAGAAATAGGTAATTTTTAACTATCAGTAATTAAAATATTTGAAATTAAGGCTTGTAAGCCTGACTGTTTTACTAAGAAGATGGTGACAGCATCTGTGTTTGAGCTGTAACAACGTAACAGTCTTCACAAGGTATAAATCATCATGCAGGATTTTTTTCCTCAAGTCAAACGCAGGTCACTAGAAAATTTAAGTGAAGCAAGACTATTTAATTAATGTTAACCAAAAGTAACATTTTATTCAGTCTGTTCCAGAAAATATGTTCAGCTTTGCCTGGGATCTGGCTTTGGAAAAGAAGCTAGTTTTGGTTGATGTAAGTCACGTGTCTCTTTCAATTGTCTACATGAGATTAGAATTCTTACGGTATGAACATCTGTCTTATTTTGAAACAACAGTAAACTTCAAGGCAGAAAATATTTTCTAATCCCTGAATGGAAAGGCAATAAATTTAGATAAGCCTTATGCAGAAAAGTCACATTATCTTGGTCATGGTTTCCAATACATAGGAAAACCCTACCTAAATGGACTATTTTCTGTATATCTCATCATATATCTCTTGATGTAGCTGTTCTCTACACGTTCTCATAACACCTTTTCCTTCAGTAACGATGATTTAATATGACGCAGAATCATGCTTTCGTTAGTTCACTTGTAGGGCCTAGCAGTCCAAATGAACTTATTTCTACTTTTCAATTAAATCAGTAAGCACAATTAAACATACATTTGCATTCATTTATTCCATCACAGAAAAAAATTGTTTTAGAGAAAAATTCTAACCAGGTTTGGAATATGTGGGGTTTTTGTGGTAACTATCTCCTGCAATGAACAAATTTGATCTTCCTAGGGGCTTTCCGTATTCAAAAAAAATGTTTCTTTCAGTTTACTGAACATTGGAATTGCAAAGCATCAGACTTCTTGGTTTATGCAGGCACTGAGACTGAATATTGATGATCATTGCAGGTTGTGTATATTCGTATGTGGGTGTATATGCCATATGTATGAAAGAAATCAACAGAGAAGAGTCAAATAAGGTTTGCGCAGCCTCCTCCTTTCAACATGATTCTTTAATGAATCTACAGACCATGAAAACATTGGTCTGTAGTCTCAAAGGGGAGAGTACTATCCAATAAGGATTGAAACAGAGTAAAAATTATTAACCTTCATGTGGTTTATCAAAGTAACATCTGTACTTATCTAAAGCAAGTACTACCCACCTCAAACAGGACAGACAACTGGTAAAGAACCAGGGAAGGATGAGATCAACAGTCATAAGCATATACAGAGCAGCTTTCTTCAGAGAGACAGCTCAAGTGAACATGAATCTTTGTCCTGGAAAATCATTGAGAGAAAAGTATCTATAGCAGCCTGTCAAAGCCAGACAGAACAGCTATTCACTGTCTTTTCTACTATAAGAGAATAGAGGTCATCAAAAGAAAGTGGCAGAAGGCAAGTTCAAAATACATAAAAGGAAGTTCTCCATGTAAGACACTGAAGTTTTGGAACAACTTTCAGCAGGATCTTTTAGAAACCTAAAAGTTTACATGGACAAATTGACGAGATAAAGATCCATACAAGGTTATTTAATGCCATAGCATCACTCCTAATTTGGCAAGTGCCTGACCTAAAGATCAGTGGATGCTAGAACAGTATTCGTGCAGAGTTTTCAGCTGATGCTTTCCTGTTCTTATATTCTTCACTGCACATCAACCCTTGATACTACCAGAGACAGGATAGTGAACCAGAGGCACCTTTGGTCTCTACTATTACAGCTTTATTATTACATTACTACATTATATGTTTCTAGGGCTCTTGGGATGAGCCTCCTGGTTCCACGATCACCCTATCATCTACTTGAGGAAACTCAGCCTTAACTTTACTCCCTTCTCTACTCCGAAATAGAGTTCTTCAAAGTCTTATAAGTTTCAGTACATATTTTGTTTCTTGGATTAAGCAAATAAATTAAGTTCAAAGAGGTCTTAGCTCACCTGAGAATGTCTACAATGAAGAAAACACTTTTAGTTGACAGATCTATAATATAAGGCAAGTTTTTCTACTTTCAAAATTCTTTTGAGTTGAGTAATTACTAGACACTCCTGAAAGCTAACCCTCACAGATGAACAGTCCCTGTTTCTTGCAACCATGACTCATTTTTGAACTTTGTTTGTGTTTTTTTTTTATTCCCCCCCAATAACAAGTTGCTAAGGAAGTGTTGATGTACAAGACGGTCCGTGGAGATTTTGCTGTCTGCACTACTGAGGAAATTATTTACACATTTCTCTGATATTAAAAGGAGCATTGCTTTCCCCTCATTATTTGGGAAGGCAATAACCATCTGATTCCAACCTATGTTATGCTCTCTAGCTAAAACAGTAAATATCCATCCTATCACAACACTGTTCAAAATAAAGTCAGAGCCAAGTGAACCTTCACAGTACAGGTCTTACTATATTTTATGTTGACTTATTATAAAGGTACACAATGTAGTTATGCAAACATAAATTTATTCATTTAAGATTTCTATATTTCAAAATTTTGGAAGTGTCAAATTATTTTTTCATTTTTCTCTTCTATTTAATTATTTTAAACCCTTTCAATTATGCTATAATATTTTGATAAATTGAGCTATAGGCTACGTCTATATGTGGTCATTTTCAAGTATGAAGAACAATAGTGGATTTAAAGTTAGGCAATATAACATCCCACTGAATTCATTATTAGAAAAACAACACAAACATTACACAAGTAGGGTCTAGAACAGCAGGGCAGCTATTAAAGTACTAAGCTGTAATCACTGCGAACCAGTTTAAGACATCTTGACACAGAAATTTTAAATGGTAAATATGGTTTTGAAGACACTCTCTGAAAGTTTTTCCTATGGCAAAGGAGGACAGCAGGAGAGAAAGCGTGAAAGGACCAGAGGAACTGATTATTCTATATGAAAACATAACAGAAAGATCATTTCATTAGGTTGCAAAATTGAAAAAGTAGAATCATAGGAATCTAAAACAAAAACAGTCATGATTCTCCTCCCAAATTACCACATGACAAGATGTAATACTATTCCTGTACTGCTGCTGGTTTTGCATTATTCATTCACAGTCTGACCTCCAACAGAGAGAAGTCTCTGAAAGAAATAGGTAGCTTAACAATCAGAAAGTGGAGAAACTGAGTACTACTTTTAGAAACTACCTAGCAAAGTTAGGGATGACTTAGCTGAGGACCGAGGTGACTAGAAGAGTGAGTATTCTTTGCTAAGATGGCTAAGAACAAAGTTACAGTAAAAGAAAAGTAAAGAGATAATAGAAAATTTCTCAGTGAACTCTGCAGTATTGTATCAATACAGAAATAAATAGAACTCTAGAGTTACAAGGAGATCTGTAGGTACCTTATTTGCATGCATCGGGTTAAATTAATTAAAACTATGTAATGCTGCCTTCAAACCTGACCCTCCATGCAATTTCATGAGCTAGGAGAAAGTTGAGAAAGGTCAAGTGCCCTTCTGTTGACTTTACCAACTCTGAAGCTGGTATAAAACTGAGATTAACATGCTTTATACAGTATAATATGAAGCCAGAAAGCATTTTGCTTCTTTTCCATCTAAGGACAATCCCATTATTTCTTTCCCTACTATTTTCATCTTCTTTATTTAATAATTATTCCAGATTATACCTATGTCAGGTTTTACCTGTATCAGATTCTAAACTGCATGTGGAAAGGCCATTTCTTCTTCCTCCCACACCTAGCGCAATGGTAAACTGTTTGGGGATGGACCCTAGGTGTTAACATAGCAAGCGTAATTGCTGACAGCTATTCCAAATAGGCTGAGAAACAAGGAAGCCCTGGTTAAGTTCTGGGCCAAATCCTGCAGATTTTTCTTCTCAGTGGAATATTTACCAATATCATATATTAAACTTTGGCTGCAAATCCCAGATTTATTTGGGGAATTTAAACTAAGGTAGCAACATTGTTTCTGACTGTAATTAACAAATTAGTTACACGCAATTTGAAAGATAATGTGCTTCCCTGTCACACTTCATTTGTTATTCATGAGACAGCATAATCTTTCCTACTTAGCTTTTAAGTTTCTTAACTTAGAGACTCTATGCCAATCAAAAGTGTTAAAATTCATATATGAGAAAACTTAAGTAGAGAGATACATAGTAACAACTCAGATCTCAAATCATTCTTAATACACAAAAGTATGGGAAATATATACTGTTGTCTCTAACCCTACAGTAGAAGACTAAAAACCAGTACATTTGAATCCTGGACTTGGTCCTGTCCCTGCCTCTACCACGCTGTGATAATTTCTTAAAACTTCATTTTTTTCCACCTCAAAGAATTGGAAGCATGCTTACATTCTTTTTGGTAGCCCTGTGTGGATAAAGTCACTGACATGTGCAAGCAGCACAAATGCATCAACACCTGGATACATAACACAGTCTTGAAACAGGAACAGCTTTGATTCTGGTTACTGGCATTAAACCAACAGGCTTCTTCATACCAACAAGGGAGAAAACACCCCAAAATCTAGGACTGCGTAAAAAAGTACTTTTATCTTCACTTGCTCAAAACCTGGAAACTGCTATGCTACCCAACCTGGGAAAACTGAGGCATACTTTGAGATGGATTAAGAATGCATTCCCAATTTTTTTTAAAAAGTCTAATTGAGAGAGTGGTAATTGCTCTTTCTTCAGAGCAGAATCAAGCTGACCTCAAGAAAGCTGGGGTAAGGACAGGAAGTGACAGTAACCATAAAATGAAGAGGCAGCCTCAAGTTCATTTCTGGTGTCACTGTTCTTTTCACTTCCTCACATCAGGAATGATTCTGAAAAAGTTGAAGAAATAGGCAACAACAAAAAAAAATCCTTTCTTTCTGTTCCAGCTTTAAAAAGAATGGATCAAAAATTCTAAATTAATATGTCAAATATTTTTTATAATCATTATCATAAAAATACATAGATACAGATGGTCTTAGAGAAATAATATGAAAGCCAGGGGTACTGCAAGCAAGTAACCAGCTCTTTCAAATGTCAAAACACCTTATCTGCATCAGTGGGAAGTTAATTTTTTAAGTCAAAATTAGGTGTCTTTTTTAGAAAGCCTTAGAACCCTTATCCTTGTAGATCCTTGTTACTAAAAAGGAATCCATTCATTTACATTAAAAGAAAATTAATCTGGTTCAGACTTTTGGCAGGAATAGTGGGAATGGATTGCTGTTATATCTTCTAATTTGAAGATCTGAGAGCTTGAATCGAAGCTATCCATAAAACCTTGGCTCCCACCTTCACTTCATGTCAACTTCACAATATGAAACTACTGGAGTTTATGAATAGAATTGTAAAGTTATTTTCCTGCACTGCATGAGATTTTCATCTTACATTCCCTTGATTTTTGTTCCCTGTAGGTCTTCCTTAACAAAATACTCAATGGTGATCAGCATTAGACTTCGAAGCAGCTCCACATAAACAGGCTTATGAGAGCCAATGCTGCATATCTCTAGCAACATTTTCATATCTTGCAGATGAACTTGTTCTGGAACGTCAAATCCTGAATTTCAAGAGAAGTTCACAGGAAACTGTGTACAAGAACTTAAGTATCTCATGCTGCTAGGATGCTTCAAGTGAGGCTACAGCCTCCATTTAACAAACATACGAAAGACTTCAAGGTGATCACTGCTGGATGAGGAAAAACAGTCTACAAAATGATAGAGTCTGATGACACAATCTTTGGGGAAAGCATTGTGGTGTTTCCTTAGTTTTGTATTCTTCCCTTTACAACTACTTTTTGGCCAGAGTCAGGTGTGGGATATTGGGCTAGATGAAGCTGGCTTAATACAGATGCTCTTTTGATGTTTACATTCTTAACAGCATCTCCGTTTGCAATGAACACATTTTTTTGGTATTTCCAAATTTTTGGCAGCCTACTGTAAGCAGTAGTGCAGCGTAAGACTGGTTAACATTTATACAAGCAAATCAAAGTTCCATGTGACTCCACATAAGCACCTTGTCTGGTGTACATACAGACACACACTTCTGGCTAGAATTAGATAACTTTGTTACTGTCTCTTATGAAAGGCTTATTACCTGCTGACTATCATCTTCCCTCTTTACTGTGCTGTGTATGTAATTATAGTGACTTATATTAGCTATTTTTATTTACATGAAATACAGCAAAACAACCTTGTCAAACATTAATGGAGAGGGCAAGTAAAACCTATCAAGCTCAATGGACTTAAAAAAAAAAAGAAAAGATCAGCTGTAAAAAACATTATTAAGCTCACAAGACTAGTCTTAGTGAACAATATTTCTATACATCACTTCCTTCTATTCTAGCTAATTAAAAAAATAAGTGCTCTTTCAGACTAATCAATACACTGCACCCACATCTAGAAAATAAACTTCTATTAGTGTTGTAGAAACATGAAGCTTTAATAACCTGGCTGACAAAGCTTGGAAACTAATTTTCTGTAAATATGACCAAAATGTGCAGGTGGAGGATGCTTCTCAGATCTGGAGTAACAGCAGATCGTTCAGAGTTTCAGCTGTTTGAGTATGACTCATGTGATCACTGCCACCAATAGTTCCATACTTTCATCATAATTCACCTTACTTTCTCTTCTTATTCCACCAAATACTGGAAGCAAATTCAGATCCTTTGATGATATTGTTTTACACTGGAAACATATACTTAAAGTAGATGTTAAGTTCTAGTAAAATTCTTAAGTGCACACTTAAGTTTAATTTGACGTCAGTCATGTAGCTCTGTGCATAAGGTTAAGCACACGCTTTACCTGGTAGAGCAGAGAGTTCTGGTTAAATGGAAAAGGGAATCAGATTGTGCTGAAAGGTCAACTGCTGAGCCTGAAGGACTGTTGTTAAAGAGGTTATTCAGGGATCAGCTTGGACCCACTTTTATTAAATATTTACACTAACAATACCCCAAAAAGAAGGGTGCTGATAGAAAAGGTTTTGATAAAGATTTACCAATAAAGAGGATCAGAAAAATCAAGAGGAATTGAATAACTTGACTTGGCATACAGAAAATGGAATAAAATACCATTAATATAGAGTGCAATATCATGCATTTCAGGACTGATAAAATTTCTGTAAAAAGCCAATGCTCATCTGCAGCAAATCACTAATATTACTCTGTCAGAGTGACTATGAATCATCAGTGTAAGTCTGCTTCGGAAAAGGATATTGAATTTGTCAGACAAAATATTTCTAGAAGAGGTAAGGAAGATCAATACTGTTGTATAAGTCATAGGTGAGGTATCGTCTAAATATCACATCTGGACATCAGAAATACTATTTGTATTTCCTGTGCTCAAAAGTATGGCTTCAAGTTGGAATACATACAGCAAAAAGCAACTGCTATGAGTATACGACTGGATTTTCTACTTCATAAATTATATCAGAATAGTATGATTTGTAGAGCCAAGCAAAACCAAGACTGATGTTACGATAATAGATAATTTACTATAAAAAGAAGTGAATGAGAAGGGTAAGCATGAGGAAGGAAGAACAGCTAGAAAAATTAAATGCCAGTGTCCGCATTACTACAAAAGGATAAGAAACCAGCCATTGAAATACTGAGACTGAAAATTGAAGAAGTATTTAATTACCCGAGGTATAAAATTCTGGAACAACTTTGTAATGTTAAAAGTAGTTTAAATAAGCACTGTTTATATTTCTGAATAGGTGTATATAAACAATTGCCAGAGACAGCACCAGCATCCTTCTTCAAAGACAAGTTTTACAACTTATTAGGAAAACTGAGATTGACTTTTTTTTTTAAACATTTTTTTTCAACCAAGGCCATACAATATGGACCTGCATTCAGTTTCACGTAGCACTATAAATTAACATAAACATACAGCAAGGTACAGCACAATACAATTCCCTCAAATTTCCACTAGTCAGAATTAGCCAGTAATTTATTTATTATGCTTTTTCCTCTAACCGTATTTCTGAAAACACGAGCTGTTAGTTTTACAAAGAGTCTTTGAAATTTGAAATTACAAAGTGGGTTTGAACATAATAGCTATATGGTGTATTTCTCTTCACAGAGGAAGGAAACATTTTAGAATTGTATTTCCAGTTGATATAGTTGCATTTACTAATGTACGCTATTATCCACAGAGTCATAGCAAAACATTTTGGCTCTTCTATGCCAAATATTGCTTTTCTGCTCTATACAGTCTTTTCATCCTCTCATGGACCAATTACCCTCTTCTAGAAGCGATGCTCCCATTGCCCTCCCTTATTCCCCCCCCCCCACCTTTTATTGTTTAGTTTTGTTTGGGTTTTCTCCCCCCTCTGACATTTCCTCCAATATTCCTGCCCATAAACTCAGGTACTGCGTATTTCAAGAAAACAGCCACATAAGAAGCTGCAAGTGCAAGTTAATCACATTTGTTTAAAAACACGAACAAATAGCCTCCAACAATAAAAGGTCTGTGATATTTGTCCTTATTACCACAGTAATCTAAGTTTCAGTCACGTAAATCATTGGGAAGCATACTCTTGACTAGGCAATCAGGGTAGAACACATGGTAAACAAAAACACCTACTGAGAACTGAGAAGCAGATGTTCTTGTAAGAGAGAGATAAAACGTAACTGAAATGCTTATCTGAAAACTCTGCCTAGCATCTGATGGTTAAAAAAAAAAAATCCAAGTTATTTGCTAGAAGTTTTGCTGTCTTAGAAAAGAGATTTCTTCATGCAGTATATTTTACTCATTCCTCAACAAAAGTATAAAAGACATAAAACTAACATCTGTGCCAGTTCATTAGTCTCTCCTAAGCAGTGTAGTAATGAAGTAATATTGTTTTCATTGCAGCAAGAAAGGACGAAGACTGCTAGTTAACCCTGGACTAATGATGTTATGCAACTTAAGTCTTCCTTTTGCAGCAGTGAGGACTCTCAAGGAACTTCTGATGATGGGTCATAAAACATGTTATGGGTCAGCTTTTATTCAGGACAAAACATAATACACGACTAAATATTTAGAATTGCAATTCCTCCTTTATTGATCATTCATAATACCTAAAGCTCTGTCACAGAAGAGATTTTTTAGAGATGTGGACACTTTCACAAATAGCATTTACTTTATTTCACTGGTCACTACTATATTAGCACAGAGTATCTTCATTTTAAATAGACAGATTGTAACTAATTATGACATAAAAGAATATAGAAAAGTGGAAACTCCTCTACTCACCTGGGCTTCTGCTTTAAGACTCAGTGAATTAGAGTCTGAAATCAACTGAAGGAAACCCAACAAGTCTGATAGGGATATGTAGCAAAATTGGGGGTAAAGCATATGAAAATTAGACACATCCAGAACATTGTCACATATACAAGTTTCCAACAGGTTGTGGCTTAAAGGATTTCTAAACCACAGACTATGCCTTCCGCATTGCATTTGATATTTTTGAGAAATTTTCTTTGAATTAATTGCTTTGAATCCATTTATATTTTTGGCACCCAAAACATTCTATAAGAATGACTTCCTATGCTGAAGATACATACTATGTACTTTTTGGTTTCTTTTACATCTATTCCCTGAGAGTTTCACCTCAAATCCCTCAATTCCTTCTCTTTCTAAAAACTGAACAATTATTAATTTATTTATTTTTTTCACTCAATGTCGCTCAAATCAACTTTCTTTTCCTCACTTTCCCAAGCTGAAAAGTCTACTCTGTTCAGCCTCTTCCTACATGAAAGGCCATCCCAGTCTTCTGGTTCTCCTTTATTGTTGTGCACCTTTTCTAGTTCTGCTATATTCTCTTAAAAACTGTGCAACTAGAATAGCACAGAATATCAAGTACACATGCATCATATCATAAAGATGTTTTTTGCTTCACTTTCCATTCCTTTCCCAATAATTCTAATATTCCAATTGCCTTTTAATTACCACTAGGCACTGAACTGACATTTGCTGACAAATATTCTGATGTTAACAATCAATTGAGAAACTGTTGTTATGCCAGTAGTTACAAGGACAGTGCAACTATATTATAGGGTTTGGGTTTTTTCCCACTTGTGGGACTTGGCATTTATTGACTCTGACAGTGATTTTCACCTGCTATATTATTGGCTCAGTTTCTCAGTACTCAAGTTCACTTTACAGCTTTTTCTAGTCATATTGCTTTTGACTTTCTCATATCAGCAAATTTTCTTACTGCTCTACTCACCCAGATAATTTATAAACAGCATAGACTTAAGCACAGATCTCCATTGGTATTCTCTCTCTATTGTAAAGCATTGACTCCTTATTCCCTTTCTCACTCCTAACCAGTTGTTAATTTACAAGGTAGCCTTCCTTAATATTTCATCACAGCTTATTGTCCTCAGGAAAATTTGGTAAAGACTTTGTAAATCCAGATTCATTGAGTTCATTGTTATCCATGTGTTAATTTCCTTTCTTTTAAAGTTCTTTTTTGATAGTTCACGTTTATGAGTTGTAACTTCCTTCTAAAGAAGTTGTTTTGGCTTTTTCCATTTTGTAAAAATTTATATCCCTGGTATTGACAAATGCTACTTCTTTTAACACAATTTTGCTTGGTCTGGAAGTCAAACACAATAATTAATAGCTTCCATATTATTGTTACAGGTCTTGACATCTTGGCATTGACATTTCCACATTCCATCCCTCTGTTATTCAGGCCAAACTTAACTGAGAGGTTGGGCCCACTGTTCTATTCACCCATTATGCTGCAGAGACGCGTGAAGTTTAAGGGGTTAGCTCCCACTGTCTCTAAAACAGACAGTAACATCTACAGTAACACCTGCCACTTTTGCTACAATCTTCCATGTCCAACTTTTTCCTGATTTTTAATAAACTAAAAAAAATTCATTCTTAACATAAGTGGAAATCTAATCAATTAACTTTCCTAATATTTTATGGTTTATATTATTTGATTACAGCACTATTTAATGCCTTTGACATTTCAAAGGGCTTCTCAGATGCAGTATATAGTAGCCATTTAAAAACTTTTTTTAAACTGCATTAAAATATTTACAGACAATAAAGTAAGTATGTGTACCAAGGAACAGCATGATCCAAGACCCAGCTACCTCTGTTGTAAAGGGTCTATTTTCACAAAGATGATTTCACAGCTTTATGAAGAATTCAAAGCCTCCAAAACTAAATTATATCCAGGACCATCACTGTGCTAGTTACATCTTTAAAAGAAGAGGGTCTTTCTGCTCCTCTTTTAGAAGCATGAATGTGAGGAAAACAATTGGACTGAATCTTGGGCCTGCCTCATTGCACAGATCTAGTACCTCTTCTTCGTTTTGCAGATATAAAAATGATAATAAATTACTCCCAGCTGTAAACCTGCATGTAATGTCTCAGAGATGCCAGAGGATCTTTAAATCTCTACTTTTTCTTGCTATGGGAAAATGAGAACGTAGCAAATTGCTATGGAAGAAACAAATTAATAGGAACGTTTTTGTATATAATTTTAGCTCTTATTTTTCATTTATATTTTTGATTTCTCCCTTCTGATAAATTGGGCTGAAGAAATAACATAATACAAACTATATGAAAATGTGGAAATTTAAGAGAAAGTATGTTTTAACCATGTTTGTATGCTTTCAGAAAACCTGTAACATTCATCATCAGAAAATGAGGGAACTATTATGTTGATCTTTCCCATTAGCCTAATACAACTAAACTCTCAATGAATGTCTTAATCATAGATCTTTACAAAATAGAATCTTTCATGTATTAGAAGTAAGGAGGCCTTTGGTTCATAAGACAATTATGCTGAGCTTATTTCTAGCATGGCCTACAAAGAAGGTAATCCCTCTTATTAATGGTTTGAATATCAAATGCAGTAGACAGGTTTAATGGAATTATTTTTTAATCTTTTCACTGTCAACCACAAGTGCCACCTGACATTAATCCCCTGGCACTAGTAATAAGATTAAATGAGAAATTTTACCTTTGGCATTGTATGATAGACTAAAGCACAGGAAGAAACCTCATCAGTGGTTTTAAAAAGATTTAGTGTCAGTATGGCAACATAGCAAATGTTCTCTATAGGAAAATATCTATGAATAGTAAGCAAAAAATCATTAATTTTTCTGTCTAGTGATATGTTATAGAAAAAACATTCTATCAACCATGTAATCTAGGAATGGATACTTTAAAAACTGGAAACACCAAGCAAATAGGAAAGTGAGACCTAAGTGGATGAAAAATAAGCAGTATAACCAAAAATAATTTAAAAAAGCTTCAAAGGCATGCTGGCAGACTACTTAACAACAACAAAAAAGTCTGTCTTAAGGTCAGAAAACATAGGGATAAATTGAGAACCGCAAAAATCTTGATAAGTCACATCCTGTAAAAAAACCTAAGACAAATAGAAAAAGCATCTTCCATTTCACAAAGAAATTGAGAACAGGGAAAGCAGCAGCTTGCTGCTAAGAAGAGAGAATGGATTGGAGATGAGAGATAATCTAGGTTTGACCTGAAACCAAATAATATGGGTCTTAGTTTTCAATAGGGTAGAGAGGTTAAGCATAAGACCAAAAAAAGGCAAAGGTTAACAAAGTACAGATAAAGCAAAAATTATAGTAAAATAATTTTGCATAGTCACACACTGAGTGAGAATGGACTCAAACTCTTTTGAGCAAATCTGCAAAGTCAACACTGATACCATATTGGTGAAAAACAACAAATGCAACATTTTAAGAATGGGTGAAGTAATTGATCTTTAGGTCCAATAGACCCTCAATAATGAGTAAAAGAAAAAATTTGAAGGGTAATTAGTCATAGAGCTGGATGGATATTGAAATAATCTGGAAATCATTTACCAAATATAGATACTACATTAGTTTAAGCTGGATAGACTTATGCCCGGCCCACTGTCAAGACAAATATAATGTTATAGATCAAGCCTACTTTGGCTTTGTAAACCAGCGTAGATCATATACTGGTGAAGACCTAATTAAGGAATTGCCTAAACGGGACATGATGACAGGGTTGCCTGGAAGAACATTCCTAATTTAATTACTCAATAACAATTTTTTAACTTTTTCAGTGATGAAAGCAACAAAAAAAAATACGTGCTTATATGATTTGTTGATGACTCAGACTTGGGAGGGATTAACAAAGAGAAGGGTCACAATATTAACACAATCTGGATGACTTCGAGGAAGGCAATGTTAGAAATGAAACTAAATCAAAGCAAAGTACAAGGTCATAGCCTCAGGGACTAATAACCAGAATGTCTGCAGTAAGTTAGCAACTTGAGTAGGGGTTGCTGAGGAAGAGAAAGACAAAGACATATTAGCCACAAGATGAAAGAGTCCCAAAATAATGGGGCCATTAAAAACAAAAATAAGTGCGGTCCTTATTGTGTTTCAGTCCTTCAGACAAAGAATACAGAGATGAATGAATAAAAATACTTCTTTTAAAACACAAGTGAGACCTCATCTGAACTATCACACAACTTTTATATCACTGTACTCAAAAGTTATGAATTCAGACTGGAACATGGAACAGATATCTCATAAGAAGAGACAGAGGGCTTTGCTTATTTAGGCTAGCAAAAGTAAACACTGAGAAGGAAAAGCTGCTCATCAGGTTGGTAAATGTTAGGTGAAATAGCTATATAAAACAAAGGACAGTTCTGATTCTCTATAGACAAGCACCTAAGAGATTTGGATCCTAAACTTGGACTTAAAAGCAATTTCTGTCATTTCCACCAAAAGTCAGAACATAGAAGGCATGCAGTATTTGTCCCCGAGTGTCAAGCATTTACAATTCAGCACCGAACAAGATTTCCAGATGATTGAATGTGAACTAGATGACTTGTGAAAATTAGTTTTACATGTGGGTACGAGTTGTTTGAAAACATTCCTAAATTATACTAGGAATACTACTTTATTTCAGTTAATGCCAAGTTATTTCCAAAATGTTACTCTAGGCATACTTAAGATCTAACAGTCCATGTTTTGGATAAAATATGATAGGAAAAACATCTTATTTTAAAAGTGACCTTTTACCTTTTCCAATTCACCTGTGTTCTGCTCAGTTAACAAATTCTCTCAGAAACAGTATTTTATCTAATTTTGAAACAGGAGCAGGTGCTTCAGGTGATTCCATTTTTGTATGGTGGTCAGCAGGCAGCCCAGAGGCTATGGGGACTCATTTTAATTACTTGGCACCTCAATTCAATTAAAATGAACCATAAATGTTAGCTGTCAGAATGAAAATTTGGTGCAACTTATCTAAACCACTACCCATAGCCAATACACACTACAGAAACCTTTCCAAACATTTAAGATGGTTTACTTACATTTGAGATTACATAAGAATTTTATTAATGATTTTAATACTTTAAGTATTTATTTTTAAGAAATTGATCATTCACTACTAAGCTAAAAGCATCCTGTAATATAATTGCATTTTCAATATCGTGTGAAGTTATGTGTCTAATAGTTTTCGTTATGAGCTTGGGGACAACACCCATTTTCCTTAGACCATAGCAAAGGGAAGCACACAGGTTTCTCCTGGAAAGACTTAACTTTTGATTTTCCATTTTATTTCTTGAATGTCATTAATCTGAACTAAAATCCAGTTGGGGTGAAAAGTCTATTCTTCCTGTATTTGTGTGCAGGACACAATAACTTCTTGCCTTACACAGGCTGAGTGCAGTGGTCTGCATTTTCTTTGCAGGACTTAATGGTATGAATGAAAGCAAGGAGTGAAACTTTTAACATTGTTTGGGATCTTTTTAGTATCCCTTGTCATTCCAGGAAAGGAAAGGTTCTTGCAAAGCTAGGAGTGAAATAGGAAAGGAAAATATCTCCAACTATTTTTTAAAGCTCTAAGTCTTTGTTTATACATGGATTCTGCTTATATCTGATATAACTTTAGAAATTGATTTAAATCTCAGCATTTATCCTTTCACCAAGTGCAATGCAGGCTGCCTCTGTTTAGACTCCACGGATAGTTTCACAGCTGCCCAGCGATTTATGAATTATGCACTCTATGCGATAAATTATGAGTTCAAAAATGTTTTCTAGAAATCTGGCACAATGGAACGCCAAGCACAAATGTTGCCTTCAGACATTGCTACTATGTGCAAAGTAATGTTATCTGATTAAACTATTTTTTTAAATTGCTTCAAAATACGTTGGTTTATGATCATATTCTCAGCAATAAGACCAAAGCGCACAAAGCTAGACACAGCTGGTTGTATTCTCCCTACTGGTCAGAAGGCTACAACTTCAAAGTTTACCTTGAGGCTTGCAATTATTATTCATCAATTAGATGACAGTCACTGTACTAGACTATTAACTGCAAATTTGTTATTGGCATCCATGAGATGAGCATTTGTCCTGCACACTGTGCAGAAAACACTTTCATTCAATCCCTATAATTTTCTTCTCTTTTTTCTTCAAAATCACTGCAAAAATCTGTCTCTTTTAGAATGAAGTACTGTCATAATGGTTATTCTCCTGGTTTGAACAATGTCTAAACTACAGCTACACAGCACGTCTGTTACATTGCAAGCCACTGTGATTTTTTTGCTACATAAAGCTGAATTCTAATGCATGGAAATGCACATTGAATTACCAAATAAAGAATTTCTGAAACTATTAAAATTTTTAAAATATTGCCCAAAATGCTTTGTTATTACTATGAATAAACTGTCCATTAAAATATAGATGAATCTAACGAAAAATTGATTCAAATGAGAAAGATGCATAAGAATCCTCTAGAATTTCTGAAGTTGCATACCAGGTTTGAAAGAAGCTGAAGGATTATTGGAAGAAATTTACTATTACAGATATTTATAATAAATTGATACCCATATATTTGGTTAACATGTGGAATATTACCAACAGTTTGAATTTTGTAGAGGCAAAAAAAATTTGCAACGCTCAAAGGCAGAAGTGACAGAGAAACGATGTGCCAAAAATTTGAGAGCAAATTAGGACCAGAAACAGAAGGCTTGCCTTCACACAAAAACAGTCAGTGCTTTTTTAAGGCCATAATCAGAAAAGCTGCTGTACATGATAAAAGAAAAGCATTTTGTCTGTGGCATTCTAAATCAAAATAGTTATGTAAGTTTCAGCTCTCTAAACTGGGCTACAAGCATACTTCGCCATGTTTAATTATTACAAGCATAGGTTTTTCTCTAACAGCTCCACAACTTTAAACTCCTTGGGTTGTCTCCAGGAAAGACACCACCCCACTCTATTTTGAAGGAGATCAGAAGGAGAATTCTGTCTGCCAGTAGCCAAACTAAAACAAAGAATTGATCCAGGGAAAGGGGAGGAAAAAAATATATATAAAAATAAATGTCATATGACATTTTATAAAAACTATTTTCATATAACATGACAGATGTCAGAAAAGAATAAGGTATGTAGCTACAGTTACTGATTACTCCCAGATAAGCAAAGTCTTGCTGTTACTTTTGGAATTAAAAGTGATCTGTCCACACATATGTTAGTGCTGTGGTTACCTTGATGCTCTCAAGCTCTTGCTCACATTCTGTTACATGCCAAAAAATTATTGAACACCTGCTACTGAGGCATGGCTCTCCCAAACTGATACCCTAAACCTTATCAGAGATCCTAGTGAAAAACCACAACATTACTTCCTCGGTTTGTTAGATCCCATATTAGGGTACAGAATATTGTGAAAGTTGACTTCTATCCGTTCCCTTTAGAATGAAGCAACAAGGTTTGAGAAGGTTGAAATCACTCTTAATAGAAAATAAGCATTAGAGAAATACTAAGTTGGCATCACTCTAAACAAGAAGGACCAAACAGTTAATTGGTTTAGAGGCAGATGTACAAAACCAGGAAAAAAGACTGCACTTCATACATACTTTATACTTAATTTCAAGAAATCCTGTTTCACCCCACCAAAGATGACTTTGAATGGTTACAAAGCTCTTTATATCTGAAATAAAATCCTGTGTCAAGACCCTTTCCCTGACTTTTGCTTTCCCAAATACGATGCTTAAGGACAAGCCTCTTATGTTCCTCTTTCATGAAGCACCTATTCACCTTTAAGCACCCCGGGATGGTTTCATGTTTTTCGTAAACACAATAGAAGAACTGCTTCTTTAATTTCTTCTAAAAATATTAGCTGTTTTTGCCTGATCTTAAAAATACTGAGTCCCATAGGCATGACTGGACAGAGTTATATCCTCACTAGGAAATAAACAAGCATCTTGCCTCTAATGAGACCCTACCTGGAATACTGCATCTAGTTCTGGGGTCCCCAGTACTGGAAAGACATGGTTAGAGCAGGTCCAGAGGAAGACCACAACTGACTCTGTTCCAGAGGGCTGGAACACCTCTCCTGCGAAGAAAGGCTGAGAGAGTTAGGGTTGTTCAGCCTTAAGACCTTATTGGGGCCCTTCAATATATAATGGGTGCTTTTAAGGAAGATAGATTTTTTTTTTTTTTTTTACTGGGGCCTGTAGCAACAGGACACAGGGCAATGGGTTTTTACTGAAAGAGGGTAGATTTAGATTGGACATAAGGAAAAAATTTTTTTACGATGAGAGCAGTGGACGTCCAGAGACACTGGAACAGGCTGTCCAGAGAAGCTGTGGATGCCCCATCACTGGAAGTGTTCAAGACCAGATTGAATGGGGCTTTGAGCAACCTGATCTAGTGGGAGGTGTACCTGCCTATGGCATGGTGGACCTAGATGATCTTTAAAGGTTGCTTCCAACCCAAACGATTCCATTATTCTATGACTTTTGCTGCATGTCAACCCACAGTCTAGCAGTTGGCCCAGCATTTAATTTGTTTATAAACAATTTTCCATACCAATGTGGAGGAAATGTTCTGCACCAATCAGCATGTAAAGTTCAAACCCAGAGGATAATTCTTGATATTTTCATCTGTAATGATTTGAAAATATAATTTATTTGCAGAACAATTGCCAGTTTCTAAAAGGGTGTTGTTGACTGGCTTTTGACAGAAGACAGTAGCTAAATAATTTCAGGAGGATAGTGGCACTGCCAGTGTCCTAGACTTCTTGAAATTGAAAAATATAATTTCTAAAACTAATTTTCACAAATCAATTTCATTATGAGATAAGGATCCACTAGTGAGGATACTTTCCAGCAGCATGAATGCACCGACAGAAACATCAAATGACCTGTAAGACAAATTATCATCAAGCAAGTATTTGCGTGCTATCTTCAGGTAGCTTTGTTTTCTGTGCCAGAACAATGTTGGTTTACACCCTGCAAAAATATCAAAACAGAGCTGATTTGCTTTGCAAAAGATTTAAATTTAGCTGGGAAATGAAAACAATTTTGTTCCACTAGCATAGTTCTTTGAAAACGGTAACTGCTGCGTAAATGAACTGAGAAATATATGGACTGCACAACTTGTATTAAATCAAGTGTCCAGCAAACATGCACAAATATGCTTCTGAATTTCTGTTGAGAGGGTTTTAAAGGTACTATTCTCTAGCAGAAGGGTTTAAACTGATGCCCTACTTCACATCAACACCTTTGATTTAGAAGGGTAATTTCTGCACTATGAATTCAAGGTGATTTCATATTTTATCTGTTACAAGCCCTCTCAAAGCCAGAATTTTGTCAGCATGGAAAGCTAATACATAAATTCTCTAATAATAATCAAAAGCTTCAAGACAACACTTTCAGCTGTCATTTTGTGACAAGACCCTAATTTGAGTGCATTTTTTTTATCAGGGAAGCAAATACTAACTTGATGTGAGAGTGTTCTTTCACTGATCATAAACAGAACGTACCAAATTTGGAGGGAACTCAGAGCAAAATTGCCTTCATGATGGATAAAAACCTAAACATGTTTTCACTGAGGTCTGTGTTTACTTTTTTCCTCTAGCAGTTAGTTCTCTGTAGTTAACAAATTTTAAGCATTCTGAAATTGTCACTGCGTCAACTACTTCAACAGCATTTATTCCTTATATCCAAGTAATTTTTCTTCACTTCTTGCCTCAAACCTTACCTAAGCTGTATTCAACAATATTTACTGCCTTCATTTTACAACATTTCCCTACAAAATAACACATCAGTTGTATTCCTCCCACACCTATCTGTCAGCTGTTGATCAATTTAATCAATAGTGTTGTGATATGGGCAAAGTACTTGTAAAAACACTACACAGAGAAAAATGCAAACATTTTTATTCATCGCAAGTCTACATTTTCTTTTTTTTGTTGTTGTTGCTGTTGAAGATGTGAAACACAAACTAGCAGTATAAAGCTACTATGTGCTTGGAACTCTACCTTCCTGACATTCTTTTACCCTTCTTGGTAAAGTTCATAATTTAATACAAAATAGATATTTCTTATTCTTGTCACCATTTCTGTATGACAGTTTTTCTCCAGTACTCTGCTTCATATGAGTAACCAGCCAAACTCACTTAAAACAGCCGCCAGCACTGAAATGTTCCATTTTAAACAAACCCTTTGTTTGAAGTCCTTCGTTGAACATTTCAGTCCCTGTGGGAAATTTCAGATTCATGCCATTTTGGATTAGTTTCTTTGAATGATTATGTGACAGTTGATAGGTCGTAGCTGGATCTATCACAATACTTTTCTGATAAACATATTTCCACAACTCTCCAAAGTTCTTTAAAACCCTCTGCTGTAGTAAAGCAAGTAACAGACTCCCACAGCAATTGTGACTCAATCCTACTTGAATTCATGCAAATTTTACAAGGATTTGTGTTTTTATTTTTTAAATAAAAGCTATGCTTCTAGATGTTGCCCAGGGAAGTCATAGATGCCCCATCCCTGGAAGTGTTCAAGGCCAGATTGAATAGGGCTTTGAGCAACGTGGTCTAGTGGGAGGTGTCCCTGCCCATGGCAGGGTGGCTGGAACTAGATGATCTTCAAGGTCCCTTCCAAGGGAAACCATTCTATGATTTTAAGTTTACACTGCATTCTAATTAACCATACAGCTCATTATTTTCCATATGATAGATGTGGCAAGTGTATTCTTTTTCCTTCAATAAATGCATATGTATGTACACAAAACATACATGAATGCCTTTCCAGTAACAGGTTCACCACATACAGTATTTCTGCATTTTCTTTTTCAGCAGTTCACCATATTCTTAACTTTTAATAGAAAGCATTTCTTGCAAAACTTATTTTAAAGTCCTTACTCTGGCTTTCATATAATCACTTTTGACAGTAGTTATGAAGTAGAGATCTGTATATTACATTTCTTTGAGGGTTTTTTCAACCCCCTCAGATTTCAGGGAATGTTTGAGATATACACATTTATGTTTTAAAGAATATCTGCTTTTAAGTTTCCTGTGCATGCCTGAAACCCACAAGCCTGTCCCATGTTGGTAAAAGCAATTTGTTTACTATTGGGCACAGCAAGGTGTGAGGGCGCAGTGAGGGTGCAATAACACAGCAGGCAGGGCAGTGGCCTCACCAGCCAGTGGCCACGCTACCTAATCCAAGCAAGATGAGCCCCATCACGCTGTCTGGAATAGCTGTCCCTCCTGCCACCAGCTACATAGCCTCAGCCCTGGGCCCAGGCAGCCAGAGCCCCCAAACAGGGAAATGTGCTTGAGGAGGCCCTGATAAGAAGGGAAAAATGTGACTTTTTGGCAACATACTTGCTCGCTCTCTTCTTGCTTCTCTGTTGCTAACCTGTTGTTCTTGGCTTTGTTGACATATCATGGGGAACTAGGACTTACTGTGTTCTTTCCTTTGGCCCCAATATCCTTGGGCTGGAGCTCAAGCTGTCAGGAGTATTTGTCAACTCACAGCAAAAGCAGAAAAATTAGTTACTTGAGGTAAAAAGTAAAACTGATACTTTTACGCCATTGTAGGTAATAATTGATCACGCTATTCAAGGGTAGAACCTGTCATGTTTAATTTTTTGTTATTTATCATCTTTTAATAAGGCATTGTGAAACAAGATAAACACAATAGTAACATCACAGCTATTTATGGTCAATGTCCATGATAAACCTTTCTACTTCCAGGTTTAAAAGTGTCCCCTCCTCACAGCAATTCACAAACACGTGCCTAAAACTCACTAACTCTAAAATGCTGACTTCAGTAGGAGACAATTAGCTTCAGACTCCTGAAAGTGAGTACCTGTTTGTGTCTACAAACTCTCACATCCACAGACAAATCAAGGTGGTACTTTCTATTAAGTAAAACCAAAACAAAGACAGCTTATGATAATGCTGTAAGACCTCAGTTTCTCTTCAGTTTTCATCTGCTTGGATTTTGCCCTAGAAACAATAATTTCATATGTTACAAGTTGAATGTAAATGTTACAGAAATTAAAAATAAAGCCATTTTTATACTAGTCTTCAGTTTAATTTTTTTTTTTTAAAAACAATCTCTTTGCTAACAGATTTAAAACAATCTGCTGCTATTGGTCCTTATATCTGAAAATATTCAGAATTATTGCTAATGACATGTTTATGCTGGGGACTCTCTGAAGTTATGTCTGCTAGTTGGAATGACACCAATGGGCTATGTGGTTTGCTGTTAACATAATAAATGTCGATTAGTCCAACATGAAATATCGGAAGATAATATGAATCCTGCCACTGGTCTCCTGTGTGTCCTTATAACAATTTCTTGTGGGAAAGATGTGGAATGTCCTTAATTTAGAATCAGCATTCTTGAATGTGTCGTTAATTCAAGCATGTCATTACTACAGGTTTAACCTTTAGCTCTACAATCAATAACCTCATGCTTCAGTACAAACTGGTATTTTTATACTAAGTGCAATTGCAAATCTCCAGTCTGTGTTTTCACCCTTTCCTGCACAAAAATGAAAAATCAAATCTGTAAAAGCACATTACAGCTATAGTTGTTACATTTTCAGTTTGGGTATTATGAACCTGTGGCAGACGCTAAATAGATATCATGCTGGGAGAGTACACACTGGGAGTCAGACACAGTCTAGGACTTGCTGTTACAGAACCACAGGCCTCTCTCATATCTGGTATATTCCTACACGTACCACTGTCTCATTTATTGAAGTCAAATTGATTAAGTGTTCTCCAATTTTGGAAAATATCAGTATTTGGATGTCGGAGAAACATATTGCAATTGCTAAAACTTTGGTTTTTTGAGAGATCAGCATAACTGTAATTGTGATTTGGCCAAAGTGTCTGAAGTTGAGGCAGTGATAACATGGTCCCGAGTATGTCTACTTGTCAGTTGTCTTATGTAAAAGAATTACCCTGCTTTTTACAGACAGGTATAGATAGAAAGATTTACAGCGCTATTATATCTGCTTTTGTGCATTGGTTAAGATTACTGTTCTGTATTGCAGCATACCCAATGTTTACTTGAGCTCATTACTTTCAAAAAATTCTCCTCTGGGGGTGGGTATTTCCATTGCCTGGTCTCAACTCAAAGGTTAATTTGTTTGGAAAGCTGTTGTGAAATACTGTTTAGTTATTTCTCAGAAGCAAGAATTTTGATGTGCTTCAGGAAAGAAAGAATAAAAATAAGAGTTTACAAGCAATTTGAACATCATCTCTGCATGCTCAGGAGCACCTGCTAAAATTTTAGCAGCTTTTAATGAATCCTCTGATGTGCTTGGGATATTGCAATGATGTATTCCAGCCTGTATCAGCAAACCCATAGGACAAAAAGCAGGTGCGAAAAAAAAGAGAGACATATGCCTTATCAAAACAAATAAAAAAACCAAAATCAGTCTTTCAAAAATGCGGATTAAAGACCAAATAGTGCAAGGTAACACTCATTACTGAGGTTTGGATAAAATTCTTAGCTGGTGTCTTCAGTTTTAGGTAGCTGAGAACCTGCCCTGTAGTGCTTCCTGCTGGGAGTAGTCACATTGATTTCTATTATTTCACAGAAATCAATTGGACTACTCCCAGCAGAAAGTGCTGCTCTTAGCTGTAAGCACTTACAGGCTTAGTCCTGAAGAGTCTATGTTTCTATATTATTTTTGTGCCATTGTTCTCACCTATACTTCAGCCTTGAAAGGTATGTCTCTAGGTAAACAACAAAAGCAGAAATGTATGAAACTCACACTGGTGTTATACCATCCACCTGAATGGATTGTCATTCTTCTGAAAGACTATTAATCTTAATGTGATGTCAACTTCAAACCCATACATTATTACACACATAAATTCAATTGAGCAACCATGACCAGTGCTATTCCAGGGTACAAAATTCTGTTAGGAAAATGACTGGTGGTTTAAAACTCATTTGTCTATGCTGATCATAGCCTGGAAGAAGTCATATCACCTTTTCTCATGCAAATACTATCAAGAAATTAAGCCAGGGTTTTCAGAACCTGTCTGTATGTACATGGAAATGAAACTGCAGTCCACAGAAGGAATAAAATTTTAGCCCTAACAAAAGACTTCATCATAGTCAGATCATTTCAAGACTGCCTTGTTGCCTGGTGCTATTAAAGCCCCATCACTGCTATTTGTACCTGTAATATATACCTTAAAATTACCATGGGTGTGCCTGCTTGAGCTACGCTCACACATTTGTTTTGAACATATGCACATCCTGTGATCATAGGTCATAGGATAGCTCAGGTTGGAAGGAACCTCAGAAGGTTGCTAGTCCATACTCTTGCTCAAAGTGGGTCAGACCACTTTGCTTAGGGCTTTATTCAACTGGTTTTGGAAAACCTCCAAGGATGGAGGCTGCAAAACTTCTCTTAGCAACCTGTTCAAATGCTTGACTTTTCTCATGGAGAAGGTTTTTCCTTACATCAAGCCTGAACCTCTCCTGTTTCAAGTTATGCCCATTGTGTCTGTACCCACTACGATAATCCTCTGTAGAACACCAGGCTCCATCTTTTTTGTAACCTCCTGATAGGTATTGCAGGGCTGCTGTGTGTTATGAGTCCTATATACTAAAGACATAGCAAGCAGGAGGTTTTCATGTCAAAGACTTGTGTGAAAAATTTCTCTTTTTCATCTCCATCCTCTTGATTAAAGGAATCAGGACTTGTAACACTGAAGGCCTAATCTTGGGATCCACATGGCAATCCAACACAGCATGCTTGATAAACTTTTCCAAGAACATAATTCAGACTGTCTGCATAAGTATAAACAATACACACAGAGAATGTGGACCAAGAGAACTGCCTCTGTAAAGAAGCATTTGTGTAAAACACATTCTTTTAAGTGTGTTGTCTTGTGGACTCAAGCTGTTTCCAAGTCTATAAATCCTGAAGATAAATTTTCATTGAGCTTTTCATTGCTCTTAGTGAAATCCACCACTGTAGAGGAGGGAGCCTCAACAAAGTCTATACATGAATTAATGCCTTAGAGAATAGGAGCACAGCTACATGGCTTAATTTGGTGCTATGTTTAAGAGACTTGACATAGCTTCATGTTACCTGATATATCAATGTGGCACAGTGTAGTGTTACGTATACTCTAACTGTACAGTTACTACGTCAGGTCTCAGGAACAGCATACCTACAGTTCAGGCTAGTTTGGGGAGCTCGGCACCAGGTGTTATGGAGACATACTTTGTAGTCTGAAGCTCTTGTATGAGCTGTAGAGATCTGAATAAACCAGAAGAAAACTGAACCCTAATAGATTCTTTATGTAAAAGGTAGATGCAACCAGCAATGTGTTTCAAAAAACACTGTGTCTGGAGAAGCTGAAACATCCAGCTTAAATATTTTAGCTAAACTGTACCAACCAGAACTATTTAACTAGTTTAGATAACACTACAGGAAGATAATGAACAAATGATGAACTGGTGGCTATAGCAAACAAGTCAAGACTTCAGGTCAATGACTTTTTTTTGATGTCTTTGCCAATGTATCAACAATTACTCTTTTGTAACTATAATAAAAGGAGAGAGGAGGAATTGCTCTGTGATTAGCTAACCTGGCCACATCTTAGGAAGTGTACCTTCATTTCCCATCTTTTGCAACTACCTAAGTACAACTGCAAGCAGATCATTTAATCTTTTATCCCAACCTTTAACTGCATTGTTTGACTGTTCAGTTTTGAGGTCTTCCCCTCACTAAGGATCTTACAAGTTGTTTTACATAGAATTACTTAAGGTTTGCTAAAGCTTAAAATTGTAACAAGCATTTGAGAGCTCTTACACCAACTTATAGCTAGAGAATGGAAGAATGCATTCCTCCTTTCCTTTATTTAAATCTAAGGATCAAATACTTTATTTGGGATACCTTAATTTTCCCTGCGACAAGTAAATCAGTGCATAGACAGAAGGTCTAGCAGGTGAATCAAAATAAGAACCTTCCTCATGACTCAGTCAGAAAGAGCTGTGATAAACTTGTCTAGTGTGGGTCATTTCTTGTAATTCTTATGTCCACACACTGTCAGGATAGATTGAGAGCACTGGTTTAGGAAAGAGAACAAGAAAGATAAATGAGAGAACTGTGCAGATGAAACATAGTGGCACTGAACACAGACAGAGATGGCATACACATGGAAAGATATATTCAAAGAAACTGCCAGAGTTATACAGCTAAACAGGTTCCAATGGATAAAAGCAAAATGTTTTACTGTGTGATTTTTATGTCATACTTTTTCCATGTATAGTCAAAATAAGCTTACTGCTATTCCTAGCCCACAGGCAAGAGTAAATCAAGCTGTCTTCCAGCTTTAAATCAGCAGCTTGCACATTACAGTAGGATTTGCATTATTTCCATCATTCCAAGTTAAAGCAGCTATTCCATGCCTTTTTATGATTTCTCATACAACCACACCTGGTTAATCAAGAGCTATTTATAGTTTACATTTTTCCCATAAGTAATATTTTTAAACAGAAAAAACCCTTATTTCATGGAATATCCTTGAATTTAGATTAGACTGAACACCCAACAATCATCTATCAATCCAGTAGTTTAAAAGCAAAATAACTCTTCTTCATTATTAAAAGTGAAAGGAAAAACACAGTAATAGCTGACAGTATACATAAATACATGAAACAATATGTTTGCATATATGTGTAGATACATATATTTTTTAGGTATGTTTATACAAAAGACCAGAAAATGGTGACAATACCAAGTATGTATTCCAACAAATACAGCATGTTAAAAGATAAGAGTATCTTCTAGTTCAAATACCATCTTGTGATATGGAATACTCTTTTTGTGGAAGAAAAGAGTTTCTCTCCATTCTTGCCATATATAAAGTTGCAAAAATAGTTTTTCTCTAGCTAGCAACTGTGATGGATAGAAGGTTGTTAGCTAGTTAATCAGCTACAAGAGACACATTAGTGGCTATGAGAATATATAAATATGACTGACTGTCTTAGAATTTCAGCTATTAAAACTGGCAAGGAGAATAGAGCAGAAGGAGCTAACAGCTAACAACAAGCTTCTGTGTAGAGGATTATGTGTCCAAGCAGCAAGTTTTCTGCATCTACTTTCATGGCTATGATTGACAGACAATACATTCCACATCTTTTCTATCTCCATATTACCAGGATTTTCAAATTTTTAAGAATTACCCTAAGAACTAGTATTATGCAAGGATCCAGGCTGACTTGCATTGATTCTCTTTCAAAGCTGGATCAATGGCCTAACTATTTGTTCCATTCTAATTAAGAAATTATTTCTGATTGTGTCCAGAAGTGATAACATTTAGCATCCCAGATCTCCATAATTTTTACAAATTGTAATTATATTCTCATGGAATATAATTACACTATAAGCCTCCTACATGATAAATATCATCTTGTTCTGATGAAGTTTCACTGTTTCTTTACTGTGGTTTTCAGTGCAACTAGCATACGCAAAATAGCCGTAAAAGGAAAACCAAGTGGCAAAATTGGACAAAATTAAAGTGTTACCACCTGCACCTACCACCTTAATATTTTGCATTATTTTTAGTGAAATCCAAAATCTTCAGAGATCATGTAAAAACTGTCAGGAAAATTAGGAGTAAGTGACTTCAACTGGAGATCAAACAGCCATAAATCTAAGTTAGCTCTACAGATCAAAGGTTCAAACAAATTCTAGTCAGTTCCAACATGTGGCTTATTTTTCAAAATGAAAAGAAATATTGCTGTATGCCAAGTGTTATAAGCTAACCAGATGGTCACTTGATAAATGTCTATATTAGAGGAACCACACTGCACCCTTTCATATGATAAAAACAGAATGTGTGTTTCATTTGGATTCCAATCAATTTTAATTCATTTTTACCAGACAATACAGGCAACTAATGATTACTCAATTAACCTCAGAGCACCATAGTAACCGGTGAATCTCTAAGAAACATAATGACAAACCCATTCTGAACCAACTGAATAACATGGATAAAACAAACTGCATTACAATAAAATGAAAGCAAGAATAGCAAATTCCAAGCTTTGTGTTTCCCCAGTTTCTTTTAACAACAATTAGTAAAGACATTGGAAGCACAAAAGGCATTTTTGTGCTAGTATCTACCTAGTAACAAAGAATGCAGTGTTTTAAAGAGCCATAACTTTTTGCAGTGTATAAAGTGTATGTAATGAAGTTTTGAGATGCATCTAGATATATGTAACCTATGAAACTAAAGAAAGTAAAAAGCAATTAGATTAGCAAAATGTCTGCTGAAGAGACTGTCATTAAGTGTGGAACCCACCAGACCACAAAAGAAGCTAACCTCAGGAAAAAGGCTGGAGTCACAGATATTCAATGTCAATAAAAAATTAGACAACAGTAGAGATAACCTAAGAGAACTGAACACTCCCCACTAAGGGCATATAGTTCTGTGAGCTGGTTGCTAACACAGAAAACAGCAACAAAAGCTTTAATTTTTTTTCATCACTTAGCAAGATGTGATAAGCACGAGTGGAAGAAATTATGATTGATACTACTGAACACATCATAACCAAAGTATATTTTAAGTCAATATACTGGGAATGTTCCTTCCATTAACATATAACAGCAGTGCTATGAAACACTAGAACAAAGGATGTATAACGGCATATCACAAAGTGGTCCATAATATAAACAGGTTTATGCTACTTGAAAGTTTCCATCCTTTATTGTTTCATCTGCTATATCCACAGAACAAACTCTGAAAAAATCATTGGGTAGTGTATCATATGGTATGTTCCATGACGAGAATACATCACATCATTTTATATTTCTACTTGCTATCCTGTATTATTTTGCATTATTTTTAATATTCCACCAGAAAGCACAAAATAACTAGGAATATTTTTTTTTATTAAATCATTAACTACTTCTGAATAGTTTACCCATCAGGTTACTTTGGCTAGTGCTTCCCCCATCCTTACTCTTCAAAATTTCCTCTAATGGCAAGACAGACCCATGGCAAAGCGATGTTAAATTTCAATGATTTGCAGAGAATTTTGCACTAAAATGTTGAATGTAAAGCAACCAAAGACATGGGCAACGCATTTACCAAAATACAAAACATGTTCTTGTTTTGTAATTCCTGGGTTATATGAGGCAGTACAAAATTCATACATGTCTATCTTAACGGCACAATTAAAATCAACATAGCTAGAATAATAGAAATCAGCCATGAAAAATCCTTTTTGAGTGTTTTAAATTTCCTGCAGATGATATAAAGTGTTTATTTCCATGTAGAATGCAGCTGGGACAATTTGGAAACAAGTGAGAACAGACGCAGTCATAAAAAGGGGAAAAAGCAATCCAGGGACATCAATTCAAGTGAGAGGACTGAGGAAGCAAACAAGTTTGCTTTGTGGGGTTAAGGACTCACAAAAAAGCTCCATGGACTTGAAAGGAGAGCTGTGATTTTTTTTCATTATACATAGAAAGACCTAAAGATTCAGTTGAAGTTAGAGCCCTTAGATATACAAATTCACACTCAAACAGGCTGAAATCACAGAGAGGGGAACATGTTCTCAAAAAATTACAATATTTCTGGGCCTGAACATCCTCAAATACAGTGATTACCTAAAAAAAATGAAAAAATGTGTATTGCAGAGCTTATTCCCCTACTCATTCCTACCACGATTAGGACTTCGAAACTTAAACAACCAAATTTAAATTATAACTTACTTATTTTTCCTGATAGTAAAAACTTAAATTTCATCCTTCATCAAATATTTGTTGATTCAAATCTGAACTGTGATCACTACTCCTTAAAGAACACGCTCTTCTTCCCCATCTCCTTCCAAAATTTCAGTGTGACAGCTTTCTAGCATGTACCTCTCATCAGCTACATAGCACTACCTCACTAACCGCATTCTTCAAATATGTTTCATAAGACAACACACATTAAAATGTACTTACCTCACAGCTCTAGCAGTTTTCACAGTGACATTCTTCAGAGCAATATTGACTAGTGGATTAGAGCAATTAAAAAGTTCACACAAAATTACATATCTTTTAAAGCCTCCAGACAGAGCAGATACCTCTGCATTTTGTACCTCCTGTTTTGGAAGTTATCAGATATCCATTCAAGTCACTTGGAAAAAAGTATAAAAGGTATTCTTTTAAAAACCTAATATTTAATAAGAAACCCAATGTCTTCACTTCAGGCTTCAAATAAGGTTCTGTCTAAGTTACAGAACAGCATCCAACAGAGACAAGTATCTTTTCTAGTATTTGCAAACATTGGTAACAGGGATAAAAGTCTCTATTTAGGCTCCTCCAGTATCACCGCAGGATTTCTGTCTAGAGCTCAAAGAAAGAGTTATTAAATATTCATATTTTCTTCAGTTCTGGCAATCAATCTGCAATCATCTGTTGACTGTACCATACCATGTGACTGATCTCTACTATACAAAATGAGAGAGTTGTAAAATTGCAGTCATGCTCAGAAAAGCTGAATATATTACTCTCATCTCTTGTTCTAGGAAAGATCCAGCTAGTCCTTCCTACTCTCCTCTCAACTTGATACTACCCCATTAGAAGACTGTAGCAGTGAAGTAGGAGACTCAGCGTACTTAACCTACAGCCAAACTGTTGATTCCTGCATAGACAGCTGTGAACTCAATAAGCAAAGATCTGAAAATGTGCAAAAGTTCATATCTGAACACATGTGGACTCACAAAGGGGTAGTGGGACAGAAGTCTCCTTGCAAGCTATATATAGTCTTTGCCTCAATATACCTCTCTAAGCAGCTTTTAAGTATTCCAGACTGGGACATAGAGTTGCTGATCCAGGGCTCAGAAAACACCTCTTTTTTTCCTGTAGTGCTTCATGAATTTTGCAATTTGTTAGAAATCATGAAGACAAAGAACAATTTTTAATTGCCACTTGACTACAGGAAATTACAGCAACAGCTGTGAGGAATGATAAGTGGATGGAATTCAAGAGGTCTTTTTTTCCTTACTATTTGCCATATACTAAGCTTCTACCTGCTTCTCCATAGCGCTTTTATTTGAAGACAGTTTTTTTGGGGAATGTGAAGATTTTTTTTTTCCAAAACCATACAGGTTTTACAGTAGAGTAATTTACAGGTTTTCTGCTAACACGTTTAAATTATAATCTATCTTTAAAATATTAGGTAAAAAAATTATAAAACCAGGTCTTACCCCTACCACATACAAAACCATGAGACTCATTTAGCATATCTCCCTTTCTAACTACTTCAGAGACTATTTTGAAGCTGTCACCGTGCAAAATTACCACTCTATTCCCTAACCTTATGCCCTATAAATACACGCCTGAGACTAACTTTGAATTTCACACTAACTGGATAAAAAAATTATTTCAGGATCAGAATCTCAGCCGTAATGAGTCCGTAGCCATACTACACCTGTTGAGCAAGTAGGAAAGGGAGCCTATGCCACAATTCAATCCCCTCCAGCCTAGACAGACAATCACCACAAAGATACTTTGCGTAATTAAAAAAATCTCCCTGAAGCCTGCTCTAAATTACAGTAGGAAGGCAGAAAAACTGCTGTATCAGGTAAAGCTTGCCACTGGCTCAACTCCAGCTTGCATTATCCAACTCTGCAGTGTAACACAGACAAAGGTGTTAAGCTGGATACATCAGATCTGGTCACTCGCACCAAGCTATAATCCAGTTTTGTAATATCCATGCTTTTGGGACAGTGAGCAGCACACTAAACCTTCAACCTTGTGCAGCACCTAGGAATTATTCGAACATTGAAAATTGTATGCTGCAAAGCACATCTGATGCAGTCCTTTTGCATCACTTATATTAGTTAGAGATCAGCTGGAGAAAACCCTCCCACTGAAGTCCACGAGCTGAGTACCAATTCTGCTGAAACAAGGTTACGTTGCTGAGGTGAAGCTCGAGTGCTGTTTGCAGGCCCCCAGAGTCTGGCTCATCAAAACAAAAAAGCTGCCTTTTTCTAGGGCACAAATTAAACAAAGCAGCTCACCGAAGTGTAATTTAATCCACACGCCTTACTTTATGCTGCCAAATGAGAGCATAGAGGATTAATTTACTTCTTTATTCAGTGTAGAGAGCAGTTATTGAAAACGATAATTTTTACTCAGGTCATCTTACTGCATTAATTTCCAGTGTTGTCTTAAAACATTTGACACAGCAGTTCCTTGCATGACCCAAAGGAATGTAATAAAACTTGACTTCACTGAAAATAGAAGGCAAGGGTCCTTATCCTTCTGTGAGACTCCCTAAAGAGAAAGCTGAAGGAACCTTCTTTTTACATTAGTAATTTGTTGATCAAGAGGACATCACAACTCTAAATTGATACTTGCTGGTGAGATGCTAATAAGCTGTTGGTTTTTAGTTCAAAGTGATTGAAAATGCTACACCTGGTGGCATCATCATAAATTTACCAGTGCAACAACTTCTTGAAGAATAGCACTTCTTCAGAACTTTGTGTTTTTGGGGTTTTTTTAAAAAAAAAAGAAAAATTAACTTTTAGTAGGAGCCGCTGCTGACACTGGAATACCATTAATGGCAATGAATCTGTGCCGGTGTATTCAGTTTCAGTGCATGCAAGCTCAAATATATCTTGAGGGAAAAAACAATAGTATCTTGGAATTTTAGTATGACTCACTGGACAGCATTCTTTGTGACCAGCTGATGCACATAGGTGGAAGTGATTCTGCTAAAACCTTGTCACTGATTTATAGGAGGCAGTGAAGAGTTAAAATACATGGGCAACAAGCACAGCAAGCCAACCAAGAGCAGTAGCTCATCTTGAATAAACTTGAATGAATGTTTTGAGTCAGTTAAAAAAATCCTGATGGGCTGAGACAATCTGAAATTAAATACTCATTTTTCAGTTTGACAATGAACAAAACTGAATTTTGACAACAAAAAAACTGAAAGTTTTCTGAATTTTTATCAAAGCTGGGTGTTTTGTTTTTTTTTTAATTCAATCTGCCACTCTATGGCTGTCTTTTGTCTCTAGGTCTCCTGCATCATTACCCTGAGGGTCCCAAATTTTTCTTGGGTGTCAACATATGTAAAAGAAGCTTTTCCTGTGGATTTTGACATCCCTTGCTAGTTTCAGCTCAAGGTAAGCTTTGACTTTTGCAACTCCATCACTGTACATGCAGAAAATGTCTCCATATTCCTCCCAAACAGCCTGTCACTGTTTCTTCCTTCTGTTTACTTCTTGCATTTCAGCTGAGTAAGGAGTGCCCTGTTCATCCATGCTACCTTTCTGCCACACTTCATCAACCTTCTGCACTTTGCAACAGACCATCCTTGTGCTGAGGAGGCTGTCCTTGAAGGTCATCCAGCTCTCCTGGACTCCCTAAGCCCTCCAGTCCTGTTCACCATGAAATCTTACCAAGAAGATCCCCCAGTAAGACAAAAGTGTGCTCTCCTGAAGTCCAGCATTATAATTTAGCTATTTGTTTTGCACTCCCATTGCCTGACTAGCAACCTGTCACAGATAGGTTTCTTAAATGTCCATTTGCAGTAAAGAGATCTGGTTAATGCGAGCTGTTAGATTACAGCAAGAAAGAAATATGGAAGAAAAACCATATTCCTTTTTCATTTGCTTTTTCCACTCTAAGAATCTCAGACATAATTCAATCTAAAAGTGTGATTTACAGTTTTTACATCTCATATTTCTTCCCAGTACTACAAAATCTTACAAAGCAATAGAAAATACTTAGGAAAAAAAGGTCTCCAAAATCAATTCAAGTCCTGGATGTTACAGAAAAGTTAAATTTTTCCAATAAGTGTGTTAAAGAGGTGCATCTATCAGTGAATAAACAGCAATTCTACTTTGTACTACTAATGAGATTCCTGGTTGAAGAGCAGATTTCTTATGGAAGTTGCAACTTTTTGTTTAACATCTTAGTGTGTAGGTTTAATAATAAGAGCTTTATATTATAACTATCCTACGAATAATTTAAAAACCTCAATTACTACTGCAGAAAAAGAATTTTTTGAATATATTTGATTATCTCTAGCTAGAGTGTGATATCCACTTCACAGTAGCAGTGGCTCTAGTTTTAAGACAAGACTCCATAAAATATGCATTGACATGCGCATAGAAGGGAGATCAGACTGCATTACAAATGCCACCCGAGAGGAACTATATCTTAAAATTTTATTTCTATCTAAGCTAAAAAAAAAAGAACCACCAAGGCATCCTGGGATTAGAGAAGGCTACAAGGCAAACAAAAGCTTTTTATACAGTTACTCAGAGATAAGATGGTAGTCACAATTAAACCACCAAATGCCTCAGTAATTGGCAACAAAGCCACAAGGTAGGTTATATATTAATCCTATTTTTTTTCTTTATCTAGAAACATAAGACATTTGCCTACTTCACATGTCACTAAAAGCTTTAAATACATGAAAACTTATTATTTATTTGTCTTAGTCCTTTCAAAGAAGGATGAAGATTAGCAGTCATTGTGCTTTACTGGTTTGTGAATAAAACTAAAACCAAGTCATTCAAAATCAAAGTTGTGTAATTGATCTAGAAATGAAAACCTGAACTCAGGAGGGTAGAAAGAAGAATTGTAAGACAAAAATGGGGAACCAGCAGGGCTCAGAGACAGACCAGCATGCGAGGTTCACAGCTAGTTCCTTAACTGGTTAGTTTGCTTTTTGAAACAGACAAACTTCACTGCTGCTTCTGTCTCATCAGAGGTATGCTGCCCATGCTTGACTCAAATAGAACAGCTACTGTCCTCCAAGTGTTTTGGAGAGGCAATGGAGGCTGCTACATTCACATCACCTCTGGGACCCCAAGTGATCTAACTAGAGATCCAGAGTTTACATTTATGAAAAGTCTAATGGCACAAACATTCACAACAGAGATACTATATATTTAAATATGAAAGTATACATGCACATACAAAGCAAATTAAACAGTATAATTCGGGGAGAAGGATGGGGGAAGGTTGGTCCCATTTTTAAACACTACAGAGTTTCAGATTTTGTGATAAGATACAAGTCACAAATAAATTGCTTACATGATTTCCTGAATAGGCTTCATCAAAGTACAGGTGGAAAGGTTTTCCTGAAACAACGCCTAAATTGATGGTTACCACACTGTGGTCCACAGAACACTGGTGATTCCTGAGGCTGTGGTAAGTGGCAGACAATCATTATCTTTGCAATAGATTTGTTATTGCTTAAATGTCATTCATTCTGAAAAGTTTGTAAATATTGTCCCAAATATAGAGTGATTATACACAAACGGAGTAAGATATTAACTGTAGCAGTGTTGACTTAAACTTAGCTTTTATGAAAATGCAACTCTTTAGTATTAAAATAAAGAAATAGCTACTTTCTTTCCCTCTCCTTAAGGGCATTAAGCATTTTTAGCCTCAAAAATACAAAGCAAGGAAAAGGTGATCTTCCTCCTTTTGCAGCCAGGAAGACAGACCTTCTGGGATATTATTACATGAACAAGTTAAGAGGAAGTAATCTAGATTGTGGATTCACTGTCTTTACACACATTCTACAGTATGTACCCCTAGGGATGCTCTTATGCTGTGGCAAAGATGCAATAGCCTACGCTTTTCTGAAAGTATGGGGATTTGTATTTAACAAAAATCAAGCTCACAGTGAAAAGACAATTCAAAGTTATCATACTGCAACAAAGAAACAACAACTTCCCCCCCCAGCTATTAAATTTCATTAATGTTACTTCACAACAGTTGTTTTAGGTTAAGCTTATCAACCACATATTTATCAATTATTTCAAATGATTTTTTAGCACACACACAACCCTAAGAGGTAGATACTGAAAATTTTTTTTTGTGGGAGCAGCCTTTTCTCTATTAAAACAAAAATCCTACACAACTTTTCATTGAAAGCATCGCAACACTGATTTTTTTTTTTTCTCTTGAGAAGTTGAGACAATGTCACAGGATTCCCTGAAAGTCCATCTCTTATAAAGAAGCTCTCCTCTACATGAATGGAATTGTAAGGTTCATTAAGCATTTTTACTGACCTTAGAGGAAAATCAGTTATATTAGAAATATTAGCCCTAGGATGCTAAGGCAGTAAAAGAGGGATTTTATGGTTAATGACACCATGTTTAGATGATAGTGAGAAACCTAGAAGTGTCAATGAATCATAAAAGCTAATTACAAGATAAGCTATTGAATCCTGACTTTTTCTGTTTGCAGTAGCATGTTCTCATAAAGAAATGCTTTGGAAAATCCTGGGATACTTTTCTTCTAACATCTATGGTTCCACAGTAAGTTTTCCTTGAGATGAGTTTTCTAAAACAGTCATCCAAAATCAGCATATGAAATAATTGGTCTTTTGCAGAGCTAGGCAGACATTACACTTACTACATTTAACACTTAAGAATATTAAGCATTTTACAGACTGTTCTCATCTTCTGAACCCCAGAAAATTTCTTTTTCTCATCCACTAAGAGACATCTGGGAGAGCATCTAGAAATAAGATAGCTTAGGTAAAACTACTTAGGGAATATAATAACAGCAACCTTATTTCCATCATGTTCACTTACCCAGTTCATATTACCAGAATTGAAAGACTCGCTTATTTTAATCTAACTAATCTAGTTGACTATCTATATTTTCTCATTCAAAATTGTTTCTTTAACGGTCTGAAACCTAGGCTGGCTTGGCACAGACCAAGAACTAAGAGTTTTCCTACTAATCATCATCAAGTCACATCTTTCCTTCTTAGGATCTACTGCTACTAGGGAAGATGTATGGAGAATAATCTTTTATTTTCAGCAAACACGTAATTTTATATTCCTCACAAAAAATGCATTTAAATAAGTCCATTGTTTTTCAATCTCCTTTGGGCTCTGCATGGACCATCAGCCATCTTGTGGGTGGCTGAGCAAGAAACATTTCTGCCTCCCTGCTGCAACTAATGAATAGTATGTTTGAAATGAGAGTTTCCCATTTCATAACATCCAGTAATTGAATATGGAACAGCCAAACAAGTACTACCACAGATATTTCAGTCTGATAGATGAGCAGAGCCCGACTTTGTGAACTACATATTTCAGCAGAAGGTTTAGGTAAACCCCACGCTCCCCTGAGGACACACCTTCATCGCTGTTGAGCTGGCTAATCCCTTCCCCCTCTCACTGTGATACTGCCTTGTCCCATTCTTAACAAAGCAATCCACTCTTAAAAAATAATGACCCTTTGTGCACTCCAGCTATCAACTAGAAACACATTTCATATTGTTACCTGGTCAACAAATCACGTAAGAGTCTCCATTTCTTCCTAAGCAGAGACTTTAGAAACATATAGCCCTGAAGATTTTCATGTCTATTTTATCTGAAGCAAAGGAGGTAGGTTTTCTTAGAAGATGAATAGAAGTTACACACTCCTCGGCAAAACCCTCTGGGCCACAGAGCCATATCCATCAGGGCAGGCGGCCTGAGGCTGCCCTAGGGCAGGGGGGAACTCACCAGTGGGTGCAGCCCGGGGAGCCTCAGCCAGGGCAGTACAGCAGGTCCCCAACAGCAGCACGATCCAGCCATGGCCCTGCAGTCTTCAGGCAAAGGCACAGCAGCAAGTCAGGGCCAAGGCTGACCCAAGCAATAAACAACAGCAAACCGGACTAAGAACAAGCAGGCTTACAGCAGGGTACAGGAAAAGTAGGGAACCCTCACACCTGAGGTTAAATGGAGCTGCACCCCTGGGCAGCAGGTGTGGGGGGGCAGGTGGAGCCACTCAGAGCAATCAAGGCCCATTAGTACCCTCAGGGCAATCGAGGCCCATTAGTGCCCTCAGGGCTGAGAGCTTCCTGCAGCTGAGAAGGAAAATTAAAGTACCAGAGCAGGGGTTTGCATTTATCCTACTGCTGAATATTAATACATTTTGAAATTATCTATTTGGGAGTAAAAAAAAAATGAAAGAATTAGTCCATGATGGAAGAACCACTGAATGACAGTTATCTGTTCTCCATCAAGAGAGGTGAAACTTGTTAATTTGTCTTATTTTAATCAGGATCAAGTACATATGACAAACTGTTTCAAATCATTGCTACTCAGGGGGTTGATGACAGTCTCCCAGATACATCTGTTCTTTAGTTCATTAGTAAGCTTCCAAAAAAAGTAAAATAGATCGTCTTTCATTTGCTTAAAAGAATAAGTTCCTCTATCAAGGTGCATGTGTATATATATATATAAATAAAGAACTGACCCTTTCATTCCTTTCTTTGATCCTATTTCCCCAGGCGTGATAACTCAATTTGTCCAAGGGTAATATTCAGCATGAATAATTACCCTGCAAAAAGCAGAATATGTCTCCTGGCCCTGCCCATGTCTGAAGCTGCAGCATGTAAAACCAAAGATGTGTAAAGAGTGTTAAAAATACCTTCATGATACCAAAAAATTCAAGATCCTTTCCAAGCAATGCAGGTATAGGTCATGCAACTTCCTGACCTTCCTGTGGAAAAAGCCTAAGCAGCCTCCTAGACATAACCTTCTGTTTTTGTTAAAGCTTCTTTTCTTTCTTATTACTACTTCCCTTGATCTTCATTCTTCATGCCTGTTGTGAAGTCTTGGCTTAACTTGACTAAACTCACAATCATTTTCTTTCACCCTTTTGTCATTTTTCTTCTTTTATTTTCTGGTAAAATTCAACATAGGGCCAACTTCAATGCATGAAGACTTGTGCGTATCTCCTCACAGTACCTGGCTTCTGGAGTAGAGGCTGAAATGAGAAGCAGGATGCTTTGTGCCTCAGTCACTGTTTGTGAATCTGAGAAGTGCTGCTGTATATAACTTATATGGAATTAAGGAAACAAACCATGTGGACAGAGTATTTTCTGCAAAAGACTTACTTGCACTTGGTATATTTGTGCTCAGAATTAGAATCCAGTAGACATGCATACAACCTTTCTTTGGTTATTAGACTACCTGTCTCAAAATATGATTTCTTCTACTAATACGGACTATAATCTCTCACTTTCCCGACACCACATTTTTTGTTGTGAATTTACAAAAGTGATTACTATGGAATGGAGGCCAGTCTGGTTCTAAAATGAAGAATGCTTCTGTTGAAATTACTGCAAGTTGTGAATTGGGTGATAAAGCACCTCAGAGAAACGAGAGTCTTCTCATCAAAGCAAAGAGTTGGGTCTCAGAAGGTGGTTCAATTTCTCCATGCATTTAGCATTTTTTTCCTGGGCATTTTATATTAGTCTTTCTGTCACTGTTCCTATTATGGAAGCCTAATACTTCCTTTCTCCTGTCTTTAGGATTTTCTTTTTTAGTTTGGTAAGCTCTTTAAGGCAAGGACTGTTCATACAATGTCTAGTACAAAAGGCTGCTGATTTCACTTCTGGCTTCTGAGGTACTATTGTAATACAAATGATGAGGCTAATCTTATTGGGTGAGTCTCCAGAAACAGGGCATTTTAGAAGTCTGATATAAATCAAAGGAGGGGAAAAAACCAACCTTACAAACATAGCAGTCTTAAAAATCTATTCACATTTTATTCTTTCTGTGCTCCCTTTAGTTGGTAATGGCCAGCAAACTAATGGGTCTCTTGCAAAGGAACTCTTTTCATCACTAAATTCTTTGTAAATCTTTAGTCAGATTAGAGGATTTTTGCCTTCTTTTTTCTTTTTCCTTAAAATGTTATAAATATTTCTTTTCCATTTTGCTCTCCTGCCGCTTTAGACATTGAGATGGTTATATCACAACCACAGATAAATTAAAATGACTAGTGTGAGGTTATAGATACACACAAGAACAAAAGGACTGATGAGTGAAAAGAGAGAACTGCTTTAAATTATTCAGAGAGCTTCTTTTTCTTTCCTTGGGTTTTTGAGAGCAATTGAAAAAAATGATGAATGAATATGAACACTGCATGAGCAATCTGATGGTGTCAGACATAATGTTAGTGCCATGTTCATTTTCTTCTTCTGATCACTCAGTTCAAAACCTGTTCAGTTCTTTTTAAACAGTTTATCTCCTTCTGTTTAAATACAGAACTTAAAGTTTGTCCTCTAATTCCACTTCAGAAATTCCTGCAGCAGTACATTGGAGTACCTACATGAGAATCATAAAGATTTCCAAACCTTTTTTTAACCTTGATAGTATCGTAAAGGAGAATCCGGTATCTTCAAAGTACTGAAAAACCCAGGAGTAAAAGCCAGAAGTTTTCAGTTCCTCCCTTCCACTTCTTGAATTAAAAAAAAAAAAAAACAAAAAACAGTAAAAATATATTTTTTTCCTTAGATGTACTATCAAAGTAATATAGCAATCAAAAAGATACCCCCCAAAAAAGTAGGTAATGCCCTTAAAGATGTCATGTCAGCCAGAATCCTTGATTTTTTGAACAAGAAAAAAAATTATGGCTAAAGATGTGTGGGGTGTGTGCACATGTGCTTACTCAGGTAGAGTGAGATCACACATAATGTAATGATCCATATGAGCATAAGTAATGAGCTCTGTTTCTTGCTATATGCCCACTTACATAAGCAGAACATTGTATTTTTTCCCATTCTTTTTGTTGGAGGCTGGAGAGCAACGTCACCATATTTTTTCCCATAAATCGTAGGACTTTTATGAAAGTTCATTGAGACCACATTTACATCTCTCCTTTTTATTAGTTATGCCTTCAGAACACAACGGAAATGTTGGGGAAGTATCAGTTGCCAAAGCCAATCTACAGAAATGGAGAAAGTCTTTCTTGTATCTGACTGGCAACTGGGCACAATCCAAGGATAACATGAACAACACGTGAAGCTGGCAGAAATGAGCAAATCAGCAAACAAATACACTTTAAAGGATATTTTCCAAAGATTAAAGCCTGCTAAGGCACTTAATTCTCCTTGATTTTGTGAATCAGCTGTTCATAAGATGTTCTAAACTATTTCAGATAGAATGGGAGAGAGAAAGATATCTGTTGAAAGAATCATAGAATCATGGAATGGTTACAGTGGGAAGGACATTAAAGATCATCTAGTTCCAACCCCCCTGCCATGGGCGGGGAACACCTTCTGCTAGACCAGGTTACTCAAAGCCCCATCCAATCTGGCCTTGAACACTTCCAGGGATGGGGCATCCACAACTTCCCTGGGCAACCTGTTCCGGTGTCTCACCATCCTCACAGTAAAGAATTTCTTCCTAATACCTAATTTACATCTGCCCTCTTCCAGTTTAAAACCATTACCCCTCATCCTATCGCTACACTCCATGATAAAGAGTCCCTCCCCATCTTTCCTGTAGGCCCCCTTTAAGTGCTGCAAGGCTGCTGTAAGGTCTCCCTGGAGCCTTCTCTTCTCCAGGCTGAACAACCCCACCTCTCTCAGTGTGTCTTCACAGGAGAGGTGCTCCAGCCCTCTGATCATCTTTGTGGCCCTCCTCTGGACTCGCTCCAACAGGTCCATGTCCTTCTTATATTTGGATCCCCAGAGCTGGACAGTGTACTCCAGGTGGGGTCTCCCGAGAGTGGAGTAGAGGGGTACAATCACCTCCGTTGACCTGCAGGCCATGCTTCTTTTGATGCAGCCCAGGACATGGTTGACTTTCAGGTCTGCATGTGCACAATGCCAGCTCATGTTGAGCTTCTCATCAACCAACATCCCCAAGTCCTTCTCTTCAGGGCTGTTCTCAACCTATTCTCTGCCCAGCCTGTATTTGTGCTTGGGATTGCCGCAACTCATGTGCAGGACCTTGCACTTGGCCTTGCTGAACTTCATGAGGTTTGCACAGGCCCAGTTCTCAAGCCTCTGGATGGCATCCCTTCCCTCTAGCGTGTTGACCGCTCCACACATCTTGGTGTCGTCGGCAAACTTGCACTCAATCCCACTGTCAACAAAGATGTTAAAAAGTGCTGGTCCCAGTACCGATCCCTGAGGAACACCGCTCATCACTGGTGTCCACTTGGACATCGAGCCATTTACCACAACTCTTTGAGTATGACCATCCAGCCAACTCTTTGCTGACCAAGTGGTCCATCCATCAAATCCATGTATCTCCAATTTAGAGACTAGGATGTTGCATGGGACAGTGTTATATGCTTTGCACAAGTCCAGGTAGATGACGTCAGAAGCAATATTATAGAATATCGTTCTTGCCAGCCATACATAAATGTCACTACTTTCTACATTACATTAAAGAAAAAAAAAAAGAGGCAAATCTTAACTGTTACCACTAGGTTGCAGCACTGAGTCGAGGGCAAATGATGAAAACGAGGTGCAAAGGTTAAATATATATATGAACATGTATATATTATAGATATGAACACATATAACATATATAACCAGACATAATACATATGAAAGCATTAAAATTTTACTTATTTTTACCCATGTGGCCAACGCCACACAGGCTCAAAGAAGTGTGTTTGATTTATATTCCAGGTATTTCTCCTTGTAGGTTTAAGGTTTCAGCTCTATTCCCACCAATGCTACAGTTCAATGATGGGGGACAACAGGGAAGTTTTCTATGTCCTTACACAATTTTGATAATATTGAGAGCTGAAAGGGTTCAGTTTTCTTCTTAACTCATTTTAAAATCGGCACACAATTTGATAAAGAATATGATGAAATCACTTTGACTATCAATTTTTTTGGTTCTGTAATACAGTTTAATTTGTTTGGTTTCCTCCTTTTTCATTTCTGTTTCCTCCTTTTTCAGGATATTCTATTAATACTTTTGGATTTGACTTTCTCTTACTTTATGCTCTTTAATTGGTTGGCATGAAATGTTAAAAGTCAGATTGACAGCCTTTGACAACAATTTTCTACCTAGTTTACAGAAGTACAACTATCCACTTAAGTTTCAAATAGGTGCAAAGTCAGCCCTTCACTGACTGTTATGATTCCTCCAAAGGAGGAACATTGATGTTCATTTCTCAGCCCTTTAAGAATTTTGAGCTCTTCTCTGTTTCTACTTCTGCTTTGCAGTTTACTCTCACCAGTAACTATAACTGTGCTGTGAACCAGATCAGCAGAGTGACCCTAGCCTAGGAGAAAACTCTCTCAGCAATGAAGAGTAGGTTAGAGTCCCTAAAGGAATTTCCCTCTATTGCCAGTGTGTACATATAAAGTTTATGAAATGAAAGCATAATGCAAAAGATATCATCTGTGCATAATAGACAGCCTCAGGATGAAGGCTATAAGCAATACTATATGCAAAGAAACAGCGTCCACAAATAAATTGTTAGCCTCTGTCTTTTCCTTGTCACACAAGGACCATACAGTTTTCTGGTTTTCACTTTATCAGTCCCCAGTAGTCATCACTGACAGAAACTTTCTATTCCTCTTATTTAACGTGACTTTGGATCCAATGCTCAGTGGAAACAAAGAAAAGAATTATCTATACTTCCATGGTTTTGGATAAGACCCTCTCAGCTGGAAAATAAGATATATCACATAACATAGGAAGTACCAGAAGCTTATCCTGCAGCAATATTCTGCCTGTATTTGTTGAACTGGTTTCTTTTCGACTCTGGTTTAACTCTGATGCTAATATTTTGTTCCTTCTGGCAAAAAATGTGAAACAAATCCCATTACATTGAATGAATGAAAAAACTCTTGGCTAAAATAAATATAGTTTTACAGCATTTCTCATTGATATATCAGTGTAATTATGGGTTTTTTTCAGGGCAACAAGAAAGAGACAGTGAAGAGATATGATTTATCCAAAAGGCTGACAGCAAAGGCAAAGAATTCCAGAGCCTAAATCCAGGGCTCAAAGGATTATTTCCTCAGTTTGTGACAATCTGTCAATCGGGTGAGAGAGTCTTCTGTTTTATGTTTTACATACAATGTTTTCTAGAATAGATTTCATTCATGTTTTATATTATTACTGAAACGATTGCAGTATAAATGATCGGAACACAAGTGTCTTTTTCCCTGATACAGGTTTTCCGGAAAAATCCTGCCAGAAGATCGATTTTCTGCAGATCATATCAAATACTACCACATTAGGAAGCTGGGAAGACAAAGCTATTCTGGAGTCCAGGCTAGGATTATTGAATCCAAAACTCAGTGTACAAATGAATCTTTCTAGTCACAGTTATTTCCACTTGTTGTCTTGGCTTGTTTTAACTTCACAAAGTATACTTTTGATCAGTAAAGGAGTTAATAAAGGGATAGTTGCTCATTTTACTACTGCATGTAGGATTTGTAGGCATGTTTCCGAAACGTAATTTCGAGGCAGATCACTGACATCTAATGTATAACTCAATTTTTTTAATAGAGTACGTATATACTGAAACATCTCATGGTGTCTACATTTCTCAAGATGTATAATTTAATAAAAACAGTGGCTCTCTGCACAATTATTTAATCATAAAGCAATTTAACTGACCAGTGTAGTTAAGCTTGCTCATGCCTGCAACCAGGGATTCCCATCACCGTCACTCACTTCCCAAAAATTTTCTGATTTCACAGAACATCATTTCAATTTAATGTATGCCTAACTGTCAGGCCTCCAGTTTCTCTCGTTTAAGAGATTTGCTTTATTTTAGGAATTGCTTTATTCTTTTCTATTTAATGTTCTATTTAATATGTGTTCTCTTATATTTACTTTCTATTTAATGTATGTATTCTTGTCCTTTTTGCAACATCTCAAAATCATGCTTGATTTGTTTCTCCTGGCTTTTTAAATGATTGCCTGGTGCATACATGTCAGATTCAGGGTGTTGAAGAAGGTCAAAGCAATGACAGCCTTCAGGGCTCTGCCAGTGAATGCTAAATTGCCTACTCATCACTCATCACTACCACAAGCTCATCCAGAAAATACAGCCATAGCATAATGGAAGCAGTGCTTGAATAAGCTTCAGACCTTCTATTCATGACTCATAGCTTTCCAAATTTTACAGTTAAAGCCTGATTTTTTCAGCAGTGAGCGTCCTCTCCTCACCCTGACTTTCGGAGAAATTGCTATTTGAGAATATAGCTCCTATAATTCCTACTTCTCCCCCCCGTAACAAGAAAGATCTGTTACTGGACAGCCTGAAGGCATGATGGTCAGCAGCACTGACTGGGGAAGCAGAATGTTACTAGGGTGAAGGAAAGGAATATATTGAAAACCAGACTGCAAAATAGGTTCATTGTTTTAGGGGTATCCTGACAGCAGCATCTGTTAGGGTCCCTTACCAGCATAGAAGAGAATACTTATAATCCTGTTCTCTCTAGCTTAAACTGCTAAAACAGAAAGTCTGCAGGTATTAAATCTGAAGGTGTGTTGTTCCTTGTGATACTTTTGTTTTCTTTGTTATGAAAACAAATGACACACTGTTTGTTCTCTAACTATATCCATGCCTGCCACAAAATGAACCATTCTGTTAGCAACCGCTTACTTCCCAGTGTTGGAGGTGCCCAAAAGAGGTATGCTACAGCAACACGGATAAATTGCTTTAACAGGACCTTAACTTTATGTCCTTAAATTAAGATTGTGCTTACATTCTTTTAGATGTAGTTTGTTGGAAAAAGTGATGCTGAAAATGCATATGTGTGAGATTACACATGTACTGCATATCTCTGACTTCTATATCACTTTCATCCACTTTGGGCCACATTCTAAAACCTTCCTTGCATTAAGCAGTACCTTGCCTCACTAAGGTAAGCAAGATACTGCTCAGCTTGAATGAGTGTTTCAGAATCTGGCAATTTATGAAAAATATTTTCCTTCAACTACAAGTACCACAAAAATAACCAGACTCTGACAACTGAAATGAGTTCTTATCATCTAATGGATAATTACCAGCTACGAAAATGTTGCCATGCAACTTTCATTCTACAGTGCTGCAGAGAAATCCCATTAGCTTCAGATGCTGCTCCTGGTGACAATGACCTGTAGCACTGAAAGGCTAATGGAATTGCACAGGTGTCACTACAGACATAAACTGAAAGCAGTGAAGTTGTGCAAGCATAGCTGAGAGCATAATTTAGCCCGCAGAATATTTGTTTATGGTGAGCATGTATACAATGGAAATAAGCCAGTATGACTGGTAGGGTCTAAGCTCAGTTTGAAGCGTTGGCATTTGGGAAAAAAAAAAAAAACAATTTTCAAGAGCAACTTGCTGACATAAGGTATGGAAATTCCTGGGACTCAGTGATCCACATCTTCCTATGTCAATTATGTCATGCCCTTTTGTGCCTCTTTTCATGGTTGAACTGCATTTTAAACAATTGAAGAGGAGATTTAAAGGGCCAAACATGGAGATTTCACCAAAACCATAAAAACACTTCGTAAAGTAAGAATTAATCAGGAGTTTTCTTAATTTGTTCACAATTCTAACACAATGCTCCTTGCATAATGACATATTTCAATTTTCACAATGTCTTTGGATACTTGTTGAAAAATTAGGCGTCTCTTGTTTCTGTCTATCCTTGAGCATATATTAATATATTTATTAAAATATATGCATATTTTCAATTTAAATTTTAAAGTTCTTGTTCTGATGACTAGTTCAGATTCTGCTCTATCATCAGTTAATAAGTCTAACTTCAATATGATGCTACATTGTTATAATTATTTTATCACTGATGAAGATGACAATGGTCGGATAAGAGCACTCAGCTTTTAGGTCTTGAACAAATCTGTGTAAGCATGTAAAGGATTTTGTTCCATTAAAAGAACTAAATGGCTGAGGTTTGCTTTTTTATGTCAGTACTATGAGACAAAATTTTTGTTTGATGCTGAAGAAAACTGACATAGACCTTAAAAACTAGGAAAAGTTAAAAGTATCATATCAACCTTCTCACATTCATATTGTTTTAACAGACTCCAGCCCTCCTTTAATTTCCAACTCCATTAGGTAGTCAAAAGCTGTAAATATGCAAACTTCAGAGAACCTGAACTACAAAACAAAACCTCCATGGTTTCCTCATTCACAGCATCATCGCCTGTATCAAGAGAGCAGAATAAGCAGATGCCACACAGCCCCTTCCATGCAGCAGGTCATTCTGCTGCAACACTGTGGCAATCCTGGAAGATTTTATGCAAGCCTGCCCACACTTTCCACTTTTCTGCATCTTTCTTTCTACCCCACCTTTAACTGTTGTGTTTGCACTGCAGCATATTGGTCATCAAATTAAAAGTCAGCAAGTTCCTTTATGGGATATTTTCCTTTGCAGACAAGTGATAGTAAATGTTCTGCAAATGCACCCACTATATAACTGATGTTACAGGAAACAGCACATATGTGAAACATGAAAGAGAATTCCTGGAAATTTTCTTTTAAAAGGACTAAGGCAACCCCTCTTCCCTCCAATAAACTAGTAAAACAGTCACCAAAATAAGCGGGTCTCTAAGCTTTTCATCTCTCTGTATCAATTAATTTGCATTAAATCCCATTAATATTTCACTTAGTGTTCAAAATTTCAATTTTTGTGGTTGGGAGAGGGGGCTGCCACTTCAATGAAGATTTTCTCAAAACGTAGGTTCAAAGCTGCTGCGTACACTGAACACTTTAATGCAGGCACTGCACTGTAGCAAGTTGAAAGGAAATCTCATTAGGAGAGAATTCCAGGACAAAAATAGCACCATCACTGTTAGTGCTAATTAGTAGCTTTTTCTGCTGTTTCAAAAGAAGTTCCGAAAACTGAATGAGTAGATGGATTATATCACCCCAGCGGTATTCTTCCAGGTCAGGGGTGAGACACCTTGTGAGTGTGGTGCTAGTTCTTGTTCTGATCCAACAGCCAAATAGCCTGCCAATTTCTTAATCCAGCAATAAACAGAAATTCAGGTCTGCAACTCTGTAATAACAGTATCAGGAAACAAAAGGCAATTTCTGTTAGAACTGATGGAGCTCTTCTCTTTCAAAATTAACCGAACAGTAATTCAAATGTGTGCAAAGTTGTCAGTCATAACTTTAAATTCTGACATGTATTTTAAAAATGGTCAGTGTAATATACTAAGACAGTAACCCATTTTAACCATACTATTAACAACGAACATGCCAGGTACACAGGCAGAACATACATCTGCTAGCCATGAATCAACTGAAAGAATATTGCTGCACATGGGATTCAGAAGGCTCAAGGAATGAAAGGACCAGTGAGTCAGTGCAAACGAAACTCTCATATGAGTTAGAAAAGAAAAAGAAAGATTTGTGAAGCAGGCTATGACTTTAAACCACTATCAACTCTTTCTATGATTCACTTCGGCTTAGATTATAGAAAGGCATAGGCAAGTAATCAAATTCGCAGTATTTACAAAAACACCCACAAAAATTAGAAACTACATAGTCCATCCAACCTGTCAGGGTGCATAATCGCCTGGACCCATCTCTCTAGGCTTAGAACCTTTAAGCAGCACACCCAAGTGCATTCAGGCAATCATTCAAATTTAAATCTACACAGAATCTGCACACTTCCAAGTGCAAGACCATCCTATACTACATGAAAATAACTGTAGTTTTTGCAGAGATAACAGTGTGTCAATGCATCATATTTAATCATGAGGGTTTGTTTAAAGGAAATTATATAATCAATACTTTTGTTGTTGTTGTTAGTTCTCTAGTCAAAAATAAAGGGATGTAGGAAACAAAACTCTCTAGTTTTAGTTAAAGTCCTTTAGATGTCCTTCCTGTGAACGTCCATAATTTCAGAAAATATGTCCTTTTCAGCTTGACCATAACTCTGAGTTTGTTTGGTTATATTTTTTCAATCAGGTTTTTCCAGCTGTAGAGCTTCTGAAAGGAGTTCTTACCTTAAACTTAACTAAAGGGAAATGAGAAGATAGAAGAGCTGTTTACGGTTATTGTATTTTGTTGCCAAAGCCTTGAAAGTTGTCTGTTGCTATATGGAAAAAAGTGTTTATTCATCCAAATTAGACAGCCTAATTGTTTAGCGAAAATCTTTGATAATGGTGTCTAAATGATCTAATATTTTCTTGGCTGTCTTTCACCTTGACAGTAATGCACTTAAACTGTCAGAGTCCTTTTTAGGGCAGCTGAGTTGGCGATGAGATCCCCATGGGGCTGGAGATTAGAAACACACTTTGCTGTAAACAGTCCTTATTTTTTAAATGCTCTATGCTGTTTTGAGTTGGATTTATCTCTATCAAGTTCTCTAATCTCTTTCTTTTTCATGTGTCTTTTCCATCTATCACAAACTGCAACACATTTACAGGTATATGTGGTTCTGAAATAGTGAAATCATTTAACTATGCAGTTCATGACTGCCTTTTGATTGTTCCAGTAACTGGCATAGCCACACTCTTCCTGAGTGCTGGTGTAAAAGATGGCATAGGCATGAACATTTGAAAGACACAAGATGTGTGCTTTGGTGTCCTGGTTTCAGCTGGGAAAGAGTTCATTTTCTTTCTAGTGATCCCTGTGAAAGGAATGTCAATAATACCTATTGTTTTTAATTGTTGCTAGGTGATGTTTACCGTATTCAAGGACTTTTTCCAGATTCCCGTAGAAGCACAGACAGAACAATGGAACAGCCAATGAAATATTCCATACCAGAAACGTCATGCTCAGTATATAAATGGGGGTCAGCCAAGGGGCAGGAATCTGTGATCACTGCTCAAGAAGGTGCCAATTCACCAGGCGGTGAGAGATACCCCTGTCATAATTATTGTTATTTCTCCTTTTCAGTTATTTTTTCTATTAAACCATCTGCATCTCAACCCATGAGGGTTTTTTTCTCTCTTTCCACTCCTTTTTTTCCCTCTTCTCCTCAGTCTTCCTGGGGGGAGACAGGGGCCAGGGGGGGTGGTGGGGAGGAGCTGCTGCATGGTTCTAGTTGCTGGCTGGGGTTAAACCATGACAATTGGTTTTAACAGAGACATAATTAGTAGGGGTGATAAAATGCCAGTTTTGGTTAGGAGTTTCAAAGCCAGATAAAAGCCTGCTGAGGCAAGCTGAATATTTCTACCAGTCATACTGCAGCACAGGACTTGTGCACGGTGAGAGATGACTAGGGAGGATTAGCATGACCTTTTCATAATGAACAAGACTACAAGCTTTTAGGGACTGGGTGGTAAACAAAGCAAAGAGCTGGAAAAGAACAGAAATCACATAACTTTTACTAAAGCTTGTTTTGTCTAGCTTTGATTTTTAAAATCTGTAAGTTATTTTCCCGGCAGTGACATTTGATATCAATCGTGTACCCCAAAGCTGGGAAACAAATTTATTGTGTGACATCATTCAAATTGCTCAAACTGAACACATCTCATTTTTAGCTACTAAAAAAGTAAAACAGAAAACTCAATGCACATGGGAAACACAGTATATGAAAATACAGTAGAAAGTTACACCATTGGATATGAAATCTGAGACAAAATTTTAATACTCCAGATACCTAAAGATCTAGAGAACTTGATCGCTGATCCTACCTGTGTCATTTGACTGGTTACATTACCTTGATGTGTCTCATAGCGTCGGTGCATTGTAACTACTAAAACCTGAATGAGAAAACCAAAATGGTACCCTCTGTCTTCTCTGTAAGACTTTCATGCTTCCATGCTTACTCCTCCTCTTTTCTCATAGACAGCATAGTGTCAGAGTGATCACATTGGAACATGTATCAAATAGAAATCTTTTATGCTTCCAAGGGAAATTGGTTTCAGGGGTATTTAATAACAATATCCTCCACGTCTCCAATTTTGTGCAGTCTTCCTTCTTCCCGAGCCAGAAAAGAATTTATGTTTCCTATCTCTATACTCCATATTTAACCCAGACATTGACGACACTCAAGGGAAGTATTTGCACTTTCTCACAATTGCGCTATTTGGGCAGAGAAGGTCAGTATTGCCAAAGTTATTGCAGAATGTAATTTGAAAATTTTCTGGTGAAGAGAGTTTTTATTGCTGTGTCTTTCAACAAAGTAGCAGTTTATTTGAAATTTTCAAAACTAACTACAGAAGCACTTTGAAGAAATTCTTCATTTTGACTTAATAGTTCCATCTTTTATATATTCTGTATTGCAAAATGCAATGTAACAAGCAGTTTCATGAGCATTGGAACTAACAGAGAAAGATTTTTCAGAGCATTTATGCTTCACAGGAGACTGTAACTAAGGAAAGCATTGTGAAGATATCTCTCATTAACCAATATGTGATCCTAACATAAGAGAAATATTAACAGATTATATTGGATTCTCTGTTTTTTAGGAAAATATTGAAAAAATAATACAGGAAATAAAATTGAAAGTAAAAATGAATAACATAAACAAAGCTCTTTCCAAAATTTCAGCATTCCTAAATTTTTCTTTAATGTGGACTCTGTGCTGTATAACATACAATGAGTTCAAACTTCATACTTTCCTTTAAAAAGATCATTTGCTAGGCTATTTCTCAAAATGTGTGGGAATTTAATATTACTGATCCATTTCAAAATATGGTTTACAGTCACCAATAAGTTAAAAATATTTTACAGGCTGATGATTAACACATTTCCTTAGGAAACCAGGCTAAAAAGTGAAGTGATACTATCAAAATCACCACAGAAAAATAAATATGTCCAGTGATGCTGCAACAGGATAACCAATGAGGTCCAAATTACATGTGTTCCTTTAAAAAAAAATCCAATATTCATTTTTTAATTTGGTTTCAAACAAATTCAAAATTTTAACTGCAATTTTTAATTTACCTTGGGATACAAATTCAAAGTTTTAGGCAGGGAGACTATTCAGGTACCTCAGTATTATTTGTGAGGAATCTAGTTACTGAACCTGATCATGCATTTTGCTTATTCCATCATTTCCTGTCTTAATGATGTTAAGAATACACCTCTAAACCAAAAACTTATCTCTTAAACAACTCAACCTGCCTTTCTCCTCCAGCAACATCTCTCTATTATTTATGGAATACTAACAATGCATTATTTAGTAAAACAAATAACAAAAATAAATATGTGCTTGCTTTTCCAAAGACCTCACACTAATTCATAGCTAAGTGACTGTATGTCCACAAACAGGAAGAAAGCAGAGGATGAGAGAACTGTTTATCCAAACTTTAGACAACAAACAACAACAGACTTCAAATTCAGATTTTGTAATTCCTCATCTCTTGCTTTAGCTACCAGACTACAGAATCACTGGGGAAGTTGTCATGGTCCACAGAGAAACTGTATGTTTCCTTTACCACCTTTGGAATGAATGTCATGCTTCTGCATCATAGTGTCCAGATAAGCATTTATTTCATTTTAAATTAATGTTTCTCAACCAAATAAATAGAATCCCCACAGAATGAGCAGTCAGCAGGTAGCATTTGTTTCTATAAGCGGAACTGCCATTAAACAACTTTTATACCAAAAGGATGGTGTGTGCACCTTTTATGGTGATTTTATTAGACTGCGTTAAGGATCGATGTCAAGCCAATGCTTCTGAAGAACTGCAGAGGACCCTGGGAAGTAAGTTGGTTAGTGAGGAATTCGTGGATAAAATTCAATGCAGGTAAGCCAAGATGATGCAGCCAGGAGAAAAACTATCCCAACATTGTTATGCAGTGATGGTCTTTCAACTGACAGTCGCACAGGAGTGAGATTTTCGTATTATAATAAATATCTCTGTGAAAACATCAGCTCAGTGCTCAGTAGTGGTTAGAAAGCAAACTTAGTGTTAGAAATGATTGAAAAGTAATAAAGACTAGAACAGACAATGTTATTATGCCGCTGCATAAATCGGAGTCTGCTTCCTCTCAAAAAGCATATTGTGGAGATGGAAAAGGTACAGGGAAAGGCTACAGGAATGATCAAATGTGTGGAGCGGCTTTTGTAAAGGGAGCAACTGAGTAGATTAGTATTTTTCTGTTTGAAAAAAAGACAACTGAAGGCTGAATAGAGAGAGGTCTATAATGTTGTGAGTGGAAAGCAGACAGTGAATAGAGATTGATTGTTCACTGCTTCTTCCAATACAAAGGGGGAAGGGAGTGAGGAGAGGGGAAGAAATCAAATAAAATTGCAGGGCTAGGATCAGAGCAAATTTCTTTGCATGATGTAGAATAGTGAGATATTTCTTCATATAACATGTATTTAAGTTATGTAGTAGTTAAGTTACAAATTACTTTCCAAAGAATTCAGTAGACACTAAAAGAGTACATGGGTTGCAAGAAACATTGGACAAAATCACTAAAGAAATTCCATGAGTACCATGAAAAACAAAGATCTCTGCTTCAGGACATCTGACTCAGAAATCACCCAAAGCCAGAAGAATATTCAGAGTATATACTTATATATGTTTGCCCAGGCCCCTGGTCTACCCTGTACTCCTGCATAGGTTGATGGCCACCATCACAGCCACAAGATGCTGGACTAGACTGACCTTTGTCTGGCTCTATCCTTGTTTCTAGATAGAAATCCTTCCAAGAGCCACAGGCATTACTCAGCTAGAAGTTATCCTGTTCTTTTTTTCTCACGCTTCATATTTCTGACAATTGTGTCTCACAATTGGTCTTTAAGAGTAACTTAGATGATAGAAAAATGTTCAGTAGAACAGCCTTCTCTGTCATTGAGTGTGTGTGAGAGAGAGAGAGAGAAACGGAGAGAGAACGAAAGAGAGGGAGACTAGTTGCTGGTGCTTTCAGTAGAATAAAAGGGTCTGTGATCCCCTTTACCAGGAAAAACTGCAAGTCAGATCATCAACAGGGTAAATTGGAATAGTCGCATTGCTATCAATGGAACTGCACTATTTAGCTTAGCAGAGGATTTAACCTAAGTTTCTTCAGCCTCAGAATGCCTCTTAGATTTGCAAAAGGATGTTGCTGACACGCGGGACACTGCAAAATTTTTCAATTTGTCCAGCTGGTTATACTTTTCACTGTAAGTCAGATCTCGGATCCATCTACTCTCTTGCCCATTAATTCTGCTCTAAACGTGACCTTGTTTGTCCCTTGACCCTATTTTGCCACAGTTCATAGTAATTCTTGTACTTGTGCAGCTCCATCTATCTTACAACCTCTGCCTCCTTTCTTACTTCAGTCCTAAGTACTATAAAAACATCCACTAAATTTTCACGTGCTGCATAGTGCGCTAAGTTACTTCATGAAGGATGCTTCATAAAATGCTGTTCTGACAACAGTATCAAATATACTGCATAGTTTATATAAAATTAATTTTGTGCTTCGACATGTGAACATCAATCCCTACAAACAAGTTTACTTTAATTAGCATTTTAGCCCAAGAGGAAAAATATAATATAAAAAAAATAAAAATAAAAAAGGTGGTATCAGTCTTGGTGCTGTACTGAAGAAGTCCTGGGAATAATCAACAAGTGAACATTGCATTAATGGCTTTGCAAACAAGCAGTTCACAACAGAAGGTGGTAAAGCAGTCTTCAGAATGCTGTGTCAGTTTACGTCTTAAATTCTCTTGTACTTGCACTTTTCTTTATGAAAGTCAATGTGTTTTCTACATCTATTTATCACATTGTATTTTGGGGGAAGGTGGTAATTAGAAAGTTTGGTTGGTTTGAAATATTTTCTTTGCATCTTTCCTAATGTACAAAATACAACTACAGGCAAACAAACTAAGATTTTCCACCTGCTACATTCAATTTTGTAAGGTGAGCAAAGCCGTAAACCAAATTATTATAAAATCCACCCTAATGATCCTTGTTCCAATTGCACCTTTTATAAGGACAGTTAGTATTTTTAAGAAGTTATTTTATACCAGATATGTAGGTATGTATAACATGTGGCCAAAGAATATTTGAGTTACAGTCCTAATGGGATTAACAAATTTAAGTCCAACTGATGCTTACATCTTCAGTGGATACCGTTAGGTTCAGTGGTTCAGCTTTTAGATAAGAAGCAGGATTAACTGTTCTAATAGGCAACAACAGCGCAACACAGCTAGAGCCAGAATGAGGAAATAGGGTGGGAGGCAGAGGGTTGGGAGAGCAAACGGCAGTGCATGGGCATACAGCTAAAGAAAATGCAATCTCAGGGGTAAGAGAGCCCTCTGGCACAGGGGCCGTCGCAGTGGGTAGGCCAGTTGCATTGCTGTCTTTTCACAAGGTCCTGCAGTGCATCACCATGTCAGGTCTCCAAACCTCCTCCTTCTGGTGTGAAAATTTAGTTATTCACTCAATTGCAAATTCATTCCCTGCAAAGTGCAACCCTGCAACATGACTAAACTGTATACCACAGGGAAGCATACACAGACCCAGGGGGACAGCAACAGAAGTAGTTCAGATAACAGAAATAGCATAACTGCTTCAGCAGAGAGAAATGCATGAGCTAATTAACCCTGTTGCTTCTCATTAGGATAAATTAGCCTTTGCAGAGCTCCTGCAGCTAGACTGCACCTCATACCAGGATAGCCAGTGTATGTAAAGCCTGGTTCAGCAGGTCCAACAGAGGGTAGGCCCTGTAATAGATTCATTGTGATTTCATGTGACATAAAACAGCTCCTCTGAAACATGAAAAGATTCATTTCTTAAAAATACAAAGTCTATTTTAAAAGCACTGGAACAGGTATAGCTTATTCTTGTAAGTGCTCACCAGCCCAACTAAACCCAATGCTGAAGCATCCTATTCTGCTTGTAGTCTCTGCCCATTCTGGAGGCTAGATGAAGCAACCTACTTAATCCTCGTTATCTTAGAACGTCAGGATTTGCTTTCCTATCTATGTTGCTGTTTTCCCCTTTTCTTTTCTGTTCTGTAACTATGTTTTATAAGCTGTGTTTCATTCAAAATGCACACTACACTACACCGGATGTGTTGCATGTGCACTGAGGAGTGCACTGTCAGCTGTTTGTTAGATTTCCAGATATTTTTCAGGCACTTGACATCCTGGACAAAGGGGCAGGTTTCCCTTCTTCCAAAATTTCTTGTTGGAAAAGGTGATCATGTTCCCAGAAATCAACTCGTGATAGCCAGTATCTTACCATCTGACTTTATTATCCTTTTCATACTTACTGGGAACACTTCCATTAGCAAAAATAACATTGGTCTCAGAGGAAATAGAATGAGCCAGGTTGTTACTAGCTGGTAATAAAGAGCAGTAAACCAGTAAAGAAAATCAAGCTGTTCTCATTGACAGTAGCTCACCATCTAGCCCTTGCATTTCAGGATCATTCTAAAGAATATAAAATGTGCAAATATAAACTTAGACTTCTTTTGCTGCCTGCCATTATGAGTCTTCTCAACATCACGTTATTGAATACTTTGTCTGGGTTAGCACATTGTAAAACAACCTCTACGTATTGCCGGCAACGTGGCAGTTGAGATAATATCCATGTAGCTGCGCTAATGACCTCTTCTGTGTTTACCGTATGTTATCATTCCCCCTGAAATTAAGTAACAGTTTTACAAGAATTTCTGCAAATTGGCAGTCTTTAGCGGCTACTAAATGCAATGTATTCTTGAAACAAAGTATGATGGAATTAAATGTACATCTCAGAAAGACTGGTATTTTATAAGCACTTTTGGATTTTTGTAATACCTTACCAAGGAATAATGGGAGATCTCAGTTTCTGGTAAACACAACCATATTGCTGCAATGCAGTTTTGTTTACTGTTCACTATGTTATCCTAGTTTTATAGAGGAAAAAAATTATACACAAGTTTAGGGATCTTAGTTAGATTTTCCAGTGCTAACCTGGCAGAGACTTAATTCTGCACCAGGTCTCCTTGAGGGAGGAAGGGGACAGAAGGGCAAGAACACCTCCCAGAGTTTACCCTACTTGGGCTGGATGTCAAATTCAGCTCAAGGCATGTGTTGTGACTTTAGTGGTTCCTCTGTGAAGCATCAGTTTTATACTAGAATTGAATTACAAGATAAAATGGGATTTATTTTTTTTTAAGTCAACTGATGAAAATACCTGGGGCCAGGTAATATATTAAAGCCAGTTTTGCCAGCAGTAAGAAGCTTCATAGTCAGTCAAACACTCTATGCCCCAGAGATTTGACTCACACCTGTTTTGTTTCATGTAGGTTGTCAAGAAGAAAGAGAAAAAATAAATAAAATAATATACTTGAGAGTTTAACCCCTGGGTCAGATTATAGGAGAGAAAGAGAAAAAAATCTACTTCAACAGGTTTAAGCAGTACAATAAATCTGTTCTGAAAGATATTTGACAGCCATGTTTTTACTGGCCTCTCTCTGTTTGAGGAGATGCGAAGAAAGCAGTGCTTATTGAAGGTCATTTTGGAACAAATAAGCAATAAAAAACATCAAAAAATTGATATGATTTTGTTGGACCAGCTAAGGGCCTGTCTGTGTGAGTTTAATAGGATATGAATTTAGCTCACTGTATTTACCTTTCAAGTCTGGCAGACTACTCACCTACATTTACTACAAATCAAGGCACTTTAAAATATGTATTATATTTTAAAGAAAGTCTTTCTCTACTAATGAATACGAGTATTAAAATACTCATGAAAATACAGTGCCTGGAAGCAATTCTCTGACGCCTTTTCTATGTCAGGCAATTACGAACAGGAGCACATTTTAAGACTAAATAATTCTAGTTGAATATAGTTCATGAACATTTCAACAGGCTAGAAACAAACATGGCATTCAGAGAAGAAGAGACTCTCCTTCTGTGAAGTTGTACATCTCATTAAGCAAACATAAATAGAATCTCTCTGTCAGGACTGGTGGTGCATGTCAGTTGAAGACTATGGAGCTGTAACGATTTACATCAGCTGATATAAATTCAGATCCTGATCAAGATCCCTAACTGTTTATTGTTATTTTAGTTTTTGCCAGCTGCATAATTTTAGGTGGAAAAAAACATTGCTACTGAATCAGAAATATTGAATCATGACAGGAGAGAGAAAATTTGAAAGTCATGGTGAATTCCTTCCTTTCGTACTTTAGGTAACACCATAGTGCTACAGTGTCAGTTATAAGGATAGTGGATTAAACAGCCAGGAAGAAATGTTCTTTTTAAGAATTACTTATATTTGTAGATGCAAGGAGAACATAAGGGAAGAAGACAAGAATAATCCTGCTGGGCCAAGACAAAGGTCCAATTAACATCGAACACCATCTCCTTACAGTTACAAGAAAGATATATGGAAGATAAAAGAATAGCAGAAGGATATTTTATATACATAAGTACTGTCCAACCTCCAACAATTTTCAGCTCAAGGACTTCCTGCTTTGACTATTGTAGAAGAGCTGGGCCGCCCAGCTTTTCTACAAACTTTACCAGTTTCCCATTGGATCGTAGAAAGAAGAAAAGTTGGTAAATATTTTAGGAATCTATAGCCATCCAGCCTTAGAGAACAACACAGGTTAAAAAAATAGGGGAATCCTAACAGTGTTGGAGCACAGACTTTATCTGTGTAACAGCAGGAAATAATAAAGTTTATCTAAGATACTGTATGTGAAGTAACACTAAAGTTTCACAAGAGTCTAAGAAAATTAGATACCCAGATCACTCCAGATTTCAGAGGGATTTAGGATACTTACCTCCTTTTTAAAAGGTATTTCAGACATGGCTGATATTTCTTCAGGACAAGAATATACACATCAGACTCCGCTAATGATTTCTGAATTATTTTGCAGGCATAATGGAAGTTTCTGCAGACACGTCAAAAGTTAAATGGACATGGAAAAGTGGACAACCTGTTTTTCTTAGTAGTGGTCCTTCCTACTTCAGTTTGGAGCTCATTAGTGGGACAGCATAGGTAAGTTTCCACTACAGTGACCATTCTAGAATTTTTAAGCAAAAATTCAGTTTCTGATGTTATCAACCCATCACTTTTCTTCCTTTAGAAATAGCTTTCCGGTTTGCAGGAAACCACAGAATCTACAGTACAGAACCCTCGGCAATATAGTAGGAAATATTCTCACAAGGTAAGATTCTTTTGTAAATATTGTTCTTTAACTGTGATGTAAACAAAGGCTTTTTTTTAGCCTAATATCTGTAGATTAAAGTCCCTCTAAAGTCTAGATAGACTTTTTCTAGACTACAATCTTCTCTCCTAAGGAATATTTTAATAGTAATTGTTCAAAAAAGGCATATATAGATGTATGTATAAGAGCTAGTTTTGTCTCCTAATCAAATATGAACTAATGTTACCATTTCTTTTCATCTTAACACTGCTTTTTTAATATTTATATCTGAAATTCCTTTAAAACCTATCACTTTGGAGTAAGGAAAAGTGAAAGAGAGATTTAAGAATTGCAAATTATGCAGTAATGTGTATTGCTTGTTTGGAAGAGCAGAAAGAATTAGGTTATATAGAGCTAGAAAACTGATCCCTAAAACTTCTTCTTCAATCTTGGATAAAGAGAAGAAATTCATCCATGTTTGAAAAATTCTGTATTTTGAATGGTTTTGTTAGTATCACAATGACATGTAGGACATCAATCAGCCACTTAACAGAAATAGTTCTTGATTTTCCAAAATTATGTTTTCAAACTTACTACATACGTTTCTTCAAAGACCCATTAGGGGATTTGTGAGGGATACAATTTCATTTTGCTATACCCTGAAGGCTGAAGATTTGATACAAGTGCTCCATATGCCATGTTTCAAAGAAAGATGGAACACCTCAGGGGGCTATTCTTTATCAGACTACAGTTTATTGTATAATTGTAGCTTGTCAACTTTTTGTCATCATTTGCAATACTTAATTTTAATCTAGCTCATTTCATTATAAATAGCTTACTGTAACCTTGATAACTCTATTCTCTTTCTGTTGATGGCTCTTGAGCAGCTTATAGCATAACTAAAAGCAGAGTGCATGATAAATATTTTATGAAGGCATCTATTGTCACCTATTTATCATTCATAATGTACTGTGAATGCACCATAAAATATGTATTAACATTTTACAGATGTTGTGCTTCTACTAACATATATTTGTATACATTATTAATCCTTTGTAAGCCATACAACATTGTATCTGTATAAGAAAATATATTCAAAAAGTTGGCGCATGTTTAAATTATTGCATCATGAAGCCATGCATACCACGTTTTGTTTGATAACTAAGTCACAGCATAAGGGAATGGTAAATTTATACAATGAGACTTACTGGAAAGAGTGAATATATTGTATAATATCCTTGCTAATATACTCTGTGGGCTTCTGGCAGGCTGTGAAACTACAGTAAGCCTGTGAGAAAGAACACCTAAATCAAATGATTTGCTGTGTATGATTTTCACTCTTCCTGTTAAAGAAACTTTTTGTAAGGCTTGATTAAGTTCAGATTCAAAGCTTTGGTTTAAGTCAACCATACAGCTAAATTTGGAATGCCCATAACTAAGGAAAAAAGCAATTACTGATCTACAGAAATCTGTGAAACAAGAGCAGGCAGCATAGAAATATTCAATAGTATTAAGAATAAAATAGTAAAAAGCACATATGTAAAAAGAGTGGAGAAAGTGACAACACCAGAGTATGTTTTTACTATATGATCTTGCCTTTTTTGTACAAATAATGAGGTAATTTTCACATATAATATATGCAATTAGGACAAAGATATGAAAAAGATAATCCTTGAGAAGATTTTTGTCAAAAACTTTTGACTACTATTCACCTCTCCACTCAAAGTCATAGGATCTAAATTTGTATGAATAATTGATGCTTCAGTTCAGAGTTCTTACTTCCTCTATTTTTCTTGTCCAATGAATAATTCATTATTTTTGCAAAGTGGAACACTTTAAATAGGAAAGATTAAGAGAAAGCCATCTTCAAATACTCCATATCACTTGACTTGGAAAAGCAATATACCTAAGTTCCTGTCCTTCTTCCGAATTTGGCAAACTGGGGAGTGGAATCCATATTTCTCAGATGCTGAGAAGGTGTGTGAGTAGAAGGAACACCAGTATCTCTACTGTAGTTCTAGGAAGTGTACCTAAGCCTCTTGGACAACCAGCTCTCAAAAAAAAATCAAAACATTTTGAGTAATGCTGTTTCAATATTTTCTAGATGTGTTACTTTCCTTTGTCTAAATTTGTTCCTTGAAGGGGGGTCAAGATGGCAAACAAACTGCATTGAAATTCAATTTTTTAATGAATAAATCATTCCCAGAAAGATTTTTGCCAGTTCTAATGTGGTCATATATTCCATATGAACTGGTCTATAGATGCTGTAATCTTTAAAAGTACTTCATCTAGTGGTGATTTTACATATGTGTTAGTATATCTCCTCTTTTGGCTTTCTAATATTTCTTATATGACATTATTATATTTTTGTCAGGATGACTAAATGTTGCAGTCCTTAGAATTCTGGTATTCATTATTATTTAAAACTTTAATAAATCCATAAGACTAATTAATTTCTAGGGCATTCAGAAAGATAAGACAGAAGGTATTGCCTCTTGGATCAGACACTACATTGCCTACATCCTCCTCAAGCCCTTAAAAATATTGTTTGTTTTAATTCTGAGTTTTAACTTCTATTTTATTTTATTTTAAAAATACTTAATTGGATCTTCCATGCCTCAGACCTCTGTCACCTTTACGTATCCTCCTTTTGGTAGTAATGCTGAGATTTCCAAATGAATGAAAATGGAGCCACTGAGCACAAGTTGTAATTATTCTCTATGTGCTCTCTTTGTATAAAGTGAAACAATTTGAACAGGAAGAATTGGAAAGATCCATCCCAGAATACTTGAGGCCACAGTCTGTACATTACTTTTAATGAGCAAGTAACAATAGCTTCAATTGACTAACGTATATAAATTTAATGCTGGTTTAAAATACCCATTATATTCATTAGCTGATAGGTGGCCAACCTGAATTCTATAAAATTGTCAGTGCATTCCTACTTTATGGTGACAGATAGCATGCTTATTATCTTAAGCTTTTCATTCCAGTCATACTGAAGTTTAACTGACGATGTTATCAGAATACAACAGCTCATAATGTTTGTTATTACTACTTTAAACCATCCTCGATCTTGTCTAAATGGGTAGCAAGGGAATTTTTTCTTCTTTCTTTTTCTCCTTATTTTTTCATATTATGGCAAAGATTTGTGAATTTTCAAAATTCTTCCAATAAATGCATAACTAAAATGTTCCATCTACTCGAGCAAATTTATAACTTAGCTCAAAGTTTCACAGACCACAACAAGAACTTGAATACTAACAACAGGCTGCATTCTACACTAAAGAAATACCTGGAACAGAGGTTGAGAAAGGAAGGCCAATGGGCTGTATATAACACCATACTTCACTGCTCAGATGTCCAAATAATGTGCACTACAGTTTAATTGGCTTGTCCATTTAACATATGCCTTTAATTATTCACCTATGGCAAATCATCACAATAGCTCAGCTCATGTCTACCTCTGCAACATATCACTGCGATATTGCTGCTGTTTTTAAGGTTGTAATTAATATTCATCTCCTGAATGACTATGAAGATTTCCAGAAGCCAATCTGAACAAGGTACTCTCCCTGAGCTTTCAAGTACTATTTTATTGTAAAAAGTTTACACACTTCATTCATACTATGAAACTGTGATAGGAGGAAAAATGAGCAGGAAAAGTTGTAACTTTCTGAAATGCTACTGCTTGTTAATTGGGTAAAACTCTAAATAAAAATCCACTTAATGAAACCCTTTTTATTAAGTTCAACTGATTGACCATAAAATAGAGAATGCCCTTTAAATCTACACATTCATGCCTGTCCTGATGTGAACCTCTTTCATCCTCCTTTGCAGCAGATTCCTTTTACACCCAGGAACTCAGTAACTTGAAAGAATGGAGAGCAGATGAAGGAAACAAAAATTATCATTTTTCTCCTCTTTCCTCGTTCTTCCTGCTGTCCTAGTTTGAGAGACACAGGACTAACTTCTTTTCTAATGCTTGAGAAAACTGCACTTTTAGAATACTTTAGTGTCTGAATTTGGGAAAATGTTTACTTTATAGCCAGCTATGGTATGAGGGTTTCAAGGTCCCAGTGTTTTCGAGCTCACCAGGTGCAGCGATGAGGAGGAGCAAGACCTGGACACTTGACCCAAGCTGACCAACAGGATTATTTCATACCGTGAATGTCACATTCAATATAAATTAGAAAGTTTGCTGTGAAGTGCTCTCTCTCCCTTAATGGCTGCGATCCAGAGATCTTCTGGCCGGTACCAGACCCCTGAGGCCTTCCCTTCCTCTGGAAGCCATAGCACTCACAGTGTCCAACATTTGCTGTCCACTGCTGGGAGTGCACAACTTCGTACTGATAGAATTGGCTGAGTATAATCCTTGTATATTTTATATTGGAATTGGGATCAATACTGGTTTTTTTGGCATTACTAACGTTAATTATTTACTCTTATCCTATTAAATCTATTTCTATTTCAACCCCCTTGTTTCCTCGTTTTTCCCCAATTCCCCTGCCCGGGTGGGGAGGGGTCACTGGCTGATAGAATAACTGTCTAAACAACAATTAATTGTTGCGGGTTTTTCAAACCATAACACTACCTTGACAGAAGTCACTGAATAGGAAAGTGAATTTGATTTTCTCTCCCTCTTTCCATAACATTACATGGTGCTATGCCATTACAGAACGTACAACTATGTTTCCATTAACAGGAAAAATTTCCAAGGCATAAAAGACTTATATTTATATTAGTGTATCCCTAAGCTCATCTAAACTACTCCAAGCATGTTAAACGAGCGTGTTATTGAAGTGCTTCAGATTCTATAATACATTTATTTTCTTAGCACCCTGTGTTTAAGGGTTACTATTTTCTCCCTTTTACACAGAGGAATCGTTGTAAATTCAAGTTCATGCAGCATAAGGAAATCTGGGGCTTTTCTGCCCAGATTTGAGATTTCTGTTCTCAAACGTGTTTTAGAAGGTTATAGCAGACTCCATTTATAACAGACTTAGTAACTAACAACAATTTATCATAAAGATGTCATTATAAAATCATAGCTTCAGGCTTCTAACTTCATTATGTAGTTTACGTATTACTGACTGTTATTATCTAACACTTATTAGACATATCTTCTAAACAGAACACCTGACAACCCATAAAAATCCCACTAATTTTATTCTCCTCAGGCCCCCAGGAGAAAATATGAGTAATATAACAAATGCTACTCTTTCAAAAAGCAAAACAAACCAAACCCCTTTCAAAAAAACAAAACAAATCAAATGCCTATTCACCTAACCTAGGCAATAAATGGTTCAGAAGAGAAGGACGCATACTTTGTTTTAAAATGGACCTAGTGGTGACAAATGTGCATCTCTTTAAATACAACTCTTTAATTTGCTTTCTAGGTATTACTTGAGTACGTCAGTCCTCTTCTTTCTATACAAGATTTCCTGAGAAACCTATCTAGGAGTCTGTTGATTCCATCAATTAATCTAGGAGTCTTGTTTGAGGAAATCACATCAAGGCATTGACCATTTGTGTTATCCACTCTCTAAAACAATGTCCATCTTCTCATACACATGCTTAATCCCTAGAATAATCCTTTTTACCCCCTCTACGTCCTCCGCTGCAGATAGGGTTTTTTTTTCATTCTACTGTAACGCAAATTTTTGGTAGGAGCGATGAATGTGACTGGTTTCACGGTGCTGCTATGTCAGATTGTACATCCCCAAGTTCTCCACATTCATTTATAAAGAACTAAGATCCTGTTACTATAGTAACTGTAGTTTTACATGCCCTGACTGTTCTGTCTTTAAAAGCTTTGCTACAACACTGTTGCAAGATATTTTTTTCCTTTTTCTTTAATGTTATAAATCATGAGTTCTTCACCAAGCAGTCACATATAAACATTTTTAAACATTTCTCTCATAAAAAACCTTACTCTTTAAGCCTGTCTCTCCTGAAAGAGCTAAAACAGCAGGGGAGTGATTTGAATCAGTGATTTTAAATTGCTTGATTTAAAATTATGTTAGGTCTGAGTTTTTTAAAAATAATTTGGAAAAAAATGGCTACTGCAACCTTAAATTTCAATTTATAATGCACCAAATTATAATTTTAACATAGCATAATTTATAAGATATCTTATTTAAATTTTATAAAACTGCCATAAGCAAGACCCATTGTATTAAAACATAAGATCCAAATCCTTCACAACCTTAAGCTAGAATAAAACTACGCACATGTTTGAAGATCAGAATCTCCATAAATCTTGCAGAGTACTAGGAACAAACTTCTTTTTATTAGTAACTTTTTGAAGTCTAAATGGGTGCCACTTCAATTCCCATTTCAAAGAAATTCCTTTGGTGTTAGCATTTTTAAAATTGTTAACTTTGTTACATTTAAATATATGTATGTTATACTACAGGTAAGTATCAGGACTCTGCTGTGTGACAGGAGCTCACTAGTCATCAACATTAGACTTGCAAGGTATAAGCAGAAATGACATTTGCCTGGGTTTGGGCTGGACTGGCCACCGAGATGAATGACAGATGCTCTCCCCCACCTCTCTCTCCAAGGAGAGGAAGGAGAGAGAGAAAGAGACTTACGAGTTTAGAAGAAACTAAACTGCTTCAGTGAAAATATTAATAATAAAATAAAAAGAAAATAATGAAATATATACAAAACCAGTATCAAGCTCCCAGGATGATGATCACATCACTGGCAGGCACTGGGAATGTCCCAGACTGGACTCAGAGATGGATAGGAACTGGATTCAGGAACACACGTATCGGGATCAAAGGCAGACGAACAGACAGAGTCCTCTTCAGACGCCGGCCACTGAAGAAAGAGCACTGACCCTTTGATCCCTCAGCTTTTATCCTGACCATGAGGCAGATGGGATGGAATATGCTGTTGTTCAGTTTTGGGTCACCTGTCCTGTCTGCTCCTCCCCACAGATGCAACCCCTCTACGTTCTTCTGTGTCTGACCCTCCAATGGGGCAAATAACAAAGTTAGCTGACCTTGGCTGTTATGGCAATAAGTATAAGCAAAAGCCTCTCTGCATAGCATTCCTTGGCATAAATTACAACTAATCAGGTGTTACCACTCTGAGAGTGAACAGTTTCTACACAATATGCTGTTAATTTCAAACAATTTCAGAGAGTTCAATTAGTTAGAAGAGGCTTAGCTGCAAAGTAAAATTACTGAACAGAACTTGAGTTCTGTTTTACCTCAAACCAGGACACTGGGAATTCTCCAGGAATCCACTGACTTCCTGATCCCACTATGCAGTATTGACACGTACTGTGCCATGGCCCTATCTTTGTCTCTGATGCTGCTGCTCAGAGGCTTTTTCCGTAGTGTACGATGTTAATAAAAAATAAAGAATGCCTGCCTTGTGACAGCGTGTATTTTAACGTGAATAAACACAGGTGGTGCTTCACAAATACGAAAAGAAAAAATTGCTAAAATTAAAAGAACCACCTCAGAAAAGAACTCCAGGTTCTGAGACATATGTTTTTCATCTCCTTGCTCCTCCTCAACAGTTTCTTTCCCGGCTAATCTGTCATTTGGTTTAGTGACTAGTCAATCTGTATATCTGACAGTTGATAAACATTTCGAGCTTTGGATCCCTTCCTGTTATTTTTGCCTTTTCCACCAGTTCCTAGATTCTCTATGCTGATAAGACTGCCTTCCCATTTACTTTATCAGCATACCAGAGAAACTGTACAGTAGCACAGCATCTCATTGTCTGAACATGGAAACTCAGGAACATGGCAATCTAAAATGAAAAATGAGTCCCCCATTTCCACACCACACTTCTGATTTGTGCGAAAGAATTTAGCATGACTTAAAAGTTCCTAATACTAAGGGGAGAGCTGCGGAGGAAAGAGAGTTTTTTCCCATTATCAGCTGCTGTACATGAATTCCTCTGCTCAATGCCTGTTCTCAGGTGCTTGTATCTGACTTGTAAATACAGTCCTAGTTTCATTCCAGCATGCTCTGCTCCCAGCTGTGGGGCATGCATCTACTTCATGTTTTCTGCTGAGGTTACTGCCTGGCCCACTTTGAAGAAATCCTCATTTCTCACAAATCTCCGATTGTGCTACTTCTTGAACTATGAATTAATTTAGTCCCCACCCCACCACATGCTGTGAGCAGGGGGTTTGTCTGTTTGCCTGGAACATAGAACTGAGTGCCTGGAATGGCCACTCAGATATCCACAAGTGATGAGCTGGGAGATTCTGCTTTCTCTTTGGAAGGTGGAAGTTGAACATGTCTTCCATTAGTGTGTGATTTTCCTCTCATCACAATGCAAAGGCCTCAAAAAATGCAGTGTGGTCAGTTGGATTTAATAAGCAGAGGCTTCTTCAAGATGCGTCCTGTTAAGTCTGGATGAGGCTATGATGCCCTCAGAATGGCTCGTCTTGTCCCATTCCAAAGAGCACGGCCAGGCACAACTTCTGCTGTCAGCACAGCTGCATTCAGTACCTCTCAGGGCTTCACTTGAAAAATACCGACTTTGTTTCAGTGCGGTTTCTAGGCTGCCTCCTAAGGCATTGCTCTGCTATCAGTTAAAAACTCTTTCAGTTTGAAATATTTTGTGACTTATAGCTTGTATATTATTTCTTGACTCCTTTAATGTTAGTCCTTGGGTCTGTATCTTTGAATACCATCTTCAGGGTTTCTCACTTGTGCATACAGAGTCCCAAAAAATATTTGACCGGCAGTTTAAATTTCTGACCTTCTTTCATAACTGCAGCTTAGAATAATAATGATTTTTCAGGCTCTTGGCATATAGCTGAAGTCCCTCAAAAGTGTCAAATAAAGGTTACCTGTTCAATATTCCAGAAGCTCTTCCTGTCACCATGAACTGATCACTGACCAGCTGTGACATCTTTTTGATGCTGCTAGGTGCTTTTGGATCAGAGATGACTTTTGTGCTGCCAGAAAATTCTTTTCCCACCACAAGGCAATTGATCCAGCTTGCAGGTATTTCAGAAGGTAAAATGAGGCCATCTCTTTCCAGTAATATTCTGCCTTTACTTGTTCCGGTACATAGGTTAATCATGTGTTTTGAGGACACTTTAGGTCCCACGTCTCATTTTACTATGCCCTATAGAAATCCATCTCCTTTCCAAACATCCTTATACCTTGTTAAATCTTTAGAAAAACCCAACAGAGATTGCTACTCTTCCCTCTTGATGAGATTATTCTGGAGTCATAATCATAGAATCATAAAATGGATAGAGTTGGAAGGGACCTTAAAGATCGTCTAGTTCCAGCTCCCCTGCCATGGGCAGGGAACACCTTCTACTAGACCAGGTTACTCAAAGCCCCATCCAACCTGGCCTTGAACACTTCCAGGGATGGAGCATCCACAACTTCCCTGGGCAACCTGTTCCATTGTCTCACCATCCTCACAGTAAACAATTTCTTCCTAATACCTAATCTACATCTACCACCTTTCCTGTAGGCCCCCTTTAAGTGCTGGAAGGCTGGTGTAAGGTCTCCCCAGAGCCTTCTCTTCTCCAGGCTGAACAACTCCACCTCTCTCAGCCTGTCTTCATAGGAGAGGTGCTCCAGCCCTCTGATCATCTTCATGGCCCTCCTCAGGACTCGTTCCAGCAAGTCCATGTCCTTCTTATGTTTGGGCCCCCAGAGCTGGATGCAGTACTCCAGGTGGGGCCTCATGAGAGTGGAGTAGAGGGGCAGAATCACTGCCATCGACCTACTGGCCACACTTCTTCTGATGCAGCCCAGGATGCAGCTGGCTTTCTGGACTGCAGGCACACATTGCCAGCTCATGTTGAGCTTCTCATCAACCAACACCCCCAAGTCCTTCCTCTCAGGCTGCTCTCAATCCATTCTCCACCCAGCCTGCATTTGTGCTTGCGTGGAGAATAATGTGATCAAGTGCATTTTTTTGCACTATACTATTGCACCGAAATGGTTGATTCTTGCGTCGATGTCAACTACTGTGAATTATCCATGCAAATGCCTTGCAGTTTTTTGGGTCTGTCTCTCCTCAGTGTCAAAAAATAAACTGATTTACTCTCAAATAGATCTAGGCCAGATGGCATTTTTTGCATGGCACTGGCTTTGCAAACACAGGGTCTAATTTTGAAGTTATGTTTTAAAGCTTAACAGATGCTATGGCTGATGGGAATTTTGCTAGCTTGCTTACACTGCTTAGCAATGACAGTGGATAAATGTCATAAAATGACAGTGGATAAATACACAATAGCCCATAAATTCTATTCATGGCATCATCATTGCTGTGGCAACTCTTCTTGGCTGGAAGGCTATAACATCTTATTTCTGAGCCAGCTATCACTGTCTCCCCGTCAGGCAGCATAGCCATCTCTAAATATGCCCTCAGGATACCTGTGGAAGAGAGAGCCATTTTGTGTTTCTGGTTTGGCAGGGAAATTTCTGGGGAGACAAGAAGAAGAAATTTGAGTAGATGAAAGCCCTGGTACGGCCCCAAGTTTGGGGCAAGTACTGCCCGATAATTTAAATAAATGAAAGATGTGAAAAAATATAGGCACTTCTGAAGGCTGAAACTCTGTTCACTATCCAAGTTGTGGGGGATTGGGCACTGTAATTTTATTAATTTTACTTTCATCTTTCACATTAATTTTTACAGAACTAACACAGAATAGCTGTTTAGAGGTTAGAAGGAGTACTTTGGTATTATGTTATATGCTGCTTTTAATTATTTCAAATGGAAAATACGCGTCCCATCCAAAAAAAACCTAAGTTGCAGATGGTGGCATAGATAGATGTTAGCAGCAGCACAATTAGCCCCACATACAGTCTGCAGTTACTGTATCTGTGTGTAGAATCCAGTAGTACATAGGTGTACATAATTTCCAGGTATCATAAACCTCATATAAAGCTCATATACCAGTGTTTACTGCAGATAAAATGTTCACAAGTTGCAAGTGAAGACTTTTCTTTTGCCATATTTAGAAACACAAGCATGAAACTTGAGTGAAAGAAGGACAAGGTGAATGAGTCATGAACATCTCCCTTCCTTTCTCCCGTTCCCTCAGAAAATCTTAAATGTTGGAGCTCATTTTAGGAATAAAATTCATATTTTTCCTCTCATAATCCTACCCACATGTCAGCTAAGCACAGTTGAGTACACGCAGCACTATCAGCTCAGTAACCTTTCATTTCAATGTAGGACAAAACTGCCAAAGAAAAAAAAAGTTTGCTTAAATTAATAATTATTTCTAAAAACTTTTTCATCCAAATTTCCACTCAGAGTGTCCAATTGACTGTTCAATTAACTAAGGATGAGAAAACCACGGAAGATAAAAGAAGCTGCAGCAGTTTTCACTAATTCTTCACAATGAATCCAGACCAAATCTCTTAAGAAGGTAAAAAATCTAGTTCCTTTTTTTTTTATATCCATGCTGTACTTCTACTTTTTGTTTTCAGACATAATAATTTGCAAAAGCTAATTCTTCTAGCAGTAATCACAGAAAACAAGTATGAATAACAGTATATGTACAAGTTGTCCAGATAGTGTATTTGAATGACAACTTGGACCTATATGTAATTCATGTGTACAAAAATGTGAATGTCAAATTTCTACATATAAATTTATTATCATTTTATATGTAAATGTATAATGAAATACAAACAAATACCATTTGTTTTATGACTGGCCTAACAAGGAAGTTAGCATTTATATTTGGAAAGGTGAATAAAACTCTAAAATTAAAGGCAAAGCAGGTAGGCTTGACCTGACTGGAAAGTTTGAAGGAGGAAAAGACATTTATATTTTCTTTAATGATGAACTGTCTCACAATTAGTATGTGCAAAATAAAGGTGCATGAAAATTTATCTGACACACACACATCTTTCCAAAAATATGATACTTGTAATTCACAATGTTTTGGTTGATGGAATTTTTAAACTTTTGAAGATTTACCTAATCAGTGCATACCGCTGGCTCTCTACAAAATTAGATTAGTGATTCCACAACATCAGCTTTTCCTATAGCAGTTTAGGGTTTTTAGCATGTGTATTCTAGGACTTGCAACATAATTTTCACATCAGTTTATCTGCTTCATAGACTATTCTTCCAATACTTCATAAAAGGGCAGAAAGATCACTCTCCAGTACACACATTTTTTTAATCCACTTTAATCATTCTTTGAAAGCTCCTGAGACTTGCTCTTGAATCTAGCTAAATGGAAAACCTCCACTTCAACAGCTCATTCAGAAAGATGAAATTCTGCCTACTACATGATTGAACACATTCCCGATCAAAAAGTAGCAATCACTGAATACATCAATGAACAATGACATTGAGGAGGACATTGTTCTTCATTCTGTCCAATAGACCATGGCAAAACACCTCTTTCATATCAGAGATTGCTACTGAATGAGTCAGCGTTAGAAGAGCATCTGGTCTTGTACTCTTTTTCCCCTACTTTTAAAAAATGATTGAAAAAAAATCAAACCTTGGCAAGGTTCTGCCTTAGAAGTAGCAAATTAATTTAAAATTCCATTTCATTTCACATGGAATTAGCATTCTTTAAATGCTGGGATTGATCACCCTGTAGCCGTACCATTAGGCCTCTCTTCAGGTGGGTCCACAGAAGTTTGGCGTGTCATCTTAAATACTTTTACCAGGGAGAGGGCTTCTGTTACATGTATTTAGACTCATAGAATGAACAAATAAACAAACAAACAAACAATAAATAAATGTATGCTTGGGTAGACCTTTTAGAGACATTCTTAGAACTGTTTGCTAAAAAATTGCCATAGTTATATGTTTCAGGATCCATGGGTTTGAAAAAGCCAGATTGTAACAATCGGTAATTGCGGATGAAGGGGAATTAGAATCAAGCAACACACGATCCTTACCTTGATATTGCTTTGAGATACGGCAAATGCTAAGGTAGCCAGGAGCTGGAATATGGGATATATGATGAAAGGCTGAGAGAACTGGGTTTGTTCATTCTTAAACAAAGAAAACTTCAAGGGGAGCCTATTGCTCTCTACAACTACCTAATGGCAGGGCACAGACAAGATGAAGCCAGACTCTTCTCAGACATGCAGAGATGCTTCTCAGAGTGGAAACACAAGAGAAAATGAACACAAGTTGGTATACATGGGAAATTCTAACTCAATACAAGTATATTTTTTTTTAATATATGGGTGTTCAAAAATGGAACAGGTCACCCTGAGAGGCTGGTGAACCTCTACCCTTGGAGATACTCAAAATTTGACTAGACAAGGCACTGAGCAACCCTGTTCTAATTAGCCCTGCTTTGAGTGGGAGGTTGGATGAGGTGACCTCTGGACGTCTCTTCCTAGCTGGTGTTCCTGTGTCTGGCTTTCAAATTTACTGCATTTTACTCAAATTTGATCCCCCCTCAGTTTTACCATTGAGCACTGGTCATGTCAGAAATAAAGACTGATGGTATTAAAGTTATGGACAGAGACTAATTTACACAAAAATAATGAATGCTCTGCATTTGTTAGTTCTGTATCTGCCTCATTTCAAGTAATTGATAGGCACTGCATCTTGCTCTGGAGTCTTGGCATGGGTATGGGGACACATTTGAAATTAGAAACTTATCTGACTAGCTCTATTCAGTAGCTTTCTACTATAGTATTACCCACTATGTAGGAGGCTGGAATAATAATGTCTCTTTTCCACTTCTCAAATAGCATTGCCTGACACTAAGGGATCCTTAACAGAGTTACACCACTGTGTGATTCTTGGCATTCTACACAGAGAAGACAATAAGCCCTAAACTGCAAATAAGTTATCTTGATTACCTAAACTTTCTGTAGCCACAAGTTAGTATCTCAAAAGCATAAGGAAATATGATGTTTAAGCATTACAGTATTAGCAGCTTTCATATTTAGCATTAACTTAAAACGTAATGAAGAGGTTAAATCTGGCTACTGAAATCTACTACTTTTGTCATTTTCTAGTCTGGTAAATTGGAATTGGAGGCAGTTTAACTCCAATGCAATAATATCAATTTATAAAAAACATTTTAAAAAATGTTTTAACTTTTTCTCTGCAGCCTACTTTTTTCTTGGCTGAATAACTTGCTACACATGAATTATGCAGCTCTCATTGGCATATGGAAGGAGGCAAAAGCTACCAAGGATTTAATACTTCTGGTGCTATGGGTAAAGTACAATTTTAAGGTTTTTTCCTCTTTCTTAAAGAGTGGAAGAGGAAGAAAAAGCAAGAGAAAAGAATAGCCACCATCTCAGTTTAGTTTAGAGCATGACCATTTAATTTTCTTAGGTATGGTTTAAAAAAAATAGAAACTTAAAACCACAAAAACTTTCTTTCCTCCAAGTAGCAGAGGGGAAGTAAAAAAAAAAAAAAATCATAAAAACATGAGAGGAAAAAACAAAAGAAGATAAGAAACTGAAATTGCATGAAAACAAAAATGCTTTGCATCATATTCCAGACCACTTCTTCACCTGTATAAATTATAGCCACTGCAGTAAAATCAATGAAGCTACTTCAAGTTGACTTTACCAAGGATCCAGCTCTCTCTTTTCACTAGATTCTTTTCCCTCAGCTCACCTTAGGTCAAAGAATTGACAAGTGACATGGTCTACAGAAACCTCAGCTACATCAAAAAGTCAGGGTCTGACCCACCAGTGAATTAGCTTGTGTTTATTGCTTTACTTGACATAACATTTTAAAGAATAATTTCAAGAGTTACTTTTAATGGCAACGTTAACCAACTTATTAAATTAATATACGCACTGCTGATGCATATTTCCGAGGTTGCATATGACATCTATTAAATATATATGTGCAGATATTACCCCTACATTTTCTTATGAGACGATGTAATTGATCAAGTGGGAATATAGTTAGTCATTTTCATGGCTTTTCTGGACATCTTAATCCTCATAGGTATAAATTAGAGTGGCAGATATACTGGAGGTTTTCCAAGTTTGTCTTCTAAATTATGAGCTGCTCAGCAAAAGCTATGCTGCTGGCTGCTTTTGCACAGAATATATAGTCGGGGGGAAAGACCCCAAAAGAACAGAAGCTTGAAACTAAGCATATGTGAGTCCACCTTCCCTGCTACTGTCCACTCTCTCTCACTCACATACACACATATGTTTGTACTTATTACAGTCTAATCTTTAGGGCCTTTATTTTATTTTACTTTCCACTAAGCAAACCTCCAAAAATTACCTTAGGTGCGCACAGTGAAAATAACTTGGCACACTATCCTTCCTCTTCTGCTTCTTCTCATTCCTTTTTTTGCCTTTTCCCACCTTCACATCTCCTTCGTGTTAAGTCTCCCTCTGTCTCATGAGCAGAGTAATGTATGTTATATATAAGAATGCAATACTAACCTGGAAAGTATGCATGAAACACTGAATATTTTTAAAGAAATCCGTCAGAGTGAACCTTTCTATTTAGCTGAATCCTGTGTTCAGATTGCATATCTCAACATGGAATTAAAATGAGAAAAATAAAATTATTAGCCTATATATAGAAAGTTTCAAAGTTTCCCACTGAAGTGTCCAATATTAACCCATTGCAATGACACTGCATTACAGCTATGACAATTTACTGCATGTCTTTTACTGACATATTTGAACAGTTGCTTTCGATCCAGTGATGTTACTTTTATCACTAGCTGCTCACTAGTATGAACAAATGATTCAGACTGAGTCATTAGCAGCCCATGCAGCTTCTTGTAAGCAATAGCAAGGAACCTCACACATATGCAGAGTGTCTTACTGTACTAGCAATGGAGTAATTTCCTTTACGGCATGGAGAAAGACCTCACTGTTACTTAAATTAAACTTCTCTTTAATGCTAGTTAATTTTCTTCCCCTCCCCATGAGTTTTCCTGCTCTGAGAATTAAGGTGATTCACAATGTAAAAGGCATGTAAACAGCCACTGATCACTATTTGAACCTTTGGTATGAAGAAAGGAGTGAGAGAGAGAGAAAAAGAAAACAAGACAATACAAGCCAGAGCAAGTAAAACTTTAAGGTTAGGATAAAAAGAGGCAACATGGAAACAGCAGTAATCATAGAAATGGGCTTAAGAAAACCTGAGAACTAGTTTGTTATTCTATCTCATTGCAAAAGAGTAATTAAAGCCTCCCATGAATATTTATAGAAAAGCAAGAGGGCTTGACTTAGAAAAGGTGTACTGTAAGTGAAGGTCCTACTTCTACTGAGCTTTCAAACTTCACGTTAAATCCATAAGTAGACTTGAAAGGGAGAAAAGAGGTATGGAGAAAACAAAAGAGCAGATCAACTGTGTAGTGCCTCCACCGCTTCCATAGTCCCTTTCTGAAAAGAGAAAGCCACAGTTGCAGTAATGAAAGCCCTAAGTACAGAAAAAGAACCATTGATTTTTAAAGCTCTGAGCTGATGGGTTAAGCTCACACACCTATTTAAATGCTATTTAAATGTGCATTCCATAATTTTGCGTGGTGCAGTATTCTTGTTGCTTGCATTTGAGACGATCAATCAAAAATACAATAAAAAGTTTGATGAAAGGGCAAGAAATAAACTTTCCTACCAAAATCTTGGTTATATATAATTTGTTTCCTGAAATTCAGGTCCTAAGTCGCGATTCTGTTCTTCACCTTGTATTCGTTCCAGGTTGTATGTCTGCTGTTGTATGTCAAGCTGTCTTGCTGTTTGTTATATTCTGTGGCATGTCGTTATCTTTTTCTGGATTTTTTCTGTCCTCACTTCATGACGCAGTAGGAGTCATTCCTTTAAATCAGACTGCACTTGTCTGTTGCCAGTGAGTTTGTAACTTATGAAAATGTATTAAAAATCCACTACTTCGTGCCAATAAACAGGAATGGGAATTGAGGGATTTTGAGAAGTAGAAGTGGGATTTCTTCTGGAAATACACATGATAGACAGGTCATCCAAAAAGAGCACAGAAATGCAAGACACAAAAGCATTTCACATCTTTTGTACCTGAAAAGGGCTCTAATGAAAGCCTTCAAGAAAAATAAGCATATCGCAGACTAATGATATGGTATGAAAACTTACATGATTCATTTCTTGAATTTAGTTCAGACGCAACTACTCTATGTACATCTAGCTTTTGCACAAGGCACTAGAAGGCAGAAAAGTAGTACCCAGAAATAATTATGAGGCAATCAATTTATAATTCTGTACTCAGGTACAGAAAATTTAGAATTTTAACATTAGCCACTTATATATGCTTGTGCTGAAAGTGTAATTCCCAGAGAGGTTACAAAACTTGTACAAAGGCATAGGATATAAAATAACATTTTTTAAAGGATATCAAACAGAAATACCACTACTCAGAGATAAAACTGCAAAATATGCCCCTGCAGTGAGCAGAAAGCATGGATATAGGATATTTTAGTGGGAAATAGAATCTTTATGTTGTTATGTACTAACATTATGACAAAAACTAAAGATGATCACAAATTACCCTAATGTAGCCATGCAAAGAAGTGAGCCGGAATTAAACAAACATGTACACGCACTTCTGCTCTCCTAGTCACTCTACCTGAGCTTTAGGTTCAACTGCAGTACAACATCTGAACACTTACTATTTCTGAAAACTTGCTAATATTTAAACAGGAAAAAGATAAAGAGAGGACAGGGTGTGAGCAAATGCTTGTCTCTGCCTTCCAGACATGACAGTCAATGGTAATGAGAAAATGTAGGAGATTATTTGATTTTCTGGAGAGCAGCAGGATGACCTCTCCCTAGGAGGTAAAGTGGAATGCAGTTGCCACTCCTCTCCTGGACTGTCTCTTTAGTTGTGTGTGACTCAGGTAGAGCAATACTCAGCTTAGAAGTAGATGGACAAAGACACAATCCTCCTCCCTTAGCAACAAAAGAATGATGTGATAAAGAGCTCTAAAAATGCCAGCACATCTTGCCAATCACACGGATGGGAAATTGCTGATGAAACAATTTGCAAAATGTCTTCTTTATGGTTGCACCTGACTTTAACCAACAGATTTTAAAATTGATATTTAGGGAAGAGCTGCTTGGAAAACCTGAACCATAGAATTCAGTAGAAACCTCACAGCCAAAGAGAAGCCCAGTTGGTTAGTATTCATGTATGCAGCTAGATTTCAATTTCTCAGGTTCAGGAAGAGGTGCCAGATACATTGAGGGAATCTTGGCATTTGAAATGATTAAAATATCTTGCTTATTTTCCTTTATGCCCATTCTTAGAATTAAAGAAAACGTTTCCAATATACACACTCCATGCTCCATGTACCTATCACGTACTCACAAGCCACTTGATGAGTATGAACACTACTGGTATTTAGTTTATTCTGTTCTGGTTTAACTTCCCCAGAATTACACATACCTAATGAAAAGCTATGATAATGCTGTACAACTGAGGCACATTTGTGTATGCAAATCTCAAACTACTATTCAATTCTGTACCCTGTTTCATAGAACTAAATTAGTCATAGAGTACAGATGAAGTGCAGAATAACACCATTCCACATAGACGGGCATGTTCTACCCAAAGACCTGTGCACCAGATATAGGCAATATTGAACACACCTATTTGCAGGCCAAATTCAAGTTCAGAGTAACCAGAGTCAAATGAAGACTGAAGTCAGGCTAATTTGCTTTTTGAAAAAATCATTATTTTTCCCAGCTTTTCCAATATTTCAGTAAATACCACAGATGTAATAAGTGTGCTTTGCTAGTTAGGTTTGATTGCTAAAGACCCTTGCATAAGTGAGCAAAATATTCTTCAGAAGAAAGACTTGTGAGTTTGGGTGCTGAGCACATAACTATGTCTCCTCTGGGCCATAGTCCATGTCAAATAAAGCACACATAACTGCCTTGGGGACCCGAAACTGCTGACATAACAGGTGATCATGTTGCTGCCATAGCTGGAGCTGATGTCTGGGAGGGGTTGGAGCTAAAATTTACTCTCTGTGGCTAATAAACACTGCATGCTAGTAACTGTAGGAAGAATTCACTTACTCAGTATTTGTTTAGGTCCAATAGCTGTACCTAAGTTTCTTAATTGATTTGGTGGTAAAGAAACATAGGACAATTATTTCCAAAATGAAAAGAACATTTATTTGCAAAAGGTTTCAAAAAAACTGTAAGCAGATCTACATTTTATTAACATGCGCTAGAAATTTTTTTCTGGTGAAAACCAGCTTAAGTTTAATTAATTTATATCATCAGGAGGTGTGGAGCCCAGTTGCTGATTTTGCAGCTCCTGCATGCAACCCAATTTTGAAGAAATATCTAAAGCAGGGATTTCACCTGAATTACTGAGAGTAATTTGGCTTAGTTACTGCTAAAATGTTACCATCACAGCCAGACTAGGTTGCTGGGTTTCCTTGATACAGTGAAGCTTTTCAAATCATTATCTTAAATAGAGATTATAATGTCTCCAACTGTGTTAATTTAATGGTAAATTTAATCCTAAATATGCAGAGCAGTGCAGTTCTACAGGAAAAAAAAACCCTAGAGACTTACCTCAGGTGTCTCTTTTAAAATATTATTGTTTATCATGTTAAATTTGCTAGAAAGTTAATCTAAATGGACAGACAGCTAAACAAATAAAGACATAAATGCATTCCTGTATCAATCCACTACCCCAAAACCATGCACATATGTTTTGGTGAATGCAAATAGACTCGTGTATTGAACACTGTCAGGTTTTGCCATATTATATATTTCAGGAACTGTCTTTTTTAACATACTGTTATTTTATATGCTGTTCCTACTGTTGTACGAAAAACATTCTGAATACAAATAAAGATAAAAACATGCAACCTCATTAGCCATCTGACCCATGAAATCATAATGATCAGTAGCCTTGTAAAGCTAAGTGAGTAAAATTTTTATTAATTTTGCATCCGTTTTTGTGAACTGAGATACTGATATCTTATTAAAGAAAACAAGCACATGAGCACGGGACCAAGATGTAAAATATCAATAGCTGTTTCTTCTTCATCTTGTACTCCTAGGAGCCAATCATCAGCTACTATTCTACAGAAAACAGTCTCTTGTTACTGGAATTAGCTTATAGCTGATAATTTTTAGAGAATATTTGCTCACTGTTTATGTTTCTGGTAATAAAGTCTTTTATATTTTAATGGCTTACTAAAGCAGTAAAGTACGCTAAAAGAAAGTTAAGCATCATCAGAGCAATATATTGGAAAGCTTGACCCTTCCTCTAACAATCTACTTTCCTCTATCAAAATGGTAACCCAAAAGACAGTATTTTATTGAGAAATTGTTTTACTGGCTAAGTAAGTGGTAGTATTTATCTAAAAAAACCAAATTAATCATGTTCTATATCTTGTGTATACAGAATGACATTTGATAACAAACAGCAATAAAGAACCATGAAAGCAAATAAAGGAAAAAAGAGAAATAACGGATACATATTTCAGGAAGAAGTGCAAAACATAATAGTGGTTACAACTATTTTGAATTAAGACCATATTGCCCTGTACTAGAGAGTTAGTGGCCAATCCCAGGCTTACATGACAAACGCAATCTTCCTGCCAAATTAACCAGATCCTGGTCCATGATTTCTCTAATGGATTTCCTCCAAAGGAAGCTGGAAATAATATTCCCCATACACTCCAAATGCATGAATTGCAATCCTGGAGGCAACACATATATTCACTCAGCAGAAAGAAACACACTGAAGTACGAAGAGCTATTGCTCTTATCAAGATTATGTGAAGAAAAAGGTTCTAGATGCAGTGAGGACCCAAGACAAGGACAATAGGATATCGGCGTCTGAGTGGATGTTTTGAGAGCAGAGCCTCCAGTGTAAGGGGCAAAAGAATCATCTGAATGAGTCTGAATTCAAGATGGGCTGGGACGGAGGTTAGAACTGAAGAGGTGAGGTTAAAAATGGGATCTGTGGAACAGTAGGGACTGAGTCGAAGAAAAGTTTTGTGGAATCAGGAGAAAGCTGAAAGTATTGGGGTAGAAGTGGAAGAGCTTCCCACACATATATTTAGCACTGCTAACTTTGAGAACATAAAAATCCTAACACTGTGCAGACCATAAAATATTTAGATATATGTTGAGTTATTTTTATTTACCTTTCTTGCCAGGGAGTTATTTCATGTAGTACAAGCTCAGGGGTTCTGCACTTCAGTGTAGATTGAACTGCAGATAATCCAACTTCATATTTCTTTGGAACATGCTGCGTTCAAATCTCACAGCAACAGCTGCGTCTGAAAGACTGAAAAAAAATTTGTACTTAGCATTTCTTCCTCAGAAAAATTCTAAATTAATGATAATAATAATAGTAATAATAATAATTTTAAAATAATTTTAATAGGAAAAATACTTAAATACTTAAAATGTTTAAGTTCAAAAGAAATACAAAATTCAAAATCACAAAATTTCATAGCCCTAGCAGTTCTAGTATTAAAGGTATATTCTATATAGCATGGGTTTCCGGAAAAGTAAATATTGCCATGAAAACTACATCACACATTCCCAAAATAACTCTACAAGTTAGTGGATGAAAGATATAGACTAGTTTAGAATTATATACAGTACAGCAGACTTTAGTAAATCAAAGTATGTGTCAAATAATCTCCCTTAAAAGAAATCATTGGGATTGATTTGTTCATGAGCACAGACTGAAAACTGACTAAGGGACTATAAACAAAGAGAGAATGATAAATGACAGAGTATCAGTATTTAGGTAGCAAGACACTATTGGACTGGTTTTATTGCTGGACTTCTTTTACCTCCTTTCGCCAAGATAGAAAATTGGATGAAAAAAGATATTAGGTATAGAGGAGTCAGTTTTTGCATTCTGCTTACCTGGAGAGCCCTGTAACACAAAACATAACAAACCATGCTTTTACAAAACATATAAAGAAATTAAAAGAATTTGTGAACCGAGTTAAAAAAATAAAAGGGATTTTTTTCTATAATGACATAATCTTCTTTGGAGAACTGAAGATGTAAACAGAACTCATTTTGATTTTACTACAGTTTTTCCACAGTGGATCAGTTGAGTAGAGTAGTGGCAAACGAGAACATGTAAGTTCTTGTTGCTTCGCATAGACAAATTGAGCACGTACAACTTTGAAGACAATAAAAGCTGTTTCACAAGGTACTAGAGAGTAATTTTGTTATTTAGTCTGTCTTGAACCTGTTGTGCATCCTTGGGCATTTATTTTCACTATGGCTCCTGGATAGAAATATAATGTTTTTAAACAAGTGAGTATTCAGGACTTTTATGTCTAACTGTCCCTAGGTGAGAGTGGGTAATATGAATAAGGGACCCCCTCAGCAGTGCATTTTAATTAGGTGTGCTAGGCTAAACATAATTCAGGTAAAATGGAACAAAGCTATGGCCACTAAAATGAAAACTGAAAAGTGCTGTACCTAAATTCATGTTCAGTTTTTGGCATGCTGGCGAAGAAGCATTAATCATACAGAAAGTACTTTGCTTAGCTACAAGCTGCACAAAAAGAAATACATAAGCCTATGGAACACGTGATGCACTTTGACCTTGAGACAAACTCCGCTAAATACCTATGAGATTTTCTTCATGCGGTGCTCTCCCTACCACCATTGCAGCAAAATCTCAAGGCTGTCATGGAGATGAGTGTTCTAGAGTGTGATAACCTATTCTGCCTTCATACTGGTTGATCTCTACGGGATAGTTCAACAGGAGCCACGGTTTGATTAAGAGGGGCTAAAGGCTGAGCTAAATCTGTGATTAGGTGTGGCTAAAGGCTGAGCTAACTCTGTCAAATGGAATCCCCTAAAGTATTACGGTGGACTTCAAAGTAAAAAGCAAATGTGAACTATCAAGTCATGCTATGCTACAACATAGGACTTCTTTGCAAGATGCGCATAAATACCTGCAGTCATATAGTCCAGAACCTTATTTGTAAAGAAAAGGCCAACTGTATGTATTCTGAGAGCTAACTGAAATACATAAGTTGGAATTTTTCCAATATAATAATCTTGAAAATGTAAATAAAATCTTCACAATTTTTCCAGTGTGCATACTTCTGTAGACACCTGTGATTGCACCGTGAAGACACTTACTTTTTAGGATCTTGGTAACAGCAAGATACTGGGACCCTCACCAGTAACACTACCTTAAGTGAAAGTATACCACTTTACACCGACTAGACATATGGTTCTCTATGTTATCATGTTGTGTAATAACAAAACTTTTTAGAAATATTTTGAGGTGTTTTTTTTCTAATGAGCTACTGAAAATTTTGATGTCTTTGTTTCCATCCATCCATAATTTTCAAATATTAATGTATTCAGTACTAAAATGTTGCATTTTAAGTGTGAAGTCAAACACCACTGACCATGTTTGTAGTATTTTAGATAAATCTTTTCATTCCAATTTGCAATTAACAAAGTGAGCAGCAGTTTAAAAATGCAAAATAAACATCATGATAGTTCATAGACTATGGGAAACAAACAGAATTAATTATATTTCCTGTGGAAACAAATGAAGCGCTGTTAAACTGTTCTTTTTATTGTAAACTTTGGTTTTTCAAATGTATCATAAAGAACACCTTTTTTCCCCAGTCCCTGCAATGTTGCATTAAACATCTTGAAACACAAGCAACTTTTTAAAGCCACCATTTTGCCTCAGCTGAGTATAATCAGTGAAATGCAAATTGATGTATAAAAATTGCCTACAGTGCTTGATGTAAATTAAAATTACTCCTATAAATTCCATGTTCAAATTATCTGACAACTGCCGTTGTATTAATTTTACTGCTGAATACGTTAAACAACTGCAAATTCATTTTCTCACTAACATCCCAATTACTTTAGATGCTGGTCAGGAAGTGCTACTAAATATACCAATAATCATTTAATATTTAAAGCCTGTTTAAAAGTAGGAGATTTATCTAAAGTGAATGACCTTCCTAATGTTGGTATTTGTCCCGCAAATTTTAAAAAACCTTAAACACAAAACCTTCTGTGAAGCAAACAAGTTGTATTTCTTTCCTAGAAAACACCAAGATTGGCAAAAAGAAGTCTTTGCTGTTCTTTACAGGAAAGTCAGAATATTTCCAAACTGCAAGTTAGGGTGGCCTCACAAAGACATACATGTACACTCATGTATATTAAAATGGGTGGATGGTCAAGGTTGTGTGGGAGAGGACTAGATGTATAAAATGAGCCACAGATCACAAAGGAGCACAATAACAGAATTGTAATTCAAGTCCCTGAACTCATACTAGTGCCTGGGCTTCTAGACTAACCATTCTTTCAAGATAGTTGCAAGGGCTCTTGCAAATGAAATGAAAAGCACTTCACCCTTTTTCTTCCCTTTTACTCCAAAACTTTCAAGAGATACCAGAAGTTCATACTAATTCAGTTACACTGCTCAAAATAGACATCTCTAAAACATTTTTGTATTTGAAGGCTGTGGGTTTTTTTTAATATGGCTACTAGCTATATTCCCAAGGTAATTTTGTCCCTAGACAGTACTAATTCCGTGGATTTTCATTTCTCTTAGCAGCCTGTGTGTCAGGGTGCAGGACTGGCAGGTGCTGCCCTGCACGGAAGGAGAGCCAGGAGTCCAGGGTGACAGCAAGGCAGGCAGGGCTGTGCCCCAGCCAAAAAATACACGGGGACACAGTCCCACAGTTCTTGACCAAGGTGAGCAGAGAAGGCCTAGGGCCAGAAGCAGATTCAGCCATGCTCCAGTAGTGGCCTGGTAATTCCATAGTGACGAGGCACAGAGCTGGAGAGGTGCTAAGTGGAAGAAGAGGCACTCTGACCAAGCAAGGAGACCCATCTTATTGCTACGCGGTATTGCCATCCCACCTTCTGTCCTGGCTGTTAAATCAGGCTTAATGTCAGGTTTCTAGCAAATATATCATGCTCCCAGACACTCAGATAAAAGCTGGAAGCAAGACACATTCTCTTTCATTTTCTTTTAGCCACAGGGCATTTGAGAAAGAACTGTCAGTAGAAACGTGTTAACTCTTCACCAAAATTGTGTAAATAAAACATTTCAGTCAATTATAAAAAAATATTTTACAGATTTTTTCATGTAAACTTAATTTTCCAAGTTTTCCTTCTTTTAATTTTTTGCTAATTTTCTTGGAAACATCAGAACAAATTATTTTCAGAAGATTTTTTACTAGCCCTAATAGTGTTTACATGCATATGAATAAGTATAACAAGAATCGTCATTACTTTGTGATTTTCAGCTTTTAGACTGGATTAGGTTTTATTTAAACCAACTCTAGAACTGCATTCCCTCTTTCTTTCCATATCATACACTACTTTTCTCACATGCATATAGGGTCAGAAACAGAGAAAGGCTTTAGGTGCAGAAACACTTTTGCAACTGAGATTACATGTAATGTTGAATCATTTCACAGAAGCGTTCAGTTTGTTAGTTTCAATTATTATGTTCAACAAGTACCGAATTACAAATGATTTTTTATGTTTAATGTGTCAGTACTACTTTAGGGTATGGTTCAAGCATTCACTGTAGTGATTTCTCCAAACATTGACACCTTCCCTTATGTGTCTATTTCCAGCTAAATAAGAGAGAAATTCGTTGCTGGAGGTACTTCACATGTACAGTCTTGCATCTCTTTCATAGTCTGGCTGAGAAAGTCTTGCCTTTAATTAAATAATTCATCCAGCTCACAAAAGATTTTAAGAAAAATTCTTCAGTCTTGACTGATTTCAGAAGTTTTATTGAAGCTGCAGAAAATTAGAAAGTCAAGTTGCATACCTAATTCACAACATTTTCCACCTTACTTCATTTTCATGCCACAACTTGTTTACAACAAGACAACCCTGCTTAAAGTGGAAAAAATAATTCCATATTCACTGTAGGAAGTCAGTGATAAGCAGAAAAATAGGTATTACATTCTCTTTTTCCCAGGTTATATCACTGAATATCACCAAAGTACTTACCTTTCCAAACTGCAAGTCCTTTCCTTTGGACTTTTGTAAATGTTTATAGGGCAATTGGATCACATTTGCCTCTACTCTCTTACCAATCTCTTCTGCCAGCTGAGTTCTTAAATGCCAGGGGAAATAAAAAAATCTGTTTCTGTCCTTCCACCAGCAAATCACTTTCATGCCTTGTTATCTCACAGTAACCAACTTCAAGGCATATTTTTTGTAACTTCCAGTATTGACTTTCTCCTCCTTCCTTTGTCACTGTTATCACACACACACACACATAAAACAATTTTGAAAGGTTGTAAGTACCAAGGACAATCTGTTTCCTAATTGTTGGGAGGGAAAAGCAACTTTGTTATTCAGGCTTGTTCCTATAAACCTTGGCAGATTGGTTCTCAGTCTTTTAACTACTGCTAAGGTTTTTAAGACCTCTGTAGCCTGTGGCTGCAAACTGCTAAATTCCCACAGACCAAGCTCTCTGCTGGCACAATTCCCTTGGTTTCTCTGGATTTAGCTTAGGAGCAAATTTGCCCTCTCTATGTCTTTGTACATTACTGAAACTATTTTAAAGGACTAGAGCATATGGATAAACCTGCCAGGATTTCATAGCTGGACATAATCCGTGGACAAGTAATGTTATACAATGAAAGAATCTGCACCTGAAACAGCAGAAGCAATGCTGGCCTGGTGAAAGGTGGTAGTGTCAAGTATTCAGAGCTTAACAGTTAAAGATTGTTTCGTTACTTGGTGTGATGGAAATGGCAGAGAAAGGTTGAAAAAAATATTGAGTTCTTTTCCATTTTCCACAAAGAGTTTACATTCCTATCACTTTTAAACTTAAGTAGGAATGTCTCTAATTTCTGTTGTTAGTCTGAAGCTTCTTTAAAAAGTGTGCTACCCTGTTCTGTTTCTAGTCTTTAAAAAGTTTTTCAGCCTAATTTAACAATGTAAGTTAAACAAAACAAGCAAATAGCTAGTCATTAGTTACTATAAATCTACATGGACCTTCTGAATACTGTGAAGTGATATCATTTATGTAACACTGTTGACTTCCCCTTACCTTTTTTTTTTAACTTGAGATTTTTAGGAAATTTTATCATGAGGCTGGAAAATAAATTTATATATATTTAATTTTCCCTTCTTTGACACCAACCTTCCATTCCAATAGTGGAAATTGGAAAAAGAGGATGTACCTTCCAGTGTTTTGTTTGGGTTTTTTGTCAATAGCACACAAGTCTTATTTATCTTCTAAACATCAAGGTAGATTTTAAATGTATTGTAATATATACTTAATTTTTTAGGGAAGAATGAATTGGTAAATTATCTTCCCTAATGAAATATGCTGTAATTTCAGTTAGACTTTAAATGGCGCATGACTCATATTTAAAAGGACCATTGCATAAATGCCTATTAGTTGCAGTTTAATGAGTTAATTCCCAGCTCATTTTTTCTGTCTCTTTCTACATGATTCTTGCAAACTTATACAGTACAAGGGAGCAACTCACTGTCTTCAGAATAGGATGAGCCACTATAAAATGAAATTATTGAGCATTGTAAACTATAGTGCACTCCTTGCTAGTCCCTGCCTGTAGCTGAACAGCAAATAAAAAGAATTAGAACACAAAAGCAGCAGAATCACAGAACTTACCAGTTGCTACCCAAAAATAATTATATTGTTATCATGGTAGTGGTAAAGTGCTAGTCTTCATTGTTAATAATTCTCATAGGTCCCCTATCTTTACGGGGACCATTGCCTTTAAGTCATTAATGTAGAATAGATTTGCAGCGGTGAGTAAACAGGATCAATCTTGTTCTGCCTCTTACCTTACCCTTTCCACTAAAGAGGCAAAACTGCCTGTGTTTAATGGCTTTCCTTTTCTAGTGGCAGAAAAAGAACTTTGCACCTCAGTTAATTACCATGTGCCTTGGTTTACTTAATTTGCAAAGCATGATGTACCACTGAAGAAAACGAGAATTTGAATACATGTCCAAAGTACTTTGCTAAACAGAACTGGACTTCAGCATGTGTGTGTTTACTTGCGTTATATCTCTAGTACTACATCCCTGTAAGGCATTCACGCCACAATATAACTTCACAAAGTCCATGTGCCAGTTTTCACCCTTATGAATCACAAACACATCTTATCTTACACAGATTGCACAGGAGGGATGTCACCCTTGTTCATATAAGTAGATATGGACAGTGAGTTATCACTGAACTTGGAGTTGTCTCCAATAAAAAAGTCACCTACTAGCTGAGAGAGATGGTAAGAAAATGGCAGACAAAGTGGATCCCTAGTGTGGATAAGGTATTTCCATTATAGCAATATTTCTGATACATTATACACATTCTTTCAATACTTCTAATTCATTGATATTATTATTTCTTATTCTTCACTGAATTTTTAAACAGTAACAAAAGGAAATTGAAAAGTTCATGACAGCAAAATCAAGCCTTAAGTGTATTCATCACACAAACAGCTTTATCCCTTGGTATTTTATGCTCTAATTCAAACAACACATCTGTTCATAATTGCATGCATGACTCGGTGAGATTACTACAGGCTATAAATTTATGTCTATGACTACTGGAAGTATTGTAGGAAGACAAGGATAAAGTATTTGAAATGGGAAGATCTTTTAAACAGTATATATAAAATAGAATTTCAGACTTTAAAGCATATCTTAACATGTTTTCTTCTAATTCAAAGCCAAGGTATTTCCATTCCTAAGTCTGGTTGTATTAATGGTCTATCGCACAATTACTCTAGAGAAAAGCACCTTTTTAAAAACTTGAAATTTCAATCTCCAAATAACCAGGATTTAGATAATCACCATAAATCCCAGCTTCCATGATGATATACATCCAACTTCTCCTGGAGTAATTCTGGTCCTTTATTGTCCCTACTTAAAAAAATCACTGTATCATATACATCTCAGGTCTAGCATTTCAAAGTTTATTCTATCTCACCTTAAAGCTGATAAATTTTTTTTTAGTTCTATAACACTGAAATATTGATTAATTTACAGCTCTTCCAGCAGTGCTCTATAAAATCTTTCCTCCCCATAAAACTCCCAATATCCAGTGGCATCAATATGTGAACGATAGGTCTCCCACCTTGTACTCTTTCGGAAAAGACGAGTAAACCAGAATACAACCAGTGGAAAGCAGCTTGTATTCTAAACAGCATGAATATCCTGATGAAAGAGTGAGATGGGAACTCTCTCCAGGCAATTGAGCTTGAAGATTTTGCCTAACGCTGGAAAGGAAAAATACCAATGATTTTCAGCAAGGACTCTCTCTTGACCCAAGAACTCAATATTGTGAAGCTTCATTGCATTGATCATTCTCTTCTCTATTACAGATCCAGTAAGTTTATATTAATGCACAAGGAGGAATTTACAGAGCTCATTCTTTTATTGACATAATATTTAGGAGTGTAACATAATTATTTTATGTTAAGGCAGTGCTGTTAGTTAATATAGCATTGAGCATAATCTGCCAGTGCCTCACAGGAGAAAAAAACCCACAACATATAGTAAAAACATGATGTGAATTTTTTTTCACTTTTATAAGTGCCTTGGAGTATATATTCTTCCACATTATACCTCTAATACCTCTTCCATCATAAAGAACTTCCCGGCTGAACTTGTTACCCATGATGTTGCACAATATAAAGTTATTTGAGCAGAATGAAAAATGAGACCACCTGTCCTTTGTTTTATATCTGTATGTTGCTTTCCAGCCATTTACAGGAGTATTTAGACTGAGTGATATCCCTTTCTCCTTATGCAACTCTCATGCTCCACTTCCCGCAATGATATTCTTGTGTGTAATAGACTGTAAAGGACTCAAAACTTGTATCCATTACCATTTCCTGATGATGATTCCAGATCTTATCAATTTTAACTTGACATTACAATGAACCTGGGGGTATCCAAACACCTTTTCCAATTTTATAGGACCAATTGAATTTGCTGAACCAAACAGAGATACCTACCATCATCTAGCATTAGACTCACTTACATTGCACATCCACATGAAGTAACAAATGAGAGGTCCTAACACTCCTGGGAGCAGGACTATTTCCCCGTTTACTTTTCCCAATAGGTGACTAGGAAGTCAAACCAATTGAAAATGGTCCTGCTAAATCGAAACTAAAAAAGAAAAATAATCTTGGAAAGAATTGGGAAATGTTTTTGGAAAAAAGAAAAGTCTTATAATTAAATTTCCAGAGCACAAGTTAATGAATAAGAATGAAGACATTTGTAAAAGGATTTTTCATGGAAATCACTGTTTTCTGCACAATTTGTCAGGCCCTGTAGTGCAGGTCAAGGTATAAGGCTGAGTCTCTCAAAGAGGAATTAGAGCCTCATTACTTTTATTCTGTCTGTACCTCATTCTGTTTCCTTGGAAGAGAATGGAATCAGAAAAAAAATAAAGCTAAAAATTAGCTTAAGAATCCTATAGAGGTCGGAGATTTTTATTTTATTAAAGGAATTTAATTCTAAAACTGAAATATCTGCAGAAAACTTGAAGTTTAGCTCCTAATAAAACATTTCCATTCAGGACTGAAGTTTTTATGTCCTTGAAAATGCTTTTGTAATGAGATAGATAGTTTTTCTACTTGAGTAACAGTAGCTGCCCTTTCACTTAGCTTTGTCAAGGATTTTTTTTATTCTCAAACACTGTACCAATCAATAGTTGTTCAATAATATACATGATTACTGCAGTATGTACAACAGTGTTTTCTGCCTTCTAATGTAATAGGGAGCAAATGTAAGGAGAGATTTCTTAACCCCTTTTGGACACTTTTCCATGAAGAGTTTGTTAACCCTTTGGAGCTATTTTGTATGTTTTAATTTATAAAGCTCAAATATCTAAACACAAAAATGACATTGTTCTAATTTCTTAAAATATCAACAGAGGTACATCACTGAGTTGCTGAACATATCAAGCAGTCATTAATAAATTAGAAAAAAAATCAAATTACCTCTGTGCAACTTATTTATCATGAGAAATCATTGCTTTTCATAGATAAAAGGCATTTCAGAATTATATGAGAGAATAATTTCCACAGCTGATAATAATGCTTCTCAGGAGATCAACTGTCTAATTCTGTAACTTGAAGATCCCAGAATTCTTCATAAAAATATGTCTTAGCTTTATAACTCTCTGAGATCAGTAATGTTAGTCCTTCTATAGCAAAATGCTTAAACATTTGCATTCACAGGCCTGAAGTCAACCGTTTGCCTGATCTGATTTGGATCCATTACCTTCGTTTTACCAATTGCAAGCAGGAACACAGGAAAGATAAACAGTATTTATAAAGCCAATCTGTGTCAGAGAAAGAAGCTGAATTCAAGACATCTAATTCCAGGACTCCTGGAAGTCCATCACTTCTAGTTATTAAAAATGAAATAAGATTATTTAAGCTTTTTCCTCCTCTTAGGCACTTTATGCATTGCTTTCCCCAGGTGCAGAGCCTATAAAAGAATAAAATACAAGGTATTCCAAATGGTTTATCTAAAATGAGTGCTAAATCAATGCTAAAGTTGTCATATAATCTTGTACACCTTCAGTCTAAAACTTCAGGCTGCAATAATGTCTCCAAGATGCCTGGAAATACAAATGGATACTATCTAGAAGTCAATGAAGCTGCTGAACTGAAAGGATAACCTTTGAGATTGGATCAATATATCATGCGGTGTTATAAACATGATTGTTGTTGCCTTTTTGTCTGAGATAGGCCTGTACTAATCAGAAACAGGAAAACAAACAAGGAAGTATTTAGTAGCACAGTTGGGGTTTTCTTTGAGGAAAAAAATCCACTTTTGTTTAAATGCCTGTTTTTAAGCAGCGATAATAGAAGAGGAGACCACGCTTACAAAAAGTGCCTGATTCTTGCCACACGCCCACACTACCACAAATGTTTCAAAGGGCTTAACTGTCTCTTAAGAAATTAATATTATAGGAAATCCAAAGAGGAAGAGGCTGAGTTATGAAAATAACGCAATGTTTGGAGAATACATTCTGCTCTTAATGTGAACATTTTACATCTCTAGGGTGTTGCACGTCCTAGGCCACATACCATGAAACGAAATTAATTCACTTGTCAGAGTCAATGAGACCATTTCTTCCGACATCTATGAACTTTGATTTAGGCTATATTTTCAGTCCAAAGTGTGACAATGGATAAAAATGCAAGGGACTATTCAGATACCTAGTGTCTTTTTATCAGTACTCTATTGTATGGCCTTAGGCAACTCCTACTCTCATTACGCTTTAGTTTCCCCAACATGTAAACATTTCTTCAACTGGAGAACATAAGGCACAACAAAACCACAAATAAGTGTAGAGGCTTGTGTGATAACTTCCCTTTGAACTGGGTTATTTGTAGATAACACTACCATAGATAGTGATCAAAGGATGAGTATCTCAAATTTCCAATGCCGAATAAGAACCAGCTTGCAAATAAAATACTTGTTATCCATTAAGCATCTCTTGCAGATACGGTCAATTTATGAGGTTGCTGAGTCTAACTTCCACTCCAATTTCTCCCTCTCAGACTCTCAAAATACATTTAACTCCTGGACTTGCCATAAATAATCCACAAAACCACCTTCATAATATTGGTAACGTTGTTAGTTAAAACTTTAATTTCTAACTGAATAGAACACAACTAAACCTGTAGTAAAAATGCAACTAATGAAGCAGGACTCTTCATGATAGTATTAAATTGCTGTCCTTAAAGCTATATACCTATGTAAATGTTTTTATCTTCTTATATAGAATGTGTGCAAATAAGAAAGCAAGATTTTACACATTCATATTTTAGTCGTATTCTTAGTAAAACTTACAAAAACTCAACAACAAAAAGACTGTTTTCATGATTATATATACTGTGAAAAATACCCAACCTTTGCTAATGGATATAGCCAAATTTATCCTACACAAGGAAGCTGCAATAAAAAAACAACTGTGCAAATATTCCTGTCAGAAGCTGGGTAGACATTTGTGCAAACATATAATATGCATGTCTTCTAGTTAGGCAAAAACAGTCCTCAAGTATTTGGAGATTATGAAAATTAAATGTAAACACCTGACAAAAAAACCAAACAACAAAACACCAACAGACCCAAAGCTACACATTACAGTTTACTGACTCAACAAGCAACATCATTTCCTAATGTCATAGCTTCTTAAGATCTTGACCATTTGAGGAGAAAAGAGATTCCTTTCTTAAAATGACTGTTGCTTTGTTCAACGTCTTGATACTTGGATCATTTTCAGTAGGCGTACCCCAGATAAGCTGAAGGCTGATGATTTCTAGTTTGTGTTCAAATTTTCTGATAGAAGGTACAAAATCTAAACACAGCCTTTGAATCTAAAAAATATTTCCAAAGAAACCACAGGAAAAGGGTCAGTTTAAAAAGAATGCACGCATATAATACTGGTTTTAAAAGAATAGAAGTTTCAGAAACATTTTACTAAACCCAGCAGAATTTTTTCCTTCAGGAAATTGTGTTTCAAATCTGGAAGCCAGAAGCTGAATGCCAGTCTTTGTTTTTAAGGCACAGGAAAAAATTTGATGCCCACAAATCCTACACTATGTGACCCAGAGTAACACCAACTATTTTCTAGCTACAAAAAAGATATTGCTAAATCTTTGTAAACATGATAGTCACATTCTGCTTCCCCTAACATTTTCCATTATTTCAATCTAATCCTGTTAAATAGGCATACCTGAGAGCAGAATTTTAACCGTTAGTCTCAGCTGAGTTAGATTTACCATAAGTAAAGAACTCTGTCCCTATTTGTTGCCAAACCCATACACCAAATAAGATTGTCTACTCTAGGGACCAAGCACTAATCGCATAGAGATGTAATTAATCTTGCTTTTGGTGATTGCTAATTCCCTTTATGTATGCTTATACTTGTATTTAAGAACCTTTCAATGTATCACTGAAGCATGTGAAATACTTTACTCGTTCTCCTCTTCAGTGACAATAAACTCTACTTAATTCTTAATTCTTAATGTACCTGGGACTGAGACAGAGCTGAGGTACTCAATGACTTTTTTGCCTCAGTCTTCACGGACAAGGACAGCAGCCGCACTGCCCAAGACGCAGAATGCAAAGGCGAGGATTGGGAAAATGGAGCACCGCCCACTGTAGATGAAGATCAAGTGAGAGACCACCTGAGGAACCTGAAGGTGCACAAGTCCATGGGTCCTGAGGGAACTGGCAGATCAAGTCACTAAGCCACTAGCCATCATATTTGAGAAGTTGTGGTGGTCTGGCGAGGTTCCTGCCAACTGGAAAAGGGGAAACATAACCCCTATTTTCAAAAAGGGAAACAAGGAAGACCCGGGGAACTACAGGCCAGTCAGTCTCATCTCTGTGCCTGGCAAGATCATGGAGCAGATCCTCCTGGAAACTCTGCTGAGGCACATAGAAAACAAGGAGGTGATTGGCGAGAGCCAACATGGCTTCACTAAGGGCAAGTCATGCCTGACAAATTTGGTGGCCTTCTACGAAGGGGTCACAGCGGTGGTGGACAAGGGAAGATCTACTGATCTCATCTACTTGGACTTGTGCAAAGTGATTGACACTGTCCCACACGATATCCTGGTCTCTAAATTGAGGAGACATGGATTTGATAAATGGACCACTCAGTGGATAAAGAACTGGCTGGATGGTCGCACTCAAAGGGTTGCGGTCAACGGCTCGGTGTCCAAGTGGAGAGAAGTGACGAGTGGTGCTCCTCAGGGGTTGGTACTGGGACCTGTACTGTTAAACATCTTTGTCAGCGACATGGACAGTGAGATGGAGTGCACCCTCAGCAAGTTTGCTGATGATACCAAGCTGTTTGGGGAGGCAGACACGCTGGAGGGGAGGGATGCCATCCAGAGGGACCTGGACAGGCTGGAGAGGTGGGCCCAGGCCAACCTCATGCAGTCCAACAAGGCCAAGTACAGGGTCCTACATCTGGGTCGGGGCAATCCCAAGCACAACTACAGGCTCGGCGGAGAATGGCTGGAGAGCAGCCCTGTGGAGAAGGACCTGGGGGTGATGATTGACGAGAAGCTCGACATGAGCCAGCAATGTGCGATCGCAGCCCAGAAGGCCAACCGTATCCTGGGCTGCATCAAAAGAAGTGTGGCCAGCAGGTCAAGGGAGGTGATTCTGCCCCTCTACTCCGCTCTCGTGAGACCCCACCTGGAGTACTGCATCCAGCTCTGGAGTCCCCAACATAAGAAGGACATGGACCTGCTGGAGCGTGTCCAGAGGAGAGCCATGAGGATGGTCCGAGGGCTGGAGCACCTCTCCTATGAGGACAGGCTGAGAGAGTTGGGGCTGTTCAGCCTGGAGAAGAGAAGGCTCCAGGGAGATCTTATTGTGGCCTTCCAGTACCTAAAGGGGGCCTACAGGAGAGCTGGGGAAGGACTTTTTACTGGGGCATGTAGTGATAGGGCGAGGGGGAATGGCTTTAAACTGGAAGAGGGCAGGTTTAGATTAAACATTAGGAAGAAGTTTTTCACTTTAAGGGTGGTAAGGCACTGGCACAGGTTGCCCAGAGATGTTGTTGAAGCCCCATCCCTGGAAGTGTCCAAGGCCAGGCTGGACGTGGCCTTGCACAACCTGGTCTAGTGGGAGGTGTTGGTCTATGGCAGGGGGGTTGGAACACGATGATCTTCAAGGTCCTTTCCAACCTAAACCATTCTATGATTCTATGATTCATTGATAAAGCCCATTTTACTACCTTTCGTTCTTTGTAAAAATCAGACAAAGGCTGACAATCACATGTACTAGTTTTTGTATGAGCCCTCCAGCATCCCTTTTCCCTTTTGGTTTGGTGTTTTGGGGTTTTTTTTGTGTAGTACGAATGTGTTAAAGATACACCAGTGCATGGACAGCCTCAAAGACACACGCACTTTTATTCAGATATGCAACATAGGAAAACAAAACTCCTCAGATGCCTTCAGGGAGATTTACAGAAGTCCTGATTTTCAAAAGTGCTGGGCACTGGCCAGTCCAGCTAGAGTCAGCTGAAGTATATTTACACCAGAGAATCATGCAAACACCTCCTGCTTCCTGCTGTTGCTACCTCCCATTCTCGCTGTCTTTGCAAAAGGCACAGAAATGCAAGAAATTTAGTCAATTAACAGAGTGGAAGTTTAAATGGATGCATTGACATGTGCAAATGGACAACTTTTAAATTGTGATTGATCTCTCCTATATGTCTATGTGCCCTCACAGGACCACCACTAATGCACTGTTAACAAGTGTTCCATCATCTGATTTTAAGCTCACTGAGAAACTGGTTTAAAGATTCAGGCATGAGTCCTGATTCTGTACATCTTTCTGTGCAAATGTAACAAAATTGTTCCGGACTCAAGCATTATAGGTGGCTAATTTCCTTAACTGGTTTATCTCATTATAAACCTATTTTTATTAAGTTTTATTTTTGGTTTTATTTGTTGTTTTTATTGCTGTCCCAAGCTGATTTTCTGACACTTCTTCCTTTACTAGTCTTTAAAAGTAGAAGGAACTCTTCATCTTAGGAAAGTGTCTGCTTGCATCCACAAAATTAATCAATGGGAATGAATCAATGAGAAATTTTTTATTATTATTATTCTACTATAAATAACAACTAAAACCTTTGTGAATCACAATAGCTGAAAATAGCAGTGAGTTTTGAAACAAAATAACAGGTGCTCTGTAAGACCTCTGTTCTATTCCCCTATCTTTCACATGTGTACATAGGCAGCACTATTCACATGCTTTGCCACTGAAAAGCTGAGTGGATAGACAGACCAACACACACAACAGATGCTAGCAGAAAGTTTACTGTCAAAACAATATTTCACAAACAATATTAAGGACTATCCTAAAGATGTTCAAATTTATAATTGCCAATATCAAAAAAACCAGCCAAAAAACAAAAAATCACAACAACCATCCAGTTAATCAATGACAGAAATCAGCTTTGTCACTTCAAGTGTCAATTAAATCAAAAATATCTGGTAGCAATGAAAAAAGAATCTGCTGCTGCAGAAACATACTTAATGTGATTAGATTTAAGTGTGGAGATACATACCGAGCAAGGAAGATACAGAACACAAGCTCAAAACCTAGGGGTCATATTTTGACAGAAAGAGCTGAATAATTCCAAAAGCTTTAGCTTTGCAGGCACTAAAAGGAACCTGATCTCAGAACATTTCTTGGGGTTAGGACACCCAGTCCTTTTGAACAAGAAGCTTTTGGCAGATTCAGTCTGGAAGAACAACTCTTCTGGTTTTTTAATCTCTCCCTGTACACATAAGCCCAATTATACATAGCCTTTTGTGAGCAAGACTCTTTTGCTGTAAGAAAAGCTCCATTGTGGCTGCCAATTTACTCTTAACTTACCTACCCATTCAGCACAGCACAAGATGGCAGCTTCAAGCAGCCAGAGCTCTCTCTCTTTTTCTGTCACCAAGAGAAAGCAGAAGCTCTCCTGCAGAAATGTACTGGCTTACAGCATTGCTCTGAGCCATCTAAGCAAATCATTTCAGCCAGAGAAACAAAGCTCTTAAACATAGCAACAAACAACATTTCACAGAGAGAGGAAACTGGCTGAGAACAACAATGTGAGCATTTGAGATAGTGCCAGCTTATGCAGCAGAGAAAAAAGACAAAAATTCATCCAGCTACCCTAGGAAAAAATGTGAGAATAAAGGATAGAGAGTGGGAAAGGTGTCCCAAATGGGATGAATCTGAGAGGCATAACTTGAATGTGAGAAAGCAACATGGTATGCTGGTTAATTATTCACACTAACGTAAAGAGCACATGAAACATAAAGCAAACTGATGCAAGAGGGTTCTCCTCAAAATACTACTTACTGTACTAATGTTACTTAGAAACTGACAACTAGCCTTGTATTAATATTGCATTCTGAGAAGAGCAACTGTTTTCCTAAATAAAGGTATTGGCCTCTACGAGGTTCTGCTCATAGATACTCTTTATTTTCAAACTTCTTTTGATGTGTATATTTTCTGATGAGCAATTTAATCTACATGGAAGATCCTGATTTTCTATATTGTTCTAGCATCAGAAATACTGTTTCAAAATTAATGCTTGTATTACAAGGTCATGGTAAAGATACGAATACACTTTTGATAACTTTGCACAGCCAATACCACAGGCAAAAAAGTCTGCTCAGAAAGCAGACTAAAGCACCTACTCTGTTTTCATTGTCTCATAACATATTCCTTCCATGCAGAAAGGAGCTCAGAAATTCTTCTTGATTCTGGTGCGACATTTGAATCATATGTTTTTGCACTAATTAAATCTCCCTACGTATCAATGACTTCATCACATAGTCACATTACCCCTGTGTGCTGATGACGCATTTCCTATTCATGCATTTTTTTCTTCTCCCTTAATCTGTTTTAGTCATGGCTTTTTTTAACATCTAGTTAACAGACAACTTCTAGTGGTTCTGCTTTCAAGAACATTTGAACTGGCCAAAGCAGCATAACTTTGATTCCTGGTTACTCATTACAATTATTACTCCATATCTACTTTCGTTTAATTCACTTTCCCCTTTAACACAGTTCGTGTTAAAGCCCTGTTCTCGTCAGGCAATACTTACAAAACTACAATGCACAAGATTAGTTTAGCTGATGCTATTCTTTAGTATTCTACAGTCAAGCTGCTCACTTTCATCAAGTGTAGATTTCACTGTTGATGTCTAAAAAAGTCATAGTGGGTGGAGGGTTTGGAGACAATTAGAACCTTCTCACTGAAAGGCTCTTTATTGCTCTGATAATGCTAGCAGTCTGATATGTTTTTTAAATAAAAAAACCCAAAAGAATGTTAAAAACTTCCATCAATATTGGATGTCTTCAGGCATACCTTAAAAATCAAAACTGACGGTGTTCTGCTAAGGGATAACTTATATTTTACACACCCACCCACTCTTGGTAGCCAAAACAGAGAATCATGACTCTAATCTTATTTATATGCAAAGGAGCATTATACATTCAAGAAAGGCTTTCAGTAAAATGAATCCAAACTACTGTATAGTTTCAAAGTATGTTAGTTTGGTTTATTGCCACCTATTCCAAATGTTCTATGCAACCTGAATAACTAACAGATTTTTGTGTGTGTATAAATATATGCATATCAATACAAAATTAATAATGGGTTGCTTACATTTCAGTGACGTGGTCTTGCTTTTCCTTCGTTATACATTTCTCTAACAGCACACAGTCATTTATCTCTCTCTCTCTCATTTAGGAATTTCTACCCACTGGTGGTTTACAGATCCAAATCAGAAACATTTCTAAATCCAACACAACTAATAAACATTTCTGCAATGTCCAAGAGCTTATTTATTATACAAAGAGGAAATAAAATCTATGTTGGTTATAGAAAGGCTAGCCTACAGAAATGTAAGTTGTACTCTTAACATTGCTAGTAAATGTAAGCTGTGAACAATCTCTTTTCATTGCATGAATAAATATTTGTCTGCCTTTCATTGTGAAGCAAGAGTAACTTAAATAAAGAATATACAATAAAGTCTTTTTATCATTACTAGAAGCAAATGAGAAGACTAGAAAAAAGTATGTTTAAGTTTGCATTGTCCCCCTTTGCTTCAGGTTTATTTTCTCCTCTCTAGGTCTAATACAGGGCAGCAAGGTTGTTGGCAAATTCTGAACACGCGCACGCACACACACACAAATGTAACAGTTATACACCTCTTTCAAATTTCCTGAGCCAGAAGCATTATGAAGAAAGTTGCAGGATTTTCTTACATCTCCCCAGCCCTCTGTATAGCCATACAGAGAAAAGAAATATGAAAATGTATTGTTTAAAAGGCAGTACAAAGGATGAATGTAACAAAACAAAAGAGAGTCTCTTGGGCATCATAGGAAACTTGATGAAGTTCTAACATTGCCAAGGACATCCACACCTGTTGCTCTTAGATACAAATTAACAGACACTGAAATAAAAAATAAATGGATTAAAAGAAAAAAAAAAAAACATGCCAAATTAAAAAAAACAGTCAAGTTAAAGCAAAATATTAGAGAGAAAAACTTAACTGCAATCTCAGTCTGTGCCTAGGAAAATCATTATTAATTATAAACCATGTCTCGTGACATCCCTAGCCTTGTTGGAACAAATCTGCATACTCGATGAATTTCTAAATTGAACAGAAGCTCTTTGGGCTGTGTGTATCTTCTTCCCCTCCTTTAACAAAATACCCCCACTCACACTAGGTAATATCTTATTCACCGCATAAAATTATCATCTCCAATGGGTTTGCTTCACACTACATGAGACATACTAACAAGGCAGGAAGATTCACACAAAAGCCCTTAAAACGCACAGGAGAGATTTCCAACTGATGTGAAATGTCACAGCTCCATTGACTTCAAATAGAGCTATGCCATTGCATCCTAGCTGAGGATGTGGCCTGCAAGCCTTTACCTATCCAGCAGGCTAACTTATCATTCAGACAAAGCATTAATGTCATCCGTTAGGTTTGCTCTGAAGAGTATATGGAAATTTCAGCCTGTGAGCCAGCAGGAAATACATGATTTTACAAGCATGAATTCATAGCAGAGCTGCTGAAATGAAGAACTGAGTGCAGAACAGATCCCTCCATCAGAAATGATACCACTTGGAACATGATGCAAAAACTGCTCCTCCAGGGCTCCTCTCAGAAGAGGGACAGACCGAAGAGGTAAGAGGCAATGTGAGAAGTACAGGGGAAGAAAAATGAGCATTTTCAGAGACCTTTTTTCTTAAGAAGTATGAGACATAAAAAGTAAAATGGATTAACTGTCAAAACAGCACTGTAAACATAAAAGGCCCTATGGAAAGGTAAGACGTTGGGAAAGTATGTGCTCAGGGTACTTAAACAGCACTTTTAAAGCATAGTTGTCAATCAAAAACAAATCACATTCAAAGATAAAATGTTTCTATCTAATATTGTTCTTAATAATGCCTGAAATTATCTAAGAGCAACTTCAGGCAAAGATTTGTGGAAGAAAAAAAAATCAATGTTCTCAGTTTATTTTATGCACTTTGTGGTACAACTTGCTTAGCTGTTCTCCATGTGTAGTTTGGCACCAGTCCCATGAAACTTAGGTTATTTAGCAAAAAGGAGACTAAGACATGATGAAGTCTATAAATGCATCAAGGTGTAGGTACCTTTAGAGAGAATATACAATAACTAAGAGGCAAAGCTAGGCCATGAAAAAATGACTACACTGGCCATTACATTTAGAGTCAGAGTTAACGGCAGGTTTTTAGCCATGAGAGGAGATACATCCTGGAACTGACTTCCCTTTGGAGTATGAGAAAGAAAACCTTGCTTGCTTTAAAGATGGAATTATTTACATTTCTGAAAAGGAGAATATAATAAGGGGCCTGCAACAGTACAAGATTTGCTACTATTTGATAGTTTTATGTTTCAAGGCAAGGAATTTGATGATCCCCAAAATGATTTCTACTGTATAGGAATCAGAAGAAAGGCTGGAAGATGAAAGCCAGATAAAATAAGTCCTACAGACTCAATTTCATAGGTTCAAGAAGTCTGGGCTGCTACTGTCTCCCTTTAATTCACTTCACTACTTGCATTTGCATGGTCAGATCCATGCCTTTACAAAGAGCATAATATTAGGAACCCTTCATATCCCAGGGCAACTGGAGCTGATCAAAACCTCAAAATTTCCTTTTTGTGGTTAAACACAGACTTTACTAGAAGATTTGTTGTGCCCTGGAATGAAAAGGAAGGAACTTTAAAACATACATCTGCACAAAATGCATAACTGTGTCAATTCTCTAGTTCCTAAATGAAACAAAACATGCAGCCCTTGATGACTGGGCATTTGTCGGACTGCCCAGAGACTGCTGCTGTAGTTTCAAGAGCTGATGCTATCTGAGATCCAAAGTTCCCATCAGGATTCTTCCAAACACTTCCATGGTTTGTGCGGGGGAGCTGGGAATAAAGTCAGAGATCCCCGGAATTTGAGGCTTCTGCCATTTCTGCATGATGAGGCTGCACAAATGCACAATGCCTGGCCCTTGCAGCCCAAATTGTAGGGCTGCTTTGGTATTGCAGCTCCAGGAAACCTAGCAGCTTGCCAGGTGAGTTTGTTAGAAAGCAGACTGGTTTCCAATAGATGCAAACGTAATTCAGTTGGGACTATAAAAAACGGACAAAATGTTCCAATTTCAGCTATTCAGCATTTTTTGAAGAAACACTGCTCGTTCTTGAATTCTTGACTATCTGTAGCTTATTTCAGCTGAACAGTAAATTCCTTTAAGAATATTTGTAAATTCCAGGGTAAATATAGACTAATACATGTAGCCTCATCTCTAACACCACTGAAGATTCATCCACAATTTCTACAATCATAGAATCCCTGGTTAGACATTTGTCTGCTTTGTAACTTATAGAGGTTTACTTAGCACTCTGCACTTTTAAGTAAAACTACTACTAATTAAGATAATTAAGTGATTTGAATTTAATGTGGAATTTGGTACTTCTCTGTAAGTATATTTGGTTTTGCTTGGCAATAAATTAGTTAAATATTTAAAATTAAGAAACTCAGGATAATGTATGTCTCCGTAATTTCAAGTAAATTGCTTAGAAACACAATTATTGTTACTATTAAAGTACAGGAATTGAGCCAAATAAAAGATTTATGAATGCTGATCTTTTAATCTGTCCTGATCCTTTTGTCCAAAGCTATCATAACTTGCTTTTGTTCTCACCCATAGGTTGGTTTGGTTTTTACCAATGACCAGTATAACATGCTTCTAATGTAACATGGCAAAATCAAAAACATCTGCAAAGTAAGATGCAGGGACCTACAACATCTCCAGCATCTTACTACAGTTTAAGGCCCAAATTCTGCAAGACTGTTTAAAGGGAACTCTCCAGGTGATTTGGTACATGAGATCAGAGAAGATACCCATAACACCACTTCTGGGACTAAAATCTTATGGCAGACATATATGCCCACACAAAGACACTTTCAGGCACCTGGCTGGCTTGGTCTATTCAAGACCAAACAGTTCTTTCTAACATTGCTAACTTTTGCCTTCCAGTCATCTCAGATTTTTAACTGGCTTTGCTTAAATCCGTATGGATGCTTATTTTCAGAAAGATATTACCAAATCTCTTCTCTCAATCTTGTGTGTAATGGAATACATGATAGCATGTTAATATATGCAATTCTATGCTAAAATTAATTATTTACACAATTAGTTACTCAGGTAGCACAGTTTCTTCATTTTCTTCGTTCAATTCCTAAATTAAGTTACTTTACCTAAATAAGTTGGACATAAATAAAACATATTTGATTTATACTTTCCATAGTAGCTGTCTTCATTTCTATTTTTAAAAATGGCAGAGAATACTAACTGAATCAAATTAGGCACACCTCTGTCACAATTTTTCTAAGGTTTGAACTGGTGGGCAAATTAGCTACCTGTTTGAAACCTTGGGAGAGAATGACCACAGGATGAAAGTGTAAGGAGTCATGAAGGAAACCCTGAGACATGCAGAATGAGATGGATATGCTGGTGAAGCCCACTGCCTGCTGCTCAGGACTCTGCTAGTGAAGTGCCACTTGACTAGCAACAAATGTGTATTAGAATGCGTTCAAGTAAAAGCAACACACTAGAGCTTGTCATAGGCCTGTGAAGGCATCTCTCCGAGCATCAACACTTGTCAGGTTGAGCCTCACTCCAGACTTGTAATAAAGTTTGCCTCCAGACAATCACAAAAGCAGAACATTAAACAAGCAAAAGGCAGAAAGTCTCAACCAAAATCTAAATGAAAATGCCACAAAGAGACAAAAGAATTCCGGGCCAAACATCCACTGGAGTCAGTGGATATAGTACAGAGAATATTGGTAGCCTTGGTTGTTGAGTCCTCCATAAATTAATCTCTCCCCAGTCTCCGTATTTGACCCCATCAGATACCTTTTAAATAACAGAATAAAACTAAAATTTACCATGGAAGAAAATTCAATGTTCAACTTTTACAGCAGAGGCCTTTCCACAATCACACTTCTGAGATATTTTAATTGTAGAGGAGCCAGATCAATAACATCAACATAACAACCTCCACAGTTTTATTCACTACAAACAAACAGGATAAGGCCAAGGTGAAGAGGTAGTATTTGTATTACAAAATAAGCTAAGCAGGGAAGTTCTCTGCAAACATTTAACCTAAGGAAGAACAAAAATCTGGATTTGGGCTTTTCATTTTTCTTTTTCTTCTGCTTGAAAACAGTAGAAGGATCACCTTTGTGTCTGAAAAATTTTAGCAATATTTGTCAATAGCAATTCTAAAGCTTGTATGTCTGGAAAGCTCTTTAGTAACACATTGTTTCCTAATATTTTTACTACCTAGATCAGTACTGACAGATTTCAATTCTAGTCAGAGACAGCACAGCCTACAAGCAGATACTGAGTGGGAAATAGCCTCAGTCATTAAGCTCTATGAAAAGACATCCATTAGATAAACAACGACCACCTTAGCCTCAATTTTTAAGGAAGGTTGGGATTACCTTGTCCAATGCAAACGTGCTGGGCAAAATGGGAGCCAAACTGTTGTTTTTACTGATTTCTCTCAGCCCAAATGATTAATGTCACCTGTTCATTCTCACAGAAAGCGTAAACTCTCTTTTTCAATGGTTAGCTCTCTGATCTCAGGAAAACACAAGATCTTTTGGCATTCTGTACTATAATTATTCTATATACTTTACAAGTAACAATTTCAGTATTTTCATTCATGGTAATTTAAAAGCAATGCCTAGAAAAATAATGTCATTTCTTGTGCTTGCATGTCAAACAATAAAGGTATATGAACACTGAAATTCATTCTGGTCTTAAGAGATTTTTACTGCAGTGCTGTGGTGCAGACTCCTCATTATAAAGTAAGAGACCATTTGCAAGCAAGCTTCAGGTCCAGAACGAGGCTTGGCTTTCAAATGTTAGCATATTTTGATAGTGTTTTCATCAGAGAATATCTTAAACTTTATATACAAATTTAAACATATGCCAAGAAGAACACACCACAAATATTTCACTCCTACAGTACTTTAGTTTTAGAGATTTGTCAAATATTAATCATCCTTTTTTTTTCTCTCATTCTTTAGGCAAAGCAAGAGAATAATCATATGATGTACGAATACAAATGTATAGACTTCTTCCCAATCCAAAGCAAGAACGGGAGACTGAATGGGTCATAAATAATTTTACCTGTTCCATATTCCATGAAGTTAAATCTGAGTAGCTCAGATTGAGCTGGCTGCAGCTGCCTCTTATGAAACTGCAATATATTTGGTAATTTAGGTCAAAATATCTTCAGGCACAGATTAAATCCAAACACAGGGACATATATCATTTAAGTTTGTCTTTAATCTTTCATATTGCTTCCATGCTTCCATATTATTGCTATGAAAGAATTTGGAGCCTGTCTGTATAATACCTGTGAAAGACCTTGAGAAAGCCACAATAATAGAAAATTTTATGCCTCAATATTAACTATAAATCAATGCACAGAAGAGAGAGACATTTTCCAGTATTAAGAAGTGGGCACAAAAGCATGATTTAAGCAGGAACCAAATGAAGAGGATGAAAGTTATAATGGTGCTCCATAATCAACACAGCTGTGCAATAATTTGATTTTCCTTATAATGATGCTATTTAGACATGCCCTGCATATCGAAGATTGAGCTTAGTACATAATTATTGATTAGTTATAAACCATTTGTGTTTTGTGTTTATTGCGTCTGACAATAATTATCATACATTTGCACTAATTAATTCATCATCTTTTATTACTGGAACTGAAAGGTAACTAGCATGAAACAGCAGAAAGGGCATTGAGAAGAAAAGTAGGAGGCCCTGTAAAGCAATAGCGTTATTTGCAATATAATACTACAGTGATGATCTTTGCTTTTTTTATTTTTGTAACAAATAGGGGCAAATGATTTTCTAGCTAAAATTTACTTGAAATTACAAGTAAATTGCTTTCCAAGGCATGCTGAAGTAAAATTCAGCAAATATGCTGATGAGATAGATACTGACCTATCATTCAGTCTTAATGTTAATTTTTTTCATGAAGGTCTGTGAAATTATTGGTCATTTTGGAATACATTTTAGAATTGTGCAGAAGATTGTCTGGCTTTGGGAGCAGAAGTTCTTACACTACACATCTCATACAGCTGTGTACTGAAAACTTTATGAAATGAAGCTGTATAACATTTTATGAAGTTTGTTCCCTAAGTAGAAATTAGAATGCTTGCATTTTTACTAATGGATGGTTTCATCGGCTAGTAATAGAATTGCTGTGCAGTACTGATTTTTATAAAAACACTGTGCAACGCTGCATGGTGCAGACAGCCCTAAGCTAGAACCAAATAAGATAGACGCTAGAGAAGTAGTCACACATCAGCATGGCATGCTACTGAGCCTTGTCAAGAGATGTAATACACTAAATTGTAATATTAATGTAGTTCTACTTGCAAAATCTGAGCTCGTAACTAAGTGGCACAGCTATACTGTGTAGAAGTACAAACTGGCCTATAGCTATGCTGAAGATATACATGATGCTCCATTGTGCCTTGTGAATACACCTAAAAGGGATCAAATAAGGCAGTAATAAAAAGAATTAGAACGTATATAGAAGTATTTGAACTTTTACTCTTTAAATACATTTATAATATGATGCAAAGCCATATGTAAAGAGCAGCCTGCTCTTCCAGAGGCCGAGATGCCTATTCCTTAGGAGGCACCCATAGATGATAGCAAAATTAGACATTGCTCTCTCTGTTGAACTCTGTGTGGTGTAGACAAGCGAAGGGCAGGCAATGACCTGAAAGTTTATGAGCTAAGTGTTATGCTGGAGGCATGGTGAGTGTGACAAACAGCTTGCAGGATGCAACCCAGAGCTCCTTCATGGGATACCAAAAGAGATGTGGCTAGCAGAACCATGCACTTGCCATTATGAATTACTTGCACCATGCATATTTAGTCTGTATTTTGCTTCTCCGGTAGGGTTCAGATTGTTTTTGAAATGTGAAAGACTGTGTAAAAGTGTACAGTGCAGTTCTTTACGGTTCATTCATGTTACTGGCTGATGATTGAAGCAAACTCCAAAATTATGTTTATTTTGCCAAATACACACTCTGTATATTTTACTAATGAATTTAATGCCTTTTGAGACAGTATGGCAAATTGTACCTATCTTGTTATGAGAGAGAAATGCATACTGAACTGGAAGACCCTGCTTGACTAAGGTGAGGGAACGGCAATTTCAGACTGCTGAGCCTGGTGGCTTATGGGTGGTCAGTAAAAACTTGTGGTAGGGAGAAAAAGTAGACAAATAAGTTTCACTTTATCAAACTCACATGGTCTTAGCAAATGTTTTCCTACTTTTGTATCAACTTTATTCTCAGCACATCTGTCAGGCAGATTGTGGTGTTCTTAAGCATAAGAAAGCAAACAAATGACAAGAATTTTGTATAAAACCCTAAAACTCCAGAAACAGCAAGCAGTTCTTTTCATGCTTAAATTTGATCTTTAGGGAGCAATAGGATAAACTCTCACAGAACAGCCTGATAACAACAAACAGAATCCTTGAATAAATGGAATTTTGAAGATAAGACTCACAGAAAAGCAGGAAATCATACAGCAAAATGCTACTGAATAAATATCAAAACACTTGATATAGCCTCAGAGCAATATACATCGCAACAATTTGCACTTTTATTTTTTGTTTTGTTTTTTGGCAGCTTCACGTGATTTAAACATGTTCCAAAGATTGTTTCAAGTCTGAGTTTGGTTCAATCATTTTGTATTTAGGATATTCAAAGGTATACTTATGGTACCCCATTTATTGTGGCTGATGATATACTAGTATTTTCTTAAGCACACGCAAACAAGGCAGTGATGAATAGATTGCTTAAATAAAACAAGAAATGTGACTTAATCATTTTTTTCAGCCCTCATATTGTGAAAGAGGCTTCACATCTTTTACATACATTCACCTCTGTTTCTGCCATTTTTCTCCCTATTGAATTAGTCCTGATAAAGCTCTATCTAATACTTGACACCCATTCGACGTTCCACTGATTTTTCATTCTCCCCCCTAGACAGCCCTCTCTTCTCTTTCCCCGATTCCCACCCTCCAAACATTCTTCTTACTTTCAGTTCCCCTGCTAATGATTCCTCCTGCGAATCTGCTGACATTCCTAGTTTATATCCAGGCACCAGGACACCCATCACCTCTTGAGAAACAGACAAAGCAGCTGTCCTACACAAATTTCCCAGGTAAACAGGATGCTACGTCCAGGAAGTATTACATGCCTTTTACACAGGGTGATTTAGGAGGTCACTGGTATCAAAGACAGTAGCTAGCTTATCACCTGGACTTGATTTGGCACAGTCTTTATCTTCACGTGCAGTACAAGATTTAGGTAATGTATTAACAGCCCTCTAACTCAGACAAGGTTCCAAAATACAAGACAGCTTCTTCTGATAGAGTTAGAAGCTCTAGTTTAGAGGGAAAAAAAGTCATATTATCTTTTGAAGCCTGCCTAACATATTGAAGAAATAAAGGTGCGGTTCTCTCCAGTGACTGTTTTTTTTCAATCGTACAAAAAGAGAATACGGCCACAATTCATTCTTTCATTGTTGATTTTCACACTGGGAAATACCGTAGCAACATGTGAAACATCATTCACTAAAAGAGGTACCCAGAGGTTCTATTTTCTAAGCTCTTTGTTTAAGTATGTAGATTTCCTTCTTTTTTATTTTTACATCCTGTGGAACAGGCTTGCTTTACCCCATCGTAACAACATAAACAGAACAGTAAGGCAGAATAACTGTGTTATCATCATAATATTTCCAATGTTTGCAGATATTCTAGTTTGTAGCCAGATGATATCTGGTGTAATATTAAATACTTTCTTAGAATGTATATTTGTGCCAGAAAATACCAACACAATTTAGCAAAATGTCTGATAAAAGGGTTTTGCAAATTCTTCAGAATTTACATCAGTCCCCTCGGAGCTGATATTTTCTGTCTATCTTTTCACCACGCTACAAAGAGCCAGCAGGTCATATCCCTTGCTACACAAATACAATCACCCTGCTGTAGAGGGTTAATGACAATCAAAGCACAGTTTAGCATGACTGATAAATGCATTCATCCTTCATGTTGTTATAATCAGGAAGTTGATTATCAATAGCAGAAAGACCACTTACTTGATACTAGCTGGGCAAAGTTAAAATACAGACAACCATTATCGATTATTTTTCATCAGACACCCTGACAATAGCTAAAAGATAATTAGATTTAAGGGTAATTCTTTTTTGCTTCAGAACTCTGCCCACATGAAATAGAACAATGTTGTGCTAAATGCACATGTAAACATGCACTAGAAAACAGCTAGAGGTGTACGACATGACAAAGCAGCACAGTAATGGGAGTCGCATCATTTTATTGCCTTCATTTTTACATCTGAACATAGCAGTAGAAGCGAGATTAATTGATTCACTTATAATCAAACAAGAAGTTTCTGGCAGTCCTTCCCTAAAAGGGAGTCTAACTAAGCTGTAATTACAAGCTATTTCAGACACATCTGAAAGCTAACATGCATCATCCTCTAAATTAACTCTCGCAGTGCTGTCCTGCTCTGTAAAAAAACAAACTGGACCCAGCTGCCTGGAATGGCTGAATTACATTTTCTGTTGACCCTCCAGCAACCTTGATTTCTCTCACTAGATTCCCTGACACAACAGTTTCAGCGAGACTGTATATGAAAATTTAATAAGTGAAATTTTTAAAACTAGTGATTTGTTTATTTTGTTGTTGACTTAGGGAAAATCTAATGGGAACCTGTTGACACATTGTAAATCAGGTTAAAATTTCTAAGCCATTACTAAATAATTAATAATAGTTAATGACTTGTTTGGTGGTTAAACATCAAGAGGAAAAGGCCAATGAGTTTAATGCTATAACAGATTGGTGTTAACTATATTAGCAAATATTTTTGCTGTTGAAAAGTATAATTACCAAATAAACAATAACCTATTCTCAGAAGAATAATACCACAGCTGACATATCTGAGGCAGAATGAGAGCAATGGAATGTGTCCACTCTTACAAATTAAATAAAAATAACTGTGATGCAACACAGGTAAATTTTGCAGCTCTGCAAGAGAGAATTTCTCTCTATACCTATAAAATAAATGGAAAGTATGGTTACCCTACTGTAAAAAAAAAAAGAAAACAAACAAAACAAAAAAACTACTTTAAATTATCTTTTTATTTTCCTTCCATTGTTTGATAACCCACAATATATCACTGTTTTTAAATGGTGCAACTAACCTGGTACAAACTAACCCCTTCTGCAGAAAATCATCTAGTAGAGGTTAAGTCACAAGGAATCTGCATTAAAAGTTTTTATGAAGCATTTACCATCAGCATAATTTGGGACAGTATTTAAAAATGCCAGAACCGTATGAACCCTAGGCTTTGCCACTATATTCTGTGTGTCTCCATGACAAAAAAAAAATGTGCATATTAATGTGCACTGCAAAGATAGCTAAGGCACTCAGTTTAAGATTGTTTCTTTTGCTGTGCGTGAAGAAGAGAGACATCAGTAATAAAAAAATGTGTAAAGTTCAGAATGCTTGTATAACAAAAGCTAACATTGTTCAACTTACAGAAGCAAATGAACAGATCATACAAAGTATTGACAATGATTTATCAAACCTTCCTAGGTTTCTGAGTCAGTGACTGATTCCAGTCCCAACCTCTTTTCACATATGCAGTTGATGAAAAATGCGATAATGCAGCACACACGGCATAAGGATGAGGCCAGCTCTAACACTGCCTTTCAACTGCTTTCCTCACAACAGTCAACGTCTTTTGTTCCCCTTTTCCCCAGGTAACTACCTGCAGGATTCTTTATGTGTGTATCCTTAGAGCTTGCCCGTAAATTGAAGCAATTCAGTAGGATATTGTGGAAAATGATGTCTTCACCATCTTCTCACCCAGGGTCATCCAGTAATTACTTTCCCTGGGGATTAAAAGTAGAAGTGCTTCAGAGCAAACTAGTCACACCTTTGTCTTGAGACACAGGGAAGTGCTGTCCAGCAACAACCCAGTCTGCCCTTTTGCCTTCAATAAGGTGAGTATAGATTTATTTTAATGCAACTGCAACCAGTCAGGCCCTCAGGTCCATTTGCAATTAAGAAACAATCATGCAGTGTGCACCCAGCATAAAATTCTTCAAAAAGAAGGAACAAGAATGTTGGTATTTTACTACAGTTGCAAAGTCAAGCCTACTATAAATACCCCTGTCAAATAAATTGTTATTGGAAAAATACTTGATTCAAAGAGGAATTGAATACCAGTTATCCTGCTTGTAAGCCTGAATTTTTAAAATGTAATTTCATGAAACCTCAAAACATTTTACAAAGTGAGGCTTTATGGAATTCAATTTGACTTATACCTGACTTTGATCAGTCAGCACACTTACGGTGATTGCCTCCATTGTCATGCTACCTTCCCATCTGACAGTCTTCTGAACTAAACGTAGTCTAAAACATCCAATCTCCAAAGCTAGCTTGCTATTACAGAATTAAATAGAACACTCATGTTTAATTGCACATAAATTTGATCATTCTGCACTCCATGAGGGATTATGAAATAATCACTTCTCTTATCCTTGGCCTCGGGGGGGGGGGGGGGGGGGGGGGCTACCATAAAGTTTGCAAATTCCATTTGCCACATGAGAAGAATATTCTAACAGGTGCGGAGCACTCTCAGGTTCACAATAACTGCAGTGTGTATACAGCGGGTTGCAGTATCTGGCTTCATGGACAAATGACAATTATCAGCAGCCTTGCAACCGCCCTTTCTGGTCCAGTTCTGTGGTGAACAGTCTATAGATGTGTTGTAGGGAAAAATATAGCTACACAATAATGTGTGTATGTATAATGAATATTCGTAATGAATAACAAATACTAGAACCTGGGTTAACTTGGTTAAAATTACAAAAAGTAGTTCTCCAGCCTTCTAACTGCAGGGCAATGCTCTAGAAACTATTAAAGAAATGTCCAGTTTAGCATACTCTAGGTGTTAGAAAGTGGAGGTTTCAGCTTCCTTTAAGACATCTGCTTTTAGCCATTGTAAATATAGGGTTCCAAAAAAGATGGATTTTTTTTAGTCTCATAAGATAGTTCTTTTGTTCTTTGACAAGGTGGTTTTATGAAAATACAAATGGTATTGTAATATCATCTGATCACATATTTCAACTTAATAGTTTAGTGAACTTGCTTTATCTAGACATAAACAGAATGTGAATCAAATATTTCTGTTGAGGCAGGATGAAAGGAGCTTGTTATCTTTTTAGAAAAGTATTTTTTTAAGATCAATTAAGTATTCCTTTAAGTAAAGATTTAACCAATTTGAAGTTTAAAACAACCTTTTTATTCAGTACTTCTTTTGTAGCATCTAGTAGGTCTTACTCTGAGATTTAGCTGGTTGTTTAAGATTAATGGACAAAAGCTTGCTTTACGCAACTTTTATTAACTGAAAAACACTCTTAATACACATAATACATTACATACTATGTGAAAGTGTAGTTATTGACTGTGCCGCTGCAAATTTATTATCCTGTTAAAAGTTAATGTTGTAATTGCTCCTGGGCCATTGCTTTTTTAAAACTAATATAGGCCAATAGTGTAATTAACTGTGTGCAATTCAAAGAAGCCCAAGAGAATTCTTTGAGCTCCAGGATTATGGGCATATGTTTGCAAACAAACTGGAGTAGGAAGTATAGAGTTAAATAATCTGATATATCTGGGAGCAAAAATATTTATATGTAATAAGATAGTCAAGAAACAGGATAGATTTTTCTCATAGGTAGCTTGTAGGTAAGGTAAAAATCAAGAGTATGCACAGTACTATCTTGAGGGCAAGATTATTTTGAAGATACTACCACGGAAAAAAGGAAAATGTTAAAAATTAATAGAACTCCATTTTACCATGTCTCCGGCTACCTTTGCCACAGCCTCATTTGGAACCAATACTTTCAGAGCTGACACTAGAGGAGGAAAAGTTTTCCTTCTGCCTGGCAGCAGTAGAACCTCACCCAGCATTTCAGAATAGAAAAAAGACAACATTATTTCCAAGAATGGTCGAGAATGCATAGTGTTCCCATGCATGTCTTCACATAGAAATCTCACTTAGTAGTCTCATCTTGGTTGCAAGACTACTCAAAATTAAATAGTGAAAAGGTTTCCAGCAAAAAATTTATCTAGTCAGATATAATACACAAATATATCATGAAAAGTATCATCAGCAAGGATTTTGTCTCCCTTAGTAATTTGCCAGTTACTCAAGCAATTGTGTAATGTATTCAGCCTAACTTCTGGTCACATAAGCTGACTGTAATACTAAAATTGTCTAAACACGGAAAAAAACTTTGCAAATTTAACTGAAGTTCATTTTCAGGCAGACAAAATATTTTTAACAGCAAAAATTCAGCTGCAGTCAATCATCCTTTGTAGTTCAGATGCCTAACTTATGGGAAAAGTACAAACTATCAGGATTTTACCTTACTCCAATTAATTTAGGTTACCACCTTTTTTCCCCCACAACTCAGACCCAGCAGAACATTTTATTCCACAGACAAGCAATGTAGACTTCCTTCCCTCTGCCCCTAGTTGCTCCAGTGATCAGACTTTCAAGCGTCAAGGAAGGTGAATATTTTCTATCAATCTGCTACAATTTAGATAACATCCACAATCTCATTTCATGATGGAATACAAATGTAAGACAATGGGATTACTGAAATGAATTAATACTCAGCAGTCTGAATAAGGTATCCAGAAACGGGACTAAATTTTATAACAGACTTGTTTAAAAATAAAATGTTACCTTTAAAATTTACAGCTTTGTAATGTGGTGGTCTTTTTGGTTTGCTTAAATATTTTTTTAAGTGTATACTTCTGTGAGTGTTTTTACAACAATGCAGGAATTCCATATCTTCCTTTACCTCTCTGGGGCCAGGCATGAATTTGAAAGGGGTATCAAACAGCTATGTGAGAATGCATTAAGCTCTTGTACAATTCTAAAACAGTAGCACAGCTCCTTTTTGCACATCCCTGGCACCAAGAATTACATTAATTTTAACATCACTGACAATGGTTGAGTCTTTATTGCAGGAGGGCTGTTTAAATAACACTGCACAAAACAGTTTTTTATTCAGAATCTTTGAGCTACTCCACTTACAGAGGGAAGGCTGGCACCAATGAATTAAATGAGTATGTACAGAGTTGTAATAAGTGCAAGTGTAGCATAACATACCAGCACACTGCAGGACATCCTTGTGACTTTGTCCTCGCGTTGTAAAAGCATATTCCTGGGTGGATTTCTTCTTGGAGACTCTGACAAAGAGGTCAACCAAGCCCGCTTACTATTCTAAAACATGTCCTTACAAATACATTTACACTGGCAGGTTCAGCCTCGCTGAATCCCATGCTTGAATCAAATTAAATCATTTCAAACATAAGAAGCCATTATCGGGAGTATGTCTGCTGTTCAGTCTAGCCCCACATTACAGCAGACAGGCATTCAGTGAGTGTTTAATCAGGGAATGCTTATTAAACTGCAGGTTTGTGCTGTTTCTAGGGAAAATATAAAAATAGAAACATACTCTGGCTGTCAGTCAAGACAATTATTTTAATGCTGCCACTCAGTTTAAAAAAGTTAGAAGCAGCTAAGTCTAAATACATACGCTCTCTGCATATTCACTGTACTTCTGTACCTTATTAACCTTTTGCATTACACCAAGTTCAGTCTAAACTTGCTATACTCTGCACTTTAGCTACATTTTTCATTGTCATACGCCTACAGTGTCTTCAGTAATCTTGTCCATATAATACTTCACCCTACTGATTATTCTTGTTAACAGAGAAAGGTTGGCGTGGTTGGTTTGTTTTTTCTTTTTTTCTAAGCATTTCTTAACAGCAAATGAACTCAGAGTTGGAATGTCATGGGTCTTATGTAGCAGTAGCAGCTCTGCAGTTTGTTTTTTGACTTTGAAGAGAGGAGAGAGAATATTTGTCACTAGAATTAATAAGCACAAGGTAAAAGATTGGAATGAGGGAAAAAGTAGGAGAAGCTCTGGTGTAGACAGCCAGGAGACTGTAGGAGTCAAGCCAGTTGATGTGAATTAGCTTACTTCCTTTTTTCTGCTTCCACCATAAAAAAGATCAAGAAAATAGTCATGACTGAGCCATAACTTGTTCTGTGGTTTGCACCTGAGTAACTGTAATTACCTACTGTCACACCTCCCCACCAGGCAGATTGCAAGACTGCAGATTAAGCCCCAGGGTGAGATGATCTGCACTTCAGTGAATACAGACTCACTGTACCTGAACATTCCATACAGCCAGCAGTGTGGAAGAACAACCACCAAATCACAGAACTTTGAAAAGGAAAGAAAAATAAAGGAAAAAAAAGTTCAATTTTTAAGGTAATTACACAGGGGGGATCTTACACTATATGCTTAACACTAAATGACATTTACCATATGCTGAAATAAATCTCCAAGGACAACAGCAATGGTCAGCTATTTTCCAATAAAATAATTTTTAATAGAAGAATTCATTTAATAGAAGAAGTTTTGATGACATTTTTATAGAAAATTGTTCTTTGGATCCAAAATGGAATGTCTGGTTAGACAAGAAGAAATACTAAATGCAGACCACGAAGGATATCCGTTTTAAAGGGAATCTTAACAGATGGAAAAGGCCTAGCATCAGGACCACATTCAGTCCTGTTTAACCTCAGGACTTCAACTCCAGTTTTATGGCAGATGAGTGGAGCCGACTAGAGAGAGAAATCCTCTGTGGCACAATGTTCAGCCAGCTATGAAATGGCTCTGGCAGGATCAATGCTACCTAGCTCACAGAATGAGTAACCTCCTGGTCCCAAGCATTCCCATCTCAAGCAGAACTTTTTATGGAAAATTTGAAACGGAGTCAGGTTCACCCCCATACAGATCAGGAAAAGTTTTTAAATCTCAGAAATGTTCACAGAATGGGAAAATGATTCAGCTCAATCCTTATTAAGAAACATTTTTTATTTTATCACAAATGTTTATATAAAGCAAATGCAAAGATAAATTTCAGTTTTAATAAAAGTAAAAATGTAGCTGGGGCCTAAAGTCTGACTTACATTTCTTTTCATATTGGATGGAAATATTTTAAATTATAATCTGAAATACTGATTAATGGTCAACCAAATACTCTGATAAAAAAAAACTTGTATTGATCAAAAGTAGCCTAAATAAGTTGTAAAATATTCTAAGAGAATGTGAAGTTAAACTTGACTGAAGAAAAAAAAGCATAATATTCACATTGGGTAAATTTCTTGTTCACTCTTAGATTGGCATATCTAAAAATCACTCAAGACACGGCTTTGAAAACATCCATATACCCATCATGCAGCAGTGCCAAATAGAAAACAGAAGTATTGTAGGAGCCCTATTATAGCAATCTCTTTGAATACTTTGTTTGCTTACTTTATCTGAGCCTCAACACATCAAACGCAAATGGGAAAATATCCTAATAAAGGACAAACAGGAGAAGCCACAATGCCAGCTGGCATGAAGAGGGTGCGAATTTCAGTTTCATTCCAGACAACTGAGAAGAAACAGCAGTGGGATACAACATCTTAATATCTATACATTCTCATAAATCCACATACTTTTACTCAAATCCACAAGTGCCGAATTATTGCACAATTCAACATAAAAAACAAATAAATTTGAAATTACTCGTTGCTCTGGTGAAGATAATAAAATTGTCTTTCATTCAAAATTTCACCCCATAGTGAAAAACAAAACGCTATTAAGCCTTTTGGCTTGTGCATCCTAAAACCATGAAAGGACAAGAACTACTAATCCATAAAACCCACCCCTTTTTTTTTAAACGAGATTTGCTGGTGACCAAAGAACTGACATCAGAGGCAAGTCTTAAAATAAATATTCTTCCTTCTTCATCAGTTAAAGTACTTTACAGGACAGATTAAAATGATTTGCACTTCTGCATAAAACCAGGTGTTCTCCATTTACTTTCTCTTCTGTTGCTGCAAAATCTGTTCCTCTGGTCTTGCCATTCTGCTCTTTGCACGTAGAGACATTACTACATCCCCATATTCTCATATTCATTAATTTCTTGTCAAGTGTTCAGCATGTTCAGGTAGGTGATGAAAATTGAACCGTCCGTTCACTATGTTCCAGCCAACTGACTAAAATTTAGGATCAAATGCAACAGAAAGAATCAAAGTTTCTTCCGCAGCAGACTTTCTGAATCCTGATTTCCCATGGTTTTCCTCTTTGCAGAGTCTCTACTATCTAACCATATGCTTGAGCTCTTGCTTCTAACTTTCCTTCCTGAGAAAAATAGGTTAGAAGCCCAGAGCTCATTGGTGATACAAATACAGATTTGTAAAGGACTTTGAGTTGATCAGTGAGATACCTGCAGCTGGTACACAACTCTCGCGTGAACATGGAAGCCATATACTTTCCCCGGACCTTGCACCAACGGAAATTTCCCAGACACAGACACTATCTCCATCCAGAGCACAATCATTTTATTTTAGGTATCATACTGTCATCCCTCTTTCAGAGAAAATATCTAAGTTCTACTTCAGCCCTCTACTGTCCCTCAGCACTGATGTGGAGTGCCCCCACCATGATTAGAGAGATACAGCTTGGAAGAAAATGAGCAAAGCATGTGAGAGGAGGAGGTATTAAGGAGCTAAGGAGGAAACAAGAATAAATGAAAACAAAGGAAAAAAAGGAGCCCTCAATATCAAGGGGTCTGAATCTAAACCAGAATAATTCCAAAATATGCAAAGGAATGAAGCAATTTGCCCTCTCCTTTAAGAAGGATTTCTGTCCCATGTTCCTAGTTCTAAATCACAGTAATTCTGTGTCTGTATGTAAAAGTCAACTGCCATATAGAAGAAAGAGGGGTTTTTTTTCCATAAAATGGTAAACCGTTGCTTAATTGGACACCCAAAAAGCTTTTTTGTCTTCCTTTTCATTAAACAGTAGTTGTGTTTACCAGAAATCTTAAAACAAAGGAAGTCTAGCAGAGTACTAGGATCAATATATTTCTTAAATATTGTTTTCCCATAAAAGCATTTTCATTTGCTCTTCTTTCTTTTCAGTACAGACAAGTTGCTTCTAAGCCATAGCAACTGAATTGGGATTTACACATTTCACTCTATAATTTTATCTATCCAGGCTTGACTACTTGCTGCTCAGAGTCAACATACACTAAACAGGATTTTTTTTTTAATAAAATATACAGCATAATTGCTAGAGTTTACACAAGGCATTCTTTTCTTTATTGAAACTGCAAGCAGGGTAAATATCATTGTACTTTCCAATGCTAGAATTTCAATCCATTTCCAGTTAACCACTACAAGTAGAATATATTCTAAAGACTTTTGACTAGCCTAGAAATGTATCACTGCTACATTAAATCCATCTGTGTGTCCATCACAGTGGTTCAATAACTAAACCACTAGCTGTAGAATTTGATTCTAGGCCAAGCCAGCTTTTATCTAAAAGTAATGCAAATTTTCTTACTGTTATGGCTCTGGGAGGAAAACCTGAACCTGTAGCTCAGATGACAACCCAATATAAGAGCAGATTAAAGGATAATAGTTTGGGTTCCTTTTATTTCATGATGCTTGAGTGCTTGGATTGGCCATGATGCACCCAGGGGGTTTAAGGTTCAAAAATGATGAAAGATCAATGCTGAAATAACAGGAGCTAGATTCAAAATATGTCTGGATCAACAAGGTGAGGTTCATTGGTAGAGACACGTGCAAAATAGCGAAATAGACAGAAAAAACAAATCTCCAAAAACATGAGAGGCAATTTCATACTGTAAAGGTAGACCACAGAATAAGAAACACAAAAGTACTGTTTTTCTTTACATTTTTCTAGTGTGAATGAATACACTCTGGACTTAATTGTATTCTGTGTATCTCATTAGAGCAAAGAAAGTGGTAAATCAGAGAAGCCAGAGAAGAACAGCAAAATTTATAGATGTGCAACTTAGACTTAATTATAAAGGATAATTAAAAGAAGCAATATACAGACACATATAGCATGGCAACACACTTGGAAGGAGAATAGGGAAGTGGGAAAGGAAGAAGATTGTTTACAAGTATTTTAAAGCACCAAAAAGAAGAGTAATTAGGAGTTATAAGGAATAAAGGAGAATACAGCTGTGATGTATATCATGAAACACATTTGAACAGGAATTCTCTTCAACTTTTGACATGTTCCCCGATACACTTAACTGATCCCTTTTAATCAAAAATATCCTGGGTAAATACTATGAAAATGTATACTAGTAAACAACCTTTGCTAGCAAGAGTGACTGTACAGGACTGTTTCACCTCTAACTCCTATAAGGACTGGAGCTCCTATTGGGTAGAAGTCACCTGAAAAGTACTGAATAAATTTATATGTATTATTAGGGCAGTAGCAACAGAGCGATATACACACTGAGGGGAAAAAAATAAATGAAGAAAAGGCAATCACTCTTCATATGACAGGAAATGACAGGAATGTAAACTATGGGAAACAGATGATCTATCCCAAACAAATTCCACTAAATAAAACATAGTCCTATAGAAGCAAAAAGCAGTATCCCAACTTGTGTGTCAATCTATACTAAAGGGGACTTTCTGTCTTAATTTCAGACTTGACACATTTTTCCTCTTATGAGCGAGAATGGCAGCAATTAGGCACCTTATATTAAAATACTACAGGGATATTAATGATCAACTTATAAAGAGAAACCACCAAAAATTCAAACCTCTATTGAGCTCAGTGAGGCCTCCAGAATCCACACCAACTGAGAATCAGAATCCAGCTTGGGTTTTGGTTTTTTACTTCTTTCTTACTGTTACCGTGAGGTGAATTTTGCCATAATTTCTAGGGAAGAAGGAAAAATTATAACTTTTGGAAAGGCCGGGGGGGGGGGGGGGGGGGGGGGGGGGAAGAGCCCTTAGCAAACACTGCAAGTGAGCTAATTAGTGTCTGTACTTGATTTCAGAATAAATCTGCCAACAATATTAACTTACAACACAAACATACTTCAAGCAGGCTTAAGAGTTAGAAGTAAGCAGATATGAAAATATTGAGGACGGCTATCTCTCTCATCTCTGAAGAATCACTCAAGTTCAAAAGATGCTAACATTTTTACTTTTAATTAGTTGCCATTTTGATGTCAGTCTCTAGATAGCATGAAAGAGAATAGAACATTGATGGGTGGATATGACAAAATCCAAGACATCACCTTTCCTTCCCAATTTCCTAATCATCTTTGTTACTTTCAGAACAGTGGGTGAGATTCAAGAAAGTTACAAGCTCAAAAAATCCCCAGTCTCCCTCAGTACAAGACTTTTTTCCTCTTTACAGCTGCAGTGAGGTTGTTCACTAAATAGCGATTGAGGCTCTAGGGAATAAGCACCACACTAAGCCTTGCTTGGAAGGGAACACAAAGTCCCTAAGGTATGCCCCATAGGCTCTGAGAAAAAACACAAGGCTGCAAGCTGCCAGTGTTAATATTTGAGATTCTGTTGTTTTTTTCCCAGGAAATGAGGTAAGTCAAGGAGAAATAACATCTGTCTGAGGCAAGATCACACACACGTTTAAGTGCTTTTTGAGGGTGGAGAATGAAACAAAGGGGTTCTTTCCTTTTGACTTTTTTAAGCTCTCCGTGGGTTTGTATACTGTTCAAGCTATTAAAAGAGAGACTGAGAAAAATAGCAATCAATAGTGTCAGCTAAAGGTGACAGAGCACAAGGTACTGGAGGGACACACTGTGAAGATGGTGGCTGGGCAGTGATCAATTGCATTTGGAGATGAAGACAGACAGAGGGAGCAAAAAGAGGAATCGATCCAGTCTACTACATCTGCAGATATAGGCACCTGGAGCAGGTAGCATGTGACAGACAAGGGTTTAGTCTGTCAATAATTCATACTGCTTCACTGCATAACTTTTAGTAAGAGTCTGTCTTGAAAGCAACAGTATTGACACACGTTGTATGGTAGAGTTTTACTAAAACCTGGCATCTCCAGTCAAAAGCAATTCAAAGCACACTACTCAGGATTCAGTCACCTTAGTCCTTTTTGCCGAATGAGTTTTAGGCCAAACTAAAAAGGAATTTGAAATACTGGTTTTGACAGAAAAAATAATAGAGAAACACTTCCAAAACTAGACAGAAATAGGAAATCAAAAACAATCCTCTCTTTTAAGTGGATCATTAAATCCAGCTCCACACTGTTGAAAATGCTATCCTCATATTTGGCCAGCATGCCTGATGTGATTTACTAATGAATTCAGCTGATTATAAAGGCCTGGAATCTGAGTGGGAAGAATGATCTAAGACATCTGAAAGCAGAGGCTGCAATTGTGAGATGCTTCCTGGGCCAAGGGAAAAGAAGGATGCTATTCACAGCCTGGATCGTATGCAGCAGCTAAGAGAAACATCCTGGACTACTGAAATGTCACTAGTGGGCTGGTACTTAAAAGTGAATAGGGCTCAGCCCAATCCAATTTTTCCAAACCCTAGGCATTCAACTATACCAAATGTAAAAGTAAATACAAAAAATAGAATTTTAATACTTATCCTCAGAAGAACACAGGAATAAGTCACCCCCTCAAAAGTCTCTCATAGGTGAGTAATAAGCATCACAATAAAAAGTTGATTTTATTTGTGAAGAGGCAATTCAGCTAATTCTTTTAATATATCTTTACTGTATTTACTTGAGTTCCTGGATTTGTTTATTAACTTCAGTATAGCCATTCTTAGGAGAAAATATTGGTCCCTCAAGCAAAATGTAGTCACAATTGTCAATTAATATTCCATTAATTTATTTCAAATCTTCTAAGTAACATTTAATTTAATTGGTACTTTATTTATTGTGACAGTCAATGTTATGCAAGGTCAAGCCTTTGATTAATTGCATCTTCACCACTGAAGATGGAGATAAAAACTGGTGGTGGCTATAATAACAAAATCCATATAGGTAGCTGCAGTGTCTTTAATGAATTATGGCAAAAGTAAAAGTAGTATTTACCAAAATGCAGGCACTTATTAAATCACTCACAAAGGTTATAAATTACCCTTTCACACAAATACTCACATATTTAAAGATAACAGGTTGTTTCAAAGATGCACACACATTTTAGCCCTGGTGACATCCATTGCTGACTGTATTCTAAACAATGTCAGCCATTTCTGCAAGAAGTTGTCATTGCAGTGTGAATTGTCTTTCAAACCATGAGTTTTTTCTTCCTGGCTGCTGACAAAGACTCTGGTAAATTTTGTGACCCTCAAGTGTGAACACTACATGAGGTGCATCTAAATTTGGCTTCTCCAAGAAACTATTTAAAACCATTGTATTGAAGAGTTTCTAAATCATCTATCCACTGCTACTGCTGCTTATTCTCCTCCCTCTCTTCTTCTAAGTCTGAAACTGATGCATGATTATTAATTTAGAACATGTTTGGTTCCCTGCATTTGCTTAGTCCATATTATACAACTTGTCCCAGATAAGCATGCTGTACACAAGTCATTAATTGGTACAGAAAAGTTCATACTATGCAGAGTACCAAGTCCCTCCCATTATAAAACAGGCCACTTGGCTGCTCCAGTGAAGCTCTAGCGATAATTCACAGAGAAAGTCAAAATGATTTAGCATTCAGCAGAGCCCTAAATGTTTCAGAAATCTGTTTTCCAAAACAATTGCTGGTACCCTGACAGCTATACTTAGGCTTTATACAATGCCTACAGATAAGTACATTTCCAACCTCATTACAGTGCTATCAACAGAAGCCAAGCATTTAAAATGTTTTATGCATTGGCTGAACCATATTTTAGTTTAGAAAGAGCAGGTAAGATTTGTTTTATCACAAATAGGCTAGACATTAAAGTAAACAAATCAACAATATCGTTCTATGCTGTAAGATCAAAGCAAATATCGATTGCTATATTCCACTGCTGCCTACCAATAATTAGTGAAATTAAACAGGATAGTTTTCTCACTTGCATTTTTAGTGATTACTCACTATTTCACTAATTCCAAATGTAAAAACTTGTTTAAGCCATGATGCCTATCAAAACGAGATGGTAACAACAAGCCCTTGCCCTTGGATGAGCACAGCAGGTTTTCAGCTCCTCAAAAATAAAGGCAGCTGCAATAAAGACTACGTGGTTGTTCATGCAGTATGGTACATAAATCTTAAAATGTTCCATGTCATAGCCGATCTGTAATGAATTATACCTGCTTCATTAAGTTTCAGATGCAAAGTTACTCTGATCATTTTGGGTGTTCATCTGAGTTTTCCTAAGGCTAACATAATTTGGTAATTAACTCCCTTCTCCAAGTCCAGACCCATCTAAATCATCACCTTCTTACCATTCAGAAAGTCTCTTGTCCAAAATCACTAGTCATTTAAAAAAAAAAGAAAAAAGAAAAAAGAGGAGAGACAATAAGCACTGAGTTATTTCACAGGACCAAAGTGAGTTGGAACTCTGTGACTAAAAGTCTATATAAGAACTGAACTGCATAAATTTCTAATGTGCTCATAAATGAAAAATAAGCAATTATTAAATTCTTATCAACTGTAGTGTTGTCTCCACTAATATGTTTCTACACACTTTTTTTCAAGAACATACTTTTGTGGCCAAATCTTTTTAAACTAAACTCTCTCAAAAAAAAACTTCTCTGAACAGAACAAAGTTATTCCTAAAGTAATTTAGTGTCTGTGTGTGCAAAAAGGCAAAAAAATGGACAGGAATCTTACAAGTTTAAATAATTACCCCGAACACAAAAATTAGCCTGTCATGTACAGAATGAAATTGTTTAAAATACATTTTTGCAGCTTGCACTCTGATAAAGGAGACAGGCTTTTAAAGGACAGAATTTGTTCTAACGATACACCTGAAAAGTATTTTTTAATTTAAAATTAGAACTTTTATGGAGAAGTAATGGAGTATTTCTTTTTGATAAACCCCTTCACAGAACAGGGATCAGAATGCAAATTACAGTTATTTGCTCTAAGTGGTTTTCCATTAGAATGGCATTAATATGAAACATTTTCTTTTTCCATTTCATCAAGACATTTCACAGTATTTCGGGTACCTTTAAGATGTGGTATATTAATTTAACAAAATTACATATAATCTTGCGTGTATTATGTATGCTTCATTTACTTTTTGCAACATTCATTATCTTATTTTTCATGTTTGAACTTGTCAATTGATAAGACAGCTACTTCTCCTTTCAGAAGATCAGGTTTCAGATCAGAGAAGCAAAGTCTAATTACAATAGTCATTTGTGAAAAAATTAGGGTTTTATTAAATAAAAGGATGACACAAGCCCTTGTGTTTAATAGTCCAAGTTCTTGTAGGTAAAAGCTTTCTTTTCCTCTCTCTCCCGTCTTTTCTGTAGTTTAACCAGTAACACAAGTAACAGATAAATGTTTGGGGTTTTTTACCCTGGTGTAAACAAAGGGTGCTGGCAAAAAGGTGCTGTAGTGTGAATGATCTGTAGCACCAAGAACACATGTAGAAATTATTGAACATGTAGAAGTAAGAAATAACAAACTTTTATCTGTGGCTTTTTCACAATGACTGTTCAAAGCTACTCACACATACTGATTGTGGGCAGTATCCCCAGTATATCACTTCACCAAAGGTAATCCAAAGGGCATATAGGATCATCAGAGCACATACTGCGTCACCCTTTCTTAATGAGTGAAAATTGCATTTTTATGAGCTTTTGTTTTAGCTGCAGGACCAGTGAAAATTCCTTCAGTCCCCATCTCACAAAGTATATTCTTACTTACTACTCACCTGACTGACAATTTCTGTGGTTGTGCAATGAAAATAGATATGTAATAGATCTAGAATAACGTTTTTATCTGGCTTGTTTTCTATTAAACCCAAATCTTTTCCATATCTGTTTTCAAATACAGCTGCACAAACAATTGTACTAGTGCAGCTCAGAAGGTCGAAACTTGCATGCAGATATAAATTCTGCTTAAGCTGACATTCCTATAGAAAGATATGCTTATTAAATGACACAGCCATGAGAAATGGTTCACATTAAGGACCCCTTTATAATCTTGATATTCCAGGCCACTAGAAAGGTCATTTGGTAACCTGTGACAGAGAAGCTTTGAGCCTCCTCACTTCCTTCAGATCACAGCATCAAGAAAGCATAAGTGTTTTCTTACTCCTCTAATCTCTAATAGTTTCCAAGGATGTAAAGCATCAGCAACGTATAGCAAAGAAAACCTCAAGAAACAAATGAAAACAAACTACAACACCCTCAAAGACCTAATTGCTGCCACCGCAAAGGCTGTACAAGCTTATTGTCCTCCACAATCAGCATACACATGGCTTGCTACAGAAGCATAAAAAGCTAGGGGAAAGTCAAAAACAGAAAATACAGAATCAATAATTGGTTTTGTTATTCATGAAAAGATAAAAAGGGGTAAGTTTTTTGTCTTCCTCCCCCCTGTCAAGTGCAATCACTTCCACAGTAATGGGCAGTGGTCTGCACTAGTAAACACAGCACTTAACACTTCTGGATTAAATTAGTAAAAGGAACTTTTTCATTTTGTTGTGTTATAATTTTTATTCCCTTGCCTCATTCCTTTGGCTTTCTAGAGAAGGTTAAGAACAGCCCAGTGGAAATTTCTAGCACATAGGGTTTGAATCACAGTCCTGGAGGTCTATATAGGATTCACTGAAGTCTACAAATAAATATTTTATTTTGCAGAACTCTAAAAAACACAATGCTGGAAAAGGAAGAGAGATATCCCGTGATGTGTATGTTGTAATTACTTGCCAGAAAAAGTTGTGACAACTATCAGTGAATATTAGGACAACAGGAAATGGTGTCAAGTTGCACCAGGAGAGGCTTAGGTTAGACATTAGGAAAAACTTCTGCACTGAAGGGGTTATCAAAGACTGGAACAAGTTCCCCAGGGAAGTGGTTGAACCACCATCCTTGCATGTATTTAAAGGGCGCCTAGATACGGTGCTCAGGGACATCGTTTAGAAGTGGGCCTGGTACAGTTAGATAACGGTTGTACTTGATAATCTTAAAGGTCTTTTCCAGCCATAATGATTCTATCATTCTATAAAGAAAAGGCAGTAATAGCAATTGTTCCACTGGAAGAGGTGGACAAGCAACAGCACTATAGTATGGAGATAATGTCAAATGAAGTAAGAGACTAGTGAAAACCTGTGCTTTCTATCAAAAATGCGGAAAAATGAAGGCAGCAAGTGGGATGAAGGAAAAGCAGGAAGGAAAAAATGTTCAGGATGATGAGCAAAAAGCATGTTATTAATAATTAAAGTGGAAATCCCCGCGTTAGTGGCCACTATGGACAATTAACTACCAGTTTATTATTTATTTTAATTACCTGACCAGAAGGCAGCCCACATTAAAAAAACATCATTATACGTAGTAACATTAGGTTTCAAGGGGATTAGCTCTTTTATAACCTGTGTTAACTAGTTTACAACAGCCATAATGTGCTTTTAAGGATATTGGTTCTTGGCTGCTAAGAAATTGTTTTTTCTTCATCCGTTGACTATTGATTTCCTATCAATCCAAACACTGTTTCACCATTTCTCTTACATGTTTTCCATTATGTTTTAAGATACAGTATGCAAAAATGGCATAAATTTTGGTTGGGTCCCCCCCCCCCCCCCCCCCCCCCCCCCCCCCCACCCCCCCCCCCCCCCCCAAAATGTAGTGATTACTATATAAAAGGAAGAATCCCAAATCATTCAGTTCTTGTTCCAACAAATTTCCTGGATTAAAATCCTCCAACTGCCTTATGTTTCTCAGGTCACTCATACCACTGCAACCTGCACATAAAAACATCACCAAATCAGAAAATGAAACAGACAGTGCAAAGTAAAAGAATCCTGTCTGAGATTGTGAGTTCTCAGCTAAACAATTTTAATATCACACTTGTCCCAAAAGATTTTCTCTCTGTATTTCTTTCAGTGAAAGAAGCAGTCATGCATTTCAGAGCAGAATGTGGCCCACGAATATTAAACCAAAAACAAATTAGTAAAATACAAACTTTGCAGTATCTAATTCACCTCAGACAGCTTAGCAGTGATCAGTCCAAATGCCATAATCACACCATTTTTAGTTAGACAGGCTCTCTAGCCAAATAATTGTTTACTTATATAAAATAGGGCCGTTGTTAATAGGAGATACTGCACAAAAGAGTACATCAGCAGATTTTCTTATGATATCTCACTTTTAGTCCAATGATTTGCTGCTGCCAAAGGGGAAATCCATCTTCCCAATCCTCCCAGGCCTGAACTGCCTCTTTTTCCTTTCCAACATCTCTGGTACTTTCCTGGCTTCTCAGTGAGCTCATTCAGCTAAATAATTTTTTTTTTTTTTTTTAATGTCTTTGTCTTCTAGTCTAGGAAGACTAGCAAGCTCTCCAAGGAGTCAGATGAGCACCAGAGCTCACATAACAGATTAGGTTCACAAAAGCAGGAAAGAAAAGAAGTCTAGCCCTATCCTCAGTCACGGACTATTAGACGCCTCTTGAAACTTCACCTGAGCTATGCTGCTCTGAGAAAATGCAGTGTGCTGAGATTCAGATTGAAGTCTCTATTCTTAATTAGACGGAACCAGGATCTAGACCCCAGGAAGGGGTTCTTCCTGCTACAGATCCCTTCCACAGTGATTTAGTCTGCCTTTGCATTATCATTCCTTCCTTCCTGAATTTAAGAAATGTCTCCAGTAAAACCTTTACCGAAACAGTGCATTTCTACAAAAGGATTTGATCTCACTATATCAACAAGTTTCACCTCTCAAATATGATATATATTCAAAAAGTCATGACCAGTTGTCTGGGATTTTTCTTTCATACTGTGGAGTAATTTATAGGGAACACATGACGGCAATTAGCTGGAGAATATGTCATGCAGTACAACTGAAATAGTATTTCTATAGAAAGACAGTAAAGTTGACATTACTGTTGAACTCTGAAGTCCTACTGGTACCCAGCAATTGCTCTTTACAGGGACGGTGAATGGCTGATTACACGGGCTGGAATTTCACTATCTTCTAGACATAAATGTGCCATCATCATTACACTCTTTTGCTCACTTTGAAATAATTATGGCACTTAAGAATGTTGTTTTAGTACATCATCCTTTTCCTGTTTGTCTGTCACTGCTTCTTACTAAGCTGCCTCTAATAGCAATAACTGTACCATACACTCCCTTAATTCTGCACTCCTCCAAGCAAACTCTCTCTTGTAATGACAGAAAGCAAAGAGGCTCCAATTATCCCTATTACAACAATCATGGGAAGATGTCCTTATAAGTTGGGAGGCAGCCTAAATTAAGGACTGTGTAATTGTCTGGACTGATCTGGTTGCAAAAGAGGAACAAGCGTTTTAGCAAAGCCAGAAAATCAACCACCTTTTTGTTGAAGGTTCCTAGACAGTGACTGACCACCTCATCTAGACATTAAAAATACATTTCCTTGTAAGTCCTTCTAAGACAACGTTCAACATGCTAAAAAGGGAACTGGGGTTTAAGTAGGCTGAATCGGGGTTTTCTTCTGGCTTTAAAAAGAAGAAAAAGGAAGATTTCTTTCCTACTGTCTAAAAAGATTTGATTTATAAGCTTCATCTAAGGTTTCCATGAGAAACTACCGCATTCCAGCCCTGAGAAAATTATCATCAGTAACATATAATGTAAGCTTTACTTCACAAATTCATAAAAAGTATTAGTTACCCAGTAATGCGCTCAAAATACTGCTGCTATAATCTGACTATTACTGGGTTTGAACTGTTGGATGCGGACCTTAAGCTCAAGAAATGGGAAATTATGCATTTAGATTCACTAGTTTGTGGGTAACCCAAACATCCACCCATCAGGAAGGAAGGACAGGCAAAGACAGACTAATTCTCTCCCAGATAATTCTACCTACGTCAAAATCGGACCTTAAATATAAACATATGTGCTGTTCAAGTCAGAATCCAAAACTATTAATAAGAAAAAGTGGAAACATGAAAGAAAGAGGGGGGAAAAAAAAAAAAAGGTGTTGAAACAATCCACTTCCTCACAGTGGAAAATAATCCTTGGAGAAATTTTATATTCTGTTATCAGAAATACATGAAAATTTGTAACCAAAAAGCAAGACATCAGCTCTATTGCCTAGTTCTATGTGACAGAATTATAGAATATACTGATCACCTTAAAAAATAATCTACATCAGAGTTTTTCAATTGGTTTGATGGATCGCATGACTTTTTTGGGGGAAGAAAAGATTTACAGCCATACTATATATCTCATGTTGTCTGGAGGCTGAGAAAGTGAGGGGAAAACAAATCGGTACTTTGCATATCATAGAATCATAGAATTGTCTGGGTTGGAAGAGACCCTTGGGATCATCGAGTCCAACCATCTACCCTACTCTACAAAGTTCTCCCCTACACCATGTCCCCCAACACCACATCTAAACGGCTCTTAAACACATCCAGGGATGGTGACTCAACCACCTCCCTGGGCAGCCTATTCCAATGCCTGACCACTCTTTCTGTGAAAAATTCTTTCCTAATGTTCAGTCTAAATCTACCCTGTTGGAGCTTGAAGCCATTCCCTCTCATTCTGTCATTAATTACCTGTGAGAAGAGACCAGCACCAACCTCTCTACAGTGTCCTTTCAAGTAGTTGTAGAGACTGAGGAGGTCTCCCCTCAGCCTCCTCTTCCTCAAACTAAACAATCCCAGCTCGTTCAACAACTCTTCATATGATTTGTTTTCTAGGCCCTTCACCAGCTTCGTTGCCCTCCTCTGCACTCGCTCCAGCACCTTGATATCTCTCCTATATTGAGGTGCCCAAAACTGGACACAATACTCGAGGTGTGGCCTCACCAGTGCTGAGTACAGGGGCACAATCACCTCCCTATTTCTGCCGGCCACGCTATTTCCAATATAAGCCAGGATGCTGTTGGCTTTCTTGGCCACCTGGGCACACTGCCGGCTCATATTCAGCCGCTTGTCAATTAGAACCCCCAGGTCTCTTTCTGCCAGGCAGCTTTCCAGCCACACTTCCCCAAGCCTGTAGCACTCCATGGGGTTATTGTGGCCCAAGTGCAGGACCTGGCACTTGCCCTTGTTGAAACTCATACCATTGATGTTGGCTCAATGATCCAATCTATCTAAATCTCTCTGTAGAGCTTCCCTATCCTCCTGGGAATCAACACTCCTGCTTAACTTGGTGTCATCTGCGAACTTGCTGATGATACACCCTATGTCCTTATCGAGATCATCAATAAAGACGTTAAACAGAAATGGTCCTAACACTGAGCCCTGAGGCACACCACTTGTGACCGGCCACCAGCTGGATTTAAATCCATTGAGGACCACTCTTTGGGACCTTCCAGTCAGCCATTGCTTGATCCAGCAGATCGTATGCTCATCCAGGCCGTGTGAAGCCAGTTTTTCCACGTCCATGCAATTTTATTATATATTATTATATCAGTCCATGCAATTTTATTGCTTTTACAAAATCAGACATTTTGTTATTATTTTCATGACACACTAATCAGGCATTCACAACGGTTAAGAGCTCAATCTCTAGTATGTGGTGTTTTTACCCATCTATCCACTGCACTTCTTTGCATGCATATTTCAAAACTTTTTGCAGTTCTCCAGATCACCTTTTGAGGTTTTACCATCTACACACAGCACTTTTAGTAACACCGACATAGTGTGCTTCCACAGGTGGCTTTCTGCTCCCCCTTCTTCAAGAAATAGCAGTTTTACCTGTGATATCCCCAGCAGACATATGCCTGCTCTGTTCTTAAAAACTTTCAAGGACCGAACAATCTATCCCTTAGAAATTCTAAACATTTCCTGTTGTTCGGCATTTTCCTTTATGCAATTTAAGTCTATTCCTTCTTGTCACAGAGCTGGACACTGGTATTTTATTTCAAATTTCTTTACTTTAAATTTATTCAGTAAGATTTTTCTCTTTAAAAACTCCTAGATTGTCCTCCCAGATTTACTGGCATTCTCTTCAGTAATGTAGTATCTGGATCCATGACAACAAAAAACACATTTTAATCCAATATTTCTTTTCTTCTGTGACAAGCTTTCCAACAGAAAATAGGTTTAGTAAGTTGTCTGAACCATATGATATTCATCTAAGATGTCTAAAGAAACTCAAAGATGAAATGTTTGAACAATTGACAACAATCTTTTCATTAAAACGGCCTCTGAGTCACATCAAGTGTAATGTCGAATTTCAGGAGGATCTCAGATGGTTACAGAGAATGGATCAGCCAGAAAGACTGGCAGCCTTATTGGAAAAAGGGGTGGGAAATAAAATACATAATATTTTGCCCATGGATATATGGGCAAAGCTCACACACTGAAAGGAGTAAGTTATTGAAAAAATTTTGTCTCACAATACATTGGAGTTACTTGAGTGAGTCTATAGACGTAAAAGACAGATCAAGATTATAGAGTCAACCAGGATTTCTGAAAGGCTTTAAAATAAGCTAACACATATTATGAGATCTGACCTTTACAGGTAAATAATGTGTTAGGAAACTGTTAGAGTATAGTGTGGAAAAGTTAGGGTATTCACTGCATTCTGACAGGAAGCTCTATGTTACTTCAAAGGCTTCCCTACAGATCCATTGGATCTCCTAATGTATTAAATTAAGTTAATATCTCTCCTCTTTATTTCAGAAACCAACACATTTTCATTTTTTAAATAAACTTGGTTCTACTGGAATTCTTAAGCAAACTGATTTTTGAAAGACCAAAATGCTTGGAGAAACTGATTTTTTAAAAGATTCAGAGAAGGCAGAAGACTTTTTTCCTTATTTAGAACTCACACCATGAGAAAGGGACTTACCACCAAACATACTGATCAAAATTAGTAGGCGTTACAAATAACATTCATACTAATTGCTATGAAGCAAAAGTCCCCAGTTTAAAAGAAATGATTCAAGAGTTAAAAAGAATCTTGCCTTCTGAATTGCTGATACAAATTCATTGTATTTTAATTTTCCTCTGAGCATAGTCTTGCATTCCAGGTTGGGAATCAAGAGTCTGCATATAACTCCAGTGCTTCAAAATTTGAGGTTCCTTATATACAAGACAGTAAACAGTGAGGAGCTAGTAATTTCATCACCTGCCTCATCCCACTCTAAGCACTTTATACTACAATTATTTTTATAGATCATAAAAATTAGGACCTCTTGGACCATGAGACATCTTATTTGAAGCACTATAAAACCCTTAGAGTGATAAGGATCCATGTTAACTATTACAAAAGATGTGTGCATGTGCACTAGCAGATAGGTAACCTGCAGTTCATTTGTAAAGTGCAAATTAGCATCTTAAAGCAGAAAAGATTTTTTTTTTTTTAACTTAGCATCATTACAATTTTTATTTTTCATCTTATTTTTATTCTATGTTTGTTTTAGCTGAAAGCCCTGTAATAGCAATCCACCTAGTATTATGTATTTATATTAACAAAATTCTGTATAATCTGTAATGGCACATATATATATTGGAATATGCAAAACTTACAAAAAGATTACATACTTTTTTTTTAACTTGCAATTAGGCAAATTTATTTATATTTGTAACATTTGATATTTGTTCTTTCTGAAAAAGAAGCTATTTCTAAACAGTAATTTACATTAGCAAGAATTTTTCTCCCCAAAGTCAGCTCATTTGGATTCCTTTCCAAGTGATCAGTAAACTTGGGAGGGAATAGAACTGACTACACAGGGAAGAATGTCAGCTCTGCTTCTTTCCCGATATTTGAAATAAAATCCCTTATAAAAAAAGTTCATTTTCAATCTTGGTTGTTTTTTCTTTTTTCCTATCAGTTGTCACAGAAATAGATTTTATATAAATTACTAACATAACAGTACTGATAATTTTGAAAAGGTTATATGGAAATTGTACTAACATCAAAAGTCACATTTGGTGAACTTTATGACAGCTTTTGCTATGTTGTTGGCTGATTTAAATTTCCTTGCAGAATACCAATCATATTCCTACATTTGTAGAATAAAACATGAAAGTTTGACATTAATAAATATTAATTTACAAGTCTTTCTTGAGTTCTATGCCATCTCTGGCAAGTTCTAAGTAAAATGTTAGTAGACTCACTTCACAAAGCTCCATTGACCTCTAATGATCATGATGAAATTTGCTTTTCATAATGTTCTTTCATGGGCAGTCTATAACACTTTTATGTTGAATAAGGTTACATTTAGCATTTGAATCACCTTTATGATAGCTACGTATAATTTTTATATAAATTAACTTGGTAAGGAAGGGAGGCATAAATGATACAAGTAAGGCTTAGTAATACAGTTTTAAAATGAAAACTGTAAATTCAATTGGTGATAATGAAATTATTTCAGTACAACTTCAATATATTTTGTTATTAAAACTAAGTGTGAGCAAAATGGGATAATAAGAATTGTTCCTATTTTAAGTCACGATTACGCTCTGAAAACTAATAGGCTGAAAATTATTGATCACATAATAGAAATGCAGGCACTCTATGAACAGTAAGAATCAAACAGGATGGACAAAAAGTTACGTATGAAAGTTTGAATATTGACAGAATGTCCAACAGGGTGCAAAAAATACAAAGAAAATATTAGAAAAACAGAGTTATCACTTTGCTGTATCTAGTGATTCCCAAAATAAAGCAATTAATCTATACACACTCCTTTCTATATTATTGTTCCTACACAATAATCAAACAGGGTGTTGAAAAGGAATATCTCAGGTTATAAAAATTTAAATTTATGGAAATATTCAAATCTGCTAACATTTTTTAAATATGGCTGTGTTAAAGGAAATCATTTTATCTTTTAGGGTTCTTTTCCCCATAAAAGTCTTTCACTTTAACAAAACAAAAGCTTTATTTGGAGTCAGGTTTTATCATAGGACTTGATGCTATCAAAGATGCAACATTTTTACACTTTTTAGTTTCTTCCCTTTGGTATTTGCGTTCCCAAATAAATTACAGAATTTTCAGGTTTTGTTATTAATTAGAAAAAGAATTCTTTTTAGAATGTTGCTGTGTCCCATTAAATGTATATTCCATTTTTCTCTTAAACTATTGCTAGAAACAGATAAAATATTGGACTGTACTGGATTTTGTCACTTATCTCCATAAATCAGGATCTCAGCCCAGTGCTAGGAACCTCAAGGGAACTGCAATCCATTGAGCACTCCTGCAGCAATGTTGAGCAGCCTGTTTCAGAATGACATAAGGTGGCAGATCTACCCTTCTAATTTTTACTGAAAAGAATGAAGTTTAAGGAAAAAAAAAAAAAAAATGGAAGAAGACTGGAAGACTTTACTGATTGTGTAATGAGGAATGGATAAATAATTAATAACAGCACAAGGAATTTCCAATGTAATTTCTGTACCTCGTGAAGCAATAGGTAGATTCCCAATTTAGCTAGACATGGATCAAGGCCGCAAATACCTAAACTGGGGGACTGGCAATAGAAGTGACGTAAGTCATGCTCTTGCTACGGTTTCTGCTGAGCAATGATTAGATGATAGTCAATAATGTTAGCCTGCTCATCCTTTTTGATTACCAACATACATTCCACATGATTTTGGACTTCTCACAAGTTCTGGTGAAGTTTGATTGTCAGAGGAAAAAAAGGAATGGTGACAAGACAAAAACCTGAATTTTACTAGTTCAAAATAGAAATTAAGATGCAAATAAAAGAAAATATTTTTTTAAAAAAAGCAAAACTGAAGTGAAGCACTAAATCAACGTGACCAATATAGATGTCTCTTCCTAATGGAATCTTTCAAAGGAACAAAGACAGTTCTAGAAAAAGACTGACCTTAAAAATTAATTTTAGTAAAATAAGTTAGCATTGGCTAGAGGCTAATTTTTTTCTCAGCTTTCCATGAAGGTCATCCTCAGACTGACAAATTAAACCCCAGGTAGCATAATAAAATTTCAAGATACAGGTCTTAAGAGGTCAGCTAGGGATAACATTAGTATGCTAACAAAATACGGTTTACAATCAGAAGGAAACAAAGATATCAAGATGTCAGAAAAGGATATTTAAGATTGTTAACTCTCATTTTGACAAGAAACAGAAATTTCCACTGGAAAGTAAATAAATATTCATGAAACGGTTTGAGCCATGAGATGAGTTTCTCTGATTATGACAAATTTCCCATCCACATTATGATGAGGCTGTCATCCTGAATATGAGAAGGGAGGGGAAGAAATATGGATAGAGGTTTGCTATCTCTCCAAGACAAGAGAATATTCATAAGAGCCTTTCATACCTCTTGGTGTTTCTAAAGCAGCAGTAACTCACTTACTGCTTGCCTGTCAATAATGAGGGAGAAGCATCTTTCTTTCCTTCTCTATCATAAAAAATGTTTTTAACAAAGAATAAGGGATGTTTTTACTCATATTATGTACATCTAGAAGGAATAAAATAAAACTGTAGAATTCCATAGACTCAGGAGAGTGTTATAAGCTCAACAGAATTTTTTTATTTACTTGTACTCCAACATTTTCAAAGTTTAAATACACCCAGTTTCTGAAAGAAATCCAACATGAGCATCCAATCTAAATTTCTTTCACAGCTTACATTACCTCACAGCGGATAGTCTGAAATTTCCTAGAAGAACAGGCCACAAAGTTTAGAATACTTTTAGTAGCAATTGCCACCTTTACCCTGTCACTAAAACCTAAGATTAATTCTCATTCACCCCTGGATTTTTCTGTGTAATGAAGGCTGCAAAGAGCAATAGCCAGTGGAATGGCCAGGGAAGACTGTGCTATGTTGTCATCACTACTAGTGAGACACAGATTTTTCTGCATTCACTTTTGAGTACAGAATAGCCTACCTCCAAGAAACAGAAACAGTTAAGTCCAGAAGCATTAACATTTAACAGCGGAATTAACACCTGACAGAAAGACAAGACTAATTACTCTAGTCACTGTATAGGACTTCTTTCATCTGCCTTTCCACCTTATGCGTTTGGGACGGATTTGTATCCATAAGTCCACTGCAATTGCAAATCAAGCTAAACTTGCAATGGTTGCTTTATGAAGTAACTACTCACTTGCAATTTGCAATCAAACTTAGGCAAAACAAGCAAAAATTAGTGGGAAGGCAAGATATGAGTGAAGAGAAAGTTTCATTTCACCTCTTTTTCTAACATTTCTACACAGAAGTTGCTACACCTCTCGCTACATCCTGATACACATTTGCCTCATTTACTTTCAGACATGCTGTCAATTGGAAATACATTTCATTGCATAAACAGATATCAAATCTGGGTTTTGCTTCCTAAACTTTAGACTTACTTGAATAATAAAGTGTTCTTCAGATTTATCTCAGAAGAAACTCAGAAGTTCCTGGAGCAAAAAGAAAAACTTTTCTTCTTCAAATCACTAGGCTTATATAGCAAATTGTTTTATCCTAAAATTTCCAGCTTCTCTTACAATGCATTGTGTCAGTTCATACCTCATTGAATGAGGTAACACAGTAAAACTGATGTAACCCAGCATGAATCATCACAAAACATACCAGTTGGAAAGCCACGCAAGAAGTCACTGTCATGGATAATAAACATATAAAAAAGTAATATGTTATGGTATTCACAATGATGCAACCAGCAGAGAGATGACACAAAGCATTTCAGCAAAGTACCACCTTCATCATTTCCTTTCTGACAAGTTTCACTGATCATTTCATAATGACAATAATTTTACTCCAACATCTAGTAACTTCTGATGACTTTAAATCTATACAATATGTTTTAACTCTTAAAATAAATAATATTCCTATATCTAAAGGCACAGTAAAAATAAATTCAGTCATGTCCAACTTTAGCATTAAGCATACATCCACTTTAAAAGGACCATCTGCATGTCTGTTTTACGAAGAACTACAACATTGAACAATTTTTCACTAACACTTGCCTTTGCCAAGCTCAGGCTGATGTACACTATGGGACATTACTATAAACAGACTTCTGGAAAGTCTTGAATTTGAGTCACTTTTGAAAAATATTGCATTATTATCTGAGATGTTTTTCAAGACCTGATTGCAATGTCTGTACAGGCCACTCTTAAGTGAACTAATACGATCTATAACAAAATTCCCAAAAAAGAAAAATGGCACAGTATGGAGCGCAGACTAACTAAAGTGCTTCTACCAAGCAAGTATTGACCACGAGCCAGGTTCATATGCTCATATTTTCCTTTAGTTTGTTACTCATGCAGGAATGCCTCACTCCTAGAGCTTGAAAAAAAAGGGGGGGGAAAAACCCCAAACAAACAAAAAAACCAATCACCCACAGAAGTAAAAAAAAAAAAGTAGTTCTTGTAGGGCAGCCCCGAAATTTGAAATCTCACTGCGGAGCTCTGTAAGACTGAAACCCTTAAATAATCAATTATAAAGATAACACTAATAGGAATTAGCCACCCCCATGTCCTTTAAAAATCCTAGCCTGGATTAATATATGTAACAAGACAGTCTCACAAAATATAGCATCTATAAACAAGCTACAGTTCAGCTGAGTAAATAAAGAATACAGTGGCAGTCTTCAGTAGCAAGTAGCAATCTGTTTTAATGGACCATAAAGCAATCTTAAATGAAAGAAAATGAAAGAGCAGTTTAACATTTTTTTTTTTGCAAAGCCTTATGACAATGACAATATTTACAGCCCACACACAGAAACACAGATGGGCAAAAATTAATCTGCCAAGATAACTTTCCCCAAACTTGTGGTGGACTTGCCTGTATGAAGGTTTTATTATGATATGATTAATAATGCTATTCAGAAGTACAGGGTCAAACAGTGGCATGGTGGTATAGATCTGGGTAAAATTACCTATTCAGTGCAAAGAAGTATATCACTCATTTTTTTACACACATATGAAACCTATACATCACCGCATGTTGGTTTTCAGCATCCATCTACTCTTTTCACTGAAGCAACGTACGTATAAACTGCATAAAAAATTGACTTGAATAAAAGAGTCTATATGCTATGAATACCATTGAGTTCGCCAGTACTGCAATGGATTCTGTGCTAATTTCCACAGTAGGATGAGGGGAAATTGGTATATCTTTTTGTTATTTTTAGTAAACCAACTTTTATGCTTCAAAGGTCAGTTATTTCCAGTAACTAGAATTAATTCTGAAATACAGCAATATTCCCTCCTCATCAACGCATTTATTTTTGTCGTTCCATTTCAGATAATTCAAGTTCTCAGAAGAAAGTACAAATTCCTTCTGCCATTTGTACCTTTTATGCAACTGAGACTCAATCTTACATCCATGTACAATTATGTTTATAAAAAGATGATCCTAGCAAATTCCACTCTAAGTGTAAGATTACAAAAGCTATGCAAGCCATTTATGTGGGCTGTATAAGAACAGTTTCCTGTTTTCAAATATTATATTGCCCTTTCTTACCTCTCTCTATAACTCTCTGGCAATCTGTTTTAGAAATTTTCCCTCAAATTAGGCTACACTTCTCAAAACACAAGGCAAAGTCCGTACCACATGGACCTCAGGCCAAAAAAGGTCTGCGACTACCAGAGACAACCTTTTCAGCTGTACGGTGTTCAAGGTCTGAATTACTGGGGGACAAAATAAAATGCAACAACATTTTTATTGCCTGTCTCAAAGGATGCAGTAATTAATTTCTTCTTAGTATAGTAATGTTCTTCATGGATGCTGTTATTGTTATGGTGACTGTTATAGGACTGCTTTAATGTCAAAATGAAGGCAGCATGCCTAGAAACTTCAGAGGAAGACCTCTCTACAAGGGTCAAAGAGAGCAAGTGAAATACAGAATTAAGTAGAGTGTGTTGTTATTGCCCAGAGATTTTCTTTTCTTTCCCTCCTTCTTTCTTTTTCTTTCTTCTCATAATAATAATAATCTCTTGAATAAAATTACCATAGTTGTTCAAATAAAATCCTAGAGCAAATTTCAACATACCACACACATTGGAAGGTTTTAGGATGTCAAAGTAACCTTGAAATATTTTATACTACTTTATTTCCATCTTCCTTACTTGCCTTTTACTCAAGACAGTGATTTGAGACAGAAAAACTAGAAAGGGGGAGGGTGGAGGATTTAACATCAAATTTTGATCAACAAGAGATTATCTCTACAGTGCAAATGAAGCAACAATACAAATATCAGAAATAGAGCAAGGGAAAAAAATGACTGTGATCATAAATCTAAATAATGTGTCTAATGTCTTTGCTAAATTTTAATTTCAGCATGAAAGTATTCACACACTTAAAGTAGATACTTCAGTCCTTTGCTGGGTCAGGGAATGTATTTGTAAATTAGACCTTGTCTGTAACAAGATCTTCTGCAATAGTTTCTGACATATCTTGGTCCACAGACTGAATATAGTGTGTTTGAATAGCAACATCATGCTTAGATTTTTCTGGACAAGCAATAGGATGTTCAATTTTAAATTGTGGTTTGTGTGGATGCAAATAACGTCATATGATCTTGTAAGCAATATGTTGCTCACAGGTTGGGAAGCACCATCAATAGAATATAACAGATCCATATCCACTTCAAGTCATATCTGCTCCCTCTATATTTATGAAATTGCATATTTTACATATTTTTTCTTATTTAACAGAATTGCATTTCTTAGTTCAAACAACAAAGGCTTATACTTTCACGTAATTCAGTCTTTGCTGTCAACAAACCAGTCAGGCCTAAAGTTTAAATGCATTTAACTACTATTTTGATAATAATTATCAGTATATATCAGTAATTATCAGTGTGCGTACATATATATATCAGTATATCAATAATTATCAGTAAATAATCTAAGTCAGGCAATTATCAGTATCATCAGCATGATACCAATATACAGATTATTATCATAAATGTATATGATTCTCTCTTTTCCATGCTTTTTTTTCATACTTTTCCTGCTATATTCATGCAGTAATAGCTCCATTTACTCATTCAGATTTTTGCTTTATACTTGGCACTGAATGTTTACAGTAAGATGAGAATTGGTTTCTTATTACACATCTGGAAGATCACTGTCCTTTTCCACATTTCTACTTTAAAAAAAAAAAGGAAAATGAAAAAAAAAAAAAACTTGGAAAAAGATCTTTTGGGCTTTCTGAATGTTGTTAGTATCATTGTATAATCATTCTCTCTCACATCCTTGTACAAAGAAATGAGATCCCTATGGACAATCAAACATCAAATGGTAATGCATTATGTTGATCATGCTTAAAATATTACTTGCCTTAGGCTCTGTCAGCAAAATCAGCCTCTCCCGGTGATTTCCTGACTTTTGAAGCTATAAGGGTTTACACACATTTTCACTAGGGGAAGCCAGACTCTTCCTTACCCGTAGAGATTCTTACTCTAGAATGCGTGGGCTGAGATTCTGCACAAACACAAAGGTCCCTCAAGATGAATTCAGGTGAGACTGAGTTTATAGCAGTAAACAACAATCTGTAGTTTTTCTCGTACCATCTTTAAGATAATAGACATTGTCATGTGGAAATAAAAGAAATACAAAGCTGCTCCAAAATGTACCACACAAGTTTGCAAAACTCTGAGTAGGTGTACCTACAAAAAGTATTCCTAGCAAAGGTGCCTGGTAACCCTGAGACAAAAAATGAGACTGCAGACTGAATTAATTCCCTGTAAGACACAAATAGGGCATACAAATACAAGCATAAATGCATTCCTTGGTTTAAATAACTTGCAAGATACACAGTTTTCATTTATTCTAAAATTTCACTGACTTATCTTTCCCCTCATAAATTTAAAATCCATTTTTAGAGCTCTAGCTTGATTACCGGCCTCCATGCATGTCGTGATACCACCTGGAACATGAAGTATTACAGATTTTAACAGTAGATTCTATACCATCCATGTACTTTTGTGATTAAAGGCAGTTAATTATTAAGCCTATAGTTTTCATAATACTCAGACAGTAATAGCCAGAGCAGCCCAACAACCTAGGCAAACAAGTTGCTAGCAGAGACGAGACCAGAGTAATACAAGCAGCATATTCACAGATGTTTGTGCCAAGCCATGAACAGTATGAATAGGGGCTAGTTTCTGTCTCCTGCAAAAAGCACAGTGTTTCAACACCCTTGAACTGATGACTTAAAACCACGTGGCTGAAAGGCTCAGCTATGTGGCCAGATCCACCAAATCCTTTTTTTTTTTTTTTAAAAGAAAAGATTTCTTTTTAAATAAAGAATTTTGGGGTGTTTTTAATTCTTCAAAAGGCAAAGAAAAAAAAATGCAACTAAGGCTCTGACCTAGGATTTAGAAAGACCTAGATTAAAAGTACTGTACTGTCTCAAATTCCCATCATGATCTTGGGCTTTCAGTTCCTAAGGGCTTGTATAAATTGAGTATTGTATCACTTCTCTGCCTTACAGTGGGGAGCACAGTATTAGAACAGCCATACCAAAGCCCTGAATCCTGACTGTGACCATAGCAGAAGCAGATGTTTAAGGAACATGTTTCACCACTGTATTTTGCCAGTTTTCATCAGTCTGCTATATCAATTTATTTTGTCTTCCTTAGATCTTGTACGGTGAGAAATAGTAAATAATTGTTCTGTATTCACTCTCTCCAGGCAACTCACAACACTGCATTATTTGCCCTCTGGTAAGTTTTTTTTTCCCCCAAACTGGAAATACTGCAAATCTTTAATCTCTTCTAGCAGAGAAGCTATTCCACACATTCCACTGTGTTATTGTCCTTCTCTCTACGCTTTACAGTTCTCTACTGCTTATTGTCAACATTTTGAGCTGGTGGATTAAGCAAGCATTGACAGATTTGTACAATAGCATGACAACTATTTTCTGTTTTCTTCTCCGTTACTTCCAAATAATTTCTAACATTGTATTTGCCTTATTGACTGTATTAGCTAAATACTCAAGTCACATCAGAAAGATTGATTTTTATTAAATACATCCTCCAATTTTCTATCAAATGCCACTGCTGGCAGAATGTTTTACTATCCTTGTATTGCATCCTGAAGATCCCAATATGCTCAAAGACCTGAATTATTTCATTCAAAAAAGAAACCTATTTGTCTCTGTAAATTAGTCACTCCGATATCCTCAGGATAATTATGGTATTAAAAGTCAGAAATTAAATTAGAAAAGTGAAGGACTGGTTTGAGAGTCAGCGGCACTCGGCAATGCCAAGTACCAGTTCAGGTCAGGAAATTAAAAACACTGTGGTCAGCTGAAACAGAGAAAGTGGCATGGATAAAGTGGGCTCATAACCGACTCCTCTAAGGTACAATCAGATAATGACTGATTTCATCTAGTCAAAGCCTCATAATTTGAAAAGATATATGAAAATGGTATCTTTGGGAGCACAGGCACATCTGACATTAGAGAGGTGTTATGATTCCTGTTTTGTTTTAATGGTCTCAAAAAGAAAAACACTAACACACCATTTCATCACACCCTGGACTTTCCTGTTTATATACTTCTCATGCTCAATACACCTGCCATTTCTGAGATCTGAAGATCTCACAACCTAAGGTAAGAAGGCAACAGGTAACTTTGGCATTATCACCAAAGTCTTCCATAGTTCTGGATAACAGTTGTTCATAGCGTGTAACTAGTTATTCCACATATGCCGGTGAACACATTGATATTGCAGAAAGCATTAATAAAATATGTACAATTTAGGACAAACACTCAAGAATTTTTACTCTTGGGTGTACCCCAAACTGGAAATAAAAGAATATAAAACCACTTTTTTACTCATTCAGAAAGCATTCCCCAGCAGACATAGATAGTGGGCTGTGTAGACAACATATTCCAAAGTAAAAAAAACAACTCTGACCCACTCTTCCTTCCAGCACCATGTGCTCACAACTGTCATGAGGAATGACAACCAGCTAATGCCATGAACTTCACCTATAAATCAATAAGAAACTGGCACGATTCCTGGAAACACAGGACTAAGCGGTATTTTCTGGAGGGAACAGACAGCTGCTTCAGACTGCAGTCACTGCAATTTCTACGGCTATCTGGTGTAGTCCACTGACAGCGTAAGCAGTAATCCACTCCGGAGGAGACAAAGGGGGAGGTCTAAGCCACAAACAGCTGACATCCTGCTAGACACACTTGTCAGAGAGCAGATCAAACCCTCACATTTCTATTTTTACTTGCAAGAGTTCCGCTGGGGATTACCTAAGAATGAAAATTAATGGCTAGTACATATACCTACGTACAGCATTACTTTCCAGCTTAGGGGAAAAAAATCTTTAATGCCTTATGTTGCTTAAAAATTTCTCTTCTGTATAGGAATATAGGATTATTGCTCTCTTAAAAAGCTGGAAGAAGATGCTAAATTAATTCTCTTACTGATAAACAGTTAATTTTCCTGTAAGAAAACAATAATCAGCTTATTTTTTAAGTCAGAAAACTACTGATTATTACAATGAAGACGTAAAAGGTGAGAAGTCCTTAGATGAAAAGTCAAATGGCAGCTGTTAAGCAAAGACAGCACGAATAAAGCAAGAAAACATGCAGGAAAAGATGTAGATATTGCTTAGTTCATGCATACCTCGTTGCTTAGGCCTCATCTGCAGGATTATTTTTCCTACAATAGCCTACCCTTCTTTCCAATGACTCCACTTGAAAAACTGCAACAATGAGATTTCTGACAAGGTATCAGCTAGTATTTAGGATCATATATCCATGTGTGACCAGTACAGCAATAGTTGCTAATTTCTCTGTAAGTACTAGTAACGCCAGCTGATACTAGTTATGGCTACAAAGCACTTCTGGAAGCAGATAGAAGTCAAAAGCAATTAGACTAAAGTCTGCATGGCAACATGCCATGAATAATGTTCCAAACTGATGCCAAGCTCAAGTCCTAGGAACGGTTTAGCAGCATCAGCCCAACACACTACCTAGACTGAAGAAACTTGGCTCCTAACAGGGATCAAAAAGCTATTTTCATCAAAATACATCAAAACCTTCCATTTACTTTTAAGAAAACATACTTAATTCACATCACTGACAAGTAGAGTCTGTTAGAAGGTGATCTTTCCTTGAAAACAGAAATGTTTCTTCCCAGAAGCTCACCCAAACGATCTTCTGCCTCTTCATTTCTGTATCACTCTCTATCTTCTTGTAGAAAAATGGCAAAAGTTACAAATGAACACATGCACAGAGTAGATATTTATTGTGAAGGTATGATGCTCTATCATATAAGCTTGTGAGGAAAAAAACCCAAACAGCTGAAAACCATTTCTGTAAAAACCTGTAGAATGAAAAGCATTTCTACGTTTTTAAGAATTCATTTATCTTTGTATTAGCTGTTCGAAAAGCAGCTTGAAAAATGTAACAATGGTCTCCACATAGTAACGCTTGTCTGACCTATAACAAAAGCTCACAAATATAAGGGAGTAGCTTGAATATATTAAGATCATATTGACTACAATCAGAATGGACTACAACCAGTGGGAAACTCAATCAAGACTATCCACTAAAGAACTCCCTTTATAGCAAGAGAGGACTATCAGTGTAAGCATACAATTCAGCAGTCCAGATTTTACTACTAGGGACATGATTGCTGGAAAATACCTCTGTGAAACTTGTGAACATGGATGGCAATGAATACTTGATAGAAACTTCTGCAGTACTTTGAATGTCTATACATGACCTATACATGCAAAATATACATCAGTTCTTTTCTGTTACTTTTTTTCTTCTTCAGTTTAGTCAAATTAACCCATTTTTTAGAAAAAAAAAAGAGAATTAAAAGTTAAAATAATGCAGACATATAAAATATATCTTCTTTTTCATGATCAAAAAACTGTCTATTAAAAATATTGGTTCAGAATGATCTACTTAAATTTTAACTGCCTATCAGTTGTTCCATCCAGAGCTTTTTCTCTGAGGTGACAGAAGAAAACACACACTTTACTTGCAAAAGTTATTAAATTGAGATAATTAAATAAGCTATACAGACATCTTGGAATACTATTGTCTTCTTGCATTAATGCAGAAACCTGTTGCCCAGATGAAAAGTAGAATGATGAAATGACTCTCATTCACTTGGTATTATACTTTGCTTCTAACACCAGCATCAACTTTCTGCTAAGTGACAGCAGATGTCTGGGCCATGTAAGACAGAAATGCTGAAAACAAAAGAGGGTATATCCACATGTAATTATATTTCATTTTCAGGCTTAAATGAATTCTGAAAAAAAAGATAACTATGGTAGCCCTTGGAGCAGTCGTCCTTTTTCAAGAACTTAGTAAATATGCTGTAAGAGTTTTGTGCCGCACACAAATCAATCACATGCAGACATGAAGAGACAGTGAGTCTAAAATGAGTATGTTTAGAAACTAAATTAAATTCAAAATATTTAACTATAGAATGTTTGAGCATAGTGGTGCCACAGAATATCCTTGAACAAGAAAAGCAACTTATGCTTATCATGCAGTTTTGAACTGTAATTTCCAATATCAAGTACAGTATCAGTTTTAAAACTTAATTTAGGACATATATTAGATCTTATTTGTAAATCACAAGAACAGAGCCGCATTTAAAAGCTGCAATCAACTGTGGAATGTTGAGCTTTTAAAGATCGTATCTCACTGGAATTATTATTCACATTGTAATGATTTTCTTTTTAGCTGGAGGATACTTCTCAATTGCCCAGATTTAAAAGACCTGAGCATCAATTCCTTTGAATCAAATTGAGACACAATATTATGAAAGATCCATTTCCTTTGCAAGGTAGTATTGTTGTATTGCTTGCTTCTCTACAGCTATACTGTTTTTTGAAAGAAAATATATATAGCAATAAATGTTAGTGTCTATGCCCAGGGAGAAATGCAGCATAACCCCAAGGTTGAGGGCAAGCTTACAGCTGGAGTTACAAAGTGAGAGGGTTACACAGGCCTATTCAAAATTGTGACTAAATGAAGAAAAATGTGATTTTTACATGCTTTAAATATTTTTTTACTTTTAGGTTTGAAAGCAAATCTTTCTAAATACTACTAATATGGTTATATTTTAGAGCACACAGTTGTCAATTTCCCCCTGAAGTCATCAGCCAACCTACCATCACACATTGTAGAGACCATTTTTGCCATTATGAACCCTTCATTTATGTAACAAAGCTAATTTTAGTTGAATTAGCTTTCTAACTTTAGCTTTCGGTATTACAGTTACAGTAAACCTTAGTATGATCTGTCTTTGAAGTTAAAGCAGAGTACTTACTCAAAAGCAAAGAGCTATACAAAAGTTCATTAATTAAAAAATCTCACTATCTAAAAATAAACTCCACCCATTACCAAGGAGATTCTAACCCCTCATACTTTTTTCTTTTTTATTCACTCATCTGAAGAACTTTTGATACACAACAATGACCAAGCACAATCAGAACTAGTCCATTCATTGACACACTAATAAATTAATAGTTGGTCTAATTAACCATTTGCCAAAATAGCTAGCTGCTACAATGTTATTGCTTGGATACCATCATTTTATTCTATCCAGGCAATTAATTTCTAAGACACTCGTATGCATGGAGCTGCCAGTTTGGCATGCTGGCCTCATTAACTCAGCTGCCTCGCTTCTCCAACCCTATCCGCTACCCATTTCTGCAACAGGCCTCCTATGCTTTGGCACTGGTTTGTTCCTGTTTAGCTCTGTTGTACGGCTTCAAGCTTTCGAAAGACAAACTACAACGGCGGAAAGGTGAATGTTTAAAGTAAGTTATCCTGGAGATGAGTGTCATCTGGTAACCTTTTCAGGTGGGTAAGCAGAACTGGAACATCATCAGCCAATACAGCTAGCACTGAATCCCATTTAATTAAGATGCCGATGATGTTCAAATATTTCATTCTCCATTTTCCTTTCTGGAACAGGCAAGCTGTCATCTGGAGGTTTACAACTGAGACTGAGTTGAGTTTTGCACTAAGGGCAATGCTTCAGTCTTCTTTTTTTAGCATAAAAAATTCACTGGTCTCCCATTCTCAAGGAGAAATTAAAACCTTGTAAAATAATTAATGCATTTTTTTAAATGCAGGAGTAGGCTACTCAAAGTCACTAACTCTTCCAAATCTTAGTATTAGAATAATGCGTTTTTCAGGAAAGCCTGTATATAATTAGAACTCACTGACTGTCTTGCATACAGTATGTTTGGACTAATTGATATTTTCTCATGACCGCTTGCTATAATAGAATTATCAGCAGCAGCAAAACTGAAGAAAACTACCTGCTTTTATCATTTTCTACTAAAACGAACCTGAAAACTTACTGCTTTAATCTGTTTTTGCCTGTTTCTCTCTGCCCCTCCTCTTTGTAGCCCAACCTTTGCCTTCTCCAAAGACAGCTTGACTTCACTTCTATGAATGGTAGGGAAGGGAAACCCAATATTTAACTGAAGTTAATGTCATATAAGCCAGCTTAGAAACGATAAGAAAAAGAACCCTCTGGTTAGGAAATGGTTAGTGAGGGGAAACATAAGATTGCTTGGGTGCCATAATAATGTCTACTTTAATAAGTTCATGTTTATTTTAAAGGTATACTTACCTTTAGATTTTCTGAGCTTAGTGCTTTTTGTGCACAGTTGCAAGAGACTTGTGATATATCTTATTCTGAACCTTACTCTTACTGTATGAAAACATAGCTAAAACTACTCTTAAGTAGAAAGGAGATTATTAATTACAGATATTTTAAAGTTCTGTTCTCCCTTTATATTTTTTCCTCAAAATATGATTTTGCAGCAAGACAAAAAAATAAACAATAAGCAAGAAGAGCACCTTTCGAAACCAGTATAAGGACCTTTTTTACTCAAAACAAGTATCTGACAGTCTAAAGACAACTTTGGAATGGTTTTGCAAAATCAAATGAAAACACTGATTCAAATGAAATATCAAGTTTACTCTCATTTCTTAACTTACTAAGAGTGAATAAAAAAAGAACAGGAAAGCTTTGTAAAAGCTAGTAAAGCTTTTACAGATTTAAAGAACCAAAACACTGAGTTTTTCTAATGAAAAGGATTGTTTAATCTAGTAGACAATATTCAGCATCATTGCAACAATCAGCATGTTCAGACACCATAATATCTAGCATCAGCAATGACAAGAAAGTTGTATTTTCTTTACCCCTGAGAATAAAACAGCTGCTGAAACACCTTATCAAGGTACGCACTGGCATGTCCATTATCCAGACTTTATAAATGAAGTCTGGGTTTCTTTCTGAAAAATATATTCCAGTTTATCCCGCAGAGCAGTTGAAGGGAAAGTCTATGGCTTAGGTTGCCTCATGGGTTAACTTAGATAACAATGACAGTCTTTATGTGCCTTTAACACCACAAACAAAGGATCTTATTGTTACTAATGGTAATAATGTGGTCAAAATTCAAGGACACAGAGGGAAATATCCTATTTTTCAACTATATTGCAGTTACACTAATATTTATGAAGTTAGTACAACATGGGTGGAAACACTCTGCTGATAGGTTTTGAAACAGTTTTATATCAACATTGTGTGTATACAAATTAATGAGGAAAAAATACAGACCCATGGATAGTCAGGAGTTTTTTCTGCATAGCTGATACTTAAAACACAAGAAGCAGTAAGACTGGAGTGCAGATGTCTATTAGATTTTGTTAGATTTTAAATCATACTTTGTAAGTTATTCAAAGCATGTCGTGATCCTGACATATTTGAGAATACTTAGAAACATCGATGAGAATTGGAACTGACAAACCATGCAAAGAATCTAAGTGGACTGTCATTTTTATTTATAGTGTCAAAAAGGACCTTTTCTTACATTACTGACATCATGATTAGGAAGTCTGCATATCACCACATCTTTTGTGTGCTTAACAACTTGTATTGTATCACTGAATGAGCTCAAATTATTATACCATACATTTTAGGATGGTTGGAGTAATCCTAACAGAGGTAACAAACCACTCCTCCAAAACAGATACTAGTAACAGAAATTAATACAAAGATATTATAACACCATCAAATATTGCTGCTAATGACTTACAGAAATATATTACTTCAGTAGTGAACTACTGCAAAACAATAAATGCACATCTCATTAAATATAAGGTAATAACGCCTTTATGGTTCATATTCACCCAATACCTCAACTACAATTAGCAGGCATTAGCTTTCTTTCCCACCATCTTCTAGTTCACAGACAAAAGGCTTTAGCCAGTAACGTATCCAAATATTTTCTTTAAGTCTCAAAATAAGTTTTTGGCAAAGTCAAGAATATATCTTATATCTATTGAATCCCCTCACTGCAAAAGAAGCTTAAGATATTCTTTCATTCCTCCGACTAGGATACTGGGGCATTTTTAACAAGTCCCCAGTTCTTCATGATATTTGAGTAACAAACACATTGTGTAACATCTTCTGGTGAATTAAACAAAGGAAATAGGAGAGGAAATGCAATTAATGCAATAGTCTTGGACCTAAGGTTTAGTGTGTTTTGCATGTGCATTTTGAAAAAGCTTCAAACCTTTATAAAGAAAAAAGGTTGGAAGAAGATCCTAACCATGCAGAGGTTGGAGATTTTTGACATTTAGGACACACAGAATTATGAGATAAAATATTTGACATTGCCAAGCTCTCACTGCTCTAATTCACCTGCCTTCCAAACCTCCATATCCTGTTTCTGCTGTTCTTGCACGATGTCCTCTCTCAAACTCCTTCATTTTTCCAACCCCAGTTTCTCTCTCCTATTGAGGAGTACTCACCATAACACGCCTGGCTGCCTCCCCAGCTCATTTCTGGCAACTGCTAATTCTTTCATGTGCTCCTATCACCTCCAGTACATCAAGATGTTTCTGTTAGAGCATATCTAGGGATAGCACCAGCTCGTATCTATGCCACACTGTTGAGAGAAGAGGTTCTACAGCTCTAACAGGAGCTCTTCCAAGCCCCTTCTGACTAGTAGTACAGAGCAACAGTGAGAAATGAGCCTGCCTGCGGCCGTCTGCCCTGAAGAGCTAAACTGAGGCTGGTTTCTCACACCTGTGCACCCAGCTGCAAGAATTTAAGTTCCTAGAGGGGAGGGAGGGAAGCTATTTCTCTGAAATGCCATGGCAATCACTACTGATGCGTGCAGCACACAGTCCAAGGAGGCAGGAAATTTACCAGGGGATGTTTATTCACATTTAATCCTACCCTCTCTACACAACGTGTTAACATTTTCCCTGCTGCAAAGTGAAAGTGAATCTGGAGGGCTCAGGGATGCAGAGGAGTTCCCCTCCCTGGCTTGGTGGGCTCCAACCCAGAACTCCTTCCATCCCAGTCAGACACAGGTAGCTGATGTAGTTCCCATTTATGGGTCTGGCCAGTGGCAGGGCTGAACACGTACACCACAGGCACAGATACACACACACAAACACGTTCAGTAGCATGCCTATGTACAAAAACAGAGGCGAGCACACTCATACAGAAAATAGTCAGGAATAAATCTTAGTCAGAAGATAGGATAAGATGTGGTGACAAAGTGTAGCGCTCAGCCAGGCAAGGGTACTGACCAGTAGCCTCCTTTCAGTTAACCATCCCTTTTTTATCCCCCCTCTTCTCTTTTATTTCCATGCTCATTCTTTCCTCATTCATCTTGATCTGCCCTTATCTCCCCCCAAATGAACAACCCACTCCTACATACTTTTTCCCATTGGTCCCAGTTTTGCTACACCTATGCCCACTTTTGGTGTTTCTGATCCCATTATCTAGGTCATCTAAGCTTTCTGCTGTATACTGACCAGGTTACCTATGTTCTGTTTGTATTGCAAGATTTCACTCCCCAAAAGCTTCCCAGTACTGCCCTCCAATTACCTCTGAAGTTCACTGTCTCTCAACTAACTCCCCATTAATCACCTGTCAAATCCAGTTTATACCACAGCACTGTCTGTACCCAAAGTTGGTGTTTCTGATCTCATTACCAATGTCATCTCAGTCTTATATGGTATTACTAATATGGCTACCTAGGTACTGTTGGCTTTGCAAGATTCCCCTTCCCAAAAGGCCCCCCTTGCAACTATCTGTCAAGTTTGGATATTTGTCATGTAGTTCCCCCTTAAGTCATCTGTGAAATGTGACCATTTCCCATCCCAGCACATACCTTCCCTCCACTCTTTTCTGTGCTGTCACCCTTTCTAACACCTCTCCATGCCTTTAGTTTTTGCTTTCTCTAAACCTGCCTATCCTTCCAATTGCTTATCCCAGTCATCATCCTTCTGATCGCTCTTCATCCCTGAAGATGGATACTCAAGGGAAAAACTAGGTGATTCATGAAATATAAGCAGATCTGACTTTCCCTTGGATAGGGATGGAGCTATGAGAATTTTTACGTATATTTATCCTCCAAAGGATAAAGAAGTCTCTTCATTTATACTGTTGGTTTCCCCTCCTTCAAGTCCAAGAAAAACAGCATCTTAATATAGTCTCCCTCCCTTTTCCTCCATCAGGTTTTTGCTTCTGTTAACAGGAAAACAGTCATCCATAAGGACTCCCTCCAGCAGATGTCAGCTCCTACTTCTTGTAATGAGAATTTCGCAATGAAAACAAGCAGAGAAAAGGGGATGATGAAGCAGGGCTCTTCAGCATCAGGAAGATGAAAAGTTTCCCTTCCCATTTACTAGTGGGGTGTAACAGCTGAGCTCCCATTAAACTCATGCACTCAGGATTCATTTCTTTGCTACCATTAATCACTTTATCTCTCACTGAGAGAGCAGAAAGGCACGCAGGATTCTGCTTTTTGGGATCATAACAAGATTCTCCCAATTGAATAAATTACACAGAAAAGAGTGAATAAAGAACATTTTTTTTATCAAAATTATCGAAGACTCCTCGACATTGATGTAAATAGCTATGCTCTTATGTTTTGGGGTATTTTCACATGGCTAATGCAGGGCTGAGCCAATCCAGAAGGAGCTGTCAAATTAAAACCCTGTTGCCTATATTGGTACCTATTGCTCTAATCTCCCCAGATCACACACCAGTTCAGTCAGTCCTGTTTCTCAGCTTTCCAGTTTCCAGCAACACCAAAACACAATTGTGATCCATTTACACTGCAGTAACACCTGCCAGAGAAAGGATTCGTTAGCAACCGCTCTTACAGTAAGCAGAGATATACAACAGAGCTCTAGCAGGAGCACCAGTTTTGCCATAAAATGAGCATTTTTGTAAGAGTCCTTCAGCACTATGCTGCTGTGCTTGACCTTGTTCTGAGCAGGAAGCATCACTGTCTCCTCTCTTTGAAATGGTATGTTGTGGTCCAATGCAGCCTAGAATCAAGAAGGGACGGCCTTGGTCACCGATAATTCTTGGCATCCATGCAGTAAGTAACTAGATAAACAAGGCCCATATAGCAAATTCCTTCAACTTCTTTGCAATAGATACAGCTCTGCAACTAGAGAAACAATAACTCAACACCAACAGAAAAAGTAGAAATTAAATCACTGGAGCGGGGAAGTAACTTCGAATTCCTAAAAAGGAATTGGGGAAAATGGGCAAATAAATCACACCTTGTTGTCATTGTTATATTTAAGTGAATAGGAGTTGAAGAAGATTCAATTTTGTACGCCAATACTTTGCAGAGTAATTTAATTTGATAGCATTCCATTTGGGGCACATTAAGACCCCCAAAAGCTGCTTTCCAGAGGATAAGGAACATCTGACTTTTGCTAATCAGGGCTCCTACTTCCAAGCTAGGCATCTAAAATCACTATTTCAAAATCACAGCATCCATTATTAAGGCACAGAATATTAGTGATCAATTCACTATGTCAATTCAAATTCTAAATAATTTTCATTTATTCAAATGATTGCTTCAAAGTCAAAACTGACACTTAAGCATTTAGCATTTACCTATACTCTTAAGCAATTCCTCTCCAATTATTTTAAGTGTAACCATAAAATTAATGCTTAAGGGCCAGCCAGAGTGAGGACTCACTATTGTAAACACTGCAAAAGATTAGTAAATTACAGCAGAGACCATGCAGCCTGAGCAGGCAAAACAGATAAAATGCAGAGAAAAGAATATAAACACAATGCAGAGTGATCAAGGATTCATCTTTATTTCTTTGGAAGAAAGAATAGATTAGTAAGCTACGGATAAGCTAAACAAAGAGAAGTGAAGAAAAAGAGGACATTGATACTAAAGGCAATGAGGGAGAAAGCAAGAGCAAATGTGGATACTGATATCAAAAGTAATCATAGACTGGAAAAATGGGAAAGAAAGAAAGGATTGGATAACATGATCAATTGTCTCAGAACGGAGGACATCTAGACAGAGCCCAGGAAAGATGCTGAAAGTTCAAAGGCTCCTGCTTTGCCTGCTTCCACATAATCCAATCCACTCACTTGAGGCAAGAATATACACCAGTGAGCAATTATCTACCCTCATAGGGAAAACCTTTACGTAAGCTCAGAGAAGCCTGGTTTTTCAAGTCAATATTTAACACTGTACACTCCAAAACTAAATTTATCTCAACCCAACTCCTCCATAGTGCTCAGCTCAAGCCTTAGTTTTACAAGGGTGTCCAATTTTAATATTTGTTCAATATCTTAAAGGCTAGCAGGTTCTTATTAATTTAGTAATATAGTATTTGAAAAAGAAAATATCTAACTAAACAATACCATTTAATGTTATGTAAAGTATGCCTAGGCCACTAATTATTTATTTTAAATGTTACCACAAGATTGGCTTTTCTGTTCCTTTTCAAATTTCCCTACTGCTAGCAATTTGTCACAAGCAAGCTTTTGTATGTTGGCTAACGTACTCTACACTTTGTTCTATTTTCATCGGTCTGCATGTCCACATTACAACTGAATTTACTATATATGTTGTATTTTACATATGTTGAATAATTTCTGCTCTCTTTGTTACCTCTAAAACTGGGTTTGCACAGCTCCCAAGGCTGCATACCTTTGCTGACCAGTATCTGACCACAGGCCATTTGGTTTTTGTCCATGGGGCCTCTGGTACCCTCATGTATATGTACATTTAAGGCTTCTGCCCATGCTTGTGCTCCTGTGCTCTGGTCTAGCATCATAGATAGCTCACTGTCCACAGAGTAACGAGTTGTAATTACTTTGCATTAGTTTAAAAAGTATTCATAATGTTAAGTGTTATGCTACACAACTGTACAAAGCTAAGCAAAAGCTAAAACGAGGTAGGTAATAGTCCCCTGGTCACTAGATAATAATCTAGCAGCAATTAGATAATTGTTGTTATAGCCAAAAAAGCTAAAAAAAAAAAAAAATCTCCACATTGGCCAAGACAAGCCTAGACAAAACCTGACAGATGTTGAAGTCCACACTGTTAGTTTAACACAACACTGTGACCAGTTACAAGCAAGTGCAATTCCACATTTACTGGGCTGCAAGACTATGCTATAGATCATACAAACACATCCATCGTAGTAAAGAGATTTACACAGCTCTGTTTTCCTGGGTAGCTGTACAGATCTGTAACAAGACATTGCTACCTAATATGGTTTCATTCAATGATAACAGAACTTTGCTTTATTCAGTAAACTAGCTACCTTTAATTTCCTATTGCTTTACAGTTTAATATTAGGAGCTTAGGTAAGATTTCAGTTGTTATTTCTGCTCCATGTACAAGGCTGACTCTAAAGAGCATCTGTATATCTGGTTTGGTTGCATCCTTTTCTGTTAATATCCACCTTTCCTTTCTTCTTATAAATCCATTAGGATACAAATCGCATTTCCAGAAACCCAGCTAAATAATATCTGAAGTGGTATCCCATCATTCAAGGACAAAAGTGTTTTATACTTTCACAAATGGAAGATTAAATTCCAAATCTACATTAGATACAGAAATCCTGAGTAAATGTGTAAATATTCAAGCATATGCTCTTTAACTTTAAACAAAGTGTTTGTCACCTGGCCTGGTTTGAAGCAAAACAGAACCAGTTTTCTTTTCAGTAATTTTACTTTTCAGTTAAGTCTCTAACTGAACTGTGCTCTCTGAAATTAACAGCATATTTTTCAGTCCAGGTCTGCTTCCAGAGTCATAAGGTCTGATATTTATAGTTGATACCAAGGAATCGTATGCAGAGAGGCTTTTGCTTATACTTATTTCCATAATAACCAAGGTCAGCTAACTTTGTTATGTGCCCCACTGGAGAGCTGGAAGTAGAAGAGCGTAGAGGGTTCGCACCTGTGGGGAGGAGCGGACAGGACAGGTGACCCAAACCTGACCAACAGGGTATTCCATCCCACCTGCATCACGCTCAGTATAAAGCTGAGGGATCAAAGGGGTCAGTCTCTTTCTTCAGTGGCCGGTGTCCAAGGAGGACTCTGTCTGTTCGTCTGCCTTTGATTCCAATCTGTGCATTCCTGAGTCCAGATCCAGAATGCAGTTCCCATCCATTGCTGAGTCCACTCTGGGACTTTCCCAGTGCCTGCTGGCGATGTGTTCGTCATCCTGGGAGCTTGATACTGGTTTTGTATATATTGTGTATATTTCATTATTTTCTAATTGATATTATTACTTTTTTTGTTATTATATTTCATTAAAGTAGCTTAGCTTCTTTTCAACCCATAAGTCTCTCTCCGTTATTCTCTCTTACTTCTCTTCTGGGAAGGGAGAGAGGTTAAAAAGAGCATCTGTCACTTGTTTAGTGGCCAACCCAGTCCAAACCACGACAGTCACCTCCAAATAGTTCAAATAGGAGTGAGACTAACAAAGAATAAGATTACGTGAAAACTGGAACTGAGTAAGCTTGTTTTGATTTTTCTGCCTGTGTAGCTTGTGATCCTATAAATTATGCTTGGGTCATATCTGTAAGACTATCCTCACAGTTATGTTGGTTAAAAATACTCACGAACATGCTCTGGGAATTTAAGAGTTATTAAAATACAGAGGCCCACATCAAAATAATTAAAGTTAACTTTCTAGGAACCACAAGTCTGTGGCACAATGAACAGGCACAGGGGAAAAAGTAGGCAGGGATCCCATGAATGTTTTTCTCTAGGACTCAGGCTGTAACCTTTACCATTGAGTAGCATGTGTCATACCACTGCATTTCCTGCTGAAATCCCTTTGAAGATTTTAAGTTTCTCATGCTCCTTCTAATGCCCTCAAAGCTGTTTTTTCATTTCCTTGTTTAATGTTTAACCCAGAGATTTCTCTGCAATTCTTTAATAGAGAAGTAAAATCATTGCAGTTTTTTTCCATAAAAAAAAAGTCTTATGGGAAACATTTTTATAGTGTTTTCCTTTTAAAAAATACTTATGGGAAAGTTTCTAGATCATGCAGTGAAGAGTCTATTGCAAATAAGAGAAGGTTGGAAGAAATACCATGTAATTGGTTTCCATTAATGTAACTAGGAAGCTGAGCTGAAGTTTATACAATTTTATACTTTGGGAATTGATACAGAGCAATTTCATTTTAAGAGATTAAGGTAGACATAGAAATCATAAGGTTCCATAATAAGATTTTTCCAGTTTTGTTAGAGTGGGTGTGGGAATGCCAGTCTTAAACAAAAGGTCAAAGTTGAGCATGGGAAGAAGGGGTAATACGAACTCACCAAAAACAAACAAAAAACAAACAAACAAACAAACTGTTTCTTTTTCTTTCCCTTACACCACATTTCTTTCAAATCAAAAGCCTTCTATCTAAGCTTCCGAAAAGCTAGTTTCTCAAATTTACCTAAATTCCTTACCTGATTTCTGTTGGAAGCTCAGAAAAAACCAAAGCATTCCTAGGGAACATTACAGTTTCAAGGATGCACTGTTTTCCAACAGAAAGGCATTCATTCCAAAAATTGTGAACACTTTCAATATCAATACCAGTGTTGGCTCAACCATTTCAGATGAACATTTCAGTCAACACTTCTGAATTTTGTTATATTAATTCATTTTCCTGCTATTCCCATAACTTCAAGTATTTGAACTTAAAAAATTATTTCTGCTTATTTTGAAAGGTGTTTCAGAATTCCATTTAAAAACCTTGAAGGAGAAGGCAAATAAAGAAACATCCCTGCTAAACTTATTGCATATTTAAAGTCTTGTCGGTTGCTGGTTTTTTAGTCTTTAGTGCTGGAAAAGAGAAACAGCAAATTATTAGAAGGTCCAGCAGAGAAGCAGCTGGCGTATACACTGTAATAGTAAAGGTTTTATATGCTAACCCCTACAAATAAATGGAAAAATCTCTCCAACTCCAGTAAAATTAGTGCCTATGCCTGATCTTATTAAGATGACAGTTTTGCCCCCTTTTTTTTTTTAAAGTACTACTGCTTTCTTTAGGTTTTCCTAGGTTTTGGAGAACATTTGCCTGTTCACTCTTGTCTGAATACTGAGAGTTTTATTATGCCTTAAAGGAGTATAAATAAAACTATTAAATAAACATGCATTTTTCTCTTCCTAAATCTCATGGTGAAATTTATTTTCAAAGTAGGTATGTCCTTCATTTCTCCTATTGTTTGCATATGCTAATTTCTATGCAGATCAAATGTTTGACACATTCTAGTGCTTCAAGTTCATAATCACAAGACAAAACATATTTATGCGACTGAAGAGTGGTGTGCTCAGTTTTTACTCCATGTGAAAATGGTATGGAAAAAGCCACAGCTCCAATATATGTGGCAACAGGGAAGTGAAGGGAAGGCAATTTTTTTTTTTTTTTTTTTTATGATTGCTGAATAGAAACTGGATGAGAAAATAACATCTTTTGCTTTTTACTCTCTCCAGAGACCACCTGAGAACTTCAGCTTATGAAAATAAGCTGTTCAAATAAACTATTTTCCCCTGTTCTGAAACAGCCATGTTTCTTTGATAAGCAAGAAAGAATTGCTTAACTTCCACAGAAATTAGTGGTGTTAAATACATGTGTATCCAATAAAGGTGTAATGAAGGACACCATATCATGCTGAGTATAAAGTGACCTCAGTTTACAAAGATAAAGCAACAAAAAAACCTTTGCCTGACAGAGCTGTTCTTCGCCCTGCAGTCCTTAATGGCGCTAGCTGAACTTGCCCCATTGCAGTCTCTGCTAAGCAAGGCTGAGGAGGAGATAGATTTAGACTGTGCTGTACCCTACACTCTCTTTCCTGGCTTTTGCCAGCTATGGCTGTGCCTGTAGCTGCAAAGAGTTTAAAAGCATATTACCTACACATGCGATGGATTGGACTTTTTAGATCAATTTCAGCTTATATGTGGATCAGTAGAGCGTGTTGAGCTGGTTCCATCCCATTACTGCGTTGCATCAGACCACCCCTTTTGGGCAAGCGGTACACAATGCGTTTGCGTTTGGTTATGACAATCGCTATGAAACTGGCAACCTAGCCTGTGAATTTGTATTGCTTTTTCAGACTCATGATGCTATTTCCAGAAGCCCCTCATCTGCAAACCAACATACATACAATGTCTTCTGTCCTTTTTTGGAAACAAGAAGTTATGGTCGATTTAGTCCTAATCAATACATTGCATGAAGTTAATCAGTTTGTCTTATTACAGATCTTTAAATCTTAAGAATGTTGGAAACTGAAGTTTTGCTTAGCATAGGTACTAGATTGGTGAAGCCTTCCTCATTGCCCAAGCTGTAACCTAGCAGCACAGTGAACTTTGGCTGAACTCCTTAGTCCAAGAAGAATGGCTAGTAGTTTTGTATGACTTTGATACATTGAAATTTAACTAACATAATGAAATTGTATAACTAATATTAATGAAGATTGTATGCTTGAAATATAATGCTTGGAAATTAAGAAAGGGACCATTCTACCTAGAGTCAGCAGAAGACAGATGAATTTCAGGTGCAGATAGTGAAGAAAGGGACCATTCTACCCAGACTCAGCACAAGACTGATTAGATCCAGGTGCAGATGGTCCAAAGAGATCATGGAACTGTGTAAGAAGGTAAAAGTGGCTGCACCAAAACTCCGGTCATCGAAGAGGACACGTAACCGTTGAACAATTTGATTGGACAAAATACATGTTTGTCACGTGAACAGATGCATGAAGAGCTTATGTCATAGATTGTGAGGCTTGAAAAAGCACAGGAAAATAACCAAGGGGTTTCCTTTTCTTGGGGGCACCCTGCTTAAGCTGTATTAAATCGACTCTGTGACAGAACCTAGGGTTCAAACTCTTTTTTCCAGTCAGAGACTAAGATTGGATCCAGCTGCATACAGACTCCTCTCTGAGAAGGAGTTTAGAAAGAAAGGGGGTCCAGTATGAACCTCCTGATTCGGTGGCAAGGTCTTCCCAGACTCTTTTTCAACAATGAATTATCTCATATTAGATCGGTCAACAAATGTGAAAAGTAGTATTGCTTGATAATGACTAAGTTCCAAGCCCCTTGTGAAATTATTTATATATTTTCCCCTGCTTCTCCCTTTTTCCTCCCCAGATTTCCTCTGTTCCATTTCCTTAATTCCTGATGTTTCACTTGTGCTCTATCATTTTACGCCAAAAATTAATGCCCTTACTAGTCACCTGTTAGTTACAAGTCACTCCTACGTGTTTTTTCAGACATCAAAAAACAGATACAAGAACTGTTCAAAGAGTGATTTTTATTTGCCATCATACCTACGTGAAGTCAAAGCTAATGAGTTTGAAAATCATTTGTTTTAACTCTTTTGGCGGTGCAGTGAGAAATAACCAAATTAAAAATGCCCTATAAAACTATTCATTCTTTCTTCTAAACAGAATATTTTCTATGATCCTGCCTATAAGCTAAATCTTTCAGAAGCAACCAGAATCTCAACATGAATTCTTTTATGTAAAAGACTATGTATTAATGCAGAGCACACAATGTCTATATTGAAGAAAGACAGTGGTCACCTGAAGGTGAAGACTCAATATTTAAAGGCTGTTGAAGCTAGAAATGAGGGAAACTATCCTTACAGTATAGAAATAGCTCACAAGATAGAAGAATTTCCGGGTGTTTGCAAGTTCTGCAAAGGCTTCTGAAACTGAAATGTAACTGGGACACAGACTGAACTTCAGAGTTGGAGGTTTGGTGTTTTTTTGTGTTTTGGTGGCGGTTTGGTAGGATCTTTTTGTTGCTGTTGTGTTTGGTTTTTTTTTAATGTACTCAGACTGCAGGGACAGCAAAGCTTCATCAGCCTTTAATTCCACAGAGGAATGCATATGAGGGAAAGAGCTGTCATTTTAAAAGGTGTTTTCTGCTGTCTGCATGCCCCATCTTTAGCCTTCCCCTGAGAATACAGTGCCAGAGGAAAAGCACTATAGTTCTGGATTGAAAGCCCTAGGGATCAGAAGGTTATCCCAAACAGGGAAAAACCTGTGCAGGTACAGCAAGGCTCCCCTCCACTCCCCTTCTTTAATTTGAGATCAGCCTGAGATTTCAGTTGAGCTGCTTCCAGCTATCAGGATAGCAAAATATTTATAAAGTTGATTTGGTGCTCTCATGTTAGGATATTATACAGAGTCTGACACTTCTCGAGAAAACTGACTCACGTCAAATCACCAGTCTCTGGCAGAAATTATATTTAAAACATATGTTGCTACCATAAAGTGCTGGTTTTATTTTAGGAAGAGATGAATCTGAAGCAGTCCGCATTGCATAAAGAACTACCAACATTGCCATATGCATATGCTAAAGATTTGGTTCTGAAAGCTGCCTTTTACTTCTGAAGCAAAAACTGTTTTCGATCTCTTAAGTGAAGTACAATAGCACCAACTGCTGCTGTTTCAACCGATGACTGCTAGATCCTATTACTATAAAAGCATGAATTACTTTCCAGCACAAAGGCTCATTTACCTCCTGAATCAGCTGCAACCCATCTTTGGCCTTAGCTGCCAATGAAGCTCTTTCATCTCTATTCAGATGCAAAGCTCCCTGATCTGTATGATAAGATAGAAACCACCATGAGGAGGGGGAGACACAGCTAGAAAACAACTTTCTGTTTACAAAACAACAACAAAAACATCTCCCCCAGAGAAGTCAACGGAGAAGTATTTTATTCTTGCCACTAGATATTATTAAAGAACTCCTGTGTCATCCTTTAGCTTTGAAATGGCCCTTACAGATGTTACATATCTCTGTCACATATGTCTGTCCCGCCTCCTTTGACTTTCTCAGTAATGATGAGCAACACAGAGATGCACTGAATATCCAGAAGCAGACTTCAGGGTCTAACAAAAGAAAAAGTGTTGGAGCTGAGCAGCTGTATTTATCAAATGTTTTGAAGAGTTTGACTTGCACTCCTTTACTAAAGTCTCCTCTAATAAAATATTTGGGAAAGGAAGCGATTTTTACACAGAAAAAAAAAAAAACACCATTGCACTCCTGCTCTATTCTTATTCATAGAAATATTCTTTCACACATGATGCTACGCATCAACAAAATACAGTAGATTGTGTGGGTTTATCCTTTAATAATTTGCAGGTAAAAATAATGGAGCAATTACAAGGTAATGTTTACACCTGTAAAGAACCCCAATGCTCAAAGTTAATGGCTAATAATATTCAACATCAGTAAGAGGTTAAAAGTTATTCATAATTTCTGGTTGCCTCTGAAGTATAGCACACATCAGGAGCACATCACCTTACAGTCTTCACTCTGGTCAGAGATAGTTGGCAGTTTTCTAAGTACGATTATGTCCTCTAATCTGTGCTACAATTTGATTATTACAGCTTTGGTGTTTATCAGCATTACGATAACTACAGAATTCCAGAGCACTAAAACTTTGACTGCTGCTTTTGGACAATTAGAAATGTGCAACAAAATACTTCTGCAAAGCTCAGGAAGGAAATTTTTAAATATTATATACAAAGACATCAGACTGTTCATTAATGCAAATATATTGATGACATCCGTAAACACTGTTTGGAAAGATAGCACATCTGCTTTTCACCTCTAACAGTTCTACTTTCAGAACTAAGCAAATCATATTAAGGTACCAGCTCTAACCCAAAAGTTAACGCCCAAAATCAAAACCACTGTCCCAAGATAAACCACACTGTAGCTGATAATGTGCACTGGAAAGCCAGATAATGGTCCTTTCATTTGCAATGGGTACATACGTTATGCCACCTTCCCACACAGGAATTAACTTCTTCATTTTGATCCATTGCATTTCCCTATAAAGGGAACAGATTGCCTTTGTCAAATGAGCGAACTCTGGAACCAGTTCAACATCTTTCAGGGGCAAAACGTTTGCAGCAATTGTTATTTTTAACATGTATGAACCTGTTCTACTAAATTTCCTTCTAGCATTGTCCAAATAAACCTCTCTGATTATGTAAATGTTTCATATGTTCTAATTTTTCTTTTTTTGAGCTACTTTGACAGCAAGTGACATTCTTGTGAGAGTTACAGCAGACTGTATTTTCTGTTACAGTAAAGCAAATCTCTCCAAATTTTTTTTTCTGTACAGCAGAGAGTTTCATCCTGTAATTCCTACATCTAACATCTCTAAAACTCATTATTCCATGTGCATATTGAAGAATCTCAGTCTCTAATAAGCACCCACCTAGATTTTTTCTTTTGACTTTGAGTAATAGTTTATATATCCATTTATACCAGGGATCATTGCAAGCAAGAATCCTACACCCTCATATTTATCAAACAGGGCATCTTGGTGTACTTCATACAAACAAGTGTTGAAGGGTTGCTTTACTAAGCAGTGAATCAGTCCTTGGTGCCTCAACAATAGCAGAAAGCCTCATAAAAGCCTTGAGTTTATCCTGAATAGTTCCTTTTATGTTAGGAATGGGGATGCTTCTCAGGAGGTTCATGACCTTGCCTGAGTTCGGGTGGAACATGCCACAGATAAGACCAGATTCCATTTGGCAGCCTTGTTGCAGGCCAGCAGAATCTGCTGTGCACTTGAAAAAGGCTTGTGACAAGGCCCTAGCTCTGGATTTATCAGCTAGCAACACAAACAGTTGTCCGAAAACCTATTTTTGTAAGAGAAACCTTCCTGATCTTCCCTGCATGAAGAACTGAGTACTGATGAGAAGGCAAATTAATTTATTGAGTTGTCAGAAAAAGCACAGGGACACCAAAGCACAAAACCACCCCATGTTTTGTATGAAGATATTTTATCAGAAGGGATTAAATCGCCTCCAATACCTTGTTAGAGGCGAGAGCTATGGGGAAAGATATCATTACAGAAGAGTGCAATAGCAAGGTAAGCAAGTAAGTTACCAGTGGTTAAAAAGAAGGCCCAACAAGTATAATCATAATCAGTTCCCTCACAAGACAGCCTTGGTAGAGGTATCTTTACTGTTAACCTTCTCAGGAACTGCAAAACAATAGGGTCAAAAACCTGGATGCTTCCTGAAATTGATAGGCTGATAGGTAAAAGAGCTCTATTAATAATCTCACTTGGCATACAATGGAGGAATTTGAGATCTCTACACTTAATTAATCCAAAACACTCAGTACTCAGTTCCAGTAATGAGAAATGCTGAAAAGCTGGTTCACTATGTGAGGTACATGCATCTCAGATCTTTATACTGTTAGTGAAAAGTCCCTTTACTGATGAGGAGCAATCGCATTGAGAAAAAGATTGATTCTGTGAGACAAACCACAGTGAGACCAGATCAGTGAAACTTCAAGACCTCTGTGAGATTCGGGAGAATAAAATAAGATCTTAGAATGTTCATAAGATGCATAAAGCTATCTGTATAACAGATTTTTGCCTTGTGTCTCACCCTAACTGTCAAAGCCACCTTCTGTCTTGCATCAGTCAATATCTTCAGGTGGAGGGGAAGAAGCAACATACCCTAAATTAAACTAGGAAGATAACAGGTAGAGACCACTGACTACCAGGCTTCAGATTTAAAAATATCTGATTACCCTGTTACCTTGTCAGGGACAAACAGAAGTTTCTCAGGATAACCTGAAAAAATAATATCCTCAGGACAGCAGAATCTCCTACTTATGAAAAGATATAGACTAACTCATTCACCAGTGGTTAGAAGATCAAGGAGGTAAACTGATAGGCAGATGGGTCTAATTATTTGTGCATAAGTCTCAGAGCTCAGCTACTTTCTGAGAGGGAAAAATTTCAGGCCAATTTGTTTGGATTTCATCTGAAAATCCCCAAATTCTGAATTGCTCTGCACACTGTTGAACACTGCAATGAGGTTCCTCTGAATACAATTGCTATTCCAGGACAGATGCAGCCATGGAAACAGATTTGGATAAGGAATGGTGGTGAAAAGATGCCAGCTCTGGATGTGCCCCACCACTGTGACAAGAAGCACCTCACGCTCTGACCAGTAGCTAATAAGGAACAAGGCATTTCAGACAGACCACTATTCCAGTGAATATCAAAATTACACAATAATATGTCAAGGCTTACAACCGGTTGGAAGGTAGGGAGGACTTTGCAAACATAGGGAGCAGTGTGACACAAAAAGCTAAGACTGAATGGGGGTAAAAAGGTACTGGGGAGATTTGAAGTCACGGATTATAAAGAGCCTGCTCCTTCTTTACTATCCCTTTTCAGTCAAACTGGCCAGGCAGCTACAGAAACAGGGTCACCCCATTCCCACTACAGTGAGCTGCTAGAACAGCCGGGAGCTTGGTGAAGCACCATAGACACTGACAGCGTGGCCTCCTGGCCATCTCACCAGCGTGTTCAATACTACACTGAGCACACATGTCCCACAACACACGTATATGTACGAAGGTTTCCACTTCAACAGGTCTCTGCAGTTTGTAGGTTTATTTTTAACCAAAAAAAGTTATTTCATATTGAGTTGTTATACATGGATTGAGGGGGAGGGATTGCAAGACAAAATCTACTTTTTTGTTTCATCTAACTGTTCACCCCTCCAATCTTTTTTTTCACCTCAGTTCTCTAGATTCAACCCCAATTCACGACTAGCTCCATCCTCCCACCATGTGCCATTTCTTTCCCCCGAGTATATTATTCATTAGAAAGCATTCAGCATTAATGCTGACTTCAAATTAAAAAGTTGAATTTACTTCACTTATGTGCCCAAACAGACTATTGGTCATGCGGAAAGAGTTATTTTTCCTGTGAATATAAAAACATTAAGCTTTGTGAAGGACGCTTACATCTCCCACAACTACTGTGGGTAGCACACTAATTTGCAGTAATACCTGGCTCAGTTCAAACATTTCTGTGAGAAATTATCATTTTAGCCTATTAGCAAGTTGCTTATGAAATGTTTCAGATGTAAGGGTTATGAAAATAAATGAGGGCTAATTATATCGGAAGTCACCTATCTAAATCATCTTGGCAACTCTGGAAACAGATGAAATTTCTATAAAAAGCTTGTTTAAAAAATGAGGTTTCATGCTATGGTTTTGATTTCCACCTATAAAAGTGTATCACACTGGTTTGAGGGAAGGTTTACACAAATATTAAATTTAGACAAGACTAGAAACACTGTGATTATTCTTAAAATGTTTAGATATCAATTAATAAAACTATGGTTGTCTTGATAACGGAGGGAAAAAGTAATAGGTAACACTTAAAGGCAGCAATACATTTTTCCATCAAAAAATTACTATTATGGGTACAGGCTTGTATTTATTTAAAGCACGTTACAAAAAGTAACTTTCTCAATCTGGATCTGAAAGAAATACAAAGCAACTCTCGTAAGTTCTTTTCTGCTTAAGCCGAGGTAGGTGTGAATTAAGCAACACTACTAATCGGCAGGGGAAACAATCAGCAAATAAACTTGATTGTTAATATTTACATAGGAAAATCATCCTGGCCATTATTAGAAGATTACTCAGAACAACATTTAAATAACACCGCCTTCTGCTAATTATAAACTGATTAAACTGAGGAGACTACTGAAACGCGGTAACAGGCCTGAAGGCCAAAACTTACCCCTTTCCTCTGCAGCCCCAGAGCTTCCTCCTCCCCCGGGGCCAGGTACCTCACCGACATGGTGACAGGAGAGCAAGGGGAAAATAACATTGATTTTGTTAAAACTGCTAGGGGTGGCCTGCGAGTGGGCAACCGTCGGGCACTGGGCTGCAGCCCTTAGGCAGTGCCTGAGGCGGGGGGCTCCTGAGGGGCCTGAGGCAGGGGGGGCACTCCTGAGGGGCCGCTTGCTGCCGCCCAGCAGGCCCCCACGCCGGCAGGGGTGCCCTCCCGGCCCTGACAGGAGGCAGTCCATCTTCTGCCGCTACAAGCGCATGAGGGAGTCAGCCTTGCTTTGAAGCAGTGGTTATTGTTCATTTTCCCTGGAAAGCACCGGTAAGTCTGGTGTCATGGAAGCCCTCCACTCAGTAAGGAACATCAACACATGACTAACTTTAGGTGCCTCTATTTAAAGGCAGATATATGATTAACCGGGGTCCCAACATTGAATGACACATTACATATCTCTACCAGATACGAGAATGATCAGTGGCCTTGAAACACCATGAGATAGTAAGGAGACAACTTGGGGGACATTTGTGGGCTCACAGAAAAGTCCGTGTCGCTGGAGATCCCCAGGTCCAACCTCCTCTGACAAGCGGGGCCACAGACTAGGTTATCCAGAGGGAAGTTAAGCCAAGTCTTGGCTACTTCCAGTGAGGAAAAGTTTCCACCACTTCATGAGCAACCAATTCTTATGCTGAGTTGCGCTAATGAAGGGGTTTTTTCCTCTTTTTTTTTTTCTTTTGTTCAGACAGATCTTCCCCTGAAGCAGCTTGTCTCTGTTGCCTCTTGTCCTGTAATCTCGCATCTTTGTGGGAAGAAAGAACCGCTGTCTCCTGTACAGCTACCATTTGGGTAATAGAAAACACAGTAGATCTTCCCTGAGCCTTCAAAAAAACCGTGTTCATTTCTCTTCCAGTGATGAAACGAACACTGAAGTCACAGGAGAAACATACTACATAAACAAAAAAACCAAACCTAAACAAAGTGCATTCTTCTAAAAAAAACCCCTTATACAAAGTGTATCTGTACCCCTGAAAAGTGAAAACAAAGTAATCTGTTTACATTGAATCATCTAAATATAACCTCCATTTAAAAAATGTTTTATATAACAGAGAAGTCCCCCAAAGGACTAGTTAGCAGAACTTACATTAGCTACAAAGTTGCTCCCACCACTGCAGGATCAAACTCAAGATGAAGGCTACTAGGTGAGTACAAGTTTTAGGCTAAGACTACAGGCTGTTTGCTTATCCTGAAGGCTTAGATCTTTCCACAGCAACCGAATTAGCAGTAGCAAGAGCCTAAGTTTCATGGATTTTTTTCATTAAATGTATGTTGGCCGTTCTTGACCTTTTTATGCAGAATTTAGAGTGAGCTTCAAGGGTGCACCTACATTAGTGCTGCAGTTTGGATGAGGAACATGTTCCCACAGAAAACCAGAACATTTCCTGCTTAGTTTGCTTGCACTCTGTTGTTGCTTGCTACGTAGGCTTTCCACATCTAATTTAGTTAGATAAATTTACTTTAATACTGGAAATACTTGATCTAGAATCATTAATTTTCTTTGTGCTCTTTTGCAAGCATAATAGTTAAAAAGACATCTGCGGAAAATTATAGGAAAATCGTACTAGCTCTGCATGACACAAATAATGATATTAGGGTTCGCACTTTATCCTGTAACTTCAGAAAATCAGGTTTATCATTCTGTTAAAAGATGCACATATTACTTCAAATAATTGGAGTTAAAAGGGGTGTAACAGGAAGGTAGACGTTAATAGCGCAGAATTTCTTTGTAAAGCGCACAAGGCATGCCATTTAGAAGCATAAGTTAACAGCAATCATTCATACTCTCCAGCAGACAGCAGGTGGAATTTTTGCCTTCCAGGCATATATATGATATTTGGACTTGCTACCTTCACAGGAAGGCAAAGAAGTTATCAAACTCTGGTATCATTAGGTAAAAGCAATAAATTTCTGGAAAATTTAAAGACTCCAAGTAATCCATCTCAAAATCAATACTTTACAATATCATTTATATCAATCACGTTACAGGATTGCTGATGCAAAATGAACCTGGCCCTACACAAGCAGCTGCTTTTTCAGACACAGGTGGGGACTTACAGCTTTTCCCTAACTTTAAAAAACTTAATACTTTTTTTTCCATTGTGATCAATTTCCAATAGTAGAAAAACTGCTGTCTTTAGCAGTTATTAGCTACACACTCAGCTAATGTAAAAGCTATGTCAATTTACCTCATGACCTAAATTAGGGTTTTGCAAGGTCAGCTAGCTTACCCAGGGAGAAAGATGCAATAGTTAGCTGAGTCAGACAACCACTTCATTAAGATTGTTTCAGTTGCACATTCTAATAAAGGAAATGGCACGATGAAAAAGTTGCATCATTTTTATAGCACGTAAATCTTAACCTGAAAGTTCCCGTATAGACTTTTTCTGACATTTCAGATAATAGAGAAACTACATATCACTTCCTCTAACCTCCAGAGCCTAAACCCACAGCAAAACAAACAAAAAGTTAAGCTAAAATAAATCATGATTGCCTGTAGCCACTGTGGAAATATGACTCCTTTGATGGTCCTCACCCTCCTCACCTTATCATCATTTTATGACACAGCGGAAACCCCATTTCTCTGTCTTGTTGCTAAAAGCTTCAAGGTTATTGCTGGTTTTTAAGGAGTCTCTTAGTCTGAACACAATGCCATAGACTGCATTTCTAAGTGTGGTATGGAACATTAAGAAAAGCCAGACATTTATCTCTGTGTTTCAGATATAAGCTTTATCTTGTGTTTTACTACTATAAAAAAAAATTGACGTGGATATGAAACGGTCAATGACTGTTTACAAGGCCAGCAATATAGTACTGGTCAGATGAATTATTTTTACAGAAATAAAAAGTGGGCAGGTACTACGATACTGTAGAAAGATGGGAGACTGAGAAAACAACTGGAAGTAAATGCTGTGAACAAACCAATGGACAGGATCTAAGAAAACTTTGCTACAGGCTGACATAGTGTGGGAATGACGACTTATTATGCATTCATATTCTTGTGCCCTCAAAACCCCATTATTAACCAATGACCACAATCCACATATTTTTCCATTTTTCTCTTCCCAGATACACTACCACCTGCAACAGATATTATTTCCTGTCACAAGAGATACTGTATATTTAAGGAGCTAAAAATTAGAAAATATTTACACCCACCCCCTCCCCTGAATGACTGGTAACACATCTGAAGGCATTAATCCCAGAAATAACAGTATAAATCACGATTCCAGAATATAAGGAGAGAAACACATTAAAAAAACATGTTGCACAACATGATGCACAAAGAATTGTTGGGCTAGCAGCGGCAAATTTATTACCATTTTGACTTGCAGACCGTGTGAAAGATGAGAATGGTTTGAAGATAACTGCATGACATATCAGGACCATCTCGTATTAAGTGGATAAATCCCTAACATATTCAATGCATTTAGCAGATTTTCAGCAGATTTTGTTCTGCTAAAGTTCTGAAAGGCTATTTCTTGCTTTGGCAATGGCTAGAGAACAGTCTTCTTCAGTCTGCATCAGTGTAAAAATAAGCCTCCTGAGAGGCAAATTATTAAATGCAGAGTTGTCCTTAGCCACAATTTCTTAGGTAGCCTAGTTACCATATTGACTATTGTCACATGTTGTATGGCCAAATGACAAATTTGTTCTGAAAGAAAATTTCAACATATGGAGAGCACTGCAATTTAATTTTGATACATTACAAAAGTAATGATGTAAAAAATTACAACGTGCATCATGAGGGATGCACATTTCTTCTCAGTGGAATAATGTGAATGTACATGCATATAAACACAAAATTAACTGTAATTTTGTACTTACAAGATTATCCAGCTGGCTTGACATTTGGGGGAAAGAAAAGGCTAGATGAACAGACCAACAGATACTGACCAAACCAGAAAAATCAAGATTAAAGTGAAAATCAGTCAAATTCAGGCCAGATTTTATATCATTGAGTGAATTTGTAGATCATTCAATTTGATAAGCTGAAACAAGATTATTGGGAAGGCAATTTAGGGCATTAGTCCAGAAACAAATTTTTTCTGCACAGACTTCACAATGAATTGTTGTAAGCCTATTTCAGTCTAGTAATCTCATTTTAAGAAGATTTTCTAGGTTTGGTTTTTTTTTTGGTTGTGGGGTTTGTGTTGGTTTTTTTTCTTTCCCCCCCATCTTTAATCCCATTATTGCCTTTTTAGCAACTTTTCAGCAACCAGACTAATCACTTCCATCATGCATAAAACAGGGGCTCTTTCATACAAGTTTTATTACAGAATAGAAAGATCTCCTCTCTCCAATGGAACCTGCAATCTAAGTTTTACACAAGATGCAACAAGTGAATTTAAACAAAGTTAGGTCAATGGATGGCTGAAGACATCTACCATACAAAGTGGCTATACATGACATTCTGAAGTAATTAAATTAATCTTTCACTCTAACACCTGTGCTATTTGCAGGATCTTCAGCAGTGATATTTGTCATAAGAACAAGTGGAGCACTGCTAAATAATTTCATTCTATTCACTTTGGTTATATCTTTTTAAAACCCACAGACCCATTTTCAGTAGCATGTTAACATGAAGAAAATCATGACAGCCATTCTCAAGAATACCAGAATGAAGAACACCTGGCAGACAACCAAAACAAGTTATACGACTGGGGATTTGAACATGTAAAAGACCACCTCCTTTCTCACTGCAGTGATTGTGAGTAGGAACGCTTGAATTAAGGAAGGGGTCAGCCGTGATGTCCCACTACACACAAAGAGGCAGCTGGTGAGGTACCGTTCAGTTACATCATGTTTTCCTGTGACCATAGGAACTTTTTAAGGGCAGGCTGCAAAATTTATCAATAACTCATAGCCCTAGAAAACAATGAAATCCATGCTTTCTGCTCTTAGGATTAGTATTAGTTGCCGTGGTCACCTCACAATTGTTATGAAATTGTAAATAGCTCTGACTATTACAAGTGTTGAATTGCATCTGAAAAACAAGTATCAATTTTTTATTTTCTTCACTGTTCATAATTTTGTTACATTAGGTCTGTCTCTCACAAAATCAATAACAAAGAAAACTAGTGTGGTGCTCCTCAAATCATTTGCCAGCTGCTGAACAAAGGCTGTCAAGTAATTAAGTGGTTAGATTTCATTTGGTCTCAGGTTAAGATTGACTCAGCTCAGCGGAGCTCAGAATAATCATTCACCATTTTGCTCTTAATACTTATCTGCAGTCACAGGGAGAAATTTACAGTTAAAGATCCTTGGAGAATAACTAGAGACATTATAATAATTAAGGAAATAATAACTAGTATGTCTTCAATATTTTTCTGTTCAACACCTCAAAGCTTCATTACTACAGGTCAAAACTAAACTAGAAAGAAGCACCATGGTCAGTAGGTCATACTTGCCCCTTTTTTTAATCTATACATATATTTTTAAAGTTTGTAACCAGCTCCTTGATACGTAATAGGGAGGAGCTTGTGCTTCTTGCGCGTCCACTGCCCTGTTCATGCACTGATGAAGACGGGGCAGAGCAATAATTCATAGATGTGCACTGGGCTGAGGTCCTGAGAAAGCTTGCAGGTTTGGGACAGTCCCAGTTTGAGAGACACAAGCAGAAAGAATGCATCAGGGAAGATGATGAGGGGCTGGATGGGTCTCCTGGATAGGATTTCAAGAGGGCAGGAACAAGTGAAAAATTAGAAGCAGTTTCATTGAGGTATTTTTGACATTTTGTCTCACCAATAAAAACCTATTCTGTATTATGTAACTACAAGGTTGGTCATGAATGATGGGAACAAGAGAAACATTTTTTTTGGTTTCTTCTTTCACGGCTAAGTTGACTATTGCATTTAGAAAGACATCCCACTTTTGAAAGTCCTCAAGATATTTTTGCTAAGAATTTTCAAGAGTTGAATTGAGCTGATACGAAACTATTAACTCAGTAATATAGTCCAGATCTTAAATAACAGGTCAAGTGGCAAGACATACATAAAAATTTAAGATTTATCAAAGCAGTCATTTAACACAAATTTATGACAGTTACATGAGAGTTTAGAGGTTTAACCTCATGAGAAATGTCTTCTCCTTTCATTCAATAGTGGCTGTCCTCAGATCCTTACAAGATTTCATTTTAACTTGAACCTTCAAAACCACTTAAAATTTGGGCCCACTGACACAGTTACGCTAGAATGTATCATCTACAAACTCATTTAATCTTCAAGCAACTGCAGCTAAAGATTTACCTCTGACAGTTTTCAGCGATACATGCAGGAACCTTGTGAAGCAAGTAACCAGTTTTTCTGAATTTGAAATAAAACACACTACAGCGAAGGAATTCACAGATGCAAATAAAAACCATAAACCACGATACTTTTCTTACAGATTTTATGTACCACCTCATATCTTTCAGTTGTACATGTGAACTAGTCTCTGCAATAAAGTTTCAAACATTTGAGATTGTTCTTTGCATTTGCATTCTTATTTAAAAAAACATAAAAATTTTGTTTAAAGAAAAATTAACACAGTAAATCAGTCTGGATGCATGGCCTGTCACTGTGCACTACCTACCAATGAATTTTGCTTGATTAGATCTCATTATCCTCAAACCTGCCCTCTATGGTAGCATCACCACTGGGAATGATCTATAGACAAGTCAATGACAGCTGAACAATGGACTTGATGTTACCCACTGGATCACAGATCCATTAAGAAACCATCTTTATCAAGTGCATAAGCTCCACTTAAAGAACTTCAAGTATGAAGTGATCTGTTTTCAATCACTGCCTCGGAATTGTTGTATCGTGTTAGCACTTGTAGGGTAAAAACAAATCAAAGAAGGTAAACTGCACAATTGCTATTGAAGTATGTAACTGTACAGAAAACGAAAGTAAAACTGCCATCTCTCTTCAAAAAAAAAAAAATCAGTTAAGTAACAAATGAGCAACTCAGAATATGACATTCAGAGATTCCAGTTTGTGGCACATTCTTCCACAGATTAGTTGAACTGTAACCTACTTGGCCAACAGTTTCTTCAGGCAGGGATTTTAATTTTTCATGAACACATTGCTCTAATAAAGTCCTTGGCATTAGTTATGGCTTTTGAATTAAAATGCATTCCTGACATTGAATTTTAAAACCCCAAAGCCATTAATTTTGACCAGCTTTCCCCGCCCCCCACCCCCTGCACAGTGTTTGCAAGAATTAGCAACTAAGTGCATATTTCACCAGCAAAAGAGTGAAAGCTGTACTAATAAAACTTACTTTTGCAGGTCCCTGCAGAGAATGGTAACATTTTATACACTGACTGCATATTAAATGAAAGTCAAACCCAAATTTGCTGTTCTGATAAAGGCTTATCTGTCCAATATCACATAACAGTTCAACTTACGATCAAGGGCAACTTAACACACAATCCGCTATCTACGTCTGTCTTCTGTATTCAGAAATAAGGTTTACAGCATTGCAGAAGTGTTCTATAAATTGTCTAGCTCAAGCACTGACTTTAGTACCTATTTGTGAAACTATCTTCCTACAAAAATTTCCAGGTAATAACTAAATAGCTGAGCCTACTCAATTGAAGATGCTGATCTGCAATTTCTTCAGGTATGCAAGTCCCTGTGGTTGCCCTACTTTACCTTACAAAAAAAATCCCCCCTTTGTCTGCTTTGTTCAGGGTAGCATTCAGAAAGTTCAAATAGTATAAATCATAGGTATTTTAGTTTTTAATATAGAAATCATTACTTCAGATATATCTACTGGCCCCTATAACCTTGCTACTAAAAGAAATCATCACCTGCTGACAGTATGGGAGCCCAATAGCTGACTTCAAACCAGTTTTCATCTTGTTTTATCTTGTTTCATCTCGTTCATCTTGTATTTATGAAACAGTGCAGAGTTACGACACTTAAGATGCTTAATAGAAACGGCCAATTTGATATCTGATTCCCATGCTAGTATCATTCTATTGTTCAATAAACTACAGTCAGTGAAGTAGCTCAGTTTTAGTTATACATTTTAATTGAGTACAATTTACACACTTTATACACCTCTAAGTAGTGTGTCAAATTTGCTCAACAGTAAGAATGCAGCTCACTACAACAGATGTCTGATCCTCCAGCTTCCCCAGTTCTTAGCATCAGTTTTCTTTATTACTCCACATTAACTTGTAGATAAATTAAGCATAACGTAAGTGTCTAAAATTCCAGCTGTGTTGCAAAATGCTGCTGTAAGGCTAAATTTTTAAGTCCAAGTAGTTTCATAATCTATGTGCAGTTATTTATGAAGGCAGCAGGAATGCTATTCTGACAACCTAATTAAACTTCCAATAATGTCAGCAGGAATCTGATTGCAAAATGGCTCATTTTATAAACATCACTACTTTTACGACTGACAAAAATATGCACGATCAGGTGCCAACTCCTTCACAAATACATATTTTACAACTTATGTCGTAAATTGCTTGCAAGTACAAAATTCTAAGATGTTAAAGGTCTATGCTCAATCCATAAAAAATGGCACAGTTCATACAAAGATTTAATGGATTTTGCTCTTCTGCCAGTTTCACATCCATGTAACTTCACTAGTTTCAGAGGAGTTACTCCCAGTATATACATAAATTTACATCTAAATCAAGCCATCTCCTGTATACAATATTGGACATGGGATTACGCATGCGTTTAAAACACAAGTGAAATACAGGACAGAGAAAAGGTAATTGGACCTTGCCTATTTTAAGACCACTATATAGTCTGTATAGCACAGTGCACATAAGGCACACATTTCTTCAGAATTTGCTTTTTAAGTTTGCTGCCCATTGTAGAAGCCATGAAGTACTGATTAAATCTGAAAAAAAATTACATTTCTAATTGGAAATGTTTGAGAGTTAAAAACCCATACATTATATCCCTCTGTTTAAAGCAGTAACGAACCCTAAACTGAACCACTTCCTCATGGTAGCAATTGCTGTTTATAGCCATTACAGCTTTTCTAATTGTAGTACAGGTTAGAACAAAATACTGAATGTTTTAGCTCACTCATATATGACATGGATACACTTATTATAAGCCTAAGTATTGGGAAATCTGGTACTGACCAATGGCCCATACAAATAGGAGACCTTCTAGTAGTTCTGTATTGCCTGCATTTCTCAGTCACTTCGCAGAACCCATTCAAAAATCCAGTGTCAACTTCTTGTAATCGTGAAGTCACTAGGGACTTTTGTTTGGTGGTTTGGGTTTTTTTTTTACGCTTCCATTAAGACCATTTAAAAATAGTAGTCCCAATATAGCAGGGATGGAAATATACAGGTCAGACCTCTCAGTCCTCTACAAATTTAAGACATAATTTTAGAAACCTCTTAAGATGTGCCTTCTGGTTTTATTAAAAATGAAGGTAACATCAAGTAAAAAGCAAAACTAAAGAAGAATAGGTAGAACATTTTACTTTTGTCAAACCTTAAATGTAAAGTATATTAAAAAAACATGGTTTGGAATTTCAAGAACAGGAATATAAACATGTATTTTCTATCCCAGAAAAAAATTCATGCGGGTGTTACAGTATTTATCATTCTCTACATCCACTGGTATGCAACATCAACTTAATGTTATTAAATAGATACAGAGATACCATAAATTCATACAAATACCAGGGTCTTCTGACCTCGATTATATTGTAAATCAAGCAAGTCTGTTCTTTGGTAATTGGAGTAGGTTCATTTTCCATTCCAATGCAGGACTGTTAGGAGGCCATATTAGCCACTCATCTCAGAAAATTACAACTCCTGTAGACGTAGTCTGGGCTACTTTTGTCACAAGAAAATAATGTTAGAGGTGGTATTAGAGGTATAAATGCAAAGAAGTTAAAAGTATTCATTTCTTGTGGCGACTGTTTCAGGAAAAAAAATCCAAACTCTCTCCTTCTCTATTCACTGTTTAATCTAGGTAACATTTAGACTCATATGTAAAGGTATTTTGATAGATGGGAATGTACACATGCACACTTTCAGTTTAAATAAAGAGACCTGTGTGGACAATAGCAATTTAAAGTTAGCATGACTTGAAGGTATGCCCATAATAAAGTTCAAAGATTTAGTAAACCGGGACATTACAAATCCAAAAAAGTGTTTCTTGATTTTTTTCATCTTCCCTTTTTCAACAAAGACTGACAGAATATACATATACAGGTTGACATTTTGATTTATCCAAAACAATTTTCACTTTGCTCAGTTTGCAAGTCCTATTGACTAAAATGTAATATAATTCACAACAAAATATTTTCAGGAAGTGAAACAATAAGCAAAGAAAACCAAAACTAAGCTCAGAAGCTAAGTGGTTTAGAAAGCCTGGTAACATCTATGTGTGCGTAAGTGTGTCTATAATTTTTTTTTTTTTACACATTATATATATAGACACACACACACATATATACACACACGTGCGCACATGCGCACACGCACACACACATTTGTAACCTGCAGTGAAGATCAATCTATTTTCTAATAAGGAACAAAACACATTATTTAAAAATGTGGCTAATATAACAAAACAGAGAAGAAACTGCTGCTATCAAAATATACAATTTGGATTGCAGACTAGAAGGCTAACAACATTAAAAAAATAGTTTTAAGCAAAACCCCTTTGCTTCTGAATAACAACAGGTATCAACCTGCCATAGCATGAAGCATCCAAACAAGATTTTATAAAAAGTTTAAACTGTGACCCTTCTTCATTTGTAAAGTTCTTGACGTATCATATAGTGCGAACTCTGGTCTCCAAACTGGAGCCCCTTTCATTTTTCTCAATCCATACTTCAGGAAATAAATGGCAGCTGAAGAATTCAGAATCTCAAGTGAGATTTGTGCTTTACCATATACCTGAAAAAAATGAACAGAAGACAACATTATTACTCTTCTGGTACTTATAGAAATTTTACTTTCAGGAATAATATGCACAGACTTTGTTCAAAGAAAATTCTTAGAAACTTAGCAAATTGCCAAAGAGATGCAATGTCTTATATGTCATACAGCTCTGTATTATGCATGATATTTGTCCCACTAAAAGACACTCAGCTAACACCTTTGCTTTGAAGAAAATTCATGTTTTCCAAGGCATCACATGACTTCTAACATTCGAAGACTGTTGGGGAAGATAACTCTAGATCATTCTGGGAATTCAGATACATAGTTTAGCTGAGACTTTTAAATAAGAAGCCATAGAAAGTTTGATACTTGGAACTATTTTGACAATTTCCACAGGATTTTTCTTTTTGAAGTTCACTGAATCATTCAAGCAGTTTGCTGTGCAATCAACGTGAAAAGATTAAACACATGAAATGCATGGGCTTCTCCCTTCCCTCAACATCTCTTCAACTGCTGCATGGTAAGAAAGTTTCTTCGCTACAACATGAAAAAGGTATTGCAACAAACTTCCTATTCAGAGAGGGGTCTGAACCACAGAGGAGCAGAGTCAGCAATACTGCTCTTCACAGAGGTGCTCCTCCATCCCTCACTCCTCACAAAAGGCAGGGCTAAGTACTTGGAAGGTCCCTAAGATACAGAAGAATCACTAGTCCGAAACTCATTATGTGCCACATCTTTTTTGACTTCCTTCCTCTTCTACCCAGTTCTGTGGATTCAAGGGCATCAGGATAAGACAATGCTTTGTGGCTCTTTATCTTAAAGGTAGTTCCTCGACTTTTCTAGACTGTCACCTAGTGAGGTGGAGAGAGAAAGGAGGAGAGCTTGTAAACTCTGTAGAACTGCAGTCCAAAGGGAGGGCTGGAAGAACAAAGGAAAACTCAACAGCACCTAGCTTGTTCTCCATTCTTTTCCTTTTGCCTGCAGGGAGGTGGGGAATCATGGTACTAATTGATGATTAACGGTAACTACCCTTCCTTTAAATCCATGCATATCACACTTTGGAGACTATTATTTATAGTCTATAACAAAACATATAGTGGTATATATTTAACTGTATCATCAGAGAAAATCTAAACAAGCAGTATTTTCAAGCTAAAACATTGTTCAGATGTCTAAGCTCTATACGATTCCTTTGTTGCCGTAGCTTCTCATTCCTGCTAAACATCATAAAAGCATGAGCATAAAAGATTTTCAACAGGAAACATACCTGTCCAAAGTTTCCCAGAAGCGTAGAAATACTGGCCTGTCCAAGTGTCTTTTGTGGTAGCTTAGTTCTAACACTGTTACATCCCATTTCTGTACATTTGGATCCAGACGTACTTCATCATATTTGAGATGAAAAGCTTTAACTACAGGAAACAGGAAAACATTTAGTGTACAAACATGATGACTTTACAGTGTTTAACTATTAGTCGAAGAGAATTCCCATCCCGTTCCTCTTTTTTCAGAATAGAGCCTGAGAACAAAATTAATGAGCCCATCTCTCAAGAAAGTCAACTAGTTAATAAAGGGCACTGAGCTAGATATAGTGGTCGGTGGCCACTATCAGGCTCTCATGCTATTACAGGTTTAAGTGAAAGGGGCAGACCCTATTTTTAGATGCATAGATTCCAGGAGAAGAGCAGAAACTCAATGCCAATTCAAGCACATTTTCTTTGGGAAACAAAGGTGTTCTTTCTGAAAATCTTTGAACTGCCCAAAATTAAAAAAAAAAAAAAGGCATTTCTGAGACTATTGAGAAGGAATCCTGGCTATTTCCTGCAAGCCTGTGTAGAAGACTGATTGCAGAATGCCAGTGCCCCAAATGCTACATGAAGCATTCTGAGAAATTTAGTAACTGCCTATTTCCCCTGATCTAGTACTCAGTTAAACTTGGTAAAATATTAACAGTTATTTTGCTCTTGGGAAGTACTGTCACATGAATTATGTAAAGCGTAAGCATTAACACAGTGAGTATTAAGATCTTCTTGTGATTCTTCTTGATTTCCTTAGCGCAATCATAGTTTTGACATAATCCAGTGCAAAGTATTTAAGTCTTGTACAATTCCAACCTGGTAACCAATTTGATGCATTTTCTATTTTGGGTATTATTGGAGAAGTAAAGCAGAGGCATTTGCAACCCAGAGAGACCTGGACAGCCTTGAGAGGTGGGCCTGTGCGAACCTCATGAAGTTCAACAAGGCCAAGTGCAAGGTCCTGCACAGGGGTTGGGGCAATCCCAAGTACAAATACAGGCTGGGCAGAGAATGGATTGAGAGCAGCCCTGAGGAGAAGGACTTGGGGGTATTGGTTGATGAGAAGCTCAACATGAGCTGGCAATGTGCACTCACAGCCCAGAAAGCCAATCGCATCCTGGACTGCATCAAAAGAAGCGTGGCCAGCAGGTCAAGGGAGGGGATTCTGCCCCTCTATTCTGCTCTTGTGAGACCCCACCTGGAGTACTGCGTCCAGCGGGGCAGTTACGGCTGGAAAAGACCTTTAAGATCATCAAGTCCAACCGCTATCTAACTCTACCAGGCCCACTTCTAAACCACGTCCCTGAAGAAGGACATGGACCTGTTGGAGCAGGTCCAGAGGAGGGCCACAAAGATGACCAGAGGGCTGGAGCACCTCTCCTGTGAGGACAGGCTGAGAGAGTTGGGGTTGATCAGCCTGGAGAAGAGAAGGCTTTGAGGAGACCTAATAGCGGCTTTCCAGCACCTAAAGGGGGCCTACAGTAAAGATGGGGACGGACTTTTTATTTATTGGTGTTTTTTTCTTAAATCTGTAGCTCAGAAATCACTGGACACTATAAAAAGGTCCATTTTCTAAGGCGGCTCCACAATGAAGCAACAGAGAACAGAAGCTGGCAGTTTCTTTCGATATTATCACACACCTTACACTCAGAAGATTGGACTGTGCAAGAAGAGTGCAGTGTGTCTAAAAGCATACTGGGCATAATTGTGATAACTCAAAGAAACTGTTCAGATCTATACAGTGGTAACATCCAGCTCACAAATTAGAAGCATCTGTATCTTATTAAACTTTCAAATTTTTGTCATACACCGTATCATATTTGTAAAGCTTTCTAAGTGAAATACTAGGCGATTAATCCTCTGTTCAAAGTAGTAATGAAATCTGAAGAGTCTGTAAACCTGTTATCTATGAAGTATTGTAATATACATTGTCTTTTCACCTTTTTTTAGAAGCCTGGAAAGTTAATTTATACACTAGCTATTTCTGAACCTCTTGTAAAGATGACGGCTCTGAGAAGATTTCCGCAAGCTTCCACAGGTCAGAACAGAAGAATTGCAGAGGGCACATTAATATTTTCCATCTGTGCAAAGACCTAAGCACCTGTACTCTCAACCATCCAAGTCAACAGCACTTTGGCAGTACTCTGCCATAAGCATAAACTCCCCACAACAAAAACCCAAACAGAATAACAAACGCCAAAACACTTAAAAACAAAACAAAACAAAACCTCTTACTTTTTGCAAAGATATCAACAGGTGATCCATCGGGCAAGAGCCAAGGCCAGCCTTTGAACTGCCAAGCAGGACCCTGTACAAACACTGCCACCACACGATCCCTATGAACACAGAAAGATGGACATGCGGATGCTCTTGAACATCTAAATTACACGTTTTCTTAAACAGGCAATATATCTTATCATAATTTTTATTTTAATAACAGCAGTATAGCACATTTAACAACCACACCTCCAGTGCAACTGCTCTTTCTCTGTTAAGCAAAAAAATTTCATGCGATTTTTCTGGACTTTTAGCTCTGTCCCTTTGCAGAATGCAGCTCAGTTTCTCATGTTACATTCATAAGAAGTCAAACAGTGTTTATTTCTAGTCATTATTACCTTGCTTTTAACAAGTGCTCCAACATTTTAGATAATCTTCTACAAATAACACTGTAAACTGAGATGTATCAATTTAAAAGCCTTTATTCAGAATAATATTAACTTCTATTCTAAAAATTTATTAGAAGAGGCAGCTGCTAAATTTCTGCCTCCAGTTGTAATGTGCGTCATTTATTGTAAGGGTATGTAACCATTACCTACAGTCCAAGAAAACAAATTTGTGATTAAGATGAAGCTTTTACATTAATGAAATATTAAAAAAAATCTTTGAGAAAAAATGTCCTCACACATATGTTCTATCTTTTTCTTGAACATTTTCATCACCCAACCACAGTTCCTACTTACTACAACAAATAATTACCTCCCTAATCTAAACCCCAAATTTAAAAGTAAAAGCTGTCTACAACTGTTTCCACAACTGAGGCTCTCCCTTCAGAAGTACGCTTCCATCATTTAATTGAATTCAATGAATCTGATTCAATACTGAAACCACAGTTCGAGTCTTTACTGTTTGATGTGCTATTTTTCTTTCTTAAACGATAAAAAAAAGCTAGAATGTCAGATGCTGAAGGCCTGAAAACGTATCCTCCCAACAGACTCTCATTCAAAAAGCAGATGAGAAAGGAGGATTTTTCTCTCAGACCATATTCCAGTAACTTGCACACTACAGTGTCACGTACCAGAAAACTAACATGAATATTCCTATTCAAGCTTCTGGAACATTTCAGGCAAACCTAATAAAAATAGTTGTGCTGCTCATGCTGTTAAAATGTAGAGTGTTGCGATTTCTTAAGAACTTTTAAAGAAGTTTAGTTTCATATTATTTTCAGCTGAAGACTCCTATACAGTTAATAATCAAATCCGTTCTTATATCCGTATCTTTACTTTAGTGAATTTAGTAGCATTTTATTGGTCCCCTCCAAATTCTGCATTCTCCTGGTTAAGAAGTTTTCTAAAGGGGAAATCTATTTTACCAGTCTTGTGGCATAAGTTTCAGAGGTTGGTCTACTACTCGATACGGTACAGTAACGCTGACTGTAGTTCCCCCAGGCTGCATCTGGTCCTTCCTTCTCTGTATTAGAGTTTCATTCTCTCGCTGACAGCCTTGTTTCTTTTTTTCATCTGATGGTACAAACCTTGGGGAATAGAGAGACATTCAGTAGACAAAAGCAATTTATTTGATGTAATCAGCAGGAAAAGTAACAACTTTATCAGAACTTTGCATTGTTGGCAACAGTAACTGAAGCCATCATCTCATTTTCACTATGCGAAGCCTCCATCACTACTCATTCAGAATAGCAAACAACGTAAGAACAATATTTCATAAGCCCTTAAAAAAGCAGTCCTACTAGAACGTCCTCTGTCCCTCAAAACTACAGCCAGACCTGTTCTTATACATTTGTCACATTCCTCACCTACCTTACCCCAATACATTTGCAAATAAGAAGCTACATCACCACCTGCTGAACAGCTATAACTCGTTCTTTTTAGCAATCAAGGGTAACACGGGGAAGCTCGGCCACTAAGAAACAATGGCTCCCTGGAGCAAATGTTAGAGGTCTTGCTCTCGGAGCCACCAGAATTATGTTTTCTCAAGAAAGCCGGGATTTTTGGTGAAAAAGGGTTTTGAGTGAGGTTTTATTTTTTTGGATGATGGTGATTTTACATTATCAATGATTCATCTGGTTACTATGATGGGTCACACTACAATTCTGGATTTTTTTTCTTTCTAAATAGTTTCTCTGATAGATTAAGGGGTCAGAAAATAAGGATAATGTGATCCTCATCTCTTATGTAATCTCTGTATGAAAAAAGTAAAAGATGTGACCCCCCAAATGAATTACAGATCTTTTATTTTTCAGCCCCCTACCTTAAAAAAAAAGTGAAATATCATTTCAAGAGTCTCTTCTTTATGGCAATAATAAAATAAAATACACAGAACAGTTCTCAAAATTGGCATCATAAATGTGAGAGTAGCGTAAGTCTTTTTACTGATGAATCTCAGTGGATTTTGTCAAAAGGGAAGATAACAAAATCACGCATTTTATAGAACTAAAACTATGTCACAGAAAGGTAAGCTGATGTGAGCAGTATCACCTGCCAAGCCAGCAAAAGAGCAGAACTCAGACCCACCTCCTCCTAATATTCTGTTCAAAACCGCCCAGCTGCACTACTAACACTGTTTTGCTGCTGACATTTCATTTCCAAAACTTCTGATAAAAAGAAACACTGTGTTTCACTTAATTGCATAAGTTAACATGAGTACTGGTGCTACATTTTAAAAACACAGTACTCTACATAATTGGTAAGATTTCTCTTCATTATAGTACAGATGGTGCTTTTAAAAAGTTTACTACGTTTTTTGGATAAGTTGTTTGCACCATTTCTATTTGTTCGCTTCAACCTACTTCTATTTGAATACTAAAACCCAATTTGAATGTGCTTAAACAGGCAGACTGCACTTCCTGGAAAGTGCTGGAAAGACAGAAAAAAGGAATGAAAAATGAAGCACGAGGAAAAGTTCATTATTCAGTCAACTTGAAAATACTGGTTTTTGCTAACATCTTGTATCCAATGAGATAATGGCACCTTGGAGAAAAAAACCCAAACAAACATGTTTTAAGGCAGCACCTGGAAATTATCAATAAACCTTCAAGCAAAGCTATTTTACTTTCCTACCATAAATAAACAGATGAAGCCCCCTTCTACTCTTCATGATTTAACAGTGTTTCAAAAACAGAAAATCACAACCAATGTCTGAAGTGTGCCTCCAAACGCATATGACTGCACTGGAAAATGAAAAAAAAAACCCTGAAAATGATGATGAATTGTGCATTAAAGTTGACTAGTATTGCAAATACAGAAAAAGCATTACAGATGTTAAATGATAAGCTATAAATTGAATTATGATTATCTGTCTAGTATATGTAAAATACCACCACTATAAACAAAATACAGACAAAAAAGCTATACAGGATACACTGGGAAAAAGTACACTTCGGCCACCTAGAATATTACTAAAAAAACACATTAAGACAGTAATTTCACCAATAATTGAAGTAAACAGAAAATAGTTAATATTTACATATATTTTATCTACCACAACTGACTGACACATACAATTGCATGCTACACGCAGAAGTGTTCAACAAACTACTTCCTTGGAAAAAGCTACGTGACATCAGCATTAAGTATTTCTAGTGAAGCTGCTGATTTAAAAACTCAAAAGCGAGGTGCAACTTTAATCACAAGTGTACCTAATGGTCTGTCCTGCCAACATGTTGCAGGCTTTGCTTTGCCAATACTAACTGATAGGAAACTGTATTTTATAACTTAAAATGAGGGATTTACTTGGTGGTCTTGAGCTTTTAAGAAAACCATTCATAAGTCTCTCCTCACCCATCATAGCTAAGGAATCTGGACTGGAAAGATGGAAATAATTTATTTTTTTTTTTAAGAATTAAAAAAATTACACTCCCCTCCCCCCCAGAAAACTCCTTTTACCTGAGTGGCAAGGTCTATATGAAAAGCCAGGATCATCTAAAATGGTGGTGAGCTTAAGAATAATTTTGTTTTTTATTACATGTCCCATGCATTGAATGAGAACAAACTGTTACAGAATATGTAAATAAAAAAGGAACAGCCATACATAGATTACAGTGATAATCAAATATTCATATGAACAGCAACCTAAAAGGTCACATTTTTAATTTAATTTGTAAACGTGAGGAAGCAAACACATTTTAAATGGAAACAGGAAACCTAGCCACCCCTGTCAAATTAGACAAGAAGCAATATTGCTATTCTACAGAGTCTAACAATTTTACCACTGTATCTGAGACCCCTCAAAGTTGGCTGAAACAGGCATTCTCAATTCTACTTCTAACTTCAAATGTTTCTGTGTTTAAGAACTCATTTCAATACTAGTTGATTAACAGTTTGTCTCCATTTCAGCTATAAACTGTGTTATAGCCATTAAGGCACCACTCGGTTGTGCCTCAGTTACGTATCTTCTAGACAATAGCTTTAGTTTTATTTACCGTAAAAATCTGAGTGTTTTTGAACTCATTTCTCCAGGACAGAACATAAAATATCTTGTTATCTGATTTTTCTGAAGAAAAAATATCAATGAGCAGATTCACATGAAAGAATAGAGAAGACGATTGTCATAAAGAAAGCATTGAAGGAAATGCTTATGTATGTGTACACACACAGAGTACAGGAATAAAAGACAGTTTACTGAAAGTTTAGGAAATATATGCTTGCATTTCCAGAAACCATCGATTCAGTAAGTATAATAAAAGCCCTGTGCTCAAGAATTGAGAATCAATAGAAATTACTGTATGATTATAAATATGATCATGGCTTACTCCATCACTACCTGGACATAAAAACGAGCTTAAGAAATCTGAGTATTAAGGAAAACAGAAAAAAACCCCATCTTCTCTCGGGAATTATTTGCCACAATACTACAGCTGGTGGCTTAACTACACATTTGTACTTGACACCTTTTTCATCATCCAACACCCCAGAAATGTGTTCTGAATTCTGACTGTGCAGGAGGTTACATTTTTTTGTTGCTTCTCCAGATTACTATTACTAAGGGGGACAAAAAAAACCCACCCACCAAACCCGTACCTACTTAGAATGCATTTTTATACCCCACTAGGAAATTAATAGCACTCAATTTTCTTGCTGTTAATTGCCAAAATCATTATTCACATAAAAACTGGTGTGCGCTCTCACTTTACAAAGACAGCCGGTCCCTTTCCTAAGGTAACAGGCAAGCGATGGAACAAGATCAAATTATGGGAGGTAATTGGTAAGATACTATCCGCTGAACTGCCAGAGCTGATCACGCCTGGGCTCTAAACTCCCATCAATTGCTAGCATTAACTTTAAAACACTTTCACTGAGGTCAGGTCAGCACTTTCCAGCCCCCAACTCAGACATACTAAAAAACACACGAACATAGAATAAGGCAACTCCAATGCTGGACAGTAACCAAGATCATCGTAATATACATTTGATTATGTTTAGAACTGGAGACTTATTTTTACAACACCCTCAATATTTTTGTTAGATTATAGTATCAAAAGCTTGCTACACTTATTTTTGCAAAAGAACAAAGCTTTTTTTGTAATACATCATCCCCAAATCTTTCAGATAGCTTGCTCAATATCAAAGCTGGATAAATCTCAGCGAGTTGCCTGGCCGCATATGGTGAAACATATCATGAGTAAAAGCATCATCATAATAAAAGTACATAATCATCATCTAATCATTTACATCTGCCTGATGTAATTCCTGCCTCACTTTTGCTCCATGTAAATCAGAAGTTTTGCCTCTGAAAAGCCTAACTTCAGATATTCTCAAATACTCTAGAAAGCCAGATTTTACACAGTAATTATGATATCCAGTGTTGCATTCAGATAGTGAATAATAATAAAGTGTGTGGTATGAAATACTTTTTAAGAAGCTTTGCAATATAAAGTATTGCAGTTCTGATTTTAAGTGAATTTGTATCTTTTTAATATTTTAGCAGCTCTTCCTTTTTATCTTGTACTTGGCTGCTTAGAAAAAAACATTTCTAAAAAAGGTTATCAAGAATATTTGCATATTATACAGCATGTGAATTGTATATATTACAATTATATATAGAAGTGTCCCCCTACAAAATCCAAGTTGTGATAAATATATCCAACAGACAAATTGGATATCTTAAAAAAACCTTAAACCTGTAACATGCTTCCAGTTTTTAATTTTTTATATATATATATTTATATATATATTTAATTCTACTCATGATAGCTTGCCTGCTTTCCATATTCTCTACCTCAAAAGAGAGCATAACATTAGTGATGAATTAAACATGCTAAGCACCACACAAATGTCAGCCAAATTTGGCAAGTGAAAAAACCCCCAACTTACTACAGAGCTATGAAAAGTGTTACTAAAATTCTTCGTGTAATTAGTAAGTTTCTTTCAGTCTTTGCCAATTGACTTTAATGCCTACCATAATAGTGGATGAAGACTGTCCTGTTTATTTTACAACAAACAACCTAAAATATCTGCCAACTATACCGCAATTACTTTTTCTCATACCCAAAGTGACAATGCGTTGCAGTTCAGTTACTTACCAAAAAAAATCCAGCATCCTAGACAAAAATTATCCTAAAAGACAGGAATTCCCAGCTATGACTAAGATTTGATTTAAAGCGGTTTGATCACTAATTACAATTTCAGCTAACTTTGTTCCTTATTTTGTTTTAAGAAACATTTAAATGAAGGGAATCACAAAAGTCGGTTTTATTTATGAAACCCAAATACTCATTCTTTATTATCACATACTTCAATGAACTGTGCTGCCTCAGGTATCAGGCACGGAAGAAAAAGCTGCCCTGTAAACAGCCCATGTCACACACACATCGCAGCTTCTGTACCCTAACAATCCTGGGGGCCTCATTCTCCCAGAGTTCTCCTACATTTCTTAGCAGTCTGGCTCTTAGTCTTCCAGCTCCAAAAATCCCTTCTCCTTGTGCTCTATCATTGACCTCCTCTGATGGCTAATACAAGCAGTTGATTACCTATAGAAGTATAGGCAATTCAAATCTACCTGCATCTTCCTCAGCAGGGGCAAGGGAGGGAGTATTAATTTGGGTATGTCTTTTCTGTCTGGACAATATTTCTTTATTCCAAAACTTGTGGCAATGGCATATGTCTTCCAAATCTCTACTCTTCCCATCAAATTTAGCTGAAAGTGGGGAATAAGTTAAAGGCGGCGGTGACTTAGAGGCAGAAATTAGATAAGTCTTCTTTCCTTGGAAAATCACCACATACCTATCAATCACACTCCACATCAAGGCTAGTTCTACACTTTGCATACCTGAACAGTAAAAACAAACCCTGCAGCCATTCCTAAACAAACTACTTCAATATATTTGAATGCAAAATAAATACAGGCCATGTGGCATATTTTCTAGAAGAGTGCTAGAACCGTCATGGCTAAATTAATATTTTGCTCTTCTGAATTCTGCTATTGCACTTCTGATTCATTAACATACTTTGCTCCTTCACTTTGTCTTTCCTACTCGTTAACTGCATCAGTGCCCCCCTTTGACGCCTTAAACTTAATTTCATTTTTTTCTGGATCATGTTCTTTGCACTCTAACGATCAGCCTCCTCCTGGGGTAGGTCTTGAGAAGTTAACTGTAGCTCTACTGCAGAGTAGCTGAAAATAGCGCAAGCCTCCTAGCACAGATACACTTAGACATGACCTATAAGTGCTTTATTCCATTATAGGTATTCCTGGACCAGAAAGTCACAAATTACATAGATGTAAAATCCAGGGCTTGTACTTGTGAAATTTGTTCTTAAACATGAAAACCCACATAAATACGCAACATCCTCTGTCAACACAATTCTATCAGTCCAGTAAGCGCTTGCACATTAAACTAGAATGTTAAAAGCCAGCCTTCTCTCTGATTAAATAGTTCAGAAGAGGCACCAAGAGTCCAGTACGCCTACTGGATCTTTGATGATATGTGGCAGTAATCTAGGAACTAGAAATAGCTGTAGATCAGAAGGCACCTGGTATCTCACAGCACAGTTTAAAAAAATTCTAGGGCAACTCCAGTGAAAGCTGTAGCACCAACAATAAGGACAGCCTATTTCTGAAGAAAAGCAGTGTATAGTCTCAAAAAGGACAACCAAAGTACTGAAGGTGGAAGAAAGAAGAGCTCTCCATTTTTTGAACATACCATTGCGGACAGTCTGTAACAGTCTATTTCTCTTTGAAAATGACGGCCTGTTTTAGAAAAATTAACTGGCAACTCTAAATGCCATGATCTGTTGGACAAGCAGAAAGATGTTTGGGGATTTTTTTGTTTGTTTGGGTTTTTTTTGTTTTGTTTTTGTTTTTTACCATAATAGTGAATTTTATGCTACCTGAAGAAAAGCAATTTGCAGCGTTGATTACATTCAGCCATAACGAATCAAATATTAGAATCAGATGTGTGATGCAATAAACAAATTTTAGCAACTTACTAATATTTCACTGAATGAATTTGCATCAATACTCAATGACAAGGCCTTATTCTTATTTTTGTTACATGTGAACTTTAAAAAAATTCTTTATTTACACAACCAGCTGACCTGCACAGCTGATACAGCCATTTATCTAAAACAGAGGCCACTTTCCAGTCCCCTTCTCCTTTATAACAACTGCGGTCATTTCCCGAAATCTTTTCTGAGCTCCATGAGCACATTGCCCTTGCTCATCTTCTCTAAGCCTTCTTCCATTGTAAGGGTTTGCTGATTGGTTGCACATGTGTGCATCTATATTACAAAAAAGAAAACCACTATGGAGATTAGAAATGGTACTTTAAGACTTTCTTCTCAATCTTCCCATTTGGCCCACAGGTCACAACTGTACAAGAATTCTGAAAATAAGTTTTTGCTTTTTTCCTACTATTTGGGAGTCATTAATTTCTTTTATACTCTGGACTGCAACACTAGCTCTTTACGAGACAGCAGATACTCCCTCTTGCTTAATTACTAATTTGGTACTAGTATACCTTTAGATTTGAAAACTTTTTTGATACAGTACGTTCTAATCAGCTACTTACTTCAGATCTTGCAGAAGGTCCTTTGCATTAAGCATTGTTATTAGAGAGGTCGTGGCTGCTGGAATAATGATTATGGGAGTTCGAGATCCTGTAGAGATAATAAAGTTACATTTGCCTGTGGGTTTTTTGTTGTTGTTGTTGAGGTTTCCCCCCCCCCCCCTCTTTTCATTAAAGGAACTATACATAAAAACAAAACTCTTGCTTAACAGATCAAAATAATTGAAAAATATTCAGGGAAAATTGTAGTACGTCTTTTCTAAACTGAAGGTTTTCATTCATAAAAAAAGCGTACCTCTGTCAGGAGTCTCTAAATATGGCTAGGACCCACATTTAGCAAAAGAGAACCCTGTCAGCATTCCTCTGCCTATTTATATTGTTGCTTGTAGTTCCAGCAAAAGATAGAGTGGGCACAATTCACACAAAAGTGAAAAGGATCGTGTAGTTAAAATTGACTCACCTTTTTTCTGGTTTGGAGGTGGTCTTGCTTGAGAAACTGAGAAAAAAAACAGAAAATATGGCACAATGACTAATACGTAAATACAAATGTTGTTGTAAAGCAACATTTCAATGGTTTAGTTGTAGGACTGAACAGAGAAGAGACACACTATAGTCATTAGATCATTTTCACAGATGCAATACACAAAGTTGAAGAAGGGATTTATAATTTGGGTCTCAGTATGCAAAAGACAAACAGCTTTTGACTGTCTGAAACGGATGTTGGGACAGTTGAGTCACACTCTAATTTTACTGCAACTAGTCATCCCTGTCCATCTTCCTCAAAAGGTCGGGGTACTAGAGCACTGACAAAAATCGCCAGCAATCTTGAAAAAAGCTGCTTGTAGATCTTAAGTTCAATAGTGTTGAACCAACAGGAAGAATGTTTCACAACAAACTAATCTTTACAGACCCTCACCTTTTCATTAGCAGTTATTATTGTAGATTATATCTGTAGAATTTAGCTATCAACAATCCAAACCTAAACTTCACGCTTACTCACGTTAATTTTTGGATTGCAGTTTTTGAGTTACATGAGCAATATGTGTGCCAGAAACAATGAAACTTGACAGACACAGTAGCACTCAAGCAAAAAAAAAAAAAAAGGCAAAACAAACACACACCCCCAAAACCCTGCACAAACAGAAAAAATCTCCAACAAAAAACAACCCCCCCAAAAAAGAAAAAGAACAAAACCCCCCCTCAAGCAACCCACCAAAAGAACCCCCGTCGATCAAAAACACACAAGCAAACAATAATGGCCAGATAGAAACCAAAGAGTGTGTCCCCTTCCCCCAGTAAAAATGTTTCCACTGCAGTTTTCCACGCTGTGACCTCCTCAATATGGGAGACACTTCAGTCCAAAGTTGGAAGAGCATATATGTTTCTTCACTTTGGTACTATTACTGAAAAACCTGGCTTCTTCTAAATAAACATTTTCTAGTTCAGTTTTCATGAATCCTAGCTTAAGGAAAAAACTGTTGTGTTTGATCATTATCATCACATGTGTTTATCCTAATTCACAACATCAGAAAATGGTGAGTAGTAGAAACATTGATGCAGACTAACTCAAGTCTCAACTGATACTATGCATGACAAATTTCATTAATTGACTTCAATTTCATAGCACCAACTTGTTCATGTTTATTTATGACCAACTGTTTCAGAAACTGGCGAGAACAGTATAAATATTCACAACACATAGTTGCCATTGTTGAAATATTGAGACCATATCCTTAATTATCTTTTCCTGACACTGTCAAATGCACGGATATAATTGGTGACACTATATTGAACTACGTGAACTTTACCTACCCAATGAATCTAGGTTTATCCTTACATTAAACAGTTCCTGAAATATATATGGGGGGGGATCTGTAAGAAATTTGATAGCTGTACCAAGACACATTAGTAGAAAATTAGGTACTGCAGAAAGGTGCACAAAAAAAATCTTAAATTAAAAGCACATCTCATAGGTATTTTTTCAAATCAGTATTGTACAACTGTTCCGTCCAATTCAACTAACACTTCTATGTGCAAAGCAGCTCCCTCCTGGAAATTGCACGTTTTAAATACTTTGACAGCTAAGAACAGAGTAACTATTTTTTTTAGAAGTTCCAAACCCTAAAATATCTTAGAACAGGCAGAAAGATAAGGTTGGGTTTGTTATTTTTTATGAAAGAAGCAGTACATACTTTCTTCAGACTATACCTCTATTTTTTCTCTCTCTTCAACTTACAATATAGAGGCAAGATAATGGATTAGATTGGCCTTGGAGAAGGCCCATATCAGTATAACCTGTATAATGTAAAAAAAAAAAAAAAAAAGCCCCAAACCAAAACACTTCTGCCACTTAACGCCCATGAAGTTACAGCTAGCAGTAGGGACCTGTGACAATTCAGTCATATTTTTGCTCTTGCCACTTCTACCCTTTTCGTACTGCTGTCTGTCAACTCCATTTGCATTATTATGCTTAACGGGGCTAGTGAGATAAGTATGACAGGCAGCATGACCTTTCTAGTACCAAAATAACAAACCAGAAGAATCTGTGCACAATAGCATTTAGGTATGCTGAAAATATTCAATATTAGAATAGATTTTGGGGGAGGAAGAATCATTTTTACAATATTAAATCTTAGCATTAAACCCTACTAATAGATCTCAAGAAACTAGCAAGGCACACACTGAAAGCATTTAGTAGTCTCAACAATAATATACAGTACTCCAGCATTACTTTTAGAAGAAGTATATTAATTTTAAGAGGTAGTTTTGTTTCCAGATGTCCAAGATGTCCCCTTTCCAATACCTTCATAACAACAACCACTACCAACTAGAAATTCTCATAGTATGTAAACGAGGTGCAGATATTCACACAGCTGTTTAGAAATACCCATCCTCTCATATACTGTCTGTACCCTTACACACTTTTAAAAACTCTAAGGGTTTCTAATTAAAACAAAGTACCTATATTATTCTATCTTTGAGTCTCAATTTGAGATTCAATCTAACGTACAAAATTGACTTGATAGCTAAAGTCTACTAACTGGGAATTAAAAAGCCAGTTAAGGATCCTGGCCCCATTACAAATACCTTACGTGCTAAGAAGAAGTAGTGATAACGCATTCAGAGAAAGACTTATTTCTGATACATCAACAACAGAGGCAATAATAATATATCTCTTTTTGAGATTAGCTTTTCTATTCAGGTTGTTTCTTCTCAAAGTATTACCCAGCTCTTATGATATATTTTAGCTGGCATTTGTGAACTACCAAGCCGACAACCAAGAAGTTTCACTTTTTAATTTCACTAGCGCATCCTTTTAAAGGCATAACTGGACAACAGACCAAAGAGAATGAACCCAAGCCCCAGACCCTGGACCACTTCAATTCGAGTTATGCATGGTATAACGTTAACCAAAAAGTTATGTGTTATTTCCAATACATATGCAGTTAAAGGCCACAAATAAATGATCCCCACTTCATTCTTCAGCTAGAGTCTTCAATAGTACTTCGAAACTCATACTTATTTGGGACAGAAGCACAAATGAAAGTAAGTTACCTTACCTGGTCGTGGTACAGGCTGTGCTGCTGGAGCTTGTGTTTTTCGAGCAGAAGCACCTTCCTTTTAAAAGACAGAAGAGGTAACATTAACAGCTGGCCTTCTTGTCAGGTACATGGGTTTTCTAAATGAACACAGATCTACAGAGGGTATTCATGAAAATGAGGGCAATACATTTCTATTAAAGAGGAGAAAGAAAATAGCAAATACATTCAAAACTCTTTACAGATTCTGTTTCACACTTGGGAAGGACAGACAACCTCATAAGCATAAGCTTTTAACAGGTTTACATTTTAACCATGAAACGCCAATCAGAAACTTCTTTCATATATTCAAAGAAAATTTATAGCATTGTTTCATTTTACCTATGATCACTTTCACCACGGGTTAGTCACTTAAATGTAAGCAATTGGCTATAGAAATTTCCAAACAAGATCTGCTTATGCTCTCGATGGAAGGACCAAGAAATTGCAATGCATTCCTGCCTTGAAGAGTTTTAGTGCCCAGAAATAGCATTCTCATGATAATTAGTTCTGCTCATGCCTTATCCAATTACCTTAATGTAACAAACAAAAGACTTGCACTACTATTTATTCTTGTTAACTCCGCAGAGTCAACACACCGCGTAAGAGAACAATGAGGTCACACAAGTCTGGTTCCAAAGCAACATCGAATTCCTGCAAGAACGAATTCTCTTCTCTGTTACTTCTGTGAAACCTCACTGAACAAAATATATACTACTAACAGTATTACTAACGCTGTAAAAAAAAAAGCTACATATTCCAGCTGCTTCAATGTGCAAGGCTAACAGAAAACTTGCTAACGTGAAACCATGAATTTTATCTGAAAATGACTTAAACGCTATGTGAAGCGTATCCTACAACTGTGAGGCACTCAGAAAGGTCAGAGATCCCACCCTGGGAAAAACCTGTTTCAAAGTACTCCAATATGGCATTATCACACTTGTGTGTCCATGCATAAATAACAGTATGTTCTGTAATTCAAAATAAAAAAAGCTAATGAGCAGGGGACTAAATGCAAGCAGCCCCAAGTTCCATAATTTAAATAACACCTAAAGAGACTGCTTTTAAGTCTGCACCATGAAAGTTAAAACTGTTTTTATCTCAAGAACTGTGAAGTACAAATAGATCACTTGACAAGCCCTTAGAAAACACAAATTTACTCAAAGTATCTCTTCCCCGAGCTTTAGTCAAAGCCACCCATGATTAGTTACAATAGGCTGGAGCTGACATTTGGTACAGCGCACAGCTTTTGTAACTTTTACAGTCAGCAACCTCCTATTAATCTTCAGTATAAGGATTTAACCCCCCCATTGCAAGAAATGGATTAAACTCGGATTTTTCCTGCACTCTTTTCTGCTTATTAAAATATCAAATGTAGGACACTTGAGTCAGTAACTGTTATTTTAAGACTTACTTTTTTAGCATCTGAGAAAAGGTATTTTTGCCAGTGTCCTTTCACAATAATTACTCAGAAAATGATAAAAACCAAAATACCACACTGTAAAGGAAGAGCAACAGGAAAGGCTGACTACCTTTGAGGAGCCTTGTAACTGAGAAACAGCAGTTACTTGAAACAAACCTTTCTTTCAACCAACAAAGTGGAAATAAATCATTTTGCATCTGTTTCTACAGAAAAAAATGTCATTTTTCTGTGCGAAAAGACTGTTCCTGTAGTGCATTAATAACATATTTGATGAAATACCAAGAACTCTTCCGTAACATTTCCTTATGTTCACAGCACTTCATGAAATGGAAAAAAACCACCCTATCAAGCTAAAGAAACGTCACCTCCTGCAATACTAAATTTTGAGTTTCTAAACCCAATTCAGTTTACTTGGATGCTTAACTATTACTGTCTGCAGCACCACACATCCATTCCTCTTTTCCTCCCCTACAGAATCGTAACACAACTCTTCTGCCTCCCCTTCCACTTACTGGAATGTCTCAGTGCCTCCAATGTCTCAAACCAACTCTGCAGGTCCTATGGCAGCTGCAAAGAAGGGAGGAAACCAGGAGCTGCTTCCGAAATTCTGGAGTTTTGGTTATAATTCTTTCCAAGAATTTCCAAAATTGCAACCAAAGCCTTGCTTTGGTTTCCATGTGACTTGTGATTTCTCTCTTCACAACTTCCATAAAGCACCAGAATATACATAGAACCAAGCCTAACAAATTAACTGGCAAATTATCTATTTGGGTCTTTTCCCATACTTTCCTTTAAATTGCCTTCTCTAAAACGATTAAAGGGAAACTTAGTGCAGAAGCCTAAAACGAAAAGGCAGGGCTTTGAGAACATTGCAGCTGAAACAAACCAAACCCCCAAAACAACAACAAATCACATTAAAAAAACCCCAAACAACCAAAACAAAACATGCATGAAAATATCTGATTAATGGTAAGAAATAAATTCACTTAAGTAGACACAAAAGACAGCTACCACTTCCACACGTATGACCTTTCTATTTGTAAGAACAATGTCTGCAAATCAATAAATGATGGAGGCCACGGCTTTTAGTTCTGTAAATCACTGCCTTAGACTGCAATAATTTCATGGATGAACCACAGCTCACAGCTCCTGATATTCAGGCATCTTAGCACAGCAGCTCAATTGTCACCTACTGACGGCATAACATCCATTCCTTGTAACTGATTTACATCTCTATGATTATCAGTGACCTAATCACCACCTCCTATTATGTAAAAACTGTAGACAATGTAGCAAAAGCAGCTCTGATCAATATTTCAAGCCCACGTGTCTTAAATGGTTTGCAAGGAGAAAAGTATACTATTAACATGAGGAAAGAACAAGAGTAGGGAGCAGTCATGGTTGACAAGATACGCTAAGTGGAGAAGAAAACCTGCTTTCAATAAGCATTCATTAGTAGGATAATTTTGCTAACATTTCACACTGTCCTGAAAACAAAAAGATGCTGAGCTTAGATACAAAATTAATGTTTTTAAAACTCATTTAGATAGAGGTGTAAGTTTTTCCTACGACAACACACTGATTTATGATACAAGCTCTGTTAACAAGGCAGGTATAGCCACAGAGAACTACATAATAGAATTTCTCCCAGAGAAAAAGAAAGTTAAGTTGACAGAGTAAACTTCATTGTTGATTCATTCAACCACAGGAAGCAAGTGGTCCTGGTAATTAATGGCATGTTAGCTACTTGAAGGCAACTTCTTCTTTACATGCTTTAACTCCTTGTAAAGACAGTAGCTAATTTCTCAGTGAGCGCACAGTAAGACATTTCAAATCTTCTAATGTGAAGTTTTTAATGTTAAATTTACTCTTAAGTAGCCATCACACTGGAAATTCAAACTCCAGTTAGGGGAGCTTTTGTTTGCGCAGCTGCACCCTAAACATCAGAAACAGCAAAAATCACTGTTAAGCTATTTAAAGAACATTCATTTCCTCAAAGTTTCTGAACACTTAACAGTTTTGCTCGAAGATGACATACCTAATTCTTATGCATAAGCCGTTTGAGACGGTTAAGGAGTATATTATGAATATTCATAAGTTGAAACTAATTTAGTAACAAAACCATGTAATTTGAAAATACAAATCTTCTTTAAGACGACCACTTAACATCGTATTTTAATCAAAAACATATTACTTGGTTTAGTTGTGCTAATTTACCATAGAAGGTTATATATAGTTTACTTATGATTTACATTAAATATATGAGTATTTAACCATTCAGAAGCAACAACCTGACATAGGATGAAATCAGGAAAACAGATACCAAAACCTTCATACTTTCCTGAACTTCACTGCCTCGTTTACAGATACACAACTGTATGTATTTTGCAGTGGAATTCATTCCATTTCAGTACAAATGTTTCCTATCACCCTAGACGTTTACAAAATCTCTGCTCAATAACTGTTTTTATTTTAGTCTATGCCTTCTCCTACTCAGCATTGTCCTACCCAAACTGCTAAAAATATTGGGTTCGCAACCCAGGGTGTGACTAGAAAACAGTACATGTGAGAAGAAAAACAAAATCCAGATTCTTGCTTATAGTCAAACAAGCAAAAAAAAAAAACCCCATACCCTGAAGGACGACTGACTCTACTATTATTGTATGCCCTGGTAATCAAGCTTTTAGTGTGCTATTTTCTTCCCTCATGCCTTCATACAATTTCTATGTTTGTCTTAAAATGTCCGACACTGCTATGTGCTCTGCTGAGTTTTGTGAGAGTAAATGATGTTTACAATTACAAGAAGCTTTAGGTCCCTTAAATTTGTATGTTTTGCGTACAGCTTACTTCACACCTTTCCTTTCACATGTGCATTCATTTTCCCTTCCCTGCTTCTACATTATACAGGCAAGTTGCAACGTATTATGAAGATGCAAATTGGTTTGGACAGATTCTTAGCACTCTTGTCTGTCCTCCAACATATCGCAACCTCAACCCATTTTAGTGTAAAAAATTCAATGACTTCCAGAAGATCTACTTCTTGCAATAGTAAATATGAAATATTCCATCTACACAGACATCAAAAGTTATCTAACTAAGAAAAAAGTAAACTATGGTCAATCTATAGTTGTATTTAGTTACCCAATAGTGGGTGTTGTTTTGATTTGGATTTAAAAGAAACAAAACCAAACACCTTTTAAAACCTGCTGCATTGTTTGTAGACCTTTTTAATAATTAAAAAAAAATCTGTCATTCTTTGTGTTAACTTGCAAAAATCACCAATTACCAATATTCATCTGATACCACGAGCTAACTAGGTTTTTTTCTGTATTTTAGAAAAAAAAAAAATTATCGGTATTTTAGATACCTAGTACTTAAGTCTAAAGGAGCATTAACATCCACAGTTAAGTTACTTTCACTCATTTCTCAACTGGAAGCAGAAATTGCCAAGTCAGTTTACTTTGTTGAAGTACAAAAAAAAAAAACCTATTAAAAGTGTCTTATCGCAGCTTTGTAAGGTACAAATAATGGAAGGAAAAAACTCAAACTATTTCCTTCCACATTCACTATCCCAACTGGTTTCTATGTAGACATCCATAGTCTGTAATATTTTGACCATTAAAAAAATGTTAGGAGCAACGGACAGAACTGACAATTTGATGCCATCTTGTGGCTTTATAATTTAGCAAATTTAATTTCTATCTTGTTCCTTTATAACATTTAAATTAGTACGAGATCTTTACCCCCAAAATCTAAACATTCTCAGATAACTTGCATGCTCCTGCACAGAAGTAGTACATGTAAAAAGTAACATTTGATTCTGCAAGAAGTATTAGCAACTGCTTGTATATAAAATGTAAAGCAGCTTTCAGCTTGACCATCCATGATGGAAGACAATTCAACCAAGGGCTGTTTTGTTCATAAAGATGAACATAGTAAAACCGCAACAACCAGATCTTCAATGAGAAAGAAAATAAATACATGTGTGTAGTAAGCTTGTAAAATTATCTTTATGAACAGACTTCAATTTACCTATTCAATTTAGGGCAGGAGAGACTAAGAACTCATTTTAGTTACCAGCAACTATACTATCATTGCGCAAGTGACTTAAAGTAGCGAACCTTTGAAAATTCACGTAAAGCCAGCCTCAAGAACTATGGCAAAATCTAGAACAACTGCATGGCTAAAAAGAATACTATTTTTTCTAGAAATTAAATCTTATATACATCAATGTATGACAAACAGCCAAAACAATGGGATGACTTCAAAAACAGATAGCTAACATCTGGTCCAGATGCCCTACTTTAATCTTGACAGAAACAGCTATCTATTTCATATAAATAGCTTGGATTCTGAAAACACAGGGCTTTGTTCTTTGTTCTAAAAATTTGAAGCCCTCAAAAGCTGGGGGGGGGTGGGGGGGTGCGGAGAGGATCTTCCAAAGAACCAAGCAAAATAACCCAGCCAAGTTGCTCTGCCTCTGCAGTCTTCCTCGTAATTATCTGACTTCTGTTCATAACAAGAAAATTTTAATAATATTTTAAGTTTGACTAGGGTTTCACATCATCATTTTACTTACACATGAAACTGGTATAGCTTATTTGCATACCTCTGTGCATACAAATCTGCATATGCAGTCCCCCAAGACAGATATTTAAATAATAAACCGCAAGCTTTTAACTGCCTTCCTAATTTTAAACTATGCTGTAAAAAATGAAGTTTAATAACAGGATCTTAGCTATTGTGCAAATACTGCTAATATCACAGTCATTTTAACTTCCATTGCTGGTAATATTAATAAAAAGGTCATTTCTACTGTTTACATTGTTTCAACTTCCTTATAGTCTAGAAAAGAGAGTGGGAGTTTAAGTTGAATTAAATATATTTTTATAGAATGAATTTGAAAAGGAGAAGAGTTTACCATTGTTTATCAAAGGCTTCCGACACCTACTGCCTAAGGAAAATAACACCATAGCTTCAGTATCTCCTACTTCGACCACTAAAAAACTGATGTGACAAAAGCGGTTAGTAAAAATTATATAAATCCTATTTATTTCAAAATCCAAAACTGCTTATACTGAAGATCGTGTCTTATCAACCATAGTCTGAAGAAAAATACCAATGGAAGACTGCCAATCCTCAAGTTCAGTTGCAAGAAAGAAAACTTGATGCCCATCTTCTTACAAAGATAGGGCAAATTTCATTATGGCTTTCAAAATAAAGTTAGTACATACAACAAATGTCACAAGTGTACGGAAATCAGATGTAGACAGTCTCTTCTGAATGAGTACAGCATTACAATGATGGAGGAGGGAGAGAAAGGAGAATGGCAGAAATAAAACTACGCTGGTGTCATCAAGGGACTAACTGAAATTCATAAATACTAATACTTGTTGTTTCACAGCAGTCAAATGAAACTTTTGTTTACAAATCTGGTCCTTTATTAATTTATTATAGAATTAAAACTGACAAGATTACTCAAATTCTGAAATGTTGACACTGTAAGACATAATAAAGAACAGGACTTTTTTCAGTAGCAGGTTAGGCCTGGAGATCAGTGTCATTGAAAGAAATGAAAAAGACTCACTGCAATTTCTTGTTTATTACAACCAGGTTAAAAGAAGTTCAGTTTAAACATGGGAAAAGATGACTGAATTAATTGGACTGCTTATAGATAGCTTAGGCAATAATCTGGTTCTGCAAAGAAAATGGTTCTAAGCAACACATAGCAACTGAGTCTACATGAATACCGTAGTGACTAGTGATGAACTAAGGACAAAACAACAAAAATATGCTAAAATAATAATAAAAATTATTGGAGATTCTTTTGGAAAGAGTTAATGAAAGCAACAATTATTGATATACCTTAAAACTTAAGCATTACCCTCAAAGCTAAGCTTTCAAAACATTCCTGAACAATGAAATGTGCTACATCTCCTCCCATCTTTATCTTCGCACAAAATATCAGTAAAATTAAGATCTTCGTCTTGAATTTACATCAGTCATGTAATTTCAAACTGTTGCTATTGAAATAGCAATTTTGAGCTAAAGAGGAATGTTGGTGACAAAGCCAGATTAAACATGTAAGCACTTCCATCTTCCTGGGGATAAGCTGTTTTCATCAAAACCCAACAACTCTCAATCCTGAGAAGAGAACTCCACAGGTTTTGTTTATTTATTTTTAAAAATAAAGGCATGCTTATAATATACATGCTTATGTTTATTTAAATGACTCATTCTCTTGGAAGTATGTGAAACAACAAAAGTAGGTATCACTAAAACATTATTTTTGCTTAGAATTCTTTCCCTTTGGGTTAATTAGCGGAGCCAGCCTCACACACGTTACTTGGCAATCAGCAAGATTTTTCACAAACACTGTTTGAGAACATAAGGATTGTTTCATCTTTCTCAAAAGTCAGGTGCAAAGGTTTATACACTACTTTTTTTTGTATACTAAAATCAGAACATGCCACATCAATGCAACAGAACTGGAATTTGCATAACTGTGAATTTACTACAATTTGCTAATGTTTTAGTCTCCAACTTTCAACTTCACGCATTCATGAATCTCTAGTTCCAATACTACCTGTAACCATTAAGTATTACTCATATGAAGTGGTTTTTCACCAGAAACATCACGAAATATGGGGCTCAAGCAATTTATTTGCATAAAAGCACTGCTGACATGCAAGCTCCACACACATGTAGAAAAGTACTGTTATTTTCTGTTCAGATCCTCCTTTGGAAATTATATTCAAGGGAACAGTCATATACACGCTAAAGAAAATGTTGCTCAGTACAGAGCAATGGGAAGAACCCACTTACACGTGCATTCTGTGAGCAATAAATTTGCAGAGGAAAAGGCTTAGAAGACCTCAAAAACGTTCCTTTGCAACTTCTGGAAAGACTTGTGAAATGCTTTGTGTGAGAAGATTATTTTAAAAAGCTCTGCAGGTACTTAAACAAATACACACGGATCCTTAACTTCTGTATGATTTTTTTTCCCCCCCAAAAAGAAACCCCAAACTGAACCAAGACCCAAGCAATTAACTTTATGTGACGCTGTTCTATGTTTCAATGCAACGGAAACTTATGAGGTTCTTTCCAGACTCTCCTTTTGTACTGAATCCTGTTGCTGGAACGGGAGATGCTGTAACACTAGAATTCTAATACATAGGAAGCTATTAAAGACCTTAGGTTTTTTGTGATTGCTTGTTCAAGAAATTATCCAGCAACACTTTTTTTGCCAGTTGTACTTCATACTGATGTGATCGTCTCCTTTCTATCCACTGAAAAAAAGGTTTTAATATTATTTGTCCATACCTTTTCAGCTTCAGCAATCCCAGAACTATGATTATACATCACATTATGTTACAAGAAAACATAATTATCATGGGTGGTCATGGCCAGAGAGATGAAAGCAATTTTCCAAGTAATCACCTTGGAAGACTTAAAATATCAGGAGAAAATCCTGAAACTGTATTCCTTGAGGAGTCAACGCACAAAGCTGAACAGCGGAGTGATGAACTCTTAGTTGTTTGTGTTGCCTAGGAAAGTAACTGCTGAGTTCAAAACCAGCATGAGTTTTTTCAGGATCAAAAGCTTTAGCTGCAGCTATAATAAATTGTAATAAACAAGCCAAGAGATAAGAGGGCTTGAGCGATGACAGTGATGATTATAAGAATACAACAGGCTATAACCACTTCAACATGGAAAGGGCTATTTTGAACTTTCACAGGCCAGGGAAAAGTCTAGAAAAATGTTCCAATTGCAGACTGTCTTGACACTCAAGGCTTCCTCCTTTATGAGTAACAACTAATGTACCATGCGAGTTCAGCTGCAAAAGAGTAGGTGGTTTTTTCAAACTGCAAAAGGTGATGATCTTGAGGCCTATTCTAACTGGAATAGGCTGCTAGTATTACTAAAGTACAGATCCATACAGTTAGTCAAGTAATACTGGTAACGAAATTTATGCTATCTCAAATTTTCTTCTTTACTCTTTTTATATTTCTGTACTTTGTGAGTTGTACACTAAGACACCCCAAGAAAGTCTTGTTGGACACACACTTGCTTCACTGACTACAGCAAAGTTAAGTGATAGCAACTGTAGGTATAGGAAATGAAAAAGTACTATAAAAGGGAAAAAAGTGTATTTATAAGTGTTAACTGTGCTATTTGCAAACAGAGTAGTAAACCTCCAGCATAACATCTGTTTAAAGCCCTCATAGCAACAAACTGTCCATTGAGACAGAGCAGATTCACTATCTTTGGTGCTGGCGATAAAAATATTGACAAAATATTGAGACACAAGAGATCTGTACAACATCAGACCAGCAAGTTAGAAACAGAAGAGTAATTTACTGCAAAAATTTCTGAGTTTAGTCCAGCACGAAAGTCTTATGATTTTCGGACTTGCATATGCTGCAGTTATCCACACACCGCAATTCCTCCAAACTGGGAAGACTGGACAATTTAATCTGCTTACAAGGTAGCTAGAATACTGTCTCTAAACATTTGTCCTGCCCCAGCTGCATAAGTTCACAGGCTTCTTTCCAATTGTTGTATTAATAAAAAACAAACCCACAACAAAAAAAATATATCAAAGAATGAAAATTAACCAAAGAAACACCATATTCACAAAACCCCCAGATTTTGTCCTGCTCTCCCTCTACAGATCTTATTGCTTTAACTCATTTAAAAAACAGACTGAAGGCAAGAAAATATGTTGTGTACCACAAAGTTGGGAAGTGAATCAAATCAGGGTGCGAGCACAGTTTTTTGGTGAACGCTGGTGAGAGGACAATGGGTGAACAGACTTTTTTGTATGCTTTTTGACACTGTGGCTAAGCACCCTCAGCAATATCAGTTCTCCATGGCAAGAATGCAAATTTCATCATTTCCCCCTTTCTCAAATGGCTAATTATAGCCTTACGTTTACAGCTTGTACAATCAGAAGAGCCCCTGTGAAATGTTTGCCAAGCACTATATGTAAACACAGCGTTATTCAAGGTTAAAACACATGGGAACAGCAACAAAAACTCCAGACAAAGGTTTTTGCAATAAAAGTACCTCTAGCTGGGGGGATGGGACACGACCTACTCGCATTACTCGCCCAGATTCTGTTCCCCATCTCCTTTCCGCATATGCGACAACATAACGGTCTTTGTCAACAGGTTGATAATGTGTTCAGAGGAACTGATCTACGCTCAGTTTTTATCACAAGAAGCTGGGAAATCTGACACAATCTGCCCCCAAACACAAAGTTATTGGTCATCTTGTGACTAAACTTTTCGTTCGTTAAAAATACTAAATCCAAGAGAAACCAACTACTTTGAACAGGCACAGAATGCCTTACATTTTCAATGTACAGGCTTGCTATACGGTGCCATATGAAAAAGCACTATTTTGAAAACTATTATTATGACTGGAGCTGACAGTGGATTGCAATGTTTCTTTCTGCCTGGTGATTTCATACACATGTATCAACTAAAACAAAAGATTTCAGTAGGTTTAACTTCAAAGAAAACACATCTATTACTGGATCAAAATCTTTACATTCAGACTTTAACTAACTAAACAGATCCATGAGAACACTTTCCCACACTTTAACTCAAAGCATAGAAGCAATTTAGGATTTAAAAGAATATACATACAAACTTCAAGAAACAAACCTACGAGATTTGCAAGAAGTGTATTAATAGTACCTCAATCTTCATATTAAACTTTAGGAATGACATAGCCTCTAGCTTCCCATGCTTTATATATCTAACATAGTAAAACACCATGGAAAAAAACTTGCGCTCCTCAGGATCCTCAAATAGCTGCTCTGCCACTAGTAAAAATCATTAACATACCTTTCTCAGTACCATATTCTGAAGTCTGAGCATTTCCCAAAATTTACAATAATAGCATCCCACCTACACCAGTCACAGGAGTTCTGACAAACTGTCTTCTAGACTACCTAGAACTTTTCACTGGACTGCATTATGTAAAAGTTTCACACACGCCGTCATAATTAAACATCCAGAATAAAAACGCAATGGTTTTGGTACTGTTATATGCCATCCACGGTCCTATTCTCCAATTCTCCCCCCGCCCAGCTTTACCCGTGAGATCCATTGCACTACATATTTCTCATTGTAGAACTCTCATTCCAGAATTCTGTTTTAATTAAAATATGATTTTATTAACAATTATGAAGGAGCACTCAAATTAGACCATAATGTTTTTTATACCCGTATCCCCTCTTTTCCAAGAAGTTTCCACTCAGTGCAACTGAGTAACTCCAAAAGGCCCAAATTTTCCCTCCCTAAGCACATACGTAAATAGATTAAAAAGTTAAAATATTTTGCAGGGATCACTACTATGCAGCCCTAAATCACACGACTGTACATGTCTGCAGAAACAGCCAGGAAGCTGCCTAAACCCAAAATTCTGTCCTAGATTAAGCCTTTATACTTACCCAACAGATTTTAAGATTAACAAAAAACTAATAATGCCCCAAACACTACAACAAATTAAAGCCTTCTGGTTTGTATCCAAAGAGCAAATAGACAATATACTGTTCAACTTTCAGTTGTCTTCATTTCAGCGCGTTCTAAAAGTCTGGCTCTTTGACAAAAGTTATACAGCCTTTTGATAGGGCTGTTTTACTGCAAAAAGAAATCTTGTATGTGAATCAAGCAACAGAATCACAGTATTAATCGTCATATAACAGTCACCTGGGACACAAGTATTTTAGTGACCCACCATAGATTCATATGTTCAAGACAAACAATAGAAGAATAGATATCATGTTTTCATCGTAGCAACAATGCTTTCTGCTTCTGTCCTTGACAAACATTTAGGTTGAAAGAATTGCCTTCAAAATGTTTTGCACTAGCATGCATGCAATAGAATTTGTGCGTTATTGCTACAATCTTATATACCAAATAGATTGTGCAAACTGCTATTGGTATTTGTATCCTGAATTAATATATCCTTCATACCACTTTATTGTAGAATATAAAACCCAATGATGTTATATGCCTATATCAAAAACTAAGTTTAATGGCAATAAATCATGCATTAAGTTAAAATACAGGAAGGATTCTGGCTGTATCACACAAGAGGAATTTTTCCATTTGGCCTTCTGCCTCTACTTTCAGCTTCCTTTGGCATTATATCTAAATTCCCCATTATTCTTCTCTCTTTAGTGGAGAAGATTAAATTAAGCCCTTCTCAAAGCACTAAGACGACAGCATTCAACTTTTATTTTTTCATTTTATACACAATCCATACAGCAGACAGACGATCTTCTAGCTTCTATCTATGCATTATGAGATCTGGTTTATAAAACGACTGTTCTTTGAAATGGCTAGGGCACAGCTGTATTTTTGGTAGTACAGAAATGCAGTCCCTCTTAAACGAAGGTCAACTGACAAGGTCTCATTCCTACAGTCTGGGGCCATCCTATTCAAAGCCAAAGACAGGAAAAGGGCCGTACAAAATCTCTAAAAATTTTAGGATCTTCCTATTATGCTATGACTTTTATGAAGTCTTCATCCGTCACTGCAGAAAAATAACCCCCTGACTCAATGAGTGGACTCAAAAGCGTATTTTAACACAGGTTCTGAAAGTTTTCAAATGACTGCCCCTCTCACTCCCTATACGGCCCCCCCCTTACATGTGTGTATACACACGAACATATACAAATGCATCTTTAAGAACTTCCCACTGTCAATAAACCTCTAAGATGACAGACTATGCCAGCCAACACAGACACAGGTGAGGTTCACTGCAACCACTATTTCTGCTACTCACATGTTAGCAAATATCAGTCATTCATAATGATCCCGTGGATTTCACAGTTTATCTGAAGAAAATCTGCCTTAAGCAGCAAGACCTGTTCAGCTCTTCTTTAGCCCTCACATCTGTCCTGTTACTTCAAATAGTTGTTTCACCTTTGAAATGTCTACTGTCAGTGATAAAAAATAAACAATTTTTTTTCTTCCCCCCACAGCAATGTGTTGCAAAGTAAGGTTCCCTCACTGGAAAACTGAGCACTTAGGTGGCAGGAAATAAAACTGAGTAAGCGACTAAGAGCAGACAATGTTTTGGAAGAGAGTTAGGCTTCCAATGCCAAGAATGATCCAGATGAGGAAAAAAAACACCCCTAAAGTGTAACAAGACTCCTCTGTTATGACACCCTGGAACTTTCTGTACATGCTTAGGAGGGCTTCACCACTCACAAACAGATTCAATTTCATAGAGACTCATCCAATAACTTCCCTGTCTTAATCTGGTGGTGCTCTACTTTTATGAGAAAAACACCAAAACAGAATAGCAGCATCACCTTTTGAGAAAGGGCAGCACAGTAATTTTACGTGTAGCTCAAAAGGCTGGTAATAAGTACAAAACCTCTCACATTTCTATTTATTCCTGTTCTTCTAAAAAAGACATTTTGAAAGTGTATAAAAAAACCCCAACTATTCCAGAGCTTACGCCAGACTACATATTTCTTCCTTATTTCTCAGCTTCTACATTGTCGTATTCTTGGGTAAATGAATATATGCCTATTTTGAAGGAAGAGTAAGAACTCTTATCTTCTCAAAAAGAGACATTTTTGTCACCAACCAGTGCCCACTTTGAAGAATAACATCTGAAAACTAGACCAAAATAATGACAAGGTACTACCAGTATGAAAGCTGTTCTAAAAAAGCCCCAACTTACTACTGCCACCAGATCTCAATCAACTGGGATCAGATATTCCAGGCAGCACATTTTCCATTCCAGATGACAAGAGCTGCCTTAGATTTAGCGATTTCGTTAGCTCAGGGCAGCTTCATAGAAACACAGCTAGTTTACTTCCCAGGCCAGCAGGGCTTCAGAAACAGCACCGCCACACAGCATGGAGCTACTATTTATAAATCTTGCAAGCATCTCATGTATGCCGCAGCATTGTTTCAAGAACAAGCAAGCAATTCTACACAGAGTCATCAGAGCTTATTAGCTCCAGCCACACGGGACCTGAACCGACTCCACCAGACCATTCAGAGTAGGCTGATGCATCTATTCCCTAATGGTCAACATTCCACAAGGCTTATTAGATTGTGTGCATTATCATGTGAATACACAGATCCAATTTTAATCTGGCATTGGTCCCAACCAACCTGCTAGTGAGAGAAGTACAGAGATTCAAGAGAACTGCTCTAACCTTCCCCGCTGCATCCAGCGTTTCCCACATTACTGCCATATCTGCTTGCCCATTCCCTTCCCCCAGCACACCTCAGATAAGTGAAAGTTAATTACACATAACAATAAAAACCTCTTCTTGTCATTATGCAAACCCAGCGTAAAAGTACGGATACTGGTGCATAGTTCCAGACAGCGCTGTGTAGGGTCAACTGTAAAAAAAAAAAAAAGGCAAAAAAGAAAAGATTTTTTTCCACAGCTAAGAAGCCTTCTCCATCTGAGGTGACCTAGATTTGCAAAAAAAAAAAAAAGGGATTCCCTTTTTGTACTGTATCCAGGCCTCATTAAATTAAGAAGGAATTTTCATTCTATTTTATTGCTTCGCTTGCTTACCTAGACATGCAATAGAAATAGAAAGCGACTGTTGTCTTTTTTGCACTATTAGGCTTCTTACTGATATTAATAGAATTACAGGGCTTTTTATACCTGGCAAAATAATTACCTCCAAGGAAAACAGTAAGATGGAGATCCAAATGCGGGAGGCGGGGGGGGGGGAGGACAAAAAAAGGTCAGGTTTGGTCTCCAAAAAGCTAGTTCTTTTCTTCTGCAATGTAAACCATAATACTTGCACACAAGTAAAGTACAAGCATGAATTCACCAAAAATTACAGAAAAAGCATTTGTAGAAGTCTGAATGCTTAGTTATGCAAATCCTTGAAAGGAGACTTAAAAGAATCTGCAATATGCAACCCATCATCCAAGGTCATGAGATTTGTGGGGTTTTTAAGAGGATGACAGGGTTTTTTTGTGTGTTTTTAAGAGGGTTTTTTTTAGTTTTTTTTTTTTTTTTAAGATGACAGATGCTCCCTATAAATTTACTCTACTTTAGCAAAACAGATCAGTGATAGAAAGCTTTGCAGATGCTGATTAAGAGTTACAAGTATATATATCTCTATTACAGTAAAATATAACCTTTAATTTTAGGGTATTCAGCATTATTACATTAAATATATCCAGTATTTTTTTCTGTTAAACACATTCCTCCCTACAGCATGCATTAATGATTTTTAATATTATGTCAAGATGGACAAGATGCAAGAGAGCTGTCTCTGATTTCGTCTTCTGTTAGAAGCCACTAAATTACAGAAAATTAAAAAAATTGAATTTAAGTTTGAAATATAGTTTAGGATAGCAGAAAACCAATCTTCTGAACCAATACTGTCTATCAATTAACATAATACAAAATGAGCTGTAAGAATTTCTTCTAAATAATGTATTTGAGGACTAGGAGTCCTGGTGACTCTCACTCTACATTAGCAATTTATGTGAAAAATATCCTCAGGCTCCTGAAATTAATTTAGACTCTTACAGATTACAGAAGGAATTATGAACGCAGTTATTCAGACAAAAAGCATGATTACCACAGTATAGTTTCCTTTTCCTTGGAAGTCACTAAAGGGATGCTATCATTTAAGCTTAATGGGAATTCCAAAAGTGGAAAGAGAAAGTCTGCAGGACAGACTGGCAACTAGGGGTATGCAAAGTCATTTTGTATAGCAACTTGACTTCTCTGTTCATCAGAGGGATATACAAATGAACACTTACTTCCAAAGGATTTCTGCCACAAAAGAGAATTAACTTTGAAACAATCAGAAATCAGTTCAATGCTATGAAGTACACTACATGACAAAATTCACCCCATATTAAAAAAAAAAAATCAGCTTTTCATTAATACACACTGACCAGAAAGTACTTCAAGTTGAGGGAATCATTAACATTGAACAACATTAGGAAAAAAACCTGATACATGAAACTGGTTGGCAAAGCTGAAGTAGTCCTATCAAACTAGGTGGTGTGCAGGGTGGTTTGGAGTAATTTTAGTTCCCCCAACACGTCAAAGAAAGGGCGGAAGGGAACTGCTCTTAAAAGGGGACTTACTCTCCATTTTGTGACCCAGGTTTTCTGTTGGATATCAACAAATATTGCTTACATTTATTACAGGGATAGAACCTCTTGGATCACTGGAGAAAGGATTTTTCCACAGATTTTGTTGTTTTTCCTAGTTTAAGCTTTTGTGCTTGAAGAAAAGGCTTCAGGCATTTAAGACACCTGCTAAACCTTTGTTATTCTGTTGTAAATCCTGTATGTCCCACTGAATTAGCTGGAAATGAGGATACCCACAGGATGGAGCTCTAAGAATTAATATACTAAAGCTACTGAGGAAATGTGACAGGTGGAAAGAGTCAATGCAGGTCTCAACCCCAAGACACATGAAATTCCAACAGCTCTTAAAGTCCAGCTCTTCAGTTTCACGTTATTTAACGTTAACTAAAGATCCGCGTCACCAATTTCAACTTCAAAACTAGGGATTTTTGAGGCTGACCAAATGCCTCCATATTCACATACAAATCACATACACGGGGGGAAAAAATTTAGTGAGCAAGATGAACAGTTGGAGCTGCTAATCTCTTAATCAGACTTCCAAAAGGCAGGCTGCTGGGCAGGAGGCCTGCGTGCCAGTGATGAACCTGATGGGCAAGACCCTTCAAATCATTGGGAGAGAAGTGCTGGACGCCTGAAGACAGCCTAAGGGAAAAGGGTCTTTCTGTGCCTGTCGCAGGAAGGAATCAGGCAGAGAGAAGGGGCTGGGCGGGTGGTAACAGCTGGAACAAGGCATTTTTCTCCTTAGGCGTAAGAGCCGCTGGCCTATTAACTCCCACAGCATGCCATCTTCCTGCTTTAAGAGATTTGATATGTAGAATCAGTTCCGCCCCAAAGTCTCACTTTCCATAATAATTTTCATTTAAAATTCTCATGCTGGGTGTGTGAGGGTGGGTGTTAAGGGTAACTTGATCACATAGTGCAGGCGGGTGGAATGAAACAAGTCATACGGTTAGGGGAAAACCAGAAGTCTGTTTTCCACAGTCGTTCTGTGAACGTTTGGTGCTTCTGCTGGTTGGCCTTCTCCCCCCTGCTGTGCTGAATCAAAGCTTCACAAAGTCCCCGCTCTTCGCAGAATGCAAAAGGAACACTTGTGACAGGCAGAAAATATTACTGCTGGCACCGGACTGTCACTTCATCAGGGGAGAACTGCACAACCAAAAATTCTGCACAATACAAAGGAAATTACATTGCCCATCCCCAGGAAAACAAAAAATAATATGCATTTAGCACTTGAGATCAGCAATAATTGGATGCAAGGCCTGGGGGAAGACATGAAAAAAATCAAAATACAGAAAAGAAAGAAGATGTGATAAAGCGAACAACACATTATTGAGGAATAAAATGTGTCTGGACATCCAATTGCATTCAATATGCAAAATTTGCATAACACACAAAACTGGAACAGAAATAAAGTAGACCGAAACCATTTTGTATTTTGGCTTTTCAAGTGAATTTTGAAGCACTCCAAATCTGTGTTCCTCACAGGAGGCTGCGATAGGATTGATTTCCAGTTAGATACCTAGAATGTCAGTTTACTTAATAAAAAAAATACAAGCTTCAGAATTATGAAACACCCCTTGAAACATTTCCTAAGGCAGACGAAATAAGAAGCACCCTCCTGACTTAAAAAGATTATTCAGTCTTTTTTCTCTCTCACAACTTTGCAAAGTTAAGGGATGTGCTTATATTCCTTATTGAATGATACAACAATTATCAACTACCCATTAGCAAACAAAAATATACACATTTCACAATAACTGGAAACCTTTTCTAGTGTTGTCACCATTTCAGACTGATCTATATTGCTGTATTTCTCTTTTAAGACACTCAAACAAGAATGAAATCACTTAAGTTTATGGCTTGGGTGTGACTAGAATAGAATGCAAAATCTTGGCCACTTATGAAAAAATGTACCAAGTGTAAGCTGAGTTCCTCACCTAGCTAAGCAATGGTGAAAACCTGCTAAGGAAAATAAGGCAAGCAATACTGACACTTGTGGTCATTTCTAGATTGCTATTTCTCATTCCAGTAAAAACACGCTTGCAATAGTTACGAAACATGTTGGGATCACAGAGTAGCCAAGCAAATTACCAATATTCTACAACCGTGTCCTCTCCACTCTAAATGACTAATGGCAGAAGAGCAGAATGGCCACTGGCCATATACATAATAATTCTTAACACAGAAAATTGAAACTAAGCACTTATGACATTCTGTATTAACACATTTCCAGAATAAAGTTTAAAAGCAAATAACCAACCTTGAAAGTGCTGCCATTAATCATTTTGAACTGTCACTTGAAAGGTTTTCAACACATTACAGCTGAAATAATACTACATTTTACTATGATAACATGGAATAATCTTTGCAAAGTATTCATGAAGTATCCAGAAAACAGAGTCCATATGGGCACATTCAGTTGAGAGATGTATGATGTATGCATTTAGTTTAACTTTCATGGGACTCGTGGCCACCAGGCAGAAAATTACCAAGCAGTACACACCTGACTATCGTGACCACTCAAGTGATTTGAGAAACTTCTGTTAATGTTGTCAAGAGAAAGCTTTATTTAATGGCTCAACCTTAGGGTCTGATTTATTTCAAAACCAGTTAGACAAGAATCTACTGATACCCTCTAAAAACAACATGCAGGAAGTTTAAGTTTTTTGAAGAAAATATTGCAAAGTTACACACCTTTGTTATGCATAAGTACATTTTGCATAGTTCACAGTTGTCACGTGCACAGGTTATTTTAAGCAGATGTCTTTTCTCACTCCTTGCATCTGCTTCTAGCTTTGCAGAACTCACTGAACTGTCAAGCTTTCACTGGCCACGGTAACTCTGTAGCGTTCCTTACACACACTGTACATCTTCACATCAGAGTAACTCCTTCTTAGCCTTAATAGATGCCAGCATTTCAAACACTAACATTGCAACTTCTAATTTAGGATGTAACCATAGTAACATTACAGAACATACTACTCCTTGGATCAAGAACAAGCAGTCCACTGACCCTTCACGGTGAGATTTAGCCGAAATAAAGCTCATTCCAACCTCCAGCCCAACAAGATTACTCAAACCTTCAGGTCATATTTCCAATACAAAGCAAGATCTGCCCTCCTGAAATACCCAGAAACACACAGCATCATATAAAAATAATAAAGAAGAAAGTGCTATAAAAGAAAATTAATATCTTCCTGAAACTTTGACTCTCTAAAGCTGTATCAGCCACACTCAGATAGCAAGTAGAATAATCAAAGCTTTTCCTTACTTTTCTATAAGATGAGCAAAGACCTGCTCATCCTTTAAAAAGCAAAGAATGAGTGAACAAAAGAAATTGTTCATTAAGATTCAAGAATTCAGTATTCAATTTGTTCACATGGCAAGATGACAAATTTTACATGTATCAACAGGCAACAGTTCTGCCTGAACTTCACAAGCTATCCACAAATGATATGGTCATATAATTAAAAGCCAAACCTGACATCTGTTCCTTTCTAAATTTACTTTACAACATATTCTACTTAGGAAAAAAAACGGCCCTTGGGATTTTTGTACGTTTAATATTCACTAATAAGGATCTATGGAAAAATAACAACAGCTCTGCCTGCCCCAATAGGTAAACTTACTACATACAACTCACAAACCTTACACTTCAGATATAGTGAAGCAGTAGTGAACTAATTAAGTAGAAACACTATGGATTTTAATAACCATTCTGTTGAGATTTAGACTTGCTTCCTGAATACAATGCTATGTGTCTTACCTAAAAATTCAAAAATCAGAAGCAGATCTACATGCTGGAATGAGGGGAAAAAAACAAACATTACTCGCTTCTATGTAAATCAACACAAGTAAATTAACTGCATGAATATCCCACTTGATATCTTACCCATCGCTCAGAACGCAGCAAATTGACAACACTCCTAGCCAAACTCTGTCACATACTTTTATACATACAGCAACAGATTATGTAAAATTCAGTATATTATATAGGTAAGGATAAGAAAGCGTTGTGTGTTTCAGTGGAAAATTCAGGAGACTGAGCACACACACAACCTTTCAAAGCACTGATTCTCAATTATTCATAAACGTCCCAGAACAGTAAGTGGTGCTGGACACGGGTCTCTCCTCTCTCGCTCCACCGCCCTGCTGGCCTCCCCTCCATTATTTAAATACAAAATTTTTTAGAGTGTAGGAGATACAAGTCTTTAATGATATGCATGTTATAGTTGTAATTAATATTTAGGGAATATGCTCACGCTCCTAAAATGTCCTCAAATAGGATCAGAGGATTTGTGGAAATTGTCATCAGGATAGGAAATGCATACATTAAAAACAAGACTAAATTAATAGAGAAAGTTAGTGTACACAGCTGATTTAGTTAGGAGAATATAAATCTGATTATGTTCCTAGTAAATTATCAGAATATGTATCTAGAATAGTAAAACACACTGACTGCCTGGGGAAGCCTTATTTGCCAGTAGAGGATGTACCTACCCCCAATCCTACTAATCAGAGATACCATGAGAGAGTAACTATATTTTATTTATCCTTTGGCTAAAAAAAAACCAAAACAAACCAACAACCCAATAAAACCCAACAACAAAAAAAAAACAGTCTAAAGAGCTAGTCATTAAGTTTTCAAAATAGAGTGGACACACATAGTGACTAATAAATACTTGGGTAAGTACGCTACTAGCTTTCTATTTTCTGAGCAACCTATTGTGATATTTTATTTATAACATTCAGTAAATATAATAAGATGCTTCAGCATAGAAGGGCCAGTATTGAAAGGACAGAAATGAAAGGAACACAAGTTTCATTAGGACCAGAAAGACAAATTGTATAATACCTGTATGTCTGTAACAGATAAAAGACATTTCAGATCCATCAATAATTGAAATCAAGTGCCCCCAATTCTGCAATATCAGACTTCGACCTTTACTAAGGAAGAAAGCCATTAACAGCAGAAAGGCAGCTTAACAGCATGCGCTTATACATTAACATCGTCCAGCTTAATTGACTAACCTAAGATTACAAAAAGCAGCTTTTATACACTAAGCATGTGTGAAGGAAGTATGAGCAAAACACATTTTTATTTTTTCTTTGGCATGAAGGCAACAGAGATTTATACTCAGAGAGCCAAATGGGTTAAATCAAGCTTCGCGTAAAGGAAGTACAAGCAAAATACATTTTTATTTTTTCTTTGGCATGAAGGCAAGAGAGATTTATACTCAAAGAGAGCCAAATGGGTTAAATCAAGCTTCAGTATTTAAATGCTTATAATTCCTTTGCACTGCAGAACAGCCTTTGGAATACAGGAACAGAATGTCTAGCATTAAAAATTCCCTAGAGAATCGTAAGTTACAGTGTCAAGGAAGAGTGAAAACAATTTGAAAAAACCCTCAATCATTCATTTAATAATCATACAATTTTTATACTATTCACCTATCATTGTGCTTGAACTGAGTATGTATCATTTATCAAATAGGAGCAAGAGCCTGTGAAGCTTTCTGGCTGCCTTTGCATTTAGTCAAAATGAATGCAAACAATCACGTGGGATTCAGCCAAGCAATGACGTTAAATTCTGCTCTGTCAGAAGACAGCATCTGTCAAAGCCCACATTTAAACTGCTGCCTGCCTGTGCAGCAGCTGAGGAACTACGGAATGGATTTTATAGACCAGAATCCTCGGTTAAAGCAGCTCAAAACCATTTCTATTACTGCCTAGCAACAATGAAGGAAGGAATAAAGGGGAAATCCTATTACTGAAGGCAACTGAACCACTACGCACTAGCACTCCCTGTTAACATTACCATTAGAAATATGGATACTGAGGAGAAGAGAACACAGCACCGCATTGTCCGACAAGGGAAACACCAGATGTAAAAGCTCCAATACGTCGGCCGTGAACGCCAGACCGCCCCGATCAGAACAGAAACGAGAACTACTGTCCTTTTGTTTGAAGGATGAACAAAAAGCCCCAAGACAAGGACAACACTTATGAGCAAGGAAGGTAACACAGCAACGAGCAGACAGATGGACAGATTGGATACTGTGAAAAGCAATCGCGGGGAGCAGACTGTTGGGGGATGTGCGCATGTTCGATAGCATCTTTTTTGCTGAAGTGATGGCGTGCCAAAACTATTTTCTGTGGGTATAATCCTCGCACCATAAATGGCCTGACCAAGGAAGGTATGTCAAATCCTTGTGTGTGATATTCATTTGATTTGTCTGTTACCTTTTCAGCCATTACAGATAACGATCGTTCCTAATTTGCAGAGCCCTGAGATAACATGTCTCTGAACGGGGAGAAAGAATTCTAGCAGCTTTTCCTCTCCCACAGCACAATGTCACTGCCTTACACTTACTAAATGCATTGCTTTCAGTCTGCACAAGGCTGGTGTAGCTGGAGAGGAGGGATTACAGGGATAATGTTGCTGCTGTAATGATTGCTTTTAACTGAGAAATTAAAAACTCAAACCCCTCCAATATAGAAACAAAACCAGTTAGAAATCCTCTCAAACTAGGTCAGAATTAATCCTTATCTGAAGTAATCTTAGAGCACTGGGAAAATGGCCATGATGTGACACACAGAGCACCGAACCATCAAAACAGACCACAGTCAAATTATGTTATCTTCAAAGTACCTTCAGACCTTTTTACACTTGCATTCCCCCCCCCCCCCCGAAACACAAGCAAAATGTCATCAGGCTTATACCAGCCAAGCATAAACTGGGAGTGTGCAAAAGACTGGACATGATTTAAACCATGAGCAGTGCAATCAGGCACCACATTTTACAAGTAACATCAGGCTTCCCTGACATCCCAAAAGGAAACCTTCAAACACTGTACACTCAAAATGGTGAGTGCGTAACTTATCTCATGCCATCACTACAATTTATGTTTCATATGAAAACACTGTTTAACTTTGATCGTAAAATGACATTCCGTCTAATTGCCATTCATTCCTATTTATTGTTGAAAATTAAATACTTCATCACTAGTGGCAAACAAACAAGATGAATATTTGCAACACAAATTTAAGACTTAAATCTATAGCAATTTAATACACCACAGAAAGAAAGTGCTTACCTGCAGAATGTACCAATAAGCTATAATAAATCATTAAATGTCAATACAAATGTGCTTTCTTTGCCCAAGGCAATGCTAACATGCAATAAAACAACTGCAACTGCAAAGAGTTTAGATACCTAAGGATGCAGCATACAACAGTCACTGGTTTCCGAACACTTTTAAGACATCCAGAAGGTAAAGTCTCTTTCCAGAACTTTTAAAACAAAAAATTCTACCCGCAGGCAATACTCCTGGAGAAGCATGTCTAGCTAGTGGTGCTATCGTATCTGACGTTTAAAAACCTGCACATCAAACCCCATCCCGAGTACTGTTTTGTGCAAAAGATTAACACAATTTCTAAGTGAACTCAGGCACATTATTCGAGGCCTAATATGCAACTGCTGCTGGTGTTTATCAGAATACCGACTCAGGCTGCCTTTTGAACTCTTCCCTCTAATTAAAGAGTTTACCCACACAGCTAATCAAAATATGAAAATCCAGGACGTGTGAATAGGAACTCGAATGCTTCAATCTGCAAAGCTATAATTATAGAGCAGAACTGAAAGTACAAGGAACCAAAACACCAGCAGAGCGCAGACCACAAATAAGAATTCAAGAGGCATGCACAGTTTATATATTTGGCATTTGATAATGCACCACTGACTGCACAGTCAAGTGCCAAAAATGAAGTAGAACTACTATAAATCATATCTTCAAAATACAGAGCTACATGCAACAACACACTTTCGGAGGACAAGGTGATTGTACAGAGACCTTCTGCTATACCTAGGGTTTGGGGTTTTTTACCTACTGGCAATGGTTGGTACCTGTTCACAAGCTCCTGTGAAATGAAATTTTAAATATCTGGGCAAAAGCAGTAATGCTCTAACCTTAATTAAAAAGCAAGAGAGAAACAGTATTTTTATAATACTATTTGATGGTGGTTTAATGTATATTGATAGCGGCTTACATTATTTTAAAACAATGCACCCTGGCATATAGTATTTTTTTAAAGGAGCAATTGCTATTGTTGTATTTCAAATGCTTAATACCCACTGTATATTTTGAAATGTTTACACCTAAATTACAAAGAAAATCAGGCACAAAGTTACTTGTTTTTTTTCAGTCAATAGTTTTATGAAGCTGAGGAACAGATGTGGGTCCTTCCCCTATCCATACAATTCCTTTTCAAAGGGCAAACAGAGATTGAAGATTTTCTAGGAAATTCCCACCCTGAAAAGTCAAGGAAATATGTAAGTGAAAAATGACTCTTTAAATTTCTTATGATTCTAGTTCCTCACTGTAAAACTTATCTTAACGTGCACAATGTGAGCAGTCTAAAAAAACAAAAGGAATAAAAAAGGTTTCAGCCATTACAACTGCCTTTTCTGAGACACTTTTTCAGTCCATCATAGAAAGACGGCACCTGAAAAGTCTTCAGTTTACACAACTATATACGTAAGTTCAGATTCTCACTTTCGCCTATTGCCATATGAAAGTAGGTGCACAATGAAACACTACCTCAGTTAAAAATTAAACACAGATTAGTAGTGCAGTGCAGATTTGCTGAAGTATTTGCATTTAATAACTGCAGTTTTAGAAGTGGAACAACTCAGTATGACAAAATTAATGCAAATTCTAGCTGCTACTCCACATTCATGGAATTCTGGGTTTGACTTTCTTCCTAAACTGCATACACGTGCAATGGAATGATAATTAATCAAATATTCCCACTGCTGCCCTCCAAACTGGTACAAAACAATTAATTTCCCTGAGACCTAGGGTACCCTTTGAAGTGACATTTATGTTTGCTTATGCAGAGATATTCTTCCCAAATAGCTGAGCGTTCATTTAAAACTTACTGCACACTGCAGAGAAACTAAAAATTATTAGCTCTGAGGGCAGGCTTTTATTTTCTAAGCATGCAAAAGCAGGTGCAAGTGGTCAGATAAGCGTACGTCTTCTACATTTGGGGCTTATTTTCTTCTACATAAGGATAATGTCTGAGTTAAAGCAGCATAAAAAGAGTAGTGTGGAATTTCAGGTTAATTCTCAAGCTACATACTTTAGACACACGTGTTTAACAGCTGTAGACTGGAAAATAATTTTTAGATAGATAGCTTTGTATACAGTAAGTTGCATCAGTCCCAAGCAGTTAAAAAAAAAAATTAAAAGTCAGGAATACTTTTGGTGAGCTTAAGAACAAAATTCATGAAGGCTCTCTAGCAGCGCAGTAACAGGGAAGAGCTTAATAGATCACTAGGCAAATATTTTGCTTTTTCAGAAAGAGAATTAAGGAGCAGTGTCGCCTTTTTAGATACGTTTACAGTGTTACAAACCACAGTTAAAATCGCCGCTTACTTGCTCCTCCTAGTGGAGTTTAGCAAGAGACAATTCCGACGGTGCAATACTGCTCCCCCCTCGCTTCCAAATATTGTGAATGAGGCATCTTCTGCACACACGTTATTTTGTTTATATATAAAGTGACATACAGTAATTCAAATAAAGCTCAGTTATGCGTCTCTCCCTACCCTTTTGAAATACAAATTTTCCTTTACATGAACCAGTCAGATTGAATGTTGTCACACACATACAATTTAATGATATACTATTCAACTGCCATCTCATCTTAAATTACTTCCTTACGATGTAAAATCCTGTAATTTCCCATATAATATGTCACTTAGTTTTTAAATGCAGACATTAATCCAAATATTGGTTTAGAAGATAGCAAAGCAATTAATAAGTTATACATTTATATTAGAAATAGCATTTTCTATGGACTCTTGTTCAACTGTCATCCTTTTTCCTATACAAAACCCTAGGGCCCAGAAATAAATTAGAGCAAATTGAAAATCACAAACGAATTGCTACTGTGCAGTGAAAGGTTCATTTACGAGATGATGTGATCAGCTTTTAATATGCAGCATCATGAAGCTGCCATATTGACTCTGCTCTTGAATGTGAAAAAAAACGTAAGAGAAAATGAAGCACAGACTACTTTGGCACTTTTTCCTACCGTTACAGCTGCTGGTAACAATACTTGAAATTTCTGTATGATACCAGAACGATAGTAGTTACATATAAATCTATAGAGGGGAAAAAAACCCCAAAATCATGTTCTTCAGATAGTTTACCAGAAACTTGGTGCTCTACAATTCTACTTCCAGTAAATGTGAACTTTTACCTAGGATTTCTGCCTACTACAACAGCTACAACTATCAACAGCTTAATTTTACATCAACTGCATATGAGCCTGGCACAACAGCCAAGCGTTCCATTCAATATTTTCCTTCAACGTGGAGTAGAAGGTTAAAGGTGCCTGAAAGGTGACTGAAAATGTTATCCTGCGTTACCATCTGAGGGCTGTGAAGTGAGGTTACTGGACCCTGAAAATTAATTTTGACAGGTGCATCTTCTCATTGACTTTCTGAACACAGTCGGGGCCGGTGGAAACACGCCAAGCAGTGTACTGTGACTAACACAACTCTGCCATAATCAACCTTGCACCGTCTGTCCCACCACCAATACATGACCATTTTACAAAAAAGGTTTTTAAACTGTGAGCCGTACTAGCCTCTGCACGTCAAATCAATTTTAATTAATGCCAGTAAACCCTCCATCTGGTATCAAGGCCTTTTCATTCAGTCCTTCTCAAACACTGTACAAGGATTTCACAGTCAGTATACACAAAGCTATTTATGTCTACTTCACGCTTTTTCTGTTAACATGATCAATTTATTATTTTTTCTTTTTGTCTTCGGTACCCAGGATGTTTTTCAAAACTTTTACCATGAAAAAAGCATTTTTAAAAGCTAACAAATCAAGTCAACTGTAATCATAAAACAAGGTTGGCTTTTAGCATAAAAATCAAACCTTGTTTATATTAACATGGGCTGTTTTTTCAAAAAAGAAAAAAATTGAACTCAGTTTTATGCTTACATCTACTTTCTCATTGTAACCTTTTATATTGCGAGCATGTAAAATTAAAGATGTCTGATTTTCTTTTTTTAAATCTTTGCAGAGTGAGCCATTTGGAGACATGAACAAAAGAAAATGAATACCAAAGAATAGCAGTGGATTCAAACACGATCGAAAAAGCATTTTGCTTGGCCATTGTCTCATATCCCATCATTGGATTCTTACAACATGCTTCAGTGGAGAAGACGACACTGCTGCTTTGCAAAGATGACCTGGAATACCAAAAGGTCTCTGTTTCGCACCCATCTCATTGGTCTGATCTCTCTCGTGTTTCTTTTTACTATGTTTCTGTTCTTTAATCATCATGACTGGCTGCCGGGCAGGGCTGGATTCAAAGAAAATCCTATGGCTTACACTATACGAGGATTTAGATCTACAAAAAGCGAGACAAACCACAGCTCTCTAAGGAACGTGTGGAAAGACGCTGTACCTCAGACGCTCAGGCCTCAAACAGTCACCAACTCCAACAACACAGATCTGTCACCACAAGGAGTAACCGGTTTGGAAAACACGCTCAGTGCCAATGGAAGTATTTACAATGAGAAAGGCACCGGGCATCCAACTTCGTACCATTTCAAATACATCATCAACGAGCCTGAGAAATGTCAGGAGAAGACCCCTTTTCTAATATTGCTCATAGCTGCAGAGCCAGGCCAGGTGGAAGCTAGACAAGCTATTCGACAAACTTGGGGTAACGAAAGCCTGACACCTGGCATCCAAATTGTTCGTATTTTTTTACTGGGGTTAAGCATCAAGATAAATGGATACGTCCAGCGTACCATACTAGAGGAAAGCAGGCAGTACCACGACATCATTCAACAAGAATACTTAGACACCTACTATAATTTAACCATTAAAACTCTGATGGGAATGAACTGGGTTGCATCCTACTGTCCACGTGTTCCATATGTTATGAAAACTGACAGTGATATGTTTGTCAATACTGAGTATTTAATACACAAGCTTCTGAAACCAGAACTTCCTCCAAGGCACAAGTATTTTACAGGTTATTTAATGAGAGGTTATGCACCTAATAGGAACAAGGATAGCAAGTGGTATATGCCACCTGATTTGTATCCAAGTGAACGTTATCCTGTATTCTGCTCTGGAACTGGTTATGTTTTTTCTGGAGATTTAGCAGAAAAAATATTTAAAGTCTCCCTAAGCATCAGACGTTTACATTTAGAGGATGTATACGTGGGGATCTGTCTTGCCAAGCTGCGAATTGACCCTATGCCTCCACCCAATGAGTTTGTCTTCAATCACTGGCGAGTTTCTTACTCCAGCTGTAAATATAGCCACCTAATTACCTCCCATCAGTTCCAACCTAGTGAACTGATCAAATACTGGAACCACTTACAACAAAATAAGCACAATGCCTGTGCCAATGCAGCGAAAGAAAAAGCAGGCAGGTATCGCCATCGTAAACTGCACTAGAAGGACAACACTCCCTCTCGCAAATGTACTCCATGTGCAATTTGTAAATATCGCTGAACGCATGTACAGTGAAAATGGATGAGCTTAATGGGACAGCCTTTAGTTGATCCCCATCACATAGTGGAGTCTGAAAATTATTTTTTTAAGTTAAAAAAAGTATAGCTCTTGATAACATTAGTATTATGAAACTATAACCAAAAGGTTTTCCCAGCAAATTTGAGAAAAAAAGAAGATGGTATATAAGGATTTTTGTGTTAATGTGCAATAATAAGCATGCACACTTTGGTGGTGGTACAAATGCTGATTTATGTGCCAATAAAATATAATTGAGCATATCTTCCACACTAAAATTTTGTTTTAAAAATGCATTCATAGCTCTAGTTCTCTTCAATGTAATAATTTCTTGTTATCTAGAATTGCTATAAAATGAAAAATGAGAAAGTAAGGAAATGCACAAAGGGCAGATCAGTTTTACCTTCAAATACCACATTAAAATTATTATACGCTTCATTAAGGTACAACACATTTAGCAACGTCACATTTGTGATTTAGCAAGACACTATCAATTAACTCTAAACCACTAAGAAAGTACTCTCAAAGTAGGTCCAGTTTTGGGAAGGTTACTTATTTTGGTTAGGAAGGAGGGATAAATGAAATCAAAGTTCAGAAAATTGGCATTTTGTACATCACCTTCGGAAATGCAAGTGGTATTCTAGATTCAACTAGATTCTTCTCAAAAAGTCGACTGAAAGTTACTTCATTCTCTAGAAGTCATAGGGCGAGCTCCTAAAATCTGGTGCCAAGTAACATTCGTCTCGGCATCTTTAATAGCAGATTCAATGAATTTGTGTAATTTCCTCACATAACTTCAGTGTAACTCAAAGGCTGATCAGAATTGCAAAAATGGAACCTCAAGTCTTTCACTGTAGTCTCAAAAACGTCCCATTTTGTGGAAAGAGGGAGAAAACCAGGCAAATCTTTGTTGATTTTGCTCTTTCCTGCCTGCCAAAAAAGTGAAAAAGAGGTCTGCTGGAGAAAATTAAGCCACACCCCTTATGTTATATAGGTGGGGAAGACTAGATCACGGTAAGATTGAGAGTTCCAGATAGCAATATGGGTGAGAACAAAATCTAAGCAATTTCAGAAGTTAAAGCCACAACACGTACCACTGAAAATAAGTTGTGATAAGTAGGTTAAATCTATTTACAGGTTTCCAGTTTTCTAACAAACAGAACTTTTAAAGTTTATTTTCCAACAAAGTTACAGCAGACTTGTATCAGATTCAGGTTATTACTGTATGTCACAGTGCCAGGGTAAGCAATACCCGCCTCCGATTTAGCAGCATATAATGGAACTGTGATTAGTTTTCTGTTTGACTGGGACTTTTTAATTGGATAAAATACAAATATTTGATGTACTTTTATTATTTAATAAAATTGATTATATTTATGGTCTTCAGACTTCACTTTTTATGGAAAAAGCTGCTCAGGAAGAAATAAATTTCTAGCTTTAGCATTACTTGACTTTTCTAGTGTGCCCTGGTTCTTAAAGCCTAGTTTTCATACCATGCATAATACAAAGATCACAGCAGGTTTTTTTTTCTTTGTAATGAAAAGACAAATCATATTACTGAGCACTCTGAGCAGCCCTAAGGCTGTCTGCATCCAGGAACTTACACACATGAACAGACTGTATCACACTGGACTATCCCTCTGAAGAAATTCTAGGAGCTCTTATTGAAGATGGGTATGGGAATTTGCTTGTCACCAATTCTTTTTTCTGGTGATCCTCCACTAATTTTTGTCATCTGCTACACTTGAAGAATGATAACAATACATGTGTGCGTTTTCAAAATAACTCAAATTGTAGAAATGTTCGTTTCTGGAGAAAGTAAATGTGTGTAAAAATAGTAACTCTCCGCAGAAGAGTTTGAAAGTGCGTCTACTTAGTTTTGGTGATGATTATTGGCGGTCATGTAACAGAGATGCAAGCTGCATTAGAAAAAGTCTTTGGGACTCTTTCAACACCCATTTGTAGTTTTCTTCACGCTCCATCTGCCTTCTTCCTTCCAGCTAACACAGGCCACAGTTAATATTCCAGCTGAAAGCCACCTGGCTTAAGTTAACTATATGCAAGCTTTACACAACAGTGCAAGTTTTTAGACAACCAGAGTAAGTGTTGAAAGCCAGCTACTACTCAGGGGTATTTGGTTCTGGAAGATGTACAATGCCATAAGTGGCAGCTTCTCGAGTAATGCTGGCCAAGAACACAGTCCATCCTCTTGGAGAGGACTTCAACACTGTTCCCTGCCTTCAGCACTTTCAAGCTAGACTGTAATGTACTCAACTTGGATTTTACCAACTCTGGCTAGTCCAAAATGCTGTTACTGGCTTCTGGGTATAGTCCAAGAGGTTAATAACTAAACCTTAAATAGTTTGGCACTTGAATCATAAAGTTTGGCAGACAAATAACCTCCCGGGTACTCCACTTTGGAGCTCATGCATGATGCCGATCTGCCTGAGCTTGGCAGAATTACGGTACAATGCCCACAAGTTCAGTATATCAAACTTCTTGCTAGTTAAAATACTAGTGAGGAGTATAAGATATTAAACAAAAAGCCATTTTTAATGCCCTTTTAAGGGTCCAACATAATTTTAAAAAATTTGTATTAATGCTTGGGTGTCAGTTGAAACTACTGTATAAATATATTCGAATTGTTATCAAGACAGCCAAAGGTTACTTAAATCATTTGCATCCAAGTACTGTTTTCTTGCACAGTTCGTTACAAAGCTTTCAGAAGCAGGAGGGACAGCTTGTAAGATGAAATATGCAATTATGGAATGAAAGATCTACATCCCATTCTCTGAATGTTTTTGCTGTTTTCTAGCTTGTGTTTAAGCTATTTGCTCACTCTACTAGAATATAAAAACAGTTCGTTCATGTTAAAAATAGTGCAATAATTATTTATATCATTAAAATCCTTAACATGTTCTCTCACTTCCTTTCCCCATAAAGCAAGACAAAAAAATGCATTTTCAATTAGCAATAGGATACAAGCTTGTATCTAAAAGTCTAACATGTCTGCAGTGCAGTAAAATAAAAAAAGATCTAACTACTTTGACTCAACTTGTTATAGTAGAAAAGTATGCAATGTCATCAGCACCATCATTATGGCAAAGAAAAATCTTAGAAAAGCGAAGCACGATAACAAAAATCAGAAATCGAAACTCCATAATTTTCCCCTACTTATTTACCTTTCAACTAAATAGAAATTTACAGATTGATACTAGATGACCAAAATGAAGTCCCACAAAAAAATGTTATTCACCAACAACAGAACTGTTCCTTTCATGTCTCCAATTAACTCAGTGATGTGGGTTATTTGCAGATCACACATCAATAGATTTGAGCATGGAAAATGCACAACTACAGGTTTTAGTGTAATACAACTGATCCTATTCCCAGCCACTGACAGATTTCTCATGGGTGAAGTTCACAATCTGCTACAGCCTTAAAAAAAATTATAGATAAAGGTACTTCCAAGCCTCAATCGTTGGTCTGAGGGAAAATTCAGTGTCCATTAAGATCTTCACTTAAATGTTATAAATTATTTTTATGTCCTATAAATTTAAAATTATATGATGGCAGTGATCTAGAAGAGATGAGACAGACTGGCTTTCAGGTTAACCTTACTGGAATAGTAATTTAAAATTTGCTTTTCTTTGCAATCCAGTAATATAAAATGTGTCAGTCCATATTTACAAAATATTTTCAGAATACATTAACATGTTAAGATATGCATTAACTGGCTCAGAATCCATCGTAAATCAAGCACTAGAGGGGAGGGAAGCACCTAGAAGCCATTACTTCAGACTGCCTGCCATTCTACTAATTTTCCTGATATGTTAACAAAATCCCCAATCATACTTCAATCTAAAATACCTACATAATCCCACAGTGCAAGAAAATCTTATCTGTTGAACGAATCCTCATTGCAATGTGAGAAAATTTCCTAGGAGGAGATGAAAGGGAGAGGGAAGATGCTAATATAGGAGCTACTATTTCTTACATTTGTGCTATTAGCAAGAACAGGCTTGTAACTGATTTGCAAAAGCATCAGTAGTTGTTCACATATTTGTCCAATTTTAAAACCCATTTCTTAATCCCTATTTTATGCCGTCAAATACCACAAAATGAATAAATATTGGACAATTACTTAATTACTCTCCTACAATAACTGCACCTATCAAATTTTAAGAGCATTATCATCCTTTCCATTTCAGATTGCTCCTCCAAAACAGCACGCGATTCAGGTGGCACGCAGCCTCACCCTTGCTGACCACAATAATTTCAGATTGCAGATCACACCTAATAGACATGGCATTTGCTGTATTACTACAGATTACAGCTCTAACCCATCCAGTCCCGCCTCCCATCTCCAGCTCTGCTTCCTGAGACCCAGCCACTCCGGGAGGGGAGCACGGTGGGGAAGGAGGGAGGCAGGGAAGCTGCACCGCCGGCTTTGCAATGCTGCACTGTGAAAATGTAGGTCAGAAAGGAGAGAACATTGTCTTTGCTTTGTACCCACGGCAGGAGCGAACTCAAAGGCTTTTCGGGGCGGAAGGCTGGGGGAGGGCTGCAGAGAACAACTTCTTACCGTAGGTCAGTTAAAAAAGCTCTTGAATGTCAGAAAACAGAAGAGTGAAACTAAAAAAGCAGCAGCTGATCAACACCTCACAGGTTAAAAAAAAAAATAAAAAAAATAGGGCAGGCTCAGTGGTAACGGAAAGCATTAAAAACAAGGCCAAATCAGAAAGCAGGATCTGAATTCCTAGTGACAAGGGTTTGCACTTCTCCCCTTCCAGAGAAAATAAGAATCTATCAGGTAAATCCATTCTTCTAACAACATTTTTAGTTTGTGGTTGCAGTGCATGTTTTTTTATTATGGCCAGAACCAAAGGAATTGCAAGACGCGACACAGTGGCATGCATAGCAGGTCAGTAACTCCACAGAGAGTATTTTACATATATAGGACTGGCAGTGCACAGTCAAACCAAAAGCAAAGAAAACTAGATCAAGTGTATCCAGGATTTACATTGCATTTTCAAAGAAAGAGTTAATTCCAGTCTTCATTTGTCCCCGGTTAACTCAAAAGAAATCCAGCCTGGTACAATATGGTACCTTCCTTTCACAGTTAAATGACTGCAAAGGAATTTAGCTGAACATAGGATATAGATGAAAACTACCACGTTGCCGTTCCGATATTACCATGGCAACAGTTACAAGAGCCCTCTTAAGCATTTAAATCTGACAGTTTTCATGATAACACTAACTGGATAGTAATGATGCATTTTGGTTCATGAGCTAACTGCTGTATAACTCAAACCACAGGGTACGAACCATTCCCTTTGCTTTTCTCAAGACTACGCTTGTGGTCAAAACATTCTGACCGAGACAGTAACCCTGAGTTACCACTCTCAAAAAAAAAAAAAAATAGTCCCTCCAGCCAGCACAGGGAGTACTCAAGGCTTAGAGCTTTATGTACTCTCAAAGGTTTCCATCTGAATGCTTAAGTTGCGCACAGTTGGTGTACCGGGTGGAGAAGTGAAGACTGCTAAAATCTTTGACGGGAGAGCTGGGGAAGGACTTTTTACTAGGGCATGTAGTGATAGGACGAGGGGGAACGGCTTTAAGCTGGAAGAGGGCAGGTTTAGATTAAACATTAGGAAGAAGTTTTTCACTTTAAGGGTGGTGAGGCACTGGCACAGGTTGCCCAGAGGGGTTGTTGAAGCCCCATCCCTGGAGGTGTTCAAGGCCAGGCTGGACGTGGCCTTGGGCAACCTGGTCTGGTGGGAGGTATCCCTGCCTGTGGCAGGGGGGTTGGAACTCGATGATCTTCAAGGTCCCTTCCAACCTAAACCATTCTATGATTCTATGATTTTTCTCAAAGGGTTTTCATTCGCCTGAGAAGGCTTGAGAGAAGCATACGCTTTCTAAAGGGCCAAATGAATTGCTGCTGATATCTTCCAGGTATCATTTGCCCGAAAGAGGAGGAGGAGGAGACGACCAGTGTTTTTCTACAACCTTTATCGGTTTGTAACCAATACACGCTTTTTAAAATAAGAAAACACTGCAAGCTGCTTTTCCTCACCAGAAGCCAAAGTGTACTGAAGAATATACAAGTACGCCTCCGAGGACAAGTGCATCAGAACAAGCACATCCATCTCCTTTTAGCCCATTTAACTTTATCTAATATTAATTGACATTTCAACTGTTGAATATGAATATTTGGTGAACCACTCACTCTGATCTCCCAGATGCTCAGTGGGAGAAGAAGAGGAGAAAGACAAGTCTCTTTTTCTTTACCTCATTAGAAAGTGAAGTGTGTGAAACACGTTTCTCATGCTAACATTTTAAGGATACCAGCTTTGATATTGTCTTGCAATTAATTCAACTGAAAAAGATGAAGAAACTGAGAACAGTGTGAAATCCTCAAAGGTTTAAAATTTCCCAAGATGACAAAAATCAGGCTAGGGGAAATAGCCATGCTTGCAAGGATGTAAGAGATTAATCTTTTCAACATAAAAAAAGTCCTCAAGAAGTTGAGTATTCCCAGTTCTTTCTTAACACTTTTTAAAGTTTTGTAGTAAATTAAAACCATCCATGCTGTCATAAAACCACTAAATCCCTCCACTCTTGAAAAACCACAACCCCGCCACATCTTTTCTTGTGAAAAGGCCAAGTGTTCCCACATCTCAGTAAGCTGAAAGTTTAAAACAAGAAAAACCAACTGCCACAAGAAATCCTTTGTTAATAAAATACCAAAGAAGTCACCAAGGAAAACAAAGACCTTGCTTACTGCCTTTACTAAATATTTAACATATCCTGCATTTAAACAAGCTGAAGTCTAAGAAATATTTTGAGAATAAGAGAGATATTCTAGGTTTCACTCAGGATTTTTATGTCGCTGTCATCACTTCCAAAAGAAGCGTGAATTTAGTATACAAAAAAAATAATTTATGTCATAATTTAAGCCTGTTGTGTCATAACATAGTGGTTGATGCAAGATAAAACAGTAATGAAACACTGGAAAACATTGTCTGTGACTCAGTCAAAAATTTAATACTACCACTTAATGCAAATGACTGTCTTTTTATAGGCATTCCTCCAAAGTCCACCTAGGCATTGATTTTTGTAGACATAAAAATTCAACTCAATTATCCAGCCTTCTGAATCAAGAGAATAACCAGTTTCCCATTGTATCATCTTTGAATAATTTAAAGTATTGTGTTTCATTGATTGTTTTTTAATGTAGAAAAGGGTAACATTTTTATGTCCCAATAATTTAAAGAAACAAAATTACAGTTCAGTGGTACTCTTAACATTACTTAAGACTCTAAAATAAAAGTAAATATCATATACATACCTGAGGGGACAACTAACACATCTGTTCCTCAAAAAGCAAATTATAAAGCTTATGCTGTAAGCGCACTGAGGCATACCAAAAGGTAAAATAAAACCCAAAAAAACAACAACAAACCTTCAGAAACCGTTGCTCCTATATAAATGTATCTTCAACAGAAAATTTTTTTCCAGTAATGCCTCTATTAATTTTATGAGAGAATCTGAAATTATTTTTAAAAGTTGATGCAACAGATTACTTCTATCATTTCATCAAATTTGAGACAGTTTATCTATTTTGGAAGTTAACCACATTACTTAAAAAAAAAAAAGGTAATCTTCCTGAATTCTCAAAATGGTAGAAAAGAGATAATTAGAGGAAGAATGATAGGTAATCACAATTCTTTTACTTTACAAAAATTATAATTTATTCAGATTTAAAAGCCATAGTTACTACTTCATACTATCCAACCGTAAATTATCCCCTATTTAAAAGTAGGCAAGTTCGCTTGCTATATCCAGCAAAGGTATGATTTTCTTTCTCATCAAAATTCGGTTGAGAAATGAATGCTGCAAACAAGATATCCAACTTTCATTAAAGTTAGTAAAGAAATGGCAGCCTTCTGCCAATAATTGGGGGGCTTTAAGACAAGTAAAACATAATGCTGCTGTATTCATTAAAAAATGCACTGTCTGGGTCCCTCAACCATTTTTTAATTTTTTCCTTCCACCATTTCCTCATTTTCTACTAGTAGAAGTTAAACAGTTCAAATGATTTATTGTCCAAATTTCACGCTAGCAGAGCGGAATGGAAAAACTAGAATAAAGTACACAATACCATTTATTCCCTACCCCTCTTCCTATTCATCAAAAAACTTTACACACATGAACACACGCTTTCTCTAACATCTTCCCCACACATTCCATAAATCCAGCCTTTTCAAGAAACACTACTTTTGTTGAATGTAAGACTCCATACGACAACCAGTTAAATATTAATATTTTACCTCTTCCAGTTCTGTAAGAGAGAAATATCTATGAATCTTGTATTAAAATTTTTTCATTGCACAAGATTTTACATGGAATAAAGCATTTCCCCCCCCCCCATTTCTTACCACAATATTCTCTTAGACTTGTGAGCACCTGAAGTACTAATACTTGGGTTCGTAATACCTTGATTTACTCATAGAACAGATGAATCCTAGAATGTTCATGACAATACTGATCATCATGAGCATTTCTTTTTTCTCACCATCCGCGCAAAATTGAACTGCAGAAAGCAGTACACGCTGTCATATTATAGCTAGGATATAGCAAAGTACTTTTGCATCAGTTTGAAGTGCTGAAAAGAAAATATTCACTGGCACAGTCATTTCAGCATATACAACTATGATCCCCTTTAAAGTTAAGATAAATTGCAGAGCTGGGCAGTGCTCATGCTCTGAAAGGATGAACTGATTCAACCATGCCAAGACGTTGAGTAGCTGACCTTCACACTGTTTATCATATCCAGATGTATAATGCAAGGTGCTGGATAATTTCAATTTTTTTCTGTGTCACTTAAAGACTCTTGGGCAAAAATAGCTTTACATATTTGCTGAACATATTTTACACTGGCTTTGTCAGTTACTTGAAGTGAAAAATGATCACAATGAGATGTGTTGCCATAGAAAAAAAAAAGATTGCCTCCCACCACGGCCAACTAAAAAATTTGGCATCTCGTTGGTTTCAGTGGCCAATACAGACAAGAATCCACGCTCATAGTTTGTCCCGGCTTTGGGAAGTCAACAAAAATGGAATTCATTTTATAATGGTCAATAAAGGTTACTTTTCTTGCTGTCCTACTTCCCTTTTACAACCACCCCTTCACAGCTAAATTTTTTCTCAAGTTATCAAAAAGATATGTGGTAACCCACTAGAAGTGAATCTCTGCAAGATGTGATATGAAAAACTAAGCATTTTTCTAAACAAACACCATAACAATCTCCCTCCCCACCCAAACACCTCAAGAACATTCTAATGATGAAACATTCTCTCTCAGAGAAATTTCTAACTGGTCTTGTTTATAACAAGTGAACAACGAGAGAAGACACAAACCTGTCCGGTTCTGAGAAATACCAAACTACAGTTTCTGAATTTTCTATACAACATTTTCAAAGCTTGAGTCCTTTATATGTCATCAGAGAACTGGTCATATATGGCAGACCAACTCTTTGCTTAACAGTGGCATGAGATGATATCAGACCAAATCAAACTGACTTGTTTCAATAGTTTGTCAATGTACCAACACAGATCTAAAAAGAATCCAACACATATAAATAGATGTTGATTAGGATCTGCTATCACCAATACTCCCTCCCTAAACAGTTGGTAAAATGTATCCAGCAATTCACAGAAGTATTACCTGAATTTTCCTGTTTACTGAAAATGTAAGGACAGAACAGAAATTCACCTATACAGATTCAACTCCAGGGATGTTTTAACCTGAGACTATACCATCCTCCATATATGCAGTATGGGAGTTGAAATTACCAATAAATTTACTGTGTTGGTGCTAACTACATTAAATGAAAAATACCAAAAACAGTATATACTTTGTAATTACTGTCCATTATTCTAAACTTTTAAAATGGAGACACTTCAGTAAGTGTTACATAGGACATCTCTTTCCATGAAACAGAGGTATAAAAGATGCAAAATCAAGGAAAGCCACTTCTGGGGAAATATGCAGGCAGGACAAGCACGAAAGACACTGTAAGACAAAATATTCTGCCCTAAGCAGCTTATGTAAGTAAACGAGAGGACAAATTTTAAGTGGTAGGCTTCAACTAATCAGTTTAAGCACTGGAAATGAGTGTTTTTCCTTGTGTACTGACAATCCAAGTATAGTGTGAAAGGAGTAACTATGCCCTAGACTGAACAGTCACTCTATTAAACATCCACAGCAATTTGATTTCCTATTCCCTTCTCACCTTAAAGACCCCAAATATGCTACATAAAACTGAAAGCAAAACCAACTACCCTTGGGCTTGCCAACCAAAAAAAACCCCAGAAGTTAAAAAAAAAACCCTTTTGCAACTTCTTTTTTTTATTATTTTTTAATATGCACAGGACAACTGCATTATGAAAATTTTAAAAAGGTACTAAATTTACATGAAATCCAGATCTTGAACTGTGCATGCTGTGAGCCTATGGGGCTGGAAAAATGTCATGCTGGTGACATGGACAGTGGGATCGAGCGCACCCTCAGCAAGTTTGCCGATGATACCAAGCTGTATGGAGAGGCAGACACACCAGAGGGAAGAGATGCCATCCAGACGGACCTGGACAGGCTGGAGAGGTGGGCCCATCACTACCTCATGAAGTTCAACAAGGCCAAGTGCAAGGTCCTACATCTGGGTCAGGACAATCCAAAGCACAAATACAGGCTCGGTGGAGAAAGGATCGAGAGCAGACCTGAGCAGAAGGACCTGGGGGTGCTGATCGACAAGAAGCTCAACATGAGCTGGCAACGTGCAATCGCAGCCCAGAAGGCCAACTGTACCTTGGGCTGCATCAGAAGAAGCGTGGCCAGCAGGTCGAGGGAGGTGATTCTGCCCCTCTCACTCTGCTCTGGTGAGACCCCACCTGGAGTACCGCATCCAGCTCTGGAGTCCCCAACACTGGAAAGACATGGACCTGTTGGAGCGGGTCCGAAGGAGGGCCACAAAGATGATCAGAGGGCTGGAGCACCTCCCCTATGAAGACAGTCTGGGAGAGTCGGGGTTGTTCAGCCTGGAGAAGAGAAGCCTCCGGGGAGACCTTATAGCAGCCTTCCAGTACCTAAAGGGGGCCTACAAGAGAGCTGGGGAAGGACTTTTTACAAGGGCATGTAGTGATAGGACACGGGGGAATGGCTTCAAACTGGAAGAGGTAGATTTAGATTATGTATTAGGAAGAAATTTTTCACTGTGAGGGTGGTGAGGCACTGGAACAGGTTGCCCAGAGAAGTTGGCTGTGGAAGCTCCATCCCTGGAGGTGTTCAAGGCCAGGCTGGATGGGGCTTTGAGCAACCTGGTCTAGTGGGAGGTGTCCCTGCCTACGGCAGGGGGGTTGGAACTCAGTGATCTTCAAGGTCCCTTCCAACCTAAACCATTCTATGATTTTACTATTCTATGCTGGAAAATGAGCAGTCTTTATAGGCTAGTTAATAAATGCCATCGTAATACTATATAATCTAACCATTGCTACCTGGACTGAGGAGCAATACTTCAGTTTCATTTGTGGCTCTGATTCAGATCAAATCTGTAATCCTGTGTGAGCTGGTACTGAACATGCACACAGCACTAAGAAATGGGACCTCAGCAACAAGAGAAGCAGGAAATGCATATGACAGTCTGGGGAAGCTGCTCCCAAACTTAATGGGCTAACAAATGACCTAAAGGTTTATAAAGATTCAAGTAAAGGTGAGAAGTCAAAGCATATTAATTTAAATGCATTAAATTCCCACATGAGTTTTCTATCTAATGCAGGAGCAAATTGGCTTTCACTCACTGTAAACCAAGGAAATTAAACTACATCTAACTGAAGTAATTTTATTCCTAAAGACATCACCAGCCAATGGCAATTTAATGCATTGTAACTTATGAATGTTGATGTTGTACACTTTGGTAATTTGCTTTAATTTGCTTGAGTGCCTTGATCTAGATATAGCCTTAAGGAATACTTGTATATTGCCATATTAGATTGCATCATCCTTTGTATTAAGGAGAAAAGGTTATTTCTGAATGGCAGAACTATGAAGCATTTGCTTTAACAGGAAAATAGAGATGATTGTCAAAGACTATTACTTCCTAATGACTCCTAGCCAGGCTCAGGTGGGAACAGCTTCACCCTGGAAAGACTTGAGGTGTTTTAATTACAAATAAAAGTAACTTAAGATTTCACCCTTTAAAACAAATCCTGTATTGGGGACCTCAGCAGCTGCAAGAGAAGGCTGAGAGGAATTTCCAGAAGATCCTCGAGTCCCTGAAGGGCACTGACTGACTGAGACTCAAAGGCTACCAAGAAGAAAAAAGGTCAAGCTTCAGGCACAGAGGAGGGTTTTTTTTTAACACACACACACACACACCCCACCCACCCTACCTTCAAAGCTACACACAGCTACTATTCTTTGAATAATGTTTGCATGAGTGTAAAGGAACTTCCAGAGAAGTCTACCTGTTTGTCACAAAATCCCTAAATAAAACGGGAATCCAGGCACACCTGATGCTGAAAAAGGCAGGTAACTTGTTAACTTAAACTATTAAACAGCTCCCAGGTCAGCAGCAGGCTAGAGGCTCCGACAGCTGGATGACAGGCTACAGTGGTTAAGATTCAGTTTATATCAAAGAGATAACGGCTGTGAATACTGCTAGAAAGTACACGGGGTCTACCATGAGTCTCTCCTACAGCAACTTGGTAATAAGGACTAAGCTAGACTTCAGCCCAGACCTTATCAACGCAAAAGGAAAATATTAAAAGATTAATCCAAATAACCAAAAACGAACTGAACCCAGATTTAGATAAGCATATACCTTTCTAAATAGAAGGGTTCTACGTTTTAAATATTTTACAGTGAAAAACAAAGAATTAAAAAACAAGATACAATTCACATAATACCTACATTTACACTGAATTATAACAAATTCACTACAGATCAGTGTTAGTGAACAAACCAGAATACATCTTTTTCCTCCACCAAGACAATGTGTCACAAAGCACAAGAAGTTTAAAAATGACTGAAAGCCCCCCCTCCCCACCAAAAAAAAAACCCAAAACTTATTACAGAAAGGTATAAATGCCTTTCTGCAATTTAACTAGAAGCAAAACATTTTTCCCCCATCATCTTTCAGACTTGCTAGAGAACCTTATTCTACTGCCTTCACCCTTGAGAAAAGAAAACATCTGCCCGCCCCATCAGCTTTTAATCATTTTATGGACAGAATTAATTTAGCTTTCTTCTGGGGAATGTGGTAGGAGAGGAAATTGGCCAAGCCTACTTGTAAAGTGAGTCTTTTGTTTAAAAGAAAAAAAAAAGGGGGGGGGGGGGGGGGGGGCAAAAAGAAAAAAAAAACAACATCTTTCTCAAAGCTGTGAACATTCTTTAGTTATGCCACATTTCTGAAGTATCAATATATCTCTATGCATTTTAATACAGTTTAAATATGGCTTCACTAAAGAAACATCACTTTACTGAACATAAGGCAGAAACTCCTTGAAGTTTGCCAAATATTAAATGTCAGGTTTATCAATCATTTTCATTCCACTTGTGAGAAGCATCAGAAAAAGTTAAATTATTTCCTTAAAGGTATGATTCTTATTCATAACTAAGAACTTTCACAAATATTAGTATACTAGTAACTACTGTTTAAATGTAATACATTCTTGACCTTAACCTGGAGGATGTTGAGTACTTACTATCTTTTATATTCTTTTCCTCTCAGCTCCATATAAAGCAGGAATAAAATAATACTTGAAAATATTTTCTGCATATTGTAAATTTCCATCTATAAAACGTTCCCTGTGTATGGATTATTGTTATGGTACTCATTGTTTAAAAGGATTTAATACCTACATTTGTATTTGAAAGACTTACAATTCACACTGTTTGATAATACAAGCCAACCACAGGCAGCTTTCCAGAGAAGAAAATAAAAAGACATTAAGAGTCTTGCTGAGAACTGCCAGGGGGAGGAATATAAGAAACATATTGAATATTTGGTTTTGTCGTACAGTACAATAACATGAATATGGAAGTTACCTTTATTAAATACTTAGTAGCTACAAACAAAGGTGAGCAAACTGCCTGATTAGGCTATTCTTTCATTAGTCTGAATGGCAACTGTAACAAGTAAATACAATTTTCAAAAGGTTTCAGGTATGAATAAGGAAGTTGATTTACATGTTCAAATTTCACATATGAAATTTGAGCCAACTATAAAACTACCCTTTAAAACCAGATGTAATATTACATTACACCAGGCAGTCCAGAGTCCCTTTAGATTTTAATTTCTAAGATAACATTATGATCCATTTAGTATTCTAATATGTATTTTACTACTTTAATCTGCATTTCACCTGCTGTTCATGTCCAGATATTTTTGGAAGTTTTTTCATGACATTATTTTCCAAACCTAATTATACATGTGAAACCTACTATAAAATTGGTGGTTTGTTACAGCATATGATGTCACCCTAAAACAGAACGGATTTTAGAGACCAATATGAGGTAGCTGTATATATTGTGTATATTATAATATATTGTATCTATTATTAGCTACAAAATATTTGGCTTAAGGCCTTATAAGGCCCTCTCCATCCAGAAGTCTTTTGTTTTACTTAGTAACCACAATTAATCAGGCAGGTTATCTTTTTCATGACAACTGGATTCCATTTTAATTTCAGTCATTATTGCAATCTGTTTGCCTGATTTACATCAACTGCTCCAAAGATAACTAGTAAGTAGGACTGATGAATACTGCTGCATGACGCACCCTCAAGTCTCCTTATTCCACAGTAAAAGGAGCAGGTTTTTCCCTCCTCACCAGGAAACAGATTTGTTTCAGCAGACTGCTTTAGTAACTTTCCCTCCCTTCTTCCACACTATGTTTGGAACCTACTTCACAATTTCAATAAAACCTGTAGAAAAGTTATTGCCTTTGTCAATTTTTATGAAAATTGCTGGCCAGGGAAATGAAACCCTGAAATTACTGCTCCCAAGGAGGGAAAGGCAGGCAGTGCCTTTTCTCTATCTCCTCAACATGGCAGCACCAAGCCACCCAAAAGCAAACAACTCACTCATCAACTGCGCTTCCCTCCAGGTCGAGGGAGGGTATGAGAAGATTGCCACTTTTCTTAGGTGGAAGAGAGATTTAGGTGATTATAGAAAAGAAATACATTACTTCTATGTCCTATGAAGAAACCTAACGTTTTTAAAAAATATTCTAAATTAACAGTACTATGAATTTACAACAACTAGACTTACAGTTAGCTACAAGAAATCTTACCACATCACTACATCACTTTGCTTAGTCACACAAAATTTTTCTTCACACTTTAACTGAATTTTAAAAGCATATCTGTTGCTTACGCACAAAACCCACTCATACACCTTTATGGAGGGAAAGTGTCGCCTGCTTTTAACCTCAAAGAGCCAAAAAAGTGAGATATTTTAATTCCAATAATACATCTGAAGCGTCCTAAAGCAGCAATCCAACTGAATAGTAACATCCTAAAACTTAAGTCTGCCAAATGGAATGGTAATGTAAGGTGAAATAAAAACATGTTTTGTTAATATTCATGTTGTCTCAAGTCTAACCAAGTTTTATACCCTAGCTAATCAAAATGTATTTGTAGAAAACCAGTCATTCCCAAGGTTATTTATCAATTTCTTTCAATTTACCAACTGCTTTAGATAAATTTAACATTTTAAGTACACTGGACTTCATTACTTGAAATAGTAAATACTGAAGATTAATGTTCATATAGTAGCAAACAAAAATCTGAGAATTGCTTTTACACTTTAAAAAAATCAGAATTTTTTATCTAAAAGAAATTCACATTTATGCATTTATCAACTCACAAAGATTAGAAACCAGATGTTTTTTTTTTACCCGATCAGTATCTTCAGTGTTAAGTCTCAAGACCTATACATATGAGGCTCCTGTGACTTAGAAAACCCTCAAACCAAAAACCTCCAGAAAATCTCACAATCCTTTTGGGAATAAAGAAGGACAAAATAGAAAGTGGTGAATGAAAATTAAAACAGACAATATATCTTTCAATGCTTACCTACATGCACTTTCATACATACGCAGGTCTCCCCTTAACTCACTTAGCTTAGCTGAGCAGTGTCTTTAAGAGCGTTTTAGATTAATAAAGAGCAAAGAACCACCCTTTCAGCAGCAGTGATGCAAGTAGTTTCCGCAACAGCATATTGCTCAGTGAAAACATAAATATAGCTCCAGATGGCAGCTCTGCAGATTGCAATCACAGGTATATTCCGGAAGGTATGATCAGTATTGCCTAAATGCTAGTTGAGTGAGCCATAACTAATGCAGAGTTCATTATATAGTCTTTACAGTCATTTACTTAACGACAAGGCCTACGCTGAAACAGGCTGTATGCAGGACCACCGGTAACAAACCTGAGTAAACCAGGACTTTGCCTATAAGTTGTCCTAGCAAAGACATATAAAACACATTTAAACATCCTGAAAGCGAGGATGCAGATTCAACAACAACAGCATGTGGCTCCATAAAAGATAAAGGCGCATTAACACCTGGATTTAAATGGAACAATAAAATCACATAAAGTTAGAGACCAAAATTCAGTTAGCCTTAATCAATTACCTTCTTAAATAGTGCAAGGAGGAATTGCCCTAAAGACTTAAAAATATCACCCATTTTGCTATCCTAACTGGACCTGCTCATTAGCAACGTTGCACTACATTGAAATAGTGCTGAATGACATCATTGCTTATAATCCATCACCCCAAAGTCTGAGAACCAGGGTTCTTGCCTTAGCATTTCATTAACATTTGCCTCCAAAGATCTGTCTCAATTCTGAGCTCTGCAGGTTTCATGTGCTCAGAAAATACCATCTTTGCCTCACATATTCTGATGCAAGAACTAAAGAACACCTGCCTGTAACACACTCTCGTAATAACTGTACACCTGTGACCACAGTCTGCCACACTGAGACACACTCTGGTTGGATACAAACACTAACAGGCACATACTGAAAGAGAGTTCAACATAAGGAAAAAAAAATAAATAACCAAAACAAACCCACAACTGCAAGAAGGAAGAAAGGAGGCGGATCTTTAAAATAGCAACTCCAGAACAAAGCCCACAAATTGAAACAACAGTCCTTAAGAATATTCAAAGAGGGCCTTGACAATAATGACAAAGTACAGAACTTATAAAAATAAAAAAACCTCAAAGGAGAATTTGCTCTGGCTTAATTAAGCAGTAGTAAGCAGCATGAGTGAGATGTACATCAGACTGGGCTTTGAGACATGTTCTTATGGATGTTGCTAGGGTAACAATCAAGCTATCCTACTTTCCAAGCTCAGGAAAAGGTATGACTATGATGCTAAGTTACACGTAAGCACACACTCCAAGCAGAAGACTTGTTTCCACAAATAATGAATTGTACCTTACTCCATTAAGAGCAAATCACCAAGTGGTAAAGTGTCACGTGGCCTAACGACAATGGTATAATCTCAACAACTGAGTGGAGAAGGAAATCTTGACTTGATCATCTCAGATTAGTTACAGAAATGACTCAGCTGATCATGAAATACTTGAATTGTAACTTTGATTTATTTACTGCATCATGAATTGCAAAGTGTGTTAGAAACCTTCAAAACTTTGTTAAAACTCTTACTCAAAGACAATGGGATATCTACCCATGGGATTATTTTGGCACAGGCGGATAAACTTGCAGGGAGATGTTAAAGGGATGTTAAAGCGAACTACCTTCTGGTCCCCCACCTGTGACATGCTCATTTCTACTGGGTCCATAAGACCTTTACATCGCCTTCTATAGTTGTGAATAAATTACAACACTACATAACAGCTAAGTTGTTCTTTCCCCATTAGAAGACATTTAACAATGTACTGTCAGTTGAAGATGCAGCTATTACATACTCAGTAGACGTCTGGATATAATTTGTAGCGGGATATATGTCAACAACATTGTTTAACATATAAGCTGTGTGAAGCACATGATGTTTTATTGTTCAGAACAATTAGGACAAAGTATAAAAATCTGCAGCTCAAGTTCAGTTGGTATCATTGTGCAATGTCTCATCAAACTTTCATTAATAGATATTACATATAAATCTGAAGACCTGAGAAACACAAATCAATCTAAGCACCTATATAAGATTCAAGCAGAAAATGGACATCCAGTTCAAAGAACACAAATGAGGTGTCCTAGACATTTTTATTTGAGGTCATGCTTCCAAACGAGAGTAGCTCCTGAACCATTCGTACAGGGTCTGAGTCCAAGTACACATGGCAGATGAGTTGCTCAAGGGCCACCCACAGGCTAGCAAATAAACTCTTATAATTCAGCTTTAGGTCAAGACAGGTCTAGCAAGTCATCTTAAAATTCATACCAAGAATTTTTAAGGCACTCAGGCTTTTGTAAGTAAAGCTCCCTGGATGTCTAAAGCTCCACTTCAATGTATACCAGAAATACTTCAGATTCTCCTACTTGGCACTCCTCCATTTAAACCACTGAAGGACCTGACAGGCATGCCGCAAGCACACTTAGCGCGCTGACACAATCAAGTTTCACACAGAACAGTGACTTCAGACGCGTTCATTCAGTAAAAAAGCTAGATGGCTCCAGGTCTTGCTCTTTCTTTTATTCAGTAGCTTACTGGGCAACATAGCAATGTCTAAATTTCAGATGTGTGACCGCAACATTCATTTCTTTTCTTGAATTTCCAGTTCTTAGTCTCAAAATAAAATAAAACCTTTTATGAAGAACAATACAGGCAGTTCTATTGTATAATGCAACACAACAGCAAGATATCTTGGCACAGATGTACATGACTTACAATTGCTGAGAAAACAAGTGCAGCATTGTTCAACCTAACACATTTTCTTGAAAACAGCATTTTTATGTGATTTTTCCTTGGTCTCTATCAGCTTGATTACTTACACTAAAACTCTTTAAGGGAGAGTAATTTATTTAATGTTTGATGACTGAGGCAATGAAATGCCAACCACTGAAATTGTTGCGTGGACCTTAAATGTAAAACACAGTAATAGTTCTTTGGAAACCTGGTTGCATTTCATCCACTCTCATTAGAGTAACACAGACACACAAAGCCTTCTAGTCTGTTACTCCAGAGCAGTGTAAGGTTGCTGGCAGACTATTCTGGGGACACATCCATTTCTCCAGCTCAAGGATTTTTTTTTTTGAGTTAGTGGTGATGTCCTAGTTCTTAGCTCTCAAGGACCAAGAACCTCATGGTTGTGTCTGAATTACAGTTGTAGATAAGTATGCCTAACATGAAAAAAAATTTACAAATCCAGTAAACCCAAAAATCTCTACCTCCAGCATCATCTGTGGAACACACTTCTAATAGATAATTATTATAGTTTTCCTCACCTCCTCTTGATGGTTAAAAACTGAACAGTAGGCACACAGAAAATTCACGGAACACTGCTCAGCCCGTGGAGGCGAGTGGGGGCGCAGGCAGGCTGGTGTTACACTTGCGTCACGAATAATGACCGGCCTATGCACAGACTGCATGAAAACTACGCTCCGCTTCAAAGCCCGTTTCAAATGCTTTCAAAGAGTCTGTTGTTTTGTTGACTCCTCCCACAATACCACTGCTCTCAAGTCTTTTAATGAGATTAGGATATGACACAGAAAACTGGTGACATGTGGATAACTAGTTATATCTCTCCAATCTAATATTTAAGATGTATTAAATTTTTATTTACTTTTTAAAAGGTTAGTGCTATTTATCTGTGTATTGAGAGACAATGTCCAATTCCACCATATGCTTCTGAAAAGTTGTTTCAAGTTCTGGCACTGAATCGCAATCTTAATTCCTCATGATAAATTAAAAAAAGATCTTGTGGGTTTACCTACTTACACAGAAGCATATCAATTATCTGAAGGCTTTTATATAAAATAAGTGCATACACCACGTTGGTTGCTTCTGCCCCAACATGCTACCTCTCCAGTGGCCCAGTCTTTAAGGTGCCAGAAACTTAGATTTCCCTTCATTCTGCTACACACTAATCCTTTGAAAATACACTAGAGGTTAAACAACCTCTCAGGTAAAATAATAAAATCACTGAGGCTATACCACACTCAAAATATTTAGAGGGCAATAACAGCAACATCCTTTAATTAGTCAATGCTCAAAGTCTGATACTGACCACAAACTGATGAAAAACACTGCTGAACCAGTCTTCCAATTCTTCTGAAATTAAGCCTGCTTGTACTGTGGCTTACACAGGGATGCCCTTTTTTATCAGTTGTTTTCTGTTGGGACTATGGAATGTATTTATTTCAACTAAAGTATAATTTATTTTCTTTAATTACTGATAGTCGCATATGTCTACTCAGGGTGATTTTACAACTGAGACGTCGTTGTAAAGCCTGGCAGTTTACACTGGAAAGATGGACGTTACTTTTGCTAATTTGTAGGAAAACACATCATCACTGAACTCAGAAGCATTGAAAACTTACATAGGATTTCTTCCTAGAGAAAAAACTTACACATTTGAATACACTGCAGAAATTTGCATTGAAGTTCACTACAAGTGACATGCCTCAATGAAAACCCTAACTATACTGATTCTTCAAGCATAGCCCCAAATGATCTGGTAAGGATATCATCTCACCACCTAGAAGAGCCATTGTATCCACCTGTTTACTGAATAGTAAGACAAAGAAATGCCAACAGTAGTTCTGGCTGCTTATGTGTGCAGATGATCAACGACAGATTCCATTAATAGCAGCAAGAACAAAAAACAAAGGAAGCTTCTGAGCTTCTGCAGCTATCAACAGTAAAAGAAATCAGAAGTTAAACAAAACAGGAGAGCTTTCTAGCAATTAGGAAAGGCAACAAAGTAATTTCTACAAGGGCCTACTGCAGTACTATGCAGATTTTTTTTTGCCTGCACCCAAGTTTATAACCACACTGAATCGCTGCTCGTGACCAGTCAGGACTCTCTGAACTCAGGAAATTGTTCCACAGAACTCCACATGTTATTACTCTATTCCCTTCTTTCATATTAAAGTAATGAAAACTTAAGAAAAAAAACCACAAAGATGAGGAAAACCAGCATCACTGTGACTATCATTGTCACGGAGAAACAAGGACTATTTGCATATGCAAAGTGTGCAAATGTGTAAAAGTCAATCCCAAGCATGCCCTCAGCTTGGAAGAGGATACACTTTGGTACAAATCTATAAAAAGCCAGCTTTATCAGACACTCATGGAACAAGCAACTTCTCCCATATCCTGACATAGGTGCAGAGACCTAATTTGTTCTGATGCCGATATCTCAAGCTATACTAACAGTTAAATACTTCACATATCCTAGTTACAGAAGCCAGTAGTCCAAAATTCAATTGCATTTTATGTAAAAGGTCAGACCCACTTTCCAGGCTTCCACTAGATGACACTGGCTTAGTTAACATTTCTCTTTAGAAAAGCAGGCGGCTAATGCCCTGAACATGTCAAATTTACACAAGTTCAGAAAGAACATGTTCAGAATACCAGCTTAAGATCCTCTCTCAGCATTCCGTCACACCCTGCATGGTACAAAAACACTAACATACTTATCTTCCGTAGCTCTTATTTGATCCATCTCAAACAGTAAACTTTCCTACTTAAAAAACAGGAGTTGCCCTGCTATGCAGGGGATTATGCTTTGAAGTGAAGCCTGCAGGTAGACCTGTAGGTTTCTCAAAGTCACAGTGCACAATTTGCAACATGAACTGCTAGGTAAGTAGATAGCAAGACCTACCACCAGTAGCTCACTCATTTCCAAAACATCATCAAACCAGGCAAATAAAAGGTGCCACAGGTATTAAAAAAGGCTTTCTGAGGATGATGGCCTGTTATAAACAACTCCGGGTCCAGAATAACGAAATCATGCCTTCACAATAAAAATTCATTAAATAAGTCAGTTCTTCCTAAGAGAAAGTAAGTGTGCCAATTAAGCAAAAACCCTGTTACAGGGAAGAACTGCCAGCAGCACAAGTTATTTTAGCTGACATTACTTCAGAGAAAGCCCACCATTCACCATCTGTTCTGGCACAAATTTTGAATGCTAAGAAAGTTTCCAACATCACTGATGAAAAGAAAGCAGTCAAGATGCAGAAGTTTTTGTTTTGCTGTTAAAAAGAACAAGCATCTAGGACAACTCACATTTCAGCAAGAACAAACACAAAACAGAAGTTTTGCACGTTTCATAAAAATCATTACAGAGAATTACAATAAGGCAGAGTGCAAGTGGAAGACATGTAGAGAATACAACACAAAACAAATAAAAGCTTCTTATAAATTTTACATGAGAAGCAGGTGGGCAGCTCCAGAGAGTGGGTCATGGTTTATACTCCAGGTAATCAGCATGTGTCTACAAAGTTTTCTCCCATTGCTAACAAGATCAAAACTTTTGGAAACTAATGGCTCAACCTTTTAAAGAGAAGACTAACCATCAAAACAACCTGTTTCATTCAGACAAAGAAAATAAAGGACAATGTGTGACAAGGGAGCCAAAGGCATCAATGAAACACAGAGAGAACACAAGTCGGGGTAGATGGTATTACCAATAATATTAAACACTCAAACAAACCACCACACTATGATAAAAATATAAAAATCTCTACCAACATGCAACTCATAACCAAAGTTGGAACTAGAGCAAAAATAAGAAGATACAAAAAAGTGATAAAGATTGAAGATAAAGTAAAATACATAATTCATCCATCTCAAGGCAATATTTTTAATTTCAGAAGCAGTAAGAAATTCTTAATGCCTTTCTACAAATCATTGGTGAGATCTCACTTAGAAGACTCCATGAAATTTTACTTCTCCATGCTTGAAAAAAAAAAGTGAATTCTAACTGGAATAGCTAGAAAACTCACATGGAAATTGAAAGCTTATTTCACAATAAGACTTGTTTAGCCAAGCAAAACAAGAAGTTTTAAGAGAATATGACTGCTCTCTATAAATACATTAATAGAAACAAAGACCATAGAAGAAACAGAGGAGCCACCTAAGTCAAGAAGAGCAATGGCATAAAAATGAACCTTTCAAATTTCACCAATCATCTGGAAATCAGAGGTGTGAAGCTTGAAGACAGACTCTAATAAAGAGCTACCTAACACTTCAAATTCCTTTGAAATCTTTGATGAGTTCACAAAAGGGATTATACCAATACTACGAAGACAGCAGATGACATCATGTAGGTAGAATGAAATTCCAGTGCTATCCTCCATATTCCTATGATTTAGCCAATGAGTATAATGTACTTTTCCATTAAGCCTCTAGGGGAAGAAATTACTTTCCCATTTCCTCCCTCGTTTTGTCTAGCATAAAAAATAGGAATGAAACAAAAAAACCCCACCACCTGAGTAAAAGCATAACACGAAATTTGCTAACCAGTAGGAGATTAAGTATAATCTTCAGATCATTGTTTTGTGTAGAATGTTTTAGAACTATGTGGTCCATCACTGTGACAAAGTTTAGACAAAAGCAGATAAAAATTTCTGTGCCACATACTTAACAGATTTATTTCTTCCCTATCTGAAATACAAAGTCAGTATGTCACCGCAATTTATGAATGAGCTAAACATCTAGGGCACCTTTTTAATAGTCTGGAAAATAAGGCTCCAAAAATCCCTTACAAGTTCTTTCTTAGAAAAACGCTAAATGACAGATGGAGTTTAAAGATTTCTCATGACACCAGATGATGCTTTATGCATAGTCATGCAATACCTCTTAAATAGTTATTTCAAAAAATTCTAGTTTATGTTGCAAAAAGATTTACTAGTAATTTAATATCAGTTATATTGTCCTTCCTAATGGAAGAAAACAGCAAGGATGGTTTAACCTCAAAACTCTAGGTAGTATGCTGAATACATGAGTTAGGATTCCTAGAATAAAAAACCTTGATTATTTTTTAATGAACTTAAAAAAAATCATTTTAGAGTTACTGTGCACCCTTCACTTTTGCAGTTTTTACACTGACAAGCTTAAAACATTTCAGCATTTCTCCTTCACTATAATCTTGCTTTTTATTTTTTCGTCCTTTTTTCTTTTTCCTCCCCACAGGGCAATTTAAACAGAACCTATTTACTAAATCATTTACTAAGTCATTTCAAGTCACTACCACTTGCAACAGACACATTATACCACAGAAACCTGGGTTTGGTATAACAACACTGCTTGTTCCCTCATAAAGCAGCCCTAAATTCGTGCAAGGTTCAAGAACCAATATTTGGACATAACGGGTTATTTTCTTCCTTCACCCAATCAATTTCTGAATTAATCTAGAAACAACACTGCTTAGAACTAAGTAGACTCCTTCCTTAAAATATTCCCACCCTTTTTTTTTTAAAAAAAAGTATTTTTAAGTCCAGAGGAGGTTGGGAATGAAAGACTAGGGCAAGAACTCCTATCAAACAAGAAAAAGCTCCAATTTTTAAGAAATTTACATTCAAGATACTATTTTATGTTCAAATTAGGAGTGCAAATTAGAAGTAGTGCATGGATTTAGGAAAGTGTTTAGTGCTGTCTATTCATCAGATTTATATAGGTATGCAGATGGCAAAAACCTTAATGAGCGCTCTACATTAGTTTTGTAGCATCTGTCCTACTTACCAGTAGATCAAAACAGCATTTGTTTGAGAGCATTCAACCCACTTCCATAAAAGCAGACAAATATTGGCCAAAAAAAGGGAAATCTGTTTGAGGGTCTCCTTCTCATCTGTGTGTGTAGCAATTCCACTGACAGCATTGTAAAGTCATACAAAAGAAGTCCATCTCACTAGGCTAGAAAGCTTCAACAGTAATGCAGAGGTCAGATTCCTCCACCACTAAACAAATTTATTGCTATTAAATGCAGAGTACGAAACAGAGTGATACTCCAAAACCTAGTTTTATTACTTCAGTTTTGTGAGTACAGTTTTATCAGTTATCATTATGAAAGATGTCCTTCACAGACATACATAAGGCTAGCAAAAATAGCGGTATCTTAGTATAGTTGAGCACAAAAAGGCTGTACCTCCACAAGAAGAACCTGCCAGCAAAACCTTCCCAGCACACCTTTTTACTGCAGACAAATCCCTTGAGCAAAGATCTCTAAAATGTGCAGACCAAATCAAAACATATTTTATCTTTTCACAGAGAAGAACTTTCATCAATTTTGTTAGTCAACCAAAGTGACCTTCCAGAGCCTAAACCAGGCTGACAGAGATATACGTATGTACAGGTACACTACAATTTCCTTAAAACATATTTAAGAAAAAGAGTTTTAGCTTACCGTTACAGACTTCAGAGTCATTCCATGATAGGTGCCCATGGTATCAATTTTAAAGCCTTCCGTTTCTGCAAAGGAAAACAGTCTCTTGTAAATCATTATGAACATAAGGATGTCAGGTCTAAATGGACAACACTGGAAATATTTTGAAATTATTTTTGCTAAGAATGCATCTTGCTATTGGTAGTGGCGTAGGTTCTATCCACAATACAAAACCTGGTTAGCAATTAAGAAATCTGTGTTTTCTTTAGACAGAAGTCCATTTGGTATTTCTGCTTTCTGTAACCAGAGTAAGCTTTTCCCGCCGCACGGAATCATTCAAACCACTCCAGAGAAAGGATATAAATTTAAATCTTTGAAAATATGTTCCAACATGCATGCAGTCTCAGATATTCTCTTCACTACAAAATGGAGAAGTACCTCATATTCCCAGAATGCATTATAATGCAATATATTCAACTTGTAGTTGTATTAATAGAAAAAAATATACTTATGAAGAAACCAGTTTACATCCTGACTATAAAACCATGGCCACTTAACATGATAAATTCACTTCTGGCATGCGGAAGAGCAACGATGTCATTATCATATGATACAGAGGACAATCTACATCAATTCACACTACCAGACTAAAGGTGATAAAAAGAGTTGTTTTGGGGTTGAGTTTTTTCAGTAGTTTTAATCAGACTGAATTTATGCTGAGTAAGTGCCATAAGCCTGCAAGTGCTCAGTAACTAAATTTGCTGCCTTTAGCCTGTTTGGTTTTGAATACTCCTTTTTATGTCCTCCTATTCTCAGCGCTCTACGATCAGAGTCAGCTCCTGAATATTGGCACCAGGACTTGCAAAAAAACCTTCTTCTTTTTGTGAATTCCCTAGCCTCACGCATCTACTGTCTACTAACCCCATCAACCAACCACGCCATTAATTCATACTTAAAATGGCATGATAATCACCAATCACATCATAATAAGCAAGTATTTGTCTACACCTAAGCAACTTTTGGGCTATTTCAACTAGACTTGGGTAATGGTAACTGGTACTGTGCAGAAACAGCTATTCGGAATTGGAAAATTTTTGCCATTTATTACATCACCTTCATACAATGCATCAGTACAAAAACATAATAGACCAAAAATAATGCAGAATCAAAGTAATGCTCATACCTGAACCTACAAAAAGTCCAGGAAAAAGATTAGATTTTCAAGACTGTTAGAGCTTCTTGCTCTTATCATGAGTAAATTAACTTAAATTGAAACCCAGACAACCTTGAAAACAATGCAGATGCTCTGGGAAGCATCTATGGTTGCTCATCCTTTCTTCCTCAGATGAGGAAGATTATCTGATGCTTGTAGGAAATGAGGCAGAAAAGTTTCCCTGATTTAATAACTCTCCAGTGCCTAGAAAAAGACACCCAGAAGCTGAAAAATGATCGTAACTCCTCTCACCATGGAGATAGGTATCTACTTTCTGAACACTGTTTTTGGTTTTACCTTTACTTACTTTTGGTTTACCTTTTGGTTTTACCTTTTTTCGCCCTCTCAATTATGCTACCAGACCTATCACCAGCTACCAAGTGGAGAGGGCTAGTGTTACCGACCATGTTTTGTTTTACCCTAAGTCACCTCGGCTCCAGCCCTCCTTCATCTTGGCTTCACAAGGCCACCCCTCCTCCCCTTCTGCTGGATTTAACGTTTCTGAACTAGAGTTGATTCTGAGAAAGCAAAATGCAGGTACACACAAACATGAACGCAGTCTCTTCTACCAAAAAAAAAAGAAAAAGCTTAACTTCATGTTATAAATTGATATTGCCTTACTGCCTCTCCCCCCAACCCCAAGATGTAATTATGCATTGAGTCGCAGCTCAGGGCTCACGCAGCTGAACTCGAGCTGAAGATAGTGAAGTTGCATCTGACCAACTATCTCATGGATAACAGTTTTCTCTGTCACTATATAGGTCACTGTTTCTGGGCAAGGAGCATATTAATATTTCAGGTGGTGCCTGGAGCCTTGCAGAATACTTGGTAGAGCTCCCTTAAGTTGAAGAGATGCTTTTGCTGACATGGAGTGACATAAATCAGAGGTGTATAATCTAGGCTGACAGTTGCTGGTGAATTTCAGAAGGTCACCAACAGAGGAACGTTTCCCCTTTCCACACTGACCTATTATGGGTTCCTCTTGCCTGTGACATGGAGATTTCCAATTATTTTAACCAGATGTTCTTCCCAAACTCCAAAGAACACAGACGCCCCTTAACAAGACCAGCGAAGCAGCATCCCCCATTGTGCCTGGCCTGCCAGAGTTTCTTTCCTCTCAGCACAAATCCCAGTTCTATAATTAGTTCTACATGTTTATTCCCCACTTCAGTTCTTTCTTTCCACTGGACTATTTTCTACACTTTCCCCTAATAAAACTTTGCATTCCTTCTCAATTAATTAAGAAACCCTAACCCAGGTCTCCATCAGCAATGCAAAGGGAATAAAGGCCCACAGAGCCAGAAGCACAGTTAGAAAGTAAATCAAAGGGGAGAGAGGCACTTGGCAGGGAACAAGCCCCTGCTCAACTGCCAGTGGTTTCATCTTTTGCAAAAATCTCCCCAAGTCTCTCGTAATATGTGTCCTGGTTCATTTAATGAGCCTCAAGAGCCACTGACCAGAGGCTCTGGCTCTCACCAGCTTCCTGCTGCTCCCAGCCTTGCGCTGACCCTTCCTCCCAGCAGAGTCCAGCATCCTAAAGATAAAGAGCCACCTGTTGCCTCAGGCATTAGAGTGGGCGCTCTTGCCTGCTGACATTTCCAGCAGCTACACGAGCCTTCTAATGCTATTTAACAGCTACTCAGGTAGTAAATAAAACAGTTCCAAAAATCTGTACGTAACAGCATAGTACTTTTCCTTATTAATGTAAATCTAAGAGATGCTAAACAGTCAAAGTAGAACGTAGGTACCCACTTATATTCCTGCAAACAGTTACTGCAGCCACTACGAGGTCTACTGCAGACCCCAAGGGTCTGCTACATGCAAGCAGGGTAGGATGAATAGAAGGAACCACCTCCCAAACTGCCCACCAGCAGGTTCCTGCCTCAAACTCTCAAGCAACGGTGCGAGTTAAGTACTGCCAGCTTCCAGATAACCACAGCAACCCTCCTTTTACTGGTAACGGCACAGACACACTTTTCTCAGAATATAGCTTTTTTGACCTGATCCTCTCACATTCACCATGTGATACTCTACCAGTCAGCCACTCACTTTTCTTACAGAAATAAACACTGCTACAGCGAGAGAGCCCTGCCACTTGCACTTTTGTGCCTTTTTGTAAGGTCTCAACAGTTTGCACACTTGGCAACATACACAGTAGTACCTTCAGCTCCATTTACTGTATGCAGCCTGTGCAAAGCAGAAAACAAACGCTTCCAAGTCAGGGACTCCACAGTTACAGCTGCATTCCCACTTCAAAAACTGCTGAGGGTGTTAGCCAGGTTAATGCAGCTGGTTGTAAAAGACATTCAAGGACCAGGCTAGAAAGCCGAGAAGCACTTCTTCCAGAGCATTCTCCGAGGACAGCGGCTGACCCTGATGCAGCTGCTCAAAAGCAGACCTGGGATACAAGAGGAACCACAGGTCACAGCAAAGAGGAGCAGAACACTGAGCAACCTGGAGCACCAGGGGACATGCCCCCAGCATACATCAGCATAAATGCCGTACCATACCCTCTGACTAAGAACACAAAAGCAATATGTTTCTCCCCTGCCTCCCAAACCAGCTTGAATCTGTGCTGCTGAGTCATGCACCAGCACAGAGATGAAATATTAATGCCTGGCCAAGAATTAGTTTGCAACTCCAGTTTCAAAATCACAGCTTCACTGATGGTAATAGCAGAAGCAGTTAAAATTATAAGCCATCTACTAAGAAAAGGGTATTTGAGAAGAAAAGAGCCCTTTAAATAAAAGTGTCGTGATGGCAAGACTTTGGACTTGGAATTAGATGCAGAACAGCTGTCAAAAAAACTTTACTTGAGAGTCTTCAGTACACTGGGATTTTTCAATAAAATTACAAAGTTATCATACACATTTCCTTCAGGCAAAAAGCGGTCCGTATTAAATACTTTAAACACAGGTCTAACCCTAAGGAGTAAAGAATGCAAGCAAAGCCCCAACGTTAATGTATTGTGACTAACTATATTGCAACTTTTTCTGTTTGCCAAATATAATCAGTTTTATAAACATAAAAGCATTGTTAAAAACACCCAAAATTAACAAATGTCTTAAAAACTACATCTTGAGAGACTAAACACAATAACTAGTACCGAATGATCAATTCTAATGCTTCAAAACCAGAAACCATCACCAGTTAACATTAAGACTACCTTTTCTCCCCCAGTCATTGCATGTATTATGATCACTATTTCACAGTTCAACGACCTAAAGACTGACAAAAGAACCACACACTTTTCCAGTGTGGTTCATCACTAGCTACCCTTCTAGCATCACCATGCATCAATCTGAGTGCCTTCTCTCATTTAAAAGAATTAGACCTGGAAATGAAAATATGCACTCTAATGCATCAGCTTATTGGACTGATTATATTCTCCATCACCATTTGGGCATATGTTCCATTTACTTGCATACGAATATTAATGTTCAAAGTGCCTTCCATTGCTTAAAGCCCACTGCTCTGCGTCCATCTAGCTCACTCTGCATTTTGATTCTGCACCTGCTGCAGCTCTAGCCATCCAATCCGGGTGCAAACTTGAGTGCTGATACATTACCAGAAGAATAATAGCTTTAAAAAGACTCAAATTAACCTGAATTACTGGAAGGAAGTCTAGGCAAACAGAAACAGAACAAAGGAGCATGCCACTGAAACACCGAAGAGCTCAAGTTAAAGACTTTGTTTGAATTGCAGATGAATAAGATTGAATAACCACTTCTTTTTTCAGCTGTATACTCTTCAAACCCCAGATAGCAACAGCTCTGCAGACTGCCTGAAAATTATTCACTACCCCACTTCACACCCATGGTAATTAAATCACCGACACCAAATTTCATTCTACATACGAATTTACTGAACACTCCTTTTCAGTACTATAACAAGTAAAAGAGTTTCATGCCTGAATTTCCAAGCTACACTAATTAGTTTACAAAATTCTCGGCACAGTTCATATATAACAGTTCAGTAATAATCTTACAAGTAATTAACACCCAAGTTCTTAAAAGTTGCTCACGGTACTAATAAAAAAAGATTACAGTATGAATCTGTGTGAATTTTCCAGCACTGAAGTGAATGTACAGTACTGAAAGTTATCAAACTACTTGGTCACACAAAGGCAGAAAACAGTGATAGACCACAGTCTTTGTCCAAATGTGAATCTCTTGCACATATTCTCTGCTAGAAAAAAAAAAAGCAGAACCCTATAACCTTAAAAATGAATGCAATAAATGAAAGTCTAACAAGGCAGTCAAGTTTCAGGACTCTGGATCTCCTGCTACCAGTTCTCCTATTCTATTTATGTAAACAGAAATCATAGAGTTTAAAAGAAAATAATGAGAAATACTTCATAGAGAAACTTTCTTAACAATGCATAGGAGAGAAAAAAGGTTTTGTGGTCCAGAGTCACCTCAAGTTTAAAAACTCCATAGTGCTCTGTTGCCTAGGCTTAACCCCTAGGACTAAAAGCTACGCATACTTCTGAGAAACTGCAGCTATGTTTGAAAATCCAACACAATTACAAGAATAATTCAAACGTAAAATTACAATAGCAGGAAGTCAACAGCAAGCTTTCCTGAAGTAAATACTTGGATGTAGTAAACAATATTCTTTTCACCATTACAGACTGAAATCACATGTATGTACAGCAAGACCCTCTCCAGTTTATACTAAATAGGACCAAAAGTATTTTTTTTTTTTTTTTAATAACAATTGGCTTCTGCTATGTTGAAACCTTGGCAACAACAATAGCAGACAAACAAGAATAACGCTCCTGGAAAATGCCTTACAGACCTAACACTTGGAGCAGCACAGAGAAACTTTACTTTGCTCCTATACCGAGAGATGCACTCAACAGGTCAAGAAAACGTAACCTTCAAGATTATCAGCCCAGCACTATTTCACAGTCTGGAATTACTGAAGAAACAAGCATGTGAAAAGGAGGATCTCTGGTAAAGCCACCCAAAAAACTGTGGAAAAAACAAGGTACAGCATCCAAAACAGCTTAGTACCTAGGATGTCCTATAGAACAATCACATCAGCTCAGTTTCAGTATACCACTGGCTGAGCCGCAAACCACATACACCACGAAATACATACCTAAGTATCAAACAGTGAGGCACACAGGACAGGACCTGAGATACCTTCCTAAGTGTCCAATGACATTTGGGGACAAGATTTTTAAATCCTGAAAAGGATTTAAAAATTATGTTGCTCAAGAAGATATGACAGACAAACTTCTTGTTTGAACAAGATGGTCTGTGGCATGAATAAAATACCACAACGTAAAGATGTACATTAATAAATAACATTAATAAAGTGTAAATATAAAATAAAGGAAGTAATATGAAAGAAAGAAATAAAACTACAAAAGGGAAGGTAGAGAAAGTTGAGCACAGAGTGGAGCTCTGTGTTGTTAAAGAGAGGGTACCATCACCGCCTGCCAGCATGAAAGAAACAAAACCAACAGGAATGAAACAGCAGTCAAGGAAAGTAATCACAGGGCGATCACCTCCTCACCTCAAAACCGTTTGAACAGTTCAGCATGATGGGTACACTGCCAAATAACATGTTCTTCCACTGTGGAAATATCTAGGACATACAAGTCCTACTGTAAGAGACATTCTAATACATTTCCTATGGCATATATCACAGAACTTTTAAGAATGTCACAGGAAAGATTCCCCTCTCCCGCCTAACCAAAGCTGCAGTAACAAGTCCCCCCAGCTACCAACTACTGACTCGGGGCTGCATAAGCAGACTGCAGGTGTAACTGATCATTTGCTCTTCAAGAATAGTACCTTACAATTACCACCGCCCCCGCCTCACATTTACCATTAAAGCAATCTAAACCACTCTAGCAGCAAATCCTGTCCCATCTGGCATGAAGATTTTAAGTAAGCCAGAGAGGCATCCTGATATACCACACCAGAAATAATGATCCATTACAAGAAGCAGAGAAATTTGGCTGCAACTCAGCAGTTTACTTAATGCATCTCATGTTAAAATTCCTAAATTTACCATTTTAGCTCTACGAGCTTTGAATTGTTTATGCTAAGAACAAGACTGTTAATGGAAAAATTCTGTCCTAAACCACACAAATAATCCAAGAAAAAAAACAGTTCACCTCTTTGCTGCCTAAACTTTAAGTCTTCACGAATACTGTAGTATGATATGAAACTGCAGATAGACAACAAGCTGCAATCATGATGTAACTAGGAGAGGACTGCTGTGAAACCTTCCTGTAGTTTCAGAAAGAGCAAACAGGCGAGACACAAAGACAAAAGCGTAGAGATGTGAGTTGTGGTCAGCAGATCAATGTCCAAGTGGAGACCAGTGACGATTGTTCCTCAGGGCTCGGTACTGGGACCCATGCTATTCAACATCTTTCTCGGAGACACAGACAGTGGGATCGAGTGCACCCTCAGCAAGTTTGCCGATGATACCAAGCTGTATGGAGAGGCAGACACACCAGAGGGAAGAGATGCCATCCAGACGGACCTGGACAGGCTGGAGAGGTGGGCCCATCACTACCTCATGAAGTTCAACAAGGCCAAGTGCAAGGTCCTACATCTGGGTCAGGACAATCCAAAGCACAAATACAGGCTCGGTGGAGAAAGGATCGAGAGCAGACCTGAGCAGAAGGACCTGGGGGTGCTGATCGACAAGAAGCTCAACATGAGCCGGCAACGTGCAATCGCAGCCCAGAAGGCCAACCGTACCTTGGGCTGCATCAGAAGCAGCGTGGCCAGCAGGTCGAGGGAGGTGATTCTGCCCCTCTCACTCTGCTCTGGTGAGACCCCATCTGGAATACTGCGTCCAGCTCTGGGGCCCTCAATGCAGGAAAGACACAGACCTGTTGGAGCGGGTCCAAAGGAGGGCCACAAAGATGATCCGAGGGCTGGAGCACCTCTCCTATGAGGACAGGCTGAGAGAGGTGGGGCTGTTCAGCCTGGAGAAGAGAATGCTCTGGGGAGACCTTATAGCAGCCTTCCAGTACCTAAAGGGGGCCTACAGGAGAGCTGGGGAAGGACTTTTTACAAGGGCATGTAGTGATAGGACGAGGGGGAATAGCTTTAAATTGAAAGAGGGCAGATTTAAGATTAGATATTAGGAAGAAATTTTTCACTCAGGGTGGTGAGGCACTGGAACAGGTTGCCCAGAGAAGTTGGCTGTGGAAGCTCCATCCCTGGAGGTGTTCAAGGCCAGGCTGGATGGGGCTTTGAGCAACCTGGTCTACTGGGAGGTGTCCCTGCCTATGGCAGAGGGGGTTGGAACTCAGTGATCTTCAAGGTCCCTTCCAACCTAAACCATTCTATGATTCTATGTTGCCTCTCTTGGCTTTGCTTCAATCTTTAGCCAGGATCACTACTACACACACAGTTACATCCATCACACAATCCTCCCTTCCACAATCTCTAGCCAACCACACACACAGACATATAGAGTAAGATGTGGAAACCCTTCAGAGTGACATAGGGTTCTATTCTATAGGGGTTCAATTTTGTCTCAGGTGTTATCCATGATTACTAATATACATGGATACAATGGTACAAAGACTGCAAGTTATTGTACCTAGAACTTAAATAATCATCCTTTTCCTTCAGACTTTTTTCCCAAAATCCCCAATACTGCAAGCTTTCCATGAATGCATGTAATTCCAAGTTCTTACAAGACTAACCGTAAAAAAAAATAGTCTCTAAGGAATAATAAATGCCTTATTTTACTCTTATTAATTACTATTTCTGTTTGCAACCTCACTTCTGCACTGAATATTTGGGGGCCACAACTTAATTTTGAGGGCAATTAAATTAAAAAACCATTAAGGGATGAGTTCACTTGTGAAATGGTTGCAAGGGATGTGTATAGTTCAGTTTTAAGCAAATCACACTACTAGTGCTGAATGCCATAGAAAAACTTTAATGCGTAATTATGGCTTTTGAAAACTACCTGCACTGTGAGTTTCAGTTAAGACTATAATTTTAAAGTTATAGTTTTATAATAGAATACCCCAGAAGTAAGTAAGATCTTCTGTTATTTTCTAAGGTTAATTTGGAGCTGAGGAAGATCTCTAAAATCTCTAAGTTCTCTCATAAGAAATCCAGACATTAATTACTAGTTCTACGTAACTTCCATAAATGCTGTATCAGTACCTTTCATAAGTCAATCTTGTCTTTGAAATAGTCTTTTGAACACCTAATTTGCATTTCCAATGCTAGCCTACACTTTAACTTGCTATTACACCATGCTATTCTTAAACTATGTATTTCTTTAAATACACCTAGAAAACTGAAATACAAAATTAACTCCGTATGTGACTAAACCAAATATAAGAAACCGGAAATTTAGGGCACAAACATGTCCTAGAAAGAAGCAGAATGATAATGGTAACCACCCAGATAAAATATAACCATTTTAGGCATTTCATAACCACCACATCACAAAAGAACTTTTCAACTGAAACAAGAGTCCAGTCCATTTCAGTGCTGACAGAAACCCCAAGACCACATTCTCAGAATCACACAACATACAAATGGATTGTTCACCAGTATTACAAGCAGAAACATTTTTTTTCCCCTGGCAATCACTTAATCTTTCCCTTGATTTCTGCTCAGAAATTTCTACATTAAACCTGCCCCGGTGAGCCACTTGACAAACTCTTCTTTTTTCCTGCCATGTAAAATGTGTTATTTTCTGTTCCCTCTTGAACCGCACACATGCGGTAGAAGCATAAAATACATTAACCTGTTTAGTACAGATGTTGTCTATGCAGGTTGCTTACTAGAACTATGTAATTCGTCCTCTAGAAGGACACAGACCATTCCTTTACTCAAATTTCTTGTAAAAGAGTCCACAGTGAATGATATGCATTGGTACATTTGAACTGTTACATTTGTCCATTAATTTCTTTCTCCACCTTTGATTTCATACTGTCTGGTACAGACATTTACTATTTTTAACTTTTAATAGGAAATGGTAGTAAAAAGAAAACTACTTGGCAAATACACAAGTCTTGAAGATTTAAAATATTATCAGAAGAAAACTGGAGAAGTACTAGTAAAAATATTCATGGAGGGTTGTTTTTGTTGGTTTTGTTTGGTTTTTTTTTTCTTCCTTTTCTTCCTTTCTTTCCCAAATTCCCTTGGCTCTTATTATAACAATGAATTCTTCATAGATGCTACTTGTAGATTATTTTTCAATGCTGAAAAAGCTAGCAAATATCCTGCTTTGGCTTTTTTCTCCTACCACCCCCCAATTGTCAATGAATAGTAGTAAATAAAAACCACTGCACTGAAATAAAAGTATATTGAGACCAACAGGGAATAGACTTCAAGAGGATATAATAGAATATCTGACCAAATTTCTTATATTGTTTCACACACACAAAAAAATCCATAAACCTAAAGGATGTATTCATATGTAAGTGCATATTTAAATTTTTTGGTTTGTTGTTTTGTTTTTTTTTTTTTTAATAACTTCAGGGATGGGTACAGTCAGATTTTGAAATTCTTGTACATTATCCAGTATGAGGTGCAAGGAAAACATAACCTTCACAAATTTCTTATGGCATGAAATTCTCCTCGGTGTTTTATGTTATGCCTTTCTGTCTCCAGTTACAATCAAAACTGAATATCCTAGTAGTACTGTAATATACACTTGCTTTTTATTTATTTATACAGCAAAAGCAATCATGTCATTTCAATATAAAATTGAACACAATCAGCTACAGTTCGGCACTTCCACAAAATCTGAGAATTCACATACATGGCATATGAGTACTATTTTCCCTGAATAAAAACCAGTACTAACTTGGACAAAACCAAATACTCTAAAAGATACAAGCTGAATTCTTCATCTACAGTTTAAAATGGCATTTAGAAGCGTGTAAGTTCTTGCAGTCAGAAAATAAAGCCCTTACAAGAATGCCTGGGAAGTTTCATTAAAGAAGAGAATGATTTTGTTTGAGAACTAGACAGAAAAGGCAACTCAGAAGTGCAACAAAATTTGCCTTGCCCGCAAGAAACACAAAATCATCCAACTACAACAAACAGGATTTGCAAAATAAAACCACAGCAAGAGATGAACATGAAACAACTAGAAATGGTACTAAAACAGAAGATTAAAAAAAAAAGCAAGGGGGACAGAAAAGTTTTGAGTTAGAAAGGCAAGCCATCACTCAAGTTCAACTTTCCACCCTGTTTTAAAATAAGTGAGAATTCTTAAATATTGTAGATTATTTCCATCTTCTTTTCAGAAGAGAGCTAATATTTTGCACTGCTGTTACTGGTTTATTTTGTAATTTAAAGAGACATAACAAGCTAATAATATTTACTTGTAATTACTGGAAGCAACTTGTAAAATAATTGTGATGATTGAGGACAGGTAATCTATTTCATTTTATGCATCTGATAGTCATATTTGCAGTTCTGCTTTTTTATTAATTACATATGACTTTCCCCAAAGAAATAATTAATTTTTTTCCCCCAAGAAGTTCTGGTTTTAAGCTTTCAGTTTGCTTCTTAAGAAGTAAAAATAATTTCTAATACATAATATTTTTAATTTTTATTACTTGGAAAAGCTATCTTTAGGCATAGTTACAGCCTTTTTGTGGTCTTTTCTTAGGTTTGAAAAGAAGTGGCACAGAAAATCCCCTAACCCAAACTTTATAGCTCATCAGTTTCATTTCCCAATTTTTTTTCTTTTAAAAGAAGCATTGCAGTCAACTTACCCTCTTTGCCTTTGAATCTTTCCTGATCGTATCTGTTATAGGCAGCTGGAATAGGTTGCTTGTTTCGTAAAGTGGGATCCTAAAACAGATTAAATAAATTTTTTAAAACATACTACAAGATATTCGACGATTTTTGAAATTCATAAAGTATTGCATGGAACGGCTCAAGAGTATGAAGTTAGTTCACTTTTGCAGAAGTTTCAATGCATTTGAAAACTTCTGAGGTTTCCCTTCAACATTCACTCACAATGTTACAAAAACAGAGTTTAGAAGTACATACTGAAAGCAATGACAACAACCTGAGACAAAGCTAAAGTAGCAGTAACAAATTACATCAGCTAAAATCTGTAAGTTTTATGAAATCACTGAGTTTTTGTAATATCTCAAGAATTAGTGGAGGAATAAACCTGTCAACTGACAACCATGATTAAGCCTTCAGCCACACACACAAAATGTTCCTTGCCAGCCTGATTAAGCTAAAATTCTGCTAAACCTACAGAATAAAAACAAATTTGGAGGGGAAAAAAGGCATTTAGGAAAAAAAAGTTTTAAAAAAGCACCAATCTAGAGGCACACTAAATAACAGCCTTCCACAAAAAAAGATTGGATTGGTATGTATTCATAACTATTCTGAATGGGACTTTTAAATAGTCCCATGCACAATTTACAAAATTCAACATAAAGCAAATATTTAAATGTTGAAATTCATCTTACTATTAAAATTTAGTTATTTGTTAAATGCAGTAGCAGCAAAAACAAATCCAAGGATGATTAAATAGCTTTTATAACAGACTGCCACCACGTTCAAGAATGTATTAGGTTTAGTAGAACTCAATAGTAAACAGCACAATACAAAACAAATCCTGTCTAATACCTAGATAGACTTAAACCATAAAGCTCTAAGTCTGTCCTTTTGATTTATTACAGCAAAAGAAAGCTGGTTCAAGCTGTTCCCACTCATGAGTCATGTTCCAGATTCTTAAACATTTGCCACCCTATCTGTCAGAAAAACAGCAAAACATTTTGTTTGAAATGGCAGTAGTCTCATCTAATACATTTCTTGCAAATAAATGCAGGATGTCACTAGTGTCTGATAGACACAGAAGCTGGCACCAGCAGTTTAATCTAAGTAACAAGAACATATTGGACAAATTAAACTAATAAATTCAACTCTTTAAATACCAATAAATGTAATTTAAGTCAAAGAATATCTCTGAAGTTATGCTTGGAAGTTGTGTACTCATTGGAACTAATTTCGTATTTAATAATGTCAAGACACTCCACTCTCACTTTTGGTGTCACAGCCTTCATATTCAAAGTGCTGCTCTTACCGTTGGCGCTGTATTCGGTGCAGGTCTTTGCTCAGGTGCTCGACCTTCTTCTCTGGCTTTTACCGATTGAAGAATTGCAAAAATATTCTTGGCAAAGTTCTGAAAAACACATCAGATACCTGTGAACCTTGCTGACTATCTGTGTTTCACATAAGAACACCGCAGGTTGAAGACACCATTTGGTTAACTTGCGCTTCACAGAAAAATAAAACCTGTGCACCAATTTTTTGGATAGATGTTTTCTGCTTATTTTTCTGTGACAGGATCCAAACATAAACAGAGTTCTAAGGCATCATTGCCATCCCCTATTCTTTAAGGCCCAAACTTGCTAAATCTAACTGGCTTCGTTACACCACAAAGTAAGCCAAACTGTTCACAAAATGCTTTTAATCTTCTTCTCCCATCTTGCCTACCATGGCCTTACAGACCCTTTGGAACTCTTCATGCTGTAGCCAGAAGCAAAAACTTTTACTCAAGATTTCCAAGACAAGTCTTATCTCTGAGGTCCAGGTACGTATCCACTAATGAGAGCTTGTCTGCTCGCTTTTGGCCTGGTGACGGGATGTCTCGGGCACAGTCCCTCTGTCTGCCCAACCCTGCGCTACAAGAAGCTTTCCTCCACCCAAGCATGCTCAGCTACTCTTCTGGGAGGGTCCTTATGAACCCTCGGGAGGCTTTGCCTGATGCTGCATGAAGCAGCTGAGGCCAAGCAGACAGGCAGCCACCTCCTGGGCTTTCCAGCAAAGCTCTTGAGCAGAGCAGGACATGCTACAACTGGTTGTTAATAGTCTGCAAGCACAACCCCGGCACACTGAGGTGCAATTCTTTTAATATTTGTTTTTAATTATGACTTCACTCCGTTTGGCAGCAAATAATTTCAGCAGTAGAGCCCTGTATTTTAAAAATGGAGGAAGCAAGTGCAGAAATCACATTCACAAATCCTTGATTCAAGAGTGATCCAGCATAATTCTAATAACTTCACGCAGTGTTTTGTCAGCAAACCACCAAGTCATTGAGGCGCAACTGAAAAAATTATACCGCTCTTAGGTTTTTAAAACACATTCCTCCTGGTAATATTAGTAGGACTGCTTTATTCTAAACAAAAATGTAAATGATAAACTTTTGAGAGGCACATGCTTATTACATTACCACTCAACAGGCATTTTAAGCTAGAGTGGTATGTGTACACAATGTCTGTCATTACTGACAATTTTCAGTAATGGTTCATCAGTAAAAGAAACCTTTAATCAATTAAGGAAAACAGCTTTTTTACTGTATAAAGTATTCATAAAATGCTTAGATTCTTCCAGAGTAATGTATACTAACACTGAAGTGCTGTTAATTAACACCACTGGCATTCCAAAACAAATGCATGAATTACAAAACAAAGACTTCTGGGGTGAATTTTGTAGAAATCATTTAGAGAGAGCTGTAACACAAAGCTTCTCTCAGCTTATTTCACTTGACCTCAGTCAGCATGTTGTCAATCTGCTCTAAGCCAGAGAGGCAAGAACTGGAAGACCACCAGAAACCACTTATAAAGGCAAAGCTACTCCTTGAGTAAACCCAGTTCTTTTCACAAAGACTGAAAGAACTCACACAAAACTGTATTTGAAATTCTTTTCAGTCAGAAAAATCCTGGGGAAAAAAAAAAACCCAAAGCCTTTAAAGAGCTGTGAGCCATGCACTTATCAATTATATGACGATACTCAAAATCAGCTCTGTTCTTCAGAAAATAAGTCTAAAACTACACGCTTTTACTGGAAATTCAGAGATTTCTCCCAAACTGTGGACTGGGCAGCATATCAATCACAATTCTTGTCATTGCTGTGCTTTATCACATACTGTCTCTTGGAAACAACAAGCTACTCAGTCTTCTGAAATTCAGGAGGAGGAACTAATTAAATAACAAGAGGAAGAATTTTATAAGAGTGATTGTCTATGTAGAAGCCAAGTCTTCTTTCAGTCACAATGAAGCTACGACTAGCTTTTGCATCCATATTTCATTCATAAAACCTACAGTTAACATACTCTTGAAGTGAGCTTAAATTTCAAATTATGACTTTTTCAAAGGCATTTTAGCATCTCAAATTTTAATAGCCTGAAATTACGTGTCCTGGACCAAATTTTAAATTCTTTCAGGTAAATAAAAAACCCACGGGATTTTCTCCCATCTGCTGAAAAGAAGTCACTAATAAGCACAGAATTACAAAGTGTTCTTGCTGATGTCTTTTTTTCCACAGCATGAAAATGCAGGTACCCCAAGGCCACAACTAATATCTGTTTGGAAGGGGAAAAACGCAGCAGTGTTTTAACAAGCACTCAAACTAATATCATCATCTTGCTGCTCATTGACTTGGTCGGGGATGTGGGATTACATTACTGTGACAGAAAAATGATGGAGCAGGAAGTCCACTGCAGGTACCAACTGATTTGCAAAGCCCTGCAGAGTTGCAAGACTGCTAAGTTTTCATTGTTCATCCCTTCAGAGATCAGAATATGAATATCCCCTAGCTCCTGCCCTAGATTTAGTTAAATTTAAATACCACGTGCAACATTTTTATTACCAAAAACTTCTGATCTGGGGAACCGAGCAGAAGAAAAAAAGTAATATCTATTGCTCTGCACTAAGTCTTAAAAAAATCTGAACATGCTTTAAAAACAATGCTTAAGAAAATCCTTAGTCTGTAAAAGGACAATTACATCAATTCATGTCGTTAACTGCCTACAGCACTGCTACTCGCATGAAAGCTCTCTCTGTTGATTCCAACCATGTCTACACCTACTAATAAGTCATCCCATCGGGGAAGGAAGGGAAAAAAAACAACAAAAAACAGAAGCAAAATGTTACAGCAACTACCAAATCAGGCTTTTGATACAGTCTTAAATAAAGCCCTGTTGTAATAGATTTTTCTGCCCATCCTCACCCATTCTTCTAAAAAGAGGATTCATACACTAGATATAAAATGGAAGGGAAAGAAATGGTAGCCTGAAGACAATCTATAACAGCAGCCACAGTCAGATAAACATAGTCAATCATCTTACAGAAAGAGTGTCACACAGGTTTTTAGGAAAGCCTGCAACAGTATGTAAATTCTCAAAATTTACTGGCACAGACGCTTTTTCCCTTGACAACACAGTGACTAACATAGACCAAGTCAAGTTACTATCAATAGTGTTAATTTAACACCAGGCCATTTGAGGAGAAATACCAGAGCAATTAAGATCAGCCTGCTCCGCTGCGAAAGACTTAATGAAGTTACATCACTAACAACACTCCTTTTCTAATAAAAATACTTTCATTTAAATATACTATAATTTATTCTAAAAAATTGCAATCTTCGTTCTGCAATGTATCTTTAATTTCTGTAACTAGCCATAACCTTAATGCTCATTAACAAAGACTTCTAGTCACAACAGCAGCTTTATCATGCTAGCAAAAAAATAAAAATTAAAAAAATATTTTTTCTAATAATGATCAAGTAGAAATATTGATTTCAACTTCACAGAAAACAATTCTTGAAGTGAAAAAAGAGAAGTATACTTCATCTCAATCATCTGAACAAAAAAAAAAGATTAAATCTAACATATAAAACTAGAAGCTTACACGCTGTTATACAGCATGGTTTATAGGGCTTCAAAACTTTGCTGTAGCTAAGTTGTAACCAACTTTTAATCAGACTTTACATTCTGGTATTTCACTGCAGAGAGAAAAGAGCCTAGAAACAGCCATATGAACTCAAATAAACTCTTATTTGAGCTGACAATAAGGATTTCTTTTTGGACGGGCATCCCAGGATGATGAAGAGCTGCAGAATGCTATAAACATTGTCCAAACTTATAGTAGTGCTGGAGAAGGAAGAACGAAGCCCTACCACACTTCTTTAGAGGTTTGCTTGATATGCTCAGCCATACTGTTAAGTCCTTTGCAGCCACTGACAGCCTGAAAGACACGATGTAGTACCAGAAATGCAATATTCCCATCACACATTTTCAGCAATTCCTATGTACTGCATGACATGAAAAATGTAAACAGTATTCAGGTGGTCTTGTAAAAGTATAGCAGAAATTAAAAAATTGGTCATATGGAACACAAACTGATGAACTGTGTATTTAAAAGAAAATATTTTGCACATTTAAATTTAAAGTGCACATTTAAATCTGGAGTCCTTCATTCAAGGCATCACTCTCCCATGCCTAAGAATTTGTATCTTCAACTTGTCAACTGTTCACCAACACTTATCTTCTCTCCTCCTTGCTCTTCTAATCTAAAGATAATCCTAAAGCACTGCATTTTATATTGTGTGCTAGGTTGCCCTCAGAATCAAAGATTGGACATATGCAAGACTGATAGTCAGGGACAGTCACAAGCAACTGCAGGCACACAAATACATTGGTGGAACAGCTATGTGAACTATCGGTACTTTCTGCACTGTTCTTATTCAGACCGTAAAAATTTCCATTATTTTTGACCCAGCATCTTTCCTCGCCTTACCAAGAACTCTTCAGATAAAGGCCACAGCTAGAAACATGATCTTGAATTATATAGTTGTGATGCAGTAAATCCTCCTTTTTTGAATTACATACACATGCACCTCTCCCATTCTCCTTATTTGCTTTCGTTTGAGTAACACATAAAATGCAGAAGATGCTCAACTGCACTGACAGGCATGTTTGCAGAGAGCTCATGGTACCTCTCAAACTACTCCCTGTACACTTTTGACTTGTACGTACCATGCTACAATTAAGTCACACAACAAGCATGCTACCACACAGACAATTTTAAGAAGAACCACCTAAATAAAAAGGTCATCTTACTTGGGCTTTCAGGACAGCAGTAGTTTAAGAAATTTGCAATAAAGTACTGGAATTTATATAGCTAACCAACTGAAGCACAGTACGTAACAATTTTTTTAAACTGTCAGATTAGGGAACCTATAAAAAGAACTCTTGATGAAACTGAACTTGTTACTAACTGCTGGGGAAAGAATAAAAATCAGACACTCCCTTTCACAAAAAGTTACTCTAGGAATCAAATAAACATTTCTTTATGTTCCAGTCAAAAAGTTTAAGTATTACTATAGTCTACTGCATTGAACTGAAAACATGTTTTCAGTAAAAAGTTCCACTCCTCACTTGTTCCGTATTATCTTCACTAAATTTTTATAGCAAGAGTATTATATGAAAGACAACTGAAACAATTTTAAATAGCACAAAGGCAAATTCAGAAGTATGAAAGAGCAGCAACACTATAATAACCTGAAGATACAGCACAGTGTAAAATCTGCTCAAAAATCCCCCTCATATATAATCCTGAGCTTATTTCTCCTATGAATGCAGCATATGGAAATATATTTTATTAAATAGTTCTGTAAGAAGTTCTTAAGAATGCTGAAGTTACTTCACAGCTGACCTAAATTTTCTTTCAGAAAACATAATGCTTTATTCCACAGATTTTTCAGGCAAATTTGAGGTACCTATTTACAAAACAAGGTTCATTATTACTCAGTATAAATACAATTTTTATAATCTGGCCCATCTTTCCTCTAAGTGCTGTATTCAAAACGTCTGCACTAGTGCCTAGCAGCAATACAACAGTCTTCCCAGTTTTACTAAGTAAGCTAAGACAGGCGAGAGTGGAGTTTGGGAACTTAAGCTATACCATGCCATTACACTTGTGCACAGCCATTCTAAAACCACACGCTTGTTCCATTTGAAAGCACTAATGAGGATACTAGTTGCTATTAACTTGGCACACCTTCGCTTTTTTAATTTTGCTATTAAATTCACCACTGCTGTGAATTTCAGGAACATAGAACAATTCTGCCACCTAGAGCCCAAACATGAAGTTGCTTTTAGAATCAACTAATTCATTTTAAAATATCCCAAATTTCACTCTCAGACCTTTTAGCTGTCAGAAGTTATTAAAATACTATTAGTCTTGCTATAAAATAATTTTAATTTAAATATTTTCCAGTTACAAGATCATATAAAAGAATTTACTGGAATTGTGACTATACCTGTAGTATATTATTAATCCCCTCCCAGGTGACATCACTAGTAAGAATGCTCAAAAGGTACCAGAACAAAAATATAAGAATTGAAAGTAACTGAGAAAGTTATTTCACACAGCACTTACTTCAAAAATGTTAGTTACTGCTAAAAGGATCAATCCTACAAATAAAAGACATAAAATTAAAAAAATAAAGCATGCAAATACTGCAGCAGTAATATTTTCCAGGTGATAACACACAACTAAAAATATTGGCCACCATAAAGCTGAGATTGATTTGAGGGAAAATGAAAAGTTCTGCTATTTAATACTTATGTACAGGAATACAGAAGAACACAAAGGAATAATGTTCTGAGATAGCTCAGGGCAAGACTGCATTGATAAATTTGCAATTGTGGGTTACATCCAAGGTAAGTGCCACATACCAGGAAAGCGCTAATCCCTCTAGCTAGGTCAGCTATAAATTCCAATCATCTTACTCAGTTTGAGTAAATTCGTTCTCATCTCCAACACTATGCACGCAAACATACCCCAGAAGCTGGGGGTGGGGCAGTGGGGAAACAAAATCAAGATTATGGAATTTAATACATACAACTCACAATCATGCTCTATAAAATGAAGTTACAGCTGAGTCCATTCCCTTCTGTATTAATGTCCTTTTTTATGGATACACAATACACTGGGCATAATCAACCTTTTGTTCCCCAAAGAGAAGTACAGATAACTAGTACATTACAACAGGACTAAAATAACTAAAGATATCAAATCTGAAAAGTGATTAATGTTTTTTTTTTAAAAAAAAAAACTAACATAAGAAGTTGTTTATTTAAACAAGTTGCTTGTTATACAAAATAAGATTCTTGTGCTTTCAAAACAAAGCTTAAGAAAAACGTGGTGGATAGCCTCATCTAAGGCTTTCACATAAGAACAGAGAATATAAAGTTACCAGGATTAAGGCAGAAAAACATTTTATTTGATTCATGCAGAGGACAGAGGACTTTTTATATATATAAAAGCCATAATTCAGAGTATTCTCTTAATTTTTTGGTAAATATTAAGCAGGAAAAAGATTAACTACACAGATTGTGAGAGAATCAAATTGGTCAGTCTGCAGAAGTGAAGCAACAGCAAGTAATAAATGAGACCTTTGCTTCAACATTCCAACCTAGACCTATCAAGTAATATGCACATAAAGAAACAATCTTATATTGACAAAAAGATACAATTTCATGATTCAAAGGTTATGAAACTAGAGGGACCAAGTTTCACATAACTCTGATCCCATACCAAGTTTTAATAACAGAAAAACTATTTGGAGTGTTAACAGACATATGCAGAAGGAACCCACATCTGATTGTTCCTCTATTATATACACAACTAGTGCCACTAGAAAAATGTTTACATCAAATTCAGATTTCTCATGTCCAACTTATATGGTTCTGCTTCATTGCTTTTCCTAGCAATATACCCAGGCACACAATAATGTTAAGACGCTGTACAGGTCACTCTAGACTCCTTGTGCCTTGCAACGTCTTCAGAAGACTTACAATACGGCTCAAGAAAAACAGCAAAGAAGAGGTTTACAGGTGTGTTAAAAGAAGCCAAGAAATCCATCACACCAGCAGCTGGACAAGTCCCATCCAGTTGTTGCACACAGATATATAAATGTGTGTCTGTGTATGGACTCACATACACAAAGCATATATAGCCACTGTTCCAGCTTCTTACTCAAAGCGATTTATGCGGTATAACCTTTAAGACTTTCCGTATGTTCAATAGGATGGATTAAGTTATTTCTCCTGTATGTAGGGTTCGAGTTCACTTGAGAAAAGGTAATTCTAATATACTCGCAACTGCAAGAAAATATGACTGAAGAGTGTTACCCAAAATTTAAAGTTTTAGCAATAATCTCTAGCATATCCCTACAAAGAAAAGGATGAAAGATTTTTTTAATAAAAGCATTAGGAATTCTCAGAGATTGCTAGATCACTATTCCTACAAGAACACTGGTTCATTTCAAGAAGTTAGACATTCACAAGGCCAGTACTAGTGCATTTCTAAGATTCCAGTTTTAAGATTTTTCTACACAGAAGTAGAGCATGTTCAACCCAGCCCACCCAGTTACCATGCTGCTTATCTAAGAAATATTTCTGAGCACTTTGGGAGATTAAAAAAGAAAATTTAAAAAAAGACAAGTACATTAGCCATCACCAACAAAAATACGCCCTCCAAATACACCTGTGAATGCTGAAGCTCCTGCTTAGGCCACTTTAATTTGTTCCTACAGGAAGAATTCAACTGCCACAAGCACATTTCCAGTAGAGATGGAATGAGGAGGGTTTTCCTTCAGAAAAGATTGCTGAAGCCTGCTACAGAAGATTATAAAAATCAAAGGATTATTCAGAAAAGAAAGATAGAGGAAGGACATGAAAAGAAGGAACCCATTTCAGTTTAAACACAGTTTTTTTCTTGGTGTTCAATGGTTTGTTTTACAAAACAGCCAGACATTTATCTAAAAAACCATACACAACAGAACTGAAACCTCTGCAAAGCAGTAATTCAAAACTTAACCCTCCAAACACCTATGATGGTAAATACTCTATGTATGGGTTCAAAACTTTATCTACCAGCGAAGATATCCAGTTCTATATACAATGGTTCTCTCAATAAAGAAGTTACAAAAGTGATATTTTGTTAGTATTTTCCCTTAAGATTTGCAGTTTTGAAAGTGTCAATGTTAATTCTGACATATCTTCAACAGACAGTATTTTAGGTCAAACTGATTTAACATACATAAAAATCTGACAAACTTAACCTGTTCTCCAAAAATAGTTTCCATAGTCAATGATGTGACTGCATGATCAAAAACTCATTCACATCCTTCTTACATGACGTAAGCAAGAACCTGAAATTATTATGTCTGCTTTATACAAAAAAGGCCACCAAAAAAAAAAAAACAGTGAGACACTTAGAGCAGCAAGACACCTTGTCCAAACATCAATCTACAGATTAAAGAATTTCCACCTTTTCTTTGTTAAGCCTCTCTCCCTACACATGTATTGCTTCTCTCCCCCAGCACATCCAGTTGTATCAGGTCTGAAGATAGCAACTCTCTTACCCTGATTTTTCTGTGTGTTTGTGCAGATTAAGATGAGAACTGGACTGCATGAAGAGTGAAGACAAACAGAAGAAATTAATTCCTTAAAGCCTCCAACAACTGTGGCTGTTAAAAGAACGGTAGAGGAATTCAGAAGCAGCTCTAGCATCAAGTACTTTTTACTGCTTTTGAAACCTGAATAATTTTCAGTTGGTTAGATTGTTGGCTGAGTCACCAAAACAGCAATGTTATGTTGCATGCCTTTAGCCAAACCTGAAATTAAATTGCTTCAAACAATATATCCTCTCAAGTAGTTCTAAAATTAAGCTACTATGAGAGGGGAAAAAAAAACAACTTATACTAAACAGACACAATTTGGCTCTGAAAAGTGATTACATAAAAATGTCACATTATTCATAAAATCTAGAAGACTACACTACAGACTTGGGGAAGGCCAACAGATGTTTAAAACAGACAGCGCAGGATGACTCATCCACTAGCAATTAAATCAAACACTATTTCCAAAAGAAGGTAGAACTGCATAATAATCAGGCAGAAAACTGGAAAAATACCTCAACAACAAAAAGTTCTAAGCAAAACATGAAAATAAGTAGACAAATTCAAATTCTAGAAGTCTTAAAAACAAGAGAGGACAGGTGAACCAAAACGTCTGATTTTAAAAACAACAGGAACCTCACAAAAAAACAGTAAAAAGACAGCCAGGGATCAATACAACGTCTGATCAAAAGATGGTAACGGTGCGGGTCGTACAGATAAAGGACCTGCGTGATGCATTATGGAAAGCTTAGAGTCAAATTCATAGAATTCCAAAGAATAACAGTGAATGAACGATAAACTGTCCCAACTCATTACAGCATTAGGGGCTTATACTGCCAACATAAATGGGACAGTATAGAGATTTCCAAACTAGAAAACAGTCATTATGAGAGACTGCAGTTACTTTGCAGGCTGGGTAAGTGTCAAGAAGGGAAGTGATGCAGTGATTAATTCTTTAGCTATCGTAAGTAATTGCTTCTTGGAGCAACTGGCCAAAGAAGTCACAAAAGGAAAAAGTACCTCTTGATTTAGTCCATAGTACCTACTTTAGAGAGGTAGCTGCTGAAGAACATTGTACAACAGGAGTATCAATGCATTCAAATTCAACTTTTTTGTAAACAAACAAACAAAAAAACCAACCTATAGCAAGGAAAAAACCCACCACTATGATTTCAGCAAGGGGAGCTACGTAACAATGAAGATGCTATCAAAATAATGAAAAGTAGCATCTAAAAGGGCAGAATGTCCTTAATATCATGAAAGATATTAAAAAAGAACACTACATTACTGGAGGCTTAAAAAAAATAAATAATCCTGGAACAGTTCTATAAAGCCAAAAAGGCTTTTTGAAGGAAAAAGCAAACTTCAGAATCAGCAAGTGTGTCCAAAAGGAGAAACACTAAATACTCCATAAATATAGTTAAGATTATTGCCATCTACATAGAATTTTGAGAAGCATCTTGCTGGAAGAACCAGTACTTTTTTTCAAACACACCAAAACCAGAGAAAATCTGCCAGAAAGCTGAGAAGGGCGATAGATTATTTTCTTTTTGCTGTGGTCTGATCTTCCTAGTGTTTTTCTTTTGCATCTTAAGCTATCTCTGCATCTTTGTTTACTACAGAGAACACTGGGAAAGTTCACACACAGGAGTTTTCCTCTGTGGAGAGAGAGCTTGAGGAGCTGCCTCAGACTGAAGCAATTTTTGGAAAGAAACAATAAAATTTACATTATAGGGTGCTCACTTTTTGCTACCATTCACCCAGGAGTTCTAAAGGAATTCAGATATTAAAAAAGTCAGACACTATACAATATGTAAACTACTGTTGAAGTCAATTTTGGGTTTAAACATTCTAGAGGAATCAAGAGACTGCAGATAAATCTATACAAAGCAGATAGTGAAAAATTACAATAAAAAGAATTATTAGGCACATTAGCAATTCAAGCATCATACAGAAAAGTCAAAACAGCATTTGCAGAGGGGTATCATGCTTCCCTCGTCAAAATTCTTTAAATGAACAGGCAAGTAGATAAGGAATGATCTGTCTGAGAGAATATATCCAAGTCTCCTAACAACTTTTGAGAAGGTCTTCACAAAGGTTCTTTTAAAAAAAAAAAAAAAAAGAAAAAAAAATCAATCAAAACCCCCTCCCAACCAACCTACAAACAAACATAAAACCCTGAGCTGTTCTGGGATAAATCACAGCCCTGGGTAATAAGTGATGTTTCCCCATCTACTTACTCTCACTGTTACTTGTACAAAAATATAAACATTAATATTCGATGATTTCTGTCCATGCTATCAAGAATGCTCCTGCAATCCTGCATGAAAAGAAATAAAAACTTGCTATTATGCCTATTATATTCAGCAGGCGAGTCAAAGTAACTGCATGCTGGAGTCCAAGAACAAACTTGATGTCTTGGTTCTTGTCTTTCTCCCCATGTTAGGTTTTGCTTGAAATCACTCTCTCATCTTACAACTATTACAAGGATACGACAATACAACGTTCAACTCTCTCCCTAGTATCTTTGCAGGTTTCCCTTGGAAGACATAAACACGTGAATGCCATGAATGACGAATGATTTGCTAAAGGAGTATTCCCTCAGTACAAACATTTCCGATGACTAAAACCTTAAAGGCTTTCACCAATTTAACAACTGGTCAGCAGTGAGATTGCTACAAATCTCACAGACTCAAAGCAGCAACACTCACTCTGCATGTAGCATACAGGTACGCACCACGTACCTAGTAATTACTCCATAATTCATGAATGAAATTATTCTATCACTAATGCCATGAGACTTGTTTGTGAAAATCAGCGCTATGTAAAATATTGTTAAAATACGACAAATTAAAATGGGGACCTCATTTACTTCTAAACGTTATTTTCCTGTGACAGTACTTAAAGAAGTAGTAAAGGCAAAGGATGCAATTTGACAATAACCTCAGTAAAACAAACATTTGCCATCTTTTAGAAATTGACTTACTGCTTCTTTGAGAAATTTAGTGCCAAGTATCACCACAATAAAGAAAGCCTAACTGTCCAAAGAGAGCAAGCTGTCAGCTGTGCTTGTAACCTTGTTCTGGATGGCACATAACTAAGTGCAGCCAAAGGCATGGATTAAGGGAGCATGAAGGGACAAAAATATACAGAAAAGCCTCGTCATGGTAACACTTTCTGGTTTTGTTCATTTTAGCAGTTTCTCTCCTTACTACTTTGGTGCTTTCCACAGTTTAGCAGCCTTTGGATTTTCAGTGTACACATGTTGTTGCTTCTATCAGTGACTCCCCACTTTTGTCTGTGGCAAACCCGCGGGTACTTTCATACAGCCCTCCCAATTGTAGGGTTCAAGCCAGCTTTGTTTAAGAAGAATTAAGCGATTACTTGGTATCTTTTAGATGGCTGAAGCAAGTATTTTGAGATACCTCATTAGCGTAAGCCTAAAACGTAAGAACAAACTCTTCTGTCATTGTGCCAACAGCCCTCCAAGCCTACCTTCACCTAGAACACTAAGCATAATCCCCCCAGTCATCTATAGTTAACAAGCCAGCGATACAAACAATAGAAAATGCAGTTTGTCATTCAGATCATAATAAAAATAGCTTGGTATCCAGAGCATTACCTTGCCTGTGCTTTGTAAGATTGTAGTTCTTGTCCTCCATACTCTCTCCCTGCTGACAATATCTCTGGTTACATCCACTTCAGCATCAACAAAACTTCTCTGTTTAAGAGCAGTTATGTCATCATCCAGATCAGTTTTGATAGTGGATCTTTTCTTTGCCATGATTTTTGCCTTGATAGCAGCAATTTTTTCCACTGACATGGCTTCAGACAAGGACCTAAATGAGGAAAAAATAACAGATGAGACTGAATAATTGCACGAACAATTCTTCTGAAAGAATCTGCGAATGAGTAACTTCATCCTGCTTAAAGTTTATGGCTGTGCTATAAACCATAAAATAGTCATCCTACATATAGTTGAAGATTACATGAACTTGGCGTTGCTGTTTCAGGCATGAGAATCAAAATTCTGACAAAAGGCTCCATCCCGGTATTAGCACAAAAACCATCAACAAATCCCAACTATAACAAGCAGAATTAAAGACTGCAAATGTAAAGCATCAGGACTAACACTTGCATTTACAATGTCATCTGAATTTCAGGTCCCCATTATTTTTAGTGGATTACGATTTTGTGTCCAGTCAATCAATCCCTGGCTGCTCTGAGGCTTTCAACACATTAATCTAAGTTTCAGCCGAGGTGCTGTTACGTGGACTTGGCCATTTGGAAGATGTGTTAACTTTTCAGAGCCTGTAGGCCAAACAACCAACAGATGGTAGTAACTTTGTCCACAATCACCTGTCTTTGAGGTAGCCCAGTTCAGTCCAAGAGTGCAACATCTTTATCTGTTCGCTTTTAATCGTAAACACAGTATTTGGTTGCCAAACAGTAAGCCCTATTGCTTTGCAGTTGAGCTGAAGGAAAAAAAAAAAGGACTGAATTGCACAATCCTAACTGCACGTACCCAATTCAATCTTACATGAATTTTTTTTGAGATTATATTGAAAAATTAATACAACAAGAAGTACTGGTTATGAAGTACTCTCCTTTTACAATTAAGCTACTGGAAAGGGAACTTTTTTGTATTGCTGTTAAACAAAGTAACAACAGTGACAAGCACGGAGTTCAAACTCACTGTGTGTAAACGTTATTTACACTTTCTTTAAAAAGGCAGTCTTTTACATTCAGCACTAAAAAAAAAATATCTGTAAATACAGAATATAAAGTAATTACAAATAATACTCAGTAATCCTCACTGCAGTATTGTCTCACAACTCCAAAACAAAGTTGTGGTACGCTCAAAGATAGCATCCAAATTATTAGCTTATACAAAACAACGTGTGTACTTTTTGATTTTTTTGATCCTTAGACTTTCTGATTTTAAGTCAGGTATGACAATCAGGTTTTCTTTTTTCCTGTATAGTTTTAAGTATGCCTATACGAAAGACGTCATGCAAAATATGTATCTTTCATGTGATTAGGCGTAATTATGGATTCTATAAATGCCTCAACTCTGCTATATTAATTGTTGCAAGGTTGTTAAATTTAATCCCAGTAAAGGACAGACAAGCATTCACAGTATTGTTTATGCTCAAGAGATAAATTTATCAAGAACGTTGTTGGCCTATCAAGTAAAACTACTTATCTGCAAAACCCAGTGCAGACAAAGCAGTACATTAATCCATATTCATACACCTTAACCACAGGAAGCATGACTCCCATTTTACAGTATGGAAGTTGACACACTAAAGAAATTAAGCAGCGACCTTTAAGACTTCTGAACTCAGGTATCTGAAAATGAGCTACTAGAGTCTGGTATCCTACTAAGCCCAAGTTCCTTAGTATGAACGAGATCTTGCAAGAATGTCATTTCCTCTCTGCTTGGCCTTGAGAAAATATGGTGCAAGACTCAAAACCAACTGTCGTTCTTTAAAAAACTCTGGATCGATAGAATGGAAGAGGAAAGGTGATGGGCAAGTTTTTAAGCACCTGAATACCGATTACTACTTACGGCAGTGACAGTGGTAGCCTTCAGAGGCAAAAAGCTCACCTCTGCAGGGAGTCAAACAGAGGTTGTGTTACCCTTTGATCTCTCCTCACAACGTTTTCCTCCTTTTGCATGCAAGACATTCCTCAACACAAGATATTTTTATTTGAAATAAAGAGATAATCAGCTTCGCCTTGCAGTTCTGCTCATTGCATTCAACTGCCTAAACACCATAGCAGAAGGCCACAAAAATGGCAGACTTGCTGGGAACAAGGGACAACTGTCTGATCATTTCTGAAGACAAACCAAATCACATGCCATGACATCTGAACTTCCACTCAGGAAGTCTGACCAACAGGAGTCTGACCAGGCATGAAGCTCTGCCTCCTCAGGCATTACTAACATTAGCACCTAAGGGAGGGAGACTTCCACTGAGAGCTGTTGGACAGCAGTAAAACTGGCTGCCTTGAGCAGCACAAGAATTATTATCAGTCCTTTAATTAAGCATTATCCATAAGAAAAATTATTCCTACCTGATCTGCTCCGTTTGCACGATACCTTCTTTATGTCCTTCCAACCGAGCTGCCAACCGCTCCTTGTCAAGGCGCACACACTCTTCATCCTAGCAGTAACAGTAACATTTAATTGTAACGTTTAATCTTTTGTGCATTTTCTTTCAAAAAAAATAAACAAATAAAGCTATTCAGATTTTTTTTTCCACATTTGCAAAGACAATCTTTATTTCCAACTATTTTTAATCTGTGCACTAGCATTAACTGACAGCTATTGGAAATTTCCTCTCAAGAACCACAAAGTAATTAGAATAATGAAAAGGAAACTACCATTCCCTCGTAAAGAGACTTGCTCAATTGAGAACAATAGAAAAATCAGTCAGAGAACTTAAAGCTGGCAAACAATGCACACATTCAGGTAGGACAACAGATATACACATATACATATTTAAGGTAAATTTATCAGACACTCAAATTTTCCCAAATGTCACTCAGTGACATTTTTGAAGAAAAGAACTGCTCAGAACTGTTATATTTTGCCACAGAACTTTTACAAATGGCATACCTAGTTAATATAGAAAAGAAGTCAAGAGTAAGGAAGTCTCTAGTTACTCAAGCCAGGTTTGAGACAGATGTGTAATCTGAGAAAGCAGTAGAGGTGTAGTCTTATGCCATCCTTTCAGCTTCTTAATGCTGGTGCCACTTGTGTTCAATATGTCTTATTTCCCCACAAAACTTAAATCAGCATCAAGGCTGTACTATTGCCAAAACACTGTTTCAAAAGGCTAAAGCGCAGCAAAACCAGCCATGCCCATGTATCAGGGGAGACCTGGAATCTCTACACCAAGATGATCTCCAAGTAACTTAAAACAGACTTTACAGACTGAGCTGTGGGAGCAACAAGGAAACAAAAAAAAAAAGATGGCCATAAGCTCATTAGGCTCATATGCAGAATTCTTGATTCTCCTAATTACGAGAAAACATATCGGCATCACAACCACATAGGATAATGTAAAACAAAAATCTATAGATCACCAATAAGTCATCTCATGTGCCATTAAGAATGCATAAAGTTTTTATGATTCTTATGCAGTTATAGCTAAGCACAAACAATGTTCAAATCCAATTCCTGAATAAGGGAATTTATGTATTTTGACAACTCTTCTTCTAGGAAGAAATCTAAAGTCTCAGTACTCTGAAAATACATACACAGCCAGATTTATAACAACTCACAGAGGAGACAACTGGATGGACATATTTAAAGGAAAAAAAAATAAATCCAGAAAAACAGTAAGTCAGTTTTTAAAACCAGGCAGAGTTAAGTAATACCATGTGCATAATAATTAGACACATTGCTTCTATTCCAGAGGCACTTGTGAAAATACACTGTTAAATTAATTACGTAAGACAGAGCTTCAGAAAACAGTAATCACAGCGACAGTTTCATATACTGCTGTAAAGAGACTAACTATCCATTGATAGAGATAAGACTGGCATTTAAGTTATAATGCCAACTCACGGATAGCAAATAACCGTTCTCAGTCATTAAACAGCACTTTTATTCCAATACCATAGTTCTTAGCAGACAGGCTATAATGTCACAGGTACTTACAGATATGTGGTTGAGCTTTCCCTTTTCATACTACAACATACATCTAGCAACAAAAATTCCAAGTTTAAATCAGAGGCTTAAATTCTAACTCCTTCCAGTTCACGTTCACACTAACAGAAGTACTGTGTACACCCAGAGGACAGGCAGCCCAACTGAATCGCTACAAAACCAGACAGATACTGTAATTTACCACACACACCCCAATTTGTATTGATGACAGTTACTGTCATTACCTCTATTCTTGGTTTCTTTGCTTCTGCTAATATTTCATCTGCTGCTCTTTTAACTACAAGAAAAAGAGGACATTAAAATTGCAAGATTATAGCAGACTTTCATAAAATAAACCTCAAAGTTATTTTTTAATTAAACTGTACCTTGAGTGGACCGTTGAAGACCAATTTCAAGTGGAGCACTTCTGTCTATACTTGATGAGGTGGCTGTAATCAAACACAACATTTCATTTAAGTACAAAAGATTTGCAAACGTATTTAAATATAAAAGAAAGACAACAGATAAATTGCAACAACAGAAATTCTAACTAGGTATTAGGTAGCAAAGGTGGTCAAGCACTGGAAAAGGAGATATTCAGAACCTGACTGAGTGTGAAGTTAGATCAGGTTACTCAGGGTCATTTGGCCCTTCTTTGAAAAGGGGACTGAACCAGATGACCTCCTGTGGTTCCTTCCAACATAAATTAGTTAGCGATTCTATGATCTGTATATACCACATAAGAGAAAACAGAGTCACAAAGATAATTACTTTATAACTTGGAATCAAGATCTACTAGTTTGTCTAGTTTTTTGAATAAAGACAACCTGCTGGTCCCTTTAAAATATATATAAAAAATAATTTACTGCTCATTACAGAAATAATCTCATATTCCAGTAAACTTAAAATTCTAAGACCACCTACAAAACAGAGCAACTTACGGAAGTAAGCCGTATTTATCTTTCCCTCAGAGAAACCTCTTTTTTCTGACTACTGTTAACAAGAATTTTAAGATGATGAAATACTAGGCAAATCTGGCAGACTGACAAAGTGGTGATATTTTACTATACTGAAGATATTATCCCACACACTTATTGCATTAAGATCAATACACTACCAAAAGTTTCCCACAGTCTAGAAAAGGAAAATAATACAAACGCTAAGCATGCTAACACATAACTATTAGCCAAAGGATGTTAATAATAGTAAAGTAGCTCACTTCTAAACACGTATGTAGGAATGCATCTACTATCTAAGCACCATAAAAATAGTAAAGTCCAGAACAAAATTAAGAAATAAAAGAAACCCTAACTTCATTTTAGAAATTTGAACATATTCAGTTAAGCTGCAAACCGACCACCGTTAACCATCCTTCCCCTCCTACCCCTCACTTGTGCCATAAATCTGAAGCTGCAAAGCACACGATGTGTCTAAGTTAAAAGAAAGCATCACTCACATGTTTCCCCATTTAGGTATGCAAGCAAGTCTTTCCTATCAGGTCTTCTTACCACAGGAATGTTTTCAGTCTGAAAAGACAGCAGACTTGACGTTAAACTGTTATTCCCTCAGGAAGTCTCTTGCTGAAGATTTTTCACTTCCTGAAAACTACTCATTACACCAAGATAGGAACACATGCCCTGCCTCCCAAGAAAGCATAACTATCAAGCTTAAAAATACAATTACTTCCTAGAGGATGTTCAGCTACACAAAATGAAACATGTTGTCTGCTATAAAACTGCAAGAGAGGACAGCCTTTTCCCTCCTTCACTTCAAACTTGCAAATAAGATGAAGAACTAGCTTTTATCACACACTTCTCTGTCAGGAGTGCATGTTGGTACGCAGAAAGGGAGTATTTCAATTTTGTTGTTCCAAGTATGTAGAACACGCAGCACTGCTGTATCAGTTAATGATGTGGCACAGGGGACAATGAAGCATGGGCTCATAGAAAGCAGTCAAATGGAAATCAAAAGGATTTTCTCTTTCAGAGTTCCTGTATCTTTATTTGCAGAGCTTATCCAATAATTTCTTTAATTAGATTGCATACTTCTGAGTCCACTCCAAAACTATTCTGCTGTACTTTTCTCTGTTTTGCAGAACCTTGCAATCTCGGGCACTAAAGGATCATCGAGATTTGGATCGCACAAAAGAGAACACGTGGACAAAAGTATTTTTGAAATGGTGCCGGAGACAACTGTGACCGCAGAGTATCAAAAGAAATGCTGCCATTACTGTTAATATTTGGATGATAGACTCTTGTTGTAAATGCAGCCTGGTGGTTTCAACGGATAATCTTAGGAAGTGAATTGTCAAGAAAAGTATTCCACCTTGATAGGGACTGTCATTTGATCCTTATGTAGAGGTGTTCCTTTTTAAACACACACAGAGCCCTTTTCCCCCAGCCAAATTCATACACTTAAATGCTACTATCATTCCCTGAATATAACTATGCGCATAGTACTTATCACAAACAAGGCAAAATAAAATTTTATGTAGTCTACTTACTGCAGCACGACGGACATAAACAGGATGTGAAAGGTGCACATTATTGAGCAGGAACAAGATAGAATCCAAAGTGTAGTATTCTCTGGGTTGGCCCTCTTTCCCTGTCCTGTAAAATGATGAAACAAAGATTTAGCATTTAACCTCCTCATTTCTGTCTCATGCACACACTTTTTTAGCAAAGTTATCTTTTCTTTCCAGATGACAGTTCAAAAAGCAAGCAGTAATATTATTATCAGGCTAATACCAAACTAGTGAACTACCAATCGTGTTAACAAATATGGGTGAGGTATATGTGTTCTTGCAGCCTCTTTACTGAAGAAATTATAAAAACTATCCAAACCAATCCAAAATAAGAGCTGGATGGGTTGCAAAATATACAAGAAGCAAGACTTGGGAAACCCTAAGAACACATTTTCCCACATCTCAAACATATTTATTCTGATTATCAAAAGAACTGTCTACCTTATTCGGGATAGCCAGAGGAACATATCTGAACCGCAAATGAAAAAAAAATAAAATAGTGTTACATGCTTTTCAGGTGTAACGGGACAGAGTTTTCACCACTAGAGAAGGCACAGTGAAGAACTCACAATACACAAAATCTGTGACGTCTACAGAGCAAAAGCTTCGAAATGGTGCCGAAAGGTGAAAGTAAGGAGTCTAGAAATTAACTTCACACAAAGCTAGTAATACCAAAACAGACTACAAAATCATAATGAAATTCCACACTGAAGTGAGACTACTTCACAGCAACACAACAGCATCAAGTTCAAGCTCAGTGTCAAAACAGCATGTTTGAAAGAGGTGCCTTTTAAGTCTAAAAAGGAATCTCTTCTGTGTAACAATCTGAAAAAAACCCTAATCCCGCAAAACAAGGCCAAACCAAAAAACACAGTTTCACCTGGCTCCATGTGCATCAAAAATAATTCCCTCCTCACACACATATTCACCCCTCTACGCTGTTACTAGACGATTTTTGCAGGGGAAGAAGCAAGGCCTGTCCCAGTTTCAAAACAAAACCTGCTCACTAAATACTTCAACTGCTCTGAGAAATGGACCTTTCCATCAGTTTCACAGCCCTCCGTGGGATGAGACCAGTGATGTTATTGCTAGACCACTCTCCATCATCTTTGAAAGGTCATGGGGAACCAGAGAGGTCCCTGAGGACTGGAGGAAGGCTGACATCACTCCAATCTTCAAAAAGGGCAAGAAGGAGGTCCCAGGGAACTACAGGCCGGTTAGTCTCACATTCGTCCCTGGGAAGGTAATGGAGCGAGTTGTTCTGGATGTCATCTCCAAACACGCTGAAGAACAGGAAGTTACTCGAAGTGGTCAACGTGGATTTACCAAGGGTAAATCATGCTTGACCAATCCGATAGCCTTCTATGATGTTATAACTGGTTGGCTGGATGAGGGGAGAGCAGTAGATGTCATCTACCTTGACTTCGGCAAGGCTTTTGACACTGTCTCCCATAACATCCTCATTAGGAAGCTGAGGAAGTGTGGGCTAGATGAGGAGACAGCGAGGTGGACTGAGAGCTGGCTGTGTCAATCACAACTCAGAGGGTTGTGATTAATAGAGTAGTGTCAAGTTGGAGGCCTGTAACCAGCAGTGTCCCCCAGGGGTCAATACTGGGTCCAATCTTGTTCAATATATTCATCAATGACCTGGATGAGGAGACAGAGTGTATCCCCAGCAAGTTTGCTAATGATACCAAATTGGGATGGGTGGCTGACACTCCAGAGGGTCGTGTTGCCATCCAGCGTGACCTGGACAGGCTGGAGAGCTGGGCAGAGAAGAACCTAATGAAGTTCAACAAGAGCAAGTGTAGGGTCCTGCACCTCAGGAGGAAGAATGCTAGGCACCAATGTAGGTTAGGGCTGGACCTGCTGGAAAGCAGTTCTGAGGAGAAGGATCCGGGGGTCCTGGTAGATAGTAAGTTATCCATGAGCCAGCAATGTGTCCTTGTCGCCAGGAAGGCCAGTGGAATCCTGGGCTGCATAGAGCAGAGTGTGGCCAGTAGGTCAAGGGAGGTCATTCTCCCCCTCTACTCTGCACTGGTGAGGCCACAACTGGAATACTGTGTCCAGTTCTGGGCTCCCCAGCTCAAGAGAGACAGGGAATTACTGAGAGTCCAGCATAGGGCAACTAAGATGACTGAGGGACTGGAGCATGTCCCTTATGAGGAAAGGCTGAGAGAGCTGGGTCTCTTTAGCCTAGAGAAGAGAAGGCTGAGGGGAGTCCTTATTATTGCTTATAAGTATCTAAAGGGTGAGCTGAAGGAGGATGGAGCCAGACTCTTTTCAGTGGTTCCCAGTGACAGGACAAAGGGCAACGGGCACAAGTTGGAACATAGGAAGTTCCATTATAACACAAGGAAAAACTTCTTTACCGGTAGGGTGACAGAGCACTGAACAGGCTGCCCAGGGAGGTTGTGGAGTCCCCTTCTCTGGCGATTTTCAAGACCCATCTGGACGCAGTCCTGCTCTAGGCAATCCTGCTTTAGCAGGGGAGTTGGACTAGATTCTCTCTAGAGGTCCCTTCCAACTCTGAAAATTTTGTGATTCCACCACCCAGCCCTGGGACCTGCCAGATCTACTAAATGCGACAGAATCTTAAGTGTGTCTTCTCCATACTGTGGATATAATGCCACTGCTGGTTTTCTTGCAATTACTTTTCTGAAATCACCTAGATTGAGAGTGTCCAATCACCTGCTCAGAACTCATTACTAGCAGGAAGGTTGCAAGCATTACTTTCATAATGATGCCTGAGAAAAACCAATACGTGAATAACATGCAGAGAAAAATGCTTCAAAATACCGGGAGAATGGTAGAATAAAGGATCTCTCCAACACTGTTTCTTCCTTCCAAAAACCTAGTCTGCATGGGGTGGGGGTATGCATGTAGGTTTTGCCGCTGAAGAGGAAAGGGAAGAGACATCGGATCCTCCAACTGCTAAGACGACAAAAGTTGGCTTCGCAATTACAGCCAACAGAACTGGATTCCTCAGCAAGGAACTGTTTGAGTATTTTACTGTTTCACTGCTATCTTTGATAAGACGGTATCTAAACATATTCAGAGCACTGGTAGAAACAAAAGCTTCCTCCACACAGACTTGGCTCTGAAGGGAAGTCTATGTCACATAATACAGTTGTCACTTCATTTCAAAACAAACATTTTTGATTATCTCACTTTAGACTAATTCATTATGTCTTTGAAGTGCGCTGTATCCACTGAACATTATACAAAAAGTGCAGCTGGTCATCTATTCAAGTTTTTAGCAATGTTTAGCAATAACTGACATAATTTAGAAAACAAGGACTGAACAGTTATCTATTAATTTGAAAATACAGTATTACAAAGCCACAAGCATTGCCAAAGCTCAGCAAGGCACAGCTGGTACCTCATCACTTAGACCACACACACAAGAAATCCCTGTGCTCATTATGGTTCTAAGAGGATGTTTTATTTGGAGGACCAGATACTGCACATTAAAGGGAAAACGTCAGACGGACAAGCAGTTGTACGCAAGGAGAAAATCTAAGTCTAAAGTGACATTTCAGCATCGGTTTGTGTTCTTCTCAGATTTTCCAGACAGAAAGAACCTGCTCAGTAAACAGAGACCTAAACCCAAGCTGACCTGGAGGTAGCTTACCTTGTTCAATTTACAACCATCCAAAGCAGCAAAAGAAATTAATTCTCTTATTTCCCATATTTAGTAATGGTATCAATTACTGAAGAAAAAAATTAAAATCTTACGATTCACACCTCAAAAAGTCCAGTACTTATATTTTTGCTTTAATGGTTTTTAAGAGATGCATCTCTCAAAAAAATTAAAATTCCAGCTTAAAAAAAAATGGACGATATGTTCACATAATGCAAGAGAGAAAGTTTCACCTACTTGGTTTTTTTACACCAGAAATTCATTTTCTGCTCATCCATTTACCCTCAACCTGTGGGCGCCAGGATTTTACTCATTTTTAACTGCTTCATTTCCTCTTCAAAGCGTGAATTTTTATAGAGGTACTGAAATCCTGTGTCTCATTCACAAAAGAAATCTTTGAAAATACAAGACTAGGCATGCAGTGTATCACAAAATTACAATTACATGACCAGCTGCTCACTGTTTAAAAACTTCTCAGCTGTGCATACAAGCCCCTCTGCTGGGTAAACAAAGTTTCTCTGTTAGATTGATTCCTTCCTTCAGTTTTGAAACAGATTCTATAATCACTTTTCAGCAGCCACAGATCAGCCAAACCACACGGAACACCTACTCTTAGACCATCTAGCCTTCTTTATGTGCCAGCAGTGCTATTCAGATAATTATTATCTGGAAACTAACCTGGATTAAAATGAATTTCTGCCTTTCCCCCTCCTTCCTCTGGGTTACTTTTAACCTGGCTCAGTTCCTCAGACCAATTCACTGTTTGGCTGACGCTCGTCCTAGCACAGAGGGAAGGCAGCGCAGGGCAGCACTTTTGCCAGCTTAGATGCTTAAGCAGCCACAGTGTTAAATGCCTAGCGGGACTACTTCTAATTCTAGCAGGGACAGAATGCCACCGCTGCTGCTTGGACTTGCATTACTCTCTCCAGGCTGGCAGCAGAGGTGCAGTTACAGCAACCGCACTGTGGACACCTAAAACAGAAATTAAGATTTGCTTCACGAAAGACTAAGCCACCGTCAACTGCTCACTGCAAGCGTAGTTTGGATCCTGTGACCTGAATATAAAAGGCTTTGAATCTTAAAAGTTTTTGAAAATGTTCCTCATATGTCCCTGTATAAGTCTGGCAATTACACAAATTAGCAGCTCCTCAACTGTGGTGTCAAAGCTATTGAGCGTGGCTTGCAGAACTGGTCTCATTCTTACAGTGTCTTCAATTTAAAGATTAGTCATATATAGTTCCACTGTGGTTCACAAGAAACATTGTGAATTGATAGCAGTCTGATCCTACCAGAAGTTCAGAAGCCACTGGTCTGAATCAAATTTACTAACTTACTTCAAACAAAAAAAAAACCAAACCCAAATTCTAGAAGACATCTATCACAAGAAGCAAGGACACAGAGAGCTATTACGAGGCTACCACAGGTTCCGAGCAAAGCATCCTCAGCTCACCCACAGTTCCTTCTTGACCATGAAGACAAAGGTGCCTTAATGTACCTAATACAGTTTTTCTCTCCAGCTGCTGTCTTTTTGTCTTTTGTTAACAATTTCCGGGCTCGATTCAAGCTCTCCTAAGCAGTGGTAGAGTTAGGCTGGCCTATCAGTTTCTCTGTTCCCCACAGAAGAGCAACAAAACTCATTTAATTAACCATTACTTGTTACTACTTGGGAAAAGCAACTCGTAGCAAAGAAACCACCACAACTGTCTATACAGCTGCTCAGCAAGAATAGAACTAAGACTTTTGAAGAATTTTAAAACTTAGCTGCTTATGCAAATATTTTTCTTCCTCTTCAGCCTAGCTACCGGTATCCCCCACTCAGCCAGGAAGTGCAAATAAATCCCAAATGAGTTTCTGAAAGCCCGAAATCGGTAATGAAATAGCATATTTCTAGTTTTAAATAGAGCGCAAAGTAAAATCAGTTTGAAAAAAATCTGTCTACAAGTTAACACAAACAAATAGGTTTTTTTCTTTTCTCTCTCAAACGAGAAGTCAAGATATTGGATCAATACTAATATTCTGATCATACTTATGAAAACAACAACAAAAAAAATATCCCTGGTCCTAGACTGAACTACAACGGGGGTTTTTTTTGAGAAATCTGCAGGTTCTTCTGTTTTTCCATCAAGGTTCACAGGACAACGTACTCTTTGATCAGCACCTGAAACGTTTGCTATTTGATATTTAACAATAACCTTTCTTCCTCTGGGGTTTAAAAGAGATTAATTGAAACTAAACGCAAGCACAGCTGCTAAATTCGGAGGAAAGGAGAACGAAGAACTCCCTTGCATTGTAGGGAATACAATGAAATACTAGAAAACTCAACAGGTACAAAACCCTCATTTTTCCCAGAGGTTTTTCTAAAAACGAGCATTTTCCCCGAAGAGAATCATTCAAGCAACAGAAACGCCATCTCCATTCGTTTGTTAGGATAGGAACGACTGTGAAGCAGCCCGCGTGAGGCGCAGCCCGGGCCGGGCCGGGCCCCAGCTGGGAGCGGGCGGCGGAGGGGGAAAGCGCAGCGGAGCTGAGCGGGGCCGGCAGGTGACCGCAGGGGGCAGCGTCGCTTTGGACCTCCCCGACTCTCCCAAAGCTCCAGGAAAAGAGAAGCAGTCCGGATAAACTAAGACAGTAAAAACCTAACGCCTGGTTCTTTTTCAGGCAAAACCCAGAAAAAAAAAAAGAAAAAAAAAAAACAAAAAAAACTTGGAGAAGCTGCCTCCTGCCGCCGCATCGCATGAGCCTGTAAGACCCGGCCCCGCTGCGACCCTCCAGCCCCCTCCTCCCAGCGCGGAGAGGCCGAGAGCCGAGGAAAGGTCCGGCCCCGGCCCCGCTGCTCTTCCAACCCAGGGCCGGGGCACCGGCCGGCCGCCGGCCTAGGAACCCTCCCGAAGGGACCGGCGAGACCTCCCTGCCCCACCGGGCTGCCGGCAACACCAGAGAGGGGAGACACGGCCCGCCCCACCGCGAAAGCTGCCGGCCGCACGCCGCCGAGCGGCCCGCTCGCCCGCCTCAATTCCCCCCTCCTCCGGCGGGACACCGCGCCCGGCGGGCAGGCGGCACCTCGCCGCGCCCAGGCGGGGAGGAGGCGGCGCGGCCCCGGTGCGCTCCCCAGGGGCCCTGTCAGGAGGCGGCAGCCAGGCCGCCCGCCCCCGCCCCCGACAGCGCAGCGAGGGGCGAGGAAGGGCGGCGGGACCCGCACCCCCCTCCCCGCTCCCCGGGCGCTCCCACACAACTTCAGGGCAACTTCTCCCTCCGCCTCCCTACCCCCACTCCGTCCCCCCCCCCCCGCCCGTCCCTTCCCCGGGCGAGCGGCCGCCCGCCGCGGCCCCGCCGCTCACCCCCAGATGACATAGTTGGTCTTGACGTTCTTGGGCCAGGAGAACTCGCCGAAGATCACCTCGTCGCCCTTCACCACGATCTCCTTCTTCTGCGTGTTGTACTGCCGCAGCACGCTCAGCACGTCCGCCATCTTCGCTCCGGAGCCACCGGCCGCCGCTTCGCTCCGCTCCGGCCCGGCCCCCTCCGACAGCCGCGCGAGGACCCCGCCGACAGGCCCCGGGCTGCCGCCGCGAACGCCTGAGCAGCAGCAGCAGCAGCGCCGCCGCCGCCTCCAGGGGGCGACGCCGAACCCGTGGCCACGGCGTGACGGGACCCCGCCCCCAGGGCGGCACCCGCCGGGGCGGGGTTGGTGCCCCGCTCCGCCCCCGGCCCCGCCCCCGCCCCCGCGCCGGTCGGGGAAGCGGCCGCCGCCCTCCCGGCGGCTCGGCCCGTGGCTTCGGGCGGCGGGGACAAGGGCGACGGTGCCGCCCCCAGCCCGGCCCGCGATGCCACCAAGGCACGGAGGGCAGCGCGCCTCTTTGACGTGACAAACAATTAAAGAGTTCAGGCAGCAGCTCGTTAATTGCCCCTGCGGCGCGGCAGCAGACGGTCGGTGGTGCCTGGGGCAGCGCGGCCAGAGAAAGGCCTCAAGAGAAGAGAATAAAAGCTCGCAACAGCTGCGCGCTTATCTCGCACTGCAGGTTAGAAAGAAAGTCCTCTGGGAGCTGGATTATAAATGGGGGGGGGGGGGGGGAGATGAGAGAGAAAAATCTCTGCTTTATCAATCACAAGAATGTAAGTTAATATTGACACCAATAAGCCATCAAAAGACCATAGCAAAAAAAAAAAAGTAACTCGGAAAATATTTATTGCCTCTGCAGCTGAAGAAGAAGAAAACAAAAAAACCCGGTAAAAACACTGAGCATACGCTACTTTTTACCCTGCGGGGTTCAGGATTTCGTGGAGCTCCTATGACGCTATTTGCTCAGCAGAGCAGCCCAAGGGCTGCGGCTGTCGGAGGTGTCGGTGCTGTCAGGCGCGTTTGTGCTCACTCAGCATTCCAGGTGAACGTCTTCTGCTCAAGCACGCAAAGTCTGGAAGTGCAACACTTCACAGCAGAGCTCGACCGACTGGCATCCCCTGGGGAGCACCAACTCTGGGATTTCAGGGCTGGAAGAACGCTCTCGTGATGGTTTATTCTAATCTTGGATGCTCAGAACTTTCTTAACACTCTTCAACGCTGGCAGAAAACATTATCCCATTTTAAATCCGCAAAACGGAAAATGGCATCATTTTTCTTCCTGTGAGTAGCATGTACCAAGACTGACCAAACAGACTAAAAGTCATCAGCTTGTATCATTCCTTGTTCCAAGATGTTAGTGATATCACTGTTAGTGTCAGAGCTATACAGCACGCTGGCTATCGCATGTCCATTTATAACATTTCACATAAGGTATCGAAATAGCCTAATATAGAAATATACTACAACACCTAGTAACACAATGAATTATACCAGTTACTTCCAATATTTATTTTTCAACTGGTATCGAGTAACATTTATGTTCTTAGGATACAAAACCATAATGAATAAACAGAATAGAATTTCTCTGACTGGATTTGGAATGAATACTGGAGCTACGGCTCATGAAAAATTGGAGTGGAACTTGAAATGCTTCCAGTTGGCCAAGTCCCATTTCTACGTCTCATCCCAATCCCCACCCCCCGCATCACCTAAAGCAGTGTTACCTCTTAAGAAACACATCCCATACATCCGCCAGACTACAAACACTTTCTTCAGCAAGATACAAAGTCATTATGTTGCAATGACACAAAAAAGCCATTCATTTTAGGTACGCTGTGGTCTGTTGCTCAGTAAGCCGTGAACAATACGGTACAGAATCAGCTGCAACACATGGCTGCAAAGAAATTTATTTTCATGTTTCAAGTAAACTTTGTAGTTCTGGTTTACTTTTTCATTTAAAGGTGCCTTCATCAGAAGTTTTAAATGGGAGTTTACAGTTTGCTTTGGGGATCGCAATGATATTATTAATCATTATTTTTATCACTGAACCAGGATTCGATGAGAGATGTCAGAGAAACTATTTTCACGTGGCATTAGATACCCGAGAGTTTATCACAGGAGATTAAGCTAGAATATCATTACCTGAAATGAGAAAGCATGTTACCATTTAGTAAAATGAAAGTTTATCATGCAGGTAAAATGTTTCAGTTGCACTTTATGACTAGTTTATCAGAGCTGTAGTCTAACATGTTATGCCAATGCTTTATATGGAATCAAAATTAAGATGCAAAACAAGGTTTGACAATTTTACATCATAGGCAAGTTCATTAAGAACATCAAGAAAGATTGTTCAAGTCTTATAATACACAGGAAGCAAGATACACTGGATCTGAATACACAACATTCATGTTTATATATACAGTGAGTAAAACCAAAGGAGTACATACTAGTTGATTTCTTTGCACTATTTTTTAAAACATAGGGCTGACTACTGAACAGCGATCCAGAGCACAACCCTGCAAAACTGATCCTCTCAACAGAGAGGGGCAGAGAAGTTTCTGTAGTACTGGAATTCTTGTCTAGATCCTGGTGGGGACACTCAGAGGATATTCCGTAGGTACGCTCTGCCAAGGACATGCGTATTTCACCAGGGATCAGGGCTCCAGAGCAAGTTATGTGGGCGCAAAGCGAGAGAATATTGCTGAACAGCTCCTACTACACAGTCTGAGGAAAGAAAAAAAACAAACAAAAAACCACCACCACCCCCGCGTAAAGTAAAACCTCCAAATTCGTTCATTCTTTAGGAAAAGAAAATGAGTTTTCCAGGAGTCGCTGAAAACATTCCACATCTTAGCGGATTAGTCAAACCCCACCGCAAGCATAACTTCCCAGGCACCAGGCCGACTTCTTTATCCTCCAACGCATTATCTCTTGCCTGGGAACGCTCCTCTTCCACGGGCGCCTTTCTGACTATCCGAATAAACCGCAAGGCGGGAAAGAAACGCTAAGGAAAACCAGGCAACAGAAATGCTGTCGGAGCAGGCTTAAAATTAAGTTTTTCATTTGGCGAAACAAAGGCACCGCCGAAACCCTGCCGCGCACCTGGGAGTCAGCCCCAAGAGGCGCACACACACATCCCCCGCACCAGAAGGCGCTCCGGGGCCTCCAGGACGGCCCACCCCATCTCTGTCCCCTCTCCTAACCGCCACCCCGCCGACAGCACCGCTCCGCAGCGTCTTTACTACCCCTACGCCGCAATTCCAGAACGGTTTTTCCCTCAGAAAAAAAAAAAAACCGGTGTGTCACCACCTCCCGTACCCGCTAACACCGCCCCCGCCAGGGCCTGCCCCCCGCAGGCTGGGCGCCTCACTCTCCCCCGCTCCGCAGGCGCTCCTTCCCCCCCGGCAGCCCGCTCTGAGCCGCCTTCCCCTCCGCCACGGCCGTTAGCACGGCCCTCCCCTCAGGGACACACCGCCCCTGGGCGGGGCGCGGCGGCGCCGCCGGACACGCGGCGGCTCGGGATACCGGCAGCGCGGAGGGCAGCCCCGCGCGCCGCTGGGAGGCGGGGCGGGGTCCTGAGAGCGGCGTCGGACCGCCGTGAGGACTGCGGGGAAGCCCCGCCCCTTCCTGTTGGCGGCCATGGCCCTGCAGAGGGCGCTGCGGCGGGCGGCGGCGGGGCTGGGAGCGGGACGCGGGTGGGTGCGTCCGTCGGCGGGTGCGGGTGATCTCCGCCGGGGCCTTTGGGGCTGGGTCGAGGCCTGCTTTCTGTCTTCGTGCCCTTTGAACGCGCGTTCTCGGAGGAGCGGCCCTCCCGGGAGCGCGGCAGGTGCCGGGGCTGGGGCGGGGGGAGGCCCGGCTGGCAGCGGGAGGTGCGGGACCCGCTCCTTTGATGCAAACGAGCGCGGCGCCTTCTGTGAGAGTCGGGTTGTGGCGCTGGATACAGCCCGGTGTCAGTTTGACACTTGGATGTGTGTTAACACTGGGGCGGGGGGGGGGGAACAACAAACAGTATTTGTCCTGTAAAGGCAGCCGTTGTGGTTATTCATAAGCCTGCAACATCCATCTCTCTATTTTCGTCTTCCTGCCGGCATGTAAGAACTAGTATGGCTGTGGGTAGTGCAGCTGAAGTAAACTTCCACGTAATGGAGAAATGACATTAAATATTTATAACAAAACAGTACAAAGCCAACCTTTAATTTGTGAACTACAAAATGTGTCATTTTTTTGAAAGCTTAAATATGTGACTTTAATATGTCTTTTAGTTTTAGAATGGGGAATAGTCTGACTACATCTGTAGGACTGTCTAATGATGCTGCTGTGAATCAAATACAGGTAACATTACTTACGCAATTGCTACTTATTTTCAACATTTCTAAAAGCTGTGGTTACTTAAAAGCTCTTCTTGTTCATACAAAGAAATTCTGTACACAGTTCTGCCTGTTGAACCTGATTCTTGTGTTTATTAACCACTACTGGCAGTATTGGTTACCCACAGACCTGGAACTCAAACTTCCTAGGCTACATCCATTTTACGTTTTTTCAGACCTCTGCTCAAAATTCAGTACTGCTCTCAATATTGGGGATTAAACCTTGTAAAATGACTGATATCAAGTAAAGTAAACATTTAAAGAGTAAGTTGTATTTTAAAATAAATTTACTGATATTGAATGACAGCCTGAAATCACCTTGAATTTACAGTAAGGTAATAAGGGTATTTTTTTCTCCTACTCAGAGCCCTTTTTGTCACTCTGCTTGCCACCGGCACATCCAGTTTGCCTTAGGGACAGGGAAAGCTGTATTAAATAATTCAAGGAAACGCAGCTTGTTTGGCAGACTGTAGGAGGTCTGTGACTGCAGAGCAAAAGAGGGTTCAGGCTTGGCACCATCGCATGCCAGTCATACCACATGCGCCACAGTCATTCTGCTCAGTTTCGGAGTCAAGCGCAGGTCATACACAGCTTCATAGGTGCCAGCAGTGCTGCTGGTAGAGATCGTTAATGTCAATTCTCCTCTATTTCTCTGCTCCCACAAGAAGAAGATCATAGCATTCCTGAAATTTAAGATGCTGCTACATTTTAACTGATTCCAGGTTCAAAGAATAGAGCATACCTTTTACGGAAAAGCTTAAGTGTAGCAGGAGAAGTCACTTTATCTTCCACATAGTTCTGGAAACTGAAGTTTCACCTCACTGCCTACTGAGCTTGTGCGCAGATACTCTTTGAAATCTGGCCAAGTGCAGCTGCACTTTTTGAGGTCAAGAGTCTGACTGGTGGTCAGGTAGGAAGCAGTTTTTATTCTGATGTGAAAGCATAGGATGCATCCCTAAAGGAGGTGCTCGGCCACCATAGAGGTCTTCAGAGCAAATGTGGGGTGGATATGTTTTGCACCCACCATACAGGTGATGGTATCTTCTTGACAGGTGCCTTGATAGAAGTCACCATTCTGCCCCTTGTTTTTAAAGAAAAGTAGTTCATTCCTTGCCTTAAGATTCTTGTAGCTCTAGATTATAAATAGGGAAAATTTAGAAGCTAAACTAGCTTTGTACTTTACCTTAAAAAATGAGAATAAAGTACAGTGTAAAGTACAGATTCTTCAGAAGTAGCCAGCCATCGCTGCAGCATGCCTGGGAACTCCTCAGTTGTCCCTGTTAAAAATACCTCAGAAAGCCTTTTACAGAGAGTAATTTTCCTGTATTTGTTACCATAATAGCAGATTTGTAACTTCTGTATTTGTTTTCATGACTGCTCGATACTGTTAAAATACACTGTTTTAAAAACAAAGCACGCTGACTTGAATATTCTGTTGAACATACAGAAGATTATTTCAGACAACTGCGTGGTGATTTTCTCAAAAACAACATGCTCCTACTGCAAAATGGCAAAAAAACTTTTTGAGGATATGAATGTAAATTACACAGCTGTAGAACTGGACATGAATACAAATGGAAGCCAGTTCCAAGACATTCTTGAACAGATGACGGGTGGCAGAACAGTAAGTATATTTTCTTACATGTAACAAGCAAAGTAAGAACTTACACTACACACATTCCTCATGGTTATGACCATATCAAGTTCTTCATTTTTTTGAGACAAGTCAACTTGGGATACAAGCTCCTAAATCAAAGACAAGGTACTACAAAAGGGTTCTGTACCATCTCTTCCTCTTGAGACCCTCTGCCTATCCCTCTGAGGTGATCTTTTCCACACTGCCACCAAGATAACTGAAGCATCAAAGCCAGTTGTCGTTTGTATAGGTATATTTAATGCATTGTGTTTAACACTTACCTTGTAATTGCTTAATTTTGTATACTCTCTCGTAACTCCCATACAGTGACTTTATCCCGCTTTTGAGGGGCACGTTAACAAAGTTTCCCATCTCTGTAAATATTATGGAAATGTATGAGTTATACGGTAATATTAAATACGACTATGTAAGAACAAAACTACTGTGTGTATACCAGAGTTCATGTGGGCTTGCTTAGATTTTTATCTTTTTTTCCAAGAAATAACTAATGCAATTTTCATTTTCTTTATAGGTCCCAAGAGTGTTTGTCAATGGGACTTTTGTTGGAGGTGCTACAGATACAAAAAAGCTTCATGAGGAAGGCAGACTGCTTCCATTAATTCATCAATGTCAAATGAAAAGACAATCCTGAACAGCCATCTAGCTTACTTTAATCTTCCTTTGTATAATCAGAATTTCAGACAAGTTAGAAGTTCACGTAGATACACTGCATCAGCTGGACTCAAGAACTTCAAGCCATGGATTTCTGAATCATAGATCATTCTCTGCCACAGATTTTATGGACTTGGCAAAGTACTCGGTGTACTTGCTTCAGCTTTACCACAATCAAAATGGTGATTTAAAAACATTATGTACTTCTTGGGGTCTAAGTGTTAGACAGCAATGTCGTTCTATTGCTATTACATCCTGATACTATGCTTTGGAGAAGTATTGACTGTACAAGAATCGCGGAGGTTTTTTGATGCAAATTAGTTTGCTTACTAGCTTTGTTGTGTGACAGTTACAATAAATGGTCAGTTTCAGTTAATGGTTCCTTTAAATGTAATTCTCCTCTGAACGTCAAATTGTAATCATGAAGAAAGTATGAAGCAAAACAAGTTTGTAGTGATATTGCTGTATGCATGTCTGCCTCGTACATTTCAGTGTCTGATCACTTAGCTACCAAATTGTACGTCCAGTTGCTACAGAAAAGGGAATAAAGATTCCTGCAGCTTTACAGGGGTAGGTGACTGCTTTCATCTTTACTCTGCGCTGTGAAGTATCAGTCTATACAGTGTCATTCGGGAATATCCTTCTAGGGGAAGCAGACAGCTCGCCGTCATTAAACTGTGCAGCTACAAACTACGTTATGATCAATCCAACAACACTATTATGAAACTTAAGACCAAGTAAAATGGATCTAATATGCATAGAGTTTATTTAGTACTTAAATTCTACAGTCAGAATGCAGTTTACTAGCAATTTTAACTTGCAGTTAAACGTCTAAAAGAAATGTCTAAAATCCCATAGTTTCAGTACAATGTACATCCAAAGCCAGACCAGGCAATGCCAAGACTTGGTTATTTCAAGAAAGTTCATATGCAAGTCGAAAATTGTATCCCATTCTTCAATAAAAGGGACCATTACACTACTAAAGGTGCACAGTTTAGAATAAAAACATTAGTCAATGAATTTTTACTGATTTCTTGTGAATAAGGCTCCTATCATTTCCGTTGCTTTCAGCATTGCATGCACCTAAACTACTTTTTTCCCCTTAAGGGAAAAAAAGCATCATGTTTATCTTCAACTCCAGATAACTAGGACTGTAAGAGTATCATGTAAATTTGACAGCTTAATTTTTGTGATGCAGGTTTGGAAAGAGTTTAAACCACATCATTTGTAGAAAGTCTTTAGTATACAGTTGCCTGCACTGTGCATCTTTAACGTGTAATGAGCTAATTAAACACACTGACCTCAGTTACATTTTTATTATTGCGGTTTACTGTAGTTTGCAAGTTTCATCAGTGCCTTATTAAAATTTTGTTAACAAGGACACACTCATCAAGCTAAACATACACAAATGTGCATCTCTCCCTAAATTTATACTTAATAAACCAATTTATTTTGCATATAACAATGGTAACCAAGTATTCTTTTTTCTCTGTGTAGAATTCTTAGGCCAGTTATGTTTCCTCAGAAGATTAACAATAATTTTGCACCTGAAAGCTGGTAAATCCATCATGTAAAAATAACAGTTATAGTATGCAAAGGAATTTTTCACAGACCTTTTCATTTTGTTCCCTGTTTACAAAAAAAGTCCCAAAACAGTAGTCTAAAATAACCCTTTGAGTTCTAAGTGTCAGAAATCCCAGGGCATTGTCACTGAAGGCAATATTCTATTTCAGCTGTTGAGAAAACATGCTGTGTGCCTGCAGATCCACGTGAGTGCCCATTTATTGAAGAAGATATGTCTTAAGGCACTCAAAGGGTTAATTATGTTTCTTTTTAACCATATTAAGGCTCCCCATCCAAATAGTTTCTCAATAATTTTGTATCATTTCATAGAAAGTAGCAGCAAGACAGTGCCTTCATTATTGGATGGCACAAAGCCATGTTATGTTTAAGTTATTTAAACATGATATGGCAGTTAAAGTGTGGTTCTACTCTAGCAAAAAAAAAAAAGAGGGACTCAAAAAAAAGTCTTTCAAAATTTCCGTATTTTTTGATTAGCATTGTCTCCAGAACAAAGCTTTTTATCTTAAAGTAATGCTTGCCCTGGGATCTGAATGTTAAAAATTATCCCCTAAAAGATTCTGTACTTACACTTAAGACATACCTGCTCATCCAGCTTAAATACCATGCTCCTAAGAAGCGTGAGAAGCTGGAAACAAATACCAAGTTAATTAAGCAGACAGAGCTGTTAATGTGCCCATTTGTTGCTTCGTTACACAGAATTATTTTTAAAGAGTAGAACTGCACTTTTATAGGAAAATGTAATAGAAAAGACATTTTATCTGTAACTAGTTGTGCTTAATTCTAAGAAGCTGGTAACATTAGGAAAACAGCTATTATATGCATTATTTGTTAATGAAGCATTTGTAAAAGTTTTCAACATACCACATATATATATGCAAATATATATATATTTAAACTTAAATTCAGAATGCAGGAATACCTAAAGAAACCACGCTTTACAGTATCAAAATTATAAATCCAAATGTAAGCACACATATTTAAAGACACCATACCTTCTGCTGAAATTAGCTAATGTTAAATCTTAGCTCTCGGAGCAGCACATACGTAATACGCTGTCCTAGTGTTTTACCTTTCCCCCCCGTAACTCTTACTCAGCAATGCACACTATACTGTATCACGGTAAGATGAAACCTCTACCATTCCAGCATTAAAGTCATTAAAACAGCTTGCTTACAGCATATTTGTCCACTGTGAACCAATGCAAATAGCAAAATAAACCTATAAACTGATGAAATGCTTAAAAAAAAATAAATATTAAAAGCACAAGCAAGACAAATGATTCTTTGCTTAGGTTTACATCTACATCCTATTCTTTTAAGATTTTCTCTAATCAATACTGCAAAGAAGCTGCCCATTTATCCAGAATATTAATATGTTTCCCTAATTCTGCATATAACAGCAGCTTGATTTAACAGAATGGAAAGCTCCAACCCACTGAACTAATTCTAGAAAAAAAGCTTTAAATTTGGAAAGCCAACTTTAAGCAATTACTTCATAAAAATAAAGCCATTCACAGGCAGATGTTGGACTTTTGTAAATAAACAAAGTATGCTTTTGTCACCAATCTTTACACAGATTTTTACCAAAAATCTGATAGATACAGCAAATTAGAAGTTTTATAAGAGTTTTACATAATCAAAGGAATGAAAAAATGTATCCAGTTTTTTAAAATTCAGATAAATACTACAACATCAGTTCTGGTATAAGTTATTTAGCTAAGCTAGCATGCTCAATGACAGAAAGAAGGCAGAAGAAGAACAGAGGCAAAAAAAAAAAAAAAAGGAATGGATGAGAGCTTGTACGTGAAAACAGAGTCAAGTATAGGCCTGAGGTGAGGAGGAGATGTGAAAGGAGAAAAAAGACAACGAATAACAGGAATGACAAAGCAAAAAGGTCATGGAAGAAACAAAGTAAATGGAACCAATCCTAATGCTTCTGGTATGGTGGCTATGAGTTGTTAAGCAGCACGGCATTTTGCAATGGAGAAAAATATTTTCCTAGTGTTTTTACAGACAGAGCCATTATTAAAATACATTTCCAAAACTGCTGGTGTATTTTTTAAGCCAAGAATATATACTTCGTTGAATAGCCTTTTAAAGCCATACCCATTTATGGGCCTCAATTAAACAACAACAACGAAAACGAACACCACAACCACCCTAATGATTTATGTTTAACAAACAGTGGTTTTAAGCAGCAAGATATTTTAGGGCCAGTTACTCGTGGCCCTCACATAGTGGGCCCTTAGACTTGCCCTGCTGAGTTCAGACCTACACGTACTTTCAAACTTCTCTTTTTCTAAACACAGAGGATTGTAGGTGAAGACCCCACATTTTGCCTGTAATCTAATTCTACAAGCATCCCAAATTCTCCTCCTCCTTGCTACAGGTCTAAAATTCTTCACATGAAATTCTATTTCTTGGCAAAATTATTACTGTCTTTATTCAATTTATTATACAATGCTGATTATGCATCGCATGATTTTTAAGAAATCTTGAATGCCTTCTGCCCTCTCCACATTCTTGATTGTAACCCTTCCATGAAGAAACCTGACCTTTGATGTTTACTTCTTACAGCCTTTCATTACAGAACAATGTTTTACCTCTGTTGTGTTTCCAACCGTTACAGCCTTTTCTTCTTTCTTAAAGCTAAAGTGCCTGAACATTATAGTCTTAGACATAATAGTCTAATACTTAAGAATTGTTAAGGAGATCACAGTGAAATGGCAGTCAAACTAAAAGCCTATTAATTCTGCTAGTTATCAGGAAACCTGCATTCACCCAGTCTACAACTGCACTCTGCATTTAGACTTTTATCTTTAATTCATGTTTTGAATAAAATTTACTATCTTTAAACTTGCCCCTGTTCAATTTTTACTGGTAAGCTGCAGCGCACAATTATAGCCCCATTTTTGTTTTGTTAGTCAAAGTGTTCCTCCAATGCAAACATCGCTTTTAACTTGAAAGAGTCAGTGTCTCCTCTTTGGTGAAAGGGTAGGTTATTTATTGTATACTGAACTAATGCTTAACTTTAGCAATTTTGTCTTAGCTCACAATTATTTTTTTAAAAAACATTACAGTAGTTATTGCCTCTTTACATGTCCAGGTACTGTTTTGGAAATTATCACTTTAATAACTAAAGACTAAAATCAGGACAAATTTATGTTATGGCAAATGAGTCATGCTGTCCCCTAAAATACGGGCAGATAAGAAAAGATCCAGTCTATGGAAAAAGGATATGCAGCATCATTCTTCTATGCCCCTTAATGTACGATAATAACAAAACCAGACAGAAAGTGGTAGAAACAAAGGTCAACACACTATAAAGTTTCAGCTGCCGGCATTTACTTCCATTTCCCCTCTCTGTGAAAATCTTAAAGGAAGAGCAGATGACAACAGGATCTTATTGGTGCTAGTTTTACATCGATAACCAAACCATTTAGAATGTTCTATTTCTAACAAGATTTTTTTAGTACAGAGACATGGTAAATATTTAGGAGCATATTATGTACTCCAGCATGGGTGACTACCTTTAAGATGGTGCATAGCTATCCAGTGCCAGCAGATACAGGGAGCTACTTTTTCTCTAAGTTCTCTAAGTTCTACTGAAAAGTTCATCTTCACTTACACTCTAGTTCAAGGAATTGTATTTTAAACTGGTCTGCTTTCAAAGATGCAACACTACTATAACCATTCATTCAATCTGTTAGTGACTAGTCTAATCTTTTTTAATTTTAATTTATGCAATTAACTGCGCAAAGTTACTTGAAATACCTGTTTAAGTTTTCATTTTATATTTAGTCCAAAATATTTGCTATTACTTCACAAATACTACTCCAAACAAGAAAAAGTACTTGCAAAAGATACTTATCTATCAGTTACTTTCAACATCTCTAGCTTAGGAGGAAACACCTAATCAGATGTTTGACTATTGCGTAATTTAAAACACAATACTACCAAAAACAACCCCAAAACATCAGTGCATTTACTTGAAATAATTATTAACATGTATCGAGCAAATGAGTTTACTCCTCGTATTCATGGTGTTTATTTAGAAAGGAGACTACAAATGCTAAGAAATTTTTCACAAGAAATGGCTAATTTTCTTTTTCAAACTCAAAGTGCTATGTCTCAGCTTTTGTAGGAACACTTGTTTTTTCTAGATGTCACCTGACAAGCTGGTGGCAGTCCTGTATTCTTCAAGCATTCTATCAGAGCTGTATCGTAAGAGCAGTGATAATTCAGAAGTAACTACATTCACGTCCACTGAAAGGTAACATTCCTACCATCAGTTCTTTGAGCCATGGTTTTAATGTCAGAAAAGTCGTCCCTCACTGTTTTGATTCATTCATTAAGGTAGAGTATAAGTATGTAGCAGAATACCTTCAGTAACATGTAACCTCACATTTTAGCACCAAAAGAGATATCCGTCCTACAGAATGCAAGCTTTGCATTTATAACCAATATGTATGAGGCATAATGAAAAGTGTTACAAGTATCAAAAGTATAATATGAACTTGAATTTTACATTTAAAAGCTTGGCGTTTAGGCAGAAAAATATGGTCTTACATGTCATTTATCACAACTGGGTTTTTTTACAAATCATAATTGTTTTCAAATTAACATCAAATTCACTGTTTAAAACAGCCAGAATTAGCATAAAAGAGGCTGACATACATATGTCTTAGAGGAAGTTGTAAAAGCATCACTAAAAAACCTTTCTTACCTTCTAAGACTGTGATCTACTAAAGAGATCTTTTAACTTCCCCCCTATACACACATATATAAAAACACACACACAGAATTAAATACATATACACATGAATTGCTATCAATTCCTGTTCCAAAGTGACAAGATATTCACTAGCTTTCTCCTTATTTACTCACACCCTTACTATCAGACTACAAAAAAAAAAAAAAATGCAGTTCCAGTCACGTCCTAACCAAGATTTTGAGAACATGGAGGCAACTGTACATTTCATAAAAGTTTTTAAGAATTGGTCACTATAAACTGGAGGTAGTTTTGAAAAATGTTAGCTTGAATTAATTTATGAAATCAGAAATAACGTTAATCTACAAAAAGATTTAAAAAAATGAAATACTCCCCTGTTCGGAAGATTGTTTCTGTACCATTGAATACATTCTTTTGAAGAAAATGTAGCTTTTTGTTTCTGGTTGTTACCACTCAGCTTTCAAGAGCAGGCCAAGACACATGCACTTGTTGATCTTCCCAACTGAAAGTGTGCTGATGCTTCCTGAAGTTATAACATGGACTGAATGTGGCTTCCCAGCCATTTCCAAGGTCTTTTTCTACTAAAAACACTTCTTAGCACTTCCTGTAAAGCGTATTAATTCCAAAATAGCACTTCTGAAACTGCATTGTACAGAAACTGCCCCTCAATTTACCTTAAGAGAATTACACTTTACTCCTGAAAACCCAGATGATAATCTAGATAGAATAAGATTAGCATGAGCTCTTCCACTTTCAGTTTTATCAGTATAAAATTTCACTGGGTAACTTTTATACTGCATCACAGTCACATGGTCTCATACATGCCAGAAAATACTTCTTTTGTAGATTTGAAGTGTAACAATGGAAACTGTTGAACCTTAGTAATCTGTTTAAAATACAAAGATTAAAAAAAGCCCAAAGAAACATCCCTTTCAATGAAGCTGCTGTTAAACTGACATCATTTAAATACTAAACACACTTTTGTTTCCTGCCCCATCCTAAGAGTACTTTGTCAATTTATTCTTGCAAACAAGCATTCCACAGCAATGGGGCGGGGGGAAAATGAAAAATCTCTCAGTACTTATGATCTGTTATAAATGAAATTAAATACGTCCTATGTAACCCCGTAGCTACTTTTAGCAAACTTCCCACGGTTATTTTAAATTATGTGCAACAGGAAAAAAGAGAAAAGAGATTTCTCATCTGCTTTTCTTGTTTTCCCTTCATAAAAAGGTAACATTCTGATATGTATATAATGTGCCATATTCTAATAAAGTATATTTGGCTGGGAATTCCCAGGGTGAAGTCTGTTGCCAGCAATGGACCCATTGGGAAAAGCAGATGCCTAGAAAATTAAATCAAATCCAAAGTGAAGTTTCGAATAACATCCAAAGCTCCTGTATCAAAGCCACATATATCCAACATGCCTCTGTCATCTGGATCTGCGATTGTAAAACCATTTGAGGTCATTCCACAAACAATCAATTTAGCAGGAATACCCATTTTCTAGAGGAAGGACAAAAAAAAAAAAAAAAAAAAAAAAATCAGAACACACATATACAATAACTTAAACATGCCAAAGCGCCAAATCTTGCTATCTTGCTTGCATAAACCACTGATAGAAACTAGATATGCCATAACCAGAATTGCAGACTGCCGTTAACATTGTACTTAACCTGCAGTAGATATATTTAAATAAATGGAAATAACCACAATGAGGTATATTAGCACAACTTTTCTGTAATACCAAGATTCATAGATTATTTCAAATGCAAACACTGCAATTGCTATTCTGCAGTTCACTCAGAGAGAAAACTTTCAATAATAATTATCAAATTATCTAATAGGAGTCAAAGAGTGTGTTTTTCTCTAAGGCAAGGATTTCCAAATGTTGGTTGAGCAAATACAAAAACTGTGGCCTGGACAATTCTGCTAAATGAGCTGAATTTGCAGGTTAGTAACCTGTAAGGTAAAGCAAAGCAAGTGGCATGAAGGCCAGAGTACAGGACCTCTTTGTTCAAAGAACAAATTTAGGAATGGGATCTAATCTCAGCTAAGAAAACTAAAACCCAGTGAGAAAGTTAAAGACTTTTGATACTAATTTCAACTGGGTGTACGTGATAGAAGATTAATGTCCATACATACAATGCTTGCCAAAAAGTATTTTTTTGTAGTTTAAAAAATAGTTCCTTTAAAGCATAAAAGATCATTTGCTGATTAAATAAGAGTTTCTAATACCAATGGGCTTGGAGAAGGTATTTTTCTTAGTTCTATTTTAAAATGACAAAGCTGCACAACTTACAGTAGCCCCTTTAAAACATAATGAGCTTTCATCACAAGATACTATCACCTCATCCTACTGACACCTTCCCTACAGGCTTATTTTCATTACTTCATTCAAACTTTGTGGTATCTACTGCAGACAAAGTTAAATTTAATTCTGTGAGCCAAATTTAATTCCGTAAGAACTATAAAAAACTCATTCAACCAATTATATATAGAATGAAGAAAGTCATATATTCCCTGAATACCAAACAAATTTTCATTGATATTGTAGCACACCCATCAGGGTAGGATAACTGCAAATCCTTTTAGCAATTCAGTGGTTTTAAATATGTGCAATAAGTGCAATACGTGCACTAATTCTGCCTAACTGCCAAATACATCCGTTTTTAACAATATATAACTATTTACTGAAAAAAGCCACAACTAGTTCAGTCTCTAAAACATTTTTAGAGCTGGTATTTATTTTGTACTTTATTCATCAATTATAAACAGTCAGAAGCCCATTTACCTCTCTGTACTCCCTAAGAGCTGTTGCAGGGTGAGTATTTCCAGCAAAGGTCTCATTGTCGGTAAATACAATGAAGACATCAGCAGCTGTCTGAGTTTTTTGAGCCCATATCATTGGAAGGGAACAATCAGTGGTACCCATTGGAATCTTAAAAGAAAATAATATATAAATGGAACACATTAATACAGAAATTAATAAACTATGGAAAAATTACTTTTTATGTAAGCTTCATGTTTTATCACCCACAGAGGCTTTTTTGTTAAACAAAATTCACTTCTTCATTTCATTTCAGTTTTCTTCAGGGTTTTTTTTGCTTGATTTTTTAAATATTCTTTTCAAACTAACTTGTGACCTAACACTGCCATTCTAAATTGCAATTTTTAATACCCAGCAGCTGAAAAAATGACATTTGCTGGACTTCCTCTAAATAAAAGAGAGAAAAAAAAATCCAGTGTTTTACTGTACAGATACAGACTAAACCCAGTACAAGAACTGATTACAAAGAAAATACAACTGTCGAGACTTCTAAACACTGATGTTAGCAACAGCTATTTCCTAATAATTTTTTTTTTTTTTTTTTTTTTACATACTTCATACATTTTCACTAATACTTGAGGTAACGTCATATCAGCCGTCACTGGGCAAGGGACCATTTCATGTGAAAAGGCAACAATATGGGAATCCTTCTCAGTACGTGCTACAACCTGAGAAAGAGGAAGACAAAAATAATTTAGTTATATTATTCAGAATTTTTAACGTCTGAATCAAGGCATTCCCTACCAAACACACAACATGACATATACTTTTGTATTTAAGTCACCATGGCTCCTCATTGCGCGCTAACTCTTCACTCTACACTTTAAATATTCTGTACTATTACTGCAAAAAAACACGGCAAAAATCAGAGCTAAATAACTGCTCTTATTACTGTAACTAAAAATACTTCCGTATTTCTGGTCTCCCCTCTGACATAAAACACTAAACATTTTTAAACACCAATAAAAGTTCGACTCCTCTGTAATATAAACACACAAGAAGTTTTAGAGTATTAAATTGAGGGGGGAGTGATTATGATACAAAGGCCACATTGATAACTCAAATGCACACACAAATCATCTCAAAATTTCTTAATCCAATCTGTATTACTCTATGAATGCTTCTGAAAAAAAAATAAAATGTATTTTCAGCTAAGGTAAGTGAAAAGGTAGCCTTGACCACTTTAATTTATACTGGAAACCAACTTCTTCAAAGTGATCTTTCTGAATTTGGTTGCCAGTAGCTTTAAGCGTCTGGTCTACCAGCGAGACACAAGGTCACATCTTCTGTACCCAGAAAACATTACATACAAGTTTCCTTCTGATTTCTAATCAGCTTTAGAGCACCTCTGTATCAAAAGAGCAGCTCAAGCTGCAAATAGTTACAAGTAAAAGAAGTTTAATGCCTCACCATACACATTGCTGCTGCAACTGTGCTAGCATTGAGCACGCTGCCCAAAACTTTTTGTGTCATTGATGCACTGACATCAACCGCAAGTAAGAAGCGTTTTCCTGTTGGTTCAACTATCTAAAAGGAAAAAGAAAAAAAAAAGAAAATAGGTACACTTCATTAATATATTTATTTCTTCTTCCTTCTGCTTTCAACCCTAGAAGGGGTTTTTTTAATCCTTTCTGGGGTAACATTAGGACAATAATGTTGCCAAAACATGAATATATCATGAAGTTTTGATTCTTTGTTTAATATAATCCCAATTCCTAGTATTTTTGTTACAAAGTTTCAAAATCCTTATCCACCCAACAAACTTTTCTTGATCATTTTATAAGCTTTCAGAAAACAGAGAATTCTTAAAAAGATTAACAAATTGAAGAACTATATTACCTTGAAAGTTTTGTAAAACGAGGCATCTAAAGCTTCTAAAATGTCTTCATCAGGACGCCACCAAAGCTTCCCCCTGCTTCCATGTCCAGCTTTATAGGTTTCTAATGCAACCAAAATATGGAATGGATGTATTCTAGCCTACAGGCAAGGGAAATCAACAGTAAGTTTTTGAAAATCTGAACTCCTTAAAAAAAAAAAAAAAGAAAAAAAAGGTAACAAACTAAAACTAAAAATAAGATCCTACTACAAAAATCTCTGGGTTAGCACATTGTTCCTTTAAATTTTTTAAACTTGAAAAGTTCATGCAGCCTTTACACAGCTGTTGTACGAACTGGTCAGTTACCAGTAACGGACCTCATTCCCTTTCCAGAATCCTCCAAAGAATTCCAAATGTTATTTTATGCCATCACCAGATTTTTGGTGAAATTTCACAGCTCTATCTATGATTGTCCAATGCTATTTTCTATCACAGGCTTACAGTGAGAAAAAGTCCCTGTCCTGCTGAAGAGAAAGGAGCTGAGCTAGGGAAAGAACAAACTTTAAAGTTTTGTACCAGATCTACTAAAACTGGACAAAGAAAATATTTTCAGAATACTACATTCATTTTCCTCTTACTATAAGAAGACAGTCCAAATACTTTCTTAGTCTTTTGCTTTCCCTACATAAACCAAATCAGTGGTTGCTGCCCGCTAAGTATTCTAAATCACATCTTTGCTTTACTGATTTATCAACATTTTATTATCTTTTTCCTCAAGGGAAGTTTCACTACCAGCAGCAAACCTTAGCAAATCTGAATGCCTGTCCATTTTGTCTTCCATCAAGGCATTGTGCCACCAGATTTGGCCTCAGTAACTATGCATGATTAAAGCAGAAAGCAGAGAAAGGGAAGAGCTACGGGGTGGGAAAAAAGGGACCTACTGTTGTTGTTCTCAATTCAACTACGACCTTGAAGAAGTTAAGTGTCCTGATTTTAATCTCCCCAACTCACAAAACTATTAGAAAAAGCCACTTGTCTCCTCTATCTCCCATTAAATTCCTCAAAATTTTGTTCTCCCTTTGGAGAACCCTCTTTTCCCTCTTATTTTCTTACCTCTTTAATGGATAGTAAAGCAATCTGAAAGGAGAAACTCTCATTGTTCCATCTTCTTTTTCCTCTCAGCTGCTATACTAGTTTCTTCATTCACTTCCTAGGATCCTACACAAGTGACTTCCACTCGCTTTTTAAGCCTGTATTGCTGATTCTAAATTACAAGACTTAGAAGCAATGGATGAACCCAACAGCCAAAGCTTGCCACAGCCCTAATTTTAGAAAAGGTCCTAGCTGTCAATCTACTTAATTTGTAGAAAAGTTTCAGAAATAGAGGGGGAAAAAAAATCAAATGAGAAATCATAAATACAAGCTTTAAAATAAAGGTGCAGGTATTCCATTGCAGTTTTTTAAAAAGAATAAACTACACATTTCCACCAAAGAACATCCCTTTTATTTTGTAAGGAGGTAGCCTGAAGAAATACAGTTTAGGAAAAGATTAAAAACCACAAAGGCTGGCACTGATTATGAAAAGGTTCTTACCTTTTTTAGCAGTTTCTCATTTCTTAGTCTTTCACACACTGTTGCCACTTCTGAACCTCGTGGTTCAAGCACTGAATTTGCTGTCAGCTTTCCCAAATTTCTCAACAATACAGAAATAGACATTTCCTTCAGCAATGCCTTCCAAACCTATGACCAAAGAAAGAGAAGGGAAAAAAAAGATGAGATTCCCAAACTACAAGAACTGACATCTGTACATTAAATAAGTGTATTTTAAAATAAACGTACAGGTTATATGAAGATCATCATTCCTTCAAGTTAGCTACTTGGGTAAATAACTTGAAAAACAGCATAAGTGCTATTTATGGAAATCTAGACTTAAGACTGAAAAGCATTACCCTAAAGAAAATACAAAGCTAATGAAGTTTACCTACCTCTTTAGATTTCAGATGGTTTGTCAGAAGATGCTCTCTAACTAGACCATATTCTTCTATTAAATGAATAACTTCCAATTCATCTTTTGTACGTTTTACTTTCTCAACAGCCTCCAGATACTTTAAGAGTTTTTCAGTCTCAGCAGAAACTGCTTTGTCTTTATAAGCCTCTTGGACATCTTTCCACCCTTTGGTAATATATTTAGTGACTATAGCAATTCCTATTGAAAACAAAAATATTTTCCAAGCAGGATTACCATCTTTATACTGGCATTTATCATTCTAGCAAGCAAACGAGTTAGCAGGTTTCATTCTCAGACCTGCCAAGGAGCTACAAAAAAGGTCAGCCACACACAACTTAGAGCAGTAGTTTAACCACTGTATTATTCTCCTTAGAAGGAAGGAGCCTAATGTATTTGAAACCAACAGATCTTCCCAAGCAATGAAAAAGTGTTATTTCATTGTTTGTAAGCAAATAGGAACAAATAGAGGGAATTGTGTTATCTTCTCTTGACATAAGGAAGAAAAAGAAAGAACAAACTCTGTTTACCTTGAAGATAAACATGTCAGTTTCTGATAGGACCACTCACAGACAATTTACAGAACCCCACCACTAAGAAATCATCAGTCTGCAATGGTACTTGGGTTTCCAAATTAGTTCCACAGTAAATATAAAAGGTTTAAAAACACAGTATTTTCAGGTAAATAAAAATTTATTACCTTCACTGGCAGGTTTTAGGTGGGACAACCTCAGAAGATCTTTATGAGACCAACCACTTCTTTGTTTATATTTTGTAACTGCTAAAGCAACAGCCATGCCATTCTTTCCATTGTACCAATCTGCAACAGCTTTCCTCAGTGCACGGCCCCACATGCCGCATTTCATGCCCTCCTTCAGGTCTTTTTTAAATTGGATGAAAGTAAAGAGATGGGTTGGTAAGCAACACACCTCAGGAACAGCTTTGAATGCCGCTTGTTTCGTTTTTGCATCAGAACACTGTGAGCAAATTGCAAGAGCAAAAAGCAGGGGCTCTTGTTTTGCTGCTCTGCCTTCTTGAGTAAATGTCTTTATTTCTTGAACAACTTCACAGCCTCTACCCTCTTCAATCAGTCTTATTAAAGCTTCTGCATTTTCAAAGCCCAGCTTCTGCTCCTTGATGTAATAAGTACCACCTTCTGAACCAAAACACAAGAAACGTTGCAGTCGATTCATATCGGTGACATGCCACACATAACCACTTTCAGAGTTCGGCACCTGCTTTTCATTCGGGAGTTGCACTTGGTTTTCCTCGTCCTCCATTGTTTACACTTCCAAGAGGTCTGCTGAAAGAATAAAGTTTATTGAGAACTATTGTGGAAACCTGATGACTCTACTCTTTTGTTGCTTCTTAGCAAAGTAAATATATCTTAGCTATACACTTGTAATTTTTCCTTCATAAATATAGTAAGAGAATACTCTAAGTGTGCAGTAATACATTATGGGAAAAGAAACAAAAAGAAATCTCTGAGTTACAATGGTGACAAAGTTATTTCCTTAAAACCAACTTAGAAACTACTTAACCCAAATAAGTGGCTCACAGAAAACATGGCTGGTGGTTTGCCCTTTTGCCACTAATATATTACACCACTTTCTTAGGTAGATTTTTGGATTGCATACTAAATTGCTCAAAACTCAGATCTTGCCCTACTCTATTTAGCTGAAAAATTGGTAATGCTGACCAACTGAAGAAACAAGATGCTAAAATAAAGAACTAAAATACTGGAAAACTGTTTAGTCAGAAGACTTTGATAGAGTTAAAATGTGGCGGGTTTCCCATGAGGCTTAGACAACAGCTTTTTAACAACTGACAGTAGCTGAAGAAAAAATTACCTTTATTACAGGCCCAAATAGTTTACTGTTTCAAGTGAGAACCAAGAAAATGCAGACATAACAACAAATTCTGTGCTGCTTTACATTTGAGGGTAAGAAGCAAAAACCAGCACAAAAACTGACAACCTTTCAGGTCTTTATACACTCTTGAGTTGCAAGAGAGTTCAGCGGTAGTATTTGTAGGCAACAACACTGCTCCTACTTGAAGAACATCTAGCATGGTAAAATTCAAGCCATAACATTTAAACTGAAATAAATGCAGGTGAAATTAACTCAGCAGAGTAAGGGGAAGAGAATTCATCATCATCACTATCTCCAAACCATTAATGTGACAACAGTAAGTTCAGTTTTCTCAGCTCACACCAAACAATAAGACACTAAATAGCACCAAGAGGTCCTATTTAAAAAAGAAAGCACCAATAATCCATTGCATCAAACTGCATATGTATCTTAAAATATGCACACACTAAAGTTTAAGCATACACAAATGACATTTCAAAGAAATCCACTTAAGATGTTTTAAGTATTGCAGATATCTACTTTTCACATGCTTGCTGGGATACTGAAGATAAAAGCCATTTTGCTTGATTTATGAGGATAAACTAGCACAAATAAATGTCACTAATGTAGACAAAGATTTTTTTCCCCAGTTTAGCTAAGTAACACACTGACTTACAAACAACTTGCCTACTTTCTCTTTGACACAGAATCTTCCTTTCTCTGCAAGCAACTAGAAATGTACCCTTCGTCCATTCTTGCCTATCTGCAGTGACGTGCTGTTGCATCCTGAATTAAATAATAAATAATCATCAGTGCTCCCATTATATTCTATATGCTGATAAATCATAAAAATAGAAGCCATATGCTGATACCTGGTTTAAAAATGCAGGTTTCAGTTAAAAATTAACTAAGAAATATCTTTCATGGTATTATTCAGAGCACCAGTGCTCAGCTATTTTTCTTAGTGCTTAAATATTCTAACCACGTTTCCTGCCAAACCAATTTAAATACACATCACGGTTGAGGCGACTTTTTCACTGACATCTGAAACATGCAAATACACTGAAAATAACAAGGGTGGTATTCGCAATGCATGAATACCATATCAATACGTTCTAATGTCTAAATACATTTTATTTCAATACACTTCAATTAGCTGGTTTCATTAAACAATAGGTAAGGTTTCATAATAAACACACAAAACCCAAACAAAAAGTCCTGAAATCACAGTCAGCATCCATTAATTTATCATTAAAAAAAAATGGTACGAGGAAAAATACTGAAAGCCACCATTATCTCGAAGCAAGAATAAGAATGGGAAACATAAAGGATCATGCATGAGTAACAAGATCTCCATATATATGAAATCTTGAGAATAATTTCTTGTTGTATCTTTCATACCCCTGCTATAATAAATATTACTACATTAAAATGAGACTAATGGGAAAACAGTCACCTATGGATTACAAAACTTAAACTGAACTGGGAGGACCATGCCTTTGGTTAAACAAAACATTTATGATCTCACTTTGCTGATTATATTAAGAAATACCAGCACTAGTTTGAATATTTTAGATTTTTTTTCCTATATTTTTCCACCTGATATGCCCATTTTATTTTAATTCTCATTTGGAGAGTCTCACTTGTCCTTACACACTCAGTTTTATAATCACTAGCAAAAATTAGCTACCGCTGTCATCACCACCCTGAGAATGGGAACAAAACCTAAATAAAGTAATTATAACATTTCTAAAATTACAAATAATATTTATTTGGTTTGAAACCTAGATTTATTTATAAAATACTGTAACACATGATCAGTATTTCCATCAAAGGTATCATCCTGAAAGGCAAATGGCTCACTGCTTCATTGTTACGTGTGAATATGCAGTGTGATGTTAATTGTATCGTATTAAAGAAGTTTAAGAACTAAACATCAGAGAAAAAAATTCTCCTTCTGCACTTCTCTATTACACTATATAACAAACCTAACTTACACATGTTAATAACGGATAATTTTTATATTTACTTTTGTATGGACTAGACTTATATTTTAAAAGATAGTTGCAAATGTACACTTCTGTTTTTTCTGAAGCTTAGGTCTTTAATTTGCCTTCTTAGGAATATACTATGAGCTACAAAAACAGATGCTGTTATGATTTCCACCTTTTGTAAAGCTTCATTTTCACCAGCCCTCAAAGTCGTCTTCTCAGACGGAACATAGTTTTTCACAATGGAATGAATTACCTGCAGTACTTATCCCATTAAAAATGCCTGCGTCAAGTCTTCTGAAACCTTTAATAAAGTTTTTAATGCCTTCTGCTAAGCAATCTAGGACACAAAACAGACTTATCTCAAATGGCTTATTGCTACCACAGGGATTTAAAAAGAGCTTCAAACCAACATAATCTTTTGGATCCTAATATGAATTGTAAATTCTTTAAAATAAATTTGTATTTTAAAAACTACCCTTGAAATCTGCAATAGCTGATGCAAACCAGTAATTTCACTACTACACAGCCACACCAGAAGTATCAAATTTAAACCTTGCCAGGATCTACTGGAAAAGCACCTATTCAGTATTGAACTATTTAAATCATGTTGGCCATTTCTAACTCCTGATTTATACTTCAACCTCGCAAGTTCCCAAAGCTATTCCCTCCCTCTAACCAGTCCTTCTCCTCTGCCCAGACCTCAAGCTTATTTTCTCCTTTAACACCTGTACAACACCGACAACTTTCATCCTCGCAAATGGATAAATGCAAATACGCACTTGGCATATGCTCTACCATAAGCCTACTCTTCATTTGCTGAGCTGCATCAGTGAACTTGAATTTCAAACACTCATGGAGGAGTTATCAATGATATTCTGGTTCCATCGGCATTTCCAGTTTCTGAGCTACTTGAATGCAAACAGCAATGTGAAAAGCCTGGAAAATTAGACTATGTACTTTATAGCGAAAACTGCTGAACTACAATTCATGGTTGCTCACCATTATTAGAGAAAGAGGAAAACACACTAAGGGATTTTTATATATACATATTTCAAATACTATATAAATTAATCTGTAAGTAAAATATGGCTTTGACTGGTCTGAAACAGCCTATACAGCACTTACATCTTGATTGGTAAGTCAGTATCTTTATGTTGCTGTACCATAATGTGACTGAGTTTGTAAATTAACCTCTTATTTTCTATAACTTTTACAATTCACCCCTAGTTTTCCTGAGAAATAGTGTCTTACAGTACAAGTTTCAGGTACATATGTAAATAAAAAAAAAGCACAAAACTTTAATACAACTGCAGGTTATAAATTCAGTTCTCAAATTTAACTGCTATGTTAACAATGATGAATCAAACTTTGTAGTGAAAACATATGGAATTAAACTTTGACCAAGTCAGACCTTCCATGAAAAAAACGCATTGACATTTTAAAGACAACACTTCAAATTGTCTTCAAATACTTCAAAACCCTATACACTTCATTCTACAAGAAACTGCATTCTCCTGCTCTGCTCTCAAAATTTTGTGTAAGCATTAAAATAAAGATTATAAAGAACACCTTCTAGTTTATCAAGCAGAGAGGCTATAACCATCACACTGAGCTATGGTGCTAACGAAACACACTTGCACTACAGCGCAGCTCTGACAACACCGCAAGTCCTCATACTTCAGAAAACAAGCATCTCTATGTAAAGAGAAACGCTAGGAGAATGCTTCCCAAATCACAAATGGCACAATCACCAGTATGATGACAGTACAGGAGATAACCGCACACTTGCTGAAAAAACATCCTGCTATAGAATTTGCTTAAAAAAAATTACTGACTGGAGGGAAAAAGTAGCTGAGCTGAGGTAGAACAAAATTATGAGGAAAACGCACTTAAAGCTGATACCCCAACACCTGTGAGTTTAGCCGCCAGCTTCTGTAAGGACGATAAACACAAGCCATGGCGAGGCAGACGAGTAACCCCAAAGGACGCGCCCTCTAATCCCCTCACGGGGTTTCCACCGCCCAGGCGCCGAGCAGAAGGTGGCCATTTACCCACACGGCCTCTCCGTATTCCTCCAATATCCACTCCAACCCCTCCGGAGAGGCCGCCCGGGGGCTGACACGGAGGTGGAACCCACACTCATACCCACACACACCCCGCCACCCCCGCGCCCTGGGCTCCCCCGGCCGGGGCCCGCCCGCCCGCCCTCAGCGCTCCCCCGGGAGGCGCGACTTGCCTGCGAGGCCGCGGCCTGGGAGGGGCCGCGGGGCAGGGCCTGCCCGGCCTCCGACGCCCAGCGGTGGCGCAGCCCCCGGGGAGCTGCTGCGGCGGCGGCGGCTGCCGGGCGACGGGGAAGGCAGGGCACCCGGAACGGCGGGCAATGGCGGAACCGGCCCCGGGCGCGGCGGGGGGGGCAGGCAGGGCGGGTGCCGCTCCGGCCGCCGGAGGCTCCGCGTCTCCCGCAGCCCAGCCCAGCCCCGCCCCGCCGGCGCCCTGACAGCATCCCCGGGACCCGGATGGGGCCGCGCCCACCGCCCCCCCGCGGCCGCGCCCTAGTGCCCGGATGGAGCCGCGCCGACCAAGCCGGAACCGCTTCCTACCGCGGCGCAGGGGGATTTCCCCCGCCGGCCGCTGCCGCCGCAGGAGCGGAGCCGTAGGGTGGAGGAGTTGCGCGGCCCCTCGGCGGCCGGGACGGTGCCACCGCCGGTAGCGGGCGGCTGCCCCGGATGCAATCCCCGCCGCCGCTTCCTGCTCCCGCCCTCGCCTCACCATAGAGATGACAGGCGCGGCGTGGGCCGCGGGGCCTGCCGGGAAGGGAGCGGCGTGCCTCGGCCTGGCAGCTTAACCGGCGGGTCGGTGGCGGCGCCGAGCCGTGAGGGAGCGCGCGGACCGCCGCCATGTCGGCAGGGAGCAGCGCCGGCGAATGGTGCCTCATGGAGAGCGACCCGGGCGTCTTCACGGAGCTCATCAAGGGCTTCGGTGAGGGGCGAGCGGGGCCGGGGTCGCGTCGCTGGGCGGGCGGTGGGGCTCTGAGAGGCCGCAGCCCCGCTGGTGGCTGCCCCTGCTCCCGCGCGGGTGCGAGACCGGGCCCGCCCGCCGCTTCCAGCGGGGCGCTGCTCTCCTCCCTGGCGAGGGTCGCGGGGTCCCGGTGGGCTGAACCTGGCCGCGGCGTGGCTGCAGCCCGGGTGGGTGGGGAAGGGGGACGCGGGGCACGGCGGAGGGGAAGGCTCGGGCAGGGGTCCGGCCGGGGCCGGTGCGCTCCTTTTCCGCCCGCGCCGGTGGAGGGAGCGCTGCCGCAGGGGTGCGGGGAGCGCCGCGAAACCCACTCCTGTGGGAAGCTCTCAGCGCGGCGGTAGACGGGGGCGAGTGGGGATGACCGCGGCTCTCCCGGCCGCGGGGCCTGCCCGCCGCCCCCAGCCCTTCCCGCCGTCCTTCCCTGGCAGCCTGCGAGTCCCGCACGCATCCACCGCAGGCAGCGGCCGGCCTCCAGGCTGACGGGGGTGGAGGCTGTGAGGGCCCCGAGCCCCAGCCGCGGTGTCGGGCCGCCCCGCCGCGGCCCGGGTGTTCCCGCTTTCAAGGGCGGTGGGGGTGCCCGGTGGCATGGCGGGCTGTGCCACGGAGCCCGTCCTATCACCCAGGGCACATGCACGCTTCTGCCCGAGAAGCTCGATAAGCACACGCTGCGTGGGGGAGAATACACAGCGTCGGGGAGAATACCTGCGCTTGCGAAGGGCCACATACGTGTTTGGGCCGTGCGCCAGCTGATTCGGTTACAGAGCCGCCGGGAGAAGAGGACGTTACGGGAACGGGCCGTGACCAAGCTGAGCTGTGGTGCTTGGGCGGCAGGCTGGGTAGCCTGCGAGAGGCCGCTTTGCGTTTTAGAATATTAAATCTTGTGTTGAATTGCGTTTAATATCTTTGGCAATACTGTTATTATATGTTTGTAGCAGCAGATAAGTCTACACGGGATTTTGGCCAAAGAGGCAACATGAATTTGTTCTAGATTGCAGTGATCTATAATTTCTGTCACGTCTTTCTGTCACGTCTTTCTCTCACAAGTGAAGTCCAGGCGTGCTTCTCTTTTTGTGTCTGCATTTGACTAATAGATTAATCTTCCACATGCTAAGAATTTGAACTTTTGGGGCCCTCTTTTATGGAAACGTTTTGCTTGAATGTATTGTTTGCAGTATTTTCAGTCTACCACCATGGGTAATTTTCTCTGGAGATACGTTTTAAGTTTTTCTTTGGACTAGCTGACAATGTCTTTAAAAACAACATTGGTTTTGGTTGAGCAAAGGACATGAGGTGACCAAAGACATTGTTAATCTCCTCTGCTTTTTTAAATGAAGCCGTGTTATAAAGAACATCACCATACACAGGAGAAATTCCCGAAATAATTTCTCTTGACCTGTCTTGTTTATTTAGTTTGGTTTTTTAAGGAAGGTGCATTAAAGTCTGTAAATAGACTTTTTCATAACCTGCACGTACAAGTTGTAAATATTACCGTAGTTCTTTCACGTGTCTGTCTTTACTGGCTGCGTCCATTTTAAATGATGTAGTTGAAGAAACCCATATCTTTCCTTTTTTCAGGTTGTAGAGGAGCACAAGTTGAAGAAATATGGAGTCTGGAACCAGAGAACTTTGAAAAATTGAAGTAAGGCAGTTCTCTAATCTGCATCTTTTTTATTCACATTTGTATGAAGTTGCTGAAAGAATGTGTACTAAACTCAGGGTTTTTTTTGGTGGGGTTTTTTGTTTGTTTTTTTTGGTGTTTTTTTTCTTCAGTTTCCACAGAAGTTCATTAGGATTTTGATTTAATTGAATTCCCGGCAATTAAATTACTTTATATTAATGCATTGGTACTTAATCTAGCTTTTCTGGTTTTGGAAAGAGATGCTAATAGCAGCTAGAATGTGAAAATAGATTTCTAATGATTTTGTCATTGGCTTGCATTATAGACTTTGACAAACTTCTGTTCCTTGCTTTATCTCCCTTCTTCCTCGCATAATATGATAATGCATCTGTTGCCTTAAATGAATTAATTTACTGTACTTATGTACTTTTGTAACTCGTTTTTCCTGCAAAACCACTTCCATATGTATGTGAAGGCAAATAGTCCTGTTATAACTGATGATGACTGATATCATATGGAACAGTTCTGCCCTCATTAAGCAATATTAATTCTACCATTTTGTCTGTGATGTGTTGAGTGTTATCCATGTTCACACATAAGATTTTAAGAGGAAAATGTCATCTAACCCAGACCATACTCTGTTGCTGTGCAGATATCCTATGCTTGCGTAATTAATCTTTCAGAAGATGTAGTTTTAGAATTTTTGACTGACTGAAGATATTTGACAAGTGACACCTGAATGGCAGAAATGTTACTTGAGAAGTGATTTATTTTTGCCTGTACTATGTACTTCATCAGAACATTACCTGTTTTGTTCATAAAGTGATAGCTTTGCTTGCTTGTACTGTCAGGTGTGTATCTTTCTAGTCTTGAGGGATGGCCAGCTTCCTTCCTGTGCATACATGCAATATTTTCACTTAAGCACTAAGAGTTAAAGGATATAATAACACGTAGCATTTTTTTAATTCCCACAGTGGACCCACTGTTTAAAAAGACATCTCAGACTTCTGGACAGAGCTTAGGAAAAGTTTCTCATGCCGTACAGTAGTACATTTACCTTTTGTAGATAAACCTTTTGTGGCAATCACCTTAAATTCAGTTTGACACAATGAATAAGTTTTTGTTTAATTGTAGCTGTAGATTTTGTAAGAATTGTTTCCTTTGCTAATAAATTTTTGGTTTATGGGAATACTAAATATAGTGTAACATGCAGTAAAAGCTGTTTGCTATGCAAGACATGCAAGTCTGAATGAAGAGCAAGACGCAATTTCAGTAGAAGGGAAAACTGGATTTCTCTTACTTCTTAGATAACTCAAAGCATGAAGTTTCACAAGAGCTTCTCTTATCTGCAAATATTTCATTTATGCCTAAAAGGATACCAAAACTTTAGTTCCAGCTCTTGAATATGATTGACAAATGTTTTGATAGCTATTTATCAGTAACAAATTCAAAAGTGTTGTGCAACTGTAATAGTTACAGTAACCAGGAAAACTGGTCCTGACTTATGAAAATTACTGACTAAATACTAATTCAGATTGAGATTGTTTAGCATATACAGACAGAAGCCTGAAGTATGTTCTGCCTAATTAAAAGACCACACCTGAAAATTTCAGTGCAAGTTCCCTATGTTTAGAAAGAAATAATTAATTAAGAAAATTAATGTACCAGCATACAATTAAATTATAGTAGAGGTTTCTGGGTTTGATATTTTTCATCAGTATGGGTGACTTTTTTTTTCCTATCAAATTTATTTTTTAGGCCAGTACATGGGCTGATTTTTCTCTTCAAGTGGCAGCCTGGAGAGGAACCAGCAGGTTCTGTTGTTCAGGATTCCAGACTGGATACAATATTTTTTGCTAAACAGGTACGGCAAGTTCAGTATTTTTCTTAATATGTCATGAAACATGGCTTTTAATACCAAAAGATAAACTAGGTTTTTGTTAATATGTACACAAAAATTAACATTTTACAAGGTGAAATAATTTTAACAAATTCTGTCAGACTGGAGACTGTGTATTAAAAGATGATTAACAAGGAAATCAGATTGATCTGTCAAGTCAGACAAAAATATCATTGGGTATGGAAGAGTAAAACTCTTATTTATTTGTCAGCTGTTTCCTATAAGAGTAAGTAACTCTTCTTCTTCTGTGCAATAAAGAATTACTTGGTAAATGTTCTCACCAGAATGAGCAAATTATTTTTTTGAAACCACTTTCAACAAATTCTAGGAAAACGTGTTTATTTCAGTCCAGTTTTTATTTCTTGTGTTTTTCAAATGCTCTGCAGCCAGGGCAGCATAACTGTAGGGTAATACTTTCCTTTGAAAGCTTGCAGACCATTTTGGCATGGAAGTTTTAAAGTATTTAAATCAATAAGGTGAGTTTAAATTAGAAATTACAGGAAAAATTGTTTTTGCTAATGTAATCCATTTTGTTTTATTAAATACCAAGTCGTACTGAAATTCTGTGTTAGCTTTGACAGGCTGCTGTGTGTATTGTTTGCAAGCAACAAAAACAAGAGAAAGTAACTAGAATGAAAGAAGGAGCACTTAATAAATGTTTTTAGTTTTTTTTAAAGACTTGCTTCTCAAACAGTGGTAAATATAACAGACCAAACAACACATGTAGGGTTACACTTTTTAATTACAAACTGTTCGTATCAAAGGGCAAATTATTAGCCTTTCTATGAAGACTGACATGTAGACTAGTTGTTGTTCTGGGGTGGGTTTTTTTGTTTTATAGTGGGCTTTTTGTTGGTTTTTTTTTTCCCCCACAAATGCAGAAGTGTTTTATACATAAATTTCAGGATATAAAGAAGTCTCCACACAATTCTAGTTAAAAGTATAGAAATATGGAAAACAATGGAAACATTAGGTGTATCTATAGGTTTCCTGGCTACTCTGTACACGTGCTTCTGTTGTGCAGATAATCATCTTTAATTTGTTTCTTTTATAATCACCTTACTGTTTCATGCTATTGTGGGTGACTTTATTCTGTGGTCTTTTTTAATACTGTTTTCTTCATTCTTCCCTGGCTGCAGCTCTTGAGTCCTGCCAAGCAGTGTCCACCATTCTTATGATACAATGATCAGCGGTAGTTTGCCAAACATCTTTATAGGTTGATTGGTCTGATTTAGGTTGTGACTTCTACCTAATCAAACATACTGTTAGTGATCAGTAGGCTGTGGCTACAGAATAGCCTTGATGCAAAGAACCTCAGGGAAAATCCTTAATAAAACTCTAGAAGGGTAGTTACGTGGCAGGAGGAAATTACCCTGATATGAATCTAGAGATATTTTTTTAATATGAAGACAGATTTACCCTGATTCAAGGGATTTCATCTGTCTTGTTTCCTGTGAGCAGATGAAGTTCTCCCAGAATTGCTTTTCTTGTGGATGCTGAAAAGTTTCAAAGCATTTGTCTGCTTGCTCCACTTTGCTCTCCCCCCCGTCCTTCCCTTTTTGAAGCATGACACTGTTTAATAGCGAGGAGCTTTGTTGAGCTTTAAGTTGGGATTGAAGAATGTACATCAGAAAACTTGGATAACGTTAGACTTGCTAACAAAACCAGAAAATTAAAGGCTAACAATGAAAAGTCTTCTTTCTTGTGTAGCTTTCTTTGAAGCATTCATATTTTACTGTTTTCTTAAGCCTGAAACCTCTTTGTGGAGCTGTACGAACTTTCTAATCTTCCCGCTCCTTTATCTGCTGTCTTTAAGGAGGGTGTGCTGGAATGACTTAAGAATTCCTCAATTTCAGCATGGAAAGTGATTTCTAGAAGTGTTTGCTATTTTAAAATAGTAGTACCGAGTTATGCCACTTGATGGCGTGGAATACACGTTTCAAAGAATCATAGAATGGTTTAAAGTTGGAAAGGACATTAAAGATCATCAAGTTCCAACCCCCCTGTCATGGGCAGGGACACCTTCCGCTAGACCAGGTTGCTCAAAGCCCCATCCAACCTGGCTTTGAACACTTTCATGAATGGGGCATCCACAACTTCCTTGGTTTCATCAGTAACTTGCAAAGAGTTTAAAATTAGAATATCTTTTTCATGTTTTAGTATTGTCTGTTAGTCAAGTGTAGTGGCTTAGCAAAATCAAAACGTTTCTTGTAGACATACATAGGCTTGTGTTTCATGTCAGTTCAGTTTTGCCTGGACTGAGGTGTTGTAACTGAACAACTAGTGAAATAGTCACAAAGAAATAAAAATTAAAAGCCAACAGGTAAATGAAAGAAACTGGTTCTCATATTTTGGTGGGATTTATAAGTTGAGCTCTGGTGACTTTCACATTGGAGGAAGTTAGCCTTAGTTAGAGATCCAACTTGAAGAGCTGTGTTTTGAGGACTGATAGTGTTTTTTTCGAGCAAATGGCTGATCTGATGATTTGCTGCTCATGAGAGCAGGATGTCTTGGTCCTCCCAACCTGTCTCTCTTCAACTTCATGGTTCTGTTTCTCTCTTGCAATGGCTCAGCTGCTCATTGAACTTCCCTGAGCCAGTGCAGCTCATCAACCAGCAGTTTGCTGTAGATTCTCTGTGCATATTTTCTGGGCTGGTCTCCTGCAACATTGTGAGATGTATTTGTTCAGTGAGTCTGTACAGGCCAAAGCTGGTAAAAGGTAAGTGAGAGAGAACAGGAGTTTCTTTAAAGTAATACTGAAGTTGTTGCATTTCTTGAAATTGCAGTTTGTGAATCCTCCTGAGTCACCCAGGAGCACAAGGGTGCTTCTCTTAAGCATTAATATTAAAAACTTCTATTGTAAGATAGCAACTCCTCCCAGCTATCATGCAACTGGTCTCACATGCCTTTTTTGTTTTCTCTATGCATGTTCTAAGTCCAATGGTGGCTTTGAGGATGAGGTTTTATTATCTTTCAAGAATCTTCTTCAGATGTCAAAACTTATTTTTTCTTCTTAATTACAAAAGTGATGAGTAAAATAACCATATGTTCATTTGTAGGCTGTAACCCCAGGACAAATAGATTTGTTTTCTGGGTTAGCAAAATTTTTATGACCTTTAGGATTATTGGTCTGTTGATCTGTATCTTCAAAACTGACATGACACTGGAGCCTTAAAAATGTTAAGAAGTCTTTGGGTCTCTTTTCTTTGCCATACATTTTCTTCTTTTAAATGTTACCATCCAAAGAGATCTGCTACAGTCCGTTTTACTGCAGAGTAGTAGTCTTGCTCATGCAGGATTCAGTAACCGTTAATAAGTAACAACAATTTAGTATGGGCAATAAATGATGCTGTTACAGCATGGCTGTGTTTCTGTTCAATTTAATTAAATGTTCCATCTTAAACATTGTTTCATTTGCGGGAAGGGGTGGAACTTAAGTTAGATGTAAAAGGCTACAGCTGTCAAACTGTGTCTATCAAAACATGTTTAAAATTGCATTAGGAAACACAGTTTTGATAAGAAGCTAGTGCATGCTCACGTTTTACTCATCCACTTTGATAGTGATGTTGTAGTTGAATTCCAAATGACAACTAGCTCTTGTTCAAAGTTAAATCACGAGTATGTTGGGGGGTGTTGGATTTTAAAGTCTGTCTAATATGCATGCATATTAAAGGATTTTTTTTGATGGTCACTTTTATGTGCACTTATGTTAAATATGGCCTCCCTGTTATGCCTAGGTATGATTTGGTCCTCTATTTGAGGCCACAGAACTCTGGATGATCTTACCCTTTGAGCTAGGATACCTAGGCACAATGAGGTGAGTTAAGGATACAATTTCAGCCTTAACTCTGAATTTCCTGGTTTCTGTGTTGCTTAAGTAGGCCCTTGCTGTTATTTTTACACACAGTGGCTACACGATTGTACCACTCAAGGTATTCAGCTGTCTTCAGCACTGTTTTGAATAGCTGTATTCTGTGCTGATCACTGCGGAAGTGCAAGTGTCTTGACAAAAAAAAGAGTTCCATTGTTGCAGACTCATGTACTAAAATTTTTTAGTTTAATAACATCTTCAGGTTTTATTACTGAAGTATTGGTATCATGCCTTTGTTTTGTGCCATGTATTTATTTATTTTATGCTGCATTGTGATGTTAGAACATTACAATTGTGATAACACATTGGGAATAAAATCTGTATACCTTCAGAAAGAGGGTCTTCCAAATGATACTGGTAATAACAAAACTTTGGTCTTTATTTATCTTTGTGCCACTAATGGAAGCATATTATATGTATTTTTTGAACATTTCCAATACTTCAGTTGACTTCAAAGTCAAATTTTTTGACTTTTTCAGGTTTGGTAGCATTAAAAGGGACCAGGTATCTGTGCTTAAAGCTAAATCTGGGATAACAGATAATTTAAAAGAAGTAAAATGAACTTGCAACACACCTAATCAAAGTCCACGTTTTTCAGAAATTGAATATAATTATAGGAAGATTATATCTTTATTCCAAATGAATAAAAATAAATAAAATTAGATAGGGTACTTGAACAAGAATAAGTTTTTGAACTTTGTCCTAAAGCTGAATTTTTCACATTGACCTTTGTGAAGCCAACTGTTTGGTAACTTTGGGATGCTTAGTAAGTGAACCCCAGTGATGCGCTGGTTATATTACCAATGGCAGCACAGAGTTGTCCACAGCTTTTTGAAAAGCAAAATATGTAATCCAATCAGATAGAGGATGCAAGTCAAGAACTTGAAGTGCTTTAGCCTTAAGTTGATCCAGAAACTCCGATTGGATCCTTAGGGAAAGTTGCATGCCTATGAAGTTACGTGTCTTAATTGAAGACTCTGGCAGAGTAGCCTATTCAAGCAGTTCATTTGTTTTAAACTAAGCTTCACTTGGCAATATGACAATCTTCTCAGGTTTTTTTGAGATCCTCTCACTAATGTACATATATATATGTATATATATTATTATTTTCTTTCAAATATTAAGTACACCTTGTAGGTTTGCTAGCAAAATCTTTGAAATATGGGTATCCGCTTTAAGTTGGAGTCCTGAATATTGACCAATCAAATATCTCACCAGGACTTCCTGGCCAGAAATATAGGAGCGAACATTGGGATTTCTGGACAAATACAGAAAATCCTCTTAAGTTTCCCCAAGTCAAAATAAAAATCTGTGACAACCTGCATATATTGTCATGCTATCCAAATGCAGAAAATGTTTTCTGCCAATGCTGAGACACCTTAAGTAAGAGATGCAATGGAAATTAGGGTAGGTGGGTATCCTGACCAATTTCTCTCTCAGAGGATTCACTAGCTTGTGTGTATAGCAGCACTGGACTGGCTGTGTGCATTGATAGGGTGCTGTGCCCATGTGACAAATAAACCTTGCACTCATCTACATTTGGTACTGCAGTCACCACCTCCTCCTCACTCTGTACTCTTCACCCTGCCCATGAACTACTACTAGCTAGGTACCTTCTGCTTCTATTTTGGTCATTCTCTCATCATCTAGATCCAGGAACACAGTCTTTTTATGTGTATCACCTGCACTTGCTGCTTTTCTTCTGCTACAGGACTATTCTTGCTGCCTTTTCCCTACCTCCTGCCTCTCACTTTCTGAAAAGTATTTGTAGTTCTATAATGTATTTCCATTTCAACAGCTAGGGGCCACTGGTCTAAGATCTGTCTGTTGCATATTGTTTCTAGCAGTGAGACAAGATTGTTTAGCTTAGTCCTTATATACATAAACAGAATCCTCGCATGCTGTAGTTGGAATACAAAAATATATTTGTGCTAGAAGGCATCTCATTTGATGAGACCACAAATTCCCTGCGGAGTTTAACTTTTGCTGCTGTTTAAAGCTCCTGTATCCAGCTGGTCCAACACAGTTTCTGTGTTGATCTTACCTCTAGGCACAAAATCTCTCATTTCCCTTCCCTTTTTTGAAGCCATTATTGAATTAGTGGTGTGCCACAGCAACTGATTGTTCCATCTGGATTTTTCAGTAAAAATAGTTACCACTTAGTGCTGTCTGTCCCTATAATGTCCTGTATTAGTTATCATTTAACAAGTACAGTTGGCTGTAGTGGCCCTCCCTTCATTGTAATAGCACTGTTCTAATAGTTCTTCACCACAGGTGTCTCTACCTTCTTTCTCCTTTCTCTGTCAGCTTAATTAAGATGTTTGTGGCCACTGCTTCAGGTTAGCCCACTCTAATCCACTTAAGATCTTCCTGCTTTCATCCTAATACTACTTTTACAACTGTGTCTGATACCATTCTCTAATCATATCTCAGAGAATCTTTAGTTCTTGGTTCCTTTTTCTATGTTATAGCATTAACTGTCTTGAATGATGTCATTCTAGTAGTCTGTGGTTTTTAATTTTTCTGGTGCTGTTCATTATTTCACTGCTCTTGATGGATTTTCCTTCTATGTCTGTTTATTTTGTAATTGTGTGAACTCTAGCCTTTAACTCATGTACCTGCAGTTTGTTTGAGTTTCAGTTGCTGTAATCTGTTCTCTGTATGTAGTAGGCTCCCTTGATTACTATTTCAGTCAGCTAGATTGTGTTTTTCTTAAACTAAGAAGGGCTTTATTATTTCTTCTGCATTATACAGATGTAATCTGAACTGAGAACACCCTGAAGTATAGAAAACGAATATCTAATATGACTTACAGTAGTAACATAGTAGGCTTTCCTTTGTTAGATACTAATTTTGATTGTAAAACAGGTTGGCTGGGTTTGGTTTTTTTTCTTTCTCCTTTCTTGTTGGAAGTGGTTTCACATTCACAGCCCTGAACTAATTTTCATTTTTTTAATACAAAATCAACATCCTTTCTCCCAGCCCTAAGGTTTAAGTAGCATTTTCAATTGCAAAATAGTGTCATAGACTGAAGAAACATTATTTTTCCTAGCCTATAGCTTACTGAGGAAAAAACTGCTAATATGAAGTCTTTCTGGTATTATGGCCTTATATCATTTGATTAGTGTGCTTTTAATTAAATCTCAGATTATATTTAATAATCCTTGTAGTCTCTCGTTCTTTAAATACCATATTTTATTTTTGGTATTACTAAGCAACATTAAAGACATGGCTGTAATATGAACGGGTTTGTTTGTATTTTCTTAAAATGGAATATTTATTGCTTAAGGCTAAGGAACAGTGTCATGCAAACTAGTAACTTAACTGTTAGGTTAAAAAGGACAGGTATGTTGTAAGTTAAGAAACAAGTGACAAATCTGAAATTTCATTGCTTATTATTCAGCAAACCATCTTTTAAAAAAATCTCTACATCTTGGAACACCCCTAAATTTTATTAGTTTATCTGTAGGATATTTGATTTTTCTTTTTGTCCAACGTAACCTCTTTATAGAAATTCAAGGTTCCATAATGTGCTTTATTGCCTCAAATTAATATGTTTTTTGAGCTCCTACTCCTGGTAGAAATTCTGAATGTTTGAAGGACATGCTTTTTGGGAAAGTTGACTCTTTTTTTTAAGACCGTAGATATAATAGTGTAATTTGGGCACCTTGCTTTGAATAGTACTTGAATTGTTTTTCCACTGAGATCAGAGGGTTCTTGTATTTCTTCTGTGTCCTTTATTAATTACTTTAGGGAGGTGGTGAGACAGTAGAATGACAGAGTTTCTATGTAGAGGTGTGAAATAGCAGTTTTTATAAATGAATTGTATATGACAGCTATTCAGCGTTCATTTTATTAGTCTCCTACAGCAAAGGCTTTTCTGTGGCTACTCAGACTAGATTTGCTGCCTGTTTTAGAGTAAAGGTCTATTGTGAATCAGCATAGAAAGTGTGTTTGTAATGAAAAATGTTGCCCAGCTTAAATGAAATTTTTATCACCAGTACTGAACAAATTCTCAACACTTTTTTTTTTTAGGTAATTAATAATGCTTGTGCTACTCAAGCCATAGTAAGTGTACTATTAAATTGTGCTCATCAAGATATTCATCTAGGAGAGACTTTGTCAGAATTTAAAGAATTTTCACAAAGTTTTGATGCTGCGGTAAGTGCCTACTGTTTTCTGTATTTTAAGTATTATAGTGTTATATATATGTTGGCTTACAGCTTGCTTTTGTTACTTTCAGATGAAAGGTTTGGCACTAAGCAACTCAGAAGTGATTCGGCAAGTTCACAACAGTTTTGCCAGGTAACACATGTTTTAAATCTTGGCAAAACTTGAGCAAATTCTTTTTCATCTCAGATTTTTTTTTATTGTTTTCTTTGCAGACAACAGATGTTTGAATTTGATGCAAAGTCTTCAGCAAAAGAAGAAGATGCGTTTCACTTTGTAAGCTATGTTCCTGTTAATGGACGGCTATATGAACTAGATGGTTTAAGGGAAGGACCAATTGATTTAGGTAATATTTTATATTTTTTTTCTGAACATCCTTCATTTTAACAATAGCTTAGTGGAACAAATCGGTTGTATGTTATAGGATCAAACCAAGTTATTTATTAAAATAAAGGATCTCTTTAAAATTTTCTTAATGTGCTATTCAGGTTTGTACTTCTTTAGTCATCTGTATTGTTTTATTTTTGTTGGTGTCAAAATGCAATTTTCTTCCTCCTTCCTCCACATTTCTGCTTATCTCTCCTTTCACTCAGTAATCAAGTGAACAGGCCTTGCAATCCACTGGGCTTCTAATACCTTAACTGTTTTGTTGTAAGAGGGAAGTTTACATAACCCACTTCTCATGGATATTTGCCCTCCTTACCTGAGGAAATATGTTGTTCTGAGCTGTTTCTAACAAAACCTGGTAAACCTATGTAATCTTTATGGCTTTCCTTACCGATAGTGTGTAATTCCTTTTGCTAATGCTCTTCCCCACGTCATCTTTTCTGTGGTGTTACCACCCAAGACAATTCCTATGTCATGTTTTCAAAGCTATTTTTTTTTCCAGGTCGGTTACAATCTATTCATTTATTTTATCGTTTGTTTCTTGTGTGTGAGGCATGTATACGGCTGACTCCATACACTTTTTATACATTATGTGGTTGGTGTTTACGCACTACCCTCTTTCTTCTTACATAGCAGATATTTTCTCAATGGTTTAAAAAAGAATAGTTACTTTTAGCATAATTTTGTTCTCTGTAAGACTTGTTCCTCTTTTGTGTCTTGTAATCTTTCTTAACTTGCAATATGTGTGCCATCTTGTGTGTTGAAAAGCTCTACAGTACACTTTCTTTTGAGTCTGATATCAATCTCAGTATGTTCCATTTCCAGAGTGTTTTATCAATTTTCTTGATAGTTATATTTATTTTTAAGTTGAGTAATAGCTTGCTACTAAATCTCATTTTTGGTCTGGCTAGAGAGACTATTCAGTCTGCAGACCTACCAGTGACATATGTTGATTTTAAGATAAATGAGATAATAGCTAAAGGTGATTTTGTAAGTTGATAATGCTTCTTTAATATTTTCAACACCTTAAAGAAAATGAAGAGACTTAGATAACTTTTATGGTCATAAGATCATATCATATATCCTTTTACATTTTTTTCTGTCTGACTTCTTAACATTGTATTGTGTCTACATAGTATTAACTCTTTATTGTGTCTGAACGGAACAGCTGTAACTACCCATACTTTTTTCTTTTGCTGTCTACTTTTATGTTGTCATACCAACTAATTTATTTTGTGTCATAAAAATATCACATAACATACTGCCCCCCCTGTGTTGTTTCTTGTTATAGACAAAATAAGCTAGATTATTATGCCCTTAAAATTTAGGTTTGCTCCATTGCTTTGGCCAGTACATTATCTAAACATTGTTATTAAAAAAAAAAAATCTGTCTTCCACCTCCTAAAAAAAAAAAAAAAATCATCAAAGTAATTTGAGATTGCAGTTGCCAGGGCAAAACTTGTTGCATACTCTGAAGTTGCTGCATAAGCCTGAATTATACAAGTCTTGAATTTGCAGTAAATTTTGCAAAGAAGATTAATTTTTTTCTTTGTGTTTTTCCTAGGTGCATGCAATCAAGATGACTGGATAAGTGCTGTACGGCCTGTCATAGAGAAACGTATTCAAAAGTAAATGGTCATGATGCTTTTAAAATATAGCACCTTATATATGTTTAAAAATTCCTTATTCTTAATTTCCTTCAATTAAAGGCTTTCAAGTGAATTTCTAAGGAATGACGCTTATGCATCACTTTTATGTGCATATCACTGTGTGACTTCAGAACCTATTGCCCAACATGACCCAAATGTGGTGATAGATAAATCTCAAATACGCTGTGTTCCTGTATGATTAATCAAAGTAGGTATCTGTGTAGTGAAGAGAGATCCTACTAGTACTGTGAAAAAGGAAGAGCAAGATTATTAACTCTTAGAGAGCCGTGGGTCTCTGCGAGTAAAAAATAAGAGTGCTATTACCATGGATAAAGTTTGGGGGTGCACTTATAATTAAAAATAGCAGGAAATAACTATATCCGTATGGCTGGTATTTACAGAGAACAAGTTTTTCTTAGGTGTGTGGCTTATTTTAGAAATTTAAGCTAGAAAAACATACTGTAGAAGTTTTCCTGCTTCTTAGCTCTGACCCAAAACTGCAGCCCCAAACATGTTAGAAACAAAGTTGATTTAAAATAATTTTCAAAGTCTTTTACTTGAAGGCTTTTTTTGATAAGCAAAACATTAATACCAAATCACGTATGGAGAATTTAAACTCTGAAAGGCCTGCTAGTCGAATTGTTGAATGTACTTTACACATTGTGTGAAGAAATCTCCAGTGTTTTCTAGCAAGAAACAGTAACAAGAAAGGAAAAACTATTGCGTGCAACAGTCTTGTGCAAGTTTTGTTGTCAACTATATCATGTTTTGCTTTTTTGGACAGTTTCAGTATTTTTTTTTTGTGACCGCAGACAGGAATAGTAATATCTTGGGAGAGGAGTTTATTAGGAGTTAAAGTTTGGATAGCGCTCGTCTGAGATCTGATTTTATTTCATGGCAAGATTGGATCTGTCTCACTATTTAATTTAATAGATCAGTTTGGATTTTTTTTTTTTCCACAAAATACATTCCCTTATAGTGAAATCCTGGAGGAGGCTTTTGAGTTGTCATGTTAATGATCAATTTTGAAAGTGGTTTGTGTTTGTTTTTTTCTGTTCCTCATTTAGGTACAGTGAAGGTGAGATAAGGTTTAACTTGATGGCTATTGTGTCTGACAGAAAGATGATATATGAGCAGAGGATTGCAGAATTACAGCAGCAACTTGCGGAGGTAGGCCGTGGTGTTTAATTTACTGGAGTAGTTCTCTGATAATAGTTCTGTGTCTTTGCTTTATTATTCACCTCCTTCTTTCATTGCTCTAAATGGAGCATCACTAAAAAAAGCAGGGAGCAATTACTACATGTCTGTCTCGCACAGCACAGTGCTGTGTCAATGCACTGATGCAGCTCTGGTTAGTTCTAAGTGAGTTAATTTGAACACTCGGCACAGTATGACCGTGTCATTGTGGCTCTCTGTCTTGACTAATTTGCTGCGGTAGTGGAACTAATCTTTTCCTAGTACCTGAGCTAATCTGCTTGCAACTAACTGCAGAAATTCCTTAAATGTTCATATAACTGTAAACAAAACCAAATCTCTCTGCGATAGAAATACTCTTAAGACTTATTTCAATGAAAAAAAAAAATTAAAATGCAGTAACATCATCCATTTAACTTTTCCTGTTTTGTGGAAGGAGGAGCCTATGGACACAGATCAAAGTAGTAATGTGTTAAGTTCTATACAATCAGAAGTTGCAAAATACCAGATGTTAATTGAAGAAGAGAACCAAAAATTAAAAAGATATAAGGTATGTAGCCTTTGCTTTTCTGATAAAACTATTGGAAAAGTTGTAAGGAAAAGCCAGCTTTTATATCTATGGGAGGCTGTTGCAATTAATCTGAAGGAATTGGATGGGTAGTAAAAGACAATGTTATGTAAATTCATGTTGCATTCCTGAAATTACAGGTTAATTACCAGTTTTCTTCCTTTTAGCATAAGGTTAACAAGTCAATTTGTAGTGGTCTCTGTAGCTCCCTTTGTTTTGGCACTTCTTTGTATCTTTCTCACTTTAAAATATTTTTTTAAGCACAATGAGTTCTAGAACTCCTACAAAGAAATTGCTCTCTACGCCCTAAAAGGCTGGTCAGCCTTTTCTTGCTGGAATTGCTTAGTTACACCACTCTGTGTAACAGTGGCCTCTTTTTAAGTAGGATGTTTTTGTTGGTTTTTACTAGGACTTTGATGTGTTAGTCCTAAATTTTTTCTACAGAGCATTTATGTAAGCTCTTCCAGCTCTCATTGTCAGTAATGAAGAATGTTGATGCATCAGTTGATAATGAAGTCTAATCAGGAGAATCTGTGAACTTTGTGTATAGATTCATTCTGTGTTTGCACGCAACTCTCCTAATCTGACCTATAGGCACTTGCATAGCTTTTACTGAAGAAGCTCTCATAGGGTACTTGAATTGTTCTTTTCTTGTACTTTCTTGTACTTTACCTGCTGTCTTTTCCTCTGTGGCAAGCAGTGAAGACACAATTCTGCGTTTTCCTAAATAAGTACTTTATGTGCGTGGGCTGAAAGCATATCGTTCTTTGAAATGACATGTGGTATTAATGAAAACGAGATATGGGACAGTTTTTCAGTGGTCATCACTTGCAACTTTTTTGATAATTCCCTAATATTTTTAAAGGGATGTTTTGAGGGGAAAAAAGCTGGGTAACCAAATTTTTTTTCTTTAGTCCCTTAACCTATTTTGGGAGATATAGAAAGTGGCTAGATTAAAAATAATTTTTAAAATAAAAGTTGTATATATCAAAGGATAATCAAAACAAATGTTTTCACTAGATTTTGGTTTTTCACTGAAAATGAAAGAAATGTTTTCACTGGTTTCTAGAAGGTACAGACTAAGACTTTAATAATTCTAATGACAATTTCAAATATACTTCTGCAGTACATGTGTGAAGTTGTAAACTGTTATTGTTATCCATCTCTAAAGCAGTGTCACTACATTCTATTCCACAGAATCAGGATGCAGTTCCAGAAACTATATTTAAAAAAAAAGGCACAAAAACCCCCCACCAGCAAAACCCAAAGCATGTGCTTTACCAAGCGTGAAATTAAGCAAACAAGTGAAACTGGGGGGCAAAAAAACTTAGTTCCTATTGTATGTGGAAATATTGTGGAAACTGCTTAAAAGTCCACGTTTTTTTACGTTAGGGTATCTACTTGGGGTCTATGGATGTCATTCCTCTCAGTTGAAAAACCAATCTCCTACCTTTCTGAAGGACTGAACCATTGTAGAAACTGTAAAGTGTTTACTACAACAAAAATAGTTATGCTTTTGCATTACAGAAATGTTTAAGTCTTGAGCCTAGGCTGAGGTCACAACTACACAAGGGGCTGTAAATATACGTAGGTCGAACTGCAATTTAAGTTGAGGGGAAAAAAAAGTTAATAGTTTAGATAGGAGTACTTGTCAGTGTTGTGGCAGTGGCTAAACTACATAATCTCTTTAATCATTGAGGGTTTTTCAGCTAGTATGACAAAAGATCATAATGAGAATTTGTGCCTTAACCAGTAAATTCATCTGGCCTATACTTTCTCACTGTGTGCTCAGTATTTTATTGCTTCAACTTTATTTTTAGCTGGCTGAAATTTAAAAAAGAACTCTAGTTCATGGGGGTAGGGGAAGGGGCAACGATGGGGATGGGAAAAATCCCTGTTTAGCCATATAATAATTCTCTTAATGCTTTTAATTCATTTTTAGATTGAAAATATTAGAAGAAAACATAACTACCTGCCTTTCATCATGGAATTATTAAAGACTCTAGCAGAGCATCAACAGTTAATACCATTAGTAGAAAAAGTGAGTATTTCCTAGCTGACTTTTAAGAAACAGTATATTACTATAATTCTTCTACTTAAAATTAAAAATTCAGTCAAATATCTTGGAAGCATAAATGACACGGGTTTGTTTATTTAAACCACTACATTCAGATATATTGCTAGTTTACCTGATAGCCCCTTGCAGTTCTCAAGCGACACAATTCCAACAGAGATAGGAGATTGTGGGACCAACCAACTTTGCACTATTATGCAAAGACAAAGTGTATCTCCCCTTTGATAACCTAAACAAATTTTTCTAATGGTGATATAGGAAGAGGCAATTCAGTATCAGCTGAAATGATCAGAAAGGCTGTCCAGCGGAAAAGGTGGGGATGTTGGTTGACAGCCGGCTGAATATGAGCCAGCAGTGTGCCCAGGGTGCCAAGAAGGCAAATAGCATCCTGGCTTGTATCAGAAATAGTGTGGCCAGCAGGACTAGGGAAGTGATGGTCCTCCTGTACTCAGCACTGGTGAGGCCGCACCTGCATTACTGTGTTTAGTTTTGGGCCCCTCACTACAAGAAAGTCTTATGAGGAGCAGCTGAGGGAACTGGGGTTGTTTAGCCTGGAGAAAAGGAGGCTGAGGGGAGACATTATCACTCTCTCAGCTACCTGAAAGGAGGTTGTAGCGAGGTGTGGGTCAGTCTTTTCTCCCAAGTAACACAGTCTTTTCGAACCTAAATGATTCTATGATCGCATTACAGGGTGTAAGATGCTACAATATAAGAGGCACATTATCTGGACTTTTCCACAGGGGAAATTAAAAGTCCTATTAAAATTATGATGTGTAGCTCCAGTTAGTATGTGGTAGAGTTTCTCCATACTATCTTGATATCCCTTTTTGAACTGAAGATTATTTAAACATGTACAGACACGGATTTGTACAAGATTGATCCCTTTTTCCAACCTGGACTCTTACTACTAAGTTTTGTTGATTAATCTAGCTGTCAACACTAGATGGCAGCCTTTGCGCAGAGGTTCTGCTAACTTAGGTAGCTTGAAATTTGTTCTTTTCGCTTTCTTTGTTCTTATATTGATTTACTGGCTCATTGTTTTCTGCTTTTAGGTGTCTAGATAGTTAATATTGATTTACTATTAAGTCTTGTTTATTAAAGTGTGTCTGTCACTCTGGCAAGTTTAGTAAACTTGGCTAGTCAAGGACTTGAATTGTAATAAGATCAGTGCTGGCTTGCATATCTGCTCATGTGCCATAGACCGTATCCCAAACTTTGAACTCGCACTGAGAAAGGATCTCTATAATGGAAAAAAAAGCTAAATATTATTTAATCAGTAAATTCTTTAGCTGAATTTACTTAGGAAAGTATGTTTTCAAACCAGTAGCTTATAGCACAGTAACTTTTGGATTCAGTTTTTAATCTTTTCCTTCTTTGGGTAACTTGTGGAGTTTTAATCCAGTTTCACGTTAACAGGAATTACTTACAACATTATCAAGCTGCTTTTACAAATAAATTTCCAGTGGACCCAAGCAGCAGGTGATAACCGATCTTAATTCGAAATCACTGAATTAAATCCTGTTCTGTTCAATAATAAGTGGTAACAAGCAGCAGTCTGATTCAGAACGAACAAATGTTTTGACAGAAAGATGGCTAGCATTACATCTGAATTATCCCTTCGTCTTCCCTAATCTTTTTTTACTAAATTCATAAGGAAGATGATGCTAGTTCCTTGTCAATTTGAACTATCTATCAATTGATACAAGTTATATGAGAATCTGTTCACAAATATCTTGGTATGAACCCTTGTGGGATTTTTTCCACTCTGCTCTTTTGAAAGATCTAAAAAACTAAGATCTTGGTTGCTTCAGAGTTTAATTTGTGATAATCGGTATATCTGAATGCAGTGTTTTCATGTGCCATAAAATGTTTTTATTTGGAAGAGTGATTTCTATGTAAAATGAAATTAATATGGAGGTGTGAAAAACGTCTCTACAGCATATTTTGTTGATTGTTCAAAAATATAATGAGTAGTCATTCAGAGCTCCAAAAAGACCTTTGTCTTATCAGAGCTTAATATCATCTTCCTTTGTTTTCTAGGCGAAAGAAAAACAGAATGCCAAGAAAGTTCAGGAGGCCAAGTGAAGATGACTTTGCAAAATACATACAATTATGTGCTTCTGAAACTATTTTCATGACAACAAATAAAACTTTTCATAAACTTTAAATTTTGTCCAGCGCACGTTTGACAATTGTAACAGTTTGTCTTGTACTGTATGCACGGGTCTAATTTTCTTCCTTCACCTGCATCTTGTGCATGTAGTACTGCTAAGTAATGTTTAGGTTCTCTTGGTCAAATTCAGTATTTAACAGTCTATCTGATTTCTGAAAGCTTGGGAAGTGAACCTAAAAATATGCAAGGAAAATGTACCCATTTTGTCCCACTTGAATATATGATAATGATACAAATGCCAGAGTTTTAAGTATAAGCATGAGCTTTCTTTGCTCATCCGTACTAACAATTATAATGCTATCCAATTGTTCAGTGACATACCCTGTATCTTTGTTTTTATGAAGTATGTGTCTAATTTTTTTACAAAATTGAAAAGTATGAATTTAGCTGTAGAAACATTTGCAAAGACCAATGTATAATCTCGAAAGATCGGCATTGCTTTAGTAGAAAAGATAATAAATATTCCCGTTTTTATTTTGGCAAACTTTCTTCTGTGGTATTTTATTATTGGATAAGATCATTAGGATATGTACTGGAGATCATCAGCCTTGTGACTTTGAGTATATGCATTCTAAATTTGGGTTAGAAAGAAGACATGCTATTGTTTTGGGGAGTTAATATTCTTGGATATAAGGGAGTACTGTTCTAGAGTATGTTAAATTTAAGTCTTTAAAACAATGCTTTTTAATTGACCCTTGGGAGGTAATTTAAGAAAAAACATGTATGGAAGGTTCTTGTTGGTAACAACATTGTAATCGAAGATGCTTGAACTGTCTTCCATGGGACATGGGCCAAAGGGAATGCCTGGGGAATGGAGCTCACATGGTGTCCGACCTTCTTCGTGCTGCTTGTATGTGAACTATGAAAACTGCTTTGGTAATGATAGTGACAGGCCATGTAACAATGCATAATATTTGAATCACTGAAACACAGTTAGTGTATAGTGTATATAAATTTGTTTACAAAACTTCTAGTTTCTTCCTAAAAACCTCAAACAAAAAATAGAAAGAAAAACAAGAAAAAGAACCAGGATTGTTTGGAAGACATTTAAACCTAGTAAAAGATGTATGTTTTGCTTACTTTGCCTATAGGCATACTTCACTGATCTGTGAGGTCTTACAGGCTTGTATGATGAGAATATACTATTTTTAGAGAATTTTTTGAAACCCCAATATGAAACAAATTCTGTTATCTGTTGGTGCTTCATATATATTGACAGGATAAAATTTTGGCTGAAGAAGTAAAACATACACTGTGCTCTCCTACTGTTGAACAGATCCACTTGAGTCATTGCTGTGGCTGGAAGGGTAAGATATGTTTCAGAAAAGAACATGAGATCCATGTCTGTGTTCTGTACAAAATTGATCAGGTTGATGAGAACATTAACTCTGTGTGTGTGTTCCCTACTTTAGTAGTTCATTGCAGCAGTATTGTTTTGGGGAAGGGAAAGACTCTTCCTCTGTTCAGAGGCATTTCTGAACTTACAATTATACTCTAAACTCCGTTTCAACATGTTGAAAAGACTTGTCTGTCTTTTTAAGTGGTAGCCTGATGATTCCTGCTGCCCCCTGACATGCTTGGAGAATTTTGATACTTTCTACAGTAAAACTTTACTGTTCCATAATAGATGTCAACTTAAATTCTGCTGAAGTTTTTCCATTCTCCTCTTATTTGCATGCTTGGACATGTACAAGAGAAGGAATTTTGCTAAAATAGCAAATTATTTTTTACAATTGTCAACAAATTTTAATAGTATTTTTCTTAGAAATTAGAATAACATATTGTAAGCAAACTTTCTGGTTTGTGGAATAAAAAAAGAGGATGGATGTAAAGATCAAATTTTAACAAAATTTGTTAATCAAATGTGTGAGTGAAAAATGTTTTTTTTTTTTTTTTTAAACAGGGTATTTAATGCGTAAGTAGAACAACTCAAAACTAGTGTACTTTGTTATATTATAGAACCTTTTTTTTTCCCCTGATCGAAACCCGTATGGTAAGTTTTGACCATTTTCACCAAGTTTGTAAAACCATTTTTTGTAATGTGTATCTTGGTTTTAAAAGCAATTATTTGTATGTTGCTTACTTCTGGGATAGTGTTACATGAATTTAAAGCTGCGTATGAAGTTGATGAATGACCAAATTAAAGGCACTAAAAAAATCAAAATAGATATTTGGGCCTTAATCCATCTTACAGTTTTAAGATACTGTATTTTGCTGTATACAGGATGGTGAAAGGTTTGTGTTCTGATTTATTTCAAAGGCTGCTGCTTTCTGCTGATGTAAACATATGGTGTGACGTAGCTGTCAGAACTGAAAATGGGGTATAATGAGAATAAACAGTAAGTTCAGTTTCTATGAAGAATTCTGCTATACAGCTGCTGTTTCCTGTTGCCCAAAAGAGGTCAGTGTGTCTCCCATATGCTAAAAGTTTAACATAAAATCCCACTGTAAAACTTCAGTGTGATCTCACAGTGTTGTTCTCTGGCTGCCAGTCTTAACGTAGTATGTAAAAAAAATTTAAGAATCCTGCTGTAGCTGGATTTCTTCCTTCACTGGGTAACATATATTTTGTACGTAAATTATTTTAAAATACAAATTTGGTATGCAGATACAAATTTAAAATACAAGTTTGCATGTTCAACAGTGTTTTGATTTACGAGTGAATAGCTGCCCAAAGACACATTAAAATGCGGTAGTCTGTTTTTTGGCTAAGAGGGTGAGAAGAAAGAAGTAAGACATACCACTAGACTCATTGTTTGCTTCAGAGAAAAATATTTTTTTCCCCCCAATGTATTATTCCAAATAAAATTTATTTTGGTCACAGAAAAGTCAGATATAATGAACTTGCACCAGAAGAATTTGTTACCCCTGAGCAAAGTGTTAGAGGAAAGATTGGATCCAGATGGTTGTGGTACTGGTGACAGTCTCTTGCTTTGTGAAAGGAGACAGATTTTGAAAAATAAAAATTGTCTGGCATATACAATGCCAGTGTTTTTGTATCTTTGGAATAGGTGTTTATACTTGTTTACATCTGCTCATGAAAATGACCTGTTACAATTCAAATGGAAGAAATGCCGGTAACATCTAAAACTTCTACAGAAATAATTCTTTACTGGCTGTTTCATTTAGTAGAGCAAATGAGCTTATCTGGGTTTTCTCGAAAGTTTGTGACCTCGCCTTTAATAAATGGATATTGCAGGGAGAAATGGTCATGCTATCTGTACATATGCATATCAGCTTCTTAAATGTCAGATCGAATAGCAGATTTATTTATTCCCATGATGCTGTAGAGGTAGAAAATGGAGGATATGAAGTCTATAGGTACTTTTGTACAATTTATTTGAATGTAATCAATAAAAACAGGGCAACTCCAGAAAATGAATGCTTAATGACCTTCATCTCTTAGAGATGAAAGGGAAATATGACTTAAGTTGACTGTTAGATAGAGAAATTTTTATTTATCCATGAAAAGATAAAGGAATACAATGCCCCCCAGATACAGACAGAACTGTAAAAAAAAAAAGTAAAAATCACTTGAAGATGGAAAATGTATTATACTGTATTCACTTATGTGTACAAAATTCTCCTTGTGAATGTATTTTCTGGAGTGTTTTCTGAAATTGTCTTTAACTTGAAAAATGTCCACAAATCTCTAATGGTATTTGAAATCGGTCAATTTCACTGAAAAATTCTTAAGCGACATTTTAAGATAATGTTCATAAATCCTCTCTATGCTTCCTCAAAACTGTTCCTGTAGGAAGCTTTCCTTTCTCTCCCACAACTTATGCTGTGTGTGTGTTACCTTACTATTGCAGTGTAATATTGAAGGTCATTGATTAGTTAACAATGGATTTAACCTTGAGTTTCCAGGATTAAAGTGCTGGAAGTCCTTACCTCTACAAGACTGTAGGTCCCAGTGACTTAGTTAAATCTGCAGTGTTGGCGTACTGTTAAGAGTGAATACGCAACAGATAAAATAACAAGTTTTTAATTTATTTTAATGCCAATAACGGGGTGTATTCCAAAGATCTGACCTTTGGGCAGTGACGTTGTGAAAGCTACATAAACAGAGACTAAAAGTAGAAAAATACTAAGGAAAGGGTGACTAGTTAGTGTGTATTTATTTCAACCATACAGGACTAAGATAAGTAACTTTTTATCCCTAAGATTTATAAAAGTGTTTTTTTCTTAATATCTTCCATTGGCTTTGGCAGTCTTGTCATAGTACTACATAAAATGGGTGACTATCACCAAGCAAAGGAGCTGTTTGAAATGTTCTTGTCTTGTAAGAAGTCTTGGACAAGTGACAATGTGATGTTAAATTCAAGTCAGTGTTTTACGTGCAGCCAGTAATGAAGTCTTTGAGCACAGTTGCATTTGTCATTATTAAGGAAAGCTGTAAAAGTGCGTGACCTTGCATTTGTTCCAGGCTAAGGAAAATATACATGAAAAATTGTTATCTCACATTATTCATAATAGTTAGACTATGAACGTGAGATTTGAGAACATTTACCATGGTTTGTGTAGTGCATCCAGAGAAACTGCAGATCTGTATTTATTTCTAGATGACTGGCTGAGAAGAAGCAGCTCTCAGCAGCATTGGTTGTGAACTTTAAAATATTCGCTCTTGTTCCCTGACCGAGTAATAGAATTATCACAAAAACTTCAAAATACCAAATCACCTATTGCTTTCAGGTTGCCAGAAAACAAAAATTCCGTCTTATTAGCCAGTGATACAGGACTTACTGGTGTGATTTATAATAATATTTACCTGTCCAAGATGAGGCATGTGTTAGTGCACGTCATGTTTGTCAGACTTCAGGTGTGATCTTACAGTGTGGGTTGAGCTCTTTATGTCCTTTATCCCAACATCATGTAAGTAAATCAATTTCATGTAAACTCTTATGTCATTTCTGTGCTTAGACCTGATGAATGTAAAGAAATGAAATAATTCTTACACATCCCTTAGACTACTCTTGTGATGGCTGAAATCTTTTCAGTTGATTGTTCTGTACCTTCCTTCAGTTCCAACAGCTTCCAGCAGTTGGCTTACTGCTGGGTTTGAAGGGAAACAATTCTACATCCTAGGTGTATACAAAGCCTTGTGCAATACCTGCCTAACCATGGTACTTTCATGTCTCATCTTAAATTCAGTCATGTTGTATATTTCTATTGGTAAGTGGCTGATCAACCTCTTCATAAAGAAGTTTAGTTTTAGTATGTTTAGTATGTTTTAGTATGGCAGTAGTAGCATCCACCTTATTGGATTTCTAAGGCAGCTATATGGAATGTTCCGGCTTCTGGTGAACATCAAAGACAGAATGTTTTAGTTGTCTTCAGAGTTTGAAGTACTTCTTCAATCTGTCTTGAGAAAGCTGAAACTCTTCATTCCACTACTCAGTTAAAATAGTGCTTGTTTAATCAGCCTGAATAGCTTGAAGGCAAGGAAATCTATGCAAGAAGTAGAGTTGATGCTAAAGCACATACTGTCAGTTTTTTAAATCTTGTATATGAAGAAGTTACTTCAAAATTAGTGGGTGTGAGTAGGATGGCTAAGCCGCATCAAACTGACAATGCAGTTACTTCCAGAGTAAAATAAATGTGCCCAACAAAGAATACTTTTTGGAACCTTGATCAACTTCTTTAGTTGTTTTCAACCTCAAAAGCGTAATAGTCAAGTTTATAGCCTGTGTTCACTAAATGCCTTTGTGAAAGAACGCTGATGTTCCTGCAAAAGCATTTTAACATGGTTTACTACTTTAAGGGCTGTATCCAACGTAAATCCTTACAGCGTGCTCAGAAAAGTTTGAATAATTACAGCAACAAAAATTTTATTGATAGTGAAAGTATGTTACAGATACTAGTTTTTGTAGAGGAGGAGCAAAAAGTTATTTATGTTTAAAAAAAAAAGTCAAAATTAGGTTGTGAGAGGTGTATGGGCGTGATCACTTTGTGCCTTGCTAGTGGAACTTCTTTGAGGTGGGAACTCTGGGATTATAAAATACAGATTTTCTGAGGTCCCTGAGCATTCTTGTGAAATAAAACTTAAATAGAAATGCATCCTGAGAGAGAGCGCTATGGATGAAATAGTTATGTTTATATGTTATAGTTCTCTTTTTTTTTTTATGAACACCTGATATAGGGGTATTTAAATCAAGCATCTGTATGCAGTGGGTTTTTTGGTTTCTTCATTTAATGTATCTTTATCCCTTAAGATGAAAAATAGCAACATTAGCTCATAATAAATTCTGCTAGGATTCTCAATCTTTTGTGTTCAAGAAATCTCTTATTTAGCAAAAGTGGTGATAATGCAGAGTTGTTCCCACAGAGTTACAATTACAAGGTTAAGTGAAATTGAGGTAGGTTTCCTGTTATGTGTAATAGCCTCAAATGTTGCAAAAAAAAAAAAAGTTTAGCCATGGAGCCTTTTTGTCTGATCTGGATAATCTCACTTCCCTCTATTAATAATATCTAATAGAGTTTGTTATATTGAAGGCACTTTGCAAGTCTAGTTAAATGTTTTGCTATGATAAGCAAGTATTTTCCATATTCCGTACGGTTTGTTTATGCTTTAGTTACATCAATTGGAGATTATGCTAATATTTGACTTCTTTTTTTAGCTATGCACATTGCTAATTGCTAGGGTTACATCTCTGACAGTCATCTGCAACTTTATCAGTATCTGATATTTACAGTTCAGTGAATGAAAAATAAAGCGTGCTTTTAAGCAAATATTTTCATTAATTTCTGTTAATGTTATTGGTAGCAATTATCTTGGTACAAGACTGCCATATCCCAATTCAAACAACAAAACATGAAATAGCTGTAAGATACTTCTCAAAAATAATTTCTGACTTGAACATCCAGTAGCACCTCTTATTTGAAATACTTTCCACAAGTGTGTATGTGAATTACCATTTCTTCACAGCAAATGCTGAAAAATTTTTTATAGTAACAAGTCAGGTTTCCTTGTTCTTAATGGACGATATTGTACTATGTAAGACGAACCAGTTTGTGGTTCAATGCTCCCTGTCAAATCTATTAAGGTATTATTTAGCTATTGTGCTTTTACAGTTGATGGAAAAGCAAAGAGTAAGCCTTCAGGAAATAAAACGCGTGCATAATTCTGCTGATAGTATTTAAAATAATCTTCTGAACAGTCCAGACACATTTGACTTGACTCATCGTGGTTACTATGTGGTGTGCTTCAAAAAATAAAGCCGTATCATGGCTTTTGAATTTTGTTTCTCAATAGAAAAATTGTTTTAAAAGAGTGAAAGAGTATTATGTGCTTTTTCTTGTACCATGTCTTTCTCGTTCCACTTTTTATTTTTCCAGTAATGCTTCGGTCATTACCCAACCACTTAGAAATCTACAGAGCATTTCAGGAAGTTTTGTGCTCAATATTTACTTTGAAGTCTAAATCTGGTAGCTCTAAGAGGTGGTCTAGACATGACTACAGATTCCTAGATTACTGTTGAAAATGCAGTTTGGTTTTAAGGGAAAAAAAGAAGAAACTGAAAAATGGAGCTTCTTCAGCCACTTAAATTTATTTTTCCCCTGTTACATCTTTCAATGTTACCCTGACCCCCAGCTCCGTATCCCCACTCACTTAAGAGGAGAGCAGGGATTTGCTGTCTAAAGTGACAAAGCATCGTCTGGTATGTGTTTTTTACGTACTGTATATGTCTGTGAGGGATATTTATTTTATCCTCTTTTATCAGAAAGGTGTAACTACCCAAACAGACTGTGACTTTAATCCTGGAAATGCTGTAGTGATGGAGGGAAAAGACAAGTGTAGGTTGTTAGGATAGCCCTGAGGATGACAAAAGCATTTATGTTAATATATCTCATCTTTAACTTGAAGTTGCAGCATGGGAAGAAGTGGTATCTTTACAGTGATTCCTGTCTTCCTCCAAACCATTGTTTCCTCAGTTCAGAGAACACTTATACTGTCAAAAGTTACCAGCATTAGATGATGTATCAGTTTTCTCTTTGAGATTTTTTACCCTCATGTAAACTTACTTCCAACTCTCTGGTAAAAAGTAAAAGGAGAGTGAGGGATGTACTAAGCTTTCTGTATCCGTCTCACTGCTTTACCTGCTTGTTTGTTTACATGAAGGAAAAAATCATTAGAATTAAATGTTGATACATGGAAGTAAGACAGACATTACTGTCCCACTCAACAGGAACTGGTAGAGACTGTTACTTAACATTGTCTACATACTAGCGAGAAAACATCTTCTTGCCTGCCTGACAGATGATAAAGAGAGAGTTTGTCTTAGAGAAGTTTTCACACTGTGCTGAGAAATGGGGAGATAAGGATGGTAGGATTATGCTGTCCCAGCTACCTAAGACTCATTGTCCAGAACTCATCTGTATGTCTCTGTACAGTATTACATGTGCCATGGAAAAAACACTAGGGGAAAGGAGGGCTGTGCAGCTTCTTCTCTGACACGTCATTCAGTTTAGTAAACCTATAAAAGGAAACAAAGCTAACAACTGAATGCACTGACTTCACTTGTCCAGGTTCTTCTCTGTGTATTCACAAGTCAGTAGAAAGACGGGTTTTGCCGATGTGGCCTTATTGACCAGGAGTTAGTCCTCTGTAGTGCTATCCTTCAAATGATGAGTAGTGGTTACCTAAGGATGTTGTGAGATGCTTGAAAATTTTCATCAGGCTCTGAAAATGAGGAGAGGCTGAGAGAGTTGGGGCTGTTCAGCCTGGAGAAGAGAAGGCTCTGGGGAGATCTTATTGCGGCCTTCCAGTACCTAAAGGGGGCCTACAGGAGAGCTGGGGAAGGACTTTTTACAAGGGCATGTAGTGATAGGACGAGGGGGAATGGCTTTAAGCTGGAAGAGGGCAGGTTTAGATTAATCATTAGGAAGAAGTTTTTCACTTTAAGGGTGGTGAGGCACTGGAACAGGTTGCCCAGAGAGGTTGTTGAAGCTCCGTCCCTGGAGGTGTTCAAGGCCAGGCTGGACGTGGCCTTGGGCAACCTGGTCTAGTGAGAGGTATCCCTGCCTATGGCAGGGGGGTTGGAACTCGATGATCTTCAAGGTCCCTTCCAACTTAAACCATTCTATGAAAGATCTCTCCCACTACCTGTACACCTTGAAATGTCAAGTATTTATTGTTAAGATCTTGAAACTATGCACTTATCTATAATTTGTAAGAACTCATTTTACAATTACTACAGGACTGGCTTTGGTCCTCTTTAAGACAATTTGGATTCTGTTCAGTGATTAAGGCATTTTGAAGTTCAGCAGTTGTATCTTGAAGCATGAAATTGCTCATTAGTTTTAAGAGAAAATAATTGAGAATACGTATGCATGCAGGGATGAGTATGGGAGCTTGGGTGCCCTCATATGAAAACAGAAATTCCTGTTTCTGGAAAATTGAATTATTCTTACTGAAACTATCTCCGCTTTGGGAAACAGCTGGTACACCAGATGCTGTTTCGGCAGATTTCCAGCCACGTACTTAGGCTATGGAGTAGTCTCGCTAGGTCTCATAATCTCCAGCTTTATAACTTGGTATCTTGGCCAAAGAATCTTGAGAACTGTCTCTCACTCTCTCTGCCTCAGAGTTTGCCTTGAAAAAAGGAAGAAGCATCAAAGTTGAATAGCATTTCCTGGCTCTGACAAAGGAGAGCAAGGGAGATTTGGTATAAGGTGGTAAAACCAAATTGGGAATAATAATGGGAAAGCCTAAGAAAGAATAGATACAGAAATCATTAGTTGTTTCTGTTTTGTTTTCTTTTCCCAGAAGAATGGAAAAAAGTTGGATGAAAGGTACTTCCTTTAGTGATCAGATGATGGTTAGTGATTACGTGGCAATCCAAGTGTAAAATTGCAAGTGAACTCTTTGGATGTAGGGTGTTTTGGGGCGAAGGAGGTTTGATGCTCTTTAGAGCTGCTAGGGTGACCTTCTATTCAATACATGGCATGCTGAAATAACCATGTAGGCTTTTCACATGTGTGTGTACGTTTATATGAGATCTTGGGTATGAATTTCCTGAGATATTTTTGAGGCAAATATTTGGCTTAGACAATCTCTTTGTTCACATGAAACAGAAGATCTATGCAATAAATTTGACTGATTTGTAATAAAATTTACAAATGCGAATCCCTGTGATAGTCATTTTTTTTTACACAATACAGGGATCCTGAGTGTTTCTTTTGGATGTAGTTAGACCTATTCACGTTCCACTATGCTGTTTCTTTGAGTAGTTTTTTGATATATACAGCCTCTTCTTAGTACTTTATTTTGCATTTTTCCGCAAGGTTGAGCATCTTATGACATGGGTTTGAACCTACGGGAAGTTGAACCTGCCCTTTAGCTTTGACTCTCAGAAATTCATTCTTTGGTTTTATGTCAAACAGTATCCTGTCTGAAGTACGCCGTTACGTGAACGACTCGCAGCTTGTTTGAGGAAGTTAATTCTATTGACATTTGCTGCAATTGTTTCTGTTAAGTTTATGGTGTTAGGTAATGAAGACTCTAAACCTCTTAGTATGTTTGAAACATGTGAGGGTCAGACACGACAATAAACACATCAGTGGATTCCATAAGCAGCATGAAATTTAGCCTGAGGAAGTAGCAATAGATAATGCTGTAGTATGATTCATTTTCCGCTAAACCTGATTCACTTCTTGTGACTCATAATAAATCATTGATTAAACATAAAATGATCTTCCTCCCGTTGCAAAAAGTATAGAGAGATGTCCAATAAAAATAACCAGGAGATTGGGTTCTGCCTGAGGAATCTGTTCAGTAGTTGCTTAACTGAAGGTATTCCAGTTGTTCGTGAAAGTTCCCATAAGAATTTTATTATAAATTCCTGGTCAGAATGAATGTTTAATACTTCACATCCCAGAAATGTCATCCACAAGTTTGATCAATTAAATAAAGCCAGGAAAAGTAGTGAAGCAAATTACTGAGAGCAGTTTAAAAGAAAGCTATAATGAGTGCAACTGAATTTCAGTTTACTTGTAGTGTGACAAGTTCTTCCTTCTCCCTCCCAAAAGTTTTATGATTATAGGAAGCATTCTGGATAAGAAATGTGTTATGCACATGCAAACTTTATAACCAAAGTCATTTGAAAATTGAATCTTACAGCTGAGATGAAAAAAGTCAATGGAATAAAGTTTGAGTGTAGAATTTTAGTCTTTGCTTTATGCTTTAACTTAAGAAGGATATATTTTCCCTTTGAGATCGTTTCACTACATATACTTAAATTTGTGCATTTGACTTGCTGTTGTTACACAGCGAATATGGAAAATAACATGACAAATAAAGAGGTAAAATGCTGTGTCTATGTTGCATGCCTAAAGGAAAAATTCCTCCCTTCCTCCCCCCCCCCCCCCCCCCCCTATTTCTGCTTTAATGGTAGGCTTGAAGTTTTGAAGATTCCTGAACCTCTTGCACTTAATGCATGATCCAGAATAAAGCCTCTGGCTGTTCTGGCTTGAAAAAACACCTTGCCAGAGCCCCAAGTGCATCCCCCCTCCTTCCTTTCCCCTCTCATTGCTACATTTAAGGTCCCTGCATTGCAGCTGTGCCTGGCTGTGTACCCCATTAATCCAGACCCTGGCTCTGACCCACAGACTTGACTCTTTGGCTTGACTTCAGACCTGCCTGATTGCCATGGACTTCCCTGGTGATCACTGCTTGTGCCTGACCCTGGTTACAGTCTGCATATTTGATCCTGACCTTTACCTGCTGGTTCCACTTCTTGGCTGGACCTTGGACCTTCTTCATATCCTGTGTGGAGACCTGGACTGTGCCTGAGCTGGCTCCCATCACTGGACCTGCTCTGCTCACCTTGGCCAGGTATGGTGGGACTGTGCTGCTGTGGGTGAGGGCACTGCCCTGCCTGCCCCCTGTTAGCCCAGCTCATCCTCCTGGGTAGAGCACTCTGCCCTCGCTGCTCCCTGACTGCGTACAGCTCTGGACCGAGTGATGATCAGACTACAACAGCCTACTGTGTTGAACTGGATCAAACTAAAACATACTGAATACCATCAAAATCACAGCTATGTCCAGGACTCGGTAGTTTTTAAATCAAATTAAAAAAAAAATAACCTGTGCTTATCAAATAAGGTCTTGAAGACTCCTCAGGTATTTATGAGGTTTATATGAATAGATTAGCACTGCTTTCTGACAGCACTGTCTTCTGATTCTTAGCTTACTGTTTTGATTCCTGCTTCTACGTTAACTGTCTATCATAGCAATCACAGTCATTCTAGATCTCTGGAGCTTAACATGCTTCTAGATTTCGATGTTTCTCTTCTTCCTTTGCTTGGTGCATGTACTTCTCATGCTTTAACTCAGTCAGATTCAGTGACTAGAGAGACCATGCAGTGCTCACACTGTACTGCAGATGTTGCTTTTTCTAGCTTCTGCGTTCTTCGTAGCTAGCAATCTCAAGACATAGTGACATTTTAATGTGAAAACAATCATCAGTAACTCTTATGAAGTAACTGTCCTGATGACAAAACATTCATGTTAAATTTCTAATAACTTTATTATAGTAGTATGTTACATACATGTCCCTTCTTTGTGTATCTCCTTTATATGCTCAAACCCCTTCAATATGTGGGAAACTCTGATTCCCTGTTGTTCTTTCTTACTTTGTCAGTTACCAGTTGGGGTTTGAACTGCCAATGATGTTTTGTGTTGTTTATGAAATATCTTATAAACGTGTAATTTTACAGTAAAATACAAAAGTCAAAGCCAGAAGAGACTGGTTGACGGTTTCAGAAATATTTTCTGATTTATTCCATATAGAACACTGTAATCTATGGTTGGCTTTGGAGGCCTGGCCCCTAACGGTGTTTGTGTGAGGGAAAGGAAAGGGGGGGCATGGGGAGGAATTTGTTGTTTTCCGTGGAAATGATGCAGCAGTGTCCAAATTCTATGCAGCTGGAATTTTGGTTCAGTGCTTTGAAGTGGGATGAGACACTTCCAGTAGATTGTTATCCTTTCTATATGTCATGACTCACTCCAAGCTGCATGCTGTGCCATCTGCTAACAGTTTAAAGCCACCAAAAACCTATTAACAGTATTGTCTGGATTACTTAACAATAAGTCTGACTAAGCGTGCCTAGAGCTTGACATAGACTCAGGATACCAAAAATGGTAAAAGTGGTCACCACCCGAGAGGAAGCCAGGTGTAATTGAAAGGGCTTAGTGCGCTGCAGAAATTGGACACTCTTCTGTCTTGAGGAAAAGTTAGCAATGCTTGTATACAAGATGACGCTGGAATTGAAACTACTTTGAGAGTTTACGGAAAACTGAAAACAAAGAGCTGAAAAATGGAGCTCAATACCAACAAAGAGTACTCAGACTGGAAAAACAAGAAAAGTGGCATTTTCTATCACACAGACAACTCTTTGGCATCTTCTGCAGAAGTGGCAGGGATTTAAAAAGAAATAATGAGAAGGGCAAGAATTTATATAACACTAGAGCTACTTGTTTTTCATGTTAGATGGAGCTGTATTGTAGTAATGTTCATGCAGTATTGGCATCAGGATAATTGCATCATATGTTCTTTCCAAAACAAACGAGTACAAGTAGATATACAAGAGATAAGCGAGTTAGATAGTACCATCAAAGAAAATGTCCTGAGAGTTTTGTTCTCAGAAATCTGGGGCAGGGATTGGAAATTTTGTAATGAAGGTGGAAGAAACAGTTGAAAACATGCCTTGGTTGGATGGGAGAGAAAGAGAAGCGAGGAGAACCCTGTTCCTTTGTGTTGTAAGGAAATAAGAAGTGTTCATTATTCTTATAACTCTCTCACCAATTTTCGTTAACACTAATGTCTCAGAAACGGTTATTTTTAATTGAGCAGATCTAGATGGCTGCTTTTCTGCTGTGCAATACTGAGTTATCAAACTTTTTCTTCTGTCTGTATCCATATATTACTGTAGGTGGCAGCTGGAGATATACACGGGTATGCAAAGCCATTCATGCATCCTTTCTGTTGATGATAGCTTCTCTTGCACCGCAGAGCTACATGCAGTGACTTCTGTCTACTGCATGGTTTATTGCATACACAAAAACAAGGTACAGGAAATAAAGTTTATTGTTTTCAACTGCTTTAAAATCTTAATGACTGCGCTCACAGCAGACAAAGTGGGTACATGGTTATGCTTCATGTTCTATTTTAGCCTGAATTGACAGTCCTCATATCTTGGTTAAGTATAACCCCTTGCTATATGGCAAAAGGTTAGCTCTAAAGATAGTAATCGCTTCACTGTGATGAAGCCAAAGTCCAGATCTTTGTTCTGGTATAAAGGTTTGGTTTGTCCATATAAAATCTTTCATTCTGAAATCATACATTCATGTACTTCTTTCCCCCTACAAAAATAAAAATATTTAATAAAAAAATCAGACAATATGTGAGATGCATCAGCCATTCCACTGGTGAGGAAAACCTGATCTGGACTAATGTTTTTTTCTTAAAGATGAGCCATGTTAATTGGTTATGGTTTATATGTTTCAATTAGTTTTGGACTTAGGTCTCATGCACAACATAAGGAAGTTTTTAATTATTCTTCGCTTTCTTGTGACGTCATGATCAACAGTGGAGCTTAAAAGCTTCACAACTTTTTTAGATGTTGTCACAACACGTTTGAAACTTTTTTTAGTGTAAGAGTATTTTTTTCCCAGCATTTAACTGATTCCCAGTTCTGCAAATATTTACATGCATACAAAGAGTCCTACTAAAGTCAGGTTTCTTACATAAATAATTCATGTAGACATGTAGGAAGACTCATGCCTGCGTATATAATTTACATACTTGATTAGTTCACTGTCTTTGAGCATTGAAACACTTGAAATACTTGCTGTATTTCTAACCGGTTTTCAAATATGAGACCCTAGTGTCTAACTGCAGCAGACCAGAAATACCTCCAATGTTTTCTTTCATGCTGTAAGTAAAACTAAGTTCAGAGCAGCTCTGAGTGATGAATTAAAAATGAGATGTTTAATTTAGACTGGGCTTTAGTCCATATTGTTCTTAGTCCATTATTTATAAGAGGGTTTATGCTTTACTGTTCTCATGTGTATTTACAAACTTGGTAAACGCTTAGTGTTTGAGGTCATCATTTCTCTCTGCTAAACCGTGTATTGAACAATTAAAGTAAAAAATCTGTTACGTGCTGTTCCTGTTCTTCATTTTTGTCTAAACTTATCTTTATTCTTTGTTACACTTGTAATTCCTTTCCTGACCTTTTCTCTTTTGCAACATGGTCGAGCAAAATATATCAATTTCACAAGTTCATGATAGAAAGAGGTTGAAAAAAACCAGAAAGTTTAAGTAATATTTATACATGGAAAGGCTACTTTGAAATTACAAAATAGTAAACTAGTCTGCTTTGCATGAAGTACTAATTAATTAATCCAGTCCTAATGTATGCTTTTGTGGTTTTTATCTCTGAGGATAAAGCATACAGTAATGGATTTTTTTTAAACTTGAAAACTCTATTTGTTTGACTAGTAAATAGAAGTGGGAGACAAAGGTAATTTTTTTTCAGTGGCAGTTTGATCTCTCTTTCTAGCTTCCTCAACGGACTTTGGAAATGTTGGAAGTATTAAGGCATATTTGTACTTTTAAGTGTGTGGTGTACCACATACATGGTTAGTACATACAGAGTTAATGAAGCATAAACACTAATAAGATTTGTATTTATATTTGGTTTGCTGTTAAAACTACCTCAGGATTTACCAAGTAGTCCAACTCTTCTTGTATCTCAAGGATATAGTGTGTAAAACCAAGTCAAGGTTGGGCATGCCTTTCTTTGGGAGCTACAATTAGTGTTGATAGATGCCAGCTAGTTTTACTGACTGATTCTTTTTATCTTTTTGACCACATCACAGGCTTAATGATGTCTGACACGTCCAGAAAGGCTTGTGACACTGATGGGGTAGGAACTAGTCAGCTGAGATATTTTATTTTCCAAAGATAATGCATATCTCCCATAACATACTCCCAATAACTTGGGAGAATGAGCTTGCTGCAGAGATGACTCTCCCTTCTGCCTAAGCCAGACAGGGGGAGCACTGTGTCTGGATATCCTCCTGCAGTGGAGCCACTTCTGGTTTACAGGTGCCTTCAGAATACCCTGTCCTCAATGAATATTTTTTCCTAAACTCTGAGAGAACAGAGCTGATAGCAGGGGATCGTTTCTAGCTGTTTGCTCTTCATGTTTTCAGGCTGTATCTACATAGCCTAAGTTGGCTACAGTATGACTGATACTTACTATGGTTAATTGGAGTAAAACCGTGGAAAATGCAGCCAGCAGAGACTGATGTAGAAAGCTCTTTGCTACTTACCAGAGTGGACAGTGTTTCTGGGTTTTTATTGTATTCTTATTTTCTGACTTGATCTAGATTGAGGGACATCTGCCCCTACTGTTATACTCTACACCGTGGCCTCGCTGTGGGAAAAGGAGAGGATTTCTGCTTTCTTCCCTGGGGAACGTCTTAACTTCGAGGGGGCTATGGAGCAGGCAAGCACTATCACTGCTCTTTTTCTCTGCGCATCTTTAAAACAAGAAAAGTGTGAATCCTGTTTTTCCTTAGAAAGGAGAGCTGTGGGAACGTGTTCATCAGGTGTGCGCTGGACTCAACGTCACCCTCGCTTTCTCCTGAGCTTCGTGTCCTGTGCTGGCAGAGGAGGAAGGGGAGGATTTACAGGGGCATTGCATTGGGTGTTTGCTGTAGGCCACTTGTAGGAGTCTCTATCATCCTGGCTGTCTTGGACACTAAGTTCCCCCTTAGTGTTGTAGTAGTGGACAGCACTTTACTGGAGTTTAGAGACCATCTGACTAAAAGATACAGACTTAAGTCCGCAGATTCTTTAATGAAGTTGGATGCCAAGAGTTTCTGTGAAAATCGTTGCCCTCAGCCACTTGGCATATCTTCTTTGGCAACATATATTTTACGTGATACGTTAATTCTGGAACTGCATCTCTGTGTTAACAGCAGTGAGGAGAATCAATGTCCACAGCATGTCGACAAATGGCTGGATGTGTGTAATGCAGGGACTACGCTCAATTACTGCTCAGTCTCTGCTGGCTTCTTGGCTTCATATTTTCATACCCAGTTGCTGTAAAGCGCTGCTGTAGCATGTTGGATTTGCCTATTCTGCGCTGATGCCTTTAGCAGGAGGTATAAGCAGGCTAGATGAGGCTGAACAGTGTTTATAATTGGATTATAATTTACAGAGTCTAACATGATTTGGCTTTAAGCATGCAAAGAAAAATTAGCTTTTTAATACAATTCAAGCAAATCATAATAAGCGAGTTGCTGGCAATAGTCCTTCTGGTGTAGAGAAGTCTTAAGTCTTATCTTATCTGACTACGTTAAATTAATCACAAGCTCCCAGAAGTTAATATTAACTCAATTAGACTGAAATCACCATTATACTATATTTTGGAAATTTATTAAATAAGGAAGTTTGTGCTTATGTTCAGTTGCGTCAATTCTCTTATGATCCATTTTGTTTTCATCTTTATCTCTCTTCAGGTCCTTGGCAGTTACTAATTATTAAAGAGAGCAGTCATGCCTATAGTTAAAGCAGTCTAAATCATTAACAGGACTGAAAAATTGTAGTAGGACCCCGTTTTACCTCAAGATTTGCAACTAATGACTTTCTGGGTTTTTTGGGAGGTTGTTTTTTTTTAATGCAACTTTTTTTGTATGTTTGGGGGTTTTCTTTATTTAAAAAATAAACCTGGGTTGTTGTTTTGTTTTTTTTTTTAAAAAAAAAAGTACTTGTGTGTAGGCTCCTAGCAAGGTAAGATACTCACTGTCGCAGAAAAATGTTCTCGCTTGTCAGACACTGCATTAAGTTTCTCAGCATCCATCCTGGTTTTGGGCACTTGTATGCCCAACAAACATGAAGAACTTTCATTATTTCATAGCTCTGTTCAACAGAATAATGTCTTTTAGTGGAATTTCAAGTGTAATATCCTAATTGTGTTGGTGCGCATAGTGCACAGGGTATTTTGTTAGTTTCTTGTGCAAAATAGTATTCTTTTTGTAAAGTTTGGCTGTGGAGACAGAGAGCTACAAAGGTTTAAAATGCCATTCATGGACTTCACACTAACATGTACCCTAGAGTTGTTGACTGACAGGAAATGAAGTTTAGCCATTAGAGCCTGAGCTACAGATGTCGTCGCTGGAATGGAGGTTCTTGCTCTTTTAATCCTTAGTGCACCTGCCAAAAAGCTGTTATGAGAACTTCTGGGTTTTTTTTTAAATTTTATTTCTGCAGAAAAATTTGATCAGAGTCAAGAGTATATACAGCATTTTGATTTGGAAGTAGTATTTAGCCCCTTTCTGAAAAGAAGATTCTGGAAAAACCTGCTCTTTAAAGCTTAATTTGAATAGGTACATTCAAAAGGAATCCTTAGACCTTAGCTGATGCTGCAGTGGAGCCTCTGAAAAGCTCCAGTTATGTTATAATATAAAAAAGATACGGTATAAAGCAAACAAAAAAAAGTTAACAATAGGGTGCAAGAATCTCAGATGGCACTAGGTAGCTTATTGCTTCTGCTATCAGTGACGCAAAATCAGTTTGTGGCAGCACTAGTTCCTGTATATTTATGTAACTGCGGGAATAAAATCTAATGAGGTTCCTGAAGGCAAAATATTTTAGCACTTGTTGTTGGTTTTTGTTTCCTCCTCTGCCATTTTGGGTTAACAAATTCAGACACAAGAGGAGCAGAAGCAGTTCTAGTATGAATGTGAGTATTGCATATTCCTGCATGTATATGTAGGTGAGAGTGGTGTATATATATATTTTTTTTTAACCAGTGTTGACTGTTCTATGTGCTTGCACGTCAATGTTAGTTTGCGTAAATTAAACCTCAGTTGCATACAGACAATGACAGAACTGCAAAGAGGTGCTCCCTTCTTTTTTTCTATTCTTAGTATTGAACTTAAAAAAAAAAAAGAAAAGAAAAATAATAAAATCCTGGAAGTTAAAACTCAATCTTTTAATTAGGGTATAAAGATGCCAGAAAGAAGAAACAAAAAAAAAAAAAACCAAGAGATCTAAGAGATCTCCTTGTGCCTTTTCCATTCATTCCAAACCTTGTCTAAAAACCTGAAGGTACTACTTGCATTGTTGCCAAGTTATCCTACTTCAAAGGGATGCTCAGGATTTGTAGTATTAGTTCCCCAGAAACCCAGGCTGTGTTTGTCTTTTTTTGTTGTTGTTGAGTTATTTTTTTTTTAAATGCTGGCTTTATTCAATTACTTTTCTATTTATACAGTACATATTAGATAAAGAAACTATATGCTTATATTAGGCATACCTCCCATTCCGTTACAACTTGATTACTTGATTACTTTTTTTTTTTTAGTATAGCTAGAGCAAAACTTCAAAAGCAGTCAGTGTCTTATTCTTGTTCTTCTAATGAGTCGTTGTTCGAAACGGCATCTAACTCAACAATATCCATCCTCAACCTGGCCTTTCACAGCTGTCCATAACAGGACATGGTTTTGTCAGTTCCTTATTTTAAAAGAAAACGTTTCCTGTTAAATCTCTTGCATTAGACTCACTGCACCGTGACCTGAAGCAAATGTTTGTCTCTTATTTCATAATATGGGCCAGCCGGGGGAAGAAAGCAAATCTGAGCAAATGGAGATGATGTACATGTCTTGCAAAAGTAACTGTAACCTATTTTTATCAGGGTCCAATCTTTTTCCTACATCAGAAGGATGTAAACCCATATAAATAGGGCCTGCACAGGTTCTGACATAGATACGTTACCTGCAACGTGGGTATTAGAACTTTTGTCCATCAACCCAAAATTTACTGAATCTCACAGAACTGAGTAAATTGGCTGAATTCAGCAATGCCAGAAAAAAATTGGGTAGAGCATCTTTTTATGCATGAGGGCAGGAAATGTTTTAATGAATTGCTACCTTTGCCTTTCAGGTGGCTGCAGAACTACACCTGGGGCATCTCTGGGAAATGTAGATCTTGCTGTTGGCAGAAGGTGGTATGTTGGCTGCTCAGCAGCAAACCAAGTGAGAATGAGTCCTGGCATAAATAATAACGGCAGCCCTGGTTATGTAGGGGGTGAAGTTAATGAGCAATGTTTTGCCTTTGACGTCTGTTTCTGGCTTTCCCTTGTTGCATCAGATGTTCAGCCTTTCAAATACAGATCTCCAGGTTGGGTTTTGCGGCGTGGGGCTTCCATGGCCCCAGCTGACAGCAGGGAGGTGAGCAGTTTCTCGCTTTTCTTGGACTGTCCGATCAGTTTTTCAGTGTGCTTTCTGATACAGCTCAAATGTAGTGCGTTGTGGGTGTCTCTACTTCTGTCCTGAGACTTCTCTCAGGAAATAGCTAAGCTAATTTTAGAAGCAAAAACAGTTGAAAGAGGCCCGTTGCAAATGCAGCCAGAGTATCTCCCGTCTAATCAGTTATGAAATCTGATTGATGCTAAAGCTTTTTTTTTTAGCAGAATGTTTATTAATCTTGAAGGGGGTGGGGAGAAAAACAACACAAGAGATCTTTTACGAGTCAGACATAAATGAACAGAAGCTCTTTAAAAATGAGCTTGTGGGAACTGGGAGATTGATGTAATACATCACAGGGACAGAAAGGCCAGACGACAGCTTTCCGAGTACATGTTGGCATAAAATCAGATAGAGAGAAAAGAAACTATGGTACTTTTTGCCTGACATGACCTGAGGAAAAATACTGGCTGTTGTGCAGCTCTTGCATGCTTATCGTGGGCATATCATGTTCTATAGTGATTAAAATACAATTTCTGGTGACAGCAGGAACCCAAATGCCCTTCTGAATTGTGTGCAAAGTGCGACAGTTGTTCCTTCAGCCCAGGTCATGTTTCAGTGTATGTTTTAGCAACAGCTTTTTATTGCATCTGATTCCTATATTGATGCTCTGAATGAAAATACAGGAAATACAAAGTCTTATAGCAATATTCTGTTTATAAGGGGGAAGGTAACCTGTTGTCAGAGTCCATGAACGTTGCATGGATTCACACTGTGCGAGGAAGGCAGGGAAGACAAAAACAAGATGACTCTTCTTTAACATCTTTCATCTAAATTCTTTTCCTTCTTTTTTTCAGAGTTGTGTTGCAGAATGAACAGCTGCAGGAGAATACAGGAGAATGCTTTTTGCACCATGAGTAGAACTAGTGCTATTTTCATTACAGGACTACTGTTGAAGGATCTTCTCTTCTTAGGCTTTCTACAAGAGCCTGTGAGATGAAGACAGTGCTAAAGAAGGTGTACAAGCCTCTTCACTTGTGTTCTGCCATGTGTCTCATCCATTTTATGGTGTCTGCTCCTGAATAAATCTTTACCGTGTTCCAATTCACCCACCTGGGTTGGTTTTAGTTTTTTTGAACATATTGAGGCTTTTGTCTTATTTGAGTCTTAAGTAACTATTAGTAGACTTGAAAATGTTACTGGGCTGCAGGCATGAGAAACAGACTTTAACCTAAATAGACTAGGTTTGAAACTTAAAGGTTTGAGCCTGGCTTTAAACATTCACGAATTTTTGGCTGCATATTGTAGCCCAAGTTACAAGGTACCACATTATTTGGAACTGTACATACATTTCTCCTCTGATTGCTACGTGCGAAACAACCAATTTAATCTCATTTTCAGTAAGATGATGCTTCCTGGTCTTCCTTGTAATCAGCTTCAGAAAAAGAGTATTTTGTACTGAGAAGAACGAGCTGTCATAAACCTAGTGCCATTCTAGAACACTTTGTTACAACTGATTGTGCCTCAAATGTCGTCTTTGGGAAGACTTTTTTTATCTATCTCTTTAGTCTGGGCCAAAATGAACACTGATGAGCTATTTCTTGTGCGATTGAAGTTCTCAGAGCACAACTGATAACAGCAGTAACAGTCATGTAACGTACAACTTGTTATAACTCTCTGCTGTAGAGCTCTTGCCACAAACTTTAGTGAGAACAAATGAGTCTGTGCTGAAAACTCTTGACAAATCCTATCCAGAGCATTTTTTTGAGAACTGCAGGACCTATTCAAGGATATATGTAAAGACCCAGCATGAGGCATGGGAGTGAGAGCCCTAAGGCAAGGAAGCTTTTTCACTATTCATGTTCTTAAAATTATTTTGGCGCTCAAGTCATTTCTGAGCCAAAAACAATCAGATATTAAACTTCAGCAGACTTATGAATCATAGAAATGTCAGAATTATTTTGGGGAATTGGGATCCTTCGTTATAACCACATATTTTGCCAAGATATGATGTGTGGCTCCAATTCAAAGAAACTGTAAATATTACAATTTACCCAAATTATTGTTCCCTTGCTATGCCTAAACTTCAAAGAAAAACAGTTTCTTAATAGTTTGTATGAGGCTATAAATATTTTTTTTATTGCATACTGAGAAAAGAATAGCATTTCATGAGTCATACTTATTGTGGGGTCTGTGGACAAAGCTTTCAAGGCCTGATGTGTTCCCACAATGTGCAAAAGCCTTAAGGTTCAACAGTCTTGCTTCTTCCAACAAGAAATCAAAGACAGATTCTTAAAGTACTCTGACATGAATAGCTGAACCTACTTCAAGAAACGCCTTGATCACTAAGCTGCTATCAGATCTGAGCACAGGAAGGGAACTATATACAAAGCCTCGTTAAGGGTCAGATGAAGAAAAATGTTTGTCCAGAAATTTCCTGGGTTTGCTTGGTGTCATCAGTCGGTGTGTTGGAGGTGATGAGTTTACTGAATGCTTGGGGGGTTTTGGTTTTTTGTTTTGGTTTTTATTTTCAGGGTTTTTTTCCAAATGACTTACTCGAAATGAAGCCTGCTTAAACGAAGTGATACTTGGCCATAATTTATTGCAAGTGACACAGTCCTGTTCTGTTACACCTCTCTAATCCTGCTGAAGTCCATGGCAACAAAGAGAAGGATCTGGCCGCCTTTATTATAATTTAAAACTCTGAGCCACATTGCAAGATAAGCTGTCTTTATACCATTTTGGTCAAAGGTTTTAATGTTTCTCTCATATGAGAATTACCGGATGTGGAAATTCCTATTAGAGTGTATTTTTTGCAAAAATGACAAAACCAAAACTTGAAAAGACAGCACTTCACTTTACCAGGTGTCCAATTCTTTGCCTACATAAATATCTTCTTCAAATAAGTACCTTTCTGGGTAATCTGAAACAGCACTTGGTCCTTCCGGTACTGCAGGTGTTTTGCTGTCATACGTAAGCATCAAAAGATGTGAAGTTCAGTAGATGCATCTAGATGTTTAGCCAGGTCTGGCTTAGCTTGAAGGTTAGTGGCAGTATTGTTCATTTTGTCTGAGCAACAACTGAAATAATAAACCGCATTCCATCATTTGACAGAGTTTTATCTTCTGTACCGATCTGACAGAAAAGAGAAGTGATCAGAGCTGCAGTAAGGACGGGATTGCTAATGTCTGCTGGAAGTGATTGAGTGAGGTTCTTTCTTTGAAGAAAAGCATCTTCAGCTATTTCATCCAGAAACATCTATCCATTTTGCAACAGATCTGAGGAAAGCGTATGATACACTGAACCACACTGAATGATCTTCTGACTGACCAAATCTATTCCATAACATTGACAAGGAGCCCAGTAAATACATATGGGAATCATTTCCATTTGTGTGCGAAAGCAAATATAACTGACCTTGTAGTGCATTTCTGCAGACAGTCACATCTATGAACTTTTCTTCTGCAGAGATTGCATTCAGATTGCCTCAGATGTTTTGCCCGAACACAGAATGCTAAAATGAAACTCTCAGTTTAACTGTTCTTCCCCCTTTCAAGATGAGGTTCTCTTGAAAAGCTTGGGTTTGTTGATTTTGCCCCTACTTGGGAGCAGAAGTGTCTTCTCCCCGCTGTGCTTCCATTTTCTCCTTTGCTACAGTAATAATCTCTCATTCCGTTCAGTCTGGAGATTAGAGAGGAAGATGCTATATTACCATAGAGTATTTTTTTAATTTCTTTTTGAATCATATTTTTACAGGATGGGGAAAAAGTACTGTAATTGATCTTGTATGATACATTCAATAATGAAATGTAATATTTAAGATTTCTAGATGAGAGCACTGAGATGAGGGATCATGCTACCAATCTTTTAGTAACTACCAAAACGCGGTAAACACTATGTGAGAACAGATTGCTGAAAATGATAGTAACTACAGTTTGTCAGCTTGCAAATTATACACTACTCCAAGGACACTTTGATTTACGTGAAAAGGCAACTTTCAGAAATCCTGCATGTGGTTGAAGGTAAGAAACATTTGCATTGATTCAGTTCTCGTAGAATTTTCCTATTGAGTTGTCATCTTGCACTGGGCTGTGTGGGTGGCATGTTCGGGTCAGCACAGGGGTTCGGTGGTTTGCAAGCGGCAGCCAGCCCTGAGTGTTCTGCTGTCACCCGCTGTGCCAAGAGGGAGTTCAGTGCCTGCAGAAGGAGCAGCTCTTCTCGCACCCTCTCCCTCTCTGCTCGCCTGTTCACAGAATTTGCAATGGTTTTTTGCAGAACTTCTTGAAGTATCTTCCTGTTATATTCTTTTTACTCTTCCTAAGTATAATTTTGCTCTACTTGATAAATGTCAAATAAACGATGGGGAAATAATTGAACGCATGGGAAATCTGCTTTTAGCGCTGGTGGTTTTTTGTGTAACTGCGCTGTCAGTTCCATGAAACAGCAAGATACTCAAGCGGATGTTCATCTTGTTTACAATTAGTAAGTGACTGCTTCCTTGGTATCTCACCTAACACACGAGTGTCAATACTTATAGGGGGTTTTCAGTATGTCATGGGGTACTAATAGCATTTCCATGCAAGGGATCATGATTTTCCACCATCAAGAAATCAAAAACTTTATTGTTGTGGGGTAGGAGATACTGGTAGCAACTAAAAAACAACGCTAGAACAAGTACACAAAGGTTGACTTTGTATATCTTTCACAGGCATTCATCCAAACCAAACCATTTCCGGTTCAGGCTGAAAATTAACAGGTTGAGATAGCTGAAAGCAGACACAGGGATGCTACTTAAGGACAAGCTGAAGTAATAAGAAAGTCAGTTTTCTGTATCTGTCCTTCCCTAAGAGACCAGCTCAGCTCTTTGGGAACAGCTGTGAAAATTCAGATTAACCTCAGTAGGAGATGAATGTAAATATTAGCATGCCTTGAGTAGTACCAAACAGATGCCGGTGGATCAGCTCCCTCTATGTTTTCCCTAGCTAGTGTCCCAGTTTATCCAATGCAAATTTAGCTTTAATAAGAATTGGTAGGTAGAGGAGTCTGGGTCTCATGTCTATAGCACTGGTCTGTGATGCTAGGACTCTGTTCTGTTTGGCTCATTAGGAGAGCAGATTTCCACAGATTTGCAAACTTCTGCATTTTCAATCTTGCTACCAAAATTCTTCCCAATAGCCTCAATTGGACAGACATACCTTGCAGCTCTGAAGTTAACCAGCTTAAACCAATCAAATTCCATCTTGGCATTTTTTAGGAGGTTTTTTTTTGCCCTAACCCTCTCCTTCTGAGATGTTCTTTCAGGATGTCACTGTTGTACTAGTCAGGTACTCTTCCTCTAACTCCAAATGCAGCCTGTTGCCAGGCCACAGGTGTTCTTTCGGTCTTAACTTGAAGAAATATGTGCAGAAAGTGCTCACTGTTTCTTCTCAATATTTCTTCCCATGGGTGTTAGCACTCATTATTGAAAACAGGCATCTTGTTTCTAATTTAAATGCACCTAACTTTTGGGGTTTTTTTGGCTTTTTATAGTAAGCAAACAAGCCTTTCCCTCTAAGGGCTGACTTTGCCCTCTTTTTTCATGTGCAACTGGTAAATTGTGTTCCTATACTTTATGCCAAATCCTTAGATTTCTGCAGAAAACCTGACAAAAGTTAATGTTTTTTTTCCTGTGCAGAACAATCTTCTGTAATCCATAAAGGGAAAATAAGGATTTTTTTTTTTTTATTTATCTGTTAAATTCATGTGAGTGTTATTCAAATATAAAATACATACAGTGGTGGGACATACGGAAATCTTGGAATTGTCAAGTTTAAGACTAGTAGATGTTAAACGACCAACAATTTCTCAATACTATTTCCTAAATAAGGCTGAAGGATTAGTGATGATCTCTTTGCTAAAGTTCTCTGCTACATCGTAGGATATTTATTGATTAACTTGTTTATTGGAGATTATCGGTCAGTGGATATTTTCAGACAGGGTTGCTGAGACTATCAACTCCACTGACCTACAATAGCTTTAGCACTTTTGAAGTTATGGCTCTAGAAATGGAAGCTCTGGTTTCTCTTAAAGTTTAATAACTAAAACCCGTATATATTTCTGAGGCACAAAACAGGGACTGTTTGTTTTTCACTGAAATGTCATGGGTTTGTACAAAATGCAATCTTTTTGTTTCTCTTGGTCACATAATACACCAGCTGATGATAAAGAAAGTACAAGAAAAAACCCTCTATAGTTTTCAGATCTCATACTATTTACATTAAATCAGTGTGAAAGTTAATCCTACAGCACAGGAGAAAGGATCGTGTTATAAAGTCTTTGCTCAGACAAAATGTTGTTTCTAACCGGACTTTGTATGATGAGATTGAATAGACCTTTCAGTTGGTTGACGTATTTTTATTTCTTGCCTGGAGGACAGATGGAGGGAGGAGAGAGAAACAAAGGAGAAAGAGGAGAAGAATTTATCAGTACATTTAAATAGATCAGCCATAGAAATCACATGTGCATCAAACGCATCTGGTCCTGTTCTTTTAGTTTGAAGATCAGGATAAAATATTGAATCACTGGGGTCAGAAAAGAGCAAAGGCAAGGGAAGCCAAATCCATTGTCAGCAAGTATGTTTCCAAATATAGTACAGTTTAATTGTCTTTCCTTGTTAGGCCTGTTTTCTAGGATTTAAAAATAGCTGTGAATGCTCTTTAATCAAGACTTGCCAACGACGATCTGGCAGTGACCTGTGTTGAGCACCCTGCAGGTCTGTGCTGTCTGGGTGGTCACAGCGGGGACAGATTTATGAGTTTTCCTGAATGTCTCCTGGACAGCTGGGAGGCCGCCGTTCTTTTTGGCATACAAATGAATGCCAGTTGCAGTAGTGACAGAACTGAAAGTTGGGCCGTGCCCTTTGCCTTCGGACAACTACCTCCAGTGCAAAACAAAGAGGTGGGATTTATCTCACCCACTTTTTGATGTATAGGTGCTGTTACTGAGCTGCTTGCCTAGCACTGCACTAACAGTGCAGAGAAATATGTTCATCTGGGCTGTCATTCACCTGCTCTATTTTAAACATCTTTCCATTTAAGGCAGAGTAAACAACTTTGAAATGTCTATTCTTAAATTGAAATGTCTAATCTTAAAAGAAAGCTAAGCAGTGAGTCCAAACAGAGGATTTTTTATTTAGGAGTATGGAGTTGGGCAAAACCCACTCCCCCTCAAAAGAGGCTGTTGATAGAGCCTCCTTTCTGCTTATTCTATTCATCAGAGCCCAGACAAGGATGTTAATTTTGCAGCACTTAGTTAAGATCCAAAAGAGGCCTTTATGTCCTCTGGGGACCTGCTGGAGGAGCTGCTGTAGTGGCAGGTAAATCAAATTCTCCCACCCCCGGCGCTTCTTAGCTCACACTCAGTGGGGACAGAAGGCCGGAGTGCAAAATGGCATCTCCTCCCTTTACCTCTTCTCTCCCCTCATGCGTAATATAAGGGGAATTACCGCAATATATACCCGGTTTTGTTAAAATATTTCAAACTGATGTTTATCAAACTCTCAGATTTATACCATGCTGGTCTAAAAGATTTATGTCCTGTCTTGCACTGCTCTGTGGGAAAAGAGGGATTATGGGGAGGAAATGTCCTAGTGATTCACAAGCATCAGTAAGAGTTGCTAGTTGGTCCAAAAGAATTCTGCCTACCCCTTTAATTTACTGTATTCAGATCTGTGATTATTTTCCAGTGCTCTTCCTATTTATACTATCCTTAAACTTCTCTAAAAAAGTAAATGAACTATTGTTTCTCCAACTGTTTAAAAATAATTTCTTGCTACAGGCATTAGCTTATTTATGTAATTGGGCCAGATCTTAATTGAATGTATATCTGTATCATTCCACTAATTTCAGTGAGAAAGAACACATTAGAACTGGTAACAGAACTGGAACTATGCTGATTGGAAGCAGCTGATGGTACGACCCACAAACAGCAGAAATGTCATTATACATGTTTATAATGTCCTCTGAAATGGAATAAGAAAATTATTGAGAAAACGTCTGGAGGGAGGAAAATATTGCATTATCTCTGCGTATTGTATTGTCTTCTTCAAAAATTACTCTGAAGCAAGAATGACTCATTTTGGAAAACAGAGAATGTAATGAAATATCCATGAAAGGGCTGAAAACTGGATGGTTACAGTGACTACTACAAATAGATTTCTGTAAGCTTTAATGGGGGATTTCAGTGAAATATCCAGGTGCTGACCTGGTCAAGTCATTAAATGTATTGGTAGGTGGGGTTGCTGGAGTTTGATCTAGTGGAATAACTAAGAGTTCTTCAGACACAGGAAGTCTTACAGTGTGGTCCTTATTTTGGTTCCCATTGCCCCTCCTGCATCTCTCTTCTTTCTCGCACTGCCTTGTTTATAACTTTTCCTTGTGTGCTGCAGGGTAATAGTAAATGTCTGCTAATATCATTAAGTTTGTGCTTGATTAAAGTAAATGAGAATGGGGTGGGGGAAGAAACCTGTGCAGTCAGAGGAATGCTTTTATAATCTGGTAAAATATTCTCAAGAAGAGAAAAATAATCCCTGTGAAATAACTCTCTTCCTAAATGGTCAACAGTGTATTAGACTCTGGACTGGTTCTTCTCAAAGACGAGCTGGTCATGGAGCTCATCATCAGTCATTTCTAACAACATCAAGGCAACCAGAGTTATGGAAAGTTAACTGCTACAGATATTTCTTCTTTTGCTTGGGATTCAAGTTAAACTTCTTTTTTTTTCTTTTCTCTTCCCCCCACCCCTCAAATATTATTGCATTTGAGATCTCCCTCTATTGTACAATCATTTTGAAAACTGTCTTAACTAATTTCTTCAGCACCTTTTACCTCTTCGGTCTCAGTAGAAATATTCAATTACAAGCTCTTTGATCTTACCCTGTGGCTTTGGGCCAATAGCCCTGGTATTAAGTTAAGTTTTTCTTAAGCTCCAGCCTTTTGAACTCTGACGTGCAGTGAGAGGGGCACTCATAAACACTGATGAGGAAAAAAGTAGTGTCCCATTCACATGAGCATTAGTTGCTGCACACAAAACTTTATGGGGCCGTAAAGTTTCATTTCTTTCCTCTTCCTTGGTTTGAAAAGTTCTGATATTTCTTGTTCTCTATTGTTCCATACTATTTATAACCTCTAGCTACCCAGGTCATCCTCACTGTAGCTCCCCTGCTAGTTCAGAAGAATGTTATTGTCTGCTTTCTGTCTAAAATTACTCTAGTGTGCTTTATCTTCTCTGTTTCCTCTTATTATTCTTCCTCAAATCATTGTTCTTGAGGTTATTTCTAAAATGAGTGTATTGATTTCCTGTCTCTCCCCCTGTCTTTTGTTTATTAAGATGATAAATGTTTTAAGAAAGTCTGTCGTTTGTTACATATATTGGATCTCTCTTTGATCGTACCAGAAAATCGCTGCACCAAATTTAAGAACTGAATCACGAGTGTAATAACTGTAGAAGAGACGTTGAACACCTCTGTGTTCTTTGTTTCATTACTTCATTTCCAGGTTGCTGGTATCGAAGGACTATTTGTTTTCTAGGAACAGCGATACGAGGGTCTGCATTTACATCTCTGAAACTAACTCCCAGTAAGTGTCTGTCAGACAAACTGCTTCTAAAAAGCTGGGGCTGCAACTAAAGAAATAAAGACATAAATCTTCTTACATTTTTCTTTAGCTTGTAAATTGGATACGTTCAAAGCCTCAAAGTTTCAGGTCTATGCTACTTCTTGACCATTCAATCTTCAGAGTTAAATGATCCAAAGCCAGAAGTCCACTGCAGTTCGTAAGTGCTGCGAGTGCTTCAGGAAACCGAAGTTTTGTTTTCCTACCTGGAACCCTATGCCAGCCTAGGTTTCTTCGACCTGGTAAACCATTAAAAGTTTTGATCTAAAAGTGAATGTTTTCTCTGGCAGTTCTGCACTTTCGCTTGCTTAGCGCCAAGTCTTAGTTGGTGTAAACTCGCGTACCTCTGCTGCTGGGGGAACCCCCTGCCTCAAGGTGCAATGCCCTCACTGATAAGTATAACCCTTGTCTTTCGATCAGAACTTAGTATCTCATGTCTGTCCACTTCTGCTGACATGCTGCAGTTAGATTTCTCTGGAGAAAGGCAGTCAAGGCTCGTCCCGCAGAATGGAATGGTCCTTGGGTGCAAAGGAAGGGAAAGGGGGCACATGAGCGACTGAAAGCCCATATGAATCTGGGGAGAGAGAAGAAAGGAGCTACGAAAAAGAAAACTGGATGAAGGGCATGGACCCACAAGAGTGGGGGAAGGTGGAAATGAAGAGGTGGATGCTGGATCTTGCTTGTTTACTCAGAAACATCAGGAGGACGGTATCCCAAAGCATCCTGCTGGAGGCAGAGCCTGGAGCGCCCAGATCCTGTGTCTGAAGGGCAGCGTGGGCAGTGCTGGACTTCAGAGCAGCTATGGCACGGCTAAAGGATGGGATCTAAATAGTCATAACAAAAGATAACCCAGCCCATGTGTTGGCATATGTCTGGATACCATTGACTTGAGTGGAATTTCACTCCAGCAGAGGTTTACTCCAGTTGCGGCACTATATTTGGAAAGATAAACATGAACGTATGCTTATATCCTGAATGTAAGTTAATCAAGTTAGATAAGAGAAGAGAAAGTAAATATAAGTAATACTGTAGTCCAGGATGCCAGCTGATCTTGTGATTTGACAGGTCACTTCTCAATATTTGTTCTGCTAAAAGGAAAACTTGTGTATTTCTTTGTAATGTTTGTGAATGGATTCATGTATTTGCCTTTGTGCTTTTCTGCTGCAGCGCCGTAAATGAGATAATGAGTGATTAGCGTACCCTGCTAACAACGTGAGCACTCTGAGTGACACACCAACTGCTCCCACTGAGGCCCAGCGATGAATGTAGCAAGAGGAAGATGCGTTACGCGTACAGTATGTAAAAGGATCTGCGGGGAGTTGAGGATGTTTACACAGCCCTAAAGAGAACAGGTGTGAGTGTGACTCCAAAGAAAACCCAACATCCTGTTTATCAAAGGAAGTCTCTTGTTTTTTCATGGAACGAGTTGTCCTTGTGTTTGCATCTCTGGACGAGAGAAATGGGGAGCAATAGTAAAAATAGCTGCAGTATCCAACCTTGTTCCTGAAAGCTGCTTTGCATGGGGGGTGGTTGAATGGCTCGGCTCAGGCGGAAAGAGGTAGTTGTGCAGTCAGCTCCTGGGTGGGAGTCCTGCTTTATCTCAATGCAATAGAATAATTTCCATCTGTTTGGTTGGAGCAGAAACCCTCTCTGTTTCTGACAATACTTGGCATAGTGTTGACACTAGAACTACAATTTTTCCATTGTTGTTTTGACCCTCGGATAACTTCTTTTATGGACAAAACCTTACTAGCGTGCAGCTAGAGAACGTGCAGTTTTCTGTTTAGTGTAACTGGCATTCTGCCACGTTGGCTTTTCTGCTGCATTTTCATTAGCAGAAGGAAACTGCAAGACAGTGACTGTACGTAGACGACTTCACTCATTTCTAGTAAGGCCTTGCCGACTGGCACCAGAGGGTGATGTCCTGGCTACTGGAGACATAAGCTGTAGAGTTAACTCTATGTCTCAGTGATTTCCAGGTCCAAATTAGAGATGGAAACCCTTTTTTGTCTTTTTCAGGCCAGTGAAAGTCATCTTAGGCTCCCCAAGAGTCAAAGAGCATTTTTTTTTTTTTCCATCTTGGATATAATGACAAACAATAAATATTCTATTAGGCCCTACCAGGGCTGTAGCAACAGCAACGCAGAGGCTGTGATGCATGTGTGCAGCTTCCCAACGGGTTTTATTCATGATGCTCACAGTGGAATAAGGCCACGTTGCCTCTTGCCCAAGAGAGCTTGGAGTGGAAACTCAGTGGGGGCCGGACACGGGCTGACTATCGCAACGGCTCCCTTGTGTTGTGAGGGATTGGGAGCCCAACCGGGAACAAGGAGTTTCGGGGAGCGGGGGTGCGGGATCCAGCCTGGGGGTGTCAGCAGCGGTGGGAGGGAAGAAGGAGATGCAGCTGGACAGTCACCCTTCTTGAGGAAGAAGGAGCATGTTTGGGCAATGACTTTGCAGAAAGAAAATCTGCAGGTTTAAGTTTGATTGGCCACAGAGCATTTAGACAAAAAATTTAATTTAAGATGTAAAAAAAAAGAAAAACAAAATCATAATTTTGCTAGTTTTAGGCACGTGCTGCTATTCACATATGGTAAGCCTGATTGATAGCTTTTTTTTTTTCTGAATAATGGCAATAATGAACTATCTCTGAAAAGAAAACACACCCCTTTATATATGCTGCAAAGCTGTTTAAGCTGTATTTGCAAAATGTAACCCCTAACTGAACTTTGAAGTGTCTGCTTCTAGAAATACAAGCCAATGCCTTTTTATAGCAGCATTCTGACAAGGATAACTTATGTATTTCACAGTATAGAAAATCCTGCAGGCAGTGTTATTTTTAGCTGTGTAACCTTTAAGCATATTCGTCTATATACTGGTAAATTAGTTTTTAACAGGTGAATGACTTAATATAGCAAGGCAGATGAATTACAGATGTGGATAATGTCTGTCCAAATTGCTTTTTTTCCTGGCTCTAAATTATTCATCTGGGATGGCCAGAAGCCAGCTATGGGGATTATTGATAAAAGTGAGTTAAGAATAGATTAGAACATTTCTCTTGTGAAGTATAATGTTTCTCTGTTGACTGCGTTATTTTTCCATCTTCCATTAAGCGCTACAAGCCAGACTTTTTTAACCCAATTTTAAACTGTTCATGTTCTATTTAAATTATATTATTATTAAAGCTTCAGTTCCTTGTTTATAGGGTGAGGGATGTTCTTTTAAAAGAAATAATGTTGTTGTAAGCAAGAAGACAAACATTTCAGCATTTTGCTTAGGGTTACATTTTGTGGAGAAGTAAAACTCTGCTTTTCTAAGGACTGGCCAGCTGGGTGGCTGAAACGTGCAATACCCATAAATTTTAGTCAGTGGTGCAAGTGCAGTCAGTGTTGCCCTGTGAGTATCAAAGTTTTAGACCAGCTGTGGGATTGTATAGTTTTTTGTTGTCTGTCTCTTTTTTCATTATTGCTCTTTATTTTTAATAAATCTCAATTCCCGAGAAGATTAAAAAAAGTCTTTGGCCTGAACCAAAAGATGGAGAGATGGAGTTACATATGGGGAATTCATTTGAAATGTGATAGTGAAAAAAGCATAATTCATTCTACAGCATAAAATAAATGAGGTTTTCATCTACAAGATGAGCAAGAAAGCTCAAATAACTATGAAAAATAAATGAAGACTGTATAGTGATGTAATAAATGTGAAGTGACTCTGTCCCTGTGAAGGTCGTAAGGACTTTTTTCTACTGAAATGCAGTGAGATAGAGTACTTTGTTGCAGCTGGGATTTATTCAGGCTCCCAGCTGCTATACAGAGGTTATAACTGAAATCAAGACAACTGGCCAGAAAGGTAAAAAAAAAAAAAAAAAATTCACTAATGAGGAAGCAAAAAGGTATAGAAACACTGAGTTGTCCAAAATCCTGAGATTTCTTACAGAACAAAATCAGAGTATTTTAGTTCTTGGTCACCTTTCTCACCTATGTTGTGGTGAATAGCTGTGAGGAAGGAGTGATAAAAACAGTAACATTGAATAATTCTGGTGTTCTGTACCAGAAGTGTGGAGAAAGGACAGCAGCCAATAACCAGGTAAGCACTAGGTGTTAAAGATTCAGCTCTAAACTCTGACCTTGTGTCATCAGCATATATTTTCTTAGTTGTTTTTCTCCAGCGTGTAGTCAAAATAATTCTTTCTCTTATGTATATTGTCAGAATTATTTTATTTGTTTCCACGAATGCTTTTTTCCAGTCCTGAGATGAACATTTTCTGTTGTGTACTGCATTTCCATGTGACTTTTAACTGTAAAATAACTGTAAAACAAACTGCAATTCATCAGCTGTGCTGGTGATACAAGAGAAAGCGTCATCCTAAACATCTTTCCTGGCAGCCTCCCTGCTTCTGATCTTTTTCCAACTCTAGATTTCAGAGCTATTGGATAGAGTGGGTAACTTGATAATACGAGTAAAGGAAGTTTGTCTTTAGATGAGTGGAGGCTATCTGAGGTGCAGGATGTGTATATGAACATACTGTATTTAACGTGTTCAGTCTTCTTATTTTCATCTCTCCCGTCTTTAAATTCGTGTGTAACTGGGACAACTGGAAATACCGTAATGATGTGAACTGTGGTGGTGCCTCTCAATGAAATGTCGTTGCCATTGCAGTCACTATTCAAATGGTCGTCTCCTAGAAAACAAGATTTGGTAAGAAATAGCAGATGGGGTCTCTGTGGGAAATGGAAGCCGAATGACAAAATGATCTGACATACATAACCTTCACAGAGGCCATGCAATAAATTATCAGAGTTAACAAAGTGTAATCAGAGAAAGTTGGAAGGAGAAGATAGCTCCAGTGCGGTTTAAAACTTATACTGTCTCTCGGAAGATTATTTTTTTTCTCCATTTGTTTATGTGCTAACTTATGATATGTATTATATTATTGGACACTTGCAGGTTTTTAAGAATACTTTTGTTATTCCACCAAGTCTCCCTGCTTCCTTATATTCCGTTGTTATTCTTCATGTTCCAGCCAAGGTATATCTTGATAGCCAGCATGAAATTTTGTAGGTATTCAGCGTTGTTTACCGTGGCAGTCTAGTCAGTGCAACAGCTTGTTTTGCTCCTTTTTCTTCTTCTCTGCCCTACCTCTTCCTTCCTCTGCCCTTTCTGCTCGCTCTTGGCTATGCAGCCCTGCCCCATCCTTGAACTGGTTCTGAACCATAATTGAGCTCATTTATCCTTCTAACATAATGTAAAACATATTAAACTCTTTTTTTTTTTTTTGCCTGGATCATTTTCTGCAGTTTCAATGAGTTAAAAAACGGAAAGGGCCTGACGAGTGCCGGAGCAGCTCCTGGGCAAGCTGGCTGAGAGCAGGGGGATGGCTAGAAAATAAAGGTCTGTGCAGAGGGGGTTTTCAGTGATGTCATGAGCATCAAGCGTTACTGACATCACATCTGTTTGTACTTGTCCTGCTGACAGACTGCGGAGGACCCGTGGGTCTGTATAGAAACACTTGGCCAAAACACACCAGTTGTTTGGTGAAAACGTGGGGTTTAGAGAGTGCAGGTCAGAATGAATGCAGCCAGAACTGGGGAGAGAGCCCTGCCTGGCACAATGGCAAACACTTCCCCGGTTAACCTTGGCACTGTCATTTCCCTTCTGCCCGTATGAAAAGTTTTCTCTTCCTGGACTTTGCATTGTGTTTCCCTGAAACGTTTTGGTCTCCCTCATGGAAATTATGCAAATGTCAGCGTGCGTATGTAAAAAATCTGACAATGGCACAAAAAGTACAGGACTAAAATAGGTTTTGCTGAAAAAAAAAAAGAAAAATAAAAAAATAATTCTGTGTAGCAATGGGAGACCTAATTTCCCTCTTACATATTTAAATCTTTAGGGGATAATTCTGTTTACCAGTCTGCAAAAGCCTCGTTTGAAAAATGAACTATGAATTTTAAGGAAGTGGGTGCACAAATTTTGTGACAACGATGAAGGAGAAAACCCTCAGATCTAAAAGTGAATTCATTTGCTGCCCCACATCCTTAACAACTGAAAGGGTTTTGTTCATGTTTCAAAACAAGCTGACCTTCTAACAGGGGCCAGGCATGAAGCTTTTCGCCAAAGGTGAATGGTTTGGAAAACTGAGCGCGTGTGAAAAGGGAAACAGTGGAAACTATTCTGTGTTTGGAGCGCGCTTGGGCGCTGGAAAGCAGCTATGTAAAAACGTCAGCCTCTGACTAAATAGGTCTGTTTTCTACGTGTGTATGATCAGCCTCAGCTTGCTCCCTGTTCCATGTCCTGTACGCAGGTCGTTGCGATCGCTGCAGTCAATATGTAGGGGTTAGTGTTTCCATCGCTTAGCACTTTACAGCCAACGGCGAATGAAGTAGATGCTGTCCCAACCCTGGCCATAAGTGGAATTGCTCTGCGAAGAGGGGGAGGCTGCAGTTCCTTAATTCAAAGAAGGGAAACCTACTTGGAGATGATAGTGCGTATACAACCCGAAAATTGAGGCGCAGAGAAGCATTTGCTTTGCAGACTTTTCTCTGCAGATCTCTTCTTGCTTCATCCTTCCAGCTGCTTGCAGTGCCACTGTAGAGTCCCTCTTGGGGGTGTTTGCGGAGAGCTGGGGCTCTGCAGCACAGAGCTGCCAAGCATGCTAGAGGCCACCCTGCCCTGTGAAATGTAGGTGTCCCTTTGCCAGAGAGTCTGATGGGCAAGGATCAGGTTTGTCTTCCGTGAGTGTCACTCCAAAACTTCCAGAAGGGAAGCACTGTGACCTTACGTCTAGCAAAGCACGTGAGTAATGCCACTAAAGTCAATATGGCTTCTCCTACTGTTTTACTGGTGGGTTGTGGTCCTAAACTGTGACAGGAGCCATCCACAAAGGTCTATTTTGACGTAAATACAGGTATTACACATTGCTATGTTTATACTTCAGCTTTCCATCCGATTTTAAGCTCATCTAAGAACTCCTGAGGTGTCAGAGGCAGGTATAAATGACCTGAAATTGAGTGTCATTTGTCTGACAGGGGAGGTTAATAACGTTAGTCTTTGAGGGAACTATAGCAAAGAAACATAAATAGGAGCAGAACACTGTGTTCCTTGTTCGGTGTCTTGCACTAATCCTGACATGTGAGCAATCTACCAACATAAATAACGTTATCAGATCAAAATCTCCAGCCAATAATAAATCACTCCTGGCGTTAGCAAGGCTCTCGCTGTACAACAATGTGACCTGCAGTCAGGAAGAGATTTTATATTTTGTCATTGTTGCTCGCACTTGGGAAGGAGCAAGTTGCACCCATACTTGGGAGGTGTGCAGTGCAGGTCAGGAAACACCAACAGAGAGGTGGGAAGGTGTAAATTTATACCGAATATGTATCGATGAGGTTATCTTCCAGCTACCCAGAATAGCTGCGGAGGCTGGGAAGTGTTGACAAAACACAGCAGAAATGGGCGGACAGCAGATGCTCAGTGGCATATGGGTTATGCCTCAGAATTGGACGATATTGATTGCAAACAGCTCGCTCCTAGCTTACACTGGCAAAGGTAAACCTCTCCATACAAACATGTGTAATACTTGAAAAACTGATCATAGGTAGATAACAAAACTGGCTTTCAAAGTTACTGGCATTTCCATCTGCAGAAAAAAAATTGTCTTTTCATCTTAAAAACTGTTTGAGAATAACACTCAGTGTAGAAACCCCAATATAATATATGAGACTATAATTTGCCCCCTTTGAAATAAACTGGATGTGGAAGAGCAAAGTTGAGTAGTATTTTATTTATAGATATCTTGGTGGCAGTGGGTGTTTTGTTGTAACTGAGCGCCTACGTGTTATCAGCATCCATCAATGCATTTCAGATAGATCCCAAACCAGGAGCTCTAGGGTTTTTCCATTCCCTCCTCTGCATTTTCCAAGCCTTTGTAATCCCAATCACAGACTGTATCAAGAGTCGCAATGGGTGGATAAAGCATAAGCAAGAATATGAAGATACACTGTTTCTATCAGAAAAATAAGAAGTATTTGGTTCAAAATTATTGGCTCTCTTGAAGCCAATAGTGAGAATCTACTGACCCCACTGCAAGACGAATTGCTCCAAGAGACCCAGCACAAAAATTCAGAGCTACTTAGCTAGAAATAGCAGGCTGTCTCAAAACCAGGGACAAGATACCACATTAAATACACATATTTACTCTTTGTGTACTAAGCAGAAAAAGAAGGGCATACAGCGCAACAGGGAAGAGAGAGAGAAGGTAACTTCCATTTTATGCCACAAAATCGTATCTGACAACACAGTTCATCTTTTTGTGAATACTGTCAATGAACCTGAAACATATGGGGAAGGAAATAAGAAGGGATTTGCGCTGTTGGATGTAGAGCTGATGGCAGAGGACATTCCCTGTACTTTCTGCACTGTACGGAGGAGGGGGAAGGAAGGGAAGGTTGCATGAAGGCAGCACCAAGCAGTCAGGATTTCCTCCCCGACAATTTCTGGTGAATGCCTCAGAGCATTGTGTGTTACACAAAAAGATATTGCATCAGTGCATAAATTATACATGTACATCTGTGTCAAAAGAACATAATCACAGGTGCAAAACTGGGCATGCAAAAGAAATGCTTGAATTGTGGTTGCTTGTAAAATTTTACTCGGTATATGCATCAAGGCATGGTCTTTAAATCTAGAATTTAAACACTGCTTTGGTTTCCAAAGACATGCTAAATGCATAGTGTTGTCCTGGTTTGGACACAGCTGCAGCCAGCTCGTACCCCCATCTCTGTGCAGATCATTCACAGGTAGGTGACATACAAAATCTGCACGGAACTGGTATTTTTTGGTGCCCTTCTGCATTCTCTAGTTTCTCTACTGCTTTGCCGTTGCACAGTACGTCTATAAACATAACCTGCAGTCACCTTTTGTACTTTCTCATTTTCTCCCCAAACAAGAATGGTCTGGTTTGGACTTTGCAGTAATCGCTGATGTACGAGCAGTCTGTCTCCAGTGATGCAGGAAAGGAGTCGCAACCTCTCTCAATGATCCCGGCTTGCTGGTAGGAGGAGGTGTGGGGCTCTACCTTAAATTTGAAGGCAAAAGTGCAAAACTTTGCACAAACCAAAGGGATTCAGTTATTCACTTAAAGACACGCAGAAATGTTCCGTGGCTGCAGGGTGGTGTCAGAACCAGAGTACCCAAAACAAAACCTGGGTTTCCTGACAGTAGGGGATGGCCACTAATGGAAGTGTCTTCCTATCTTTCCATACAGTGGCTTGCAGCACTGCTCTCTACCTGCCTGGCTCACAGGCATGAACTCTCCAGCTGCTGTCAAACTGTTCCCTCACTTGGAAATTTAGCTCCACAGAGCCCACCGACGGCAGCGAAGAGCTGACTGGCTTTGGAGACCTTCCCTTCGTAGCGCTTTGCTAAACTATCTCAGAGATTTGTATGTGACACTGGCAGTTTCTCTGAAAGAATAATCAGAAGTCCTCAAAAGCATTTCAGGAAAATATGGCAAGAATTTAAGTCTTGTGTTAGAAAAGTTGTTTGTATCATTCCTCTGAGAATTTATTTATAAATAATGTTGTCTTACATTAACTTCTTGTGCACCCAGTCCTACCCCATCGTCTTTCTGGATCTTGAAATGTTTAGATAGAAAGTACAAATATATCTTATTATGCTTTCTTATTTTCTGCCTCTTGCATTTACAAAGATGCAACAAGGTTTGGAGCTGAACTACAGCGCTTGTTTAAAAGTGTACAGTTTTGGGGACTCACATAAAACGTTTGGGTTCTGGGTTCTGCTTGCACTTTATTTTTCCTTTTTCTAAATTTTTCTTCTTGACGTCATCCACATGGAGGAGAGCTTCTGAGTGACTAAAAAGTGATGTAAACCCAATCTATTTAGGCCAGTTGCATCTATGTGCTCAGATCCTAAATCCATGTAGATGCAGGTGTGTGATCTGGACAGTACACTTCAAGATAAAAAACTACCTTTACCCTGGCCTTGACTCGGCATCTGTAACAGCTCCCTGCTCCACTCCAAAGGTTGTCCCCGGAAGCCAGAATAATGTGCTGCTAAGTGTGATTAATGCTATTGGTATTCAGCTCATCCTAACAAAAAACAAACAAACAAACAAAAAAAACACCACCCAAAACCCCCTGAAAATCTTCAGGCCCTTTCATACCACCACTAATTAAATTTCAGATTACACACACACACACAAAAAAAGCCCTCCTTCGTGAGACCTCACGCTAGCTGTTCTGAATTGAGTACAAGGTGTTGCAGTGACAAGTGAGAGACGTGGGTGCCCGACGAGGGACGCACGGGCATTACGACACTCGCTGGAGATGTGACGAATGTAGCAGCCCGTTTTGTTTCTGTGCTAATTGTGAAATCACTTCTGCGTCCTCATGGTGGCAATTCTTACCCACTCTTGCGGTAGTCTGTGCTAGTCCCCTTGTACTTTGTGCGTGACCTTGCTGTGACCGCAGGGGATATGCTGTCCCTGCTGCTGATGGCAGGGGCTGGGACGTGGCTGTCCCCCAGGGACACTTACAAAGACCAGAGGCTGTCTCACCCCTTGGGCTCAGACACCTGTAGATGTTAAACGAACACCCATGCAGTGCCTGTTTCTGGGTTTGCATGCAGCTCCACGCTCGTATCTGTCCCCTCTGATGCCTGTCTGCAGGTTTTTCCATGATGTGCCTTTATTTTGGCAGTTCCATTTCATTCTCTCAGTCTGAAACATGAGGTTCATACATCAAAAGGGGATCCCACCCCCATCTGTGGGGTTGTATCCATAAATGGTATTTAGATTTATAAACCGAGTAAAACAGTTGCTATTTTAAGAAGCTGCTGCTGAAAGTCTGGCTCTGACCCTCTGCAACTAGGTCTAAATAATCATTTTTAAATGTTCCACAATTGGTGAGAGCCTGTCAGCTTCCAGCAGACCCTTCCAGCCACAGGGGCTCCAAACAAAGGCAATGACATTGCACCATTTGATGCTAGTCCTAAAGGCTCATAGTAAGAATTAAAAAGTAAAGACATTTTAAATAATAAGAAAAAGAGGATTTGGGCTGGGGTTGTTATTAGCCTTGTAGTCTTTTGTGCTTTTGGAAGTTGTATTTCAGCCTTTGCTCTGCAACCACGAAGGCTATAAACATGTTTTAAAAAGAAAATTAAATTTGTCATGTTAAACCACAACTCCAAGAACTGTCAGCTCTCATAAAAGCAAAAGAGATCCCAGAAATTAGAAATGCTGCCTGAGTACAACGTGCTTTTAATCTACATCTGGTTCTAAGTCTTAAACTTTCACTTTCCATTTTCCCTTGCCTGAATCTTGTCAAATAATCTCACTGCAGTGCATTACTAAATACCTACTTAATTAACATGCTATGATTGTTTTCTGCTGCTGCCCTGGTAGCAGCGAGGGGTTATTGCCTCACCTCCCTACTTTTACTGCTCCGCTCAGGAAGCTGTGTCACAAGGACTTGTCAGCGCCACCGCACTGACATCCGTAGCTGTGTGCGATGACATCTCTGCATGAATCAAGAGGGAAGGGCAAATTTCAATATGTATACCCTGGTGCGATGCAGTGACTGATGTGGAAAATATTAAGAGGCGGCATAATGAGTAGTGCATGTGGGAGTGCTGGGTGTATGTGGGGCTTCACTAGAAAAAGCTTCACGCTGTCTGACAATTGTTTGAATAAGTCTTAAATCTCCAGAGAGAGAACAAAAAGGCTGCACCTAAGCTTTCTGGGCTGGCTTATGCGAACAGCAAATCAAACAAACAGAGAGGGTTGGGTTTCTGTTCTTAAACTGAATGTTTCTTTTGCTTTTTTGTAGAGTGATGTGTGAGCAGTGAAAGGTGCATCTGTCTACAGCACGGGTGGGATGATGGGGAGTCGATGCAGGTCCCCACTCCTGCTGGCTGGCGGCGTGGGAACGCGCACAGACCCCGCAGTGTAAATACCACCTTCGTGCTCACTGGGACGTGCACGTAAAGCGTAGTCGGCTGCAGGGTTGATAATAACCCCGCTGTGGCTCGCAGCACAAGAGGTTATTAAAGCCCACTCTGTGGGTCAGACTGCGGGTGCAGTGCAAACACCTCCCATGAGAACTATGCACGTAGGTTTAATGCCATGTGCTATCAAGTATTTGAGAGCTCTGAGTCACTTAACCTTTCTCTCGATCACCTAAGTAGTTGGAAGTGATGAAGAGGTTTGCCACCAAACCCTGCCTCGCCACGCGCTCTTGCCCCAACCCGCGAGCTGATTCTTGCGACACCGACATGGAAGGGGATGTAGGCAGCCAACTCGCTTTCTCCTCCAGAAATGCCAGAGCTGGCATCCCACTGAGGGTGAGAATGTGTGGGTGAGAGGGTGGCATTGCAACACCCTAAATATAGATGGGAAGTCCCTGGCTGCACTGCTGTTGGACTGCATTCCAGTCTCTGACAATAGCACATGATTTTCAGACCGCGTTTTTGCAGCATAATGCTGGTTTTACCTCTTTCTCAAGTGCCTTGAGCTATGCTCTTCAAGCCCTGTGTGTGCTACCAACTTTGGCGTAATATAGAAACACATCCCTGACATTAAGCTAGGCAAGTACTTTTATGTTGGAGTGTACATGCTTGCCTGTCATGTTAAATAAGTTTGTCCTGGGCTTTTGCGGTGGGCGTGCAGGAAGAGAGCTTTTAATCACACAGTTTTTTACCATTTGTGAACACCTGCGTTGTTGCCCCTTCCTTATCTGCACAATTCAGCAACTGGCAGCACTGGCAGTGCGTGCTTGCAGGACTGTACAGGAGGGACAGATAAAATATGCGGTTCCTATATAAAAATATAAAAATGTCCTCGGAGATTTCTCACGGGCAGACCATCAGCTCTAATAATCACTCGGCACAGTTTTGTTTGTTTTGTTTTTGTTTTTAAATCTAGCTAGTCGTATATTAAAGCTGTTGATACTTTCGGCCTCTGGATGATCCAGAGTGTAATTACAGAGTGTGCGAGGACATGCTCCCTCTTGTTTGTTTTAGATCTGCCTCCTAGCAGATGCAGTTGGGTGCCAGATGCTTCCCGTATTGCGTGAAGCAAGGAGGGTTTGTTTTGCTTCTTTTTTTTTTAACTTCTCTGCTATTTGAAAAGTTATAAAAAGGCCCCTCTGCCACCTTTTTTTTTTTTCTCAGGTTAAAGTATTAAACCCCCACAAAACTGGCTGTCGGGGAACAAGGTGTGAAGTCCTTCCTGAGGACGGACCCTCCACCAGCTCCCAGCCTGGCCGGGACATGAGTGTGGATCTGATTTCACAATCCGGGTCTTTCTGCTTGTCGTCTTGTTCCCATGGGCTTTTCTGTGGGACGCAAATCTCTGAAAGGGAAAGTTGTCCAAGGCAGTAACGGAATTTCTCTTAAGCCCTCGCTACTGAAGGCAGCGGGAGCCCAGGGAAGCCAAAATTGCTTTTGAAAGCTGTTCTGATGTTGACTGGGGATTTTGTACGTCTCTTAATTTTCCATCTCCTCCCAGTAACGTATGGCAATAAAATAAGGCCTAGCGTTAGGAAATTGCTCTGGAGTTAGCTCAGGTTTGTTTAAAATCTAAAGCGATTCCTGAACGCCTCTGTTCCTGGAACCTTATTCCAAATGAAAGCCCATTTTAGTTTAATGTAATTTCCTGAATGGGCTAAACTAAGTAGGGAAAAGACAACTGGGTACCAGCATCTGAATATTTCTATCCTGGACCGGGTACTGTGGAATATTTTATTCCACATTAACTATTCCAGCAAATTCTCCTGTGAAGAAAATGTTTAATGGAACTGTGGAAACAATTAAACCCCTTTTTTTTTTTTTTCCCAGTAAACTGAAGTATCACTGTAACCTCATTGAATTGCTTCATATTTTTCCAGACTAAGGAACCGAGAAGGATATTTTGGACAGAAAACTCAAAATTTCTGTTATGCTGACATTTATAAATGCCAGTCTTTATACCAACCATCTCTTTTTTTTTGCAAAATCTTGTACCCTGTTTAGATCAGAATCATCTTTGGAGTGACAGGCTTCATTTTATTTTGAGAAGCAAGAAAGATCATAGAATCATAGAATGGTTTAGGTTGGAAGGGACCTTGAAGATCATCGAGTTCCAACCCCCCTGCCATGGGCAGGGACACCTCCCACCAGACCAGGTTGCTCAAAGCCCCATCCAGCCTGGCCTTGAACAGCTCCAGGGATGGAGCTTCCACAACTTCTCTGGGCAACCTGTGCCAGTGCCTCACCACCCTCACAGTGAAAAATGTCTTTCTAATATCTAATCTAAACCCACCTTCTTCCAGTTTAAAGCCATTCCCCCTCATTTTATCACTACATGCCCTTGTAAAAAGTCCTTCCCCAGCTCTCCTGTAGGCCCCCTTTAGGTACTGGAGGGCTGCAATAAGGTCTCCCTGGAGCCTTCTCCAGAGTTATAGCAATAACTTCCCTTTTTGTAACAAGAGTGTGCCAGCCTTGTTGTATGATGGAGCCAAGTCTAAGCCAGGGTGTATTTCTTCGTTTGTTTAAACGTGTCCCCAAAATCTAGGATATTTCACAGAATGAGGTTTCTCGTCTCCAGTTCCCTTAACGCCCACGCAGGGGGATGGGAGTCAGAGAGGCTGGAATACCTTCTCATCACTCATCTACCCCCAAAACTATTATTATTGAACATGGTGACCGTTTTTCAGGCAGCACTTCTCAGCAAATATCTTTCAGGAAGCAAAGAGAGAAGACGGCGGAGATGGGAGGGTGATCTTGGCTGATAACAGGGAGTAGATCAGAGAGAAAAGCTTTTTAATAGCCTGGGGCTGTTCTAGGGCCAGAAGGAAAGATGTGAAGCAAGAGGCTACCTCGGTTGTAGGGGCTGCGCCATCACCCATCGCCACACCAGACCGGCTATGAAAACGTGGCAGGTTCTTCCACAAGAGTTAAAGTCACAGCTTTGACTGCAGTTTGCACATATGCCCAATTAACTCAAAACGAATGGCCCAGAACTAGGTACAACAGTTATGCCCAATTATACAGAAAAAAACGATCCCTTTTAAGTTCAGGATAATACTTTTTTCCTACAACAGCATTGGTTACTCTTGAGGATCAAAGAATTGTAAGCAAGTTTAATGTATATGTGTCTTTTGCCTTTGTTTCTTGTATCCATTGCTGTGGCTTTCCTAACACCTGGTATTGTATTTCTTCCATTTTCATGTTTTAACAGTTTTAGTTTAAGAAATAAATAAATTAACCCCTCCTCATTGTATTTTGCTGCAATCTTACAAAATCCACGGACAGAAGAGGCCTCAGATGGAGCAATGGGAAAAGATCAAGTTAATGCTCCCGTGGATGATTACTTGGTTTCACTTTCAGGCTTTTCTGAAAGGCTGAACTTGAGGGAAATACCAACTTATCCAAAACAGTTGTTTCATATGTCTCTTATCTTAATGTTAGTGAGTATTTGTATTTTAAACACAGCCTTTAAAGATGGTAACTCCTCTCTAAGCACTAACTGATAGGTAGAAATGTATGCTCAGTCCTTGAAGTAAATTGGATCATTTCTCTTTGCACTGGATCCAGCTATTAGTCAATAATTTTGATCTATTACCTAACAACAGTCAGAAAGAGAAATACTTTTAACCAACTACAGAGAGCACAGCTATCTTGTAATGTAACTTGCTGCACTTTATTTTGGGTCTAAATCAAGAGTTGTGCCACTCAGCCTTTTGTATCAGCAGAAATTAGGGCAATTTTTGAAGCTGAGACCTTCAAGCAGAGCTGTAGGTCTTGGAGGGCTTGATCCTCACCCTGAAAGCAAGCGAGACAGTGTTACCACAGGTGTGACTTGATTGAGTTGATGTTGGCTGAGCTTCCAACACCAGCTTGGTTTCAGACAAACCTGGCTTCTTGTGAAAGGTTAATCGGAAATGTAAATGCTGACTGCATGAGGAATCTTTTTGGAAAACACACACCAGATGCTCCCTCTGGGAGGAGAGCGACTGCTACGGAGGTTAATGGAAGGAAAGTTGTGCTGGTGGCGTGCAGCTCAAGATGTACACGTCAGTAACTGGTGATCCCTCAGTGATACAGAAAAACTACATTTTGAAGGCATTTCAAACCAGAAACCTGGCTCCGAGGTCATCTCACAGTTATTGTCTATCCCCTGGATCCAGCTTTCAGTGACCAAGGACAGATCTGTTTTCTTTTCGTAAAAAAGATGATGGACAAAAAAAGACATTTGACGTAGCTGACTTCATTTACTCCTGCCAAGGAGGAAATGTGGGTGAAAAGGATTCCCTGAGTTTTGCAATACGGCAGCTATGGCAGTAAATAGAAAGAGCAGTTGTGGAATCAGAGAAGATTGCGAGAATAAAAATAATTATCATCAGACATCAGGGTCTGGGAAAGGGAAATAACCTGCTACGTCAACTTAGCCAAGTCTTTCGGCATTTCTGAAACTGCAGCAGGGGTCACTGACAGCGCTTCCTCGCTTGATCCCTACTGGCAAGTAATGTATCCCCCGCCTCATTGGGAGAGATTAAATTAGGAAGTATGGGTTGTTTAGAAACATGTATGTACTCTAAATACATTTTCAACGAAACCTTAGCAAATTTTAGGTGGAAGTTGAAGCTGTTCAAGCAAGAACCGTTAAAGCCCTTGCTTTAATCGGAATTGCTTTCTTTGGCCTCGGTCAAAGTGTAAGTCAGGTAACTGCAGAAGAGCCCGTGCAGTCAATAATAACAGCTTCAGCTGCTGCTGCTGAGTTGTGCCTGTTTCCAGTAAATCATTTTCTCTGTTACGGGTAGTGTGTGAGACAGAGAGAATATTTATAAACTACACAGTAAGAAAGATGTAGCAACAAACTGAGTTAGAACTAACCCTCGTCTCAAATATACTGGATCCTTGATTAAATCACTAGGATCCTAACTAGTTTGGGAAGATGTCACTGCTTGGTGGTACAGAAATACTGTAGAAAGCAGTAAATTCAGCTGGCTACCTTAATCGCTGGTAAAACTGGCTCCTGGCAGTGGAATTATACAATCTGATATTTGCCTTATAAAAATTCATACACAGTAGACAGTGTTCCCGATTCCATAACAGCATGGGTTTTACTTATTCTGGAAACTGCACTCGTCACTGGAAAGCCACTAAATACATGAAGATGTACTGCTGGAAGGTATGAATTTGCACCACTGCTTTTCTAGCTCTGTTTGGAAATCAGGTAAGCTGCTTTTGGAAAATGAGGGTGCTGAGCAGCTTTGTCCATTTACACTTTTGTCCGTTTGCATTATGCCAATGACTCAGATCAGGTCATGTTGCCAATGTGCTAAAGTTATTTTCAGGCCATAACTGAACCTTGGACCTCCCAACAAGGCTGTTCAGCGTCAGTACGTATTCAGCTGATCTGTAACGTGAAACCATTCATTGGCTGCTAAAACAGCCAACAAGCCCTTCTCTTTCCTAATGACAGGCCCAAGATGCCCCTTCCCTATTTGGGCATCACCATGTTCACAGCTTTTCCAGTGATAGCTACCATTTGAACGTTGCTCCCACAGTCTCTGAATGTCTCCTGATGTGCTCCTATGTGACTGGTCTGGCTGGGTTATTGAGGAAGGAGGGGCAGAAAATCAGCAGTGCCATTTCCAGATGAATGGCATTCCTTGCGAAGAGGTTGGTGATGTGCCAGCGGAAGGTGGAGGAGGAGTACAAAGGGAAAGTATGACAAAACAGTGACGAGGGACTTGAACCTTGAGGTCGGTCAGCCGCACCTTCCTGTATCTCAGGCCATGGGCCCCCACCAGCATGTTCCTCTCTTCTCCATCACCCTCATCTAGCGTCTGGGTGGCTGCAGGGTAACTTGGATCAGCAATCTGATCCCATGGAAAACAAATCCACCAAAAAAAGAAAAAAATCCTGCCCAAGCAGCTTGCTCATCCAGCTCCGCAGCAGCTGCACAGCTGCTAAATCAGATGCAAGGGCAGTGAGGGACGTGCAGGGACCAGGGAAGGGGAGGGAGCGGGGGAGCACGACCCTCCCACTTCCTGGTAAAGCAGCTGCCGCTGGTACGTCATACCAAAGCGTAACATGAAAACCATATCCTCCATTTGTCTGAGCAAAATTCCCTGAATCTGTGCTGCTAGCAACACCCGACGGAAAGTTCACTGAGGAATGCTGATGCTGTCCCAGCAAAGGCAAATCCTGTGCCCTGTCACTCACCGAATGTGGTGGGGACGGGAAGGATGTGACAAAACAGCTGTCACCAGGCTGGCAGTGTTGCTCAAGGTCCTTCAATATGCATGTCAACAGCATGTTGAGATTTAAAAAAAGCTACCCAAACGTGGCTGGTTTTGGTAAACTGCTATTAAAATAACCCTGTGTATCCATTTGTGGGTATATGAGTTCTACAAGTGGCTTGTTCCAGGAAAAAAAGTAATTTGGGCCGTATTAAGTCCCACAGGCACAAGCTATGCTCTGTTGTCAGTGAAGCAGCAAAGCAGCTGCATTATTTCTGTCCTTGACGAGCACAAGCAGTGATGCTTCTGCCAGCTCCTCTTGATCAGAGGGGGCGAATATTTCCTATCTTTTGGCAATCTACTATCAACTACACCCACGCTTCCTTAGTGACATGTCATCCACACTCCTCTATTGTTCCTGGCGCTAAAACCTCATGCAAACCCTGCAGCTGACATGTTCTTTGCCTGTAAATGGTGCTTTGTTGCCCTCGTATTTGTTTGCTTCTGGTGGTATCAGTTCCCGGTCCTCCCATTGTCACCAGCAGCACCTGCCCGAGCCCAGCCTTCCCCCTGGGGTTGCCACGGGGCTGATGCTCCACCAGCCTGTGCTTACTCAGAGGACCTGCTGCTGTCTTTGGACGTTATTTCCTAACTTGTCGCCTTGTTAATGACTGCCATCATCATTAGTCACTTACTAATTCCTAGTGGAAAATATGTTCAACACGGACTCCCCTCCGAGTCCGTCCCAATTCTACCTGCTCATGTGCGAACAGGGAATGACTCTCCCCTCCCGCTGAAGCCTTTACTCGGTGGTGATTCATGTGGCTGAAGCAAACGCTTGGCAGGTTTGTTCTGGTGGCCAGCCGGTCCCTCCACGACGTCCTGCTTTGGCCATGCTGCCTGCCACATGCCTGTCCTGACGGAAATGCTCTGTCTTCTCTAGGGAAGCCACTTCCCCTGCGAAGGGCGCTTCCCTTTTGTCTCTTCAAGTCCCAGTAATTATGCTGGACTGCTGGGCTGGAGTCATACGTTTGTTCTAAAAGCATACTGGGGACTGCTGAAGCAGTGTTTCAGAGAGGCTCCCCTGACTCTGAGGTTTATAGGTTTCTAGGTGCTAATTTTGGGAGCTGGCTATTACAACCCGATTAGAGGCATACTCCCTGCTTTGCTGTTTCAGTTAAACCTCATTAGCTGAGATCTTCGGGATGCTCTAGATTGGTATAATTGCTCTGTGCAAAGCTGAAGATCTCTATTTAATATTTCCTAATGTATCATTCTGCCTCTTATATATGTCACTTAACCAATCAGCGGTTCAGTTTCCCCATCTCTATCGCAGAGGTGATTAACCTGCTGATGGATGTAAAGCTCCGTGCTCGGAAGATGCCAGAGAAGGGCTGTAGGTACCGCCGGCTGCAGGGCTGGTGGGAGCTGTACAATACCGAAGTTTCACTGCGTTGGTCATCTCTCTGTAAACTCTTAGCACTGCAGAGGGCACAAGTTCAGCAGTGTACTGGGATTATTTGGCACCAGATCCAACACCTTGCTCAAACCCTTGATGGACACTGTAAAAAAAACCAGACTGCTCAACGAGGCTTTACGTTGATTACGATAATTACTCTGGGTTAAATATGACAGGGCAGGTGCGTTAGCTGGGATGTGGGGTACAGCCCATATAGTCACTCCTCTCGATATTGGACATTGTCATTAGTTTGTTGCCCTGATAAATGTGGGGTTTTCTCACAGGAGTGAAATTACTGAAAGAGAATAACTTTTATGGTGACCAGTAGAGCTGATTAAGATATGTATTTCTTCTGATTCCAGCCATAAAAAGGGAAGGCAGTTAGAAGCCACTTTCAGGAGGTTCCCCCACAATTGGCAGGCTTGAGAAAAATATACAAAGAGATTTGCCAAAGTTCTTGTGTGTGTGTGTGGTGTACCTACCTTCTCCAGAAGTTACAGTGCATGAGCACGCCAAGAGACAAGTGACCTTTCAGTGTGCAAAGACTGCTTGTTCCAGAGCACCGCGTTTTTTATACCATTGTAAATTTTTGTTTTTGTAAGGAAACGTACAAAAGGAGAAATGTTTTACAAGTGTGTTTGTGTTTCAGAACACCACACTTCATAAAAATTGTGTACTCTCGTATTTTCCCAGAGCCAAACAGCTCCAAGACATTGTTATGCAAGTGTAATGTTTTAGATTGTGGGGAAGAAATACTTGGGTGGGGGGAGTGGAAAGGAGAAGGGAGGTTGGCTACAAGGGAGGGCTGGTGCTCTTCAAGCTGTTTCAGATTTTGTATCTAAACACTTAGCTCAAATGTTGATCTCCAGGAATATGATCTGTTTGTCTCCTAGGTATTAAATGTCCAAATTCCACTGTTCTGTTCTGGATGTGGACTTCCTAAGGCATGGTGTGATGGCCTGTGCTCGGTGACCACTGCCAGCATCAAGAGGGTCTCTGTGGCTGATTGAAGCCCAGTTTAGCTGGGAACTGCCCTAGGATCCAATTTTAAAGGATGCCAAGTACTGTTCTCACGCTCATATCCACCTCTTTCCAAATCTGCCTGTTGGCAGACTGTGCTGCTCCGGAGCTTAATTATCACAGTCCGTGATGTTGTTTTACAGCACCAACTGATCCCCCACCAGGCAGCTCCGAGGCCCAGAGCACACTTAATCTAGCAAAAGACCCGCAGAGGCCTCTGAACCTTTGGGAAATTGCTCTGAAAAAAAGCTGTGCCACGTGGGCTCTTCCAGGTGTTGGGAACATTTCGCTTTCCAGACTATGGCAAGTGACTGCCAAGGGTTTGAGCTTCTCGGCCTTAATAAAACATACATAGAGTGGTGAGTCTAGGGGATAAACAAAGCATTTCTGCAGCAGCCTGCAGGTGCGATAGCTTCTGTCACGATTGGGAGTCCGGGCCCAATGGACAGTTAGCAAATGTTAGGTGTAGGTAAACGGAGAGGGCAATGTAGTGTAGTGTTGCTTTAGTGCTATCAAAAGATGTATACGCTGTTCCTTCCTCGCTGACTTATGGAAAGAGCCATATGGATGCCGAGCTGACTCCTGGCTTAGAGAGTTCCTCAAAGTGACAGACTTGGCCCAAATTTGTAAGTGTCTCTCTAGAGACATAACCTAGTTGTCAGAATTTCAGCTGAAAATTAATTTGGTCCTTTTGTGTTAGGCTAAGCCAACGTCTTCCCACAGCCAGCTCTGTAGAGCACCTTGTTTTTACCCTCTAAAAAGATGAAGCCAAGAGGCTTTATCAGGAAAATTCTGTACATTTTTCAATAGCTACCTATGTGTTCATACAGGCATTAACCTGTTGAAACAAGTGTGATCTCCATAGCATCATAAAAATGCTGCAGTTGGATCATGTAACTATGCCACTCCACCCTGCCCTCCATAAAGCTCTGTGACACTCTGATCTTAAGGTCAGGGCTCATCTTTTCCTCAGCTTTCAACTGTGACCCATTTACGCTGTGCATATATCTGGCACTTTCATCTCAAAGTGCCGCTGCTGCCGAGTGAGCCGTCCTCTCCTTTTGAAAACAGAAGGTCCCTGCTCCAAAATCCAGCAGCCTGCAGGGAGGACGAGTGGCAAAAGCGAGGTTTCAGTCTGCCGACGGCACCAAAGGCAGCTGGAAGGGTCCCAGCCTGCCTGGCAATCTTTGCTCTCCTTGCTCAGATGCTGGGTCCCAGCCCACACTGGGTATCAGGGAAAGTAAACAGCAGGAACCAACTGCAGCCAAGTCAGGAGACAGCTCAACTTTGCAAACAGACGTATTAAGGCTGGGCGGACGCCAGGGAGGGCAGCCATACACGACAGATAATGTCTCTGACGCAGTACGATGCCTGCTGAGAGCAGGGGAAGCCTTCGACATCTGCACATGCCGCAGCTGCGATGGTCCCAGGACGGTGGGGACAGCTCCCCCCCAGCACCCCTTCACCTCCCGCGCTCAGCCCCATCATCTCCGGCTGGTCCCAGCGAAAGGGTTAACCCTGTCAGCCTTTAAAAGCAGTAGTTGAAACAGGAGGGTGCTGGCACAGCTCCTGGCTGCCCTTCTGCAGTGCCTGCGCCCTGCCATGCTCCTGTTACTTCAATTTCCCTTGGACATCCACAAAAGTGAAGGAACACACCACCTCCATAAACAGCCCACGCTGCTCCCGAGTGCCTTTTCCGTATCAGACAGCCGACTTTCCGAGCACTAAAAATATTGTATTAGTACCACATCCCCTGAAAGCCCAAAGTCAGGCTGCCATCCAAGAAGCCATGGAGCTGCTCTCTGGTCTAAATCCATAATGCAGAAACACAACTTATTCCACTCCGAAGGGGAAAACTGCCTGGGGAACATAAGTACTAATTTCTGTTAATTACATTATCTTGAATGGAATATTTAATATTTTTAATAGAACACCATTTAATTGCTGCTCGTGGGTACTTTGTAGCTGTTGGAAACTCTGATCTAAATGATTCTTTTAATGAAAGATTGCCAAAGGACTCACATTTTAAACTCCAATGTAGGATAACAGTGGGACTATTTTCCCCTGTGTTTCTGTGCTGGCCAGCCATCATTTCCCAGTTATAGCACTCAGGGTAGTGCCAATTAGCACATCTACAGACCTGTGCAAGGCTAACTGCTGAGGGTGTTCACCACAAATCCTACTGCAAAGCCTCCTAAAAAATTCAGGCTGCTACAGGTTCACAAGCTGATGAAGGCATAGAGCTAACACAGTAAGCCTCACAAAAGGGCTCCTTCACATTTGTGTCAGTGCCCTGAGGGCACTAATAGCTTTAATTGCCCTGAGCAGCCCCACCTGGGCCCCCACCCACACCAGCTGCCCATCGGCCAGGGCTCCATTTAAGCTCAGCCTTGAGGGCTGTATGTTTCTCCTAAACTGTTCTGTAGGTGTGATTGTGTACTTGGCTTGATCTCCTGCATGAACCAAGGACCTATGTTACAGGTACATCTCTGGGATGGACCTTGGGTTAATGTAGGAGCCTTGCCTGGTATCTTGTTCTTAGAACACATGAGTGAGTAGGGACACCAGGTATTGCTGTACTGGTGGGATGAGGAGGAGACATTGGTAATGTTTTAGTACCTGAAGGAAAGTGAATTTGGGATGCTGTCCTAGACTCTGACCAGTTCTTCCTGCTTGAATCACAGTAAGTCAAATTTGCTCCCTACCTCCTGCCCCCCCCCCCCCCCCCCCCCCCCACCAAGAAAAAAATCCATGAAGATATTAAAAATACTTCTAAAGGTCACTTTTCTGCTCCGTGCAAGTTGCCAAGTTATGAAGTCTCATCCAAGAAACCTTCCACACACATGTGTGCCTATAAAACCCTTTAAACCGTCATTACTGTCCCCTTCTCCAAGTGGAGATCTGGAATTTCAAGTGGAAATACAAATTTTATTTATAGTCTTGGTACACTTTTCAGCCACAACAGATAAATACATGGCACAAGAGCACTGTGTTGCCCTTTGTTTACTGAGTGGCATTGCTTTACCATTCGGCTGGAGTGGTGAGTCAGTGTGGCTGTTGAGCTCACCCTGTTCTCAGAGGTCCTCTCCAGCCTTTGGGCCAGAGGGCATCTACTGAGGGTCAGCTGCTTTGGTGTCGTATTTTAGGAGATTACTCTACATGTTGTCCTCTTGATAGCATAGAGGACTTCCTATCAGGTTGTCCTATGCCACAGTGCCAGCACAAGCGCTTAAAATAAGTTGTTGCTGGGTCCAGACAGTTGAAACTTGTGACCTAGTTTCCCAAAATCATGAGATTGGCTTGGGAAATTAGATATTTATTTCTTAAGTGACTGCATTAAGTTGTAGTTTGGGGAATTACCAGAGATAATCCAGTTGCTGTTTCAAATTTTTCTTCATAATCGTAAGGGTGAGAAATGTACATTTTGTGACATGAAAGCAGGGGATTTGCTTGCCTCTAGCAGATAAGAAAAGTATCAAATATTGTGAGACTGGTTTAAAACCAGTGATACACGGGCAGTTTAAAGTTGCCTTTATTACAGATTTGCTGGTGTTTTTCAGCAATTCTAGATGCCCAGAGTCTACACGCTAGCATCAGTTAAGTTATGCATGAACTGGCATTGACTTTCTTGGGATCAGCCAGGACTTGCTGCGTGGCAGAAGGCTGTACCAGGAGAGCTGGGGTGCCTTCCTCCCCACTGCCCTCTGGAGATGTCCACTTCTCACTGTCCTCAGCTTTTTGCAGTGAGTCCTTTCTCTAAAAAGCACTAAGCTTGTTTACAGACTTGTTCAGAACTCGTGCTCCTTTGCAGCTACGGCTCCTGGAGCATAGTTACCCGTTGGGATGCCTTCTCCTGATTTTCCTGCTCAGGTGGCTGCCAACAGGGATACGGGCTGGAGCGGTTTTATAACCTGATGGAAGCTAAAAAAAGGACCCCAGCTCTACTGCTCTCCCTTCGCTATTCCCAGACCCATCTTTTCCCCACTGCCATGGCAAGTTCGGTGACATGCAGCCCAGTGGGACCAGGGTGGGAGGGTGACATGTTCAACTGGGCTATGGAGGAACGAGCAGTTTATTATTTGTTGCTATTGGATACTGATAGCAGAGTACCAATTTTAACTGCAGCTGTAAGGCTGCCCAGAGTACAGAACCGGCATCTCTTAAAGCAATTGGTGGTTTTATATTTCTCCAGGAAATGTTCATAGTGATCTTTCAGAGGCTGCAGCACTCCCGATGTGCCTGTAGTGCCCTTTTTTTCTGGTGAAGATTACTCCTGGGAGTTGGGAGAACAGGGCTCTTATCAAAAACTGGAAAAATAGTAATTGGAAGGAATGCTATGTGCACAGATATGTTGTGTTTTACTAAAAATAAAGGGTTTGTTTTGGTTTTGTGTTGGTTTTGTTTGTTTGGTTGGTTTTTTGCTATTGATACATCAAACTGTGTTGCTGCAAAGTTTAGACCTGAAACCAGGGTTCTCAGATGCTGCAGACAGACCATGCTGGGAACTCGGCACAGCTTGGTTGGTTTGCCTACCTTGCTGCCATGCTCTGTGGAAGCTATGGGGCTGCCTGCACAGGCTTCCTAAAGACCAATGTTCATGATGCATATCTTAAAAAATATGCAAGAATAGCCCTCAGGCAGTGATGCCCTGCCTAATAGCCCCACCTAATTTCCCCTCTGGACTACATACTGTGCTATAAGTAGTTCTGGCACCTGCTGAAATGAGAAATGTTTCTTTCCCTGAAACCAGACACTAGCAGTGGTTAATTACCACATCCCAAATTGGCACAGATAAATGCAGCTTCAATGAAGCTTCATGGGATTATTCATGCCCTGGCTCTGAGTCATTAATAGGTATGGTTCTGGCTATTTTTATGCTCTTTAATTTATTTTGTTAGATTACAAAAGCAATTACAAGACCAAATCTGTTTTTCCTGGTAAAAAAAAAAACCACAAAAAACTCACAGCTTTTTCTGTTGCAGTAAATTATTGGTCTGAGTTTTTCTTGTGCTTGTTTCATGTGGACTTAACTGATGAGCAAACTTACCTGTTTGAGAGCTAGCCCTCACAGCCCCTGAGATGGGGCTGTACCAAATTTGTTTCTTTCCATGTATAGAGGCAGTATAATAGATATATGTGTGTATGTGTACATATAAACACTCCTATATATCCTGCAATATGTGTATACATGCATGAAGTAGTTGCTTTTGAACAAGTTTTGGCTATGTAATTGAAGTGGAAAATCCTGTAGTTAGAATTTTCTTGATGCTCAGAGGAATGGGCCGTTATAGAAGTGACTGTGGTGGCTATATGAGAACTAAACAAGTAAAGCTGTCACCTGAGGAGTGAAGTCAAAATAGCTGTAGCCAGGACCTAAAGAGAGCTAGAGTTCAGACAAGTCACAAAACTAACAAATTAGGGCTTACAACTGTAAGACTGTTTCAGAAATCCAGAAAAATTGGCACAGAATAACTTTGATGACCAGTGAATTTCCCCCTAAGAAGAACTCACCTAGCAGGGAGTGAAACGCTTTGGTTGTAGTATTACCTCTCTTGGTTTTACAGCCTGATACTAAGGGCCTCCTAAGCCCTTTTTGAAGCAGAGGGCTAGAGCAGCTGTGCTGCTGCTGCGGTACTGGTGCCTGTATTCCAAATTCCTGTGACCTCCAGCAGCAATACTGCTGCAGCTTGTGGCTGTGTCTTTGTAGCTCATCTGTTGTCATGCGCCTTGGCACTGTCTTAGACATTGGTTTCATGGGGAGGTTGTTAAGACAGAGGATGTGAGCTGGTAAGCTTTCAAGCTCTGAGGATTTTTTATTCTGTTAAAAAGAAAAACCCAAACAAAATACCAACTGCTTTAAAATTAGCTCTCTTAAGATCACCCCCAGGACATGCAATCCCACTACCCTGTAGTTTAGTGCCAGATGGTATAGTGTCTGCATGTACAAACCAAGTTAAGGGACAACAGCAGCTTTGTATCAAAATAGTTTATTAAAAACAGTAAGAAGCTTCACTGAAGCTTTGCTATCCTCAAGACAGAATTATGACATTATTGCAGCATTCAACACAATCCACATATAAAAATAATACTATATAGCTCCTGTTCGCCTTGGCCAAGTTTCGCCCTCAGTCTGGCCTCATGCCGCCGCACCAACACAACCCAGCCCTGCATACTTCAGTTGCAGAACCTGTTTCTCTGGGAACAGAGTTAAATCCCTTCCTCGCTTCACAGCGCTGTTACTGTCTGGAAGCTGCACAGAAACCCAACACACCTCCTCGCAGCTCGAGGCAGTTCACAGAACCAGCGTGAACACACCAACTGACTGACGATGGCAATGCTGGTTGATGTTTAGGAAAAACAAACACACAACCCATTACTTAAGTTGCCAGCACCGCGCAACTGCACAGAGTAGCTCCTGTTTACAAGGAAGCTCTGTTCTGACCTGCTGCATTGTTGCCTCAGCTGTGACAGAAGGACTCTTACACCACACGGTTTGGTCTAACGCATGGAATTGCCTTTCACTGCAGCACTCACAGAGAAGCGCATTGCCAGCTGGCACGCTTCTGCTGTCACCTCTGAATGCCCTCCGACAGCATCACTCTCTGCCATCAGCTTTGCACCAAAGTCAGTATTTGTCCTTGTGCTGTGGCAAACAGACTGAGCACTCGGTATCTCAGTCTTTCAGGTCAGGATGCCACCACGAGCTGTGGCTTGCTTCCTCACTAGCCGAGAGGCTGCTTCTTGCTCTTCTCCATCACTCACGTCCCCTGGGCCGCTCTGGTGATGGGCGTCTTCTTGCACAGCTCCTGATAGAATTCAGATTCCAAAAACCGAGGGTATGAGTTATTCTCCATTAGGCTGTAAACTCTCTTCTGTGCCGCACTGAAGCAGGTATGTGTGGCTTCTTGAATATTCTGGGCAATCATGTTCTTGGTTTGGAAGTCTATGTTTATCTGAAATACAAGAAAAAGGACATTTACTTCTGAGAACTAAATTTAAGTAAGTACAATACACCATAAGATTTCTGAAGAGGTAAAAAAAGGGAAGACCCTATTACTACAGGGTCAAATTAATGAAGTTTCCTTTAAGAAAATTCTTATTTTATACAAACCCCAAAGTAATTCAGATATACTATCTTTCAGTGCTAAACACAAAGATGTCACAAGGGTTAAATGCAGCTGTTGACTTTTCCCCAGTTAAAACAGAGACTCCGAAATACTGCTTGTGCCATTTTCCAGCTCAGTTAGGGAGAGTTGGTTTAGACACAGCTATTAACAGTGGGGTATGTACAATGCAGTTTGGCATCTGTATCTTAAAGCAAGTTCAGGGACATAAAGGCACAAGAACTCATAAGACTTGGCACTTATATTTAAATAGGTTTTCTTTACCTCTTTGGGAGCTTCCTTTTCAATGAAGTCATTGTAGATTTTTTTTGCTTTCGATGTCAGCTTCTGGGGTGACTTGGTTTTCTTGAAGTCCTCACAGGCCAACCAGAACTCTATGTTCTCTTCGCAGAACTCTGATTTCAGAAAAGCTCGGAAAGCAGCAAGACCATCTAGGGAAAGAAATTAAAAAATGCACATCAATTAACTATTTCAGGAATCTGAAGTTTACCCCTCAGTCACATCTGTCTCCACCAAAATATTTTGTTTAGTTCTAGTCTGGTTCTTTCAGAGATATCATAGCAATAAAAAAATTCCACATTTATGTATGCAAACAAATTAATACTAACAGCTTGGCAGGCTTCATTTTTAGTCATTTTTTTAGGTAAACAAAAAAAAGTGAAAGCCATTTCTAGTCTGCGTGTTCCTTTTTGTGATGCCTGCAGAGATATTAGAAAATCCCTCTCTCCAGATACAATCTCCTGTGTTAACCTTTACACTGGAGTAAATATTTGACTGTGCCTCAAACCTCTGGAGTATTTTCTGCAACGGAAAGGATGACTCAAGTTCAAAGAGCAAACGGTAATATTTCTTAGTCTTTTTGCTCTGCTGTTAAGTGCTTTTCCTTGTAGAGCCATGGTAAAACCCTGAAATCATTGAACTTCTGCATTGCAGAATCCTTCCTGAGTTACTTGAATGATTTTGTCTTGGTTAAGCATTGAGCTCAGTGAACAAATGCTCTTTTCACATTTGGCAAAACCAAACTGATAGGTATGATTTTATCTACAAGGGTTACAGAAAAAAAATCCACTACAATGAAGTATTCCTGATGTTTTAATATTACTTTGCAATTTTTTTTAAAAAGCACTTCTATGAGTTTTGGCTTTAAACTGTTTAAAGCCTTTAACTTCCAAGACCAGAATCACAGCTATTTACATTAGAAAGGTACAATGCTGACATGCGAGGAAGCAATCTCTTACAGACATAAACACTTCACCATCCCTTTGCTCTTGAATGTTACTTTTTGAAGACAAACTTACATTTATTAGCAAGAAGTTCATCAAAGGCTTCTGACCACAGCTGGGCTTCTTCAGGGGAAGGTCTGCAGAAAGAGATGGAGAACATTAGACTCCATTGCTCAAACTTTACTGTTTTCATAGAACACCTGAGTTATTTAAACAAAGTCTCTTTCTCATAACCTACCTGAAGTAGGTGCGTTGTTTCCCCACTTTCTTAGATTTCATTTTAGTGGAATTGGAAGAGTTCTGTAGGAAGTAGCTCAGTCTCGTTTTCCAATCTTTAATGCTGGCAAAATGAAGAAGCAGTCGCCCGTTAAAAATGACAACTCGAGAAGCTTTAGACCCCAGCCCCCTTACTGGCAAAAGCTTTCTTGACATTGTTTTTTTTCAGTGCTGTACCCGGAGAACCACACAGAGCATCTGTCTGAGGGCAGGAAAATCATCTTCCCCTCACTTCAGCCAACAGATTTGCTCACTCGCCAGTGACCAGTGTTAGCCAAGGTACAGCTGCAGGTAGCAGAAGTGGGCTCTGCTCGCACTGACAGCCCAGCAGCCCGATTTCTTCCCCCCCCCCTCCAGCTTCGGTCCCGGCTCCGCAGCTGGAAGCCCCTGCGGGACCCCCCGGGGGCTGCAGCCCCCGCTCCTCCCTCGTTTCCCCCCCCCCGCCCTCAACCCCGGCTCTGAGGAGGGGGGGGGGGACGACACTCACATCGTCCTCTTCATCCTGCCCTTCTCCGCCTCCTCCGCCTCGCTGCGGCGGCGGCCGCCCCCCCGCTCCATCCTCCCGCCGTCGTGCTGCAGCGCCAGGAACAGAGCGCTTTGCATGGCCGCTCGCCTCGCCGCCGCCACGCTCCCCCGCCGCCGCCGCCGCCCGCACTTATAGCCCGCCGGGAGGGCGGGGCCGCCACGCCCCCCCTTGGCCACGCCCCCTCGGCCCCACCCACCGCCCCGCCCCGCCCCTCCCCTCCCCTCCGGGCGGGCCGGCGGCGCAGCGGGGCCGCGCTTGCGGGGTGCGCCGCGCAGGGCGGGGGTTTCTGCTCTTCCTGGTAAGCCGGGGCGGGAAGGGTTTTGCCTTCCCCCCAGGACTGCGCCTCTTTTTTTTTTTTTCCGTTATTTTGTTTTTCCCTTTTTTTTTTTCTCCCCCCCCCCCGTCTTTTTTCTTTATTTTTTCCCTTTCTTTTTTTTTTCTCTTTTTCCTTTTTATATATTTTTTTTTTTTTCTTCCCCTTCTCAACTTGCCTTCGGTAGCACCTTCTTGGAAAGATTTTAGCCGATCGCCCTGACATCCCTGGGGAAGGGCACCCGTCCCTGCGGCGCTGGCAGAGGGGTGGCTGTCCTCTCTGTTGTGTCGATCAGGAATGTACCCTGCATTTCTGCAGATTTATTTTTTTTTTTTAAAGGAAATACAGAGTTTTGAGTGTGGCCAGTACATGAAAAAGGGTAAGAAGGACTTAGCCAAGTTTCTTCAAAAAATGAAGTAACCATAAATTTGAGTATATGGTATTTTTGGTGTCCAACCGTCTGCTAACCCAGGCTATTAATCACTTTAATAAGCTGTCTGCGCATGGGTCTTATCTCTGTAGAGTGTTGCCACCTACCAGCGAATTGTGTAAATTACTCCCAGTACATGAAGCAGAAATTGCAATGACTTACTCCAGCCTTCAGCTTGTTGAAAAGGCCATGTGGTCCTTCTCAGCAGTGTCCAGCTGAAGGGTATCATGTCCAAAGAATTTGGATTTAGGAATCACGTGAGTTTCTCTTTAACCTCCCCTGCTTTTCTGCTCTTGGCTGTGCGTGTGTCTTCCTTTCTGCAGTACTCTACAGCATGTATTTTTCTGCCATAAAAAGCAGTGTTCAGAGAGACGGTTCGATTCCCAAAACACTGGCTGACTTCAACGTAATCACGTAGCATCAAACGGCTGATGCTTTAAGGTAATGGCCGTAGTCTTACAACCTCTCTGCTTGCCAAATACGCACAAAGCTGCGCAAAGGCATTTTCCTTTAAATGAGGTGTATGGAGAAAATGAGTGCCAGTTAGGTTGTGAAGGCATTTAAACAAGGATGCTTTTCAGTGCTGCCTGTTGTAAGTCCTCTGCGGTACATATTGATGGTCTGATAGGAAAACAAAGTCCCATCCTCTCAATTTTACCAAATCGCTTTAAATGATTTTTGCAACAGGTAGCTCTTAGTCTTGTATATAGTACGTGCATTTTTTAATGGGAAATTATTCCGAGGGTGTTACCGTGGGAGGGTGGAAATGTGGAAACGCTAACAGAGGTAAGGTTCTAAGTGCTGTAAAAGCATCAGTTCCAGAAAATTTATGGGAGGGAACTTGCCAAAGAAAAGACCAGGGCAGGCAGTGCCTGTGTGATGGATGGAGCTGTGCTGACTCCCTTCCAGGCGCTTCCATCGTCACTCGCTTCCCGTGCCAGGGTCAACCAAGCTGTGCAGCTGCGAGCGATTTGGGCAGGAGCTTGCCAGGAGCTGCTGAACAGCCTGTAACACGCGCGAGGATGGGAACACTCTCTGCACGTGCGAAACTCGCAGCACGCAGCCTCCTGGCTGGGGGTGGGGAGCTGAGAATAACGGACCGAAACTCAGCCCTGGGCCTTTCCCGCAGTAAGAGCCTCTGGAAAGGATCAAATGCTCTGCAAGGGGAACAGTACATCCCCACCTGCCGCCTGACTTGTAGGAGATTTCCCCGTTTGTGATGCTGGTTTCAAGTTTCTTTCACCTTGATTCTGAAAGTTGACTGGGGGGAAACATGCCGAAGAATAGTGGGAATTGGAAAACTTCAAAGCCTAGTGAGCTACAATAAGGTTTGGTTAAGCGTTTACGTTTTGGGGGCTTACTGGTAGGACACCAGAGGTCCTGCTGATGTTTGAAGCCAGACAAAATGTTTTCTTGATGGTCCTGGAGGAGACTTGCTGGGATGTTCCCAGCATCTGCGAAGTCATAAAGCTGGCAGTAGTCAGCATACGGAAAATTGCAGCCTGGATCTCGTATTTGTCTGATACTTTTTATTTCAAACTTTTTAATTGCTTCTTTCAGATACCCATAAAAATGGAAGTGCCAGTTAAGGAAGATAGTTACAACATTTGTAATAGCTTTAAACAGTGGAAAAAATAGTGGTGCAGTTAAAAAATTAGCTGAATATGGAATTGTGAGGTTAGATGGCCTTATAAAGCATACTTACTGTAATACTTGGTTTAAAAACTGTCTAGATTAAAATTGATTTTTGTTGGCTGCATTAAGGTATATTTTTAATTTATTTTTTACCATACTTTTAAACCCTGGATGTCCCTGTTTTTTCAGTAAAAAGAGAAACTTTGCAAAATGCTTTCTCTCTTCACGGTGCTGCGCAGTGCGTTTTGTGGCGACGATGCTAACCTTTGCCAGGAGGTTGATTATGCATCTGCATGATAAAAGATATTTTCCATTTGTGTTTGAAAAAAACAACAATGAGAAAGCATCTGAGCTCAAACGATGTCGCCAGTGTACTGTACAATGACCCAGTCAGGGCTGGGATGGGGGAGCGGGGGTGCTTCTGCTGGGAGGGGACCACTGTCTCCCCTTGCGCCATCTCCCCCCGGGAGCTGGAGGTGTGGAGCCCCGGCTGGCTCCATCACCGGCCACTGCCTGGAAAAGCGTTTGGGCTCGCTGACCCATTTTAGATACACCCCACCTAAGTATTACTTTGTTTTACCGATTTTTAGTTTTTCAAAGCAAGGATGGCAAAAGGGCTGGGTTTGTTAGCCCGCCTTTCTTAAGGGGGTTTCACGCAAATGCTGCCGTACACTGACTTGGCAAAGGGAGATTTGGCATCTCAACCCTGTCCTACACAGTCTTTTGCAAGTTTATTTTGAAAATTTCAGGAAAATTAAGTATTGCCACTTTTTGGAAAAGCCCTAGGTTGCAGTGGCAGCACGGGTTCAGGTATGTTACTGTAACACAGTGCATAAAGCTGCTGCAAAAGAAGTGCCTCCCATCTCGTGATGCCTCTCGTCGGGAACAGGGCTGGGGGGTGGGCGACCCTGCCTGTGCGGCTCAACCCAGCGTGGCGACCAGCACTCCAGATTTGGCTGCGCGTCTCTGACCTCCGCTCTTTCAAAACAGTGAAGCTCTTGGTAGCTGAGGACAAATACAAACGTAGTGCCAAATCTTTTCCTTTACGTGTTTCTTAAAGCTTCAGTCTATTTCTGTAACACTAATCTCATTGTCAAGGAGCAAGGCCAATGGAAAGTGATTGGGGGGGGCGGGGAGAGCCTGTGGCCCAAACTTCGCTATTGAAGTTGGTGAGAATTTCGCTATCGCCTGCGGTGAAATCTGATGTCAGACATTTAATGACACAAGCTCTCACCCTGGAGATCACAATTCTCTTTGCAGAGGCTTTCTTGAGAATGTTCTGTTCTTTTTCTGCTTATATGATTCCTACGAGCATCAGGGATGGCTGGATGTACAGAGGACTGTAACATATGCAATAAACATCCAGGATGGAAGATGAGGTTTTTTCCATCTCGGTTACGTTATATGTTGCAATAGCTGTGCTGATCTTTTCCAAGTCCCTAGTGAGTAGTTGCTCTCACTGCATAATACTTAAATCTGTGTCTGCGTTTTCTGAAATGCCAGTCCTTGCTGCTTCTTTTTATAGAGAAGATTTGGATGGTAGGAAAGAACACATGAAAAAATGTCCAGAGACTTTATAGCTGCGTTTCATAAAGCCAAGAAGGGAGACTATACTTTTGCATGGCAGTTCAAACCGTGCATTAGAGTTATTTGAGGCATGCCTTACTCAACCCTTGTTGTTGTCTTTGACTAGCTGAAAAATCATATACAAAAGAAGGAATAAGATGTAATTTTGGTTTGTGATACATATTGCAAATTACACAGGTGCACTTTCCTGTATTTTTACAGTGTTCTCTTTTAATTTACAGCTGTACGGTCCTGGTGCTGTGTCTGTGAGATGATTCATGTAAGCATCAGAACAGGAGATCAGCGAAGAACGCCACCATGCCGCTTGTAATAGCGTCAGCTGAGCCTCTGTTCTTACCTCTCTTTTAGGCTGCGTCTTCTCTGAGGCACAGGGGACTGATACATATTTGTACAAAAGAGCACAGAGGTGCCCAGCTATGGATGGAAGCGATGTGCTTCTGCGCTGTGCATTGTTAAATAATAGCAATCATGCATGGTATGTGTGGTAGGGTGCTATTTGCTAGAAGAGTATTACAATTGCCCCTCTTTCCCATATTTTTGTATAAATGAACATGTTTACTCAAAGCCTCGGTCTGATTCTAATTCTGTTCATTGCATTCTGCCTTTCTAGTGCCTTTTACAATTTCAATGGCATGTAGTGTGTGTGGGTGTTGTTTTTTGGGGGGTTTTGGGTTGGTTGTTTTTTTTTTTTAAACTGCTTGAAGCTTGCTGAGGTCAAGTTGTTGCATTCTCTGCCTTCGGCCCTGCAGGCTGTGCCTGAGTGGCTCTCGTGCTTCCCCCAGTACTATTTTCGAGTCATAAAGCTGAAAACATGCAAATCATAAGAAGCCATATCTGGGTCCAAATTTAGCACTGCTGTGGATTAACACTAAGACTGGACCAATTAAACGCTCAGTCTTTCCTAAATAGAAAATAAAATATGTCTCATTACAAGTGGATCGTGTTTCACTTAACAGCAAAATCCTCTGTCTGTGTAATGTATAAACTAGACGGAGCTCTCTGAGCTCATCATTCCCAGCCCTCAGCCACCTTGTTTTACATAAACACCCACATTAGTTTATAAAAGTTCTAAAAGTAGAGCTGGAATTTATCAAAAAGTGGATAAACTGGGACTATATGTCTGCTTGCGGTATTGCTGTTACGTGGATGCCTATGTCTCTGTTATAGTGACACTCTTAAAAGACTATGAATTTCGGCATTGAGCAGTTGCTTGTGATTCCCCCTCTACCTGCGGACGTTTGGAAATGTTAGTTTTTAAAGGGGAGATACTCAATAACGGCGGGCGGGAGTCAGAACAGCAGGTTCCCCGAGGACCTTGGGATAGCTGCGCTGCTCGTGCAAGAGCTGCTTTATCCCTTCTGCAAAGACAAGCTGAAAGGAGACCCGCTAATACAGTCTGCATTTTAAAGGACAGGACATTCTCATATTCCTTACGTCTTTTGTCAATACAGAAAGCAAACAGCTTAGCAAGAAGCAGTGTATTTTGAACAATGACATTTTCTTAGCAAATCCTAGCTGGGTTACACCATCTCGGGTAGAGAGATCTGATTAATCTTGTTTGAGGTTAACTAGGTGATGCAGAACACTGGCTCCGTGTTCTGTTCAAATTGCAGTCTATTTTGTTTTCCCTCCCAAAGGCTGTGTTTGTTAAGTGGGGTGTGCAGAGAGACGTTAAACAATCAGCTATGTTTGTTAAATCTGCATCTGGGCACCATCTTTATCATATTATCTGCATATAACACAGTCAACACACAGTCATTTTGATGACTCTTTAATCCGTGTTAATGAAACTCTCTGTAAATGCCTAAATGGTATTAGTCAGATATTGATCCAGAAAGTCTCTGTGGCTTACAAAATCAATCCCTTTTACAACTCCTACAGGTGAATCCTGTCAGGAGCACAACAGTGAGAAAGCTGAAGATTAGAGAGGAGTATAAAAATGTTTGCACCACCTAAAAATTTCGCATTTTTGAAAATAAGTATTTATTTCCTTTGAAATGGAGATAAAATGTCAGTCTTTCCTATTTGATGATGGGCAGAAAAGTTTAAACAAAACCATTTATTGGATCAACCTTATCTCCCTCCTGGGTGGAACTAGCAGAGGTTTAATTAAACTTTCTTAGTGGAAAATAAAAATGCTAGCAAAATATCAAAGTTGCCAGTGGAAATTTTTTCATTTTGTTAAAACTATTTTAGGGTGGTATTTTGTTTTTACCACTTTCAGTGTCGCGGTATAGGCTTTTCGGTGAAGAGTAGAATGGTAGTGAATGTCTCTCAGATGTGGTAAAAGGATGCATGGTACTGGAGAGGAGAGAAAGCGCTATCCCAGCAAATCCACTTATTAAAGACATTTCATCTGAGCAAGGGCAGCCTTACCCCCTTTCTACTTATCATGTTGACAAAAACTATTCCAAAGTTTGTAAAGTTAAGCTCTCTGGAGTTAGAAAGGGCCAGAATAAGGGTTTCCTGTGCAATATTAGTAATCGCCTATTTATCCAGTGGCACCCTGGTCTGCTGCCAGAGTGAAGGCTGGGAGATGAATGAAGAAGAACAAGGTGATATTTGTCTGGCTTCATCAAACTGTGGAAATTCCCTCCTGGCTGGTTAAAGAGTACATTGAAGAGGTCAGACCGTAGCCAGGATTGGACTGAAGGCACAGACTGTCTTGCAGGTAGCCTGGGAGAGAGATGTAGCCAAGTAGCTTGACAAATTAATCATTCCCTTAATGCCAAGCCTTGCAAAATAACATCTCAGTCCTCCAAGTGCATTAGTTGTAGGCAGGTACATTGTTCCCCTAGAACGTTTTTCTCATCAGCTATTAGTTCAGCGTTCAAACAGGTCTTGAGAGCAAAGCAATTCATAGCTGACTTTAGGTGAATCATTCCATGTGGAAAATAACAGTCCAAACTTCTAAAATACATGGATAGAATGATAATGTCACTTCTTGTATTTGAATGTATGTTAAACAGGTAGAACTCCACAGAAATTAGTAGAGAGCTGCTCTGCTGTTATTCCAGCATTAGGCTTACTCCGAGCAGTCATTGTCACAGCAGACAATGATGACAGGTAATTTTGCATTAAAGAAACATTTTCTGGGATGTTTACAGTGCTAGGAAATGGCAGTGCAGGACTGTACATTACCTTGGGTTGTACTTAGAAGTATAAGAGGCTGCAGATGACTCATTGACTATGTTTTGGCAAGCTCTGTTTTACATAGATGGGAGTTGCTTCCACACTGTGTCACAACCTTCAGTTGTCATCAGGAGCTGTGATGAGACCTCTACATTAATGTACTCAGTACTTTTCTGGTTGCAAGAAGATGCTCCTCAAGGATTGCTTGAAGCATCATTGAGAAATGAGAGCAAGAAACCTTAATTAACAAAAGAACTGACAAAAATTTAAAATTTCTTCACTGACCATAAATACTAAAATGTACCAAATAGATAATTCAAAATCAAAACAGGAAGTCCTGCCAATTTTAAAAGGATAGTATAGATTAATCAGAGGTGTCAAAGAGCAGAGTTGAATATGCCTGTGAACAGTCATGTCTGTAAGTTTGGTAAAGACCTAGAAAGGCTGGCAAGCTGCAGAGCCGCCCAAGGATGTTGGTCAGCTCATTTGGAACCTCAAAAGACACCACAAATTCTGACTTTTGCTGTCCCCAAGCTAGAATGAAGGACAGTAATAAAGTCCTGGGAAGAGAGTGATCTTCCAGCATGCATCTAGAAGAAAAGGGAGGCAAAATGGGAATGTGTCTCCCCAGTTGCACACCGAGTGGCCAAATGTTGCCTGAGTCCAACTGTGGATGCTTCTTTCGGTTTCCCCAGGTGCCACCTTGCTGCTCAGCATTTCTGTCCTGGCTGGTTGCTTCATTTCAGAGACGAACAGCTACTGCACATCAGGTGCATGCTCTGCAACGTTAGCTGTGATTTTACCCGATCCTTTCAGTAAGCTTTTCTTAACACCAAACTCTTCTTAAAATGAAACCGACTGTGTGGCAGTTTCTGAACATTCAGTACTTTTTCTGATACGTGTTGCCCTGAGGTGTGATGTTTCAGCTACAGTTCAAGTTCTGGAATGGTGAACTTGTTTTACAGCTAACATAAAACCAGTGTTTAGTTGCTGTGGATTTTTTTTTTTTTTTTTTTTAAATCAAGTTGTTTACTTAATCTCTTTGTTTTAAATAAGTTTGTTTTTTTGGTAGCTTTCCAACAAAAACTGTTATTTGAAGACTGAGACAACATTCCTGGCAAGTCTGGAACTTAGAAAGAAATCAGGGGACAAGATGGCTTAGATCAACTCGCTGGAATATACTGAAATGTATCAGGAATCATAGGAGGCATAGGTAAATTACAAGGAGGAATGGAAAGAAGAACAAAAACTATCTTGAGGAAATTACTTCCTGCCGTGTCCTATACCAATATCCACCAAATAACTAATCCCCACTGTACTGACTACCTTCTGCTTGCTTTGGCTGCAGGAGGAGTACAATTTCTTCCATGTATTATGGCATTATTCCTCCTTTCATAGTGTATTTTCTTTATTTCAGACAAATACTCTAATCTGTATACAGTAAGCAGTTAAGAGAGATTCATTTCACATCTGTGGACAAGCCCCTGAGGAATACAATGCACAGTGGGAGTAACAGGAGCTGTTAGTTCTAAAAAGAGATTTCATTTCGAAATATCATATATGCCTAACAGCCAAATTAGAACAATTGTACAAGCACACTAAGTTGCAGAAGAAAGAATAACCACTAAAAACTCCCAGAACTTCAGCCTCTAAATTGGACTGAGGTGGATCTTCCAGCGTTGTTCAATTAAGGGTCCGTTCGAAGACACTCAGATCAAACAACCATTATTTTCTCCTTCTTTCCTTGTCATTCAGAAGCAGCCCCAAGTTTATTCAAGGCACTGTGTTTACTCTGATGGGAAAGAAGACTAGGCAAAAAAAAAATAATCACAAGAGATGCTTCAGTCTGAAATGCCAAAACGTCTGTAACTACTCCAAGACTGGAGCAACGGTGGTACTCATCAGCAGAGAGGGTCCCGAGCGCTGCTGGTGGCTGCTTGTCCCCCAGTTTTGGGGAAGCTGCTGTAGTAGTAGTAAACTCCTGTCAATGATAAAGTGTGCGTGTTGTAATGCACAAAGGAATTTCTTTCTGAGCGCATGTCTGATCCTCTTGTGCTGGCCACCAGCAAACTAGCAATGTGGTTAGGGCATTTGTGTTAGCAGTACTAACTTCAGCTGCAGGCGGAACGTGTGGCAGCAAATATAAGGGTGGTACCTTGATATGCGTAGAGAGAATGACAAATGTTTACTAAGAAATTCGGAGATTGTTTGTATGGGGAAAATAGCAAGTGAAACAAAGATGAACATGCTTAATCTCCCCGGTTCCTAATGTGCTGCATGTTTAAGTGCCAGCTCACAGCGGTGGATTAAGATGTCTTTGTAATCAGAGCTGTAACCTCTCGACTGTTTGTAAATGTGTTTCAAAATATGGAAAAAAATGAGATGTGGAGAAAATACTGTGCAAATTGAATATTAACTTTGTTATCACTGTGTTTAATAAGTAAGTGCTTTTTTATGTTACTGTCATTAATGACTGATGTTGACATAGCATTTGGCACTAATTTCTTTGTACCATACTTCTGTTGTTGCTGGTAAGTGGTAAGAACATGGTTTCAGTCACTACTATGACTTTGCCTAGCTGACTTTATTAATAGTCTGCAACGTAAAAGCTTGAAATGTTAAAAAATTTGTTAATTATATCTGGTTTTCCTGACTTCCCTTTACATACAGAATGCATCTTAATTGTATTTTCCTCACATATTTTATAGAGAAGGGATGGATATTTGGAACTGGGCACAGAATCAACACGTGAAAAGCCTCTTGATACAAGAGGATATCTTTGCATTGACAGTTTCTATGTAGGTAGTTTGCAAGTAAATGGAGGGAAAAGAAGGATGTGGTGGTTTCCTCTGCTGTAGTTTCTGCTTTTCAGGGGGTATTACACAACTGCTCTGTGTGTATCATACAGGCCTACTACTTTGAATATTTTTCACTAAGTCTTCTGTCTGTCCCATATTATTTAATTTGCATTTATTAAAACTAGCAAATGGGGAATTAAAACAAAAGCTTATTTTGTTACAACCCAAAACAATGGAGATATTTTTGTTTTCTGTGCCAGTTTGCATTTACATTTAAAATGGCATTACAAGTCAGCTCATTTTCTTTTCTGGTAGACTTTATTTTCAGTTATAATTACAGCTGAGAAATCAACAGCTTTGAATTTAACTACATCCCCATTTTTTTTCTCCCTCATGGACACACTACTATTTTTGGGGGTGAAAAAAAGAAAAGGAATCTAGAAGTCTGAAATCAGGCATATATTTCATTTGCATTCATTGTATCCCACAGCACCTTGTAGAAGCTGATGACAGGATCAGAAAGGCAGAGATCAGCTCTCATCTACTGAACCTCTAAGTAATGATCTATGGCACATCATCAGAAAAAATGGTTGCAGTTTGCTTAAGTTCTGCTGTTGCTCCTGGCTTTCACCTCTCTCTCTCTCTTTTATTTGTTTTGGACTGCCCAAGTTTTAATCATCAGTTCTCCCATCTTGTGGTCAGTATCGTTTCGGTTGTTGGGAGATGTTTTTATTCATTTATGGAAAGATGGTTTACCATGCTTAAGTGGCAGAACTCTAAGAATCCAGTCTGTTAACAGATTGCAAGCCATTAAGTTGCTTGCAAATATTGTAATTCTTGTCCTGTTTTTCTTTCTTTTTTTCTTTTCTTTTTTTTTTACATATCATATCTCTTGCAGGATATGTAACTTACCATTGCATGTCTTGCTGGAGGTTAAATGCTTAAGTGAGCTCAGATGTGACCAAATGGTCCCCAAACACTGTTGAGATGACACTGAATCAAGAAGGTGGTTTCCAGACAGAAACCTGTGGCAGGAGGAGGGAGAGGAGTCTAGTAAGACTTCTTTTTGCTCACCTGTCTGCTTGCTTTTTAAGTTTCTGGCTGAAGAATGGCCATATGTCTGACATTATTACAGTAAGTCCTTTCCGAATTGGAGAAACTAGGCAGGGAAAGTCTGCTTGAATAGCTGCAGTCAGACTGGGTCTGCCTGTAGTTTGGGCTGGCTGTCTTGGCAATGAAGCTGTTTTACCACGATGCTCGTAGTACTGAAAAAAAGTGTAGCCCAGCCAGAGCACAGCCTCATGCAAACATGGCAGTGTGGCTTTCCCGCTAGGTCTGGCTGACATCCACCCAGCTGGCAACACAAGCGAAGTGACTGTAAGTTGGACCTCCTCAGAGTAAAGCAGCCTTTAGAAGTGGACAGGTTGTTCCTTGTTCTCTATGAGCCTCCGTTTTCCCTGGCATGATCGAAAAATTTACGTATTCACTCATTGCGAGTGCGTATTCAAACACATTTATGCCCGGAAAGGGAAGAGATTTTATCAAGGGGTGAGAAACCAGCATTTGCCATTCTGCGTCTGTGCTGATCAGTATTTATCAGCTCCTGAAACAACATTCAACACGAGATCACATTTGGTGTGAAACAGCACAGTACCAATCTCCCACGTAGCTATGCTGATTTACACCAGCAGGTGACTTGGCCCACGACTGATCTCAGTGCAGATCTCCCTCTGGTTGCAGCTGGCTCTCGCCCCTGCGCAGGCTGAGACATCCTCAGGCCGCTCGGAGGGGAGAGCTGGGCAGCCCCAGCCCTGCAGGGGTGGGAGCTCACTTTGGACCCCCCTCTCATTTCCAGCCAGGTGTGCGCCGGGGCTGCACACTTACTCCTTTTCTTCTATAGAAAATTCTGTCTGTGGCTTCCTTCTTCTCTTATATGAAAACCCCAGCCTCAGCAAGGCCTTTAAAGTGGTGATGGCAGTTGGGAAGTAACCCTCTAAATGACAAGGCGGAAGGTGTTCTTTTCTATATATTTTTATTCTTATTATTTTACTTTTAACATTTTTGTTCTACTCTGAGAACTGTGTATTCAGTGCTGCTGTGATTGTAATTCTTTTTTCTTTTTTTTTTTTCTCCAAATCCTCAGTGAAATAACAATACTGGTCCAATGTTTTAAGCCTTTAAAAGCAGCAGGTCATTACCATTTACAGTTGCTCAATTTTGAGAGCATGTTTATTTATAAATATTTACCCAAAGGATAAAGAAACAAGAAACTGGGCAAGCTTGCCCCAATCTGCTCTACTGACATGACCAGGTGGTACCATGTTGTAGATTTACAGCGATTTTCCAGCTCTGTGGGTTCTCCTAGGTAAGGAAACTGCCAATGAGCAGCTCCTAGTTTTCCTTTGTGGCAGCAACTACACTGGGAAAAATGGGAAAGTATGAAGCATCCTGAAAAATTGTGGGTGTTTGTGTTGGTTGCTCTAACCTGCATCATAGCTGACATTTATCGTCACCTACTTTGCTCTGCATAAGCTGTGTGTATCTATTCCAAGGACTGGATTAGTAAGATTAAATAGTAACTGAGTCTTAATTACATTAACAAATTATGTACTGATCTGTATGGAAGACTACACAGGGACAACACTTGCTGTGAAGAGGATGTGATGAGATTTTTAGATCAGTTCAGTTGGTGTCACAGGACTTTTAAATCATAGGCAGCTGAGTACGAAATCATGCAGCTGCATTGTGTTTTGCACGAATAGGCTATCACCTTTTAGTGGAGTAGCGTTTACTCTCTGTGTCTTGTCTCACGTCTCTTCGTCATTAATTAGCAAGAGTTTACATGCTCAGGGACTTGTTTTCCTTAAGCTACATGTAACCTTTGAATATTTTCAGCCATCGACGTAATACATTGAGCTTCCTGCTTAATCCAGTTGCTGGTTTTAAATAGATACGTTTCTTAAACAAACTTTTCATGAAGCAGACTCAAATGAACATGAAATTATCTTCATCTACAGCAGAGCTCAATTTGGACTGGAATGTTCTCAGAGTGTGATAACAGCATTTTGTGCTCTTTGGAATTTAGGATAATTTTAGAGAGAGATATTGAGAGTTCCAACGATTCTCTTTCTGAAACCGTTTGAGGCGAGATCCTCCCTAGATAGAGACATCCATGTGCGTTGTTTACTTTGCCACAGTCACCCTTTGCTCAGTCATTACCAGGTTGGTTTTTTGTCAGCTCCTGGATAAATTGAGCTGCTTTTCTGCTGGTTCCTTAGTTATTACAATGCCATCTTTCATGACCTCACAAGACATTCTCCGTTTTCTTGGCACACATTTTGTTGAACACTGAAACATTTCTTTTGCTGCTGTTTTCTTTATCCATTTTTTCTAACCAGATTTTAGTCAGTAGATAAATGTGGATGCCCTCAAGAAATGTTGCAAGTCCTCAAGATGTAAGACAAAAACTTTACTAAGCAAATACTGTGTGATGCTTAATTGCCACCCTTTTTGGAATGTCATGTTCAGCGCCATTTGAAAAATGTAGCAAAGGTAAATGTTGCATGTTATTTTGTTTCTTGATGCATGGGGCCTTATGGTACAGGATGTTCTTGATGGGAGCAGGCTGCGATGTTTATGGGCAATAGGTCTGTAAATGGATCCTAAAGGACAGTTGGTTTGGGCTTGTCTAGCTGGAGCAAGGAGATAGTGCAAAGAAGGAAATGACAATGATCAAGGGGATGAAACTAGAACTGGGGATCACTTGGTAAAAGCAATAGGAGATCAGTTAAAATAGAATAGAAGTGAGTATGCCTTCAGGCAGCAGGTAGTGAATATCTGGAACTTGCTTCCACAGGAGGTTGTGGAGATGGGGCCGTCACTGGGTTCAAAAAGGCATTAAACAAATTCATGGACAACAGATCCGCAAAGAGATGCTGAAAAGGATGAGGATCCTCTGACATCCCTAATGTAACAGTAGTGAATGCTGAGCAACTGTGAGGGGAATGGAGCAAAAAACCCCAGTTCATTTCTCATGCTTTCCCTACTTAGCTGCTTCTGCCACCACTGGAAACAGACTATTGAGCTAGATCAGGCATTGCTCTGACCCACTGTGGCATTTTGTACGTCCTTGTAAGTTTTATTTATTGCTCAGACCACCACACAATTAGGATTCAAAGCATTTACCCCTGAAAAGTCTACAAGTAAGGAGCTTGTATGTGCACAAGATTTTGCTAGACTCAGGCCTTATACTTTATTTGGTTAAATAGTACCATGAGCATTTACACAGCTATATAAATAATCACATCCAGTTAGTGCTGTCAGCTGAGCCAAAGTAGAGATTTTAAGTGCCAAGGACTTAGAACATCTCTTTCTAATTTTACCCTGGCTCAAAGTATGTTTAGAAGATGAGGTATAGATAAAATCAGATAAGCAAAATTATTTAGTGTTCTGTCACTTGTAAAATGTTTATCAGTTAAAAATAAAAGAGGTGAGAAAAATAAGTTAAACTTTTACAAGAAACAAACCCATATCTAATGGCTGGATTAGGAGCCTGTGTTTAATAAGCGACAAGAGACGATTACAAACAGTCCACACTGGCTGTTGACAGACATCCTGTTTTTGGCGGTTTGTGTATATTTCACAAAAAGATGCTACCTGCAGAGGTGGCAAATCTCCATGCGTTGTCGTAGCTGTAGCTAATTAGCTGGAAGATGGGTAGAAAAACATGAATGACTAAGCTGAGTCCTGGAGCTGTTTGGAGATGTTCCAGCTGACTGGTTTTCTGGTAGAAAATGCTGATTCTTCCAAATAAAAACATTTTGCCGGATTATGTAGTCTCAATGAGACTATCATTTGTGCTCCTTCCAGGCTGTTGTCCCACTTCGCCAGGCTCTTTGGCAGTCTGCCAGGCAGACGGTGTAGAGGTGAGCTCTTTGCTTCTTCCTCTGTTGGATGTGCAGTGCCTCCTGGCTGGTCTGGGCACCAGGATCCCTGAGCTCACCCACCCTGGGGGCACGCAGCCGGTGACCATATCTGTTCTTACAGCCCCATCAGCTGACTATGTTGGCTGTCCAAGTCTACTGTTCCAGATGATATTTCTTCATATGTTTGAAATATTTCACAGGTTGGATAGAAAGTTGTATCTTGTTTTGGCTCTGAGCCGTACAGGTTCTCCATCAAAAAGATTTATTTTGTGCTTGGTAATTTATACCTTGGTGTCAAGGATGTCAAGACTTTGCAACATACAAGTTAATAAAAATGTTGAGCTCAGCAAGTCATATTCCAGGAAGAAATGTCAACCATGAACTTGTCCTTCCTGGAAGTTAAGACAAGATATTACCTCAAGGAGAAACAGAGAAGTCACTTATGTTTGTTTATCACAGCATAAGGACTAACTTACCCCGATGGTGGGAAGTTTGTATTCATCTTTGTCTTTTCTATACAAAAACTACTGTACTAATAAGGAAGGAAGGAAGAAGAAAGATGGGGCAATTGCTAGACAATTAATTCTTGCAAAAGAGAAAAAATATGTTTACAGAACAACGTTTATGTTATGGGGTGGAACAACCATTAGTGACTTTAAACATGAGCCATTTCAGTCTCCCTAACTCCCAGATGTTCCTGCTGGCAGAGGCCGGCTGTCCCTCAGCCCTACCACTTGTGCATCCTTAAAAGGGATGTGGAGTGATGTGGTTTCACCTCACAGCTAAACAGATCAAATGGTGATTTGCTTCTGCAGGGAGTGGTCTTGCTGTTTCTCCATTTGCTGGGTCTAGCGCTCCTATGACCTCTGGGTGCAATTCAGCTGGCTATTCCAGGGCAGAACTAGTGCTTTTTTTCACTTGCCCAGTCACTATATCTGACATGAGAGAAAAAAATGGGAAGAGGGTGCAGGGTAAAGCTCCTGTCAGTGCTTCTCTATGTGCTACACTGGCTTTGCTGTGTGGCAATATACCCTAAGGAATGTGTAGATTACCCCTTTGTTTTGGAGCAAATCTCATGCCTGGAGCTCGGGACACCTATAAAAGGATTCCCTGATGCATAGAAGTTTAGGAGGAAAAATAGGTATTTTGGAGATCAGATAACTTCTCCTTTTTAGTGATAATTGGTGAAATAAGAATGAAGCCAGTTTCTAGAAATGTGTGTTGTAACAGTGAGAAAAACAGGGTTGGGTTAAAGGTTGGAGATGGTCCCATGGCACAATGTCTAATCTCCATCTGGAATCATGCCTTTTCTCTTTGTTTTCCTTGGGAGTCTGTAATTATTTAAAATATATAAAAAAAAGGCCAGCACAGCATCTAGATGAAGCAAGACATTTAAAAAACGTGGTTTTTTTTTTCCCCCCTGTGAAACATTTCCTTTTAACCCTGAACGGATGTGCATTGGAGAAGCAGGTTATTGTTCCTTTCCTTTACAAGGACAACACACCAGACTTTCCCTATTTCTGATTTCCGATCAGCAGATTTCACCAAGGATACACACGACATAAAATACCTTTTTTTTTTTTTTTTTTACATTATAGGTACTAGCAAAATGTACTCGCCACAGTTCAGAGTACTTGTGAGATGGCCAGGTTTTAATCTTCAAATAAAAATATGCCTGTGTTTTCCAGTTTATTTGTCCTATTTATTGACCTTTTTTAAAGATAACAAACTAGCTCTCAAGAATAAAGCAACACATGAGAAGTAGTGTGGCAGGAATCCCAGTGCAGTGCAGCCTATACAGATGTTCAAAGAAAGGCTGTCAGCCTTACGCAAGGGTTAAGGAGAGGGCTCACTAAAGGAAGGCTGACAGTACTTTTTAAATGGATCACTGCTGACCTGCAAAGCTGCAATAGTGCCAGGTGTTGGTGATGACATGCTGCAGTTGAGTTGAGCTGGGGGTAGTGCTAGGGTCTGTAAATATTATTGCTGAATTTTACATGGCCCAAAAGCTTGGATAACAGGGTCCAATAAGGTATGAATGTTTTTGTGTACATATCATATGGGCTGTCTTGATGGGCTGAATACTACAGACAAGATTGTGGATAGGGTTCAAAAAACAGGTGCTTTGGCATCCCATCTTGTTCAATGGCACAGGGTTTGTGGTTGCAATGAGGCCTGCTGAGGTCAAGTTTCGGTGACAGTGGGTTAGTTTTAGTACTGGTATGTATTATTATCGCAGGGCAGAGCAAGTTTGTTTGGGGTTGTTTGTTAAAAATATAAGCAATCCACTTCTGTAGTGAAGACTCCGGTTTTGAAGTTCTCACATTCCTTTAATCCCTGGGAAGGGACAGGAGAGGCACGAGCTCCAAGAAGCAAGCACATCTTACATTTTTAGAAGGTACTTTGGAGAACACATTCACATTATTTTCGTTACATGCATTCCAAAATTAAAAGCAGTTTCACTACAGGAAGATGTTAAACTAATCCAATCTCATCTTGAAAAAGTGGAAAATGAACTTCCCAGTATGATATTTAAAGGGTCACTTGTATTAAATGGTCCTATGTCTTGCAGTGCAATATCAAAAGAATCAACCTTCTCAGGACCAGAGGTAAGAGAATTAAAAAGGTAATTAAAAAAGCAGAGAAAGGATGACTGCCAGAGCTCCGTTTCCAGCAAAAGTTCTTCTTGCAAGTTTGCTGGGAAAGAAGCAAGGAATAACAACAACAGGAGTGTTGATCTACTTTCCTTTTCTCCAAATATATTCTAAGAATGACCTAAAAAGTATTCTATCTATCTCCAACCTTGCAATGGATGTGCTCTTGCCTTTCCAGGCCCTCTCCAGCAATGACAGAATTGCTGGAACAGGAATAAGATCAACTCCTTGTCTAGATTTTTTTTTTTTAAACTAGAAATAGATTGTTAAAAGAACAACTTGAGACCAAATTTGCTCCCTAATATTTCATAAAAATGCTAGCTTGGTGGGGTATGTATGCGTAAAAGTCATAAGAATATGCTCAATTCTCTAGGATTTTTGCTTAGTAATTTTAAAAACGAAAGAGGTGCCTCAGAAGGTAAATAGTCCCATCAACTATTTGTAGACATTCCCACAAGGAAAGTTTTCAGTGCCTCCGAGAATGTAAACAGTGCTATATTATTTGGTTTCTACTGACTATATATTTTGGCTTGGCTTTGGTAGCATAAACATTGGAGGTTTGGTTGGTTTGCTGTAAATAGATGCCATGGGGATGCTGAAAATTCAAAAATCCATTATTTCTGTCATATTATTTTCTTCTCATTGTGTAGGACAGCTAACAACTAAATCTATTTTACAGTATAGCTTTGCTACTGAGTGGTATTACATATTAGTGCAAAAGTTGCTTAAGGAGCCTAGAAGGACCTTCGCCTAACAGGAGCCAGACTTGAGAACCGGGCTCCCCATTCTCAAAAAAGGATATCTGTTGTCTCGTTTCCAAAATGCTTGTCTTCCATTTCCCTCATAATTGTATAGTACTTTTAGGAGACGTTCTGTGTCCTGAATCTCATCTTTTCTCCTTACTAGATGGAAGAGGCTTTATAAAAGCCATCTTTCAGTGGGATACTGTTTGAATAACAGCTCTCTAATACTGGAACAATTTTGGAGACTAAACACATTGTTTAGCTCAGTTTATTTTTTGGATAGTTATTTAAGATGGTAAGTTAATACACTTTTGTGCAAAATCATCATGTTCACCAAAATTAGATGATCCCACTTAACATCTGTATAATTTATCTGTAAACAGGGGAAGCAAATGAAGAATTATTAGGAGACGCTGACTTGTTTTCTTCACGCAACTCTAGGCTGAGTGCCAGAGAGGTCTTCCTACCCAAAATCCAGGAAAGACATCTGGGACATGAAGTGCGTGATGGTGGCTGTTTTGAAAGAAAAAAATTCTTTTATTTTGGTATGCGAGCTCAGAAATTCAGAAGCATCAGGAGGATAAGGGGAGAAGGAAACATTCTTAGGCTGCATTAAAAAAAACAGCAATAAGCCAGATTTAAGGAACTGGCCATCAAGGAAACAAATGAAAAAAAACCAAAACCAAAAAACAAATGAAAAACAAGCACCCCCCCAAAAAAACAATAAAAGGGCACAATAGTTTGCAGCAGGAGGTGCTCTTCTGTACCGCAGGAGGCTGACATGGGTGGACGTGGTGGAAATTCTTCTTCTGTCTTAATGAGAGTAAACAGTCACAGTTTAGCATTGTCTAAGGTGAGAATTGCTTGTAAGCCTAATGACAAAAAAAAGTACATCAAGGAACTGAGCGGGCTTTGCCATTTCTGGGAGAACAACCTCCTGGGCACATCCCCCCCCCCCCCCCCCCCCCCCCCGTGCTGGGCAGGGCTGGCTGGGGCTCTGCCCAGCTGTGTGCGGACACGGCTGCGTACGTTCCTCCCATGTCTGAGGCCATGGAGGTAGGCTCACATGCCTCCTGGGCCTGGCCCCTCACCGTGGCCAACCTTGTGGCCATCCTAGCCCTCCCGGCTCACCTCCCTCGTGGGACAGGGATGGTTGAAGAGGGCTGGCCCCTGCTGCCGCCCCAGCTGGTGCCCCGTGTGGTCAGCCAACCCCGCGGCCCTCCATGGCTCCTTCTGCGGGGCCGGTGGCCTGTGGGGGAAGGCCTGCACCAGGGGGAGGTCACCAGGGAAGGAAAAACTTGTACCTCTAAACATATTCCAGTTTTAGCCACTTAAAAACTTCTACAGACAAACAACACAGGGAAGGATGAGTGTTTTGGGTGGGAAGAAGGGCAATTTATTCCTGCCTGAGAAGTCCAAATTGGAGTGTGCGGGGTGTGTCACAGGTACAGGCCCCGTTTCCATGCCTGCCCACAGGCAGGGGCTCCCGCGCCAGCAGAGGGGTGCCAGGCCCGGGCTGGCATGGTGAGGCTCCTGCTAAAACCTCTTCAGGGAGGTTGCTCTTATTTGCCAATACACATTAACGTTACGTTAATGCTTGTGGATTGAACATAGAGACCTAATGAATGATCATTGCCGTAGAGGTACTGAGCCAGTGAATGCAACCTGTTCACAGATACTTTTCATGCCTGTAATGAATTTATCCTGGAGAGACTGTCTTATTACAACCCTCTACTTGTTGTCTAATTGCAGTTGTATTATCTGTGTAGCTGGAAAAGAAATGTGCTTACTCTTTTATCTTTCAGAGAATGAGTCAGAGGACTCGTTTAACCCATACAATATAACATTTTTTTCCTGTTTGTGGTTTCCTGGCATTACCTTACTAATCATGGTGTAAACATTTGACATACTTCCAGGTAAACTTATCTACTAAGTCTTAGATTGAATAAAATAGCGTTTTATGTTGTTGACCAAAATATTTATTTAATCCTCCATTAAGACTGAAAGCCTTTTATAGAAAGACACAGTCAGGGTTTGGGTGACTTCCTCTAGCATGAATGTTAACTTATTACTAGCTTACTAGCAAACTCATGACAAAAACTTGGAACTACTGCAGTCCTGTAAAAGTCCATGAAAAATGTCCATGAAATCTAGCTGAAGAACAGGGACTTCATTTTCTGGATGGCTGCAGCAGTTCCTGGCTTAAGCCATCTGCCTGTTGCAGGAAGGAGAGTTCAGCTGCCAGCACATGAGCCCCTATCAAGATTTGCAGTGCTTCATATCAAGATAACCTAAAATTTCTGGTTTATGCTGTGGAGTCTCAGCAGTTGTTTCATTATCAGCTGAATCATTCCCTGAATCATTCCTGCAATAGGAAAGGAAATCTCAAAGAACAGGGTAGATGATAGCTGGATACAAACTGTCCCTTCCTCTAATAGGGGAAAGATAAAAATTGGAGATAATTCAATTTGAGAACATAACTGCAAAACAGAAGAATAGTAATAGAGAAATGTGTGAGTGAGACAAAGGAAAAGAGACATTGAGAAGGTCAGGAAAGATACTGGGTATCACATGGCTTGCAGGATGCCATGACTTCTTGTTTTCAAGTATGTATATGTTTAGAGGGGAACAAGAAACAGGAGGCAAGTTTTGGACTGTTAAATTTGGCAAGCAGTTCCTTTTGAGGATGAATTGCTGAGTTTTATAATGCTTATGCTTACAGCCAGGATTTGCTACATGGTACTGAAATGTACATTGTAAAAGGAGGGCTGTAGGGATTAGTGTGCTCTTGCAAAGCAAATTTCTTTTTTCTCTTGACAAGAACATTTTTCCTTCCTTTTGGTAGTGAAAGGGAAACTTAAGGAATAGGTGCAGTATTTGTGAATTGCACCAAATACTATTGAAGATTGGACTAGCATTGAATTATGTAAAAGATAAGCAGGAAAAGGTATACAAAATTCTGCTTGCCCATCTTGTATGGCTTGGACAACTCACACTGTATCTGAGAGAGTTCCTCTGCGTACCATATATTGAGCTGAGCTGAAACTGCAGTGAATCTGAAAAAGCTGCAGTACAAACTGAATGTACTGAACCACACAATTGATGAAAAATGGTCTTATCTCATGTTCTGTTGTAGGTTCAGACTGTTTCTTAGCCTGATGCCAGAATTTAGTCAACAAGGTGTTTTTTAAGCACTAATAGGATTTGTGAAGAAAACATTTGCATAGGCATCAGATGTGCTTTTTGTTCCATCCTCTTTCTTAAACTGATATTGAGGATGTGCCACTATTACTGAAAGTTAATACACCATTTTTGGACAAAACTATACTACTCTTCAGCAAGATATATAGTAGCAGTCACGTTTAATGAGGGAATCACAGTAGCTCTTTAAAATCACTTCATTACCAGTAAGTACTAACATAGCATTGTGCATGATGGTTAGTTAACTGCTAAACTCCAGTCTTTCAGAAATGGGCTTTTCTTCGTGAATGATTTCTTATGCTACCTTGTGAAGTTAATTATGCGTTACTAGCTTGTGGAAGTTTTTATTTTTCGCTTTACCTCCCAGATCTAAGCTTCAAGTTTTATGTATAAGCATGCAAATAAATGCCTGGAATTTAAGAAAGGGCAGAGTGACCGAATAGCTAATTAAAACCTTGCGCAGTTGTGATTCAGGCTTCTAAGCCAAAGTTCATAGGAGCTAATCAAACGCAGGTCATACAACTATGCGTATAAACACAGACAAGAATCTAACTTTTGGCACCTGTTTTTTGGAGAAGTTTGGCACAGGTCTCCTAGAGTGCAGTGTATAAGCCATTGCTACCTGACAGCTTCTCCAGAGAGTAACTGTGATAGCTGTTCTGTGATCCACCTTCTACTAAGAAAACAAGGACAGGCTCAGATCATCACATTTTAATCTCCTCCTCTGTGTTTCCTCTGAACTCAGAAGAAATTTGGCCAGGGGTCTCCACTGGTCCATGCTTACTGGAAATTTGTGCTGAATTAATTGGCAGACTCTGTAATGGTTTTCTACTTTTGCTGATAATGATTAAAAATCAGTGCAATAGTGACTACAAATCAGTGCAACAGCGACTGTTTGGTTGCTTAAAAAGAATAGCAGATAGCTGTCATTCTGAGGATATACGCTGCAGGCAAACAGTCCTCTTTTTGTTAAGGATCCTTAGTGGAATGGCTGTTTCAGGTTTCTCTGGTTCTCTAATCATGGTGTTGCCTCAAGCAGGCTTGCAAAGTCATGTTTAACACCAGGTTTTCTTTGTATGGCAAGGATATGTACTTGCAAATAAAATGCAGTGCTTCAAACTAGACAAAATGATATTTTAGAGAACACTATAGAGAAGAAATACCAGGAAAAATATGCCATGTTTTTGGAGGGAGATATTCACATCTAAAATTAGCCATATAGGTAATTTGAATAAGGGTAGCGTAACCTGGACAAGTAGCCGTTCCTACCTCGCTGCAGATAGGGTTTAACAGCTCATTTAGCAGCTGCTGATAATTGCAATCTTTAATCCCTATCGGTTTGAGGTTGTCCTAAATTGTAAACAGGTGATGTGGTAACTGCTAATTGAGCAATTAACTGCTATTATATAGAGTTGCTAAAGTTTCAGGAGGTTTTGAGTGAAGGGGGGCATATATTTGAGAAGGAAGAAAGGAATAGAGGGAGGGGGTTTGTAAATTTTAGTGTGATGGGGTTTTTGTGGTTTTTTTTTTTTAAGGTACTTATGTAAAATATACAGCTGAGTGGTTTAAGAATTGAAAGCTATGCTGAATTACCCTTCTAGTTCAAATTCACTAACAGTATACTTGCACCAAATCATCTGAGCACCTGAGGTTTGAACATTTCCTATAGCAACCTCCTCTGGTACAGATGATTGGATATACAACCTGCAGGTAAGTTTGGTGGGATTCTAGCACAACAGTTTTAAATAAATATGTTTAAGCAATTGAATAATCACTCATATTTTATCAGAAGTTCCCTGCAATGTGGGCTTGAACCTCCTCAGAGAGAGGAAAGATCAGAACCTGGGTCTCTTACATTCTGGGTAAATGTCATCTCCCTTACCACTGATGGTACCTGTATTTTAAAATAAAGATGTGAACTCTCTCTAGCCTGTTAAAGTGACGTGGTTCAGAGCAGTAAAGTCTGAATGAAAACTGATGATGTTCTAGGTACTATAGTGCCTAGAAGCAGCGTTTCTCAGAAGATTGTACCACTGTTTGCAGGCAGAAATCACCTTGGTCTGCCTGTATGCTGAGCTGTTAGGAAGGGGCATTACTGTACTTGCGTTGGGCTCAGTGGTGTGTTAGACCTGCCTGCAAGGCCAGGAGTCTTCAGGGCTTTTGCTGTGCAACTTGTAAGCATATTGTAGCATAGATAAGAGCTTGTGTCTGGTTTGGTAATGAGCCAGCCAAGCTTGATTCTGCTTGCAAAGTACTCTAAGGATGACCTGAAGGTTCAATACGAGGCTAAGGTATGTCTGGCCAGCGCATGGGAAATACATTGTGCCTCTTATCAATTCTGTTTCCTATTTGTATTTTCTATTATCTTTGTGAAAAGATTTGATTGTAATGCTTCCCATAACTGCTGAGAAATAAGCTTGGCTAGCAGGGGTATGGATTTGAACTTTACCAGGAGGACAGAATGTACTTGCTGCTCAGTAACTTGTTAAAGCTAGTAAGCTCGGCAGGGCTCATGGGTCAGATGCTTAGAGTCTGACTAGCAGTATTTCCCAGCACTGCAGAGTTGTGTGTATGTACTCTTCTGTTCTTCTTCTCTGTTTTAAACTCATCTTTGTGCTTTTTCTGGGGAAAGAGTTTTTAGCTAAGTTCTGCTTGCTGCCTTCTGCTATCTGTGTGCCCTGCACCCAGGGATATTTAACAGAGAGTAATGCTACTAGATCTGAGTCTAGAACTGCTCTGGTAGCTCCCATAAGCTTTTCCTTTGGTCTTTGGCTCTTAGTGAGCTGCACTGGCAGGTTATCTATGAAATACCTTATGTCACTACAGCCGTTTCTGTGGATAGGTATGTGACTCTCTAAGAAATAATAATTGGTGCTTCACTTTTTTCATTTAATCTGCTTTTGAAATCCAATGCAGAGTCTGAAGTATCTCATTTAAGAGCTATAGCATTTTGATTGCATCATAGTCTATATGAAGCAGTCCACCATGTAAAATACACTTTCTTTAGAATTAATTAGGGTTGATTTTGCTACTGACAACATTAAATGCATCAAAAGGACGTGGGAACATTATTTTGTCTTGTGATCTGTTATTTCTGCAACTATTTTGCATAATAGAGCTATGCAAGTGTCTGTCTTTATGAAGAATACCATGAATATACCTGTTCCTTATATTTGTAGCTTTGCTTTCAGACTTCAGAAATATCTTCAAATAACTTCACAATATCTTCAAATTTGGGCATCACAACAAGTAAGTTGTTTTTTCCACTGAAATAAATCATGTTTGTGTGAAAATTGAACTACCTGCAAATTTATACAAGTGATGTTATGTGTTCTTTACAAACCAGTAGAGTTTTTCTTCCCTTCTCATTTAATGTTTGCATTTCATAGCTGTAAAAAGAGATGGGGGAGACAAAAAGAGAAAGGGGAGAGAAAAAGAGAGGGCAGGTTACATGACAGGTTTTCTTGCATAAAATTAGGCTGTGAATGAATTTAAAAATCCTTTTACAAATTAAAGGGTTAAAAAAGAGTCACTGGGATATAACATAGGCTTTTAGTAATGAAAAATCACTAAAGAAAATGTTGAGACTGTTACTGTATGTTTCTTCTTGAAGAAAACAAATGTCAGAGCATGTTTCCTTACTTCCATCTGAAATATTCTCTTGAAAGTAGTTCTAGAAAGTGGGTGTAGAATAAATGCTTTTGATATTGCAAACATATACAAAAGAACGTCATGCATGCATTTTACGTCACATAAACCTACCCAGTCTTAATGAATTGCCCCTTCTTGCTAATCTTTCTTAAAATAATATGGTGCTTGCTTTATTATTTAAGGTTTTGCATAATTACAGTTTTTGATATATTGCTACGATGTCACAGGAGATAGTATCTGCAAAGAAAAACGGGGCAAAAAAAGTGTGTGTCACAGAATTAATGTTCCAGTTATAAATCTGCAAACAAATTTGAACAGTCTGTTCTAAAATATTTTGTACTTCTGGCGTAGAAAGACAGAAAATCTATGTTGGTAAGCTGCAGAAAGTGATATGTTTGTGTGTATAGAGCGTGGTTTTTTTTGCGTGTTTTAAATCTGGCCAGATCTCTATGTGGTCTGAAGTCAGTACAGCTCTGCTGGTCAGGACCAGACTAATGTGGAGCGAATTGTAGGCTTTAATGTTATGGTGGACATCAGGCTTGATGTTCCCATCCTGTCTTGTATGTGTGAATTTTTGCAAAGCTTGTCTCATGAATTGCCTTTAATCTCTTTTTTCAACATAAAATCAAAACATATTTAATCTACAAGGAATCCAGAAAGCTTTAGATCACTAATGACCATTGGTACCATGTCCTGAGTCAAGGTGGCTAAAACCTATCCATCTCTAAATTGTGTCTTTCTGAATTTCTCTCTTTTTGAGAGATGGGAATGTTCACTTTTTCAAACAAATCTTCCTTTTCTAAAATATCTTCAAACATTTTCTTTCAGACTTCCTTTCCAGAAGCTAGAAAGAAAACATGCAGTTTAAAATGTAACCAAAAATAAATCGATCCAGAAGAACCCTTCCCTTATTTCAGTTTTACTATGGGTTTGGTGTGCTAATAGCACACATGTTGTAGCTTGAGCATAGGAGGAAAGGACCTGCCTTTTCCACCACTTATTCTTCCTGAGGGTATTCTTAGGTGGGGGATGATAAGGTGGGCTGTCTGTCAGCAGGGTGGCCTTCTGCTGCTCAGACCTATGAGCTGAGTGGTGGCAGCTGTGCTGGTGGGGCCTGTTGCACTGTGGAAAGTGGACAAAAGTTTCCACAGCAGAGTTTTTCTTGAGGTAGCAACGTTGGAGTGTGGGATGGAATTTTACATCATCACTGCTGTATTGCCTTACATCTTGTTACAGAAGCTTCCCTCTTGTTTGCCTGCCTTGGTGTTGTTTTCCTTGGTAAAACGTTGTCTGGTTGAGCAAGGCTTTCATATCTCACTAGATAGCAAGAGTCTTTCTCCTGTAGCCCAGGCTTCAGGGGTGGCAAAAAAAGGCCAACAGAAAACCTAAGAGATCACATGGATGGTCTTCTGAAGGTACCACTGAATAAATGTTTGTGATAGAAGTAGTTCTCTAAATGTGTTGTGCTCTTTCCAAGTATACCAGGAGGAAGTATGCCTCATTGACTGGGGACATTCATGGTTCTATTGAAAGATGGAAGAATGACTAAACAGAACACTTTTCTTAAACAAACAAAAGGGGAAAAAACCCTAAAATAATCACCTCTGGCTCCTGGGTACCAGAAGCAATACTGTTTGCTTTGATCCTTTATTTGCACAGTAGGTAGTAATTTTAATCTCTCCGATTCCAATTATAGTGGCAAGTACATATTGCACGTTTCACTTTTGTTGTTGGGTTTTCTGTTCCAAGTATTGTAGTCCATGTAGGATTGCCTGGAAATGCTAAGTTTGTTCTTGATGTAAATTCATTGCCGTCAGTTGCTTTTGAGTAGGGTTTTGGCCCATATCTGATGGAAGAGAATGAACACCACAGTGGTGTGCTGTGCATGATGAGGAAATAACTAGGGCAATCTTTACATCTCATCTAAGTGTCTGGCAGAGAATTCTTGTTCCTCAGCATGCCTGTCTATTTCTCTATCCTCGTCCTTAAGTGTGCAAGTCTAAAGTTTTTTCAGTTACACCTCTAATCTGATCTGTGCTGTTGGATCACTTTCTAAATGAGAATGATAAATCTATGGAGCAACGGTGCTCTTTTGTCCCACTTATGGCATCACTTTGCCTTTATTTTCATGGAAAGACTTAATGACATAAGGGAGTTGAAGCTTAACATACAGCCATTCAACAGATCCATATGATAAGTAGTGGAACATTTTACTTACGGCAAATATCACTTGGAGATATGTGGCAGTTAGAGATGTAGCTGATGAACTGCAGCTTTCTTGTTTCCTTCCCTCCTTGGTCTCTAACCCTGCTAATAAGCTTATCAAAACAAGCATAGTAAGCTTGGTTTCCTCTTTTATTCCAATTCTCTTGCATAAACATATCCACAAACTAAAGGCAAAATTCATATGGATGTCCCAGTTGCATACTTGCATTCCTTTCAGAAATGGAAGTTTTTGCTTAGATGAACACTTCAGTTGCCCTGGCTACAAACACTTCATGTATTGATGTTTTCTCCTTACTGGAACTTTTCAGTAGCTTTCTGTGGAAGAGGAAAATGACCATTCCACCAATCTTTTCAGTTTTGATAAAATCAATGGTATCTGAGTAGCTGCTGGCAAACATTTCTTAGCTCTATGGTGAAATTATTTTCCAAAGTTGAGAGAAAAACACATTGCCTGGGTGCTCACGTGGTGTATGGAAGACCTGGTTAGAAAACTCAATGTCCTCCATTTGTTTTCAGAGGTCCGTCTAAAGCAGCAAACTGCTGGCTGGCCATAGCTGGCTGCATGAGCTCTTCTGCCCAACTTTGTGTAACTGAATTTAATAGGAGCTTTTTCTTCCATACAGCACCTAAGGGTGCTGATCAAATCAGCATTTCAACAAGATTTTGGCAGGATGTGGAAAACTCTGTGGTGTAACCTAAAGCTGTCTATTTGTAGGGACTTAGGACATCTACTTCTGGCTTTGAATGAGGCAGAGCAACAGCTGGTAACTAGTTATCTTGTGTGGTATGGTTCCTGAAAACACAAATGGGCACCCAAAACTTATGGGTGTCATTCCTTGCCTGCATTTAGCCTCAGTTAACACTGGTTAAGTCTTCACTAACACCTTCTAATGAAACTTTTGGCTGTGTGTAATGGCACCTTGTGAGATCTCTTGGAGACTTTGTGCTCTACAGAAGAAATCTTTGGCACTGATGTGATTGCAGGGCTCACCCCTGTCAGCAAGCAAGCATGGGTGAAATGGGGGATGTTTCCATCAGCCTGTGGGCAAGCCCTGGAAACCATGCAGCTAAAACTAAGCACAGTAAGAGCCTCAGCCACTGCCAGAGTACTGAGCAATGTGTATTTTATATGATTTTGGAAAATCTGATTTCGGAGACTACAGACAAACTCTGCTTGTAAATGCTATCTTATTTGCCTGTTGCTAACACTACTGGATCTGTGTCGGGCGAGGTCTGGGTCTTGGATTATTTCCTGATAGACCACAGCTTTGGAGCTAGTGTGTTATAACAAATTAACTGAAACATCTGCTTTGTAATAGTCACATTTTCTTCCTTGGATTGCTGAACCAGCAGTATGCAATTGTAATTTATTGTAAGGATATATTAACATTTAGTGCTTTGTTAATTTGCCAAGTATTAGGTGGCGGAGTCTTTCAGCAGCATTAGCACATGGAATTCTCTGGCTTTCTTGTTTTTGTGCCTTTTAAACATTATTCCATGTCATCAGCACAATGAGTCACCCGATACACTAAAGTTATTTGGTAATATTCCTGGAACACTGTATAAACTGGTTTATTCTGAGAAGTTACAAACTAACACCAACATATTCTTACTCAGCAGACCTACTACTCTTATTCATTAAAACTTTTTCCAGTTGACACCAGAGGCATCACACTTCTAGCTGCTTTTTGTTCCTAGTAAATTTTTGGTCAAAAGTGTCATTTCCCAAACCTGTGGTATCAGAACATCTCTCAGGAGGTGCTACCAAGCACCCCTGAGCAGCTCTATGTGGAAAAATTGTTCTCTTCAGATATCTGCGTGAGGAAAGGGAGCTTTGACAGTGCAGCAAAGTTTTTAATCTTCTTCCTCTAAAACTGCAGTGTTTGTGCACACATATAGAGGCAAGGGGGATAGAAATCTAAGATGAGGTTTACATGGTTGTGGCTGTATAGTACACTAGAAGAAATACTGTACATTTTTAAATGTTAAAAGTTCATCATGTTTACTGACACAAATCCCAGCAGTGGGTGGAGAGATTCATAACAAGCGCTTTTAATTTTACAAAGCTGATATTGGCTAGTTTTGTATTCTGTCCCCTTTTCCTGTGAACGATGTGAGAGTGATTGATTATGCAAAAAGCTATGGAGTAGGAATTTCTTGGATGAGAATTGTTTGATGGCAACAACCACTGCCAAAACAAACCCCTGTGTCTTATATACCCTTTAAAGAGACATTTAAACACTTCTCTTTAAATCATAACTAGAAAATTGTGGTGATGGAAGGTATTGTTTTGTGATTGGCTAGTTCTAAGCTTGTGTGCTTTACAGAAGACAGGTAACCTTTGGGAAGGAAAGGATCACTTCTGACAATCCCTCCAAGACTGCTATCAGTAAATAAATGTGCTCCCTAGCTCCTTGACAAGCCTCGGGTTTGCATCTGTCCTTTTAGAGTTTGCTTTGTTAATGTGAAGGAGACCATACTGTTGTATGTGTTGTCTCTTCTAACTGGAGTAAGAGAAGTGACCTTTTGAAGGACAACTAATTGGATTTTTCTTCCATTTTTTTTGTTTGCTAGTTTCCTACTGAACCTAAGCTCTAAGTGTAGAGACCTGCTGGCTTTGTGGTTTGTAGCAGTGGACTTTCACTCCATCTCATCAAGACAGCAAATTGTAAAGATCTAATATCTAATGATATTGAATGAAGTGCTCAGTGGGTAGTTAATATTCCGAAATACATAGGGATCATACACTTGTATAGAAGTTTTGAACAGGAAACAAGCTTGTAAAAGTTCCTGAATGTCTTCACACAGTATATAGTGAGCAGATAGCAAAATTTGAAGGCTAATTTGCAGATGACTTAAATGCACTTTTTTCCTTGCTCTTTATATGGGAAACAATGGGTGGTATGGGGGAGACACCAGGATTTTACATTTCATTCCAGGTACTAAATAAACTTTGGATGATGGAGTAAGCTGTTTTTTGTAGCTGGGAATCAGAGCACTTAGGAAAGCACCCAGTCAGTGGTTTGAGCGCTCAGCAGTATTGGGAATTGACCTTTCCTCTAAGAGCGCCACCATTTGCAGTAACGTTGACCAGATGAGAAGGGCTGAAATAGCTGTGTCAGAAATGTGGTGTGTCTTCATGGTGGAGGAAGTAGGCACAACTGTCATGCAAGTAATAGTTGGAAGAATAATCCACATAATTCTCAGCTGGCAAGTGATCCTAATGAGGGTGATAGTGCTCATATAATGAAGGCGCTAAACATCTAGAGAACTTGCATATGAAAAGTTCACTTCCAGATTCCTCCCTTCAGATACTGGGTCCTAAATTGACTTAGTATGCTCATCATTTTAAGGTGCTATTTCTTTTTGACACTGACGTTTTCTGTATGACTTTTTAATTTCTTTAGAAAGTCAAAGAAATGTATCAATGCTTCATGGAGGGGCAGAATTCCAATTTGTGTAAAATTCCATCAGTATGCTACTTACAACACTTCTCAGGCTCTTATTTAGCATATTTTAGTTCATGTTTGAACTTAAAAAGGTTTTCCCTTCTTTTACACGTATATCAGTACCAATTCATTTATTAATGAGTAATAGCTGGCAAGTTACCAGAATATGGAAGTCTGTGAAGAAACCTTATATAAAGCTGCATTGTTTATAGTAGCAGGAAGGCAGAAATAAGCTGTGCCTCTGGTAACACCAACTCTTTAAGGAATTACCAAAAGGGAACAAAAGTGATGCGTCTTAATAAATATTTATTAATGTGCTAGAACAACACGAGCTGCTGGATTGGCTACTGTCTGTTCTGCAACACGTATGTACTCATTACATTTTCAGTAATATCAGCTATTAGCTATGTCACCTTCCTCTTGTTAAACAAACAAATTGCAATCTTCACAAAATGGAGGTAAATATGAACTTCACTGTAAACAGGTTGGTCAGTCTGCTTTGTATGGACGAGATCAAGGAAAAGCATAGCTTTTGGCAGTCTTCCAGTTTAATTCAGAATAAGGCTAAAAAAAGCAGCTTTTAAGTGATTTTTATTGTTTTTAAGGTGTCTCATCAATAGTGGGAGAGAATTCTTATAAGGAAGTTGTTGAGGTTTAACAAATTTTAGGTCTTTTAATGCGAGTCTGTGAATGGAAGATAGTAAAGTTTACTCTTCAAACAATCATCTAAGTCTAATTCTTATCTCCAAACTTCTTTGGCTTGGTTCATTAACCGAGCCCTGCACAATCCTAACACTTTGGTTAAAAGCAGAGATATCAAATACACCTATAATTCTGCTGAGATACCCTGCATATAAGAAAATGTCTTTCTACATAGAACATAGCTAAGGTGAGTAACAGTAACACGAGCTCCTTGTTGCAGTTCTGTGTGGGGGATTGGTTCTCCTAGGGTGGGCTTATGTCAGGTCATTTCAAAGTCCAGCTCTTCTTGAAAAGATGAGCTCAGCAGCTGGCTGAATAGCAGAGTACATGGGTGCACAAACCATCAGCAAAGACATGGAGCTTGTTTCTCTAGTATCAGAATTTCAGCTCTGCTTTTAGGAGTTAATTTTCAGAAGGGCTAGAAAAGGCTGCGTATAGTTTATCTTCTCTTTACATGAGAAGGATAAGAAGCAGGAGTGCCAAATTATACCTGCTTCTGCTATAGGCTCATAGAAGGAGTTTGCCTTGTCTCTTAATTGTAAGCTTAGCTGTATTTTGATTTCCTTCATCTTCAGATTCTGACATTTGTACATGGGACAGAACATTATGTAGTTGTAACAAAAGGCAGATAATTTCCCATGCTTTCCTTGCTTAACATAAATATTTGTGGTTACTGTATAATATATATCTTTATATATTGAGCATATTATAAATCAGTCTTTCTAACAATGCCTAACAGCTCCTATTAAATCTCTGAAGATTGACAGTTAATAATCTATTATTTAATCAGAAGTAGCACCATTTTAGCATGTTAAGGCCTTCTTATGTGCTGCATACTTGTAATAGTAAATAAAGCCACACTGTTCTTCAAAATCGGATGATGGGAATAAGTGGTCTGTTTTGAAATTTAAGCACAGCCACTATATGAAATATAAGATTTGTCTCTAAGGGGCAAAAACAACTTAACAAAATTAATGCAAAAATGTGACTAGTCGTCTTGAGAATCCAGAGGGGCATGCACAGCAACTAACCAAAATAAAGTATACTTGGATTAACTGAGCTATTCAGGACTTTTTATGAAGCCAGATGCTTCTAATGATGGGGAGGAGAAAAACCTAAACAGAAAATAAAAATCTCCCCCTGGGTCCTCAAGACTGTACTGGTGGGGGGAGAAGCTGACGCAGTAAGAACTTGAAAGGTAAGAGTGCGGGCTTCTTGGTTTTTTTGTTTTGCGTTGGGTATTTTTGTCCTCTCAACAGAAAGTAGTTGTTATATATTCCCATTCTACACACTGTCATCTGTAGTTCTAGGAGTGCTTTGGCATTACCTGTCATTAGACAGATTTTTTTTGTTGCTGTAGGATGTTGTATTACTAGCAGGAATAGGAAAAAAGGGTTACAGCAGCAGGTGGTGTAGATGTAGTATGGTTGTAAAGATACTGTTATACTTGAAGTAAAAGTTCTCCTGTGGAAGATGCTGGTTACATATCTAAGAACTAATTAGGGAGTTGTAATTAAACAAAGAAGTCAGACCTGCATACTTTTAAATGTGATATTTAACGAAGAATAAGACAGCTAAAGAAACAAATAACTGTTCATCTAAGCTAACTACATCTTTTTATACACCAGAAAGGCTAGGATCTTTGTTAATGCTATTGGTGAGCTTACTCATTTTTGGAGTCCAGTTGGGTTTTTGTGCGTGTGAGATTAGCCACGTGCTCCCTGGAAACCATTGTGACTGCTTTAAGCAGTGTTGGGAAATTACTTTCTTGCTGGGAGCTGATGAGGCCTTTCAGATGTCTTTGGGGGCTTTCAAACTGATGCTTGTCAGTAGTGTTACTTTTAAAAGCATGAACTGGAAATGGAGGGAAGCAAAGATCTATGTCTACACGACAAAAATAATGGGCTGTATCCAGTTGCTGGCTTTCCTGTCTCTGGGCAATTTTCGCTGAACAGCGATGATAAACAGAAGGGATATTTCCAACTGAACTTTAATACTGAAGTGACAGAGTGATATAACTGGTGGTTTTGTGTGTTGAAATCAATGTGGCTTTGGAGAGGCTGGAAAGGAGATGTGTAAAAGGGTAGAACTTACATGTTTACTGATCTTTTCCCTAAATACTGTTCTGTTTGTGAAGCTACCTTTGAAATCTCACTTCAGTACCACAGGGAAATTCTTCTTTTGCTATCCCCATACATGTCCAGGTGGAACTTGCTGTTCATCCTCTTTCCTGATCAGTATGAGTCAGCAACAGTGCAGGACTGACACAGAAATAAAATATTATGTACTTCATATGAAAGTTGTTCATCTTGTGCCTTTGCTTTTAAAGCACTGTTTCATGTTTGTTTCTCTTGTTCTTTTTTTTGATTGATGTTATAGGTATAGGCACATCCTCTCTTGTGACACTGTACTTCTTGTTTCTTCACTTATCTGAGAATCTGGTCTGGGATTAATTCTTCACTGGTTAGTGTGGTTTCATCTGCCATTTCATTTGTTATGCTGCAGTAAAGCAGAGAACACTTTGTGCTTTTAACATCAGTGAGCTTTATCGCTCAGTAATTGTCACAGACTTTATCATTTGTTGATGTAAATTCTTTTTAAATCTTTCACTTAACATTAAGAAGGTTAATGGTAAGCAGATGAATATAAATGACAAATCTAATGATGCAATTGTTTCCTGATAAAGCTCTTTAGACAAGAGGCAGTAACAATTTTATTTTCCTGAATGTGCTTGAGGACTATATTTTTCTTTACCACATAAGACAAGACTCTGCTATTCCTGTCCAGGCAGATCTACTTTGTACATCTATCAACAGAGACGTTTGGCCAAGAAAAGAAGAGTGGAGCTCCAAATGAGAAAAATAGCAACAGTGGAAAACTCACCCAAAAGCCATTTTAATTCACTGAGAACCAAAGGAATGTTGAGTTTCTATAGTGGTATTTCCCATGGGATCCAGATTGCCTCCTTTACAACACTGGTCATAAATACTTTTTTCATTGCTTCAGTAATATTACACATCTGGGCTAAATATGATCAGTCTTAGATCCTGCTGTTCCAATGTATGCTGGTGCATTTGCATGAATGGACTGTGCACAAGTTGGGAGGGAGAAGAAAGCTTCCGACTTCCTCCACATGTGGTAGACTTTAAATTGTTTGTGAGGGTTTTAGAAAGTTTTGTGTTAGACTAAATGGGAAGCCATAGTCTTTTTATAGTTTTGTTTCTCTTCTTTCTTAGCTCTTGTTATTTCTGGTCTTGCAGGAGTGGTGTCCTAATTAAAACATTCTGCCTTTTGAAGCCTGTTGGTCACATGTTAATTGTGTTTTTAAATAAAAAAAAATCAAATAAATTGGAATGAGAAAAATCTGTTTGAAACGTTAGTTTTTTGATTTATGTTTAGATTTTTTTAGATGTTTGACTGGTGCAGTTTGCTTCTCTAAATGCCTCTGTATACCTAAATGATTAAGACTGACTGTTTTGTGGGTTTTTCAAGCTGTACATATTAAAAATACTTTTCTAATACAAAAATACAGAATTATGCACTCTTACTGAAATAGATGTAATTTAAGATGGCTTGATGTGGTAATGTGGATATTCTGGGTTTAATTTGAAATTTTAGAGGAATTTATCTTAATAAATAGCTGAGTTTTATTCATATTGTCCCTTAATTTTTAACCCTATCCCTTTGAACACTTAATTACCATTAACAGCATGGTAATAGCACCTAAAGCTATCCTGTAACAGAGAGATTATGTGAAGTACAACACTGGTTAGGTTGGTTTTTTGCAGGGGCAACATTTATCTGGTTGTAGTGGGTAAAGAAGGTGCCTCCATTTGTTGTGGTTTTCCATTCCCAGAGTCCTGAAAATCCAGCTGCTTTGTGAGGGAAGGCCTATAGAGGTGGATCAAGCTGTCCTGCAGCCTGCTCCTGGGATATCATAGAATCGGTTAACTTGGAAAAGACCTTTAAGATCGAGTCCGTCCATTAACCTAGCACTGCCAAGTCTGCCACTAAACCATGTCCCTGAGGACCATATCTACACATCTTTTAAATATCTCCAGGGATGGTGATTCCACCACTTCCCTGGGCAGCCTGTTCCAATGCTTAATAACCCTTTCAGTGAAGAAACTTTTTTTCCTAATATCCACTCCAAACCTTCCCTGGTGCAACCTGAGGCTGTTTCCTCTTGTCCTATCGCTTCTTACTTGGGAGAAGAGACCAACCCCCACCTCACTACAACTTCCTGTCAGGTCATTGTAGGGAGCTTTAAGGTCTCCCCTGAGCCTTCTTTTCTCCAGACTAAACAACCTCAGTTCCCTCAGCCATTCCTCATAAGACTTGTGCTCTAGACCCTTCCCCAGCTTTGTTGCTCTTCTTTGAACTTGCTCCAGAATCTTAATGTCTGTCTTGTAGTGAGGGGGCCCAAACCTGAACGCAGTATTTGAGGTGCAGCCTCACCAGTGCTGAGTATAGGGGGATGATCACTTCTCTAGTCCTGCTATGCTGCTGGCTCATATTTAGCTGGCTCTCAACCAATGCTCCCAGGTACTTTTCTGCCAGGCAGCTTTCCAGCTACTCTTCCCCAAGCCTGTAGCATTGCATGGGGTTGTTTTGGCCCAAGTGCAGGACCCAGCAGTTTGCCTTGTTGAATCTTATATAACTGGCCTCAGCCCACTGATCCAGCTTGTCCAGATCCCTTTGTAGAGCCTTCTTACCCTCAAGCAGATCAACACTGCTGTCCAACTTGGTGTCATCTGCAAACTTACTGAGGGTGTGCTCGATCCCCTCATCCAGGTCATTGATAAAGATATTAAAGAGAACAGGCCCCAGTACTGAGCCTTGGGGAACACCACTTGTGACTGGCTGCCAACTGGATTTGACTCCATTCACCACAACTATTTGGGCCCAGCCATCCAGCCAGTTTTTTACACTGTGAAGATTATGCTTATCCAAGCCATGAGCAGCCCATTTCTCCAGGAGAATGCTGTGGGAAACAGTGTTAAAGGCTTTACTAAAGTCCAGGTAGACAACATCCACAGCCTTTCCCTCATCCACTAAGTGGGTCACCATGTTGTAGAAGGAAACGAGATTAGTCAAGCAGGATCTGCCTTTCATATAACTTTAAACCGTCTTTTCTTCCTTGTGGAGGTGCTTGTGGTACAATGGGGTATGCTTTTCTGACCCTGGCAACATCTCTGGTGAAGGTGGACTGTCAGCCACATCATCTATTGACTGTCCCTCCACACTCAGAGCCTCATACCTGTTGTACAGAGGCACCTGTGAAGACAAGGAGGGGGTTCACTGGCTGCCCTGAGCATGGACTTGCCTCTGCATATCGTGAGGGACTTCTCTCAAGCCCTTGTTGAGGCTGGGAGTGGGTTGTCTAACGGTGTGGACCCTGACCAAAGCGGAAAGGAGAGGGGTAGAGATCAGGTTGGGGGTGAGCTGGTAATCTTCTAGACTTCTTTGAGCTTTTTGTTTTGTTTGGGGCAATATTTCTCCAGGAAACCTGGTATGCCCCTATATCTTGTTAAATTTCTTACCTGCTGGCTTTTCATCTCTCTGTTACTGCTTCATGAGTTTTCTAAAGCAGCATGCGTGAATGCCCTGGGGTTTTCCATGAGGACTACCAGCATTAGCATAATGTAAATATATGACAGTCTAGTTCTCTCTGTCCAGAAATCCTTCCAAATTACATCATTGCTAGAGCCTAACTGCCTCAGAGTCATGAGATGTGCTTTTATCAAACTAGTTTCTCAGATATGGTTATAAAAATTTCCTAGTGGGGTCGGATAGTTCTTGGCACTTGGAACTGATCTTTCTTCTGCTGATGTGAAGCACAGGCAGAGTAGATTAACACCTTTCTACAAATGGTTGTAGATGTATTCCAGTTAGCTGACTTGTCATTCATTAGATGCTGGGTAGAAAAGCTATTTTTATAGCCAAAATGGCTGGCAGATACAGTGCAGATATAGAAATTAGAAGAATTCATTCAAAAGGTGTGGAAAAGTAACTTTCTGGATTATTTAGATTGTTAGCTTCATGTACCACTGCACAGTAGTCGGCAAATCTAGACTAAGTTGCTAGAGGCAAAATGATTAGCATGTTCTATTAAACTTTCACCTGATAGAACAGGTAATTTGTTTGCTAGATTTCATCTTTACTGTTTGATCTCATTTCTGATAATGCTGAAAAAGTTCCCTGAAGTTTTTGTAATAGTATACCTTAACAAATTTATTAGAGAAGGAGAGCTAGACAGAGCATAATTATCTTGGCAACTGTTCTGATTTTTACAGCAACTTATATTACTTTTATTGCTGATACTAGGGGTGGATTTCACCAACTCTTCAATACTTAGCAATGTAAACCTATCTGGTTTTTAAATGTTCATCCAGTGTACTACAATTGTAGAGACAATACAAGCTTATCATCCTCTGAGCAATTTTATCCTATTTTAGCACTAATTGTGTTGCTAGGAAGTAATTGCCATGCTGATGTAGCAGCAATAAAAGTTTAACTAGAGTTGCCCCACTGTAATTTGTTTTGTGGAACTGTTGCTGTGTTTGTATTCTGGAACTGCATTTGATAATGTGGTATTCATCATCTCAGTCTTCTAATTAATCCCTGTGAGTAGACCTCTGAGTCAAACAACGGCCCACTCAACTTGTGGGCTAGATGGCTGGCACTCCTTCAGAGCAGCAGAGAGCTGCCATAAGCAAACTAAATTTTACCTTGCCATGGTTTGAGTGGGACTGTAGGAAACCTGTCTGTGAACAGCATTTCTGGGAAGGCTTTGTTGTGTTCTGACTTGTTAGTGGTGCTTTGGGGCATGTTCTCTGGCCTGATTAGGGAGACAGACTGTGGTGGTGCTGGGGACCATGCTGGAAGGCTCAATGTGTATAGAGTGGAGAGAGGTCTTTACAGTAGCATCAAGGTTACTCCTGAGAGAGTAGGAACTTGTCCAAAAGGGCTGTAAGTGATAGGTGTTAATCTAGAATCAATACAATTTACAGGATGTAAGTCCTGAGTTATTTAAAACAAACCCTTTAAAATAACCTAGAATTTGTGAGTATTAAATACGCTTTTTAAAAAAGTAAATCATTAATGAATATAAAAAGAAATGGGAGGTAGAAAGAAAGAGAAGGAATTAGGAGATATATGGAAATAAACATAGAAAGAAAAATGCGTTCTAGAAAACATTATCAGGGTGAACACCAACACTTGCAAAAAATACAGCTAAAATGAAAAGTAGTGAGAGAGTGAAGGAATAAACTGGAGGATTTAAACTATTAATGAGGAATAAACAAGTAATTTTTGTATTGGTGTCTGAACTGAAATGAGATTACAAATATTAGTTATAAAGTTCTCTTTCATTATTATAAGATTATTTCAGCAGCAGACAAAATTATGAGTGAAGAAATAACATGGGCAATGATTCACAGGCTAGAAGTTTCTAGATATTTCTTCCTTTTGATTTTTTTTAATTAATTGTGGACTTCTTGAATTATGAGACTAAAACCTAAGTATGTCTTCATTGGTAGGGAGTATTTAATAGAAAATATTGATGGTTCCCACTGTTGAGGAGTGATGTGATCTGCCATGGTACCAAATGACTCATTAATAATTGACCAAATCATGTGTTGTGAATGGTAAATCTTTATAATAGCAAATGCCTGAAACTGCTTTTAGAACTTTGACTGGAAAGTTCTTTCCCTGTGTATTTATGCAAGTAAAGTTACAGTTCTGTACTCTTTTTCTCTAAGCAAAGGCAAAGCAGATCATGGCATGATAGAAAAAGAAATAACTCCATGAAATAATTGAGTATGTAATCATTTCTTCAGGAAAAAAAAAATATCTTGTTCTTATTTACTCACCTGTTGTTACTGAGGTGATTACTGGAGTCACTGTTTGCAGACAAGGAGTGTGGGAGAAAAAACTGTTTGCCTTGGCTGGTGCTGTATGTAGCAACAGTCCTAGTGATAGAAATTCTGGGAAACTTTTGGCTTACCAATCTGAGACAGGCAAGCCAGGACACAAAGCAGAGGTAACAATTTAAATCTGTCGTTAGATGAATGCCGTGTTCCTTCAGGACTTGGCAAATACAATGACAATTTGCCATTTCTGATTATTGGCACTTCTGGTGTTTATGAAATGCCATCTTTCAGCTGTGCTTATATATTATACCTTAGGCCTCGTTACCAGCCTAGCAGAGCACGCTCTTACAACCATTACAAAGCTTCTGATCTTTGCAGCTGGGCAGGAAGGCAATGCTTATATAAAGTCTTTGATGTGATTTTTAGGTTTTGGCTCATTGACTTGTTTCCCACGGAGAAGTACAGGCAATGGATCTATGGGGTCCTGTAAAAATTACTTACGGGGGATGGAGTTGCGGAAGAGGAACTGCAGCCCTGGCTCCTGCCCTCATGCTGTAAAGCCTCAGGTTTTTTTCCCCTTATCCTCAGATCTGTGCACCTGAGGTAGAAATCCAGAGAGAGGACGTGACATTGAGGAGGTAGGGTTGTGAAAGGAGGTCTGTAGCCCATCAGTGGGGGTTTGCCGTGATTCAAACCCCACACTTGTGTAAACTTCTCAGGGTGAACCTACCCTGTTTCCCATTTTGTGAGATGTGTCTCCTTGCAGTAAGGAGCTGCTCTTAGTCCCTGGATAGTTGCATTGTACTTTGAGTTGAGCAAAATCTGATGTACAGGACACAAAGATTTCTGTATAAGCATGGTCATCTTGAGGTAATTGTGATAGAAATTTTGGAAGGAAAATAAAGTTATAGATAAAGCAGCTTTTCAGTAAATGAAAAAAAATGAAAAAAAAGCTAGCAAATGTGAAACCTTTAGCTAAAATAGTTAAGAAAGCAGGCTTAATTCAGTTGTGTAAACACAGGCATCTAGTCCTACTGAGATGCTCTAGGATACCTGTTGCCTGCATTTGCCCCTGCCGCAGGGAACGGGCAGTATGTCCACCTACCTGTGCCAGATCTACCAGCCCCAGGAGAAGTAGCTGAAGGGCACTACGTACTGTGAAGTATTCATGCAACTGAGTCATGACAGAATGTATATGTACTTAATGCTGACCATTTGCAGTATACTTCGAGATGTCTCATTCCATGTCTCTGTTTCTATAAGGATATTTAGACACATTAAAATTGATGGAAAGACATTGGCTGGAATCTGTAATATGATGCTATCAAGCTCTTGGTAATTTACACTCCTGTTTAAAGAACCAATTGCACAATTTGGCTGCAGTGGCTGATGTCTTGTTGCTGGTGTGATGAGAATTCATAGCTCTTGGAATCTGCACACCTGCGATGTATAACATCTAAAAGAGTGTTTGGCTACATGATTTGCTTCCCCAATATGTAATTTGCTCCTCTTGTGTTTTTATCTTTTTTTTCAAAATCTTAAATTTCAAATTCTAAAATCAAAGCATGTCAAAGCTGCACGGTTATTCTGTGTTACTGACAAATTATTAAATGGGTAATTCTACCAAGAGAGGTTATTGCCACTGTGAAGCTTCACTGTAGGAGACTGTAAGCAAGCCTGTGTTAGGATGCAGTTTTTGCCCTGGAAAGGCTATGGTCTGTAGCCACATAAACCAGCTAATTGGCATGTGCAGTGAAATGTTCTGTTTGGAAGACTTCCATTGCACTCCTTCCCCTGTGTTTAGTGAACATTAGACCAAACATCAGTTTCTGAAGGGACCTACGATTGCAACAGTACTGTATATTTGCCAATACTTGGAAATGCTACAGTCATTTCCCTTTCCTCTGAGGTTGAAGGTTCCTAAACATCCTTATCTGCCTGTAACTGGTGATAAACATTTCTGCTCATAATATTTGTTTAAATCAGTTTTCTACAGTAGCAAGTTCTGGACATTACTTTGTTACTATGTTTAGGGTGAGACTGCCTATAGTTTATTTCTTGGGACTTAAAAGCAGAAATATCTAGAGTCAATATGGAAGTATGAAATAATTGAGAGAAAACCCTCCTGACAACTTATTCTCTGTAGGTTTTTGCTTATACAATGGAGAGACTTTATATATTCTCATTTACCACCCATCCATACAGAAAAGCTTAGGCTATGTCATTCTTGCGGTTTTGTTTCAACTGACTCTAATTACAAGCAAATTTTTGCTTTGTTCTTTACACCTGATATGCAATCTGCATTTGTTATTCTACACTTATCGTGTAGGCACCAAGAGTGGATGTAAAACTCATGAAAACAGAAGTATAACAATACAGTATGAATTTCATCGCTTTTGTCAAGGAAGTAGGCCAACACAGGTCATATTTACAAAGTGAAAATGATCTAATTGTCAGTTCTTTTTAAAACAAACAAACAACCCCCCCCTAAAAACCTCAAGACCATCTGTCCAGTATGTTTTGTTGTTTTTTAGGGCCTCAATAGGTCAGCAGTTTCCAAGGTTGGATACAGTCAATTGCTACAGTGGTTTTACTAATCTACATTTTTATTTTGCAAGATTTAATGTGTTTGAATAATTGCTATTGTTTTGATTTACTTTTTTTTTATTCTTGTTAAGTAAATGAGGGAAAAATTAAAAGAATTCTGACAATTTAGCTGTTTTAAAGTTTTTTGTCTTTCTTAACAGTAGCTTTGAATGATTAATGTGAGCAAATGCCTTTTAGTGTTGTCTGCCAGTGGAAAGTATAACTAAGCTCATTCAAGTGCTGTTAATGAAAATGTTAAAAGCAGTGATTTGTTATTGCTGCTGCCATTAGTTACTGTTTTATGAATCATGTGACTTGATGAAATACACTGTTGTTGTCACGTATCTGGTAACACAGAAGAAAAATCAAGCAAGAGAAAGATCTCTACCAGTTAACAATAAATCTATTTTAGGAAAAGGACCCTCTCTTATTCCAACTTTAAAAAAACAAAACAAAACAAAACAAAAAAAACCCACAAACCAAAAACAAACAAACAAAAAAAAACCAAGAAAAAAAAACCCACCCCTTTTAGTAATTTCTAGAAGGAAATATGAAGTTAATCAGTCCTCCAGCAGCAAGGGTTGCTAGACTCATGACCTGGTAGTAAAATAAATGCCAAACATTTCATGCCATAAAAATGAGTGAATTCCTCTCTGATTTCTCTGAGCACTCTCTGTGCATGATATGTTTTTTCCTTCTTCCAGATAATCCCCTTTCTCCAGGGAGAAAAGTTCTGTCTGTCATTACACTACCTGACCAGCCTCTTTGTGTAACCCCCTCAGAAGACTGCATGCTAAGCCTGTTTGGATATGGAGAGGTATTATCCTTCGTCTTTAGAAGACCCTTCCTCTCAGAGACCGATATCTAGCTCTTCTGAATTTCTAATCCCAGCACAAATGGGAAGGCTTTTCACAGTGTAGTCTCTTGTTTATTTGTTTTTTTTCTCTGCTCAGGCTGGCTTTTGTCACAGATCTGTTTCCCTGCAGGAATTGCTTTTTAATAGTTCCTACGGTTTTTCTTTGCTGCAAGACTGTGGCATCTGCAGGATCAATCAAGTCAGTCCAATGCACTGTACATACATCAGAAGCTAACACCAGCAAAAGCTATACTATCCCTAGCTGGATTTCCTATGGAGTCCTTGCTTGCTGTGAATGGTTTTAAGAGCTAAATATTCACACATTCATATGATAATCCTTTTAGATGGGGTCTGTGCAAAAGGAAAGGATTTTCTCCTATACTAATGATCTTTCATACAACGCTGAAGTTACCTTAAAGCTTTCTGTACTAGCGTAGATTATGGTCAGACCTGCTTTGTGTTCTGCTCTAGACATGTACATAAATTCTAGCATGAGAATTTCATAAAAATAATGGATATAAAGAATTTGTGGAGGCTTAGATAATCAATATATTCATTAATGATCACTTATAACTTACCATAGCTTACATGTTGGCATTACAACACACATACACAGTGATGATTTACCAATATAACTTCATATACAGCCTGACATCATATTATGCATTTGGTAGCTGTTGATAGACACACTTATCTATTATCAATAAATCACTGTCCCTCTTCCCAAATGTAGCCTATATTGTGCACCACAATAATACCACCGCTCAGAGGCCCTGAACAATGATTATTTTTTTTAGGAGAGACTGAATCTCTACCTTAAAATATACTCATATATAATATCTTACTACAGTGGCAAGAGGAACATCTTAAAAGAACAACTATAGTTTCTCCTCGCTACAAGATAGATGCCACAAAAGTGAAACCCAATTGTTTGTTCACTATCTCCACTGGCCTGTGTTTTCATGTAAGGAAAAGGCTTAGACATTCACATTGAAAAAATAAGGGAGGTTCTCAGGGAGAACAGAAACTTACTGTGGTTAAGTGGCGCAATGAAATGCTGTGAGCCTCCCATAGAAAGACTAGGCTTTCCCAACAGAGGTGAGGCAATGATTTATGACATTGTCACAAAAAATGCCTTTTTAAACTAGGCAGACAAGTTAAAGCTTAAAGTAAACTGATAAAAAGCATGAACTGACAACATGATTGAAGTAACCTCAGTCAAATAAATGTATCCAGCTGAATAAGTACTTCATTTCTCCTGTGAAATCATCCCAGAGGATCAGTGTGAGACTATTGGGGTTTATAGGGCTGCTTCCAGAATTACTTGTTCTTTGTATTCCTTGGAATAATACAGCTTGAGAGGATGCTAGAAGGGTCCCCGATTTCCTACGGCTTTTAGTGCCTATGCTGAAGTCCATTAAAAGAATTAAGAGGTTGTAGTTTTAATGAGATTTGAGAAGTCAGATTGGTTTTTGAATGTAAACCAGAGTACCTCAATACTTGATCAATGAATCAGCAAGTTGTCTTTTACAGTTTATGAATGAGAGAGACCTGTTTGTGTTACAGCATGATGTTCAAATGTCAGGTCTGCTTGTATCTAATTATTAGGGTGTCTGAAGAGAAAACAATAGATATGTTTGTCCATACCCAGAAAAAAAAAGACAAAGTACTAATGAGTTTTATCAGTGGAGATAAATTCAGAAAACACTGGTAGTATTATAGCATACTGTAGACCAAGTACCTTTATAGCATATGTTGTACATCATCATTCAGCATAAAATCAACTCTACACCATATGAATACGCTTAAGCATATGCTATATGCTTTATAGCTTAAGATTAAGCAATCAGCTGTACTTCACGATTTATCTTTTACTTTGAAAGAATATAAGAATAAAACAGCAACAAAAAAGTAAATGCAGCAAGGCAGATATTTTTTCTTACGTGTAGCCAAATAAACATTTATTTCCTAGCAGCAAAACCATTTTATTTCAGATCTCTTAAAACAAGAATACTGAAATTGTGTTTTTAGAGTTGTCAAATATCAATAAAAGACTAGAACCTTAGGCTATCACTTTTGGCTGAAACTTTTATACCTAGTTTTCACTAATTTTTAGGGTTTTATTGAGAGGATAGGAAAACAAAATCAAAAGTCTTCCACGGGAAAAGAAAGGAAAGAGGAAAGACAGTACCTATCAATTCTAATATTAACAGACCAGTTTAGCAGATTGGAATAATACTTCTCTACTGCCTGATTTCTCCTGTCTACTTTAAATCTTAAACACTTGCATGCCAGAAGAAACCTTTCTCATTTTTCAACATTTCTCTTTAATTTATCATTGAATTATTGTCATTAGTTTGAAGGCTGTGTTTGAGTTTTTGATAGAACTTAGACTCAAGAAATCGTGGATAAGAATCTCTCTCCATGTGCATGTAAATTATTCTCTGTGCTTCATCAAAACAGGACTGTGTTGGCTCTTGAATATTTCTTAAAATCGCTTTCCTTGCAGGACTGTCAATGTTAATCTGGAACAGAAAATGACATTACTAAAATATTACTGAATATATGCAAAAGAGAGGGGTAAGGAAGACTGAATTTGGGGGATGTGTACTGAGTGCTTTTTATGTATATCTTTTTCTAATCTAAAATCAGGACCTAACCAAAAACATTTTCTAGCATTGATTTCTCCTTTACTTTAATACCATTTTATTAGTTGACCAATTTGCTCCTCTTTTGGTGTCTGATTCAGCAAGAGTTATGTTAGTGGCTGAATGGGGACCTTGCTCCCTTGAGGACAAGAAGCCTGGAAGACTGGGAGGTGTCTGAGTTTCCCAGTCTGCCCCACATCCTTAATGGAAAAGCCAGTTTAATTCTGACTATTTTGATCAGTGGAGGTCAAGAGCAGTCGTAAAGTCACTACTGCTGGGCCCATACGTAGAACATGGGCCCAAGACTTCAAATCTTAGGGAGGTTAAGCAGTATACATTTGATTTGCTCACTACTTCTAGAAAGAATAGGAATATACGCATGATTTAGGCAGAGGAAGAAGTCCTGAGGACATGGTTTGCATGGAGTGGCTGCAGTGGAAGGAGTAGCTGAAAGGTGCTGGCATCCAACCCTCCTTTCTTTTGCTAAGAATTGTTCCTAGAGCTAGGATTAGATCCCAAAAGAGGAAGCCTGACTTTTGATTTCTAATGAGTTCGGGTGGCTGGAGGTGCATTGTAAAGGTGAAAACCAATTGCTAAAATTATTATGATCTCTGAGATGAGATAAAGCTGAGCCCATATATCAACCTTATTTAGGAAAAGTTTTGATTCCTAGAGCTCTTCTGCTGCAATCCAGAGTTTGTATCAGATAAGTTGAAGCTCAGAGGGTGTGTAAGAGTGGAAAGGTCTAGTGATACAAAAATATACCAGATGAAATGGGAACTTTTGATAATCCATCATCTTATGATGAATTACATTGCCTTTTATCAGCTTGAGTTTGTTATTGATGAGAGGAGAGCTCTAAAGATGTGAAGTTAGTGCTGATGTCTTTCATGGGTTGGGGTCTTGCTATTCCAGAGGAGTTAAACCTTTTGAAATGCTGCTGAATTTTTCATAAACACAGTGTTTAAAATCCTCATTAACATCTACCTTTTTAGTGTGTTACCTAGTTCTTGTGTTAATAGTGAGTATCAAGAAAACATGAAATCAATATGTCCTGAAGACCTAGGAAAAAGGCAGCCAATATCCAGATTCAAATACATACTATTTTAGAAAAAAAATTAAACAGTTTATTTTCAACTGTCCTGATTTAAGCGCTTACTTTTGATTAATGAATTTGTGGTTGGCAATACTGACATTTCTTTTTTGGAAATGCAAATGTCTTGCTGAGTTTCCTATAGCTGCTCATGCTAAAAATAAAATAAATCATAAAAAGACAGAAAAATGCATTGTCTTTCCAACTGGCATTTAAAACCAACAGAGGGAACTTTCAAATTTCCTCAAGTTTTGGAGCAGTGGGAGTGGTTTAGTCATTTAAAGCAGCAACTGCTCTCAGCCAACATTTGGGAATCCAGCTGACTTGGTTTTGGCTTGCCTTTCAGTGTTAACAGGGAGGCTGCATTTTGAGACTCTATAATAGTTTTGTTGTTATGCGTAAACAAGAAAATGATCTAGCCTGATTTTTCAGTTATGTCAGTCTGCCAGAGGCAGCGGCAGTAAAAGCCAGTATTAGCTTATTTTTGCAAGGAGAGTAATAATCAGGGATAGTTAAAGGTCATAGTGCATGACTGGCTGAGCAGGAATGACTCGGTTTTTTGTATAGCCACTTGTCAGAAAAAAAATTACTCTCAAACATTTTACATACAAATCTGCTCTGTTTTCCCTAAATCTTATGCTGCTGGAAGTGGAAAATAATTAATCTGTCTTGGAACCTTTCTTTTAGCCCATTTTAGAAAGGGTACAGTACTGGGTAGAGTTTTTAGCTTGTTTGTTTATATTTACTCTTGTGAAGACCAGAGTAATACATGTCACAATGGTGTAATTCAAAATCTCTTGAAGTTGTATCAATGGCCTCTGAATCAGGCACTAAAAAGAAGAGATCCAAGAACTTGGTTCTTAATCTAATTGTGCCTTTTGCTTGTATCCGTGGCGGATATAGTTGAAAGGTTTGCCTATAGACAAGATGTGAAGGCAGGTATTAAAATTCTGGGTGCAAAAGAGTTTGGGGAGGATGAATAGCAACAGTTTTCATTGCCTTTAATACAGGAGGTGCTAGGCATTTATTGTTGCTTTTTGTTAGCTACATTATACATCAGGCATTTCTATTAGAGGAAATAAAGAGCTCATGTTGTTGTATGTCACCTCATTGGGAGCCTGGGGTTCAATGTAACTTGTGAAAAGCTTCCTGGCCACGGAAATCCTTTTCCTCTGTGATGTGATCTTCTTATAATCTTCACAAGCAAGCCAGAATTCTATGTTTTCATCACTGTGCTCTGTCTTCAAGTAGGTCTTGTAGATCATAGGCCCATCTGTAAATATTTCAGAAGCCAAATTTATATACCATGTATATATGCATTACTTCTAGTCCTTTGAAGAAAATAGGGACATTTACAAGGCAGTACAACTCTTGATTGTAGACTTATAAATATTCTTATTAGATTATGTCAAAGTGGGAAATTAAACACACTAAGTTACCCTCGAGCCTTACGCTTCAATGCTGCATTTTTCTGTTGTGCAGAGCTCCCTTTAACTTCAGTGGCATTTCACTATACAGGGACAAAGCACTGAAAACTTTGTTTTTCCTGGTCTCTGTGAACACTATGAAACTTATCCAGAGTGATGAGTATTTGCAAATTCCAGTTCTAGTTTTATACAGAAGACACCTAAGTATCAAATAATCATGATCTGAGTAAAAAAAAAAAAGACCTTCTTTTCTTGGTGTAAGAATTTGGGGGAAAAAAGCAGTTGGCAAAATAAGGAAATCACTGTTGTTTTGCTGCTGTAGTTGAGTGAAGTAAAGCAGTTAAAAGAAAACTCTGTTCAGCAAATAAGTGATTCTGCACCTGAGAATGTCTTTGAAACACCTGGCAATGGAGATTGACAGCCGCTATCAGTGGGATCTTGGCAAAGATTAAATTCCTGAGGCTGCCTTTTGTCATGTCATTAGACTTGCTTTGTACAGAATTACACGACAGAGTTGCTAAATGTTCTCCTGGCTAGAGGCATTTTATGAAGCTTCACCCAGTTGCTAGCACTTGAGCAGGAACCGTCCTTGCAGTTGTAAAATGTACTTTCAGAGTGAAACTTAAGACAGGCAAATACTTTGCCTACCTCTCATAAAGAGCTGCAAATCCATTTTCTGATGTCATTAAGCATCTAAATGAATTCAGAATTAGTGAATAGTGCTATCTAAGTGCAGTGAACAAGGGATTTTAAGAAGGGCAGCCTCTGAGTACTGCTGGAAAATACAAGCATTTTACTTAAAGCAAACTTTCCTGCTGGTGCAGCACTCTGGGCTTTCACGTTTCTAAAGACATTGAGCACTGCCTGCCATCTAGCAGTAACAGTGATTGCATGCGTGCCCACTGCTTGTGTTATAATTTTGGCTCTTTTAAATATTTTCTGTTGTGTGCTTTCTCCCTGTGCTTTCCCTGCAAACTGTAACATGCTAAGTTGTTTGCTGTTAAAGATTTTAATGGCAAAATCTTTTTCTTTATGGTTGTTACAAATTCTCTGTTAATCTTCTTGCTCTTTGTAGTTTGTCTGTAGTTTGAAAATAATGCCAGTCCTTATGAGTAATTTTTAGAGATTTGTGCTGCGATGCAACTCTGTACATGATTTTCTCATCAATATTTTAAAAAAAGTAATTCAGCAGTGATGTTCTAGATTGCTGGCCGTATGAGAAACGTGGGAGAGCTCTGAGCCCCAAATGAGGCAGTGGGTTGCTGGAGTGGGAAAGTTCAGACCTGTTATTGCAGCTACAATTCTTCCCATACCAGAGATGAGAGTCTGAGCTCTATGGCACTACATTGTATCAAGGTACCATACCACTAGCTATGGTGTCTTTGCTATACCCAGATTTTCCCAAGTCAACTTTCCTTTCACTTTCTTCTGATGTATATTGCTACACAGTGCTCTAAGTGGTGATATGGCAGACAAACACACCCTTATCCTTATCATGTGTCTTTAAAAGAATCATATGGGCTTGCAGAAATGGTAAGTTTGAGAAAGCATTTACATCATGCTACATTTATTTTCAGTGTGATGCATGGTAAGCATGTCACACAAAGTTGTTTTTCATTAGTTGCATATAAGACAGCATACATTATACTGCATGACTTATTGATTTTGCTTCATGGGAACTCTTTTCAGTAATCCATCTGGGTTACAAACATACAATTACTTACATTTACTTGTTATCAGCTTTTCAAAAGACTGGGACCATTGTAGCACTTCCTCCAAAGACAGTCTTTAGAAAAAAAGGAGGACATTATTATAAGATTAGCTGTGGTTCAAAGTATAAAAAATTAAATGAAATTACATTATTGAAAATCTGTCCCTAAATTATAGAAGATCTATATGAAACTTACATTTAAAAAGGTTTTTCTGTGTGTCCTAAATCTTCTGTTTACTATGCTGAAGCAAATATTCTTTTTGCTGTAACAAATACAGTTCCCTCTCAAGGTACTCCCATGCAATTCCTTTGTAAATGGCATTCACTTATTTAAATTGTCCTTAGGAGAAGCACAAGGAAAGTAATAGCTTTCTAGATAGCAACTTCTTTGGGACAGGAATCATTATACAGTTTATGAAATGTTGATGTTTATATTTAGTAGCAAAGCCTTTAAGGGCTCAAGATCTTATTGTAATATTCAAAGGTCTTTAACATCTAAGCTGACTTATCAGCTGAGAGCTGAATATAAGCTCTGAACATAAGGTAAATAATGAAAGGTTAATACAGTCTTAGCTGTAAGGGACTTCAGTCTCTCTCCAGTTGTTTACAACGCAGTATGACATGTTATTACTAATCTAGACAGTTCTTGGAGGTGATTAAAATGGGATTTCTTTCTTTCATGTTTGCTGTTCTTAAGCAGTAATTTCATAAACTCATAGGAGTCTCCTGCCCAATTCTGGGAAAGAGTATAAAAGTAGTGAGGTGAGAGACTAAACAATTTAAGGAAAAACAAACTTTTGAGGGCCAATAGCTCCATTTACACTGACATAGCTCCATTTACACCAACTGATTTTTAAGCTTTGCAGTTATAGGACATCAATGCTGGTAACTTGGAAAAAATGCTTGTGCTTATATGAGTAGAAGAAAACACAAGGGATGTATTCCAGTGGGTGCTTTCCATTATGCGTCAGCCAAACTTGGGAGGAGATACCTTCTCATTATTTTGTTTTCATATGAGCTACAATTTTGACAGCAGCTACTTAGTATCAGATTTTTTTTTAATTTAAATTAAAACCAAAATTGGCTTTGCTAAGTGTGCTGAATGATGCTTCATAGATTTCTGCTGCACAGCAGCCATTAGTAACTTTTTTAATTGGTAATCACCCATTTATTTTTAACTTGATATAATTCTCTTTCTCTGAAAGAGTACATGCTGTGACACTGATTATTTTGTCAGGATTTCTTGATCAGTCTGACTGGATCAGAGAAATATATAGTAATAGAAATTTTACCACTATCAAACTGTGGTGTCAATAACTCTCTAGTAACTCTTACCAGTAAAAGATCTTTTTTTCTTTCCTTTTCATGAGCTACTGGCCTCCTCTCTGTATAAACTCATGAAGCGTGTGGTTATGAGAAGGAGAATCTCTAGCCCTTTGAATGCTTTTTTTTCCCCCTTAAGAGCTGCTTCTGAGTCATATTCACTGTTACTGACGCAGTTAATTTTTCACCTCTGCCAGCAACAGCACTTGTATACAGAACGAGTGGCAGTCTTGTCTGTCTCAATGAGCATCATCAGTAGGATCGCCTTATTTCCATTTATGATTATTTGTCTTTAGTATTAATATGTGAAGCAGAAAGAATGCTACCTGATGGGGCAACTGACACAGAGGAAAACCTTTTACCTTCTTATTTTCCTTCTAAAATCGGGGAAAATATGAAAGTCAGTAAACAGGAACATGGATTATTAAGATCTGTATTAATGCCACTTTCGTAGCTGCTGTGCTGATGGTAAACTTCTTGCTGCACTGACTTGCAACATGACTGAATTTGCTGAAGAACATATATTACACTGAAAAAAATTGAATGTTCTCCAAAAATAACTAAGGCTTTATAGCTGGGACATCCAAGTTTAAATGCTGTTGTAGTGTCCTGTGGGAGGGTATTCCCTGGCCACTGCTGTGTGGGAGAGAAGTCCAGGAGGCACTTCTAGAAATCCTGTCTGGATTTCTGCTACTTAACCTCACCCAAATGGCAGTTTCAGGTGTCATCAGTCACACCTCAGTATTACTCTGAAGGACACATTTTTCTCTAGTCAATAAATCAATACCACATATGATATAATACCTGTTGGCAGGCATATTGGATGGAAGTGTCACCAATGCAACAGGCCAACCAAAGTTCTAGATATGGTTGGCCTGCACTGGGGTTGGTGGCAGCTCAGGACTTGCAGGAGGCACTTGGCTATCTGGAGGTGGTCAGCTGGGGCACTTGTGAAGATGTTGCACTCTTTTGCGTGATTTTAAGCTTGCAAAGAAAACTTCCACTGTGAATTTTGAGATTTTTGTCTCTCCTACTCAAACAGCTGCATGTATTGCAGAACATAAGAATCTTAATGTTACTTACTTAGAACTGATCCCATTTTCTTCCTCTCTGCATATCTTGCAAAGCCAGCAAGTATTTGGACTCATTCTCCTAAACATGGAAAATATGTGAGTTTTAAACCTGCTGTGCTCAGTTCTGGCTATCTTAAATTCTACTTATAATTCAGTCTCCATACAGCAGTGCTGCCAGCTCTAGCAGGGTTCTTATTTTATGCATCTAATCTTTATCTATGAGTCAGGGCTGAACTATTAGACCAAAATATATTTTTGTAACATGCAAGAACTTAAAAAAAATAAAGTTTAAAAAAATCAAGCAATTCAATGGATGTATCTTAGGGAAAAATAGAAGTGTTAATAATTCTCCCTCTTTACTTCTTCAACTGCGAAAAGAGATTACATTTGAGACCGATCCAAAGCAGAAGGAAACCATGAATCTTTTCCCTGAAAGTTCAGGGTGACCTGGATCAAGGATCAGAGCTCAATGTAAACTGGACAATGCTTCTTAAGTGTCTGAGATTAACATTGATATTTGTCCAGAAAATATATCAAAGTCAATAAAAATTGGTATTAAACTTGCTGTTGTGTAGAAAGGGTATATTTTTTTTATTAGGAATGAGGCAGTTGAGAATGTTGTCTAAAAAACAAAATAAAAAAATTAAATCTTGTGACCTAAAGTATGTTTATTTCTTCTTTTTTTGGCTTTCAAGAGATGCCAAATTCTTTGCTAAGTTTACATGGGACAGTGGGTAAATTTGTATAGACCTGCCTGAAATCCAAACCGTAGTCTTATACATTATTTATTTAAACTCACAGGTTTTTTCAGGTTTGGCTTTGACTGGCACATACTACTCCCACAACCAATTTTTCCTTCAAATGGAAACGGGCAATAAAACGCAGAACAAGGCTGTATCTCCGAGTATTCTGAACCTGTGAAATTTACCTTTAGTCTTATACTTCTTGTTTCTCTGATATCTTTATCCAATTCTACATTATATAGGTCTTACCCAGTAGATTTCTTACAGGATATAGAAACTTCATAAGTCTGCTGGGCTGTTCATACTGCAACTCCTACTGCTCACGTTCCCTGTGGGCCCTGTAGGATGGCCAGTGGCCATCACCCACTTCCTACTTTTGTGGAATTCTCTGAATGACACTCTGTTTGGTTTCTCTATGACTACTTCTACGCTTGCCTATTCATTTAACTAGTATTTACTCATCTCACCCTCTGCCTAAAAGCAATCTTTTAAAAGTACATAATATTCCATATTTAAGATAGTTATGCATTTAAATTCTGGCATACGGTTATCACTTATCACCTTAGTTTAGGCTATTTTACCCAATGCCCTCTATTTGCGGTGTTTTCATGTTGCAATCATTAGTCTTCTATTCACTGAAGTATAAACAAAATACAGCCATTGTGGGTTTTTTTTGAAACCTGAAGAAGCTTATGTGTTGCTTACTATGCAGAAATGCTCACGAAACACCAGATAAAGCATTAAGTAATCTAGTTCCATCTAAATTCAAAGTGTCAATCAGTATTTTTTTTCTTCAGGTGGTTGCTGCATGAAGTCGCATTTGTATAAGGAAATGTTATTGTTCTGAGGAACCATTTTAATTTGAGTTAGAGGCTTTAAACAAATATTGTTCCCCAGGGCTTGTTGAGTACACACATTTGCCAAGCATACATCCAGGGCTTCGTGGTTCTCTCTTCTTTCTATACTGGAAACATTTCCTAATAGACCAAGGAACAGAGCATGCTGATTTTATCTTTTTCAGTGTTTCTTTGGAATGTCTTCTTTCCACGGAAGCATAGTGTATGCTTCATTAGTCTAATGTTGCTTGTTTCTGCTGGCAATAGTCTCAGTCCCAAAATAAGATGGGAATAGTACACAAAGCTACAATGTGCCCTTGAGCAATTTGTCAGTTCTGAATTGGCTAATCTTCAAGCGCAGCCTGTGACTTTCCCTACATTACTGCGCTATTTTCTGTTGTAAATGGTAGTGCATCTACATCTTAACTACTTAATACAGCTTTGCAGTGTTCAGCTAACTGGATTTGGATCATGGGAGATGTTTTCACCTGATACAGATAAATAGCATGCGGTATCCTTTTTGTTTGCTCATTATAAGGTTTTATTGTAACAAGGCCACAAGTTCTTTAATGTGTAGGATCTGCGCTTCCTGCAGGTCTTGTAATCAAAAAGAAAGTCACGTGGTTGCAACACTTTCAGAGAAGGAATTGTCTGTCTGATAATAAATGAATCTAAGTGCTGAAGTTATTCACATGTATAAAAGATATAAGCAGTACTGATCTGGAAATGGCTGTTTAACTATTATTATATTTTATGTTGGAAAAATATCAGGAAAACCGCTTTGGTAGATCAAAGAACAAGATCTCTTTGTTTTTCAAACTACAACATACATTTTGATATTTCAACACCCTTATGCTGTGCCAGTGAATCTGAAAACTACTGAATGTCACAGTTTTTAGGACACAGCGTAGGTTTCAGCAGAGTCTTCAGAGAGAAAACGCTATGTAAAAGTTCTAATTGATTGCCTTCTGTAATGTCACTCAGCTTAGTTTGTACTAAGAGTATTACACAAAATATTCATATATAAATAGGGATAAAGTTGTTTATACACCAGAAGCATTTCTGAAATGAATGCCTTTGCTATTCTGAGATAACTTGCCAAGAGAAAAAGAGGTGTTTCCCTGCCGATGCTATACTTTTCTGTTAATATTTTGAAATACAAAACCTCATACTTACAGAAACTCTTCTTGGATCGTTTCCCTTGGTTAAAAAGTTTCATTTAGTAGTTGCATTTGTAGGGATACTTTTCCAAATTCCTTGACCTGTTTTTTTGCTTCATTATTTTGTTTTAGTGTAGAAGATCTTACTATCCTTTGGCTGTGTCTATGCTGCTCGTGTTAGTGCCGACTCCTTTTTTATACATACCACAGGCAAACAGTGGCTGTGGTTTCTATCAGAAAAAATACAGTTGGGCTCTGATGCACCACTGATAGAGGCTGTTTTGCTCTGAAATTATCTTGACATCTCTACTGATCAGCTGTAATGAAATGAAGCTGTGTTTTACTTCATTGAAATCTTGCATGTATTATCCAAGTTTTGTGACTAATATTTTCCTTGTCTTTACCAAAGTTCTTTTAAAGTCCATGTTGCGATGATACGAAAGGCAAAAGTATCCTGCACTAAAACCGAGCTTCATCCTCTTACAGGCAGCATTATGAAGCAAGTACTTTGGATTGCTGTGGGAGAGCTTATATTTTCTGCTTTGATCCATTAGGGTGAGGCTTTTATTTGCTTTTAACTGATCAAATTGGTATTGCACACCATCTGAGTGGTGTTAGAGCAGAACCTTCTTTATACCTGTATGAGGTCCTCTGTCATTTTTCTCATAGCTGTTGCCCAGGTTATGGACTCGTTTTAAATTGAGACTCAAGTTATCTACGTTTCACTTATTCTTCTCTAGCTAAGTGTTTCAAAGCAGCCATGCAGTGCAATAGCACTGAAGTTGCTCTGTTCATGCCAGTGGTAGGCTTGTTTGTAGTGATCCTGGGGCTTTGGGAATAAGCAGTAGCTCATCTAGTTGTTGTAAGCTAGTCACAGAGGGGATGGGGGGGCCAGAATCTTTCTAGAGAACTTTCTGTCCTTTCTGGAAATTTGCCAGTGTCTAAAAAGCACAGACTGACTTTGTCAGGAGGGAAGGGTTGGTCTTCTCCCCGTTCCATCTGACAGCCCAGCTGTGTGCAGTGTACAACGTTTCTTTCAATCTTATCTCTCTGTTTGGACTGATCTTTCTTTTTCTCTTACAATGCCTCCTCAGCAAAGTGTGAACTGTGTAGTATTTGAACTGAAATTGAAGTGCGAGCCTACAATAATATAATAAACTCATTTATTTTATTGCAGCTCACCCTACTGGTATACAGGCCTAACGCAGAAGGATGTGCATCCATTTTCCAACAGTAATGATTCTGCGAGGGAGGGAATGTGTGGGATGTGCACACCTACAGCAGAACTTGGTGTCTGAGCAGGGCAGCATGGGAACCTGCCTGTAAGGATCTCACCATGGGATCTGGCCTGTGCTTATGGAAAGGGAGGGCCAAATATCACAATGCAATCTATTTTCTATGGGTTACTATTTTATTAAATCTTATTTTGTATTTTTCATACCTTCACACAGGTTTTTGGAGTATTTTCTTCCATTTCTATACTAGGAATGGGCAGGGGCAAATATCTATATAATGTAACTTGAGTTGATTATTCAAATAATCACAACAGTGAAACGATCTAACTTTCTTACATGCCTTCTCAAAAATAATATTTCTAACGCCTGCACATACAGGTGGTTATATACTAAAAGCATCTGAGGAAAGTAACTTTGGCCTGAATTTGACAAGCTAAAAATGGCTATAAAGAATCTTACTTGTAGATCTACTTAAACTAAAAAATAAAACCACCGTATTAATAAATAGGACTCTAGAAAAGTTACATAATGAAAATCCCAATTATGTTGGCAGTCTCTACTAGTGATTGATTTACATATATTTTGTAAAAACCTTGTGTGTGTACATATTGTACAAATGCAAGCTTTTTCTCAAGAGCTTAGATATATTTTATTTTTGCAATAAATTTTATTCATATTAAAGGATAGCTCATCTAAAACCTTAGTGTTAAATGAATGAAAATGAACTATTTACGGCTTTTTCTATCATCAACTGATGTTCGTTATCAGGACGCTATATGAGATCATCTCTTTGTAAATTTAAATTGTGCAGTGACTAAGTACGAGTAACCTGTGACTTTGTTCAAATATTTTCTTTTACATATTACAGGCATTAAAAAAACACTGTAATATTGCTTAAAATTGAAATAAACTTGTTTTGGTTTTTTCCCATAAGCCTTTTTTTACTATTAAGCTCAAGAAAATGCTTTTCCAAATGTCCTCTTGACTCGTACAGTGGGAGGATATTTAAGTGCATGATTTGTTGCTTATTTCATGTCTGCAGTTTTGTATCCTTGACCATGCTCTAAAACACCATTTGAAATTTAATGGGTATCTGCAGGCACTTAGAATTACCTGAGTGCCTTAGCATTGGGTGGTTGACTTGCTGGTAAATCTGTCCTTGGATCAGTGCAGAGGAACTGTAAAAAAACAGAGAATCTAGCTGTCTGGGAAGCCCTCAAAGACTGAGAGACCTTGAAGGGCTATGAATATGTTCCTGCTTGCCATCACCATGCCTCTCAGCCACTATGAGGACTCTTATCTTCTTTCTCTCAACAGGACTGCTGCCATTCAAGCTTGTTGCTATTTCATGAAACTTGTTCCAAATACAATTTTACAATTTGTTTCTCTGAGTCAGCTGCTTTCTGCTACCATTCTTTCATAGCTTGATACCCAGAACTTTACCTTTCTACTTCCTTTTCCAGAATATTTAAAGCACATAGGGGTGGAAGGTTTAGTCACTAAGCAGGTATGCTGCTTCACTGAGAAATTATGTGATTGAACCTAAACAATACCCTTCCTCTTATTACATAGATATTCCACTAGATGTCATCTGGTATCACCCTGAAGGAGAGGTATACCTTCATTGTGTGTCAGTTTGAACTGAGGTCTCATGAGGGTGGATGTGGTAGCAGGCTCAGGGGAAACTCTCTGAAGTTTCATTGTATTGAATGGTCTTATCTAGCCTGAAAGAGACCCCTTGCCCAGGTAGGTGACACGGAGACGAGCAGGTAGCTGAGGAATATGTTGAACAGGCTGGTTAACTTGGCCTCTGATATGGCCTTGTTCCCTTGAATTCCCTATGTTGCCATGTGTACGGGTGTGACAACTTTAGTGTCATGATGGCATGCACTATGTAGGAATCAATTATTGCTTGGTTAATTCTGCAGTTGAGCTGAATATGCTTTTCAGAAAGAAAATTATGAGGAAAATTGAAAAGCCGAAGTATCAAAAGGGAGAAAATGGCTATATCATAACAGAGCTGCTGAATTTGTCAGTTGTTCCGGCATGTTCTTTTTCTAAGGATTAACTATCAATGGCCAGCTAGTTTAGACAATATATGTTGACCATTTTGATTGCAACAATTTTTTCTTATCAGTGAAGATAATGCTCCCAGATGAGTTCTTGCCTGTAGTCTTGTATTTTCTTTTGTTTTCTGTGTTCACTTACCTAGTAGTGTCTTTGTTAATTCTCATGCTTTCTTTTTATTTTTTTTTCTTGCCCATATATTCATTCTTTCCTATTTGTGTTTCTATTTAATGCTCTTCTGTTCAATAAATGTCTCACCCACCTACATCTGTTTCGCCCTAGTGAACATGGAAGTACTGTTTGTCTCATTCTCTGTGTTGTACCCATTCTTTCCATCTACCCACATACTCCCTTGCTTGCACACAGCCACCCTTTTTTCTGCAGCACACCCACGCACTGGCATTCATGAATGTAGGAACACTGCTTGCTGGGGATTGCCTGGTACTCGCATTCCTCATGCCGTGTCTTACAAGGGCATGTAAATAAGAGCACTGAGAATGTGTGTAGAGATCTAAGGCCAAGAACAGGAAAAGCAGTAAAATATTAAAAGGCCTTTGTTAACCTTGAAGAGAGCACAAAGTGAATACTCTGCTCTAGGTGCTACTCATCCTCATTGCTGTTTGAGTGGGTGTAGTATAGAAATACCAGATCAATGTTCTTGCTTTTCACTTAGTACAGCCATTGAGGTTCCAGAGGACAGTCCTGTTTCTCTGGTTGCATCTTACTTGGTGGCTTTGATCAGGTTCTGTTGGGAACTTTCTTGGTATATAATTGAAAATAGCCTCAAGAAAAGTTAGGTTCAGCATGCAGCAAACATCTTCTCATGGGGCAACAGAGAACATTATTCACAGGTTCAGCTCCTTACTGTAGGCCACAAGAATCAAAAAACTGTCTGCAGCTGTACAAACAATGAAGTGGTTTCTGTTTCTGGGTAGAAGTAGGCATGGCCTGCTCGTAGTCACTGACTTCAAGAATTTGAATAACTTCCATATTCACGGCTTCAGGTTTTATTGATAAGGTTGGACAAATCTTACATTGCGACTGGTCTCTGCAAACTCCATTAACAATCATCTGCTGAGTGAAAAGAGACTGGAGTCTAGATAGCATTTCTGAAATCCTTACATAAGTTGTACACTACGACCTTTCTTTTCCCTTTTTCTTCTTAAAAGTTCTGAGGTCATTGTGTGAGCCTGATACTCTGCAACCATTGAAGTAGAAAAGGAAATCACGTGACTGGAAGCTTGTACTAGTTTTTACATGAACTTTCAACCCTCCCATTCAATCAGGCTTCAGAGGGGTAGTTTGGGTACAAAGCACTGTGTCCTTAGCTCTGTCAGACTCTGCATACACACTTGCACAAAAGCATACTAGTAAACAAAGCTACTTACACTTCCTGCAAGTGTACTCAGTTTGAAGATGCCAGTTGTCTGTTTAGTGCAGTTGTTTGTTTAGTGTAAAGTGTTTGCTTACAGTTTGGTCGAAGCTGGTCAGATTGTTTGACCATGTTAGTCCAGGGCCCCCTATCCTCCAGATGTTTGTTCCAGCACACAAACAGCTCCTGGTTGGATTTGGGCTTTGTTTGAATATCCTGAGTGTGTTCACTGGTTTCCTCTGACTGGCATGAACAAGTATGTTGTCTGCTCAAACTTGTCTGGTCAAATTCTATTCAATAGCAAGTCTCTTCTCTATCTCTAAAGCTGGCTCCTTGACCTTCATGGTTGACAAACCATTTGCTAGAATAAATATAGTACAGACTTTTTCCATAAGTGGTGTGAAATTCACGGGTTACTAAGCTATTAGTATTATGCAAAGAGTGTTCATTTTGTTTTATTTTTAAAGACATCCTCTAATACCAGAATCCCTTTGGCCACAGTAAACTTGGAGGAAAAAACAAACAAACAAACAAAACACCCAAAAGCAAACAAACAAATAAAAAAACAACAAATCCCAAAACTCCTTGTGACTCAAGTGATGTCAAGTTTGTAGGCAGTCGTACTGTCACTGCAGTACTTTGGCTGTATAATAAACTTTGAAGAGAAGCATTGCTAATCTGCTCTGTTTCTCCCTGCACACAGGTCTGGAGTGATCCTGAAGGGTTTACATTTCTGCATTTCATTTTTTACCCAAGCTATTTTTAATTTTATTAGTGAAACAGACCACGTGAATCCTGGTCACCAAACTAGTTTAGATAAGTGTTTTAAGGTTGTGCAGTGCCTAGGCTGTTCGAAGAAATTGAAGGGAAGTGCTCAGTAGAATTTAAATGTTGATCATCTTTGAGGTCTTTCAAGAGAGTACTTTCTGGAGCTGTTTTGAGAAATGAAGGGGAATGAGTTTCTTTCCAAAATAAGCACATCAGTTCTTGCTTGATGTAAATCTTCCTTTTGTCACTAAAACCTTTGAGGGCGTATTTATCCAAACAAAGTCAAGGGATAACCTTAACTCCTGCCTGACTTTTTTTCTGAGACAAATTTAAATCATCCAATGAATATTAAGCAAGAACTTGTTTTGCAATTTCTTCCCATGTTTAATGACTAAAGACTTAATTTCAAAAAGCTTCATTTATAGGCATTATGCTCTCTGATACAATCAAGCCATGTCTCTGAATGGAAGATGATAACATCTAATTTTTCCGCCTATTGTCATCTATTTTTGCTTTTCAAACTCATTTCACAACCTAGAGGAAATCATATCCGGAAAGCCTGTTACTTCAGAGCGTGGGCAGGGACGGGTGGCACTTAGGGGTCTAAGGTGATTAATTTGTTCTATTCATCACCATTTCAGCTTTAATTTCCTTCCTGCTTCACTGTTCATAATGATAGGATGTCTCTACTAACAGGCTTTCATGGATGGCTTTTTCAACATATGGGAGAGAATGATACTATATTATACCATATTTTTAGTTCTATTTTGGATAATATTAAAAATATCTATTTCAGAGAATATATTTAGAGAAGGTTTTCCAAATTGGAGAGGTCAAAGTTAGTCTTCTACATTCACATTCAGGGCCTGCTGGACACTTGAGTCGTCCTATAAAGAAAACTCTCTGCCACAGGGAGAAGTTAACTCACTTCAAATGTATACCTGAAGATGGTATGATGATTTTTATACAGAAACACTGACAAACAATGAAAATGTTTCCTTCAGGGGCAGGGTAGAACACTTAAGGAAAAGTCTGAGTCACCACTGTCAAATCTTAAAGCTTCATATACTGCACCCTGTTTTCCTATACTGATCTGTAGCTGATGGACAGTCTGATTCAACAAATTTTCTTAGAGACTAGTGGACAAGGGAAAAGCTGAGGATGTCATCTATCTGGACTTCTGCAAGGCCTTTGACATGGTCCACCACAACAACCTTCTCTCTAAATTGGAGATACACGGATTTGATGGGTGGGATGTTCAGTGGATGAGGAATTGGTTGTTGGATGGTCACATCATGAGAGTAGCAGTCAACGGCTCAATGGCCAGATGGATATTGGTGACAAGTGGTGTCCCTCAGGAGTCTGTGTTGGGACCAGTACTATTTAATATTTTCATCAATGACATAGACAGTGGCATCAAGTGTACCCTCGGCAAGTTTGCAAACTACATTAAGCTGAGTGGTGCGGTTGACGCAGCTGAGGATGCCATCCAGAGGGACCTGGACAAGCTCAAAAAGTAGGCCCCTGTGAACAATGTGAGGTTCAACAGGGCCAAGTGCAGAGTCCTGTACCTGGGTCGAGGAAAGACCTGATACCAATACCAACTGGTTGTTCAGCCTGGAGAAGAGAAGGCTGTAGGGAGACCTTATTGAAGCCTTTCAGTACCTAGGGGGGCTTGTAAGAAACATGGACAAACTTTTTAGCAGCACCTGTAGTGATAGGACAAGGGGTAATGGTTTTAAACTAAAAGAAGGTAGATTCAGACTAGATAGAAGGAAGAAATTTTCTACAATGAGGGTGGTGAAACACTGGCACAGGTTGCCTGGAGAGGTGGTAGATGACCCATCCCTGGGAACATTCAAGGTGAGGTTGGATGAGGCTCTGAGCAACCTGATCTAGTTGAAGGTGTCCCTGCTCATTGCAAGAGGGCTTGACTAGATGACCTTTATTAGGTCCCTTCCAACCCAAACTCTTCTATGATTTTTTTCCAAAAAAGGGAAAGCTAAATCTAGTTAAAACAATTAAAATCAAATAAGTTGTTTAATATACGTTTTCAATAAGTGTTGGATGACAGTTAGAGCCTGGTTGTTCTGGAAAGTTTTAACAGTTAACTGATAATTAACTCAGTCCAGCATATGTTGAAAAAGGACAGTTTCCCCCAATTGCCCACTAATTTATTTAAAGTATAGTAAACAGACTGCATTCACAAGTTTCTCTTTTTAGTATGGGAAGTTTCCAGGGAAGTTTCCAAATACACTTTCTGTATTTGAAGTGTAACATGTCCCATTTTGGAAGAGTCTGCCATGCTGGTGAGGGCACAACCCACAGCTGTGAAAATGATCTGTGATACTGAGGCTATTTGTGTGCACAGGTAGGGGGAGGAGGAGGTGGCGGCGGTGGTGGCAAGTGGGAAAATACAAATGAACTTGATATGGTGCATGCACCTTGTAAATGAACCAAGGGTCACAGAAAATACTGAGTCCTTAATTGCTTTGATCTGTTGGTTCTCTTGTTTTTCTGAGTCCAAAGAACCTCCATTTCAGCAGTATTTAAAAAAAAAAAAAAAGAACTCACTGCAAAATAAGCATTGTATACTGTATTTTGAAAGATATTTTGAAGAAATAATGAAAATACCTATCTCCAGACAATTTTAAAGAGTGTAAATATTGTGGTCTTAAAATACTGTAAAAGTTGTTTCAGTTGTACCATTGAACTATTACTTATAGCTTCTTCCTTTTATAAAGTAGGTTAGTATAGATGGCACTATAAATTGCAATAAAATATTTTGAGATCTCTTGGACCTTGTTTAAACAACCAGCTTTGTATAGCCCTGCTATAGCAACAGATATATAATACTAGACTTACGACAGAATCCCAGAGACAGCCCTGAATTTCTCTACGCTGTTTATTGCTTGGTGAAACACGATCATGTTGCCAGGGAAACTGGAGTGGGCTGGAATATCTCTGGAATTAACAACCTGGGTGATTGACTTTTGTATTTGTTTTCAGGTTCTTACTACAAATGAGGTGAAAGACTTAGAAATGTACCAAGTCTGGGTTGTAAGGAGCGGAATAGTTTTTTTGAAAAAATACTTCCCATTCTCACACTGTACCAAATCATGAACCAGGGCGAGATGCTTGTGGAAAAGTGTGAAAAGTCCCTTCATCTTTCCTGCTCAAATATTCTTGTCTATACTAACTCTGTGTAATAAAAGTGGTTAGTGCGCTCCCTGAGAGCTGTGTTAGTCTCTTCTATGGATAGGTTTAGCTTACTTTTTTGGAGAGCTCTAATCAGCATATTATAGTGTCACTTTCTCGCCCTTTCCTGCTAGGGCAGACCTGGTGACTCTTTACAGGAATTCAGGATGCCAAGCAGTGTCTGTCAATACCTGAGAAGCTGTGGTGGTTGCACTCAGTCTTTAGTGAAAAGATTTGCTCTGCCCGATGCAGAGTCACAGGGCAGTGGGCACAGGTGGCGATATTGGCCATCTCTTGAAGTGAGCAGTGACTGCTGCAGCACCCAAAACCATGGCACGACTCTAGAGTCTGCCTAGTCCTTTTCATTATACCCGCCTCTGAGACCTATGTTGAGTTGGAAACACTTATCCACCCAGTGGATATCCAACAGCAGATAAAATTGCTTCTGATGAACAGTCTTCCCTGGCAGCAACAAGCTGTTTGAAAAAAAACCCCAAACTCTAACTAGCCATATTATGGCATAAGATTTTAGTCAGAAATTTCATTCAGGTGTTTGGCTAAATCATGGCAAAATTGTGAAACTGCAGGGAGAGTAAATGAAGACTGGGCCCATGGTAATTTAAGGGATTTACAGTCGAAAGAATTTCATTACCAGAAAGCAGTGTCTGATTAGAGGGTAGCTGATGCTTCATGTTTTTTTTTGTCTTCTGTGGGGATGAAGCTGTGCAAACGATGACATTTGTTCCATGTTAACTGTGTCAGAACAAACATGAAGATGCCTCTTGTGTAGGAGGCATAGTTGTTATTCTTACTTCACAGGAATTAGAGTTATTCCTACTGATCCTAGAAAATTAATTCATGTAAGAGAGAGCCAACTGGTGACTGGTTTACATCGTTTCAGGAGCATTCAGGTTTTGCAATCAGAGGCTCCCTCAGGTAGACATACTTAACAACAGGAAAATAATACTGCAAGATCAGATTCTTTTGTCCTGGCCTTCAAAGTAGGAAGATGTGATTTTTCAGTGACTTCCAGCTACAACAGTAGGTGATGGCAGTTGTTGTTGATTACTGATGGCAGTAAGTGTTACGTAGCAATCTATGTTTCTTCCAGCAGAGTTTTGCTTCTAGCGCTGAAGATTGGGACCTCCAAGGGAGGACCAAATGTCCCCAAAGGGTGGCAGTATGAACACAGTCTGCTCTCCCCATGAGATGATGTCTGTGGGTTTACAGCTTCTCCATTTGGTATGGAATAATGGAGTGTGCCTGACTAAGCTCATGTTATTTCAGAAAATGGAAAATCAGCAAGGGTGAGATAAAATCTTGTATTGCTACCCGTGTGATAGCTGTGTCTCATGATGGTAACTTATCAAGAGCAGGACACACTTTGATTTATTTTCATTTTGAACTCTAATGTCAATGTCTTAAATACGTCAGATTTAGTAGTGCCCATGTTTGTAGTTATGTACTTCAAGCATAATTGCAACTTTTCTTATTTTACTTTAGTTCTCATCATTACCCATTGCGCTATAGGCTACTCGTAACACTGCATATTTTAGAGTGAATTTAATACAATGCTTGCCATGAAATTAAATGACCTTTGATGCTAGTATTAGTATTGTAAATTGGAATGTGACTGCTAGAGAGTCTCACCAGTTATTGTTTCTCTATGTAAGCAAGCGTGTGTGATCTGCTGTGCTCAACACATCATCAGTATCAAAGTGGATTGAACTGTGGGGTCAGTGAGTAAACGTTTTCTATATTTGAGGTTTGACTCCGGTGCTGGTAGCTGGGGGAGTATGAAAAATAAGAAGGAAATTTAGACCTCTTCTCTTTTTTTTTTTTGTTGGTTGGGGTTTTTTTGTTTGTTTTTTTTTTTGGTTTTTTTTGGTTTTGTTTTCTTTTCTTCTTGGGGGTCGTGAGGATGGGCCTATGTAGGTCAGGATCACCTACTGCAGATAACTAAGATTATGGTCATGTAAAATGGGTAAAAAAAGAGAAAAGGTGGTGTGGGGAAAATTCATATCTGGATAAGGAGTGGGAAGTAATGGCATAGTGGGCCAGAAGGGAACCATGTGTTTCAATACTTCAGTAATTACAGTGGAAAGATCACTTAAAATAAGATGTAAAATGACCATAAAAGTTTATTTTTAAGTAGATTTGATTGAAAAGTTCCTTATTATTTTGCAATAAATTAAACAGAAGAGATGCTACATACCTGCCTGTTGAATATAAACTTAGTAAAAGTACAGCTTATACAATTCTTACATAATTTAAAACATATTAATCTTAAGACATGTCAATTTATAATATATTTACATAGCACAATAGCATCATGGAGCTGCACTCACACTTATTAACACTTCACAGACTAAAAAAAGGCATTAATCGGTCTTGTCTGGACATTTTCTTGTTATGCACAGAATTGTCAGTCATCCTTATTTGTCTTCTGAACCTGATAATCTCTTCCCAACATTCAGCTTGCTAGTCTTGCACTTCCTAACAGCAGTTCTTTGGGATCTAAGACTTGGTTCAATGTTCACAGTGTAGTTCAAACAATAAATAGTATCCGTACCCTGTCTTGACTCCATGGTGTATGGGAGGAGCAGATTTTCTCCCTGTTCTGCTCTTACCCTCATAACAGTCTTGCCAGCTTTTATCCTGTGTTCTCTTGGCTGCGGAGCTGTTTGCATCTCCCTTGTACCCCTCCTCCCAAGGCAGGGGTTGTCCTTGAGGAGATCCAATCACCCTGAAGGATCTCTCTACAGGATATTTGACACAGAGTCTACTTGGGTCTTCACTGCCTCAAATGCGTCATTTTGAAGTGTTGGTTTGCAGCTGGTTCAAAAGGTTCAGGTAGGCTTTAGATTTCAGAAATCTGGGATATGAATCCCTTTCCATGAGGATGTACACGGTTTTCTGGGCTTCATCAAAACTTGTGTGAGTTGGGTCTTGTGCCTTTTTGGCTGTTGCTTCCCTCATCTGATAGTCAATATTGATCTGGAAAGTGAAAAACAAATGCCATTGACATCTTAAAAATGTACTCTTTCTATATCTATTACTTTGTTTGGTCAATAACAAATTTGCAGTGTTAGAACTCAGTGTGATAGTTCAATATCAGAACTGCAAAAAGAGGGAATTTTAACACTTGTATTCCAGTTATGCACAAAAATTGCCACTCACTATAAAGATACAGTTTCTTAAGGAGTCAGAAGTAATACAACCGAACAATAGAGTAAACGGAGGAACAACCTCCAATTAAACCTCCAGTTAAAACAACAGGAGAAATTTTGTGTAGAACGAGAGTCTCCACTTTGAAATATGATCAACATACACAACTTTTAATTCTCCAGAATGTCCACGTATTTTAAAAGACAAGAAATATTCCACAGTTCTCCTAGCGAAGTGCTCTCGAAGCATCTGACTCCAAACACCAGCAGTGATTCAAACTGGGCTGACTCAGAAAAACAGCATCATATGCTGAGCTGCTGGGGCCTCTGCTGAGCCTTCTGCTAGTGGTACTCCCAAGTACTGGCCTGTATCGTGTGACTCTACTTGTGAGACCTGATAATCTCACAGCTGAAGACATTAGTGATGCAAATATGCCCATAAAAACAGGCACCTGTCATCGTCCTATGTAACTGAATGAATGTATGAGCATCTCAGTGAAGCTACACTTCTATCTTCTGATTTTCCAGAGTCCTTGTACTTTAACACTACACAAATTAACTTTATACATACCTGTTTAATAGCATCTGACTGAACAAACTCCTCATAAATTCTCTCTGCTTTCCCATGTAAGTGATCAGACTTGGTTTTCTTGTAATCCTCACAAGCCAACCAGAACTCGATGTTTTCCTCGCTGAACTCTGACTTCAGGAACTCCCGAAAGACACCTTGACCACCTAAAGCCAATAGAAAGACATCATCATTTATAGCATGATATTTCTGACCATGGAGGATAAAATAAAAATAGGAGTTGCATTGAAATCTGTTATAAAATTTTGCCAAAATACACTGTCCTTCCCTTTTACATATTGCAGATACTCTAATATTAAGGGCGATGGGACTCTTCCTAATTATGTTCAGCGTTTCTTAGATCTAGCCCCTGGGTACCAAAATACATCAATAGATTCTAGTACTCCCTAAATGGATTATCTTAGGGTACAAGTGGAAAGAAAATTTGAAATTAAACTGATGTGTTGTGCAAGGACAGAAGACTAATCAAAAAGTACTGAATTGAACCAACTGGGGTTTATTAGCTATACTGGGAGTAGGGAATGGAAGGAAAAAAAAACAAACTTGGAAGCAAAGCGGTAACAGCTATGTTACACTGGAGCTGCAAATAACAGAAATGTAACTGGCCATCCTCTGGCAGCGTTTGCAGAATGCTACAGCTTTGCCTGTTTGGCGAGATTAGATAAAATTTTGATCTCAGAATAAGAACACAGTCATACTGAAGTAATAGACTTACTTTGACTGGCCAAGAGCTTTTCCAAAGACTGGGACCACTGTATTACTTCCTCTGCAGAAAGCCTAAGATGACAAGAAAAAGAAAAGACTTTAGGCAAGAAATCATATGGGTTTGTTTGCATGTTAAAAGAAGGCAAATTTTATAATTTATTATTTTATTCTAGGACTATGTACCAGGTAGTTATTAAACTTATGGCTTTCTCACCAAGAAAGAGTCCTCAACTCCAGGCATAGTTTCTACTTCCTAATGTTCACCTCTTTTGTATTTTGGAAATTCTAAGCATTAGTATAATATTTGTTGTTCTAGAAGCAGTTTAGAAATTAATAAAGTAGTTTACTATATAGTAATCTAGCTATAGTTATATTTTGTTAGAACTTAGTGTATCCCAGTACTTACATGACATTTTTGGAGTTAGAAGTCTTGATCCCAGATTCGATATGTGGTACCATGCACTTCAAATAATTTTTGAAATCTGCACCACTGAAACCAATGAACAGACATTTTTGTAATACATTAAAATTGCAGTTGCATTTCAATTCTACTTAAATTTCTTTAAACTTAGAGACAGACAGCTCCATCCTATGAATGAAGTCTGGGAAGTCACATATGCAAGTAGCTTTTTTGAAAAGAGTAAGAAGGTCCCAGTGTATCCAAAATCTACTCCTGATTACTTAAAGGAATCAATTCATTGGTATGCATCAGCTCAAGACATTTTTGATGATGCTGTAGTCCTGGGCTTTGAGCAGGCTTTGCAGTCTTTTAGCCCAAAACACAGTGCTAATTCTCAGTCTCCAAGATTCTAGTGTTATTTTCGCTTCTAATACATTAAAGTTTATACTAAAATGTATATACTTACAAAGCCTTTTGCTTCTTTTTATGGATTTTGCCTTCTGCAAGCTTGCAGTCTTCTTTTCCATTCAATTCAGTCATGTTGTTGTGGGGAAAAAAAAATCCTGGCATTTTACTTAACTTCAATGTGAAGCGACTTCTGCAATGATAATCCTCCAAGCACCAAATGTCAGTTCACTGACTCTGCTACTGCCTTTTATTGACGCAGGCAGCCCTGCTAGTTGGTGTGAACAGATCTGTTTATCATGTATCCTCACCACAAACTGTGGAAGTTCCCTTTTTTCAGTGCACAGTGACGTGAGTCTTTTGAGAAAGAAAACAGACAGCGGTGTCTCGTGGTTGAGGTTAAACCGGATGAGACTGAGTTACTTTGGGTTTGTTTTGTGTGTCTGTGTATGTCTGTGTTACCAAAAAAAAAATCCCCTCTAGAACTTTGAATTCTTGTCCCTTTCTGATTGGTTCTTTCAAATCAGAAGTACTTCTTGGTTTTATTAAATGAGCTGTGAATACTGCAGTTTTATCTTGACAAAATTCACTTGTTAACATGCCTCTGTTCTGAAATTTCATACTTTACAGTTGATTCGATGGGTTCAGTGGAAGTACTTTAAGATATGCCAGTATTAACGTTCCATACGCAACAAGCTATTTGCAAGTCACCAGTTGTTCTTCAAACTAGCGTACTACGTTAGACAGGGGAATCTGATTTGTTTAGACATGTGTGCTGTGAAAATGTTTAAAAGTGATTTTCTTGGGAAAGGGTTTTGAGACAGCAAAAACTTATTTAATTTGGGTTAATTTTTCCAGGTCAGATTATTTGCAAGCACACTGCCATATTTCAGGAATGCATCTATAATTTTAAGTGATTTGGCATGTGTAAAGACTGATTTAAGTTAAAGAGCTGTTGTTTGTAAAGACAATGTCAATATTGCAATGTGTTTGAGGGAGGTTTGTATTCTTTGTATATACTGGAGTTCTACTGCAAGAAGAAACCATAGATAGAAAGCAACATAAAGAATTAATTGTTACCCTCTGTCTGTCTGGGTTGATGATTTAGAGGTTTAAGTACTTAATCTGGTTCCTGGGCATCCCAATTTCTGCTTGCTTGTTGGTTTTTTTTTGGTTTTTTTTTTTTTCTGGGAAGTTTCAAAGACTTTATTTTGTTGAATAATGCATACAACTTTGATTACTTATAAATAGCTCATGGGTGATTTGTACAGGGCTGCATATGACTATGGTAACTGAGAACTTGCTCACATATCTACAGTTTCATAGTGAACTGTGATACAAAGGCCTCAAGGAGACTGAAAGCTGCCTGCAGACAGATGTGCATGCAAGGACAGACAGTCTGCATCAGGGTGGTTTTAACCACAGGAGGCTACTGATCCTCTGAATATTAGCTATGACATAAATGTGTCTTCACAGGCTGTACTGCAGGACACGTTTATCTTCACACTATCAGGTAAACACTGACCTTTGTAAAGCAGAGGTATTTATTAACTGTTCTTAACCTGCCTGAACAAGGCCAAAAAGGAAAGAAGAGATGTTATCAGTACCGTATTTATTTTCATACCTAACATGCTGAGTTTTGACATTCATCCCTATCAGTGTCTCATTGTATTTCTTCAGTTAGTAGTTGTCCTCGGTGAATTACTGGGAGGGTTATAGAGATGCTGCATCCAAACTCTTCTCAGGAAGGTGCGATAAAATTGTAAAAGGCAACAGACACAAGTTACATCAAGGGAAAACACCAATTTCCTACCACATCTCTCTCTACTTTGTAGCCTCAGGCTAAAAGGGGGGCAATGTCTTGAACTTACAATTACAAGCAGGTATAAGTAAGCCACCAGTTAGGTTCTCTGCATCTAAAAGGGACTAGACAGAGTTGTTCCCCTGAAGAATAGGACGGTTTGCTTGTTTGTGCCTATTATCAATGCAGGACTGTTGACAATTTTTTACCAGACAAGGAATGTCTGTTTTCTATTTAAAATGAAGTTACTGTCTTTACCTTTCGGATTTGTTAAACATATCAATGCACATTACAGGTGCTGCTTCAGATCTACCTCAAGAAAGAGATTATCACATGCTACTGCATGGACTTTGTGCTCCACCTTCTTGCAATAAATATTCTCCTGAGTAAATAAAGAGTAGTATTCTTGTCACTTATATCCAGGTAATGCTACTGTCACACAATATTTGAATTGTTTTCCAGGTACCAATCTTGCCAATTTTATCTAATCTTTCCAGATAGAGGAGATCAAGTTATGTTAGTATTAGACAACACTGTATGGTGAAATAGATTCATTTCACTGTGAGCTTTGGCCTTGTTATCCTAAAGGCTTCTGAAATGAGGCCTCTGCAGAGGCCACAAGCTTGTTTCTGGCACATTGCAGGAATTACCTTGGTTTATATCCAACAAACTTCTGTGAGTCTGAAGTCTTTTCCAGCTTCCTCTCCGTAAAACCTATTCTACTTTTGTCGTTCTTGTTGGGAGATCAATAGGAGATGATGATACTTTTCTTGATAATGTTACATTGAATGCACTCAAGGCTATTTTGATGGTAACAGACACCAATAGATATAAGTGCAGGAGATTTTTTTTAGCTGCTCTTGCTACAGGTTGGAGGAAGTTTGGAATAGGTGGGAGGTAAAGTACATGCAAGAAAAATGCCTATGTGTGGAAAGATTGTATGTAGCCCCTTGAAAGATATTGCCTCACTGGGCCCTGGGGTAGGTATATTAGCCTTTGCTTTCAGGATCCTGGTGCCACTGGACTTGAAGGCCGCCCAAAGGGAAGGAGGAATAGATGGAGTTACTGTATTGTAAAGGAGGAAAAAGTTATGGTCACCAAGCAGACCACCTGGCATTAGCTGATGTTCTTACGTTCTGCTGTTCTCATATTCTGAATTTATAATGCTCTTAATATACTAATTTTATGTCCTGACCCCCTAATCTGTCATCTGAGAGTCCTCTCCAGTCTTCCAAACCAGTAAGCCCCAGTTTCTGGACTACTACTGCTGCTTTTTATCCCTGTGCAAAGAAAATCAATGCTGCCTCTCTGGTTCACTCTAAGCCAGGTCTATTTGTCAACTTGTGTAAAGATTCATGTAAGATTGGCAAAAGTAGAAAGACGACTGGGAGTTATTATCTGCTTTGGAGAAGGGATGAACAATGTATAGAAGAAGTGTGGCATCCAAACTTCTAGATTAGGGTCATAGGAGGTGTAAAGACAATATAAAGCAACAATATCCTCACATTCTCCTGTAAGCCTTGCTCAAACTCTGCAAAACCAAAGCCTACTGCATTCAGTAGCAGATATCTCAACATGGGATTTTGATTATTATTCACATTTGATTTCTTTTTTTCCATCATGGACAATTACTTTCTTCCTGTGAGTAACTCTGATCTTCAAGGCATCCTTTTTTCTCTTGATGGAATATTTCACTGGTTCTGACTCTCTCTGTGCAAGCCTACTCATCTTTAAGATATTATTTGTTGAGCCCAGTGCAAGTTTACCAGATTTCAATAATGCGAAAAGTGTTTACAAGACTTAGGTATGTGTACAATTAAAGTGAGAGGAAGAAAGAGAAACTATAAGATTAATAGGGCTGACAAGAATTTTTTTGTTACTTGAGCTACGTTCTGCTTCTGTAGACCACAGGAAACTAGGAAAACACCTGCATGGAATTTGCTACATTAAAAATATTTGCTAACTATTAATATGGTTATTGTAGAGGATCCTGCCTTGAGCAGGAGTTGGACTAGATCCCACAGATGGACTAGACGTTGGTCCCCTCCAGCTTGCATGATTCTATCGTTCTGAATACCCTGACTTCACATTTGTAGTGTCAAAAGTGCTACTTATTCTTGACATAGCTTTAAAAATATAATACTACAAAATCTTACGCGTTCGTCCATATTCAGGTTCACTATCCTTGTTTCCTCTAGACAGAAGTGTAGTCCAGGCTCTAGTGGGATTCAGCATGATACCATGAGGAATAGTAATGTGCTGACCCAGTGGAAAGCTTTTCACATAACTTCTGCCCTCCTAATTTGCTGGGTCTTTTTCATTTTCATCATGAGATGGCTGGTAACAGACCTGTCTCTTTCATGTCCCACCATCTTTAATCTACCTGTATACTACTTTGCTCTATTTCCTGCAGAGTATGATGGCTAATTGCTGCTTGAAATACTTTCTTTTTTAATAATTAGTCTCCTTTTCTTCTATTATCATCTTTACAGGAAATTGCAAAAAGTGTTTTTTGAGCCTTAGAGTTTTAGGGCTTATTAGAATAACCCCATCACTTGATATAGAACCCTCTTTGTCCTAAAGTTGGCATCGCCTCATATGACTCTGTCCAATAAAAGGACAGAGGAGCATTTTTTGCAGCAACAGTAGCCCAGCTGACTATCAACAGGTGTTCTTCTTTTACTATTTTCCAGATCTCTTGTAGGTTTGTGATGAGTAATTAATCTAACTTCTCAATGTGCCCAGAAGCAACTAGCAAATATTTGCTAGTTTCAACCTGTTTCCATGTATTGTTTCCTATTCTTTCCAGCGACCACTTGGTAGAGTGTAAGACAGAGAAAAAATGTGAGAGAATTTCCAAGATTACAACACTGGACAAGTTTAGTTAAAGGAAAGAGGATAAATAGTCCCATGAACTCTCTAAGTCCCACTTGCTGGTGTAAATGATTTCAAGCTTCTCCTTCTGACTTCTGCTTTTATGTTTCTTTTTGGTCGCTCTTGACTGGCCTTACCCTCATTCATTCTGCATTTCAGCCCAGTTTTGTTCCTGAATGCTACATTTTGGCTTAGGCAAGCTGTTAGCTTTCATGTATGGCCAATTGTCCTGGTTTGAGGTAAAACAGGACCAATTTTGTCCAGTAACTTTGCTTCTTAGCTGGGCCTCTAACTACTGAAACTAACAGCATATTGTGCAGACAATGTTCGCTCTCTGAGTGATAAGACCCATGTTTATAGCTGATGTCCAGACACGGTATGCAGAGAGGCTCTTGCTTATACTTATTTCTATAACACCCAAGGCCAACCAACTTTGTTACTTGCCCCTTTGGAGAGTAAGAAGTGGAAAAGCGCAGCTGGGTCCCACCTGCAGGGAGGAGCGGACAGGACAGGTGACCCAAAACTGACCAACAGGGTATTCCATCCCATCTGCCTCATGCTCAGTATAAAAGCTGAAGGATCAAATGGCTCGCTCTCATTCTTCAATGGCTGACGTCTGAGGAGGACTCTGTCTGTTCATCTGCCTTTGGTCCCGATCCTGAATCCAGATCCGGAATTCAGTTCCCGTCCATCACCGAGTCCAGCCTGGGACTTCCCCAGTGCCAGCCGGTGTCGTGATTGTCATCCTTGGAGCTTGATACAGTTTTATATATATTTCATTATTTCCTTTTATTTTATTATTAATATTTCATTAAAGTAGTTTAGTTCCTTCTAAACTCATAAGTCTCTTTTTCCCTCTTCTGCCTCTCTCTTTGAAGAGAGGTAGAGGGGAGCATCTGTAGGTCCCATCTGGGGTCCCCTACATCCCCAGTGGCCGATTTGGCCTAAACCACGACACCAATTTATACCTTTCCTGTTCTCTTGTTGTTCACCATACACTTCTCTGGAGTTAGCTGGCCAAATCTGTGCTGGGCTGGAGGGCTGAGCTTGAGTGCCCAGTCAAGCAATGCTGCCCCATTGCAGAATATCGACTTGCTGGTCACGTAGCTGAGCTTTAACTTAACTATGAAAACAAGTGATTTCTTTGAAATGTTATTTTACATGACCTACAGAGGTAAACTACTGATAATCAGTCTCTTAAGCAAAAGAAGCACTTAAAGGAAATAGAAACTAGTTTCTATGTGGGAGGAAACTGTTCAATTTACAAAAAAAGGGAGGGCGCTTTCGAGCGGCAAGAATAATAATTTTGAATATTAAAATTTTCTCTAATATCATGTAGTTGGTCTGTAACGGAGTGATGGTATCCATTATGAATCTTCTTTTAGATCTAATTTCTGCTATAAGCAAATGTGTTATGGAATGAAATCCTAAAGCCACTGAGATTAAAATCTTGCTACTGGTTTTAGTGGTCTCGGTGTTGGACTGATTTGATTGAGAATTAGGTTCTTCTGAGAGATATTTCTTTGTTTTGAACTTTCAGGTGTTCCCAATGTTAGCTTTTATTCCTAATTAATTAAATGGTAGTTTTATTTTTGCAACCAGTAAGGCATAACCAGGGCTGAATGGCATCAGACTTCTCAAAATACAAGACGACTCTTATATTTGCAGAATGCCTCAAGTCTAATGCTAACCTTTGAGTAAGGAATGCCACAAGTTAAGCTTTGGTTAATGATCTTTCACTTGAAAAAGTCTTGTTGCATTTGTTTTATGGGCAGCATAAAACAAGTAAAGGGCATTCTTAGCTCACTGTTTCAGCACATGCATGGACAGAACCAGAGATTTGACTTTGGAGGACAAGTGACTAGAGCCTTCCTGAATTTTGTTTTAGCTCTTTCACTTCCTCAGTACAAAATGGCTTCACAGAAACACTCCTGCAGACTGCCAGTTACGTCCAAAATTGCCCTGTCTACTTCTGAAGTATCTGCAGAATACTTCTAGGGGATTTTTTTAGGAGTTTCCCTCGCTTCTGTAGAGGACCTCGTGGAATTTTTTTTAATGATGACAGAGTGAAGGGTAAAACGGGCAGGAACTCTTTGAAATCACTGTGGAGAGCTTACAAGTGAAGTGTTCCCTGTTTTTATGGATCATATGGAAGTTAAAATATAGGCCATTCCCTGCATCGATTCTGGTATACCTACTAGCTCTGTAAAGAGAATACGACAGGTTTTTCCTTTGTCTGTCTCAACTTCTAAATATTTCCACGGGCACTGAGCTCCCAGCTTGTGTGACTTTAGTCATGTTACTAACTTCTGGGTACTTCATGTGTTGCTTGTGAGTCACCATTAGCTATTGGAAGTCTCCAATAAAAAACATTGCTGAATATAAGTTGTTCTTAGAGTTACTATTTTCTGTATGGCATCTTTTCGAACTTTTGTGATTTATCTTTACAGAAAAATGTTAACAATATTTTATGATCAATGTTGTTAGCATTAACAATTGTGCTTATACTATAAAGTCAGTGAACGAATTATATATGTGTATTTCCTTATCAAACTGAAGAACATTTCACTGAGACATGTATACCCAGTAAGTCTCCTTTTTCTTATGACTATTTCTTAGAGTATAATAAGTTTATACAGTTTATCAGAAATCAAATCCTTTTCATTCTGGGGTTTTCCATCTGAAATAAATTAACTGTTTTATTTCTGTGAAATCAGGGGACTTTTGGTTCTCAGCCATAGTGACTGACACCTGGATTGAAAAAAAAAAAAAAAAAGAAAGAAAAAAAATGCAGTACAGTGACTTTTGGGTGCTGATGGTGATGCTTCCTGTGTCTGATGTTTGGTAGTCCAGGAAATGTGTTCATCACGCACCATCTGGGAAACGCACACATTTCTGATTACCTACTCACATTTTTATGCAGTCGCATACTGATGCACTGAAACAGTGCATTGGTTCTTGTGTGTTATTAAGCAAAAAAATGTGAGAACAGGGCCTGAGCTAGTGGTGTGTGAAGCAGAGTTTGCTAAGTATTTTCACTATGAACATGGAAATGTGATATGTGAGCACAGTGCAAGTTTAGCTTTTCAAATTTGCAGACTTCAGTTTCACCTGAATCTTAATGGAGAAAAATCAGATGCTTTTTCTCTCTTAATGTTCTAACAGACGGTAAAATTCTGTATCCTTCACTTTTAAAATAACAAATGGCTTGATTGAACACAGACGGCAAGCTCTTAGTTTCCATTTTGAAAATGTTCTTAGACACTTTTAAACAGAAAAAATATTACTGAAGGATTAAGTGGAATTATGCTGATGAAGACTTTTCTGTAGAATGACAAACTGTTTCAAGTGTCTACTTTATGCTTGGTGTTATAAATTTTCTAGCTGAATTATCACATTAGTACAGGCTCAGATAAGCTTTCACTTTGACCAAAAAATTTCTCACAGGGATGGGTTCATCCAAAGATTGCCTTGTTGCTGGAAGCCGCTCCAGACACAAGAAGGGTGTCTGGAGAAGAGTGTCTGTCCTGACACTCAGCAAAACAGGCAGATATATCAGGAGACTATCTTGGCTGAGTAGGAAACTCATGACAGAGCTCAGATTCAAAAAAGCAGCATACAGGGCATGGAAGAACGGACAGGCTACAAAGAAGGAAATTAGGAATGTTGTCCAGGTGTGTAGGGATGCTGTTGGAAAGCAGCCTTATAGCGGATTATCAAGAAGATGAAACCAGGCTTTCACAATGGTGTGTGGTAGGAGGATAAGAGACAACAGATGCAAGTTGGCATAAAAGCAGCTCATGGATATACAGAAAAGCTTTTTCCCCCTTAAGGGCAGTCAAGTAGTGGAGAGAGGGGAGCTGGGCCATCTCCATCCTTGAAGATTTTTCCAGACCAGGCTGGATAAAGCCCTGAGCAACATAGTCTAAGCTCATAGCCAATCCTGCTTAGAACAGGGGGTTGGACAAGAAACCTCCTGAGTTCTTTTCCAACCTGATTTAACCTGAGAATCTTACCTATAACTAATCAGTGAAAGCCACACTATAGAAGTCTAAGTTAGAAGAGTCCTGCTTAGAAAAGAACAGTAATTGTAGAAATTAATACAGGTTTCCAACTTTACTTTTTTGAATGAGAACTGCATACAGAAAGTGCATCATTGAAATTACCATTTCCTCTTATCTCCCTCTGAAAAGACTTGCCTAGTGTATAGGCGAAGTAGCAGAAAGTTACTTCAACAAATGGAAAAATGGGAGATATCTACATAGTCTCAATTTAAATATAAAGATTTAAGAGTTATATGTTTTCTGTGATGTTCTCTCAGAAACAGCTGTGCTTTTGGTGAACCAGGGAAGGAAGAGAGTTCAGTTCTATTTCCTGTCATTTACTTTGAATCTCACCTGATGTCTACTTTGAATTATCAGGTATTAGAATGTGTGCAACAGAAAGACTTCAGTTTCCTCATCCTTGTTGTATTTGCTGGTTTATGTGGGAACTTGGTACTTTACAAGCTGTACCACAGGGACAGACCCCATCCATCCTATTAGTCTACCTCCCTGCCCTTCCATATGCCTTGCACCTGACATATCCTGATAGTACAGTTGGATCTTTGATTTCCCTGATGCTCAAGAAGGTTGTTTCCTGCCAACTATGCTGCCTCTCTCAATCCATTTGACCTCTAAGGCAAAGCCAGTCCTGCTGATTGCACAGCGAAACAAAAGCTGCTACAGTGCCTTATGAGTTTGCACACTCATCTCTGCAGATCCTGGGCTGGCTGGGAAAGAGCTGACATGCTACTGGTATTTTAACAGTTGCTGCTGCATGTATAAGAGCTGCAAAGGAAGCACTGAAAGGGTAGTGGAGGAAACAAGGAGAATGAGAGGGATCTGAGGAGAGTCTCTAGATGCTTCAGGAAGATGAAGCTAACCCTGAACAATGAGAATGCTAGGAAGTTCTAATTTAGTCTGGGGAAGGTTTTTGACTTGCTAGCAGGGTGGTTATTGTCAGTTTAGTTTAATGAGGAAGAAGCCTGTAATAAATCGCGTCCAGAGAGTAGTGGTCAATGGCTCAATGTCCAGATAGAGATCAGTGATGAGTGGTGTCCTTCAAGGGTCCATATTGGGACCAGTACTATTTAATATTTTCATCAATGACATAGACATTGGCACCGAGTGCACCCTCAGCAAGTTTGCAAACTACATTAAGCTGAGTGGTGCGGTTGACGTGCCTGAGGGCTGGGATGCCATCCAGAGGGACCTGGACAAGCTTGAAAAGTGGGCCCATGTGAACCACATGAGGTTCAACAAGGCCAAGTGCAGGGTCCTGCATCTGGGTCGAGGCAAGGCCTGGTACCAATATGGACTGGGGGATGAAGGGTTTGAGAGCAGCCCTGAGGAGAAGGACTTGGGGGTACTGGTGGGTGAAAAGCTGGATGTGACTTGACAATGTGCGTTCACACGTTCACAGCCCAGGAGGCCAACTGTATGCTGGGCTGCATCAAAAGTGTGGCCAGCAGGTCGAGGGAGGGGACTCTGCCCCTCTACTCTGCTCTGGTGAGACCCCACCTGGAGTACTGTGTCCAGCTCTTGAACCCTCAGCACAGGAAAGACATGGACCTGTTAGAGTGGGTCTGGAGGAGGGTCGCGAGGATGATCAGAGGGATGGAACACCTCTCCTATGAGGACAGGCTGAGAGAATTGGGGTTGATCAGCCTGGAGAAGAGAAGGCTGCAGAGAGACCTTATTGAAGCCTGTCAGTACCTAGGGGGGGCTTATAAGAAAGATGAGGACAGACTTTTTAGTAGAGCCTGTAGCAATAGGACAAGGGGTAATGGTTTTAAACTAAAAGAGGGTAAATTTACACTAGATATAAGAGGAAATTTTCTACAACAAGTGTGGTGAAACACTGGCACAGGTTGCCCGAAGAGGCGGTAGATGCCCCATCCCTGGGAACATTCAAGGAGGTGATGAGGCTCTGAGCAACCTGATCTAGTTGAAGGTGTCCCTACTTATTGCAAGGGAGTTGGACTAGATCATAGAATCATAGAACAGTTTGGCTTGGAAGGGACCTTTAAAGGTCATCTAGTCCAACCCCCCTGCCTAGAGCCGTCTAGTCCTTTAAAAGTCCCTTCCAACCCAAACTGTTCTATGATTCTATGAAATGTATTTACCGCAGCGGCTGCTACTTGTGAACTGCTGGTACCTCTGTGCGTTTGGGAAAATCCAGCTACCAGTGGTTAGCAGATCATTCTTGGGAAGAATGTGGGCAAAGGCATTATTACTATGCTAGTCTGCTCTGTTTCTTTGAAAACTGAACTCCACTTTGATCATATACTTTCTAGTTAGAACACATTATTTGTAACAAATAATTGTTTTTAATGTTTGACAAGACAAATATTCCTGAATGTATTCCCCCACATTACCAGTCCCTGTGCTTGGCACCTGTTTTCAGGCATGCCTCATTCAGGATGCCAGTCTGAATGCTTAGCAAAGTCTTTGGTGCACAAGTTTGAGTAAGCACAGCCTAATCCTTCATATACCTTCTCCTTGCAGACTTAAGAACAGAGCTTGTGTAGGTGCTCGTGGTTTTACTGAAATGTGTATCTGCCTCTTTGGGTCCCTAAGTATCTGTCTCCTCTCTAAAGTATGTGGGAAATTACTCTAATTCACATCTAAATTACAGGACATGGAAAGATGGGTCCTTGTCATGCAAAACCACTGTACAGTTCCCTACTAATTATCTATCTGGAAGTCTACAGACCTTGGCAGAGATGGGTACTGAATATAGTCTTTGTTAAATAAGGAGTTGTCACACCCTCGGAATGGATTTTCCTAATACGTGTCATTATTAAAACACAAAGTAACTACCATGTCCCACCAGTTCCCCACCAGTGGTGAAAATTAATTATTTCAGCCTTGTTTCTGTGACTTCCATAGAAGGTTAAAACTGCCATTTCTGCAACATGGGCCGTACGCTGGCAGGTTTGGAATTCCCCATCAGCTGTGTGCTGTACATGTCAGTACTGCAGTACTGTAAACCAGGTGAGTTTTAATATATGTGACCATTTCCCTTTAATTTTGAAATGAATTTGAAGATGAAGAGAAGAAAATTAAGTGTGCAAACCAAGATAACCAAATCTAGAGGGAAGGTTTCATATGAGTAGCAGGAAACGGAACCCACTGAGTTTCATGACAATAATAGTTTTGCTATGAACTGCTGAGCTTTTCTGTGCTGCTCTGAGTTACTCTGAAAGCAGTCATCAAAGCTTGATATGTGTTCTTCTAACCTCAGCCTGAAAAATGGGGCCTGGAAACCACAGGATAACAACTCCCTTATGAAGATAGCTTTTCTATAGGTTGGCACTGCCTAGGCAGTGTAAAAGGAAGCAGAAAATACATTTTAAAATCTTTTCTCTCTTAAGAGTGTAAGATATTTGTAAAAACAAGTGTGGATACGTGTGTATATATATAACTTTACGTTATATCTAATATCCCTTTAAATGTAATAGTAGAATGGCTCTTTTCCTTCCATACATGATATGTAGCATCAGAATATTTGCAGCAGATCTGATGAAAATATAGCTGTTAGGAAATGTTTGTAGATCTTCACATGTGTTTCATTATTAGTATTAAAAGTGGCTTTGCAACTTCCAGGTCCACTCAAACGCAGTTTATTCTTGGTTTTCATTTAAATCTTGTCTGTCATCTTTAACACTCAAGCAATGTATTGGAACATGCTGTATTCAGTGACACAGAAGCACAGAACCAATGTTGGTGTTACAGCTACAAAATAAGACTACCGTAATAGATTATTATTCTGTATAGAAGCAGAGGTCTGGTTTTTAGAATTGTTTAGGATCTGATTACACCCTTCAGTTTTACCATCAACTCAGTTAATGTAGGAATATCCACAGTAAGCGAAGGAATTGGAAGATGACTTAGATTTTTCAGGTATGACTTTCTCATTTTGTCATGTTTGGTAATGCCCTTGAAATCCCAACACTTGCTGTATTTGGTTTTCTGAAAACTGCAGAATAGCACACCACCGCCACCACTCACCCCCCATTTACTTTTAATGACAAAATCAAGCCAGGTAATAATGGAGTTTGAATTAAAGTCAGTGGAGTTAGGGTGAGCAATGCAAAAAAATCTCCCCCTTAATTTTAACGGTAAAAGACATTTCCCTCAGCTTGGAAGCCTTTTCTTTCTTTTTAGTTGTCACTTCCTTTCTCTTATTACTGTTACTCAGAAGGCGGAAATTCAATAACAAATTTACAGTGGTTTTTTTTTTCCTCTGTTAAAAGACAAAAGAGCATGGAGCAAAGGTGTACAGGACTTTTTAACATAAAGGTTGGGACATAAGGACCAAAATAAGCAAAGACAACAAGTCAGCAAATAAGAAAGCTAAATTCTGAGCCGAATAATAAATAACAGTCTTCACCTGCACAAGAAGGACACAGATAAATAGTGGAAGGTTATTGATAAAATTTCTCTTACCACTGGAAAACAGCAGGATTTTTACTACTTTATGATTGTCTTCCTCTAGTGAACTGCCATGTCATGCCACTTATTTTTCAGGTGATTATTGGTTACGAAGAATTTTTTTCGTGGATTCTTTCCAATGGGAAAATTTTTCCTAGTGTAATGATTTTGCTTGGTTACATTTTGCTTAGGATCTTGAATGTGGTAGATTCCCCCTCACACAAACAAATATTGCTGCTTTGAAAATGACAAAATAAGGATGTCTCATTACTTCTGGGGGAAAAAAACTGTAATCTGTCATTCTGCTTGACATGGCCACTCTAACTTTGGCCATCAAGGATGACATAAGCAGAATATACTAAACAGAAAGCTACAATGAACCTTGATGAATATTTAATATATCCTTACCGTATTCTCATATTTCATGCAAATCAACCTCTAAAGTCAGGTCATAATAAAAGAGAGACCTAAAAACGTTTACTTGCGTCATTTGAAGTTCAGAATAATGTTTGCATATTGTGTTTTTTTAACTTGCTTTTGTCTCCTATTGTAGCAAGATTTGTTTTTTACAAGCCAACCTTTCCTTTTGATTCCTCTTACGTTCATTGAATAACCAGCACCACTTTCACTTGTCATCTGGTTTAGTCTCATTGTGTGTTGCTATGGTACATTCCAAATATTAGGGGCTGTGTTATAACAGAGCCCAAGGCTCCATGTGGTTTCCAGTCACAGAGCAAAACAATTGGAAAAATATGATCTCAAAACCCAAGGGACTATCACAGACCTCAAAACATTACAACACATGGAATACATAGTTTATAAAGCTTATGGTTGTATTATTGAATGAGGATGCTGTTTACCTGATCTATCAGTTGACAGCCTCAGTTCAAGACCAGACATTTTCAGACTAATCTGCTATATCTGCAAATGTCATTTCTGTGAATTTTACTTTCTCGCTTTCACTGGCTCATACTCACACCTGTTTCCTTTTTGCCTAACTTTTGTTATACCTTGTATTCGTAAAGAAGTATGAGCACATGCAATCTAAAAGAATCTTTTTAGGGATTTCTTATCCAAAGACAGACAACTACAAGACTTAACTCAGTGCTGTAGATGATTCTTGCATTTTCAAGAAATGAAGTAAGGGCTAATGCCAAGACAAAGAAGCAAATAACATAATGGCCTAAAAAAAATTTTATGTGTGTATCACTCTGGACTTGTAGTTTGTCTGGATTTTTCCCCCCTTATGATTATCAAATCTTGCTTCTCATCCTCTTCTTTCTATGAAGCATCTCTGTCAGTGCTAAAGAGATCATTCAGCTCAGCCTTTCTATCATGTTATTACTGCATGTGAACTTCAAGATGATGGCAGTGTGCAGAAGGACTGTGGGTGAGATAATGATAACAAGTGACTGAAACAAAGGAGTGGGTAAGAAAGAAAAAACAAAGGAAAAAGAGTGAGAGGGCACGTTTCCCATACAACCTGCAGCTGTGCTGTGGAATGAGAGTCCAAATCCTGTACTTTCTCAGGTCAACAGACTTCAGTGAGATGAGGAAGAAGCTGTTGCATTCATTTTCTCCCTAAACCTGATAACAGAGTTTAGCTTGAAATTTCTTCACGTTCACAGAAGCTTTCTGTGAAAATAACAAAGAAAGCCGAGTACTGTCCTAAATGCAAAACTTGCCAAGGATATGTAAAATGAGGTTTTAGAAACAAGTGACTCATACTTCTAAACTTCTCAGTCTTTTGAGGGTGCTAGTAAGATCTACTTGTTACCATACGTTGGCTCCAGGAGTGATACAGGAAACCCAGCCTGCACAAACTTATTTGTTTGAGAATTAATACCAAAGCTGTAAGGCATTCTTCTCTTCTTTTTCATGTGATTTTAGGCATGCTGCTTGAATGTCAAAAACACCTGAAGCAGTTGTGGCCACCAGTGTATGTGCAGCTGCTATCCCTAGGGGCTGGCAAAAGGAAACCACTTCAGAATGAGTGGTTTTCCGCTGTCTATGCAATGTTTATCAGCCTTTTTCAAAAGGTAACTGATTCCATTTCACTGTTACAATAGCCAACAAAACGCAATAGGGAGGGCATACCTGAGATGTAGGACAAACCCAAAGAAGTGATTCTTTGGAATAAACTTGGAAATCTATCACTTATACAGAGCGTCTGCATAGCAGTGCCTTGCTGATTTGCATTCCCCTTCTCTACTTCCTTCTACATGCATGAGCCCAGCTGTAGGCCTTCCAGTACCTAAAAGGGGCCTACAGGAGAGCTGGGAAAAGATTTTTGACAAGGGCATGTAGTGATAGGATGAGGGGGAAAGGCTTCAAACTAGAAGGAGGTAGATTTAGGTTAGATATTAGGAAGAAACTTTTCACTGTGAGGGTGGTGAGGCACTGGAACAGGTTGCCCAGAGAAGTTGTGGAAGCTCCATCCCCGGAGGTGTTTAAGGCCGGGCTGGATGGGGCTTTGAGCAACCTGGTCTGGTGGGAGGTGTCCCTGCCCATGGCAGAGGGGTTGGAACTCGATGATCTTCAAGGTCCTTTCCAACCTAAACCATTCTATGAATCTAACTACCTTTGTTGGGATCTCTGCTGAGTAGCCAGCTTATTGCAGGATATTTTTTGACAGGGGGCAGATGAGGAAGCTTTATGCAGCCTTCACAGAACTGTTGGATGCTTTATAAGTACAAATTGGGGACTGTTAAGAGCTCACCCCAACAGTAAGAAGCACTGATCTTATTTCAAAAGCAGATAAAAGGAAGTCACTTGGCCATGGGCTCTAAGAAATCTGTGGCACTGCTAGAGTAGCATTAGGAAGCTTATTCATCATTCTTAGTAGACAGACTTGGAATTTTTCAGTGTATGTTTTCATTAGAAAATTCCAATTAAAAAACAGTACTTCATAGAATGGCACCTGTATTAATGAGAAAACTCTCTCAACGTAATTTTTAAGTTGAGATAACTTTTCTAGTTCATTACCAAAGATCCAGCTCAGTCAATGGCCTCTCACTTCAGGCTCACCACAGGCCTCTGCAAGGTTTATCCTCATGCCTCTGCTCTGCTTGATGCTTTCAATTTTCTAGCTGTGTTTCCTATCAGTTTTTCTGGGAAAAGACTCTCGTTTCCCTCTTTTTTTTTTTTCTTCCCTTAACAATGCAGACACATGCATTACAAGTATACATCCCCCTTCTCAAGTGTGGGTTTCCCTATTTGCACACACCTCCTGTTGGAGCTGTGGGTGCCCCAGTTTTACATATATGCCTGCTCCTCCCTACACCTCCACATTGAGAAAACTACCAAGGTCACATACAGACACCCAGGTGTGGGTCCCTGCTGCTGCACCCTGCACTGTCACTGCCATAGCTAGGTGCAGGCTGCTTGTGATGCCAACAGAGAGGATGCTCTGCCTGGCCTTGGCAGAGGCCATGGTGTCAGTGGGGCGATGTGTCAACCAGTTTTTGACTGCTGCTGTTTACACTCAAAGGTCTCTTTCCTCCCGGTGACAAATTTTCATCCTTTTTTTTTCAGGGTGACTCCTCCTTTGTTTCAAAAGTCTCTTTGTAATTCCCTAGTCACTGTTGAACTTGACTGATGGTGGTGGTTTTTCTCTTTAACATGACCAATTTTGAACAAATGCCATGTAAACATTTTTATTTTAACATGGTATCCAGACCGTTTGCCAAGGGCAGGCCACGCAGCCACCTCCACAAGGAACACCAAATGGTATCACGTTTGTCCTTGAGTAGAACGGGAAAGTATTTGAAACCTATTTTGCAGAGAAAAGCCAGAATAGACCCACTACATTAATAAGTTTTCCTGATTACAGAAGGCAAGTTCCCTAAGTGCTTGCAGACAGTAAAGAATTTCAGAGGCCAATGTGAGTGGATAGACAATGTGCTTTTTATTTAAGCTTCTTGCTACACTGATATGGTCATGTTGTTTTAGCTCAAAGTATGCGCATGAGGAAGTTGCAAACATCTGTGAGAGAAGAGGTAGATTTCCTCAGTTTGGCTGCCTCTGTTGTCATAAAACCTGGGACGCGCGCTTTGATCCAGGTGCCTTTTATCAGGCATGGTGGAAGCTACTGCTGTTAGCACACTTGTGTAAGTAAAGGTGTATGTACAAACCTATTGTGAACTCTTTCTTCATTCCAAGATGCTGGTCATGGGTAGTCTTGGGTCTTCAAAGTCTGGGAATAACAGGAGTTAGTTTCAGCACTAGAGAGCTGGAGGAAGGGCAGTAAGTGCTGGATATCCATAAACAACTCGCATAATATATTTAACATAGAGTTCTGGTTAGCTGTTGACAATTATTTATATAGATTTTACATAATGGAAAGAAGAAAAAACATAATTTTTTATTCTTTACTAGAACTTAGGTGAAATATTAAGGGAACATAGCAAAGAGGTTTGTGGTTTGGACATTATGTTCTGGGGCATATTGATCTTAAAACCCAACATATATCCATCTACATTTGCTATGCAAAAAGGTAGTTTGTGAATTCCTGGAACATCTGTTGATGTGATAACATGGAACACTCCTAGTGTGACTGCTACAGGTTTAAAAAACAAAACAAAAGAACACCCATCTACCTACCCCCAAACAAACAAAAAAAACCCTGCAAAACCCAAAATGCTAGATGATGCTATATTCTTTGGGCCTTGGACCTGCAAAAGTTGAACTCAGTTGCTTTTTGGTTGAGTTTCTCCCTGAATTCCCTTGTGAAGAAACAAGTATCCAAAAGTGGAGATTCTTACGCAGACGGGATTGTAGACTGTACATACAGTAGCAGTCTCAAATTGGCCAGGCTTTGTGGGTCCCGTTGTCATACGTGAGGCTGCAATAACATCTCAGATCCCATCCTTTTTTCATGGAGATTTTGTCAAATGTTTTCTATAGCCTTTATTTGACTCTTTGGAAATTATTTTAACATTAACATAATCAAAGGAAAATGACATAAACCTACTTATAGAAACCTATAGATAGATGCTTGCCAGCCTTTGCAAAACATTTGTATTTGTATAATGTATTGCATTATATCAGGCTGCAATAGCATCTCAGATCCCATCCTTTTTTCACGGAGATTTTGTCAAATGTTTTCTATAGCTTTATTTGACTCTTTGGAAATTGTTTTAACATTAACATAATCAAAGGAAAATGGCATAAACCTACTTATAGAAACCTATAGATAGATGCTTGCCAGCCTTTGCAAAACATCATTATATCATGTTTGACTGTATCTAGTTCCAGTTTTGAGCAGAAGTGTTGAGGATGTTACTTGCACTTTGTAAGATGAGGTTTTGATCTGAACTTGCACTTTTTAGCATGGAATAATCTCCAAAGTCTGGTAATATGCTAACATGTGAATTTTATTCCTTCTTTATACTTCTGCTTTTCTTTTTCGCTTTGTCACAGAGAGTTGCTTGCTGTTCCTGTTGCTTCTCTTTTGACTTATAAAAGACACCAACTAGTAGTATTATACAAGCTGTTGAGTTCGCTCTCCTATCAGTTCACTAGATGTAGCCATGTACCTGACTAAACATCAAAGATTAAAGACATTTGGAATTGGTGAAAATAAGGCCTTGTGGAGATATGAAAGATGAAAGCAGATCAGCTTGCCATCTCAAAACAGTTAGAGGAATTCAGACTTGTATATTTTGAATTTAAATGCATTTTGCCTGGTTTTATTTGGCTTATAACTATTGTGCTATAGATAAAGTTTCATTATATCAGCTAGACACTGTTTCACTTCCGAAGAGCACACTACATTTGTGATACTAGAATATTAGATTGGCAGATATGCAGCTTAGTGCTTCAATGGATCTTAATCTGTATGTTGGTCACATATCAGCAGTATTTGCTGCTACAGCAGTGAGAACAGTACACGGCACAGAACAGGAGAAGGAAGTAGATCAAATGTTAGGGACAAAAATAGCTGAGAAGTCATGTCAGAGTGATTGGAAGATAGAGCATGGGTTTTTTTGGTGTTGAAGGGCGTATAAAAAGAAGGCGGTTTCCCACCACCAAAAAGTGGTGATCTGTCTAAATAAGTTTCATTGCCAGCAATATCAGGGGTCTTGTGGTTATGGGATGTCACTTAAGTGAACCGGGTCTAATTTCTGGGTCTGCCATGGATTTCCTGTGTGAGTTATAGCAAAACTTAGTCTTTCTGGGTTCGTACCAGTTGCCAGGGCATAGGTATCTACTCCTATATGAGATATAGCAGGGTATCTGGAAAGTCTAGGCAGCACTGGCAAGTATGACACAGGACCTGTGGGAGTCCTGTGGTCTTCTGAGGTGATGAATGAAGGTCAGGTGATACATGAAAGGATGTCAGATGGCATTATATCACTACGTGTGGGCAACCGAATTCAATCGTCTATCTTTTTTGACACCTGTAAAATGAAGGAAGGTGTAGTTGCTTCTTGCTCCACTTCATTTCTGTCCTCCCTACTGAGACTGTAAAATAAGCTTTACAGAAGCTTTACATGATATAAAGAGACTGTGTGACCTTAACATTCCAGCAGTTTTTTCCTGAGCATTCACTAAAATAATTCAGTCTCTTAAGTAACAGCAGAGAGAAAAAACAAACCTCCCAACCTTGTTATTGTTAACAGAGGTTTGAAAGACAGAACAGTAATGTTATATTCAAGAAAAATGAAATTTAAAGTAGCAGGATGTGAACATCAGCTGTCACTTTATTCACTTAAAGGGGAGATAATTTTTTTTAGGTTCTTTAATAATTATCAATTTAAGCTTTATTAATAGCATAAAAAGAAATTTATTTTTTTTTCTAACTTAGTCACAGTTTGCCATCCTTAGTCAGTATGGTGAGATGTTTTGTCCAGTTTCCGTTTGCCTTAGACACTGGAAGGCTCCAGTGCTGTACTCTGCCTTTTGCAAGCATTGAACACCTCTTCTGTGAACCACAGAGAAACCTTTCTTCCCACCTTCAGTCCCTGGGGTATAGTGAGGGAATGGAGTCACAGCCCTAGATCTTGTAAATCATTGAAAGGAAGGCAGAAACTATAATCATTCATATACATAAATGAAAAAGTAGAAAGTACTTACACCTGTTTTGGCCACTAACAAGCTAAGCGACAAGAAGTCACAAGAAAGGATTTGTATGAAATTTAGCAAATGTGCTGTAGGTAGTAGAACAACCTAGATCCAAAAATAAACTTGTTAGGGAGAAAACATAGAATGAACCTTGGCACAGTTTCACATGCGCAGACTAATTTTTGAGTTTTATTATCAGAATATCAAGATTTCTGCATTTCACATAAACCTGAGCTAAGAGCTAGTGTTTACAGGGGAGTTTTGTTCAGTTTATATATGTCCCACCTGAGACAGGAAAGCTGAACTCAAAAGGTTATTAGTCCAACCTAATGTGGATCTGAAGTGAACTGATAAGTTTTATGAAGCTGTCAAAGGTACTTGGCCTGAGTTTAACTGGATTTTTCTAAGTGGTTTGCTCAGAGATTAATAGCCAAAGCACATAGATTTTTGGCAGCTTCAGACAGACTGACCCTGTATCACAGTTAACAATGGATTAGTTTATCTTTCTTTTGGAGGACGCCTTTTAAAATGTGTTTTCTCTTTTTGCTTTATTGCTCCTTAGATAATTAAGAACAGAACAGTATTTTTTTTTCTTCCTTGTTTCCCTTTCTGCAGCTTTAGATATATATAATGTGACTACATCTACTGCTTTCCTTATTTACACTCTCTCCTGTTTCACTTAAAAGGTGATTGTAGGGAGACTATGCTTCCTCCATATTCTTACAACGTCCCATCATTAAAATATAATACCAGAGAGACCCTGGTTGTCTTCTGCCTACACAGCTTTTTTTTTTTTAATCTCACCGTGAGATTACAAATATTGTATGAAATGAGTAACATGAGTCTTGACTGATTAGTCAATCTTTTAAAACGGAAGCAGAAGACTTCCACCCAGAACCACGCTGCAGAGGAGACCAAACATAAAAAAGGAAACTGGGGACAAGTAGTCTGAAAAACTGCGTTCAAGACATACGTCCCACATAACCACATGCTCTTGCCAGACAGACCCAAATCTGGTCTTACGCACTGTCTCCTCATATGAATGATTCAACATATTTAATAGATCTTCATTACGTCTGTTGGTACTATTTTTTTCAATTACGCTAAAGGTAATCTTCTAGAATGAAAAGGATATTCTTCTGTTTACTTGCATTGTGGTGGGTTGTAGTTCATGCTAGATATTAAAGCAATTAGAGTGTATATTTTCAGTATATGTAATTCAATTTTTAATGAAAATTCTCTTCCCCAATTTATTTTAACAAATATTAGAACAGTTAAACCTGAGAAAAAATGCTCTAACATATGGTAAAGACCTGGTCAAATGAATTCTTCACTCAGTTATCCTAGCATTTGGATCTAAGGATGAAACAGATTTTAAGGCTGACGTTGAAAGAAACATTTTCAATATATTTAAATGGCATTTCTTTAAAATGTATCTATTATGGCTTTATTCTTATAAGCCTGAGCTCAATCATGTAATTGTGATTCATGAACACAAAAGGGAGTATGTTAAAGTACAACTAATCAATTTTTAGTTTAAACTTTTATAATTCCAATTTGAAATTATTTGTATGTGACATTTAGTTGTGCAGTGAGACGTAACTTGTATCTGTGTAGAGAATGGGGAGGGTGAGGAGGTTTGGTTCTTTGGTTTGGTTTGTTTTTTTACCAGACTAAAGTTTGCAAAAATTCATGAAGTCCCCCGAACACCACTTCAATGTGGGAAAATTGTTTTGGTTAAATGAAATATATTGATCAAAATTTTTTGATAAAAATAGTTAATGAAAAACAAAGAAAATCTGAAGACAAAGGATAAAAGGGATTATACTCCCATCACAAAATGAAACAAATGTTTGCCAGTGCCCCATTAAGCCTTCCATCTACATACAGAGCCCTATCTACTTCCATCTGTACTTTTTTCTAGAAAAGGTAAGATCTTTTGGGGAATATTTGTACAAGACTATAAAAGGAAAGGTTTTAGACTGATAGATACATTTTGAGTCTCTATAAAAATCAATAATTTCAGGAAAAAGAGAAATAAGAGACACCAAATACACTGCAATATCAGTTTTTGGACTCGAAAGTTAATGCCTCCCTCCTAAGTTTCTCCAATCTCCGTCCTCACAGAATTACTAAGAGGTTAAAAAATAGATTTTCACTAAGTCAAAAAGGCTTTGTATTTTCTCTCCTTTCTCTCTCAGTATAATATTTGCCACGTACCAAACCTCAGTGCTACCTAGGGAAAGGTATAAAGCATTTCCTACATGCACAGTTGCACATGCAGACTTGTAGAAGTACCTGTGAGCATTTACCTCTGATAACACAAATGGCTAAGAAAAGAGAAAAGATGGTCAGTATACTAAACTGATATGGAATTTAATCTTACTAATATGTCTATAGACACTATTAAGTTTACTAACTTTTGCCTTGGACCAAGACTATGTAAAGGGCTTAAAGAGAATGTCAAACAGTCATTATTGTTTTGTTTGTTTTCTTTTTTTTTTTTTAATTAGACACAGTGGGGACAAGACTGTCCTGGTTAGCAGAACTGTGACTCTATTTGTAGGTGAACTTAAAATTATGTGTATGCATTCATATGCGTTCCCTTCCATATTAAATGCACCACAGCCTGGTCATCTTTACGTAGTTTTATAGTAAACCTATAGTTTAATTTCTCGCCTCAGGTAATATGGGAAAGATAAAGTCTCTATCAAATAAAATGCCTTGATAATATGACTTAGTTATGTTCCTCCAGTTGTTCAGCCCTCTGACCTTCAACTGACTTCACTGGGATCTGAAAAAATGTAACTCTAGGAATGTTCCTTAATCAAGTTCATTAATCATTGGTATGATTTTCAAGTTCTTGCAAATCCTGCTGACAATGAAACAACGCAACTGCCAGAAGCTTAAGACTGTTTCTAGCTGTTAATAGCAACCAGTGTATATCATAGAACAAATGTCCAACAGCCAGGGTGTTCTGTGTTTTCTCTTTTTGAGCATTATTTGATTAATGTTAGTATGTTCAGCTTGCATTAAAAAAGATATGTTGGTGGAAAAACAGATAACAGGCACAATCCTACAATTTCATGTACCTCATGAATAACAATAAAACAACAACTGATTCTCCTGATTCTGAAGTCCCTGTGAGTAGTTATGAGGTTCATGAGGTTTCTAGTAGGCCCTACAGTAATTTTAGATGTCAGATCACAGAGGTAATGATAAGATTATAAAGGGCTTAAAAAATGCTTGCAAAAGAATGTCATACAATAGATTCATAGATTTTAAACCCAAAAAGACCTTGATGACCTAGTTTGACCTGCTGCAAAACAAAGGCTTTAGAATTGTGTGTGAGTAAAACATTCTTTAGAATGCTATCCAATTTGGATTTAAAGTCTCAGTATAAGTCTAACATAGAATCGTAGAATAGTTTGGGTTGGAAGGTCATCTAGTCCAACCCACCCTGCAATGAGCAGGGACACCTTCAGCTAGAACATGTCTTAGCATGGTGTTGTCATTAAAAAGTGTGTCTCATTCTAGATTAACTTGTCTTTCTTTTGTATTTTTATTGCAATTATAGGCTGTGATGAAGTTATTTGTTGATTTGTTCCTTGACAAATTAAACAGATTGAATTTCTTTGTTCTTTTACCAGGAAGGAGATTGCGGGACCTCAACCCTGGTTATTTTTAAAAGCCCTTTAAATTTGGAAATGGTAGTTTTAAAACATAGAAATCAAAATTATGTATGGGATAGTATTTATAGAATCATAGAATCATAGAACGGTTTAGGTTGGAAGGGACCTTGAAGATCATCGAGTTCCAACCCCCCTGCCATAGGCAGGGACACCTCCCACTAGACCAGGTTGCCCAAGGCCACGTCCAGCCTGGCCTTGAACACCTCCAGGGACGGAGCTTCAACAATGTTCCACTTTGTATGCAAGGACATGAATACCTCTCTGTATGAATAATCAAAATACAAAAACGAACTTCCTAATCACATTTGGAATGCAGAAAATATTAATGTGTTTGTATATAACATATATTTTTAATAGAATATAGATTTTTAGGTTATGGTCTGTTGGCCTGGTATCCACTCACTATGGGAAATGTGTGAACAGCTCCATAATTAGAGAGAAGGCAGTTTTGTACATGAAGAGCAGGAGTAGTTTTCCTTTTTTAATTCTGCAGTCGTCTTTTCAAAGGAAACCGCAGTTTAATTATCCACAGCGCATGCATACATTGATACCTATTTGGAGAGGGTCCCACTAATTTTTCAACATTTGGAGATTTTACAGGGTAGCATGTTTTCTGAAAACATTTTTAACAAACTGAAAACATCTTATTGATATTTTTTCAGAAAAAAGACCTTGTTTTACTGTCAAAGTTGAAAAAATGACGTCTTAATTTTTACTAGTTCTTTAAATATGAAATCCCTTGTCCTGACTTTTAAGACACAAAGTGCAAGCATTTGTTAGTTTGTGATGGGGGGTCCGCATAAGTGGCATCATTCCTTGGCGATAAAGGTGTCATCAAATCTTGTGGAATGTGAAATCTGGGAAGGATAGCTATGATCAGAAATGATTACATGCGTTTCAAAACATCTTCCCCATCTGAAGAACCAGAGAGTGTGAGCCGGCAGCCTAAATATAGGTGTATACTGTCACTGTAGGTGCCCTAAAATATTGAAGGTATAGGGCTGTCAGCTGTGACATTGAACCTGCAGGTCTCTGCCCTTCTGAAGGGTACCCTTCAGCGTGTAAAATAGCACTAAATATCTTTATATAAAATGTAAATCTCTCCCTGGATATTTTGGTAAGTAAAATAGGGTGACGGTCGTTGTCTTTTTAATCTAAGATTGAGCCTGGAGATTGGTACTCCAGGTCTTTACTATTATTATCCTGCAGTTCTGGCTGAATTTGAGCACTCGTGACTCTTCCTTTTTGGAAGCCTTTGCCCAATGATATCTAAAAACTGAACAGTCTCTTTTATCAGAGCAGAAGAGCAGATAAATCTCCGTGTATGTATAAAGCCTTGCTGTCCCCTGCTGGTAACTAAAGTAAACTTAATTTTTTTTAAACACCTTTTAGAGCTTTGTTTGAGCCTACTTCCACACAAACTAGTGTTCTTTTTGTCCCTTTAAAATTTGGTAAAGTTTTTGTGGTTTTGTTTTATTTTCGTGCCTGTGCTTGAGTGATTTGGGTCCTTGGGGCAGAGTCCTCAAAGCCAGTGGTTCTGCCAGTGCCTGATGCTGTATGTAAGCGGATAAACAGGTCTGAAACCAGGTTCTGTTCCTGGATTATCTATTCTTCATAAAGAGTGAGATTAATGAGTTATCAAACTTGTTTCCCAAGAAAAATGAAGCCTAGTTATCATGTTGCCTTCTGTCTGCCTGCCCACCTTGCCCAGTAGCTCCTTAAGCTTTCAGCCAATTGTAACTGAACTTGACGGGCAGGTATGGTCCTTCTGGCTTTATGAAACTGGTGACTGAGTAGAGGCGGCTGGGTTTGATACACTGCTGACAAACAGCACACGGTGTCTCCAAACCACATGCTGTTTCTGCAGTTCCTTGCCTTGCCAGAGGTCTACAGGCAGTGGGAGGCAGAATGTACGCAACGTAATGGTTGTGGGTGTAAGAAATGGAGTCTTATGTAAGGCTGTGGTAGTAGATGACAGCGGAGCAAGACTTTGTGATATTGAGAGTAGAAGACACAAGTTTCTATAAGGAAAAAACAGGCTTCACTGGTTCCGGTGTTCTCACCACAACTTGTTAAAAAGGTGCAATCTCAAATGCCACAGCTACATTTTTTAATTCTCAGTCTATGAAGGAGACATCTTTGAGCAGAAAAGGGATTTGTGTACCAGACTTGGTCAGGATGGGCAGTTGAGGAGTGACAAGGAGAAGAATACAGTGGACTGACTCAGGCATGCATTAATAGGTGGGCATGTTGGCAGATACTTTCCATGCAAGTCACCACCTTCTTTCTGGTTTTGGGTTTTTTTTGGTTTTTTTTTTTTTGAGACGCCCCTTAAAACCTGCTGTTGTGGAAATATCACATCTATACATCTATATATAGATGAAGAGGTTCAAATGTGGGCCAGAGTGCTATCTCCGTCCTCCTCCCACAAGTCAGACAAACTAAAAAAAGCACGCAAGGCCATATAGTCCACCCCCATGCTGAGTAGCACTTAGCTTCCTGTGGGTAGAGAGACAGGCAGGGGATCACATCAGCAGGACCTTGAAAACCAAAATACCCCAAATTAAGAAAAAAGGCAACAGGGGGGAATGGGAAGTGGGGAAAAGGGTCTGGCTTAAAAAAAAAAAAAAAAGTCAGTAACAACTTCACTATAGAAGAACTGAAACTTCTGCTTTTACAGAAGAACCCACACCAGTCAGACAGACACCCCTTAGTCACAAGATACGCAGCATCTGGAGTGAGGGAGACTTGAAATATGTTTCCTGTGCTCTGCATTGCGCCTCCATACGTCCCAGCTTAGCTTGTAAACCACTGGTTATTTTCAGCAGAGAGAGGAAATGTTGCGGTGATGAAGAAAATAGATTCCTTTTTTTTTTTCCTCCTTCTTACCTCTCCAACCTTGTCCTGAGAAAATTTCCTGACAACCATTTTGAAACATATATTTTTCTTTAGATAATCTGCAGGTTCACTCAGAATTTTCCCATCAAAAAGCTTTTGTTGAAAAATCCTGGCCAGGTTTAATCACCTGACATATAGAAACAAAGATTTGCAGGCTATTCATTCGTATATTGATTGCAAGATCTGAACTTGAAAGGATCCTGCATACAAAGCTGAGCAATGAGGTACAAATAAGTTGAGAGCAAAAACGTTTGCTGTTACAGATGCATCTGATGAAAGTCTCCTCCAGCTTTGTGTCTCTGCCACCTTTCTATGCTCCATTTTGCAGACGGTTTGTATATGGCAGTTCACAGCTTCCTTACCCAGTCCACTGGGGCGTTATTCACCCTGTATTGTAGCAGAAAAAAAAAGAAAAAAGGATCAACTTTGTGATCATACCCTTACCACTAATCCTATAACTGTGGGAACACAAATTAAGGCAATGGAGTTTTCACCTTCATCATCTTGCATAAATCTAAGCTGATTTCTAAGATAGTTTCAGAAGAACTCTATAAAATTTATATTTCTGTTGCGCTTGCATTATGTTGCTGTTCTCCTCAGGCAGTCATGCCCGTGTTTTCCCACTATGTTCCTTCTCTTCCTCAAGCTTCTTTACAGTGGGGCACTTGACTTTCTGCTCACCAGCTGTGAGGTGAGCATGTGTTTAAATACTTTCTGAATTGGCCTTCTTTCTCGAGGAGGTGACATGTTACGTGGTCTATTACAAGTATACAGCATAAAATGATAAATAGGAGCTTAGTGTGTTAAGGTTAAAGAAACTGTTTAAGAAACCTTCCTTTAATTAGCTCGATATATCTTCCCTTTCTGCTTCTTCTCTTGTCATGAGTTACGACTTATTTAATACAACATCAAGGCATGGGTTACAGCTACCATAAATGATGGATATTTGCAAAGATTATTTGACAGGTTACGATCAACATTGCCTTATAGAGTATGCATGAGAAAGTTTGGAAAACAAATGTCCCAGGTACATAAGTGCCTACTTAGTGGAAAAATGTTTTACTACATTAAGAGGCTGTGACACTTGCTGGTAACACAGTAGTGTGTGCTTTTAAAAGGTAGCTTTTAAAAATGAAGAAAATAGTGACAAGTACACATCTTATTACTCTGTTAGAAACTAGTATCCATCAGACTGCTTCAGGAGAAAGTATTTTAACTCCTCTAATTACCAGGTGGGCACTCCTTTGTGATCTTTTTTTAAATCTGAGTCTGAGGTAGAGAGATAACACAGACATTTGGGTGGAGAGATTAGAGAGTGTAACAGGAAGATATCTAAACAGAGAGTGTTCTCAAGAGGGTGTAAGAGCCTTTGTGTACATTTTCTATTGCTTTATATTTTAGCCTTATGCTTTCTCTTCAGCTTAAACCAAACATCTGATCTTTTGGCATTTTCATATTTCATTGCCACCCTCAATCAATACATAATCCCAATGCTTTTCCCTGGGGGATTCAGCTGGAAACTAGAAAGCAGGATGCTGGAGGAGAACTAGAACTCGCAGAGCCAAAAGCCCTTGCTTCTAAATGGGTCATTCATGCCTAATTTCTGTGCTAGTTTTTAATCTTTTTTTTACACTAAAATGATGCTTGTAGTTAGTGAACAAAACAGGAGCACGTATGAGTTCGAGCTGGAATGTGGCAAGCTGCTTCAAATTTGAAGCATTAGTTTGAAGAAACCCAGAGCTTCCTTGTACACACAATAAACAACCTGTTAACTACCATTTTCAAACAAGAGAAGTTCTCCTTCCTGCTCTGTGTTTTCAAATCAGTCAAAGCTGTAAGAGACAAATTTGTACCTGAACTTCAATACCCTGAGATGCACCTAAACCAAAGCACAAAGTCTAAACAGATGGTACGTCTTGTTTAAGAGCAGAAACCTCATTTCCTGCAGTGATGTGAAAGGGAGGATGAAGATGGCTGTGGGAGAAGCAGACCAAAAGGTCCTTGAAACAGTACTGTTTGTTATACTTTGGTGTCTCTAAAAAGATTCAAAACCAGAAGAGTAAAGAGGGACTAATTAGCTACTGGCCCAGCCAGGTCATCTAAAATAAATGCTTTTTCAGTCTGATGTCTCCAGTCCACTTAGCAGTATCCAGATTTCTGTGTTTTTCTTTCCAAAAGCTTATCTTTACCATGGCAGTTCAGTTACACGCCTATTTGCCTTCCGGAGTTTTCTATGCCTTCCTCTAATCTTAACATCATGAGAGCAGAAGCTGCTGTCTTCCCTGCATCACCTCTCCGTACCTCTTAGTGGATTCCTTCTCTTTGGAGATCTATGAGACAATAGGGATGACCTGGGCTCCTCCACATCTGTTTGTTCCCTCTTGTGATGCTGATGCTGGCCTGCTCTCAGCAGCATCCTGAGCTTGTACAGACAGGGATGCAATTACAGGAGCTGTCACTCAGTCCTACCTGACAGATCTATCTGGTGGCTTCTCCCATGTTGGGAATAGTTTAGGTTGGAAGGGACCTTGAAGATCATCGAGTTCCACCGCCCCTGCCATGGGCAGGGACACCTCCCACCAGACCAGGTTGCTCAAAGCACCATCCAACCTGGCCTTAAACACCTCCAGGGATGGAGCTTCCACAACGTCTCTGGGCAACCTGTGCCAGTGCCTCACCGCCCTTCTCCAGACTGAGAAGATTCAACAAGTGAATTCTTTATATATATATATATATGTATGTATAAGTTATTTTCTAGTAGTGTTGGAACACTGATATCCAGTTTCCAGTGAATTACATTTGAAATTCGGTTCAAATATTCTATAACACAGAGACCCATAAATCTATAAAGTATCCTAGTTGTTACGAAGATGGAGATGGTTCTGAATGTAGCTCAAAACTCTAATCAGAGCAAACGCTAGTTATTCTAATTTCATTTTTAAAATAGTCATTCACCGTCTTAATGCCAACAGTGCTATCTAAAAAGCTACCACAAGGTGGTATCACAGTATTTTGTTAGATGTTGAAATTCCCCTATCAAAACAACTATTTTCTTAATATAGGTGTAATGTAACATAGATGTGGATACAAAACATACCTTTATTTTAAGATAATGCCCCTTAGTGCTGCAGAAGTGCTCTCCACAGAACTTTGAATTGCTCCTATAAATGCACTAGCAGTTGGGTCTGTCCATCTGCCAACACTGATTCAACAGGACACTGACGTTTGCAATGTGCTTTCCTGCTGTGATTACTCAAGACAGATTGCTTAGGTGCTGAAAGTTAAGCAGATTAAATATTTTCTTAAATTACTGCAGACATAAGCAAATTAATCTTGTTGTCTGTCTTGATTGTTCACCTTCCTTCTCACATATCATAGTCATTGTAACATTTTCGAGTTCTTTTGGTATGGACAGTTGTGCCTGAATTGTATAAAGACATTTCCCTGAAAATGCCAGGACAGTTAGGAGTCAAAAGAACAAGAAACCTGGGCAGTTTCGCTGTATGGGAATTCAGCACCAATTTTGTGTTCAGTGTTTGCTGTAGTGGTGGGGTCAGTGTCTGGCAGAAGTGACTTACAGGCAGAAAAGAATTATTTAGTGGTGAAACCCATCTGCTGTGCCAGTGAGGATTTCTTCTCTGGTCAATCATCTATTTATTATCCCATCTAATGGGAATTCTCTCCTTTCCCTCAGGATAAATGACAAAAAATTCCTAATAAAGCCTCAATCTATTGTGTAGCTGTAATCCCATCCCTCTGGTTCCTTGAATCACACTCCATGTCTTCTGTATTTATGCTGCTTTAACACACATGGTTCACATCTCCTTGACTGAGACACTGTATTTATGCTCATGTCTTTAATATTTCTTAATAAATCAAACATCTGTTGCCCTAATTTCATAGTCACTGAATTACTGCCAATTCACTAATATCTTTTGGCTAAATGAGGTGCCTCCAATTTCAAAATGCCAATGTATGAAAATTTTGGAGCGGAACAGTTCTCTGCCCTGTGAATACTAATAGTATTTTGAAAAAGAAATGAGCCCTAAATAGTTCCAGCTGTAACATTCAAGATGCATATTGAATTCTAGGACATTTGTTCAGAAAGAAACAACAGTTTTTACCTCCATAATTATTAATTCCATAGATACAGTTGACCTGAAACTGCATTTTTAGAGTATAAAGTACTTAATGGTGGCAGGCGTTCTTTTTTATTAATTCCCTTCACAGAAACCTGTGGAGATTTTTAGGGGACCAGATGAACATTTTTTTAAAACTGGAATCCTCCGTTTGTCTCTCCCTTTACCTCCAATTCTAATTTCAGTTCAGAATACAGACTTACTACCTAGTCACGTGTGGAAAAAAAAAAAAAAAGCGTTAGCCTTAATAAAAATGTTAGAAAAAGCTTAAAAAAAAATTTTAAAAAATTAAAAAACAAGCTTTTTTAAAAACCATTAAAAAATGACTGCAACCAGCAAGCATATTTTAAAAATAGCTGATTTTTCTGTTTTAAAATTTATGCAAAAATGCAATTTTGCTAAGAGAACCAATGTATTCCTGGCAACAGAATTCAGCTCCAATGTGGTATGTCATTGTCATTGCAGAGAGATCTACATAAAGCGTGAGAATAACTGAAAAATGGCATAAATATCAGCAAGTATGAAGTGTGATCCAAGTACAGTTTAATAATTCCTGTCTCAGAATATAGAATTTCCAATACTGACTCACTGTGAGCAGTGAAAAACATTTGAGACTGTAAAAGGTGTCAATATTAATGAGTCTGTCTAGTCTGGAATATGTTGCACTTACCCTTTGACACGAAAAGATACTATGTCACAAAACCCCCCTTTATGCCATTTAACAAGCCACGTTTTTCATTTTATTCTCCTAAAAGGCTCAGTTCTGCTAAGATATTCAATAAGTACAAGGGTTTTTCACTACTGCCATTTTATCTCATTACAACAGGCAAAATGATTGCATTTAGATCAAAATCCAGGCCATTTGTTCTGGAAATTAAATTCAAATCAATTTGAAACTATTCATATTGTATAGTTGCTGAGGGTGCTTCAAGGCAAGTGATAGCACTGTATAAATTTAGAACGGACTTGAAGAAAGAGAAGTCCCTTCATGGTGAGGAGCTTGGCAAAAGACCAGGTAGACAGAATGCAGAACTTTGAAAAATCTTAGCAGTACAAGCAGTGGTGTCATAGTTTCAGTCCATGGCATTTTATCTGATATCTCCTAGCTTGTGTAGTGTCATTTTACGGTGTCAAGAGCATTTTGGAGGTTTTCTGTTGTCAGCCCATTCAGCCTGAATTTGCCTATGCATCTTCTCTGGTGAATAGAATGTTTTAAATAACAAACTAGTTCAACCTTTCAAAGGAGCTTCCCCTGTTATATTATGTGAAGAATGAGCTTGCTTGAGGTTGTGATATTTATACTTCTTTACATTCTTTCTTTCACCTATTTAGAAGCAAATGTACCTTGAGCCCTGGATGTTGGGTATTTGCTTAGGTTAGTGGCAGAAATATCTATACCTAGATCAGAGGAACTATTAATAACATTAGTTATGCATGGTGTTAGTTTAAAGACTAGAGCCTCTGTAGCCTGTGGTTAACATAGTACAGTTCTTCTATATTTCAGAGGGAGAAAAAGGTAATATGTTTTTAATGTGAGGTTTTTTGCCACTGGAATTTGGTGAAGAATTGAAAGGTGAATACAGCGCAGCTCACTGGAGAAGCGTCAACCTAGGGACGATTGACCAGTGTGGGAGACTGGGCTGGGTAATCTCTCTGTATCCTGCCCTGCTATATTCCCCATGCTGTGCAGGCATGGAAATGTTCCTGCCAACTCAGATAAGAATAAGAAGGTTTTCATCCAAAATACTAAATCATACATCTTCATGATTTCTTCTCTTCCTGCCCTCTTCTCTCTGCTGAAACAGGATACTTAGAAGACAGAATAGTACATTTGAAAGTATTCAAGAAACATAACTTATTTAAGGATTTTTTTTTTCCTTTCTTTTCTGGTTTATGAGCCTTTCATTTATAACCACTCAATTAGAAAAAAATAGTTTCCCTAGAGTTTTTACTGAGTACATGCTTTTGTTTGCCTTTCCAGGACTGTTATGCATAGTAGGGAAACTATTCATAGAACTAAAAATAACCTACATGCAAACCTAAATGGAAACAGATATGGATTGAGAGACTCATTTTATATGCAAATAACTAAACCCACGTTATACAGAAAAAAACCATACAATGCAATGGCTCATTTAGGACAGAGAAATGATAACATGGCAGCTAGAAACCGTAGCAACGATATAAAAAAAATAAGGCAGGGAATCATTTGCTCTAGTACTGTCTCATTTTTCTCACTAAAGATCAAAGCATCCAGAGCCTCTTCTGAAATGTGTAAGAATACATTGAGTCTAATTTCCAAGGCCTAGTACTATAGCAGTTCAAAAGCTGGGAAAAAATGGAAAAGAAACTTTTCTGGGAGGTGTTTTCTCTCAAAATGAACAGCTTAAGAATACTTAAAGTAGAGCTTTTAGTGATAATTTTAGTGTCACTTCTTGGTTCTTCAAAATACTTTCTATTCCTAGATGAGTATTTCAAATTAAGTTATTTCAAAATTACCATATGAAACGATTACAGTTCCTAGGCGGTGCAGAGACAGCATATGATGCTGTATTTACTGAATGAAGGTGAATATGCATGGGGATCTTGTTTTCATTACTCAATTTCCTATTTCCTTAACAAACACGAACTGCTTCTTGAGCTATATGAGACCTTTAACCAGTGTCAACAAATGTGAAGATGCCTCTTTTCATATTTTTTTTTTCTCCTTGTTTTTCAGTATACTGAAAGGCAGAAAGCGTGCTTCATTTTTCAGATCCATAATATGCTTTAAAGTTCTGCCAGCAATACAAAGTGTAATTGTCATTCAGAAATAAAGATGTTAATAGTGATTTCATTAATTCAATCTACCTGCCCATTCTTTGTAGGAGCCCAGTGGTGGGTTTCCCTTTCTTAGACACAGCAGGTAGTCTTTCCCAAAATTCAGGGAGTCCTTCTGGTAAAAAACAGCTATTTTTGGCCTCTAGTCTTCAGAACTTCTGGATGTTTTATTTTCTAGTTCAGATAGTGGATTGTATTATCTTTCATCTGATTTAACACCCCCTGAGGTGAGCAGGGGCCCTTCCATTGGCTTGTGTGCCCTCATTCACACGCTTCCACACAAGCTGGGGCGTTACTAAAGATATGTGGTACAGAGAGAAGATAAAAATGAAAAATTTAATGAGCCAGCTCTGATGTGCCTATGGGGGGACGTTATCAAACTGAATGTTTTCTGGCTGCTGATTGCTGGAATAGTTTGACCACACTGGTATCATTCATGTTTGGATAAACTGCAGCAATTGTTAAAGCCATCACTGCCTCTTTCTGTGACTGAATTTCATTTCAAAAGCTGTATCCTCTAAAACAGCTGAACTGGGTCAATGGTGTGGTTTAACCCCAGATGGCAACAAGGACCATGCAGCCGTTCACCACGTCCCCCTTCCCCCCACAGCAGGATAGGGAGAAGAGGGGAAGAAATTAAAAAAGAAAGAAAAAAAACTTGTGGGATGAGATAAAGACAGTTTAATAGAACAGTAACAGAAGAGAGAGAGGAAAAAAAAATTAATAATGATACAAGAGTATACAAATTGAGTGATGCAATGCAGTTGCTAGCCAGTCAGTGATCAATTGCCCAGCCCATCCTGAGGAGGGATTGTGGATTCCTGCCCCCCCCAGCCAGGCTCCATTTATATACTGAGCATGGCACCTACGGTATGGAAAATTCCTTGTCTGTCTATGCTCCCTCTCAGCTTCTACAGGAAGCTGAAAAAGTCCTTAACTTGATATAAGCATTACTTAGCAATGTAACAACTAAAACAACGTTATCAACATTCTTCTCATACTAAATCCAAAACACAGAAGCTACTAGGAAGAAAACTAACTCTATCCCAGCTGAAACCAGGACAGTCAAGAAGGGAATCTCCCATAGACATCTCATCAAGAGGGAGATCTTATATGTAGAAAATAAGGCTAGTTTAAGAAGAGCGCTGTTGCCCCAGTGGCTGTAGAGAGCTCAGGGAAGAGAGGATGAGCAGGGTGTCAGTGTGGCATGGGGACAGATCTCTCGAGTGTGACATCAATCAAAATGCCTTAGGAAAACCCTGCACTGAAAACTGCTAATTGAAAATCCACTTTGACAGCTCTGTAACCCGAGATGAATATTAGATTTTTTTGGGTACACGAGCACGACTGTTATTCAGTAAGGGTCAATGGGTGCAAAACTCTTCTCAAATTGTGTAGGTTCTTAGCGTGATGGTCATCTTATTTAGCAGCAGACACTGCTTGAGGGATTCTGTTTTCTGATTTTTTTTTGTTTGGATCAAGATCAAAATAAAATTCTAGGAGATTCTTGTGCAAAGCCTGTGATTATGTGCGGCTGTTCAAGTACATTTTTGCATTACAGTGTTAGCAGAGAATTTTCTGACAAAACAGAAAATACGGAGTCTTCATCTCCAACATTTACAGAAGCATGCTGAATTTAACAAACGTTTGACAAGACATAGGTAGGAATCTCACAAAGTCCTGTCTGCCACTAGAAATATACCTGGCTGCCTATAATTTGGGATCCTGTTCTTTGGAACAATCCTGATATCAGTCCTGTGTCAAGGACTAATTATGCATTTATTACATTTATGTATATGCTTATTATTTTTCTATTTCTATTATAGAAATATAAAAATATTATATATTAATTAATTTATTGTTTTATTATTATGCCTTTAATTTTAATTCTGAGTCAGACCTGTCATGATGTGAGCATGATTGATCTGAAGGGGCTTGTGAGTCTAGATGCTGTTGGAGCTTTAGGATTGGCACTGAGTGCAGGAATTCAGCTTTTTATTTTTTTAGGAAATATGGTGTCCACTTTGCATTTATTTACTGTTTCTATTTGGTAGGATTTTTCTGTAAATCTACTTTTTTTGTGCTGAAAGAGATTGAGTCCTTAAAAAAAAAAAAAATTCTTCTCAGATTTTTTTCGTCTGGTTTGGACTTGTAAACAGAGGGGAAAAAACCCCAAACAGCCACTTTTTATTTTTCAGTGAAAGCAAGTGGGAGGCTTGGAGTGCAAACATAGTTTCTAATGCAACTTTTTACAAGTGCTTTCTACTTAGCTACAACAGTATTTTCTTCCTCTTTTTATTATGGGCTAGCAAAAAAACCCACAGCAAAACCTCCTTAAAAATTCCACCATAACTTCTGTAAGATAAATATTGAATGTGTAATATTCAGTATTAATGACACTGTAGTCTTCTCTCCTTTTCCCATCGTAACCTAGAGCTGTTATTAGAATAAATAATTCTGGTAATGTGTTAGTGCTTGAGGTTCCACAGAAATAGGTGACATACAAATTTATAAGAATAGTTGTGACTCCTCTCCACAAAATTTATATCCAGGTTTTTCAAACTTTAGTGGCTTTGACAATGAAGATATTAGTCTGATATTAAGTGGCTTTGCTCTGAAGGATTGCTCAGAAGCCTGAACATAGATCCTGCCTTCCTGCAGCGTCTGCAAGTTCTCCAAATATTAAAGGGCATAAATATATTACATTTTGAGGGAAGATGGAGGTAAATTCCCAATTTCATAACTGCTGCACAACAGGTTATACAATTGGGCCAAGCTCATGCTGGAAGTCCTTGGTAAATCTCTGAGATTTTGGCAAAGTTCAGTCTAAATCTTCTAAATCCCACTTCAGTATCTGGCCTTTTCCTATCTCAAATTATCAGAGCTCAGATGCTAGGCTGTGACCTTTTTTTGGTGCTGTAGAAGTATAAAACATCAGTTTTGGACCTACAAAATAAAGAGAAATAAAGGCTAATGGCTCCCATCTTTCACATCTGGGTGTTCTCAGATACTTTCTGAAATAGGTCTTTAATAATCTTTTAATAATAAGTTATATTATAGAAGTTTTCAGAAATTTGATTGTTAAAGTCCAAAAACTTCAATACGCTGAAGATTCTTTTGTTTAATTGCATATGGTATAGCCAGATACTGCTCTGAGGGTTTTAAAAATTAATTGTAAATGTGCATCCAATTATCACTGGATATATATGAACTTATAGTGACAATTTATTTAAACTTTGCAAAGTTTCATCTCGTATTTAAGCATCTGAACCAGATTAATTAATAAAAATGTTGAAAGGCTTGATCAACAACAAAAGTTGGAATTAACTTTGTTAATTAAAACTAGCATAATTTTAATTTGGAGGTTATGAAAGGATTAGAACTGTTACTTTATACTTGAGTCTGTGATAATTCCTAAAAGTGCAATTACTGTACATTTCTCCTAAGATATTCTAAATTAATTGAAAATGTGTTAAAGCCATTCATGATGCTTTATTATGTAATTATTATGATGAATGTCAAACACTGAAAAGCTAAGAATGATCTACTCTTTTGATGATAATTATCCTGTTGATCATAGAGAATCAGCCAGACATCATGTGGACGTGATGCTTCCTACTATTGTTTTTATATAGTTATCAGAATAATAGCATGCATTATTTTTATCACTTTTGACTATTCTATATATATTTTTAATCATAGAATCATAGAATCATAGAATGGTTTAGGTTGGAAGGGACCTTGAAGATCATCGAGTTCCAACCCCCCTGCCACAGGCAGGGATACCTCTCACTAGACCAGATTGCCCAAGGCCACATCCAGCCTGGCCTTGAACACCTCCAGGGATGGGGCTTCAACAACCTCTCTGGGCAACCTGTTCCAGTGAACTTCTTTAACTTTTTCTTTTAACTTCTTATTCTGTGTTTTCAAAGAATTAGGAATTAGAGATCCTGGCAGCCACCTTTCTAAGCACTTTCTAGGTCTGTTTGTGATGGGGTAAAGTCAGATGTGTGCAAGTGTTAGAGGAGCAGAGAGAGTTGTGAGATTTCATGATCATGCATCTATTTTCGAGGTACTTTTTTATCTTTAGGTCCTAAACGATGGGTAGAGCAGAATTTTTTGGCTTTCTACTTGCCCTACTAAGAAAGGTGATGTGATCCCGCTTCTTCCTACATGTCGGAATTTTCTCTTCTGAAAATGAGAATTGGATTTGTAAGAAGGGGAAAAGTCTTGCTACATTTTTGAGTAAATGATGTAATTTCAGCACTCCTTTTTCATCTGTCTTCACTGTGACTTTACCCAGCAGAAATCCCCTGGTGCAGAAAGGATACCAAGGCTGCGCTGCAGGCGGAAGTTGCAATTTTCCACTGAAGTATCATTGCAAAATTAATGGTAGCTGTGGGACTACAAAACCAACCCACATCCTCCTTGTAGCTCAACCTCAGCGATCGTGTTCATTTCTCTGCTAACCACTAGTACTGAGGAAGAAAGAAAAGAAATGCAGACAGCAAGAAGAAAAACTAGGTGATAGAATAGATGATGGGTATCAAAGAATAGATATGTTACGCCATACCTACCTAACCTGTGGCAGGACATTAACCTAAGTACATAACCTAAGGCAGTGTATTGGGGCTTTCAGACTACTTAGTATCTTTTATTGTCTAAATGAATTACTTCCTTAATGGAGTTTGATAAAATAGAGAGGATCTTTTGCATAGAGGATGTGATGGTGTGTAGAAGGCATGAACAGAGTTCTAAACAGGGAGAGATTCCCAGATGTTTAGAGCAGCTCAAAAGCAAAAAAATCAAGAGGATCAAATTCATGTCAAATGAAAGGTTCTTCTTTTTTTTAGAAAAATCTTATTGCTGTCTCTTGTATCTAGAATGATTTTCTATAGTGAAGATTCTTCCTGCCCCATATGGTTTAAAATATCTTTTTTCTTCAATACTATGCCACAGCTCCTTCCTTCACCTAAATAAATGCAATAAATCCTCTAATAGCAATGAACGAGATCAGTGTGTGCATTTGGAGACACCTGAAGATTGCATTAGAATCCTTTCATAGCTTGCTTGTTTGAAAAACAGCACCATGACTAAATTTTGACTTATATGCTTACTTGCCTAAAACTTTTCTCTGATGCCTACTATTCTGTTTATCTGTATTTCATTGAAAAATGATAATAATTATTGGCATTACTTCTTCATGGGGACATTATCACTGATACATTCAGAAAAGCAAAGAAAATGAATTGTTAACTGAAAATGTACAAAGGAAGATTTACTCAGGGTTTTTTCCAAAATGCCTACACAATTAATAAGTGAAACTTTTCAATAAAAATTTAAATTAAATAAATACACAGAAAATTGAAAAGAGTCATACTGAAGGCAGCTGTATTATGAAACATTAATTTGCTCTGAATGCCAAGAACATTGGTTACAAAGCAGCTGCCTATTTATTAAATATTTTCATAGTGTGTTATCTACCATATTTCTGCTTCTCATGTTCTGAGTTGGTATAAAACCTGTTTAAAAGAGGATTTAAAATTTTTTTACAAATTACAAGTAAGATGATGAATGAATGAATGAGTAAATATATTCAAGTCCCCTGAAAGGAGTTCATTTTTGAGGCCATACTTCTAAAGAAAAAACAACAGCAAACTAGAAAACCAAAACATTCTGCTGAAAAATGTGAAAACACATTGACAAATAAAGCAAGCGCTGAAAAAATTATCAATGGCAAACTTCTTTACTAAAAAGGTAGCTCAAATGTCTTAGCATATTCCATCCTGTTTCTTGAATATTTCTCCGCTGTTCTTAGAAAGTATCATGTGCACATTGTACTTAAAAACGAGCTGGCAAAAGCAATTCTTGGATCTGGTTTGCACAATCACTTTAATAAAATATTATCTGTACTGAGTTGCAATAGCAGACGTTTACAGATTCATAATCCCTCAAGTATTTTCTCACAAAAATGGGAGCCATCTCTTCTGATTTCCATTCTGTTGCTTCTTTACTAGTTCCTTGTACGCTTCTGACCTTAAAAACCTGGGGAAAGAGTCCTTTGCCATGAGACTATAGATTAACCTCTGAGCATCATCAAAGCAGCTGAGGGTGGGCTCGGAGATATTCTGAGAGATGTGCGTCTTGGTATGGAAGTCAATATTGATCTGTAGGAAGAAAGGAGGCATAGAACCAATGTCAGTTTGATTGGAAAGCTGAGGTATCTTTGTGTACAGGACGCAGTCTGCATTTGAATTTCCTCCCAACTACCCTGGCTCATGCAAATAAGCAGGAAGGTCATCCCTTCATTTTCTAGCGTACTGAAGTCTTAATTTCATTTGGCTCTTTAAAAAATGGCATCACTGAAAAAAGAAGAGAAAAACTTGCTTCTGATTATCTCATCCTTTTGCCAAACCAAATCCTATGAAGTACTGATTACAAAAGAGTAAATTAGAGGTGAAGGTACTCAGCATCGTTTTAGGTTTTAGCCCTATGTATTTTGTAAGGACTTTTGGGGTTCAATAATAATACAATGGATTTCAATCATATGTAAGACATAGGGACATTCAAAGCACACTCACTATCAAAGGCAAAAACATCAGTGTAAAAGCTTGTTAGGGAGTAGAATGTGAACAGTAATTAATTAGCAATTTGTTCCTTCACAGTAAGCATTTTTTAAATAATAATAAAATTGAATGCTGTGATGGAAATTTTTGTGAGTTTGCATTTTAATTTTCATCATGTCAAAAATACTTGTACAAAAGAACAAATACAATCATTAACATTCTGATATACTGGTACCTAAAATACAGAGGAAACGGTGCTCATTGCATTATAGAAATGGTTAGAGAAAACAAATGATATTGAACATATATTTCCTTAAATCATAAGGTAGAAACTTCAGAAGGTGAGATAAACCCATGCCCTGTGTGAAGGATGTATTTAAAGCATAAACCGTAAGATGTCTTTGTTTGCTTCACAGAGTTCCACACAGTGTTTTCTACCTGGTAAAGAATTGACATGAAAATGAAAGTACAGCCATGTTGAATTGTATTTTCTGTCATTCCTGGAAGTTTGGATCTGAACTTTCCACTTGATTCCTCAGTACCCAAAGTACACGCAAAAAAACTATTTACCTCCTTTGGAGCATCATCTTGTATAAAGTCAGAATAAATCTTTTGGGCTTTTGAGGCGATCTTAGTGGAGGATTTGGTTTTCTTGAAGTCCTCGCAGGCCAGCCAGAACTCCACGTTCTCCTCGCTGAACTCTGACTTCAAAAATGTCCTAAAAGCTGCCAAGCCATCTGGGGAAAAAGGCGTGAGATGATGGATAGAGGAATACTGAAAGACCAATGCAGCTAATATGTATGTATATATATGTGTGTGTGTGTATATGCAGCATATATAGTGTAATTTATGTATCTGATACTGCTCTGCCTGTCAGCCAGCAGTTAGTCTTAAGAGGCTGTTGTGGGAGAAATAAATAGAAGATGAAACTACAGCAATGATAAGGTGATAAAGAGAATTCTTTCAGAGAGTTACTAATCGAGGAATGCACCCAATACCTGCCTGCTGTGGTTTTGTCTCTCTAGCACCGACACACTAGTCAAAAAGTGGATCCTGGAGATTTTGGTTTTCAAGAGGATTTGTAGGGACTAGGAAATTAGGGATTTGAGGCTGACCAGCAGGTCTAAGAAGCAAGCAGAAAATTAATCATATTGTGGTAGCGTGCTCCTCTCAGAGCTGAGGTTAGCCTGCCTAAATAGCGCTTCCATCTCCTTTCAAGTAATGATTAAGACCTGGATGAAGAGATGGGCTCTTTGTTGCTTCTTTGTTCAGCATTTTTTTTGCACTTTTAAGAGAAAAAATGAAACACAGAAAGGTTTGGAAGAATTTTTTGTAAATTATTCCAGATCACAAGCTCTTAGAAAAGAAAGCTGACAGCACCCAAATTTAGTTGTGTTAGTCAAGTTAATGCTATTCCGAAACAGCATGGAGGCACCCCAGGGTCCAGGCCACAAAGTTACTGCAGGAAAATGGGGCAGAGGCAAGGAAATTTTTAAGCTACGTGTGGTTTGGGGTTTCAGGTCAGTAGGAATGGGATCTTTTGGAGAACTGACTTTGGATATATTAGAAATAATCACTTTTTGTTTGACTGAAAGTCAATGCACAACATATATATTCCTTTGTAACAGGAATACCTAAGAAAAAGGTTGTGTGGTTTTTTTATTTAAAAAAAATAAGAAAACCAGAACCATTGCATAGAGAGTTTAACAACTGTTATCTTCATAAAATAAAACTCTTTCATAGCGCTTTCTGCCTTCTTAAATGTCCCTTAAGCACTGGCCAGAAGGTATATGGTGTTTGCAGCTCGGAGAAACATGGCCCCTCTGCCTTTCAGCACAGCAGCTCACGTGCCTCCAGCAGTAGCGCTGGTGTGGTTCAAAGCACATGCAGAGTTGAACTGGAGAGCAGCGTGATAACTTGGCAGCAATGTTTGTGAACTGTGTTGACACACCTCTATAAAAAAATAATTTTCACTTACTTCTTACCTTTATTAGCCAGTAGTGTATCCACAGACTCTGACCAGGCCATTGTTTCCCCAGCACTTGACCTGTGGAAACAACATCTATCCTTGAAAATAGCATTGTGATCTTTTGCCTGTGCAGTCTATGGTAACTAGGCTATTATTTGGCTCTGTCCTTGAGAGAGCAGGGCGAGTAATTCATGTTACCCTATGCACTGAATAACAGAGAGTCAACAAGAAGTATGACACATTTTTTTTTAGAGTGTAGAGAACCATATAGACTCATAAAGTACAGCGTTATTTGACATTGGCAGCTCAATTATTCATCCAGGAGATAGTAGTGATGCTTGCAATTGGTTGAACTATAATAAAAGCATAGGAAGGTTATTAATGTTCTAGAGTGCATACTGAATTTCTTCTCGAGTTCAAATGGATTAACCCTTAATTTATATGACACTTTTTACCTGGAATGAGTAGAATTATCTAAAATGTTACCATGTTAACAGTGGTAGGAAAAATGGGTATTATTTCAGTTTCTCAGTGATATAAAAAATTGACTAAAATCACAGTTTTGGCACTTCCTTTGTAACTTGCTGTAGGCTTCTGTTAAAAAAAGACACATGGAACTAAATAGACCCTTGGTCTTACAAAGCCTGGGTGCTCTGAAGACGTTGAAGCTGGTGCAGAAGCAAGGCTTAGTGTGCAGGCTAACGGAGGACAGTCGCACAATCTGACAGGCAAAAGGATGTCATGCTAAGTGTGTGGAATATTTTTTGCTTGTAACTTGGGAAGGATGGTCATATTCGATTTTGTCCACGAGTAGTCAGACAAAAGAAACCTTTTATTCCTGCAAAATTATGTTTTGATTAAAATTACCATTGTAAGAGTTTTTAATTTAAACATCCACCAGAGAAAAAGAACTTCCTTTAACAGCATTATTATTATTGCTTGCACTTTTTGTCTTGAAACCTTGGAAGAATATGATTTCTTGAAAATGAAACATTTTGTGCAAATGTCAGACACACATGTGGAGATGTCAGCATGTGCCTACTCGCTTTCCTGCATGCCAGTTTTTCTATTTCATTTTCTCAGGTTTTTAGCAGTCGGTCAGTTTGCAGCCTCAGGCATCCCCAAATTAGGGGAGACGTTAGTCTCATATCTACCGCAATAAATCTGTTTGGTCATCTACCTCATATTTTTGGTTTAAAATAAGGAGCGTAATTCTTCAGTAAACCTCGGTTCAGTGGTTTGTAACTGATTTTTTTTTAAATAGTTTTTTTAAGGACAATTTTGAAAAAAATTTCAAATCTTACAAATGTCCTGGGTGTGAAAATTTTTGAGCTAAAATGTCAAGTGTCAATTGGTTCTTCTTGTAACCTCTAAAGACAGATAGTAAAAGCTGAAGAATTTTGTTGAGCTGATACCTTATTATCTGCTCAGAACAGACTCAGTAGAAAGATTTTTCCAACTTATTTTAAATTTTATTAAAATTAATGCATATTAATTTGCTTTTAAACCTAATGTTTAAATGGAATGAAGAATGTTTTACTAGTATTTTGCACTCAATAAAAAGTCTTGAAATAAAACCAAAAATTCAAATTTCAAGGTCAGAGCAGAGTAGGTAATTAATTATTTTTTCCCCATTTTGGGTATACAGATTTTTTTATAAGGAGACAAGGGGACATGTCAACTCTAGAATACCTGGAGAGGTAGGTAATAATTAAATAGATCGCTATCTCATGTTGCTTTTGTTGAAACTGTTACGTTTTATACAAATAGTAGAGATGTATTAACCAGACAAAGAGAAAGGAAAGCAACTTTCTAGTCCTCTGGTTACTTATCTTGCATAGGCTACGGTAGGCAGGGGGATTTGAAACTGAATTTACATTCTATGTGAATATAGTAGTCACTTGACATCTCGGTGGCTCTGGAATGATTTGTGTGCATCTTCTCTCTCATTTGGTGGCAAGAAAGGGGAAACTGGAAAATTTGGAAACATTTTGTTTTGTTTCAGTGCAAAATCAAAACAAATTCCAGGATTTTTTGACAGAAACAGAAATCTTATTTTCTGGTTAGACCCTGTTTCCCTTTGAAAAACCTCACAACTTAATTTTCATGGAGGTTAGTCATTCTGCACTGAAAGATTTTTCTCAATTGGTCTTTCTGCTTTCAGATATGCAAACTCATGGGGCGTAATTCTTTTCTACCTCACTCTCAGGTCTTATGTTCACATCCCTTAGGGAAGACAGGAGTTCATCCCAATTAAAAGCAGAGCAGGTCATCCTTGGCTCAGCAAAGCATCACAAGCAGTGACACAACAGTGTTCACAATACTAAGGGGTGAGAAATTTGGGTGACTGGAAAACAGGGTGGAAAAGTCTCTGCCAAAACACAGCACCTGCTTGCACATGCTGTGCCGCTCTTTCCTATAGGCTAGCGTTATAAGAGCATGTATTCTCAAGGCTGGTAGGATGCTCATCCATCAGGAGAGCATTTTAAAGTAACTTGTGAAGTTCACTACGCTTTTGTCTTGTTTGACCAACCGGTGTCTGAAATCACCTACAGAAAGACCTTTACGCTGACTATTGACTTTTTGCCACTGTATATACTAACTTAAAAAAAAATAGGTATTTTAGGAGCTAAAAGGCTCTGGAGTCTGATAAATGGACTGAACTCTTTGTTCTGTATAAAATATAACAGGCTTTCTTAATTTACAAAAAAAACCCCAACCAACTCACCCTAGAATTGTATAAAAAGTATTTCATATTCCTAAGGGGACCCTTGAGGGCTCAACTGTCAAAACCCCGCTCTGTAGCACAGAGGTTAGTTTGAGAGCTGTATTCCACAGCCATTTCTCAGCATCACCAGTCGTGGTGTTTTCCAATTGTAAATTTATAAAGAGATTATACGATAGTGTAATCATATCATGTAGCTGCAGTTACAATTATTACAATAGATTGTGGCATTGACACCTTTAATAAGCAAACTTTTTTTTTTGTAGCTGTCAGTTTACTTGTATACAGGCTGCACAAAATTATATTTAAACAAAAAGAATAAAAATATGTATATTTATACATATATATACACATATACATGAGGGAAACTGGACTGCAAATATAGTCAGTCTGTACTGAAAACACAAAAGAAAACTAAATGTTTTGCACGTAAACATTATGTAATCCTTTGAGACATTGTGTGCTGATGGAATTAATCAGCAGAGAATTTGTTTTAGTAACTGTAATAAACTTTTATCAAATATAAAACAAATTTTCAGGTTGTTCAGTAAATATTTACTGCCTTTCTTGTCAAACAAAAAAAGCAAAACAAAAGACCAGGTTAAAACAGACAGCACAAACCTAATTCTGCTTCTCTTCCTTATGGGTAATATTATTTGTTTTAATATTTACTTATCACTCGGAGAATTATCTCACTGACCTCATGGGATTTACTTGAATGGGAAAGGCAAGCAGAATTGACAACAAGGAATCAAAATAATCATATGCACTTTAAAGGGGGAAGGAAAATCAAAGCTGTCCAGATTATTCAAAAGTTGATCATCCCATCCCATAAATCTCCTATGATTAAAATAGCCATAAACAACAACTCACTTCACTGGCATTTTTTGTTCCACTGTCTGACTGTCACAGGTAGGGCAGAATTTCTTTTTCTGACTGATCTTCAAGCTGAAGGTAATGTGACAGCAGGAACAATACAATTAGCATGTGAATAACCAAACAGTACAATGCAAATTAACAAACTGGTTTTAACACTTCCTTTAAAATTATTTTTCAGAAACTTGGCTTATTTTTTAACAGCAGCGGTTCTAACTTAGTCCACCAAAAGTAACTTTAATTAAAAACAATTTATATGCAAATATATCCCAAGAATTATTTACGTTCTGAACAACATCTTAACAGAGAAAGAAATAATCTTGTGATTTTTCTCATTGACCATTTGGCTTACTGACTGGGGAAAAGAAAAAAGGGAAATGGGTTCAGTGCACATAACTAGAAAATTCTTCACTACAATTATTTACTCTCATACTGTATCTGCAAAGTTTATCCATCACCTTATATATCGTGAAGGTCTAAGGCCCTTGAGCCATTGTCTCTTTTGTTTGCTCATACAAGACTTATCATAACGGGATGAAAGAGTGTTGGGGTGGCCACCATTTGCTCGTTGGTGCTGTTGCAAACAATGGGTTCATGCGGTATTTGATACTTTCAATGCAGTAATTTTTTTTTCTGCTCTTATTGATATTTCATTCTATGTGTCATCTTCTAGGAGCATTGCTCTGCTCACAAAACATTTTCATATAATTTTGTTGTTTGCTCTTGATAATTATTCTTTCCTCCCAGCTCTTTTCTTTCTCTGTATGTTCCTTGCTGTCCCTCGCCCTCCTTGAACAAACAGGCTTACTGATTGAGATCTTCTCTCCCTCCAAATCTTGTCCTGCTGCCTAATTCTTTGCTCACCCTACCCAGCTTCCTGGTCCTCAATGTTTCCACTTGATATAAACAAACTTCCAGTGGTTCAGGAACTGGGATCCAGCCATCACAACCTGCAGAATAAGGGATTTTTATCTTCTGAGTGGAAATATTTTACACCAGGTAGATCAGCCTCAAGACTTTAGGTCCCATTTGATTTTCCTATATAGTATAGTCACGCACAAAGCTGCCTTCTGCCTTCCTGAGGAGACAGTCTTGCTTATTTTAGCCATGTCCTTCCTCTAAGACAAGAAAGCAAAACCCAAACACCACATGCCACATTTTGACCTTAGCAATGTTAGGGGGTTATTTGTCATCCTCACCTTTTGTGGATTTGTGAAAGAAGTTTCAGGCCAAACTATTTGATGAAGGTCACATGGGACAAAAAACAGTGAATCTGGTCGACAGTGCTCCAGAAGGTTGAAATCAGATGGGAACAGACATAGAGGTGAGTTACGGGGATGATCAGGAGAATTAAAGTGTCTTGCAGGATAAAAAGAAAAGACTTCAGTTTGGCTGTACAACGAAAGCAAAGAGGATCTATGATTGCTCTCAATATGGAGGGGTAACCCAGAGGGAAAAATTAATTATTTTAGCTTAAGGATCGTATTGGCAGAAGAACAAATGGATATAAATGGCCAGTGAATAAATTTAGGCTGGAAATCAAAAGAAGGCTTTGAAAAAAGTGTTGTTTTTAACAGTCTCTCAGTAGAATTTTTGTCCTCTCTATTCCTCTGTACTTCAAAGACAGAGCTTCATATACTTATTAAAGAGATTGGTTTAAGTTGTCGCCTTTGATAATGGGAAACTAGAAATGATAACCCAAGATACCCCTTTCAGTCCTACATAATACTAAAAAAGATTCCTGGCAGGAAAATATGAATCCTTTCTGCAATTTCTTACTTTTGCATCCACTCGTTTCTGAAAGTCATAATAGAAGGAGAGAAATATGAATTATCATCCTGATTCTCTGCAGCGCTTCTTATTTCCCTTATTCAGTTATTTCCTCTTATTTCCACAGAATACATATTGTGGACTGTAACGTTGTGCCAGACAGGACCAGAAGCCTTCCGTGCATTGTGCTACTAAGACTAACTTCAGCATCTTACAGGTGGAATGAAAAGCTGCAGCATCTGCATTTACATTAAATCCTTTGTGGCTGATTCAGTCCCAGGTTCGAGCTTTGGTAAAAGAGGATAAACATAATACAAAATCCAAATAATATTTATTTGTAGTTTCTGGCCTGGTAGACTGTAAATAGCTACAACTTGAATTTTCTAACATGAAAAATCTTTTGGTTTCTAACAAGAGAAGTCTCTTTCAGTTTGTCAACTTCTGCTGAAATATCACCATTTTTTTTTTTTTCTCTAGCATTCTGGTTTGTGGTTGCTGGTCTTCCTTTCTCAGGTAGCAAACTGGAGGTACTGCAAAGCTGTACAAGCTTTTATTATTTTATTATTTTAATATATATATATTATTATTACATTACTATGTCTTGGTATTTTTTGGAAGGGACTTTACTTTTGCATACCATAGGATCTCCCAGAGAAGTGGCCAGGATTTAGGAGGAGTTCAAAGTATGTGCTGAATTTTCAGCCAAGTAACAAAATTCTAGATAAAGGCCTGATGCAATTCCCGCCAGGTTTCTTCATGTAACACCAGGAAAGTCAGTGCAGTTATGAGGACAGAGGTAACACCAAAATAAGCAGCACATCATTCTTGGATGACTCCATTCACTTCTCGATGTTTACTCTGTGTCTAATCCCAATGATTGTACTATTCACCCACCTTAGAACTGTGATTATAAATTGACTAGTTTTATGTTTTTGAAGAGGTAAAGCTAATACAATTCTTGTTACATAATAGTCCCATTAACTCCCATGAGACTGTTTATGAGAGGAAGGGTTGCAGCATCTGTGCCTTTTTGTATTTTAATAATCACCTGATGATACCCTTTTTTTTATTAAAAAAGGTTCCAAACAGTGCAACAGATGCATTTTTTAAAAGTTATATCTAATTGCTTGATATCTGAATGATAGAGACGTGACCATCTCTTGAAGATTTTCAGTGCTAATAGATATTTTTAAGACAGTCTTATCAGTCCCAGAAGGATGATAAAAGCCACGAGTATTCTTGACTAGCACACAGAGCAATTAGATGGATGCAATCCAATTGCTCCTTGTGTTTTATGGGGTACAGATCACAATTCACAAAACTACAAAGAAGCTATGAGGGATTTTCACCACTGTGTAACGTGCTGTTCAGTGACTGCTTAGCTACGTACGCTGATTGTGTTTCAGGTACACAGCAGGCAATAGGGTTGTTATTATTATTGTCATCCCAGTACAAATATCACACCTACACTAACCAAAGTTTAGCGCAGTCACCTCTTCCCATAAAAAGTAGCTGGTAGTATTGTCATATACTTCCTCTGATTGGAACTTAATAATTTCCGGAAACAAACTCTAACATTTTGCTGAAATTTCCTAAGGATAAAAAGTGGTCATATTATTAAAACAAATGCATCAGCTGCTTGTGCAACTGTATTAGCTATTCATAATAAACAGTATCAAGCAAACAAAAAGAAATATGAATATGTACAAGACATGAGCTGGAAATTGCACATAGCATTATTTCTAAACTTTTGGGAAATCTGGATCCAGCTGACACTGCTGATGTCTGCAGCTTCAGTTCACTAAGAATCCAGATTGGACTGGCAGAGTAGCTCAGGCCATTACCTGCTCAGCTAATTTCAGTGTATTTTGAAAATTTTTATGGGCGAGGCCTCTGGCTTAACACTACTGTAACTCTGCTTACTGTGCTCTGGATTTTTGCTGGGAGTCCCCTGCCTTTGACAGGCCATAGGAGAACGAGAATTGTAGGAAAGGGACTGTGGATCTGTTGATTGAACGTTTCCTCCTTTGCCAATATTACTTGTTAAGGACTACTGATTTATTAAATATTTAAATCTCCTGAACTTTTAGGCTTACTGCTTGACTTTTTACTGATACTCATCTTTTCAGCTATCTTTAGGCATTAATTTCATTGAGCTATCTTCCTCTATGAAAAGCCATTGGCTGTTTAGGGGAAGAAGGCATGTCATTTTTTGTTCCTCTGACCCACATCTCAGCTAGGTACCAATCTCAATAGACAGTATGAAAAAACTCTTCATGTTCAAACGATTGGTGTACTAATCGAAGAAATCACTTTCATTTGCATATGTTCCTAAAAGGGTTGCCTTGTACTCACCTGAGTGCAATGTGAGAAAAGGTCCCACTCTCCAACTGCTGTTTTGGTGTGCTGGTGTTTCCCCTGGATCGGGTTCAATATGTTATTGCCCTTCAGCATTTGCCCTCTGTTGAATCCACCCCATACCTGGGTTTGCTTGGATAGCGTTCTTTTGTACAGTGTAACCTCAGCAGAAAAACATTAATGTTCTGCTGGTCCAAGCAATTCAAGCAAAGGGAGACTCGACTGCATTTCTTATGTCGGGAGAAGCCAGGATGATCTGAGCACTGCTGGCGTCCTAGTAACATGGAAACGCCTGTCATACGGGATGCAAATACATTTTAATCACAGCATTATGTAAATGCCTACCTTCCAATAGCACTGCACAGCATGGTCAACTCACAAAAGTATTTTTTTCCCGTATAAATAACTCTTTGTGTCTTCAGTATGCCACAGAGTTGTTTTGCATAAGAAAATGAGCTGTTATTTTCCACCCAAGCAAAGTATGCCCTTCAGGTAAAGCGTTTTGATTTCAAGAACAATTTGTCAAAATGTTTTACAGCATTCTGGGCTTCTCATATACGGGATTTGCAAGTGCTATACAAACACAAACCTACACCAGAAGAGAATTAGGAAACAATTCTTAAGAAAATGTGCAACCTTGAAGAGTCTCATTTAGTGCTAACCAGCAGAGTGTTTGGCACAGCTCATGTCCTGGATGAATATATTGTTATTTACATAGCATCAGACTTCATAAAACTTCCTATTTGCACAAGAAGCCTAGATAGGACAGACATATAGGACCATGTTGTGATCTTGAGCTTGGAGACGGGTATAAATTGCACCAGCACGAGAATATATGAAAGGTAGGCATTACGCCTCAGAAAGCTCTTGAACCATAATTCCCCATATCAGTCTTCTCTTGAGTAGTGCCTTGTGGGTGGTCCGTCCCAAGCCAAGCAGTGCTAGGTACTGAATGAAAGGGAAAACCAAAATACCGATATTCTTGGTTGCCTCTTTTTGTACAAGACCATAGGAAGTGCACTTCTGACTTCTCCGGTGTGCCCACACCCAAGTAACATGGGCAAAGCATGTGTACGATGCAGGAGAGCTCCTACCGAGTCACCCCCAGGGGGATGTTCCACATGCGGATTTAATCCTCAGAAGCCTTCTCTTCCTTAAGGAAAAACTGGAGTGGCGTTAACTGCAGAAATTTAAAATGAGTCTGGAAAGTTGTGAAGAAATGAGAGTTCCTAAAGTACAAGCAAATTGCATGGTGAAGAAATGACATTTCAGGGTTGTCCTTACGTTAGGCTTCAGCTTAATCTTCTGTCCTGTTTGAAAACTCTAAACTGACTTCCACAGGACTATATTTCACGCTAGTTAATTTTAGCTATGTTTCATAGAGAACGCAAAGACAGAGGCTACATTGTAAATCTTGGTGTCTAGATAATCTCTTGTAACAAGACTTATGAGGAGGTTAGGCAAACAGATGCCATTTAGGAACGGAGAGAGAAAAGCTTTGGTATAAAACCAGAAGGAGCTTTTATGAGACCAGCCCTAAATGATCAGAGTACAAAAAAAGGAAGATGACAACAAGACATTAGCAAGAAAAAAGTAGGAATGGAAGCAAACTGGATGCGGATAGAGGAAATCTATTTTTATCTTCGGCACAGAGCCCCACGGGAGCTGAAAGGGCATTTGATTGAGGCATTTGACTAAAATGCAAAAAACAGAGCAGGATCTAGGACAGGGATCTGAGCAAGGCATAAGTTTATGAGCATATGAATCACTGAAGAGAGGAAGATGATTTTATGCAAGGTTTTTTTTTTTTCAGTTGAGGTCTTTTGACAGTATGTGTGGAAAGGAGAGGGAACTGCATTCAAAGCAGGAGTTAATTAAGGCAGGCTGAGCAGCTGGGGACAAAAAGGAGAGAAAAATTATCTGCCTTTTATGAGTCACTTACAAGCTGTAGCATGTGTAAAGGCATGTAAGAGCCACATTACCGATAGCCTACTTTAGTAGAAGATGGAAATCTGTCTTTTTCTTTGAGATTCTTTATCTTAGATTTCATTCCTCTTGTTTCTTGTCAGTTCAAAAATTAATCAAGTTGTCTTTTGTACAATAACAAATCCCAAAAGCCGAAGATATGTGTATATGTGTATTTCCATCTCCCTCGAGTTAAACAAGAACAGCAGATAATAATTTAGCTAATTTAAAGCATCTAATTAAACCTAAGTATTGAAACAGGAGACCAACCTTTGTGCTATACAAGTAATCAGATTATTTCTCTCGTACTTTGGGTCTGGAGGCTTCACGTATATAAGGACTAAAGTGAAGTGTTTATGTAGGGTAAATTATTGTGTTGGTAAGAGGAGTATTTTGAGAGCATTACTGAATGCTGAATAGCACATACAAATCTAAAAAGCTGCTACATAAAATAATCGCCAATAAAAATACTTGCCTGATAGGCTTTGTATATGTATTATTTGCACTAGGTGAGGTAAACAAGTGGATTGACACAGCTGTGGCATTGATTCTGCCAAAACTAGAGAAGTCCGACTATGTTCTCTGGCGCTACTCTAAGGTTCATGCTATAAATACGTCCGTGCAGGTCTCTCTCTTTGTCTGATCGGTCCTCTCTTACTCAATCCTGGAACAGCACCACAGACTTGTACTGAATCTACGCTTAGTTCATATCCAGAACTACAGTAGAGCACTAAAGAGTAGAGCACTCATTTTCTCTCACTACAAGGACACTCTTCTAGAAAAAAACCTTTGCCAGATAATTATGTCGTTTTACTTTATCTTTGTGCTCTTTGCCTTCCTTTCTCTGAATTTATCTTGACTTTCTTCTTACAGTAGTTCCCATGGCATTAGACTGCTGTAAATTCAGCTACGGTTTATAATTATCTTTGAAAAACATACATGCATAAATAGCTACCAGGAATATCTTGTTTGTTTGTTTTCATTATAAAGCTCATAAGAGGGACAAGCACTGTCAGTACCACAGACTGATGGTTTTGAGGAAGGCCTCCCTTGAGATAAGCAAAATTTTCCATGTGTCTGTGAAATGAAACAAAGGGCGCCTGCTGACTTATATTTATCATTACAGACGCTTTTGACTAACAGCTCTTTTTTTGCTAAGAAGCAAAAGTTTTACTCAAGGTACTATATTTGTCATTTGTTTGGATTTTGGAACAGTATTAAATATACACTTTTTTTTTTTCATTTATTTCATCCATGGCAAAAGTAAAGGTGTGCATTCTCAGCTGGTGCAAAGGAAAATAATCACACCAGAGGAGAATCTAGCTGCAAATGTGTAGGTCTTACGCCTGTGTTGCACCAGACGCCCGTTAATGCTCAAGAGGGTCTGTTCTTGAATCTGTTCTCTTTAACAAAGTTAGTGATGCAAAGCATAGGAACACGCATATTTTAAGTATCTGGAACTCTGGCATCCAGACATTGTGGGTGATATTAGAGATTCCCTAATCAGAAACAGGATTGTTTCTGGCAGAAATTATTCATGTTTAAAAGGGAGAGAGTCAAAGAGCAAGGGTAAATAATCTATCCAGAAAAATATAGGTTGACTCCAGCAATGAAATTGGGTTAGAAAGTTGCCTTTCACTGCATTCACTCATTCATGTGACACCTGTGACAATAACAACAGGAGTGTAAAGAGTTCTTAAAAAAAAAAAAAGAGGCTGACCAGCTCCGAAGCTGCATTTTATGTGGATAAAGACAACTGAAATGCAATATTCACCCTACTAAAAACATTTGATTTATTCTTGAACCACCATGCGCAGGTTCTGACTACTTCTACACTTAGAAACACTACGTGCCTAGCGTTTTGGGTTTGGGGAAAGGTGATGGAATAAACTAGTGAGGATCATACCCACCTCATAGTTACAAATGTGTTTCCTGTCTATTCCCCAGGTAAACCGAAGAGCTTGGAGATGGTTCCCAGGTCATTGCAGCTCAGCAGCACTCCATGGTGAGTTCTGGCCTCTGTGCTTCCTTTACACTTTTGATTGAAATGGCAATGTTTACAGCCAGTATTGAATTTTAAGTGAAGTGAAGCCTTCACGTTTTACTCATTGATATACTAATGATAAAGTGAATCCTGACAACTTTTTAAGTAGATCACTTCAGATTTATTGAAAGTTAGGAAAGCAGACAAGGAAACTCTCAGGTCAAGTGGTTCATATTAGTAATGAACATAAAGTCCCACCCTCAGGAACTGTACCTCTTCATTTTGACCACTTACTGATAGGGGAAGAAAAGGGAGAAAGCTTAAATTCCATGCAAAGTGACTGAATATACAAGTCATGGTTACAACTAAATCCTGCAGTCATTTCCCAAACTGAACCAATGTTTAAGATTTTAAGAATTGCCTTATGCTTCAAGGTATGTTACGTCAATTCTGAAAGAAGAGGACAGGATTACTGCGTATACTGACTATGAAAAAGATATGCATGACCTCAACAGTAAAGAAATAAAAGGGAAGATTTCTCATTCCTCCTCTATAACCATAGAGGGTATATTAACGACCGGTAGAACTGAAAGTTATTCTACCTGGGTCCAAGAGCTGTTAATTTTCAGATTTTTTCAAAATAAAAGGCAGAAAAATCTAGTAACAAAGTTGGTATACCAAGAATATTTACAAATAAAAGTAAAAATATTTTATATACATACACGCACAGACGACCTGATACATAATGACACAAATTGTGTTAAAATAGCATTCTTGGCCCTTTGTTGCTGCTCATTTGGTTGCAAAAAATTAGAATACAAGTATTTGATGGCAAAGCTAATCTATACAGCATAACTTAAATACAAAGAACAGCACATGTAATAAGAAATCAGTACAAAATTCACCCCCCAAAATTAAATAAGTATTCTTATATTCCTCTTAAAATATGCAATAGCTAAATTTTAATTAGGCAGTGGCTGTAGTTAATATCTATGCAATTTTACATTATACCTAATAATGTTCTGATGTGTTTTGCAATATGAGAAAATACCAAAAATACTCTGCGCTTAGTGTAGGAAATATTGCAGAAACATAAATATGTGCAAAGGCCAGGTATATAAATTCTAACTGTGATGAAACTCTGTACTAAATAATACAGACCCAGGATACATGCTGGATATTATCAAATGGCACTTTATATAATATTTTTATGCAGGAAACTTAGATTTTTCCTCCAAATATGATTACAGCTCTTGCTTGAGTTGAAAAAATACTGTATGAAAACTTTACATGGTAAGTCTTGCCAGGATGTTGCCTACTTCTCTATAATAAAAGAGATTAATCAGTGGCTACAGAACTCTGACCTGATATAAGTGCATGTGACTTTGCTTTCCACTCATTTATACCTGCTAAGGATTTGGATGTTAAGACACATACGAATTGCTGCAGTAGCTAGAATTTATGAAGGTTGAGTTTCCCTGTTACCAAACGGTAAAGGCTGGTCGTACACCCTGGAAATCATTGACAGTAAAAGATCTTGATCGTCTCCTAAGGGTAGGACGACTGGGATTTCTCCCCTTAACCAAATTTAAATAAGGATCAGATCTTAGGAAGCGTGGGTAGCTGTCTTGCTCCATCAGCCTGTAGACTGTGTTTTGCGCAGCATCAAAGGTGGTGATGATGGGCTGTTCAATATTCTGACTTGTGACTTCTTTGGTTTGAAAGTCCAAATTCACCTGGAGAATGAGGAAAAGTGTATTTCTTTAATGTACATTAATGCATTTCCTGTGTTATTATCCATAGCAATGATACTGTACTTTTTCTGATAAGTCTTTTCTGATAAGAGGACCTTGAACCCCTGATACAATGCAATATTAATACCACACAATTAGTTAGTATGTTCATGTTCAGTAACGGCTGTTAGAAAGTTTTCACAGATATGTCATTGGTACAATGGAAAACTGCTAAAATAAAGTTTGAAATTTAACTAAAAGTAACTTTCTAATAGTGATCTTGGTGTAGTTGCAGCTGTCAGGCTTTGCAGCACCAGACTAATACAGGACTCCCTCCAGTCTTATTTAGGATTCATGTAGAACTTTGTCTCGATAGAATATATTAGTGAATATTTAAAATTTCTGGTTTCTGTGTAGAGTTTTGGGAGTAGGAAGGTAAGAAAACTCTAATAATTAAAATATTAAAATTATTTCAATGGGTTTCTGGAGGCTTTAGATCGGAAAAGCATATCAGAGTGATCGTTTATTCCATGTACCGTTGCATTCATACTGGGGAGATTTAGTCAGTACAAGAATTTTATTAAAGTCGGGCATTGATTTAAGCATGCTATTTTGAAAAATAAGACAGAATATATATAAAAAAATTGTTGATCCACCCAAAAAGTGACTTCTAGAATATGGGGTTTTTTTTTGTCACTGAGATACACCTGCTATTTCCATTAAGCTAGTTAAAACAAATAGTTTAGATCTAAGAACTGAAGAGCACTTAATGATGATAAAATGGTCTACCCATCAAACCTAAGATTTTAGGATCTTGCAAGTTCCAGAGCTGCGTGATCTGAAATAAGATGCTCTTGGCTGGTCTCAGTTGCTCAACTGAACCCAAGGAAGGAAGTCTCACCAAAGCCAACTGCTTAAGGTGAACAACAGCACCCACACTACATGCATAAAATCAAAAGTATGACAGATAAAGATATTGTTACGTTAGTGTTAGTCAAAGTACAACTTCCACACCCTGTCCCCTCCCTAGCTTTCCCCCTGCTCATCTTTTCGCTTACACCAAGCTCGTAAGCGTTGACAGTATCAACGCTTGATGCCCTACCATAACTGCTCATAGATTGATCAGTTGGCAATGACAGGTTCTACCTCAAACAACTCAGGAGGTTGTTTTTTACGTAAGGTCTACCCCAAAGACATGCAGCAGGGAAAGAAATAAAAAGAGACATAGGTCTTTGAAAGTGGATATTTTGTAGGAAAAGCAGATCTGAATCTTAAACATAATCTATGGAAATTACAGGTGGAAATTGCACCATTTTGCAATCCTTCTCTTAAAATGAGAATTACACCTTTTTCAGCCTTGTTGCAGGGAAGTAGCAGTTAGCGTTTAACTTTTGCTATTCTGACAAATAAAAAGAATACAGGGGAAAAGGAGCATTGGCAAGTGACATAGTTGATCTGCTCAAACCTGATAGAATTACAGGAAATTGTAAGTCCAAAAGACCTATTGAAGAGGCTGGTTGTGATTTCAGTGAGTTCATCATCTCTCAACCTGTTATATCCTTCCTAGAGCAGGCAAAAAATATTCCTTTTGGTCATTTATGAATCCTTTATAACACACTTCAGCAGCATGAAGAAAATGTAAATATGAAAACTTTTTGCACTATTATAGTAATATAAAAAGGCCTTAGTATTTGTGAGGATTGACATATCAACATATTTTTGTGTATGTGCTGACAGTAACATACCAAGAATATGCAATTAGAGCTGAGGGATGGAAGGAGGGGGGTGTGCCAATCAAGAAAAGTTCATGCTTAAAACATAATTATTATTTTAAAGGATATGTTTAATCTAATAGTTTCTTTGAGTCTCTTTTAGTCTTTTGGCTTACTTAAAAGAAAAGCTTCTGCATCTCAGTTATGTAATCATTTAATAGATAATTACTGCCTTAAGAGAAAGGGAGAATAAATATGTTGCTCTGGAGGTAGCTTTAAATAAAGACAGATAATACTTTTTCACAAATGCTAGCTTGGTATGTCTCATTGCAGCTTTAACATTTAACATCACAATTTTTTCTTAAATATACCCTGTATATGTGTATATACCCTGGCTTTACAGACCACTAAGAATCTCTGATTCCTGTGATAAAATACTTAAACTCATTCTCTACACTAAGAAGATAACATGGAGGTGTTACTGAAAGGAGTATGGAGGACAGTGAGAATAATCTACGCAGTTGCTTCCAGATTTCCTTCCAGAGCTTTGACATTTAAGATACAGCCTTTTTACGTCAGTGACTACATGATTAACTGTTGTCCCTGCTTCTGGGCACGCACTTCTTACGAGCAGATTTCATCAGATGCAGTTGTGTCAAATACTGTGTACAATGAAGAACTATTTTACTGTACCTCTTTTGGAGCATCTTTCTGTATGAATGTTTCATAAATGGTCTTAGCTTTTGGCAAAAGTTCATGTGCAGTTTTGCTTTTCTTGTAATCCTCGCAAGCTATCCAGAACTCGATGTTCTCCTCACTGAACTCGGTTTTCAGAAACTTTGTAAAGGCATCCAATCCAGCTACAGAAGGGAATGTTGAATTTTATTTAAAAAATACATCCTTATCAGAAAGTTACTCTTTTTGCACAGTCTGTGCAAGGTAACAAAATAGGTTGTGCTCCCTTTGAATTAGATCACATTATAGACAAGTATTTTAAAATACATAAAGTTTTTTAAATAAATGCAGTTTGTTCATTATGATCCTGAGTGCTGTAACTCCCATTACAGAATTCTCAACATCTGTAAAAATCCACTACCAAGATCTTGTGAATTTAGAAATAGAAGCGATCAAAACATGTGGATGTATGTGGAAGTGACAGACTATTCCCACTGAATATCAGTTTAGGTTGGCTGAAACACTATTTGAATCTTTGCTCATAAGTAGACTGTTCTCCGGTAACAATTGAAAATGAATGGCTTTTAGCATCTTTACAATCTGCTTTATCCTATTGTTATTATGCTGAAGATATTTTCTTTCCCAAGTATACCTAATCTGTGGAAGTAATGCAATCGTATTGATGTCAACTGTTCAAGGAATGGATATGAAAAGCACATCGTGTCCACACTGTAGTGGGATCATACATGTGTCCCTCCAAAGCGGAAGGAGGGACGTGTGCATTTGATAATTACGTAAGCAACAGGCCCTTTCAAATGATGGCCAGCTTTGATCCTATTACTGGTTTAGAAACAAACTCTATCAGAAGCGACAAAGTCTTTTCCTAAGGACATAGAACATATTTTCATTGTTAAGGTTTGGTCTTGCAGTCAGGAATATTTGAGCAATATTCAAATGAAATTCTACTGTTTATTGAAGGAACTCTTTGCTGTCTGTTATATTACTTTGTTCAATAAAATACAAAACTTAAAAGTTATTTTCAACTATTTTCAGTAGTTGACAGCATGCTACAGCCTAAGCACATGAGGAGAGCAGAAACACACGCTGCAATAAATGACCCATCATACCTAGTTTAGGCAACTGCCAGGCCTGTTTAAGTGCACAACTGGATTTTGTAATTTTCCATCATTTTTCATCAATTTTCCATCCTAACAGTTTGCACAGAGAGAAAAAAAATACTAACCTTTCTCAGAAAGCAGTTTGTCAAAAGATTCTCCCCATTTCACTGCTTCTTCAGGGGACACACTGCTTAAGAAACAGAAAGCGGTTTTGAAGAATTGTGCATCTTGTGTATTTATGAAGCCACTGTAACGTATGTTGTTGTAACGTATACAATGTACACAACATCACATGTTGTAACAGCTGTTGTAACATACGTTATCTGCTATCTTTATTGCTCAGGACTGTTTCACAAAGCCTTTGATTATATCACATTACTAAAGGAGCTCATTCTCCCAGGGACTTCAGAAACATTTGGTTTAATTTTTTTTTCTGACATTTTTCCTGCAGAGTTGTAGTTTTTTCCACTGTTTAAAAAAACATCAGAGCGGAGATTTTTCTCTTCGGTGTTCATGTTGCACTACTAATCTTTAAGGGAACTGAGATCATGCAGTATGGTAAAATTCATAAGGGAACCAGGTCAGTCACCTATTTAAACTTAAAAAATACTCTGCAGAGATGTGGTTTTGAATGCACTCGGTCTGAGGCTGTGTTACCACAGTTTGTTTTTAATGAAACATGGGAAATTCTATAGCCTGAAGACAAAGATGCAGCAATATGGTTTAGGTGATAGTCTTGTAGGGTATTAGCACATGTAGCCTGGTTTGTTTACCACAAACATATTTCAAATGTCATGTTATTCTGAGACACTCTGCTCCGTTTATAGACCTCCACATATTCTACACCAAATATGTCAAGCTGCACGTATTTTACTTTGATTTCAAATATTCTGCCTCAGAGAACAATGCAGAAAGGAAAAAAGAACATGCTACTTCATTCAGGCAAATACAATTTTGGAGAAATCCTTATTGGTTTTGTATAGATTAGCCCTGAACACACACCTTGACAGTAATTTGATTTTTAGTAGACCAGAACTAGAGTAAGCCCAGAGATGAACTGTATCATGCTAGGACTAGGACTTAAGTACCAAGCCTGAAGGCGAAGTCAATTTTTATCAGGTGCTTTATAAATATTAATACTTAGAACCATTTTCATTCGAGGGCAAAGCACAGTACACTGAAAGTATCAATAAGCAACTTGTCCAGGGTTAGTTGGTTAGAACGACTTCTTATGGACTCGACACTTCTTGAATATGATTTCACTTTCCCCGTGGAGGCTTGCCGTTCTGTTGCCTGATTCACATAATTTGGGTTCCCTTTGCAAAATCTGTAGGCACATGAAGTTTAGATGAAAGGAAATTCCAATCACTGTGGGAAGGAATTTAAGCCAGTAATGATCTTGGTTTTCAACAAAACTAAAAGGAAGACTTTTTTTAATAGGTGTCATGTCTCCCAGCTGAAGTCATTTATAGGAATGAAATTTTTCACTAGGGAGAGACAAAGAGTTCTTGCAAGGTACAAAAGCTGGAGAACTGAAATTCAAGAAATGAACATAGGCTAGTAAAGTAGGGGGGTTCTGGAGTCAGGGAAAATAAGACCTCAGTCCCTGACAGAATTTTTTTAGTTATGAGAAGTACAAAAAGTGCAGTTCGCTGAACTGTGCGGACTTCTAAGTCTGGGAACAGTGGGTTCCTATAGCTACAGAAATTCATTTGGTCATAGCGAAAGATAAACCCTGATGGCTTCAGACAACCTATGCAGTCCACAATTGCACAGAATATTGGAGAAGTTCTTTGCTGGGTTTGGAAACTCCTAGTTTTCCTTCTGATTTTCCTTCAGAAACTGCATCAACCCAGTAGCATCACAGATCCCCAAGATCTGGATGCAGCAACGAGTAGCTGCAATAATATACAGAAACCAAGATTTGTTCAGCTTTACCACTTTCTAAAGGTGAGAAGAAACAAGTTAACAGGTCATAGGCCTTTCCACTACCACCACACTGTCCATCTGCGTTGTTTAATTAAATTCTGTTTCTACTTATGTTAGTTAGTATCTCTGCGAAGAATGGAAACTGTAAAAACTAAGTAAATCACTTAAATACCAAACTATTATCCCACTTTATTATTTGAAAAAGAGTATTTGTTTTTTTCTCTTTTTTTTCCATCTTCCCTTTCACTGAAAATAATCTATATATCTCTATATATAATCTATATATAGGGAAAGATCAGCAAAATCTACCAGTTTCTCTTCTATACAATAAGAACAGCAGAATCCCTGCTAGTCAAGCACCTGGCTGAGAGTAACGTGGTAAAAGGCAGTTGGCTGAGCGAGAAAGTGATGGTCTGGTGGAAGAGGGAAATTTTTCAGAGAATTATTTATTGTTATTCTATCTGCCTCTGAAAGTGCCTTTTCACAGATGATAAGAACGCACTGATGGCTGTGTACTTTGTATGAAATACCCAAGGGTGATCAGCCACCCAATACTGTCTGCATACAGGTGGCATGGAGGCTGTTCTTTCTCTTTTTAGATGCAATCTTAGCATAGTTTTACATGTCTGGAACCGAGACACGGAAAAAGGGTGTTCTCAGCACTGTTCTACCTTTTTGTTCATCATTGCAAGCTCTTGTATTTCCAAGTGAACTGTAAAACCATTGAATTAAGACTACTGCCAGCAGCAAAACAAGAAAGAAAGAAAAAAAAAGAAAGTAATGACACCCCCCCTCCATGACTGTGGAGTGGAAAGTCTTCCAGATCATAAGTACCTCACCCTGTCATTTGGATGGGCATGATATTTGGACATGTGAGCAACAAACATTGCCTAATTATCCAGATGCGTAGGTGCGAGTGTTTAGATATCCATTTCTCAGCCACACTTTCATGGGTTCTAGAAACAGAGTTTGGGCCTTTATGCAGTTTATACTATGTGTTCACAATTAGTAAGGGCTTGTAGAAGCAGTCCTGGTCAAAGCAGGCATCTTGGTCCCAAAGATAGTAACTGCTTAAACAAGGTTCATCAAGCTTAACGAGACAAAAGAGCACGGGGAGCACTGAAGTGTTGTGAAGTGACCTGTGATGGAAAGAAAGGGGCAGCAAATTTTCTAGGCCATGGAGTTGCAGTACTTCACGCATTCTTTCTTTCCAGTCAAGACCTACAAATGCAGTTCTTAATATATCAGTGAGATCTTGGGACCCCACTGAAGTCAGGAACTAAGCTCTTATTAAAATCAACAAAACCAAGATTTCACCCTGCAACTTTATGAGAAAAAGTCTAACGGGCAGTATTACAACAGTGTTCAAACATCAGTATCTGAATTTTGGAGACAAGAGTCTTCAAACAATTACTGCAATTATTGAACAACTATGCAGTCAGTATTTGACATGTATCTGGCATTTGTACATCACATAATTCTTTGGAAAACTTCCTTTCCAAGAACCTGTATGATTTCCCTGTAAACAGTAATTTGACAGCTACATTTCTGAGTTGATGCTTGCTCAATATAGTCAATGGACTAATAAAAATGCTGTTGGTATGAGTAAAGGTCTAAATGTATCTGCAAGCATATGGGGACCAATCTACACTTAGAGGCGTGAAAACACTAGTGGTGAGTTACCTTGATGCATACCAGATAATTCTATAGCGTTTGTAGGTTTGGGTTAGATTGCTAATTTCTAAATTAAGTACATCTTGAAAGCATTATTCTCTGCCAAGTCTGAATGCACAAACACAAATGCGGGAAACGTTCTGAGTCACACAGGCACTTCCTGAAAGGAATCCCCATCAACTTAGTCTTTCATAATGCTTACCTTGCTGCTTTTGTCAAGTTTCCGGGTTTACCGAGATGATCACCTTCATGGAATTCAGATTTCTGCAGGAGAAGGCTCAGCCTATTTCTCTTCTGCTTAGCTCTACAACAGAATTATGGTAGCTTTTCAGGCAACCTTGTTGAAAGTTGGGGTTTTTGTTCTCAAACTTTTCCTTTGACTAACATCTCTGCTTCGGTATCGTAGATCCCCTATGTTCATTTATAGTAATGTTGATGTTACTTCTCCTACATATATTACTCCCATTCATGATTTTTTTTCTTTATAGCTTAGCACAAATTTACGTATGACGAACTCGCAAAGAGAAATGCGAATCTTTTCATTTTCAGTATCATTTATTTTAAAGATGAGGGGGTGAAATTTCACGTTAGAGAACATAAACAGTTGGCTCAGCATCTTCTACTTTTAATGTTTCGCAAAGAAAAAGGAAGTATTGCTTCCTGTCATTTGAAATTTTTAAAAAGAAACTTTCCGGGAACATATTAGGGCTTTAAAGAAGCATTTCTCAGAACTTCTTGAAACCTTCCTTTTCTATTTTTTTTCGTTTATTACTTGACATGGTTTTTGTTCTTAAAAAATATTTCCGTGATTAATTAATATTTTATGTATACAATTCTAGGCTTGCAGTTTGTGAGTTTTCATATATATCAGTCAAAAATGAAACAGTCTGTGCCCTAAATTCATACCCACAAGCGATGTTAGAAGATTCCTCTTTGTAAACAGAACACTCAGAATGTCAGCATGACCTTAAAACTTACCCAGGCTTGCTTGCTTTATGTGGCTCTTCTTTAATTGTTGGTTTCATGACTTTGTAATAGGATTTATCCTTCGAAGCAGAAATGTTTAGTTGGGGGAACAAAAGAAGCGGGTTCTCCATCTTCCTCTAAAAAGGCTTCCCAGTTTCAGAAAATGTTTCTTTTACTTCCTTACAGCAGTTGCATCTGGCGTAACTGGTGTGCTCAGGAAGGCTCTCACATGCTGTACCGGGCTGGGTTGCCCCCCAATTGGCCGTTGAGCAGTTTCCAGAGCAGGTAGCGGGAAGAAGGAGATTCTCCACCTTCACTGCCACTGCAGCTGCACTACACGGGACTTTAAGTAGAGTTCTGGTTTTACAGTCGTCATTTAGGGAAGTGAGATTGCAACTTTGCAAAATGGCCGTTGATCATCCAGACAAACACAGCTAGCAGCAGAGAGCAACTCCTGAGTTTCGGCTTGTGGAAATTGGTATTTTACTAGACTTAGGATGATGCCATCATTTTCCCCCAAACACCTGCGAGAAGCGTATATAGTTTCCCTAAAATGAATTCTAATTAGAATAATTTTGCATAAAATAACACACAACATTGTCTTAAGCTCTTAGAAAAACTTCTACCTGACCTTAAACTGCCCTCTACAGCCTCAGGTGCCCTATGCTGGACACAACATCAGTTCTATCTACAGTAGGTTAACTTGAAACTCGGGGGTTCTCAGGGTCCTGCCACAGTCAGATGAAACTGTGGTTGATCAGATACTTTGTAGGTGGAAATTTTAGGTTTTGCACCACATTTCAGAAATGATGAGCAGCTATTTCTAATTTCAAGTTTGTCCACTTAGAGCTCTTAATTTATCTTTTCTGTAGCTCTATTTTAATTTGCAATCTCTCAGCCAGGATAAAAAGTCTTTAGTTCAGCACGAAAATTTGTGATATATTTTTTTTTAATTTTGACAGTAAATAACCGAAAATTTCTCATTTCAGTTTGCATACTGTAAAAATGTATTAATTTTTTAGGCTGATCAGCACAAATTACCTCTTCACATACAAGCTTGACGTCAAGTTTCTCATTCTTAAGTAGAATTTGTGTTGGAGGTATCATAGGAACAATACATCTCCCAAGAAAACCTCTTCAGTGTTAGCTGAATGAGGGGCTGGAAAAGATTAAAATTATGCAGTAGTTAATTGATTACGAATTAAATAGTCCTCCTTTTTTTAATGCCAATGCCTTGTTTTAATTATTCAGTTAGGACACTGAGCCTTGGGGAGAAGACATGACTTCATCACCTTCCCACAATTTTGTCCAGTTCTGCGCAATTACTGCAACATGGGTAAGTTCTGGTGAGAGTCTCACCACAGCCTTTTCTTTGTGGCTTGCAGAGCTGAGGACAGAACGTGCTAATATTCAAAAGAACTAAAAAAAACCACAAAGTGCTGGGACTCCAAATTCCTGAAACATAACAAAAAAGATGTTATCTATTGTTTGGGTTTTTTTTAAGAGAGGAAAAAATGAAAGAAAACTCACATGTATTACATGTGTCACATGTGTGACCCAAATTTTAAAATCAGACTGAATGGGAAATACTCAGTGCAAAACTGCCTTTTATGACCCAAGGGCCTTTAAGAAGCAGGGTTATGGTTTTAAATTGCATTTTCAGTTTCAGAGTAGGCTTATATATCACATCCTGCTTATTTTAAACTGGCTTTAACCCCAGCTGTCTTTAATAATATATTCTGCCTTTTACCAATAAGTAAGTAAATATAGAACGCATAATTTTATTTCATCTTTCTGCAACAGTGGTAGTCAGGTGAGCTTTTATTTTCACCTGTTATGTATATATAATACTGTTTGTGCTCATCTGCCATAATTTTATTACCCAGTGATTTCAGTTTCTGAAAAATGTTAATTGTAGCCTCAACAGTTCATATAAGCTATTTTAAGAAAGATTTGTAGCGTGAAACGTCACTCAGAAGTGAATTATAGTGGACTTGCTGCTATACCATGTAATTTATAGACGGAAATAGCCAGTTAGTCTCACCTCTCTGCCTGGCAAGAGCATGGAACAGATCCTCCTGGGAACTATGCTAAGGCACGTGGAAAATAAGGAGGTGATTGGTGATAGCCAACATGGTTTCACTAAAGGCAAATCACGCCTGACAAATTTGTTGGCCTTCTACAACGGCATTGCAGTGTTGGTGGATAAGGGAAGAGCAATTGACATCATCTACCTGAACTTGTGCAGAGCATTTGACACCGTTCTGCATGACATCCTTGTCTCTAAATTGGAGAGACATGGATTTGACAGACAGACCACTTGGTGGATATTTCATCAAAAGAAGCGTGACCAGCAGGTCGAGGGAGGTGATTCTGCCCCTCTCACTCTGCTCTTGGGAGATCTCATCTGGAGTCCTGCACCCAGTTCTGGGGCCCCAGCATAAGAAGGACATGGACTGTTGGAGCAGGTCCAGAGGAGGGCCACAAAGATGACCAGAGGGCTGGAGCACCTCTCCTATGGAGACAAGCTGAGAGAGGTGGGGTTGTTCAGCCTGGAGGAGAGAAGGCTCCAGGGAGACCTTACAGCAGCCTTCCAGCACTTAAAGGGGGCCTACAGGAAAGAAGGGGAGGGACTCTTTATCAGGGAGTGTAGCAAAAGGGCAAGGGGTAGTGGTTTTAAACTGAAAGAGGGTAGATTTAGATTAGATATTAGGAAGAAATTTTTCATTGTGAGGGTGGTGATGCACTGGACCAGGTTGCCCAGAGAAGTTGTGGATGCTCCATCCCTGGAAGTGTTCAAAGCCAGGCTGGATGGGCTTACCTGGTCTAGTAGAAGGTGTTCCCTGCCTGTGGCAGGGGGGTTGTATCTAGATGATCTTTAAGGTCCCTTCCAACTCTAACCATTTTGTGATTCTGTGAAATGACCCATTATGTCATCTCTTTCAGCACTCACTGACAATGGGCTCTCCCCAGCATACATCTGAATGGCTTGTCCTATCTGCTCTTAAACGACTCTAAAGCAACAGGTGTTATGTCTTAGATGCTCAAAATATTACTGTACTATACTGTGACAAGAGTATCAGTCCTGAATGCAGCAATGTGCTGTGCATCTCCTGAGAATTCATTTGGTTTGTTTTTTTTTTTTGGGGGGGGGGGGGGGGGGGGAAGGAAGGGAAAAATTACAAACAACCTCTTTTTTTTCCCCTTTTTTCTTTTGTCCATTAATAGAAAGCTAATAATAAATCCAGGCCCTGAAGTAGCCAAATTGCATCAAAATCAGTCTGTGTTTTGTCAACGATGCTGCTGGTGCTAATAAGTATTTCTGTTTTGCACTGCAGGCTACGGTAGTTATAGCAACGGCATTAATGACCCTATAAATGCTTCTAGGCTGTTTTGTATACTGCAAGATGACGATATAGAAAGATGAATAAGTTATTTTAAGCCAGAAAAAGCAGACCCAGAATATTATGTTGATGACATGACTAGAGACCTAGAAAGCTCTAAAGAAATTTGGGATGAGAACCAAATGTCCTGATTCCCAACCATTTCTCTAATAACTGAACTATATTCACAAATCTTTTGGGAAGGAGACTAGTGATTTTTAAGCCCTCAAATCAAGATAATCTCTGCAAAGTGAGACCAAAATTAACTTAATGGTTTATTACTTGTAGAAAACAATAAATTTTTCAAGAGCTTTCATAGTTAGATGAATATAATATGTATTTTCGAAAGAATCGTTAGGTGACAAAAAAGCAAAATTGCATAGATCATAAAGTGCAGGAATTTCCTTGAGGTGATGTCCTGATCTCTTTGGGCCTGTTCTTCAGTTGAAAATTGTCTGCACTGCCTTCTGCTAGGGTTTGATAAGGTCCTATCACAGCTGATGATCAAGTCATGCTTGACTTGTGTAGAACCAATAGCTGCCTTCTGTGAAAGAAATATTGTCTGATACCATTAGCAATAAGGGCGTTGCATTATACACTGAATATGTCATATTTCTTTTTTAAAGGCAAGCATTGAAAGATTCAGACTTTCAGTTCATCTGAATAGAAGTGAGTGGTTCAGCTCAGCACAAAGAACTAGAGCACAATGTGAAGTTCTCCTTTGTTAGTGATCCCACCACATCTCTGTTCAAGCTGGTTTTGTTACTTGCCAGGTGAGTGTAAACTTTGCCTCCTTCATGTCTGTGCTTGTGTTCTAGCACTGTCCAGGCTCCTCCACAACCCAGCTCCACCATTGTTCTTATTCAAATCCACTTTCACCAGCATGGCTTTTGTGGGGTTATGTTTGTTCTAGTTTCTGCTGAAGGGAAGTGATATTCATCTTTGTGGGAATTAAAAAAAAATAAGCAACACAGTCTCTTTGCTGTCCTGTGAAAAATAAGCATGGAAATAAACTTCACTGAAGAGCATGGACTGCAAAGACGTATTTCCTTATTTCTTTTTCCTTTAAAGGGATGTGAAGAGTTGAAAATTAAAATTACATGTTTTGAATTAATTTGGCTTCAATAAATAATTCTGCCGCTTTTCAGTAACTTCTTAACAATTTATCACTTCTGAATATTTATGTTGTTTACTCCTGATTGGAAACCATAATCAGACTTACAGTTTAATGATATGATCTAATATATAGTTGTTTTGTTTATTTTCAAATAAAAAAAACATTTTTGCTTCATGAAGCAATACCAAAGGGAGAATAGTTTTATTGTAAATCTCAAGCAGAGGAGATTGCAGTCTGCTAATTCAGTGAATTTCTTTAGTGGTGCACTTAAAAGATTCATCCTAGTGGAGGAACTTGGCATGTAGGGCACTTCAGAGTTAGTGGAACAGAAGCATTATAACACCTCCACATAGTTCACATAAAACCCCCTATTTTTGTTGCTATTTAAAAGGAAGGAAACAAAATTGCATTGCTTCAGATATGGATCACTGACAACAGGAACATAATGTTTTGCATTTGGGGTCTGTAGGTCCTGTCAGTCAGGGTTCTCAAAAGAATGTTGTAAGGCATCTGTGATGAAAATCCAAGCTTGTTGCTGGCTTGGGAATCTTTTGTAGTTTCTGCAGAACTTCTGCTGTGGCAAATGTTTACATCTGTGCTAAACTAAATTAATTTATTTAGTCTTTTGAAAGGTCAAAATAAGAAAGTGAGTCTGCAAAGTTCTCGGCTGTATTCATTTCCTGCCTGCCCCATGGTTATATGGCCAGCATCTCTGATTAGTTCTATTTACATATTACATACATCACCGTCACAATTAATCTACAGGAAGCTGGTTTCTCAGCTGAACCACTCAGTGTTTACAACCAGCTCTCCACAAGTGTGTAGCAATGACATCAGTGCTCATCAGACAACTGCGTTTTAATGACCCGCTTCCGGAAGTGCTCACCTAGGACGCTCACAGGCATTTTAAAATGTGTTTTTTTCAGTGTGTATTCACAGGAAATGTTGAAGGCAGGAATGTACTCTAAATCCTGCCCAAAACATCCTACTGGAGTTACGCACTACTGGCTTTATTTCCGTCTTACAGGAACCCAGAGGGATTCCTTACATGACAACCTGCTTTTTTTCCAAGAGAAAGATTTTATCAATCTATGCTTACACTGCAAGCAACAGCAAGTATTGGGCTGAGTGTTTTCTGGGCCTCTGTGAAAGGCGTGGGAGAACAGAATGGAGAGACTATCGCTTAGTCATGCAAGAGGGCTGTGACTCCTGGTCCACTGAATATTAGCCATAAGATCAAATTCCCTACAGCAGGCAAAGGAATAAAATGTGGTTTACATCAGAACTGGGTCTGCTATCACTGAACTACTGTGTGGTTTAAGCACGGCCCTCGTGTTGGATGATGTCAGGCATGTCCTCACTCTGCTTTTCCAGTCAGATGATTCGGGAATTTCTCAGGGATGCTGCAGCACAGGTTGAACTACTAGGGCAGGTATTGTCAAACCTCTGTAATGCAGAACTACAGAAGCCGTAAGGAGCATTTTGTATTAAAAAGGCAGCTCTGCAGGGAAGAGGGCTACCCCAGGGCTGGGAGAGCACTCCAAACAGGGTTTGAAGGTCACACCTAGGTGTTTAGGATGAAATTAGGCAGCACCTAAAAGCTTAGATTCTACTGTAAAGCTGCCCTTGATGACTGCCATGTTGCATCATGTGCTCCCTCAGTATAATATGGCACTGATACAGATATACCTAATTCTGCCTATTTAAAGCACAGCTAAGATTTCTTCAGCTTATATGTTATTATGTTTTATTCCTTGTTACTTCTTCCCGATAGTGCGTTGTTCTGATGTCCTGATTTCACTAACGTAAATAGTCCTAGGGTTTACAAAGTACTATGGAGGATTGCTCATCAGAGCAGTAAAAAAATTGGTAGCAAAAAAATTGAAAAATTAGTCTTTCAGTCCTCACTAAATATATAAATATATTTACATATGAATATACAAATATATTAACTTCAAAGTCTGTAAAAAAAAAGACAGTATCTGAAGATTTTAAAGCTACCAGTTACTTTGATTTTTCTCTTCAGTAATTACTAAAGAAGTTCCCCACTTAAATTAGATGTAACTTCATAATAATGCCAGGTCAAATTTGAATGAGTAACAAGTCTTCAAAATGACTGAAAAATTTTCCAGGAAGGTTCTACTATTTTTTGAGGATCGAGAAAAGTTGTATTCTAAAACGTACGCTGGGGCAGTTTTATTTCCTAGATGATTAAAGTTTTGCAGTAGTAGTTTCCCTTTCCTCCTTTCAGTCTGTTATAAATCTTCTCTTATGAGGAGGATAGCTTCAAGGCAGAGACATTCATTGTCAGTGTTCACCATCTGGTCATAGACTCTCCTCTTCTTAGCTAATACCACAATTTCCAACAAAAGTCTTCAGTTATCAAGCATAAGGGTAACATTGGCTTTCCCAAAACTGCCATCCAATTCCTTCTTCAGATTTGCAAGGACCCTATGGAAAAGCTTGCTGGCTACCTAATACAGTAATATGCAGGTGGCAGTGAATCTTCAGAAAAGCTTCAGGCATAGTAGACATAAAGGTCTGCTCTAGTGAAGTACTTATATGTATGTTTAATTTCAGTCATGCAAAAAATCTTATCTGATTAATTTGCTGTGTTGGATTGGAGACTATGTGATCCGGCTAAGATCAGAGACATTTTGGGGCGCATCAGATGTGAGCAGCAACATAAGAAAGAATCGAACCCACTCTTCATTCTGGATTCTAGGCAGCAGTATGGATTTTATGGATTCCTCATGGTCACCCTTGCTGTCATGTTTGTGACAAAAGACCTTGCCATTTGGGGACTATCCATTTCTCGAATGTTTCTGGCTTTTAGCCTGAGTCATGACGTGCTTCATTATTAGGGTTTTGATTTGACACAGTCCTTAACTTTTGCAAATGTTGACCTTGGTGACCTCTGGTTTTCACACCAGCATCTAAACCTAATTCTCATCAGGTCCAATCTGCTGCTCCTGTCTTTCTTGTCTGACTTTCTTGTCACAGCTAGAATAACTGGAATAAAACAAAAAAAAAAAAAAGTTTTGCAAAGCTAGCTAAAAATACTTCCTCAAAACAGAGGAAATGTGATATTTGCACTTTTGGTATGCACACCAGGAAGCAAGCTATTCTAGTCTCTGTGTTGAGTAAAAGCAGGTGGTCATTTATCATGCTACACTGTCAATTTGATAAACATAAAACTTGTAATAATTCCGATATTGCTATGGTCACCAAATCTAATACAAATGTTGCATTTCATCTGTTGCCAATCAGCCTAGATTGCCTGAGGATAGAAACTGTTAGTCTGAAACGTGTCCTTGTGGCGTAATTTCCATTCCAATTTGCAATGACCACAAGTCATTTTTTGTAATTCCTAGGGAAGGTCTGCAGACTGCTTTGCTTGATCCACAAGTGCCTTTCAAATCCTAACTTTAGAGATTGTCACTGAGGCTAAGTAAGACTCCCCCCCCCCCCCCCCCCCCCCCCCCCCCCCCAACCCACCCCCCCCCCCCCCCCCCGAACAGTATCCAAGTGTAAAATCTTTGCTTTCTGATTACCAAATTATGCCCCAATCCTGACAGTGTTTATGTATCTTCCCCAGAGAATGGAAGGTGGGAACAGCCATACAAGCATCCAGGTCTTCCAGCGCCAAAATAAGGCACCTCAAGTGATGGGTTGACAGTGCAAAGGCCACAGCTGTCCCAGTGCTCCCTCTGTTGATAAAACTCTGACATGTCCCTTCTCCTTTCTTTCAAAAAAGGGGACATGAACGGCCCTGCTTGGAAATCAACATCCCAGGTGTTTTCCAGTCAAATCCAAGAGGGCTGTGTGCGAGACTTGTGCGCATCCCTCTGCTGCTGGCACCGTCCTTCTTTCCGTCCCATCTAAGACTGGGGTTTGTCTGGTGCGGTCCAGCTGAGGGGGGCTTGTTTTGGTTTCATTCACTTTGGAGTAGCAATATACAGAGCAATATGTTTTTAAGGACAAAAAAAGAATCAGTATGTCCTGATTTGAGGTAATACCAAACCAATTTTCTGTTCAGTAATTTTACTTTGCAGCTAAGCCTCTTCTAACTACTGAAATTAACAGCATATTATGCAGACAGTGTTCACTCTCAGAGTGATAAGACCTATGCTTATAGTTGATGCCAAGGCATGGTATGCAGAGAGGCTCTTGCTTATACTTATTGCTGTAACACCCAAGGCCAGCTGGCTTTGTTACTTGCCCTGTGGGAGGGTTGGAAGCAGAAAAGTGTAGAGGGGTTGCACCTGCTGGGAGGAGCAGACAGGACAGGTGACCCAAAACTGACCAACGGGGTATTCTATCCCATCTGCCTCATGCTCAGTATAAAAGCTGAGGGATAAAAGGGTCAGTGCTCCTTCTTCAATGGCCAGTGTCTGAGGAGGACTCTGTCTGCCTTTGATCCCGATCCCTGAATCCAGATCTGGAATTCAGCTCCCAACTGTGGCTGAATCCAGTCTGGGACCTTCCCAGTGCCAGCTGGTGACATGACTGTCACCCTGGGACTTTGATCCAGTTTTGTATAATTTCATTATTTCTTTTTTATTATTTTGTTATTAATATTTCATTAAAGTAGTTTAGTTCCTTCTAAACTCATAAGTCTCTCTCTCTCCCTCCTCTCCTTGGAGAGAGAGGTGGGGGAGAGCATCTGTCATTCATCTCGGTGGCCAGTCCAGCCCAAACCACGACAAAGTAAAATAGAGTGATCTTTTGCAAATATTTTGCCTAAGAGGTTCTCTGGTGACAGGAGTTAGTTGCTGTTGGGGGTTTTTTTCCCCTGAGCAAACACAGCGCCTGGGCTGGCCAGGCCCATTTCCAGCACGGGGGCACAGGCTGAGGCACAGCAATGGCCTCGGCTCCTCGCCGGGGTGCACCGAGGACCGGGACGAGCCTTCACCTCCGCCACCGCAGTGCTGCCATTTCGCAGCACGGCACACGAGCGGCTTGGGCCACTGGGTCACGTTTGGTGACAGGAATGGCGGGGAAAGCGTTGTCCCAAAAATAGGGGTTCTTCACCCAGTGGTGCGAGTGCCAGTCGACATGCTGAGTTGAGATAAATTTGTCTTTACTTCAGTGCTGCAAAAATAGGGTGCCGGGCATCTAAGACAGCCTGCATGCCTGTTAGGAAACACCTGTCAGGGTCTTTTGTACAAAAAGGTAACGAAGGAAAATCCCATCAAAATAGTGGATTGGTCACTTGTAATTATGTAACAAAACCTCATTTGTCCATGTCCCAATTTCTGTCTGGCTCATTATACTACTGTGGTCTTACGTTTACATATCAAATCTCCTCCTAGAGGTGTGGTTTTTAGTATTAAAATTATCTAAGGTAACTAGAGGTTATACCGTAATCCTGTCAGTTACTGTTCAATTTAGATTAGATTAGAGCTAAATCTGGCCAGGGACATTAAAACAAACACAAAATCCTTCTATAGGTATGTAAGTGAGAAAAGAAAGACTAGGGAAAATGTAGGCCCTCTCCGGAAGGCAATGCAAGAACTGGTTACCCGGGACAGAGACAGAGCTGAGGTACTCAATGACTTTTTTGCCCCAGTCTTCACAGACAAGGACAGCAGCCGCACTGCCCAAGACGCAGATTGCCAAGGAGAGGATTGGGAAAATGGAGCACCGCCCACTGTAGATGAAAATAAAGTGAGAGACCACCTGAGGAACCTGAAGGTGCACAAGTCCATGGGACCTGATGAGATACATCCGCGGGTCCTGAGGGAACTGCCAGATCAAGTCGCGAAGCCACTAGCCATCATATGTGAGAAGTCGTGGCAGTCTGGCGAGGTTCCTGCCGACTGGAAAAGGGGAAACATAACCCCTATTTTCAAAAAGGGAAACAAGGAAGACCCGGGGAACTACAGGCCAGTCAGTCTCACCTCTGTGCCTGGCAAGATCATGGAGCAGATCCTCCTGGAAACTCTGCTGAGGCACACAGAAAACAAGGAGGTGATTGGCGAGAGCCAACATGGCTTCACCAAGGGCAAGTCATGCCTGACAAATTCGGTGGCCTTCTACAAAGGGGTTACAGCGGCAGTGGACAAGGGAAGATCTACTGATGTCATCTACCTGGACTTGTGCAAAGCGTTTGACACTGTCCCGCACGATATCCTGGTCTCTAAATTGAAGAGACATGGATTCGATAAATGGACCACTCGGTGGATAAAGAACTGGCTGGACGGTCGCACTCAAAGGTTTGCGGTCAACGGCTCGGTGTCCAAGTGGACAGCAGTGACGAGTGGCGTTCCTCAGGGGTCGGTACTGGGACCTGTACTGTTCAACATCTTTGTCAGCGACATGGACAGTGGGGTAGAGTGCACCCTCAGCAGGTTTGCTGATGATACCAAGCTGTTTGGCGAAGCAGACACGCTGGAGGGGAGGGATGTCATCCAGAGGGACCTGGACAGGCTGGAGAGGTGGGCCCAAGCCAACCTCATGCAGTTCAACAAGGCCAAGTACAGGGTCCTACATCTGGGTCGGGGCAATCCTAAGCACAAATACAGGCTCAGCGGGGAATGGCTGGAGAACAGCCCTGTGGAGAAGGACCTGGGGGTGATGATTGATGAGAAGCTCGACATGAGCCAGCAATGTGCGATCCCCTCTACTCCGCTCTCGTGAGACCCCACCTGGAGTACTGCATCCAGCTGTGGAGTCCCCAACATAAGAAGGACATGGACCTGCTGGAGCGTGTCCAGAGGAGAGCCACGAGGATGATCAGAGGGATGGAGCACCTCTGCTATGAGGAGAGGCTGAGAGAGTTGGGGCTGTTCAGCCTGGAGAAGAGAAGGCTCCGGGGAGATCTTATTGCGGCCTTCCAGTACCTAAAGGGGGCCTACAGGAGAGCTGGGGAAGGACTTTTTACTGGGGCATGTAGTGATAGGACGAGGGGGAATGGCTTTAAGCTGGAAGAGGGCAGGTTTAGATTAAACATCAGGAAGAAGTTTTTCACTTTAAGGGTGGTGAGGCACTGGAACAGGTTGCCCAGAGAGGTTGTTGAAGCTCCGTCCCTGGAGGTGTTCAAGGCCAGGCTGGATGTGGCCTTGGGCAACCTGGTCTAGTGGGAGGTGTCCCTGCCTATGGCAGGGGGGTTGGAACTCGGTGATCTTCAAGGTCCCTTCCAACCTAAACCATTCTATGATTCTATGATTCTATGAACTTTCTGTCCTGTTGGGGCTCCACTTGGAACGACGCCTAACTTCAAGACTGGATTATTTATGTTTACGGGACGGTTCACAGAATCACAGAATGGTCAGGGTTATAAGGGACCTCTGGAGATCACCTAGTCCAACCCCCTGCCACAGCAGGGACACCTACAGCACATTGCACAGGACGACGCCCAGGCGGGTTTTGATTGTCTCCAGTGCGGGAGACTCCACAACCTCTCTGGGCAGCCTGTGCCAGTGCTCTGCCACCCTCAGAGTAAAGAAGTTCCTCCTCGTGTTAAGGTGGAACTTCCTGTGCTCCAGTTTGTGCCCGTTACCTCACTGGGCACCACTGAAAAAAGACTGTTGCCATCTACCTGGCACCCTCCCCTTAAGTATTTATAAGTATTGATAAGATCCCCCCCGAGTCTTTTTTCTAGACTAAAAAGACCCAAGTCCCTCAGCCTTTCCTCATAAGAAAGATGTTCCAATCCCCTAATCATCTTTGTAGCTCTTTGCTGGACTCTCTCCAGCAGTTCCCTGTCCTTCTTGAACCGGGGAGCCCAGAACTGGACACAGTTGTTTCAAGGACTTTCTATTCCCGTTGCTACGGTTTCAGAGCAGGCCAATTTTGTGGCTTTTTAACTCTTTTCGACATCCAACTCTCTGCCAGCCGGCAAAGGGCCGCCAGCGAGGCTCCACCTCCCGGCCCGCTGCGGCCACGACATGGCGGCCCGGACAGCCCTTGCCTCACCTCAGGGCGCCGGGACTACATCTCCCGGCACCCCTCTGGGCAGGGCCCGCCACCGCAGCTGCCGGTGCCACCCCGGCAGGGCGGAACCGCCCGGAGAGGCCGCGCCCGGCGGGGGCGGTGGCCGCCGGCGGTAGGGCCCGGTGCTCCCGCAGCTGCGGCCGGGGCCGGGTGGCGAAGCCGTTGGCCGGTGTGGTTAAGCAGACGGCTGTGTTCTGCCTCTGGGCTTACCCCGCTCTCGTCTGCCGGAGGCGGGCAGAGAGGGGCAGGGGCTGAGGAGAGGCCGCCTCGGGGGGTGGCGAGGCCACGGGTCGCGTTAGGGTCATAAAAGTAATGTTGTGGCCGCTGGGTTTCCTGCAGCGAGCGGGTGATGGAGGGCGCTGCTCCATCAGTTGTTGCTGCTTGTGAGACGTTACCCTGCCCTGGGTTAGCAGTGACCAAGGGCAGGCAGACTTGCCTCCCTGGCCCTGTTTATCCTACTTGTTTTACTTCTTTTCCTTACCATGCTGTATTTCTTTTCTGGAGGTTATTTGGTCACGTCGTGTTCTGTTGGAGTGTTCCCCCAAGGTTTAGGGCTCTTGTGAGTGGGGCCTTACCTCCAGCCAGCAAAAGACAAGCGAGCGAGAGTTGAATAGAGCCAGGCCAACCTGGGAGCTGAGGAGGAGAGCCTGTGCCCGTGGAGGTCCCTGCTGTGTCTCCTGGTAGGACAGCCGAGCAGCCTACATGGGTGCGCAGGCCCTGTGTTGGCTGGTGCCCTGGCTTCAGGTTGGAACCCCGCAGCCTGTCTTCCCTGATGATCTACCTTGTGAGCTATGGGAGAGGTCATGTGTGAGCCAGGCCTCTCGGGCACCATCCGTTTTGTTATCTGGTTCACACTGACTCACCCCAGATACATGCCACCCTGCAAACTTCCTTGTCAGCTGCCTGAGGGGCAAGAGAGAGAGGCTCCCTTGACTCTGCAAGCTCAGACCATCAACCCTCAGTTTGAAGATCATCTGTATCAGAGAACCCTGCTGAGAATGTCCGGGTTGCTCTTGTCTAACACGTTTTCAACCTGTACATTGTGGCTTCTGATCAATCTCTAGTATCTAGAGCTGAGAGATCATGTGCTGGTTTCCTGGTCACCCTCTTGCAATGATAGCCCTATCAATAAGAAATCCCTGTTTGTGTTGAGGGCAGGCACCCTGTTTGCTTTTGTTTCTGCTACTTTTGTGACAGGGCTGTGCAGACGTGGCAAAAAACACAACTGCTCTCTTGATGTTCGCTCCTGGGGTCATTATCTAGTAACTGAGTGCGTGCAGGAACCTGCGTAATCTCAGTTGCAAAAAACAGATGGTCTATGAGCTGGGGTCCTTTTCTGGCTGCAGAAGAATCATTTGTCACTGCTTTGCCTCTGTGCTTGCTATGCTGTATTCATTTAGCCAGAGTGACTGTGATGGTTATCTGAGCAGAGCTGAAAACAGAGAACTCCAGCAAGCCCTTGGGGCAGAGCCAGAGCAGACACTTCAAAATAAAACTCTAGGCTTGAACCTACAACAGGTGAGGGAAGGCCTCTTGTGCGCAGGTGAGCCTCTCTGAAGGCTCACCAGGCTCCTGCAAAATATGCTTCTTTTCAGGTGACTTCTTTATCTGCACTTTCTGCTTGTCATCACTTGAGGGCAGTTAAGCTCATGTCAGGTCTTGCTCTAGCTATGTGTGATTTGATCAAATATTATCATTTTAGCTGTAAAATGATACAAGACCCAGTACGAGCAAGGAAAAACATGGCTTTGGGGCTGGCTGCGTAGGAAAAGGAAGCCGTAGTTTGTTAATCACCATCTTCCTAGCTGGGATAGGATGCTCCCCCTTTGCTTGAATCCCGCCTGCTTCAGCAGACCAGCTGGTGCATCCTAAGATCACGAGTGCTAGATGTGAGACTGTCCTATGGTATTTCTTGACGCAGTCTGGCCTACGCAGGACTCAAACTCTTGGACAGAAGTTGCTGGCAAACAGTGTTAGTCATATGAAAAAAATGATTGTCCATTGACCAGTGTTCAGCCCCCAGTGTTTAATTGCAGCTGAATGCCACAGTGATAACAGGAGGCTGAGTAAGTCCAGCCAAAGTTAGTTTCTTGAAGAGGATGGAAATTTCTTTGCTCTCATCACTAGTAGGAGTGACTCAGTGGCTTTGTATGGACGCCGTGTTGGGTATATGTGGACACATGAGAAACGAGCACCGGAGCTCCCCAGATGGAGGGACGCAGGGTCAAAGTGAGACGGCAAAGGCATGTGTAGAGCAGTGAGCCTTCAAATCACAAGTGTGTGTTGAGAACCAACCTGAACAAAAGTGATGCTCGCAGTGTCTTATCTACCCCATGACAAGCACCCAGCTAACTGTTGCCTCCCTGCTATCCTTCTGGCAGGAGTGGTAGTCCCTGTACCATACCTTCTCCTTTAGGAGAGACTGGAATTTTTCTCTCCCTGCATTAGCAACTGTGAGCTTTGGGAGTAGAGGTGTGGGTAACAGATGCACACAGCTCCTGTCTCTGGCCTTAGTGATCAACATTGTGAAAAAGTGTGAGGGGAAGTGGTCCAGCATCATCTGAACTGACACTGAAAGAATGAGCAATATTGCTGTGGCCTTGCAAAGCTCTGAGTAGGCAAATTAGCCAGGGTGATGGCATGGCTAATTGGATGAGGCTGGGTGTGGTGCTGGCACAGCTGTTTAGCTGGTTTCTGCGGGGAGGAAGCCTTCTTGGTCGAAATTAAAGTACTTCCAGGTTCTCCGTAACATGCCTGGTTGAAGTTTGCTTTTGGTGGGATCAGATGCCACCGGATCCATAGAAAAGATACAAGATGTCAAAGCTGCCCTTGCTTTGCCTGAGTGTTGAACAAGATGGATCCTGACTCCCTTCCCGCCTCAATTACTCTGTAATTCTGAACTCACCAAAGGACTCAAGGGTCTCCCCCAACAGAAACAAGCCAGGAAATTGTCTCCAGCGAACCAGAAGGTTGTAGAGCAACAAACAGCACAAACCCTATTGATCTTTGGCTCAATCCATCATAGCAACTGAGGGAGTTGTACCTTGGACTCCCCACCAGTTTGCTCTAGGACACACTTGCCAGGGGCTGTAGGTCCCTGGTATGAGGGGAATGTACATAGCTCTGCCTGGACCAGGTGCTACAGCTGCTGCTACTGTGTCTGAGTAATTGGCAGAGACGTGTGTTTCAGGGAGCAGCTGTTGAATAGAAATCATGGAGTGTCATTTAGCTAAAGTTAAAGCAGAATCAGAATATAAAGCGTTTGCGAAAGCAGATGTTTTGCTGCTGGCAGGGCTATGCGGTGCACACCAGCAGTGGGCAGTCGAAGTCCATTCTAGTGTCCACCCAGTGTCCAACCTGCATCGAGGGTGGGAGGCTGGAGAGGTGTCTCTAGCAGCCAGGAAAAGGCAGGAGTTTTGCCCTGTGTTAGAAGCTAGATTTCCCCTTGGTCTTAGCACTGCCCTGGAAAGTAGCACCTGAGTGGAGTCTGCAGGCCAGAGAGGAGCTGGGAAGAAGGTTGAACGTAAGGAAGAAGGTAAAGGAGCTTTGATTTATTTTCCGAGACAGGTGAGATCATTTCTTCTCTCCATGTCACAGTCCTGGGCTCTTGTATTTTTTATGCATCATTACAAGTGTTTGTAATTATATGAGTGGCTTCAGAGGCCAATTAAGCTTTCATTTGGAGGCTGCTCTGGATGCTGGAAGCCCTCCATTAGCCTGGGCTTCTGCCAGGGAAAAACACTACATTGTCTTTAACAACTGCACCAGCTCCTATCTGCTTAATGTTGATTTTCCTATTAAGTTCAGCTAATACTTTTCTAATTGTGTGAGCTGGGCCTTGAGCCAGGCTGGGTGACTTTTGCCAGCTGCTTCCTAGGCTGAATCAGAGATGAACGAAACCCGCACCAAACACTTCACTGTGCACATGTTCAGTCACATCTAAAGAGCGGCTGTTCTCCCCAGAATTGACTCAGGTTTGTATCTGTCCCCCCTGTGTTGCTTCCCAAGGCAAGCCCCGCACAATCAGGAGATGCGGATGGTAGAGAGCATACTCACCGGAGCACGAGGGGCCTGGCATTGCATGCAGCTTACCCCATGAGATACCAGAAAGGATGCCATGGAAATCAGAGGCCAGCTCACATCTCTGCTTGTGGGTGAGCCACGGACCGTGGGTCCTTTGAAGCAGATAATACAGTACGAGCTGCTCAGGAGGGAATATTTACAAGTGGAAGGACTTGTTATATTCACAGGGCATGGAAGGGAAGACACTGACACCGTGGTAGGGTAGGAGATTTCAGCCACTGTATTCAGGCAGAGTACTCAGGGATGCCATTTTTCTGCTGCGGATGTGTTACTCACGAGAGGGTGGTATGACAAACCTACTGGATCAGTCACTTCTCACTGTGGTTGAGGCAGAGGTGTGATGTGGACCACCTCTTCCCCCACTGTCTAACTGGAGAGGTACCACCTGGCTGCAGGCTGGACATCTCTGTGCAGCAGCTGGTTCTGGAAGTCTTGAGGAAAGATGGGATTTTTTTCTTTTGGGAGCCAGTGTAGAGGCAACCTCCAAACAAAATGTGTGTCATATCGTACTGACAGAAGAAAGGTTGCCCGTTCTCTGCAAGTCTTGCTGAGAAATAGAAGCCATTATTAGCAGATGACTGACCACCATTGGTAGAGGAGACCCACGGTCTATACATTAGAAGTGTGTCCATCTCAAGCCTTTTCTCTCATCCTCTGGTTCAAAAATACATATATCTTAAATAAAATGTAAACAAATGTGTAGATTTATTGCTAAGTAGGGATGAAGCTAAGCACATGTGATTTTATTTGTAATTGAATCACATATTCTTTAATTAAACAAGGCCAGGCAAATAACAATAAAAAAGCTTATTTCATTTGAATTTGCTCTGACTAATGGCTATACCTTCAAATTAAAATATCAATAGGATGGAAATCACTAGTTTTGAATTTTTGATTTTAGAAACATTGCTATATTTTAACTGTAAAACCCTTGCAGCTCTAATATAAATATTACACACTGGTCAAGTTTTAGTGCCTTATTACATCCTAACACTGACAAATGCAAAAGAAATTCACCTTGTCTCTCAGCAGCTTGTGTTTGGAGCTGATTTGCTTCTGAATGCAATAGCCACTTGTTTCAAGCCCTTCAAAAACCTGGCTCTGGACATGGTTGCATCCTGGCACTTCAAAGGGGGCCTGGGCCAGCACTGCGTGACAGCACCCACGGCTGGCCAGAGCCCCTGGGGGGGGACGGCAGGCCACCAGAACTGACTGATGGCCACAGGACCACCTGTGGTCGTTGTACATACTTGGACTGTGTAGATCACCAGGTCTCATCCCACAGACCTTTTCGAGCATTTGTTTTTCAAGAGTTTATTCCTCTACTAAGACAGGATTAAGAAAATTAGAAAGACTGCAGAAAATGTGGGTGTTTAAGATAGGAAAAAACATCTGGTAACAAAAATAATCATTATTTTCTTGAGCATAAAAAAAAAATTAAAAAATGGCCATATGACAGGTTCAAAATCTAATTCATCTTGGAATTTCTGGCAGCATAATGTGCCTCCTGCGTAAGGTGTTTGGTACGCAGAGAGGAAAGTTTAGAGAGCTTGAAATTCATTGCAACAGAGCACTACTGAACAGCCAAACAAGTCATTATCGTAGATGGTTTCCTGGTAGCGTAAAGAAGCAAGAAGGAGCCAGGGCTATTTCAGAGCAAAGTTGAAAACACTAATTGACTTTTACTCACTGGGAAAGAAGATGTAGCATGACAAATGGCTTTGTGGTTTGAATCATTAGAGAATGAGGAGAGAGTTGTTGGCTAATGGGACTCTACTGGGCAGAAATGGCTGTGTTAGGATTGCTGTGAGCAATTTGCAAGATGTGCTGTAAAGCACAGGAGGAGTCAGCCGGACCCCAGCTGATACCGTGTGGCCGGGCAGCAAGCAAGGAGGCAGTAGAGGGATGAGGCTAGAAAGGCTCAGAGAGAAACCAGGTAGCACCGGATGGTCGCCTTCCTCTCTGGGACGAGCAGTGCTGCGCAGATCTTCCTGGGGAGGTCAAAGATAGCCCTGCCTATCTGAGGAGCAGGCTCTGAGGACACCTGTGGTGTCAGAGCCTTGAGGGCACTAATACACCTTATTTGCCCCGACCAGCCCCACCTGGGCCCACAGCCTCTGCTCATTGACCAGGAGCTCTATTTAAACTCAGGCCTTGGGCCTTAGTTCTCTCCTGGGCTATGTTGTAGGTAGGTCTATCTCCAACCCCATCTCCTGCTGTTCCTGATAGGGCTCCCTAAATGTCCCCTGCCTTGATCAACTCTAGGGCTGTAGATAGACCATTATTTGGCCCCTGTGAAGCCTGCCCTGCTCAGGTGCTGTGGGACAGTGCCCCTCAGTGAGGGCACAGCCTGTGCTGGGGTCATCCTCAGCTCCTGGCTTGTCCCCCTTTATGGAGCATCTTCACTCCTGCTGCTTTCTGAAACACATGTTTTGCAGTGGGTCTTCCTGAGAAGGTGACTGGAAGTCTGATGAGCTGCAGAGGGGTCACCAGACAAGCCCTAGGAGGAAGGAGCTGCTCTTCTGTGTTGTGGCCTGTCTTCTGGAGGAGAGATGCCTTCTAGCTACAGCAGTCGAACACATTTATTTGTTGAAATAATAAGGTACTAGTCCAATGCTCCTTATTTCACATCATACGCATCAGGGTTTGTTCTAGCTGCTGAAAGAAGGGAGTTTGGAAATAATCCAAGGGTCAGTTTTCTAACATTAGACTGGAATTGTCTTTATTTACTTTTACAAAGCTGGCCAAGGCTCAAGGCTCTCTAATGTTATGTATCCTTCAGTAAACACAATTAACTGGAAACTCAGAAACACTGATATCATCTTTTCCCTTGGGACTGATCACTGTGAGCTGCTTTCTCCAGCCAGAAAATCAACTTCCTTTTCCCTAGGGTTTCAGAGTAGATGGAAATCCATTTGGTTCAAAAAAAAAAAAAGAGGAAAAAAAAAAGGGGGGAATAGGTTTGATGATGCAGCCTAGCTTGGCTTACTGCAGTAGTCATAGGGTAGCAAAGCTTGGTAAATGTGGGAAGGTCTGGATTGCGAAGGGCAGCTGCACTTCCCGTGTTGAAGCCTGGTTGTACAGAACCAGTGGGACCCTGCTATTCAACAGCAGTTCTGTGTTTGTCTCTGAGGCAGCCAGGTGGGATTGTTAGGAGCAGGATACACTGTGCACCCAACATTTAACTGAAAATCTTATATGTGGGTATCAAAGCTGTACTTTAGACTCCTGTTTTATCACCTCCTCAATAAACCCTTGTTGGGGGAATGCAAAAAGGCCATCTAGAGCCTCACCAAGGTCCAAGGCAGAGGTAAATAAGCTACATTTGTAGTAGAAGCTGTTCTAAGTGGTGTCATAAGCCCTTTCCGAGGTGATCCAGTCTAGTACTTCATGATCTTACAGCTTGAAAAAATCTTGTCTGCTGTCTAATCTAATGCTTACTTGCTGTAATTCAGGACAAATATTTCTTGTCCTTAACAAGCACGGACACACTGAACAGTTTATCATCTTGCTCTCTGTAACTGCAGCCTTTTATGGATGTGACATTTAGGTACTTCATGTATCGTTACTCTGCGTCCCTTTGGTCTGCTCACTTCTAGATTGAACAAACTCTTATTCTTCCATCCTGCCTTATAGGTCTGTGATCTGGACTCTCTCCACTTGGTCTGCAGCCTTCCTGAAGAGCAATACCCATCTTCCAGCCTCTTACTGAACGTATGAATGAGGCAGAGCATATTGATTATCCCACATATACATGTGTAAGAGATTCATAACAGAAATATTAAGGTTGAAGTGAAGTCTGAATTGGAATGTATGTGTAAACAATGGGGGAAAAGCAACAGGATGAGGATTAAAAGAATGACCTGTGTTGGTAATGTAGAGCACTGCTCCCAGGACCGGGTTCTTAGGATGCCATTCCTGGCTGTAAAACTGAAGAATGTTTTTATGGCATGACCAAAAGGCCTGCACTCCGGTAAGGCCACAGCACAGACAAGTTATCAGCAGAAGACCCCACATCCTGCCCAGAGAATGGCATGGAGGTTGCAATAGTTCACATACCATTGCTTTTCCTGACAGGCCACCGGGAAAACAAACGTGTCCAGACTAGGAGAAGCAGATAATTCTCAAATCTGGGAAGTTTAGCCCATGCTGTTGGTAGCAGGAAGGGCACTGTTTACAGCTTCAAGCTGGTGTACCTGGCTTTCTGCACCTCCTATGTCTTGCCCTGCCCTCAGCAACCTTCCCCTTCCATTCCTCCAGCAACACCAGGCTGCCCCAGCCTCTGCTGTTCTCTTGTGTGTACTTCCAGGTCTTTTGCTCTTTGGTCTCTGTTGCTCCTCCCCTGCAGTCTGACATCTTTCTTGTTGGTCTTGCAAACCTTTCATTCTGCTGCTGCATCCCGGCTGCGTCTGTCTTTCTCCCCAGCTGTTACAAGTTCACAGCTACGTGCTGTCCTATGCTTTTGGCTGCATAGTCCTAGTCCTGCTTCTCAGTGCATAGTGGTCCCAGGCTGGTTGCCTTTACCTCCAGGGAAAAACTTTATCTGCTTAACCGTGTAGTTGATTGAAAGCTTCTGTATCTCATCCATTCATCCTGGGCTGACCTTCAGCAGACTGTGTGGATAGCACACTCTGCTCTCCCTCCCTTCATTCCCTGTGCAGGATTGCTCTCATTATACATCTCCATGCTTTTCCTCATTACCAAGTCTGTATTTACGCTGCTTCTGAGCCCCGTGTGTGCTAGATACAGTACTGCTCTTCCATGGCTGAATGTTTGGAGATTCTGGGCTGATTGGGAAAGGGGAGGGTGTCTCCACCTAAACCCCTTGGAGGTCTGATCTGATGTACTTGCAGCTAAACAAAGTATTTGCTTCACTGAATTGTAAACTCTGGGTAATTGGGCCAGTTAGTTCATCAGTGGAGGTTGGTTGAGATAGCCATGTTTCTGCACCAGTACTGAAACAGGTTTCCTGAAAATACATTAGCACCTTCGGAACACAGAATAGGGCTGGGTAGAAATTGGGTGGAGTCTTGTCTGGGAATAACTTCCCTGTCCCTATACAATATTAACACCAGAGCACGTACTGTGGGTCAGCCTGGGATTCAGGGTCTGTCACTGTTTTGTTGTGATACCAAGCAGATACTGTTAGACTGAAGGACTTGCTGTACGGCTCTGTTGATCTCAGGCTGGGGGTAGCATATTTTCCCCTCGCTCTCTCATGAACAACTCCGGACAATATATGAAAGGGAAATGGAAGAGAAGAAAAAAAAAAAATCCTTCTGCTCTTAGAGCTCTGCCTATTCCCCATCCAGCCTCTCCTGCACATTACCTTGTGTGACTCATACAGAACAAAGATGAGTAGGATTTTAGAGCTAATTTCTTTAAAATTTGAGCCCACTTTGGTCTCTGCTGCTGACAGAGTACAACCTGTCTCCCCTACCGGACCAATGGGTTTTGGACCAAGTGCGTATATATTAGAGCATTTTAAAAAGCAGCAAAACTAGCACAGTGGGATTCAACGTCTATTATCCAGGAGCCATAAGTAAAGGCAATTTACAGCTGGATGCAGAAATATGGAGAAAAACAGAAGCAAAAGCCTCTCCTGTCAACACCAGATTTCATGCAGTGGAGTAACTCTATTAAGCTCAGCACTATCAAGTTGATGTACCTTGACTATGAAAGTACATGATGTGGGTGTCATTTGTCAACAGCGCTTGTTCCCTCCTAGTATGAGCATCATGGTGTGAAGTCCTTTTGACACACCAGCCCTGGGGATGTGGCACCAGGCTGAAGATGCTAAACTGAAATACGCTGGCCCTAGGGCAGTGAGTTCTTCAGCAGGAGCAGTCTGAGCTTTCATGAGAAATACCTCGAGCCATGCTTTTAGGGGTTACGGCACTGCTTGAGCAGGTGATGCCCTCGGTCCCACTCCTTTCTCTGTGACTTTTTTTTTTTTACTTTTTGTGATCGGGACGCAGCTGGCAAGACGGCTGGCCTCTGTGCCTCCTGGCTTACTTCCTTCGCATCTCATTGATCAGAGGCTGCTTCAAGAGCTGCTTATTAGCCCTCAAAGAGAAAAATCCTGTTGGAACACAATTTTTGCTTGATGCGGAAAGTGTCACAGCCCTCACGGGGAAGCTGCAACAGGACAGCTCTGCAGACCAATGGAAGCATGCCCAGGATGGTGCCTTTAGATTACTGTAGCACAGAGTCCCTCAGCATAACAAGGATATGAGCACTAGTGATTAGCAGACAAACCAGGCTTGAGGGCTTGTTTTGATTTCTGCTTCAGCCTTCCGATCTAACACACTTAATGTGCATCAGGGAGCAGGGCAAGGAGACACTTTGTTCTCATATCTTGCGAAGTCAATCAGTTGCATAATATGAATCACAGAGGCAGCAGGAACGTGATCAAGTGCAGAGAGGGGACACATCAAATGCTTTATTGTGGCCATGGGGAGGGGTGAGACAGGCCTCTCTATACCCAGCTTATCTTTCCCTAACTGCCTTTGAGCCTGTTTTTCATCAGCTGTCTGTCACTCTAAATACAGCTCAGACTGCAAGGTAGCTTCCCTTGAGCCCTCGTCTGTTAGAATAGGAGAGGTAAGCACCCCTAAAAGCCTCCAGAATGATTCGGAGAGTTTAAATTAGCCACTTCCTCTGCCTTATCCTCACAGCAGGGCAGGGATTGCTCAGGGGCTGTGCAGCGCTGCGTGCTGAGCCGAGCGCGGTTAGAGCCGGCATGCGTGACAGACAGCACCCGGGCAGGGTGTCACCCTGGCCCTTTGCTTCAAAGGGATAAACTCTAAGGGGAAAATGGCCTTTTTTCTTAAGATGAGGCTTCAACTTGGAGCTCCTGCAACTTGCAAGAGGTGTCTAGGCAGCTAGTCTGGTGTGGTGCGAGTAAGTTACTTTCTATGCCCTCCACATCCTTCTGAAGTTGGGCCACTGTGCAACCTGGAGTACCTGTCACACCATCCGAAGGAGTGCGAGCACCAGGTGTCATGGCAGCCTGAGCTCTTGGCTGTTTCCCCTCCTGAGCCTCCTGTTTTTCTTTCATCAACAGGTGCTTAAAAATTTTACAGATCTGTAGTGCTTATTCAAGGGTTGAGCTGCAGATGTACTAGCCCGCATCGGAAGGGACAGACCCTCCACTCAGGGCAGAAATTGCAAAACCCTAACTGAGAATGACCCTGAAAAAAGCCATATAGGTTTTTGGCAGCATCTGACAATGAAGAAATGCCTTATTGAAGTTTGATGCTGACTTAGAAAATGACAGATGACCAGTCTGTTCTCTCCCAGTGCAAGGTTTGACGTGATGCCTTACCAGATGCTCTGCGTACCTGCTGGAAGCTGAGCCCCACATATTTTGGTTGAAGGAAGCAGGGTTACAAGGTGGATAGCAGTGAGGTATGTTGAAGGAAGAGGGGGTAAAAAGAAATCACTCCAGCACAAAGCCTTCCAGGCATCTGCCACTGTCTCAGGCAATTTCCCTCTTTGCCTAACAAACAGCAAGAGCGTTTGCTGTTGAAAGCACATCTGAAAGCTGTGGGAGCATATAATGACTGTGAGGGGTTTCTGGGCTTTCTTGCTCCACTTTGTAAATTCATCTCTCATCCTTGTTATATTAGCACTATTTTTAGCTGCTCTTACTCAGAGAGAACATAAGTGATTCTCCATTATGAATCTCAAGCACAAGATAACAATAAAGACAGCTAGCGATGTTGCTGAGCAGAAGGGTCATGCTGGAGGCCCGTGCCTGGCATAGCTCCCCTGGAGATCCTACCACACTGTCCCAACGCACTGGGACACTGGTTTCAGCTCTCAGTGACCTCCCTTGCAGGGCGGCAAGGCCACTCAGTGCATGCATGTGCTCCCTCCAGAGACAGCCAAGTTTCCCTGGAGACCCTTGGCTGCTGGACACTGTTCCCAAGGATCATCTTGTCCAGATGCCATGGGATGTGTCCTCCTCCTTCCCACGGCTAATCTCTAGGGCCTCTCCTCACATAGCTTCCTGCCCTCTCTGTACATCACTGACCACTTTTTCCCCTCCTGCTCTCCTCCTTTCCAGCTCTCATGACCCCAGCCTTTCCCATTTGCCATCGTGGCTCCATCCTATTCCCCAGCCTCGCCTTCCCTCTACAGGCACCCCAAGATGCTGGTGCTCACGGGGCAAGGGAGGAATACAGCTGGGGTCTACTGGCAGCAAAGAGGCAGGACACGTCTCACGGAGCAGAGGTGAATGCAGAGTGCAGCATGGTCATGGTGTGAAGCTACCTCAGTGACAGAGGGAGAGGACAAGCAACGCCCAGGGAGGATTTGCTGGCTGTTGGGATATCGAGCATGTTTTTATGGGCATCTAGCGTGCTCCATAACGAACCAGGGTCTGTGCCTGGCAAGCCTTTCCAGGTGGGACAAGTCCCTGAAATTAGGCTGAGTGGCAATCTAATGTGAGGATTTTGTGGGGAGAGTTTAGCTGGACTGGCTGGGACTGCAGCATTATTTCACAAAATGGGGAAACACAATTTGTCAGTACTACCCTCACCAGAGGCTTGCAATTTCGTACGATGCACAAATAAGATAAACACTCCGTACTTATGGAATATTAAGCACTTTGTGCATGATGGCAGTCAATTTATACAGTGATAGTGCTGAACAGTACAACACCTTTCAGAGCCGTGCTTGTCTTTAGAGCTAACTTGTCTCTCCAGTCATCAGAAACAGTGCTCTGGGTCTGAATATACTTGACCTAAGAAAGTCCAAGTCCATCATATACCTTTGTGGCTCCATCTCTGAGATTATTCAAGATGGCATGTCCTTTGATTCTTGCATTATATCCTTAGGACCACAAGTCCTCTGTGGATGACGTTTAAGGATTACTGCGGTAGGTCTTGGTCAGATTCCTGTGTGATCCAAGCGATCCTGTGTTAGATGAGCCAGTTATGGATACTGGACACTTGATTCAAAACCGGTGTAGAAGCCTGTATTTTTTTCCTTCTGTGTTGAAACTTATTTCTAGCTGAATCACCAAGGCACGAATGTGCCTTGGGATAGCAGCTTGCAGGACTCTCACCTGCTGAGCCAGTAATTGCAGTCTTTAGCATCCAGCCTGCATCCAGAGCACCAGAAGGACAGGCAAACACGGTTTCGGACGAGACAGTAAGATCTCAGCCACGTGCATCCTGCTGAGAAGTTCAGAAGGATGAAATGTAACAACATGGAGCATTTATTTCTTTTTTGGAAAAAGCAGAAATTTCTAAATGATGAAGCATTAAATGTTGTCACTCTCAGCGTGATGCTGTGAGCGTCAGCTGCAGAGCACAGCCATGGACCATGTGCCATAGATTTTGCTCACACTTCTTCCTCTGACTTTTTTTTTTTTTTTCTTCTCCCCCTGTGGCACAGTGAAGCTCAGGTCTGCTTGAATTTTCAGCACTGCTGCAACATAAATTTTAAATAGCAAGAGGTCTTGGCAAAACAGAGCTTACCAAGCAATTACTGTTTTCCAGTAGTCTTTGCGTGTCTATTATATACTGTATGCATTCCTATGCAATCAGCTTCTGCAGCAAGTGACTTTTTCCCAGTGTAGCAATTCCACATTTTTATTACACTGGATGCTTGCCACTTGCAGTTTCATTCTGTCCAATTCACCTCCAAGACACAGATCAAGGAACTTCAGGCTAGGATCAGCTGTTTTCAGTGCAGTTTCATTTTGCTGCTTCCTTTCTGTGATTTCTAAACTAGCTGCGCATCAGGGCTGACTGATCCGTTGAATACCTGGCACCTTTTAGAATTGTCCTTCAGGCTGGGGCCGCATCCAGAGCATTTACTTCTACCCCAAGTCAACTCAGCCATTGTATGCAGCAGGCTGGCGTCACGCAGTGCTTTTGAACTGATGCTGTTTCTCTGCTGCAGGTGCTTGTCCTTGCTTTTGTGTTTCTTTAGCCTGCAATCATGATGCTCTGCAACCCCATCTGCAGACTTATCAGACATTGCCTTTTAAATAACTGGTATACCCTTGAGACAGGCATTGACAGATGCTTGCTGCTTCCAAGCTGCCTTTTGTAAGCGGGCTTAGAGAATTAAACAACTAAACTGTGACCAGAGCAGTAAGCAACGTGCTTTGGATGCTGAGCCATGACCCCATTGACAAAATGTCCCCTGGGCTTTGCACTTCTGAATGAAGCTGTAGCCTTTGTTCCCTGGCATGGGCCCTTGTGGTGTGGCAGCTCTAATCCTGCTCAGCCGCCACTGGAAAGAGAAGAGGGAAAGAAAAGAGGGAAAGAAGGAAGAAAGGTCCATCTAAGGTTAAGACAGTAGATCTCACTAGATATGCAGCGATGAAAGATTCAGCCTTGCAGCCTCTAACTTCACATCCTCTAGTAATTGTCTAGGCAGAAGATAGCTCAATCACATTAAAAAGTTGGGCGTTTTAAAGCTGTAGAAAAGAAGTCACTGCACAGCTGGGTTGCTAAGGTGCAGAAGGCATGAGGAGTGGTTTTGTTGTACACAGTACATAAAGGCGTCTTAATTTCTGACGCATGAACCCTCTTCCTACCTCCCTTAATGCCTCCTCCTCCTCTGTACCTTAGGGCACATTCGGGTGAAGCAATCAGCCCACGGGTGAGAGGTCCCCAGGCAAGGTGTACGCAAACCACTGACTGTAAGCTAACACAGTGATGGGCCCGCAGGGGTCAAGCTGAGCTGTCCCACCACCGCCCATCACAGCTCCTGTCTCAACAGGGGCTTTCCCGGTAAGCTTCAAATAGTACGTGCAAACACCTTGTGAAGAAGAACACCAAGGAACACAGAACTGTGTGTTTGAATCAACAGCAGCTAAATTCCCATTACGGTATATATCATGTCAAAATATGGAGTGAAAATACTTAGATCTGGTTGATGTCAAGGGCGAGATTGTTTGCTGTGGGCAGCCTGTGGTGCGTAGCCCGCTAGAGCCGCCTTTGCTCAGCGGGAGCAGCACCCACCTCTCGGGCGCTGTGCTTCAGCCAGGGTGAGTGGGCTGAGGAGGGGCTGGCAGCACCCCCACAGGACAAAACCAGCCGCTTCACAGGCCCAGGCACGTTTCAGGGACAGAAGCAATGGCAGCATTGGGGTCTGGCACTGGGAGACTTCCAGAGGAGCCGCAGGCAGAGCTGGGACACAGTGCAAGCGTCTGCTCAGTGTCCCTTGAAAAAGACCAGCCAGCGTGTCCCTGCTTGGGGGCTACACAGCCCTGGGGATGATCTACACAGTTTTATATCAACAAAGTGCAACTGTCTTGCGCTCAGATTCTTGGAGGAACAGGCTAAAGGGCTCTCAGGATAAAAAGAGGTCATTTTTCATACATTTTAGAATAAAAAGAGAATGGAAGAAAGCCATGGTCTAAGAGGGGGTGAGCTCTATAGTCACAGAGCTATTAACCTTTTGATCAGTGCAGGAGCACTATTAGTATGGACGACAGCAGGCTCATTTGAAAAGGTGGTGATATAATTGATACCAGCTGATGTGATTTAATGGAAAACTAGACCTTTTCTAATGAGCTTAATAGTGCTTTTATGAGGGAGTTGTGCTGGTGAAATAGATTTATAAATTAATATGACTTGCTATCAATATTTGGCTTAAAATGACATAAAATCCATATTAACTGGACTAAAAGTGGCTAAATGAGACATTTCGAAGTGGTTTTAGTGTTGGGAAAGCATCAGTAAGCAGGCATATGTTGGCTTGGTTTGTGGTCCAGTGTTATTCAAAACTTTCTTAGTGATTAAGAGGAAATGTTTAAGGGGCTGTTAATCAAAATGGATGGTGAGACAGAGATTTGGGAAACTGGAAGGCAAATTACTCAAATTATAGCTTTTTCTGTTGTCTGATACCCATAAACAAGAAAAATAGCCAGGCAAAAAAATCCCACTTATTTCATTAGCAAACCCAAACCAGGAGGAAAAAAAAATCCATTTGGGCAGAACAAAACTCTTCCTTTGATACAAGACAAAATATTTTCTTCTGAGTTGTAGGCAGGAGAAGCAGACAGCCCAAAACCAGAGGGTTGAAGCAAAGAAAAACCCAACCAAAACCCCCAAAACTTCCAAGCACTTAGAAATGGCACAAATCCACTGATGTTGTCGGTGCATATATAAGTAGAAAACACCTGAGAGCATGGGAAAATTGTATGAGTTGTACATTTGACTGTATGAATTGCGTGAATTTAGGGCTGAATGGGTGTGCTAATGTTTACAGAGCATTGCTTCAGAGAGGAGCAGGCTCAGGAAGAGCTACAACAGAAACCAAAGCTGCTTTGCCTTTAAAAGTTCATCTTTGCCTCATCCAAGAGAAGCAGAAAGGTGACTGGGTCACCCTGGAGGTAGATTCACTCGAGAAGGTTTCCATGTGAGCAGCGAATTAACCATGTGGCAGAACGGTGAGTCATCCCTCTCCTTGGGGGTAATTTGGGAAGAGGTGCTCTCTCCTCAAAGGCTGCATCTGGGGGCTGGTTGCAAGGACCTTGGCTGCGGTCACGCATGATGTCAGGCAGTGCACTGCAGAGACATGGGAAAGAATGATTTCCTCAGACTATGCTGTGGGACAACGTTTCTGGGAATCCCAGTGCTGGCTAGGGGACCCTATGGGGACAAGCGTGGCCTCACCATGTGTCTTTTAGAGAGGTCAGGCCATAGTCAGTGCCCTGGGACAGGAAACGTGGCTGCATGCAGTGTCAGGCACAGGCACGTGCTGAACTGATTCATCCAAACTCAGACCCAAATGGTCCTTCCAGGGCTCTCTGCTCCCAGCTCATTAGCAGTAATTCAATCAAAGCACATATGTATGTGGAAAAGATGCGGCCCTTGTTACTGGAAGGAAATCTTACCCACTAACGGGTGTACTGGAGAAGAAATCAATGGTGGGGCGTTGTGTTGGAAGGGACTTTGTGCAAAGAGTGCCTGGGGCTGGGGCATGGGAGGAGCAAATCAGGGAGTTCAGCACAGCTCCAGGCCCCCTCCCCACAGCAGAGCTCAGTGCCGGGGCTGCTCACGTGGGCAGAAGTGTCACCAGGGCAGCTGCTCACGCAGGGCTTCTGCAGCCTGGGCTTGTGGGGACCAGTGCCACCCTGGTTAGTGCTTCTCAGGGGTGTGGGAGCTGCTATGGTTTCTCCTCAATGCTGTCTGCAGAGCAGATCAGGGGCCAGACACATACTGGGATGGGGATGCCCATGAGCAACATGGCCAGTCTCCCCCTGTGCACCGGTGCCAAGGTGCCTGGCTGGCTTTGTGAGACGAAGAGGAGGATGAGGGGGCAACTGTTAGCTTCTGCAAAGCGGACCGGGGAGGGCAGCAGCGACAGGAGAGGCTCTGTCCCAGCAGCACATCCTCACAGCTCCCATGTCATGCCCTTCTACATTTTCAGTGACGCAAAGCAGCTGTCTTCCTTGCGCTCCCACTGCACCCTGCTCTGAGATGGGAAGGGACTGAGGCGGGAGAGCCCTGCGCTCTCAGGAGGGCAACAGCCTGTAGTAGCTCGGCTCTGGGCAATGACCACCAAAGCAGCGTTCCCCGTGCTCCCTGCCTCCGCCCACGGCCTGCCGCTTGGCTGTGGCTGAGCCGAGGGACACATCCCACGCGTGCTTGTGTACGGGGGTGAGCACGCGCGTGTGACGTGTTTCCCTAGCAGTGATGGTGGGAGGGAAAGCTCCGCTTTCATAACCTTGTCTCTGGCTGCTTGGGGAGGCCGGGCGGGGGATGCAGCAGGGATGAGTGGGTGAGGGACAAGGGATGCCAGAGCGGGAACCGCAGACATTTACTATCGTGCTGTCTCCTGTGAGCCCCTGGGTGCCTCCAAAGCACCGCACAGCCGAGAGGTGCGTAGGCCAGGGAGCCCCCCACCCCCAGCCCCCCACCCCCAGCCCATCCTCACTGCTGATTTCTCTGTGCTGCAGGTGAAGCAAGCCAGAGGTGACGTGACAGGCGTAAAAAGTGGTGTGAGCTGCCGCTTCCCTAACGGATAGGGAGGAGGAGATTTTGGTGTTGAGCACAGCACAGTCTGTGCCCTGGGAGAAGAGGCCTGACTGTGAAGGGTAAGAGATGGAAGGGGGTACTTTTGATTGGGGAGCAGCTGGAGCAGCTAAGAGGATATTAATCTGCAACAGCTGGGAAACACAGCTTAGAGGAGAAACAGTAAGCAAACCCAAACTCCTCGCATGGGGGCCAGACTGAACCAATCTGTGTTAATGAACTGGAAAAAGGGAAATTTCAGCTGCAGCAGTTCTAGGAGTCTGCGTACCCAGTCCAGGGAGGATGGTCTTAATTGCAAAGGCTTTTCAGCTGGCTGTTGTGGTGGCTGTGTTAGAAATTTCTTATTACAGCCTGCTTACACAGAAGTTGGTGAAGGCAGAATGTGACTTGATGTTGACAACACCAGCATTCGAGTGTCATTAGAGCTGCGCAGTGAACGTGCTTACAGTCCACAGAGAAGTGTGACGTTCCTAAATCTGGTTATGCGCCAATTTGCAGAGAAATTGCAGAATTTCTGTGTTCTGCACGGAGTTTCCCTGCCCTAGCAAGAAGCCTTTGGGGCCTTCCTGAGCCAGGAGGTCAGGCTCTGGCTGCCAGAGTTAGGGGCAGGGTTAGACCTTGCAGACACCTTGACAGTGTCGGCCAGCTGAGCTCTTGAATTGCTTGAATGAATGTGCTGCAGTTGCACATGAACAGCAGTAACATTGCACAAGTTTGAGGTTAAAATTAAATTAATTCAATTAAATATTTAGCAATTAATTAATTAGTTAAGTTTTTTCCCTGTTGGCCATATTCTGCCATTTGGCTTCTCTCCTCCCCAAACAGAAGACATCAGAGAGCTTTGGCACCAACTCTGCCAGTGCTCAGTCACTTCCTACAGATCCACCCAAGTGCTCTCTGCTCACCAACACTAAAAACACAAGGGGATTCACTTAGGTAAAGTTTTACACTGCCCTACACTGGACCTGATTTTTAGTCCAAACAGCGCAGGACGTGCAGGCATGTTGCCTCAGGTTTGGTGACAGGATAGTCACATGCGTACAAAAGCATTTTCAAGTTAGTTAGAGCATTGCTTTTCAGCACACAGTTAATGATCTGAGAGGATGCAGTATGCCAAGGCAGGTGAACGAGTCTGGGATTTGGGTTGTCTGTGCTGCTGGCTGTAGGCACGAGAGATGCAGGAGGGAAGAGCTCGCCCTGCAAGTTCTGCAGGTCGTGGGCAAAGTAAAAGTTTCTGGGAAGAGGGAGCACAGCAGTGGATAGCGTGGGCAGACAGCCTGCTGCTGAACTGAAACTTCCTTATTTCACAGCAGGAGCAGGACTGAAGTGCAGCAGACCATATGCATGTCCATCTGCGCAAGGCTTTCCCCTCTTTTATAATGATGGTACAGGCTGTGCTGAGCTGCGACTCAATAAATATCATCCAATTCTCTCTCTCCAAAGGGACAACTTCCTTCTGCACCCTCCAAGGGCTGAGGACAAGTGGTGTAGCTGGAGTCATTCTGCTCTGTCTTGGGACTACAGCAGAGCCAGGTAGTGCAGTCACTACCAAACATCCCCACAGCCAGGTGTTCCATTGGTTCATGCTTTAGCACAGTGTAGCCTCAACGCTGCCAAAGTCCCCTCTGGACAGGCGCACTTATGCCTATTGTTTTAATTAATCGTCTTCCCTTGGGGACTCCCAAGTCCCAAGGTCTAGCTTTTGATTAGGGGCAAATGCAAATGGATAAGTAAGGTAATGCAGTGATACCCATATATCTAAGGCAGCCGTGTTGTCAACCTCCTATCTTTCTTTTCCCTGCACATGTACAAGCTGTCCCCAAATATGTGTGTGCCCGGACACACACATTTTGTATTCCGATAGTGATATGCCCCTCAGAGCTTTTTTTTTCAGCCTCACCAAAGGCTTATGTCCACATGCCTCTAGAATAAAACAGGACAGTCTCATCTGCCTGCATAGTTCCCTGGTAAATTTACATTCTTCTTTCCTCAGAGCTCTGGTTTCTGCATTTATTGGGATTATGGAAACCTTTTGTGTTTCAAATTTTTGTCCCTTGTTTTCCCCAGGTTGCTTTAAATAGCAGCGGAAAATGAACAGAGCAACCAGCAAAGCTCATCTCACTTCTCAGAATTTATTCTCTGACCCTTTTTACTGTCTGTGCCCCTCTGAAAATCTCCTCCAGCTTTTATTTGCACCGTTCCACCTTTTGCAATAGAGGAAAGCCCCTGAAGCTTTTTCCATCCTTTTAAAAGAATCCACCCCTGCAGCCATACACCAAGCTTCATTTCTGGTAAGGTTTTCAATCCCACTCGCTCCTTTGTCTTTGCTTATACGTCACCCTCTTCTTCTTGGGTGGGCAAAAAGGGGACGGGTGCTGCCGCTGTGCTGACTCCTGACTGGGTCACCCAGTGCTGCTGGGCTGTCTGGGCTAGGCTATAAAACAGAGCCAAGGCAGCGCAGCTGGCTTAGAGACGAGACTGAATTCTGCAGACGGCGAAGGACCCGCACGCAGCCTCTGCCGCCTCCTGTGTTGTTGTTTTTCCTGGAATACAGACCCGACCTCGGAAGCAAGATGTGCAAGGGACTCGCTGCGCTGCCAGCCACTTGCTTAAAAAGGTACTGTTTATTTCTGAGCATCTGTTAATGGTCTTGTTAGTCTAGAGATACACTGATGTATTGCACTTTCTGTTTGACGCAGAAGTGGCAGATTTGGCTCCGATTCTTTTGTAAGATTAGACACAAATGATTCTTTACAGGCTTTTTGGCTTTTTTTTTCTGTTAGTCAGAAGCATAATTGCATAAAGGTTTTGTATTGAGCTGTGGGAACTCTAAACTCATCCTTCCCTTCAGCAAAACAAGCAGCTCTTAGCATTGCTGTATTTTGATATTCCTGTCATCTGCTTCTGCTGCAAGCTTTGCACCCCTTTTCTCCTTCGAATCCTTTCTCTGATGAATTTTCTTTTCCTGATTTTTTGAGAGGGAGCAAGGCAGGCAGGATATAAAAAAAAAAAATTGAGTGTAATTCTGCAAAACGCATTCCAAATGCAGAAACCCAGCCTGGCAGGACCAGGGTCCCCGGCCACCAGCAGGCAGGGCGGGGATGCGGGCCAGCCCAGGGCACCGCGGATCTGGATGTGGCACCAGCCGGTGTGGGGTCAGCCTGTGTCCCCTGGGTGTGTACTGATGGTGAGGGACCAGGTCAGGCTGTCCCCCCGGGGCACGCCGGTGTGGGGCTGGTGTGGGGCTGGCCATACACCCCCACTGCGCAGTGCTGATGAGGGTGGGCTGAGCTGTACCCTTGGCCTGGGTGCAGGATCTGGCTGCAGCCCGGTGTGCAGTACTGGCCAGGCATCCCAGTGCTGGCAGACTGGAGCCTTTACACCCCCAAACATGCCCTCAGCAGCATAGTCTGCCCCACAGCCCAGCGTGAGGGGGTCTCTATACCTTCAAGGGGGCCTCAAACCCTTCTGGAGGGGTGTTACTCCCTTTCAGGTGCTATGGGGACTGGAAACCCCCTGCAGGGTGGCCCAGGTCCCCAGAACGGCACCGGCCCCACAAAACTCCCTGCTCAGCCAGCCCATGCAAATTGCATGGGTCTCTGATGGCGCAGAAATACCTTTCTGGCTGCTCCTGCCCCAAGGAGCACTCCTGAGGCTGCTTCCCAGTGGCTGTGCAATGGGGAGGGTTGGAAAAGTACAAACTAAGACTCAGCCTGCTCCCATCTGGGAGAAACAGCTCCCCACTCATGGTGGATTTGAAAGCAAGTGCTGAAAAAGTGAGGAAAAAATATTGACAGCTTCCCCCCCAGTTTGCAGGAACATTTGATGGGGGGAGGAGGGGAGGACATTTGAAAAAAATGCAAAGGAAAAAAAGTTTGCATGTTTTAACCACCTCTGTCCAGGATTCCCAAGAAAATCCCTCTCTCCCAGAAAGCTGCGGGACTCGCCGCAAGCAGCAGTGTCTTGTTTGCAGCCCGCGTCTGGCAGCGCAGAGCAGCCAGTGTCTGCCTGGGCAGGGCCTCAATGTTGGCCCTGGTCAAAGGCACCCTGGTCTAAAGAAGCTATGAGGTTCCTTTGCTCTCACCCTGGTGCTGGAGTTGTTAAGGAAACATTTATGAGCACAAGCAAGCAGTGAGATAAGATATGGCCGGGACCGCTGACAGGGTGCTATGGCTGGAGCAAAGAGCAGTGCTGGGAGGCTGAGCAGCTACTGGAGCTCAGCCCTGCCGCAGAACCTCTTGCTCTTTTCCAGGCTCTGTTCTGAGGAGCAGGAGAAGAATTTCCCGCTTACGCAATCGTTGCACCCTGCAGCAGGCCAGGGCTCGTGCCCCTGAGCAAGCAGGACTGATTTATCTGCCCGCTCATTCTTAAACTGAAAGGAAATCCAGAGAGATGCTGAGGCCAACACCAGCTGCATATCTAGGTGCTACCATCAGGCAATGATTGTCCTGAGCATGCTGGAAAGCAGAACAAAATTAGGTATGCCTCCTTGTAGGAGCTCGCCATGGAGCAAGGGAGTAGCTTGCGGTCAGTGTGGGCTGGTTGTGGTGAAGCTCCCAGCTTGTCCCCTAATCTCAGCCCCATGGTCCTGCTCCTAGCCCTTCGCTTCCTCCCTTCCCTCTGCGTCACGGGCAGCTGCTTGGTGGGGTGGCCTGGCACGGCCCCACTGTTCCTGTAGCTGGGTGATGAGGTGGGGAGATGGCAAGAGCCACAGGAAAGGATTAGTAAGCGTGTAAGAACTGGACACGGGTAGCTGGGCAAGTCAGCTCAGGGAGAAGTGACACATTTACAGCACGGTGATGCCTTTCTATCACAATATTTTAACTGTAAACAATCAGTAGGAAAACAGCAGCTTCTCCCCCTTTGTCAGCCTTTCCTCGGGGGTGATGACCTCAGCAAGAAAATAGTGCTGTTGAACGTGAAAAATTACATCTTTGACTTTGTTGTACTTGTGTAGCCGCAGAAATGTGGCTACACAAATGCTGTGACCTGCATTTGTTTCACCGAGTAATGCTGAATGAGCTTATTGCAGGTGAGGAGGCTGCAGAGGGAGTTGTAACGCATTATCTTCATCTCGTTCCTGAATTGTTTCTTTCAGTGCCAAAGACATGAAGCATCGTCTGGGCTTCTTGCTGCAGAAGTCAGACTCCTGTGACTACAGCTCTTCCCAGGGCAAGAAGGAGAAAATATCTTCAAGCCAGAGGTAAGAGCAGATGCTGCCACGTAGTTAAGCCCAGACTGCTGCAACATGCTGTTTTCTCCTCCACTGAGCTAAACTTCATTAGCGTTTCTGGTGCTGCTTCCCAGTACCTCCTGAACACCTGTGTGTTTGAATCTGGTGTGGCAATAGTCCTCAGGTACGGATATTACCTTTCCGTGAAGAAGGTTGTACTAGAGGTCCCTTTCTGCCAACGTTTCTGTGAGTCAGTATGCATGTACACGTGGAAGGACTTGTGCAGTCTCCTGCACAAGGGAATCATAGAATTGCCTAGGCTGGAAGGGACCTTTAAGATCATCAAGTCCAACAATCAATGTAACACTGCCAAAACCACCACTAAAACACTTCCCTAAGCACCACGTCTACCCGTCTCTTAAATTACGCCATCACAAGACTCAGTGCAACTTGACACATTGCAGTATCGGCAGCACTGGCTCTTTGAGTTGGATTTGTGCAATGGTCCGCACAGCTGCACAGAGATATTGTCAAAGAAAGCAGAGAGAGCAGCCTGTCAGGGTATCACTGCTCTCGCTGAAGTGCAAGTAGATTATATCCTTTCCAAGAAGGAATTCAAAGGCCAGGATATGCTCCTGGAATAAATGAGCCCTAGGATGCCCTGGTATAGTAGGGGGAATGAACGCAGGATGTGCAAACATGGTTTCCGGTTCTCACGTTCCTCTCTTCCGTATAGCTACTGTTCCCCTGAAAAGTTAAAGAAATTGGCCCTGCAGAGTTTACTGATATGACCTGGAAGAGTGATCCCAGGTCCATGCCCCTGTGAGAGATGCAGCCAGTCACAAAATAAACACAAAGCTCGCAACAATTTTTCCAGGAAAATTCATTTCCAGCCCGTGGCTGGTGATGGGGATTGCAAACTGGAATTTCTGTAGATTAGATCTGGGATTCCCAGGGGTCTCTGTAAACCAAGCAGACATTTCCTTCTTGGTCTCTTGTGTATGCTTTTATAACAATCAGGGAAAGAGATTTTCTAATGGTACGGAGCAAAAAACCAAATTTGTCCTTTCTGTACTCCCATTAAATCTTCCCTATGTTTCTCCCTTTGTGTCCTTTTAGGGTTAGCCAAGAGGAAGTCAGAAAGTGGGCAGACTCTTTGGAAAACCTGATCCATCATGACAGTAAGTAAAGAGGTCCCTTCTGCTGGAGATGTTGAGGGTGCTGCCTGCGGAGTGTGTGTGCTGAGCAGTCCCTGGAGGGGACGGGGGACATTATGTTGTGTCTTTTAGCAGCACACAGTAGCTCCTGTGGGCAGACAGGCCTCTGGGAGGGGTGGTGAAGGGTGCTCTTGGTCAGGTCCAAGAGACAATCCCAAGGTATCATGAGTGGGGCTTTGGCCTACGGCTGAGTTGTCCCTTTTGTGAGAGCAACTGGTTTAGCCCCTGTACGAGGAGGGGACAATACTGCAGCAGACAATTAACAGCGGGTTAAACAAGAGCCAAAAAGTGGAGAAACTGTTTGCAGCTGAGCCCATGGGAGACTTCGTCTTCCTGTCGGTTCCGGGCTACACTCACGTCCTTGAGGTTTCCATCGCGCTGTTCCCAGGGCTTGAGATTCTGCGGCGTGTGTTGGCTGTCTCCTCGGGTCCTCCTGGGAACACGCAAGTTGCTTGTGTTCTCCTGGCTGAGCCACTGAAGGTCACAGTGGGGGAGCAGGCAGCTGAGGACCCACATGTGACATTCCTGTGGGGCCTGTCTGAATTCCAGCCTCCCTCGGCATGCATGAGCGACTGCCGTGGAGGCAGGCAGCTGTCCCCAGGGAGCTGCTCGTTCAGCTCTGGGAAGGAGAATGCAGAATTGCTGTTTGCTGGGGTTCATGGGTATGACTATCCGGGACCCAACGCTCTTACCTGATCTGGTTTTCTTCTAAACAATCTGTAGGAGGACTGGCGGCTTTCCGTGCTTTTCTCAAATCTGAGTACAGTGAGGAAAACATCGAGTTCTGGGTCAGTTGTGAGGACTACAAGAAAACCAAGTCACCAGCCAAGCTCAGCCCCAAGGCCAGAAAGATCTATGATGAGTTCATCTCAGTGCAGGCAACAAAAGAGGTATGTGCGCAGAACGTTTCTTGAGCAAAGGTATCACCCTAAATCCTGAACCAGGCCAGCAGCGCGGGGAAGCAGAGACCTGGTAGTTTCACAGGAGTTGAAGGATGCCACTTCTCTGTTAGTTAGCAAGCAAATGGTGTCATTTTTATTGCTTTCATATTCAACTTGGATAGAGAGAAAGTGAGTTTAATTACAATCACGTGGCCATCCCATGTGCAGACGCAAATGGGAGAAGCCCGAGAGGACTATGATTCCCAGTGTTCCAGCTGCTCCCATGCAATTTTTTTGTTTCCTGGCTGGCTGCATCCCAGAGGGATATGTGCCAGTCTCCCCTGACAGTTCGTCTGGCAGCAGAGATGCGCTGGTATCCAGCTGCACAGATTCTGCCAAGGCTACAGGGTGTCCAACAGCCATTTCAGACCACTGCCCATCAAGGACAGCTTAAACACGCTTGGTGAAGAGGCGCTTGGGTTTGCCTTTACCTATGCTAGCCACTTCTGGGACAGATTCTACTTACGCTGTCCCTTTGGCCCACAGGTGAACCTGGATTCATGCACACGGGAGAAGACGAGCCATAATATGCTGGAGCCTACACTGTCCTGCTTTGATGAGGCTCAGAGAAAAATATTTACCCTCATGGAAAAGGATTCTTACCGCCGTTTCCTCAAGTCCCCCTATTACCTGGACTTGGTCAGCCCACCCGGTGCTGGCTGTGGGCCCGAAAACTGCAAAAGGAGCCACACTCACACCTTAGACTGCAACTCTAACATCATCTCTCAGTGTGCCTGAACCTGCAGCAAGGCAGGAGCGGGCTGGGCTCTCGCAAGAATATACGGCAGCAAAAGCATTCATTGGCATGAAGCAACAGAGCTGTCTCCAATAGCTGTCTAATGTCCCAGTTGTATCCCATGTCATGCAACAGCCAGCATTTGTAACCCCAGCCAGGCTCAGTTTGTGTAGCACACCCTCCTCTGATTCCATCAGCGTAGGAGCCCTGGAGTCTGTGTCTGACATGAAAGCTGGGTGCAATCCTCGCCTGCCCGCTGTGTCCCTGGCGAGCCCTGCGAGCCCAGGAGAGCGGTGGGAGAGCACGTCCCCAGACCCAGCACTACCCACCGAGGGACCAGACTTGGCAGTGTTGCAGTGTGACACCTAGCAAGGAGCAGGGGAAAGAGGAGCCAAGGGAAGCGCCGGGGACTGTAATCTCCCCTTTCTAATCGGCAAAAGCTTAGATGAAAAGGACCTCCTCTGGTCCTTAGCTGTTCATATAGCTCCCAAACATCTAGGCTTTCAGCAGTATTTGATCAGAACTCAGGCTGTGCTGCATTACGGTAATCAGGCATAGGAAGATCTCCTACTCTTTCTTGAAGGGAGACCAAACCTTTTCAGACAAACAGCCTCCTTCAGTCACCGCAGCTACAATCGCAGGGAAGCTCTCCCCTCCGGCTGCTTCTCTCTCTGTAGCATCTAGTTTCTGCTGGCCAAGGATCTTTCCTAGGGCTGTACAGAGCTATTATTTTGGGAGAGGTTCATTATTTCGTATATTATTAATTGTGTCCTTCATGCTCCCAGGTTTAATACCATAGCTGAGCAGAACAGAAACGTGTTCTTTCTCTCCCAGACTGGCAGTTGTATATTACCAACTCTGGGAGTGCCATCTGCATTCAGGTTTGCCTGCCCTGGCTTGTACGCGGAGCAAGTTTGTGATGGAATAGGACCACTACCACGACAGCTGGGGAGGAAAGATCCTGCCTGGGAGTACTTGAAAATGTACTTTTTTTTAAAATGTTATTTGTGTCAGTTTATAATTCAGTAGTAGCATGACTCCCTTTTTTCCTGAAGATGGCAGGAGGAATGTGTCTGTCTCATTACTGCTCCTGGGCCTTGCTGGAAGGTAGCTTACTTTTTAGTTGCTGAGGTTAGACATGGCCTTCACTGGAAGCTTTGGGACTGACGCTGGCCTGCAGTTGGAGGCACAAGGAACAGATGCAGGGCTTGCTGTCTTGGGCTGCAGTAGTGGGTATCGCCGGCCAGCAGCGGGGACTGCCTGCTCTGAGCAGTCCCGTGGCTGTCGGTGACACCTTCCCCCAACCCTTGGTCTCTCCTTAGTTGGATATTGCTACTCTGACAGCCGTGTGTTCCTCACTCTGCATCCCAGTCCAGACAACAGTTCTCACACCGGGGTTTTGTCATGGCAGGAGGAGGCCATGGTTCTCCAGTTGGCACGTCCAGGCCCGCAGAGAAACATCTCTCTTGACATTTGCTTTGTTTCATATTTATTAGATTGTACTGACACATACCACCCGTGCATGTTCAGCTAAGAGATGGAGAGGCTTGCTAAAGCTCTGAACATAGCCAAGCATGTGGCTATCTTTTATTTTCCCCTGGTACTGGGAACTCTTGATAACTATTGCAAAAACTGTATTGATATTTAAATAACGATGAATACATTCTAAATAAAAATGTTTGCATTAGTCCCTTCTAAAATGCCATTGTGTGAACCAAAGAAAATGCATGCAGATGCAACTCATTGGCCAAGGTTACTCTAAAAAGTCATTTTACAAATGGCTTCACTCGGAGGTTGTTTTAAATTACGGAAAGATAAAAACAGCCATTATATCCTTCAGGTACCCTTGGCATCATGAGCCTGGGGGATGCTGGGCTTTTGGGGGTCCATGCTGTGCCTGACAGCGAGCTCAGCACAGGGACCACCATCCTTGCCGAGGGGCTGGGGTGAGCAGGAGGCCGCCTTGACAGCTTTGGAGGGGGGAATGTGAAGGAGCACCTCCTCGCTGCAAATGTTTTCCCACCCAGAGCTCCAGGGGGGAACGTGTTTTAGCTCAGAGCTCAACCTGTCCCTGAGCCCGAACCCTGCGAGTGGGGAGCTGCTGCCCAAAGGCGGCGTGGCTGGGGACAAGCAGGGCTGGCTCTTGCTCAGCCCCTGCTCCTGTAACCACCACGGCAGCTACTGGCCTGTGAGCCGACTCTGCGAGCCAAAGCCCACGGCAACACCCGGGCAGCGGGGCTGGGAGTGCCTGTGCCGCACCGGCACTGAGGAGTTTCCTCTGGACCAGCCTCCTGGGGTGATATTCTCATTCCCTTTTCAGTTTCCTGAGAAACCGCCACAACTGTTGCAGCAGAAAGAAGCTCTCGGAGGCCTTTGGTCTTGTCAGGGCTTTTGGGCACAAGTTTTGGGAGGGCCCTGTAGAGGGTAAGGAAACGCCGCACCATCAGTACAAAGCGACAAAATGAATAGTCCATCGAGATAGTAGCAGAAATACATGTTTATGTGTGGATTACTGAGTGGTACAAGAATATGGGTTAACAAAACCAGTTCCTCACTGCACACCAGCACTCCGCGTCTTCCCCACGTTAAGATCTGTAGTGGAAATCACATGGAGAACACCAGACTGAAAACCTGCTGCTCATGGGTGTGAGGAGCCCATCCCTCCTCTTGACCTTGCTTCAGCCCTTGGCCATAGCACTCAGCACACTCCTGGAGTGACCGAGGAGCGCGGGGAGCTTGGGCGAGCCCTGGGACACCCTCAGCTCCCCGTGGGCAGCTCCCGCCCCTGCCTCACCGACTTTGGCGGTCCCCAAGGCTGGGACTGGGCAGCACTAGCAGAGCCGTGCCTCGGCATGCTGGGGGGGGAGCTGGGTGATTCACACCGTGGCCGGTGAGGTGCAAGGGTCCAGGTCACTGAAGGAACCAGAAAACACAGAGCAAACGATCCCCTGGCGTTAATCCAAGGGGTGCGGCTGTGGGGAGCCCTCCTCCGCATGTCCCCGTGGTGGGGAGCAGGCTCCAGGAAGGCACGGAGGCAGCGCCTGGTGCCCGGGGACCCCGGCTGCAGCATGGGGTTGCCTTGCCCCACGGCAGGGGTTGGGGTCCCTCAGCACAGGACCTGCCTTCTGCGCCGGCTCGGGCACCTGGACACGTTGGGGCTGCAGGCAGCCAGCAACCACGGGCACAGGATGATTTCAGAGGATGTTTTGGAAGATGCACCTTCACGTTCACTTGGATGGATGGCCAAGGTTTCCCTCAGCGGGGTCTGGGACGGCGCTAAACCCACGCACGCATTTCTGTGACGGACCCCAAGCACAATATCCAGAAACTCTGCTTTTTGACTCTCTGACTCACTGGGGATCCAGATGTCCACATTAAGAATATGTATGTATGTATGTTAAGGAGTGTGTGTGTATACATATATATGGCTATAAGGATACAGATGTACCATGTTGTGTGTATAGTGCTTATACATATGCCAAATGAGAGCAAGAGCAATAAAATATATGAAGTATTTCCTACCAGAAATATGCTGGTTGGTATCAGCCCGACAGTAAATACCTCTGGGCGTGTGGAAAGCTCGGCTGTGGGGTGGGTACAGGCATTGCCGCATTTCTGGGGTGAACCCACCTGACTAATTAGCCAAACGACCCTTCTTCACAAACACAACTTCCCAAGAGCTCCGAAACGCTTCGGGGGCCACATTTTATGGCCACCTGGTAGCTCACCAGTACCTGTTCGATCATCCCTAAAGTAGGCTTCCAGCATTTTAGCAGAAACCGAGCTGGGGAGGGATTTCCAATAGAGCTGTTTCACCTCTCCTGAATCCAGCCTCCACCCTTCTTTTTGGCACGTACATACCCAGACACCTTTTCCCTGCCCTGCACATTGCTGTTGCGGCTAGTGACGTCTCAGGTTTTGATGGCACGTAGCAAGCCAGCCTCCAGCAGCATCCCGGCGTTGGCCTTTAACTGTGAATGGTGTGAGGGTGCCTGGAAATAGCTGCCAAAGGATTAAGTAAAACTGAAAGATCTGGGTCTTTCTGCAGGGCGGCCTGTTTGGTTTTGCATTTCCATGAGTCACACCGTGAACAGGGAGCTCGAACATGCTGAACCCAGTTATCCTGACACCAGTTCGTGGAGACGTTAGGAGGGTGCAGGGAGCACGTGTGGGCAGAGGCGGTGGCAGCACCCTGCGGCGGAAGGGCTGGCCAAGCCCCCGCTCCCGCGCCCCGGCCCTGCTCCTGCCTGCTCCTTGTCACCCACCAGCTCTGGGCCGCGGGCGCTGCCGGGGGGATCCTGTGCCCTTTCGACGGGACCCTCCTGCCACTCGTGGGCTCCTTCGTGGCTCTTTGGGGCTGCCCAGGCTGCCTCCTCATGCTCACCCCGGAGGAATGCCCCACGAGCATCACCCACTGCCGCTCCAGCACCGACTTTCCCAGGCCACTGGCTCCACAGAGAGCGGGGTGGGGGGGGGAAGTCACGTTTGTGATGGCCCCCATCCTTCCCCTGCGCTCCCCATCCCTGCCTGGAAAACACAGCCCACTTCCTGCAGCTCGGGATGTATTTTTCTTCGTCTCCCTAGCGACAACGTGTAAATATTTGGGGCTGGTGGGGTTTTGATCAGATTTTGAAAGTCTTGCAGAGGCTGGCAAACCCGTTGTTTATGTTATTGCCTTTCGCATGGAGTCTCATGACTTGCAGTTGAGGTTGAGCAGCCTTGGGGGGGGTGAGGGAGTTGGCTGGTCCGAGCTGCTGCCTTCTGGGAGGACGGTCGCTTCTTATTTTGCCCGCATCTGTCGGGTTGCCGTCTGGGCGGGTCGATGCCCACAGCGTGCTCGTTGCAAGCCACGGCCCTGCGGATGCTGCACCAGGAAACCATTGCAGGCATGGAACATCCAGGCCCCACGGAGTGGGAGGTCATCGCATTCCCCTCAAGGCTGAAATGACACCCCAGCCGCCTTTCACGTACGCCCTTGGCCCATCCTCAGATGTGATTTCTTCTGGTAATGAACAGCAGGCTGGCTTTGAATCATTTGGAAAGAGCTGGTCGTTTTAAGAGACAGCCTTATGGAAACACGTGTCCTGGGCAGACGGGAGGAGACAGGAGGGAGAGATGCAGGCTACACAAACTCAGCGGAGTTTGCCATCTGTTCAAGAAGACAGGGGTTTATTTTTCATATTTCCAATGATGGTTTTGTGTTTGGGTTTGGCTTTTGGGTTGCTTGTCGTTTTTTTTTTTTTTTCAATTGGATCTGAACGGTTGCAATTAGCAGCATTTTTTTCCCCAGCGTGATTTTCCTCCCTCCTCTAATCGATGCTCCTCGATTGGGTTTGTGCAGAAGTATCGCTTTGGCGTGCCTGCTGCAGAGAGAAGCAACTGGAGCAAGAAACCACTGCAGCAACATCCCCAAAGCTGCAATCCAAGCACGCCACCAGCCACCAGCATTGCTCAGGGCTGCGCGTAGGCGCTGGGGACACGGGCACAGGCTGCGGGCTGTGAGCTCAGGGCGTCATGCAAGTGGTTGGAGCGAGCGGGAGGTCTGGGTGGCTAAACAGTCCCGGTGTTTTGAACAAACAGATCTTGTTTTATCCTCTTTACTGTCTTTAGCGTGAAGCAAACAGGCTGTCTCACAGGTCACTCCAAGCGGAGTCACTGGGGAAGCGGTGCTGCAGGCTCGCTCTGCCCACTCCTCGTGCCAGCCAGGGGCGCCGTGCGGCTCCTGGCTCTGCCGTACAGCCCTCACTGCCATCCCTGCCATAGCACCATCCCTGCCATAGCGCCGTCCCTGCCGTACAGCCATGCTTGCCGTAGCGCCGTCCCTGCCGTACAGCCGTCACTGTGTCTGCTGGTGGGCTGCTTTCTGAAGACAAGGTGATGCCAGTAGTGCAGTGGACATGACCCACCCTGCACCCTGGGGCGGCAGGCGCGCTGGACTTAGCCAGGGACGGGAGCACCCGTAGGGTACCCTCTGCAGCCTCAGCAACACCCTGGGAAGGTGGGAGGTGGGAGCGAGCCTGGGCCAAATCAGTGATATGGGCAAAACGGGGAGAAGAATTGTCTTATCCTAAGAAATCCCAAGAAGGCAGAGCCGGCACCTCAGAGGCTCCGAATAAAGCCGAGCCCCATGACGCCAGGGATGTGCCGGCTGCCCGAGTGGCTCCCGGTCACTGCAGGGCTGGGGCTGCTCCACTGCCCTTCTGGGTCCCAAACCCAGGGGGGATCACCAGGGCTTTCTGCTAATAGTTTTTTTTGTGGGAGAGGAAAGAGACTGTAAAAGAGGAAACACTGGGCCGTCTGACAGTCCAAAGCATGGGGGGAGATGTTTAGCAACACCCCTGGGTGCTCTTTTAGGGTGGTATCAAGAAAGCAAAGTGGCTGCGGGAGAAGGGGCAGGTGTTTAGACAGAAGCAGTGGGACCACCCGCGGGGAACGCCTCGCACAGCCCTGCTGCATTGCTACTTGATTAACTCCTGATAAAACTCCGACCGCACAAATCTGGGCAGGGAGTCTTTCTCCATCAGGGCAAAGATCCTCTTCTGGGCCATGTCAAAGCTGCTTGGTGATGGCTCTACCAGGTTCTTCATGGTCACAGCCTTGGTGAAGTGGTCGATGTTCACCTGTGATGGGAATGTAAGAGGGATGGGGACCCTGCCTTTGTGAGGGGTGGGTGATGACATCTCCCCTCACCTGCTCTGTATCACCAACAACCGTGCTGAGGTTATGGGGAGGGACTGAAGCAGGTCACTGGGGGAACTATTGGTGGCAAATCTGTAATGAAGGATGAGGTCTATCCTGCAGCAGAGGTAGCTCTGGGGTGAGGGCTACCACAGATTGTCACCCCTTGTGATTAACATGAGCTCTCCGTGGGGAGAGGGGGACAGGCATGTGCTGGAGGTGCCTGTGGCAGGAGGCAGCCCAGCAGAGGCTGAGTGTGTGAACAGGGGCACTGGGGCTGTGAAGGGTGCAAGGGCTGCCCCCCACTGAGGGTACAGTCCTCTGAGACACTCAGTATGGGGTGCCCTGCAGCCATCGCTGTCCTTTGGGATGGATGCCACCTGGGCAGCAGCCTCATCCCTCCCAGCACTGTCTCCTGCCCTGCAGTCACTGACCTCTTTGGGTGCCTCAGTCTGGATGAACTCCTCGTAGATCTTCTTGGCCTTCTCTGCCATCTTCACAGGTGACTTGGTTTTCTTGTAGTCCTCACAGGCCACCCAAAACTCGACGTTCTCCTCGCTGAACTCGGAGCGCAGGAAGCTGCGGAAGCTGGTGAGACCATCTGCGGGGGGAATGGGCCCTCACTGAGTGCTGTGGGTCCCAAGGGGCTGAGGTCTCGCTAAGCATTGAAGGGGTGGACATGGGATAGGGGGATGGACATGGGATGGGGGGATGTGAACTTACAAGGGTTTTGCAGGAGCTTCTCCAGGGAATCACGCCACTGCAGAGCCTCCTCCGGTGATGGCCTGAAGGGAGTAAAGAAAGCCCAGGTAGCACATGCTCACCCCACAACCCTGGTCTGGGCTCCAAGTTTTTAAATAATCCATAGGATGGTTAGAGTCAGAAGGGACCTTAAAGATCATCTAGTTCCAGCCACCCTGCCATGGGCAGGAACACCTCCCACCAGACCAGGTTGCTCAAAGCCCCATCCAGCCTGGCCTTGAACAGCTCCAGGGATGGAGCTTCCACAACTTCTCTGGGCAACCTGGTCCAGTGCCTCACCACCCTCAGAATTAAAAGTTTCTTCCTAATATCTAATCTAAACCTGCCCTCTTCCAGTTTGAAGCCATTCCCCCTCGTCCTATCACTACATGCCCGTGTAAAAAGTCCTTCCCCAGCTCTCCTGTAGGCCCACTTTAGGTACTGGAAGGCTGCTATAAGGTCTCCCTGGAGCCTTCCCTTCTCCCTGGAGCCTTCCCTTCTCCCTGGAGCCTTCCCTTCTCCCTGGAGCCTTCCCTTCTCCCTGGAGCCTTCCCTTCTCCCTGGAGCCTTCCCTTCTCCCTGGAGCCTTCCCTTCTCCCTGGAGCCTTCCCTTCTCCCTGGAGCCTTCCCTTCTCCCTGGAGCCTTCCCTTCTCCCTGGAGCCTTCCCTTCTCCCTGGAGCCTTCCCTTCTCCCTGGAGCCTTCCCTTCTCCCTGGAGCCTTCCCTTCTCCCTGGAGCCTTCCCTTCTCCCTGGAGCCTTCCCTTCTCCCTGGAGCCTTCCCTTCTCCCTGGAGCCTTCCCTTCTCCCTGGAGCCTTCCCTTCTCCAGGCTGAACAACCCCAAATCTCTCAGCCTTTCCTCATAGGAGAAATGCTCCAGCCCTCTGATCATCTTTGTGGCCCTCCTCTGGACTCGCTCCAACAGCTCCATGTCCTTCTTATGTTGGGCGCCCCAATATAATTCCTTCAAAATTCCCCTAAATTCCTTTAAAAATGGGGAGGACTGGAGTAACCAGCAGCAGAGACTGTTGCAGAGCGGGGGCGATGGTCGAGCAATGGAGATGCTGCTGCATCACAGCACGGGTACCTCTCCTCCCAGGGAGAGGTGAGTGCCAGGGCAGGTGGGGACAGGCCAATTCCCCTGTGTTTTGAGCAGAGATGTGGCTGAACCACACAGTAAGTCCCCTCTGCAGCCACGGGTTCCCTCCTTGCCCCAGCGCCCACATACAGGAGGGCAGAGCAGGGGCTCTGCAGGCAGCTGGGAAGCATCCCTATGGTTTTTCTGCTGGGATGGGGAAGGATGCTCCTCACTGGGGAGGGGCGGAGGGGGCCGGGTCCTGCCAGCCCTGCGCTGCCATGGCTGAGGTCAGCGCCCCTCCACCCCCACAGCCCTCCCACCCCCTTCCCGCGCCCTGCGGTGGGGCAGGACAGCAGCCTTGGCTCCCTCCCTCTCCAGTGAAAACCTTCTGTGTTTTACATGTGCGTGGCTTTTCCTCTTTTTTTTTTATTTTTTTTTTTATTTTGTGACTGAAGAGGGTTGTGGGGTTTTGTTTGTGGTTTTGGGTTGTTTTTTTTTAAGCCCTGAAGAGTTTGACCAAGCTGCCCTGGGGCACAGAGCTCCTGCCCGCCCTGCTGCCCACCACGGCCGATGCCCGGTGCTGGAGGGGAAAGGAAGCCCCCCCAAAGCCACCGCTGGGCTCGCTGCAGACCATCCCCGCTCCCCGCGGGTGGCCCTGCAGCTCAGGCTGGTTTTGCTGCCGCAGGGGCAGGTGTCAGGGCTGAAACCCTCTGGGTGAGCAGAGCATCCCTGGGTACAGGGAGGGAGCAGCGGGCAGGACAACCTGCCGGTCCTGGGGGCCTTGGTGCTTCAGTGGTGGGGCTGGGGTAAGTGCAGGGGCTCCTACCCAGCTGACGTGCCCAGGTGGCTCCAGGGGGAGGGAAGAACAGCAGAAACATAGGGCTTGCTCAGGTTGGGTATCCAGCCCTCACTTGTCATCAAACCGCCAGCATCCAGCAGTGAAGACCTTGACAGGGGAGCTGAGCTTTTGCTTTCTGGACCTCAAACTGCATTTGCACTTCCTATCAAGGATCAAAAGTTCTCCTTGCCCACATATTCCTCCCGGGTGCCTCCCCACCCCTGGTGAGGGGGAGCATCACTGCAGCGACCCAACACAATCCAGATTTCCTGGAAACTACCAAATTCACTTTTCCATTAGCTGACTGTCCCAGGGATGATATTAACTGCAGGTGAGATGCTGATGGGTGAGTGATACTGAGGCTGCACAATGGTGCAGCGCAGGAGGAAACAACTCCTCCAACCAGCGGGGAGTGAATATGTTCTCCAGCTTTCGGTGGGGACAGCTAATGGGGACAAATGTGTCTCCTTTGCAGAGGCATCCAGGGCACGGCAGTGTCTGAGGGCTCTGCCTGCCCTGCTTGGCCCGGGCAGCTCTCTGGGTGCAGCGCTGCGGTGGGCAGGCACCGCGCTGGCCAGTGCCCCCATATGCTGCACCCAGCAAAGTGCCTGCAAGTCTCTGTGGGCTTGTGTCAGGGTGAGCGGAGTGTTCTTCTGCACGTTGGGGTTGGGTGTGGGGTTTGTTGTGGGCTTTTAGCAATCCCTTGGTGGAGGGTTGATAGTTTAGAGTAACATAGCCCGGGCTGAAGGGGAACATGGAGAGAGGGACCGGTGTAAAGCAAGAAGTTGTGATTTTGTAGTGGAAATAGAAGCCTGGCCTTGTGAAGAGTGGGCACGCGTCTCTCCTGGGTTTAGTCGTGACATGGCCACTTGAGCCCTTCAAGATGAGCCCTTGTTCCCAGTGCCATGAGCAAGGCTGGCTGAGCCAGTCAGCCTCAACTACCTCCAGCAGGTTAGGTAGTCTGGGTGCTGTCAGACCCGGGTCCTCCAGCACTGTGTATGTCTGGGTGCAGCTCAAGGACAGGGAGCAAATCCTCGGGGCAGGGGCAGGTGTCTCCAGGAGGATCACCTGCATCCGATGGCAGCAGGGCTGAGGGGTGGCAGAGGATCTACTGGGCAGCGGCTCAGGTACTTGGCTCAGCTGCCTGAGGCTGGGCTGGAGATACCCTGGGTGAGGCCCTCACCCTGTGTCCAGGAAGCCACCCTGCTTTTAGATTTAAGCTGACATTTATTTTAAAGGTTTATTTTGTCTCCTCTGAACTGTTACTCCTGTGGCACAGCCCATCAGCCTCTCTAGCTTCTCCTCTGCTTTGCTTTGTCATTACACCAGCTCGGTGCCGGAGAGCAGAGGCTCAGGACAAAGGCAATAAGGTGAGAGAGTGCCATCATCGCGGAGCTGCCCAGAGCCAGGCATCGCACTGTGCACCCAGCTCAAGGACACGCTGCTGCCCTGGAGCCACCAGGTTGTGCAAGGCTGGCACCTCTGGGCTGAGGCGGGTGACTCAGAGAAATTCGTATGCCTCTGGCAAAACCTTTATCGAATGAATGTGAAATCTCATCAAAAGTAAATTGAGTTTCCACAAGAAATCTGGTTTCCATAAAGCTGTATTGCCTGACACGTCTTATGCTGCCTTGACGTAACGCTCAGAGCCCGCACCTAGCTGGTGGGTCACGAGGAGGGTGCCACAAGCCGCCCGCCACGTAAAGCCTGCTGTGCCCACCCCAGGCCCCGCAGCAGGGGCTTCAGCTCCTCTGTGTCCCAAAAGGGCTCGCATCCACCCCTCTGGCCAGGCACAGGCGCCAGCACAGCCTGCCCCAGCGCTGTACTCACTTCTGGGCCTTGGGCGGCTTCTCCGGCTTCTCCGGGTAGGGGATGATGAAGTCAATGGCTGAGTCGGGCTTCTGGAGCAGTGTGCCAAGCTTGGTCTTGATCTCCTTGGCCCTGTGAGAGGGAAGGAGCAGAGGCAGGTCAGGCGGAGGGACGGGGCAGCGGGGATGGTCCCTGCCTTGCTCCCGTACGGACCCTGGCACGGACCCCGGCACGGCTGCTGCTGAGGTACAAAGCTGTGTAATTAATTACACACGGACAAATGGACCCTAATGCTGTAAAGGCGCCTGGCTGAGACATTTCAAGCCGGGCACTCAGAATTAGCGGCAGCTCTTGATCTCAATCTCTTTGCTTTGTCCCCATCTGTGGCTGGGATAATTGTATCAGCGGAGCTGGCGGGCTGCTCTGAGGACGAATTAGGGGATGTGTGTGCAGCACTCAGTTTCTATAGTGATGTGCCCCGAGGAAACGCTGGCGAGGAGATGAAGGAGCTCCCTTGGAGAGGAGGCCAGGCAGGGTGCTGTGCTGGGCACTGCCTGCCCCACGCCAAGCATCATCCCGCACTGCACCCACCAGCCCCGCGACACCCACGGCCTCCGGAGCAGGGTGACCTGCCCAGGTCCTGGTCCGCAGCCAGAGGGAGCGGGAAACTGTCCCCATCATGTCCCCTGAGCTTTTTGAGGTCGCTGCTGTGCCTGCAGCGACGCACGGTGCAGCCCTCGAGCCCAGCGCTCTGCTGCCGAGCATCCTCACACCACGCAGCCAAAGTCCTCCCTCTCCCGGGGGGATGCTATTGCTAATGCGAAGGTTAGCACACACCTCTATACTTGCCAAAATCAGGGTGAAGTGCTCCTTGGTGTGCTCTGTGCCACCCTTAACCCGCCCAAGCACTCACGGCTGGGGGCTTCCTCCTTTCTAGACACTTTTGGTAGGATTATATTCTTTTTCTATTGCTCTCTTGGGGACCACCAGCAACGCATGCTGCCAGCAACCCACCACGCTTCCTGCTAGTGCTCGCGGTTTCTCTGCTTACTCCAAAGTAATATATACCAATATACGTAATCTAGTAATATAAGTAATATATATGCCATATGTCTGCAACAGGAAGGGTCCTGCAAACAGGTAGCTCCTAGGTGCTGCTTTCCCTGGGCAGAGGGGGAAGAAGGGTTTCAGGAGCTGAAGTAGTCTGATGAGCAAAAGAGTTTCATCCTCCATCTTTCATCCGTTTGGAGGACACAGAGACAAGAGGGGTCCTGGGGTTTGACAGCAGGTGCAGCTGTCTCCCATTACGGGCCCTGTTGTGCAATACGACTGGCAACGTGGTCCTGAGCATCCGAAGCCACCGAGGAGGCTCCCCTCTGCTGCAGCTCAGCGTTGGCAGCGCGAGCAACCCGAGCTTTTGCAGAGAAGACGCAGGCGTGCTGCGTAAGACTGAACAAATAAAGGGGTGAAAATGGACATACACACACACCCGCACCCAACCCCATCTTTGCAGGGCAGGAACTTTTCCCCGGCACAGCAACATTTGGTGACATCCAGGCCCACTGGCGCAGGGGGTGGATGAGAGCAAGGGGACGCACTGCTGCCCCACGGGCCGGCTGGGCTGGGTGCCTTCGCCGCGGCGCGGCTGCCGAAGCCGGTCAGGGCTCACTGCGCTTCCCTCTGCTGTTTATTTTCACAAGCCCTCTGTGGACCATGGCTCCCTTGCTATGTCTGCTATTTCATTTCCATTCCTTTCAATTTGTTTCCCCTCCTTTGTAAAACTCCGTCTGTGTTTTGGTTTTCCACCCGCCAGCCCCCACGGGTGACATTTTGAGACCCGGCAGGGGCTCTGCTCCCCCCTTTGCCCCCCCTCTCCCCCCCCGCCGGCTGCCCCCCGCGGCCACCCTCGCAGGGGAGCGGGCAAGGGGCTGGCAAGGCCAACGCCGGTCGGAGCAGGAGCAGGAGCAGGCGGCAGGTCCAGGCAGAGTGAGCAGCCCAGCCTGGGTCTGCACGGGACCGCCCGCGGCGGGTGTACGGCAGCAGGGCAGGGCAGAGCCAGAAATCCAACTGTTTTCATGGAAAATGTCAGCAGCTACAGGGGCAGCTTCCGTTGCTCGTGCTTCCAAGAAAACTTGAATCTCGCCTGGAAAGACCAGGACCTTAGGTGAAGGGTGATGAGGTCCCCACGCTCCCTGCACCGAGGTGTCTCCGGGTGTCTCTGGGACAGGGATGCTGCCGTGCACGGCTCATTCCACTCCCTCTAATAAATAAACAAAATGCGGATAAAATGCTCGGGGCCGGAGCTGGCTCCTGATGCCCAGGGCCTGGGGCTGGCTCTCCTGCAAGCCTCAGGTGCCCCCTGGCACCCTGCAGGCTGACATGGCCATGCCGGGACCCTCACGGCACAGCCCTGACCCACATAGATGGCGTGCCTGCCGCGAGGAGGAGCGGGCGAAGGCAGCAGGAGCTGCGGGCCTGTTAGCACCGAAGCAACGAGTGGGTGCGGAGGGTGACCCAGGAAAGCTGATGGGGCATGACAGCCTCCCCCCGGCTTGGCTTTCCCAGACGTCTGTGCTTGTGGCCACTGCTCCCAGCAGGGAAGGGGACACGTGGGCTTGGGGAGCATCTCTCAAAGAGGGGCTGAGCAGAAATGCCACCTGGTCCCTCTCCCTGCCACCACCCCACGCTCAGGAGGGCAGAATCAGGGATGCTGCTCTGCCTCAGCCACTGCCGGTGCTGGGTGCTGTGCGCTTGGGAGGGTCCCCTCCTGGTGATCGGACCATGCGCCCGGTCACGGGGCTTTCATCTGGCAGGAGCAGGGGTGAAGAGCAAGGGGGAAGGGGCTCCCCCACCTCTGAAGTGAGGAGGGTGGATGCCAGGGGGTCCCAAACAGGCAGGAGGAAAACATGGGCTGTCCTGGGAGCAGGGGCACCAAGAGCCAAACCTAACACAGGACAGCCGAAGGAGGTGGGAAGATAGGACCAGGACTCTGTCACTGAGCAGGACCTGGGGACCTTGCTACCCTCGTGCATGTGGGGCCAACACATGTGCAAGATTTGGGTGCAATCAATGGTGGCCTCACACAGCAGCAAGCACTGTCCTGGGTAATGCTCAGACCTGGTTCAAAATCTTGCTCCCCAATTCCCACCCTCTGACAGTGATTTACAGCCAACATCTGTTGGGCTCAGAGGGCACTAATGGGCCTTAATGACACTGAGCAGTCCCAGCTGAGCCCCACACCCTGCCCACGGCCCTGGGGGCTCCATTTAAGCTCAGCCCTGGGACAACCTTCTCTTTGGCTGTGCTATAGGTGGGCTTCTCTCCAGCCTGGTGTCCTGGCTCAATGTTGGACCTGTATTGCAGCCCCACCACCTGCTGCTCCCAATGGGGCTCCCTGGATGGCTCCAGACCTGCTCCGTCCCATGGTTGATGGACCATCAGTGGCTGCCCACCCTGCTGAAGCCCCGCAGGTCCCAGTGTGGAAACAGCAACAAGAACCTCCCCAGCCCAAGCAAGTCCTTGGCTGTGGGACCTTCATGAAACATGGGGAGACTGCAGAGATGAGGAAGCTTGTCGAACGGAAGTGAGAAAGGACAGCCAAGAGGGCTGAGCGGTTGCAGGCTGGAAGGAGGGAAGGACTATTTAAAGACCTCATCCTGGCATCCTCTAGCAGATGCATTACAAGCTTTCAAGCAAGGCTTCAGCAAAGGCTAAACAGCAGGGTAAAAAAGGCAGTTATAAACAAAAAGGGACCCTTTGAAACCCCCCCAGCTACGTCCGAGTGAGAAGAAGCAAGAGGACCATAAACTGTGGAAGGTTAAGTGTGAGAACATATGGGAGCAAGCCAAGAAAAAGTCTGAGAAACAGCTTCCAAAAAGCATTAAAAGAAAATATGGGTTCTGTCAAACACATCAAGAGCAAGAAGGCGGCTGGGGAGGGCCAGGAGAAACTCCAGCTTTAAAAACAAAACAAAAAAAAAGAAAGGCAGCAGCTTGAAGAAGTTAAAGCTATAGCTGAAAGCTAAAGCTGCTGCTGTGCCTGAGGGCACAGAGGTGCCAGAGGGAATGCCCCTTGAGGGGGAAAAAGGCTCCAGGGGAGATCTGCGGAGCCGTAAAGCTGCAAGTGTGATACTGTACGGGCATGTCAGCAGCAGCTCTATCAGACAGCCGAGGTGGACACATGGACAAATATGGTCTATTGGAGAGGAGTCAAGGCAGCTCTGGCAGTAGGAAGAGATTCCTTCAAATCTATCGGCCCTCTCTGAAGAGGCCAGCGAGCACGTGCCTCGGGGCGAGTTGGGGGGTATCGGCCCCTTGGGTCTGCAGGAGACCTTGGATGGGCTCTGCAGACCCCAGGCAGCTGCAGGGGGGGAAGGTCATCTCGTGGCTGACAGCGTGGGGAGCAGCGTGGGAAAGGTAGCGCACAATGTGTAGGGGACGTGGTGTGTTTTCCTCGGTGGGGATGGTCCTGGGGGAATGCGGGCTGGGACCGCGCTGTTAAACTTATCACACGCGTGGGGAGAAGGGCCGAGCAGCAGATACTGTGCTACTGTGGTACAGCATTTGGGGACTGGTTGTGAGGAGCTGCAGGAGGGTCTTGTGAGACTGACAATGAAGCAGCTGTTGAAATTCCTCATAGAGCAATATGAAATGATGCACATGGGACAAGCCCAGTCTTAACTCTATGTATAAAATGGTGGGCTGTAAGCGAAACGGCCTTTGAAGAGTGAGGATTTGAAGGTGTGAGAGGTCAGTGAAAGCATCTCCACAGCAGCAGCAAAAAAAACCTAACGTAGTACTAGAAAGTAGCAGAAGAGTGACAACAAAGATAACAGCAGAGCATAAATGGGTGGTTCGCCCACATCTGGCAGAGTGCTGCCCGTGGCGCAGGAGGCTGCAGGAGACCAAGAAAGGCGAGCATGGGGCCACAAGGATGGCCAAAGGGCCCATTTCAAGCAAAGAAATTGTCACAGGCCCATGCTCCCGTTCGTGCCTGTGATGGGAATTTGCCTTGCATTTGGGCAAGCAGCACCAGCTTTAGCTGAGGAAGAGGGACTTCTCCTGAGCTCCCCCCAGGACCACAAACGCCATGCTCGCTCTCATCTGAAAACCAGTGCTAAGGCTCGCAGCTGCAAGGAAATCCTCACAGGGTAATTCACGTGTAAAGTCTTTTACCAAGTTTCCTCCTTAGGTGAAGGATCGAGTGCCCTGCTGCCGCAGGGAGACCCCAGCCTTGCGCCGTGGCCCCCCCCCTTGCCACCTCTGCTTCTCACGGGACCCCCTCCAAAGCCCCTCCAGCTCCACAGGAGCGGAGCAGGGGACAGGTTTTGATCAGCATGGAAATGGCTGGAGCCTGTCTGGGTTTCCGAGGGGTGAGAACAGCCCGGGAAGCACCACCACCACCACCCGGGGGAGGTTTCAAGGTGAGCGCTGGGGCGGAGGGGGATGAAGATGGGGGTGAGGGTGGGTGCCACGAGCAGGGCAGAGCGGGCGTTCTGCACAGAGCTGAGCCTCGTGAGCGGGGCCAGGGCTGACTGGTCTGCGTGCGAGGGAGACGCAAGCAGTTAAAGAGGACTTTGAGGCACTTTGGGGCCAGGGCTGTTTTCGTCTCAGAAAGGCGACCGCTTTCCTCCTTCCCCTCCGCCCCCGCCACGTTTTGCAAATATTAAGGTCTGAGGACAACACGCTCCTGCTCTGGACCCGTGCAGGGGAGCAGTTGAGGATGAGGGGTGGGTTTCCAGAGGGTCCCAGCCACTTGCAGCATCCCACTGAGCACCCCCCGCCCCAACCCCGAGCAAGCCTCCCTTCCCTCCCAGTTCAGTGCTGGGTGATCCCAGTCTCCGTAAGAGATGCCCATCATGGGGATGTGCTGGAGGAAGAGCCTCTCTGCCCCCAGCCGCCCCCAGCAGAGCCCTGTGGGGAGGCAGGTGCCCCGGCATCCCCGCGTACGGGCTGGCCGCTCTCACCTCTCCAGGCACGTGTGGGGCAGCGCTGCTAATCCTTTGCACATCTTGGCAGGCGGTAGTTTTCCTCGGCCGCGAGAAGAGTGTGAGCGATGGCTCAAGCAAGCGGCAGCGGCTCTGTCTGCAGCCCAGCTCCCCCCTCTCCCTCCTATATAGCGCCGGGAGCTGGACCCCCGCCAGCCCCGTAACCAATGCCGTCTGTCCCGCCGCAGCTGGCCCCGGCCCCAGCAGCTTCTGGATTTTGTTTTCTCCTCTCTAAGCTCACACAGGGAGGGGGGGAAAAAAAAAAGTGTCTTTTCTGGGGTGAGCTCAGGTAATCAAATGGGAAGGGCCGAGCTGCTGTTGGCGGGGGGCTTCAGGAAGCCCACAGGGTTTCCTCTTAATGATATGTCAGGCTCTGGGTCAGTGTTTAGAAGAGCCAGGTAGAAACGCTTCATTCAAGTGAGGTTTCCTTCAATGAAAAATGTCACTTTCATAAAAATAAAAGTGCTTAGGAGAAGTCTTGCTGTTGATTTAAAGGCTGTGGCTAACATCAAGATACCTACAGCTTCAACAGTGGTTATCGGCTGGTATGTAACAGTGACTTTGCTTCCAGAACAAATTCATTTTAATGTAAGCTTAAAAAAAATAAATCTTTTAATCATCACAAATGTTCTGGTTTTATCTGACAGTGACATTTTGATGAGGCCAAAAAGGAGTCCCACACGGAATTTTTTTTTAAGTGGAAAATTTGGACCCTTTTTCCATTCCCTGCCAGAGCCTGGAGCTGCCCGTGATGAGGGATGCGGGACCTGAGCAGGGACGGGTCCCTGCCTTCCCCTGCATGGCCATGCCCCATTGCTGCCCCACCAGGATGTAGCCCCTCGCTCACCTAAAGCTTGGGTGCTGCGCAGCGCCGCGGTGTTTCTATTTCCTCAGGTAAGATCTCTTTGATTGCTCCACTAAAACTTGCAATTGCGGAGCTGGTGCCTCCCTATGGTTGTGACATCTGTGGTACGAGTTCCTCCCGGCCTCAGCCAGGCACCCAGGCAGGCACAGTGTCTGTGCGAGCCCAGACAGCAAGGCTGCCTGCTGAGAGGCAAATCGTGGCGAAGATGGGGACCAGCCTGGCTCCCACATGCCCTGTAGCCAAAGCCCTGACTCGGTGGCTCCCCATGGCCACTCAGGGGGAGAATGCGCTGCAGCCAGCAGCTGCAATGGAGTACTCTCAACACTGCTTAGCAGTGCTGGGTGTGGAGAGGGTAACTGCAGCCATCCCAGATGATTCCCCTCCTGGTTTCCAGGCGGGATGTGACAGCCCATCCTTGGCTGGGTCACCTGGGGCACAGCTCATCACCCGGGTCTGCACGGCCAGCCTAGAGCCAGTACAAGGGGAAAGCCTTCAAACACGCACAGGGCAGCTATGGAGGCCTCAGCACCCACTCTTTTGCAGTTCCTGTAGTAAGACTTGCACCAACACAGGTCTTTGCCACCCCACACTGGTGCCTGTGTGATGACACCCGCCCCAGCACAGGTGCACAGAAGGTGTGCAGCTCTGCTCTGCCTTCACCTCCCTTCACCCCAGTCAGGGCATCCCCTGGGCATCCTGCACGGAGTGCGGGCTCAGGGCTCACCCTGAAAATCTGCCACGGGCTTGTGCCTGACCTCAGCTGCCTGGGTGACTTTGAAGATGCACATGGAAGTGCTTTGTTTAACACGCACAGCACAGAGCTGGAAATCATAGAATCATCATAGAATGGTTTAGGTTGGAAGGGACCTTGAAGATCATCGAGTTCCAGCCCTGCTGCCACAGGCAGGGACACCTCCCGCTAGACCAAGTTGCTCAACGCCCCATCCAGCCTGGCCTTGAACACCTCCAATAGGAGACCTTGCTCCCAACCTGGCTTTCCTGGCTCCAAGGGCACTAATAGCCTTAATTGCCCTGACCAGCTCCACCTGCCCCCTCAGCCCAGGGCTACATTTAAGCTCAGCCCTGGGCCCCCTTTCCTGCTCTGAGCGGTGCCAGAGGTGTACCTGGATGGACTTTGGACCTGCATTGCAACCCTATCTCCTGCTGTTCTGGGGTTATACAGCAGATGACATCTACATTTCAGTGTGTCAGAACAGTAACTGAAATCGAGAAGTCTGCTGGAAGCCGTGCCTCCCTGGAGAGCTTGGGTTAGCTTTTTACTGGTTTGTAATGGGAACGGAACGAAAAAAGTACACCCTAAAATTTCAGAGGATGAGGTGCTTGAATGAGCTTTCCCTGAGTTTGTGCTGATTAGAGACCCCCAGATGCACCCAAGCAGGGGTAGCAGACCTGCCGGACGGGGAGCTGCCCCCTCCTGCTGCCCGGCATTGACGTGCCCACCAACCCTCCTTGTGCCTCACACGGTGGGGAAGGAAACAACGGCAGCCACAGAGGATGGGAGGTACTTTACTCCCTCACAGGCTGCCATCATTTTGCTCTTTACACAGAGGAGCCTGGGGGAAGGCTCTGTTATTCGCACGGAGGTGCCTCACCCCAGTTTGGGGGTAGCCCAGAGCCCAACTGCTCCATCTCCCAGCACCTGGGGTGCAGTGTCCTCCACTCTGCGAAAGACAAGTAAAAGGTAAAGTTAACTTTAACTTTAGCTCTTAGCCTTGTGAGCTCTGCAGGTCTGTTGGGCTGTGCCAGCTGTCCTTGGGGCCAGAGAGCGTCAGGGCCATTCCTTTGCTAGCAGGGATGTCACCAGGGTATCCCGAGTGCCAGGTCAGTGCCGGCCAGCTCGGTGGCTGCTTTCAAAGGCTCCTTTGAAGTCGAGGTGCTGTTTGCGGGGTGCGGTGCCAGCCGGCTGGGCACCTCCCGGCACGGTGAGGGGTGGGCGAGAGGCGCCGGCAGTTCTCACCACTGCCGGGCTGGGAAGGGCAGGGGGGCCATGGGACCACATGGGAAACCCCCGCAGCCTCGCACTCGGCTGCCGAGCCATTGGGAACACAGTTATTTTTTTTTTTCTCATTTATCTTCAGTAATAAAGTCAGCGTCAGAAATCCCGGGGGAGCTCGGATCTGTGGGATCGGGCGGTTTGTGTGAATGCTGTCCAGCAGACACCGGGCACCCCTTACATCCTCTCCTTCCAGCTGGGGCCGGGGCCACGTGCCCCTGGAAAGCTGACAGCCTCTGTAGGCACCCAGAGCACCCAGTAGCTCTGCAGAGCTCCTGCTGCCTGGAGGAGCCCGGAGCTTTGGTTCTGTCCCCTAAAGACTTTTACGTACTTTACTTCTTTTCAGTCCTGGGTGGGCAAATGCCCTGGTGCTGAGGCTCAGTTCAGTGACTGATACTCTGTAATCTCTTCCACAGTCCCAGGGTGGGGGCTTAAAGAAACGCACAGAGCAAATTAGGGAAATTGAGGTCCAAAATGAGCAATGAAGCTTCATGTGAGGGTCATAAGAAAGCCACTGGGATTGCAGTTGTGCATTTTAGCAGAGACTTATCTGAAACGCTGAAAAAGAAACCATATGCCATTGAGCAGCATCAAGGGTTACACAGAAATAGCTTGTATTTTCCGCAGACCTTTGTCCAGTAAGAAATATTTGGTTTGTGCATTTCAAGGCTTTAGAGCGCTAAGAAAATATTTCCAATAAGAAACTACCCAGACCTTCCTTTTCTTCCCACGACAGCTTAATTTCTTTAAGAGCCCTTCTGGGAGAGCTTTTTGGAAATCCAAGTGCACTCCAAGGACCAGATTGTCTTGTGTACACAATGGCTGGTTTCCTCCAAGAGCACTCTAGGTTTGTGCCTTGCAACTGCCCCCTCAAAAGCCACGTGGAATCTCCCATTACACCAGATTTATCCTGGGCTCTGTTATTTCAAGACTTTATTATCCTTTTCTAACAACTTGCCTTTTATAGAAGGCAGCTTCTCTGCTTTGCAGTTTCCTGGTTCCCACTGGAACTTTTTAAAAATTAGCATCACACTCAATGACATTTGGTTTTGGGTAGAGGGATCACTGTAATTCTCATCCAGGTAAGTATTTGGCAGTTCATCTGAGCCCTCCTTCTGGCAGATTTTTAACCATGTGTTCTAAAAATGGGGTTACCAGTCTCTTCCCCCACCCCCGCCCCAGTGCCTTGGGACAGTCATGCAAATGCGTGTCCCCTAAGGAATGAACCTAGTGGGAGTTCCTTCACAGCAAAGGCCAAAGCAAGTCACCCACCAAGCTTTTCTGTGATGGCTCTTTCCTTCTTACAGTGCCTGATCACGTCCTGTCCCCGGGGCTCTCCGGAGAGCTTTCTGCTTCTCACACAGTCGTGGTTAATTTTTATGCCTTTAGGATGCTTTCCTCAAATCTTCTGTGGCCTGCCTTTCACCTGTAGCTTTCCAGAGCTTGTATTCTTTTTTTCACACTCTCATTTGTATGCAATTTTCACTCCTTTTAAGGTCTTGCCACTTCAGGTGTTCATTTCCACTCCCCCACATAAGCACATCCCCTTTGTTAAGGCCAGCCTACCTCTCCTTTCCCTTTTGACATTAAATATTACTTTAAAGTTACTGCTTTTGCTCTCACCAGGACAGTCTGATCAGTAATTACGGCTCCGTGGCCCCTCACTCGTTACCTCTGAACTAATCTCTGTGCATGGTTCAGGAGTCACTCGGGCAACACACGCTGTGGGGTTACACCATTCCACTGCCTCCACCAAGATTCTGAGGTCCTGCCCGGTGATTAAAACGCTCGTGCAGGAGGAAGGAGACAGGGGATCCCGGCTCCCTCCGCTTGCTGCATCCAAGTCACTGACACAGGAGCCATGGATGAGGTCGAAGAGGAGAAAACCCTGGAAAGCAGCGTTATCCGGAGCACTGGGACTCTGGCCAGCTGGGAATTCGGGAGTCACGTAACTCCTGCATCCCAGCTGCGGAGCCGCCAAGTTCCTCGACCCCAAGCACAAGGCCTGAGAACGGCCGGGGCAACGGCTGGGACACAGCGCTGCTCCTCAAGCCTGCTCTGTGCCCGCAGCAGGGACCTGCTCCCCTTCCAGCACCTGGGCAGCGCGGGGCAGGGGCAAACCCACCCCGAGACGTGCACGGGGCTGGCCTCGCCTCCTGCACACGCACAGCACCCCTGGGAACAGGGCTGAGCTCTGGTTCGCTTGTGACCATCAGGAAAGCCCAGAGGAGCCAGCGGTGACAGGAGTTTTCAAGTCAATGCAAGCATTTGCGTGGCGTCTGTGCTGCTACAGGTACTAAAGCGACAGCCTGGATGTGAAGAGCATCACCCCTGCAGCGGCCCCTCTGCGCCCAGAGCAGATCTGCGAGGACAAGGCGCATGCTGTGTGTCTGCAGAGCCCTACGCTGGGGCAGAGCCAGCGCCCCAGGCACGTCAGCAACTGCTGCTGAGCTTCCAGGAGCTCCGCTATCCAAGCGGCACTGGTGCCACCGTGCGCTCTGCGGGGTGCAGCCTCAGCACAGGCAGCTGCGCGCTGCCTCTGCCTTCCTGCGTCTGTCTCCAGCATGGCCGCTTGCCCGTGTGCATGCCTTCAAGTGTCACCAAAAGACGCAATCTGTGAATAGATGCGGTCGGGCTGGCAATGGGCAGGAGACAAACACCATTTCAGCACAAAGTTGGCACAAACAGACCAGTCATAGGGTTTTTATTTAAGGCCCGAATTCCAGACATTGCCTGGATTATACCATTTTTACCCGGATTCGCATGCTGGATTCAGGCAGCAGAGCACATTGTTTCTCCTCACCCACCAGCCGACACCTGCGTTTTTGATCACTTGGCAGAATCAGCCGCCATGCAAAGTGCACCTCCGTCTCCACGTTAGCCATGCAAGCACCCCGCTCCTCTCCCACGCGTGCATTCATCCTCGGCCCAGAAGCGCACCTGAACGGTGAATCAAGCTCCTTCCCGCCCTTCCCTTTTGCTCTACGCGCCCTGCTGTGGCACTGCCTTTCCCAGCTTGTGGATGGCCCCGTTCTCCAGCACCTCCACCTTCCCCTGGCCTGGCTGCAGCACGCTGGCCACCATAGCCCTGGCCACCGTTTCCACAGGCACCGAGTAAGCGGTGGGGAAGACCCGAGCCACAACGCCCAGAACTTGCTGGGCCATCCACTCCGCGGGGCGGGACTCCTGGCGCTTGCACAGCAGCACCCTGCAGAGCGAGGAGGCAAGGTGGGTCAGGCTGAAACCATCGTCCCCCGGGGAAAACCCAGAGACTGGGTTCTCCAGCTGCGCTGGGGGCCCAGCCCATATTGCTAAACCCACACGGGGGCCGTGGGGCTTTGGCAGGGTCCCGAAACGTGACGGAGCCTGAGCCCTGGGACACTAAACTCCTTTCCCCACAGTGCTGCCAAAACCAGGATGCCAGTTCTCCCAAGCAGCAAGAGCTGGGAGGATACAGGTGGGTATCTCCACTGCAGAAGGTCAAGGTCTGTGCGGCGATAAGCTTTGACCTATGTCCCCCAGCCCCTGCTTTGCACCCAAGCCTCTTCTCCTTGCGTGGCACGTGACATGAGCATTGGGATGGGCCGTGGGAAACTGCTGCGCTTGCTCCCTGCAGCTTTGGGAAGCAGCGTGCTCATCCAGGAGCTACGTGTGCAGCCGGTGGCTTTCTCCACTTCCCTCCCCTTATGCACCCTTTCTCTCTTTCTCCATCTCCCAGCCCGCTGCCCTGGCAGCCCTCCACTTGGGTCCTGTGCCCTCCCTCCTCCAACGCTTACTCACGCTGGCCGGAGAATGGTACAGTGATCAAAACCAACAGCCTGGACCAGGTTCTCCACTTCTCCCTGTCAGAGCAGTCGGGCAGGATGAAAGGAGACAAGGATGACTGCAGCCACCATCCCTGCCGCCCCGTGGACTGGCAGGAGAGTTGCTGAGCCGTGGGCAGGACGGCACTAACGCCAACGGCACAGGCCAGGCACCGCCTGGGCAGCCAGCAGCTCTCCAGGGAAAGGCAGCGTGGGGCGGGCGCCCACGGTGGACACGCTGACCGTTAGTCAGCAGCGCACCCTTGCAACCATCACGCTAACTGCAACTGGATGCTCCCCGGACACCATCTGGACCCAGTGTCCAGCCTGGGCATCCCAGCACAAGACACTGGCAGACACCAGTGAGTCCAACAGATGTCGGGGGCTGCAGCACACAGCGAAAAAGCTTTCGTGATGGCTGTGGTCCCACCTGGGGAGCCTGGGGGTTCTCTACCCCTGGATACTTCCCGTCACCCCTGAGCCTCCCCACCTAGATGTGAAGTCATCCCAGCTCGGGGCTGGGGAGCCGGGGTCGGGCTGGAGACCCTAGAGGGTCTTTCTGGCGGTTTGAAGAGGGAGATGGATGCTGCACGCGGACGCTGTGCTGCTCTGGATGAAGCCAGTCGCGTGGCTGTCCTGTCCTGCCAGCCCCCTCCCTCACCCCCTTGTCCCCCAGCACCAGGAGGACCCTCGGAGCCATTCGCATCTCTTGACCCCCTCAGCTCCAGCATCCCGTCAGAAGCCCACCCCAGCTGCCCACTCACCTTCACGCGGAGGTAGAGGAAGTGGCTGTGCTGGTTTGCCCCCCGGGAGGACTGCAGGACAAAGTGTTTGCAGCCCCCTGCCCGCGCCAGCTCCGCTGCCTGCACCACGTAGTCCCGGTCCACACGGACGAAGCCGTCCTGCAGGTAAAATGGCGAGAGGAGGGTCAGCACGGCAGGGGAGAGGGCAGGCAGGACCCCCTGCCCACCCACACACCCCCCTCCCCCGATTTGGGGGGGGAGTGTAGTGGTGTCCCACTCACCGCACCAGCCTTGGCCCTGGTGGTGCCCAGGCAGCAGAAGCCGACATCGTGTCCCTGGAAGGCGGCGGCGTGCTCGCTCAGCCGCTCGAAGTCCACCACCACCTGCTCCTGCGGGGATGCCGAGGGTCAGCTCGCCCAGCCGGGCCGCCTCCCCGACTCCCGCCCCCCCGGGACACCCCCCCGGGCCCCGCGCACCACCGTCACCCCCCGTCTCCTCGCTCAGGCTCAGCCGGCGCCGCCCGACCAGTGTCACCCTGGCGAAGAGCCGCCGCGACAGCAGCTCCCGCAGCAGCGCCCGGCCCGTCTCCCCCGAGGCGCCCAGCACGAAGCAGGCCCCGCCGCCGCTGCCGCCGCCCAACGCCGCCGCCGCCATGCCGGGGGAGCGGCGGCGGGGCGGGCCCGGGCGGGGAGCGGCCGCGCTGCCGGCGGCCTGTCCCCTCCGCCCGCCCGGCGCTAAGCGGCCCCCCGCCGGCGGTGCGGCACGCTGCCGTTAAACATAAGAGCTTTTTCAGGGGCTGGGGGAGGTTGCCCGGGGAGGCTGCAGCGTCCCTGTCCCCGTCCCCGTGTGTGTGTGTGTGTGTGTCCCCTCCTGTCACTCCGGTGTCACCGTGTCCTTGCGGTGGCAGAGCCCCGTCCCCGGTTGGATCGCGGTGCCCTCCCTGCTCGGGCGGAGGGGGTGCGTCCCCCGAGGGGTCTGCGACCCGCCGGGCGGCTCCTCCCCAAAAAAACCCACCGGGCCCAGCGTGTAGCTGTGTCCCCAGGGCAGGAGGTTTGTCACACCCCCACCACCACCCCCCCTCCTCCGGACCCCACGGCCGCCCTGGGGCTCGCAGCCCCGCGGTGGCGGCAGCCCTGCCCGCCGGGACCAGCCTCCGGCCGACGCCGGTGTGATGCAGCCCCCGGTGCCCGAGGAGCGAGGGGATGGAGCCCACTTCCCGGGGCACCCTCGCTGCGTCCTGGGGTGTGCTGGCAAGCACTGACATCCCCCCCACCTCCAGATCCCGGCCTGGATGTTGCCCCTCTGACTGGGACGATGGCACTCATCACCAAGGGGGTGCGGGTCCCCCCGGGAGCCAGCCCGGGGCACGGCTCTGGAGCGGGCGCGTGGGCACCCGGGGGCTCTGCGCAGCCACTCCCACGGGTAGCGTCAAGGGGCCCCGTGGCGCCCCGATCCCGTCTGTCCTGATTCCTGGAGAGGGAGGTGCAGAGGCCTGAACGGCTGCTTTTCGGGATCAGCCAGGCGATTTTCCAGCCTGGCGTGTCTGCCCAGCGCTCCCCTGGGCCGAGGGCTGAGGATGAATCCCCGGTGCACGTGCCACGTACGAGGCAGGACACGCGTCATGACCGTCACCGGGTTAATGGCCAGCATCCCGCTCCACCTGCCAGTGTGCCGCCGGCACCCACAGCTGAGCGCCCCGTCCAGCGGGCTGTACCCCGCGGCCGCAGGCAAACCCAGGTGGGTGCAGGAGGGGGAGGCTGGGATGTGCCGGGGCTCGGGGGTGGTGGGGCGACTGCTTGAGAGTGGGAGGGAAACCGTACGGTGCGACAGAGCGGAGTATCGGTAGCAACGTGTACGGGGCACGTGGTATGCTATAAGGTTTCACGGGATGGTGGGGACAGCTCTGGAGCCCTCAGCGCAGGAAAGACATGGACCTGTTGGAGTGGGTCTAGAGGAGGGCCACAAAATGGTCAGCGGGATGGAGCACCTCTCCTATGAGGACAGGCTGAGAGAGTCGGGGTTGTTGAGTCTGGAGAAGAGAAGGTTCCGGGGAGACCTTATTGTGGCCTTTCAGTACTTAAAAGGGGCTTATAAGAAAGATGGAGACAAACTTTTTAGCAGGGCCTGTTGTGATAGGACAAGGGGTACTGATTTTAAACCCAAAGAGGGTAGATTTAGACTAGGTGTAAGGAAGAATTTTTTTTACAATGAGGGTGGTGAAGCACTGGCCCAGGTTGCCCAGAGAGGTGGTAGATGCCCCATCCCTGGGAACATTCAAGGTGAGGTTGGATGAGGCTCTGAGCAACCTGATCTAGTTGAAGGTGTCCCTGCTTATTGCAGGGGGGTTGGACTAGATGACCTTTAAAGGTCCCTTCCAACACCAACTGATTCGCAATTCTATGATTCTATACCTCTGGGGAGGGGTGGGATTGGCACGCGTGGGGGCCATGTGGCACTCCCACTGCTCATGGGCTGCTTCTCCTCCACAGCAGGGCTCGGTGGGGCCAGCCAGGCGCTGGGGGGCCCAGTCTCCCACTGGCATGGAGGCGCGGTGCCGGCACAGCGCGGCGTTCGACTGCACGCCCCAGCCGGCAGCCTGCTGCCCTGACTGGATGGCGGGGCTCCCCGATGCCCTGCCCCTCTCCCGCCTCTCCATCCCTGGCACCCACGACTCCCTCAGCCTGTTTGGGGGCCGGCGCCTGAGGTGCCAGAGCTGGGGCCTGGAGGCCCAGCTAGCAGCCGGCATCCGCTTCTTGGACGTGCGCTGCAAGCTGGCGCGGGGCGAGCTCCACATCTACCACCTCTGCACCTTCCAGCGGGCCAGCCTGCGGGGCGTCCTTCGCCGCACCCTGCGCTTCCTCCGCGCCCACCCCGGCGAGGCCGTGCTCATGCGCATCAAGGAGGAGCTGCCCATCTTCCCCCGGCCGGGCTTCGCCGCCCGGCTGCACCGCTGCTTGCTGGAGGAGGGACGGGGACGCGTGTGGTGCCGGGAGGAGGTGCCAACGCTGGGCCAGGTGCGGGGGAAGATCGTGGTGCTGGAGGCGCTGGCGCGGGAGGTGCTGGGCATCCCCTACGAGCAGCTGAGCATCAGCGACGCCTGGAACGTGCTTTCGCTGGAGCGCAAGTGGGCCCGGGCACGGCGGCACCTGGAAAGGGCAGCCGGCGGGGACCCCGCCACCATGCACCTCACCTTCTGCTCCGGCAACGGGCTCTTCACCTGCCCGGAGGAGGTGGCCCGTTTTGTGAACCCCCGCTGCTACCAGCACCTGCGGCGCCGAGGGGGGCAGCCTGTGCGCTGGGGGGTGGTCATCATGGACTTCCCAGGGGCAGGGCTCCTCCAGCTCATTGTGGAGAGCAACACCTCCAGTGGACACATCACAGCAGCCCCCAGCAACCCCACAGTACCTTCACGGCACCCCCGTGGCAAAGGGGACGGGCGCCGCAGCCGGCACAGCTCCGCTCACTGCCCGCGCCGGTGTCCATCGGGACGGACGCTGGCCCCGGCCCCACACCTCTGCCGAAGGACGTCAGCACCTGTAGGGCAAAAGCGGGTTTCTGGCTCTTGCTGGGTGCCGGGAAGTCTTCGTGTGACGGTGGTGTGACAGCGCTGGAGGTGGCAGAGTGTTGGCAGCTGTGGTCGGAGCCGGGCAGCCCGGGAAGCTGCGCCCCACACACCGCTCTCCCCTGAGGAGCCAGGTACGGTCCCAGCGTGGGGCTGGGCCAGCCGAGTCCCCCACAGAGCAGCAGGGATGGGTGGAGGGAGAAGGTCCTACCTTTCATCCCTGGCCGCTGAGTCTACCCAAAATGCCTCTCTGCAATACAGTCCTTTTCCTTTCAAGGGCAAATAAAAATAAAAAGAAGCTAGGAAAGCACTCCCTATGTTGCCTTGCCATTTCCTAGCAGAAAAGTGCAGAAAAGACCTTTTGCTGCTCAGCTGTGAAAGAGCCTGTACCCCTCTGTCCACAGCCGAAGCACAGTTAAATTGGTGTTTGTAACCATCTTGCTCTTAAAGCAGAGCTGCGAGAGGTCAGAGGAGGAGGAATTCATTTCAAAGGTGGCAACAAATGGCTAGGAACATCCTTCCCTTTGTTATCTTAGCTTCTGTTTTTTTCTTGCAGGGGCTTGCCCCAAAAGTCAGGACTGTTAGAGAGAGAGGCAACTTCAGCAAGCACTGCCGACCCCGTGCACGGAGAGCTGAATGGCCATGGCAGCGGCGATTCAGACGGGGCTGCTCCGTCCCCGGGGTCGCACACCCGGGTGACACTGCACAGGGCAAAGCCCGGCGGTTTGCCACAGCGTGGGCAGCGTGGACAGGGCAGTCCGCAGATCCACAAAAGCAAAGTGGTGGAGACGTACAAAAGACCTTAAAACGCATGTTGTGCCAGTGTCTGCCCTACCTGCGGAAAAAAAAATCAATTTAAATAGACCAGCAAGTCGCAGGACACAGTAGCTCCTTGGAGCAGAAAGATAACCGAGATCCGAGGGGAGAAAGCATCAAACTGCTGGCTGCGCTGAAGCAGGGAGGTGAGCAAAAGAAGAGGAAAGCTCAGCCTGTCTACCAAAAGGTGAAGAACATCCTCAAGGATGCTTCTGTCTCGGGGAAAAAACCACAGCCGGGCTCAGTGCCTGCCCGAGGGGTTGCCACAGGATTTCCTGGCCGGAGGAGAGGACATTGTTTGCTCTGCACGGGGCTGGAGAAGGCTCTCAGGGCTGATGATGTTCATCCGCTGGCCCCGGGCAGGCGGCGGCGGCTTTGCTCAGGCAGCAGGCGAGGACAGAGCCCATGCTGCAAGGAGCCAAATGGGAGGGGAGGGGAGCAGGTAATAGTGCACAAGGGGTGACGGGGGCGACAAACAGGAATCTGTGTCTGGGCTTGCTTTGTGAGACAGGAGAAGACTGAAACCCCTGCATTAAACCAGACACGTGACAAAAGCACTGGTGATGTCCGGGGTGCCAGTGGCCCGCTCCATCGGCTGCCAATGCCTCCACCGCCTGGGTTGTCCCCGTGCCAAGCCAGCATGGCAGCTCTAGGTATCGCTCTCATGCCGGGAAGACGGGTGCAATCAAGGGAGGGCTACGTGGGTCCGGTGGTCTGTCCCGGCTTTCCAGCTGTCCCCGTCACCCCGTACCTACCCTGTGCCCCGACTCGCTGGCAGGGCAGAGGCTCTGCCTGGGATTCCCCGGGTGGGCAGAGCCGCTTGTTTACTCCCTACCACACAAGCAGTGAGATAACTTCGGCGTTTTCTACGCCCCCGGCATCCTGTTTGGCGAACCCTTATCTGTGCCAGGCACGTGTTGCTGCTGCCAGGCGCCATGGAGCTGGCAGGCAGCGCGGGCAGGGGTACCCCGCTGGCAGCAGTGCCCAGTGAAAAGGCTCTCCATCACCGGCGTGGCAGGGGAAAGGCGCGAGGCAGAAAGCTGTCCTACAGCTGAGATCAAAAAAACCCATCTCTAAGAGGGACCGGGTGGGGTGGGCAGGAGTGATTTACGCGAAACTGCCCCTGGAGCCAGGGCTGCCCCAGTGCCGTGAGGTCCCTGGCGGGGGTGGTGAGGGTGGAGGGTTCCATGGCCCCTGGACTGTTTTGGAAGCATCCTCGTCCTTCTGGTCCCGGCTCCTCTTTGCAACCATCTCACCCCCTCCAAGCCAGGGCGGCACTAAGATAACATGTCTTCCCGTGGCCAAATGCTTTCAATTTGTGAGAAAGATTTTATCGGGCGCTGCTTTCCTCCAGGGTGGAGGGTGCAGCTGCTCGGGCCGCGGGCCAGGCGTCACGCTGGGACACATGCCCACCCTGCAGCTCAGGGACACCCTTTGGGTCAAACACCTCCCCGGGGACCTGCAGGGGGGAGGGGGGAACCATCCTGTGCCCACACTCGGGAGGTGCCTCTAAAGCCTCAGAGAGAGCCACCTTGGTCCCTAGGGTGCAGCGGAGGGGTGGCAGCAGCGGCGCAGCACCCTGGCATGGTGTGGGTCCTTGCTGGTACCACACACTCCTGCAGGGGTGCTGCTGGGTGCCTCCTCACTTTGGTGGGCTGCTGAGCCCTCCCCGGTGGAGGGGTGAGGGGGGCTCTCCAGGAAGGTGCCCACTGTATCGCCGGCGGCAGCCGAGCCGGGCGGGCTGTGTCAGGGTGACTCGGTTCCTCTGCGGTTTGCCGGGGGACATTGCACAAGGAGGGGAACAGGCTGTGCCACCGTGGGGCAGGAGCCTCCGCTGAAAACAACACCAGTGTGCCTCTGCACGGCATGGGGGGTGCGGCGTGGTGGTGACAGGGGTGCCCCTTGCACCCCCTGCCTCCAGGGTCTCACTCCACCTGGTCCTGGGCACTCCCTGGGGACGCATTTCGGGGCACAGCCTGGACTTGGCCCTGGGGCTCTGCAGAGTCTAAGCCCTGGGGCACCTGCCCACCTCTGCCAGTGCCCACCTCCCCGTGCAGCACCTACAGCCCCTGGCGCCGTGGGTCCCATCCACACCTGGGTGCTCCCAGAGCCGGCGGGATACTCGTGCAGTATCCCTGTGCATGACACCCTGCCCACGGCATGGCCGAGCACGCTGAGAGGGAGCAGAGCATCAGCCTGGGTGGGCAGTGACAGCTGCAGTAGCCCAGCTCCTTCCCCCCGCAGCGAGCCCTGTGGTCGCACCGTACCGGCTGCACGGCACCCTCGGCAGTGGTTTGGAGTGGGAATGGGGCACCCGTGCCCCTTCCCAAGGATACAGCTTGAGGCAGGGCTCCCGGGAGAGAGCATCCGCCTCCATCTGTGGCTCAGGACCAGGGCACAGCAAAGGAGGCACATTTCCATTCCAGATCCCCGCAGGGCTCAGAGGGGTGGTCAGGAGGCGACACAGGCGAGTGCCTTTGTACCTGCTCCCTTGAGCCCTTGCTGAGTGAAGCCCTGGCTTGCCGCTTGCGCTGTGCCCTCCACGTGGGGTGGCTGGGGGACAGGATGCGCCATCCTGCTGCCTGGGAAATCCCTGCACTGCTCGGCCCATGGGGCAAGGGACTGGCCCTTCCCTGGTAAGCAGGACAGCAGGGACCCAGCGGGGAGCATGTGCCATGCAGCATCCTGAATCCTTCCCCGCGAACCAGCCTTGGAAACCACCCGAGATGCGAAAGGTCTCCTGGCGATTAGCCAGCTCCCAGCAGAGTTGCAGAGCTAATTCGGGTCTTCTCTCCCTCCCACATGCACCTTTTTCCACTACCTGCAAAGCAACCCTCGGTACCGGTCCTGCCACGCCATGCAGGACCCCCTCTCTGAGCCCACGTACCCACGGGCAGGGGGCACCTGCCCCCACGAGCAGATTTGAACTTGGCCACGTTCTGCCCTTTGCAGCAGCAGCCTCTGGCTCTCAGGCACCTTGCTGCTGTTTTTAAAACAATATCAGAAACTATTTTTAGTTATAAAAATAAAGGTGGCAATATTTTTTTTCTCTACTGCTCTGCCCTACCCTGTCGGGTTTCAGCAGAAGTGAAACTGGCACAGCCCGCTCCCCCGCAGGGCCGTGCACCCACCAGCACCCCGCTGACCCCCAGTGGGTCTCCCACCGCATGGGAGAGGCAGCTCCCACCCTGCCCCGGTGACCCTTAGCGTTTGGACATGCTCTCCTGCCCCAGCAGCTGCCCCTCAGCCTCTCTGCCTGCCCGCTCGACTCTTCCCTTGCCATAATCGTGCCCTCTCTGCGCATGAGCTGCTAGAAAGAGAGCGCTCCTGAATTACTGGACACACAGACTCATCCTCAGCAATTCCATAAAAATAGACAATTGCAGTAAAATATTTTACGGGGAAGATATCCAGAGTCAGGAACCGGGTTTCATTTAAGTTGGCCACATATAAAGTCATTGTAGTGGGTTATGGCTTTTGTGGGATGGGTTCCTCCTTTTGTCTAGCACGAGTCCCGTGGGAGCAGCATCAATTTCTCTGGAACTGGAAAACGCATGTGACCTGTATGGCTCTCGCTTTGGCTTTAACTGGAAGTGAGCAGAGTAATTCCTGCAGAAAACCCTGCCAAGGTAATTTTAATTAGAAGCAGAACAGGGTAAGGAAAGATTTATGATGATTCAAGAGTGATCCAAGGGGAGGTGGACACAATGAGGCATGTTCCTGAAGCATTTGTGGAAGTTTATAAAGGATATTAACAACTCAGGGGAAGTTCCTCTGGCGTGTTCTTGGACCTTTCTCATAAAGACTTAAAGGCAAAGACAGGAAAATATATTGTGTAAGTAACTGTTTATAAACGGTATATGAAGATTCACAGCCAGTGCAAAAAGCCTGTGAGCGAGCAGAGCATCCGGCGCAGGAGCCGGCAGGCTGCGAGCCACGTTCCCGCTCAGCCTGTGTGGGAGCTCATCACACCTCATCCCTCCTCCATCCTCCGACCACCAGCGTGGGCACTGCGACATGGACATGGTGGGTCGGAGAGGTCTCGGTGCCCTGGGCACCACGGGCTGGACCTCTCCTGCGGGACCCTTCTCCACCTCCTGGGGGGCTCGGGCGAGCCCAGCTTATTGCGGGTCAGCTCCTGTGGCTGCCACGTCCCCGTGGCAGCGTGGGGATGCACCCAGATCCCGTTCCATGGGGCAGATGCCAAGCTGAGCCCCACCAGGGCCACAGCCAGGGCTGACCCCGCTGTTCCCCTGCAGCGCCGGGCTGGGAGCGGGGTCTCTGGGGGTGGGAGAGCCCCGCGGTGGGGGAGGCGGGGGCACGGGGCAGGATGCGGGCTGGCAGCGGGGCTGGGGCGGGAGGGGAAGAGGCCAAGGGCAGGGAGCGATGCTCTGCACGCCCGGAGGAAGTGTGAGCACCGCTGCCCGCTGAGGGCCAGACACGCCTGGCGCTGCCGGCAGCTGGGCAAGGTGCGTCTGCGGCGCCGACATGGTAGGTCCCGCTCCTTTCCTCGGGGATGAGTTGGGGTCTGCCTGGGAAAGGGGGGTCAGGGGAGGGCAGGGCAGCGGGCGGGCGCTGCCAGGAACCGGTGCTGCTGCCGGGGACCTGCGGGATGGACCCAGGCTGCCTCGGAGAGACCCTGCCCCGGGCAGCGAGGCCATGCCAGGCACACAGGGCACTGCCGCTGCGGAGGCAGATGCCACCCCTGGGTGGGCGCGGAGGGGTGGGGGGGCAGAGGGCATGCCCTGGAATTAGGGGCTCCCCAGGAGTGAACTGCACTGCTGGCATGCCTCCCCCCGCAACACACAGTCCAGGTGCGCTGTGTGCACCAACACCCCCCAAAAAAAGTGCCTTGCGGGACGGCCCCTTTCTGCAGCAGAGCCGTACCTGGCCGGTGGCACTGCGTGTGCCTGTGTGCGAGCTGGCACAAGCAGCGTGCCCTTGTGGCTACCCGGACCCGCCTGGCAGCGGTATGGGTGGTCGGCGAGGTGCGTGAGCCCCCGTGGGACGTGCACGCTCACACCTGTCTCCCTGACACGCAGGGCACTGCTGCGGGACTGCAGTCTGCTGGGAGGACGTGGGCTCTGGGCTCTCGTGGCATCTGCTACCTGGGCATTGCTGCCATCGCATGGGGTAAGCTGCCTGCTCGGTAAGCCCAGCGTGACCCTGCTGCCGAGGAGGAGCCTGCGGGTCCGGGAAACTGGAGAAGGGCAGCGATGTTGTTTTGGAGGCCCATCGGTCATACCCTCATGGCTGCCACCCCCAAGGTTGGATCCTCCTGGCCTGGGAGGGGGCTGCGTCTGCCTGGGCAAGCTCCCTCCAGCCAGACCTGTTGGAGGACCGTGCTCCCTCGGGGAGGGCTAGGGCATGCGTGGGGTCCCCGCAGGGGGTCTTGCTCCCCAAATGCTGCCTGGCTGACAATGCGTTGTACTGTGAGCTGGAGAAAGGTAGCAGCAGCTCTCCCTCCCTGCCTACGGAGCCGGGCACCAACATAACCACAGGACCCATGGGTGCAAGGGTTGGGAGCACAGCTGGGCTGCTGCCACAAGGAGTTAAAGCTGCTTATTGACATCAGGAGGAGAAGTCATAGTAGAAACTAATTTGGTTTTGCTGCCTGTAGGAATATTTCCTTCGCACGTCGGCATTGCACAGAGCAAGACCTGCCAGTGCCTGCTCTGTCCCTAGACAGAGGGTCACCCTGTGAGCTGGGTGATTTTCCAAACGACCTTTTGCGATTGAGCAAAGCAACCGAGGCAAATGCAGAAGTGTCAGGAGGAGGCTGAGATTTTAGGTCTCAGGGGAAAACAAAAATGCAAAGGCACCCCGAGTGCGATGGGTGCTGAGCACCATCACGGGGAGTAGGCGTTGGGAGCTGCCAGGGGAGCAGAGGGGTCGAAACACAGGCAAACTGCACCCAGGTGGGGGTTCAGCTCCAGGTGGGGCAGGGAGAGGTAACATAAGGCTGAGGGGAAGGAGTGGAGATGAGCTGTGCTGCAGAGAGAGTGTTACTGGTGGAGCTGGAGGAAAGAGGCAGGAGAGCGCACAGAGGATGTGCAAGTAGTGGATGGGCTCCCTGGCCCTTCTCGATTCGGGGCTGGGGTGTGTGAGGGCAGCAGAGCAGCTGTGCTGAGCCGTGATGAGGAGGCAGTAAGGGCCAGCACTTGAGTGGTGGGAGTTGAGCCTGGGGCAGGCTCCCAGGAGGTGCCCTGAGCTTCTGCCCTGCAGCCCCAAACCCCCCAAGGGGTAAAGAGGAGGGCTGTTGTTGGAAGGCCGTGTTTTCCTCAGCTTTGGTTTTGTTGACCAAAGTAGATAGTTTGCTCTTTCACAAGGAAAAACAGACAAATTATGGGAATTTTGCTCAGAAAAATGCATAATTACTGACCAAACCAGAGCCCTAATTAGACTTGGGAAGCCCTAGATTTGCATCTAATCTGTGATGCTCAGACCTTTGCCTGCATGACCACAGTGTGATACGCTCTCCTGAGACTCATGGTACCCCAGGCTGGTTGTTTGGAGCAAACTTTGACATCCATCTCACTTTCTGCACAGTTGGAGATATGATCCCTGTATCACTTTCTGCAGTTGTGGAGATACCTGCTTCTGGGGAGGGGGAAGGAAGCTTTTTTTTGTGGCTAAACCCCTTTGATTGCATCAAGTTGTGGTGTGAAATGCTGTAAATAAGAGCAGGGTTTCAACAAAGTGCCCTTCGCTTCTGGGTGTGGGTTCCAGTTAATCTCTGGCTTTGCCCTGCCTGGTGGGCATGGCCAGGATGTGAACTTGACTTTTGCAAGATGTTGTTTTGCAATACTGAAGTTTACAAGACTCTTAAGACCATCTCTGGCTCAGATGAGCAGCTTGGGATTCAAATGCTTTTGGGGGTGAGGGCATGCTTGTTGCCCTGCCTTGCTCCAAGCTGACTCTCCTGTAGAAGTGTAAAGCAAGAAAACCGAAGTGGTACACTTCTGCGCTCGAGGAAGGAACCATGTTTAAGGAACCATCTTGATGTTGGGTTCCCTTTGGGAAACCTTTGTGGGCAGGGGAGTGGGGCTGGGCTTTCGCCCCTTGTGCTGGAGGAGGGGATGGCATCACTGCTTGGGGCTCTTCTGCCACCTGTGCTCTGCCCACCCCATCCCACACTGCCCTCTGTCTCAGCCTTCACCCCATCTCCCCCACCTTTCTCATCCCTGTGCCATCCCCTGTCCCACCTCAGTTCCTTCTGCCATGCCTGATCCACCCAGGTCTCTGTGTATCCTTAGAGCCCCATTGTCACCCACACTTGTCCCTTTGTCCCGTCCCAGCCCTAGCCCACTGTCATGTCCCAAGGGACCCCATCCCCGACCTGGCGTCGATCCCGTCCTTTCTGCGTCGATCCCAGACCTCATCCTCTCTTGCAGGCACAGTGACATGGGTGGAGGTGAGTGCCTGGACGTACCACTACAGTGACCAAGGGGACTACACATGGGAACAGGCCAGGAACTACTGCCAGACCTTCTTCACTGACCTGGTGGCAATCCAGAACAAGGAGGAGATCGAGTACCTCAATAAGAGCCTGCCCTTCCATGGGCGTTACTACTGGATCGGCATCCGCAAGCTGGGCGGCATCTGGACCTGGGTGGGCACCAGGAAGGCGCTGACGAAGGAGGCAGAGAACTGGGCAGCTGGGGAGCCCAACAACCGCCGCTTTAACCAGGACTGCGTGGAGATCTATATCAAGCGGCAGCAGGAGTCGGGCAAGTGGAATGATGAGATGTGCAGCCGAAAGAAAAAGGCGTTGTGCTACCGGGGTAAGCAGGGGCACCGCGGCATGGACCGGGATCGGGTGGGCTGGGGACCTCGGCAGTGGCTCCTCATGACCGTCCTCTGTGTGCGCAGCCTCCTGCCAGCCCTTCCCATGCAGCCAGCACGGTGAGTGTGTGGAGACCATTGGGAGCTACCGCTGTGAGTGCCACCCCGGCTTCTATGGCCCCGAGTGCGAGGACGGTGAGCCATCCATCCCCATCCCTCCCTCCCTGCTGGAGAGCAACAGCCCTGGTGGCAAAGCGGGGAAAGTTTGTTGTGCTCCTAACGGGCTGGCGGTGCCGCATCTCTCCCAGTTGTGCAGTGTGCTGAGCTCCAGCCCGAGGGAGTGCGCATGAACTGCAGCCATCCCTACGGAGACTTCAGCTACAACTCCACCTGCGTGTTCAGGTGCCAGGAGGGGTTTGAGCGGCGAGGGGCGGGCACGCTGCGGTGCCTGGCTTCCCAGCAGTGGTCAGCAGAGACCCCCGCCTGCACAGGTAGGGTCTGCCAGGGGCTGGGGGTCTCGGGGATGTGGCACTGATGCTTTGTGGGGGTCAGCCCTGTGTGCCCAACGCTGCTCAGGCAAGCAATGGGCTGGGCTTGCCGTGCCTCTGCCCTTCGGGGCCGCAGCTCCCGGTGCTGCATGCGGGGAGCGGTTCCCTGATGAGGCTGCAATGGGCAGAGTGGCAGTGAGCTCTGCTCTCCCTGGCTGTCCCAGTGCTCTTGCTCACTGTCCTGAATCCTGCACGGGCATCAGCACCCTGCGTGCACTCAGCACAGGGGCAGGATGGTGTCTTGGCACCTCCATCACCCCAGTGACGCCGTCTGCATCTCCCCAAGCCCGTTCCGATCCACCTCGGGAACGTGCTTGGCATCTCGGGGGTCCTCAGAGAAGAGCAAAGGGGGGGCTGGCGTCCTGCAGCCGGGGGAAGGGTGTATCCTGGCAGGGCTGGGCCACCGCAAGCGCGGCAAGGACCGGTGAGATGAGGTTAGATATAAACTGGGAGGGACAGAGCGGGGCAGGAAGCCACAAAGGAGAGAAAGCTGTGGTACGTTACGCTGCAGGGGAAGGGAAAGTTCCCATCGGCAGCTCGAGGGTTTGCAGCCGGGCACCGGGTGCCCCAGAGAGGTGCTGGAGTTTTTTGGGGGCATGTGACAGCCCTGCTCCACCTTCCCCATGCTGCTGCGTGGCGCATCTGTAGCCTTGCACAAGGATGGGATGAGTCAAGGACTGGAGCAGACATGGGACACAACTGGGGACCCTCTGTACCGGGAGACCCAGCAGGAGGGGCCAGGGCATGGGCAGGGTCTCTGTATATATATATTTAAAAAAAAAAAAAAAAAAAGCCTACCTTGACGTTAGTGCTGCCAATGATGCCTGTGCTGGGTGGACCTGTGGTCCAACTTGGGGCTTGGTTTAGGCAGCTGAGATCAGCAAAACTTTCTGTAGTTAAGGGGAACGGGCACGGAGATGTGATTGACTGTCCTGTGGCCAGCATCCCCAGTGGTGGCAGGGTCAGGAGCTGGCTCCCAGTTTTGTGGAAGTCCCCCGAGACAAGCTGAGCTGAGCCTGCCCACCCCAGGCTTTCCAAACGCCCGAAGGCTTGCTTTCCCAAAGCACAGCTCACTGTTTTTTCCTGCTGGCTGTACGTATGATTGACTTTTCTTTTTTGCAAAGAATCAGACGAGTCAGTCAGACGCCTTGGCTGATAACGAAGCTGTGTTAGCAAGCATTGCCAGTTGGGTTTACTCCAAAAATGAGCAGAGGTTCCTGCTGTGGTGAGGATGACAGTCCTGCGGGCACTGCGAGGGACGAGGCTGCCTGCCCTGCCCTCACGCGCCCTGCCCTGTCTCTGCCCGCAGCCATCGCATGCCCCCAGCTGGCTGCCCCCGAAAAGGGACGGGTCGATTGCTCCCACCTGCACGGCGCATTCACCTTCAATTCCACGTGTGCCTTCTCCTGCCAGGAGGGGTTTGAGCCGATGGGAGCGCGGATGCTGCGGTGCACGGCTGGTGGGGTCTGGACAGGGCCCCCTCCACGCTGCGAAGGTAGAGCCTGGGCTGCCTGCTGCGGTGTGCCTCAGTGCTGGGTTTCGGGGGCCCTGGTAGGCACCTCCAGGGATCCTGTGGGGAACCAGGCTTGTCTGTAAGATGGCTATGAAAGGAAAAGTCTACCAAGGAAAATGTTTGGTGTCAATCCGACAGCAGAAGGTGCAGGGAACGGCATCTGTCTCACCTGGGCTTGGTGCCGGTGGTATTCGATGTCCCCCCTGGCATTAACCTGCAGTGGTCCTGCAGGCAGCAGAGCCACTCGCCCCAGCAAACATTGGGTGCTGCCCCGGCACGCAGCAAAGCACACCAGCACAGCCTGGGGAAGGCTGGCACACAACCCTTACAGCTATTGCAGTCATCCCATCGTGGTCCCCTACAGCCCCAAAGCCAGCTGGGTGTCCTTCCCCCTGCCACTGTGACAAGGATGGAGGCAGGTCTCTGCTCCCCTCCAGGGAGGGTGATGAGTAGGACTGCAGCAGTCATGGTCCTTTGTCCTGGGGGTTGCAAGCGGGGCTATGCAGGGGATAAACAGGGCTCTGGCAGAGCACCAACTGCCCACCCCCAGGAAATCACTCATATGGCAGTAAAATCATTGTACCAACTACATTACCACTGTTTTTGAAGAGGTGAGACGTGTCTGGGCGAGAAAGGTAAATCAAAGACATATCACCATAGATTTGGGTTTGTTTGATTGGAATTCAGCCCCAATCCCTAGACTTAACCTCATCTACCCTGTGTCTGAGACCTGCTCTCCCATTGCAGCCATCGCCTGCCCTGTGCTCAGTGCTCCAGACAGGGGAGAGCTGAACTGCTCCCACCTCCATGGGGACTTCTCCTTCAGCTCCACGTGTGCCTTCTCCTGCCAGGCAGGGTTTGCACTGGTGGGGTCAAAGAGTCGCGAGTGCACGGCCACAGGGACCTGGACTGGGGATGAACCACACTGTGAAGGTACAGTTGCTGCTGGAGCTCAGGGTGTCAATGGCCTTGGGGTGACCCTAGGATTCTCCCCAGCCTCTCAGACCCGACAGTTTAGCCTCGTAGTCCCCAGGCTCCTACTTGAATTGTGCCTCTTTACCCTGCAGCCATCACCTGCCCAGTGCTCAGTGCTCCAGACAGGGGACAGCTGAACTGCTCCCACCTCCATGGGGACTTCGCCTTCGGCTCCACGTGTGCCTTCTCCTGCCAGACGGGGTTTGCACTCATGGGGTCAAAGAGCCGCGAGTGCACAGCCACAGGGACCTGGACTGGGGATGGCCCACGATGCAAAGGTAGAGTTGCTGCTCCAGGTGTCACAGGCCTTGGGGTGACCCTAGTGTGTTCTTAGGTGTCTTGGTCCGTTCATTACAACAGTTTAGCCTCGTAGTCCCCAGGCTCCTGCTTAAAGTGTATCTCTATCCCTGCAGCCATTGCCTGCCCGGTGCTCAGTGCTCCAGACCAAGGAAAGCTGAACTGCTCCCACCTCCATGGGGACTTCGCCTTCGGCTCCACGTGTGCCTTCTCCTGCCAGATGGGGTTTGCACTGACAGGGCCAGAGAGCCGTGAGTGCACAGCCTCAGGGACCTGGACTGGGGACTCCCCACGCTGTGAAGGTAGAGCTGCTGCTGGAGCTCAGGGTGTCAATGGCCTTGGGGCATCCCTAGGATTTTCCCCAGCCTCCTGGACCCAACAGTTTAGCTTCGTAGTCCCCAGGCTCCTGCTTGAAGTGTATCTCTATCCCTGCAGCCATCACCTGCCCTGTGCTCAGCACTCCAGACCAAGGAGGGCTGAACTGCTCCCACCTCCATGGGGACTTTGCCTTCGGCTCCACGTGTGCCTTCTCCTGCGAGACAGGGTTTGCACTCATGGGGTCAAAGAGCCGTGAGTGCATGGCCACAGGGACCTGGACTGGGGAAGCCGCACACTGTGAAGGTAGCACTGCTGCTAGAGCTCAGGGTGTCACTAATCTTGGGGAACATCCTAGTATCACCCCAGCCTCTTGGTCCCAACAGTTTAGCCTTGTAGTCCCCAGGCTCTTGCTTGGAGTGTGTCTCTACCTCTGCAGCCATCACATGCCCAGTGCTCAGTGCTCCAGACAGGGGTCAGCTGAACTGCTCCCATCTCCACGGGGACTTCACGTTTGGCTCCACGTGTGACTTCTCCTGCCAGACGGGGTTTGCACTGATAGGACTGAAGAGCCATGATTGCACGGCCATGGGGACCTGGACTGGGGATGTCCCAAGATGTGAAGGTAAGAGTTGCAGTTCAATGTGTTGCAGGCCTTTGGATGACTCTGGGATGTTCTCTGCTGTCGTGGTCCTTTCATTCCAACAGTTTAGCCTCGTAGTCCTCTGGCCCCTACTTGAAGTGTGTCTCTTTACCCTACAGCTGTCACCTGCCCGGTGCTCAGTGCTCCAGACCAAGGAAAGCTGAACTGCTCCCACCTCCATGGGGACTTCGCCTTTGGCTCCATGTGTGCCTTCTCCTGCCAGACGGGGTTTGCACTGATGGGGTCAAAAAGCCGTGAATGCACGGCCACAGGGACATGGACTGGGGATGCCCCACGCTGTGAAGGTAGAGTTGCAGCTCAAGGTGTGACAGGCTATGGGATGACATTGGGATATTCTCTGGTGTCTTGGTCTTCTCAACCCAACAGTTTAGCCTCGTAGTCCCCAGGCTCCTACTTGAATTGTGCCTCTTTACCCTGCAGCCATCACCTGTCCAGTGCTCAGCGCTCCAGATCGAGGAGGGCTGAACTGCTCTCATCTCCATGGGGACTTTGCTTTTGGCTCCACATGTGCCTTCTCCTGCCAGTCAGGGTTTGTGCTGATGGGGCCGGAAAGCCGCGAGTGCATGGCCACAGGGACCTGGACTGGAGATGTCCCACGATGCAAAGGTAGAGTTGCTGCTCCAGGTGTCACAGGCCTTGGGGTGACCCTGGGATGTTCTCTGGTGCCTTGGTCCTCTTGCCCTAATAGTTTAGCCTCGTAGTCCCCAGGCTCCTGCTTGAAGCGTATCTCTATCCCTGCAGCCATCACCTGCCCCATGCTCAGCGCTCCAGACCGAGGAGGGCTGAACTGCTCCCACCTCCACGGGGACTTTGCCTTCGGCTCCACATGTGCCTTCTCCTGCCAGATGGGTTTTGCACTGACAGGGCCAGAGAGCCGCGAGTGCACGGCCACAGGGACCTGGACTGGGGACTCCCCACGCTGTGAAGGTAGCACTGCTGCTGGAGCTCAGGGTGTCACTGGCCTTGGCGTGACACTAGGATGTTTCCCAGTCTCTTGGTCCCAACAGCGAGTCTCCCAGGCTCCTTTTTGAAGTGTGCCTCTTTACCCTTGCAGCCATCAAATGCTCAGTACTGGCCACCCCCAAGATGGGCCAGGCTGCCTGCTCCCACCTCCACGGGGACTTTGCCTTTGGCTCCACGTGTGCCTTCTCCTGCCACGCAGGGTTTGTGCTGATGGGGCCGGAAAGCCGCAAGTGCACGGCCATGGGGACGTGGACTGGGGACACCCCACGATGCAAAGGTAGATCTTGTGATCACATGCGTGTCTGGAAGTGCTCTGTTGTAGCAGACGGCTTTCCCCAGCATCCCCCTCCCCTTAGCATCCCCAGTCCATGGCAGCTCATCCCCTGGCTCCCAAGCCGACATGTCCCCATCGGTCCTGTCTTACTGATGCTACTGCTGTGCTTTATCTCCAGCCATCAGCTGCCCAGTGCTGGGCGCCCCCAGCAGAGGCCAGCTGAGCTGCTCTCACGTGCACGGGAACTTTACGTACAACTCCTCATGCACCTTTTCCTGCGAGGAGGGGTTTGTTCGGATGGGAGCAGAGGTGCTCCGGTGTGCGGCCACAGGGAACTGGACCAGGCATCCCCCAGTCTGTGCAGGTACGGTGGAAACCCCCCACTCCTCTAGCACCGGGGGGGGAGTCCAGCTACCTGCAGCGCATCTTGAATGTGGTGGGGGGCACCCCAGCAGCTTGGGCGCTGTGATGTCCTTCTGGTAACTTTCTAACCTGTGGGTCTGCGGATCTGTTTCAGAGGACAGTGCCCCCTTCTTAAAGCAAGTCCTGGCTTACAGCAGCGGCACAGCTCTGGCGGTAGCTGGCATCGTGCTCTCGGGGACACTCATTGCTCTCCTCGCCAAGCGGCTCAGCGACAGAGGTACAGAAAACCCTCCGGCCAGCAGCCCCCCGTCACTTTGTCCAGGGACTCTCAGACCAGGGGGTTACGGAGTCCCAGGAGAGGGTGGGATGAGCAGAAGACCTTCACAGCATGACAGCCTCAATCCATGTGTTTTATTTGCTGCGAGTCGCTTTGGTCTGGCTGCCCTTCCTTGGCAGTTTGTCCAGCTGGGAGCGTCAGCAGCCAGGTTTGGAGGGCAGAGCCGGGAAAACACCTTAATTGCAAAGGGGAAGAAGGCAATTGTTTCAGCTCCCCCTCCCCGCTCCCTCCTGCGCTTGTCAAACTTGGTTCAATTTCAGACGCTGCTGCTGCAGCTTCTCAAGTCCCTCACTAAACAGATCTGGTTATTTCTTTTCTATCTGCGCTGCCCACGCGGACATTTTGACACCGTTATCAGAGGAGAAGAAGAAGCTCCTGAACCCCACCAGGTGAGAGCCGTGCTGTGCAGGAGGGTGGCTCTGCCCTGTGCCCGTCACGGCCCCGCGGTCACCCCATGTCACCCAGATCTGCCCGTGTGAGACTGCTTTTATACGCAGTGGGAGCATCTTTGGGGCTGATGGGGCCGTGCCAACCCCTGCCCTTCGCACTCCTGCCACCTTGACACCCTCGTCCCTGTTTTCCAGCGACCTAGGATCACCGGGCACCTTCACCAACGCAGCGTACGACGCCAACCTGTAAGGTGAGCGCCGGTGAGACCCTCGCAGCACCCTGGGCTCCAGCAGCGTGCCGGACATGTTCCCCCTCCGGCTTCTGCTGGGAGTCACGCGTGGGAAATTCACGGGGGCAGCTATCCTCCCGGCTGGGGTGCTCCCCGGTGGGGACACCCCTTGGGGGAGGGGGGGCGGAGGGACGGGCCCGCTGATTTCTGAGGTGCGCTCAGAGGGGTGACACCACCTCCGCCTCCTCTCCGCTTCCAGCCTGGCCGTGACCGAACCCCACCGTGTCCCCCAGCGCCGCAGACCCCGCGGGAGCTGCTCCGGGGCCCAGGGGGCCCTCACGCCCCCGCCCGCAGTCCGGACCCGTGCTGCCGGCTGGACACCCACGCTGCGTGTACACTGCCACCCCCGGGGCGTGGAGCTGCCTTCCTGCACCACCCACGCACGAAGACCGCTGAAGGTCTCGGAGGCGTGGGCCGCCACCAACGGCCTGCTGCCAGCCCCTTCCCCTCACGGAGCTGCCTCCCTCCCCTTGGATCTTCACCCGCGGCTCCCCCCACTCGTGCTTCGGGCTCGTGTCAGCGGGGCCTGAATAAACGCCTGTGCCTAACGAGCCGCCTCCGTGTGCCTGGGGTGCGGGTGGGGGGGGACGCGAACCCGCCGCGCCACGGCGTGTGTCCGCCGGCGGCCGCCGTACGTGGGGCGGGGCGGGACGGGGCGGGGCGGGGCGCTGCCCGGAAGAAGACGTGTGTTTCGGGAGGAAGGCGGAAGTGATGGCGGCGGCGGAGGCCGAGTGGGAGCCGGCGGGGCTGCTGCCGGCCCCGGGGGGCGGCCTCGACTGGGGTGAGCTGGGCTGAGCGCGGCGACGGAGCTGCCGGGGGCCGGGGCCGGGCGGTGGGTGGGGAGTGAGTGAGGAGTGAGCTTCCCCGCCGTGGCCGGGCCGGCGCTGAGGCCGCTGTCTCTCCCCACAGACGCGGTGCTGGGCGAGGAGCTGAGCGAGCTGCTGGGTGCCGCGGAGTCACGGCGGGCCCCGAGGGAGGAGCCCGATGTGAGTACCGGGATCCCGCGGGGAGCAGCGCGGTGGGGTTCGGGGCGGCCGCCTGGCAGGAGGCACTCGAGCTCCCGGGCGGGAGGCTTACAGGCCTTCACCCCTTCACCCCGGCCTTAGCTGTTGAGATGCAGAGTTGTTCCCCTGTTAATAAACTGTTGGTATTAAAGCCAGAGGTTTAAGCGCCGAGGTCAAAGGGGAGAGTTTAAGGAGAAATCTCGAGGTGCTGTGCCCAGGAAAAGCTGTCTTGTCACTGACCTAATGAAGGTAAACTCCCCTGCAAGGCGGTGCTGACGGGAGAGTACATTTCTGGGTTACATGCAAGGAGAACTGTGGAGAAGTGTGGGTATGTTACATCTGTGTCCACCAGTGCTGTGCTTTATTGCCTTGCCTGTAACACGGCTGCTTGTTTTCTTGTCCATTTTTTGGATTTTCTCATAAATGCTTTTTTTGCAGCCTTATGCATTAATCACCGTATTTTTCACTATCTGATCATATGTATTGCTTTTTCTGTCCTGGGGCATTTGCCTCACAGATTCTCTACTCTCTCTTCTTTCCCCTGCCTTCTCCCTGCTCACTGTGTCCTAACCCGCCTCCAGCACAACCCCTGGGTTATCCAACATAAACCTCAGGTACTAAGAGCGTGCCTGCAGGTGTTATAGAGCCAAGCACCGGAGAAAACTTGGGAACTCTGCGTTGTACAAGGGTAGGGTATTGCCCATCAGCTGGTCAGCATTAATTACCTGTGTGGAGGCTCTAACTGCACAGCTCAGGCTGTGGTTTTGGGTCATTCTTCCTATAAATATGCTCTGATGAGCTTTTTCTTCATCCTAGCCTGCAAATACTGATTTCTGCACAGTCTGCAGACTTTCTGAGCCTTCCTTTATAATGCAAGTTGAGAATGTAAAGTGAGGTACGTTTGCAGGATAGTTTTTAGCAGGAAAATCTCTGCTATATATTTGTATAAGTTTGGTAGGTAATCTTAACACTTTTCATACAAGTGCTCATAAAAATGTTACGCTTGAGTAGGGAACTGAGATAGTTTCATCAGCGGAAAAAAAATGGAGCAAAAACTGATCACTGTTTTAAAGGTTGTACAGTAAATAATATACATGAAATTATTTTAGTCTCCTTTTTTTCTCTTGGAAAAGGAAATGGCTGTCCCTGGCTTTAGAAGATGATGATGTCAGTTTATTCAAGTATAGGGAGGCCTAATACATACAGTTCATCAGTTCTTGAACAAATCAGTCCTTGTGTGTCGCTTCTCGCTGGTAAACTGACACTGATGCTGGTTTTATAAATAAAGTGCTTTGAGATGTGATGATGGAAGGGCGTTAAGTTAATCTTTCAATTAAGAGGAAGGGGTAGATGCCAACAAGTTGCTAAAACTTGTGTTTTATATAAGGTGGTTCAGTGACTGGACTTAGAACTTTCACTTCACAAATTACTGGTAACAGTAAGGTAATTAATGATGGTCTTAAACTGGTATGCTCCTTTCCTACAGCTCTAAGCTTTAAAAGCAGCCTTCTCTTATGTATTCCAGTTGAGGATTGTCCCGTTAAGGGCTTTTCTCTCTGTTGCCTTAAGGCAACTGAAGTGATATTTTTGTTTTGTTTTCCAGAGCTGTAAGAAAGTGAACGTAATGGCTGGTATTCTCAACTTATGTTGTCTTTTTGTATTATTTCTTTTTTTTGAACTGTCTTTTCAGGAAAATGATCTCTGTAACTTTAATTTTGATTTGGATTTAATGTCTTGGGACTCAGATCTTTGGAATCTTACAGGCCATGCTTATGCAGGTAATTTACCTTTTGTATTTTGCAGGTGTGACTATTTGCCCACACCCCACAAGGGTGAGCTGCTATAATTTTAGGATAGTGGTAACTTATGTGAAACTATTTGATGTTCTGGAGCGTTTAGCTCTGTGATGAGATGTCATGCTGCATTTCTGTAGCATGGGTACAGCTGGTGAGGGCTGCCTTACAAGCTAAGCCATTTAGTATCTTTAATCTCGCTATGTTTTCTGCTGTGCCTTGCTTCAGGAATTAAACAGCTAGCGTAGGACAGTATGTTCTTTACTGATCTCCCATTGTTAAACACTTGTACAGTAAAATTTCCTTATCTGCCTCTTGCAGATGCAAGCGTGAAGACAGAACCCTTATCACCAGCCACTTCAAATTGTTCAGTTCCTTCTCCGTCGTCTGTGGACTCTCCAGTGCAGAATGTGCCTGTACGCAGAAACCTCCATGTAACACACATAGGAGCAGTCATTCAGAACCAGCTGGGTCAAGCAAAAGGCCCAGTGATTTACTTGTCTGGCCAACTTCACGGCATAAGAAGAAACAGCTTATTTTTCCAACCCCTGCAAAACTAACTTCCCTTCAGCAATGTTTTCCTTCCTCTCCTGCCGTGACCCATTCTAAAAAGAGCACGTTCAATTCTGTTTCCACAGTTGTGTGTATTGGCCCGGTTGCCAAACAAAATGCCTTCTAAAATCCAGCAGTTGCTGGCCTCTGCCTTCCTTCACTCTCCTGATAAGGAGAGGTACTACTTTGGTTTTCAGTGGTACTTGGCATTGACCAGAATAAAAGTGCAGGACAAAACCTTTCTCCTGTTTGCTGCAGTAGCAACACAGATGTGATGAAAGGCTGTTATCCTTTGAACTGCTAGTAGATGCTTTTACATGTTTCTGAAGCATTAATCTCATGTACTTTTTGTCTGCAGGATGATATGGACTTCAGCTGTAGCTCCCAGATGTCTCCCATCTCTCTCTACAGCAAGAGTTGCAGAAGCCCTGCATCCCCCGAAGGAGACGGAGGGAAGAAGCCTGCTGTCAGCATCACTTCTCGGTCTGGTATGAAAGATTGGGTTACTTTGATTTCGCAGATACTGCATACTGTCTTGCATGTGAACATTTAACTAACAGATGCTAGTATATCCTGTCATTTCTGACTTGAATTTGTGATCAGATATGTCTATTTTTAACAAATATTATAAATGGGTAAAAAAATTCCATACTGAAAGCCTTGTTATTACTGCTTGAATTCTTTATTCTATATATTCTGGTCCAACTCTGACTCTTTTTCCTTTCCTAGCAAATAATTCTGCGAGGACCCTGAAGAGGTGTGGTCAGACAGCATCCAGGCCTTTGATACAACCCAAACCCCTTTTGCCTGCTGTACCTGATGCTCAGGCTAATATTGGCATCCCAGCTAAAACCATCATTATTCAGACTCTTCCCACGCTTGTTCCTCTGCCAAAGCATCAGCCAGTTGTTAACATCCAGCCAGCACCTCCGAAAGGTAGGAGAATTGCCTTGGCTGAGCTAGGTCTTGGGGGTAAACACTATGTCTGTTTGGGATGGTCACTAAAATGAAGTTAGCTTTGGTGGCTGGAATGGGAAGGGTGGGAGAAAAAAGAGGGTTCCTGTATGCTTTGCTGAAAAAGGTTTAGGCTGAGAAGATGGCCTCACTCGTCTCTCATATAGACCTATGAGAAACAGCACTCGCCTGGGTATTATGTGGAATGGAAGACAGTGTAGCAAAAGAGACTATGCTGAGCATTGGCAGCTGTGGAGATAAAACTGCTGATTTGGAGGGATCTCTAGGGACCCTCTGCTCTGCTCTACTTGTGGTGGCAAGTGATGCATAAGGTGATTATAGCGCTATTCTGTCGTAACCAAAGGCAGATCCAGCAGCATCGGTTAGGATGGTTTGAATGAAGCTTGAAAGCTTGGTAGGAGTGATAAAAGCTTTTTTTACCCACGTGAAACTCTGCCACAGGGTAGTGGAAACGTGAGTTTATGGCTTTTTATCTCACTGAACAGCATTAAATAGGATGTTGTGAAATCTACCAAAAGTTAAGAGAGCCATGTTACAGATTAGAAAAGTTGCTTACAGCTGCAAGCTGATGTTAACAGGAGGCAAGTGATTTCCTGTCCACTGATAATTCTTCATTCCTCCTTTTGCCCTGTAACAGATTTTTGAAGTAGCTTGAGCCTTCATTTCTGAATCCAAAGCATTATTTTACTCTTCAGCTAAGGCAGTATGGACGTTACTTGCATTGCTGAAATTGTCAGATGCAGTTGCTCGTTTTCACCAGCTGATGGCTGCAGTCTCTTGCGGTTGACTGTACAGGCACTGAGGTGTGGAACAAATACTTAAGGGCATGTGTCTAGAAATTATTGCAATAGTGAAAAATTTGCCTTTGTTACTAGTTGCTCTTCCATCAGGAGTTATGCCAAAACTGGAGACGTTGACATTTGTTACAACATGCCTAAGATTGTTAGACTGCCTAAAACACAGTCAGTGTGACCTAATTCTTATTCCTTCTGATGTTCCAGCTGATAAAATACCATCTGGAATACGGAATGTTGGGGATATAGATTTTTTTGGATACAAGTATAGTACTGTGAAGATCAGCTGCTGCTTTTCCCTGAAGAAAAGTCAGGAGAGTAGTTTCTGTGAGGCACTATAGAGGAAATACTTCGGGGAAAGTATTTCCATGCAATGTATTTACTTTAACTGACAATGTGTTTAAAAATTCTGTTGTGCTGCTTCCATAACAAAAACCATAAGTATTTTTTTTTCATTAATCAAAATCACGATAAGTTGGAGCTACCAGTTTGAAATATGCGATTATCTTCAAAGGAGCACAAGGTATGATAATTTTACAGTCCCTTTCATAAAAGCTTAAAGAAGAAAGCGTGATCTTAGAGCATCATGTACTTTTATACATATAAAAAAATGTTGAAATAATCTCAAATTCACCATTTGAGGCTCTTAAATAGGGTAGTACTAACTTATGATGTCTTCAAGATTATCTCTGCAAAAAAACAAGACCTAATCCTACATCTCATACATAAAATATGGTGAATTGCTTCCTTTTTCACCTTCCAGAAGGCTGGGTAAATGCTGTAATACATCATTTTGCATTTTGGTTGGAATGCTCAGCTGGAATGTGCTGTTTCTGAAAGCTGGCGAGGTCATCCTGTTACAAAGGATTAGAGAGACGTTCATGTGTTTTAGACAACAAAATATTACTCAAGCACCTGCTTGAGTTAACTGTAGTTGTTGGACTGAAATTTCTTGGAATTGACTGTTTTTAATTCCATTTCAAACTCTGTCAGTTTTTCTGCTTGCTTTTCTTTAAGCTGTGTTCAGCTTGTGCATAAAATTTCTTACCTAAGATTTTTTTTTAAAAAAAAAGGTCCTGCGTTAGTGTGAACTGGGGCTTTAACTTGTGTTGAAAGTATAATTTGCATTGTTCTTTCTCGTTAGTCTTCTTTCTTTATACTGTTTCTGAATTGGTTTGTGTCGTATGAGTCACTTCTGTGTAGTAAATTTTCCATTCAATACAGCAATAAAGTAGGGATGGAAAAAAGGGAGGAGGAGGATTGAGGTAAGCTGGCTAAATTCTTTGAAAAAGTTGCTCAAAGTGCATCAACTGTTAGCAATACTGAATTTAGGAATGTTTCTAACAAGTTTTAACTTTGAAGAGCTTTTGGGAGAGAGCTTGATTTATTGGATCCCTTTAATATGTGTAGTTTTGGTTTGCAGGATGGATTAAGAGCCCTGCAAACTTTTGAGCTTTTTTTTCTTTTCCACTCATATCCTGTGGAATATACTAATGCTGTAGAATTAGACTTGAAGTAAATTGTACGGGGCAGGAGATGAAGCAAGGCTTTCTACCTGCTTTATCAGTGTTCCCCTACAAACTGGTCATGTACAAATCCATTTCACATCGTACGCTGAGCACTCCTGTTTGTTCTTGTGTTCTAGGTCAATCAGTGGTGCTCCCCCAGCCCACTGTGGTACAGCTCCAGGCTTCTGGGGTGCTACCTGCCTCCCAGCCAGTCATTGCTGTCACTGGAGGGACCACGCCACTTCACAATCATACGGTGAATGCATTGCCTCCAGCTGCTGGAAATGGCTCAACAAGCGGCAAAATACCAGTGACTAAGCCCTTGCTTCAAGGCACCACAGCAGCAATGGGGCTGGATGTAAGTTCTGACTGTGTGATGATAATTAATAACCAAAGCTTGGAAACAGCTTTCAATTACCTGCATGTGGGATATAATGGGAGAACCAGGTCACTTTTGAGTCTCAAGAAGACAGAGCTGTAGTTGGGCTCATCTAATAGGATTTCAAGCAGTAAACAGGGAATTCAGCAGCTTGGCCAAGAATGGGGAGGAACAGCTTGATATCTGCTGGCCTGCCTGGAGTTGCAGACCAGGTATGCAAGCATTGTGGCAGAAGACAGTGCTGATATATTTTTGCCTTTGCTTGTCTTCTCAACTGCAAGCTGTCAGTGGCTGGGGCTCTTATACATATATGAAGTTTTGATATATCTGATTTTTTATTAGTGCTAAACTGTTTTTCTAATCCATATAATAAAAACTCTCCTTCGGAAGTAGAAGAAGGAAATGTCAGCAGTAGGCCTGATTCTTTTTTCATCCCCTTTATCTCCCCAGATTTTACTCGTGATTTTTAGAAACTTCAGGTATTGAGTTTCATATGATCCTAATCTCTTCAGGTTCCCTTTTGATCGTATACTGAATGAGTAGAAAAGGGGTAAGCTCTCAAGAGTCACTGTACAAATAAGTTTTTCCACAGTAGCTGACAGTAAGCAGTAGGTGTAAACAGAAATAGCTTTTGAGATGTGTGGGGGTGTTTTACCCCTTCAGCTTTGACATCTTAACTAGCCAGCTGGCTGGGTGCTAACTTGATTTAGTTCCTAGTAGTTTGGAGCTGCTTTGGTTGCATTTTGTTGTGCAAAGGAAGGCATGGTTGTGGAAGGTACCGAAGCTTCTTTGTGGCTTTTAAACTCTCAGGGTGTCATTCTCCAGTATTCCAAGTGCAGTTGTTGTGAGCTGAGAGTCCTATCGCATCTCCCAGTGTGAGGGAGAAAACACTGGTGTCCATTCACGTGAAATTTTGCAGCACAGTCACCTGTTTGTTAGCTGTGCAGGACACTTTCTCAGAGGCTTGTGGCTTCTTTGGAGGGTTGTTGTACGGTTTCCTAGTGTCTGAGAATTGCCACTCATGCTTGACGTTAAATTTTCCTCACTATTTGTGTTTGTGTGGGGACTGCATTTTCAAATGAAAAATTATTTGCTACAAATAATTCAGCAGCCAGACTGCAGTGGCAACCTAATCTTAAATTTGCAAGAAGCTAATATAGGTCTGTCAGTAGACAGACCAATTAAGAGCGCTACATTTTTAAATTATAATTGCCTGCCATGCAAAACCAAACTGAAGAGATCTGTCAGCAGTTATTAGATTTGTGACTCCTTGTAATCAGGACTAGTATGGCACCTTGTCATTGTCTGAATATAAGGTTTAATTAGGCAAAACACCCTTATTGTCCTCATGCATCATATTGGCATCTGTGACAGTCAATAGTCCAATGTGTAGCTGGATTAATGAATAGCTGTTTGTTTCAAACGATGTTTGTGTGGGTATTTCCACCTGAAGCTGTTCTAGGGAGGCAGTTTTAAGACCTGGTATCAGCATAAGTGCTGCACATCTTACCTGTGTTTATTGAAACATGAAAAAACACTTGCAACTGCTCTTTGGCGCATACTGTGAAACAGCACTTTGAAAAACAACAAATGTTTCAGGATACAGCTGGCGCCAGCAGGGTTAAAACATCTTGCGACTGCCATAGACGCCATATGTGGTGCTCAGAGCTGCACAGATGTAGCTGTCATTTGAGCTCTAACACATGTTTTTGTTTGCTAATCTAAGCAGATGTTGCAGGATAAAAAGAAACACTGCAGGACTTTCTTTTGGGCTTAGGAGGGATAAACTGTTAGCTTAACACTCAGCCCTTCCAATGGATTAGATTGAGATTGGCTGATAGCAAGCTGTATGCGTGAGGCCCTGCGTTGCGCTTGTCTTGATGGCACGCGTTTGCTTGCCAGCCGTGGGGAAATGCCAGGCTTTCGGTGCGGTCACTCTTCACTAGGAAACTGGTGAAGAACTTTCCACTAGGAAATCGAACAAAAGAAACGCTGCCTAACAAGCCGCTCTTCCGGTTGAAGGAAAGAGGCTCTTAACTGAAAAAGCACATTGCCTTTCCTGTTGTAGTTAAACGATATGAGGACATAAATGATAGGTGTGTCAGGGAATCCACTTTAGTTGCGTCCTTATAGGACCTTTCTCTCATGTTTCCACTCTGTAGTGAGAAAGGATTTAATTCTGCCTCCCAGTTCTGTTGATTAAAAACAAAAATTGAAAAGTTAGAAAAAAAAAAAAAATTACGCGAAATTACTTCAACATAAGTGTGGATTTATATTAAAGAATCCTGTTTTCTGTGCTATACTCAAGTTGTGTTCTGTTGAGTTAGAGATAAGAAAACCCAGATCTTTCATAAGAACAGAGAAAACACTTGCATAGGTTTGTATTCCCCCATTTGAGATGCATCTTCAAAGACGGCAGCCTTCATAAGCTGAGGTGAGAAGCCAGCCAATGTAAAGTTGAAATAGTTTGTACTTTCAGCTCTTTGTTAACTTTCCCAGTGTGTGTACCAAAAACTGTGGAGCGTGAGAGACATTCTTACTGCCTTCTGCTAGAAATACAGCTGACGTTGGAATAGAGGTTAAATTTTGCTCAGAACTGAGTTTTCTTTGGAAACCTAAGTTGAGGTAGCAGTGTTTATTTGTAAAGCGCATGACTCTTTGTAAAGGCTCTGAAGATAGAGGATGATCTGCATCTAGTTAGTACTGTTTGAAGCAAGGTTTTGCAGTTTTGCTTCTCCATTATTTATAACATCTTTTTTTGTGTGTGTGTGAGTGGTGGTGTAGCTTTTAAAGCTGGGGACCAAAAGCTACATCACGGATTAATGTTTGACTTTAATCTTAATGTTTTCCCTTTATCGTCTCTCTTTCCTGAGAACTAGAAGTTACTGTCTTGAGTGATAAATTAATACAATACAACCTACAAAGAGGGAGGCTTCAAAAGAAGTTAGCAGAGGTGTTTTCTGTGTTTAATCTGTGTTCAGTACTTGTGAAAAGCAATGTTGCTCCAGCGGTCTGACATTGTAACTCTTCTAGTTATCAAAATGCTCAAGCAAGGGGCATGTTTATCTTGATGCCAAGCCAGCTATGTAATGCTTAGCGCCGTACTGCTTCCAGGTTCAAGCATTGTTGCACAGTTTCACACACACAACTCTTCCAGTTTCCTGCGTCGGATTTGGATAGGATCAAGTGTGTGGTTGTAGCTTATTCCCCAAGAAAAGCCAGGCAAGCGCTAGAGGCTTGACCAAGGACCTTAAACTTTTTTTCGGGGTTGTCAGTTAAAACAAAATAACTCAAGGACACAAATAGTTTGGTTTCATTTAAGCAAGCTTAAGAAATGAGTGGAAGTGAAACTGGTGTGGCATAGACTGAAATGCAGTTATTGCACAGAGTACCTTGAATCAGATTGGGGGAAAGCTGCTGTTCCTGACAGCATTTGGAGAACACTGAATAAAGGAGGGCAGTCTAGATAAATACCATCTGAAACATAGCTGGTAATGTCTAAAACAGCAATAGCAATATGTTTGGATGTACTCTTAGTGTACAAGCCCTGCACTGGTGCTTTAACTCCATGTTTTCTCCCGGGAAGCAGGTAGATTTGCAAGAGGTTCCAGACACTTAGTCAAAAGCTATCCAGTAGTGAATAATCCTGAGGAGGTCTGTAAACAAGAATGGGTGTAAACAATTTGGTCTTCTCTGTTTGACTTCATGATGCAAAACCTCTTTTTCATAAAGAGAAGTGTGACTGCTTGCTTGGAATATCACACAACTCAAGCCAAAGCTGCTGCATGAACTCATTCCTTATTATTTCATCTCTAGACAGTTGAAGTGATCCTGGCCCTGAGTTGGTGTGTTCTATACACTGCAGTCCTTGGCTAGACTGAATCTTTTTTTTTCCAAAGTTTTTGTGTCTGCAGAAGTTTTCTTATGTTAAATATTGTAGTACTTTAAAAATTCAAGACAAAGCCTAGTGTTAATGAAAATATGTTAAAATCTTTACTTTTCCACTCTCTGCTAAAGAGAGAAGCTAGAGTAAGTACAAACAGCTTCACTTTCACAGACTTTTGTTGGTGGCAGCAGACTAGGCATATAATAAATGATCTTTACAGAAAGCAATTAGATCAACGTGGAGACAGTCCAAAATGTTAATGCACTGTAACGTGTTTTTTTTAGTCTTTGTCACCAGACTGCAGTATCATGAAGAAGAATGACTTCTTCAAACAGCCTGTAGCCAATTTTTCTTGCAGACACCAAAGCCCTAGAGCAACGTATTGTCTGTGTGTGGGTATACACAGGGAGAGAGCAAGAAAGCTATGGTTAAGGTTCTTTAAGCAGCCAGACCTTAACCGGAGCACACTATTTGAGTTCATTAATGTTACTGTTCTGTGACTTGTTTATTTTTTCCTAGAGTTATACTTCTAGAATAGTTCTCATGTTTTTTCCTTAGCACTCATGCTCTGATAGATACAGGTTACTCCAGTGCATGTGTTGGTAGCTACTGGAGGACATTCAGGTCTGTGTAAGATAGAGCATTCACTTCTCTTTTGATGTAGATGTCATTAAAGCACATCCTGTTGTAGCTTAATAATGTGATGGAAGTCGTCTGTTTTTAATAAAAACAGAGTTGCTGTTGCTAATCTGTGAGGGAAAGGAAATCAACAGAGTAGTGTTCAAATTTAGGATTTCAAGTCATTTTGTATAGCTCTGCAGTATCGATCATCGTTATCCTTGTCAGCAGCAAGATACTTTCAGTCTAGGTCGTCCCACTCAGTGCAAACCACAAAATGAGTAAGTGGTAAGAGATGATAGACTGTTCCTGCTTGGGAAAAAAATCCGAATCATCAAGACTGTTGGAGGATGGGGAGGGGTTACTCTGAACTGTCCTGGTCTGGTCTTGCAGACTCAGTGCCTGCTAGTGGTTGGAGTGAATTATGTGCCCTCCTGGAGTATATTTGCTGGTTTAGCTTCATTCAGAAGGAATCCAGTTTGTGTGGTGTAGTGGAGACTGTTCTGTGATGTGAACTAAAGCATATTAAGTGGGATAATCAGGAAACGCGTATCAAGGCTGCGCTCTTGATCTAAATTAAAATGCTAGTGTAGATGCACCCAGCAACTGCGTTTAAACTACCATGTAAATGCTTGATACTCATAGAACGTGCAATCTGAGGTAAGTAACAGTATTCAGAATCTCAAAAACTATATATCAGAGCTGGAAAAGGTACAAAAACAGGTGTAATCAGTGTGGAAACGGTTTCCATGCAGGACAGGCTAAAAAAATGTAGGACTTTCCAGTTAAGAAAACAGGTGACTGATTGTAGCCTATAAAATAGCATATGGTAAGGTGAAGGACATTCTTGCTGCTGTGCAGACCTGTAGATATGTATTTTCTGTCTTTGTGATTTGATTGATCAAATCAAACTGCTGCTCGAGTACACATTTTGTGTCCCCTACATATAGAAGATTGGGAATGCAGTAGAAAACAGAGACATCGCGGGACCTGTTTGTTCATTACCTGTGAGCTACAGCTCTTGGATTCCTGGTTGCCTCTGTGCTGAACTTTTCAGCTCTTTCAAAGCAAAGTGCAGGAAGCTATGTACTCAGGCTTTTGACAAAATAGAGGAGCAGAAATTATGTGTGAAATAAAGGCACTTTCAACTTGCAGATGATTAACAGGCCTTTGTGTTGTCCGTCCAGGTCAATGTCTTGAGAAGGCAGCAGCGCATGATCAAAAACCGGGAGTCAGCCTTTCAGTCACGGAAGAAAAAGAAGGAATACATGTTGGGACTGGAGGCGAGGCTGGAGGCAGCCTTATTGGAGAACGAGAAACTCAAGAAAGAAAACAGCACACTGAAGAGGCAGCTGGATGAAGTAGTGTTAGAGGTAAGAGATTGTGAGGAAGGTCTGACTTTATATATAAAGACAGTTGCTCAGGTAGAAGGCACTTGAACAGAGTCATGAAAATATTGACTGGAAGACGTTTGGGGGTTTCTGGCCCAGCCTCCCACTCCAAGCAGGACTTTCACCAACTCTAGGTCAGAACAGCTCTTGCATTATCTAGTTGACTTTTAATTCTTTATTTTGTGGTGCTTCTAAAGATTTCACTGAGAAGATAGACTGGATAGAAGCTGAATATAATGTATAAACAAGCGTTCTGTTTTTAAGTAGTACTGGCATATATTCATACATAATTAGGCAAATATAAATCTAAAAAGCAAGCGCAATTTGGTGTATTTAGCTTCTGATGTACCTTTGCGTGTCTGTACCCCTTTTTTATTGTGCGTCTTCTCTGGGTTTTTTTTCCTGTCTAGAACCAGAAGCTCAAAGTATCATCTCCAAAGAGAAGGACCCTGTGTGTGATGGTGATACTGGCTTTCATAATGTTGAATTATGGTCCATTGAGGTAAGCTGCCTGAGAATTGCTCTTTGCATAGCAAGTTTGCTGTCCTGTGATTTTTTTGTTTGAATCTTTAATACAGTCAGTGTTGTGTTTTAAAGCCTTGAGCTTGAAACGTGACTTCAGTCCTTTACTCCCCTCCTGCATAGGGGAAGACTTAATCTGTATAATGGTTCCTCTTTTGGAATTCTTCTGGCGACAAGAGCTAGATCTTGTACTTTTAATTTCTCTTGGCTTGGCATTTTGTTAGTCAGTGCAGCATACAGCAGTTTGTCTGCTCCAGTTATACCTGAAGAAATTAAAGAGCTGTGTTTAGAATCCTTTTAGGAAAAAAAGGTCACAGACTTTGAGAGCTCATCTGCTTATTTATACCTGTGCTAATGTCAGTAGCTATGAGTTTAAGCTGCCTCTAGCACCCAGTGCAGGGAATTCCACTGTTTGTTCCGGTGCTTTGCATTCCTGGCTAGAAGCAATCTTCCTTATTACCGTGTAAGCCTTCTATTGTCTTCTAGATCTGGTGAAGAGGTCCGTACCTCTCCTTAATTAGTTGAAGTGGTAATAAGAAACCTCTCTTGTTCAAACTGTATCAGTGGGACATATGAACCAGAGAGCCTGAAGGAAACGCTGCATTATTTCCCAGACACTTTAGAAAGAAATCAGTGGAAAAGTGGAGACTAAAAAGTGATGCTTCTTGCACATATCTATTTAACCTGGTTGTGAAACGTAAAGATATCTTTATATGAAGCTGCTCATTTTTTCAAAAGAGGGTGTTTCAGTAGATTTCCAGTCAGCAGTGTCTCCATTCATCCTCAAAACTCCAGTCAAACTAAGGGAATGGGATGGGATAAATCTGGAAGAAGGCTTTGTTTCTGACTAGGATAAACTTTTACAATGATGGTGTTTGTATTTTTAATAACGTTATAAAATTTGCTAAAGCTGAAATTACTTTTGAAGTATTTGCACTCATTGCAAATACTTTTTATCTCAGGCAGTGAAATACAGCTGATAATTTCACACTGATATGGATGATTTTAAGGTAGACCATTGCTAGTGTATTTAGGGTTTATATTTGGATTTTTGACCATCAAGCAGAAAAATCAGCTTCCAGATACTAAGCGATTGATTTGTGCATCCTGTCTGCATTTGCAAACATTGCCACTCACTTGAGAGACACTTGGTGAGAATTAATAGAACCAGTAATCCTAATAAAGCTGGGAGAAGTTTTAGTTGCCTCCACATTAGAGTGAGGAGTTGGAGTGCATGAAGCTCTTGTTAGTTTTGCGAGGCTTGGAAACATACAGAAGATGGGTGGGAGGTCTTCTACCACTGCTCTCTAAAGTCCCTGTGTCAGCTTCTCTACCCCCAGGAATGAGTAAGGTGTTGAGCTTGATGGCAGGAAACTGCTGTCAAAGTAGTCTGAAAGGTCAGTTTGTGTTCGTATCTCTGCAGCAATCGGCAACTATAGAAATGTGTCAGGGTTAATTTCTTGACCTGTTTGATGTTTAATAAAGTAGATAAAGCAAAAAGAAATTCCTGGAAGTCTGGCTGTTCCTGGCTGGTATAGTAGTCGAGCGTGCCAGTGTAATTGCTGTGCCTTAACTAGGTGGTCTGCACCAGTGCTGGATGTAGGCAGTAAAGAGAAATGTAATTGGAAATTTGCAAGGAATTACTCTTATCTTTCTGCCTCTTTTATTCCCCCCCCCCCCAGCAGAGTAAATGCTTGCACTGCAATTAAAATACTACGCTGTATCAAGGTGGTGTGAATGTTGATTGTGCAATTCCCTTTGGAAGGCCCAGAATGTGGGATACACAAAGCATTACTTAAGGTGTCACTCCTCCCGTATGCATTTTTCTTCCTTTTATAGCGGTGTCACTGAATGGTAGCTCCACGAAGGTGATAGTCATGATTGCTCTTCTGCTTAGTCCTTCACAGCAGAAGCTTCCAATGCACGTGATGTTTTTCAGCCCCTGAAACTTCTTACAGAAATAAGTAATTTTTTTGTTACAATATCCACGCTAGCTTGTAGTTCAGCAGAAGTGCTTTATTCCCCCAGGTGAGCTAACTGTGGAATATGTAATTTCTATGCAGTGGTCAACTGGAGAGAAATATGACTTGAAACTCTGACAGTGTTGCCATTTCTTCTAGGTAGGAAATCATTTCACTTGCACAGCTGTACGGAGGTGTGACAGCATTCAGGCACAGGACGTTTTTATTCAAGCATATTAGCAGTGAATATTTTATTATTTAAAACCAATGAACCATTGCAAAGAGGGACATCCAAAAAAAGCAGAATCGTGGGAAACTCACCCCCTAAATTCTGTAGCAGACTCTGAAATTCCCTTAGCTGGCTTTACTGTAAGATGCTTCTCAGATTCTTAATTGGAAGTGATAGGATTCTTTGAAGACTAGAGTTAAAACAAAAGGACAGATGTATAGGTTTTCTCTTTAGTTGCCTATTTCTGTCAAATCGGAGAAGGCAGGAAAGCAGTCGGTTTGTTTTGGGACAGGGGTGTGAAGCTGAAGGAGAGGCAGTCCTGCAAACCCTCTGTGACCTGCAGCGGGTCAGTAGAGGTACAGTGTTTGGGTACTTGGCATCCCACAAAAAAAACCCAAACCATCTGGATGGTTGGCTGCGTAGTTAGTTCTGTGTTTTCTTCTGCATTAATGGATGTGGGTTGCAGTAACACTGGTTCACACGTAATTTTGTTGGTCTTAAGTGTTTTTGACTGTGTATGTAAGTGGTGAGATGTTTGTGATGTTTCATGAGGATTCTGAGGCTGTGCTGTTCTGTTGTTTTAAGATTATGGGAAGCAGTCCAGAATGTGGCAGCCCTTGGCAAACAAGTTTAGCAGATAAAATTATTCTGCTCACACATTTTTTTTATGCTGACAAATATACTATGTGTATGGGTAATCTGTAGCATTGAACTTGGGAATATGAGAGCGGGGCTGAAAGTCTGGTGGGGAAGCTGGCGTATTGACCCAAGAAATCTGTTTGAAAATATTGGAGGGAGAGTCTAGTCCAGTCTGCTTAATTGCCAGGAAGCTTTTCAGAACATCCTTCAGTCTTGGACGTGGCACCATGTTATCTCTGAGAAAAGAATGTAAGTTGAATTAAATATAAATTGAATATAAATGTGAATTGAATACTTTCTAGTCGTGAAAGTGGCTTGTATAGAGTTTATGGTAACTCTTCATTATATTGTACTGCGTTACTAAACTCTTTTGGGTTTGTTGATATTTTGTATAGAAAACTGAAACTTTCAGTTATTAAAAGCAGAAGTAATTTAGCAGGGATTCTATTAGTGGAAATTTCTATTTTATCTATTTGCTTTATACTAGAAGAAAGGCGCCTAGGAATTTCCCATGTGTGTGTCAATGAACTATTCTCTAATCTTTGTAAATTATTTAGATTTGGATTTAACATCCATAAAACTTCCTTTTATTATTATTTAAGAATGATTGGTGAGGTGTGTGAAGGGAAAAGGGAACGTTTTGATTCAGTGCCTTGCAGAGGTCACCCCCTTGCCCCAGTTTTACATACCATGAGGTGTAAGACAGGAATTGGCATCCCACAGTATTTGCACAGAAGGCAGTGAGCACATAATCCTTGGCACGCAGCAGGGTTGGGAGCTGGAACCATGACATCTGGAGGCAGGTATCTGTGGGAGGGCAGCGTCTCCTGCCTTCGTGCTCGCCTTCTGTGAGAGCTGGCGTTGGTCAGCACAGCTGTGTTCTCAGCTAGCATGGCACCCCTGAAAGATTGCTGACTTCTGGCATTAAGAAACATCTAATCAGCTGCGCAATTTTTTTTATCACTTACAGCAAGAAACCTGAAAAATTTCAAACTGTTACAGTTCCTAGATGCCTTTTGTTTTTCCTGTTTAATTTCCACATCTGTGTTAGACTGTGCCTGGGTAGTAACCAAATCTGAAAATGTGCTAAACAAGCACAAACAGTGCTGAAACAAATGGAAACCAAGCGCATGTTCTAGTCTAAACAATCCATGTATTTATTTTGGGAATATTTTTCTTTCATTTTTCTTCCCTGTTCCCATTTGAATATAAATTCTCATGTGCTTGGTATTTCTTTAATGCAAGTCCTACATGTGATAGTAAAATATTTGCAGGAAACTAACCAAACTAATGTATAAAAAGTAGAGAAGGGAGAATGATCACAGAAGATACAAAATGTAAATTTTCTGCATCTCTGATTCTGGGGGCAGTAGCAGCAAAGCACGTAAGCCAGGTACTTGCTAATGGCCCTGGCATTATTTTCTTGGCTATGAAAAATGTTCAACCAGTTATTTTTTCCCCCTAATCAGTGTGCTTAAGCTTACGTGGTGGTGGTCATCTAACAACAGAGCATTTGTAAAGATGTCAGCCAGCCAGAATGTCCTAACTACCATTTCAGATATTTAGTGGAGAGAAAACAAAGAAAAATAAAAAGTTGGAGAGCCGAAAGGCAGATCTGCAAAGAGTTTGGAACAGGGGGGTTGAGAAGGTGGTGTGACTTTTTTTTTTTATTATTATTTAAACTGTTTTTTCTTACAAGTTGGCCACCTCTGTATGGCTGGAACCCCTTTCAAACTGGAAAACAGACTTGATGATGTAACCAAAAATTCTTTAAGCTGTATTTGTGGTGGAGGATGACTGAGGTGGTGATTGATGGAGCTAAGTAAAGCTGCTGCTTCAAAATCTCTTGTGTCCTGTTGACCTACAGCAGCTGAGCTAGAATTGCTGGCCTTTTGTAGAGACTTCATTGCAGCTCCTCTCTAGAGTGTCCTGATGGGTTTTCCTCTACTTTCCAGGACTGTCCTGGAAACTGAATGATCTATGAAAAATTTAGATCCACTGAGCAATCTGCAAATAAAGACACCAGCCCGCGTAGCTGAGAACTGTGATTTGTCTGCTATTGTCATAGACTGCAACAAATGAGGAAGCAGTGATTTTTTTGACTCCTGAAAAGACTTAGGGGTGTGTCTCATTTCTTAGATTAGTAGCACAAACATTGGGAAGAAAAGAAAAAAAAAAAGTGGTAAGATTAATCATCTTTTATTAAAAATAAGGAAACCACCCAAGGTTTGTTCAGCTGCATGCTACCACAGTCTGCTGCTTGTAAGGATGAAGTAAGCAAAACCCAAGTCTTTCACCAGCACTCAGATGAGCATCCCACCTAGTCTGCAGGCTGCTAGTCAGTACTGATGTATCCTGCTACGCCTTTGGAGCATGCATGATTTGGGCTGCTGAAAGCACCATCCATTGAGCACAGCTGTATTGGTGTCAGTAGGGTTTAGAGACCTTACTCAAGCTGAGCAATCTTGAGTTGGTGTGTGGGAGAGCAGGATTATTCTGAGGTTTGCTGTATTCAGCAGTGTTTTTGTGCAAGTTTACTATTGTTTGAGTCTTAATGCTGGACTCCTTGATTAAAGATGCAGACTTGTCTTATAGCAAGCAGGAGCCTAGGGATGCTTTGGTGGTGGGATGTCAAAAAGTTAGAGAAATAATTTTGTAGTTCCCTTAAAGGGAGCATTAGCTGTATTGGCAAAGGAGCTAATCTCGTTACTGTAACATCACATGCAGGCAAGTGTTGTGTTGCTGCAGAGATGTTTGAGCTGTATATTGTGTGCTCAGATTTGTCAGTGCAGATCCCACCCGCAGCACCCAGTCCTGGGCCAAGGTCTCAGTATGGTCTGGATCTCACCACTGTTCTGCACTAGCAGGTGAACTCGATTGTGAGATCAAGCAGTGTCATGGCATGTTTGAAAAAACATTGAATTTCCTCTTGAGTACTATGTGCCAAGTAGACTGAAGCCATGTGTCTGGCACCTGCCTAAGATGAAGGGCAATGACTAACAACTGAAACACAGTATTATTTTTTTTTTCCCTGTTGCCTTAACAATTCTTCCTGACTGTGTGTGTGCTTGTTCCACACTCAATTCCAGAGTGAAGTCGGGCAGGTCAGTTGAAACCACTGATGGCTTGCAGTGTAACGGAGGAGGAACTCCCCAGCCAGGCTCCTTGCTTGGCCGTTGCCACCTTCCACCTGAGCCTGATCTGGGAGTGGTGCTGAACTGTGAGCATTAAACATTGTACCCGTGGTCCACGATTTCCTTCAACTGCAAGTTGGATAGTGTTGTCTAAGCTTCTGCTGACTGCTTGAAGCATCTCTAAAAGATGTTCTGAGGACAGAGAACCACAAATCGTACCACAGGGTGAATTTCTTACTCTCAGTTCATCCAATCCCGTTCTTTTTTGTACTCAGTGAAGGATAGAAAAGGGTTGTTTCTCTGCTTTTTGCAAGCCTCAGTAGCGTTCCGTATATCTTCAGGAGGTTAATAGACTTAGATGTGATGTATACCTAAAGTATGCTAACATACGTACAAATGATGGCAGTCAAAGGGCTATTAATTTCTTACACACCGGTAGAGAGGAACTGGTGAAATGTGGAAACTATTAGGTGAGTGCAAGAGGTGTACAACAGTGCCATGTTAGCCAGTTCCTTCTGGGTGCCAAGGAAATAGGGAGCCCTCCGAGTACTTTAGCAAAAAGAGCAAAAGCTCCGGAAGGCATTTGTGGCTCTTAACACTTCTAATACGGGAAACTTCCTTTAATGTTTGTAACAAAAGAGTACATTTCAATGCTGAGTTGAGCGTACATTTATGTTGGAGATGGCCCAAAACTGCTTCTGTAGCACACCTTTGGTCTTGTCCTCTCCTTGGAGAGAGAGAGAAATCAAGAGGAAAAGGACAGGTTGAGTCATTTGTATTTGGGCTCAGATTCCAGACCTCTCTTGATGTGTTGATGCTTGAATAAAATTGAATACCCTTGATTTTCCTACAAGTTACAGCTGCAGGAGCAGGAAGTGATTCCTTCCTCCTTCCTTTACTGATCACGGCCACATGTTCATCTGGCAGGGTTGTGCCTTGGCCTGGCTGTGCTCGCTTGCCTCGTCCTGCTGGTGCAGTTGCCGAGCCTGCACAGAATGCCAGATGCACTCACTGATAACTTACCCATTTCTCCCTGCGTTCCTCTGACAGGCTGAGAGTGAAATACAGAACATTTTTGCCCTGAATGAACATTGTGATTGACACTGCTTGCCTCAGGCTTGCCCAAGCTTTGGCAATAAAGGTCAGCCCACTTCCAAATAACTGTATATAATTTTCTAAGCATAATAAATGCTCTGGGTGTTGATACGTAGAATCATAGAATGGTTTAGGTTGGAAGGGACCTTAAAGGTCATCTAGTTCCAACCCCCCTGCCATGGGCAGGGACACCTCCCACCAGACCAGGTTGCTCAAAGCCCCATCCAGCCTGGTCTTGAGCACCTCCAGGGATGGGGCATCCACAACTTCCCTGGGCAACCTGTGCCAGTGCCTCACCACCCTCATAGTGAAAAATTTCTTCCTAATATCTAATTTAAATCTACCCTCTTCTGGTTTGAAGCCATTGCCCCTTGTCCTATCACTATACTTCCACTTGCTTTCGTCCTTTCTTTTCTAACAGCTCTATTAAAAAAAAAAAAAAATTTTTAAAGAAAGCAAGATGCAAGAAAAACAGAGAGTGTCCCTCCAATTTGGGTTGCCTTCCTCATCCTTCCCAGCAGAGGAAAGAGGTTGGGCTCGTCTTACCAACCCAGCACTTGCAGAGGGTAGCTCTGGAGCAGCCTGGCAGAAGAAGGTAGTGCCTTGCTGTCGGCAGATGGTGCCCTCATCGGGAATAAGAAACAAGAAATGCTTTCCAGAGGGTGTTTGGCACTGCGGCAGCCTTGTCTGGAATCAGTTAGGAAGAAGACAAGGTCCTCAGTTGGTGTCTCCTTGCAATGTCAACTTTAGCCTGTTGGAAACATCCCAGCTCGTATTCAGAGATGGTTCTGTCCCCAGAAAACTCTTTGTTATGATATCACTATTGGCTTTCGCCTACAAATTACTGTACAACTTAAATGTCAGTATTCAAAACTTGAAGTGCACGGGGTTTGTTCAGCCAGAAGTACAAATGAAATTTAGTTTGGGCTCCTGGCAAGACTTGCTTTCACATTTATCAAACAGACATTCAAACCAAAGAAGTAAAAATACAGCTAAAATATCAGGTGCTATTGAATGCCTGGAAGAATCATGACAGGAGTGCTGCTTTTCTTTCCCTCCTGTAATCAAATTTATCCACACTTCAGAACAAATAGCTGCATGAAGTATTTAGAGGTTCTTTCTTTTTTCCCTTGGATCTGGTTTTGCATCTTAAACAAGCTGATAGCTCAGCCAGCTTGGATAGGGTGTTTGTGCCTGTGTGAAAACCCTTTAATGCTCGTGGTGTCCGAGATGTCCAAACGCAGGCTGGGTAGGCACCTGAGGTGTGTAAGCATGGCCAAACAGAAAAGGTTCCACCTTCCAACTTTTAACTGGTTGTCTTATCCAGTAAAGCCATTTCTCAGCTTCAGTCTTCCTTGACTTTTAATGTGGGGCAGTAACTTGATTCCTGCAAATAGTAGGACTTGCTCAGGGCAGATATGCCAAAGTGCTCTTTCTTTTCAAAATTCTCATATTGTAGCCCAAGAGAATGAAAACAAATGTCCATTGTACCATCTGATGTGTTTAAACTTTTTTTTAAGCAGCTATTGATATATTAGCTGAAAATACTGTTTTTTCAGAAGCTTTTTTCCTTCTGAATGGGATCCTCTACCTTTCTTTTTCACTGTTTCTAGCCTCTTCTACCTAATGTTTTAAAATGCTCATTATTGACTTCCTCTTCAGTGTCAAGGTGTTGGGATCTGCTCTGTAGACCCTTCTTGGTCCAGCTTATATTATTCCTGTTCCACGTAGCACTCGTAAAGCTCAGTATGCCTCAGGTGGACAGGTATTTCCAGGTGTAGCTCTGCAGGAAAGGTCAGTCCTTCTTCCCAGCTGCTAAAGGGATTCCTTGGTCCTAAGTCATGCTTTTTCCCCCATGCTAATTTGAGGTTTCAAAGGAGGAATATTTCTGATACCCTGTGTCACCCTCATGTACCCACTTGGCATGGAAAGGTCTTAGAATGGGAAGTCAGAGGATATAGACCGTTACCTACGTGTCCTCTCCTATCTATTACCTGAAGATGGAGCCCTATTTACAGACAAACTCCACAAGTGACCTCTTGTGGGAGAAACGAAGGGGAAGGAATAATACAACAGAACAACAACATCTTCTGTTCAGATGGGGGAAAAACTAACAAAACTCCCCAAGTAACTAGAAGGTGGAAGTGTGGCAGTATTTCAAGTTGCGGTGTTTTTCCTTATGCAAAATGAAAGTTCTTTTGGTTTTGGGTCATTGCCACAAACCAAATGAGCAAGGATGGGGAATTTTGTTTTTTTTCTAGATGTATTTGAGACTTTGAGAAGGAAGCTTTCGATCATCTTCAAGGTCCTAAAAAAAATGAATGGGAAAGAGGAGGCACACGGAGCCCATATAGCTTAAGGGAGAAATTGCTGCTAGCCCTGCTTCAAAAAAAGCATTTTTTAGAAAATAATAATCCTGATAAAGGAAAGGGTATTGGAATAAATACCATAAATAATACCATATTTTGTTCTCAAGCTGGTGCCTATGTTCTCAGAAGTGGGAGCCATGGTTTCTGCCTGTAATGGTGGCAAAACTTACTTTGTTTGCCACCTCCTTTGTCTTTTGCTGCTGAAGGTATCTTCTTTCAGGCTGAAACATCCCATACGTAGCTGCTGCCAAAAGTGAAATTTTAATTTTGATGAAAAGATTAAGGTGTTTTAAGCATAAGAAGAGTAAAAATAAACACCTCCTCTCTGTTAAAGCTGATATAATAAAATGAGGTGTGTGTGGTTTTGAGTGGCTGTACAGCTAAAACTAAATTACAAAAACTGAAGATTAGCTGTGATTGCAGAACGGTGCTTATCTTTATCCTCAATGGACTTGGTTTGGATTTCTCTACTTTTGTTCAAAGTTCAGGGTGAACTGGAGTTGCACCGTGTTGCATGTGGCACTTGACTTCGAACTTGTCACCTTGCCAAGCTGGAACCTGAAATAACAGGAATCGCCTTTGCAGAACGAGGCAAACAGGAAGGAAGAACCATCATGGAAAAATGCAGATTTGTTAAAGATTAAGTTTTTGTCAGCTTTAACTAAGTAATTACATGAAAAGTTTCTCTGGTTCAATGTGTCATTTTGAACAGTAAAGGGGTAGGATAAAATGCAAGGCCCTGTAGGTCCATCAGCACACTGGATGGCTGATACACTTCGGGCTGTGGAGAAATGGTTTGTGGGACAGTTACAACTTTCGGATCTTCTGATGGATATTTTTTGTTTCATGAATAGACTTCCATATACTTTTAACTGTCATGGCTCCAAATTAGGTAGAGTAGGGACGTTTCACAGATGAGTCACTTCCAGCAGGAACATGTGGCATCCCTTTAAGCATCAGCCTTAGTTTTGAGCTCTGGTTCTGGGCTTGATATACTGCCAACTGTGCTTTCAGTGGAAGAGAAGAAACATGATCTCATAAAATATAGTAGATAGTGGAGATTGTTTCTGTAAAATTGGATAGCCTGGTGTTGCCTGATCTATGAGGCTGTGAATAAACCATCCAGCTTTCCATGCTATGGAGTAGAAGCAATGAGACATTTGGATGCTAGTGTACATATACAGTAAGGAAACTGTCTGCAAGTACTTTTCTACTCACTGTCACTAGTGAAGACAGAGCCTGTAGCATTTCGGCTGCCCTGATTCTGTGCTGCTGCCTGGAAACCTGAAGGAGAGGAGGCAGTCCAAGCGACGTCAGCCTGGATCTGGGATTGCCCTGGCTCTGGCGGTTCTGCAGAATGTGACACAATTACTCACCGGGAGACCTGGGTTACTGCTAACAGGAGGACAAATGTGTTGGCAAAAGAGAGGGGATTGCTAGGCAACTATGTCTGTGTGCCTTCTGCTTAGTTGTGGAGTATTTAGTCTGCCCTCCTTACTAGTTCTTGCCTTCCTCTGTTATTACCATTTGTAAAAGTGGTGCCATGTAACAAATAGCAAAATGAGATCTTCCCCTGCAGAGTTTGTGTTCTGCTACACAGGAGAGGTGGGGCGTGAATTAAAATGTACTCTGTAGACAGTGACCAACATGCATGGCGAAGATCTCATTGGCATGCTGGGGTCTCGTATTTTTGTGTTTTCACTGTGTTGTTGCTGGTGATGTTCTGCTCTTGTCAGCTAAGGTTAGGACTTGATTTTGTAAGTATACATATTTCAGGAAGCAACCATGTTTACAGAAGAGTCAAGATATCCTCTCCAGAGACTAGCTTTAAGTATTGCTTTTTGTGCTTTTAAGATTTCTCACTTGTAAATCACCTTTCTGAACTAGGATGCGGTTGATCTCGTATAGCGGTTGTCTGGTCATTTTTCCAGCTCGCATGTGAAATGCTGCTACCTTGCTTTGCGTGGAGAGCAGCGCAGAGGTTCCTATGCTGCGGGGCTGGCTGGCTGAGCAGCCCCCAGGGGAAGGTCCTTCAATTGCTGCAAGCGCAGACCAGGACAACAGGGTATCTGGGACCATGGCCTGCTGCAGCTATGTAGATGAGGTTGTCAACCCTGCCTTGGATTTCTAAATCCAAGTAGAATTGAAAATATAAGTTAGTGTACGGTTTTGTTAGATGTCTGGCATTATATTCTAGGCTTGCAGCTGCACAGAATTTAGTCGCTGTATTTTCCTTACATGTTGTATTCATATAAACTATGTCAATTGTGCTTTGAGGCTGGTGAAAGTTAAAGTTCAGGGATACTTTGATTTGAATATAGGTAATTTTCTTATGCCTGCAGATCTATGTTACAAACACATTGATCTCAGTTTCATCAGGTGAAGCTTGTGGGGGAACACGAAAACCAGAGCATCACAATCCTTTGAACAATTAAAACTAAAGAAGAGAACAGAATTGCTTTTCTCTCTACTAATGCATTGAATGACAGTGATATAGTGACACAAGACATCTTGTTTTTACGTTAGGTATGACATTAACCTTATTCATGTAATACAGCAGCAGCCAGAATCTTATCCACCAGACTATTTGACATGTTACAGTAAAGTGCCTTGCAGACCCTCTGCATATGTGATATATTTTGCAATGGTTATTGTGTTTTGCAGTGTATTCGAAAAGGATCCCAATGGAGTTGATTCCACTGTGAGTTCCAGTCACCGGACCAGAAATCTTCTGGAGTTCTCAGCTAGCCAGGAGTCCAGCACAGCTCAGAAAATACCTGGGGGCATCATTCCTGAGAATAGGTGAAATGAAAACCTTTAACGTATTTTAAGTGGCAGAGGGCAATGGTGCTTTTTAGACCTCACTGCCCTTCCATTTGCTAACCTTTTTGGCCAGTGTTATTGCGGCTCTTATAGAGTAACTGAGTTTATAAGCACAGTGTTTTGAAAGCTGATCTCTCTTTATTATTTAACAAAGTTTACCAGGTTGCTTTTCAAATTAAAATGATCATAGATCTCCAAGATTACCCAATATGTAGAGCTTCAGAAGTGTACCTGTGGCTATGCTGTATGGTGTTAGGGACAGTGTGGCGGAAGAGAGCATATAAACAAGTGTATGTCATGGAGATTTTCATGACCTTCTTCAGTTCTTCGTTTGTCTGCTTTTTTCCCTGATCTTTATTTTAGCTTGCATAGTTATGGTATTTGTCATATTATCTATCTCTTCATACTTTTCAAGCTGGAGTATTTATTTTCTTAGTTGCTCAAGAGAAGACTCGGGAATTTCACGATTGAATACATACACTGAACTTAGCACTGTACTTTTTTAGAAATCTCCAAGTCCATCCTTACGCTTATCCGTTATTTAATTATATAGTTGCTTTCAAGCTTCCTAGATCTCTAGCATTCAGTGCATAAGTGAACATATAATTGTCTCCAGATTGGAGTCTGGCTAATCCAGCTCATGTTTTCCCCTTACAAGATTTATCCTATCAGATTGTCCCTTTCCAGTAGAGTGTTTTGGCTGGTTGAACAAAGCCAGGCACAGATGTGCAGAAAGCCCTAATGTATTTTGCCATGCAGAAAGAACGCAATAAATCAAGAGCATTTTAAGGCTGTAGCCATGGTGAAGGCTTTGTGTCCTATGTGGCACGTTTCGGACCATGACTTATGAGACATAGTAGTAGAATGGTTCTCTTAGGAGGACATGCTAGTGCCTGTACCTCCTCCTCTTTCATCTGTACCTCTCACTCTTTCACCCTGTTTTTTGGCAAGCTCTGAGGTCTTTGCTGCATATTCTCCTTTATCAGTTCTAGATGAAGTAAACATGAGAAGCAGACATGAAGATGGAGAGAAAGCTGGGAAAGGGAGGGGAACGTGAAAAAGGCATTCATAAGCTCTCATGCCTGATTTTTCAGCAAGAAGCTGAGGTTTACGAGCTACAAGTCTCTGTCAAAACCAAGAGGACTAAGGCTGTTATATTGATACCTTATCAAGAGAGGAACTTATCATAGATATTTGGTGATAAGTAGTTAACCTCTCAGGAGGTACAGATAACCAGAAGAAAGGAATATTAGTCTTTGCTTTGTTGCTGAGAATGCTGTGGATTTTTGTATAGAAATACATGCTCTTTTTCACTTTTTATCAAAGCCAAGCTAGCTTTGGAGACTGTTGGAGATGTAAATCCTCTCCACTTAGCTGTAATATAGTTTGTGGCTGCTCCATTGTTGTATAGCTCATGGTCTTTACATCTGCGTGCTTTTAGTGGCTAATAAATTTAGTATTTCTGTAGCAAATCTTGCACGGCTCTGGAATGAAAGAGAAAGTTGTCTCTACAGAGATCTCATAGTTTACATATTATGAGGAATATTCTACAGGCTACATTTTCTTTCAATATCTGGCCTGTTTGGGAAGAGATCCAACATCTGCTAATGCTCATCTGTCTTCTCTGTGTTGAGTGCTATCGGACCCCTTTGGGGAATTGACTGAGACCATTGGATGTTTGATAGAAGTTGTTATTCACCTGTTTCAAAGGTCCCATGGGAGCAGCTGTAACCTTTGTGGGTTTGCTGATAGTAGTGCTTATTCTCTGGATTTACTCAAAGGTTCATGAAAGACTATTTAAAGGGATTTCTTGATGTCTTTTTCTTTTTTTCCCCAGGTATGATCGTTCTGTATCTGATAACAAAGCACTGATGATAGTCTCGGAAGAGCCACTGTTATATATTTCACCACCCCCACCCCCCTGTCAGCCCCTGATCAACCGGACAGAGTCACTGAGGTGAGCAAACAACCTTTTCTGGGCATTTAAGCTTTTATTAGGAGTTTAGATATCAATTGTGTGTTGGGTGAGTGCTTCTGGACAGACAGCGGTGAATGATGTTGTTATCCATTCATAGTGTTCATCCAGTATGTGACCAGTGCCTCTGTAAGCGTCTGCACTGTCCTGTGTCTACTACCATAGGGACAGGAGAACGACTTGGATCCTTGTAATCTTTTGATGTTTTTATTAATGATTTTCACTCAGTTTTCACGTTGGTTGTTTGGCAATAACCAAATAACGATTTTCTGATTGCCTGGAGGTTTTTCACAACTCAAAAGAGAAATCACTTCATATGTAGAAATGTTCATAATATGGAAATCAGGTCTATCTAAAAGCCTGTTCCATCTGAAATACATAAAAGATGATCTCCTACTCTTCAGCTTCCAATACAAGCAGACTGAACCTGACATTGCAGATTGCTTTATTCACTGTTAAAAAACACCTAGCTCCACTTTTTCCAAAGGTATGAGTGTGTCACTAACCTTATCTCCATTCTGCTTTGTTCATTTTTTCTCTCAAATTTATTTGCTGTATTTTAGCCTTCTTAACCAATATTTTGTCTCAAACTGATCAACTTTTGATTTTAAATTTCAGTAGTCCTCCCAGTAGTTTCAGAATGACTGTTCAGTGGGCAAAAGAAAATACTGTATCTGCTTTATGTTGGAGCGTCCATGGTCCCAATACTTTACAGATATTCCCTTACAAATTACCTCATAAATTTCGTCTTGCAATTATATTTTCTTACTCTGGCATTAAAGATAAATTATCATAAGGTAAAAGAGTAGTAGTCTGCAGTGTCTGTATAGCAGCTAGTTAAACTATTTTCTAAAATTAAAAAATTCTGCTGCTGTTCTTTGAAACATCTATTAATGCTGTGGTTTTTTTCTAGGCTGAATCATGAACTTCGAGGGTGGGTTCATAGACATGAAGTGGAACGAACAAGGTCTAGAAGGTTGTCAAATAACCAACAGCAGAAAGCACGGGTTATGCAGGTAGGCAGGTTTATACTCGTGAGTGAGTAGCATGACAAGATAATTTCAGACAACTTAACAAAATACTCTCTTTTACTTGTCTACGCTTGTCATTATAGAAAAAAGCAGCAATGGTCCCTGTAATTAGGGTACCCAACACTTCCCATTTTAAATTGCTGGGTTTGGTTGATTATTGTGTTGTCCTTCCATTCCTGCTCTTGGATTCACGTTGGGCGTTTTTAATTTTTTTAGCAGTCATCAAAATATGTTGAGCGTTTTCTAAAATGAAATCAATAGTTAACCTTTTCATGGCTTCTCTGTAAGGCTATGGAAGGATAAAGATAAGCAATTCATTAATGGAGAGAAATATGACCTACATCACATTCATCTGGCTCACTGTTAAGGGGCACAGCTGATTCGTTTTGTTGAAATATTTCTATTTCATCTTTTCAGATTTTTGTTAGAGGGATGTGTTTTTGGTAAGACTACAGAATTATGAGATTTATGCTCATATTTCCCATTTTTTAAAATCCCTTTCATCTACGTGGCATACCGATGCCACGTAATTAAGACCATGAATTTTCATTTGATTGTTTCATTTGATTGTTTAATTTGATTAAGAGCTAGCAACAGCTTTAGAAGGAATTGAACTTAATGTGGGAAATACTGCACTTTTTTACAGAAAAAGTATTGAATATTAAACTTCAGATTCTTCTTACTGGTGTCCAAGGAAGAATGGTAGAACATTTAAGTAGGGCAAGTTTGGGTGCTTCTAGTGTTTCAAACACCAGAAGTGTGTTATGGGTGATATATTTTGGCAGAGGTACAAAGTGGACATGACCTCAGAAGAATTCTGAACATCTGATATCAGTGATAGCAAATTTTGCAGTTGGACGACACAATATGTGCAACTGTTGTGTATGGTGCCAGCCTCCCTTCTTTGTCTCTGAATTTGTGACTTCAAATTTGGCTGTGTTAAAACACTGGCTTTTTTTTGTGGTTCCAGCTTGATTGCTGGCCATTTCAGTTAGTCATGTTTCACCAGTGGAAAAATGCACATTTATTGTGCAGGGCACTGATTAACCTCTGCACCCCATTATATATTCGCTTTGTGCTACAGATGTGCATGGTATTTTATGTAGTGCTAAACCAAGAAAATGCTTATTGTTTTCACTTTGTGTCATCTTTTTATTTTCTCCCCTTTTCAGAGTTCCCTCAGTGAGAAGGCAGATTCCCAGCTAATGGCCATGCCTTACACAGACACCAGCCTCAGGTAAGGCGCAACAACTCCTTTGTTATTGCTTTCTACTTAATAACCTATTTTTTCAGCAACAGGTGGTAAAAAAATGCCAATTTTCACCTTGTTGGGATTCTTAAGCCAGGTGCTAGCTACTTTTATTGGCATAATTTCTGTCCCTGAGCAAATAACTGCTTCTAATGATTTAAACTATATTTAAAGGGACCCCTGTATCACACCTCTGCTCTACCAAGGAGTCTTAAGATCTTTACTTTGTTCTGCAGAGTCGCTTCTTAAACAGATTTGAATCTTTTGGGGAAAAAAAAAGAGGGAACTCTATTGAGACTGTCTGGGGGAACATCATTAGTTTATAAGAAGGATGCAAAGGGACATGAGTCTGGTAAGAGAAAGGTTTCTCTATTTTCAAGAATAGAGCCATTATAGCTAGCACCGAATTATTATGACAAAGTTAAAGTATCATTACATCCTATTTGCGTGGTTTGTCTCAATCTCCTGATTTTCTCTGGTGATTATTAGATACACTAATCCAGAGTTTCCTGATGCCCCCTGCCTGCCCCCTGCCATGCCTATCCTGTCCCTCTTCCCTGGCGACAGGAAGAAGTGGAGAGAAAAGCTGAAGGAAACGGAACTTCTCTCTCCTGAATTCTTTGTGACAGTGTTTAAAATGTTCTCTGCTTTCAAGTGCCAAAGAGGAGTATAAGAGTAAAATTTAGTATAAAGGAGACTTCTTGTTGAGAGCAACACCTTAAATGTTGCAATTGAAAGTAACAGCTGTGGCCCTTCCGTTTGCATTGCTGCTTTGAAAGCAGGATCAGCCTGGGAGAAAATAGCAAGGTGCAGGCAAATGTTTATGGAAACCAGGCTGCCAAATTTTGATATGTCTTAACTTATAAGAAAAAAAAGAAAAAGCTGTTCTACAGGCAGATGAAGGATACCTGTTTTAATTGAGGACTGGACAAACAAACCTCATGGCATAAGGCAGTTTAATATACATGCTTGCATTACTCTTAAAAAAATGATTTGGATTATTAGAAACAGTCTGCAGCATCATGCAGCTCTGCCTGGAATAGTCTGCTGTGCTCAGAAGGAAGTGAGATTTTTTTTTTTTTCAGATGAATGATGTTTAAATGAACAGGACCAGTGAGTCATTGCAGCTGCATGCTGTGACTGTCCTGGAACTGCTAAGAACATAGAACAGACTTCCAGTTCCTCCCAGAGCCATCAGCTATTAGATGCTCCATGGAATCATAGAATCATGGAGTAGTTTAGGTTGTAAAGGACCTCTGGAGATCTCTAGTCCAACTTCCTACTCAAAGGAGGTTTAACTTCAGGTTTACTGTGTCTCTGTTAGAAAAGACTGTCTCCATCTCCATTGTAATCTCCATTAGGAAGCTGAGGATTGTACTTAGACAGCACCCTCACCCCCACAGCCTGCTCTTCTCCAGGCTGAACAAGCCTAGTTCCCTCTGTCTCCTGTTTCTCCTTGTCCATCCCGTGCTCCAGGCCCTGACTGTAATGCAGCCCAGTACGCAGTTGCGCTCCAGGTGCCCTGCTGGCTCTCATTCACGTTGCCTGCCAGCACCCCAGGTCCTTTCCACAGCACTTGTGCCTCATCGATGGGGCAGACAAGAAAGATGCTGTTTATTCAGTTTTGTCATTGATGCTACCCTTGTGGAGTATACAGTCAAGGAGTTTAATTTTTAGTACCAGTGCTGTGACTGGAAATTGAGTGACCTTTACCTTCTAGAACATCCTTGTTGGTGACCTGAATTCATGAACAGGAGGACATTAGCAGATCTGGATCTAACTTTGTAGCACTGCTGATACCAACATTGTCATTGAATCATAGAATCATCTAGGTTGGAAGGGATCTTTAAGATCATCGAGTCCCACCGTTAACCTAACACTGCCAAAACCACCACTAAACTATGTCCATAAGCACCACGTCTACCCTTTTAAATACCTCCAGGGATAGTTAGGTTGGTCCTGGATTTCAAAAGAACGTTGATGAATTGAAAAGTGTTGCAGTGAAGTCAATGCAGAGGAGGAAGACAAAAATTAAGATGATTTCAAGAAAATCATTAAAACCTCTCAGCTCTCTGTAGTCTGTTTAGCTTTCTTTAGAGGTAATTTTGATGAGGGTTTCTGCAAGTGTGTGTTTAGGGCTCCACAATTCAAACCGGGCCTCTCCAGTTATTTTCCTGTTTCTAAATTTTGCACTATTAAAATGGCGGTTCACGATGCATGAAGTACTGTGCATACAACCTCATTCCTTCTTAAAACAAGCACATGTGCAACATCCTAGCGCTCGGTGATGCATAACAGAGTGCCCTTCGAACTTTTAAAACAAAAAAGACCCATTGATCTCCCAATAAATGGCCAGACTCAGCACCACTGTTTTGGATACACAATTTAATGTGATGCTTTCTTGTAATATGGTAAGGTATTATGAAAACAACTGGTAGCTTTGCAATTTTTTTGGTCTTAAGTTCCTCCCTTCCTTTCATGGAGCAGTCCAATGTGGTTACCTTTAGATGCTAAGAGGTTGGTACAGTGTAATACCTGTAATCTACTGGTATCAGTTGGAATGTGGGACTAGTGTTAGAATTGTTCCGTCGACCAGGACAGTTTTGTAAAGGCCTGGTGGTTTCCAAGTGCTTTGGAACAATTTTCTCCCATGGCTGGATTGGGAGTTATAACGGGCTGGTTTTTAGGTCTAGCTGTGTCTCCTGGAGTGTGGGCGAGCAAACGGATCTGTGGGACCTGTTTCAGTTTTCAGGATGTGTTTTACTGAGCAATGCGTGGGTGCGATGCCTTTTATCACAGTAAAACTTCAATGCTGAATCTCAGGGGTGGTTTGCTGGGCCTACATGTTATTATGAATGAGTAATCAAGCTCAAATTAGCTCCAGTCTTTGTTTCCTGCGTGTGAAGGCTGTGATCTGATTCCTAACTTGCATAGTTTTGCTAAAGAGGATATATAGGGTAGAGCTGTCTGCTCTTGCTCCCCCAGGACTTACACCCCCGACCCTATTAAAGGGCAACTGGCTTGGCAGCTGCAGTCCTTCCATTGCAACAGGACTATATTAGCAGTAGAAGAGGAGATAATAACGGTCTACTATTACTGCTGCTCAAGTAAATCACTTGATGATAGATTTGTGCCTTGTTTGGGGTACGCAGTTATGTATATTTTAGAAACATACCAAAATAATCTAAATTAGCCGCCATAGTTTAAAATCTGGGTCAGCAGAAGACAGCTTGGGAGGGGTAGCCTGATCAGTGGTTTTGCCACAAACACTGCAAACAGACAGTATGCTATTAAAGTGGGAAAGAATTAAAATGACTGGTTGATGGTCCAGCTAATGGTTTGTGTAAATACAGCTTTCCAATTTGATTAAATATGTTATTTTTGAATGGGATTGGGGAAGTATACATGATAGCAATATGCGCTAGGAATTTCTCACCTTTCCAAGATAAACAGTGGATAAGTACCACGATTGTATGACTTGCCAGTGTTTTTGCTTAGCATAGTTTAGAGTGTCTTTTCCTCATATCTGATACACATAAGATGAGAATTGTGAAAAAGATAAGCCAGAATTATGTGCATATCTTATTTTTGCTCCTCTGTCTAAATTGAAAATCAAAAGCAAATCTTTGAGTTGACCAAAGAGATGCAAAAAACCCAAAAAAAACCCCCATGGGTGCAAGGGAAGGTAGGGTTGTCACTTGACAGTAGATGAAAAGCTCTATTTATGCTTAACTTTGCACTTTCCATTTGAGTGATTTGGATCCTTAGCAGTAAAAAAAAATTAAAAACATATTAAGTGTTTTGATTTTTTTTTTTTATTTCAGAATGACATTCTAAAATTTGCTAAAATCTATTTGCAGAAGTCATCACAATTTTTCAGATGCTTTAGGTTGACTTGAAACTTTTTTTTTTGCTGTTGAGTTAGCAAGTGGGTTTTTGCCAGCCTCAAAAGCAGGAATAAAATCAAGTCTGGAAAAGTTTCCCGCGGCAAGTCCTTTAACGCACCTTGAACTTTCAAAAAATACCCAGTAGTTTCACTGTCTTCATCTGTGTTTCATCTTCCTCATGCTTCTTTCAATGGTTGAAGAGCTGCTGTTCTTTTGAAAAGCAGGTCTTTAAACTGATTGTCTCACTGAAGTTAACTTTCTTGTCTAAAATAATTACATTCTCCCCTTCTTTACTTCAGCAGGAACTCAGGGAATGAGCTGCAAGTGTATTACGCCTCTCCAAGGAGCTATCAAGATTTTTTTGAAGCTATTCGCAGAAGGGAAGATACGTTCTACGTCGTGTCATTTCGCAGAGTAAGTGTACTAGTTGTTCAATACTGGCCTTTTATGCGTATCCGTAAGACTGTTTCTAACACTGAGTGTCTTTCCTTGTAATACAAAAAATGACCTAGTCAGGGTTGAAGCTAAATTTGTTTCTTCATAAGTGATGCTTCTGTACATCCTTTACAATAATACGGCCAGATCATGGTCTTTGCAAAATATGCCCATCACAGTTAGGAATGGAAAGAGAGCTTTGTATATAGCATTGTAGTGCCAGGGCAAGACTGCACGAAATTGCATGAACCCTGTGGTTAAACACTTACTCATGGTAGCAGTCGAATAATTGGAGTAGTTAACTGGATATTTATTTAATAGGTGCATAAACCTTTTGTGCTTCTGGTTACAGGAATAAATGTGCCCTGTGCACAAATTATTTCTGCTAGCTTAACATAATATTACGTCTGTCTTCGCCTAACTTGCATTTGCAGTTTTGTGTGTCACATATTGCAGCTGTACAGGACTCTGCACTGGCACAATTTTTTTGCTGTTTTGTGACTTGTAAGTCAAGACAGATGAGCAATTCTGCTGCTTGTGCTGAGGTACAGCATAGGCTTCTGCTACAGCTTTGTCAGGCACATCCTCACATCTGCAGCGCAGTTAGTGACAGTAAAAGCTGTTTTAAAGTGGAATTCCAGGTGTTCGATGGCACTTTCTGTACTGCAAGCCTGAGTGGTGTTGAAGCCAGGACAGCTGGAGTAGTGAGAAGCTGCTTCGGATCTGGTGATGGAAATGATGAAGGCAAACAGTGGCTGAAACACCAACTGGGGGTGGGGAGAGTTTATTCCTTCCCTTTTGCAGGGGTCTTGATGAATTCTTGGACATACCTATACTGCATATTTGTCCCTGGCCTGAACCTGGGTTCTTGGCTTGCTAAGCCTCCTGCCTTGCTATTTTGCAGTTGTGATATCAGATGAGAATTGTTACATGCATGCACATGCCCAGCCGTGATTTTCCTAGGACACTGTGACTCTCCATTTGTTTCCTCATCATAGGAGTGTCCTGAGAAGGGGTCCCAAGGTGGTGGGGGACTGGTAGGTGCCACTACAACAGCTTATCTAGCTACAACCAGTTCTGTGTAAGAGCACACAGATAAGCATAACTAGTTTTAGCAGTTTCTGTGTTGTCATAATTCTACCAATCTGTAGATGCCGTATGTACATGGGTAACACAACCCTGTTCGACCTGGTCTATGGTAACTTTCTTAATTTGTGAGATACGTGCCTTTAGAAAAGATTCAGGAAAAATAAAAATAGCAGCGCTCTTGTTAGGATTAGGGTTTTATGCTGAGTAGAAATATGAGGTTAGTTTCCAGTTTTAGGATTACTGGGTTGTGTCACAAGGCTGGAATTTTGTTATTAAATGCTTGGCATGTTCTGCTGTTCTTTCAGCTAGCAACACAAATATAGCCAGCACCAGGCTCCACATATCCTGAGGATGAGTAGAAGGGAGTGAAGAATTGATTACAAAAGCTTTTCTGGAAACTCAGAGCAAAAAGCAGAATAGTGTTTGTCTAGTTCTTCACTTGCGGCCGTTGCTCTAGTCCACCTGACTGCATGGACTGGTACATACATTCCGTTTACGCTGTTGGATTAATGACCTTGAAGTTGTCAGCTCTCATTTTGACTTGCAGAGCTGTCCTTGGAAACAGTGTGTGTCTTGTGTCACAGAATCCCTACAGCTTGGCTCCGCTCTATTGCAAGGAGAGGTGCAGGGACTTTTTTAAACCATCTATGAAGTTTATTTGGTAGTAAAGCTGTTGGTATTTCTGCTTTGTGAATGAAACGTCCTCAAATCGAAGGCAGTTTTGTGCATTACCTCATTTATTATTTTAACAGGGCAAACCTGATCTAGTGACAAGCTCTGCCCTGAGGCACTTTTAAATGACTTGCTTGGATTCTTTTGTGAGTGCAGAAGAAAGGACTCCTGCACGGCCCGAGGGGTGCCACCAGCAGGGCCCCAGCCAGGGAGATGCCCTTTCACCTTCTCCTGAGGACTGCTGACTTCATTTTCTTTGGACCACAATTCCATTTTCACTGATGATTAGATGCTGAGAGAGGGGACTGATTTCCTCCTCAGTGTTACGGGACAGTTCACTCCTGTTGCTTGTTCACTTGTCCAAGTTAGAAGGCAAGGCCTGGAGATGATAGGTTTTGTTCTCCTCTCTGGCTGTTTGCCGTGCAGACACTCCCAAGCACTTAATAAACTGTTAACAGCCGTATACAAAAGAATGGGACTCATCCAGTTAAGAGTCCCAGGGAGTGGATGGTTCTGGTATTGGTGATGGTCCTGCTGCAAGTGGGAGGTAGGACTATGGATCTCCAGAGATCCCTTCCACCTGATGTCTCTGGGATCCTCCTTCCATACGCTTTCTGCTCTGTGCGTGGTGTCACATAACCCAGCATCTTGCCTGGGTGCGTAGGCTGAAATGTAACACGTTTTTTGTGTGTTTTCTGCAAGTTTTCACACTATAGGAGTTGTGCCCTGAATTCCTCGGATTTTCAAGAAAATGGTGTTTTCTAGGGCTGCCCATGCCCCTCTCATATAGTAGGACTTAGCGAGGGCTTCTCAACCTGCAAGGTAGGGGAGCAAAGCTCAAATGTGCTGTGTCATCACATCATGTGATGCTTGGTACCATAAGACCCAATTTCTCATCATCTCTTCAACTTTGTTTTCTTTCCTTGCTGTGGAAGGCTTGCATGTCTGCATATTTACAGTTGGAGTTTGATTATTTTTTTTTTTAAAGGCGAAGAGAGGAAAATAAAGTAGTATTTGGATCAGCTGAGTCCACACAAGAAGCTGGGCTTTCACTCTGGGAGTCTAGAGAAATTCATTTTTTGCTATTGCCAGGGGAATCTGTAACGTCATTTTTAAACAAGAAGAAATATGTAACTGTGAGTGAATAAGAATTTTTGAACTGAGGCAATGTTGTCTCCCAGCTCTGCCAGGCCTCAGCAGCCAACATCCCTCGTAGGCAGGGATCATCACCATTTATTTCTTGAGATGTTAACTTGTTAATTTTATTTGTCCTTACTGCTTAACTTTTGGGAAGCCATTGTTTTCATCAGTCATTTAGCATCGCAGAAACTGACACCTGGCAATGTAATAAGATATACATTCCCAGTAGTATATATTCACACCTGGGCCCTCTGCTGTCCCCAAATGCTCCAGCGCTTGGAAGCTGCATCTTTGCAGGCTGCGTCTAAGTTGGGCTGTTTTGGGTTGGTTTGGGAGCACGTTCAGAGCTGAGATGTCTGGACAGCAGGTATGGAGAACAAGTTGCCATGCTTTTGTGAAAAGGGTACAGCAGTTTGAGCTCTGCTGAATGACGTTGGAGTGTCCAGTTGGCATTGAACCTTTCTTTCCGTTTTTCCCAGGTCTGAGAGGCAGAACTGAGAGTCTTGCTCTGCCAACACCTTTCATTTCTGCCTTTTAATGTCTGTGATACCCAGTCTGCTTGATCTATTCTAAAACCCCAGTGGAGTGCGGCTGCAAAATTCAAGTTAGTTGGTATAACGTGCTCTGCCAGCAGGGAGGTAGACATCTGGCTGCTGCTGCAGTTCTCCTGTAAGCCTGGCACTGAAACAGCTCTGTCTCAGAGCTCGCATCTGTTCTGCCATGGAGTATTCAGACCTTGAGATTGTGTCTAGAATTACTTGAATAGCTAGCTTAATTTGAAAGGTAATTAAGTAAAATCATTGAAGAAAACAAATCCATTCCAATTTCCTTTGGCCTGTAAATGCCGCTCCAGATTGTACCATTCTCCTGTGGTTAGGATCAGAGTTCCCACAACTTGCAGTGATTAAGCAGTAGATGTCCCCATCCTGGAAGATTCTGTCAGTGACCCTTTTATGACATCTCTGCAGGCTTATTAAGGACAGTGGCTTTTTTTTAGGGTAAGAATGTAATTACTGTTCTTAAGGAAAGCATGATTTAAAGTTTGATTCACTTGGGAAATTTAGAAGGCCGCTAGCATTCCCTCTCACTACTTTCTCTATATGTTTCAAAGCACAGATGTCTACTGGTATCAAAGTTTGCCAATTACATTTAATGCTGCACATGTACAAAATCTTACAGTAAAAAATAGATATTAAGAGGTGATTCTGGTTATTATTTGTTAGAGCAAGAGTGATGCTGGCCCTATAGAAATCAATGGCAAAGCCTTTACCAACTTCAATAGGACCAGAATTTCACTTTGTAAATTTCTGCCTCAGTGCTGTGGCACTTAATACATTTCCCTGAAGCTCTGTGATTTATTGTGGATGTGAATTTCTGATCCTACAAGCCAACATCTGCAATGAGCATTTGAGGATTTCTCAAGTTCTGCAAACAAATTTTCACTGAAATGATTAAGCCAAATTTAAATCAGAACTTTTGTTCTTTCTTCGTGTGAACGCTCAATGTGCTAGGAATAAAAATATCTTAAGTTGTGTTTTGCTTTTGTTGGTAATAAGCCTCTGCTGTGTTAATTGTATTTGGGATGATATATTACTTTCAGGCAGCAAAATATTATAATGCCTGGCTTTGACATTCTCGTGTAGCAGTAGTTTGCTGTGCTGCACACACAGTTCTGGCAATAGTTTGAATTTATTCAGAGGGCATGAGTGAGGCAGGTTCCAATTCATTGCACTCTTGATGCCATCTGCATCCTGCAGGCAAAACTGCATTATAAGAAGTTAGCTTCAGATGATGTTTCATAGCCAGAAATTCAGTCCTAACATATGCTTTTCTCCTATTTTGTTACACTTGACAATGGGTAATTTTTACTGAACATGGAAGTTTGCTGCTGTTGACTTTGTCTGTGGATTTCTGTGGACTGGGATGTATAATTTGGTCTTCCATTCAGATAAAATGCAGTGGTTAGACTCACATAATTCTGCTGCTCCTAAAGACACAGTAGCTAATTTATATGTTTGAGTCCTGTGGGTTTGCAACTGCTGCGAGTTAACATGCAGATTTTCGAAAGATTTTACAAATTCCCCTTTCTCCTTGGGGAACCTGACCTTAGCTATTGAGAGGAACAATGACTTTATTCCAGGATGCTAGGATTTTAACATCTTGTCCTACATTGTATACAGATGCTGAGAATAATACCTGCTGAAAGAACTGAGGGTAAGGGTGTAGTATCCGTGATAAAATTGCCTGTCTTTTTCAAAGCAGAGGTCACCCTTTAGCCTGTCTTCTCTGTGAGGCCACCCTTTGCCTCCCTGGGAACATTTGAGAAAGCAAACAGTGTGTGTGATTGTGCTTCAGCATGCCCTGAAGCTCAGCGAGCCAGCCTCCGTCAAATTATGGCTGCATTTGACTTTCAAATTTGAAAATCCATTATGAAAACCTCCTGTTTCCATCTAAGTGTTGCTAGTGAAAATGAAGTCTAGCCTGCTGCATTCTTTGTTACAGATTCTCTCTTTTCTGGCTAAACTGTGGGTTTTCTCTGTGTCAGAGAGAATTTCTTACTCCCGAAGTCCTGTTGTGCCGATGAAAACAGTGAAGCAAGCTTTCGTTTTGGTCTTTCTTGAACTGTTATCCCCTGGTATGGGATATTTCTGGTTGGTGGGGAGCAGGGAGAGCTGACGTTCAAAGGGACTGGGATGTGGTGGGGAGAAGGGTTCTCTGCGGTCTTCTGGATACTCAGCTGGGGAAGATGTTGCTTTTGGTAGCAACTTAGAGCTGTTCTTGCTTAGTCTAAAAACCTGCAGAGAGAAATTTAATAATCTAAAATTAAGTCTAAAAATGTGTGTTGGTCTGTAGAGTGCAAATGGCCTTACCTTAATCTTGGGATTATCAAAATACATGCATACGAGAACAACACAGCTCCAAGTTTAAGTAATAGGAAGCTCAAAAGAAGTTTTTTTTTAGGCTTGCAGCTAAAGGCCAGCAATTCTTTAAAAAGCATTTATATCATAAAAGCGTTAGAGTATTTTTCAGCAAAGCCTCCGATTGATGCATTATTTCTCACTGTTGTTGCTCTGCAACGCCTGGGAAGTTTTGTTCCTGTGTGAGAACATACTTTGAAGAGCAGAGAAGCAGAGGGCTATGTGTGTGTTTCAGAGGCGCAGCGTCCAGGCAAGCAGGCTGAGCGAAGAAGGAAGAGAAGGAGCCAGGCAATGAGACACTTTGGATGTGTAGTGAGTGGAAGCCAGAGAGGAGCAGCCAGCAAGTACCAGCTGCAGCGTAGCCTCTCCCAGGCAGCAGCTGTTTGGCTCAGCCAGATGCAAACAGCGGTTAGGAGGGACCGGAACAAGAATCCAAAACGCGTTTCTGAGAAGGGAGGTAATGCCTGTCGCATCAAGTGGGGTTTTGTTTCCTTTGGAAATGTCTGTTCTGTTCTTAGCTCTCCAAGACATTTTGGAAGCAAAGTCTTAGTAACTCTGATTTTTATCTCCTTGGGTCCCTTTGAACCCCACTGTCCTCCAAATAAAATTGAGAATGAATGTGGTGTTGAGGACAGATGTATAAGCAGAGACAGAAAAGTCACTCAAATATGTCTGTCATGGAGCAAAAGATACTCTTGAGTTTTGTGTGTATAGTCTTGATTCGTTTGTCTGCTGTATGGTCGCTGGAACTTCATGAATCATATTAATGCCGTCACTGAACTTCTTTCAGCCTTATATGTCCCAGGCCTAACTAATACTTTGTTATTTTTAAACTAGTATTTGGAAGGACAACATACACTGTAGATGATTATAGTGAAAATAAAACATACTGCAAAAAATGCCTCCAAAACCCAAACTGGTTGCAGACAGACGTGACCAGTAACAGTATACATGTATTTAAAATGTGCTGCATGCTTGACAGACAAAGAGTTGTGGGCAAGAAATAGAGGAAGGTTGGTGGTTTTGGAAAGCCTCTGTAAAAGACCCACTGCTTATAAAATTGGTGTGGACATAGGCTAGAGAAGTATAATTGGGAAGTGTGGGAGGAAGATGTGATTATAAAGTGGGAATTGTCTCAGTAAAGGAAGTGACAGCAGTATCTCAGTTATTAAGAACAGAGAACAGACAATTGCTGACAACAAAGTGAGCAGGAACACAAGTTTATCCACAAACAAGTAATGTGCATTCAATTAGAGCAGGCAGTGGAAATGCAGCTCTGAAGCAGTTCCTTTCCTTCAGGAAATAACCCGAGTTTAATAATGCATTAATAATACTTTAATAATGCGAGATAATAATGCGTTTTTCTTTAGTGATAGCGTGGTATTCATTGAAGAAAATTTGGCTTAGATTATTCTGAACAGTTCCCAGAAGGGAATGATGAGCTCTTGCTTATGATCTGTAGCAGTATTTAATTATAGAATTGATGCTGACCAAGCCCTAACTGCATAAAGACATAAGTGATACCTTCAACTCTGGAGCTGGAGTAGCCAGTAAAGAATTGGCTTAGTTTTGGTAGGAATGAGCTTCTGCATGAAAAAATTACCTTCATGATATTTCATTTGCCTTGAATGATAGTATGCGCAGAGAGCACTTTGAAATACTCATGCTTATTTTTTTAGTTGGACTTCACATTTTCACAGTTTCAGATGACTGATTTTTTTTCTGTGCATTTTCAGTTTTTATATGACAGCCCTAGGCAGAGTCTTTGTAGAAGTAAAATGTGCAGAATTGAGATGTTCTTGGTTTCATTGAGTAGTGTTTGTGTCTACAGTAGAAATCCTACCTTTTAGTGAATGTTAGTTATTACAGTATTACATTTGAGAGCGTTATTTAAAATCTTAGGCACACTTTTAGAGTTAATTCTGGTCAGATTAAGTTATTTGCTTCCAGTTTGAATTGATCCTTTTGCCAGATTTTTAGCTGGACGGCACACAAAGCTTATTTTATGAAGTAAGAGCCCAGGTGCTATTATGAGCGTGTACGGATTATCATCACCTCCCACTGGACCAAACAGAACACTTACAGCTTCCAGGTTTTATTTTTAAATCGCTTACGCTCCTAGGACAAGAAGTGTGATAAAATTAACTGTACATTTTAATCTTTAAACTGGCTTTGAAACTCGTAACTGGCTTTAAAACTGTTTGGGAGTGAAATGTAAAACTTGTTTTCTACTTCTGGGACTCATAGTTCCTTGTGGCCTCTCTACCAGGATGGCTAATGGAAAGACAGAGTAGTAGCTGCAGAAATGCACTTGCTTCTCATAAAGGACTAAGGCATGTTAGGAGACTCTTTGGCACCTAAACCTCCTTTCTATGAATCCTAGAAAGCAGGAGGACCTTTTCACCAGAATGCAGTCTTTGTTTCTTCTCTCTGTTTTATCACAGTATCGGGATGGGTCTGTTGCAGAAGTGTATGCCCTATGGCTAAATGCTCTTTTAGAGGGTCCTATATAGGTGTGTTCTGCCTGTGTCCATAGCAGCTTCTCACCACGTGATTCTTTTAAAATATGCTTCCATACCAGCTCTCAGTAGGGTGGACCTTTGTTTCCGATAGTTGAAGTGGAGAGATGGGTCAGAGAAGGAGATGATTTTGCTTCATGCCTGGTATGTCTTTCTCCTCACCATGCAGTTGGATAAACTCCAGTTTTGCCAGCATAGTTATGGAAACTGTCTGGCTTTGGGTCAGTGATTCAGACTTTGGAATATCTTGGGCAAAGCTGAGAGATCTTTTATGCAAGAAACCCCCGTTCAGGGAATCCTCTTTGTGTTTCAATCACAAATGTTAAAATGTGCCTCTGACTAATTCTGGCACTAGAAAATACTTCTCATCAAGAGAAGGCAAAGCTACACGGGAGGGGCACATGAACAGCTCAAACAGCGTGTGCGCCGTGAGAGCCCTAGATAGAAATGGCCTATCTGTTAAATCCCATGGGCCACTGCCCCTGGAGTTTGATTAGCAAAGCTCCACTAAGCATTGCATTGCATGAGTGATAATTATTGTTCCTTGGTTTCATGACTATCCAAAATAAGGGTTGAAGTGTGAGCTATCTCAAAGAGAGGTAATACCCAATATGAGCAAAACAATCTTAAGCTGTGCTCAGACTGAGAGCTCGCTTTTTGCGAGGAAGGTACACAGGCCATCTGCTCTTGATTTAAGTCCAGCCAGGCTCCTGTGTATTAAACAATACTCTCCTCTGAGACTCGAGAAGTGGACGTTCCCAAGCTGTTCCTCATTGCTGGTTCCTTCCCTCAAGCCTTGGCCAATGTGGAGGTTCCTGGGTTGAGTCACTTGTTAGCGTCTGGGAAGCCCTTGTTCCCTTGATCTGGGAATCTCCTCTCCAGAAAGCCAGCGTGGCGCTCTCCTCCTTTCTAAGAACAGTCCTGACTGCTTGGACCTGGAGTTTTTCACCAGGATCAGGAGCTCAGTAGGTAATCACTGGGCAGGTAACTACTGGAAAACGAGGTTGAAAAGGAACCGTTTTGCTGTCTCAGGTAGTCTGGGGCCAGCATCTCCAAAAGGGTATCTCCTTGACATCAGGAAAAAACACTGTGGGTTTCTCTTTGCTTTTGCTAAACCATCTGTTTGGTATTTGCTTACCAGCTGTGAGCTGTAACTCTCCGGCAGGCAACCAAGGTGCCACATGCAATCTAGGCAAGAGGTTTCTTAACTTCTCTAGCTGAGTTTCTCAAGTGCCAACATAGAGAAATGTGTATAAAAATGAAATAGGACGTAAACACACTGTCATTTGGAGAAAAAGGACAGATGCAGCAGTTTGATGTAAAATTTTGACAAAAGTGATTAATTGTGTCTCTAGGAGAATAAGAGAAAGTGTAGAGAACTACATTTACACACGCAGAAAGAAACTCTCTAGGTTCAGGCTAAACACAGAGGTGATACTACCAATGCTAAAAAGGGAGTGCTAAGCCAGCTGAGTAAACTGTTGCAATGTCGTGACAGGGTATTTCCGTTTTAGCGTGGAGTTGTTTAGTGTTGGTTTGGTATGGCAGTCCAGGATGAGGATTTTACCCACAGCATGTGACTTGTCAAGAGGGTGTAACAAATGAGTGTGAAAAGTGTGTATGTACTTGAGTCTCATTATCTTGCACACGTGGGCCTGTAAACAGGAGAGTGCGGCTGCAGACCTTGTCAGGGAGAACAGCCTGATGTTCTGTATGTTCTCAAATAATTACCATTTAATTCCCTACAGCACTCCTATCTCTCCTCTGCTCTCCTGGCAGTTAATAAGCATCACTGTCCATCATCCTGCGGATTAGGACCTCTTCACGTGGATCAGGACTGACAGCCCTTATGACATACATAGTCTCTCCAAATCTCAATAGTTGATTTAAGAACTTACATATTTGCTTCTAAAATTCACTTCCAGTAAGTTAATTCTCATAGAAAATAAATGCCAAAGAACAAGACTGGTCTGGCTTAAAGGAAGGAAAATAAACCCAGAACACTGTACCTCGGCTATGGCACCTTTTCTCCGATTCTGTTACAAATCACCTCTGCTTGCAGTGCCTTTTCTATTTGAAAACATCATGACAAAGCCTTGATGCAGCAGCTTTGGCTTGTATGAAATTACAATATTGAATCTGGCCCATCAAACGATGCGTTGCTGTGCTCCTTGCCTACGTTTCCCTCCCAGTAACGGCATGTGCAGTTGTTACAGGGCTGCGTGTGCTTTTGGTATGCTTATAAAGAGATTTCTGTGTGATCAGAGGGAGAGAGGGAAATGATCTGCAGCTCAGGGACTGCCTGGAGTTCACACTGCCTTTGTGCAGGTCAGGGGTAGCTCTGCAGAGCCAGGAGAGGTTCAGAGGGCAAGAGAGAATGGAAATGAAAGGGAGCGCATCCACCAGGATGAAGTAGCCTCAGGCTCTTGCTCTTCTGTATACCCTCGCGTTGAGGGCCTGATTAGGTATTTTCAGTGATCGGCTGGGGTAATAGAACAGAGACTACACGTATTAAATTGGTTAGTGTCAAGCTGAGTGGCCCTCCAGCTGTGTTGGAGGAGAGGATTGGGAGCTAGTGCCTTCAGGGTGCTCAGTACATCTCTGATATTTTGCAGAAATTGTGGTGAGTCCAAGATGTTCAATCTTTTTGTGTAGAAATAAAACCACTAAAGTAGTAAGAAAAACAGGGGAGGGTTCATATGGGAGCGTGGTTCAGATGATTAAAAAAATGCCCGTGCAATTGATGCTATCCACATAGTGAGATCAGTTATTTTGCCATAGTATTTGTAGCCTCGGTGTCTAAGAGTACACTGATGTACTTACTTTTCTAAAAACCTTCATGCATCATTCTTCACATCTTTATTCTATGATTAGAATTCCAGTAGAGCCTTTCTTTGACCTGAAAGTCCCCTGTATTTTGAAATAGATAGAAAAGCTGGAAACTCCAGTGGCTTGGTGAAATGTTGTCAATGGCGCATTTCATTTTTAAAACCCACATCTATGAAAACACGGCTTCTGTGGTTCTCTGATATGATTGCATCATACTTTGTAGGATATTGGCAGAAAATGTTGAAATTAGCATGAGACTTGTTTCACAAGCAAAATGTACATAATTAGAATACTTGAAGGCAAAAGCATTTATTATAGTTCTACATGTTTAAGTTAGTGGCGCATGTCAAGTGAGACATGCACAAATAAAGGCAGAGAACTGCACCCCTTCATTTCTGTTTGGTATCACTGGCACTGTCTCCCTGTACACCAGCATTTGGAAAAAATCCTTAATGGAAAGGATTTTGTAAAAATCCGCTAACAGTCTTGTGCAGTATTGCCATTTTGTTTTTCACTGGCTAACAATTGCGCTCAAAGTGTGAATGTTCGCATAATCATAGGAGTGTCTGCTGGAGCGACCTCTGCAGGTCTCTAGTCCAAAGCGGGACTGTAGTCAGCACTAGATCAGATTAGCTGTGGCTTGGTCTAGCCGAGTCTTGGGACCCACCAAAGATGAGGAGACCTCCCACCTCTGTGATGGCCCATTGTGGGACTGCATTGCCTGACAGGGGAAGAATCTGAACGTCCCAAACCACCACACGTGGCTGGGGCATCTTGGTATGTCATCCAGCACTATGGAGTTTGGCTCCGTTGTCTCTCCTTCAGCTAGTTGTAGATTGCTCCTAGGTTGGCCCTCTCATCTCCTCTTCAGCAGACTGAACCAGCCCAGCTCCCTTCATCTCTCTTCGCAGGCGGCGTACCCTCGGCCCTGACCACCTTGGTAGCCTCTGCTGGCCCCTCTCCAGTTTCCCCACATCCATCTCTCCCTGGGAGAAGGGGACCCAAAACTTTGCGTGGTATTCCAGCGGTGGTCTCACCAATGCTGAACAGAAGGTGTCAAAACTTTCCTCAATGCCCTGGCCACACTTCCCAGATTTGGCTTAGGTTTGCCTGATTTGCAGTGTTCCTCTAATACTTCTGTGTTTTTTCCTTAACTTCTTTGCATCTGGATTTTTTTTCTTAAGTCATTTCAGAGGCTGCTGTTGCTTCTTTACAAACTACCAGGCACCACAATTTCTCCAGCACCACGCAAGGCTGCTTCTCCACTTAATGGAGGCAGAAAAGCTCCTCTCAGTTTTTCCCACCTATCCCAAACACCTACCATTGCATGGACTGAATTTCCTTCCGGAGGTGCCTCTCTCCTTCTGTAGTTTTTAAAGGGAGCCTAGACAACTCTGTCAGACAGCTAAAGCTGGAAAAAATTAATCTCACCCTAAGTGGGGAGATGAAAGGCTTCTATTTGCTCGAGCCATTATGTTTTAAATGTGGTTGAGAGTTGGCAAGTATTGATAGAAGAAAACATATTGCTCTCCAGGAAGAGAGACAGGCCCAGCCTGAAAGCTATAGCTTGATGTATCTGTGGAGTAGCGTGCAAGCAAGCATCTAGCTACATTTTTGTCTTCCCGAAGCTGACCTTTCACTTGCTTTAATCTAATCTGATGCCTGTGATCTTGCTAATTCAATTGCTGCGGCAGACAGGCAGTTACTCACATGCACAGTCACAAGATGGACAAGGAGTGTGATGTTCTCGTGCCAGTTTACACCCCTGTTTATCATTTATCTGTCAGGCTTCAGATCAGGATCTGAGTAAGCTATTGGTGTCACAAGAGAAAGCTTTTTTCTAAGGAAACTCCCGTTTTGGTCGTGAGAAGTGCAGTGTTTTGCCTCCATCACGGTGCTGTAAGTTTTGATGGCTTGTATGAGTTCCCACAGCACTGTAGTAAAAAAAAAAAATAAAAATGCTGTGCTTTCACACTGTTCAAAATTGGGTAATTTCTTCTCTTCCCTAGCTGCGTGAGCAGCTTCCAGGATTTTTTTAGGGTAAAGGCCAGTGAGCCAATTAAACAGTTTACCACCACCAGAAAGGAGAGTTCCTGTTGTCGGTGTTTTCTTGCTTGTGCATGCTCATGTCGGGTCCATCCGTGAGCCATTTTATCATGTTGGCAGAAAAACAGCCTGAAGATCTCAGGGGACTAACAGGAGAGTCTGACAATTGCCGGAGGTTGGCAGAGAGTGTGAGGGCTTAGGGAGGGAGAAGGAACCCTCTCTTTTCTGGTGGCCATGGGGGTCAAACTGGTCCCCCACCTGTAGGATATGCCCAGCCATTCTGAAGTGCGCTTTTATAAGGTAGGCTGGGGGTGATTAAGGAAGAATGTCAGGCATCCAGATCCGTTTTTACCACCAAGTGTGAGTTAATGATGTAACTTATTTATGCCTTTTAAGACAATTTTCCATCAGTTGTTTTCTTGTTTTGGTCTGAGGCTTTCTTTTGGGGGGAAAAACATTAAATCTTTATAGCTGTTTTTCCCCCTTATAAAATGAAGTCTGTTTCTAGAACTGATTTACGTCTTCCTCAGTAACACTAGAAATTCAAACAGAGCAGGCCTTAGCAACAAAACTGGACTCAGAATTGAGATTTTGAAGTGAAACTTAGCTACAAATGTGAAGAGGGGGAAGCTCATCAGGCTGGGGTAAATATGAGTAAAGCAAACCGGCAGGCGAAAAAATGAAAGGAAACTTCATACTCTCTTGTTTTAACTGAGTTTATTAGTAACAGAGGTGACAACTTCTTTAACATTATTATATTGAATATCTCTTTAATTAGAAGAAACTATGAATAGTTGATGAATCCTTAGCCATACAGATGTCCTGGGATCTGCAGAATGAGAAACATCTTTCCAACAAGCATCTGTAATGCAATACACATTGCACAGATTAAAACGCTGCCGTCAATTTTGGATTCAGCCCACTGCGTCTTGATATTAAAACCTTGTTGTCTCTGAACCGACATTTTGAGAAACGCAAAAGGCAGCTTGGAGTTGGAGCACCAGCCCTGGCCCGAGTGTGCCAGACCACCGTCCAGCCATCGGCGGCCTAGGAACTTTGCCTGTCCCTGCTGCCAAGACGTACAGAGACCCACCCAAGTCTGAGCTGAAGTCATTGCTGGGCTCTGGGTAAATCTAGGGGATTCAGGCAAAAAATGTAGCCTCGCTGCTGACTGGGAAGAGCATTTGTTTCCTTGTTATCTGGTTGTGTCTCTTTCTGTATCTCTTGTGTTGCCTTATTGTTGTGGGTTTGACAGTGGGATTTGCATTTATATTTATATAAAGGCACACTTTTATTCAACTTTGGCAGAATGTGGAAGGAGGGGGAAACCATTTTCTGTAGTGAAATCAGAGGAGGGAAAATGATAGATCAGTAGAGAAGGAAGAGCAGCCATTTCTTTGGGTTCCTCAGAGAGATGCTTCTAAAACCACTTTACCCGGCAGATACTGACAATGCAAATGAGACCTAAATTTTTAAAAACAGTTCAAAGGCAGTTTACTAAAAGTACTGCCTGCATTTATAAAACAACATTTCTGCCTGTGACTTAAAACATTATTTCTTGCCACTTCTGGCATCCTCCATTTCAGTGAAGAGGAATTACCCTTGGAGAGGTTAAGATGTATATTCAGGTACCTTGAGCATATATGGCTAAAGGATGGGGGGCAAGAGAAGACCCCCAGAGACTTAACTCATGGTCAGTTGCTTTTTGCAGCAAGTTGAGGGACCAAAAATATTTCTAACAGAGACTTTCCAGTTCTTCTGCTGTATGTCTGTGTAGCTGATTCAACTTCCACAATTAGGAAAGATTTGTTGCTGTTAATTTCCTGTACATCTGCTGCGCTCTCAGAAGCAGCATCTCTCTGGCTGCAGATTAGAATCAGGCTGCCACTGTCTGCTCTTGGGCAGTCAAGGGCAAACAGCAGCAAGCTGTGGCTGTCCCAGCAGGGAGAACAGAGAGGAACACCCTCCGCTACTGGGCTTCTGGTTTCACTGTTGACTGGAACCTTCAACAGAGCAAGTTTAATTTGCAGACCTGGGATCATTTTTAGATAACCTTAATTGGATCTATTTAACAATGATTTTGGCCTAGAATTTAATTCAGACTATTACTTTATTCTCTCCTGTCATTGGCCTTGAAAGCTATTCCTGGTTTGTGCCACTCGTTGCTTTTAGTCTTTTTCGTTTCCTCCTCCACATGCATTGCCCTCCCCAGTGACTATATTGCCAGCAAGTTAGTAGCAATCTCAGATCAATGGATGGATCAGGAAAAGGGAGAAAGTCACAGTGACTGTGAGATATAAGTTGCTGTTGGCCAAATGTCATTTTATTCCCTCAAACCACATTTAAATCCAGTACCTGATATCCTGGATGCAGAGGACATGTATGTTCTTTTTGCAGACACTAAAATATGTTTTAAGATAAATCACATGCTAGGTGTTCAGCTCAAGAATGCATCTGCTCATGTTCAGTATTTGGGCTAATGAAGAGTTTGGTCCTTTTGTACAATATGATGGACCAGGTGCATACTTTTTAGAATAATTAGCAGCTTCTGTAAAATGGAGTTTTACAGTCTGGCAGTACTATTTTCCAAAACTTTAAATGTATATTCACCTGTGCACCTGTAATAAATATAATTGTTTTCATCAGAACATTTTTTGCATCCATTTTCTAAAGGGTGTCCTTCAGACTGAATCCTGCATCTGTGTTCAAATTCTGGCTGTTTGGCTCTTTGGCTGAGCCATCAAAGGTGATGGGGTTTATTACACTGAGAACTGTAGGTGATCTACTTCTTGCCTTGCAGCTATCTTACGTAGTGTGGAGATTCGGCGGGAGATTTAAATAAATTATTTCTGTTGCTGCAGAAAGCAAGAAGATAGTGATTTCAAACCAGGGCTGGATTTGTGCCATGTGTTGTAGGATTGAACACACTGTGATCAAATTAATTGCCTTGATTTAAAACAAGTTAAACTCTGGACTCTACTTGACAGTTGTTTCTGATCAGGATTTTAAAGTTCTTTTGCATTCCCGACTACCTGCACGTGTGGGCATTTTTGCTGTGTAAGAAAGGATGCTTTCTTCTGCTTTGAAAGAAAATTGTTTTGTCAAAAGAGCGTTCAGTCACAGACTGTGGCCTTTCATGGACTTCTGTAGCTATTCCTAAATATTGCTTATGTACATGCAGCCCTGATTGCTATCAACATCTTTCTCCTACTGTCTTTTCATGAGTGGCCTTCTAGTTAGTAAGACAGGGAAAGGGTAAGATAGAAGCGTAATCTTGACAGACCCTTCCAAATTTGAGACAAGGACCTTACAGATTTTAGAAATGGTGTTTAGAAGAAACGTTGCCAACACTGAATGAGATTGGCTGTGGCATTGTCAAGTGGGCTCTGTAGACCTCTAAGGATGGAGATCTCACCATAAAGCGAGTTCAAAATATTCTAGTACTTCACTGTCCTTTGAACTCAGTCGGAAGAGAAAGCAGAGCACAGCCTCGTTAGCAAATGGATTTTAAACTGCAGTGTGTTATGTTGATCCAGCAGTTGGAGAAAGCCTGACATAAATTTCTTTCTACCCATCCAGCTTCTGTTTTGTGGGGAATCTGATCTACAGAGAAATCAGAATTTACAGTCTAGTCCATCTCATGATACTGGGTCCAAGAAGCGTGCCCATGAAACCACATCATTTTTGTGCATTGGTTGGTTCCCTGCTTATGTGGTAGGGCTGCAAAGGCAGAAGAGTGGGGGGAAAAAAAAGGTGTGTGTTTGTAATAACGTTCCTCACTCCAGTTTGTATTGTGTGTGCTCTTTTGGGGCTGAATCTCCAGTTGGGCAGTAATTCTGGGAATACAGAATTTCTTATGTAGAAGACCTGAGGTCTTGCATGCAAATATAGAAACTCTGGGTTAACGTTTTGTCAGAGAAGCAAAGAATCTGGATTATATCCTTTTTGGTTTTCCTGGACCTTATTCACATGACCTACCTAAATTACATGTTTTTGCAATTACAGATTGCAGTTGCAAAACTAATAGCCTGCAGATGCTATGCAAAAGCAGAGCTCTGCTACAGTGAATTAGAGAAGAAGAATTTCTTTTTATGGGCAGTAGTAATAAAACAATTAATTCCTTTTGGGTCTTACAACTTTGTAAAATCTACAGAGATTATTTTGATGGACTCAACTGGGAGTTACAGATTAACTGCATTTCTGTGCTTATATAGCCCATGGGAAGGGCAGAAAATGGCAGAGAAATATCATTTTCAAATAATTTGGAGCAAACTTTTTAAAATTTTATTATGCTAGTTTGACTGAGAGAGCCTTTAGAAGAAAATCTGATCCTTATCAAACGTAATAGAAGGAATTTTTCCACCAAGACAAGCTGGGATTTTTTTTTGTCTTCACAGAAGTGCAGAGCTGAGTCAACTATTCATACACACATATTTTTTCCAGTTTATCTTGAAATTCAACTAATTTCCACAAATAACACACAGACAAATTGTCAAAGTGTTTTCAAGTCCTTAAAAATCTTCCTATACAATTTTAACCAAAACTGTTTACTTAAACATAGAATTCTGTTCTTCACATCCTCTTACTTTGCATTTAGGAATTTTTTTTTAATCTGCTGCCAAACCAAAATTACATCATAGCAAATGCATGCATTGTTCTTTACTTTTGGGCCTTGCAAAGCAGTTCTGCAGACAAATTTAATTGGCTGGGTTTCTGTCCAGTCTCTGTCCTGTGCCCTCCTTGTTCTCATGGGCTTTCATTTTCTTTCGTATACAGAGGAATAAAGACAAAACTACAAGGAAGAGTACGTTTATGATAGAAATAAAGTCCAAACGGGGTGACTTCACCTCATTTTCCATTGCAATCGGACTGGCTTTGCTGTGCCTCATCATGTGCCTAGTTAACATATGTACACACGAGCTTCTGCTAACTGTGATTTCCTGGAGTATTCCCTATTCACATGGGAGGCTGGTGGTATTTGGTGCCTCTTATTTAAGAAGCGTTGAAAGTCAAAAGTGAGATTCAAAAAGCTTGAATGGAAATGAGGCAAGTTCATCCTGGGTAATTCCAGAACGAGGGATTTGCGGAGGAATGGGGAGCGTGAGAACAACCGGTCATTTTGCAGCTGGTGTCACTTTGTTAACAGGGTGAAGATAGATGTTTCAGTAGGACAGAAAGTTAGCGGGCCTGTCTTCTGAAAGTGTGCTTATATTCTGATTCCTGAAGTGAGACAGGATTCCTTCTCAGAGGCCACCAGGTAGTTTCTACTGTTTGACTAATAGATACCTAATTAGCAGCATATTTCAGTGTTATCTTAAGGCGTCATTCCTCCTCTTTGGCCTTGAAAGTTGAATAAAGGGATTGTAAACCATGAACACAGAAAAACTGAATGTTGTATCAATTTTTTCCACCTTTAGATGACATCTGCTTTACAGCTGCCTTTGATGCATCTAAGTAATATTTTGCCTTGTAGACTGTTGTGTATTAGAAAGTTGTTGTGTTGGTCTTCTCAAACCTTGACGGAGTAATGAGGTTTTCTTGCATTTTTATTCTTGCTTTCTCAGTTGTAACCTTGGTTCTCTACCTAGAGGGATACCAAAGGAAACAAAGGGCAGCAAGTTACACTAGGAGGCTGTGGGTTCAAACCAAGGAAAGGAAGTGGTCCGTACAATAGAAGTAGACTTGTGGAACTTCTTGCCAAAATGCATTATAGATGCTATAAGTTTGCATATATTCAAGGGAGGACTGGGAAAGTTCATGGAAGAGAAATTTATTAATAGCTATTCAATATATAGAAGTCATGTCTTTGTTAGAAAATGCCTAAAACAGTAATTGAAAATGGTTGGTGGCTGGAAGACAGGTAGGGGAAAGTGTTCTGTTTGTACACACTGCTAGTTCCCATCTTAGCAAGATGAGTTGGCTTTTCTTAGAGTCAGAGGAAGACAGCATCAGCTCTCGGGCAGCAGCAGGAGTGCCCAGCCCAGGACGGGCAGGAAGAGGAAACCAGGAACAGCTTCAGCTTAATTGGCTTTGAGTCATTGTGGAACTGGGTCCTCTGCTTTTACACCTGGAGAGATTTTTTTGTTCTAAAATAGAACATGTAGTGACTGCTTGCTGTGTCTTGGATCTTTTGGGAGTCAAGAGCTACTGGAGAGATGATCTGAGTAACTGTCTAAGCCTTAGACATTTAAAAATCTAAACTAGGTCACTTTAATTTGGCCTCTGTTTTTTTAGTTTCCTTTAAAGCAATGTAACATAAATTCAATCCAAAAGGAGAACGAACAAAAAGTAGTAGCTTTCTGTCTCTGTGAACTGCCGAGAAGGATGCAGTTCACAGCAGGTCTCCCTGTCCTTAAGCAGTCTCCATAACCTTTTTAGTCCTTAATCCAGAAGAGATCCTTTGCCACTGGTTCTCGTTTACACTGAGAAAACACTTAGTGCTGACTTCCAAAGCCGAGCCGTGCTCGTGGACATGCTGCAGTGCTGCCATTGAAGGGAACAGAGGAAACTCCTCCAAAGGAGGCTTGTGACAGAGTGAATTTTCCATTCTTCTGAGGTCTCTGGGATTTTCACAAGGCTCTCTGACTCACAGCGAGGTGCTTTCCGGTTAGTTTAGTTTTGGAGCCCGGGCCATATCACATCTGGCAGTAGCACAGTTGGCAATAAAAGGCACTAAAGACTTCTTCATTAAAAGGTCTCTCATGTGGGAACTAAACTGGATAGCAACTCCCTCTTCTGCAGGGACAGTGACCAGAAGGCGTTCCAAAGTGCAGTTAGGCGTTATTTATAAAAATTTGTCTGGGAATGTCAGAAAGGTGTAATCTTACACTACAGGACATTTTATTGACTGTGGGATTGAGCTATTTCTGGTAAAACACTTAAATAAAAAGCATATCTCATCACTTCATTGGTGTGTGCAAAGTATAGGCTGTAAAAACCACCTGTGCACAGAAACACTGGGATTGGAACAACATCGGTGTGAATCGGAGCACTTTTTGCAAAAATAAAAGCAGAAAAAGAAGCTCTATTCCCACCACTTCTGGGAGCTCTCCTGTTATGGGAAACACACACCCCCTACACCCACCCACCCCACACCCCCACCCCCCCCCCCCCAAAAAAAAAAAAAGGCTTAAAACTTAGAAAAGTAGTTCAATTCTATGATTAGGTATTGGGACTTGAATTCTCAATTACAAACTCTCTTCTTTAGTATACTGCAAAATCAAACTGTATTAATATATGCTAGCTAACCTCAAGTTTAATATATGCAGAACTGGTACTCTTTCAAATCAAGTTAAATGGTTATTGCTAAACCCAAAATAGTAAAGCTACTGGGGCCTCCCAGAGTGGGCTGTCAAGAGCTGGTGCAGAGAGGCTGAGACCTTGTGAATTTTTATTGTGGGTTTTCTGTGGATTCCTCACAGTCATTATCCCATCTTTCACTTGCTTCCATGCTCATCTTTGCATGTCATGGATTCCCTGTAGAGATCCACGATGGGGTGAGTAAATCCACTTGGAATTATAAGGTTTACCTTTAAAAAATAAAAGAAAGAAAAAAAGACACGTCAACTTTAAAAACAAGGCAGCTTTACAGTTCATGATATAATGAACGGGTAGTGTGGCTATCAGTCACAATTTGTGTAGAGGTTTTAACTGATTTCCTCTTTTTTTTTTTTTCTGTTCTTAAAACCATCCCTGTGCTTTTCAGATATAAGGGTCAGACCACACTGGTAGGATAGCGGTAGTTTCAGAGGCACCCTCCCCTCTACAGTGACTGCCCTCTTTAATGTCCTCTGGTAGCGAAAGCAATATTGCAGGAACTTCTGGCATGTTCAGATGGACCAGCGCTGTATCCAGCAGGGTGGATGCTCAGGACGCCATATGGTTGCCATCACCCAACCGAATCAATAGTGAAATTATACAGCCATTTCCTCTACAAATTTGTAAACTTTCATACACGTCCTCTTCGAACCGAGAGAGGAAACCAGAAACAGATATGCCAAGACCTGATTCTCATTTACACCATGATCTGCGCGATGTGCTTGGCAGTGTCGGGAGCTGCTGGGTTAAATGAGAATCAGCCCCTAGGCCATGAGCGCATTGCAGTAGGTTCTCTTCCCTGGAGAACAGCCTCCTTTAGTGTCCAGAGGGCTGCTGAAGTTCAGCCCTGGCTCTCTTGAGGATCAAGTTCCAGCTTCATGGGTACCGTTTCCCGGTTAGGAGTCGCATGCCAAAGGCTGCGATGCTGCTTGGTGCAGGTTCAGTGGCCTGTGTAGGAGATCAGGACAGAAACATCACATCTCTGGCAACAGCCAGACAGCCTGAAACAATTATTTTGAAATTTTCAGAAAGTGTGAAATCTATGGTTTATGAAAGAAAAGCTGGCTCGTTGGCTCTGTCAGCCCAGGGTTTTAAAAAGTCCAGCTCCTCAGAGGACCTGTACAGGGCAGTCTCTGAAGTTGCTCACAGCTTTCTAGGCTTGTGAAAGCACATTTTTGTTTCACACTTGGTATGGCCAAAAGCGTACCTCTAAAGAAGGTCCAGTGTCATCTCATTGACCTGAAATCCCTGAAGGTGCTCAGAAAAAATAGACTTGAAAGACACTACATGGACTTGATGCACAATTTTTTATGGTTAAAAACCCACTTGCCTTCTACCTGCTTCACCTTGAGATCACTAGGCGTTTGGATAGTTAATAGATAAGCTTTCCATGTGTCAGGACCTGTTGAACCCTACCAAAAGCAATGCCGTTAAAGAAAAATGGTACCCCCGGCAGTTTTGGGGAGCTGCCAGCGCTTCAGGGGGATGTAGGAAGCTCCTCAGCCTGTATCGACAGTGGGTGTAATGCAGTCCTAGAATCACAGCGTGAAGATTCAGGCTGGAAGAGATTGAGGCATGATTCCCTGGGAGGCCCCTTAGTCATAAACAGAGATGAAAAAATGCCCAGCTACAGTGTTTGTTTACTGTAAGAAGCCTTCTGAAGCTGCCTGGACAGAGTACCCTTTGGCATGCCGAGACGCTTGGCTCTATTTGCCCGCTCTGCTCTGGCAACTGTCTTTGTTAGCTGCAATATTCTAGCACAGAGCTGGTCTCCAAGGCAATGGTAAAGATCAAATCTCCTCATCAAGGCAAATTGTGAGAACGGCACATTAAGGTTTTCCTTTGGTATTTTAATCCTGTCTCCTTGGAGCTTTTATTCCTGTAAAGTAAGAAATTTCACTTGTTTTTGAAAAGATTATCCTTAGTTCATCAGAGGTGGATCTCTAACGGAGAGCGGGGCTTGTTTGGACATCTTGACGAAGTCTTTGTGGCAAGTGAGTTAGAGCCTGTCTTGCAAGAGTGGGGTCATGGCTGCCACATGGATCACATCTGTACTTCGCAGGGTACATGCTCCAAACCGCTGGGAAGGGTCAGAGGCATGGCTTGCGCTTCAATAGCGTGACAAACAACGTTTGCATAGGCAGATGTGCTAAATACACTGTAACAAAGCACATTTAAATCAAGTTATGTTAATTATTTTCTAGGAGGCAATGCTTTTGCCCAAGACATTGGGAAAGGCTTTTGAAAAATACTTACCCGTACCTAAGCACAGCAGCCAAGAGGGTAAGAAAAATCCAGGGGAATTGATTTGACAGATAAGTAACCTCAGGGGTAGGAGGAAAGACAGCTCATGCTGAGAGTGCAGAGCCTTGGCGGGTTTGGAAATCCGTTCCTTTGTGTCCCGTGTCACTCGGTTATCCCTCAAATGCATGCACATCTCCTCTGAACATTCCCCATAGCACTGGTAATATTTTCCTCCATCACAGGCACATTGCAAGGACTAATTCCTTGTGTGTTTCTTTCAAACACACAGCAATGGAGGAGGAGCTCCACAGATTGCCTATAGCCTGGTGGCATACTGCTCCCTGGGGAAGCATGTGTTGCCGAGTGCTGTGTTGCTGATAGGACATGCATTGCAAAAGCCAAAACAAGCAATATTGCTAGTGTAATGTAAAAGCCAAGAGTCCAGCTTATGAAATTTTAATAGTTTTAATAAAACAAAAATAAAAAAGATCCTTGAGTAGCATGTTTTCTCTCTGTTTAATGAAACTTCATGGTATGCAATGATGATATTTTCTTTATGTCCTTTAACTATGAGAGTTAGAAACAATTATTTTATTTTTTTTAAATGAAAGCTGAGATGCCTCCAAGTCGTCACGCATCTAGGTAGCAGAGACTTTGAGAAGTAAACCACATGTCATGAGACTCAGGCTGAAGCTGCAAGAGCAGCCAGTTTTGGAATATTCTAGCACAGTGGAACAGGATTTCCATTGCCAGTTGACTGTGGGGGTTAGAGATACATGAGGCTCCAAAGCTTAATCCCTGTTAGAGCCCTGACAACACTGATCTTATGTAAGAAGCCTTAAACTCTTTATTGCAGTTCCATGTGTTGTTGAGTCCAGAAGCAGATCAGCAGGCATTGAAATAGCCAGCAGAGATTCAGTGAGGAAATTCGTTCTATAGGGGAACCTTATTTCTAAATGTTTACAACTCTGGTTAATTATATTCTAATTATATAGTGCCCAGAATGTTTTACAGTGGCAAGGACTTAATAAATGTTATTATTATCAGAAGTTTAACAAGTAACAGCTTCAGACTTTATCCTCAGGAAAAAATGTGTTTCTGTATCTGAATTCATTAAATTAAGGTAATATGTTCGTGACTGGATTTTTAGTATCTATATTTATCTACCTGTCCATCTCATCTGGCTCCAATACCACTGAACTGTAGAGATGATCAAAAGCAAAATGGGAATGGTAAAGCTAGGGTCTTGTTTGAAATATTGTCTTTCCAGGCTGATATTTTTCCAGTCGTTCTGCCAGCAGTCTCAGGTCTGCATCGTCTATTTAAATTGTCATCTCATCTAAGTGCAAATCTTGGCCCAAGCCAAGGCCATCTGTTGTTGGGTAATAGTCGTGATTTATTCTGCCTCTGGTTGACATTCATGCTTATGGGCCAGATGCTGACTTGTAAGATTTGCTTTTATTCATTTTCAGTTTTATACCATGTGTTAATATCACAAACAGCATTTTAATTTTAGATATTTTTGTCTAGTGCCTAAAATTAGGAATGAGTAATAGCACCACACACACCACCCCCCTCCTCGGGGATGCAATTCAGCCTACTTCAGAACAGGACAGGACAAAATATTTTGCATGTTAGAAATACATTCAAACAGTGTTTCTAAATGCCTAATTTCTTTCAAATCGCTAATCTGTATACTCGTTTATGTTGCATATAAATAATGAGGTATTGCTTTCAAATAATAGTTGGGGACTATTTGAAGACTTTTTGACTCAAGAACATTGTAGATAGCTAGGTGGTAGGCAAAATATTTATGATACTCTGCAGCATACCTGCGTCTATCTTTGCCTTCAATGTAGAATGAGGGTAATTATGAAACTTTGCAAGTTAGGAGTGATTGTCAGAGGGACACTCCTGCATATGAAAGATAAGGATGATTAAGGAGATGGATAAGTTTCCCGAATTCCAGATTTAAAAAAATGGCTGTTTTTATTAAAGATGGGCAATACCAGCTTCTACACAATCTGTGCACGTTAGCTCTTGGTAGCAGTTTGAACTTACAGCTGACTGGCTTTTTCGATGTCTGCTTCTCCAAAGTTAGTGTTGAAACACTGGGGAGTTGTGCAGCAACTGTAAATTTGGATACACAAATGCGAGTCAAAATTGCTTCGTGTTCATTATCTCACTACGCTGTGGGAGCAAAAGCCTCTGGGTTTTCCCTCCCACACTGTTCGAACTGCTCCAGTAAAAGAGAGGAGTAGCAGGTGAATTGATGCATGAACGTACCACTTGGCTGTGTAGTTTTAGGAGACATTTCAGAGTCTGGAAACTGATGGGAAGTTAATTTTAATGTCTTGGGTAGCAGAGAAGATTCATCGAAAATGGTTCCCTATGCACTTTGTTTCAGATCCAGTGAGTTGATCTTGTTGGGTTGTGTGAGGAGGAATTGCTAGTAACAGTGCACAGATAATAGCTAACAAAGTTTTTATCTTACCAGTTTCTGTCTCTTAACAGGACTTTGTGTGGCTGAGCAGGATGTGTTGGGCCTGCCACGATTTGTGTAAAATAAGTTCACTAGGCTAGACTGAATTATAATATCGACATTTTAGGTATCTGTCCTCCTTCTTATATTTCTTTGGTTTTGAATGTCTGTAATTCTGGTCTAGACGACAATGCTCCTTTTGTTTCTCTGAGTCAGGGAAAGAAGACTGTCTGTGTAGGATTCATTTAATACAGCTTCAGGTGTTTGGACGTTGGTTGACCAGCCTGAACTGGACCTCATTCTCATGATAGTCACTGGAGAGCAGCAGGCTTCTCTGGAGCTCTTCTCATCTCCAGTGCTATCTTAGTGTAGAGTGAAATACCAGCTGGAGTTGCCCACTTCAGTTGACTGATCTACCAGAAAATGACTTGGTGTTTTTGTCAGAACTATGAGGAAGCAGAGCAGATAGTGGTCAACTGCTCATTTCTTCTTTGCGGCTCTTAAAACATCATTCACAGAAGTCTAAAACGAGTTGCTATTAAATCTAACTCCTGGTATTTAAAAAAAAATGGCTTCTAGGTGAGGCAAAACTAAGAAAGGTGAATTAAACATCTCATTTTCAATGCAAGGTTTAGAATAAGGTATTGTTTTCCAGCAGATCAGTTTGGTGGAATCTGAACCTGCCCAGCAGTATTAGCGCATAGTTTGGCTGCGTTGTAGTCACGGAAATGAAATTTGTTAACTGCAGAGTCAGTCTGAGCCAAGTCTTTGAATTTAAGCATGATGGAGGAGATGCAGAGCTTGTAAAGGCCAAGTCTGAGGTGTTTGCACTGCCTCTGTAGTTACCATAGGACTCTTATGAGAAGTTGGCACTGCTAGTGCTTGTTGTGTGGACTGCAAAAACAGAATCATAGGATCGTCGAAATGGGTAGAGAAAACCTCTGGTGGTGCCTAGCCCAACCTTCTCCTTGAAGTAGAACTGTTGCCAACGGTAGATAAGGACAGCCATGGCTTTGTATAGCTGGGTCTTGGAAAGCTCTAAGGACAGAGGTGCCCTGGCATTCTGCTGACCTGTTCCAGGATTGCACCATGCTCTGGGTGAAAAACTCTTTCTGGATGTCCCACCTGAACCTCCCGTGTTGCAGCCAGGAAGGTAATGATACAGGTGGTACCTGAGGAATTTTTCTTATTTTGTTGTTATCCAGAAATTTGGCATTTCTGTCATGACACTGCTGTTTATTTCTATAGAGGTACTATGGTTGTAAAGTCTTTGTGATAGTTCTTAATACATTTTATACATACAGTAAGTAAAGGTGCCATTATAAGCAGAACTAATCCAGCATCAATTAATGTACCAATCTTCAGATATATTAGCAAAAAAATAGTAGTTACTTGAAATGATTCACGGGTGATCATCTATGCAGTACTTGTGTTTTGCTAGGTAATAATGTTGTGGACATCTTTTTCAATGCTCAGAAGCATTCAAAAAGAAAAAAACCAGGATGAGCATTTTTTAAACGATGTTAAAAATAGTTGTCCAATCATGACAAGGACATTGTTACAAAATGTGGTTTTAATGGACATCTTATCTTTGGGCCTGTTCCCTTGGGCACATTGAATTTCAAGAACAGTTTTTCTGTAAAGTTCATCATCTTACTGAGTGTTGTCTTAATCTCAGTGGTTCACAAATGAAATGGGAATTACATATGTAGTCTGAGAATTACACCAGAGTGGTTTTATAATTTTGTTACCAAGATGTTTTTAATTACAGTCACTTACTGAAGTAATGTTTTCTTCTCATGGTCAGTCATTTGGTTTTGGGGGGGATTTTTTGGTGGGGAAACAGAGTGCTATTTCTGCAATGTATCTACAGAATATCTTAAAATATTTCACACATAACTTTTTGTGTAACTCAGTTCCCTGAATCTTGGACACAGCAGTGTAGTGGTTAGATATTAAAATGGGGAAAATACAGTTACCTTGACATTAAGAAGTTAACAACTGTGTCCTGAAGGAAGTCTAATTCAGTCTGCCAAAAAGATAACCTTGGCCAAAAGCATGAGATGTTTGTGTGCCAGTTCTTACCCGTAACCAGGGAGCCGAAAAGCTGCATGTGAAGTTTCTAAGTGCTGGGTTTGTAAAATGTGGGAGTTTTACGAATGGGAAAGCATGAAATGAGATGAGGACATCAAACTTGTTTCCTCTTTTTAACCATGTGAGATAGATGGCTGCATCTTGAAAAGTGCAAGGCAGATGTTCAGATCTGCTTTTAGGACAGTTGCAAAAACTTCTTAATGAGTTGGTCTCCACATGCTTGACATGGTGGAACCAACTGGCTTCTGTTCTTTTCAGAGACACTGGGAATAAATTTTGCTGGGACTGGGAGAAGGGGAAACACAGGTGCTGGGAAAATAAACCTTTCCATTAATTCTTTGAGGCCTGGAAAAGATACTTCGTGATTGGCAGGTTTTTGTTTCACTTAGAGCCTGAGTTAGAAATTTCAACTCTATTTGTCAATTATATAAGCACAGTCTTTTGCTCCTGGAGTTACTAAGACAGCAGATATGCTTCCCTTACAATGCCCACTGCATGCTGAGATGGCGCAGTGAAGCAACTTTCTGTCAGGGAACCTAAGCTTTGAAAGGCATAGGAAGCTTCTCTCGTTCTTAGTAGTTTTTCTTTGGTCCATCTAGATCAACATAGCACAATAATACGGGAGATGGCTGGATTGGTGCTTTATGTTCTGTTACTTCTGCTGATAAGGGAAGAACCATATTTTCCCAGGCTGCAAGTTGAGCAGTTTGAGTTCAGCAGCAGAAAAAAAAAAAAAAAACCTGAAGAGAGGCTGCATTTTTCCTGGCAGGTCAGGTCCATATGCAGAGCGTCTACTGCAGATGCAGGTTCCACTGCTAAAACCCAGGGTAGTTAGTTTGAACACAGCTGTCTTACAGCAGCACCCGGCCCACCTCACGGCTCAGATAAGCTACTAAAGCTTTGCCATCAAACTTCCCTGGTAGGTTTTGTCAGCAGAGCTCGTAGTTCACACCCTGTCACAACCCTGACTGATGCAGTCCTGCTGCAGGAGGCATGTGGTGTAGACCTTGACGTTTATATATAAAGCAGACAGCACTGCAAGTAAACGCACCATTTCAGCAAAGCCCTTAACCACATGTTTAAATATCATTGAAGTCAAGTTAAATTACTTTAATAATATACCTAAGTACTCTGTTGAATGAGGGCCTAATAGTAGTTTCCATCTCTTTCCACACGATCAAGGCTTTTTCATATTCTGCTGCATGCGATAGGGATCTCTTCTCGGTTATACAGCATGAGCAATTGCTGTGACTTTTGGAAGACTCCCTCAACAATTTGAATTTGCTAAGATGTCGTAAATAGTTTTATGTGGAATGCCTGTAAGACAGAATGGAAAGGAATTTTCCCAGCTCTGTACTTCCAGAGTAGATTTAACACATCTTTTCCCCTGTTTTCCAGGACCACCTGTTACTGCCAGCCACCACGCATAACAAGACCAGAAGACCAAAGATGTCTATAGTGTTGCCAGCTGTAAACATCAATGGTAAGTCCAAAACATGAAAGAGAACGATAGGAGAATAATTTCAGAGAGACGTGCCTGATTTGTACATGGAAATCAAACTTAGACCAAATGTCTGTTGTTACAACTTTGAAAACGAAGTCAAACTGGTCATTACTGGGCCGTAGTTGCCAGGGTCCCCGCTGGAGCTGGGATGCTGGCACATCACCGGTGCCTGATCATAACAAGAGGCTGCATATCTTGGCCAGCAGTTCTGCGGTATCTCATTCAAGCTCCTTCATGGACTCAGGGGTGGTGCCATCCAGTCCGGGTGATTTACACACAGCTAATTAAGGGTTACTTGAATGTGATCTAGCTTCTCTAACTTGGTGGCTACGAAGATCCCATCGAGTGCGGAGACTGTCCTCATCCTCTCCTTTGGGTTCCTCCTATGCCTGCTTAGCAGGGCAAATTCCTCAGCCTTGCTGGTTTGTTAGGGTGCTGACTGCCTTCCATTGGCTTCCTCAGCTGTTTACCAGTCTGTTATACAACACTCAGTGTGAGTGGGACCTCTCAGCGCTGCACGGTCAGGATTAATAATAATCATGTTACAGTGCTGCAGGACAGCAGAGAAAGCAGCTCTGCACCAGGGTCACAGGCTTGTTAGTGAAAAGAAATGTTCTCAATCTGCATTTTAGTCCCACATGGGAGACAGGACATGAACTGTATAAATATATCATTAATTTATATGGTAAGGAACTGCCAAGTTAGGACATGTTTGGGGCACAGGGTCACTGTCACAGTCATCAAACGCATCGTGAACCCTGTAACAGTATAAACTTTACTTTCTGAATATCTGTGCATGTAATGCTTTTTAAAAACTTACGTGTTTTACAGTACAAGTGAATCATAAACCCAAATGTTTTTGTTAAATTCAAGCATGCTGAAAACATTGTCTGATGATGCGAATTTCCATAAACTAAGGAAAAAAAAAATCAGTTCAGGCTTTCAACATTTTGATAACTACATTTTTCCATGCAGTACAGTAAGTCGAGTATGATAATCTATAACAAGCTATCTTAGGGGAATTTTTATTAGATAGATAGAATTTTTGGCATTTATCTGCCTGAAGCTCCCTTTTCATGTCCATTACAAAAATCCTTTTCTGGCTGAGCTGAATTATCACGTGCAAATGAGCACTTTATCACTTGAAGAACAAACACTATTTCTAAATTACAAAGTATTTCTTCCTAACATGTTACTGAGTCTTGTTTTACTTGAAATAACTTTTCATTTGTTGAAGTAAATATAATTTGGAAAATACACATCAGAATCCAGTGACAAATCTTATCCTTGATTAATAATAAAACATTGTGAAATTATAGTTACTTGAGTTCTTTGGGATTTTTCTTCAGAACATCAGCATAATCCAGGAAATAAAAAAATGTCCAGGGATTTGGGAAGAGATGTTGAAACAGATGAGACACAAGGATAGCATTAAGTAAACAACGGCATCAAACACAGCTTCCTCTGTGACACTCAGCCAGGTATTAGGAAAAAAACCACAAGATACACAAGGGCCAGTAGGTAACTTGACTTGATTTTTAATTTGATTATTAGTAGATTACCTGGAGGAGACGATTCCCTAAAGTGTTCTGTTTGGAGAAGAACCCATTTCTCTCCTTTGAGAACATTGCTCCTCCGCCCTGTTCTGCCTCCACAGGGACTGAACAAGCATCTGGAAGTTAGCTGACAACAAAGCTTTTCTCCCAGCTGTCTGCTGTTCTTTTAAGCCCACCTTAATTCTTTGTCCACCTGCAGAGATTTGGCTGCTAGAAGAGGCAGCTCTCCCTGGGAGGAATTGGGAAAACTTTCAATCAAAGAACTTGTCCTCTCCTGCCTTTTCTCGAGTCTCAGCCAGATCTCTGTGGCAGCAGGGAAACCTTTGCCACTGCCACTTACTTCCCCTTCCTTTTTGCTGCCACAACCCTGGCAGAGGAGATGAAGGGAATGCAAGTGAAGTGACCTTTGCTTTGAAACTTTTGCGGAACTTCATCACTTGCTTTCTTCTACAGGATCTTTATTTTTCTGTGTACTAAAGTTTACCCATGACACTGTTTCCAAACATGAAACAGCTTGCAATTCAGTCGAGAACCCTTTGAACTGCTTGAACAACCTTTTCCCAGCAGGATTCTCATCCTTTTCTGATTGCGCTTTGACTGCTTGAGAGCTCTGCTAGAGACTCTGCCTTTAGCTGGCTTGTGCCATTCCCCCCACTGGCTGCAAGGACAGAGAACAGGTATGGACAAAGATTAGGAAGTAAAATGAGTTGTCAGTCGCTGTCCTACATGACTCTGCATGGAGGTTAATGACATGGTTCTGCAAGATGGGTCTGGCAGTTTTTCCCCAGTGTACAAAGCAGAATCAAGTTTGCAGTTTGAAGAGTTTTCTTGGAGGGAAAAGTTGGGGTAAATCCGGCCAGTGGCATTGTGAGTGCTTTGCAGCCAATGGCAAATCTCAACGGAAGATTTTGTAGTAGATGGTGTGTGTATGGGCACATGTGTGCATTCAGTAAGATGGAAGTTTAAGAGAACATTATTGTACAAAGCAATAACAGTACATTATTCATTTTTAAGGTAAAAACTATTCAGTTGTTGTATGTTGGAAAAGAGTAAAAATGGCTATTACCTTGTAACTTTCCCTTATGTGCTCCTTGTTGTGGTCAGCTTGGATTGCCCGTGCCCCTCCGTGAGCATAAGGATAAGTGAGAAAACTCCCCTCTGAGGGCTGCTCTGCAGATGCACAGAAATATGTTTGAATATTCAAATATGTTTAATATGTTAACGTATGTTAAATACGTTTAAATATTATTTTTTTTAAAAAGGATAGTAACTCGTTACATGCTGGTACGTGTTAATCCCTCCCCTCTTGCCCTCTTACCAATTCCTTCTTCCCCACCCTGTTCCAAGCCCCTTGCTGGCCCACCCCCCCCAATTCACAGCCAGCTCTTACTGTCAGCTTCTCCATTTCTGCGTCCCCAGATGCTCTTGGCTGCCCTTTACCCTCCTCCCATTTCCCTGCTGGCTACTGTCCCTTGGTACAGCTCTCCCCTTGGCCCCTGCAGCAGCCATACCCACGTTTTGACCTGCCTCTGCCCAACAGCAAAGCCCCATCATTTGTGGACACAAGTAGTACTCAGAAAATCTGCCTGATGGTACCTTAAGGACCTTAGGGTTGGTAAGCTGGGAGGGAAAAAAGCAGAACTGGGTAGTCCTAGTCCCACTGTACATGGTTTTGGGGGCACCATTGGTGTGGCTTTACTGAGAAGTTATTCCAAGAAGAAATATCTTGCAGTTTCTCATGGGAATGAAAGCCAACTGCAAATTACAGTTAAACTCCAGCTTTTGTTTTTAAGCAAGTCATGTTTGTTATGCTGGATTGCAGCTATTATTTTAGAAATCTAACTATGCACTTGAGACCAGTTAAGTCTCCAGTAGATTTCATTCCTAAATTTGCTTTTATTGTAATTCAGAGTCTTGTTGGCTCATTACACCAATTCCAAATTGACGTATAGGCGGTGCCTTTCTTGAAGCTTAAATGAAAACATCTGCCATTAGCCTTGTATTTACTTAACTGCTGTAAAAAATGCAGTGGGTTATAACATCGATCTTTGGATCAAAATAATCTATAGAGTACAGCATAGCTAAGCCACTCTTCCTACCCCAAGCAGAAGCCTTTTGTCTCTGCAGGATGCCTGCGCTCTGTGGTGCAGCACACACTACCAGTAGTCCTCTCCTTGCAGCACACAAAAGTAAGAACATATGTACAGCTATTCAGTGTAGGAGATGATAACATTCAACATTTAGCGCAAGAAGCCACTTTCATTAATGCATTTCTCCCTGGGATTAGGTTAGATACTCTCACAGCTTGCACTTTCTCTTGGTAGGAGCAGCTGTAAATGTCTGTGCAGGTGTGTACTCACCATGAGTGCTGGTGGCAGTATAAAGACCAAAAGGGCCTTTTTTCTTCTTAGGATCCCTGTGCAAAACAGTTCCCCATATGTGAAAGTGCTTCCATCATTTGCTCTCTCTAAATTGAGGGTTGGTGTCTGCGCTCTCCGCCAAGCAAAAGTGAGAGAGCTGATGAGAAAGCCACTGGTGAGATCCGAGGCTCGTTTTCTGGGAATTGGCAGCCATGAGAAAGAGAGATTTGAATTTTATACAAATATTTTGAATAGGTCCTTAGTCTAATGTCACGCAATGGGACTTGTATTCAGCCTGCTTTTGAGATAGTAGTCTATGTGCCTGGCTCTCTATAACTTGCATGTTCCTGGTTCTTAAGGAACACTGTTCTCGTGACGGTTGGTTTTTTTTTCTTCATGAAACACAACAGCAAAATACTATTCTAAACCCAGAAATTTACTGTGAACAGGATGGCAAGTTCTGCAAAGTCCATGTGCTCTGTTGTGTTGGCCAGCTTCTCATCACCACCACTTCCCTCAGCCTTCCTTCCTAGCATCCGTCATCATACTGGTGTAACAGACTTCAAAAGTGCGCTGAAATAATGCACCTAATTAAAATGGTCAATAACAAATCTAGTGGCAAGGCTTTTTGATCAAAACTGGAGGGATTTCTGCCATCAAGCAGCATGATTATTTGCATACAGCTACAAAGAACGTTCTTTCAACTGACAGCCACGTGCAAAAGCCACTCACAGATGTCCAAGGCTGGTAGCAAACTGTCTGTGAAAAATCCATAAGGCACACAGAACCCACACAGGCTGAGAAGGAAAATAAAAACAAAAGCTCTTTGGGAAGTGACAATGTTCTGTACGTTCCCATGTCTTGGGGTTGAATAAATAAAGTCTCCAACTTCCTCTGCCTTTCAGGGTCAAGCAAACAGAAGATGCCATTTCCGTCTTTCAGAGTAAGAAGCAGAATTCCCAGTCAATCATCAAATGAGGAAGGTCTGAAACAATACATATGGCAGCTGTCTTCCCTGAAGGTTGCTGCTTAATGTTTTGGGTAGCCTTCTCTCTCACTTTGAATAGCTTCAGAATGGTTTCCAGGAGGCTAATGGCCCCAGCTATCTCTAGCTGTTCTTGGTCCATTCTTCTCTTCATGCTTAGAAGCCAAATCTTAGTCTCTGTGGCTCCTTCTCACAGCTGCTGTCCTTGTCCCCACACTGAGAAGCTCATGCCACTCTAGTAGGTACAGAGGACTCCTCTCTTGGCTACACGAGTGTGATCTGTGGAGATACTTCCCTCATTGTTTCTGCTTTTATCTCTGGATTTAGCAGAAGTTGCTGAGAATTCAGCATAGCCCTACAAGCTATGGAGTATGAGCAGAAGGCTCTGGAAGTTGTGTGTGCAGGGTTACAACCTATCTGTGAGATAAAAGAAGGGTGGCTGCTAAGGTTTTTTAAGAAGGTCACTGAGAATCCTTCAAAGCATCAAGACCTCTAAACCAGGTTGTAGGAAAATATATCTGAGAATGTCTCTGTGCTGTAAGTCTACAGGCCATTTTGAAAATGCCACTCTTCTGCTTCTTGAGCTCTCAGTTGAGGAATAAAAGTAGTTTGGTGAAGCCTGACCAGGGAAAAATCAGAGCCATGGTTAGCTTTTGGTTAGACCTCACTGCGAGAACCAATTACTGAGTCTGGACTGAGAAAGGGGGAGAGCCTGCTATCTCCTGTGTGCAGTCCTGGACAAGCAGCATGTCGCGTTACTGTGGTTCTGCTGTAATTAAGATGGTTTGCTAATGTCACAGATGTACTTCAGCTCTTGTGCTGGTGTAAAGCTGTGCTGTAGAGGACAGGACTGAAATAGTGGCAGAACAGATTTTATCAAGCAATTTTTAAGCGTAGATTTTAGTCATATTGTAAGGTGTTGCTATTCTCATTTTTCAAAGTTATATAAAAGCGCAGTTTATCAAAACAAAATAACCCCCCCAAACCTGAACATCAGAATTGGTCATTGCCTATATCGAACGTTAAATAGAAGTTTTCAAGAGTTTTGGTTGTCTTTGAGAGATTTTGCTCTCCCCAGCCATTGTCTGTTGATGTATGTTGTCTTTGACAGGATGGAGAAGATTAAATTATTCAAAAAACTATGAAAGAAATCATTCAAGAATCTGCGCACAAAAGTAATGGTATCTGTGTCACTCGAGTTCATGTTTATTTAGTTAGACAGGAAACGATCAAGAAATGAAATCATAAAGGCTTATTCCCCAGTGACTTTTCATAACGAGCTGTTTACCTAAGTTGCTAAATGAGTAACCTATTTTTATGTATTCAAAAGAACAGGAAGATGATTTCAGAGGATCTTCTGTGCCTTTTTACCCCCTCATTAATACAACAAAGAATATCTCTTGGGCTTTGTGTGATAGAGCAGGCCAAGTGTGACTGGTCTTCCCTGGATAGACAGCATAAATGCTACAGATGGCATTTTCTTGGGAACACGCTGTTCACCAAGGGGGTAGAGAATGAGTCATGGATTAATTGGACTTTCTACTTAGTATTTCCAACGCCAATGTGGAGTTATTACACCGGATTGTTTTTTCCATATAAAGGACACTTATATAAAATCCATAAAGTAGAAGAAAAAAGAAACCCATGACATTAACTGCCAGTATGGATGCCAGCATGGAGTTGCAGAAGGAACCAAATTCAGTTTAGAACTGAGCAAGTATGCGTCTCGCTGCAGAGACCCTACCTTCTAGACGTTCATTGACTCTGAATGCTGGTACTGCCATGTAGGTATGCTCTCCCACCGAGCTTCAGAGAGAGCACTCTACCCGAGAGCTGTGCTGCAAAGCAAAGAGAAAATTTTCATCCCGGTCTGTGAGATTACCATCACCATCTCAGCTATGTTGAACTGTGTTTGTGCAGCACATCGTAATTCTAGCCTCAAGCCCAGCTGATCTGCCCTAATACATTTTCAAATATTGTAAATTCAAGATTACATAATTCCTCTTAGTGTTAAATTATAGGCGACAAACACAGTTTTATGTTTGTGATACACAGGCCAACTCCGATTACTGGTAGCTCTTTATTTCTGCAGTGATCTGAAGCATAATTATCCATAATGAGCTCACCCTGTAAAAACATAAAAAATTGCAGCAGTGCTGCTAGAGGAGGCTCACATTTATGAGTTCTGTCTTGAGAACATCACTGGAGTAAACCTAGAGATTAGTAAAAACAGGGCAGTCCAAGACAGTCTTTTTCAGTGTTTGGATTGCAGTCTCTAAGGAGATGGCTGCCAGCGGGGCCAGGAGGCCTTTGCTGCCTTCTCATATCCCAGGTCTAGTCCTCCACGCTGCAGCTTTCCTCACCCGCTTCATGCTTCTTCCAGTCCACCTTACCTCTGGTGCTTTCTGGTGTGCTTCCTGGGTGTCCTCTGGGCTTGATCCTTCGTAGCACGGTTGCTATAGGAAAGCGTTTGAAAAACACATCCTGAGCATCTAAAGAACATTTTCAATTTCAGTCATCCACCACTTCATTGTAAATCATCTGCGTCCATCCTGTCTTATTCTGTAGTATTCTGTAGTGGGGTGACAAGACCATGGCATATCCCAGTACAGCACAAATGCCTTCTGGGTGAATGTGGATGAAGAAAGGACTGCCGGCCCGAGCTGCCCCTCACCGTGAGGAAGGAGCCACCTCTGTTTCGGAGCAGGATTCATACATTAAAGCTGTAAATCTCCCGTTGCTGTAGCTGGGAAACAGGAATCTTTGAAACGGACGTCTCGCTTTTATTGGTGTGCCGTGTTCAGATAGGCACTCTGTGGCATATGTATATGATTTTTTTTTAATTAGCTGGCAAATGCATTGAATCAGAGAAGCTCATATGGAGGAAAGTGCTCACCCCACGCAGACAGAAGCTTCACAGAGACGGTGTTAAAAATACTCTTCTACGAGCAAGAGCTGATCACAGTACCTAAATAAATGAGGTAACTTTATGTATTCAAGTGAGACAGGTGGAAAATTCAGCTCACTCTTTGGATACCGTCCAACCTATAAAGACATTTCAACTGTAAGTGAATACAGGCTCGTACCAGCCTTTGCTCTTAAATCAGTGAGACGCTAACACTACCATACAAATGATATTGAGTGATAGATAAGGTGCATGTTAATGAAAAAGTGATGCTGCCTCTTTAAAAAAAAATTAAGTCAAACAGTTAAATTAATTTTATCAGTAAGTGCCTACAAATAGAAATGGTGAAGTACATACTACAGTTGAAAGGTAAGGGCTAAATAAGACTAGGAAAGAAAAACCAATAGGGTAAAACGCTGGCAAATGGTACGAAGATTGATTAAAGATTGAAAGCTCAGTGCAGAAGTCTTTAAAAGGACCCTAAAAAATCCAACAGGCTGAAGTAACACATTAAAGTAGATTCATAGAAGTAAGAAGATATCTTTTAAACAATAGGCATTGTAGCCAAATGAGGGAATAGAAAAAAAGAGCATGATTTCTGGCAGACTAAATGTCAAACCATAAGAAGTCAAGCCAGAAAAAGATATTGAGGAACAGTGTGCCTGAGGCATAAAAAAAATAATAAAAACATTTTTCAGAGCATGCCTGCCAGGGAATCTCTAGTGCCTGCAGAGGAGCAAGGTGTGAAAGAGCACTTGACATGGAAGTCAGCACTGTTGAAGGAAAGAGCAAATAGTTCTTGCGCTGGTGTTAACCGCTGAGGCTATATAATTATCAGGAGAATGGCAAGTGACAAATGAGGCAAAGGTTTTTTTAAAATGGCCTCAGGAACTGTAAAAAATCAAGTCTCGCATTTGCCCAAGCTGTCTGGATCTGTGAGAATTGAGCGTGCCTCAGGGCGTACGGTAGATTGGGAAGAGCTAGCACAGCTTCTGCAGGGGAAAGTCCTGCCTTAGTGCTCCATCACAGGCCTCGGAGGGATAGCGAGTGTGAGAATAAGGGCGGTTTCTTCAGCATAATAACATACCCGAGTGTTCAAAAAACTTGGGAAAAAAGGAGCTCTTCAGAAACTGCTAAAAGAAAGCAAGGTTTTTTTTGTGAGGCAAGAGGGAAGGCTCACTTTTGGATTGGTATCTTCCTAAAAGGTGTAAATGAAAGGTGGAAACAGATGGTCACATTTTGCAATGAAGGGGATGTCACCAGTAGACTCCCACGCAGGTCTGTGCTGGGGTCCCTGCCCCTGCATCTCCAGGCACAGGCTGGAAGCTCTTGGGAAGGAATGAAATTCTGTTCAGCAGGTAAAACTTGGTGTGAAAAAAATACAAAAGAATTTATGTGGGGAAAGTGTTCCTGACCAGACATACAGTGGCAGATAACCAAGCTGTTACTGCTCAGAAGAGCCACTACGCATCCTTCCCCAAAGTGTCAGCTTACATAAGGAAGAAAAACAGTATCATTTTTTAGAGAGGGAGTAGAAAACAAAGCATGAGCCGTCTTCAGAGCCCATCTTCAATACTATGCATTTTTGGTCATAGATGTTCATAGATATATAAAACAATGAAAGATGCAGGAGAAAAAGCAACAGGAATGAACATTAGGTGTAACAGCTTCCCGGCCACAGCAACTATTAAATTTGGCAGCAATGGCTGAGGGAAGGGTTATAACAGAACCTGAAGAACCATGAGTGGTGTAGATAAGGTGTCTGGGAAGCAGTTACTTACTATTTCCCGTATCACCAAAAGTACGTTTGCCCTGACTTTTGCTTCTGCTGCTGGTCACTGTTAGAGGCAGAAGCACAGGTTGGATGGGACTTTGCTCTCACGCCTTTACAGATCAGCCGTCCTTAGGCGGTACCAAGGCTAGAAGAGGAGGGTGGCCAGTCTGCCAGCACAGCAAGAAAAGCTTGCTAGCATTTAAAACCAAAAGTAGCATTGGGCCAGAAAGTTTTTCCAGCTCTAACAGCATCTGCAGGATGCTAGACCCATGGTGGGCACCAAAGGGAACATTCCCATGCCTCCTGGTCCCTCCCTACTGCACTCAGAGGGAGAAATCCCCTATGTGCTGTCCTGGGACAAGCTTCCCAGCCCTTGTTCTTGACAGAAGCCTCTAACAGAATGCCTTTTTAGGCTGCTGTCATGTGTGCTGTCTTATTTGTCTTGTATCTGGATTTGCAAGCTGTGTGGGGAGTTTGTTTATACTTTTTGTGCCTCCCAAGCAGGCGTGGGATGGTTCTGCCTAGAAGAATTGCTGTCTCTCCAGCCTCTGTCCTTCACTCCCAAGAGAGCTTTCTGTGCAGCACGACTGCTTTGCCCCTTGTCTTTGTTTTCTCTTCTTTTTTTTTCCCCCTTCTCACTGGCATTGCCGCAGCTGGTTAGGTTTCAAATATGGCCATCCTGCAGCAATTATACCCTGCCAACACCACACATAAGCACAGCCAGTGCTGTCAAAAATGTCTCAGTATTTCTGAGAAATACTCTGCCTGAGGGAGTTTTAAATGATGTGCCTGATAGGGTCAACACTGGTGATTCTGATCTTCTCTTCTTGACATGGCCATTGGCTCCCTCTCCAAAATAACAGCAGCAATCACGGTAGAGCCACACTGGGCCCTCTCCTCTGTAGCTCATGCACTTGCTTTTAGAGGGGAGTGACTGTGCAGCATGAAAGAAGATTGGAAGGGGAGGTGGGACATCAGGTCGGAAATGGTCCCTGTGAAGACCCAACTTTCCTTCCCTCTCCCTGAGACCTCCTAGGCTGGACCAGGTACTGCAAAGCACATCTGGCACAGATCTGCCACTGACCACGTTGCCAACAGGCGCTGGCCTTTTCCAAAAATCACATAGTGGTGTAATCTAAGGGCACTTTGTGCTTCTCATCCACAGCCGGTGCCGATCTCTCCTGTGAGTCCATTATTTACTTAGGAGGCCACAGAGAGCTTGTTTTCCTCCAATTTTCTTGCTTACCCCTCGTGCCTGTATATACGCCCCTTGGATAGCCCCTGCCACCAATGGTCCGGCAGCTTAGACACGGGGCGAGACCCTGTCTCCTTGCTGTCAGCTTGTGGCTCGTCAAAGTGACTTTGATTGTGTGGATCCAGCGTTTCTGACCGTGGCCCCTGTTCCTGTATGCATATAGACCCAGCAGCCTGCCTCCCTGTTTGAGAGGTGCTAGGAGACCTGGAGAACTGAAATGCCCAGGATCTTACTTAACCTATGTCAGGGACTGAGGACAGCTGAGTCCACAGAGGTGAGACAATTGCAACTGGTTTGTTTGGAAATAGTTCCAAGCAGGAATTTGATTTTAAAAAGAGAAGTTATTTGGGTCACAATATGACTTTCTCCCTTGCCTTAAATAATCCTGTCTAACAAGCAAATCTGTAAATGTTTTAGGAACCCTGCTGCGTTGTTGCAGTGAGTGTATTTTTAGTCTTTGTAGCTGTTAGAGTAACACTGCTTCATTTATATACTTATTTGGTAGTGTATACCAACCCTTCAGATGGAAACATTGTCCAGATGTGCTGAGCAGGACAGTCAGGGCTGCTCAGTGATGATGAGATGGAAGATTTCAGAAGTGACAGAGCAGACAAAGTGCCCTGAATTATGTCTGGGGACAGCTGTAGCCCTTCAACAGGTCAGCCCCAGAGCTGCATCCAGCTGGTGCCCTCATCTTCTTCTGAAGCTTGTGCTTTCTGAAGTCTGTGCTGCCCTAAACATAAGCTCTGTTTTGGGCCAGGGCAGGTTGCTCTATAAACTGTTTGGGTAGTTTGTTGCTAAATCATTTTTTAAACCAAACTTTATCATCATCAGCTTGGCGCGGCTAGCACAAAGCCAGGTTTGGTACTGGAACTCATCTGGTAACTCTTTGAAAGCTGCCTAGGTTCCTGCCAGTGATCACATGGGGCTGCAGAAGGGACTGTAAGTGTAAATGAACACTGACACTGACTTTTTTTGGAATCTAGTGTGGCAAAGCAAGCTTTCTCGTTAGAAGGAAATGTGGAAAGTATAAAGGGCGTAAGTAGCTGTTCAGCAAAGATGGTTTTAAAAGAGTTGGTGGTTTTGTATCAGCTTACGCAGAGATAGTTCCCTGGCACCTAACTTTGACATCAACTATACTGGTTTCATGGGTAGCAAGTTCACTCTATGCTGTTGTCCACGAGGAGGGGACGATTCTCTAGCCTTACTGACAAAGACAGCCAGTTAAAGTAAAGATGGGGCAAGTGATTTCCCTCCCTGTATCTTACCAGCAGAAGCGAGGACACGTAGTCCAGATCTATGTGGTTGACATTAGCTTAACTGTATATTCAGTGAGCACAGTGTGGGAGTAGAGCTGGGGCAGGTTCTGAGCACTTTTACAAGTCACCTACTAAGAAATCAGCCAGTAGGTACGTGGGTTATCTACAGCAAAGGTAGTTGGGGCCTTAGAGAAGAGCCTTAGGATTGGGGCTGTCAAATCAGTAGCCATGGGCCTGAGTTATACAACCGTGGTCTCACAGAGTATTTTTTGGCTGGCACTGCCAGGGATAAGACAAAATTCATAGTTGATTTGGTAGAACAAGGCTCTATCAATATACCTGTAGTGTGAGCACATCTTCAGAAAGCTGCAAAGCTCTTCTATGGTGGTTTCTTACAGCCTTGAAACACTTCACAAGGTCAGGTGGCATTTCAGGGGAGCTCTGTTGCAGCCTCTCTGCAAATTGTGCAGTTTTCAAGACAAGCATTTTCCTGCAGCAAAGCTTTGTGGGAGGGTGCGTGGAAGTGGGAAAGGGTAAATTACCAGAATAACTTGTTCCTGTCCTATGACTGCACCCATAGGGCCAAACAGCCTATTGACATGTATACATTTTGAATCTAGAGAGACAGTTCACATCGCCGTTTGTTCTGACTTACTGCAGAACGGACACTTAAGTTTTTTCATTGCCTGCCTCTCAAGCCCTCTGCATGTCTTCTGCCTTTCTCTGAGAGAGCATCTCAGTAGAGAAGTAGATGCTTGATCTCAAAGATGGACATTTGACAATTCAACTGATTGGTATGTGTCAGTAATACTAAGGGGAGAAGGAGGACTTTGATTTTATGGTCTTTCTAATAAGCCAGTTTTGAAAATCTGGTACTTCAAATGTGAAGACAATCTTCCATCATCTTCGGTAATTTGTAACAGCCGTTATTGCCCTCAGCCTTATTTGCTAAGCGTTTTTGGTTTGGACTGCTGACTTCAGCTTTCATCAGTTGGGTCTTGCAACATGTTTGATTTTAAGAGGAGCTGCAATAAACCCTGGAGAGCAGCACTGGGGAATTAGATTTCTGTTCCCTATACCAAGCTCGTGCTGGGAGTTTGGTACAGTCCGCAAGAGCCAGTGAGCCTCTTTGAGAAGGTGCAGTCAAAGAACAGCAACGCTTGGCACAATTACCTTTGCTGTTAATTTGAAATAGTCTATCATCTGAAGCACGGCTTTTAAACCTGTTAACAAATAATTAAGTCCCTTTTGGCCTGGGAAGGATAGCTTCTTAAGCCTGAGGCCCTGTGAACGGCTGTATGTTTTGAACTTCAAAGAGGAGCAATAAATCTATTTATAAATCCAGACGCCTCTACAGGAGATCCGTTCCTGTGTTTTCACTTATGTAATCCCACAAAACATCGGTCATAGGTAATTCAGCACAATAAACTTTAGAAATAATTCAGTGTCGGTGTTGCTCTGGGCTATTAAGCAGCCGTGTGTAACACAGGTTGGCCGCGCTCACCTTCCAGCCACCAAACGAGCAGCGGCAGCACCGTTGAGCTGTCAGTCCTGCCTTCACAGGCACTCCTGCCCGTGTCCACCTCCCTGCAGAGAGCTGGGAGGTGTGATGGGTGGGTGCTCAGGCAGTGCAGTGCCTGGCTGACCTCAGCATTGAGAGAAAGCACTGGTTACGTACACTGACCCCTCCAGGCATCAGCCACACGCAACTGCCAAGCTCATCGTGGCCCCTCTAGAAAGCCCACCTTGTGCTCCATTGGTGTCTCCCGGACGTTGGTACTGCTGGACAGCCCTGTGGAAGGAGAAGGAAGGAAAGCCTGACCGGGCAATTTTTAAAAGATCTGATGCGGAAATCACGAGGTAAAATTGTTGGCTGGTTCTGTGGATGAGGCCAGACCACGGGGTCCCCTGGAGAACCCACAGCTCTTCTCCCGATACTGCCAGCTTGCTGACAAGGGATTAGGGATAGCACAGCTGAACATGTGCAACTACGTAGCCATTGGATTTAAACTGACCATCAAGGAAAAGCACAGCGGTGCTCTCACTGCCATCTGAACCATGCTGGTGTGCCTCCCTACCCTGGGGCAAACGTCAGCTCAAATCTCACTGAAAGGGCTTTGCCCAAGTTGCAGTCCCTTGTCCTTGTCAGGAACAGCAGATAGCAGATGGACTGTCATCACAGCTGAGTTGACGTATGTTGGCTTCTTTGTGGACCTGGGCTCTGTAATGATGGGTTGCAGTCTACCCTGAGGAGCTTCAGTCATGAATAGGCACCTGCAGCTCCCCGAAAGGCAGGATTAGAGGGACCGCGAGCGATTGCGAGTGCCTGTGCCTGTGCAGAGGGAGGGTCAGGTACCCCAGGTCTTGTCTGACAGGCAGTCGTCCAGCCTTTCCTTAAAACCCACCAGTCTGATCTCCTGAGGTAGCTTCACCCAGCGCTTATATTTCATTATCATTAGAAACTTGGTCAAAGATAAACCTGTTTCTCTTGAAATCCATCTGATCATTTCTAGTCCTGTCATGCTGTTAGCTTATACACAGTGATCCTCTGCAGTCCTCAGGCTTTTTCTGCAGTGCTTCTGCCTGGCTCCATTTTGTACTTGTGTTTTCCAATTCTCTTGAGCTCTGTACTTTGCTCTGGCCTTGGTTGAAATGCATCCTGAAGATTTTGGACAGCTTCTCTCTTTTATCAAAACTGTAGTCTAATCCAATACTCCAAGGTGGTTGAAATCTCTCCAGTTCAGCATCTTCCAGAAATCTCATAAGTATGCTCTCTATTCCTCATCCAGACCGTGAAACACTTTAATGGCATCGAGCTTAGGATGGAGCCATGTGGAATCATTTTTGCAATGCCTGCTTGACAGTGAGCTAGTCTTTCCAAACATGGGGTTGGGCTGGCTGCATTCAGGTCACGTTTGCCTGTTGTTTTGCTGAGAGCATCACGTGGGCTGACGCCGAGCATCAGCCCCTCCACCCTCTGGGCTGGGGTGGGCCGCACAGGGCTCTCCGATGGTGGCCGGGCTTCCTGGGGCTGGCACGGCTTTCAGGCTGCTCCTTTGAACACAGCTGGTCCAGGCACCCAGCGGCATCACTGAGCAGCAAGTGCTGTCTCTGCGGAAAACCCCACCTCCTCTTCTACGTCATTTTGGTGCAAACGGTAATGAGAAAGGCTGCTAGAAATATCTGCAGTGCGAATTGAGCCATTCCTGCTACTGTCCATGATCCCTGTGAGAAGAGACCCTTTGCAGAGACTTCCTGCAGCCGTTCTTCATTGACAGTGCCTTCAACCCAAAAGGGAAAAGAATGAGATGCCTGTCTTTAAACCCAAGTGTCATTCCTGTGCTAATTCACACGCACAGGACAGGATTCAGGCACTGCGAATATCTGAGTTGGGTGTGTGAGTCCCCTCCATGCCTGCTGGCCAGAGCGGCTCGTAGTGAGCGTGATTCCGCCCAGCTATCTCAGCTGTGGTGGCCTCAGAAGACACAGCACCTCTTGCACAGGGTAGCAGAGCTGTGGCTTACTTAATCATGGTCCACTTAGTCACGGGGGGAGCCTGGGTCAGCACTGGGAGAAGTAGGATCCAGGGTGGCCGAGATGGGCTGATCTGGTTCCCATGCTCCCTGCTGCCTCCCACGCAGTGCAGCTCCCTCCCTCGCATGAGCTGCTCTCTGGGAGTGCTCTTCTCCTCCGTGCTACGCAACGCCAAGGAACCTAATGATAGCCCGCCATGCTGGCCATGCGGGCAGACGTGGGAAAGTCTTACTGCCTTACCGAGAGGTTTTCCGGGCCCTGGCCACTATCCCATCCCACCTCACTCACTTGTGGCTTTGGAGCACGTTTTCTCACATAGCCAGGGTCCTGTCGAGCTGTCATCTTTGCAGCGTGAGAGCTGAGGAGCTGCATTTTTTCAGCTTGCTGTGTCCCAGGGAGCCAATCTGGTCCCGTTTGCTCTTACTCCCCCCGTAGCTTTTCCTCGTGCCCCCAGCTGCCTCGTGCAGCCCCTGTCCTGAGCAGCACCACCAGCCCAGCCCTCTCCACCGTCCGATCCCAAGCACATTGGGTGAGAACCAAGAGCGCATCCAAAGGATGAGAGAAGGGGTGACCTGGAGGGGTGGCCTCAAAAAGGGTCCCAGCTGGGGACACAGCACCCGAAGCTATGGCAGGGCTTTATCAGCAGCACCGTGGCCAGGAGGGACGGGGTGCTTGTTGGGGTGTTTAGGTCAGCGGCACAAAGCCATGGACAGCTGCTCCTGGCCTCGGTCACTCGGTGGCACATACAGAGCTTTTTCCATTTCATTTCTGCAGGTGGGAGCTTTGATTTCCCTTGCAGGCTCTCAGCCCCCTTAGCAAGGGTTTGCTCCTGCTTTTCATTACTATACCAGACATACTTGATCTAATGGCTTCTACAGGTGGCGTGGGGTACAAGAGGGCCCAGCCGCAGTTGTCAGCTGTCATCCAGAGTCAAAGTTAATCCAGGAAAACAGTAAAAATTAGTAATGTATAGTGCATTCCTCCAGTCCATACGCTTTCCATTAGGTGATCTTCCATCCTCCTTAGCACAGAAAGAAAAGCCTGCCGATGGCAGTCCGCGTTTCGGACTCTGAAATGCAAGGATTGGTCGTGCCTGGAAATCTGATCTCGGCTCTCGCATTCCTGGACACGCAGTCTATGCAGGGAATAGTCTCCCACCTTTAAATCCAGGCAGCAGATGCTGGCCATGTGCACAGCCTCTGCCTGCAAGCCCAGGAGCTTCGGCAGCCTGGGGCTGCACTGAGGTGCTGCAGCCCGGCATGCCCTTGTGCCGGAGTCCCATGGGCTGGCCTGGGTCTCCCTGTGTCTGGGGACCTCTCAAGGGTAATGGCCTTGTCCAGTGTCACACCAAAACGTCATGCAAGTACAAAGCCAGGTCAGCGCGGTCATGAGGTGCGGTTAATTATTTCAAGAGATAGCATTTTGACTTCTTTTATTCATAATCTGGCAAAGAAATTCCACTAGAACCTCAGTGTCAGGAGGGTTACGGTATTCTTAAACCAATAAAAAGAAAGTAAAAGTGTCAGCTTTCTTAAATAAGCCCTATCTTCAATCACCCCTACGCTTTAGTGGCTCAAGAACAACAGTTCAGTAATAAATGTTATACAAGGCGAACGCCATTGGTAATTATGTGCAGATGAAGAAGTGGAAAAGAAAAGACATTAATTTCTAGGTGTGACTGCACATGCTAAGCGTGGCCTGGGCCCTTTGAGGTGTCATGAGCAGGCTGGGGCTGCGCTGTGTGTGTTGGAGCTCTGTGTGTGAGGCTGCAAAAAGGAAGGGGTTGCCCCCCTCCAGCTGCTGCTCCAGAAAAAAAAAAAAAGGTCCAGAAAGCTCTGCTTTTGGTGCCATTAGGTCACTAGCTTGCAGGGATAACTCAACCTTTTTTTTTTTTCCTTACTTTTGCAGAGAATGTGATCAATGGGCAGGACTACGAGGTGATGATGCAGATTGATTGCGAAGTGATGGACACCAGGATCCTTCACATCAAAAGCTCGTCTGTCCCTCCGTACCTCCGAGAGCAGCGCAGAAATCACACCAACGCCTTCTACAGCGCGTCACCCTCCGTCCCAGAGACGCCCCATGCCCTGAGGGCTATTGTCAAATCCCTACAGTAGCTCCTGCAGCGTAGCGGCACGGCCCGCGCAGCCGGCATGCAGCAGGCCCTGCTGCCAGACTGAGTCCCTTCGCTGGCGGGTCCCGGGGCTCCTGGCACGTCGGCACAGCAAGGGCAGATGTCACTTAGCCCGTTCCTGTGCCTGACCCTACCCAACAGCTGTGTCCTGCCCAGGGTTTATACATCTCAGCTGGCCCCTTGCCGCGGAGAGGCCTGGGGGACCCAGGCAGCGTGCGATGCCCGGTGCTGGGGGTGTGGGTGATGCACGCTGCTGCAGTCCTGGTGTCAGCATCAGCAGCTGGTGCCTGGGGCTGGCATTGGCGGGGCACGGGCCATCCTTGCTACTTATGCACTGTCCAAAATTGTGGGTTTGGTTTTGTGGGTTTGTTTTTTTTTTATTCCTGTTAAACCGTCTCCTGAAGGGGGGTGCTGAGCACTGGGGTCCTGCCTAGAGACACCGCTGCGGAGGCTTGTGCGCGAGATCAGGCTTCCCTCCCGGCAGTGCTCAGGGCAGCGGGGGGAAGCGGTGCCCAGCTCCGAGCTGCGGTGCAGAGGGAGCCACAGCCCTGCACCCCAGGAGCAGAAGCACCCCTTCTCTGCCAGCGTGGCTGTGCTGGGGCTGGCCAGACGGCCCTGCTCCTCATCACCCCCACGCACACCACACACCTGCCCCAAATTCCTTCCCCGTGTGGTCTCCCTTGCCGGGAAGCGGTGTGGGGCTGCCCAGGGTTGCAGCGGTGCCGTGGGGCGTCCCAGCCCCAGCCCCAGCCCCAGCCCCCCAGCGGGGTGGTGGGAACCCGCACTTACAGCCAAAGCACTACGAGCAGAACGACCCACACTGCCACGAAGCGTGGCTCCACTCGTGGGCCGAGGGGGTCTCCCTGCAGGAGGGGTCCTGTGGTCAGACCCCCGCCAGGAGGGCGCCTGGGTGGTACGGGGCCTGGGCTGCTCTCCCAGGCAGTGTACACACACACATCCACACACCCCCCTGCCACTCGCCTGCACACCGCTGCTGTCTTCCCCAGCCCACCAGCGGCCGCATGGCAAAAGGCTGCGTCTTGACCTAAGGGTGGTGATTTAGTGCAGCATATGTATTTCTAAAGATTGTATTGCTGTTGGGCTTTGTGGTTGGTTCCCCCCCCCTTTTTTTGTTTGGATTGGGGTTTTTTTTTGTATGTGATATTTAATGGTTTTCACAGCTAACAGCCTACGGCGCAGCACTGGCCCTGCCGGGGCAGAGGAGCTGCTTCAGCTCAGTGGGATGCAGCCACAGCACCTTCCTCCTGAAACACAGACACACACACAGTGACACGCACACATACACACATACTCGCACCCCTTGGCTGCCTTGCCAGCACTGACAGCCACCCGTCCCGCAGCAGGGGAGCGTGCCGTTTGCCCCTGAGCACAGAGCTACTAGACATGGCTCCTGCCGCAATCGCCTGCCGCCGTTACACAGCCCGCTGCAGAGCGCGATTAACTGGTCCCGAGTTTGCCAGCCAAGCCCCGGGCCGGAGCTGGGCCCAGGGGCTCCAGCGCGCGGCGCGCTGCGGTGCTCAGCTGGGATGAGACGCCAGCAGAGCGTTGGCCTTTCGTAATGACTTCAGCATGTTACATTATTATTTTTTTTTCCCCTTCGCAGTTTTAGCACAGATGATGATGGGCTTTGGTTTGCCAGCCCACTGCCTTTCCTTCATTGTCTGAACCGCTGACTGACTGGTGTGGTTTTGTTATTATTACTATTATTATTATTATTTGTGTGTGTGTGTGTGTGTGTGTGTGTGTCTGTTAGGAAAGAAAGGTTGATCCTGCAGCAAGACAAACAGCTCGGGGGAGGTGAGGAGGAGGGTGAGGAGCAATACACCCCTGCAAAGTATGTGCCTTGCAACACTATGGAAAAGTTTTGCCCTTTGCCACGTAGTCAGCGCAAAGCTGCTCAGGCCCCCCCGTCCCCTCGGCACTCGCGCTGCTGGGAAGCAGCCGGGCTCGGCGAGGGCTTTGGCTGCGCTCCTTGCACCAGTTCTGTTTTCCTGGCCCCGGCCCCACCTGACTGTGGGCCAGCTCACACAATAGTCAAAAATAAAAACCCCGGCGGTGCCCCAGGCAGAGGCACGCAGCTCCCCCGCAGCCCCGGGCAGGGGCAGCCGGCTGCTCCCGCCGCGGGGGGAGCCGTTTGCTGCCGGAGAGTCGTGGAAAGGAGCTGGCGGCGATGGCTGAGCTTGGCACAGCCTGGCCACGTTGGAAAGGGCCGCTGCTGGGGGCTCGGGGACTGTCCTCAGCCAGCACCCGTGGGCTCCAGTGATGGAGAGCACCTCTTGTCCCGTGTAGTTCTGTTCTCTGTGTCCCTAGCACTGAAGGCAATAAAATGATTCTTTTATTTATTATTAATAATTATTTTTTTCTTGTTAATACTGTTTTAAGCAAAAGAGAAGGCCAGCGCAGCTTCTGCTGGCTTTTGGGCTGCAGTGTGGTACAGCCCAAGGTCCATGCACCCAGATCCTGGCTCCTGGGGAGGGGGCACCACGCTCACCCACCACCTGGGGAAGAGGAAGCTGGGGGCGGGGGGGAGTGTCTCACCACAGTCCCCAGTGACCTATGAGGGTGGTGAGGCACTGGAACAGGTTGCCCAGAGTTGTGGAAGTTCCATCCCTGGAGGTATTCAAGACCAGGCTGGATGGGGCTTTGAGCAGCCTGGTCTGGTGGGAGGTGTCCCTGCCCATGGCAGGGGGGTTGGAACTCAATGATCTTCAAGGTTCCTTCCACCCAAAAAACCATTTGATGATTCTGTGACCTGAGGGCAATTGCAGTTGTGACAGAATCACAGAATGGTCAGGGTTGGAAGGGACCTCTGGAGATCATCTAGTCCAACCCCCCTGCCACAGCAGGGACACCTACAGCACATTGCACAGGACGGCATCCAGGGGGGTTTTGAACGTCTCCAGTGTGGGAGACTCCACCACCTCTCTGGGCAGCCCGTGCCAGTGCTCTGCCACTCTCAAAGAAGTTCCTCCTCATGTTAAGATGGAACTTCCTCTGCTCAAGTTTGTGCCCGTTACCTCTTGTCCTATCACTGGGCACCACTGAAAAATGACTGTTCCCATCTACCTGGCACCCTCCCTTTAAGTATTTATAAATATTGATAAGATCCCCCCTGAGTCTTCTTTTCTCCAGACTAGAAAGACCCAAGTGCCTAAGCCAAACTCTTCTCAGGGCTGGACACCACCCCACTGCCAAGCCATGGTGCCAGGCCCAAGCAGCCTAGAGGTCCCCAGAGGTGCCCTCTGGGCTGTACGCCTTACTGCTGCTTGGTTTGTAAACTGGCACTTCCCCAACCAACCAAAACCCACCCAAAAAACCCTTATGCATATCCCTGCATGCAGAGGGTGAACCAGACCCAAAGAAAGCCCCGAACAGCTGCAAAGGTACTTGATCTTTTATTATTAACAGCAGGTAAATACAAGATGCTGCCGGGCTAGGAGGGCCGGGGACGCGCCTCTGTGATGGGGTCCTGATGGCCAACAGCCAGGACCAGGGCGAGGGCGGCAGTGAGAGGGCACACGGGCCGAGACCCTGCGGGAGACGGAGCAGCAGCGGGATGGGGAGCAAGGGCCGCCCCAGCCCCGAGGGCTCCCCCAGCTCCGTAGCTCCCTGCCCAGGCAGCCCAGCGCCCGGCAGAACAGAGCCTTCACCCGGCAAATGCCAAAAAGGGGACTATTTCGGGTTACAAAAATGAACAAACAAAAGCCATCTACACGTATTTACAGTGTCCCCCTCCTGCTGCTGGCTCACTCTGGATGTGAGTAGGGGCTCAGGGTGCTCCCGGCCCCCCCAGGGCAGGTTGCAAAGGGCAGAGCCCCAGCCAGAGGGGACAGTCATCGGCGTTAAGTGCCAGCACCAGGGGCTGCTGGAGCTGCACTCGCAGCCCCATTGTACAGCAGGATCTCCGAAGGCCCCGCTGGCCATCGGCTGGGAAGATGGTCCTGAGAGACAGGACATTCCCATGGGACACTCACCCCCTCCACCAGGACAGGCAGACATCAGCATCCCGCTGGCACCTGGAGCCTTGCAGCGGAAAGGCCAGCTTTGCACTGGTTCTGGGTCTCTTGCTGATCATCTTTAGCTAAAAACCTCATCAGGATGACTGCGTCCGGGCCACCTCCTCCTCCACGGGCAGGAGAGCCGGGTCTGACCTCCTGAAGGAGGGACCCTCCCCACGGGGAAGGGAAAGCAGAAGCAAGGTTACAGCAAAGACGAAGGGGGTGGTTCTGGCCTGGGGATCGATCTACAATCCACCATAAAAAAAAAAACCAAAAAAAAAACCCCAGCTTGAAACAAAACCCATCATTTACTCTTTGATTTGTACAAAATAACAATAATAACAATAAAAACAGTAACAAAAAGGTGCTGGTGGCCCCTGGCTCGCAGTGCCCCACTGTGGCAGGGGGTCTCAGTAGGCAAAGATGACGTGGTAGGTGACTTGGTGCCCATTGTCCCAGGCATAGAGCAGGCGGTCCTTGGGGTTATAGTCTATCTGCGTGGTGTAGGCATACTCGTTCTCAAAGAGCAGCCGGGGGATGATCTGCGTGTTGGTGTGCGTGTCAAAGGCGTAGGAGATGTTGGCGTTCCTCTTGTTGTAGCTGTCGACCGCGTACAGGACCCCGCAGATAACAAAGCAGTTCCCGTAGAAGTTCTTCCGCAGCCCCGTCCGCCACGTTGTCTCCTTCTGGGTGCTGAGGTCGGCTGCGTTCAGCTTGCTCAGCACAATCACCTCCTGGTTGAAGCCCTCGTAGTTGATGGCCGGGTAGATGACCCACAGGCCATTCTCATCCACGGCAAAGTCCACGTCTGAGTGGCCCCGCCACCTCCACGGGGTGGACTCCTCGTAGGCCACATCATGCAGCATGGCCCAGGCGGCCACATACCGCTGCTTCAGGTCATATTTGATGATGTTGCGCGTGAAGGCCCGATTGTAGTAGAAAGAACCGTTGTAGACAACATGCCCTGTCCCAATCCAGCTGTATGGGAGTTTGTAGGAGTTGCTCCAGCGCCCTGTGGGGCAGAGACACCTTGCTGGTGAGACCTTCCCTTTGCTCTGGGGTTGGTTGCCCCACCGCACCAGATGCCAGCACCCTCTCCCCCAAGTCCTGCCTGCCCTCCCTCCCCGGCCACCAGCCACAGCCTGGCATGGTGACAAGCAAGTCCAGAGCCACCATGGGCAGCTTGACCTGCCCTGTGCTCTGAACCCCACATTCTGGGTACCAGTGCGCGAGGGGAGGGTCACTGGGCAGAGCATCCCGCCATAGTGCAGCATCCCAGGAAATGAGGACACTACTTGGACCAGCCAAGCAGCAGTCAACACAGTATCGAGGATGGTGCAAACCCACCTTGCTTGAAGTTGTCGAGATTCCTGAACTCCACCAGCGTGTTCCCATAGTAGTAATTGGTGACATAGATCCGCTCCTCCCGGGCCAGGGGGTCCTTCATCCAGGCCCCCTCATTGCGCCCATACGTGTTCTGGGTGGTGGGCCCCGAGATGGTGGACAGCGTGTCCTTGCAGCGCCCTGCGAGGGCAGAGAGAGGCTTGTGAGGCCCAAGGCAGGGTGGCCATGCTCTCCCCGCTCCTGCTGGGGGTCTGCAGGCATCAGTCCCCCTCCACCTCATGTCCCACCCAACAGGTACCCTCATTGCCTCGGCCTGGGCTCAGCTTCATGAGGCTCAGCAGCACAAGGCAGAACCTGCAAAGAGCTCCCCATGGCCTCAGCCATGTCCCTGCCCTGACTGAGACCTGTCCCACGTCCATCTTGGGGGAGGCCTCTTCGCACCCTGCCCAACTCCTCAAACTGAAAGGGGACTACAGTAGGTTCTAGAGTTAACAAGTAAGTAAAATTTGGTGCCCCAGTGAAGCACTTGCCCAGCCATCATCTCCATGACACCTCCCACCCATGACCAAATCCAGGTGTGCTGCACTTAGCAGTACACGCTGTGGGCATGAGCCAGCCCCCACGTGCACAGCTGGATTGGTGCAGGACCCGCAAGCACTCACCGATGATGTTCCTGATGTCCTCCTCCTCCAGGGCTTGCTTTGGTGTGGCAGGGATGGTGGGGCTGACCGGTGTCGCTGGGGTGCTCTCCTGTCCCCAGGCTCCTGGGCTGCTCTCGGGGGCAGGGCTCGTCCCCACATCACTCAACGTCCCAGCAGTGGTGGCCACAACAGGGTCAGGGACAAGGCTGGTGGCTGCAGGCAGCGTCTCTGTGGCTGTGGCCACCACTGTGCTGGCAAAGGCTGCTGGTAGCTGTGGGGTCCCCTCCTCCACAAGCCCTGCCGGGGTGGTTGTCAGCTGGCTCACAGTGGTGGGGTCTGGCGTGGGCCCGGTAGATGTGGCAGGGGACAGGGGCACTGTGGCTGTCGCGGCAGTGTCGGCGGCTGGCGGGGTGGTGGGGTCACTGCCCGGGGTGGGCGGCCATCCCACTGGGGAGGGCTTCCTCACGCCCTCACCTGCCCGGCTGCTGGGCCTCAAGAGCTGGTCCTCAATCAGCAGGTCCACTGTGTTGTCCCCACTGAACAGCTCGTCCGCTGCCAAACACAAGCACGGGTGTCAGCCCCACAGCGAGCAGGAGCAGGTCCCCTAAGGCCCCTCTCCACCTCCCCACCACTGTGTCTCCTCCATCCACTTCTCCAGGCTTTCTTGTACTAAATCCATGTGATTTTGCTCTTAATTTCCAGCTGGAGAAGAGCTGGATGATCGGCAGGGTCTGATGGTACCCACATTAGGAGGTCAGTAAGACCCCATCGCATCCATGCCCACCACCTCAGGCCGAGCAGAGCAGGAGGTGACGGTCTGCGATTCAGTCCTGCCGGCTCCCACAGATGGGGCAGGATGGAGACAGCCGCAGCGCCCAGCCACATCCCACCCACCTCACCCGGGCTGCCAAAACGGGTGCCTCACCCCGGGCATGGGACCACCGGTGCCCTTTGCTCCTCCTCATCTCAGGGACCTCACAAATCCACGCACAGCTCTACTGGCCGACCTCGCTGCTGAGCTGGCTCTGCACCGAAAGGGCACTTGCCTCGTTTGCCCGTGTTGCCATGCGCTGCCAGGCCCTGAGGGCTCGGTCCCCTGCTCTCACCATGGCCAAAGCCATGAGCAGCACCTTGCTGAGGCAGAGGGCAGCCAGCCACAGCTCTGAGCTGCCTCCCTGCCACCCCGACCACTGCACAAACCTCCCGGGATGCCATGGGGCAGGCGGATCTGCAGGACTAATATATGTAATAAACTGGTATTTACTTTCAGGAAAGGTGTTGATGCTGGGTGTTTTAAGCCGTAGCATTGACCTGTTTCCTTAGCTACAAGGGATTTTCCATGGAATAACACCACCGCACTGCTCCCCCGCATGGGGCTCAAAGGCTGCACAGCGGTGAGGTACCAGTCATCCCACCTCCTCCTGCCCTCCAAGCCCTCCTCTCCATGGTGGCCCCACGCACTTTGCTCACACGTTCCCTAGGGACAAGGCAGGACTCGGGGATGGATGCTGGCTTTGCTACGGGACACAGCCATCTGTCCCACTGGACATGGCTGCAAACCCAACTCACGTTGCTCCTCGATGTCGTTCTCCGACTCGGTGGACTGGGCTTTGTAGTAGGTGACCCCTCGGACGATGGTGGGCTTGGAAGGAGGCCGGCTCCTTATGCGCAGCTTCCTCTGCAAGAGCTGCTTGGGCTTCTCATCCTCTGGAGAGAGGTGCAGCTCCGGGAGGGACTCAACAGAGTTGATCTGCTGGGAGATGGTTTCATCTTTCAGGAATCTTTCTTCATATTTGCCCTGGAAAAGAAGCGCAAGGTTGTTACGGTATGGGCCAGAACGGCCGTGTCTTGGGGGGACGGGGCAGGTCAGGCTGGCCAGCAGAATGCCCTGTCCTCCCTCCTTTCTCAGGGCCAACCTCCGTCCCTTCTGCCATGGGAAACCCCCCAGGAGACAGCGGGGGTGGCAAACCAGTGTGGTCTCTGCCTGACCTTGGTGCCACCCTGCAAACCTGGGACTTGGTGCTCAATAAGGCACATGCGGTGGGACGCAGGGCGTGTGGGCAGAGCGAGGGGACCCCCAGGGCAGCATTAGCAGCATACAACCCTCACTGCGACCACTCGCGTTGTCCACCCGCTGGACACCACCTTGTATGCCGGGGACCGGTGCTGGCAGCTGATCCGAAGAGAGCGTGCAACATGCGCCGAGATTTGGTAGAGCAGAGGGGCTGAAGGCACCTTCCCAGCGGGGCTGGGAACCCCCCGGGGCAGGGACCGGGACCCTCTTCCCCCCAGGTCAGGGACAAGGACCCCCCCCTGGGGAGGGACCAGGATGTCCCCCCCCCCCCGCACGGGGCAGGGACCGAGAACCCCGCGCAGAGGCAGCCACCAGCTGCCGCAGCTCATGCCTGAAGGATTTCATCTCATTAAAGGAAATCGGAAAGACAGCCTGAAGGTTGAAGCGGTGCCCATTTGGCCGAGAAGACGGGTTCCTTCACAGCCCTGCCGCAATTAACAGCGAGGAAAGGGGAACGTTGGGAAATGAGGTCACTCGGGGTAATAAAAGCCCCGCACTTCGCCCTCCTGCCTGGCCAGGGATGGCTCCTTCCCAGTGGGCAGCAGAGCCCCTGCTCAGGTTATGGCCTGGGGAGCGGGGCTGAGACCGCTGCCGGACACCCTCTGCTACAGGACATGGGTCCCCTCCAAGCGGAGTGCAGTGGCACGTCGTGGGCAGTGCCCTTTTCCCACCCGCCGCCCCCCAGCGCGTGCGTGGGAGCCCACCCTTCTCCCTGCCGGGGCTTGGGGAGCCTGCTCCCATGTCGGACCCACAGCGCCTGCTGTCAGCTGCCAGGGGGGACAACATGCAGGCTGTCCTCACCCCCAGGAGCTGAGCACCCCCGTTTGGAGCTGGAAATGATGCAGCGACCATTCCTCCCTCCCCAGACACCTCCTTTGTCCCTGCAGAGCGGTCCCTGGTGCAAAGGCAAGGATGCTCCAGAAGCCACCCAGTATGGACCAGAGCAGCGTGAGGCCACCCTACACTGCACCACCAATGCAGCAAGGGGGTCAGGACACCCTGGCCCACCCTTTTCCCAAAACACCCCTCTCCCCGGCCACACAGAAACGGCTGCCCCAGGCAGAGGATGTCCCCATGTGTGGCACTCCCATGGTCTGGGGTTGGGCACCAACTCTGTGTCTGGGGCCAGCCAGGCGCAGGGGTGGGGGTGGGTAATTCCCCGGCAGGGAGGGCGACAGGCTGTCCCTCCACCGAGCCCCCAAGCCCTGCTAATCAAAGGCTCCCAGTTTCCCAGCGCTTCCCAGCCGGCCCCGCAATGACATCACTCTTTCCGAGCAGCCACGGCCGCCGCTGACCTCGAAAACCAACAACCCCGCGGGAAGGGGGGAGGCCTGGGGAGCAGCTCGCTCCCGTTCCCTCCTCCATCCCGGCGGCAGCTGGGCTGCGCCGAGAGAAGCAGGCTGGAGCCAGAGGCACGGAAACGGGGTCGGCCGAGCCGAGAAGAAAATAACCCTGGGCCGGTGGCCTGCTGGGGGCCACATCCAGGAGACACCCTCTGGGCTGGCGTATGCAGCAGCAGCGACTTTGAGTTCTGCAACCTTCTGGGGCGGTCATACCTCTGCGTGGGTGTAGGCAGCCTCGGCGTCCCGCTGCAGCGAGCTCTCGATGTCAGCAAGGCTGTTGGTGATGAGGCTGGAGCAGTTCTCCCTGTCCCTGCGGTGGGGATCCTGCGGACTCTCCTCCACGTTGGCTCCTGCCCGGTGGCCCTCCTGCGTGAAGTTCCTGGACATGCCCTAGAAAAGCAAGAGAGGAGACTTTACCCCACGTAAAGACAAGGGATGCTCCAGGGCCCCCAAACCTCAGCCCAGGAGCCAGTGAGCTCTGTGCTCCCATCCCGGGCTCGCAGCTGGGCTTCTCCATGGAGCTGTGCACTTCAGCTGCTAAGAAGGTGCCCCTGACCCCAGTGGGATCCAAAAACCCCATCCCTGGCGTGCACATCCCAGATCCACTCTTTGTCATGGGGCCCTCCATGGAGCAGGAGAGTGGCCTTGAGGTTCTTCACCACACATCTTCAGATGGAAGAGGAAAAGACAAGCTAAAACATCCTAAGTACCAGCCTCATGTCCTTTGCCTACGGCATCCATGTTCACCTCTCATTTATTAATCCCACTTTCCTGGCAGGGTCCCATCCTGGCTGGCCGCTGCCTGCCTAACCCCGAGGCAAGTCCTCAAGGTCAGCATCCCACTTGTCTGGTTTCCGTTCTCCCAGTCCTGCCCCGCTGCCCAGCCACGCAGCGCCTGTACTCGGGAACTGCTCCTCCCACAGAAGAGAGGGAAAATTTGGGGAGAGGAAGAGAGCCAGTGACCCTCAGACAGCTGTCCCAGACTGGGAGGGAGCTGGGATGGGCTGCAGCTCATCGGGCAGCTCAGGGCAAGCAAATCCCTTTGCCTTTCTCAGTCGCCCAACCATAGGCACGTCTTGTCACCAAGGGGTTTTTGCAGTCTCTGCTCGTTGCTCCTTGGTCTTTTACATGTGAAATGGCAACCGCTTTGAATAGGTGGCACATCAATCAAAGCATTTCTGCACAGACACTGGGGGCGGTTCCCACTGATCCTTCATTTTCAATCTGTCCTGCCATTAATGTCTCCTAAAACCCACCATGACCTCCCTCTGCGACATCAAAACCACCAGCTGATGCAACAGCTGCAAACTGAAGACAAAGCAGAGAAGCGGCCTTGCTAGAGAAGGCACTAGCTCTGAGGACCAAGTATTTAGGGGTTCATTCCCTTGACCGACAGCGTTTGTGTAAAATGCCTTATTATTCTGGAAACAACTCGCAATACCTTCTCATCGCTGCAAAAATACCGTCCTGAGTTCAGTTAACCCGCAGCCCTTTCCATGGGTATCATCTGAACTCCCAGTCTTTTCCCAGGAATTGTGATTCACAGCTTTATCATGCAATTTTAAGGCTGAACCAAGTAACGCAGGGACTTTTCAGTGATCATTTTGCTGTAGAAATAAAAGGAATAGGGGGGTCTCATAACGCTCTCCTAGGAGCAGCGCAGCTTCAACACCCTCCTCCTTTTTGGATGATGGCTGATTCCAACAGCCTGTGGCCTTATCACTTATTCTGTGCAACGTTTGGCTTATGATCTGCTTGGGGACAAAATCTGCCTCCCCTTGAGCGGGGAGGCACCACCAAAGCCCAGCCTGTGATGCTGCTTGAGGGCTGCTCAGCTGCTTCGCGGGGGGAGCAGCTGCCAAAAGCACACCCGCCTGGGAGGCCGACGCTTTGAAGCGATGCCAGGCTCTTGTTCAGCATCTCAGCTGTCCCTTGTATCAGATCCCACGGCCGATGCAGAGTGTGATCCTCCTCCTCCTCCTCCTCACAGGAATTTATGTGCTAAGCCAGCAGCAGGAAGCGTTTCACACCTGCTGCCCGCGCTGCCTGCACCAGCTCTGCCCTGCCCCAGCGGCACTGGGGAATCTCCATCTAACCCAGACCTCTCCTGTCCTCATCCATCCCACCCAAGAGCCTGCAAGCAGCTTCAGCTGCTTGTTACATGATCCTACAAGCCCACTTATGGGAAATTAAAGACTCAAATCTGTGAATTCCCCGCTCCTACACCTTCACTGCTCCATCTCTGGCCGCACTGCTTCAGCCAGACCAGATTATTTCTGCCCATCTGCCTCACTGCGACGGGCTGGCAGAAGAGCAGCCACACTGCAAGGTCACCCCAATGTGCCCAGACAGACAAGTGCCACCAACACTGCTCACACTGAACCCCCTGTGCGGGAACAGGCTGGTAGACAGGGCCACTTCAGCACTGAAGAACAGCGCACATGAAGTAAGCCCTTGTGTCTTTTGTCAACACCCAGACTCCTAACTCTTACTTTTCCTTAGCCTCCGACTCGACATTCGGCAAGGTCTTTGAGGAACCTGCACTCCCCACTCACTGACCTGGCGGGCTGTGTCACTCTGGCCTGCTCCATTTAAAGGTGACAATGTCTAACAAACAGCACCATTTTCAGTCAACCAGTTTCAGGGTGAGACAAATTCATGGACCACAGATGCAGAAATGATACCAAAAATGGGTTGTCCCCTCCATCATCCTTAATCCAACTAACTGTGGATGTTAAATAGCAGTAGACCATTGATGTGTCCTGATGGGGACCTTCGTGTCCACCGCAGCATCCCCTGCTCTGGGCAAGCCCAGCTCACCGTGTCGTGGGACAGGGCTCAGCCCCACCACCAGACCCATGGCTACCAGTGCCACAGAGGCGAAGGTCCCCGATGGGGACACACAGCATGGGGCTGGCAGCACAGCTTCCCTCGCTTCTCTCTCCTGATTAGCAAAGACTCAGCAGCAAACCCAAGTAACAACTGGAGAATACGCTAAACCACAGGAAGAGGGTGGGATTGCAAACAAAAACATTGGTTCCTTGTTATTTTTAGAGCTCAAAACCCCTTTTCCCCCTTCTGGGTCAATCACCGTGCTTGGAAACCCAGAACCCCCCAGGCAAGTGCGCTCCTCTCGGCTGTCTCCTTCCTGACCCCGGGATGGAGCACGCCGTGCCTTCCCGAAACACTTTGCAAGTGGAATTTTGGCTTTATAAATCATCGCCTCTCGGCTCCTGGCTGCAGACAAACAGGACTGCTCCACTTCGACAAGAATGTGGAATTACTGTCCCAGATATGGACCACGGGAGAAAACTCCAGTATTTAATCTGGCAACTTCTTGCTACATAGCTGAGCGCAGCTCAGCGAACTGCAAACCCTACATTGTACTAGCCAAAGAAATATTAAACTGTATGGAAGTGAAAATTATTTCACTGAAAGTCTGCTCTAAAAAAAAAAAGGAAGGTACTTTATCTATCTTTTTAGCAGCGCTGAGGGATCAGCTCTTTATAAATGCAGGCCAAGATGTAACTTGGTCCTTAAGGAATTTGACCTCCTTGGCTACCAGCTGTCCCAGTGAGCGTGTCCCAGCATCAGCCCTGAACCGCTCACCCCTGCATCAAACAGCACAAAAGCACCTGGTTGAGAGCAACTAACGAGCCAGCACAGACACAAAATTGAGAAGAGGAAAAACTTAACAGCAGGTCCTTCAGAACCCCGAGGAGACAAGAAGTAACAGGCACAAACTTGAACATATGAAGTTCCATCTTAACATGAGAAGGAACTTTACTTTGAGGGTGACAGAGCGCTGGAACAGGCTGCCCAGAGAGGTTGTGGAGTCTCCCACACTGGAGACATTCAAAACCCGTCTGAACGCCGTCCTGTGCAACTGCTGTAGGTGTCCCTGCTGTGGCAGAGGGGTTGGACTAGGTGATCTCCAGAGGTCCCTTCCAATCCTGACCATGCTGTGATTCTGTGAGGAGATGCTGGTCCTGGTGAGGCCACAGCTGAGATCTTGCACCCAGTTCGGGCCGCGAGGGATGGGGGGAACTGGAGAGGGTCAGGGGAGGCTGATGGGGTGGTGATGCCCTGGGCACTGCCTGCGAGGAACAGTGGAGATCTAGTTTAGAGAGTCTAGTCTGGTCTAGTTTGGACAGCCTAGTTTGGTCTAATTTACTTTCAGCCAAATAGTTAATTAACATTTCTTCCAAAAGGAACAAGGCTCTGAATGCACCAAAGGGACTAAGTAGTTGACTTGAAGCAAGTCCCACTGAAGGCAACAGCCTCGAAGGAGAACAGGACTCATCTTACCTCCTCGAGCTTTTCCACCCGACCCACCAGCTTGGTTGTGACTGAGTGCAGCTTCAGAAGGTCCAAGCCATAAAAAGCACTTTCCAGCATCTCGACGATGGAGGACAGCTGCAAGGCAAAGGGAGCACACCGTCAGCCACAGGCCCTTGCTATAAAGTACCCCGCGTGGTTCCTACAGCCAAAAAATCAAGGGCAACGCACCCATCTGAGCACAAGAAGTTTATGAAAACACAATTTTTTCTTTACACAGCCCTGCAGTCAGCAGCACGGCATGCAGAGAGTTTCAGGGGTTCAGGAGCACATTTTGGGTGCTGGGGGTTAGTAAGCAGAGCAAGGGGGAGCACTACCGTCCTTGCCAGCTCTAGGCAGGCTCTCTCACAAGCCCAAAGGCTCAGCTACACCACCAGTGACGTGACTGGCAACAAAAGAGGCAACAAGCAGAAAAGTGAGTTTGACATCAGACTCTGAGTTCGTGCCATCCCATGCTTTTTTTTTTTTTTTTCCTGGAACAAGAAAAAACATGTTAAAAAATTTTAAAACGGTCACAAACCCAAGGGTGAAGCAATAGAAATTCCGTGCCAGCCTGGTAACAGTTTGCTTCCCTGGAGAGCAACTTTATCAGAGGGATGCTGCCTCCTCCTTCAACCACCCATTTCATTTAATTCCCCTCCTTCTTGCAGCGGGAAGGGTTGTGTCCCCGCATCCTGCCCAACACCAGCCCCTGCTCCCCGATGCTGGGCATGCAGGCAGCAATACCCTCCTTCTGCCTTTCGTAAGGTTCTGGGTGCTCACTCCGCAGAGGACAGCGCCGAGCCAGGCACGGGCTGGTGGGGGAGAGCTCCCAGGCCATCCCCTGCCTCTGCTCCCTCCAGTCCCATGTGTCCCCACGTGTCCCCATGTGTCCCCACACCTAGCGTGGTACTGCAGACCTTACGGCCCTGACGGATGAGAAGTATTTTCAATGGGTGGGAATTACTACAAGGCGCTGACATTTTCTCCCAGCAGCTACAGACTGGTCAACAGAGCTCCATAAACATGGGAGAAGTACAGGCAGCACTGCTGGCAGCGCTCTGAGTTTCCACCCCAGCCTCTGCAGTCTCCCTGCGGAGCTGACAGCAAAGGAAAGATTTTTTGGGGCCAGATAAAATGGCAGCATTAAGAGACAAGGACTGTTTTATGGCTATGCATCCACTTTCCACTGAGAACTGGACGGAGACGACCGATACAATGCACACAACCTGCCAGACAGCCACTGGAGACATGCGCTTTCCCTCCCGGCTGGATAATTTCCATCGACGCACAAAGGTTGCAGACTTTATTAACCACCTTCTAAATCTTCCTGAACACAGACGCCTTGTGCAGACGCTGCATCTGAGACCCCCAAAAAGGCACACCGTGCCTACAGGCGGAGGAGCGGCAAGCCACAATTTCACAAAAACAGACCTGAGAGTCAGCTACCCCTGCCAACACCAAGCTGGCCCTCCCCAAAACACCGCACTGATGTGCACACCAACTCACTCTTTCTTTCCCTTCACCCACCGCAGACTTTGGCTCTCACTGTCTGATGGCCCACGCTTTCCCATGGGACCTTATTAAAGGCACTTATGGGACTGAAACCTTCAGCCGGGATACCCAGCGCAGCCATTTGGCACCGTGCTGGGGTGCCTCAGGGGTACCCCTGCTCCCTGGGGCTTATATACTCCCTTCCTCGCCGTTCCCTTGCGGACTCATCCTCCAGCCCACCCGTCGTAAGGGAGGGCTGTCATTTTGGGGACCTTTCCACCGCTCTCCCACAAACAGAGTACCCAGGGTTTTTGAGTCAGAGCATAAGAAAGCCTGGTGAAACACAACAGACAGAGCACAACTACACACGTCCCGCTGCGGGACCCGGCAAGAACGATGCTCATCAGACCGGCAAGGAGAGTAAAAACCCTGGGGCTGTCAGGAGCAATGGGGTGGCCTGGCCTGGCCCTCCCAGCCACCCACCGAAGAGCGTGGGAGCTGCTCCTCACGAGTCGCGTGGGAGATGCTCCTCATGAGTCACGTAAGAACCGGAGCTGTGTCCTCTCCTGCCTCCCGGCTTCTCCTATGAGAGGTTGGTCTTCCCGGCACCCCCGAGCCCAGGAGGGGCTCTCTGCTCGGCAAGAAAGCAAGCCTGTTTTCACAGCTCCCGGGGTTTTACTTTTGCAGCAAAGAAAAACCCCACGTGCGTATATTTGGATAAAACCTTGTGAAATCGTTTGGCCGCGGACCGTTACGAAATGAGCCGGGGAGCCCGGGCCAGTTCCTAGAGGACAAGCTTTCACACCACAGCTGGCTGTGAGCAGCTCCCCGGTGGGAAAGAGGCAGCTGGAGCCAAAGGCGCAGCTAGCCATGCCGCTCTGCTCCTCCTGGAGGCTGACCGGCTCCGGAGAGGACAGCCGGGAGAGGCGCGAGCTGCTGGTGGAGGAGCTCTGCCTGCCTCCGGGTGAGGCACTTCAGGGGTGGCTCTGTCACCCTGGAGGCTGTCCCCTCCCCTAACCACAGAGAGCTGACGGCTCCTCATCTAAGGCCAAGTGGGACATCCTGGCTTCTCCTGCAGGCATGGGACCACCAAACACCTCCAGACTGGGGCTCCTCCTTCCCCGAAATGATGGATTATCTGCCTGTGCCTGTTTACCTTCCCTAGCTGCAGGGGAGCTTGGACAAGAAGCTGCTAACTGTCTGCAGTTTGACAAGATGAAACACATCCTCAAGCTCCAAATTAATTAGAACAAAGCCATAACGGTGGCCCTGGCGGCAGGCTGCCCCGCAGCACCTCGCACGCTGCCTGCCTTCCCACCTGAGCTGGGTCTAGCAGCACTGCCACCGAGTACGTCCCATCACCACCCACACGAATGCCACCAGCACTCAACCTTCTGCTCTGGGGAGTCCCCAGGGCTGGACCAAGCCAGTGGCTCTTTGCGGAGCATTTCTGCTGCCCTGTACAGGTAACAAGCTGGAAATGCCAGCTGCAAGACCAGCAAAAGTAAGCACCCAAGAAAAGTCACGAGTACTTAGAACAAACACTGTCACGTTTGGAAAAGAGGTACATATTACTAAAGGGATAAAATACTAAATAGTGTAGAAGTGTCAGTGCTTAAAACAACAAAACCCATCCTGCCATCAGCCAGCTGTGTAACACACCCTCACGCTGACGCATCAGCAGCTTTTGGCCCATGGAAGCCAAAACAGCTTTTTGCGTGGATCCCCGGGAGCCCCTCTCTGCGGCGGGAACGAGACCTGGCAGCTGCTGAGCGGAGCAGAGCCGTCCCCCCGGGGACACTTAGCGCTGGACAAAGGGCATGGAGCAGCCCAGTCCCTCCTGGGCTTCCAGCGCAGGCAGCCACGGTGGACCCAAGGCAGCAGGGGATAAATCGGGCAGCGTGCTGCTGAGTGAATCATCGACTGCAGCTGCTTGAATCAATCCCTTAAGCTGAGCTCGATTTTTTTTTTTTTTTATAGCCAACATGCAGATAGAAAAGTAACTAGGAGATGTTTTAGACAAAAAGTTTAGGAAAAGAGTTTTTCAGAAAAAGCTCCGAAAGAAAAGGCTTCATCGGGTCTCCCCCTCCCAAAGGAGCCCCGAATTCGAGCTGCTCTCCTACCTTCAGGTCGCTGCTCTCCGCCTCCCGCAGCTTCTTCAGCCTGAAGTCCCCCTCGCAAGGATTGAGCGCCGAGGGGGGGGGCCACACACGCACACTTGCAGCTGGGTCCTGACGTGATGGTTTCCACCGTGTAAAAATCCTCCGCTTTGAAAGCGCCTTCGTTAATCCTTTGGCAGGCGCTGCGGCCCAGGGGTCTGACCAGGCATTTGCACCGACAGTCGGAGCCTTCGGACACCGCCTTCACCTTGTCGTAGTCACCTAACAGCTGAGCACAGGTCACCGGCAGTCAGCAAACTTCTCGTCCTCTGCTTTGCCCAGCAAGGGACAAGGACACCCTGGACCTTGAGGTCCAAACAAGGAGGCTTTGGACAACCTGAACCTCGAGGAAACTGGCCAGCTCTTCCAAAATCTGCTGACCAAGAAGTTTTCTAGAGAGCGTGGAGCTTTCTGATCCCTACCTACACAGGGAATAAAAACTGGCTTCTTCCAACAGGGTATTTTTATTCCACTTTGTGTAAAACAGACCTAGCTGCTTTGAATTTTAAATACAAGGATTTTAAATATGAACCCCATCCTGCTGTCTTTTAATGCTCCTGTTCAGTAGACCCAAGAAGTCACCTGCTACCCTGAGCAAGATTTCTTTACATGGGCAAACAGGGTAAGTTGCCCTGGAAAGGCAACTGAAAGCTACCCTATAAGCAATGTAACCTGGTGGTGAAGCAGTATTTCTGATTAGCCCCATACAATGCCAGGAATTTCCTTTACGGAGATTTGCAGACAGCGCTTCTGAAAGCCCAAGCACAAAAATAACTTTGACGGTATGTTTCCAATAGTCTCCACGTTAGCCATTTCCGAGGGCAGATAATAGCACGCAGTCTGATCGGCCAAATCTAACAGAAAACCTCCACCGCATCCCACTGGCGGGGAAAGAGCCTGGGTCCCCGATCCCTCCCCTCTGCACACAAAGAAGCTCTTCCAATTCCCCTCCCGAGGAGCTCCCCGTTTTTCGAGTCCCCCCCCAGGGAAATAATAGGATGCAGCTTGTGAACTACTCCCCGATGAACTTCAGGGAGTTCACTGCACCCCAGGCGACAAAGCTCCCTGCAGCTGCGCTCACCCAGCACGGTGGGCGAGCGCGCAGCATCACCCAGCCCCACCGAGCATCAACATCCAGCATCGCCCAGGGCGTGCACAGCATCACCCAGGGTGCGCACAGCATCCCCCCCCCCGGCCCTGCCCAGCCCCACGCCGCGGGACCCAGCACCCCCCGAGGCGCCCCGCATCCCGCCGCGGGTACCTGGGAGAGGATGTTCTCCTGGTTGTCCGCCTCGTCCTGCAGCGGTTCGGCGGAGGGCGCGGCGGTACCGGCGGGGGGGGGACCCTGCCCGGCAGCCGGCGCCCAGCGCGGCCAGGCAGAGCAGCAGCGACGGCAGCGACCGAGCCATGGGCGGGCGGCGGAGGGGGCCGGGGCCGGGGCCGGGGCCGGCGCGGAGCCGCCGCTGCTCGCTCAGGTGCGGCGCAGCGGGCGCGGGCGGGGCCGGGCCGGGCTCCCGCCCCGGTCCTCCCCTCCCTGGGCGGCGGGACGGGCCCCCGGGCGGGGCCGAGCGGGCGGCGGGGCGGGGACGGAGCGGGGCCGCCCCGGGCGGTGCTTTCCACCTGCGGCGTGGGTTCCCCGCAGCCCACCCCCAGCCCGGCCCGGCGGCGGTGCGTGGGGCCGGTGCTCAGGCTGCCTCCGGGGGAAAGGGGCAGGCTGGAGCCAGGAGGGAGCGGGAGGCCACGGGGCCTTGGGCATCGCCCGCCCGAAGCAGGTTACGGTGAGGTCCTGCACGTGGGGCTTCTCCGGGGGGGGCTGCAATGCACCCGGCAGCACGTCTCCCCAAAATACCCCCATTGCCTTTCTGCGCCGACCCAACCTGTGCACCCCACCCCTGCGTTTTGCCAGGGAGCTGGTGGGAGATGGAAAGCCATCCTGAGAGCCTGCCTCGTGCTCCATGTCCAGAAACAGCCTGGAACTCATCCTCTGCGTGGTTTGGGTCACGGGGAAGCCATCCTGATGGCACAGCACAGCACACCACGCCTGCGGCCCTCCAGTAACGCTGCATGGGCTGGAGTCACGCAAGCAGTTCATGTTTCGAAGACAGGCTGCTTGCCATGAGTGCAGACCTCCATGTGCTGAGCGAAATTTAGGCTGACGCCGTCGGGAAGCGGCCGCGCTCTGGCAGTCCTGTATCCTTCTGCACCTCCTGCCAAACGGAAATGTCCTGGACGCACTGTTCCTGGGGAAAGCACAGGCGCGGCATCCTCCGCTGCGTAGGTGTCTGCACTGCAGTGATGAAGTCTGGGCCTCGCTAATACGTGATGAAACCTGAGATTCCCTCATAAATGTACCGATGGCGGTGAAACACACACCAGCACCATGCCCCACGTACGGCACAGGGTCAGGTTCGCCTCAAAACCTGCCCAGGGGTCAGAGGGAGAAGCCACACAAACAGCGGGTGGCACGAGAAGCCATGAGAAGCTCTCACTGAAGCAAGGCTGTGCACCAGGTGAAGCACCCCCAAGTCCTTAACGTACACGTGTCCCAAAACCACCCTAATCCTGGTGCCTGCAGCCCTCGGAGAGGGCATCTCTTTAGGGGGGCTCCGGCTCTCACGTCCCATTGCTCTCTCCTAAGGACAGACGGGAGGGATGGAACTACCAGACACAAAGAAAACATCTTGGGTGAGAGAGGAAGCAGCTGTGGCATGGGAGACAGCAGAAGCTGCTGACTCCAGGGCCAGGACCGCAGGCTCCGTGTGGCATGGCACTGTGCCTCCCTCTCCTCCAGCCTCCCTGGGAAGCAAAGCTTGTGGAGAAGGGGGGCAGGGACGCACCGGTCCCTACAGCAAGGCTGAGCAGAACAGAGCAGGAGGGGAAGCAGCCAGGGAGGATGGGAGGACAAGAACAGCCAACCTTTGGGCAACTGGAGAGCAGCAGGAGGGGAAAGGCATTTCTAAAAGCCTCCCCCCACCAGCCTCTCTCAAGGATAAAATGTCCCTCAGGCACCAGCTCCTTCGCTTCCATTTCCACCACTCAGCGCTGACAACAGCTGAGCTGCCCCGGGGGCAGCTACTCCATCTGTCAGCACAGACTGCCCCGAGGCTGAAAGACTGGGGCCTCTGGAGCCCCCAGCTCGTGTCCTGCGGGGCCTCCAAGAGATCTCAGCTGGCTCAGAGCACGGGACCCCCAAGCAGACGTGTCACCATCAGGGCCAGCAGCCGAGAGCAGCCCCGAGAGGCCCCAGGGCAAGCAGCGTCTAAAACTTTTTAAGCCTTTTTCTAATGGTCACTTTCAAAGGCTGGAAAAAGAAGGAAAACAAATCAACCGCAGTATTTCAAAACGAAAAGGGAAGATTTCACATATTACTGACATTCTGTCTTGATTTTTTTTCTTTATAAGGGGAAGAAAGCCTTTCTGGTGGTATTTAGCTCGGGTTAAAGACAAGTTTAAGCCTGTCCTTTGGGCGCAAGAGGAGACAGCAACGGGCACTTTGGGTTCACTGCGGTCAGCTCTAGAGTCGGAATATTCCCCCTTCAAGAAAAAAACAAGACAAACCCACAGACAGAGGAGGGCACCAGAGCAAGCAAGTGTGGCCCTGTTTTTTCTGTCTTGCTGAAGAAGGCTGGCCCAGACCCTGGCCTAAGCATGAAGACCCGGTGTCCCCATGCCTGACCCCATTCTGCGTGACTGGTCTCGCGCAAAGCCAGCGCTGCTCAAGGAAGCAGGTAGACAGTGCTCCTCAAGTGCCACAACTGAAACCATCACTGGGTCTGTGGAAAAGGGACTCTAACAGCCCCATGACAGGCAACGGAGCTTCTCTGTGCCTGGAGTTGCGGGTGCAAAAAACCTGTCCTCCCCTCCCAAATTCCCCCTGGAAAGCGTGCCCTTGTGCACCTTCCACCTCCCCGTGCTGATCTGGGCCCCCGCAAGACCTGGGCAGTGCTTTGGGAGAGGCACTAGCAGCGGGGACACTGAATTTGCGGGTCAAGCCAGGCCGCAGACGTGACGGCGGGAGGCTTTAAGGTCTGGGCTGGCCCTGATGCTCGGTCTGGGGAGTCCCTCGCTTTGATTTTAGGGGCTGCCGGGCTCGGCAGCAGGGAGGCAGGCAGGGCACGCAGCGGCACGTCCCGCCCTCTGGGGACAACCGCTGCCACCCTCAGCTGGGGGGCGGCCGGGCTCTGCCCTGGCCCGGGTACCGCTCGCCGGGGGATGCTCAGTGCCGAGGGCGAGCGGCCCCGGGCAGGACACCGGGACGGTCCCGGTCCCCGCCGCCGCCGCCGCCGCGCTCCGCGGGGGCGCAGCACCACCGCGTGGCACCGCAGCCCCGCGCAGGGTCCCCGGCAGAGACAACCCGGGCACTCGGGGGTGTCACTCGTTAAAATTCTGCGTAATTAAAATGCTTCCTACTCGGGGCAGAGAGCCAGCGCCGGCCTGCCCGAGACCCTCTCCTGGCGGGACAGTCCCGGCTCGCTCAGCCTTTTCCTCGCAGGAAAGCTGCTCCAGTCCCTTCATCGTCTTAGTGGCCCTCTGCTGGGCTCTCTCCAGTATGCTCGTGTCTCTCTTGGACTGGGCAGCCCAGAACCGGACACAGCACTCCAGGTGTGGCCCCACCAGTGCTGAGCAGAGGGGAAGGATCACCTCCCTCTGTCTGCCGGCAGCGCTCCCCCTAAAACACCCCAAGACACCCTTAGCCGCCTTTGCTGCAAAAGCAGGTCGCTGGCTCATGTTCAACTCGGTGTCCACCAGCACCCTCAGGGCCTTTTTTTGCCGAGCTGCTTTCCAGCTGGGTGGCCCCCAGCATGTACTGGTGTATGGGGTTGTCCCTCCCCTGGTGCAGGACTTTGCGATTCCCTGTGTTGAACTGCACGAGGTCCCTGTCAGCCCATTTCTCCAGCCCGTCTCTGGATGGTGGTAGCCACTCCTGCTATTCTTGTGTCAGTGGCGGGGGTGGGAAGGACACACACCTGCACAGGACACACCCCAGCTAACTTAGGGCCAAAATCTGAAAGATACCTGGCATCCCCGGTGGGATACGTCATCGTCCTTGTTGTCTGGCCCGGAGGTGAGCAAGGTGAGCTAGAGGCTGTGGTTGGTCCTTGCACGCTCCTGGTACATTCTGTTGCTCTTCCCAGCACCTCCCTGTGGCCTCAGCTCCTGTGACTTTTGGTCCCGTGGCCTCAGGTGCCAGCACCACATCCTGTTGAGAGAGACCAGTGTTGCAGGAGGCAGGTCTCCTTGTTAGCATTCCCATGCTGGATTTTGCAAGGCACTATAAGATAATCCGGCTGTGCCTTCCAGAGGTCACATGTAGAAAGAAGAAGGTGCCATCATGTCCCTGGGCCCTACAGCTCAGTGCTTGCTTCCAACAGCAGCCAGGGGCTCCTGGGGGCAATGCTTCTGTAGCTGTCAAGGGCCAGCAGAGAGGTATCTGAGCATTTGAAGTGAGAGGGGGACTCAACAGATGCCATTCACCTGGATGGCAGAAGGCCATGCAGCCTAGTGAGGGGCCGCAGAAATGGGTGACAGTTCCTCACGTATCAGCTCCACAACGCAGCTTTGCTGCACGTGGTCAAGGTGGGGGAAGCTCCCTCCTACCTCCGTCCGCTGAAGGAGGAAATCCGTCTCATGGAGCAATACGACAAGACAGGAAAGCTCATGACGTGACCCTGAGTTGCACAGCAATTTGAGAGGTTTCCCTACTGACCTCAGCAGTGACACTTGTGTTTATGCCTCTGAGTCAAACAAGACCTGGGTGAACAGGCACATGCCTCAGAAACCATGTCTTTCTGAGGCTGTCCAACCTGTGTCGCCTGTGGGAGGCACGACTGCATCAAGCCTGACCTTCCAGTATCCCTCCTTCAGCAAGCCCTGGGCAGACAGAAGAGGTCTGTCCAAGCCAGAATAGGAGATGTATTTAAAAAATACATCTTAAAATAAAAAATAAAATTTTAAAAGAGGCTTTTTTAAAAAAAAAAAAACAAACCTGGAGCAGGCAGGGAGATCTGCCTGTGTCAGATGGGCTATCTGGCTGGGATGAGCCCCAGGCTTCTTGAGCAGGTCTGTTTGACCTGGTAAGAGCTTACAAGAGTAGCTTAAAGGTGGTTTTAGGAGAACTTGCACCAAACTAAGCTGCATAGGCACTGGGTACAACACTCAGGCCAGAACACTGTAGTAGGAGAAAAGTGAGACTTTGTGCAAGTTCTGCCTTATAATCGTATTATGCTGAGATTCATGGCTTCCTGACTGCTCCCATCCACCGAGCAGTGCCAGACCCCGAGGCCTGGCAGTTTCCATTGGGAGCAGACACCAGTGTCAGGGGCTTTTTGGACCCACCTGGGGTTTCTTGCACACTGTGGGTGCCTGTCCTGTGCCGGCGCTGGTAGCTGCAGGGTGCAGGCAGCCCCGCTCCTGCAGTGCAGGCAGCATGACTCCGGCAGCAGCCTCGGAGACCCCGCAGCCCTGGAACCCTTCATCCATGGGAACCCCAGCCCCCATGTGTGGCATGGCTGGGAAAACAGGTCTGGCTAGGAGCCCATCTTTAAGCGGTGGGAAAGGTGCCAAAAAAAAAAGCCAGAGGGGAGTATCTGTCCCTCCTATCCCTCAGCTCATACCCACCTCCTTCCCCGGTGCAGGGATGCAGCTGCATGTGTGCTGCCTCCCTGAGATGCCAACTGTTTGTACCCGTCCCCACTGCACACTGTAATTAAACCTGGCTGAGCCCCTGTGATCAAGGCGAGGTTCCACCTTGCCGTGTTTCAAAATATAAATCCCTTTGAGCACAAACATCACAGCAGCAATGTGTCTTCTCCTCCGCTACGTGTGGCTGCGCAAGACCATCCCCAGCTTTTTGAGGCCACTTTTGCCAACGCTGATGTCCTGCTGCATCAGCACGCTTCCAGCACACCCACACATTGCCATGGCCACTCCACCAGCACCTGGACACACAGGGACATGAGAGCCGCCCCTCGGCTTCAGGGCCATCCAGGGCTTCCCAGTATGTCCCACCCTTGGTGGGACAGGAACTTTCTTGTGATAGGAAAGGGTGTGCAGGGGATTCGCCGCAGCAGCAGCGTCCCCATGCACCACACACGCATGTTCACCCCAGCCTTTGCTTGAAGGCTGCACGAGCAGCCATCTGTGACCACGTGCATCAGACAAGGTCTCACCAAAACCCAGCATGGTCACAAAGACCATCTCTAGAGATGAACTTTCAGCTGAAAACACAAAATGAGTGATCTGTAGACAAAAGCTGTGATTTAACAAGCTGGGTTGGAAGGACAGAAATACTTCCACGCAGTCCTGGCTGTAGCACCTTGGGCTCACACCTTCCCACCTCCCTGGACGCCCTCCCCAGCTCCCCTGCCTCCATACTGACCCAGCTGCGCTCAGAGCAGCCCTGCAAAGACTGGGGCTGGGGACAAGCAGGACCTGCAGGGGAAAGCAGGGACTTGGGGTTGGCCACGGTGCTGCTCACACCTGGGCAAAGCAAGAAAGCAAAACCTTCTGTTTTGATTTCCCAGGCAGAAACCTCCACCAGAATTTTCTGGGGAAACCTGCAACTTGGACAAAAGTCAGTCTCTGAGGACTGGTTGGCTTTCCCCCCTGGTGAAACCAGCCTGGCTCTCCTGCACAACTCCCAGCCACTATGGCACCCACCTTGGGATGTCCCTTTCGTTAATACCCTGCTCTGCTCTCTCCTGAGCTGAACCGCGGACCTGAGAGGTCAGGGGACCTGTGCCATGCAGGGAATCCCGGGAAGAGTTTGTGCACACCAGCCAGGCCCTGCAGAAGCTGCTGGTGGTCAGCATTTGGCAGTGCTGGCTGTGTGAGCATGGGTAAGGTCCAGGATGGACTGCCTGTCCTGCTCCAAGCGGCACTTTCATGGTGTCCAGGGCACTGGTTGGACACACAAGTTGCTCACCGGTGCTCTGCTAAACATCGCAAAGGCCGACCTTTGTCCTGCAGCAATCGCGTCACTGCTGAACACCTCAGAGAGGGAGATGTGGGCACAGTCAAGAGGAAAAGGTGGGGAGAAAATGGGGATTAGCAAGGGCAGATAAAGACATGACCTCTCCCTGGCAGAGGTCTGGGTCACAAGGAGTGTTGCCAGGTCCTATTGCAACTAATTACGAAGCTCAGCTCATCAGGCAGCGATCAGTGAGCATCAGCCCGATCTGCAGCATTCAGGGAAGCTGATTGAACAGGTGGGGTGGATGTGCTGGGGCAGGTCTCTCCAGGGCATAGCCACCACGTGCCAGCAGCACGTGCTGGTGAGGTGCCCCTGGCAGGACATCCGGGAATGGAACCAGCCTCAGCATCACCAAACCAGGCCCAACATCACCAAACCTGTCCCACCACGCTCCTTGTTTGCCCTGGGATAAAAACAGTAGCTTGCTCCATCACGGTCAGTGCCCATGCCTCACTGAGGATCCTGTGGGCTCGTGGTGGACCCAAGGGACATTTGGGAAGACACCTCCATCCCACCAGCTTCTAATCCCACCACCTTGACCACGTGCTTATGCTTCTCCCCTATATCCTCGCCAACACTACTGCTCTACACCCCAACAGTGTTGTCCTTGAGTTTGGGAAAAGAGAGGAGTGCAGAGGCTGGACCCAGCTCTCAGCTTCCACGATTGGAGAACTACAGTGTGCACCAAGGAGCGAGATCTCCTGCAGGAGATGTCCCAGCCTCGTGGTCCCTTCTCATTAAATGCCATGCCTGGGGACCCCAACAGCTCCAGCAGGAGCCACCAAACCTGCCAAGGGCTTTGTCGATGAAGTGCCAACAGCCATCACCACATGGGTGCGAGGAAGCCACTGGTGCACATGGGACGGAGGCAGCTCTCTGGTATTGGGCGAGAGATGTCTGTCTGGTCCGCACGCTGCCGGGTGGTTCACCAGCCCAAGGGTCAGATTTCAGAAAGGCAAAAGTTCAGCCCCAGTGTCTGCTGTGGGAGCCAAACTGGGCACTGCTTTTGTGACTGGCTGGGTACCCTCACAGCCAGTGGGACCTCTGTTGACTTCTGGTCCCACTGAAAATGGAAGAGGGACCCCCAAAAGGCCCACTATGCAACAGGGCAGCTGCCAATTCACCCACCCCATGCAGAGCAGGGAGCTCCACCACGGATGTCCCCATGGCCAAGCACCTCAGGGGCTACACTACTCTGGCACATCTTCCCCCTTGAACAGATGTCACCCTACACGAGGTGTTTGGGCATGAGGATGTACCTCTTACCTCAGATGCGAACTGCAAGGCCAGCACATAAGACCCCTGGATCCAAAAGCCTCATGACCCAGGGCATGAAAGGAGAGCAGAAGAGCCCAAGAACATGACCAGCACCATGGTGCTCTTCAGGGAACAGAGAGGTGGATTACTAGAGCTGGTGCTAGTCCTGCTCCAAGAGGGACATCCTCGACATGGGACCTCCAGAAGCCCGTGTTATCAACACTCCAGTGAGTCTGTAATAAAACTTCTGGAGACATGACCTGCTGCCTGTATACAGAGAAATGCCCAATGTGCCAATTGCCCCCGCCAATCCAACTTCTCTGACCTTAGATCTGGTGTTCCCTTCCACCCTAAACATGAGTCAATGTGCGTGCTCTGGCCTCCTCTCCCTAACTTCACTGGCCTCAATCTCTGCCACTGCTTGGCAGCAAGCCCAGAGATTAAGCCATCCTCACAGCTGGCCTCTGACTCTTTCTGTTCTCCGACGCTTCTGCTATCACATGATGGTCCAAGTGGTCCCCCTCAGCATGTTCAGCCCACTCCCATCTATGCAGCCCAGACCCAGGTGACAACATGTCCCTCTCCAGACAAAAATGCCTATCATGATTTGGCTAGAAAGCTGCTGGGCACAGCAGGAAGAGCTTGAGTCAACCCAAGAGGTGCCCAAGGCCAAGGAAGCGATGACCTGCTGAAAGGTATCCAGGGAATTCAAGGCAAGGATGTGATGCAGCTCTCCTGACCCCCGAGCTGTGGCAGCTGCTGACAGGCAGAGCATGGGTAGGTAGTGTGAGGATCTGCTCCACTTCTGAGTGGTGTTACTGCATTTTAAGGCCATTAATAAAGCACCGGTGCCTGGAGGCCATGCAGCACATGTCTCTGGGCTCTGTGGTGCTGGCAGGCACAGAGCAGCACCCCTGCAGCCTCCATGCGCCGCTGCTTGGAAATGACTTATCCAAAGCATCTCAGCAGGTCTGGCTTTTGGTGGCTCACCATGGATGAGCCACCATCTATTCAAGATGACAAGGACATAAGATATTGCTGTACCTGCCTTGTGCGTCCCAGAGAGGTGCAAACCACAGTGACTCATGGAGCTACTTCAGAGGAGAATCTCAGGAGTACCTGAGCTGTGGGCGAGCATGCCTAGGTCTCCAGAGCTGAATAAGATGCTCAAAAGCATCGCTGTCTTCTCAGCCCTGTCCCACACAGCCATTTGTAGAGACTGGCTCGTGCCCGCACCCCTGAGGTCAGTGCTGTCCCTTGAGGGTGGGACTGTGTTCAGCCTGCGATGCTCACCTGGGGGTGGCACTACGTGCTGTGGTACCAAAGTAGGGTTATGGGGGTTCTCTCCATGCTGCAACCCTGGAGAGGGGCCCTGAACACCCTGCCACCTCCTCTCGGCCAGACTCCCACGTGCCTCCCGCTGTCACTGCCCTGGAGGAGCAGATGCAGGTTCTTCCAGGGGACATGACTCCCACAGGCAGATGTATGCTGAACCAAACCGAACCCACCAAAGCTTCTGCTGAGACAGACAGAAACACAGATCAGGGCAAAACTGGAGCTGTGCCTCCCTGGTGCACTCTGAGGTCATCCTTGTCTTTAGTAGCTTCTCTTTCAAGAAAGAACACCCTACATAAGCGTTTAGCATCTGCGCTGCCTCGCAGCAAGACCTTGCGCAGCTTGACCCCAGGCTGGGTATCCAGCCACCTCCTCCTGTTTGCTTTGCTTGAGGCAGCTTTAAGGGAGAAAAGCACAGCGATGAGTTCAGCCACTTTGCCTCAAGAGGAATGTCATCCAGGCCTGGTCATTCGTCTGCCTGCCCTGTAGTCTCCCCTGCTAGCACTTTGGTTTGACACAAATCCTTGCATCTGCAAGAGGGTTTCTGGCAGGGCAGACTTCCCGGGCTCCTCTCACCGAGCACTTATGCCAAAAATGTTAATTACAGCACCACAACCTCTCCAAGCTCTGCTCTTACATAGGAGCATCTATTGATGAGCCAGATAAAGGATTTACTACTAATTCTGATTCTTCTCACAAGCTGTTCCTGAACCCATCTGCCATTTCCCCTTTGAGGTTTCTCCTTTGGGCACAGCTCTGTGTCTTGCAACGCAACACTGAAAAGCCTCCCTGACCCTGCAGGCAGCCTTGGCTCTCTTTGGGCTTTCCCATTTCCTTGGCCATGCGGCAGACGTCTGCCCTGACCCTCCAACATCTCACTCTTCAAGCAATTCAGCCCTCCTCTCCCCTGGGAAGCTGCAAAGTGGGGTGGTGTGTGGGAGCAGCCCCAGGGGGGCTGTGGGGTCTTCATCCCTGGAGACTTCAGAGCTCACCTGGACACATCCTTGAGCTGCCTGGTCGAGCTGTCAGGCCATTACTGCTCAGAGCAGGGCTGGCTGGAGGGGTGAGAGCTCCCTCACTAGCCAAAAAAGTTCCCACCCATGCTCCTGTTATCAGTGCCCTACCCAGCTGGAAGCCAGCTGAGCTGGAAAGCAATGGAGGACTCAGACTGTGTTTGGAGCAAGGCAATGTGTTTACCCACAAAAATAAGAAACCAGTGACTCGGCACGAGGCATGATTATTAGATAATAGATCGTACAGCCCGATTGCGCGGGACATCATAGAGCAACCGCGATGAGTTTTCACGCTCAAGACCTGCCCCAGAGCATCTCTGGAAAGCTCCATATCTGAGGATCACAAACACAAAGCTCCTGTCTTAGCACTGACTCACAGCTGCCGTTACCGGCTCTTCCCTCATCCCACACCCAGCATTTCTCACCGCCCTGCATCATCCCCGGCTCTGCCACGGGGCACCGTGCTCTGGGCAGGACCTGTTTTCATTGCACAAAGGGATCGACAACTCCATGTGCATGACCTCAGCAGAGGCACCTGACTCACGCAATGGCATCAGCGGTGTCTCCGCTACCTCGGCAAGCGAAGGTGAGGAGACAGGACCGCATTGGGAAGAGGTTGACAGATGCACGTATCTGCCTGCTCTCCTTGACCCTGTTGCTGTTTCTCCATCATCGCTTTCATGCACGGATGTGCCTGCTGGCCAGAAGGGGTTAGCTGGGGGATTAAGCTCCATGCATAGGCGTCAGTTAGGCAAGAGCAGGGCACGAGGAGCCATCCCTCCCTACAGACTGGCATCTCCAGAATGTCAGCCAGCTCTGCTCACAGTCACCTGGGTGGTGGCCAGCCAAATCAGGTGGCACAGCACCCCTTGAGCCGGATTCACTGGGCAAAGTTCACATAGGGCAACAAACAACTGAGCCACCCCCTGCCCTTTGGGTAGTCAACATTTCAAGGCACCAGGTCCTACCTGTGCTTTCAGGATGAAAGACAAAGCTTGAGAGGTGGTTATGGTTCCTATCCCACAGAACAGTCCCATTCTTTGGATGCTGTCCTGGTTTCAGCTGAGACTGAGTTAATTTTCTTTCTAGTGGTTGTTGCGTTTCAGATTTGGTCTGAAAGGAATGTCAATAGTGCATATTGTTTTAGCTGTTGTGAGGCGATGTTCATATTTTTCAATGACTTTTTTCCGCTTCCCATAGAAGCTGAGAAGGAGTCTAGACAGAACGATGGAATGACCAATGGAATATTCTGTACCATAGATCTCACGCTAAGTATATAAATGGGGTTAGCTGGGGGTGAGTACTTGCCATTGCTGCTCGGGAAGCTGCCAATTCACCAATTTACCGAGTGGTGAGAGTGATTTGAGTCTTGTATATTCTTTTACCATTACTATTATTATTACTGTTTTCCTTTTCTGATATTGTTTTATTAAACTGTCTTTATCTCAACTCATGAAGTTTTTTTCCTTTCCCCTCCTTTTCTCCCTGCCCTTCTGGGAGAGAACTACATGAGCAGCTGCATGGTCCTAGCTGCTGGCTGGGGTTAAACCATGACAGATGCAAAGATGTCCAGCTTCTCACAACATGGAGGGGAGGAGCAGAAGGTGAGGCTGGGTACGGCCAAGTTTCCTTCTACAGAAGGGTATGAACAATGACACCTGGGGTCACAAAATCAGACAGAAACCCCTACAGAGCAGTGGGGTCCTGTGACAAGTGCTGTAGGACACTGGAGCACCTCCTCCAACTGAAGAGCAGTCTTCTGGAGTCACCTGGGCTGATTGTGCATCTCCAGCTCCATGCAGCACCAAACTAATGGGAAACCACAAGTTTTATTCCATCTTTCCAGGTTGCCCCACTTCTCCAGGGCTCAGCTTGTGCTTTAGCACTTTTTGTTCCTTCTTCATGTAACTCTGAGCAGGAAGCTGAGCTAGAGATCTCCAGAGGCCACTTTGCATCCACACCAACCACAACCACATGCTGCAGCAGATCCCCCACTACTCCTGAATCCCACACTTGCATCTCCCAGGAGATAAAATACATCACAGTGCACCAGGTGCCTTCACAGAAACTAAGGTGAAACTAAACAATGCAGCAGGCTGAGCTCAGACACAACAGGACAGAAACACACTTTTTCTCTAACCCTGAACTCTAAAACTTCAAGGGAGAGCTACCGAGTGCTTTCCAGATGAGCCCTGAAACCCGTTCATAGCTCTACTTGATACCAAGGTCATGGAAAACTCAAAGACTAGTGGTGGCATATCACACGTCCTCTCCCTTCACCAGCCTCTGCGTGCTCCATAGGCAAAAAGCACTCCCCCCATCAGGTACAGCTTCCCCAGATGAATGCCCAGCTTCAGCCCACAGGCACACACTGGAGAAAAAAAACCTCAAAGGTCCTACCTATGGTCATCAATATCTGCCCACCCTAGAAATTTACTACTTTATTCCAGGCTTTAGAAAAAAACAAAACCCACAACAAACTCATGTACCAGAAAGCATTTATTTTTCCTAACCATACTAGCTTTTTCAAAGCTACCTCTTCTAGCACCTCCAGACCTTTCCGTGTTCAAGTCCTTGAACTGTCCTGGCTGCAGTGCCTGCACGCAGCTGGTACAGGACAATACACACAACCAGCTCTGCATAAGAGCCCTGTCCCTCCCATCTCCCAGTAAGCTGCTCTCATTTCAAGAAGTATTGTGTCACACTGTTTGGAGTAACATTTGCTATTTCATTTATCTCACCCCAGAGAGAAAATGAGGCAGGGGTAGTAGCGGAGAGCAAGTCAGAGCAGGGACGAGGAATGGCTGAGTGACCCTGGCTTTGGGGGAGGTGGGGAATCCTAAAGATGGAGGGGGTGAACGATACCTACTACAGGCTGGGGCAGAAGCACAGCAAAGTTCAAGATGCTCATCTAAAACAAATCAAGAAGACATGCTTAATTACTCTCCATAACAAGGAGCCAAATACTGCTGTAAGAATCAAGTACACCAAGTTGAAAACACAGCCAGCCACTGGCTCCTTCCCTGCAGAGAAGAAAGCGCACCAGAAAGGGGGAGGTCTGGCCTCAGGGGCGTTCAGGATGCAGCTGAACAAAGCCACAGCACCCAGATCTGGTGCTGGGACAGACTTCATTGTATATTTAAATAAAGGTCCACATAAGCACACACCCCAATCTGCTTCACAACTCTGAACAGCTACAGCCATAGCCAAGGGAAGCACCACTCCACGATGGCCAACTTCTCATTGTGTTCCAACATCCACACTACCACTGATAGCTCAGGCGGTCACATGAGGGCTGAGCTGAGAGGTGCTGCTCAGCCCAAACTCAAACCTGAGCTATTTCTACTGCAGACAACACCATGCTAGCAGCACCCCTCTACTTTGCAGGTACACTCAAAAACAACGGAGGGTGGGAAGAAGGAAGAAAATAGAAGCAAGATTCTTTAAATCTGTATCCCTACAAGGCAACTCAATGAAGAGCCTCTGCAGAACTCACATTCTCCTGGATGCCAGTTCTGTGCTTCTGCAGTGTCGTGGTTTAACCCCAGCTGGGACCACGCAGCCACTTGCTCACTCCCCCCAGTTGCAATGGGGGAGAGAATCAGAAGGTAAAAGTGAGAAAAAGCTCATGGGTTGAGATAAAGACAGTTTAATAGGTAGAGCAAAAGCTGCGCACGCAAGCAAAGCAAACCAAAGTATTCAATTCACTGCTTCCCATGGGCAGGCAGGTGTTCAGCCATCTCCAGGAAAGCAGGGCTCCATCACATGTAATGGTTACTTGGGAAGACAAATGCCATCACTCCAAACATGTGTCCCCTCCCTCTTCACTTCTTCTTCCCCCAGCTTGATATACTGAGCATGGCAACATGGCATGGAATATCTCTTTGGTCAGTTGGGGTCAGCTGTTCCAACTGTGTCTCCTCCCAACTCCTTGCGCACCCCCAGCTCTCGCTGGCAGGGCGGTGTGAGGAGCAGAAACGGCCTTGAGCTTAGCAGCAATGAAAAGCAGCAGTGTTTTACCAACATTATTTTCATCCCAAATCCAAAGCAGAACACTATACCAGCTGCTAGCAAGAAAGGTAACTCTATCCCAACTGAAACCACGACATGCAGTTTCCTACACAGACCCCCGAGCCAACTCTTGTAGGCACTCCAGCCCCCCCCAACAACCTCCTTCCTAACCTCACCTGGCCCCTGCCAGGCCCCAGGGAAGCGCCTGGGCACACTGTAACACTCCCTTATTAGGGAGCATTAAATCAGTAATTCTGTGACACACGGGGATGAGCAAGCACCAAAGGCATCTACGTCTCCCAAGTGCCTAAGGCTGGGAAATAGTCCCAGACACCCCACTGGTGCTCTCCACACACAAAACCACACTGAAGTCTTCAGAGGTCACTCATGTCTTTCATTAACCAGATGGAACGAGAGAAGTAAACCCAAAGAGGTGGCTAACAACTCTCCTGTGGCAGAAGACAGCAGACCCCACACTTCTCAGGTATCACAGAATGGTCAGGGTTGAAAGGGACCTCTGGAGATCACCTAGTCCAATCCCTAGATTCACCTACAGCAGGTTGCACGGGATGGCGTCCAGTCGGGTTTTGAACATCTCCAGAGTGGGAGACTCCACAACCTCTCTGGGCAGCCCGTGCCAGTGCTCTGCCACCCTCAGAGTAAAGAAGTCCCTCCTCATGTTAAGATGGAACTTCCTATGTTCAAGTCTGCCCATTACCTCTTGTCCTATCACTGGGCACCACTGAAAAAAAGACTGTTCCCATCTACCTGGCACCCTCCCTTTAAGTATTTACAAGTACTGATAAGAACCCCCCTCAGTCGTCTTTTCTCTAGACTATAAAAACCCAAGTCCCTCAGCCTTTCCTCATAAGAAAGATGCTCCAATCCCCTCATCATCTTTGTAGCCCTTTGCTGGCCCCTCTCCAGCAGTATGCACAGGCTTATTGTGCAAGGCAACAAACCAACCTCCCTTCCAAGCCCTACGAGTCAAAAGCAGCCAGCTATTGGAGTAAAGACACCACTGTGGTAAGGACAAGTCAGCTCCAGTCATTTATTCATTGCAGCATTTGAAGTACACCAGGTACTTGGTGAAACTCCCCAGATAGACAACAGGAAGAATACTTGGTACAGTAAATTTATATAAAAAGACAGTTAAATAGATAAAATAACATGGCAACCTCTCACTCTTGCTACAAGCAGAGCAGACTAGCCCTGTGCCCAGGTCAACATCAACAGCTTCAGTCTTTCCAGCCAGTTGTGGTTAAAACATACATGGCCCCATACCCAGGGGACAGCCAGGCACCTGTCCTCAGCGTTGAGGCAAGGGGTGTGCTGCTCAGGCCAGCTCTTCAGGAGCTTGGCTTCAGAAGCTGTGCAGAGCCTGACTTCCAGTAAGGTTCAATCTTGCTCAGCAGGTCTGGGAATCCGGCCCCAGCTTTGGTGTACAAACGAAGATCAGCTTTTCTGAAGATGGGCCTTCAAGTACGTCAGGATCAGCCACAGGTAATGTGTTCCAGCAGTCTAGAAAGACTGGTAGAGTCAACATGGAGGGCAGCACCCCAGACCGTTGCCTTTCCTGCACGTTAAGTCAGATTTAAACCACATGTTTTGAGGCTGTTCCTGAACTGTGCACAGTTACAGAATGGTCAGGGTTGGAAGGGACCTCTGGAGATCATCTAGTCCAACCACAGCAGGGTCACCTACAGCAGGTTGCACAGGACAGCGTCCAGGCAGGTTTTGAATATCTCCAGTGTGGGAGACTCCACAACCTCTCTGGGCAGCAGTTCAGTTATGCTGTTGTAAGACACCGCTTTGCAACTGTGTTAAGACAGCCTCCACCTACTCTAGGTCTCCAATTTTATGCCAGAAAATAAATCCCATACCAGAAAGACTAAGTATTTCTCTTCAGTTTTCACATTTCCATTTTCAGGAACTGTTCACCTTCTGTCGAGAAGGAAGATGGGGTCTGAAGCCATGTGTCTGCAGAACAGCAGGCAACACAAGTAGCACCAGAATGAAGAAAGCCCATGTTACCAATACGAGACTGTTATCCCACTGAGACTGGCTTTACTTAATCTAGGAGATCACTGTATTTCTCTAGAGACTCCTTCTCCAGTTCCAACAGCTTTTGGTAAAATTTCTCAGCAATCTCTTCATCCACATCCATCTGGAAGACAATGAGAACAGCACTGTGAGACCATCACCTCAGTGGCAGCCAGCACATATACTGAGGGCAGCTCTGGGGACAGCAGGGTCCATCTCCAGAGCTTCTACGTTCACAGTGAGACAACTATCATCAGGACATCAGCCAGAACATATTTTGAGGAAACATCATTACACACTCATCCTGTTCTAACCATCATATCCGCTGTCTTCCAGCCTGAGCCAGAAGTTACTCTAGGAAACCTCACAGTTAACCCCACATCAGCATTCGACATGCATCTTATTTCCACTCCAGCCACAGGACACCCTTGGCACCAACCCTTCCATGCAAGGCAGATGTCAGACCCCTGGCCAAGTCTCCACAGCTGCATTTACCTTTCTAGGCTCCACATAGTTCTTCCCCAGTCCAGAAGTACAGCTGTGATATTTGACAAGCACATCCAGGTACTCTGGCTTCTGTTTGAACAGCCACACCTAGGAAGAACAGCACAAACGTGTACCGAGTCTAGCACACACTGTCCCAGCCAAGCCTGCACGCAAGGATCAGGCAATGTCCTACCAATGGACACAGGAGAACACACCACCGGTGCTTTTAGCGAGCTGGGGGAAGACTTGAATATCTAAAGAAGAAGTTCTGAGCTGGCTCCGCTCAGCTGTGACCTACCTGAGCCAACAGGAAACAATATTTATGCCCCGGTGCTAAACCACTAAAGCAGTTCACACGGCTAAACTCGCTCGCTACTGTTCTTGATGCACACTGTGCCCTGCATTACCCACCTCCATCCCCTGTGCCTGCATGCCTACGGCTGCTTGACTGCCAAGAGAGAGTGAGCAGCATTCTCCCTGACCGAGAGGGAATGAAGAGTGTTTATCCAAAATCATTTATTTTTATGGCCACCTGATGAAGGGCATAAAGCATCACCTGGTGGATGAGCCCTGGTCACAGCTTGTCCCCCAGAGCTCACTGCTGTTCAGGGGGGAAATAGAGCACCCACCCACCAGCCTGGCAGCTCTTTGTTCAAGCCAGCAAACACTGGAAGAGCTACCCAGAAGGGAGGAATATTAAAAAAAAAAATCAAGTTGTGAACTACTTACATGAGCTTCTGCTCCATTATATGGTGTCAGAGTGTAAGTTTTGGCAAAAAAGCGGATCTGAGGGGGGGAAAAAAAAAGTACACAACAGAATCTGTATTTTGCCCCAAGGTTTCTTTGGCAAGCCCTCTGCAGTCCAGCCACATCAGCACATCTACCAGAGGCAGAAATGCTTCTCAAAGTTGACTACAGGTAAGGCTGCACGCTTATGACTAAAGCATCCCTTTATCACCACGTACTCTGGTCTCTGGAGCCACCCACCAGATCAGCAAGCCTCGCTCCCTGCCCCCCCACAGAGCTCCCCCCAAAAGCAAGAGGCAACGGGCCACACAAATGCCTTGCGGGCACCTCTTCTGGAATGGTTTCAAGAGCACATCAGGCAGGAGGCAGAGAGGATCTGCAATACTGCCAGCGTGGAGGACAATTGAGAAGGCATTGCCTCTCCATTGCCAGGAGAAACATGATCTACCAGGATCAGCTGCTGCCGGCTGGGGCAGCTTAAGGAGAAAGGCCAATCTCACAGCAAGAGCATCCCTGCAGGCAGGGACAGAACTATAATGAACCTGAAAAGCTGAAGCCCGGAGGAAGAAGGGCAAGGAAAGTTTTGGGGAAGCAGGGGAAGAGGCAATAGAGACTGGCAAGATTTGCTTTCCAGAGGGATGGAACGAAGAGAGCAGGAGACACTGCTTTCTAGAGGGATGGAAAGAATACTGAAAAATATGTCTGTTCTAGAAACAAAGAGCATTTCAAAGCACGGGGGCCAAGTTTTGTCCTGAGCTCTGCTGCCACCAAAATAATTAAGTTCCACAAGCCCACAGCAGGCTGGCAAACCTTCCAAGAGGGACATTGACAAAACACTGCTATGGCTGAAGGGCTGAACTCTGGCTCTATGTATAGTGCTGTCTGGCACCAAACCTCCCAACTCAGCTTGGGAATCGCGGCCCCAAGGTGCCAAAGGGAAGGTTTGCAGAGGAGCCAGCCTGCCCAGTCCAACAGAAGGAAGAGCTGGGTAGCAGCATGGGTAGCAAGGGGCTAGAAGCTCGCCGCACATCACCTGCGGTGAAGTGTATCACAGCAGGGCTATACCTCAACCTAAAACCAGCCAGGAGATCCACTTACCAGCCACATGATGGGCATTAGCAGCTTCCACAGAAAAACTGGCAAAATTCTGTACGTCATGTTGGACATAACGAGACCAGGACAAACAACACTGGAATACAGACCCTGCAGAGAAGAAACTGAGTCAGTATGGAAACACACAACAGTTAGTTTAAGTATGTATCATAGTCCTTCCCTCCTAGTATTTCTCAGCAAGAAAATGCAGGTGAGCACAGAGTCCGGTTAATAGTAGATGCTCTCCTCTCTAAAGCTACCAGAGCCAGAGAGCTATTAGATGTAGTGATTTCTGAGAGGTCCAAATTGGAGATGTCCACGTTAAACCTGTGCCCATTGCAAGCCTGTGAGACAGAAGGCGCAGCCTCCCGACACATCACAACTTCATCTTGCAGCCTACATGCAGCTCAGCAGCAACAGCAGTCATCCTGCAAATTACAACCCGCTCAGATAAAAAGCTACCTCACCTTTAAGAGACAAGAGTTCAGCCTTCTATGACTAAACCATTTTCTCCTGAAGTATTTCAGAAGAGTGCAATCGCTAGTGCGGGACTAGGGCTGCCAACAAAATCCAGCAATCGCCCACGACAGGGAAGGCAGGTTGCTCATTCATCTCAGCGTGACAAAGTTGAATAGCAGCATGGAGCCATCAGGAGAGACAGCAGAGCCTGCATCTCAAGCACTTGCAGGCAAAGCTGCCTGAGCAGCTGTGTTCCGCTAGGCAGGTACACGTGAAAAGAGCAGCAGCTCTTTGCTCTTTAAGACCAATTCTTTGGTCTAAAGAGACAGCTAGAGCTTGCAAGGTAGGAACCGTTCCTAAAAATCTTCTGTTTTCAGAAGTGTTTCTGAAAAGAACCCCAGAAGCAATCTCTCCGGCAGATTCTCCACCACCCACACCACCGGTTCAACCTGTGCCACACATGCATTAAGGAACGTATCAGATTGCTATGAATGAATGCAACCGGGTAACAACAATGCAATGATAATTATAAATAGTAGGAGCTCATTAGGTTTCTTCAGACATGCAAACCCCATCATCACCTGCTTATTAAATTTCCTGTTCAGAACCACACTTGTCAGGTCAGTGGCATATTTGGAGGAACTGTATGATTCCTGCCCCTTGGCATGCTGATAGTCAGAAAGGCTGAAGGCAGACTCCCTGGCATTGCTGGAAGAAGTCCAGATGAGTCGCGAGGGCTTTTCGTTACCGCAGAGTAGAGGCTCAAGTTGACGAACCTGCAAAATAATTGTTATTTAACACAATAATTCTAAAGTCTTGCAGTATAGCTTTGTAGTTCTTAAAAGTCACGAGGTTATTTCAGCTTTCTTAGTCTCCACTAGACTAGCCAGATGTGGCCACTGCTCAGGTATAACTTCAGCCCAAGGTCCACCAGGAGCGTTTACAAGGAGTCACCGTTCTCGTACACAGCTCACTTGAGCAGCTCAGAATTTAATATAGCCAAGTCCTGGTATTCAACCTGGACAGACAGAACTATATATGGTTTACCCCTATCCACTGACTAACTACAGTAACCTTGAGATTATATTAACCCTTGCAACAACAACTATCACCCTTTATCACTATGTTAAAAAAAGCCTGAGATGTTTGCCTCATCTGTCAGGTTGCAGCCTGCATCAGTGTCCAAACCTGTAAGAAAAAACTGATTCATCAGTACCGCCTGTACACATCTCTACCCACATCAACCACCAGACCGAGGGCTCGATCTTCATACGCAGCCTCACCAGCATAAAGTGTCCGAAGAGGTTGGTAGCAAACACCTCCTGCAGTCCATCTCCGTTAAGCCTGTCCGTCTGGGTCATTATGCCTTCTGCAGTGGTCAGCATGTGAAGCACCTTCCTGGAAGCCAAGAACAGGAGTTAAAGAACATTGCCGCGAGGCATCTACTGCTCTCCCACTTCAGTCCTTCAGAAGTTTCCCTCCACCTCACAGGCTCCACACAGACTCTCTAGTTGCACCTTCAAGAGCTCTATTAATCCATGAAAAAACAGCAGGAAAGTTTTTACAGAGTATCCCAGCCCCTTTATTTGCAAGCGTCTCAATACTTACTAGACCAGAGAAGACTTGTCCCTTCCTTCACTTTACCACAGTAAAGTACCATTAAAAAAAAAAAAAAAAAAGTCTTGCTCTTCCGTTTCATGTTCAGATAACAAAATCATGCTCCAGTGTGGAACTAAGCCCTAGGGCCATGCCTAATTCGGATAAGGAAAGCAGTCTAGCATCTATGCTCAACACCCCAACAACTGCATGAGACTCAACGCAAGTCACTTTCCTCCCAAGCTCAGCTTCCCCATGTTGCTTATAGAATAATGATGCTTATCCCCACGGTGCTTACAGAATAACCATCAATTATTAGATTCACAAGATACCACAATCCACAGCTGAGAACAACTACAAAAACCTGCAGTGGAACCACAACAACAGTAAGGAGACCCAGTAAGAGCAAATTTCATCTCACCAGCCAACACAGCAGTATTTTTCACTCAACGCCTAGTGCCAGGACCTGCAGGCTTTGGGTGAGCTCCTGCCCTCCCCCTGCACACAGCAGGCCTCCCACCAGGGATCAGAAGCAGCACTGGGTACCTTGGAACACCCCAGAACTTCACCCAGCTGCCAAGCCCACCCCACGCAAGGCCATGCATCCCACAGGGACATGCTCTGTGTCACGCTGGGGTAGACAGGGTCTTCAGCCCTGGACCCAAGAGCATGCCTTGGCCACGATGATGCTGCCAGCATCCCATACCGCCCACAAGCTGAGGACCAGACCACACCAACAACTCCTACCCTGTGAGGAGACCATGCCAGAGCGCCTTGAAGTTCACGTGTGGGTTGGGCATGATCCCAGCGTTGAGGTAGACAAAGTCCAGGCGCTGAAACCTGCGTGGGGAAGAGCACAGGGGTGAGGGGCAGAGGGTGGACAGGGGGGTTCCGGTGGGGTGGAGTGCGGGCAGGGGTGGTCCGGTGGGGTGGAGGATGGAGACCGCATACCTGCAGCGGAGCTCACGGGCGACACGCAGGACGGAAGCCAGGTTACCCAGGTCCACTTCCACGGTAGAGACCTGGGCGGCGGGGTGGGTGGCCAGGATGAGGTCTCGCGTGTCTTCGTTCTTCTGGGCGTTGCGGCAGGCGATGCAGAGATGGATGCGGCCATCCTCCTCCAGCAGCCGCCGGCACAGCGCCAGCCCCACGCCGCTGTCAACGGTACGGTGTCAGATACAGCCCCCAGCCGCGCTCCGTTACGGTTCCTCCCCCGCCCGGTCCCCGCCGCTCACCCACTGGCGCCGGTCACCAGCACCACTCGCTCCATCGCGTACTCCCGTGGCTGCCGCCGCCGCCGCCCCCCCCCGCGCCCTATAAGCGGTGCCCGCAGGTGACGCCCCGCCCCGCCCCGCCGCCCCCCGCCCATCGCGACGCGCGGAAGGGGCGGGGACAGCGGCGCCGGTGGCGTGATGGTGGGCCGAGCGGAGGGGGCGGGGCGAGCTGGGACACGCCCCCCCATTGGACACGCCCACCACTTCCTCCGCCGTGCAGACCACGCCCCCGTGGTGCAGGCCACGCCCACTCCGCCGAGCTTCTCCGCTCCCCTTCCTTCCTCTAACCTTCCCCTTCCCCTTCCCCTTCCCAAATAATTTGATTTGGAATTTAAATAAAAGTTTTAAATATCTTTAAAAAAAAAAAACTGGGGAAGGACTTTTTACAAGGGCATGTAGTGATAGGACGAGGGGGAACGGCTTTAAGCTGGAAGAGTGCAGGTTTAGATTAAACATTAGGAAGAAGTTTTTCACTTTAAGGGTGGTGAGGCACTGGAACAGGTTGCCCAGGGAGGTTGTTGAAGCTCCGTCCCTGGAGGTGTTCAAGGCCAGGCTGGACGTGGCCTTGGGCAACCTGGTCTGGTGGGAGGTGTCCCTGCCTGTGGCAGGGGGGTTGGAACTCGATGATCTTCAAGGTCCCTTCCAACCTAAACCATTCTATGATTCTATGATTCCCCTTCCCCTTCCCTCCCCTCCCCGGCTGCTGCTGTCCGCCAGCAGCCATGGCGGGCTCTGCCCTCTCATCCTTTGCCCCCGAGGGCCATGTTGTAGCCGAACAGAGGTGCCGCCAGGTCACCGTTTCCCTGTGCTGCTGTGGCATTGGGTGCGCCGGGCCCGCCGGAGGTACCGGGTGCAGCCCTGCTGCTGCTGGCAGGGCCGGTGTCACAGCTGGAGCAAGGGATGGACGCACCACCAGCCCCTCGCACATCCCCCGGCGGTGGGGCTGCTCCCCCGGCGCCCTAACACGCCGTCTAACCCATGGCCGCGCGTACCCCGTGCAGGGTGCCCAGGCACCCAGGGGCAGAAGTGCCCCTGCCAGCTCTCGGCTCGCTGAGGCAGGGCGCGGAGAGGCTCTGATGCACCCTGAGCAGGGAGAGGGCATCCGAGGGCGGAGGCAGATGGGTACCGATTACGTGGCATGAACAAAGCCTGTCCTCGCTCCCAGTGCAGCCACAGAGCGCCGTGCTGGAGCAGGCTATGCATTCAGCAGGGGTGAGACCTCCTCTGCTGCAGCCAGCGGGACCCCACGCAGGGAGACCAGCCAGCCCCTCCACGGAGCGCAGCCCCCTATCCCTGCCCTCCCCTCTCCCAGGCCTGCTATCCCACCTCGGTCCCTGCCGGTGGACACCTGATGTGGATGCTGAGCCTCAGAGCACCCTCCCTGTCACCCAAGGAGATGGGCGACAGGTGTGGGTCGGCCAGCAGGTCTCCTGAGCATCTTTCCTCCATCTCTTACGCTGTTGCCTGTGTGTACTCCCCCAAGCTCTCCCCACGCAGCATCTTGGGGCACACAGTGCAGCCCCAGAGCCCCCCAGCAGGCAGGTACCGGGGGGCTCCCGGAGGTGCCCACAGAGGAGGCGAGCTGCCTTCTGAAGTGCCGCAAGGAAACCATGCAACCAGGTTCACGTAGCGAGTGTCTCTTCAGCGGGTTTGCCCCTATATATAGGTGCATCTACTGAATATATACATGCCTTAGCAATAGTATACTGGAAACTGTGCCACGCGTGAGTTGATGGTGCTGAACTAATGTGTACAAAAGTATGGAAGGGTCCATGTACCCTCTAAGTACAAAGTTCCTCCTGTCCAGCTGCAGGAGGGTCCAATTTTGAGTCATGACGGATAACCTGCCAGGGCTCCTGGGGGACCACGTGGCTTTGGCACCTGCCCAGTTTGCTCACGGAGCTGCTGGATCCGGCAGGACGGACTGGTGCCAGACTGCTGCGGGATGCTCCGGGCGGCAGCGTCCAGCCCAGGCGCTTCGGCCGAGCTGCGATCCCCAGGCCGAGAGCCAGGGAGTGCTGGGGTGCCCACTGCTCCGTGCCCACGGGCTGTTGCAGGCTTGGGCATCGGGCAGCAGCCAGCGGAAGCTCTGCTATGTGCATTCCTGTCATGGCAGGTGAAGATGCAGGTTAACCCTGGGAGAGGAGGAGCTGGAGATTTCCCCTTGGAGGTGAAAGGTGCTAACATCTCGCCACCGGCTGCCACACAGCACCCGCAGGGCATCCAAAATGCATTTCAGGGGCAGTTGAGCAGCTCTGGAGTAGCTGTGGTCGGTGGGAGGAGGTCCCCTCGGCGTGCCTCTTGCTGGGGCTGGTGTGCCCGCTCCTCCCCGGCTGACACGGAGGAGCCACAGCTGAGCATGTTGCCCACTCCAGCAGGTGTGTGAGGAGCCAGGAGCGCCGTCAGGCTTCTCCCTGCACAACGGGGCTCTGGCTGGCAGGGATGGGGCTTCCTGCCCCTCCATGTGGCATGTCCAAAGCCCAAAATGCCCGGAGAGTTTTTCTTTTCACCCTGCAATTGCACAGCCCGCTGTGAGCTAGTGGCAACTCCCAGCTCCTCCTTGAGCAGGTTGTGGCTGCCAGACGGTCCCTGGTCCAGCAGGCACATACCTGCACACAGCCCTTCCCCCGGCGCTGCCCTGCGCACGGGCCGGGAGCTTCCTCATGGAGAAAGTCCAGCTGACGTTCCTCCCCTCCGACCAGGGGAGAGAAGCCACTCTGTCCCAGTCATCGTCACCAAGAACATGCTGTGTCAATAAATAACCCTCGTCTCAGCTCGCGTCGCTCCCGAGCTTGGGTCAGCAAGCAAATGAGAGGTCCGAGTCGTCCCACGCCGTGGCTCTCCTTGCTGCCCTTGGGGTTTTCCTCTGAGGCTTCACTGTACAATGAGAACAAGACCAGCTGCCCGGGATTTATTGCTAAGTCCGAGTGAAGTGGCTTTGGTTTGCGTATGGGGCTCCTCTGGGGATGGGGAGGGATTGGGGACAGGGCTGGGGGAGAGCAAAGGGTCATTCTTCACTGGCTGACTCTTGGAGAAGGCGGTGGATGTCCTGGAAGGAGGGACGATCTTTAGTGTCCCGTCTCCAGCAGCTGAGCATTAGCTTATAGACTGAGTCAGGGCAAAGTGCAGGCTGAGGAAGGTAAGTCTTCAAAACAAAAGGCAAAGATGACAAAGGGAGAGAGTTACTGCCACGGAAACCAAACCCCAAACTGCTCCTGGGGAGCCCCATTTCTCTGTGCAGCAGGGCAGAGGGCTGCGCTGCTGTGTGTTCAGGGGCAAAGGGACCCCCAGACGGCACAGTGGAGGGCCTGGGGACACCTGCTCACGTCTCCCAGCCTGGCTAAACGCCGGAGCAGAGTCAGCGGACAAGCGGTGCCTTGGGCTGTGTCAAGCGGAAGGTTTGCCAAGCCAGGCCCTTCACCAGGACACCTTCCCAGGGGAGTTCCTGTCCCATATCTCCCCCATAGCAAAGCTCCCTATCTGGTCACCTTAAAGTCTTTCCCCAGGTCCCTGGTGTCCCCAGTGCACTGCTGCCTGTCCCATCCCATCCCATGTCATCCCATCCCGTCCTGACCCATCCCATCCTCCCCTGTCCCGTCTCATCCCTACCTGCCGGCCCTGGTCCCGGAAAAACTCGCCGGTGTTTTCGATGACCTGCTCATCGGACAGTTGGGAGTAGGGCTGCTCCCGGCAGAGAGTGAAGGTCTCCCACAGCGTCACGCCGAACGCCCACACGTCACTGGCTGTCGTGAATTTGCCCTGGCCGGAGGGAGCAGAGCAGGGCTGGGCATGGACATCACCCTATCCTGCTCCATAAGCACCCTATGTGCCCAGGGTTCAAAACCTCTTTCTGGATGCATCAGCTTCCAGATCTGGACCCAGAGGGGAGCTTGGTCCTGCAGACCTGCTCTCTGCCCAGGGCCAGAGCCTGGTGAGCTCTGGGTCCAGCTTGCAGTGACTGCTCTGAGAGCTGGGGCTTGGTAAGGACCCAGATCCCTGCAAAGACAAGAAGTAACCCTGCTCCCTCTTCCAGGTCTGACCATGGCCAGGAGAAAATGTCAAGTGGTCCTGCTCAAACGCTAGGCACTGGGATACCAAAGGTCACTGTAGTCCACCCATCCCGCCTCGAAAAGCTGCTACCACTCCTGATTTCTGCATGCTTCACCCCAAAGCTGGGGTCCAGGGAGGAGAGACTTCCCTGTCCCTTCTGCACCTCCCAGCCTGAGGAAAAGAGGCTGTGAGCAGCTCCAGGGCCATGTCAGTGTCCGTCAGAGGACCCCAGCCCCCCACGTACCAGCAGGATGCTCTCCCAGGACATCCAGCGGATGGGGAGCACTGCCCGCCCCTGGATGCGGTAGTAGTCCCCGCTGTAGAGATTCCTGCTCATGCCGAAGTCGGCTATTTTGATGGTGTACTGCTTCCCCACCAGGCAGTTGCGCGTGGCCAGGTCTCGGTGCACAAAGTTGAGGGAGGAGAGGTACTTCATGCCAGAGGCGATCTGGGTGGCCATGAACCGCAGGTCGCTGTAGCTGCAGGGGGAGGAACAAGGGAGGACTGAGGTGCCGGGAAGGACGTCAGCCAGGGGGTACACCACCCCGAGGGGGGTGCCCCACAGCTGGGCAGGGTGCCTAGAGCAGGCAGCCCTGCCTGCTCCTGCCCGCCCCTGCCCGTCCCAGGCGGCACTACCTGACGGTGGGCTCGTGGCCGGCGGGGGGGCTGCCTGCCTGCTGGCGGGACAGGAACTGGTTGAGGTCTCCGTTCTCCATGTACTCGGTGATCATGCACAGCGGGTCGTCCGTGATGCACACCGCCAGAAGCCGGATGATGTTGGGGTCTTTCAGCCGCGACATGATCTTGATTTCCTTCAGAAAATCATTCCTTTCCGGAACAGAAACCACACGGATCGGATAGACAGACCCAGAGGGGCACGGAGGTGTGCACAGACTGGCCAAGTGTGCCACCCGCCCACCCAAGCCTCATGGGGAACCCGCGGATCCCCTCTCCTGGGACTGGGGACCATGACAGGGACCTCAGGGCTGATCCGTGCGGGGTGGACTCGGTGGGTAGATGGGGTGCTGGGGAGCTGGTTAGGACCAGCAATGACCAAGAGTCCTGAATCACAGCAGCCCAGCATCCCCAGACAGCTCAGGTGTGTGGTCCTCACAGCTGCACTGAGCACCTGGCCACTGGAGGCAGGGGATGCTTTCCAAGCGTCCTGGCTCTCCTGTGGAAAAGCTCTATGTGGGGGGCAACACTGGGGCGTGTGCACCCCCTGGCCCTTGTACCTGGCGTTCTTGTTGGCATCCGCTCGCAGCATCTTCACAGCCACCAGCACGGGGCGGTTGGAGCTGGTGTCCAAGCCCTCCAGGGCAAAGTCCTTGCCTGTGAACTTCTCCATCCCCTCCACTTCGCAGAGATGAACCTGGAGGGGGGCAAGGGGCAGCCATTACCTCCACTGACTGAGAGCCTCCCCCAGCCTCTGCAAACTGGGAAGAGCCTCAGAATCATAGAGTGTTTTGGGTTGGAAGGGACCTGAAAGATCATCTAGTTCCACCCCCCCTGCCATGGGCAGGAACACCTCCCACTAGACCAGGTTGCTCAAAGCCCCATCCAACCTGGACCTGAACACTTCCAGGGATGGGCAAACTATCTTTGGGCAATCTGTTCCAGCATCTCACCACCCTCACAGTAAAGAATTTCTTCCTAATATCTAATCTAAATCCACCCTCTTTCAGTTTAAAACTGTTACCCCTTGTCCTATCGCTACACTCCCTGACAAAGAGTCCCTCCCCATCTTTCCTGTAGGCGCCTTTTAAATGCTGGAAGACTGGTATAAGGTCTCTCCGGAGGCTTCTCTTCTCCAGGCTGAATAACCCCAACTCTCTCAGCCTGTCTTCGTAGGAGAGGTGGTACAGCCCTCTGATCATCTTCATGGCCCTTCTCTGGACGTGCTCCAACAGGTCCATGTCCTTCTTATGTTGAGGGCCCCAGAGCTGGATGCAGGACTCCAGGTGGGGTCTCCCAAGACCGGAGTAGAGGGGCAGAACCACCTCCCTCGACCTGCTGGCCACGCTTCTTTTGATGCAGCCCAGGATACGGCTGGCTTTCTGGGCTGCAAGCACACATTGCCAGGTCATATTTAGCTTCTCATCAACCAACGGCCCCAAGTCCTTCTCCTCAGGGCTGCTTTCAATTATTCTCCGCCGAGCCTGTATTTGTGCTTGGGGTTGCCCCAACCCAGATGTACGACCTTGCACTTGGCCTTGTTGAATTTCATGAGGTTCACACAGGCCCACCTCTCAAGCCTGTCTAGGTCCCTCTGGATGGCATCCCTTCCCTCCAGCGCATCAACCACACCACAAAGCTTGGTGTCATAGGCAAACTTGCTGAGGGTGCACTCAATCCCACTGTCCATGGGAGACAAAGATATTAAACAGCACCAGTCCCAGTACCGACTCCTGAGGAACACCACTCATCACTGGTCTCCACTTGGACATCGAGCCATTGACTGCAACTCTTTGAGCCAACTCCTTATCCACCAAGCGGTCCATCTATCAAATCCATGTCTCTCCAATTTAGATACAAGGATGTCATGGGGGACAGTATCAAATACTTTGCACAAGTCCAGGTAGATGATGTCAGATGCTCTTCCCTTACCCACCAAAGCTGTAGAAGGCTGCCAAATTTGTCAGGCATGATTTACCTTTAGTAAAACCACGTTGGCTGTCACTGATCGCCTCCTTATTTTCCACGTGCCTTAGTATAGTTTACAGGACTATCTGCTCCACGATCTTGTCAGACACAGAGGTGAGACTGACTGGCCTGTAGTTCCCTAGGTCTTCCTTTTTTCCTTTTTTAAAAATGGGGGTTACGTTTCCCCTTTTCCAGTCAGCAGGAACGTCACTGGACTGCCACGACTTCTCAAATATAATGGATAGTGGCTTAGAAACTTCATCCGCCCGTTACCTCAGGACCTGCGGATGCATCTCATCAGGTCTCATGGATTTGTGCATCTTCAGATTCCTTAGATGGTCTCGAACCTGATCTTCTCCTACAGTGGGCTGTTCTTGATTCTCCAAGTCCCTGTCTTTGTCTTCTGTGACTTGGATGGTGTGGCACTTGCCAGGGAAGACTAAGGCAAAGTTGTTGAGTACCTCAGCCCTCTCCATATCCTGGGTAACTAGGTCTCCTGTTTCCTTCGGGAGAGGGCCCACATTTTCCCTAGTCTTTCTTTTATCACTGACATACCTGTAGAAACCTTTCTTGCTGCTTTGATGTGCCTGTCCAGATTTAACTCTATCAAGGCTTTAGCTTTCCTAATCTGATCCCTGGCTACTCAGACAATTTATCTGTATTCCTCTGAGGCTACCTCTCCTTGCTTCCACCCTCTGTAGGTTTCCTTTTTCTGTTTGAGTTTGTCCAAGAGCTCCTTGTTCATCCATGCAGGCCTCCTGGTGTTTTTGCCTGACTTCCTCTTTGTTGGGATGCATCGCTCCTGAGCTTGGAGAGGTGGTCCTTGAATATTAGCCAGCTTCTTGGGCCCCTCTTCCCTCGAGGATTTTATCCCATGGTACTCTACCAAGCAGTTCCTTGAAGAGGCCAAAGTCTGCCCTCCTGAAGTCCAGGGTAGTGAGCTTGCTGTGCTCCCTCCTCACTGCCCTTAGTATCTTGAAGTCCACCCTTTCATGGTCACTGCAGCCAAGGCTGTCCTTGAGCTTCATATCCCCCACCTGCCCCTCCTTGTTGGTAAGAACAAGGTCCAGCATAGCACATCTCCTCGTTGGCTCCTCTACCATTTGCAGAAGGAAATTATCAGCAACACATTCCAGGAACCTCCTGGATTGCTTATGCCTTGCTGTGTTGTCCCTTCAACTGATATCAGGGTGGTTGGAGTCCCCCATGAGGACCAGGGCTTGTGGATGTGAGGCTGCTCCTATCTGGCTACAGAGGGCCTCATCTGCTCAGTCTTCAGGTGGACTGTAGCAGACCCCCACTATAATGTCACCTGTCCCTGCCCTCCCTTTAATCCTGACCTATAAGCTCTCAGTCGGCTCCTCATCCACCCCCAGGCAGAGCTCCATGCACTCCAGCTGGTCCTTGACAGAGAGGGCAACATCCCCTCCTCGTCTTACCTGCCTGTCCTTCCTAAATAGCTTGTATCCTTTCATTCCAACACTCCAGTCATAGGAGCCATCCCACCATATCTCCATGATGCCAATAACACCATAGGCCTGCAGGCATGCACACGTCTCTAACTCCTCTTGATTGTTCCCCATGCTACGTGCGTTTGCATAGAGGCATTTAAGTTGGGCCCCAGTGAAGCTGCCTTGCTGGCTGGAGTGGAAGGTGTTCCTTTGTGCTGCACTCCAGGTGCTCTCCTGCTGACCTGTGATCCTTCTCCAGGCTCTGGGCATCTATTACTGGCACTGGCATTGAACTGATAGGAGTGGGATGGATTGACGTTCCCCTCCCCTGGTAAACTTTAGTTTTGAAGCCCTCTTCGTGACCTTGGCAAGCATTAGACCAGAGATACTCTTCCCCTTCTCTGACAGATGGACCCCATCAGCCCCCAGCAGACCTGGTTTCTCAAAGCGAGTTGCATGGTCTAAGTAGCCAAATCCCTGGCTGTGGCACCAGTCCTGTAACCATTTGTTGACTCGTCAGATTTGACTGGTCCTTTCAAACCCCTTTCCTTTGACTGGGAGGGTTGATGAAAACAAAAGGTTGATTAAAAAAAAAAGCCTTACCCAAAGCGGGTCTAGCTCCCACTCACCTCCCCAAACTGGCCTTCCCCCAGCTTCTCCTTGAAGGTCAGCAGCTTCCTGGGGAACTCCTCAACAGCCACGTCCTTGCCGGAGAGCAGGTCCATGGTGAGAGCCGGCACTGAGTAGGTGTTGCCACCTGTCACGCCCTGCAGGTTCACGATGTCGGCCTCGGCGTAGTGGGGGACGCCCTCGGGGACACTGGCCTGGGACGGCTTCACAGGGCCGCTGCAGCCTGGTGGGGGGTGGGGGTGGACAGCAGGGCCAGCCCTGCCGTGGGTGTCCTGCCCTGCACCCTCTGCTCCCCAGTGACTGCTCAGATTCCAGCCACTGGCTTTCTCCGTCCCCATCCTCCCCGGAGCCCCTGTGCTGCCCCAGCATGGCTGGGCTCCTGCAGACATCACAGGCTGCTCCGCTCCTTCCCCGTCACCGACAAACGCACCAACCCAGCCCCAAGCACCAGATGAGCAGGGATCAGTGCCCAACCTCCGGACCACCGAGGAAGAGATGCCAAAGCATCCCAAGGACAGTGGAGAGGACACAGCTCAGCCTGGCAGTGGACACCAGCGATGGTTCTCAGCCACAGGCTTTGTGTGACCTCTGAGCAGGACGCGTGGGAGCTTGTGCAACCTCCCCCCCACCCTTCTGTGCCAAAATGTTTGGAGACTGGCCAAAGGCATGGGCTGAGGAGAGGGGGCTGCAGCAGGCTGGATGCATGGTAGATGGCTTTAAGCACGCAGGGTGTCCCGGCTCTCACCCGTGTCCTCCTCCCCGGGGGTGAACTCGGGCAGCTTGCGGATCAGGCGGGAGGGCTCCTGGTAGTCAGGTCCCAGTGGGAATATGCGGTCGTAGGTAGAGCTGGACTCCTGCTCGCTGGAGGAGGAGGAGCGGTTGTGGTTGAACATGCTGGATTCACTGGGCAGGGAGAGGCTGACGGTCATTTCATCATCCAGCATCCTCCGCGAGGCCTGTGAGATGGGGGCAAGGGAGGAGACAGCTGGGACAGTGGGTCCCCGCAGCACCAGAGGGACAGGGTCTCCTGTGCTCCAGGCACTGTGACCATGCCCAGCCCCAAGCCCTGGTGTCCTGTCCCAGGGCTGTAGCCTGGGGAAGACATTTGTCCTCATGTCTCCCCCTTCTATTATCTGCCTCTTTGGAAAAGGGTTTGGCTCCGTCACCTCTGTGACTGCCCTTGATTAGATGGGGGCTGCAGTGAGACCCTTTTGGGTTCCTCTTCCACAGCCCAGTTTTAGGACGGAGGGATGGACAAGCGGGCAGGTCCCAAAGTCACCGCCCTCCTTAGTTAAATCCCCTTGCTTGGGAGATGGGTGCAAATCACAACTTTTCCGAGGAGGGGAAGGGAGCATCAACCCCTCCCATGGAGTCTCCTTTTCCCATGCTGAGCTCCCAGAAGAACCTGCCCAGGATGAGCCCACTGCCCTGGGGCACCTCTCCAGCTACCCCGTGCTTCCCCACCTTTTCCAGCATCTTCTGCCAGAACTGCCGCCACAGTATGATGACAATGATGGCCACCAAGATGAAGATGATCGCCACCAGACATCCGATCAGGATGCGCGTGTTACTGTCGTCTACCTTGAGCGTGGGGTCTAGCAGAAGAAGGGGACAGCAAGAGCAGGTGACACTGAGGCGTGGGAGAGCTCCTGACCCTTTCCTCCATCGGATGGGGCAAAGCCCCCCAGAGCATCTCCCCATCCAGCTCAGGGCAAAATGCTTCTCGGTGTCTTACCATACGTGGTGGGGACCACGGGCACCTCAGGGGGGGCCACCGAGTTGTTGTACATGGCTGCGTCTGGAAAGGGAGGAGAGCATCAGGGTGGGCAGCATGGGTATCCCACAGCCCAACTCCCTCCTTGAAACCCCCCTCCAGGAGGGTCTGGTCCCTGCGGGGCTCATGGTGGCAGGTACCCGACTGGAAGGTGATCTCGCTGAACATCATCCAGGCATCAGCAAAGTAGTACTGACACTTGATGGCGCTGGCCATGCGGTGGAGCAGGGGCACGGTTACGAATCGGGCGCTGGGGTTCACGTCATCCAGCACCAGCACTGAGGAGACGGCGCTGGGCTCCCACTCACTGGCGTCAGCGCGGAAGTAGCACTGCACCTCCTTGAAGATCTTCACCCCTTTGGCGAACATGTTGTTGCAGTGGACCTGTGGGGCAGCCTGTCAGCGCGGTCATGGTGGGGACAGAGACAGGGGGCAGGGCGGGGGGCATGTGGACCTTCATGGCAGTGAAGTTCCTGATGCGGTCGAACTCGAAGGTGATCTCCACGTAGCCGCCAGTGGTGCTCTCGTTGCGCCAGCCAACGTAGTCGTAGCCCGGCCAGACATGGTACTCATGGGTCTGCGTGAAGTCATCCAGCCCCGACACCCCGTCCGTCAGCTGGCCCAGGCCCTCCGTCATGCTGTCACGTGCGAGGGGGGAAAGGGAGCGTGACTCTTGCCAACCCCACAAACCTGCCACCACCCAGAACCGCCCCCACCCCCCCCAGCAGCTCCTTGCAGCCCCTGGGAAATTCTGGAGGGGTTTTTGTTCTTCTTGGTGTTCTCTCTGGAAAAGGCTGTGGGATGCTGAAGTGCAGTGCAGTTAGCTTAAATCCAAAAGAAGGGCTGGGGGTGCTTTCCCCATCATGGTGTGCAGCTTCCCAGAGCTGGCCATGTCCCCCGCTTCAGGGACACCCCAAGTATTTGCTCTGCTGAGGATCAGCACATCAGCCTGCAAACGCAGGGAAGAAACATCCCCATCCCCTCCTGCCCAGCACAGCACCCACGACATGCACAAGCCTGCCTGGTCCTCACCTGTACCCGAAAGCCCCGTCATACACAGAGTCGTTCAGGTAGATGACGGTGCCCCCAGGAAGGACGAGCTGCTGCCCAGCCGGTGCGTTGTAGGACACCAGCCCATCTGCAGGGAGGGGAGAGTACGTGGCCACCCGTGAGGGACATCCCGCTGCTGGTGAGTCCCAGCCAGCCCCTGGGCACTGCCAGCCCCCGGCGGGACGGACAGACCCCAGTGGGATGGACAGCCCCCCAGCTGGGCTGTGGGGACATGGGGAAGGGCACAGGACCACACCACCCACCCAGCCAGACACAGCCGTACAGCTCCACGCGCAGGCAGACGTTCATGGAGTGGTCAGTGACGGGGATGAAGCGGACGAAGCGGGCGATGAGTGGTGGCTCCAGGTCCTTGAGCACAATGTCGTAGGGGTTGGTGTTTCCATCCAGCACCTGGGGAGAGAGAAGCACCGTGGGGACGGGTGGGCGCAGCCCCCCACCCACCACCCAGTTCAGCCCCCACCTGGCTCCTCACCTGCTTCCCGTGACGATTCCTCCAGGAGATCCAGCGGGTGCCGTCCCGGCTGTAGTTGATCTTGTACATGGGGGCAAATTCGTTGCCGTGGCCCCCGGCGTGGCGCCCCTGGGTGCCCACCAGCGTGATGAAGTGGAGTGCACGCAGGTCGATCTGCAGGAACTCCTTCAGGTCATCAGGCTCCACTGGGATCTCGGGGCACCACGCACCATCGCCATCCTCCGAGTCCAGCCTGCGAACCCAGAGCAGAGGAGCCATTTGCAGGCAGCCAAAGCCAAACCCGTGCCCTACCTCTGCCTCTCCATGGCAGCCCAGACCCCGCCATGGCTGTCGCAGGAGGGTCCCCGCGCCCACCCTGCCGCCTGTCCCCACACTCACCGTCCATACTTGGCAGCTGTGGACTCGGACCACTGGCTGGAGGCTGAGATGTCCTCGTCGGGAATGTGCCCGCCCGACATCCCCAAGGGGTACCGGCACACCGCTGAAATGAGACCGGCGGGGCGCTGAGCGGCCGTCCCTCCTCCCCTCCCCGGCTGAGATATGTGCTGGAATACGGCACAGCACCGCCAGGGCTGGGGCACATCCACAGCGCCGCGGGCACTGCTGCCCAGGCAGCTCAGGCACAGCACCCTCCATCCCTTCGGCTTACGGATGGGGGACGAAGCACCATGGGACGGATGGTCCCACGCAGGCAGACACCTGCCCGGGCAAATGGAGCCACTGGCCAGAAGCAGATGCCAGCCCAGCTCCAAGCCAAAACTGGCAGCTCCAAGGGCTGCTGGACATACCCAGTCCCTGTCCCCGGAGATTCCTTCAGCCTTGCTGGCAAACATTTCGGCTGCAGTGGAGGGAGAGCCCACGGGCTGGCACTGCCGTCCCCGTGCTCCTCATTCTGAGGGCACCCAGAGGGCTCGCTCCAGGGTCTGCTTGCCCAAAAAACCCACCCGCAGCAACCCGTTCTCTGCTGTGCCACCCCGCTGCTCCCCCCACCTGCCTGGGGGAACAAGTGACAAAGGCGGGCACTCGCCCTCCCCGCTGGCCCTGCGGCTCCCATCACCAGCCCTGCTCCTGCCCTGGCCCTGGCTGCGAGTGGAAAACTACCTGGGGTGGCGGGCAGGCTACGTCCCCAAGTGGCAGCCGGCTCCCCCGGCACCGCATCCACGCTACTTCCCAGGAGTTATTTTTTCACGCCCAGCTGCCAAGAGCGCTGCTGAAAGGCCGGCTTGTTTGGCCGTGTTTACTGTCTGGCCGGCGGCTCCAGCCCACAGCACTCCCTCCGCGCGCCGCCCCGAGCCAACACCCGCACCGCGGCGGCAGGGCCCAGGCGAGGATGCAGTGCTGGGGCCACCTCCTGCCCCTGTGGCCTCCGGCTCTCCCAGTGCTGCGCTCACAAAAAGCACGTGGTGCTGGGGCCCCGCGCCGCAGGGACCATCTCCTGCATCCTTCAACAGAAGGATGGGCGCATCTTCAGCATGAGCACTGGCACAGTGGGCATCATCTCTTCTTGTCCCCGGCTCTCCTACTTGTGATGCTCTGCAGAGTGCAGCTCCCGCTGAATTTCCATCTAATTCTTGCCGAACACGGAGCCAGCCCAGCTCCTTTGTCCTGGGTAATAACCATCTTGGCCACGCAAAGCCAACGCTGCCAGCCCTGCATGGCTGCGGAAGAAACAGGACTGCTTGCCTAAGCACCACGCAACCTCCAGGGAAGACCCAGCAAACTCTTCCCACGGGTGGAAGAAGCCTTTGAAGGGCCTTGTTACAGGGATGCCCCGGGGAAACACTGACGCACTGAAGGAGCCTGGGCTCTGTGTCCATCCCTGCAACGCAGGAGGGGGCTGAGCCCTGCAGAAATAACCATTTAAACACACTCCTCTCGCTGACGTTCGGCGCAGTGTTGTGGTTTCTGAGCAGGAGCCAAGCACCTAGTCAAGCTGCTTTGCTAAAGCCAACCTTGGTTTGCTGCAAAACCGCCAAAGAAAGCACGCAAAGAAAGCGGCGGCAAACAATACCCCGGCGCCTTGCCTTCTGCACGCCGCAGCCTCAAAACTGAGCGGGCTCCATGAGCCCCCACGGAGAAGGACCCCACTCAGAGCCCGGGGCTCCGGCTGCAGCGCTTTGCCCGTACCCCAACACGCTGCCAGCCCACTTGTGCCGGGATGGATGCCTGTGGCACACAGAAGATGCTTTCTGGGTCACCGGCGGTGGCAGAGCTGCGTGTGCAGGACAGCAGAGTGCCCAAGTAGAAGCAGGCTTGGGAGGCCATCACACACTGCTCCCAGAGCTGGGGAAGTCCTGGAGCCAGTGGAGATAATGTGAGCCCAAGCTCAGATGCCCTGGCAGGAGCACAGCCCAGGGAAACACACCTCACAGCTCTTGCAGCCATCTGGTCCCCATCTCACTTACCCGGGTTGACCTGGGCTCTTGCAGCCCGCAGGACGTGCAGCAGCAGCGGCAGCAGCGGTGGCAGCAGCAGGGCTGGTCTGGGGGTGGCCGGCATGTCGGCAGTCCTGCAGAGACAGAGCCAGGACTCGTCACGCTGAGGCACCTGAGCCACGCAGAAATGCCAGTCCGGCTTGGGACCTCCAGCCGAGGACAGGAGGGCTTCCCCTGCACGAGACCCTGTGTCCCCACCTCAGCATCAGAGGAGGAGCGGAGCCCCAAGCCTCACATCTGTGACGGTGGTCAAAAGGGTCCCGGTGTCCCATCCCCTCCACCACCACCACCCCCTGGGAGCCACAGCATCACGGTGCCGCACCGACGCAGCCGCGTCACGGGCAGGTAGTGTGGCCTTGCCGTGCCCCTGGAGCTGGCCGCATGAAATGGCTACGGGACGCACACCACCCTGCCAGGGCTCTGCTCGGGGCCGGCGCCGTCCGGCTCCACCAACGGGCAGAAAGGCTCCGGCTGAGCTGCCCGCCCTTGGATGGCTTTGAAAGCAAGACGTTGCACAATCCCGTCATATAACAAAATAATAGCACGTTGCAACACGCGGTTTCCCTGCCTTCTGGCTCCGGAGAGATAATAGCAGATAATCGCCCGAGATTTACAGTGTATTTGTGATGGTTCTCTGCAGCAGAGCAGATCCTGGGGACACGAGTGACACGGAAAGGTGCGTCAGAGGGCATGGGAGCCAGCTGGCACCCGCTGCTTGTAGGGGGGTGTCGGATGGGGCTGGAGGGGACCTGGGGGTCCTGGCAACTGGGCTTGGGCTGCAGCAAGGGGAGAAAAAGGGCTGGTGCTGGTGGGGCTCCTCGGAGCAGGGCGCAGCCGGCGGCACGAGGGGATCCCCCCCAGCCCCCAGCCCACGAGGTGCCTGCCGCCCTCCGAGTCAGCGCTGCCACCACCGCCACTTCGCAGGGCAGCAGCCCTGGCTAACCCGGGGCTACCAGGAACCCCCAGCGCCCGAGCCGCTCCTGCTGTGCCCACACACCTCTGGGGAACCACCACGGGGCACGCTGGGGATGCACAAGGGACACCCCCTGAACCTCACCAGCCCTGCCCCGAGCTCCCTGGGCTCCCCCTCCCCTTATTTGCCAAGGGGACATTTGTCCTCCTGGGACAGCCCTTCACGCAAGCACTGGACGCAGATTAGTCCTTTTTGTTAAAAATAGGCCATTTAAATCTAGTTTACATGTGCATTATTAACCTTTGCAGGAACAACTTACTAACCTGAGGGTTGAAGGGACCATAGCTCCTGGCCAAACGGGACCTGGCTGCACTGGAGTGCAGGGATAAATCCCAGCTGAGTCCCACATACCAGGGATGTCCAGGCTGGGCTGGCGGGTACCTGAGCTTCCCCAACACCAGTGACCCCACAGGTGGGTGCCTGGCTGTGTCCCTTGCACGCATCCACCCCACGCAGGGACCCACAGCCTGGTCCCCACTGCTAAGAGAAAGCCCAAAACCACCCTGAACCTGCTGCCAACGCGGTGGATGCCCCCATCCTGCGGAATCCAGCTGGGAGGTGCTGGATATGGCCCTGCTCGATGGCAAAAATGGGGCTTGGCACGGCAGGAGCGAGGCCGGCGTGCTGTGACCATGCCAGCACCCAAGGGGACAGCAAAGCCCCGGGAGCTGCCACCCGCACCCTGCTAGAGGCTCTCTGCACCCAGCGGTGCTCTGCTGGGTTCCCTGGGGGTCTCTGCTAAACACCACGAGCTCTGCAGGAGGCACAAATTAACACCTAGACTTAAGGTGATTTTTTTTTTCCGCTTTTTCTCTCATTTTTCTGAGGGGGAAAAAAAAAATCGCATATGTGGTCGCTTTTTTTTTTTTTTTTTCTCTATTCCCAGCTGGGAAAGTTTAGTTAGTTGCAACTAACTCAGCTGCAACTGGGAATTTTAACTGCGTCCCTGAGAGGCGCGCATGAGGCTCCTGTGTTTGATCATGGCCAGTTCCCCCAACATTAGAATCTCAATTTCCTTCTGCATTCCAAAAAACATCCAGGGATATCTTTTTCCCACTATTCTTTCAGGCTGAGTAAACTCTTTAAGCATCAGGACACCAGATGCCATAATGTCCCGCAGGGGAATGCATTTACATTTAGTCTAATATAGGGAAATTATCCCCACGCAGCCATTGTGAAGCTCTCGCCGCTCCTGGGGGGAGCGGGGCTGGGGGACAGCGGGAAGACAGTGACTCAGGCAGCGAGGCTGGGGGCTAAGGGCCACGCGGTCAAACTGGCCAAGCAGTATTGGCAACCCAGCTGGAAACCATTTTTGTTCCACCAGCCCTGCAGAAGGGATGGCTTTGCAACGTTTCGTCTGAAAAAGTTTGCCGAAAATTTTCAATCACTGGAAATTTTTAGTGTAGAGAATTTTTGGAGCTCCTCCCTGGCATGGCCTGGGCTTGGGAGCTTCCCTCAGCCACTGCTTTTCTTTCCCGCCCCCCCCCGTTTTTATTTTCCACCCTTCTTATTCTGCTGAAATGACCAGGGAAAATTAGTGGGGGGAAAAAAATTAAATCCACATTTGCTTAGAGACAAACCCCGCCCGAGCCACGGTCCCTCTTGCCCCCAGCCCGTGCCAGCTGGTGAAGTCCCCAGCTCACTTCCCAGGTGGACTCCACCGTCCTCACCAGCACCGGAGGAGCATCGTCCGTAGGGAGGGGGCTGGACGGCCGCAGCCTGCACCCCCTGCACACACCGGGTCCTGGATGCGGGTTTCCCAGTGCGCCCATTGCAGAGCCCCCATCCTCGCATGGAGCTGGGGGCTACCCTCCTGCTGGGATGACCGGTGGGTGGGACACGCCAAGGCCATGCTGGAGAGAATGTCCCTGAGCGGCAAGAGGTTTCCTGTGACCCTGGACCATGACCCACAGCACGCGGTGTTTCGGTAAGAGGGTTTGGGACCCCCCGCCCCAGCTGGCACTACAGCCCCCAGCATGCTGTGCCACCGGCGCAGCCTCGGCGGGAACGCAACGCAGCATGCCGGGACCCGTAGTCCTCCTCCCCTCCAAAAATGCCATTTTAGACCTTCTCTGGGCTGGAGGCAGCCCCATTTTCTGCAGCGGCGAGCACCACCCCAGCCACGGGCTGGCCAGCTCAGCCAGGGGCATCACAGCCATGCAGGGCGTGAGGAGCAGCCGGCATGTCCCCACGGCCGCCAGCTGCCCTGGAGAGACCTGCCAGCGCCACATCCCATGGCCACGGGGCCTGGGGACATGGGTCCTGCGGGTGCTGCACCCAGCAAGCACTCCCCACCAGCTGAAAACTTGCAGCCCTTCCCTCCCCGTTCCGTGCCACGGCGCGCAGCGTCACCCTGCCACGGGGCACGGCATCGCCCCGCTGTGGTGGCGGCGCAGGGCTGGGAAGCCACAAGCAGGTCCCCAGCACCAGGATGGGGAGCAGGATGCTCAGGAGCACCATACCGGTGGCCCTGTGTCCCCTCCGCAGGTTGACCTGGTGCCTAGCTGGAGGACCCTGGGGGACAGCGGGGCCTCTCCGGCTGGCCAGCACCGCCACCGGCTCTGCCAACAGACACATGGACGGGAGCCAAGGAGGGACACAAGGAAACGCTGGTCTGGCACGAGGCACAGGGGGGAAACGCTGGCCGTGTGGGGAAAAATGAAGAGAAGGGGCCAAATGTCACTTCCCCCGGTGGGGACGCTGCCCTGCTGCTGCCCCATCCCCTTCCCGGGCAAACCCGCACCCCAGTCCCTCTACCCGGGCTGCGCCGCGGAGCACAGCTGACCCTGCAATCCCCTCAAAATCCCAATCCTGGAAGGGCACAAATGTCTCCCCGCGCAGCCGAGAGCGACTCACCGGAGCGGGGAGGTGGCGGCGGGCGGGTGGGCTCCTCGCCCCTCGCCCGGGCCAGGGGAGCCAGGCGAGGAGCGAACTTCCCCGGGCTGATGCAAGATGCCTCTGGGAGCGCGTTCGCATTCTGCGGATTCCTGGGAGCCGGCCAGAAATCCCACAATCCTACATCTTGCACATTTGGTTTCAATTAGGGAGCGGAGAGGGGGAGCCAGTCACCAATCCAGGCTGGCTTTTCGGCGGAGGTTATTTTCCTCAGCCCGAGGGAATGTGTGCAAAGCTATAATTTACAGCAAAACCCATTCATAGCGCGAGAGAAAAAAAAAAAAAAAAATTGAAAAAAAAAAAAATCCCCTTGGCCAGCGAGGGAACTTAAAGCAATAGGCAGCGATTTGCTTTCCGGTGCTCGCCCCCGCGGCTGTGGGATGGCACGCGTGGCCGGGACCCTCCTCCTGCACTGTGGGGTGCAGGGGCTAGGCAGGACACCCCCAAAATGCAGGTGATGGAGGCACTCCACGAGGCGCCATCGCTGGCCCGGATGGTCCCACACGGGCTGCCCCGCTCCGGGCCCCCGGTGGGAAGGGTGCCGGGCTCCTGCGCGGGCACACGCGGCCAGGACACCGGCCGGAGAGCCGACCTGCCCCGGCACGTGGCATGGAAGAAGCGCTCCGGCTGCCCAAGCTGCACGCCGAGCTCATGGTTTTACATCATTTCCAGGCACCAGCTTGGCACTGCGGCCACCGACTATGCAACGCGGCAGGGAGAAAATAATAATAACGGGCTCGGCATTAGGTTTTGTGCAATAGCTAAAAATGCAATTTAAAAAAAAAAAAAACAAAAAACAGAAAAAAAAGAATAAAAATTCGATATTCCTTCAGACTAGTGTTTTGGCTGTATTTTACGCCAGCACCCACACTGCTGTGGGAGGGAAGCAGCGCCCCTGGCAGCAGGCCAGCAGCTCCCAAAAAGCAGCTCCTGCCCCACAGGGCACTCCGCGCCGGAGGAGGCACCTGCCCCAGGGCTGCCGCCATGCTCCCAAACCCCCCAAACCCCAAAAACCTCCTCGCCAGACTCCCAAGCCCCTCTGCTCTCCAGGCAAACCAACCCGGGGAAAGCCACCCACCCCCTGGCAGGATGCCGGCGACATGCCAAGGCGGGGGGGGACACGGGGACACCCTCGCCGCTGCCACCGGGCAGGGGCTGCGGTGCCAGCCCAAGCCACGGGCTCGGCGAGAGGTGGGCAAGGCAGATCACCGCAGCCACCTCCGGGCTGGCAGGGAGGAGGAGGAGGAGGTTACAGTGCATTGCCTGCTGCCGGGATCCGCACCGTTCCCCCGCCGCCGGCGTGCCACCCTGGATCAAGCTGGGCAAGGGGACACCCACGCACAGGCTGCCCTACGTGCACACCGGCACAAACGCCCGCTCTGCCCCGCTCGCCTCCTGCTACCTGGAATTGGCGCTCAAATGACCCGGCAGCGGCCGCCAGCGCCGCGTCGCTCTGTCCCGGGACCGAATGCAAAGGTGTTGGTGTGCAAACAGAGCCAAAAAGCCAAAGCAAACACCTCCCCCCCTCCCAGCGCCCGGGCTCACTGTGCAGCCCCTCGCTCCTGCTCGGTGCTGGTCCTGGGGACATGTGCATCCCCCCGCCTCGAGGTGGGACACGCTGTGATCCGGCTGCTGCCCACACCATACCAGGGAGGAGCAGCTTCGGGGGCACCCGCCTGCTCCCCGGCCAACAGAGATGTCCCCTTCCCCATGGCGGTTGCTCCCAGGGCCCGGCAGAGCTGGCGCGCAGGGGGGAGGTGGTGGTACAGACCACCCGCAGCACTCCGCACCGGCTCCTCGCGTCGGCTCTGGCCCCCATCCCGGGCTGCCTCCCCTGGGAGCCACCGCCGCCAGCCCGCCCTGGCCACACGCAGCCCAGCTGGCCCCGTGGCAAGCCACCAGCAGCCACAGCACCGGCCAGGACCCCCCGCACGGCCCCAAGCTTCCCAGGCTTGGAGAACCAAGTGCTTGGCAGAGCCCAGGGTGCCCAACAGCCACCTTGGCACTTGGGGGGCTCGGTGGCTGCCCCCGGGGGAGCGGTTTGGGCCCCATTCCCAGCCCTGCAAGGGAAAAATCCCTCCCCAGGTGGCTGCGGGGCAGTGGGCGGCTGTGCCACCCCACCCCAGGGACTGCAGCAGGAGTTGGGAGCCGCAGAGGAACTGGCTGAGCACCACCTCCCCTCTCCCAAAAAGCAGGGGAGGGCAGCAGAGCCGCTCTGCCCAAGGGGACACCACGCTTCAGGGCTGCGGGCGCCGGCAGGAGCCGAAGAGCCCTCCCTGGAAAAGCGGAGGGCACGCGATGCTGCTGGAGGGCACCCGTGCCAGGTTGGTCTCACCCCGAGCGCTCCAGCGGCGTTGTGCGCGCACCCACCCGATCCTACCTGCTGGAGGCTTGCTGCCACTTGCAGAAATTCAAGAGGGAAGCGCAGCCCTCCGCTTCCTCCAGAGACACTGCCAAGGAGCGCGGCGGGCCAGAGGGCCTGCCTGCGACTGTCCCCTGCCCCGGGGCAGCAGCCGCCGCTGAGCTGGGCAGAGCGGGGCACTCGCTGTGACGCAGTTGGACCTCTGCTCTCTGAGTAGAGCCTCTGCAGAAAGCCACCGTCACTAAACCAACACCAAACGACAGACAGGAGGGACTCAAGAGTTTAATCGGGTGCTTCCAGTTGTGCAACGTACAAAGGATGACTAAAAGGGAGGATACGGGCAATGACAAGGACCCTATTAAAAAAAATAGTCATGTAGATTTGAGAAAAATAAAAATTCAAGATTAACCCCAGCCCCGTACCATAAAAATCCTCTGCATGTACAATGGCTATTACTATATACATGTTTAAAAATAAATGCCCACAGCCTGGAGTGCAAGGAGCAGCGCCATAGCTGTGCTTCGTGGCAGGGGAATCCATAAAGTGTTTGGTTTTTAAATTAAAATATAAATAGAAGCGTACAACATGCCAAGAACCGAGTGGGTTACATCCTCCTCTTCACAAGGCCAGAGCGAGCAGGATCAGCCCCTACCAGTTACAGCTATAAACCTTCATGTGTCCGAATTCCCAGCCCGCCAGGCGGGATGGGCAGCCCGGCTTGGGCACCACGCCACCGCTACAGCCCGTTCTTCACCAGCTCGTGGATCCCATCCTCATCAATAATCAAAGGTGTGCGAAACTCTCGATCCTTCACGTACTCTTCCAGACCCTAAGGGAGGATGAAGCAGCTCGTTAGGAATGAACCCCGCATCATCTGCTCTGTGGACCTACTGAGCTGCTCACGGGTGGCTCCCGTCCCCTCCCATGCTAGCGGCTTGGGGGACACTGCCTCGAAAAGCTCCACAGTGAATCCAGGTCACGCTTTTGTGGCTTACCTACACCCCAACCAGGGCTCATGCTCGTGCCCCGGCAGCCTCCCCACCCACTTCGTTAATTTGCAAGGACGCCCAAGCTCTGGAGAGCCAGTACTCACTTCTCCTCCGTAGGAGACGAGGGGAGAAATTTCACACTGGATTGGCAGGTCGTTTGCATCCTTCAAGCTGCAGAGAAAAATAAGAAGTCAGGAGGGTTAGCCACATCCCACCAGGGGACGCGGATGGGGCCCAGAGATCTCGCAGATGCCAGCGCAGGGGGTCAGCGGCTGTCTGGGGCACCGGTGGCTGCCAGCCCACGCAGACCCCGCCAGCACAGAGCTGCCCTGGGTTAGTCAAGCCTTGCGTGCTCTCCACGGAGGTGTGAGCTAAAGTTTAGATACCAGCAGCGACTGAAAGGGAAGAGAGCTTTAGATGCGGCTTTGATGAGGATCTACGTGCCTTTCCATGTGTGCAGCTACAGCAGCGTCCTACACCCCCAGCCTGGACCGCAGCCCCGCTATGTGTGATGCTGCATGCAAGCTAGTCACCCTCTTCCTCATCCTCCCGCATCCTTGAGGTGATGAGAGATGCACTCACAGCACCTTCCTGTTTGGCTGGTCCACAACAGGTCTTTTTCTTTTTTAACATACTCCTCGTTTAAAGCACAACCCGAGGACACAGGGTAAGCCTGTCCGCTCACTCAGAAATACTCCCTGTGGCACTGCCTTTGCCTCTCAGCTGTCTCAGCTCCTCTGCTCTGCACGTGAACCCGAGCTGGTGAGGACAAGAGTAGAGCCACACCAGCGCTGCCCACCGCAGCCCGGCCTCGAGAACAGCCACAGCAGCACTGCTGGGCAGGGGTCCACATGGGGTCCCTGACCTTGCTCCTGCTGCCACCAGCCCTTGTAGGACCTGCCCCTGGATCCAGCCGGTGTGCAAGCCTGGCCAGGGGGCGCAGATACGCAGAGCTGACAAGGAACCACAGCAGCACCCCAGGGTGCCCCTTCCCACCCGCTCGCCACCGCAGCCAGGCAGGCATCGCAGGACGTCATCTGTGACAACGCTCCCTTCGCCCAGGTTGAAGCTCGTGCCCGTTGCCACGCACTCGCTCCGTCCCCTCCTGTCCCAGCTGAGAGTAAATAAAACTCACCCATCCTAACCCAGCCCTTGCACTTGTGTTTGCCTTAGAGTTGGACTCGTTTCAAGATAATCGGGTAAAAAAAAAAAAAGAATTGCCATTAACTGGCAGTGAAGGATAAATGTAGGATAAAGTGCATCCTTTATCTTACATTATCACTACTGTGATGGCCTAGTTATAAGCCTGAAAGAACCTGGAGTCTTGAACTAAAAACAGAGACCCTAGGTGTATCCCACCAGAACGTACCACAAGATACAGCTTCTCCCGAAGGGGGAGAGGTAACAAGCTCGCTTAGACTGAAGTCATTTACACTCACCAGCTCTAAGTCCCTGTCGCACAGACATGCCCTGTGCCTACAGAAGAACACGCTGCTATTACAGAAGTTGCTTTAGCACTTCTCTCAACTTTCCCATTTACTTCTGTAAACTTTCAAGCGCTGAGCCAGGGGCTTTCCCTGGTGTCACGGTCCGGAGCTTCAAAACTCAAGAGCTGAAGTCACACAAAGCACAGCTGGCCGCCTACGCTGAGATTTGCACATGCTACATCAAAGCCTGCTTGACGTTTACTTAACGTTTTTAATCCCTTTTCAATCTGCCTGGACGCCTGGTGGACACCAGGAGACGGCAGCCGTCTCCAGCTAAGAGACCAGCGGGGATCAGTCCAGGCTGTGCTACGCCGTGGCGTGACGAACAGGGGAGTGTCATCGAAGGGACACGCCAGCGTGTTTCCCAACAGCATCCCGCCTGCGGGGGTGACCTTTGGGGGGCTGCAGGCTGCCTACCGCCCTGCGTCTGTACCGACGGCACAAGCCCCTTCCAGTCATCCCCGCCGGCTGCCTCTGCCGCACGGAGCCCAAGAGGGAGCAGACGCTGCCAACCGCCCGCCACCGTGAGAAGCGGCGTCTGCGGGGTCCTGTAGCAAGAACATGCCCCGCTCCCAGCATGCGCCCCCAAGCCCCCCCAGCCCCGTTAGTCACTACGGGTGCCTGCTCACCAGCGCGCACCCACCGCAGCGGACCGCAGCCTGGCACGCCGCTTCGCCTACAGCCCATTAGTACCTAAGCGCAGCCCCGCCACCATGCACGCTGCACGGTATAGTTACTTGTCATTGACATCTGCTGGGGTGGCATCTGACCTTCCGTTTGTGACACTACGTGGGAATAAACAAGGGTTAGCAAGGGTGGGGGGGGAAAAACAGGGCAGAACAAGCTTGGGGTTTGCTGTTCCCCAAACACGGGCAGCGGGAGGTCTCTCAGTCAAGGGATGCCGCGACCCCAGCCTGGCTACTGCACGGACATGCTGGGGCTTTAGGGAGCCACCTCCTCCCTGCACTGGCAGCCCTGGCTGTGCAATGGGGACCGGCAGGATTCGGTTCACAGGCGCTGAACCAAGAAGGAAAGCTCCTGCAAACCACGAGCGCCCCTTCCTGCAGCCACTGCCTGGCCCACACCTGGCTCTGCCCCACAGACCACCCGGGAGAAAGGACCCACGGCTGGGCACTCCACCAACGCTGGCTTCAGAAGCGCTGAAATGGAGAAGGGCTGGGGGCTGCCCGGTGCTTTATACCCAGCCCAAAAAGGAGGCGGGAGCACCGGGAGCAGCAACTTACCGAGGAATGGCAGGGATGCGCGTGCCATTTTCATCCACAAAGTGCCCCCCCCGCATTGAGAACCCAGCAGTGGTGCAGGGACATCAAGGCGTGCCGGGCTGTGGTAGGGTTGTCCTTGCCGTTCTGGCTGTCTGCATTCTTCAGGGGAGAAAATTCATCCTCGCGCAGCACCTCGTACACCACAAACTTCCTGGGAGGGGGAACAGGGCGCGGGAGGGTCAGGTTTGGGAAATATGGTTTCTCCCCTGCCAGGGTGGCCGAGCCGGGGCCACGGCTCTTCCACAGTCCACATCCACGGGCTGTCCTCACAGCCACAGAGAGAGGAGAGGACCTGGGCTGTAGGGTCAGCAGATGCTCCTCTGGCCCAGGAGCAGGGCTCAGCCGAGCAAGAGGCACACAGCACCTGTCCCTCCTGCTGCTCACGTCCCTGCTCATCTCAGGGCACAATTGTCCACTGCTGCTGAACAGCACAGGAGCTGCATTCTGTCCCAGCCCCGGGGCATCACCAGTGGGCACAGCCCTGGTACCCTCTCCCCTCTTCCCAGAGGCTCTCAGAGCTGCTTGAGGGAGAGCCAACAGCCTGCTCCCCGCAGAGAGAAAAGGGCGTACTTGGAAAACTGGAAGATGTCAAAGACAAACTTTTCCATCTTGATGCCGTTGGGCTTCTCGGGCTGGATCAGCTGCCCTGTAGCGATGTCCACGTGTGGGATCTTCTTCTCAGCTATATGGTGCTGCAGCCGTGGTTCGTAAGTGCTGCAACGGGCCAAGAACAAGCTGTCACTCGCCCGAGCATGGCACATCTCCAGCCCCCCATCCCCACAGCAGCCAGAAGAGGACAGCCCCACATGCCTGGGCTCTGACGCCAGCAGCCAGCGGTGGCCGGGGGAAACCTTATCTCAAGGAAGGTCCCGTGCAGGGCGGTGGGGATCAGGGGACGCGCACAGAGGCCAGGACAAGACCCCACGGGCCTCAACCCAGCATGCCTGCAAACAGCTGGAGCTCAACCAGCAGAAAGCAAGATGCAGGCAGCCGGCTCCACTCCGCGCCGGCACTACTCCTCCGGCACACCGGCAACACCCCGGCAGGCCCTTACTTGACGACATCTTTCAAGAAGGCAGTGGTGAAGTAGTGATTGGCAATGTTGCCCGCGTTGAAGAGCAGCCGCCCATCTGGGCCCCGTTTCTGCGCAGTGGCCAGGGAGATCTCGCTGTACTCCACCACCTGGTAGACACCATCCACTCGGCACACCACGCCGACCGGCTCCGTGGGGTTGGTCTTCTCCACCACCTGCCCAAGGGAAGCACTGTCAGGGAAAGACCCCCAAAGCCCTGCGCTTCAAATATGCTCCCTTGTATGGGAGGTGTCTTCCTGCAGGGATAGGGATGCTGGAGCCCTCCCCTCCCAGATGCTTCTGGCCGTGGTGACCAGGGGAGGGAAGGATGGTGGGGCTGGGTGACAGGGTGTCAGGCACACCCAGAGGGTGAGGGCAGGATCTGGCACCGAGCCCGCATGCGGCTGGCAAAGGGCACGGATATTTTTAGCACCCAGCCCACACGTGAATAGCCAGGTTGCCACACACAGGCAGGAGGCTGCTGACTCAGCAGAGCCATCCCCCCACACCCGACCTCCCTCCTCTTCCTCAAATGCCACACATCTCCCTCTGGGCATGGGACGCCCCCAGCAAATCCCTCCCCATCCCTGCCACCACGGCAGGGCAGCATGCAGGGACCCAGGGCTTTGTCCTTTCTGCATGCTAGGGTTTATTTCCTCTTTCTCTCGCTTGAGCCAGAAGGAGGAACTGCTTTCCCTTTCCCAGCTCAAGGGAAAGCTTCAAGGCCAGCAAGTCCTCTCACCTGTTTGCCAGAGCCGAGCCCAACGCAAACACCTTTGGCTGTTAATCCAGCCTTTAAGTAAAGCTTCGGGCACGCAACATCCTACCTGTGAGACACAGGGCTGGGCTCAGCGTCAGCAGTCAGCTGCACCCGCCGTGTCCTGGTCTAGTGCCCGGGACGTCACAGCCGGGGACAGCTGGCAGCCTGTGGCGGGGATCCCAGCTGCCCGTGCTCCCCGCAGCCGCCTAGACAACAGCTGCCCAGCATCCGGGTGGCGACCGGGGAGCCCCACGGGGCTCCCTGGCAGCTCTCGACCCCAGGGACCAGGGGACCTGTGAGCCCAGGGGCTGTCAGTGCCAGGACCCCATGCAAGGCAGGATGGGAGAAGCGCCAGGCAGGGGTCAGTGACGCCCCGCATCCCCTGGGATGCCAGACCCAAGGGGCAGACAGGACTCTGGCAGCACATGCTACTCCACCAGCAAGCTCCCAGTGCTCCCGGGCCCTCCTGGCTGCAAGCAAGCCAGTGAAGGAACGGTGAGGAGTCAGGGAACCCAGGCAAGGAGCAGGACAGACTGCTCCAGGGAAGCGGTGCCTGCCTGCCCCCAAAACCATACCTTGGCCCCGCAGTCCGCTCCCTTCTCCAAGCAGAACCCGATGAACCTGGGGTCAGCCACCTTCACCAGGATGTTGTCCACGCAGTAGACGTGGACACTCTGCACGCCCCTCCGCTCCATGTCATCCATGATGCCATGCGCCCCCAGGGCCCGGTACAGGCCCCCATTGCCATCTGTGGAGGGAACAAATTGTTGGGGCCACAGCAAGATCCCGCTGTCCCGTCAGCCACCTACGCTCATCATCCTCCTTCCCCAGGAGTCAGGGTGGAGGGTCACTGGCCCAGCCATACCCCACCCTGATCCTCCCCGCCAAGACGGACACCTCCCAGTCTGCGTCACCCGTGGGCCACGTCACGCTGCCAGACTGCTCTACGCAGGCTCCGGCTCCAAAACCTTGTCCTCAGCACTGTGTCTCACCCCTGCGCACCCCTCCCGCCAGCTCCCGGCCACCGACCTGGCGCCATGGCAATCTTGCCCTTCTCCTCCAGCAGGATTTTCCCATCAAACCCCAGGGCGGGCAGCATGCCCTGCTGAAAGAAGATGACATTTTCCTTCTTCAAGCCAAAATAGTGATGCTTTAGGAAGAACTCCTTGGTGGACTCCATAGTCCGGCCACTTGTCATGATGTACCTGTCGTGGCGCAGAAGAGACCCGATGAGCAGGGAGGAGATACAGGGTTTCACACCCCTCATCCCAAACGTGGGGAACCGCTTCAGCCTGTAACACCCAGGAGCAGCTTCTTCCCTCCAACAAACATTTAGAAAGATCTGACCTGCTGTGGTCCCCACCTCTCTGGCAAGCCAACGAAGGGCTTCACCCCTCCTTGCAACATGCATCTCCAAAACCCTACCACACCCAGTGTGGTTCGGGGGGGGACAGCCAGCTGCAGCAGCCAGCTCCTGCCATGACACCAACGTCCTGCCCGTAGAACCACCCCAGCCCCTTGCCTCCCAGACCCCCACCTTGCGTGGCTGCCATCCCATGGAGCAGGCTGGCCCCAGGCGACATGACACCTGTTCCCAAGGGCCGTGGGGTTGAGCCTGACAATGTGGGACCTTCTGGTGCCACCCTCTGGGCCTTGACCCGCTAACTCCAGCAGGCTACGCCCACAGCAATAGCGCTGCTGTCAAGAGGGTCTCTGCCAAGGGGTCTGCACCAGCCCGCAGGTCTTTGGCCTGCTGACACCAATGCGGCCCATGCCAACCCAAAAGACCTTGGCCCACCGAGGCGAACTAATGGGGCTTTGTGCCAGCCGTCACCAATGGAACAAAACCAACCCATGGGCCCTTTAACCCACCAACACCAGCTGGGCTGATGCCAAGGGCGCCCTGCCTGCCAACGCCACCCCAGGGGACCTCGACCCACCAACACCACCGGGACCCTGCCAACACCACCCCATAAGCCTTGTCCCACCAAGGCCACCCCAGGGGTCACCGTCCCACCCAGGCCCAGGGCAGGGCGCTCACCAGGGGATGTGGCAGGGGGTGCCGTGCTGCTCCTCTGCCAGCTGCTGCAGCCGCCGCAGGCGCTGGGCCTGGAGGTGGAAGAGGGTCTTGCGGGAGGGCAGCCCCACGTCGCACATGCCCTTGGGGTAGGGGACGCCGAGGCGGGTGCCCTGCCCGCCGGCCAGCAGCAGCGCGGCCACGCGGCTCCCCGCGATCTCCGCCAGCCCTGCGCCCGGGAGAGCATACACGCGTGGGGCCCACCGCGCCGGCACCGCGCCGCGCCGGGCCCCGCCGCCACCGCCCCCCGCACCTACCGCGGCTCTCCCAGCGCGGCAGCAGCCCGCGGTCGCGGGAGGCGCTGCCCAGCACGTCCCGCGGTACCGGCTCCATCCGCGCGTCCAGCCCTGCCGCCGCCGCACCGCCGCCGCCCCCGCGGGCGCGGCGGAAGAAGCGGTTGATTTCGGCCACGTCCATGTCGCGCAGCTCCGCCACCAGCGCCCGGCGGGCCGCGCCGCCCAGCTCGGGCCAGAAGCGCAGCACATGGCCCTGCCCGCCCGCCGACAGCCGCTGCTCCAGCGCCGCCGCGGCCCCCTCGGCCGCCGCCTCCTCCGGCTCCATCCCGCCCGCCGCCAGCGGGGCCGCCGCGCCCCCGCCGTCCCTTTATACCCCCCCGCCGCCGCGAGGCCGCCCAATGGCAGGCGGCGGCGGCACGTCCCAAGCCCTCACTGGCTGCGGGGCGCGGCGTCACGGCGGCGGCTGCGCGCCCGCGCCACGTGGTGCCGTCCGCCCGCCCAATAGGGTGCCGGGGGCGGGAAGGCGGAGGGTGGGTGGGGGAGGGTGGTGCGCGTGGCAGCCCCACCCACCACCCGCCCCCCCCTTCCCCGCCGCGCCGCCAATCGGAGCGCGCGCCGCCGGCTGCCATGGCAACGCCCGCCACGTCAGCGCGCGCGCGCGAGGCCCCGCCAGCGGGAAAAGCGGGGGGCCGATCCCGGTACTCCCGCGGCAGCGGCGGTGCAGCCTCCGCCCCGGTCCCGGTCCCCTCCGGGCGGGGGAGAGGGGAGGGAAGGCGCCTTCCCGTCAGAGCCCCACCCCTTCCAGCTGTTCCCCCCCGCCCCGGGCCCACGCGTGAAAGCGGGGAGCTGCGGCCGCCGTCTGCCGCCGGGCAGGGGAAGCGGTCCTGCAGAGAGGCCCCGGTCAGCGCGGTCGCCACGGCCGGGGGCAGCAGCCCCCCTCCTGCAGCAAGAGGGGAGAAGTGTGCAGGTGAAAAAAAAAAAAAAAAATTAAAAAAAAAAACACCCAAACCCACCCAAAAAAAAACACCCCAAAAAGGGCAGGTGAGGTCTCCATAAAGGAGGAGCCCCACACAGGGCAGCACTCTCAGCCAGCCGGGCCCCTCGCCGGGGTCAGCCACGGCACACAGGGCTGCAGAGATCCCTTGCCCTGTAATTTTAGGGGAACGCACGGTAAAAATCAGTGCGGGCCAAAAAATCTGGTCACCCCGCCACCGCCTCACCCCACGCGTCCCCTCGGGGCTGGGGAGGCGCACGCGGCCGAGGCCCGCCAAAAGTTGTGCAACTCACAGCATCTCCCCCGGGGAGCGGCCCGCGTCAGCACTGGCGATTTTCCCCTCCAGATGATATCACTTCGGAAACCGTTACGCCGGCAGAGCGTGGAAAGCGGCCGTGTGCGGTGTGAGTAAGCGGCGCTGAGGCAGGAGGCACAGCCCCAAGTGACGGGGAGGGGACACGTCAGGCTCTGGCCAGGCAAAGGTCATCCCAGCGCTGCCACTGGGATCTTCAGGGGTGAGCGAGTCCCCACAGCGGTGGGTGCCAAGCACAAGACGCCAGCGCCACCGTGGCTGGGTCACAGCCCTGTGTGTGTGTCCCCCAGGACAGGGTGACAGAGAACTTGCTCGGCTACGTGGCCTCTCACCGGCGGTCCCACAAGAAAAGCATGCTGGACAGCCGCTTCGTACTGAAGCATCGTTTATTAATCATCTGTATCAAGCACACATCTGCTCAGCAACGGTGCGTGACGGGATACGACAGTTGACATCTAACCCGAAGGGAGGCACGTGGTTACAGAGCCGGCACAGCGGGAGGAAGAGTACTGAACGCTCTGGAAAGACAACCCGGGTGCGACGCGGTGCTCAGGCTGTGTTGTTAGGAGGCTGGAGACCAGCAAGGCTCAAATTAGGAACACAACTAAAATCGGAGCTGACTTGTGCTTTGGCCAGTGATTTAAAAACCAGTTACCCTCCTTGCATCTAATGAATAGGTGGAAGTGCAAAGAACTTTCTCTCTCCCTCATTGCTCCCCCCCCCGACATTGGTGGCAGAGGAAGAACGACTATTCTTCCACTGGCAGTGACATTTTGTGTCAGATCGGCTACGAAACCCAAACACCACCAAGGAATAGCTGAGCACCAATGCGTTCCCCATTCACACACACGCACTCGGAGGGGACGCAGCCCCTTGGACTGCCTCCTCCCTGGGAGGAGGGCCGGGTACCTGCCCTGGCATCCCACCGGCGCAGCGCCAGCCTTCCCTGGCTTTCTCCAGAGGCTTCATCTTTCATCCCTTCCTCCCCCTCGATGAGATCCCCTCCCGCAAAGGCAGCCTGCGGGGCTTCACGTCTAGCTGTCACCTAGCTAGGACTACGTAGGTCAGTGCTACGCTGTGTGTCAGCAGCACGGACCAAGAAACCCAGTGAGCATTGCAGTGGAAAGCCTCAACGCTTCTGCAACTCAAGCAGGCAGGAATTTGGAGAATAAAAGAGCCGGGCCCATCCAGGCACACGCCATGACACCACTGAATCACCATGCACACTTCAGATACAATCTAGAGTTAAGAAACTCACAGGTTTTAGCAGGGCTGAAACTTATGCCAAGCCACCAACAGATCGCTGAGACACCCGAGTGAGCTTCAGCTTGATAGAAAAAGGCTTTGAAGGCAGAGGGTTCTGCTCCAAGGAGCTTCTAAACCTCCCTGTACCCCACAGCCTGCAGAGGGAAGCCAGGGGCTGGATCCAGTGACAGGACAGAGATCAGCATCTTCAACTCTTGCCAGGAGGAAAATAAAAAAAAGGCAGTTTGGGGTTGTTTTTTTTTTTTTGCTTTTGCCCAGCTCAGTGCTCAAGCCTGGTCAACGAGCATCTGGAGAGAAAAATCTGGGAGCAGGAGTTTGCATCTTGAAGATTTATTTAGCTCCTATTAAAGCAGCTGAGCAAAACCCCAGCCAAACTCTGGTGGAACAGCTCTACCATGCTGTGGGAACAGGCTGTAGCTCCTCTCTAAAGATTAATCCTGGCACGGCCCTTTTGCCTAGTTGCAAATCCAAAGCATAATTCTACTGAAAAAGAGATATGCTTGAAAGATGACAGAGCAGTTCACAGCCCCAGACAAACGCATGCGGTAACCAGCATCTCCCTGTCCCGCTACCGCTGTAGGTGACAGACCTCACGCCTCGCACCCAGGGGAGCTCCACATGTCCCAACGTGGGATGGCACTCAGCAGGGCAGTAGCTCTCGGATCTGCTTCTGCCAGCTGACAGGCCCACACGCAGCCAGCTTAATGCTGCTGACACGATGGCATTCAACACATGAATTTCTGGGCCAAAGTGCCTTCACGCCTGGCTCAGCCCACCAGGGACAGCAACAACTCGGAGCTGAGGAGGTCAGTCAATACCTACCAATACTTACAGTACTTTAAACGCTGCTCTTCACATAGAAAAAACCCTCACCCAGTTAATCATCCAATTCCTTCCAGACACTAAAAGTGCTTCACTGCAAGGACAGTTAAATTAAAAGCAATGAATCACACACCCCATCTACGCAAAGCTGCTTTACAGCTACGTACACCAAAGTAGCATCATTCCCAGAAAAAGTCTGATCAGCAAATCACACCTTAAAATTCATTGTGGGATTTATATTTTTCTTTCCTGGAAAAACCTACCACCTCAAAGGCAACAGAAATGTTCAAAGAGATTGGTCCTTTCTGGGGGAGTTTGGGAAGGGCCACAGTAGACAGGACTCCACACCAGCACAGAGAGGAAGTCAGGCTCCTGAAATGCTACAGACATTGGATCTCCTGACACACCGCACATGCGCTCACAGGGCAAAAATCAAGAGAAACTTCTAAGTGCAGGATTCCAGCAAGTCCAGCATCAGCAAGATGAAGATAGTAAACTGCAAGGTAATTCAGGTATTATTCCAGGGAAGGTCAGAGACGGTTCAGGCAGCTGCCCACAAGTATTTCAGCTGGAGAAAAGAATTCATGAGGACTCTCCTCCTCACTAAAACTGGTACCAGGGCTGCAAGCCAGAATACGCTGGTCCCCCTCTACGTAGGGCTGCTGCACGCTGCGCTCGCCAGGAGCAAAATGTCCATCCCTGCAGGCACAGGATCTGCTGGGTGTATGGGTTCTCACACCCCTGGGCAACCAGCTACCGCCTACCCCGTGCTGGCAGCTGCCCAGCCGAGCTTCTGCCTGTGCACCGAAGCCACGTGAGCAGAGAGCGTGCTCTGGGGGGAGCAGCGATGCCGCTCGCCCAGTTTGGTTGTGGGTTTTTTTCCCCCTAAAAAGCACGTGGCTGTTGTCCTCGACACTGGGAAAGACCTTCTGCTGGCCAGTCAAGTCTGGTGACCGACCAAGCCCTTTCAATACAGGATCTCAGATTGCCTCAGGCCCTTTGTGTAACCTATGAAGGACCAAAAGTGTCAGTGCTTCTAATCTACACATCTAATGGGCTAATGCAAAACCAAAACACACAACACAGAAAAGCCAAGCGTGGGACCTACGACAGACAAATATTTGTTCTTTTCTTTAGAAGACTCGCAGGGCAGGAGTCCTGCTGAGACACAAAGTATACTGCATGCTGTAGCACTCCTTTCCAAAAATATCACGTAAAGACGCTTACGTATTACAGATGATTTGGCATCAGAGCTAGGGAGCATCAGTGCCAGCACAGGGTATATGCTAGAAAGATGACTCCGCACAACAGGGTTTTCACATCACCTCAGGCTACAAAGTGCTTACAGGTTGTGTTGGGACTGAGGCTGGCACTGCTCTGACAACATGTATCCGCCATCAGTCCCTGCCCACCCCAGGCGTACAAGCAAGTTCAGCTCACCGCAGGCAGCGTCACCCGCACCTCGCTGCCCAAGCCCAGCACGCCACCTGCGCCAGGTCAGACGGATGGCTCTTCTCGGGTCACGAGGTGGCGACAGGGTAACGCCATAGGCTCAGCAGATCTGATTTTACTGCCTCCCTCTGCTCTATGTGGTGTGAAGACTCAAAAGTCTTCCTGGTCTAGTTTAGAGAGGATGGTGCTTCTGGTTCTTTATTTACCATAGATATCAATAAAAGGCAGGGAAGCCTTCCCACCTCCTCCTCCTCCCCAGCACCACTGGAGAAGCGTATATGCGTTACAGGAAAAGCTTAACAAAGAAATCCTCTTCTCCAGAGCAAAGTCAAGTGCTAAGGGCAGGACTTCAAATGGTCTCATTTCAAATCACTTAAAAGCATTTGCCAAGATCTGCTTGGCCTCCCAGGCTCCCACAGTCACTGCCCCTGCCACCTGAGCGCCCGCCAGGGCAAAGCCACACACCCAATGTAAACGAGCAAGCACAACACACACACAAGCACACGCTGAAAGCCATCCCGGCCTCCTCTGCACATCACAAAGCAGCAGTAAAGGTTTCAAAGCCCAGTTAAGTCCTTTGCATCTCTCCTTCACAGATGACTCAAAAGCAGGGCTAGGAAGCTCTTTTGTACATTCAACTGTAAAACATGTGAGGAAGAGGAGCAAGACAACTCTCCTGATTGTTGCTACTGCCTACAGCAAGTTTTGGTACAGATATCCTCTCTTATAGGCACTCAGTGGGTAAAACGTAGCCACAACAAACTTGCCATCAAAAATCTTTCCAGTCAGCATTTTTTGGGCAGCTTTGGAATCACCAGCATTTGCATATTCAACAAAGACCTGAAAGAGAGAGAGGAGAGATAGGACTTCCAGTGCAGCTTGCCACCCATCCCCTCCCACCCCTGCAACCAGGGAAACAGGTCCCGAACACATTTTTCCCCCCTCTATCCTCGGTTGAGCCCAGAGCAGTGGGGCTAAAAAGGAAGGAGCTGCACCTCTGCACTGGAGTTTCACCGCTTGGTCCTCATTTATAAGGGCAGCATATTTGGTGAGGTGGGAGAAAGTATGATGAGGCTCTACATCCTCAACATCTGATCTCCTGCTCACTGGCTTCACCCCCTCTAAAGCTGTTTGGGGACCTTCCAGGTTAGGCAACCTTACATAACCAGGAAGGAACCTGTGCTGTCCTTCAAGATAATTCCCAGCTATTTTTAGCTCTGTCATCAGCCAGGAGATTGCCAGGTGCTGAGCAGCAGTCCTGCAGCACATGGAGCGTATACACAGCCTCTTCCCTCCGTTCACTTACTTGGCCTTTACCAGGATTCTCCTTTGGAATAAGCAAAGAAACCACCGGTCCGTATTTCTGACACTCCTCTCTTATGTCTTCCAGGATATCTGAGAAAGAAAAAAGCTGGTTTTCTTTCGCTTCACAAACTAGGATGAGCCAAGAAACAAATGCAGGCGAGATGAACACACCAGGAACACTCAGTCAACAGATAGTCTTTTCCTCTCAATTTAAAATAAACAATAGAGAGGTGCCATGGCTGAAACTGACACTGCTTAATGGCTGCATAACGAGATGAAGTGTCCGAACTAAGGCTCAGGAACACAGACCTGCAGGCAGTGAATCCCTGACAGCAGGGCTTGGAGCACGCGGACAGTCCCTCTGCTTGCACACAAAGCCCACCCTTCCAGCAACTAAAACATTTGGGATTTGTAAGTGGCTTTTTTTTCTTTTTTCTTGGTTACAGCACTTGGAGGAGGGGAACTAAAGCAGCTGCCACAAACCCTTCTTTATGTGAGCAGAACCCAGCCTTTTAAACTCATATCCCCAGAGCTCTCTTGCTTTTGCCACTCACATGGATTTGAGAGCAAGCAGAAATGCAAATTCCACTGACATGCCTTGCCACCTACTGCATATAGTTTTTGCTACGGTTTAAGAACTCAAATGAGATATTTCAGTTCTCTGCTGAGATCTTGGATATGTTCACTAGCAAACTTTTGAGGGTCTCTGCTACTGGGCTACAGAGTCCTGTGCATGTCCAGCAGAAGCTCAGAGCCACAAACACATTATGAGGTCTGCAGGCATTTAACCACAGAAGAAAATCAAAATAAACCTTTTTTTTTTAAATCTGGGATCCTTCAAGAACTCACTACAAGCTCTGCTTTCTGTCTCAATCTTTTAGTCTATTCTGTGTTGGTGCAGTTGACCCACTTGGTACCAAATCTCAGCTGAGGACCTCTCTGCTGTTCTTGCGCTTATTAATCGCTCTTCTGCTTGCTCTCGCATTGCCAAAGCCAAACAAAACAGACTCTGTAAGACAATATCGCTATATGAGAATTGCACAGCTTGCACCAACCTTCATATTCTTCTTCGCACTGCAGAGAAGCATCACTTAGAACATTTAGCAGCCTCAGCACAGGCGTGGGGAGCATCACCAAATCTTCGATATGGGGAGCTGTTTGACACCCACAGAATTAGAGAAAAAACAAGAAATCAAAGTCCAAAGGAGCAAAAAAACAGGAAGTTGACTCAATACGCACTGCCATACACAAGCACTTACTGCTCTTTGCAGTATCAGTTTTTCTTCTCTCCACTATTACCTGCATTTACAGCTTGCATTCTCTGTTTCCAACTTATCTTCACTTGTGCACCAGCTCTTCCAGAGTTCAGTGCACTCTGCCGTTATACTGAGACCAACACCTGAAACTGCTTTTAAAATTACAAAGCTAGCAGAAATGAATACTAGAGTTATGTCTACTCAGCTCAGATTCAGAAATTGATGTGCCCTCAAGAGCTACGACAGTTGAGCAAACTGCCCCGTATATAGGGAGATGCAAGAAGATGAAAGAACTACTCTGCAACCTGCCTCTCCTGTCACTTCTACCAGACAAGATGAAAACGGGCCAGCTGGTTTCTGTAACTCCAATTCTTAAGCTATGCTAAGGCACAAGCCTCAGCACTCTCTAGGATATCTTTCCCTTCCCCCCTTCAAAATCCAACCGCAATGCACTGGTTTGAAGACCGCCATACAATCTTGCAACAGAAATGGGGAAAACTATGTAGTTCTTAAACAACGCAGTGCTACAGAACAAGGCATGGCCACGAGAGGGTGGCCACAAAGTGGGTGAGCAGTGATCCTGTACACAACTTTACAGGAGCAGAAATAAAGCCCGCTGCCACAGGGCAGTTGGGTCTATAAAACAAGCAGCTCCAGTATGGCCTGGAACAGGGCAGCACAGATACTACTGTGGAAGAAGGAAACAGCCAAGGTGGACAGACTAACGCCAAACAATGAGCCACATCTGAGAGGACACCCAGTCCTCTAGAAACTCAAAGCAGCAGGGACGGTGTCACTTCTCCAGGGAAAAAAGCTTGATTTCATGTTCCTGAAAGGAACTGGCAGGCCAGTCGTGAATTTAAGACCTGGGAGCCCAACTTGCAGTACTTGGAGAGTGTTAATGTTTTTATTTGTATTGGCAGCTAGAGCAGCCAAACACAATAGCAGTACCTCACAGTTCTCCTACCAGACAGTGAGACAGGGGAGAGAAAAGGGAAGAAATGGCTCCAATTCTCCAGTCTGAGCCTTCTGACTACGTGTGCAAAGAGAGCAGGCTATTATTTCCTTGGAAATACTTTTCCAGGCTAAGCACACAATACGTACGAGGAAGCTGACGTCTTTGCCAGGCACTGACACAGAAGATGTTGATTTCATAATGCAAGAGGAGATGACAGACAAGCACACACGCTATAATCTCCTACTGCCTGAAATGGAAGAGTCCTTCTGAAAAGCATAGAGTATGAAAGGCCTTATCAGTCTAGACGATGCCCAGACAGCACTCAGGGACAGCCCTTCGAAGAAAGGTGCTGCATTCAGATAACCAGGCATGTTCCAGCTCCAAGCGAACCTCTGGGAGCATTCTTCCACCAGACTGCTGGCAACCAAGAGACAACATCAGATGAACCGAGGACTGAAAGAACATTTAAGCGTCACTTTGGTTTTCTGTGCTGCCCCTTTTATTCAAGTAAGTCTGTCCTTCATTTCACACGTCTTTTTTCAGAAAGGGAGGCAAACCAACTCCTAGGACTCAGAGCCATCTAGTCTTCCTGTAACCAAGTGACAAACGCATTTTTTGCAATACCCTCCTGCCCTGGCAGGTACTTTCTGCGCAGCCCTTCTGCTCCTCTTCAAAGTGCCAGGTGATATCAACCTCACTGACAACACAGAGCCTGCAAGCAGCTCAGGAAAGAAGTTGATGAACTGGAAAGTCAAGACTCGGCTGTAAATGACAAGGAAAGCCATTCTCAGCTGTCTCTGCTCTAAACAGAAAAACCGTGTCCAAGTGAAAGGCAATGACAGATTATTTTCTGACTTCCTAAGAAAGCTACAGTAAATGCTTCTTTGTGCAGACAAGCGTATGTACAAGTTTGGCAAAGAAGAGAACCAGCAGAGAGAATTAAGTAAAATGGAAGCTGTTATACAAACATGTAGCACTAACCACAGAAGCACCTTCTGAGGTACAGTTAGAGGTCTGTGTGTTGAAAACCAGACCAGAAAGCACTGCCAATATACTACTCCCTCTGCTCTAAAGCAATATTGGCTGCAAGGTTCAGCCACAGAAGGTGGCTTTGATTACAACAGTCCCAGTTTCTGAGATGCAAGAGAAGTCTCAAAACAGGAACGAGTTTGTTACCTTTGCCTAATACACAGGAATACCAGTATCTTGACGTGACCTCAAGAGGCAATACTTAACAACCTTCACTGCAAGGTACACCAAGCAACTTAAGAAAAGCAGGGGTAAGACTCAAGGGAAAATGCTAGCCCAGCCAGCAGCTGGATGCCTGAAGAATTAATTTATGCTGCAGACAAGCTGGATGCAGAGCTCTTCACTAGTGTTCTTGAAAGCAGACATGCTCTGGAGAATGCTACCACATTGCTTTTGGAACAGAAAACAGGGAGGGATAGGAGCCTAAACAGGGCAGTCTCAGCCTATCTTTTGCTGATAGCCTGCAACCCGCACCGGGGTGGTCCTGGGGAAACACCGCCATTTTATTAAATTGAAGACAAAGTGCCAGATGAAAGCGACAGTGACATCTGTCCGCAACCTGCCACACAGGCACCCGAAGAGGCAGGTCAGTCCCTGCAAAAATAGGCTCGGACCACAAGAACACACTCGGACTATTCGACCTACACAGAGAAGGCGGCAGCAGATGCTACCACCAGCCACTGCCCTAGTCGCTCGCATTCCTGGCTTCTGAACTGGGAAACACTTGGTGTAAGAAAAACCATCCACTCACCATAAATAGCACTGCACTCTTCAAAAGCATCTTAATGGTCACAATATTAGGTAAGTACCTTGGTTATTTCTGGGCAGAATTTAATGGGAGTCCAAACAGAGAAAAGGGACAGCCTGCAGGGCGAGAAGGGCAGGACGGCACCGAGAGCACAGGCATCGCTCCGACCTGCCTGCTGTGGTACCGCAGAGGGCTGGCGAGCGCCGCAAAGGGCGAAGGAGCGGCAACGAGGCCAGAACCAGAAACAACACAATTTAACTACACTCTGCGCTGCTTCCAGTACATGCCGAGAAAGCCGTGAGCGGGGCTGATGTGCACAGCTTACCAAAGGGAATGCTGAAGAACGGGCTGCATAAAGCCTTCTCAGCGGAGGCTCGCTTTCCTTGGTCACAATGAAGCATGCTGTAAGAGAAGACACACCTTTATGATCTTGCACGTGACATTCCTGCATCGACAAATTCAACTTAGGCTGGAAGCCAGTACAGAGGAATACCCTATCTCTGGGGTGCTTATGGTACAAAGTGAAGAGTGAGAAGCACGTATTGCAATCACAGCTGAAGCATACCAGAAAGATCCCCTGAAAGCATTTTGGGTACGTGGTACAGTAGGCTTTCCTTCTCAATGTCTCTCAGCACCATGATGGAAGTTGCTCACTCAGAAGTTCATGTGGAACATGGCATGTTCCACCTCCACCTCCCCAGGCCATGCAGCCCACGTCTCAGGCACGCATGCAGTCTCATGAAAGTGATCACGCTGCAAGGAGCTCCCACATCTTTCCACAAATGGGATTCAAAGCAGCTAATAGCCCAGGGCTTGCCTGAGAACATCCCCTACTCAGCTTTACCAGTGGCTCCCGATGCTATTTCTGCCAAGTTGTGTCCTCATTCACTCTGTAGCCTCAGAGCAGAGTCACAGGACAGCGAAAACAATCCCCTCGGCAGACCTCTCAGTAGAGAGCTGCACAAGTGCATTTGGATCTTGACAGCAGTGGAGAAGCAGCACTGTTTGCCCCCTTCCCTTGCATCTGACAACGCTCCCCTAAAGCAGCAAAGTCTCCAGTCTTCTCCAAATATAACCTCATTGGCGGGAAGTGCAAAGAACTGAACCAGCAAGTGATTAACATCATGACTGATATTCTTTACGTGCTTACTCCAAACTGCGCCAGAATCAGAGGAGCTGAAGCATCTTTGCTAATGGTTGCACTTGTCACTGACACAGTGGCAGGGAGATTAAAAAAAAAAAAAAGTGTTAGGTGTGGGCTCTAAGTTACCAAGAGCAGGGCATAAGACTTTACAGACCATATCTTTAAGCAACAGTTAGTAAACATGGTAAGATACCTTTTGATAAGGTCTCTGAGGTGATAAGCTGGAATGGCTGAATTAACCACCCCTTCACTGGCAAATATGCGATCAATGATGGCAGAACTGTTTGTCTGGAAAGAAAAAGCAGCAGTGCTTAGGGAGGGGAAAATAAGACCAATGCAAAGCTTGCAATATCTCATCATTTCCTGGACTGGATGCAGAGGCTCCAGTACCACGGCATGTTGTGAGAGATCCCCGATGCTCAAGCCTCACAGGTTAAACCAGCAGGCCCACATCAGATGAAGTTTTTCCCATTTGCCTGTGCAAAAGCTGGAAATTTCCATGTGCAGGCAAATTTGCTGTTACTGTGGACATCATGATGCTGAAACGATACTCTTAGTAGGAAGGGGAACACAAAATTATTTCATGCAGAACAGGGGACAAAGTCAGGCTCCAGGCTCACAACACAGAGCCTTCCTCTTGTTTTCACAGGATAAAGACTTACGAGAAGACCCCCAAATTAGAGCTAACGTTAGACTAAAACCAGCAAATAATTCCGCTGTCACTGTGCTGCTGAACTAGCTGGCAGCCATCAGCCATCCATTTCATTCTTCCTTCTGTGCCGCACTACAGCCAGCGCAACTCACTTCCCAAATCTTGGCAAAACACAGGCTCCAAACACAGACTCCTGGAACCCTCAGCTTTCAGTAACCTGAACACAGGCAGCATTCAGACACGCCAGTCCCACAGGGCAGGTGGGTCTTTAAGGCTCTGGAACCTTAACTCTCAAGGCAATAGGATTAGACAAACATCCTGGAAGCACTCGCTAGTTGCCAGGTGCTACCTCACAAATCCAGGTTACAAACAAGAAGCAGGACGACTCGTTCGGTGCAAGCAAGAATGCCCGCAGCAGCTCTCACTCACCTTCCATTCCTGAGATTGGACTGTATGTTTCAGTTTCATTCCTGAGAACATCTCCAGTAAAACGATTCCCAGACTCCACAGATCCACAGCAGAGGTACACTCCGTCTCACTCTGGAGCCCTGCCTGCGCCAGGCAGTTCTGCAGTTCTGCCTCTGGAGCCCGATACCCGTCTGTTTGAATATATTTCACATCCTACGGAAGATCAAACACACGGAGAAAGTTAACTTTCCAGATTCGGGTTCTCCACTCTGTCCTTAAATCAGTTCACAGACATCCTTCCAAATCGGTCACCAAAATACTATTGCTAAATCGACAGAAAGCATTGTGCAGCCAGACGTGTTAGGCAAGCAGTTCAACTCGCTATACTGCTGGGTTGATGAGGAAAACAACAAGACTGTCTGGAAGAGAAAACATCTCCCAGCAGAACAGCAGGCATCCCACTAACACCTGATCTCTCTGAAAGACAGCACTGCTGGGAGGAAGAGGCTGGATGTCACCGCTGACTGGCCCATTAACCTCTCCTAAGCGCAGAAGATGCTAGAAGTTTCAGGATAAGGGTCGAACACCCACATCGGCTGCACGAGAGCACAAACAGCCTGCTCTGAACAGTGAGGATCGGTAACAGCTGCCATTATTCAAGTACTGATATTCTCTGGAACAAAACATTAAAAAAATGAAGCAGGCACCTAACACTCAGACACGGAAATCATCAAAGACACTTCCCACGCACTTCTTCCTTCTCTCCCTCGCAGCCAGAAGCGCTGCAGCAATCAATACCTGCCCAGCTGCCGCAGCTGGCAGAGTGAAATAAAATGCCCACATGCTGCCTGCTTAAAAGAAAACAGGAAATTACAGAATGGCACAACCGCTGGCTGGAGGGGCTGCTCTGAAGGTCTCCAGTCCAGCCTCCTGCCCACAGCCAACAGCCGCTCGGTCAGCTGTGGCTTTGTCTAGCCAAGTCTTGTAAGTCTCCAAAGACAAACTGCATGCTGCATCTTTTTAACACGGGAGGGCTCGTTTTAGACACGCTGATGCAACTCAAGGAATGACAGAAGAGTATGCAAGCCTGCTTCCCGGATAAGGCACAGGATTGGGAATTCTTACCAGGGGAATATATTTAAACCAAAATTATCTGGTTCTCTGATTGAAAATAAAGTTTACAGAAGACATTTTCAGACAGAGCTCAAAAGTGGTTTAGGAAGTTAAAAAAAATTGATACACAAATTGCTCATCAGCATCCCTCCCCCTATCAGCAAAGAGCAGAACCTCTAGCATGGCAGAAGCAGCAATTTAGCAGCCCCACTAAACAACATTCAGAGATAGAGAAAACACTGTGGTCAATGCCACAAGCAAGAAGAGTGAGAAGGAATTTCCCTCCTACCACCTAAAGCATTTTGAGAGATGTAAGTGGTTGAAACCTTGCTCTATGTACAGCCATTCTCTGTTAAACAGTAACGGCAGGAAAAGTTATGCAAGGACAAGCTCAGCAGGGCTGTCACAAATAAAAGTCTTGACTCAGATAAGGAAATCATGCACGTGTGCTGCTGCCCAAGGCAGGGGTGCTGAGGGGAAGCTGATACCCGGTGCACGTTCAAAGCAGGGTCAGAAGATTCGCCCATATAGCCAGCATATTTCTGAGAACGGGCAAAGGAAACTCAGCTCCCAAAAAGCGGATTGGAAGGAACCATAGAAGGAAACAAAACACCTGATCAACTATTATGAGGCAACTCACAGAGCAAGCAGCAAAACACAGACCTGATTAAAAAAAAATAAAATATCTGCATTAGACATGGGACACCTGGAGAATATTTTTTTGCTGATAGACAGCAACAGATTACCAGTACAAACCAGCGTTCCGCCAAGAACGTGGGAGAACTGAACAACAGCATGGAGGAGTTAAGAAGTACAAACATCAAAACCAGCTCCTGTACCAAAGAATTCACAGACAGGTCACCCACACAAGCCTCTGGCATTCACAGATCAGTGGGCTGCACCGTCAATACCAGGTAAACCAGTAAGAAAAGTATATGAATTTAAAACCTCTAAATGAGAACAGTGCATGGAGTTAGGGACAAGCCAGGACAAGGTCTGCACAGAAAAATCATAGCTCATTTACTAGACTTAACTGTCCCATCACGCACTGATTAAAGGCAAATTTGCAAAGAGGCTACCTGATGAAAACGCTTTACCCATACCCCTCGCAGGCCTTTACTGGGAGAGGCGAAAGGAAGATCTATCAAGCCAACAGCAGAACCTCCCGAGTCTCTCATCAGGCTCGTCATGAGGCTTTCATCAGAGGCCACGGAAGAGATTAAAAAGGGCAAGGACAAACGTACAAAATCCAGTATCACCAAAACCAAGAAGTGACAGCATGAAGAGGGAGTGAAAGCCCAGCAAATGGGAAACAGAGAGTAGAACAGGCCGAGATCTGCCTGTGTCAGTAAAGAACCGACACTGCCTACCCAGAACCAAAGCAACCATTTCATCAACTTAATAACATGGGAAAGAAACACCCAGACTTCCTGAAAAAGGGAAACTGCTGAAGATAGGATGAAAGTAAAGACAAGCACAAGGACACCGCCAGAGATAACGCAATTGACTGGGCAGGCTGATGGTGACGCCTGGATTACTGCTACATACGATAAGGAATGATAAAAGGAAATTCTACAGATCTGGGTGCTCCCACTCGTCTGACCACATGAAAACTAGCAAACTTTCCAGGAAGCTGAGACACCACTTTTTTTTCAGTGCATCATTAACTTTGGAATTCGTGGTCATGTGTAGCACAAAGGCTAAGACATCAACAGAAACCAGAGACACGCAAGAACGGCAACATGAGCTTTTGTTTCTGGGGCCAGACAACATTTTAGCCTTTTCCAGGAAACCCTCAGCACCAGCTCAGCTACTACTCTCAGCAGGTCACGTTGACTCCCGCACTCATGAGCCGAAAGCATCACAGACCCACACAACTCAAAACAGAGCCAACTGCTTCGAGAGCGGCACGTTCCAAACCTGATTCCCCTCTTTGAAGCTAAGTCCAAAGTCAATGAGCTTAAAGCACTCCTCCTCTGCGCTCCACAGGATGTTGCGTGGCTTGAGGTCTGCGTGCACGTAGCCTTTGTGGTGCAGGAAAGCCAGAGCTTCGAGAACATCTCGGGCACAGTGCTGGATCATCCACATGGAGCAGCCCTGGTTGCTGGAGTGCAGCAGCAGCTCAGACACACTGATGTCCAGAAGCTCCAATAGGAGACAGCGAGATGGGCCATTCGCAGAGTAGTGGTTGGTGAACACGCCGTACAGTGTCACTACGGTGAGACACAGTGACAGGCATTGGTAACGAGCAATTACACAGTCATCACACTCCACTGCTGCCCAGAAGACCACAAAAGCTGCAGGAGGCAGCTCATCTCTTTTCCAAAGAATGATATTCAGAGACGGAGAACCGAACTTCAGAGGGAAGCAGCAAGGGAAAACCAGCCATGTCACCCCTACAGCCTTTGGGGGACAGGGCAGTCTCACAACACCCCACCACAGAATGTGGGTTGGAAGGGACCTCTGGAGACCATCTAGTCCAACCCCCCTGCCACAGCAGGGACACCTACAGCACGTTGCACAGGACGGCATCCAGGGGGGTTTTGAATGTGGGAGACTCCACCACCTCTCTGGGCAGTCTGTTCCAATGCTCTGCCACCCTCAAAGGAAAGAAGTTCCTCCTCGTGTTAAGATGGAACTTCCTATGTTCAAGTTTGTGCCTGTTACCTCTTGTCCTATCACTGGGCACAACTGAAAAAAGACTGTTCCCACCTACCTGGCACCCTCCCTTCAGGTATTTATAAGCATTGATAAGATCCCCACTCAGTTGTCTTTTCTCTACACTAAAAAGATCCAGGTCCTGAGCCTTTCCTCATAAGAGAGATGCTCCAATCCCCTAACCATCTTTGGCTCTGCTAAAGCGGTAAGGCTGGGTGCCTCTGCTCAGATGGACAATCTCCAGGATGTGGATAAGCAGATCCTGGTGGGTAAAACGGTGGTAGTACCACTTTTTTGGGGACACGTCAATCTCTTCCTGTGACAACCTAGTGTGACAACCTGAGCTCTGCCTGGGTGAACCTGGGGGCTTCCAGCAGCCGCCTCTGACACGCAGGCTTCCTCCCTTCCCAACCTCATTCCCACCCACGCAGGCAGCCCAGGGGGTCCTGCCAGAGCCGGGCAGCCACCCCCGCACCGCTGCCCCATAGGATCCTGCTGGGGTGGCTCTGGCAGCCCTACCCAACAGAGGACGTTGGGGCGCCCTGCCTGGGGTGACCTACTCTGCCTACCAAGGGGGGCGACCCCATCTCCTGCCCACCCTGGGGAGGTGACCGGCAGGCCCCCAGCCCAGGGAGGGGGTGGGGCAGCCAGCCCTGCCTGCCCCTGGGCAGGGGGGGGGGATACCTGGGAGCACCCCGCTGCAGGCAAGCTGCTTTGGGGTGCCCAGGCAAGGGGCCCCCCCTCAAAGCTGCCCTCCCAGGGGTGCCGATCCAAGGGGCACGCTGGTCTGGGGGTCTCCAGCCCTGCCCACGGGGGTCAGTTTGGGGGCGAGCGAACCCATATTCCCAAAGGAGTTGGGGATCCTCCCCCCGGGGGGGGGGGCTGGTTTGGAGACACCAGTTTGCCCTGGGGGAGACTGCCTTGGGGGGGGGGGGGGGATCGGTATAGGGGATAGGGGGTGCGTGGTTTGGGTGCCGGGGTGGTGGTTTGGGGAGTGGGCGGGTGGGTTATGGGGGGGGGGGAGGGGGGGGGGGGGGGAATGCCCAGGCTGGAGGACGAACCGGTCTGGGGGGGTGGGGGGGTGGGGGTTGCGGGGGGCCGTTACCGATGTTGCGGTGCCCGCGGAGGCTCTCGAGCGCGGCGCGCTCCTTGCGGAAGCCGTACTCGGCGCAGTCGGCGGCGGGCGGGCGGGCGCCGGGGCGGCGCGCGGGGCCCGGCCGCGGCGGGGGGCGGCACGAACTCCTTCACGGCGCCGGGGGGGGCCCGCGGGTCCCCGCAGCAGCGCACCCGGTAGACGGAGGCCGAGGAGCCGCTGCCCAGCGGCGCCTGCACCTCCCACAGCCGGCCCAGCGCCTCCAGCAGCGGCGCCGCGCCCCCACACGCAGCCCGACATGGCGCCGCCTCGCCTCACATCGCCCCGCTGCCGCCGCCGCGCCGCCGCCGCACCGCGAGCCCCACCGGCCTCGGGACGGGCCGCCGCCGCGCTCCGGCCGCCATGACACCGGAAACGGGGCGGGGCGGGGGGCGGCCCCGCCCGCAGGCCCCGCCCCTACGGCGGCGCGGGGCGGAGCCGGCGGCGGGGCGGGGCCCTCCGGGGGGCTTCGGTCACCTCGGACGTGGGGCTGGTGGGGGTCCGTCGCCTCAGCACCCCCGGGGAGGCCGTCCCCTCGGCCCGGGGGCTGGCGGGGGCTCGTCCCCTCGACAACCCCGGGGGACCGTCCCCTCAGCCCCGGCCCTGACAGCGCGTCCCTGTCCCCTCAGCCCGGGCACCCGCCGGGTGCCCCATCCCCTCAGCGCCAAGCACAGCAGGGCAGCCATGTCACCCTCTGGGCCTGGGCACCGCCGAAGCCCCCCCAGTGTCCCCCAGCTCCCTGTGGCCGTGCCACTGGGCCTGGCTCCCGGGACGGGGGTGCCCTTTGCAGGCGTCAGGCCTCCGTTAGCGCTTTTTGGGGATATTTCCCTTAACCCCACGGCTTTGAGACGGCAGACCCCGGCGTCTTATGCGATCACCCCAACGAGGCCGGGGCTGGAGGGCGGCTTTCCCCGGCACCCCTCAGCTGCAGGGGGCTGCCGCCTCGCTCCTCCGCTCTGCAGCCCCCGTGCAGGAGCGTCCAGCAGGTCCCCGGCCTCGGCGGGGGGCTTCGGGGCTATGCCGAGCTGGTGCAGGCGGTCCCCTCCCATCAAGGGACTGCTACGTGTCAGTGGGTAAAAAAGAAAAGAAAAAAAAAAAGATTTATTGTGCAATCTGCATCTTTTATCCCAAACTATGCATTACCCTAGACAACATAAATAGAGGGACTGGACCAGCAGTGAGGTTCCCTTGTGATCCGCAGGGCTGGAAGATGCTGGTTGCTCAGAGAGGGGCTACAAGCCCTTGTTTCCATCAACATATACAACGCCATGTAGGTCTAGGCAGCATACACATATACATACTCATACAGGTTTGTGTTTGTGGCGTAGCATCGGCCATGCACAGCATCATCATCACATTATACACAGGGTGTGTTATACCTCAGCACCGACCGCCAGCTGGCCGCGGGCTCTGCACAGCTCTGGCGTCTCCTTTGCTCCCGAGCGGGGCCTCCCCGGTGGCCGAGCACTGCAGAACCCTGGCACCCACCACGCTGACGGGCAAGGAGGGACAGTGGTTTCTCCCAGGGCAAAGGGATCTCTCAGGCCCCCGACCTCCCTCCTTCAGCAGGACCACAATGTGGTGGAAGACCTTTCTTCAGCCCAACTGCCCTGTGTGGCCCAGGAGAAGCTGCGAGCAGAGGTGCCCCATCCCTGAGCCCCTAGGCTCCTCCAGTCCAAAACTGGTCTTTGGAGCTTTTCCTCTCAAAACCACCTTTGCGGTGAGGGTGCGCATAAAAGCTCTAAGCAAAGTGCCATCTCACAGCTGCTTCCTTGCACCAGCCCAGGCTGCTGGCCAGGCTGGCTAACCTCTCCTGTAATTCATGGGAAAAACAATCATAGAACAGTATCAGAAGACCACATTGCTTCTTGCGTCCTAGTCTCACAAAGACATCACCATCCCAGGAAATAAAGGAGAGTGATGGTGCTGGCCCACATGGAGTGGCCTGTCTGCCTGGGCAGGTCGGTCTGGTCCACGGTGGCCAGGGTGAAACCAGGAAACAAGCGGAAGCTGGAGGGGGTCTTACAGGGAGCCTGACTCGCTGCCAGAGCCCACTGGCCAGCAGCCATGCAGCCCCAGGCATCCAGCCCTGCTCCCTGCCAGAGCCCCTGCCGTGAGGGGGTCTCCTATGGCTGGGGCTCCGCTGCAATGAGAGATGGCACTGGGAGGATTAATGCCAAGGGGTTGGCACCTGGAGGAGGCCTTGGGGACATCTGCCAACCCAGCTCCCTGGCACCGGGGCACTAGGGCTGGGTGAACCTGCTGGCACACTGGGATGGGGTATCTCAGCGAGCACACGATGTAAGCTGAGACATGCTCTGGGCTGGGGCAGGCAACTCAGATGTAGGGAACTGTGGGGGACACTTGTGGGACACTCGCCCCATCACAGCTGACACGGTTGGAGGCAGGCTGACATTTCTGCACCCATGCATAAGGACCCAGGCTGCTGAGCAAGCCCACCCTCGGTCCTCAGCTCAGCGTGGCCCCTGGCTGCAGACAGGATGGTGGCACCTTGGCAGGTCAGGAGCTTTGCAATGACGGGTGAAGGGGCCTGGGATAGGGCTGCAGAAACCGTTGGCAGGACAGGCTGTTACCCTCCTGGGAATCAGGGGAGAAATGTGGTATCATGGCTCCCCACCCCCCCTGCTGGGGCAGCAATGGCTCCTACCATCCTGCGGTTCCCCCCTCTCCAAAATAATGACCCCAAAACCAGCAAGTAGCAGTGAGAGACGTGTTTGGGAGAGCCAGCCCCCACAGTGCCCCCATTGCGGCTCCCCCACTGCTACTCGAAGGACAGCAGGTCAGGATGGGGCCCGTCCACCTCCCGGCCAGGGGTGCACGGCTCTGGTCGCCCCGTGCTCCCTGGTGGCTCATGGTCCAGCCCTGGTCTCCGGGAGGGCTTCTCCATGCGGGGTGAGGTCTCGGTGGCCCTCTCGCCTGATTGCCACTGGCTCTCCAGGCTGCCCTTATGGATGAGGTCAGGCACAGGGAGGACAGTGGTGGGCTGGTCCCCGCTCGGCTCTAGAGTGCCGGTCATGCTGGGGACCCCAGGGCGTTCTGGAGGGGATGGGTCCCTCGTCCCCAGCCACTCCTCTGCGGGGTCGGGGTGGGCTGCGGGAAGTTCAGGGGGCTCCTCCATGCTGCTCCTTGGGCTGGTCTCTGCCGGCTGCGGCGCGATGAGCATGTCCTGTGGGGTCTTCAGGGCGCGCGGTGTCCGCTTCTTGGTGATGGGGGGTGGAGGGTCCAGCCGGGGAAAGGTGTCCAGCGCCACAGCTCTGCAAGCACAGAGGAACAGTGACATGCAGCCCACACTGGGGCCCCTCCAGCCTGTCCCAATGGCCCTGCCGCAGGGTGCATGCCACCGGGACACTCACCCATCCTCGCTGGCTGGCTGTCCCGTGCCCAGCATGGCCCCAGCGCTGGCATTCACCTCCATCACCCCCACGCTGGGGATGCTGGTTGGCTCCTTGCGGCGCAGGAGGTCATTCACTTTGGCCCCCACAGCCTTGCCCAGGTTGCGGAGGTGCTGGCTGCCAGCGGGGCGGGAGGGCTGCAGTGGGGCACCCGCCATGGCGGGGACATGCTGTGGCCGCGGGGTGGGTGCCGTGCTGGCGCTGGCGTTCTCAAACATGCTCTGGTCCACTGGAGGGGGAAAGGGAACAGAGATGGGGCGTAAGCCAGGCTGGAAGGGGGACCCCGGCAGGGACGGCATGTCCCAGAGCTGCCCATCAACTCCCAACCCAGCAGCATGGGGGATGCAATTTGGGGGACAGGGAGGCTGCTCATGCAGCCCCGCAGAGGCTGTGGGTAGCCGGGCCATGCCAGGGCTGTGCAAGATGGGGACAGCATGGAGCGAAACAGGGTAGCAGTGAGCCCAGGTGTCATGGTTTCAGCTGGGATGGAGTTAACTTTCTTCTAGCAGTTGGTATGGGGCTATGTTTTGGATTCAGAATGAGAGTGATGTTGATAGTGCACTGATGTTTTTGGTTGTTGCTAAGCTCTCAAGGCCTTTTCTGCTCCTCACACTGCCCTGCCAGCAAGTAGGCTGGGAGTGCACAAAAAGCTGGGAGGAGACACAGCCGGGACAGCTGACCCCAAATGGCAAAAGGAATATTCCATACCATACGACGTCATGCTCAGTATATAAAGCTGAGTGAAGAAGAAGGAAGGGGGGATGTTCAGAGTTATGGTAGTTGTCTTCCCAAGTAACCACTATGTATGATGGAACCCTACTTCCCTAGAGATGGCTGAACACCTGCCTGCCCACCCATGGGAAGTAGTGAATGAATTCCTTATTTTGCTTTCCTTGTGTGAGCAGCTTTTATTCTACCTATTAAACTGTCTTTATCTCAACCTACGGGCTTTTTCTCGCTTTTACTTTACTGATTGTCTCCCTCATCCCAACTTGGGGGGGAGTGAGCGAGCGGCTGCGGGGTCCTAGTTGCTGGTTGGGGTTAAACCACGACACCAGGGCTCCACGCTGGCACTGCCAACACACCGAGAGCATCTCTTACCTGACACCGAGCAACTTGGGAAGCAGGTTGTGGAAAGAAAGAGAGAGAGAGAGAGGATTTACCAAGGGAATGGCAAAGGGACAGTGGGCCTGTGCCTTCCACCTGGGCGAGGTGCACTGCCGACCCCCTGCCCAGACCTGCCATGCCACCCGCGGAGACGGGACTTACGTGGGGCCCTTATCAGCCAGGCACCCACGAGCAGCGGGGGTTCTCTGGGGGCACCCACAGCCTGGGCTCTCCACTGCCCACCCCACCAAGGCTCCCTCTCCAGCCCAGGCTGGCTGTTGCCTTGCACTGGCCAAGCTCCCCAGAGACCCCGGGGGCTGAGCCCACTGCCCAGGAGCATCCTGCTGTGCACCCTACACACGGGTGACATCAGCCCTTTGTGACATCAGCAGACGACGGCTCGGGTACCATGGCACAGGAGCCACACACCGGCTACGCAAGGGTGATGAAGAGCTTTGTCCTGTCCACCGTTTCCACTGGGGCCATGCCCCGCGGCACCAGGACAAGAAGCCCGGAGGCCCCGTGCCCCTGGGGCCCTGCCAGCCTGCCTGGTGAGCCTGGTGCTCGCCAGCTGCGCCCAGGTGGGTCGCGCAGGCAGCCGGCACTGCCTGTGGGGAGGGCTCCCCCTCGCACCCCCTGGGCACGGCCACGGCACCGCTCAGCCTCCCGCAGCGCAGCGAGGGCCTGTGCGCAGACAGGCTGTGGGGGGGTTTAGCTGAGCATATCCTCCTGCACGAGTAGGGAAAGGGGACCGGGAACACCCACGGCAGTGGGTGCTTTCTGGGGACATGGCGGGGAGGGGTCCTGCAGTCACACCCCACCTCTGAGCTACACCGGTTTCTCCCCCATGTCTTCCCAGCAGGAATCCTCAAAGCTCTGGGTGCTGCCCCCAGGAGCGCCAGCTTGCCCCCCCTGTGCCAGTGCAGCTCTCCGTGGGACGGCTCCAGTGGGCTGCCGGGTGAGCCTTGTGCTGTGCCGGTGCCTCGGTGCCTGCCAGCATCCCGCACCCATCTCTACCCCTGCATCCCGTGGAGGGAGGGATGGTACCCTCCACACTGGGGAAATGTACTGGAGCAGAGCCAGCCACCTCTGCATCCCATGGAGACAGAGAGGAAGGGTCCCCAGCACCGCTGCCAACCCCATGGGGGACCGGGCTCTTGCAGGGACCCCCGACTCACTACAGACCCTTCCCTCCACAGCCCCGCTGGGCAGTGAGCTCCCTGCCTGTGCCTGCACCATCTACCGGCCCTGGTTCTCACCCTACAGCTACTTTATGTGTACCGATGGAGCCGCCCAGCAGCACCCGGACAGCCTCTCCTCCAGCCTGGCTGCCAGCACCCAGGAGCCCGAGGAGCTCGATGACCTCTCAGAGATCGTTTGCTCCTCCTCTGGCTCCTCAGACAAGCCTCAGCCCCCTGAGAGGGACAGTCCCACCAGCGGCGGAACCAGCATCACGGTGCGGGACATCCTCGCTGCTTCCCAGCGGCAGCCAGTGCCTCAGTGTGGCTACCAGTGCATGTCATGCTGCCGCGTCTTCCCCACGCTGTGGTCGCTCAAGATCCACATCCAGCACAGCTCCCAGGAGGGCTACAGCTGCAAGGTGTACTACCGCAGGCTCAAGGCCCTGTGGGAGAAGGAGCACAAGGAGCAGGAGGCTGCAGCCCCCAGGGCGCCTGTGTAGCCCCGCCAGCCGGGCAGCCGCCGCGGGAGGGCACTGCTCCATCGCTCCTGCCAGCCGCAAAATAAATTGCTTTCGGAGCAGCCAGCCCTGCCTGCCTGCTGCTTTTGCCTTCACAACACTTCTGCCAACCTCTAAGAGAGGCTCTTCCCGACTTTTGTTTCCCCAGCAAACAAAAATCTCCCAAGCCCCTGCAAGCGCTGCTCAGCATCTCTGCATCTCCATGGGGTGATCTCCATCTCCCTGCAGATGACAGGACCCCCCCCCCCAGCACCCTTGAGCTGTCAGGTCAGCCCTGAAACGAGCCTGCCCCGTGCAGTGGCTGAAGGGGAAGGCTGATACCCCTCTACCCCCAGCAACACTCAGGGCACCTCGCTCTCACAGGTGGCCCGCGGATGGCACCGCAAGTGAGGGTCCCGCAGGGGAGGATGCTTAGGCTGGAGGGGGTCTGTGCAAGGCCAAGGGATGCCACCGTGGGTGCTAGCTCCCAGCGTAAAGGGGGAGAGAAGTACAGAAAGAGAGAGAGAGTCAGCGAGAAGGAAGAGACAACAGAGAGCGTTGAGAAATAGAAAGATTTATTTAGCAAAAGCCAGTCGAGTAATGACAACACCCAAGGGTTAAGTGCACTTACATTGACAGATTGGTTTCCCAGATAGATTGAGTCAACAGTTAGTAACACGACAGTCGTAGGAAAAGAAAGGACAAAAAATATCGCTATAAATCCCCTGTCGAGGTCCATAACAAAAGTGAGAGGCTAGAGAGGCGTCTTGGAAGCAGTGCTGAGCTAGGAGGATGACCAGTTGCACATATACACCCACGGTGCGGCGGGACGCTGGCAGGGTCCCACCTGTCTCCGGCAGCACCCCCTCAGCCTGCGGGGCACCCGCTACCATCCCCTGCGGGCAGAGTGCCGGGCAGGAGCCCGAGCCCGCAGTTGGTCCCGACAGCTCCTCGCAGGGCACTGCCTGGGCTGCGGGCGTGCAGCAGGGACGGGCCGGAGCGGTGGCACGGGGAGATGGCTCAGCCCTACCTGCTTTCTGAGGCAGCACAGCTTGGAAGAGACCTCCTGCCTAATGCTGCTCCTCCTGGGCTCTCCTTTCATCTGCCCTGTGTGTATGGCTGAGCTCCTGCCGTCCCCTCTCCTGCACGATCTCTCTGCCCACATGGAAATCCCTCTCCGAGGTCGCTCACGCATCCTTACCCTGCCTGCGCCATATCCCGAGCGTGCCGCCATCCCCACCTCTCCCTCCTGGCAGGACCAGCCCCCCACCCTCTGCCTTCACCTCCAACTGCTGCCAGCTGGCAGTGGGGTGTCAGGGTCCCCAGCAGCGGGGCTGGCACACAGCTGTGCCCACAGCGGTACTGGACAAGGTATACAGAGGTATTGGTGGCCAGAGGACAGGAGCACCCGGGTCCCAACAGCACCTGTTCCCACTCTGCCCAGTCCAGGGGCTCCCCTGGACACCGGGCCACTGCTGGGGACACTGAAACGTGGCCTTCCTTCCCGCTAGGACTCTCTAGCTCCTCACAGCATCCAGCCTCCTCCTGTGGTGGAGGAGCACAGCTCACACCAACCCTGGGGGTCTCACCCACACCTCTCTCCTCAGCAGCCCTCAGTCCCAAGGGGACCGGGACAGAAAGAAGTGATGGACCTTCCTCAGCAGCAGGGCTAAGCCCTGGAGGAGAGCAAGAGCTCGTGCCCAGGAGATGCTCATCTAGGGGTTAGGTGCAGGCAGATCTAGCAGAGACAGAGCTGGTGAAGGCGAGAGCGGCACGGAAGCAACAAAGTGAAGCAGAAGCAGGATAGGAGGGTGGACGGGGAGGAAGACAACTGTGCCAATCCCCGTCTCGTTGAGTGTTTCCATGGGAGCAGGGGGGACATCAGTACTCTGGCTCATATCCCTTCCGCCATGGCCTCTTAGAGGCTGCAGCAACAGGCAGCTGATAAATGTGCTTGCAGAAAAGAGACAAGCTCTGGATCCCTTGGAGGCCCCCACAGATGGCGCAGCCATGGGCATCTCAGGGTCTGGTAGGGGATCCTGAGATCTTGCATTCACTTTTCTGGAGGGTGCAAACCAGAGACGTGAAGGAACCCACCTGCAGACACCAGCAGTTCGCTCCCCATCGAGGGGCGGTAAGCGTGCCCATCCCTGCACATGGCCGATGCCAGCACTGCATCCCCCAGCCCTGGTCTGGGGGCAAAAGGCTGCTTGGAAATGGTAGAGCTTGTCTATAAAGCAAAGCAGGGAGTTTGTGGTGATGGGGGGTGCAGGGAAGTGCTTGAAAACATGACTTGAGAGCACCAGAAAGGCTTTGAAACCTGGCAGCCATGCCAAGGAGCCCGAGGACTGGACAACGAGGGGAAGGACACTCCACATCCCAGTGCTGCGTGCCCCAGCTCCCTGTTCCACACCGAGCCATGCCTTCCTCTCCACACTGCAGCCCGGGCGAGGAGCGGGCAGTGCCCACACGCCCTCCACCTGATTCAGGCAGGGACAAACTCTGTCCTGGAAGTGCCACAAACACCACCACCTTGCCAGAAGCTCTCTGTGTCTGGCCACGGTGCACAACCTCGTCTCACCTCTTCAGTGCCTTCCCAGGCTCGTCCCCACTGTCCCCTCACCTCTCACTCACACACCCATGCCGACAGTGCATTGTCACCAACCCTAACCACCCTGCCAGCATGGCCCTGGCCTCATCTCCCACCCTTCCACCATGCAGAGAGCCAGACGCCTTGCCAGCGGCTCTGTCCCTGCTGGCTGCCCCAGCGCTGCCTCCTCCGTCCCTCTTGTCCCCACTCACTGCCCTGTGCCTGCGCTCTCATTCCCCCAGCAAAAACCTTCATTTGCTTTCCTGCTCCCCCCCTGCAGCAGCACCGGCTAACCCGGTAGCCTCCAGAGGGGTCCTTTGCTTCTGCCTGACCTCAAAACACAGCTTGCAGGGGGACAGGGACCAGGGGGTAGCACAAGCAGCTGTCAGCTCGCCATCCGATGTGAAGCAGGGATGCTCCAGCTCAGCACACAAGCCCATGCACGCTGGAGCACAGCACGCCCGGCACACCACCTCGGCACGGCTCCGTCCTCACCTCCGCACGCCTCCCATCCGTGTGCTGGAAGCCTCGCGCTCCCTCCTCCACCCCCTCTCCCTCTGGGCTGTCCCGTCCCTGCCAGGGCCAGGGGGCTACGGGCAAGGTCTGCCCCAGCTCCGGCGGGTCCCCACTGCTCCGCACCACCTCCTGCCGACCCCTACACCGCGATCTCGTCCTCCAGGCTGTCGCCCAGGTCCTGCCTGGGCTGGACGTGGAGCAGGCGCGGTGGTTCCTCCTGGGACCAGGAGTCGCGCTCCTCGCTCTCATCCGTGTTGGACTCGTACTCGGAGGCGATGCCCGACTCGCGGAATTTGATGAGCTCCAGGCTGCCCAGCGCCGGCTCCGGAGCGGGCGGCCCCGAGTCTGGCAGAAAGCGGTAGCACTCCAGCTTCACCAGACAGTCGTTCCTACCTATGGGGCTGCCCAGGGCACTGGGGAAGCCCGAGCCAGGGCCCAGCGGCGGTGGGTGGGTGTCCTCGGGCTGCGGGGTGGTTGGGTCGCAGAGGACGGGGAGGACGTTGGAGCGGAAGGTGATCTCCAGCAGACTGTCCTGGGAGCCCGCTGCAAGAGAAGGGCACGGCTGAGAGGCAGGCAGTGCCACCCTGGCTCACCCGGGCGATCCTCGGCCACCACAGCTGGCTGCAGACTGGCCAGAGGAGGACGGTCTGGGGCCATTTGGGTGTCAACCTCCCCACCACCACCATTTAGAGGCGGGGGTCACTTGGTACTACTGATGCCAGGAGCTGCTGCTGGCCAGCAAAGTGCCAGTTTTGCAGGATAAAAAGTTATCCGTCTCCCAGCCCAGCTCCTGCAGGGAGCTGACGGCCACGTCTGCTGGAGAGGAAGGTCAAGGAAGGGCTCCTGGGCAGGTAAGGAGTTGGCCTACACCATGCATCCACTGGGGAAAGCGGACATACAGCTGATGGATGTGTGACTGCCTGTCCATACAGCCCTCCCCATGCCCCTTCCCACGCTGCATGCAAGCACCCTGCTGCACACACAAGCCAGGCCAGCAGGGCACTAATATTCCCCTACACGAAACCCCTGGAAATGCACAAAACCCCCAAGAGAAACACCCCACACGCATGTCCTCCCCAGACCCGGCTAGCTGCGAGGGGAGAGGAAGGGGCAAGGGTGCTTACTGGTGGTGTTCCCCGCCAGCTTCAGCTCCAGCTCCTGCACTTGTTTGACCAAGAGCGAGATGTGCTGCAGCAAGTCCTTGTTCTGGAGCAGGAGCTGGTGCACACGAGCCTGGGCCTCCAGCCGCGCCGCCGCCTCTGCAGCCAGCTGGTCCTTCAGCAAGTGGACCTGTGTGACAGGAGAAGAGTGGGTGAGCACGTGGGAGATGCTGCTCGCAGGCTGAGAGCTTCAACTCCGGCCATCCCTTGCTCCTCTACCACGGCTCACCAGCATCCCACCAAATGATTTGGCGAAGAAGCCATTCCCTGCGGGTACCCGCAGACGTGATGGGGAGAGCAGGGGCAGGCGGTAGTGTCACACCAGGGCACGCTCAGCAAATCCAGCACATGGTCCCCTGGCTTCTCTGATGGAAACGCCCGAGGCAAAGGGAGGCAGTGCTGACCAAACCATCAGTCATGCGTGCGTGCCACGGACGCATGAGGAAAGGGCAGCCCAGGAGGAAGCCAGATGGATGCGGAGGAGAAGACACGCTCAACCGACTGGATGGTGCTGCTGGTGCACGGGGGTGCAGCCATGTGCCGTGAGCCGGCCCTGGCCGAGCTGTCTTTCTGGGCAGGTTTCCCAGAGACAGTGTTTTGCACAAGGCAGGGTCCTGCCGGCGGCGTCTGTCGCTAGCAGGGGCTGGAGCATCAGAGCTGTCCCAGAGCTGCAGGCGGCTCCGGCTGCGACAGGCACGACACACCTGGAGCGACACAGATGGCAGAGCGCTGCTGAGATATGGTGGCTCTGGGGACACGAGCTGGCTGCTCATTCTGGCCCTGGGAAGCAATGCCTGGACGTTAGCCGGTGGGAGTCCATGGACAAGAATTCCATTGATTTTCCCATAACTAATGCGAGCATCTGTATCACCAGCACCGCATCGCAGGGGGAGTGGGACACTGCTGGGCGAGACCAGCCAGGAGCCCTTGCCCAGGGGCTGTGGGGGCATCTCTCTGCTCTGAGCTCGAGCAAGGAGAGTCCCAGGAGCGCACTCCGGACAGGGGGATAGCAGTGCAGAGCCACCTGGGAGCCACATCGGCTCAGCGTCCCCTCCTGCCACCCACCCATGGCTCCTACAAGCGCTCCTCTCTCCAGCAAGGGCTGAGCCAGCCAGGCTCGTGGGGAACCAGGAAAGCATGGACTTAATGCAAAAAAAAGTATGGCACAGCAGCACGGTGGGACGGGGACCCTCTGCCGAATGTTGGTGGGTGAAGCAGAGGCCCAGGCCGAGCTTGCAGAGGCGGAATTGCAATTAAACGTTAAGCGGGTGCCAAAGGTCTGCTGGCAGCGTCAGCCTGGGAGGCATCCTTCCTCACAGCCGGCAGCTGTCTCCATCACAGGTGCCTGCAGCGGGGCCCAGGTGATGCTCAGGTGATGCCGGGAGAAGATGCGAACAGAGCCGAAACGTCATGTCTTGCAAGGGGGCAGTGGCTCATGCCACCAGCCCTCTGGGGTCAAGACCCAGAAAGGACTCCTGGCCTTAATCCAGGAGAAGGAACTTTCCCAGGCATCTGGAAACACCTTGCAAAAGGCCAATGAGGGAACTAAATGGCATTTCATCCTCAGCCAAGTAATTACAGGCTGAGATAATTACAGGATGGTCCCAGTGGCTGTAGACTCAGCACAGATCCTGGACAGCACAGTGGATCTCCCGGCTTTGTTAGTAAAGAATTAAGCCTGTGCCCATCACCACATGTTCAGAGACAAACTGACTCGGTACTTTTTGAGAGAAGATAACAAGTGCCATTGACAGAGGTGTGATGTAATGCATTCAGTCATCTGAAAGGCATCTGACATGATCGGGCCCAATTTTTTCATTAATAAATTACAATGCTACAAAATCACCACAGCGCATGCTGAAGGGGATTAGAGAGCAGCTAAGTGACAGCTCCTGGGACAAGAACCATCCCGAGGCGGGCAGAAGTCCAGAGCAAGGCGTCAGCCCTCGGAGAGAGGGGGATGAGCCCGCTGGCTGCCATCCCAGGAGCCAGCCAAGAAATGGCGTTACAATAGTCCACATTTTTTTTTGTTTTTTAATCTGGAAATAGAAGAAAAAGAAATTACCACCACAAGGCTCCACAGGTACACAAAGACTGGGAACTACTGAAGACGAGCAGTCCCTGCCACAGAGGGACCTGGCTTTGCCTGGCAAGCTTTGGCTGTAGCAACACTACACTTGGGCAGACATAAAGGATCCCCTGAGGACGCAGGTCCCTCTTCCAGAGGAGAAAGCGATTTCTGGAGCCTGTGACCCCAGAAGGCAGCAGCTCAGCCAGAAGGACCCATACTGATTTTGTGATGAGACAAGAAGAAAGCCACAGGAAAGTACAGAACGGCTGCTGAAGCCGATTGCTCAGGCCAGGAAGAAAGTCGAGCAATTGCAGAGAGCTCTGCAAGGGGTCAGGGAACAAGTAAAGCTACGGTAATGAGTTGGATAAAGTGGCCAGAGCCGCTTAAATGAGAAATACCTGCATGGAGAAGGAGTTGGCAGGGTCTAACACTGAGGCCAGGCATTTGCAAGAACGCAGGGGCCAAGAAAGCTGGTGGCATGCAGACCTAACGCTAATCCATCCGGGCTTAACGCAGCCATCGCCGTGAGCAAGAGCACAGCGTGCCGTGCTGGGAAAGCGCGATAAGAGCAGGCTGTGCTGTGGAAAGAGAGGGGACACCGCCCAGGCTGCTCCCTGACGGGTCCACCCCGGCTCAGGTCGGGTCCCCACCCACGCCTGTCCCCCTCCAGGCAGGGGATGCTCCGGCCCCGCGGGGCTCCGTAGCGCACCCCAGCCCTGCCACTGCCCCCAAGACAGAGTGGAGGGGAGAACCTGTGCCACGGCCACTTGCGTCTGCTGCTGCTGCTGCTGCAGGAGCTGCTGGAGAAGCTGCATTTGGTGGTGGGCAGAGAGGGGCGTTCCCAGGTCAGGCAGCTGGGCAGAGGAGGGCAGCAGCATCTTGGGCGACGCTGTCAGGATATCTTCAGGGTGGAGGCAGCCCTGCAAAAAAACGATGTCGAAAGTGTGATCCCACGCCCCTTGCCACGGAGAGCCGCCAGGCTGCGGCACAGAGCAGCCCCCCAAAATACCCAGGAAAGAACGTGCTGCGTTCAAAGCCGGCACACACTTTGCTGGGGGTGCTGATAAACTTTGAAGACAGCATTTTTTCAGTTTTGACAAAAGCCAAAATACTTCTGTAGAAAATTCCCCAAAAGGCTGATCCTTCCCGTGGGAATTTCCACTGTATCAAAAAATATCAAAAAAGTTTTTGGTTTTGGTGGGTTTTGTTTGGTTTTATTTTTTTTGGTGGAAAAAAAAATCCCTATCAGCTCTGCCCCAGACACTTTCCGTGTGGCTGCACATAGCTGAGCCTCGGCACGGCGCGCTCTGGGAGCGCCCCGGGCCCCGAGCCAAAGGGCAGCCCTTGCGGTGGCAGATGGCTTTGATCCGGGAGCTGGGGAATGCTGCACAATCCCTCCTGATCCCCGGGCCCCTGGCGATGCACATCAGAGCCGTGGGACCAGGGCTGCGCCGTGCTCCGAGAGTGGAGGGCAGGGACCCACACACCTTGGCGTCAGCGTAGGCACTTGCCTCCTTGCCCACGGCGTCGAGGTCGGTCACCCCGCGACTGAAGTCGAGGATGTCGGCTCCGGGCAGCGGCAGCTCCACGGCGTCGATGTCTGTCTCCTCCGCCGAGGTGGCCGCCCTCTCCGCACCGGCGAGGCGGCAGGCTGCGGGAACAACGTCAGAGCAGAGCACAGCCCGTTTAGAGCGGGAGCTTGCTATGGCGCACCCGTGGTACGGTGAGCAATGCCCTCTGGTCGGTCCCCGCCGACCCCCGTGCCACCCACCCTCCAGCTCCGGGGGGAAGCAGGTACAGAGCAACACGGCCATGTTTCCTGCTGCTGCTCGGCATGGGGCTTGCGGCCAAAAACACACCCAGCCCCAGCACACCAAATGTGGGGAACAGTGACCAAAACCCCTGATGTGGGAAATTTGGGCTATCAAGAGCAGAAGACACAGAGAAAGCTAAAGAAAGGTAAACAAGAGATTACGGTTGGGAGGAAAAAAAACCAAACCAAAACAAAACGGATGCTCAGAAATCCCCAGGGAACTCCACATCACGGCTGGGACATGTGTGGAGGAAAACCAAACAATGACCGGTCCAGGACAGCCCAATGATTAGGTCATCGCGACAGCGGTGGTTGCAGAGACAGGCAAGAAACTGCAGCACAGCCCAGGCTGCCCCTGTTGGGATGGGGGGGATGTAGCACCCAGCACGGGGCGGCAGGGCAGGCAACCCACACACAGACCGGCACCAGGACCCGCCAGCATCCCGAAGGGCACTGGAGGTGTTCGACCCACCTCTGCCTCCCCTCCGGCGCAGCCACCGGCACCAAGGAGCACGGCAGCTCCCCGGGGCCCCGCAGAGCCCGGGGTGATGGTGCTGGACCAGCAGCCCCCCCAGCCAGGAACATGCATCCCTGCACCCCCCGCCCACGGGGCTGAGAAGGGAGGGGGGGTCCGCAGGCTGCCCGCAGCCCTGGGAGCTTGATGCGAGATCCCAAATGCAGGGAATCGCAGAAAGCCAGACCCAGCCCCGCCAGCACCTCGGGATGTGGGGAAGGTCTGCTCTTAGGGGCCTCTTCTGTGGAAACAGCGAGGAAATGTTTGCAGCGTGTGCAGCCGAGCACAGAGAGTACTCAGGCGCCCAGCAGAGTCCCGGGCGCTGCTAATGGGCTCCCAGCAAGGGGCAATGTCTGGGAGGATGATGGTTAACACCTAGCGAAGGCTCCTTGCTGGGCAAGCTTCCAACTCCAGCCCGATGCGCCGCAGGCCAGATTGCTGTGCAAATCCATTCCCCGCAGGTGTGAGCCGGCAAGGAGCGGTATGGGAAGACGGGGACTCTGCAGACCGTGTCCGCCAGGCGCCAGGACCCCCACACCACCCCCGCCTCCGCCCTCGCAGAGTACCTGGGACATCCAGGTCGTCCCCATTTCTCTCACTGTCTCCGTCCTCCTGCCCATCCGCGTTTTGCTGGGTGTGCTGCAGGCTCAGCTTGTGGCAGACCTCGAATGCCTGCCCCACCGTCCGCACGATGCGCATGGCTTGGCTCTGCGGCAGGGGAGGAGAGGAGAAGAGGAACGCAACCTCAGCTGGGCTGCCCCTGCCCGGTGAACCCCCAGCTTGGCGCAGCTCTTGGGGGTCTCTGTGTGCTGCCACAGGGACTGAGGCACCAGAGCTCAGATCACCAGGATGCTCCGGGCTGCAAGCTGCGGCACAGTGCCACGGGGTCTCACCCCAGCCACCCCACTGAGACCCCACAATGGCACGATGCGCATCCCAGCATCTTTACCTTCTTCTTGGATTTGAAGACGTTGCACCTGAAGACATTGCTAGACCCATCCCTGGCGATGTAGCTGAAGATCTTTAGGTCCTGGGAGTCGTGGGACACATAGAATATCCTGGAAGGACAGAAAGGAAGGGAGGATATCAACATACATATTACCCACATGCCCAGGAGACTGCCAAGGCCACAGCCAGCGCTTCCCAGGGCACGAGGTGCTGGCAGATGCCCAGCCTCTGCAGCACATCCCTGCTAAAGCCCATCAGAAATTTTTTTTGGCAGTGGTTTTGCCTCGGCTGGGAAAATTAGCCTGCTGACTCAGCAGCAGCAAGCGTTTTGCGAAGGCAGCATGGGGGCTTTCTCTGCTCAGCCCCCAGGGGCAGAGCCGTCAGCCCAGGGGCCCTCCAGGGACCCAGAAGAGCAAACCTCAGACCTCCTCCTTGCCTGCTGGGAGAGCTGGCCTCTTCACTCAGGTGCCTGCCATCCCCTCCCCGGCACGGCTGGGGCTCTTTCTTGCTCCCATTTGGCCTCCCCGGGACACAGACACCCCATGCTCTTAGCTTTTGCCAACGAGATGGAGGAAGAGAGCTGGGGACTTTTGGAGAGCACAGAAAGCGAGGGGAGCTGCCCTCTGCGGGGACGGCGGCAGCTCTCCACGGTCAGCCCCCAGCACGATGCCACTGCAGTATGGGGCAAACGGCACAGCAGAGCCACCCGAGCCACCGTCCCCTCAGCGGGCAGCCTTACCTGTAGATGGGATCGTGCATGACGAGCATTTTGTTCTCGTCCCAGGCCCATTCTTTTTTCTGCAATGAAAGAAGCTGAAAATGAGTACGTCAGACGCTGTCCTTGAGATCAAGGACGGGGCAGAGACAGTCCAGGGACAGACCCAGGAAGCTCTTGTCCCAGCTCTGCTGCTGTTTCCCTGCAAACCTTTCGCCGGGTCCTGCTGGGGACCAGCAATGTCCCACATCACCTCCCACAGGGTCCCCAAGCCCCTTCTACACCCGCATCAGGACTGGCTCAGCCACCCAGCAGGAACGTGGCTCCTCCGTGGCTGATCCCAGCCCATCCCTCCCTCTCTCAGCCCTGATGTTTCCCAGAAATTCAAGGATGCTGCCCTGCATCAGGAGGGGAGGGCTTCTGCTGCCAAGGCACCACTGCCACAGGGACCAGGGCTGCCTACCTTCTTCTTCTTCTTCAGAATGACCTTCACGCCGTCCACTGACACGATGAGACTCACTTTCTTCTTCTTGATATTCTTGGCTTTAAACTCATACTGTGGGGGATGGAAGAAAACACCTGAATTAGTCCTCCCGCACCAGGAAAGCCCCAGGGAGGGCTGGAGAAGTTGTGACGGAAAGAGGCAAGAGGGACAAGGAAAGGTTTCCCCGACCCCACATGCCTCCCTGAGCACATGCCCGCATCAGCCAGCGCATCCATGCTAGGACAGGACAAGGGGGACTTTTTGCCACGCAGTGTCCCCGTGGCCCAGCATCCAGAGAAGCACACCCTGAAGCAATCCAGCCCCCGGATGTGGGTAATGCTTTGCTCAGCCCAGGATGCTGCTGGAAATGTTAACTTGTGTTTCAAAGGCACTCGCTCTGCCCCTCCAAAGAGCCGTACCTCCCTGGAGAGGGCCTCCCACCTCCCCAGCCCTGCCAGCTCCCCCGGCTCCGCAGCCCAGCTGGGTTTGCCCCGCTGGCTTGTGGCCATTGCTGCGCTCTGGTAAGGGAAATGACATTTCAAGTGGCGTTTTTTTTTTGGGCTCAGTATAAAACTGAAGATGATTACTGAGGACCCTGTGAACCTCTCCAGGGGAGATGGGATAATGCAATTACCCACTTCAATTAGAAGTCACTGGACAGGAAAAAAAACCCAACAGGAACTTCCAAAGATCAGTGACTAAACACAAAGCCCTGATCTGGCCTGGGGAAAGAGTAAGATCCCCCCAAATCCAGCCACTTTTGCATTTAGAGTCTTACAAGCAGGGAGGGGGCTGGCGGAGGAAGAGGCTAGATGAGCCATTTAGGCTGAGCAACCTCCTGCTTGTGGGACTTTTGAAGAGTCCCATAACCCATCCACCAGGGGTGCACCCACATCAGGTACCCGGTTGTGCTGGTCCCACACGCCAGGTGCTGTGCACAGCCGTGGGGACAGATCCTCCGCGCCCACCCGGCAGCAGAAAAGCCCAGCATCCTGCACCTCACATGCCCGAGGAAGAGGAATTTAATTAATCCTCTCATTATTTCGCCGGTCTCTCCGCAGAGGGAGCACAGGGCAGGCGCCCCGATGCAAAGCCCTGCCTCCAGTCCGCGCCGAGCCTTGGTGTGACATTTCCAGCACTGCATGATGTATTAACTTTGGCAGCCAGAGCCAGCAGGCAGGAAAAGCTGCTGGCCCTGACCTGTGATCGAATGATAAAAGACTTGAAAGTACAATTCCTCAAAGCCATTTTAAAGTCGCCGATGGGGATGGGAGATGCAGATGATTCAGAAAACAGCGAGGGTGATGGGGGGAATGCAGCTCTGCCCTCCCCAGTGCACAGACTGGGCAAGCTGTGCAAGCCCACCCGCTCCAGCGCTGAAGCCATGGTGATGGGCTGGAGAAAGCAGAGTTCAGGCTCCCACCAGCCTCAAAATCCCCAGCACAGACCTATATGCTGCTTGCAAGGCTTATTCCTCATGGAGCAGGGTCTCCTACCAGGGTCCCTCACCAAAGAGCCCATCGGGGTGGGTTTCCAAGTCCCATCTCTCGTATTCCCCTCCCCCGTCGTTACAAGCAGAGGTGAAACTGCACCCAAGAGCCCCGTCCCTGCGCCTTGCTAAGACACCAGACCAGTACTGAGATCACAGCAGTGCGTCTGGTATCTAACGCTAAAGAACTGTCTTGACCTAGCCCTGAAAAGGTGAGCTCCAGCCTGGCTACCTTGGAGTAATTAAGCCAGCACCTTCCGAAGCTCTGCGTGCGATTTTTCCAGGAGCCGCGGGCTGAGCTGGATGCTCTCCACAGCACCCAGAGCGACTGCATGGCACCTTGCGGAGCTGCAGCCTGATTTATTGGTCCTAACGACCATTGATTATAAACATCAAGTTGCATTTCTCAGCTGTTGGAGCCATGGGGTTTCTGTTCTGGGCCATTCCGAGTGCTAATTAACGTGGGCTTGGAAGACACATCAACCCTGAAAAGTATCTCAGGGTTAGAGAGACTATTTTTAGCCTGTTTTTTGGGTGAGTAACAGCCCCAGGTCAGCAACGCAGACAGGCCAGGATGTTGCAGCAAAGATGCTACCCAGCCCCGGCATATGTTTCAGGGACAGAATCAACGCAGAGCGCCTCGGAGAGGTTTCTGCGATCCCTGGCTGCAGGCAAGGGACTCTGCCGGGGCTCACCCCGAGCCTGGCAGAGGGGAGCGCCACGGGGAAAGCCGTTTTGCCTCTGCCACGCTGAAGCCAAAGTCCCCTCGTGCTGACGGCTCACGGCAAAACTCCAGCAAGAACCGACGGGAGCAAAGAAGTCAAATTCCCAGGAGGACTGACTGGCCAGATTTGTTAAGCCCTTGCATAAATCCAGGCCTTTATCCCAATGCCGAGGCGAGAGCCAAGCTCCTTTGCAAGTCCGAGCCGCGCGCTTAGAGAGCTACTGCACACCCTGCCCCGACCAGAGCTCGTTAGCGCAATCACTCCAACGAGTGCAGACACTCTTCGGGATACATTTCCCATGCAACGAAGCGCAAGCTCCAACCAATAAAATGCTAATGAACTCATGCCCACTGGGGCTCTAATGAAACACTAACCATAATTTAATAACAAATTAGCGAGGAAGAGGATTCAATAACACGGCAATTCCGCCGAGCCACCTCTCGCATCCCTGGGCTGCGCAGGGCAGGCATGCCGAGCCCCATGGGACGGGAGATGCACTGCTGATTTGGAAGGGCTTTCAAATATGAGTTTGGGTAAATAAGTGCAAGAAGGGAGGAAAAGCACCCAGGAGAGAGAGGGGCAGCAGACCAAACCGAGAGGGAGCACGTACTGCTCTGCAGAGCCCGGCACACCGTTCGCGTGCTGCCACCCCCCTGCTTGCAGCCACGGCGCGCAATTTGCACAAGGCTAAACCAAGCAAACCAGAGGAATTTCACCCCAAGCCGCACCTCTGGCGAGGGTCAAAGGGAGCATGAGGTTTGCACAGTTCCTCTAAGTGAGATTTGAGCGACAGAGACTGTAAGGCATAAACCCAAAACCGTGCGGGGCAGAATCTGTGCTCAGACCTGCCGGCTCGTGGTGCAGCAGTTCACGTTAGCAGTGACAGCAGCTGCCACCACCAGCCCCGCTCAGTGCCCCGCCGCGCCGGGATGCTGCTCGCTGGCTACAGCAGGAGAAAGGCACATCTCACCACAAGTCCTTGCACACCCCAGCAAGCCCCTGCAACTCCCGGGGAAGGAGTGGCTGATGGTCGCAGCCTGCCTGAGGCATCAGGTGAGGGACAGCCCAAGAGCAGTACTCGGGGCTGGGCTGGGTGCCCTGCGTGCACGCTGGCTCTCCCCAGCCCAGGACGGGTAGCTGGCCCCATGCTACCTCCTTGGACTTCTCCAAAGCAATGGCAAATCCCTTCCATGAGCAGACCAGTATGGGCTTTTTGTTCCTGAAGGCTGCTGGACATCTCAAACAGTCTCTCACTGACGTGCTGTACATCAACAGGACCTGCCCCTGCTAACAACTGCCCTGCAAATCCATTTATTTAATGGAGCCATGGAAAACCTCTCTCTGTATGACTGTTCAGGACCTCCCTGGCTTGGAGTTATTCTTGACCACAGCTCTGTCTGTCCTGGGCGCAGAGATCTGCCGGATCTGCCCACATTTGTCACCATGCCTCCTTCTACGGTGAAACGGAGAGAGAGAGCTTAAGAGGGATGCAAAGCATTAGGGCTTTAGCTTTCCCTGTTGCTGGGAGGAGAGCAGGGGTGACGGCAGGGTTGGAAACCCCACCAAAGGGACTCCAAGATGGTCCGCACAGCCACGGCAACTGCCGCTGCATCCAAAACCAGCGGACACTGGCTGACCCAGAGGAGAAGAAAACCTACATGTTTCCAGGGATGTTGGACCAATGCCATACAACCCTTGCTGGGAATACATCCTGCATCCCCAAAGATGCGCCAAAAAAAAATCACCCCATCGCTGCTAACGAGCTTCTCACCGAGGCAATACAAAACTGTGTGCGTGGCAAAGCAAAAGTGGGGCTTCTCAAAGCCACCAGCGTGGGACCCGCTCCACTGCCCGGAGGGGACAGGGATGCTCAGGGGGAGCTTTGCTACACACTGCAACAGGAGCGATAGGAGTGCCTCTGTAATCGGTGCAGAGAGCAATTCACCCTGCGCCCTCTGGATACCGCGTTCTGATTTTAGGTGACCACTTCAGGAGAAAAAACACATTTCCCTCCCTTGAGGGAACTCGGCTACCAACAGCTCCAGTTTGAAGAGTTGAACCCCAGCCTACTGTTTTAACAAAGAAATGATACTGAAATAATTATCCAGCTTGCGATCAAGGAAGGAAAGAGGATTTGTGCAACTTCCCCATGATCCCCTTTGGTTTCACACCACGTAGCCTTTCACTGTATTACTCATAACTAACTAAATGGTGTAATGGTCAAAGAGCTTTCTCGGCCTTCAACCCAAGTAGTTTGCCCATCTTGGGCACAATTCTAGATCTTTAAATATCTGTAGTAATACTACAAGTTTGGGTTAATTACATTACTTCTTGGCTATAGCAATGTGGCAACCTCAGAAAATAGGTAAGAAATTATTTCAGGGAAATACACAGAAAATAGAAAGAGCAACAGAGAAACCAGTTTGTTCCCGGACCTGCACAGCTCCACAGTCGGTCTCCAACCAAAGTTCTAAGCACTCTACTAAAATTTTTAAGCAAAGATTGAAAACGGACATTGGAGATATGTCCAAGTTAAAAAAAAAAAAAAAATATTCAGGGAAAAAAGTGGTGGTCTCACTAATGAAAAAGAAATATTAGATCACTTGTAAACTCCAATCAGCTAAGATGTGAATAAAGATTATCCCTCAATTTTACACTGTGCACAAGAAAAACATGTTTATCTCCTCAATTAGAAGAGAAACATCTATTTTGTCAGAGCACGAGAGCCTTACCATTGACCTCAGGTTAGTGGGAGTCGATTTTCAACATCTGTCTTTTATACGGAGTTGAGTATTTAAATAACTTTAGGTGGAAAATAATGCCAGCTGGTGTATGCATCATTGCGCAACACATTCCTACTGGCAGAGTATGAAAATTGCCCTTTCTGGAGAACAGAGTAACATATGTTGCTTAATAGAGAGTGCATGTAACCTTGTCAGCTTAGAGTAAAATTATGTATGAATCCAAGTGCGATGGGTATGTGTGAAAAGCGTGGAAAACTCAGCGTCCTTAGAAACATGTTATCCATCCCCATCGCACTGTTTCTACACAGTAAAAGTGTATGAAAACTTGTAACCACGCACTGCGTGTGAGGTTAGGCAGATCAGACACTAAAGAGGAGCGATGATTTCTTTCTAGATTCATCATCCCCCACATTCACAAGCATCTTTAAAAGGTTAACCTGAATAAAAAAATGCCCTCGTTTCATTCCAGCCCATCTAAACTGCAGCAGGTACAGACGTAAGTCTGCCCACTTGCACCCTCCATCAGTAAGGAAAGGTACCAGGAATGCTATATGGTCAGATTGTGCTAGCAAAATACAAATAAGCAGAACAATTTTTAATGGGAGTTCCCCTAAATGAATTGAGCTGTCCCTGTCCCCTTCTGTCCTCTAGCCCCCTCCTCAAAACAAAAAAAAAAAAAAAAAAAGTTTACAAGCTTGTACTGGAGAAAGAGCAGTGGTCTGAGAATTCAATTAACAGGGAAAAAGCAATTTCCACAAAACTCATTGCTACTCTGCTAGCTCAGGAGGCAGGAGAAAAAAATCTGCTATTAGAAAAAGCATAGAAGGGGATGTATTATTTTTTTTTTTGTCAGAAAACCGTATTTCTTTGTGCTTGTACAGAAAGGACGTGAAACCCTGAGCAACACCGGATCCCACAGAGCCACCTTTGCTGAACGCCAGGGCTGGCTGGCAAGGACCCTGCGGCTCTGACCTCTGCCTGCGGCGATGCTCCCGCAGCTCTCCCACGGCTCCTGCAGCCCACTCCATCCCAGGAACGAAACCGCAAGCGCAGGGCTGGCGCAGTCCCTGTCAGGGGAGTGGGACAGGGTGCTGGAAGCCGGTGCCCACCTCCCTTGGCACCCCACGCACGGCGGCAGCTCCTCCTCGCAGCTGGCCAGCACAGCAGCTAATAAAATACCTTTAGAGTTAGACTTTAACCCAAGGTCAGCTCAGGCTAATGAAAGATGTGGCAGACGAGCGAAGGCTTTCCCGGCACTTTGCAGGGGGAGGAGCGGTACTGTTCCCTTGACGAAGAATTAACTTATTGCAAAATGACAGCGGAGCTTGAGTTCAACCGGCACAGGCTCCACGGCTCGAAGAATTAACGACTCAGGGGGGAAACCACATACCACACAATTTCTGCTGCTGAAAATACAGGGAATGAAAGCAAATCTCAGAAATGTACAGGACATCAGGCGTAACCCGCAGAAGGGAAGCCTGAGAAACCTTGCTGAGATCCTAATAGCAGTAATTGGGAGGAACGGCAAACAACAGCACCATGCAGGGGATGAGGATTTTGCTCTACTGAACCACACAAGGAAATGGCACCAACACCGGTGCCCTCGGATGACTCCCAGCTGCCCGCGGGCCGTGCAGGGAAAGGAACCAGAGAGGGACATGGCTCCTTCCTGGCTGGGGGTGCCGAGCCACCCCAGGGATGACCATGGAAAGCAGGCAGCAGAAGGAGAAGGAAGGCAGCACCTGGTGCCTGCTAGCCCTTTGTGGGGTAAACCACAGCTGGAGCTCAGTGCCGGGGTCCTGTGGGAGCGGATCACAGCCAGGAACATCTCTCCTCTCCTTTAGTTCCTTATGGCGCTTTGTTAACGAGAGGATAAGCATGACTTCCAGCATTGGAGAGGCTGCAGCACACTGGGACAGGCAGCACAGTGAGCACAGAACTGTGATCGTGCCTTTGTGTCCTGTGAACCAACAGTTTCTTGGGCCAAATGTCCCGTGCGTCGGGCAGGCACACGCAGCACGCAGCTTGCCAGGTGCAGAGATGCTGTGTGCTGGGACTGGCAGCATGCACATAGGATGCATCGAATGCAATCGTGCCTGCTAAGGACAGGCAAGCTGCAGTGGCACTGCGCAGGGTGAGCTGGAGATGCCGTTAGAATCACGCAGCACAAGCCCAGGCACGCTTCTGTGGGCAAGGAGGGGGCGCAGAGAAAGGGCCTCCCAGATGAGTTTCAGCATAGAGCATTGGCCATCCAAGAGGGCCCTAACCACTTCAGCGAAATGAGAAAACATGACCAGTGAGTATCTCCAAATACAGTAGCAGAAAGAAAAGAGCACTGGAGAGGAAAGGGGAATGATTTAAAATACAGCTTTGGCACAGTAGCAAACAGATGCAACGTGGCCAGGAGTAGCCTCGCAGATCAGAAGAGAGTCCGCGACCATCCAAGCCACACGGGTCTGGGAACAGTGGGGTAGTGTCCAGCAGACAGTTGGGCACAGTCTGCCACGGGGCAGGGAACGGAGGCAGCAACTGTCCCGAGAGCCCGGCTGTCAGGCGGGTAGGGCAGCAGGGAGCCAGGGGTCCCGCCGGTGGGGTACCCAGGCGCAGAGCATCACTCCCTCCCGCTGCCCTCGCTGCGGGTTGCTGCCCCGAAAGCAGAAAGGCATCTGCCAGCCTGCCCCAGCTCGCGTCTCACTCACGCCTCACCCCAGCTCTACTGGGGCAGCGGCAGATGTCGGAGGATGAAGCGGCTGGAAAGGAGAATACCTCCCAGGAGGGCGGTCAGCTTCATCCAAGAGGCATTTCTGAACAAGGCTTCAAAATATCTGACAGTCCACTGTTTCTGGGCTGCGCTTTAAGCCCACAGGGGACCCAAGCTTGCTGGAGGGGAGTACGCTGGAATACCTGCTTAGCCTACTAATCTGATCAGCAATAAATGGACTAAAACCCATTTTTAGAAGACTGCCTTAAGCTGCCCTACCAAAGTGGCGTGCTGCTGCCTGAGTCTGTGGAGGACTCCCCTTTGCCATGGGCATGCAATCCCACTGTGGCTCCAAACGAGGACAGGTTATCACCCCAATTCTCGTGTGCAGCTGTAAGGTACGCGCCCAGCCGCGGGCATGCCCAGGCACCGGCAGGGTGGTTGCCCATGGGATGCCAGACACAGCTCCCTGCTCCCTCCCAGGGCTGGGAGACCCAGGGATCCCCACAGTGCGGTCACTTTGCTTGCACTCCCCTCTCCTGGCTGCCAAAACTGGGATGAAACCAGCCTGCAGCGCTCGCGCCCGCAGAGGGGACGGCTCCCATCACAGGGCATGGAGTCACCAAGATGTTTGGGGGCATGACCAAGGTTCCCACCAGCTCCATTGGAAAACCCCTGGCATGGCAGGGGCAAACATGCCAGACGCACCTCTGCCATCTTGCCAGCTCAGGTCTGAGCTGCTCCTCAGGCTGGTATCTCCTCCGCCACCCTGTCTATACCCCAGTGCTGGTGGTTTTACCAGCAGCTAGACTTTAATCAAAGGGCACAGTAATTTGGAAGGGGTCGGGGAGGGGGGGAATAATGAAGTATTAGATCCTCGTTCTTGGGCTTAACGATGCTTTTTAAGACTCCTCCACAGTTCCTCAGAGTTTGCATTCGCACATATGGGAAAATGTGGCTCCGAGGTGCATGTGTTCATCTGAAATAAGATATGATTTTGGTGTGTACTGACAAGGTCAGTGCCTATTTTCCCATCCAACTTCAGGTTTAATTTTGGTAACCGTCTGTGACGGTCGCGAGTACTGATGGGTATAAATGGGAATCAGTCTAAAAATACCCATGTTGTGAGAGCAGCGGAGCAGAGTTAAGGTTGCTGCTTTGAAACAATCCCTGGATCACAGCATACCCATTTATCACACAAAATATGTTTCCCAGTAACATTGAATACTTAACAATAAATTCCTTCTGCTCGGTTTGCCATTTCCTACCCTATAGCTGCCTCGATCCACTTCCTCCAACCTCCCCTCACTACCTCAAAGTTTCACTAGTTGAGCTGGCAAACTGGGACACATACACAAGCCATCTTCAGTCTAAGCAGCTTCATGGGACTCTCAGTGAAATCAGAGCTAGTAAAAAATTAAATCAGTATCAATCATAGGGTTAAATGGATAAAGTTCCCCTAGGTAACACCTTATTCTCACCTCTCCTTTTGCAGACTTCAATTTATAAGATGATTTACCTCCCCTACAAGCAACCCTTAGGGGATCCACACTTCCCTGTCCCACTCAAGGGTCTTTTTTTTCGTTTGGTTGTTTTTTTAAAGCTTAAAATCATAGATTTCGAGGAGATCTGAGAGACATCAGTATATCCTCCCCTCCCAAGACAGCGTGCAGTCACTCTGCATGCCATGGAAGCCCAGCACTGTGCAGGGAGACGGGATGCAGTGGCACTGGTGCACATGAGGGATGCAGCTGGCGGTGCAGGAGCCCACTTCTCAGCAACATCCCTCAGCTCCACCCAGCAGCTCATCAAAGCCAAAACCAGGTCCCTGTGCACGTGTTATTGTTTAACTAATACTGAGCTTATAAGAGCAAGCTGGGTACCCCATCCCATCATGGCCGTATCATTTCTCCCCCAGCTTGGGCACACACAGCGATGGGTCCGAGTGGGACCGACCACTTGTGGGCTGGGGAAAGCAGCGCCTCTCAGCAGGCATGAAGGTTAGTGGGGACCGCGCTGCAAGCTAGCCCACAGCCTTGAAAACATCTCTGAATCCCCTTCAGAAACCCAAGGAAGCGATAACAGCATGGACCGGACCAGCGTGGGAGGCAGCAAGCTCCCACCTGCCTTCACACACTGCCATCACCGATGGCCAAGCCTGGCCCATGCGAATTAACTGGTGCGTGGGTGCGTATGGGGTACTGGTTGAACTGGCTGCAAAAATAACCAGGCTTTGAGCTGCTCCCGTCGGTTAATGTAAACAAGGAGCAGGCCCTGCGTGCATCTGCAGGCACTGCTTTCGCACTGCTTCTCGCAGCCCTGGAGATAGAAGACAAGAGATGAGCTGTACATGTTCTAATATTTACCACCTGTTGCCAAAATAAGCAGAAGCACATTCCTTGGAAACCCCACATCTGACTGGAATTTGTGGTATTTTTAATTAGATATACCTTGATTCGACCTATGCAGGCAGCGGGCGCACAAACCGCCTGGTGTTGGCTCCTTGCAACCACCCTTTGAAGAGGGTAAGGAGCTACAAGAGCCTAGAAATGGCCTCTATTCATCCAGGGTACAGCGGGTGTGAACCCAAGTGCTAGACGGCGCTCAGCTTAAGGAAAAACATTGCCATTTGCAGTGGTTTAGTCATGCTAATCATGAAGTGATTCTGCCCCTCTACTCTGCTCTCGTGAGACCCCACCTGGAGTACTGCGTCCAGCTCTGGAGCCCCCAACATAAGAAGGACATGGACCTGTTGAAGCAGGTCCAGAGGAGAGCCACAAAGATGATCAGAGGGCTGGAGCACCTCTCCTATGAGGAGAGGCTGAGAGAGTTGGGGTTGCTCAGCCTGGAGAAGAGAAGGCTCCGGGGAGACCTTATAGCAGCCTTCCGGTACCTAAAGGGGGCCTATGGGAGAGATGGGGAAGGACTTTTTACAAGGGCATGTAGTGATAGGACGAGGGGGAATGGCTTCAAACTGGAAGAAGGTAGATTTAGATTAGATATTAGGAAGAAATTTTTCATTCTGAGGGTGGTGAGGCACTGGCACAGGTTGCCCAGAGAAGCTGTGGAAGCTCCATCCCTGGAGGTGTTCAAGGCCAGGCTGGGATGGGGCTTTGAGCAACCTGGTCTGGTGGGAGGTGTCCCTGCCTATGGCAGGGGGGTTGGAACTCGATGATCTTCAAGGTCCCTTCCAACCTAAACCATTCTATGATTCTATGCCCGTTTACAGTAATCCCCAATTAAACTCCTGCCTCTTTCTGGCACCGGCAAGATGTCCCTGGGGACCCTGGGAGTGCCGGGTGCCGAGCAGTGCAGGTAGCGCCCAGCTGGGCACCTTCCTCCACCCCAGCAGGAAAACAAAATTTCTACACTCAAGATTAGCTTTCTGCCCCAAATCCTTTCTTTCTAAGACAGACCCTGCCTCAACACAGCTGAGATCACACGCGTAGAAGGGGCCAGAGGCAGGGCTGACACCGCAGAAGAGCACAGTCACCCCAAATCCACCCCCAGGGCAGGTGACAAAGAGAGGGGCACCATAGGAACGTACCCACGCAGCGCTTCAGAAAGGCATCAGCTCAGCAAAGCGAGCCGAATCAGAACACGGTGAGATTTACGCCCCAAGTTGTGAAACACAGGATTTATTTCGGTATTTTTTTTTTACTGCTCACCAAAGAGCTGCTCTCCCACAGTTGCATAAAAAGCTTGAGTAAGACCAGTTGAGAAGGCAGATGAGAATAGCCAGGCAGAAGAGCAGTGACAAACTGAAGGAAGGCAAGCTGGTGAGACTGTAACTAAATCAGCAATTACAAAATTCAGACAATTAATAAAGAATGAATGAGCAGCAGCATTAAACGCTTAGCATATCAGAAACAAGCTAGCCCTGTGGGGCTCATTACATGCCGGTGGTGCTCAACAATGTTTCTGGGTTGTAACTGGAGAAAAGAGATAATTATTCATCTCACACTTGTCTCATGGTTCCTATTTCAGCAATAACTAATGCAGGTATTAAAAATCATTCGCTAAATTCTACATTTTAAAGTCAACAAGTCTGAATAACGTCCTTTAGAGAGATTCAGAACAAATTACAGACTCAGATCCTTGAAAAAAATCCAAACTAATAAAAGTTCCAAGATTTTAGGCGGAGTTAGAAAACAGCCACTACAGAACTTAATGTCAAGCAAAAGGATCACAGTACAACCCAGCACAGCACTAGTTCTATGCAAGTTGAGATCCTAAACTATCTCAATAAAACTAAAAATGCACCTCACAAAGGTATTAGGCTGGCTAAGAAACTTAGAGAATACATTGCTGTTTCCCCCTTTGCATGCATTTTGACAAAAATGTTATCCATAACAACCATGCAGCCCAGGTTAAGGTGACAAAATCCACCTCACTGGTGGGATCCAAAAAATGAAGCAATGACAGAGACAGAGGACAGAATGCCCCCTGTGCTTGGAGGAAACCCCACAGCAAGGAGAGCACAGCAAGGCTCATTTTTGTGCAGGCCTGGAAGAAAATGCAAGGTATTTGCTATCCGGGTCAAGCGTACAGGAATCTGGCATCTACTTATTTCAGGTTAATTTTATATGGCATTGGCCAAACAGGCTGCCAAAGGAAAAAAGCTGCATCCACAAGATGCAGAAATGCATCCTAAAAAACCCTGGAGCCATCAAAAGGTGTCATCCCAGAGGAGGGGACACTATGAAGATAGCGTGGTCCTGGGCACATGAGCCGAGCCAGTAGAAAGGTGGAATTACCTCAAACAAAGCACTGTTGAAATCACAACTAATATAATACCTCCCAACATAACACGTTCTGCTTTATCGGACACTTCAAAGAAGCAATAGAAAAGAGTTTAGGGAAAAGCAGTAAGAACACGAGGCAGGTTTCCCAGACTCTTAAGTCCCAGAGGTTAAAACAAACTTGGTCTATTTGGCTTATCCAAAGAGTAGACTAGGAGGGGACTTGTCCGCAGCTCAGACCTGGGAGTCGGGGAGAGCTTCCTCACATTGAAGGCTCTTTGACTTCAGGCAAACGCAGAAGATCAACTAGCTGGGAGCTGAAGTTGGATCTACTCAAACCACAGAAAAACCCATCTTTTCACAGAAAGTTCGGTAGGACCCACATCCTGAATCATGCTCACCACCAATTACTCTGGGTTTCTCTTTTTTAAATATTGAGGATTTCTTAGCATGTATGTAGAGGTTAGCAGAGATGTGCTCTTCGTGTTTGCAGTACTGGAGAGACACAGACACACATCTCTGAAGTTCCTGGGAATCAGGGAGTGTTTGAAGGAGTCCAGACCAATCCCATCCGTCATGTTAAGAGCGAGCAAGAAAATGTCATTGGACCAAAATGCCAAAAACAAAACTGGGGGCTTTAGACAGAAAAAGAAAGAGATGGCTCCCTACAATGCGTATCGCTATTGCAATCCAAGAACACCACCACTGTAAAACATCACAGGTGGAGCTGTTTTCAGTTAAAGAGTTAAGCTGAAATTTAACCATCTTTGCTGAAGCTTCCTGCAGTGAATACCCACTTCAGGTTGATTTTTGCAGCGTCTGCTGAAATGGACCAGCAGTTTCCATAGGGAAGCATATGGCAAGGAGTACTCATTTGGTTGGGTTTTTTTCCCACCATGTAAAACTCATGCTGGTGAAGACCAAGTGACAGATTAAGAATCACCAGGATCCTCGGTCTCTATCAGGGAAGCCTGGCCTGAAAACAAAACATTTTCTCCTCTGAAATTTCATCCAAATTTGGCTACATTCTTCATGTAGAGTCTTCCTCTGGGCAGACTTCACGCCAGCTTGGGAAAGTCCAGCCCCTCCAAAAATCCCAGTTGAAGCACATCACTTCACCCACTGACTATCGTCCACAGGGACACTGGAGCAGCCAGGGACCATGCCCATGGCCGCAGTGCCGCACAGAGAAGCAGCAGCCCTTGCATGGCCATGGCAGCCTGCCCGCAGGGCGAGGAGGTGTGGGCAGGAGGAGGCAGGGGACCTCCAGGGCTTTCATCGTGCTTTGTACACTGCAGACCTTCTCCCGCTGGGACTGGGAGAGCGCTCGACTCCTTTATCTTGTTCTCGGCTGTGCTTGTTGTTCTGCTGTCCTACAATAGACACATCCTTTCCTCCAACTCCCTAATTAAACAAGATCCATTCCACAGACCAGCTCACACAATAGCTTTTGCAGCCTCTCCTCTTAAAACAGATGTGATCCTTTCCTCCGCTCCTGTATGCCGCAGGAACACACCGTAACCCACACACGCGCACGCACACACCCCACACCCCCCCATTACAGCTCTCATGGCCACAAAACCCTGTGCCAAAATCCTTCTCGCCTTGCCACAGGCTGCGAGGCAGGCTCTGACGCTGCTCTTCCCCCTCAGCCATTTGGTGTACGGCATCGCCTGGAACAAACCTTCCCTGCTGCACCAAGCCAAAACCACCAAGAATTAATTTTAGCAGGGAAGAAACTGGGGCACGTGGCTTTTTTTTTTTTTTTTTTTTTTTTTGCAAGGCTGCAGCTCCGCACTTTGCCTCTCTTCTGTGGCAATGCAGCAGAGGAGAACACTTCAACAAACTAAATCAAGGGGTCCTTGGCCTTCGAGGACCAGCAGAGAAGCACAGGAGCAGAAAGAATTATCCACAAGCGTAGCATTTAAAGTGTCACCTTCAGCTTGGTTCGATTTTAACTCAGTCCGGTTCCCTGCACAGGGACACTTCCCTCGGAAGGAGTCTGGCGAGTCACTTAGTCTCCCTGTCTCAGTTTCTCATCCATAAAACAGATATTAAATATTGCTTGACCCCTGGCCTCCTGCTTGCGAGGTTTTTTTGATCTTTACTCTCCTTTTCCTAAGCTATTTCTCTCCTTAATCACAGAGCAAGAGCCAGGTATCACCTCTGGACACGCTCACGCCAGGCTGGAAGATGCGGCTGCCCAGGACACGGCTGCCCGTGTCTCATCTGCTCAGGTCCATGCAACAACAACTTCAGCAGGCAGCACAAGGGAACGTTTGGACCCGACTCCATCCTGAGAGTAAAACGCTGCCATGATGGCAGCAAACCGATGAAAGCCCTAATTTATTAAAAAACACAGGAAATTTCTGTGTTGCAGTAAACCAGAAGACAAAACCTCCAAATAAAAGCAACGGCAAGGATGTGAGAAGACACAAACTCAAGGGGGTTGGAAAAGGAGGATGGGTCCAGCTCTCCACTGCGCTGACCAGGAAAGTGCTGGGAGATGCCAGGATGAGTTGCAGACCCCGAAATCAGCCACATCTCAGCGTACCCCCCCTCAAACCCATTTTCGTCTCTCAACAACCTCTCCGGTGCGCCAGGAGCTCATTCCTATGCATAGTTAGGAATTTACTCTAAAACACAAAGGTAAGCGGAGATGGTTATCTTTGTTAGCAGGTTTCTAGCAGCATAAGAGACTGTCACCTCTCTGTGACAGTGGTGGGGCTGGAGAGCACTGAGCTGGGTGTGTGATGGCTGGTGACACCGAACACAGCCCTTTCTGTCAATAACAACACTTTCTGCAGAGGTTTACACAAGTTAGAGGGTCAGGCAATCAAAGGCAGCTCTGTCACCTTGCAGAAGGAGCAGAGAGCTATCAAAGGACAACGGTTTCTGTAAGAACTCTTCAAACCCTCACAAACAGCAATTACCAGTGCTCTCATGACCCCAAATCTCCCAGAACAAGCTGCAGACCTCCCCCCTTGACAGCCAGGCTAAATCCAATCATGCCCGTGAGCCAGAGTGTGCAACAAACCATTCCCTTCTAGGCAGGAGGAAAAGCCAGAGCGGGTATGCAGGGAGCAGGAGAGCCACCTCGGCACTGCTGGCAGCTTCCACTGCGCTTGCAGTGCCACAGACATTATATGCGTCAGTGCTCCCTCCAGCTGCGCCATGTTCCTGCGGAAAGCAAGGTTTACAGGCCTGGGTTCCCCTCCTTCTAGTGCAGCTGAGCCCTGGCACTGAACTGCGCTTGCTGCACTCCCAAAACCATGTGTGCAACATGGGGAGCCCTCAAAGGAAGGAGCCACGGAAGGCCGGGGCACCTCTCCAGCATGCACTGACACCCCTGCACAGGCTCTGCTGAGCCCAAGGGATGATCATAGAATGGTTTAAGTTGGAAGGGACCTTGAAGATCATCGAGTTCCAACCCCCCTGCCATGGGCAGGGACACCTCCCACCAGACCAGGTTGCCCAAGGCCACGTCCAGCCTGGCCTTGAACACCTCCAGGGATGGGGCTTCAACAACCTCTCTGGGCAACCTGTTCCAGTGCCTCACCACCCTTAAAGTGAAAAACTTCTTCCTAATGTTTAATCTAAACCTGCCCTCTTCCAGCTTAAAGCCGTTCCCCCTTGTCCTATCACTACATGCCCTAGTAAAAAGTCCTTCCCCAGCTCTCCTGTAGGCCCCCTTTAGGTACTGGAAGGCCACTACAAGGTCTCCCCGGAGCCTTCTCTTCTCCAGGCTGAACAACCCCGACTCTCTCAGCCTGTCCTCATAGGAGAGGTGCTCCGGCCCTCTGATCATCTTTGTGGCCCTCCTCTGGATCCGCTCCAACAGGTCCATGTCTTTCATGATGCAGACCATTAGTGCAATGCTTAAAGCCTGACTGAAGTACCATTGCAGAAGAAGAACAAATGTTAAGCGGGAGGAAGAGGAAGGAGCACAAGGGCACAAAAGCAGATAGACATTCGTGAAATGACTTGAGAGGTTCTCCATGAATTTAGAGAGGGGGTGGGAGCTGGCAGAGCACTCCCGGGCTGGGAAGGAGCTATGCTGAAGGTCTGCCCTCTCCCCCACATTCAGGGAGCCTGGCAGACGTTATGGACCATCCTCTCCCTTGAGCTCCCAGCAGATATTTGCAGATGTCTCAGACGATGGCATCGGCAAGCCAGTAATGTGACTCACCATGAGTGCTGGTGGGGAAAGCCCCCAGCCGGGGAGTGAGGTGAGTCACAGGGAGATGCCGTTGGCTCTTGGAGAAGGAAGAAAGCCAAATCGAGGAAAGGCCAACTCAAGCAAACACAGGGCAAGGATGCGTGACGGGGACGTCGGGGACACAAGGCACTGCTGCCTCCCAGCTTTTTGCCAGCAGCTCCAGTCCTGCCCTGGGCTGGGTGCCTACTTGGCTCCCAGCCCTCTCAAAGGCATTTGCCTGGCTACAGGCCAGCATCACCCACCAGGGGCATTGCTGCTTGCACTGGCATGCCCAGCATCAGTTGATGTGCTCCTGCCAGAGCCCTGAGCACCGCCTGCCCGTGGGACACTTGCCCAGAGCAGAAGTCCTGAACTCCTCAGAGACACAGGAGGTGTGGGGAACACCACGCACAAGCATGCACCTCCTGGCTCATCAGCCTTCTCAAAGCATGCTCCCCCATCCAGCCTATGGTTTCCTTCATCCTCCCTGGCTCCACAACTAAGCTCTCCATCCAGCTGGGAACCCCCTGCTCCTTCCCAGGCTGGACACTCTGCCACCAAGCTCTCCTCCCCACTACACTTTGGAGCCTGGCCAGAAGGGACACGCTGCTGCCCCAAGCCTGGCAGAGAACTCTTAGCTAGGGCACTGCTGGAAGCTGAAAGGCAATGAGCTTATCATGACTTACTTATGAGGACAGCTACCGGGAGAAGAGGAGCATGCACGAGGGATGGAACTAGATGATCTTTAAGGTCCCTTCTACCTCTAACCATTCTACAGTTCTATGCCCCTTCCTCATCTTCTCAGGACCCATCAGGTCGCGTGTCTGGCTCAGCACAGTCATTCCTGCCACTGCGTGACCCAGCAAGCCCGGCAGACAGCCGGCACAGGCAGTACTTGCTCATGTCTGCCCGGGACCGCCTTCCCAAAGTCCCTCTGGCAAGCAGTGCCCAAAGCCCCATCCCTACCCGGCTTCCTCCAGGGCTCAGACCTCGCTTTCCAGCATTAATGACTCAAGCTTTACACCTTCTTACCTGTTCAGATGCCTGCCCTCTGCCACACGGAGTCATTTATCTCCTTAAACTTGGAATTTTACTACATGTGCATTACAACTCACACTACTTAATGCTGCCAGTAACCTTCAAAGCTTCTCTGGAAAGCACTTGTCGCATTCTGGCCATGGTATTAAAATAGACAGCAAAGCCAAGGCCACCACGCTTTTGCCAACTCTCCTGGAAACCATCCCTCCCCTATGGGCAATCCTAGTCAAAAGGCTGCTCTGATCAATCTGGCTACTAATTTAACCAGTTTCTTGATTAAATACTAACCACAGGATGAGATCCTGACCTATTTCATGCAATCGAGTAGGTGGCATGTTGGTAGCAATACTGGACTAGCCGTTATTTTATTATGAAGTTAAGTGGTACCGGTGGTGCCGGGAGAAATACAATGAACTTGCCCGGAAGCCTTCAGCCTTTTTACTGTGATTGTCAGAGCACTGAAAGAGCAATTGAAATTATTACAGATACCCCTTTGGTTCCTCCCAGATCTAATACAACGTAATCTTGTTCATCTCGGGTAATCACATCAAGTCATTAGCGCACCGATAATTCACCTCGCGCGGAGTGCCATGACTTGGCCAAGAACAGGCTGAGCTCTCCAGGCGGCCCAAAGCTTGAGCATCTCCTGGCCAGCCCGCTGCCCGCTGGGCCAGCTCCCTTTCAAATCCTGCTCTGTTTTACGGCAGGGACAGCCGTCGCTGTGCTGGTTCTTGCATGATGAAAGGAAAAAAAAAGAGAAAGAAAAAAAAAAAAAAGACGACATCATTATAAATGACCTAAAGCTTTTCAAAACTCGCCATGGCAGGAACAGGGGTATCTCAGAAATATTTTAATTGAATGAGCTCAGAATTACACCAGGCGCTCTACACAAATAACCGGCCAAATGCATCGATTTTCACACCAGTCCAACTCTGCGTGTGGCTTGCAGAGGATGCAAAATCTTACTTTAAACCAGCTTGTTGAAATTCAGCAATTTTGCCAATTTGCTAAAATAGAGCTCAGCTATGCAAAGCAGCAGAAGTCCAACAAAATCAGATGTACCTGACAGAGTAGGAGGTGTAGAGGAGCTAGATTTTAAAGTGCTTGAAATGCCTCCGTGTTTTGAGTCTGCAAAACTCAGCTGGACACTTCCCAGGAATAGGCTTGCAGTAGACTTCCACAGAAGCAGCTTTTAAGAAATGCCTATATAGGATTTCAACCCTTCTGGCACCAAAGAAAACCTGGATTAAAGCTGCATTCAGCAACTGCAGTAGCAAAGAAAGGATGATTCCAAATTCTCTAGAACGATGGCACTGAGCACCAGCCAGGTAGCCCTGGCTGCACTGGAGACACGCCAGGACCACAGAGAGGAAAGCATTTCCACACATTTACATCATGAAAACATAAACAAATATACAGTCGTCATTGTCATTTAGGGCCCCATGTGCTCAGCCATTCTGAAAAAAAAAACAAACCAAACCCCCCAAAAACCTCAAAAGACAGGATGCCCTGCAGATAGCTCAGTCACTTTAAACTGAAATCTTCAACTACGCATACTGCTTGTGGTTGGGAAGATGCATCAGTTGGGCTCTTGCTCCCCAGTACTGTAACACCCTCTTCAGTAGCTGACGGATGTACGACCCATTCCCAGACCACACTCATGAGCTCCCACACGAACTTCTCAAGCTTTGCCCATGACCGGCACAGAGCAGAACAGCACTGTGGCCTCTGGGCTGCTGCTTCCCAGGAGAGCCTGGGTGAGGAAGGACCCCTGGGCTCACACCAACAGGTCAGGCTGGCTGCCGTTTTAATGAGCATTTAATTAGTGTTGAGCTTGGGACCTTTCGAGGTTCAGGTGCCCAAGCGTAACTATCTGGACTTACAGATTGGTTTATCACACCTCCATCCAGAGGAGCCGAGGAACCTACCCCAGCAGTTCAGGGCATGAAGCAACGTGGATCGGGTCACCCTGTTTTGGGGTAAGGAGGATAAGGGGGTCAGCTGTACGGACACAAGCCCAGCTGCTCGCCAGGAAAACAAGCCCTGGCGTACTGTATTTATTAGTACTGACGTGGCCATCAGTGCCCTGCAGGAGACTCAGAAGATGTAGGCTCCAGAGGAAAACTGTAGCAAACGCTCAGGAAATTGCTGTCCAAGTGCATCCTTGGCAGGGCCCATGTCCCGTTCCACCGACTCTTTCCAGGGCCAGGGATTTGCACCAAGGTGCAGAGCAAGACAGGGCAGCGTCTCCAGCAAGCTAGCCAGAGCAGGCAGGAAAAGCAGGAAGGCAGAGCTGAGCACCTCCCCTTCCCTCCTCGTCCCCGAGCTGGGAGAATCCCGGGAATTCTCCAACATCCTCCCGCTTCTAGACAGAAATCTTCCCTTGGGCGAGCACCGTGAGGATGGCCATGCCACCACCAGCCCTTCAGCAGGGGGAAGACGGGGATGGCATCCCTGCCCTGCAACGCCAACTCCCTGTACAAAGTCCCTCTCAATCCAGATCCACAAAAGGGACCAAATTTGGGCTTAATATCTACATCTTGCTCTGGCGGAGCCGTTCTGCCCACGGCCTGTTGCTCTGCTTTGCTCTCAGGCAGGCGGCACCAGGGCGGCAAACCCGGGCCAGAGCAGGAATCTCAGCAATGCCGGCTATGCCGTGTCCTCCTCTTTGCCCCCAAAGGGTCAGGTCTCCATCTAAACAGGAAGCCGGGATCAGCCAGGCCCCCGGCGCTCGCCCTCCGAATCCCGACCGCCCCCGGGAGCGGAGTGGAAGCAGCGCTGCAGGAGGACCTGCTGGTGGTGGTGGCGGCCCCGCATCCCTCTCCGGCACGGGCAGTTATGGGGACTTCCAGGGCGCCCTCCCCTTCGGGACCCCCCGCTGTCAGCCAGGGTGCTTCCTCACTTCTTTGTAGGACCACTTTTTTTAATCATTTAGTAAATATTGCCAAAGGCCGGTGAGCAGCGTGAAGGCAGCACTGAGAGAAGGGAGCTGCAGTGGCAGGTGGGATGGAAAGGGTGTCACCCTCCCCTGTCACCGGCAGCAAGTAACTCAGAACATGCCAGAACACAACACTTTCCCCCTAAACCAGGGACCGCGTTAAAAACCGTACAAACCTCAGGGTCAGGAGCTGCTTCACACATCACACGCAGAACTGCCGCAGCTTGTACTCAAACATCTCCCATCGCTCACTTTCTGTGCCTAAATAAGCTTTTTCTTCCCCCAGTTTCCCCAAGCCAATATTTTGGGATTACTTTATTCCTTAAAGAACACAACTACCCTTCTGCTTTAAGAAGGACACACATTCCTTGACCTCCAGCCAAATTCAAACCAGCCTCCAGCGCCCAGCCCAGCCAGCGAACGCCCTTGCAACGCCGCAAGTAGCGTCTTGCTGCTGGCTGCAAAAGCCAGGGCAAAACACGGGAAACCAGGGAAGGGCTTTGTGCGTAAACTCCCATCAAACAAACCGTCCGGGCATCCTCTTCACAAACAGCACCCCGCGACAAATAAACAGACATTTAAAAGCCTCTCTGGCAGATCTGATCTGCAGACTCATGGCCCTTCAATGACTTGCATCTCCTCTCGTCTTACATTAGGCCAAGGAAACTTGAGCACGTTTCAAACACATCATGAGAAATCATCATTTTACCCTTATTTGTGTTGTTTCTGCCATTCAGAGCTTTATCTATGAATTGTCTAGACTACGCTGAAGTTTGTTTACATTGCTTAACAAAAAAAAAAACACAGTAGGGTTTATTTAAGCCCCCAAAGTTGTGCCAGTCTTCCCATATTGATGTGGAGTTATGTGATTTCGGGGCTGGAGCTGCATTCTTTCAAAAGTCTTATCTTCAAAGGCAGCAGAGGAAACAGCTGTTTGTGAGACCTCCTGACGGCATCACAGTTGTTCTGTCCCAGACCTCATCTGGAACCATGGTGAGCAAACTTAATGCCACAAAGGACTTCCCAGCTTGTGCATCGGCCACAAAATTAACCACCACGAAGAGGACAGGGCAGTGGGTAGGAAAGCTGCTGAGAAAAGCCCGCAAACTATTTATGCGATGAAAGTTTGAAACTGAAGAGCTTTGCGAGCTGTGCCCTTGGGGTATGATACTCCTCTCCTTGGGGTACGATACCCCTCTCCTCCTCTGGTGATGAGAAAAGAGAAAACAAGATTATAGCATGAGTTCACAGGAGGGGCTGAGAGAGGAGCAGGGCGACAGCCAAACCCTGGTAGGGCTGCTCATCCATACGAGCAGGTCCAGTGCTCGCGGGATGCCACGAGGCCACCAGAAAGGCAGCTCATCCATTACTCAACATCCCCGCAAGCATCCTCAGCTCCCTCCATTTAAGAGTGTTATTCCCAGGAGAGCACCATCCCTGGAAGACAGGGCAGACCCTTTGCTTGTGACCCACGGAACAGACCAAATTACCTGCGCCTGTGGCCTCACCACCATTGTACGTCAGACCAAGGTCTCACCACCGCCCAAAGGGCTGTCTCGTGTGGTGAAGAGCAGTCAAGCTCCTGCTGTTTCGAACCTGGGGCAGCAAGCTCGCCGGGTGCACGGTTTGCTCACTTCCCAGCCCGCCCTTGAACACCTTCCAGTTGTGCAGGCGAGAGGCCGGGGAGCAGAGGAAAAGCTCCTCTCCTGGCTATCAGCCAAGCATTATATGGCCAGAGCGCCCCGTATCCTGACTATAAGTATTTTGGGAAGCGAGATGACTTCATTAGCAGCTGACATCCCCTGACCTACTCGCTGTTAAACAAGCTTGCTGCTGGCCAGCCCCAGAGCTCGTTACTCAGCACTTTAATTTGCACGTCGCCATTTACCGGGCACTAACCTGCAGACACATCCAGGCAGCAGCTGAATTTTCACGCAGCTGAAGCACTTAACGCAAGCGGGAAAACACAAGCCTACCCGTTCCACAAGTAGTTTGCTGCTACCTTTGAACTGGGACTGACACATGAGGAAATCCTCCAAATGCTATGGTTTCCACCCAGTGCTGGCAGCCCCACATCCCGCACCCACCTTCCACCCCATCCCTGCCTCCGCAGCACACGCTCCTGCAGAGGACAAAGCAAAAGATGGCCCTGCCACCGCTCAGGCTGCGGCTAACCCCACCGTGGTATGCGGGATGCCCGGATACCGTGGGGGACCGCCAGCACTGGGGATGCTCCAAATGTGGCAGTGTTGGCACAAGCTTGCAGCCACCAAGCCTGGGTTACACAGAGATCTCCATGGAGAAAGCAACGGTGAAAAATAGTGAGTTACAAATAACCTGGAGGGACGGGACTTACGTGAGACAAGGCTGCAAGAGGAGACCGAGGAGCAGGACAAGAGGTAACGGGCACAAACTTGAACATAGGAAGTTCCATCTTAACACGAGGAGGAACTTCTTTCTTTTGAGGGTGGCAGAGCACTGGCACAGGCTGCCCAGAGAGATTGTGGAGTCTCCCACACTGGAGACATTCAAAACCCGCCTGGGCGCCGTCCTGTGCAATGTGCTGTAGGTGTCCCTGCTGTGGCAGGGGGGTTGGACTAGATGATCTCCAGAGGTCCCTTCCAAACCTGACGATACTGTGATTCTGTGAGCAGTGCCCCCACCACCCTGACGCGCAAGGGGAAGGAGCATCCTCGCTACACTCACCCTGATCCGCCGCATGGCTGTCACGATCTCCACCCGGCTGTTTGGCCGTGGCACATCCAGGCTCCCGATGTACTAGAGGGAAAGAAAGAGCCGATTAGTTGAGTTTCCACAGCACTGGAAATCTCACGGTCCCACCATGGCCTCAATGGCATCCCTGGATGGAACCCAGGGCCACTTCTGGGGAACGGGTGGCGTTTTGCCCACTGCACCTGAAGCCTTCCACGCCTCCCACCATGAAGCTGTTCCCTCACCACAACGTTTCAAGCATTCAGCAGCCCTTATTCTAACAATAAAATAACTTACAGTAATGGGGCCAGCAGGACTCATTCGTCTATGCCGTGATCAAAGTACGTAGGTATAAGCCAATATCCCCTCGGCCGCACCGAGTCATCTATTATAGACCTGGGCATTGCAGTATCCCGAAAATAGCTGGGGCAACCTGTCCTGTGACAGGCCCTTCACTACTTAATTACAGCCCTGCCAAACCCTTGGCTGTTTTTGCAGAGATGCTGAGCCTCCAGGCCAAGCCTCCAAAAGAAAGGAGCCGCTTCGCTATTCAAAGGGGACCAAAGGCAGCACCGCTGCGACCTGGCACGGAGAGATGCTGAACAAAAACCTCTGTAAGAATAAAACGGAAGAGGGCAGATTCAGAAGAAGGATCAGAAAACAGACAAGCGATGAAGAGTCAATGCGGAGCGCTAAAAACGTGTCGTTAGAAGAAAAGCATTTAGAGTCTATTTACTGGCCCCCCGTGCTCCCACGCTTCATCTCGACACACGTGCTGACGTAACCCCCGGCAGCGCAGCACGGGCACTAAACCTGCCAGGGCTACATGTTCCTGCGAATACGGCTGTAACCTTTGCTGACAGCGTGAAAACCCAGGTCATGGTTTCAAACACCAGCGTTGAGACGGGTGCTTAAACGGCCAAACGCGCGTTAGGTGTCACTGCAGAGGCAGACGCTGCGGAGAAGGGTTATTTCTCACCCGGCATCGCCGCAGGACTCCCGGCTCCTCTCCGCTGGGACACTGCTGCCACCTCTACCGAGGGCACAGCGCAGGGGCTGCACGATCACCCCTGGGTTTTACATATGTGTGCCATCCCGGACAGCCCTCCTTGCTCGCACCCCAAACCCAACAAGCCCCCCCTAGCCCCCGCAGGGTTCCTGCCCCGGGTGCAGCCAGAGGCAGGCGTCCAGCGACTGTCACCGGGCAGTCGGTGCTGAGAGTGGATGCGAAGAGAGAGGATATAAAAATAAACACCAAACAGCTGGCGCCTTCATCACGTGCTGAGCAGGCTGCCACGGCGCAGGGCAGCTTTATGTAACTGGGAATTAAAGCCCACAACGCGCGCCGCCCGCAAAGGCAGCATTAACTGCCCGGACCCCAACTGCTGAATGCCTGACTGCAAAAACACAAGTCTTGCTACGTTTTGAGTCGCATCCCCTAAATGGAGCCTTCCCACCCCTCCAAAGGTTCAGGTCACATTAAGAGAGGCATCTTTGACATCAAACAATTCCTTTTTCTTATATAAAGTCTGGCAAACATCAGTAAGAAGTAGGAGAGGAGGAGGAGGGCCGAGGCAGCCAGAGCATTGAGCACATGGTCACCGTGCAGCACGTAAAGGAGAAATCTTTCCCCATCTTCCCCCGCCAGGAAAACATCTTGGCTCCACCGCATTTCTCCCTCCGAGCCCCCAACGCTGCTCTTCTGCCAGGGACCACCTTCCTACTGCTTCCTACTCACCTGCGAGGGAAACTCCTTAGCTTGAATTATAAGGACAGACTTTTGCCAGCAAAGGGGACAGCCAAGGGATGCCTATCTTCTTCCAGCTGTTCCCCACAGCACGAGGTCACAGCCACTGGAGGGGTAAACGCTTTCCTTCTCCCTGCATTTTCCTTGCACAGAGCACAGCCACGTGCAAGGACAGGGCAAGCGGTGGCAGCTATCAGCTGGGCAGGAGACGGCCTCGTCCACCGCTGGCTCCCACAGCCACATGAATTTGAGCAATGCCAACCTTCTGGTTGATGTCCACAACCTCGGCCACCAGCAACAGTCAATCATGCCCGTAATTGCGTGTGCGAGACTGTCAGGGCTGGGCCACCCCGTACACAAGTGATGGAGCAGAAACCAGACACCACCTTGGATGGCCCTCATGGAAAACAGCGCCAGCAGTAGGAAGTGTCTTGCTGCCATTCTATCTACACCCCTGTATTCAGCCATTCCCCTCCAGCCCATGCTTGTGAGCGCCCAAACCAAGGGGCCCAGATGACAAACCATGCAGGATTCGCCTTTCCTCCCAAACCCAGGCTCCATGGCATCCTGCTGCATCCCGCATTCTGTGGGAGTGTGCCCCCACCAGAGCCCACGGCACCTCCAGCCCCAGAGTGGGCTCACTTCACACAATTACTGCGCTCACAGCTCCGAAAACACCCACCTCTCCCTCCGCTCCGGAGGCAGGTATTTTTTTTGCACGTTTCACAAAACTCAACAGATGGACAAAGTCTCCCCGGATTATTTTTGTCTTCAGGGCAACGAGCACACATGGGAACCGCACTGCAGAGGAGTAACCCTTCACCACGTGATGAGTATCCTCCCAAAAACGTGGACTTGGAAGTCAGCCTTTCAGCTAAACTACTGCTTCCCAGGCAAGGAGTGGGGACGGTCTGAGAAACCATCCGTATTTACTGGTGATTTGCAGGTGATAAGCACACCGAGGACTGCTCCTGCTCTGCTCTCCCCCAGCCCTCCTACTCGCAGCACCGACTTTCATTTCAGGAAGAAGTGTGGGAAAAAGCATGGGAGGCAGAGAAGATGATCAGCAAAGCAGCAGGAGCTTCCAGGGTGCAGAGCTCCCCCCTCATCCCACCCCAAGGCTGAGATCCAGCTCCCCCCTCCCAGGGAAGGAGGCCCAGGGACCCCCGAGCATGGGGGCTCCCAGACCTCAGGCATGGGCTTCTGCCTTCCTTTCAAATCCATATGTCTCAAGCGAGGTGCCAGGCACGGTGGTGGCCCTGGTCCCCGCAGGGGTCGATGTCCTGGCTCCCAGGGCTCGGACCAGCATCCGTCCCAGCGGGTCGACCCCGCGGGAAAGGGAGGCAGCAGGGCCGGGGCTGAGCCCGGGGAGGAGAAAGGAAAGCGCCCGAGACAAAAGGAAGGAAAAATAAAGCTGTGTGAAAGAGAGCTGACAAAGAAAATAAACCCGTGAAAGAACCCACCCTCCCCAAGCCCCCGGGAACCGAGGAGGAAACCACATGCACATATGGAGGACGTGGCTTTTCCAAATAATCGCCTCCAGATCACGGCCCCGCCACCCTGCCAGGGGGATGGCAGCAGGGGGGAGCAGAGGTGGAGCCCCCCCTCAACCTGCACCCAAGAGCCAAGCGGCATTAGGGGGTCACCGATCCCCAAGCTCTGAAGGCGGGGGGCACGGCTGGCTCGGTAGGGAGGGCAGTCCCAGGCAGCCCCCTCCTCCCCAGCCCAATTAGGAGAAGAAAGGCCACCGGCTCGCAGGGCCAATGAATGGGCAGCCGAGGGGGTCCACTCCTGTAACGAGGCGCTCCGGCAGCCCCACAAAGGCGGCCCCCGCGTTGCAAACAGCCACAGCCGCTCGGGGCTGCATCGCCCGGCGGCACGGGCGGGCAGGCACAAAGAAGCTATTTTGCAGGGTGTTTTCGGTCCCCCCGCTGCTCTCCATCCCTGTGTGTGGGATCTGGTCTTCCATCGGTCCTTCCATGGCCCCTAGGAAGGGCAGCCCCCCCTCTCCCTGCCACAGCAAAGGCTTGGTGGCCATCACCCATCAGGCTTCTCAGCACCCGAATGGAACTTGCTTGCTGCCCACCTCCCATGCAAACAGGTTCCCCCGTCTGTCCCAGGCACGGCTGGAAGGGGCCTCCAGACACAGCCCACACCACATGCCCTCCACCCATGGCTTACAAAAGACCTGTCCAGTTCATGGAAATACCAGTCCTCCCCAGGCCAGCGGAAAAAAAAAACCCAAGAAAACAAAGGACAGCATTTTGCCAAAGCAATGTTTGCGCAAGTCGCTTGGTTTCTCATTTTTCCTTGAGGTTGTTTAATATGGCTCGTTTTCTGCTCTGTCAGAAATGAACTTTCTTGAGAAGGTGCTTTTTCTGTGACAGCAGGTGGCAGATATTTTCAGAAAACTGAAGGCCGACAGCATCCCTGACCAAGGGGGACACCTTCCAAGGGGTGCTGATGAGATCCCTTGCAGACGGCGGGCAGCGGTGGGCAGTGAAAGCCTTCCCGGAGAGGAGTTGCCGCCTTCCCGAGGGAAGCACGCTGCTGCTCCGCCAGCCCCATACCGCGTGCAAAGGTCAGGCCTGAATCATACCCAACGTACAGGGGGAGCCTAAATTGGCCGCCTGCCGGCTTTCCAGCTTCGCAAGCCGCCCTGAGTCGGAGGAGCTCGCCGCGGACGAGGAGCCACTGCTTCTGCAGAGGAGCTGCAGGCAGGCAGGGCGGCAGCAGGGCAACACAGGCAGAGGACACACGCTGGCACCAGCCCCAGGCTGGGGCATCGCACCGCCGGGCTACGCAGCCATCCTCGGGGCCAGGAGAGCCTCGTCCCAGCAGGGGGGTCCTGCACCCAGGTTGGGGAGGGGTTACCGGAGGTACCGGCAGCCGAGTGGGAGGCATCAGATACGGGGCGTGAGGGTGCCGAGATTTCTGAAGAGTCCAGGGCGGCGTGAGGCTACACCAGGTATCGGGACATTGGCCCCGTGACACACAGCCGTGCCACGAAGCAAAGGGCCAAAGTGCTCGGGCACCAGTCTCCAGTCAGGCAACCCAAGATCTGAAACGTCTTTATTTCCCCAGTGCCCGGGGAAACATTCAGCCTGTCTCCAGCCTGGCTGATACGGGCTTCTGCCCGGGCTCAGGGAAAGCAAGGAGAAATGCAATTCCCGGGACTTTTGCTGTCCCAGTGCTCCTGCTCTCCAGCTGCCCACGCGCGGCCCCTGCCCGGGAAGCCGCGGGGCTGGGCTGGCACGGCCCCAGCTCTGCCCGGCACCCCAGGAACACCCAGCCGTGCTGGAAGGAAAGGGGGGAAGTTTACTCAGACTGCGGTGGTGCAGGCTCGGAGGCCAAAAGGGATGGAAAATTCGGGATGCCAGCTGACTTCAACGGAAAAAAAAAAAAAAAGCCCTGACTTTCCAGCCTGAGCCCAGCAGGCGGGTGGGTGCAGCGGGCTCTCTGCTGAGCTGGAGGGCTCCAGCCCTGCCCAGTCCTCCCTTAACGGGGCTCTGCACCCCGAGGCCACCAGGATGCACCCAGCCCTGGGAGCCAGGTAGTTTAACGCCACGGGTCAGACCCATCCGGAGCTACACAACCAGCCCGTGGGCATTAACATGGGACAACTCATGCCAGGCACTACTGGTCAAGTTGATGCCCTTAAGGATTTTAGCGCTTACCTGCCTGCTGATCCGAGAAGCGCTTGCACTGCCTATGAGCTGCACAGGGGCTCGAGTGCCAGAAACACGGGGATCTGGGGGGACCAAGACAAGACCCCCAGCCACGTGCACCGCACCTGCCCTCCCCTCTCACCAGCCAAAACAGGGCTCGCGCAACCAAGGGAGACATCTTTGCGACATGATGCTGCCTTGCAGCAGGGACGCCAGGACACAGAGCGAGGGGGTGCATCAGGAAAGGTGAAGTTTTTCCGTCCCAATAAATCAGGGCTGTCCACTCACCCCCCGTTTCCGTACCCCCGCCCAGCCACGCCGCCCCCCACGCAGGGGCTGACCTTCCTGCACTCACACCCAGCTACAGCCTTAATAGCCCTTCGTCTACAGGACATGCAAGACCGGAGCACTTCAGTGGCCAGAAAACGGGCTGGGAGCATCCCACCCCCATCGCTTCTTCCCCGGGACCTTCTGGCATGTGCCGAGCCCACGCGCTGCCTGGCCCGTACCCACAGCCTGGGCACACGCAGCTTTGCCAAATCCCGACAGAGCTTTTCTTTTTTTTTTTTTTTTCCCCCCTTTGCTAAGAGCTTCACTAAGCAGCCTGTGAACTGACTTAACAAGTATGGCAGGAATATGCCACTGTTTCAGACGAGAACTTTTGTGGCACTCGGGAAGGTTATTTATAGCCTCCAGCAAGCGATGCCGGGCTAAATCACACTGCAGCTTTGCTCGGGGCTGAGCAGCCCTGACAGAGCACACCGTACTCCAGAGCTGCCAGTACAAACAGCCCCCAGATAAAGCTGCCAAGTCTCTCCCAGGCAGCTAAAGAGGTGCAGAGCTTCACACAACCTGTCTCTGTCTTCCCAGCCCTCGGGGAACAGAAGCCTGAAGCAGAGGAGGGGAACTGAAGACCCCGATCAGAGCTGCCTGCAACTCAACTCACTTCAAATGCTTCCATGTATGGCCTCTACATACATAAAAATACACACAAGAGCGGAAACACACATGTATTTGCTGCTTAACGTTCACCTGAGGCTATAATCCCTTTCCTGATAAAGTGATTATCTTTGCAGCAACCGGCAGGCACTGCCAGCCTCAGGAGGGTGGTGGCAGGTGAGCTGGAGGGGTTCCTAGGAAGGAACATACTGGATCAGACTAAAGTCTCCTCCATGTCCCATCTCCAAACATAGACGGTAGCAGATGCTCGGTTCAACTTCAGTTTCCCACACAAAAAAGCAGAAAAAAAAAAAAAAAAAAAAAGTACTGACAAATGAGAGAAAATGCCTGGTTGCCAAGATCCCTTATGGGGGGGGGAAAAAGGAAACAAAAAAAACCAACCACCACCTGAACCCAAACCCCCGCCTGCTGCCCAGAAGAACAGCAATCCTCCCAAACCTCCAGCCCCGCATTCATCTGCAAACAGGTCTGATGCCAGGAAAGCCGGCTCTCAGCACATGTATCGTCCCAGCCCATGGCAGTCCCGGACCGCAGGCAGTGGGTCTGCCCAAGGACCAAGGTTTGCTTGGACAGCCCCTTCTACCCTCGTCTGCAGATGGAGGAGCAGCAGAGAGGGTCCTTGCACCCACCTCCCCACTTCGTTGGGAACCATGCGATGCGAACGGATTAATGAGCCTGAGGACTGATGGATCAACAGCTATTTCCAAATAATGGTTATTTGGTAGGTGGGACCTTGCTCTGGACCACAAGATCTCCAGGGCAGGAGAACCCAGCCCAGTGAGCACCTGAGAGCGGCTCTAATGATGGGGGGGGAAGCAGTAACAACTTCCCCATGCAAACCTGGCAGCACCCAGCACCCCTGCACTCAAATGGACCGGGGGGGGTCCAGCAGTGCAATGACAGGCTCCACCACCCCATTTAATTCCCTCTACGCGCTGATCTCTCTGGAGGCGTTGGAGTAGCCTGAGTCATGATTTCTGAATGCGCAGAATTGCTGGTGTTGCACAAGCCGGCCCTTGGGTTCTGCAGCACCAAGGCTTTGGGAAGATAAGGAGTAAGCTCGCATCCCCCTCCTTCTCGCCCCGACCGGAGGAGAAATGCTGGGTGGAGAGGTGGAGGAGGACAGGAGGAGTCTTTACTCTCTACATACCCATTTATTTAAGCAGGAAACCATTGCACAAGTGGGAATTTACGCCTGATGCCCTGTGCCACACTGCAGCTCCCAGCTCTTTCATCCCAATGCTCCAGCTAACTCGAGAGGCCAGGCTTTTGATTTTATTCAACAATTCAGACCACAAGTCACAGAAGAAAGCGAACGCCCTGCCTTCCCTCACAGCCAGCTCCCCCAGTTCCGAGCAGCCTGGCTGAGGCGCCTCAGGGACTATAGAGGGGTTTGATGCCAAGAGGGGTGGCCAATGAAAACAGATCCAGAAGTGTGAAATGTATTACTCTTCCTAAGAAGATGGAGCGGGATTTTTCCAACTATTGGATTTGTCTCCAGAAAATGGATTAACATAATCCTTGGAGGACACTTTGCTCAGACTCAGTGTCCCCGTGCCAGAGCATATGGCTGCAAGTTGCTTCAGTGGGGACGGGCAACACAAGTCTCCCGACGGCATCGCGTGCGACAGCACCGCTTGCCTCAGAGCAAGCCCGTCACTCTGTGCTTGAAAAGGGCCCAAATCCTGACTGCCCACAGCCACCCACCCTGGGACACTGGGAACTCCCTTGGGAGAGAAGCAAGGATGGATCCAAGCATCAGCATGGATGCCAGCAGCTACCGATGAACCAAAACGCACATTACATCCACGACGTGTGCCATTTAAAGACAGCAGCAGACAGCATGGGTCTGAGTTTGAAAATAAAATTAAAAATTAAAGCAATAAATCAGCGCACACTGACTCAGGCCCGTGTTCCCCCCCTGCGGTGAGCCCCAAGCAAGCTCGTCAGGAATCCCGGGCTGCCAGAGCAGAGACCGCTGATCCAGCTGCTGAGGGCTGTAACACCGGGATCCCCGCCGCCCGCGCTATCAGCAATCCCAGGAGGCTTTTAGGAGACAGGCACGCGAGTCCCAGCACCCCAGCCCTGCATTTTTCTTCTTTAATCTCCCCCCAAAGTTCTGCTCTAAATCAGAGTTCCTCATTTTTGTGACTCGCGCTGGGTCTCTGGCCGAAACAAGAGCCACGCGGGCTTAAGCGCTTGGGATTCTTGGGGATAAAAGGAACTAAAGGAGTGTAAGCATTTAATTAATCTCCAGCAATCTAATAAAAGGACGGAGTAATTGCCTAAACCATCTGCATTCTGCATCTGGCATCAGGGGCTGCTGGAGAAACCCACAAATTCGGAAGCTGGGTTTCGTACGGATTGTGCTTGGCGTTAACGCGTGCCACAGGATACAAAATAAGAGAAAGAGGAGCTAACAAAGACTAATACGTACCACCCCATTAACACACCCAGACCAGCAGCACGGGAAAGAGAAGAGCCACAAGCAGACCGAGGGGCAAACGAAGCCCCATCCCACTCCTCATCCCCCAAGCTGGGCCACCCAAACCTGGCATGGAAGAGGCACAGGGCACACAGGATTGAGAAGGGGAGATGCTTTGCAGCCTCCCCACAGGTGAGGGGTGAGCAGGTGCTGGCACTAAACCAGCAATTGGCTCCAATAATCCAGGAGGGATAGGCTGCAAAGCTGAATTTGCACAGTCTTTCCCAGGAAAGAGTTGCAAAGCAGGTTTAAGTTTGCTCCGTAAACAACAACTCCGCTGTTTTGCTCTCTGCAGCACGGTGCCCGCCGTCAGGCAGGCGGTGGCCTCTGCAGAGGAACCCTCCCAGCCACGACAGAAGAGGGAAACAACACAACTTCGGCACCCTCCAAGGAGCTGCAGCCTTACCCCCGGGGCACCGCACAGGACCAGATGCCAAAGATGCCCTGCCAGCACCCATGCTCCAAGGACAAGGGTGTGTGACAGATGCCTCCCTCCCGCCCCTCAAAAATCTGGTTTACACCAGGTTTTTTCCAAGTCAACCTCACTTGGAGTGTCTCGTTAACGGGACAACTGTATGCCTCGGGAACAGGAAAGGCAGCAGGATTTTCTGTTTTCCCCTTTTCAAATTTCACGGCCAGCTGCCTGCCGGCGTAGTGCCGGCCAGCACTGCCTGCTTGGGGCTGGGTAACGCGGACAGGTCGCTCGGCTCGTTCCCAGCCTGCTGAGAGAGCACAAGCACTCAGGCTGTGGGAAGCCACAGAGCCTGAGTGGAGTAAGAGACTGAGAGATCCCAACAGAAAGAAAAAAAAAAGAAAAAACAAAAAAAGAAATAGCGCTTCCTGCCAAATCCACTAGCAAGAATGGTTTATATACGTAAGGAGAAATAGCAAGCTTTTATTTCAGGCGGGCGGCCCTGACCTCTTGCACTGCACCGCAAACTGCATGCAGTTCCTCCATCTGCTCACACGATGGGTTTATCCCATTCGAGGAGCAGCAGGGTACCATCCCGCGGGACACCAGCTCTCCCCCATCTCGCCGGCACTCCAGCACTACCCACAGCGCTGGAAACGCAGAGCGAAGCCCGAGCCCTCCCCTCTTTCCCGGGAAGGTGCACACAAGTCCCTGGCTTTCCTGGGCCAACATCCGCAACCCACACCGCGCAGAGCCAAGGAGGGAAAGCAGCAGGGTGACTCTGCTCCAGCTTCACCCATCCATCCATCCACCCACCTTCAACATCCTTACGGGATGGCTGGCAAGCCTCACCCAACTCTTTGCAGCCGAGTTTGGGGACAGCAGGTACGCCAAGGGGAAGGGCTCCCGGGGCAAGCGGAGAAACCCCAAGGCTATGCGAAAAGAGAGCTGGAGAACAGGGAATCCCGGGGGATCGGGAGTGCAAGCGCTGGGCAGGGACCCCCCCCCCGCCCCGCAGACCACCCCCCTCGGCGCCCGCTTGCCCACCTTGGCCTCGAAGCAGATGCCGTGCTGGAAGGCGTCTTCGTTGTGCAGGGGGATGCGGAGGTCGTGCCGGTCGTCCACCAGGTTGTACTTGGACTTGGCGGGCATGGCGGCCCCCGCGGCGGCCGGGCTGCCCCTGCAGCGCGCCCGGCGCTGCTGCTGCTGCCGCCGCCGCCGCCGCGGAACCTCCGCGGAACCTCCGCCCCCCGCCGCCGGCCGGCCCCGGGGCGGGGACGCGCCGCCGCGGAGCGCGGAGGAAAAGGGCTGGGAGGGGAGGCGGGGGGGAGTGGGGTGGGTGCAGGAGACCCGCGTTTATAGACACCCCACCTCCCTTCTTCCAGAGGGGAGGAGCAGGGAAGCGTTTAAAAAATAATAATAAAAAAAAAAAAAAAAAAAATATGAGGAGGAGAAAGGGGCGCCGGGGAAGGCACCGGTGACATCTAGTGCGCGGTGCCGGGTCTGCAGCCCGGCCCCGCCAAAGTTTGGTTTGGTTTTTTTTTTTTTTTCCTAAATGAAATAAAAGGGGGGAAAATAGAAAAAGCCTCGCAAGGGGTTACGGTGGTGGGGGGGGGCTCAGTTCAGCCCCGGGGTCGCGCAGAGAGACGGGGGAACGCCGTGCCGCCCCCCCCGGCAGGGCACATACGGTAAGCCCTCGGCTGGGAACGGGGCCCGAGAAATGCACCCACCCCACCGGTGGGAGAGCCTGGGCTGCTGCAAGCGTTCAGGCCAAGGAATGCTGTATCCAGACCTTTATATCAGCTCCAGACGCGATGGGAATCAAGTGAGCCAGAGGTGAAAAAAAAATCTCCATCTTGTGCTTCATTGAAGGGCCAGTCCTTGTGAGCAGACCCGACCCTACCTTATAAAAGCCCTGAAAGCTGTGAACGTGGCCCCCCCCACCCACTGAAAGCACCCCAGAGTTGCTTTCCAGATGTGCAGGGACCCACTCACATAGCTGTGACTGCAAGTCCAGGCTGTTTCACCCCTTACCCCCACATGCATCCCTCTGCATTTTAACACCCACAGATGCTGCAGGACAGCTGTGACACTCATCACACTGCAGCACAGCGGAAGAGCTCACACTGGCCTTCACGCATGTGAGAGGCACCACTTGGGACAAACCATTCCCAGGGCAGATGTATCCCCCCGACTCCACAGCAGACCCACAATTCACACCGCCTTTGCCTTGCTCTGCTTGCGTGGTCCCATATTCCAAAGCACATTTCCCTCGTGTGCCTCAGGTTCCTAAATGATGGCAATGCAAACAGCAGTGCTGGCTGTTGACCCTTCCCTGCGCATAACAGCTTCGGGACCATCCATTCTTCAGACTGAATCAATGCGGTGAAACTTCCTTTGAGTTTATAACACAGCCACAGTGTTTGGGTCCCATCTGAAAACCTGCTTTGTTTCCCCTCAAAGTGGAGTGGGCTTTCCACCATCCCCAGAGGCTCGGATAACAGGCTGGGCGCAGGCAATTACATGACAAGCTGAGAAATCCCTGTGCTCAGCCGTGCCCACGAGAGGCGTATGGGAATGGCTGTTGTGCTGCCAGCTTGCCCACGCTGGGCTCAGGAAGGGATCACGCAGAGCTGTCAGCACTTGGGCAAGTGAATCGAGGGATGATTTCCCACTGAAAGCACGATGTCCGCAAACCATGGGCTCTTGAAAACCTTTACTCCTTGTTTTGGAAGGGGAGGGAAGGGGTGTCAGTGGTGTGTATTGCAGCAGCTTGGTGACTGCACTTGCAGAGATCCCCTGGGCAAAAAGGGTGCGGAGAACTGAACAGCCACGAGGCACTTGAGCTCGCTTAAGTCTGGGACAGGCAGAAGCTGGTGGTGGCATAGTCTTAAGCCTGGATCTGCTCCATGGTGTTTGATGCTCTGGGTTCTTGCTAAAGGTTTCAGTTTACCTCTAGCAAAGGTTTAGCTGACAGCAGCGAAGTCCCAGGTACTGGGAATGATACTCTGGAGAAATACCCTGGGGGTTCTGTAGTCCAACGCCTGCTCCAAGCAGGGCAAGCTCCAACACAGGAGCAGTAGCTCAGGGCTGCGTCTAGGCAAGTTGCAAGTATCCCCAGGGACAGAGATCCCACAGCTTCTCTGGAGCCCTGTTCCTGTGCTATAATTGATTAATGACATATAGTCTTGCCAACTGCTGTCTTTCCACAGCTAGCAAAACTCCACGGATTCAGTGAAGAACTGAATTCCCACGTGGGAGGGCTTCTGAGTATCTCTTTGGTGAGTAGCGCCTTCGGGGAGGTTTTCCCCCAGGCACAGACATGGGTGTTTGATCATAGAATGGTTTAGGTTGGAAGGGACCTTGAAGATCATCGAGTTCCAACCCCCCTGCCACAGGCAGGGACACCTCCCACCAGACCAGGTTGCCCAAGGCCACGTCCAGCCTGGCCTTGAACACCTCCAGGGATGGGGCTTCAACAACCTCTCTGGGCAACCTGTTCCAGTGTCTCACCACCCTTAAAGTGAAAAACTTCTTCCTAATGTTTAATCTAAACCTGCCCTCTTCCAGCTTAAAGCCGTTCCCCCTCGTCCTATCACTACATGCCCTAGTAAAAAGTCCTTCCCCAGCTCTCCTGTAGGCCCCCTTTAGGTACTGGAAGGCCGCAATAAGATCTCCCCGGAGCCTTCTCTTCTCCAGGCTGAACAGCCCCAACTCTCTCAGCCTCTCCTCATAGGAGAGGTGCTCCAGCCCTCAGATCATCCTCGTGGCTCTCCTCTGGACGCGCTCCAGCAGGTCCATGTCCTTCTTATGTTGGGGACTCCAGAGCTGGATGCAGTACTCCAGGTGGGGTCTCACGAGAGCAGAGTAGAGGGGCAGAATCACCTCCCTTGACCTGCTGGCCACACTTCTTTTGATGCAGCCCAGGATACGGTTGGCCTTCTGGGCTGCGATTGCACACTGCTTGCTCATGTCGAGCTTCTCATCAATCATCACCCCCAGGTCCTTCTCCACAGGGCTGCTCTCCAGCCATTCTCCGCCGAGCCTGTATTTGTGCTTGGGATTGCCCCGACCCAGATGTAGGACCTTGCACTTGGCCTTGTTGAACTGCATGAAGTTGGCTTGGGCCCACCTCTCCAGCCTGTCCAGGTCAGTTGGTCAGGTTGATGGGAAGCCCTCAGAGCCAGCTCCTCCCAGGCAGTCCAGGTGGGTTTCCCTGGAAGCGCTTGGGCTGGTCGCAGGCCCTGGTGGGTGGTGGGTGCCCTGGGCAGTCCATAGCCTGCTTCTCTGGCCTCTTCCATGGTCGCATGGGCACCTCACACTGACTGCTGCAGCACCGAGAGCAAACCTGGAGGCTGCTCTTCAGATACTGGGGTTGAACCAAAGGGCAAACCTCACTCCACAGTTGCTTCTGGACCTCTCATGTGAGCAGCTCAGTACTGCTGCAGCATGGAAACAGCACCTTGGGGGGGCGGCAGGTCTTCCTGCAACCAGTCTGTCCCAAAACCACCCCCGTCTGTTGCCCCAAGTGTGATTTAGATGGTACTTGCAGTATCAGGCAGTGCTCCAGACAAACTCACGCAGGCCCTGCAGGGAGTTTAGGATACCTGTGGCATTTCCCATGATTCCACCTTCCTGTTATATTACAAAAATTCACTGTGAACCCAGAGGAAAAAAAAATAAAAACAAAGAGAGACAATAGCCAATTCTCCCTGCCCTTTCAGCACACCTGCCAAACCACCACCTCTTCCAGGGAGAGCTTTTCCGGACTCTTGATCCCAGGACATCAAGCCTTGTCCTCCACCACCACCAGAAGGTACAGGAGATCCCTGAAGAATAGGGAGAGGATTAAACTCTCGCACTCATGTCTGTCCTGCACGTCCAGAACCTGTTTCCTCCCTTTCAAAATCAATAATTACAAGCCCTGGAATTACACCTTGAAGTTGTGTAACCGGTTTACTTGTTTTCGCAGTCCCGTCCCCTTCCGCCCGTGCGAGGACGCGGTGGCTCGCCCGCGTTTGCACAACGGCCTGGGACAAAGGTCCCCTGTGCCACCCGAGCAGAGGTGGCACCTCACCAAAGCCAGGGAGCCGGGGGATGCGGCCCGCGCAACCTCGGGGGGGCCGCAAGGACCCTTTTGAAGGACTCGCCCGTTAACAGCAGAGTTTTGGAACAGCCTCCGAGACGGGCGGAGGAGGGCAGCAGCCGTCCGCTCTGCCGGGGGAAGGCTCCCCGGTCCCCGCACCTCGGTCCCCGCTCCTCCCCGGGCTCTCGGTGGGGAGGGTCTTGCCCAGCTCTCTCCGGGCGCAGGTTGCCAGCCGCGGGTTGGGGATTTATAGAGCTGGCCTGCCATCTCCTGGGAAAGCCGCGAAACGCAGCACAGAAAACCCAGCCCGGGCTGGAGAGGCGGCGGTCGCCATCGTCCCGGCTCTCCTGCGCTGCAGCCCAGGGCTTTCGGGGGCTTCTGCCCTTGCTCCTGCCCCAGCAGCCCAGGGAAACCAGTCCCACGGCCCACCTGAGGGTCACGGGCTTCCTTTTTTCCCCACCCTGTGAAGTTGGGAAGGTGTTCTTGCAATGCTTAGGTGAAAGCCAGCCAAAAAAAACCCTACGTGCCCGCTCCAACCCTCCACCACCACAAGACTCCTTTGGACAGGGCCAGCGGCAGGTGAATTGGAGACAGAGCCCTGCACCTCCACTACATCCTCCAGGGTGCCATGGGGCACAGTGAGGAGAGCCGACTGTCACCTCAGGTGGCAGCACACTTGTGCTTTGGTCTGCACCGAGCAACATACCCAAAAGCAAGGGACCCGAAAGAGTTGGTCAGGAGCGTTTTGAGCTCACCCATAGTGGTTTTTCAAAGCGTCGCAAAGCTTTGGTAGGTTTCAGGACTAGAAAAGAGCCGATATTGTGCAAATATTTTATACCCGTAGCCTGGCCTGCAACATAAGCATGCATAGCCTAGTCTTGCCCTTAACAAAATCAAATAAAAAAAACAAAAGAAAAACCACCACACACTATGGAAACACCACAGTATTTCCAGCAGAAAGGCACGTTTGTTACTGTAACCCCCACAGCCTGTAACAGAAACCACCTGCGATCCTTTATCTAGCCAGGGGAGCCACGGGGAAACGTAATGTTTGCAGAGCACTTTGTACATCAAACACAGTTTGTGCCAGGACGGCAAAGCTGTGACTTCCCCTGCAACCCTTGCGCCGCACCGCTGTGGGAGCAGAGGACAGCCACCTGCAAACAAGGCAATGGCGAGCACGCAGCGCAGCCCCAGCAGGCCGCTGTGCCCCTTCTCTTGCTGCTGGCGCTCTCAAAGAGAGTCAATTCAACGTACCCACGGCTGGTTACTCCACAGCCGTTGTCGCATGTGTTGCTCCCGCAGCGCCAGTGCGGCACGGTGGTTTTGGGGAAAATACACTGCACGCTGTTTGTGCTCGGGAGGCCCCTCCTCCAGAGAGCAATAATAAAAGGGCTTTTGGCCAGGTATGCAAATATCTTTTATTGTGCTGGATGTGGGTGGGAATGAGAAGCATCACAGAGCACGGCTATGAGAGGCAATGAGCAGATGGTAGATTTTGCAGCTCTAAGCAATAAATCGTAAAGCAAATTGGCTCTTAGGTAGGCATTCAGATTGGGAAGGTAGGATCCAGCTCAGTTTGGTGCTCTAGTTTGCTTTAATGTCCTTCCATGAAATCCTACAGCAGCGAGTCCTTTTAGGGTCACAGTCCTGCAACTGAAGAGTACACCAGAGCACAGACCTACGTGACATCAAGGCCCAGCTGATGCAGAACATCCTAAAGCTCTTTACCTGCAAACCCATGGTGGGCTTGGGGCAGGGAATCACCTTGTCCCTCTAGTCACCGGCACAGTCACAGGTGGAAGAAGCACTAAGCAGGGCACAGAGGTCAGGCACAGCAAGCAGATGCCTTTTCTGCCTAGCAAAACCTGGTGATTAACATCTAAATAAAAAGGGCTGGGAAGGAAGCAAAAACTTCAGAAAGGGGAGGAAGGCAAGTCAGCTGGAATTAAGGTCAGGAACTTGCTGGCATTTGCTGACATTTTATTCTGATGAGCTGGCAGAGCTCATTCTCATCAGGCACACACACATATGTGTGTATTTATTTATTTTAGAGGTGGGACTGGGAACAATTTCAGAGCTGTTTTTAAAAAACACAAGCCCATCTTTGATGTCTGCTGGGGTGCGGACAGGCTGTTAATGGAACTACCTGAAAACTCAGATTTTTGTCTTCATAGACATTTTTATTCTTTGCACCACCATTTCCTTTCAATTTGCAGTTATCACAGGTTTTTGGAAGCTCTCCACAAACCCCAAGTCCTGAAACATTTTTGTTTCAGAAAGACAAAACACATGGTGCTTCCGAAATAAATACACTCCCTGGAGCGGAGCAGGTGCCGGCTAAAATTAACATTCCTCCCTGCCAGGCTCAGCCAGCCTGCAAGTAAGCCATGAAAGCCTGGAAGGTTTGGGGCACCCAGTGTCCCATTGCCACAGCAGGGAGCCGGTGACAGTGGGACCCTGTCCCTGTGGGCCTCCCACAGGGCTCCACAAGTGGGAACCGCCCAGGACCAGCAGCAGGAGCGCTCCCACAGCAAACTGAAGCAATGCTCACATCCGCTGAACATTTCACAGCCACACAGGAGCCAACCCATGCAATATTCATCCTGTTCTAATCTCACTGGCCCATTAATGACACGCATGCCTAAATGGTATTACCAGACACACCACATAAGCATCATTGTTAACCATCCTCACCACAATCAGCTGTAACAGTTGCCAGCAAACTTATCAATAAATGTACTAACAGCTGCTTATTATAAGAATTTGTACTTACCTCCTCAAACACACAGTGTTTCTCATCCCCACAGCAAGCATAGCATACAGCCCCAGGGATCACCTCCTTCCCTATCTCCAACAGCCTGGAGGATAGACATGGACACAACTAGAAAACATCTGCAGCAAGCTACTAAGGGCTGCACACAAAGCACAACTTCTTCCACCCATCCCTCCTGTCCAAACCACCTCACTGCAAGGTGAGCCACATCTCCTTAAATCACTGCTTCCCCAGGTACTCCCAATGAGTGAAAGCAGCTGCCCCACGCTGCCTGCCAGACCATGGAGGGGAAAAAAGGAATGCAAAAGTGGAAGAGGCCAACAAGTGGGCTTGTTCCCCAGTGTCTGGCAGGTTCCTGTGCCCGTGCAAGGCTTGGGCTGCCCACAGCAATGGGGATGGGAATTGCTGAGGGCAGTCGCCCAAAAGAAGGAGGGTGAGGACCTGAAGTGAGAAGGAGCTGTGCTGGCGGTCCTATGGTGACTGCGGCAGCAAACAGCCACCCCAGGTGTGCAACACCACGAGGCGCTGGCTCTGCGAGCCATTGCTCTGAAATTCATTCTGAGTTTATCGTGATGCTGTTCCCAAGGTAGAAGCAGTGCAGAAGGAAAGGCCTTGAGCTTGGTTTTGTCTTGATGTGGGGGAATTTACACAGCAAGATGTCCCCTCACTGGAGGAAGAGCCCAGGGCACCCAGGACGCCAGATTTTGGCCACAGCTTTTTCATTGCACTAGGGACAGGAAGGAATCTGAAAGAATATGGCTTTTCTTAGCTTCTATAAGAAGTACCAAGGAAGAAGAATATCTTCTTCATTTGTGTGACAAGCAAGTAGCCATATTCAAATGATATGTTAATTGCTGTGTCTAGCTGTCAAGCTTCTTGTAGCAATCCCTCACTTGCGGCTGGTAAATAAATACGATACTTGGCATTCTTTGTTTGAGAATGCAGCTTATGATCTTCAGACATGTTATTGCTGGGCTCCTGAGTGCAAGACACCAAACCGAGGAGGAGCCATTACCCTGGGTGCTCTCCCCCGTGAATCACTGCAGCTAATTGGAACTACCTTTGATATGTTTGTAATTTGCCAAGGCTTATTTGCTGTATAATCAGACACATGGCCCCTTCCTTTAATTGCCTTGTAAACTGCCAGCATGATTAATTCTGACACAAGCCCGCGTTTATCTGGGGGTTGACATGTGGTGACTTACGAGGGTGGCGAGGCGAGGGCTGGGACACCCCCATCCAGCCCACCAGGCTGGGGGAGCATCTCTCCTGCTGGGTGCAAGTGGTTGGTCCTCACTCTTGATAAATGTGTAGGCGTGCACCCTTTTCCCCATGCAAGGGGACGTGATAATCCCATGGGTGCCCAAACCACAGCTGTGCCTCTGCAGTAGCTGTGCCGGCGTGCCGGTGCCTGCTGATGGGTGCAGAATTCCCAGAAAAACACTCCCTGCGCCCAGCCCCGCCGAGGCAAAGTCCACGGCAAATGCCTTCCGCGGTGCTCAAGTACGTGCTTGTGGACACATGCTGGTCCCTAGCCTCACCTGGAAAACCTCCTCCAGCTCTGCCCCTCTCCACAGCCGTCTTCCCACAGCCTGTCGATAGGCAACGGTCTGCAAAAGCAGTATTTCCCTCTCACTCCCACCTATTTTACATGCTAAATCCATAACTCTGATATATTCTCCTAAGGGACCTCTCATACCTGGGCAATGAACATTTCTGTGTTTGCTGCTCGACTTTCTTGCCTGGGGATATAGTCATATGAAAAAATAATATATATATCAGCCCCCAAATCCCAGTGACTGCAAATGCCCAGGGAAGAATTAAAGCAGCACAGTTAATAGCCCTGGCTGCCGTCATTACGGATTCTACATAATTTCACCGTGGTTGGACACTGGTGGAAGGAGGGATGAGCAGCTCAGGTGGGTGCCTGGGTGCTCAGCTGCTTGCTGCTGCTGGGATGGACGGATGGACAGATGGATGGATGGAGGTGTGGGGAGCAGCGTGCCCTGACCCCCCAGCTGGCTCCTTGGTGGGGTGTTGGGGAGAGGGGTGGGGGATGCTCAGAGCCCCCCGCGCCCACCCTCTGCCTGAAGGGGCCAGAGCATGGCTGGTCCCCAGCATTGCCAGGGCCACCAGAGGGAGGTGGCAGGCCACCCTGGATGGTGTGGTGTCCCTGTGCTGGCACCTGCATGCAGAGGGACCAGGGCCACGGAAGACATCGAAATGCACTGGGCGTGCCAGCGGGGTGACAGCAAACGGGCAAGAGGGGGACATGGGGATGTGGCTGCAGGCTGCATGATGGGGACAGAGGGGTGGCCAAGCCTCGCAGGAGGAGCTAGGAGTTGGGATCCAGAGGGAACCATTTCCATAGCCTCAGCTAAAGGTGGCACACAGCGAAGGGTCATCTGTCCAAAAAATCTGGGACGCGGGATTTGCCCTGGGCTGAGAGCGGGTGCCTGGGGTTTCGCAGGACCAGGCATGGGAGAACATGCCTGCATCCCCCAGGCTTCCAGGGTCCGCAGGAGGCTTTGGTGGAAGCACAGAGAGGTCAGCGGGAGTGTTCAACAGGAAGAAAGCTCTTGAGATTGTCCGTCTCTTGCCTTGTCTCTGTTTCAAGGATCAGTTATTACCATACTGTAAGGGGAAAAAATGCCCACAAAGGAAAGAAGGCAAGGAGGGCCAGAGGGCGGGTGCGGGTGCTCAGCGGGAGGGCAGCACCTACACACCGGAGCCCTTGGGTCCCCCCCGACTTTTCCCTTTCTGCTCCTTTTGGGCCCCGATTAGGCATCAGCTGAACTCCGCTGTAGCCAGCTCAGCCCCCTCCATGCCGAGGGAGAAATTAAAGAGGACTTTGTTTCCAAACAATGGCAAATGCATAGTTTGAGAATCTGTAATTTAAACGCAAATCCTCCTTCTGCGAACAGTGATGGATGGCTTTTTCCTACTGCTTTGAGAGCCCTTGGATGCTGCACGGCAGATGCCTTCCTGATTTATAGCTTGCCTCTTCATGCAACGGGGGGGGGGACGGGACAAACAGCCCGATTCTAATTACTGCACTCTTGTTAGGATAGTTTCCTATATTGCTTCCATCTTATTACTGGGGGTCCCCACTCCACCTTTGTGCAGCTGGCTTGTGTTTTATGGGTAACCTTGGCAAGGATTCAAATAATCTCTGTTGCACTCATTTCGCTGGCGCGTAAGTTCCTGTGCACCCTAGACAGAAGACACGCTAGAAATTGTGGTTTTTTCTTGAGTGGCTCAGGCAGCGAGGGGGGTCGAGATGTGGAGTTGGGGATGAGGAGGAGGAAAGAGAAAAGCCGAAGCCAGCGGTATTTGCCCGCCTCTGATGGGCACTGGCAGAAAAGAGGGAGGGAGAGGGATGGGGCCACACGAGGGGCTAAAAATAGATGTTCTTCTTCCTAAAGAGAATCTTGCTGGTTCAACTCTTTCCCATTCTTTTCTGTGTGAGAGTGGTTAATTCTCCTTGGGAGCCCATTCACTCAGCAGATGTTGCTTTTCTTTGTATGATTAGCTTGAAATCAACGGAAAATAATCCTGTCCTTTAACAAATATTGGAGCACACCATCCCAGTGCTACAAGGTGCTTCAGCAGCCTGAACAGATGCTGAAATTACTATCCGTAAAAAAAAAAAGCGCACACGGACATATCCATTGAATGCATCTTTTAAAATAGCATCGCCCGAGTTTATGAGCTGGTGGGGGAAAAAATGCCTGTTTGCAGCTGCAGAGCTGGGGCTGGCTTGGGCTCCCCGGCACAGGGACAGTGACATCCTGGAGTGAGTCTGGTGAGGCCACCGCGGTGGCTGGGAGGGGGAGCATGGGCCATATGAGGAGAGGCTGAGAGGTGCATTAGCTCAGCCCGAGGAAGGGGAGCCATCCAAAAATCTTCTGCCCCTGCGCTCCCCATTGGGCACAGGCTGCAGAGCTCAGCCCTGTGTTCACCATGGTGGCCGCGCGGCTCGTCCTGGCCACGTGGCAGGTGCTGCCGGCAGCGATGCTACGGGCAGAAATGCCAAACCCTGACCCCCGCACACCCCAGCGATGCCCGCTGGCGGAGGGTTTCTGGCTCATGCTGACTCCTTGAAATGGGTTTGTCAGCTTCCTTTTGACTCATTTAATGTGTCTTTTACTGATAACTTTTAAAATCAGACTGTCGCGCTGTCCAGACTCAAATGCCAGCAAAGCCCAAGTATTTCACGTCCGTGCCGTTACCTTTACCAGCCAAAGTCCTAATCTCATCAAAGAGCAAAATCAGAGTTATCTGATGAGCACCAAGTCCCCATAAAAGCCAGAGGATGGGAATGAATTATCTTCCTATCACCTGCTCTACAGTCATTGAATCCCAGTAAACTTGCCCTTTATTTGCTGCTGTGAAGTTGTGAGGGATGCTGTCCCCCAGCACTGGCCCGGTCCAGCCTTCTGCCAGCTCCTTTATGGCCCTTCAGTCAACATGCCAAGCTGGAGTATGCTCTGATCCCCTCCCCATCATGCAACGGGGGGAAATATACTTATTTCTGATCATCCCCCTCCTGCTTGTGCTCAGCCCCTGCTGTGGGGACACCTGTGTCACTGCTCTGCATGGAGCTCAGACCTGAAGCCATCACCAGTCACGTCTTCCTCCTTGTTCAGGTCATAATTTTCCCCAAGAAAACCTTTGGGTCACAGAACAAGTGCTTTTATTTCAACTAATTTGCAGTCAACGCCATGTCATATTTCAAAGTCACTTCTTGTGTACTGAGGAGAGAGGAGGGAATAGCCCATGAGAAGTGGTGTCGTCTTAGATTAGAGACACCACCTTTTATGAAGGTGGTGTCTCTAATCTTTCTCTCAGACATATGAAAATGCAAATCCTTTCCAAATGGCATTAGATCATTGAATCGCGCAATATATTTGTATGGGCAATTTGTTATTGGCCCCTGAAATCACTGCCCTGCCCCAGTGTAGCACTGGAGTGCTCTCTGCTGTGGTGGCTCCAAATCAGCATCTCCCCACCAGCTGAAACCTCGTCGGGCACGAGGGGCTGGCACTGCCGGGGTGCCCAGGTAGGCTCACCCATGCAGCTGGACTGGCCCTGCCTGGCATCGGGATGCTGACACCAGCCCTGAAAAACTTCTTCTCTCCCTTGCCCAGATCCCAAGATTGTTTAAAGGAGTGAGGAGCTCTGCCGGGCTCTGCTGCACTGCGAGCCAGCAAGGAGCCACCTCCAGGCTGGCCCAGCGCCCACTCCCTGTAGCTCCGGAGGGAGCTGGGGACAGTCCCCGCAGATGGGGAGACATGAAACCTGTTAATCATCTCCCCAGTGCTGTGCCGTAGCATGAAATTGGATTTAGCACCATTAGCCGAGCGGCTTCTGAGCAGCTCCTTGACTCCTGCCGAAACCACTCTCCCACTGCAAAGCTGATTAACAGAGTGTGTCCACAGTATTTAATTAACCTAATGAACCCTGACGATAAAATTAGAGTCCACTTAATTCCTAGTCCCCCACTGTGGCGGGCAGGTGAAACAGCTCGCGGTGCCACCACAGCCCACAGCTGCTTTGCAGTGGCTGCCAGGGGGACGGGGAGCTGCCGTGCACCCCGGGCTGCGAGGAATGAATCAGCCTCTTGGCCCACTGCACTTGTAAAACTCTTCCGAGCCCCAAAATAAGGGATTGGAGATAACGGATCGACAGCTCGCATTGGAGCAATTAACCGCTCCTCCCTCCCCAGGGCCTGGAGCGCCTGCTGCTTCTGCAAAGGACTCCAGGTCCCACCTTCAGACGTTTCTCCTCATAGGAAAGGAAAGGATAATACATGACAGGCTCAGGGCCTTTGGCAGAGTCTGTGATCTCTGGTCGTGCTGCGCTGGATGTTACGGATGCTGGAGTCCGCAGGGAGAAGGGAGGCAATGGACAAGGCAAGGAGGTGAGTATCTGTGCAGTGCACCTGGCGGGGTGCTCCGGGGCTGGCACGGCCCTGACCAATATGCGCTCTTGCCCAGCCTGAGCTCATCCTACCTCTGCATTGCTTCGGACGTTTGGAAGGAAACAGTTGAAGCAGAGAGGTAGTTTTTTTTCTGGTATAAACAGAGCTCTGTCTTAATGAGAGAATCATAGAATGGTTAGAGTTGGAAGGGACATTAAAGATCATCTAGTTCTAACCCCCCTGCCATGGGCAGGGACATCTTCTACTTGATCAGGTTGCTCAAAGCCCCATCCAGCCTGGACTTGGACACCTCCAGGGATGGGGGCTCCGCAACTTCTCTGGGCAACCTGTGCCAGTACCTTACCACTCTCACAGTGAAAAATTTCTTCCTAATATTTAATCTAAACCTGCCCCCTTCCAGTTTAAAGCCATTGCCCCTCATCCTATCACTATGTGCCCTTGTAAAAAGTCCTTCCCCAGCTCTCCTGTAAGCCCCCTTTAGGTACTGGAAGGCCGCAATAAGGTCTCCCTGGAGCCTTCTCTTCTCCAGGCTGAATAACCCCAACTCTCTCAGCCTGTCCGCATAGGAGAGGTGCTCCAGCCCTCAGATCATCCTCACGGCTGTCCTCTGGACCCACTCCAACAGGTCCATGTCCTTCTTATGTTGGGGACCCCAGAGCTGGACACAGTACCCCACATGGGGTCTCCCGAAAGCAGAGTAGAGGGGCAGAATCCCCTCCCTTGACATGCTGGCCACATTTCTTTTGACGCAGTCCAGGATGCAGTTGGCTTTTTGGGCTGCGAGTGCACATTGCCAGCTCATGTTGAGCTTCTCATCAGCCAACACCCCCAAGCCCTTCTCCTCAGGGCTGCTCTCAATCCATTCTCTGCCCAGCCTTTATTTGTACTTGGGATTGATTGCCGTGACCCAGGTGCAGCACCTTGCACTTGGCCTTGTTGAACTTCATGAGGTTCACATAGGCCCACCTCTCCAGCCTGTCCAGGTCCCTCTGGATGGCATCCCTTCCCTCCAATGTGTCGACCACTCCACACAGCTTGGTGTCGTTGGCAAACTTGCTGAGGGTGCACTCATAGAGAGCCATAGCGGAGCATGGGCTGCCCCTCTCCCTCTCTCTGGGGGGAGAACTGCTGAGCGCCCTGCGCAGGAATAGGGCGCCTGCAGGTTATGTAAATTCTCCAGCACTCGATGCTTTCTAGTTATGACTGGGTTTTTCTCTGCCTGAAGATGGATTGTCACTCGGCCAGAAATGCTGGGCTTGAGGGAGGAATCATCGGGCAAACTTCTCTGGCCGCGGCTCTGCAGACCATAATAGCCCCTTCTGGCCCTAAAGCTTATGAATCTATAAACCAGATAATTACTAAAATAGCTATGCCATTTCCCTGTGACATAACAATCATTTAAAATGTATTTTAATATACAGAATGTAAAAGAGAAATGTCCCGGGGAAACAGAAATGTCAAAGACTGTCAATTCTGCCACTTGCAGCAAACCAAGTGCCTTTTTGTGATGGAAGTGCTGTTTTTAGGAAAATGAGAAAAGGCCCCCACTCCTTCTCTGGGTTCCCAGGAGCCCCGTTCCCTGACCTGAATTACATCCACCCTTCCACTAACCCCTACACCTTGCAACCTGCTCGGAAGCCAGGTGCGTGTTGAGAAGTGACAGTACAAGTGGGGGTGCAGCACCAGGTAGCGCTCCAAGGGAAAGCTGCCTTTCCTCACTGAAAGTCAATGATTCCGTTTCTGCCCAATTTCTAGAGTCCAGATGCCTTGCAGCCTTCTTGGGTGCAACAACACAGCAGAGGAATTTAAGGGGGCAATTTAAAGGCAGGTTCGATGACTGGGGAGCCTTATCCTACACTTGCTTTGTGCTTGGTCCGCCTCAGGCTGCTCCGTTCAGAGAAACAGATCCAAAACACACGGGAGAAAAACCCTTCCGAGTCCAGAATGAAGAAGAAATACGATGCACTTATTCCTGGAGACTTAGTTGCAGGAACGTGACCTGGTAAGAATTTGTGGGAGCAGTTTCTTGTCTGGATTTCAGTATGCCTTTAAAATCTCAGGGTCTGGGATCAGGGCAGTGAAACTGGGAAGAAGCAATAGTTCAGCTGCCCTGCCCGAGCTGTTTACAATTGCAAGGTGATAGGAATGGGAAAAAAGTGAAAAAATAAAATAAATGAGAGAATGAGTAAGATATTTTTTTTTTTACGATTTTGAACTTGTAATAATCTATGCTGTTGCTTGTCCTGCAGATAAGCAAATGACAGATACACTGAATCCACCCAGATGGAGTTATTTAGTGTGCCTTTCACTTGGAGAGAAATGGAAATGAAGTCTAATAAGGCTCCTGAACTCTTTCTTTACTGCCCTCAGAGACAACCAAAAGGCATTTAATTTCCTGCAACCCGAGAGCATAAACTGCACTCAGACACTTTATAAAACCCGTCAGGCATCTTTCTGAAAGATTAAATAAGTAGGACAACATTTTCAAGAAGGTGAATTGGAGCTGCATGAGCAAACTGCCCGGCCAGAGCTGCGCTGTGCCTCTGCCTCCTCTGATTTCTGCCCCACTGCATGGCTCTTCTGTCGCTGTCAGCGAAGCAGAAATGAGCCTTCAATGACATCATCCACCCCCCTGAGCAGCGGCAGCGCCCTACGCCTGCCTGTCCCCTGGCAGCAGAGGTGCAGGGCTTGTTTTGCCACCTGCACATCCCCTTTTGAAAGTTCAGAGCTCTCTGTGCATCACGCCTGGTGCCCGGCACAGACGGAGGACGAGGGGCAGAGCTTGCTGCCCTTCCCGTCCTTCTGCGGAGGGATGCTGAGGTCTGGTCCCTCTCTCTTCCAGGGCTGCTCAGCAAGACGAGGAAAGTTTGAGGTGTCTGTCTGTCAGAGCAGCCCCCGCAGCGAGCGTGCGGGGTGCTGCGTGCCCGGCCGTGGGTGCTGAGCCCCGCGTGCGGGCCGAGGGACCGGCCGCCCTCCCTTCAAGACACCGCTGCTTTCACAGCCGCATGGCTCTTGCAGCGCATGGGAAGCTCGGCGAGCCATTGCCCAGGGCAAGGTTATATTTGGGATGGTTTTTGTTTAAGTGGACGTAAGACGGTCGGGTCTGCAAGCACGCTGGGCTGCCCCATGGGAGCGGTGTCACGTTATGAGTCTAAGCGGGGGATGGAAAAGCAATTCTACCGGCAGGCTGTATGGCATGGGGAGGGGGCTCTGCTGGCCTGCAGCACGGGGGGAACCGCGCTGCTCAGGGTAAGGATAAGCAAGAATTAAGAATCGTAAGATCTGACCCAGGTGCACAGAGCTCTGCAGGGACGATGAGGGCACCCCCTTCTGTGTTATCCTCCTCTCCTGCCGGATTAGGGTAATTCAGGGAAGCGGAGCAGGCCAGGGAAAGTCTGCTTCCCCGGTTCGGGTGAGAAATAGGGATCTCTCGGCTGCCCCTGCACCCAGGCAAGCAGGTCCCAGAAGAATTCCAGGTGCTCTTCTCTTGCAAGCAAGAGCCACGTGATTTGCGCAGCTCTGCTTCTTTGCCATGCACCTTAATCTTGCAGCAAGAGAACTCAGGGAGCAAACTACTTATATTAAAGGAAGAGCCCAGTTTAAGGACGAGCTTCCAGTGCCTTCAGGGAAGAGCTGTGGGCAGGGAAAGGGGATGATGTGACCATACGCTGTCGGCTTGGGCATCCAGGACTGCACTCTTCAAACTCTTTGCCATGGACAATAAAACCTTAAAGGTGCAGGAAAGGTTATCAGGTGTGCTGGTTCCTATCCTGCACCCTGGGGCACAGGGGGCAGCGTGTTTGGGGAGCACTGTAGGGGGAAGGGGCCAGGTCCTCCATACGGACAGACAGCTCGTTTCTGCGCAGGAGGCAGATTTTCTGTATCAGACACGGAAGCTGGAAGGAGCCCAAAAACTGCAGCTGTGTTGAGCAAATTGGATCGTTATATTAGAAACCGATCAGGAGGAATCTGTGAATGAGAGCAGCTTGATGCTAGCTATTTTTCATCTGAAGAGGGATTCGACAAGGCGAACCCACTTCCCGCCGTTACCTTGGCCACAAGATGACGGAGATGACAGTTTGATATTCACTTCCATCATATCTCCTCCTATCAACGCAAATAGCCCGTCAGGCTTCTCCCACCCCTGCCTGCTTCCCCGGCTGACACAGTCCCGCTGGGAGCACACAGAGCACCCAAGCCCCAGCAGTCTGGAGAGCAGAAGGGCTGAGACGCAAATCACGGAGAGTTGTGTCGGTGACAGGAGCCCTCCACGACCAAAAACTGCCCAAAACCCCCTGCACCAGGGCCGGGGAGGGGAAAGGTGGCTGCAGGGCATGGGCAACTAGAGGCAGGGGTCCTGGCAGATGAGTGCCGGTTTTGGTGCTGCTGGAGCAGGATGTCACAGACCCACCTGGCTGTGTGTCCCCAGGACCCCCGCCTCGGGTGCTCACCGTGCTCTCTGCATGCCCTGGAGTAGGGAGCAAAAGGGTATGGGCTCTCCTGGCTGCCAGACTGCGGGGTTGGGCTCTAGACGATGCTGCGTGGCTTTAATTAGGAAAGAATTGCCCTGCAGCCCCACAGGGGAATTAGCTACAGGGACTGTGAGCTGGAACTCCACTTCCAGCCCCTTTGCTAGGGGAAAACCCAGCCCTCCGCTTCTCTGGCGACACAGAATGGGAGATAAGACCTTCTGCAGGCTGCTTGTGATTGTGCCTGGTTGAAAGCCCCAGCCGGCCACGGCATCCAGGGCAGGATCCGAGGTTGAGCAGGGGATGCAGCACACAGGGAAGGTTGCAGAGGGACCTGTGCTGCCCGTGGTCATTAGCTCCTGGGGACGGCAGCGCTGCCAGCCTGGAGCATCAGCTGCAGAGGTGAGCCCACCTGCAAAGGTGCTGGGGGCTCCTCTCACCTTTGCTGGCACAAGCCTGCCTGTTGTAGCACACCCAGCAAGGCGAGTCTAAGTTAAATGTCATCTGTGATTTGGCATTTTGTCTCTAAGTGAGGGTGAGTGACATTTCTGGCTGCAGTCGGTGCGTGTTCCTGGCCCCACAGAGGCAGGTGCGGGTGGCTGGGGGAGGAGGCACCGGGCCACGCACCGATTTTCGGCAGGAACAACATTTATTCATTGCTGTTTGCCGTTTCTTTGCTGCCCTTGAGTCACTGTTAAATTTGTCAAGAGTGATTTACAACTGTGTTGACAAGTGGGATGCGAGCTGCTGGTCCACACCGCGGGGAGGAAGAGGGGGAATAGCTCCTGAGACACGATACAAACTGGAAGACTCGACGAGAAAAGTGCAGCTACTCTCCTAAGCCGCAGGCTGGCCTGGCTGGGTGTTGCTGTAATTGCTGTGCATTTCCCAGGGTCTGACATCGCCCCTGGACATTTCTCTCGCCGTTCAAATGTGGCTGAGTCTGTTTGGCAGGGCTGAAATTCAGACGGGGGTTCAGTGTCTTCAGCTTGTTTCTGCAGCACGCCAAGAAGCGACATGCTTGTCTCCCCAACGATGTCACGGTCCTTCCCTTGCAGGGAAGGCTTTGCCTGTCGAACCCCAGTATCACCAAAGTTTGCTGTTTGGTCCCTAGCTGAGCCCCTGGCTCAGGGCGGGACTATTGCCAGTGCTAGATCTGGCCCTGACCATCTTAGTAGCCTTTGGTTTCTCCATGTCTCTCCTGAACTGGGGGCAGGGGCCCAAATTGGGCTCTATTTCAGGCGCAGCCTTGCCAGCACCAAGCAGAGGAGGGTAATAATTCCATTCCATCTCCTGGCCTCGCTCCTCTTAAAGTCGCCCAGGATGTGGTTGCCTTATCCTGCGGCGTGTCTGCAGACCAGCGTGCCTGTGGGCCTGTTTCTGAGGAGGAGAACACAAATCCATCTCCTCCCTGAGATGACAGAGAGCTGGCCACTGACCACAGGGTCACCCACCATGGAGCAAATGCTCTGGCTTGCAGTGGACGGAGCCGGATCAATGCATGAAGGAGATGACTGAGCTTCTGCATCACCCCAATCAAATCAAACACCCTCTCCTTTGCAAGGCGCTGAAGGGTTCAGCAAGCCAAGCCAAGGAAAGACATGATTCATTTCTACTTAACACCATACGTCAGTGCCTGCAGAGCCCTGCCGCTCCGCTGGAAACATCGCAGAGCCCTTCAGCTGGCACCAAGCGCCGCCTTCTCATGGCAACGGGCCCTGCTTCTCGGGTTCTTTTCTGCCTGCTGTGTCCTGACTCTGAGCAGAGGACTGTGGCCATTCCTGCTTACAAATCTCCGCTGTAACACTTGTCTGAGGTTGGCTGGGGAAGGACACGTCATCACTCCCTGGAGACCTTCAGAAGCGGTATTGGGGATGCATGACATTTTCCTTCTGCTTTATCGCTGGAGCAATCTGGACAGACAGCAGTTGTTTGTTGGAGCGAAATACTGCTGCCACCACGTAGTTGCGTGTAGCTGATGTTTATTTCCCAACGAAGAGAATTACTATAACCAGTGACAAATCTATAATTTCCAATAAAAAGCAGCAATGAAAGCAACCGCATGCTGGAGCAATGCATCCCATTGCTGTGAAATGCGTCCATGAAGACAGCCATTCTCCCTCCTTTACCTTCAATAGGTAAAGAAGATTGCCACGCATTTTTACTGTGGGGTCTCAGACCCAGCTGGGTCATCTTACCATCCGAATGGCCGGGGGAGAATGTCATGCCAGGTCTGACATGCAAAATCCCTTCTGACAGAAAAATCCCTTCTCTATTTCCCTGTAAAAATTCTGCATGACGAGCGGGTTCCACTCCTAATTAGGGGCTATTCACTTGTGAGTCAACGGTGGTCGAGCTGATTTAAATGCATCATCCTGACAATAAAGCCTGCTCGTAAAAAAAAAAAATTACCTTAATGAGGAACCCTCAGAAGGGTTGGAGTGATTGTCCTCGCAGCTCTGCAGAAGAAACTCTTACAGCAGAGCACGGGCGCCTGCTAGGCAAAGGACGATGTTTGCTAAAATCGGGACCTGCTGCACCGGAGAGGGTTTTGAAGCTGCAGGGAGAGCCTGCTTGCAGAGGAGGAGGAGTCCCTCTGCCATGTCCCCCTTTCACGCGTGAAAGGGCTTATAAATACTCTGACTCCCACGGTTCGCCAAACAGCGTGCGCCGGGGTTGCTCCGCGAAGGGCTATATCTTGGCAGGAATTCCCCGTTCGCCTCCCTTCCTTCAGCATTCTGCTCCTTCTACTGCAAAGGCAGCCTATGGCTGTTATTACTGTTACTGCTGTTATTATTATTATTGCATATCACTTTTTAATTGCCTGCTAAATTTGCGATAGCTAGAGAAAAAAACAAAGGAAGGTGTGCGATTTGAAATGCTAAAGAGAGAAAGAGTAAAGACAGGGAAAATGCTGCACGTCTAGTAGGATTATTGAAGAGGTGATGAGGACATTCTTAACCTTAATTATTTCAAATCAACTCATTTTGTAGAGTGTGTAGGTTTATGAATCAGATGAAATGTAAATTGATTCATAATTTCCTTTAATTTTCTGCTCTTCGGAGAATTTAAATCCCTATTAACATAACCTGTACCAGCCAGTTACTAAGAGACAGGAGAAAATTAGTATGGGTGAAGCTGGAAGACTGGCATTTTAATATGCCTGAGCCCACCTGCTGCGTGGAGGTTGTGATTGCGACTCATCAGCACGGGGCTGCTCCCGGTCCCCCCCCTCCCGAGGCTCCGGCTGCCGCTGTCTCCCATGGGACGCCCAGCATGGGAAACGGAGGGCTCGGGGAAGAGCGAGGTGGGCGTGCGTAGAGAGCACGGTCAGAGCTTCTTCCTGCTGCTCCACAGGAATACAATTCAAGAACTGGTAGAAAAGTTAATATTATCCACCACAGAGGTGGAGATCCGCTGCCCAGTCCCCTCCAGGCAGCCTCAACTTGCTTTTTTGCAAGTATTTTTCCCCTCCAGTGCCTTTCATTTTTGTGACGTTCTCCTCATCATTTGCTCTCTTGAAATTATCCTTCTGGTGCCTGTTTTCTGCTACCCAAAATTGCACTTTAAAGGAAATGTATGACTCAATCGTGTTGTGCAGCGCTGGAAAAAGTCTCGCTGTAATTCCCGGTACATAAGGACCGCACAGAAAATTTTAAAAGCTTCTTGCCCTCTGCCGCTGGATGTCCTGAGCCAGTCGGTGATGCAAAGCAGCACCGTGTCCCCCAGGTACCTGCTCCCTGCCATCGCAGGCTGCACAGAGATGTGCAAATTTCTGGAGCACCGTATGAATGTAACATCAGCGATTGTCATTCTGGTTTTAAAGAGAAAGCTTTCCTTTGGGAAACAAGCAAATATGAGAACTAACAGCTACAGGAAAAAAACAATCAGGCCTGGTGGACTGCAGGAATAAGCAAAAATTGGTTTCTTGCTCTTTTGATTTTGTACCAAGCCTGTGCAGTAGCTGTTTCCTTTGCTGTGCACCTGGCGGCTGAGGGGGGGCCGTGGACGGGGTTTTGGGGACAGTGTGTTTGTGCCCTTCTTCAGCGCAAGGCTCCGGCAAGCTGTGCTGCAGCAGTCCGGGCTGACCTTGCTTGCAAGTCCTTTTGGGCAGTGACAAATGCCTTCATCGGAGACTGCTCTTATTTCAGGCTGGACGGAAACCAAACGTAAAAAGCACACGAGGCAGCTGGCCGTGTGGGAAGCTGGCTCCGAGCGCTCTCGCTCTGCGACGGGAACACTGCATTACCATCTTCACTTGTCCTGCACGTTGTCCTCCTTGAGTCAGCTGTATCGATGTGGGTTAGGCAGCTCGGGCACCTCCGCTGCTGCCAGCGCAGGCGATGGCCGGTGCATGGGGCTCGGCAGGGATGCTCACAGCCACCTGAACAAGTCACCGCCAAGCCTTTTGCTCGGCCGACGTGCCGGATCCTGCGGCCGGCAGCGGGCACGGAGAGAGATGGAGGTGCAGCAGCAAAATTGCTCCCGGCCTGGGCAGGTGTTGGCAGAGCAAAACACAACCCAGCCAGAAATATCTCGAGGTGGCGTTTACTGTTCGCACTCTTGGCTGCAGTCTTATTGCTGTTCCCAGCGGGCGGGGAATATTATTTCCTTGCAAGAGTGCCAAGGCAGGGGAGATGCATTTGCCCCATGCGGGAAATGCAGTTTGTGGTGAAAGAGCTGCATGGGTACATTCTTGCCGGTGTATTAAACGTGCTGAGTAAAACAGCAGGTCATGGTAATATTAATCTAATAAAGCAAAATCAATAGTGGAATTCAGTTCAGGAGGGAGGGATTTCACAACCGCCTCTCGCAAGTGCAAACACACATTATGTCATCAGCAGAGCGGTAAATCAGCATTTCTGAGACCAGCTGCCCAATTACTGAGGCAGTTAGATGACGGGAAGTGTAAATTGGATGTATGCAAATACATAGCATGAGACAGTAAAGTAAACACCTCCAAGAATTACTGAGAAATCTCTGGACCGAGTCACCAACCAGGCGGCCAGCCAGGTGTGAAGGCTCATGGGGCATGGAGCAGAAAATATGTCTGAATGCTCTCGGTGCTCAGGCACGATCCCCAGGGCCCTGCCAGGCCAGCTCAGGAACTTGCAAGCTCCCCATGACTTTTAAGACCCCATGGCTACATCTGGCAGGAGCACTGAGTGCCTGGCACAACTTGGGCTGTCTCACAAAATATGTCTTCTCCATATGCTGCTTCAGGGTCTTTCAGTGTTCTGGACCTATGGGTTTCTACAAAGCTAGGAGCTGCAAGACGTGGGCAGCTCCATGCTGCTGGTCCTGAAGGTGAGGTAGTCATCATGTATTTCCACGTCCTTGCTCTGAACAGTGTCTTTCCTGAGCACACGCCGTGCTAAGAAATTACATCCGTTTTGTCTTTTCAACAACTTAACAAAAAATGAACATTTTTAATTGCTTTCCTCCATGTCCAGTTTTTTCCCTCTATCGTACTTACACAGGTAAGGTAAAGCTGAGATTCAGAGGGAAGCTGAAGAATTTGAAGTGACGATGATGGGAGAACTCAAAGCATATGTTTGTGCCCACAGAGGTGATGAGGAAAAGCAGTTCGTTCTGTGTACTTACAGGGACTACACCTGTGCCAGAGTGCTCTGTGAAAGCCTGACTGGAGCTGACCTTCTGTGCCTTTTTTAAAGGACTTCTGCTCAACTTTTCTTTCTTTAGCTTTGGCTCCCTTAGACCTATTATCTTCACTCCCAGGTTCTCCTCCTGCTCCATGTGCTGCTTTCTTTCTCTGGGGGTCTGTCCATCCACCGCCCCCTGCCCAGGACAGCCCTTCTCCTGCACTGCTGTTCTCATGTGCAGATTTGGGGGCTGGAGGGATTTCTGCAAATGTTCGTATTTAAGCACCTGCATAAGCACAAATGATGGGGTTTCCCTGCTCATCCGCAGAGGACACCAATGATCTGTGGGTGACCCAACTCTGACTGGTGCTGAGCCCACCAGGTATCTTGGTAATTAACCTCCTAGACAGCCAACTGCTCTTACAAGCAAAGTTCTCATTGCATTTTCAGCTTGAAATTTGCTGAATTTTCAGTGCTGGACATTGTGGTGCCTTCATCAGCTACTTCAAAGACCAATTTAATATCATACATCATCTATCTGTACAGGTGCTTAAAGACTGTGGTGAAGTTTCTTCTTTACCCAACTCTTTAATAAGCTAAACAGATTGAGCTCCTTAAATCACTCATCAGTGTAAAGACAGTTAGAGCTAATTACCTTGGAGGCAGGGCTCAGGACCCAAAACAACGTGAACACGGCTTGGCAGAAAGTCACTCCTAGCCTGGCTTCCTAAGGAAAATAGCCCTCATGCCCCTGGGCTGTTTGCCTATTGCTTGTCTGTCTGTCAGTCCCACCCTCCTCATCTCAACCTGTTGCCACCCTATTTGTCAGAGGGACGTAATGCCACGGAGATGCATGCTGGACCTGGCAGTCATAACCCCCCCAGTCATAATGGGAGGGGTCTTTGCACCCCAATTACTGCAGTTAGCCATGGGTTTATTGTGTGCCTCTCACAGCAGCGACAGACCAAGGGCACCCTGCTGAGTGAGGTATCGATCATTAATTAATAGCATCTAGCCTGAGATGAGCACAGCGTGGAGCGCAATGAGGTGACAGCCCTGGCTGCAGAGAGCTCCTTGACAGAAAGATGAAGCCTCCTCAGTTGACCCCGGGGGCTTCTTGGGCCGAGGCCGGTACTGCGGGATACCAGTCAGCGGTGGTGAGCAATGCGTGGATTTGGGATAAACCTCCTCCCCATTGCACCCCACTGCACCCACCAGGGTCTCAGCCCCACCAGAAGGACCCTTGACTTCATTGCTGTCTTGGCCCAAGACCAAAGTTAGGTCCTCCAGCAGGTGGGAGGAGGAGATGCTTCACTCACCCTGGTGCACCAAGGACCCCCATGGTCTGGTTGCAGCAGTGCAACCTCATCACCATTTGGTCTCTGGCCTCTAACTGAGTGAGCAAAGCTTCACAGAAGCAGAAGAGGTAGGGAGGAACGTCCTTGCTGCCTTCCCGTTGCACTGCCCAAACTGCACTAGCCGAGGCAGCAAAGAGGAGCAGCCTGGCTCAGACCTCCAGCTCGCCCGGAGGGACGCTGCCCCGTGAGAACCCCTCTGCCATTTATCTGTCCCTCTGGCAGTCCCAATGGGATGCTTCCAAGCTTAGCCTGGTTTTGTGATGCTGCAAAAATCTCCTGCCAAAGTCAGAGTCTGCCAGAGCAGAGAGTGGGTTAAAAACAAACCAGCATCCGTGGGACCCAGCCTGGGAGCTGCTCCCCCCGGGGCGAAACAAGGCTGTGGTCCCGAGTGATGGAGCGGGAGAGCGTGTGCACTGGGGGCCAGGCAAGGTTTTGGAAGAGATTTTTGAATTTGCCGCCACTGGTCCTGGGGTCAAGATTTCATCCCATGACCGGGGGCTGTTGGGCCCTGCCATGGGACCTGGGTGCTCGTCTGGAGGATGGAGCAGGCAGCCCTGCCCCGGCTTCCCGGGCGGCACATGCGAACGGACCCGGCGCGAGCGCCGAGGGAAAACCGCTGCTTCTGCTCCCCCAGCCTGGCCTTGGGTTTAACTTGTGTCTGTTTTAATTTTCATTGTCCAAATCTATTTTAATTGGCAGCCAGCCAAGGTCATCCCACCACAGCCGGTACCCAGCGAGAGCCGCCGTGCCTGGGGGAGGTCTGGTCCCCGCGAGCTGCTGGGGGCATGTGGGTGTGCTGTGGGACAAGGCAATGGGCACCGCGGTGCCAAGAGGAAAGGGTGGCTGTTAGCAGAGCCCGGTGTCGGCAGGGCAAATGATGCTGCACTTCCATCCCGTTGCTGGAAATTTAAATAGTTCATTATGCATTTATTATAATTTAGTCTCAAGCCAGCCAAGTGCGTGATGAGTTGTATCAGCACCAGCACAGGGAAATGCAGCTCCTGCCTGTCACTGGCTGCTCACGCAGCCCGCGTGTCCTTGGGTGATGAGACCGCCTTTGACGGGGACACCTTGCTGCCCAGTGACCTCTTGAAGTGGACACCTTACTGACCAGCAACCTCTCTAAGGACAGGGCCATGGGCTATCAGGCCTGGGACTAGCAGGGTTAGCACTGGGATGTAGGAGAACCTCTGACCGTCCCCATGGGATGGCCGTGGTGTGGGAAAAGGTAGAGACAGGAGCTCTTGGGGGGAGGTTAGGATTTAGCCAACCACCCTTCCAAGTGGGAGGCAAGCGGTGGGACCAGCAGAGTTGCGCAGAAGCTGCCGGGATGCTCGACAGCCATGCTGCAGTGCTCAGGGGATGTGCCCTGGGTGGTTCACTGCCCTGCTCTTCAAACTCCAACCCCCCAACAGAGCCCACAGCACAGTGAGATGGCCCTTCAGGGCTCTCGTGTACCCTGTCAAATGCTGGAGGGTGCTGAGAGCCTCCAGACAGGGTCTTGTGGGGATCCCGAGGGCAGAGCCAGTCTTTCGGAGCAGGCTGCTGCTGTCCCAAGGCAGTGACACAGAAGCGTCTTCGCAGCCCCGTCCTGGGAAGCTGGCAAACACACAGGGAGATGGTGGTGAAAGCCTCAGGGCTTTGCTGCAAGGCCAATGCTCTCCCCATGCCCATGCATGGCTCCCCACAGCCAGTGCTGCTCTGGGTGCTACCTGGAAGATATCTACTGCTCCTTTTTCCCTGCTATGGGAGAAAAGCATGGGAAGCGGGGCTGGTATCTCACGTAGAGATGCTGCTCTTCAGCTTGGGCTGCTCCAGAGCGTGGCTTCTGCGCCTGCCCCTCTGGTGCCGGGTTGGTAGTTCTCTCCCACCACGGTTTCATGGAGCAGAAAACCCAGAGCCACTGCCAACCTCGTGCTGGTGTGCAGGAGGGGCACGACACTCCCCACAACACCACGCTGCCCCTCGGATTTGGAGCATCCCCCACGAATCCGGTTTGGGGGCTGTCCCGCTCTCTCGCTTTAGCCTAGAGGCTTGGATTATTTTAACCCAGGCTTGATAATGTGATTAATTGCAATCGCAGATTCATGATGCTTGCTTTCTGAACCATAAGTGCTTTAATATTTCATTTTATGTTGCTTTCAGGGTTACGTAGTTTATTCCACAAACAAGAGGTTGGGACAGTCATTAGCGTGTGAAATCAGAAACGCATGCATCAGTAACTATGGCAACTCCGGAGAGAACACCAGCTTCTAGTAAAATCAAGAATTAAGCTTACATGAAAATGCTGAAGTAGGAGAGATCCTATCGGCTGAGAGCTTCATGTACGTTTAAAAAAGAAAAGAAAGGTCTGAAACACTCAAGCGAACTGAGCCCACCCAAACCTGGGAGTACAGGCGGTCCTGCGATCCAGCCACGCTAGCACGTCCCCACATGAGGGCAAGCCTGCTCGCATCTGAAAAATAAATGAAGGCAACAGCTGAGCCCACCAGCTTCATCCAAAGGCCTCTCATGCTGCCCCTGCACCCCTCTGCCTGCCCACGGGGGTTTGTGTTTCCCAGGCGCAAGCCGATGCTGTAGCGTAGCTCACGGAGCAGCGAGGCTTCGAGCAGAGGGTATCCGCCAGGGGATGCTTGGAGCAGCATCCATAATTGATGCCGTGGAAACAACGCCGCCGGTTTGGGCCCTCCCGTGATGTTAGGTGTCAGATGCCTGCGCAGCTGCTTTCAGTACAGCTTGTAGACACAGCGGCTTGCTGCACCATGTGAAGGCATCACAGATTTCCCCCTAAATAATTCAGGCTATCTCTCTGACAACTTCAGTACATAAGGACTTTTCCTCACTGCGATGAAGAAAGTCTTTGCTTTGTGCTCCCGAAAGCTCATTGCCTCCTCAATATTCCCCTTATGCATCGTATAATTGAGAAAACAAAAACGAAATAACAGCACTGGGGAGAAGTTCTTAGACACTGTCCCCTCCATGGAGTGATTACACCTCCATGGCTGGAGCGATTAGACGTGTGACAGGTTGGTATTAATCTGCGAGCAATCAGGCGCCAAGCCCAGGTCCTGCTCCACGGACAGCATCTGCTTGCACCAAGCAGGGATTTTAATGCTGTGCCAAACAAGCCACGATAAAAACCTCAGCAGCCCAGAAAAATGCAGCAATTAATAGAAATGAAGTTTTTTGGAAGAGGCTGCTTTTTCAGAGCCTGATTTAGCGATGCTAATACGGCTACCTGTGATTATGTTTGCCCTATTCCCAGTTGCTTTTCCAGTGTAATCAGCCTCGAGGCGTTCAATTGGAAATCTTTCCCGCTGCTTTCCGCTGATTTGGGAGGGGGAGAGGGAAGGAAACCGCCGCCGGCTGGTGCCGGCCATTGGGAAATCAGGGATGGTGTTTGGAGTGTGGGAGCTGAGCGGTGGAAGATGCAAAGCACACGGGGAGCAGCCTGCGTGCCCCTGCCCGTGGCAGGACTCCCTCCTTGCCTGGGTTCGCCCTGGGTACATGCTTTTATGCAGCAGTTCTGGTGTCAGGGTGCTGTATGAACTCCTGCTTGCATTCTCCTTAAACACACCTGCAAATGAAACAGACAGCAATTAAGAGGTGACCCTGCATGTTACAAGTGCGTTACAGCAGATGTAACGCAGGTCGCTCCTGGCTGCAGCAGTGGACATGTCCATCAGCTCATCTCTCTGATCCAGAAGACACCAGCTCTGCGCCCAAGGGACTTTCTGCCAGCCAAAGCTTGTTGAGGAACAACACGCTCCACACGCAGGGCAGTTAGGATGGGATTGCCCAGGCTGGCCCAGCAAGCTCCTAGCACACAGCTCAACTTCCAGCTCTCTTTGCACCAAGATGGAGGTGATCACGGTCTCCATCTTTTAAGCAGCTGGAGCTTGTGAGCTGCCTTCTCAGTAAATGCACTGCCAGTTATCACCCTCAGCTATATTTTCAGGTGTGGGGCCCATGGATGCACAGGCATAATTTGCATGGTGGACATTCAGGAAGAAATTGCAGGGCTTATCAGAATGGCCTTGCACTCCAAGGGATCAAGCTTTTACAAGGAGCCCGTACATTGCAGCTGAAAAATCATCAGGAAATCTTTTTTATGTTGAAAACTACAAATTCCTCTGAACCCTGGAGATACAGACGTTCATGGCCCATTCATTGTGCTCATCAGAAAGATGGTACCGTGCGCATGGGGTGTGATTTGTAAAGGCACTTAGCATGAGCTTGAAACCCTGACCCAAATCTAAATTAAATACTTTTCTGGCAAAGAGGTTTATTTTAGATGAGTTTTTACTCATACCGAGAGTATCTTGTCCTCTGCAAATTATCTGCAGGCTGGAAGTCTGTACATTTATTACACAGATAATGAAAGGAGCTTTTCCAAATGGCAGGGAAATTCCTTCCCTATTTTCTGCTCTTAGACAGAGACATGATGCATTTCCTTTCCAGCAACATTTTCTGAGCATAAGCTGATATTCTTAAACATTCACAAATAAAAAGGATCATAAATACTGAAAAGACAAACCAGCCAGGTTCATTTGCAATAAAATTGCAGATACATTCATTTTATTCACCCCATTTGATGAGGGTGAAGGCTCCTCGGGGCAGGTTGGCTCGAAAACATCTTGACTTCTGTCTTGGATGTCTTTGGTCTCACATCTGGGTTTTGTCCCGAGCAGGGGTTTTTTTGGAGGAATTAAGTATGTATGGCAGAGGGAGACAACATCTCAGAAGCAGCCCATAAAGTCCAAGCGCTGGGTGGGAGCAGACTGCAGGTGCTCGAGTCAGGGAGGCAGGACCAGGAGCGCAGCAGGACGTTAGCACGAGAAGCAACGAATCTGGCTGTCAGGAGCAGTCCCCAGGGGAAAACTCCGCAGTCAGAAACACCTCCTGATGGGACCGGTGGAAATCTGTCTCTGCTTCAGAAGGTTTGGGTGATGCACTGGGCATCTGCTGCGGGAAGCATCCCACCACGGGCAGAAGCCTCCTGCCCCTGGGCAGGGGAAGTTCAGAGGTCCCTTATTTTACTGGGTTTGAACCCCTCCTCAATGTCCTTGGCCCTGGGAGTCACCTCTTGCTCTCCTGCTTCCTTGCTCTGGCTACAACAGAGGTTGCCCCCACTTGCTTCGTGCCTTAGGCAGGGAGAGCCAGTGTGGCAGGCAGGATTTTCTCCCGTTCAGGAGAAAATGATAAAAGATAAATTCTCCTTGGCCCCGTGCCCAGCTGCCTTTGAAGGCTCCTTTCTCCTCCGCTGTTGTCTCCTTTGATGCAGTTGCTTTGATTTGTGCTGCAGAGGCTGTATCAGAGCCCTTGCACTTTTCCGGGCTGGAGGGACACGGGGTTTAAGGTAAGAGCAGCATCCCACAGCATGGCCCAACCTGCTCGCCCTACTGCTGCAGCATCCTGTGAAGCTACGGATGCTGCTGGCGGTGGCTCATGGGGAATGAGCACAGACCTTCCCAGAGCAGCTCCCAGCCCTGGGGGTGAACACGGCCAGGGCAGCTGGTTCTCTGCCTCCTGCCTTCCGTGGGATTGCCCTGCTGCCCGTTTATTATTTAAAATTGTGTTCCTGCTCACTTTGAACCATCTCAATTAGAAAATAGTATAACAGAAGACTGTTGCCTGTGGGGTGCCACCAGAATTACCACCATCAGGTGATGCCTTTCGATTTCCAAGTACTTTGAGATCTACGTATGAGTTAATTTTCAGTCTATGAAGTGCACACATCTGTACCTCGCACGTGTATTAATCAGGCTGATGGGTGATACCATGGCAGGTGCCTATGTGTAATGTCAACACATTTACTTTTATCAATCAAGCTTGTAACTACATGGGAAAAAAACCCCAACATGCAGGGTTTGACAGGATTTGTTTTCCATTAAAATGTACAGACTGGAACTAATTTTCTGTTAAAGTGTACAGACCACCAACCGGGGTGGTCTCACATGCTTTGCAAGTTGCTCTGCCCATCACTGGCATTCGTCCTGCCACGGCTACTCGCTCCTTGCCAGCCCCTCGTCCCCAGCTCCTGGGGACGTAGCTGTGAAAGCTGATTTTACAGAGAAATGATCTGATTCTTCAGGCCTGTCAGGTGGAGAGGCTGTCACACAGCCGCTCTGCATGACGGCAGCAGAAGGCACCTTTATCCCAGACGTCTTCCTTCATCATCCCCAGCTAGGGAAAATAATTTGAAAAGTGACTGATACCTCTTAGGCAACGCTGGAAAGAAAACCCATTTGTAGATAATTCAGCTGCTGCTTCATGAGTTTGCTTAATTTTCCCGCATCCTGGTGGGGTGTGTTAACGTGGAGACGGAGTCTCTTTCCTTTAAACTCATCAGCTCTGATTATTGACTGCACTCCTCATGTCAGCACCCAACGGGAGGATGAGGCAGCAGAGAACAGCGTCCTACCCACTAATTGCTGCCTGTCCGAGGCGTGACTCACGGACAGTTCAGCCAGCCCTGTGGAGACAGCTTTCTTTGGAGGCGACGGGGCTCTGTTCAGGTTTCTGCTTCCTGGGCCCGAGATGAGCAGCATGATGCTGAAAGCCCAGGAAGGGGCTTCCCCTCTTTTTATAGAGGGGATAAACGGCTGAGTTTGGTAGCTGTGAGATGAAGTCTGGTCATGGCCTCAATGGAAAGATGCCCCTGGATCTCTCTCTCTATATATATATTAGATGGAATGTTAAATTCAGAAGTTTAATGCAGCACAGAGGTTATGAGTTTAAGGGGAGAAGCACCAGCCCAGGTAGCAGGGAAGGTTCCCATGCCGGCATCCCTGTGCCAAGGGATGTGCAGCGCTGCTGCGAGCCGGTCCTCAAGCTCCCTGGTGGAGGACAAGCCAGGGGCTGCCGGCAACATCTTTCTGACAGGGAGGTGCACATTGGGCTGTGAATTTCAGGTGGATGTAAAGCACGCAAAATTGAGATTTAGCACCTAGAAAAAAGGTGCTGGGGAGGTAGTCTTTGTGAAACCTGGAGGCTCGGCACCCTGGACTTGTGGCTCGGCTTCTGACGAGCAGACCCCGCATCCGTCTAGGAGATGCTGGCACTCGTGCGAGAGGTGAGAGGTGCAATGACCGCATCTAATGCAGTGTGAGAACAGACAACTTGGCAATCTCTCTGAGAACAACAGTGTGCTGGAGGCTGCCTGCAGAATAAAGCCGCTGAAATTTCACAGCTCTGTTACCACGCTCTGAAAGGCAAGCAGGTCTCCGCTCTCCAAAGGAGGACTGCTGGCCAGCCCTGCGTGCTCTGGTGGCCCAGAAAATCTCACCTGTAAGTGTAGGTGCAGCAGGAGCAGCTGGGCGATGATGCCACCAGATGCTGGCAATTGCCCTGAAGGAGACCAGGATGCTGCACTCCGTAATTCACCAGAAATCAGAGAAAAGCCCTCCCCAGGAGGCAGCCTGGAGGTGGGCAAGGAAGGGCTTGTGCCCAGTTCTGCGGGGGCCGTGGGCTGCATGGGTCCCTGGACAGTGTGAACATTAGATGAGGGCTTTTGCTGTGTCCCCCCAGGGCATGAACACCCCTCTCCCGTGTGCCCCTGAGCCTCAGCCCTGTGAAAGCTGCCCCTCTCCCCACGCTCTGCGCTCAGCATCCTGCAGAGCTTTCTCCTTGGAGAGTGCTCCAGTTAACAAGTCTTTAAGGAAAGCAACAGCTCATATGCCCTTGATCTTTAAGAGCTGTGATTAGTGCTGCTATGGCCCTCGCAAACCCTCCAGGTTGGGAAAGCAGCTTGTGCTGGAAATGCCGCCGGCTGCAGCAGGGCCAGGGGGATTTTCTGGTCGGCTGGCAGGTGGGAGCACCAGGAGATCCCTGAGGGTGAGTGCTGCTGTGGCAGCTCCAGGATACCCCAGGCTGGCAGTACTTTTGGTGCCTTTGCTGATGAACAGAGGACACTTCTTTCAAAAGCACCTAAATAGCTCAGGAGCCTGCATGCCCTTAGCAGTCCCCGTGATGCCCACAGTTGTACAAGCATCCCGCAGTGCCGGTGACAGGCCCAGGGACACGAGCAGGCCCTCCAGCCGTTCCTCCTTCCCCTCACGAGGAAGGCAAGGCAGTGGCCACTGCAGCTTGCAGTGTCTCTGTCAGGCCGTGAGATGCCAGGGACCTGTCTGTCTGCATTTTCTTCATCACCATGACCTACATCCTCCAAATGTTTCCCAGCACTTCTCTGACTCTGGCAATTAGTTGCCTGTGAAAGAAGGAACTCTCCTACCCAGGATGACTTTCTTAGGAGAGAAGCCGGATTGCTCCACGCTGGCAAAGCTTTGCAGAGCTCTGCTGTGAAATGCCGGAGATCATCATCTGCCCAGCCAAGGTGGGCTCCAGAGAGCTCTCAGGTATGCTTTAGCTCCTTGCCAGCTCCAGCAGGACAAAAGAGGAGACCCACTGCAGCCTGGGGGAGTGGGAGACTATTTACCAGCCTGTGGGCTGAGTCCGTATCTGAGCATCATAACCCCGCTGGCGGTCCATCGGCCCGCACCTGCATGGCTCAGGGAGCAAATGCAGCATCCAGACTGCTCCAGCTGCTGAGAGCCGCCCTGGGAACACAGCCGCCCCGGGAACACAGCCGCCCCGGGAACGCAGCCGCCCAGGCAGAAAATAGGATCTGGTCAGCTCTCACCCCTTTGTGCACACAACTGCTCCCTTTCTTCTCCTAATTCGGGGGCATTTTGGGGGAATTCTGACATTTTGGCTGTAAGCGAAAACGCAGCATTTTGTTTTCCACAAAAATTGATAGTTTGCCAAGAAGACACGTATCTCTGAGGAATCCCTGCCCTCTCCTAGCCCTCCAGCACTGAACCAGAGCTCATGAGCCAGCCCTGCACCCTCCCTGCTTCCCTCTGCTTGCTTGCTTGCAATGAGGAAGAGGAGGAGGATTTGGGCTGGATTCTGTGTTTCCGCTGCCGTCTTTCCCCTGGCTTTGCAGAAACATGATCCCCCGAAAAACCCAGGGGACAGAACAGCGTAATTACGGAAAAGAGGAGCTCCAGATGACACTGGCTCTAGAGAACACTGCTTTCCCCTCCCTCTCGGTGCTTTCTCATTGCATCGGTCTCTCGCTGGGGGCATGAGTCACATTCGTTCTGGTGATGGATGAAATTAGCTCCAATGTGAAATGGGAAATAAAAAGCCATTCACCGACAAGACAGCTGCGCAGGCACGGGGCTCAGGGCAACGATCCCCTCTGCCTTTTTCTGCTCTTGCGCTTTTCACAAGCAGCTCCCTCTTAATTAGATGGGACGCAGTTCTAAGTCAACTATAAATGATATTATCAAACTAATAGAGTGTGATCATATCCTGGCTTTTATTGGTCTGGGAGCTGCTGCTGGCTGCCATGGGAACTGCGTATTTCACGTAGCTCCTCAGCTCTGGTCCGTACGCATCAAAAGAAGGGAAGAAGTGATGAACCCCTCCAAGTTTCCTTGCTTTGCAAGGATCCAATGACTTGTTGTCCCCGGAGACTCATCCATTGGGAATTTTTCACCCCCTCCTTCTTGGCCAAGGCTGTTCTTCAGCATTGCCCTTCATCTCCTGGCAGCCTGCTGCCCCCCACCCTCCTGCCCCCCTGCTCGCCGACCCCCTTGCTGCGTCTGGGCTGGCTGAAACCAAGAGGGATGGGGAAGGGCAGCAGAGAGAAAAGGGAGGACTCTCCCACCGAGCCGCAGAGCCCGTGTGTGTGTGAGCGCTGACTGGAGCAGTCTTTGCCCCACGCTGGGGCCGTCCCCCTTTGGGGGGGACAAACCCCCTTTGTCCCCGGCTGCGTGCCCTGCAGGAAGGCAACCCTGCTGCAACCTGCCTCTGCGGGACGCGAAAAGGAGAGGCTTCCTGAAAGTTATCCCAGGGCAGTGAGAGAAGTAGGGCAGGGAAGGCATTCCCCAGGTCCCACAGCGTTCCTGAAATGCCGGGTGGTGAGGCGGGCAGTGGCAGGGTGGGATAGGGGAGCAGGGGCTGCGGGCTGCACCCCCCTTAGCATCCCTGTGTACAGCAGAGAGGGTGCAGTGGGGGATGTATTCACAAATGCAACCAAATGCAAAGGGAGAAGAGATGGAGAGAGAGAAAGATGACTTAGTCCTGGGTGCCATTAGTGTTTCAAGCTTGGCAGGAGGTCACAGGCTCCAGGTGCACCCGTGCTGCCCTGGGCTGGAGCACATCTCAGCTGGGTTCGCCCAGCCAGCTGGCTCCAGCTGGGAAAGCTGGCTGCTGGACTGAGCCCAGGTGAGCTGGCAGCAAAGGGCTACAAAGATGATTAGGGGATTGGAGCATCTTTCTGATGAGGAAAGGCTCAGGGACTTGGGTCTTTTTAGTCTAGAAAGAAAGAAGACTCGAGGGGGATCTTATCAATACTTATAAATACTTAAGGGGAGGGTGCCAGGTAGATGGGAAGAGTCTTTTTTCAGTGGTGCCCAGAGATAGGACTAGAGGTAACGGGCACAAACTGGAGCACAGGAAGTTCCAGCTTAACATGAGGAGGCACTTCTTTACTCTGAGGGTGGCAGAGCACTGGCACAGGCTGCCCAGAGAGGTGGTGGAGTCTCCCACTCTGCAGACATTCAAAACCCACCTGGACGCTGTCCTGTGCAACTGCTGTAGGTGTCCCTGCTGTGGTAGGGGGTTGGACTAGATGATCTCCAGAGGTCCCTTCCAACCCTAATCATTCTATGACTCTGTGAGCTGACCCCCAGCCCCACCACCCACACCTTCTGCCCTACAGCAAGCAGCAATTAGCTTCCCCTGTGCCTCATCAGCCATTCCCCAGCTCATCAGCACTTATAAAGGTCAGAACCTGGCATGGTGGCTATGCACCTGCAGGGATTGGATGGGGTTTGGGTGAAAGGAAAGTTTCTCTGCCATGTGTGTTACTGTCTTTCTGCAGCAAGAGACCCAGTCCAGCCTCAAAACAGGGGTTGTGATGGTGCACTGCTGTGGGTGTCCTAGGGGATGAGGGGTAGCCTTGCCTGCATCCCACTGGCTGCTCAGCTGGGTGCTGCCTGCATCTCTGCTGCTGCATAATGCTGGAGCTCTGGCTGCTGGCATGGCTGGTCTCCTCTTCTCCTAGGATTTGGGTTCTTCTGAAGAAAAAATACCTTAAGAAGGAGAGGTTTGTTGTAGCTATTAGACTGAAAGGTTTCTTCCCTGCCTGACCCTGCTCTGTGATGTCCCTTTGAAATGATCTATCCATGCTCCATGAGCAAAGGCATTGAGCGTGAAATCCCAGGCCCCAGTTGAGATCTTCTCAAGCCACACCCTGCTGCACTGATATTTTTTTTCTTGCATGGGACTAATTTTTTAATCAGAGTGATGTAGGACATGATCAGAAGCAATTAAAGGCTGGCAGAATAATTAATGTCAATCAGCATTGTTCATGGGTACTGGCCTTGTCAATCAAAATTGATACTGTATGTTGGTGAGATTGCTTTTGGTTCTCAAAGCTAATGCTCTACAGAGAGCTTTTCTTTCCTGAGATGCTCATTAAAATAGCACAAGTCCTTCAGGAACCAGTTAAAGGACATATTTAAAAGTTCTTTAGGCACTGTCAATTACAGATAGATCCTTTGCTAAATCCCACTTGGTGCTGCAGCAGATTAAATGCAAAGCTTGCTACCGTGTTCCTGAGAACTGTGCTAGGTGCATCTCACGCCTCCTGGGGCTGGCATGCCGCTGGGAACATGCCCTGCAAGGGTCCGGGCTGGAGGACATGGGTATAGGAAGCTGCTCAGCTCAGTAAAGGAGTGATTAAATGGGCATCATGGCAAGGCTTAAGCAGGGTGGTGGCAGGTTTTCTTCCAGGGACAGACTGGAAATCTGAAATGGGTGGTTTGGAGAGGGATGTTTAGGAAAAAGAGAATGAAGCAGAAACCTGTTGTAACCTTGATCCTGACAAAAGTAAATGCCCAGGTTGCTTTGGAAAGGTTGGGCTTGTAAGTGAGGAGACCTGCTGCAGCCAGGGCATTCCCAGCACCACTGCTGATCTCTCCACAAAGCCCCAGATATTACCTGGCTACAGGCAACGACAACCTTTCCAGCATCCCACATGAACCTGTGGAAGAAGAACAGAGCCAGCTATTAAAGGACATCCCTTCCCTTGCAAGTCCATGTGCCCTGAACCTGGTGCTGCTCTTGTTAAAACAAAAATCAAAGAGCATTTATGGTGCCTGTGTTCGGATGGCACAGGCACAGCTGCTGAGCGCTTGCCACCTTTTAAATCCTGAACCCTGAGGCACTCATGTTCTTTGCACATAGTAGTATGGATGTAATTTCGTCCTTTTAAGAAAAATGAATAAAGGAAGAAACCCATCAGGTGGAGCCTCTGGAAAGTGCCTGGTAGAGGTGTGAGGAGGCAGAGAGAGGATCCCACAGGGCACAGCCAGCCACGGGAAGCGATGCTCAGAAGTCCCAACAGCCCGAAGCAGAGGTGGCACAGGCTGCAGGTTTCCACTGAGCTGGTGACATAGTGTTCCCAGCAGAAAACGCCTGGCCCATTGGCAGTGTTATGCTTGGGGCGTGTAAGACATTTCCAAGTTTCCATTCATGGGCAGCATAGTGCCAGCCCCTTCCTCCGCAGAGCTGGAGAAGGCTGAAATGCTGGTCTCCATCCTGCTGGCTTTTATAGGCCTCCCTGGGTCTGAGAAAGACTGGCATATAATTCAGCAACCTCATCAAATATTACAGTTCAACCAGCAGGACTCTAAGTGGTCACCATTAAATTTATCTGTGTGATTGCTGGGGCTCGTATTATTAAATTTCGGAGCTGTATAATTTTATCATTTTTGAATGGCTTACAGTCTTTTGCCACAGCCTGTCAGCCGGAGATGTCTGAAGGACCATGGCAGGCTGAGTTTGGCTCTGGTTACCAGCAAGCTGGGAAGTCGAGCCATGCAATACTTCCCATCCTGGGTAGCCCCGGCACACAGAGAGCCACTGCCGACATGGTGGAACCGGGAGACGGTTGCCATTACACAGGAACAGACTGGTTTTTATGGCACACTTATTTCCATGGTTCAAAAGCATATATTGAGATTATGGTGGAAGATCCTTTGCCCAGCTATCACTTGAAGACAGACATTTTATCTAAGCAAATGCTTAATTGCTTCTCGTTGGACACCGGTCGTGGCACACTAGGCATCAATAAAAGACGACTCTTCAAATATGGGCTGAATACTCTTTCCAGCGCAGTGTGGTGGTTATGGTCACAGAAGAGATTTGCGTCACTGCCTTTTTATTTTTTCATTTATTTCCCGTTTGGACAAGGTGGCTGATACCTCTGCCATAACCAGGTCCCTGCTTCCCAGCCCCAGCCTCTGCCCTGCAGCTTTCCTGATGCAAAATGCCCCATCCTTGAAGGGGCCACTGCGGACAGAGCCACACATTTTAATTCCTAGCTGACATGGGAAGAGTACGGCCCTGAGACAGAAGACGAGGCTGCACGATGCTCAGGAAGAGCACGGAGATGCCAGTTGCTCTGAGGACACGGATGCTGGAGGGAAGCATTAATATTCTGGGCCACCACGTCTCCCAGCCATCTGTTGCACCAAAGCAAAGGACACCGAAATAAACTTCAAAATCCCCTGCGAGGGAGAAAACTCTGGATGCTATTTCTACGGCAAGCTGTTCAAGGCTTGCTCAAGTCATCTTTCTCCTTTCCAAATGTAGCATTTTTCAGAGCTGTCCTGCCTCAGGGAGATGGGTTTGGTAGCTGTGAGGCTTGTAGGAGTGTGATCGTACATGCTGGCGGTGCATGGCATGCTCCAGCGCAGCCAGCCCAGCTTATTGCTGCGGATAAGGACGAGGCAGAAACCATGCAGTCTCCAAAGCAGCTAGTCTTTCAGCTGGCAGCCCTTGTGAAGCAGTTTGTTCCCGAGCAAGCAGCACCATTTAAAGCTTTTGGACAACTCCTGAAATGTCTGATGGAAAGGAGGCAAGGTTTCCCCCAAAATGCCTGCAGAATGCTTGGAGGCTCTTGTGCTGCCCTAACTCCTGCTGAAAGTCCTTCCATCAAGGATCCATCCCCTCCAAGTGCTGGTGTCCTCTTCCCAGGAGGAAAATTTTATGAAGATTTATTCTTTATTTGGCGTTTGGGACTCTCCCAGTATAACACGCTTACTGCCTATGGCCCATTCCCCTGCCTTGTAGTATGTGCAGGTAAAGATTTATGCTATTCCAGGTGCCAGCCTCACCAGCGAGATTAATGAGAGATAATTTCTTACAAAGAGGTTTATTGAGTTCTCCGACTTCATTCACCAGCTGTGAAGTGAAACATCTCAAAACAGTTTTTGAATACTAAGTTCTCCCTGGCAGTAGCGCAAAAAAAGGGAAACAGTGCCTTTTTTCTGCTCGAGGTATTTATTCTGCTGGGCAGAGCAGGCTTCATGTGCAAAGCCCTGGGAGCTGAGATGCTGGGTTATTAGAAGCCTGCTGGCGTGGCCCACCTGGGGTGTGGGAGGATGTGCCTGGCATGCTCAAAGCACCACACTCTGCTTCTCAGCATCCTCAGCCCCGCAAGCTCCCACGAGGGATGGGTTATTATTTCACGGCAGATTTAGAGAAGTGGGGGAGCCCTGGAGACCAAGGCAAGGGTGATCACTCAGCTAAAGCAATGTAAAGGCACTTAGGAAATGGGTTTGTGGCTACAGCACCCTGCAGGCTTCATGTCTGCTGGCCTTATGACCCAAAATGTTGGTCTGGTTTCATGGCAATATCTCTTCTGCCATGTTATGCTTCAAGGATGAAGGTCCTGCCTTGGACCTCAGTTGCTGCCAGTCCCCTCATTGTATATGTCTTGTTGACCAGCTTTTTGGGACAACCCCCTTTCTTCTGGCCTACCCAAAAGCCAAGCAGGAGCCCAGCACCAGCACAGCCCATCAAAATAATGCATGGCCATACTGTTAGAGATGATGTTGTTTTGCCGCAGCCCATCTTCTTCTTTGGTGCATGGCTCATCTGGACAGAAGTCACCGTTCCTGGGGTTGGTGGGCTGGAGGAAATCGGTGGCAATTAGTAAAATGTCTTTTCAAAAAATCCTTTCATTAGCAGTAGGGCAGGTGGCAGTACAGGGGCCTCTGGCAGGTATATCTGTATGCAAATACTGGCCACGAGGTGCTAATTATGCTTCTCTCCCACCTTAAGCACATTCCTACCCCTGCCAATGGGCCATTCTACTAATTTTTCTCTCTGTTGCACTCAGTGTACCGTGCCCATAAGGGGATTGCATTTTCACACAGACGTTGAGGCTACATTAATTGGGAAGAGTCGACAGGGAAGCCCACAGCTGCAAGGGCAGATTTCAGAAGATGATTTACCATTTCCCTCAGCATGGCACAGGGAGTCCCCAGTGAGCCATGGGCAGCCTGAGGGCTTTTCCTCTGGGACACACCAGTGAGGAGGATCTGGGCCTCTTCTTTGCTTATTTATTTATACTTTGATGCCCTTGCAGGCATCAAAAGTCACTTGGAGGTGACTTTTCTGCTATCTGCAGCATTTCGCCTTCAAAATCCCCCTCCTTACAGCATCCCAGCAAAAAGGACTGCCGCTTCTTCACATCCCAGTGAAGAACGTGCAGAGATATGTTTGCAAATGCCTTTTGCACACATGAAATGCTATAACATTAGGGAAGCTCACATAAAAACAAACTGCAGTACTCACTCTTTCCTTTGACTGGTCTTTGTCTTCAAACAACTGTAAAAGAGAGCAATCAATATACCTTGCCAGGGTCTTTTTAATGCTTCCTGAGCCATTATGGTCATAATGTTTCTTCAGGCTGTCATGTCAATACATTTGAGACACTGAACATGTCAAAACCACATAAAATCTTTATTAAGGTGAAATTAAATGAGCAAGCCCGAATCACTAACTTAAATGGATATTATCCTTCAAGGATGCCAGACCTAAAAAAACAGACACAGCTGAAAAATCCAGGGCACTCAAAGTCAGGATTAAATTAATGAGAAACTCAAACTTTTGCCACAGAGCCCGGGCAGGAGGAATTTAGACAGACGGGAATTGCTGTTACGGTGCTCTGGAGACCTGTCCATTGTTTTTATTGCAGCATTGGCCTGAGCTAAAGAAGTGCAGCGAAATCTGGGGCAGGCAGGAGGAAAACAGCTATTGGCATGAATATTCAGTCTCCTTCCGCTCAACAAATTAACCCAGAATGAACAAAAAAAAAACAAACCCAAAAAAATGTTTACGTATTTGCATACGGTCCGAGGTGACAGTGCACGGGGCTGTGCAGGGTGGCACCGGGATGCATGGCACCCCGTGGGGAGCGTGTATGGGTTTTGCAAGGGAGGGGATGGAGGGAGTCTTTTTACCCTGCCTGGTTAAATATGATCTGACAGCCTCCATCCCTCCCTGCCATACGGCGCGGTGCCTGCCGCAGCAGGGCTGTGCACACAAGCAAGCACACGGCACGCTTGAGGAGGAAATCAGAGCGGTGCAGGTTAGGAGGCAAAGTGTCCCGCTGCGCACCTCCCTGCAACCCACAGCGGCTTCTGCCCCCCTCCGCCTTCCCGGGGTTACTTTAGGAGGTGATGCTCTCAGGTACCCGTCAAGCAGAGGTGGGTGTTTGGCTGGGGCTGGGGCTCGCAGGTCCTCGGCCATGTGTGAGCAGCCATGCCCCGGGGATGCGAGGGAGCCTGTGCTCTGGCAAGGACCAGGGTGGGAGAGGTAATTAAACCCCAGCAAAAAGAAGGAGATGCTGGGCTGGGCTGGGCGAGCAGCCTGTCCCCAGGCACCCTGCTCTTGGTGTGTCGTTTGCAGTGTCTCCCGCTGCAGAGAGCCGGCCTGGCCACAGGGCCGTCCTTGTGCTGTATCGCCCAGGTGGGTGTCTTTCTTCTCCCAAACTCTCCCAAGCGCTTTCGTATCCTGCCAAGACACCAGCGTCACGCTCGTGCAGAGAATCTGGCTGTAGGACCACAGGGTGCTTTTGGCTCGGTGCCTGATGCCAGCCACCCTCCTCCCAGCCATGCACAGGGGCTGCAGCATCAGATATTGTCACCTGCCAAAAGGAGACCGTTAGAGGACAAGCAGGACACATGAGAGCTGCCAGGACCCCCAGAAAGAAAAGCTACGGCTCGCACCCCACTCGCCTTCCTGGTGCCCTTGGTGGTGGTGGAGCACACTGGAGCACAGGTCACCTCAGCAGCAAGGTGCTCATGCTGCTGCATGCTGGATGTGAGCTCCCAGGAGGGTAAAGTTCAGCTCAAGGTGGAGAGAAGGGTGGAGGTACTGCAAGTACACGAGGCTGTTGGGACACAAGAGCTGGGCCCAGGCTCTTCTCGCAGGCAGTGTCAGGCATGCAGCAACTCAAGCCCATTGCTGCCTCTTCATCCAAATGTTTGGCAGGGGGACAGGACCCAGATGGATTTGTCTGGGCTCAATTCTTTGTGACAGCCTGGTATGCCTTGCTTGCTCCACTCACTTGTGAGCTCTTGTTTTGCAGTTCTGCAACGCTTGGGAAGTGGATGGGTTCAGTCCAGCCCATCCCCGCTGCCCGGGGAGCGACTGCAGATCTTCTGTGGCTGTGCAGAGCTGGGACAATTTGCTGCCCTTCAGGACCAGCCTGACAGGAAGGCTCAGAGAGGCTTGGTTTTTGTATCTCCAGAGGGTGCCATTGCTCTGGTGTCGCCCTGCAAGCTACAGGGTGGACCTGGATCCTCCAGAGGCTGTCGCTTGGTTTGGAAGGAGGCATTCACCTCAGTGCTGCCCAGAGGGTCAGTAACTGGTAGGACAGCACCAGTTGGGCCCCTGAAGCATCACCAGCCTCTCCCTGACACGGGCAAGGGTTCCTTTGTGCCCATGGCCTGTTTTCGAATGGCAGCGAGGAGCGATGCCACCTCCGTGGGTTTCCCACTGGAGGGCTGGGAATTTGCATCCCTTCTTCTGCATGATTGCTGTGCTGCTTTCGCTTCGGCGGGTGGGAGTCTATAGCTTGCCAGGATGATTTTGCATTTCACAAAGGAGCCTTTTGCCCACACACCTTCTCAGCGGAAAGCTGAAAAATTGCTCGGTTCCAGCCTATTTAGTTTTAATTGTTTCCTTTAGTTCTCATTGCCCGCAGCGAAATATCACCTTCCCCTAACAAACAGCCAGGCTGGCAGCCAGTCACCCTGCACAGCCACTGCCACCACGACCACTGTCCCGTCCCTCCTGCTGGTCCCAGGGCTCCCGGGGGTCTCGTCTCTGCTGGGCAGGGCTGGATTTTGGGGAGGAGGTGGCAGCTTGCATTGCCCTCAGGGATCACCAGGCGAGGAACTGTTGCAGTGTTCGCATTGCTGCGCTGTCTCCGAGGCCTTTGCTGGCTGCGCTGGCTCTCTGCGATGCTCGCAGGCACTTGCTGCACTGCCTTTCCCAGCTAGCGTTCCTCTCCCCTGCTTCCCAAGCCTTCCTCCGGCGGCGGCTGTGGAGGGGCCAGCTCGTAACACTTGCTTTCAAGATGGCTTTGAAAAGAAAGGGTTGTGTTGCTGAGTGAGAAACACGATGCACACACATCCCCTGGGGAACGTTGAACAGCAGAAGATGAGAAAAGCCTCTCCTCCCTCCCTTCCCCACGAGCAGGCTTCGAGCACCAGCGAGCTCAGGTGCCCATAAGGGAGCAATGCAGTGCACCGCATCCCAGGTGAGCATCGCCTCCGGGACCTCCCCTCCCAGTTCTGCTCCTAATGGGGGGACTCAGGGCAGCCCTTCCCCCACAGACACCCCTCGTCGCAACCACAACAACCCCGTGTCACCAGCGGAAAGCAGGGCCTTGAAGCCTCGGGGCTGCGGGGACTCCTAAGCCTGCGCGGAGGTTATGGCACCGGTAGGATAAAGCTCTATTCCCTTTCCATGCAGGTTCCATCCAGGGACCACAACCAGCCACACCCCCCCCAAGCAACCTTAGCAGCACGTAAGGCTCAAGGGAATAGTAATTTATTCCAATATAAGGCATGGCTGGAGAGCTAGGCAGCAGGCTGAGACAGAACAAAAATACACGTGACAACCTGTCAGAGTAACCCCCGGGTAATTTATTTTATCCCCAGGATAAAATACGGCTGTGGGCGCCGCCTGATGCTGGGCGCTGCCCGAGTCGGCACATCCCAGCCCCGGGCTGCGCAGCACCGTGCCGCCAGAGCCGGCAGCACCGCGCTTCCAGCGCCTGCAGGTTTTCCTCTGCTCAGTTCTGGGGAAGAGCTGTAAAACAAAGGCTCATAAATTAATTACCTAAAAGACTGGCAGAATGCTATTAGATACTCGGGAGTTAATTGTACCGATGTTAATCGCATGTATTTTAATGGCACCAGTAGAGATGTAATATGTAATTCCATAGGTATTCCAGAATAATTTAGCAATTTAATTAATTTCTGCTAATACCTTTTAAATCACCTGCCCTCTTCCTCTCTTGTTCTCTGAGGGAAAAGAGGAAGAAACTTTTCCAGTTGGCAAAATCTATTGCAAACTCACTTTTGTTGGCAAAGATACCGTTTCATTTCTCAGCTGATTTATTCCCGGTAGAGAACCGCCCCCCAAAGTCATTCCTGGGTGACAGGGGGGCCAAGGAGAGTTTGGCAGGGCTGTGATTGGCTGGTCCTAAATTTGGAAGGCTGGATCAGAGCTGGGTGAAATGTTTTGGACAGAACATGATGGGCTGAAAAGATGGAGACTGAAATGATTTGTGGATTTAGGTCAAATTCGGTAAGCAGAGCCAGGAGAAAAAGTGGAAGAGAAATGTAAACAGCATCAGGCATTTTATTCTGTCTCCTCAAAATGAAATGTTTGGTTTAGAAAATGCAAAACCATCCCATTTCAGCACGTTTGAGATGCAGCTTTTCTGCTTTTCTCCCTTGTGCCTCCCCCCAGGTGAAGGCAGCTGAGAGATGCCCAACCCCTGGGGCAGCATTTCAGTTGGAAAAATGATTTATTTGCTTTCTGCGCCCACCGCTCGATGAGTGGATGGGACCACACCTCGGGACGGCACTTGGCATTCCAGGGAGGCGGATATAGGAGGAGACAAGTGATCTGGGCCACGTGGGAGCTGCTCCCCAAGCTGCCCCCCTCCCTCCCCGCACTGGACGAAAAGAGACCACCAGAAGCCATTGCTCTCACGGGGCTTTTATTGTCCAGCTGGCCCTCGCCTCCCACCCTGCTGCCCACGGCCGGCCAAGCCCCTTGCCACCACGCATGCCGGTGGAGGGGACCCCATGCCCAGCCCCCACCTGCCCGGGGCAGCACATCCTTCGCGGCTTTTTTTTGGGTTGGTTTTTATTTTTTTTGCCTTTTTTTTTGTGTTTTTTTGTTTGTTTGTTTGTTTGTTTTTTTTTTCTGAAATATTTTATTTTAAAAAATATAGTAGCTGTGGAAAGCAGCCCTCTTTATAAACGCTCGATGCCAGAGTGAAATGCATCGTCGCCATCCTTATTACTAAGCCCTCCCGGGTGCCTGCAGCAGCGCCGGCGGGGCCAGGGTGGCTGCACCGGCTGCTGCAGGCAGGGAGGCTTGCAACGGTGCGGGGGGATATATATATATATAGAGAGAGACCCTTTTAAAAATAGAAATATTGTGCTGAGTTGTTTGGAGTGAATGAAATACATAAAACACCAGCATTAGATTAGTTTTAGCTCGTCAAACATTGCTCCCAGCAGAGTCGGCGTAGTGCGCTGGTGGAGGCGCAGTCCCCCTCATCCTGGGGCCAGGGAGACATGCTGGTCCCTCCCGGCCCCGCTCCCCACCGCAGGGCTTGCTGCTCTCACCCACCACTGACTGCAAGGACACCGGCCCCCGGGGTAGCCCGGGAGCCCCCGGGAGCCGTTATAAATAGGAAACTGTAAACACAACCATTGGAGATAAGAGACATCTACGATCACAGGGTTTACTGGTTCAAACGTCCCACCCTCCCCCCCAACCTATACACCTATGCCCCCGTCCCCGCTCCATAAAAAGGTCTCCGGTAACAAAATCTTCGTTCCAGGTTTGGAGTAAAGGTGCGGTGCTCGAGGAGTAAAAAGGGACATTGCAACCTTAGTGGTCTTTGCTCGGGAGGGGAGAAGTAGACGGGAGGGAGAGAGAGGGTTAGCTGGTTCAGGTCCTTTGCAAGTTCATTTGGTTTGTCTGGAGGACTCCTAGGGTTATACCTGAGATGAAGACGTCTAGGGGACACTCCATAGCTCAATTAAAACATGGTTGGTGTTTTGTGCCTAGAAGAGCCCTCACTGCCGGGATTTGTCCGTCACCCCACGCAGCAAGATAGCAGCATCCCTCCTCCGCTCGGCACAGGACTATCTGAACCAACACTCAGCTGGGGCTGATCCCTCATGTGTCGAGGATTTCGCTGGTGGGTGACGGCTCATGGGGGATGCCCTGTACACTATGGATGGTCTGGTTGTGGGAAAGGGAGTTCTGCTGCAGCTCCAGGGCGATGGCGTTTTGGGGGAACTCCTTCACCTGCCGCTTGTACTCAAGGAAGGTGCATGCCTTGGTGGCGATCGCGATGATATTCTTGCCAATAAAGATGGTGGAGACCCTGCTGTCCTGGAACAAGACCATGTTGATGGCCCGGATGAAGATGGTGACAATGTTAATGGTGACCAGGCTGAGGACAGGATAAAGCATCATTTTTTGTGGGGCAATGTGCTCCCCTTGCATGCTGATCTCACTGAGGGACACGCAAGGCAGGATCAGGAGGAGTATGTAGCAGTAGAAGAACATGAGCCCCTCCGCCCAGATGGGCAGGCCGGTCCTGTGCGGCTCCCACAGGTTGGCCTGGATGTCCAAGATATCTAGCAGGTCAAGGGCCACCCAGAAGAGGCGCCCCCGCAAGTCCTCTTTCTTCCGAAAGGTCCGTATGTACTCCATACTGTCCAAGGCCACCAGTACCAGGTAGAGCCCCGGCACACAGATGGAGAGGAGCAGGGTCAGGGCTTTCCTGGCCACCGTCTCCAGGTTCTTCTTGTCCGCTTTGTAATTCTGAAAGATGAAATACAGTTTGATCTCCAGCACGAAGATGTAGAGGAACCACAGGATCATGGCGTAGCCCCTCTTGGCTGTCTTCACCTCCGCCCCCACCCACACCGCCACGTAGCGCAGCACAATGAGGAAGCAGATGTCCCCCACCAGCACGATGATGCAGACGCCGATCTTGCGGGGCCCCTGGTTCTGCTCCACCAGGTAGGCGTCCATGAAGGCCATGCTGGTCATGATGACGATGGTGGTCAGACAGACATGGCGCTTGTCGGGCGGTGGCAGCACCATGGTGAGACGAGCGGCCCTCCCTCTGCGCTGGCACTAGGGGAGGAGTCCCACCAGTGGGGCACAGGACGACATCTGCAGTGAGCCCCAGGGACCAAGGGGTCTGCTCCGTCCCCCAGCCCCAGCAAGAGGTTCCCGGAGGAATAGCAGCTCAGCTGGCAGCCTCGCTCTCCTGGGGCTTTGGGCTGCTCCCGCAGACCCTGTCTCCAGCTCTTCGCCCCTCGCTGGCTGTGCTCTCCAAGCACTGCAGCTCTGTCCCCAGCCCTGCAGTGGCCGAGCAGCCCAGCCCCAGGCACCCTCTGCCACCAGCAGCCAGGGCTCACAGAGATGCAGGGCCTCCTGGAGGGATGTCCCTCCTCTGTGGCGGGTCCCACATTGTTGTCAGGCTTTCCAGCGATCCTACAGCACTAATGCACCTCCGGGCTCAGAGCCCCAAATCCTGGTACAGATCTCCGGAAACGTGGTAGGCGATTGGGCAGCAGGCAGGCCTGGCCAGCAGGGCAGAAAGGGGAGCTCTCCTCTTCCCAGTGAGACCCCACGCTCCTCCGGGGTCTGGGGGGGTCCCGCTGTGTCCTCACGGGGAACCACCTTCACACCTATCCCCACGGGGCTGTGCCATGCTCCTGCTGCTCCCAGCTGTACACACATCCCTCCATCCCTGGAAAAGAGAGTAGAGAATGAGCGTTAGGGTCCCCCCAGGTGCCAGCCATGGGACGGCGAGGACGACAGCCCCCCTCAGCTCCCAGCACACCGCAGCAAGAGCTGGGCTCCTGCCAGGCACTGTCCCACCGCCGGGGCACCCACCACTGTGCCCTGTGTGTGGCGTGATGCAGAACAGCTTTTTATTGAGGAAGAACGCAGCCTAGGGTGTCCTGCGTGGAAACGACAGCGTGCTGCCCTTACGCAGGCACTCTGCGCCCAAAACTCCTCAAGCAAGCTCAAGCCCTGGGTGCTCCTGCAAAGAAAGCAGGAGCCCAACCCAGGTGGAGAGAGGGCTGCCAGACCCCTGCCCACAGCTGCAGCAGGGGAGGGGGTAAAGCAGCTCCCAGGCTGCGGGGCACATCCCTGTCCCTCCTCGAGGAGGGCTGAGGTTAGGGCTGGCACACGGGGCTTGGGGTGTCCCCAGCGTGGCAGGGGAGGGGGTAGCAAAGCTGTCACCGGGGCGGCATGAGGTCCCAGCAGCTTTCTGGCCTGGCTCAGCCGCTCATGGCCACAGCTCCTTCCCACCGTGCTGCACTTGGGTAATTCATGTGTTAATCTGTTCTGCGCAGGGACGGCACTCCTGGGAAGTGAATAGGTCCCAGTGCACTCAAGAGTACTATCAAACTGCTTACACAGAGTGGAGGGGCTACCTAATGATGACGGTCAGATAAGCACATCCCATGCCGTGTGACAGCTAGCCCTACGTGCGTAGCAGCTCCCCAGGAGGAAAGTGCTTCACCCCACTGACCCCCCCTACAGATCAGCCCATCTCATCCTGTGGACACTGACCGCCGTGGTCATGTCTGCCCGCGGATCCCCATCTCTCACGCAACCCACGCTTCGCCAGCCCTCGGCACCATGTGTCTGCACGAGCTCTGGTGGAAATGACCACCCTGGAGATAACATTGCCTGGGTGACACAGCCAGGAGGGAACGCTCCTTATGCTCAATTCAGGGTTAGGCTGAACCTAGACCTGCATTTGGAGGGCTCATGAAGGTGCTGAGCTGAACCCCGCGCATGCTTGCAGTCTGGCTGTCCATCCCTTGGGGCTGGGGGATATCCCTGCTTGCAGGAGGGGGACCAGGACCCGGGGAGAACCCCAGAAGCTGTCGGAGGGACTCGGCGCCAGAGCCCACCCAGGACTCGGTGGCACTGCTTCTGCTCCCCACCGGCTGGTTTAACCAGGACACGCGCAAACCTGGGCTCTCATCTTTTAGGGAGAGAGGCAGAGGTGGAGAAAACTGGCACGTTAAAACAATTTCTGAATTAATTGCTCAAAAAGAAGCCAAAGAGCCTAGGGGGATTCATGAGTACCCCTAAACGGTGCTTCCCAGGCATTCACCGCAGCCCTGCTCTCACCAGCGCGGCTCTCCGCGATGCCTTGTAGCTGCGGTGTAGCGCTCCAATTTGTTCTTTCTTGAGGTTTCAGATAAAAATATACAGTCATTGCTGTAACTGCTTTTAAAATCGTGCCAAGTTTTACAGGGGATTTATAGCCAGGGACGGATAATTCCAGATAAATTAGGTCTTTCAGGAGAGAATGGTGGTTTTTTTTCTTCCCCCCTTAAGTATTTATGCCTTCAAAAGACAGCGGTTATTTAAAGGGCAGCGGGTGCATCACAGCACGCTAAGGTTAGGAAGCAGCTTGCTGGTAAATCATGCCCCTCTGCCCCTGTGCGTTACACGTGTGGAAGCTGGGGGAAGGCACACGCTCCCAGCCCGAGCTATCCTCACGCCTACACGAAAGCACACAGAAAAACCCTGTGCTGCCTCCCCATGAATACCCAGGGCGCCGGACGATATTAATTCATGGTGTTTACAACAGCAGCGAACAAGTCTTTCACCACCGGTGCCGAGCAGATCGTTTCCAGCAAAAGAAAATACGCTCAAACGGTGGGTTCTTCCCTCCCGTCTGCCCCCGAACGATTCGTTGGCAGCTTGGGATGGGTTTGATAAACATGTTCATTTGCTGCGGTGACCTTTCAGAGTGGAGGAAGGGGATTGTGGGGCTGAGCTGAATCACAGCGTTCGAGCGCTGCTTTTCTCTCGGGTTAAATCCGGTATTACCCAGGGCAAGCACCTCTCCTGCCTTTTGCAAATAGTTTCCATGCATTTGCTGCAGTGTAAGCTCCTCTTCTTATTTTTCAGCCGTGCAATAGCTGGTATTTTCTCCACCTCTCGCAGCCCTGCTGCTATATGGAAATACAGAGGTCTCTGCCTATCCATGGAGCAGAGCTTGGCAGTTAGAGCGATGTGTGACCATCCTACCAAGAAGGAGGGGATGTAAAACTCTCCTCAGAGGACTATTAAAAAAAGCAAGCGGTTTTTAAACAACCATCACTCTGGGAAATCCTGATTCATAATTCTTAAATGACTGCATTTGACAGTACATTCCGAAATCGCTTGAGAAACGTCCTGGATAACCAAGAAAATGAGCATGTCCGATAGCCACAAGAGCATATCTGAGGCAAATATTTGTTTAGACAAGGATTCACAAAATTTTTCTTCCTGCAGGAATTCTGGTAAATAAAAGGCAGCTCACCTGAACGTAATGAGCTCACAGCGTTACAGGTGCCAGCCAGCCAGGCTGGAGGCTTCCTGCGGGAAGGGATCTAGCAGCCTTTCCATCCCGCTCGGTGCCAGGGCTCCCGTGAGCAGGTATTGCAGCGATGCCTCAGTCTTGGCAGCTACGGGATTCTTTACTGGGACAAAATTCAATCCATAATTGTGCATTCTCCTTTACCACTACCCTACGCAAACAGCTCCGTTGCTTGCATCGGAGCCAGCAAGTGCACTCGATAACACCCACAGCAGCTCGTGATCAGGTGGCGAGACACAGCCCAAGGGCAGCGTCCAGCTCCAGTGAAGACTGGAAGCACAGCACAGGGACACGCAGCACCGCCGTGTCCCCTCTCCACCTCCAGGGCTTGCTTGGGGGACACCCCATTTCCCAGCCCAGCCTGCCCTTTCCCAGCATCCCTGCAGGGCAGGAGAGGCTGCGGTGGGAAGGTGGGGGGACTGCGATTTCCTGGAGAGGCTCAGGCGTCCTGCAGGTGGGTCCAAACCCAACTGAAGTGCAGTGTTCGCACTCTCATCTCTGCCCTGCTTCCTCTGGTGACGAAGGAAAACTAGAGCAGAGGTGCAGCCAGCCGCTGCTCCTACTACTCTGGTGCCTCTGCGCTGGCTGTGGAGTTATTTCGTGGTCTCGTACCTGTTTTTCCCAGCCCTCCTGGCTGCTGTAAAGCACCTGTGGTTACCCAAGGACGTGCGGTCACAGCCTTGCTACACCAAGCAGTTTGGAAGAAAATTAAACTGTGCTTTCCACCGCAACGCCGGTGGCTCATTGCGGCGTGATTAATTACCGCTAGCTCTGCCATTACCCGCGTCTACAACCTGCAGCCACCCGTCACTGGTGCCCTCCTGCATCCTCTCCCGCCTCTGCTTGCTGCTCGTGCCCAGCATCACCTGGGATGGCACCAGGCACCGCATCCAAGGGCCGTGTGTGTGCAGGGAGCCGCCGGCATCCCCGTGCACCCGCACAAACCGCATCTCCCGGGTCCAGGGAGCAAGTGGCTGCAGACACCTGGAGGCCTAGTGGAGCCACTGTTAAAACACAGCCTCATTAATGCCAGCCAGCCCTTCCTGAACCCTGGCTCTACCTGGCAAATTAGTTTAAATTATTTAAGTGAGTTGAATTCTGTCTATAAATAAAAGAGGGAGCGAGCGAGGCAAAAGTATACACAATGCACTTCCCAGGTAGTTAGGATGCCGCATTGCTTAAAGCTTCATTTGCACTTTAATTGCTTTGATTTATTTCAGCTTTCCTGGGTGTAAATCCAAAGGTCCCCTTCACTGAGTCCTTCAGCCCTCTTGAAGAGCTGCTGCTCCACAAAGCCCCTTGCCCGGCTGGCAGTGCCCACCCCACCATGCCCTGTGTCACGGCACTGTCCCCACCGTGGGGCAGGACGAGGCGATGGACACGGCCACCTTTTGCCGGGAGCGAAAGCCGGCTGCGGCAGAGCTGCCCGGGCGATGGCATCCCTCACCAGCAGCCGGCTGTGCTTCAGGGAGCAACCGAATAACAGCCAAGCGACCTGCTCCCGGCAGAGGTCAGGGCTGGGAAGCAGCTGCTAATTGCTTACGCTTTTTGTCACCCACTGAATTATGTGCGAGCTCTGCGCACCACGGCAAGGATGGAGTTTACAGGGAGAGCAAACTCTTCCCTGACTCAGGAACTATAAATCACATCGTCCCTGTGCCACTGCATTTTCCTGCCTCACCTTGCTGAAAATCAGTGCCGGTGGGCGTCTCGTTCAGCCTCACTGAACTGCAGGCTGGGATTTCACCTGTGTCCCCCCGCGACGGCCAGGGCAGTCCCTGGGGACTGACAGAGGTGGGGATGCTCGTACCCTGGGGAATGGGAAAGATTGCTTCTGGGCAGCGGCTGTGCCCTGCCTCCCCCGAAGCAGTACTGGCATCTCAAGTGCATCCTGTGAAGGAAATGAGATTGAGGAAGATTTTTCCGGACCCTGCCCACTAATTGTGTCTGAAGGAGGAAACAGCCCACTTGCTAATGATTACAGATAATTTACCGTGTAGGCACATCGAGAAACAGGGAAAGAGCTGCAAACTGTTCCCAGTTTGCCCAAAATAAACAGTGCAGCAGGGCTGGCAGCCGAAACCAGCTCCTGCCAGTGAGGCCATTCACTGCGCTCTCATGCTGCAAACCCATCATTTCCCCCAGGGGGTTCATTTCTCCCCCCTTTTCCCCAAAAGAAACCCAAGCGGAATGAACCAGACCTGTTGCCTGAATAGGAAAAAAATAAAACCACCCTCTCGATCATATAATTTTTGTGATGGGATGGGGAACTGCTGCTTGCCCAAAGCAGAGCCCTGCGCGGGATGGATGGGCTTTTATGTTCGCAGCCCTGTCCCCCTGTAGCCATCCTGGCCAGGGCTCTCCCGCTGATGCAGGCAGCTGGAGCTGCCGGGAACATCTCCCCATTCACAAACACGCTGAGTTTGATGATATTTGACAGTTGTGTCAAAAAAAAAAAAGGCTTTTCAGATATTTTGGGTGTTCAAACATAGTGTTTAGAGAAGGTAAATGATTCATTTTGACTTGTACATAAAACGTGAAATTATAAGACTATGTTTTGACACCACCAAAACAATTTACCATTTTCCCAGAAAAAAACATGCTGTCTCTGTAAAGGAATTGCTTGGTGTTTCCAAGTCGGGTGGATTGTCAAGATTTCATTCTGATCTGGACCGAACCCCAGATTCAAGTGTCAAAATCCCCCGTGGTTTGTTGGTTTGGGCCCATGAAACAGGGTGTGTGTTTGGCAAACATCTGGTTGCATGCGTGTTTGCCACTGCGGGAGATGCACGTGGAGCTCGGTGCCCCTGGCGTGCAGGTCCTGCCCACAGAGGTGTCCCCATCCCCTTCTCCCTACTGCAATCTCCCTGCGCCCTCTGCTCACCCCTTAGCAGAGCCTTCCTCACTGGTCCTGTGGCTTTTCCTCTCACTGCTGCCTCAGGGGTCCCTCTGAGCTTGCCTCACCCATAGGGACCTGCTCCTCTCCCATCAGCATCTTCCCTGTTGCCCTGTCCTCCCTGCTCCCTTCCCACCCAGGTGCTCCTGCAAACACTGTGCCCGGCATTGGCTCTCCCAGCCGTGATAGAACCCGCTCCTGCCAGGGGAATACGACCCAGGAGTACTCTTGCCTGTCTTTTTTGTTGTTGTTATTTTCCAGGCTGCTTCTCCACTTTCTCAAGATGCTGTTGGATCTTAAGTGTTTCCTCCGGCACACTCCCAGCCCACCCCACAGTGCGCCATCAGTAGATGGAACCAACACCCTTGCTGGTCCCCTAGCTAGGTCACCGGTGACGGTTCCAGTTCCCCAGGCGGGACCTGTCCCCTGCCTGGGAAAATATTTTGCTTTCCGCTGAAGGAGCCATGCCATCCTTGTGCCGGGGGCGAAGCATGTCACGCAGGTGACCGGGCACTCGATGCGTGGGAGCTCTCTTCACCCAACCACCACAGGGTTGGCAGCGCACCCGCAACTTGCATTTGCACAAGTCATCGAACTAAAATACAGCAAAACACCACCAACTTTGACCTCTGCTGGTCCCTTCCTGGATAGATAGGCCTAAGCCAACTGGTGACCAAGTTTCACCTGCAAGCAAAGCCCTGAGATTTGATTTTCTCTGCGCTACAAATAGGCATAAATGCAAACACCAGGAGCAAGCTAGGCCAGGAGCAAAAAACTTGGATCCGATTTGGGTAGCTTGAGGCTGTACTTTTGCGTGTGAATCACTGCCAGGTCCTCAAATAACCTCACACTGTCAGAATTAGGGGAAAGGAAAATGTGGAGCCAGCACACAGTCCTCACACAGACGCCTTCCCTGCTGCCTGCTGTAAACCCCCATCAATGAAGGATGGAAAAGCTCCCCAGCTCTTGCTCATCCTTGTCCTCACTCTTCTGGGTGCTGGCAGGCAGGGACAAATCACAAATTTTCCTGGGAGCAATGCTCCCAGCACCCTCACTGCTCTGGCAGCATCAGGTGCCTGAAAGCCAAGCGGCTCTGGCAGCCCCTCATCTCATCTAGGCATGATTGAGAGGGAGTGAGCTAATTAACAGAAAATGGAAGGTGGTGTATGAAGCTATAAATAGGAAAGTGCTGGGAGTTTCCCACTGCTAGAAGTGTGCTTGTAGGGGAGGGGGTTGCTGAGAGCTCTGGGCTTTGGGGCAGAACTCAAAAAACCTCCCAGGGAAGATGAATCTGAGCCCTGCAGGTATCTCCTATCTACGTGAGACAGCATTTAGGCAGGGATGGTTTTGCAGAAGATGGCTGAAAGGGTGAGGGGCTGGCTCGCAGGCTCTCCTCTTCTGGAGACGTGGGCAGGGAGGCAACTGCTGGTTTCTCTGACCTAAGGCCAGACTAAAGGCAGTAGGTGAGGGACCCATACTCCTACCTTGTCCCTCACCCACACAATGCAAGGAAAGGTTGTGGGCAGCAAGCGCCTGATGCATATAAACCAGGGCAAGCTCAAAAGGGAATTGCTGGGAGGGCAGAGGGGTCTTACTCTCAAACTGCAGCTCTGGAGACTCCTGCTATTTGACACTGAAGGTATTGAGCACTTTCTGGACTCAACGGCCTTTGGGAGGTGCTGTGCCAGCTCCCATAGGATGGTCTGTGCTAGCACGAAAGGACAGCAAGAACTATCATGTGTGTCCTGCTGCCACGAGAAAGCTTCCCCCTTGTCCCTCCAAGTGAGCAGAGGGCCTGAGTGCTCGGAGAAGAATTTGCTTCGGCATCGCGTAGATTGGGAAGCACTTCTGGAGGCCGACCAGCTCACCCGCCAGTCCCGAGAGACAGCTCCTGGACAAAGCGAGGGGGCATCTCTGCCCTCCCTGGGAGCTCCCTCGGGTTCGTCCCTGCTGCCAGGCTGTGGTGGCACATTGCAGCCGGGCAGCAATCGGAGAGAAACAATTATGCCCATTATTCCCTCTCTGCCCTGAGCAGAGGGTTCATGGAGGTGGGATGAGCTGGGCAGTATGCAGAGCATGAGACGGGCAGTCTGCTGCTGCTGCCATCAGTCTGGCCTTTGATTAAGAGTGATTGTTCTACTGTTAATTAACACAAGGCAGCTGCTGGCCACTCTGGTGGAATGGAGGACCAGAGCCCAGCGATGGCGATAAAAGGAGAGCGTGTCTGCTGGCTCCTGCTGTGCCTGGCAAAGCTGCCCTCTTCTCTGCTGCGCACCCGGGCTGCATGTGATGCCCTCTCCAAACCTCACCCGGGACCTCTCCCCTTCCTGTGATGCCAGGATTCAGCTGCTGTGCGAACCAGTGGCAGAGATGGAGGATTCAGTTAATCCCTGGGGTAATTTTGCCACTGTCTGTTCTCCCAAACCACCTTGAGATGGAGTTGCCTGACTGGTTCCCACAGGGTTTATTCCCCATCTACTCCTCAGAGGAGGCCTTCCTGAGACAGAGCCTCTCCTGTGACAACAGGTCTCGTGTCCTCTGGTGACGCTTTGCATGCTGCTGCTCACCCACGTCTAAGGCAGCCATCTGCCCTGCACAGGGCGACAGGCTCTCCAGAGGAACAGGCGTCAAGCTGCTCAGCCTGTTGCATTTGCAGCTGAGCCAGTTAACCATGAGACAAGAAGGCATCTCAGCTATTTTTGCTCCTTGGTGACTTGTGAGCAGGGAGTGTGGCATGGGTGTACCCCAGCAAAAGCTTTACCACGAGCATCATGTCTTTGCTGGGTTCAAGTGCAGTAAAGTTCACCTCAAACCTCAGCAACATGGGGACAGCAAGCAAGAGAGCACTGGTTGGTGATTCGCAAAATCACAGGACCTTTGCCTTGCCACACATTTGGTGAATTTATTTTGGCAAGGCTGCTCCAATGCTAATTATTGATGGCAATAGCTCACCGCTATTTGTCATGAAATCTTAACAGGACAAGAATGCCCAGTGGCACATCCTCCAGCAGACAGCTATTAATGTGTCTGGTCTTAAATTACAGTTGAGTCATGGTAGGGGGTTGGTGGTGCCGTAGAGCTGGAGATGGGCCTCAGTGGATCCTGCTCTACACTTGTTCTCCATCACTTAAGTCCATGCCACTGCCAGATTCTTCTGGAACAGGCGCTCTGCAGGACAGTGTGCTGGTGGGTCATGATGCTTGTTAGGCTCAGGAGGACAGGAGGCAGATGTGGTTGGCATAGACACCAAGCTCAGCGTCACTCTCTCCATGCTGTGCGTGCCCCAGCCTCTGGGGTGGGACCAATGCTGGCATCTGCTGCTCTGACATCGCTTGGGAGATAAACATCGCACCCGTCTCAACACAGTGCAAGAAAAATAATGCCAGCCCAGAGGTTGCCAGGGAGGCATTTCTCTTCCTCTTGTTTCCAGCCTTCCTTCTACCAGCCATCTAATACTTCTAATAAAATCTGTCTTGCTGGTGTCTAATTCAATTCCAGCATCCAGAGACCAGGCTTCTTATATCACTCACAGACCTAACCAGCTACATCCTTGGCGTATGAGCCACGCCAAGGGGCTGCTACAGGCTGCTCCAGAAGAGAGCAATTACCTGGGATCAGAACTCGCTCTCTCAATCAATTATATGTTTATAGGTTTTCCTTAGGTCACACATAATTTAATTATTTAGATGCTTGAACACCATGGTCAGAAGAAGCTGACGACTTCTAGACTGAAGCCTGGGCACTAAATGAGGTGCATTGTATTTCATCTCGAGGACAACTCTCCACAGCACCTCCTGGTTATACCCTCATGCAGCACTCAGCAATCTGCAGTGTGTTCAGCCTAATGCCATCTCCAGCGAGCAGCTGGGCTTTGACTCCTGCTTTAAAGGCAAAGGACTTCCAAGGTCACATGGAGAGCCACGACCAAGCCTAGCTCCCCAGATTTGCTCCAGCACCTGGAAGCATGGGGGCAGGATGGTGACTCTGGTCCATGGCCCTGGTGGCTGCAGGCTCACATTCCAGGAGAACTCAGGAGGCTCACAGAGCCGGGGCTGCAAATGCCCTGACCTGATCTTTAGAGACTTTGCCTACTCCAAGGGAGGCAGTTTCCACTCCTGGGATCACGAGCGCACAGGCAGACGACGCGTGGCCCAGACAGACTGATTCATGCTCTTCTGAGCTCCCAGATGTTTGACAAAGGCTTCTGGTCTCATCACCTTCAGAAGGAGGATCACCCATGCTGTGTCACGTACTGCTAATGACCTACTGCACAGCTCCCAGTGCGAAGGATTTGTGTTTCCACAGTGCTGCCTTCCCAGAGGTTCTCCACCCGCCTCCCAGGCAGTGACACAGCGATGCTCCATCGCTCCAAGCCACTCGGGCGCCCGACCTGAGACGTGCTGGGAAACGCCGCAGCCCCTTGCATGGGCACCAGCCGGCACACAGCCGGGAAGGGGTCAGGGTTCCCGGGGCACGCATGTGCCAGGGAATTTGAGGTAATAACCTGTATATCTCAGTCAGGGTCTCTGGTACCCTCTACTTTGCATCCATCCTGTGGCATCAGCCAGTCGGGGACACTTCCATACGCCTCGTCCAGCTCCAACCACCAGTGTCCCAGCCAAAACACCTGCGTGGTGCCCCTGCAGGGGTCTGCGCTGCGGGATAGGCAGCACCCCATCGTGCAGGAGGTATATGCTGCTTCTTTGGGCCAGGGCTTGTTTGGATCGAGCTGTTTGTTTGCGTGAGCTGTTGTTTTTTCAGGCTTTCTTTGCTAATGAAATTCTTTCCCCCCCCTGCAAAAAAACCCCACTTCGTTAAAAAAAAAAAAAGAAAAAACAAAAATCCAAGTCATCAATCTTTGTTGAGGATCTGTGCTCGGAAGGACCCGCACGTGACGCCAGCCCATGGGGAGGTGTGAGCTGGGGAGGGTGAGCAGGCAGGGGCAGGAGCCCCAACCCCAGCGGTGGGGAAGCTCCCGGGCTCCTGGCTGCCAGGTTCCAGGCAAGGAGGGTGCTCGGCGCGGAGGCTGCACGGGAATCGGGAGATGCTGCGGCTTCCCCGTCCGACAGCGCAAGCAGGCGTCCTCTCCCCCAGGAGGATGTGACAATTTGCTGTGCTGGAGCTCATTGCCAAGGAGATAAAATATTTATGGCTGCTCTCTCTTGCTTCCCGTTTCAAGCCACGGTGACTTATTTGTTACAAATTTACATGCATGTTTAAAGACATCTTTACATTCCTTCTAAGTACAAAAGGTTTATTTCTCCGTGTAACATTTTGCCAGTCAGAATCAGCCACCCCATCTACTCTGTGCCTGCATTTGTCGCCGGCTTCAGTGCTCATTTTCCTCTTGGTAATGATTATCATTATACTAAGAAAAATGGGTCATTTAGAGCGGTTTCTCCCCAAATGAAAGGCTGTGGGATACAGGATATCATTAAAATTCTAAACCTGACTTCCAACCTCAAAAGGAGCCTCTTGCTATTCGGGCATCTCTGCGGAGGGAGGGAGGGAAGGAGGGGAGAGGGTACACGATGAATGTGCTTTGGCCACAAAATTACTTGCTGAGCTCGTGTGGCCTGTGCTGCCGACATCTGCGCTGGCATGAAACGCCCCTGGGCTGAGTCCGTTGTTTGCCCAGCGGTGGAGGTTCCCTCCCAGCCAGCACGTCCATGGGGCTTCCACTGCACCCACTTCCCAGCCGCCCCGCGCATGGGACAGTGCTACCAGAGCAGGCGATGGGAGTTAATTGCTACCATAAAAAGAGCAATTTAGCTCCTGCCAGGAGGGATGTGGCCAGGTCAGGTCCCCGGGAGAAGGGGAGACTGGCAGGCTTAAAATCCTGTGCTTAGACATGGGAAGAAAGCAGGCTGAAGCACTCGGATGCAGCATCCCCGCAGGCAGCGCCTGCCTTGCCCTTACACATTGCTAGGGCTTAAGTAACCCCCATCTGAGAGTGTCAGTGCTGTGCCATGGGCCAGCTGGCCGTGGGCTAGGACCTGTCATCAGTCCCCTCCGACACCCCCGTCCCCATGACTGCAAATGCCCGGGGATGGAGGAGATGCTCACCCGAGGTCTCTCCCCACCTCCTCAGCCCTGGAGCCAGGCCACCAGCACCAAGGTCCCCGTCAGGCTCCGGGCTGACTCCTTGCCTCCTCATTCCTGACGACAGGTAAGCGTGCCCTGTCCGAGTTGGGTGTTAGCTCTGTCTGCGACAGCAGATCTCCCACCCACCTGGTGTTCTCTGCCCCCAGAGCTCCAGCATGCTGCTCCCCCAGAGTCTCGTTTCTATCTCCTGGTATCCCCAGAAGGGGCTTCACCGGAAATGTTTTGCTTGCAAAGGCTATGCAACTCCTGCGCGAGCCTGAAATTGTTGTGTACGGAGCTGCAAGGCAAAGCTAATCCGTTTTGCAGCTTAGCTGGCTGCTGAAAGATGCTATTTAGGAGTGGGGAACTGCTGTTTTTCTCCCCACCCCGTGAAATGGGAGGGACAAGGGATATTCAGAGGATGAGAGATGAAGACTGACCCAAAATGGCTAATTTAGAAACACCTTTTAAGAAAGGAGACTCGCCCCAAATTGTCAACTTTTGAAGTTGTTTCTTTCTAACTGTGCTCAGAACAGACTAATTTTTCATTCTCTTTTTTCACATTTTAAATCAAAATGCATACGGAAAGCTCTCTTGCTGCTGAGCACAGCCAAGCAAACGCACAGCAGCTAACGCCACATCTTGCAAGTGGGACGCAGGAACAACCACATCAGTCCATTGCAGTGACTACGTCGAGCGGATCCACATCGCAATATCAACTTCCAGAGGTCGCAGCCATGAGTTTATCATCATGCATCACTTCCAGGCTTGCCATGCCCGGCTGTGTGGCTCTCCCCATGCTATGCAGTCCCCAGACACCCAAAAATTGTGGCAGCTGCAGAGCCTGGTGCCCCACTGGGGAGGACGGAGGCTGCGGAGAGTGGGTGGGATGCAGGGCATCCCCAGGGTAAGGCAGGGAGAGCAGGTCTCCTCCTCGGGGGCCACGTCTCCGTTAGGGGTGTCTGAATGGCAAGTTAGTTTTGGTCCAGCAGACAGGCTGAAAACCCAATATAAATTATTTCTGTTTGACTGCCATTTAATTATTTTCGCTTGGGTATTTGAGCAAAATAAAAAAAACTGCATAGAATGGTTAGGAATCAACCTGAGACACTTTGCTCAGCACCAGAAATATGTCCTTTCTCTCTGGAGTTATTTTACCCTTCTCCTCCTCCTCCCCTCCCCTCTGCAGCTAACTTTGGATTAAAGTAGCAAACTCTCTGGACTTTTCAGGAACAATAAAGAAGATAAACACCACATTGTGTGCTTTGCTCGAAAACACAGTTCCAGCAGAAGAGGATTCGAACCCCAATCCCAAGTTTGTCAGGCAAAGGAAAGAGCAATAAAACCTCTTTCTATCCAGTAATGGCCACAGAGCCATCACACACCTTTGCCCCTTTTCCCCCAGCGGGAGGGAAGCTCATCCCTGGGGAAGTGGCAATAAAGTGTGAAATGGATCAGACATTTCCCAGTTTTTCAGAGAATACATGTGAAATGTGGTAAATGTCTTTCTGGCCGGTATTTCTCACTGAATTTTCAACTGTAAGAGGTATGGGAAAATGGCTGTTTGTAGAGCTACAGGCATCCCTCCTGTATAAAACGGGCGGTGATGAAGACCTGCTAAGAAAGCAGTGAGACTCGGGGGGTTGCTGTGGCTGCACTTGCAATCAGCTTTTATTTTAATTTGCATTCTGAAACTTGTTTCTGGAGGCCCTCCTGACCTCCCTAAGCACCACGTGAACACTTTGCACTGATTTTTGCACCACCGTTTTCCCTCTCCCACCTTTGCCCAGCCTTATCCTTTGCCACCCTCCAGCTGGGCACACCACCACCCTCCCACAGGGTCCCCCACAGCCACAGCCCCCCTTCCCGCCTGATTCACCTCGTCAGGCAGCTGTTTCGCATTAGGATTCCTGGCAGCCCACCTCCCAGCGCAGGGGAACCGGGGGGACCCTCCACCACCACAACTCCAGGGGTGCTTGTCTGCTCCGCAGCCCCGTGCACTACAAAAACGCTTCCCTGCGTTTATGTATTTGCACGAAACAAGCTGTCTCCTGCTCTCAGTAGTTAATTCCTGGGTGATCAGGTAGCCAACATCCGCCACAGCAGCACCTCGAAGCCCGTGCCTTGTAGCCACCACCGCGCTCATCTCCTGCCCGCAGGGATGTCCCTGCATCCCGTGCAGCCACCGCTCTCTGGGCACCGGCAGAGGGTGCTGGGTGGGAGCGCACAGGCTAAACGTTGGGAAGAAAATCACAAATTTCTGCTGTCTGAGGGGTGCAGCTGGAATGTGCAATTGAGAGGCGGGGGTCCTCACACCCCCTGGTCCTCACCCGGTGCCTGGCTGGCTCCTCTCACCCTGGCGGAGTGGGCTTTGTGGCAGGGTGCGAGGGAGCAGGGCAGCAGGCACCAGGCAAAGGCTTACCTCACCACAAAACCAGCTGCCAAGCCTTCCCACCACGAAGACAAGAGGCACTAAGGACTTGGGTCTATGCAGCAGGGGAATGGCTTTCAGACATAAAAGCCACCGCAGCTGAGTTATTCCAGGGGAAACAGCAGCAGCTTCCCACTCTCTCTAGGCACGGAGCATCTCCAGCACCCTGGGGGCTGATTTCCATGCGATTTCTGCTATTTCAGGCTTCGGTGAACTAAGAGCAAAATGCAAACCCTGCTGCAAGCAGCCAGGCCTGGGCTGTGTTTGCTCCTGCCACGCACTGGGAGGGCACACCGGTCTGGGGGTGACGGTGGTCCCTTTTGTGGTGCCGGGGGAGCCACCTTCCCCGCCACGGCTGGGACTTGGGCGCTCCGCCAAGGGGAGCTGAGCTTTTGGGATGGAGCTGCCCAGCTCCCCAGCCAAGCAGCCCCCACCACCACGTGTTGTAGGACGCGGGCATGGTGGGACCCTCCTTTCACCTTGCGCGGCGTCCTACGGAGCCCTGAGCCTCTCCTGATAAGAGCAGGGCTCGAGCTGTTCATCACTTAACTCAGCTTTCTGCTTACTCAACTGCGGGCTCCTGCCAAAGGAGGGACTGGCCGCCTGGGCTGCTCTTGGCTGACACCGCAGCACTCGTGCTTCCTTCCCTGGGGACAGCCATTAGCGCCATTAGCTCTGTCCCGCTCTGCTGCTCTCCCTGATGAGTGCTGGCCCAGGGAGGGGACATTGCTCAGAGGAGCACTTGGCCAGCAGGGATGTATCCCTGCTTCTGTGAGGTGCTCTTTGGCCTGTTTCCACCAGCATCTTACTTTAGCTCAGTTTTGGGGAGGGGGGGGGGGTCCTTTCCACCTTGGGAGCCCCACAGCCCTTCCCTGACCTCCTTTCTTTCCAAACCTCTCTTCCCAGCTCCCTTGGTGTGTCACAGCCATCAACCTACTTCTCTGTGACATTCTGGGGCTGGTGGCTGGCCATCTGGCCTGTAGTGACAGTCAGGTGTTTCTAACCGCGTAGCTAAACCCTCGTGTCCTGCTGCAGGGATGGAGTGAGCTGGCCCGGGCAGGTCATACTCCCCACCTCCTGTACTTCTTTGCCCCCCAAAAATAAGGGCTGCTCCAGTTTGCAGTGTGAGCCGGCGGGGGGTGCAACACCTCCTGTGGTGCTCAGCCCTGCCTCCCAGCTGGGGTGGCAGGTCCTCCGACCCTCCAAACTTCCCCAGGTCCTGGGACAGAGCTGGATGAGGAGCACACTGCTTTGAGGGTTCTTACATAAATATTGAGCCATCTATGGCTTTCTGGGTGCGTCTTTGTGTTCCCCTCCCATTGAAAGCTGATTTCTTTGTGCCGTACTCCAAAATAGCTCAAGTGTACTTGTAGGAAAGACTGTGGAGAGCTGGCTTTTCTTTCCTCTGAGCTGAAATACAAGTGCCATTCTGCATGATGTTTGTGTGAGTTACATCTTACAGGATACCCTATAAGCCTCCAGCCCTGGGCAACGGCAGGACTGGGAGAGCCCAGCTAGACTCAGGCTTGCACTAATTTGACATCAGGTCAGCTTTAAACTGATCAGGGTACACCCAGTGCTAATCCTGAATTAGTCCAATTTACAACTAAATAATAACTACACACTGCTTTCCATTGAATGAATTACATGTGCATATACATATATATATACACACACCCCTTCTGTAAATTTAAACAAGGTCTTGAAACACAACTAACCATTCAATGCCGCACAAATCCGCTGCTAAGGCTGGGATCCCCTTCTCCGCTAAGAAAAGAAGGAGTCATCCCTCCAGTTCGTACCCAGTTTGGCCTACAGTGCTCGGCTGAGCATCTTCAGTAGGAAAACAATGCAGACAAGGAGAAAGGAAAGAACGAACCTCTTCCAACAAACACAGGGCACATCTGTCCCCTTTCTGCTAGCTGATAGACACGCTACACCAAACACCAGCTCCGAGGAAGTCATCACTTATCCCCGTGTCTTGCTAGACAGCATCCGCTGCAGGCGCGATTATAGATGGACTGTTAGAAGTGATAGTAGATGCTAAGATCCTATTACAGGCGTCATTTCTTCTGTCAACACATGGGGAGTTTATATCTGCAACTTCTGTTTGGTGATGGTGAGCTCCCAGAGATGAGGAGGCTCCTCGGTGTCAAGCGATACACATCTCCGTGGGCTGGAGATAACCCACGGAGGCAGTAAGTGTTTTTGGGACTTTGCAGTGAGAAACAGCATTACTCATTTTGGGCAGTGCTCCCCGGGGAAAGTCCCTGGGAAAGTTTACATTTTTTGGTACAAATGCTACATATCAGGAACACGGACAAGATTCATGAAGTCTAAGCTGAGCAAGGCCATTTCACCTTCCCTTCCCCTACTGCACTGAAAGTAGTAGAAAACAGGTTGGTGGTTTTTTTTTTTTTTCTGTTATCCACTTGGAAATTCATCTAGTTGGGAAAAAAAACAAAACAAAACAAAAAACTAAACAATCCATGCTAGTGCCATATTCGCATGCGAGCCCTGAACCCGAGCCTTGCTCTCCATCCCCAATTTAACTAGGAATCAGCTCATCGCCTGAAAGCGCCCAGCAGCCAGCGGGGTTTTGCTGGCAGCTGCTGCCTTCGGCTCTCTACACCCCTGCATACTAATACGAAGGAAAATGGGATGGGTAATTTAATCCTGCCCCGCTAGAAGCAAAGCAACGCACAAGCCTGCTCATCCTCTTCTCTAAGTTTAGCCCAACAGTGTATGAAAGAGCTGCCACTGGATTCTCGCCAGCCCCTACTTAGCTAAACTACCTGACTCGGCAAAACAGCAGAAAATTCTCCATTCTGTGTCATTTCTGATCCCTGGGAGAATGACCCACATCCATCAGGAAGCTTGACTCCCGCTGGGGCCTGCAGGAAGCCAGTGTAATTCGGGAAAATGGAGGGATGAAGGCTTTCTTGTGACATTGGGCACGTTTCCTGCGGACGTACTGCTGCCTGGAGCCTCGGCTCAGGGCTCCCTCCGTCCCTCCACTGTAAGCCCATGAACAGTAATGAATAAATCTGTCCCCGCTCACTTATAAATAGTTTATAAAAGGTTCATAAATGATTTCTAGATGTTTTAATGAATAGTTAATCAATTGTTGCAGGGCCCAACAGGTCAGCGGATTGCTTATAGCCATCAATTACAATGCCTGCTGATGAGCTTATAAGCATCACTAGGACTCCACTGATGTCTGCAACAGGCTTGTAACATCTATAAAGAGTTAATAAATAATTAATAAATGATGCAAGTGCTCTTAATTAAAAGCTGTAGAAGTCCATTGAAAAATGCATTCTCGGAAAGCTATGGGCCAACACAGTAAGCAAACATCTGTACCTGGATTTGAATGCCTGCCTCCGAGGAGCAAAGCCGGCAGAGAGGTGCCAGCCCAGCCTGGCGGGCAACCCCGCTGCCTGAGGAGCCGCAATTTCCTTTTGTTCAAGGCAATCCAGCTGATTCAAGAGGAACTCTGTGCCTGCCGTGGGCTGGAGCAAGGCAGACCACCCCTGATTCCCTCTTGGAGCCCGGCAGCGGGATGTGGCGGTGCCTGCGCTGGGGGGCTCAGCCACCTCATCCCCAGCTGCTGCAGAAGCATCCTCCGTGCGCTGGCTGCTGAGGGGAAGGCACCGAGAAGCCGGGAAACATGGATGCTAGGGAAACCGAGAATTCCCAATTTTGTGGGGCTCTGGCCTGTGCCTCTGGACATCAAAATGCTCTTCCCTGCTGGCCAAAGCGTGATTCAGGGTGAGCTGCTGCTCCCCTGGCCTCAGCATCCCCCTCTGCCAAGGGGGGATGATGACACACAGAAGTGCAGTACCGAGGAGTTGTGCACCATAGCATCATGAGGCAATAATGTATATGGTGTTTGGCCTCCTTAGCAGAAGCGCTTTATTATCATTAAATGCTGAATATTTCTGGGTGATAAAAGCAATTAAGTGTAAAAAAAGGTAATGATCCATTCCACATTGCGTCCAAAAGATATGAAAATCCCACATAAAATTATCACCCTAGCACTGAATTGGACCTAAATATCTTTATAATGTAAGACAGAGAACTTTGCTTACAGTCGGAACATTTATTAGGCATTCAATTAGCCACCGGAGGGTTTCTTAGTATTCCCCAGTTCTCCACGAGCACAGAGGCAATTACAGGAGATCCTAACTTTTTAAATTAAAGACAAAAGACAGGAGAATTTGGATAAAACCTGCTTCCAGGTTTACCCTGGAACGTGCATACAGAGAAAAATTCATGCAGATCAGGCTAAATTTACTGCACAATTTAGTTCAGAGCCAGAGCAAGACTCTTCCTGCGCATTTGCTGGAAGATCCTTCTGCGTGGGAAGGGGACCGGTACGTGATGTACTGCTCTGCAAGCAGGTCCTGAGGATGCTCCTGCGAGGGGAGGGGGCAGGGTGCCATTCCCCGTCCCCCTCCTGCTCCCCCTGCAGCCCCCACCACCCTTGCAACACCCCCGAGCCCTTCGTCGAGGGTGCCATCCCCCTCGCAGAGCCACTCTGGGGGTGCCCGTCATGGGGGACTCCTGTCCCCCCTGCTCCTGCCCCATGGGTGCTGGCAGTGGCCGTGCACGGGTGGCAGTGGGTTGTCCGTGGCTGAGCCTATGCTGCTCGCAGCTGCTTAGCCCCTCCACGCTCCCCCATGCATCATTGTGCAGCGCAGCCATGCCCAGGGACTAATTTCAGTTGGAAATAAGGTGTATATTTGTAATGGGCAGTTAATGGCGAGGGTAATTAATCACAGCAGCAGATGAGTGAGGGACGTGATGGATTTCCTGATCCTGACATCTTTAAATCACAATCAGTTTCTCCTTCCAGACCTGCTCGGGCTGAGCCAGCAGCGACGGGGCTCAGCAAGGCATCGCCCAGTCAAACTTCCCCACAAACCAGTACCACGATGGGAGCCCCCGTCCTCATTCACCCTGCCATGGGGTACCGGGGCTCTCCCACCCCAGGAGAGGGCAGCGGGAGGCAGGAGAACCTTTGCTTTGATCACTTCCTCCTGATTTATATTTCAAGAGCATTTCAATGGATCAAGATGTCAGATCTGTAGTGCTGCCAGGAAACACCATTTTCTTTTAATAAGCAGAGAGCAGCAGGTCATTTAATCTCCTGTATCTGCTCTGCTTCTCCAGTGGAGAGGTAGGACTGCACCTTCCTAGGGCGGCAGCACCTCTCTCTTCCTTTCGGGGTGGCTCTGGCAGACCTTTCCCCTTCACCAGGAGAGCAGCACCCCAGCACACCCCCTTCCCTGCGGCTTCTGGGCATCTGCGCACCTCTATACATTCACATGGGCATTTGCTTCTTCGGAGCTGCTCCGCAGCAATGATGTGGCCTCACACAAGCACCGACAGCCCGTCCCGAGCGTTTGAGCCTCCCATGACAGATTTTTCCATGAATGGCTTCACCATCGCAGCAATGTTTTAAAAAGTAATCCGAAGCCATGCCTTCCACCTTGCTTTCTGGCTCCCGAGCCAGCAAAACTCACTTGGCTCACGTGGAGGGAGCCTCATCCTCCAGCCACCAGTGCTAGACGCTTCACGCTGGCTTCCAGAGCAAGCCAAAAACCTCCTGCAGCCGCATGAGAGCCTGCTGCCTTCCCAGGTGGCGAGGATCGCAAAGCTTTTCACGCAACCATAGGGGTCCCCAGCCCCGTACCCCAGCCTCCCCGATGCCGCATGGGGCCCCGAAGGACCTGGACAGGCAGAAGCATCACGGGGAGCGGATGGCAAGCCCCAGCACGGTTCTGGTGCCGGGGTGTCCCCGGGGACCCTCCCCAGAGCTGGCTGGCACAGATCGCTTGCAGGAATCACCGTGTGGTCGCCAGGGGAGGGGGGATGAGACGGGCTTCTCCAGACCCCATCCCGCTTCTGCACAGCCAAATCTTTCCTATGCATCCAGCCCTGTTGGAGGAGGCTGGGCTGTGCGCAGGAGAAAGTGTGCAGGGGAAGGAAACACTGCTGAAAGGTGAAGTGAAAGTTAATATCGCTGCGTAAATGAACTCAGACACTCAGCACAGGGAGGAGGCAGGAAAGCATAATGCTAAAAAGTACTTTTTTTTTTCTTTTTTTTTTGGCTGAAAAGCAAAGCGCTCTGCTACTTTTTGCAGAGCACTTGAAAACCTGAGCACATCCCGACTCCCTCGGGGCATTCCCTCGAAACCTCTGGCATTCCCTGAACGCTCTCCGTGGGTATCAGACAAAGGGCATGCAAACTGTTTAATCCCACACTCCAGCGCATTTCCACCGCTGCTGTTTTGCCAGAGCTGAGATCACTACAGCGGAGGCCAGCTGCGGCAGGCAAAGGGAGGCAGGGCTGCGGGCAGCATCCCCTGCCAGCATCCCCAGGGCCTGACGCCCGTCAGCGTTTCGTTTTACCCAGGGTGATGTGTTGATCCCAGCGACGCTGGAAGTCAGCGTTAAAGCCATGCTTTGGCATTTCCCAGCTGCTGCTGCCCAAAGAAATAACGCTAACCCCGTGTTAACACGGCAGGGCTGGGCGCTGGCGCTGCCTTCCCCGTGCCCAGGCGAGGATGAGGAGGATTGCCAGCGTGCAAGAGATTCCCCACCGAGAGAGCGAGTGCTGGCTCTCGGGGCACTTACATTCAGAAAAAAAAAAGGGGAGGGGGGGGAGTGTATTTACAAATACATATATATTTATATATATGCTTATCTATATGTATGTCATTATGCTAAGTCATGGAGAGACAAAGTGGATCAGCTACAGTCTTGACATTCTAAAATTAGATTTTATGTAAAGTAAGTGTTTGCTTCATGTAGGGCAGTTGGTATTAAGATTTATTTTCATCCTGGCTTGTATTACTGCTTGATATGATTGGGTAAAGCCCAGGGCACATGCATATCGTTGCCATTCATAACATATACATGGATTCATGACCGAGCTAGCAAGCTGAATTGCCTTGCAATCTTTTCCGCTGCAAAAAGCTTAATAAGCATATAAGTCTTAGAGCAAAAAGACCCTATGTATTTGCTCTGCAAGAAGAGCTCTTGAATGGAGTTGTAGGAGCCATAGAAAGCCTTGCACCAGCTGCCTAGCATTCATTACCCACATGGGCTCACTTCTAAGAGCAGGACCCATCGTGCCTGTGGGACTAACAGTAGGCGACAGGGCAGTAAATGTTAGTGGAGCAGTTGTATAAGCTCCAGAACAGCCCATGACTTCCCTTTCCCCAGAAAAAAAAAAATCCCAGTGTGTTTATTTACTTCAGCTCTTTAACCAAATGCCTTTGGCAAAGGCACTTTACTGTTATTAAGAAAGCATAAATTGAATGCTTACAAACATATACTTGTGAACCCCCGTGCTCCCGCAGAAATAGAAGTATGGTTACCATCAACAGGCAGAAATAGTGATTTTAATAACGACTTTTATGTCCCCTGGGGCTTTCCTGACACGATGAGGAATGTGTCCTCACTGTGGCTCAGCTGCAGGGCTGGGAGCAGTTACCCAAGCCCATGGGTGGCTGTCGTGGGGATACGGCATTTATTTCATGGAAACAAAAGGTCCACCACCAATGGGAGCCAGAGAATTAAGACTGCCCACGAACACTGAGGAGAGGAGACATAAACACGAGGGGAAGGAGCACCCACTTATCCCCACAGGAGGGAAAAATGGGCACAGTGTGATTTCTGCTGCAGAGGAGCAAGGATGACGGGAAAGGCACTGCGTGCACCAGGGATGCTGCTGAGAAACAGCCCTGTTCAAGAGACCTCCGCCAGTCTTTACAGAAAAAAACTCCTGCCAAAAGATGGAAAAGCCACAGCTAGCTAAGGAGAAGGAAGATTTGGGTTTATAGAAAGGTTTTCTGTCAAGGAGAGAGAGATCCGTGAAGGACTGGCTTCAAAGCCCTGGGTTTCTAGGGTCAAAGCTGAGAATATGACACCCTGAGGGAAAGACACAACCTCATACAAGCGAGAAGATGGAGTTGTATCCACTGAGAGAAAGAGCCTGACCAAGTTTCATGGCGGAATTAGGATCATTGGCACCAGCTGAGAGACCAGGTACTTTTAGAATAAAAGGAACACAGTGAGGGTTTGCTATACCTCTCCCTGAGAGTCATTTTGGAGCAATGCTGCTGTGACTGATATCATTTTGCAAGGGGCTACTTTCCAGGCAGAGCCTGAAGCACAGATGCTCAAACCAATTCTGCTTGGATGTGGCTGGAGCACGCTTTTTCACCTGCCAATTACAGAAGTGACATGAGGAGATGCTGCTTTTGTTTGCTTTTTAAGTAGAAAGAACATTATAAAAGAGCCAGCTATAGAAAGTGAGCTTGGAGTGAGCAACCACCACTGGCTTCAGTATAATTAAACAGAAAGGTATGAAAAACAGGCTGGTAAATGAGGGCTCCACCCTGAAGAGGAGAAACTGGTCGAAGGGATCTCCAGCCTCCTCCTCCACATGGGTACTTCTGGGCCCTTTGGCCTCAACCTCAGCAAGAGCTGTTGGCAGCCCCAGGAATGCACCTGGCTGGGGTTGCTGAGCCGCCGTGCTGTGCCATGCCATGCCATGCTGCGTGGGGTGCGCACCCTGCGCAAACCCTCTCACCAGCCTGGCAAGGCAGGGTCGGCGCTGCCAAATGCAGCGGGGCCATAAGCACCAGCAAGGGAGTAGTGCTGTTTAAGCTGAAGGACAGTGCTGTCACAAGAACAGATGAGGATAAACTGGCGATGAATCAACTCAGGCTGGAAGAAGGAAGGAAGGATGGAGCTTTGGACCAGCCCCGGCACAGAGGACACAGAGAACAGGAGTCAGGTTTTATTCCCAACTTTTCCAAGGAGATGGCAGGACGCAGCACCTGGGGCACCAGGGCTCTTGTCCCTACAAGTCCAGAACTCCTTAGACCCGCCATCACCTGCCACGTCCCCTTCCCAACGTGTCCTGCTGTCGTGGAGCCAGGGGGTCCCTGCAGGACACCGCACTCTTGCCTCCCAGCTCCACTGGAACACGTAACCCTGCTTTACTTCGTACACGTGCTTTTTTTTTTTTAAAACATACGTGGCATTTCTTTACAACTGTCAGCATCGACCTTCATAGCTGCCATGGCGATGAACACCACAGAGAAGCCTATAAATAACATGAATGTCCCACATGCTGGCCCTTTTATGGGCCCCACTCTTTTTGATTTACTTATATGCAAGATATTTTACAGGACAACCCAATTAAGCTTGACAGCTGGCTGACAATGAATTCCTGCCCAGCGACGGCTTGCAGACACTTTATATTAAACCAGACAATGTGATGCAGAAGACCAGTAGAAGCTACTGGTGGGACTTCGCGTTTGTACTTGCTGATACTACTGGAGGGTCCCCTATGATCTTTACAGCAACAGCCACTAAAGGACCCCTACGCCGCAGGAGACAGGCAGAGCTCGCCCCGTTCAGCGCCGAGCAGCAGCGCAGCACCAGGCTGCAAGTTTTATTGAGGGATCCTGAACCTCCCCTACCGCGTGCATCGGGCAAGCATTCAGTTACAGGGTCCCATCGAGTTTCTGGGATGCTCCAATAACATGGCACACTGGATTGCGTACATTTTGGCTACAGCTCAAGCTGAGCAGGTCGCTCTGCTGTCGATGTAGTGCAAAAGTGTGGTCAGGCACCCTGAGCATTTTACAGCGGCTCCGAAATTTGTAGGAGGTCCCTGTGGAACCGAAAGCCCTTGCTCAGGGATGCTTTGGTGGCATCGGCACCTGCCACTGATCCAAACTCAGTCCCTTCACCTGCAGCCGGGCTGCTCACCCGGGCTTCCACCGCATCTTCCAAGATATGCAATCCTTACACGGCATCCACCATAAGTAACATCTCACTCGGCCGTTTTCATCTGATACATTTGTCATTCCTATATTCCGGAGGGATGAGGCAGGAATAAAACAGCAGATCCGGGGCTTGCACGACGTGTCTCTCTCAGCCCCTGATAAGTCGTAGCTATTCTGGGAAAGCCTCTTTCATGCTCTGGACCTGCTTCCACTTTTTCTCCCAACCAAATCAATGGCCGTGATGGATAACCCTCATCCCAGAGCCGATTGAGCCAACACTCCTTCCAAGCTCGACGGCATCTTTTTTACTCTCTTCCCTGCACGTTCCTGTCCCGCCAAGCCAGGGGAGAGCATCCTCAGCAGAGAGAGCTGAGAAATGAGGTTATTCACTGTGAAAATAATCAAAGTTGCTTTCTGTGTTGCTCTCCAGAGAAGGCAGTGCCTGGATCCTGCCCCACCTCTTCGGAGAGGCAGGGGGAAGGAAGCCCCCGTAGCACGTAGGCAAAAACACAGACTCCTCACTTACAAATAAACGCAACACCATTTTTTTCAGCTTTTTTCGGCTGGAGCTCAGTACTGGATTTCAGGCTCAAATATCCATTCTCATTTTTGATCTTGAATGATTTAACAGTATTGAGGAAGGCAGGTGCCTCATAAAATCACAGTCATTCACCTGAAAACCCAATTTTCCAGCAATTTTTCAAACAGAGAAAGTTTTGATCAGCTGCGGTTTGACGTTGAGCTAACACCTCAACCCGGGTGGCTGGAAAGTTAATGAAGAGCAATGAGTCTCAATAATGTGACCTAAATTACCCGAGCTCTGTGATTATTTGACTTGAGCTTTACAAATTCACCCCAAATTCACATTAAGGGTGCTGGTTCTCCCCTCTCCTTCAGCGTTTTCTCCTTTGATGTCTGGTGCATTTCCGTCTGCTCTTTTTCTTCCCTGGATGGTTTTATTTTGCCTTTGCCAAGGAAACCGAGCGTGGCACAGCTCTGCGAAGTTCTTTTGCAACTATCAATTTCCTATACTTCCCCTGCTAGGTTTGGGTGCGAAAAGGGAGTTCAAAGCGACACTCCTTTCCTCCTGTGAATTTGAGGCAAGATCCGTGTGGACTGCGAGGCTTCACTGCCAAAGCCTGGTTACACAGGGAGGGCAGAGGAGAATTAATTGAGAGGTGATTAAGCCCCACCATGACCTCCACCCCGAGCCAGGGAGGCACAAGCACTGCCCGAAGTCTAAGGGCACGCAATGCTACGCGATGTGAAAAATTGTGCTGGCTATTAGGTGGGACGAGTTGTGTAGCCGCAGAAAACGTGGGAAGATCAGAAAAGCTAAGCAATCGAAGGAGAACCCAAAGAAAAGATGAGATTGATTTCTATGTGGGAAATAAGAACAGAACAAACCAGTGATTATATTACTGTAACTGCAGAAGGGATGGGGAGGAGTGGAAGGAAGAGGGTCCCCTTTCCCGGGGAGCTGTCGGTGGCTCACTGCTGTGCCGCACGCTGAAAACCAGCAGTCACGCTCACTGAAATTTAAGATACATCAGGGGAATTCAAACACCAGCCAACCAGAAGCTGGATATTTTGCAAAGGGATTAAAAGAAAGCTTTAGAATAGGAGCCAATGGCTCCACAGGTAAATTAATTACGTGGAAGCTGCCCAGGAAAAGGACACGTGGCAGCAATGAAAGCTTCGTTAGCACCACCGGTGTGCGGTACCAGCAGATGGGGAAGCCGATGTGCAGGCACACAGCCTGCGTGGGACAACGGGAGGGGTCGACCGGCAGAACCACAACGCAGCAGGTTCTCCTGGAAATGCCGAAAAGCCGGGAAGCTGTCGCCAGAGCCAGGATCTTGCTCGCAGAGGTAAACTGCAGCAGCAGGTTCTTAAAATCCAGCTCTGGAATAAAATTGCAAGGTTGCAGTCTGCAGCAGGGAGCAGTTGCTTGGATGCAGAACTTGCCCGGCCTTCGCACGAGGAAATCACTTCCATGCTGCCAGCAGATCTACAGGAATGTCTTCTGCTTTTTAAACGCAGGCATACAAGTCCACGGGGGTCAAGCCAGGCTGCCCTAACTTTAATAACGCAAGAACTCAGGATCTTTACTAATAAAGTTTCTATCAGACTACACTTCAACCTCGCAATGTAAATGACATGCAAGGGCAGGGGGGGTGGCTATAGAAAAGCCAACCTAAATTGCCCGGCTCTGCTGCTGTTGTAGAAATGAACCCAGACAGAACAGAAAAGCCACCCCAGGGCAGTGGCAGCCGGCAGCTGGCAGCCTGAGCTATCTGCTAATTGTTAAGGACAACCAGGGACCTGCAATTTGTTTGCTATCTTGCTCGGTCTGATGTGTGGGAAGGGTGAGGGCACGCTCGCAACGCTGCGTGGTTTGCGAACAGCACAGGGAGGGGGGAAACTCAGCCAAAATGCTTGAGTTGGGGAAAAAGCAGCCACATACAAGGATTAATAATAGTGGTTTTCTTCTTAACGGGAGTTACTAGCAAGACCCCAGAGATGTGCTTGCCTAAGCAGGTAATGCTATGAACTATTCAACGGGGCTAGCCCAAAAGCAACTCCCCACAGCTTCTAACAAAGAATCACAGAATGGTTTCAGTTGGAAGCGACCTTAAAGATCACCTAGTTCCACCCCATCTGCCATGGGCAGGGACACCTTCCACCAGACCAGGTTGCTCAAAGCCCCATCCAGCCTGGCCTTGAACACCTCCAGGGATGGGGCCTCCACAACTTCCCTGGACAACCTGTGCCAGTGCCTCACCACCCTCGCAGTGAAAAACCCTACATGCTGGGTAGTGTGGCAGCTTTCTACTACCCACCCGAGCAAGGCCAAAGTGCCTTCAGGCACACACAGCCCCTATGCCCTGCTATTTCAATAGACAAGATTTAAACGCCAGGAGCGCAGTGTGGCCTGCAAATGCACATCTCCCCATCTACTTGTGCAACAGCTGATGCAGTGGTAAGAAATGGAGAGACGTCTTTCAGTTTGGAGGCCACAGTGTTTCTCGGACGCTCCCAGTCCTGAGATTGTAGGTGGTTTGGAGAGAGCATGTTTCCACAGTGCCCGTCTGTTTGCTCCCTTCAGCCTCACAACCTGAGGAAGAACCACTTGGCGCTAGGGGAACCAAGGACTTGTCCCCTCCATGGGTGCAGGGACCTGGATCTGCTTTCCAGATGCTTCCTCTGGGAGAAAGGAAAGGTGTGATGGGCTCATGGGAAGGGATGAAGCTTTCCCTATGTATCCCAAGCATCAAACCCGCATTCAAAGCAGGCTCTCTGTGGATGCTCTGCACAGCTGGGCTCTCACACGGGTTTATCTGCAGAGCTGTCACAGTCCGAGCCTCTGCTTTGCAGCCAGATTTTTATATTCCGTGCTGATTTCCCAAGGGTCTTCATTTGGGCTCATCATCCCCACAGGGATCAATAGGACTGCAGCTGCCGTCCTAGCATCTGCAGCCAGCTTTGCTGAGCAGCAGTGTGGTCTGCTGGATAAAGCAGGGGCTGGGAGCCAGGAGCACTGAAAGCCAGCCCAGCTCCTGCCAGGAGCCTCCGCCAAGGGCTCGGTTGAGCTGATCAGTGTCTTCGGAAACATCCAAGGCATGTCCCAGCTGGGCATTAACACCGGTGACCTCATCTCCGCCTGAAGCTCAGGGAAAGCACCAAGAAGTCCCGTGGCTCCCGCAGGTAGAGGAGGCCAGGCGGTGGTCTGCACCTTCCACATCCCACCCCAGCCCTTCCCTTAGCAGATGGCTCTGACTTGTGAAGCTGAACGCTGAAGGGCTCCAGCATCCGTGGCTGGGATCGAGTGAGAGGAACATAATAAAAATAGCCGGCATAGTCCTACATCCTGGTGGCGGGGAGGTGGCCGGAAACATCTCCTGCTTCAGCTCTACACTTTGGTTAATGTTAGGGGAGAAGACCTTCTGTGGAGACGTCTGGTGCCTGCAGCTGGCTGCAGAGCCAAGCACTGCTTACTACCAGAGCCTTTCCAATCTCCCTGAGTGCTTCTGGCCCTTGCCAACCTCTTCTTTCGAAAAACCCTGTGGAATTACAGGTCCAACAGCAGGCTGTAACAGGCACACCAGAGACCAGTAGCCATCTAAGACGATGTGGAAAATATTCCCGTAACTGTGGGCTAAAATCTTGTCTAGGATCAGCTGCATTCCCTTTCCGTGGGGATCCCGTAATCTGCAACGGATGCGTGCTTTGTGTTTCGACATTGCTTCCCAAATATCCGTATTAATGCTAGCTATAACCTAGCTTCCTTCACTCTTTGCTCCGTGGTCACTGTGCTCAATGTGCAATGCAGGCATTGCCCAGCACAGGGATTCAAACCTGATTAGCAGCAGCAAAAGCTCTGCTAAATTAACCATACAACGATGCCATCACAACCCCTCTGATCCGGAGGAGCTAGACCCGCAGGGAAACACACGTGTTCCCCTCGTCACTCCACAGAGCCATGTGCTCAACAGTTTCACCTTCGGCTGCTGCCGGAGCTGGGTCTGACCCACCAGCACGTTTCCGTGCTACGTGTTCCTTCAGCTGTAATAAAGCTCCAGGGGGAAAATTAAGGCTGCGGTTTGTCAGGTGTCTTTGTATGCAGTGACGGATTCTGCATCTAGTTATTAACCTCTTGCAAAAGCTCAGTGTTATCTTGTATGGAAGTAATATTAGGTTAAACAGCTGTTGATAACTTATCTCCCATTATCAGCGACTTCATTCAAGGCCAATATTTACTCACATCCAAGAAGCGTCGCTGTATTCCCAATGGCATTCTTTATGGAGTCAAATGAGAGCAGCTTTTAACAGATCTTGGGTACTTAGGAGGCCCATATTACCCAAGCGCCTCCTAATCTTGAATGCGTGGCACAAGAAAACTCCTGGAGGCGACAAAGCCTGGTCACAGCGCACAGTCTGGGGAGGAAACCTAATCTGGAGGAGGAAACCTCACCTGGGGGAGGAAACCTACCTAACTTGGGGAGCATCTCCTGCAGTCACAAAGGTGCTGACCCAAATTCCCCACCTGCTGCCTCCTGCACCAACCGCTCATGCTGCTGCTCCTTCCCATCCATCCTCCCTCGGAAGGCAGGTCAGCCATGGGCTAACAGGTCCCAACCGCCATGTGACCCTTTCCATCCCCTTTTTCATCCGCTAATGACAGCCCTTCAACCGAGGGCTCAGAATAGACATCCCCTGCCACTCCGCTCCATCATTCAGACCTAGTGTAGGTAGGTTCCTCTTAGATGAAAAAATAAGTCTCTGTGCTCTAGCTGTGGCCACTGTCAAGAGCGTGTCAGTGTTTTGCTTCATGGTATTCTTCCAGGGAGTCCATTCCCTTCTTTATTACTTTTACTGATGCTATAACAGCACTGCAAAGCCTTAGGCAGAGACTGAGACCCCACTGTGCTGGACGTGGTAGAAGCAGAGATCAGAGAGAAGAATTTGCATCCGAGAAAATGAGATCCCTGCAGTCTGACTTCTCCCACCAGTATTTACTGGGCATGATCTTGCACATCAGGCCTGGGATAGGTTTCTGGGTTCAGATCCCAGGTGTTTCCCATCCGCACAGGCACGTAAAGCCCCCCCTGCCACGCTATCACGCGCACACACAGCGCTGCTCGGAGCGGTCAGCGGTGGCACAGGCTGTCCACGCATGTGCTCCTGCTTTCCCTGCCTTGAGTTAGCAGGCGTGAAAGCAGAGCTTCCCAGTGAGCTACACAGTCTGGGCTGAGCTTCCCAGTGAGCTACACACTCTGGGCTCTGCTCACAGCCTCTCCTCTGCTCCACTCCACCACTGGTCCACACCGCAATGAGAAGCTATACCTCAGTGATCGCTGGGCTGTTTTATTACGCCATTGCAGTTGGTGGAGTCAGTTGAACTGAACCCATGATCTGTAGGCAAGCGGCAGCCCTAGGAATGGCCAAGGGCTGGCGAGAGACCATAGTTAATGGTTAGTCTAAGCTGCAAGTGGCAGGTACATTGTAAGTGTGTCCCCTGACTCAGTGCCCAACTGCAGTGAGTTTACAGCCCTCGATATTGTTACATTAATCACAAGGAATCTCCCAGTTCCTTGGAAATACAGCGACAGGCTCTCCAGGGTTGGTTTCAGTAGTTTTATTCCTAGGTAATAGCCCTCTCCCTCATTTATAGCTATGTCTAGACACAAAGTGAGGAAGGCGCTATAAACAGTTGACGTAAAAACCCTGTCTACCTCCTAATTCCTGCGTTTCACATCCCGACCAGGCACTGAGCGCGTGGGTATAAAGTCTGTGCTCACACACCTTCCCGCGCCACCAGCCCTGCATAACTACAGCTTGCTGTGCCCAGCACCAGAGCGTGGCGGGTCCCCAGGGGTGGCCCAGAGGGTCCCCAGGGGCAGGAGGCTGTTTGCTCAAGTCCTACAATCTGCCTGGAGAAAACGGCCAAGCGGGAAGGGAAGAGACAAGGTGTGCTGCAAATCTTCTCCAGAAGATGCAGTAGGAGCAGCGCTGCTCCTGATGGCATTCTGCAGCACTGCCCTGTCAGGCACCCTCTGACAACACAGGACAGTGTGAAGAGGAAGAAATCAAACTCACCCGTAAACACGAGGAAAGAGAGGAGCTATTTAATCCTTTTGGGGGGGATGCTAATTCATTATTGATCAAAACCAATAAAATCAACTCAATGGGATGAAATCCTAAAATGTTCAAGGTCTCTATGGATGTCCCAAAAGCATTTACTGAGTTTAAATATTGGGTTTAATGCACCCATAGCTCCAGCGACACCACCCCAGTTATACCTCGTACAAAGGGAGCCTCTCTACCTGTTTTAAGTCTCGCCAGGGAACTCAAAATAACTGAGACCTCTGAGGCAGACAGAGGATGGTGAGAGTGGTCGGAGAGGATATACGCTGAAGTCTGGGGATGACCCAATCTAGGCAAATCACAGGGAAGGAGAATTCAATCACAACCCTCCGGGAGATGATGGTGATGCTGCCCAGGGCCAAGCACTCAAGAGAAGGGGCTTGGGAAGGGGTTGATTAGCACCATCACGCCTTGGCTGTGCCGGGCCAGCTCAGGACCACACGTCCTCATGTAAGTGTCACACAAGTGTGGCATCTAAAACTTTGGCCTGGGGTCTTGCAGAACAGCTTGGCTGAGCCAGCTCACACCACCGGTGACAAACCCAGCAAGCAGAGCAAGCAGAGAGGCAGCCAGGGGACTCATGGTGAGTGAGCTGGCGAACCTGCCTGTGGTGACTCTGCTGCCAGCAAAGGTGGTGACTTCATCTCATGACGCTAGTTGTTGTCAATTATTTTCCAGCTCTTGTGTGTATTCATGCACTGCACAGCACTTTGGAGCCTTCAAGATGAAAGGTACTTTCACCAGCACTTCAGTGGCTTGTTTCCTATTATAGGTCTGGTTTTGACACTCCCCCACCCTCTTATCTAACTTTCTCTACAAAGCTCTTCTCACTTTTTCATCTTTCTTCTGTGGTCCCTAGCCAGGGGGAAAAAAAAAACAAACAACCAAACCATAAAAACATATTTATTTCCTTTTTGGAAAGCTTGAGATTAATCAGACGCAGCGGTCTGGGGATAGGAGACTTTCACAAAGGTGATTCTTTAACAAAGAAGTCTGCATACTTTTCTGCAAACTCCTCTCTTCGAAATGGCTTGGTGCTTAAGGAAAAAAGGCCTTTGTTTTTTTGCTTTTAACAAGCCTAGTGGATGTTTTAATTAAGTTGGATAGGAATTTTCGGAGTTACTTGATGTGAAAATGTGAGCCTATAAGAGCTGCCTTTGATGCTTGAGTTATGTTTTAAACACTTGATGAGTCCTGCAGAGCTGTTAATCCTTTTAGCATAGCTAATAGCTATTGCTAGAGTGCTCCTGAAATCCTGTTTTGTTTGCGCCTCTGCTGAGCTGGAGGCTTCCTCCAAAATGGTAGCAGTCCACCCTGGAGCTGTTTGCAGACCCAGCAGCCCCCCCGCACCACTGCGGGTAGGGGAAGAGGACATCTGGGGACCCCAGGGTGGTGGCTGTCAGATGGGAGCCACGGGGGTCTCCCAGCACATCTCAACAGGGTGATGCTGGACCGCTCCGAGCGTGTCCTGCTGGCATCCCGGAGTTGTGCTAGGGCAAGGTCAGAGGCATGCATGATCCCTCCCCGTTCCCCCGTCCCCCTCCCAGATGGGTCACCCGAACGGGGTGCCTGGTGGGAACTCAGGAAGGGTTACTCGATAGCAGGGCACACCGCATTCTGTGTGTGCAATCCTCTGCCATGTCCAGAGTTGCTACCTTAAAATTAGAGCTTTCCTTCTCAAATATTCTGAGTTCACCTTTCTCCAGACCTGGAGAGCCACCCCTCACCTTGTGAAAAGGCTTTCCTCTGCTCTATAGCTCTCGATTTGCTTGAGGGGCAGGTAGGGAGGAACTGACTTTGGGGAAATGCAAATGCCTTCCACAAAGGATGCTGCAGGGAGAGATGAAAGCCAACTCCATTTGCATTAGTTCCGTAACTCTGGATGTTTTCCCTCTGCCGTTTAGACTGGAGTTCACACACACACACACACACACGTTTTCGCCACAGAGCTATTCCGTTGCCAGCTGCTCCTCCCAGGAGTTTGAAGAAATCCCCGTTTATACACGAAGCTCCTTGTCAGAGCATCAGCGGCAACCTGTGAAGGCAGAGGGAGCGCCCAGGTAGCTGTGGTTCAGCAGAGCCCTGCCGTGGCTCTCGGGGCCAGCGCGACCTCGCTCCGCTCCCCCTGTGCACAAAGCAGGGACACCCCGAGCCTGCGGCAGGACCTGCACCTCCCTCCTGCCGCCGCTCCCGGGCGGCGTGATGGTCCCATTCGCCAAATAAAAGCCAGCGGGATGATGAGCTCCACCACAGTGCCCGGGCTGTGCTTTTACGTGGCCCACAGCAAAATCTCGGTGGCAACCTATCAATTTGTTAAAGCAGAGGAACGGGCACAGGGAAACACTGTCTCTCTGGATCTACGTGCTAAATAAGTGAATAAGCAGGGCTGTCTCCCAGGTTGGTATGTGCCTATATACGACGCTCCTGGGGGATATCCCGCTGCTGCCACCACCTTTCCACGGCGAGGCGACAGAGGAGCTAGGGCCCAGATCCTCCGCCGGCTTTTCTTTGAAGAGCTCCTCAGAGTGCCTGCAGCACACAGCAGGGCGCCCGGAGCCAGATGGGGACACGGGGACGCGGCGTTGGGGACTCTGGCTCTGGACTAGAGAGCTCCAACCGCAACGCTGTGCCAAGCCACGCTCGCTTCCTCAGCTCATCACTCTGAAACCCTCCTCCAGCATTTGCACGGTGCTTTGTATTTATTTCCCTTATTATTTTTTAAAGGAAGCGGGGGGATACCTCTCTGGCAGCAACCCTGGCTCTGCCAGGTCCAGGGGAGTTTGAGAACAGCTATGCTCAGGCAGCCTTTGAAGCCACGGAGGTAAACGGGACGGGGCTGGAGACCCTAGTACTGCTAGTGTCTTAACCAGAGGCGATTTTCTGTAAAACTGGCTTAAACAGGCAGCCAAACATCTGTTTTCATTCTGACAGCAAAAGCTTTGCATTGGGAACCCAAGAAAAATCCATTTTAATTCAGCCCGGTCTACTGTTTGTTGCAGCAAAACCTGTAGAGAGCCCTAAAATCGCAGGATCCATGCTTATTTCATCTTACATCGGTGACGCTCGGGAGAAGGGGATTTCTGGAGGAGGATTTCGCATGCAGCGATCAGGCTCTTGCACTCACGCCCATTCTTGCAGGTGAGCCCAGGGCACCCTCTGCACCCGACAAGCACCTCGGGGAGCGGGCAAGTGCCACCTGCCGTGTGCGGCTGTGGGGTGGACATCCTGCAGCCTGAATGCAGCCCGGCACAGTGGTAGATCAAGGAGCTACCCAGGACCCACGGGGCTCAGCAGGCTGGGGAGATGTGGAGGGGATGGCAGCGGGACTGGGCATTAGGGTGGGCTCAGGTGAAGGCAGCTCACAGCTAAAAAGGCATCCAGATTCCTGGCAAAAACCACCACGGGATACCTAAACCCTCACGCCAGCTGCCCTGCGGCCCGACGAGAAGTATGACAGCAGCGTGTCCAGAGAGAGGACTCTGGATCTGACCCCCTCTGGCTCAGGAGCATCAGATCAGGTTCCCCAAGTGACATGCTGGGCTGAGCACAACTTCCGCACGGATCGATACCCCACGCCCACGGGAAGTCACGGCTCAGCTGCACAGCCCGTCTGCCCGACGGATGGTGACAGTCTGCCACCGTGCAGGAAAACGGGGGGAAAGGCTGCAAACGGGGATCATGCAAGCGCAGGAAAGCCCACTCAAGTAAAATCCATGCCTGACGGCGCCAGCAAGGCAGGACCCCCGGCAGCACCCACGTCCTCCCGTGCACAATCAGGTCTGCGGGTGGGCAGCACATCTGCTGGCGGGGTTCACGTTCAGCACCCCAGGGGAGGGCCGACCCCCTCCCCATACACCAGGGCCGTGCGGTGACCGCCGGGCTGTGCCACCTCTCCCGCGAGCTGTGCCACCTCTCCCTGTGCTGGCATTCTGGGATCGACTGCAAAAGGGAAGGGTTTCCAGTGCGGAGACTGGGAGCATCCCCTGCCCGCAAGAGGAGTCTCCCGGCACTCAGCCCCGCTGCGAGGAGGGCTGGAGGGAGTTCACGTTCCCTGGGGAGGACAGAGATCAAACGCGGCTCTCGCATCCTCCGGCTGAGGCCTAGCCGGAGAGCATCCCTGAGACCGGGACGGCCACCCGCCGAGGCGAGGCGCCCAGCACCCCCCAGCAGCAGGATGCTCTGTCAGATCCCTGCGAGGACACCCCCGTCCCACGGGTCCCACCCCGGGGCTCCCGGGCTGAGCGCTGGTTTCCCGCAGCCAAGTTTGGTCCAAAAGCAACAGAAGCTTCTCCCGCGTCAGCCCGAGCAGCCGGCTCCGCTCTCCCTCCCCCTCCCCGCCCGCCGACCCTCCTTCTGGGGGGCGCGTTGGCCGCAGCCCCCCGGCACCCCCTCACTGCGGCCGGACGGTGCGCGGCGCTGCCCGAGCGGGACCCCGGTCCACACCGCTCCCCCGCCGGGGGTGGGGGGGGCTCGGGGCCACCGGCGGCACAGCCGGGAGCGGAGGGCGGCAGCGGGGAGGGGGTGGGGGGGCGCAGCCCGGGGCAGCCCCATCCCTGCAGCATCCGATGGCGGAGCGGCGGGGGCGGGGGTAGGAAGACGGTGCCCGGTGGGACCGCAACGGGGGAAACTTGTGCCGCGTCCGGAGCCCGGCGAGGCGCTAATGCACGGAGGTGGGGGGAAGGATGCTCGGAGCCGCGCCGCGGGGGCGGCGGGGACTCCCGGTGCTGCCGGCGGTGCCTTACCTGCGGGGGCCTCTCCGGGAGGTTGCAGTCCGCGCCGTAAATCCGTGTGCCGGGGTGCGGCGCCGGGCGGGCGGGCGGGTGCCTCCACCACCACCGCCCCCCCCCACCACCACCACCACCACCCGCCGCCCCCGCCGCCCCGGGGCCGCGGAGCCCCGGCCGTCCGCCGCTCAGCCCCGCGGCGCCCGCCGCCCCCGCCGCGCTGCCCGCCGCCCCGCCTGGCCGCCCGCCGCCCCGCCTCGCCGCATCGCCGCCGCTTGCCGTCGGGGGCTGCGGGCCGCCCCGCCGCCCCGCCGCCGCTCGCCGCCCCCGCCGCCGGCCCCGCGGCCCCCGCGCCGCGCTCCGCCGTCCGCGGGAGGCGCGCTGGGGGCGGGCGGCGGGGCGGTGCGCCGGTGCGGCGGGGAGGGGGCCGTCCCCACCGCCCCCTCCGCCCCCCGCCGCCGGGGGGGGGGAGACCGGCCGCCGCCGGGCGGGGGTCTGCGACATCCCCTCCCCTCTCCATCCTCCGCGCCCGCCACCCTCTCTGCAGGACCGGGGTGCAGCCCCGTCCCCCGGGACTCCCGTTCGCCGGAGCCGGGGTTTCCTCCGCCGGCATCCTGCGGGCGGGGACCCCCATCTGCGTTCCCGGCACCCGAGAGCAACCCGCCCTCCCGGACCCCGTCCCTATGTCGCTGGGGGGCTGGGACTGGTCCCAGACCTCGGGACACCTGTCCCCATCCCCGGGACCTAAGGGAGTCCAGAACCCCTGCCTCCATCCCCGAGTCTCCATCCCTGTCCCTGCGGGCTGCGGTCAGTCCTAATGGTCCTCAGCCCCTGGAGATGGTGTCAGTGCCAGAGGCCAGGACTCCCTGTAACCATCCTGGGGAGCTGTGATGGGTCCCAGAGTCCAGAACACTGTCCTTACGCCCTTCTCCTGGCTGTGACCTGGGGGTGACTCATCTGCTCTGCTGGAGAATGGGGAGAGGGCTGTCCAGTCTTTTCCCCCACCCCATGGCCTGTCCCCCATAACAGCGGTCCTACACCATCCCATGGGGAGCCCAGGCCAGGCACGCGCCCTGGCTCAGTATCACTTTTCCAGTCCCCCTCCTGCCCCTGCTGCGCCTCAATACCTCTCCCAGCCCTGCCCAGCCACAAGTACGATGCTTCACCGGGGGCATTGCTGCGGCAGCTCTGACCCCAACGGCACTGAGGGCACCCTGCCATAGGTGGGCTTTGAGTTTGTGGGTGGGTGACAGGGATGGGAACTGATGCCATGAGAAATCTCTTTAACTCCCCAGACCTTGGCTTTTGACAGCGGCAGCTGAAGTGTGGCGAGTCCTGTCCTAGACATCCAGCCTCAGATAGAGCGTTTTCTGGGGGGCAGAACCGGTGACCCAGAAGGAGTGGCTCCTCGGCTGGCTGTATTCATCACCGAGGATGTGCAGCGCTGAAAGGTGAAGGGCAGAGGGACGCCAGCCTGCAGCCCTGCTCACACCCCTCCTACCTGCAGGATCACACCACTTTGCAAAGAAGGAACTGTTGCACCTTCACTCTTTGCAAAGGAAATCACTGTCCCTTCGTGGCATGAATGGGGGATCCTTGTGAGATGCAGAATTGGCTGTCCCAGAGCCTCCCACTGCCTCTAAAGCAGCGGTTACTGCTGACACGGCTGACTGGCTCAGCTCCCTGATGTGGCTACAGTTCCTCTGCACTGGGATGCTAACTACTGGAAAATTATCGAACCCAGAGCCAGCAGCTTCTCGAGGTACCGGCTGGAGGCTGCTCCGTAACGCCGGGCTGGGCGTGCATCCCCAGGGGAGACTGTGAGTGGCAGCGGAGGTGGGGGGGAGGCTTCACAGCCTCTTGCCTTTAGCCAAAGCTGCTCCAAATGAATGAACCCTCTGCAATTATGGATGGGACTACGTGAGAAGGGGGCCCTCTCAGGCAGCTGAATGGAAGCAGATTAAGGCAGTAAGTGTGTTTATATGAATATGAGCTTAATCCACTAACCAGATCAATCAAAGCTGCAAGTGATGCTTTTCCCCTGGAGTGCCTTGCTACTCCTGCGCCTGCTCCTACATCGCTGCAGGAAAAGAAGCTCTGCCTGGTGTATACAGCAGCTGCCCTCCTACATCTGGAGCTGCTTTATCTATGCAGGCCAGCCACAACTCTAATTTCCAACCATATTAACGAGCAATACTGTAGATTGCTATGAGGGACCTGTGGCCATGCCAGGTACGGCAGGAAGCCTCGCTTGGAGTTGGAGCACCAATATAGTTGGGATGTGAAGTCTTGCAAAGCAGGGCGATTTAGAGATCTCTCTGTGTACTCCTGGTCACTTATCACACTTATGCTGAATTATGCTTCACTTACACAACCTCTAAGGTTGTTACTCCAGCGAGGCAAAGCCAGCTCTTATGCTAATGTGACTATTTGCTAGTCTAATAACTCGTACTTGCGTTTACTGTGCAGCTTAATATCGTCAACACTCCTTAATTTCAGTGTGAGAGTGCTTTTACAGTGAATTATAACAGTAGAGGTTAGTTTGCAGAAATGCAACTTCCCAACAAGCCCATATCCATGGAGTTTATAGCTGGAGAGATTCGTATGCCATCACACCTGACCTCATGCACACCGCAGGCTGCTTACCTAGTTATTTCTGCACCGTACCTTGCATATGCCTGGGCCTATCTACCAATTTCTTCAGCGTGGAGCACGTCTGTGTTTTCAGATCACTCGTGAGCCCTGCTGAACCTCCGGAGCCCGTGCCTTTCCATGTCCCATGCTTGCAGTTCCACGCTGCCTTACCTCCCAGGCATCCTGGGCGGCAGGAGACATTACAGAGCAGGCAGCATACAGGACACGATCTCGGAGAGATTAACTATGAATCAAAGCACTGGGTCAGTTGAGCCAGTTCAGAACAAGGTTTAAGGATTTTAAGGGTCCTTGTTTGGAAATATACATTAGTTGGTTGTCTGTGTCATAAATCTCCCCATTTATCCTGCTGGAGCTGGATGAATAATTGAAGAGAGGTTTGTGGCTAATTGATTTGCTGATCAGTGGAAAGAAATCATGAATAATTTATCTGACGAATATTATTCAACCATCCATAAAGCTGGTCAGTTACTGAAAATAATTAGTTGCAAACACTCAATTTTTCAGCCGATGGCTTTGTGCCTTTGCAAACGCACCTCACGCTTGTCGCCCTCCGGTGTGGGTCACCATGGATTTCTCCTGGGCCCAGTGCAGAGGCTGCTCTGCAACACCGCCCGAGCACTTCACCATGGCTCTTCTGCTCCATCCACTACTTCATGTGCCACTGGCAGGAGCTCTTTTCTGTTTCATCCTCCCATTGCAAAGCTTCCCTTTCCTCCCCTTGTCCTGGGCCCTCTGGGTTGCACCAAACTTTTAAAGTAGGATTCCGCAAACATCCTCCACATGGGATCAAGGCGTTCAGCAGCTTCACTGGTGGAAGGGGAAAACGCAAGCGCATATGTGCGTGACACCCTCTGCTCCTGGCTCTTTTCAAGCCGCAGCTTTGCTGTGTTTGTTTAGTCCCATAAAGGTACCTGTGCATCCAACCCTCAGGGCGCAGATGCTGTCCCTTACCTGCACGGGATGGAGCAGAGGGCTGGGGCGAGCACAGAGGAGGAGGAATATCCCACACTGAGTTCCAGACACGGCAGGGCAGAACCAGGCTCCAATTCCATTTTGAAGTTTAACCCTTCCAAGCAGGCCACATAAGCCTGCCATTTTTCCAGCATCTGTATGACTCCTGGTCCTCCCTTTGCAGGCATCCCTTGCAGCACCCAGCGCAGTTAGCCCAGCCGCCTCTTCTGGGTTCCAAAAAGAAAGGAGGAAAAGAAGAGACTCTGGGGTTTCTGTAGGATTGCTATTTATTTTCCAGTTCTTGCATGTTAAGATTTCTGAGAAAACAAACAATCTCTGGAGGCTGGTTGATGTTATTTGCCTTCTAGCAGAAATCCTATCAGATTCTCCTGTGGTTCCCAGATCCGGCGGGGGCAGCTCCCCTCCCTCCTACTTTTCCACCCTCAAGCAACACACTGGAACCGTCCCCATTGAATTAACATCATCTTTCCCCTGCAGCATCCTCTGAGTGACTTCCTGGGCTCACAAGCAGTCGCAAATTTATTCTCTCCGTGGCTGGGGATACCAGGAGCTGCCTGGCATGTGTGCGGTCCTGTGCCAGGCTGCTCTCATTTGGGAACGAGAATATCCTCTTCCAGTTGAACCTGGGGCGATTCAGAAACCCCTACAGAAGTCCTACTAGGTTTAAGTTTAATGGAAATAGGACACTTGTCTGAGGACACGAGCTTGCTCTCCCCATTCGGGTGCAGAAAGCTCCCTCCCTGCGGGAACGCCATGAGATTGCGCCGGCGTCTGCGAGCCTTGAGCAGTTTGAGGGAGTGATTTTGTGGAGAGCCCAGAGGATGCCCAGCCTTGAGCAGGGCCACTGAATGCCCCTGAACGTGAGCTGGCGCTGCTGCCGTAGCCTCGGAGGGCTGCCGCTGCCGCCTGCGCTCGCCTGCTCTGCAGGAAGTTCACAGCCTGGGACCAGAGGGCTAATTTCATTATGCAATGTTTGTAGCCAGAGTCAGAAGTTTAATTATGTCTTTCCTTTGGCTTGCTGGCTCTCAGCAAAGCCATGTCAGCTCTGCTCCGTGCGATGCTCAGCCCCGCTCCGTGCAATGCTCAGCCATGCCTGCGAGAAAGGGGGCTTGTCACGCGGCAGGGAGGTGGGGGACGGGGGCTGCGGATCCAAGGGTTTGCAGTTGAAGTTCCTGCTTTGGGTGCTTACCTCCGGCCGCTGGGCGCTGATGCCAGGCTGGGAATTTGCATGTGGTCCTTACGGCCCAGAGAGAGTGCACAGTCCTCTGTGTCTGGGACCCCAGTTGCCCTGGTGCCTCGGAGCATCCCCCCGCGTGGGGCTGTGGCAGCTCTGTCACTCTGTGCAGCCCGCGAGGGTCAGGATGCAGCCTGGGATGGCAGCTCTTCCAGGTCACTCACAGCTGGTGCTGGGGAGGGCAGGCAACACCCCATCTCCTTCCTTCTCTCTCTTGGGGCTGTCCTGCCCCGGGACTCGGCACGCCGGCAGGGACAGCTAGCCCTCACTGCTGGGGAGCCGGAGGCTGCCACTGCTGCTCCGCCACCTGAATTTACGGTGCTTTAATGTATTCCTCCCATCCCCTTGCAGCAGATGCTCCGTGTAAATCAGCGCCGCAGATGAGCCGTGCTGCTCTACACCAGCTGGGACTTTTGGCCCTGGAAGACTTTGTTGTGGCCTCCAGTAAATACCGGGAGGCATTAACCCAGGCGGAGCTGGCTGCCAGCCCACCCCACGCACCCGGGGAGGCTCCTGCGGCCGGGGTCGGGCTCGGGTGAGCCAGGATGGTCCTGAGAGCAACGGAGAGATGTCTCACGTGTGAGGACCCCTTCGCCAGGGGGAAAGGGCTGTGAGAGAGGAGGTGTCCTGGATACCCACCTTACCTTGATGCCTTTATCTTTGCAACCAGCTTTGGAGGGAGCCTGCCTGGAAGCAAAGGCAGTGATGCATGGGTATTTTTCACCTTCAGATTTGCTGTTGAGCTTGTTTAGGTGGAGGATGGGCTTAATGGTCCAGGCTTAGCAGAAAGAAGGGGGAAAGTTTGCTCAAGACAACCTAATTGATCTTAATGAGACAGGAAGGGCTTTGTGCTGCAAACACCAGTGTTTGTTTTGTGGGTTTAATGCGATTTCTGGCTGGGTTTGATTACTCTGGGGAAGTCCTCTGGCCTAATAAACAGAGCCATAGGGAATTAGTACTGATAATTTCAGATGCTGCTCTCAACCCGAAACAGCACAGCCTTCCAGGGTGGAAGCAGAACTAGGGGAAAGCTAATATTGAATGGATTCAATTAGCTCCCAATTACCAAACAGCTTGGGCTGCTCTGGTGGGTGGGCAGCAGCCAGGGCTGGGTGCCCAGGGAGAGGGCACACGGGGCAGTGTCCTCGAGTGGAGTGACACCAAGCACCCTTGGGCACCCAACTGCTGATGCTCCCAAAGAGTGAGGAAATCGTTTGTGGGAAGTCTTGTGGGTTTTTTTCCCCAGTTGATCATGATGAAAAGTGTTGTTTTCGGGGGGAAAACTCTTTGTCAAACACTGGGAATTTGGATTGTGACTCTCCTAGAAAATGGTGTGATTCCCCCTTTCCTATAAACTGAAAAATGGGACCACAATGTGGTTTTGTGCTTGGTTTTTATTGGTATCTCCTTAAATGGAAGGGAAAAAAATTACTCTGAATCTCGCAGCCACTGCTGACAAAGTGGTTCTCCAGAGAGCAGTTTCCACCAACAGGTTTCTTCATGCCTTCTAGCAGCTGCCTGTCCCTGTGGGCTCCCTGGGGTGCACCCGTGTCCAAATCTGCCCAAAGCGAGGGCTGGGGGGGGGGAGGTGGCCGAGCTCATGATGGTGACGCACCTTGCTCCTGCAGCCATGGACTCAACCGTGTCCGAGAAATGCCCCCGAGATGCCAAGACCTGGCATGCCATGGGAAAATGAGTGTGGGGACGGTGCCCATCTGCTGCTGCCATTCTCGGCACCCTCGACTGCCACCTCCCTGCTCGTCCCCCCAGGCACCCCCTGGTGAGGTGCCTCCTGCTGCTGTTTGTGACAAGGGGACACCAGGTTTTTGAGTCAAGTGGCTCCTTCTCATGGCAAGGGGAGGGGGGGCAAAGGGAAGCATTTGGTGAAAACGCAGCAGTTTCTTAGCGCTTACCTTCCAGACAAACAAACCGTGGAGACAAATCACCGCAAGCTCTCCTTGCTTCCATCAGTAGGAGGGAAAAGAAAATGCTCATTTGTCTTTTTTCTTTTCCTCATTTCTTTCTGGTTTTTTTCTTCCCTTTGCAAACAGAACTCACTAAAAAGAGCCTCCCTCCCTGAAATTCCTTCCCCCTCCTCCAAATCCATCCCTGCGGATACGGCGGGTACGGCGTGAGGCCGGTACACAGCTCTGCACAGCTGCAGAGACAGGGCAAAGCCACATGCCCATCGTCCCCAGCCTGTCCTGGCCACTCGGCCAGCCGCCAGAGACGTGCCAGCGCCCCAGGGACAGGCAGAGTCACGGTGGCAGGGGCAGAGCAGCGCCGAGGGGCTGAGTCACGGGGAAGCGATGCCTCTGCATCCCAGGGAACGTCACGGGAAGAGCGGAGAGGGAGATAAAGATTATTTATAGCTGCAAGAGCAATTATACGGAGCTGGCGTAGAGGAGCTGGCAGGCTGCCGGCTGCGCAGGAACGGTCACCCCTGGGAGGCGGTGGGACGGGGGTCCGGGAGCTGCTGGGGGGTCAGGGGGGGCAAGGCTGTTCCTGCTGGAGCCGGGGCATGCCTGGGCATCCGGCTGGCTGCGCTCCATAGGAAAACCAGGAATAGTTGCTGCCTTTTCCGCATCAGCATAGCTCTGGGTGACGGTCCCCAGCTCCCCATCGCTCGGCTTCCTTCACAGCTTGAAAAATCCCCTTTGCTGTCTTCTTGCCGCCTAGGACCAGGGATTTGTTCTTCTCATCACTTTTGCTTCCCAGATCAATTTGTTGCATTTCACATTGATTGCTGTCTATTTTCCCTTTCTGGCTGTTGGTGGATTTTGCTTTTTATTGCTAATTACTCTTCTTGCTCCTCTGTTGAGGGAAATACTTCCAAGTTCATTTTTAACTCATGTTAAGGACGTTAAACAATATTTACTAGAGATAAATATTTTTAAATGAGGGGGTCTGGACAGGCTTCTGCTGACTGCTTTGGCGTGCAGCTCTTGCCAGAGGCCAGCGATACCCTGAAATACTCTCTCATACCCAAAGCTCAGACAACGCCACGGTCTCACTGCAATTTATGGTTTGAGACTGAACGGCTGTATAGGGAATGCCCAGCTGGGGACTATGCGGGTGAGACAACAGCTCCCCGCAGAAGCCCAGGCAGCTGCAAAGTTGGGTTATATTTAATTTCAAATGCCTTGAAGGTTCCTGTTTGATTTCTGGGAGGATTTCAGACCGAGAGCTAACAGGGGTACACTTGAGACACATCTAAGACACTTTGCAGGGCACTTGCTGGGCCTTTCAGGGGAAGCTGGGGTGGTGCTGACTGCTTTGCTCAGTGAGGAGGAGAGGTCCCAGGTGGGAGAAAGGCCAAGGGACGGGGGACTTGCACAGCCCGTAACAACTTCAGCACCGTGCACATCACGGGCAGGGCAATGGGCAGGCAGGCTTCAGGCAGCAGTGTGGCCCCAGGAGGACGAACCGCCCAGAAATGGCTTCAGAGGCAACTGATGGCCTTTCAATGCCTTTTAGAAAGAGACAAATGATTCAGGCCCAGAGCTGCAAAGGAGCAATTTGGATAACAAGAACTTCTGTCTGATGAGATAGATCTATCAGCTGAGGTTTATTAATCCAAAACCCCGTCTGAAGCTGTCAAGTCAATCAAGGACCGTAGCTGCTGGCCTTGCTCCTCGCCTTGCCAGTCAGCCAGCTTGGCGCGGCGAAGGCATGGGAAGGCTCTGCACAACGTCCCTCCTTTCCCTTGGGCTGTATTTTAGCCGTTGGAAAACCAAAAAAAAAAAAGCGGCTGGGAAATCTCATCAAAGTCTCCGTTTAAAGGCTGCAAGATCAAGCTTCAGAAATTAGGCCAGGCTAGTTTTATGGTAGGCAGTTTGACCTTCGTTCTGCCCCCCTTTACATTACAATGCAGTGTTTAGTTAAATGATCACTTACTCCTTTCTCCTGGGGCTTTTCTCTCATTCCAGTGCACGTGGAGCAAAATTAAAGTTGCGCAGGAACCACAAATCTGGCCTTTTCCAACATTTGAGTACTTAACTTGCCGCCCAAGCAATGGTTTTTTTAACAGAGCTTTTTGCCCATAGTATCTTAAATCATTTGGTATCACTTCCATTCCCACAGAATTCATCGGGCAATTAGCTCTTGGTTATAAGTGAGCAGCGTATAGCATCGTTACCTTGCCTCCCCTAACGCAAGGCTTTGCATGTCGCCGTGGTATGGTTTTTCTATTAAAGCAGACTGGTTGGTAAATGCCCCAAGGGGCTCCCTTGATTCACATGCCGCACACCAGGCTTCTATATTAAAAACCCATTTAAAGTTCCGCGGCAAAGTGTGTGAATTAGAAAAGTTAGATTGTATTAATTCTTTCTCGAATGTCCCAAGGATAAGCAAGCCCAGGATGCTGCTCTCTGTTCCCATACACTGCTCCGTGCTAATGTGCACTAATTTTCCTGGGGAGCTGGAGATATCGCTGTCGAGCGGTGCTCTTACAAATAGGTTACTGGAGCTTTGTGCTGGGAAAATGGGTTTATTTTCTGCGGAGAGGATGGTGAATTTGCATCTCAATGAGTACTTTTTCCTTGAAGGAATTTTCCATTGTAGGAGTAATACATTCTTCTCATGGGTAAACTGCTCCAACCACCTCCTCACCTGTGGGTTGTGCGTCCCCAACCGTTGCAGCCTCATCATGAAGGTGCTGACAGGGAAGCTCTGCCCTGTCCAAAGGGTGCTATTAAAGGGCCAGGAGTGAAGACAAGCCATCCACGCTCTGTGGGCTGGCTGCATTGCACAAGTAGCGGGGCTGGAGATGACTGGTTTGATGGGCAAAGCTGCCCAGCATCTACCTGAGACTGAAAATGCCACAGCAGCTGGACAATTTTGTATTCCTCCCCAAAACCCCCAGCAGCTGGAGCCAAGGAGGGGCGCTGGGGAGGGGGGTCATGAATTTTAGCCGCATGGGAAGACACTGCTCTGGAAAGGAGCAGATAATCGCGGTGGTGATGAACTGCATGAATCATTCAGAGGGATGTAATCTTGCACCATATGTTATGTGTCAGTACGTGGAGAACATGTCGCATCCATTAGGATAATAATTGCACAGTTCATCTTCTTTTTTGGAAAAAAAAAAAAAAAAGAAAAAAACCCCATACCATTCTCTAGACTCAGCAGCACTTGCAGGGCAGAGATACGCTGCCTGTAGCACTGTGTTCCTGTGGCGGAGAGACTGGGTACCAAGGGCAGGCACTCGGGGAAGCATCAGGCTGTGCAGAAGCAGGGGAGAGGGAAACAGTTGGGTGGGAAAGGAGCTGGGGGGGAGGACATACTGCTTCAGTAGGCCGAGAAAGCTGAATAATACATGGACTTTTCTGTGGGCACCTGCAAGGAGGTCAGGATGGATGCCAGACCCTGGGCGTAGGAAAGCCAAAGGCTTTTGCACACTCACATTATCCTTATTTCCAGCCAGAAATGCTCCAGCCTCTGAATTTTGTTAAGCCTTTTCTGCAAGATTAAACCCCCCCTGCTGCTAGAAATGCCCTCCTTGCTAGGGCTTTGCAGCAGCCATCGGTGCTCCAGCCCTTCCACAGCTCCCTGGAGGGCTGTGCTGGAGAACCTCATGGAGCAGGACCGGTGGCATGGGCCTGGGGGCGAGTGGCTGCTGTCCCCGAAGGACCCCACACACTGCGGGGCAGTGTGGGGACCAGTAGCCATGCGGGCAGCAGGCCACCCCTGTGGGCAGCACATGCAGAAGGGGTGACCGTCCTCCCAAGGTGCGCCGGGTGCCACGGCTCCGGGCAGGAATTAGTTTTCATTAGCACTTTTCCAGGCTTTTAGGCAGCCAAGCAGCCATGCCTGAAAGACTCTGGGGTGAGCTGTCATTATCGCACAAAGGTAGCTAAGCTCCCAAATCCTATTAGTGGAAAGGGAAGAGAGGGCTGCGGATGGCCTGAGGCAAGACAGCATCCAGCTGTGACAGCCAGGGAAGGGCAGCATCACCTTCCCGCACATCTCGCCTTCCCGCACACCTCGCCTTCCTGCACTCCGGCAAGGCTGACGGTCCTTTCTCCCCCAGGCCAGATGGCCCAGTGCAGCCCGCATCCTTCCAAAAACTACTCAGCATCTGTGGTACCCACCATTCCTGCTGGGTACTGCCCGTACTGCCCACCTCCTGCCACTGTCCCCCTGGGCTCCTCTGCCCGCTCCCCACTCCGTGAATGCCTTTATACATCAAGGAGCTAAAATCCATCCCCTCAGCTCCCCTGTCAAGCAAAGACATGCCAGTGGCTCTCCTGCCGACTTACACAGGCTTGGCGGGTGAAGGTTACTTTGCAAATTAACTATATTTAGCCTTCCAGGTTTTTGTAAGACACTTGATCCAAGCATTACATGACATTTTGATTTTAAAAAATAGCACTGCCTAGCATCAATAAAGCGTAAGTTAAGAGGCAGAAAAATTGGCCAGGCTGGAAATTGCCATCAGCAGGGAGTCATCACCCACGACTGCTGCCATCAACCCGGGGAGGCCTCCGGGATGTCCCACGCCGTGGGCCAGGAGCGATGCCCTGCGGCGAGCAATGCCCAGGAGCAGTCCTGTGGGCACGCACGTGTCCTCGCACACACGCACATGGATGCTTGAGAGGACAGGGCCACGTCTTCGCTCCAGGGGGCTGAAGGAGAGCTCTCGTGCACAGCCTCTCCTCTCTTGTGCTGCCCATCTCGTGCTGCCCGTCCCACCGCGGGAGCCTCCTGCCTGTCTTTGTGCAAGTCCTGCTAACAGCGCTCACGGAGGTACTTCCAATTTCACGGCTCTAATTTATCCTCGCTGCTCCTCCTCCTCTCCAGCGGCATAAGCCCATAAGGCTTTTAAAAGCACAGCGGCACTGAGACACCTTCAAAGAGACACGTCCCCTGCAGCGAGCGGGAACCGGCGCCTCTTCTTTCCAAAATCATAACAGTGAGAGATGCCAAATCCTTTCCGAAACGAGAAGCCCGATGGGGCAGAGCTGTGCAAGGGTGATGCCAGCTGGCCCCGGGGAGCGGGATGGGTTGTGGGTGCCTGCAGCCCCGCAGGTGGTCTGCCGGCCCCAGTGCCAGGAGCAATCGGGGGGGGCAGGGGGAGACAGCATCACCCCGGACCAAGGGTACCTCTGCTCAGCTCACACACCATCACCCTCTGCACTCCAGCATTGATTTTTAGGTCCAAAGGGCTGAAAATAATCACACAAGGGAATGGTGGGCTGACTTCTCTTCCCAAGCAATTTTTATCCTTCTCTGATTGCCTGGAGTGTCCCTTGGACATTCTAGTGATAAACTGCCAAAAAAAAGAGCTAGTGGTGTTTGCCATTTCTGTATCCTTCTTACTGGCAGAACATTGCAAAGGGTTTAACGAGCCACCCCACACGACACAGGGGAACAGCGGCTGTCTTGCATCTCCAGTTCACAAGCTGGGAGTACTGGGAAATTTTCCACTCACCAGAAATTCCAGCAGAAATTTTAAGGAGAAAATGCCATTACTCAGAAGGGAATGTGGTCGCGGCTGGAGCTGTACAGCGAGAACCAGCTGGGAGTTTGCCAAGGAAATGCACGCTTATCAGAGATGTGTGGGGCTCCCTTTCAGGTCCAGCACCTAGACCAAGATTTTGGGGAGGAGACACCAACCTCACACCCGGAGCCCTTTTGCTTTGCATTTCCCACCCTGGCGATGTAGTCGGGTCTGGGAGCAGGGGAGGATGAGAGCACAGCTAGCTCCAGCGAGCTTTCTGAGGCTTTCCGCCTGTTATACTCTCCGTCAAGTGATTTTCACCCCCCCAGCAAGCTCGAGGGAACGTGGTGCGCGGCAAAGAATTACTATAAAATTGAATTATTGTGGCGCGAGAAATTTTTCTCCTCGCCATTTGTCAAGCTTTCTGCATCTCATTCCAAAGCAAAGAAAAATCACCCAGCTATCCATCAGAACGGGGAAAAGCTATAAAACCTCCAAAGCAGGTGTGCTGGATGGCACAGCATCCGAGCAGCCCTCAGCATGCTCAGGCTGTCTGCTGGGCTCTTGGACCCCCCCATCCTCTCCCCCTGGTGTCGTGCCCCGCTGACCTCAGTGTCAGGTGATTTCTGACAAAATAATCTGCAGCAAAACGACTAATATGTAACATTGGGCAGGGCAGTCCTGCGTGAGGCTTCTTCCAGGGAAAGGTTTGTTTTGCTCCCGTGGGGACTGGAGGTGGGATGGTATTGCAGAGGTTGTTCTCTCCTGAGCCCATGGTACAGAGTGCCGGGGAAGAGCCACCTGCAAAGATGAATTTCCTATCGATTTCTATAGCTAGATGCTCAGTTTACTGCAATTCTTTGTTAGTGAGCTGAGCAGCACACAACGATGGGAAACTGCAAGGAAGGCTTGAACTGTAGAGGGGTTTTCTGAAAATCCAGGAGAAACCCATTTTGGCACACATGTGATAGAAATAACTTGAATTTTATTAGCAATATAGAGAAATGAAGCAAATTGTTGCCCTTCCCTCCTCTGCCCAAAAAAGTCATTCTGAATTGGTCAAACTTTGTGAAATGGGAATGAAATGGAAATTAGCTTGCATTTTTACATAGTTTTGCCCCAGAAAATTCTTGGGGGAAAAAAAATGAATCAAAGATTTGCCAAAGTACGGTGGGATTTATTTCTTTCAGAAAGCAGAAATCTGAATTTTGACTCTAATTAGGTGTTCGACCGCCCGATCCCACCCCCAGACCTCCTCCATCAAACCAAAACAGATGGCGTTCAAAAGAAAGACACCTCTGAATACACCTTCACTCCTTCTGCCTTTGCCGTCTGCACTGGTGGACCTTAGGGAAGCACCCATCGTTCCTTCGTGCTGTCACGCCCAAAAGTGAAAGAGACAAGAGGCTGGAATGTGCCCAGTGCCTTGCTTCTTCTTGGGAAATTTGGGGACTGTGGAGAGCCTGAGTGCTTCTGGGCATTGCAGAGGGATGCACTGGACTCCAGACCTCCATCTCCCCAATATAGGAAAGACATGGACTTGTTGGAGCAGGTCCAGAGGAGGGCCACAAAGATGATCAGAGGGCTGGAGCACCTCTCCTATGAGGACAGGCTGGGGCTGTTCAGCCTGGAGAAGAGAAGGCTCTGGAGAGACCTTATAGCGGCCTTCCAGTACCTAAAGGGGGCCTACAGGAGAGCTGGGGAAGGACTTTTTTACAGGGGCGTGTAGTGACAGGACGAGGGGGAATGGCTTCAAACTGGAAGAGTATAGATTTAGAACAGATATAAGGAAGAAATTTTTCACTGTGAGGATGGTGAGGCACTGGACCAGGTTGCCCAGAGAAGTTGTGGGAGCTCCATCCCTGGAGGTGTTCAAGGGCAGGTTGGAGCAACCTGGTGTAGCAGAAGGTGTCCCTGCCCATGGCAGGGGGGGTGGAACTCGATAATCTTCAAAGTCCCTTCCAACGTAAACCATTCTATGATTCTATGATCTCTGTCTGAGTCCTCTCTGGATTCTCCTGCCCTGCTTTATTTTGCTCCTTCGCAGGTCCTCATCAGGGCAGCAGTTGTGAGCACCATGGGCAGTGGGTACACCCGCTCCTCCTCCAGCCTCCACCAGTTAGCACAACGTGTAAGGTTTTTTGCCTACTTGTACTGGGGTTTGTTAAAGTATAAAGGAAATGTCACCGAGAAGGAGGAAAATACTCTGCTTTAAAAGGGACAAATGGGGAGATGGAGAGCTTTGTAGGGTATGTGTTTCTTCTTTCTTCTGAAGTGAGATTATACCCAAATTCACATCTTCCTCTGGAAGATTTTAATGAAATAGCATTTTTTGGATGAAACGACTGTGTCAAAAGGTGTCCAGCCAACTCTATTCTGCTTTACCACATCTATTTTATCTGTGAATACTGCTTCTCTCAACAGACCAAGGACTTTCTATTCTGGGTTTTTTTCTTGGCCTAGAAAAGGTCAAATTCATAGAGTTTGTTTGAACTTCTTAGAAGAAGCTGTATTGGACTTGGCATATGTCATCAGGGGTGGAGGAAGCAGCAAGACATGGCTCAGTGGCTGGATGGGTGAAGGGCTGGGGAATGGGACAATTCAGCCCACAAGGCAGCTCAGAGCAGAGCACCGAGTGGGGACCGAGGTGACTCCAGCAGTGCTGGGTCCCCTCACTGTCCCCTCCTACTGCACAACCCAGCCAGGATCTCTGCCCCCCCACCCCCCCACTCATTAGATGCCCTCATTAGTGCTGCTGGAACCGCAGTGCTGATTACGGCCGCTGACACCAGTGGTGCATTTCTAGGGGTGGATAAGGAGCCACACGCTCCATCATCCCATCCCAGTGGACATCTCAGGAGCGCTTCAGCGCCATCCGTTCCTGGCTTTTTTGTTTGGTCTCAATGGCTTCTGCAAATGTTGGGGATCAGCCACAAGCACCGTGCTTGCCCAGGGTCTGCAGAAGGTGAGGTGCTGCTCCCCGGCCAAGGAGAGCCCGAGCCCTGCAGACCTCCCACCCTTCAGCCCCCGCCGTCCCCCCAGCCCAGTGGCTTCATGGCTGCTCACGGTGCACGGAGGGGCTCCTGTTGCAGACATCGGATCCCACCAGTTAGCTAAGGGCAGCCCCCTAAAACATGGCAGAAGGAGCAGAATATCAGCGATGCCTGAAATCTCAATCCTTGCCTGGCAAATGGTTGACTTTGTGTCTTAAGGGTTTCTTCCCCGCTCTTCGAGCTTTGGGTGCTGCCCGCAGTACAGTTCATCTCTCTTTGAGCCACGCTTGCCTGCACAGTGCCAGCTGGCACGAGTTCACTTTGACAGCCCATATCTGTCAGCAGCCAAATACCTTGAACTCCGGAAGGTATCACTGTAGATAGTAAAGAAAAGAAAAAAAAAGGAGGTGTCCTTTCAAAGAATTTTTTTTTCTTAAAAAGAAAAGAAAGCTACAAGCCTTTTTCCTGTTAAAAAAATAAAAATAAAAATTAAAAGTTAGTGCTTTTTGCTTTGTTCTGTATAAAGTTGTTCTTAAAAATTTCTTTTCAGAGAGGTTCTTTGCTGCCACCCAGCAATGGTACTCAGGGCCGGGCTCTGCCTCAGCACCAACCCATTTTTTTCTGGGTGCAGAGCTGGACAAGTCAACAACTTTCTGCTCTTTTGCTCCTCTGACAATTTTGAAGGGTAGGAATGATCTGTCGTGGTTATTTTGTGTCAGTGTCAACACAACATAGCACTTCTTCAGACCTTTTGGTGGCTCGGAAATACCAAATAAATTAATAATGTCATTTACCGTTATGCAAGAAACCATTTCCTTGAATCCCAAATGAGAGAGGCTTTCAGATGTGACCAGTTTGTCACTAGTCTTTACATTTTCCTTTGAACGCAACTAATAGTTCTGTTGCTTCAAATTAAAAAGGAAAAAGGAAGCATTACATATAGGGTGTTTTTTGCAACTCAACACTTCACCATTTTTTTCTCTTTTTTGGGGAAAGGAGGCAAATCCAACTTCCCAAATTCTCCTCCAAGGCATTTGGCAGAAGGTTTTCTCCAGCTCTGGGCAGCGATGCATGGGAACCCCTGGCGGGGAATGCAATGCTGGGAGCTTCGCTGCTGCCTTCCCTGACTGCCAGTGCTGCCCCTCCATCCCCTTGATCCCCTCAATCCCCTCCATCCCGTCCATTCTCCATCCCCTCCATCCTCTCCATTCCCTCCATCCCCACCATCCCTCCATCTTCTCCATCCCTTCATTCCGTCCATTTTCCATCCCCTCCATCCTCTCCATCCTCTCCATCCCCTCTATCCCCTCCATCCCCACCATCCCTCCATCCTCTCTATCCTCTCCATCCCCTCTATCCCCTCCATCCCCTCCACAGCCTCTCCTGGCCAGCCCTGGGGAAACACTGCTGCTTCTCAGAAGTTGCAGGCAAGCACGCCGTAGGAACCTCTGTGCCTACCAAACCTGCTCTCAGATAAGCAAAGAAATACACATTAATCTAATTACCGGTGTCCTGTAAGAGCAAATATTTAGCTAGTGAAATTAAGGTAAGGAAAAAAGAGCTAGTTTAAAATAGAGCTGAGAAGGCTTTATAAAATGACATCCTTCCCAAAAGCAATGTTGTTCTCTGAGCTCATGGAGACGTCATGTTCCCAGCATTGGCACCTCTGCCTGGCTGTGTATATCAGGCCACTGGAGACCAAGCACAAGGGACCTTGACCCAGCTTTGAGCCCCAAATCCAGCAATCACCTGCTTGCACAGCGGAAAGGCAGTTTGCATGACCTCCCTCCGCAGACACCACCGTCCCTGGTGGAGCCAGCCCTGGGGAGCACGCCAAACCCCCACCCAGCTGTAGGGCAGCCTTAGGTCCAGCTTGCATGGATGCTCAGCTCCCAGCAGCTTCAAGCGCTCTTGCTCCGGTCCCCCTTGCCATGGTCCAGATGGCTTCTCACCGGACACTCTCCTTGCGTTGGCTCCCGCCCTTGTCCCCCATCACCCTTCATTTCCCGGGGCTCATTTCTCCCTCTCCACAGGTATGTGCAGCTCCAGCATAGGAGCCTCATGGGTATTACTGGTGAGAACTGGTGGGAACATTTTTATTGGGAAGCATACATGAGGTTTGCAGTCAGAAACCCCCAGTTATTCGATGAAACCTCACACTTTTTATCAGCACTCAACCTTTGCTTTACTGTTTGTGCTCACAGAGCAGGACCAAGCAGACCCGCGTGCCAGAGGTGACGCTTGGGAGGCACGCGCCTTTCCAAGGCCGCCAAAGCCAGAGTGCACCACCTCCTCACAGCCACGGGCGGGGGCAGAATGGGGTCTGAGCTGGTGCTCAACCCCCATGCATCACCCAGAGGTGCCAGCATCTCCCCTGGGGTTATTGCTATTGGGCTGTGCTGGCTCGACTCATTAAGCTTGACGTTTTCCTCCATGCATTTCAGGTCTCTCTGGAGCTCCAAATCACACCTCTCTGAGGGTTAGAACAGCCATCGCTCTGCCGTGTTCCCTGCAGGACCAGCTCCCCGCATCCCTTCGGGACCCCAGGCAACGAATGTGAGGGACTGTCCGTAGGGAAAGCAAGAGCGGAGCCTTTCCTACAGAACTGGCCTTAACTACACACTAAATTTGGGTTAATTATGAACACATGCTCCAAGATAAAACTTGAAGGAAGAGCTGAGCATCAAATACACAATGAATCTAATTAACGTGAACACAGCTAATTAGATTTGAATCTGCTCACAATATTGCGTGTGTGCTTGAAACTGCTGGCTTTATGGGAGTAATTAAAAAAAGTTAAGTAGGGTTGGATTCACAAATTAAGCAGCCCCAATGATTTCCTTTTAAGCATGTGGTCTTTCCATATATTGTTGTTTTATTTGATTTCTTGAAGAAACTGTTAGTTGTGGACCATTTATTCCTCCAGAAGCTGACAGATTTGAGTTCCCAGAGCTGCCACCGCTCTTGCACAGGGAGATGGGGATTTGCAGGAGGAGCCATACAGCACAACCCTTAAGGGGGAAAAATGCCTCTTGCCTGAGAAGTCACCTTCAGAGCAGCAACGGCAGGAGCCCAGCGGCCGCTTGGCCAGCCACATTGGGGTGGTCAGATCTAAACTTTTCCCAACACTCCCCCAGGGGCTTCCCACAGTTGGGAATGATGGAGATCAAGGCAGGTCCTGCCTGTGCAAGCTGTCCTCCCTGCCTTGATCCTGCCCTGCTCCTGAGGCTGGACCGTAGCTGCTCAGCACACCTGGGCAGCTCTGGGAAGTGGTGGGTAGGAAGCTTCCCGGGGCCAGCCCAGGTGATGGGAATCGGCCTGGGGCAGGGCTGCTGGGGGATAAAAGGCAGCTCCAGGCTCATGGAAAGATTTTGAGGATGGGACCAGGGCTGGGAATGTGGCACAGGCTCTGAGGAAGAATTGGAAGCTGCTGGTGAGGTCCTCATGCCAGATATGTAATGCTGCAGGGAGAGAAGATGGTGAAACTATGGCTGAGAAAATAGTGTTTGCTTCCTGCTATGATGCCTGGAAATGGTGAGTACCTGTGGGCTAAGGAGCGTGCTGCGGCAGCCCCTCTCCCTGGGAGGGAGCAACGAAGACATGAAGGCTCTTGGAGCTCTGTTGGGGTGAGCCTGGAGCTGGGGAGGCTCCTGGAGAAGGGCTGTGTTGGACAGTCAGCAAATTCTGCTAGTCCCCCCAAAACACAGAGCAGCTCCTGGAGTCCCTTGCAGTCTACTGTCTAGTGATGGAGGGGACCTCTGTATGCAGTGGAAGTACATACATTAAATAAGATGTATCACATATGTTAGAAGGGCTTAGCCCCTGATGAAATTGGACTGCCCTGAGTCGTTAAAGCTGTTGCTTTGGCAATTTATTTGATTTTTCTTCATCAGTTGTAAAGGAGGAAGGAATGGTGCTCTTGGTCTGTGTTTCATGCTTCTGACTCCTGCTGCTTCTTGCTGTCACATAAAGATGTGTTCTGGTTTAGGCTCCCGACAGCCTTTTTATAGCTGGAAATCCACCATGGCTGAAGCTTGGTTAAAGATTGCCCTTGTGTTCCCATTCTCTAGCCAGTGGAACTGGGGGTCCAGCCTGGCCCAAAACCCTGCATGCACCCTGCACAGCCCCCAATGTGCATTTCATGCCCCATCCCAGCTGCCTCGGGAGCCTTCTGCCTGGTTTGGAGGCCTGGTTTTGTTGTGTCATACCTGGAAAATCAGCATTTTATTCCAGCCAACTGTTTATAAAGCGGAGGAAATGAACTGCAGGGTGGGGGAGACGCAATGGAAACTTGCCTGGGAATTTCGGATACTAGCACATCCAGCAGAGGCAGTTGGCTTTACTTAATTAAAATGATCGTTGTGCTGAAATACCTAATTAGATTCAGGCACCTGTAGCCAGACAACTGCAGTATTATGCATTAGCTACCGTGGCAGAGACATTGCTGCTGCATTCAATGGCTCTCGCCTGGCACTGTGTCAGATGGCTGCCCTGGGTCATCGGGCTTCCTCGTGCTGGGCACAGCTCGTGCTGGTGCTGTGTCCTCCTCTTGGGGACAGCCTCCCATCCCTGCCTGTGGGACCATCCTGGAGAGATGGGAGAAAGTCTTACATCCCTTGGTGAAGGTGCAGGGGGCTGTTACGTGCTCCCAAAGCTGAGAAGTGTGTCACCTCTGCCGGCTCCATCGTGCTGTGCTGTGCTCTGCTCAGCATTCTCTGCCCTTCAGGAAAACCACTTCTCAGGCTGAAACTTGTCACCCAGGTCATGTGTTGTGTCACTGCCCAGAGCACGTGCCCACCACGGTCCTTGGTGCTCCAGGTCCAGGTGGCACGTCCTGCAGTGCTTCTGGGAGCAATTTTCCAGCATGAAATAAATAAGCTTGAACTCTTGCATGCACCTCTCAGCCGTAGTGCCTGAAGGTGTAGCTAATCAGGAAACATCTTCTGTCACCATCCTGGTCGCAAGCACTCAATGAGCACTGAGATAGGCCACAGCAGCAGCCATGGATCTCAGGAAAGTTGAGTTTTTAAAACTCCCAGCCCCATGATCAGAGGCTGGAAAAGTTGGATCCATGGGATACCCTCCTTGTTGGAAATGCTCAGCTCGTGCAAACATCTCCCGGGCTGCAAGGAGCTGGAGCAGGCAGTGATGTACCTTCTGGGCCACAGCCATGCATGCTGCATACATGGCCCTGGGGATGGAGGGTGGTCTCTGCTTGTGCCAAAATGGCCACATGGCTGCGTGCAGACCCTTGGGTTTGTGTCACTGTCTGCCAGTATGGTGCAGAGCTTCCTTCCAGCTCTGGCAGCAGATCCCAGGACCTGCCACTTGCAAGCTTCAGTGGTGGCTGCCTGTGCCATGCTGGCACTGCACACAGACCATCACAGCACCCTGCGTCGGACCCTCCAGACCTCTCCCAAGCTGGTACCACTGGGAGAAAGGTCTCCAGGGCATGGCTTGAGTAGCTGAGCTCAGCTGGCTCTGCCAGGCCATCTGCGTGGGAGCTTGCTGGGGTTGAGACCAGGAGAGTGCCAAGTGCTGACGTGCAGCTTTATCGTATGATCGATCTGGTGACGGAGAGAGCTGGGAGTTAATGAAGCCAGCCGTGGAGTTAGACAGGTGAGAATTGCTTTCGTTCCCTTAATGGGGATGAATCACCAGCGATGCCTTCCCATTCCTTACTGTCGGGGTGAGAGGGATGGGCTCCCCTGCAGCCCCCAGCCCTGCCCAGCAGGTGCCGTAGGGGCACAATGTGGCAGGGCGCCTGGCCCAGAAGCTGGAAGAAGGACAACCACGCTTCCCCGGGGAGATGGGATGCTGCACAGAGGGGCAGCAGCCAGGCCACAATTTTGGGTGCTGGGAGGGAGAATGAAACTCCCCTGAGCCGCTGGAGCAATTTCATGAGTCACTGAGTCCTGAATTTCACTCCAACCCACCCATCTGTCATGACTTGGCTGCAAGACAGAGCCATGAATGAGTGATCTTCCCACACAGAGCAGAGCAGGAACAGACGGGAATACGCCCTGTATTTTCAAAGTGGAGGTTTTGATTACCACAGAGCACAATAACTGACAAGCGCCTTGTGGAGTAATTATTGTTGTGAAGGTAAAACCACCACTGCTTGCCGTTGAATGTGCTGCGAAGCACTGCTTTGGCAGCACAAGGTACAACGCCAAAAAGGGGACGTCTACTTGCAGCGTGGCGATGAATGCGTCTTGGGGGGAGGAATATGGGGTTTAATGGGGAGAGGGAGACGTGGCCACAGAGCGTAAAGTCTTTGCCTCTGCAGGGCATGCAAGTTCCTCTGGGAACCCAGCCAGAATGTGGCAAGGCTCCAGCAAAAGATCCTGTAGATCATTGTAATGTGACTATGTCTTACAACTGCACAGTGTGTGCAAGAAAGGGATGTTGAGATCAGCTGAGCTTTGTCCTTTTAGAAATTGTGAGCTGATCTGTTTCCCCATTTGAAGACCTCTGACAGCTCAGTGATACTCGCAAAACCCTGTGCCAGCAGTGGTGGATGGGGACGCTGGAGGAGATGGGTATGTGGTCGTGCTCCTCGTCCCGAGCCCTGTCCCTCCGGTCAGCTGTGCAAATTGGAGTTATTGCCACAGCATTTCCCAGTCTTCTTGGATCCAAAAGCACATCAGTACTTATTTTGTTTAATTTACGCTCAGTCTCCGGCAAGGAGCTTCTTACAGTTCTATCCCCAAAAATATGTGCAGAGGAAAAGGTCAGCTCTTCAGGGCCCAGCACTTTATAAAGCCCGTAGCGAAGGGATATAATATTGCAGTTGGAGTAGAATTGGTTTCTGTGTTACCGAAACCCCCTCAGGTCGCTGGCGTGTTTGCCGGGCTCGGAGTAATTCATTTCTCTCCATTTCAGCTGTTTCCCAGAGCACTTCTCATGGGGTGCTTGGCACCCCCACTGCCCAGCTCAGAGCAGCGGGGTGCAGAAAGCCTTGCTCTCAAGGGGACTCCCAAGCTTGACATTAGGATGTAACTGGGTTTGGAAATTACATTTGACCCTGCTTGCTCACAAAGTCTTTGCTAGTGGCAAAATGATATATCTGTGGTGGGGGGAAGAAAAAAAAAGCTCCTCTTCATTGCTCAGTGAACAGCTCACTCGTTCAGCTTTTACTGCTTGGGTAGTACCAGGCAATTTTGGAACCAGTCCCCGTCCAAAGTCCATTTCATTTCAGAGCAAATCAAACTCTGGTTGTTTTCTTCCAATTGTGTTTCTGGCTTGTGAGGAGCTAAGACAGTTCCAAATAATGCTCTTTCTCTTGAATGCTAATGATCGCTGAGTTTTACGGAGCTATCGGAGATCTTCCCAGCAGACTCAATGTACCAGACTTTCTTAAAGCTGGGGCAGCAGAGGGGGGGAATATTCTTTTTTGGTCGTCCCCCCCCACCCCCATAGCTTTGGATGGCTCTCTCCATGCTTCTGAGTGTAATGCTGAGACCTCCAAGCACACTTTTGCTTTCTCGGGGAAAAGCAGCTGGTCCATCCTCCAGTGGGCTGTGTGACTTCCAAACTGGGGAGGGATGTACTGAGAAGCTGACGTGAACCTGCGTGTTTGGGGTTAATTGCGCAGGTCAGGGAAAAACTGGATGTCAGGCTGGGTGAAGCCTTGAACTGTATTCAGGGAATCATCCAAACATGCATGTGTACCCTTTATCAGCCAAGTTATCTCCCTAAACTCATTTGCAGAGATGCATTTCGAGCAGCATTCTGCAAAAAAAATTGATTTTTCTTACTGGTTCAGTGACCAGAGTTTGTTTATTTTTAAAAAAATCTTTATTTCACGTTGAATGAAGCACTGGATTCAACTCAAAAGAAAACACTTTGGTTTTGTTCTGCAGTACTTACCATTCTCATTTAAATTTAGCTTGATTTCTAAATGAAACATTTCTAATGGATCACTGGAGCCTTTCGGGATTGTTTCTATTTAACATTATGACTGAGAAACCATAATATTTTGGGGAAGAAAAAACACTTTGCCAAATGTACAATCATTTAGGTGAGTCTGAAATGGCGAACACCATCTAAACACATGACCACGTTTCCTGAGCCTTGTTTGGGGTCCTCTGATGCCGAGGTGGCCAAGCTGAGCTAGTCATCTCGGATGTTCCTTCCAGACCTGGAGAAGCTCCAGGTTTTTCTTTTTGTCCATCTGAGGCTGGGTGCTGTTTTAGCATGATGTGCAGGCAGGGGACCGGAGCTGATAGGCATCGTACTGGGAGGAGATGTGTCTGGTTTTGGTTGGGGGACACCCTCAGCCCCATTCTGGCTCTTTGGGTGCCAGGCTCCCCGCCCCAAGTCATGGGCTGGGTGGGGGGGCTTAAGCCTCTTCCCTGTTTCTCCCCCTGCCTCCCACACCCCTAAATTATTCACTTTGTTGCAGAGATCTCATGAATTATTGATCCCAAGTTTTGGTGTCTCCTAGCAACCTGTTTACTTATTCCACCATCATCCCTGTCCGGTCTCTTGGACACATGAGCTGTCTCTGGCCCTTCTCCCACTGTCTCCCTGGGCTCCCCCTGCCTGGACTCAGGTGTTGCAGGGTGGCTGAGCCCTTACCTCTTGCCCCGCTGGGGGAGATGGGAAGGGTTTGCCTGAAGCTCTGAAATGAAACTCTCCTCTAAAAGCAAAATCTGTGGGCTTGATGCAACCTCAGGAAGAGTCAGTGCTACCCTGTGGATGCTCCCACCTAACCCGAGTTGGATCGGCTGCTCCGCAGCTGCTTGCTGCTGCCAGAGCCCAGATTACTGTGCGTGAACCTGGGAGTCACCTCTTGGATACCTCTGGGAGGTTTCCTGCCTCTACAAAAGCAGGGAAAGGAGGATTGAGGAAAGTGAGCCATCAGGGATGAACTTGTCCTAATGGTGTAGCTGTGAGGGGAAGAAACACACCAAAAAACACTCTGTCTTGTAGCAAACTTGTTTGCTTGGCCATTTCCCTGGGACAGCAGATAAGCAAGTAGCAGAGGAGAAAGCTTTTCAGCACCTCCCAGCTGTGGTCTTCCCTGTGTATCTCCACCTCCACCCCATCCCTGCAGCCTGTATGGCAATTACTGGAGCCCCCCCTGCAGCTGGATGGGTGTGCAGGTGGGCAGCAGTCAGAGCCACCTCTGACAGCTTCTGGGAGTTGACCTCTCCATCCAGCTGTGAGCAGGGTCCCAGAGGAGCCTGGGTTAGGCTGCTCTTTGGCACAGTTTTCTGCCCGGAGGCACCATGCTCAGATGAGTGGGATCCAAGTGCCATGTTTCTGAGGACTACCCCTGCGCTGTATGGGGCAGGTGGCCACTGGGCAAGGGGAACCTTGAGCACTTGAGTCCCAGTCCAGTGATCCTTTGTAGCTCCCCTCTAAGCTTCTCTGTGCTTTAAGCTGAGCACACAGCTGGCTTTGGGGCTGGTGTGGAGTCGGGGGGGTGTACCTGCAGCAAACCTTTCCTTCCAGCTCCTGCCAGGGTGGTCCTGTGCTTGGTGCACGTGCCTGATTGAATCCCCAGAGCCCATGTAAAGAAGGGGCTGATGCAGCCCCATGCTACAATTTCCTACAAAATGCCACCTTCTCTCCCTATGTTTCATGCATAATTCAGAGGATCCTCTAAAAATAAAGTTCCCCAGGCAGCCTCTGAAGCCTGAGTAATTTGCCTCCAGGATCATGGGAGAGGTGAAGAGCTCTGTTCTCCCTCAGGGCAGCTCGTTAGTGGAGAGGGTGAAGTCTGGCCAAGGTCCCAGCTGGGTACTCACTGCTGGTACAGCTGAGGGAGCAGAAACCTGCCTGGCACTGTGCGAGATCAAGGTCTCTGCCATGTCAGGGGGCACAGCCTGGGCTCTGCCTTTTTCTTACCGCAGGGCCAACCTGTGAAAAACCTCCACTGACTCTTTTTCCCTTGTTGTGTTGTCTTACCAGTGACCAGTAGTGACAGTGTAATGCTGTGGGGGTTTCAGAGAACCACGTCATGCAGAGCAAGGATAGCACAGGTTGTTCGTTAAGAAGATAATAGCAACAAGATGACTATATTTAGCTGTTACATGTTGATTTACGTGAGTATGCACAAATGTCTGCTACCAAATTGAGAGCTGCATAAGGTAAAATACAGTACATCTGCCCAAGGGAATGTATTTTGAGTGTGTTACATCACACCCAACCCAAGGTTTAACACCCCTAGGTACCACTGAAAAATAAAAAAAGCAAAATCTCACCCTTCCCTCCAGTGTCCCCTGCTCTTCTGAGATACTTGATGTTCTTCTGCTTTACTGAGTCCAGGCTTTACACACCTAGGTCCTACTATCCAACTGGTGCCCAACTTTATTCGTATTTAGTGACTTTGTATAACACTTGAAAGGCTAGAAAGGGCAAAGCTGGGAAAGTCTGTTCCCTCCTGTTTTTAGCAGTTGGCAACCCACAGATTATCTGCTAGCAACTCTTTTCTGATCAATGGACCGACAGAGCATAAGGGAGATCCTTGGTTTTAATTATGCCAATTAATTATGCCTTCCTCTGCCTGGAGAAAGATCCCTGCTGCTTTGCCTGCAAATCTGTGACAAGGGCAGGCATTCCCATGGGTGGGAGGGACAGGTGGGCAGTACGGTGGATCCCGGTTCTTCCCTTGGTTAATGGCTTTGGTAGAAAATCCCAGGAAAAGCAGAGCAGGATCAAAGGCTCTGTTGGCTGTTCAGCCCTGGATGTTTCCAGGGCTCACTAACAGACTCGCTCCTGCCCAAAGGAACCCTGAGCAGCCAGAAGTGGATAGTTTGGTCAGAACAAAAATATGATGGGTGGCAGACAAGACTCCCTTTGGATTTTGGTTACCTTGAGCAACCTGGTCTAGTGGGAGGGGTCCCTGCCCATGGCAGGGGGGTTGGAACTCTATGATCTTCAAGGTCCCTTCCAACCTAAACCGTTCTATGATTTTCTGCCGGTCCATTAGCCCTCTCCTGATTTCCCAAAATAGCAACCAAAATAAATAGTTCTTTTGTACTGGTATGACAATAATAAATGGTTTGGGAGCAGCTCTGTGCCCTTATTGGGCAGGGATGAAATCCTGAGCTCCTCTGAATAAAGCATCCTGCTGCATGTACCAGCATGACTCCAAGTGCTGGCACGGGGGTCTGTGCCGGTAAGGTCTGGAAGACCAGGACGATCCCTGTACATCGGACCTCCTAGCTCCTTTCCACGTGATGGGCACTTACACAGTGGACCTCAACATCACAGGGTACGGTGGGTAATAAGCATCTGCATGGATTTGAAAAGTTTCTAGGCAATTCATTGAAAATAAACCTGTCATGGACAATTATACGTAGCAGCGGGACTGGTTTTGCTCTCGGATGGCCGTGCTCTGTCGTGCCCCGTGCATTGCCCATGAATCTGCTGTGCAGCTGATGGTGCTCACTGGTTCCACGAGCATCTCTGTGCAAGTTCAGCTGCTGCCCTGCAGCAAGCTGCCTGCTTGCAGGCTTGGGATTTGCACAGGTATGCCTGCAAAGGAGATTTGTCGAAAGGAATGACATTTGCAGCATAGTCTGTGACAGGCAGGTGTGAGGAGATGCTTCTGTTACAGACTGAGAGATAAGGGGACTATAGATGAGAAAGCAGCTGGGGACTGTGCTAGACAATGGCTCTTAATTTAAAATAATGTTTGCAGGCTGTTGCTGTTGGTATGGGACTTCTGTTTCTGATGCTTTTGAAACAGACCTCATCTCACTTTTCCTGTTTTATTCTGGTCTAAGCTCTCTGGAAGGCGATGGGGTGGCTCTGGGTCTTGCTGACAGGGCTCTCTTTGCCGGTGCCAGCCTGAGCGCGGGGCTCCAGCCCCACGACTGCGACTTCAGCGGGGTTGGGAAATGGCTGAGATATATCTTATTGGACAGGAAATCAATATCTAGTTTTAAGATACTTTTCTATTGCTGTTGATTGCTTCATATTATATTAAGAGGCAGTATATTCACTTGGCTCGCTACTGCATTATTTTAGATCTTTGGAGTTCATGGCAATGTTGAATATATATCTTTTTGCTCTTCCATCAAAGATGGGAATTCTTCCCCAGCCCCTGACCTTCTCTGTTAGCAAAAATAGTGCTTCTTGCTTTGGAACTAATGTTTTCAGAATGGAAAATATGTGTAATTGAATTGGAGACAGCTGCTAGGATTTGCAGAGAGCCTGAAATAGTTACTGCAAGATACAAACTGCTGTGTGCATTTCGCTGTGCTCCTACTCATAGCGCAGGAGGCATTTTCATTACGTGCTTATCAGCGTGTCTGAGGAAGAAAAGATCAAATAGAGCTGTAATGCAGGAAAATGAAGGGAGGAAGAAGAGGGAGAAGTGCAAACTCAGCTGTGCCATTTGGCAGCAGCTTGTGAAGGCTGCAAGGAATGTCCCTAGGTCCCTTGAAGTTGCAGGGGCATCCAGCGCTCAAAGTTTCTCCTTTACCAGGGTCAGAAAGCACAGACATTGTTGGGGTCCAGGGTCTGAAGCAGCTGGAAATCAGAGAAGTTCCCAATTATCACCGAGGCAGTTAGTTAGGCAAACCCCTTGGCTGCAGAAGAAGACACCACTCCTGCACCCAAAAGATGCTGTCCCTGGAGCAGCTGGAACGCAAGGCAGCTTCTTTTTTCTTTTTAATCTAATCAAAGCAGGCACCTGGAGTGGATAGCAGAGCACGGCTCCGATGCTGGGGGGAGGGTGTAAGCAGGAAAACTGAGAGACCCTTGAGGGATCATTGGATCTCATTAGCCATCCACGGGAACAGCAGGATTCACCTTGTGCTGTATCATTACCACCCAATTACCGAGCGCCGCTGGCTGCAGCTCTGGTCACGGCTCTGGCAGGATTGCTCTCGCAGGCAGCGCTGGGGTCAACAGCTCTCTGTGCTCTTTCGAACAGATGGGCAGCGAGGGCTAAATGCGAGAGCTCAGCTGAGCTGACATATGAGGGATGAAACAACCCATGTGGGCTCGGTTCTCAGGAGGAGAGGGTGAGCCGCGGCTTACACAAGCTCCGGGCTGGGTCTCTGCTCTCCTCCCGGCGAGATGCACTGCGGGACAGGCCAACACCAATGTCTGACATTTGGTTCCAATGTTTTATTTCCCGTGGAAGTGGCTAGCTGAGAATAATGCTGTGGAATAGTTCAGGGAGAACAGGAAATTTGGGGAACACCAACAGCCCCTCCCCACATCTGTGTTTGATGAAAACAAGGTCATTTTTGCAAGCCCAGTTCCCTGCAAAATGTTTTGGGCAGAGTTGATAAGAAGCTCTCCCTTTTGCTAGCAGACTCCTTCGGGCCTTTTTCGAGATGCAGACAAAGACATCCCCTGTCTCCCAGAGCATCTCTCAGCTACAGCAGGAACGTGCAGCGCATTGAAACAACCCGCCCCTCACCACCACACACCTCTGCTGCGATGTCCTTGCAAGAGGAGCACCAGACCCATGATGTCCTCCCTGCCCCTGTGCCCCCTCAGCCCTGGCTGTGCTTATCAACCCCGCGTTGGGTAGGTGGCTCCTGTGTTCCTGGAGGTGCCATGTCAGGCAACCCAGCTGAATGGCAACTAAATGGGCTTATTTGGCCACCACTGAGGACCTCTGGGGAACACCACCTTCCCATCCTGACCAGCAGTGCCCTGCTTGGGGCAGCTCTGAGGACAGGCTCTTGCTCTTTCTCTGCTCTTCCAGCTGCTTTGCCTGGCAGAGGGGCCCACTGTCCTGCCAAGCCCACAGGCTGGTGCCACCTCGGTGCGTGCTCCGTAGCTGGTTTAGCCCTGAAGTGTGACTGGAATCTGCCCCCGTTGCTACGAGGGTCACGGATTAAGTGTCTGGAAGCAAAGTTTGGGGTAGGTGATGGCACATCAGCAGTAAACCTGCCCTGCAACCAAGCTGTCCTCTGGCCGGCAGCAGCGGGCAGCTGCCTCTGTGGGCTTCTGCCTGAGAAAATCAGATGCTTGCTGCTCTGCATCTAGCAGGGTAACGCGCACTGTGAGGGCACAGCACAGCTTTCTGCTCCCTAATCCTAAGGTGTCAAGGGCGGGCACTTTGTGTAGGTTACAACCGTGCCTTTCCAGCCCTGGGGGAAGGCTCTGCAAGCCCTGCTTTCCATCCTGCCCTTGGGCAGCTCAGCCCCTGCCCTCCCGCTTGGTTCCCACCTGCCCTGGCCAAGTGCAGCCTTGTTAAAAGCCCATTTCTTCTTCTGCCGTTTCCTGCTGTCAGACCCCTCCAACCTGCCCCGTGGGCTGCAGTAAGTGCCCGTGACCACCCCATGCCTTGCCGGTGCATTTGTCATCTTGCGTGGGAGTTTCTATGCTTGGCCAAAAGGAGCCTTGGCCATGCACCGGCACCTGAGCGATGCCACGGCTGCCGGTGAGAGAGAGGCTCCGGATGCTGCAGCATTCAGATATCTGTCCCTTTACAGTACTTTATAAATTTAGGTTGGGAATATTTGTTTTAACGGTGTGACCCATTTAGCACATTCGAACGTCTCCTGCTGAAGTGACAGTTTTAACATTTCCCTTTAACCAGTACAGATTGTGCCACCCCTGGGTAATGTGTTAGCAAATCACGTTGTTAGCGCTGCGCAATAAACCACTTTTATCTCATGCTGGGAGAAGCCACAGAGGCCTCGCTGAGACGGCACTTGCTTTGCGAGCCGAGGGCTGGGTTTGGGGCTGGCTGATACTGGCCGGCCAGTACCGTGCACAAAGGCTGAGTCTCCAGGAGGGGGTGATGCTCTGCCTGAAATGGGGGATTGCGACTCCCAGGGGTGCTGTGCACCACTACAGATATGATCTCAGCATCACCTGAGCATGGAACAAGCAGCAGAGGCTAAACTCCCCTCTTGCTTTCCATTGCTTGCTCCACAAAGGAGTGCCCTTGGGACAAGGGAGAGGCAGCAACAGTGAACACTGAATCCTTCAGTGGTGGCAGCCCTGCCAGCCCCATGCTGCACCCCCGCATGTTGAAGACATCCTAATTTGAAGTTCTCAAGCAGAATAAAAGTTGTCATTTGATGTTCCTTTCAAATTCTGGAGGTAAGAAAATGGGATGAGGTGCCTCAATATCTCAGCATCTCACCAGACAGCCTGTCACAGGTTCCTGTGAATCTCCTGTCAGAGACTGTAGAGCCAAAGGAAGCTTGGCATGATATTATGCCCATAAAAGTTAATTCTTTGATTCTGTTGGTTTTTTTTTTGTTAGATGGCTCTCCTGGTACAGATCCGTCTATCTATTGAGGTGGCCAGATCTATGTAACTTCAAACACCGGGAAAAAGAGTAAGCATTGGAGAGCACCAAGTTGTTTAGGACTTCAGAGGGACCCTTAAAGTTCACCTACATAAAAACTTGCTGCCTCCTTCCTCCGTGCCCTCACACCTTGTACTACACCAAGAGCAAAGCTGCAGGATGTGGCTGGATTTTCTTGGCTGACAGAGGTAGGGTTTGGCTCAGCTGGGCAGTAATTTAAAGGCCAAAGGTAGCCCTTCAAGTTCTTCAAAGATGGCAATCTGCTTTCTCCAGAAAAGCTCATGGACACAATGGTAACTGCGACCTCAAATCCAGTGAAAGAGCAGCAACGTCTCAGGAGAAGACAAATTGCTTTGTCCAGAAGAAACACCACCAAATAGGGATGGGGAGATGTGCAGCCCATGCACCACACCTAAACTGTAGCCCTCCAGAAAACTTCTTCCTACCTGCAGAGCTGCAGTCCAAGCCTGGCACTTCCCGGGGAACATGGGCATCCCGCAGCCACCTCCCACCCATGCTTGCTCTGTGGGGCTCTCCTCGAGCAGTGGGCACCCCAGCCTCTGCCCTGAGCCCCTGCACCCACCTCCTGGCCTCGCAGGATCAGAGACAATCCCCAGCAACACAGTGCTCCCTGAGTGTGTGTCCGGGGCAGGCATGAAGGCTCTGTGATCCTCAGGATGCCTTCAGCTGGATCCATGCTGCAGGTGATGCTTCTTGCATTTCCGTGTGCTGACCTGGCACCATAAATTACATCTAACTGCTGTCACCTGCAGAAAGGGAGAAATAAATCTCTTTGCCCAGGCATGCCTTGTAGGGCAGATTGCTGTAGCAGTTCAGAGCAAATTTGGCAGCTTTGCAGGTCAGAGGTTCCTGTGTCTTGCTATGGGGAGGAGAGGGCAGCACTGGCCAGCATTCTGCAAGAGCTCTTAAATCCTGTAGCGGCACTAATGCCATGCATATCAATTTGCACTGACCCTAAAAGCCACAGGATGAATTTGCTGCTTAAGAAGAGGTTTTTAATGTACTTTGCATGCTTTAGCATCATTAATGGTTTAATGAATTAGGCTAATGATAACTTCTGAGTTGCGTATAGGCCTACATACAAATGCTTAGCCTGCTCCATGGGACTGAAAAGATAATTTCCTTTGCCTTTCAGGCCATTAGGCAGGCTGGGAAGAGGAGGAGATGCACAGATGCTGAAAGTGGTTGGAGATGGGATGCTGTGCCAGGCAGCACTGGTGAGTACCTGATCATCTGACCAAGAGAGCTCTGCGGGTGATGGGTCACAGGAAGGAAGCTGAGGCTGAGCAAAGGAACTGGGGGAACATGAGGGAAGAGTGTTACCTGCCCTTTGGGAGGGAGAAAGAAACAGGTAGGGGGGACCAGCAAGAGAATAAATGCAGGGGACAGAACCTGGGACAGGGCAGCTGGGGAGATGAGCCATGGTGGCTTCAGGTCCTACTCAAAGACCTCTTGCAATGAAGCTATACGCTCTGCACCAAGGCTGTTTCTGGAGCATTTAATCCAGGTTGCTCCCCAGCATCCTTGCACAGCCAGCCATAATATCCAGGCAGCCAGCCAGGGAGCCCAATCCGGACAGGCTGGTGACCTAACAGCCTGTGTTTCTGTACTGCTGCTATACTGTCCCTACCACGGTCCTACCGATGGGACCCTGCAAACCCTGCCCCTGCAGAGCCTGGAGGCCCTTGGTTTGGCTGTCTACCCTGGGCTGCTCAGGGCTGTTCTCATCCTGGGAAGGACTTAGCTGATGTCTCTGCCTAAAAGTACGTGATGCACTGCTTCCAGAACTGATGCCAGCACAATTTTTTCTTCCCTGAGAAAAAGAGAGGAGGAACCGGTGCACTGTAATGATTTCCCTCTCCTTAGGCTTGGCTGAATATTGATATTGGCTCAAGCACAAGGAGGCACAACAATATCTGAGGAGCAGCAGTCGCAGGCAGGCTCTCAGGAAAGCCTTTCATCTCTAAACCAGGCTTGGCCACATGGCTGCAAGGCTCAGAGAGGAGGAAAACAACCCTTCCTGCCCTGGTCACACAAGAAAAACGAGCAGCACAAGAATGCTGTGGATATACTGGAACGACTCCAGTTGAGGCCGCAAAGATGTTGAGGTAGTCAGAGCACAGGATAGACGAGGAGCGGCCAAGAGCACCAGGTCTGCTCAGAAAAGGCGGCTTGGGGGGTGTTACTGCTGTCTGCAACTACCAAATAGAGGGGTTATTGAGAGGACAGATGAATGCAACACAAAAGAATTCAGAGTAAAGCTTCCCGAGGAACAGACCCAAAGGAAATGCAACACTTCCCACCATCCCCACATCCCTGTGCTCCCTTTCTCCTGCCCCTCCTAAACCAGCAGAGTGCCTTGCGTGGGATTTTGCTTGTACACCTCCATTTGTTTTCTCGTAGTGCAATCTCTTCCTCTTTAAATAGCGCTCCCAGCAGCCACAAGATGGAAAGATGAGTTATGTCTGGCTTATGAAGTTGCCAGCTGGAGTTACAATGAACTGTACTTGTATCATAAATCATGTGCCCGACCCCTCTTCCAACCATGGCTCAGCTACAACTTCTCTAATGTGAAAAACACTCAAAGGGTGGAAACAGCACTTTGTCCTGGTCAGGAATAAGAAGCTCGCAGCTTCTGGCTGGTACTTGGGTGAGCGTAGGTTAGTCCCAAAACCTCTCTTAGAGGGTTATCCCTCTAAAAATATCACATTCACGATTCAGTGGGGTATTGATCATGCAGGCTTTTATTAGTGATTGAGGACTGTGATGATCAGCCAGGTAGAAAATACAGTGTAATTCTCCCAAAGTGCTGTGCAGTTGTGGATGAAGACACTGTCAGGACGCAGAGGAATTATGAGTGTTCATGAGGAGTGTAATGCTGTGCACAAATGGACTGATGAGTTCCTTGGATGAATAAAAAGGAGAAAGCTAAGCAGAGATATGGGTTGGTATTGGCACTTACTGACTTGCCTACACATCTAAAAGCACATGTAGGAAAACCAGGAGAGCTCAGAGAAGGGTCATCTCTAAAAGGCACTTTACAGGGAGAAACTTAATGGTCTCAATCCATTTAGTTTGTCTGAAGATTGAGATGGTTTGAACACAATTTTGTAAGAATCTATGTGAGGAGATTATACTTCCATGTCTATTTACTTAAGGGCATGTTTATATACAGGGCTCTTAAACCTAGCAGGCAAAGCCATAAAAAAGATTAAGGACAGGATGCCCTAATGTTTTTATGCAGGGAGCATAATTGACCCTCAGATGCTCCACCACAACTCCAAGCAAGCTGTTCCATCATGCAGCATTTCAAAGCCAGATTTCGATGACTCTTTAAAGAGCCATGGTGTAGCTAGAGGTAAAACCTCCTGCTAAGCCAACTAAAACAAGCAAACGCTCTGGGAGGTCTGAGCAATACCCAGTGCTGGGTCTCTCAGAGCAGATTCCCTTCCACAGAGCAAGGAGCATCCATGGATGACCAGGGACTGTCCTCAAGCCTTGCCAAGGAGCAGGCTCGTTGAACACCAGCCTCCAACCGAAGTGCTGGGGAGGAAGACGGGGCCAGCCAGGCAGCAGCTGATTGCCCAGGAGATGCAGCAATTCAGGCCACCCATCCTTGCATCTGCAGGCAGAGCCCACCAAGGGCATCGGGGAGAAACAGGCTCTGCTCCTCTCCCCCCTCACCTCCCATTCCCTTTATTTTCCCCTGCCTTGTTGCTGGGTAACTCTGTTTGCCCAGCATGAAATGTCTGTTTTCAGAAGAACTCAAAGCCAAAGCGTTTCTTCTTCAAACATAAGAAATGATTAATCAGAAACTTTGCTTGCTTTTTTTGTTTAGTTTTTCTGTATAACTGCAGCCGGTAGGAAAAAAAAGAATGGAATAGGCTTCAAAACTTTTGACTACAAACATGAACAGATCTTTTTGCCTCTCTTGCCTAACCTCACCTTAAAATTAAATCTGACTTTGAGGTTTCAAGGTGTCATAGGTGTGTAGCGCTTCAGACAAGCAGAGTGGGGTACTGGTGTGGTGCGCAGGGGAAGAGTCCTTCCCCCAGCCAGGCAGGGGTCCTTGCCCTGTTTCGATGCACAATCTTCCAGACCATGGGCTGATTTTCCTCTGGAGGGCAACCCACTTCTGCTGCTCCACTTGCGGCATTTGCAAATGCTCAGAGGTTTCTCTACATTAAGCATCAAGCCCTCCGCAAAGCCAGGGGAAGCTTCGATTTCTCCCTTCTTTCACGTCACAGAGCCTGCTCAGGGGGCTTATTGCAGCCTTAAAGATAGCTTGAAAAAATGGACATCAAGTAAGACCTCCCAGTGCTTTCTTCTGAGAACAGGTCACCTCTCTGCAGGGATGGGTATGGGAGCCAGCAGCATCTCTGCCTCGTACGCTGCCTTCAGGGACCTGGACTTTCCCTGGCAGATTTTTCTTTCCCAAGTGCAGATCAGATTAAACTGTTATCTCAATCTAAAATGCAACGGATTTCTCTTCTGGCTGCCGCAGCCCACGTCAGAAGCAGATATTATAGCACAACACAGCCTGTGAAACGCTAATCAGACACCTAACGGGAAACGCTTGGAATAATGAGCTGAAAAAAAGCTCTGAGATTCATTCCCCGTGGCAAAGGGGAAGCTGGAGAGAAGACAATTTGCCATGGTCCAGGAAAGTGCTGTATCCCTCAAAAAGAGAGATGTGAAGCAGTCTTAAGCCTATCTTCTGAAAATTACTTAGCACGCACGAAAAACATTTAAAATGGGGGTGATGGGATTTTTCATAAAGCAGTGGGTCGCCGCCTCACTTTTATTTGTGTGTATAAATAAGAGTGTATAAGGAAGAGCATATAAATAAGAGCGAAGAATTCAGAAGTCACAGGGATGCAGTTCTGCGCCTTAACCCAGGGAAGCATCACCATGTGCAGGCTGCGATGAATTCACAGCGGTGGCCACCCGGAGCTTTGGGCTAAGTCCTTCTCCTCTCCCTCTGCTCCTTCTGCCTTGAAGCTGCGCCCTGCCCCGACCGGCGCTCCTGCCGCCAGCCATTGCCATTGCGCTCAGGCTTCACCGCGGCGTTCATCAAAGAGCAGGCTGGTGATGGATGCGATCTCATTGATCTCATGCAGACTCTGGTGAGAAATACATAATACATGATCCTGGATTTAGGCATAGCAAGCTGAATCACTGCTTCTTCCCCACAACGTTTTAAAGCCTCTCTTCAGCTGTACGGGACCTTGGGTCGGATCAGGCGTGGCTGGATTTGCTGGCTTACACCAGCTGCAGATAAGCGATGGTCGGGCTTCGTCTTCCGCCTCCAAGGCTAGGCAGCACGGGACCGCACTCAGAAAACGCACGTGATTTATTGCACCTCCCTGCAGGGAGAGAAGCACCAAAGGGAAACGTGATTGACATCAATGTACATAACTCGCCAAATCCTTTCATCTTGGTGCTGATGTTAGCAGCTCCCTGGTTGCAAACCCTGCTTGGAGGTTCTCCATGGGACGACTTCTCCTACGTATGCCAAGCCTGGACTGCAACCAGCTCCCACAAATAAATGGCTAAAAACTGGGTGAAATGAGAGGCAGCCTTTTTCTCAATACCTCATGCTTAAAAGTGCTGATTTTAATCAGTCTCTGCCTGTGGGGGAAGGATGGAGGCCAGGGGAACCGGTGTTCCCCCTCTGTCCTCTACCCCACTTTCCTGGCTGGCCAAGGGCAGGCGTGGGCACCGGCCAGCTCTGGGCAGCACGGCTTGGTCCTCCCTCGGGATTTACTCCTCCGAGCAGCTGCCGTGGCTTTTTGCTGCCGCCCAATCACGCTTGATTAGTTCCTGGAAATACGGAGCAATATTTCCATTGCCATTTATTACAGTCACTGAGACATAAATTCAGGAGGAAAGGAACAACAGGGTGCTGCAGGAAAAGGCTTTCAGAAGGAGGAGGGGGTAGAAAAGAGAAGAGAACCCTCTCCATTTATTAGCTTAGAAAAGCTTATTGTAACTTTACGCTGTCGAGGATCCACGCCTACCTAGAGAGCCATTCGGAAGGCTGCTGCTGGGAAGCAGTCCTGAAGAAAAGAAATCGGATGGCAGAGCAGAAAATAGGGGAGCGGGACAGGCACGGCACAGCAGCGCGTGCCGAGAAAGGGCTAACAGGAGGAGAAGAGCTAATTGCGCTCGGAGTGGATTTAGCCACTCTCTTTGCTCTCGCAGGATGCGTTGCTCTTTGCTCTCCCTCGGAGAGAGATGGAGAGGAGATGTACTTCTGAATATTGAAAATCAATGCCTCTGTGGGTATTTCGAGAATTACTCCCAGGTAATACGTGTCAGTATTGCATCAGATAACGGAGCAAAGTGTAGCAAGAGTTGAGGTTTGCTGCTGCGGCTCCAGGATGCCCACCTGGACCACATGCCTCACCCAGAAGCAGCATCCCACCTTGGCAGCAGCGTCTTTATCATTGCACAGACGCCTGCTAGAGCAGGAAAAGCAGTTCTTCAGGAGGAGGAGGAGGCACTTCACTGGCACTTGGTTAAATTCACACCGAAACCAGCCTGTGGGTGGCTGCTTGAATCCTTGCCAGTGGGAAAGAAGGCGAAAAAAAAAAAATTATTTCTTTGCAAGTGACCTTTTTCTCTTGCGTTTATCTTCATTTTCAGTGTTGTTCTTGATCAGCCAAAGAAGGCAAAAGGAAGGGAAAATTAGTTTAATTAAAATTCGGCTGAAAAGGAAAATATATTGGTCAGAAATTATATCCTAGCGTAAATGTCCAACACATCTCACTTTGCAAGGCCAGGAGGTGAATGGTCCCCCTGCAATCCATGTGAAAGCTCTGAAAACAGAGAGACACCTGGATGAGGGAGCCCTGTAACAGACTGAGACGATTTTGGTGTGCTTTGCCGGGTGAGTCACGTCTGTGTGAGAGACGAAAGCTGCTCAGGACATCACGGGGACTTTGTAGCTGTGCATTTCCAGCACGCATACGCTGTGCTGGCCATCCCACTGGAGGCCAGAAGAGCATTTCCATGCTCCAAAATCATCTTCTCCACGGGATCCAGCCGGGCAGGGCAAGGACTGAAGTGTGTTGATTGCTTTGTGCCAACAGACTTAGGCAGTGAAAAACCGTAGGGGTTTTGCTCAATAACACGCACGAAGGGGAAAAAAAGCTATGAATTTAAAGTTATTTGTGATGGAAGCGTTGAGCTCCTTCTGCCAGGCTGGATCTTCAGGCAGGTACAAGTGTGATGGACACACTCTCCCGCTACTTCAGCAGCAGCAAAGGTCAGGGATGAGGAGTGTCCTGCAGAAGGGACATGTCTGGGAGCAGCTCCCAAAACCTCGACAGCCAGTCCTTGGTACATTAGATTTAAGCACAGGGTTGCAGCCAGATAATGCATGTAGGGGGAGATGGATGCGAGGATGGAAACTGCTCCAGCCACCAAGAATACCTCTGCGGAGCTGCAGCCAGGTCCTGGAGGGGCTGAGTTAAAGGATGGGGCTGGAGACGCTGAGGTTTTCATGGTCTGACTGAGGATGAGCCATGTGGCAACCGAGTGGCTTAAGACATGTGCAAGTAGCATGGAGTCTTGGCACGTCCTCCTTCCCTCGCCACGGACAGCGGTGGGGAGAAATGACCATGGAGCCAGGGCCAGGGAGGAGGGCGAAGGAAGGAGCCAGCGTGGATTATAAATATCCTCCAAAAGCTCAGTAGGAAGGTGTGACTCTCCAACTAGATGAGCAGCGATTAGAAGTGAAGCAGGAAACATGATGAGGATGGTGATGCCGATGGAGTAAACCTGCGCTCGGGTGGCTATCGCCATGTGTCAGAGTCTTACCTTCGATGTCTCAGCGGCTCAAAACATCCCAAGGCGCCAAGAGCCTGAATTTGAGGTTCAGCTTACACAGAAAGGCTATGTGCACAGTGCAGATGGGAAAAAGCAGGTGGGGTGAGGGATGCCTGCCTGCGCTGCCCGGCACAGTGGCCTCTGGCAAGGGACACCAGAGCTAGATGTGCAAAGCATTAATTGCCTGTGGCCTGCGGCATCCCAGGAGTCAGGGTTTCTAACGGAGGAAAAAGTCTTTTAAGCCAACTATCTAATTGGGAGAGGTGGGGGAAACGGATGTGGTCAGCCAGATCCTGCCACAGAAATAGGTCTGGGGTGGCTGAGGTGGTAATTGGTGATGATTTTAACAGTGTGCCTGAGCCCCGCAGGAGAAGCTTCTCTGCTTCAGAGAAGATGAGCCTTGACACGGGTTTCTAACCAGGCCAGGCAAAAACACCGCAGTGAGAAATGCAATCAAATATAATCCTGCTAGTGTCAGCATCCCATCGGGAAGACGGTGTCAAAGGGAATAGGGCTGAGACACTTAGAAAGCCCGGGCTGTTCTGGTGCGTGGTAGAGCATGGGGCATCTCACAGGGCTGGGCAGGGAAGACAGGCATGCCCAGGCTGCGGGCAGGGCGATGGTTGGCATCAGCAGGCAGCGCCTCTGAACCTCCAGGGCCACCTTTCCCCTGGGTTTTGAGCTTGGCAGGACAGATGGCTCCGTGGCTACAGCCAAAACTCATTTGTTCTGAGAGCTGAGGTCAGACCCTCTGTGGGAACGAGCCAGCCTGCAGATAATGTCTCGGGCCGCTGTGAAGGGCTGAGGCTGATTTACCAGCTTCCCTGTGAATTTAGTAACTTAGCGTTAACAAGCACAAATGGAGGCTCAAACCATGAACGCGGGCAAGCGGATGACAGGTCTCCCCTCCCTCCGCAGAAGCAGAAGTCTCTTGTGGCTGCAATGTTGCCTGAAATGAGTTTTTCCCTGTTTTAAAGGATTTGCATTTGGGGATGCACTTGGGGAACCCCAAAACCAGCGCAGATCTCCCCAGTGCTGCCCCTCTGGCCCTCAGGGAGCTCACAGGGAGAAGGGTCCGGCTCGAACAGCACCCAGAGGATGCCCCGAGAGGGCTCCGGGGGTGTTCTGTGCTAAATAACACGTCAGCGCCGAAGTTAAGCACGCACCAAATAATTCATAAGAAGAAATGAATTATTAAATAACTTCTCGTTATTGCCATTCTAATTACACACCATTAATTTCATACCTAAAAGGTGCTGCAATATTCTTGCTGAATCACATCTTGCTGGTCTCGAGTTTGAGGGTTTCAATAATGCCTGTGGGGTTGGGAGATGAAAGCAAAGCTGGGGGGGACCCAGGGCGAGCGTTTCAGGGGCAGGTCTGCAGTTTCACCATCCGCTTTGCAGCAAAACAAAGTAATTTCCAAAATCCCCTTTCCCCAAACCCCGGGGCAATTTCCAACCCCCCAAATCACTCTGCTTTTCTCTCTTACTGTATACAACTAATATATATTTTAACAGGAGAGGCAGCCTGGAAGCCAGAGGGTCGTTCTGCAGGACAAGGATCAGTTTGTAGGAAACCAAACCTTGTCCAAAGGGTCCCACGGTGCCCGGCTATACCTGCAGAGCAGTGATACTGCCGGCAATGCTTCATCAGGCCCAGGAAACTGCATTTGCCGGGAGAGCCACCACGCTGGGACCTCTCCAGGCAGCTCCCCGTGGTGGACTGTGTGCTTTGGCAGCTGCCCCAGCGTCGCCCGGGGTCCCCGAGGAGCGCTGCTAACGTGCTCCGCGCAGGTCCCTGTTGCGGAGAGAAGAAAGGATCATTCCGGGGAAATGGCAGTTTTGCCTGATTTGTGGGAGTTTCCATGTGCTTTTATGGCAGCCCATAAAATGGATCATCTGTCTTAAAAGAGACGGGCAGGTAACCGTGAGCTCGGCTGAGGTCTGCCTTGCATACCGGTGCCTGCTGGGGAGCGCAGGAGGACCCGGGGGGAGGCTCCAAGCCATCGGCCTCATCCAGACCGCGTCACTGCTGCATTTTCACCAGCAGATTGAGTTATCTGGGGACTTTTCGGAAAAAAAGTGGCTGGGCGGCGGGGGGGGATGCTCCATTCTCCTTATGAGAGCAGGAGACAGCCACAACTCTATTTTCAGCTGAGGTTTCCAAGGCACTTGTTTACCAGCACTGCCAACGAAATCTGTTATCGCATCGGCACTGCTGACAGCTCTGTTTGGAGCTGGCTTTTCAGGGAAAGCACCTCAAGAGCACTGGAGGCGATGCCGGGGCTTTGTAGGAAGGACATGGCAGCTGCGTGCACTTGCCCACCCCTGAAACCCATTATTCACCACCCCAGCACAGGGACCCCGCTCTCCTTACCCTTGCTGGCATGAAACCAGCCCCTGCTGACTGGTGCTGGGGGGTCAGTGTGTCCCCTTGGGGTGCTGCCTGCTCTGGGAGCAGGACCTGGGCTCTCCCCGCCGGAGAGCAGTCCCTGGCAGCTGGGTCCTTACGTGCCATCGGCGGGGTTATGTGCCTGGGGGTGGGTGGCTGGTGCCACGATGATGCCAGCATCCCTGCTCAGCATCGCCCTCTGCGCCTGTCTCTTCAGCCAGGTCCAAACCTGCCGCATTTGTGCCTGATCGTCTTGCCACGCCTGGGATGTGCAAGGGCTCAGGAGAGGCCCTCCTGGGGACTGTGGTGTTATATCTGCTGTGCTCCTCTCAGCTAGTCATTAGGTAACTAACTGGAAAGCCACTTGGGTTTGCCTGGATGAATTTATTTATTGCACACCCATCCTGCTGGTTTCTCCCAGGCCTGCAAGCCGTGAACAGCTTCTCCCAAGCAGTGATGCAAGTGGCCGGCATCCTCAGGAGCCGCACCAGGAGACACTCAGCTGCTCAGCAGAGCAGCGAGCAGCGCCAGGACGGGCACAACCACCTTCTCCAATGCCCATTTGCAGGGTAGCATCCCTGTAGGGTTCCTGTCCTGTGCTACAGCTGCTGCTGTTACTGCCGGGACCCCCCATCCCATGCAGCCCGACTGCCCCATGCCACAGGACAACCCCGGGAGCCGGCGTGCTGTCACCCTGGAAGCAGCCTGGGACATCCAGCCCTGGTCCAGCCGGGTTCTCCATCCCCGCAGACCTGCCATGGGCACCCAGGGGAGCGAGGGTACGCTTCTCCCCGCAGACGGGGAGATCAGCCAGGGGGCTGCGAGGTTCCATCCAGTCCTGCCATTGGAGGCAGGGTGGGGGAGGTGATTTGGGGAGCGCCGTGTGAAGTTTCCAGCCTCACGTCAGTCTCCCATCAATTTCCTGAAGTAATGAAGAGGTAATTAAATTTTGCAGTGGAAGGGAAGCTTCACCGATGGCAAGAGCATATTGAAGCTCCCGATCTCATCAGGGGAAATGCTAGGCTCCAAATTAAATGCATTTACTGTTTCATGTACCCTTGCTTACAATCGTTGTAATGAATCTGGGAATTAATTGTTTGCCCATTTAAAACAAGTCCCCTTTTGCACCGTGCCGTGCTCCCCTCCTCCCAGCCCTCCATAATTTGATATTCTGGTTAGAAAACAAATTGGCATTCATTGGAAAATCAATCTTTTCATTGTTTAACTCTCATTTCTCCAGGGAACGTGTGGGAATGGAATTACATCCTCTGATATGAACCCTCTCTGAATGCCTAATTGCGGCTGGGGAGCAGAGAGGCTGCCCCCATCGCAGGAGCCATCGGGACCCCGCGCCGGTAGCATCCATGGTGCTGCCTAAGGAGGAGCGCCGTGTCGGTCCACACCGCAGAGTATCAGCCAGTTGCCCTGGTAATGAGCCCAATAATAGAGTCTGTCATTTATTAGCTGGGATAAAATGGGAAGTGCTTGTTGCGGCGGGGGAGATGACAACAAACAGTGCGAAGAAAAGCCTGAAGACACACCGTATTGTGTTTATTCAGGCTGAAGAGAGGAAGAACAAACAAAATATGTCCTTTCGTGCTGGTTTGAGAAGAGCTCGGCTCCTGCGCTTCCGCATCCCGACACGCTGCTGCTCCTGCAGCACTCGGCCTCGGGCCACCAGGGTCCCCAGGGACGGGGGCTGGCGGGTCCCCAAGGTGCTCTCACAGCCTGCGCCAGCCGTCGCCTTTGCACAAGGACAGAGCAGTACCCGCTCAGGACTTTGCTTTTTTGTTGTAAGAGGGCACTTTCTAAGCACACCAGGCAGCTGGCCTGGCAACGATGCTTTTGCTTCCCATGGAGACACTTGCTGCTGAAATAAACTGCTACTTTAATGGGTAACATTGTTTGTCTTTTACACTTACCGCAGGAAAATGAATAGCCACTTTTATGCAAAAAGGTTTTTACTGCGATATCAGAAAGCGCTAATGAATATACAGGACTGAATTATACGGTACCCCGTGAGTCAAAACTCCCAGACAGAGATTTACAGCAAAACGAGTAGCAGTCGAAGATAAAAGGCTGCAACCAAAGCGGGTCATATAATTAATCAGGGACAATAAATTTCTGAAAAAATTGAACTGTCAGTCCCTTTCATCCGGATGCCCAGCTCCGTTTCAAAGTTAAATAACTTGCAGTTGCAAAGAGTTAATGCAGCAGATAAAGCACCACCACAAAAGCAGCTTCTGCGTTTGCAAGGCAGGAGGTTTCCCCCCACCCCGACCCAGCCGGTGTGCGCCAGTGTGCGCTGGGCAGGCTCTGGGGAGCCCCCGGAGCATCACCCCCTCCCCCGGCAAGGGCACGGGCAGCGGAGGGGCTCCCTGCCCACCTGCCAGAGGTGCAAACCTCTGCCAGCAACGTGCCCCCTGCCAAATCGAAAGGTCCCATCACTTGGCTCCACGGGACAACACTGTGCTTGTCCGCGAGCCCGGGGCATGCGTTTGTCCCCCCCAGCTGGGCTGTTGCTCGCTCACTCACTTTGCCTCTTCCCCTCCCTCTCTCCGTTCACAAATTAGCAACAAACGCGTTCCAGGTTGTACTAATTAGTTGTCTGGAAGATTTCAAGGGACCGTTTGGGTGAGCATATGCTGCCGCCGGGAGCTGGCTCTGCCAGGCTGCCTCCCCACCACTGCCTGGCAGCCACCCCACAGCCACCCCGGGGGCACCCACTGCCCACTGGTGTCCCCCGTGGGGCACCTGCCCAATGCAGCAGTCCATCCGCTCCTCCTTACGGCCCTGGCAGGCCAGGAGGGAAGATTTGGGGTCCCCAAAGTTGGGCATACAAGGTGCGGTCATGCTGCCGGCATCCTTTTGCACTGGGGAGGGGGGTCCAGCTCCCCACAGCCAGCCTGCCCCTCACCTGTTTTGGCTCCAGTGTGTGTTTGGCACGGGGGAACATCAGTGGCGGTGCCGTGAAAGATGGCATGTCGCTCTCCGCAGCACCGTAATCGCATTTCCTCCCTTTTCTCATATTCTCACTTAGCAACACTATATGAGCATCTTTGTCAGGCACATATTAGGAACCATTCTTCATAAAAAATTAAGGGCTGTGGAAATAAAGTGACCTCTCCGAGGGCTTCAATTACACTGTAAGGTAATTGTGTCTTCCCAGGTCTCCATCACAGTGTTTGGGAGTCTTCAGCAACAATTTATGTATTTATTACAGTTTAAGCATCCTTAGCCCTCAGCTCTTTCCAGTAATGAAAATATATAGTACAAATCCCGGCAAATACAGACTGAGCCGTGTGTAAAATATGACACCAATCCTCCCGGCCACCGCACCGCAAAGAGACATGGCAGTAACTCCCCTACACCCTCACAGGGCTGAAAAGCCGGGCCCGTGTGCCGGGCACCGTGAGACCTCCATAGGGTGTGTATAGGTGGCAGGACAAGGGGAACCACAGCAAAGGATTGAGGCTAAAACTGTCCCGACTGGGACCGGTAACAGTGCAAGGTAGAAAGCCTTTCCTGGGGACGAAAAAAAAAAAATACAAATTTATTATTGTTCTTGGCACTAAAAGTTGCTTGGAGTTGAGGCAGAAAGGCAAAGCGGGATTTATTTTATTAATTTATTTTTTTTCTCTGCAAAGCCTTTTTTTTGTGTGCAAACCTTTTTTTTTTTTTTTTGCAGGTAAGGGCTGCGGAGGCTGGAGACAGGTTCAGCTTGTGATGCACCAGGGGAGCACCCCCTGGGGCCAGGTAAGGCTGTCTCCAGCTATAAAGGGAGCGGGGGCTGAGGTTCCCTCTGCCCAGGGGTTTGCCCAAATCAGAGCCAGGACAGCAAGGCTTTACTTCACCTCTTGTAGGTGCTGTGGATGGGATGCAGGTGAACCCCAGCCCTTGCAGCCGTGCTCCAAAGCTGTCATGTGTTTCAATGTGAGCTGGTGGATCCGGCAAGGGCAGCCACTGTGAAAGGAGAAGAAATGCTGTAAAAAAACAAGGTAATTTGGGTCCTTCCCCTGCCATCCCCAGCCTTGAAGGGGTCTGGGCGTGTTGGCAGGGAAAAGTAGTCTGAAGGGACCAGACTTTCTTTCCCCCTCGGCTCTGAGGAGCAGGTCCTCCTGAACTGCTCAGCAACAGCAGAAGTCTGTGCTGAAGATGCAACAAAAAAAAGCGCCTTGTAAGATGTCATTGGAATAAGGAAAGACAAAAAGCAAACTTTTTTTTTTTCTTGTCAGAAAGACACCAAGTCCTACACCTTGGGTGAGAAAGAGATGATTTAACAAGAAAAAGATGTCACTAAATCCCTGAGCTATAAATCACTCTTCTTGCAATCTTGCAGCAAAAATACTTAACAGCCGTTCTGTGCAGTATCAGGGCAGGAGCCTGTGTTGGGGATTTGTCCTGGTTTGTGTGACACAGGGCTAATTTCTCTTCTAATACTTGGGAAGATGGCACTTTTAGAAGACTCTGGTGTCTGAATTTGTGAAAATATTTACTTTATAGCCAGCTATGGTATGTGGGTTTCAATGTCTCTGTGTTTTCGAGCTCGCTGGGTGATGAGATGAGGAGGAGCGAGACCTGAGCACTTGACCTAAGCTGGCCAACAGGATTATTTCATACCATCAACGTCACATTCAATATACATTAGAAAGTTTGCTGTGAAGTGCTCTCTCTCCCTTGATGGCTGCCATCCTGAGAACTTCTTGCCCCGGTGCCAGACCCGTGAGCCCTTCCCTTCCTGCAGAAGCCGTCACGCTTGCAGTGTCTGACATTTGCTGCCCAGTGCTGGGGGTGCACAGCTTCCTAGCGGTAGAATTGGCTGGGTATAATCTTTGTATATTTTGTGTTGGTATCGGGATCAATATGGGTTCTTTAGTGTTATTTGTGTTAATCACCTAATCTTATTCTATTAAATCTGTTTATATTTCAACCTACCGGGTTTCCTTGTTTTTTCCCTGATTCTTCTTCCCAGGTGGGGAGGTGTCATCAGGTGAGAGAAGGATTGTCTAAACGACAATAAATTGTTATGGGTTTCTCAAACCGTAACAGGATTGCAGCTGATCTAGGGTAAATGGGCAAACAGGGCCTGGCCACTTGTTTTAGAGTTGTAGGAGAAATATCCAGCAGCTGGGAAATATCTCCCGCCCTTGCTGTGTTACAGGCTGACACCATGAAGACAGTGCGATCGGCATTAAATGTTCCTGAAAGCCTCCAGGACTATCTGCTGGGGGCACCTTGGGAGAACAGTGCTGTAATAAAAACCTTTTAGTCATTCATTCATGTAGCATCATCATGCAATTTAGGATTTTTCTTTTTTTTTTTTTTTCAAATAAAAACAAAGAAGAAAAAAGCCAAAAGTCTGCTGAGTTAAAGCAGCGATCAGCACCTACTCCCAGCAACCTCCCTCGCACAGGATCCAGATGGTGATGCTGTGGGGAAGCCTCTGATGGGGATGTGGGTGACCATGCTGAGTGTCAGGCAAATTTCCCAAGGGTTCACAAGGACATTTCCTGATATAAAATCTGTTAAGCCGGATGCAAGAGGATGCCGCGATGATTTAATTGCTGAAGAAGGGGTAATTGCTTAGGGAGTAGTGACCATGATCTGGTTATAGTCTGTGCAAGCAAACAGAGGGCAGCCCCAGCCAGTAACACAGCTACCAGGTGTTTCAAAAGTGCTGGCATAAATCAGGGGAAAGTACCAGCAAAACTGACAGGGTGGAAAAAAACCCAATAATTAAATGATTGTGAATGGAAAGTTAAAGAGCTCTTTAAGAAGTGTTTGAGAAACAGTGAAGGAAACAATTTTGCCAGAAGTTTAGCCTGACAGATGTTAAAAATAAGAAAACAATAGCTGGAAAACAAGGAAGGGAAAGGTGTCTGTGAAAAAGCAGCTATGAGAAGCGCAGGAAATTGGGGTGAGAAGGAAAGTAATAAGAAGGTTTTCAATGTTGGTATAGAAGCTGCTGTTCCAAGGAGGAGAATTTAAACAGAGTTAGAAAAGAGAAAGGGGATCCTCCTGTGGGCGGGAAAGGCTCACAATTTGGAAGGGGCTGGGAGGTGTGATTGAAAGAAGGAGGGCTTGCATTTATACCAGCTGAAGATGATGGATGCTCTCTCTCCTATTTGCACTAAAGAGGCATATTTTAAAATTGGCTGACCTACCTAGCTGCCTCTCCAGAGCCTGCAGTGTTGCCTGGGTGACTCCTGGCCCATGGTTAGCGGCTGAACCAGACCAGAGCCGCTGTCTTCCCCTGGCTGAAAACAGATGGAAACTGTGGGTCCACAGACACCGTTCAGGAATTGATGGGGACCATGCCCAAGCCACAGTGATGCCACCACCCTCCTGCCCTCTGCTTCCCATGGCTTTTGCAGGGCTGATCTCCCAGGAGGACACGTTACGGTAGTGATGAGAGCAGCTGTGTGTCCACTGCTCCCCAATGTCTGCAGACTGGGCAGGAAGGGGCCAAAAGCAGTTTGTCCACCCCAGCCTCGGCGTGCTGGCTCTTAGGCACCACGTGTGGCCTTGACGCTGACTTGCTGGACCTGAGTTCAACTTCTGCTTCAAGAGTAAACGAAGGCGGCTCTCAGGTCTATAGCAACTGGGTGACACTGGGTGCAGTAGGCAATGTCCCCTGGGGAAAGGCCAGCCGGTTCAGCAGAGCAGCAGCATCATCCCTGCCTGGAGAGGCAGGATGGGCTGTTTCAGGAGCATTGCTGCTCGCCCACCCTCTTCCAGGCAGCTTTGCTCATCCAAGGGAAGCCACTGTTTTGGTAAGTGACTGCTCAGTATTTCACTGCCCTTTCCCCCATGCCAGTTTTCTGGAATAAAGTACCACAGAAACCCTTTGCCCCGATTTTCATGTTCAGCTTAGCATCAAAAAGCAGATCTGCCGCCGAGCCGGAGCACAATTTGGAGAGCTGCCGGCACGGCTGAGGGCATCACCTCCTAATTGCAGTCGGGTGACCTCTTGGGTTGACTGCTTTGCCATCGGACCAAAAAGACTTGATCACGTTTTACTTTTGGTTTTAATCTTTCCATCTTGATCCCAAGGAGAGCAGCTGGGAGTTAATGAGTGGCATTTGTTTCCCAAACCCTGCCAGTGCCACAGCGGTGACGGTGTAATTATCTCGAGCTGGACATTAACCTACATACAAGCCTGGTCTCACTGCTTCATTCCCTTGTTTTTATTGATCCTTTTTTTTTTTTTTTTTGACTTGTTCTTGCTTCCTCTTTTTAAAGACTTCTAAATTTATGGCCAGCTCAAAGGGAGCACTGCTGCTGTAATGAAAAAATATAGCGGTTTGGTGCTGTAACTTTCTGGCTGTTTTCTTGGGCCTTCATTACATTTGTTTTCATCTCAACACCATTTCCGCATAACTGTTGCAAACAATATTGTATTAGCCTTAATTTTGACCTTGCCGCAATTTCTACCAGAAAATTGTTTCGGCTCGGAAATGGCCAGATTTACTCTTCCGGCCGCTGAAAATAAGTCTGCAAGGTTGAAAAAGATGTCAAAAGCAGGCAGTAAAGATCACTTTAAATGATAACAGTTGTACTTGAAGCAAAAATAATATACAAAGCTTTCATCTAGCAATTTTCATCCTTGGACAGCAAAGTGCTTTACAGCCGAGTTCACTGTCAGCAGCCCTGTTTTTAAAGGTGAGCAGAAAAATGGCTTTTGCTTTCTTTGCTGTGTTCCTCTACCTGAAACCAACTTGTTAATCTGAGACTCGCCGGCTCTCCTGCTCCCCCAGGACATGACCGTGCCTGTCTGGTTGAGCAAAGACATTCGCAGCGACTACCCCACGGTACCTGTGGGGTCCTGTACCGAGGCCAAAAAGAGGTTTGCTCTTGCCTGATTAGCTGAATCCTCCTTTTTTTTTTTGTCTTTGTCTTCCCATTGAACATAGAGAGTTGGCTTTAGTCTAGGGGCGGGGGGTAATGCAGCTGTTTGGATTTTGCGCCATGTTGGCTCGTCCTTGTGCTGCAGAAGTGGCTGGAGCCAAGGTCTCAGTACCCCACCAAAACATGTGCTGTATCCTCTGGTCCCCGGGTGTGTGGCCATACCATGGCATGGTCTGAGCCAAACCTTGGCCCAGGACAAGGTAAACCCCGATGATGGTGCAAATATATCCTGAACGTCCCCAAACTCATCAGAGCAGCTCTATATGCAAAAAAAGATGCATCCCGTAAGAGCAAGTACCAAGACCGGGCACGGACACCTCAAACTGGCTTCACCCTCAGTATGGGCATCCCTCAGCTGCTGCCATGTCTGAAGGCAAAACACGTCTCCTTGTTCGGAACAGGGCAGCACCAACATGCTGAGAGGGGGCTGAAATAAGAGTCAAAATGGCAACCTCCTGCTCCCTAGGACTTTGTTCCGTGGGGGCATGGGGTACTGTGGGGCTTTGCTGCAGCTCCCCGTGCAACATCCCAGAACGTTTCATCTCTGTGGGCGAGTGTGGCTTGTTAAATAAACCTCCGTGTCTCACATTAATAGTTCCGGAGAGCCTATTCCTTCTCTTTGTGTCCCTGGGGATGAGGACTAATTGGGATAAGACGCTCACTGCTGAGTTAAAGGTGCCACTGCTGGGAGGTCTCCGTTGCCCCGGGGGTGGCTGCTCTTCACCCCAGAAATGCCGGCTGCAAAACGCAGGTGCCTTTGAAGGTCCGATGCATGGGGAAACACAGGCAGGGCACAGCCCTGTGCTGCTGCCCACCGGCTCCTACCTCTGCACGTAGGTGTGGGGGTCCCACGGGGGACAGCGGGGACCCTCCTCACCCCACAGCTTGGCTGGGCAGCTGCACGTGGTGCCTGCAAAGCACCAATACCGAATACTCTGGCTGCCTGCTGGGGAGAGGAAAGCTTGCTATCGGGCACTTTCTCCTTATTTCTGAGCTGAACTGCGTGCTCAGTTTAATCGAGTGGTTTTCCTGAGCGCTGCGGCAAGCGGGGTGGGTTTTCCCTGAGCCAAGCGCTGCCTGATGGCACCCTGCCACCTACCCACTGGTTTTTCTCACACCTGCCTTGCACCCTTTCTGCAGACAAAAGCGTCTGAGCGAGTCCTGAGAGGCACCAGAAGTGCCCGCTGAAATAGCTGCACAGCGTCTGTCTCTAATCCCGTCAGCTGGCCAAGAGACAAGAGGTTGCACCTCCGGCCGGGCTCGTGCTGGGCTTTACCTTCGCACCTCCTCACTGCGATGGAAATGCTGGCACCGCAGAGTTTGCTGCCGGGTAAAGCTCAGCAAGGAAACCATTCCTGCTGGAAGTTTAATTGCAGCCATTAAGCCTTTAATCTAACCGTGGTCTGTATCTCTAAATGGCGATGCCGTCCCTGAAGAACAGGCATACATCCACATACCCGCTCGCTGCTTGTTTAGCATTGTGTTTACGGCTATTTTCAGTGAACCAGAAGCAGGTAGTTACGCACTTATTTGGCCATAAAATTCATTTAAAAATAAAAATAAAAATAAAAAACTCACACAAAAGCAAACCTATTCATCCTTGAAAAATACACCCACACCCCCCCCCCCGCCCCCAGCTGGCAGTTCCACCGACCGTGAGAGCCGTTTGCGGCTGGCTGCCCCTGCCTGGTTGTCTGCTGTCACGGCCCCATCACCTGAACCCACGCAGGACACAGAGCTACACACACACACACACAGACCCCACCAGCTCGGTCCCCTCCCTGCCGCTGCAGCCGAGTCCTGGCTCCAGCCCGGGGCCACTCTGCAGGGTGTACAGGAGCCTGCAGGTGAGTGGGAAAAGGCCGTCAGTGTAGCGTGCTCTGTTCTCTCTAATTAGCACAGACCAGCCTCGCCTGACCGAACTGCTCCCCTTCCCGTGCTTGTGACAGTGACTTCACCTAGCTGCCCCATCACGCTGCGTGTGGTCCCTCCAACACGCTCACAGCAATTGTCAGTCCCAGAACTCAGGATTAACACATGTTCCAGGCCTTAACAGTAACGGGATAGGTTGCATGGTGATAAAAAAAGAAGGACCAGCGTGGGTCAGCTGGTGGGGCTGGGGAAGAAGATGATGGTGACCAGCACGGGCTCCTTTGCCAACGGAGGCTGCCAGTGCGACCGGGCTGCAGGTCCCTTCCTCTGGCTCCTCGCAGTCTTCATCAGCAAGGAAAAGCCCAGGAGGTCCCAGCAGAGCCCTCTGGAGCTCTGTGACAGGCACGAAGCCTCCCCACCGGGATGGACGGCTGCCAGAGACCCACCGGCTTTCCAGCCCACCTCAGGACCAGGGTTCAGGACTCCCAGCAGTAAAGCAGAAAGAGCTTTTATTTTCGTCCAGCTGAGTTTAAATGAGCTGTCCTGTGAGAAAACAGATGCTTAAAAAGTTACAGACAAACACGGACAAAGTGGGATACCCCCCAAAAGGCTGCTTTCAATAGAGACTGCATTTCATCTGGATGTCTTATTCCAGTAAAATCTTATCTGCAAGTTTCAGGGCTGCCTGGGAAATCTTGCTGCCTCACCAGGGAAAAGGATATTTAAAAAGGATTAAACCTGACAGTCTTATACCGAAAGTGGATTTTTAAGACATAACCAAAGATTCAAGAAGAAAAGGTTAGTGGGCTGTTGAAAATGCAACTGCATTTAGGCTAATAAAGCTTAATTTCTAGTTAGATATTAACAGACTGAATGTGATGAGCCACGCTGGCTGCTGGGCTGAGGTACTGAGGAAGGCAGGAAGATGCTGCGGCGGTGATGCAGAGGGAGGGGGAACCCCCCCCCCCCACCACCACCACCACCTCGCAGCACAGACTCCCGCTGGGCCACTCACCCCCAAACGCCGCTGAGGTCCTGGGGGAGCAGCAAGCACATTTCGGGGCAAACAAACAACAGCAGGCTCATGAAAGCGGGCATTAAGAAAGTGTTGGCCGGTGTATTTGCACCCCAGAGTTGAGAAAAATTTTGGCCTGAATTTAAAGCATATTAGACACCAAAGAGCCCACTTCTCCGTCTGGGTGGGAGGTCTTGTTCTTTACCCCATCCCACAGGAAAATTTTTGCATCGATGAGGGCTCACCTCACCCTATGGCTGTGGAGTCGCTCAAATCAATCAAACACATCGGCTCCTTGGCCATTACAGCTTGCTCCAATTAGCTGCAGCTTTAAAACAGAGCAAGGAAGATGTAAATTCTCCCGTCTATATTTCTCCCCAAATATTGAAATGACATTTCTGCCCGCTGAAAATAGGACCTTGGAAAACACTCTCTGGATACTTCATTTGCTGGAAAAAGAATTGACAGCCCAATTAATCTCGCAGCCTGTGACTTTTAAACCAGGGCTGTCAGCATAGGCGCTCTGGGACGAGAACAAGAGAGGCTGGATAAATATCACAAGATGCTGCTGTCCCAGAGACATGAAGCCTCTCCCCAGTGCCTTGCACCGTGCCCCGGTCTGCCCACCAGCCCCGAGGACGGCGTAACCGCCCGGCAGCCCCATGGGCTGCCCCGAGCTCAGCCCCGGCTCCGTGTCCCTTTGTGCACAGCTGGTGTGGACACGGCCGATGGGACGGGGAACCAGTGTCCCTGACCCAAATCAGCTCGGAACTCGCCTGGCGCAGTGCAGGCACCCAGCTGGGTGCGAGCCGAGCCGAGCTGTGCTGCACCACGCCGTGCCGCGGAGGCACCGGTGCTGTCGGCCACAGCTGCCGTCCCACACAGGGTGCCCACAGCCTGCAGCCAGCACAGAAAAGGCCCCCAGAAAAGGAAGCACTTTGCTTCCCATTTTCTTTTCTAGCTAATGATCCTGCTGTGCGATCGCCTCCCTCCTCTGCTGCTGATGCTCTCCAGAAATCCATCTCCTGTTTTCACCACGGGGAAGCCCGTGGCCGGGCGATTTTTGCACGGCGAGCTCTGTACCCCAGCCCTCCATTGCCTGTGAACCCCAACGCCCCTTGCCAAATAACTCTGCCGGGGCTTGTGAAAGGGCAGCCACCATCGAGCAAGCCCACCAAGCCACCAGTCATGGCAGCTGCAGCTCTCAGGAGCCGGATCCCCATCCCACATCTGCCCCCCAGCATGGATTTAGGGGCGCAGCTCGCACTGCCGCGCCTGGCACCGTGTCGGCCGTGCTTTGGGGAGATGAGGGCAGAGGGAGGCGGTGATGGCTTTGCAGGCAGCTGGACGCGTCTCATCTGTGTCCTTACCGGGTACAAACTGCTCCCACACAAATGGTCGGCTCAGCCTTTCAGTCCATTTTAGAGCGTTAATTACCTTGTTCCTCATTTTTGTTGTTATTATTCGCTTCCCTCAGGGTATCGAAACACCTCGGGCTACCAGCGCTGTTGTGGCAACAGCTTAAATCCTCTCTGACTCCTGCACTTAATCTTTGCCATGCAAAAGGCCTCAGCTGGGTATCAGTTTCCTTGCCCCCATCCCTGAAGTGCCAGAAGAAACAGCAGCGCTTTCAAACGCTGTTTTCTTCTTGCTGCTAGCTATCTCCTGATCTGCAGCTTGAATACACCACACTGTCTTCTCCTAGCCTTGATCCCGAGGCCGGATTAATGGGATTAACTTCCAGCTTTCTCTTTACAACCTTTCTCCCAAGAGCTGACTTAAGTAACGCGCAGTGGCATCCCTCAGCATCCCGTGCTGCACCCCGGCGGGCACCCGTGTCCCCTCGCATCCTTCCCTCGCAGCAGTTTCCAGGCCAGAAGATGCCTCAGGAGGACAGGAGGGTCCAAACCCGCAAACGCTGCCGAGGCAGGATCGCTGTGACCCGAGCCGTGTCAAGTGCCATCGAGAGCCTGGCAATCGCTGGGAGCTGCCCCTGCTGCTGCGTTGCCCCCCCTTTCCCGCCCGCAGCCTGTTTCTAAATTCACCGGGAAACGGAGCGGCTCATTCCAATGCAGACCGAAAATTCCCACCGCGGCCCACACCACAAACGAGTTAGACCTCTGCGCTGCCCCTAACGCACGGGGAAATTGCTTTTCGACTCGGCGCTAACAAAAAGCAGCCGTGCATCTCTTACCAATATCGAGTCCGTTTATAAAAAAACATGTTTTTGCTCCGCTCTAATTGCTTCAAATGAAGCAATTGCATTACGCTCCCCCCCCCTTCCCCTTCATTGTACCTCGCCGACAGACGCTCTCCACCAGCTCGCTAAGTTTGCCCTCAACATGAATTAGATCTCAGTGCTCAGGTGGTGGAAAAGTGGCTGCCCTGCCCGTCGTACCTTGCTGGGATGCAAACGGGCTCAAACAGGTTTCCCGAACCCCTAACACAGGCTGGCAGCAGGGGACCAGGAACCGACCAGGCTGGGCAGAAGTCCTCTTCCAGCTTCACCAGGGGGGTTATTTTAGGAAAGAGAGAGACCTTCTCTGCAAGGCAGGGATGCAGACACCCCTCCTTTGCTCACTCACGGCTCCTAACCAGGGCGTTCGGTGCTGTTTCTGCAGCCTGAGGCTCAGCCTGGCTCTGCTCCCGTCCCAGCAGGTTTCCAGGCAGGTCGGGGATACCTGGAGTCTTGCAAGCTCCGGACAGCCAGGTGTCACTTCTGTGCGAACCTAGCACTTAGGGTGAAAAGCAGAATAGATAGTCTTATAAAGCCGGCGCACTTAAATATGATACAAGTGAGGCCATAACTCACCTGGCCTTGCATTTCACATCATTTCTAATGACTTTTGTCATTAATAAGCAGCTTGTCACTTCCCTCTGCTCTCGGGCTGCCGCTGCAGAGCACAGGGCGTCCCTTCTGCAGGCGTTTACACCTGGGGGGACGCTCCCTTCCCGTGGGCAATGCCACTGCTCCGGGTTTATTCCCTCTCCTGCCACAATTTTCCCATGCAACATTTAGCAGCCAGCAAGGGACACGGGACTGAAGGGACCATTCTGCTTTGGGATGGCCCTGTGCCACCACGTCTGGGCCAACAGGCAGAGGAACTCACAGGTCCTCCCAGGACAGCACCACCGGGGATGGAGCGGGAACACCGCCCCAAACTGGGCTGCCCCGGGCTTTGCTACGGAAGAGCTGCGCAAAGGGGATCGCCGGGGCTGCGGCACCAGCAGGGTCGGCACTGCTGGTGCGATGGGCGCGGAAACCTCCAGGCTCTGGCCTGGCGCTGGTTGCTCCCCACGCCACAGCTCCCCATGTGTGCACACGCACGCACGCACGCACGCACAGTCCTCCTGCCTGCCTCGGGAATCTGCCCATTGCCATGGAAACGGCGGTGACATCAGGCACTGCTAACGTTACTCCAATGACTAATTGCGTTACCGACGGCAAGCCAAATTACTGAAACAATGCCCAGGCCCCAGAGATCTGTACCTAACATCCCAGGCAGATGCCAAAACGTGTCCTTCACCTGCAGGGATGCCAGGCAGGGCTGGAGGAGGACAGCTGGGGACCCTCGCCTGGGCTCAGATGTGGGGCACGGAGGGGCTCTTTTGGCTCCAACCTGCTTTTACTTGGAATCCTAATTTTCTGAGGATCCTTGAGAGCTGTTTTGTACCTGTTTAAGCTGCCTGGGTAGTGCCTCAAGGGCTGCTCCTGCTGGCACCTTGCTGAAGCAAGCCTGGTGGCATCATCACTGCACGGTGTGCAGGAGGAGACGCTGCGCAGCCAGGACAGGAGCCCGGGCACCCAAAGAGGGTGACCATGGACCAGTGGCATCTGCCACTGCAAAAACAGGGCCAGGCTGCTTTATTCCCCCTGCAGTTTTGTTAAATTTAGCAATTATTTCCCCAAAATCCATAAGGGCAGCCCGGGCACATTCCACCGTGATGGCACGGCAGGGAGGAGCATGGTACCAGGAGCCATCCTACAGCGCAGTGAGCGTCCAAGTCAGGGGATGCTGGTTATAACAATAATAATTAGTACATAATTTTTGAGATCTCATCAGACTTCAGAACAAGGAAAAACTCTGGGGAGAAGGCACTTCGCTACAACTGCTGATGTGAAACGCAGTCAGGACATTAGCTATTAATCTATTTTTCTGTTAAATAACAATTGCCATAAAAAGAACCCCAGTCAGAGACAACTCACAGGATGGGACGATGAAACCGTCTCAGCAGACAGCATCCGTGTGCAGGGCTGACCGCTTGCAGACTGCTTTTCTCAGTAATCTGCTGGATCCTGTAGCCATCTGGGAAAAAAAAAAAAAAAAAACAGGCCTGCTCTGTTTGCTTATTCTTTTATATATTTTAATTCCCTTCCTTAAGATAACATGATAGCTCATTGCATCAGCAATTTATAACTCCTGGCTCCCTACAGCATCCTAGCTGTTTACAGCTCCGTATTATTTACTGCCTGACACTGAAATAAGAAACATTATGCAAATATGTTAAGGAATTATTCGGGCACCCCAGACGCAGTCTGAAATGCACCGGTGTTCACATCCCTAATATATTTAACCCTCCATTGCCCAACCTGCAGGCAGGGCAGTAGAGGTCCCTTCCTCCCCGCAGCCCTCACGTTCCCACTGCATCCTCCTCCAGGCCCTCGAGGACGACGGGAGCAGGCGCTGACTGTGCGTAATCATGTTAATTAGTGAAAAACACTGATTTCACCCGTGCGCCGCTCTAGGAAACATTAATTACAGCAGAAGGCACCACTAACACAGAGACATTTCTCCCTGTGCCTGAGACCTTGGTGACGTCCAGCCACTGGGGAAGACGGGTGGTGCGCCAGTACTTAGGAATTATCGCAGTACGTTCTTACAGGGCTCCACGAATACATTTAACACAGCAGCTCTACTGATAAACTCCCATCCAACACAAAAAGTTAGCTCCTCCCAGAGTGATGTCCTTTAAGTTAAGGACAGATCACTTATTTTTTTCCACCAACAAATAAAAAAAATATATTTTTTCTCCTTTTTTTTTTTGTTTGTTTTCTTTTCTACACAAAAGTGCACTTTCCCATGCTTGACAGAAACGTGGGTTTCCTCGCGGGCTGCCGAGGGCTTGGGCTCAGCCCAGGCGAACTGTTCAGCTGAGGCTGATGATGACGGGGAGCCTGCATCAGCTCTTCCCCATTAATAGCCTCATTTAGGCAGCCGTCCCCCGAAGCGCCCATTAACACACATGAGAGAGTGCCCGGAGGTGAGAGCTTCACTAATCAAATGTGCTATTAAGATCCTAATCCATTTCATTAGCCCATTTCATTTGACACTTAGTGAGGCTCAGAGATGCTCTGTGTAACAGGGACATCGCAGCGCGTGGCCTGTCCTGTGGAAAAATAATCCTTTTCATTAGACCTGTAATTCCCTTTTATCCTTTATTAGTTTATTTCTAAAGCCAAAGGGCACTGAGGAAGCGCAGCTCTGGCAGAGATGCCATGGATTTTCCCTTCGTGTGTGTGTCACCACGCGGAGTGTAAGACTGGGAGGGATGCACAGACAGCAGCAATATCAAAAAAAAAAAAAGCAAAAAAAAAAAAAAGCCCTGCAAAATAGCCCACTCCATCATTTAATTACATATTACTGGACCGCATTTTTGGGATGTTACCTAGAAGACCCTCCACTGAATATTTTGGAGACAAATGATTAAGTACTCAAGCCCCATCTGAAATAATTTCTAATTTCTTTCTTCGTTTGATTGGCAGCCACATGAGATGGTCTCAATGATGAACAGAGAGGCGGGATGCGGAATTAAATACAGATTGTTCAGGAGGCTGATACACCAGCAAGCTAAACTTGCACCAATGCATTAGGCAGATAGGCTGACACCACCTAATTTTCTGTACGGATTCTGTATCACCTCTCCAAAACAAATGAACAAGATGATGCGTGACTCCGCCTGGGAACTGTACACAGCCGTGGGGATTTTGTGCTTGGGAAAGGTCTTCAGTTATCAGATAAGCAGGTCTTAAGTTATCAAATAAGCATTCCTAAATATGTGGACTTCCTGCACAGAAACACACTTGAAACTGCATTAAACCTTCATACTATTAAAGAAATACTCTATGAAATAATAATTTTGTGAATATAATATTCAACTCAAGGACTAGGTCGTGGCAGTTCTTCAGAAATAGCTGGGGAAAATCCCTACATCTCACCGAAATGCTCCCACCGAGCAAAGCTGAAATGGTTCAAGCCCAGATTTAGCAAGCTCCTACCTGAAAGTAACCTCCCAGGGTGTCTGAGGGTTATTTGGGAGCAGCCCCATGTGCCAGCAAGCCCTCCAGGCTCTGCGCTGGCACTGAAACCTCCCTGAGCTCATCCCAGAGGGCCACTGCCGGCTGCTCCCTGGCAGGAGATGGGATGAATTGGGCACAGCTGGGCTGGGCGGCAGCTTGGTCCTCGTTGGGTCAGGCTGTCAGGGCATGAAGCAGGTAGATGCAGCCCTGGAGCACCCTGTACCGTCCTCCCTTGGCCACACAGCCCCGTTGGCAGAGCCTCCAGGTCTGCCTGGCTTCACCTTGCTCGAGAACATACCATTGCCCTCGGTCCAGGAGAGAGGCACACACCTCGGTTTCCCTCCCCAAGCAGCACGTGAAAGGAGAGGAGCTACAGCCTGGTGATGTCCTCCTCGCTTTTTAGCCCTGGGGTTGCCACTTGAGCCGGGGGAAATGGGGAGAGGCCCCGTTCCCACAGCCTGAGGTGGCTATGGAGGGGATGAGCGGCAGACGGAGCATCTCTTACCGCAGGACTCTTAGGAGGACTTGGGCCCTTTTGATAATTTATTAGCATACAGAGTCCCTGCAGCCAAAACAGCAAAATCCCGGTTTCTCCCTCTGTTCTAACCCATTTCTTTTGAGACAAACAATTTCTGAGCAACTCATGCAAAAAAATATTTTAAAAAGCATCTTTGCCCTTAGAAATTCAATCCCATCTGCTCCCTCAGCGTTGCCCAGGGCATTCGCCTCCCCTCCCAACCCCGAGCAGCCGGCAGTGGAAAGTCAGCTCCCACCCGTGCCCGCCGGGACCCCCGTGCTGCCGCTTCAAAGCGTTCCTGGCGGGGGGATCCCCGGGAAGGCGGCTCCGCCACAGGCACCATGGTGCTCCGTAGGGTCCCCATGGGAAAAAAACAGAGCTCAAAGACGAGTGCCACATTGCCGTGCGTGGGAAAATGGTGCCGAGAGAGGGGAGCAACGTGCCGCTCCGCTGGCGGGGAGGGCAGCTGGGTGGCACGGAGCTGCCGGCGGGCTCCAGACCCACCGATGCACCCCAGGGCCAAGCGCATGTGTAGCCGGAGCTCGCATTCAAGAGCAGCAGCAATGTGGGCAGTAACACTGAGCTGTAGCTGAAACAGGAGGGAATATCCCCCCCACATCTTCGCGGTGCAGGCTCGGTGCGCCCCACATTAACTACTCATAGCACGGCTGGGTTAAGCACTGCCAGGACAGCCCCGGGAAACTTCAGCCCTGGGGTTTTCTCTTCAAGCGTACAAGAGAGATATTTTTTAAAAAAAAAAAAAAAATTGCACCATCATCTCCAAACAAAATTAAACACAGGCGAGTGAAAAGTCTCCGCTGAACAGTGAGACCATAAATCACTCCCTTTCCTATGCCTGCCGGCCACAGAGGCTGGAGCGTGGCCACGGCTGGTGGGCAGAGGAGCGCTCTTGCAGAGAAGCCTGTTCTCCAGCCCCCCGGGCTCTGCGATTGCCTCCCTGGGAGGTTTCCAAGCCCCTGTGAGCCCACCCCGTCCCCGTCCCCATCCCCATTGCAGCTCCCAGGGGAGCAGCAGAGCTGCGCACCCTCGCAGGGATGGCAGCTCAGGGTGATGCCATCCCTCCCTGCTGCTCCCACTCCCATCCCGCAGCCCCCTCCTTCCCCACAGCACTTACAGCCCAAATTGTGGCCGTCTGACCTTCTACGGCAACGCCGGTTTGTGCCCGTCCTGTGCCATGAGCCTCTGTCCCCCCTGGCTGGCCACGGCCATGGAGCCGGGAGGTGCAGACCCCGAGCGCGTCAATGAAAAGCTCTTCTTGACTTAGTGATATGAATTACAGCATGATATAAAGGCCTATTAAAGGCTGCTTTCTAGAACAAATGCTGCCCCCGTGGCTAATCAGCGGAATATTCCCTTCATTGAGAGACAAAATTAATATCGTTGTTTGGCAGACGCAACGATGCCAAGTAAATAACTTGCAATTGAGCTTTATTGTTATGAAGCCTTTTGTTGCCGGTCTTGGCCTCGAGAGGGTGGCAATGAAAAAGGGAGAATACAAATGGAAACCTGTAAGAGCCTGAAATAAATGCGCGTGCCCTGAACCTGCCGGGGAGCCGGGAATTAATAGGGGACGTCGCCGCACAGGGTGCAGCCCGGCCACGCAGCCCTGTCCCCCACGGTGGCACCCAGCAGGCAGGGGGACGGGCACGCAGCCTCGGCCAGGACACCTCCCCCAGCCCCACAGGCAGCCTCGACCCTCGGCTGGGGGCTGTACAGCCCATTTTCATTTTTAAAAGGGGTTCGCTAAAGAAGAGAAGGCGCTATGTCAGCGCCACGAAAGCCGGCGTTAATCAAGGGTGATAGCATGGTCTCCTCGCGGGTGGTTAGCGTTATAAAATACATATTAGCATTTTTAATATTAATCAAAAAATCCTTTAAAAGAAACTAATTAGAAAGCTCGTTTACTTAGAGGACCGGAATGAATTAATACTACGTCTCAGGGCCACGAAGCATTCGCACAGAGTGAACTTCCCCGGGCTCGCGGCTCTTCCCATGCCCCACTCCGGACCCTCTCCTCCCAGCTCAGATCGGGGGCTAATCCTGCTCCGGGAGTCACAAACCTTCTCGTGCCAAACAGGGGATGAACTACGCTTTGGAGCTCCCCATCAGCCTAAGCCTTCTCCCAGCTCCCTGCTGGGTCCGTGGCCGGAGCGGGCATTTCACGGCATTAACGGTGCAACCCCGGAGAAGCTCAGTCATTACAGGGGCCCGACGCTGTCGAGCGATGGGGCTGCGATGGCAAGAGGCGGCGATTTCTGTGCTTACAGAAAACGCACAGGCTTCTTTCCACCTGCCTCCCGTCCCTCCTTGGCAAAGGATGCAGCAGCAGGAGAACGGGGGACTGGGGGACCCACCAGCTCTCCTGCTACGCTCCACGGCCAACCGGATCCAATGGGGAACCTTCACGTAAAAACATCCGGAGACAACCTCTGCCTACCCCCTTCCCATGGCCCTCGTGCCCTGCGTCCTCCTGGGACCTGGCTGTCAGCGCAGCCCCTGCACCCCATCAGCGGACAGCCCAGGGAAGCTGCAAATCCCATGTGGAAGACAAAAGGCAGGCACAATTAAGCAAAACCCGTTACTCGCCCCGCCCCCCCCCCCCCCCCCCCAAAGTGCTGGGGAAGGACTTTGCCAGCCGAGCAGTTGGAATAGCAGCAACCACAAGCTTTTTACCTTGGGTTTGGGTTTGTAACGCAAAGGGCGTTTGGTGGCTCCAGCAAGACAAGCCCAAGGGCAGGCAAGAGTCCTGCCGCGCCGGCTCACGGCCCCCCCCCCCCGCATCCCACTCCCTCCCGGCGCTCCGGTCGTGCTCCACTGAGCCATTCAGTCCTTCCAGAGGTTTCACAGCTCCGCTCCCTCCAGAGCGGCCGTGGGCTGCTGCGAGGCGAAGGAGGCGCCTTGCAAAACAAGCAGGCTGCATTAATAAGGTCAGATGGGAGAAGAGGAGCGTTCGTTAGTGGGGGCCGAGCGCCTGCTCTGACAGCTACCCTAGCGAATCCCTTGTTTGCTTGTCTTTGCGGCAGTCAGCCCTGCTAGAAAGCTAACGCTCAAACATTTCTTAGCCATGCTTAATGCTAAATCAAAGCGTGAGCCACCAAGAGAGCGTGGCTCCCTCCCAGCCCGGTTGCCCACGCGGACCAGACCGGCTGCGGGGGCCGTACCTCTGCCCTCCCTCCCTGCTGCCCATTTCAGCCCCCGGCGGCCACAGGGGGTGGCTTTCCCCAGCGGCCGGGGGCTGCCCGAGGCACAGACATCTACCCCGGGGTCCCATAGGACTCAAGAGAGGTCAGCCCTCTGCCTCCCGCTTTAAAAGGGTGGAACAAATGAGAGCCAAGGGACAAGGAAAGGTCGACCTCGGGGTAACTCGCCTTATTTACGGGCTTGCAAAGTGCTTCCACTCCCTTTATTCGTGTTCATTGTCCAGACGTACCCTGCACAAGGAGCATTTCTTGGCGAGTAAAGGGCTCTCCAGCCCTGAAGAAGAAAGCAAAGCGGAGGGACTGCATGCAGACCCTAAGATTCGTGCTGGGAAACGAGGTGGCACAGTTGACAGCAAAGGTGCCCGATTGCTGCAGCTCCTTGGCTGAGCAGGGCACGGCTGCCTCCTCACCGGGGACGACGGTGCGAGGCTGGCAGCGTCGTTCGTACGCACGAAGCCCAAGGGAGCCAGAAGCTCTGGGCTGGGACAGGCATCACCAGGAGCGTGCCCTTACACGAGACTGGATGCTGGCACGGTCCCCGTGGGCTGCGCACCTCCGCTTTCCTTGTCATGCAGCGGCGGCTGGGACACAGCGCGGGTACAGGAGAGCTGCGAGCAGTTGGCTCCAGGAGGCGAAGGGTGATGGTGAGAGACCCACGGCTCTGGGTGCAGGTGGCTGAGGGGCAGAAGCGAGCAAGCGGGATCGTCAGGCATGTGCTAACTCCCACCCGGCGTGCACCATGCTGCCGTATACACACACACACACACACACACACACACACATGCTCACACCAACTGCTACCAGCTCGTCCTCCCGCAGGGGCTGGCGGAGGAACCCCACGGGGAACCCAAAACACTCTATGCTGGAAATCACTACTCCCAGCAGCTCTTATTTTTAAACGTAGGTTGCAGCCCTTATTTACCAGCAGGCGCGGTGTTGTCAGGAGCAGTGACTGCGGATGCCTTGCTTGCCTTTTGCAAAGTAAACCTCCTGTTTTGACTGCAAGCTGATTGATGCTTGGTTATTTGGGGAGGAGTATTTCTAGCTACACAGCGCAAGCCGCAGTTATCAGCCAATTAAGTATTTATGGCCAATTCTGTTTTCCTTGCAAGATGTTTGGAAAGCAAGCGCCGGTTACATCAGTGAAACAGGTTAAACTGTGCTCTTCTATAAACAGCTCCACGCTGGCCTACCAGAAATGACAGACACACAGGTCCTGTAAAAGCTTCTCTTAAGGCTTGGAAGCTTGGAAGCAATCCATCACCAGAGAGAGCGTGGTTTAGACACTGCAGCAGTAACTCAGCCTGTCTTCAGCGAAGCATTACCAGAGCATGAAGCAAAAGGCCATGCGGTCCCGGCCCTGCAAGAAGAGGGTTAGCTGCTATGGGGGCTTCCTACGGACTGGCTTTGCTGTGAGCTCTCACCAGGTGAACATCTGGGACAGCTCTTTCCTGCCCGACCCTTGTCAGGTCCACCCCATGACCACGTGCAGCATCTCAGGCAGGTGCTGATTTAACTCTGGTTTCCTGTTTTTCCAGAATGGGCCACCACCTCCAATATGCTCCTCTCTTCCCGAGATCACTTAGAAACCCTGGATCCAAACCCAAACCAAACTAACTCCCCTTAGGATGCACCAACAGGGAGAACGGCTGTTGTAGCCCCTTCAAAAAAACAGAACCCAAACCAAACCCTGCCGCCTATTCCAGATGTTAGGGCAGCATCACTGCCACCCTTCCCTCGCCCCTTGAGTTTAGCGACCAATTGCACACAACCTGCAGCTCACTCTTTCCCATCTTCTCCAGCCAATACCCACCCACCCTTCTCTGTTCAACTCCATCACCAATTTAAGGGCAGATTCCTGCTTCCACAACCGGCTTGGTGATATGGCAAAGGACAAAGCACTTAACAGCTTGTACCTTTGCTTTTCGGCCTGTAGTGGGTTGTTTACAACACTCTCCAATGTCTGTGAAGTAACACTTAACATTTACCGGAGCACGCTTGAGCCCATGGATGAAACGTACCGCTTGAGTCATCTTCCGCCTGTCACAGCCTCCGCCAGAGACCCACCAGTCATTTGGTCGCTGGTTGCCACACGTCTCCCAGAGCAGCCATTCCCCCTTCGAGAGCATCTTCGGCTGCTGACACGGGGCCAAGCCCCCCGTGACCGAGAAGGTCATTGCAGCCTTTAAAACCAGTGGGCTACAATAGCGGGGCGAGAGGAGTCAGCCTAAACAAGGACGGGAGAACACTTCAAATGCCACAGTAACGGCGTGAAGTGACAAACACCTACCTGTTCCCAGGTTATTGTTGTAACCTCGGGACAGCGTGACTGCCATCACCCTGTTCACTTTCCTGCCTTCGTTGCAGCTGGTGTTAATCCAGGGGTGATTTTCTTAAATGGCACTTATCATACAGCACCTCCCGGCAGTACTGGAGAGAGCTGACGCCTCGCCAAGCTCACGAGGACCAGAAAGCATCTGTATTTCAGATGCATTGGAATGCCTCAGAAGCAATCAAAAGCTGTGACCGGTCACCGAGGCATGACCGCACCTCAGTCCCTTTGTGTCCAACTCCTGTGGAGGTGCTGGGATTCTTAAAAGGCAGCCTCCACGGGAAAACCACCCTCCAAAATTTGGTGTGCGAGAGCATCAAGCCCTTAAAGTACCTCCTGCTTTGTGCTCTCCGTGCTGGTGCTGAGAAGAGGTATTGGTTTTAAAAACCACCGCCAGATCAAAACACCCTGCTCACCTTCAGCGGGGGCTGCAGAGTATCTGCTCAGGTTTAAAGAGCTAATTGGCACCCGAAACAAAAGGCAGTAGGAAATTGGTGCCGGAAAATAAAAACTACACTTGCCTGTGGTCTTCACATGAGGTGCCTGAAGCGTGCAATGCCAGCACGGCACCATGGCTGGAAAGGCAATCTTCTTTTAAGCCGCTTTCGGCTGTAACCCCTCTCGATGTACATGCTGGGACAAGCAGCTCCAGCTCCGACCCGCCGGCTCTCCTCACAGCTTCCCGTTCATAATACAGCCACCCCAGCACAGTGATTTGCGCTGTGCGGTAAATGCAGCTGCCTGCAAGCGCTTTTATACTTCACACACACACACACATATATATATACAGACACACTGAGGGCCATCACTTTTACATTTCACCAGAGAGAAAAATTATTCTGCAGGGTCAAGCAGGGGAAAGGCGCTGCCAGTTGTGGTCTCTGCTGAAACGGGATCCTTGGGTGAACACTGAAGCACACCGCACTAAGTGCTGCGTGGCGACAAATATTGCGATACTAGGAAATGAGTCATCCCCCGAGTGACTACTGTCAGTTTAAGTGGACGGCAGCATAAGACATCGTGGTATTCAGCATTAAACCAACCCTGATAAGCCCCAGCAAGGCACGGGCCAGACCTGCACTTGAATCTGAGTGCTCTCGCCACACTCAAGAATATTTGCCCACTCCTCTCTGCTGAAAATCCCAGGAGAACAAAGACTCTTTGGAGGGCGATGTTTTAAACCTAAATGTGATGCAGTATGAAAATTCCCTCGTATAAAAGCTGAAGGAGGATATAAAATGCTCAGAGAGAGATAAACTGGTGCTGTCACTCTTGTTAGTTCTAGGATATACTGTTTCTTTGCCATTCATGAATAATTTTCTGTGAAACCTGTGTCTGACTAAGTCCTCTTGTGCATTGAATTTCAGCAGCCCTGGAGCCAACATCCTCCCCAAGTTGTACCAGCTTGAAACAGCTCAGTGCTTGGTACCCTGCACCTACAGCGATGGTTTGAAAAGCAGAACGATGTGGGTTGGCTTTTTAAGGACAGGGCCACTCTTCCAGGAGCAGCAGCCTGGGGCCACCTGCCCCAGAAATAGAGCTCAGTAGCCCACTGGGGTTTTCTGCTCCAGGACTGTGTTTGTCACCCCCGGTGACAGCCGACAGCAGGCACGCTGGTTGTGACTGACAGCCTCGGTCAACACACGCAAACACCCCGCTCCGGGGGGCTCTCCCATCTGTGTAGGGCTGACAGGAGTTGAGGTTTCTAGCTGAGGATTGCACTTCCCACCAGCCTCGCTCAAGCTTGGTCCTTGGAGAAGCCACCAGGTTCACACAGGGGAAAGGCTGTCTGAAACTTGGCCCGTACTAAACTGAGCTTGTGTACTCCTGGCTCGCCAGCAATGCTGCGTTGAACTGGGTGCAACCAGGGCAAACCAGCCCTCCCAGTGTGGCTCTCCACTGGCCTTCGCATTGCCACTCACTTCTGCAAAACCTGCATGGGAACCAATACCGGTGGTGTACAGGAGCAGGGTCTAGAAGCGTCCGAAGTTTATTTGGTGCAGCAGAAACCAGGAGACCTGAGCCTTGTCCACCCACTCCCACCTGCACACCATCTCCCTGCAGAGCAGCAGCCGTACTGATGCCTGGGAAGAGGTCCTTAAAGGTTCCTCACGTTTGGCTGCTGAGTGAGCCAAGAGCGGCTGGGAATCAGCGACACCACCAAGCTGGGGTAGCAGACAGGAATCCAGACGGAGGAAAGCCCATTGCTCACAGCAATTCACAAATGAAAAGCAAACTGTTTTTTCAAAATTTATTTATTCCTGAAAGCGTACAACTAGAATATAAAAATATTCCTTGGTGAAAGCAAAACAGAAAAGGGTAGGAAATGAATGCCAAGTGAAACACATTCGCATGTTCCAGGGAAAGAAGCCTCCAGAGACAGAGCTTGGAGACTCCTCAAGCATGAAAGTTAAGGTCATATTTCTATTTTACAGAAACTTCCTATAGCAGATCCATAAGTTATCTCATTGTGACTCGTAACTCGGTGGAATGGGTTTCTAGTTTGTTCTCTTTGAGAGCCCAATTACTTCAAGTGCAGCACACCAGTAAATGAAGCCAGTGTACTGCTTTATTTATTATTAGGCATTTGTTTTTCCTTATGGTGACTACATTATAGCTGCCACAAATATGCAAACCAGCTGAATTAAAGCAGCACAATTTCTTGAACACCTCCAATCTCTCTAAGCCTTGGTACTTTGCGTGTTCTCCAATACCTGGATTATTCTGACTAATGAACTCTTCCATTTGCTTGAAAATATTGAATGCAATTAGTACTTCAAGGCTCAGCCTCCAAGTATGCTGTGCCTAGCAGCCGAGTGCTGTAAAAGAGCCCAGTGCTTGGCAGAAGAACTAGAAATCCAAAAGATAAAAGGGAGATTTACGCACGCTCCCACCAAGGCCTGCTGCAGAATTTAATTGGCAAGGTTAGCAATAACGGGGCTGCGGAGAGAATCGCCAAGGTTATGGCCCCAGTGCAAGTCACAAAGCAGTAACAAGTTATGATACCCAGGCTTAAATATTAGAAATTACATTTGGTTCCTCACCTCGCACTCCCCCATGCCAAGCTGCGCAATGTGCTCTGATCAAGTCAGTCTATTTCTTTGCTCTTCTCAGTCCAGCTTTATCTCTTCAAGGGGAGATACAAATCACTCCATCCAACCTTTCTGCAATTTCATCCAGCCTCTGCCTGCACTCTTCCTGCAGCTGCTTCAGCTCTCTCGCCAGGCTGGCCTCTCTCATCTGCAGCTCTCTGATCACCTCTGCAGCACTGACAGCTGAAACAGGCTCCTTGGATACAGACCTATCCAAGCCCGTTTTGCTGGCAGGATGTTTGCTTCTGAACACCAGTCTGCACGAACCGTGCATTTTATTTTTTTGGGGGGGCACAAAGGCATGTAAGATCTAGCAGTTTTAGTTCGACACTTTCCTGTATCTTCCTAGCAGTGGCAGAGAACCCCTCCTTCTGTAGTTCTTCCTCTCTTGTTTTCACCTGTAGAGAGAAGAAAAAAAAAAGGGGGGGGGGGGGAGGAGAGAAAAAAAGAGTGTGGTACATTTCTGTGAAAAAATCCTCCTGCCAGGAAACAACACAAAATGTCATGTTTGGACTAGGATGTACCAAAGAGAGCCAACTGTGAATGTAAACCTAAGTGCGTGGCAGTGAAAACTGAATTATGTTAACACGTGCTTTCTATCAGGTAGCAGCCTCAGTGACCAAAAAGCTGCCTGTAGTAATTTGTTTGCAGATTCCCAGTCCAAAAGCCCCTCCACTGATGACTAATACACAAGGGCTCTGCATGCTTCCCTCTTACCAGGGAGTGGGAGGTTTGACTTCAGAGCAAAACGCACGGAGCAAAAAAGGAGACCCAGCAGAGTGACCTTCATCACCATTGTGCTTTAAGCCACCACGTTGTCATAACAGATTAATTGCCTCATGACTAACAGTATTAATTCAGTTCACAAATGCTTTCTGCACTTGGCAAGGCTAAAAAGTAGGGATGACAACTGTAAGCTAGAAATTCCTTCATTCTCAACTCTCATTATGGGGTAAAAAAAATAGGAAAAAGAAAATAATAGAGCAGAGACAAAAAAAGTAGAGGCTAAGACCAAAATGAATACCAGGCAGCACACTTTCACTGAAGACAGGCCCAATAAAACAAAGCTTTTCTTGTGACAGAATCACAGTCTGGATGATAAAAGCAATTGTATATACTGGGATTTCTCCAAAGCATTTGATTTAATGTTCTCTAACAATTTGATTTGAAGAACTTGCAAGATGGTAATTGCCTTGCCAATTTTACTAGTGGATTAAACATGATTTCGGTGACTCATCTCAAAATGTAGTTGTCAGTGGGGAAACATTCGTAAGAAGAGGTACCCTGAGCTAAGGCCCTCAGGGAAACAGTTCTTGGTCCAATGGCACTTTCTTGTTTCTGCCACGGCAACAAGCTGCCAAATCAGCTCAGCCAAAAAGCAGCAAAGTTTCAGAAAAGCAATGCTGCCTCTGCAACCTGCACAAGTCCCAGAGCTCTCCTGGAACCTGTGCGCAGTTCTGGAGTTCGTGCTTCAAAAAACACAAGGAAACAGAGAGTAGGATTCAAAGGCAGGTCACCCATGAGTCACAGCCCAGAAAACAAGCCGTATAATATGAAACTTCAAGAGCTCAAACTATTCCATTCATGGAGACACACATAATTTTTTTTAGATCCTAAAAGAAAGTGGTGAGAGACCAGACTTTGCTGACAAAGCCATAGGAAGATCAAATGGATGAAAATTTGAGTTAGATATTCAGCTTCAGAATAAAACATTGTTTCCTACTGTGAGGATAATAAACCATGAAATGCTTCATCGCAGCTCCAGGGATGAATCCTTTGGCCAAAGCTCATCTCAGGTCAAGCTCAGTGCTAACGATACCCGCCCCCCTTCCAGCCTTGAAGCTGATCTGCAGCCTCTCCCGTCCCTGGCCGTGGATGAAGCTGAACAACTCCCTGGGGTTTTAAATCTGCAGATCTGCATTAAGATACTGGTATCTCACATATTAGGGCTTTGACCAGTTCCCTGTAAAGTCAGGGATGTTCTGGCATCTCTCTGAAGCACCAAAGATCAGACAGAGCTCAAAGCAGCACCAGCTGCAAGGACAAGAGTCCTAAGGTAGCAAAGATCCCCCTAGCCTTTGCCGCTGCCAAGCTACAACTGCTCAGGGTCAAACCAGCTGCTGTATCTGGAGACAAAAGGATTTTTTCCATAGATCAGTAGGGAAGGTTTTATTATCGAAACAAATTCAGAAGCTTTTGACATACAGGGGCTGAGATTACATTCTCTTACGGTGAGAAGTTCCATAGGAAGTTCCACCTTAACATGAGGAGGAACTTCTTTACTTCGAGGGTGGCAGAGCACTGGCACAGGCTGCCCAGAGAGGTTGTGGAGTCTCCCACTCTGGAGACACTCAAAACCCACCTGGATGCCATCCTGTGCAACTGCTGTAGGTGTCCCTGCTGTGGCAGGGGAGGTTGGACTCGATGATCTCCAGAGGTCCCTTCCAACCCTGACCGTTCTGTGATTCTGTGAGAAACACTGCAGGCACGAGGGCTGCAGTCACAGTCAAATTCCCCACTGACGCCAACTTCACCAGGGCTTCACTCACTTACCCCAAGTCTTTCGTCAGAACACCTTCATGTGTTTTGCAGCCAAGTAATTAATCCTCTCTATAGTTATCCCCCCTCAACTCCACTCAAAAAAAGATAAAGAAAATCAATCAAATCAGAAAAGAAGTAAATTCTTCCTAACACATTAAAGGCTTTATCGATGCAGAACCATCTGTTAAAGGAGACCTCTGTTGATTAAGGCATTTGAATAGAGAGAGTTGAAGCCAAGAGAAGTCTATCTTTGCCTTTCTCCAAGAACCAAGGGACCCTCTTTATCATAATCCCCAAGGAATCCCAGGACATCTCTTTGGCTAGGGGGCCAAGGTTTTTTTTTTAACAAAAATGTTTGCTTTTCTGTTTTTTGAACAATCATGGTTAAGTGTATGACCAGTACTTTCCTTCCTCAGCTACAGACAGTGACCCATTCAGCCTCAGAGAAGCAGAGAAAGGCGCCATTTCAAGGGATGCTGTGAATGCATAAGTGATGGAAAATCAAATCCTGTAGCTCTTACTTCTGGGAAAAATTACGGACCAGGAGGGGGCAGGACCCTGAAGAGCCTATGAAGTTCAAACATTTGCTGAACAGTGACTTCCAAGAAAATCAGACCCCCAACCTTCAGAAAAACATCTAAAAGCATTTGCTGCTTATTCAAAAAAAAACCGCCACAAGTAAAAGCAAAAGCAATATCTGCAATCAGCTGTTCTGGAAACACTACAACACTGAGTAAGCAGGTGTTTTAGTATAAAAAAATACCTTACTCTAATTTCAAATTCATGTCTTATAGTAACTTGCCAAAATGTAATTTCAAACCTCTAAGAAAGTTATAGAGTTAGTACTGCAGCTCTATAAAACTTGTCTCATTGAATCAAGCTTCTTTGCTGTAAGCCTTCAAGGTTTTTAATTTTCTGCAGCAGTTTCTACACACTGAAGAGTAACCAGTTAAAAACGCTAGAAACCATCATTTTCTATTTTAATAGCTGAACACTTCCCACACTGTCCTGCCTAAATGAGGTTTCTTTCTTCTTGTGAGATCCTTGATTGTACACAGAGACTTGATGTTCTTCTGAAATAGCCCATTTAATACCAATGCTCATGCATATATGGATTTAAAGTTGTAATAAGCTGTTTGGTTAGTCTAACCTACCACAAAGCACAGGCTACAGTATCTCACCGAGTAATTTCTGCAATGTTCTACCACATTTTGGTAAGCTACAGGGTCTCTTCTAGAAACATAAACTTTTGGTTTTTTCAACACAGGCTCCAGCAGATCCAGAAACTATCCTATCGTCGTGTTATCTCAGCAGTGAAACACATTTATGGTTAAAAATATGCCCCTTTTCAGTGAGTTCCGCCTCAGCCACTGGGCTGTCTTATATCATCTTTCATCTAAAGTCTTATACTCTCAAAACTCCACTTCTAAGAACTTGCAGAACATGATCCAGCTATAATTTTGCCTTGGTTAAATTACACCTTTCTCACCTCTCAAAAAGACAGGCCAAATAATTCCTTTACTACCCCTTCTATAATCCATTCCAACCTTTCAGCCATTTTCCAATTGTGATGGTGGTATAAGTGGGGCCAACACATTTCATTAAGCTCTGAATTATGATCTACATCTTATCTGTCATTTAATGACCGGTAGCAGAAAGCAACACTTAGTTGCCAATAACTTAGCACCCTTTCCGTGACCCATTACCATTACCTTCTATTTCTTAAGGCCATGAAATGGAAAGGTTTGCACATATCCAAACCTGATGCTGTAAGGCAAATCAAACTGGTTTGAGGTACACGCACAGGTATTTCTTACCAAACCCAAACCCCAGCAAAACTCTCAAATAATTTCTTTTGGTTTAACAATAATTATAACAGCTACAGCAAAATTTCACCTTAATATAATTACTAATTTCTAACTCTTGTTATTAGTTCAGCAAGAGGAAAAATCTTAGGCCTTTGGAATTGGTGGCAAATAAATGAAAGGGGTGATCCCAAAGCAGTATTAATGGGGGCATTATTTGTACCATAAAATATGAAGACATTTTAGAAGGGTTGTAAAGCTGAGCTACGGCAACTGACAGAAGATGTAATTATACAAGCAGCTGCATTCCAAATTTTGCCCGGATTCGCAATTTCCTGCAATTAGAGAGGAATGTATGCATCTCCATCTTATGCATTTTAAGCAAGACATTCACTATTCAAATGCTAGCTCCCAGGCGCACCTATTGTCATTCCAAAACAAATTGACAGGGAAGCCACAGAGAGGCAACCTATTTTATCTAGGACTAGAAGGCCATCTTTTAACTGGGGGAGGAGTCCTCTGAGGAGAATCTAAAAATATAGTTTTAATACCAGGAACGCACATAGCTGCATCCGACAAGAACGGCTACCACGGTTTGGCAGGGCACTGCCGCTCTGGGCTCCCTTTTATTATACATTGAATACTGCAAAGAACTTCGTAAGCTTTCAGAACAATATCCACGCTGTTCTCCAACAGAAAGCTTTTAGACGGTGAAAAAGCACAGTAATGGAAAGTTAGAAGTTAATTAAAGCATTTGAATGAGATAATTTCACAAAGGAGTGACCTGATCCTGTCTGAACGGATAACATTTTTGTTGGTTTTCTTTGGTTTGTTTTGGGGTTTTTTTCTTTGTGTGTGGTTTGGGTTTTTTTTAGGATAATCAAATGGGTCTTTATTTACACTCATGTATCTAAATACCACATTGATAGGAGTCAGAAAAGTCAGTTTACCTTAAGATAAAGGGAAAGGATATAGGATTAAGAAAACAGGAAAAGAACAACATTAAGATTTTTCAGGGTCTTTACCAGAAAAACACAAAGTATACCTCCAAATATCAATATGAAACACAAAAGCACACAACTGATAAAAGCATTGCCTGTTTGCTGAGCCTACAAATACCTACCTCACAGGCAAAGCGAAAGGGAAATTAATCCTCTTACGCCTAAAAGCAACCGAACTCTGTGGCTGCTGTGCAGCGAGCCCATGTCAGCAGACTTGCTTACAGTAAAGGCTTCACCCAGCTCTCCTCCTGCAACGGAGCTGCTCTGGATCCTACCCTTGAAGAGATGCACAAAGAGGCAGTTGCTTCAGGGACAGCCTTTGGGTTGGATTGCTAAAGGACACACCTGAGGCAAACAGCCCAGAACGAAAGCCTCATGAGATCCATCCCTCTTCCACAAAGCTACAAAAAAAGTTTCCTGCTGTATGGATATGCTCTGAACTCTCTGTTCCTGAGTTTTTGGCACGAGTAATTTACCTTTCCAATGGTTAACTTTTGAGGAGAACAACTGAACTCAAAGGAAAAAAATAAATAGACAGGAGTCAAAAATGTAATGTGATTATTCTATTGTAGAATATTCTATTGCAGAAATAGTTCTCTGTGGGCAGAACCAGCTAGGGACAAATCTTAAAGTAATAAATGGTCTTCAAAGAAATCAGGAATTTCTGCATCGCCTCTGTTCAGCTAAAGAGGATGCCAGTGATGCCAGCACAAAAAGAGCGGACATGAAGCATCAGCAAGAACATACAAGAAGATGGCCAGAACCACTGTGCTCTGGAGCCAGGAGCTCATCCAAACCTCTTCAGCTACTTCCCGAGAAGATATGCAAGCCCGCCACCTGGTACGATCCCACAGCTCTCCAGAAAGTGGGGCGGCTCCAGGCAGGAGCACCAAACTTGCAGATTCTTTACCATCAACTACAAGGAGACACAATTCAGACTTCTGAAAGTCCCATATGCCACACAATTCTGAATGCGCAGCACAGGGAATAAGAGATAAACACACATTTCCTTCTCCAAATTATAAATCTGCAGCATTTTACAGTAATTAAAAAAAATCCATTCTTGCTAGCCTGACCTTTTATAATGCATTTCTTTTTAACCACAGTTTTATCTCCAGACTTTTTGAAATCCTTGAATTCAATTAGAAGATCACACAAATTAATGTAGTAATAGGCACATACTGAAAATATATGATATGAAAACCAGAGTATGTCAGTGTAAGTAATTTAGACACTTGCAAAAAGGCTGCAGTGCTACTTTGAAAAAGACCCTGACAACTACAAATTACAAAGGAAGGCAACAGACAAGTATTGCTTCGTATAATAAATTGCTCACTTATTTTTCAATTTGTTCTTCCAAACTTTTATCTTGGGCAGCAGAGACAAACACTGATGATATGAGATATCATCTCAGATCTAAGTGACTCGCAGGGGCTTGGAGGACTCCACTTTGTTTTAAGCAGAGCTTTATCACTGAGCAACACGAAAGTATCCACTTTAGAAACAGTGCTGCTGGTGACTTGCACTTCTCTATATTATCCTGTTTTGGGAGAACAGGATGTGAAATAAATTCGAGCAATGTAGTCCCTGCATATACAGCCAAAAAAAGGAATGTTTATACAAACCACACCTAAAATACACAGATGAGCGGAAGGTTTTACCACCTAGTCATACAAATTTTTAGAAAAGGGTCGGTCTTATGCAAAAATTACATGGAAAATGAAAAAAAAAAAAAACAAAAAAAAAACCACAAAACCCCAAACACATGATTTTTAGAGAGTTTCTTCACCTCCAAACTGGTTTGGTTTTCAGTTAGAAAATATTGCCTTGTCCCCTCCAGGGGCTTTGCACGACCACTGCAGAACTTCCACCAGCACCCAGCCCTGCAGCTCTTCTCTCTGGTTTTGGGAGAGGCACGAGCAGTGCATCCAGAGCAGCAAAGGTCACTCCAGCAACCCAGCCTATCCACAACTATGGTGTGAGGCAAATGAACTTTATCTTCCGGCTGGAGATTTGTCTACATAAAACATTTTCAGAGTTTCAGTGAAAAAGCCGACGTTTTCTAAAGCCACTACTTTTAAAATGCATGCAGCAGTTTCTCTTATTAGCTCACAGCATTGATGGTGAGTAGAGCAGCTGTAGGTGGATGGGAAGCTGCCTGAGTGGCCATCGTGACTCTTGCAGCAGTCAAAGGCTGGGCCCTGCAGCTAGACTGCAGAGGGGGGTGAAAAAAAAAAAAAAATCAAACAGCTCTCAGGGTTTTGAGAGACATGATAAGATAAAGAGTTAAAAGTAGTGAGTTCTGAGCTCAGAAGTGTACTAAAGCTTTATTTAGATTCATTTCTGGCTGGGAAGAAGAGATATGACAATATTAAATTACAGATTTACTTTTGTGTCAGCTCTTCTACAAGCACAAGGGATAAAGACACAGAAATGAGTTGGATACCTTTTTCTCTTATGATCAAGTACCCTCGATTTCAGGGCAGACGACCGAGAGAAAAAGGCCAAGGTTTTAAGAAAAAAAGAAACCTAAAGTTAAGCTTTGAAGGCATGAATGCAAACAGTCCTTCTAAAAGCACCTCTACCAACTCACCTAAAAAACAAGCAGTACTGCAAAGTACGCAATGCTTGTAACTCCTGCTGGTGGAGGAGGAACCCATCCTGACAGACTGCCCCGAGCTGTAAAGCAAGCCAGATACCTCCTGGAAGTTACTGTCCCCAAAACCCACTCTGAAAGGTTCAGTAAAACACACTAATAGTGTTTCAGGTAAAGCTCCTCTAAAATACAGCCACTGGCTATGGTGTTTAATATCACCTCTGTCAGCCAGAATGAGCCATGTCCCCAAGATATTGCCCTTGTGGAAGACAACGTTTGTTGCAGTGGCTCACCATTCGCAAGAGTCTCGAAATCCAGCAACTGCAACAGTCACTGCTACCTCAAATCCCACCCATCAGCCTCCAAGCTTTTCACATTCAAGAGATAAAGGTGGTGCTGGGAGCTGCGACCTTATATACCTTGCACATCAGAGCCCTACAGGCGTTCCTAGCCTTCGTCCATGTTTTATTGTGTGTTTTAACTGTGAGAACATAAGTACTACACTTATTTCTTAAAAATGCACTAAAACATTTACAGTGGCTACAAAACACGTCCTCTCATTGGAATGGGGTTTTTTACAGTTTATTGTTAAATAAAGCTCATCTAAAATTTATTGGAGTATAATTCTTCAGCTGCATTTACTACATGTTTCATTGCCTTGGTCGGTATCCAACATCTTGGCAAATAATGCGAGTAAAATATTAACACTGGTTATTGATTATACTTTAACTGATCCTGTCACCTGAGCAAACATTCTGCATTTCGGCAAAGGAAAGAAAAACAGCATCTTTTGGGAAGCAAGAAAAACTTTCACCCACGCTTACTTCAAACCCCAGAGTTCTGCACACAAAACAGGAGACAGCACTCAAGTTTTTAATGTTTCTCTCTTCCCTAAGGAGCTGGAGTCATTTTGAGTGTATAAGCCCCATGAAAAATGTCAGGCTGGGTAATTTATTTTCAGTTACAGTTTTTTTACGTGTTTGAAATCAGTTTGCTGATTTAGCAACTGGTACACAGTCTCTCTGACTCTCACACAGTTCAGCACTCATTCAGCAATCTGCACAGCAAGTTCCATCTGCAAACAAAGAATAAATACTTATCTTTTTCATCCCTTTGTATGCTGCAAGCTTAACGTTGACTATTCAAGTCTGACCAACCTGCACAGAGTTCTCAGAAGCTAGCAAGATTCTTTCAAAAATCTCCCAGCTCTGCTTATCTGCAGTAACTTTCCCCAGGCACACCAGCCTTAAACCAGGCTAACTAGGGGCTTCAGGCCTAACGCAAATGTTAGACCGTGCTGTTAAGAGGAGAAACGATGCATGGAGATGGTTTCTTTCCTCCTTCCAACACAAGAGAGCACCCTGCCCTCCAGGAACAATCACTTGGATCTCCACCGCAGTCTCCACAGCCGCTCACCAGAAGCAAGCAGCCTCAGATCTCCTGCTAGGAATACTGATGAGTGACAAATAAACCAATGCAAGAAAACACATGAGCAAAAACTGAATACAAACATTAAGATCTTACTTTCTACTGATTACAGCAGATCCATGCTTTCTAATAACCTAAATCTGCTAATGCCATGGCAATTCCATCAGCAGCAAATTTAATCCTACATTTAACTAAAGAAGAGCTACACATAAAAGCCATTAGCCTTGTCCCTCCTTGCCATCCTCCCGAGGTCCATGTCCTCCACTGCTCCCTTTGATGGATGTTTCTGCTGATCTCTCTGGGTTTCCTCCCCCTATCCAGGCATCTGGGCCCAGCCAACCATGCATTTCCAAAAGCTGCTCTTGTGGCCTTGCTAGTTCTTCAATTTCTTTTTGCATGAAAAGCTCCACTGACAGCTGCTCGGTGCTCCAGATGGAGGTTTACAAACACAAAGTGGAACACAGAAATGCTCTGGGACCAGGGAAGGGGCAGGGGAAGGGAATGTGCTGACTGAGGAAATATGCCGGCACTGAACCATTCTCTACCACTCCTCCACTTCCTGCACCCCAGACAGCCTGGATAATTAACTACTCGCTATACTAACATCTTCATATTAGCAGAAAGCCCAGAGAACTAGAATAAACTGCGGCAATAGCAAAGATGAAATGTGAACAGTTTGCTTTGGAAAAAAAAGAGCTTTTGACAAGCCTTCAGAGAGTTCTCCAGCGAGAGCTCAGCTTCCCCTTTGCCACAAGCCCTGGGTTTAATGCAGCAGAAACACAACCCAGCCCTGCGCCGGTGGAGGAGGGAACACAGCACATCAGGAGCCAGTCCAATCCCCACTGCCTACTCTCACCATTCACACGGTGGAGAAAATAATGAGACCTTCTATTTCCCTCATCCACATACGTACAATGAACATATGTGCCTTTATTTTCACGCAGGTTAGCTGAACACACAGCACAGCCACCAAGCACCGGCAGTGGCTACTAGGGTACCCACAGCTCCCCATCCCCCTCTCCAGTTCATTACAAGGCTTACAGAAAAACTTTGGAAGTGCACTTGTTTGAGTAGATAAAATTCAACTCAATCGCAGTAAGAAAAATAAAAAAAAAACCCAACCAAAACCAGAAGGATGTAGGACTATGTTTCAGCATCAGCCTCTGAAGCTGCTTCCCTACTTCAAATAGTGAAGCCTTAAATCAAAGTGCATCAAAAACCATTCAGTCTTCTATAAATGTAAGATCCTTGGGAAAAAAAATCTCCTTTTATTAGACTCTACAAGGTCTCCAGCAGTGTGCTGTGATGAGCTGGAGGTGGCAAAAAGTTTGAGTGAATCACAGGACTCTCGGGATGGAGCGAAAGCCTCTCTGCATTTCAGCCCACACCATCCCGACTTGATGGAGTGTCCCAGGTCATTCCTTCCAACACAGCTGACCACCTCCCCTCTCCCCAGCACGAGAAAACAAAACATTCCTCTCCTATACAGCCCCTCCCCAACACTCTATGAATCCAAAGGGCATCTCTTCGGAAATGGGCAGCCCTGCATTCTCCCACCCCTATCAAGGCTGCGGGTGCAACAGTTTTGGGAGTTTGGGGGTTACTGAATGGAAGATGAGGTGACCAATCAGGAGAAAAATACAGAAACAAAGACAAAATACAGGTTTCATCATACCCTTCCACTGTCATTAAGGAAGTCTGATATGGGCTAGGGATTACAACCTCTTAAGTCTCAACTCTTGGTACTCAGGCACAATGTGAGCCAAGCATGCGAGTACAGCCACCAGTATTTCTGGAGAGGACTCTCATGTGCAGGGAGCGTGTTTGAGTTCAGATTAATGGCTCTAAGTCTGTCTGGGCCATGCTTCAAAGGTGTATGTGTGAGCAAGCTCCATCCCATCATACCGCCATCTCAAAGGAGTCTGGCTTGCTTTAAAATGCTAGTGAACATAGAGGATCCCAAGATAAAATATCCCAACTTTCAACAAAAGCTCAGTATGGTGTGAGCATTTATGTGATTAAAACTGAAACAACCATCACTTGGAGTCAAAATATTCTGCATTACAGCTTGTGGATGCCAAATGTTTAAAAAAGCATGAAATAAAATCCTCCCTCAAACAGAGGAGTAGATAACATGAAATATTCAGGAAAAAAAAAAGCAAACAAACAAACAAGTTCTCTTCTAGAAGTAGCAGTTTTCATCTTTCACAGTGAAGTTTGTTTCTAAGAGGAGAAATGTTTTTAAAGCTTAACCATTTCACTCAACTTTTTCATCATTTGCAAAATTTTGGAAAAGAACAAACCTAACAGTAAGAAAACCCCATATTCAGATCACGCCTCTGCCGTATGCCTCTTCTCCTCCAAGATACTGAACACATTGCTGCCTAGAGATGGATATCAGTTAAAATGTCATATTAATCAGGGTTTCACAAATCACCCAAATCCCATGGCGACATTCAGATGTCTTCTAGCAAACATCCCTGAAAGGGGAAATGGTTTCAGGGTCATTCCAAGCATATAACTAAAGAAAGAGCTGGGGGCAGGCAGAAACAGACAAAAGAAAGTAAGGAAACAAACAAAGGGACAACCAAATGAAAATAAGGAAAATAAGTTCTTTAATTTTGAAATATTTAAGATTGATAGTTTTAACTACCAGAATCACAGTGCGCAAAGGATCAAACTTGTGACAAATAGACACATTGCCCCTGAAATCACAACTTGAATAATAAGCAGTTGCGTTTAGTGGTACAAACCAGACATTGTGGTGTAACAATGACTTCTAACAAAGGTGAAATACCTCTACGTAGTTTTAAATAACTAAATAAATAAATCACAGATTTTTCATAAGTGAAACAGACTTCAACAGGTTTTCAAGCCCAATCTACAGCCTTAGAGCAGGTCCAACTCCTCTTCAGCCACTTCTGACCGGTACCTGCATAACCTGGTTTGTGCAGGATCCAAGGATGGAGACTTCAGAGCTCACCCGGCAACTTAATCCAATGTTTCTCTGCCCTGGGCTTTAGGAATTTTTTTCCTTAGTACCCAATTAGAATCTCTGTATTACAATTTATACCCATTCTTGTCCCATTCACTGAGGACATGGGGAAGAAAATAAAAACAAAAATCTTTCCTCCACAGAAAACTTGTCATATTCAAAGACTCATATTCCTCACCTTAGTCTTTCAATTTTTAACATAAAGACCTTACATTCCAGACTTATGATGATTTTAATTTTTCTATTCTGGCTCTCACCAATTTCTCTCCCAAAATGCAATACTCGAAACTGCATGTGAAGAAAGAGCAACTGTACATTGTTGTATCAAAGCTCTATCTAACCCAGCACTGTCTCCAATAATCGTCAATAGCAAATAGCTAGAGAATAAGTTTAGGAACAGACAAATACGCATGTGTATATATATATATATACACACCACCACCTCACTAGAAGATACAACTTCCTAAACTCCAGTAGTTTGCAGCTGAAGGACTTTCCTGAACAGAGAATGTTTTTCATATTTCTTGCTTAACAATTATTCTTTTCTTCATTAATTTGTCAAGTAATTCCCTTTAGGTTCACCCATCATGAGAGCCAAGGAGCATCAGAAGAATGGTAAAAAATGTTTCCTCCTGCTCCAGTGCAATACCCCTCTTCATTCTTGCCTCTTCTAGTGCAAAGAGCCCTAGTCTAATTAAATTTCGACACCATTTCCCACAGCATTCTCCTGGAGAAACTGGCTGCTCATGGCTGGGACGGGCGTATACTTCGCTAGGTAAAGAACTGGCTGGATAGTCAGGCCCAAAGAGTGGTGGTGAATGGAGTCAAATCCAGTTGGCAGCCAGTCACAACTGGTGTTCCCCAGGGCTCAGTATTGGGGCCAGTTCTGTTTAATATCTTTACCAATGACCTAGACGAGGGGATTGAGTGCACCCTCAGTAAGTTTGCAGACGACATGGAGTTGGGCAGGAGTGTTGATCTACTTGAGGGTAGGAAGGCTCTACAAAGGGATCTGGACAGGCTGGATCAATGGGCCGAGGCCAATGGTATAAGGTTCAACAAGGCCAAGTGCCGGGTCCTGCACTTGGGTCACAACAACCCCATGCAGCGCTACAGGCTTGGGGAAGAGTGGCTGGAAAGCTGCCTGGCAGAAAAGGACCTGGGGGTATTGGTTGACAGCCGGCTGAATATGAGCCGGCAGTGTGCCCAGGTGGCCAAGAAGGCCAACAGCATCTTGGCCTGTATCAGGAATAGTGTGGCCAGCAGGACTAGGGAAGTGATCACCCCCCTGTACTCAGCACTGGTGAGGCCCCACCTCCAATACTGTGTTATAGTTTGGGCCCCTCACTACAAGACAGACATTGAGGTGCTGGAGTGTGTCCAGAGAAGGACAACGAAGCCGGTGAGGGGTCTGGGGAGGAGCAGTCTTACGAGGAGAGGTTGAGGGAACTGGGGTTGTTTAGCCTGGAGAAAAGAAGGCTGAGGGGAGACCTTATCAGTCTCTACAACTACCTGAAGGGAGATTGCAGCGAGGTGGGGGTCGGTCTCTTCTCCTAAGTAACAAGCAATAGGACAAGAGGAAATGGCTCAAGTTATGCCAGAGGAGGTTTAGGTTGGATATAAGGAAAAAATTTTCACTGGAAGGGTTATCAAACATTGGAGCAGGCTGCCCAGGGAAATGATGGAATCACCATCCCTGGAGGTGTTTAAAAGATGGATATACGTGGTGCTTAGGGACATGGTTTAATGGTGGGGTTTGGCAGTGTTAGGTTGGTGGTTGGACTCAATAATCTTAAAGGTCTTTTCCAACCTAGACAATTCTATGATTCTAAATTTCCCTTGCAGAGAAACACTTCCACAACTTCAGTCATCATCGCTTCCCCTCCCTGTGCTTTTCAGCTCTATCACATCTTTTTTTTTTTAGTTAGGACTGGGACCAGAACTGCATACAGCACTCCAGGAATATTTTAAGTTTTGCTTTCTTCTGCTTTCCTAACAGTTCTTAGGATTCAGTTTGCTATTTTTGACCACTGACATTGTCACAGAACTATCATTATAACTCTAAGAGCTCATTCATGTGACAGAAAAAACACATGTAAAATTATGATTCTCCCTTCAGATGCATTTTGTTAGATTTATCTCCATCCAATTTTATCTGACATTTTCCCACTTCACTACTCAGTACAAGGGCCCTCAACAATCTTTTGCTGTTGTCCTTCACATGTGCTCCTAGGGATTTGGTCTCATCTGAACCTGGGCACCTCGCTGTCCACCTCCTTTCCCAGAGCAGTTATACACACGCTGAGCAGCGTGGCCCCGTGCGGCGCCACTGGTGACCGCCTCCGCAAACCGATCACAGCCGCCTCCTCTCCCTACTCTGCTGTTTGCTCAAGGGTAAGAGGAAAGGCAGTCACGTGGGCAGTTTATTTTTGTTGAGAATCTTTTCGGGGACTTTATCAAATGCCATTTGTAAATGCAATTAAGCGATGTCAATCCAAGTCCCTTGCCCACACTCTCACTGGTCCCTTTAAAGAGCTCCAACAGATTTTAGATTCATGATTCCTCTCTGCGAAAACCGTGCTGTCTTTTCCCCAGTACATCACATTTCATCATGTGCCCTTAATTCTTCTCTTCAGAACAGTTTCTATTCAGTTGCCTGGCACAGACATCAGGCCTGCTGGTAACAACAGGCATAATTACTCTGGATTATCACGTTATCCGTGAAGTACAAGGTAGTGGGCACAAGAGCTATAATAAACTGCACTGTCCCTCAGCTGGGCATGCTTGTGAGACCCAAGATAATTTCCAGATGTCTCCGTATCACAAGATACAAAGTTAGAGATAATGACCACTTTAGCTACCGCTATATCTTTTCTTTGTTTGACTAAAAAAAATAATAAAGAAGGAAAGATTTGATAAGCTTATTTCTCCAGGGAAAAGACTGAAGGGGGCAGAAACATACAATTGATGGCGGAGCCTGCATTCAGCAAGCATCCTGACTGTGGGGAAAAAAGACAGGCTACAGGCAGAAAGCATCACATAAGCAGCAACACTATTCAGAGGAGTTGATATAAAGAGGATTTATGGAGAGTGATCTGACCCCCAGCATTCTAAAAAATGCTGTCATGTAGCATTGCAAAACAATTCTGTTCCAGGGCATGTAGAAGAGGAGGCACTTGTGATAAACCATCCTTTTAACAACACACTAAGATGCACTCCATTTGTTTCCCACACTCATAAACTCATACGACATTCACTGAATCTCAGAAACACTGGAACTTGACCAGTCACCATTCAAATCCAATTTGAATATTTGAAAGTACAATGAAGAATTCACCGGTTAATCTTTTTGGACATCATTTCCAAATTTAAGCATGAAAAATTTTCAGTGTGATTGTTATACAATATTTAACATTAAAAAAAAAAAAAACAGGAAAAAAAGGAGAGTTTATGACCTTTGGAAGAAGGGGCAGGCAACTTAGGGGGACTAAAACAATGTCGTGAGGTTATACAGGGAGAAAATTAGAAGGACCAAAGCCCAACTAGAACTTAATCTGGCCGCTAGCATAAAAGACAATAAAAAATGTTTCTACAAATACATTAGCAACAAAAGGAGGGCTAAGTAGAATCTCCATCCTTTACTGGATGCGGGGGAAAACACAGTGACAAAGAATGAGGAAAAGGCCGAGGTACTTAATGCCTTCTTTGCCTCAGTCTTTAATAACAAGACCAGTTGCTCTCCAAGTACCCAGCCCCCTGAGCTGGACGACAGGGTTGGGGAGCAGAATGAAGCCCCCATAATCCAAGGGAAATGGTTAGTGACCTGCTACACCACTTAGACACACACAAGTCTATGAGGCCAGTTGGGATCCACCCAAGGGTACTGAGGCAGCTGGCGGATGTGCTCACCAAGCCACTTTCCATCATTTATCAGCAGTCCTGGCTAACCAGGGAGGTCCCAGTTGATTGCAAGTTAGCAAATGTGATGCTCAACTACAAGAAGGGCCGGAAGGAGGATCTGGGGAACTACAGGCCTGTCAGCCTGACCTCAGTGCTGGGGAAGGTTATGGAGCAGATCATATTGAGTGCCATTACATGGCACGTGCAGGACAAGCAGGTGATCAGGCGCAGTCAGCATGGGTTCATGAAAGGCAGGTTCTGCTTGACTAACCTGATCTCCTTCTATGACAAGGTGACCTACTTAAGTGGATGAGGGAAAGGCTGTGAATGTTGTCTACCTAGACTTTAGTAAAGCCTTCGACACCATTTCCCACAGCATTCTCCTGGAGAAACTGGCTGCTCACGGCTGAGATGGGCGTATACTTCGCTAGGTAAAAAACTGGCTGGATAGTCAGGCCCAAAGAGTGGTGGTGAATGGAGTCCAATCCAGTTGGCAGCCAGTCACAAGTGGTGTTCCCCAGGGCTCAGTATTGGGGCCAGTTCTCTTCAATATCTTTATCAATGACCTGGATGAGGGGGATCAAGTGCACCCTCAGTAACTTTGCAGATGACATCAAGTTGGGCGGGAGTGCTGATCTGCTTGAGGGTAGGAAGGCTCTACAGAGGGGTCTGGACAGGCTGGATCAGTGAGCCAAGTTGTGCCACGGGAGGTTTAAATTGGATATTAGGAAAAATTTCTTCATGGAAAGGGTTATCAAGCATTGGAACAGGCTGCCCAGGGTTGAGTCGCTGTCCCTGGAGGTATTTAAAAGACGTGCAGATGTGGGGCTTAGGGATATGGTTTAGTGATGGACTTAGCAGTGTTATGTTAATGGTTGGATTCAACGATCTTGAAGGTCTTTTCCAACCTAAATGATTCTATGATTCTACTATATTTAACAGCATATATAGTATTATATTTAAGAGGAGTCAGAGCATATCTTGCTTTGGAAATCATGCATTGGAAATTTTATTTTTAGAATTCCAGGCCTGAGTTGTCTTACAACAGTCATGTCTGTTTTGCCATAAAATCAACCAAATCTGATGATGCTAGAGGCCTGCCTACTCCAGTACCCCGTCACTGACAGTGATCGACAGCAAGTGCCTAGAGAAGACTATAAGACAAAGGTAAATATAAGGAGATACTTCCTCAGAATATTCCCCCAGCCTGCAACAATTTGTATTCCCGCAACTTCCTAAGCTTGCGATTCATATCTGTATATTTAATAGTCTTTGATGGATTTCTTCCAAGAATGCATTCAACAGATTTTGAATCCATGTACACTGCTTAGTTCCACACTCTGTGTGAAGCAGCAGCTCCTTGTGCTTGTCTACATCCAACTGATCCTAACTAGCTCCTTATCCTTATAGTGGAAGAGAGAGTGATCAGCTCTCCGCACACTTTTTCCATGCCATACCCCTTTGAACTTTTGGGCAAATACCTCTTGATCTGACAACCTGCCACTTTTCATTTTGTCAGCTGGTCTATAATCCTGTCTACCAACACTTCAATCCAAAAAAAAAAACCAAACCAAACCTCACCACACCCAAAAACCAAAACAAACTCACGCAACAAACCCCCTCTCCTGAGTTAACACACATACAGAATAGTGATACAGCATTTTTGTTACTGCTTTATGTGCCCCAAATGTTTCTTTCACTTCTTCTCCATCCACATGTTTCATAGATTCTCTAGTATCCTTCTTTCCTCTTGATTCCCAGAAAAAATTACTAGTTTTTATACCTGCATCTTCATTGTATCTTCCCTTCATGCCAGCATGTTAATATTCAGATTCGCCTTCTACATCTACATTACCAGCTCCTTTACTTATGCCCCACCACCCCCTCTGGGTGCTTCCCAGTGTCTCCCCATCCCTGTGTCAGCGAATACCATGTACACTTCCTTCATATCACCTGCTTTCCTCCACAGCCAGCCAGCCTCCCACTGCCAGTCTGTTCTTCTACCAAATCTTGTGCTTAGTCCCTTCTCTCACTTCACAGTTTTCAAATCCTTCTTATTCCTTCCCCCATCAGACATTTCAAAGACTACTAACTCAGTGAAAGATGACAAGCTCTGGCCTCTCCTACCCTCCTTTCCCTGCAAATACCTATCTTTGTTTTTCACACTATAACCATTACTGATGCATTCAACCTGCTGCCTCTATCCCCTCCGGGGGCTGCCATGATTTCCTCCTCTTCTCTTCTCTCCTCTGCAACCCCTATCCTTTGATGCCTTCCCTTCCAAAAGAACACTTATTTTGTTTCAGCATGCCGCCTCTCCGGGACAGATGCCTACTTTGTGTTTGAAAGAGCACCTGGCACACTGTGGGCATAAACAGACAAGTAACTAGATCTGACATTGAGATTGAAGCAAGGTCGACACAGAGCAGCAACAGGGAGGCTGCCCTGGTTCGGGCCGTAGCAAGAGAGGTGAAAAATATAGTATCTTGAAAGTCACTAATGATCAAGAACACCACCCCAAAGGCTTACCTTCTCGCACCACGCAGCCTTTCGGTGTGTTACAAGCTTATGCAGTTGGTCACGGAGAGTCATTAGATCTCTGAATAATCTGTCAATCTGCCCAGTCAGACTGTCAGCCCAGGGGCAACACGAGGTCGCCTTTGGCGGCCCGCTTTTCTCTACATGAGCATCCTGGGACTCGCACATATTTCCCTCTTCAGCCATATTATCTAACACCGTTTCCTAAAGGAAAAACAATAAAGGTTACTTTTCAGCAGGAGCTAAAATGGTTTCCTCCTCCACATCTTCCTGGTAATTCATAACTAGGAATTCACTGCTGCCATCTCAGTATGCAGTTGCTCCACAATTTCAGAGCTATTTTAAGCGATAACCCCCTCAGTTCACTATAACATATTTCTAAGTTAACAGAAAACTTATGTTACTAACCTAGCTTATTTTAGAAAGCACTGCATACTGTGAGCTGCACTAAAGCATAAAGTAACACTCATGGGACAGAGATGACCAGTACTGCAGAAGCTCTAGATATGCCCCTTCCCCTCAAACTCTGAGGTTGGATGCACTTCTATGGCTTATTGTAATAAAGTGATGATCAGGAAGGAGATACGTGCTTAGACTGTTCAGGAGAGCCCCATCTGCTGTGTGGCCCAGTAAGTTGTAACACCCACAGGATCACTTGTGCCCATGTAAAACTCTACAAGTTGAGGAACCCCAAGAGATGCCCGCTCCAGGCTGGTCAGGAGCTCTGTCAGCTCTGCTTGACCGTGACCACCTTGCTGGTTCTATAATTAATTCTGCAACTGCCTTTGGGGATAGCAACCATTATTGGAAATAGTCAAAAAAACACCAAATGATTTCAGAGTCCTTGAAATGCATGTACCCATACACTGCAGAGCACAGATTATGTAGAAACACACAGTTTTCAAGCCAGGGTAGTAGAGCATCACTAAAGGACCCAGGCCTCCCACTCAGAGATTATTAAATATTTATTGCATATTGTTATCAAGAAGACGTTAAATAGCAGAGGTCATAATCTCTTTTAAAGACATAATTTGCATTCAAAATTATCTTTAGAAATTGGAGAAGTAATTTGAAAACAGCAAGAGGAAATTCAGCAGTTGGGCAGCATGGTCTACACATGGGCAAGGAAAAACCAAATGCATAATTACTGGCTCAGCAGCAACACTGCTGGAAGAGATGTCAGAAAAACAGAAGTCACGAATGTCATACTGTTAAAGTCAAGTACCATTTTACAAAGTATAAACACAAGTCTCCATAATAGAAGAGAGCTGACTGTAACACTGACATATGGGTGAGGTACCTGAAGTTAAACACAGACAAATGGGAGGGAAAGTCCCATACGAGAGCAGCAACAACCATCAGAAGTTTGAATGAATGGCCTACAAGGAGACATTGAGAGAACCAATTTTGGTTAGCCTAGAAACAGGGACTGGGAAGGCAGTGACATGCTAACTGCCTTCACTTATATAAAAGATTGCTATAAAGAGGATGGGAGGTTGTTGGGTTTTTTTTTTCTCCTCTTTCTTCTCTGCAGGTAGTTTAAAAACTCTGGCTTAATCATAGCGAGAGATTCTCAGGCTCATACAAGAAAAAACTTCGTAAGATAGATAAGAATGGCAAAAGACACCCTACAAAACCTCGTTTCTTGGTGAGCATCAGCATTGCAAACTGGCACAGCATGCTGCCCAAAGGCCCAGCTCATGACAACGCAGAGATGTCCTGGGAAACGACAGACTAAGAAACTGCATGGAAATAAAACTAACCTTTTTGGTTTCTTTTTTGGGTTTTGTTTTTTAATTTGAAATTTATTACATGACAGAAATGTAAAGTAACATTACTGCAGTCACTCCAGTTGCTGTATTATGTCATGCTCCTGCCCACAAGCCTCGGGAAGACCTGGCAGTAGCTATGCAAGAATCATCCCATCCATCAGATCAGCAATCAACATGTGTTAAGTGGAAAGAGAAAACTACTGTATCGTCAAAGCACATCTCATTCCCAGCATCCGGGAACAACAACCATCATCAGTGAAACAAAAGAAAAGGGAAATTCGCCATCCAGCTTGTTGAACAACTTAAAAAGATGTGCTGGTCAGGTTTTTTTGTGAGTATTTAAGACTTAACTCCTGGAAGCACACTATCAGTGCCAATACTCCCCACACTGTTCAACATGTCAGAGGCAAAGGTTTTGGTGGATATGCTGAAATGCCATAACGCTTGCATTTATATTTTGCCTATTTGGAGCCAGGCTTCTGCTAGTGTTGGTGTTTTCCAAGCAACCATAAGATGGTAGACATATAAAGCAAAAACCATTATAGAACTAATGGCAATTTTAATGGCTCTGCAACGGAAGTACTCTTCAAGACAGGTGAGGTAATTTTACACTCCTTTGCCTTGCTTTTAATAGAACTATAGAACAAGGCATATGGGCAATTAACAGTCAGCTCACTGATTCTCAAAATTTTGTAAACTCATACAGCAAACGTGGTGCTCCAAAGAATTATTTTCAGCAACTGTGAATGGGCAAAAGTTGTAGAGAGAATTGAGATGGATGGTACCGTTTACAGTCACTTGAGAAATCGTAAGATGCACAGAGAAAGGCTTATCGATTTTCTTATGATCATTCAACACAGTTCAAGGGGAAATCAGCAATTTCAACACGCTATTTGGCTGGGAAAAATGAAGTTGTTTTCAATATCAGCTGCTTGCAAATTTAGTTATTCTCAAGTCTGTAATAAAGCTTAGAGGCGCTCTTCTGAAAAGCCATTTAATTTTAAGAAAATGTACAATTGCTATGTTTAAAAAACATTAAAGAGATAAAGATCAGACAATTTCATTTGTGTTAACTGTATGAAATTTTGCCACTCTGCCCTGCAATTCCTCAGCTTAGCTGGGCGAGTCTCACGGAATAAAACAGAGGGATGGAGGAGAACTAAGAAAACATGCCTTACTTTACCAAAGATTTTTTCCCTTTTTCTCAAGTGCTGTTGAACGGTTGGTTTGCAGCATTTATTTTTGTGGGAAGGGGCCTTTGGAAGTGGTCAGCTATTTCGTAGACTCAAGAAAGCTGCACCCTCCAAAATCAGTTTGATTCATTACCATCCACTGCCAATAAACTGGTTCCAGTTGCTTCCACTCCAGAAAAGCTTCTAGTTGCATGGTTTCAGACTCCAGAAGCTGTAATAGCTAGAGGAAAGGAGACAAAAGAAAGAAAATTAGGTAACATTGGTCACTTGTGAACTAAATGAAATGTGTGTTTGGTCTGAACTATAAAAAGAGTGTCAGTGGTACATGGGACAACACTGGGTTACTTTACAAGAACGTTTAAAACCAGCTGTGGAAACATTATACGAAACACTTTTCCCAGCATCACCGATTTATTCCTCACCCCAAATGTACAAACACCATCAGCTTTTATATACATAAATGTGAGTTCCCATATTGTTTTGAGGGATCAAAGAGACATAATTCTGATATATTAAGGCCTAGATACATGACCATCTTCAAATCTTCTACGCTTCTTGACTACCAAAATAACCTATGTTTCTCCAAGAGTATCTTTTTCATCTATCCATTCACTCACATTTGTCAAAGCTGTAAGTTCTAAATATCTTCTTCTCTTCCAGGCCACGTACAGCCTTTTCTCAGCTAAAACTTACACCATTGGTCTTTGACTGGGTCTCTTCATATTCAATAGTAATGACCCCAACTGCGATATACAGATACCTCCACTAATCCAACATATTTCCTTCCCATGCTGCTCCCACACCTGTAGAAAACTCAGAACTCCAGTATCTCCAGTACTCTCTGCTTCCTCCCCCAAAAGCTTTCATCCCTTATTCATGTCATTCAAACTGAGATGATTTCTGATGATCCAAAATAGCATGGAATAACTCCCTCTAAAAATGTTATGTATTTTATAAATTGTCTGATCTGCTGCATGAGGAATCCCTCCCTTTACCTGAGAGCACTTGAAGGAGAGAGGTTTTGTTCTAGCTGTACAAATCGTAGTTTTTTCATAAATATATACATAACACTCATTTATACACACATGTAGATGGAGAAAGAGACATTCCAAGACTAAGTATTTATATATCACTAAAACAAAAGTTCTGGGAAAGAATGATAGATGAACAAATTAGGTATAAATCAGAGCTTACCAGCTTTAAAACTTTCAGTACTGGCCATATAATTGAAATGAACTATTTTAACAACAATCTGATACCAAAGGCAACTTTTTAAGATGACACACGAACAGTATATGGTCTCGAAGACAGTGATAATGACCAGATCAGTACCAGTTAAACCCACCTGATACAGACAGCTATCTTCTGCTAGCTTTGTTGGGTTTAGTTACTTACTACGTAACATATAATTTAAGTAAATGCAAAGCATGAGTTGACTTTGCAATTTTATTCTGCAGATATAATTTGAATATAAAGAAATCAAAGAAAGGAATGCACTTTGCAAGAGTAACTGCTGGAAATTATGAGCAGTTTGCTCTAAAACACTCCTGGATCCAAAATACAATTACTACAATTTGTTCGCACAACTGACACTTGGCATTATGCTTAATGACTTTGCTAGTTTCAAGCTCAGCTGGTATATGAAAGGCGGAAGAATGGGTTTCTTCCTCCTTTCTTCTTTTCTCCTTTTTTTCACAGGTATATCTACAGCACAAACGGCTTACATTATGAGATCTGATGCTGGTAATAAAACCCAGCCAAAAAGTTGATTAAATATTCAGGCAGCAGCCAAGTTACTTGATTTTAAAGTAGCTTTGTAACGTGGTCATGAGCTGCGTGACTGCAGTATGAACATGTCTTGTGACAGCTAAACAGGGCTGAAGGTTGGAATAGGGAGCTTTTCATTTTAAGCCTTCAAAAAAAATCTTAGTAAAAACGTAGTCATCATCTTTAGTTTTAGTCTCACTAGAGGAGCTCCTGAATGTTAAAAAAGCCATATGCTTTCACACCATAACTGAAAGGGTATGGTTCTGAAACTTCACCAACAGATCATTTACAGGTCTGGAGTTAACTGACCTTAACAACAATCAAAGCTTCCTGAGCTGTCTCCTAATCTCAAGCCTTTCAGGATCTTTTGCATTTTGGGGGTTTTTGTTGCTTTTTATTTTTTCCCTTTTTTTTTTTTTTTTTTAAACTCCTCCATTAGTCATGCAAAACTCAAACAGCTCATTTGAAAGCATTCATCTGACTCACCTACGTATCGCATCCTCACCCATTCACCAAGGTATTACCACCCTCAGAAATATCAGGCCATCAACCATGTGCTAGATTGTTTCAGCCACAAATCAGTAATGGGATGACTACACCGCTCATCCTAGGAGGACAGTTTTCAGCCTAGCTAGAACGCGCCGTGACAGCATTAGGCAGCCTGCAACAGCCAACATTTGAGTTTCTGCCCCGAGGGACTGAAGGCACTGCTCCTGGATGCTAATATCCTCTGCCATCCTTTATATGGGCCTTGCAAGCCTCTGATGTTATTGCAGCACGAAGAATAAAGCAAAACACAATAAAAACTAATGTACTACAAATATCCTTGAGATACCTTAGCAAAAACCGTAAAAACAAGGAAACAGTCAAGGTGGGGACAGGACAATGGATTGTATGTCTGCATGCCATGAATTTGGTCACAAGGACAGTCTCCAGGTGACGCAGGGGTGACAACCTTTCACTCAGACACACCCGCGCTTAGCAAATGAACCGCTATCTATATCAACCAGTTTCCTTCCCCCAACCTCATCCTCTACTCAAACTTCTCATGAGCTTTTATTGTTCTTTAACTAAGTTATGCATTTTGTGACATTGAGAGCTATGGCATACATTTTCTGAGGTAACTCATCGCAGTCGTCCCACAGCTGGAATTTCAGCTGTATCTGCAACTGTGGAAAACAAAGCCCAAATACAGTACCTTTTCTTATTCATTTAGTACCAGTAACAGTCACACAGAGATAGCTTTTTATGCAATAAGCAGTTCCACTTTTGCTGCTACATAAGCCTCTCAAAATGTAAGACAAATTTGCAAGCTGCAACTAAAGCTGTCTGCTCATTTTCATTGACCTAAGGACCCAGATGTTGTCACGCCTCCTAATGAAATTTAAAGACTAACATCTGCAGAACAGCATTAATTTTCTCATGAACAAAGTGAAGCAGCAAGTCAAAAATGTGCCTCACGTGGATATCTAAGTGATGCTTAGGGATAACGTATGAAAATTGTCTTCCCCTCCACATAAAATTAAGACCATGAAATCCATTTCCTTCATTCTTCTGGAGGAAGTTATTGTTCTAAAATACTTACACTGAGAGAAAAAGTAATGACAAATTCAAATTGCTCATCTCTGTGGAGAAGTAATTCCATAATGAATGCTGAGAGCAAACACTTTTCAGTAACAACTTCTCTAAACCATTGTAAAGAAACCATCACTGGTGCAAACGACTTGCAAGCAACAGCTTTGCTATAGAGGCTAAACTGTGCTTAACTGAGCTGTCTCAGAGCGGGCTGCCAGGAAACCTTGGAGTGATGCAGAAGAATGCAAACACCGTAAAGAACAAGCTTCGCTCCCTCTGACATGCGGCTGTGATCTCCAAAGCCAAACATCCCGCATCCAACACAGCTCATGGAACTCAGGAAACTTTGGGAACTTCAGCTGCAAAAGTCCTGGGTGACATCATCATCTAGGTGGATGGATGCTCAACAAGAGGCCAAAGTTGAGTCCTCTCTGGTGTCCACAAATCTAACTCGCACCAAAATCATTATTTAAACGTATTTGTAATTACTTTTTCTGTTGAGATATTAATCTTTTTCATATTATTTACTAGCATATTGCTAAATTCATTGATGCCTGCAGACTGTTACAGAAATCAATATTTAATAATTTGCAGCATAATACATCCTTTTCACGGGCTCAGTTCCAGAGAGCTCCCCACAACAAGTATTTAATCTCTGATGCCCACAGATCATAATTCAACTACCACATCAGTGGCAAAAGTCTTTTTAATCAAAAAATTGCTCTGCCTAAATATTCAGAAAATTATCCTATTGTTAGATGAAAAAGGGTCTTTCAGCAATAAATTATGTTTCTTGTCTGAGAGACAAAATAATGCTGATTCATCATGTATTCATGTATGACTGTAGATAGAAAACTTGCCTTGGACTCTAGATCACTGCAAACCTCACTCCAAATGCAAACATCTCAAGTATGACTCAAGGCTCGAGACAGGGTTGGACAGGTTTGGCTTAATATGAAAGCTTATATGGGGAAAGTATCAAGAGACAATTTCATACTTTTATTTGTTTAGTAAGAAATGACTTTATTCAACGTGAATTTTGGTAATCTGAATACTACTTCTGAATATCTAAGAATTGCAGGGGAGAAGAAAAGCGGAGAAGTGCCTTCCAAAAATGCCAAGAAAGGGGTAAACACTCATGAAAAAGTTACACAACTTACATTACCAGAAGCAAACCATAACTGGGATGAAGGCTTTAGAGACCTAACCACACACGAGGTGAAATAAACAAATTACAACACAGCTTCATCTCTGCTACCAATACAAAACCCCCTTACCAAAAAAAAAGCAAACCTTGACAAATGAGAGCCTCTCTGCAGGCAGGCTGTTAGCTGGATGACATTTGGTTTAAAATGGCACATACTGCCCAAATTGCACATTAACAGAGCTAGGGTTTGAGATCCCTTCACCAAAAACCAGAGAAAACCTTGATTATCATAACATCTGAGGCTGAAACAAAAACCAACACTGTAGGTGGACACACTCAGTGCTCCAAGATTCAGTTCCACATTGTGATTTCTTTAGAAGCAAAGCTGGTTTAAGACATTCCCACATATCCCTTGAAGGCTGAAGCAAAAATAAATAGGCCTGAAAACTAGAAAGTCACACTAGAGTAGTGTGAAGTACAAGCAGCTGAAGAGCAAAAACCAACAGACCAATAAGCAGCCTCTAGCCCCAAGGCAAATAAAGATCTACTCAAGTAATTTCTCTGCCTGTGAAATATCGCTGAGGGTTGAGACAAAGCAGGAGAAACACTGCATCCCAACCATCACAAGGCGGGTGGATCAAAAAGGCTCCTGGATGACAACTTCTCCCACTGCCAGCTATGGACCACATAGGAACCTTGACCAAAACACTAGCAGAGATGGGGAAAGGCCCTCTGTGACTCCAGAAGCAGGTATTTCTGTGTCTGCTAAGCATCACCTCTTTCGGAATTGTAATTTTTTTTTGTGTGTGTGGGGGGGGTGGACTGTAAGGGAAAACAGGACGTGGCTCTTTTGCAGAAGATGAAATACATAACATACAAAACACAGCAGCTTTGGGCAGAGGAGTGTAATTCCAGATGCTTGGCTGTGTGTAAAACCTCCAACACCTAAAATAAAATTTGTGACTTCTCCACTCACCAACACTACTTTTATACCACTGCAGCTCGAACTTCAGTTCAGCTATCTCAGGTTTACATTGCTGAGAGCAGGGAATCAAACCACTAGTTAAAAACTTAAGTGACAAAGATCATCAGTATAAAACATAATTGCTATTTGCGGAGGGATTTAGAAAACAGCTGTTTAAAATGACACTGAAAGAAAATGGAATTTAAAGCAAACAAAATGAGGCAGTTGGCACATAAAAATTGTACTACAGCTTTCACATTGATAGGCAATGAACTGAGATGTACTAACAATGACTTTCATTTGCAGAGGAACAGGTCAATGAATAGACCACTTTGCATTTTTCCCCGTGGAAATGGCACATATTGAAACAGGGAAAAAAAAGATCAGGAAAAAGACGACTGAAGTGTGAGTTTTATATTTTAACAGCCAAGATCAAGATGTATGAGAATGGAAAAGGTACACATTTTCTTCCCCAAAGGTACCACTGATCTTGGGTGCCTAACTTGGCATACCTGAAGAGCCAAATTTTTGGGTAGTACTGAGCACCCTTAGCTGAATATATGCCCAATTAAAGCAGGTACCAAAAAAAAAAAAAGAAAAAAAATCACAATTTACTTTAGAGAAATCTCAGCCAGAAGATTTCAAAGGAAAGCACCAAATTGTATCGCAGTGCTGCCTGACAGCTGTTCATATGGTACTGCCAACCAGAACCCCCATGTAGCTGATGTCAGAAAAAGACCATTGTTCATCCGCTTTTATTCAGACTGTTTCTGTACACAGAACAAAGCATTATCCATACTCAGTTTTTTTCTTTTTTCCTCCATATACTTTCCCATTTTCCTATATTTTTACCAGACCACAGAAACACACACAGAAATCAACAGAAACAAGCAATTTCTAATTTGTTTTTTAAACTCATCTGAATTCAGAATTGATGCTACACTTCTGAACAGTACCAATATCCTGGTTCCTGTATGTTTCCACAATGGATGTTACTACACCATGAAGAAGTGATAGTTATAGGAGGAGCATTTCCTTTCCTCTGTGTGTGTTATGACTGCTAACTTCAGCAGGGGAACAAACCCTTTAGGTTTTACCCTCCTCCCTTTATTATCCCATCCATCCTTGCCACCAGCTTATTATATCCACCTACTGTATCCTTCCTTGACATCCTTATCCTGCATTTGGCAGTGAATAGACAAAAACACTATCCTTATACAAAGCTAAAGAAATGCTCCTTCTTTTTTTTTTTTTTTTTTGGAAATCAGACTGTATTGCAAACACCTACTAAGCCAAGAGGTTGGCTTTTTTTTTCCTTCCCTTGAGCTTTAGTACTTCCTCTTCAAAATAAAGGGCTATGTAGCACAAGTTGTGCACAAGTGATCTCTTAAACTCCTGGGCAGTGGGGGCGCTTCCATCTGGATTCATCTGTTTTCAACCACGCACACCGCAGACTGACAGCCCCAAAAGCCATGTAAGGTTGCCAAGCCTCCTTTTCTCTCCCTGTCTGCTCCCTGCAAGAACAGGGGCTCAGAGGCACAAGTGAAGTGCCTTTCCTGGCACAGACCTTCCCACAAGTGCCTGCCAGCTCCCTGCCACCTCCTCTGCCTACTGGCTGTGAGGACAAGGTGGTCCTTAACCTAGGACTGGATGAGCAGTGACATTCAGGGCTTCCTCAGCTCTGCTTCAAGGGACAGCTCATCCAGGACCGAGCTGCCCGGTTTCACTTGCACTCCCAGGGTACCATCAGATGTACGTCATGACAAGGACTGGCTTGTGCAGCAGCGTCCACAGCAACGGAAACCCAAACTCAAAGCACTAATAAATATATATGTTAAATAACATTTAGCTCTCACCCATAAACATAAACAAGAACAGCTTCCACCATTGCGGACCCAACAGCACATAGAATTACCACAGATGTTCATGTTAGTTAAACAATGTTGATATGTGGATTAGCCTAAGCTTGCCAACTTGATACGAATACAGTTTCTCCCAGCCTAGCTCTTCTTTGACAAGCCGTCACAGCCTATCATGCATGCAGATATTTTCATACATTTTAAAATATGCATTATTGACTAGAGAAACTACTAATTTAAAGTCTGCTACAGTCTCCCTTATGTCAATTCATTTCTCTTGCTAGTCTCTTAACACAGTCCTTTAAATTAAGCGACAAACATATTTAAAAAGAATCACAAACCCGAAACCACTTGCAAAGCATGAGTAACAGCTGATTTTATAACTCTATTTCCTCAGCTACTTAAAAAACCCAAGAATACCTGCCAGTGGAGCTGAGTTAACATTATGGGCCAATTGCACGCAAAGTTTAATTTTGCAAGGCTATAAAAAAAGCTCTACCAGTCTCCTCCCAACCTGAGCTCCATTCTTACCTCTAAATAACAGATTTCAGTTCAGTTCAGCTTTCCAGCACCAGTTTAGTTGTGACCAAAACCATTGCAACATACGAATTTAACTGTAGATGAGGCTGGAGAATGCAGTGGTCCTGTTGTGCTTGACTTTCCGCCTGTGTTAAGTGCCTTTTTGATGCAGCAGTTAATGCAGGACAACTGAGGTCCCAGCAAGGGATCACAAGATCATCATAGCACTCATCAATCACCATATTTTGGCACAAGAGAAGAGTGACAATCTGGAAGTCCCTTTTCTGTTAGAAGCTGACAACTGATTTCTCTTTTGTATGAAAACAACAACAGTAAAGATGTCACAGGCAAAGATGCTCTGCACTCTCTAGTGGCTACTGTTAGCTTCAAGGCACAATTCAAGAGATCGGTTATGAGTTTTAAAGCTCCTCACCTTAACTTTTTTCTTGCCTGATATTTAGTTGGTTCCTTCAGGGCCCAAAACGCCAGTTAAGATCCACTAGGCTGGACCAATGAGACTTTCAGACTCCATCAGAAAAGAATGGCAGCAAGTAAGCAACTCTCACTCTGAAGTCTCCTCCCAGGGAAGGTTAAGAGGCAGCACGGGCAGGGTATTTTGAGATGAATGTGGAGACAAGACACACCTCTCACACCACATATGCCCCCGCACACCAGCCTCAGCTGACCCAGCTGATAAATGGGTATTTCGTCATTCAGCTTACAGACGCCAGATATGATGCTGGTTCAACCTTTTCCGCGGCACTGTGTGGGACCGCAGAGCCTGCCTGGCCTCCCTGCGCATCCAAAGCATCACCTGAGCTGGGGCAGTTTGCTCCCACCACCGGGTTTGTTAGCCCTTCCACCAAAAAAATTATCCAATGCCAACTGATGACAAAGCACCTCCGCCTCGTCTCTCCAGCTTATTAATTCCAGCTGCATTGTCTCAGGTGGAATTACATTATAGTATGTCACTGTCATTGTCACTGTCACAGCATTCAAATTATGTTAAGTACGGCATAAAACAAGCAAAAGCACAAAAGCAGCAATGAAACTCAGTATCATCCTATCAGTTTTGCTGTCACTGGCAATCACAACCAAGTGTTCGTATCAGTCAAGACACATAATGCAGTTCCTACCTCAGTGCAGTACGTATCTACTGTGTTTCAGAGATACCCTCCTTTCTTAAGGTATAGAAGACTAAGATATTGCTGCTACATAGTCCAACAATTTATGGAGTCCGTGATGAACTACTGCATCGTTTTTCAAGGACCAAGAACTCTACATGCTTGGTCAATAAAATGTACTAAGTAATAACTCATCCAAAAAAAAAATGGTGATGGCAACTCCAGAACTGCAGCTCTATTAACTCCTTTTTTTTTGTATGGATAAGTTTAGCTGAAAGCAATATCAGTGACAAATTGCAGTCTGGGGAAATTTTCAGATCAAGGTAATAATGCCATGAGGTAGAATGATTTGCTTTAGTGTTGCTATATAATGCTGCCAGTTCTTCCAATGGGACACTAATTGCAGCCAGCGGCCACCTTGCCTAAAAAATATCTAAAGAAATATTTTAGCACTAAAACTGTCTGGAGTAATCAAAAAATAAAGCATCCTTCCCAAGAAGGGGCACTGGGAAAGTAAAATCGGGTACGGAGTTCAACAACTAAATGATTCACGGCTGGGTGACAAGCTGCTGCTTGTCAGCTGAAGAAGCTGGTGTCATGCTAATGCTGTCAGCTGCGGAGCAGGACCACGTAGGCATGAAGGGACCTCTGGAGGTCTGTAATCCAATCTCCTGCTGAAAGCAAGGTGCTCAGGGCTCTCTCCAGCAAGTCCCAAACATCAATAATAGACATGTCACCCCTTCTCCAGGATGTGGTTCCAGAGTTTGACCACCCTCATGGCATTTTTTTCCCCTTATATCTGGCCAGGATTTCTCATGTTCCAACTTGTGTCTGTTGCCTCTTCTCCTGTCCCAGTGCATCTCTAAGAAGAGGGTGACCTGTGCTCCAGCCCTGGCCACCTCAGTGGCCTTACTGGACTTGCTTCTGTATGCCACTGTCCTTGTGCTGGGAACCCCAAACCAGACACCTTGCACCCAGACTCACAAGTGCTGAGCAGAGGGAGAGGATCCCTTCCTCCACCCTGCCGGCTGCACTCCTGCTAACAGTCCGGGACGCAGTCAGCCTTTGCTGCCTGGGCTCACTACTGGCTCCTGGGCAAGTTTTTTGTCCACCTAGATCCCCAGGGGTTGGTCTTTTTTGCAAAGCTGCTTGCTAAGCAGTCAGCTCCCAGTCTGTACCATTGCAAGGGGTTACTCCATCCCAGATGCAGACCTTTGCACTAGCTTTTACTGAGATTTCTAAGACTCCTCCCAGTTCATTTCTCCAACCCATCTTGGTCCACCTGAACAGCAGCGCTGCCTTCCAGTGCCCATTTATTACTATGCCCAATTTGGTATTGTCCACATACTTGCTGGTGGTGTGCTCCATCCCACCATTCAAGCCATGAATAAGATGTTAAACAGTACTGGCCCAAAAACCGATCCCAGAGGGACTCCACTAACAACCAGACACCAATTTGAATCCAGCGGCCCAAACAATATTCCACTCACTTATCCAGCCTATCCTTAACTAACTTGGCTATCAGGATATAAGGATTTTCTGTCAGTGACACATAAACACAGGCACGTTCTCTGCCCCTATCTGTTTTTCTGAAAGCTCTTTAATTACATGTCTCTGCCTCCTTCTGGGATGGGATACTCCACACTGCTTTGAAAGGGAACCACCAGCAGGATCTGAGAGGACTGCGGAGGTGGAAAGTGCCTGTCCCAGAGCAGGCGGAACTGAACCAGCCAGTAACAGCAGGCATCAGATGAGCAGAAAACCATCTGACACCACAGACAGTTGCAGGGAAGGAGAAACAGAGGAAATTGTTTTGATCATATTCAGTCTTTGAGATTTAAAGCAGTTTAGCTCCTGCAGAGGTTTCTTTCTTTCTTTCTTTCTATAGCATGAGGAAGAATTACTCTATACGTTTCTAGCCTCTCCAACCTCCCTAAATTAACTCTCCCATGGGTACCCATTCATCCCTTCTCCTGTCATCAACCCCAAACTTCCACCCTGACTTCCAGCTGCTTCTTGGCTCTGGATAGTCCCTGTCCATCTTCCAGAGAGGATCTGGAAGCCAAGCCCCACTGCTTCTGGAGGGGGCTAAAACCTCCAGCAGTAGCACAAGGACAATCAGGGAAGTTAGGAGAGGAATTCCTCACCCAAGACAACTGGTCCGCTGTCTGCCCCAACAGGAGACCACACAAAGCATCCAAAGGCAAGTCATTTATATTTAACTTTTTTTTCAAAGTCATGCGTTCTAAAATTGACTTGAATCTGCCTTAGAAATACCAATATACATTATCTTGCACAATTTGCTTGCTCTCGCTTCTACAGCGCACAGCTGGCCAGAGCCTTTCACTTTCTTAAGAAGGATCAAGAACTCAGCTACAAGTAGACACTGTCTAAAAGCAGCTTTGAAGCCATTTGACCTCTGTAATTCTTCCTGATTTTACATGGATGACAAGGGTTGCATCTGCTCTGCCTCATTTTTGCAAATGAGTACCTGATCCACTGTTTCCAACAGGTTTTAATAACTACTATAGCAAACCATGTTTTATGTGATGAATGTCAGCAAATGAACTGAAAACCAATTGCCTACGGTATTTCAGAAGGAAAATGACATGGCAGACTACCCCCTCCTTCTGTAGAGGGAATCATTAAAAAAAAGGCAGGAATAAAAATTCTTTGTTCCTGCCATGCAGCACGGGGTAGACAGCACATGCTGTCACTGACAGTTTCTTTGCTTTCTTAGTGCTTATTCTTTCCTTGCGATGAAATGTGAAAAGGAAAATGACATCTGAATCACTGAGAGGGTTTTTTTATTTCATTTTTAAATCGTTTTCTCAGTAGCCACTCTCCCACTCTACAGGAAATACATAACAACCACCAAATCACCCCATTTGTTAGACAGTATCCACTGCTGCTCTGGTAATTGTAAGGAGAGGTTCTCATGTACATAGCCAGAAGAAACCAAATACAACAGCCTTTCCCAATTTCAATAACCTCCCATGTACCAAGCTTCAAACCAACAGAGCCTTCTCCCAGCAAAACAACAGTTAACTAGTTCTGCATTTTAAAGGTGACCTAGGCAGTCCCGCTAAGAGGACCAAGATGCTTTAATATATTGTGCTGAACATCCTAACGCACAAGGAAAACGTGGGTTTCCTGGTACAGTTCATCTTCCCTGCAGGCTCTGAAACTCTACCTGTCCCAGTGCAGCAGATTTCCCTGTGCACAGCGCCGCAGCAGGCACTCTGCTCCTGACATTACACCACCGAAAGACTAAACTTAGAGGTATCCAGAGAGAAAAAAATAACTCTTTCAACCAACACAGCCCATGGGGGTTTGAAGCCAGTTCTTGCTCCATTGTTCAGCTTACCAATATCAGGGCACCAAGGGGAAAGCAGTAGTCTAGGACAGGGCAGCACTCTTGGACAGGGTCAGAAAGCCAGCTCAGACCAGCCAAGCATCACTGCCGCGCTCCTGACCCTGCTCATCATACAGCAGCACAGAGGCTGTGTTTTGTTTGAGCCTTCAGGTGACCTTCATATTAAATCCACCCTTACAGCCTCCATTCTTTCTTCTTTGAACAACCACCACCAAAAATCAAGTACTCTGGATCATTCAGCTCCCTCAAGCCTTCTTGTGCGAGTGCCCAGGCCTCCTGCATTTAGGTGGTGGAGCCCCATATATAATTCAATATGTTATCAGATCTGCTCTCCTCTGCAATATTAATATGTCAGCTCCCATGTTAGTTCTCACCAATCTCGCTACCATGCATGTAAAATGTCTAAAGTAACGGCGGCTAGAACAACAACACAAAACATTAAGTAATTTAGCAGGGGGGGGAAAAAAGCATGGGCTTTGACTGGCAGTGCTGTTCAGAGCACATGGCAGTAAGTATGTGTTACACTTTTAATGCACAATCCAGCAAGGTAACTGCTCAGGTTGGAAACTGAAGCATTCAAAGTTAAAAAGTGCCAGAATTCAAACTGCCTAAATACTAATTTGACCATCCCATGTGTATAAGGTCTAGAATTACATGACCAAAATATTTCCCTTCACAATCTGTCTCCCCAAGGGCACAAAATGGCTGGTGCTCACTCCACAAGCTATTCCTTTTCCTTTTAAATTGCATATTATTCCGTCTATTCTTCAGAGGGAAGCTACGGACTTACTTGCCATACATCATTCAAATTCCATTCTGAAGACAGAATTTTTATCTTCCACATAAACAAGTTATCTTTCCTAATGACCCATGTGGGATGAGATGATAGTATTATTGTCGTTTCACAAATGGGAAATGAAAGCAGAGAGGTGAAAGTTAAATGCTTCCACTTCTTTTGGATGCCTTAACTGAGACTTGTGAGACCCTGTTTTCAGAGAATTTAAAAATTACTATAAAGCACTTCATGGATACATCTACCCAGTGCAACTCAACAACTTGCAGAGATGCTTTAGGCAGTTTTCATTGAGTTAGCTCCTGAGCCAACGCAGCCATGGCACGCTTCCTCAGCTGATGAGCTCTAGTGGAAGAAGCCAGGCAGCTGGCCCAGGTTGCATCTACACACACCACTCTACTGACTCTAGGATCCAACCTAGTACTTCAGCAGAGCAATGTGCTGCAAGAACCTACTACACCATCTGGGGTTAAATCTGACATTTCATGATGATGCTGCCTGCACTGCTGACTCTTGAAGGGCAGAGGTCCCACCAAGTTCAGTAGCAGCTAGGAACCTCAACTTTTCCACAAATCAGATCCCTGATCATCAAATTGGACACACGAAAAATGGGAGACATTCCATCAGCAGCCCACCATGGAAAGTCTAGTTTAAGTAACTTGCCGGGGGGAAACCTGAGAACCAAAGGCAGAGTAGTACTGCAGCTCTCCAGGACAAAGCTCCACTGCCTCAGTTTATTAAGGTTTCCTTCCTCTTCCAACAATTCTCCCACTCTTTCTGCTAACTTCTTCACCTTCATCAACCACTTTCTTCACCATAGCTCTGACTCGGAAACAAGGCACCCTGCACTCTGAATCATACAATGGTTCTAGGATAAAATATCCTAATCAACATACTTAAAGCAATACTACTAATGTTACACTGCATCATCTTACTCCAATTCAGACTATTGATTTCTATGTGGGTTTTTTTTTTAAAGATACTTTTGAAAATTCCTCCTGCAGCAGCAGAGGTACCCATGGCTTATTTGCAGGATCAGACAGTTGGGTCAGACTAACTAGCAGCAGTAGTAGGTTGTCCACATGTCTACTGGTTGTCCACTGGACCATCACCAGAGGGCAATGACATTTTCCTGCAGGTAGGAAATTTCTCAGAATACAGCAAGGAGCAAAACAGTGATCCAAGTCTCTAGGTAGCCTCTTCTTCCCATTCATGGCTTCCTGTCCTAACTCTCCTCTTCAGTCTTGACCTTTCTGTCCATATTCAGCCCCTCCTGCTGCGGCCTCTCTTCAGTGCCTCAACTCAGCCTCTTTTCACCCAGATAGTCTGAATTCTTTCACATCACCAGAGCCACCTTGCCTCCCCACTGCCCTCATGCAGGCCTCTTGTCCAGGGGTCTCTTCCAGCTCCTGACTTCACTGAACATGAGCCAAAGCAAAGAGAGTCTTCACTGTCCATCCTACCCCTTTTCTCCGCCTGTCCAGAGCCCTACTTCTGCTCCCAGCCTGCAGTTCCTAACACAGCCAGTCCATGTTCCCTGTGTTCTTCAATAAATAATGTTAGAATGGTCTAGTAAAAGCACGTTAAAAACAGGAAGACAGGAAAACCTGAATACTTTAAAAGGGCAAAGCATTTGCTATTTTTATTCTAAGTGCTGTGGCGGGCGTAATTATGCAAATTCAAAACTTGTCATAATTGACCTTTTCAAAACATGGGTGTGCATGGGTCTAACATACAATTCACTGGTGAACCCTGAAACTTATTAAAGGTCAGCACTTCTACAACTTCTTCTCATTTCATCATTAAAGAACTTATTTAAGATATACCCAGTAGCAATAATCAATGAAAAACAAACTTATTTAAAAACAGGTAAAAATTTTGATGCGCTTGGTTAGAAAAACTTGTACCTTTAAAAAGTTCTGTAAAAGGAAAAGAAAAAACCAAATTGTTCTTGCTACAGAATCTATCAGCTTACTTGTTCCGAATATTCAACAACGCCAGAATCCAAAGATTCTGGTCATCTGAAAACTTGTGAGCAGATTTAGTAAATGGTCAGGAGTCATTACCGATTCAAACTAAGTTTATTCTGGCAGTATGTAAAGTAAGCCTAAAATCTCATTGTGTTTAGATCCTTTGGGGCTTGGCTGTCTCTTCTACCCTACTGCTCCAAGAACTGTGTCACAGACCCTTGTATTCCTTTGGGGAAGATTATTCTCCACCTTTCTGATCTCATTCACAGCAACACGGTCTCTCCCCACCTTAAAAATTGGTTCGTGCTACAGTCTTTCTATGAAGAGCTCACACAGAGCCTGGCAAAACACCTAGTAAAATGAATCTTCATGAAGATTTCTATGGAGTTAAGACTGGCCAAGGAGAGATTTCAGACAGAACATGCACAGGAAAAAAACCCAAAACAAAAAAAAACCTGCACATTTTGACAAATACTCACAAGCCCCGATGCAATTACTCTTGAAATTTATGCTGTATTTTTTATGCAGGGTCTACTTGAGAAATTTCAAGTATTTTTTTTTTTTTTTTTCAAGAAACTGAAACACGATGACAAATAGGTAAAGCGGTCCTTAATTAGAATGGTAGTTACAACACAAAATACTAATCCTGTTCCATGATAGAAATGACAGAACTATGGCTTTTCCCAAGGGAATGAAGCTATGAACATAAAAAAGCTGAGGGACACATCAAACAGAATTAGTTGCCAGAGCATCACAGAAGATAATGAATCTACGACAATTTATACCAATGAAAGCAGCTTGTCCTTGAAGCTCAAGGTCATTTTTTTCAGAAAAGAACAAATCTTTTTTTCTGCAATTTGCATGCAGTACAAGCTTTTACTTCCTGAATTAATTTTCTACACAGCAGCATCACAGACTATAGCATGAATGTGATTTTTTTTTTTTTTCATTGGTACCTACACTCCGAGAAATGTGTTGGTTCAACTGTTTCTTGTACAACAGATGGAAGGACATCATAAAATATCAGATGGTCCCCTAGCAGGCTCTTTGAAATTCAAATAAGGCTACATATCCTTCACCCCTGCCATACAAGACCATAACAGGGTTGATTACAGAAATACTGCATACTAGCACAGGTCTGTGTCAAATTAGTAATGTGACACGGTGTCAAGCTTAGCAGCAGGGTTTTAACTGTTTATTTTCATTTAGCCCCTGCCTGCAGCATCTGTCACCACCAGGAACATTCCATGAAGTCCCAAACAACCAGCACAAGGACACCAAATATAGCCCGGCACTCAGCAGCTGGAATTATCCTGCCATAGTTATTCCATTTTCATCCAAGACAGTCAGCAACTTAGGATCCATTTCTGGAGATAATGCAATACCATAGCAATTATGATAACAGACTTCGATTTTGCTGCTCTGCCTTCACATACATTCCAGGAGGTGGTGCTGTCACTTGGATGGAAACTCACATTGTGTCTGTGCACTGAATATACTGGTTGATCTTACCGTTTAACATGCCTATGCAGATAAAATACTTCAAATCAGGACGACTTTATGAAAGAAATGCACAAGCCTACATGTGCATGCACATGATGCAAACTGAAGACTCAAATTTCATGCAAATTAACTAGTAAATGCATGTTCAATATTTTTGAAAATTCAAAGCCTATCAGTTCCTAGTGCTCCCAATCTGAATGTTCTTCTGAAAAGAACAGAAGCTCTTTAATGCTTAGCGTGAATTCAAACCAAGGACTATTATTCACAGAGAATAAACCTGTTGTGCCACCCATCTGTAACAGCCATCTGGGACAGATGTTTTAAATGGAAACTGCCACGAGATTTAGGGTCCAAAATCAATTTATCTTACAACTTGATCATTTACCCCTGAATGCCCCAATAAGAAATTATGGAGTCCCATCTGACTGAAGGAAGCAATACACATACTGTACATTGGCTTCTTTCCCTCACACATGAGCAGTCCAGAAAGCAGATCAATGCTATGCCCATACCATCCTATCCCATCCCACCCAATCCCTGCTGCTTGGAGAGCTCAAGCTCACCTGTATTTTTCATGGGCATGGAATTGACCATACATAATGCAAGCAAAGTCAGACTGACTGTTTGCTCTTATTTACTTGCTACCAAGGACCTTAATTCCTTAAGCCAAAGAAATTCCCTTTAAGATGTGCTCAGCAAGTATAAATATTTTTCATAAAATTCTGAAACAAAATTATTAGGTATTCACACCCAAGTTCTGTGAATCTCTCTGCATGTCCATCTGGCAGATAGCTGCATTATTTATTTGCTATCACACTCAGTAAATTGATCTACTGGCATTTAAAGGTGTCATCTTTACTCATTACAATTTCAATGATCACTCCAGCACTGCCAGCATTGTATCAATGACCTGAGTTCTGACTACAACTTCTAATCTCTGCTAATGACAAAACCAGCAAGATTAATTCCACATATAAAGCAGCATAAGAGACAGAAGAAACTGAAGGACTAGGCTGCTTTGCTTCAGAGTTCATTGATCTCTGTATGGTAACAATTTGATGACAGTGTTAATTTAATGACTCTGAAGTGCAACATACATTTTTTGAGATCAAGGTAAGACATCAGAACTGGTCACACTGCAATGCAGAATTAAGGTAAGTGGGCTTCATAGGTAAGAATGGGATTATATTATGCTCACAATGATGAAAAACTACCAGTCGGTCTCACATCACAACCACTGTCCTCACAGTCGCAAGAGGAATGTGACTGCCTCCTCACAGATAGACCATACTGCTCTGATAAGTTTGGGGTAGATGTTACCAACCCTTAGCCACATCTTCTGCATGCTCTCCCCAGCACACTTCCAAACTATTTTAGCTACAGTGCCAGAGACCAGAACTCCACTTCTGCCCCAAGATACTTCAGGCTGGCAAATAACAGCAGCCCCCCGAGTCACACTGAGGAACCGTTTAAAAGCAAGCAGTACCAATACAGCTTGGAAAACGTACCAAAACACAAGACATTCAAGATGCACTAGACTATGTTCTAGCACACTTTAAGTGACGCATGCAAGAGGTTTTCAAGGAAAGACACAATGACCACCCAAGCTCCTAGCAATGCACAGGCTGTTGCACACTGCCATGCTCTTAATTGTCCCCGATTTGCATGCTCTAGCACGGCCTGGCAGGCAAACGGCTCCATAGCCATCACCACTGACTGAGGCGCTTCTGCTGAGAAAAGGACCCCCAGCATATTTCTCATGCGACTCTCCGCAAGACAAGGAGTGCTCGAAAAGACATGACAGCATCTTGGGAAAGAAAGGACATACGCGTAGAGGGCGAGAGCTAACATGAGCGTGCACACGTACTTCAACTGGAAATTGAACAGTAGCTGAAATAATGTCACCTCCCGTTCACTGACACCTCTGGGCAGCACAGGAACTAAACACAGTGGTGAACTGCGACCCACAGCCACACACATATATAACCACAGCCAAGCCAAACCGCAGGAAAAGTTGGAATTTTGATCATGCCTCACTAGAGAAAAACATAATTAAAACTATTACACTTGGAAAACTTCCAGCTCTATGAATCTGACAAAGACATTTATGATGATAAAAGAATAATAATGTCCAGTAAGATCCCTGTACGTAAAAGCACTAAAAGAGTTTTATAGTCAGAAATCCAAAGGAAGGGAAGAACATTTTAAACAAGTTAATGTGCAACTTCTATAGAAAAGGAGTAGCATAATTTTTCTGTTCCCTAAACTGTTATTTAACTTCACAGCTATCTGTATCCTATCACACTTTTCCCATCAGACTAAACATCTTATTACAGGTCAGAGCAACTTATCTCTCGGGATATTTTTGGTGAAAATTAACTCTAGGCTTCAATAAAAACAGCCCAATGTCCTTTCTGTGATAACTAATTTTTGACACTTCGATCCACTTTGCATTTCTATCCTTTGAATGATGCCTAACACGAGAAGGAATTCATAACACCATCCACCAAACCGGGTGCGTTACAGGAAGACATATTGACGTGCTTGCTCTTTTTATTGATCCATGCAGCAGGTTGTTATTCGAGGTAACATTAACAGAAATGTCACATTACTTAAAGAGAAAAAATTATTTCACAGTTTTTGGAAAAAAACATTTGGCAGAGTGCTGCCATCTGCACCAATATTTGAAAACCAAGTTATTCAAATATACATAATTTACTTAATCTTATCAAGATATTTGAAAATTAGAGGCTTTTTATTACATTTTCCAAAGAAGCATCACTTTGCATACAGAGTATTATATCCATCTGGAAAACTAACACTTGAAACAGCCTCGCCTTTTCAAGTCCGTACAACCTTGGTATATCGGGCTCTTCATACACACTGAGCACATGACTTCCGGAAGTTGCTTTTGGGAAATAAGTGTAAGGGGAGACAAAAACTACAAAGATTGCTCAAATGATGACAATAAGAATTTTAAGTCTGTCCAAAACATGTATACTGGAGCATTGTGATGATTTCCTACCATTTTTGCTGTTTATTTTAGAACTAGGCACAAGAGAGTAGCTTAAAGGAACCCCTTGAACAGGTTCGAGAGCTTCAAGAGGTTAAGAATTTCACAGCTGATTATGCTGACAAACAATTCCAATTTTGCACCAGTACAAGCAGTAAGTGACATAAGAAAAGAATTTCCAATACACTTGCACTGGAGCTGGAGCTTGTTTGGGATTGCGCCTGTTACAGCCCAGAAACTGGAGATGGAGACTGCAGTCACTCATAGTTTATTTGAAGAAAACATCTTCCGCCACCCTTCTTCTGGCCCTCTCAGTGATCACCCTTGTTTTGAAGGGGTGTCCCTTGTTTCACATATTTGTTGTTTAAGCCTGCAAAAGGTGGAATGAAGCCTCCGCAGATTTTAACCAAGCAATATAGCTGCCCAGTGAACCTTCTTGACTATAGCACTTCACCTAACCACAATGTTTAAAACACAAAAAGATTCTTTCCATTTTATCCTGAGCCTCCACTGAGCAGCACGCCTGAAACAGACATCCAGGAAGGGACGAAGAGTGCAAGGAAGAAAACTCCTGGAATGATTCGTTAACAGCACAATCAAAACCAAATAGGCTTTATTAGAATATTATTATGCTTTACTGTTACAGATCAGTGACACATTCAGGGTAAGGCTTTGGAAAAAGGTAGTTGGGAAGTCCTTCTACACAGCTGGAAGTTTCTAATACCAGCCCATCAGACCTTTCTGGATGTTTGCTAAGCTCTGGAAGACTATAAAGTATAGGCTTCAGAGGACTGTGCTGCTGAGTGTTCTGAGCTGCTGAGCAAACCATAGGAGGGGAACTGTGAAGCAGAAATGAAAAAAACCCAAAATCTCAAGCTGACTTAGCCATTTGCTCTAGAACAATAATTTTCCAGGAAAATGTTCTAAACAGCTGAACCTTATCAAGAGGCCAGACATGAACTGTTCCTCCAAGGAATGCTCAGTAATGAAAGATAAACGTGCACTTTACTTTAGGGGGTTTAAACATAAGACTACCTCCCACCTTCAAATCTACTTTTCTGAATTTCTTTCTGCGCGGTATTTACAATGCCCACTTCTGTTCTTAAGGTAGCAGCAGAAAGAATATCTTCTTTGAGTAAACAGATTTGGGCAGACTGCAGAAATTTGCCAAATATTGATTTTGTTAGGGCTGAGCTTAAAGTTTCAATCTTGTTTCAGTTTCACATAGAATGAAATTTTACAAACTGATTTGTAAAACAAATGTATTGTATTGTATTAAAACAAGTGAATTGTACTACTTCAAACAATAAACTGAAACTTCTATGATAACTGAGTATTTGAAAGCAGCAGAAATATATAATTAAGAGTAAAACAGTACACTAGGATAAGTGTTGTGTCCTCAGACGTTCTGTCTGAACACATAAGGAAACATTTTTTTACTGTGAGGACGACTGAGCATGGAGCATGTCACCCAGAGAAGCTGCAGAGTCTCCATCCTTACAGATATTCAAAAGCTATCTGGACATGGTCATGGGCAGCCTCCTATAAGTGACTCTGCTTGAACAGGGGGCTAGGACCAGGTGACCTCCAGCAGTCCCTTCCAACCCCAACCATTCTGCGGTTCTAAAATATTTCTGAAAAAAGAAGTCCCTTACTACCATCCAAAAAGGCAGTCAACTTGTATAATTTCTGGAACTAATGAATGCGAGCATCAGATGTGCTTTGCTTCTCCTGGAGAGATAAACCAGATCTCTCCATGTTCTCACTGACAACCCACTCAGGCAGGATCGCAGGCAGACACTCTGCCTGGCTGGCCCAGATGTGGTTACTGGTAGTATACAACAGCAGTCAGCCAACTGATCTACAATGTTTTATTCTACAAGCCTTTTCTTCAGTGGCGCTTTCAGTGAAGTGTCTCCCCACTCCCTGCGTACCAGTTTTTACAAAACTTAGCCTAATACCTTTGTGTCTATGTTCTATCAAACTGGAGGAAGCCATTTGTTGAATACAAGTTATTAGTGAGGAAATTGACAATTCAATATATAAGCCCTTATTTCTGTTGGAAATCAAGTTAAAAACATGTTACAGGGACTGCAGTCTTCTGCTGAACAATGTTTGTGTAAAGCATACTAAGCATCCAAGAAGCGTTACCTGCTTGTAGTTCTCCGGTTGTCTAACGAGATCTGTTTCTGTGACAGAAAAATGTCCAAGGATCTGGTCCATATGAGAGCCACTAGTGAATAAGTGGATCTGGAATACATTAAATTAAAAGATACTCATCAGTACAAGGACCAGATCATTAACAGCATCATTAGCTCCCATCTAACGGCTGCACGGCTCGAAACGGTGATGCGAACCAGTGGTTACAATCCCATTCCCAATGGACAAGCACAAATGTAACTATCACCACCAAAACAACAGATCTTTTTAAAACAGCCTGCAGGAAATGACGATCATGCACCACAATCATCTTACAAAATGGTCCATCTGGTATTGCTACCAGAACCACATGCAGGAATTGCTACTGCTGCCGCCACAGTAAAATTGAAAGATTTCTCTCTTCATCCTGTCTTGGTGTCTTTTTCCTTACACAACACACGCTTTTCTGCATAGCATAAAAAGAAAAACCATTTACACAGATAGCAGAAGTCTTAACAGAGGTAAAGGATACCCTCAGCCTTATTTTTGATTTCTTCCTTTAAAGCAGAAAATGCTACCTAGTAACAGTAAGTTTCTCTCTTGCTGCTATATATTGTTGGCTTTCGCTTACTGGGACCTTGTCCCAGCTGCGCTGGTGATGGTATCATCAATTACTTGGAGAAGAAGCTTCCCAAGTTAGTCAAGGGAACAATAAAAAGCAATTCCTCCTATTCAGAGCTGATCCCTTTGTTACTGTAATAACTGCAGCTGCCAAACAAGATAGCAGTGCACATTTGTCAGACAATCGCTCATATTTCATTAATATTTCTGCCAGAAGACAGAGAACGTTTCCTGCTTTTCTTCCTTTAGTCTAATATGAACTTTATCATACACTTGGGTATTGACAACTATTTTAAAGTTGACAGGCACTGGGTAATTATCAACCCTTCCCTGAAATTTCAGAATATTTTAGCGTTCCTTTCCCAAAACTCACTTCTGGTGACAACCATCTGTCACATGTGCAGAGCTATGCGAGTTTAAAAATAAAAAAGCACCTCCCCACACAATGTTCTTCCTTTCTACTTGCCACTCCTCTCTCTGCTGCATTCTTGCGTAAGCCTGGCTGCCGAACCTTTGGGCCTCCAGCATCAGGGATGAATTTCAGCCCCTCTTCAAAAGTATGTTGCAGCAGCATCACTGGCTTAAGATCAAAACAAATACTCTAAAGCTGTAACAACAGAGGAATGAGGTGTTCCCCTGAGACCAGACTAGATGGATACTGGAATAATCCAGTATTTGTATTTTTACTTTTACAATCTGTTATTGATAACCGCAACATACTGAAGATGAAACAAGGCTTAAGAAGGGAAACAGTACCAAGGTAAAAGCAGCAGGTGAGAGGGTGAGAGACAGTGCTTGTGTAGCTGTTGGTGCATGGCACCGGGATGGACTAAGGAGGAGGCAGGCCTGATTTAACCTTACACTTACCTTGGCATGAGAGTACAGGCACAGCCCCCCACTGAGCACCACTTCTGGGGAGTTCCCAGTACCAATTCCTAAACACCCTTGAGCTTAGATACCCTGCAGGGAGATCAGCTCGTCTAATCCACCCAAGAGAAGATGAAAAGGGGGCTTGTTCATAGTTCACACACACTTGCATGAGATGAAAAACTTCTACTGCATTAAAGAATGCCTGCTGAGATCTAATGGCAAATTCACTTTAGGAAAAAAACAAAGATTTTCAAACCAAATATCTCAAGACCAAAAAAAAAAAGATATAATTAACCAATCTAGTAATTTACAGAGTAACATGATAGATTCTTCATGCCAAGATACAGATGCATCTAACAATTGCAGTTTAGCTCACTCATAAATTACTGACAATGAGGCAATCACCCAGAACCAGTCTCTGCCCTCTGTTATTCAGAGACCAAGACTTTGTCCTTGTCCCTTTACTCTCTTACTACAACATCAGATATATAGATACAGCCAACCCAATCCACTGGAATATACCTTATTTGATATTGTTTATCTTAGAGAAGGCACAAGAAATCACTCCGTTCATAGGAGGTATTTCCCAGTGCTGCTCTGCATTCTGACTGACAGGATACAACTCTGCTCTTACAGTTTCCAACCATATTACAACCATTATCATCATTTTACCATGATCTGATAATGCCTATTATGTTAAAGTTCTTCTTCTATCATCAAGATTTCCATCTAACATAATTTTACCCCTACTACCTTATATCCTTAGTCCACCAAATCAGACATTCACCTGCTTAACAAAATTCACCTCTGAACCCGACCTAACCTTACCCTATTTCAGGTGTGATTTCTGTCTTAGTCTTTAGTGGATGGAGGACAGCTGAAAATACCCACGGGAAATCCATAAGTTTTGCAGAAACTCGCTTGTTCCGCTGTTTCTGTTCACATGCTGATTGTGGCACAGTGCACTTAACAGGCCCAAAAAACAATGTCAGTTTTAAACTACAAAGGCTCCCTGTTTTTCTGAAACTATGCAAGGCTTCTCATTCACGTTTTTTAAGGCAAAGTGGTAATTCAAAGCCTAACCAAAAACAACTGCTCTCCCCTATGAATTCGAGAGGGATCAAAAACCAGGCAGATAGATATTCCTCTGGCACTTGACAGAAAGAGGAAAAAACAGAATAGAAGGAACCAAGAGGCGTGCCTTAACACGGTAATTTATCCTTCACGCTTCCATATATTTGAAGGTGTATCAGGTAAATATGTACCACTGAGAATTTTGAGGGAATTATAATGGTATTACTTTATTATACTTTCAAAGCAGGCCAACCTGTCCATGTTGAGAAGCCGTTATAATATTATTCAACAGCTCATAGCCTCAGGCTGCAAAATTTCTCAGCAACAGAGAAGTTAAGATTTCCCCGAGGAAGTCTTCCTCCTAGAGCAGGACATGTGTGTGTCTGTAAGCTTCAACATGCCTTCTGGGAGCTGAAGTCACTGAAAAGCAGCTCATGAGAAGAGCTAGCAAAGAAGAACAGCCAGCCAAACTACCGAACACGCAATTCCCAACACATGGCCAGCTGTAGCTCCAGGGAGGCTTCCCTCTCCAGTAGCCTACACTGGTTACTGCAGAACTTCATACCATCAACCTTAAGTGGCTGCAGGCAGGACAGGGTAGATAGGGCACCCAGCAATCAGCTTCAGTTATCATTTGTGTGCTTTAGAGAAAGAACAGCCACTAATTTTTGCCTGTTTCTCCCTCGTATTTCCCTCCTACTGCTCCCTTTCCCTTTCTTCAGGCAGTGCAGTACTATTTCATTAAGACATGAGTCATCACTTCTAACCTGAAAGTGCATGTCCCTGATCACCCAAGCAATTCAGAATTTTTTTCACGAAATCATAGAAACGGAAGAGACCTTTGGAGGTCTTTAGTCCTGCCTCCGGCTCTAACAAGGACTATCGCCAGCATCAGTTTATGGCTTCATATACGTGGGTCTTGGAAACCTCCGAGGATGGAGACAATTCAGCATCTCTGGTGATCTGCTCCAATGCCGCCCATCATCCCAGAGAAACTTTTTCTAATACACCTGAACCTTCCAAGCTATAATCAGTGGTCCCTTCCCGCTTGACTTCTGCTACTGCTGAGAAAACCATGGATCCATCTTTGTAACTATCCAACAAGTAGCTGAAAGCAGCTATTAGGTGAGCTCTCCCTCAGAGCAAACAAGCCCATCTCCCTCAACCTCTTCTTGGAGGTCATGCCCAACCCAGCTAGTCCTTGACTATCTTGGTAGCCTCTTGCTGGATCCTCTATGTACAATTCTTACTTCCAGTAGCAATATCCATGCTTAAAAAATACAGAGTGGAAAAGCAGTCATCTCCTGAATAAGAACATATTTTCCAAGTGTGATGTGTTTTTCTCAGAAAGCCCCAAATACAGAATATGGTATTTTAGAGCCGTGTGAGTCACAGAATGAAATCTGTGGAAGTGTCGCCACTACTTGGCAAAAATTATAGCTCGTGATCAGCAGTAAATAAGACTGTTCCGCAGTTGAGATACATAACCTGTTAAGTTATTAAACAGAGCGAGTAAAAGCCATAATTATCATTTTGTAGAGAAAGCCCTCTGTAAATCTGTCAGCATAATTAAAAAACATAACACTCATTAGCCTTTTGCATACTGTGTTTGTGGTTTATATGAGAAAAGCAGCAGCTCATACAGAGGTCATATTGGGTCACCTCAGTCTTCTAACTCATAGCAGGCTAGTTTAAAAGTTTTAAAATTATTGCAGTAGCACAGCCAAAATTTCTCTATAAAGAGTCAGGAAATACCAATTATTGTTTATGCAGCTGTTAAATTGTGTAAGTATGTTATATTTTGTGTTACCGTAAATGTTAACATTAATGTGGCACCGTAATGAAGTCCCTTCCAAAGTCACTTTTACCTTTCAATTTTCCTGCTTTTAATTCAGACTAAAATATAAATCAGAGCACTGCACTTTATTACAGCTCTGAACAGAACTCCCACAGTTGCACATACATATTGATCAAACATAATATTGGTGTGTGACCACATATGCAGGAGCTGGGCTCCAGTCTATCCTCCTATGTATACATCCAGGATGGCAGCTCTCTACGTACACTGCAGAACATAGTCTGACCATAAGAATCGTCACCAGCACTGCTTATTGTTTTCAATTTAGTCCAGCGGTAACTGTTGGAGAAGGCAGTAATGGTAGCTTTGGGAAACTGGATGAACAGAGAAACATTCTCCCTCCTGTTTATTCTTCCAGATTCTGGAAATCGTGGTCCCGTGAACTGCAGCATAACTAACCTGTCTCTTATATTTGTCTGACTGTAACAGTCCTAACTTTAGCAAACATTTTTCCTTGGATAGCCACAGGGGAAAAAGAAGTCCAAGTTTATTTCAAAGTAAAATCCCCACAGGAGGTCATCATGCCTCCTGTCAACAAGTTTAGCACATTGCCCAATCAGCACATCTTTTCACCATTTCAGTGTCTGACCTGGACCATAGAGAGTATCTATGTTTGTACTCGAGGCCCCAGGTTTGACCTGCTCTTAATTCTTCCTTGGTCTCATTAACTGCAAGCTGAGGCATTGAAGCTGCGTAATGATTTGGTACTGCCAAATACTACATAAATCACAGAGCTGATGATGAGTTATGGAGGTATTTGCTTCACCTGCTATAAAAATCAGCATACCTTAAACAGAAGTAGCTTATCAAGGGGAGAAGATGCCAATCATTTCATTTCATTTGAGTTTAATATCACTAAGCCACCTCTCCCAATCGCATCGCTGTTTGTAACCTCAGTGCAAAAGCCGAGGACTGCACCTGCACTTACGGTGAATTGCTATCTTCGTTCTCAGATCAGAAAAGCACATTCACAGTGGGCAATGAGAAGCAAAAGGTTATTTTAGATGCAGCACACACAGCACCTGATTTTTCCCCAGGGCTGTCAATCAGATATCTTCCCTAGCAATCAATTCATGTAAAGAACAAAATGTAACCTCATTATAGTTTTCAGCATTGCTCTGTCAGACACAGGATTAAAACCAAGAAGGCATCTTCATTCAAAAGCCTCTTGTCCTGATTCTGACAACTTTCTGACAAATGTTGTTCTTCGAGGAGAAATTTCTCAAAACTAGTTAGCCTCAAAAGATTTTCTGTGAAGGTTCTGGGTATAATACCAAGTGGTTCCATATAGGTTACCTTTAAAGATATGAATGGAGAAAGAGGGCCTAGGGAAAACATTACTGAATAACTTTTAGGACTATCTTTAGAACCATTTTTTTTAAATTTGTCTCTGCAGTCACCATCACTGTCAACTTTGGGACTGCAGGCTGTTTCCATCCTAGGCAGACGTGATGCTCCCAGATGCCTGTGATTTTCAGACCGGCATATAAACATTATTCATAAATGGGAACAGAACTGGAATCTTAGCAATGTAGAGACCACTATTGATTTCTGATTTAAAAGCAGGTAGATTTTGGGTTCTGCTCAGATGTTCCCTAGTACTTCCAAAAGTGAAAATTGCATTTTAGTTTGCTGCTATTACTTCCAATATCCATGCTTAATGTTTCGAATCCACATTCCAATAAGCTTATAGTTCTGAATCACTACTTCTTGTCTGTGGGACCAGAAGGCTCTGTCTCGCTTCTACCGGCCATTTTCTGAGAAAAATGGAGACAGCATATGGTTGCAGAAGTGGCTAATGTGCCAACCTGCAAGAGGGACTTTTATACAACAATTATAACCTCATGAACGCTGTACTTACTTCATTTTCTCATGGTTCTGCCCCACTGGGGAAAGGTGGGGGTATTTATATTTAGGGTCATTCACTCTTATTTACAGAAAATGCAGAACTAGCAAACAAGAATAATTTGTACATTTAGCACTAGCTGACAAGGCTTTTAAATAATAAACAATGCCATCCTGAGTTAGAAGAATCATTTACCTTGTGCAAAAGTTTGCATTGCTCTTGGTGCTGAGCATGCAAACTCCGCCACTGGAATCTCAGCCTCCCATTTAACCACTGAAGGTATCGAACATCGACTCTGTCTTCCAGCCCATATTCAGGTGCTATTTCAGTTGTGCTTTTCTGGCTGTTAGGCAGATCATCTTCACACTAAAAGCAGAAGAGAATACCAAAACGTTTCAAGTTAGCTTCAACACTTTCAAGTCATTCAGCAGTGAAGAACGTACAAGGCAAATAGGCCAAAGAGGAAAAAAATGCCCAAAAAAGGAAGTAAGTTGCAGCAGCAGAAAGAAATTGTAATCTTTTAGAATACAGGATTGGGAACAGTCTAAACAAGTACTGAAGTCTGGAACAAATATCAGCTCCTCAGCTATGACGTGGTGAGCTGTCTCCTCTCCCATCTTTCATTTTCTGTACCCAGGAAGACACAGTGTTCCTGAAACAGCAAGCATGTTCTTTACCCAGATGGGAAAAACCACATTTTGACTAGATTCTAATAAGTCAAAGAACATAAAAAACAGACTTAGCTCCTCCAGCGTCTTCCCAAAAGTGCTGCAAACTGTATTTGGTGGCCCCATTTTGTAAATCAATGCCTTATACAGGGAAAAAATTGTGGACCTGTGCTTACCCAGATATTTTCTTTTCTCCATCCAGCATTTCCCTTCTTGCAGGATAGAGGAAAAGAAACAATCATACAGTTGACATTGGCCAGGAGCCCACAGAGGCACTCCCAGCTACAGTTGCACCACCTGTCTTGCCTTGTTTTGCCTTTCTCTAGAGTAATTTGGAAAAAAGGGAGAAGCTAAGAGTTTCCTTTTGTTCACCTTGTCCCACCTTCCTACTGCAGCAAAAACAAAACAAAACACAACACAACAAAACAAAACCAAAAAAAAAAACCAAACCAACACCCACCAACACTACCTTTGTCTTCTGGATGAAATTTCTCCTTGGCTAATGGCATAAATCAAGCAAGACATTTCTGTCCTATCTCTTTCCCAAGGAACACGGAGGGAATTCCACCTCCCCCGGCCTCTTGCACAAAGAGATCATTCACATTTACAAACAGATCTCTCTCTCTGTTTTCTGCTAAGGCTCCTGCAGATTGCAAATTAAAAAGGGAGGAAGACATGGGTTGTTTTACTTCTGATGCCGGTAACATCACTTAAAGTAAGGCTGAGCTGTCAACTTCACCCAGCCTATAGAAAGTACATACAATAAACAATAATAATAATTCCAAATTTTTTACTAGAGCATATCATAAGTAGTAGAAATAATGCAGAACTGCGAAGGCCTGGTTATTCAGAACGCATGTTCACCAGCTAAGAAAGCGTCTCCCAGTTGTTGAATTCTCAAGACATTTCTTTAAAGTGGAAATTTAAAGAGCCTACTTCAAACATGACTGTTTTCAAGAAAACACTTAAGCAGATATTTGGACTCATAGACCTTGATCGTATTTAAACATATGTGCTTCCCTGCTTCACAGACTTCCACGTTCAATAAAATCTTATAAAGATTCAGCTGGCAGGCAAAACTTGAATGTAATTCCAATTTGGATCCTAAACTAAAAATGCAAACTGTAAAATGAAGAGAGTTTAATCTTGCCTTAAATGCAGATTTCAGCAGAAGTGTATCTATAACTGTGATCAAATAACCCCCTGATGCTTGTTTTAACCCAAATATCACCTGAGTTGGCAGGGCCTCTAATACAATGAGTGTTCATATTATTTATAAGCACAAAAATGCTGTTCTGGTCACATAACAAAATGTATCAAGATTACAAGTTTTTTTCTCTTTGCTCTGTGGCTCAGAAAAATGCATGCTATAAATCACAGAGGCGCAGGGTTGGTAAAGGGCTTTTCCTTTTAAAGGTACAGATTCATCTTTTAAAAAAAATAAGACAGTATCTCCTTTGCGCCGACTGCAATGTCACTCTTTTTCCTCACATGCCTTCAGCCTTGTGCCCCTAAATCAAAAGGCACTGTGTCCTAGGGCACTGCAATCCTAGTGAAGTACCTTCATGGTTCAGATTGTCTTGCCCCCACCAAAAGAGGTTTCCGGATTATGAAATCCTACAGATATGATTAACAACTTGTCCGTAACCATGATGAGCCAAGCAATTGGATATCAGTCACTACAGCAAACACATGTGTAAACAACATTAAAACACTTCACATAAGCAGCCAGAAAGCTGCAAGGCCAAAGACAGACTTGGGACTCCCAGATTAAAATCTGCATTTTCCATAATTTACAGTTCAATTCCAACTCCCCTGGTTAGAGGTTTCAGAACGGCACAAATACTGCTCTCCTGGGGATGCATTTCAGGAAGGAATGGCATTAGACTCGATTGCTTTGGCAGTACAGTGACAAACACCATGCAGAGCTAATTTTATTGTAGCAACCTGCCTTATTAATATTAAAATAAGGAAGCCAGCCAATGCATTTTTTAACAGGATCTCTCTATTATTTATTTCACAAACTGCACAAAAAATTTACTTTTGCTATGAAATACTTAGCCTGGCATAAAGTAAACAAGGTAAAAAAAAAAGGTCTTGCATATTATACTGTGACCTCAATTTCCAGCCCCATCTTTACAATCTAAGACTATTTACTGCTCTCCCAGTGGGAGAAAAATCACTAAAATACCAGCCCAAGTTAGAGCCTTTGCTTCAAATATCACTGTGAATTTATCTAATCTATACAGCAATACGGGTACACACCTACATTCACTTCTGAGATACAGAAGTACACATTATTTAGCCAAAGTCATAAAAAGAGCAGCGAAAACAACTACCCAGGGCTCTCAATGGCCTCCTCGCACGTGGAATGCTCCACACGAGCTCTGGAAGAGATCATTTCATAGCCACTTACCAGAAAAGCTTTTTGCTTGTAAACTGTTTGCTGCAATTAATGTTTCTCTTTGATTCTGTTTCAGGGAAGGGGAGGTGCATGGACTCCGGCTACAGAATGGTGCCACGGGCTTGCTGTACAAAAGCCACACCAACCCATATCGATACCCTTATTGCAGTGTCAGTCTTTTCCCATTACACGGGCGCTATGAGGGCTAGTCTTGTCAAACTGGACTATGTGGACTCATCAGAGCAGCTGTCATTAGCGTAAATGAAGCAGAAGCTAGAATGAAGCCCCTCAATTCCACTCCCACCGTAACTCACCCCAAACAAGCCTTTCTGTCCCAAAAGCTCAAAGTACTGCTGTTAGAAGATCTCAATATCCATTTATTGGCAAGACGCAGAAAAGCAAGCACAAGCCTGATGAAGGTGACATGCATCTATCTACACGCACTCTCTTTGCGCCAATTCCTGTGCTATTGCCCTGCCTGCACTGCTCTCCTGCGGTAAAAGATCCGGGCAAATAACCAGCTAAGCCCCATAGTAAATACACAATCCAGGACACCACGCATCTCCATCCCAACTAAGGTAGCTCACAAACTACAAATCCTACCCCAAGCTCATAAATACATCTCTGGCTTTATCCAAGCTAAACACAGTTTATGTCCTAGGAACACAGATTTAAAATTTTTGCAGGGCAGCCGAATTCAGTCTCCACCACCACACGAGTTTTGCTCTAAACATTCCTCCCCAGGCTATTTCAAGTCCAATTGTTATGAGAAAAGATGCCAGATCATTCTCAAAACGTGTGAATGGACTTGTGGTTAGACAATGCAAGAAGTGCAAAAAAAGCCAACACAATTCTCATGGCGCTCTCTGCTCTGAGCAGACAAGTCAGATTCACTGAACTGAAAAAAGCCATCTGATATCAAAGTACTTAGAGGAAAAGAATAAGGGGTGGGAGAAAGCAGGGTGTGAAAAGAGACATGGGGATCAATTTTCATTCACGTTCCATACATCTGAGCAAACAACTCGTACGGAACCAGTTTAGAGAGAAATTAAGATTAAGAAGTTTCAACTTTTAAAGCAGAAATAAAGCTTTTCTTTTGGGTTTGAAATACAAAGCAATCCCATGTTATTGGAAATCAGAAAGCAGCTCTACCAAAAGTGGATGGAGATAAATTAAACAAGTACTTCATCATATAAATAGTTTATCAAACAACACCATAAGCATCAGTGTGTTTGTAAACACGTGAGAAGGGAGCATTTTTTTTGCACTACTTGCTCCATTTGAGGATTTCAGTGTCCTGGCATGCAGTTGACCTTGCTCTGTTCATACACTTTGAATTAAACAAACTCCAAAAATTGTTTGAAAGCAAAATTCCTCGCAGATTTCGTGGAGATCTTGCAATATGCCACAAGCAGTACTGCAAAGAAAACCCTTTGTTGTGCAACTTCATCACACTGCTACACTTTCCGTACTATCCCATTTCTTATAGGTATCTCAGTGCTTATAAATTCTTACCTTAACAAATTTACAATGCCCTGTACACACAAAGGAAATGAAACGGCCTGTGCTGCCTGCATTGCCGTAAAAGCAAGGCGATGGCAGGGCTAGTTTCCTGAGAGATGCTCTTTTGTGACAAGGAGCTGCCACCTGTCGGTGAAGGACAGACCCCGGTGGCCACCGGCTCAGCCCCGGAGCGCTGTGGCTTCTCCCCATACTTCTTCCAAATCCCTCCAAGGATCAGCTCTCCGCATCCGTATTCGGACAGCCAGCAAACAGCTTGCTGCTTTTCCCGTGGAGAAGCAGCCCGACTGGAACATGGATAACAGTTTTAACCCATGGATATATGCCTTAAGTCAACTGCTTGACATTAATCCTTGAGCAGAGCAAAATAAAGCACCTGCCAGTTAAAACCACTAATGCATGCTCCCACCCCACTACTCACTTTCACCTGAATTAATCAGGGCTTACAGAGAAACTATTTACTCTCAAGTACTACTCAAGTCTTAACTACACTAAGCACGCAGCCTGGTATCTCAAAGGTGGGAAGAAGCATATCTAGATCCCTCGCTGCAGGACTCGGGAACGGCAAAGCAATCACATAAATCAAGCTAATAAAGTGCTTCTGCAGCTTTTACTGAGCGCTCATTCTGAACCGCTCATAATTCAGGCAACAGTTTTGATGTGACATAACATATGTTAACCTGTGTAATTACAGATCTTTAAACGCAGTGTAATTTTTTTTTAAAAATTAAACACCGTAGCCAGAAATAACAATATCAGACATGCTTTCCTAATTAATACAGCCATATATCTATCTGCAGGAGGGGAAAATGTGAAAAGGAACAATTCAAACAGATTAATGTGAAAGGGACAACACTATTTTCATTAACAGCACCATCAACAACACTAATTGGATTTCCTCCTAGACAAGGTAGTATCCAGATTAGATGTACGCATGGCAAGATAAGTGGTGTAAGAACCCACTCCCACACGATGCATACACCAATTAAATATCCAGAAATTTGCACAGAGGAATACGTTTTCCACAAACATAAGCACTCACAACACAGAAGTTATGCTCATAGCACATTCAGCAATTAAAAAAAAAAGTAAAGTCTGATGTTTGCACAAGGCCTTTTAGCTTTTGAATTTCAATGCCTTTTGTAAAAATTACTACTCGCAACAGCACTCCTAAGAGCTCTGCTAGTATCTGATTGGCAAAGACCGAAAAAGAGAAGGTGCTGAGGGAAGACAGAAGACACAAACACAGCTCCTACCCATTCCTGCCTTGTTCAAGCAAGCCTGCCTGGCAGCAGGCACAGGCCTGAGGCACCAGAGCAAGTCAGTCCCCTACCCCATCCCTCCTCGCTCATTCAGGTTACTTAAGAGCTCTGCAATAGAGCAAAAGTACTATGCCTTTAACAGAGCCCAGCAGCATTGCTTAATCTTTGGGGCTGCAGGGTCAAGGGTACCACGAACTTTTAAAATAACATTTAAATCCCAAAGCTCACTGTATCACGTATTCAGACAAAATGTGGAAACCAAATACACTAAAACAAACATGTGGCAGGGCAGACGTTAACCCACAGAGCACAGAGTGTTTTGCGGGGCTCAAGAAATGCAACATAGGCGATGCCTTGCGCTGCATTTCCTCTGCCTGCAGCTGCAGCCCTGCTTGCCCACGTCCACTTCGCTCCACCGTGGCAAGCTGCTGGGCAGGGGGGGGCCAGCGAAGAGAGAAAGACGCAGCATGCTGCATCAGCAGCAAATCTGGAGCAAGAGGCCAACAGGAGAAGAAACAGTTACTGCCCTCCAGGCGAGGAGAGGCAGAGCTCTGCCATATGTAGGCGGCCCTCCATGCCCTTCTTCGCACACTCCTTCTGTCCTCCTGAGGAAAGAGTGCTTTATTTCAAAAGGTCCTCCAACGAGAGTTAAACCCTGATCATTTAAAGTGGGACATAAAAAGCAGAGGATGTTCTCATTTAAATCATAAGGCCACAGAGCAAAGATAATCAGAAGGTACCGAAGGTACTGGCTGCTCCCCGACACTGGAGGGCAGGAGAGGCACTGAAACGTCTTGAAATCCCTTGGTTTCCCCAACAGACAAGGAAGGAGCTCCCCACGCAGGATTTCAGCTGAGCACCAGTACGACCATGCTAAGCCTTCCACACCAGTCGTCTTCTTCCTCTCCTCATGTGAAAGTCCACACTTGAGCCTGTTGGCAGAACCCCATCCAGAACGCATCAGCTGTAACATCAGGTTCAAGACATTTTGCGTTTCTTTGAAATTCAGACATTGCCAGAGAAACAGCAGATTCAATAAATTATAAGCCTTTCTGATCATTTCAGACTCCTCTTTTAGGGCATTTTACTTTGACATGCTGTCTAAAAAAGACTGAAAAAAATGTCTTAAAAGTGCATTCACTGTGTCAGGAAAAAATAAATGTTATCAACCACACCTTTTCCAGTGCACACCGGAAATTTAGTTTTTGTTGGAAAAAAGGTTCCATGAGAAGTCCGAAGCATGGAATTAAGAAAACCCACAGAAGATCAGAAGGAACAGCATGTACATATGCACATGCAGAATGACAGGGAGACAATTTCAGCCATCACCTGTAACTTATGCTTTAACACACACACACAAAACTGCATTTCAAGAGTCCAAACAGTTCTTGTATGGCAAAAACATATTCCTAATTTAATCACCTCTGACCACGAAACATGTTTAAGCCTACAGCAACATCAGTAACTAATGACAAAAATTAACACTTCAGAGTTCAGTAGTTACCTATTCTGGAAGTGACTCTAAAAAGTACAGAAGGCAGAAAAGCAAAATTCAATCATTTTTCTCCTTTAGTTTCTGGTAGAAGCCTTTACAGGGTGGGTAGCAGTGCAATGAGAGTGCTACAATAGAGTTGTCAGCCACACAGGAGCCCAGCGAGCTGCGAAGGTCCAGCCCTGGTGCCACCCCAGCAGAGGCGGCATGGAGAGGGGTGCAGCACACACCAAACACATCAGGCTGCCACGAGCAAAGCAGCACTGCTCACTGGCAAAAATGAGGCAAGGGAAATTCTGCAGGAGAAACTTTAGGGATCCTGTGCCCTCTGTTTAAGTTTCAGGGACAGCTTTTAAAAGAGTGTTCCTTAGCAGCTACTGAGTACGGCAACAATAGCAGCAGAAAAAGGGCAAAAAGATAAATGGTGAGAGTTACTAGGAAGACAGGAGGACAAAGAGAATAGAAGTGTAAGCACAGGGAATAAGGGAGGGAAATCAAAAAATGAAAGCTGACAGACTAATACAGGCCATAAAGATCTGGAAAGTAATTATGCTTCTGAGTCAGAATCAATAGGTTAATAAAATTCCCTCCTCCGCCCCCACTGGAATAGGTGAAGAGGGGAAAAACACCCAGAAAATTTATATTTACTGACACAAGTGCCAAAGGTTTCCTGATTTTCTGCTGGGAGGAACATTAAGCTTAAGCTGCTACGTTAACACTTTCCTCTAATAACATGGTTTATGGAACAGCAGTGATGGTCAAGATTTCTATAAAAAGGCATTTCAACAACAAGATTAGACCAAGCATAAGCCTTACACTATATTGGAAATAGCCAGTGAGCCAAGCTAGACCGTGACAAACAAAAGATTAATCAAATTGCAAACCTAAGAGTCAGAAGGCATGTTTAGTTTCATTTTTCCCCACCAGAAGTAATTAAACTGAGTTCACTTCGGCATGCTAGACAGACACGCATGAATTCCAACTATAATAGCCATAATAGCTCTATTTGTTGATTACTATAAATTCCCAAAAGGGGAGGGGCATCCAATTTCACTCAGAGGGCAAGAAGCAGGCAGAGAGAATTAGTGGAACCGAGAACCAGTGTTCGTACAACATATCCTGGTGATAATGAGGGATATAACATCACTACCACCATCTAAAAAACTCAACAGCCTCCACACATAATTCAATTATGGGGCACAGATAGATTAATTTCAGCTGTAGAAATAATACCAGTACAGGCAGTATTCCTCCCTGGAAAGAGGAAGAATACATGCTCACAGAGTACTGCTATTATCTGAATAAACCATCATAGATTTGGAGAAAACTGTGATGATATCACTAAAATTTAAAAAGCAAGGCAAAAAAAAAATTAAGTCAAATACTGAATGTGCTAAAAAGGCAGGTTTATATCAAACAATTATCTGCTTCTCAGAGAAAATATGAGAACTCCCCAGATCTGTCTTACAGGTTCAGTGAAGGACAGCGTTTCACCTACAGATGTGTTTTGTACTCTAGGATTTTCATGTGTAAATAGGAATCAATGAATGAAACTTGAGAATAATCCCCATGTACGTGCTCACCAAAGCAAGAAAGGATGCTAAAACAGACATCGCAGCAGTACATATTTGAGACAGAAATCCACAAGGGGTGTAAAAAGCTTTTGAAGACAACGTCCATCAATTAATTGCCCAGTGCTTTAACGCAATAACAACAGGCAAGAATTCCCAAGAAGATGCTTCTGTAAATCAATGTGAACCTCCGATTCAGATTGTACTTAAGTCTTTATAGATCTAATAGAATTAGTGATTACTTTTTTTTTTTTTAAAGTGTTGACCAATGCAAGGTTTGAACTTTCACTTACTGCCTCTGGAGTCACCAACCTACTGACAGATCAGCACACTAAATTCACAGCACGGACTGGGACTACCGGCAGCCAGGTACTAGAATGTGACATTCACCATCGATCCCCTCTTTCCTCTCCTGCTTCTCCTGCTCAGCAACACGGGCTCCAGTCAGCTCTTTTAACTGTCACTCCCCTCGGTTGATAAACTCCATGTACTGGAAGAGAGCCACAGATGGAAGGCTAGGGAGGGTAGCGGCTCCTTCAGTCCTGCTCACTGGGGCATCCTGCAGCGGGCAGGCAGTGCCCCGGCTCAGCAGAGACTGCAGCACTGCCCTTCCAAAAAAGCAAGCTGGAGGCCACACAGGACAAGGCGCGCTGAAGGATTTTCTTACCTAATACACAAAAGCAGCCAACCCATATAACCATCCTAAGCTACTAACCATACCCGACCTTACCAACAACTACCTCAAGATTATTTTTAATTACATTAGCCACATTAAGCACTACCTCCTACCACCTTAACACCCTTTCATCATGCTTTCACCGCTGTTTAGTTTGTAATTTTAGGAATCGCTTAACTTTTGATGCTGAAGATATAAGTGCATGTAAAGTTAAGCTTGTGGAAGCCTTCCCCAGCTGAGGACCTTAAGATTATGAATTCCTTGCAGCGGCTGAGCTCCATGTCCATTATGTGTCACGAATACCCTTGTCCCTCTATAAATAACCAGCCTGAAACCTTTTAGAGTTGATGGAAGTGTTCAATTTGCAGGGAAAGAAAACTGTGTTGCTAAGGAACTGGAAAGAAGAAAAGGCCAGAGAGTGGTAATCTGAAATGAAATGAAAGGAATTAATTTAATTGGCCCTTGATATGTTGGGTATTTGGCATATTATCAGCAATTTAGCAGACTGTAGTTTTTGTTTCAAACTTAGGCTGAAAGAATAGTCAGAACACGATTGCACCCTTAATTTGGGGATTAGCTGCATTCTCTCTTCTTCATAAAACAGATCCTGTCTACTTTTCAGTCAAAATTTTAAAAGCAAACCACATGAATACGTTTGAACTACAGCTATGCCTACAGTTCTTGAGGCTCCATTTTTTTAGATGAAGACAAAGGGGAAGTATTTTCTTCACATTTATTCTCACTAGTAGACCAACAGACGTGCCTTGCCAGTAAGTACTGGCTTTCATGCTTTGCTGATTTTGGCAGAGATCTCAGCAATGCACCGAACCAAATACTATTTCGTGGATTTTTGTTTTGCAACATTTTCATTTCAGAAAAATATTTTCAACTGTTTATAATCATTTAAAAAAAAAAAACTCCACACGGTGGAAGATTTTAAGCTCTTTCTCAGCTGAGAATTTCAGTTGTTTTAAAGAGCGCTTCATTTTCTTTCTTCTTTTTTGAGACAGATCTTTCTCTAGAGAAGCTTTTTTTCTTCTTTCTTTTACTTTTTTCCTTCAACTTACTTAAATAGAAGAGAGTTACGACTGGCATGTTACATCTCTGGCATGTTTAACAACGCCTTTACGATTTGTTACACATCTTCCAACACTTCAACTTAAGTATCACAAATGCCTGGTATTTAACATTCCCAGCGTCAAAATTCCAGCACTTCAATTGTTCAAGTTGTACTTTAAACTCACAAGATGTCAGGTATCAAACTAACACCCTCACCTTCTTCCTTTCTTACTATGATTTTAGGGGCTATATTGTTGAATGCTGTCTGACTGATGAGCAGACTTTGCCACATGAAGGTAACCCATAAAATAAAAACGGCTATCAAATAACAATATATAACAACAAGAAAACTATCACACTTTTATGCAACAAACAACAGGCTTTCATGAGTGATTTGTAAGGAGCTGATGACTTAATTAAAATGAGGTGTGTGACCCATCTACCTTCTCCTTTACACTCACCATTACCTCCTTACTTCCTTAGCTGTGCATTCATAAATCTTAATTTGGTTGGGTCTTACTGGTTGGATTTATTGGTTTTGTAATGCCTAGCTGATCAAATAAAAGATAAGACCTGTCCCTCACAATTCTGTTTAACTTTCTTGTGATACAGAATCACAAAACGCACTATTTACACATTCTCTGCTATAACTACATTTTATCATTTTCTCCCATGAACATTATATTTATTGGAGTATGACAACTTGCTAGATGAACACCAAACAAGAAACGTTGCTGTTAATACAATTAGCTTTACATAGATATGCTAACTCCAACTCCTAGTCTATAAAATTTTTGTCTGGCCTATTGAAAAAAAAAATTCCAGACTTGCAAACCTTACCCAAACACTGTTTGGGACAGTTACTGGATAAAAACATTAAATATGTATACCATGCTTTTTGAGAAACCCAGGTAGAGCAGGTTAGAATTGCAGTGAAAGGCACAGCAATAAATTTCTTAGTGTGCCTCTGTGTGGCCATAAGAGATAACATTGTATTACTATAGTTCTTCCATCTCTTTCTGGAAAATGCAAAACTTAAAGACCTTCAGAGAAAATAACATAGGCGCTGCCCCATTTCCCGAATTCATGTCGCTGCTACACTTCACTCATCACTCTTTTGTGATAGAAATTAAGGACAAAAAATAATCTGCTATCACACAAGAAAAAAACAAGAAAGAGAAGTTCCAAGTAAAAAGTTCTCCAGAAGTGTGTTTTTCCTAAAGTCTCAAGGCAGCCTTCACATCACCGGAGGGCACCACCACGCACTCCCAGCGCACAAAGCACAGCCTCTTGCGCTCCCTATTCTGTGCAGCAAACAACTGTAGTGTAGCAAGAGTGGTCCATTTTCTCAAAATACCGTTAATAATGTTGTTACAAAGGTGACGCTTCCTCTTGAGCTGCTTTCCATTTGTACAAGTGTTTTCCTTCCGAAGACGCTGTATCTATATCGTAGCTTTCCAAGCTCTTGCTTTGCTGTCCCCTAGAAAGCTTCTACAAAACCAGGCAGCCTACAGTCTAGGGCAGAGCATATACATGACCATGAAGATGAGGTCTTGGACATTACAAGGTATCAGCAGGTAGGGTTTCTGACCTACAATGTCCTTTGCCAAAAAATGCCACAATTCTGTGAGCCTGTAATTTTGAACCAAACTAACCAGTAATTAATGTCTGACCAGATGAAAATTACTTAAAACTCACAACCATCCAGAGGGGCCTCAGCCACACTAACGCACTGCACTGATCAGTTTCAATTCAGCCTATGTGATCTGCTGTTAACAGCAGAGACAGTTTATTTGCAACAAACAAGATCTAAGCATGGAAAAAAACCATCATCTTCTCTCCTGAGCTTCTCACTCTAATCTCCAGAGCAATCGTCTATATGTGTGCACGCGGTCTTAAATGCAAGGAATGGATTTTAAAAGCAGTATTACCAAACATTATTAGGCTGTGGTTTTGTGAGGTTTTTTGCCTTTTTTTTTTTTCTTTTGATCACCTATATATATTGCAGCTAAAGCAGACATACAGCTATCCTTAGCTTACTTGAGAGCAGGCTTCCTGTGTGCTTACATCTTTTTATTGATGGAAACAACAACATACCCCGCTGCGCTCTCAAGGAGGCTACAAGGTCATTAGTTACCGCAAGAGAAGTAGCTGCCATTTGAGATCTTGATGTTTTTAAAAAGTGCTATTTGCCTTCGCATTACTTGCTCTACCCAATGTCAACATACCCAGCATTCACAGAAAACCTGTTTGCCTACACTGTAGCACCACTCAGAAGCACAGAGATCAAATTCACTTACTTGCACGCCTCCACACTGGTCTCACCTATACTGGAAATAAAAAGCAGGGAATTCAGGCAGGGGTGGGAGTTTGAGAAAGAGAAGGAACCCAGATCACCTGCACACAGAAAGTTTAGAGAAGGGAAAGAAAACAGGTTCCAGAAGCTGGATCTTTTAAGTTTTTTTTTCAAGCTGGAGTAAGGCGTTTATTCATAAAGATAGCAAGATACCACACATTACACACTAGCAGTAACACAGCTGCTGTCACAGAACATCACTTGTGGACAGATAAGGTGGAAGGACACAGACATGCTCACCGTGCACACAGAGGTTTCATCCCCAGTCTTTACTCTGTTCCGAGCCAAAAGCTGCTCCAAGAGGCTGATTCTGTGCAGCAGCCAGGAAAATGCCAGCAGCAGCTCCCGACTACCCGCTGAGCCGTCAGAGGGGAGCCGATAGAGTTCTGGCCTGCCATAGCCATGGTACCACAACGCTGATTTTACGAACCTAATTTGGTTATCTGAAAAGAAGAAAACAATTAAGAATAACACACTGCACTACTCAATGCATTTACCCATTCAGTTCCAGAAACTGCTGCCTCCTCCGAGAGCAAGATTTTTAATCAAGCCTAAGATTAGCAGAGGACAGTGGAGACTACAGTCTCTATCAACAACTGGTAAAGCACAGGAGTTAAAAGCCTTCCTTACGATGCCCCATTCTGATCTACAGGAACTACTGCTAAGGGAAAAGAAGAAATTCAAAGTTGAGATCAAGGCCAGTAATGGCCTCTGGGAGATTAACAATGGCAAAAAAGGTAAATAGCCATCCCCACTATAACAGGACTTCAATTCACCAATTCATTTTTTATGAGCCACCAAGCATGCCATGAATTAGTAAACATTGAGTAACTTTACTCCTGAATGAAACTGGAATTTAGAGATAGGAGTTTCACAGCCTGCTGCAAATCTCTGAGCACCAGTGAGCGGGCAGAGATAATGCAGCATGCCACACTGCATGCCAGACCACATGGACTATTTCATTCTCAGGAATGCTCTGAGCCGTATTCCTTCACACCAGCAAATGCTACCTGACAGCTACAAGACAGGCACTACAGAACTGTAAAATACAGAGAAAATTATTATTTAAAAAGCTTCTAACCAGTAAGCCTCAGCTCTGTACTAAGTCAAAACTATAATAAAGAACATAATTAGGGGGCACAATGATAAAAAGCACATACTGGGGAAGAACCAGCAGTTGTTTTAAAAGGAAGTTCTGCTCAAAAAGCTACTGGAGTTCTCCAAAGGCAACAACAGGCAAGTGATTAAGGAAGATTCAACCAATGCAGCTCATTTAGACTTCCCAGTGGGATTCAACTAGCACAGAGAAACTAAGCCACTGTGGTGGAGGGAGGGGGAAGGCCTTTGAATCAATGACAAGTGCCTAGCAGACAAGAACCAGAGGGCAGGAACATGGTGGTTTCACATGAGGGCTCCGTGCTAAGCAGTTGCTGTCCAACCAGCTCAAAATGACACACAGACAATGTGATAGTGACAGAAAATTTGGTGCTGATGTGAGATTACTCAGTAGTAAGGAACGCAGGCAGATTGTGAAAGACTGCAGAACCTAAGGAGACTAAGCTTTAAAAAGACAGATAAAATTCTTTATAGAAAAAAATGATGCACACAATGGAAAAAACAATCCCAACTTTACTGACATAGCAATGGACATGGAGCTGACCACTGGACTCAGGAACATGATCTTTGAGGATAAGATTTTTCAGGACAATATCACACTTGGTTCTCATATGCACCCAAAAGCAAACTGAATGTGAGAAACCTAGAAAGGAAACTAAACAGAAAACAGGGGACAAAATTATATCGTTGTCTATATCCACTGTGACCCCACATCTCAAATTCACAATGTTATTTTATTTCTTCAGTCCCAAAAAGGCTACAAAAGACTTGGAAAAAAACAAAGAGAAAGGACAAGTATGATCACAAGTACAGAACAGCTTCATTGTAAGAACTGATGACGTAAGCCAAGATGACTGAGAATGGATACGACAAAACTGTTTAAAGCCATAAGTGCTGTGGAATGGGTGAATAGGGAATAATTTGTTTGCATGACATTCAATACAATAACTGTGAGCTACCAAAGTTAGCAAGCATGTGAGTCAAAACAAGTTAAAGAGATGTTCTTCAGACATACAGCAAAGCTCTGCAATTTCTGGCCATGGGACACTATGGACTCAGAGTTACACAGGCTCAAGGAGGAACTGGATTTACAAAAGAGGAGTTCACAGAAGCTTATGAAATACAAAGATATCCTCTCTGGTTTGGGAAGTCCGAGATTTAAATTATTGGAGGCTGAAAGAATAACCCCCTGAAAGTATCCTTCTATATTTGCTCTTTCTTTTCCCCAGGCATCCATTTTGACAGCTGCCACAGCTGGATGGAGCTAGACAAACCTTCAGTTTGATCCAGTTTAGGCATTCTTACAAAGTAAGGAAGAAAGCTGTTCCCCTTTTCCAGTGTAATGCTTCAGTATCTCTGTAGAGTTTCATGAAAAAGGCACGCACTCACACACAAAAATAACTGGAAGTACAAACCTCATACAATCAAGAATTGTCACTGCTGTCCTTAATTAATGTACCAATTCATCACATTACATACTCATTTGCCTCCTCCTTGCCACTTGTGGTAAAAACATCCCTTAGCATTGACACATATCATAATCTTTCTTTGTCTGGCATCGACTGCCGCAGCTCAAAAAACACATAAGGACAAACTTCAAAACAAAAAAACAAAAAAAAAGAGAAAAATCCTGTTGCTCTCAAAAGGAATTTGCTAATTACAAGAGACTGTCACAGTGAAGAGTGGTTGATTTAACTTGATTTGCAAAACGCTAAAGGAGTCTTATCCACCAAAAGTAATACAAAGCCGAGACACAGGGAGGAGCTATAAGCTGCCCTATGCTAGTAACCCTATAGGAGCAGTACACAGCTACAGCTCTCCTGAGGCTGGAAGGAGATGGTAGTACTGAAGAGCCACCAAGCCTTGACAAACCAGAGGAAGGTATATTGTTTGCACTGTTTGGCCCACTTTAGGATTTATGGAAACAAGACTGCAGATCCCTAAGGAGATATGCCTGCTTCCAGAGTGCTCCTCAATCCAAATATACAGCTGAAACTGCTATACAGATTACTACACATCTTCAGCAGCAGGAATTCATGATTGGCCATGTGACAGCTACAAATGAATTCCTAACAAAGACATTAACCATGTCTGAATAACAAAAAACAAGACCAGGAGCATGATTAAGCAGGTGACACGATGGTGCAAAGCTACTAATTTTTTTGCAGGACTAGTGTTTTGCGTAGCAAAGCTTCTGCGCAGACACATGACAGTTGAACAATTGGTTTTAAACGCAGCTTGTTTCTGTATTACAGACACAAAAAGGAAACACAAACACCTAAATCACTCCGTTTGCTCTTTTTGCAGAACCTGTGAATGTAAAAACAGGCAGCCTCCCTTCACGATGCCAGGGTGGCAGAAACGCCTATGGTTTGCTAAAAATCTTGCTGCAGATATGCACTCCAATCCCTCACGCACAGGGGGAGCACTCAGAGATTTTATTTTGATCGCTCTTGAACATTCTCACATGAGCTAGGTTTTCGTGTTGCCCTTTCCTTTTCTTTGTGCATTTGTCAAGAAAGGAGCAGGTAAAGGCAGAAATACTCCAAAAAGAAGGAAGATCAGTATGTACTTTCCTCCTTTTTCAAAGCAAACAAGCATCACATGCTGCCATCTGCAGTTCAGGCAGCTCCCCAAGAAATCACATATCAAAGAGAAGGAACAGAGAGAAAGCCAGGTGTTTTTTTCCTTTATCACCATTTTCCTTCTCTGAAATACCACTCAGGACCAGAGCTACCAAGGCACTTCATCACCTGAATTTCTGTGTTGCTCTGGCCCTTTATCTCCCCCTGCTTTATCACTCCCTCTGCAACACATTGCCCTCACATGAGAGGGTATGATTGGTGTTATCTGGCAGGCATTGTGGGTGAGTGCTCAAAGCACGGATCTGGAACTGGGGCTCAAAGAGCCTTTCCATGACCTTAGAGAAGTCACTTAGTTTTCCTCATCTCTACAGTGATCTGCTTACAAGGAATCGGTGCTTAGATAAATGGCAGTCGAGGCTATTAAGTACCCAAGGCCAAGATGGACTCCTCCATAATGTGCAGCCAAGAGAGAGGAAAAACCATCACTCAGATAGCAGGTAACACCAATCACTCAAACACTTCTGAAGATGTCTTCTTACGGCATTTCATTAGAATTGGGCAATTCATAGAGAAAGACCCACACAGTCCTTCCAACTAATCCCCTTCTGCACACACATTATTTATAAAAGTACTTTCAGCAAGTAAGACCAAGCTGTGGATGAACCTCAGGGTTCAGCTCTCAAAACTATACTCAAGCTGTGCTCTTCTGCTTTATGAATCCTGCAGGCTATTTTCAGTGAATTACAACATGATATTCAAATAAGGGTTATGCATTAGCCTGGCAGGCTAAGATGGAAAGGAGCTAAATCAAGTATAAGAACAGACACAGATACATTACTTCATGCACTCAGGCAAGAAACACCTGCATAGGTAGCGGTGTTATGGGAAACTACTGCTGCAGAAGAACATTTTCTGCTTCATTTGTCAAACAAACAAAAATATATTGCAGCTCCAGTCCTCTTTCCCATACTATAAAAAAATATGAATTGCGACTGCAGAAAAGAAACATTTCCTCCAACTATCTAAATGCACGTTGCACTGCTACCTCATGTGGTTGTTAGATTGTTAACCAAGTCTATCAGCTCTCGGCCTCTGTGAAGAAAGAGCAGCATGAAACCACTAATCATGACTTCATCAGAAAGCTTATGCCCAGAGTACTATTACACAGCTTACTTTGACTCGTACTCCACTGACGAGAGACCCATTGTTCTGACATGTTTAAGGGGCTGGTGTATATTAATGGCTTCCCACCAAAGTTTACAGTAAGTGTTTTTTTATGATGCAAGGAAAAAATTCTTCCAAAATGAGAAACCAAAAGAGCCATTTGCAGAATTTTATAACCACTGACTGGCAGGCTTCAGTGGGGTTTCTAAGGTTTTGGGGTTTTTTTTTTGCAAGAACACAATAGTTCCTACATTTTGAAATATCAAGTTGTGTGGATTTTTTTTATATGTGATTTTTCAAACATTTCATTTTCTGCTAGCTAGGCAATAAAATACATCAAGCATTTAAAAACATAATGCAGAAAGTTTTTCTAAACAATATCACATCACAACCACAATAAAGGAAAGACTAGTAGCTGTTCTATTCAAAGCATATTTAATCGCCTCTAAAATTCACCTAAATGACAAGATCAGAACAAAAACTGACTAATGAAAACTACTACCTTGAAACAGAAATACACACTGCAGTGGCAGCTTCGAAAGTCACTTGATAAAAAGGACTTCCTAGATCAAGGAAAAGTTTTCTGGAAAAAATCTGTCCTTTTCCATGGGCAAAATCTGTAAGAGCATTCTGTCCTTGCAACGCACTGCTTTCTTCTAGCATCTCACAACTGCAAATGGCCCAACATCTGGAATGCAGTCCTTGAAACGTAGGTCTCGCTCTACAGAGTAGTGAGAACCACCACTGTGACCCCAACACCACAGGCAGACTACAGGCCAAAGCTCAGTGTTTCCTTTGGAAGAACTTTTAGCCTAAAAAAAAAGGAAGGGTACAAGACCGTTTCAGCACAGGTTCGCTTTTCCAGACAGCTGTTCCTATGCCTATGCACACAGTAACCCTCATACTGAAGGAATCTTCATAGCCTTCCTCTGGGATCTGGCAACTGCTGCTCTCGCTTTAGCCAAGATAATTAAGAGGCTGTAGAAAAACAGCAAAGAAAGCAACGCCTGATCCATGGACTAAAGCCCTAGACATGGATTACAGGAATTCGTTTCAATTCTTTGTGACGCTACAGGATCCTGTGCAAACCTGAGAAAGTTATTTAGTCCCTATGCCCAAGGCTTCCACTTCATTTCCATGAAATAAATATATGAAAAACCTAAGTGATCCAGAGCACGGACAGAGAAGAAAGACACTAAAATATTGATCATGTTTCACAGCAGACAACTCATTCACTTGGCCAAGCAAAGATAATCAGTGTAATTTGAAAAACTGAACGGCTATCCAACCTGAATTTCAGCTTTCATCACTGAGTTGAGACTAAACAAGTTTCTTAAAAATCAGCTCAGCAGTTTTGAGCAGAACCACACATTCCTATCTTGCAATCTACCAGCAGAGGCTGGGTTTGCTCTCTGTAGAGCCAGTAACCTGCCATGTGCACATGGAAACCTTGCCTCCAAATGCTACAAGCAGTTAGCGTGGGAGCAGCCAGGATTCAATGAGGCGGCACTTGTGCAGGACCACCTCAAAGCAGCTGTAGGACACAGCCAATAAATTGACTTACCATACACAGCAGATTGTGGATGAGTAGAAAAGCAAAAACAGCCAAATGAAAAATAGCAGTCCTGTGAGTAACATAGAACCATGCTGATTTCCTGCTGAGCTACCAGCAAAACTATGCTGGTTTTGTTCCACCCTCCTTGAGAGATATCATCCACAATGCTTAGCCATTTTTAACTCTGTTTACAGAGCCATCAGATTCCCAGCTCTTCAGGGGCTAAAACAACGTTGCTTAGGTTTTTTTTGTTTTCAAGGGCAAAAGTGGATTTTAAGTGGTTTTGGTCTGAAGAGACCTCTATCCATCACAGACAATCCCATTCTCAAAACTTCCTCTCACAATGAAAGAGCTCTAGATAGACGTCTTTCAAGAGAGAAGTCTAAGGAGTGGTATCATACTTGGAATAACATACATTTAAGAAGTAAATATTGCTCTGTCATTGTGAGAAGCCAACATGCATTCAGCGTCTCCCTGGAATAGTGGCCCTGTCCACAGAGATATTCACACACACTTTTTGTCTAGAACTTCAATCCAAAACACTGCCTTTATGGTTCATAATCCCTGACATAGGACTTGATAGAAAATTAACCACAGAATCACGCATCATATGTGGAATGGGGAAAGAAGGAAACAAAGGAAAAACAAATCCATTTCTGTAATTATCTCTGCAGATGCTGAGAATGTGTAAGAACATTGCAGAGATTTACCTACATTAAAATGTCAATGGGAAGCAAGAGCCCCTAGCAGGTGCAAGAACATCCCAGTTTCCTGGATGAAGCAAGCCAAAGAGGAGCAAACCTGCCTGCACAGCTGTGATGCAACAGTAAGTTGGTGGCACAGGTATTCCAAACGGAACATTCCCAAGAGGGTGCAAGGAGCCAAAGAAAAGATGCTACAAAACCAGTCCCAGTATTTCCCTGGGACAGACAGAAATCACACAGTCAGCCAGACTGACTAGGTTACCTATGGCATCAGACGCAGCCCACTTGCCTCCGTGGATTTGTTTCAGAAGGGAGTAGAGCAGCCTCCATAAATCTAGGCTCTGCAAAAGAAAGGGGGGTGGGAGAAGATCAGCAGGCAAAATATCTGCCATATACTTAGTCTTAATTAGGCAATTAAACCCATATCTGAGCACCAAATCGTGTTGAATCAGGCAGGTTCATGTATTAGCTGTCTTACGAAAGTAAGACTTACAGTAAAGTGCACTCAAAAAGAGAGAAGGGCTACTAATGCTAACTGTACAGCAAGAGCCAGCACTCTACTTTGAGGCACAGGCATACAGGAGCACAGTTTCCAAAATATCTGCTCTGATACTAACCACATATCACAGAATCACAGAACACTAGGGCTTGGAAGGGACCTCTAGAGATCACCTAGTCCAACCCCCCTGCTAAAGCAGGTTCACCTGCAGCAGGTTGCACAGGATTGCTTCCAGGTGAGTTTTGAATATCTCCAGAGAAGACAACTCTACAACTTCTCTAGGCAGCCTGTTCCAGTGCTCTGTCACCCTCAAAATAAATAAGTTTTTCCTCATGTTCAGATGGAACTTCCTGTGTTCCAGTTTGTGCCCAGTGCCCCTTGTCCTGTTGTTGGGCTCCACTTGACATCCCCTTGACACCCGCCCTTTAGATATTTATAAGCATTGATCAGATCCCCTCTCAGTCTTCTCTTCTCCAGGTCTCTCAGCTTTTCCTCATAAGAGATGCTCCAGTCCCCTGATAATCTTTGCAGCCCTCCGCTGGACTCTCTCCAGTAGTTCCTTGTCTTTCTTGAAGTGGGGAGCCCAGAACTGGACACAGTACTCCAGATGCGGCCTCACCAGGACAGAGTAGAGGGGGAGGATAACCTCCCTCAACCTGCTGGCCACGCTCTTTTTAATGCACCCCAGGATGCCATTGGCCTTCTTGGCCACACGGGCACATTGCTGGCTCATGGTCAACTTGTCCACCAGGACTCCCAGGTCCCTCTCTGCAGGGCTGCTTTCCAGCAGGTCAGCCCCTAACCTCTACCAGTGGATGGGGTTATTCCTCCCTAGGTGCAGGACCCTACACTTGCCCTTGTTGGACTTCATTAGGTTCCTCTCCACCCAACTTTCCAGCCTGTCCAGGTCTCACTGAATCGCGGCACAGCCTTCCTGTGTGTCAGCCACTCCTCCTAGTTTTGTGTCATCAGCAAACTTGCTGAGGGTACACTCTGTCCCCTCCTCCAGGTCGTTGATGAATATCTTGAACAAGACTGGACCCAGTACTGACTGCTGGGGAACACTGCTAGCTACAGGCTGCCAACTAGACTGTGCCACTGATCACAACACTCTGCGTTCAGTCATTCAGCCAGTTCTCAATCCACTTCACTGTCCACTCCTCTAACCCACGCTTCCTAAGCTTACCTGTGAGGATGTGATGGGAGACTGCATCAAAAGCCTTGCTGAAGCAGAGGTACACAACCTCCACTGCCCTCCCCTCATCTACCCAGCCAGGCATGCCATCATAGAAGGCTATCAGATTGGTCAAGCGTGATTTCCCCTTGGTGAATGCATGTTGACCACTCCTGATAACCTTCTTTTCCTTCACATGCTTAGAGATGACATCCAGAATGAGCTGTTTCATCACCTTTCCAGGGATGGCAGTGAAGCTGAGTGGCCTGTTGTTTCTTGGGTCCTCCTTCTTGCCCTTTTTGAATACTGGAGTGACACTGGCTTTGTGCCAGTCCTCAGGCACTTCTCCTGTTCTCCATGACCTTTCAAATGCTTAACAATAACATCTGCCAGCACCCTCAGCGCTCGTGGGTGCATCCCATTGGGGCCCATGGATTTATGGGCGTCAAGTTTGCCTAAATGATAATATGGCACAACTCACCCATGGCCAAACAAGCACTTGGAGATGCTGGAAAGATCTGACCATGATAGTATCAAAAACTCACAAACAAGAGGCAGCACACAATGAGTTGGAACTGGAAATAATTTCTTGGCCACACAAGGACAGCACACTGACAAACTGAAACAGTGATTCTTACAGTTGGAATTTCGGTCAACACTCATAAAATGCTTAAAATAGCTAACTGAGCAAGTGGAGCACCCTGTGTGTGAGCTGGAGGCCTCCCAAGCATCGCTCTGCAGAGCCCTGAAGCACAAAGACCCAAGACGGCATAAAGGGACGCAAACCTCCGGTGAAATACCAAGCTTTAAGTTAACGCCACCAGAAAACAAAGCCCTTTCAAGAGCAGCGAGTTTGCAGAGAGTCGCACAAGGCAGTGCCGGCTGGGGCCCACACAGAAGTCTCCCCACCCAGGCCCTGACCCCACACAGCTGTCCCTGTCCCCAGGCCCAGTCCCACTTGGGTGTCCCCGTTCCCCTCCACTCGGGATCGGGACCCGGCCCCGCACGGGGCTCCCTGCCCGCCCACAGAGGCGTCCCCCAACCCCGTGCCCCGAGGAGGGCGCGGAGGAAGAGGAGGGGGTGTCGCTAGGCAACGGCGAAGGCCGCCCCGGCGCGGCCCGCGCTCACCGCCTGCGGCCGGTCGAACCTGGCGCGGCGGAGGCTGTCGGGGGCGGGCCGGGAGCGGGGCGGCAGGGCCCGGCACAGCGCCCCGACGGCCCCCGACAGCGCCCGGCCCCGCCGCTGCTGCTGCTCCTGCTGCCGCCGCATCCCGCTCCGCCGCCGCCGCTTCCCGCCCTCTGCCGGCGCGCCGCGGGCGCATGCGCAGCGGGGCAGAGCGGCCCCCCTCCCGCCCTTTCCGCTGAGCCCGCCCGCTGCGGCGCCCCCTGGCGGCCGGGAGGGAGCGCTGCCCCGCCGGGCCCTGCGCCGCGCGGGGGCGACACGCGTGGGCCGCGGACCCGAGGGTTGGGAGGGCGGGAGCGGAGCGGCGGCGCCGCCCGGCCGGGCGTACCGCGGGCTTTCTGCCTGGCTTCTCACAGCTCGCTGATCCTCCCGCCATTTATACTCCCTGTGCTCGTGGCTGAGGGCAGGGAACTCGCTGCTTGCCTCCCCTGGGAAGCGACACGAGTGGGAGGCGCCCAGGGGACAGCACGCGTGCGGGGCGCCTTTTGCCACCTGTGCGAGGCGAGGCAGGCACGCCCCGAGCCACGGACACGTCTCCCACCCAGCCAAAAAAACCCCCAGCGAGCCCTGCAAGCAACCCCCGCCCTTCCTGGCTGAAAGAGTGACCGCAAAAACCCCGCGTCGGCTTTTCCAAAAACACGATTCTGCTGCCCTCAGACCAAGAAAACGTTTCTCGGCCGAGCGGGTTTTGGCAGCAGGGGATCGGCTCCAGTCGCCAGATCTGATGCCCGGCTTCCCACCCTCCCCTCGGTTCACCAGGGTGCGACGCAGGCGGCTCGGGTCCCCAGGCGTATAAATTCCTAATGGCAGCAATCCCAGGGATTCATCTTCCCCGGGGGAGCGGAGGGAGGGTGGCGGGGGAGAAACGGTTCTGCCGTTTGGGACAAAGCCTGAATCACTGAGATGAAAAGTCCACCTCTTGGCTGGGGTTTACACGGCCGAAACCTGGCCCTGCGATGGATTCCCGCTGCGGGCGGTACAGTGGGGCCACTGCCGGTGCGTGCCAGGGCGGCTGGTCTGCTCCACCAGCACAGTGGGGATCCTCCTGAGCCTCTGCCTGTACGTAAGACCTGCTCAAAACCTCCGCTGATGGTTTCCTGGCCAATTAACCAGTTCATAACCCATTTAACATGCTATCTATGAATCTAGCACGACGCTTTTCCTTTTTTTTCCCCATCTGAACACCATTGAAACAACACGTGAAATTCCTTCCAGCTACAGAATGGCCTCTTGCAGCCAAACGGCTGCTCGCAATGAGGAGAGAAATCACGCTGGTCCGATGAGACCTTCAGCAAAGCCCGCTTGCTAACGTGAACTGCGTTTGCACTCTTTCCCTCTGGTTGCCGCCTCTCCTGCATCCCACCCCTGTGCCGGGGAGCGCGGCCCTTTCCGACGCCGAGCACCACATTAGTGCTCTCCCAGTCCCGTGGATCCTGGCTGCTGCTCCAGCCGGCCCTGAAAGGACCCCTGGGTGTGAGTTATCCAGGCTTAAGGATTTTTAAAATATCTTCTCCAGCAGCTGTTGTCTCACATCCTCCTTCTTTCCTAATGGCCTGGAAAGCATTTTCCTTATCCCTCGTCCAGCTCTAGCTCAGCAATCTCTATCCAGTTCTTCCCTCTCCTTCCTAACAGGTTTGGCATCTCCATACAGTTCCTTGCCTCTGGTTCCCAACAGCCCATAAAGTCCTTTTCTATTGCTCAGAGCCTTATCGGACCTGGATAATCCTCTGCTGTCTTTGGCATCCTTCTCGGTTTTCCATACCTTGCTGCTATCGGGTGCTGTCTGGTCCCTCCGTGACACATCGCTTGTCTATTTTCCTGTCCCTGCTGCAGTCTCCAGGCAGGAGGACCTTCAGCTGGAGCCAATTTCCTGTGTTTTCTTGACCACTCCATAAACCCTGCTCAAAGCCATCCCTGTCCCCACACACATTCCTCTGTCTAGGCCTTTCCTCCTCAGGGCAGGCTGTCGAGACAAGGGCTCTCCTGCAGCACCCATCGCACGCACCAGTGGGTGGTCCTGCCCATCACCCCCTCTCTGGGCTCCTGTCTCCCAGCCAACGCACCAGTCCCCCAGCCAGCGAGCATCATCACCCAGCGTGAGAGTGGCGGCTGGGATGCACGCCATCCCGGCACGCCGAGAGCCCCCGTGCCGCCTCTCCATCCCGCTGGCCGGACCAGCCCCGCGGCGCCCCGTAGCCGGGTTGGCCGCCCTCCCGTCCAGCGTTCCCTGGTCCCCCACGCCGCGGCTCCCCCGGCACGCAGCCCCGTGGGTGCAGCTGACACAAGACGCCTGGCGTTGCGGAGGGCTGGCACCCGGCCACGGGCGAGTCGGACGCCAGGCGGCAAATCCCAGCCTCTCCGGCACGGCACAGTGCAGCGTGGGCTCGGGCCCGGCATGTGAGGCCCCGCTTATCTGCTCTGCTGCCTGCCTGGGCGGTTTTCCCAGGGTGGGAGAAGCCAATGGGAAGGCGATGGTTTCCTGCCGTAGAGATGGACCTTGCACTGTGGACAGATGAAGGAGGTGACGGTGTGACAGACCCGGCATCTGGTCCCAGCAGGGATGGCAATGCCACCCCACTTGGAGCAGAGCCCCCGCTGCATCCAGGCGACCCTCACCTCCACGATCCCGAGTCCTGGTCCTGCGGGGACTGACAGATGCAAATGAGCGATGACTGGCTGACATCAGCACAGCACTCTGATGTCACCATTTGCACCGTTTGCTCCTTTGAGGTCAGAGGAGACCGGTGGAAGCCTCTAGGATCCTCTGTATGACAGGGGGAAGCAGGACGGAGCTGGCTTATCAGCTCCACCTGCCCAGCTACTCCTCTGGGCCCCCCAGCTCTGCCCTGGGGCCGAGGCAGTTTCGGGAGGAGCCGAGCTGCGGGTTGCCCCAGCAATGACAGCAGCTGTGGGGACCACAACGGGAAGGGAAGGTCCGGGTGGGTACTGAGAGGCCAGGGATGCTCCTCCTGGGGAGGGGTCACCGGGCTTCACCCTCTCTCGGTTCCCCGGGCTCGCACAATGCCGCGCAGCCGCGCAGCCGGCCGTTTTCGGGTGCGATGTGTCAGCTGGGGTCATTTCCGCACTGGGTGACTCAGCCGGGGCTGAGGGCGCCTGTTTGCACCCGCGCCATGGCAACCCGCCACCGCAGGCGGCCCCACTGTTTGCGGCCGTTGCCAGAGATGACGGCCCCATCCCATTGCCTCATGCAGATTGTATGCAATAACGGCAATCTCTGCTCGCTCCAGCAGCAGCACAGCTTCCTGATGTCACCTCGGCCCAGCTCTGCCAAGGGGAAGGTGTGAGCTCTCCTCCTGGGAAAACAACCCCTTTGCTCTCTTATTTTTATTAATTTTTTTTTTTTTTTTTTTAATGCTTTTATCCCCGTGAAGGCACAGGCAGGAGCCAGCCTGTCTCCCAGCCAGGCCCCCGGGCTGTGCATCGGTACTTCCCACGCTCTGCCACCAGCTTGGGGCAGCCAGAGCTCCTCTCTCCTCTCCTCTCCTCTCCTCTCCTCTCCTCTCCTCTCCTCTCCTCTCCTCTCCTCTCCTCTCCTCTCCTCTCCTCTCCTCTCCTCTCCTCTCCGCTCCTCTCCTCTCCGCTCCTCTCCGCTCCCCTCCGGCACGCTGCAGCAATGCTCGGCCCCGCACCGCCTGGGGAAGGGTTGGGGATCACAGCTCCCAACCGGGCACGGAGCAGCCCCAGGATCTGCTGATGATGACCAGTTGTGGGCTCGTGTCTCCGCCAGCCGAGCAGCCCTCCCTGGCTGGGGAGAGGATGGTGCCTTCCAGACCAGCCACGCTGGCATCTCTGCTGATGGAGTCCAGCCGTCAGCACGCTCAGAGCAGCCACGGCAGGTCGCAAATAGGCATCTCCTTGCTGGAGAGCAACGATCTGCCTCTTGGCACCATCCTCACTGGTGGGTGCAAGGGGTGCTGATATTGCTGGGATGGCCAGCACACCTTTAGCACGCTGAGTCACATCACGTAGCTCACTGGGTCCCCGAGAAGGACCGTAATGGCTACACAAATAGTGTAGTGTAGGTTTTCCTGGACACAGTGAATTAGTCTGCAATAGGCCCGGGGGGGGGGGCCTGCAGCGCCAAAATTCAAGGTCAGCTCCCAGCAGTTGGCTGCTTAAGAGAGGCGTTGGCGTTTCAGGCCCTCTGATGCAGCATCTGCACTTTCAGTGCGATAAGTGAATTGGGAAGGATTAAGAAAAAAAAATGCGAGGTCTTGCAATTCTCTGTTCTCAGGAGTTTCACCCTTTTCTTTTTACTTAAATAGCTGAGTTGATGTTCCTCTGCACCGAGGGAACTTCCACCTGACCTCTTCCCCCCCTGGCCCTTTAACCCAAGACTCACTGAAGAAAGACAGGCTTCAGTGGGAAGATCTTATACCTTCCTCCTTGGAAACTCTCCCTGTTTCCTTGAAAATAACACGAGAGGAGTAAAAGTAAAATGCAGCTCTAGCACTGGATGCCAACTTTTCTTCTCAGGCTCCTTGCTGGGGAAAGCTACCCAGGACCTGGCAAATGTCCCCAAGGCTCTTTGCACCCTGCTCCTCTCCAACGCTGGATCATCAGCACCAGGGATGGGGTGATGGTGGAACAGCCCATCCCCTCCTCTCCTTGCTCCCTGACTAAACCTCAGTCTCCAGTACCATGATTCATGGCTTCATCTGCTTCTCGTTGCGCCCCTGGCCACCTCTCTTACCCAGAGCCCCTCTTGCCTTCAGTATCTTCAGCTGCTTCAGCGTTTGGTTGAGGGTGTTGTTCCCCATCAGGAATGAGGTCTGCCCCCCTCTTTGCCACCTCTGCAAAGCTGTTTCCGCTGGCGGGACGGGGCTTCCCCAGCCCGCTGCTTTGCAGAGCTGGGCCGGGAAGTCCTGGCTTGCCGCGCGAGCGTGCAAAACTCCTGCTGCCCAACATCAGCTGCACGGTCCCTTTTACCATTGCCTGGATAGGAAGGCAGATTTCTGAGGTGTTAGGAGATGGGCAGACACTTTCTCGAGCTAAAAGATAGCAGAGCTCAGAGTTTAACACAAACCAGCCTTAAATATGCCCAAAGCAGTGGTGAGCTGGGTACCACCCAGTTACAGACCAGCTTCATCCCCATGAGCCCCGCCCAGCAAAGACTAGGAACCCCCTGCAGCCACATCCCCCGGGCCACGCTCCCCTGGCCCTGCTTGTGCCCTGCCTGTCCCTCAAGGGGACACAGCTTTCTTTGCAGAAACACACCAGCAGGGGAACAAACTGCTTGCCACCCCACGGCAGGTGACTGGTCCCACCTGTGCCGCAAGGGCTGCCGTGGCCCCGAGGTGCCAGAGCCCGCACAAAATCACCGCAAGGGAAGTGCCAGAGGTGTCACCTCACTGTCCCTATCAGTGCTGGCAGGGGAGGGTCAGTGGCCCCACCAGCATCCCAGTGAGGCAGCACTGAACCAGACACACACACACCCCTCTGGCTCCCCAGCACGTGTTAGCCCAGATGTGAGCTGCAGCTGGCTCCCGCGGCCACGCTGGCAGGGCACAGCCCTGTCCCTGGGCTGTGGCTGCTGCTTTCGCTAAGGGGAGCCGTAGGGGAGCGATGCTGAGGGCAGCACCCTGCTGTAAGTCTTCCAGTAAGCCGTCCCCTTGCCAGCTGCAGGCTCAGGGACACATCTGTCCCCTGCTTCGGATTAAGCTCTGCCCCATCTGCGCTGGGAGGAAGATGTGGGGCCAGGCGACCCACACGCGTCCCTCCTGCCTGCTCTCTGCCTTCTCTGGGGGCTGAAGCAACATTCACACCTCTTACAGATCAACTCAAGGACCCCTTAGTCCCCTTTCTGCCCGCCCTCTCCTTTCTTCTTCTGTACAGAAAGCCGCAGAGCTGGGGCGGGGAACAGCAGCAGTTTAGTTTCTGAGCCCATCCTGTTTCCTGTCCTTTGCCAAAACCTCTTCTGCTTCCCTACACGGGACGTTGACGCTCGCCCGCACCCAGCTGCCAGAGGAACGGGTGATGTTGTTTGTGTTTTTTTTTGTCACAGTGATGAAGTGTTTATAGCAACTATCGCTCCGTAATCCACAAACTTCACTGATCTCAACCCAAGCTTCCGAAATAATGGCAGAGGAAGCACAGCCCCTTCCTCCGGGGTCAGCAACGGTGGTGTTTCAGGCCACCGAAGTGGGGGACCTTCATGCTGGGCATCACCACGCTGGAGATCACCCAACACCTTTTGCTGTCCCAGGTGGGCACCTTGGGGCTGGGGCAGTGCCCTGACCCCACCTGCAATGGCAGCGATATCCCTGTGGCTGCTGGCTGGTGACAAGGAGGGACGCGGGGGCTGCCAGCCACCTCCTGAGGGTCTCCTCTCTGCCTCAAGAGTGGTGAGAGCACCTGGTAGGGCATATTGAGCCGGTATCCCTCAGCTGCTCCCCAAAAAAGCTGGGATTGCCTTAAGCATCCTGCTCTCACCAGCTTCCCACTTGCAAGAGCATCACAGCCAGGGCATTGCTGCACTGGGAGGGGAGGGACCGTCCTTGCCTGTTCCCAGCTCTGACCGGGGCTTGAAGCTGAGAGCATCGCAGATGAGCTGCGCTGAAAGCCATGCTGCTGCCTGTCTGTGCAGCTCATGCTCCAGGCCACAGAGATTTACTGTTCGACGGAGAAAATATTGCATCTGCTGACAGCCCACCTCCCCGGCGTGCCGGCCGCTGCCGAGCCTCGCTGCACATCGGAGGGGAGCGCCTGGCTCGGGTGCGGATTTCCTATCCAAATGCGATACAGCTGTTTCTGCTTCCTCTCCAAAGACCAAAGCAAGTTGTAAAAAATCAATTTATCATGTATTTTCTTTGACCAAGGCTCCTTGTGGATGTGACCCATGCCTGAACTGCCCAGCCTCACGGCATCGAGGCTGGAGCAGGCAGAGAGCGTGGCTTGTACAAGCGCAGCGCTCGGAGGGGAGTGTCCTGACAGACAGCAAGTCCTGGGGCTAAACACCGTCTCTGTGGGAGTGCCTGTTGCAGGGCGGGCAGAGAAATAGGGCCGCCAGAAGGAGCTTTTGGGGAATCAATACCCAAGGGCTTGTCCCCAGAGCTTGCTTGAGGGACCCCCGTTTTTTACCCACTCCGGGCGCAGTGCAGAGCGAGGCAGCTGCGGAATCGGGTTGAGCTTCTTTGCAAGTTCCCTAAGGCTGTGCAGACCTTGCACAGTTCCTACATCCCTCCGTGCACCCAGGGCAGGGAGAGACGTCCCCAGCCACCACACCTACATTACGAATCGGGTGGCAGGGACCGAAGCAAACGATGGCCCCGGGGCAGCACGCAGTAAAGAGCAACACATTGCCTCCTGCCCCAGCTGCGGCCACTGCCCACAGAAAGGGCTCTCAGCTGGCGGACTGGATGGCCCCAGCCTCTCCTCAGGCAGCATTTGTTTTTCCATACCTCCCACTGGTTCCCTGCTCGTCCCTTCTAGCCTGGCACCTTGCACCTGGAATTAGCTCCTCCTGTGTTCCCAGCTGGGACACACTTACACAAGCCCAGAGGATGACGAGGCTTGTGTTTGCCATTGTTTTTAATGCCGAGGGTAAACGCTATCCCACTGGCACGCTCAAGGCCACCGAGATTATATCACCAGTTTGCTTTGAAGCCCGGTTCGTAGAGGAAAGCCACGTCCCCAGTGCCCCGGGGGCGGGCTGGGTGCCAGCAGCAGTGCCAGAGCGGGACTGTGTCTCGCTGGCCGGGAGCCGTGGATGCTGGCATCCCCGGGAGGCTGCTGGCGAGGGCAGTGGTGGGAGTGGGAGGGCAGGGGGCCCTACGAGCCCTGGCTGGCTCGTGGTGGTGGCCACGCAGCAACAGCCAGGGTTTGCCTTTGACACAGACGCCTGTGTTTGCTGTGTTAACCGGGTGGGAGGGGAGGCAGCGCCGGCTGGTCGGGTTTGTCACACTGAAGCATGCTTGGTGGGTGCAGAGCCTTTTGGCACCAAGCACACGGGAAGTTTTGAGATGCTTATCAGATCGGGCTGCTTTTGACACTGAAGATTTTGACATTAGACATGTACCTCTCACCCCTGAGGGTTTTGGCCAACTCCCAGTAAGGCCAGCGTGACAGTAAGATGCAGAGCAGTCTCTAAGGAAATGCATGCATAAACTGTAGACAAAAATATCCCAGTGTGTTATGAAGTACCTCTGAATATGTAAATTCGGTGGTTCACGTTAGGGAAAGACACGGTTAAGAAACTATTTTAGAAACATCTTTTACATCTTTCAGCTCTTCCAGTGGGGCAAAGAGGTTGAAACATGAAAGAGCAAAGCACTTGCGAGCCAGATCTGGCTTTGTAACACCGCACCTTTGCTTTTCTTACCGAGGGAGGCTGGCTCTGCCTCGCCGGCAGCCTCCGCCTTATCAGGCCTTGTCGTATGGCTGCTCAGAGCAAAAGCAGAAAGTACCAGGTTTTCCTGACGTGACAGCCAACTGCCTCCCAGCGAGACACCTCCCTGCCCCAGCTGAGGGCTGCAAAGTTACATCCCAAATCCAGGAGCAAAGAGCTGGGGGCTGCCCACAGGCATGGCTTTCCAGCAGGCACTGCCAAGGGCTGGGACGCAGCCAGGAGGCTGTTGAGTGCTGGAGAGACCATGGGTCAGCAGTCTCAGGCCCTTGTCTGGCAGCACTGCGTGCCTCTGCCTTAACACCATTACAGCCACAGGCAACAAGAGGTGGCTCATGGCGGGAGCCACCACACTCTAGGCTTCTTCTGGTTGGAGAGCTGCCCTGAGGAGAAGGACCTGGGTGTGCTGATTGATGAGAAGCTCAACATGAGCCAGCAATGTGAGACTGCAGCCCAGAAGGCCAACTGTATCCTTGGCGGCATCAGAAGCAGCACGGCCAGCAGGTCAAAGGAGGTGATTCTGCCCCTCTACTCCACTCTCGTGAGACCCCACCTGGAGTACTGCATCCAGCTGTGGAGCCCCCAACATAAGAATGACATGGACCTGCTGGAGCGTGTCCAGAGGACGGTCACGAGGATGATCAGAGGGCTGGAGCACCTCTCCTATGAGGAGAGGCTGAGAGAGGTGGGGCTGTTCAGCCTGGAGAAGAGAAGGCTCTGGGGAGATCTTATTGCGGCCTTCCAGTACCTAAAGGGGGCCTACAGGAGAGCTGGGGAAGGACTTTTTACTGGGGCATGTAGTGATAGAACAAGGGGGGAATGGCTTTAAACTGGAAGAGAGCAGGTTTAGATTAAACATTAGGAAGAAGTTTTTCACTGTGAGAGTGGTGAGGCACTGGCACAGGTTGCCCAGAGAAGTTGCGGAGGCCCCATCCCTGGAGGTGTTCAAGGCCAGGCTGGATGGGGCTTTGAGCAACCTGATCTAGTGGGAGGTGTCCCTGCCCATGGCAGGGGGGTTGGAACTCGATGATCTTCAAGGTTCCTTCCAACCTAAACTGTTCTATGATTCTATGATTCTGCAAACATCACGACGCAAGACGCAACGAGGCCATGGGTGGGGCAGGACCTTCTCCCTGAACCCAGGAAGACCAAGCCCCCCAGACAAGCACCGACCGAACACCCACCACCCCTTTCCCTTGGGGCACGCTCAGCTCCGGTGCTCACAGCACCCAGGGGCTGCTCCTGCCCCCGCATGGCTCAGGAAGCCCCTGGGTTGGGCAGCCACCGCCAGGACACTGTGCACGCCAGGAGCAAAAGCACATGGAGGCATTGCCAGGTGTGGGGCTCGATCCAGAGGCCATGTGGGGTCCTTAAGCAAGTGGCAAGCGCATTGTGAAAGAGTCCCGTGGGACGCCCCCCTTACAGAGAGCACAATCACTACATGGGGGAAGCATCTTGTGGTCTGGGTTTATTAAAGACTGAGAATACAACTGTGGGCCCAGCCACGAGAGCTGGGTGCCAAAAGCAGGGCTGGGTTTTGGCTGGAAAGGTGCGGTCTCCTCTCCAGGCGGCCTTCAGCAATACCGGCCAAATTTCCTATCCGGCAGGGCGTCCCAACGCCCCCACCTCGGCAGTCCTCCATCTGGAGCGGAGCCCCTCTCCGCACCAGCCCCAGCCTTGGTTACTTATTGCTTTTAACGTGCTAATCTAGTACAGAGTGAATTAAAAACAAAAAAATGCATGTCTGTCGTGGTGCGCTTGTGCTGTCTTCGGGCTGTGCTGGGAACCCCGGCCGTCAGACCTGGAGAGGGATGCAAGAGAGGGGCGGATGAAGTCAGGCTGGGCTGAGAGCCGAGGCATCCCAGGGACAACGGTGCTCCGGGACAGACCCTGTCTTTGCCGACAGGCCACAAAGCAAAAAGCCTTTGGCGTCCACTGCCGGAGCTAAAGCGGGTGCTGACGGTCGCTTGGGGCTGGCGGAGAGGAGGAGCTGCCACCGAGCAGGTTGCTCCCGAGCACCGGCGTGAGGGCTGGAAGTCACAGCCAGCCCGGAGAGATGCCGTGGCACGCCTGCCTTCCCCGTGTGCCTTGGGAGGGGGACAGCCCTGGCCAGCCCGCACAGCCAGAGGCAGGAGGGGAGCTCCGAGGGGAGGCACCAACCTGAGGTTTACTTGAACGTGTGGCTCTCGGCTCCTCCCCGGCCGAACCCTGGAAGGGAGACAGAGCGGGGTCAGCATCACCCCGGGACAGCGAGCGCACCGAAGGATGCACCTCGCCGAGAGACAGGAGCCCCAAGGCCCCTTCTCCCCCTTCCCACAGCCTCAGCCACAGCGACCCTACCTTTGGGCCCAAACAAGGCGGCATAGCAGGGGTGGTTGCAGTAGGGCTTGCCATCGTGCTGCGGGGAGAGAGGAAGAGCATCAGCCCTGACCATCCCCCACAGCCCTTCAGCTCCATCTCTGCCCGTCCTGCAGCTTCTGCAGCCCCTAGCCACAGGGGACAGGGACCTCCTGGGCAGCAAACCTCACCTCAGCATGGCCTCCAGACGTCAGGGTCTTGTTACACTTCTCGCATCTCAAGCAGGGCCGGTGCCAGTCCTTCCCCAGAGAAGTCACCTTCTCGGCTGCCACGGAAAGGAGGTGGGTTAGTTGATGCACTGAACGGGTGCAACAAATCAGTTTTGGCAGGTTGGCCTCCCTGTCACCAACCCTAGGGAGGACATTTTGGGGCATTTTCTGAAGTCTATTTGTCCAGGACAGAGGGCGCGGTGTTTCAAATGAAGTGCTTGCCGTGCACACACATCACCATGCACATATCCAGGTACCTGGATCCAAAACCGCCCAGGGTGAACACCACCACATCCATGTGGATGGACCAACTTCTATCCATGTTCCAAAGATTTGGGGACCTCTCCCCTTCCAAAACCAGCCTGCAAGGGGATGAATTTCCCCTCAGGCACCTGGAGCCCAAGCGATCACTAGAGTTTGCAGAGGCAAAGGGAGGATGCTGGCGAGGACTGGGGAGGCAAAGCCATCGCCGTGCCCTGCCCCGACACAAACCAGTCCCCTCCAGCCACTGGTGGGGTCTGGCCACAGCTCTGATTTTGCATACACCATGACAAACCAGAGCGGAGCTGGAGCTTGGCCGGGGTTCAGGCGGCGGCGGAGGGGGCAACGTGCTGCTTGCTGGGGCCAGGACGTGTTTATGGAGAACAGGGTGGCTTTTAATTGCAGCACAGCGGGGGAGGAGGGTATTTTCTGCAGACACATGTGCTCTTCATATTGGCAGCTGCGCTCCTGGGGATTTATTAAGTGATAAAGCAGAGCTTTCCACAGGAACCCCGTCTGAGCACTCTCCCCATGCCTGCAAAAGGAGGTCGAGCAATGGGACCGAGCCGCTGCTGGCAGCACGTGCCCTGGGGGGGCCCTCGGCAGCCTGAAGCACCTCTTCTTCAGAGTCCAAATACGTCCACAACAGCTTATGCAAGGAGCAAGGCAAGCCGGCGACTGCAGAGGTGGGAGCGGGGGCAGTGCCCAAATGTCACGAGGCAGCCCCGCTGCCATCCCCCAGCAGCACAAAGAGCCTCCTGTGCCCGCAGCCCAGCGGGGGCCGCAGCGTCCTCCTCCTGGGCAGCCCCAGGAGCCCGAGCCTCTCCCGCGGTGGGGCCCTCCCATCCCAGGGTTTCTGGAAGGAGCTCAGGCTCCCCACCTCTCGCACAAGCGTTTGCACCAACACTCGGGCAGGAGCTCTGCCAAGGCTCGCTGCAGCGGAGCCCCCTCCGGCTCTTGGCCGCTTAGGCGAGATTTCCCTTGAAAAGCTGGTGGTGACCCTGCAAACCCCATCCTCAGTCCTCTCAGGTTCATCTCCTCCTTACCCCTGCTCTCTACAAACACAATTTGGCCAAAAGCAGCCCAAGGCATGCTCGAGCAGGACCACCAGGCTCTGAGAACCCCAGGGTACCCCAAAGCAGGGCTTGCTCTGCTTTCTCTGCCAGCACTCCTTATCTCCAAGCACAGAAATCAGGCAATGAGCTCAGTGTTCAAGCTGCTTTTGAACTCTCCTCAGCCTCTGCATGAACAGAGATGGTTTCGTAAGAGCAGCCTGATAAGCGCGCGGGGCCAAACCCCTCCTTGGTCAAACGGCCCCGGCCCCGTGCCTCCGCGGCCGCACCTGCAGGCACGGCAAACCCAGCTGGCCCCGACTGGGATCAAAGCAGATCCGTAGGGACACGGGAAGGGCAGACAGTGACACCAACACTTTGGTAGCTCCTGGTATCAAGCCACGTGGGTAAATGAGGTGCCCCAGAACCGCTGGTTGCAGGAGGGAGTCACGAGCTGTATTGTGCCAAAACCCCCACCTCAAAAGCCTGGCTGCAAGCAGCAAGTTCAAGTTTAGGCAGAGATGTTCCCCAACCACAGGAGCCACGTCCCCAGCAGCCCTCCAGTCAGCACCCACGCCGGAGGTTGCCCACCTCCCCGGGGTGGGCATCGCTGACAGACATGGCTCTTTGGCAGGGAGCGGAGCCGCTGTCTTTGAGCCTCGATTTCTTCAGCAGAGCAAAAGTAGACGTTGGGGCACACACACAGGCAGAGCAGAAATAAGGCAGAGAGAGCAGAAGTCAGTGACGGCACTCGGGTCCCAGATCCCTCATCTCTAGTAAGTTAAAAAGCAGGGAGTGCATATGAGCTGCTTCCAGCAAAACCCCTCCAGTTCAGATAAACCAGGGAAGCGGGGAGCTCTGGTAGCCACAGCCTGGCTGTGCCAGCAGCTGCTGCCAGAAGGGCGAGAGGCTCAAAGTCCCCCAACATAACCTCGGGCAAGACAGCGGGACCACGGCACCAGAAGATGGAGGAACCTGGAATTTTGGGGCCCCAGTTTGGAGGGAGGACATCTGCCTGAAGCCCAGCGGCCGACAGCAGCCCAAGAAGGCTCATGGCTAGCCGGCAATGGCGGCTTAAAAATAACACCCTGGGGCTGCCATCTCACTGCACGAAACCACGCAGGACAACGCGTGGGCAACCCACTGACCCAGGAACGTGCCCGAGTGCAGGACTTGCCCTTGGGAAGGTGCTTGCTTGCCCACCCAGGCTTTCAGAGCAGCGGGCTGCGCTGGCCGGGCCTTTGGGCTCCAGACTGACATGGGGCTGCGGGTGACGCTGGGAAGGAAATAGGGCTGAGCTCCCGTGCGGTGGCCCCGTCTACAGGCTGGGGGTACCCACTGCACCCCACACCGTGCCACGAGGCACCTTCTCTTTGGGTGGATTTATAAGGCCACCCACCTTGGGGCACCCCGGAGCACCCACGGGCGCAGGGGTGCGCAACTTTGGGGCACCCCAAGAATTTGCAGCGCTGGGGTGCACAACATCGGGGGCCCCCAGGACCCGCGGCGCTGGGGTGCACAGGGACCTGTAGGCACCAGGGGTGCGCTGGGGACACGAAGCCCCATGGGGTGCAGCATCGGGGGAGGGGGGGGGGGGGGGGGGGGGGGCACCCCAGCTTTAGCAGCCCGACAGCCCTGCGGTCCCCGCGGGGTGGAGGCGGCCGGGGAGGGAGCAGGAAGCCCTTACCGAAGTAGACCTCCTTCTGGCAGCGGGGGCACTTGGGCATGTTGTCGCTGGGCTCGGCTGGGCTCCTGGGCTGGCCTGGGCTCGGGGCGCCGCTCGCTCCGGCTGTGGGATGCTCCGCGCCGGCCCCGCCGGAGTCACTGCGCGGCCGCCCCGCCCCGCCCCGCCCAGATGTGCGGCCCCGCCCGCAGCTGGAGGCAGCCGCCGCGGGGCACAGCCCTGCAGGGGCTCCCAGGGCGCGGCCCTGCGCACCCCTTGCACCCTTCTGCAGCCCTTACACCCCCTGCAATGCCTCCGCCCGCACCCCCGCGCCCTTTGCATCCCGGCGGCCCTGCGCCCGTTGCACCCTTTGCGCCCTACGCCCGTTGCACCCCTACATCTGCTGCGCCCCGCGCACCCCCCCCCCCCCCCCCCCGCGCACCCCACGCTCCGCAGCCCTGCCCCCTCTGCACCCCGAGTCGCTGCGCCCTGGCTCCCTGCCCGCTCCCTGCCCGCTCCCTGCCCGCTCCCTGCCCGCTCCCTGCCCACGCTTGTGCTGTGCCGGTGGCCGAGAGCCCCGCTGTTATGAGGGGCTGGAGGTGTGATTGGCCTCTGCCAATTAACCGCGCTCCCAGATAAAGTTTCACGGGGCGCTGCCCACCAGGGCTCACCCCCCTCCCAGCACAGATCTGTGTCTCCCAAGGGAGTGTAAAAGTCGACCCTCGGGCAGCGTCCCCTGCCCGTGGGGAAGTTTGGGGTACGCGGTGAAGCAGGATGGAGCTGTAGGGCTGTAACCCCCCCTCTTGCAGAAACTGGGGAATGGCGTGGGTGCGGGACGTGGCTTCGCTCAGCGTGGAGAGCCAGCCCATCCGCATCGCTGACTGCTGTCATTTTATGAGGAGCGAGGACTTGCTGTTCCTTTGTGCTTGGCTGAGAAGGAAATGAAAAGCCTATCCAAAGGTCTGTTTTGTATGAAACAATCCTCCCCAGGGCACGCTGCTGTGCTGCAAAGGTCATGAGGGCTTGTGAAACCCAGCGCCAGGACGCCTAGTGTCTGCCTCCCGAAATGCAGGGCGCCCCTCGCCCTCCCGCCGGCACAAACTGTCCTCTTGACACCGTAGCCCACCCGTGGGTGCAGGGGGAGAGGCGGCAAGCTGCACCTGGAGGCGCGGTTCATGGTCCAACTGGGATTGCTTTATGACCCAGACTGGCTCCAGCCTCCCTTCCCACTGGGAGCCCTCATCCCGCTGATGCTCCCCGCTGCCACCCTTGGTCCCAGCGTCACCCCACCTGCCGGCAGCCCCACCGCAGGCTGGGCGACCACCTCCAGCACGCTGCTGCAAGGGCACCGCTGGGCTCAGCAGGGTGGTCAGCAGCCCGCGCTGGCAGGGACATCCCTGGGAAGCCCACTGCCAGCTGAGGCGTGAGTCACGCTGAGGCAGTGTCTAACAGCATGGGAGGAGAGAGGTGTCCTGCAAGGGCTGCTGCCTCCACCCTACCTCCTCCCTGTCCTTCCCGCCCCGAGGCACCACACGCATGCAAGCACCGCATTTCAGCCACACCACGTCCCCCTGCACCGAGACGCAGTGCCCCACGAGTGCCCAGCTGCATTGCCCGGGTCAGGACCCCCTCCCTGCACCACACAGGGTGCAGATGGCACCCTGATGAAATATGGGGGACAGCGCATGTCTTCTCCCCTCTCCGGTGGCCCTGCTTCCCCTCCCACATGGTGCCAGGCTGCTTTGAGGCCACTGCCCGGCTAGGACAGCCAGTCTTCAGCTGCACTCCCTTTTAAGGCAGGTTTTGTGCCGGCGGGCAGCTGAAAACTGGCCTCTCGCAGGTCTTCTCCAGCTGGCCCAGCCCTGCGGCCGGTCCCCACGGACCGCTGAGCCTACAGCAGGAATGCTCCTGTCCCTGTGCCCCCTCCACGGCACCGCACGCCGACCGACCTGGCTGAAGCAGAGCCCAGCCACCCCCTTCCCTCGGCTCCCCCCGGTGCCCTTACTGGACACTGTTCACACAACAGAGCGGGCACAACACCGGTGGCAGCTCTCACAAAGCAGGCGCCGCCGAGCCGCACGCTGCTCTCCGCCAGCCCTGCCCGCACCGGGCTTTACGCCTGGCAGCCACCCCCCCCCGGTCCCCTTAGCTCAGCCTGGCCAGCCCTGCTGCGGGGACGCTCACACCTTGGGCTCCCCCCAGCCTGCTTCACGAAGGGATGGGATGAGCGGAAGCGTGGTGTCGGCACACGGCGCGCCGTGCAAGCCTACGGGAATTACGGCCAGCCAATATCAGGGTGAAGGCTGCCATGGGTCAGCAGCCCCAGTTCCTACGCCCCGCCGGGGCTATGCATGCATCCTGGACATCGCCACTCCTCTGCTCTCATCCCATCGATGGTGGGCAGGCACGGCAGCGGGGCAGCGCAGCAAAGCCGTCTAGCAGAAGGCCCCTGGCAGGGAGGGAGGAAGGGCTGCAGGCGCTCCCGGAGTACGGCAGCACCTCGGGAGCCTGCGGGATGCGGCCTCTTGCTCGTTTTACAGGGAGTGAGTCCATAAACACTCCTAATGCCGGTGTGTGAAACCCATCAGTGCGCTGTGGCGGGGCAATAAACCGAGCCCTTGCTGGTCCACGCTGGAGGGAGCCAGCTGGGAACTCCGCGGCAGCCCGACATTTGGAGTCACGGCTCCTTCTGCCATCCAGGGTCCGCCTCGGGGGCCAAAACCATGGCGCAACTGCCTGCAATCTCTTTGGGAGTGGCAGTGAGCAGCGGCCAGCGCATCCCTCTGCAGCGGGACACTGCCCACGGCACCATGCCCACACGGGCAAGGGCAGGCAGCGGGCGAGCTCTGGGGCCGGGCAGAGATGGCTCCAGGGAGCAGCAGGAGAGGGGCAGGGGTGGTGTCTTCAGCGAAGCCCGGTCCCAGCCTGGGCACCACTTCAAAGCAAGGTTCATAGCCTGCCAGGGAAACAACCCAGCCAACACCATGGAGAACAGCCTCCTCAGCAAACCACTGCGGTATCTTATCTGGAGGCCTTGTTCCAGCTAATTTAACCATTAAAGCAGAGCACGCCTCAGCTGTCTGTGCCCTCTGATAAGAATCTGTGGGTGAGGCTCCATCCCGGACCATCAGGCGTCAGCAACAGTCCTCGGAAAAACCTGGGCTGTCCCATTTGTTTGTTTGGGTGCCGTTGTTATGGCCAGGGTCCCCTCCCTGGTCCCTTAGCGAGCACCGGCAAGAGCCAGCACCAGCTTCTCCAGGTCCATCGGCGGCATATTTGGTGCAAGGTCCTCACAGTCCCCAAGGGCCCCCCAAGAGTTTCCCTAGCTCTTGGGGCAGGGTTGCGAGGCGAGAGCTCCTGGGCATGCCGGCGCTGCGGGCACACGCTGCCTGCCCAGATATCCCCCTCGAACAACATGGCCCCTGCTGATTACCCAAGTAATGACTGGAAAAGTCACTGGCATTTTAGCAGGCAGGGCGGGTAACATAAGCCGATTTGGGTTTGTTTTGCTAACACAGCAAGAAAAAAAAACAGCTATTTCCGCGTAGCAAACCAGCCCATCTGCCAAGGCGGCAGCTCCCGGCTCCCCTCCTGCCCCCTCTCGCTGGAGCAGCGCAGGGGCTCCCACGCTTCTCACGTCGCGGCCCCCCCCTCCCGGCACGCTTGCACAGCGGGGAGACGATGCATGGGTGAAGGCACCACCCATGGGCTGGTGGCACCCCCCGGTCCAGCGTTTTCCCAGCACTCGCACAACTGTGACTCCTGCAAAATCTCTCCCCCCACAGCCATATTTCAGCCCACACTTGTGCAAGTCAAGGGCCCGCTTAGCCAAGACGATTTGTTGTAAAATACGCCCTACCCAGCTCAGCACGGGACTCTAATTTGACAAGAAAATTATAGTGTGACTTAAAAAAAGCCCAGCAGAGGCTGGCGGGGGGGGAGCTGCCAGACATGTGATCCCATCAGAAGGCCCTCGAGATGCCGGCGCCGCAGCGCTGCAAAGCGGCACGGGGTACCCCGCGGCGGGGGGCTGGCGCACCCCCCCACACACACCCACTCGCCTTCCATCACCTCCGGATTTGCACGCGGCTAATCCCATTACCGGCCGGCCGGGAAAACAACAGCACGAAGGCGGCTGTCAGGGCAAATTACACCCTGAGGAAAAACTCTGGGGTACGTCTTCATAAAGCTGACAGGCGGCCGACGGCTGGAAGTAATTGGGAACAGGACGGCAGCGGGAAAGGCAGTGCGGGAACGTGGGGCTTGGGGGAACGGGCTCGGAAAGGGCCACCCTGGGGGGATGCTGGCAGGGGAGCCCAGCACACCCACCAGCACGCTGCCACTGGTGCTGTAAAGCCCCAAATTGTTTGGGGGGGTCTGTGGAACACGCGCTCGCTGCCGTGCCAAAAGCTGTGCTCGCTGCCCTCCTGGACGCGGTGCAGAGCTCGTCCCGCTGTGGACACAGGCGATCACACGGCTGTTTCTAGCAGAAACGGCAAAAACATTTCCAGCCCGGTTGAGGCAACTGGCTGCCCACAACAGTCACTTGTCGGGTCAGCTCTCAACCTCAAGAGCCAAGGGCGTGAATGATTATCACGCGGTTAATATTACACTGGGCGAGCAATAACAAACAGGGGAGCTCCGGGGCCGGCTCCCGGCCCGGCGAGGCAGCGCCGTGCGGCACAGGGACTCGGTGAGCCCTGCTGCTGGGACAGCGCGGGGATGCTCGTGCAAGGCCACGCCGGGGATGCGTCTGGGATTTCCATCCATAGGACAGGAGAGTGCAGTAGCCCTCACCCGCCACTCCAACCCTTCCAAGCCCCAGCGACATGGAAAATCTCCTCTGATTTCATCCAGGCACGGTTCCCTCAGTCTCCCTGCCTACGGTCTGGCCAAAGCCTCCGCTACCATCTGCTCTTCTCTGCAAGCTTTCCATTAGTGGCAGCCTAAGGAAAACCTCCTGGCTAAATCCTGCCGGGGGAGGATTTGGTGCGTTTTCCTGGCGCGGCCCCGGCTCTTTCTGTTGTGGCTATCGAATCCAGCCAGGATCGTCGAGGAAGCAACGCCCGCTGCTTTGGGAAGCCGCCCAGCACCCGTGAGGCACATCGCCTCTGCCTGCCTGGGGAGATAGATGCACATCTGTGCTGGGGGCTGGCGGGGAGTGTGGGCACCGCTCAGGGACCACTGCTCACGGACCAGGGGCGCGCACCCGGCAGCGCCGCTTGCCCTGGGCTGGGTCCGGGCTGTTGACACCACACCTTTTATTCCTGGTTAAAAATTCACCGGAGGCGAGGCAAAGGGGAAGGGGTGCGGCGGTGTCTGCTCTCTCTGTCAGCACGCTGCTCGGTGCCGTCACGCCATGGCGGCAGCGCAGGGAGGGGAGGGGGACGTTGCTGCTCCGCTCTGCCTTACTCAAGCAAGGCGGAGGGTCAAGACAGAGCAAGAGAGAGGAGCCGCAGGTTTGCACAGCCATTAGCAGTGTGCACCATCCCACCAGCACAGGTATTCCTCCCCAGCAAGCAGCCCTGGGGCTCTCCAGGAGCCCCCCCGAGCCCCCAGGGTGGTCCCCCGGCTGCTCACCCCACCTGGTGATGTAAAGGCTGCTGCGGAGCCCAGCCTACATCCTGGGGAGAAATTCCCTTACGGATTCCCCCAGGCAGCAACAAGCCCAGGGTCTGCTGAGGGCCAGAGCCAGCACCTTCCTCCCCAGTGCCATGGCCGCATCCTGCACCGGCGGCTCTCCCTGCGCCACAGCCCAGTGCGCTGCACTGGCCGGGGGATTTACAGCCCAAATCCTCCTCTGCTTGGTTTCATGCCGTTCCTCCTCCTTCATCCCTGCCTGCTCTCCTGCACCCTCTCTGGTATTTACACCCAGTACTTTAACCTCCCCCCTGGGGCCAAGCCAAAGCCCAGCCAAGCCGGGGAGAGACGCGCCACTGACTTCAGGGAGTGTCGGAGCCGGTTCTTGGCCTTTGTGGAAGCAAGCTGTGCTTACTGGGTCGCTTTTAATATCCCATCTTAAATCACATCTTCCAGCACTTCATCCCTTTTGGCTCCTGCTTACTGACTTCTCAGCAAATGCTTTAAATGTGTCTTGCTTGGCTGCCCAGCTGTGCTGCTCTGGGCCCTGGCACGTCAGAGCTGTGCCAGAGCTACAGCCGCGCCGTCCTGCCATCTCCATGCATTTCGGGAGCCCCTCCACTGATGGTTGCATCTCCCTTTCCTGCATGGACTAGCTCAGATGTTGTAGCACAGGGCTGCTCTCATCATTCCTACCCCCGCCAAGTCCTTCCCTGGCGTTTTCCATGCGTGCAGCCTGCCCTGCACATCTGGGAGCAGCTTTCGTACGCTCACCGGTCCCTTTTCTGAGTCACTAATGACAGCGCAAGCGGTGCAGCCCCATTTCTGGTGGCACGGGCGCCCTCAGCCTTCTGTTGAGAATCACCACTAGGTGACAATCCTGCTCCTCCCGCAGCTCAGGGATGCCCGAGCTGGTACCCATCACCTGGACTGTCCTCAAAGCAGGTTGGCCACCCGTGCATCGCGGCAGCTGGTGGGATCCCTGCCCTGCGCCCAGCGAGGAGCTGCAAGGCACGGCTCCCTGCTGAGCTCCGCGGGCTCCCAGGGAAGCTGGGAAACAGCAAGGGTAATTGCCCAGGACAAGTTTGCAGGCCTTGGGGGATTTCCAAGCAAAGCTGCATCCACTTTGTTCTCTATTTTCCTCCGTACCCTGGAGAGCATGTCTGTAATCACCAGAGCCCTCCAACTTTTTTATCCCACTAGCAAGTCCGAGCTGAAAAAAAAAATAAAATATTTGACATCCCCAAGGGAAAGGATGTTTTCCAAGCCTCAAGTAAAGGAGCGTTTTCAGCTCGCATAGGCCTCCCAAAAATAAATACAAAAATGCAGCAAGGATTGGAGGCCAGAGCTGCCTTCTCTGCCCGAGCAAAGTGCCACTCGGCTGTGTCAGTGTCCCAGGTCCCCCCCCCCAACTCGGCAGTGCAGCGACAGCCCTGACCCCTCGGCACACACATGGATAACTCTGCGTAGAATCCCAAAGCTCTGCTACAACCTTCAGCTTCCTGGTCTTAACTCTCACCCTGTGGGTACCCACTGTACCTGGGGGCCACCTTCTGCCATAAGGGGTGCCCAGCCCCTCCGCCGCATCAGGGTGGGGGGACAGTGAAGAGCCATCACCCACCTGGAGCCTGAGCAGCTGCGTTGTCCCCTTTGGGGTAGCAGAAAGCTGTGATGCATGCAGGTTTCCTGGCAACCCCTTGTGCAGCAGAGCTGAATTTTGTCTATTTTTATTTTCATTGCATTCCCCCAATACTGCTCTCATGGGGAAAAGAAAATGTAAGGAAAAAAAAAAAAAAAGAAAGGAGGAGAAAAAAGAAAGGAAAAAAAAATGCCATCCCCAGACCAAAATAAAATCCTGTGTTTGATGGCTGCCGCCTGGGAGCAGGCAGCAGCCAGGATGCTGTACCTGCCCTGCCTGCCCCATATCCCTTCACACCCAGAATTAACCCAGGTACCAGCCACCGGGGCATCCCCTCCCACCCCTCCTACCCCCAAAATGCCTTCCTCCCTATCTCAAGACCACCGGCTTAAATAGCCCCCCAGCAGCCCTGCATCAGCTCCGTCCCATCCCACCACGCTCTCGGTCTCAGGTGAGGCCCCGGGTACCCGGCTCCCCCCTGCAGCCAGCATCCTACCTGGAGGCGTCTTGGCGGGGGGGAGCCAGCTGCCTGGGGACCAGTGCCCCCAGCGAGGATGCTGTCAGGGCTGTTGGGCCGGGCTGGGTGCACGGCATGGGGCCAGGTGGGTGCTGGGGAGGGCGACCGACCTCCCCGAGCCGCAGGCAGGGTGGTAGGGAGGAAAATCAGCCTGCGCAGCCCATTGGGGAAACTCCCTGCTGCAGGGGATCGCTACAGGCTAGCAAAACAGCTGGCATATTAAGCTCATTAATTAATGAGGGTAAATAAGGGTTGCCATGAGAGCTGGATTCACGCCAAGGGCTTCACCGGCAGCTGCCCCAGGTCCTGGACAGGCGATGGGGACCCTCTGCCCCAGCACCGCTGCTGCTACGTGGGGTAAACTTGGCAAAATTGGGCTGCGAGGGCCCAGCCCTCGGCTGCGGGTCAGGGAAGGAGCCGTCAGAGTGACACCGCTCTGATTTCCGCAGCAGCCTTGTCCCCTAAAGCATCAGAGGGGTCAGGTCTCTATAGAAACCCCAGCAAAACAGGAACACACACAGCCCATTCCCCGGCCCGGGAACCGCGCTGCCGAGCCTTCTATGCCTGGGAAAAGGCTGTGTGCCGCTGGGATCGCTGCCGGGAGAGGGGAAACCAGCCGTTCCCGCGCCCGCTGCTCTGCCGGCTGCCTGAGCCCAGAGGATGCCACTGCAGCTGAACGCTCCCCGCAGGCACGATGCACAGGCAGACGCAGCGTTCCTGTTCTGCCAGTGCCCGCTGCATTTCCGAGCCGTGCCCGGGCAAGGAGCAAGGCCGAGGGCTGTGGCCAGCACCCACCCACCCCTCTCCTGCATGGTGACAGAGCAGCTCCAGGGCTGAGGCTTCTACAAGGATGCAAGACATTGCAGGGGCCACCAAGTCCCTGTTTTCTCCAGCAGACAGGGCCAGCGGGGTCCCTGCGTCCCCGGGGGGGGGACACAGCCAGCAGGCAGCCCAACGGGGCTCTTGCAGGAACCCACCGGAGGGGATGAGCCAGAGCAGCGGTTCCCAGAGCCGGTGTTTGCCTTGGCAGCCCCAGCCTCCGTGCCTCGCTTTCCAGACGCCGAGCTCCTAGGGGGAATAGCTGGATGTCTAAAACCAGGCCTGGCAGCAGGGCTGGTATCTGGCCGGGAACATGGCAGCTCCCAGGGGTTTGGGGGGGGAAGGGTGGCCCATGCCCCCACACTGCATTCCTGCCCCGCTGCCGCCGGGCTGGGCTTTCCCACCAGCAGCCCCGCTCAGCAAGCCCAAGCTTGGGGGAACAGTGGCCCCTGCTGCATTACGCCCCTCTGTTAGTTTTCCACCTTGCAAAGCCAGGGAGGATCCCATCCCATCCCATCCCATCCCATCCCATCCCATCCCATCCCATCCGCAGGGCCAGCACAGCCTCCCGCAAGCGCATCCCGCTCACAGCCCAGGCAGCGGCCATGGCTTGTGTGGCACCAAGAGCAGCTCTGGCTCGGCTGGGGCTAAGGCTGCTCTGTCTCGCCCCAGGAGGAGCCAGCAGCGGGGTCCCCACACTGTCCTGGGACCGGAGGGACGCGGCGCAGCGCGCACAGCTTCCCCCTCGCCTCTGCCCCAAGAGGTGAGCCACACAACGCATCTCTCAAAACCTTTATTGTCAGCAAATAACAAAAGTCAGCCCCGCGGCGGCGCGGGGAGCCTGGAGAGAGCGGGGTGCTGGTACCCCAGGGCTTGCCGCCCCGAGGAGCCCCCTGCACCAGCCCCCTCCCCGGCCTCCCGGGCAGCAGCGGGGCTGGGCGTGCACGGGGAGGGGGGGGGGGGAACGGGTGAGAATGGGTGGGGGGGACACGTGTCATTCTCCAAAGCGAGGGGCACATTTACAACCGCTTATAAATAAACAACAACAACGAGAAACCTCCGGCTCCGGGAAGCAGGCGGGCGTCCTGCCACCCCAACGCCAGCCCAATGCGCTCTGCCCTCCGCAGGCGGGGAGCAGCCCACTCCCCCACAGCTGCGGGGCTGCAGGGGGTCCCCCCCCCCAGCACAGGCTCTGCCGCTGTGGGGGACCAGGGCCACCAACCCAACCCAGCCGGCAGAGCGGATTTGGCACCTGCCCGGGTGCACGTACAGGGACGCCCCAGGGGTGCATGGATGGGGATGCAGGGAGGTGCCAGACCCTGCAACTCCAACTCCGGGGAGAGCGAGAGCCAGGGCATGGAGCCCGGGAAGGGCCAGGAGAAGGGCAGTGCTGCCCGATGGGCCAGAGCCCTCACGTCCCCAGCGGTTGGCGAGGAACGGGGCTGGGTGCCCTGACCACCAGCCCCCATCCCCAAGCGCCTCAGGACGCCTGCCCGGCTCCATCGCCCTCTGTGCGGGGGGCAGCTGGGAGCACCCTCCCATGGTGGGACTCCTGCCACCACCTTCCCCCCGCTTTCAGCCCCTCAGGTGCCACCCGCTGTCCCCTGCACAAGGTGACATCCTCACACCCGCCCCGCTGCCTCTCACGCCGGGGGGGGGGGGGGGGGGGCGCTGGTGGGAGGGCTGGGGAGGGCAGAGCGCATTGGGAACCACCAGAGACACCTTCTACCTTTGCCTTTAAACACTGAAGCTTATATTAGAGACTATGATATATAACCCGAGGGGCAGGGCCGTCCTGCCCGGAGTAGAGACAGCAGAGAGAGCACAGCTCCGTGGCCAGCCTGGTGAGGGTCTGCTCCGGCTGCGAGCAGGAGGTTAGTACGGGGGCACAGAGCGGGCGGGCAGGGGGACGCCGTCTAGGGCTGGTTCTTCGCCTCGGGGTCTTTGTCGTAGATGTAGCTTCCCACAGCTCCGGTGTTGACGCCTGCACAGGGGGGAGATGCAGAAGGGTGAGGACCCGGGCGGCAGGGAAGTGGCACGCTCCAGGGAGATGTCCCCTCTGGGCGGTGGCATGAGCATGGAGAGCGGTAGCCCAGGCGGGGCGCGTGCCCCCGGACCGGCTCCCCACCCCACGCGCCCCCAGGCACTCACCCTTTGGCCCGAAGAGGATTCCATAGCAGGGCTTGTGGCAGTACGGCTGTCCATCGTGCTGCGCCGGGCAGAGAGAGAAGCAGGTCACCCCGGGCAGGTAAAAGCCAGTCCCCAGGACACGTCCCCCTGGTTGGGCACCTCTCCCACTCTGCTCATCCCCTGCAGCCAGCTGCACCCCAGCAACCCCCCAAACTGCAGCAGCTGCTCCTGCCAGCCCTGCCCTCCCTCTTGCAAAGGCAGGGGCTGCCACACTGGTGTGGCACGGCACAGCTCAGCCAGGAGATGTCATGCCAGCATCCCCCATGCACGCTGCCCGGGGCTCTCGAGGCCGGGACATCCTTACCTCGGCGTGGCCCCCCGGGGTCAGCGTCTTGCTGCAGCGCTCGCAGCGTAGGCAGGGACGGTGCCAGTCCTTCCCCAGCGAAGTCACCTTCTCAGCTAGAGCGGGGACAAGGAGGGAAGGTCACGCCGGCCCCCCTGCACACATGCCGATGGGGAGCAAGCCCCGGGGGGACATCACCTCTGCATACAAAATCCCGAGGCAGCCCTGTGCACCTCAGCCTCCCGCATCTCTCCCACCCCTCTGCTGCCTCACAGGTGACAGAGGTTGGACAAGGACAGCTATTAAGCCCGTGCCACCCACCTGGGAGGTGACAGCAGGGGACAGGATGCGGATGAAGCCCTGCACCCAGGAGCTCCTCCAAGAGGACCCATCCCTGTAGGCTCCTCGGGCGCATCCCTCTGTGCCCCCAACCCCACCTCTGAGCCAAAACCCCCTCCCAGCCCCTCTGCGTGCCCCAGGGGTCCTGCACGGAGCCCCAGCACCCTGGGGCCGTGCCATCCCAGGGCATGCACCCACTGCCCACTCGCCACCTTACCAAAGTAGACTCTCTTGCCACAGCGCGGGCACATGTTGGGCTCCCCGGTGAAGGTGGTGACGCTGGAGGCTGGAAGGAGAGAGGAGGTGGGCGTGGGAAGCAGAGGGACATCTCAGCCAGGACAGAAGGACCCCCCACACACACCCTGCACCCCACACCATCACCAAACGTGGTGGCTCTGGACCAGCTGAATATCACAGTGGAAGGCCAGGCTGCCTGTCCTGCCCTGCCCCTCACCTTTGCTGGGTCCCTTGGGAGGCGCAGCGTTCACCTTCCTCTCCTCCACCTTCACTGGGTGTTCAATGGGTCCTGGAGCGGTCTGCCCCTCGATCTGCGGCTTCTCGTAGATGTAGGACCCGGCGCCGCCAATGTTCACCCCTGCAGTGGGGCAGAGAGAGGCTGCGGTGGTCTGGGAGCACCCAGGGTCTCCATCCTCCCCCCAGCCCCCTGTCCCACCTCCCCCAGCCCCACTGAGCCACAGGGCCACTGGACACCACTGCACCTCAGCCCTGGCTTGCTTTCTCCTGACTCAGGCTTTCACCAGCCACGTCTGGGATAGGAGAGCGACTCCACCTTCTGTTTGAATCGTTGAATGGGAATTTGGTTTCGAAATATTTAAAAAAAAAAAAAAAAAAAAAAAAAAAAAAAGACCGTTGTCAAGACGGATCACTCCCTCAGTCCAGCAGCTCTCCTCTCCCTCTACACAAGGGGACGGGCAGGGTTGGGACTGCAAAGTGCTGGCTTGATGCTCAGCCCATGCCAGCCTGGCTCCCGGGGTGGTTTTGGGGCCATGGCTCCCCGGCAGTGGGGATGGGGGGACCTGGCCCCTCCTGCAGCCCTGGGCATGGCCACACAGGCACAGGGGCAGCACGGACGTACCTTTGGGGCCGAACAGCGTGGCGTAGCAGGGCTTGTGGCAGAAGGGCTTCCCATCATGCTGGGGAGAGAGGGGAGTGTTAGGATGCCGAGCGGCGATGACGGTTCCCTCCGGGTCACTTCCATCCCCACTGGTGTTCAGAAACCACCACGGCCACGTCTCCACCCCAAAACGCACCCCAGCCCACGGGTCTGCCAGCGACAGCCTCACCCGACCCGAGGACTCAAGGATTCCGCCTGCATCAAACACTGTGGCTGTCCTGCACATGCTGTACCGTGGGGCTGGAGCACCAGCACCCTGCGGCAGTCCAGCCAAGAGGCATCTCCAAGCCCCGAGCCGGCAGTGCGCCACTGGGACCCAGTAAGGCACCCCTTTGCCTGTTAAGCATCCCGTGCGCAATCAGGCGCCCACAGCACCGTGGCTTCCACCGAGCTTCGCCTCCCCCTTCCCTCGCCTTGGCCTGAGATCAGAGGCCCCACGCGGGCACTGGTCCCAGCCCAGCCGCTATCAGCCCTGCTATCGGCTCGGGGCGATTATCGCAGGAAGGCACGAAGCGGGTGATAAGCCCCGGAGCTCCTCACAGCCATTTCTCATGGGCCAGCAGGAACCGAGTCCAAGAGAACAAAAAGAGCATTTGTGGCTGGGGCGGAGGGGGGGAGGCAGCGGGGCTGCCACACACACCGCCCCATGGGGAAAACCCACTGGGACCCCATCCTCAGGCACAAACCCGCCCCACCGCCTGCTCGGCTCCGTTCAGCATCTCAGCCCCGCTTCGTGCCCCGCGCTCCTGCCCTCCATCCCCTCTGCTGCAAGGCAAAGGGCGCCTTGCCCAAAACGGGCAGGGCGGTGGCTGAGCAGAAGCGATGTCCCTTCCCTCGTCACCTGGAGTGGTGCCGTGCCGAGCCGAAGGCGAGGGCTGGCAGGGGCCGGGGGCAAGGCTGGGGGAGGCGAGCAGGCAGCGGGCTGGCAGCAGGCAGCTGCAAAATATCGCAAGGCGTAAATACCAGTGTGCTCGCAGCGTTACCATGCTGGAGGGGAGGGTAAACATTTAGCTGGTCTCCCCGCGACACCTTTCCAACCCAGCCGGACACGCTGGCTTGAAAGAAGGGAGAAAAAGCAGGGAAGGGCCGAATCCTGCGGTCGGCGCAGTCGGTGGGGGCTTGGCTGCCATCCCCCATGGGAGCAGAATCCAGCCTTATATGGAGAAGTAGCAAATCCCCAGGGCTTAACCTGGCCCCGAAGCACAGATCCACCCGCACAGCCCCAACCTCCCTGGCAGGACCGGCCCCACTTCCCCCATGGGCTGGTGGCAACCAGCAGGGCTGTCCCTGCCGCCACCGCCTGCTCCCCAGCTGTGCCGCGTGCTAAAACCGCGCTAAAGAGCTGGTGACACTCTGGCATGACAGGCACTGCGCAAAACCCAGGGCACCGGGTGTCACGCTGGGGCATCGCACGAGAAGAACACAGTTGCTCCCAAGCCCGAGCACCTGCCACCGCCGGCACGGCGCCCTTGTGCTCCCAAACACCGAGCAGCCGCAGTGGCATCGCGCTCCAGCGCAAGCCCCAGGGCACCGAGAGCACCGGTGCCAAGCTAGAATCACCACGGCAACCCGTGCATCCCCGATTTTTGGTGTTTTTAACCACACTCCAGCGTAGGCTCTCGGCACCCGCACGCCTTTGAAGCCAGCGTGATGCCTGAACAAGCCCGCCTGGTGCACAGAGTTCCTTCAAGTGCTTGCCAGGGCACGCCGAGCCCCGCCACAGGCTGCCCGGGAGCCCACACCCGGGTGGCACAGCTGGGGCACCGCACATGGTGCCAGCACCGCTCTGTGGCTTGCCCAGGACTGTCCACAAGAGCTCTTGAGCACCACGGGTCGCAGCAGCAGCAGCATCTGAAGCCACAGTATGTGCTCCCCGGGCTTGCGTGCCACCAGCACAATCCATCCACATGGCATGGGGTACCCGCCCCAGCCCGATTCCCGGGACTTCCCATCCCTGGGGTGGTGGAGAGCCCACCAGGCCACCCCTGCGTGGCAGCACAGGTCCCCCACCCCATCCACCCCAGCGGCTCTTACCTCGGCGTGTCCGCCCGGGGTCAGGGTCTTGTTGCAGCGCTCACACTTCAGGCAGAACTTGTGCCAGTCCTTGCCCAGGGAGGACACCTTCTCGGCTGCAGGGAACACGAGAGAGGGGTAAGCGACTGCCACGCACCTGCTAAAGCCCCCGGGGAAGCCGGGCTCTGGGCACCACGGGGGGCTGCACTCAAGGGGGGCTGTGCATCGGCACGCGGCGCAAATCAGCCGCGCTGCGGGGGCCGCACTGCTGCAGCCCGCAGGGTCCCCGAGGCCATTTGGGCCATGGGCACGGCCCTCCCCCAGCATCTCCCCCCCGCCCCCAGCCCCGGCTCTGCCATCGCACAAGACGCCCTTTCCCACGCGCCAGTCCAGCAACGGTAGCGTTTTCCTTTCTACTCCCTGCGTCTATTTTTACCCTCCACGTTACCCAGGATGACCCTGCTCCCATTCAAATATTTGGTGTTACCATGCCCACCCCACCCGGTTCGTCATGCCTCCCCCACGCACACCCAACCTCCCGGGCTGCCTTTCCAGCCCTCCGCCGGAGCTGCTCCCAGTGCTGCCCCCAGGACACCCGTTTGCCTCCAGCCGGGAGGAGGGGGCAGCAGGCAGCCTCCAGTGTCACCAAGGGCGGACGTTTGGCCCCACAAAACACCCATCTCTTGGGCAGGCGGGTGCTCGCCCCGAGCCCGGGAATGGGCGCGATGTGCAGACGGGTACACGGGCACCATCCTCGCATTGCCCCGGAGTGCTGCCAACCTGCGGAGCAACTCGCTGCCGGCACCGAAAACAGTTTCAAAGCATCAGTGGGCAAATTCAGGGAAGGAAAATGCTTCGAGACCGGTTACACAAATGCACCTCCTCCGGTTGGCCCCGAGCTCTACATCCCCAGGAGCACCCTGGGAGGCAGCACGGGCTGCCACTCCTCGTCCTGCATCCCTGGCATCCCGCATCCCTGGCCTCCTGCTGCCCCCCTCCCTCCCAGCTCTTGGGGGGCCGGGTGCTGCCCCGTGCCCCCTGCTGATTCCCGTTGGCCCTCCCTCTCCCCCACACATGTGCAGAGACAGCTGGAAAACAGCGTGATCCCGTTAAAGCCACCGTAAAACTAAATCAGGAGCGCCAAATAAAATATTTAACAAGCAAATAAAAGCGAAACCGGAGCCCGGCCCTGCTCTGCAAGAAGACCTCCTCCGTGACGGCGGGTTTCCCAGCCTTTTTTTTCTCCTGAGGACCTCAGCAAGTGTCACCTGTTTGCATCAGGTCAAGATGGGGGTCAAGAGCTCCCCGAGGGCAGGTCCTGGCTTCCAGAGCCACCCTCCTCCCAAGGCAAACAGCTGCGTCCGGGGCACTTCGCAAGGCCAAGATAAGCTGAAACAACTGCCATCACCACCCAAAAAATCAGCCCTAGTGCAAAGCAGCGTGGCCACTGGCAGAGGGCAGTGCGAGGGGGCAGAGCTGGAGCAATTTCACTGGGGTGCAGGGGAGAGCCCCAAGAGCATCCCCAAGCAAGCACGTGGAGGATGGGCTGGGGGAACCAGCATCAGCTGGAAGCAGCTCCAAACCAACCGACCGACCTCCAGGTTGGCCCAAACCCCAGGCAGGAGCGGACGGGACGGCAGGGTGAAGGGATGCCCCGCCGCAGCCGGGGCTCCGTGCCTGTCTGCTCAAAGCTGCCGGGGCAAATCCCTGCTGGCCCCCAACCCCGGGGGCGCTCAGGAGGGCTCATGCTTCCCCAGCCCCTCGCCACAGGCAGCACACGGGAAAGGGACCAGCGCCGGACCCTGCCATCCCCTTCCTCTGCAGCCCTCGTCCGCCCCTGGGGGCAGAGGATCAGCCCCAGGGCACACAGCCCACAGCCCCCCCAGAAGCGAGGGGGACACAGGGGTCCCAGCACCCCGCTGCCCTGGGGCTGCTGCAGGAGCCCTGCGTCCCCCCCCAGCCCTCCCCGGCAGGAACGGGTGCCTCCCCAGGGGCGACCGGGGAGGGAAACGGAGCGTGATGGTCTGAAAGCCGAGCCAGGGGCTCGGGGCCAAAGGGCCACTCGGCTTTGTCACAGCAGCGGATGAGCAGCCAGGCCAGGCTGCGCTTCGGCTGCGTCACCCCCGGCTCCCCCCGCCGTCACGGCCCCCGGTACAAAGCAAGGAGAAAACATCCGCCGGGAGTTTCCCGGAGGCCATTGCAATTACAGGCGGCCACAGCCCGCGCCAGCACTTTCCTGCCCCCGCAAGATGGGGTGCCCCCCCAGTGTCCCCCCCCTCCATAGTGTTTCAGGCAGCTGTAAATCCCTGCTGCTCCCTGACGAATACACACACGCACACCCCGCCAAGGCATCCTCAGGCCACGCAGAGCAAAAGGGACATCACCAGCACCCGCAGCCTGTGGCAGGGGACGGGGCAGGAGGGAGGAGGTGGCCCAGTGCGCCATCCTGCTCCCGGGGCACGGGGACAGCCCGGGAACCACAGGGGCTGCCCCTTGCCCGTGGGTGGGAACGCCACGCAGAGGTTGCTCGGGCATCCTCTGGCTGCAAACAAGGGCTCCCGGGGGACACAACGGGGGCCGGCACAGCCGAGATGGTTTTCCAGGCAGCATTGTTCGCGCCGAGCAGAGGAAGCAGCTTGGAGCCACCCCAGCCCATTTCCAGGGCAGCGGCGTCCCGCCCGTGGCCGCGCTGCCCCATAAATCACTGCGGAGGGAAAGCACCAGCACCCAGATTTCCTGTCACCCGGCCACATCTGCTCCACCGTTGCATCAGCTACCGAGGAGAAGTCTCTGCCCGCGTCCTCCTGCCACAGCGGAGACCCCCGGGCAGCTGCTGGAGGGGGGGGGGGGGGCCCTCTGCTCTGCACCCCCCAACTCTGAGAGTGGGGGGGGTCACCCCACCATCCGCACTGCGGGGCGAAGGAGCGCCCGGGCGCCATCCAGCTCTGCGTGGGGAGCGCGGGATGGCACGGGGCGCCGGCGCAGGCTTCGCTCGGCCAGACGTCACACCGCGCACACCCAGCCTCCGCCACCGAATGCCATGCCCCGCTACGCTGAGCCGGACCAGCACCCGTGTCCTCTCAGCATCCCACCGAGCACACGCACGTCCTGCCCGGCTCTTGCTGGATCCCGCACCTACGCGCTCAGCCCGTGGCATGATGCTCCCCTCAAGCCCGCCAAATTTAAACCAGCCGTGCAGCACCCCCCCGGGAAGGGCAGAGTTAAGGGTACTCGGCTGCAGGAATTTGGCCTCTGCCAAATGCCAAATGCACTCGGGGTTTACCTGCCCCGGGTTACCCGCCTCGCCAAGGGTGGGCACCAGGTGCCATGGATAATAAACCTCTCTCCTAGGGGAAACGCCCCTGCGGAGGAGAGGTGGAGGCACGGCCGGCTGCAGGACGTAGCCGTGGGGTGGACTCGCACCGTGCAGGGGGTGCAGCCCACGCCGACGAGGGACACCACCGCAGCCAGGGCAAATCTGAGGCAAGGAGCAGGAAAGCGCCGGAGGGGGCTGCCGAGGCAGTCTGCTCCCCAGGTTCTGCGGCAGCCCCACCCCTGGAGACAACGTGGCTCATCCCTTAATTACCCGCCGTGCCCGGGCAAGGCAGCTGGCGCGGGCCAGAGGTGGGCGCATCTTTTCGGGGTGGGTAGGGAGCATCCCTCCCTCCCAGCCCCAGCGCCAGCAGCCACGCCAAGCCGGCTCCGGGCCCTCGCGCAGGTATTTCCACGGCCTGACGTCAGCGCTGCCTCAAGCCGGAGGCTTATTCAGCAAAAGCAAGCGGAGCTGCAGCCGCCTCTCTGCGAAGGGCTGGGCTGTGCCCCATCCATCCCGCCCGCAGCCCTGGGAGGACGTGGGGAAGGGCTGACATAGCCCAGCCCGGCGATCAAGATGCCAAATCCCCACAGGGACCCAGCGACAGGCATCCCCGGGGAGAGGGATGCTGTCAGATCGACCGCAGACGCGCTTCGAAGCGGGCGCAGGCACAAAAGGATGAACAAGAGAGATGAGCGCAGGGAAAGGAGCCCGGTAAATGGCTGGAAACAAAGCCGAGAGCCCAGACAGTGGCAGCCTCGTCCCCTCCCCAGCCCCTCGCAGCGTGGCCGGGAGACGGAAAAAGCGGAGGGACGGCTCGAGGAGTTCCTGCCATGCTGTGCCAGGCCGTGCCACCAGCCACGGTGCCCCACCGGCCCCCCAGAAGGGTCTGCGCTGCCCTCCCACCACCCTGTCCCCTCCTGCCCTCCTCGGGCACGGCCAGGCGGTTCCTCTCCCCCGTCATGCAGCCTGCGCCGACGGTTACAACACACTGTGATTTTGTGGCCAAGACGTATATATTTAGCTCCTCCGGAGCGAGGCGAGGCGAGGCGAGCCCTCCGGCCCCGAGCCGCTCGCTTGCTGGGCTCCCTCCAAGTGCGCAACAAAGCCAGCTCAGTACGGCCTCGCCGGGGAGCGCAGACAGGCAGGGGGGGGAACGGCACAAGGAATACCCCAAGCAGGGGGGGGGTCCCGCTTCCCAGGGCTTCGCTTCCAGCCCAGTGGAGAGGAGAGGTTTTCCCCAGGGTCTGAGCCCCCCCGTAGCCGCGCGAGGGCTGTTTGATCTCCAGGCGCAGCCCTAATGCACGGCATGGCTCCCGTCCGCCTCGCCGCTCCCTGCCTCTCTGCCCACACCGCCTCACCTACTGCGGGCGCTTTCCCTGGCCGTGAGCCTTCAACCTCCCGCTCTGGTTCACGGGGCCAGGGCAGCCTCCAGCAGGTCCCTCTCCACTTTCCACGGGGCTGCTGTACTCCATCAAGCAGCGTCCGCAGGAGATGCATTCCCCCCTGGCTCCGAGGCCCGGCAGCTTGGCCGTGGCTGCGCTGGGAGAGGGTGAGCAGTGAGGGGATTTTTTGCCAGGCGTTGGGTTCAGCCGGGGCTGAGCCCACGAAATCAGCTGGTTTCTTGCTGCGGGGCAGACCCACGCGCGAGGGGTTGCAGGCAGGACCCCCGAGCGGCGGCAGGAACGCAGGCAGGCTGCAGCCCTCCCCTCACCCCACCGCACGGCGAGGGGCAGAGCGGCCGGCGGAGAGCCGGGGCACGGGCAGGCACATGAGCAAAGCCCCCTCCCCGGGGGTAATCGCTGGTCCAGAGCACGGTGTTCCTCCTGCAAGCTGAAGATACCATCTCTGGCGGGCAGCGCCGGGAGGATGAGACAGTTTCCTGGCCCGTGTCAGCGAGAGCGGGACTCGGAGACGTGCTGGAGCAGCCAAGCCTGTCTAAGTGCCCCCCTCCAGCCCCACGGCTCCTCACCTCCTCAGCCTGCTGGCTCCCCGCAGCCATGGGGCACAACCAGCCCCAGGCAGGGTTTGGCCCAGGGCTGTGGGCAACACAGTGCGAACAGAGGCGGCAGTGGGAGAGGATGCTCGGGACCTCCATGGGGGCCACAGCACCGGTGCTCCCCGCTGGTAAATGCATGGCAGGCTGGTGGAAGAGCTCTCCCCACTCCTGTGCCAGGACCTGTACCCCACCATCACCTCCCTGGTGGCTTCAGGGCCTCCCAGCCCATCGGCAGGAGCGATGGACACCACCACCCCACCACAGCCAAATGTGGCACCGCGGCACACGCTCCAGGCTCCGCGTTTGATTGCAACATTGCAGTGACAGATTTTCCATTACCTCTCACTTGGGCGTTGCTGCTCCGCCTTTCCTTTCCAGTCCCACCACCTCACCTCTCCCCATCCCTGCGCTCCTGCCAGGGACAAGGAGGGAGGATGGGAACACAAGGAGCTCTGCCCAAGACCTTGCCTGGGACCCGAGCCGTGGGTGCAGAGCTCCACAAACCAGACACCAAATGGAGTCGCCCAGGACCAGCCGGGCTCGCAGAGAGCTGCCTGCCAGCCCCAAGCCCCCGGCACCCCCGGTCCCGGGAGCAGCACTGGCGGCGCAGGGGGAGCGGGGCACCCGGGCCGGCCAGCACAAACCCCTGGCACAACCCCGGCGGGCACATCCAGGGGGATCCCTGTGTTCCCACAGCAGCTGAGCCTCAGCTCCCTGGCAAGGCAGGCGACTGCCCGCGCCACACCGTGCAGGAGCCCCGGCAGCTCCAGCAAAGCCTGCGCTTCCCAGGGCGCGAGACCTCGCGCCGTCCACATAGCTCGCGCTATTTTCCGGAGGGAAAAGCTAATGCTAATCAGCCCGTCCTTCAGCTTCCCACAGTGGCATCCCTCACCACCGTCACCAGCCCACTCTCGCCGGCAGGGGAGCAGGGAACCGGTGCATCCTTAGTTACCGTTCTGCAAGGTCCCCGCACGCCGCGATGCACGGGAGCCGGCAGTTACCCGAGGAGCGCAGCCGGCCTTCGTGCTGGCAAGCCAGGGGCCGTGCCGACACTGCCGTGCCCACGGCTACAACCGCCGGCGCTTGAAGAGACGCTTCCTTTGTTAGGGACGGCTGTGACCGAAATCAAGCCCTCCTGCCCGGCCGCTGGCGGGCCACCATCTCCCAACAGCCAGTGCCCGGAGCCAAGGACAGCGGTTACTTATTAATTGCAGGGCGGCTTCTGCAGCTGGAATTTCTGCAGGGCGGCCCCGCCGGTGTGGTGCTCAGCAGGGAGGGCACCCCCCGCCTCGCTGCACCCCGTGTCCTGCTGCACCCCCTGGCCTCTGGCACGTCAGCGTGACAGCGGGGTCAGGCATCTGCTGCGGGACCCTCTGAGCACGCTAAGCTTGGACCCTCCTTGCTTCCCAGCTGGATGCATCCATGTCCTTAGTTCCCCCTCCGGCACCCCACCGGCAAACCGTCCCCAGAGCCACAGCCAGGACAAGCCCCGGGGCTACTGGGCGACTCCCACATGTTTTTTTAGGATGCCCCCTTCCCAAACAAACAGCGCAGCAGCCTCCCGCCTGCCCTCAGCACCTGCAGAGAGCTCCCCGAAAGCCGCCCACCGGCGGACCCCGCTGCACGTGTGCTCGCTGCATCCCTGGGGCTTTCGCCTGCCCCGCGCCTGGGCTGGGAAAACAGGAAACCCCCTGCCGCCGCGATCCCCCGCAGCTCCCTGGGAAGAGAGGACAGGAGGCGGAAAGGCTTGGCCAGGGCTGCCGGCGACCCTGCAAAACTCATTTAAGGCTGGCGATGCAAAAGGGGAGCCGGGGAAACGCGCGGCTGCTTGGCTTCAGGCGGCTCTGGTCCCTCCGGGCGCTTCCTGCCAGAAGAGATAACCCAACCCCAGCCCACCGCCACCTGCCAGCGTGGGATGGGAACCAGCCCCGGCAGCCGCCGGCAGCGCTGCTCCTCCGGTTAAACATTCACTTCATCCCTCCAGCCTCCCAAAGCAGGAAAGTTAGCCCCAGCCGCTCCTGGAAACAATGTCACAGACCTCAGCCTGCCTAAAAAAAAAAAAAAAAAAAAAAAGCAAAAAAAAAAGCCAAAAAACTATTTTTGTATTTCCCTGTGCTTTTTAAAGGAAAAAAAGCTCATTCTGCAGCTCAGGAAACGCCCACATCCTCCTGACTGCGCAGGGAGGAGCCCGCTGGATTTTTCCAGGGAGCATGAAGCAACAGGCAGGCTGGAAATGAGTTTTCCATCGGTACCCACGGCTGTTGGCGTTGGTCAGCCGCACAGGCACCGCGCGGGGCCGGCCGGGAAAGGGACGCAGTGGCATTTCTCACACATGACCCACGGCTGCAATCCCAGGCATTTGAGAAGTTAATAGTTGCCAGCGTTCATTCAGCACAAGCGAGGAGCGCTCCTGAACAAGCGGGGCTTTATGAATCACCTCCCCGCTAAGCTTTGGGCCAGCCGAGGAATTCACAAACGTTACCAAACCCCGGGCGCAGCGCTCCCGTCCGCCTTCCCACCGAACCACGCAGTCCATCGGGAGGAAACCCCAGGAGCCTCCTCCCGGAAAAGCGGCTCAGAGGTTGCACCCAGTTTCTACGCATTAAATAAACGGACCCGGGTTTATTCTGCCAGAGCCTGGGCGGTTCCTCAAGGAAAAGCTCAAGGCGTCCGCAAGGACACGCTCCAGCCTATCTCAACTCCGAGCACGGAGAAGTTTTTGGCTCGCTCCTGTTTTGACTCATCCCCTGGTCACGGGTTCGCGTGGCCCCTGTGGGGAGGGGTGTCATGGGGGCTGCCGTTCCCCCGCTGCCCGCCACCTGCCTCCTCCCTGCCTGCAGGGCACCATGTCCCCCAAGGGGGCAGGAACGGGGGAGCCGAGGAGCAGCAGGGACCTGGACATGGACCACCACACCTACAGAAACCCACCCGGGGAGAGAGAGAGAGAGCAAGCAGCCGGGGGCACATGGGGTACAGCATCGTGCCCCCCCAGCCCACATCCCCACGAGACCCACAAGTCCTCCAGCACGTGGGGAGAGAGAAAGAGCGCGGGCAGTGCCGGGGGCTGGCACTTCACCTCCTGGCACAGCCTGGCCTCCTCTGGCAGCGAGGTGGGGGTCCCCGAGCCTGGCCTCAGCCCCCCACGCAGGGCAGGCTCGTCCCTGGAGCGCGAGGAGCAACTCTGACCCCGGGCCAGTGCCCAGCTGGCTGGACGGACACGCTATTTTCTGCTTAAAAAGGAAAAGATTCACACAAGGAAAGACATCCAAGGGGCTGAGCCCTTCCTACCCCCACGCAAATAGGTTTATTTAAAGGAGGAAGGGAGCAAATTCCTATTTCTCTGTGTTTACTTGGAGATGGCCGGAAAGGAATGAAAGCACCAATGCCTCAAAGGCTCAGGCACCATCAGGACCCTTTGGTATTTCTCCACCAAACAAACGTGCTGAGGCAGCAGGGGCCGGACCCCGCAGGGAGACGGGCAGCGAGGGGCGCAGGCGGGCAGCGCCGGGCCGGGCCAGCTGGACCCTGTGGCCAGCAGGGCCCAGGAGGCAGCTCGGGCTCCCAGAGCCACCCTCAGCCTGCAGCGCAGCCCCGAGGACGCCCACCCCGAGGATGCCCACCCCGAGGACGCCCACCCCGAGGACGCCCACCCCGAGGCAGGGTGGCCGCTGCCACGCAGGGGGGAAGCGGGCCGGGACAGGCTCCTTGAGGAGCAGCGCTGAGGCACCAAGGCAGGGGATCAGCCCTCGCTCCCACCTCCGCCCCCGGCATTTTCGGCAACCTGGGCGGCGGCGCTCACCCCGGGATGCCCCACGGGAGACACCCCAATTCCCAGAGATCCTGACCAGCCACAACCCCAAACAGGGCTCTCGCAGACCTGCAGGGACTCGCTGCTGCCCAAAGCCGGCCCGGGCATGCCGAGATGGACCTCTGACCCCAGACGCTGCCTTTGAAAAAGTCCCGTAGAAACCCCAAACCATTCATTAGCTCTCCCACCCGGGAACGGCCCGCGCAGGGCTGGGAGAGAGGCGAGATGGGGAGGGGTGAACGGCACACCTGGAACCGGGTTTGCAGGGAATGGGAACAAATTAGCTGGGAGAAGGTTTTGTTTGCACCTGCCGCCGCCTGCTCCTCCGCACCAAGAGACCCCCCCCCCCCTCCCCTCCCCTCCCCTCCCCGGCTCCTGGGAACCCCCTGTCCACGCCAGACGGGCTGGGATCCCCTACGACCCAAGCCAGCGGGTCCAAGGGGACGTGAGCCCCCCCTCTCCAGCACCAAAACAGCCCGCGGGCACGCACCCCAAACAGCGCTCCTCACCCTCTGCTTCACCCCCTCAGCCCAGGGAGCAGGGGGAGGGTGCCCAGGACCCCCCTGCCACCCCCCCACATTCCCCACCCCAGGGCCAGCCGGCAGCATCCCCCACCACAGCCGGGGGACGGGGATTCGGGGAGGAACGGGGATCCGGGGGGAGATGGAGGGGGGGGAAGAGCAGAGGGGCCGCAGCCGCTGCGAGAGGCGCCCCGGGGGGAGAAGCTGCTGGTGCCGGGCAGGGCTGCGGGTGCGCCCCGCTGGGGAGCCGCGGCCCATCGGGGACCCGGGGATGCGCCGGGCTTGGGGACAGCGGAGCCGGGGACACACCCCGGCGCCGGGAAGGAGAAGAGGACCCGGGGATGCACCGGGGCGTGGGGAAAGGGGAGGCAGGGATGAGCGCCGGGATGGGGGACCGGGAACAGAGGGGACGGGGGGGGGGGGGGGGGGTGTCCCGCGGGTGCGCCCTCCGGGGGGGAGGGATGCGGGGTCGGGCCCCGGGGATGCGCTCACCGAAATACACGGTCTTGTCGCACTTGGGGCACTTGGATGCCATGGCGGGAGAGAGGAGAGGAGAGGAGAGGAGAGGAGAGGAGCGGAGCGGAGCGGAGCCGTGCCGTGCTGTGCCGAGCCGCGCCGTGCGCCCCGCTCCGCCCGGCCCCCGCCCACTCGCCCCGCCGCCGCACCGGGGGGGGGCCGGGGCGGGGCCGCCGGCGGAGCCTCTGCCCGGCGCGGTGCGGTGCGGTGCGGTGCGGTCCCCGGCGCGGCAGGTGCACGGGTCCCGGCCGGCGGAGCCCCCGCCCCGGGCAGACCTCCCCTCCCCTGCCCTGTGCCCCATCCCTGAAAGCCCAAAGGATGGAAGCGCTGATGAGTCCCCTTTCCCGGGGAGGGGGGGTGTGTAAAAATAAAATAAAATAAAATAAAATAAAATAAAATAAAATAAAATAAAATAAAATAAAATTTAAAAGGTTGCAATTAAGCAATGCGACGTGTGGGTTTATATCAGCTCCGTGCCCGGTCCCCTCCGGCACCCGCCCCGGCAGCAGTGTCACCTCGCCTCTCCGTGGGTGAGTCCTGCGTCCCTGCAGGGTGGCACCGGCCCACGGGACCGGCAGGTCCCATCGCCGTGACCCCCTGCCCCACAGCCCGCGCGAGAAGTGGGGCAAGCGCAGGAGCCAGCTTGCCCCCTCTTTTAGAGGCAGCTGAGGGACACTTAGCCTCCCTCTTTTCGGGACAGTGGAGCACCCTGGGGGGTTGCTTTCAAACTCCCCTCGCACACACAGAGCCCTGCATGGTTAAGCTGGTGGAAGAGATGGGCTGTGCAGCTGCAGAGGGGTTCACAGCCGGTTACTGTGGTCCTTTGGTGTCTGAGGAAGCCCAGTGCTAAATCCACTGGCCGAGAGACCACGGGCTGCATCTCGACAGCAGCCACCCTCGGAGAGGTCAGCCCCAGTGCCGGGATCGCACAGCCATGGCCATGCAGGAGCTGCTTTGCTGGGACGGTGCCTGGATGGGGCAGAGGGCGCAGGAGCTGGCAGCACACGCAGAGGGGGCCGGCGACAGCCCCCTGGCCCCGGGAAACGCTGTGCCTGCGCTGGGTATTCTTAGACACATTTTTTCCAGATGGGGTAACCGAGAAACCCAGATTAAGTAGCCGGGGCGGCAGGGCTGATACGGGAGACCTTGGCGGGGGGACGAGGGCGAGAGGCCCTGGGGGAGCAGAGATAGCGGTGACGGCAGGCGGGCGCGAGGAGGGAGGACGGCACGTCTCCTGGCGGCCTTGCTAGCCCGGCACGGCACGCATGGCATGGCATCACGGGGCAGGCGCAGCCCATCACGGGCACGCCGTGGCCCCGGCGCACGAGGTGAGGCTACCGACCGGTCCTGGGGCCAGCTCCAGCAGAGAGGCTCCGGTGACTCCCGTCCCATCTGCCGAGGGAGTAGATGTGCTCGCTGCCCCAGCACCCTCAGCCTTTCCCCGCCATACCCCTGCCTTGCTGCCTTGCCACGGCGCCATTTTGCTCCGTTGCCATGGAAACGCCCATGTCAAAAATCCCTCCGGCTGCCGCCGCCGCCGCCGCAATAGGGATGCTCAGGGAGCCATGAAGCAATGCCGAGGCGGGAGTGCCGGCTTCGCCCACCCTAAAACGTGCCCCATGGTGAGGTGCAGACCCCCTGCAGCCCGGGAAGCCCCTCTGTGCCCACGGGGCTGCTGCGGGCAGCGGGTGTGCGGGAGGGGGCACTGAGGGGAGGCGAGCGGGACGGCAGTGCCCTTGACTGGGGTACTCCAGGGGCTGCACCCCTGCACTGCTGCCCCCCAGGCTCGGGCCGGGTGTCGGTAAACAGGAAATCTGCAGCTCCCGAAAGCGAAGCCGTTGCATTATTCATCAGCCAGCAGCCTGGCTCTCCTCCTCCGCCGCCATTGTCATCTAATTCCTCCTTTCTCTGCCGGCAGCTGGTGCGGCTGCCAAGAGCCCGCCCGGCCCCAGGCACAGAGACGGCGCTGGGAAGGGAACCCAGGGCTCCGGGACGGGACGGGACGGGATGGGGTGACCCCCAGCCCACGAGTGCACGGGGCTGGATGGGTCGGGGATGCTTGACAGTGGGTTTCTCCATGGGCCACGCACCCCGCCAGCTCGGGAGGACCCAGGTGTCCCCGTCACTCTGCGCCCAGCTGCTGTCACAACAATGTGGGGCTTTGTGGCCTGCGGGGTCCCCACGCAGGGGCAGGTGGCGGTGGTGCCCCCGGGGCGCTCTGGCCCCACACGGCCCCAGGGAGGGGCGGCTCAGCCCTGCGGGCCCCAGGATGGAGCCGGCGGCCCCGGTGCCGGCAGCCGCCAGGGCAAGGCAGGAGCTGGGGATTTAGGGAGGTATTGATTTCTGGGAGGCCAGCTGCCTCCGCCGGCACAGCCCCGCGGGCACTCGTGTGGGTCCCGCTGCAGTGTTTGCTGTGACTGCTGCCCTAAAGCACCCCATGGCAGCAGGCAGGTGCCAGTACGGCACCAGCAGCATCGTCCCCACGTCTGCAGTGGCTCCTCTCCCATGCTGCGAGGGACATCCCAAAAAGGGTCTGCTGTCTAAATCCTCCAGATCCATAGGAAATCTCAGCTGCTGTCCCAGCCTTGGGGACTGGAGGGGGAAGGGGGGCGGCAGGAGGAGGAGGAAGAGGAGGAGGAGGAAGGAGGAGGCTGCATCCACCTGGCAACACGTGTTGGGGGGGGCACCGGTGAAACCCCAGGCTCGGCCACGCTGCAGAACCAGCACCCAGCCCAGCTCTCACCCACCAAGGGCTTTTCACACATAGCGGCTGGGGGGAATTAAGACAAATCACCTAAAGGTGTGAATCCCTGCCTGTAAATGCGCTAAATCCCAAGCGGATATGCTCGTTCAGGAGCAAAGTGGCTTTAACTGGTCGTGTCTTAATCTGCCTTGGCTTAGTCTCAGCATGCTCGCACACTGAGGGCAGGGCTGTCCCAGGGCCATGGGGACGGCGGGACGGGTGACTGCAGTGGCGATGGCCGAGCAAGCAGGGATGGCACAGCTGCTCTGGGGGCAGCATGCCCGGTGCCAGGCACGGGAGCGCACCCGTGGGACAGCGTGCCGCTGGAGGGGACAGAAGATGCATGCAGTGGCACACAGGGGATGTCCCTGACCCCGCTGTGCCACATTCCCGGACAGCAGTGTTAATGCCCAGACTGTGGACATGTCCGCCACCGCGCCGAGGCCAGGAGGAGGGGGCTGGGGAGCAGTCCAGGGAGTCATCTTCAGCAAAGGATGCGTTTTACATCAGAAATTTGGAGCTCCATCCCCATGCGAGGGCTGAGCCGGGGTTTCCCTGGCAGCGGGTGTCAAAGCTTCCTTTCAGCACTCAGGGGAGGTTTCCAGGGGAGGCGACGCACCCCGCAGCAATGCCTGGGGATGTCCCTGCCGAGCCTTCGCCCCCCCCCCCCGGTGGTGGGTGACCCATTTTCCTCCAATGGCGCTCAGCCCTGCGCAGCATCAGTGTTTCCTGAGCCGCTGCGGCCAGCTGGCTCCCCTGGCCCGGCGCACATCACATTGTGCGGCACTGATGCTTGATCTTTGCTGGTCTCGCCGTGTCCTTAATTACCTGCTCAGAGGGCGTGGGGGCACGGTGGGGCTTTCCTCCGCAGCACCTGGCAGCCCAGCATCCCCCTCTTTGATAAAGCGTGGGGGGGTTTAACCCAGCCCCTTCCCACAGGGATGCTGCAGGGATGTGGCTCCTGCTCTGCTCCGTGCAGGAGTTGCACCCCTGCAGCATCCCCATTCCTGGGTGCGACTGAGACTGACGCAAGCCCAGATCCTAAAGCTGGTGCCAGCACGCGTGGCCGTCCCCTGGGCAGCAGCAACCGCCCCTGGGCCCAAGAGGGACTGTGAGATGGGGGGGGGAGGAGCGCTTTGCCAACCGTGCAGGTCCAGCCCTGGCCATGAAGCAGGGACCACCTCCACCGGGAGCCTTCAAAAGGCGCGAGACTGTTTGGGACCTCATCCCAGGGCAGGTCAACCAGAGAGCTTTGCAGGGAGATTAAGGGAAAGTAAGGAATAAATAAGGAATAACTTTCCCCAGGCTGCCTCTCCTTTGGCTCACCTCTCCCCCTCCCCATGCTGACTCCCCTCGGCTCTTTCTTCTTCCTTCAGATGCAAATACCATGAAAACTCACGAACTGAGACGGAGCCGCTCGGACGGGGAAGCTGGAGCTGGAGAGCTTTCCTCTGCTCGTGTCTCATGTTTTCTGGCACCTACGATCGGTTGGATTTGTTACAGGGCAAGAAGACACTGGGGGGGAAAATATCCAATAAAAAAGGTTAAGGGAAAAAAACCCAAACCTCCGGGTTCACCCAGAGGACAGTCATCTATGCGTGGCACCGCAGACTCTCGGCTGGCACACTACGTGCACCCGTGCGCCTGGCCCCCTCCATCCCCCGTGTCAGGGTCCCCCCCAGGGTGTCACGCTGGGTCTTTCTGTCACCCCTGAAGCTCCCACGCCCCGGGCGCAGCCCGCGGCCAGGTGCTCGCGGTGACAAATGGCAGAGCAGCCAGCTGCTGCCACAGGCTGTGGCAAGTGACAGCCCCTGACCGCCAGCTGCCCCAGCTCTGTCCGCGTTGTGCCTTGGTCCTCGCCGTTTTGGCAGGAGCTTCATGGCAAAACCGGCCAGGTTCCCATCCGTGGCCTGGGAGCAGTTCCCAGCGGGTGCTCAGGGATGTGACAGAGGACCCTTTCAGAAAACCAGGCAAAACTTTTTTTTTCCAATTTTTTTTAAAATTTTTAATTTTTTTTTTTTTTTTTCTGCATGGCCCTCCTGGATGTGCGGCGCCTGCCAGTGGGGATCCAGCCACCCCATGTCCCTGCGGGCACCTGCAGCGGGGGGAAACCTGCTCCCCAACACGATGAGCCCTGGGCTGGTTGGGGACAGGGAGGACAACCACACGCAGGGGACACGCAGCCCACGCACGCCGGGTACCCAGGCTTGCTGCCGCAGGGTGGCCGGGGGATAAGCGCAACGGCTCAGGAAAGGGAGCCCAGGGGCTTAGGGAGGATTGGCAAGAGATGTGAAGACGGAGAACTGGAGCAAGAGCGTGCCGAGGGGCTGGCAGGAGCTGGGTCTTGTCAGGCAGCACATGCCACCGGCCAGGGCTCTGCACGTCACCGCCTGGCCCCAGCGCCCGCTATCTGCGGCTCCAACCATCCACTTGTCGCTTCTCTCCTTTAAAAGGCATCCGAGCCCCCGCCGTTATCGGGCAGGGCAGATAGCGCTGTCACGCCTGTGATAAAACAGGTTTACGGACATCCCACTTGTCCTTGCAAGCAGGAATGGATGTCCCCATCGTCCCTGCGTCCCCTTCCCAAGGGGCAGTAGCTGCCAGCCCGCCCAGAGCCGGTGAGCATCCCAGCAGGCTGCACGCGGATGCCGAGGATGCAGATACTTGGCGTGGAGCACGCGGACCTCCATGGAACAGGCACGACACCTCCATGAGGTGGGATGAAGGTGCCTGAAAAGCAGCGCTCCGACCAACGACAGGCAGCAAAAGCGGCTGGAGAGACGCGAGCACGACTCTCACACCCCCGGCGGAGCTGAGCACTGTGGCAAGGCCGTGGCGGCGAGGCCATGCGAAGGGCGGCTGGCACCAGGCAGCTCTCCCCTGGCTTTTCTGGGGGGAAGGAAAGGGTGTCCCAAGGGACGGGCTGTGCTCAGAGCCGGGTTTTGGTGGCAAAGTTCAGCTCCTGGCGAGCCACAGCAGAGCTGTTTGTCATTAAGCTCTCCCCGACCATGTGGCCCCTCCTGGACACCCTGTGGCCAGGGATTGGGCTGGCCACCGCACAATGTGGTTTCAGGAGCCAGCGTGGTGGCAGGACAAGTGGGGACAGTGGCTGCCCAGTTTTCACTGTCTGCAGCCCATGTGCACACCAGCTCCAGGACACAGCTGTTGGTGAGCTGCTGGGGCAGGGACAGGGCTGGGCACACATGACCCAGTGCCATGTGGGTGCTGCAATGTCCCCACGTCCCCTTACAGCACCACCTTCTCCTTCGGGAGCACGAGAGGGAAGACACCACCCGTTAGGATGCATTTGCCCCCGGTCCCCATCAGACATTACGGGCATTTTTCTGGGATGCAGGGAAACGGTGCGGCTCCACATCCGCGTTCCCCTCTTGTATGTCCTGCATGGGGACAGCCAAGACGCAGGCTGCAGGGAACAAACCCACCCCTGCTGGAACCACTCGGATGGAAAAATCACCAAACAAGCGTGACCTGGCTGAAACCCTCCGGCGAGGACCTGTAAATCTGCTCGCTGTGCCGGTGCCAGCATCCCGCGGAGCGCTGGATCCAGGTGGAGAGTCCCCCAGTGCAGTCGGGAGGGGCGGAAGCTGTCTGCAGAAAGATGCTGAATTTATGTTACTCACCCGTGTTCCAGGAATGCGGTGAATGAACTCGCAAAGCCCAGGGCAGGAATCAAGTGTGCTTCAGCCCTGACCTTGCCTGACTTTCTTCCAGCCTGAGGAGGAGATGGGGACAAGCGCCCCCGGCCCCACAGCCCATCTGAATTTACCATGTGCCTTTTCTTCCAATGGCTTCCCCCCCCTCCGGAGAGCCCACACGGGTGAAACGTGACCATCAGAGGCCGAGTCTTTCAGCAGGTTTCAAAGGCGGCCGAACATGGCAAACCCCTGTTCAGTCCCCGGGGAGGGAGGGGAGGGCAGCGGGGACGGTGGGGACACGCCGGCCTCCTCCCTCGGGGAGGCCAGGAAAGACCACACACGCTCAGGATTCAGGGATCACAGCAGATCCCATCACGGTTGGCTCTTGTAAGCTCTCCTAGAACAGTATTGACTAAAAAGCGCATTTGCAAGAGAACAAACAAACAAACACTCGCCAGCTCGGGAGGACAGTCATGCCGGGGCTTGCCTTTCTGCAGCGACCTCTCTTTTCTCCCTCTAACACTGCTGCCAATATTTATTTTAAGTTAAAGGTGTTTTTAAGCCTGTGCCCTCTTGATGGATTCAAGCAAACCAGAAGAGATGGCAAAGTCCAGTTTCTGTAACTGTATCAAACCCCTTCCTCCACCCCCCAGTCAAAATCCGCTAGATTTTATTCTTGGTCTCCCCAGAAATCCCCCAGGCTTGCACAACTCCCACACCGCTAACCCTGCACACCATCGTGTGCCCGGTGCCACCATTTGAGCAGGTTAACTGTCCCCTCCTCCTCCGGGGCCCTATCTCCTACCTCGGCGGGAGAAAGCAGCTCCACTGTGACGCAAACTGACCATCGGAAAGAGACTCTCGGGCTTCCCAAGGTCTGGCTTGTGTAACTGCTCGCACGGGCAGCCAGAGCCTGCAGCAAGAGCTGGCACGGGCTCCAAATTTCCATTTCAAAGGAAATTTCAGCCTGTATTTTGCTTTACAACTCTCCAGTAGTGTCCTGGTTACAGCCCACCTCCCACAGCGGGAATGCTAGGTTCGGAATTGTTAGTTTTGGTCATGCTTTGCTTTTTCTTTTTCTTTTTTCCTTTTTTTTTCCCCAACACACTATTTCAACAGTGCTGTTACAGACAGTGCACTGCCTTCATGTTAAAGCATCAAAAGCAGAGATCACGGGGAGCTGCTACTGACAAGCTGGTAAAATTCAAAAGGCAAAGTAAAAAAAAAAAACCAAACCAAATTCCAAAGTTAACTAAAAAAAAAAAAAAAAAATCTGTAACAAAAACATTTTGTCAAAGCACTGTAGGAATGTTTGGATTTTTGTTTTGTTTTTACAAGACTTTCCTGACCAGCTCCCTGCTACTTTTAAGCCTGTAACATCAGAAGCATCGTAGCGGGTCTGGAGGCCAGCGTGCTCCATCCACGTGAGCGTGAAGCACAGCCGTCTCCGAGGCACCGGAGCCGAGCCTGTGACATGTCCGCTCCCACGCCTGCAAGGCAGAAAAGCAAGCGAAGGATGGGGATGCCAGGGACACACGGCTTAGGGAAAATATCCAAATGCATGTGGCAAAACTTACTACGGACTGGAGACACGTGCTGTAGTAATTTCCCGCTCCGGGCGGGCGAGCGCTTCCAAACGTCACACTCTGCACCATGGGGTGAATGCGTCTCTTGCTGCGACTCCCATCAGAATTTGTCCCCTACAACCTCAAGGGCTCTTGAGGAGTTGTAAGCAGGGAGTGGAAGGGACACTGAAAATGGGACATTTCCCCAGCTGTATGAACCTTTTTTTTTTTTTATTTTTACCAGCTCTAGAGCAGGGGGGTGAATAATCAAAGGCAATTCCTGCAGGAGCACCACATCAGCATATGAATGTGAATACGGAAGAGTGGTTGGTACAGGAGAGGCTTAGCGACAGCAGGCGGCTTAAGAGAGCGAGGGCTCGGGCAGGTCAGCGGTGGGACCTACCATTCCCTCTGCGCTTCCCAAGAGCTGGTATTTTTCGCTGGTTGCTAAAGGTATCTTCCAAGCCCTCCTCCCAAGCTGGTACAAACACAAGCCAGTGAAGCACAAGGGAGGGAAGTCTGCTACCGCACACCAAAAAAAACGACATCCATATTAAAGGACACGCAAGGGATCCTTCAAAGTCAGGGCAGCACAGGATTTTCTCTCTACTTGCCTGGAGTCATTCCCAGAGTAATCGCTGGAGCGGCTCCAAGAAAGCTTTTAAGATGTTGGAAACTGCAGGGCTGGCACCCCCAAGTGGTTACTGCGAGCTCTTCACGCGGCCTGAACAGCTTCTTCTCAACTCTCACCAACAGCTTGCCCACTGACAACTGAAGGGCTTCTCCTCCAGCACACAGGGATTGCCGAGCTCCCCCGACACCACGGCCGAGCACGGCCCAAATCCCACTGCAGAGGGGCTGAAGCTAATTCGGACACGGATTTTTTTTCAAAGTGCTTTCTTCAGATTTCATTTTGCAATCTTCATTTGCAGGAAGGAACCCCTGTGAGACCTTTCCCTCACAGAGAAAAATCAAGTGTTACAAAACCTTCCCGCAGTCAGCAATATTTCTTATGCACGTAGGGTTTAATCCTACAGATTGATGGAGGCACAGTAAAACCACCCGTGGTCTCTGGTGCGGTCCTGCACCATTCTGCGCAGCCTGGAGGCTTTCCATCTGCTAACCTTGGTGCCCCTTCTACGTAGCATATCCTTCAGGAATGGCTGTCCCCTCCCACTGCTTTTAAGTTATGGGTAGGAAAACGTGACCAGCAGTATAGGATACACTTACAACACCTGCTAAGTTGCACAGCTACTCACAGAGTCAATCTTACCACTCCCATACAGCCAAAGAGACCAAACATCGAGCCCGCTTTGCTTGTACCGGTAAGGAGTGAACGTAGAAACGAAGAAGTACTGAAAAGTCAGTGGGTTTGGTTGCTAACCCCCAGGGATGTCACTCTGCCACATGCCAGAGTCATGCCCCTGCGCAGCAAGACGCGTGAGCCCCCCACGGAACAAAAGGCTCATTCAGAACTCCAGCGCTGCATCTGCTGCCGCGTTTAGAAGGAGGGAGGGAGAGAAGGAGGGAGGGAGGGAGGGAGTCGCAGTCTGAAGTGCTAAAAGTGTTTAAACTGCTTATGAGGGGAACCAAACTATGAATGACTCTTACCCTGCACAACATAACGGCACTGGCAGCACAGGGCCGCGCTGCGTTATGCAAACACTTGAGAGTAGAAGACAACTCTGGGACGTGACGGAAGGAGCGCAGTGCCGCGCGTGCCAGGCAGACAGCACCCCGAGCAAGGGTCTTGGCAGCTATTTCAGAAGAGACAAAAAGCAGATGTTTCACAAAAGCTCACTTTCCAGGTTTATTAAGTAAAGTTAACTGAATTGATTTCATTTTGTGGGGATTCCTTTCTGTCTAACCCGGTGGGTTAGCAGAGTCGCACAGAATCACGGTTGGACTGTGATAACCCAAATACAACTTTGGCTCATCTCACCGCTGACACATATGGAATGACTTGGGGGTTATTACATGCTGTGTCTGCTTGAGGCAGGTACATGTACAGATCAGCACAAGTTGCAAATGATAGTTTACATCCTTTCAAAACAGAGCAGGGCATTCAGCAAATGCGCTGCAATGAGAAGACATATGAAAAAGAAATTATACAGACTTGCAAATACATAAGAAGTTCAAGAGATGCAAGAAACCTCAAACACAAGAAATGTCAAGGGGGAAAAAAACACTTAATTTCAGACACAATGTGTTCAAATGAAAACCCAGCTGTAATTTAAATTCCCTTCAAAATGGGAAACATACAGTAACGCAATTAAAGAGAAACCAGGTCTCATCCTGGGAGAGATGTGTCCAAAAACACTGATGCACAAACAGGTTCAGAGTTCTAAGCAAAATGTCCCTGGGCATTGGTGTACTTGACTCTTGGAGCCAGAGCAAAGCAATTCATTACACTTGCTGGACTGCTGGGCCTACTGCTGGGTCTTGGTGGTATAACAGCAGGTAGGATTCCAGATGTCAGAGAGAAGGCAGCACGCAAACTGCTGGTTACTGGGAGCAATGCCACGGGCCAGATCTCCCAGGGATCGACTAGAGTAAGGACACCTAATTCTGGTAGCCTGGCCTCCACTGCAAACAACGTTAGTGTAATGTTCTGCAAGGTTCTTCAGTTCTTAGCTCACTCCTTTCTCAGCCTGAGTTGTTTCTGTCTTGTGCATGAGCACAACTGGCTGTGCAAAATGATCCAAAAATCATAAGGGACAGGACCAAAGAAAACTGGCTGAACCTGGGGCTGGCTTTCAGCTCCTGTTTCCAAATATCAGTTAAAGGTTGGAAATTTATCTACAAAAGAAATAATATAAATGAAATAAAAAATGGCACCGTCCACAAAATTTAAAAAAAAAAAAAAAGAAAGAAAGAAAAATCTTACAACACAGCCTCATAAAAACGGCTTTGCAACGAGAGCTCAGTCACAAAATGAAGGGTTCTAGCTCTTCGTACATCGGAAGAGGAAACAAAGCTAAAAAGTACTAGTCCACATTCTCTTAATAAGTTAAACTTACTTTCCCTCCCCCTGTGTCTACAAAAGGGGTAGAAGCAAAGTGGAAAAGAGGCTACCAAAAATAAAAAAAAAAAAAAAAAAAAAGGAAAAAAAAAGGAAAGGAGAGAGAAGGAGAGAGCGCGCGCGAGAGAGAGAGAGCAGTCTGTGGTCAGAGGCTCAGAACAGGGCTGAGTTCCTTTTAAGGGTTTAAAAGATGCAAAACAGTTCCTCAAAAGTTCCCTCTCTTCAACAGTTAGTTCAATGCTGTAGCCATAGAAACTCAAGTATATATTGGAGGAGAGATTCTTTCAGGCAGATCCACCGTCATCCAGAGAGCTGCTCAGCGTGTGTTAATCCTCAATGATTATGGGTTCATCATTCATGGGCTGGCGTAGCTGCACTGCCTGGATGGGCCGGAGGATAATAGGCTTGTAAGGGCGTCTGGCGGCTCGCTTGGCTTCAGAGGAGGAAAGCAGCTTGCGGATTTTCCTGCAGACAGTAAGGAAGAAAGGAACCGATTACAGAGACCGGACGCTAAGGCATTGTAGGTTTCTCAATTTCTGCAAGCAGTTTCTCAGTTTTTCCAAGTGAAACCAGGCCTGCACACACCGAGGCTGCTTGCTAATGGGATGGGCTAACACTGTTTATTTTGGGAATGTCTTCCCTGGGGAACTTTTGTTTTCTGATTTATAAACCCACCAATGACGAGGAAATTGCATTCTCTGTTCCAGAATCCTTCCCCTGCAGAGCAGAAGGCATTCTGGTCCAGCCTTGTAGGACTTGGGTCTACTGCTGCAAATATAACAGTGAAATAGTTATGACAGCCAGTTTCCATACCACTAATTTATTTTGATGCACGCAGACGCATCAGTTGGACATGCTGCAGGCAGCTTTGTGGGAACCTACAGAGCCAAGTCACAACCAAACATCTTCTGTCAATGTTGGTCACTTCTCTGCCTGTTAATCCATCTCTCACAGAGCCCTCCGACATTCCCAGCCCCAAGCAGGTGCGCACAGCTGCCTCTTCAAAAGAAACCCATCACAGCACAAGCCAGCTACATTTGGTCTCCCACGGAGCTACGTCTCAAGGCTGAGCTGCCGCAGGGGAGCTCCATGATGGCCACTACCCAGTGAACCAATACTGGAGTGTTTCCCCCACACTGGGAACACTGACAGGGTGTCTCCCCCTCTTTTTTTCTCCCACACGGCATGTGCCCAACCCAGAAATGGATAACATTCACGACTTGCATTTGTTAAGAATTTCCGTATATGCTACAAGACTAGCAGCAAGTCTTACCAGACACAAGAGGCTGTTTCCCACATGGACAGAAAGTAAAAAAGAGGCAGAACGGAGAGGACACACTGAAGTTTTAAAATTAGCAAAATAAGGTAGAAAGAGACAATACAGAATGATTACTCATTTCCTTTTGTCAATACCAGGCTTGGAGCTAAAGGAAGTCCTCAAAAAAAAAAGGGGGGGGGGGGGGGGGGGGGAAGTGGTAGTGGTGGGTGGAAGCCAGCAACAATGAAAAACCTTCTATGCAATTAAAATGAAGAATTCATTTCCAGAGGATGTTGTGGTGGTCAAAGGCATATAGAGATTAGAAAGGAAAGCGATAAATACTCACAAGAGTCGTCTACCAGTACCCACTATACACAGCCTTCAGTTCAGGAACTGGGGCAACAAGGAGGGTCTGATAAGGAAGCACTGCCTGCCCTTACAGGCTCCTACCTTAACCATTTTTTAACTTACCACGAGAGACACGATACTGCACTAGAGGAAGGGCAGCCACATGGCTTTACAGTCCACAACTCAACCATCTATCTCCCAAAGATAATTTTTACTTTTTTGGTTACTCAACATTGCTGGGGTCAATTTTTTCATTTAAAAAAAAAAAAAAAATAAAAGAGGAGAAAAGACAAGACACATCCATAGAAGAAACTGGTCAAAATACTCCCGCCCTCCCCGCCCCCCAATCTACCCTCCCCACCACCTGCACTGACAAATCAACAACTTCAGCTGAAGATTTTGAATCAGCACTGGTCAGATTTGGTCATCTCTCTGCTTGCTTTTTTACCCACTGAGCAGAACAAGCCTGCTACATAGAGCTCACACACACACAGACACATCTTTTGTTTGCTCAATGTCCCTGTTTCTCTAGCGTCTTCTAAAGTTGAAAGGGCACAGGGTAGGAAGAGGAGAGAACAGGGGGGAGAAATGGTGGGGGAAAAGAAATAAAAAATAATCCTGATGTGTTGATTTTTCCAGGACTTTTTTTAGCTGAAGGTGATCTACTTTTACCCAGTGGAGCTTCTTACAGTATCCACGTATGCTCAATTAGACACGCCGCCATCAGAAACACGTCTCGTAGCAGTTCTAGATTCTGATCAGGTCACTCGCTGCCTCCGCTTGCATAAATTATAAATGCTGAGTTCCTTACTGTGAGGCTTGAATTCAAAAAACTTATTCCTTTCAATCGACCAACTTTTCAAACTGTTCCCTCAAAGCTATCCAGTTTTCCAGCACCGTTCTCAACAGTGCCACACAAGAGGGGGAGGAGGGGAGCGTGTGTAAAACTTTAGGAAAACCTACTTTATGTGACTGAAAACACAGCCTGACCCTCAGCTGGAGGATGATATGCAGATATTGCTGCTAGATTGGAGCCAACACAAAGCTCAAATTGTTTCAGAGCTCACAAACAAGTCTTACATTCTTGACACTGGAATGCAGCAGATGGTTCAGGGAAAAGTTAGAGGTGAAATGCCCGACAGAAAACCCGTGCCGCTTACAATGCTACATCGCTCAGGCTTCCCTGCTTTTCAGCAGGCTGCCAAACATCTCCTTTCAGCACTCATCAGTCAGCTAAGCAGAAAGGCTGTCAGACAAAGAAGCCCGTTCTTTTTTTTTTTTTTAAATGGAAGAGATAAGGTCTTACTGAGCTGATGCCTATCACTGTGCTACAATTTCTGTGTGAGAGATGTGCTGGTTGCTGTGGGATTGATCTTTCTTGCTCCAGTCAGTGGTTCTGTATGAGCAGACAATTTACAGTAAATTGTTCTCACGACCAACACCACACTTGATGAATGTTCTCACTGTTCGGTACAGATCAAAGGGCAGGACCATTGTAGTAGCACTGAGACATTACTACCACAGACCTGCAGTATTTCTTGTGGGTTGGATGATAAAGATGTCAAGAAACGTTTTGTAGATGCAGGATTACGAAATAAGCCTTTAGCATCTAAGGACTGAATTAGAGACTATACCCTGCAACCACAGTGGCATGTGAATTTGCCAGAGCTGCAGGTCTGTAACAGGATCCCAGTACCTCTTTACCAGAGCAAGATGACAACAGGAAGAAGGAACTGCTTCCCCTGAAAATTAAATACTTCTCTCACTGTAGTTTCAATGATATACGCAATCCCACTGCTTACTTTCACAGCACCTCGCAGGAACAGAAAAGGAGAAGCGAAAGACAAGGTAAAGATACGAGCTGCTGTGAAAGGCACAGTTGCATTAGAGGTGACCATAGCAACAAGCCTGACAAAGAAATTCATTTAATGTTTCTTCTGAGTTCTAACGGGGGGGGTTTCCTGCACTGAAATCTGATGATCCAATAGATCAGTGGTTAGTAACTTGAATGTTACCAGTCTCAGCTTGTCTACGAAGCCCATCTTTGATACTAGGCCCACAGAACAGTCGCTTGACACTTGAAATGCTTTGGAGGAGGAGGTTGGGGATGTCAGGACTCTGGCTATGCACTTCACGCTGAACAAATGAATACTCAGAGTAGCGCTAAATTTAGTAGTACCAGAAGAGATGAAGTACTCAAAACTCCTGACCTCCTTGGTCACTTGTAAGGGCTCATATGTCCAGTAATTCCTATGTCTATCTCTGCTAGGTACTGGAGGGAAAGGTAAGTGCTCCTCTGCCTGTTGGGGCACCGATACCGAAAGTGTTGATAACTCCAGGCTTCAGACACAGACAAAAGCCAGAGAGCACCTCTGCTTGAGGGAGGGCTGAAAAGAAGGGCTGCGGCTTTGCTCTGACCTTCTTCGAGGTCACCTGGGAAGACAGGCATCAAGTTCTTTGGAGGAAACCACACAAGCACACGTCTCTACCTTTCTCACCACACCCAGGAGCACTCTTCCCTTCCTAGGAATAACAACACAGTACTGGGAATACGCACACAAAAGCTTTGCTTTAGTGATCAGGCCACATAGCTTCTATTGCTCTCGTCAGCAGCCTATAAACCATGTTCAAAGTGAAACTCATGTAAGGAAAGTTTCTTTTACAATTTTTATCCTGTGGGCAGACTACCGAGGAGGACTAGCAGAAGCAGACTGCCAAAGGAGAAAGACGGACACTGCAGGGTTAATCTCATCCCTACTGGTGGCAAATATAAACCACCAAAGGCAACTCAACCCCCAGAAACCCTCTGCATCACTTACAGATTTCAGTACTCAGACACACGAGGAGATGTTCTTAGAGGTAATACAAGAGACTTCAGCACGCAGAGCTCTATGCATAGGAGGCTCTGTTCCTCAGCATCACCCATGCGCCAGAAGGCCCCTATCCTGTTACTGAGACACTGCGGTGGGACCGCCAAAGGCATTTATGGGTCTGAACCAGGTGAACTCCCCACCTCCATCTTCCTCCCCTTATTGCCTATCTCTTACAGCAACTGCTCTGGAAGAAGAAGAATCTGCTTTCTCTGGAATGCAAACACATGATTAGGCACATCAGACATGATATTAGGTATATCACAGCCTTTATCCACCTCAACACTGGCAGTGGTCCCGGCCTTCAGTTTGTAGCAACAGATATGCTGTCTAACCACAAAATCAGCTGCAGCACCCACACGGAACACAAACCAAAAGACCTCCCCTTAAGTCCTCTGAAAGACCAAGTTTCCTACCTGGTTTCTTCAGTGGCCATGTAAAAAACATCGTCTGGTGCATCAATCCAGTTCATCCTCCTCCTTTTCACTGGAGGCATGGATCCACCACGAATTAATCGGACTTTTGTTGGGTATGATTTCCCATTGAGCAGCAAGTTTCGGCTTGGTCCCTAACGTGATACATAAAAAAGTACAATTATGGACTGCAACAAACCCGCAGTAGCATGTGATAAGCACTCAAAGGAAAACAGAATTAAAGTTTTCATATCAGTTGTTGAGAGTTTATGGTAAATATTTCCTCTCTTGCCCATGACTGAACACAGAATTCACATAAAAGCAATTGTCCACAAGCAATAAAAGTTAGGCACCTTTAATATACAATAGGACAGCAATACTCCAGCAACAGGACAGATAATAAAATGGAAGGCATTACCAATAATCTCTTGCTTGTGTCTGAGAGATGACATTAAGTTTGAAAGATTGAGCATAAGACTTAGATTTCAGCTACAACCATAAATCTAGAACAACTCTTATTGATTTCAGGGAAGAAAATCTAGCTACACAGCAAATCAAATATAAAAATCAGAATTTACAGTTATTCTGGGGTACCAAACTTACCCATATCCTTTTTGCTTTAGGAAGGTTAATATTTAACGATACATTAAATATGTTGTTGAAAACAAATCTAGAACTACAAAGCTTAGCAGCTTTCACCATAAAATCTTTCTAGCATTTAACACCACAGATTTTCCATATATAATACATTTGCTTTGCGAATCAACACAGGTATAATTTTCCAGACCCACAGTAGTCCCCTTCCACTCAACTGGAAAAACATAAGCTGTTATTAAGAGAGGTGCAGATGCAAGGGAGCAAAGGATTAAGCTTCTCAAATGCAGCTGTCCTTGATCATTTGAAGTCCAGTTCTGCTGCCCCTCTTCCTGCTGATTAGCACATTGAGAAATCCCACTGAAATCAGTAACACTGGACAAGTCAGGAAAGATGCAAAATCAGGGCCCAGAAATTTTCATATGAATAAATTAAAGCTGGTCAGAAAACATCCCAGTAGAAATTTAATTTTGGTACTTCATAGGCCACCCTCTGAGGCCAGACCATCTCCCCAGGTGCACCAAGGCTTCCCTTTCTGCCCACGAAATGGGAAACTGAACGTGTACATGAGGGATGTCTGGCCTGGGAGATCCACTTCAAAAGGAAAGGTGGGGACATGTCAGGTTATGGCAAAAGCTCAACCAAATTTTAACACTTTGACTCAGAAAGGGAAGACTTCAGTCTGTCAACCAAGAAAAAAAAACAAACCCAAAACCAACAAAACCCTGAGGTCTATTGCATTTTTATCTGAGCAGAAAACAAAAAATGATGATGAATTTTTTTTTGACCAGCCTTAATCAACTGTGCTAGCAAGATCTGCTTCTTGTAGAAAAATAGGGCTTTAGAGCTAAAACAAACAAAATCCCACCTTTTAAAATTCTAAGCTCTTTAAAGCTGTTATATACAAGTGCAATAAAGATTTGATTTCTTAGTTGCCCAGCTCCATGTTATACAAGACAACTTCGACACTACAGCAGACCACTGAAATACTTCAAGAATTGCTTTTATATTTGAGGTTTATTAAGGAAAAAGTTTCAAATAAAAGGCTTTTCTGGTGGGTTGGTTTTTTTTTACCCTCTCTAGATTTCTCCAAGAAAATCCTTTCATTAGTGTTGCAAAGGATGTTTTCTCCGCACAGAACAACTCCAGAGAAAATTCTTGGAAATACCTAGAAGGGGCACCCATGTGCTTCAGGGTTGCCTTTTCTCTACCTGCACAGAGCAATCTGTTTCAAATGGCACATCCTGAACCGTGGACCTTTAATTTTCCATTCAGTAGCACGCTTTATCAAGCAACCAGAAATCAAGGCAGTTCAGGAGGTTCACCCTAAAACACCTAAAAAGTGTTAGGTCATCACAGAGTTCTCCCACTGCACTGAGTTGGGTTTATACAGCAGACACAAACAAGTAGCCAGTCTCCTCAGTGACAAGAAATGAGGCTGAATTAATGGAGGAATACAATTTACCACTTTGTATCAGATGCTCAAGTAACAAACCAAATGAATGCTTCGTTATTACAAGCAGACTAGCATGCTCAAGTTATAGCCTACCCTCATGATACTGCACACTATCCGGGGACATTATTAGATTTAATAACGCTTGCGATCACCCTTCAGTGACCATCATTCATACCTGCTACTGATTGACCCATGTCAGTGACTCTACTGACACTAACACATCGTGGCAGTTCACCTAATGAGGCAAGCTCCACTTTATCAACACCCGAAGATCATTTTGGGGGAAGAAAAAAACCCAAACAACCCAAACAAAAGATTATGCTTGAAGTTCTCTCCCATGAGTTTCCCATAAGCCATGCATAAGGGGAGAAAGCGATGCACAGCCTTTGCGCTGGCCTCTTCACACTGAGGTGAATTTCATGAGAAAGCATTTTGCCAGAGACGCATCAATCAGACTGGCTATTTGCTTCTGTCCTTTGATAAAACTCAGCATAATGGATGAAAGGCTAGGAATCATTTTTACTCAAAAAAAACCCAAAAAGAACATAAAAAACAAGCATTCTCAGCAGACAACTTGCCCACCAACTTCCTAAAAACAATAATAAAAAGAAACTGTTTTCCAAACAAACCCTTCCATTATTTAAACCTTCCTCCTTCAGTGAAACACATTCCACCTAGAAACACATCCCAGAACTTTGCTATAAACAGCCACTCAGTTTCTGTACGAGCAGAAACAAAATGTTCCATTCAAAAGAGAATCTCATTTATATATAGATAGATTTGAGGTTTAAATTGTATTTAACTACTTCAATGTTTCATATGCCCCAAAACAATTATTTTTTTAAAAAACTTTTTAATTCATTGGGAAGTATGACCAGCTGCAAACAGCAAAGATGGAAGTGAAACACTAGGGTTTAATGGGGTGTTCTATCTAGCGCGGGTTAATAATTCTTCTTTTCCCTGTTTTGGTTAAATGAACATTCTCTTACCATTTGTCTGGTTTGTCCGTGGTTAGGCAGACCTAACAAACAGGAAAGAGAATAGAGCTGGTAAGACCATTGCTTTTCCAAGACAGAAAAAAGTACAAAATCAAAACACACGCAGCTATGATTGCAACTGTGTTGTTTTGCTAAAACAAGAATTGTCTACCAAACTAACTTGTCCCCTCCTTGAAAGGTAACTGAGAAAAGAGCTTCTTTAACAACATGGTTTGAAGAGCAGAGCCCCCAAGTTAAAACATGTTCCATTTGCTCAGTCTTTTCTCCATTTACTCACACCTTTCTTCAAACTACCGCTAAAAGTACATCATCTCTTTCAGATCTGAGGTCTTCCTCAAGTCTTGGGAAAAATCTGGCATTCTGTTTGAGTTTTGGAGGAATTTACTGACATCAGGAAGGAGTAAGTGGAAGGTATTATACACTGTCAAGACAGCAACAAATAAAATCTTTCCTATCATCCTTGGATTCCCAGGGGACTCTTCAGCTCAGACGTTAGCTACAAGCTGTTCGCAAACAGATCGTATCTGCTGAACCTACCACAAGTAAATACTTCCACAGGCGTAGTAGCTCCATCAGTCACAGAGCACAGTGACTCCAGCTACCACACAAAGCCTTTCCCCAGTAACACAAACAGCACCATAAAGCCCCGAGGACAATGGCTTGATTTTACTAGCTTATTTGCTATACTATCAGATACCCTATCATGCTGCCATAGCGTATGTATCGAACTGTACTTTACATATATGAGACCTCACAGGACACACATAGGTCTTGGGATATAAGAGAATGATGAGTTGCTGTAACACAGCAGGTTAGGGCATGGAATGGACTGGGAGACCTAACAAACCTTTTTGTTAGCACTGTTTAGTTTTCTAAGATGCATGCTCCCAGAAAACACCATTTCGTTAACATCACTCCACCAAACCATCTTTCTCAGCCCCTTCTGGCTGAGAATCAAAATGTCAGTACATCAAATCCAACAGGTACTACAGGACAGGCATCAGCAAATGCTGTTACTGGCTGCAGAAGTTACCAGTATGAATTTGGCTTTCACATTTATAGCAAGCTTCCCAGCTTGGCTTTTCAAACTTCCCATTGCTGGCGAGTTAAAGCTGTGATGAAACCGCAAAGCTTTTTACAGAATCCAGCAAAAATGAGCTTTTACAGCTCACGGTCCGTACTCCAACAGATTCCTTGAGGTTCTCCTTGGTAAAACCAAACACAATGTACTCATAGCAAGTATGCCAGGAAACACATGGCACAGCAATGCATTGGGAGGGAGGAAGGCGGAACGGGGGACATTTTCTGAGCACCGAATATCACGACACCACATTACAATCAACAGTTTAGATCAAGTGTATTTTCCATTCTGTGTAGAGGTATGCTGTTAGCTACTTCAAACATGAAGACACATAGTTTAAATTTTTGCAGCATTCTTGAGCATAAGTATCCACAAAGATGAAGAAATAGTTGCCAGAAAGATTTCCATCAAATCTGTAGAACAGATGTACCAGGCACCAAGTAAGAAGACCAGTAACAACCTTTGGATGTTGACAAAGGCAATGTAGGCGCCAGATAATCATTCCTTTTTACATGGGAGCAGCAATCGCATCCAAAACACAGCTGTGAGCAGCCGTTTGAATGGATGGACAAAGAGCTCCCCGGATGCTGGGAAACAGCACAGCCAGCAGGATGCAACCTGAATCTGCTGGCTTCAGAGCTAAGCTCTAGCACTTATTTTTTCTTCCCTCTTCCGTAACAGAAAGATAACATTTTCTCCATTCACAGGAGCTCCAAGAGATGTAAATCAACTGATGCTAGTCCCTGGATTGAAGCCATACATTTCATTTTAACCACGCTCCAGATCATCTCTTTTCTTGTACTAAGAACATTCTTGATGCCAGAAAAGACTGGCCTACAGGAGCAGCTGATACGTGGCTGCTGCTATGGCTATTGCTGGATACACAACAGACAGTAAACAGCGCTATTCCCAAGCACCAGAACTAACCCAGAATGTTCCGTAGTGACAAGAGATGTTGAGACTGATACAAACTGAGCAAAGGCTGAGCAGAACTGCTACTTACTCTGAGCCCCAAAGCTTCAGAGCCCTCAAACAGCAAAGAAGCAGTGCTAAAAACAGTGACACACCTCAGCCCCTAAGCTGTAATTTCTAGAATAAAGCTGCCCATGACAACTTTTTGCTCCAGTAAAAAAGAACACAAAACAAAGGCAGTTTCAATACAATTTATACTCTTGCTACCACAGTAATAAGGTATCAATTAGCATATTTATCTCAGCTATCTGTGAATTTTCCCTCTAGTCACACTTCAATAACTGGAGTTTGAAAGAATGAAAACAGACACTAAGAGGACTAGCTTCAGTTTGCAATAAAAATCACATTAAAAGTATGTGCAGCGGAAGCACTGCTATTACATGAGCAACTTTTACCCGCCATGGTCACCAAAGAGATGCAGAGAGACAGCATAACATCTGTAACCCATTGCAAAACAGCTGTCAAGTCAACAGGATGCATCTGTACTGGAAACAATGGATTCTCACCCAAAAGTTTTTGGTGGCTTCTGTGTGAGAGATGAGGTCTGTGACACAGGCATCTCTAAGAACTAAACCAATCCTCCGTCTCTGGGTAAGGAGCGGTACAGACAAGTAACTCACCATATGAAACTTAGTCCTCCCCGAGGTGCTTGCTCCATTTTCACAGATCAAAGTTTGAGAGAGACTTCTCACACACATGCATCCACAAGCACATTAAAAAAAGTAAGGCAGCATATGAATATAAACCAGGAGCAAAATCCAACAAGGTTCTGACAGCTCTTCTACAGGAAGAAAAAAGTCTTTATTTTATGGAGGGATGTCTAGAGAAGCCACAGGGTAGAAAGTGTGAATACTCCTTTCGACGGTATCTGAGGTCCAACTGGTTGAATTTACATAGCTCCACATCAGAAACAATACTAAACTCCTCCAAATAAGGAAAAAAACCCAAACAGAAAAGGAAGCGACCAAACCTTTAAAACCACAAAGTGTAAAGGTCTACAGTGATGAATCTAAGCAGATCTTCCACTCTTCTGCAGCCAAAGAAATCGAAATATATTCTGAAAACTCAAGATTAAATGTTTTTTTCCATAGCACTGAAAACACCAAAAGCCCTACAAAATCTCTTCCCATTCAATTTCTCCTGCCAAAGTCTCCTCTATACATTGAAATAAACAAGTCCCAGAGGATAAAATGTAGACATGGTAAATTGAAGGTATATCTGCAGATAAGCATAGATGTCCTTTGTCACAGACAATTCTACATTGTTACTGAAATAGCAATAAAAGAACTAATCACAGCACAGAGATTGACACCCTCAAAGCATGCCTCAACTCTCCACACCTTAGTGACAAAGACCTCAGAACTGTTCCTCAAGCATAAGCACAACTACTGAGATTTTGGCTCAAAATCAGACACAGCAGGTTACTATGCCCTAATGATCCTTTCATTCTTCAAGTATCAAAGCTGCAGATGAATATTCTTTCATGCAGAAAAAAAAAAAAAGGCAGGTGGGGAAGGACTATCACAAACAGCAAATGCAAGTCTGTTACTACTGTTACTTTGCAGCTTTATCTTTTGGGGATGGGGGGAACCACCTCTCAGTCAACCAACCTGTTTCTTTTCCAACAATCTCATATCATTTGAATCTAGGTTTGAATTCAGATTTGTTAAATTTAAAATGAGAGAATACATAAACTTCCTGCAGCAACTAGAGCACCACCCCAAGAGCATGCTGCAGGAGTAGGGAATAGTTGACACCTGACAGCACAGAGGGGAGTGGGGGAAACGAATTTCCCCGATGGGAAGCAAACCAGCACATCTGGTCCCACTGGAAGCCTGAGAGTAGACGTGCATGCTCTTTGCTGATCCAGTCCCATTCCCCGTGAGTCCAGCGAGAGGTCCTTAGCATCTGAATGGAAGCATTCAAAAATTACTCCCACCGCACAAATTCAGCCTGCTTTTTTGCCAACTCCACACAATACACAACTGCCATTTCGAGAAGCAGGAGAGCCTAAACCCTCAGCAACGTGCCCAACAGACTGGAGTGCAGGGGTATTTCCATGAGGTTATTACAGCAAGCATCAAGAAGCTGCAGAATAAGCACCAACCATAGCCACTTTTCTACTTGGGTAGAAATGTTCCAGTGCCTTTCCATGCCTGAACATACACATCATTGCCTGCATATTTAGACCATTTCATAGTTTGGCACAAGAAGTCTGTACAGAGCTGACTCTAGTACCAAGGAAGAAGAATAGCCCAGCTTCCAGCCACTGGACATAACCTGGAGTTGTTAAAGTTGTATTTACTTGAACTTACTACTAACTCCAATCTTCAGCATATCCACCACACACAAAAATATGAGTCCTTCATCTCACGTTAACATAATACATCTTTTTTTTTTTTTTAAACCAATCAGGACATCAAGCAATTAAGTCACAGATGGTATTTTGTTTTTAACTTTTGTTTACCAAAGAGAAGTATCATGCAGAACATGCAATATGCAGTAACATTCATAAGCATATCTTCAGTCGCAATGAACATAGAGAATTTAACACACACGTCCACAACCAGCAGGTTTACTATACTAAAAGACATTGCTTTCAAAACCCCATACGCTCTTCATATGCATTTTCCTTTTTCCAAAAGTAATCCTCCTCCTGGGATTCCATCCCTCCCAGCAGTAACAAAAACATCAACAGTACCACATTTGTAAGCAAGCTAGAAAAAAAATATAAAAACGCATGCATGAATGAGGCTTGATGAACAAGGATTTCACTTCCAAGTTACTGGTTCACTTGAAGTAGTCTCGGTGTGTTGACATATACACACATACAGTTTTTGCAAACTTATAAAGAATGCTTTAGTACCCGTCTTTTCCTTAAACTGCCAAGAGTGTGTTACCGCTGTGAGCAGATTGAGTGCCCACCTTCTGACAATCAAAGGCTATAAACTTTCAGGAATGTAAGTGCAACAAGCAGAACAGAGCATAAATTGTACCAAACACCACCTAGACTAAGATTTTCTTAAAATTCTGTTGTACATAAAAACAATGTTAAAATTGCAATTTACTTACCTAAGTAAGTTCCTACCAAGATTGGCAAAGGAAAAGGAAAAAAAAGATTTAAGGTTAAAAAAAGGAAAGATTCACACAGTTCAGAATACAGTAGCTCAGCCCCATGCAACAAATACAGAAACACAGAGTGTTTTGGTTGTAATGAAACACAGAAGTGATCACAGTTCTCTGTTGGACAGATAAACCCAAGACAACATTAAACAAGCAGTAACTCCCAATGAAAGATTCCACAAGGAGCTTTAATTTTGTATGAGAGAGTAGTAGTTCGTTATCCAGCTCCTTCCACTAACCCCTGCACATTAACCTCACTGGATTCAGACAGTACTTCCAAAAATGCTTGGTCTAACAGTTCACATTAATTTGCTTCACTGGACCTCGCAGATGATGCGTTTGTTCATGCAAAGCTGTACCTTCTGCTAAGAGTACTTTAAGAACCCTATGAACACTTTGTGGGCAGTGATGTCCAAATACAATGAGTCAGTAGCTACCCTTGGACAAACCCGTTGAGAAAGGGGTGCTATCTATCTTGGTGTTGAGTCAATAAATATCCACTCGCATTCCTAAAAGAGCATCATGGTATATTCTGGTCTGGCTGTAACACACTAAGTGGTTAAAAAAAAAAGCAAAACCCCCATGCATCTCACTGCTTTAGGATTTGCTGATCCAAACTATGTAAACTAGAAACCACTGAATTATTCACTGTTCTTAGAATTGGGAGTATTACATATCATACAGATATACCTGTGTGTGTGTGCGCATATATATATATATGAGATATGTATCACATGCAGATTCCACTTAATTACAAGTTCAGGCTTTGTACTATCAGGGGCATTTGCAATTCTGCCCTTCCATTGTTATGCATTCATTTCCTCTCACATTAATTACACCTGCTCCCTACCACTGCCTTGGGATACGCACTCTCCTCACCCTCCAGTCAACATTTGCATCTGACTCCATACCATCCCTCATAAAGGAAATGGTTTTCATGAGTTGATCCACAGAGCATAACGCCCATCTCCTGATTTCATTTCCAGCTCTTTCTTCATAACACCAAAAGAATCACAGTGTCATGGCTGGGCTGAAGGCAAGTGAAAAAAGTTTCACTTAACGTCTGAAAACAAAATCCTAAGTACAATTCTCAAAAATAATCCGTACTTTTGTCATATAATCTAAAGCAAGGAAGTTGCCCAGGCACATGGTTCTTGGGGTCCCCAAAAAGCATCTCAAGCAACTTGTCCCTATGCTGCTGCTGCCAGCCAGAAGCAGTCAATCCTTTGAGAAGCACTAAACATTTTCTCTCTTGACAGTAGTCAGCATTACACTGGTTCAGATATCAACAGCTAAAGCCAGGACTTTTACACAATACCCCATGTATCACATTATTCATTAAAGGACCAATACTCCCTCCTGTTTATAGTCATTCCTGGATGGGCAGATTTCCTTTGGCTGGTTATCCTCAACTTTGGAAGGGCAGCCAGGGCCACTGCTGATAAAAGCAGAATTTTAATGCAACTTATGCATACACGTAAGTCCAAATTTTCTGCAAGGTTTAAGTCAGACAGAAAAAAACCCTTTGAGGTAAGTCTGGTCACCTACATAGCTGATGCTAGAGAACTTCCTTGTATTCCTGCCTTGACAGCTGTTTTTGATCAAGAGCAGTATTTCCACTTTGATGCTCATCTCTTGATAATTAAACTAATGCCATGCTAGGCTGATGAATGCTTCCGGTTCTAGGACTTCATTCACATTTCCCCAAAAGGTGAGAAACAATGAACCAGAACACATTAAATTAGATTGACATTCCATTTTGGTTTAGAAATCCCCAGTAGCAGAAGCAAGGTATTCCAACAGTTAATTAACCTCACTCAAAAATCTGCAGCTTGTTTCCAGCCAAAGTTTTTCTACTGTACCTTCTGGCTACTACAGCTCATTATTCCATTCCCAGCTAGACTAAAAAGCCCTCTATTATTACACTTCTGCTGCTCCTGTCAGCAGAGACAAACATCTACAACTTCCACTTTGATAAAAGCATTTTCCATTATACAGTGTGTTTTCCAGTCCCTTCACTGTTTTCATGGCTCTTCTATAAACCCTCTCCAATTTTCAGCATTCGATCCGCTACCATTTTATCAATGCAAGTTTGTTGCTGGGAAAAGCCTTCCCTTTATTTCAGCTACTCATTCATGTTCTCTCGCTTTCTGCCAATTTTAGAGTGCATGTGATGACCCTGAAAAACAAATTTGATTAGATGAAAGCTAACACGGTGTAAAAGAGACGAAAAAATAAAAATCTAACAATGCTCCCTCCCTTCTCCCAGTAGGAATTTGCATAGACAAGTGTCACGTAGACCCCATACTGGATAGCTGTAAGGAAAAAAGTAAACAGGGTCCAGAACACAAAACATGCTCTCTATCTCTCTAGAGCAAGTTTCATGGCAAATATTGTGAGTCAAGCTCCAGGACACTAATAAAAAAGAAATAAACTAATAATTTTTTAACATCTCACTGTATTCGACAGCTTATGAGACTCCATGTACTTTTCATGCTCCAAAAATAGGATTCTGCAGGAATTTGTCCATGCTAATCTAATAATGAGGAAGAGCTGGGAAGGGCACTGTATGCCTAACGATGCCTCCAACGCGATTTAAAGATTTGGAAAACAAAATAGATGAAAGGACTACACCCTTCTTATAAAATAGAGCCGAGGTAGTGAGGAGAGATGGGATTAAGAATATTTTCCTGTTCTTGCAATTCAAGCACCAGTTGAAGCTCTAGATGCCTGGCCAGACAAATTATATTCAAAGCTTGAAAAAGTTCAGGTCTCTAGGGTGAAGCAGGGATGATTCAGAAATAGAAAAGTTAAAGATACGTAGCTGGAGTTATAGTGGCAAGAGGAAAAAAAAAAACAAACGAACAAAGAACAAATTTCCAAAGGAGAAATCTTTAGTACTCTTAAAGTCAGCAATTTCCAACATTTCCATAATTAGTTTTAACTCGTTCTGGCCACAGCCCACTAACAACAGCCTGCTTTTCTTTTCCTCCTTGCTCTCTCACAGCCAAGGTTCCCCTTTTCCCAGCCTTTCCTTGCTTCCCATTACTACGTCTCTTCACAGAGTTCAATCTGATCAACCCACATCCACCCACAGGCTAGGTGGTCTTCCATCTCCAACCCCTCCACTCTCAGTCATTGTTTGGACACATTTAGGAACAGCATTTCCATTTACACAGAAACATTCAAAGCACTTCACTGATTAACTTTTCTGAGGGCTGAATTTTAACTACTGACCACCCATCATCCTAAATACCAAGGGCTGGTACAGCCTCAGATGAAAATCCTCCACCAGTGCTGCCTGAAGAACACCCAAAAATCTACATGAGCAGTTCAATTTTCAGCAATGTTAAACAGCTTAATTCTAAACAAAGGCAGCAGGTGCCATGGGAATTTAAATGCCTTAGAAATCTGACCACCTATATATACGTATAAACACGGATCTTAAAGCTTTACGCTAAAGAAAACACAAGCTGCTATTTGGGTCATTCCCTGCAAAGAAAACTCTTCATTTTATATTGCTTTACAATCTGGCCACGAGGAAAGCCTTACAAACTCATCACACGCAATCAGCTCAGCAACCGGCCATAATTTACAGTATTACGTACTTCTTCCATGAGTTTGGAAGTAACAACTCAGCACCAAAAGGCTTTTATCACCCGCAAAGAGACTTGAGCTCAAGCCCACCATAACAGCTGTTCAGTGTCACAGGTCAGAGACTTTGACATAGTGACTTATCCAAACCGTAAGATATCTTCCAGGTGCCACCAACACAGCACATCAGCAGGAAGCAGAAAAACCCTGGATAATTCATGTAACATTGCAGTAGGTTAACATCTCCTTGAAAACTATTTCAACATAGGTGGACAAAGCATCATCCTGCACCTAAATTTGTGCAGAAATATTTTTGGCCTCTCCGTGCAGTCGTCGTTTTAACACCAACTCTTTTTTGCAGTACACTCCTACAATGACCTAAACTAGCCAGTATGCCACCATGTATCGCTAAGGGGAGAGGAAAAACAAAACAAAAAAAAAACAAACCCAAAGAAACCCCCACAGTTTCCCGTAGTATCTATAGGAACTACGTAAACAAAGAATCTACTGGTTATAATAATTCCATTTTACTCTTACTAATATTTTTCTTGTATTTTAGTTCAGTCATAATAAAAAACCCCAGTCATTCTGGACAGCTGGGTTTACTTCAGTCCTTTTATACTAACGCACTGGCTCCTTAATTCTGGTCACAAGGCTTCATAGCTCTCGCTGGCATTCACCCCTTCTTCACGACGGTTCCAACTTGTGCTCTTCCTCTACTCTGACCTCCTCCTCTCCCTTCCCACCAGCAGCCCCCCACACTAATAAGCCTGTAAGACTCCATCCAGAGCCAAGGAGAAGTCTCATAACCACATTCCCAGTTCTGGAATGGCACGGGAAACTGGCATTAGCCATACCTAGAGCCAGCAAAGCTTACCAGCTCACATGCAAGGCAACTGGGAACCAGTGCTAAGTGGGACTGGCACACAAACTGTCTACAGGCCAGAAACAGATCCCCAAATTTCCACCATCTGTTTCTCCGCGCCCAGCAGATCTTGATCCAAGTTCTTTAAACCTTGTTTCCTTGCAGGTGGTTCCCTTCCCTCTCTGTCTCGGCAAAGTTTCCAGCAACCCAGGGTCAGAAAATATTCCAGATGTCAGAACTGCAGCATGATGAACATCTTCCATTCACAGATAAATCTCAACAAACAAGTTTAAGCTGAACTGCTCACAAGAATATCCAGTTAACACTCACTAGCCAAGCAGGTAGAACAGATTCTGGGACTGAATCATACTCCGCTACCTCGCGGTTATAGGAGCAAATACTACTACAAGTATTTCAGTGGCTGGCTGAGAACAGACCGAGCGGATAAGGCAGCAGGTACGTGGTGAGAGCCAGCCCCTGCACAACTGTGCAAGCATGCTTCAGAGAAACACGTATTCTGAGCAGCCCAAGCAGGTACTTCACCAAAATCTTCTTTTTGCAAACTGGTCCAGCAACAGTTATGACTGAAATGTATCTAATCAAATATGTATACCAGCAGACAGACGTTTTAAAACACTAAAACACAAATCCTTCATTCTGAGTAAGGAAATGGTCTCAGGTTATCAAATCCAGTGCTCTACGCAGAGAGAGCCTGAGGGAAGGGTCAGTTGTTCTTCCACTTCCCTCCTTTGGGCCACAACACCTCTGAGCTTCAGAAGCGTGTCATCTGCCGAGTGACTCAGCAGCCCCCTTGCTGAGGAGGACATATAGCAGGTAGAGCAGCAGGCGTGCCCATAAGCAGGTAGTCACTAGGAGCTGTGGAAATTCTGCATCTACATCCCTCATTACTGGACAAAGCTTCTGAGGAAGCCAAACTGACCAAGGCAGCAAGGTTTTGTTATTCTTCCCAAAACACAAAAGTTAAAACAGCACATTAAAAACTCAGCAACGCAATATCAAGGTATAAAATCCCAAAGACAGCAAGACAGTAGAACAATCACTGTCCTCATTCTTATTGTATTCTCCACATGCACTTATGCATGCATGCATGTAAATATTGATAACAGTCATCCACTGTCTCAGCCATTAAACACAAAGCTTAACACCAGGGCATGCAGCATGGGCCATTTCATGGTAACTCATAAGCTTAAGGTTTTGTGTTTGCCTGTCTCACGGTGACATTTGTATATCCTAACTATTCAAAATTGGTCTGTTCTATTGAATTTGTTTAAGTGACATCATATGTATGTTTCCTGCATTATCACCAACTAAAGCTTCTGGAGTCTATTCAGTAGTCAGAACAGATTAATTTTTAACCTGTAGAAATTTTGAAAACCATTTCTACTGCAAGTAGAGAACATGCAGACAGTCACTCACTGGTGAGACTGTCCACTCACAGTGGACAATACAGAGGTTTGAACTCGGGACTCGATGTGAATACTGTCTTCGATTTCTTTTGATCAAAGTGAATTTAAAGTAGTTCAAGACACGTGAAACTTTGATTTCTTAAAAGTCAAACAGTGGAACACCACCTAGTTTCAAACCAACCATCACATCCTCAACTTGAGGAATTAGTAATCAATTCTGAACATGGAACTTCACGTCTTCAGTACAGTTGTACGACTTGTCATCTGCATGTGAAAAGCCTGGAAGGTGAGCAGCATAACCATGGGTGGAAATGGTTACCCAAGGAACACTTAGACATCAACACAGAAGGTGCACACAGACTCATTAGCCACAAAGCACAGACAAGCCAGCAGATGAAACTAAAATTTGCTCTCCTAGCATAAGCTGAGCGCAGCTTCAAGGTCTTACCCCTGCTAGGCATCAACAGGCGCTTCTTCATGTTGCCTGATAGAGCACAAGTGAACAGAAAAGAGAAAAACATCACATCAGCAACCTGAACAGCAGCAGTTTGAAAAGTTCTTAATGTTAAACCACAAACAATAAGATATCAAATGTTTCTAATTATATTTCAGATAAGCCATATATAAAGTTAAAATTAAAGGTAAAAAAATAAGAAAGATGTTCTGTATCTCCCTCCCTGCTCAGAGTCACCATTAAACCACCTGTTTCTTTCCCCTGTTAAGGAGAACTACCTTCCATGTTCTCACTCCCATTAAGACCATTTGAACAGATCCTTTTATCCTCATCTGAGAGAAAGTATGCATTTTCTCTTCCCCAACACTCTCAGGCAAGACCAACTCTTCAGAATAGAGCCCTGGAGTCTGTGCCAGGAACACCCTGCGTCTATCTTCCACTTCAGACACCTTCCCCTTGCCTGTTATTCTTGAGGAGATGAAACCCAAACTCCACTGTACAGAGGTGCTGAGTGACAGGGCCAACAAAAGCGAATGCTCTGGTTCTGCGCAAGGCAGGAGCAGGTTTATGCCATGCCAGATCTGGCACGTCTGCCTCTCTCAATGGCATGCAGCCTCTGGTAGCTTTGCTGAAAGTCAGGCGATCCCCACACTATGAAGCCACCTGGGAACTGCACAGCTACTACCTAGAGGCTAAAAAAAGCTGTAAACCTCAAATGAAAAAACAAAACATCACTGGGAAAAGCTACTAAGGTTTTCTTCATATTACTCATCTAAACTGAAGTGAAGTTTCCCCTTCACTGTCCTGTTTGCAAGATTGGTAAAGCTAGGCAGAGTTCCACTCGCACAGTAGCTTTATGTGCATGCACCACCCAGCACACACCCCATGTCACACCCAGAAGGAGAAATGGGACACGTAACTTTTACAAAAGGAAAAAATTAACAAGACCACCGCCCCCCAAGAATAAGAAACTTTGAATTTATATAAAGGGCTATATTTTAAACAATCTCCTTGTATACTCAAAGGACAGAAGAAAAAGCCTATACAGACGATACGCATTTTGCGGAAAAATATTTACCATCCATTCCATTGTGTTGTTCATAACTTCTTTTTCCCAGGATAGTTGGGGACCCATTATTAATAACAGGTGTAAACTTAGCAGGAGTCAGATTGTTGAGAGAACTGGACAAGCTCTTTGCAGGATCTGGTTTCGGAGGACATGGATGAGACTCTGTTGTGAAATAGCAAGGGTTTTTTTTTTTATTAGTGAAGATACTGGAATTATAAATCAGAAAACCACCTGCAAACTTCCAAGGTGACCAAGTATACCTCCCCTTATATACAAACTATCTCAGTCAATAATTTTGACTGAAGGTTGCTTTTTATATAAAGCATTTTACGTATATTTAGGAATTCACCTCTACCTAAGATGTTAAAACCAATGTCATAATATTCACCATAACATGTCATTATCCTAAAATAAGAGTTGATAACAAAGCACTTTGTATCTATTTCCAAAACACTATTCTCTGACAATTAGAGATCATTTGGGGGCTGCTCTGTACTAAAAGCGTTTTTGGGTAGTCATGCAACACCCCTAAACTCCAGGGAAATTACAAATTTGCCAGTTTTGCAAGGTTTGTAAAGTAATATAATTTCTAAACTGGCCAAACAAGTGAGGATTGAAAGTATCACCATAAAGAACACACAGAGTCTGAATTTAAACTTCTGGCTGAGGCAGAGATCAAGCACACACTGTTCAACTGAAAAGATTTTGAGAAAGTTACAAGCAACAGCAAATGGGAGCTTCAACCAAATTTCTCTCTCACAGCCCCAACAGCCAAGTAACAAATAAGTTAATGTACACTGCGCACAACACCTCCAAAAATACATTCTCACCAGTCCATCAGCCTCCCTCCATTTCTTTTACTCTATTCTCCCAGCCCAACAGTCAAATGGAGACCCTGACACGGTGCTAATGAAATCTCAAAACCTACTGCTACGTTCTGTATGACTATTAAAAGTAGGATTTTATCCAACAGCAAAGCTTCTCCCTTTATTTGGTTGCACTATACATAACCAAAGGTTTCTCAATCTGTGTATCTCATTAGTATACAGTACAAGTACAACACTCAACAGAGAAGCAGTAAATATTTAATAAACCCTGAGCCTTACAATATTTAATCAACAAAAGTGTTCAAAGAAACATAAAATCAACTCCAGTGCTTCTTAGCAGAGTGAAAAGGCAATCAATTTCCTTGTTAATCTGGAAGGCTTCAAAGTACCGCTGTCCAAACTAGCTTTCTGTGGTTAGACTCACATTAGACTGCTGTAACAACCTGAGACATGTCTTCAGGGTATCTCCAGCAACCGGCAACACTAGGGAAAATGATTTTGCATTCATTTGTAGTCAGAGCTGGCATGTCACGTAGCTGGCCTCTTCCAGCACCTACAACTTACACAACATCCTGGACAGAGCTACTCAGTACCCTCCCTGAGATCAGCTGATGAGGTCCAAGTCCTCAAGAAAAACGTAAAAAAAAAAACCCCAAACTAAAAACCAAGAAGAAAGTAAAGAATGGAAATATAGTCCCCTTGCCTAGCTTAAGCACAGAACAGCAAGCAACTGATTTATAAGCTGTGGGACACAGCGCTGTCCTAAACCCAAGAGGCTTCTTGGAGCACCCAACTCTAGGAACTGCTTCCAGGCAGCCCAAAAATTGGAACAGTGGACTGACCAATTGTTCCCAAAATGTTATGTTCGTGCTTCCATTAGCAGATGGTAACTTGTCCCCACGTACATCGAAGGCCACGGCAAACACATCCCTCCCTTCACTTGAAAAAGTTTCTGATATAGCTCTGTGAACCCAGAGTGGACTGCTGAGCCACTAGGTCTGACAAATTAAGTAGGAAAAGGAAAAAGGACAAGTTCACGGGAGGGTTTTCGTGCTTTGTTTTTGGATCCAGAACTAGCATCTAAATCCAGAACCAAATGGAAAAAGAAACGGTTAGCAGAACTAGCTAGTAGGGTTTCTCGCTTGGTTGGGGGTTTTTGCGTTTGGTGTTTTTAATACCTAAATACCGCAGTACTGCTTCTAAAGGCTTTCGAACCACTTGCTTTAATAGCAATGGATTTTCTGATGCCTCAGGTAAACGTGCTGTGCCTGTAAAATAAAGAAAAGTAATTAGAGGGTAAAGACACTTAGATACTATAGCAAAACTAAATGAGTGTCCTGAAAGAGCTTTCCAATCAAAAGGAATTTTACAGATTGCAAGCATGTCTTGGCAACAGGACACAAATGCAGAATGCTAAATGTAATAGCAAACATGAATATTTTAAAACAAACAATTCATGAATTTTCAAAGTGATTTGTCTAGCCTACAATCAGTTAGAATGCTCTCCAAGTATCGCTAGATTTTGTGAAACCATTAGCTACATGCAAGAGAGCATCTCAAGAAGTTGCAACACAAATGTTATAGGAAAAGAATTTCAAAGGGCTCCTTTGCAAGTAGGTCCCAGCTGCATCACCACTCACATTCTGCTTTGATTGCTGCGCTGTTAATAGGCAGATAGGGATGTCTTGCAGCATGCCAAGGGCGCAAGATATCTCGACATAAACGTCTGGCAATTCTTGTCAGTTTTGTTGTATGGAGATAGAAAGCTTGTCGTGTCTTCATAGCAAACTTCGGGCTCCCACTGTTTCGTACTGGCACGCCATGAGGACTCTAAAAAGAAAGAAAAATAAATATGGTTTCTAAAAAGAATTATTAGAAAGTACGGTTTTAAAGAAGAGAAAGAATATAATACAAAATGACTTTCAATTACTGATTCCCAGACATAAGAATAGAAACAGTATTACAGATGAAAATATCTTCAGCCCAGCTATTCCCCATTTCCCAAATCTTACCCACCAACATTTGAAATTTTCTTCCAAAATATCTCAAAGGATAAAACAAAGGTAAACATTTTCTCTTCACAGATAAGTATTTATTTCTGTGCCTTCCCAAGTTTTGAAGTAGGGATCCAAAAGCCAGACCTAAAGAAGTTACGTGATGCTATCACATGATTTAGTGCTTACAGAGCCAACAGAAAGACTCTCAAACTTTGTGTGCTTAGAGTTACTCTGGATATACAATGCAAACTTCTTATAATGAAGTATATGTAAGAGAGAGAGGAAAATCAGAAAGCAGCTGTATAGCTAAAATATACAACACAAACTCACACCCCAAAGCAAACTTACAGCATTCAAAACATTTTTGTTTCAAAGTTGCACGAATTTCTGTTTTAATTCTTACTCTGAACTCAAGGAATGCATTTACAGAGTTGTCCAATATTCACTGCATGTAATAAAGAACAATACTGAAAGACATTTATCTACTACAGAGAGCAAAAGCAGTATCTTCATGAAAAGCAACTAAGTCAACAAATAAAATAATGAAAATAGTATCTTGCTATCTCAAACCTGCCCACAGTTCAAAAATAAGAGGAAATCTCTATTTGGGGAGAACAAGGCTTCCTCCTCTCTGACTATTTACATACTTTTTAATTAACAAACAAGAGGTATGAGGCTGATAAAACCTGGCAGTTATCTCAGCAATTAGGCAGCTTCACAGGGTAAACAGAAGCCTGGAAGGGACAGAGACTAGACAAAAGAAACAGAATAGAAAGGGAATGGTAGCAAGGTCTAGGAGAGAGGAAAGAAATTAATCTAAGACCAAAGTTCAGTGCGCGCTATTTTTCTGTCCCTGTGATGCAGCTACTTTTTACAATCAGCAAAATGTACGATGCCTCCAGACTGAACTTCCACCAAATTCAGAAAAATTCCGAGAATTTAGTTTTTTTAAATAAAAGGGGAAAAATTAAACAGAAGCAGCTGATACAATGCTTACTCAAACCTATCCAAAAAGAAGGAGGGTTAATTAAAAAATAGGATGAAGGAGAAAAACAAGATAAGTGATCTATAAAAAGCCACTAGCTATTTGGGGTATCTAATGTTGAATGTGCCTTGGGAAAGGGAACAGGTTTCAGGAAATAATGAATTCCTTTATGGGGAAGAAAAAAAAAAGTCCTCTTCCCCCTACAGCAAAAATCACGGAAACCGAATACCAGAAACATTTGCTGGCATTTCAGTTTTTTCCTTCTTCATTAAGTTATCCCATGCGTTTGATGGTTAGTTTGCTAAACAAATGTTGGGTTTTTTTTTCTCAGGGCAGTACTTGGCAACAAATTACTTATAGCCGAAGTTAACATGCCAGCTTCTGCAAGACATGAAATACCAAACCCAAGAACAACAACGGAGGCTGAAGGCATTCTTTTTGTTGTTAAATATTTAAGAATGTAGAACAATTATTTAGATATCATGGCATCTAGCTTTCCAGGCAAGAGCAGAGAGCAGTCTGCTTTGAAGATACCTACCAAATTATTGCGGTTTGGTCCTGGTCTCTCCCCATCTAACCGTGTTGGCATTTTCAAGCCACCGTATTTCTTCCAGTATGTCCAACAGGATGCACAGAGGCGACACTGCATGTTAGGGGGACCCCAAGAATACCACTGGTAAGACTGTGTGGCTAGAGATAACAAAGGTGGAAATTATATATATCCTCAAACAGGATCACTTTTCAGAGCTTATTCTCTTTAGAACCATCACAAAAGAAAACCCACACAAAGACAATGCAAAGCTCAAACAGATCTTCATAGAAACCTGATGACTTCACTGTCATCCCCACTGTTACATATACTTGTGATTTCAGCAACACTAATTACACATATAAGACCTTTTTAAAATATGAACAGAAAAAACAACTAGTAGCATGGGAAAGTTTCCTGCCAATGAAAAAAACTCTCATTTTGCAAGACAGGTAAATAACAATTTCTGCAGACCATGAGAAAGGGAGGGGAGATTGTCCTCAGGAACTCCCCATACATTAGTTTTACAACTAGAGAACGTAAGATAAATCTGTGACTTGACTTCTTGCAGAGTCCCACACTCGAGCATCTCTAAAGGCTTCCCATAAAGGAAGACAACTATTAGAACTCAGTATATTAATACCAGGCAGCAGATCAAACACAAAGATATCACATATTCTGAAATCTACTAAAAAAACTATGAAAAAATTGTCAATTTCACACCTCCATAATTAAAGTCTTTGCTCAATAGCTACTTGCAATTGTGTATGACATTTACTAACTCCCCCTTATGTAGTTCATAATAGTATTTACCAATATAACACCAAAAAAAAACCCAAACCCACCCGCTTTGCTTAAATGATGCTATATCCAATTCTGTCCCCCCACCCTTCCAAAGCGTTCTCTCCCACCTCCCCACCACAACACAGCTTTTACTTTCCTGTTTGCAACACAGCACTCGCGCTCTGTGCACAACTGCCATACTGGTATGTCACTTACTATAACAGCTTTCACAGGCCCGTCCTGCTCCCGTGTTCTGCGCCTGTACTCCAGTACCATTTACCACTCCTGGTTTGACATTATTTACATTGATCTGGTTGGGGTTTGGCTTGTTACTTAAAACACAAAGCAAAAAGGAGGACAAACATTAATTGAGGCATGCAATTTCCTATGTGACTTAAAAAAATAGGGCCCAAAATGTTTGAAGACGTAAATTTTGTTTGTGTGCCTTCCAGAACAAGCCGTACTTACCAGCAATCTGACTTCCATGAACATACTGCCTCCGATAATATTTAAATAATGCCGATAATAAAAATAACTATAATAATAATAATGATTAGATACCATTTTCAAGAGTCCAAAACCATTTAAATACAATAAACCAGTGAGGTCTGGTAGGTATTGTACTCACTGTCCCAGACATTCTAATCTAGGCAACAAAAAGATCTTATCTACAGATCTCTCTCCGTCCTCAACATGAGTGATATTTTAATTCTACTTGAATCTCTAAAAAGAAACCTGGGGGAAGGAGCAGCAGAGGTAGATGGAGAAGGATCAACCTCTGCCTTATTCAGGGAAAGATAACCCTACACTGCAGTCACAAATATTTCCACATTGTCTTACTGCAAAGGTTTGCATCACGCAGACACCATTCACACAAGCTCACCCGACACATCAAACAAAATCTTTGCACATGGCGTATACGCAGAGATATTAAGGAATATGAGCCTTCTGGCAAGTCTTAAACGATGGTCTGCACTTTTCTAAAAAGCATTTAGGTTTCTACTAAATGGAAAAAGTCTGAAAGCTTCACTTCCGCAGAGCAAGAAATGCATTGACAGCTGTCACTAATACATTCTAATATAACGACGTCTGAATCACCCCAGCTCATCTCTATACTCCCTAAAAAATGTTGACTCGGGGTGGGGGGGGAGGGGAGCTACTGGCAGGAGCTGAGAACGGAAGGGCAAACAAAACCTTGGCATAGAGAGCAGTATGGAATAGTACAAAATCTCTGCAGAGGAAGAGATGTCAGAGGGGGAAAAGGAGGCATTCAAAAAAACCCTTGGCATAGGAGGGAACAAGGACAGAGAACTGATATTGCAGGGACAGGACTTCTGGGGAATAGGTGAAGATGGGAGTAATCACACAAGAAGCTCCAGAGAAGAACACACAAGGAGCTTATAAAACACACAAGGACTCCCAGGTGCCGTTAGGAGCTCAGCTTCTAGAAGCAACAAAAAGCAGGCAGCCTTTGGTGCCAACTTCCAAACATAAGCCCAAATTGTAGTGCGGATTACATTTCCCTCATATTCCCTTACCTGAAGACCATAGGGAGTGGGCATAACCTTTTATTTCCAACTAATAAACCCATGATTTGGAACCCACTTATTCAAGCAGAAATATCTTAAAATGGCTTTCTGAAAACACATTTTCTTGCACATCAGTCGCACACTGACACAGGAATCACAGCGATTTCAGTGACCCAGAGTACTTATTACTTTTCACCCTGGCTAGCACTGCAACAACAGCATTGTGGGAATATGGCCAAATTAATTTCTTTCTAATGGAGCATCAATATTAGGTTTCACATTCTCCGCAATGACCCCTGAAAGCAAAGGAGTTCCAGGTGACTGAATTCTGAAGACAACTGGTCCTTGCAGCTCCAGAGCAAACCCAAATGCTACTGGAAAGCTTACACTGCCCTGGAAGCCAGAAGGTCATCCTTCTCTCCCCATCTGAAAATGTTTGATCAGGTACTGAGATAGAGAGCTCAGTAAAGCTCCATTTCTATAGAGACAAAATAAATTTGGCTGTGAATGACCTACAAGGACCACACACACGTTGCATAAGGAGGTAAGACAGTATTTGCCCAGTCTCAGAAAAACTTCAGATAGTGTTCTGATGGTGCTCCTCACTGTAAAGTTCAGGGCCTTTCTGCAGAAGAGAAAGCTTAGGAGGCTACATGGCACTGTAAATAGTGCGCTCCTTCAGTACACTGAGGAGCCTGTACACAGCCCAAAAGAAGCAGGGAAGAGAAAATAATAAAGGTACTTAGATTAAGAAGCCCGATTAGATTTTCTTCTCCTTTTGCTTATTAATTTGCCCGGCTCTGACAAGGATTAAAGTGTTTCGGGGTGCTTATCAGAATGGCACGAAGTTCTGACACCACAGATGGCAGGAGATCTGCAGACACATTTAACAAAGGAAAAGTTGAAAGAGGGTGCATTCATGCTACCCAGCATTTTCTCTGGGCTGTCACTATAGTAACCTGCTGCAAAAGAACTTTTGCCAATGATTCACTAGCAAACTCCATGTGCAAACATTACCAAGATGCTGTAAAACAAACAGTCCTCACAGATGCACGCTGTTACAAGCAGTGTTGCTCAATAGACAGAGCAAAAGACTGAAGCAAAGAAAACTAAGGTTCCACTCCAGGTCTTACGGCTCAACATCAGACACGTTGCTTTCCTTCTAGACATTTATTTATCCTCTGAAAAATGCAGTAAAGGAGTCTTTAATCCATCAGTAAAGCACACAAAAAGGTTTTGGGGTTTGCGAGCAGCATGGCGGGAAGCTCTGATGTGTCTGGTTGTAAACGGTAAGCTGAGAACAAGACTGCACTCATTGGCATGCACATCCAAAGTACTAAGATCATGTGCAAAGGAGGGCAATGGCCTGACTCCCCTGTCCTCTTTACAACCCTCATCAAACTTGTATTTCAAGCACAAGTGAAAGGGATGTACGGGTGAGAGCTGATCACCAAATCACACTGATCACCAACTTGTCACATTGTAGTTGTGGCAATAACTTCACTTCAGGATTTTGGAACAGTACAATTAATGTAGCTGCTACACAGCACCAGAAAGCGTGCCGCTCCGAAGCTAAGAGCAAGTTTCACAGGGGCAGTAACAATAAAATTTAGGCAGCTAATGTCTTCATCATATGAGAAGCAAAAAGCTCTTAATTGTTGATGAGATGTTAATTAAACTTGTTTGATATTACCAAAGCCTGCTACAGCTATTAAAAAGAGAATTAGATGAATAACTGGATGAATCATTAGGCAATTAATGAAGCTGAAGTGAAAGATGCAAATAAGGTAGTGAGAATACTGATGGCGCGGTAAACTATCATTTCCAGTTCTTAATCAGGAATGGAAGTCTTTTAAATGGGTTTCAATTGTGCTTGAGCAGTCAGTTATACTAGAACAGGGATCACGAAGTGCAGATGCCTGGGCTGTATTCTGCAGGAGATTAGTCTCAACTAAAGAGATTAAGGTGATCAAGCACATGCAGAAAGAAGGCACTGGAAGCCAGCCATCATGGACTGAAGCCCCTGCCCCAAAAAAACCAACCTGAAGATAACCCTGAGCCATGCAGAACACTGAAATCCCTTCACTATGTGACTAACAAGCATTTGACCCACAGCATAGTGGTAAAATTTTAGTTAAAAATAACTATAAACTTAATACCATCAGTGAACGTTTCCTGTTATTCAGGAAACCATGGTGGTGCTAGATGCAACAGAACAACTAAGAAATAAAGCCTCAGAAATAAGAACAACTTTTAATCCTTTGTAAGGAACATTTATGCCACCTACCTCTAGGCATCTAATGCAAGTGTCTGGATTCCTCATCCAGACAACAGAGAGGTGAGCTCTTATCACAACTCTTCGGGCTACTGCAAATATCCACTTTTAAGAACAGGTCTAATGACTTATAAACAATGCCTTTTGAAAATGAGGAGCTTTCTCCAACAGAATGCTGGAGATCACCATTTTAACAAGTAGAGCTACAAAAGAAAGAATAGCATTACACTTTTAATTTCTCCATGCTACAATGGACCTCTGCACAATTTAACAGTGAAGAAGAGAGTCTTGTTCCTCCAGCACAGGACAACTAAGAAACAGAAAAAGGAACTATCTTCAGCTTGTTAAGCAGCCGCCCCTTGTAGTCATCCAAAGCTTTGGCCTATTCCTCCAGTTTCCCTATTAGCTTAAAAAAAGAGGCAAGGTAGGGAGAATAGTATTTCCTTACTTTATAAGTGTTTGTGATGCAGCATTTGCAGCTTTAAAAGTGCTTTGAGATTCTCAGATAAAATACTGTAAGTAGAATGTATTCATTTACATTTACAGATGTAAATTTAAAAGTTACATTTCGGAGACTGGGGACTGTACAGAGCACGTCATTCTTCCCTTTCTGTTCTTACCCCTTCTGGTATCACTTAGATGAAAGCAAAAGAGAGAAAAGCCACACAAATTGTACATCTCAGCCTTCATGATTTGCAGATAATCTAATCCCAAAAAGCACCAGCTATACAACCAGACTGTCATCAAAAAGAAGCAAGTAACTAGTACTTATGATGCCCGTAAGATTAGTAAAACCAGAATATGACTTCCACAACAGCCTGAAGAGTATGTTTGGGTACACGCTAGACGAAAGAGACTGAGAGTACATCTGCAACAAGAAAGGTCTCTGAGCCCTGCGTTCACACTGGCGGATGGATGGCAGGATGAATTGTGTAAGAACATGGAATCTCTTTGTGTATTCAGGCATCTGCTACTGCTTTATTTAACACCACTTCCACTGACAGAGAAATTGCTACAGAAAACAATAAAAGACTTTTTTCAGTATTTGCCGAATGCAGAATTCAACTGATTTTATACTTTTTCCTTTCACCAGCAAAGCACATTAGCACTTTTCAACCTAAGAGACGCATAACAAAGCCATCCATGCAAACATTTGCTTCAGTCACATCAACTACAGATGTCTGTTCCAAAACCAGGGTTGTTCTTGGAAGGAGCACAGAAATGTTTGTCTAGTATCTAGGACAGAAATGTTTTTCTGGTATCTAGCATGTTGGTTTAGGACTTGATAACCTCACACCAATTACCTGCATGTTTCAGTTACCCACATCATAAATTTGGGGCACAGTCTTAAGTGAAAAAATATCAACTCTAAAGTTTCACGTAGAGCTGTTATTTTTCACTGTATAGTATGTATATGACATGAGAAATAACCTTTGAAGGCTGCCTCCTATTGTTTTTCTTATTATTTTCCTCCCTTCTCCCTAGATTTTCCTATTAACATCACAGAAACAAACCAGAGTTCTATCAGTGGAAGACAGCCAGAGACAAAAAAAAAAATAATTGTTTGAGTCTGATATCTTTCTGGGTCTCTCTTTGCAAACAATTTTACACCAGTTATTGTTAGAATAGGTTTCATTAAATCAGCTGATACGCTTCTGCATAGGTCTTGTGACAGCCTACATCAAGTAATTTATTTTTGAGGTGACAAGTGGATCGTTATGGTTCAAGCCTCAAAACAGGAATGAGCGCAGTAACACGATAAGGACAAATCAATAACATTGATATTTAGATCCCTACACCATGTATTGCTCCTACAAGCCAAGAATATAGTCTTCTTCTAGGTCACAAGATAATGTAGATGTGATATACTCCCTATGTGACAGACCTTGTACTGAAACTTCAGTACAAATAATAAAAAAAAATCTTAGAAAAACTTAATTGTTGCCATATTTGGAGGTATTAATAGCAAAAAAAGCAGCATAAGCATTCAAGTAGGATTAAATAAGTCATGTACGCAATTGCTACTTTTCCTGATACACATGAAACTATATTGAAGGAGGAAAACTTTACACTCATTTTACCAATTAAACAATATGTAAGTTAAGGTATAACACTCACAAAATCAACCGTGACTGGAAATCAAAGCCAGAGATAAAAATAGCAACCACACATGTAGAGACAGAAGTCTTTTACTGAAGTAGAGAGGTAAGTCGCTGATTTGATTATATTCTCTAGATAGCAACAAGAATTATCTTGCTGAGATACAGCGTTGAGGGATAAGATATCACTCCAGACAGCCATTATCAAATGAGCACCATAACCTTTCAAATACAAAGCCCTACCTACATACATTATAATCCAAGAGCAACAGCAAGACTAAGAGGCTCTCTCGTCTGCAATATCCTTTTGCATCCACAGTCTAAATTACATTGGCTTTTGCTTTACAAGCTTATCACATTATGAATTCATGTTTAATTTGATGTCCAGTGTCCCCCTGCAGAGCAATACCATCCACAAAAAGCAATACTGTTGAAAAATTGCATGACAAGAAATATATTTGGTTTCACTCTGAATATGACATCTAATTTTTAGTAAATTCACCTGAGAGGTATCAACATATTTCCAAGTAAAAAAGAAATCAGGGATCCTCTATCTTCACAAGAAATAAGGGACTGTCTTGCAAGCTAAATATGTAAAACTTTCTTTTGCCTTAAGTAACAGAACCCATGGTAGAAGTTCATAAATATTTGAAAGGAGACAGCATAAAAGACTAAAGTAGTTATTTGGGATAATACACAAGGGAACGTATCTGGGACTGAAAGTTGAAAAGAGAAAGGACAGGGGAGACAAAGTTCTACACTATAACAACTGTTCACTAGGTTATGCAGAGGAAATGTAAGAGAAGAAACACATTTTACTAAGAATTTATATATATATTTACATTTTTATACATATTATATACCATTATATATTAATTGTAATGTAGATCTGTATATAAACATATATATCTAAATGACATGAGGAAACAACCACACATTGGTGAGCCACTGATGACAAAAATTAATAAAAACGTATAATATTGAGTAGCTAATTAGCTACCCTTTTGTTCACGACTGTGCTGACCTGCTACCAAGTCCCCAACTCCCAGCCCGTATAAAAATAAAAATTAGAAGATAAGTAACGGTCACTTCAGGATGGGAACATTATACAGGTTGAAGGAAATGAGCAACATGACAGCACAGCATCCTAACCAGGAAAGCCCCAAAGGGAAAGTCCTCCCATGGAGGAAATACCCTGTGTTCCAGAAGTGGAAGGTCAGCGTGTGGGAACAGCTTTGTCTTTTACACACTCACAAGCAGCAGCACAGGCATACTGGGAGGAGTGCTGCTTTGTTCTAGCCAGTGTTGAACTACTAAAGCTATCGTGTTGTCTTCCACAAGGCTCCTAGTTGTTTATTAGCATCAGGGTGGTTAGCATTAACTCAGATAAAATACAAAGGAATTCAAGCCTATTCAAGCATCAGCAGAAGGTTCATTAAATTGGTAACCTAATTTAATAGTTCTCTGACATGTTTGTTCAACTATGTCTCTCATTATGTAATTAAAGCAAATACATAATACTTGCAGGCCATGGAAGATGCTACATGAGACCCTCTACGATGAAATAGAAAACAAAACACAAAGATACTTACTAGTTGGGTATATACACTTGTTTTAGCTTGCTTTCCGCTTCTGCTGCTTTCAATCGTTTCTTTAAAAAAAGAAAAGGAAAACAAAAAGTTAGCATAAAAAGAAAATAAAGACTATTTCACCTGGGAGTCAAGTAATACATCTGTAAAAACTTTAGCACTTACTAACAAACAATGAAGTTTTCCTTTCACTGAGCAGCTACCACAAAATTCTTTTCCAATAGGAAAATATCCACTGAAAACAATTGCGGGCATCAAATGACTATGTACACAGCTTTTCAAAAAAGCCAACGAGATGACAATCTACCATTTATAAGGACAAACTTTTCATTCCCGTTCACTTGAATACAAATTAATGCATTGTTCCTCCCACAACTCTTTTTTATATTTTTTTTTCCTGCAGAGGAAGAGCTGACATACTAGTTTGTGTTTGTTCTCCATGATAATATTCACCAACTGGACAATAACAGGCATAGTAGCACACCTTCTCCATCATATTTCCTTAACAGCTGAACCAATTCAAAGAGTTTGATGGAAGACTTTTTTGTTGATAGTCCTCACTGTTGAAGACTGAGTGACACAGGAGATTTAACTTTAAAAGTTAAAAAGGCCAAGAGCTCAACTCAAAACTGATGCAGAATTATCCAATAGATTTTTTAGTTATAGTATATCATCACTTCTGACGAAACATGAGCCACGGGCAACCTGCACATTTGCACTTCCTAAGGGTGAGAAGCTCTAGGTACACAGGCACTACGCATTTGTCCTGCTTTGAGACAAAAAGGAAATAAACCCCAGGCACCTGCACAAATGTGAGGGGACAGGCAGAAAAGACCATCATGGGGGTAAAAAAAGGCAGAAGCTAAATAGACCAAACAACCAGTCCCTAACAAAAAACACCATTGCCAGGAGATATTAAGGAACATAAGAGATGCATAAAAAACATAGAAGCAGACTTTCAGAGCATGGGGACACATGATTAGAAGTACACACCATTTACCTCTTTACATGGCCCTACTTCAGTAAAACCATCCGATAACTTCTGTTCGCATTTCTGGAGTAAATGGATTAGACAGAGGATCCCTTCAATGGGATATATGGAGTAAATTCCCCCAGAATAGCACTACTGCTTTCTTCTGTTCAGCTATAGCTGTGAACTTGCTGATAGCCCCCCAGAACGTGGCAGAGGTAGGCAATTCGCATGAGCTTTACTAACTGGCCAAGAATTCCTTTTATAACTCAAACCTTCACACCATTTAAAAAGTAAAAGAGACATTCTGAGGTTCACGTTTTCTCTTTATGACATAAGCTAAATTAATTCAGGGTGAACCTCTGGAGGCCTCTAGTCCAACCTCCTGCTCAAAGCTGGGCCTGAGCTCTTTAACCTCCATGTCAGTAACAGCGGTCTGCATAAAACCACAACAATGTTTTCCAGACAAACCAGCAGCCCGGTGATACTCTAGACAAACAGATTAGCTTAACATTTTCTGTGCAGCAGCCTGAAGGCACAGTCTAGGAAAGTAATTGTAAAGCTAAAGTCAGCATCTTCATAGACACAGGAAGCACCAGAAAATGTAATAAAATTGAAGAGTGTGTCACTGAGGAACTGGACAAACATAAAAATCCTTTTTACAGGGACATGATGGACACACACAGAAACAATGACGTAAAAGTTTCCCGAGAGCATAAAGCTCGCTTTGATCAGAGGGACAGTCTTAAGCAACCGTTTTCCATTTGACAGCCTGACAGTTCCTTGCCAAAGCTCTCTAGGTTACTAAAGAATTCCCCTTTTCCCTTTCCCTGCAAATAAAAGTCAATCTATCTTCAAAAACCAAACAATGAAGTTGTCAGACAAAAGAACAAGGACTGAGAAAACAGAACTTCTGAATGTTATCCCAAGACTATGGGTACACCTTCAGAGAGCTGCATCCAAAAACTGACTTCTTTCTGCTGGTGTAGGCAAGTTTCCCAGATTGCTTCTGTTAAAGTTCGTTGAGGACAAGGACAGCTACCTTGAAACTGTCCTCAAGAAAACCCAAATGAAGACTTCCTGGAGACAATCCTTATCAATCCTACAGACTTGGAGGAATCAATAATACACTTTTTGCTGGCAATCAGGGATGTAACTAAAGAGGTTCTCCCTCTGAATACAAACCACAAATTCAAAGTTGAACATTTTCCAAACACCCTGCCCAAGTCTTTTTATATGCAAAACCAAAGCATCCAATGATGGGCCTCAAAAAGTGCTATTACAATGGTTCTCCAACAGCACCAGCATCCCCTCTATCTTCCAGAGAGACACTACCCCAAAAAAAAGTCATCCTTCAACAAAATGCCCACTCTCAGGTGCATTTCTGCTCATGAACTGAAGGCTGTTCCACCCAGAGCTTGGACTGAAAAACAGGTCTTCTTTCCCCAGGCACCGACTACCATGGGCAGTTATGTCAGCAGACGACCCATCACAGAGCTCATACTCTCCGCAGGAATTACAAAGAAGTCCAACATCAGATACTGACAAGCAGCTTAAAATATTGCTTGATGAACTTTGTACAAGAATCGTATTTCCTTCAGACCTAAGCAGGAAATTCAGGGAGCTTCCACTGGCAGAGAACTTTTTTTTTTCTAAATTTCCACTAGATTTCTATATTGGGGAGGGGGAGAAGGAAAGCTGCAGTTTTCTTGACAAAAGCTCCCAAGGGGACTATCTAGAGTCATTATATGACGACAGTTTTGGAATTCTATGAATGGGTAAAGCTTCATGCAAGCACAATGCGTGACCAGCAGCTGAAATATTCTACTATCCACAATGTAAAGTCATTTGCCTTGGGAACAAGGCAACATTAAGCAACGTTTTAGTAAACTGGTGATGAATGTTAGCCTCGCACCACATATTTTTTGTGACTGATGACTATGGTGCGAGCTCTGAGCCAACAACTGCCATAAGTCACCTGAACCAAGCAATACCATTCTCTCCTACAGCTGCCTGGGGATCAGCACAGAGCACGACATACAGCATACATATACCTTTATAACAAACTAGTATACCCAGAAAACTGAAGGTTTTCAGAAGGTACCACAATGTACTGGATAAGAAGAGGTTGGTTTTGCACTAAGTACTTGCGGCTGTGGACAATCGATAGACCAGATATGATGAGTTTCCTATTTTCTGACAGTGACTGATACCAGAAGGTACAAAAGAAAGGTGCCTGAAACGTAGTCATGAGCAATTTCAGAATAATCCCTTCACAGAGAAAGTGCTTTGCTAGGTCCTTTGCCAGTTATTAATTGATTTGTGCCTGAAGCGTATTTATGCTATAAATTCTTAATGTTGTCTGATGTAGTTATGAATGTCCTCATCCACAAAACAAACCCTGAACATTTGTAACTTTTTCTAGTAGTTTCGTCTAAATGAAACCTTTTGTCTTTGAGTTATTTATATATGCACATCTTAAGTATATCCTCTTATTTACCTCATCATATTTTCCCCATCTATAAAAGGGAGATGTTATCAACTTGTCTATCCCACAGGGACCAAGGGATTAAACTACTAAGCACTGTACGTTTGAGTCAGTGCAAACATCTGTCCTTTATACAGCCACTCCCTAGATCTGACATCTTTCCTTCTACACACTGTGCTCGAAAGTTCTGTAATACGTGACGTATCAGAGCTAATGTTTGTGGTCATTTTCTAAAAAGGGAACATTTATAAAGAGAAAATAAAAGAAGAAATCCAGGAATGCAGGCGATATTTCAGGGTCCATAATGCAAGAGTCAAGTTGGTAGACAGCACGGGGATGCCTCAAACATCCTCAAATATTAAGCCTTTTTTAGTTGATGACGGCGAAGATAGTCTCTAAATCGCTTTTTCTGGATTTAGAGAACTTTCACACTGTTTATTCTTTTTCAAAACTCTGAACTCACAAGTGTTGCTGGTAGGCAGAGGAGGGCAGGGATGGAACAGAAAAGGTAATTAGTCTGTGGTGCGTTTGGGAGAAGTATTTCCAGCTGCTTAGGCTCCAGCAACACATCTCAGCATTGATGTGTGGTACCTACAGTCTCTGTCACTTGCTTGCCAAAACTGCCATAGTTCCACGTTACTGTAGGCTTAACAGGAGGTGTTTTGGGATAAAGTGTCCTCCATATGCGGAAAAACATTTCTTTGATGTTCTACTTTGCTAGCGCACAGTACTTTATGAAGGCTAGTACTTTAAGATGTCACTCTCAGCTCTTGGCTAGCTACAAAGAAGGTTTGCTTACCTTAATAAAGATGCTTTCTATCTACACCAAGATTTACCCAGAGCTCCCTCCCTCATGTAGTCACATATAATGGCACTTCCACTTTCTCTGGTATCTTCTCAACACTGTGCATACCCTAAAAACTATTTTCCCTGTCTCTTCCTCCTACGCTTTTCTAATGGCACTAACAAATAGAACAGTAGAAATTCATAATATTTGATCTTCCTCTTGAAGTTACATGCTCCTCAAGCACAAAGAAAAATGCAAAAAAAGAAATTAAAGCCTTCAACTTCCAGAAAGCACATGACTAATTCAGTCATCTGCCACTGCCATGTCCTAGGCTCTTCTCAACTGCATCTCAACAGTTGAAAAGTGTTATGTTTTAAAGTTTTCAGGACCTCCTCTCATGATATGCAAAACTGCAGAAGCATTTAAAGATTCTAAAAAAAAATAACCACCCTGGAATTCACAACTACGTGAGAACTCAACCTTTATTTTGAATGAAAACATAGGCATACCCAAACTTTACATCAACTCTTGAAGACTGGGGGAAGCCACCAAAAAGCAGTTACTCAGTGGGTGCCATTTCAAACCTTTCTGAATCAGAAATATATCCTCTTGTGAACTGACACAGGAAATCTGTCTCAGGAAAAGGATGCATTCAAAGGAGATGCAGAACATTGAATTTGGAATGCATCTCCCTCTTCTTCTTCAGGACAACTCTGAAAGGGTGGTTTTGACAGGAAAACTCTTGGGATCGCTTTGGACAGACATTCAGGAACCCACATCAGACCACAAATTCCATGCTGATGTTGCAGTAGAATAAGTACTTCTAGCAGTTCTGTTCTTGGAGGGTCAATCCTTCTCGTGAAGTGATTGGACACCTAATTGCACTGGTAACTTTCAAAAGCATGATATAGCTGAAGCCAAATAAAAATTACTGGATAAGAGATCCAAAACAAGTCAATTTGCATGTATCTCAATCACTGTATCCTACTCACAAGACAAGGAAGTGCTGTATTAACCCTTTCGATCTTAGGTATACCATGCATTGTTCAGTTCTGAGAAAGGGTCTTCAACTGAAGTCAACTGAAAATTCAGCTTCCTCAATGGCAAGAAACAGATGGATTCTGCTTCAGCATTATGACAGTGCTTTCTCGCTCCAAGAAAGTCTCAAAGGGAATTCAGAAGGATGTAAACAGTTCCCAACTAACTGTTTTTCATCAAAGCAAGCAATTTGCTGATGACAGAAAACTTCATTACTATATTGTGTAAATCACAGAAACCGTTTAAATCAATGTTTTAAAGTTCATTCAGCCAAAGATTCTACAAGAATGAGCAAGTTATCAATAATTTTTTGAAGACAATAACATAAAGCCTTGGAATATAATTTAATCATCCCCTTGGAAGGAGGGCATGTGAAAGTGAAACAACTCAGGACACACACTTTTCATATCCTTACTTAGCACATTTTCAACATTTCATGTACAAAAATGCTGTTAGCCCCAGAGCCATTTTGTGGTATTAGACTAAGGGAAGAATCTACACAGTGAAAACACGATGAAGAAACAGATGGGAAAAGTGGTGAGGGATGTGCCTTGCCAAAGACTTTGCAAACATCAAGTAAAATATAAATGTAATACACCATTATTTCAACTACAACTTCCTATGCTTTCTTTGTGGTTATATATAGATAGCTCTCCCAGGCTTTTTATAAATGTTTAATAGTGTTATTTGCTTGTACAAGCTGGGAATTTGAGATGAGGTCTTCAGCTAAGTTCAGACTTAATTGATGTGATATCTCTGTACTGCAATTGCTACCTGTTTGGCTTATATTCATACTGTCTCTTAAGTGCAGTGCCTCTAATTGGAAGTTTTCCCCAAATCCCACTCCCTGGTACACTGCTGAGCAGCACATGTAAGGTACAGTATAACCTTCATAGAAAACCCACTGCATAGGAATATAGCAAAACAGTACAAGAAACTGTAGGTTTGCGGGTTTTTTTTAATTGCTGCAAGAACAAATAATCGAAGTCTTCAACGCAATTATCCCCTGTACAATTTTGTCTATGTAATAAGAAAGTTCAAGAAAGTGGAAAAAGCAAAAGAATGTAACTTCACAGTTACACAGTTTCTCCAGTCATTTTTCCTTCCCAGCACATAGGCCCAAAAGCAGATGCCTGGGACACGATTCTGATGTGTCTCCTATGGTATCCAAGAGTGAACACCAATGGAACTGGTCCCTACCCCTTGTTTCCACCGCCACTGTTACATATCTCAAGATGGGCAGAAACAGAACTTCACCATTGCAAATGTATCGTGGACTTTCTGAGCAGTATAGAGACGCTTTTTGGTTTAATCTTTCCCAAGAATTCCTACTACTGTTTGCGGTTCTGACTGCACAGAGGTGACATTTTCATGCAACAGCCTAAGATTCTAGTTTTCGCTGACTGATAAAATAACTTTCCTCGCATTTTCTGATACCTACTATATTGCTAGATGGATTTTTATCACTAAAAGAAGTGAGGTGAGATAACAGATGCAGGGAAGATGATAAACGGATTCCTCTCGGTGCAAATACTGAGCGCAGTACAGGCTGAGTACACTCAGCTATCATCTCCTAAACAGCTGTATTCAGACAGTATAGCAGTACTCAGTATATCAATGATACACACAGTTCAATGGGGAAGGAAAGACCATGACCTCATTTCTCCAGCACCTTTTTTCCCCACTGTGCCAGCTTCCATCACCATTCCACTTTCCTACCATCCATTTCCTTACCAGAAGGAAGAGTTTTGATCAAAGAATGAACTTGGGGAAACATTGTAATGAGGACGCGGTTAATATCTTTTTAAAAAGTAATACAGAATTGATGCAAAAAAGAGTTCTCATTTATCCTGAGGATCCCTCTAATTTAAACAGTGTTCTGTACAGAAAGAAAATGGTAAAAATCACATTACAGACCAAGGTGCTCAAATATAGCACATGCCAAATATTGGTCAATGCCTCAGGCATCTGGTCTTTATCCCAGGCTGAATTTCCAATGAAGCAAGTTAAGGCAGGACATTTTTATAACTCCACTTTTTCTAACACTTCAAATAGATGCCTAAACATAGTACTGATAATTATCATGAAAAATCCATTATATATTTCTCCCTTCTTTTAATTAATTTTTCCATTAAATATTATAAGTAGTTTTCAGTAACTGATACTCTGCAACATTTTGCATGCTGCTTGCATTCTGCTTTCTTCATTTAAGGGACCAAGCAGCCTTCATATTTAAACAAGTAGAGATAAAAATGATTGTAAACAGTAGTCAAAGTTGATTCTCAAGTATAACGAGTCTGGGAATTTGAGCCATCAACGCTTCCCAGACAAACACTTTCCTCGCAGTGCTTACATGAGGGAGACTCCATGCATGTGCAATCGAAGTCACGGGCAGGCAGATAGAGGTGGAGAATTAGCATGGGTGCCTGCTGTACAGCAACTGCCCACCCTGCCATAAAAGTCAAAACTGAAGTCAAGGCTGACCTTGAACTCTACAGGTAGAAATTAGTCCCTTCCTCAAACTGATGAGTTCCAAAACAGACATGTGAAAGCTCCAAACAAATAAAATAGCAGCAAACATGAAAACAAAGCACAAATGCCAATGCTACGTTTGTATCTACGGAATGGCTGATGAGTTTAGTGACGAGAGATTTTTTGGTGCTTCAGATCGTTACAGAACCCACCTATTGGAAAGGCTGAACCCCAAGAGGGAGAATAAAGCAACAATGCTTGGTTTCAAAGGGGAAAAAAAAGACCTTCTGTTTGAATCAAAGAGGTGATTTGGACTCTCTTACCTGCTGAACGTATCTGTCTGTAGTTTTCCACATATAGTAATATTCTATTATGCTTGTTAAGGACTTCCATGGGAGCTAGGGACATAAAGGAAAAGCACCAGTCATTGCAGGGAGCTGGCACACAGCCTCACTGAAATTCACAGGATTCCTCTGACAGACAGTTTATAGGAGGGTTAGTACTTGCAAGACTCTGCTAACAAAGAGAGATAGTCAGTGTCTGAATCTCCTAAGGCCATTAGATGCACACGGAATCCACGTTAAATTAAATGCCCCTTCAAAAATTAGTCCTTTCAGTGTAGAAGTAGAGCAGGTTACAGGTAAGTCTTCATGGCGCATTGGCTCCACAGTAAACCATCCAAGATGGGGACAATGCGGAAGGGAATCCACTGGCTCAGACCCTCTCTGCTTGAGCAGCGAAGACTTGAGCAAGAGTCACGACGACAGTATCACAGTTCTGATTTGCTTGGCTTCTATGGAGCTGGCCCATTAAAAAAAAAAGTAACAACTACTAACAGTATTGTGCCCTGCCAGCGCTGTTCTCTGCGTGAGAAGCATGAGGATTTCAGCAGGGCCACAGAGTGTGTTGTGCTGTTTCCAAGCCCCTCTGTCTAAAAGATTAGAGCATGGGACAAGCAACACTGAAACTACTTGTTTTGTTCCAGAAGACTCGAACAGTGAAACTTGGCTCTCTTTACAGTGCTCCATTCAATCTGCAGGCTGAGCACCTAGGGTGGAGCTTTGGCCAAACTACAGGACGCTTCCCTTGCATGCCCAAGATTCCTTTTTACAACTCTCAAAGGGCCCTTTCTGAAATAGCATTATAAAAGTGACTAAATGTTCATGTTTCAAAAGGCCCAGTACTTATTCTCCTTCAAACACAAATTAATCTACAGCAGCTAGGCTGTCACAACACTTTCCTAAATCCTCCCTCAGCTGTAGTGGAGCAGATGATTTTAAATTAACGTCTCTAAAGGAAAAGCTATCATCTGTGATTTGAAATTCTGACTGTACAACAGCCTGTCATCAGTATGAAGTCTGCCTTTCCCCAATTTACAGCAAGACACATGCTCCAGTTCAAAGCCCTCTTCAACACGAAGAAAAACAACACGCTTTAGACAAGCTGTAAACCAGCTCTGTCACTGATCAGAACCGATCACCACATGGGCCCCCATTTTTTATACTTACAAAATCTTGCTGAATGTCAGTGAAATCTTTTCCATATTTTTCTAGTGCTTCCTCAAAGAGGTTTGCCTCTGAAGCAGACCACTCCTCCATCTCATCTCTGCACAGGACTGGCCCACCTTGTGGTACAAGCGCAGAGATTGCCTTGGAAATGTCATAGACATTTTTGTGCAAAGTGTCCATAGCATGGAACTACATGGTTGTAAAAGACAAAGATAAATGTAAGGACAAGGATCTAGGTGGGGGAAAAATGCTCAACAGTAAAACAGCAATGATAAAAAAATCTGCACCAAGATTTCAGGGTGCAGTGTTCTATACCTAACACAAAGTCAGTAAAAACGTGTTCCAACCTCAAACTCACTGTAATTGTCAGCTTACAAGTCTAATGCTCACTAACAATAGTGGGGTTTGTGGAACACGAGCCCTTGCATATCAATAATTCCTACTTGGCTACTCACCAGCACCACCACTGGGGCACTACTCTTAAGAAAACACAAGAGGATAGAGATCCCCTCATCCCAAGACTGAGCAGCCCTTGTAGGTACCATCCACAGATGGGACACGAAGATAGAGGTCCGAGGGCATATTTTCTGAAAAACCTTAGCCATGCACTTTCTTTGTCAAATACTCCACAAAAATTGCATATAAGAAAAATATTTAAGAGCAGCAACACACACACAGTTCCCTTTAAAGGCCAGAAATCCCCCCAAAAAGATTCAAGTCAAGTCACACAGCATGGCTAAGCAGGAAAAAAGAATTACTCCCAGGAGCAATTACTCCTCAGAAAGCTGAGCTACGACTGTCTGTAACTTGTGATTTACAAGGGCTGAGAACACGTTGCAAGTGAGGAATTGGCATTAGTAAATGAAAGCTTGGCTTTATTTCCTGATTTCTGTAGTTTTAATCAGGATGTTATTTGCCTTTCATCATACCAGTTTTGTGCACGTGCATAATTAATCCATGGTGTTCTATCCTAGAATTTGTTCCATATATGATTTCACGTTATTCCAGTTATGAGGTGAGACTTTGATAACAGTTTTCTGGAGACTTCATAAATTTTATTCAAATTTTCATTAAACTTTCTCTGGCATAGAAGTTCAAGTTTTCCCTTTTCTCTATCTACTCAGAATCATTTACGATTATAAAATATTTACAATGTCAACACTCCTCAGGTACTCTAAAACAGAGCTCAAAGAAGAACTGGATCAACTGCAATTTGCTATCTGACCACAAGATTTTCCCCCAGACGATCTTGCCCAAGGATGCCAGTGACAAGTCTGGTGTTGGGGAAGTGATGAGGAGTGGCATTCCGGCATTATAACATTGCAGACAGTCAGATAATCATTTGCATTCTTCTCAAGATAGCTACTAAGCCCATGCAAGAGATGGGCTGTGAAGCATGTCATCAAAACATTTTAATAAAACAAAACAAAGAAAATATCTCATAGAATTATCCATGATGGATCGTAAGAGGCACAAGGCCAGAAAACATTACTTCATATGTAAATAAAGGGTTCCTTTACAAAGAAAGGATCTGCTTCACAGCAGGCCACAATTACAATCCATCTGCCTCTCTCTCTTTGCCAACTGGTATTGCCGAGGTGAATATTTTGCATCTCTCAAAAACTTAAGGTCCTCTTAAAAAATCTTACCAGCGTGATGTCCCTAGAGGCTGCTGCAGCACTCATGTGCAAACTCGGCTGTCTGACAGAACTACTGCAATCTAGTGCTCGGGCAAATGTACCAACAGACCTGAAAGAAATTAAACAGAGCATTAACTTTGCATGCAAAACAAGGATAAATATAAAAACCCAACCAACACTTTTGAGATCAGCAGACTCCATTTTTCAGTAACAACATTACATGGTTTGGTGCTAGTTCTGAGCCAGAGACCACTCTCTTTAGATGTGGTTTGTTATTATGAAAGCTTTACTCTACTTAGTTCATATAACCAAAGAGGCTTAGGCGTAGGAGAGGAAAAACTCAAGGATCACAAACAGGGAGTTTTGAACTACTCTCTTGTCCCTTATCTCTCAACCAACTTAAGCTTTAACAGAAACTGAGCACAAGCAAGCTTTATGAATGGCAAGTCTCTTCCACAACAGCAGGAGCAGTGCTGCATTGTCCAAAGGTACAGAGACAGATGCCAAGACCAGACAGAAAAAATGCAGTAATGCAAGTATTTTCCTAAAAGTTTCAGTAAAATTAAAAAAAAAATCCTTATTTTACAACTTAATACTGTATAATACATATATATTATATAGTTGGCCTAAGAATACAGCAATTCTTTAATACTTCCCAATGCCAGCCATTCCTGCATCTGCAGCCACAATCCCCATGTTCCTCATTTTATTCCTAAAGAAATTAGTTGGAGAAACCTTTAACAGGAACATTGGTTCCAGCAATTCCTACTCCCCTCACTGCTTGCTACACCACATGGGTGAAACGCTTGTGCTCCTGCACAGTGAACTGGAGCTGAACTCCTCTGAGCAACTACAATGACAAAAAAGGTGGAATTACTTTTTTTTTTCCTCCACTCAGATCACTTCCCCATACTCGTTGAGTGCACAGAGGAACAAACTAGTGCCAAGCAGTGCAGGAGTAGGAAAGGTAAATGCTGAAGCAGTAGCTGTCATCAAATATCTAATTTTGGCCAAAATCCAAAACAGCCTCCCCCACCCAAGTTTCTGTGGCGATTCACACTTCGCCCTCTCCCCAGCCTCCCCCAGTCACTATCCCCATCCCTGCTTCACAACTCCCCCGTCCCCAGCTTTAGCTGAACTGATACATTTTGCATGTGTGTGTGTGTGTGTGGCATCTAATTATAGACTGGATCACTTTGCTGATTCCGGACAGAAGCAATTTTTATACTGATCTTTTCAGTGATTCTTGTTACAGCATGCACCTTCAAGCGGCTGGATCAGCAAACCCAGTGGGCAGCAGTGAACAGCCACAAAGAACTACTAAAAACAGCTTCGCCACCAAAAGCCTACACAAGGTGGAAAACCCCATCACAAAACAGCTCTACAGTCACTCTAAACCAACCCACGCGAAAACTCCCATCCGCCAGGGCAATTCTACCCTCTCGCTTCCTGCTGGGTCTTCCTGACACCAACACCAGAGCGCTGTGTGTCCGAGTGGCAATTTGAAGCAACCCTGCTGAAAATTAACCCAGAAAACAAAGTTCTTAGCTTTTCAGTGGTATCCTGTACTTCACTTGATTGAAGCAACTGTAAAACCGCAGCCTTGTCAAGAAGGGTCCCTTAAAAAGCAGGAATACCCTTTGCTGGAGATACCACAGCTCTCCCTGTCACTCCTTCATCTATTTTTTCCACACGGCTGGTGGAGATTATCCTCTCCCCACTTTCATCCATTTCCCTACGTCCACCTGATCAAGTAGAATTAATCTGTTGCACATAAATCACTTAGTTCAGCCAGTTTGACTTTACTCTTGGCACAGGTCAAGGGAAATAATTTATCGCGTAAGCAGCACAGTGAAACTTCCAAAAGCCTAAATTTTAAGGTGATTCTTTAGTGTAGCCAGAACACTATGAACTTTATGAACCTTAAAAAAGTCTATGCAACAAAAAGCACATGTTTGACCAAAGGCAAAAATGTATTAATGGATTCTGAACAGTGAGATTTTCTTCAATCTGGACTGCAGTCAAAATATTTTATTTTAACCAACGTAGTTTCACTCTTGGCTCCCTGTTACTGGACTCGCACACAAGGCCCAAGAAGTCATGCAAAGTTTTTTTAAGTGCTACAATTCAGATTAGCCATTTTTTTAAAATTTTGGCCAAAGTTCACACTTATGGCAAGTTTTACCTTCAAAGTACATAGAAAAATCGATTTGGGAGTTTGAGTATACACACTTCTCGAGTACTTAAAACACTGCATTTCACCATCTCCCTCATTTTCCTCCATTCCTCTTTTTCCTCCCAGTTATTTCCCTGAGCTTGAATCATTCAGCATGTTGAATGATGTTTGACAAATGCACTCTCATTGCATCATTCAAAAGCTTCGATTCAGAACTGGAGGGCCCCGTCCAGGCAGATTCTTACACACAAGCTCTAGCGTTGCCTCTCTGGGGAGCATTCCATGAACTCACCCCACAATGAGCACAACAATGCCACACTCAGCAAAGTTCAGGAAGAAATTCAAAGCATGATAACTCAAGAGGGAAAAAAAAACAAGAACCAAAAGGCTGAGGGAACCAGGGCCCAACTCAAAAGAGTATCTGAAACATAGGCATAACTCAGTTTTCCAGGGCTAAAGCCCACAGCTCAAGGTAGGCAGCCCTGCGAGTCAAAGTCCACGTCTATCAGATACCACGGCCAAGGAGCAGAACTCTCAAGACTAGCAAACCAGATGCTACTAGCAGCTTGTAACTTTACACACTCCTTCCTAACCATATCCAATGATAACTTGCTCCACTGACTAAAAACATCAAAAGGTCCAACTATCCATCTACTCACACCTCTTTCCTCCCACATAGTCCTACAAACTTACTCTCCAAATTCTGTCTTCTAGGTATTACCTCTTTTCTTTTCTTTTTTTTTTCCAAATCATTCAGTCACCAGTTACTATGAGCGCCTAAAATTTAGTATAAGCTTCTGCTCATATAAATGCATACCAATGAAAAAGGTGAAGAACATTTTAAAAAGCAAAAGTTGATCAACAAAGATTGCTTTGGGCTTAAATAAAAGCACACATTTCACCATCTGTACAGATTTGCAGGGTTTTACTTTATTATGCCTACCTATTCAAATCTAGGCATTAGAAAGCATCCACGCTCCATCAAAAACACTTTACCAGACTTAGCAAACTATTAATGGATGTTAAAATGTCACTGGATTTGAAAAAGGGAGAAAATAGACAGAGTAATGAACTGTCAAGAGTTTAGTTCACTAGGCCTTCTACATGCTGGCCAAAGTATTTGAAAAACTTCACCAATTACAAGAGAGTTTTTACATGCCATTTACTTTTCTTTTATGGAAGTGATTAACTAAGTTGTAAATCTGAGTAGCTGTTCCTAGAGTCATGCAATTCCCAGGAAGGCATGTAAAATGTCCATCATTTCAAAATGGAACAAGTGAATCAAGCAACCAAAACCAGCAGTCACACCAGCAAAGCAAAAAGAACGTAAAAATTGCTTGGAAGAGTTACTAACATTTACTTATTCAAAGAAGAGGTAAAAAGCTCTTACCGTGCTACCACCAGGAACTGGTCTATCTGCTTGTCTACTAGCGGGTTAAAGGCTTCCCAAACTTTTGTTTCAAGTTTTGACTGATCTCTTCCATCATCCTCACCTGGTTGAAAAACAAATTAGAAATGGTTGGCATGGCTGTTTTAAAATAAAAGTATTTTCTAGATAAATTATTGTGAGATGAAAATAAAATAAACTGCTAACCCATCTCAGTTACTCTGCCTAACAGGCCACTGAAAATTTCATTCACCCATTTGTCTGTGACAATTTCAGCTTGACAGACACAGCAACACAGCCTTTCTGAATCTGGCAATTAGATTTTGAAGAACTGGTTTTAAAGGACACGTGTAATGGGCCACAGCGTACATCTTTCTCCCAACTAGACAGTCTTTCTTCAGCCCCTCTCCCAAGCTTCTCTCTCCTTCTGCCGCTTTATCTTGCAGCAGTTCCAGGAGAACAGATACACTCCCAGCTGCTCTGAGCAGGCAAAGAGTAGCTGGTTCAACTGGCATCAGCTGCTTTCTAAGGGGGAAATCATGGCATCAGACTGTCTTGCTTCTATTTTCCTGACTACGCAAACCAAAATACCCTGGAAAAAAACCAGGAGCTACTAAGCCTTTCTTTTTTTCTGCTCACTTTATGACATCTGGAGATTATCCTTCTCTGAAGCCCCATGTTGGCCCGCTGAGGGAGACAAAATGCCTTTCAAATTAGTTCATCCTCGTTTAGGAGGCTTGCCCAGCTGCTGAATAAATACCAGTTTCACAGACAAATTAAACAAGAGTCCTGACCAACTTGTTTGTCTGTTCTAACATGAGGCTAACAGTATCAGCAAAGCTCCTAAGCAAAGACAGAAGCGCCTCGTTGCTTTCACATCTCTGCCCATACAGTCTGGAGAAGGTCCTTCCAACATGGGTCAACCCCTGCTGTCTTAGGAGGAGCATACCCACAGACCTTTCCCCACGCATTACGTGGATCTCAGAAAGGAGCAATTAGATGCCAATACTCCCCATCCCTCTCAGTTTTTCCACCCACTTCTGGATCTGTACGGTAGTCCAAAGACAAATCTAAAGTTAGATATTGTTCGGTAACTAGTAGCAGTTACTGCTACTACCCCCTTTTCCTTGGGCCAAGGTCCTTGTGGTCCTACAGCTCCGTGATACAGTGGAGGCATGTCCCAGAACATGTTCGGGCCAGCAAATTCTTGCTCCTGCCTGTTCTGCAGGTGAGAGTTCTAGGCTGGCAGCCAACACTGCAGATGGGGAGAGGGCTCCGAGGAAAAGGCACCCAGCAATAATGGGCAAATTGATGAGGGGAGACAGCATTTAATTGGCAGTAATATGGGAGGGGCTCTTATAGGGAAGTGAGGCTCGATTAAAAACACAAAAGGCTTTACAGACGCGATGGAAATTTGTGCTTCCCATGGAAATTCTGAAATCTCTTAATAAAAAGAGTACAAGCTCTGAGAGAGCCAATTAATTCAATTTGTTTCAACAACTTTTATGATTTGGACAAACGCCCACTTAAAGACTGTTTCGAGACATAACTAATTGCATTCAGCGGGCAACTGCTTCAGTCACTAACAAACCAGGCGATCGCTGTATGCATGACCTGGCAGTGGAAACCTCCATCTCCCACACCTATGCAGGCTGCACGCATAAAAGTGGCCACATTCAACATGGCCTATTAACAATTTCAACAAATTATGGAAATTACCTTCTTTTAATAAGTCTGTTATATCTGCCTGGTATCTGTTTCCGACTCGAATCTCTCCTTTATCAGCGAGTAGGGTCTTTTGTTGAGGATCGTATACTAGTGAATAAAAGAAGAAATCCTAAAAATAAAACAAGAGCAAAAAAGTATTATTAGCTTTTACTTTCAGCTTTGCATACACACTAGCAAGCTTTTACATTTAAAGTTTGCTACATACAGATTTTAAAATTGGGTGAACAAAAAATATATGAACCACCAGTTTTAAAACCCTAAGTTAAACGCTGCCACTTTCTTCTATATTACAAGGGTAACAGGTCGCCTCGAAAACATCTGTTCCCTGAATATACACTCTGCAGTTGAAGTGAACACAGCTCCTCTTGCAGAAACATGGGTCAGAAGAGCCAGGAGATAATTCTTAGTAATACTGGCCATTTCAGAACACAAAACCGCACTTTCCTACATACCAAAATAACAGTAACTAGATGCTAGTGATTTATATGCACAAAAATATTTTTACGAACTAAAGCATAGCTTCAGAGTGTTACAGCTATACCAAGGAAATACCTCATACAGACATAAAGACCCAGACAACCTCTGTGGCCTCTGCTGGACTTGCTCCAGTATGTCAAATGTCTTTCTCATGCTGCGAGGCCCAAAGCTGGACACAGCACTCCAGCAGTGGTCTTGCAAGTGACGAACAGAGGGGATTAATCCCTTCACTCCACCTGCTCGCTACACTCCTGCTAATATAGACCAGGATGCAGTTGGCTTTCCATTTCCCAGGGATGCACTACTGAGGCAACTTCTTGTTCACCACCATCTAGGCTTAAATCCCCATGTCTCCTTCTGCTCGTTATTGGGAGAGGGGTAGCAGATTTAGCAGCAGCAGTAATCAGCTGCATGTGACATTAATTTGTTGCTTTTGTTCAAGTAGATGAGAAAAAGGCTAAAAAAGCTTGGCTTCTGTCACCTGAGTGTGTAAAATTAAAGCAAGAAGTCATACGAGAATGAGAATGTCCTGCCAGGGTGGAGAAAGAAAACAGCCAAAATTTTGGCTACTTAAAACTGCACAGTATAAGTAATTAAATTTTTCTGCACGGATAAGTACCTAGGTATAGCTATTGAGAATACAGGTATCAGAATACAGGTATGCTCTAAAGTACAGTGGGGGATATTGGGCAGGAATAGGGCTCTGGTAGGACATGAAATAACAGACCTTTCATAACCTCCGTCCACAGCAACACCATCACTAGGAAAGAGAAGTGTTTCTGAACAGAAACACAGGGTGTGCTATTTTTCACATCTCAGGTTTCTGGCTCATTTTCCCTTTCCCCATATTTCTGCGTCAATAGCAGGCACCCTGTTTAAATACATCTCATTTCATGCTCACCTCATTTTCCCTTTCCCTACATTTGTATGTGTCAACAGCATGCAACAAAAATTAGGACAAAACCAGCATTCAGTTTCAAGCCCTGTTCATCTTCATGAAGAGGTGGCAAGGGAAAAGAGAGTCCCCCAATCTGTCATACAAGGCCAAAAAAGGAAGAATCACTGGGAGTCTCTCCAGTAACATGGCAAAAATTCTGTGGGCTAGGGCTTTAAAGGTACATATTAGTTCTGTTCCCAGCCCTGCACATTACACATATTAATCTAAGACTGACGCGATAGAGGTACGGTCTCCCATGTTTTCTTTACATGTATAATGCACCCAACATTCAATTACAGAATTATTCTGTATTTTCTGCTCCAATTTTAATAAAAATCAGCATTTTTCTGGGAAGAGATAAACATCTATGGAAGAGGGGAAAAGAGCCAAGCAAGCCAGCCAAACCTGCTTTGCTATTCAAGAAAGCTACTGCACAAAAAGGTATCACCTAGACAGCACAGCACAAAAGACAAGACAGGAATTCACACTGATCTCCTCCAGCAGAAAACATGCCATTTTCCCATCGTTGAAAGCATGAACTCTAAGGGCAAGAACAACCTCATGTTATGTCATGATAACAGCATAAAAGTCATAACTAACGCTTGGCAAAATGCTTTTCTAACACCCAGCCAAGTTAACTGGAAAGGTTGTCTGTGGTTGGGTTTGGGTTGCATCCTAAATGAATGACATTTTTGACAGAATTGAGTCCTACTCCCACAGGCACCAGGGTCAATTTACATCAGCCTACTGACAGAACGGAGCTTCAGAGTAGATGAAAACTCATTTTTATTATAGCTGTGTAAAGAAATCTGTGTCTCTTGCTCCCTGACATACAGAAAGTTCGAGACACTACAGTATTTTGAGGATGTACTGTTGCATAAATAAAACGTAGAAAAAGCTTTTGTCTCACAAGCTTCCATGTTATAAATTAGTGTTTTATTTGTTCCAGCTCCAAAAATACTTAACTGTAGGGCAAAGTATATGCAGTGCAACATTAATGCTTTTCAGGCACATTGCCCAGCAAATATGCAAACCAAACACGGTAGTATAACACCCCTGTGGGCCCCAAGGAAGGCCAATTCTACAGGCGATTTCTTAACACAGTCTTTATTGGCCAGGGAAAGTCATTCATTGTGGAGTGGTTTTCTCCTGTGGTATTTGACTTTAGATGCCCTATTGCTTCTCTGCTATTGATTATCACTATGAATTTACTCTATAAAATAAACCCCATCCTTCTCTACCAGTCTCAGCTCATCTTTTTATATCTTGTCCAGTTTTTTCTTGAATCAAGTAGGTTCAATGAAAGAATTAAAAGCCTCTGGGCTCTCCTCCCCAACTAGAGCCTCCTCAACACAGAAAAGATGAAAGTTTAGGGGTCTCAAGTGTGCATACAAGACAGGCTGTAATCCTCAGAGGTAATGCAATACCACTACCATCTTCCCCACAGAAACATGAAATTCAGCTCATGAAACTAAATGGGATTTCTGAAAACATTAATAAATGTCAGTTTAGCGTCAATGCAAACTAAAGTCTAAGTAACAAAGCAGATCCTTGTATACTCTGAAGTGCGTGTGAACTCTTGATCACCACTACGTGATGAGAACAATTTTTCAGAAGGGTTTCACGAGAAGAGTGATGTTCACAACAAAATAACATGGCTCTTCAAAATCCCCCATGCTCATTCTATCTGTCAAAACTGTATGCTGAGTTTGCAGCAGTGAAGAAAAAGAAGGGTTTTCTCTTTTAATTTCAGATCACAGAAAACACCCAACATGTTTGGAAAAATTAAAATGACCTGCCAAGAGTTAAAATTAAACCATGACTTTCTGCTTCTCTAAAGTGTTATGCAGACACATATGCTCAGAGCTTCCCTACCCAAGCCCCTAAGCTACCCGTAGCTATAGCCAAGAACCAAAGCCACTAAGAAACTGCAGAAGAACTGTAAAAAGAAAACAGGCTCAAAGTGAAAGTACAGTACAGAAATAGTGGTTAGTTCGTTACAGCTTGCAAACTTACTTTAAGTCAGTGAGGGTGCACGGGGAATATATTTTAACTATATAGCGTTTTATTTTTAGGGGGGTACCAAAATGTACCAAAACGCCAGATATCTACCCAGCAGGCAAAATTCACACAAGCCTCTGCATATATACTAGCAGAGCAGTAAAATAGATGGTACGTATGAAACAGTTTCCTGCAGAACAGGGAAAGGGAATGCTTTTGCCATAACTGGCAATGCCCTTCTCTTGATGTCCCTGGAAATTCAGTATCTACAGGAAATTCAGGTTGCTTTTTTTCTTTTTCCTCCTATTCCTCACTCCTGCTACAAAGGCAGTTTTGGCAGGCACAGTAAAAATGCCAATGCTGGTCCCCCTTCAGCCTGCTCTTCGAATGTAATGGAGCAATCTTCCTGAGGAAGATGACAGAGAGAGGGTAGAAGGAGGAAAACAGAGATAACACAAATCTAATTTTGCTGTGCTTACTATCTCCCTAAAATTTCTGTCTGCATGGTTAACCTCCTCCAAGGTAGACTTGGGCTGAAAACCTACTTTTAGTGATCACAACATACAACAAATCAAATAATAGAATCCCTAGAACTGCTTAGGCTTTATTGACAGAAGCCATATTAAAAAAAACCAAAAACATTTTGAAAGCAAAGAACGGATTAAGAACAGGGGGTGGGGAGGAGAAGAAACAGTTCAAAACAATACCATCCAGTGCTAGGAATTCACCAGGCAATATCTATCTCCTTTTCTTAATCTCTTTACCCTCCACCCAAGCACATTTGTGTTCCTGAGCTTTTAATTTCTTTACCATCTGTCCAAGTTAGTTTGCACCACAGCAAAATGCCGTGCTAAGTGACAGGACACATTCAGGGAACTCTCTCATTCTGTGAAATTTATAAGTGCCTGCTCAGTTTTAAAAATAACCCACATCATTCATCTTGCATTTTAAGAGTTCAAAAGGATGAAAAAAAGAAATCTCTCTCTATTCCTACACCTGCAACTGAGTAATTGCATGATTAGAGGAAGCCAGCTCCCTTCTCTGTCTCAACGTACCTACCTGTAACATTAGTGATATTAAAAATGTGTTGGGAGCAATCGAGAATGAATACTACTTAAAAGCTGGGTACTAGTAAATCCAAAATTGTTTCAGTTTGATTAACTTTTGCTTTCAAATTGGCATATCCCAGGCTGCTAGCTGGTAACAAGCATTTCTGAATACAACGGCCCTTGTTTGATGCGCTGCCATTTGGCAGCGCTGAGCAGACTCGACATGTTTTTGGTTTCACGTTCCAAAGAGAAACCCGACTATTTAATCCCTGTGCTTTGTTTAAAATTCTCTTAAACTAGAGTATCAGATTAAAATTAATCTTATGCTTAAATAAATACTAAAGAAAGCTAAAAAAAAAAAAAATTTTTTAAAAAGAAAGCTCAACTATGAGATGGACTACAGAACGCTCCTCGCAAAAAGTGACCCGTGTTCTCCTTGTTTCTTAAAGGCTGGTAATGACCATTACCCTACTGTTTTTAATTACAAGGTTTCCTCTCTTGTATAACATTTTAATGTTTTCAAATGCAAATGTAATGCTTGCAGATGTATTCAAATAATAATATACTGAAATTGTTTGCTAATCTCCTAAAGTAAAGCTCCCAGATTGTCAAATTCCAAGACTCTCTAACCCAGCTGGCAGCCAGAGGTCTAGCCACAATTAAAAGGTATATAAATATATTTAAAAGAATTGCAATTCTTAAAATCCCCAAATACCTGAAAAAGTAAAACCCAAGATTTATATTCTGAATAGTGATTAACAGTGCAACACAATTCTGTTTCAAGTGTTCAGTTTGAGATACCTTCAAATAGCCAGATTGTGAAAATTTCTGCAGGACTCAGAAGTTAACTGACAAGTAGTTTTTCAAGGATCTAAGTGTCTGTGCCGGCATATGAAAACTACAGGTAAACAACAGTGAACAGAGAACCCAAAAAACAGGGAACTAAGCTCCTCGGAAACCTGAGGTGAGATCAAGCTTAAACTGTATTAACACAAATCTGTAAGATGTCAGGATAAAGCAAATATATAGATATAAATATACAAAAATAAAATAAATACAGTTTGTTGGCTTGCTCCCTCTTCACATTTACTCCATCTCCCACCCTGTCTTGTCTGGGGCATGAGCCTCCAGGTTTGAACTGTCAGACTGCCACGCTGATGAGGAACTAGGGCTCTCTTTACACGAGGAGAGGCAGCTTACTGTCACAAGGATGAAAACAGCAGCTCTGGCTTCTAGGTCCATGAAGATTTACGTCAGAATGAAAACGGTATGGAGCCTAAAGCTTCCCACTGTCAATGCCTATACAGTATGTGTAGAAATGAAAGAACCACCTTCTTTTTAGAAATCTTGTGAAAAGCCACCAATCCTAAATTGTGCCAGAATAAACTGCTCAAGCTTGACAATTCACAAAATGGGTTCATACCTCCCGTTCCAGATATGATTTAAGGGATTCTGTCTCATTTAACAGAGTAACGCTGCATTTGCCTCTAAAAAAAGAGAAACACATTTTATGAAAAAACATCTTAAACGCTCATGTGATTCACAAGATGGCATTACTGAAGTTGTACACAAAATTTAATCTTACATTGAAGAATGTTTGAAGAATAATAATGTCATTTGTTTTTGGTTTTTTAATAAAAAGCACTGGAAGAAAATAGTCATTACCTAATGTGCGTGGCTGGCAGAGATTCCAGCTGTCGTGAGAGAAACAACTCACGATGTCGTAGCTGATGCTTCTGTTTCTCAGGTAAATCAACCATTTCTGGATTTTCCATCTCTTCTTCCATTTCTCCTAGTTATAGAGAGACAAAATTGATCATATAGAACAGTGCAAGTATTGATTCTGAGCCATTCAGGATGAGCTGCTCCAAAACCTTTGCTAAATAATACACATTATTTAGATGAAATCTAACTTCATCTGAATCCTCACATATCAGCCAACTGAACAATCAGATAATTAGTATAGATCCTTTAAATGATGCCTGTGAAGAATTGTTATTTATTCACCACTGGGATCAAAGCATTCCAGGTACACATAGGTCACACTGGCTAACCAAGCTGAAAAGTCACACAAATCTGCTACCAACAAACTCTGAAAAGAGCTGCTCTTGGAGACCATCACTGCACTGTTAGCTTCATTGGGAAGAAGCTGATGCACAATAAATGAGGCAGTAAAAGCAAAGTCTTTCCTCTTTGCCAGCCATGAGTTATCTTAGACCCTACTCTTCCTTCAGGGTATCGCAGACTGTCCCATCCCAACTTCAACAGCTTTTCCAGGAAATGCTCACTGAAAAGGTTAGTTTATTTATTTAGTGTATTTTATTCTCTTCACCCCAACCACAGCCAATAGATCACAGTCACAAGATTAATTGGAATGTAACCAAGTGCCTAAGGCCAGTCTTGTAACCAGTCCTACCCTACCACACCACATGCATTTAACTGTCGGCAATACTGTTGCTTTATTCTGGAGTCAGTCAGGATCCACCATCTCTGGCTTTGAGCTATCCAATCTACATTCAACCAGTTTGAAAATGAATGCCAAAGTAAATATATGAAATCACATCCACACCGATACACAACTGATCCAAAACATCTCTAGGCACCCCTCTCATAAGAAATAAATTACTAGTATGTTTTGTGTTCACTCTCAAGTTTCCTGTCAATTATACAAGATAAAGCTGTAAAAGGCAAAATACTCCAAAAACCACTGCAAACCTTCCCCATGATGAAGGACTGTGAAAGAAAACATCAGCCTTTTTCCTTCCCTAAGAAATTAAGGCAGTTACTGTATTTTCCATAACCACTGGTAAAGTTTCCCAGACTATAGTTGAATGAGCTATAAAGTCTCATACATGAATAGTAAAACTCTAATTTTACAGCAGCAGTACCCTCAAAGAGCAGACTTATGCCTGCAGCTTAATTCAACAGTTGTTGCAAGAAACATTTCTAGTCAGAAACAGATACAGGCAGTTATGATTTATATACCCTTAAGATTAGTTAACTATAATCCTCATAGTTACCCCCAAAATAAAGCAAACAGAAAGGAGAGATCTCCATTTTATAAAACACTAAAATTGCATTTAGTTTTAAATAGCCCACCATTATGCCAAAGGGGGGTGACAAAAAATTATGTACCCTTCAGGTTCCCCACAATTTATCACTGTTTTATTGTCCTGGAAAAAGACCTGTGGTTTATATGCCCCTCAGGTAAGCTGCTCCAGCAAGGAAGGAAAAAAAATAGTAGCATAATTAAACCAGACTGCAACATACAATAGCTCTTATACCACAGGAGCTGTTAAGCATACAGCAGCATGCACTTAAATTTTAATATTTTCCTAGGAACTAGAACACCAAATTTACATTTGTGCCACAGCTTCATGGTTCTGCAATTTATTTACTGAAGTGGATTCTGTTTTAGTTGAAAATTAATATTGTGGCTGCTGACCTACACTATAAATATACCAGCAGCAATCCACAAACAAGTCAGCAAGTTCCAAACTAGCCTGACTAAAAACCCAAGGATGCACAAATGAAAAGGCATCCATGCCTGCACTTACAACAGTTTTTGGGGAGTAAGAGTAGTGCACTGTGTAATGCAGGAAAAATACTATAAGGAGCAACCTAAAATACTTAATATCTTCAGTGTATTTAATAGCCTAGAGCTTTTAAAAATTAAAGAAAATTATTAACCACTATGTGCCAATCAAATCTACAAACAAAATGAAACCACCCAGCACAACCAAGCTAATCTCGGGAACCACATCCCTTCAGCTAGCTCATCTTCCAACTAGTGGTTTATTTATGTACCTAGCTTTTGTAACAAAATAAGGAAGGTGGGAAGCACATTTTCTTCTTACATCAGCTCTGCTATGCACAGCCTTTCAAAATAAAAAGGCACTTTTTTTTTTCCTTAAAGACAGACATTTCTACGGGTAACAAACAATTCCCCCCTTCACCAGCTGTAAAATTGTCACAGTTCCTGAAGACAGAAGGAGGAATATTCCAAGAAATAACAAACAAATCTACACAAGCATCTTCCCTCCTTTTCCACAGCCACGATTTAGTACTAAAGAGAGTGAGCCTGACAAATGCATTTGGAACCAAGGGAAGGAGAAGAGAATACAGGGCTGAATCCAGCACAGGAACCTCTCTGTCTCCCTGAAGTCATGCAAAAGTGGCTTTGACAAAAACCGTAACTAATACCACCTCACCGCCTCCGCGCAGACAGCAGAGGCTTAAGTTAGACTGAAAACCACAACAGGGGCTGGCCCAGCCTCAGGTTCCAGGACAAGCCTGTCTGACACATCCACGCTTCACCCTCCGATAGCTCAAGCACTCAAAGCTCTAAGTGAAGCAGAATGCATCCTTGAGAATGGTGGCCCCTCAGAAATAAGGACCATACTCTCAAAAAAACAAAACACCACCATGTTTTTAGATATATACAAAAATAAAAATCTTTTCAGAAAGACTTGCCTGCGTTTACGACAGTACTGCAGAATAAGTGGTATGGGAATACAGTAGGTGCAGTATATTGGGACTTCAATGCTCTCATAAAGCCTTACTTCAAAATTAATCCCTCTGCTTGATAGATGTGCTCATGCAGATTTAAAACTAAACATTTAGTCTTAATACAAACAGCAATATATCAGCTATGCAGAAGTAGCCAGTGGAATGCTGCAAGGAGTATATTAGATTAAGTATTATTTGATATTTGATGACAGAATCATTAATAGCACATTAACAAAGCTTGAAGACGACTTATATTGGGAATAAGAGACAGGCAGGTTGGACACAAACAGCAAGACTCATGTGAAAGCTAACATATATGGGGGAAAGTAATTAGAAAGAGTAAACTTTGAGTTGGCAGGAGAAACCCATGAGGAAGTAATTGTAATTTAAAATGACTGGGTGTGTGAGATGCGAAATTAAACATCAATATTTGCTAGACACTAGAAAGAATAGCAATTTGCTATAGATCAGATAGGGCTCTCTACATTAGAGGTAGAAAACACCAGCCCTTTCTCTGCATTCTGCATGTCATACAAGTAGCCACATGGCAGAATTCAGAAATGCACAAAGCGAACAAGATACAGAAATTAGGTTAGAGAGCAAACTAGAATATCCATCCAGCTTGGGAGATGGTCTGTAGTAACAGAAGAATTAGAATCATAGAATGGTTTGGGTTAGAAGAGACCTTTCAAGGTCATCTAGTCACACCCCCACTGCAATGAGCAGGGACACCTTCAACTAGATCAGGTTGCTCAGAGCCCCGTCCAACCTCACCTTGAATGTTTCCAGGGATGGGGCATCTACCACCTCTCTGGGCAACCTGGGCCAGTGTTTCACCACCCTCATTGTAAAAAATTTCTTCCTTATATCTAGTCTGAATCTACTCTCTTTTAGTTTAAAGCCATTACACCCCTTGTCCTATTACTACAGGCCCTACTAAAAAGTCTGTCCCCATCTTTCTTATAAGCCCCGTTTAAGTACTGAAAATCTAGTATAAGGTCTGCCTGGGGCCTTTTCTTCTCCAGGCTGAACAACCCCAACGCCTCATAGGAGAGGTGTTCCAGCCCTCTGACCATCTTTGTGGCCCTCCTGTGGATCCTCTCCAACAGACCCATGTCCTTCCTGAACTGAGGACCCTGTAGCTGGATGCAGTACTCCAGGTGGGGTCTCACCAGAGTAGAGTAGAAGGCAGAATCACCTCCCTTGACCTGCTGGCCATGCTTCTTTTGATGTAGCCCAGGATATGGTTGGCTTTCTGGGCTGCGAGCACACGTTGCTGGCTCATGTCCAGCTTTTCATCCACCAGTACCCACAAGACCTTCTCGGCAGGGCTGCTCTCAATTCCTTCCATCCCCCAGCCAGTGTGGATACCAGGGGTTGCCATGACCCAGGTGCAGGACCCTGTAACTTGGCTTTGTTGAACCTCATGAGGTTCACACGGGCCGACTTCTTGAGCCTGTCCAGGTCCCTCTGGATGGCATCCCATCCCTCAGATGCGTCAACTACTATTACTAATTAGTTAGCATGGTATCGCTAACAACAACATGTAAAGGAAAAGGAAATAATGGGGTCAAAACATTGGGAAATGCAGTAAAGCCAGTGCTATTGACCTGTACAACAGTTCCTTCAGTAGTGAAGGAAGCTTAAACTCTTGGTACCTTAAAAGCTCAACTAAGCAGCTTGGAAGGACATGATAGAAGTATTGCATTTGAAGAAATGAACAATACAACACCACATTCCTTCTCCCAGGTTAGTTTCAAATCGTCTATATTAAGCCTCAGCCTTATTAATTTTCTCTCTACCAAAATCCAGCTATTGATTCATAGCTATAGCTAATATGGTGAAAGTTTTAACAAATGGAAAACCTTATACCTGGACACTTCAGAAGGAGTTTGCCACATTACCAAGACATCCCACTATCATCCCATCCAAAACTTCTTGTGATCATCTTTTGCAGCCATGGCTACAGAACAAACATACACTACTATGGACGCTTAGCATATCTTCCCTCATTACACCACCTCCAGAAGTGAAAAATCAGTTTCCTCCTCTCAGTAACAACAGAGCCAAAAGTGTCATTAGTGGACTAATGAATTTGACTCCTCTTAAATCTGCATGTGTGCTGTTGGGAGAAAATGGAGAAGAGGAATAAAAGGGAAGGAAGAAATAATAAAAATAAAAAGAACTAATTTGTGAAGCTATTGTGAAACTGCATTTAGACTCATGTTATCTAAAATTTTAAAAAAATCCACACAAACTTAATAGACCACCCACCTGTTTAGGCACACAGGTCTTACGTAACTCATGGACTGACTGAGGAATGACACCCCACCGCTGCAAGACATTTATTTTTAGAAGCTTTGGCACTTATAAAACCATCCTGCCATGCGTGCCTGGCACCCAAACGTCAGCTGCTGAAAAATAACCATAAACCTGCCAAACTGGCAGGCACTAACTAGTCAGTTCTCCAACCACTACCAGCTAGCCACTCACTGTTTTACAAATAGGATAAACATTTTGAATGAAGCGAAACCTGTGGCCATGAGACAGATCACAAGTATCTGGAGATGGTTGAGGGTAGATCGTTAGGAGGACCAGAGGCCGAGTTCCTGCTGTTAGAAATATTTACTTAATTATACAAGACATTATATAGAAACTATATATATAGAAAATATATAGTCACAGCATCCAACAGTAGCGTGAGGAGTAAACTATCTTTCTCACTTCTATCAAGTTCTGTCTGCAATCTTGTTTGCATACAATATGCTATGTTAAACCACTACAAAGTCTCTGGGCAAGAACATGAAATAGTCTCCTACTGGTGAAGCAGGTTCATTTCAGAAACAGGTGGAGAAATTCCCAAGAATAATTTGTGAAGTGATTAAAGAGGCTTATGAATAAAAAGTGCTAACAATGTATGGAAGCCATTATAAGGCTGAAAGATTTATAGGACAGCCTAGACAAGCTTTATATCATATGATAAAAATAGTAAGATCACAGACCAAATCCAAAAATCAGGTTGCATACATCAGGTACTAATTTACAGTCACCAACTACAGAATAAGGTGCTTCCAACTCATTTCTCTTTTATAAAGAGTTATGAGAAAAGACAGCATATCCCAGACTTGTCTGTCTCAGATATCTGATGGATTATACAAGCTAAAGCATGCTTTTTTTATATATTTCTCTTAAACTTTGCAGCATTCATTTCACAAGCACATTTTTTCCTTCGTTTATTGGAAGAGAAAAAATATTACAAAATATACATATAATTTTTCCATTCATTTTCTGACCATGTCTTCCCATTATTTGGTGCTCCCACTGCATTGATCTCAACAGTAGGTCTAAAATAAAGGCATCTTATACAGAAGACTCTGTGAATCCAGAAATGTCTGCAGTCAGAAAGCTCCATTAATCAGCTGAACAAAGGCAGTTAAAAGATCAGCGATGCAGATACGTACATCTACTGCAAATGCATCAAAATGAGGCAACAGGAGACTTTATGGAAATGAACTCAAAGTCAGTGACAGTGTTGAGTATCTGTACTAGAATCTTAACATCCACAAAATTTAATTTCATTATATCACACGGGGTGGAGATGATATTTTTTCAGAGCAAAGAACTAAAGGCTGTCCAAAAGCTTAATTTTTACTCTCTTCTCCCTTCTTAAGAGGAACGGAAGCCACACAACAGCACATGTATCTAAATAAATGGGAGTCATTTAGTAGCAATTTTATTCTGAACCAGAAAGAAACATACTGGAAAAAATGTTAATTACTAATAAAATTTACACTAAGAGACAGCCTTAGTTGTCTCTGGTGGCTCTATTAATAGGATTGTGCTATAGAAGAATTTTCCTGTCTTTCAAACACATATGAAAAGGAACAATGAATTATTTGTTTGCATTAGAAAAAAAAAAATCTTAAATTTCTTATCACAAAAAGAAGTCAGCCTTTGCATGTTTGAAGAGCATTTATATGTGTTCAATTATTTTTCATTTTCAGCCTCACACATGGTTTCTTTGAATCATTTGTACCTGCTTCCTTTGCTAAATCTAGTGAAATGAAACGCAGATGAAGGAATCAATAGTCACGTTGTTTATGGTGAAGCTCCTATTAAGCTTCAGTATTTTTGGATAAAATGAGTACTGCTGCACTGACGAGATATCAAAAAAGCTTTGCCTGCTGCCACAGTTCTGCAACACAGCCAAATCTCATCTCAGTGCCACATGACTTTTTTCCAAGATATAGTTGCAATGGAGGGACTTATTTGGACTTCAATCGACAACACAAAATATTCAAATTTATCAATAAGGGGCTAGTTTTGCTGCATGTTTTCCCCTATGGCACTACAGCACTGAGAACACAAGACATTATGCTCATTGTTAAAACTGAATATTTGATTTAATCAATTCCCAGGCAGTACAACTACGTAGAACTGTATTACATATACATCACAGTCTATTCACATTTATACCGAGAAGCACATTAAAAGACAGTGATGTTTGGCAGCTAAATCATAATTTTGACATGTCCAGATCTGATTGCTTCTTTTTCATTTATGTATGCGCCTACAGGAAAGCCTTGAATTACAAGGATTTATATGGCTGTCCATGGTTTTTGCTAAATGTTAAGCAATCTTAACAGCAACATCTCACATACTTAACTGTGTACAAGTAAAAACTGTTTAGTAACTCCATCTCCTTACTCCTTTTCCCCCTTTCAACATGTCTGTTTTGCTAACTGTCTGTTTTGTTAGTACTGTATCCATCACCTTGCAATGACGAGAGGAGAGGGATGCTGAACTGGCAGAGGAAGGTGTAATGAACCTCAGTCTAATCCTCACTGGCAACTAGAATGGAGTCAAACAGGCTGGAAGCACCCCAGATAAAGTGCCCAATGACATGGAATATGTTGCACTATTTCTCCCCTGGAGATGGATACTCCACTTGAGAGCCAGCTAGTCCACCACATTCACCCCCTTCTGAGTATAGAATGCTCAGACCTACAGCAGCTTCTCAGCTATTTTGCGTGGTTTTTTTTTTTTTCTGAAACTACCTGAACGTTTTTGCAAGATCTTGCCTTACAGGTAGAGAAAGGCAAATATCTAATCTATACTGACACTAAATCATTTTTTTGCATGCACTTTTTAGAACTTTAAAACCGTTTCTATAATTGAAAGACAATTGTAACACTAATTTTTTGTTTAAAAAACAAGCTTCCATCTCTACTCAGCCAGGTATCTCACATGCCTCCAACCCCCTAGGCAGAGGAGTACATGCCAATATAAGTTAACACAACACTCTATAAAATAATAAAAATCAAGAAATCAGCTATGCAATGCATACATGCAAAGGAGGACAAAGTAAGGTAGCACAAACAACTCCCTGAATTTTACGATAGTTTAACTTCATGTTTATTTTTTTTAATCAGAAAGTACAGTACTCAAAAAAAAAAGTTATAGTTTTCAAGTCTCCTCTCAGCCGAGACATTCTTTTTTTCCTAACAAAAGGATTCGTAGTATTCAAAATAGTGATAGGATGTCCTAAAATTCAGTGCTTTTAAGACATATTTACTGAGCACGTTCAGACAAGAGTTATGTTACTACAAAAAATATTACTAATATTGAAATGTAAAGAGAATTCCCGTTAGCCAAGTTTCAAGCTGGCAATGTTTCAAGTCGGTTTCCTATGATGAAACTATCTGATTTAGTCATAAAGTTCGAGGTGTGTTTTTTTTAAACTGTTAACCAAACCAAATAATTAATGAGAAGTAATATGAGACAAGGAGAATACTTCCTCTCATCCCAAAAATTAAGAAATTCACTTCTATGAAGTAATAAGATGCCTTTATTCAGACCTAACTGAAAACTTCTGTCCTGTCCCTACCACGATAACCAAACCATACAGCAAATGAGGTTTTAAAAAGTTTAAGGGGTGAGCAAGAGAAAGAAAGAGAGAGAAAAGCCAGCCAAACAAGTAACACAATTTGCTGAAGGTGAGTACAGGAAAAGGACATTTAAAAATAATAATATTGATACTTTAACTGCAATATCAAAGCTCTATCCAAGTTTAGCAATTTTGTGTAGAAGCAATTTGAACACAAACAAGCTTACTTGCATGTTTGTCTGCCAATACAATAAGTGTACTTGATATGTCTCTTCTTCTGTAGAAACATACCACCTTTGCTTCCACATTTCCATTGGCAGTCTGAAACAACAAAAAAATAAAAAACTGAGTACAAATCAAGAACTGAACTGTATGCATCCAACCAGAAACCTTCATAAATAATTTGGAATTTTGCACAAGCACTACAGAGCATCACTTTTTAGCACCCTCCAGTTGCACACGTTAGTTAACACACAAACTCCGGTGTGATCCATTCCAGGGTAGGCAAAGAGTTTGGCCCTTCCCTCCTCTTTCTGAAGGATCACCATTTTTAGCAGTTACAGATGTTTCAAGGGGTGAGGAAAAAAAACACCTTACCTGCAGTTACAACATATTAACAAGCCACTTTGCTACTTTTCAGGAGATACCTACATTTAGTAGAATTCAAAAGCATCTTTAAAATCCTAATAATAATAACTTTGAAATAAAACAAACAAGAGAATTCAGGATTAGGCTGTTCTCCAAACTCTGTAGGACAGTAGGAAAGCAAGAAAGAATCCAGCCATTATTACTTTCACAAAAGAAATCACAAAGTTTTCTTTCTCTGAGAGCACTGGTGAGCTGAACAATGACCAACACAAAAAAAATCATTCCAAAAGGAGAACCAAGGAAGCTGCACCAGGCATTAAACTCTAAACTAATGACAACATACAAAAAAGTCTGAATTTTTGAAGGGTTTAGGATTTATTTTTTTTTTCCTTAAAACTCTTAAAATGAGATAGGTGATCAATCACTTGTATAGAAAAAAAAAAAACTTAAACAAGTAGAATGGCATTAATACAGCCATCGTTTTCTGGGTTGTTTATTACTTGTGCATATTTCCCCCAGATAACTTTGCCCCCTTGTGTCATGAGGCCAGGCACTGTAGGATGGCACCTGCAAAATTGTGAAACTGGCTTTATTCAAACTCTAGGGGAAATACACCTACTGGTTTCTAATAGCCCCAGCCAATCTAATGTCTCTAACATAAACAAACAAATAATGAAAATGTAACTTAAGAGAGATGTATCCTACTACTGAGGAGTCCTTGAAAACCAGAATGATGGCACACAGTTAAGAAACTAGAAGACTAAGATACAAATTAAAAAAAAAAAAAAAAAGGCAGTGGACCAGCAATCTAAACACAAGGAAACAAATTAAATACTGATATACATGCTTGTTGCTAAGATGTGAATGGAGGAAAAGTTTAATCTTTTTAATACCAGTTTTCCTAACACAAAGAAAAAAAAAAATCAGACAATAAATACATGCACAAATATTCCCCCTTGCAACCTACCAGGTTTTGCTACAGAGCCTGCGGAATTTCTATCCCTCTCTGTCAAGTAATTCAGAACTTTTAAATTTTGAGGAACTAAAATACAAAGGCAGGAGCCACCTTGTTAAAACGCAGACAGCTACAACATAGAATTATTTCTTTCATTTAACTGCCCAAGCTTCATTTACACAGTGAAAAAAAGGCAGCACAAGATATACGATTCATTTCAACCTGAAAGACCCATTCCAAAGAGTAGGTCAGAGAAACTGAGGGGGGTAGGGGGGTGTGGAAATGAAGAGGGAAAAGAAGAGTGTGGGGAAAAACACACTTTCCTGGGAAGTGATCAACAAATCTGCACCCTGTAACTGATGCAATGCAGCTATTGATATCTCATGGCTATGGATCCCCTGCCCACTGGGGACATTTTAAGAACTCACTCTTCTTTCATTAATGGAAGAGAGACAAAGTATTTCTGTAAAAGACCTCCACTAAAAAGAAGGGGTTACAAGGATGTCCTAGCCTTCAGATTCTTGATTTGTCATTACCTTGATAAATTTTCTCTTCCAAGCAACTGTTTTAGAAAGACACGTTTTTCCATCACTGGCGGCTAAAGAAAAAGACCTACTTTTAGTCAGTTAATTTAAATTTAAATCCAAACCAGCGATGTTACATTCCTTCTGTATGGGCTTCAATTGGACACACCGGTATTAAACCTGAGAACGTGGCATGCCTATGGCTTCAGAACAGTCTTCCCTCCTCAACTAGGTAAAGTTTCAGCATCGAGGACTTCAGCTGGCTTCCCACATACAAGCTGTCATGCCTCCCTTCTAGATCCAATGAAAGGGAAATTTGGCAGATGAAATAATACGCTGGCCCAAAGGACAAGGAGCAAAGACAAAGTCTGAGGAAGCAGATAACAGCTCCAAAACTTCCTGTTGAACAAGAGTCTCCCCTAAGAAAGATCAAATTACAAAGTTCTCCATCCTCTAGGCAAACCGTTACATTATCTTCACATTGCACGATCCTGGCACAGAAACTGAAGAACTGCAGAAACCTCCTGCCCTACAGGTGGGCACAATCACCTTTAGAATGACCTACCATTGACACTCTCTGTCCTTTCGTACCAAAGGAGAACAATCTAGCAGGTCTGAAAGCATTCCAGAAAATTACCAGAACAAAGGTATTTTTAAGCTTTTAATTACCAGAGAACTGCTAAAGAATTGTTTTGATTTTAATCAAATCAAACAGATCATAAATGAAATTAACTTTAAAGACTTGATGGAAAAATCTGTTTACCTTATTGAGCTCTTCTATTCTTCGTATCAAATATGGGTTACTTGAAGAATTTTCGAAGTAGACATAATCTGACAAAAAGAAAAAAGACTCTTTAAAACATGAACTGCTAAAAATCAAATCAAAACCTCACATGTATACCTGTTAGAGACGCCATACCAAATTCATTTCTTGGCACAAGCAGTATTTCAAATGTTCCTACTAAATCCAGGATTTTAAGCAAGGAAATACAAAATCCATGCCAGTATAAGGAACATATATGAGTGCAATTTGAAGGCAATAAATTCACTGGGGGGGGGGGAAGAGGAGGAGCTCTATTGCTAGCGTGGAAAGCAAAGCATGTCATCTTTCTTCTCTCTCTGATCAGATTTTTTCCACTTTGATCACACTGACGACTGTTACTTGCTACCTCTTCTTATCAAAATCCAGCCACTTCTCACCCATCACTATGCGATCTTTCCTCTTCCCCTCCAGCTCAGCTTACAGTAGTGCCCATTTACTTAGAATACCAGTAGTTTTATTCGGTCTTTCTCTTATCTTTTTCTCTACTTCCTGATCTTTTACGCCTATATTATCCTACAATACTCTCAACAAACCTCCATATAGTAAGCCAAACAGGTCAGCAAGACTCCTATTTTCAAGCAGGATAAACATCTTAAATTACAGGAAGAAAGTGAGTTCTTTACCCAAGGCAGTGCCTTCAAAAAAATCAGAGAAGCATGAAGGAGTGCCATATAAATTATTTGGTATTACTGAGCTCCAAGCTTAAAAATTCCTTTTTAGAGGTAAGGAAACAGAAGCTCAAGAGTCCTGAATGGACTTTATCTCCCAATGCTCCAGAAGCCAAAGTGAGCCTTAGATGAGGCACAAAGAGGTCTGAATTCAACCCCCCCTCCTCCCCTCCCCGGCCGCAGCCACCCACCCTGGGGTGCTGACCTTGCATGCAGATCGAACGATTCCTTCCAAGACTATCTACTAAATTTAAGACCATTTCCCTCCAGACTTCCCAGCTCATTGGTGTTTGGAGACAAACGCCCATAGCCCCCGGGCACGACCCAGGTAACCTTCTGCAATGAGTACATTAGCATGATGGTCCCAGGATGAATGGGTGTTTAGCGGTGCTAGCCTTTTGTAAATAGAGACAACTACCGAAGCTGTTAGCCTCAATCTCCCTGAAATGCTCTTTAAAAGGGCAGTCGGGATCAGAGATGCTGTTACCTCCTCCCCAGCCCAGAGGAAGGAAGGGACCCCCCAAGGGCCTCCTGAAAAGCTGCAGCATTAGAGATAATGATTCTCCTCTTACCTCCAGGGTGGCCAGGGGGACACCAGAGCATTCATTCACCCATCACGTCCTACAGCAACCCTTCCAATTCCCCCTGTAACACTACTCAAGCTCCAAACACCAATTTTTTTTTTTTTTTTTTCGGACTGCTGCTTACAGCTCATGTTATCCGGAGGCCTCCCTGGAGTTAACAGGCCAAGCTACTTGCTGCGGGAGACGCGAGAGCGCAGCAGCGACCGCCGGGCAAATGACCCAGCAGGACCCGCAGCTTGTACTACCTGCCAACAACTCAAGTGCCCTCGCGTCCCTTCAACAGGGCTGGGCTGCCTTGGGAGAGCAGTCACAAGTCAAGAATCCCAGGGGTTACAATCCCAAGAGTGAATTTAAAAAAAAAAAAGAAAAAGAAATATTTTCCCAAGGTCTTGTCTTTCCAAAAAATGTGTCATGTGAGTTGCAAAGACACGTTGACAATGAAGTCTCTGCATGGTTTTGGTGTAAGTGATGAGTGATGAGGTTGCAAATGCCAATACTTAAACAGTGTGCATCTTGAGTTACCTAACCATACGTAGCGTAACCTGGGGTAAATAAAGCATAGAAATACTACACCAAATTTTTTATATTTTTGTGTGTTCTGTGCTGCAGACCTCTCAGACTGATCATCATCTATCTTCACACACGCTAACACACATCTGAGCAACTCCAGAACTTTGCTCCTGACTGCAAGAGTCAATTCCTCTTAAAAGTCACTTCCCTGCAGGCTTTAGACTGGAGAGTGATCTTGTCTAAGCAATTCAGATTGGACATCTGGTTTGTAGAAAAAGGAAGTTCCCAGAAATGGTTAAAACACCTAAGTAGCCAGATCCTAAATTTCCACTCCCAAGCACCCGCTCTGTGCAGCACACCAAAATGGGAAACAACAGGCTCAACATTACTATGACCAACTCTACCAGAAGTCACAAAACCAAACAGATATTTGGCAGCTTCAGCAATAACAACTGCTGACCAAAATAACAATGACAGGCATTAAGTAATTTACAGAGCAGCAGAGTAATGAGAAATCTTTTCTCCCACAGCAGAACCACCCATGCCCTACAAGGGCATCGCAATGGAGAACGTGGATGCTCCGAGGTGCCTCCAAGCTTACCAGCCACCTCTCACCTCAAGGTTCCACCACCTGAAGAAAGAACAAGTTCTTTCCCCCTACCCCTCTCATTACTCCCAAGACAAACAGCTACCCCTCACTTCAGGTACTTCAGCTGAGGCCAATGCAAAAATCTTAGATTTGTGAACACTGTGACAGAAAATCAAAACTGAAAACTGAAGGAAATGTCAATCTCTGTCTTGAAAATATAACCTTGTCTTTAATTCCACAGGTTTCAGGTGACTGTTACAAACGTTCATAGTTCACATCATTTTTCTAACAGCTTTTTTGTGTGCATATATATGAATATATTCTCACAGACACGTTTTCTACCTCAAGTGAACATTAACTCAATTTTTCATGTAACTACAGTCTATTGATTGTAAAATCTGGCATGGATTTAAAGAAAGCTTATCACAGATGACTGGTTTACCAAAGAATAGCTCACGGTGGTATCCAACAATTTGGAATAATAAAACCCCCAAAACATTGTTTTGCTTTGCAGCAGGAACATCCCCAAACCCACACTCCATGATCAACAACTGGAAATGAACCTCACACAAAACAGCCAACTGCACGCTGCTGGCAGAAAGGCAGAACCGAAGCTGCCCCATGGGATTCTTCAAGAGCTGACACATGACACAGTGTAGAGGTGCATACTTAGACCAGTGCTTGATGACTTCATCATGTCACAAATGCACAGCCCAGTACATCTCATCCATGTTTTAGACTAATCCCACAACTATGTTAAGCATTTCACCAGTAGCTATGCAACTAATTGAGACCTATTTCCCGTAACTCAAATTACCTGGAAAAGGGTTTCTTCCTCTCTGCAAGTAATGCAGAGCACACTGCAAATCACATAAACCAGAGTGTGAGCAGATCAGGAAGGGGTAATTCCCATTTTTTCATGGAGTTTTTTTAAGACTTTAACTAAAATTAAAATGCTATCCTGCACAGAGAAATGCTTGAGTTACTCGCTGTTCCACACATACAAGGAAATCTTAAGTTCAACAAACCACTCTCCAAACTGACGCTTTAGCAGGCAAGAGCACTCCACAAGCAACAAAACCCATGAAGGCTGGTTTCCTGCACACCGGGTTCAAAGGAGGTACAGCACCATGCTCCACTGACCCCTACACTCCAAAACACCTCATTTCCCCCTTGAGCAGCACTTCCCCTTTATCTCCAGCTTCCTCCCACACCATGGAAGTGCATCCTCCTCATACTCACATCCAACTAATACTATTCCCAGTTTGCTTTCAGGACAGTAGCTACAACTACACACACACACATCGGATAACAGAAACCCTCTACAGGCTCCCAACAATCCAGGTGTTAATGGGGAGACATCCTGTATGTGCACAACTGCCAGAGTCTCTGTGCCCTGGGCTGAAAGAGAGGATGGGGAAAGAGACAAAATTAACAAACCTCTAAACAACAGGAAGATATGCGTCTCAGCTCCCACCACAGAACAGGAAGGAAAGAGTACACTAAAACAAAAAAGTCTAGGGACAGAAAAGTAGAGCCTGATAGCAAGCAAGAGGAATCAGACACTTCAAACATAACACACTGTCTATCCTTGCTAATTTATTGGTTTTCCTATTTACAGAACTGAAGAAAAGGACTAGCCTATCCACTCTGCACCCCACAAGTACTGCACATCTCCTTACCGACAGCACCCACCATAAACACAAGAAGCTCATCCCTTACCACCCACCCGCCTCAATGAATGTTGGAGACTCAATCCCATACCTTCACAACAGCTTGCAGCTTAAACTCACAAGCCCGGAATTAATCAGCCATGCATCCACATCACGATCATAATTAACAGCATCACTTGTGCACATTATGGAATTCCCCATGATCAGGCTAAAGCAACAGCTGAGGAGCATGGCAATACCACAAGGCAGCAAGGACCATCATGTATATCACCACCTTCTGACGCAAACTCAAGATTTATTTCTTCCTCTTCCCTGTACTGTTATAGAGCAGAAGTACCCGCATATGTGAATCTACCCAAAAAGCCTTTCCATCCTGTAACATTTTTTTTCTGAAGCTGAGAATATACACAACTTACTAGAAAGCAATGCTGTATTACACATGTACTGAACTGCTATAACGCACAGAGACAAGCATACTTGCAACAGTACAGCAAATAAAACTAGAATGACAGCCTACACACCACAGAACATGGAAATTTTCCACAAAGGCAGTAAAATAATTGTTTTCTATTAGCAATAAACATAACAGACTTTCTTTTTGCTCTCATACACTTTTAAGACATTATTGCAAAATAGCTTCCCCTTCTGCTGTCTTCATGTCAGCTGTTGATTAAGTCTATGTTGGTGCACGGAAAAGAAAATCAGGAGGGGGTACCACAAAAGAAAGAACACACATTGTCTAGAGGTCATATATTTATAAGATTAGACATGTCTGAGCTACCTAATAACCTTATGAGCTTTTAGGTGATCAAGTTGCAAAAATGCCCAGAAGTATTTTTATCCTTCCCCAACTTAAATTTGCCTTTCAAGCTACAGGCATTTTCTGAATACTGACCTCGCTGAATGCTCCCAACCTTACCTCCTGAAAGTCTTACACACTGCGTACTGCAGTAGCCTACAGATGTACTTAGGACATGAGGGAAGCTGAAGCCTTCCTCTTCCCACACTCACTACCGCTGTTGGCTACAATGTGCGTTTCCAGACATGTGATAAAGAAGTAACTTCACCGTTGCAAATACTTCCTCTGCCCAATCCACAAAGCTGCTGCCCTGAATTAAAGGTGAGCGTCAAGAGAGTGCATAAACTTATGATGACCTGCTTACTTTATGACTTATCTTACGGGAAATATATGCCTCCTCATACTCTGGGTTTCCAATTCAATTTTGGACCAGTTTCTTTCAGTAAGCTCCAGTTTTCAAATTATTCAGCAGCTTGGTCCTGAAGCTGTCAATCACTTTACATTTTGGATAATACAATCCCTCCCGGTCTACGTTCCCCTGAAAGAGGAGGCTGGAAAGGCTACCGCTGCTTTCAGCCTACAGATCAAGCAATCTCACCTGGCAGAGCCCAGGTTCCCTTGCCTTCTGGCTGTTCAAAAAACAGCACCAATGACAGCAGCTGTCACCTGATGAAATGTTTGGTTACAGAACATACAGAGTTTCAACACAGAAAGCCTTACCAGCACAATATTTTCATTACCAGAAAAGCAAAACTTTCTGTTTCTGTTTCTATAAGAATTATGAAGTCCAATACACCTAGCAGTATACATGAACCAGGTATTTACAATTAATGTCTTTCACGGATCCACAAAGGTGTTAAAGATATGCTGTCAGCACAAGTTCAATTCATATTTACTGGACAGCAGTATTTGTGGCTACTGCACGCACAGGATACGTGCTGCCTCGTCCTCGGCTTGCTGCACTACGGGCAACACCACTACCACCATTCAACTCCTTAAAAAAGGAGTGGAGATGGAGCAACAACCCAAGCACACAAGCATCCCAATTACCTATAGTCATTTAGTGATGGGCATGGCAAAAGCAAGCACCATCTGCTGCAGAAATCTCCACTCCATACAGTTAACAGCAAACCATCACTAAATTTCGTAAGGATAGTTTGAGGTATGCCAGTTAAATCAAGCTAACTTTGCTCTTCTGAGCAAAGTGACCAAGTCAAAAGGCTTATGCGGAGAGAGATCAAAACAAATAACCCTTGACTGAAATCTTTAACCAAGATACATGTCTCAAGAGGGACTATGCTTGTGAGAAGAATCCACTGCTCACACGTGCTCCCAAGATTAGCTGCCTGGTCTCAATAAAAAGGCTTAGGCACAAGAAAACGGAAAAATTACCTAAGCGACAAGTTCTCACTGCTAAAGCAGAAAGCCCGGTTTTCACCAACGGATCAAGATTAACACACCACTACACCACTTCCTTAAGCCCAAAGCCTGCAGGAAACTTCCCAGATATAAATTAGCAATGATAGCTCAACTCAGTGCGTGCGCATCCATCCAGAACAGTGACTACCCTGTCACTAAACACGCAGTGAAAACAGTCCCAATTTGGGTAAAAACAGACAAGATTTCCTTCAGCAAGGAAGGCTGCCATTGTCAAGAACTACCAGTCACAGAACCCAGCAGGCTCTGGCAATCAATCAAATGTTTTAGGTCACCATCAGGCCTACACACATCGCAAACTCCGTTCGATGAGGGCGGGATGGCTCCACGCACAAGCAAAGCGATCCACAGTCAAATTCTCCTGATGTACTTGCAGCTTCTCAGACTGGAGCCAGAAAACTCTCTTAAAGGAACTGTTTCAGCCCTACCCTTCCCTTTATGATTTCCTCCTTCAGCCTAGCAGTTAATAGTCTTCACTTGGGAATTTCTATAGCATGACTCCTCTGCTAGCTCCCATAGCTTTCCAGGTTCAGTAGATGTTGAGAGGTGGCCTATGCAGGGAGTTATATGAGCACACTCCCTCCAAAACAGCAGTTATGTCTAATTAGTTACACACTGAAATTAAATGTATAGAAAACCTTAATTTGCAATACTGTTTTTTAATTATGTAAAGTATTTGTTTCCCCTATGAGACCACCTTTACAATGGGAAGTTGCTTTTACCCTCCTGCAGGGTGTGCAGACAGCGTAACAAGGGTGCCTGTACAGTCCTGAGCCTATAGGGATGTACCGGGAAGACATTATCCTAGATATTGAAAAGCAAATCATAACACTCAGGTGCCAAGCACTTTAGTGACGAGCAAGCATACAGCTTCTCCAGATTCTACCAGCTCATATAATATACTGTAAAACCTCTAAAAAAAATGAATTTATAGATGTACACATACAAGGATATGCAGTTATGTTCAGCTCAACTTCCCCTTTCCAACCCTTCTCCAAGAAAAACACAACTTGAAAGAACCCTGGAGCTGTAAAGCAAAGAGTCCGGATACGTGCAAGGAAAAGACAACTCAGCTACATTTAATAAACTAAAGCATCTATAACGATAATCAAATTCCATGCATGCATCTACACACATACGCATGCAGAAGCACCACTCAAGATTGCTTTGTACTAAAGGAAGTTCAGCCTCACAGATTCAAAACGCATGGCAGAAGTCCATGTTCTCAGTTTCATACCAGCTTCTACTCTTATTTTCAATAATAAAACATAGAACAAGACACCATTCTGGCCCCCAGCAGTGAGAAGGAAAAAAAAAAGTGGCAGATCAAGATGCTGAATAATTTGAAAACTGGAGTTTACCGAAAGAAACTGGCCCAAAATTGAATTGGAAATCTAGAGTATGAGGAGGCATGTATTTCCCGTAAGATAAGTGGAAAATGTACAAGTGAGAAACCCATGTACTTTTTGCCAAGTCCCCATGAAACACGCACCTGTACGAAAATGGGTAGAAGCTGATAATCAGTGCAAATATCAATACCTTAGTTTAACGTATTTTAATATCATACTTTAACCCAGAGTCAGTATACTTGTAAGAAACAGGTAGTTGATTTTCTTGTTGTTAACTGATCTCTTTTTCTAATGACTACACTCTTATTTCTAAAGGTGGGTTGCCCTAGAGAACATGATCAAAGCCATGAACATCAAGAAGCAGGAATAGGCTTTTATTACCTCACCTTAAAAATTCCCAAACTGTAAAACACTCAAGAAACAAGGGTTATCTACCCATTCACATGGTAAACAAAATGTTCACATTACATTTTCTTTCAAATGTGCAGAACTTGTATCTACAAAGGGACAAACAAAATAACCCCGCTGTTTTGAGATGAAAACCAAGTATCAGTTTTCCCAACCTGCTTCGAAAATCCAGGTTCAATATTCCTCAAACCGTAACACTAAAGTAGAAGCAATTCATAGCAAGGTCCGTGTAACAGGACTATGGATTATACGTAGACTTATAAAAAAGCTGATAAAAGGTTTTATTAGTGCAAGCTCTTCTCTGGTACTAAGACATACTACAAAAAAAAACCCAAACAAATATACCCAAAACCAAACTTGTGAAGGACCTGTAATGGTTACAAACAGAAACTCAAATATCTAACACAGAACTCTACTCAAGCTAAGAAATACCCTCTACCTTTTTGGAGAAAAAAAAAAAAAACCTGTATAAGTTAATGACACGCAACTTGCTTGGAAAAACTGATGGTTGCCTGATCCAGTTTAAACTCTGAAACATTAAGGGATATGGAACTTCCCAAAGGTCTTCTGTTCTTCATTTTTTATCATGTCTTACAGGGGAAAAAAAATTCCTGTCCAGCTACCGCGTATCATTTTTTTGCCTGATTCTTAGCGAAACAAGGTTTATGCAACTCCATTATCCATGCATTAGTTCTTCCCTATTAACTCCTGAACCCTTTGTCTGATCTCAAACATTTCACAGAGGGACAGAAGTCTCAAAGATAATTAAGTTCTGATCACTGTTCCCTATCTTGAAAACAGAGATACTAAAACTACAAGAGAAAGTGAGAAAGGCAAGACAGACAATCAGAGATATGAAATGGTTTCCATTTCAGAAACAATTAAGAGACTAGGTTTTAAAGCAAGTCACTAGAGATTCCGCAGTGTTTGGGGGAATTATCAAAAGTGCTTGCTATCCTATGTACCTCCCAACACCTCTATTGTCAATGCTGTTCCCAGGCAGGTCCTGGGCTCAATTAACTTCTGATCTGATTCATTATGACCAAGTGAGTTCCCAAAAGTTTACCCTTTCTGCCAGGGAAGAAGGCAGGTATTCTGCCTAGCAGCAATCTAGAGACTCAAGATATCAGCTCTGGACAAGGCACAGAGTTCATACATATGGTACCTTTCCCAGTAAAAGTGCAAAATTACAAAGGAGTGGGAACAGAAGAAAGAACACCAATTTTAGATAAAGTCAATGTCCTTATTTCTGTTCCTCACAGCACTGTTGGCTGTTTTCAGTTGCAGAAGATCTGTGGAAAAAAACCAAAGGACAGCAATCTGCTGGTACTTGTGAAAAAGAGGTTATAGGTGTCAGCTGTACTTCAGGGGTCACTCTTCTTAGATAAGAACTATGCCACGCTGAAGTAACCGCTACTAGGGATGACAGCTTAAAGGTTAGGTAAGGAGACTATGTACAAACAAGACTTGAAAAGAGAGTTTGTGAGAATCCTGGAAATAAAATTAAGCTTCCAAAGTACTACCCTGAGGATAAAGAAGCAATTCTGCTTCTAGAAATCAATTATATGGCACTACAAGGAAACCTGTTTCAATTAATGCACTCCCAATATCCCAGCTATAACTGAGACACATCTGCATGTGGCACTGACCCTTTAGGTTCACTAAGTCAACTCCCTCCAGCTTCCTGCAGGGCAAGAATACACTAAATATTTCTGGAGAACCACTTCTTTATTCTCTGCTTTACATGAGATATCTAAGCATGATTCAAAGTCCTCTGGACACAATGCCTGTTCTGCATTACCTCTTCTGCCACTTCAGTTCCCAAGCATGTAGCTATACAACGTTACCTGCAACAGCAAAGTTGTGAGCCTACGTAATTTCAACTGCACCAGTACTACTCTTTGTAGGGCGATACCGTGAACCAGCTCATGGAAACAGTCCAGGCTTAAAAAAAAATAAAAACCTTTCCCCAAAGGTGGGTTGTAACGGAAGACCAGGATGGTCTAATTTACAGAAGAGCCAGAGAAACACTTGACCAGATGGAGAAACTAGTAAGAAGAGAACACCTTAAATCATGGGGGAGTATTTTGGAGGGGGCGGGGGGCATTGGAGAGGAGTATCCTCAAACTGTACCCTAACAATGCTCTTCTCCAGCAGCCGAGAGAACAGCCTGTTCCATTGCAATTTCTCATTGCGAAGGACAGATAAGAAAAACATTATTTTCCAAAAGATATTTAGGCAGCACAGATGATGACAAGAAATCAGCTTCGTGTTCCCCGCAAGCATCTCAAGAGTTGCAAAACAAGAACCTCTGAGGTACTGAGACACCAAGTTTGGTATCACCCTCAAGAAACAAACAAAACAACAACAAAAAAAGTTGTTTTCTTTTTGTTTGGGTTTGTTTAAGAGCAATGTTTGACTTCAGTTAGTAAACCTGAATTAGCTGCTTAGGCCATGGTATGACAGTATGATAAGTCCAGGAGTAGGGGTTTCAGTGCCAGACCAAAACCATCATGGCTTCACAATGTAAGACACAGATATAAACTCCTGCCATAGTTTCACAGATGTTTCTTCAAACAAGAGTGCCAGTGAAGCTGATTCATCCCCCGCCCTCTCATACCACCCCCTCAAGTTGTGACAGCTTCTCCTTGGACGGGAGGAGGCAGGCACGCACGCAGTAAACCTGGTTAGGAACTCACCTGAGTCAAAAAACTGCCTCCCAACCAAACCAATTCCTTAATCTGCTTTGCTGCACAGCCACGCCAAGCTGTGTAAGCCCAGCTAAGGAAGAAACACGAGGACAGTAACAAGTGTCTGCGAGCACGCATTGCTTAAATCAACACGACTACCAAAAGAAACATCCACAGAAATTGTCTCACTTGGCTGGTTCAAATTTGCTGAGAAGTTGACAACTTAACTCTGTAAGGACAAGCTCTGTGCTAAATCAGGAATCATCTGCTCACACCACACTAACTTTATGCTTGGTCAAGTATCGTCTGTCCTCCTACCTCTTGCATAAAAGCATAAAGTCTCCAAATTAACCAGAGCACATTATGTGGAATTTAACAGAAACATTACTATGGGCCACATCTGACAGAGATCACAACTGGTGATCTGGCAATGCACAGAACCCGAGCTGTGAAATCCCAGGCGCCACGAAGACTAAACAGCTTGCGAGCAACACACATGTAAAAGACTCGAGAAGCATAAAATTTTTCTGTCGCTTGCAAACTCACTTTAAAGCTGCCAACTAACTTCTTGTCTTTACTGCATTGATCAATGTCAAGTAAAAATTATCTCAGGAACACTCCTTCCTAAAGATGATCCAACCAAAGAACTGGAAAAGGAGACTGTGCACATGGTTCCTTTCTGGGCTGGGCTACACAGCCTGAACGCGTCACGGGTACTTCACAGGTCCTTCCCCTAAAAGTGATTCATCTGCCTCCCCACTTACTTCAGCAAGCAGAAACTGAGGTTTAGTTAGGAGTGATATACCAAAAAAGAACAGATGTTTAATTCTGCAGGAGACGATGAAGAAAACCTCATTCTTCAAGACTTAAGCCTTCCCTTATGGCTTCAGGGGATAACAAATTGAGGAAGTCTTCAGGTTTCTCACAAGACACAGTTACTCTGATCCCACAGGCAATGGAGATGTACGTTAAAGGACAAGTACCCACACCAGCAGTAAACTGATCACCCAAGACACGGATCAGGAGCTTTGCTTGAGGGTTGGGGTCTCCTCTGTTCAGTCAGGCCTAGGTCTCATCCAACCATCACAACTTATAAGTAAACACAAACATTTTTCATGGCTGTCAAGCTGAAATGTCAAGGTTTTTTTGTGAAGCAAACAAGTAAATCAGAAGTACACAGGCTATTGTGCTTATGGGCTGAATTCTTCACTGAGGTAAGAATGGTTTCCATGCGTCATGAGGCACCAAATAGTGTTTTTTAATCCATTAGGAATCTTTAAAAAAAGACTGGTGTGCAAGAAGTGCAGAAGCAGCATGGGGGAGAAGACAAGCCGTTTCCTGATGCTTCCAAAAAGAACACTTTCTTCCTTAAATTCATCTTAGGCTTTACTGTACATTTAAAGAAAATTTGTGAAATATATTAAAATAAAAAGGTTGCCAGATATATTTAAAGGTTAAATTTTGTTATGTTTGAATATCCAGCAGCAACTCTAAGGACCTCACAGTGTATTAACTTCCAGAAACAGCTGTATCCCATACCCTACCGGACTTGCCATAAGAAACTTGCCATCTGCAATGAAGAATAAATTAAATTATTCTTTTAGGAACCAGGGGTTCAACCCCCTTTGAACTGTGGCATAACAAAGCTCCTTTTAAAAGAAGGTTGTGTCTTTTTTAATGTGAAAAATTCCTCGATGTGTTTCCCTGCTGAAATGCTTTCTTACGCATTAAATAATTACAGCAGAAACTCATTAGTTCTTGCTAAACAACAGACAGTCCAACAGACCAAATTTGGTTTTACAAGTAAAGAGGAGATGAGGAATCATACCAGACTTTAAAAAAACACTTTGAAGCAGGGCCTCTTTGTATATTAGATCTATGGCAGTGAGTTCTGAGATACTAAAGATCTAGAACTGCAATATCTTAACAAAAGCACCCTTCCCAACAGCTCCAGTTATCTAAAACTCACGGGCAGCTCAGGCAAAGCAGCTGAAGGGCTGGGTCAGTTATCCGGTTGAGGGGTTAAAAAATAATGATCTTGGAAAGCACTAAGATACAATGTAAAAACTCATTGATGGCAGAAGTAACACTGACTTAACAGATTACTTGTTAGCAGATGTGCAACTACAAGGCAGCGACCTCCAACAGTTGATACCCATGCTTTCAAGCGACCCCAAACTGCTCAGGAGTAGTTTACAAATTGAAGTAAAAACAATAACAGCAACCCCTGTATTGTCTTCTAGTCCTACTGTGGAGAGATTAAGTACTCTTTATTTATTTAAAGTTAAGATGTTTAAACATCAAAAATTGCTTGAAAAACAACAACTAGATGCAAGTGAAAGGAAAATATCTTACATTCATCCAAAGTCTCACTAGCTAAACAAAAGATGCTTAACAAGTCCCTTTTCCACAATTTCTTATCAAGTGTCCTTTACTCACCATGACTGAAAGGCAAAGCACACAAAACAAGACCAACTGGCTCCAAGGGCCACCAAGGAGTAAAACAGCGAGCGGGCACTGCCAAGGTGTGGCTTGGCTGGCCACCAAGCCACTGCCAACCATGGCCACAGGCAGATGGTGCCCCCCTACCCCAGCCCTCCAGGCAGGCCACCCTGGCACAGCCTCCCACGCATGCAGCCCAGGAACTGCTTAAACCCACTAAAGCCCGCAGAAAACTGCCTCCGTGTCTGTGTTGACTTTCTAACAGGGCAGGGATGCCAATCTGGCCAAAGAGCCACGAAAAATGAGAAGAGGCAGTAGGTGAGCATCACCCTGGCGGGGACAAGGACAGGGTAAGCCAGATTTCCCCTCTTTGGCAGAAGAAGCAAGCTTAGTGCTTTCACTCCATTTTATAGAATCATCGAACGGTTTAGGTTGGAAGGGACCTTGAAGATCATTGAGTTCCAACCCCCCTGCCATGGGCAGGGACACCTCCCACCAGACCAGGTTGCCCAAGGCCACGTCCAGCCTGGCCTTGAACAGCTCCAGGGACGGAGCTTCCATAACTTCTCTGGGCAACCTGTGCCAGTGCCTCACCACCCTCACAGTGAAAAACTTCTTCCTAATGTTTAATCTAAACCTGCTCTCTTCCAGTTTGAAGCCATTCCCCCTCGTCCTATCACTACACGCCCTTGTCAAAAGTCCTTCCCCAGCTCTCCTGTAGGCCTCCTTTAGGTACTGGAAGGCCGCAATAAGGTCTCCCCAGAGCCTTCTCTTCTCCAGGTTGAACAGCCCCAGCTCTCTCAGCCTGTCCTCATAGGAGAAATGCTCCAGCCCTCGGATCATCTTTGTGGCCCTCCTCTGGACCCACTCCAATAGGTCCGTGTCTTTCCTATGTTGGGGGCTCCAGAGCCAGCTGCAAACAGCTTTACAGACATTACAAATCCATAGAGCATGTATCAACACAGTTGTTATAGGTCTAGCCCCAAACACACCTAAGCTGGCTGACAACACACTCCCCACCATGCAACATTTCCCAATTAAAGGCTAACGAATGCTGAAGCAGTCCGATATGGGCGAGAGAAGGAAGGGAAGGAAAGGAAGAGTGTAAAACACAAGAAGATAAACTTGTATAACTAGAAACAATGAAAGGAAAAGATGCAGAAACCCACTGCCTGGCTGTTGCCGAAACATGATAAACTAGAAGCTGACCCATATTTATTAGGGCCAATGACCACAGAAACCTATTAGTAAGTTGCAAGAATAAACTCATTTTTATCAACTTTACTGGTTATTTAATACCTCTTTCCACTAAACCCACTCTCAGCTCAAGTTACCTTCAAACACCCCACTTCAGCTAAAAGTTAATAAAGAAAAAAAAAAACCCAAGCCAAATCCCAAAACAAAAACCCCACACTAACCCCCTTCTGTAACCCAAAATACATACATACCGATAACAAAGCAAGGGGACAGGAGAGGGTTTACACATGCCCCTGCAGTGAAATTATCTGAATTACATGCTCCTGAGTCAATGATATGTTTCTGTGCAAGCTTCCATAATAGCTCTGTACCTTGGTTCTTTAGTGGGAAAAGCACAGAAAATTATTATTGACATCATTATGATGTCAAGAGGACCAATGCACCCACCTGCTTACAGCTCTCCGGCAGCAGTATGGATGTTAGGAGTCGTACGCTGCCAGGAGAGTCTGGATTCCAAATGGGGGTATGTAACTGGATGGGGGGCAGGTCAAACCACAGTCCCCAGCCACACATTAATAACACCCTATAATAACAGAGAGATGATGTCATGCTGTCATTCTTAAAAACTTTGGGGATGGCTACGCTGAAGTGAGAAGCATGACTGCAGCACAGACAGGCGCACCAATACCAGGTGTTATCTACCAAGCGACAGTAACACCACCAACTATGTTGTGGAGCTTCAGTCTCCAGCACACTGCAATAATGATGCTGGTTATCTCAGGTGCCCGTGCCAGGCGCTGTGGGGTCAAAATTTCACTTATGTTTAACACATTAGATTTGGCTAGCATGCATGTGCTTGACTGGCCTGTGATCATATCTTCCAATGCCATTTAAACACACCTTAAATGTACCATAGACATGAAAACAATGATAATTTTGTAGGCTAGTACACTCCCAAACAAGATGGTAACTCTTACAACTCGGGAACATATAAAAGGCTTTACATCTAAAAGCATAAACTGACATTTGTCTCAGGAAAACCGTTGGCTTCAGTAGTTCTTCCTCCATCCTTCCTCTCCTTTCTTTCCCCATCCCCTTGTTCCCAGCCCTCCCACTGAGCCCATTCAGCTGTTCACACAGTCCCACGGTGAACCAGATCGGGTAGCTGATGCAGAATAAAAATAATCCAGGAAAAAACAAAGAGTGAGGAGGAGGGAAGGTGGAAAATTTAAGTTCCTCAGATCAGTGCAAGATGGAAATGCAAAAATCGTTGTTTCACTACATCAAGGGAATGTCACAGGGGCATAAACCTGCAGTGGGGCTCAATCAATTACTGCCACTATAGAAATACTTGTTGTACTACAATTAAACTCTCCCAGAGAAGGTGGAGACAGAATAGCTGTTGGAAAGTCTCTTGATACCGAGATGACCTGTTCTCTTCCAAGCAGCTGACACAGCACTCCTGAAAGCGGAGCCTGGCACTAGCTAGAACAATGAACATCCCTCTCCCACATGCATTTTTTCATCAGAGGCCCCAAATTCCAGCCCAGAGGTCCCAAGCTCCTCAGATCTGGTGTTTATCCAACATTCCCATACGGTCTGTGATTGTGCAGACTGCCAGTCCTCTCCATGAAGCGGCAGGCCAGCCCACCGCGACTCTTTCCAAGCAGAAGCAGCCCACTCTCATCATGCTGCCATTTATTTCATGGCTGTACGGCAGCTGTTAAGAAAATCTTCACTTCACTGGAAGCAGGCGATTCCAGGATTTCCTTCTGGACAACGAGCAAGATCCCATATTTCACTTTGGAATTTGATACCCTGGCATCTTCCCTACACATTTAAAAAGTTTCACATCCCCCCAGAACCCTGCTAGCTTGTGAGTCCCATTTGTATTGGCAACCAACCGCCCTCCAGTAGAAACTTGGCAGGAACCAGGAGAACCAGTTGCGTTCTCTAAGCAACTCAACACCACCAGTCAAAATACCCACAGAGTTTTACAACCATTCAAGCAGCAGCTCCTAGCCCCCTCAGCAAGCTCACTGTGTGACACAACACCAAGGAGAAGACTTGCATGCCGCTTTCGGCCCCCGTAGTGCAGGCTCCTCAGCTCCTCTATAAAGGAACTACTGTATGTCAACATTAGAAGAGAGCAAGACACTTCATGTCCTCTGGAAGAGCTGTCAACTATGCGTTTAAAAATCAGTCTTTATCAGAGACATGCAATCCACCTACTGGTTTCTGAAAACAAAGATTCACGGTGTTTTATGATTAGGCCAAAAGTGATCACCATCCTTTCTGAGTCAACGTATGCTTCTAGGAGCACTACTGATCTATAGCAAACAAGCTGCTTTTGGTAGCTGTTAGGTCTGGAGTTCATACAACACAATTCGGGAGCCACAAGAATAATAACAGATTATCTGCTGAATGTTTGTCTTCCAGTAGGAAGTATATGAAATGACTATGCACAAATCCCATTCAGGATTTAATCCTGCCCTGGAGTTCACACTCAACTACAGTGCACAAAACCATTAATGGGAGATACCAGCACCAGAGGTCAGAAACAATTCAATAATACAAACTCCTCCAGCTCAGGCTGAACAGAGCGCTCATACAGAAACAGCTGCATCCATCCATATGTTGATCTTGGTAATACGTCAAATCAAGACTTCATCCATATGTACAATAATGGAGCACTGTAACCCTGGCTATCAGCCAACTGCCTTGCCCTCTGCCCAGAAAGGTTATGGAGCAAATCCTGGACACCATTTCTAACTACACGAAAGACAAGAAGGTGACCGAGACCAGCCAAAATGGATATATCAAAGGCAAATCGTGCCCGACTAACTTGACTCCCTTCTGGAATGAAAAGAGTGGCTCTGTGGCTGAGGGGAGAGCAGGGGGGTATTATACACCCTGACTTCGTGTCAAAGGCTGTGCTAGTCTCCCATGGCATCCTTCGAACCAAAGTGCTGAGGTGTGGCCTGGATAACCAGACAGTAAAGGTGGGAGAAATATGGCTGGAACACGAGGCTCAAAGGATTGTGGTCAGCAGTTACAACCTTCACCCGGCTGCCGGTTACTAACAGCATCCCTCCTCAAGGATCAACACTGGGGCCAGCCCTGCTTAGAAGGTTTTTAATGGTCTGGATCAGGACTAGAGTACACTCTCTAAAAGTTGGGAAAAGCATACTACATGCTGGAGGGCAAGGCTGCTATGCAGAGGGACTTCAGGAAGCTGGAAAATGGGCTGACAAGAACCTCAGGAAGTTCAACTACAGCTAGAGCAAAGCCCCACATCTGGGGTGCGACAACTCCCTGCAGCAGTAAAGGCTGTTGGCACAGCACCTCTGTAGGAAGGCACCTGATAAAACAACAAATTGCCCAGGAGCGAGCAGCGCACCCTTGCAGCAAAGGCAGCCAACATCATCGTGTTAGCAGAAGTGCAGCCAGCAGGGTGAGGGGACGGGCACTGCCCTTCTGCTAAGCACTTGTGAGAGCTGGGTCCAACTTGGGCTCCCCAACTCAAGGGTGGTGACATACAGGCAGAAGTCCAGCAGAGGCCACTGACGCGGTCAGTGCTGGAGCATGGGACGTGCAAAGGCAGGCAGGTTCGGTCAGCCCAGGAAGGAGACGGCTCAGGGCAGATGTTACTGCTGTCTACAACTACTGAGCAGGAGTTGTAGAGCAGACAGAGACAGGCTCTTCTCAGAGATGCGCAGGGATAGGACAAGGGACACCAGCTGGAACACGAGAAAATCCAACCAGACACATGGAAACAAGTATTTGCCACAAGCATGGTCAAACACTGGACAAGGCCTAAAGTAAGGGTAGCATCGCCGTCCTTAAAGATACTCGGGACCAGGCTGGGCACAGCCCCGAGCATCCTGCTTCCACAGGACAGCTTCTAGCAGGAGGTCAGCCTAGAGATTTTCAGAAGTCCCTTCCCACCACTCATAGGGTACACAGTACAGATTTTTGTCATACAAAATACTAGAGAACACATTCCACACAAGACTGGAGCCTATAACAATAAATGCCAAACAATAATTTCCAGGAAACAATTCCCTTCACAAGTCAGACCAGAAACCGAGCTGTAAATTTCCACAACTCATCTTGCCCTTCATCATTCTGCTCTCAGCATCTCCAAACTGACATAATGCTACATGCACACGATCAGCTTGTAGCAACCCAAGAAACAAAGCCGGGACAGCCAAGAGGCACACCTTATCCCTCTGTGAAACCAAGTGCAACCAGAAAAAAAAAAGTATGAACATGACAAAAGAAGTGGCATTTTTCAGAGCACAAAGTAAGGGTAGGCCAGAAAAGCGGAAAGAACAGAAAGTAGTTGTTGATGGAGAGCAGCCAGACAGGATGGCTTGGCCACCTTCGCTGTATTTTTTGCCTTGTTTACTTTACTCCGGTTTTACAGAACTCCACAAGAAATAGGGCATTTTGAAAAGGAGGGAACCCCACAAAAACATCTTCCCGCACATCCTATAGTCCTGGGGAGAAGGACGCTCCACAGAACAGCTTTTATGAAGGAAAATGGCCGAGCACAAATTCATGCCAGACCACCCTCGGTTTATATTCCATAAAACGCAATCCCAAACCCTGTTGCCTCTCCTTTCTCTTCACGTGAGTCAAAACAAAGGACAATCAGACAGGAGCGCAACCCTGAATAGAAGACTAATGGGAAACCATACAACAAAACAGCAAGGGTGGAAGGGGAGGCCAAGCTGTGCAGGACGTGCCTCACACCAGTCGTGTGTGTGTGTGTGTCCCCCGGTCTACCAGCAGCCTCTACCCATCTTTGTGCTCCTTTTTATCTCAGCAACTGCTCCTTGGTCCCCACCCCTACAACCTCGCATGACCCCCATTCCAAAGCAGCCACCCCGCCACTCACTCCACCCCAGGCCCCATCCCGGGGCCCACCCCGACGCCGCTTCCCCACCGCCTCTCGGCTCCCGCTCTCCCGCCTTGCCCCAGCCCCGCCAACCCATCTCACCCTGCCCGTGCCCCGACCCGGACCTGCCCTCTGCTCCTCTGGCCAAACCCCCCCGAGCACCCCCGGCCCCTCTCACCTCACATGCCCCATCTCCCTGCACCCTCGAGCCCCGTGTGGCCCCACGTAAGGCCGTTCTCCACTCCTTACCCCTCACCTAAACCCTTCCCCACACCCCCGGCTCCCATAGCCCCAGCACACCGCCCCGTCTCGCCCCCCGCAGCCCGCACAAGGGCTCCCTCACAGCAGCCCTTCACCCCGTTTAACCCCACGCCAGGCCTCCCCTCACCCCACGCCGCCCCCTCCCCACAGCTCAGCAGGCCCCTTGCCCCGCTCCCGCCTCACCCGCCGCCCGCCCCGGCCTCCGGCCGCCCCTCCAGAGCTCCCCCCCTCAGGCCCCGCACCCCGCCAGCCTCCCTGCCGGGCTGCCCCCCGGCCCCCGACCCGCCCCGGGCGCTGCCCGAACCCCCGGCCCCTCGCCCGCCCCGGCTTCCCGCCGCCCCGCTGGGCCGCCGCCCCGCCCCGGGCCTGCCCCGCCGCCGCGGCCCGCCGGGCCCCCGAGGCGCCGCTCGCACGCGGGAGGGAGTGAAGGGGAAGGAGGCGCGGCGGGGCCGGGCCGGGCCGGGCCGGGGCAGGCCGCGGCGGGCCCGGGGCCCCGGGGGCGCTTACCTCCGACCCGGTACATGTTGGCGGCCATGCCCGGGACGGGGCCGGGTGCGGGGCGCGGGCCGCTCCCGCCGCCGCCTCCAGGTGCCGGATCCGCTGGAAAATGGAGGCTGGAGCGACCGGGCGGGGGAGGGGAGCGGGGGAATTAAAGGGGCCGCGCCGGCTGCCGCCCGGCCGACAAGGAGGGAGGGAGGGAGGGAGGCAGGCGGAGGGCGGGGCGGCGGCGGGCCGGGGGCGGCGGGCCCGGGCGGTAGAGGGGCCCAGCGGCGGCAGGGAGGGAGGGGGAAGGAGCCGGCCCCGCCGCCCAGCCCGCAGCGTGTGAGGGCGGCGCTCCGCGGCCTGCGCCCGGCGGGAGGGGAGCGGGCCTGCCGGCGGGCAGCGCCTCTCCGCCTCCTCACACACACACACACACACACACACACACACACACACCCGCCTGTCCTCACACAGCCCTCACACACGCACACACACACGGCCTGTCCTCACGTACAGCCCGACACGCACACGCTCAAACACCACCTGCCCTCCTCACACACACACACGGGTCTGCCTGTACTCACAGCCCTCCCCGCACATACGGTTGTACTCACTCACGGCCCTCTTCACACACACACATCCACCTGTACTCACAGCCCTCCTCACACACAGGTCTGCCTGTACTCACAGCCCTCCTCACACACACCTGTACTCATACACAGCCCTCTTCACACACAGGTCCGCCTGTACTCACAGCCCTCCTCACACACCTGTACTCACATGGTCTGCCTGTACTCACAGCTCTCCTCACACACACCTGTACTCATATGGTCCACCTGTACTCACAGCCCTCCTCTCACACACACCTGTACTCATACACAGCCCTATTCACACACATCCACCTGTACTCACAGCCCTCCTCACACACAGGTCGGCCTGTACTCACAGCCCTGCTCACACAAATGCCTGTACTCGTACACAGCCCTCTTCACACACAGGTCCACCTGTACTCACAGCCCTCCTCACACACACACATCTGCCTGTTATCACAGCCCTCTTCACACACAGGTCTGCCTGTACTCACAGCCCTCCTCACACACCTGTACTCACATGGTCTGCCTGTACTCACAGCTCTCCTCACACACACACATCTGCCTGTTATCACAGCCCTCCTCACACACAGGTCTGCCTGTACTCACAGCCATCCTCACACACACCTGTACTCATATGGTCCACCTGTACTCACAGCCCTCCTCTCACACACACCTGTACTCATACACAGCCCTATTCACACACAGGTGCGCCTGTACTCACAGCCATCCTCACACACACACATACATCTGCCTGTTATCACAGCCCTCTTCACACACAGGTCTGCCTGTACCCACAGCCCTCCTCACATGCCTGTACTCACAGCCCTCCTCACACACACGTCTGCCTGTACTCACAGCCCTCCTCACACATGCACATCTCCCTGTTATCACAGCCCCCCTCACACACAGGTCTGCCTGTACCCACAGCCCTCCTCACACGCCTGAACTCACACACAGACCCACCTGTACTCACAGCCCTCCTCACACACACGTCTGCCTGTACTCACAGCCCTACTTATGCACACGCCTGTACTCACACACAGCCCTCCTCACACACAGGTCGGCCTGTACTCACAGCCATCCTCACACATGCACATCCACCTGTACTCACAGCCCTCCTCACACACATCTGTCTGTACTCGCAGCCCTCCTCACACACATCTGTCTGTACTCACAGCCCTACTTATGCACACGCCTGTACTCACACACAGCCCTCCTCACACACAGGTCGGCCTGTACTCACAGCCATCCTCACACATGCACATCCACCTGTACTCACAGCCCTCCTCACACACATCTGTCTGTACTCGCAGCCCTCCTCACACACATCTGTCTGTACTCACAGCCCTACTTATGCACACGCCTGTACTCACACACAGCCCTCCTCACACACAGGTCCACCTGCACTCACAGCCCTCCTCACACACACACACGTCCACCTGTACTCACAGCCTTCCTCACACTCACCAGGCCTTCTCATACACACATACGCCGCCTGTATTCACACACTGCCTCCATGTACAGACCGCGCCTGTTCTTGCTGACAGCCCCCACGCTGCCTGTCCTCACATGCACCCACAGCCTGCTCACACCACACGACACTCCCCCCACACACACACCCGTACCTACATCCATACGCTACCCAATCCCCACATACACCCCTCCATCCCTTCACACACACGTGGGAGTCCCGTGCCCTACACGCACCTCCCGCTCACACACTCCTACCCTGTCTCCCTCAGGTCCCTGCAATGGCGAGGGGCTGCCTGTCCTGTCCCCTCCACCGCCCCCAGGACACTGCCCTGGTGGGGCCTCCCCCCTCCTCAGGTGTCAGCCCAAAAGGTGAAACATAGATGACCGCCTTAGCTTGCCCTTGCCCACTGACCTGGGGGTGTCACTGTCCCTTCTTCACCCACGCACTGCTCCTCTCCAGGCGTCTCCTCAGCAGCCCTGCAGCAGTTGTGTGGTTGTTGAACAGTCGCCGGCTCCAGATCGCTCTGCAAAACTTGCACGTTGCCACTGCCATTTCCTCTCCTACAGGAACTGACAGGCTGACACCAAAAAATGCCCCAAGAAACCATCAGTCTTTGGTACGTAACACCTTTACAGCAGATGCCCCAGCGAGGGCTGACAAAGTACAGCAGAGCAGGTGACCAGCCATCCCCCCTGAGGACTTCTCCACGCACTTGGCCCAAGGCTGGATGGTGAACCCCAATGAAGAGCTACACCTCCAATGGTCAGCGCAGGTGGACCTGGCGCACTGCTGGCCTCTCTGGCACGGCAGGACGTCTACACTTGCTCCTCCACTCCAACACAGAGCTGGAGAATCACCTGAGCCCGAGGTGTCAGCCCGAGAGCCCTCCTCACAGTCAGGCTGGTCACGATGGCCAAAAAATATCTGTCACCAAACTCTTTGCTGGAGTAAGTGGTTGATGGCACAAACGGTCATACCCTGTACCGGGGCTGGGCACAGCCACTGCCTGCGCTCTCAACCCCAGTTCTCATCAAGCCCTGAAACAGCTACACAAGACTGCCCAAAATCTTGACAGCTGCCAAAATACATCTATTTGAAAAAGAACAGGGCTTTTGTTAAAATTCGCTTTGCATGTTAGGAAAAAAAAAAAACAAAACCCAAAAAAACAACCAAACCCAAATCTCTGACAGTCCTCAGATCCCAGTAGGGCACAGGGCTCTGCTTTCATGTTTCCAATGCGTGCGAGGAGCACGGCTGAGTGGGGACGGCACCTCAGGGGGTGAAAATCGTTCAGCCAAAAAATGTTCAATGCGCCGGGGTGGGGGTGGGGGGCACCACCGTGATATTTCTCCCCTTTCAGAGCTGGCTGGGGGAGCACGTGCCGGCACAGCCACCGGGGACGCCGCGGGGTGCGAGGGCTGGTTTCTCCCCTGGCTGCTTCTGCAACCGTTCTGCAGAGCAGAAAATAATTCAGTAGGAGACAGAAAAATTATCCAGAACAAATATTTACAAATCGCGTTGTGGGGCACTTGGTAGTTGCACATGAAGCAGCGGCCGGTCACATAGTGCTGACTGCTCTCTCCAGATGCTCAATTGTTTTTTAAATGATAGTCACAAAACCATGTCGGAACTTCCCTGCTGTTCCTCTTCCAGGTTAAGCAATAGCTGTGGTCACCACTGGGGCATTGTGCAATGGGAGGGAGCCGGCGGCGGTGGCCGCAGCCTGGGAAGAAGTGGGATCTTGCAACGCCCCTTCTCCCACCACCAAACCCCACTCCTACGGGTGCCACCGACTCCCACCGTGGCAAACCCAGCCCTTCCAGAAGGCTTTTGGGTGCATCCTGGCAGGGCATCGCTTGCGTTTGACGCCTCTCAGCGTGGCAGTGAGGGCGCACCTCCGCTGAGAAAAGCCAAGACCTGCAGAAGGAAGACACCGGCACTTTGAGAGCCCAGTCCAAGGCTGCCTGGCAGAAATCGGCTTGTCCCAGCACGCGTGGCTGAGGGAGGCTCTCTAGGCCCATTGCGTATGACCTGACACACCCCGGTCCTGACCCATCCTTGCTCCACCCAGCTCTGTTTTCCTTCTCCTCCCTTCCAGAAGAAAGGGGAGTGTGCCCATGGCCCCACCGGGGCTTTTGGCTTGACGTGGAGAGCCCGTGCATGCTCCCCGGTGACGCGGGGAGCGCTCTGCTCCCCCTGCCAGCTCCTGAGCCTTCCCACCACCCCAGTCCCCTCTGCTTGCAACCCTCCTTCCTGTGCCGAGATGAGGTCCTCTGTGGGCTCTAAAAGGTGAAGCTCAGGCTGCTCCTTTTCCACGTAGCTGGGCCCTCGGTGCAGGTTTACAGCTGAACCTGTGCAAAAAATACACGGCCAAAACAGAGCCTCGACCCACTTGTCCCCCCTAGCTGCCCCACAGTGCTCCTCCCGTCTCACCAGCAGCCAGGTCCTCTCCATGGCTTTTGGTGCTGTCTCTGCAGTCAAGAGTCCCAAATTTGTCCCATCCCAAGCTACGTACCTTCCTCCTGGCCTGGAGTTATCCAAGCCCTGTCCAGTGCCACCTGGGTGGGACTTGTGTCCTCTCCTCCAGCAAAGCGGTCACGCCATAAATGTGCCTGGAAGCCCGGCCAGGCCAAGAGGAGGAGCTGGGATGTCTGTTGAGCTCTGTGTGCCTTGAGAGCCGCCGGCCCCGCTGCGGGGAGCTCCCTTCACCCCCAGCTCCTTGCCCCATCAGCAGCCACCCCTCCTGCCCCCACCCTCGGCCAGGAGAAGCACAGGGATGCAGGCTGCTCCAGCTTGGCCTCCCACTGCTGCCTCCAACATGCTGTACCCTGGGGACCACAGCCATGGTCCCATTTCCCAACATTTCTTCACCTTTCTGCCTCAAAACAGCTGCTTAGCTCTTCTCTTTCCTTCTTCTCTCCACCTTCCCACTCCCCAGCACCAAGCCCAGGTGCTTGCCACCCCACGCATCCCAGTCCCTCTCCACCGCTCTCCCGGGAGCACAACACAGCTTCATGCTACTGCAGCCTCAGTCTTCCCCCACTGAGCCCCCACTCGGTACCCTAACAAACACCACTGTGTCCACCAAATGCAGCCCCCAGACCAGAAATGGGCACCAGTCTGGTCCCTGCTCGCTGCCAGGGGGTGAGGACCGGGTGCTAGAGAGGGCTGTCGGATCCAGCAGAGCTAGAGGAGGCGAGCGGGTCCCTCCAGGAGAGGAGGCATCAGGGGTAAGGGAAGAGGGCAACAGGGCTGCAAAAACCACGGGAGCGCTCGGTGCTGGGGAGGACGTGCAGATCCACCAGCTCTGCCCTGGAAGCCCTGCCGGGCAGCTGGATAAATAACGCAAGAGATCCCCCCACGCTAGAAAGCCATGCTGCTGTCTCCTGCTGGAGACAACTGCCCCAGTCATGCCAGAGCAGCCCCTGTGAGAGATGACTCAAGGGACGGGTGTGTGCTTTCATGTCCAGTTTTATTAGTGTTGCAATTAGTACCATAAAATAGTTGACGAGGTTGAGCACGTTGCAGTTTGTTCCAAAAAAAGGCTATTTACATTTAATCTGTCTTCATTTAAAAAAAAAAAAACAAACAAAAAACCAAAAAACAAAACAAACAACCTAGAACCCAAACAATACAACAATGAAACAGATGGACAACTCAGGAATCTACAAAGTGGTAACGTCCCCTTGTATGCCACGGTCTGGACAAGGCTGGTGGCACACAGCCCCGGCACACGCGGTACCCATGCTCCCAAGGTGTTTCCCCCACAGCCACGGCACGGCACGTATGCAAGCGGGCAGGCAGCACTATGGCAACCCTCCGGCCAAGGCGCGAAGCAGCAGCTGACTGGATGTGGCCCCATACCAGTGCTCTTCCTTAAGGAAACCAGTGACCCACTGCTTTCCCAGCTGGCACGTCCCCTTCCTCCCCCAGTCTGTCCCAAAGCAGCCAAGTGGCCCTGCAGGAGCCAGCCCTGCCTGGAGCATCTCCCATGAGAACCCCGCAGAAGAGGTTCCAGGAAATCTCTGGGAGATGCTGCTGCTCGTTTCTGGCCTTCTCCCTGACAGATAAGCCCGGAGGGAGTGTCACACTAAAATGCCACCACACAGCTATCTGCCGAGACTGAGACCCCCTGAACAGAGGGGACAGAGGCGCTGCATCCAACCTAGCTTCAAGAAAGCTCCAGGGCCTCCAGCTCTTTACCGCTGCATGGCGGGACTGCCCTAATCCCAGCCTTCCCGATCCCTCGGCACACCAAGCAGCAGGAGAAGGCCACCGGCTCTGCTGCTTCTTGCCAGGATCATCTTCTTAAACTTGGAGGTGCCAGGTGCAGTGCTCTCCCACCCCAGCTCTCCAGTGCTCCCCTCCAGCACACGCTGCTGGTGGGAAACACGACGGGGCCTTTGCTGCAATCGCAGGTTAAGCATGGGGCAGCGGCGTGGTTCTCGGCTGACTTTGAGGATGGAAAGCAAACAGGCACATCTCCAGCCCCAGAAACCTCCCAGCCACCCTCTGCAGGATAAAGCCACAAGTGCGTGCTAATTAAAGCAGCAAAACACAGCCAAAGAGACAGTGGCTCTCCCCAAACTCATGTGTAATTAAGGAGGACTCTGCAGTTACCGCTGAGATGTAACCGGTAACAATTGAACTGGATGGAAATTGCAGCACTGAGCTAAAACAGCCGCCCAAGATGCCCTCAAAGTCGCCTGCGCCGCAGGAGAGCCAGCAGCTGATCGAACACCGGCAGGGCTGAGGCTGAGCCTTTGTCTCCGGGAAACTCAACCCAGAGGACCAGGAAGCACTCAAGGTGCAACACGACGCCACAAAACCCTTCCATCTTTCATCTGCTCGCCAGCGCTGTTAAACTAGGTCAGCGCCGCACCGCCCAGCGCAGCAGCGAGCCCATTCCTGAGACCTCACCTCTGAGAGAGGCGGGGGCCCTTTGCCCGAGAGCAGCTGGAAACAAAACTGGCTGCTTTGAGAAGCCACAGCCGGAGGAGCAGGAGATGAGCTCTGTGGGGAGCAGCGGCGAGCTGCGAGACACAAAGGGACAGGGAGACCAGGGGACACCGACTTCAAAGCACCTCCCGACCGGAGATCAGCTCAGATGCTGCCCGCTCCAGCCCCTGCCTTTGCTGTCAGACCATGTGGCTCCAAAGCAAGCCCCATCTAACGCAGGCGGGCGGGATAATGCCACTGTGTTTCTTCTTTTGAGTTGCACCTTCCTCACCAAAACCCTCGAGAGCTGACGATGGAGCAGTGCTGTCTCTGCTCGAAGTCATCCTTTTGTATTCACCAACTCGCACGCAACCACCTAACCCCGCCAGGCAGAGACCCATGGCTGTGCCGGTGGCTCTCCCTGGCCCCACAGCAGGGATCCCTCCGGCCGGTGGGGCTTGCTTGTGCGAGGGTGCCCTGGGAAACTGTTGTGGGAGCTGGGAGGGTGGGAGAGCCCAGATCAGTCACTCGTACATGTCACCAGGTGCAAAACCCCTTCCCAAAAAGGCCTAAGCCACGTGCATGCTTTGACACTCATTTACCTTAGAAACAGAAACCTGTTTGTCCTCCACTCAGGGACAGAAACAGCTCGCACAAAGTGGCTCCACACGATACAAGAGAAACAACACAGGCACATCACCCCGACCAGAGCAGCACCACCAAACCTGCACGCCAGCCCTTGTCTCCAAGGCACGGGAACACCACGGCCACCCCCTGGCGCGCAGCTGCCCATGGCCCCAGCCTGCCACTGCCAGACTCCGGGAGGACAAGGCTGAGAAGCCGGGATGTTTCCGTGCACAGGAGAGGCCTTTCAGAGCAACGGCAGCTTTCCACAGGGGAGAACCCCTGCGGAGACACAAGCCCTCGGGTCTGAGGCGCACAGAGTTTCACATTCGCTTGTATAAAGTTAGAACCAAACACAAACCAACATGAAATGCAACAAGCAGAAGAGTTTCTCTCTCACACGTACACACACACACACAGAGTAGAGCAGGGCAACACACATTTGATAGGCAGGACCCTGGAAATCCTGTCCTAGCTACCATTTGTTTCTTTACAGTAGGTTGAAATACAAAGAGGAGCACAGTGATGGTTTTCCCCCCCCCCTCGCCCCCCCAGTAAACAAAGTTATTGCAGTCGGTCAGTCCACCCCACCTCCGCAGCACTAACACGCTCTGGCACCGAGAGCTGCCCAGGCTGCGTGCAGCTCCCGATGCTGGAACCCAGCCCAATCACTCTTGTCACACCAGCGTGAGACTCGAGGAAGAAATCACACACTAATTTCCTTTAAAAAGATTTTTTTTTTTTTTTTGATGTAACAGCCTCAATAAAGAAAAAGAAGGGATGTGCTTATACACCATCTCCCACGCTACTGCTGCTAGGCAACGCTACACAGTCCCACAGCATCAGCTCAGGTCAACCGAAAACGCACGAACCGATGGACACGACGACATTCAGACTAGAACCGAGCTTCTGACACAGCCAAGAGCCAGCAGACGGCAGGCAGAGCTGCCCGCGGGACTGCAGGAAGCAACAGAGTACTGCAACTAGACAATATGGCCTGCCCAGCAGGCGTGGGACCACGTCCTCCTCCCCTGCACGGTCTGAAGGGAATACCCAGTCCCTGGCCAAGTAGGTTGCACTTGTGCTGGGAAAGGGTTTCATGAAATCAGTGTCGGTGATGCAGCCCCTGCTGCGAGCTGCAACAGGCGCCAGCAGGGACCATGCTCTTGCCTAATAAGCCCTTGCTCCCTGTCAGCAGGAAAAGACCTAACAGGACACACCACCACTGCCCTGCCCAAAACAAACCGGGAGGTCCCTGCACGGAGCAGGACCCGCCAAGCAGGGCAAAGCAGGTTCCCCAAGCCTTTAAAAAACCCAAGGGTAAGGGATCAGACAAAAAAAAAAAAAAAAAAAATAGTATTGACCTGCAGATGCTGGTAAAGGTTCAAAAACATCACTGCCCTCAGAAAGTTCCTTCTGGAAATGCTGGCAGAGCCTGGCTTGCCCACAAGGGTGGGACCCCAAAGAACCCCATCAAAAACTTTAGTCCCTTACCCTGAAATGCCAGAGATGTCCGCTCTTCCACACAGCAAGCACACTCTGCTCCCCAAACCCCATCTGCCACCTGCTCCGAGTCCCTCCCAGGCACACCTCGGGAAGCCTGGAGAGCAAAAGGCCACATCTGCAGCACCCGGAGCTGCCGCCTGCGGCTTGTCACACCACCTCCTTCTAAAAGCATCCCCTTGTCCTGGTAGCCCAAGCGTCCCTGGCAGCAGCAAGGTGTACAAAGTGAACGCAAGTGCAGCCAGAGCCAAGCCAACAGTGTGAGACACCTAAAAAGCTCACTCCTCCATCTCTTGGGTCATCTTGCTGCCCAAGGCGGACAGAGAACCTGGCTGGCTTCATCCTCTCTCACGTCCCAGCTACAGCTTCCACTGCACCTTGGGACTGAACCCCCTAGCAAATCCTCAACCTGCAGGCAATGCTGTGCCAGGGTAAAAGCATATCCTGCTGGGGAAGGGATGCAATCCCCAAGAGAAATGGGGAAGAATACTCAGAAAGCAGAAGGTAAGGACAACATCCATCTACAGAGCAGCCCGCAGGAGGCTGCCTACCCCCAGCACCCTTCATTTTTGTTACAGTCTCTCAGTCCCTACAGGAGAGGTCCCGGGTGGTTCAAGGGCATGGCAAAAATGCACTCCTGCAGCAGCCCTGACGCCAGGTGGTCTGCACCCAGCCTGGGGAGGTGCACGAGGGAGACGGCAGCAGGCTCTGGGGACCACAGTGCGGTCAGGGCAGGACAAAGGCAGCAGATAAAGCAGCCCACGCTACCTCACGTGTGCGGTTTGACAGATGGACGGGAAGGCAGCTGGACATGCAGAGCGCCTGGCTGGCTACCAGTCCAGCCACTACAGTGATGTATCACTTCACAGACAACGGCTCATCTTCCTGGGTGTGATTTTTTGGCAACTTAATTTTTTTTTTTCCTCTTATTTTTTATTTTTTTTTAGAAAGCATTAAAAAAAATCTGCAGCTATTAAAAAAAATCCTTTCCCTTTAGAGGCTGGACGAGGTTTTATTGACAGGTAAATAATCGGTGTGAGTATGTAAATAGCAGCGACCCCACTGATGCGGTGTCCCTCAGCAGCACAGCCAGCTGCAGGGACATTGTGACTGGCTCGGTTTGGTCATTGTCACAGACCTGGGACACTGGAGTTTCTTAACACCTAGTGTTTCCCTAATTCCTGTTCCTGCCCAACCCTCCTCAGGCATGTCTTCAGCACAAACACCTGCCCGTCCCTGTGGCGGACTCCACACTCCACAGGGGAATCTCCTCTCCAGACCTCCCTAGCTGTGCAAGTGGTTTGTTTTTCAAACTGGACAGCTGAACTCCCTCCAGACTCGCTGATCTCTCATCCTTTGGCAGCAGGAAGAAAGACTGGCCATCTTTTTTTCCTAGTCGTACACAGGGAGGGGGCCAAATGCACCGGAACACGCATGATCTTCTGCAAAATCCATTTGAGCTGATCCACGGCTCCCCCAGCCCACTCACACCAATGAGGTCTCAGGTTAATAAGCAGTGCAGTTATTCAGCTATCTGCTTGTAAGTGGTAGGTGTTCTTGGGCAGGTTGCCTGCTCCTGCCAACTCCCCCACGACTTCATGTTGTCAGCACATCTATATTTAAGACTGGGGTTTTTTTTTGCCTTTGTTTAAAGGGGTTTCTTTCCCTTGTAGTAAACTTAAGAGTTAATAGAAAAATGTAATTCAAGAGTAATCCAAGCACATCTGTAATTAATTCTGCAGGAGAGGGCAGAGCGACGCGAGTCAGAGTTGGCACGCAATTCCTGGCTCCTGGTGTGCAGTCCCCGGGACGGACAGAAGGTCCCTCCGCTGAGCACGGCTAGAAGTTAGATTTGGAGTGTCCAAATATGCAGATGGGAAAGTGCTTGACATGAGAGGACCACTGTGCTGCCAGCTGAAAGAACTTGACGTCATTCCACTCCACCCCGTCGATCAGGACTGCAGGGGAGGGTAAAAAAGAGAGGAGAGTTAGAAAATACCGAGTGGAAGTGGCCAGCCTCAAACAGCTTTGCTAGAAACCTCCCTGCAGTCAGCAGAGGGAGGCCTGGTACGTGCTGCTCTGGCTGGCCACCCCGCCGCTGTCACTGTAAATAGCTGCGCATACAGGGGAGAAAGGCTCAAGAGCAGACCAAGTTTAGGGACAACAGCTCAGACTGTTGTTCCAGCATTGCTCACTGACACTGGAGCTCCCCAGACTGCTGATTTCAGCATCACCTGATACGATTTCTCAGATTTCCTAAACACACACCATTTTCTTTTTTGGGAAAATGCACTCTTGCAGAGATGGACATCAGTCCGTCCTCACTGGCACTCTTAACCAGGAGATCCGCGTCTCCTAAAGAGGTGACACACATACTGTGATCACCCCTCACGCTCCCCAGTCTCACAGGGACTATGCCAGGATTAAGGAGGTGACCTAAGCAGATCCCCTCTGCTGTTAGCAGTGGTGGGGATTATCAACTGAACAGGCTACAGGGATATTTTTGATACTGGATGCACAGCTCCACTGACAGCCACTTTAGGTCTGCCTGCAGGATGCACGTACAGCTCCTGCTGTGGCATGCTTTTGTGCCAGAGTCCTGTCTAAAGGAGCAGCCACACTCTCACCGCTCTCTGCCATCGCTTTGCAGACATGCCAGGGAAACAGAGAATGACAGGGAGGAGGAATGGAGCCTGGCCCAGCCTTTGTCCTCATTTAGGGCACTGATTCAGAGGAGTTCCCAGGTAAAGAAGGACTTTCCCACATCCCGGACCTATTAAAGCATGCCCCCACACTGGACGCATCCAAGGACCCTCCCCAGGAACACCCCTATTACGTTGGCTTTGGGGCATCAGGCAGGACACCAGGTCAGCCCTTTGCCTGCAGGACAATGCCAGCAGCTGAACCTCACCCCACAGGCACACGGGATGCAAGAGCTGCACTTACCGCGCAGCATGTTCTGCTGATGTTTCGCTGTGCAAATCAACCTGCTGATTCCTTCAATACACTGGCTCTTTGACTCAACCTCCTTGTCTTTTGTTTTCTTGGGCAAAAACATCACTGGAAGAAAATCAAATTGGCACACAGTGAATCTCTGCCACTCACAGGAGCTACACCAAGACTTGTTTGGGTTTTTGCATTTAAACATTCATGTCTGAAAATTCTAACTCTCATTTTAACTCCTAAAATCACCCCTGTTTGGCAGGAATTTGACCTCAGCACTGTCACCTACACACATGGACATCTTAGGGCTAAGCATCTCTACGTGAAGCATTTCCAGCTCATAACCCAAGCCCCAAAGGGCACCTTCAGGGTAACTCCTGCTGCTCTGTTGGGACTCCAGGGCAAACAGCTGCATCTGTGGAGGTCCCCAGCCTGCGCCCTGTGCTGGGCTGATGGGATCTGCCGGGCAGCCGCACCACCTAGGGGGGAGTCCCACATATTGCACACGGCTGCCGGGCAGCACCGCGCTCCGGCCTCCCACCCTAGCTGCAGGCAGGTTTGCTGCGCGCTAACTGCAGCCCAACGGGAGCTGGGCTGCACGGACACCTGGAGAGCAGGAGGGACTACAAACTATGGGCAGTTGGTGGAGAGGGAAGGGATCGGGAGAGCTAGAAAGGGTCCAGTTGCCTGAGAACTGTGCAAATGCATGAGCAAAGATGTACAAACTGGCTACACAAGAGCTGGTGGTGTTGAACACCAGTGCTCCAGGCTGGGCCAGCCCCAGTGAAAAATATTTTGAGTGTCTCAGGATTGCTTCTCTCATAGGCATGCCAGGGTACAGTCAGGGGTGGGAGCACTGGTACCAGCACTGCCACAGCTATGCCGGCCCAGTAGTGACCTGGCTGCAGAGTTATGCACCCATGACCTGCAGCCACAGGTCCAGAAGGTTGTGCTGACCTTTTCTCAGAGCCCCCCAAATCCCTGTTTTCCACCAGGAATGACTCCCAGGCCCATGGGGAGGAAGATGTTGTGAAGGACAGCTACTGGCAGTTAAGTGTAAGTGCAGGACTGCCTTTCTGCTTCCTTGAAAACACTTCTCTGCAGAGCTGTTCTCAATTTCTAATGTTTTACACTACCAAGGCCAGGAGCAAATACAGAATTACTGACAATATCTAAAATGCCTTTTTTCGTTTGGAGAAAATAAACTCAATACCATGATTTTAAGAGCGGAAGATTAAACAAGAAAAAGGTTAACATCAGGCTTTGCGCTGAGAGCATTTCTCTTGTACCTCCTTTTGTCCCACAAAGCAGTCTGTGCAAGAACATAAGAGCTCCTGTAGAAGAGCTTACATTGCTGCAGCCCTGCTCTGAGTGACAACACCTCTTGTATGTACGTGTACACCTAGCAATGGCTTGGCAGGTCTGGCCGGTGCACCTGTCCAGCTGTGACAGTCGTATTTTAACATAAGGACACCGCATCAAATCCAGCAAAACGTCTGCTGGGGCCGCTGCCATATGGTGCAACATGATGGGATACACTCATGTCCTGCCTCTGTCCGCACCTCTGTCATGTGGCAGAGGAGAGACCACAGCATGGAAGCTGCACGGGCTGCAGGGTCTGTCCTGACTCCAGTGGTTGGGGCACAAGCTGCCTCTTACCTAATCCAACACCCCAAAACAGCACCAGCAGGCTCACAAGGAACACAGGGAAGCTGTCCAGAGCAGCATACCTCCTGGCTTTCTGGAAAGTCACGCACAAATGTCCTTGCTCTGTCCCCACCTTTGTTCGTTTGGGCTATACCATCTCAGCTGTTCAGCTGTAAGCGTGAGCACATCCCCTTTTTACAGCACAAAGTGGAGCCACCTTTCAAACTCTATCACCTTACGCAGTCACTTCTTTATAGACAGACTAGGATTTTGGGGATAAAAATATGACTAAGGTGCTGTAATGCAGGACTGACAAGTCAGGCAGCCCTGGAGTGCCACAACAGGGAGAGCAGCATTGCATTGTTGGCCTTTGGCAACAGTAAATGTGTCCACCTTACCTTTCTTGTTCTTCTCTTTCGTCACGACGGTCATGGACATCGTTGGAGTGGTGGCAATCTCACCGCTGGCAGGTAACCTGCTGACCTGGAGGGACCGGAAAGTGCATTTCAGTGTGTTTTTGGTAGTGGAGGGGTCCTTCTTCTCTGGGTCTCTCTTTCTGTCCATGGGTGGAGCTGCAATCCAGTAATCCACCTGCAGGCCCATCAACTCAGCACCGAGGTTCTGGCTGGAAAACAAGAGAAGAAGGTAATTTCTGCACAGCACTCAAGTTCCCCCCATCTGTGTTTTGTCAGAGTGGCTGCTGTTCCTGACCAGATGGTCAGAGGACAAGTGCCTGGCTCTAAGAAATAAGGCAGCAACATTTTGTAGTGAGACCCGATAATCACAAAAGCCCAAGTCATCACTCAGTGATGCAGTCTGGGTCACGTTACATGGCGGCATGGGCTTGGCAGCACAGAACTGCAGTGAGCTGAGACAAGCTGACCTGCGGTGCAGCCACAAGGATGAGCAGTGGGAAAGGGAGCAGACAAGCAGTTTCCTAACGTGATGCTGAGTTCAGTGACGCAGCCAGCAAAGGCAACCTCTGAGGTGGCCCTGTTCGTTCCAGTTGTTGAGTGGGGAAGAGGGGCTGGAAGCATCTCACTGCTGCCTCCTGAGCACTGATGAGTTAATGATTCCGGCCAGGTGAGTACTGCCAAAATCATCTCTGAGCTGGGGCAAACAAAGAGCTGGTGGGTCCCTGGGCATTAGGCACTCAGTTCTCAGCCTCTCTGCTTCCAATTTCTACATGCAAGACCTCTTCCAGCCACCGGCTGCTTCCCTTCCTGTCCAGATGCTCCACCAGGTTACATGGGATCTCTGCTCTCCCCAGGTCCCTGTAATGGAGTTGGCACTGCCCAATCCACCCCACAGCCCTGCTGCGGGCTGGGGAATTCCTGTGCTGGGAAAATGCCCTGCCAGTCCTGTGATGTTTGCTAAACAACAGCAGGCTTCAGGACACGATCTGCTGTTGAAAACTCCCGCGCATCGTGTGGTAACAGAAATGCATCACCAAAACACGCTGCCAGCCTTTCCTGAGCCAGAAAAGGGAAGATGAGCAGCCTGGGGAATTCCACCCCTTGCCTGTCTCTGCCTCTCGCTAGCTAACCCCAAGTGGAGCAGGGGTTTATCATTCAGCAGACAGGTATAGGTAGATAGAAGTATAGGTTGACAGCCTATAATTCTTCCTACACAGTGACACAGTGTTGAGTAACGTGCAAGTAATAGACAAAAAACCTAACTTAATTTATCTACCAGTCTGTGCCCCCCGTTTGAGAAATGGCAATTGTTAAGGAAGATGAATCTGTGATCTTGAATGAAATATCCCTCCCTCTATACCACACGTCTAATAAGAAACTCTCAAGGTAAAACAAGGACAGCCCATTGTTAAGGTCTTCTCAGCAAATCATTTCCTTTCCTTTGCCATTTATTCAGCTGAAAGCCAGACCACAAAGCAGAGTTCATCTTTGATCACCAAAACCAACCAGGTTTTGGGTTCTCAGGGCAATTTCAGAAGTGAGATTCTTTAAGGATGATGTTTTGGAGATGCAGCTTTAGATTTTCAGGCTCCTTTGCATCACATTTCTCATCTTCGTTGTGAAGACAAAATATCCTAATGTCTACTATGCCCAGGCAGGATTTTCTGTTCCATCCCTGGTTAAATATGTGGGTTAATCTTTCAGCCTTGGTCACCCTCCACCCCCTGTGCAGATTCACTGGAGATGGAACGATGCTGAATCTAAACTTCCTAATTTCTTGATGATTTTACCACACAGCATGAAGCCAAAAAGTATCGGATTCCCAGAGCCAAGGTGTCAACTCCAGATGTACTACCTCCACAGCTCACAACTTTAATAGCCTACAGCCTTGTGGGTATGGGTTCCCAAACACTCCACCTTTGGAAAACCCACGCAGAGCTGATACTTCAGAGCCTGTGTAGCCCCCAGCTCTCTGCACTGCCAGGGACCAGCCTGGGGCAGACAGGACCCTCCTGCCACCAAACTGCAGGGTGCCACCAGGACGACTTGGGGAACTAGGCCTCCTGGCACAGGCCAATGGCCACTAACACCTTTCAGTTGCTGGGTACCTGCTAAACTGGGACTTCCACATTTCCATTTCCTCTTATTAAAAGGGAACTCTCAAGCCAGTTTAAGAAGTCAGAGGTTAAGAGTCCCTGCAGGGCTCTCTGGGGTCAGGAGAAAAGGTCCCCATTCAGCATCTCCAAGAGGAACAGTAGGAGATGCTGTTGAGGTGTGAGCCCAGTCTCTAACTGCAGAGCATTCCCTTGGACTTCCCCAGCCTGACAATCACAGGATTAGGGATGTTAGAAGGGACATCCCTGAATCATCCTTTAGTATACATTAATGGATCTGCGGTCCGTGAATTTGCCTAACCCCTCTTTGACCTGCTGATCCTGCTGCCACAGAAGTAGCAGAAGCAGGCACAGTCCCAATTTGCCTTTCCTGCTCTCTTTGAATTGACCTCTTGCCAGAGTCACTTCATGCCCCCAGGTCTTGTACCGCAGGTTTGGTGAGCGACAGTTCAATATTCAACAAAGCCACCACCACTGCAATTTTGGAGAACTTAAGTGGCTTACATCTGCCCCCTCCTCCCCCAAACTGCAGAGTCCAAGTGCTTCTGGTCTCCCCTCACGAGGCTACTGCTCTGTCCCCTTGATCGCACTGCCTGTGCTGCCCTGAACCTTTAACTTCACCATGTGCTTCTGGGTACCAGAACTGCAAAGTGTTAGACAGCTACACCAACATTTTGTGCAGCAACAAAATGAGAGTCCTGGCCAGGGCAATTCTTTACTGGCAGTTTTCTAGTTGTTTCCTCCCTTCACCCCTAAAAATTTCAGCTAAGCCAGAGCTTCACGTTGCCTATAGGTGCTGTCTCCTTGCTGTTCTGATATGCTTTCAGGCACACACATGAATGGAATCTGCAGTTCCACTATGCCACCTTACGAGTGTCAACTGTCCCCTCACAGAGAAGAAGCCTGCTCCTCCTACAGAGTCACTAACTTTACAGTCACTTGGTCCTTAAAAGCATCGTGTAAGAATCGTGAGGGATTAGGCTAGCACCCACATGTATTAGGACCAGTATTTTCTTTGGCTACATATCTCCCCAAAAGAATCTAGTCTCAAAGGGAAAATACCAGCAGATGGAGAACACAAACCCTCCCAAAGAGGTTGCCACAATGGCTCATCAGAATCAGGGTTTCTGCCAGACTACAAGAAACAAGGCTGCCCCTTCTAGTTCAAATGTGTCTGCCCTTGAGTAGTGCAGCCTTCCCATGTGGTGTAAGCTCCCCTCTGCCCTCCTCAGCTCCTTGTTGGCCAGCAGGGCCACAGTCACTCCAGAGGCAAAAAAGGTGAAGGGGAAAGGTGACAACTTTTGCTAGGGAGGAAGAAAGCAGAGCTATGGGTTTTCCCTTAGAAGAGTTTTCCTCTCTCCCATATATGTCAGGTAAGACAACAGCCAAGGGAGGTGTAAAGAGACAAAACATGTTTTACCTTGAGGATGAGAAGCTGCCTGTGACAGACGGTGAGGAAGGTGGTGTGGGGGAGGCTTCTTTCACAGCAGGAGACACAGAAGGTGGGGTAGAAGAAAGGACACTGGAGCTTGAGGGAGCTGCATCATCAGAGTCACCTTGCAGAAAAGAAGTCAAACTGTTTGTCTGGATTCATCTCACAGCCCAGCACATGCACGCTGGGATAGCTTAGTCTCTTTGCCCACGCTCCTGCTGCGCAGACTTTGTTCAGACTCAATCCATACATCAGCTAGCCTCTCAGTTCTGAATGCCTCCACGCTTAAACCATGGGACTTTCTGTGTTTGGGTAAGAGGCAGGCACAGACATTCACACTCCTCTGGGTTTCCCACCTGGCACCTGCTCTCCTAGCTGATTTTGAGCCTCTGTCCCCTCCTGGGGAATCTCTCCCCACAACCACTGCAGGGCAGCACCCCTCGGAGACTCCTGGAGAATTTAATACCTCTGGGCTGATCACAGGGATCTCCCCATTCCCCCTGCTTCCACCCTCCACAACCAAAGCACCATTCCTTTCATGTTGGCCCTTTGGGATTGTGGGAGCAGTGTGGCAGCAAGAAGTGACCACAGAAGGGCTGCCTCCACACACAAACCTGTGTGTAGCCCAGGCCACAGGAATCTGGGTTTAATAGTGAAGCAATATAAGAAACAATCCCAACAGGTGAGGAAAAAAAAAATATTCCTGACTAGTAGTGTGCATGAAGGAGGAAAAAACAAGTTCATGTTGATAAAATAGCACTACCCCATGTCCATGTGCACAATCAGGTAGTACCACTTAAGTCTGCTTTGCACTCCCTCATTAAAAAAACTGGGTCTAAATTTATTGTCAAATTGGCATACTGGTTGCCTATCCTGGAGTTCCCAGCGTTAGGCACGTGTTTGAGATTGATTTTACTGGGCAATCGAGCCCAGTGTAGGGAGATAGGCACAAATTTCCGATCAACTGCCTCCCTAGTTTGGAGCAGGAACCTCAAATAACCACAGCCGTGAATCCACCCCCACTGAGAACACACATAAGAAAAATGGGTGTTTGCACATGTGAGTGGAGCTTCCCTGGATGAGGGTGTAGGAATTACAAGGAGCTTCAGGTCAGCTGCAAAGTAACACGAAAAAGGGCCCCTTGAAAGACAGAGGCCAATTCCACCTTACAAAACTCCAAGACATCGGCAATGGACAAGTTTTTTCAGCCTGTGAAGTCAGACTCCCACCACCTGTATGACACAGAAAGCACACACAAGATGCTCGTTACCTGACGTTGCAGAAGACTGTTCCACTATTCCAACCTTCACCACCTAGAGGGGGCAAAACAAAAGAGCTCTATGAAACAAGAGTCCCCTGAACTTCAGGAACCCTCAACCCTCAAACTAAGCTCATCCCTACAGCCCCCTTGGCACTGTCCCTGCAGTCAAAGAGTGGTGTGAAAGTACGTTAAAAAGCAGAGTCTTGTAAGAGCCAGACAGGTCCCAGCAGTGTCCAGCCAAACAGTACCAGCTCACAACCCAACCCTGACTTATACGAAAGACCGCACAGATCCTATGGAGCTGTTACAAACCTGAACAGCTCTGAACAGCCCATCGTCAGCCCCAAGCTATGGCAACTACAGTGCCTGTCTGTGGCACCTGTGGGAACAGGGCAAGGAGGGGAAAAGAACAAATACCCGTTCAGCATTGCTTTGATGTCCCTGCTAATTACAGACATACTGCTTCCACCACACAAGTGCAGCCACTTCTAGGGTGCAGCATAGTTGGGGTTTGTTAGGAAACCACAAAAGCAACAAAGTAGAGTTTCTGATCAGTTTTCTAGTCTCCAAACAAGGGAAGTGTCCGGCAAAGAAGAGAATGCTGCCAGTAAAGCCTGTGGGCACAGACATGGATAAACTATCACACGGACAGGTCAGAATGATCCAAATCACGCTGTAATAGGGATACAAATGTGTTCTGATATGGCCAACCACCACATAGTACATTTGTGTTAATGATAAATACCACTGGCGATAATTTGTGGTACAGAGCATGCTACAAACACAATCTCCCGAGAACATACTATGCCTAGAAAGATAAAATGACCCTTGGTGATATAAAAGCAGGGACCTTCCATAGTGATAATCTGCTAGGGCGAACAGGGATCATTACACTCAACACTGCAGAGGACAGACCCTTCTTAAGGTCCTTAAGAAACTTTTATACGGGGTTAATGTCTACCCTATATAAATGCTGACAAAGGGATCTGAAGTCAATAAAACCTGCTTTAGAATGAGAAATGATGTCACGCGGGCTATTTAGTTTGAAAACAGAAGGTGTTTAAGTTCAGACACAACTATATCTGGACCACATCCCTAGGGAGCACATTTCTGTGCTATGGAATCAAGAAAAAAGGACCTAATAATTAGAAACAAAAAACTTTGCACAGTACAGGGTCAGGAGGTGTACGCTCAACACTAGATCTTGGAGAGCTGTCAGGCTCTCTGGCGGATTCTTTGTTTGTTAGCTCCAGTCTTGGAAAAGCTATCGTGAACCCAGCAGTGTGTGCAGAGGCTCCCTGAGGGGACACTGGCTTGGGAGAAGGAGGCTGCAGCTCAGTTTGGTCAGTCTCGATCCAAAGGGCAACAAATCAGGCTCTGGAGTCCAGCAGCCATTTGTGCTGTACATGTTAAAGGCCAAGAGGATGTTTCACAGACTGTGAGCAAGAGGAGGTGAGGCAGAAGAGTTAGGGGAACAACAAGCAACAAATAAAACTGCCTACAGCCACCTTGATCTGCAAGCCAGACAGGAAATCTCTTTTGGCCTTTCCCCCCTTGTTGGCTGACTGAAGATGCTCAAGTTCAGACCCATGGGAGGAAGACAAGGTTAAACACTTTCCCTTCCCTCTACTCAGGGAGGCGCTTGAGACTGCTGCAGTCCCAACAACGCCTCCATCCAGGAACGCTGCAGCAGCCAACCTCCTTTCCCTTCAGGAAGGAGGTGTATCCTGTTCACTCTCCTAGCAAATGGCTGTCAGCACAACACAGGCGCAGGACCACACAACTTCACCACCCAAACCTGGCTTTTGCATCCGAGTGGTCCCTTGCGAGGCTCCGCTCCCACCACTTCAGAGCATGGCTGAGAGGCACGGTGCTGCCCTGCTTGCTTCTGGGTCAAAGACTCTGCACAACCCAGCTGCAGGACATCAGTTTTTGCACGCTGAAAGCCAACAGAGCCCAGCCAATGTCAGAAGTCTCAAACCCAAACATTGCTGGCTCCCTCTCTTCCTTGGCCAACAGCTCCAAGCAGGCTGCAGCTGATGGAAAGAGCTTCAGTGTTCATGTTCAGCCTCACACGTTGTGAGACACCTGCAATTTGTGTTTCAGAGTCTCTTCAGATGTGCCTCATGGGGAATTACTGTGTCAGGAACACTTCATAAGCAAGAATAAGCAGCACTGATTTGATCCTTGCCACCAGCTGACATAGGAAGTCAGTCTGTGATTTCAAGGCTTGTTTTTTGGGGGGTTGGCAGTGTTATGCACACAGAGTTGTTCACTCTTCCCACTTCCAGACAATCAAATCCAGACTGAAAAAGCATTGCTAATGTCAGGACAATGATCATTTTAGAGCAACTGTACAAACACTCTAAGCCCCATTTGCTTGCATACAGGACTGAACTAAATCAGCCCCAAAGAAAAGCTTTGCAGAGCCAAGCAGCAACAGTGAGATGAGCCCAGGTGCTTCCAAGCCCTTCTGGGCTTTTCCTGTTATGGGGAAAGGTGAAATGGCTGTTTCATAACAACAGTTATTTCACCAGCAATTGCAGTTCATGAGAGGGACAAAATCACAGCCAAGCTCATCAGCAGGGAACAAATCGGGAAGACGTGTCTCTCTGCTTTAGCAGAAGATGCCTGTCCTTCATCAAACAAAAGTAGATTGTCGTCACAGGAGCACTGCAGAGACACACTCTCACTCTGAAGAGGCACCAGAGTGAAAGCAGGGTCAGCCCGAAGGCAAGACAGACTAAGCTCTTTAAACACCTTGGGATTTCAGATTAGCTGATGCACTGACAGGGATACAAACAGGAACGCGCACAAGTCAGCTTAACAGAGAAGGCAGAACGAGACAGCCAGCGTGCAAGAAAGAAAAGATACAAGAGAGCAGCAAAAACTGTGAAGAGGACATCCAGTAGCTGAAGAGCAGTCAGGGGGATATCCTTCTGGCCACAGGCCAACGACTTTATAACTAAAATTTAATTAATTAAGCAATTCTCCACCAACTAGGTGCTTTGGTCTGCAGCAAAGACAGGCTGTGGATCAGAGCACTTCAGCGTCTCTTTATTGAACAAATAAGGCAAGAAATAGCAAGCCTACGGTGCCTGCTTCTGTACTGGCAGGCATGCAGCACAAAGGCACCCGGAGCCAGCTGCTTGGAAAGGAAAATATACCTAGTAGTTTGTTGAGGGATCTTTGAGGTTTGCTTACGTACCAGGAAGTTGCATCCAACCATCAGATGCTCATGCTGACACTTAGAGCACCCAGTGCTCCTGCCCTACCCCAGAAACCAGGTGAGTTTGGGTTAACACTTGTGGACATATTCTAGCTGGCTTGAGAGAGCATAACTAAGATAACACTCACCCCAACAAAGGGAATGAACTTCTGCGAAGATTCTTCGTCAGGGCTAAAGGCAAAGAGAAAAGAGTTGTTAACAGCTTGCTTCTGCACCAGGCACAATACTCACTTCATATGTTGCATTCAAGCATGCAGCAGGGACGGACAGTATGCAAGCGCCAGTCCAATGTCTCCTCTCAAGGCCCCCTGCCAGCACGCTAAGAATCTGCAAGGGTGGGGAAGAGCACGCAGCTTACGGCACATCTCTCAGGGCAAAGGTCTCTTCCTCCCTCCCTCACGCTTGACAGAGAAACATGCTTTAATGGCATGGCAGTCATTACAGACACACGACCTCCTACTGCAAGGAAATGGATCTGTGCCACAACAACACGGAGAACTGTGCGTTACTTACTAGTACCTGAAGCGCTCTGCACGCATGGCCTTCACGCGTCCCACCTTTGGAGTCATGTGCCATACCTTGCATATCCCAGCATCGCTAAAGCAGTTAGCCTGCCACGGGGTTACAAGCCGTGACACGTGGTTATTTGTATAGCACCAGCAAGTACGTGTACACACACACACTCACACACACAGACACATGTTCCCTGCCACTGGGAGCTTGCAGTCCTTAGATAGGCACACTAGAGAGGTCAGGCACCAGAGAACCCCAGGTAGATCAGGACACCAACTTGAGAACAGCAAACAGCTAAACCAACCGAACAAAACGCACACCGTGTCCCAGAAATGGCTGAAGACAACACCACACATATTTTGAAAGCAGGAAGGCATCAGCCCCTCCTGCTCTGGCCCTGCCCAGGATTCAGAAGCCAGAGGATGGAGAAGGGCCAGCAATGAAGGCCACAGTCAAACCTAGCAGGAATTAGGGAGAGACTCAACAAAGAGAAGAGGGGGAAGACCTGAGTGAGGAGGAAGGCAGGCTGGGAGGGACTGCAGTGCCACTGCTCCCTTCAAGGGTGACAGAGAGGAAGATGGATCCACAGGGTGGGGAGAGGACTGCAGGAGGACATCCACGCGTTTGGAGGAATTACAGTTCAGCAAGTGGAAGTGACTGCACAGGCAAGACACAAAGTCTCTCAGTGGCCAAGCACAGGAAACAGGTAGGAAGCAGACAAACACGGAAATTTCTCATGTTTCTCTTTTTGTGCATCCCTCAGTGCTCGGAGCACCGCAACATTCCAAGACATAACATCCAGCATTGCCTTCATCCAGAATATTGCTGGGTGCAGCACAAAGGCTGCAAACCACCATGTATCCAGCATGGGATAGTTTCCTCTAAGCCCTACGGAAAGAATGGCATAGAACTGCAGCAAACACGACTCAGCCAGAGCTCCCTCTTGGTCCAAAGCAAAGTGTGTTTTTGCAAACAGTTTCTCACTTTGGCTCAGCTCTGCTTTGCTCCCTTCCTACCTCACAACCCCAGGTACTGCACCTTCATTCTTCCCCTAAAGCACATGATAAAAGTGACCGAGCTCCTGATTCTGTGTTGGTCACATCTTTCCAAACACGGCTGCAGGCACCCCAGCAAATAAATCTTATATGACCATGACATTTCCAGCTCCAGTTTTGCAAAAGGAAATGAGAAACCCACAGAGCTGTTGGGAGAAGCACAGAACAGAGGCTCAGCTTTCTTCAGCTTCATAGACTGAGAAGCAGGCAGAATCAAGTCCCACTGACCAAGTGAGTGAAGCACAGTAGTCGCCTAGTCATCTCTCAGCTACTGGATGGCTTTGCTTCGAGCTCTCAAAAATACAAATCATGCCCAATTCCAGCAGAAAACTCATTCTTGTTCCCCCGGGAGCTCAGACTCCCACTGAGGAGAGCTCAGGGGCAATTCTGAAATAAATCATTTGCTTCAGTCACCATTTATCACAGCTCACAATGATGCACAAACTGTTCCTGAAGCAATCCAGCTGGATTTCAGCTCAGCTAGTCTAGTCCTGTCACACGTCCTCTTGGGAACTTCAATCTTGTAAATGCGCCTCTGAAAATGCAGCTTATCAAAACAGCTGCTCTTCACTTGGATGGAACGAAAGATGAGATGACCATGCTTGTTCTCCACTTCCTCTCTCATGCTCTTTCCTGATTCTTGTCCTTTGGAATCCCAAAATACTAATCCAGAACTCTCTCACCTTGGTAACCGTCTCTTCTATTCTTCCTACCACAGCCCTTCACCTAAAATATCCCGTGTCCCTGGAAAGGCAGCTCCCCCCTTATTACCTAGGCTGCACAGGTTCCCAGGCTGCAGAGGTTTTTCCCCCGTAGCGATGTCTGAGGTACTGGTTTTATCCACAGTGCTTCTGAAGGCCTGGGTACCTTAGCTATAATTTAAAGCCAGACCTGACCCTGATTTGTGATTTTTAACAGTGTCACTCACACATCACTGCTGTAATTTTTTTGGGGGGAGGGGGGCGGTTGTTTGGAACCAATAAAAAAACTCAAAAACCAGACACATGGTAGAGGCTAGAAAGAAAATACTTACCTGGAACAGGGAGTTGTCTACTTACTATTTTTGCTTGGGAAAAAATCCATCCACCTGCAATCAGTCCTTCCAAGGTAAACTGTTCAGAAATGGACTTGCAGGCTCCCTCCCTACCCCAAGAAATTAACTCAGATTGAACAAAGGCATATAGCCAGATTTATGTTTCACAACTCTTAGAAATGAGAAGAAGCCACATCACCAGGAGTCACCCAGCTGACAGATGGAAGGAGTAATCTCTCTCGCTTCTGAGGCAAAGTACAAACTAAGCTGCAAAGCACTCAGATATTACAGTAATAAGGACTGAATAATCACTTAGAGCAGTTACGCCAGTTATTAGTCTTTTAATAAAATTTCATTTACAATTAGCAACCCAAACCAGATTCAAATATAGCCAAACACCTGTGACTTCCTAGCAGGAGGATCTTGGGTACTACCCTTATTCCAGGCAAGTCCTGCAGGGGGTCAACAGGAAAGAGTAGACTTTTATCACTGAAGGACTAGCAGGCCTCCAAGCCACTTCAGGTCAGGCACCATCACCAACTCTCCAAGGTCCATCTTTGGTATGAAGCATCTGTCCTTCCCACTGGGCAGCTGTAGCTGTTTGATGGTTAACGCTGTCCTTGTTTCACCAAGTCTCCAGTAGTCACACCAAACAATGGGACAAAGCAACTCCAGGTCCCCACCCGACACATCAGATGAGTCACTTCTCTGCTTCTCACTCAAACACCCATCCAGCACCCTCCATGCTCCCAGAGCGGGCTGGACATACTCAACAGGACATCCAGCACATTTCTTGAGCCTTGACTCTCCTCTGCCAGGCAAAGGCTACAAGTAAACTCCTTTTACGTTTCCACAGGCTGCCCAAGGAGGTTCATGCAGCAACCAGCGACGTCATATGGATGCTGCTGAACCAGAGGAGGGATGGGGCTCATCTTCACCAGCTGTGTTCATGTTCAGCAACCGTGCAGGGTGTGTTTTAGAACCGGCACTCAGAGAAAGGACCTGGACTCCACCTAGCCACTGCCCCGCACGCAGGCAGAGACACGCAGCAGGCTGAACACAGTGTTACCCCTGCTTCCTATTGCCCAGGAACCCATGCTGGCTCACCCTCCAACTCAAGGCACTTGTGCTCCAGGGAGCAAGAGTTGGGGAAGTGCTCTACAACACACAAGAGTGAAGAGCTTTTCGTAAATGTGTAACTAGGTATGAAATCACCCAGCCCTCACCCTGACAAGCGAGCAGTGTTTTGTGGTTTTTTTTTTTTTCAACAGCCAAGCTGCTCCCCAGATTCACACAAGGGCTATGCAGAAGCCACATGGCATGAGCTGAATTACAGTGGGTGACACCAGCCCAGGTTCACAGAACTGATCAGCTATCCAGCTACTCTGAAATGAGTGTCTACCAAGTCTCAGACCTCAAATACCACAGGGTTTCATTCAAGAAAGCAATGCAAAGAGGTATCAACATCGACGATACACCCCTCCTAGTGAGAGGCCAGCATGGTCTCAGCTCCCCAGATGTTGCCAGGACTGCAGTGTTTCTTGACAATTCAGTAACCAGTAATTCTCCCAGTGTTCAGAGACAAAGTCAGTCACCCAGTGTAACGCAGAGGACCTGAAACAGCAATTCATTTCCTTCCTGAACACTTTTCTCATTGCCAGCCCCCTTGATTTCAGGTAAGGTCAGCAGATGCTCCAAAAGAATGGGACAAAGCTTTTGCACCATTGCAGTCCATCACAGGCAGTACATGCGCCAACCGTTTGCCATGACAAACAGAACAATGGGACAGGAAGAAGAGCAGAGGTAAGTCAAAATAGGGTTAGCTAGCAATAAAGTTATAAAGCAGCTCATTACATACAGCTACATCCTAAAGACTGGCTTGCTGGCTTGGCTTTCCTTGGACCACTAGGGCTTGTTTAACAGAGCAAATGCCAGGATACTGGGAGATTTGTCTTGCAATGAATTTGTAGGTAGTGCTGCTGTTTCTACATGGACCACTCCCTTGAAAGCAGGCCTTGGAGAAGCTATTCACCTCCAGCCTTGAGCGAAATGGAGTCACAGTAACTTTGTGAACTGAGGACAAAAACCCCAATGTCCAATAATCGTATCATTTGCAACAGGGGACCCTGCAGAGCAAGGGGCTCTTGAAGGCAGCTCAGTGAACACAACTTCCCTGCTAGCATACATCTGTCTCCTCTTTCTTAAGCTCAGAGAAGGCCCATACGTTTAGGACAGCCTGCCAGTAAGAGACCAGTCCTCAGTTTTTTGATTACTGGGAGAAGATTTGCTGGTCTGCACTCAGAAACTGCGTGGCTGAATCCCCCACCCCGAGCCACTGAGTGCCACCCACAGCACCCCAGTTCCAATAGATGGGAAGAGAAAAGCCTTTGCTCAGTCCTGATCCTTTTGGAGCCTCACTATATCCTCTGATGGCTAGGAAGAAGGGAAGAAAAAGCCCTACTTTTCAGTGTTTTACTGCTCAAAGCTATGCTTTCAATAACTCCTTCATTCCCACTCAATCTACACCCTGGGAACCTGTACGTGTGGTCCAAAGGCAGCGCAGTCACTTTTAACACTGCGTTCTGCCAGCAGATGCCATAGTTTCAAAGCAGCGAGCAGAATTTAACCTAAAGCACAAACTGTGCATCCCAGACCTGCAGGAACTGTTAAACAAGGCACAAAAGACCAGTTCATAGGGGAAAAGATATAGGAGATGGGAGAGGGAACCTAAAAGGAACTGATACCTTATGGTAAAATCAAAATGAAAGCTCTTTTTCCTTTTCAGAAAGCAATCAAAGAAAAAGATAAATATGTTATTATACTTACAACAAAGTGATGCATTCATTTAGATAGTGCTAATAGAAACAATTTCTGTGTTGTTTTTCACAATACCCTGCCTAAGCTGCTGCCAAAGACAGAGAGCTGCATTTCTAAAGAAAGCCACACGGGGAAATAACTGCCCATCACTCCATGGGAGAGCTTGTTCCTGTAACTCACTCTCTAGTTTGCTAATGGCATACTTAGCTGAAAGTGGAAGTTATTTTAAAGCCAACACAACAGAGATACTAAGAGACTGCAGGCTATGTCACGAGTCTGACTAAAAGTCTCAGCAATCTCTCTTTCAAGTAACCTTCTGCAAGGTTTCAGCCTGATCTAAACCTGTCAGCAGCTTCAGGCATAGCACCACCAAGTCAAAACGGTCTAAAATCCAAATGGATCAGACCAGCTTGGTAAAGCAGTCACGCACGCTGCTGGAAGGGCTACGTGCATGTATTACTGAAGTACATTTCAGATATTTTTCAACAAAGTACCAAATTGACCTTTCTGGGCACATTAGAAACTCAAAATGATTAAATGTGTGTTAATGACAAAAATAAACCTGCAACAGAATGGAGAAGGCAGTGGATACCAGCACAGAACCCAGCACCCGAAGGGTGCAGAGAAAGAACAAGGCAGCCATCAGAAGGGGTTTACACTGCACTAGGAGTGTCTGAACTCCGTATTTGTAACTAAGGTAAGTCTTCACACCAAAAACAAAATAAAAGATTGAAGCTAAGAGCTCTGAGTACACTACGGCTCTCCAAACCTCACCTTTATCAGGTTAAAATTACAGAAGTTCACAAATACATGAAGAGAGCGTGCTCTTTTTAATGGACTAATTGGTCTGGAAATATTTGCCCTAGGAGAGCACGAAGAATGGGCTAAATTTTACTGAATCATTTCTGTAAAGTAATGCAGAGTTGACACAGGAATGGAAAAGCAATATACAGTGAGCATTTCTAAAAAGAGGGAAAAAAGTGACTCTACCCACACCTTTAATCCCTCCCAGTTCTCATGCAAAGGAGGCACCAATGGGGGATGTTAATAGACCAAAAATGAAAGATCAGATATAACATGGGAAGATTAGTAACTAACGATTAACATAATCGATGCCTCACAGGACATTGCTAGTCCCTAATCAAGAAAAATTACATGAGCTGAGTGTTTGACCTGCTCTGAGAAATTATTGGGATGTGCATGAGTTGGAGTCTATTATTCTCCTCTGTGCCTCAGAAACAATGCATATTTACCCTTCAGTGACAGCTACTCTTCTTCCCGGACCACAGCCACATGAGGCTCTACGTACCTCTGAAACTGGTTTTCAGACCCCAATCCTCCCCTCCTACAGGCTGCTTATCCCTTAAGGGAAGTTGAAATAAAACCTGGTGAATGTCAGCCCTCCCCAGTAGGAGTCCTGGTAGCCTGCAACTGCCAATCAACAAGGATTTTGTCTCTCCTGTGAGAAGCTCTGCTATTTACACTCTAAAAAGAAAGGGTTTCAGTTCCCTCAGCACTGGTGCAAAAAGGCCAGGTCTCATGGAAGATACTTTGGTAGCGGGGGGAGAGGGGGAATGCCACAGTCCAATCTTACACAGCTAAGGTCTCTGTGGTAAGGGAGAGGTCTCTGTGGCAAGAGATCTCCGGAACATAACCAGATATAGTATGTCCATCCCCCAATCCTGCCCAGTCCCCACTTCCCCAAACCTCTCAGATCTTCAAAGAAATCACTGCACTTGAAATAACTACCTTGTTGTAGATTCACTGTTATCTAAATGGGACAAATCACTGGGTGCAGGCTACTGTAAGGGCCCCAAGGTGTTTTCAGTTGGGAGTGATTTTAAGACTGCTGGCACACAAGATGAGAAAAGCACTTTGCCTCCAACCTGATGGTAATTCTGGAAAGTCAGTATTATGTTAGTGACATACCTTTTCTGCTTGTACGTCAGCATCGCTTCAGCAATGGGCAACTGGTGTGCACAGTTTGCCCCTGCTATGTACTGCGTTATCCGGGAGACAACATCAGGCGTTTCTGGAACTGCAGTAGAACAAAGAGAAAATAAATTAAGTGACTCCTCAGACCACCACCAGCACTGCCCTCCGTTTGCTCAGCCAAGCAGCTCACAGCATCCAGCCAGCTGCATTTGAACTGCATCTTCCAAAGGAAGCTCTGCAGCCTACCCCAGAGCACTGTAAAGCTGTCTAACCAAAAGCAAACATCCTGCAAGAGCACCTCGGTGAAAACATTAGGAAGGCACACTAGATATGCAGACATCTGTACACAGCATTATTTATTCAAGTATTAATCATTTTACATGTTAAAATGCTTTTCTTCAAAAATGTGTACCCGCTCAGAGTCAGCTTTAGACTTTTTTGCCCTTTGACTGTAGGTACCCGGTGAAGAAAGTGCCTAGCCATCTCGCCCAGGGCCTTGGTGAGCTGCTCTGCTCACATCAGCGTTTGAGCTACCTGGTTTCCTAACAAACTCACAGCCCTGTTGAGTTAACTGAAAAGACTGAGAGCCACACAAGGGTAGGAAGAGCACAAAGATCAGGTGTGTAGCAGCAAGCACGCTTCAAGTCTGCGAGTGTTTGATTCAAGTTGACAGGAAGACATTTCCTAAATGCTTTCCATATTTCTTTGGTTTCAAGCAAAGAGCCTCAACTATGAGATCAAGGGAATGCAAGTTACCTTCACCAGGCACTTCCATACCTTAATGGAGATTCTAACCCAGAGTCTCTTACAACAATTATTTGAACAGTGAACTGTGAAGAGCTATGATTCTTTGCCAGATCTTCTTATGCCATCACAGGTGAAAACGGACAATCTACGAGGCCTGGATTGCACAAAAATGAGGCTGCATTTTCCTCATAGCATGTAAGCAAATTAATAAGAGCTGCAGCATACAATCGACTAAAAAAACCAGACATGGTTCTTGAGCTGGCTTTCTATAGCTAACGAATTATTCCTAACCCAGAAACAAAAATCAAGTCTGTATTGACATTTGTCTGCATTTTCAAATGCAGCAAGGAATTAAAAGAAACCTCTTCCAGAAATTTGTTCTTCCACAAGCTTAGAATCAAAGAAAAGTGTAGGTTGGATGGCACACTAATCCATCCTCCTGCTCAAGCACGGCTAACTTCACCTCCAGAACAGGCTGCCCAGGACCTTTTCCAGCCAAGTTCCATCTGCTGGAAGAGGCTCTGAACAATCCCCTGTGAAGCGGTCTCTCTCTCCTTCTCTGGCAGAGAGGGGATGTCCAGGATCATCCTGGGACCCTGAGGCTCTCCACAATTCCAGTAGAACCACACTGCAACCTCCCCATCTGTGCAGTGCTCTGAAAACCCCAAAGCTTCATCCTGATAGTGATATTTCTGTGGTGGATATGCTGCCATGAGAGCATCACTCCTCAGTAAAGTCGCAAGCCTTCACGTAGCCCTCAGTGTGAGATGCAAATCCTCCTTTCTCCTGTTTCTTTCCATTCTTGAAGGAATGGATGGAAACACTGTAAGCATTAATATTTTAAGCAAATTAGTACTTCAACACACAGTAAGGCTTTATCTTGGCCCAGAACAGATTCAGATCAGAACAGGAACTTGTTGATCTGACCTAGGGCAGCTCCCACGTGTTACAACACTGGTGAAGAACAAAATTCTTTTTTAATGAGAAAGATACTGCCAGCAGATTTCAGAAATGTCGAGGTCATGCTCACGTGCAACTAATAGAAGTTAATCTTCCCAGAGTTTCCAGTTTTCCAAATCTTTTAGTCTGGACAGTTTCTGAAGGGCCAAAGAAAGCAATGTACTAAACTTGGCAGTTGAGATCTCCACAAAGAACAAAGCCGAGAGACAGGTAGAAACAGCGTGACTCAGAGGCAAGTAGTGCCTCTGGGAGCCAACAACTATTTGCAGACCACGTGGAGGACATACAAAGGTCAGCATCTGAAAAGGGAATGTGGTGTAGTGAGGAGGAAAGAGGAACAAAAACATTTGTCTGCTTCCTCTTGTATTTACTTGACCTTTGCTAAAATTACTCATTCAAGCCTTTTATCCCACACAAGCCAGACAAAGACACATGGTCTTACCAGTGGTCTGTGCTTCAAGTTTGTTGAACAGATCTCTCCAGGCTAGATCTTGGAAGAAGTTGTTGTATCTATAATCTACAGACCCCAGATACTTGGCCACTGGATGAGAGCCTAAGAAAGAAAGGAAAACATGGCAGTTGTTCTTCCCAGCACTGAACACAGGTATGTTTTTTATCTGTAAGGAATTAAATTCCAAAACCAAAACTATAGCCGACACCCCAGAAATAGATTTCTTCAATTGTAACAAAATAAATTAGTCCAGATTATCTCTACAAGAGCATGCAAATAGACTTCCCAACAGAGAGACTGCTTCAGCACCACTGATATCTTTCAGTGACATCTCCCCTTGCCCCCCGCCAAATTAAATTTTAAAAGGCCAAAGAAAACAAGACAGGGAAACTGCTGAGGAAATAAATGATTTGGAAGACACAGAGGCCCTACGGCTCTCCATCTCAGTCTCTCAGTTTTGCAAGCAGCTTTCCCAGCAGTCCTTCCTGCCCACAGGCTGCACCACGGCCAGGTCACCTCTGCCAAGAGGAGTTGGACCCCCTCCTCCAAACACCATTCACACACCACAGCTGTTTTGCAATACCAAGAAGAGGCAATTGTCCCCAGCCAGGAAAAAACGTCCTAGGGAGGCTCATTTAATTGGTGGAGAAGGGCTGTAAGTTCAATAAATACGCTGTAATTAAAGACAGAAGGCAGAGTCCAAGGATTACAGTCCCCGGTGAACGTTGGCATATGCATCAGGTCCCTGCTTGCTCTAGCTAAGCCGTATGGCTCCTCTATGAGCAGGGGAAGACCTACTTGCAGCAAGTTCGTATGCCCAGCCTCCAGCTTGCAGCCCTGGGTGGAGATCGGTCTTCACGCTGACTTATAGTGAGCAGGAGGGGGAAGGCATTTAAGTGATTGACTCTGCCCTGGGAGGTGGCAAAAATTTACCACCTTCATTTTAGGCCACATGTGTCCCCAAAGCAGATGACCTGCTCTTGCAATTACCTCTCCAGGCTTCCAACACAGGAGAGAAGGTGCGCCATGATTGTACTTTCCAGTCACCACATTTCAGTCATGCTCAGCAAGAGTCCTGTACATTTACCGTCAGCGATGAAGTGGCCTCAGAGTTCCTCCTAATCAGCTTATTTTTATCCTTCCTGCATACCGAATTCTCACATCAAGCTACACTTCCAGAGACTGCGACAGTTGAGTCATCAGCTGGTAGCTGGTAACCTGACAACTCCTTCCAAGAAGACCCCAGTTGCTTAACTACTCACCATCCTCCAGTAAAGCTTATGGTGGAAAAAAATCCACTGTCTTTTCTCTCCAAAGAAATGCTAATTTCCAGACTTCCAGGGAAGTTTCAAGCAGAAGGTGAGCTCCCCTCAGTGTCAGTAGAGACTGGGGCCTAAGTTCTTTCCTGGACCCTCCTGATCATGGCTACTTTCAGACCCATCATTTCTTTTCCAGTGGAGTTTTAAACAGTGCACATGGAACAGCTCTGCACCATGCACTGGAGAAGCTTTCCCACATGCTGGGTAAACACATTGCACATGGCAGATGCAGTTGGAAAGAAATACTAAACACAAGGTCTCCCAAGTTCTATCCATGGGAGTTAAATAAAACGAAAAAAAACAAACCCCAAACCATCAAAATAATCCCCCAACCTTCTTTTTTTTTTCTATTTTATTTGCCCCTTTTCAAGTTGCTTATACGATGGTTTGGACAAAGGAGTCTTTCAGCCACAGAATTAGAAGCATGAAGCAGGACTGAATCTCCCAGTACAGGTGTTTAGAGACACTAAGCATTTCTCATTGTTAACAGACCACTGTAGGTTGACTCTTCTGTCATTGCAGCATGTAGTTGTGGACTAAGAAGGTAAAACCACCTTGGAAAAAACTCCAGCACTTCTACTTCAAAGGTGCTGCTAACAGCAGAAAGTCTTTTCCTTTAAGACGTTTATGGCATGGTCACCATTCTGTCTTTGGTGCTTTTTCAATTGTCAGAAAAGAGAGGGTGCTCCTCAATCACTTTAATGAACTGCCAGAAACCTGGCCAGAAATAAGTACTTGATCTGATCAGGAAATACTGCAGACTTCTATGGAAAAGGCCCTGTTAGAGAAGTTTCTATATTTAAAGTACCTTTAAAAAGCATTCACAGTTCTGAAGCAGTTCTATTATATTATCAAAGTGCCTTGTTGTTTTTTTTTAATTACCAAAGAAAGTTTTAAGATTAAAAAACCAACCCAAAAACACACTAGCTAAATTTTGTGTTTCACTTTCAGAGAGAGAATATTTTCATACGATTAAAGACTACAGGACAGAAAACTCTTCTTCTGAGGCCAGGAGACAGTCAGCATGTGAGGACCAAAGTCCTCAGTCACACAGACTCTCATTCAAAGCACATTTAACCCTGCAGAAATAATTTTTTTGTGTGTGTTTTTACCCCCTAAAGGGCTCTCTCATCTTCCTGCCAACCACTTCGGAAATTAAATGCCTTCCTTACAGAAGGATCCAGCTCTCCTCTTCTGTCTTTTTCATTTTATTTCTACAAATCCCACCACTGAATCGACAGCCTAACCCCACTGTTCATGGTGCCAGCTAGCAACTTCTGACTCCTACAGCAAATGCCATCAGCTGGTCCCAAACCTAGAAGACAGGAAAATACTGAGAAAAAAGTGCTTTTTGAGTTTTCTGTTGCCTACATCACCTAAGTGATCTGTTCATACGAGCCAAGCATCGGAATAGACCAGCTTCTGGCATCACACCCTTACAACACCAACATTGCCCAGATGCCCCTGCCCACAAGCACCAGTGACCGCCTGGCTTCCCAGGCCTCTCTGCTACAACATTCCTCATGTTTCTGACCACGACAAGCCCCCTAATGTTATTATCAGTCCATTCCACTTGCACGGACACAAGTGATCCAATCTGGGTCACCTTCCAGCCAGGCAGGCTTGTTGAGCTGTTGGAAGGGCAGAGATAAGGTGCTGGAAAACTGAGGGAAAAACCCGAGGAGAACAGCACATAAAGGAAAGGTCAAAAGACACATGTTATTTGAATAATTTAAACCCTCAGCAGTTTCAGAGCCTTTAAAAAAATTTTCAACCACCCCCTCTTCCATAAACATTTTCTGTGTCAGCCTCAGACAGGCCAGAACAGTTATCGCTTTGGGAAACACAGTGCCCAATGAATTTAAGATTTCAGCTAGGGAAAGGGCTTCCAGAACATTATTCTATGCATTCATTATACCATGATAAAAAGATACACAAGAACCTCCCTGTATAGGGAGAAAGTACGCAACCCCTCGCTTCAAACAAAAGGTTTACAAGCAGACTTTGACATCATGAACGTAAAGATGCAATTCACTCACGCGAGAGCAGCAACACAAGCATTACAAAACACTATGACAGCATGATGCTTGCCTCATTTAACAGCTATATATCTAGCCAAAGCTTCCAGGAGGGCTTTCTCCTGAGGAAACACATCACATTTAACCCATTCATCTTTCTATGAAGAAAAATTGCTCCTTATTTACCTAGAGGGATGATCAAAAATCTCATGTAGCCGAGCCAGTCTGGGGTTTTGTGAGACAGCTGCTCTACAAAGAGCCTCAATACAGCACTGAGGTAATTCTGGGCTCCGGCCACTGCAATTTTAATTGGGTTTGGAGGCTGTGAATTGCAGTTACAGCTAGACAGAAAAAGAGGGAACATATTCATAATCGTGCTTCCAACCAGCTATTTCAGAACAAGTTAAAAAAAATAATTGGTTAATAACAACCAAGGCAGAAGAGAGCTCGTTCAATACACAAGGCAATATCACAATGATTATCAACAGCTTAAAACCTTATTAACACAATGCAACGTTGTTCAGTACTTTCTTAATTGGTCTCCTTGCTCCTTCTTTCACACATTTTGGGAATCTAAAGGGCTGGACTCAACTATCCAGGTTAGTATGTAACTATTGCAACTAACTCAGGTACCCACAGTCCTCAGTAGGTATCTAGGGAACGCCTTGAGGAATCCATCTGGAAATCACTTGGGGGTGGGGAGCAAACCTACCTATTAGCTTTGTATGCTTTACTGGTTATGAGATCTGACCTATGAGGCAGCCTCCGAAGCAGTCTTTTAAAGTCAGCTGTGTCAATGAAAGGAGACTTGTATCCCCACACACGTGGCAGAACAGCAACAACTTGCAGGGCTGGCAAGTGCTGAAGAGCTACACAACTCTGACCTCAGGAGAGTAGATTGGGGAGAAGTATTGGAAGGGAGAAGTATTTCTCAGTTATTGGACGGAAAACTCCCTGGGCACTGGACACAGGAGCTGAGAGGCTTTTAGAGCTGAGACTCAACAAACACCACAAGCAACGTGCAAACTTACTATCTTTGTATCCTGGAGACAATAGTGCTGAAAGCTGCCTGAATATCAGCTGAGGAGCATGTGCAGACCACTGGCAAGGTATGCTTTTGCAAGACATCTGACAGATACTGAGGAGAGAACATAACATGTTACTGTCATTTTTTTGGTACAATTTGCCACAAGAAGAAAATCTGCCTCCCCCAGCCTCCTAGGAATTCTCACACCCAAGCACGGGCACTCTACCCATGTCCAATTTGTAGGTGATACACTTATTTCCCAAATAACTTGTCCTTGCGCATCAGCCAAAGGTAAACTATTTCTCTAGAAAAACGGAAACACTGCACCTTCTTGACAAACACCAACACCATATCCAAAACGCAGCATTTCTGAAAATGACACCTCTAGAATGGCAGGGGTTTTATGGACACAGAGAGCAGGGCAGCAGCAGAAGGCCATTTGCCTAGCAGACAGCACTGGGTAAGAGCAGATGCTCTCTATTCGCCTGCTTCTGGAACTGCAGTTGCACTCCTCTGATTTCAAAAGGACTTTAACAAATGCATTATTCTGCCAACCCTCAAGCACTAAGAAAAAAAAAAGGAAGGGTGCTACCAACACACATGTTCCTCATGATGGAAAGCTTCCCCTCCATGCAGCTAACAGAAAACAAATTAACACACACCTCAGGTATACATGGACATAACATCAATGAGACTCAGCAACTATCTCACACTTTCAAACTCTGCACCGCTAATCCATACACCCCACCCAATGCCATCTTTAACTCCTCTGATACCACACGCGCAAGCTGCTAAAGCTCCTGGGAGAAGACCTGCAATACTGTCTATCCATCTCTAGAAGGTATTTCTCCATCTTCCAAGTATAGAGAACTGGAGCTGGTATTTTTGAAGTCAGACACCGAGACCATAGCTCTTCCAGAAGCAGAAAGCCAAACCAGCTGACATAACTCCACAAGCCTGGCACAAGTTCTACAGACAACAGTCACCCAGTACACATTTACTGGGTTTCTTCCATATACATTTTCTTACCTTATCAGACAGAGGTTCCAAAAGGACCAAAATTTATTCCGAATTCTCACCCAAACCCATAACAAACCATCCCACATTGCCAGCATAAAAAAGCACTGCTCAGGGTTCTCCTTAATACAACTCTCACTCACTCAGAAAAGACAGGGTGACACACCTGCAGTCAGGGATCACAAGCATGCAGGCAAGGCAATAGAGCAAACCTGAAATATTGTCTCCTGTGATCACCCGTGCCCAGAAATCTCAGCCTAAACCACAGGTGCTTTCTCTGTCCCAGCCTACCACAGCCAAGAAGTGGAGTCCTGAGTGCAAGGGTCTAGCCATTCCCAGTGTGCCGCTAACCAGAAGGAATGGCATTTCCTAGCAAATGAAAAACCTCTGAGGAAAGACTCAAGTGGCAAAGCCTTACAAGATCCACAGCATCTCCCAGTGAAACAAAATCCAGTCTGTAGGCACTGAACCCCCACTATGCTGCCAGCTCCGGTGTACCACCGCTGCTCTTCCAACCAAGCAGCAGAACCTATTTGGTTAGTGGTAGAGCTCGAGGCCTGTCCATTCCTGAGGAGGAACAGTGAAGAACAACTTTGCTTCAGGTCACATCTCCTGCCTTTACCTGGCCTTGCCAATCAGAAGTATTGACAAGAATAATGTTTTCCGGCAGCTGGTCATCGGAAACCAGGATGTGATTTAGTTGGTCGTATACTGTTTTCCTGGGGATCTGGAAATAACGAGACAGAAGAGAACAGTAGGAGATATCAGCTCTAATCCACAAGTCACCAGCTCCACCTCTTGCATTTATGACAGGTGGCTGCGCATGGCTGGCCAGTGCTTGGTCACCCCATCAGCAAAGGCATGCTAGCAGCCATGCTGGCTGCTGGGACTGACACTTACCAGCTTCTTCAATACTGCAATATTCTGCAGGCTCCTCTATTAGTCACCTTGGGTTAGCCGGCCATTACGCCTTCTGCCATGCACTTTTCCTTAACATCACTTTATACCAACTAACAGTAGCCCAAGGAATTTTGGATTCATAGAAGCCAGCAACAATCTCCCTGAAGGAGGGAATTAACTGAGTCCTGCAGCTAATAAAAGCATGGCACATAGGTTCTGCACAAGTCAGTCCCCTTTTGCAATTCCTAGCGATTTGTCTTATTTCAAAGGAGTAATTCCTCAACACATCCCTATTCATTTCTCATCGTAACAATCTGTTCCAGTGTTTTCAGTTTATGGCTGGCTGGCAAAGAAACAAGCTGGCAAAACCCAGCAGACTGCATGGAAGATACAGTATCAGCCAAGACATAAATTCCCTCCTTCCTGGAGCTGCAGGGCCCAGTTTCTTTCCAGCAGGGACAGCACTTGGACCAGAAGGAAACTGACCACAGGAGAAGATGAAAAACTACGACTGACTGGAGAGACAGCAATCTTTTTCACACCTGTAAGTGGTGCCGGGTGTCTGGAGAGCGTTCATTGTCCAGACTGTTTGCTCTCTCATTCTGCGGCCTCACTGGCTGCCTCTCCTTCAGAGACGTGCTCCTTCCCCGACGTCCCGTCTGCTTCCCTTCAGACCTGCTAGAGAGATGCGTTTGCATTCCAGAACTAGCTCATACCTGAGCGAGATCCATCCCCCAAATCTCAGATCACCCAGTCTGGCAACCTCAACAATGTGAGTGGGGGCACTGGAGAATCATCCATGTTGATATGAGCTAGCTCAGACCTGCTAATTCTCCTTCTGGTAGTGCAGAGCACACAGTTCAGTTACAGAGCATGTTTCCAGGAGTCCCCGGCAGACTTCCACAGCCCATGCTAAGACCCACACCACCACCCTGCTGTTGGTACATCAGCATAACAGGATCCAGCCATGCAAACTGCAGTCACACCCCCAAAAGCAGCACAGAAACACCTCTTCAAAAGAACATCTAGTTGCTTGCAAATAACCACAGAAACTATTTGGTGGAGTTGAAGCTCACATTCACTACCCTATCTGGGAAAGTTTAGCAAGATGTAAGTTAGACTTGACAATCACCTTTAAGGCCAAAATCTGCATAAGACATTGACTTAGCAACAGTGTCTTTGAGCAAGCAGCTCCAGAGTTTTATAAAACCTTGCTTGGACATGGAGCATGTATAACACAGGAGACAAGCAACCTCAAAGCAATGTTGCCCTTCAGGGTCCTCAGCATTCATTTATCATCAAGTGCTCAAGACCCATCACTTGAGTACCTGAACACAATGAGGGTCTCCTTGCAGTCCATGGCTTAAGGCCATCCTGAACAAATGCTAGCAGGCTTTCCTTGACTTCCCAAGCAACCCCGCAGCAGGCGCAACGCTGTGTCACTGCCCTACCTGGTGGATGGGATGATGAGAGACTCGGTCTTAGTGATCTTCCCACTGGGTGGGAGTTTCTCAACAAACACATCTGGTGTGGGAAGTTCAGCTTCCTGGACCTCGGCTTGCTGGGTAGACTCCTGCAAAAACAAGGGAACTAAATCATCAGGAACAAACCCTCCCCTCTGTCTCACTACCACATGGGCTGGGAGGAGGCACCCCAGCTTGGCTCTGGCTGGGGAACATTCAGCCTCCCTCTCCCAGACATGCTACTCTCGGCCAGTATTGGTTTCTCCCTTTTGGCAGTCTGGGGCTACCAGTTCCCAGTTCTGCCTCACAAGGACGTTGGAGGTAGGAAAGGTGTTCAGATACGCTATTTGGAATAGGCACTCTCCCAGCTCAAAGCCAGGGACATGTTTCCTAACACAATGCAGATTAATTCAGCTTATCCAAATGAACTAGCAGAGAGAGACAGACATGGGAGAAATGTTACAAGCTGCATGTCCCCAGTAAAGCAACTTCAGCTTTGGGATTTTTACTCCAGGACCAGCTTGATTCCTCCCAATTCAACTTGAAGCAATACTTCTGCCTGATAAAATGGAACAGCCCTGAGAACACTTTGAAGGAAGATATGCATAGTCAGAGGGATACTTTGGGACAGCATTCCTCAAACCAAGAAAAAGACTGTTTAAACAGAAGGTCATGTAAAGCATTTCAATTTCAAAAGGCTGAAAGGCAAAAACCTCCAACAACTAAGGTCAGGAGGAGAGCTCAGCATTACTTCACTGCAGCAAATGTTATCTACGTAAATAGTGTTGTATACACAACTATATGGACAGACACACGCCACAGAATGCAGTTCATAGTCGACACCCAAACTGCCAGAAGGAATGTTAACAAGTGCGTTTTCAACTTACGTAAGAGACAGTGTCAGAAATACTGTCGCCTGTATGTTTGGCTCCAAGACTTTTTGTCTTTTCAGGCACTTCTACCTGCTTGAGAGGAGAAAAATCATTAGGAGGTATGGCACCAACACAGTTTTCAGCCACGCTCTCTGGATCAGGCTGTTCAAAAGACACACTTCTCCATTTAAACTTTGCACAGCTCTGCAGCATGACCAGGAGTGCTTCCTGGTCACGCTAGGACTGAACGCATTACGTGTGGGATGTGGCAAAGCAGCAGCTGAAAAGGGGATGGCAAAGCAGGTGAGCTGCCCCTCAGCGTTCACTCCCAGCCACCATGAAAAGTATCCCAACAACAGTAAGGTAAAGGTTCCTTAAAACAGTGCCAAGGAGTCCCTAAAACTCCCAGGAAACATCTCTCATCCTGGCAGTCATCGCAAGTGCATGGGAATCTGGAGCTATTCATACCATTAGCAAGTATTCAGTACATAACCTGAAGATGTCCCCTTGAGTTAATGCAGTATTTGCTTTAAAAAACCCAACCACCACCCCCCAAAAAAAAACCCAACAAACCCCCCAAAACAACAAATGTGTTTTCTTAGCAGAAAGCTCGTATCTCTGCACCCATGTCTTCGGAGGAGTTCAGAGAGGGTGCTTGAATTTACACATGCAAATAGAGACAGTGTAGGTCTGCTATATTACCTGCAGATAGATAACCTTCTTGAAACATGACTTACAGGACTTGATGGCTCTCTCTGGCTCCTGATGCTGTGGATGCTACCAATTTCTGTTTGAGAGCTGGAGTGTGACAGTCCTTCAAAATAAGGTCTGAATAAGGAAAACAAAACCAGTTTCTCATTATCAAACACACTAACAGAGAAAGTCTACCACATTCACAGCAAAGCAACATGACTGTTCCCAGGTGTCCTACTGCTCCCCAACGGTTCCAGTAAAAATTAGAGGCAACTTTTGAAAGGAGGGGGAGGTCTCCAGGACAGCAAGAGAAGCCAGAAAGTCCAGGAACCCCTGTCTAGCTCTGACACTGACTGACCAACCCCCATCTAATGGATCCAACATGTCACCCGTCACACAGCACACCATAGTTATAAAGCTCTTACTAGGAACACTTGCACGCTTTCACACTACACACCAAATCGCAGCTTTTGTTTCCATAAAATCCAGGGTGGGCATGTGGGTGCAGCATTTTCCCACTGCAGAAGAGAATGCACATTCACTCCACACAAGCAGTTGTGTCCTCACTACCCCGTGCACCAAGTGCAAAGTTTCACACTGCAATTCTTGTTTCAGCTTTGCAAATGCTGATTGAACTACATGCCATTCCAGACAGGGTCTAGCTCTTGACTGAAAGACAGCAAGTAGAGTTACTGCCCCTGCATTGATACTCTGATACTCCATTCCTGCAGGTAAGTGACTCTTGGTGCTAATATGCATTTTATTTCCAGCTTGCATCTGGATTTGGCTGCCAGCCCTAGGATCCAATTACACATTTGCTCAATAAGATAAGGTAGGGCATACAATCAGATTGCACTTCCATGTAAAAAGGCAGCTCATTGCACCAGGCTACAAGGCTCAATTACAATTCAAGGAACTGATTTTATTTTTTTTTTTGTTGTTGCAGGAAAAACCTGCCTCTAAGCATCAGCATTTATCACATCCCTTTCAAGATAGGAACGCAGGAACTGGACACAGCAAACCACAAAGTGTCTCCCCAAGATCAAACAGACATAATAATTTCCTATTCCAGCAATATTCCAGCCATCACATATCCCAGAAGAGTTAGCTCCTTGGCTCCAGGGAACAGGACACAAGGTCTCAGTGTGTGCAGTACACCACTTTGGCTTGTTTCAAAGCAGCTGCTTACCACAAGACATCTATTTTCAAATCCCTTCAAGGTAGGACCTACCAACTGGCAACATATTGGGTCAAGCTGCAAATGCCTTTATAAGCCACCAGCACCATCACTTAACACTGCTGCCCCAGTCTATCCTTGACATCTTCTGGCTCACTGATAGGGAACAAGTCACTCCAGACTCAGAATTTATTTTTAGCCCAAACAGGTTATTCTACATGAATTAGGATATTATGACACCTGGTACTTAGCAGACAGTGTACTGACCAACTGCAGTGGTAGGCTTTGTTTGTTTCAGAGCCATCACAACACCGAAGGCCCGAGCATACAAACACGTGTCAGTGAGAAGCATGCGTGCAGCCTGAACAGTTTCATGTTTTCAGTCCTTATTCAGGCAGGAACATGACACAGCTCTGTTAGCTCAGGGTTCTGCATCTGCTTGAGACCCTTAGCCAGCAATCCCCAGCTCAGGTCCACAGTGATGCGTTTGCCCATACGTCAGTGCCCACAAAAGCTGTTTCAGAACAAGCTTTTGTGTATCTACATGTGCTGCAGTCAGTCCCCTTGGGCCCTAAGGAACTCCTTTGTTTCCCACACTTCTACTTCCTTAATCCCTGCAAAGACTCCACATAGGGTCTTATCAGCTTTTCCAGAAAGACACAGTCTCCTTGTCCACCCTGCCTCTAATTCTGCAGCTTCCAACCACATCTCTTTCTGCCTAAGTAGAACAGATTTCCTGGCTGTTTCTACCACCTCTTCAAAACACCTGTGTACAGTTTAGTTCTACTGCCTGCCTGTCAGCAATTCCTACCCCTGTGCTCAGCTGGCAGGGAAGGCCGAACATCTGCAAAGGGAACAAGGAAGAAACAAGACTGAAGGGAAGTTAGACCACCTCCCCCCCAGCACTACCCCGGTTCAAAGCAGTCATTCAAATTGTAACAACACACACTAGGGCTCCAACACCAGGTCAAGAGGGGAAAAAAAAACAGGATAGAGGGGTGTTAATACATACAACATTTAATCTGTGCTGACAGTGCGCAAGGCATCTCTCTGGCCTAGCATCAGCCACCCCACACTTACTTTAACTTTGGCTTCGGAGTGCTCAAGACACTGTCATCATCCTCCATTTCTGGCCCGCTGTCACTGGGGTTCTCTATATCCAGCGTGTCATACAGAAGGTCCAAGTCCTCCTCCACCTCTGGAACATGCTCCGCTGGGTCCTGCTCTGAATCCAGAACCTACACACGGGACAAAAGCGGGCATCGCTGACTCTGCTAGGAGCCAGATCGATCCCACGTCACCTGAGCTCCCCTGAGGACTGCAGCACACCAGTCTTGGCAGTAAGATTCTGTTCCTAGTGCAAGTGTACTATATCCAACAGAAACATTAAATATACAAGAAGTGCTTGTTTTAGGTCAAGCTTGTCAGTGTCTGGTTAAGCAGGAGTTACCTATTGGACTAAGCATCCACGAATGAGCTATTAACCATAGATTCTGTCCATCATTCAATACCATTCTATAAACAAAGCTTTAAAAAGGCCCCTAATGACATCCCAGTTTTCTTAGAACAAGTATGAAAATGCAGTACTCCCAACAGCTTAACCTGTCCTGGGTTTTACTGAAAAAGTTGCTATGACACCTCCTGATTTGATACTCAAGCAGGCAGAAATGACAAAAATGTCCACAGGAGGCGCCTGGAACCCGGACAAGGATCAGCTGCCACCTACTTGCAAAGCCAAAGAGACCAGATATCTCACACAAAACTTCCACATGTGGCTTCACACATACACCAGAGTAAGCAGGCGGTTGTGCACAGTTCGGAGCTTGCTTTTTGAATGGCAGCTCCAGAAAAGCAGCAGCTCAGCTGGCTGAGACCTCAGCTATAGGTGCTGACTCTGCTGCGCTAACTTGGGAAGAACAGCAAAGCTAACGGAACTGTTGGAAGCATAAGGAAGTATGAGGAGTTACTCACTCTTTCCTACAAGCCACAAAATCAGCACACAGACAGCCAATTGAGATGCTAACTGGTTTTATATTAGATACTTAATGTTACACAGGTTTCTTGGGTTCTGGAACTCTTTCATTTTCAGCTCTGACCAGACAGCTGACTCTCCTGTGGATATGCGTTCCCTATCCAAGTTTTTCATGTCTTGCCTGTCTGTTCTAGTAAGATGATCAAACAGGCTGGGATTGAACTTCACAAGCAACATACACAGTAGACTACTTGCCTTTGAAAGGGTCAAAGATAATTTCAAAGCAGCCTGAAAAACTAATGGGTACACGCATGGTTGCCAAAATCTGGTTTTGATAAAACTTGATCTAGACATCTTAAAGTTGGCCCTCAAGCCTCCATGCAAGGCCAGGGCGTAAGGAAAGGTCACATCCACCACAGACTTGAAAACAAAATGAAGGGAACTTGGGGGAAACAGGAGAGTGTTCCTGAAGACTAAAGCAAGGTGCTCCAAGCAGTTAGAGGGCAACAGGCAGACAGGAAGGCTTACAGACCCAATTACTTACCTCATCAGACACTTTAAACCTCTTCAGCAATGCCACAACCTTCTGTTTGAAGTTTTGTTGCTGCAAGTCAAAGACACATTTACTTAAGTAAAGCATAAGTGAACCGTTTTCTCCCAGTCTGCAAGAAGCCCAGACACATCTGACACTGGTGCTCTAGCTGCTGCTTCAAATCAAAACTCCTGGCACCACAAACCAAGTCTCTGCTGTTCTCATGTTGAAATCAGCTTTTCCAGACCTATGGTACATTCTCTCCTGCATTACAACAAACTCAGTCCCACTCCACCAAGCATTATAAACCTTCTGGCCCTGATGGATCACTCTTGGTTGGACATGCAGTGGATAATATTATCTGTCAGATCACCTCCTGTACCTGTTTCATAAGTTTCTGGCAAACATTCGACAGCCAACTTTTCCGATTCTTAACAAGGGTGAGCCAACACAGGCATCTACCTACTGACCCAAAGTACAAATGTGTTTTCTACCAACACGGCACTGTTTTTGCAAGGCCTTGCAGTTCATCCTGGCAGGCCCATTTATTTGACAAGCAGCACCATAGAAAAGTTGTGGGGCTTGTCCTTAGCGCTCACCTATTAAAAAAAAAATGCTTTCCGAGTCTGATACCCCCAGATCCTACACACAGCAGGCACCAAGTCCAAAACAATGCAAGCCAAACTGCTGCACTTCTTGTGTTTACTTGCCCCCAAGAGCTCTCTCTCTTGCAGGACCAAACAGCTGAGACTTGACACAAGCTTCCTGGCCCTTCTTGTCTGTCACTGACCAACCTAATATGCACACTCTGAGGAAAAGGAAGATGAGAAGGGCCCAGGCATGAGTGCTGGTACAGGGCATTTGAGGTGGCATCCCTGTGTCAGGAGTAAAGGGAAAATGGCTAGTGCAAGGCCACTGATAGTGAAGAAAGTTGCCCATTTGCTGGCTCTCCAGTATCTCACATGAGCTCTTCTTGCAAGTACAACTCCCTGCTCCCACTCTGGCCTCAGACACATCACACTGCCACACGCCTCCAAACCTAGCCCTTTACCTCTGAACTCATATCCTGCAAGCTGCAACCACCTCCTAAACAGCTACAGTTTAGGTGAAATAAATCCATCAGGCCTCAAACAAGACTCTGCAAAGACTGCCCTATTTCTGTCCCAATGTCCGTGTGAGGTGAAGATGCTCTCGCAATAGTGAGAGCTGTCCTCTGGCTCAGGATGCCAAGCAAAACTGTCCATCACGCAAGCCACCTTGGATCAGCATGGCAGTCTGTGGAGGGAGGACACACAGCACCCAGTAGCTAAGGTGACACGGCAAGAGCTGTTTGCTGGCCTGAATGGTTTGACAGTTGGCAGACAGGAGACCTGTTGGGTTTGGAGCTGGACTGATGTTAACTTAACTGGCAGCACCAAACTCAGTTTTGCACCAACCCCACACACTGGAGATTCCATATCAGTTTAGTGGTCAGGGCTAGAAAGACATTGTTCTTACTAAAAGGAAGTTGCTCATTTCATAACCAAGTGGTGTATTTTGAACTGGCTGGTCACTGACACCTAAAAACAATACTAAGGACACCAAGGATATGAACCAGCATGGCCCTGGTCTCATACAGAGGGGTTTTTTTAGTGGCAGATTCAAGTTAAAACAGGGTTTATTTCAGACCTTATAAAAACATGGATTTTGGAAATAGCCTCACAGGAGATACAATGAACTCCAAACTTACTCCTAAGTCCAAAAAAGAAAACCTAGCCCAGCCTGGTGGTTTTGAGTTACTGTCACCACAGACATGCATAAACACTTGTGTAAGCAGAAAGCTGCATTATGGCGTGGTCAAGCACAAGTCGCTGCTCCACGCAGAAGTGCAGCTTTGCAGGCATACGCATGCTTGCTGTGAGAGTGGATAGCTGCATGCGACTTGCCAAAGCCTTCAATATCCAGCCACTTCTTTTGCCTCAGCACCACATGCACCACCTCAGGTTTATCCATCAAGCTCCAGACCCGACTGAGCTACTTCGCTTCATTTTGATACCTTCTCACTGGCCTCTCCCATGCGTAGCACAAACAGAAGAGCCTCCCTTCACTTAAAGCTACTTTCGGGACTTACATGAGCACGGATCCTGCACTGGCTTCTTCATGGGGGTGAATTTCCCACACTTACATGATTTTTGGAGCTCCTTAACCTTACAGCCAAAGGACACTCAAGACAGCACATACACACACCTTGAATGGCCCCACCCACTGAACTGGCTGCTTCTGGTAGCTCTTCACATGCTGTGACCATGCCCCAAAGCTCTCTGCTGGGCCAGCATGTCTAGGACTGCTTCTCCCATAAGCCACATGCACTGTGCATCCTGACCAAACCCCATCAGTGTTAGTAAAACTAATTTCCACCGACCCTGGTTATGGACGTCGTTCTTACTATCGATCTCCGCTGCTTCTTGGGCTTCCCCAGCTCGTACTCATCATCATCCAAATCCTGAACAGAAAGAGGATTCCTGTGTTACCTTTGTGATTTGGGGACACATGAGCATTCAAATGCTAAAAATGTTCCCTCTATGAAGATGAACCTGCTGCTCTGTCTTCCAGGCTTTCAGCATTTGCCTTAATTGCAGTTATGATGGCAGAGGGAAAAAGGAAGCAAACCAGGTCTGCAGAGAGCCAGGAATAACAGCTTGGAGAAGCAAAACAGCCATAGTTCTACACTCAATGAACAAGGATAGTCACAGCCCCGCATTTTGTGGGTTCCTCTCTCAGTACCCTTGAAGAGGTGGAAGACAGGTGATGCCAGAGTCTGAAGGCAAATAAGACCCAAACTCGAAAGCATCTCACATCTAGCCAGGGGATTCTGTGTAAGGACCTACTTTGCAGACGGTATTAAAGACTAAAGACAGACTCAGATCCCATTGGCCCTTTAATTACAGCTGGGGATCCAGTTGGGCTCTTTGAATCCAATCAGTATTACAGAAGCAATCAACTGACGCCTTGACCATTACGCAGAGAAACACAAGGATGCTAATGCTTTATTGTTTAAAGGAAGGTGAAGTCCCAACGTGTGAACAGATAAATCACAGCATGGTAGAAGAAATGGGTTACTGTGCAGGCCTTCTGCCGCTGCAGCTAAACACTTGGTGACAGTCTCGCACGGTCATGGTTGAGCTAAAGAAATAGGCTTTTAGTTTCAAGCACGAGCTGAGAGTATACACAGTCTACTGAAGCTCTCACAGGGAGAAGCCATGCCCTAAACAGTACCTGGCCCTGTACGGCATCATCACTGGCCTCCTGCTCAGAAGAGAAGCTCTCGTACTCTTCCTCGGAATAGTTGTCTGAAAGGGAAGGAAAGAGGGGAGAGATCCTGTGAAACTCCTTTAAGGTGAGGGGACAGTGTCATCTCAGGAGCAGAAGGCCAACTAACAGTCACAAATCAAGAAAGGAGGCACACAAGGAGATGCCTACTAGTTTATCTTCTATACGTGCTAGAACCAGTGAGATGGGAACTGCCTGGAGGGTAAGGAACAAGGAGAAACACATCTAATAGGAAGGAAGGACCAGCACACAGATAAGGTTCCCTGAAACACCAACCCCTTTTACCCTGGAAAGAACCACCTGGTAGACAGCAGCAAGTAAAGAGGTTTCTCCACAAGGGAAATAATTTTTCCCCTAACGTGGGCATAACTGGCTTAAAGGAGCAAGTAAGACTTGCCAGGAAAGTCTAAATCCTTTATTGAAATAACACTTCAGGTGAGCTGCCTGGCCTCAGGCAACAACACACAAGCGCCTGCGTGCACTACCTTCAACAGGTCACTCTTCTATCAGTGCGCGGAAGATAAAAAGATTGTCACAAGTAGAAACCCAATGACTTCCCTATACAGTGCACAACACCATGGATTTACACTCATTAAACAGGCCATAGTCCACAGCAAAACATGTTGCAGGTTTACAGATCTCATCTAAGTTAGTGAGATTTATTGCAGAATCCTCAAAGGAAAAAGAAATTGGAAGAGTAGCTTAAATCTCCTGAATACAACACTGTTAGCCAGGTGAGACACTACAGGTTCTCAACGCACCCACCAGTGATGCTGGAAGAGCACTGGCAAGAACACAGCTAACCCTTGCTGGATGGCTCAGGTCTGGTGTGATATGCAGGAGAAGCTTTGACAATTCAATCCTCCACTCCTGTCACACTCCCTGCTTACACGTTAACAGGTTTGCAAAGTGAGTTTTCTCTGCATTAATTAATTACAGACACAGCAGCTTGTGCAAACCAGTTCTCATTTGTCCCAGGAAGCATCTAAGCCCAGGTAGGGTTTAACTCCAGCTAGTTCAGGAAGACACTGGTCCTCACAGCATGTGGTTGCATGCTTACCCGTAGACTTGATTTTCTGGCTGGCCTGCATAGCGCTGTCTTCATGGTCAATCGGCTGACTTGACAAGGAGAAGATCCAGATTTCTGCTACCTTCACTGCAGCCTCTTTGATGTTGCTGAAAAGGCTCAGAACCTGGCCACCTTCTGTTGGGTGCTGCATGACCTGGGACAGAAATCAAGTAGCACAAATCTGCATTTAAATGTATTTAAACTTACATCATTTGCATACTACAAGAGTTATTTATGTTAATAGAGTTACTCCACATATCCAAGTACAGAAGCATGCCAACACTCTGCAACTGCAGGAGCCACTTGCAAGCAATACACAATGCTAGTTGAGATTTTATTTGACTACTAATGGAAGTGATGGAAGGAAAGAAAAATCATTCTGAGCCTGACAGTTGATTAGCTCATCCTTGAAGCACAATACTTGACTACCTCATTACTATGTATTTGCTTCCATGGCACAGTAGTGATTTGAATTATCAAGTTACCAACCTACTGAACACCTAATTAAGGAACTTAATTTTGTGTTGAAGCCCAGCAGAAGAGCCAGTAAAGGCAAAAATTCTTGGTGAGATACAGATGCAAAGTGCTTCCTAAAGCAAGAATCCCTGCTCGAGGGAGCCGGCACCTGAATCTCAGCAGAGCTGCCCTCCCCAGGATAATGAAGCAGTGGGTCATGAAAAACAAGACAATGGTGGAGGCAGAGGGACATCTCGGTGTGTGTTTGTCCATCCTTTGCCACTCACAGGGCCCTCCCCAGAACCTAAGACTTACATTCTTATTTTGCCCCATTGGAGTCAGAAAGCAGTTCCCCGTGCCTGCACCTCAGCTTTCTAATACACACCAGGCTGCTTTGTCAGCTCCTCACATGGCTTTAAAAAGACCTGAGCTGATGAGGAACATATGCCTCTCTGCTGTTAAACTCTGCTCAGACTCACAACTCCAATTCATTGCTTTGTTTCAACAGCTAAGAGAACTTTTTTTTTTTTAAATAAATTTTAAGAAATGCATCAGTGCTGTTTAGGGGTCATTATACTATAAACTGAAAGGAGGTGTGGAGGGGCTTGTAAAATTTCTTTTCCTGCTCTTCAATTTCAGAAATATTCCAGATGAGCTGGAGAGCAACTATTTACTAACACTGTGAAGCTTTGAAAATTTTTGACCTTCTAACCTCAGTCAGCTGACATTACAAAAAGACTTAAGAAAAACCACACGCAGCGGCAAATGCCCAATGCTTAGAAGTTCACTGATGGGTCTAATTAATGGGCCCACATGTTTTCTGCCTTACAGCAGTATTTAATTTCTAGTTCTTAAACAAACCAAACAAGGTACAGGAAAAATGTTAGCTACAACACCACAAATCAGAATTTGGCAAATTCAAACAGGGAGTTCACCATTTACTGCAAGTCCAAGGGAAGCTGAACTCGCACACAAGGAGCGGTCTTTATAATGAATTATTTAATATAGTAATAACTCATCACAGCATAACACTAGTTTATTTTGAATGGAAATGATTTGTTGACAGAATACAGTCTGATGAAGAATACTGGTGTTAAGATGAACTTGCTACTGCTAAGCCCATCTCTAAATACTTAGAAACAGAAACAGCAGAGATTAAACAGGGCATGAAATAATGAAGCATGGAGCTAACCATTCAGAAAGCCTTAGTGAATAATTTATCTATACTTGATTACAGCATTAATTTTCAGATGTAAATCTGAAAATTTTATCATTTACCTCTCACGAATAGAACTCCACTAAATTACCAACAGCCATGAAATAAGAATTGCAGAGGGTATTTCAAGCAAAATGATAGAAACTACTTGATCCTGAACTCTCATACAGTGGCACAGTGAAGCACAGCAAAGCTTGCTTTAACTTGAACATTTCTTAGGCTTGGAAGGTTTGCCTTAGTGACCCTCTCTGTCTCATTCTATATATGAAACAACAAAACATTTTACATTTATGACTGACCGGAGACAAATGCATGCATTAGTCCAACCACACTGCAACCTTTGCTGTTCCTTCCAGGAAACATGATACAAAATAATATTTACTAGTTTTAAACTTATGCTCGAGTGTCCTGAATACAAAGGGGACAGCATTGTATTTTGGTGAAATGACCTGGATCCCCCAACTCTAAAAAACCCTCCACCCAACAACAACAACAAAAACCCCCTCATAAGGTAATACGCTTCATGAAAACTTTAGCTCTCAAGATATTATCCAGAAGATGTACAATATTATTACTCAGGAGTAAAACCCATTTAAAATATTGCCCTGAGAATACTGGTGACAGTTGTTAAGACAGCTATATGAAATCCCGCCAGGTACTTCCCAATGAGAAAAGTGACAACACTGGATTAGAGAAGTGAAAATGTCCACCTTTGTAAACAGAGATCATGCCAAATGTTGCTCACCTCAGCCATGTTGATAGACCCCACAGCCAGAGTCTTGTAGCCTAAAATGGTTCGGTTCTTGTACCGCTTCCGCCGCTGCAGCATGATCTGAAGCTTGTTGCCTTCTCTCTTCAAGAAGTGAGGGTACTGCAGTGGAAATACAATGGAAAAGTTTACTATGCCTCTCAACATTATCTCCCAAGCTGCCTGCTTCACAAGTAAACTCCATTCCTAGGCATTAACGCAGAGCTTTTAGAAGTGCCTACAGCTAACACACTCAGTGGACAATCCTTCGTTATCCCAAGGAAGCCTTCACCTCTGCCCGAACAGCTCCGCTCTTGGCTTTCACTTCCCCAGCCAAGCACACTGAAAACACAATCTGGGGGTGCAGAGGAGCTGTTCAGTATGGGAAGGACTGAGCCCAAGCCCCGTTTCCCGGGGAAACAGGGAGCAGCCTCCAGGAGATGCTTTCCCCAGCAGCTAAACAGAGGCTGCCCAGAACCGGAGCCCCGGAGGTGCTGCCTGGGGCACAGGCTGCCCCTGCACCAACAGCAGGCAGCGGCAGGGACAGCCAGGGACCCCCACACTCTTGGCAGGACACGGACTTCGCTCCAGCACACAGACACTTCTCAGTGTTTGACCCTCTACTGCACACACTGAAGAGCCTATCGCGCTCTGAATGGCAAGTGGAGAGAGGCACAGCTATGAAGAGGCCAGGGATCTGCTGATGCTTCTTTTGCTAAAGCATGGAGACCTACACAGTCACGCAATGATTCCCTCCAGGACGATTTCACCTCCTTTAGACGTGTGACTCTTGCAGCTGTCAATGTTTTCCACCATTAACACACTCAAACTTCTATTGCTCAAAGTGGTTGTATTTTAAGTAGTTAAGAAAAATCCCATCCTACTGCCAGGCTATGCTGCAAAGACATAAACCCTTCCGAGACATGTTCCATACAAGAAAATACATTTGTTTATATATCACCCAAAAAACTCCCCAAGAACAGAGAGGGTCCAAAGTCAAGCAGAGACTATTAGGGGAAGAGCGGGGCCCACCACGCGATCTGCAGCTCATCTGCACAGAGTCGTAATGCAGTCAGGCCCTGCTTTCTGCCAGGATGGCTGCCAGAGCACTGACGGTCCCCCAGGACCCCGCTCACTGGCTGTGAGAGGAAGCAGCTGTGCAATGGAAGAACAATCTTCAAGAAAAGATACAGCAGCCACCTGACCAGGTAGCCGAGTCTCATCTTGAGAAGAGGTGAATGGGACACAGGCTCCAAATATATAAAACACATAGCACTAAGTAACCTGCAGACAGGAGAACCTAATTGCAGGGATCTCAAACAGGACATTCCCAAGAGAAGGATGCTTCTCTCACAGGCAAGACCTATGTATTTGGGTTTTTTTTTTTCCTTGGGACATTGTGAAAGTAACTTCCTCCCTATCAAATGTTGGATAAATACAAATGCTGAGTGCCACCAGAAACCCTGAGATAATAATTTGCAGTCCAGAGCAAGCCTGACTGCTACGCAGAGCTGGGAGCAGTGGCCACACAAACAAGCAGAATACTAATTAACTGATTGCTCTGCAAGGGTGAGAGATCTGCTGTGCCTTGCACAAGGAAGCAGCCCTGCAGAAGAGAGGAACAGCAGTCCACATAATTAAAAAGACAATCTCAAAACACATCTGCATTCAGACACAAATGGAGCCTGTGACTTTGCAGATGTGCAACATCCCTATACAAGGACAGAAGAAAGTTACTGGGGGGGAAGGGGCAAAAGGGGCTCAAAAAGGCACCTTTTGCATTCAAATCTACCATTTCCCTGCCTCTGGGGCCCTTCCACGTGTTGGAAGGGCAGCAGAGGAGAGGGACTCCTTGCTCTCAGCTCAAGGCACTTGGGCCACACCAAGGCTGCTTGAGTACATGCCTGCAACTAAAGTCCGAAGTCACGCTTGGTCCCAGGCCAGCTTGATTTCCCTGTGTACAAGTTTTCCGGGATTAAACTGGATGGTTCAAGTCCACACACGTGCAAGTTTCTGTTTGTCAAAGGTGTGCTGCCTGGCCACCTCTGATGAGCATTCACAGAGATGATAAAAGAAAGGTACAGAGAGACTCAGGCCACTCAGCTCCTCAGTTAAAAGCCTCTAGAAGAAAAGCTGAGCCATTTTCATGACAGCCATAGCTTATCAACTCTACAGAACAGTTTCGACCAAAACTTTTCAGTAATTGTCAGTCCATGACAGGGATTGGAAAGGAAGCCAGTTTGACTCAAAACATTTGAAAACAAGACTTTTTGAGGAAGCATCAAACACCTCAAGGCGCCTCTGAGGGGTAAGAAGAGGGGGCCATCACACACACCAGAACAGTAAGAGTCAGGGCAAGACATTCTTTCTCAAGCCCCAGTGATGCAATTCCTTCCATCTGGAAAGGTTTATTAGATTAAACACACAAATTAAGTGCTCCAGAAAGCTACGATGTTGTGCTTGGAATATCTGGGGAATTTCACCTGATCCTGTGAAACCCATGGAGGGTCAGGAGAAGCAGCCATTCCAGCAGTAAGGGTGATGGTAGCTCACCTGCCAGAAAGGCTACCCCTGGCCTAGCCCTAGCTAGCAAGGCAGAACAGGATCGGGCACACCACCACTAACTCCAGTCTTACCCCAGCTGTGTAACAGAGCAACAGGAAACTCCTCTCTCCTGTTTGAGAGGAGGCCTGCCAGACCCAATGGGCTGCTCGCTATCACACCAGCCTGCACCATCACCCTTCCAGCTTAGCTCTGACAAGGAAACCCTCTGTGCAAAGGACAAGAATTTCACCCAGGAGAAGCAGCTGAGAAGGCAGTGACTGAAGATACGAGGGGCTGCAATTCCAGACAGCTAGCACAAAGCAAGGCGTAGAGTTTGACGAGTTGGCAGCACAATATGGAGATACTGGCTGCTGCTAGACACCGAGACCTTCTTGTGCTGTGACATCCACATGCTTTTACTTTGTGGCCCATCACCACTCTCAAATATATCCCAGGCAGTAAATTCAGACTGTATCTGGCTTAAGCTGCAGTTGTTAGCTAGGAGTAGCTTACAGCCATCGTCCAATTAAGAAAACAATAAAAGCTGTCGTAAAAATCCTGCTGTGCCATTTCAGGAAGGCTTCCCAGGCCTTACTGCATCCAAGACCACCAATCCTTCCTGGAGTCAGAGACCAGCAGCACATTTCTGCATTAAGCTTGCTCATCTCCTCTGAAGGCTCAGTGTCACAGACATTGCTCTCCCCTATTCTGGCTCAATTCCCAGCCCCTTCAGGTGAAATCGAGATAGGCAGTGCTCTGCATCCTGCTGCAGCACTGCTCTGAGTCCCAGAAAAAAAAAACCAAAACCTTATTCCAAATTAATTCCAAAGAGATCTGCAGAAATACTTGCTCCTTGCTGATACAGGACTGGCAGAGGGAGACCTGGCTCATCTTACAGCTCTGCTCCCAACCATGGGAAAGCTGCAGCCCCAAGGACCCAAGCATTCATATTCCTGGCATGCAACTTTGTTATTCCTGCTCACAAGAGGGGATGCAATGCTGCAGTTAACCCAGTCTGTGGGCCGCATCAGGACAGAACCAGAAGCATCAGCCATCTGTGTATCTGCCTGGGCAGCTGCAGGATTATCATCTGCCTGCAGTGAAATCTTACCTGCTTTGAGTCTGCACAGGTCTCAGAGTAACGACCAGGCTGTCTCACATCATTACTTGAGCCTTTCTCCTTACCAGATCAGACTCTTGACTTCAAGATCTGACCAGTAGTCCCAAAACACAGACAATCCAGATACGAATGCTTCTGAGTGTCTGTCTGGCTCTGCTCTATGCATGTAGGATCCTCCCTCTCGCTTGCAGCAAGCCAGCCTCTCTTTACCTTACTTCCCTGCTTAGGAGGTAGCACCAGGGCAGCATGCTTTGAGGAAAAGAGGAACCAATAAAGTACAGTTGCTCCAATTCCCAGCTACTCCTATGACTCTAAAGCCAGGAGTAACCGTCTGCATACTGCTCCTGCTTCTCCAAGTCCCCTGTTTCACCTGTCCCACTCCTACTACTGCCTTCAGTCAGCCTGATACTCCATGCCACCCCCCCTGGCTGCCACCCTCCAGTGCCCATTCATAAGGAAGGCAACAAAAGGCAAAAAAGAGTCATCCTGCTCTGCCCCAGTTCCTGCCACAGCCATAACATGAAGAGGACAAACTGCAAAGTCCTCATGTTCCTGGGCTCCAATTGCAGGATGCACAACAAGGAAGGTCCCCTAACACTGCAAACCAGCACCCCGCTCCAGGCCTTTAACGCCGAGAAGCAATTCAGACAAATTTGTGTTGTCGTGCTGAGGACATGCAAAGTGCAGCTAGTGTCTAGCTTGCCTGTTCCCCCCAGCCAAGTCAGGATTAGAGACTTGCCTGCCATGATGCAGGGTTAGCCCCAAGAACAATTCTAAGGGTTTATATGGCAGCTTTCCTAGTGGGCTTCCCCCTTCCCAGATCCTGGAAGCATCTAGGCCATTTTTGCTCAAATTGCCCACAGCTGACTGCCCAGAGACAAGCCAAAAGAGCTCAGATATGAGAAAAGTCAAAAGAGCTTCAGAAATGGCTGGGACTGCCTTAAGAATCTCTGGCAGCACTAGAAGGATTTTCACCTCAGATCTCCAACACACCTCTGCTCACTGCAAGGCAACAAGTCCAGCAAGCACACATGCCCCAAGGCCACATCCCACCTTACCTGCAGCGAGAAGGTCAGCGCAAGCTCCGTCTCCACATGTCCACTCGGGGGCAATACAATCTCGTGAGACCGCAGGATGCGCTTGGAGCCCTGTACAGAAACAAAGTCCATCGGGTGAATTCCCCAGAAGCCAGCACTTACATCCCACCCCAGTCCTATTTACTGAAAACCAGGAAACATTGTCAGGGACGACCACAGAGAAAGTGAACGTATGCGTCTGACTGTGCACTTCTGTGAAATATTAATGAGACGAAAAGAGAGATATTTGACTAATACAGATTTGAGCATATTTACTGTCCCAAACAGCAACAAAGCAGCTTTTGTTCTGCCAAACCCCAGCATTCAAAGGCTATGAGTCAACCCCCCACCCCTCAAGTTCAAGCCTTGTATTTTTACTTCAGCCAATAGGTACAAGGCTCATCATCTCCTGGGTTTGGAGGCTGCAGTGTCATGCTTAAATCTTCAGCGTTAGCCATGACGAACTGGTCTTTTCTTTTCGTGCACACACCCCTTCCTGGAGAAAGCGGAGATTTTAACCTGTTTAAACAACTGTGAGTAGTTGGGGTTATAGAAGAAAAAAAAAAAATCTACTAAGCATCAGAGTGAAGTCTGGAGACCTGATAGTATTACAGGGCAACTCCAAATTAACACTGTGTTTGGGCTGCTGTACACTAATGAGTTACTGGGCTATTTACTGTGTGAGCATTTCATTTCAGGGAATGTTTCAGGGAAAACTAGCAGACTGTCGTGCTTTCCTGCTGCCTAGCAAATCCTTCTGCGCTGTTCAAACACAGTGGCAAGTTTCAGAGGTCCCTGGCTCAATGTTCTGCTGAGGCTGCAGATCTGGCTTTGTCCAGACGGGCTGATCTCCCAGAAGCACCGAACTGTAGCTCTCAAAAAAGCAGCATCTGGGAAATCAGAGACAGACTAGGGGGGGTAAACCCTTCCCAGCTACATCCAAAGGAAAATCTGGTCAGCCCATATCAGCCTCAAATAGCATCCTGAGATGAGAAAGCAGCAGTGACTCGTTTACATCCCTTCCTCCCCAAACGCATCGCTCAGGCAGCCAGAGTGAATGCTGTGGATTTGCAGCAGTGCCTTAGGTCCTGCACACCACAGCGCAGGCTCCTCTGTGGAAAAGCCGAGGTGCCAAAGCTCCAGCAGATCAGAAGATAGACAGCAGAGCAGGGTGAGAAACCGAAGGGCTCCCCCCAGGAAAAGTAGCACATGTGCAAGTAAAGCACAGCTAGCCTTGCTGCTGGCAACAGCAGCATCTGTTCTGTTGGTGTAAAGCTCCTAAAAGCAGCAATCTTGCTTTACTTGTTATGCAACTCGAAATCTAATGAAAGACCAAATATAGCAGCTTTTAAAAGACCACAGCAGATAAATAGAGCAACGGCTCAGGAAATACAGTTGACAACTCTTTGAACATCACTGTTCAGGAGGCTGCAGGGACACACGGGAAATGCAGGTAAGATGCTCTCATTAGGTCTGAATTCAGTCATCCCCTCTGGAAGGACTCCAGTGCCTGACACCTCTCTCTCGCAATTCCCCACACAAAGGCAGTGAGTCATTTGACAGAGATCATATATTTGATGATCCAGTATCACCAGCCTCAAACAATAGCCATGTCAGAAACCTGACTGCTGGCAAATTAAGTGTCCCTGAAAGAGCTTGTCAGCATCATCGTAACCTGCAAGCTATAAAGGGACTTTTAATAATAGGGCTTCAAATCTGCCTGTGTCTGAGACAGTTGCAGTGCTACTGACCCACCGTTAAACAGTACATCACAAAAAAATATGGGTGCTGATTCAGGACAAGGGACACACAAGGTGAGGCACCCTCTGGGACAGCAGTCATTCCAGTCATTGTCACCTCTAGGTCAACTGGAAGGACAGATCAAAGGCAAAAGGATGGCCTGGGACTTGGCAGATGAGCACTCCAAACAGGGCAAGTCCTTCTGCCTTCCAGTTCTAGAGGGATCTGCCCTGGTGTAGAAAGGACCACAGACGTGCTCAGGTCCAGTGTCTGACTGACAGTAGCAAGGCAGATGACAACCTGTACTCAAAATAGACAAGGAAGTCCCATATGTTAAAACACCCTCTGAACTTGCAGGCCTGGGGCAGTATTTCCAGCCTTTTCACCCATAAAGAGTGTAAGCAGTCAGCAGTAACCTGGACAGGAAAAGAAGGTTTTGCTCTAGTAAAAGCTACTGAATTCTCCAACCCAAGTCTGACTTGCTCTACGTGTAGATCATTCACTGACAAGCCTCAGGCCCTTACAGTGACGTATCCACCATCTAAGAGTACAAACATATGGAAAGCTTTCAGCCCCGATAAGCAATATCTGACAGCCGTGCTTCTTCCAAGGTTCCCATGAATCCAGGTGTGTGAAATGATTCCCCACCTTTCTGCTCCCTACTGCAGGTGCGTGAACCCCCTCCAACATAGAGAGACATATTTTTACCCCGGCTGGACTGCTCGCGAAGATGAGAGATGCTGGTTACACCCTCAGCTGCATGTTCTTGCACCATAGAGCCTTCACGATTTCAATTTCCAAGGTAGATTGTGTGTGTTTTGACACAACCAGCTCTCTGCAGGGGTTTTGCTGGCTCTTTATTTGAAAAGCGGCAGCTTTTCAGCATGGTTAATGGTATTTTTCTACTTATAGGTCTGCTAGGCTTTAACTCACTAAGTACTGCAGCATTTGCAGTGGTGGGAGCACGTGAGCCAAACTGATGCTGTGACGCACTGTGGAACCGAGACCCCTTCCTCCCTAGCCTGCCTCCAGGCAGCGTGACCTACATGTAGGCACCTAATTAAATGGCACAAACGTATGCTGTAAAGTGGGTTATTTACCTAGGATAACAACTGTATTTTATGGAAACAAATTAAAATGTACAGGCACCCTACAAATCCACTGACAAGCACCTGGCTACGAAATGACTTGGACTCCTGATAGCAGAGCTGCCCATCAGCAGAGGAAGGCCCAGTCTCCAGACCCCCCAAACCAGGACCAAGTTACCAAGCTGTTCAGCCCTAAAGTGAGCCAAAGTATGTTAAATAGAGAACCAGGCTTGGATTTAGTGACAGCTCAGGAAGAAGAGGTGACAGTATATGATCTGTAAAGAGCATTTTTTTACATAGAGATAAGCTCATACTGAACCCCCAGCGAATATTCCTTGCTTACAACAGTAAAATTCAGTAAGAACATGGGGGAAGGATCACAAGAGACTCTCCATGCACCCAGAATGCCCTGATGTACTTCAGAAGAAGCCTATGGCTGTAATGGACTCTCATGTGGAGGTGACGCTCAGTTTAGGCATCTGCCAGTATTTTTACTCGAGCAACACATTTAATTCTTAGAACTGAGCAGCAATTACCTGCATTTTGACAGCAATGACCCCAGAAATAAGCTCCTTATCCAATTCCTTTAAGACTACCAGTTTCTTTAATGTCAAGCTGCACAACCTGCAAACAGGAACAGAAGAGAAACAGTTACAATCATGCCTGAAAAAGGAAAAGCTCTGAACAGCTTTTGCACACAGCAGCATCCCGGTTTGAGGGTGAACAGGCTCCGGGCATAAGCCACACGCTGATACAGACATTAAGACAGCAGAAATACATGAGGCTTCCCTGGCTTTTCAGACTGAATTTCTCCAATCTTTCACAAATACAAGGAGGTGGACAGGAGCGACGTCTCTCTGTTTGATACAGACCCATGGCCACATGAAAGCGCCTCACAGCATTTCCACCAACCACAGCCTGGGAACTTTTGCTCTGAGTCAGGCCAAAAGCTTTAGGGTCAGAAGAATTAAATTCCAGCAATATAAAAGCACTGGGTCAGTCTAATTTTAAACTCGTCTGCAAAGCTTTCCTAGATTATTGGCTTTTTCAGTTTCAGACTCTTGGCTCTCAAAGATCTCACTCCCACCTCCTCTTGTCAACCCACACATTCTCCTCCTCACCCCCAAACAAAAGTGCTAGCAAGAGGCTCAGACATCTCTAATGAGAAAGGAAAAAAAAAAAAAAGAAAGGAGAGGACTCAAGCAGTGCCCTCTGGCCCTGGCATTCACATGCCACACATATGCAAGTAAATCACATTCTTCACCCAGGCAATGCTACATTGTTCTGGTGGAAGCTGTTTGCACTTCTGCCTTCCAGGCACAGGGAGCCTGGGAGGGGATCAAGTTTGGACTAGGTGCAGCTGAGTTAAGCCTCTGAGGTAATGGGACCACAGTACTGGCACTGACAATCTCACAGAAGTTATCACCAGCTGGTATAATCAAGAAGGCATGCCTAGAAACAAACTTCAGGGAAAGATAAACCTGAAGCAAAGACAGCTCAGCCTGAGGAAAGCAGAGGCCAGGGAAAGCTGCTGGGTGGCCTCAAGTGACTAGACATCATCTGCCACGCTGGCCGAGAGCTGGCACTGCCTTTGTGTCAGGTCCCAACCCCATGGCAAGGGCAGCTTTGGCCTCTGCCATGGGATGTTACCAAGCTTCAGAATGCCTCCTCTGAAACCCACTGCAGAGCTCTTACTCCCAGATAAAGTGTAACATCAGGGCTGTTGATGAAGGGGCCAAGTAGATGGGATGGGAAGAGCAATCAATGCTGGATTTTGGTACACGCGCAGGCAGCTGTAGCACAAGTGCTGCCGACAGAAGCATGCACTTAAAACTACAGGACTCCACGCTGGTGCCAGGAACCCGACAAGTCACCACTGCAAGGGCAACTTGCACGTCCACCACCACCACCACCTTCTTCTCTACCACAGCGGGAAGCTGAAACATTGCTTTGCTGCAATGCCTAGGTGCAATCCTGCAGGAGAGATGCAGCTAAAGGCTCTTCCTGACAGGAGCAACGGCAGATGTCAAAGCAACTGCTGCCCGCCTCATCCCGAAACGCCTGTGGCTCTGCCTTCTTGCACGGGGCTAGGAACAGGGAAGAGCCGTTCTTAGCTCTCACGGTCCTCACTCAAGCACCTCTCCAAACCTGCCCTTGCCAGCCTCTTCTCCACCCCAGCCCACACTATTTGCAAGTGAGTAGGAAGAGCAAAGCACCAGTTCCCACCATCAGCCCCCCCCCCCCAAAAAAAAGAGAAAGAGAACTAGAAGCTTTCTCCTTTGGAGTTTTGCATCAGAAGACAGCACAGGCAGGCATGCTATAGAAATTACAAGGAAGGTGGAAAAAGTGCGTCTGCCTGGGCCTCCGTTCCCCCCTGTCACACCACCAGCAGCTGTACACAGTGTCATCAAGACAAACGTGCTCGAGAAGGCGAGCCTGGAGGGGCTGGGTGCCGCAGGAGGGATGGCAGAAGCGGGCAGGACAGCTGCAGCTGGGCTGGCGGAAAGGGAACCAAGCGTGTTTTCACCCACGGGCAGAGCCTCCCCCTAGGCGAAGCAGGCACCCGTGGAAGCAGAGGAGCAGAGGTCAGCAATTTCAACTGCAAACCTAAGTGTCCCTGTGCACTGGAAGCCTGGTGAGGCTGCATCCTTCAACCCAGAGCGCAGGAGGGGCCGCCGGCTTTCCCTCCACATCCTGAACAAAACAGCAAGCGTAGACGCACGCGGCCGCTGCCGTGAAGCAGCCCGGCCAGGATCTGGAGGAAGGAGGCTGTGGTGCCATTTGTTTTCTTTGTAACGCTGTAGCTGGAGGACAATCGCGCTCGGCTTGCCAAAACCCACAGCGCTCAGGCCAGTCAGGTGCTGAGAGCAGAGGTAGGACAACACACTGGCATTGTCTCGGCTGACAGGCAAGGAACAAAGGCCTTTTCTCTCCGGCCCTGAGCTCGAGGATGAAAAAGGTACGGGAAGAAACAATGGTGTTCTCAGCGCACACAGCAGAGCACAAGGAGGGCGTTCTGTTCTCCGCCGGGCATTCCTTCAATTCATCATTTATGAGCTTTGATCAAGCCCTGTGGAGCACTTGCTGCTTGGAAAAAAAAATTTAAAAAAAGCAAAAGCCTCCTTTACAGCGATCAGATAAACAAAAGCAGTTAAAAAAGACATGGGACGCATCTGCTTTCTTTATCCCCCATTGCTGGGCTGCTGGTACGAAAAGGCGCTTCACACAAACAACAATGAAATGTCTATATTCTCCATTGGAGGGGGAGGGGAAATAAAAATCAGAGTTTAAATCTCACCAAATCACTCTTACCCTCAACACACTTATTGTTCTGTGTCTTCTGTCTTAGTTTGCAGCTTAGAAATCAAAGCAACCTTCAGAATACATGGCAGAAAGGGGCTGTACCATACTCAAATAATCATGAAAAGGCATATTCCAGCCTGTCACTGCATCCAGAGCCAGCGTGGTGCCCTTACTGCCAGCACAGGAATCCTGAAACACTCACAGCCACACAGGTACGGCAAGGATTTGTCTGCCATAACTGCCTCTGATAACGGCGGCACCTCCTTCCACACACTTATCTTTTGCCTAGATTTTGCTGTACTTCCGTCAAGTCTCAGGGATCAGGAAGGAGACCGGTCTCACAAAACATTTCTATCAATGAGACTGTTAATTTGGAAGTTTCACATACATACGTACACATTTGATCTCTGTGAACACAGGGAAAATAACCTAGAGCACAGACACACAAGAGGAACTGAGGAAGCCTCGAGTCTGAAAGTTAAAGCAAGCTCTTAAAAAGCCTGAAGTATTTTGAGTGGTCTATAAAAAGCCTGGGACTGCAATACAGGAGGTGCAGGCAAACGCTGTCTTTGCATGTTTGTTTCATCATTGACCTATGGTTGCACGTGGGGAGTTAAGTTAGTAAAAGCACTAAGTTAGCCGAAACAGCATTAAATAAGGGCAACGGAAATCTGAGTGCCAAGATTTCCACCCTTTTTTGAAGGTTCACAGGAGATCTGCCTGCTAGGAGCACAGCTGGGTCCCACACAGCAGCAGGCAGTGCCTGCTGAGGAGCTTGTGTCCCCTCCGGTCACACACGTCCCCCCTCATGGCAAGGAGGCACGAGGTACTTGCCTGACCTCGTTCTCAGGTTAACAAATCATGAGCCAGCTTAATGCGTTCCACAAGAATAAAACTCTTCGTCTTTTTACATCACTGCTGCAAGAACGCAGTTTTAAAGAGGAAACCTGGACCTGACCCAATGGTTTCGGCTTGCCCTGCTAATGCAAGTTGAGCTGAATAGCTTCATCACGAGCTCTTTGCTCAGGGAGGCAGTTATCTGCAAAGAACATAACATTTTGGTAACCGAGATCCAGCAAACATGCCCAGAACAACCAAATAAAGTGTCGCATTCTTTACTCACTGGATGTTTTGCTTTTGCATCCCTCTGAGTAGGAAGATCAGGAAAATAAACTCCCTCCGAGTCTGCCTCACTGAATTAAATGTCTGTGTCTCCACAGGGAGCACAGTAATTGCACTGAGACCTCGCTCACGCAGAGACAGTCGAATCAACAGGAAGGAAAGATTAAAAATTAAAGACCCATATTTTAATTAAGCCCCATAGAAGTCAAGAATAATAACAGATGCATCCACAGCTATAGGGGACTCCAAGTGCAAGATGGGAGCTGGGGCAGGAAGACTCTAGCTCGCTACACAGATATCATTTATCCAGGTTAAAAGCTGTGAAGACATTGTTCCTAGAGAAAACGTTTCATGCCAGGAATGCTCTCCTCCGATGCCTGTAAGCCTCAATCAGCGGAAGGCTATAAGGAAAGAACTAGTCTGTTTTGTCACTGGACAGTTTCACCTCACCCAAGTTATTTCAGCATTTCAGCAAGCAGCCTCCTACCCCGATGCTTTCAACCTCAACTTTGAGTGTTTTGTTCTGAGCTGACACTACACCCAAGTCAGTCCCAAAATAAATCGCAAGCCACTTGAAGGAGAAGTGGAGGGAGACAGCCGCCTACACGCACACTTGCCCAGACAAACAGAGCCATTCTGCACATAGCTACAGGGGTGTCTGCGCAGGAGAGGCCGGAGCGGGAAGCCCTGCACTGCATTTTTCAGAGACAGCTGCTTAAGTAAAGTATGAATGCACACAGCACAGGAACAACCAACTGCGCAAGCAGTTTCTTACGCCTGCGTCGCCTATGCCCAGGAAGGGAAGGACAGCATGTGGATGCACTCATACACTAAAGGCAGGGCTCTGTGTCGGCCTAGTAGAGTTAGCTTGGGGAGAAAACGGGGGAGAAAAGCTGTCCTCTACTGTCACTGCAGGATCACAGTGGGGCCTCCAGGCATGGGTATCAGTGGTAGAAGCCACAGGAGGAGTGCTTCTTCTCTTTCCAAAGCTTATGAGCTAATTCTCTCAAAACTATCTAATCTCAGTCCCATTCTCAGGTAAACTCCAAAGCAGGAACAAATTCAATGAGGAGACAGGTCAAGCATCCCAATTTCTGTCATGCCAGAAACATAACCTGAGCAACTTGCAAAGAAACGTAATGGTCCTCTATGCATCTCTGCTTACTTCTCCTTCGTTCACACTTAGCAGCAAGCTGAACAGCAACCTTCAGCCAGCTGTTTTGGTTACAGATCCATTCAAATAAGCTTTAAGAAGCCAGGAAACAATTGCAGAGACAGTACTTTCATTGTTCTTATTCTCAAGGATCTTGAAATCCTCTTCCCAGCCTTAATACAGAGAATTAAGCTCTTAAGATACTAGAGACTAAGATCCACAGAAGCGCTGTAGCAAGCAGGTCTTGTTCAGACAGGTAAGAGGATGGCAGCTTATTTTATGCAACAGGTTCTACCCAGGACCTCACAATGACACGCATTCACAGCTAGACACCATCCTTTTACAGCCAAAATACTGTCCTGCTCACTTCAAATATACAGCAGGCATACCTGCTCCAAAGTGGGCATGCAAAAAGGGTGGGGATGTCAGAATTTTGCAGACCCACAACATTTTGAAAAGATCCTAGAATTCTGCATGGACACATTTGCTATTTGAGGAGCAACATTCAGTTAATATGACCGAGGATTAAAGCACATCCAAGCTTAGATACTCTAATCCACCACATCAGTTGGAAAATGCTGAGATATGCCTTCCTTCAGTGGCCCAAGACATTACTGGATGGCTCTAGGGGCTTCACCCAAGGCAGAAAGGGATCAGGATGCCTGCAAGTCAAACAACTCTGGCTCACAACACAAAGTTTAAATATTCCATTCGCACATCCCACCTCTTAGCGTTTCAGTAGTCTCAAAAGGATAGGGCACTACTGAAGCACAGCGATGCTGGTGAAACCCACAGGTGTTAAAGTTAAATCTCCACAGCTCCACATACTCTTCAGAGAGATAAGCAGAACTTTTTGTGCAAGCTGGCCCTTGAGTCACAGCATGTTCTGGCTACCTAGCCGAGACCTGATGTATTCCAAGTCACGCTGGCAGGAAATCATCCTGTCTGTCACCAATTGCTCGCCTCCAGGTACGCACTCTGAACTCTGCTACTGAGAAACAGCAGCTTTCTCTCCTTTAAGAAGTGATTTCAGCAAGAGCTGAAGCAGCCCTCTTCACACATTTGTTGACCTCAGTCAAGATCTCAGTTCTTGCCCACACTGCTATACATTTGGCTTCTCACTCTTAATTTTGATGGTTTCAAAGCCCTTTACAGGGTGACTTGGAAGGGGGGGAAAAGACACAAAGCAGGGATTAGGTCTGTTTCTCAGGCAGGCAATAGAGTGCAAAGGAGTTAGACAAACTTACCCATGTGTTCACACCACACTGCCTGCCTGCAAAGCCAAGCACAGGCACAAGTCTAGTTAAATACACCTCTTCTGGCTTGCCTCTTTCAAACCCAGCATCCAGAACACCAGGACTGCACGGGATCCTGACAACAAAGTGAGCATCAATGAAAGAGCCTGTGATACTGGTGGATGAGGTTTGATCAACATTTTTGAAGTTTTGAGGCAACAGGAAGGTGTTTTATTAGCTTTAAAGACTAAAGTCAGCAAATAATGAAAAGCTGATTCCCAGTTAGGGCTCCTTTGACAGACCATCAGGAGTATGTTTTCTATGTTACAGGTAACAAACACATCTGATGTTTGTTGTATTGATTTAGTAGCAGCTGGAGCAACCAGAGGCACTACCGCCAAGAGACAAGCAGCAAGATGGACACAGACTAGGCACCGCCACATCCATTTGACCAAAGGCCAGTGATAGCTATGGGTCCAACAAGCCCGCACAAGATAGCCACGCGCTGCAGTACAACCTCTCGCCCAGAAATCCTCACAGCACTCAAATGCCAGTCTCCCATTTGAGCACCTGATGAGAGCAGTCAAAGTAGCACATGTCAGGGAGGGGGAGCCTTTAGGATGTGGGCTGGTCAAGCTGTTTCTGTAGCTAGGGCTTAATTTCTCAGCTAGCCAGCAACAAAACAAAGGCACAACCTACTAAAGCTTATGCGAGCCAGCCAGGGTGGAGGGTAGCTCCCCACCACATGCCTTACAGATTGGCGCAAAAGCATTATACACAAATGGGTGAATGAATCACTCCCCAAAACAAAAGGAGACGCTAGACACTAGGAGGAGGAATGCAAAAACAAATTGGGGGTAGGGGATGAAGAAGAGAGACTTTCAGCTGGAACAAACCCAGCAGCCCTCCCCTCCCTGGCTCATTCCTCCCTTATGCAACCTGCCTTCTCCTCGCTGGCCTCCTGCCCCAGACAGCAATGCCTGTCACACAGCAGGCTGATCGCCGGGATCGGCTATTCCAGGCATGCTACGGGAACGCTCTCCCTGCCTGCCAGGAGCCGCTCCCATCTGCCCCTGAACCCTCTGGGACTAGCAGAAGCTGCACAAAGTGGCCAGCAGATGAGAGGGACCATCAGAGCTAAAGGCTTCTTCATCTGTCCCCAGCTTGCCGCAAGGCACAGAGCAGCACATCTCTGTCTTCTTTTTGTACCAGCATCCCCCTCCCAAGCTGACAGAGCTGCAGCCGGCTGCAAGAACAAAGACAGCACCTAGCCTTCCAGCACACACACGAGGAAATCATCGCAGTGGTAGCTACCTCTGTTACAGCCACCAGTCAGTGAGCTGAAAGGGTTAAAGAAAATGCCTCGAGGCACACGTTTTCTGCAACATGTGCCTTGCCCAGACCATAACCCTCACTCTCTCCCCTGTCCTCCCCTCCACCACATCCATGCCTCAACCCTGAGCACAGCATCCCCAAACGCCGCAGCAGTAGCATCAGGTTGGGAGCTGTAAGGTCTCCACAGCAACTAGGGATGTCACAGCCCGCACGTGACCAGCTCCCCGCAACCACGCAACAAATGAGACCAGCTCCTCCGACAGCCCGCTTGTTCCTCCTCACTCGCCTCTGGAGTAGTCTGATGGCAAATCCTCCTTCATTGCTGTGTCAAGAACTCTGTTCTCCAAACAACCACTTCCCCAGCAGCTCCCCTGCCCCATCCCAAGCCTGTACGTGCTTGCCAGCGAGGAGCCGGTGGGCATCTGTGTGCAGGCAAATTCAGAGGGGATCCTGCACCGGCCAGTCTGGTTTAGTACGTAGCGTTTCTTTTTGATAGTAGGAAACACCAGTCTCCAAGCACTTTTGCACTCGACTGCTTTCAAAATGCTAGATGCTACTCTGGTTTTTCTTCCCACTGCTGAACAGCCCACAGCAAGAGCTCGCTGCTGTGCCACCTGGTGCCGCGCTCTCTGCGCACTCCTGCTAGCCACTCGGTACCCCGGGGAGACACCGCAGCCCCAGGCACAGCACATACTGTCCCTAAGGCCTGCAAACCATTAGAGGCCAGGACTCAGCCTGCAATATCCTGATCTTCCCCTTTGTCTGTAAATCAGCCAAAGGCCCCCATCAAGAGGGGAAAACTATGCCCACAGGAGCCTTGACTTCAGGCCCACGTCAGAAGGGCATGTAACGAAGAGCTCAGTTCTGCTCAGGTTCCCCGTCACTGTGATCTCTTCATCATGAGAAATCAAGACTAGGAAGCCTCCAGTTAAACAAGCAGGTAAGGAAAAACAGATGGCTTCTCAGTGTCCCCAAATCAGAGCTTGCTCTCGGGGCATGAACAATTTGCCATCTCTCTGCCTTATTTCTCTCCACTTCAAATAGCTTCCACAACACCTTGTGATGCAGAGGCGAGCTGAACAGCCTGTCAGGGACCAGACAGGCTCACACCAAGGGTCGCATCAAATTACTTCTCACTCAGCCATCCCCGAATGCTGCCCCGTTCATGAGCCACAGTCAGACATGTGGCCCTCCTGGTCAAAGCCAAGATCCTGACGGCATGTAATTCCTAAGACTCGGCGCTTCTCTGAAAGACAAGCACCTTACACCGCTCCGAATAAACAGACTTTCTGAAAACTGTTCTAGGAGTCGTTTTAAAGGGGTTTTGGCTTTGGGGAGCGGGGTTTTCTGTTTGTTAAGTTTAAGCTTGCTTTTCCCTTGCTGACCCATCTGGAGCCAAGGCAGCAAAGCCAGGGTAGGTGGCCCACTCCTAACAGACTGTCATTCTGTAACCATGGTTCAAACCAGGGGCATTGATTGCCAGAGGAACAGGGTTTTGTTTGCAAAGGTTGCAATACGGTCTGAAATAAACAAGATAGGAGAACCACACAGGTGTAATTTAGAGCCCAAATGGCTGTTTGCTCTTTTACTGAGAACTCACAATGTTCTGTAACAGTAAAGCCAGAGCAGCCAGCAGCAGTCAAAAACATTTGTGAACTTTGATGGTACGTTTGGTATCAGCCAGCACAGCAATCAAATATGCAAAGCATCTCGCTGGCAGGCTTGCTTTCAGACTAGAAGAACACTTCACAGATCCCAGTGCTGTTCTCACTGAGCAGGTCAGTGAAAGCCTGCCACTCTGGCCGTCTTACATATTGGCACGTGAAGCCAGGCACACCAATACCTCGCAGAGCCAATGGTCTACTCTGTTCCTTTATGTGCTCCACATTTAAGGCTGGCTCCCTCCTCCCCTGACTCCGGAGATGAACAGAATGATGGTCAGAGATACCAGAATTCATCACCTAAGTTAGAAACATAATTTTTTGCACGATTTTTGCTGTGCCTCAAACACAGGAGGACTATTTAGCACCCCAAAGTATGATTTTTTTTTTCCCAGCATGCAGAGGTTCTAAAAATACAGCCCTCAACCTGAACTACAGGGAAAGACCCACAAAGGGGGAGTTGCAACTCCAAACCGCAATGTATTCAACAGCAGGTCGGAAGGAAGGTTAGGAAAACTACCATCTCCACAAAGAGCAATTTCCACAGCCATACCAAACTCCCTGCGTAATGCACGCAGCACCTCAGCTGTTTGCTCTGGCAGCGCCGCAGCACACAAGCACCGAGCCCCTGAGCACCACAGCACCAGCTCATCTGCGCGCAGGTGCTTCGAACAGGGGACCGCAACCCTGACAACCAATTTGCTCTCTGGCCACAGCTCAAAGGATGTTTCCAAGTCAAACACATTAAAATAGTTATAAAAGGAAGGTTCTTCCTTCCCAGCAGCATTTATTTAGATTTGAACGGTGCCAGTTTTTACAAGGCAACAACACATAGCTGACAAAGCAGCCTCCATCAGCGCTAAATATAATTCACAAAGAACTCTGGATCCTGCCACTAAAGCTGGGGAACTCTATTCAACAGTAAACACACTGGAAACACTGGTTACCATCCTTCAAACTGGAACAAAACGTTGAAGGTAAAGCAGCTGAAATGTACTATCCCTTGCAGATTTGTCTCCCCAGAAAGGCAGGGGCAAACAAAAAAACAGGAGCTTTGCAATATTAACCGTGGTCAAAAAAGGCCTGAAAATGCGAAAGCGTTCAGCACTCCTTGCAAGGAAAGAAAAGCCTCTTGATGCCTTTGGTTGAAGCTGCATTGCGCTCCATCACCTATTCCTTGCATTTTTTCCATCAAATATTCCAGGCAGCACTTGCTCATTTGCACACTGTCTGCTGGAGTGCTCTGAAGAGCACAGATAAGCTGGGAAGGAAATCACCAAATAAGAGGAATAAGGGATCTAGTGAGATTCTAAAAGCCAAATAGTTCACCACATTACCCAGGCTGATGCCAGAATGAGATGGCTGAAGTGAAACTACCATCACTACTGCCAGGGAAGGAATTTCAGCAGTAACCAGAAGCAATATTTTAACTTCCAACACCAGCCAAACTGGACTGAAAAGGCTTACAGGGAGTGCAGTGCCCAGTGTGCTGTCAAGGACAACACAAGCTCTCCACCAAAGGCCTTGAAAACTACAGAACCCACCACAAAAGTGCACTAATGAACAGAAACTAGGATCTCTTGTAGTCTTTAAAGCTGACCCATGGCAGTTACTTTACAATGAAGCAGCAGCAGATTTTGCATTGACAAAGACTACATCAACCATCTTCCCCCCAGTGTGAGGAGACACCTGAAAGGGAAGGAACCCGCATCACCAAGCTGTCCTTACAGCCTGGGGGACGGCCAGGAGAAGAGGGGCCTTGCAGTGGGGTGGCAAACAGCTCAGGTTTTCAGAGCACTTCTGATCCCCTCTCAATGAGAGCAGCTTCCTTTAGGGAAACTCCCAGTCTCCAGGTGATCTCAAAATGTCTCTCAACAGCACTTTAAAAATGTCTGTGTCTTCCCCCCCCCCCACCCCGCAACCTCTCTTCATATCTAAATATACTCTGTATGGTCTACTTTAAACAGCCGCTACTGAAAAAGAAAGCACTTGTTTGGAAATAACTCAGCATAAAGTTTTCTATTTGTTTTCTGTAAAAACACCTCTCTTGACTGAGATTTCTCTGCATTTCTCACAGAGAAGGGAGAACACTCAGCAACTCGGACTTTGCTTACCCTTCTTTTCTGAAAGCTTACATCACCTTTAAGTTTATCAGGGAAAAAAGGAAACAATTTTTACTAAAGGAGTTCAGAAGAACCACCAGTGCCCAACGCTTGCAGTGGCGGGCAGAACGCAGGGATTTGCTCCGGAGAAAAATTTGCATTTGCTTAATATTCTAAACCTCTTCAGCAGCTGTCAGAAGTTGAGCTGGCAAGCAGAGATTCAATATTATTTAGACATTACATTTCTTCAGCATCATTGCTGCTGATATTTCATTCCTGAAAGCAATAAGGGAGCAGCAAAGCAAACCAAATGCCTGAACTTGTTAGTTCAATTTGTCAAGAATATTTATGAAAATAGAAGAGTGGCCTGTGTAAACAAGCAAAGCAGTAAGCTGTGATAGACACAAGGTGCTCTGAGATGCTGGTCTTCACTGCTCACAACTTGTTCCAGACCCCCATAAGATTTTTAATGCTGAATATAAGCAATAAAACAGTAAGTGATTTATAACAATCATAACCCATTCTGTCCCCACAACCTTTCATCAGGCCTACAAGTTCCCACTGAACCCAGATTTATCAAGATAAACTGCAGACGCTCTACAGAATAAGCAGACAGAGGTAAATGAGGCATGAACAAGCAGAGGCTGGATGCGAGGCGGCTCTTCCTCAGCAGGATATTAAGGTTCACAGCTGGGAGGGATTATCGAGGAGCATATCCAGCATTAAGATAGAGTTACTCCATTTGTGAACAGGACCACACCATGAGATCACTCATGGAGACCAAACTCTACAGCCAGACCAGTCTCAGTTCCCTGAAAATGTTCTAATACATTTGCCTGATGCAATCAGCTAATGCTAACATGACAGTGATGCTAAGAGCAAGGAATAGGTATCAGCATCATTTTGTGGTCAGTGCTTCTGTTTATGGATGAGGCAAGGAGCATCCTTAAAGCAGGTGCACGTACTCAGGCTGTCAAAGAGCATTTCTGTCACAGAAACAGTTAAGGATCATCAGTTGAGATGAGATAGGGACAAGTACCACAACATTTTTTCAACCATCAGGATGAGACATATCCTTAATTTTATGGCCTCCTCAGAGGACCACACTCATCCTCTGATTTTCACCACATGACTACAGCTAACACCAAGCACATCACACTTTGCATCGGGGCCTACGGCTAGTCACACATGAAATGTATTTACATACATTATATGTTTCTGACTGCTGAGGTTTTTCACCAATAGCCTCAAATACACTAACAGGCAAATGATCTACTAAACACCACACCTTCTACAGCTGTTAAATATTCCACATCTGGCAGATTGAGCTGAGATTTAAAAGGATGGTGCAAGAAGTTCTCTGTCAGGGTACCTGTAAAACATTAAACCTGCTTCTCTGTGCCCATCTGTCACAAGGCAATCCAAATCCACCATCCCTCATGCTCTTTTCCTTTGGAGCCTGGCTACTTACACCAAAGCCATGATGAGAGGGGCCATCCCTACTTTTTCACATCTTACAAATAGTAGTATAATGCCTCCCATTTTAAGATTTTGCATGCAATTTGCAAGAAGTCTCTCAGGCCATGGTTTGGCATGACAGTCAGCACTGAGGCAGTCAAATACACGTCTCTGAAGAAATCCTATTTCCCTGTAGAGAGAGAGAGAACAGGAAAAGTGTTTTGGGGGCTCCCACAATCCTGGTGAGCCTGAGCTCTTCAGTCAGCCAGTGTAGATTTGCTACCACTCCCCAGGTGTTTATTTTGAGCCTTCATTTCCACCACCACAAAGCAAAGGTGAGATCATCAGCTCACATCAAGCACCTCAAAACTGGCTTAAGGGAAACGCTGGAGCCAAGAAGAGTGCACGCTACAAATGTTTCACTAAGTGATTGTTGTATATTACATACATGAGAATTCTGACCACGCATAATTGTTCATATAATTACAAATTACTAAGTCATTTCTCTGTTTTCACACCTGAATCAGCAGTAACACCACAGACAGATGGCTCCCCATGACTGATACTCAGCAGGGTCCTCTGTTTGCAGATGTACCACCTCAAACAGATTAGCTTCTACTCAGAGCAGGTCCTCTTGGACGGCTGGTGCAGAGTGTGAATTCACACACAGGAGAAAAGCCCAAAGTTACTCATGCAATAGCTTGGAAAATCTGGTTATAATTTTGGAACTAAAACAGCAAGCTAGAGAAGGAGCCTGAATTCACTGTTTGAGAGACAGGAACTATGGTAGACCAGATGAACTGTTGACTTTCCAGAGATAAGAGAATTGTTCGCACTAAGCTATACCAAATTCTGCCTTTAAACTGGTACAAGCCTTCTGTGATGTCCTGGATGTCAATAAATCTATTTCAGCTTGCCTATAAACAGACGTTGGCTCTTGGTATGGCTGTGATTCAGTCAGCCCCATACCAAACCCTGGCAGTCCTGGGCCACAGTGACTGCGACAGAATAAGGTATGCCTGCAGCTTCCAGTTGGTGGGCTTTGTTATGCACCGTAAAAAGCAAGAAATCACAAAAGCATCAAGTCTGATGGATACAAAGAGGAAAGAGTTGCAAAATTTCTCCATTCAGTGGGAAAGTAGAAGAGAGCTGCAGCATGCAAGACTGGATATTCCTGATGCTTCAAACATCAATACAACTTTTGTCTAATGTGTCCTTTATTGTACTCCAACTGTCATATGATTTCTGCAATACAATGCAGGGAGAGCAAAGGAAAACTCAACTACGTACCCTTTTCCCAGGCACACATCTAACATATTTCCCCACCGTGGATCTACCCTGCTTCAGATACTTCCTATTTGCACTCAAAAGTAGTGAGTGGTCAAAACATTCTCAGGGCTTGATAAAAGTCAGTCAAGAGTTTTCAACAAAATCCTCTTTGTTACCACATTCTGATCACTTGGCTACTGGAACCGCAAACCTGCTCAGAGAGATGCCTTAACAATGAAGTATCATTTAAAAATGCATTTGCAGCTGTGCATATTTCACTTCAGTCACAAGATTGTGAATTATACCTCAGCATGTCCTTGTAGAAAAGAGGTGGGCTGTCAGGGGGATGAGAAGGGGGAGAGAAAAGAAAGGAATTTCCACCGAACAAAAGAGCTCCAAGAAACTGATACAGCTTTGCTGGAAGCTATTCCCAGCCCACTCAACATTTTTGATTGTATACAGACATACCAGAATCCCAACAAGGGGCATTTTTCCCAGCTAAAATATGAACCATCAGCAAATCTGACCACCACTAGACAGAAGCAAAGAAAAGCAGATTGAAATCATCTTACAGTTGTCCGAAACCAAGAGCTACCTCTGAGAGCACACCGTGGTGGCAGCCTCACACAAACACGTGCCCAGTATCCAGCACACTGCTAAGCAGAGCTAAGCAAAGCAGGATTCCTGCTCAGTTTCTTGCTTTACTGCCAGAGTCATTTACAGGGCACTCAAAAGTACACAAGACACAAAGCACCTTTTCCCCGCCTCCCTAAAAGCCTTGTGAAGAACTGTACAACTTTACCAATATTCACCAGATAATTTTATAGTGACCTATTCTGCAGCAAAGCATGCACTGACTCCAAATCCGCCGGGAAGCCAAGCGCTACGCATTGCTTTCACAACTTGAAACCACAGCAGTGGCCTGCGGCAACGCTGAGAGGAGAAGTAAATACCACAAGAACACAGAAGGCAGCATGTGGCTGGGACATTGGTGAGGTCGGGCTAAACCTACTCAAAACCCAGCTCTGGACCAGAGTGTGTACTCGAGCACCTGGGTGCAACAGGTTTTTTCATCCAGAGGTTCTCTTGAATGCTAGCATTTTTCAAAGGCAAAAAAAACCAGGAACCAAGCTTCTTGGACCTGCAGGAGAGCACTGCTGCAAAGCAAACCTAAGCATCTGAACCCAGACAAAGCAGATGCATCTTCAAAATGCAGTACCATCAGTATCTGTGCAGGGGACCAAGAAGAGCTGAGCGCTTTGCATTCAACATGTGCACGGCAAGAGACCAGCACCAGAAAGCTGGCCTTGAACGCAGGTGCAGGAGGAACATAAACAGAGCTGCTCGGCACTGCCAGGCTGCATGTACATTTGGGTTATGATCCTGGAACAAAGAAACATTTGAATGAACAGCAAAAGCTTATTATAAATGTTTTTTTCTGAGGACACCCAGCAGGACCTGCCACTTACACGTCAGAAAAACAGCAGCACGCTGACCAAAGACTGAAGTGAGGAAATCCACCTCTGAAATCTGTTCTCCCTGGAAAAAACTCTACCTGCTTGCATGAACTAAGCATTGGCCAGGCTTCTCATCCTCAAGTACATCCCCATGGGCCGAGGAGAAAGAACCACCAGAGTTTTGTCTCAGTGAGCAGGTTTACACTTGAGCTGCTGAATGCTACATGTAGGGAGGAAAAAATCCTCTGATCTGCTCTGGTATCCGCAAGCAGCTGTCTCAGATCCTCACTGGGCCTGAACACGAGCAGACAAAGCTTATCCAAGTACCTGGAGACACTCAGAAAGCCTATTTGTGAAGCAAGGACAAAGCCTACATTAATGGTCTTCAACTCTATTAAGCAAAATAAAGCAGAATCCTGGCAGAAAGAAGATACAGATCCCGCCAGCCTGAAAGAGAAATCGGAGCACCTTAAATTCTGGCATGCTCTCAGGCGCAGCATAGGGAAGAGAGAGAAGAGCAAATAAAAGGTAGTTCAGCCCCTAGCAAGCCACTAGCAACATGAAATATATATGATCCAGTTCTTGCAGTTCTCAGCTTTCCTTGCAAATCCTTCATTTTAAGGCAGTGGGTGCAACTTGATCAGGAAAGCAACATATCATCTTTCTAGCAGTTAGAAAGCATGCAGGTATATTTTCATGAAAGGGACATTTTGGAATTATCCTTTTGACACCGAGAACTGCCCATCCAAGAGGAAGAGATCACAGAGGAAGGCTGCAGGACAGCCCCAAGAAACTCAGAGCAGACCCTGCAAACTGTAAATCAGCAGGCAGATGGGAAGGATGAAAAGGGCTGTGGGAGGAGAGCAGGATTAGGCCTACTAGAGATTTATGATAAATGATGCTCTAACAATAGCTTTCTTTTAAGAAGGAAGCTCTTCCTGCTGTAGTTAATCTGTTTAGTCTGAATATAAATGTATACGCTGGGGAAGAACTGCATACAGGACAGGCAACTCCTTGGTCAACTAAAACTGCTCGTTTTAAAACCCCTGCAAAAACTACCCCATAACATGTACCATGGCAGAGGGGGAATAGTCACTCCCCCAAGCAGCTGTCAGGGGTTGTTCAGCAGAGCTGCTCCAGCCTTTACATGGGTTAGATGATGACCTAGCCACGTTTTCTATTTTCATCATTTCTCCCCACCCCAAGAGGTCATGCAGACGAAAACACCAACTTAACTAATGCCAGATGGGAAACAAGTTAAGCCATATGAATCTTTGCTTATTATACAATTACCTTCATTTCTTGTAGAAACATGGAAATGCTTACAGTCACTGGCTGTGTGTTTTGTACATAAACAAACATTTCTAGGCTGTTTATATTTTAAAGAAATTAAGCCCACATGGTTTTGACCAACTGCTCCATTACCACGTGGCACATTTATGGAAAAAAACAAAAAAAAAAAACCAAAAAAACCCCTAAGCCTAATTTTGAAGCTACGCCAGGAGGTCACAGACACCAATCTCCCCTCCCAGGAGCTCAAAACAATACTTATCAAATGTGCTCATCAACTCACAGTCATAGATTTACTGGGTAGAAATTTAAGATTATTTGCACTCAGTGTTAAATACACCAAATTATTTTCTGCAGAACTTAAGGTCATTTAATTTTCCTTCAGTGAGCCCCAACACATCAGCAAAGAAAACAGCATTGAAGTGTTCAAGCTCATTTTGCTACTGAACCAAAGCAGCATGGCAATGGACAGCTTCAGCACTAAACACACCAAACCACGTGCCAGAACCTCCACAGGTCACCTACATAAAATCTACAGGGAAACTTCATGTGTACAATTAAGAGCAGAACTGAGAAACTTACAGATGCAGCTCTGCAAGTCACACTCTTACTATAAAGTCATTAGCAATTAAAGACTGAGTGCACGGATGCAGAGTTCTGAATGGAGCCAGTTGTATTTGTAGGTGTCCCATTAGAAACCATGAGCACATGTTTGAATTTGCATAAGAATCGGTGTGAAAGATTCAGTTACATCCCAAACAATCTCCAGCAGCTTTGGTTACATTGTCAATTATTCAAGTTTGAAAGTGCCTGTCTGACAATCTCCTTGCAAAGAGCCTCGCTCCCAAAACCTTCTTCCCACCAGAGACCTCCCCTTAGAGCCCAAAAGAAGGAAAGACCACCACCACCCCAACCATCTCTTCCCCTTGACCCGCTCTGCAGCTCTGACAACAGCAGCCCCGAGCTGGAGAACACACACACGATTTTGGACCACCCAGGATTTCCAGCACACAGCTAAAACACAAGCCTCTAAACAAGGGGCTGGACTTCTCCTCCCACAGTCATTAAAAATCATTTCCCCATCCTAAAGAGAAGCCCTGCTAAATTAGAAATGCGGTGCATACACTGGGAGCGTGCAAAACCACTTATTGCTTCCACTTGATGCCTTTCCAGCAGCAGCGCTCCATTTAATGGGCTACCTGCTCCGTCCTCATCTCCACTCTGCCTACACAACCATTTGGACCATCGTGCAGCAAAGCACAGCACAGAACTGACCCAACTGAAACACAGCCCACCTCCTCACCTCTACCCCCCCAAATCCTGCCCTGGTGCGCTTTACCATGTGAAGTCTCCAGTGCTGCACTGGCACAAGTCAGGAGGTGCTGGCAAGCAGCAGCCTAAGCAGGGAGGTTACAAAGAGCCACTAGACACATCGGGCTCGGAGGAGCTGGTGAAAGCTAGCTATAACCGTACCTGAAGAGTGTCAGGACAGTACACACAGCTGTCTCAGCACACCTGAGAGAGTTCTTCCGTGAGCGAGCTATTGGAGCTTTGCTGTAACAGGCAGAGGACCAGTAAATGCTTGTGTCCTACACCCACAACTACCCACTGCACACACGGAACAGTAAAAAGGTAGAGAGCCCTGATGCTGGTTCCCCACGGCCGGGAAACAGATACTACAACTGCTCTGCTGAGAATGGTAATGTCCCTGTCCCCGTTACACACTACCAAGTTCACACAGTTGAGGCAGCAGTGAAATCAGGACACACGTGACAAGGTGAAAAAGAGACTGCACACATATTTGATGAGCTGGAGTTTGCAGGATTGTCTTGAGATTAGACCCCATGTTATAGACACCCATTTTCAGAACAGCCCCTCCAGAGGCAGTCAAATCTAGCTCTGGCACAGCCTCCAGCTGAAGTGTGCTCTCCCTGAAGAAACTCAAGACTGACTGACCTCAAACGATCCTGCTATATTTGTAAAAATGTGTGCGAGGAGATGTCCTCCAACAGCCCTGTGACTTTCATGGGCTTAGGAAAGGCAGAGCACGTCTTGTCAAGGTTCCAGCCTGAACAGGGTTAAGAGTTATGCTGGCAGACCAGCTCCCTAAAAGACAAGAGAAAGGAATCAGCCTCTCCAGTGCAGAAAATGAGACTGCTCTTTTTTTTTTATTTAAAAAAGACGACCTAGACCCACAATCCCAGAGCTAAATGCATCCAAAGAGAAGCTGTGCCTCCAGCATGTCCAACAGAACCTCACAAGCTATTCACAGACCGACATTTCAAGCTGGTACAAAGCTCCCCAGACTCTCACTTCTTCGGTTTCAGGATACACTGCAAAAATACTAGGTGAGCAGCAAACTCTCTGCAGTAGAAAAGAAGGCTGTGCTCCTCCACGGCTGGCCCTCAGCAGCTGCCAGGACAGCTACAAAACCCAGTGATGCACCAGTTGGAAAAAGTCACATACTATATGGAAAGGAAGGCTGGTTGGGAATGGCCTCAGGCATCCTAATTGTGAAACTCCACCCCCACATAAATTAATAGGAGACCACACTGCTGTGTGAAAGGGCAGCCTTGTCCACCTCGCTGTGTGTTCCCACTTCTGATCTAAGCCACCTGCTAGTCTTTTTTTTTTTTTTTCTTCTGCATTAGGATGAAGCAGGTGGGCTGAGCACTGCAAATTGTTTCTCATTCCAGAAGGAGTACGTCTGTGCAGGTTTCTCTCATGGCACACCCTTGTAAGCAGCTGCAAGAAAGGGAATTGCCCTGACATAAAAATCCTACAAGAGCTGTTTCATGACAAGTCCTTGCCAAGCTACGATCTCACCACTTTAATGGGAGCACCCAACAGACCAACATGCTCCGAAGGTGCAGGCACCACCAGCTCTGCACGAAGGATGTGCCCCAGCCTTCGCAGCTGTTCCCTCTGGCCGACGGCTGCTGCGTGCTTCCGCAGAGGATAAGCCTAGCTGGCCGCAGGAGCGTGTCACCAGCTTGCCACAACAGCACGGTCGCGGCACAGGGTAGTGCAGCTGGGGCCCTCAGCAGAGAATTCCCCACTGCAACCCATTGCAGCAGGAGCCAGGACACGTTAGGCATCACTCACACAGGATGCAGCAGACATGATACTTGTGGACCTTTGCCCGGTTCTTAGAAGCTGGGGTGTATCTGTATTAACCGCGTTACCCAGGCAGAGACTGTCCTCTCAGCAGAAAGAGAATACAGACTTATATAGACTATATATAGATGAGGCTTCCTAAGAATCTCTCGACGGGGGTTATTCTCTGCTCTATATCTAGATCTGGCCTAGTGCCTGTTGGGAAACGCGTATCAGACAAGCGTATGTGCAAACTGCAGCTCATTTTGGCCTTAATGAGAGCCCCGCACTAGAAACCCTTGAAACACAGGTCAGAAACACATTGTGAGCTCCATGATTTTCCCACGACTCCATTTGCAGCCCTCCATCTCCATGTGTTTCCCTGCAGAGGTGAAGATTCCTTTAGAAACCTCTCTCCTCCACATGACATTTACTTACCAGGAGAACCTCCAAGCCCTCACACTACAGTGGCGTTGCAGAAAAATAAAAAGAGCAGGGAAGGATTTTTGAACAGTCAAGCTTAACAGAGCAAAGGGATCTGATGGAAGGAGAGAGTGTCTTTCTTCAGAAGATTTTTAACAGCAAAATAAAACACTTTGCTGAGCAGTGAAGACATGTTTCCCTTTACCCTGTACATAGGCACACACTTGATCAGTCTTTACATCCTCACGCCTTCAAACCTCCACCTCTCTCCAGCCCCAGCAACACGCATTTGAAAAAATCCATCCTGGATCAGCAGGTTTGTTCCTTTTTGAAACAAAAGGAACTACGTCCTCGAGGCCCACGACCTGCAAGCTGCACAGGTTTTGGTTAAACACCAGCATTCCCTCTTCCCTACACCCTTCCACTTAACCTCCTACAAGCTCCAGAGCACTTGACTACCCCAAAAAAAAGTGAATGAGCAGTAAAGGGGAGCCAGTTTGTCTTTAGACCAAACTAGAGCTTGGGGGGGAGGTCCCACATACCTGGGGAAGAGGTGGCTATACTACCATTTCCCAGCAACAGCAAAACGATCACATTTATTTATTTCACTTCAATATAGTTTGGATGAGCTGCTGCAGAAAACAGGAAGAGCTGATAAAAATCTCCCAGTGTCCCAGAGCTGTTCCTGCCCAAATGGCACACACTGTCCTTGGGGGCATTTCCCAGAGTGTTCAAATATCTATGAGACAGTTAACTCTGCAAACCAGCACAGAGGCTGTGGATGAGGAGCACACTGCACACAACATCAAAGTTGATATTTTATGCTAATCTGCCTGCTTACAGGAGAACAAATGCTATTTTCCCTGACAACTCTTCTGAAATAAGATCTGAGCAACCATGCAGATTTCAAACTCTTTTGAAACATCAGTAAAACAAACACTCTTGCTTTCTGTGCAAGTACTCCCAAGAACGGCCACTAGGCAGTTCAGGCAAACAGTGACTTCCACGAAGCACGCAGCCTGCAGGAGCTGCACCCAAAACTTGGGGGCTCCAAAGGTGCAGCAGCCACCATGCACCTCCCCAAGCCAGGCAAGAACCAGCACACTTTCTGGCTTGCAGACCCCAGCTCTATTTTATATGCATGAAAGCCTCCACCAAGCAAAATCCACCGCACACAAGCTGCTCCCATTTTTATTTTTGATGCAAGCTTTAAAAATTAGATCGCTTTCGCACTGGAGCAGGGGAGGTCCAACACTGGCATTTGAGCTCCTGATCAAATTATTGCCCTGCAAAAAAACTGCGCTTGAAGCCAGAATGGCCTGCAGACTTGCAGCTGCTAGATGAGAAGGAACAAGTAGGCCACCTCAGAAGTAAGTCACAGCTCGTGACAAGCAACACAGCCACGCAAACCGCTGCAGGAAAGGCTGAAGTGGTTCTAGAGGAGGAAACGGGTTCCAGACACCAGCACGCAACAAGGGAGCCTGTGGATATACTTTTCCAAACATAAGGACCACACCTCCTCCTCCCTTCCCCAGGCTCAGGCTCACCCAGCAGACCTGGAGACCCTCTACTACAGTTGCATTGATCCAAGAACACGGTCTACATGTGCAGTAGTCATCAACGACCCTTGTTTTTGAGGATCCCCTCCTCCAGCACTACGGGCTGCAGTATGCCCATCAGAGCTCTCTAGGCAATTCATTGTTTTAAACAAATGAGTGATTAGCAAGGATCCATTCTCTCCTTGTGAAGCTGGCTGCATGCCCTGCAAGCATCCACATTGCTGTACAGTGCTATAATCCAATTAAACCTCACCATGAGAGGAGCTTCACGCTATCACATTCAATTAGGCAGTTAAGCCTCTTATCATCTGCACATTAGGATCCATTCGGACTCAAACTCCCCCAGCACTGTTTGGGAGGTGGCATTCTTCGACCAAGCAAGGACACACACATGTCACATCTGGAGCCACAGGAGGATCATACAGGTTAGGAAATTCATATTGCTGGCTTATAGGGAGGTAGAAACACAGGAAAAATAAAATACACTGACCAGTGCCTGCCCACTCACAGTCACAAACTCTGAGGCTCCCCCTCGTCCTCCTGCTCCCCGGCTTCCCGGGGAAATGGGGCAGATCTGAAGGAGCATGAAGGGCCCAGAGGAATTTCACTCTCTTTAAGTCAATGGAAAGGCGAAGGCTAATGGAGGACCTGGCAATACAGAGTCATTTGGCAGCCAGCCACCAATTCCATAGGAAATACCCTCCCTAGAAGGTCACCATAACGGTGGCAAAATTTGGCCCAAAAGAATTAGAAAAAGCTGCCAAGATGTGACGCAAATAGAGCCAGTGAGCAGGCCAGCTTCCTGCGCGAGGCCAAAACACGAAGTGCTCTTGGAAAAAGAAAGATTAAGGGTTGCAAGGAACATAATGGCCTCTTGTAACAGCTGAGTTGTTGCTTTTCTTTTCTTGGCAGAAAAGAGGGATGTTTTGTTGCTGGTTGATTAATCTATTATGCAAATCATTTCATAGCTAATTTGATACAGCCACAAGCTTGCCACAGAAATCATCCACATGCTCAGAGCTGATGAAAGGTGGAGTATGAACGACTCCATTTGATAGGGCTTTTATTTCCTGGACAAGAAGCCGCAGGGTCGCCTCCTGCCATGCAGGGCTGCAGGAGCACGGGCCAGACCTACCAGGGAACACAAGAGGAAGGTCCCTTAGGCATCTCCACTCGGTGGAAGGCAAGGAAAGAGGCCCTTTGAAAGAGCAGCCCTTTCCTTCCACTCCCAACGGCCTTCTGCACTGGGCATGTGCAAATCATCCAGATGAAAACCATGTACAACCACATCCAGAGATCTTTTGCTAGCAGCTTTGAGATTTTAAGACTTTTTCAGAGCTGTTCTTGACATGCACAAGCTTCACCTTATGTCAGCTAAAAGATGACTCAAAATAGGTCTAACTGGAAGTTTGACTCCAACAAAGCACTCAGCCTCTACACAGAAATTTTTTTCCACTGAATACAAGAGTCAAAATTACATTCAGTGCTATCATACAAAGTGACAAACTTAGTAACCGCTGTGATAGGATTTACATGGGGAGCACTAACGGACCACTTGATCTTGCCCGAAATAATGTTACTTTGGACTTTATCTCGTCCATGAAGACTAAGGAGGAGAAATAGGATCTCCTGGCTCTAAGAATAAAGGGGTTGGTTTTGGCCACTGCACTTTACCCCAAGCATTTATTCTCCATTGCTCAGTTGTGGATGCTTTTCCTCATGCATCTCAAATATTCAACATTGCCTTAGTGTTCTTTTTAAAGCCTATCCTGTGCGCTCTCTTGTATTCAATTTCCTTCAGTGGTAAAATGTTAGGCATTCCATGCTATTCAAACAAAGTCAAAACAAAGCCTCCAAATAAGCACTTCTGAACTGTACCTAGTCATCTGAGTAATTAGACATTTTCCTAGTTCCAAATGTACTGAAAATCTACCGTCAGCTCCCAATGAACATGCCAGCAGTTATCCTAACAAACAAGAGCTCTCTCCTAAATGTTGGCATATGAATAGATCAGGAGGTTAAGATACATTTAAATTAACATCTCTCCCTACCCGAAATAATGACCATTTTTAATTATGTAGCATCACCTGATCATAATTATTACTCTAACAAGTTGTCCACCTTTCTCTGCCGATATGGCACATAGTTGCCATTGCTCAAGCCAGGCCAGAACATGCTCTCACTGGCCAAAAGCCTCTCCCTTCTGAGCGCGTTTGCAGCAAACCCTCACAAAGAACAGCCATCTGTGGACTTCACACAGGTCACAACCCCCTCAGCACTAGGCTGGGAGAGGGAATTAACACCACATAGGGGTGCAAACATGCAGATTGCTGGAGTGGCCCCATGCCCCAGCAGTTTTCACTGTGTCCCTCCTGGTCACGCATCCATGCCGCTACCCTTACATGCTTGCAGATCCCTCTGCAAACCACTGCAACTCATTAACCTACAGGAAAGAGACAGCTAGACAGATCATTAGAAGAAGATGGAAGCTGGCACAGGGAGAGGAGCACATAGCCCAGAGCATGAGCAAACTGTTAGGATCCACTCAGCTGCTGTGAATCCGCAGCCTCACCCCAATCAGTTTCCATCGCCCCTGGGTATGTCCGCACCAGGGCTGGTGTGAAAGTCCACGTGCTGCAAGGCCATCCCACAGCACACTGAACAGTAACATCCCTGCATCAGCAACCTCCTGTTTGAGTTCAGAGGATGCATGTGGATTCCCTTCATGTCTCCTCACCCAGCAGGCAAGCTACAGAAGCGAGCTGACATGTGAAATGCTCAGGCAGTGCCCAGTAAACAACCCTGGATCCCCAGCATCATCTCTTCCCAGGTCTGTTCCACAGGCTTCCTTTGTATCTCCAAGGGACACCAGGTCACACCTGCTCCATGAGCAGTTCAGTCTCAATATACTCAACTTCACTTTACAGTTCAAAGCTTAGCATTAACTTTTTTAAGTATGTGACAATTAAAGGCAGTAGCCTAAAACAAAAGCTGTTCTGAATGGGAGCAGTGACCCTCACCTTCTCTTACTTCAGAAGACCCCCTTCCAACAAAACTTTCCCCCCAAGACCACTCTTCCTCTAGACAGCCTCCCCATGGTGCTGTCTCCTCACAAGGCTCCTTCAAGACAGGACGGTACTTCATCCTGCCATTCACACCCACGGCTTGATCAAGAGATTGGAAAGAAAGAGAAACAAAAAAATCCACAGAATAATTCTTACTTTTCAGTGTGAGGCAACCAAGAGAAAAATTGTTGATTCTCTCGCAGCCATGCAGTGAGAAGATCACTCTCAGCTTTTACAGGTGGTAGGGAGAACTTCATGTAATGTAACCTTCCTCAAAGGAAAATATTTCAATGCACAGAAGAAAGAAACAGCAGAAAAAGGTAGCCATCTCTCCCTTCTGGTATGTAGTAGTTACGCCCAGATAGTGAGACAGTTTGAGTCACATTTCTGGGATGACTAAAAGAAAGTACTTGCACTTTTTAGAAGCACTATGGTCAAAACCCCCAGTAGCTATATGTGCTGAAGGAAGAATTCAGAAAATCATTTCTGCGAAGGGCAGAAGAGAAAGGGAGACCAGCACAAGTGCAAACACCATCTAACCTTGTGTTTCATTCAAAACACACAATTGCAGAACAATACTATGACTCTTCAGTATTATTCTTCCTTAAGTATAGACACAGCCTTTTCACACAAGGAAACTCCACAAAGGCACCAAGGCAGCCTTCCAAATTTTACTGATGATTCCCCCTCCCCAAGCTGAGAGGGCTTTCGGTAAATCACACACCAAAGAAGAGTGCGTTGAAGAGCACTGCTTTAGACATCTCCCTCCCACAGCCCAGTTCTCAGCCATCATCTGGGAAGCATACACCACATCCACATGAGGCCCTCCACCTCAACACCCACCCACACAATTTAGGGCAATGCAGGCACAGCCCGCTCCAGGCGCTGCTTCCACCCAGCCCCTCCTGCTCCAGCTTACTGTAGGAGAAACAGTTTAGAAATGGGGTAAGATTTATTGTACCAAAAAGAAAAGGGAAGGAAGCAACACTCCCTGCCCAAACACATGCCCTTCTTCCATGAATCCTCTGACTTTTTGCCAAGTTCAAGTCTCTTCTCAACTAGGAAGGCCTGTCCTGTCACCAGAAACCCTGAGGGGAACTTGTAACCAGTGGAAATCTCAGAAGAGACCAAGACAGTTCCACAGTACTTGACCACACACCAAGGCCCACTCTTCTCCACATCCTCCTTTCATGTCCCAACAGACGTCTGCTTGAAAAACAAGCTCATTTTGAATATTGTTTCCTCCACAGAACAGTTTTCATCCCAGACTCTCTCCCTTTAACACAAAGAATTTTAAATGACATTGTGCCACAGGAAAAATCATTACAATATGAACCTAAAATACAGAGGCAGTCGTATAACTTAAAGATTTTCAAACTCCTGCCTTCTCCGACAAGAGAGGTTTGTTGCACAGCCTGTAATGAAATGCAAAGCATTTCATTCAATGTAGCATCACAAGACCTGATGTTAAATGATTAGAAACAACAGAATTGAGCGTCCAGGCTCTGCACTCCCGCTGCTGCTACAGAATTCAGTGTTTGCCCAGCACATGCAGCATAGCACACACCTCACCGTGCAATCAGACTAACATCGCTGCAGGAGCTGCAGCCTCGGCTGCTCCTGACTTCACTTCAGATTAACAAAAAACACTCGGCAGCCACAGCTACAGCTGCAGCCCTGCCATACGTCGCACCCCCTACGCAGCCCTTGCATGCTTGCCCAGCCCATGTGGGCCAGTCCACATCCAGCTGGGCTGTGGAAAGACCTGCTTATTCGGTCAGCAGCAGATGGATGTCCACTTATTTATTCCCCCTCAGGCTCCAGGAGAACAGGGCACCCAGGAACAGCAGGCAAAGGTGATGGCAACACCAGGGATGAAACCAGAGGGACCCACCACTACACACAAACTCCCTCATACAAAAGCCACGGTCCTAGAAGGTCCCAATTGCCTCAGTTCTCCCATCTGTCTCAGGTCCCAGGGCACGCAATCTGAGCACTTTCACCAGTCCCCGCTTCACCACTTGTTTTCAGTGACTCAAAAATGTCCCCCTCGAGCCCCAGTTCTGCCCCACCTGCCCAGATACCCACATGTCCTTTGCAGCAACGAGACTGCTCCAGGCACCTCTACCAGCCGCCCGCAATCCGCTGCCCACCTGCCCAGCGCAATTCAAGCGCCCAGGACCCACCCTAAATGCCAAGTCCTGTGCAGATGCACCCCCATCCCCTACCACATCAAGGCAGCGTCAGTGTCCTTACACTGCATTTTCTGGTCATCTACAGATTTGCAAACAAGCAAGCTATGTTGTGAGCTCTTTCGTAGATCTGCAACTATCAGCATAAATGATAATGCAGAACTAAAAGTCCTTGACAGCGACAGACATTTGTTTTTTTATTTCAGTTTAACAGCCACTGTTATGAGGTTGGATGAGATGGAAACCCAACCACCTTCCTGTAGTAGGGCGCAATGGAGAGAACAGTTTTCAAAATGGTGTTACAAGCCAGCCTCCGTGTCCTCTGTATACCACCGGGGTCAATGCAAATCGCACTGGAATCTAGTGCAAAAATCAAAAGTGCACCAACTGCTCCTCCCATACAGGCAACTCCTTCCACAGCAAAGGGACTCCTTGAAGAGGGGCAACATTCCCCTTGGTGTTAGCCCCCTTTCAAGATCTCCCACTGCAGAGAAGAAAGGCTAAACAAGACACAGGCAGAGAAAGTTGCTGCCCAACAGATGCTCCAAGCTGCTGTCAGCACGGATAAGCTGTTAGAAACCAAGATCATCTGCAATTGCAGGACTTGGGTTTTCTTCTACCCCACACTATCTTCCTGCCCACGATGTCAAAGCACTATGACTGTAGGTAATGTTTAAGCTAAGATAGTTACTAGTTCCACAAGCAAGCCGCTAGCCCTGCAAGACAGGGGTATGGCCATCAAGTCCAATCTGCTATCAGGATGGCACAGAAGACAGAGGGATTTGGGGGGTTTGTAAAGCTTGCAAAGCTTTACATTCCTGCGAGGTCAGCCCGATGACTCTGTTCCCTTTTTGCTCACTTGCTGCGTACCCATTAAAAAAATAAAAAGGAGAAAGAGGAGCGCATCAAAGATTCATCTTCGGCGTGCTTAAAGCCTCAAAGGCGTTCTGTTAAAGCCAGACTTGAAAAGCGCAAATTTTATAAAAACTAAAAGGGATCCCTCCCATGCGGGCTAAAAAAAGCACAGACAGGGATGCATCCACGTGTTTATACGCACACACACACACACACCAGAGACGGGGAAAGATTTGAGACTGGGAGCGGGTGAAAAACCAACAGCAGAAAAACTGATGCCCACCCCAAGGCAACTGACATGGGGCATTTACCAGGCAAAGCCCCCGTTAACCGGACACCCCACACGGGACCCTGGGGCACGGGGGAGCACAACCCGGTGTGAGAAGGAGACAGACAACACACACCCTGCCACCAACAACCCACCAACACCAGGTTTTTTTTGGGGGGGACACTCAAACTCATGGGAATGGGGGTGGCCACAGGGTGACCCCCTCACAGACCTGGTGCAGCCACCACCCCTTTTTAGGGCAAGGGCGTCCTAGTACCCCCCCCCGCCCACTCCCAAAACCCAGTGAAAGGGTAGGGGAGTCCTGCCCGTTGCTGTGGTAACGGTGAGGGATGGGACACCCCAAAACAGAGGGAGGGGACCCTAAAACTGAGGGAAGGACCGCAGAGCTGAGGGGAAAGGGGGGTTGAGGCAGCAACTCCCGGGACCTGGCGGGTGGGCGCGGGCCCTCCGACCCGCGGAGACCCGCGGGTCGGAGGGCCCGCGCCCACCCGCCAGGTCCCGGGGGCTGCCTGCTTGAGGGGAAGGGTCCGCCCGCCGTTACCTGGGGACGCAGCTAGGGCTGGAACCGTCGATCTCCCAGGTAGCGAAGAGGTTCATAGGCACGGGCCGCCCCAGGGGCCCGGTACCGCCCGGGAAACTGAGGCGGCTCCGTTCCGCCGCCGCCGCCATGGCTGCCGGCCTGGCGCGCGCCCACCGGGCCGCCGCCGCCGCCTGCACCGCCGCCCCGCCCCAGCGGGGGGTGTGTCACGTGGGAGGGGTGGGGCCGCCGAAGGGGCGGAGCTAAATCACCGTGAGTGCTCGGTGGGGCGGAGCCATGGGGACAGAGGCGTGGCTAAAGCCGGAGAGGGCGTGGTTTGTGTGTGGGCGGAGCTCCAGCGCGGGGTGGGGCGTGTCTGCGCGGAGGGGGCGTGGCCAGGGCGTCGCTGCGCCCGGTTCTGCTGCGTTTCGCCCGGGCGGTTTCCTGGCGCGCGGCCGGAAGTGCCCGTGCTGCTGGCGGCGGTGGGACCGGATGTTGCCGTGGCGGTTTCCGGCCAGCTCCGTGGCAGGCACAGGGGCGGGCGGCGGGTGCGGGGCTGAGCGGCGGCGGCGGCGGCGGGCGGGCCGCAGCGGGGCGCGGAGATGGTGCTGCTCACGATGATCGCCCGCGTGGCGGACGGGCTCCCGCTGGCCGCCTCCATGCAGGAGGACGAGCAGGTGGGGCCGTGGCTGGGCGGGGGGGGTCCGGCCCGGTGTGTCGGTGAGGAGCGGGCGGGGGGCGGCCCAGCCGGGCCCACGCATCCCTTTCTCACGAGTCGGGCGGCTCTTGCACAAGAATTTCCCGCCCGGTGGTCGCGGGTGGGAGGCGAAGAGCGGCCTCCGTGCTGCTGGGGGCAACTCCTCCTCGGGCTAAAGCCCGCCCCCCCCCCCCCTCCCCTCTCCCCGAAGCCCCTCTCTCTGCGGGCGGGCGGGTGGCGGATGTTTCTCCGGTAGCAACGGCCTGTCTCCCAACGGCCTGTCCTCCCTTCTCAGTCAGGCCGAGATCTTCAGCAGTACCAGAGTCAAGCGAAACAGCTCTTCCGCAAGCTGAATGAGCAGTCCCCCACCAGATGTACTCTGGAAGCAGGAGCCATGGCTTTCCAGTAAGTATCTGTAGGTGTGATGGAGGGGCAGGCTTCTGCCTCCATGGAAATAAGTGAAGGTGCTGCTGGGTCAGGGTGAGGATTTGTTAGAAATCGGGCTGCCTGGGAGAAGGTGAGTTATTCAGCTGTCTGGCCTGCTAAGCTGAAGTGTAATAGCTCCTCGAAGGGGAAGGTGTGTGAGTTGTTACTTCTTGGCACTGCTGTCTGGCACTTGTTTTTTGGCCAGGTTCATAGTTCTGCCTTTGCTGAAGACTGTGTAGGTTCTGTTCCCTTCAAGATTTTTCTGTTTGTTTGCACCCTATAAGATACCTTCAGTGCATCTTCTGTACTTCCTGTGTCTTGTCTTTATTGAAAAGAGGTGTCCTTGGTAAAAAAAGTCTGGCAGTACCACTGCAAGCTCCTCTTGCACAAGATTTTCCATTCTGCATATCCCGTGAGAGTTTATCTTTTCTTGCATTAGCTTCATGTGTAGAAGCACATGGAGAATCTCTGATTTTATTTTTTTTTTAATTATTATTTTCTTAATATGTTACAAACTTTTTTCTCTCATTTTATTGTTGCCATATGTGTTGGGTGTGTTCAATTAATTTCCTAAATTGTTTGGAAACTCACAACTTAAAAGCACTTTTGGCTTTCTCCAGTAGCACACTAACAAGGGAACTTGAATATAAAATAATGAAAACTTACAGAGAATGCAAGTCAGACATCCTTACTCCCTAATCAATAGCAAGGGAAATGGAAAGGTGAGTAAACAGAGGAAGAATTGACAGTCAGTGAAAGGCAAGAGAGCAAGCTTATGTTTGAGAAAAGGAAGTGCTTCTTTACATGACAGGTAATTACCTAGCAGAATTATGCTTGAGAATTTAATCAAGCCCAAGATCTTGTCAAGAATCAGGATTCTGCTATGAGCAGAAATAGTTATGTTGAAAGTCTCTGAGGTCAGGTGGCATGTGAGATCACTGAGGCAGAATTGTGCAGTTTTGCCAGTGATGCACAAAAATTTCCCACGCTTGGCACCACTTCTGCCACGCCACCAGAAGCAGGATCCCTCTTGATTCCCCAGCCCTGGTGACTGGGTCCATGTTTACAGCTGCATAAGTGGGAGTCAGCCTTTGAATGCAGGGCAAGGTTAGCTTTAAGTCTCTGCTTCTGTAACAAGGGTCCTTTAGCAAATTTGTCCTGTCCCTTTCTTCAGAGAGTCAGTGACATGAAAAGAGAGGAGCAGCAGTTTTTTGGAGGGGCAATCTTTGGCAAAAGCCATGAGGATTTGAGGGCAACTTTTCTTGTGGGTGGCTCACTTAACGATAACTGCAACAAGATTTTTTTTAAAATCTTTTTTTCTCTTGGCTTCTGGTTGCCTTTGATAGGGAGTTACAGTGGTCAGAGGATGGCTCTGATTAAAATAGTCTGGCCATCTTTATCTCACATCGGGTTTGGGTGTTGTTGCCAGAGTTAACTGCAAAGTCCTGGTCTGGATTGTCTTCTTTGTAGAAGTTAAAGCTTTCTAGAATTTAAAAACTCTCTCATTTTAAATGTTTCCATGGCACCGCAGGGGTGTAGCTCTGACTGGCAGTGAAGCCTTGGGAAAGAATCTGTGTAGATCCTGGTAAATCCCTTCTTGCGTTGCTTCCATGACGCAAGCAGAGCGATGTCTGGGAAGGCTGCGCCACTTGCAGTGCCCAGGAAATCAAAGCCTCTTAACAGTGGCTGTAATGTCACCGGTTCTGACAAGGCAGCAGGACTTGGGCAAGCTCATGTTTTGACAGCTGTCTCAAAGAAACAGCCAGGTTACCTGGCTGGCTGATAAACAGGGAAAGGAGTGTTTCTCTGTGTTGCCTTAGTCCCTAGGCAGGTTCCACAGGCAATTGACAGTGGCTGCTGCAAAGCACTCAAGTGCTGCCTGTCTTAAGATGAAACATTAAGACAGGACCTATGTGAAAAGAAGAATACTTTCAGATCAAAAAATCTGCAGCGATAACAGTACAAGAAGGGGAGAAAACAGGGGAGTTTGAGATTTAGTCTAAAATAATGCTGACTGATGACCGTGCTGTTGGTTAATGTAGCACATCTTTTTTTCTGCCAAATCAGAGCTTTGACTGCTGAGGGCAGCACAAACCAGAACAGAGCATTTTGTGGTGCGAGGGTTACAAATGTGGCTAAGGATATTACTGAATTTGCTGAGGTGGTGTTGAACGTTTTTAGCTTGATGAATTCAGAGAAGAGTCTAGTCTTGCTGAGATGTGAATCTGAAGCTCCAACTGCTGAAGTGATTTCTGTCAAATGTACTGTGTAGACTTCAGCTCCAAAAGCTGTGTCACCCTTTCAGCTACAGCACTCGGTGTACACAGCTGTGCAGGTACAGAAACACCGATGGAGTCTGCTGTGCTGTCAGTCAGCAGTTGACCTTTGGCTGATGAATGGCTGAACTGGCTCTTACCTGTCGCGTTGAAAACAACCCTTGGCCTTTGCCACTCTTACCAGGATAAAGCTTTTCTCTCTCAAAATGATCCATGGCAATTATAGGAAACCTACTGGCTACACTCAGTGTGGAGGAATCTGGAGTACAGAAGGTAGCAGTGGCAAACGGCAGCGTCTGCACCTTGTGTGCGTACACTGCCGAGCAGTTGGCATGATCGGGTGCCGTGCTGAAGCTCAGAGGCGCACACTCAAAGTGTAAAACTGAGAAGCCCAGCTGTGCAGGAACTCTGCTCTGACGTTGAACTGAGGTTGACAAAATTGTCTGAATCCAGGACAGAATGAGGTGTGCTTGCTCTCTGTGGTGCTGATAGATCAACTTTAAACCCAACACGTTTAATGTCACATCAGGGGTAAAGCAGGTGGGAAATACAGCTGAAGAGCTCCAGGCAGGACCAGCTGGCCCAAGCAGATATAACAGGGCTATAACGATGGGAAATGTTCCTCCGATTGCTCTCATCTTGAGTGTGCTGCTCTGGCTCTCAGGGAAAACTGTCAGAATTCCTATCTGACACAAGTCTTTCTTATTTCAAAAGGCTTTCAACTATAGCTGTTCATGACAGTGGCTAAATCAAGCTCCAGGTGAGGATTTGCAGCAGCTCTGAGCTGTCAAGCAGGTCTCTGAGGGTGAGGGAAGAACAGGAGCATGATGTACTGTAGGATTAGTTTTACACACTGATGCAGTCCAAGGTGAGGGACATAAAAAGGAATAAAAGCATGGGCTCGTGGGGATGCGCTTCTGGAATGGATTATAGTAACTGGAGTTTCTTGCTTCTGGTTGAGTGGATCAGTTGTTATTTGAAGGCTGGCAGCACTCACATATATAGAGGCAAGAGAAATGGATACTCCTGAGCCCAGAAACAACTTGAGGATCATTAATTCAAAATACTTGGACCTGTTGGGGTATCTGGAAAAACAGTGTGAGGGGAAGTTGTTTTGTAAGCCTGATGCGGCTATTAACAAAATTTTAAGCTACTTAAACTACAGTGCCCTCGTGACTGGGTCAATTCTTTAATACACTGTTAATCTAACTAGATTAACTAGACTACTACATAATGGCATTATGCAGAAAGTCAAAGGAAGGTAACATGAAAGTAGCACTTAAATTCCACCCTGAATATTATAGATAAATATTCAAAAATATATGCAGGGTTATCTACCGTTTCCACTCGCTTGGTTTTGGTGGAAGCATTGTTGTCTTTATTTTTCTATTGGCTAAATGAGGAGGGAAATGTAGTTGGGAATGTGTAGCAGCAGACAGTTGTAGCGAAGCCTAAATAATATCAAGATTGGTTCTATCTTATCCTTTATTTCACTAGGCTTTTTAGCTGAATTATAATGAAAGGCCCCTGTTCTTAGTGCTGATGGGGGCGCTGGAGCTCACATTGCAACTAGGTCACTAAGTCTCTGCAAAAAAATACAAATTAGATGCAATGGGAGTGGGGTGGTGGGAGGCGAAGAAGAGGGCCTCTCTGCGCGTTCAGCTGCAGGACAAACCAAACAGCATTACACAGCAAGAGCAGTTCCTGTTCCAACGTACATTTTGGAGCTCCTAACATCACAGCCGAAGAGCCGGTAGCACAATCGTCCTTACCCATGGCAAACCTGTAGGGGAAGTCACCAGAACCCATCAAGCACCAATATTTTTCTCCGGCTGCCTTTGAGGTCACCCATGTGGCTGGCGACACCCCACCAACAGCCTGGTGATGGGGGGAAAAGGGATACCCAGCCCTCCAAAATGGAAAGCAGGAGCTGGCAGTCACTGGGTGGCTTTTTAGCACGCTGAGACCAAATTCTTGTGTGTGTCCTAATCTCAGGGCAGATCTTCCTGTTTATGGGCCTCAGGTACTTGGCTGTGCTCTGTTGTCTTAGAGCTGTGTTGGCCACCTTCCCCTCTGCTCCGCTGGCAAACTTTCCTGTGCTTCCCTCCTTCTGACTGCAGCAGGGAGGGAGGGTGTCCTCCTTTTTTTACTCCAAAATTATAACTCTCTTGTTGCGGGTATTTTGTTAAGATAATGCTACTCACAGGCCAACTTTTGTTCCAGGGAAGTCAAAGTTCAGGGCTGTTGGCATGGGTGTAGGGTCTGAAGCTACAAGAAAATATGTTTTAGGTAAAGAAAAAGAAAGCCGTTACTTTGTAGGAAGGTTTATATCTGATCCAAACAGAGCAAACTGGAAGTCCCTGTACCCAGTTCTCATTGCCTCATAGGAATAGAGGTATGCAGGGTCGTGTTTGATAGGATAGGTTCAAAATTGATTGATTAATGCTCTGTCTGCTGTTCTTCCAGCTACATCATTGAGAAAGGAGTGTGTTACCTGGTCCTGTGTGAAGCTGCATTCCCCAAGAAACTGGCCTTTGCATATCTGGAAGACTTGCATTCAGAGTTTGATGAGCAGCATGGCAAGAAGGTGCCAACGGTTTCCAGGCCCTATTCCTTCATTGAATTTGGTGAGGTCCCTCTCCTTGTGGCTAGTTAGGAAACAACTTGCTGGGGGAGAGCAGCAGCCGCAGGGTCTTCTCCAGCTTGGCCTATGGAATTGACATTTCAGCCTCTTCTTGGCACTAGCAGAATGGGTGCTATGAGCAAGAGAATAGAGCAAGAGAAGTGGTAGGGAAATAGTAAATGTCCTTTGATTCATGTTTCCTGCTTTAAGTCTCTTGGCCTCGCTCCAGTGAATATTTGCGTGCAGTCTGCTGGCTGTCTCAGCAATGCTTCTGCTCCTTCAGCAGCCTGGCTGCTCTGTGTTAGGTGAAAAGCCCTCTGATAGCCCCATCTTGTTCCAGATACCTACATCCAGAAAACCAAGAAGCTCTACATTGATAGCCGGGCGAGGAGGAACCTGGGCTCCATCAACACAGAGCTGCAAGATGTGCAGAGGATTATGGTGGCCAACATCGAGGAAGTCTTACAGCGAGGAGAGGCACTTTCAGGTACAGGGAATGGACGATATTTGGCATATAGTTCCTCATCCCCTTGGTCAGCTGGGTGGGTAGCGCATACCGGAGGGAAAAGCTTGGTAATCCCTGAGCCTCCTGAGAAAAGCTATGGATCCAGTAGGTATTTCAGTTGGACTGGTTGCATCCTGAAGCACCTGGCAGGTACTGATACCTCTTTTGGGCGAGACCAGCGTCTTACCAGCTTGGGTGGCTCTCATCCCAGCAGGACAAGCAGTAGAGCACTGTGGATAAGCACAGGGCATGCTGCCATGTGAAATTACTGTGCTTCCAGCTGCTCCGGAGAAACTTGTACAGTTAATGTAACATTTGGGGAACATCTGGTTGGCTTAATCTTGATTAACATCTCTCCCCTTTCCCTTCAACAGCTCTTGATTCAAAGGCCAACAACTTGTCCAGTTTGTCCAAGAAGTACCGTCAGGATGCGAAGTATCTGAACATGCGTTCCACTTACGCCAAACTTGCGGCCGTAGCTGTGTTTTTTATCATGTTGATCGTCTATGTGAGATTCTGGTGGCTGTGAGCCGGTTGCAGTCACGGAAGAGGGAAAGCCGGTAGCCTGGCAGGTGTATGTGTGCAGGACACTGTTCACGGGGGATGTGCATTAGAATCCACGCAGGACCATCACCTTTACAGGAGTGTCCTGAAATTGTTAGGTGACACCTGACTACTACATCTCTTAGTGAAGCCTAACAATAGGTGTAAAGGCTTGTTGACTACAGGCTTTTCCTCTGAGGCAGTTTGCACTAGGGTACTGCAGGGTTTGGCCTCCCACGGTTCTGCCCCCCCTCCCCTCCCGGGGGCGCACTCTGGGAACAGTCAATCAGTGCGGTTTAGCATAATCACATACGTCCTCCTGTTGAGTAGCTTTAGTGGGAACTGGACTCTAATGAACATTCCTTGTGTTGGCAATGTTTGCTTTTTTTAGAATCTGGGTCTGCAGTTATTTTTCTTTCTTTTTTTTTTTTTTTCTTTCAGAGAAGACTCCCCTGTTTGAAGGCAAATACCGCACTGTACATATAATAGCTTTCACCTCTGTCAGAATAGCTATTGTTGAGTTTTCTGTGTCTGACATCTTGGCTCGTTACACTTTAAATTGCTTTAGGAAGAAATGGATGTTAAATTTTGCCTTAAAATACATTCTGTCTAGTACTAGGAGGGGCAGTGAAAGGCTTCTATATTACTGATTCCTACAAAATTAAACTACAGGTTTATAAGTGTCCACTTTCCATCTCCTGACAGTTGTGTATGAAAGTAAGTTTCCATGTGAACGGGGTGGGTAATTCAAGTGCCGTTGGGGTGGGCACAATGCAAACTATGTCAGCACTCTGTATTTTTCCCTTCTATCTGCAGATTACTACATTATTTCCTTCCTTCTTATAACTGTGCTTTCCTTCCAAAATGTGTCAAAACTGCCAGCATTTCATCTCTGGGATGCTTGTTTTCTTTCTCCCTCCTTCCCTCACCCAAAACAACCAAAAAACCAAAACTCTGAATGTTGTTGTGAAGAAAAGGCAGTGTTTTCTTAAAGAACACTTTAACTTTACATGAAGGATTCAAAAGGATAACTTTAAAACAGTGGAATCCTTTGGAAACACCACCTTTTTTTCCTGTGTTCACCCTCTCCCTACCTCACTTGGGAAGTTGAAACTGTAGGTGAAGAACTCATTATGGGGCAATAGTATATAGCTTCTTTCTCATGGGCCAATTTATATATTTCCAGTGTAATGTGATTTATTTTTTTTAATTTTTTTTTGTCCACCTGTGCTAAGAATAACATTTTATCAGTCATCTTTTGTTTTTATTTAAAAAAAAAAAAAGAGAAAAAAGAAATCCCACAGCTCAGGCACTCTTCTGCACTCAAGTGTCTGCCACTTGGTAGGAAGCAGGCAGTGTCACAGAAGGAAGTTTCAGGACTTCCCAGCACCTTTTACAAGCACATAATCTTGTGTAGTTCTGGAAGTATAAACTGTGACCTGGAAACGTTTCCTGCCACTGGGCAGGAGACCGGGAGCTGTTGTCCTGTCTGGGAACGCTCCCCACCTTGGCACTGTGTTGGACTGGCAGGGAAGCAGTTAGCACTCGTCCACCAATAAGCCTAGCAAATCTGATCTGCCGTGTAGTCTAAACTCATCTGGTTTCTGCATGATGCCTCCAAGTGTTACTTTGTAGATTGCTTTATTATTATTATTATCATCATTATTTTTAATCCTTTTAAGTGGTGTCCCTAACAGGTGAATGTCCCGGTGATGTAGGTCTGTGTAATGTAGGTGCTGAAAGGTGAGCAGACGCCGACCTTCTGTGGATTGTTGTGATTGAGGGGAGTGACGTTTCTGCAGCAAAGGGCAGCTCGGTGAGCAGTTGCCTCCTGCAGCCCCAGTGTCAGCAGTGAAATAAACGCTTCTGAAAAATCCCCTCTGCAGCCTGGAGTTTCCCATCTCTTGTTCTGTAACCTCAGAGGTTGTTTTCTTTCTTTCCAGGGACATAAGAGGGCAAAGGCCCCGTAGCTGAAGCCACCTGGGATAAGGGTTTTTTTTGGAAGCAGAACTAGTTGAAAAACATGATCTTGGCCATTTTCTGGCAAGGAGACGGTACTTTGGTTATAGCAGGGGTCTCTTTCCCTGCTGGTCTCTGCCTGTCGGATGTGGGCGGGCAGCAGCCTCATAGGTGCACGGGCAGATTCTTATGGGGATGGTTTTGTGGTGGTGGTGGTGTTCGTGTGGGGCACGCGTGAAGCAGAACAAACTGGGAGTGCGGTGCCTGTCCCCTGGGATGTGTGTCCCCTGGGGTGTGCAGCACTGAGCTGCAAATGCCGTTGTCCAAAGAGGAAGGCAAGGAAGACTTCTGTCCTGTAGGGCAGCGTGGGGCTCTGGGGAGCGCTTTATGAGCAACTCCGTTGCTGCGCTCAAAATACTGAGTCCTTTTTCCTCCTTCGCACAGGGCAGAGGCCCCGCTGATGCTCTGTGGCAAGGGAGGCGTAGACTGGAGGTTGTTTTGCTGGGGGATATCTGCACCTCCTGAGCAACCAGGCATGAGGTTAGTTCCTCCCGTCCCGCTGCCGGCCGCTCGGGGCAGAGGGGAGGAGAAGCCGTGGCTGGTTTCTCCATGCGCTAACCACCAGCTTGCTTGAAGCTGGGCTGGGCGAGCGCCCGTGGGCTCAGGCACTTGGCTGCCTGCCCTGGTCCGCAGCCCTGCTGGGTGTGGGTGACCGCGGTGGGTGGTTGCTGCTCGCTCGTGGGTCGTGGTGCTGGGCTGTCGGTGCTGGGAGAGGCCCAGAGCTGGCCCTGGAGCTGCTGCCTGCAGATGGCAGTGCCTGCACGGAGCTGCCGCGCGCACAGAGCCGTGCCCAGTGTTGGGATGGCGAAAGGGGCTCTTCTTGAGGGCATCTCCACCTCGTTGCAATGTCCCGGCGTCCCCAAAGACACAGCAGCCTCAGTGGGCCTGGGTTGCGTCCCCGTGAACCCAGGGATCTGCCTGCAAGGGCTCCCGGACTGTGCCACAAGAGGCTGTGCCGCCTGGTGTCATCCCGACACGCAGATGGGATGCTGCAACTGAGCTGGACGGTGACACTTCCCAGCAGGGCGTTTGCTGGAGTCTCCTCCTACCAACACCCGTCTCATTTCTGTTTCTGAGCAGCCCCTCTGCCTCCAGAAGCTCTGGAGCAGCTTTTGCCTGCTGGATTCCCCTACCGCGTGTCCCCCCTGGCTCCCGTGCCTCGTCCCCTCAACCCGGCAGAGGCCGAGGGTTTCTGTCCCACGCCAGGCGCATGCCGAGCAGAGGGGGAAGCGGGACCTGGGAGCAAAGCAAAGTCCTGACACCTCTGCAGCACCCGAGCCCCATGTCCTGGAGGGTGAGGGGGGCAGAGCCGCGCTCTCCCTGGCCCCATGGCATGCCTGTTGCCGCTGGGAAACCCTCGGCATGGGGTACGGGCAGAGCAGCAGGGTGCCGGGGAAAAGGGGATGCAGGGTTCCCGAGGTGCCCCAGGAGCTGCTCTGCTCATCGCGTGAGCACAGAGGTGACAAGCCTCGTCACAAGAGTGATCTCTCAGAAAAGCTGTCGTTTTTTGGCTGTGCTTGCTGCTACCACTGCTCAGCTCAGGTCTGGGCACCCCTGGGTGTCCCTGCGTTCGTGGGGCTGGGGTGCTGTTGGGGACGGTGCCTGCTGGAGGGACAATGCGTGGCCACATCACAGGGCTGCGCTGGGTGGCTTGCGTTTCTGGGTGGTGGGGTTTTTTCCCCCTAAGCGTCTGAAAAGCGAAGCAGCGAGACCAGAGCTAGTTCCTGGACAATGCCAAACCTGCCATGGGTGGGGAACGGCACTGCGGAGAGGAAGAGTGTGGCGGGATGGTGAAGGCTGGCAGGGTGCTCTGGCCACAGTGTCAAATATAAAGCAGGTCCCACCTGGCACGGGCTGTGGCGATGTTCTGCACCGTCACCACTCTGGGGAGCAGCCGCTCAGGCACTGCAGGGTTTTGGTTTCTGTGTTTACTCAGGCACCAGCTGCTTGCCCTGCTTTGAACCTGCTCCTTGCCCTCACAAACCCCCCTTTTGGGCAAGTTTTGTGAAAAACCCGCTTTCAGCATCTTTCCCTCTGGGGCCCCGGGAGACTTTGACCCCGGGTAGTTTCTGGCAGCTGCTTTGCTGTGAGTGAACGTCCCAGCGGTGCGGAGGGCTGTGCCAGCATCCCTGTGGCAGGGTGGGCGCCTGCCCAGGGCACCCGACACCAGACAGCTGCCTGGGCAGCAATGGCCAGGGCAGCAGGGCTTGGGGTTCGGCCTTCGAGCACCCTTGTCCTTGTCACCCCTCCCTCGGGGGCTGCCGTAGGGCCACAGCAGCTCTGTCTCTCGGGGGAGAGGGGGGCTCCTGATCCCACGGAGGGGTAGGGAGGGATGCTCTGCAGAGCGGGTCTGGGGGGCTCAGGACGTTGCCTCCCCGCCTGTTGTGGTTTGCTCTGCTGCGGCGCTGCTGAGGTCACCTTCCGGAAAGGAGGATGTCGATTTTCTGCTGCCTGAAAATGAAGGCTTTTCAGATGGCAGGGTGCTGGGCTTGGCAGCCGGCCACAGGCAGCTGACTGCTGGGACCAGCTCTCCTGCACAGGCCTGAGCCAGTGCCCTGTCCCATCCCAGTGCACCCCTGAATCGTCCCGTCCCCCCCGAATTGTCCTGCCTCCCCCCATCCGGGGTGATGCAGCTGGGCTGGTCCCCAGTCTCGAGCACTCGGCGAGCCCCAGGGCAGGACGCGGGGCACCCCCCTTGCCCCTGGCAGCCTCCTCGCCTCGTCCCTGTTTGCCACCCAGCCCTGAGCCCTTTCGGGGTCCCTGGGGGTCCGGCTGCTCCTGAGCCCCCGCAGCCAGCACTGGGGAGAGGTGGGGTACACCATCTCCATCGCGGATGCTCTGCCCATGCTTCCTGCACACCCTCTGACCCAGCGGCTTCCCCGGGGCAGCTGTGCCACCTCCCTTCCCAGCCCGTCCCTCTTCTCCCCCAGCCTGGGCACTATTTGGGTCCCCTGTGGGTGCAGGGGTACCCCCGGGGTTTGCCAGGGGCTGTGCCTACAGCGTCCCACATGGCTGCTCTGGTCTGGCTGCGGTCACGCCTGAGCTCACAAACCCGCCGGAGGAGATAAAGCAGAAGTTGGGGAGTCCCCGCTCCCCGTGCCCACCCCGGCAGGGCTGCCAGACCCCCGCCACGGGGCTTTCTCTGGGCTACCGGCTGCCGGGAGGAGCCCAGCAGGATTTTGAATCATGGCTTAGAAAAAACCCTGCGGCTGAGCCCCAGCACTCTGCAGGGAGATGATAAACCTGTTTCCTCTGTCATTGCTTGCTTTTTTTTTTTTTTTTCGGTCCTTCCCCCAGCCTCCCACCAGTAGCACCCTGGTCCTGCGGGTGCTCGCCGGCCACCCCGGCACTCTCTGCTCCTCTGGCACGTCATTGGGACTCCCCGTCCCCATCGCAGCACAGCACCCGGAGCGGAAAGCGCACCCTCCCCATCAGCTGCCACCGGGGACCCCGAAAATGGCAGCAGACACAGGATTTGCATAGAGGAGCAAAACTAAATGTGTTTGCCAGTGTCACGGTGACCCCCGAGTCCTCTGCACCGGCACCTGCGTGGGTCCCCGTGGTGCTGGAGCTCATGGCGCCTGCGGTGTGCGTGGCTCCCCGGGACCTTTCCTGGAGCCACGTGTCCCCCATGCGTGGCCATGAGCCCGTTGCAGTCGCGATGGCATCTTGGGCTGTTGGTGGGTTGACCCTGGGTGGATGCCAGGTGCCCACCAAAGCCGCTCTGTCACTCCCTCTCCTCAGCTGGGCAGGGGAGAGAAAATATAATGAAAGGCTCATGGGTCGAGATAAGGGCAGGGGAGAGATCACTCACCAATTACCGTCACAGGCAAAACAGACTCAGCTTGGGGAAATTAGTTTAATCTATTACCAATCAAATCAGAGCAGCATAATGAGAAATAAAAACTAAATCTTAAAACACCTTCCCCCCACCCCTCCCTTCTTCCCAGGCTTAACTTTACTCCCCACTTTCTCTACCTCCTCCCCACCAGCGATGCAGGGGGATGGGGAATGGGGGTTGTGGTCAGTTCATCACATGTTGTTTCTGCTGCTCCTTCCTCCTCAGGAGGACTCCTCACACTCTTCCCCTGCTCCAGCATGGGGTCCCTCCCACAGGAGACAGTTCTCCATTAACTTCTCCAACGTGAGTCCTTCCCACAGGCTACAGTTCTTCACAAACTGCTCCAGCATGGGTCCCTTCCATGGGATGCAGTCCTTCAGGAACAGACTGCTCCAGCGTGGGTCCCTTCCACAGGGTCACAAGTCCTGCCAGCAAACCTGCTCCAGCGTGATCTTCTCTCTCCATGGGGCCACAGGTCCTGCCAGGAGCCTGCTCCAGCACAGGCTTCCCACGGGGTCACAGCCTCCTTCAGGCACCACCTGCTCTGGCGTGGGGTCCTCCACAGGCTGCAGGCGGATATCTGCTCTGCCATGGACGTCCTTGGGCTGCAGGGGGACAGCCTGCCTCACCATGGTCTTCCCCATAGGCTGCAGGGGAATCTCAGCTCCAGCGCCTGGAGCACCTCCTCCCCCTCCTTCTTCACTGACCTTGGCATGTGCTGAGTTGTTGCTCTCACATATTCTCACTCCTCTCTCCAGCTGCAGTTTCCATTGTGCAGTTTTTTTTCCTCTTCTTAAATATGTTATCACAGAGGCGCTACCACCGTCGCCGATGGGCTCGACCTTGGCCAGCGGTGGGTCCGTCTTGGAACCAGCTGGCATCGGCTCTATCGGACATGGGGGAAGCTTCTAGCAGCTTCTCACAGAAGCCACCCCTGTAGCCTCCCTGCTACTAAAGCCTTGCCACGCGAACCCAGTACATGCCCCCCAGCATATGCCTTGGGGGAGGAGGGGACCGTGGAGGAGAGAAGGGACCCGGGCAATCTCCAGCTCAGTGCGGACTTGGAGCAGGCTGTGCAGAGGCTCCCACCTGGCGCCAGGAGGGACGTAATGGCACAGCCCGGGACTGAGGCCGGGCTCTGGGTCCCATAGGAGTAGGAAGGAGCCTCTGTTCTGCTTTCACTTGCCCCTTCCTGCATGGGGACCACAGGTGATGAGGGCCATGTCTAGGTGGCCAGCCCACAGGGAGAGGTGTCTGGAGGGGTGGCTTGCATGGGCTATGCGTGAGCTTGGAGAGGAGCGAGGTGGGGTGCTTGCCTGCTGCAAATCACTGCTTTAGCTCCCCAGTGGCTGCTGACCAAGACAGAGCTGCAGGCTCCCATCTCCGCAGCTGGTCCTCGGTACAGACCCAAAAAGAGTGCGTCTCTCAATGGCTACAGGCTGTTCAGAAGGGACAGGGGAGGAAGGAGGGGCAGAGGCATTGCCCTCTACGTCAACAAATGGATAGAGTGTGAAGAGCTGCCTCTGAAGAATAGCCATGAGCAGGTTGAAAGCTTATGGGTAAAAATTAGAGACCAAGGCAACAAAGGTAACCTTGTGGTTGGTGTCTACCACAGGCTGCCCAATCAAGGGGAGCCTATTGATGAAGTCTTCTTACTCCATCTACAGGAGGCATCACTCTCACAGGCTCTTGTCCTGCTGGGAGACTTCAGCGACGCCGACATCTTCTGGAAAAGTAGCACAGCGAGCTGTAGGCAATCCAGGACATTCCTGGAGGGCATTGAGCATAACTTCCTAAGCCAGGTAATAGACAACCCCACCAGAGGAGGTGTGATACTGGACCTGATGGTCACCAATGCAAGTGAGCTAATTGGTGACGTCAAGATTGGAAGCAGCCCAGTGGAGCTCACAGTCCTGAGGGATATGTGTCAGGCGAGGAGTAAAGTCAGGACCCTGCATTTCAGGAAAGCAAACTTGCAGCTCTTCAAGCATTTAGTCAATAGGACCCCCTGGGAAACTGCCCTCAGGGACAAGGCAGCAGAACAGAGCTGCCAGACCTTTCAGGATGCTTTCCTTATAGGTCAAATGCTCTCGATCCACCAGGTGTAAGAAATCAGGAAAGGAGGGCAACAGACTGGCTTGGATGAGTCGAGACCTGCTGGTCAAACTAAACAGCAAGAAGGAAATGCACAGGCAGTGGAAGCAGGGACAGGTGTCCTGGGAAGAGTATAAGGACACTGCTTGGTTGTGTAGGGATGGGGTCAGGAAGGCCAAGGCACGGCTGGAGCTGAACTGGGTGAGGGATGCAAAGAATAATAAGGGCTTCTACAGGTATGTCAGCCAGAAAAGGAAGGTCAAAGAAAGCGTACCCCCTGTGATGAGCAAGACTTGCAAACTGGTAACAATGGACGAGGAGAAGGCTGAGGTACTCAACAACTTTTTTTGCCTCAGTCTTCACTGGCAACCTCTCTCCCCACACGTCTCCAGTAGATGGACTGCAAGGCAGGAACTGGGGGAGAAATGTCCCTCCCACTGTAAGAGAAGATCAAGTTCGTGACCACCTGAGGAACCTGAACATATAGAAGTCTATGGAACCTGATGATATGCATCCCAGAGTCCTGAGGGAATTGGTTGATGTAGTTGCCAAGCCACTCTCCATGATATTTGAAAAGTCATGGCAGTCAGGTGAAGTCCCCGGTGACTGGAAAAAGGGAAACACTGCACCCATTTATGAAAAGGGTAGAAAGGAGGACCCTGGGAACTACCTACCTGTGAGTCTCATCTCTGTGCCTGGTAAGATCATGGAACAGATCCTCCTAGAAGTTATGCTAAGGCACATTGAGGACAGGGAGGTGATTCACAGCCAGCATGGCTTCTCCAAGGGCAAGTCCTGCCTGATCAACCTAGTGGCCTTCTATGATGGAGTGACTACATCAGTGGACAAGGGAAGAGCTACAGATGTTGTCTATCTGGACTTCTGTAAGGCCTTTGACACGATCCTCCACAACATCCTTCTCTCTAAATTGGAGAAGTGTGGATTTGATGGGTGGACTGTTTGGTGCGTGAGGAATTGGTTGGATGGTCACATCCAGAGGGCAGTGGTCAACGGCTCAATGTCCAGATGGAGATCAGTGACAAGTGGTGTCCCTCAGGGGTCGGTGCTGGGACCAGTACTGTTCAATATCTTCATCAGCGGCATAGAGAGTTGGACTGGGTGCACTCTCAGAACGTTTGCGGATGACACCAAGCCAAGTGTTGTGGCTGACATGCCTGAGGGATGGGATGCCATCCAGAGGGACCTGGACAGGCTCAAGAAGTGGGCCTATGTGAACCTGAGGTTCAACAAAGCCAAGTACAGGGTACTGCACCTGGGTCATGGCAACCCCTGGTATCCACACTGGCTGGGGATGAGGGGATTGAGAGCAGCCCTGCCGGGAAAGTTTTGGGGGTACTGGTGGATGAAAAGCTGGACATGAGCCTTGCTCCACCGCATCCCCAGAGCCAGGAGCATTTTGGGAGCTTCACGGCCGCACCGTACATCAGATCAACTTTGATAAAATCCGCGCGGCTCCATCTGCAACATAAATTCTCCAGGGGCTGCTGCGAGCGAGGGCAGCGGCGGGGAAGGCAGAGGCTACGAATTCCCCGGGCGATTAAGCAGAGCAGCAGAGGCGGCTCAGTGCACCCGGCGCATTCCTGCAGGGCCTGATGCAGGAATGCCTTTGCACTTCTCTGTTTCTTTTTAAGACGAGACTAGCTGGCAGGTAAGGTAATCATGGCGTAAGCCAAGTCATGTGAATGTTAAGAGTTAGCAGATGAGCCACAGGACAAGCTATTTGCGGCACAAGCACAAGGCTGCCAGCCCCGAGGATTTTGCTGGAAGCCTCTCTCCCTCCTGTTTTCCTTAAACCTCTTGGCTGCTGACGTCTCATAACCATAAAATACCCTCAGCTTCCATTTTAACAGGGTTCCAGCTCTCCCGTTCGCAAAAGAGAAAGCTGGGATATATGACTCAAGTGTGTCCTAAGGACCCCCAAACCAGGGGCAGGTAAAATGGAGGCAACGTTTATCCAGGTGTGTAAAATGCTGGGATTTAAGGCAGGCGTCTGGGTGTGGGCTGAGCTGAGGTTTGAATGCCTGAACCACCAGCAATGTCACCGAAAGGTTATTGCGAGAAAACATAATTTATTCTGAAAGAGCCAACGCGAAGCTGGTGAAACTGGCAGCTCCTCCAAGGTGAGGGACAGAGGAGAAGCACCACGCCGCTCGCCGAGCGTGTACAGGCACCCAAAAAGCACCCCAGACTGTTTAAATACATTTCGCCTCCGGTAGGGAGAGCACAGCAGACCCCCCCGGGACACCTCTGCCTGGCAGCGTCCCCCCTGGTTGCAGAGTGATGAGCCACGTGGGACGTGGGGAGGTGCTGTCCCCATGGGCTTCCTCCCCCAGCGGAGTGAGGACAAGGTGGGGGACACGGTGCCTTCACCCCCTTTCACAGTCAGCCATGCTGTCTGCAGAGATCAGCCGCTCGGCATCAGAGATCAGCCGCTCGGCATCACCCGGGAGGTCCCTGCTGAACGAGGGGACCTGGAGCCCTGACACCACTGGTGACAGCTCAAGGGCCGGCACGCGGGGCTGTCTTGGAAGAAGAGGGGCAGGAAAACCTGAAGAGCGCCGGGGCTGGAGAGCGGTCTGCACGTGCTGAGATCAAAATGAGTGTGCTGAGATCGAAATGAGTGCTCTGTGGAGCAGGCAACCGAAATCATTGCGGAGTGAGACTCCCTCCTAACACGGAGCTGCAGAGAGGGCTTGATCTCCCTGCCTTTGTCCGCCAAAGTGCCAGGCTTTCCCTAATTGCCGGGGCCGTTTAACTAGCGATCCTGTGGCTATGGAGTCTGTTCAGCTCTCCTAATCCCTCAGCTGGCATCGCTTCCAGCGCCGGAGCGCGCCCAGCCCTCTGCCAGGCACCGGCACCCTGTCCATCACCCTGTCCACCACCCTGCCCATCACCCTGCCCACCTCTCCTCGCCACCCCGGCGCAGCCGGAGTTCGGCTCCCGCACCTGAGCGAGACACTCCATGGGCAAAGCGGGGCAAGTCATGGGGGAAACCGGCTGGAAACTATCGAAAACCTTGCCGGAGCCCTCCAGTTTCAGCGCTGGTCACCTCTGGGTGTGCAATCAGGTGGGAAATGGTGTGTGGTAGGGCTGGAGGGTCACTTGGGCCAGTGGGTGCCCTGTGTGACGAACCTTTGCTCATTTGCATATGGTGTTGTTAATGGGACTGTAAGACAAAGCAATGCTGAAACATATTTTTAACTCCTCTGCAAGCAGCGCGTTGCTTAATGAGACAGGCCCAGGGGGATGACGGGGAAATAACCAAGGATCTCTGACAGGGGGACGCAGCAGCGCGCCTGCCCCTGTCCCCTTCCCACCCTGTCCTGCGCCTTCCCTCCTGGCATGGGCAACCCACCTGGCCAGGGTGACCACGGGTGGCTTGGTCCTTGCCACCCCAGCTGCAAAACCTGCGCTGCCCGTCCAGGTCCAGCCCCTCCATGCCTCTACCACGTAGAGGACATGCTGGTGGCTGCTCTCACCCCTTCCCTCTGCCTGACAGAGCCGCTGTGGGATGCTCTTCCCCGTGGGCAGCTGAGCGCACGTGCATCCACGAGAGCCAGGGTCAGAGTGGAGAGATGGGAGCAATCAGCAGGTTCCCCAGACCGGCGGGAGCGAAGCGATGCCTTCCCTCATCCGGGCTGGATGCCACCGAGGAGCCCCCGTTGCCAGGTGGAGCTGGTTGCCCTCATGGCAGCTTCTGAGGGCTGCACCGCCGTGGCTGCGGACGCTGTCCCTGCGCTGGGGGTCAGTGCCTTGCGCCCTGGCTAAGCGAAACGCAGACGATGGAGGCCTGGCTGCTTCAAGGTCAGGGACAGTAAGTAGTGCTCAGCACAGGGGGGGAGCTGGAAATGGCAGCTGTCGGTGAAACAGCTGAATCCCTCCTGAATTAGCTGCATGAGGGAGAGCAGCCCCAAGCCCACCTTGTTCCAGTGACATTCCTGGCTGTCCCTCCTCAACTCCCAGCTTGGCTTCGTCAACGCTTTAACTTCAGCAGTGGTTGCCACCACCCATAATTTTTTTTACTTGGAAAGTTTTTGGGTGTGCGGGGGGTCTGGCCTCTAGAAGCCGGCGAGAGGGAGGTGTGCCAGGAGCAGTGCCAGAGGATGGCCATCGCGGCTGTGAGGCACCATCCTCTGCCCGCCCGCGAGCCGCCGTCGGAGCGGCGACGGGATGCTCCGGCGGGACGGTTGGGGGTGGATTTTGTCACCCAGGCTGCATCGGCACGGCTGGCAAAAATCATGGTGGTGGTGGTCGGCCAGCGGCCATCCGGCTCCACGCTGGGGAGGAGCTCCGGGATCTGGCGAATTCTGGGGAGAAAACAGTGAGGTTTATTCATCGCCCCTTCTCTCCCACCCCGCCAGCCCCGCACACAAAGGGCTCTCAGTCTGCGGGGAGCCGCAGCCAGGGCGGAGGGACTTTTTAACGCTTTCAACGATGGCCGAGCACTGGGCAAGGGGGAAACCTCGAGGGCCGCGACCTTCCCCCGCCGCAACCCTCCTCTCCCCCCGGGCTTTCGCACCGCCGGCACCCGTGGGGCGGGGGGGAACTCGCCCCGCCACCGCTGCCACCACCCCACAGCGGCCGGACGGCCGCGTCCTGCCTGCCCTCGCCCTCCGTCCCCCCCATCCCCGCGGCCACCTGACCCCCCGGCCCCACCGCCCGCTCCCCGGTCCCCCCCGGCCCTCCCCCGCCCCGCGGTCGGCGGTGGGGCGCCCCCTGGCGGCGGGCGGGGCGCGGCGCGGCGCGGCGCGGCGCGGCGGAGGAAGCGGGGCGGTGCGTCTCGGCCGTGTCCCTCCGCGCGGGGCGGGCGGGCGGCCGCAGGCGCCATCGGCGGTGGGGCAGATCCCTCCGCCTCGCGCCGCGCCGCGCCGCGCTGTGCCGTGAAGAAGTTGGCGGCGGGAGCGGCCGTGGCCATGGCCCGCGGAGCGGGGCCGGCGCTCGCCGCCCTCCTCGGCCTGGTGCTGGCCGTGCTCAGCCGCGCCGAGCCCGCGGCCGGTGAGTGACGGGGGGGTGGGGAACGCGGCGGCGAGGGGCTGTGGGGGGGCCCGTGGGGCTGAGGCGGTGCGCGGGCGGAGGCTGAGGGGCTGCCCGGAGCCGCCGGTCCCGGCGTGGCGGGGGGAAGGACCGGCGCCGCTTCCGAGGCGGCCGGGCCGGCGTCGGTGTCACCTTCCCTCCCTCGGGCCGGCCGGGGGGCGCGGGGGGGGGGGGGGGGGGTTGGGGGGCAGCGGCGGCCGCCCGTGGGGTGTCATCGCGTGGGGGGGGTGGCCCCGTGGGGACCGCCGCTTCCTCGTCGTGGGGAGCGGGGTCTGTCTGTCCGTCCGTCTCTCCTCCATCCCCCGGCCCGGCTCAGCTCCCCGAGGCGGGGGGTGTGTGTGTGTGTCTCCCGTGGGAGCCGCTCTCCCGTGGGAGCCTACACGTAACGGAAAACTGCAATGGAAGCAGTCCTTTGCTGGTGGCGTGGTGGCAGTGATATATATATATATATATATATGCATATACATATGTGCTCTTGCCAAAAGGGCTTTTTGGGGTGCGTGGGTTTTTTTTCTTTTTTTTTTGGGTCTCAAAAACCCGGGAGAAGATGGTTTACAGCTTCCCCATCCCTGGAAATAACGCCCCTGCGTCCTCGCCTCTCGGCCGAGGAAACATCCGCGCGCGCGGAAAGAATTCCGACGTGTCCCCCTCCTTTAATTGTTCATCAGCTCAGGCGGGACGAAGCCGTGTGTGCGCGCACATCTGAAGGCACGGCTGCTCTGCGTCGCTGCTGCGTGTTGGCGTTCGCAGCGTGTTTTGCAGCTGGGGCTGGGGGGAACGCGGCCCCCAGCCCTTAACCGGTGGGTTCCCATGGATTTCACGCCTCTCCCAGCAGCAGTCTGGCTCCTCAAGTACAGCGTGCGCAGCCTTGCGGCACGTTAAAGCCATCGAGGGCCAGCCGTCGTCGATCACTGATGTGACTTCTCGTTCTTTCTCCCTTCTTGCTCCCGAGAGGCCCGGGTGGCTCTTCAGAGGACTTGTGAATGTCCCACAGCGATGGGAGAAAGCGGTCGTGGAAGTTGTTTAGTGCGTGACCGAGCGGGGCACTGATGATTTCGGCAATTTTGCTCTTTGCTGTGGTGGTTAGGAGCGGAAGCTGTTGTCTGCAGAGTTCTGACCACTACTGCTGTCTTGGGTCCAGAGCAGTCAGGTTAATCGATCTATCTGTTTTGATTTTGAAAGGGTCATTTTTTTGTGTCCTGGGAGAAATGTTGGTTGGTTTTTGTTTTGTTTTGTTTTTTTTTCCCAGTAACCCGTTCTGAAATCTGACTTGCTTGGTTTTACTAATATGTTGCAAGAAAATGGTTGGAGTAAAAACAAAACAAAAAAAATCCATTTCCTGAGTGTGTTTTGGCCAGCTTTCCTCAAAAGGGGGTGGAAAATAAAGGACCTCTCCAGGGTAGGTGTCTTACACGTTCAGAAATATGTTTTCTTGGTAGGGTAGAGGTGTGGTGCATAGTAGGACTGTTAGTTCTGGAAATGGCATACACAATCCACTAAGACGGCAAAATACTATTTTTTGCAAAGACAAAATATCATGTCCACTTAGTTAAACTGTATCTTCATGCCAGCGGCTTATCAGCTTATTGCTAGTCCTGCGAGGTCCTTCTCGGGCAGGGGCTGAGAGGAGAAGTAGCTGTGGTATCGGCTTGTTGTCACCAGGACCTGCTGGGCTGGTCGGGGTCCTCCCGTGCTGCAGAGGTTTTTGGCATTGTGGGTGAAATCTCTTCCCAGTGGTTGTCAGAGATGATGAGTCTAGACCGAAAACGACTCCTGCTGTTCGTGAGATAGTGACCTGCATCTGGTTCTTGGGAGTGAGAGCTGTGGCTTGAATTAGTGGGAAAGGGAAAGATGAAGTCACCGAAAGGGTATTTTTCAGGTGCATATTCAACTCGCTTGATGCTCTTGTGCAAGAGAGGGCAGGTATCTGACGTCAACCTTCTTGGTCAATAAACGGGAGGCTTCTGGATGCACTGAGCGCTATGGTTTGGACGACTCAACTCTGCCTCATCATGCAAGCCCAATGGTGTAGCAACTGGCTTTTCCAGTTGAGCCGCTGTTCAGTTTTGCAAAAGGCTGCAGTCGAAGCTGCAGTAAGCTGGGGTGGGGCAGCAACACCTGCGCTTTTGGTGAGGATCCTCTCCTGATAATTGCAGTGAATGATTCGCTCCTCTTCTGGTCAGACGGCAGCGGGTGAAACAGGAGTCCTCGCTAGTAAAGCCCACCCTAATTACCCGCTGTCGTTATTAACACTTGGGTTTTGCTAAGCCCAGTCTTGCCAGGTTGCTGTTGACTATCAGCCCGTATTTCTAACAAGTGGCAAGACATTTTCCATCTGGAGCACCGCATGCGTTGATGTGGACTGCAGTTTGAGATTGTCCTCAAACAGTGAAACTTTTGAGGACTTTAGATAATGCTGACAATGCCAGCCTGCTTGATAAGGATTTGCTTACGGAAGAGCAAGTTTTACTTGGTCTTTTGAAGGTGTTACTGTCTATCAAATTTGTTCTTATCAAAGATGACGATTTAGACTTTCAAAAGGGAGGGTGATGAGAATCTGGCTAACTCGCATCACTTCCTGCAGGGCATCGCTTAGTCAGATTAGAAATACGTGAAGATCCTCTCGCTGAGGTTCTCAGGACTTGAATCCTTGGGAAAAGAGGACTTACGCCTCTGGTGGCATTTGGCATTTGACTCTCTTACAATGGGTGGGTTGGGTTTTTGTCAGCTTCCACAGCTGTTTCCCTCCCTCCCTCCCTCCCTTTTTTTTTTTTTAAGGCGTCTTGCTGCTGTTGCAATAGGTGGGTAAATTCTCTTCAATATGCTCTGGTCCTGTTCAGCTTCTCCCCTTTTGAAAACGGGAATCTGTGCTGTGAGAGGGGACCGGCGACTGGGGTTTGAACCCAGGACAAGGTGAAGGAGCAGCGGCAGGGCTCTGGCAGCCTGTTTCTTCTGGACTTGGGAATCTTGCTTAACAGCAAAACCAAACAGCCACAGCTTGTAACTTCAGATGTCACGTAGTTTCCTTTAAGTTTGTACTCTTGGCTAATGACTGCAAAGCCGAGGAATGATAGTGATTATTAATTCTCACCCCTCCTTTGGGACGCGTTAGGGAAATGTCATCCACGTTGGGGGGGAAAAAAAGAGCTCCCCTAAGCATCTGTGTTAAAAAGTCCTTTTGTAGTGATGTTCTTGGTTTCTATGAATTCACTCTGAAATCATCTTGCCAACAGAAGTCGAGGGCTGTCAGTGCCCGTCTAGGAGAAACAGTACTTATCGGTCTAAACACGGTCATCTGAGAGCTGCAGAAATAATCATTCGTTCTGTTTAGAAAATAGTCTGTTCCTAGGGCACATGTCCTTTTTTTAGACTGCTACGAGGATGAAAAAAAAAGAGCTTTGTATCTCAAAATGGCACGGGTGTCTGCTGTTTGTTCCATGCAGCAAGTCTTCATCTGGTTTCTCTGACATCAGCCTGGAGGGCTGCGGAAGCGCCGCTCAGCACAAGCAGCGGGCTAACATTTCTGCACAGGCGAACATGCTTAACGTTCAAATTAATAAAGATTTAGTGCTGGAGAATGACGGAGGACTTTGGAGAAGACGCGAGCATGGCTCCCGTCTGCCAGATTGCCATGGAAACACCAATACCTCTTCAGCTCTTTAATTGCCTTCCCTACATTTTTTTGTTGAAAACTTTTTTTTTTTTTCAACAATGCTTTATGCTGCTGCTCTGGATTTTAGGCATTTTGGCTTTGTTTGGAAAACTGAAAATAGGGGAAGGCAGGGAGCGGTAGCTGTGCAAGGAAATAGAGAATATGATGACTGACAGACTTTCAAAGTGTGTTACGAGTTCATCCTGAATTCAATATGTATTATAACTTGTAGTTTTTCACCAGGAGCAGTGCCACACAGACCATAGCTGCATCTGATAGAAATAAGAGTCCTCCTGAAGGTTCCTAGGCCTAAGACCCCAAGGACAGGAAAAACTTCCACTCTATCTCTGAATTTGCACAACGGTTCACAGCTTTGTGAGGGCGGATTAGGAGTTTTTGCCAGTCCTAGAAGTTCAGAGGTGAGATCTTAAACAGGTGATGGCAGGGCATGCAATTTTGTGTGTCTGAGAGCTTAGTGTCTTCAGATTTGTTGTTAGCACTCTTGAGTTAAAAGAAAAACCAACCAACCAAAGACAAAAAACAAAACCCAACCAAAACTGATGAACTTCTAAAGCAAAATTTCTTCTTACTGGCTTTCTTCTAAAATCCACTTACATGTTTTCTTTTCTGCTTTTCTTACAAAGCTTGAAAAGCTAGTGAAGAAAACCAATTCAGACATTGGGGTTTTCTCTCTCAAAAGGTATGGGCCGTTGGCTGAGTGCCTTCACACTCCTCTGAGCTCTGCTCAGCTTCTCAGTTGATGAGTCTTGCGTTGTCCAATTGATTCCAGGCCTTTGTGTGTAAAAACAGTGGAGATGTCTTAATACTCCAATTAGAGCATTTTTACTTTACAGATGATTTCTATGCCTTATAGACAAGCTTTGTCCTTAACGACTGCCTTCTGTCTGTGATGTGCTCACTGCTCAGCTTGTTTAAATCCCCCAGATGTTAATGTTTTCTAAATCTGAGCTGGATATAAGGCTTTATCACTTTTTCACGGTAAGGATTCTTTCCTAGTTGCGTTCCTACGCCCCCCGGTCTGGCTGCCGTAGGGTGATCTGTACTTTGAAAATAGGAAAGTGTCTTTTCCTTTCCTTTTCTTTTTTCTTTTTCTAGCAAGCACTTCTTTACCAGTGGGTTCTTCCCCAGTATATAATCTTACTGGAACTGTAATCTCTTGAGGTTAGTGAATAGCATAATTAGTTATCGCTCCTTTGTGGTTTTCCTCCAAAATTTGGTTATCTTTGGGTATTCTCTCCATTTGTGCAGTGCTCCTTACTCCTTACCAGCTTTTTCAGCAGCTGTTTGTGCTGTGCGACATGCCGCCGTGGGAGTATTTTCGTCCCTTTCCACACAGCGAGGACCTACTGTTCTTCCTCCAGAATGGAACCTCATGTTTCAGCATTTTCTCTAAGCTGCTTTTTTCATGCTCTTTTTTTTTTTCCCCGAAAGGAATCTGAAGCTGTTTTTTCTCTCCCTTGGAATTTGAGACCCCACGATTTGTAGCGTAGCTGGTGTTTCTGACCGTGCTGGCGGTCGTTCTCCGCAGAGCTGATCCACCTTGGGCGAGCATCCTGAGCTGGCGTAAGGATTCCCCGTGCATCCTGCGTTGCTGCTTTTTGAGGGCTTTGTATCCTTTTCCTCCTTTCTCTCCGTATATAATGGGTGACACAGTTGAAATGACAGGCTGTTTCTCATGAATGTCAATCAAGACAGAAAAATCCACTGACTACGTAAAGGTTATTGAAACCTGTTTTGTCCTTCAGTTTTCTTTCTAGTCTTTGATATGGTTTTAGCCTGACTCTTCTTCTATGTTTGAGTAGGTTGTTTTCCCCAGTCTCCCCCAAGAGAGTTTTTAAACCTATGGATGAATTTCAGGCAAATATGACAGAGGTCTAGGTTCATAAAAGATACTGAGTTTCTATGAGCTTAACGGAAACTTTATGAACAGAAAGAGGAGAGAGATCCGTATAATGTCTTCCCAAGGAGAAAGCTGTACCACATACTCAGCTGTGTTCTCTGCCAGAATACTGCTCTCCCTTTATTTAAAGTAAAACCTTTGGTCAGAGCTTGCACCTTCTTAGATGCAGGATAATCAACCACAGAGGTACAGGAAACCAGCTTTGTAACGTCTCTTCCTCACAGCATTAATTGTTTTGGTGTTTTGCATTTTTATTTCTGCTTGACTTTTTATGATCTTGTGGGTGAGGAGTTTATTGGCATTGCTTTCCTTTTAGTATTTATAACAAAACCCATTCAGATTTTCTCTGGTTATGGCTCTGTTTCGCTATAGCAGTCTTCTCTCTTAAAAGCTGAACTCTGACACTTACAGCTTCTGATCTTAATCCTTTGCTGCTTCTTTTAATTTGCTAGCCTAGAAAGTATCTGAATTTATAGTGGGTGGATGAAATATGGAAACCAAACCACAATGTCCAGATCATCTTGGCGTCATGAGGAGCAGTGAGGCAGAAACACAACTTTTCTTTTCCTCCTAGATTTGCTTTAAATGTCTCTTTAGCCAAGAAGATTAAACCTGGGTGAAATTTGTACTCCAGTTAAGCGTAACCTTTGGTAGATTTGGAGGTTGAGAATCACGGCACTTCCTATAGTGTTTCTGTGAGTAATGCTTTCTGCTTGCGCTCGTTTTACAGCAGCAGCTACCTATTTTCCAAGGCCAGAGGGAAAAAACAGTCATGGTAGACTAGTTAAATGTCAGGTTAGAATTTGTGTCTGAATGCAGGCACGTGCAAGGGTTTGTATGGACCTTAGGCTGAGTAGCATAGCTAATAACATTCATCTTGCATGCACTTAAAGCCCTCGTCCAAGAAGTCTTTCAAACTTGGCTACGATGCCTGATAGAAATTGGGTGCTTCTTTCACAAAGTGGTGGCCTGCCCACTTTGTAAGAAGCCAGTCCTTCGATAATCGTGGGGTGTCTTCCCAATATTTCTATCATATGCCCAAAAGGACGGATAAAAATAATGAGGTGGTTCAATACATTAAAAAGCGATGGGATTTCCCCTTGGAGACCTGCTGGCACATTGGAGCGAGCCCTCCACCGTGTGAGAGGGTGCAAGGACATGAAAGATCGCTGCTTGTGCTTGGTCTGGGCTAACCCAGCCACTGATAGTCTTGGTGGCTTTGGCAAGCTAGAGCAAGTCCAGAAAACCAACAAATAATTCACCATTGCTGTTTTTTTTTTTTTTTTTTAAACAGAGAAGAAAACTGTCAAAAGCAGCCTGTTAGGCTGAAAGCCTTGACAGCATGCTGATGCTATCTATATATGGCTTCTAGAAAAGCGGCTTTATCTTTTCAAGACAAGGCTGTTGTCTTTCATGCTGTACACACCAAAGTATTTCCAGTTAACATAATGGATGTAGCAAAATTTACATTTTATGTTGGTGGAGGTAGAAGGCAAAGTTTCTGATACTATTAACTCTTGAGCACAGCATGGTAGAGTAGTAGAAAAGTAGCTTTAGAAGTAATTCATGTTGAAATGCCTTGGTTTTGCACGCATTGTGAAATTGTTAAAAGATATCGTGAAATACAGGAAGACAGTGCTTTGTGCGCAGAAATGCTAATTTTACTGTGAGAACTGTAGTCTTCAATTTCCCTTGTGATTTCTTTTCTAAAGAGAAGTGGTCATGTTACTTTTTAATACTTATTTTAATATAGACTACGGTTACATTTACATTCACTTCAGCTTTAGTTGCATTTCAGTGTATTTCTATCCAGCCTATTTTAGTCTTAGGCTGAAAAAGCTTTGTTTTCTTGGCTTCTTTCACTTCTAAATTACTATATGCAAAATACACATTTAGCTGCCTGCTTTGCCCCATTCACTATGTGTCTCTGTTAAAGAATTCTAAGGACTACTAGTAGTTTAATGACCTGCTAAACAGCAGTTCAAGGCAGGAATAATTTGTCAAAAAACGGGAGAAAATTAATCATTACTTTGCCAAAGCCTCTCTGCGCTGTGTCTGTATTTGGCCTGGCAAGCCAAACCGGAATCACTGATTCGGATCCTTACCGTGACCCCAAAAGCCGTCACCCTCTTGTTCCCTTCCGTGCAGTTGTGCTGGGAGGTGTTTTTGGCCAAGTGCTAGTTAAGCTTTTACTATGTGGGTTACAAAATCAACTGGCTGCTCAGTTCTCACTGGGGACGCGGGTACTCGAAGAGATTACAAAATTGTGTTTGAAAGCATGGGCACAAAAGGAATAATCCTCTGAGTGTTTGCTTCACTGGCTCGGTTGGTGTGAAAAGAATGAAAATTAAAAGGTAGTGAGATGAGAATACCAAGTCTGCTTCCCCTCCTGGTTCCCTGAAATGTGGTGAGGCTCATTTTGACTTTCCTCCGTTTTCCCTGGAGTGGCATAGGTGGTACAAGAAGTCCCGAGTCGTTACGGGTCCTTTTGCAGATTCTCTTGAACGCAGTGTGACTGGACTGTGCTAACTGGAGCTAATCTTTGCTGTGAAAACAAGCTGCTGTCGTGTTAGACAGAAGCAGATGAAGTTTGGAGTCGAAGCCTTGTGGATGTTGCCGTTAAATGGGATAAAAATTGTCAGACAGGTGCAAATCAGTGTAAGTGTTTTCCACCGCTGTGGGGGGGAATGCCATGCAAAATCCGCGTTAATATTTCTGTCGCTTGGTAACCCTGACCTCAGGGGTTATCTGAAAGGGGCTCAGAGTGGAATTTTACTCATTTCCTGAGAGCTCTGCAGAAGCAGCGCCATCCAAGTGCCCCTTTTTCAGAAATCAAGTGAATAGAAACAGGCACACGCATACTGTGGGAAATACTGATAACTTTCCTGGGCCAACTGGATTTAATCTAACTGTATTCTCTATGGGGATTGCAAGTGTGAAACGCTCCTATAGTACCTCGTAGTGCATGTGGCCTGTTTACGTGCTCCAGGGTTATTGAGAAATAACACTTCAAGCCCTGGATAGCAGCAACGGGAGTCTGTTCCAAGTTGTCTAATTGCTGGACTGAATTCGGGCTGGTTGCAGGGAGAGCTTAGTGGGACTCATGCGTTAACTCTTCCGTTTCTGAGCCTTGCTCCTTATAAACTTTGGGGGTGGTTTGGACCAGTTTTCCTTGATGCTCCTTGCTGACTTTGTATTGAAAATTTAATACCTCTTGCGGAAAGGAAAACCATCCTTAGGGGAAAAAAAAGTAATCTGCCCTACAGTAGCTGGTGTATGAGTGGACAGTTTAGGTGGTTGGATATTCTTGCTTCCTCTAGGTGCCTTTAAGATTGGTTAAATGCTTTTCCCAAATGCAGTAAGGTTGTTGAAATAGGGTACGTAAAGGCACGGAAGCGTGTGTGTGTGTTTGAAGGCCAGGAGACAGGACTGGAGGCTGGGAAGTGCATGAGACTTCTGGGCATGTGGGTAAGTTTAGGATAGAACCCAGATCTTCTGGTTCTGAGAGCTTTATCCACTAGTTCGGTGCTGTTCAAATGGCAGGTTCTGGTCTAAGTGGACTGGTTAAATTTTTATGGTTCTGGAGCGTCCCCTGTTTCCTGCAGGTTTTCCATAGTTCTCGCCCTTCTGGTCACTTCAGAAACAGCCATGGTGTGCTGCTTCAGGTCACTGTGAAGACATGAGCACTTGCTAGAGCTGGAGCTGATGTCTTGCTTCCATCAGAACAGGCCTCACTAGAGCTCCCAGTAGACCTGGATAAAAATTGACCAGCCCTGAACTGCATCATACCTAATGCCTTTTTTAAAACATAATACTGAAAGTGTCAAATTTGAGCTACAGTGTCTCCTTTTTAGAAATACCAAATTATATGACGAAAGTCTTTAACATCTCTGATGTTATCGCTTACTCCCAAACACAATCCTGTCTGAAATCTGAGTGCTGCAACAGTAGTGATACTGCAGCAAATTCTGGATGGCTAGAAATGTACAGCAGGTGAGCTTATGAGGGACAGACGCCCCTATTTCAGCGCCAAGTGTCCCTAGAGATAGAAAAGAAGGAAAGAATTTGAGACACCATATTGTGAAAGAAGGCTTAGGAGTCGCTGCCTCTCCTTTCGGAGAATTTCAGTGCAGAATTTTGATCAGAAAGTAGTAATGACACTTAACCCAAAATACGCAAGTGCCGACACGAATGTCTTTGTAGCTTGCTGGAGTTAGTGCATGCTTTGCTTTGAAAATCTACCTAAAAGAAATTCTGGAAACATTAGTTGCCTGATGAACAAATCTGTATTTGATTCCTCTTTCGGTCTGGCTCTTTTGATGCTGCCAGAGATTAAATTAAACTATGTGATACTGTCTTTGTTTTTGTTCCAGTCATGTAAAATTTTCTACTGTAAGATTTTCATTCCCCAAAACATGCTAATGAAGCTTTGACTTGACATGTATGGCTACTGATTTGACTGTCGTTTTCTTTTCTTTCAGCTTTGCAGTGTATGGATGATTCCAAGCCCTGTGTTAATGAGGGAAAGTGCATTCCATATCAAAATGGTACAGGATATTGCAAGTAAGTTGGTTTCATTTCTAATAAATTTAATTACCAATCTTCTTTCATTCAGGGTCCTAGCCAGAAAAGAAATGTGAATTGTTAAGATTTTCTTACCGTGTGCATTCAGCGTAACAGTTTTAGCACAGTTGGCATTTCTTGATAATGCATTAGTTCTTATGTGCTGGCTTTTTGTAACACAAGAAATCTGGAATTCTTGTTCAGATTTTTGGCTTTGGATCTTTCCAGTTTGATTTCTTTGCATTAGATTAGGTTAGGAAGCGAGGCCAAAGCGATCCTAGAGGTAAACTCTGTACCTTGCTTCCAGACCCACAAATTAAGTTGGAACTTGTTCTCCATCTTACAGCTTGCCATACATCATAGAGCTTCAACCCAAATTGGAATATTTTTATGAGGTTTTTCTGAACTACTTTTCACTCTGAAGTGTGTCAGTTCCCTTCTACATGCTGGAGAGCAAGTATTATGTGGGAGTTGCAAAAACAAGCTAGCAAAAAAACCCCAAACAAACACCCACGTTTGTCTTTATCGCATAATTGATTTTGGTAAATGTTGACACCCATCTTCAATGGTGCCATCACTTTGCTGCATGGAAAGATGATCAGCAGGAGCTTTGGCGGAGTGTGTGGTGTCTGGAGAATGATATGACATCTATTTAAATGCAGTTCACCTTTCAAGCTGCAGTATTTAGGTTTTTTTTTAATGAAGTGATATTTTGTGAAAAGACAAATCCTCCTTGTTTGGCAGGGTTAATTTACTACATCTGCTGTAAACGGATTATTTTCTAAACCTTGTTTACTTCATCAGTGCAACTTGTGCCATTTTTTAGCATGCTAAATCCCTTTTTTCCTAATGCCAACATTCTTTAAATATTAGTGAATTTTGTCCTGTTGATTTAGCTTGGCTAACACTCAGCTCTGCTCTTACCCTTTCTGTGTATCCATCTTCCCTAGCCACAACCTGTAGTTCTTTCTGTTAATGTGGTACATAAAACTCGATACTTAAATACTTAAATTGCACCTGTGGCACATAAAGGGGAAATAATAATCTAATTTGAGGTGGTTCTCAGTTTCAAATCAATACCTGATGTACAGAAAGGCCGTAGAAAGGCAAACACCCTGTTGGTGTTTTAGTTTTTTTTCAAATATTTAACTATTACTGCCTCCTAGTCTTTTCCTTTCCATGACTTTATATTGCTGTCAACAGAAACGAGCTGCCCTTCTGAAAAGAAAGCTGGAACTTTTCCTGCTTTTCACCTGTATTTTAAGACTGAATCAAGAAATTGTGTGATGTTGGTAGGTCTTTCTGACGCATACTTGAGCATGTTAATCTGGAGCCAAAGTATGTGGGTCATGATGAAGGTAATAAACAAGACTGGTATTGATGTTGGTGTCGCTTCTACCTTCCTAAGGATGGTTTCTCCAACTGGCATGTTCCTCTTAACCATGTCTTAGACTGTAAGAAAAAGAAATAAAAAAAATTGTTCATCTGATTAACTTCTCTTCGGTATCTGTAGTGCAGATCTTGACACATTTCCCTTATCACAGTGGCAGCTTTGACCACTCTTACATTATTTTTTTTTAGCACACAGTTATTTATAATTCTAATGTTGCTGCCTTCCTTTTTGTGCAAAGTCTTCTTGCAGGTTTTAAGCTAACCCCTCCTTCATAGTCCCTTTACAGGTGCCAGAGTAATTGGAAAGGGTAATAAAGGCCTGTACACAGAGATTAGTATGTGTCTGTTTTCTAGTTCTGGCTCAAGAACTCCTTTTTTTTGCAAAAAGAAAGGAAAAAAATAGCAAAAAAACCCCACGCTCAACTGTGGAGACTCTACCTTTTAGCAGGCTGCTTCTTCGCATCCTGTTTTGGTTTTAAGTTTTTTTTTCTTTCCTGCACTATGAGGAACTCTGAATAGGGGAACTTTCTCTCTGGTGTAGTAACCTAAATGACTTTCTGAATTTTTGATGGCTGTAAGAGTAGAAATGTTTTGTTCAGGAAACTTAACTTATTACTGAAGCAAGTGGCCGGGTTTCTAGCTCCGCAGGATCGCTCACTGATGAGCTAAATCTCCACCCCTTCCACTTTTTTCACGTCTTCTGCAGTACTTCCTCTGCTGGGCAATAAGTCTTTATAATAGACTCTCTTCCTCTTTCTGTACCTCCTCTTGGCCAAGTTGTTTGTTCTAGCGTGTGGTCAGTCCATCTAGTTAATCTTGCTGTCTGTAAGAAACAGCCGAACAGCTGAGGAGGGGGAACCTGCATCAGAGGTAATCATGTATGATGAATTAAGACATGAGTAACGTAAGCACTGGTAAGCAAAACATCTAGTCTTGATATAGTGACGTCTTAGTGACAGCTTAGTGCTGGAACAGCTTGCTTTGTCGGAAAATCCTGTGGCGTCTACCTCATTAAAAGAGAAAGCTAGTTTTCTGCGAAGAAACCTTTATTCTGGTACGTCTGGCTTCTGTTATGGGAACGGCGATTGTGACCCTTGTAAGGAAATCAGAGTTGGATCTTTATCAGATTGCTCTTGCGAGCGCCCTTTAAGTAGCTCCGTTCCCCTGGTGACGCTGCAGGCCCATGGCTGTCATTTTGTGGCACTGTTTGATAGAACTACTGACCTTCTTTGACCTTGATTTTATATTTAGAAGATTACACATTCCTGTGTTTGCGTCTTCCAAGGTCAGATTTTTTGTTTGAGAGATCTTTCTACCCCCATGCAGTGACTGGCGCACTGAGGACGCAGACCTTCTTCCAAGGAGTATGGCCATATCTGCAGTGGCAGTACGAAGGGGACCTGCCCTTCCAAGCCTTCTGGGTGCCCCGTTGACAAAAGGCCGTTTCAGTTTGTGGTTTGGCTTGGCATTGCACTGCGGTGGTGGGGGTTTTTTGTTGTTTTTTTTTATCTTTTTTTTTTTTTCTTCTCCCCACCCCTCAAAGCATCTCCAGGCAGCCTTTTGCACGTTGAGGTGTTAAGCATGAAGGAGGCTTCTTGCATACTCTCGTATCCAGCAGAGAAGCAGGGTAACAGTTGCTCGTTGCTTCGTGCTAATTGTGAGCATCACAGGAAAACCCGTTCCCGTCTCCCTGCTGCTAGAGGACTGGGAAAGCAGTGGTAGTAAGAGTCTGGGGGACGGTTATGGCTAATTTGCCGTACTTCTGCAGTTGCAGGCAGGCTGAGAAGGTACAGGCAGCTGTTCCAAGGACAAGCAGAGCAGGGATTTTTTTGGCAGCGCTGCCCTGCTGTTTTCTGAGGGCGAGAGTCTGCTCTGCCGCAGGTGGGTGCAGCATTGGGCAGTTCCTCTGCGCCTGGCATGGGGCAGGGCTCTCAAGCGGAGGGTATCTTTGCTGGTTTCCCCATGTTTGGCAGCTGTGGCCTCTCCCAGCTTCCCTCCCCTGTGCCGCCCCGGCGGCAGGCAGCAGAAGCAAGACCGTGCCAGGGAGAGAAGCAGAAGTGAGAAGGGAGTTGGGGTAGGGGTGCACTGAGGTTTAGGGAGGAAACTGGGCCATCCTACTTATCGTGCTCTGTAGGTTAAGACTGGATTTTTTGACCTTGGGACTGTTGCACGTTGCATGCCCAGAAGGGATATCGGTACCTCCATATGAAACAAAGTACTGCTTTAACTTTAGTGTCTTTTGTCGGGTCCTGATGGTGAAAGAAAAAAAAAAAAGTACAGTGGCAACCGTGGCTTGTTTGTTGTGCTTCATCAAAAGTGGAGACTGCTGAAGTTGACTGATTCCAAAAGGACAGTCTCCTTCAGCACATCCTTTCATGCCCAGAGCTGTCGGGATCTGTGCAGCTTTGTGCTTCTGTGCCTCTTCAGTGAGCAGTGTTTTTCCGCACTGTGTGCAGAAGTTTGTGCACACTTTTACATTGTGTGATACAGTTTTTACCTCTTGTTGCCAACTTGCAGACAGGAGGACCTCAAAGCATGATAAACTCAAAGCAGCAACAGCATGGCAGTAAGGGACTTCTGTCCCAGTTCTAAGCCCCAGTAACTCCAGCTCCCTTGCCAGATTTTGGACTTGCCTGTCTTTCCAGCTGGATCTTCATAAATGAACTTTAACTCGGATTCAAGAGGACTTCTGGGGCTGGAGGCAAGATCCTAGACTGCAGGACTGCTTCCGAGACTGCAGCAGATATCTTCTCAGGATCTATCTCGAGAGACTAATCACCCCCAGACCAGTGAATGGGGAATACCCATAGGAGACCTTGTAGCAGGACGAGGTCTGAGAGTTTTCCAGAAGAGGCTAAAAGCAAAAGTTGAAAAGTTGTCCTTTTCTGAGAATGGGCTGCCCTTTTCTGTTTCCTTCTGTCTCCTTTCAGAAGTTAAAGGAGACCCTAGAGACCAGGGCAGAGGAAAAAGGGGAGAGTACACACGCTTTTAGCTTCAAATCTGGGAATGCAGTGGTGATTTGAGTCACTCAGTGAAAATTTTCTTATTGTGGTGTACCTGTGCAGACCAAAAGCTGTTCAGAGCTCCGATGGTCAGAAGAAGCTGAGCTAAACCTTGCCTGTTCAGGCTTGGGTTGCTGTCACTCCGTGGTATGCTGCGGAGTGGTAGGTACACTGTGGAAGCGCTTTTGGTAGACTGGAAACAATAGCTGCATACTGCTTTAAACGCACAACAGAGAGGCCGTCCCATCCCATAGTTTACATTCAAAGTATGACGCATAAATGGGAGCCTTGAGACATGGGAAGGAGCGTTTGTAAAGCTAACCAGAGAATCCTGTTCTCCCTCCTGAGAGGAGGTGTAGGTGTGGGAGTCAGAAGTCGGGAGCCAGAGGGAAGTCTGGTTAAAATCTGTAGCAGAATAGCTGAGACCCTTCTCACGTTAGTCATCAGACTGCATTTTTTTTTCTTCCCCCGTTCCGTTGAAGCATCTTCCAATCGAAGTGAAGGGAGTGTTGGGTTGAAGGAGGGGGGGAGAAGCAAGGCTACTAGGGAATTCTTCCCTTCGCGTTTTAAATTAAAACCATCTGCTTCCTTCTGTGCATCTCCAGATGATATCACTGGGCCTGAATAGGAAACTCCCATGAAAATCAAACATCTGGAAGACTGGTTAAAAAAAAAAATAATCTATAAGGTGCTTTTGCAGAGACTGTCCTATGAATGTGCCCAAGCAAATATAGTACAGCAGATGAGGAGGTTTTTCCAACAGGCCAGGCATATTTTTCAGAAGTCTTTTGAAAGGAGGAGAGAACTAAGTATTGGGAGGTAACTTCAATGTAGCTTTGTGGCTGAAGAGCCAAAAATGCAGCTTTTGTGAGTCTTCTACTTTCACTTAGTAGCGTTAGCTTGTTAGAGTGAATGCGGCGCTCTGGATTTGTGGATACTTCAAATTTGGATAAATACCTTCATTTTGTTTTTACGTCTCTTGTTTAGCTCCATGAGAGCCTGAACTAAGGCAAATGCAGGCTGGAGCTGAAAAGGAGGAGGAAAAAAAAAAATGGGCTGAGCTCTGACTAAAGTATTTGTGCTGGAAAGTAGCCCAGAGAGAGTAAAGGAGAAGCTTTAATTAGAAGCAGCTGCATAGCTGATGCAGCCCACAGGACATTTTCCCATTTCAAACTCTCTAGCTTTCAGAAATCATGATTTGAATTAAGTTGTATGTGAAATTTGTTCTTAAAAGATTAAATTCCTGTTGAAGTAGGTTAAGAGATCTCATGTGCTTCCAGAAAGTGCCAGAACAAACTGCATCTTCCTGTTTCTGTTTCTGAGTGTTAGATGGAAAACTGAGGAGAAACAGTGGCTTTTATTTGGAAAAGATTCGGTTTCCTGTTCTGAGCATGTCATTTGGAGCTGACACAAGCTGCTACAATTTTAAGCTGCTCTGTAGACAAGTGGCTTTTTTTTTTTCATCTCCAAAAGAGAACTTGAAAGAGTAGGTTGGGATGAGAGCAGAGCAGGGGTGGTGGGAAGCTGGAGTTGCTGTTGACGATAATCATATCCTTTAAAGTTGTCTGGACTTAGACCCTGCTTTTTTTCAGTGTTTGCCTCTATTTTTAGAGAAACAATGTGGTGCCCAACATGAATCAGGGGCAAATATTTGCAGTTTCGTCTACGCCAACATTTAGGACTAAATTACTAGTATTTGTGCCTAGAAATGATGACAGGAGACATGGTTGCAAATCTGGACTGTAGGTTTTCTGTTCTTTAATGTTCAAAAAAGATTGCACTGAATTGCTGGAGGGGAAAATTGCATAACTGTGTGACCAAGCACTTCTCCAGGAGGAGAACAAAATGGTGGGTACAAGGGCCATGTATACCTGACCTACCATCTTTCCACAGGCGGGCATGTTCCCTCTGGCATGTTCTGTAAGGCTTTGTCCTCCCAAATATAAATAGCTGAAGTTTAAAGAGCTTTTGTTGTTCCCTTCTGGAGTGCTCCCTCATGTTTTTCTGATTAGCCTCAGAAGATACTGGAACAAGCCCCGTCTTGGAGCACTCCTCAACTTTGTACCAGAACATTTGTGTACAAAATGCTGGGCCGTTTGTGGGTGATGGTTGCAAGTACTGTTCCAGAGCACAGGTCCCAGCTTTCCTCTTAAATCATACCAGAAATAACCAGTGTTTAGGCTCCCCCCTCCCTGTTACCTAGGGGCAACAGTTAAATGCACTTTCCAGTATCCCTGTGTGTCGGGGGGTGGGAGAAAAGGCGTTATTTTGGTGTCTTATTTGCTTGTGGACAAAACATGAGATGTTCCTCTAGACTTTCTAGTTTGTTTTACAGCCTTTCAATGAAAAAGCACTTTAGGACTTCCCTTTTAGGTGCGTTTTGGTTTATTTTTATGTTTGTTGGAGTGCTGGGTGGTGTTGGAGGAGCTCTTGTTTGCCTGATGCGATGCCTTAGGTAGTGTTCTGTGAAGTTCTGGTTTTTGCTCTTTCTTTCATGGTAAAGAGAACTACAAGTGCATGGCCTGTGTCTGCTGCGGTTTGTCTGTGGAGCTTGGTGTACTGCTGACACCGAAGACGGCTGAGCTGCCCAAACCCCTCCCCGTCACTGGTGGTGGTGAAACCAGAAGAAATCCCTATAACGAAATCTCGCAAGCCTTCTGGGACTGAAGTTCAATCTGACTTTACACATTCATCAGCTGCATATAGACGTCCAGAAACGTGATTTAATGGTAGTTATCCAGACGGTCTCTGAGCGGAGCTAGCCAGTGCGCCGTGTGCAGGCTTGAATGCCGTGGGAGTCGAGCAGTCCTCCAGCTCCTGGCACAGCTGTCTTTGCTGGATGCCAGATTTCTATGTGATCGAGCTCCTACAAAGCCGTGCTGTAGCCCGCTGGCATTTGGACGCGTTTCTAACTCGTATCGAGGAGGGATTTGGGATGTGTTGAAGCCTATAGAACTGCCGTGGTTTAGGCTTCGAATACGCGAAGACTGCCTCTTGTGTGATGTGGCAGCAGCTCACGCTGACTGACAGCCTTCAGCTGTTATACCAAGGGTGGCACAAGAGGCAGTGGATATTCTGCAAAGGGTATTGTCTCGGGATTTGCTTTCTGTAACTTTATTAATCCTGCCTTGCCCTGCAAAAACTCTTCTTTCATGTCTGTTCTTGGGTACGAAGTTGAAAGTATTAAGGTATGGTGAAAGGAGCCTAATTTGGGTGTGGGGAATGGTAAATTACGATTATGCACATCTATTATATGACTTTCCTGCTTTAGACATAGGGCTAAAGCTAGTTAATAAATTTTAACATGAGAAAAAACAGTTGTGGTCATCTAGTAATGACCCCTTGCGTAACTTGGATAATAACCTCTCTGAATAGCTGTGTTTGAACTAGCGTGCATACTCTTTCTGAAACAGCCAATCCTGGTGTTCTTTTAAACAAGCGTGAGTGATGGAGAAATTCCACTGCGACCTTAAATGCGTTGTTCCAGTTGTTTTTCTCTGCTGCCGAGAGACTGCGTATAAGTCTGTGGCTGAAGATAAGGATATTACCCTATTTCTAGTTTGAATTTATCTAGCTTGAACTTTTGACTGCTCAGTTATGTTATCCCTGTACCTTCTAGATGGGGAGTTATTGTTAAATCTGCGTTTCCTTATGGGTACTTAAAGCTTTGGATTAACTGTCTCCTTCCCTTTTCCCTTTGATAAATAGACTGAGCTACCTGAGCTTTACATCGCATCAAGAATTTTCTATTAGACATTACTGTTGGCTTCTTTGAATTCGTTTCAGCTCTTCCTTCTTAAAGAGCAGACACCAGAACTGATGTAATGGTTGTGCCATGCAAGTATCAGGTGTAGCATAATCTCATTTACTTCTGCTTGGTATTTGTTGTTTGTACAGCTAAAGTATTCCTGGCCAAACTGTCACGCTAGGAATTAAAGTTCAGCTGACTGTTAGGAACCACCAGAGCAAGTCTGTCTTTCCCAGATCAGTCTCCTGTTTTGGGGAGGATGCTGTGTATCTTTTGTTTCTAGATGTATGACTGCGCAGTGCTAAAGTGCACTTTGTGTGCTGACTGCCTTGTTAAGCAGTCCATATTACTACTCTGTATCAAGAACTTGTCTTCTCTCTTACCTACCTGTTTGACCATCATTGAGGTTTTCCGTTGTTATTCATTGATAGAAGTGTTGAATAGCTTAGGAACAAAGGCAGATCCCTGCAGTATTCTGTTTAAAACATAGCTTCATAGACATTCTTTGATTTTTAAACTGAATTTTAAGGCCTATCCAGTTAAGTGTGGGTTGTGTTGTTGGTGGTTTGTGTTTTTTTTTTTTTACTCCACTGTACACTTCTAAGCATGGAAGGAAAAGGCAGTCCTTTTACTGTTACATTCTTGTCTGGAGGCTAACTGGAGACTCTGTATTTCTTGCAGTTGGAATCTCTTCCCTTTGGATTTGAGTACGTCATTGATTTAATAATTGCACCTACCCTGTTCTGGAACAAAACGTTATCTAGTGTTCACCTCTGAAATTTTTTGCAGTGAAATAAGTGTTCTCTCAGGCTGTGTGTATTTTGGGTTAATTACCAGTTAAAGCATACAGCTGTGCATTATAGAAAAAAACCCCAACCTGCAAGTGGACAGTCCTGTTCTGTATGTTAGGTGTTATTTTTATCCAGCATATACTCTTGCAGCTTTCTGCTGCCTGAAAGAAGCAAATGGAACCGTGGGTGACAGAGGTGGGGTTTACAGGCTTGTTCGCCTGGGTCCTGTGTCACTGGGAGTTAAATGGAAAATTTGTGGTACAAAGGCCAGTTAAAAGATGGATTACAGCTGACAAGTGTAGTCAGACTGTATTGACATAAGTTTAGGTTAGAGAGAAATAACTGCAATTATTCTGCAATCGCAGATCTTTGTATAAAATATTACCCTAGTCGTAGATACTGTGTTTGTGTATTCGTTTTTTCTGTGGGAGACAGAGGAATGATGACCTTGTCGTTAGGGTGCTCGCCAGGGGCGTGGGAGACCTGACTTCAGGGCTTGCGCTGCTAGCTGAGTGCAGATTTCAGTGTGTCACGGTCCCAGATGCACTTATCAACATGAGGATAACAGTATATTCCTGTCTCACGGGAGTGTTGTGCTACGGGATCACACGGGAGTGATCTGCTACAGACCTTCAGGCCCTCAGACACTGCATTTGTACAAGGTTTATAAATATTTTGGAAGGTGGATAATACCTGGTGTTTATTACTGAAACTGTTGATTTGCTTCTAAAAAAGGATGCATGTTAGAATGTGAGTAGGTGCAAGGAATTAATTGTTACACAGCGGTTCTTTAACACTGAGGCTTTTACTGAAGTTTTGAAGGGAAGCGCAAGAAGTTCCTGCATTTGATCTAGCTCCCAATTGTATGCAGTATTTATTTTGTAATGAGCGATTTCACAATTTGAACTTAAGTCTTCAGTGGTCTCATCGGGGACAATCCCAGAGGAAGGCCCTGTTACATCTATGACGTTAGCGTTTAAGATTGTTAATGTTACCACTAATTATGGCAAATTCCAAGACTTGCGGAATCTGTCCTGGTATCTTCCCGGGACAGCAGGGCTTCAGGTGAATGTGCTGCAAATAATTTCTTCTCTGTTGCAGGTGTCGAGAAGGCTTTCTTGGAGACTACTGTCAGTACAGAAACCCTTGTGAAAGCAATACCTGTAAGAACGGGGGAATTTGTGAAACGACGTCTCTGATAGGAAAGGCTACCTGCAAATGTGCTCCAGGGTTCACGGGAGAAGATTGTCAATACTCTGAATCGCACCTCTGCTACGTGTCCCAGCCCTGCCTGAACGGAGGAACTTGTCATCCCCACAGCCAGGAAACGTATGAGTGCGTCTGTCCTCCAGGTTACACAGGTGGGGTTCTGCGTTTGTACCTCCAGACTCCCTTCCTTTCTGAATTTCTTCATGCTGGAACATTCTGGGGCAGTTGTAATATGCTCTCAATTTTGCTAGCTCCAGCACAGCGAATGAGAAGTCATCTAAATGACTTCATGACCAAAAAAAGCAAAGGGGGATAGTGAATCAAACTCCCTACCCTTTACACGTAAGCAGAAAGACATTTAGATCTTGTGGGGTTGTCCAAGTGAGAGAACTGACTGCAGAACCTACTCTGGAGTGGCTGTTGCACTTTAAGTTCAGAGTCCACCTTCTAGAAAAAAAATGAAGTAAATTTGGCCAGCAAAATCTTTCTATGGGAAAACTAATTGCGTGTCTGAGGGGAAGCATGGAAACTCACTCCTTTCATTCTTGAAGGGGACATAGAAGAAGAGTGACTGTCAGTTTGTAGTATGATTTCAGGTCATGGGTTATTTTTATAAATCACAACATTCTGTATCTTGCTGCTACCTTGTACATAAAATGACTTTATACTGTAACCAGCAAATTGATTTTTTTTTTTTGTTTCAAATATAATACTGTAAAATACAGACACAAATTTTCCTGTGGTAATTTTAAGGTTTAATACACCAATCATTTTGAGGTAGCATGATGGAAATACTATTTTCCATTGAAATAACTTCTTATTAATGATCTGTCTTGATCCTATAGGAAAGGATTGCCAGTGGATTGATGCCTGTACATCTCAACCTTGTGCCAATGGAAGTACATGTACTGTGTCTGGAAATAAGTTCTCCTGCATCTGTCTGTCTGGCTACACTGGCCAGAAGTGCGAGATAGATGTGAATGAATGTTCCACACCAGGCCTTTGTCAACACGGTGGGACCTGTGTCAATTTGCCCGGTTCGTACCGATGCCAGTGCAAGCCAGGCTATACGGGGCATCGCTGTGAGAGCGTATACGTGCCGTGTTCCCCATCACCCTGTATGAATGGAGGAACTTGCCATCAAACAAGTGACTTCACCTTTGAGTGCAACTGTCTGCCAGGTAAATGATGCTTCTTCCAAGTGCTTGGCTTTGTAGTCTTGTCACTGCATTCCTGTCTGTGTTCTTCTGGAAACTTCTCTTGGAGTTTCTGTGTGATATTCGTGTAATGTAAGGTTGAAGGGAGAAATCTCAGCAAGGCAGGAAGCTCTCTTAGGATGTCAATTTCTGAGTGTCCTGATTTCATAATATGGATGGGAAGAAGGCTAGAAATTATAGATTTCTTTGGAAACCAGTTAGAGGCAGAGAACCAAATAGGTAAGAACGATGAGGTAGATTCAAGAAGATTAAGGTGGTATCTCCTAATGCCCATTTGGAGTGTGAAATTCCATGAACATAAACACCTACAAATACAGTTTTGTTGTCAGTAAAGGCCACAGTTAACTCCAGTGCTTGAATGAAGATGAACATGTCTTTCTCCTCAGTCTTTACCCCTAAAACATACTAGGTTCTGTTCCCTTCCATTTTCTCCTCCAGTTCTTCCAAATCGGGATGAGATACCATTTCCAACTCACCACACCCTTTTTGTCCTGTAATACCTCCAGATAAAATTATGCTTGCTTGTTTTCTGATGCTGCTAGCTGCCCTGAGTTCATCCACAGCAGGGGTGACGTGCTTGCTCAGGATCATGGGCTGTGTTGGTTTTGTGTGTCAAGCTGAGCTCCAGTCACCAAGGCACCCATCTCTACAAATGACCATATATCACCTGGTTGGTGGTCTCATCCTGTCCTGCTCTTCCCCATCCACTTGTCATACTGACCACAGGGCAGTACTAGTCGTCTTTGTATATCAGGGTGGTTTTTTTAGGCTGATATCTTTTTACTAATTCAGTCCATGGGAAACTGATTGTTTAGAAATGCTTTTGACTAGACTTCCTACTTAAGTGTATTGCAGTTTGGCACATGAATGCTTAGTGTGTGGTAATCTAGAAAAGTAAACTCTCTCCCCTTAAGCATTTCTCTGTTGTTATTTATGTGAAAGATGTAGCTGCCATATACAGTTTAGGATGAATGTAGAGTGACTGCATTCTCATGAGGATCATTTTAGAGTCACAGGGGTGTGTGGAAAGAGCATTTACAACTTTATTTGTCAAAAACATGCTCTTTCTGGAGACCTTTGTCTTGAAGTGTTTAGGTGGCCTTAAGTGTACATTGCCAACCTTAGCAAGTGTCTGCACAACAACTTTGAGTTGTCTGAGCAAGCATGTGACTTTGAAGAATTTAGGAAAGTCGATCTTAAAATAGGAGGATGTATCATCTTTATTTTTGTGTGAAAGCAACCGTTTCTAACTATGCTTGAAGAAACAGTGCTTGAACATACAGGGTCTTTGCAAATGCTGTATCTTAACTAATAGTGGCTCTTGGGGGATTTATTGCTTTTCTGCTTTCCATCTTTTTAAAATGAAATTGTAAACTAAGTATCTCCGGATTAACAGGCTTGGCCAGAAATTTAGAATTTTCTTAGTCAGATCTGTTTAGCCAGTTCAAGCAGCAGATCTCATGTGGTGAGGAGAAGTGGAGAGGAAGATGAAGTTTGAAGGACTTCATCCTGTAAAGCTGATAAGACAGTTTGCTTTCGTGGTTCTCTTACAGGGGCACGAGACTGGGTAGAAGCACATTTTCCCTTAGACAAACGTGTGGGCTGGCTAAACTATGGTCAGGAAATGGAAATGAGATTACTATAGTAACAGTTACACACCCACACTGCTCACACACGTTTTGGATTATTAACAGCTTTTTTGGACTTATTACACAACGTGTATGGTGGGGGTGAGTTAATGCGGCTTTGAGAGTCTTCACTTCTGTATTTCCTGTATTTGTTTAAGTTGGCCATGTTGTTTTGCTAGCTTGATTTCTAAAACTAGTCATTTGAAAAACAGCAAAAATAGGGAGAGGTTGGAGAAGCCAAAATGCTTACATGAAACTCTGATAGAGGCAAGGCACCCAGCCATTTCTTCAGAAATTTCGCTCTGCATGCTTCGCTAAGGATGAAGTGTTGGGAAAGGTTCTGTCTGGAAAGGAAAGGTCAACAGAAAGAGAAGAGAAGAGAAATGGTGGCCTGTCACGCCCAGGGAAGACGTGAACGAGGCCTGCTCATCTGGAAGAGACTGCCAAGGTTACGGACTAGAAATTCCTATTTAGACTGCCTCTCTGAATTGGAGCAATGCCGATGATATTGTGACTATAAATGGAATTGCTCTAGCCCTTCCTTCTGGACTGCCTTAAGAAGTTACCATTGCTCAGCATTATGGCTGTAGAGGCAGGAGGCAGTTACATCTTGAACTGCTGGAATGGTTTTTGATATGATTTTGCATCTTGTGACCTGTGAAACTGCTTTGAAGAAACTGATTGTGCCCAAGCAGCAATTTAGGCATAATTAGGCTACTCCTGGACTGGCCCTGAAATGGGTTCTTGTTTCCTGTAGATGGCTTCTTGGCTTTTGAGTGAATTTCACTTTTTTTTTTTTAAATACAGATACATGAGAATAAGAGCTTGAAATTGTGAGGAAAAACTACAACCTGGAGTTACATGTCACAGTAGCACAAGTACTGTTTATGTACAGTGTAGTCAAGCTGCTATTTTAAATTCTCAGGTTCCCATTTCACTTGTGGATTTACACAAACAAATCTTGCATTAGGTAATTCATGAAGTCATGCGTGCTAGAAGGAGTCAGCATTTGTGGCAAGTGTAAGCAAAGAGTTGTATATACTGTCAGTATTGCATCTGTATGTAAGGTAACTTTTTATTTTCTCTGTCTAGCCATAATTGTTTTTCCTCTAGGCTTCGATCTAGGTAAAAACAAGATTGTAGACAAGTCAGCATGTTAGGTCAATCATAAGAGAGTCATAGTAAAAAAACACACCACAAAACACTCCTGCGAAAGAGACTTAACCTGAAGCATTAGCAACTCCTTTAAATATAAGAGTGGGCTCGTAGTTATAAATATTTGACAAAAAAGGAGGCCATTTGGCATCTAACCTTTAATGGAATGTTAAAACAAGTCAATAGAGGAAGTTCTTAGCTGGGAAAGTGATTATTCATTGTTATCCATCAAAATAATTACCCATTAACTAAGATAAGGACCCTAGGGAATTCCAAGGGCTTGTTCAGGAAACGATCTGTCAGGCTGGAGCAGGCTGTTTATGAGAGCTGGAACACTTCCTGGGAAGAGGAAGTAACCTCACGCTGGTTTGTAGCGGAGCATCACGCTGCCCCGCGCAGTGAGCATCGCGCCGTACTGAATTTCCCGCCGTGGGGAAGACCCTGCCTGCGGGGATGTGGAGGTGAGCCGCTGCCTGCGGGGTGTGAGGTTCCGCATGGCGGCAGTCTTGGGGTACCAGACGGCGTGCGTGCCTCTCTGCTTTGGGTGAGCTGGCTCTCTTGTGTGGAATAGCCCATCTCCATGTTTATTTCAAGAAGCTGAACTGTCAGAGTGGCAACTGCTGTTGGGTACCTGATAGGTAGACTTCTTTACTAAAATGATGCAGGTCAGTTGTGGATGCTGACTCCTTCTAGCACACCTGACTTCATCAATTACCTGATACAAAATTTGGTTGTGTAAATCCACAAGTGAAATCCCGAATTTCTTGTCAGCAGGCCCTAAATCTGGCAATAAGTTGACATTTTTGTTCAGGTACAATTTCCTGTCCCCATGATTAATTGGCCTTGCAGAAAATCTGAGGTGTAATTTATAGGTTGAAATAAGGCTAAAGATTAAGATTTGGAGGGAGTTGGTTACAGTGCTCTGGAATGGGGTGGAGATTTCAGATGACATAGGAGCAAAGTTATCTGCTTGTATCCGTCTGCGTACTAGAGGAGGAACAACATGCTGTTAGCAGTGGGAACGCTTTTCCCCTTGAGGTTCTCATTCCTTAGTTTGCTGTGTTTGGAGATACGGAGCAAAAGTCAGGATATGTATTGCAAGCTGTTCTCTTGGAGGGAGAAAGCAAAGGACAACATGTTAGTCCCAGCACAGGGGGGAACCAGGAAACAGTGTCAGGTGTCCAAATACATCAAAACAGTGAACTTTTTGGCTTTCTGGAAAAGAGTCAGGTTATGTAACTGCTAAATCTGATCTTGGGATCTAGCTTAGGAAAAGCTCACGTGCCTCAGAGCAACTTGATGCTTGTTGTGCTCAAATGTAGGTGCGTTGGCCCAAACGACTGAGTCTGAAGGACCGGTTTTACCAATGAAAGCTAAGCTTCACTAGGACAGTGTTACAAATTAAGCAGTTTGCAATGTTGTAGTGTGAGTTCGTCTGAAGAGGACACACAAATCATGCCTTTACAGCTTTTTAGATGTTCTGAAACTAAGCCAAAGTTGTTCTTCAGAGTAAGACAAATTTAAAGGGAATTTGGGAGTTGGGAAGTTACCAAAAAGGAAACTTGTTTTCTTCAGCTGTGCACTCAAAATAGTGTCGTCTTCACCAATTCAACCCTTCCCGATTCCCTTTCCCTTGGAGATGTCTTTTGACTGATCACACTTGGCTGTGTGTCATTTCTCTTGAACCTTTTACTACGTAGCTTGGTTGGTTTTTTTTTTTGGTAAGCTCTTTTTTCTTTCTATTCTACTGTCACTAGTGGTATCCTCCAGCTTTTACTGTGGGATTAATGGTTTTCTACATTTGCATGAGATGCTTGAGGACCAGCTCTTAGATGGTAATATAGCTGGTTAAAATGTGAACATGTACAGTGGCTTGGTGAGGTTTTAGTGTTGGAGTGACTTCCATGCTTTATTATTACTCAAAATCATGGGGCCACTTTAAATTTGTGTGCAGTACAGTGAGATAGTTTTAAATAAATGCCTGCTGCCAGGAATTTCTTTCCTGGAAAGTAGGATAGGTCTTCATATTGTCCAAGCTGAAAGAATAGGAACTTAAACCTTTTGAGTTTATGGTTCTGCATGCATTTCCATGCTGATCACGTTGCTGGCATGAGTGCAGTCTGTGGTCAGCAGAATGATTCTCCTCAAGCTGAAAGGACACCCCGGTGTTTTACAGCTGAGCCTTTGGTCGTGCATTGTAGCTTTACGCACTTTTAAATATACTGATCTGATACTAGTTGTATTCCTTGATAGTTGTTCCTCACCACCTTTTGCCAGGAAGGTGCTGCTCTGATAATCAGGATTCAGACTAACCATGGTGTATTTCCTCTTTATTTTAATCTTGCCTACTGCCATGAAATTTGCAGCATCTGGGATGAAGGTGGGAAGGGCTTTGAAGGGAAGAGGTAATAACGCAGGTCTCTCATGTTGAGTGTTCTTCCTTGCTGATGGATGCTAATGCACTTGATGCAGCTTGACAACAGCACTCTGCTTCTGACTCTTACCTGTAGTATCAGAGAAGTTCAAGAGGTGGGAATGCATACAAACCATCTTAAGTCTCTTGAGACTAGTGGTAGTCTGGAGAAGCCACTTCAGAGCTTTACAGTCTTAGCCTCATCTGCCACACAGCATGATCTGTGTTTGACCAGATGTTGCTTAGAGGGTCTGTGTGACTTGACACAGATGTTATGGAAGCGTCTGGAACAGGGCATCAAAAGTAAAGGGGTTAAAGAATAATTTTGGATGAGAGGACTGTGTCATGTTAATATTACATTCCAAAGCAGTGAAGAGGCAGAGCTGATGTTTTAAATTAGCGTGTGTGTTCTGGAATCATTTACTTCATCTACATTAGCATGCATCCACTTGTGCTTTAATAAATAGCTCTCATCCAGCAGAAATGGCAGGTTTATTTAATGAAGCACGAAGCAAATCAGCAGGGGAAATCGAGGGGAAGATGGATTATTGACAATTCCCTTCCCTAATGTCCCCGCTTCTCCTTATTTGAAAGGAGAGGAAGATCTAGCAAGGGTATCTTGCCAGTGTGGCTACGTTTGTTAGGATTTTCATTGGGGAAGGGTGTTTGGTTTCTTCTGCTTTTCAGTCAGGGCTTAGCGTATAAGCATCGCTTGGGTGGTGGCTGATTTTTCAGTCGACTGACTTGCCTAACGCTGAAGAGGGCCAAATCAGGAATTTGGAAGCTCATTTTCAAAGCATAGAAGATCTTTCTTTGACATGGTGAAGGCATATGAACTATGTTGAGGTATTACAAAGTGAATGCCAGGCACTTTTTTTGCCATGGGGAAAAACTTGTCCTGGGTGGTGCTCTAACTGCTGCTTGATGGGCAGTGATGAGTTTACCTCATAGTAAACTAAATCTCTTGGTCTTCACTTTGTTTGCTTTGAATGACAGTGCTCATTAATCACTTAAAGAAAAAATACCCTTGTCTTTTTGGTGGTGAAAATGTATTTGGCTGTCTACCCACGGTAGTGGTGTTCTGTGTCACCTGACCTTGCGTGCTATCAGCAAAGGCATTCAATGAAGTCTCTGGTCAGCATTCTACACTGAGGTTCATCAGGATTAGGTTAACAGGGCGAGTGTTTAAGAAAGAAAGAAGGGGGGAAGCTGCCTGAAGGGTGAATTCTCTTCAATAGAGGCTGGAAGCCCACTTCACATTGCTGTGTTTCTGCTTTGTCCAGGTTTCGAGGGAAGTGTCTGTGGACACAACGTTGATGACTGCCCCAATCACAACTGCCAAAATGGAGGTATATGCGTGGATGGTGTGAACACATACAACTGCCGCTGCCCACCGCAATGGACAGGTACGTATGATGGAAAACGTTCCTGTATGGGCTGAGCACGCTTTATGGGAATGAAATGCAGGACTTCTGGCCTTCACCCAATGTACAACTCGAGTTGCATGTGGCCGAACACAGCTCACATCTGTGCCTTGTTCTGCAGTCTGGGGGGCAGATGTCAGTGGAGCTTTTAGAAGAAGATTGCTTGCATCAAAGCCAGTGCAATGCGGGCCCATTTCCCATTGCACCAGGCAGTATGAGGCTTACGTACGCATGGGTTTGGCAGACAGGTACCATGATTCCTGAGCTGCAATGCAGTGCAACTACCAGAGCTGCGCTTCTGCTTGTATGGATTACTTTGTAAGAGGATGTGTGGTTTTTTTCACAAGTACAAAGCATGGTTTTGCTGTTACAGATGTGTGCATTAACAGTGCTTTGCTGATTTATTTGGGGGTATTTTTAATCTGGGATAATGATATTCATATAGACAATAGGAATGCTGCTGAAGGACAGGGCAAATCTGAAAGAAGGCATAGGTGGGAGAAAGGGAGGGAAGAGAAGAAGCGTATGCATGGGAAGCTTATGTTTTTGCTACTATTATTTTCCTGCTATGACTGATTTTTATCTGGAGTTCTCTGACTAGCAAAGCTACTTTTGCTTCATAAATGAGTTTGCTTTACTCTGAGTCTGTAGTGGGGAAAAAGTGTGAATTTCAAGAAAATGCTAAGCATGATGTAAGGAAGCAGCTTACAGGAAATTCAGTGTCATCTTTAGTCACAAAATGTCTCCATACCTCAAAAATAAACAAATACCTCCGGTTTTGGGGTTGGTTTTTTTTGAGTCATACTAATCATTCTTAGCTGGCACACTTTTTCAGTTGAGTATAATTTTGCCCTTTTTTCAAAATCATAGGTAAAAAACCAGCCCTAAGATTGGAAAACTCGGGTATGGACTAAATTTGCATTTTTTCCTTTCATGAAGTAATTTGGGATACTTGTTTTGGAACTAAGCTTGAACTTGTTACTCAGCTTCTGAAGGACCTTTAGCACATTTTTCTCTGAATCTAGAAAATATTTTGTTTGAAACCAGAACATCTGTAGTGATTGGTAGTTCAGACAAATTTACTGTGAGGAGTTTGACTGCTAGACACCAGAGGTTTCATGTTGTTCTAGCTTTTTTTCTCAGAGAGCATCATTCTCATTATAAACTAGTTGTCATTAACTGCAAAGGAGGCTGCCAGTTAAGAACCCTCATTAACTTAAATTATATATTATTAAGTGAAGTTAAAACCACATAAGAGTGAAATGCACCACTGCTTGCATAACTCATTGAAACTAGGTGTAAATAGGAGAAAATAAGGTGTCCCCTTAACAAGCAAGTTCTATACCGCTTCTCTGTCTATACATCCTTAAAGTCTGCAGAAAGTGAAACCTCCAAAGGAAAACATGGAGAGCTTGGGTGTGGAGCTAACAGCCCTTCAGTGATCCCTAAAATCTTGCTCCACGCCATAGAAATTATAAACCTTGTTATGGCTTCTAGTGTCTGTCAGTAGTAAATCAATCTCGGGCTTATTCCTGAAGCATAGAGGATATGATGGATCATGAGTATGTACAGCCTGAGTTTATCATCTACAAGGGATTATTTTCTTTTGTAGAGGCATCGTAAACTTAGTTTTGGCTTACAGGACTTGGGTGGATGGCTGCTGTCAACTAGGGGTGACTTCTGCAACTCACCTGGAAGAGACGTTGGTGGTAACAGGTTGTGATTCTGTTTGGTTTTGTGGTAGACTGTCTCTCTCATTAACCACTGAAATTCTTTGCAATGCAGTTGTGGTGGTTCCCTCTCTGAACCTCTTATGGGCTCTGACTGACTAGCGTTGAAAAAAATCATTAGACCTGCGTTGTGGCCTAGTATTGTGCCATCTTATTCTGTGTGCGCAGTCTCTCAAGCAAACCTTGTGTGCCAGAAGGCTGCTTACCTTCTGTGGAAACCTGGAAAGAGAGAGGTACTCCCCAAGCCTTATGTTCCCATGGCTTTTTAAAGCAATTTAATGGAATGGGCTTTCTGAGAATTTCCTTTGTTTATGGTGAAGTTAAGGTTATCAGTGCAGCAGTGGTTTTAGATCATGGCTTCTTAAGGCTGTTGACTTTCTAGACTTCAAGAATCTTGTCAGTTTGGAACTAAAACTGGTCTTACTGTTTAGGAAACAGCAGCTTGGCTGTTTGAACAATGAACGTTAGAGCCTTTGGGGAGCTGAACCGGCTTGTTTAAAATGAACGGTGCCAGTTTCGGTGTTCAAACTAAAACATGAGTGACTTCAGAATGAGCTATGCACGTTCATATTGGCATGTGTGTGACACACGTAGGGCTCTCTGCATCCACAGGTTGCCTTAGTGATGGTCATTCCTCTGCAGTGTACCTGCTGATCTGGGTGTCTCTGCAGGCTGAAGGCTCATGATGGCAATGTCTGGGGCCTTCTCTGTTGCTTTGCTTGAAAGCCTGTGCAGTGAAAAGCTCTTGGCCAGCTGGCCTTTAAGAATTCATTTATTGTATCTGTGATATTCCTTTTGCCCAATAAATGTGTGTGCAAGTGATGTTCCATGAAGCCCCAAAATCCTGTCCAGCTCCACAGTGAATGCAGCCATGTGGTGCGAGCAGAGAGACTTTCTTGCAGGTCACCTGAATGCCTCTTGTTCTAATGTGGTCCTGCAGGTGAGCCCAGCAGTGCCTGCTCCATCATCTCAGTAGCGTTTTCTTAAAAGAAGCTTGTTTCTCTGAATGGACTTCACTCCCTTTCCTGCATCTTTGATTAGAGACCAAGAAGGTGCAGGATAACAGTACATGTCCAGCTTGGAGACATGAGCTGTGATGCTGAGGCAGGGCGCAAAATAGGGAAGGTAGATGGAGGACTGCTAGATTAGTTTGGAGAGAGAGATGACTTTGTTTCCAGGATTTAACTGCAGCTGATGCTGACAGGAGTAAACTACAATAAAAAATGAGTTACTCAGCAATAAGGAAATGTTGAAAAGTGCAGGTCCATTCTTTGCACAAACGTGGTTTATAACATTGTAAATCATCTCTAAGGTGAGTGAAGAGGGGAGAGCTGAGCAAACAACTCTTTCAGAGTCTCTGATAAATGCTTATAGCCCAACAGTGTGGAACTGAGAGAACCTTCCAATGAGACCTTCAGAGTAGAGGACATTGTGTGCTGCTTAAAAAAAAAAAAAAAAGCCCAAACACACGTGTTCTTAAGTAAACATCAGCCAAACTGAAAGGATGTTAAATTTTCTAAAAATACTTAGAATGTAGATGTGCTGGCTTCATAACAGTCCTGCAGTCTCTTCTTTCAAATACTTACTTGTCAAGTAGCCTTGGAGAAGTTTAAATTGGTCTGTTTGCAGATTTAGTCTTTACTTAACCTTTGTGCTGTGGATGATCTGGCATGTTTGTTGATATAGTTTGTGCTTCATGGCATAGGGGAACCAGGCCCATTCCTTGCTAGAAAAATCAAGAAGCTGTACTACATCTGATAAAGAATAGTTTTGTGTAAAGTAATATTGAAGCATCCTTTACTGAAACAGAATCTGTCCCAATTCCTTTTGGTAACCATCTGCCTCTTATAATTCACTGACAGGTGGTAGGCTGGACTACATAACTATGCATTTTTTTAAAAATATTTTTTCTGCCTGCTATTAGAATCTAGCTTTTGAGACTGTTTGCTTTTGGTCTAATTTCCTACTCCTCAAACAGCTCACTGCCTTTTTTTTGTTGTTGAAGTGCATGCCTTCTTTCTCATTTTGCAGCTTTTTCCGGAAAGATAAAATCTTGCCTTTCAGAAACAATGACTAGAAATTCCTGCTGTCACTAATGTTTTTGTCACCTTCAAAGTTCTCGTATTTCGTATGGTTATAATGATTGTCAACCTCATAAATTTGTAACTGGCAAGACAATCTTGGATGTGTTTTGGTGAAGCTGCCCCAGATCTTTCCTGTTGCTGAATGTTAACTGATTTTTTTGTTTGTTTGTTTAAGGATGACTTTATCTTGTCCCAGGCTAAATCCTTTGTCAGAACCAGTGTTGTTTGGGTCCTTTCAAGGCGCTATGTTGCGGATGTGTAATGAAGCTCACCTTTTCTTGGAAATAAATCGGGATGCTTTTGTGAAAGGCTGAAGTCTGTTCCTCTGTGCATGGCAAGTCAGAGAATTTGGTGTGTTTTAAGTGTGATTTGAGTCAGGATTAGCCAAAAATCCTGGCTGATGTCTGTGCCATGTGAAGACTTTGCAGCAGTTAAACCAGGCTGATGGGCTCACTGCGATCTGAGGAGGAAGGTGTCTTCACCTTCTCTCCCTGCTCCCAGCCACCCTCCCCAGTCCGCTGAGCAGGCTCTGGTATTTGTTGGAGTATGCCACTTTAACTCACTAATCTAGTAAAAAATCCTGTCCAGCTGCTTCCCCCCCGCCTTGTCTGGGATCAGGAATTAAAATTCACAGAGCGGTCTCATGGGTGAGGGGATGCCGAGGAAGTGATGGCAGTCCAGGGCTGTAAAGTCGTGTGGACGGTTGGGGTGTCCTTGCAGAGGACACGGTGAAATCATCTGAGGATTTAAAGGGCTGGTCAGTTGTTCCAGGCTACAATTCATATGAAGAAACAAGGCTTTGTTTAAAATGCACCTGTTTACTCTGTTGATCTAACCTCTGCAGCTTTGTGTCAAGAAAGATGACTCGAGAATTTGAGTACTGAAGTGATTAACAATATAAAATGCTTTAAATGCTTTTGTTTTTCTTGGCTGAGAAGGACTCCTACTTCGCTATGGAAAACTTGCAGTGTTTCATGAATCTGTATTTGGCCCAAATCACCTTTCAGGAAAGGTGCACAAGCAGAGATTAAGATTTGTATCCTTCAATGAGTTAAGTGCTTTGCATATTTTGCTCCAGAAGGGCTGGATCAGGAGTTGTGGGATGAGTCTCTGGGTTTGGAGGGGACACTGTGTCCATGCTCAAGCGGGCTTTGGAAGATCTATATTATGCTGTTTCAGTTGCAGGCTTGGCCTGCTTGCCTCCCTTCATTATTTCTACCCCTGTGGCTGGGAAGGCGAGACTCCCATGGCAGTCGTATTTATTTAGGCTTTGTTTTCCTCTGAAAAGGGGGCTCCAGTGAACTGTATATTTTAAAATCTAGGAGACCTCTGTCTCAGGGGAAGCACAGTGTGCTAACAGCTGACTCCACCAAATAAACTCCAGCATTGGGAGCGAGCTTAAGAAGCAAATGTTTGTCTTGAGCAGAAAAGCTCTTCAGGCAGCAGTGCTATGCTTTTTAATTAAAATAGCTGTTAGCTTGGTCATATGCTCTTAAACACTAGCACAAGGGTTACTTTTTCTGCAGAGCTTTAGGCAGGAATTTTCAAAGAGGGGGAGTTAAGGGTTCGATTCCTATTTAATTAGAGTAATATTTGCTCCCTAGCTTGGTTTTCTTTGAAAATCCCAGCCTTAAACTCTGGGCAGACGTGACTTTTCTTTGTTAAGAAGGGAGGATAAACATCAAAAGGCTAATGTTTAACATTTTAATGTAAGATTGTATGCTCTGGCATTTTGTTTTTTAAAACTTTCTTTGCCAAATACAACTTTCCTTAGCTTCTGTATCCACAAAGTATACAGTAACAAGTCATGCTAACTTAGCATTCAAAAAGTACTGCCTTGCTGGAGGACTTAGAGGCTTGAAATGTGGAGGAACTAACTGACACTAAATGACAAGGATCACGTTGAAGATGCCGGTCTCCTAAATGACAGAATATACATTCTTGCTACTTTCTATAGAGTATTTATTGCCTGCCAGAGAGCATTGTCAAAGTTGCACTCTTTTCTAATTCTGGTTGGCATGCATGTACATAACGTGCCAAGAGCAATCCTTACTTTTGTATTAACACAGGGAGGCTGGGTCAGACTCCCGCAAGAAGTGCAGTCATCTTCCTCGGTGGTGTAGCAATGGTCAACTTTCTGGTGCCTTTCCAAACTTTATTAAAAAGCATAGTGGCTGCTTTGGTACTGGCTGAGATCCATCTACACCAAACTTGACAAGTTGGCTGGTGATTTGCTGTCACTACTGTAGTATCTCCAAGAGACAGCTCTCTGAAAGAGGCCAAGAGGGATTATGATTCTTTTTCTTCCTTCATGTTTGAACTGGCAGATACAAAAGGGAGCAGGGAGCACGTGGCAGCCTCCAGAGCTGGCAGCTCCAAGTTTGAGTGGGCAAATGAGTTGAAGCATTGGACATAAACAAACTTTATCCTGGATGTTATTTGTTTCTCTTGTGATACTCCATTCCAGTGTTGTGCAGAGCAGATTGATTTCAGAGGCATTAAAAGTTACACCATTCGTCAGTACCGTATCCAGTATGGATTCTGGAACACCTACGACACAACCTCCCGTTTGTTTTGTGCTGCTTTCCATTTCCCAACAGCAAGCCTTGGTTAGGAGGTAGCTGTAATAAAACACCTGAGGTGTTAACAGCTGAACTGATCCGATGACAGAATGACAGCATCCGATTTAGACCACAGCACTGCCTCTTCTCTTGCACCTTTGGTGATTTTCCAGGCTGGGAAATACTCTTTGCCATCAGATGTGCCAAATAATCTGTTGTGGAGCCATCTTTAAGTTTTCAGTACATCTTGCGTGTGTTTGGCACTAAAACAAAATAGGCTAGACCGCTCTGGTGAGACTGGGCTGGTGGATGTGCGCCGTGAGACCAGGCTGATAGATAGCAGTTGTTTTATCTGCAGCTGACTTGTTTCTGGCAGTTTCTGTCCCTTCCCTTGCACTTAGAATGAAGTGATTTGTCTTTGGATAATTACTAAAGATGCGTTGCTGAGATAGCTTGAGAATATGAAGCTTTTATTGTAAGGTTTGGCTCCAACTGCTACATTTTTGCCTTGCAGATCTTTTCACTTGTTAGGTATTTTCCAAGAAGAGGTAAAGAGAAGGGCAAAATGGAGAGTAGCTTGGTGATGTGTATTTCCTTTTGGTTAGTCCTCTATCCTGCTGCTGTGCCGAGTTATTTCATCTGCCACTGCCATAGTAAGCTAGTCTCATTGTGCATCCCTAGTAAATTTTAATGAATCTTGTTCTGTTCATTTGTATTACTGCCCCTGAAGAGCTCTGTCAGGACTGCCCTCTCTACCCAGTAGTCTGAGGGGAGTGATTTAGGGCAGTATTTAATGGATCAGGGCGTGCGTAAGTCTCTTAAAGCCCAGAGTTTTGTATTTGGGGGTTGTAAAATCCCTTGTAAAAGCCCATTAGTTCCACTACATGCTTCCCAGTGTGGTTATGAAATTAAACTCTTTTCTCCACCATATTAGCCTAAAATAAACACAGATGTTTACTCTCCTTGCTACGATTGTAGATTCATCCTCAGTAGTTCAAATTGTATATTAAGCTCTTAAATTTTATGATATATTGGGTGGCATTTGACATTGCCCACGATACAGTAGATCTATTAAAAATAAAACCAAAAACCTAACACCTGAGGTTTGGGAATGGCTGCTGCTGCTTTGCTGCCTTGTAGTTCTGTATGTCAAATGGAGAAAGATGCTGTGAAATCCTGGGAAAGGACCACATTTTTGAGAGCTGTGATGCCTCTCAGTCCCTTGGAAAGCTCCTGCGAGGGAAAAACTACTTAGCTTCAGTCTTTTTTTCAGGGGAAACCACTGTAATACTTAAGCAGGGAACACCTTTACTAAACACTCATGCAACTGGGGGCATTTTTTTGCAAATGTAAACAGTGTTGTCCTTTGAATTCTGTGTGTGCCTGAAGCCATCCTTGGAGCTGAAAGCAGCAGTCATATTCATCAGATTGCCTGCAGGGAGCCGTGGAGATGGCTTTGTCAAAGGATCTGGAATTTGGATGTGATCTGGACATCACACCAGAGATCCCTTTCTCTCAGCGTTACCTGTATATTGCTCTGGACCTTCTTGTCTGCATAAAGGTGCTGCATCTTTCAGAGAAGTTTGAAGTTCTTTGCTTTGAGAAACCTTGTGTTGGTAAAGCAAATTATATAAATGATCAAATATTTTCTTTTGTATGCTTTGCCACACACTGTATCTTCCCTGCAATAACTGTTGTACTATACTACTTATCTGTCCCTTTGGGTTACAATTGCTTTGTAAGTCTCTTATGAAATTCTTCTCCCCATCGGTCAGTTGGACTCTGAACTCTACCCCTTTTCACTGTCTGTATTCGGAGGTGGTGGCTTCAATACTGCAAAATGTATTCCAGACTGAGGCTATGCCATTGCTATTACACAACTGTTTGCATTAGTTCTTCTTCCTTGTAGTCAAATGTCTTGTCAGCAATGTTTGTCTTGTTGATTAAAGCTGTGATTGAGCAGAGGTCTCCACTGAACTCTTCCAGGCAAGCTGAAGTCTTTACTCAAGGAGTGCCTAACCAAAACCTTCTCCAGCAAGTCTGTTTGCCTTTTCTATTTTATTTGGCATTTGTGCATCAGGCCATGTCTGCTGTTGCACTGCCCAGCAACCTCGCTTGGTTGAATCTGTCTGAAATTCCCTGGCTTCCTCTTGGATAGTATAAGTATTGTTTTGTTAAAGATACCACTGCCTACTGTTCATCTCCTTCCAGACCATTAATTAAATGCTCCAGTACCTGGATGTATTCATTAATTGTAACTTAGTTTTTTCAAGGACTATGGATAATTCTGTGAGTTAAAGATTAATTGAATGGTTTTACAAATATGCAACTCAAAAACATGGGGAGCTAAAGTATTTTTCATAAACACCATATTACTAAAAGGCTTGATAGTTCCATGCAGTTTTTCCTTACTTTTCCATTTGCTGAGGAGACTCACACAGCAAGTTGAGGAAGCTGAGCTTTGACCTGACACATGCTTTGGGTTACACAGTCAATGCCGACGTTTTCCTTGTGTTACAAGGAAGAACTGGACAGAGAAATGTCCTTCCTCACCCAGATGTGGTCTGCCAGCTGGGATTCTCAATATACACACGGCTGGTTAGAGAGGGGAAGAAACTGCGTGATCCCTGGTGGTGTGGCACTGCTAACCTTCTGCCACAATTAGATTCGGTCATTTATACAAATACTGTTTCTTATCTCTTACCCTGTTCTTGAGTCTCAATAAGATGCTGTTCACCTTCTCACTTAGTAGTCCTTTCAAACTTGGAGGGAAAAAATTTAAACAGTTCTAATGAGCCATGCTTTCCTTTGCTACACTTGATTGTGTTTAAAAACCGTACAATAATCTTTGAAATACTTAGTGAATTAAATTACTCCTTCAGAGGACTTCTGTCTAAATCTGGCTTATCGCTTCCCAGATAGCCCTTTCAAGAGAGCTACTGAGCTCTTCCCTATGTACTGGAGTGCTAGTCTGAGATAAGTGACAAACTTCTGGTGAGGTACTGAGAGGATGGGGGTGTAAGAACTTCTTGAAACCTGATGTTTCTCTTCCAGCGAGTCTCTTAGGACCTTGAGGACCAGTTTGTGATTCTCACTGAATTATCTTTCCCTTCCAGCATCACTAAACTTTTAAGGTATTCTGACTTCCAGTTCAGTCTGAGTCTAGTACTGTGGTGATGGTGATTTTTCAGAAAAATGGGTGTTGCTATCTCCTCCCAGCTCAGTTTTCAAGAAACTGATATTTTTCAAGGTATTTGCATCCTTGGTCCTACTAAATGTTTTTAGTGCTTAAATTGCATGTGAGATCTCCTCTCTGTAGCTTTGGCCTCTGGTACTCCAGCTGTGCATCAGCAGTCTTTCCTGCTGGAGAGCTGCTAACAAGGCCAAGAAAACTCTCTTTTTTGGAAAGTCTGCTGTGCCAAAGGCAAAGACCTCTGAACTGACTGGAGGTCCTGCTGTAGGATCTGTAGGATCAGTCCAGTTTCCTGTCTTGGAACTGGGATTTATGCAAAGACCATGTGGTTTGGTAGGGTCAGCTATTGGAGGCATCTGTTGTTGCTTCCCAGGGTGACTGGTTTGGTTTCTTGTGCAGGCTAATGCTCTACTCTTTCAGTGTAGGACACCGCATAGAATGAGTGCAATCTGCCTTACCTTTGTAAATCAGACTTTATTATTTATTTATTTAACATAAAGAGCTCTAAGAGAAGGGACGGGCTGTTTCTCATCAGTGAAATCTGGTACAGTTACTTGAGGGGCCTTGAACCAGTGCGTCCTGTGTCTGCCTAAAGAGAAGCTCCCGGAGTTCCTGTCTGGTTCCCGCTGGTCTAGAAAATGGGAGCAATCAGAGCAGCAAACATGTCTGCCTTATTCCATATGGCTTTTCTGAGGGGAAATAAGCAGGAAGTAACTTAGTTTCATAGCGGGCAAAAAAGGGCTAAGAGTTGAAGGCTGTTCCGTTTTTCTACTTCTAGTTTTCAATTTTGAAATACCACATGGACTAGCTGTTTACTTTGTACAAGGTCACTTAGAACCTGACTAGGCATTTTGCTGATTTCCCAGGCTCTGCAAATATCAAGGTCAGGTTAGGCTTTTATTAGCTTCTTGGAGTAATTTGTGTTTCCTTTCTTGTTGTCTTTTGTATGTATGTTTCTACATTTCCATTAAAATATTGTACAGTTAGTGTATTTGCGCTTGCCTATACTTACCATGTTTCTTTCAGAAATGTAACTGAAACTACCATGAGCACAAGAAAAGAAATACCTACAGAAACTTCCAGCTAAATGAATTAATGTTTAGCTTCAGTGGTTGTGGCATTCAGAAGCACTAGGGTTGTGAATATGTTTATTACAGTGTACAATTCATAACAGTTTGCCCTTGAAAGTTGAATTAAAATTCTGTGGATGAAAGACTTGATTCTTCCTAAAACTCTTAAGCAGAAAACAGGCTTACCGAGTACATGGCTACAAATAAGTGTACTTGGTTCAGTACAATTGAGTCAAAGCAACATCCCTTAAGGAAACTGTTTCAGAGGTCTTTTGTCTCATTTGATTTAAATCTACCTCACTAACCTGGCAAAAACAAGTCTTGCGCAGAATATTCTTTGAGAAGTTTTAGAATTAAATCCTGGTTTATGTCAGACACTGAAAGAGACTTCTGTCTCTGCTGTGAAAAAGTCATTCAGGAAACTCCCAGGACAGACAGTACATCAAAGACGTAGGTCACTAACACCACAAGCATCGAGTCTTTTCTTTGCAGCACCTGCCCAAAATATTAATCTATTTCTCTCATTTGCACAAGGAGTTGAAGTCTCTACTGAGGGTAGACCAGGCCCTTCGGGAGAATGAGAGGTTGTGGCCATCCTGCAGTCCCACTAAGAATGCTGCTTTGAAGGAAGGGCAGTCTTGAAAGCCATTTACAAATGTCTGTGCTGGTTTCGGGGGGGGGAACAAACAAACCACAAAACAAACAGCAACAACAAAACAAAAAAAAACCTTCCAAAAAAGTGTGTTGAAGAATTACAATATTGACCATTAATCCCATGTTGTTGACACCGAAAGATTAAAAAAAACATGTAAGCAACCATAGGGTGTCTAAAAAGAAAAAAAACAAAACCCACCAAACCAAAAAACCCCAAACCACCCCACCTGAAACCCCCTTTATTTCTCTCTGTTGAAGACTTTGGGCTACAGAGTGCATTTCCAAGCCACTCAAGCTCCACTTGAACAATAAGGGCTCAAGCATTTTTCAGTGAACTTGAAATTGCTTTGCCTTCTTACCAATTTACCAGATCCAGTTAAGACATGTCAGTGCTTTGGACTTTAGTCTGGGATTTTTAGTCGTTAAAAACATAGTTCCAAAATCTTTCAAAAACTGTTACACCTATATTGCCTGCTGGTGATGAGACTGAGTACTTTTTAATGTAGTTAGATTGATATGCTCTGCTTGCCTGATGTTGCTTTTGATTCATATGTTTTTGCCCAGAAGTTATTTGAGTCTGGATTTCAATTATAACTTCAATAAAGAACAAGTTTTTTTCATTAAAATACTCAATAGTAAAATGCAATAGTTAATTGCTCATTTACGCCCCTTATATACTGAGTTGAATTTCCTTTGTTTTTAAAACAAACTGCATTAAGATGGAGCTGTGTTTGATTCGTATTCATAATTAAACACAAATATGATTGTGATCTGGCAGCTGCAAAAGGAGCATTAGAAATCTGAGAAGCTAAGTGAAGATCAAACTTAAGGACCTCAGACATGGTATCTTCTGGAAATATGGTTGAATTGCTTGAAGAACTTTAAACTCTGCTTTATTCTTCTCTTATGGAGACATTGATGTACCTTTTAAAAGTTTGTTTTAGTTTGGGGCTGCAGAAATACGGAATAGCCTGAGACCCAGGGTTACTGCAAGCACATCAGTGATGTCACTTGGTACTGTCCTTTCTAGAAGTGGAGAAAAATGCTAGGAAAAAAAAAGTCCTGAAGTGCTGATATTACTAGTGACACTTGAAATGGGAAGTTAAAAACAAACCCAGAGAGTTTATATGAGGGAGTAGTTTGCCCATCTTTGCTTAAAAAAAAAAATCCAACAAAGCAACAAACCACCAGTGTGTGCGTACACACCCCCAATCCACAAAAAAACTCTCCACAAAAATGTATTTCGGGAGTTCTATGCAGCCAATCACAAGGCAAGTGATTCCGAGAGAGGCATAACGATCTGGAGTGGTGTGGCAGCTTCGGCGCTGAAAGCTGTTCACGCTTTAGTGATCCCGAGTTTAAATTGGCTGCAGTCAAAAGGAGGATGTAAACGCTGCAAGGACACTTCTGCAAAACGATTGCGCTACGGCTGAGTGTTCGTCAGAGAGTACGTTCTTTGATCTGAGTTGGGCCCCCTCCAAGAAAAGAAGGAAAATCACTTTTATAATAAGCAAATAACGTCTTGATTATTTATTTTTTTTTTTTTAAAGGAAGTCAGTTGTGTTGAGTTGCGAGATACGCACGACTACTAGGAACCAGTCTGAGATAACTGCCTGTTTTCAGTTTGGTTACTGATAAGCTAATATCAAAAGCTAATGAACAAACGACTTCTATTATGACAAATGCATGGTTTTGTTTTTTCATAATGTAGAGAGCTATTTGTTGCGGATAACAGTATGAAGTGTTAGATTTCCCCCCAACTGTTTCACTAAGTAAACTGGGAAGCGAGGATTAATTCTGAAAACTCTTGTGATTGCTATTACTGTTACAATTTTACTATGTTTTTTCAAGTGATAAAATCCTTGTTTTGAAGTAGTCCTGCTGGAGGAAGGAATACATGCACAGAGCAAAGTCAGTTGTGCAACTTTTTTTTCTTTTTTTAATAATTTTATTCTTTGACACTAAGGGAAAAAAATCCAGAGCTCTTAGGACCAAAGGCTAAGATTTATTTAAGTACTTTGAAAACAAAAGGAATCGTGGTTTGATTATAGTAGATGGAGATGGTTAAGACAGAACATTTTTACATTCCTGCCAACAGTAAATGTTTCAGTTCTGTGTGTTGGAGGAGGATGTGTGTGTTCACTTGCATCATCATTTCTGGGCCATTAATAAACAAGGTGACTGTTAAGCAACATCTAATAAGTATTTGTAAATTGCCAAACCTTAATAAGCTGGAGCCTAGGCAAATCGGCAGGGAAGATCTGTGGCCTGGTCTTGAATTTCTTATTCTTGGAATATGGGGGGAATTCCAGGCAAATGTAAGTGTGCAGCTGGTACAGTAGCTGGAGATTACAAATGGGAGGATCTTGGTAGTAGCAACTTAAGAGTCTTGACCCAAATAATGGAAAACTGCTTCAAGCTAGTGAGGGAGGTGATGTTGTCAGCTGGAGAGGGAGTGAAAAAAAGGTCACATCGAACAAACCTAATCTTATTCTCTGATAAAGGGCAGTCTTTTGGTGCTCCGTACATCATATCAACGTTTTAGGAAGGGTAGTAAAAGCAACTTATAAGGAAGTGTTAAAAAAAAAAAAAAGGCAAGCTTTCAGTGCTAAAGAATTCTTCACGTAACAGAAAGGGGAGAAATAGTTTTTCAAAAAGAAGATTGTGGAATGTGACAGGTACTATGTGGCAGCACATGTGCGCCCATGTGCCAGCCTGGGAAGAAATTAGCTGGTGCTTAGCCATTAGGTTTTATCTGTTAAAGAAACTGAAAATAAGAATGAACGACTTGAAACTTAAGCTAAACAATTTCAGGTTAAAAGTAAACCATGCACCTTTAATTGGGAAGATGAGTAAGTGTTGAAACAAAATATTGATGCAAGTGGTAGGTTCTCCAGATTTTGACCTCAAAGCAAGGTGGATTTGGTTAAAGAAATACTTTAGTAAATGTGAATTGCAGAGCTTCTTGTAGATGTGACTGAAATTCAGTATCCTGTGAAAATTATTTCATGCTTAAAGGTCCAGTGGTCCTTTTCCTTAAAACTCCCTGAAACAGTATAATTTTTTTTTCCTCCAATATCTCCGGTCACTAAAGCATTTTATAAGAGTATTTGTTTTGTCTCTGAAAAAAAAAAAGCAACCCACCAAGAAAACACCAACTATTTGTGGTTGTCTGTGGAAATACCTGGGGGAAGGAAAATGAGTATTTTAGGTTAGAAGAGTCTCAAGAACTCTATTCTTCCTCATTAAGTAATATTCATTGCATAATTATATAGGAAAGAATTAAGTTCTCCTGACAAGAGTTACTTTTCTGCTGGCCTGTTGACACTGCTATGGCCAAGATTTTCTTGTGAGGCCATCTTCTCTCTTCTTCGTCCCTCTGGCTGCTCTGCAGGCTGGCCTTCATTCTTTCTGCTTCTCGCATCCTTGCAGATGTATCGTCACGTACTTTAGGCTGCCTGCTGGCTTTCATGCTGTGCCTTTTTGAAGTTATTTGCAGTTCAGCTCCTACTTTGGGGTCATTTAGGGATGCTAGTTGTCTTTGCCTAATTTGACCACAGTGGTGTTGGAAGTTCTTGGGCTCAGATGTCCTAGAAATAAGAAGCGTCAATTAAGTTGGAGTACAGTGTTTCCCTGGGTTATGTTGTCTGTGCAAGAATCTTCTTGTGTCTGAACTTTTATTAAACTTGTTCCGTTCTGTGCATCAGGCCAATTTTGCACTGAAGACGTTGATGAGTGTCAGCTCCAGCCTAACGCTTGCCAGAACGGAGGTACCTGCACCAACCACAATGGAGGCTATGCCTGTGTCTGTGTCAATGGTTGGAGTGGGGACGACTGCAGCAAGAACATTGATGATTGCTTCACTGCCTCCTGTGCTAATGGATCTACTTGCATTGATCGAGTGGCTTCTTTTTCATGCATTTGCCCAGAAGGAAAGGCAGGTAAGGACAGAAAACTTGCATAGGTCTCGCGCTCAATAGAAGATACTTCCTGAAGTTCATGCAATTGCTTAAAGTGGTGTGTTTATTTTACACACTTTGTGACTAAACCAAGAAGAACAAAAGGAAACGTGTGCTGTCCATGAGCAAAGACCTTTTAAACCTCTGTAGCCTGGGACAAAGAAGTATTTGTATTAGGCTGGAAGACAAACTTACTAGAGTTTAGACTGCAGAGAAAGCAGGTCTTTTTCTAGTGCTTAGCAGGGCCTGTATTTGCGTGAGAAGTTATACATGAGGGTGATTTGCTCTGTGGCACTTAGGATAATTGTACTTAAAAGTTTAGAAGGCAAATTTAGATACTTTTACGTAAATGAGGATGCTCTTACTGGCATAGTGGAAAATTTGCTGGAGTAGGGTAGGTAAAAATGTGAAGGTCTCCTAACTACTACCTGGAAATACAAGTGATCAGGATATCTGAAATAAGAAAGTGAGCTTCATGTGCACCTGTGTTTTCAGCTGTCAGGAAAATCATCATGCTGGTTAGAGAGCGAGCTAGTCAACTGCTCCAAGGAGGGGATTTTGTTAATGGTAAGCCTTTGTACCACTCCAGAAGTCCTGGAGACACCTCTGAAGTCACAGGATCTATATTTACATATAATGTTCTATAAGCGTGTAGTAGACTACCACAGGGATTTCATGGGTTGAAGCCTATAAGAAATTGTTTGAGCTTTTGGCCGTGGAAGTCTTTATTTGAAATATCAGGATGGAGGATTTGATTGTGTGACGTACAGTCTGACTGCTATGTCTCACTTTTTTGAACGAACTCTTGTACGCTTCCCTAGGTCTTCTGTGCCACTTGGATGATGCATGCGTTAGCAATCCATGCCAGAAGGGTGCTCTGTGTGATACCAATCCTGTGAATGGACATTACATCTGCACCTGTCCTCAAGGCCATAAGGGAGCGGACTGCACTGAGGACGTGGATGAATGTGCAATGGGTGAGTTTCTATTTGCGAGTACGCGAACAGGGAGCTGGGTCGTTTTGCTTTATGAACGGGGCAGGAATACACATCTTGTCACAGCTTCTCAACATAAGTACGACTCCTGTCCTGCTCTCCCCTTTCTGTTTCAGTGTCTTTAGATGAGTTTTGAATCATGTGGGAGACTTGGGTCAAAGGGCTGAGTCAGAATAGCTGTCCGTGTTTGAACTGTCTGCCTTTGGAATATGGAAAGCGGCAAGATGCTTAATCATTCTTCACTGTGCAGGAAGGCTTTAGCATTGTGCGAGGAGTGCACACAAACAGATGTGGTAATTAAGCTGACCCTTAGAACTGTAGTGTACAATGAAAGTACCGCAGTTTGTGTGGGAGTTGTAGCAGCTCCTGCCTTGGTGGAAATACATCAAGGCTGTTTGACAGCCAGAATATGGCTGGATCTTTTGAGTGCCTCCTGAGACTGGTGACCACGTGGGCTTTTAAAGCTGTAGTTCTCTGATATCATGCTGTTGTGTTGGTTTCGGGGTTAGCTGGACTCTCACAGACTTGGTTATAGTTTTGTGAGTTTGTGCTTCTAGAGTGTAACACATGAAGGTAATACCTAACCAGCACTTGTGGAAGTATTGGAAAGAAGCGCTTCTTTGAATTTCATTCTTCAGTCTGCCTTGGACAAGAGTGCCATTCCTTTTTGAAAACACATGAAAGACTAGTTTTGTTGTTTTGTGGCTGTGGTGGCATCTTGTCAGCCTCAGGAGTGAAGTAAACGTAAAAGATGATCTAAAGATAAGACCTTGAAAGCATCATTAATTCTCTTAATTCCTGCCACTTCATACTCTCATCTTAAGAACCGTCATTAGTAATATGGACCAGAGTTGCTCCTTTAGTCCATTGGTAATGACAGCAATCTTTCTTTTTGCCTCTCACAGAGGCGAGTAACTGCCACATGTTTTCTTCAATCACAGTAGCCTTTCCCCAGAAGGATGAACAGTCTTTTCCCAGTATTACTTGCCAGAAGGGAATGACCACTGGAAAAGACCATGATTAATAAAGAATGCTGTGGCTTTCCTGCTCCAAGGACAGGTTTTGACACACACATATATATTTTTCTTGCAGCAAACAGCAATCCATGTGAACACGCTGGGAAATGCGTAAACACAGAAGGCTCTTTCCACTGTGAGTGTTTGAAGGGCTACACAGGACCACGCTGTGAAATGGACATCAATGAATGCCATTCGAATCCGTGCCAAAATGATGCCACCTGCCTGGATAAAATCGGAGGATTCACGTGTCTCTGCATGCCAGGTGAGGGGAGTTTCTGACAAAGACGGGGTTTCCAGCAAAGGAAAAATTCAGAAGGCAAAGCGCTGGGAGGGTTGCCAGCTCTGCTGAGGTGGAACACAAAATTGCAAAGGGGTGAGGCTGAATGAAACGGTGAGAGCGAGCTTGCTGCGGTGGCACCAACCAGGAGGGTTTGGCATTTGTGGGGGGGAGGGAGAAAGCAATTAGAGGACTGAGAAAGAGACCAATCTTTATGTCAGCAAAGGAAGTTAGCAGTCTGAGCTGGAGTGTATGTTAACATGTTTGTTACTATACCTGCTAAAGTGCATGTGCGGAAACTTATGTTTGTGAAAGCAAAGCAGGTGCAAACTTTAAAAGAGTGACTGAATTTTGAGGTATCTATGTGACCGTTCTGGATAATAGTGTTTGGGTTTTTTTCTCTGCTCAAAATACCCCAAATGATGCCAGCTCCCGTTTACCTGAGGAAATAACTGTTAAAAAGTTACTTGATTGAAATTTTGCTTGTAAAATTTATATGTCCAGCATACCAATGACCTATGTAGTCAGCTATTTTGCTTTCTGATAGGAAGTGGTAAAAAAGAAAAGGGTGCAAGTTGCCAGTTGTGCAGTCTTATAAAATATAATGAAAGAATTGTGACCCCTGCAGGTGATCAGTTTATACCATGAAAACTAGAATGAGTTTTTATTAATATCTAATTTGTTTTGAGAGATGGAACTCTAGTCCCAAGTATTTCACCCTTCTTAAAGTTTTTTTTTCACTGTCATTAGCTAAAAAGCCTTGAGCTAAAGTTATCTGCTGTGTTTGTTTCTTTACCCTTCACCTTATATTGGTGCATACCTAAATATACTGGTATTTTCCAAAGTGTTAAGACATAACCCCTTCTCATCAAGTGGAAGAAAACATTAGATGTGAATTCAGCAGAAACTTCTCCTGTTACGGCTGATTAAGTGAGCATGTTCAGCAATGGTGAAAAAGACACATTCAACATCCCTTTGTATATTCTTTCCTTGTAGGTTCTGTACAAACTGCAAACTTACAATCAAACTAGGCTTAGACTTTCAGCGCTGGTATAAGAGGCAGTTAAACTTTCAAGGGCGCTCTCTAAGGCCTTCAGTCACCTCTTACTTATTTTTTTTAAAAAAAAACAGGTTTTAAAGGTGTTCACTGTGAAGAGGATATTGATGAGTGTCTAAGTAATCCCTGTGTGAACAATGGAGAGTGTCTTGATAAAGTCAACCGCTTCCTCTGTGTCTGTCCTCCTGGTAAGTACTTATTTCTGGAAGCTTTTCCTGCTTCACCTTACCAAGAACTGCATAGATAACCAGTGAGAGATTGCGGGTGGTATGCTTCTTGTGAGTTTCTGTTGTGTTAGTGTGGCATCTGTTTGAATGAGTGAGCTGCAATAGCTGGTAAATGAGAATAGACGTGTTGGTTGCAGTAGGATTGTGCCTGTAACTGAATATAAGTGTTGAGAAACATAAAGGGTAGTTGGCAGCACGAACTTCTGTTATTGTGTATATCATAGCGAGATATAGAGTAATTCTAAATACGTTTTAAAAATCAGACCCTCTGCATGCTTTTTGTCTTTTTCTTGGGTTTTTAAGCAGAAGCCATTTTTGCATCAGTATAGTTTGTTGCTTGCATGAGGAGGGAGGTGGATTGGGTCTCCACTTCAGAAAAGAATGATAATGCTGAGTTGAGGGATCAATGTTAGCTATAGGGTAAACATCATTTGTTTTCCTGATGGCTTACAAAAATTTGAGTTCAGAATATACTTGACAAAAGCCTGCTCTGCATCCCTTCTTATTGACTAGTGGTGTTCTGGCTCCTCCTTTGGTTCCTTCCTCCAAGAAACATTCCTGGAGTTTTTTATTTTTTTCTTGAAGTGTCTAAGGATCTGCATCATCTGACATGATAGTTCGTTAACTATTTCAAGAAGTGTATTGAAAGATACAGTGCTGTATTGCACCACGTTCCACACTGCTATAGTAATTCTAGTCTGAAGGCTCTAGTGATATATACATTACTGTTTTGTTTTAAGTTACTTGCTTTGATTACTTTAAAGTTTTTATTGGTGGCCTCTCAGTTTTATAGACAGGCATACTGCCCAGTGGTGGACGCCACTGCTCCATCTGCTTTATTTCTGTCTGACTTGGCCATCTCAGTTTTCAAGCTGAGGCTCCTTTGACCTGGAGGATAGAAACTATGTTTTGGCTGGTGGTTTGGAGTAGGAACCAATCCACCCAGGGTGTGGTGTGTGTGCTTAATGATGCAATTGAGTTTAGATTTACTGTGCTTGTATTTGGGTGGCTTTAACAATTTGCTAATAAATATTCCTGACAGTGCAGCTGTTTAGATTAAGTACTTCAATTTACTTCTGGATTTTCATCTTTTTTTCTGCCTTTCAGGATTCAGTGGTGCCGTGTGTCAGATTGATATAGATGACTGCTCCAGCACGCCGTGTCTCAATGGCGCCAAATGTATCGACCATCCCAATGGCTATGAGTGCCAGTGCGCCACAGGTTAGTCTTGTGTTCAGAGCCCTTGGACTGGAGATCGCATGTAACCTGAATACATAAAGGGGTGGTCAAAGAAGTGTCAGCATCCTTTCTTTCTTTCTCTGAAATACTGCTTGTTTGTTGCGAAGCTTTGTCTACTCCTTTGCGGCAGAGAATAGCATTTAAGTACAGAAAGCCCTTCAGTTGTGACAGCAGTAAGTTCACAATCGATGGGAGTTCTGGCCTCCCTCTTTCAGCCCCATCTCTTGCTTCCCAGAAGGCAACAGCTTCTTCTGTATTGACTATGGAGGCCATGAGTGGAAAAACTGCGGTGTGATGCCTTTCACATGTGCCTTACCTTTCTTTCTTCCAAGTCGGATTATATAGTGTACAGTTGAAGAACGAGAGATGAAAAGAGCAATAGTACTGTGTATTCTGATTTCTGTTGCGTCGGGCTATTTTATGTCAAAAGTGGAAGATTGCAATGCAGTAAAAGTTTTGTCCACTGGAAGAAATATCACAGAGTAGCTGCCTGCCAGAATGTAGTTAAAATGATTTGTCAAGCATCATACAGAAATTTTGACAGAGGTGTGGATGGAACTGAGGTGGCTTTTTTGAATGCACTGAATTCCTATACTGCTTGGTTAATTACACATGTAGAAGCATCAGGTTTAATTATGGTATTTTCTTATCTTCAGCCCTCTAGGTGTGATGTAGATAAATTTTAATTTTTACATCTGGTCAAATAAGAGGATATGGGCAGTTCAGAGCCATTACACTCTAATTCTCAGTAAGGAATGACTTTTGGTTGCTTTCAGTTAGTGGTGCCTGATGCATTGCTCGTGATCCAGATTCACACATGGAATACTTTGGCTTTAGGTCCTCCATTAGAGAAGACATTGAACAATTCCTGGAGCCACCTTTGTCCCAGAAATGTGCTGTTAGGTTGGCTAGACTTAGGTGCAATTTTTTCTCATTTTGCATCATTCCAATAATCAAATTGTTAAGGCAAATTCGTCTTCACTAATTTATTCTGCACTGTACAGAATGTAGTAGAGATTAGCCTAAAAATTCCTCCCCAGTCTTTTCACACACCCTCTTCCCCTTCCCCAAAGTGCCTGATGAAACAGTGAATTTGTTGGAAGTAGGGGAATGCAGTAGTTCTAATCAGAAGAGGAATAGTTATTCTTGCCAGAATTCTCCTTTCGATTACTGCGTGTGACAGAATAAACTGATGCTTGCAAAAAGAAGAAAAAGCTCAAATCTTCACCAAACTTGGAAACTATCTTAGAAAGTCTGTTTCAGCCGATGTGTGGTTTGATTGCTTTCATTCACCGGGAGTGCAGAGCTTACCCAGACTAGGGAAGGGTTTGGGTCATGTAGTGGAGTAGAATGTAGAGAGGTGCGCCTTGAAAAGCATGTTCTGAATTTGGGCACTGAACTGCTGGAACCACCTCAGTACAGAAATCGTGGGTTTCCCAGATAAGGAGGGAAGACTCCTGCTTGCATGAAGGCACATGATGTATGGAGCATTTTCAAGGAACAGGCTGAAAGCAACCAAATGTGTGTTACTGAAGCAGCAGCTCTTAGTAAAATCCTTGGTTAGTACTTTGGCTGAAAATGGAAGAGGGACTGTACTAGGGCTTTTTTCCATCCTGTCTGAGGGATTCTTATATTCTGTATTCAAGTGGGTTTTTTTTTAGTCTATAACTCTTGTCTTCAAAGAGGGAAATCGTATCTCAGTAAGGTATATTCAGTTAGGAGATCGAGAAATATATCATCTTTAAGTGGTTCAGTTGGGCTACAGTAGGAGGCACAGTAGTAATTTTTTGAACAAATGCATGCTCAGTATTGTATTTAATATTGACAGCCTTCTGTAAGACTGAAATGTGGAATTCATCATTGGGGCAGATCAGTTACTGGAAATAATGTTTGAGTATGTTCTTCCTCTATTAATCTCATATTATGAATGATAGGTGTTCCCTGAATGGTAATCACCAGCTGCCAAAGTGATTGAAAACTGCAAAATGTTTGGCCAAATGCTGTACAGATAGCTCTATTTACTGCTTGCTTTTTGTCTTTTCTTTCCCTTCTGGCATTATTCCACTTCTCCTTCCCAGCGGTAGATCATGGCTTTTCTTTTCTTGAGTTGTCTTAGGTCTTTCCTCTTTTCTTTGCCTCTCTCCTCCTTTTTTTTTTTTTTTTTTTTTTTTTTTGCCACTGTTCGTCCTCTTATCGGTTTGTTTTTCTGCCTTTCCTAACATCTTTTTATATCCATCTCTCTAACTAGCTTCCCTTCCCTCTCCCCACCTACTTCCACACCCATTCATCCATGCATACGTTCGCAGAACTTGGAAATGTTAGCCGTCACCTGGTATGTTTGACCAGAGAAATAACCACAAACCTGTATGAAAAATGGGGAGCCTGTTATCCACTTATAATACTCAGGTGAGAATTGCTCTTCAGCTGTTGAAATTCCCTGCAGCTTGGTTTATATCCGTCTCCAGTTGGTATCCGAAATTTGAAGTTCTACCTTCCTAATCTCCAGCTGCTGGAAGGCAGCATGAGCTGTTGCTCCAAAACCTCATCTCTGAAAACCATTTATTTTAAGTTGTCCCTGTTTGATACAGCTCTGCTCCATCATGGAAGACAGGGCTCTTGAGGGAGTTGTTTGCTGCTCTGAGCTTCCTGAACCATTGTTTTAGCCCTTCTGGTGAATAGATTCTGCCCTCCTCTGTTGCTCAGGATGTTTCCCAGCTGAAGCAGAATGAAACAGGCCAAATTGCTGCTTGTTTCATTGCTCCTAACTGAAGAGGTTGCATGCAGTCTTTCTTAAATTTGCAGTTGGTGCTTGACTGGAGTTACTGAAAGGTTTCCCGATGAGAGGGGAAAGAGACTTTTTAATAAGCAGAGCTGCAGACGCTTTGACATGAGCCAAGGGAGTTCCCTTGGGAAGGTTTCTGCAGCATCTTTGCAGTAATTTCTCATACTAAAAAAGTCAACCCCCCTGGTATTGTGTAGAGGAAATAATGACAGAAGAGTGCCTTCAGATAGTTTATACTGATGGGAGTAAATATTTCTCATGGAGATTTACATGTTTCCTCTCATTGCTACTGTTCTGAATAAACTGAAGGTAACCACTTCCAATGCCAGGATTCTCCATGCAAGATGTTGTTCTGTAATGCTTTGAGCAGCGGAAGAGAGTTGTTTTCCAGTGCTGGAAAATGGGCAGCAGTTGAGATGTCCAGTTACCTTTTGTGCTGTCTGCCACTTTGTTGATTCTTAATATGATTCTTTCTATATTTGGATTATATTCACTGCAGCATCGTACCAGTTAACTTCTTAATTACTCCTGGTCATTATTTTTCCTTAGGTTTTACTGGCCTTCTGTGTGAGGAGAATATCAACAACTGTGATCCTGATCCTTGCCACCACGGGGAATGTCAAGATGGAATTGATTCATACACGTGTATATGCAATCCTGGCTACATGGGTGCCATATGCAGTGAGCAGATAGATGAATGCCACAGCAATCCTTGCCTCCATCAAGGGCGCTGCATTGATTTGGTGAATGGCTACCAATGCAACTGTTTGCTTGGCACTTCAGGTACATAAAGCACAAGTGGAAGGAGTGGATTCTAACACAATTCAAGCATTTAATTATTTCTTATGTATGCTCTGGTGTGTGTTAAATTTGCATACAGAGATAAGCTTATGATATGAGAGTATAATTTTCGCGTTGCTTTTCCTTGCTGAATTTTCCTGTGTTTGTGTGGATTGCCTAACCCTCACTGGTACTTCAACTGGTCGTGGAATAATTTACCTCCTCTTTACATCCAAAATTCAAGCATGCAGAAAAAAATAGGCATGGTGGTTCAAAATGGTTTATTCTTATGTTTAAACATTTAGTACGAGTTCAGGGTCATATTCAGTCAGCACCTAGGTGACATTCCTTGGTGTCACAGTGCTTTGGCATCATCACTTGTTTGAGTTGCACCAATGCACGTGTAACTTTGAAGCAGGTGGGGTTCTTAATTTGGCTATTTCTGGAAAATTGTTTTGGTGTCTTCCTTGTAAGATTTAATGTCCTTATTCCTCTAAATTTTTTTTCAGGAGTGAACTGTGAAAATAACTTTGATGACTGTGCAAGTAACCCATGCATTCACGGGGACTGTATTGATGGCATTAATCGCTACAACTGTGCTTGCAAACCTGGATTTACAGGTAAAGTCAGCTACCCGATAGCTTTGAGTTGTTTTGAAGGTAGTAATCCAGGTAGCTAAGGAAGCTGTTCTTTGCATACTGACTGCAAGGGATTCAGTTACTATCTCGATAAATCCTTCTAATCTTTGAATCTCAGCATCTTGCATTACAGCAAGTTCTACCAAGCAGAAAAATAGCCTAATCTGTGCTGTGAAATGCCATTCTTGTTAGGTAATTACATCCAATTCATGGTTCTTGGTTTTATAACAAATAAACCCATGTGACTTCGGTTTATTATTTACAGCTTCTTTGCAGGGACAGAGAGATTGTGGACAATATAGAGAGGTGCTCGATTAGACAGTAGTACCTTGGGCTTTGACCGTGAACAGTATTTCTCTTTCTGTGAAAGCAAAGCATTAACTCAGTGTTCTAATGAGCTGCTTTTTCATAGTGTGGTCTGTTCTGTTTCCTTTTTAAATTATAAAGAGTTATCTAACACGGTAAAAGTAGGCTGAAAGAAGAAGGTTTTATGCACTTTTGGATCCATGCTTAGAACTGTAGCTCTAAATCAGGACTATTTCTGATGACTAAAGCACATCTCAACACTGTTTATAATGGACTTAATATGTTTTGAGCCATGTAGGGTAATACGCTCATAAAATAATTGTTGTAAGGCAGTTGGTACTGTTTATAACTGTTTTCTCATCACGTTTGTTACTGTTTATTACTGAATGATTCCAATTAGAATTGATCTGAAATGCATTAGAAATAGCACTAAGAGGTTTCATATGTCTTGTGCTTTTCTCTTGGCGTCCTTCTAAACTTCTGACGCTCCTTCCTTCCTTCCGTTGGCTCTGGCATGGTGGTACTCTTTAGTCCCCAGAAAAGGAATAGGCATGATCCTGATCGCTCTTGCCTTTCAGTCTTCTTTGTTGCTGGCATACCATGTCCGTTATCCTACTGGACTACTTACTGTTATGCTGTTAAAATAAATCAGTATATGATGAATTGGCATATTCCAGTATTTAAAGAGCTGGCTTGCATGGGGTCTCATAACTTTGTTCTTTCCTTATGTTAAAAATGCTTTCAACTTACTGCAACATTCACTTTGTTTAGCTTTCCAGCCTCACAAGATCTTATGGTCACTACTTCAAGGATCTTGCAGTCGTAATCAGAGGCAGGCAAAACAGGAAACGGTGTGTTTTAGAGTCCCTTTTGCGCAATAAACCACAAGAACTATATTTACTGCAGACAGTTTGGCAGTATTGGTTGTTCAAAGGGTAGGTACTTTCAAAGCAGAAGAGCAGGGCTATGATAAGTGGAGCTCAAGAGGTTTGTTCCAAGCATGATACCGTTGAGTGATTTTTGCCTTCCTAATGAATATTAACTGGTGATTTTTAGTGGAATTCTGTTGAGATTCTTGAATGGTTTGTAAATACTTGTTGAGTGTAAGTGCTGTTTTCCAGGCACAGAAAAGTGCTGCATCTTTCAAAAATGCTTCTCTTGACTTCACTTAAAGCACGGAGGCATGCAAGCTCTGTCCCGCTGCATTGGCTTTGCTGAGTTGTGTCTCAATGTATGTTCTCACAATAAGAAATACTACTTAGTAAGTACTGAATATTTTTTTTTCTAGGCCCACGTTGTAATGTGGACATTGATGAATGCACATCCAGCCCCTGTCATAATGGTGGAACATGTATAAATGAAGTCAATGGCTTTCGGTGTGTATGTCCTGAGGGTTACCATCATCCTCACTGTCAGTCGCAGGCAGATGGCTGTCTTAGTAATCCCTGTGTACATGGCAACTGCACTCATATTGCTAGTGGGTAAGTACTTCTTGTCACATTAAACTTACCTGCTGCCTTCTATACTTTTTTTTTCCTTGCTTTGCTTGGAATTCCATTTTGACTTGAGGTTTCTGATTTTTCTCAAATTTCTGAGATTAAGATCCAGACTTAATCTGCTGCCCATGACATAATCACTGTAAGGTGTAGACCTTTAGTCACCAGCCACAGTCTGTGCTGTTTCAACATAGGTTTTTCTGTCCTGCATTGTATTCTTTGCTGTCTTTGCACAGGCATGTAGCACAGGTTGGACTGCCACCGTCTAAAGGGAGGGTTTGGCAATTCAAGTGAGTAGAGTGAATGCAATTATAATTAAGAAATGGTTCCAAATTGAATCTTTGGGCAGCAGCAGCTACCTATTCCATCAAACTCTAAAACGTTGAGTGTGGAGACTCTCTTTGTTGGCTAGTGCTGTTCTTGCTACCCAAATACTCTGTATTAAGGAACAGGCAGACAACTTTTGACACTGGAACATAGAACAATACTTGGCTTAGAACAGTTTGTCCAAGGCTGAGATTTCATCAGCTTTAGTCACACTGTTGCATGGGTGAGAAAAAAAAGGGAAGGCTATTTTGATGGCAGTAGTTGCTTCTGAATCTTCCCATCCAAATGGGACCAGAATGCTGATTTCAGGAGCCCTGAATCAGACTTCTTTTTGGTAATAGTTAAGTCTGGGAGGGCAGGGCCTGTGGAGACAACAGGTTTGGGAAGGTAGGACTTGTGTTTGTGAAACTTCCCAACTGTACATGGAATAGCAATGCCTCCCAGATGCGTGCTGCATCCTGGAAAGTGTTGTCGGCACTTGGGCAAGGAAGTGATTTACCACTGTGGGTAGTTCTGTAGGGCAGGATTCAGCACTTTCCCTGGAGCTGGCAGGAAGGCTGCCTTTATTGCTAATTCAGCCTCCGTGTAAGCTTGGAAAACAAATGTTTTGGTTCATCTTGTCTATCGTCTGTCACCTGCATTCATATTTATGCCCACGTACACCTTATGCTCGGTGCCAGATAAAATGTCTTGTTCGCGTGACAGGGAGAGAGGGAGGCCAGTTGTGTGTGTTGTGTGGCCTGGGTCCAGGGTGATTCACCAAGTCCTTGGTTCTATGACATATGGGTGGAGTACTGCTCTACTTCAGATTTTGAAACATGACGGAGAATATTGCTCCTGCTCCCAGCCAGCTGTTTTCATTTGTAACCACTACTTTGTATTAAATCAGTCTAGTTATCTTTGCAACCTATTGTTCCCCTCCACTCTTTAAAATCTTTTTTTCTGTCTTTGTTTAAATGTGTTGAGAGGTCTTATCAAAGCAGAAACATATTGCTGGTTGACTGAGCGCTTTGTGAAAACTAACAGAGGGAAGTGTGGTTTTAAGGGAGGGTTTATTTTCAGTATTTTCAAAACTATACAGCTGGGGTAAGCAGTCTAAACATAACTTAGGACTCTCCTAAAGAGAGGTCTTCTGGTTTTCTTTCCAAAACTAATCCAGGAGAAACTGGCTAGTAGAAGAGTTATTTCACAATGCTCTAAAATTGCTGCTGTTTTTGCCTTCAAAGGTACAAGTGTGTCTGTGATCCAGGCTGGATAGGAGATTACTGTTCAACGGAAGGGAACGAATGTAAATCAAACCCATGCCAGAATGGAGGAACTTGTGAGGATCTGTTGAATGGATACAGATGTACCTGTAGGAAAGGATTCAAAGGTGAAAATTCAGAGAGAAGTTTCTGTTCTCTTCTTCCTTTCCACTTCATTGCACCCTTAGTGCCATTTTAATCTTTTCATTAAACTTCATGGAAATAAGACTCAAGAGGGGAAATGCCATGGTTATATGAAGTTAAATTACAGTCAGTTCACATAGACATGATACAGCAGTAAAGTGCTTAGTAAGACCGTATCTAAGCCTTGTTTGGACTCATTAAGAAATGTCCTGGTGGAGCTCAGCTTAATTTTCTTTGTAAGAAAGTTAAACTGAGCTATATAAATGCACTGAGAATTGAAGGGGCATTAAACTCAGAATTACCGTGGCTGCTGTCTGCTTGTACCCACTGAGCCCATGAGGAGTAGTCTGATCTCCTTCTTCTTCTTCAGACATTTTTCAAATACGGAAATGCTGCCCAGTGCCATGTAGGATAATCATGCAAGTTGTAGTCTCTTATTTGTTCTTCCAAGCAGCACCAAGCTCTTAGCATACTCTCCTGATTTTTCCCCTTCTGCCCTCCAGGTGTGAACTGCCAGGTAGTGGTTGCTCCTTGTTCCCCCGATCCTTGCGAGAACTCGGGAATTTGCCAAGAATCTCCTGACTCTGAAGGCTACACCTGCCAGTGTGCTCCTGGCTGGGAAGGTAATGTGGATGGGGAACATACTGTACTTTCAACGCTGAGCTGTATTGGCATTCAGCCTTTTTACCATTGCCTTATGAGGGGTCTTACTTCTGGACTCTCCATGTTTCAGGGGAGAGATGTACAGTGGATATTGATGAATGTCTCTCCAAGCCCTGCAAAAATCATGCTCTGTGCCATAATATTCAAGGCAGTTACCTGTGTGAATGTCGGCCAGGCTTTACTGGAGGAGACTGTGACAGTAACATTGATGACTGCCTTTCAAGTGAGTATCAGCAGATTGTTCTGTGTTTTCCAGTTTTTTCTAGCAGTAATTTTGCTGTACTATTGATGACTGCTATTTGACAGATACTGAAAAGTCTTTTGTTATCTCTTACCAAAAAGAAAAAAACTCCAAACCTCAGCTTTGTAAGACTTGCATGTTTGAGGCAGTCAAAATTCATCATGTTCAGCTGCTAGAAATGGGCTACGGTGTTCTCACTGATAGCATGAGTTGTTCCCAGATTCTTAGCTTGAAAAGGTCCTTAGAGTTTACATACTTTAACAAGGAACACTGTTAAATGAAGAATTCTATTTGCCTGAAATTTTAATACACCAAGTTAAAGTAACACTGCAGGGCTTACCTGTATTTCAGTGTTAAACTTGATTGAGGTGTGGTGGGAATCTGGGGCATAGCAGTCTTTCCTGAAATGTCTCTGTCTGACATTAATATTCTGGAAAGAGTGGGTCCTATTGCTGTTCCAGTTAATCTGTATTTGAAAGCAAATTAAGCAGCAGGAAGGCACTGTGTTCCAGAATAGGTATTGGCTGCAGGAGGATAGCCCATACACTGATGAGCACTGAAATTGTTTAAATTACAAGAAAGTAAATGTTAATTTCATGCATTGAAACTGCTCTTTACAAGGGAAACCAAATACATAATAACTTATTTTTCTTGCCGGGCATATTCTGTATCATCATCAGATAAAATCAGAGTCTCCTGAGAAGTGTCATGTGTTTAAAAGTTCATCTGTTAGTATTTGGAAAGTGCTTTATCAAACCCTGGAGAAGTTCACAATGTTGGAATTTTTAAATTGGCTGTCTCTTTAAAAAAAAACCAACCAAACAACAACCAAAAAAAATCCAAATCTCTTTTTTTTTATTAGCTTTTTTTATTACCAAACCAAAGTCTTTAAGACTGTGGGTATGAATTTAGAGAGTTGTGTTTTGCATTGAAAAAAATTTAAATTTGTGACTGCTGTAGAGAAGGATCCAAACAAGTCTATTAGCAAAAGTTACTGTGGGAGACCCCAAAGCAGTGTTGCTGAAAGAACTTCTAAGACATCTGGCTCAGCCTGAGCTTTTGATTGCCTCTTTCTGAGCAAACAGGTATAGTACAAAAAAACACCACATTGGTGCATTGACCCAGAGTTTTTGCTTTTTTTGCTTTTTGAAAGCTTTTTTTCTTCCTGAGGCCAACAAAATTATTGCTTGTCCTGTTAGTTTTTACGTGGGTGTCTGCAGATAAAAATGTTTTTAAAGCGTTTGTGTTTCTCTCTTGAAGAGCTGGGAAATCTCTGTCTATGCCTAAGTGTTCTGAGAGCTGTGAGATTCATCCTGTGTTGTCTGTTAGGCAGCACACCCATGAGGTTGAAGAAGAATTTCAAATTACTACTACAGCTGATTTCATTTAGCGTAACAAAAACCTTCCATGGCTTGAGCCAAATGTCTTTAATCTATGAAGCAAACAAACCCTCCACCAACAAGAACTTATTGAAAAGTTGATACTTGAGTCTCCTTTTTCTGTCAGTAAATGTGCAGCACAGAAAATTAACGTGCGGCTTTTGGCTTCAGTCATAAATGGCTGTCTGCCATAGACACAACATTTTATAGCTGCCAGGGGTCTCACTTTGAATGTGCTTTTTCTCTGCAGTAGTCAGATGACCTTTAACTGGATGCAGGTGTGTCTCTTCTAACACAATTTTTTATCATGTGAGCATATTTCTCAGTCAATAAATGATCTTTAATTACCTTTCACATCTGTTTTCTTCATTTGCCAGTGAACAGAATGATTTTGTACTTATGTTGAACTGCAAATTTTTGGTGGAGCCTATTGGCCTCTTAAACTTCGTATTTTAGTAGTACTTAAAAATAGTCATAAATAAAAAAAAAAAAGGCTCTGTAACCTTTTTTTCATCCCCCTTCCTGTCTCCCCTTTTCCTCCTGCCTCCCAGTTTCCCTCCCTGCCTTCATTTACATAGGTTTTTGGTCTAGGGAATGCAGAGTAGAAAAGGAAACAGGCTTCAGAGGCAGTATCCAACAGAGTAATGTGGGTCTTAAATCCAAAAGTGGAAGGAGCAAAGCAGAAAGAAACTACTGAATGGCAGAGCTCTTTCAGGCAGATTGGTACTTGTGCAAGTAGAGGGAATGCAGTAGTAGGGGGTGGCTTAGACCAAAAAATGGCGATACACAAGTAGTAAGGTCATGGTAGGGACAAAAAAAAAAGTCAAGAAATCCAGAGGTGAAAAGAATCCAAGGTTGTGTATGAATTTGTGAGCTTTTCTGCCAGCCTTTCCCCAGTCAGCCTTTGATACTGGGAAGAATGCTAAGTGCTCAGTAATGCCTGAGTGCTCATATGTACAGTAATTTACACATACACATTTGATTTGACTGAACTACTTTCATGCTTAAAATGAAGGACGCAAGTTCTTCAATGTGTTGAGCAGTGTCTGGAAGAGAGAAACGGTCTGAGTTCTCTTATGAATAAGACTTGATAACGAAGAAGAAACAGTTGCTGTGCTATTTGTATGGTCTTTCTCAGTAGGCATTTATTAAAAAGGCGGAGTTTGATTTTTAAACCAAGAGACTTTGGGTCTGGTTTTGTTGGTTTTGGCTGAGCAAATGCCAGCAGAGAAACCTTTAGGCTCTGAAGCTTGGCTTTGATACACACCTTCTTGTGAATTTGTTATTGATAATGCTTTGCAATTATTTCTTCCATAAAATGGCTCAGAAAAACTTATCAATAGTCTGTCGTACTCTGGGCTGTGTGATAATTTTTTTCCCAAAAGCTACTACTCTAGGCCTGGCTTTTGGCTGTTACCCATTTTAACACTTACTGTAATGCTTCTGTCTTAGATCCCTGCCAAAACGGAGCTTCATGTGTGGATGGGATAAACTCTTTCTCGTGCATCTGCCTACCTGGATTTCATGGAGATAAATGTCAAACAGATACCAACGAATGTCTGAGCGAACCATGCAGGAATGGAGGCACGTGCACCCACTACGTCAACAGCTACACATGCAAGTGTCAGCCTGGGTTTGAGGGAACCAACTGTGAGAACAACATTGATGAGTGCACTGAGAGGTGAGATAACTTCACTGGGCTGTTGCACTAAGGAGTCACACAATGTGTGCTCGTGGCTTGAAGTCAGTCCTACTCAGAGGTAGTTTTTAACGATGAGTATCTGTTTTCCTGCCTTTTATCACTGAGGCATACTTGTGATTCACACAAGGAAAGCTTTCTTACCTTGTGCAGCGTACCAGCTGAAAGACACTTGCCTGCCAAAGTGGTCTTCAGTTTGCACAACTAGTTAGAAGCTTAGTTCCATTATAGGAGGAATATGACAGTGTTTAACAAACGTTAAGACAGTAAGAGATGCTAGCTTATTAAAACATAATTTATGTTTTTATAAGACCATTATCATATAGGGAGGGGAAATAACTCATAGAAACATAGAATCATCTAGGTTGGGAGGGACCTTTAAGATCATCGAGTCCAACCATCAACCTAACACTGCCAAAACCACCACTAACCCATGTCCCTAAGCACCATGTCTACCCGTCTTTTAAATACCTCCAGGGACGGTGATTCCACCACTTCCCTGGGCAGCCTGCTCCAATGTTTGATAACCCTTTCGGTGATGAAATTTTTTGTCATATCCAATCTAAGCCTCCCCTGGCACAATTGATTGGTTATGAGCAGTTACTGTGTTGAGAAATACAAAAGCTGCAAAAATGGAAGCGATGAACTTTCAAAAGGCGGGAAAAATAAATTAGCCCCAAGTTGAGTTATTGACTGCAAATAATACGAAGAAGCAACCAGGAGGAACACTAAATCCACAAATTCTGTACTGGAAAGGTTTAATCATCAGTGATCTTCTAATGCTCACAAATTGGATGTGGTTTAGCAGTGTTGAGATAAAACCTGAGGTCCTTCTAAGGGAGGGGAGGTGTGAAACTGAGTTGAAGTGCTCAACAGCTGGTCCTTGTATAAATCGTTCACTTGGTAGTTTTAAGAACTCTCTGACAGTTAACCCCGTTTATCCATCATCTGCCTGCATATTTATTTTAAGCTTTGTTAGGACTGATTTAAGTAACTTCAGATTCTCAAATGGAAACAGTTTCTAATAAATTGAAACGGTTAAAAAAAACCCAATTGAAAAATAGTCTGCTTTAATCTAGTTACCAGAAACAAATAAGATGCCTAAATGCAAAGCTCTTGGTATTCTCATGCATTTTCTGCACACAAAGGGAAGATCTTTCTTATCTTCTATAAAATTGCATTTGTGGGGGAGGAAGCATTTTAACATCTTTTGCTTAAGAACTGGATTGTGTCACTGATGAGGGTGTGTTTAATTTGCACAACAGTTGTTTAATCAAGTGAAATATGTTGGGTGTTTTAGCAGAACGCCTGGCTCTTCCTTGAGGTTCATCCTGTTTTTGTTATCAGTCAGGACAGAAACCAGTCTTGCAGGTATGAATGAAGGATGTAGCAATTTTCAACGCTCTGCCAAGCTAAACCAGTCACACCTTCTCAGCCAAAATTTACTGAGCTATACTTAAGCGCGCCATGATGGTTGGCTAATTTGAATTCCGTTCAAATAATGCTTCTGTGTCTTGTGTGAGAAGCCACCTATGAGAGAGTGCCATCTTCTTTTGGAGATGGGTACCTGATTTAACAGTGAAACGTGCCAAGTGATTGACAGTTCCTCTGTCTTCTCTTCCCTGTTTTGCCATGAGTGTAAAGAGTAGTTTCTGCGCCCTGAAAAACAGAATTCAGCCCACATGGCAGAGAAGCATCTCTGATGAATAGGTTAATGTTGGCATCTCAACCATAATCATAGTCAGAATTTAGATATTTAAAACTTGCACTGGAAGTTCAAGGAGGTGTGAGTCAGTGGCTTCTCTCATGGAAGTACCCTTTGACAGTGCACAGGACAGATAACAAGCACGAATTTGTTTTGTGTACTTTATCAAACTGATTATCTTGAGTCTGATCTACGGTTATTTTCAGAGGAGCAGGAGTTTCCTGGCAGACATTTCTTTAGAAGCAAAAAGGAGTCAATTTTGCATGAGGCATCACTTCTCCTAACTTTCCCAGTCACTTCTCCATAGGACACCTAATCTGGCAGAATTTCTTATGAGCAGAAGATTGGGGCGGGGGGGGAAAACTGCTTTGATCTGAATTCTGCCAGGACATGTATGAGTAGTTTTACAAATCAAGAACTTAGGTTCTCATGAGAAGACGAGGAAGGCATTTAGCAATACCAATACTTTCACACGATTTTAATGAAGAACATGCTTGTGTTTTACTTGTTATACGAACTTTTTCCTTGAGAAAACATACCTGTTACTCCTTTGAAGCTTTAAAAAAAAGGCAAATTGTTTTGTTTCTCATAATTTGTAATACAATTGTAGTTTGTAATAAAATTTGTATAAAATTTATCAGTTTGAGCAAGCCACACGCCTGCCTGGTACAGTTACTGTTTGTGGTCACATTGAAGCTGGGAAGATTTCATTAAACAAGTTACCTCCATCACTAATGACTCATTGAAACCCTACTTTACTTTCTTTGCCTACCAAGGTAAAAGAGGGTGAGCTGGAGTCCCCTTGAATTGCTGTTTCCTGATTTATGCTTCTGTAGCAGGAACTTAACAGTGGTCAGAAAATCCTGTAATTTGGCTTACACTCTCTTTTCAGTAAAATTTACATGCTCTTTGGCTGTGAGCTAATTATGTTTTGTCTCTGCTTTACCTTTCTTCTCACTCTCTTGCAGCTCCTGTTTCAATGGAGGTACTTGCGTGGATGGGATCAATTCCTTTACTTGCCAGTGTCCGGTGGGGTTTACAGGACCCTTCTGCCTCACGGAAATTAATGAGTGCGATTCACGTCCTTGCTTGAACAAAGGCTCCTGCGTGGACAGCCTAGGCACATACCGATGTATATGCCCTTTGGGTTACACTGGGAAGAACTGTCAGGTGGGTGACATTTTCTTGCCCGTTTTGCACAGGGCACTGGTGTTTGAACTATCCAGCAGCAGAAGTGAACGGGTTAGATGTGAGGTACCAAATGTGGCAGAGCTCTTGTTCCTTCAGTTCTGGTAGGAGGTGGCTGACCCATTAGCCCCAGGAAAAATAAGTCCAGCGCCTCTGTCTAACAGAGCAGGTGCCCCTGTGCAAAACTCTGGAAATCGAAAGTGTCTGTCTGCAAGGAGGAGAAAAATGCTTGGTTATTTATGAAGACAGGTGTCATTGGAACTTTCTAGATTAGTTCTCTTCTTAAATGAATAACAGCTGTTAGCTTTGAAAATGGCTGCATTTTGGTTGAAGCATAAAATTGTCCTCATTGAAGGCAGAATCCTGTATTAAAAAAACCACCAAACACACAAAACAAAAAGCAGAATATCAGTCTGATTAGCAGGACCTTGATTTAACTGGTTTATTTTTTACAGAGAGGTGTAGTTATTCTGGGTTGATTATAGATTTTTTTTTTTTTTTTTTTTTTCCCCATAAGAAGCCAGAAAATGTTTTGGGGCAGTAACTGGTGAGATTGTCCTGTTCACAGCCTCAATAAAAAGCTCTAGCCTTACTTGCAGACTTAAGTTAAGGCAATTTACAGTTTTCCACAGTTGAGCATAGGCACTGCAAACTCATACTGTAAATGTCTGACTAATTCCTATTAAAACTTTAAACTTGGCATGTCACAGTGGAAACAGAATGCTGATTTAATTTTTCAAATCAGAGTTTTTTCTTTTTATTCTATGCTTATCAAAACAGGAATGATTTGAGACTATTTCTGGCTTTGGAACAGTAAACACTATAGTGGCTTCCTTCAGAAGCAGTCTGAGTGCTGCCATTTAAAAAAAAAAAAAAAATCTGTGAATTTCTTAAACTACTGAAAAACACTGCAATTTTGTAAGAATTTTGCAAGTGTCTTTCGTGCCAATGTGTCTTTGTAAAGTAGTGGGTGCTAGAAGAAGCATTTTAGTGGCAGTGGGGGAGGTGCTTTTCCAGTGGTGTGTTGCTAGACATTAAATTGTCAGGTCTGCTTCTAGGTATCGCTAATGGAGGAAGTGGATGCAAAGTAATGAAGTGATATAAAAAAGCAACTCCTCTGCTACCCTAATTATGCATTCTGGGCACATGACTTAAACCTCATTGGGAGAATTAGCATTGAGAGTGATTGTAAAGTACTGTGAAGTTCAGTAGTTCCTCTTCTGTTATGTTTGCTTTGTTTTTACTTGAGAAAAGGATTATGTTCCTGTCCCCAAATTAAGTGTTGTGGATTCTCAGAAAGTCTGCTTTATGTTCAGCGAAGCTTGATCATAATGTATTACCCATTTTATACAAGGAATCAGAACTTTCTAAATTTATAAGTACTATTCAAAGCAGTATTGGAGAGATTTATAGATTACAGCGACAGTGTAGTTCTTGTCTTAGTGGTAAACTGGCTTGACCTAATTAGCGAAGCTAAATAAGCAGAACAAAATCAGACAATGATTCATAAGTTATAGAATTTGCATGTAAAACAGTCAGCTACTCATTACAAATGCAGAAGCAAGAGGCTCAGTGTTTTTCTTCTTCACGCTCAACTACATGTGATAAAACTTAATTCCAAGTTTCTTTTTGGTTGCCTGTGAAAGCACAGATTTTTCTACTTTAATCTTTGTGAGGAGACAGTTTGCATCTGAAAAGCAGAACTTTCTGCAATTGAAATTGCATTTTACAGCCAAAATTCAGTACTACTTGCTTAAAAAACCTCATCCTTCCCTCAAGTCAGCTTGAAATCAATCAAATAGCTGTAGTACTTTGAAGACTAAGTGCTCAAAAAGGAAATGATGGTTAGTGGCTGGTTTATATTAGGTCAGAAAGTTATTTTGGGTCCTCACTCCACTTTCATATGATGATTTACTGAGTTTTAGTCTCTTTGTTTGGAAACTTTGGTTTTATATAAGGAATCAAGAAAAAGTAGTATGCTTTGGCCCATCTTCAGTTCATAAAACAGTTGTGGGGTTTCAACTGAATCTCACAAGACAGGAAAATTCAGAGAGAGCATACTAGAGTAAATGGGGCCAAAAGCAGGTATGGTGAGCTAATGACAAGAAGGAAATGCAGAGATCAAAATGTGAAACGCATCTGTCATCCTCAAAAAGCAGTGAACGTGGGGGGAGTTGGGGAAAAGAAGGGGTACCTATTGCTGTTGCTAGCTGGAAGCCTCCTACTAATGTGGAACTAGAAGCCTAGTCTGAGATAAAACAGAATTTTCTCAAACACGTCCAGCCAAAGATCCCTCTGCATAGCAAGGTGTGAGGATTAGCTTACTCTGGAAATGTTGCTGCCATCTGGGCTTTACGTCTCTGTACGTTTGCTCTTGCCTAGGCATGTGAGCTCTTGAGACTGTCAGTGAAGCACCTGGCTTAGACTTGAGAAGTACTGTCCCTTTCTTTCCGGTGCCATATGGAACCAGTTTTGCAGAGCCTAGCTTCCTTTCTTTGCTTCTTGAACTTGTACTCTGAGTAGTGTTTCCTAGTGCTCTTGCCAGATAGCACGTTGTGTTTTTTTCTCTCCAGGCGCTTATGGATCTCTGCAGCAAGTCTCCCTGTAAGAATAAAGGGACGTGTGTCCAGAGTGGAGCCCAGACTCGATGTGTCTGTCCATCTGGCTGGACTGGCGCTTACTGCGATGTGCCCAATGTCTCGTGTCAAGTGGCAGCTTCACAAAGGGGTAAATAAGCATCCTCTGTGCTTTAACTGAAGACATTTCCGCATGCATCATTAATCTGTGCCTCCTTTCCCCATACACCTGTGAATGCAGCATGCGTTGGAAATCCCAAAGCGCTTTGCCTCTAGGTGGTCAGTTGTGATCACTTCTAAGCTAAAAAACTCTCTGCAAGGTTGTACTTGAGAGTCAAGGCTTTCTTGATTCTCCCTGACATAAGAAGCTATCTTATACCATAAAAATATTAGAAAAGAAGAATTAAATATGTTATGAAGTCTCAGAGTTTTAGTAATACTGTTGTACGTGGACTACCTTTTTGGAAAATACATTAGCTATTTATGCCTTTCTGCTAAATACCCGGCAGGCCAGGTTTGATACATGTTGTCCCTGTGCAAGAAAGGCATCTTGTAACTCATGATCTTTGTAAGTATTTTTGCAGAGAATACTGGCTACTAAAGTGCACTGTTTAGCTATATAGGTAATACCATGGCCTTCCAAAGTGGTAATGTCCTGCTTCAGAAGATGCACATGTGAAAGATTTGGGTTTTAAGTTAATTTTTTCCTGGAGGGTGGCTTGTAGCCCGGGCTGATGGACAGTGTCATGCCATTTTCAGTCCAGGAAATCCAAACAAGCAGATTCAGTGTCAAAGGAGAAGGGTGTCAAGGTCCCATGCCTTTTGCAGACGTTCTAGGTACAAACACTGAACCTTTGTACTGCAGCAGTAGTACTTCAGATGTGTATTCACCAGACAGTGGCAAAATAATACAGCAGTACAAATACCTCATGCCGGTGTTGATGCTGATGATCCAAAGGGGACAGAGCAGTGACTTCATTTGGAAGCCAGTTGTGGTTCTGACCCACAGTAATTTAAAGAGTAACTCTTCAATTTTTGAGTTTCAACTTTTCAATACGTTGTGGCTAGCCATATCCATTCCGGCCTGAGCTACCAACACTGGCAGCACATGTGTTTACGTGTTTGCTCACTTTATTTAACTTGGTTTCAGGAGTCACAGTGGACCAGTTGTGCCAGCACTCTGGTCATTGCCTCAATGTTGGAAACACGCACCACTGTCAGTGCCAGGTGGGTTACACTGGCAGTTACTGCGAGGTGCAGCTGAATGAGTGTGACTCCAGCCCCTGCCAGAATGGTGCTACCTGCCGGGATCACCTGGGTGGATACCAGTGCGAGGTAATGCACGGCGGTTTAGTAGGAAGAGGTCTAAATATCTGGAGCATTGTAATGCAAAGGAATCAAAAGAAATCAAAAACACATGCAAGTGGTAGAATAGCTTCAAAGAGGGGATAAAAGCAACCTGCATCTGGAAAGAATTTTTAATTTAGCTGTGGCAGAAGCAGTGCTCCTGAGAGGCTTTTAAGCCTGAATTAGAGGTGTGATCATAAGGAGGTGTGGTTGATGGCCGTTTGAACTCCTTGCCTCTTTGGAGTTGGAGTTCTTATCTGATTATTTTTTTTCCCGAGGCGTGGTTTATATTAAAATATATGTAGAATGCATTAAAGAAATGTTGTGTTCTCCCTAGTGGATGGGCAAAGTATCCCTTGCCTGTCAGGGTGGGAGATGCTTTCCGCTGCTTTCTGTTTCCTACAGCTGACGCAGAGAGCAGTGTAGACCATGAGGTTACGTTATATCAAGCTTCCTAAGCTTTTCAGAATGGTAGAACACCTTGGGAGCTCATGCCCAGAAGGAAACGATGAGTTTTATGTAAACCTTAAGTCAAAACTCCCAAGCCAGTCTCAGTGCTAAAGGGTGTCAGGATTTGATCTCTGTATTTTGCAGGAATAAAGTCACTCAAATTCAAACATGCAGCATGTTGAGTAGTCGAACGGTCAAGTTGTGTGCTTAAGCCGGCTGGCTGTGCAGCCCTTGAAATCACTCGCAGTTGTATAGCTACAAAGGCAGCCGTAATCTTTCCCACTGAGGGTTCGTTTTGTCTGTTAGCCTTTCTCAGATGTCTACTAATGTATCCCTTAGGCGAAGATTATTCACACTTATTTTTATACTGGCAGTGTGTGCCTGGATACCAGGGTGTCAACTGTGAATATGAAGTGGATGAGTGCCAGTTTCAGCCCTGCCAGAATGGAGGAACATGTATAGACCTCGTCAATCATTTCAAGTGCTCCTGTCCACCAGGAACTCGGGGTATGAAGCTCAGCAATTAAGTGAATATTACAAGAGTGAATTTTCCTTTCTGACTACTGGTTTCGTGACGCAGAGTCTAAAGGGAGCGCATTATTTTCTTTGAAGAATGTTCCCAAAGTGCAATGAATCCCTTGAGATACATGTTTTCTCTTTAAAAATAAACGCTGCTTTTTTTTTTTTTTTTTTTTCTTTTAAAGGAATAGGTCATGACAGTGTCCTTTGGGAATGTGTGATTGGTCTTTGGCAATGGGGATGGACTAGATTACCGTTAAGGTCTCTCCCAACCCTATCTGTTTTGAGATAGTAAATCCAAGGTTTCTCTTTGGCTAAGATGCTATGAAATAGGCAGAAAACTTGCTTAGTTCTTGCATAATTTCCAGTGCCCTTTACTTGTTTAAATTTTGGCCCTGCATTGTTCTCCATCATGGAGTTTTTTTGTGGAAAAGAAGTTCAGTGCCTCTAGGCTAGCTTAAACTATTTCAGTAAATTTGAGCTCTTTTATTAAAAGCTCTTTTTTAAAAAAAAAATGTCCACAGTTACATAATGGTGGCTTTCAGTAAGTATGATTCCGCAGCCTGTTTAATGTCATGTTTCTTGAAACCTAACCTTCCATTTCCCTGTTATATCTGACCTGATGGCCCTGACTTCTATCTTTGAAAATATTCAGGATTGAACATTTTAACCCATCAGCGAATGCTTTCTCATTTGATTTTTTTTCTTAAGTTTATTTCTCAAGTCAGGTAAAGATTTTACGTTCCTCTGAACTTACTTTTTGTTTCTGAAGTGTGTCATCTGACTGTGGGCAAAATCTCCAGATGCGTGTCAGGTAGAACTAAATTCTTGGTTCATGAAGTAAATTTAAGTAAAATTATAAAATAATCTAATCTATTTGCCTCCTGCCCATACGTATTACCAGTTCATTCACTTTAGTGTGGCTGCCAGCACATCTTCCTATTCTTGATAAGTGTTTATTTCATTGTATATCATTGCATTAGCAGTTCTTCATGTATTGTTCTTAATTTGGACCTTCAATTTAAAAAAAAAAAAGTTGCTTTTTATGTCTCTACATCAAAGTGTGTTTTTATGTACCAATTTCTGCATTGCCAGAATTTGTGTTGCACTAAAACACCCATCCTCCTTTGAGAGGTTCTGAATGTACTGCTTTTTGTTCTTCAGTCTTTAGTTGTTGAGATAAATTAGTTTTTGAATGTGACAGGGGTTTTTTTTTGTAAATGAAAGTAATTAGAAAAGATTAATATGATTACTTACAATAGCAAGACTTAGCTTTTGTCCCTGGCCCAGTTTGAAATGAATACTTTACTGATGCCAGTGTAAGCATCCTCCATGTTTAGGCAAATGGCTTTACTTGCTCCAGATGGATCAGCTGTATTAAGGGACAAAACTTCTTGCTCAACTTATCCTCTCTATCCCCTTTTATCCGTTTTACTGTGCGGTGAAGGCAGAACCAGTAGACAGTTTCTTAAAAGGGAACCCTGTAGGGAGAGGGAGAAACAGCCATCCCTAGCCAGTGCTGAGAGTTTACTGGAGGTCCCCAGAAGTCAAACTGCAGGAATGGCATGCTGGCCAGGAATCTGTGTTTTATCAGAGTTGCTTTTCTGTTGGTTTGTTGTTGCTTGTTTTAATGATGTTGCTACAAATGCTCTTTGCCGAGTTTCAGGGTTACCGCCAAGTTAAATGAATGGTGGGAAGCTCGCAGCCTTGCAAGGGCAGCACAGGGCTCTCCGGCTATGTTCAGTCGCGGGGCTAAATTGAGTGCATCTTTTTTGGTTTTGTTTTGGTTTTGTGTTTTTAATTATGCTTTTAAATTAAGTCAGGCATGAAAGCTGCTAAATACCAGTATGACCTACCATTGAGAACAGGCTGGATCTAAAACACATGCTCCCTAGGTCTGATCTGAGGCTGGCTGAGTGCATGGGGTATGGATTGCATTAAGCTGGGATCTTTACCTGTTTATATCTGAGGCTGTGTGTGAAGGAGTCTTAAAACTTGGTGAGCGGTGTAGGAAATGAGGCCATGACACCGTATCCTCAAATTGTTGCTTTTTACTGTCTTGACAGGCCGTTTCTGTGAGGAGAACGTCGATGACTGTGTTTCAGACTCAGGAGGACCCCGCTGTTTTAACGGAGGGCAGTGCATTGACCAGATTGGGGGCTACAGCTGTATTTGTCTCCCAGGCTTTGCAGGCGAGCGATGCGAGGGAGATATCAACGAATGCCTCTCTAATCCTTGTAACCCTCGTGGAAGTCTGGACTGTGTTCAACTGATAAATGATTATACATGCATCTGCCGTAGTGCTTTTACTGGTGAGTTAGTCGTAAACATGCTTCGAATTTCAGAGTAATATCTTGAAAAATGGTCATTCTTTCCCTTTCTGGCAGTCATGTTATCGAGTCACTTCCCTTTACAATATCTAATTGTTTCCCTACACCATGTCTCAGTTTTTAAACCAATCTTTCTTTTAAACCTTCTAAGAAATTTGGCTTCCAGAGCTGTCTCAGACAAAGGAATCTCCTGAGACACTTGACTGCCAGGATTTTTTTTTTCCTGTGCTACTTTTCTCTCCTTCATAATTTCACATTTCTAATATTGGAAGTGTAACTCTTCACATTTCAGCTTCTCCATGGGTTTTCCTTTTGCAAAGCAGCATATGAATTTTCTCTATAAATCAGTGTCATAGTATCCGTAATTAGGTTTTGGCTTCCCTTTCTACTTCTCTCTCCCTTTCTTTCTTTCTTACATTGGTGATGTGGTCAGGATGGAATACTCTATGCATAGACAGACTGTACATTCCTATCTTAGCAATGTGGTCCTTCCACAGTCCAACTTTGAATCACAACTTTGCAAGAATTTCACACTGGGCAAACTTATTTCTCACTCTCTCTAGATCTCTTCTTTGTTAGTATTGCTGCTATTCTGCTTTCTGCCTCCCACTGGGCATAAGTTTGGGCTAATAGTCTCCAGATGTGTCTTAACTTTCTGCTTTCCAGTTTCCATGTCAGTTTAACTTCTTATGTATTCAGTTTTCCTCCATTAAAACCTTTCACTTTCCCTGCTTACCAGTGACCTTCTCTGCATGCTTTACTAGTAGATTTTACTCTTTTTTTTTCTTAAATTTTAGAAATGCTGTGATCTTCTGCTAAATTTGTGATTGTCAGATGCAAAGAAATCACAAAGACATGCATCTGAAGAATTAATGTAGTAGTTTTTGAATGCATTACTTAGAGTGACAAAAGAAGTTCCTAAAAGAGCAACATACGAGGGAAGTGGAGCCAAGCTAACTAGTGGGACGCTGGTGCAGGTCATCAGATAGGTTTATATTTAAGCCAGTCTGTTAAGCTTGCTTTTATGAATTATGCCTCATGGAAGGGTTGCTGGAACTTGCAATGTGGGGAGCGCAGACCTGCTGCACCCTAGGAGGAACAGGGAGAGCTGCTGTGTCTCAGACGTGAAATCTGTCTGGAAATGTGTGGCACAGAGGGGGAGCATGCTTCTTCCTCCGACTGTTCATCTTCTGCACATTCCACATCGCCCCTTCTGCCTGGGAGGGGATGGGGTGGCTTTGCTGTGGTTTGTGACTGATAGCATGCCAGGACTCCGTGGGCTGTCCTGCCCTGTCTGCTCCTGTCTGTGAGCCGTCAGTCTTGGCTGCATATGTGTGGAGACTTCTGTTAGCTTTTTCTTAGGGGGTCCAAGTCATGCTTAGGTCATCTTCATCTTTTTAAAGTCTGGTGTCAGAGTTTGACAAATGCTGCAAATGCTAGTCAGTGCAGCAAGACCTCCCTGTCTAGCTGATCAGTCTGAGGAGAGTCTGCTTGCTTGTCCTGTTCTCTCATGTTGCATCTGATCCTGAGGGTTGTTCGTTCATGGTTAGAGTGTGATTTGCCTTTGGACTCATTGAGCATCTCCCAAAAAGTCAAGAAGTCTTAAGAACCCCCAAATTGATGTGGTACAGTACCTTCAGCCTCTGTGCCTAGATGACTTGGGGGTGACAGCAGCAAATTCTGTCTTTGTGCTGGCTCACACATATTCTTGAGGAAGCAGACAAGGTGGGCTCTCTCCAAATATCCCTTGTGAATTCTAGGGTTCTGCCTTCCTCTACTGCCACTTAGGCAGATATTTAAAAAGCATGTGTTACCTGAAGAGGTTTGCCCTACCTTTTCTGAGGGAAAAGTCTCACTGGAGTGTTTGGCTCATTGGCTATTCAATGGAGTGTTTTGCTTTGTGGTAACTTTTTGATGTGCACACACACATTTCTCTGCTCTCTTCTACCCTTCTCAGGTCGTCACTGTGAGAGTGTAATAGATGTGTGTCCCCGGAAGCCTTGTCAGAACGGAGGTAGCTGTGCTGTTGCCAGCAATATGCCGGATGGGTTCATCTGCCAGTGTCCTCCGGTAAGCACTGTATCCTGAAACTGAATTGCCTGCCTCAGCTGTAGAGTTCTCTGGCTACAGTCTCATTAGTTCCACTGGTCTGCTGTAGGCGAAAGTTGTCTTTTCTGTACTACTTGCAAAGCTGTGTCCTTGGACGCTCTTTACTCACATCTTTCAGTTTTATCTACTTAGCTGGGAAACTCAGGGCTCGCAGGTGCCCTAGGAGAGTGTTGCTGCCTGTTGTTAGCCCAAACAGTTCTGCTGTTGAGGCAGGATAGCTGGCTTTTCTATCTTCAACCTAGCATTAAATTTCATCAATTTTTTTTGCTATCCTGGGTTCTCTGTGCTTACTGCAAGATTCCCCTTGTTCACGGCTCTTCTAAGTCCATTTCTAAATGTAACAGAGCCTTGTAAGTTCCTAGTTTATCCCTGAGACTAGATCCAGAAAATCATGGCTCCTGCAATGAGGCTAGAGGAATTACGAGGGATGAAGGGTTTGCATGCAACACCTTGCCTCCAGCCTTCAGAGCATTGGAGAATAAGTTTGTGAGCCTGGTTGTTTTGCTTTTCTTTTTCCCCGTAGGGTTATTCTGGAGCAAAATGTGAGTTCAGCAGCCACAGTACTTGTGGACAAGTGAAATGCAAGAAGGGGGAGCAGTGCATCCAGACATCTTCTGGTCCACGGTGCTATTGCCCCAAGCTGTCTGTGGGAGAGGAATGCCAGACAAACACGGGTTGTGCCAGTGCCCCCTGCCAGAATGGTGGAAGCTGCCACCCTCATTCTCAGCCTCCTTACTATTACTGTCAGTGCCCTGTTAACACCCAAGGCAGCCAGTGTGAACAGCCTGTAACTTTCAGCCCAGAGCCCCGAGGATGTTTGGATTCCCAGTGTGCAGAAAAAGCAAAAGATGGCTATTGTGATGAAGACTGTAACACTCATGCCTGCCAGTGGGATGGAGGCGACTGCTCCCTGACAATGGAAGATCCTTGGGCCAACTGCTCCTCTTCATTGCGCTGCTGGACGCTTTTCAATGGACAGTGTGACGAGTTCTGCAACACACCCGAGTGCCTGTTTGACAACTTCGAATGTCAGCAAAATAGCAAAGCATGCAAGTAAGGCTTGATCCTGAGAACGGTTTCTCTGTGTCACTAACATATCTCCTGCTAGCACTTTCAGTAGTTGGTGTGCTTCATGCCTGCTGCTTCCATCTCTTCCGTTGTTTCTGTTGCTGGTCCTTGCTCTTGCTGAAAGTTTGACATCAAGGAGTTTCTGCTGCTTTGTGTACTTTTTTTCAAATTTTTGGAAGAAGTTCTGGGATTTGTATGCTATGAACTAAGTTGATAGCCTGGGCAATGGTAACGTGTTAACCTGCTTGATGGATGTGCCCTGCTTTCTGTGGAAATGTAAATAGGAGGCATTTCACCTTGTGCTAGATTTTAATAGTACTGCCTCCTATCCTGAATTTCACTCTGTACCAGCAATACCTGTATTTTTATCTCAGTTGTATTTGCTGACTCTGAATGTGTTTTCCAGCTTGTTTGTCGTGGCACTTCTTTGTCTTCAGTTATTTGTGGTAAATGCTACAGCTTTGCTGTGATGATTCTCCCTTGGTGAGTCAGGAGGTGTTACAGCTTTATCCTAGTAAACAGAACAGTTCTCTTCCACTGGTACCAAAATTGAGCCATTTGTTCTTGGGGTGTTCTGTGCTTCCTACTTTCACCCTGCCAGATTGCAAGCCTATCCTGGAGTTATATTTCTTCTCCTTATATCCTGAATATGAGTGTTACTTTTACCTCAAATGATTACGAAGAGTGTAAGGCCTTGTGCCCTAGACTGCAAGTATACTGTATAGAATGTGTATGTCCTGTATGCTGCCTGTAACCCTTTCACTGTTCTAGGTATGACACGTATTGTGCAGATCACTACGCAGATGGCCGCTGTGACCAGGGCTGTAATAGCGAGGAGTGTGGCTGGGACGGTCTGGACTGTGCTGGTGACAAAGCTGAGAAGCTGGCAGAAGGGACCCTAATCATTGTGGTCTTGATGCCCCCTGACGAGCTGCTGGGTAATGTTCGCGGCTTCTTGCGCACTTTGGGAGCAATTCTGCACACTAATCTGAGAATCAAGCTGGACTCCCAGGGAAACCCCATGGTATTCCCATACTATGGGGAGAAATCAGCAGCGCGGAGTCGGCGATCCCTTGTGGTCATTCGCAAGCACAGAGAACTAGAGCAAGAGGTCATTGGGTGAGTGGATGCTTTTGTGTTTCTCTGGCCTTGTTATGGTGATAATTCTTGCTTATAGGTGCCTGGGGTATTCTGGACCTTCTAGGGCTGCAGTCTGTTTTTTTTTTAATAGGGAAATGTAAAGCTATTGAACTGCCAAATTCAGTGCTGAGGATGGAAAGATTAACTTCAAAGGCTGCAGCTTTGGCAAAAGTTTCTGTCGCTGACTTCTGTGCCCTCTTACTGTGTCTCTGCAGCACCAGAGTGTTCCTGGAGATTGACAACCGTCAGTGTGCAGAGGATTCGGAGCAATGCTTTCAGAATACAGAAGCTGCTGCAGCTCTCTTAGCTGCTCAGGCCATCAAGGGCATGTTGCCCTATCCTTTCGTGTCTGTCCAAAGTAAGTAATTGCAGAGGGAAAATTGCTTGTGGAGGAAGGCAGTCAGCAAACCTGGGCTTGCTGAATTCATGCTTATATTATTGATCATCATCATAATATTTCTCACTGTTTAGTGTGATTTCTGGGAGCTTATGCTTACTCTGCTCTGAGGGGACATCTAGTTAGTAAGCAGGGCATTTCAGTTTGGAGCCTAGTCATTTTAATACCTGTAGAAACAGTAATCTCTCATGTGCTGCAGCAGTGTGCCACACTGCGGTGATCTTGTCTGCACAAAAAAACCATTCATGTGCTCTAAGCCATGAATTCAATGAAAAAGGTGCCGTTAGAGAGAAAAGGTGGGGGGCATTCCTCAATTTATCAGATGTTTTCTCCTCTGGCAAGATGTAGTCCCTTTGATTTCTGCTCCTCTCTCCCTCAGTTTGAGGCTTGGCTGCAACCTCCTACTAGATTGGTAATATCGCTGTTCCTAGTTGGGTCATGCTTGTATCCTTATGTAGATCAGCGCTCTCTACACTGATTCAGGGTGGCTGTCTTCAGCCAGCAGGGCTCTTGAGGAAGGAGCAAGGTCTTCAGTTCAGCAGTCATATACTCTAAAAAATATTTTGAGAAACAAGATCAAGGGAAGCTAGAAAGACAAGATATATTCTTACAAAAGTTGCAGCAGAGCCTCAACTTCCTCAACCCTTGCTCTAAATGCATCGCAGTATAGCGGCAATACAGTCTTTTGAGGGGCAGACTCGGAGTGAGAAAAGAAAGTATGTAGATTGAAGATTGTTGTCTCCGCTGTGTTAATCTTCTTGTATTTTAACTGGAATTTTTAGGTGAACCCTTGTTACCACCGAAGACCCAGTTACTTTATCTACTTGCTGTGGCAGCTTTGATCATCCTCTTAATTCTTCTCTTGGGTGTGATGATGGCAAAGCGTAAGCGTAAACATGGTTCACTGTGGCTCCCAGAGGGCTTTATTCTGCGCAGGGATCCTAGTAATCATAAGCGCAGAGAGCCAGTTGGGGAAGATGCTGTTGGACTCAAGTAAGTTTGCATTTAGGCCACTGACTGTGTTTATTAGTGTGTTAGAGGATTTTGAGAACGTGGTGTATGAATCTTTCATTAAAGGCACTTGACTCCATACAGAAAGCTGCCTTTTAAGCTAGAACTTCTTAGGCTATTTCTCTAAATTTTTATACATCTGTTTTGGACAGAAGAACTTTAATTATCTGTGATCTGTAAAATGCTAGTAAGGAATCTGATCTTCTGCTTATGTTTGGTTTTCTGCCACTCTATTTAGTTCAGTGGTTGGCTACTGCTTGCATCATTTCCTCCTGGAGTAGGTGAGACGTTTGTAGGTTGATAGGTGACAACAAACTTAATACATCTAGCTCAATGTGTTAAAGACATGACTCAGAAATGATGGAAGGTTTCAAAAGAAGAATCCTATTTATGCAGTTTTGGCTTTCCACTGAATTAACCAAGTTTGCAGTTGTAAATGCATTTAATGCCAGTGTTGGTTGTCTGAGATTTCTAATTTCTTGGTGCCTCTGTTTGCAAGCTACCAAACTTGCAAGCATCCCATCCTTGGTCTCTGTGGCCCAGTGTAAGTATCAGTAGTAGCACCTGCTCAGCCTGCAAAGTGATGTGTTCTCCTTGTTTGTTAGAAATCTGTCAGTCCAGATACCAGAGGGTAACCTGGCAGATTCTGGACCAACTGAACACTGGGCAGGTGATGGTGGACCTCAGCCAAAGAGAGCAAAGGTAAGGAGCTCCAAGACTTTAATATTGCCTGAAATTGAAACTGCTAGTGAGGAAGACAGCTGCATTAACTTCCAGAATATGCCCAATATATTGGCCCAGAATATGCTCAAAACCTCCCTTTGCTTAGGGGTTTGTAATGTGTAACTAATGATATCTGGGGAGCAAGTCCTTGGGTTAACACTGCCACCACAGGCCAGTAGAGAAACCAAGTAACTTCTGTTCCAGTGTCCCCTCCCTACCCAGGCCCTACTGCATCACAAGGGAAGAGAAGGTTAACGGTAGTGTGATGTCCTGCAGTTTGCAAAAAAAAAAACCCAAAAACCAACAGAACTAGGACAACCCCAAGAACTTTCAGTGTCTTTGGCCACTTGATGAGCATTTTGAAGCAACTGCTTGTTTCCTGTGCTCAGGCTGAGGATCAAGCCTTGCTCCCGGAAGGCGATGAGCAGATAGATCAGCGCCAGTGGACACAGCAGCACTTGGAGGCAGCGGACGTCTGTGGGAGCACGTCACTAGCCCTTACACCACCTCAAGCAGATCAAGAGGTGGATGTTCTGGATGTCAATGTCAGAGGGCCAGGTCAGTACTCCGAGTGTCCGTGTGTTCTGCCAGCCATCCATCCATCTCCTTCCCCTGTCTCCAATGGCTGGGACTGCTAACGTTTAAAATTTATATGGAGTGTACAGTAACACCAGCAGGAATTTTACAGCACTGAAGGAAAGCTCATGTGTGCTCCAGAAAAGAAAGCTGGAGAGATTTGATCATGGTCTGTAGCCCATGGAATATCATGTAACCAGGAGAAAAAGAGTTCACTTAGCAAACACCTGTAGGAACTACAGCTATAGGATCAGGATCTCCTTTATAACAGTGCGTGCCTAAAAGATACCGTCAGAATGCCATTGCAGCAGAAATTTGGAATGTGTAGTTGTGCTGGAAATAACCTCCAGCTTCTCCAGCTGGATCACTGCAGAGATTTATGCCAGACTTTGTAAGGACCAACTTAGCAGGGTTTATACCTGAGGTGTCTGTTATTTGGGGTGGAAGCAAGGGTGGCCTTTTCCTGAATAAGACGACTTCTGGCAGGTAGTTTACCCTGACTAGCAGTGTGTGAGACATCTGTGCTGGAACAGAGCAGCAATGCAGCAAGCTTGTTAATGATTTTTGTAATTCACTGATTTATGTCCTCAGTGTGTCGTGATCAACTCGTTGAATTCATAACACAACTGTGAATTTTGAAGGACACTTCTTTAACATGCACACGTGTGCACAAGCTTGCTCTCTTTCAGTCTCAAATTACTAGATGTAGTAAGAATGCTCTACTGCTTTTTGGAAGTGTAGCATAAAGCTGTGTAAGGGACTGGGTGGGTCATCTGGTAATAACTGATTCCCATGTTCTGAGAGGAGAGAGTTGACCAAGAATTTTATCCTGGTTGGAAAAGCTGCAAGCATGGCTCTTGTTCATATGCAGAGAGGTGATTCTGATGATATTGCTGCAATTGCTTTTTATTGGATTTTGTGGGAATATTTTCATGCAACTTAATGATGACTGGGCCCATTCTCTCAGTTCCCTTCTATTGTCTTTTCTGTTCATTGACCCGTTAGCTCTCCTAAATGCAAAGCACAGGGAAGGAGGGATTTCTGTGTAACGAGTGTGAGAACATAAACCATCAGTTTCTGCCAAATTTAAGCTTTTCTTTATTTCCCCTATTGAAACTTCTAGTTGTGTGGCAGGGTAAAAGCTTTCCAAGTGCAGGCAATAATGTTCTTAAGATTTCAGACTGCTTATTTTCATGTTCACTCAAAGCTTTGTCCAACAATAGCAATGGAATAATACTGACCTGTGAGTTGCTTTCCTGCCATTCGGCTGCAACTGTGGAGCTTGCAGCAAGCTGCTGTAAGCTGTCCCCTCTCTGCAGCATCAGAAGCAAGCAGCTGAGTTACTGTCAGGAGAAGAAATCTTTTAAAAAGTCTGAGAAGTGTTGGAGTAATGGGTTAGTAAGGAGGGGTAGGGTTCCTCGCAGTTAATGTAGCTGCTATCTGCCCTGGCCACCTTCCTCTTCCTTTGCAGGCAGAGGGAAGAAATAGGCACTTCTGAGAGGCAGTTCATCTCTGCCTCGAGCAGAATTGGTCCTGAAGACTAGATGGCTCACACTCCAGTAACGCTTCGCTGCCCCTAATTACAAAGGGTGTTGAGGCTGACTGGCTTGGGTGCAGGTGTCTGGGCTGGAGCCATGTGAAACTGGGTGATTTAGGTCCTGGCCACAGGTCCAGGTGGCAGGTAGAACAGTAGAGATCTTTTCTAGAGAGACAAGAGGCGAGCTGAAATGCCTTGGTGTACCAAGGGATTGTTGCCTGTCTTAGTCCAGTACTTTCTGCAGTCTCTTGAGCTTAGGGGGATCCAAGAGGTCCAGTCTCCTACAGAAGTATTGCCTAGAGACTTTGCCAAGGGGTTCTTTACATCCCAGCTTTCGGTATATTGTGCCTGTGTGATTCCTTCAGTTGTACCTGTCTGGTGAACTTCTGGCTTTGCCATCTCACTGTTGAGTTTTACATTTACTCAGGGGCTGTCTTCTTGAAAGGCAGCAAACAGAAGATTTTTTTATAAAAAGCTGCTGTCATCTTTGTCTCCCCATGCTGTTCTTTCTCTGTGTCCCCCAGAGTGGTGAGGACATTCTTTTCACTGGAGTTATTGTGAGTGTGTAACCAGGGTAATGCAATTACAGGCATAACTGGTAACACCACCTACAATTAAAACTGATGAACTGTCCCTATTATATGCCCCTCTTTTTCAGTTACTAAAACTCCAGTGGTTCAGACTGGAATTTTCCATGCTGTGTGTCTGCCTCCAGCTGGATCCTTTTGGGTTCTTTTCCAGCTATTTTGGAGAACAAGCTGGAAGGAGCAAAAAAGACATTGTGTCCACAGCTTTTTTTTCTAGTGGTCCATCAAGCACTTAATTGTGACGGTCTAGCTGGATGTCCTTTTTGCTAGCCTCATAAAACTACTCGTGTGTGGCCAACTTACAAAGCTCTGAAAAGAGCTGCACGTACCTGAGAGACTTTTCGGAGGGTGGCAGCTAATTTTTCCAAGGATTTAATACATACTACAGCTGTGTCCTTATAGAGCAGCTAGGCTTGATCCGTCCAGGACAACTGCAGTGATTGAGCAAGCGAGACCTTTCCTGCGAGTGGTTTTCCCAGGGCTGTGGTGCTGGAGAAAAGGAAAGCTCCTTTCTGTGCTCCGTCTCTCTGCTCTTTGTGTCGGGGCAGTACGGAGGAGACCACAGCCTGACTTGAATACTGAGAAGTATTCATTTGGGACAAGGAAGCAGAGCCAGCAGTGGGAGGGAGAAGCACAAAAGGAGGTATAGCCTTGGACGACAGGCAAGAGGGTCTATAGACAGGACTGGATCTTGGAACTGAACCCAGGCCCATACGTCAACGTTTCACCGCCGTCCAACAAATCCTGAGAAAGCAGCTCAGTGAAAGCCTGCGTGTCCTGTGATTGTGAGCCACTAGGAGGAGCATGCATGCTGCTGCTGCTGCCAGCCTGCCTGGGGAGCGGATCCGGGTGCCACAGCCCTGATCTCTGCTGGTGCTCGACACCGTTCCCTGTGGTAGAATGATGGATGTCTAGAATTTTATGAAAGTTTTGGAGGTGGTCTAAAAAAGAGAGTCGGAAAAGCCTGGTGATCAGAATTTGGGAAATGGGTCAGGGCATTAGAGCTCTGTATATTACTTATCTGCACAGAATCCCTAATTCTGCCATATGGCTTTCTGCAGGATTCACACACTTCATTCAGTGTGGATAGTGTACTGCAGATTGAGAGTTGTGCAGGCGGGGAAGCTGTTGTCTGTAGGGTCCAGGAAGGTCCGTTGCTTGTCCATGGAATAAATCAGGCAGTTGCTGAAAGATTGTCTTGAATTTCTGCTAGCGAGCCACACTAGAGAAGCAAAATTTTCTTTTGCAGAGCTCCAGTGGGGCATTTAGCACAGAGTGGTTCGCTCCTGCTGCCATCATAGTCCCTCTTACTTTCCAGGTGCCTATGATGTGCATGGATTAAAGCAGTAAAATTAGTAAGCAAGCAATAGCATCTACAGTTAGTCTTTTTTTTTTAGGTAGTGAATATCTTGTAATGTTCAGCGTCTCCTGAAACTGAAGCATTTGGCATTTGATGGGTTGCTGAAAATAGGTGGAGGTGTTTTAAATCTTAAGTGCACTGCATCAAGGGGGGTATTAACAAGGGTGAAAAATCAACAGCATGAGCTTGTCTTCCTGGACTGTTCTCTCTGATCATCAGAGAGAGAGCGAGGGTCATCCAAGGGAACTACTCTAAATTAGAGGTCTGGAGGAGCCTTTCCCTTTCCGGTGACAATGCAAGAATCCTGGTTGGATGAATGTGAAGTTAACCTTTGTGGATGTCCCATCAGTGTGAGCCCATCACTGGAGACTTGTGGAGAGACACAAGCCCAGTATCTTCCAAAGCGTTCAAACTGTGTGAGACTTCCAGCAATTTGTGTCTGTGGGCAGTCCATGCTGTGGTAGAGGCGCGCGTGGGGAACAAGGCATTGTGCATGTGGAGGATGCTACTGGTACACCAGTGAATAATACGGGACTAGATCCTGTTCTATAGTCCCTTCCTACATGGCGTACTTCTGTGAAAATACGGAGTGTGCTTGACCGGTTTGTTTAGGGCTCTGGTCATGGATGTTATTAAAAGCAAGATGAGGTAGGTTCAGGCAGTCATCCTGGGGCATTTTTCAGCTTTGAGTGCTTCGCTGTCACAACTTCAGGGTCCTTCTCAAGAAGACCTTGGTGTGTAATAGATATGAAGGCTTTAGTCTGCATTTCACTTCAGGTTAATATCTGCAAAATGCCACCAATAATGGCTAGTTGTCCAATAATTTTTCTCTGTCGATTGTTTCTTTTCCCCAGGTATGTGAATCCACATGAATAGTTGTACTTAGTCATCTGAAGTCTTTGATTTTTATCGCCCTTGCTTCTCTCTAGGAATTCAGCTAGCCTTTACGTTTTAAGGAAGTTTTCTGCTTTAGCAGCAAACTTTTTTGTTTTATAATGTTCTTACTTATTTGAGAAGTATCTAAGTGCTGTTGGCATTGCGGTAGGTATTAAAGTCCTACTTGGAAGGAAGACAACTCGCTAACTCTGTTGGGCTTTAAGATAAGGGAACAGGTCTGGGTTGCAGTGATTGGAGGCATTGTCTGTAGCTGTAGGTGCTCAAGAGGAGAGGATTGTGAGAGGGTTTCCTTTCCTTTGCTGTCACTGTCAGGTTACTATGATATCATCTCTTGTGTTGCAGATGGATGTACTCCACTTATGTTGGCATCTCTGCGTGCGGGCAGCTCCGATATCAGTGAGGATGATGAGGATGCAGAAGATTCCTCAGCAAATATAATAACAGACTTGATCTATCAAGGCGCCAACTTGCAGGCCCAAACAGACCGCACTGGGGAGATGGCACTGCACTTGGCAGCCCGTTACTCAAGAGCAGATGCTGCAAAACGCTTGCTGGATGCTGGTGCGGATGCTAATGCACGGGACAACATGGGACGGACTCCTCTGCATGCAGCTGTAGCTGCTGACGCCCAAGGTGTCTTCCAGGTACAGCAATTGAAGAACCCCTTTTAGAGCAGCTGTGCTCCGTAATTATATGAGCCTGCCAAAGCTGTGCTCTGTTCACTCACAGCCTTGCTTTCATGCCTTCCACAGTGTGATGGCCAAGCGAAACTGTATTTTACATTCAGTTTCCTAAGGTATTCATAGCCTGCAGAGCTCAGCATGCCTGAATCACCTGACATGTATTTATTTGGGCTGTTTGCCTCTGTCACCTATTATCTGGGTCCTTGCTTTTCGGTGCTTAGGCTGCTTTTTCGTTGTAAAGTTTCTCTTGAGTTTCTGCCAAATCTTCAGTTTTGGTCTGTAGCAGTATTGAAAAAAATCTGTCTTCCCCTGTTGTCCAGATCCTTATCCGTAACAGAGTGACGGACTTAGATGCTCGGATGAATGATGGAACGACCCCCTTAATTCTGGCTGCACGTCTGGCTGTGGAAGGAATGGTGGCCGAGCTAATTAACTGCCAGGCGGATGTGAACGCCGTAGATGACCACGGTAATGTGAACACGACATACTAGGCTGGGCAAATATTTGTCATGGTGTGAGCAAGGTGGGGTGGGTTTCTGCTCTCCCAGAGTGTGGGCTGCTCGTAAATTCTGTAGCTAAATCTCGTGCGGAAGTCCTCCCAGCAGTAATAGACTGCAGGCTGCTGCTCAGTGGCTTGGTTAGACAGCCCTGGAAGAGAAGCAGAAGAAATATGAGGTTGGATGTGCTGGAATTTTCGGGACTGCAGACATGAGTCTGTGAATAGGTTATTTAAAAAATAAAAAAAAAAATAATCCCAGAGCAAGTGCTGAAAGTCCCATTGCATCTTGGTAATGTAGGGGTGTGTCACAGCGTGGTGATTTCGAAAGTGTAAACTTGTCCTGAGGACATGTTCACGTGCTGTGAGCTGCACTGCAGTTGCTTTCTTCCCTCAGTGTACTCTGTCCATCTTGGTGCTTTAAAAAATAGCTCCTCGGTTTGTTATTTAAGTTGTTGGGTTTCCCTGCAGGTAAATCTGCTCTTCACTGGGCTGCTGCTGTCAACAACGTGGAAGCAACACTAGTGCTGCTGAAAAATGGAGCCAACAGAGACATGCAGGATAACAAGGTACAGTTTGGGTGCGCTCTGCATGGCTGTGCTTCCTGACTCAAAGCGTCTCTTTGCTGTTGGTAGTGAACTGAGTTCAGATTTTCTAAACTGGGTGCTCAGTGCTGGTCTTCCAAACCCAGACTGTGACTGGAACTCTCCCCGAGTGCTGGATGTCTTGTAGGATTTCTGATAGGAGAGAGCAGTTCTTGTCCTTGTTTGGCCGAGTCCTGGGCGTCAATGCTGTCCTGCTTTTCTTGCAGAAAAGGAATGCAATGCACAGTCAATGGTGTGCGAGAGCATCAGGGTTGAGTGCTGCTGGTGTCAAGCAGCTGGATTCTGGTTAGCAGAGAGACAGATCTGGCAGCACAGCAGCAGTCACACCCCGTCACGTTTCCAGGGGTCTCAGTGCAGGGTGGATATGGGGGAGAAACCCCTCTGAGAGACAGTCTGCTCTGTGCAGACCTCCTGTAGCTTCACTGTTAGTTTTTGCTGTGTTTTAGTCCTTGATTTCTTTCCTCTGCCTACTAATTATGTATTGCTGAGTGGATTTTAGAGCCACCTATAAGCTGTAGTTCTTTACTGGGCTGTTTTAGTTCTTTGTACCTTTCCCTCATAGGGGACAATGGGAGAAAAGCACCAGGTGCTTTCATGGTTCCTCCAAGGACCCATGTCAGAATAGTGCGCTGCCTGGTGGGATAGTTTAGCCTGTGTGCTCCACTGCTGTGTATGAAATCATCTCCTGTAATCTGCCTTTTTCACTGGGTACCTCTCAGGGCGGGTTGTTCTTGGAGACAGTTGATGTGACACTGCATTAAATGGTGCTTCCAGGTGTTGCCGCACTGTTAAGGGATTGTTAGCTGTCAGTCAGTCCCCTCACAGTGAAGCCGCTAAAATACTTATTCTCTGTGTTTTCAGGAAGAGACACCGCTCTTCCTTGCTGCTCGGGAAGGCAGTTTTGAAGCAGCAAAAATATTGCTGGACCATTTTGCCAATCGAGACATCACGGACCACATGGACCGCCTGCCCCGAGATGTGGCCCAGGACCGGATGCACCATGACATAGTGCAGCTTCTCAACGAGTACAATGTGGCGCACAGCCCCGCTGGGCACCCCGGCGCCATGCTGAACTCTGCCCTCTCCCCGGTCATCTGTGGCCCAAATAGGTCCTTCCTCAATTTGAAGCATGCTTCTTTAAGCAAGAAGTCACGAAAACCGAATGCCAAAGGCATCATGCCCACGAACCTCACCAAAGATGCAAAGAGGAGAAGGAAGAAGTCCCTCAGTGAGAGCAAAGGGCAGTTTTCGGAGAGCTCAGTGACCCTGTCACCGGTTGATTCCCTAGAATCGCCCCATGCTTTTGCATCTGAACCAACATCGTCTCCTGTGATGCCGTCGCCGGGGGTGTTACACTCGTCGCCCAGCTCACTGCTGACCGCTCCGTCGGTGCAGGCTGCACACACGATGTCCTTTTCCAACCTTCACGAGATGCAGCCCTTAGGACGTGGATCCAGCACGGTGCTCCCGTCTGTCAGCCAACTGCTTTCACAGCACAGAACCACCCCTCCTAACAGTGGGCTTGGCAGGCTCCGGCCAGCCAACGTTTCCACCGAGTGGATGAACCGTATGGAGGTGAACGAGTCCCAGTACAACGAGATGTTTGGCATGGTGCCGCAGGTGATACATTCACACCCCAGTGTTTCTCAGCAGAGCGGTTTGGTTCAAGCAGATACAAAGCACATGGGAGTGTCCAGGGAGTCTCTGCCCCCTATCATGACTTTCCAGCTGGTTCCCAAGGGTGGCATAAACCAGCAAGCACTGCCACAGCAGGCCCAGTCAAACTGCGCTCAGAACATGGCTGGTCCTCTTAGCTCCATGTACCAGATACCGGATTTAGCTCAGCTGCCCAGCGCCTCGTTCTCCATGGCTGCCATCCCTCAGCAGGACGGGCAAGTGGCTCAGACAGTCCTCCCGGCTTACCACCAGTTCCAGAGCTCGATGGGGAAGTACCCCACGCCTCCCTCCCAGCACAGCTGCTACTCCTCGGCCACAGAACGGACTCCTAGCCACAACCGGCACTTACAAGGGGAGCACCCATACCTGACTCCGTCGCCTGAATCTCCGGACCAGTGGTCAAGCTCCTCCCCACACTCTGCCTCTGACTGGTCTGATGTGGCAACCAGTCCCAGCAACAACCAGCGCGGGCCAGCGGCCGCTCACATGACAGAGCAGCAACGGAACAACATGCAGGTGTATGCCTGAAGGCTGGCCAAGGTGAAGCCCGATGAAAGCGGACTCCAGAACTCATGAAGGTCTTCCAGGATGGAAATGAAGAACCATTTTAGTATCCAAGAGTCTTAATGAGCCCAGGCTGTTCTTTCCTTGGAGGGACTGTGGTCGCTGTAGGCTTGTATGCTTTTATGCTAAACAGAGGACTGTAGAAGCTGGTGATGGAGAAGACCGGCCGGGTCACTTCTAACCAACTCCCGTACACCTTGGGTGTGATTGCTGTCTGCACTGGATTCTCCAGTCTGCTTTTAAATATGTTCCACCATTTCTTTGGGGAGACAGCTCTTCAGCTTAATGCATCTCATGGTCGTTTCTCCAGAAATTTAGCCAAAAACCAGCTTTGTATCCTTATTTTGTTACTCCTTTTGTTACTCACATAACCTCTCTCTGAAGCACCTTCTACTAGTTCTCCTCGAGTTCAAGTTGCCTTGTCTTGACACAGCTCAGAGCTGCACCCACATTCCTAGACCCCTCCTTCCCTCGGCCACTCTTGCTCAGCAAGCAAGCCGGACTTCCCAAAACACCTGCAGGTCAAGTGACACCTTCTGTCACGCAGCTTCACCCTTTCCTCTTCAAGAGTCTTTGTCTTATACAGACCCACTAACACCCCTTAGCGTTCTCACTGCCTGCCCCCCAGGTATTATGAGATTATATATACGTATAGTCTTCTTTTAGGTCTGGTTTTTTGTTGTTTTTTTTTTGTTTCCCCCCCTCCCCAAAACGCTGGTCTGACCTGGTGTTCCCCTCGTGGTGGCCTGTAGGCACATCTCTCCCGTGTTGTATGTCTTCCCTGAGACACACCTGACCGTTTTGACACACTACCCTCCCCGTGCCCCCGTCCTGCCAGGTGTGTCCGTGACCGCCTTCACGGGCTCCCGTGCCGGAAGAGATGCTCTGCAACCTATACAGGCCTTTTGGGAAGCTCTTGGGATGAGCATGAGTGTTTCAAAACCTGATAACACAAGCTCCCAGCGTTCTTGCACAGTACTCCCCTTCCCTCCATCCGAGGGTGGCTGTGTGTCCTGTCCTCCAGATACCATATGCTGCCTCTTTATGATATTATCGAGAAGTGTCAAGGACGTCGTTACATGTTTGCAGTGTGTTTCCTTCTGCGTCAGGAACGGCATCCAGCCCTTTGAAGAGTGTCCCTTTCGCTCCAGCCCTGGGACGGGGCTGCCTTGTCTTCCCTTCCCAGCGAGGCGGCTGCAGCACTGGCTCCCGAGCAGGCTTCCAGCAGCAGCAGCAGCGTGCCTGAAGCCAGGACCTGGCCTTAAGCGGCAGACCAAATAGCTCAGAAACTGTTGCCTAATGCGGTTTGGTTAACAAGGTTGGGGATGTCCTCTGCTCTCAGCTTCAGCCTGTACCGCGATTTCCCAGCTGAGGTGCCCCGCGTGCTCTGTGGGACAGTAGTGCCATTCGTACTGCAGCTCCCCCGATATTTTTGGAGTTAGGGAAGCCAGCTGTCGCTGACCTTCGACAAACAGCCGCTCTTTCTGCTTTGTCCGCAAGAGCAATGCTTCCCTGGAGGGCTCTGAATCAGTCAGCAGCCAAAGCGAACATTTCTGGGGATGGTTTGCGCCTACCTCTTCGGGGGAACCCTGCAGACACGTGTTCCAAAGAGATCGGGGCTGTCGGCTGCCGCCAAAGGACAGAGAAGGCCGCTCCCCTCCGAGCAGCGGCCGTTCAGCATCCTACCGTGTACAGTATTTTCTCTGATGTTCCTTTCCATTGTAATCAAGAGTAAAAGCTTTTTCTTTCGATTTGACTCAATGGTACATGAAGGCAGGGCCTCAGGAGGAGCTGGTTCCCGGGGCCGTTGTTTTGGGCTGAAGTTTTTAATTCTTGAAGTTACTGCTTTTTACGACGCACACAGCGTTCCCCGGCACGCTCGCTGCAGTGTGTCCTGTGAAGTTTAGCTGCAACCGACTCAGATCTCCGGGCGGGAGCCTGCGAGCTCCTGGAGGTCTGTCCAGGTACATGTTTCACTGCAAATAATGAAGTGTTGCTACATCGATGCTAAAGAAACAAAGGGCTTTTCCTCGTTAGCCCCAAATAACCAAGTGCCTTTTTATATATGTGGCTACCTTTTACAAGATGAGTGTTTTCTGTGGAACGAAGCCAGTTTCGTGCCTGGCGTGTTAATATGATGGCCCTCTGCCTTTCTTATTTTTTTTTTTTTTTTAAACTACTTGTAAAGATAATATCTCCTTAAGGTGGTATTTTATCTCATAAGTTGTAGAGTAACCATTCACACAGCAGCATTTTCCTATATTAATAATGGAAAATATTTGCTTATTTTTACATTTTTTATAAAAGTCTTTTATGAAAATAGTTGCTGCAAAATGTATAAGCAATTTTTATCCCCAGAATAAAGAGTATGTGCCCGACGTCTGTGTGCTGCTGTTTTCGTTTGCCTTCCCGGCGATCGCGGCGCAGCCACTGGATTTATAAAAGAATCGTCGGTGTTCGGTAGCTGTTCAGACCCCTGGCAAAGGAGGGCTCGTTCGGACCTCCGCAGTCCGTGTCAGGAAAGAGCTTTTGGGGATCAAGGGTGCCCGGTGCCGTGGCTCAGCAGCGCACAAACCCCGCTGCTTGGCTCCATCCAAGGGAGCTGAAAGCAGCCTCGCTCGGGTGTAGCAGGAGGATTTGGGGAGGATTAGCTGAGAAGGGGGACAGTAACCAGCAGCCAAGCAGCCTGGGCATACTGGGAAGGACAGGGAGGGACTGGGATGGCGCCTTTTTGAGGTGCTTTCAATAAGAGCTCTCCCTTGCCTGGGCATCTGGGAGGCGGAGAAGGGCTCGGCCTTTTGTGTGGCTTTTAGAAAGGTTGTGAGCAAGGGTGGGTCAGGCGGTGGTTGGTGGAGCCGTGGATTTGCTTGCCCTTTCGGGTCCTGCTTGCTTCCCTGGGCTGTTCACTGTTCTTCCAGCTGGCAGGAGGACCCTCATTCCCCGGAGCTGAGGCTGCCTCCCCGGCTTGGGCTTGCCAGCTGGTGCGTGAAGATGTGCGATTCTCCAGCCTCTGAAACAGGGAATCATGGCTCCTCTGTGCGGTTTTCAGACTTGAAAAGCTTGACTTGAACCATTAAGAGAACAAACTGACAATGGCTGCCTTCCTGTATTTTGAGCGGGGAGGTGCCACTGAAGCCTTGGGCTCCACTGGTGCTCCCCTGGCCGGTTTCCAGCTCTCGCCGCGGACTCGGATGGAGCCGGTAGCTGAATTACGATGCCTAGCAGGGATAAAGCTGCTGGGGGCATTTTAAGGGTTTAATATTCAAACAGTGCAGCTCCTTTATCTTCTCGTAGAGCCAGCTTGGCAAGTACAAACCTCCGGGAGGCTTTCATCCATGTTCTCCCGCAGGTTGCGCATCTGTGCCAAAGTTTAGCCAGCTCTGCTCTGCTGTGTCTCTGGCACAGCTGTGTTGAGTTTGCTGGTGCTCAGGCTGAGACTTGAAACCGCGTCTCCTTGGGGGATGGCGCATGCCTCTTCCCCCGCCCGGGATGACGAGGGGCTTGTGAAAACTTGTGTTGCATGCAAGTAAGCTTAATTGAACCAGCCAGGCAGGGAGCTGGGGTGTCCCTTATCTAACCGAGTGAGCCTCCGGCTCCTTTGGAGAACATTTTCATGGTTTTTCATAAAACAAGGGTGGAGTGCCATCTTCCCGGGGCGGGGCGGGGGGGAATGTGTTGCTGTGTTTGAAGAGTTTTCCCATTCCTCAGAGCGGCTGATCTCTGTAAGGTTGTTTCTTGCAGGAGAAGTGATAGCAGGCAGCAGCTGTGTTTGGACACAAGGCGGCTTTACCCCTTTGATCCCAGAGGGTGCCTAGCAAGCTGGCCAAGCCCTGAGAGGTCTCGGGAAGCAGCAGCAGCTGCTGTATCCCAGCTGCGTGGGCGAAGGAGACGGGTCTGATCCTCCTCCCTCCCCAGGGCGAAAGCCAGACCTGCCTCTGCACGCTGGCGGGGAGCTGCTCCCTGTGGGCGCAGCAGCACTCGCTGTGCGTTTCGGCAAATGCTGCCACAAAGGAGCTGTGGGAGATCCCTGGGGGCTGGAGGACACGGCTCGAGCCTGACAGCCAGAAGTTAACAGCTTCAGCCAGCTACAAGCCCTCCGTGTCAGGAGGCTCTGGGGCTGGATCCTCCGCAGGTAGTTGCCTCCTGGGCAGCTCCCAGTGGCCTCCTCCAAGGGTCTTCGAGAGGACTGGGGGAAGGAGAGCCGGGCATTGGCTGTAGCTGGCAGCAGCAGGCCGCTGGGCAGGAGCTGGCAGCTTTGCAGGAGGCCACATGACAGGCCACGAGGGCTTTCAAAGCTGATTTGGAATGCCAGGAGCCAACAAAGCCGTGCTCCAGAGCAGTGTGGTCAAAGCAGTATGGTAGATGAGCTTCAGCTGCCTCCCACTTGTGCAAGAGGACACCCCGTGGTGAGGAGCGAGGACCAAGATGGAGAAGGCTGTACCTGACCGTGCCGAAGGGCTCTGGCTGCTGGGGCCAGGGGCAGCCCCCCTCTGCGGCTCCGCGGCAGCGGGGCCAGGGCTGCGGGTTCCCCGCGTGGGGCAGGCGCACTGGGGGGCTGCTGCTTGCAGGACCGGCCCCTTCCTCCTGGAGGGACGCAGACTGACAGAGCCCTGCGTCACCGCCGGGTGTGGGGGCCCGGTAACCCCACCGCTATCTGATGGCACTCGCCAGCCCCCGGCCGCAGGCTGTTCCCACATCCCCACGTCCTGCGTCCTCCTGCAAACATCCCCAAGCAGTTCAAACAAGGGCGGTGTGCGGGTGACGCATGGCAGAGCCGGGCAGGGCGTGGGGCCCGGCTGGGTGCCATCCCTCGGCCAGGGACACGGGCGATGCCGGCGGGTGGTACCCACGGCCGAGCCGCTCGCCGCAGGGATGCTCCGGCCGGGGCCGGGAGAGCCTCCCCTGGGTCTCATCCCTGCCAGCCCCCAGTTCAGACGGGGCTGGGCCAGTGGGCATCCCTGCCTGGTGCCAGCCTGCAAGGTTATCTCTGTGTTTTCATTAGTAATTACTGCTAATTGCAGGGGGTTTATTGACCAACTAGGAGAGGTTCTTCCTGTCTTTTCTGCAGAGACGTTGAGTGTAAACAGAGCGGAGATCTGGGCAGCTTTCCAACAAAGTGCCGGGGGGGGGGGGGTGTGGAGGGGAGTCAGCAGTGGGAATTTTATGGTGGAATCACCTGAGCTGGGCAAACAGTGGTGCTGGTGAGCACTGGGCTATAAAGGGCAGATCCTCTCCTCTCCCGGAGACCCAGGAGAAGCCGTTATTCCTCCCGATCCCTGGACAGCAGGTGAGGAAGGGCACCCTCGCGGGGTGGCTGAGGCCTCGGGATGCTCCAAGGTGGTTTGTGGGCGAGCAGGAGCCGGTCCCAACCCCGGCAGCTCCCAGGGGAGCCGAGCGCTGCCCTTGCTGGATGGGGGCAGGCTGCAACGATGGAATTTTCAGCCCCGCCGTTGACTTTTGTCGCTGCTTCTTTGAGGGGAAGACGAGCTGAGTCCGCAAATCGGCCGCGGTGCCCAGGGATTAGCCCAGATAAAGGGCAACTGCGCTGACGCGGCCGATTTGCCTCCCGGGCCTGGGTCTGGCAGCGCTACGAGCCTTGGGGGGAGGCGTGTGGGGGGGTGTTTGTGTGAAAACGATGCTGTGGACGTAGTCCCTGCGGCCCTACCGGCCCCGGCTCTGCCTGTGCCACTGCTGCGGCCACCCGGTGCCAGGGCAGGGCTGGGGTCCCCCCACTCGTGCTCGTGGCAGCGCTCTCCCCATGTCCCCACAGAGCAGCTTGGATCACCCAGCTGCCTCCCGCCGAGACTGGGGCCGATGGGGACAGGCCCCCCCGCTGCCAACGTGGGCTGGGGACACCGAGCGGTGCCGGGGTGTGGGCATGGGGCGATGACCTGTGCCAGGGAGGGGAGAGGGAGGCACAGCCCCCGGGGATGCCATCTTCTCCAGCCAGCTCGAAGGGGCCAGATTCAGCCCCACACCATGGGGGGGTTTGCACCCTCTGGGCACAGGCGGCGTCCCCTCTCCCCAGAGGGACCTGGTGTGACCCCCCCAAGTTCTTACAGGGGACGCTTCCAGGAGCAAGGAGGATGGTGGCAACGGCCAGAGTCGCCCTCCTGCTGCTGGGCTGCGCGGGGCTCCTGTGGCCGGCCGGTGAGTCCCACGACTCGGAGCGGGGCAGCCGCTTTCGCAGCGAGGCCGGAGTGGAGCCAGGCTCCTCTCCATCCAGCAACACCGGTTGTCCCCCATCCCTCTCCATGGCTCTCCCTCCACAGGTGCCCGGTACATAGACTACTGCCCCGAGGGCTGGTCCTACTACAAGTTCAGCTGCTTCAGGTACTTCAGGCAGCTCCAGACCTGGGACGAAGCTGAGGTAAGCCTGCTGGGGTACGCACATGGCCGGGAACCCCCCCATCTCCCCGGGGTGCCCCGGCACTGACGGCTCTCCCCGCAGAGGCAGTGCCAGGCCAGCCACGCCGGCGCCCACCTGGCCTGGGTGGAGGAGCCCCGGGAGGCGACCACCCTGCGGCAGGTCATCTCCTACTACCAGCGCGTGCAGCCCGTCTGGCTCGGTCTCCACTACAGGCACGAGGTGAGGTGGGGGGCAGTGGGGGTGGTGGGGGGCCGGGGGGCAGCAGGGCCATGCCTCTGACCCCCCTCTCCCTGCACAGAGCCAGGCTTGGCAGTGGGCAAGTGGGGACAAGTACAGCGCCGATAGTGGGCTGGCCGGGAACGGTGCTCACGGGGGGACCTGCGGCGTGCTGACCCACCTCAGCGGTGAGTGCCTGGACCCTGCGTCCACCTCCAGACGGTCCACCTCGGCTGGCATCCTCACCCCCCTCCTCCTCATCCTCCTCTGGGGCTGTTCCCCCCGCCGAGAACTGCGGCAGGCAGAGCTGGTGGCTCTGTCTTCACTGTGGTCCCCGCTGACCCCCGGCCCGTCTCTCCGGCAGGCTTCACCGTGTGGTCCAGCGCCGACTGCACCCAGCAGCATCACTACATCTGCAAGTTCACCCCCTCACACTGAGCATGGCCCACAGGGGACACCATGGAGGACCCCACGCCAGCGATGCTCCTTCCTTGCTACCTCTGCTCCTCTCTCCCCAACCCCTAAAAATACACCTATAAAAAACCAAGCATGCAAGTGCTGTGTGAGTTTGGTGCTGGTACAAAGCCCTGGTACGGTCCAAAAGCAGGATGTACTGTGTCTCCCTGAGCTTCCCGGCTGTCGGGGGATCTGGTGTTGCCCATGCCGGTGGAGCCATTTGAGGGTGAGTCCCTGGGACCGACAGGGCCAGCAGCTCTCCCATCTGGGTGCTTGTGTTTGCTCATCCCCAGCCCTCTGGTGCTAAACCAGGGAGGGTGGGAGGATGGGATGTCCCTGGGGTGCAGGTGTAGGGGACAGGAGCGTCCCTGGGGTGCAGGTGTAGGGGACAGGAGCATCCCCAGGGTGCAGGCATGGAGGAGAGCTGGAGCACAGATGTGCGTGGGGATGGGAGCTGTCACGGGTGTGCAGGTGTGAGGATGGGTGCTCCCCCCAGGTGCAAATGGCTCCACAGGTGTCCGGGGGCTGCGATGCTGTCCCATGGCTGTGTTGACAGCAGCACCAGGACCAAAGGTCCCTTCTTGTGTCACCGTAGTGTTGCCACAGGCATCACATGTCTGTTTGCTCTGCTGTTTTGAAGATGGCTCTGCCCTCACCCAGCTCATGGGTATATTTCCCGCCCCCCCTCGGAGCCATGGCACGTGATGGCGCTGGACCGCGTCCTGGGCGGCACGGATGATGCTGGCACCAAACCCCCGGCTGCCCTCTGCTCCCTTCCCAGGACCGCGGAGGCAGTCAGAGAGGCCACACAGCACGTCACACACCGCGCAGTGACCGCAGGCCTGCAGCACGCACGCGAGCTGCCACCACCCCATGGCACAGGGAGCCGGGCCTGCGGGAGGGCCCGTCCCGCTGCTCGGCCCCAGCTCCAGCCGAGCACGTCCCCAGGCTTTGGGGCACAAGACAGAGACGTCTTGCAAATCCCCCCCCCCCCCCCCCTCCAAAGCCACCGCTTGCTCCGCTGTCCCTGTCGTGTTGGCTGGCGCTTGGTGACCTTTGAGCGCTGGGGTCCGGCGTGCTGATAAGGGCCGGGAGGGCTGTGCCGTGCTGTGCCGCGCCGCCCGCACAGTTTATAAAAGCACCACACCAGGCCCATCCCGCTGTCCGTCCTGCTGTCTGTCCCTCCATACGTGCAGCAGCAGCCGGGGGGGGGGGGGGAAAAATGCTGCGCTTGGTCGGCCGCGCCGCGCGCTGCTGGGGGGCGAGGCGGGCACCGTCGGGGCCGGAGCGGGCACCCCGGGGGGCCCAGCACCCCATGGCCGTGCAGAGGGCATGGTGAGCACCCACGCGCATCGGGTGGGGTGGAGGCATAACCGGGGGGGGTGTCGGGGAGCTGGCAGTGCTCTTGAACCTCGCTGGGGAAAGGGATGCTCTCCCTCCTTCCCGCAGCACCACTGGGCACAGGGAACCAGCAGGGATGTGGGGTGCTCACGGCTTGGGGTGCTCGCTGGTGGCATCTCCCCGAGGCCACCGCCTGTCCCCGAGGCTCGGGGCCGCCGCGGGACCGTTGCCGCTCCCTCTGCCCCGCAGCCTCTCCAGCGCTGCTGGGACGGGTGCCTGGCCCAAGGACGTGGGCATCCTGGCGCTGGAGGTCTACTTCCCCGCCCAGTACGTGGAGCAGGAGGAGCTGGAGCGGTACGACGGTGTGGAGGCCGGCAAGTACACGCGGGGCTTGGGCCAGAAGCAGATGGGCTTCTGCGCCGCCCATGAGGACATCAACTCCCTGTGCCTGACGGTGGTGCAGCGGCTGGTGGAGCGCGGGCGCCTCTCCTGGGATGCCATCGGCCGCCTGGAGGTGGGCACTGAGACTGTCATCGACAAGTCCAAGGCTGTCAAGACAGTCCTCATGCAGCTCTTCCATGACTCGGGCAACACCGACGTGGAGGGCATTGACACCACCAATGCCTGCTATGGGGGCACGGCCTCGCTCTTCAACGCGGCCGCCTGGGTGGAGTCCAGCGCCTGGGACGGTGGGTGCGGGCAGGGATGGGGATGGAGGGGCTGGACATGGGGTGGGTGCTGTGGGATGGCAGAAAGAGACAGGAGATGGCCTGAAAGCCAGAGATGCTCTGGCAAGTCTCAAGGGGAGCTGCTGCCCCTCCAGGCTCTCCATCACCCCTGTTTCTTGCCCGCCTTGGCTGTGACACCCAGCAGTGTGGGGATGGGAGTACCTAAGGGCCATGGGATGGAGGCTTCCACCTGCTCATGGCCATACCGGCCCCATTGTCCTCCCCCAGGTCGCTACGCCGTGGTGGTGTGTGGGGACATCGCTGTCTATGCCACGGGGAATGCACGGCCCACAGGAGGTGCTGGTGCCATCGCCATGCTGGTGGGACCCAACGCGCCGCTGGTGCTGGAGAGAGGTCGGTGTTGTGAGACCCTGGGGATGGCAAGCTGATGAGTGCTGTCCCTGGGGGCCATACATCCATGTCCCAGCCCCGGACAGAGCTGCTCAGCTCTGGCAGCACTGGCTCTAACAGCCCCAGTGGCTGCCTGGTGCTAGGTACCCCAGGATCCTGGCCGGCCACATCCCTGTGGGCAGCACAGAGCCACCCAGGGGGGCTGGCAGATGCCAGGGCTGGGATGGCAGGGCAGCACCCATGGGTGCTTGCCATCCAGCTGGGACTCCCCAACAACCAGCTCTCCCTGTGCCCACAGGCCTGCGGGGAACCCACATGGAGCATGCTTATGACTTCTACAAGCCTGACCTGGCCTCTGAGTACCCGGTGGTGGACGGGCAGCTCTCCATCCAGTGCTACCTGCGGGCGCTGGACCGCTGCTACGCCGTGTACCGCCGCAAGGCAGAGAGCCAGTGGCAGCAGGGTAAGCAGCGGCACCCCTGGGGTGCCCATGCCATCCCACCGGGTGATGACAGCCCCACATTGCCTTCCAGCTGGCATCCAGCGGCCCTTCACCCTCGACGACTTCAAGTTCATCATCTTCCACACGCCCTTCTGCAAGCTGGTGCAGAAGTCAGTGGGGCGGCTGCTGCTGAATGACTTCTTGGCCACCCCCAACCCCGACACAGCCACCGGCCTCTACAAGGGGCTGCAGCCCTTTCGGTGGGTCCCTGCGCTGTGGTCCCCCTGCCCCAGCCCAGCCGGGGACGTGCCCGTGCGGGGTTCGAGCCAGCCTCTCTCTGGGCAGCGGCGTGAAGCTGGAGGACACCTACACCAGCAAGGAGGTGGAGAAGGCGTTCCAGGCGGCCAGCCAGGAGATCTTCAACCAGAAGACCAAGCCCTCCCTGCTCCTCTCCTCCCGCAACGGCAACATGTACACGCCGTCCATGTACGGCTGCCTGGCCTCCCTCCTGGCACAGTGAGTCCCCCCAAATCTGGCTCAGGATGGGGGTCAGTTCGTTTCTTGGGGGAGCAGTCTGCAGCCCCGCTGGCTTGGGGGACAGGTGCCAGCACTCATCCCTCTCCACTGCAGCAGAGACCCGCTCCTTTCATTGCACGTAACCCCCGGCACGTTCACCTCCCACCCCGCGCTGTCTCCCAGCCAGCCTTTTCATCCCCGTTCGCCGGAGCTGGGCTGCTGCATAAAGCCCTTTTGTCAGCGCCAGGAGGATGAAAACCCCCTTGTCGTGCCAGGGAGAATGGCTGTCCCCTGGCGCCGGTGGCGGCAAAGGAGCTGTGGGAATGGGCAGGCACTGGGAGGGGAAAAAAGCCGCATCCCACCACCCCTTTCTGGGCAGCCCTTGTGCCCCCCGGCCCCCAGCCCCCACCACAGGCACCCCCTTGCTTCTGGGGCCACCCGCCCTTGGCAACGTGGCCACAAGTTGCCATTTAATCCGTCCCCAAGTCGCAGGACCCTGCCGCCTGTGAAGGGGGCAGGAGGCGGCCCTTTACCCTGCCCCCCCAGCCCCGCATGCACCCCCCGCTCCAGCCCCCAATCCCCTCTAACCCCTCGCTGCAGGTCCTCGGCGCGGGACCTGGCCGGCTCCCGGATCGGTGCCTTCTCCTACGGCTCGGGGCTGGCCGCCAGCATGTTCTCCCTCCGTGTCTCGCAGGATGCGGCCCCCGGTGAGCCCGGCGGGAGAGGGGGGGCCGGGAGGGGAGGGCAGCGTGGGGCCGCGGGGCCAGGGCCACTGGCAATGCCATCTCACCCGGAGGGGGTCCCCACCGCCAGGTTCACCCCTGGATAAGTTGGTGTCCAGCCTGGCCGACCTGCCAGCTCGCCTGGATGCCCGCAAGCGCGTGGCCCCACAGGACTTCGCCGAGATCATGAAGCGGCGGGAGGAGACCCATCACTTGGGTGAGTGGGGCCAGGGGGATGGGACACCTCCCCGCTGGTGCCCCACGGCCCCGCTGAGCATCGCCACCCTCTCCCCACAGCCAACCACGCTCCCCACGGCTCCCAGGCAGATCTCTTCCCCGGCACCTGGTACCTGACACGAGTGGATGACAAGTACCGCCGGGAATATGCCAGGAAGCCCATCTAGGGGGGACCGGAGTGGTGAGCCCTGGGGAGTGGGATGCTCTTCTCCGCACCAGCATCCCTGCTCACCCCCAAATTTGGGGCTGGCATCTGTGGGAGATCTCACCTTGGACAGCCAGGAAGCAGCTTGAGGCATCTCAGGCCCTGGAGCTGGTGGAGACAGAGGCGTTTTCTGCAAAGACCTGGGTGGCACGGGGGGAATAAACACACGGATGAGAGGGGGCAACAGCCCGGCTCCGGCTCCTGGTCACAAGTGGTCCCCTCCCGCCCTGGGGCCCTTCCTTCAACCACTGCGGCGGCTGGATCATGGTCCCTTCTAGGATTTATCCCACGGGCACCCGACGCAGCCACCTGCCCCGTTGGACATGTGCCTCAACACCCCCCATTTCCCCAGGATGGGAGCGCGCCCTCACGTTTTGGGGGAGCCAAGTAAACCCCAGCTCCCCGGTCTCCAGTTCGGGGGTGGTAAGATGCCGTTTTCCCTGTGATGCCGGCAAAATGGAAACATCCCCATGGAAAAACCCAGGGGGGAGGAGGGGGGCGGCAGGTGACGCGGGGGCTCACGGGAGGGCTCAGTCCCCCTTGGAGCGCTGCCTGCTCTCTGGGCCATGCACAGGACCATGGCCGGACAGGACCTCAGCGGGGCCGCAGGAGACATGGAGACCTTTGCACCCTTGAGCAAACAGCAGTGGGGCCGGGGGGGGGGGCAGGAGGGACAGAGCCTGCGGGAGCTTCGGGGTTAGGGACAAGGGACCGCACAGAAAAGGCATCACACGCTCTCTCCTCCTGGACCCTTTATTGAGCGCGGGGCCACCCCAAGCCCAGCGTAGGGGCCGGGGGCAGCCGGGTGCGATGCTTCCCCAGCTTGTGGGGGGGGGGAGTCCAGGTGCTGTAGCTGTGGGGAGGGTCCTTGCCGGCAGCTGGGGGCTACAGGTGGAGCTGGAAGACCTCCGTGACGCGTGGCTTCAGCTCGCCGAGGTCGGACAGCGGGGCCGAGAGCCCCACGACGCTCCATTGCTCCCCTGCCACCATGCTGGAGCTGTGGTAGGACTGGAGCTGGACCCCCACCTTCCCCAGCAGCCCTGGAGAGGAGGAGAGGGGTTAGGGGCTGCCGGCTGCCCCACCGCCCCAGCACCCGGCAGGTAGTGGGGCTCTCCCCACCCCAACACCCCTCAAAAGGTCCACGATGCTGTTTCTTTCCCCCACCCCAAGCCCCCAACCCTCTGCCTGAGCCGCCCGCCCCCATCCCTGTCTCTCCGTGCAACACCTGCCCCCTCCCTGCTGCAGCTGGGGCTCGGCTCCGGGGCAGAGGGAGGGTCCCCCCCAGGCTGCCCCCCCTGCTTGGGGGTGACGCGGGGAGCTCACCGGCAAGCGTGGACAGCGTGCTGGGCTCGGAGGCTTTGGCTCTGTAGATGAGGACGGGGCCGGCCAGCGGGGCCGGCTGCTTGAAGGTGGCCCCGTTTAGCTCCCGCAGCACCGGGGTGCTGCCCTGCACCGTCCCCGTTGCCCGGTGTGGGGTGCCCTGCAGGGCCACCTGCAGCAAGCCAGTGCTGCTGTCAGGCTCGGGGCCCACGTCGCTGTGGGTTGTCGTGACCTGCCGGAGAGATGTGGACGCTCAGCATCTAAGTGCTCCACGTGGCAGGGGGCAGGGAAGGGATGTCCTCAGAGGCCGCCCCAGGGGACGCCCCCCCAGCCTAAGAGGTGCCTTAGCAGCCCCACGGGGCGACCCCGGGCTCGTGCTGCTTGGCAGGGAAGGACAGGGTCTGGGTGCACCAAGCTGATGTGTGGAGCCCCAGGTGTCCACGCACCTTCAGCCCAGCCTCCTGGGCCAGCAGCAGGGCGTTCACCAGGGTCACCTCCTTCTGTGCCCCTCCGGCCAGCATGCCCGCAGCCACGGCAGGCGTCAGGTAGTTCCCGGCGTCCTGCAGGGGTGTCCCTGGGGTGCAGGGAGGTGGCAGAGGATGGACGGGCCGGCAGCAGAGAGGTCAACCCCATGCTGGAGCAGCCATCCTGGGGCTAGTCCTTCCACCCACCCATCCATACACCCACCTCTACTCCCATCTTCCCACCCATCCATATAGCCATCCGTACCCCCACACCCCCATCCTCCCATCCTCCCACCCCACCATCCAACCACCCTCCTGTCCATCCCTCCGCCTGGCATCCCTCCTCCCATCCGCTCAGTCCAGTGGGTCCCCACGTGACCCCTTGTGTGCTCTCCACCCGTCGGGGTCCCTGTGCGCGGGCACGGGGCGCAGCCTGCCCAGCTCACCTAGGGTGCAGACCTGCACGCTGCCCTGCGCTTTCTTGCCCGCCGTGCGCAGCACCGTGCCCAGGGCCCTGGCCAGGGCTATCCAGGGCTTGGTTTGGGGTGCGAAAGCCTTGCTGAGAGCCTGCCCGTTGACCTGCCAGGAAGAGCACGATGCGCGATGGGAACCCGCCAGCGAGCACACAGGGATGACTCCCAATGCACCCACAGTTTAGGGACAGGGAAACTGAGGCACAGAGGTCAGGTGCCCGGTGGCGGGACTCACTATGCCAGCCAGCCCCTTCCCCGTGGCCATGTCCACGATCTGCATGGCGATCTCCTTGCCGCAGCGGCTCTGCGCCTCCCGTGTGCTGGCGCCCAGGTGCGGGCAGCAGATGACGTTGGGGTGGTTCACCAGGTCGCGGTCCTTGGGGGGCTCCTGTTGACACAACCCCGTCCCGCTGTCAGCCCCCAGCACCCACCTGGGAGCCTGGGGTGGGCATTTACACCCTCTTCCCTTGCAAGGAGGGAGCTGGGAAGGGCTGTCCCTGGCTCTGTGGGGTTCACAGGGCTGTCCTGGCCCTGCTTGGGCAGCGTTAAGGTGATGCTGAGCCAGAGCTGAGCTCGGGGGGTCCCCGCAGCCCCCATCACCTGCGTGAAGACATCGAGGGCGGCCCCGCCACACTGTCCCGACTGCAGCGCCCGCAGCAGCGCGCCCTCATCCACGATGCCTCCACGGGCGCAGTTCACCACCTGCACGCCACGGCGGCACTTGGCGAAGGTGCTGTCGTTCAGGAGCCCTGCGGAGGGAGGGAGCGCCGTGAGCAGTGAGGGGCTGCCCTGGTTCCCCCCGAGTCCCCCCCGTGCCAATGGCCACCCCGTACCCGTGGTGGAGGGCAACAGCGGCGTGTGCACCGTGATGAAGTCGCAGCGGGGCCAGATCTGCTCCAGCGGCAGCTGCTCCACGCCAAAGGTGGCTGAGGTTTCGGGGGTGATGATGGGGTCGTAGCCTATGGTCTGAGGCAGAGCGGGCGCTTGCTCCTGCAGCCTGGCACGGTGCTGGCAGCTGGGCCGGGGGGGGCCAAGCTCCCCATCGCTCCTCCCTGCCCTGGCTCCTTACCTTCATGCCAAAAGCCTGCATGCGGGTGGCCACCTCCCTGCCGATGCGCCCCAGCCCCAGCACACCCAGCGTCTTCCCGTTCAGCTCCATGCCCATGTACTGGGGTGAAAGTGGAGAGTGAGCAAGCGCACCCCACATGGGCACCCACCGCCCCGTCCTGCCCAGGGCGCTGCACTGGCCTCCTACCTTCTTACGGTCCCACTTGCCCTCCTTCATGGAGGCAGCTGCCTGCGGGATTTGCCTAAAAGGGGAGGCTGTGATCAGCATGGGGGCAGAGGGCCGTGGGGCTCACGTCCATCCCCCTGTCCTGCCCCGCGCTCACCTGGCCAAAGACAGGATCATCCCGCAGGTGAGCTCGGCGGCACTGAGGCTGTTCCCAGTGGGTGTGCTGGGGATGGAGAGTAGTGTCACTGGTGTGTCACCCCCGGGCTGATGGAGGTCTGCACCCCGTGAGGATGGAGACCCTCAGGGTGGTGCCATGGGGTGCCGTGGGTGGGGAGGGCACCCTGCTGGGGCCTCCCCTGTCTCCCCAGGAGCGCAGGCGGGGATGTCCCCGTGCTCCTGCTCTTACTTCATGACCAGGACACCCTTCCTGGTGGCTGCCTCCACATCGACGTTGTCCACGCCGGTGCCCGCTCTGCCCACCACCTGCAGCCTCTCCGCCGCCTCCAGCACGTCAGCCGTGACTTTGGTGGCCGAGCGGACGATGAGTCCATCGCAGTCCTTGCGGGGGGGGGACACGACACACAGACACCGCAGGTGGGACCGGGGCCGGGGCTGCCAGTCTCGGGGTGGTCCCGGGGGGGGTGTGTGGCAGTTTTGGGGGCAGCCACTACCGGGGGCTGGGATCCGCCGTGCGAAACCGGCCGGGCTCTTGCATCAGACGGGAGGCGGGGACCGGCCCGGCTGGACGAGGGTGGGGGGGGGGGGGGGGGTGTCTGCTGCCACTCGGGACAGCCGGACCCCAACTGAGCCCACCCGCGCCCCCCTCAACCCCCCGACCCGTGGGGTGCAGCCCGGCCGCGCCGCGCCGCGCTCACCCGGATCTCCCGCAGCAGCTCCTCCTTGCTCAGCCCGGGCTTCTCCTGCACCCGGAGGCCGCCGGCCTGCAGGATCTCCCGGCAGCAGGGGTCCAGGCTGTCGCTGATCAGCACCTTCTGCAGCTTCCCCAGTGCCATGGCGGGGGACGCGACGGGACGGGACGGGACGGGACGGGACGGGACGGGACGGGCCGCCGGGCTCTCTCCGCACGCCGCCGGGAGGCTGCTGCCGCCCACCCGCCGCGCTAAAAGGGCTGCGAGCGGGGCACGTTTTTCGGGCTCATTGGGTCCCGTCTCCATAATCCCACCTCCTTCCCTTCCCCTCCCCGCCCCAGCCCGCCCGGGCAAACCCCCCCCCCCCCCCCCCACTCCCCCCCCTCTCCACCCCCGGAGGGAGGGAGGGAGGGAGGAGGTGGAGGGGAGCGGGGCCGGGGCTGTGCCGGGCCCCCCAGCAGCCCCAGAGTGAGAGGAGAGGGTGTCCCGGCAGGACCCCGAAGCCCCCGGGCCGGGGGAGTCACGAAGCCGGGAGGAGCGAGGGGCGGCGTGTGTCCCCCCCAAACCGCGCACCGCTGCCGTGCCTCAGTTTCCCTGCCCCGCACATCACGCCGCAGCGAGGCAGGAGGGGGACGGTGGTGGCAGCCACGGTAGTGCGGGTGGCTCCCCCCAAAGCTGGGGGTGCTGCTGGCAGGGGAGCAGCCTGGCTACGGCAAGCCCGGCCATGTCCCCCCAGCTCACCCAGGAATGGGGGTTCCCCAGGTCCCACAGCCCAGAGGTGAGGCAGTGCCGTGGCCCCTGCCCTCCCCGGCATCATGCCTGCCATTGAGCAATGCCCCCGATAAGGGGCCGGGGGCACGGGGCCAGCCCTGGCCACCAGCTCCCAATGACATGGGGTGCACGGGAGCCGCCTAGCAAACGCCCTCCGTGGGGCAAGAGCCACGTGGCCGCGTCCAGTGACCTCGCGGGGGAAAGAGCTGGCCCTTGAGAAGGGACAGCCCGGGGACCCCACGGGGCTGGGTACAGCCCGGCATGGCGGATGGCAAAGGATGGAGGATGTCCCCTTGCTCATGGGGCCAAAACCTCACTGCGCAGCTGGACCAGACTGATGCCGGGTCCTGCCCATGGGGGAGCCGGGATCTGGCCCTTCCTTCCCCACCACTTTCCATGCGCTAGGGGGGGGGGCAGCAGGGACATGGTGCTCCCAAGCCAGGCCCTGATGGGACTGAGCGCTTCCCCAGGCTGTGTGTGCCCCAGGCAGCAGTATTGGGTACCAAACTGCCCCGTGTGAGACCTGGGGTGGCCTCAGAGGCTGTTAAACCCAGCAGAGCCGCAGTGACAGACCTGCCCCAGCAGCTGGGAGGTGGCCAGAATGGCTGCTCTCACCATAGGCAGTGCGGCCGAGGTGGCAGAGCCCAGTGCTATGTACACCCCGGCACGGCATACACCCCGGTGCGATGTACACCCTGGCACTACCGACCCCCCGGCGCTACATACACTGCAGCCACAGCCAGGGAACAACCATGACGCCAGAAGGGGGAAAGTCCAGGGCAGCCAGCACAGGGTGAGAGACGGGGTCAAGGGCAGCTGGTGAAATCTGCAGTGGGGTCCTGAAATGGCCCTTTGGTGGAGCTGTGTGACCCGGGGACAGGGACAGGGCTTCCTCTCCACATCCTCACATGTAGCATGGGCTGGGGGCACCCACGCTGCGGGACGTGCCATGGCTGGGACACGCAGCCCCGCTGGCCCTTGGCATAGCCCTGCTGCCAGCTCTGGCCTCCGTTAACCATTAAGACCTTGCTCAAGGTGCCCGCCGACCCGGCGTCTCGGTGCCCTGCTCCCGGTGCTGGCACCACCTGGGTTTGCTCAATGACTTGGACGTCTCCATGGTCTCTCTCCCACGCCTGTGGCCCACTTGTGCGGAGGCCATGCGTGGCCAAGCCACTGCTGCTGCGCTGTCATATTTGCTGGCTTTTCATGGCTGGCTGGTGCCCTCTCCTGGGGAGCAGGGCTGGGAAGCACAGCACCATGGCACCCCAGCACCCCGACCCTCGCTGGAGCCCTGCTGGGACACAGGGGGTGCTGGTGGAGTGGCCATGCTGACGGGCACGTCCCCCCCAATCCTGGCCCTCCAAGGAAGCCAGCTGGAGAGACTTGAATCTGGACCTTGCCTTTATCCCAAGGAAGTGTCCCTCGGGCTGGCGGGGACCCCAAAGCTGCCAGGACCAGTGGGATGGGTGCCCGGGGGACATGGGCTGTGGTGGTTGGTGAACCTTCAGGATGGAGTCTGGGGGGTTATGGGGACACGGCACCCTGGTGCCGACCCCATTAACACTGGGGGCCTGGATGGGCTCTGCTTGGTAGTGGGTGTGTGGGGGGCACAGGGGACAGCTGGCCAAGGGGCCATGGGTGCAGGATGGAGGAGAGTGTTGAGCGGGGTGGTCCCTGCAGAGGGGATGGGACTGGGGGAGAGGGCACGGGCAGCACTGGGACTGCAGTATGAAGCAGGGAAAGGAATTAGGGGGTTCGAAGGGAACTGGAGTTATTTGGGTCAGGATGGGGGGTGGCAAAGGAGAGGCAAGGGTAAGGGAGATTGGGGGTGTTATGTTGGGATGGTGGGTGTTCAACAAGGGTTGGGGTGATGGTGAAGTCAAGCGGTATTGAGGGTGATGGGGGTGTCCCAGTGGAGTACTGGGAAATCATGCAAGATTAGAGAGCAAGTAAGGGTGTTGTGGGGCTGGATGGGTACCCAGGGGGTTCATGGCGCTCTGGGGGTGACAAGGGGGATTGGGGGTGTCCAATTGGGATGGAGGCATCCAAGGAAGACCAGAGTAGTAGGATATGACAAGGAGGATGATGTCAGGACGGGTGGTTGGAGGTGCCATGGGAGATCTTGGCTAATTGGGGGCCTTTTGGGGTGACTGCAAAATTGGGGGAAAGACTGGGGGGGTCAGAGAAGGATCAGGGATTGTGCCTGGGGGAGAGAAGGGTGGGGAAGGATTGGGGCCCAGCGCAGAGGGGCTGGGGGGAGTGGAGGGTTGGGGCGGGGGATGGCTGTGTCAGCCGGGGCAGGCTGGCTGCTGGGCGTGGGGGGGGGGGGACCGGGGAGACGAAGGGGAGGATGGAGAGAGGGAGCAGGGAGGGCATGGAGGGAGGGACGGAGCCGGGAAGGAAGGATGGAGGCTCAGAGGGAGGGCTGGAGGGAGGGAATGGAGGGAGGGAGGCAGGGATGGATGCAGGATGGAGGCAGGGGGGAGGAGAAGGAGGAGAAGGAGGAGGAGGAGGAGAAGGAGGGGATGCAGCGGCGGGCGGAGCCGGCCGGTGCCGCAGAGCCGCCTCCCCGGCGCACGCTGGGGCGGCCCGGCAGCGCCTGCGGAGACTCGCCGGCCCGGCCCGGTGCCGCCCGGTACCGCCGCTGCCCGGCCCGGTACTGCCCGGCGCGGTGCGGCGGTGCCCGGCCCGGGGCAGGATGCGAAACCCGCGGCGGAGGTGAGGAGCGTGTCCGTGCGTGCGTGTGTCACCCGTGGGTGCGTGTGTCCGCGGGTGATGCGGCTCGGGATGTGTCCCTGTGCCCCGGGAACGTGTGGGGGCTGCGTGTGCCCGGGATGCCCGCGGGGGCCGCGTGTGCCCACGCCGGGCCGTGGTGATGCTCGGGGCCCAGGTACCAACCGGCATCGCTGCGGCCGGGATGCGGCCGGGATGCGGGGGGTGCTCTCTCGGGGCTGTGTGGGGCCCCACACTGCCTGTCCCCAACCGTAACCCCCTTGGGCCGTGGGTGTCCCCTGCCTGCTGCGGGTGTCCCGTGGGTTGGTGCTGCCGGCGGGGCTGGGGGACACCCTGCTTCTAGCCGGGCTGTGGCTCGCTGGGCCCTGCGTGGGGCAAGCCCGTGAGCGCTGCTGGGCATCCAGGCAAGGGGTTTGGGGGAGCTGCCGGTGCACGGGAAGGGAATGGGAGGCCCTCGTCCAGCACTGGGGGCACACGAGTGTTCACTACCCTGCGCCGTGAGGTCCCAGGGGCGCCGGGGATGCGTGAGCTGTGCCAAGCAAGAGGGCAGGGGCTGTAGGGTCCTGCCGGGATGGACTGGCACCAGCACCCGCACTGGGCTCCCCTCGGGGCTCTGGGAAGATGGGGTTTGCTGGGAGGTGCTGGGCCAAGGGGGGCCCTGCAGGAAAGGCTGTGGTTCGGGGTGCCAGCACGGGGAGTTTGGCTTGCCCCATCTCCCTAGCCCTGTTTGCATCCTCCCTGCTCTTCCCTCGGCTCTGCCCATCCCCAATTCCAGCCTGAGCCGCCGGCCAGACCGTTTGTCCCGGCACCCGGCCAGGGCTGCTGGGCCCCAGGAGCCATGCCGGCTGCCACGCTTGCGGTGTAGCGCAGGGAGCCATCCTCGCCAGGAGTATGGGTAACGCCAGCCCCCAGCTCCCCCCGTCCTGCCGTGCTCAATGGAGACCTTGTTGCCGTGCCCTGTGTGCGGGCAGTCGGCGGTCGGCCGCACCGTGTGCCGTGCACACACCCCGTGCACACACACCCAGGCGCACAGGCGGCCGCGGAGGCCGTGGCTGTCTGTCCCCAGCTCCACCTCCCTGGTGGCGGCACTCAGCCCCTGCTGAAACATTTGTGCCGACGAGTCAGTGGGGAGCCAGGCTGAGCCACGCTCGGCATCCCATCCCCGGCACCGAGCCGCTGCGCTCGCCCTGGCCTTGCCCGGCCCTCGCCATGGCCCCTCTGCCAGCCCCGAGGCAGTCGCTGGCACCCAGAGTGGCTGTGGCTGAGCAGGGGGCTGGGGGTTGCCCTCCATCCCTCCATCCTTCCCTCTCTCCATCCCTCTGTCCATCCCTCAGTCCATCCGCAGGAGGCGATCCGGCAGCAAGAGGTGAGTTGCCGTCTCGGTGTGCTTGAGCGGTGCTGTGCAGTTTGGGGATGGGGTGGTTTGGGGATGGTCTCCCACAGGGCAGTGGCCGCCCTCACACAGCCCACACGCCACGGCCCTGGCAGCCACCCCTGTGCTCTCCCCTCTCCCCGGCGGCGCCCCTGGTGTGGTGCCATGGAGATGCTGTGAGTCAGCGGGTGCTCTGAGTCAGGGCCGCGTGGCACCCCTCGTGCCAGGGCTTCAACGTACATCAGGGGTGGGAAGTGCTGCCCACTGGGGCAGGGGGCCCTTGGGCTGTGCCCCCCTCCGGCTCCATGCTGTGCCGGCGGCTTTGCTCCGTGCCCTGGGGTGGCACGGCCGGCATGAAAGGGCTCTTGTCCTCTTGCAGCCCCGGCAGAACCGCGGCAGCCTTCGCTTCACAGGAAACAAATTCCCAGTGTTGGGCACACGGACGGGGAGGGGGGAGCCCCCATCCAGCCCAGCCGGCCATGGCCATGGCAGAGCCCAGGGGTCCTGCTGGCCCAGCATCCCCATGACCCGGCATGGGGCTTCTCGTACTGGCGTTGGGGGGTGATGGCCGGGCTTTGCTCATTCACCCAGAGGCCGTGGGCAGCCACAGTGCCGGGCTGGCCCTGCCTCAGGGTGACCCCAAGGAGCCCCCATGGCACTGGAACTGTGGGGGTTGGTCACCCTTCTGTCTGGGTATCACCCCTCCGGGCATTGCAACTCCTCAGGTGTTGTGCCTCCTTCGGTATTGCACCTCCTTGGGTGTCGCGCCCCTGGGTATCGCATCTGCTTGGTTGTTGTACCGTGTCTCCGTGGGTATTGTGACTCTGGGTATTGCGTCTCCTCGGATATCAGGCATTTGGCTGTCATGCCTCTTTGATTGTTGTGTCTCTGGGTATTATGCTTCTGGGTGTCATACCTCCTTGGATGTCATGTCATTGGCTATCGTGCTTCTTCGGGTATGTTGCCTCCTGGGGTATCATGCCCTGGGCTATCGTGCTGCTGGGTACTGTGCTTCCTTGGGTATTGTGCACCCTTGTCCATCTTGAGTCTGGGGATCGTGTCTCCTTCATTGTTTTGCCTCCGCATATTGCACCTCTGGGTATTTGGTCCTCCTGGAGCGTCATGCCTCCAGAGATCATGCCTCCTTGGATATTGTGCGTCTGGGTATCGGTTCTCCTCAGGTGTCATGCTTCTGGTTATTGTACCTCTGAGTGCCTCCGGGTATCACACCTCTGGGTACCGTGCTGCTAGGTACCACACCTCCAGGTACCACACTTCTGGGTATCATGCTGGTTATGGTGCCTGGTAGGGTGCAGGGCCACCCCTGGCCAGTGCTGGTGTGTTTAGAGCCATTGTGCCTTGGTTTCCCCTCATGGTGGGTTGTTGCTGCAGGGGCCATGGCACCCTTGTGGTTGCCTCTCCCTGCTCCCTCCCAGGCCAGCAGTGCTGTGTCCCCTGCCTGCAAGGTGCTGGTGTGGCGTGCCCAGCTCTGGGGACGTGGCCCCAGGGTCCCTACCATGGCCTGCGCCACCGAAACATGCTGGCGCCGCCAGGCCATTGGGACTCAGCCACATGCGTGTGGGCAGGGCACTGTGCCCACCGTGGCACTGGGGGTGAGTGTCCACCTCCCTACTCATGGGACCCCACCAAAAAGCTGTCATGCTGAGATTAGAAGATAAATACTCTGATTTTTTTTTTTTTTAAAGGAAAAAAAAAAATCGTTGTGTTTTTTTTTTTTTTTTTTTTTTTTTAATTATTTGTGGGTCGTGTTTATTTTCTCTCCCTTTTAAATCCTGAAATGACTCACACTTCTCAGCTGAAAATAAACCTGAGCGCGGCTGCGGTGGGGAGCTGGTGAGACGTGATAGCATGGAGTCATGGGGCCCCTCGGAGAGCGGCCGGGGCCAGCCCTGCGTGAGCAGCCCCTGCTCGCTGCCAGCACCCCGACCCCCTCCCCGGGGCTGCGGGGGGGGGCTGCTGCGGGGGCTCAGGTGGCCCTGCCGGGGCTGCTAATGGGGCTAAAGTGCTCCTAAGGGGGCACCGCCATCTGCACGGCCCCCGGGGGACTCGTGTCTTTGCACTTAGAGCGGATGCCTCCCGGCTGTGGGAACAGACACGGGCACCCCCCCGTGTCCACGGACACCCCCCACGTGTGCACGGACACCCCTGTGCCGCTGTGCACGCACGCACAGGGGCGCATCCCCCCCCCACCTCCCCCCTCCATCCCCCTCCCCCATGGATGTAGAGGGTTTTTTTCCATGCATCAGCCGCCGTGCGGAGCCTGTGGTAAAAATCCCCCGCCGCCCTCCCTGGCCCCTCCGGCCCAGCAGCTGGCTGGTGCGCGGGGGTCCCTGGGGGCCGGACCCCCGATGCCTTGTGTCACGCCGCCGTGTGCTCCTCTCCGCAGGGAGCCCTGCAGCGGTGACGGGCCGGCCGTGCTCCCCAGAGCCAGCGGCATGGCGGGTAAGACACCCCGAGAGCCCCCCCCCCGTACCCTGTATGCCCCGGCCCCATGCCCTTGCCGGGGGTGATGCCCCCGGGCAGCGTGCATCGCCCCAGGGGACGGCCGGGGGCTCGCCGGGCCCCGGGGCATCCCGGTGTCCCTCCCGGTGACATCTTTGGGGGCAGGCGGGGTGTGGAGCAGCCTCTTCCCTCGTCTGACTGCCGCTCGCCCTCGCTCCCCCCCAGCTTCCCAAGATGGGCCGTGGGGTGAGGGCGACGACGACCCTGCGCCAGCCGAGCCGGGGGGGTGCCATGGCCCCCCGGGTGCTCAGCCCCAGCCTGGCCCCTTGGTGCAGACGTGTCTCCTCCGGGACCTGGAGATGGGCCCCCTCACCCAGACGCAGACCCTGCGGGACTTTGAGCAGGTGAGACCGTGGGGTGCCGGGGACACCAACCCCCCCCCCCCCCGCCATGGCACCACCAAGACCCCCCCCAGCACCGCTGGGTGCTTGCAGGGTATGTGCTGGATCCCCTGGGTGCACCGGTAGGGTGCGGAGGGCAGGAGGGGGACACGGGACAGGCGGCGGTGGGATGGGGAGAGGGGGGGCTCAGCTTCCCCCAGGCGCCGCGGTCCTCCTCGCCGCCCTCCTGGCTGCGGCGGGCGGGGGCCGCTGGGGCTCGGGTTTCACCACCCTCCTGTCCCCGGCGTCCCGCTCCGGCCATTCCTCAAATAGCGCCGGCAGGGGATTTAAAAAAAAAATAAAAAAAGAAAGGAAAGGGGCCGCAGCAGGGACGGCGGCAGGAGCTGCGGACAGGCAGGGACCCCGGGCCGTGTCCCCGGCGGCACCATGTGAGGGGTGCCGGGATGCCCCCCCCATGGACCACCCGCCGGCCATGGCTAATGGGTACCGCACGCTCTCCCAGCACCTCAACGACCTCAAGAAGGAGAATTTCAGCCTCAAGCTGCGCATCTACTTTCTGGAGGAGCGCGTCCAGCAGAAGGGCGAGGGAAGCCGGGACGATGTCTACCGGCGGGTGAGCACCCGTGGGGGACGGCTGCCCGATGGGGGTTTCCCTCCCAATGCCCCCACTTTGCCAGGAGGAGATGGGGCTGGGGGAGCGCAGCTGGTGGGGATGCCGGAGAGGGCATCGGGCATGGCACTGGGGTTGGGGGAGCCGCTGTGCGGGAGTTTGCCCCTTGCTGCCTTTGGCTGGAGCTGGGAGAGATTTGGGGAGGGCAACCCCAGCCCAGTGGGGTGCCTGGAGTGGGTGGCGGTGCCAGTTTGGGTGCAGACAGATGGAGCAAGTACACCCCTGGGCTAAAATACCACCGGTGCCGCTTGATGCCAGGAGCACCCAAAGCCCTGCCGTGGGGTGGGGGACCCCCAGGACACCTCTGATGCATTTGCGTGGGCAGTGACACTGGGGGGGGGTCTGGGCAAGTGTGGGGGCATCCTACCCACCTCCCTCCCACCCCGCAGAACATCGAGCTGAAGGTGGAGGTGGAGAGCCTGAAGCGGGAGCTGCAGGAGAAGCAACAAGCCCTGGACAACACATGGTGAGTGGGGCCGGACGAACCCCCCGCTCCGGGGTGGACGTGGCACCCACACGCCGTGGGGACGGGGTTGCCTGCCTGCACCCTGCCCACAGCGGGCAGCGGAGGGGTTTGCAATGGGGCTGGAGGGGTTTGCAATGGGGCTGGGCCCCCGCTGGGCTCCTCTTACAGCCCCGGCGCCAGCCAAAAATAAAGGGCAGCACCTGTTTGGTGGGGGAGGGCAGCGCCGTGCCCAGCGGGGTCCGTGGTGTGGGTGTCCCGCAGCGGGGCACTGGCAGGCGGGGGGCCAGGGGCACAGCTGCCGGGGTCCCCCTGGTTTTGGGAGTGTGCAGGAATGGTTTTGGTGGTTCAGAGCCTGAGCATGACCTGGTGCCACTGGAGGAGCCGTGTCCCCAGGGCGGCAGTGCTCGGAGGTTACAGTACGCCCTGCCTGGGGGGTCCTGCAGAAAGAGCACCCACGGCGTGGGGGGAGCGGGGCTGGGGGCATGCGGGGTGACACAGCTCGCCCAGCCCAGCCAGTTTGGGGTGGGGGCTTTTGCAAAGGGATGCCGCGCTGTGTCATGCCATGCCATGCTGCACCCTGCCAAGCCCTGCCATGCCATACCGTGCCAGGCTATGCCATGTCATGTGCCGTGCTGTGCCATACCATGCAGCGCCATGCCATGTTGTGTTGTGAGATGCCATGCCATGCCATGCCATGCCATGCCGTGCCCTACTGTGCCATGCTGTGCCATGCCATGCCGTGCTGTGCCTGGCAGGGTGGCTGCGGAGAACCAGACGACCCGCAGCCAGGCAGCGCTCCGGCAGCAGTATGAGGAGCGGCAGCGGGAGTCGGAGCACGTCTACGAGCTCCTGGAGAACAAGATCCAGCTCCTGCAGGAGGTGAGCCCAGGGGTGGCGGGGGGCTGGGGCATGGCGAGGGCCGGTGCCTGGGGGCTCACCCCACTGCCGCGCAGGAGGCCAGGCTGGCACGGAATGAGGCTGAGCAGGCCACGGCACTGGCCAGAGCCGAGGCGGAGCGGTGCCAGGAGCTGGCGGGGAAGCTGAAGGAAGCTGCGAGGACGAAGGAGGAGGACAGGAGTGATGATGGCTGCAGTGCCATGGCCCAGAGGTGGGTGCCCAGGACCTCTCCCCTCTGTGCTGCCAGCCTGTGCCCTGTGCTGGTCCTTGGGGACTACCAAGGGGCTGGTCCTGTGTGGGGCCTGGAGGCATCTGGGGGGACGGAGGGATCACCCCAAGGGGAGAGAGGTGAGCTGTGGGAAGGGGGAGCAGCCCTGAGGCTTGCTCTGCCTTTCCCCAGAGATTGCCCCCTCCCCGGGCTGTCCCCAGTACCATCCCAGGGCCATCCCAGTGCCTGAGTGTCCCCTGCCCTTCCCTCCCTTTCAGGAGGATCGAAGAGCTGACCCGAGAGCTGGCCGCCAGCAACCGGCTCGTGGAAACGCTGTCAGCCGAGAAGCGTGACCTGCAGCAGCGCCTGGAGGAGCCCCCGGCTGTGGGGGTGCAGGTGGGTGGGCAAGCGTTGGGGGGACCCCAGCCCGGCACCCCAGGGGGGAGCGCACCCACCCAGGGCTCGGCTGACAGTTGTCATCCCTGTCCCCTTCTGGGGCTGTGGCCGGGGCTGTGCCACGTCCAGCTCGGCAGCGTCAGGCGTTTGCACAGCTGTGCCGCGGTGCCGGGGGGAGCGGGGGGGGCGGAAGGACCCGGTGCGTGGTGTTGGGGGAGAGGGCCACCAGCCTGTGCAGCCCTGCGGGTGTCGGTGCCGCCTGCGCCCGTCTGCCATTTAAACCTCAGGTCTTAAAATACCCCCGAGAACCCGGCACGGTGCCAGGCGGGACTTTGGGGCTGCGAGGGATCAGAGCAGCATGTTCCTGGCAGCCGCAGGGCTCTGGCCATGCTGCTTCTTGGTGTCACAGTGCTGTCCCCGGCAGCCATGGGCCATCAGTGCGTGAGCTGCCCTTGCAGTAGCCCCACCGGGGGACCCCGGCGTGTGCCCGCTGGGTAGCACAGGTCGCCTTGCAGGTACTGGTGCATGGGTGCTGGTGGCCTTGTGCGGCGGGGACGTGGCCCCCCGCTGCTGCCTGCTGGGGCTGGGCGTTGGCACTGTGACTGGGAGGTGGCACTGGCACTGGGGTGGGGACCTGGCTCTGAGCTAGACACTGACACCGGCGACAGGCACTAGTGGGGGGGCGCTGGCACTGGGGCTAGGCCCCTGCACTGTCACTGTCGCGGTCGCTGTCCCCGCCGTTGTCCCTGGCAGTGCCGCCGCCCCGGCGCTGCGCTCTGCCAACACCACGTGTGCCCCGGGGCGGGCCGCGGGCAGCCACTGCGCCTGCGCAACCTCCGGACGCGCCGACTACAAATCCCGGCAGGCGCTGCGGCGGCCGCGCATGCGTGAGGGCGGTCGTGCGCCGCCATCTTGAAATCTGAGCCAGAAGCCGGGCGCCGCCGTGGCAGGAGCATCCTCGGCGGCGGCAGCGGGGGGAGGCGGAGCGGCGGGGCCTGTGGGGCGGGGGGGGGGGCAACGGGGCAGCCCGGGGTGCGGGGGGCAGTGAGGAGAGAGGGGGCAGTCTGGGAGCGGGGGGAGCTGTGAGGAGAGGGGGGCAGCGAAGAGGGGAGGGGCAGGGGTGGGGGGGGGGCAGACAGGAGAGGAGGTCAGCCCTGGTGTGGTTTGGCTGAGGTGTGAAGGTGTTGTAGGGTGGGATGTTTCTGTAGCACCAGGGGTCCTAGCGTGTCACCATCCCCCTAAGAAGGTGGGATTGGTGGGGTGAGAAGTGTCAGTGGGCTCAGGGCTTGAGGGAGCTGTGCCCCAGGAGATGCGCTGAGCGGTAGAGGCCTCAGGAAGGTCTCTTGAGAACCCCTAGAAGTAGGTTTGGGTGCTGGTCAGAAGGGAGGATGAAGGAAACCTGCCGGATCTGTGCCCGGGAGCTGTGCGGCAACCAGCGGCGATGGATCTTCCACACGGCAGCCAAGCTGAACCTCCAGGTGCTGCTCTCCCACGTCCTGGGCAGGGAGCTGTGCCGGGATGGCAAATCCGAGTTCGCTTGCAGCAAGTGTGCCTTCATGCTGGACCGCATCTACAGGTTCGACACCGTCATTGCACGCATCGAAGCCCTCTCCATCGAGCGCCTGCAGAAACTGCTGCTGGAGAAAGACCGCCTCAAGTTCTGCATTGCAAGCATGTACCGCAGGAACAATGAAGACTCTAGCGCAGACGACAGAGCTGGGGATGGGACTGTGGACCTTTCTAACCTGCCTGATGTACGGTACGCTGCCCTCCTTCAGGAGGATTTTGCTTATTCTGGATACGAATATTGGACAGATCAAGAAGAGCACAGCTTGGAGCCACACAGCTGCCACGCTTCAGAGGGAGTGAGTAACCGCCCACGGCGCTGCCGTGGCTGTGCCGCGCTGCGGGTGGCCGATGCCGACTACGAAGCAATTTGCAAAGTGCCGCGAAAGGTGGCCAGAAGCATCTCCTGCGGGCTGTCCAGCCGGTGGTCAGCCAGCATGGGCAACGAGGAGTCATCTGTGTGCGATGTGGCGGAGTCTACCAGTACCAGAGGGCCTGTGGATGGGGAAAGCATGGAGGAGGGCACACCTGCTTCCTCCGTTGAGTCTCTGGACACGACCGTGGAGGCGAGCCCTCCACAACAGAAGGACGAAGATGCAGATAAGGGGGTGAAAGGGAATGGGAAATGTGACGATTTCTCAGATGACCGAATGACTCCAAACTCTTCACTGAGTGGGAACAGGCTGGAGCTGGCCCTTAGCTTGATCAAGGCTTTGGACTACAAACCCCTTCAGAGCCCCCGAGGCAGCAGGCTACCTATTCCTGTGAAGTCCACCCTGCCTCCTCCCAAGCTCAGCCGTGACTTGGCAGATGGCAGCGCTTCTTCTGGCTTAGCGTGTGCTGGTTCTGCCCTCCTGAATGCAGACAGAAAATCTTTTTCCAGAGCTCCTTTGGGCCTTTCCCTGGAGATTTCTGAACTACAGGAGCTGTGGGACGACCTCTGTGAGGATTATATGCCACTGCGGGTACAGGTAGAGGTCATTGTGCCGCCATTCGATTGAGCAGCGTCCCTGCAGCCTGATGCTGAGCCCACTAGGGATTCTTCTGTGCTGAGATAATACAGATAGCCATGTGTCGCTGAACCCAGGGCTAAGAATAGGCAGAGCGGTCCTTTTTAGGTGTGCTGCCTCTCTCCTCTGTCATTCTTTTGTTGTCTGTTTCCTCCGTGTGTTCTGGGAAATTAACCCCCACCCATCAGCTCTCCCTGTCAGTGCAGCTTGCTAGAGGGGTCTAAGCTCTTCGCATGCTTTGTCATTTGTCTGCTGAGAAAACACCAGTTTCACTTTAGCTTTCACTTTAAGAAGGCAGTGTGACTTTTACCCACAACCAAAGGGAGCGTTTTAAGCTTCTGGGCATATGTTTTCCAGCAAATGTGTTTTCTTTGTGTCCGGGTAATGGTTCAGTGTCAGGAGCGCCTGCCTCCAGAGCCCTGCCTCTGCAGATCAGGCCTCCAACCTGCCTAACGTGTAGAGCCGCACAGGGATCTGTGGCACGTGCCCTGAGGAAAAGGTGTTTTCCTTGCAGGTGGATTTGTGCCAGAGGATGACTTTAGGGTTGGTATTCTAGATAATTGGTTTATTTTCTGATCCTTTGAAAAGATTCGTCAATTAACGGCAGGTGTTGCTGAGATGTGATGAAAGCTCCTGCTTTCACGGGACTTCCTGGTGCTGTTCTCTGCCGCAATGGTTGTCCTCGTGTAGCTCTAGATTGCCTCTATTTTGCTTGCTTTAATGAAATCTTCATTAGTATGCAGTCAAAAAGCTGAACTTGTAACTCCTTTACCACTTTCCTTAATGAATAGAAGGCCTCAGTCAGCTTCAATTCAGGAATATCCATGTCAGCCTAATTGCATTCCCATTAGCAGCCTTAGTGCTGTCTAATGCTCTAGGTAGCCTGGGGGATTAGAAAAATGCTTGTTTATTACTATGGCAACTGTAGCTGTGCTGAATTAAGCTTCCTATTCAGCCAGTGCTGCTTGCTGTCCCATCTGCTCGGGCGTTTCCAGAGCTGTGTGCTTTTCCCATTAAAACCTGCTCAAGAGATGATGCTAGGGAGGAATGTAGAAAAACTAATTTTCATCTGGTGCACAAAGGCGTCGCGCTGGCAGCCAGCGACTAAAGATGTGAAGCAGGGCATTGCTGCTCCTGTAGTCTGTGTTGCTTGCTACTAATTTTCACTGCTAGGGATATATTTACAGCGTAAAAATAGGCTTTCTCTTAACAGAACGTGGCACAATCAACGTGGCGTGTTTACGGCTTGGCTTTGTGTCGCGCCTCTCCATCCTCCTCTTGGAACTGCTTTAGAGGAGTTTCTCCAACCTCCAGCCTCTGCCATCCGACCGTCCCTGCCAGGAATTCATCCTGTGGGATTTTTTTTTACTGGCCATTTCTTGCCATGGCGGCAGCAGCAGTTGCGGGCTTTGGTGCAGGGTCTGGCAGAAGGGGGAAGGTGCTTAATCCTTTGGATGGCTTTAACAGCAAAAATGGGAAGTCAGATGCAGCTAGTAAACTAAATGGTTCTTGTATAAATGATTTTTCCTTTCTCTTTGTACGAGCAATACTCTTTCTTAAAGTCGGGTACTGCTGTCCAGCAATTCATATGCATAAATGCCTTTCTGGTAACGTGGAAGGAATATGTAGGATGTATAGGACCACAGTTCCCTCATTGCTTTTGGGAAACTGCAGTTGTCCTTTAAATTTACTGCTGCAAGCTACGATGACCGAGAGATCTGGTGTCAGGGCACGTGATCTTGTAGGTACTGGCTTGGGCGTTTCCTTGAACCAACAATTCTTCCTTTTCATCACTGCAGCCCCAGGAAAATGCCACCAAACCCAGCCTTCGTCACACACACTCTTGCAGCTGCCTGCGGTGCCGTGCTGGCAGTGAGGGAAGTGTTGCCTGACTGACAGATGGTCTTTTACCCACTGTTCTGGGCAGATGTGAGCTTGGCAGGCTTGGATAATGCCATCATTATTATTATTATTATTTTTAAAGAAGTGTTCTGTCTAGGTCAGTGTGTGCGGACATTGCTGGAGCTGTGCTGAGGACAAACTGACAGTAAAATGCTGATGTAGGAGAAACGGTTGGGGAGCCGAGCTCCTGACATGGCTGCAGTGAAGCACGAGAGAGGCAGGCTGGGCTTTGGGACTTTGGACTCTGGAGCTGGCTCTGCCTTTCCCCTCCCTGCTCTTAGCTCTTTGCAGGCTTTCTGTGCAAATTGTGAGGAAAGGTGTCTTTGCGTTCCCCCCCCCTCTGTTTTCTTTTCATCAGCCTTATTTCAAAGTAGCTGCTGTGTGACAGATTCCAGCAGCTTTCCCTGTCTCATCTGGAAGCCTTCTGGCTGGGCAAATTTGAAATTAGTTGCTATGACTGTTTAAGTTTTCACTAAAATCTTAACAAAACATCAGGGCAAAGGGACGCATTGCTTCTGTATGTGAGAGGCAATGCGCAGGCCAGGCGGCGCTCCCCTGTGCTGCCTGTCTTTCCCAGAGCCAGCGTTTCTGTGGCTGTTGAAGATGAGGATTCAGCCTGATAGGGCTAATCAGAGTTGGCTGTTGTTCTCCCTGAGCTATGCTGCCTGGAGCTGGCGCTCCTGTGTGCGCTCTGAAAAGCTCTGCCATGTTCTTACACCCTCTGCGCTGCAACCCTGTGCTTGCCACGGCTCCCACTTGGAGCAGGCACCAGTACAATCGATCTCGTATCGCTGGTAATATTGAGGAATACATAACGAGCCCTGTGAGGGCTGGGCTGGGTGGCTGGTTTGAATGCTGCTCTCAGGGGTTAACAACTCACTAGGCGGGAGGTAGCACAAGGATAAGAAAGGATGACAAGGGATTAGTGTGTGCTCAGCCAGCAGGGTCTGGCAGGCCACGCATCAGAAAGTAGGCTGTCTCCATTCTCAATAAATGGGTATGCGTCATGAAAAAAATCTCAGCTGTGGCATTGAATTTGGTACGGCTTGCCGTGTGCTGGAGCACGGGGAGCTGCGAAGGAGAGCCCGGAGAATCACAAGTGGAGGGGATCAGAGTTGGGGGGGGCGGACGCCAGGTCACGGCAGGAGGGTAGCTGGTGGGAAGGATTGAAGGTTGTGGGCTTGATTAAGGAGGAGAAGCTTGGCAGAACATGGGAAGGAGTTTGATTTGGTGCTGGCTTTGTTTTGAAGCATTTTGCAGCTGCCAGCAGGGTGAGTAGGAAGGAGCGAGGTTTCGGGGATGTGGCTTGGGTGTGGGGAGCAGATCCGCCATCAGCCTGCAGACAGTGGTTAAAGCCAAACAAGCTGCTGGGCTCACAGTCCAGGAACGAGGAGAGACAGGGCGCCCAGCGAGAGCCTCGGGGCAGCAGGGAACTTCTGGCAGGTCAGGCAGACAGTTGCCAGGTGCCAGCCTGCCACCCAAGTGAAAGGAGACACGGGCAGCATGATGTTTTGGAGGCAGTTAGAAAAGCCCCGTGGGGCATATTTGTGCTCATGCTGCAAGGTCTCTGAGGGCTGACAGCTGAATAGAAGAAGCCAGTACAAGACTTGAGCCATTTCTCCCTTTTTTCTTTTTTCCTTTTTTTCTCGAATTTGCAGGATGAACGTCAGCAGCTGGCTCCAGGTGACCCTGCAGTGGGAGAGCACGTGTCCGATCTGCGTGCTGCAGAGCTGCAGGACAAAATCCAGCAGTTTGAAGCTGCCAACAAGGTATTTCTTCATGAACAGTAAATTCAGGGCCTAGTGAGTCTGATGTAGTTAGTATTGGAGGGTTCCTCCTAGCCTGTCCAGAGACAGGCATCTACACCTCCTTTGTAGCAAGGGAGTGTGTGCACATGATTCTCAGTGCTGTTAGTCTGCCAGTTTGAGTTAAAAGCATTTACTTTTTTCTGCAGCTGTGCTGTGTAAATTTTCCATATTTATTTTTGCAAATCATTCTTTTGGAAGAACTTCGCACTTGCCTGTTGAGCCTTCTGGGGAGCTGGTGGATGAGAGACGCACAGGGCTCTTTCCCTGTCTCTTGGATTTGCATGGGCTGAGCCTGGTGCAGGAGAGGAAGGCACCTGCCGTTTGAGACAGCTGCCTTCTTTTTTACAAGCAGTAAGGGAGATCAGCTCAGGGGCGATCCTCTTTTCATTTAGATTTAAAGGCTTTCTTAGGAAGGAAACATGCAACTGAGTTGTCTTAAGGCAGATCAAATTTAACACATGTTTTGAGGGGTAGATGTTGTTAGTTATGCTCTTGAACTCTATGGTAAATCTTACCCACTGGGAAAACAGAGGGGTTAAATGGGGAAAAAAACATTGGGATGGGATCTTTATTTAAATCTGGGGACAGCTGTAAGCTCTTGGAGCTGCCTGGACCTCAAAGGTTGACAGGGAAATACAGAGGCCCAAGGCCCAGTAAATGCAGTTGGAAGTGTTTATAAACAGTTTAGGTGGAGTGTCTCTTAGAGAAGAGATAACATGACAGGTGTGTAAACTAACGAGCAATAAGAGGAAATCACGTGGCAGCGCCAGCTCCTTAAGAAATTGAGGCTTGACTAAGTTCTGAGGAAGGTGTGTATCATCCAAGGCTAAGAATGCCAACAGGCAGCATGTTTAGAAATGTTAACAAGCAGTTGCTTAAATGCATAACATGCGCTGTGTCATGAACACTATGGTGAAGGCAGAGAAGTGTTCTAAAACTGTTTGAGATGGTAGTCTCTTTAGGGTGAAAATGTCAAAGGCAAAAGTTTCTCAGGTTGTAAACCAGCCATGGAGAGTAGTGAGATGTTCCCCTTTGCTTTGTGGCCGTGCTGTTGGCCTGCTGAGTCTGCTGTGCTGAAGCCAGAACTTGAGACTAGATGAGCTTCTGATTTATCAAATGTAGAATTACCTAGACCAGCAGTTGCTGCAAGGGTGCCTGGGTGGTCAAAGGAGGCAGTATGAGAAGGGGGTGGAAGACCATAAAGGAGCAGCTACAGTGCTCTGGAGGACCTCGGAAGCAAAGGGGACAGTTTTTTAGAATGTGTAGCTTCTCCATGTTGATTTTTTTGTTCAGATCCCTTGGGAGGTTTTGGGGCTGAAGCAGCCTTTCCCTCTTAAGGGAACAGAAAGAAATGATAGAAACTGGGAAGGCTGCTGGGTGGTCTGAGCAAGAATCTCCTGGAGTGTGTGGGAGGCAGTATGATATGTGAACCCAAGCCTTGAACCTCTGCCCTGCGTGTGGGGGCTGCATTGGAGGGACCAGAAGCACTGGAACAGTCCTGTGGAGGGACTGAAGGCTTTGTGTTTACTCACCTGTCTTCTCCCAGCTCAAACAGTATTTACAGACTCTAGAGGGAGCCACACTGATCTTGATCTGGTGAACACCTGGACTTGAGTAAGGAGTGGAGGGAGTCCCAAGGGTGTTCATATAAAGCATTAGGCAGGATTAACAAAACAACATATTTCTGTCTTTAGTTGTTACAGGAAAAGCTGAATGAATTGAATTTTGAATTAAAAACTGTCCAAGAAACATCACAGAGGCAAGATCGTACAATCCAGAGTCTGAACGAGGCCCTGAAGAGCAAGGAGAGTAAGGTAATAGTGTTGGGTAGACAGGGTGGTGCTCCCTGACAGAGGAAAGTGTGCTAGCCCTGTAGGCAGTGACTGAAAAGGAATGCTTAAGCCATCGCTATGCATCTTGACCTCATTAAATTATTTCTTGTGAAGCTCTTGCTTTCGTGCGATGCTGGCGTGTGTCATAATCCACGCTGGAGGCTTGGGACGGGAGGGTTTGTGCTTGGTTTGTTGATGACTGGGCTTCCTGTCCTTTGCCTCATAGACAGAAGAGCTGTACCATATCATCGAAGGGCAGAATGAGACAATGGCCAAGCTGCGGGACATGTTACACAGAAGCCATCTGGGACAGTTGCAGGTATGTCCCTCAAAAGCCTCAAATACATCAGGTTTTGTTCTGCAGGGATCCTCATTTTTAAATCCATCTTGTGAAGTGAATCTTGAGTTTCTCTGCTTCCCACTCTTGTTAGATGTCAGAGAGCCCACTCTCACCCCAGGAGCAGCAAATGTCACTGCTAGATCTTCAGAACACGCTTTTCTGCACCAAGCTGGAGGTGCAGAAGCTGAAAAGAGCTCAGCGCCAGAAAGAGCATCAGCTGGCTGAAGCCAGGAGAGCAACCCAGCTCCTGGAGACTGTGGTGCACGAGGAAGAGCAGCAGAAAGAGGCAACCTGGAAACACAACCAGGTATGACAAGCACTTGGATTGGAATTCTCTGGGTTTGCATGACTTAAGAAGCACTGATGTAGTCAGTACTCTGCTCTCATTCATCATTTCTGCCTACACCAGTCTGAGCACACTTGGCTAACCCCTTGTCACATGTGGCAGGGAGAATTATCCAGCCTCCTTAGCTTCATATCTGAGGATTTAGAGTCAGCAAAGACACTTGATGGTGGGTATTTTGCCACTTGTATGTCTTTGTCTGGTACAAATGTCCCATCTCTTTCTGCAGTGTTAAAGTTAATGTCCACTGCTGCACAGGTTAGCTGTGGTTGACTATAAAGCTCTGTCTGTGGCCAGAGCAAGGGGTTTAGATGGCTGGATACCCTGGGAAATTAAATAAGTTCAAATTTCATCACCATGGAGGTGTATTTTGAGTTGTAAAAGCTGTAGTATTGCAGAGTGTTCTTGGCTGCTCCCACAGCCCTTGGCTTCTTCAGATTGGCCTGCTGTTTACAGGTCTGTTGAGACGGACTGCCAAGATCGGTGCTTTTCCCTTGCAGGAGCTGCGTGCTGTGGTACAGCAGCTGCAGGCAGAGCTGCAGGACAAGGCTCAGCAGCTCCAGACTGTGGAGTGGGAGAAGTGCCGTGAGCTGCAGGCTCAGGAGCAGAGAGTTCAGTGTTTGAGTCAGCATCTGGCTCGCAAGGAACAGCTTCTGCAGGTGAGTTGCAGGAAGATTCAAATTGAGCGTAAGTAGCCAGGGCCCCTGCTCCTCCTTCAGTGTTTGGCAATGCAAAAGTCAGGCTGTAGCTTTCACGCGTGCCCCTCAAAGAAGGGAAGGAGAGAGATGCTTCTGGGCTCCCAAGGCGAGGAAGAAGGCACAGGTATGAGTGCCTCAGCCCAGGGCAGTGCCTGCCGAGCCCTGGCAGGTGCTAGTCCGCCAGCCCCAGGTGCTGGGGAGCAGGGTGGGGGTAGTTAGCCCTGATTCTCCTGTGCTGCTGTCAGGGTGGGGGGGTGGGTTTCTGGACTGACAATTGTAGTATGGGGGTGTTTGTGTGACCTCTAGGAATCGCAGGAACTTCTGCAATGCCAGCAAAGCTTGGATAAGAGCCCTGCAGCCATGAATGCCATGTTCGAGAAACTGCAGCAGCGAGTCAGCGACAGGGACGCTGCTTTGGAGGTGAGCACAGTCTGTTGGTGTTGTCTCCCTCTTTTCCTTGTGGCTCAGCCTTTGGGTACCATCAGTGGTGCAGCCCCAAAGGGTGACCGTGTCTTTTATGTGCTCTTTGTGGCTCAGCCTTCCAGAGGGGTCCTCTGAAAGGGAGAGCTGAGGCGCCCCACAAAGCGAGTGGTGGGCTGCAGAGCCCTACTACCCCATTCTGAGCGATCACCTCCTCTCACCCTAGCGAGCAGTAGATGAGAAGTTCTGTGCCCTGGAGAAGAAGGAGAAAGAGCTGCAACAGCTCCGTCTCTCAATAAGGGAGCGTGGAGGTGACATGGAGAGGCTGCGCAATGTCCTATCCAGCAATGAGGCCACCATTCATGTGAGTGCTTGTACCTGGGCACGCGGAGTCCAGCCTGGCTGTGGTGTGGTGCTACACAAACCTTCCTGTGAATGCTCTGGTTGTTGCTGGAGAGAGCAGCTGCCGTGTGTTGGCCTTCCTCTGGCCCTGTGTGTGGGGCAAGTTCCTGGGTCACTTGTGTTTCTGGGCTGGGTGTAGAGGCGAGTGTGGTGTCTGGAGAGGATGGGGGTGAATCTCTGTGACTCCACTGGTAGGAGAGACTGGTATTTCCAGTTCTGCTTAATTCAAGATAAAATCCCTGTCCCTGGCTGAGCTGCTTCTGTTGTCGTCCCCAGAGCCTGGAGGGCCTCCTTAAAGCCAAAACCCTGGAACTAGAGCAGGTGTCAGCAACCTGCCAAAACCTCCGCTGGCTCAAGGAAGAGATTGAGGCCAAGTCCTGCAGCAGGCAGAAGGAGCAGGAGGGGATCATCCAGCAGCTGCAGACCTGCCTACATGACAGGAACAAGGAAGTGGAGGTAAGGCCTTAACTTGGCTTCCTGAGCCTTCAGCCGGTTTGTCTGCAGAGAGAGTCCCAGACCAGAGCCTCCTGGCTGCCTGCCTCCGAGGAAGGCACTTGAACCTGTGCCCATTGCTTTGGAAGGTGGCTGCTTTTGGCACCTGTAAATACCTGTGCTTGCTGAGACTCTGCTCTCTTGACTGCACCCAGGCTGAAGAACTGTTCATCCTTGAACAGCTTGCAGTTTGATGGTAGCAACGTCTCTCCATTTCTCCCTTCCTCCCCTTGTTCAGGAGCTTACAGCAACTCTGCTGTGCAAGCTGGGCCCAGGGCAGAGCGAGGTAGCAGAGGAGCTGTGCTTGCGTCTGCAGCACAAAGAGAAGATGCTGCAGGATCTCCTCAGCGACAGGAACCGTCAGACCATGGAGCATGATGCTGAAATCCGGGAACTGCTGCAAGCCATGAGCACCAAGGAGCAGCAGAGCCGAGTGAGTTGTGTGCAGTGCCGCGGTGGGGAGGCTGGGCTGGATGGCTCTGCCTTGCGTTAAGCAAATGGCAGCTGCTCTCTGGCTGCTGTTGGTGTAGCCTGCTGGAGCTGCTGAGTGTTGAAGAACCACATGAGATGCCATCAGCTCTTCCTAGGTTGGTCTCAACCCATCACATGGGAGCAGTTATGAAGTAGCAGCTCTTGCAGCAGTGTTCAGGTGTCAAGTCCCTGTCATTAAGTGAACTGGGGAGCGTTTGTGTACGTGATGAGGAAGGAGGTGCAGATCTTACTAGATATCTGTGCTCCTGGGCTTAGCACACCACAGGGGCCATGGGATGGTTGCTGCTTTGTGTGGGTGTTGCCTGACCAAAAAGGAAGACTCTAAGCTGTTTCTTGTGTCTCACCGAAGTCAGAGGAAGCTCTGCTCATTGCCTCTTAACTTACACATTAGTCAAACTAGTGCATGGTCCTGGGCATTTAAATGCCACTTAAAGAGCCACAGTTCCGACTCTGCCTACACTTGCACACTGGATGCAGTTCATTGTTACCCAAGATTCTTTGCATTGAGTTTCCTTTCATAAAAAGGGGTCTAAAGGGCCAAGCACTGTCTCCTCCTCTTTGTCTATCCTCTGTCTTTCTTCCCTCCTGAATGAGGTGCAGAAAACTGAGGAGGTCGTTCCTCTGTAGGCAGAGAGGCCGAGCCTTGCTGCAGCTGCCTGACCAAGCAGAGATGGGAGGGCTGCTGTGGAGTTGCTGTGAGTGGCCGGGAGCGGTAGCTCCCAGGCTGGTTTACAGATCACTTCCAGTCTCAAGTGACAGATAAATATTGACATGGCTTCCTTTAGTCTCTAAGGAAGGTGAGGGACAGGGATCCTACCCCTGATCACAGCCCTGCCTTTCCCTATCTTTCCTGCTCAATCAGATGGCTGCTGAGAAGATGGCACGCGCTTTGGCTGAAAGGAGCTGCGAGTTACAACTCCTACGCCAGCATGTGTTGGGAAAGGAGTCTGTCGGGACCCAGTCGGCTGGCGCCAGGCTGTTGAAGCAGGACAAACAGCCCGTACAAGTAAGAATCGTGCACGGTGTTTCTCTGCCTGTGGCCTTGGGGCTCCAGAGAGAAGTGATGGCAACAGGAGGAAATGGGAGAGGGGAGCACCACAGAGAATGATAGAAATGAAAGTGGGATTAGGGAAGAGACTTCCTATGGGAGGAAAAGAAGAAACTGAGGAGCAGAAATGCTGCCTGGCTGTTCTGATCTTGATTCCACAAGCTTTTGTCACTCAGTGTCTACTTTCGTTTTGATCAGGCAGTATTTGAGTGCTTAGGGCACACGAGAGTATGAAAGAAATCCACCCTCTGACCTTCCAGCTTTGACCCAGTCCTTCCTTGGGCTGAGCTGCCTCGCTGTATTGTAATCCCCTCCCTGACATTGTCACATTCTGAAGGGGACAAGAGAGCTAATTTTAGGTCCTACTAATTCTTGGCAGGGCCTGCTGGCTGTTTGCTGTCTCTTCCACAATTGGAGTTGGTATTTTTAAAGCAGCTTTGCTAAAAAACCCGTTGAGGCTGAACACAACTCCGAGGCTACATATGCTGTGCTCCTACTTGAGCAGCTGTTAATGGTTTGTTGGTGAGCTGACATGTTGAACGTTTTTAAGCAGCTGTAAACAGGTTGCTCATTTCTATTCCAAGGATCAAAGTGAGCTCTAGAGACTGCCAGGGGTGTGTATATGGGCCAAGCTCTGTGTTTTCCCGCCTGCATGGTCCCTGTGGGCCACATCCTTGCATGAAGATGTAGGTCTTTGTAGAGTCTCAGATGAAAGATGGCTTTGCTGCAGTTGAGTGAAACCCGTTTAGTCTTTATTATGAAACACTTACTGCTAGCAACCTCCTAGTGCCAAATAAAACAAGGCCAGAGCCCTGTTGCCCACACGTACAGCTTCTAGGTTGGGTGCAATTCATTTGTCCCCACTGCCTGGCTAGATCCCCGTCATTGGTTTCTCACATTTCAGAGGCATCAGCAAAGCAGCCAGCAGCTTTGCTGCAATCCTGGAGCTCTGGGGAAGCTGTTAGTGCTAGGTTCACCATAAAGGTGGCTTTTGTGTTTTCAGGAAGTACTGCAAAGAGCTTGTGGAGCTACAGCCATTGCCAGACCCCCGCAGGGCGACAGCAGCTGCAGGACAGAGGGAGGTGAGTGTGGTGACAGCTTCTTTCAAGGTCCCCAAACATGACCAGGGCTTTTTGTTGTGGGAAAAACATGGTTACATGAAACTGAGAGTAAAGAGCTTTGAGCAAGAGTGAGTGTTTTGAAATAAAGCTGTGCCTCCCCTTTGGGTGATGGTTTGGGGATGGGAGTATGGGAAAGAGAAAAGCTGGTGAGGTGCTTCCACTGAAGAGCTCATGCTGTCCAGAGAAGGGTTTCTGACTTTATGGTTCGGGCTGGGTTGAGACAAGCGCAGCTGGTTTTGATTTTGCCTTGGGGCTGGGACACCTGAACTTTGCCAGGGATGGGACAGCGGGCCTGGGATGTTGCTGTTGCTTTGGGCTGCTGTTTAAGGATTAAACAGGGAAAAAGTGTGTTTACTAAGAGCAGTGTGATGGGGAGCACAAGCATTGTGGACCTGTCTTGCCAAAGAGGGATTCTGTCTGATCCTGGGGTCAGAGCTGGCACACGGTAGCCCTGGAGTAACCAAGCTGTCTTTGCAGTTACGACGTCAGCAGCAGAACTGGAGAAGGATCTTGTTAATGCCAAAGAGGAGCTGGAGCTAATGACAAAGAAGGAAAGGGAAAGCAGGGTAAGCTTGTGGTGGAGCCTGTGCTCATCTCCCTTGCTTACAGGAGATGGTTGGGCTGCCCCTCACTGGAGGTTTTGGACCCCCCTATTGTGAGGGGACCCCCAGTGAGAGAAATGGAGCAGCAGCTTGCAGTGGGGTTTTGGCTTTCTGAAGTCTTTCACGGTCTTCTCTTCCCTCCCTAGCGGGAGCTCGCTGCTCTCCAGTCTGTCGTGGCCATGCAGGAGGAAGAGCTGCAGGTGCAGGCCTCAGATATAGAGTCCTTGACCAGGACCATCCAGATCAAAGAGGACCTCATCAAGGTGAGACAACGCACTGTGCTGGGTCAGTTCCACCTGGAAAGGCTACAGAGGGGTCTCTATTATTTTTTTTTTTTTTTTCCCCACACATCCTCAGAGTAATGTGGCTGGCTGTCCATGGATGGTATGGCTGCTGGTTTGCCTACAGCTGTCTGTGTTACTTTGGCCAGAAGGCAAAGGCCCCAAACCCCCGCAGTGTCATTATTTGGCTTTTTGCTCCGTGTGTACCAAACACCCTTCTTGGAGTCCTTTAAACATTGTGTCCCTTCTCAGTTCTTCCTCCAGGCTGTTGTCTGTGCCTAATACACTCTGGGCGCTTTGGCATTTCTTTCTTAGGAGACCTGGGTCTTTTCATAAACTGGAAACTTTTGGCAGTTGCGTCCCAGAGAGGATTATGAAGGTCCAGCTGTCCTTGTTACTGATCCCTTCTTCACTGAGCCCTCCTGCTGTTGGTTTTCAGGATCTGCAGATGCAGCTGGTGGATCCCGAAGAAATTCCAGCCGTGGAAAGGCTGACGCAAGAAGTGCTGGTTCTTCGGGAGAAAGTGGCCATAGCAGAGTCACGAGGACAAGAGGCTACTGGAAACAGAAGGCAGCAGGTAGTGTGCCATGTGAGGCAGGCTTGGGTGTGTTTATATTTCTGCTGGTGCTCGGTTATGAGGGTTTGTTTTCAGCCTTTGGATATGCTGAGGTGCTTGGAAGCTGGCTCTGTACGACAGGGGTAATACAGACGAGAGGATTGGCTCCCTTTAGCACTTGTGGCAAGGGCAGAGTCTTTTGGGGAGCCCAGGGGTGACACTGATCATCTTGATCACTTGGACACAAGCAAGAGAGGAAGGGCAAGCCCCTGTTTCTCTGGGGCAGCCAGATGCCTCCTTTGATTTCTGTCTTTTAAGTGTTGTATCTTGTTTGTTCTTTCCAACCAGTTGTTACTGATGCTGGAAGGGCTGGTGGCTGAAAGGAATCGGTTAAATGAGGCTCTCCAGGCAGAGAGGCAGCTCTACGGCAGCCTGGTAAAGTTTCACACGCACCCGGACAGGTAAGTGAGGCTGCCGTGGCCCCGTGCTGCCCTGCTCCGCTGCTGGGGCAAGCGTGGGTGGTCCAGTGGGGCAAGCCCTGAAGCAGTGACCGTTCTGCAAGTCTGGGAAATGGGAAAGAGGAAGTCTGGGCAAAGAATCAGACAAATGTGGCTTTGGGAGTCGGGGTTTTAGGCTGCCCTCTTCCCTTGAAGAGGCTGCAGTGGCCAGCTTTAAATGCTACATAAACGCCCCCCATCGCCACCTCTTGTTCAGGCCCTGGGCTTTCCATCTCTGTTCCCTGGCTTATCCCTTCCCGGCTCAGCTCCCCACCCACACTTGGCCGCCTTTCAGAGGCTGCTGTCAAATTCCCAACCAACTGTTGGATTGATAAAGATCTATCTAGGTGCCTGTCCAGGCGGTTGTCCTGCAGCAGCAGTACGGCCTGCATTCTTTGTCCTCCGCACTAATCTCCTGCCCTTCATGGGGCTGCAGCCTCTGGGATATTTGAGCTACCTGATAGCAAGAGAGCACATAAGTGGCGTGCTTGGGTAAGTACTGAAGAACAGCTGTTACTAGGAGTCCCCTGCCATGGGCTGGAACCTTTTTTGGGGATGGCTGTGCTCTGGGGAGGTTTAGAGGTGAGGCAGGAGGTGACCCAGCTGCCTGGGGAGCGTGCAGGACCTGCGCCTGGAGTAAGTGGCAATCCTGGATGGAGGGGCCAATGTGGTGTGCGCTTGCTGCAGCCTGTCTAACCCGCTTCCCCTTTTCTGCGGCCTGTCTACTTAGCGCTGCGAGAGACCACACTCTGCAGGTGGAGCTGGAGGGGGTCCACGAGCTCCGGGGACAGCTGGAAGAAGCTCTTGGAAGAAGCTTGGAGCGTTTGAGCAGGCTGGAGACAGAGGGCGCCATAGGAGGTGGGGAACAGGAGCGTGTGAGAGTCCTACCCCAGCATGCCTTCTGAGCACTGGCGCTCGCCCGCCTGCCACGGAAATGGTTCACTAACTGAGCGAGCCTGTCTCACTGACTCTGGGAGGGTTGCTTTGGTACTTAGTAATGGTATGATAGAACTGGTGCAGGGTTTTTGTTTTTGGGGTTTGTTTTTTTTTTTGAGCTGCTTCGGAAACGGCGATCAGTGCAATCCACCTGTGTCTCGTGTATGTTCCTGTCTGACCCACCCTGGTGGCTACTGATGTATTTGCACATTCAAATCATTCCATTTTAGTTTATTTCTCTCCATCTCCCTTCTCCTCCCATTCCCATGGGCCAAATAAAGATTCCCTTTCTCTGAAGGAAACACAAAATGTTCTCTATCATCTCCCAAGTGCATGAGTGTGAGTTTTTGTATTCCCTCACTGTTTTTTTATTTTACCCAGTGACATCCCCCACTTGGGTTGATGCTGGCTGGCCCAAAAGAAGATGTTGAATATGGAAAAGTGGGTTCCAGAGCTAGAGAATTTGAGAAGGGCTGCAAGATCTGGTGGCACTTGCCTGGGGCTCTTACACAAGTCTGAGTGTAGAACCAATCATTCATTTTATGCCTAAACCAAATCCTACTCCAGTATTGTTGATTTTACTGACTTTTTTTTTTTTTTCTTCCCCCTAATTATAAGTTGTCTCAGCCTGGCGTGCAAGTGCCTTCAAGGGAGAGCTTCCTCCTCTTTTTGACAGATGATTTGGGGTGACTGAGACCTGTCCCTTCTCCCAGGGTCTTGGCTGCGTCTGTTCCCTGACTTGTATGTGCACATTTCACTCACAGGCTCCACACGCCCCTTGGGCAATGGGCAGGGCCCTATTTCTGCTTTGCTACAGACAGTCCCACTTGGCACCCGTGCATACCTTTTCTAGGGCGTCTTTCACCTCTTCTGGGAGCGTTGGGGCTGACATGAGAGCTGAAAAACAATAGCAACAGCTTTCTGATGACCAGCGCTTCCCCTACGCAGCGGTCTATGGATCAGCTGCCTTGTACTCAATTGCTTCCCAAAGTTGCAAGAGCAAATTTTGAACCTCTGAGCATCTGAAGCTGAACTAGGAGCAGGTGGAGCCAGAAGGGCTCCGTCTCGCTGGGCTGCGCCACCTGGACCTGTGACTGCTCTGCTGCATATCTCCTTCACATGGCACCGCCTATCCCATGCCTTGCACCCGTGCTGAGGTCTTCCTCTTCCCTGCCTCAGACAGGGATAGGAGGCAGCACAGCTCTCCCTTCACACGCAGCAGGTCAGCTCTACTCCTCTGGGTCCGCACCTAGCTGCGTGGTGAGTTCTAGCAGTCCTCACGTGGCCTGAAGGGACGTGGCTGCTGGGCAGCTCTGGTACTTGGTTAGCTTTTCCTTTCTTGTGTTTCATCTCATTCCCTTCCTCTCACTTCTCTCTGTAGCACCATCTTCTCTTTCTCCTGCCTTTCACTTTGTAGGAGCCTTTGTGTCCCTGTCCTTTTCTTTCTGCCTCCCCTCCTCCATCCTGGCTCTGATGCCCGTCTGGCTCCCTGGTCCCTCGGGTACCATGGAGCCCAGGACCCAGCACAGGCTCCTTGGCATGGCATGGGGGAAGCCTTGGCTGGTGCTCCGGCAGCTCCGCTCTCTTCTTGTGCATGCGTTTTGCTGCAGATCTGTCCTGGGCCTCTGCTGGAATCACTACTGTAAAGTGCCCCATAGGGGAGCATTTTTGGCTCGAGGGGTCCCAACTTTTTCCACTCGGTTCTTTAGGGCTTCTTTTCATCCCCAATATCCCTGGCTGTGCACTCCTCTGCCCCGCAGAAGGACCAGCCTGAGCATCCCGTGCCCGAGAGCACCCTCTGTCAAACTGTGCAGTGCTTTGTGCTGTCTCGTAGTGCTTTGTGGAGGTCTCTCCTTCCTCTCTCTGTTTCTCCGGGGACCTTGCTTCCCTTCTCTTCCCTTCCCTTGTTCCCAGCAGTGTGAAGACTGCCAGTGCACCTGGGCGGCCCGGGCCTGTGGGCCATGCGCAATTTTCAGGCCATGCGCAATTTTCAAGCCATGCAACTAATTCTCTTTGCCTTCAGGCTGTGTGTGAAAGGCAGAGGAGTCTGTGAGAAACAGTGCTGGGGTTGCGTCTCTCTTCTCCTTTGCTGGTAACGCACAGAGAGCTGAGCAGCTCCTCTCCCTTTGAATTTGCACCCTGGCGTGCTCCTGCTGCGATGGAGGGTTCAAGCACTTGGTGAAGAGCAGCCTGGGCTCAGTCTTCCCCACACATGCACTTCTCTGCTCCTGCAGCACCAGCTTCCTCTTCTTCCTCTGTTGTTCTTTTTCCTTTTATTATTTTTTTTTTTAATCCTTGAGATTTGCGCTCCCTTTTTCTGCCCCAGTCCTGGAGCCCTGGGAGCCGTGCAGAGCTCTGGGCGATGGTGCGAAGTGGGGTGCTGTGTCCTGGCACAAGAGGTGGTTTTCCCCATGTCCCCAGAGCAGCTGTGGTGGCTGTGAGCCACCCTGCCCTGGCCTCTCAGCCATGGTGACCCAGCTTGAGAGCCATGTGCCCGTGGCCCTCAACCCCCCCCCAGCAAAGCCCGCAGCCAGGGGCCTGCGTCCCCTCATCATTCAGGGCTCTGCAGGCATTGAGCTGTAGCCCCAGATGGTTTGTCACCTGTCAGGCCGTGTCCCTAGGGGCTCACAGGGCTGCGCTTTGACTATGCGGAGTGTCACCCGTGGGAGTTGCTTCTTCACTCCACTCACAGCTGCCCCTAAGCTTTTTGCTGCCGGAACAGTGCTTTTCTGTGATGGCTGTCCTTGCTTCCCAGGGCACCGTTGCTTCAGTGAACAGGTTCTACCACACGGGGTGATGTCTGCCCAGGCTGGGCAGTGAGGTGCCCCTGATTTTTGCAGCCTCCTGACAGTTACTTGTCACAAGTGGCTCTCCTGAGTGTGACACCATCTATGTGCACAGCGCGCCTGCCCTGCTGCAACGCGTGCTCCTGGCTGGTTTTCTGCTTTCCCTCCTGGGAGCTGTGTGCTTCTCGTCCACCAGTGGTGTTTTGCCTCTCTCCTGCCAGGATTTCCCTGCATTCCCCTGCTCCGTGTTCAGCCTTGTCTGGGAGCTCCAGACCTGATGGTGATGGGTTTGGTCATGGGCAAAGCAGCTGCATCTCACGCAGGGCACAGGCACCTGTGAAACCTGGCCCTGTGCAGCCCCAGGGGATGGTCCTGGGCCCCGTCCAAGCTCCCCTCTCCCTGGGGAGAAGAGGAATTTGGGGTACACTCATGTCCCAGCCCAGGCAGGGACCTGCAGCTGGGTGGGAGGAAAGCTGCACAGACAAGGGCTGCACACCCTCGCCCGGGGCTCTGCACCGAGGGGCCAGGAGCAGAGCTGTGTGCAAGCAGAAAAGTGTGCCCCCAACTTGGCTCCGTGGGGCAAGGTGGGCCCCAGCCCCCTGTGCACCGTGGTACGGGACACAAGTGTCCCTTTAGCTCTGCAAGGCCAGCTCAGGGCTTGCCAACAGCGCCGTGCCACGCGTGACAGCAGGGCTTGGGCAGGGTGGCTTAGTGCCCTCCCTGAGCTGCTCCTGCCCGGGCAGGCGATGGCGTGGGGTGCACCCACGCGGTCCTGCCAGGTTGGGACAGCACCAGCGAGGCTTCCCTGACCGAGCACGTGCTGCTGCTGCTGCTGCTGGCTGCGGCTTGTGAAGCGGCTGCGGGGTGGGTGGCACGTACGCATGCGTGGGGGGCAGCAAGCACCAGGTGGTGTGAAGGTGGAGATGTGGATGGGTCAGGTGCTGTTGCTGGGGTGCCATCCCTGGGGCTGTCCCCTTCCTCGGCTGTCCCCTCCAGCATGCGGAGAGAGGGTGGCAGGGCACAGGGGCAGTGGGGAGACCTCAGTCCTGCTGGGAGTGCCCCAGTACCAGGCACGTACAAGAGCAGGCACCTGCCCCGGGGCTGCCCACAGGCATCACCAGGGAGGAGGGGACAGAGGCAGTGCCGTTGCCACTGCTTTGAGTGCCTTGTTGTGCTGTCCTGTCGCGTCCCCTAGGTCAGGCTACAGGCACAGATGCTGACGGTGCCAGCGCCAACTTCACCGATGGCATCAAGGAGGAGGCAGCCCACGGCGTGGCAACCCAGCACGTGAGTCGGGGCAGCGCGGCACCAGGAACGGGGGTGGCAGAGTTGGGCACCGCACCGCTGCCGTGCTGTGTCCTAGCCCCTTCGGAAACATCCCTGTCACCCTCTGTCTTTGTCCCTCTAGGGCAGCCCCCGGGCCCCTAAAGAAAGCAGGGGCACTGAAAGGACCCTGATGGGGAGCACGGCACTCACCGTGCCGGAGCGGGAGCTGCGGGCAGAAGAGGAGCTGCGGGAGCTGAAGGCGCAGCTGGAGGAAGCCGGCTTCTCCTCTGTCTCCCACATCAGGCAAGAGCCCCGGGACATGGGAGCTGGCAGGTGGCAGCAGCTCGAGGGGGCATCCTGTGTCTGGGCCACTGCCTGCCCTTCACAGTGTCGTGTGCCCCTAGGAAGGCGATGCTGAGCCTGTGCCTGGAGAACGCGGAGCTGAAGGAGCGGATAGGCGAAGCCACGTCACTGCTGGAGAGCGGGGAGCAGGAGGAGGCTGGGCTGGGCAGCCCCCCGGCCCCCGAGCCCCGCAGGCTGCAGCGGAAGAGCCGCAGCACCCTTGGGGACCGCCCGGCTGGTGGCAGCGGGGATGGCCAGGGGGTCCCAGCAGAGAGAGGAGCTGTGCCCGCCAAACGCCCAGCACTGGAGGCACGATCCCAGGATGACGTGCCCAAGAGACCTTGCCCTGGCACCTCGGGTGGAGGGGATGGGAGCTATGTAAGTCCCCTGGGCACAGGGGACCGGGATGGGGATGGGGATGGAGATGGGGAGCTCACAACCTGTCTCCCCTCTGGCAGGCGGAGGGCACGGTCCCCAGCGGGGGTTGGCCAGGGCTGGGCACAGAGCTGCAGTCCCAGGTGGCTCAGGGCCAAAGGCAGTGCCAGGAGCTACAGGACAAGCTTGCTGCCTCAGAGGCCACAGTGCGGGCACAAGCTGAGCAACTGGAGAAGTACCACGTCCTACTCCGTGAGTTAAAACCCTGGGTGGGACTGTGTGTGTGTGTGTGTGTGTGGCGTCTGTGCTGTACCCTGTGCATCGTGCTGTACGTGGGGCAGGGCTGGTGAATCCTGCCCGGAGGGGAACCCTGAGCTGACGGGGCTGCCCGGCAGGTGAACCCCATGCCCAGCAGCTCAGCAAGCAAGTGCAGGTGGACTTCCAGGACCTGGGCTATGAGACGTGTGGGCGAAGCGAGACCGAGGCTGACCGGGATGAGACCACCAGCCCTGGTAAGGAGAGCCAGTGGCTCCAGGAATCCTTGTGCCTTGCCCACCTGGCGTGGAAGAATGACACCTTACCCTGTCCCCTCTGCAGAGTGCGAGGAGCCAGATGTATTCAGTGAGCCTAGCCTGGGCGAGGAGCTGGGGTCCCCATGCCGGCCAGGGGTGCCCAGGGTGGGTAAGGCTGCCCGGAAAGCCATGGCACAGGCAGAAGTGGGGGCCCTGCACCAGCACATCCAGGACCTCAAGGTGCAGCTGCTCAATGCCAACAAGGTGATCCAGAGCCTGCAGCGCCGTGCCCGCTCCATCTCCGTCACCAGCGGCTACACCTCAGGTGCCGAGCGGCCCCTGCCGGGTCCCACAGCCCTGGCCTCCCCGGCCCACAGCCTCACCGACGAGGACGAGGGCTGGCAGTCAGACAGCCACGGCACCCTCTGCCCACCCGCCCTGCGGGCGCACCGTGACCTGCAGCGCCTGGTGCACCGCGTCGCCCTCCTCGAGGCACAGCTGCCCACAAGCAAACCCGGAGGCGTTTTGCCCAAGGAGCTGCAGTCTGCCACTTGGCCGGGGTATGGCCATGGGGATCGGGACCAGACAGGGGGCTACGGGGGTTTCCAGGGGTTGCCCAAGGGTGGTGGCTTCTCGTTGCATGCTTTCCCTGCGGCCAGGCTCCTGGGGCGTTTGCACAGTGGGGCAGAGCCCCAGCAGTGGGTGGTGCACAGATTCCCCCCCATGGCACCCCAGCCCTGTCATCCCCTTTGGGGGGAGGGTCTGGCAGCCCTGTGGACCCCCCACTTGCTGATCCTTCCTAGGAAATACGACTCGCTGATCCAAGCGCAGGCTCGGGAGCTCTCCCACTTGCGGCAGACGCTGCGGGAGGGCCGCGGGGTGAGCCGCAGCCTGGCCCAGCACCTGCGTGATGCCCTGCGGTCCTTTGAGGACCTCCTCCGTGGCACTGACATCGACTACTACCTGGGCCAGGGCTTCCGTGAGCAGCTGGCCCAGGGCAGGCAGCTGGCCGAGAGGCTTAGCGACAAGCTGGGCACCAGTAAGTACCTTTTTGGGGGGACACTGGGGCTGGGCATCGTGGGGTACAGTGGGACGGGGAGGGATACTTTGATGGGTGCTATGAAGGGCTGGGGACATTTAGATACCTTGTGCTGTGTGGGCTATCTGCACTGAGCTGGGCTGTCCTGCTATGGCTCTGTTTGTGGATGGGCAGCCTGGGCCATGGAGACACTGACCGGCTCCTCTCTGGCTTGTTTTTTCAGGAGATCAACAAGATGGGGAGGATAAAACCAGCCATGAACTCCTGGCACTGAGGTACGGGTTCCCAGGGAGGGCTCAGGGGACCCGCTCTGCGTGGGCACCCCAGGGGCTATCACTGCTCTTGGGGTGGGGGTCCGAGGTGGCCTCAGGGTCTCTGCTCCCAGTGGATATCCTGTGGCTGTCTCTCCCCTGCAGATGGGGAGCCCTAGGCTTAGGCTGAGCACCCCGTGGCTCCAGGCAGCCTTGCAGGATGGGTGGGTTGCGGCGTGTGGGGTGTCATGCTGGAGTGTGCACAGCACAGTGGGGTAGGGCAGTGGGATGGGGGTCACCCAGCTCTGCCAGCTCTGGTGATGGGCCATCTCCACAGGCTCAGCCGGGAGCTCCAGGAGAAGGAGAAAGTGATCGAGAGCCTGGAGGCGAAGCTGCAGGAGCGCTGTGAATCCCCAGGAAGCAGTCGCCCACCCTCCGAGTCATCCCGCTCCGGCACCAGTACCTCCTTTGTGTCCGAGGGGCTGGAGCCCTGCTCTGATGGGGACGTGGCCAGTGAGTGCAGCCAGTGCCGCGAGGAGCCTGCCCGACCTGCAGGTACCTCGGCGTGCCTGGGGGGCCACAACCGTGGGATGGGGACATGCAGCCCCCCTGCAGCAGCAGGTGCCCATCGAGCAGGGGCTGCCTGTGTGGCACCATGCTCCAATGCCAGCCTGGGGGTGCGTGCACACAGCATCTGGGGGCTGCAGGGGAGCATCCTGGGGAGCCGTGCCATGGTACCACAGCCCTGCAAGGCTGGGGCCTGACCGGCCTCACGTGGGGCATCCCGGCCTGCAGCACCTCTGGCCATGGGGACTCAGCTGCTCAGGGTGTGCCGGGGTCCCCGGTGCCCCTGGGAACAAGGTGTCCCCGTCAGGCTGAGCCAGAGCCGCACTAACATTTCTCTCTCCTGTCCCTAGGGCTGCACTTTGACTCCTTGTCCAAACCCCTTAATGCCCCCCTGCCTGTGTTGGCCCCTGGGCTGCCACCCTTCCTGCCTGCTGGGGCCCCCCCTCCCGCGGCCCCCCCACTCCTGGGCTGCTGTGGGACCCCCGTCTGCTCCCTGGCCGAGGCGCAGCAGGAACTGCAGGTGCTCCGGAGGCAGCTGGGAGAAAGTGAGCATGTGCCTCCGGCATGGGGTCGGTCCTGCCTGCCCTGCGTGCCGTGCCACACTGTGCTGCGCCGCATGGCCCCCCCCACCCTCTCTGACCTGCCTGTCCTGCCCTGGCCCTTCTCCTGCTTTCCAGGGCCACTGCTTCGAGGTTGGGGCCCATCGCTCTGGCTGGGGGGGGATGATGGGGACGTGTGGCTCTCATGTAGAGAGGACCTGATGGGTGGGATGGACACAGCCTGAGGCAGCACTAGCCTATGGTAGGGGCAGTTGCACATCCTGGGGTCTCTGGGAAAGGGCTGGTTTGGGTCGTTGTTGTGTAGGAGTGGTGCTGAGACCCTCCAACTTGTCTCACATAATCAGCGAGCCCTGGGAGAGCCTCTGCTTTTTGGGGGGAATGCGTTTGACTGGGGCAGGAGGTCAATGATGGAGGATCTCAGGCTGCACTGTTGGGTAGAGCAAAAAGGGGGCAAAAAACACATGGCGGGTGTGTGTTACCCCCATTCTTCCTCCCTGTGCATTGCCCCACTCCTCCTCCTACCCGCTTTGCCCTGTGCGTGCAGGTATGATGCTGCCTGTGGCACCAGCAAAGCCCACAGCCCCACTGGGCCCCTTCGGAGAGGGCAGCAAAGCCCCAGCATCGCTCTGCCAGCACAGCGCGCTGCAGAGCCTGGCTGAGATCCCCGGGGCCACTGAGACCCGTGCTCGCTGGGACGTACCCCCTCCCAGCCAGCTGCTTTACGGGGCCCTGCCATCGGGGTACCCCTCCAGCCAGAAGCTAACAGGTAAGGTTCATGTTGGGGACCATGGGGGGGCCTCCTGGCTGGGTGTGGGGGAACAGGGAGGACACCCGGCACCAGAATGGCTGCGGGACATGACTGGTATGGGGCAGGAGAGTGGGGATGGTATGAGGCAGGTTGAACCTCTGTCCCTGCCCTCAGCCATCTCCTTGGCTATGGCAGGGGCAGACCTGCTGGAGGAACACTTGGTGGAGATCCGCAGCCTGCGCCAGCGCCTTGAGGAGTCCATCTGTACCAACGACCGGCTTCGGGAGCAGCTCGAACGCCGCCTGGCCTCCACGGGCAAGGCCAGTGGTACGGTGCTGCACTGGGGCCAGGGCTGCTGGGGAGGGGGCCCAAGCTTTGCACGCCACTTTGCACGGGGACGCTGCTCACCCCGAGGATGGCGGAGTGTTGGGGAGAGAGATTCAGCACCGGTCCCCCTTTGCAGGGTTGCCCAGCGATGTCTATGCCCAGGCGCCAGAGCCGGGGCTGCAGCTGAGCGGGGAGAACCAGGCTCTGCGTGAGGACAACCGGACCCTGCGGCTCCAGCGTGACCACCTCTCTCAAGGTAGGGCCGGGCCACCTGCACCCCGGGTCTGAGTCCCAGAGGGCACTGGCTGAGTGGGGTGGCAGTGACACCTCCATGCTCTCTGTCCCCAGAGCTGGCGCGGGTGCAGGAGGCGCTCCTGGCTGCCTGTTCCCGGGCACGGGAAGCCGAGGCAGAGCTGGGCCAGAGGCGTGGGGAGCAGCGGCGGCTGGCAGAGGACCTCGCCGAACGCCAAGAGAGTGTCCGGCAGCTCCGGGAGGAGCGGCGCTCTCTGCAGGAGGACAACAACAGGTAAAGTTTGGGGCATTGTGGCCAGCAGGGCTGGGTGACGTGGCTGGCACCGGACCCACGTGTCACCCCTCTGCAGGCTGCAGCACACAGTAACGCTCCTGCAGCAGCAGTGTGAGGAGCACCGCCTGCTCCTGCAGACCCTGCGCGCGGAGCTGCACGTCTACGAGAGCCTTCCTCGCCCCTCTGCCGAGACCCGCGCAGGTACAGGACCCGCATCCAGCGTCCCCAGCCTCTCTGCCCCAGTTCCTGGTCTTGGGGTGCCTGGCCCCTCTGCAGCCCCAAATGCCTCTCCTGTCGCGGCAGCAGGAGGGACACGGTGGCCCTGCTGGCAGGCGGAGAGGGAGGGCAGGACCCCAGCAGCCCCAGGCGCAGAGCCACAGCTGTCCGCAGGACCTCAGACACTTCTTGTTCCAGGCTGCTTCCCATCTCCTCCGGTGCGGGACGTTGGCACAAGCTCAGCAGCTCCCCTCTTCTCCCCACTGCCCTCTGACACATCGGTGGCCCGGCAGATGGATGGTGGGTACTGGAACCTAGCCCACACGTATGCCTCAGGGGCTGCTGAGACCTCACAAACTCATGGCAGCACCCGTACTGAGCAAGGATGGAGAGCCCAGGGCAGAGCCGAGCCGCCGGGTTGGGACGGGGAGGGCCACAGGGGGAGCAGGTGGTAGTTCTCACCTGCTTGTTCCACAGAGCCACGTGGGGCAGATCCACTGGTGAGGAAGAGTGAGGGACCGAGGGGGGCTCATGTCGTTGGCCACCTGGACACCTACCGTGCCCTGGAGCAGCACATCCTGGAGGGGAAGACGCTGGCCCGCGAGCTGATGTGTCTCACGCGCCCGGCACTTGGTCTGTCCAACTGCCCGCTCCCGGGAAAGGAGGTAAAGCGTGGGCAGGAGGGGGCTGGTGGTGGCTGAAGGGGTGGCAAACCCTCTGTGGTCCATTCATAAAGCGGCTCCTGAGCCCGGTAGCAGGCCCGAGGCTTGCATGGCTGGCAAGTGGCAGGTAGCCTCCAGCCTGGGGGCTGTTGCTGGCGCTGCCGTGCTGTGTTGGGCTGGGCTGGGCTTGGTGGGTCCCCAGGCACCGCGGGGTGCAGGTGCTCTGGCAGCCCCCGCTCCCGCACCCTTCTCCCGCAGGCCCTGGGCTGGGCGGGCGCGGGGCACCTCTGGGGCAGCGCCAGCACCCTGCACCGCATCCTGGAGGAGTGCGCGTCTCTCCTCGCTGCCTTCTGGAGCACCGTGCTGCCCGTCAGCCCTGCCCAGCACCAGGGCAAGGTGAGCACCGGGCTGGGGGGGGGGGGGCTGGCAAGGCCCCCGGTGGGGCCGGATGCTCGCTCGCCGCTCATCACGCTTGTCTCGTCCCAGGAGCAGGCGCTACAGGGTGAGATCGCGGCGCTGCGGGCTCGGCTCTCCGAGAGGGAGGATGCTCTGCAGAGCACGGCCGAGCGGCTGCGCAACACAGCCCAGCTCAAGGACAGCATGGAGCAGTTCATTGTGAGCCAGCGTACGTGGCCTGGGTGACGTCCTGCTGCGGGGTGGCACGGCCAAGCTGGCCTGGTCCCCAGGTGCCTGGGGTGGCTCCACAGCACAGGGACCTCACTGACCCCCATCCCTCTCTCCCTCGCAGTGACCAGGACCCACGACGTGCTGCGCAAGGCCAGGACGAACCTGGAGGTGAGTTTGCCCTGGCACCAGCGTGGGATAGGGAGGTGCCCCTGCCCTGGTGAGCCCTGACGCCCTGGGGATGGGCACAGATCGCAGACATCCCGTGCTCTGCCAGCAGAGTGGTGGCTGACAGGGGTTGCTGAGGGGCCAGCTGGGCACAGAGTGTGTGTGTGGGGACATACAGGGACACATTTTCCTTGGCTGGCCCCAGCCTTCATGTCCGTGTCCCCAGGGCACAGCACTCCTCGGGCGCAGGGCTGACCTGGCAGCGCTCCCCCTTATTGCCGCGTGTGCTCTCTCACCAGGTGAAGGCTCAGCAGGCCCTGCCCGTCGCGTGAGCCCCAGGCAGGGCAGGGAGCGATGTCCCCGGCCCCAGAGCAGCCCGCTCGCTGCCGACCCGTGCCATGCCGGAGGGCTGGAGTGGACCCTGTCCCTGCTACTCCAAGGGCTGGGGTGGACAGAGGTCTGGAGTGCCTGGTGCTACACAGTTAGTGGGTTTGGGCTGCTGTGGTGGTCGCGTGCATCGCAGCTTGGCATCGCAGCAGCAGCTGCCGGCTTGGGCTTTGCCTGCCCCACGCTTCAGCGCTCGCCCCCTTCCACCCACGGTGCTCAGAGTGGGGTGTCACAGCCCTCCACGCTGAGCACCTCTCGCCCTGGGATGCGGTCCCATTTGTAACCCTGCTGCATACCCATCCCCGCTTGTGGATGTATGTATATGTATATAGATAGTGGTATCGGAGCTGCGTTTTGGGGGCTCCCCAGGCACGTCGGGGCCCCAGCGCGGGAGGAAGATGTAAGAAATGCCATGTTCTGTTCAGTGGCTGGAGAGTCCCCAGTAAAGGTTTCCTTTGGGTTGTGGTGTTTCTGGCGTGCCCATCTCTGCGGCCGTGCTCCCCTCTCCCCAGGCTACCCACAGCGCAGGGTACGGGTACCACAGGCACCCACCGGTCCCAAGAAGGGGGGCTCTGAGCCCCCCCCCAGCACCCCAAGGGCAGCTTTGCGCCCCACCACGCACTCCCTTCCCTCCCCTCGTTGCTCCAGAGCCCCCCGCCAACACCAAGTCAGCAGCACCGAGAACAATAAATACTGTAATAAATAGAGAAAACCCTGTCACATGGCACTGCTCCGGCAGCAGGCGGCGTAGCCGGGGTCCTGGGGTACCTGCCCTGCTCCGCTCTCCCCAGGCCCCCTCCAGCGTGGGCGCGCGCAGGTGTCCCTCTGGCTGCGACGGTCAGCCCTGCCCCACAGAAGCACTCCGTGTTGGGGACAAGAGCAGGCGTTCAGTCCTTGACGGTGCTGTCCCAGCGGCAGGCGAGCGCGGCTGCGTCCGGCTGTATCCTCCCTCCTGCTGGCTCAACGCTGAACCTGGCAGAGGGCTGGGGCTGCAGCCAGAGCCCAGAGCCCTCCTCGAAGCTGGGGAGCACAAGGAGGGAGGCAGCCCCACGCTCAGGGCTGTGGGACAGAGAGCAGGTGGCAGGCTGGGGTGTCCCAAAGCTCCTAGGGATCAAGGTGGCCTTGGAGGCTCATCACCAGGACAGCACAGCAACCTTCAGCAGGTAGGACATGCTCCTGGAGGCCTGGGCTGGGGGCAGTGCCAGGACTGCCTTGGGGCCCTTGCAGCCTGGAGAAGACAGGTAGGGTGAAGCCCTTGCTGTGTCGGGCGCGAGGAAAGGCTATTCTGGTGAGCAGCAAACAAAGTGGCCCCAGAGACTCACAGAAGCCAAGGGGAGCTGTAGGTGGGCGGAAACCAAGGGTTAAATCAAACCACACCAGTAGGATGGGACAGCGTCACAGGCCCCGGAGGCCCTGGGCTCATCTCCGAGGCCTGTGTCCCTGCCAGGTTGGAGGCTGGAGCCAGTGGCCAGTTCTCACACAGTCCCGTGGCCCAGTGTGTGCAGACAAAGCGGCGTTTCGTGTCCTGTGCGGGGGGCGGGAGAGGCCCCAGCTCAGATGGGCTTGTACAGCAGCGTGGTGACGTACTTCTTCTTGTAGCGGTGCGTGGCACTGAGCACCATCACGCCATCCTGCGAGAGGCGTAGCGTCAGCGGGAGCAGGGGGGAGAGCCTGGCACCGAGAGCTCAGAGCCGGGAGCGCGGCACCCCCAAGGGAGCCGTCGGGAAGGGGGCTCTGTGGGCTCGGGGAGCAGCCCCAGCCCGTCCCTGCTGTCCCAAGCCTCACAGCGAGACACGTCCCACGCCCGGGACAGGGAGCCGGGGCAGAGCGAGGGAAGGGGCTGGGAGAGCCCAGGGCTGCCCAGCTCCACCACACTGTGGGGAGGTAGCTACAGGGAACTGGGGGCTGTAAGGAGACCACAACCTACGTCCCTGCGCATGCCACATTTCACCAGGCAGCCAAGCTGTCCTTGTGTGTGTCCTCCCATCCCTGCACCACTGTCTTCACGCCCTGGCTGTCCAGGTTCTGCTCCCTGACGGTGCTGCAGGCTCCTGGGAGCCACCACAGCTCCCCTTCCCTCACCCAGCGGCCTCGCGGGACCTGCCCTTACCTTGATGGAAAGCGCGTAGAGGTGATTGAGCATGACGTGGTTGGGTTCGGGCAGCAGTGCTGGGTCACACTAGGAGAAGAGGAGTGTCACAGGTGAACAGCAGAGCCCCGACCCCCCAGTCCCGGCCACCACAGGGAGCTGCCACCTCAGGCAACCTGAGCTGCTGGTGTCTCTGTTCTGAACGGGAACAGAGCCCAGCTAAGCACCAGGCAGAGCAAGGGGCCAAACCAGCATGGTTAACGGGAAAAGTGATGCTTTTTCAGGAAATGGCAAGGTCCAGGCACCAGCCAAGGGGAGACCAGGCTCTCTGCAGACAGGACTCCCCTTCCAACCCCAGTGTGGCTCTCCAGGTGCAGGCAGTATGCTGGTACCCACCGAGATATTGGTGTCCTTGTTCAGGATGACCTGGAGGAGGTGAGGCGGGAGGATTGGTGGGGATTTGAAGCGCTCCTCAGGCCTGTATACGTACATCTCTTGGCCGTAAGGACCAGGTGGTGAGCTTGACAAGTCTAAAGAGAAGAGACAGGAGGACACATGAAATGGCTAAAGCAGGACTGGCGATCACAGAGCAGCTTCCAAGATGCTGAGAAGGACCCAGCAGGGTCTTTCAGGCACAAACATCTTCCATGAGCCATGGCCATGTATCCTACAGCAACAGCTCAGCCTTTTCACAGCAGAGTAAGCAGCCGGGTGAGCCCTGGGCGTTTCCAAGCAGGGCTGTAAGCTGGTACGTGCACTGACACAACACAAGCACCTTGCCGTGTCCAGCCCAAGACCCCTGCGCACAGCTCTCGGCACGGCTGGGTCCCTCTCCCTGTAGCAAGCAGCTGGCTTGCCCCAGAACTGCACCCTTTGCAGCAGGGGCACGGGCACAGCAAGCAGCATGCCCGCCTGAACGCTCTTAGCGCTGCAGAACTAGAACTGCCTGACAAGGAGGTCCCAGAAAAGCCAGATGGGAAGTCCAGACTAAGCAGCTGCTCAGCCTCTGTGAGGGACAACAGGAGCTTGTGGTCACTGAAAGCTGGACTGGCTGTATCTCCCAGCCACATCTGACCTGATTGTTTTGGAACAGCCAGCACCCGAAAGGGCTCCATCTCCCTGGAGCTGCTGCTGCTTGCTGACTTCTTTACAGCGAAGTATCTCCTGCCCAGGCTGGGACGGCAGGCTGCACTCAGAGTGCCCGGGACCAAAACACGACTGAGCTACCTGCCAGCACTACACACTGAGCCAGCACTGCCGATGTCTGCGTGGTAACCTAACCCGCTGCTGTAACACAAGCGGAGAGGGAGGTTTCCGATGTGCTAGCACTAGTACAAATTACTTTGGCACGAAAACCAAGAGCAGCTCCTGAAAATAACCTGGATCCTGCTCTCACCTAGCTTGTACCCCAGATCAGATGACTTACTCACAGTTGAGCAGACAGAAAGGGATGATGTTCCCGGCGTTCACCAGTCTGAAACGGCTGCCTCAGCCGCGCACAGGCACTGACCTTGCTCTGGGACAGCGCTAGCATGGAACAAGTTACACGAGCACAGCCCCTCCTCAGAGACGAGGCCTCAGCTGTAGGTTGCTGAGGACACACTGATAAACACTACCCTTCCCAGGTGCAGGCCCACACCTCTGCTTCGGGGGGTCCGTTCACCCCCAGAGCAGCGAGTCGCAGAGCAGGAGGTGGGAAATAGCACATGCAAAGCTGTAATGCCACAAAAAACTCACCCCGACCTGAGGTTTCTGAGCTCTCCAGGGAATCCACCTTCAAAGCATCGAACACCTCAAAGTCAGACTTCTTGACGTGAATCAGGTTGTTAATCGTCCCCATCTGGCTGGTGACCACAGGCTGGAGAGAACTGAGGTAAGAGTCTTCCTATGTTCACCTCCAATCAAAGCACAGGCAATGCTTCCTAGATCCTCCCAGCCCAAGCTCTCTCTGCTGCGCCGTTACCTCAGAGCACAGGTGGCCAGCATCTAGCTCTGCTCTACACTTGCAGATCTCTATTGTTTACCCCAGGAGGATTTCCCTTTACTCCTAGACTCCTACGTCACCTCCTATTTTCACCCTCCATCCTGCTACGTGTCGATAGGTAACTGTCCTCTACTTCCTATGCTGCTACCGCGTGGCTTAGTTTGGAGGAGAACCTGCAAGTGTATGCTGACCCCATGGCCCGTCCTCCCGTGTAGTCACTTCTGAATGGGGCTTAAAGGCTTTCTGGTGTCTCACTGCCTCTCATTACCTCCCTGACACTCCCCTGTCCAGCTTGTCTAAGCCCAGATGAATCAGCCTCTGAAAGGATTCGTGGGTTGGAGGTGCCCCTTTCGTTTTGGCAGATACCCTCTGCTCTTCCTCCTCTCCCTCTGCTACAGTCACATCATGTCTAGTCCCCTAAAGAGGGCAAGATCCGCAGGGCTTAAAGCTTTGAGAGTTACCTCAGATGGGTCATGCACCCACTGGCCATCCACAAAAAATTTGTACTGGTGCTCTCCTTCCGGGAGGTCCAGGATAGCAACAAAGTCGTTGTGGCTGTGCAGAGAGAACAGACACGCAAACACGTTACCCCACTGATGCTCTGGATGCTGCTCTTCCATGGGGTCTCAGAAAACAGCACTTTTCCAGGCGCTGCCCAGCCCCTCCACCCCAAGACCTTCATGCAGGGTTAGGGTTGCCCATCATCAGTGATCTGAGGCACGGACACAACAGGTGTGAGCGTTCACAGCGCGAGCATGGCTCAAACCCCCGTGAGTCCAGCCACAAGGAGCACAGGAGGTGGTCCAGCCTGCAGACCTGCCCTGTGTGCCCCAGGACAATCAGCGGGGCAGACACCCTGTGCAAGACACATCGGAGAGGATGCACGGGCAACACACCTAACCCAGCGCTGGTGCTGCAGGACATGGGCAACAAGTGTAGCAGCTCTGTTAAGCTTGCAATTGAGATAAACCCATTCCAAATGATTTACTGGAATTACGTCCAGAGTCTTACACACCGTTTCCACTGAAATCACAGATGTATTACGGAACAGTGAGAACATCATTAGGGCAGGAAGACACGTGAGTGACAAATAAACAACGCCCGCTGGCAACAACACAACTAGGCATGAGGTAAGGCCACAGCCAAGGGAAGAGCTGACAGCTTCCAGGGAACTGCCGCACACCTGGGCAGGGCTCTGCTGCCAGGACTAGGTGCTGCGTGACATCCAGCTGGGCAAGCAAAGTGGCCCATCCTGTCCTGTCCCTCTGTTTCACAATTTCCCATCACTACACTGTACCACCCAGGGAAGAAGCTGACTACATATTTGTGCTCAGACCCTCCAGCTTGGCTGAACTGAGAAAAGCCAGGTGAGCCAAGGGAACAGCAACCAGCGCGGACAAGGGAAAATACTCCATGTGATGGAGCGGAAGAGAACGTAGAGTGACCTGAAGGACTGGCTACCTCTTGATGAGCGGGATCTTGGTGCTCCAGTTATTGAAAGATCCGGAAATGAAGACCTCTTTGCCTCCATCGGCCCAGCGGATGACAGTGGGACGAGCCTGTTGGGATGGTTTCACTGACTCCTCCAGATCTGGCTGCCACGTCACAAACTCCTTGTCCCCAGGAATCTGAGCAAAGAAAACCAGAGCCTGACTGAGACACAGAGACAACCGGGACCACATTCACTTCCCCCCGGCCTCTACCAGCCCATCTGCACATCCCAGACAAGGGCATTGCAGAGCTCCTCCAGCCTCCCAGCTCCCCACAGACCCCTCACATGGGTGGGAGCACAGCCCCACACAGCCAGTGAGTTGAAGCTCCAGCCAGGACCCCAGAGCGCAGGACAGGGAAGGCAGTGGCCAGCCCCTACCTTGGAGTCGTGGGAGCTGAAAACACTGGGGTCGTCGGTGCTGCCCACCATGATCTTGTGTGGGTGCTCCTTGGTGGGGTGGGAGGCACCGGAGCCATCTGAGCGGTGGGACTTGGAGCCATGGCGCTCCCCAGACACTCGCTCGCTGGTGGTGTTCCCCATGATGGCTCAGCAGCCCCTGTGAAAGAGAGAGAATGGCATGTGTCTGTGCCCATGGGTTCCAGCAACAAGGAGAGGAGCAAAGGTGCTGTTTCCCAATGCTCTTTGCCAGGGAAGACTGACAGCAATCCCAAAAAAGGCCCAAAGTTCATTCCCACTGCCAAGTTTGGGAGCTGAAGGGGAATTTAACAAACAAGACAGCCTGACCTAATTATAGACATATCCTTACGAACCATCACTCTAGTTAAGCTGGTAATTGTTATACTCCAAAACGGATACTAGTTACGCTGTGTCCCACACAAGCCCTCAGCAGCCGTCATAGTAGAGGGGCTGATGGGAAAAATAAAGTCAACCTGTATTGGCAAATCAATTGCTTGGCCTTAACAGAGCCTCTTTCACAATACCACAGTCAGGCTCTGCAGACAAATCCCCTACATCCAGCAAGAAAACAGCCGGAGAGTGAAAGTAGCAGCTGTTTAACAGCTCCCAACAAGTCTCCAAGAGCTCGCGGGCAGAAGAGCAGAGCCTCGCGCCTGGCAAAGGCGACAGGGAGCATTTAAAGTGTCCGAGTGGAATTGCCCAAGCTGGAGCTTGGCCAAGGTGTGGGGCTAATGCCATGGTGTCTGCAAAAAGCTCAGCTCTCAACAGCATTCTCTTATGATTCACCAGGCAAGCCACCATGTCAGCTGCAGTGCAGCGCAGCGAGGAGGCCCGCTTATTGTGACCCTAACCACTGCAACCACCCCGAGCACTCCGGCACCTGCCCAGCCATCCTGAGGCACACGAGGAGGGAAGGGCAATCCCCGCTGCCCCAGTGCCACTCTGCAGCTGGAGATGGGCTGTCATCCCTGATCTCACTCAGCTCAGAGAAGGCAAAGAAGAAGAACTGTGATTTCTGTCATTCTGTAACTAGCCATACGGTGCCAAGCCATGAACAACTACACACCTCTCCGGACAAACGACAAAGCCACTGCAGGCTACATGGGAGTCTTCAGACCTTACCCAGTTTCCAGCAGCCGAGATGGATTGGGGTTCTTGCCCCCTTCCCAGGCTTATTTTGCAGCTTTCAGCTTGCTGAGCTGATCATGGTCTCTGCAGGGCAAGGCAAGAGGACAGACAGCCTTGCTTCATGCACTTAGTTGTGACATTTGGGGATTTGTTTAGAAGATCAAGTTATACAAAGGGTGCCAGGCAAGGCTGCCAGCCAAAGCCAGGCTTTAGAACATTACAGAGCAATTACTAAAGTATTTCTTAAATCCTGAGAGCTAAAAGGCAGCTTGAGAGAGCAGCTAACCCATACCCCCACGCCTCAGTGAGGATCAAGTGTACCTGAAGATCCAGGTCAGATGAGCTCTACCACTTGCTCCGATATCTGCCCCCTCTGCCCTGGAGGAGGCTCAGCTAGCTCCTCACAAAACCTGCCCCTGTGCCACTAGACCTGCTGTTGAGGAGCTTCTTCCCCAGTATCTCTGCTAAGGCTCCCTTACTTCTTATCTACGGGGAGGAATGTAAGAAGGGCTGAACATTCTCTTGTATCAAGACAGACCAGATGTTGACAGATGTGAAAGCTGCCCTTTCTCTTCTCTAAAAGGAATCCAGTCCCTCTGGCTGTCACTTACACATCACACTGTCCAAATGCCTCCTGAGGTTTCTCCCAAGTGGTGGCTCCTTTCCAGTGCATGGCATCTGAAACCCTGCACATACAAGACCACCGCACCTCCTGCATCGTGCACACCGGCACCCTGCTGCGCCGGGACAGCGAATTCTTTGAGCACAGCCTGCGGTACTTGGCTGTACTGAATTAACTTCTACAGCTCAAACCCTCCCATGTTCAGACAAGCATGCCCTGTGGTGCAGCATGCTCTGATGGTGTGACACGAGTACATCCAAGTCACTGATGGAAAGGCTGCCCGTACCAAAGCCCAAGCAAACCTCCGCAGCCTCTCAGCGCATCCGCTCCCAGCGTGGCAGCTGCCAGCCGCAGCCCGCAGCAAGGTGGGTGCCTGCCTGCCAGAACACAAGGCCCCTTCAGGGGTCAGCCTGAGAGAGTTGGGGCTGTTCAGCCTGGAGAAGGGAAGGCTCCAGGGAGACCTTATTGCAGCCCTCCAGTACCTAAAGGGGGCCTACAGGAGAGCTGGGGAAGGACTTTTTACAAGGGCATGTAGTGATAAAATGAGGGGGAATGGCTTTAAACTGGAAGAAGGTGGGTTTAGATTAGATATTAGGAAGACATTTTTCACTATGAGGGTGGTGAGGCACTGGCACAGGTTGCCCAGAGAAGTTGTGGAAGCTCCATCCCTGGAGCTGTTCAAGGCCAGGCTGGATGGGGCTTTGAGCAACCTGGTCTGGTGGGAGGTGTCCCTGCCCATGGCAGGGGGGTTGGAACTCGATGATCTTCAAGGTCCCTTCCAACCTAAACCATTCTATGATTCAGTTTCACCCAGCCCCATGCCCCTTCTGAAAATGACATGTGAAATATACCGTCGTCCCCCACACACACCCCGAAACGTGCCACACTTGCTGCCTCTCCCACCCGGCCGGTGGAAACACAGGCAGCCAGCCCGAGAGGGTTTGTTTTGGAGAGATGGGGGGTGTCTCTCTTCATCACCCTCAGCCCACAGCCTGCTCGGCTGACACCTCCCCGTCCCGGAGCTACCCCAGGGAAACCCGCTTCACCACCCCCTTCGGAGAAGGGAAGCGGAGCTCAGCCCTGAGGGTGCCGTAAGGTTAAGGGGATGAGCCGGGAAACCGGGGAGAGGAAAGTCTCCCTCCCCCGGACCCGCGCCCGGCAGGCAGGGCCGGGCGGAGGGCTCTGCCAAGCGCAGACGGTGGCAGGGCTGTCACGGCACGCTCGGCCCACGGCCCGGTCACGGTGAAGCGGCGTCTGCCACGGCCCTGAGGGGAAGCGGGCGGCAGCGGCAAGGGACAGGGCCCTCCTGAGGGGCTCTGAGCCGCCTGCAGGGTACGGCTGCGGTCAGCCACGCCAGCGGGGTCCGGGCCGCCCTTGCCCACCGCAGTGTCACCCGTGGGGACGGCCCAGTCGCGCCTCACCCACCATCTCCCGCAGCAGTGCCCGACCAGCCGCCACCCGCCCACCCGCGGCCCGGCCAGCCGTGACACCCCGCTGTCACCCCCCTACCCGCCCCGGCCCGGCCCCAACCGCGGCCCCACCTGGCCGCCGCCGCCGCCGCCGCCACCGCCTCCCCGCTCTCCGCCTCCGTCCAAAATGGCGACACCCCCCACCGCCGCCACCGCCAGCCTCTGCGGGGCGCTCTGGCCCGCCCCCGCCCGCCGCTCTATGGCCGCGCCCCCCCCGCACCCCCCCCCCCGCGGACCGGCTTCCCCGCTGCCGGGCAGCCGCCATGTTTTTTGCGGGCGGCTTCGCCCGTTGTCGTTAAAGGGCGGGCGGGCGCCCTGGGCGGGCGGATCTGCCGGCTGAGGGCCGAGCGGCCATGTGGGTTGAGGGCAGGAGCCCGGGGGTGGACCCCAGGGGAAGGGGTCCGCAAATGGCGGTTGGGGCTGGGCTGGCAGGCCGCGGGTGGGCCGTGAGGTGGGCGGGCAGTGGGGTGCGAGTCGCCAGGGTGCCGCTCGTGGGCTGGCCAGGCCCTGCGTGGCGGGACATCGCCTCAGGATAGACACTGGAGTTTGAGACAGCCCACACAGCCTGGTCCCTGGTCCCTTCAGCGTAGGGAGAAGCTTTATTGCCCTTTTCCCAAGGCGCCCTGGCCGGGCGAGTTCCCAGTTCCCCCATTGCCTCTGCGCCAACTTAACCCATGGGTAGAACTTGCGGAGTTGCAGGGCCAGGATTTAGGGGAAGGGAGTGATCCCGGTGCTCAGAGAAGCCCCTGACAAGACTTGGTGTGGCCCCAGCACAGCAGGAAGGTGAAACGGACCAGGCTGCGTCTTCAAGGAACCAGCTCCCTCCGTGCCTCCTGATGTGGCAGCAGACCTAGCAGGAGACTGGAGAAATACCCAAGCCCAAAGGAAAGGAGGAAGATTGCCAGCAGGACCCGCTGTCCCCTTCGTTTTGGGTTAAGGAGAGAGCGAGACGTAGACAAGAGTGGCCACAATCAAACCCATGCTGAAGAAGACCTTGAAGATGTGGGGCACGGGGCTGGAGCGGGCAGGACGGTCCCTGGCTCTAGTTTGCAGGGGCCTGATGACACGCTGCCGCTGGGTGAGGATGGCCTCCCTGGCGCCCGCCCACTTGCCCGGGCCCCGCACGCGGTACTGGTACGGCGTGCAGGGCCCGAAGGCCACCTCCATCGCCAGCTTGGGGTCGGTGAGGAAGAGGGTGAGCAGGTTGGGCTTGACCCCCACCTGGCAGGCGAGCTCGTCCATGTAGGGGATGTAATCCACCTGGATGGTGTGCCGCTGGCTCTTCACGTACCTGCGGGCGGGGAGAGCGGGCGGGCTTGGCATGGCGGGCACGGGGGTAACAGTGGCAGGGGCGATACCTGCACAGGGTCCTTACCGCTCAGCCATTTTCTCCTTGGTTTGCATGATGTCAGCCAGCATGTCGGCGGATGGCGGCAGGTCCTGCAGCCCTGGGGAAGAGAAGGGCATGGCTAGAGGCAGGGCCAGCCCAGCCTGGCCTCTGTGTGCACACAAAAGCCTTTGGGGCTTCGGGGACGTGTCACCATGGCAGGAGCAAAGCAGGAGGCGTGGGCAAATAAAGTAGTGGCAGAAAAGGAGAGGGAGAAGGTGGTTTGCAGGCAACGGCCCCTGCAAGAGAAGATGAGCACAAGGCTCATTGCAAAATGCAACGCGGGGTTTTGTCACTATAAATAAGAAAAAGAAGGGCAACAAAGGTGAGTGGAAGGAGGCGGTGTGCGAGGGGATGCCCTCTGTTGAACAACTCAGCCTTGCCATGGCCAAGGGCGCCTGGCTGCGTCCCCGCACCCTGCCTCACTTACCCTTGAAGACACGGGTGGCCCAGCGACACTGGAGCTCGGAGATGGGCATGATGGCGCCCAGGGGCTGGATGAGCCCAATGAAAGCCAGTGTCGGCTTCTCCAGGTCGGGGGGGAACATGAATTTGTAGAGGGGGATCTGGTTCTCCACCACCTTCACACAGCCCTCGAGGAAGGGGAAGGAGAATCTGTATCCCGTGGCGAAGACCACAGCATCAACATCTTCCCTGGTGCCATCCTCAAAGATGGCAGATGTCTCCGTGAACTCCTTGATGTTCGGCTTCACCCGCACCCTGCCCGAAATGATGCGGTTGGGCAGGTCATCGTTGATAGTCGGGTGCTGGTCAAAGATCCTGGAAAGCACAGACAGACCTTGTGGGGACCCGGGCAGCGGGACAGGCAGTGCTGGGGCAGGTCCCCAGGGTGCTGCCAAGGCGCTCACCGGTGCTGGGGCTGGAGGCCATAGAGCGCATGGTTGAAGCGGGCGTTCAGCTTCCTCTCCATGAAAAAGCTGCTGGTAGCGTGGGGTAGCAGGCTGTGGAGGAGCTGTATGAAGCGGCTGATGTAGGTGAAGTCAAAGGGGTACCCGCCATCCGCCACCCGGTGCATCACCCAGGTCCCACGCTTGGTGCTGAGGAAGACCTGGGAGGAAGGAGAGGGGGGGTGGTGGCGTGGCAGCATCCTCGTGACCGGGCTGAGCCCCCGCTGTGCTCTTCAGACAGCTGTTGGGACCACAACAGCCACCTCCATCGAGACGGGAGGGGGTGCTCATGGCTGGGTGCTGGAGGGAGGGGAACCCACGGGATGGCAAGGGGTTGCTTGGTGCCCTCTGGGGTCCAAATAATAAGCACACCAGCCCCAGGGGCTCTCCCAACGCACCTGCTTGGCTGCATGGCTCAGCTCCACTGCAATGTCGATCCCTGAATTCCCGGTGCCAACCACGACCGCCCGCTTCCCTGAAAAGGCCTGCGGGCTCTTGTAGTCCCGGCTGTGCAGGTACCAGCCCTCAAACTTTTCCAGCCCTGAAGGAGAGAGGGAAACCGTGCCGGGCATGGATGTGGGGCAGGGGGAGGCTTTTCCCCTGCTCAGAGTGGTGGTGTGTTTTGGGAACAGGCTGGGACCAGTGTGACCAATGGGAGTGATGCAGCCCTGGGATGGTGCCCTGGGTGGTGACATCTCCAGCCTGGGAGATGCTCATTGTGGCCCTGAGCATCCTGCTCTGGCTTTGGGGCTGGCCTGGCTTGGAGCAGTGCTTGGACTGGAGACCTCCATGCTCCCGTCCCAAAATACTCCTGCAGTTCCTGCCCAGTGCCAGGCATTGGGGGCAGAGGAGCAGCTGGGATCTGTGCCATCCCGCCAGACCCTGGTGATGGTGTGCTCCAACCTCTTCCCCAGCCAGAGAGGTCTCCACAGCTGAAAGCCCTCCAAGCATTTTTGCGTGGCACCCAGAGGAGAAGGCCACCACCAGCGCCAAGCTCTCAAGCCTTGCTGGGGAGCCAGCAGCTCCAGGAGCCTGTCTCTGGTGGGAGAGGTGAGCTGGCAGCAGTGGCACTTTGGCCAGGTGCTGACGGCATGGCAAGAACCACCAAGGACAGACCACCAAAATGGGTGGGATAGCAGCAGGGTCGTGCAATCCCACCTGGTACGTTAACCTGTGGAGGCATTTTTGGCAGCAGCCAGAGTGGGATGGGGGCTAAGCCGGAGAGGTGGGTGGTCCCAGGGGTGTCAGGGACCAGGCGAGGGGCCCGCGGGGTGGTACCTGGGAAGGTGCTCAGTGGGAGGTGTGCCTCGGTGTGGTGCCCGGTGCACACCAGCACGGCGTCGAAGACGGCCGACTCCTGCTTCCCCTCGCTCTCCGTCACCACCTCCCACTGGCCCGTGGTGGCGAAGTCGGGGCGCTTGGCCACACGGCACACGCTGGTCTGGGTGTGGGGGGAGTGCATGTCAGGCACCCTGCACCCTCCGGCCCCGCTGCCACCGCCCCCCAGACCTCCCCGGCTCTCACCCTGAAGCGGATGTGGCGGAGCAGGTCGAAGCGGCGGGCGTACATGCGGAAGTACTCCATGATCTTGGAGTTGTGCATGTAGTTGGGGAAGTCCTCGGGGATGGGGAAGTCGCTGAAGCACATCATCTCCTTGGAGGTGTTGATGATGACGGAGCGGTAGATGCTGGCACGGCCCTCCTCGGGGCACTCCTACGGGAACGGGGCATGGGTCGGCGCTGGCCAGTGACCCCAGGGCTGCCTGCCTGCCCTGCCTGGTGCCTCGCCATGCTTGTGGGTGCAGGATTAACCCATGGGTGGTTGTAGCACCCGTCCCTGTGCCCGGCACCCTCCCACAGTTGTGACCGCTCACTCCACAAAAAAGGGAAGAGGAAGCTATGGGTTGGCAGGGGCCATGCAGTGGTGACAGCCATTCATGGGGTCTTGTCTCTCATTTTTGCTGCTCCCACCCCTGGTCCTGATGAGGTGGTGCATTCCTAAAGCTGCCTGTGGTGCCATTTCCCTTGGTTGCCACGTCAGGTCTTGCCAGCTGCCCAGCCAGCTCCGGCACTTCCAGCTGAGTGGCAGCTCGAGCTCGCCAGGTCTCTGCCCCGGCAGCCAGGCACTTGCTGCCCCGGCTGCGCTTCGCCAGCCCCGTTTCTGACCCACCATGGGCAGAACCAGCAGGCTGTAACCCAGCCACCCCAAACCCCACACTGACGTGGTGCGGTGTGTGTCCCCCGGGGGCTCTCCCACCCTTTTATTAGGGCATGGTGGGAAGACTTGTCTTCTTGGTGGTGGTTCCTGGGAGAGAAGTCAGCAGCCTCATTAGGTGGGGGCAGAAACGAGCTCTGGGGCTTCCCTCGAGGCTGGGAGAGCCAAGGCACAGAGGAGGCAGTGCTCGGTGCCTCTGTGTGGGCGAGCAGCGCAGAAGCAGGGAGAGGAGCAACTGAGACTTCCAGGGAAGGGCTGGGCAGGACGGGATCCGGACAGCCAGCAGTGTCAGATGGGACGAGGATGGGTAGGAAAGGGCTGGAGGGGACCGGGAGCAGAGCGGCAGGGGAAAGGATGGACGAGGGAGGGAAGGGAAGGGGGGTGTGCTGGGGGAGCGAGCCCTGGGGTAAAGTCCCTGAGGAGGGTCCATCTGCTGCTGGCGAGAAGGAGACACGTCCCATGTGGCTGGCGCACCCGCTGGCACCATGGGGACCTCCTGCTGCCACAGCAGGTTTTTTTTCCTGTGGTTTTTTTTCCTGTGGTTTTTCTTGGATGCATGCAAAGCAGGGGAGTGGTGCCTCGTTAGCTGCCAGCAACCGATCCCAATCCCGTCTGTGCTGCTGCCGCAGGGCCAGCTGGCACGGCACGGGGCTTACCTCGAAGCGCCAGAGCCCCCCGATGTCACCACTCCTCTCGAAACAGGTGGGTACCAGCCCCTCATCCAGGCAGCATTTCAGGGCACACAGGCCGGAGGCACCGGCCCCGATGATGGCTACTCGCTGGGCAACCATGTCCTGCGGTGCGGTGGTGGCAGAGATGCTGGAGAAGCCTCAGCCAGGGGCGAAACACGCTCGGGGGAGTGCGGAGCCTGGCGGGTCACACTGGGGGGATGCGCGGTGCTGTACGGTTGGGAAGGCTATCCCTGTGCTTCCCGTGGGCGACTGAGGTCAGCTTGGGGTGTTACAAGATGTGTTTCTTCCAGACATGATCTACTGGTTCCCACCGCCGCCGTGCCACACCTCCTGCCCGCGCCCGCCCTCCAGAAGGGGCTCATTAAGTTCTGTAAGCGCTTAACGATGACAATGCTGCCACGGGACTTCCTGGGCGTAGGGGCCGATGTGTGGCCATGCTCCAGATTTCGGCAGGTAGTGGCGTGGAAAACAAAACCAGGGGAGGCTCAGGGCACTGGTGGCCGGCGTGTGGTGGCCAGGATGTGGTGGCCAGGACCCCCTGTCACCGCTCTGGGTCCCCAACCCACTCGGCCGTCCTCTGGAGGGGCTGCGTGCAGGTGACGAGGGTGGCACTGCACCGTGCTGCCGTGACCACCGTGACTCGCTGCGGTGGTGCACACCTTGGGTGAGGCTGTTTTGCTGTGGGCACACGCATGTGCATGCGTGTGCATGTGAGCGCGTGCATGCAGCCCGTGCTGCTGCAGAGCTGGGGCTGTGCCGCTGGCGCCAGGCCGACCTCAAACCCGTGTGCTTCCCCCCCGGCATGCAGGGGGTTGTGGTGGTGTCAGTAACGGGACGGACGCCTGGCTCTGTTTAACACATTTATCCAGTTGGAAGTCTGCTGTGCCTTTGCCACTTGGCTCTCGTGTGAGGGTGCCAGTGGTGGAATGGCTGGGTTATAGGTGACAGGAAAGCCCGGCGCGTCCCCGCTGGGTCGAAAGCGCTGGCTGAGAGGGACTGGATTTTACCCTACGCGTGAGCAGGTTTCTTCCTCTGTCCCCAGCGGCGGCTCCCCGGGGGGAGTCGCAGAGCGGGCACTGAGGTGTTATTTTGGCAGCCGGGGAGGCTCTATGCATCCCGAGCTCACCGTGTGGCCACAGCGGGGCTGTGCCAGGCAGGAAGAGGGCTCCTGCCAGCACTGGGGTGCACAGGCTGCCGCAGGGCAGGGGGTGGCTGGCCAGACCCCCCCCCACATCGCAAAGCCTCCCTTCCCGCACTTGTAGGGCACCTACAAGTAAGCAAAAATGACGGCAAGGACAGCCACCGCCCCAACCAGCTTGAAGACAAGGGGCACGGCAGGGGCCGAGGGGTGCTCCTCCACGTGCCGCGTCTGCAGAGGCTTGATGATGCGCTGCCGCTGGGTGAGGATGGCCTCCCTGGCACCCGCCCACTCGCCCGGGCCCCGCAGGCGGTACTGGTACGGCGTGCAGGGCCCGAAGGCCACCTCCATCGCCAGCTTGGGGTCGGTGAGGAAGAGGGTGAGCAGGTTGGGCTTGACCCCCACCTGGCAGGCGAGCTCGTCCATGTAGGGGATGTAATCCACCTGGATGGTGTGCCGCTGGCTCTTCACGTACCTGCGGGCAGGGAAGGCAGGTGGGTGCTGGCGTCAGAGCTGGCAGATGCCCTGTGCGCCAGCAAGGTGGTATTGAATGTACCGCCATCGGGAAGGATCAGTGGGGTGGGGGTAGTGTGGTCGAGCGCATCCCTGTGTTTTGTTGGCATGGCCAAATGTGCTGGGACGCAGCCACGGGACAGGATGGGTACCCAGAAGCAGCTGCGCCCAAACTGGCCCCTTCCCTGTTCCCGGAGCGGGTCTTACCGTTTTGCCATCGCTTCTCTCTTCTCCTCGATGTCAGCTTCCATGTCGTGCCGTGGGGGCAGCTTGTTCAGCCCTAGGGAGGATGAGCCACAGCATGGGGGTGCTGCACCCCGCTGGCAACAGTGGCCGCTGCGGTGCTGCCCTTGCCCGGGCGCTGTGCCCCTGCCGGCACCACCATGGCGGGTGGTCTGGCACCTGGGGCATGTACAAGCTCCTCGGGGTGGGAGGGACCAGCCTGTGGGGCTCGGTATGGATGTCCCTGCACTGCTCAGGCAAAAGCCCGGCTCACCACGGTGGCTGCAGGGTGGCAATGCCATTGCCCGTGACCAGGATGGCACAGCCGGCTGCTGCCTCCCACGTACAGCTGGGCACCATCTGCCCCAGCTCCAGGGGTGCAGGCATGGCTGCAGCAACAGGAGAGGTTTTCCTCACTTACCCTTGAAGACACGGGTGGCCCAGCGACACTGGAGCTCGGAGATGGGCATGATGGCGCCCAGGGGCTGGATGAGCCCAATGAAAGCCAGTGTCGGCTTCTCCAGGTGGGGAGGGAACATGAATTTGTAGAGGGGGATCTGGTTCTCCACCACCTTCACGCAGCCCTCGAGGAAGGGGAAGGAGAAGCTGTATCCTGTGGCGAAGACCACGGCATCGATATCTTCCCTGGTACCATCCTCAAAGATGGCAGATGTCTCCGTGAACTCCTGGACATTTGGCTTCACCCGCACTCTGCCCGAAATGATGCGGTTGGGCAGGTCATCATTGACAGTTGGGTGCTGGTCAAGGATCCTGGAAGGTAAAAGGAGCCATCAGGATTCTGGGGCGGGGTGTCTCTGCTCTGTGTCCTGCTCCGGCCACTGCTCCCTGCTCCAAGGATGCTTGTCCACAGGGATGCTCAACCCTGAGGATGCTCATCAGCAATGGGGCTGGTTCCCCAGGGATTCTTGGCAGCTGCTACTGCACTGGTGCCACCAAGGGTCCCCAGAAGAGACAGTGATGGCTCCCTCGAGCATTGCCTGGGCACACCACAGCTATTAGCTGGGTTTCCAGGGCTGGTGCCTCAGCTCCAGCCTGGGCACAGGGAACTTGGAAATGGCCAAGCGGGGCTGGACGTGGGGGGAGCAGAGGGGTCCCTCCTGGACAGGGGGAAGTTTTGCTGGCACCTGTGCTTTGGCTTCAGGCCGTAGTGCGAGTGGTCAAACCTCGCGTTCAGCTGCTTCTCTGCGAAGTCGCTCACCATGGATGCGCTCAGCAGCTTCTTCAGGAATGTGTTCATGCGGGTAGTGAGGATGATGTCGATGGGGTAGCCCTGATCTCCAACACGGTTGAGGATCCACGCGCCCCGGCGAGTGCTAAGGAAGACCTGGTCGAGGAAGGAAGCATTGCCTCCTGAAGACTGTGATGGTCCTGGGGGGCTGCCCCGGCGGGGCAGCATGTCCTTGCCCTGGGATCACTCCTCTTCACACTGCCCAGGTGCTGGACAAAGGCCCAGAGGGCAGAGGGTGCCGGGGTGGGCACCTGGCAGGGAGAGGTAGGGAAGAGGTGCAGGGGCAGGCACAGCCCAGGGATTGTGGATGGAAATCGGTGTATCCATAAAGGGTCAAGTCTCAGCTACCACTGCTGCCTGGCAACTGGGATTGCCGAGTACTGGCACCGCCGACTCCAGCGAGTGCTGGGACAGAGTGGCAGCTGTGCCAGCGCCTTGGTCCTGGTGTCCTCGTGGAGCTGGCAGTGTCCCAAGGTGGGCTTCCCTGCCCACCAGGACCCCACTCATGCTGCTCACCTGCTTGGCTGTTTGGCTGATCTCCACGGCCAGGTCTGACCCCGAATTCCCAATACCGATGACAATGACCCTCTTGTCTGTGAAATCTCGGGGATCTTTGTAGTTTCGGCTGTGGAGGTAGCAGCCCTTGAACTTCTCAATGCCTGTGGGTGGGGAGGAGGGATGCTTGGCTTCCTGGTGCCAGGTTGGAGGGTCACCTCCCCAAAAACTGAAGTGGGGACCCTCCCTAGCCCCCCACCAGACCCCTCCTGAGAAGACTGGGACTGCTCCCTGAGTGAAAGCAACGCAGGAAAAGCTGAGGCCAGGAGGAGGAGCAGCAGGGAGAACAGGGGTTCCCGTGGCCAAGCTCCCTGGGGTCTCTCCTTGCACCGGGGCGTGGGGTGGTACCTGGGAAGGTGCTCAGCGGGAGGTGTGCCTCAGTGTGGTGCCCGGTGCACACCAGCACGGCGTCGAAGACGGCCGACTCCTGCTTCCCCTCGCTCTCCGTCACCACCTCCCACTGGCCCGTGGTGGCGAAGTCGGGGCGCTTGGCCACACGGCACACGCTGGTCTGGGTGTGGGGGGAGTGCATGTCAGGCACCCTGCACCCTCCGGCCCCGCTGCCACCGCCCCCCAGACCTCCCCGGCTCTCACCCTGAAGCGGATGTGGCGGAGCAGGTCGAAGCGGTGGGCGTACATGCGGAAGTACTCCATGATCTTGGAGTTGTGCATGTAGTTGGGGAAGTCCTCAGGGATGGGGAAGTCGCTGAAGCACATCATCTCCTTGGAGGTGTTGATGATGACGGAGCGGTAGATGCTGGCACGGCCCTCCTCGGGGCACTCCTATGGGAGTGTGGCATGGCTCAGCGGTGGCAGAGGGGCAGCAATGGGGAAGGACAGCCAGGGCTGATGTGGTGGCCCTTTGTGTGGAGCCCCTGCCCTCAGCCTCTCCCCCAGGACTCCACCGTGGCCAGCTGTGTCCCACCCTGCTGGCCACCATGGCTGCTGCAGTGCTGGCCCCCTGCAGGACATGTGGCTGGCAGGGATTACCTCAAACCTCCAGAGCCCTCCGATGTCCCCGGTCCTCTCAAAGCAGACGGGCTCCAGCCCCTCTTGCAGGCAGGCTTTGATGGCACACAGCCCACTGCTGCCCCCTCCGATGATGGCCACCCTCTTCGCCATGCTGCCCTCCACCGATGGGTCTCTGCCTGGGGACAGTGCTGGAGAGCGGGACTGAGGGGCGAGGGGGGTACCGTGCAAAATTTTGACCCTGTGCACCAAAGAGGACCCAAGCTGAGAGGCAGCCCCCCCCCCCAAACTTTGTCTGGGGCTGCGAGGCAACTGCTAACACCCCCCTGGCAGGGACCAGGCCAGTGCTGGGGTTTTGCAGCACCGTGGTGCTGCCTCTGGACGCCATGGGGAGAAACGCTACCGAGTGCCAGGGAGCCTCGAAATCTCCCTGCCCATGCTAAATCCCGGCGATGGAGGCGTGCCAGAGTGCCGTGCCCTGCCTCGGGTACCGAGTGCTCCCTCCCGGGTGGGTGACAGCCCCTCTGCCTGCCCTTTGCCCTCTCCCTTTCCCAGGGAGATGTCTGTCACACCAATCCCATGCCCGCTGCCTGCCGGCAGCCCGCGGGGAGACCCTCAACCGACCTGCGGCCACGGGAGCGAGAGCCCGGGAAAGGCCGGCAGCAGGCAGGGAGCTGCAGGATGGTCTCTGCCGGGTTGCCCTGAGCCGTGACGCCGGACGGCGGCCTGGCTTTATGGTGCGTGGCGACGGCGAGCAGGGCCTCCCCCTCCGTCACTCCTCCCACGGGGCCGCGGAGAGGAAGCCGCACACAGCTGGCTCCTTGCAGCCTGGTCGGCTTTTCCGGCAGCGGCTCTCGCTGCAGCCTTGGATGGCGGGGTAAGGAGCCATCCCAGGCACCTTGCCGGAACCCCCGTGTGGGGACATTGTGGGGACATGGGGTTGCAGGAGAGGCAGAGACACAGCCGGTCCCCGTGGCATGCGTGCCGGGTAAACAAACACTGCCCTGAACTTTTACCTCTGGGATTATCAGGATCAGCCCAACCCTGTTTATGCTGATACCCAGGGGCACACGCTCTGGTGGCACCCGGCACCGCATCGCCCACGTTCCCCGTGCCCCTAGGCTGGGCATGTCGGCACAGCGTCCCCATAGCCGCACTCGCTCCTGGGCCATTGGAGTCTCAGGGCCTGTGCGACCCCTGTGTGAGGAGCACTGTGCTGCCGGGGTGTCGCTGGTGTCGCTGGTGGTGGGATGGGTTAGGAAAAGGTTCTCCCCAGCAGCAGGAGGCACAGACAAGGTGGCTCAGGAGAATGCTGCTGGCTCTGGGCACACTCGCAGCCAGACTCGGGGCTGCAGGGGAAATTTGCTCTCCTGCGTTCAGGAAGCTTTGCCCCAGAGCTGAGCAAGGTGCGCAGGGCTGTGCAGGGGCCAAGCTCTGCAGCTGAAATGGTTTTACCCTTCTAAAACTCATAGTATGCTTGCAGTAAGTGTGATAAAGGTCTTTCTGTCCCTCGCTGTTGGCAAGGGCTGATCTCTGCCCGGGGCAGATGCACCAAGCTGCCAACCCACGCTCGGTGCCTGCCTGTCAAAAAGCATTGAAAACATCTCTTACCAGGCAGGGGGATCGGCACGGGGATGGCGAGGAGGCAGCACTGGCAACGCTACCCTCCCTGCTCCACTCTCAGCTGGCTTCTGGCTCTTTTGCAAGCTCTGCAGGGACTGCCCAAGGGTGACAGGTACAGGGGACTTCTCCCAGCTCTCAATGCCACTGCTGTGCTATGAAACCTCTGTGCAGCTTGCCTTCGAATTTACCCTTCTGCCTCGGCGGCTACGAGAGGCTGCACAGCCCTGGACTTTGCCCCCACTGTGCGTGGGCTCATGGCCTGGCCAAACTGCACCGTCAGGCACAGGGGACAGCGGGAGTGTGCCAGGGTCAAGCCATGACATTTTGGTCAAGATCGGCTTGTTATCTGCAGGAAAGCCACAGACCTCTGTGCCCAGCAAGCACCCAGGACAGACAGCATGGTAGGCAGTGCACACAGACACATCCGCTCCAGGCTTTTGCAGTGGGCAGAGGTGCTGTGGGACAAGGCGAGCAGAAAGCACCCATGCGGCTGCCATCCATGCTTGGAGGAGCCGTCACAAGTGACAAGCACAAGAAGAGACCAAAGGTCTCGCTGGTGGAGGTGGGGAGAAGCAGAGCAGTGGTGGGAGGGTGGCAGGGCAGCCCATCACCCAGCAGGGCTGTGCACTAGTAATGGTGGGTGCCACCAAGCAGTTCGTGGAGGGGCCTGCAAGTGAGCCAGGAGCAACTTTTGGCAGGCACATGCATGTGGGAACAAACTACAGATGCACAGAGTTGCTGCCATACTCCTCTGTGGCCTGGAAAGGAAGACACCGATGGCTGTAAGAACAGCTTGGACAAAAAGCACCCCGTGTTTGGCAAAAGGCAGAGCTAAGATGTTTTGGCATAGCTCAACAAGCCCTGATCACCCTAAACCCTGACCACACTGGAGCGTGCCGCCTGCCTGTGATCCTGCAGCCACTGCAGAGCTCGTCTCTGCCTTGGGGCAGGAGGGCTGGCCGGGTGCTGCTGTGCAGATGCCAGACTGGCCCAGCCAGCTGCCAGACATGTAGTGCAACCCAGGGGATTTTTTTTTTGATCACTGGAGTGCAAACCCACAGCTGGTATCTTCACCGGCTCACCGTGCTGGTGGGTCAGGGCTCAGCTCTGGGGGAACCTTGTCACATCAAGCGCTTTCATTTCAGCCCTTGTATAGGGCTGTCACCTCTGTCAGCAGTGGGTGACAGACAGAGACAGGGTGCTTGTACCAGCAGCCCTCAGCCTGCTGCTGCACACTTCACCCAGAGGAACAGCACACTTGGGCACTACCTGGTTTTAATACAACTTTATCCATGCTTTCCAAGGCTCTGAGTGCACTAATAGACCTTAAGGGCCATGATGAGCCTCACCTGGACCCAATCACCCCCACCCACATGTCGGGGGAGCACTATTTAAGCTCAGCCCAGAGGCCTTACTCCCTGCCTGGCTGTGGTCATTCTTGATGTGGATACTGTGCTCTTCTGGCTTAGTCTCAGCCCCATCTCATTATAGAGGCTTATCACGGTCCCCTCTTGCCAAGGACAAGCAGTCCTCTAGGAAAAAACAGGCAGCCAGGACCAACAGCAGTGCCAGGGTAGGAGAGCACAGGGAGCTGGGGTGGTGGTTGGCAGAGCCAGGGCCTCTTGCTGCAAGCACGACAAGTAAGGCTCAGCTCCGGGGGCTGCCCAGCAGCCTGGGTGAGGGTGTACTGCTAGCCAGGGCTACAGGGAAGGGGCTTGCTTTGCGGTATGCTGTCAGCAGCACTGGTAATGTGCTAACAAACAGGAGTTGTGTGAATGCACCGTATCCCCCCCAGGAGACTGAGAATCCTGTGGAGAGGGAAAAGGAGCTGTGAAGCTCTGCACAAGGGCTTCTGGAGCACGCTGATGCTGGGAGCTGTTTCCCTGGTTACCCACTCTCTTGGAGATGGCATGAATGGACTAAACCCTCAGCACCACCATCCTTTCCCTGTGGCACTGGGAGTCAGGTGCTTCTGCCCTTGTTGGTTGAGATCTGGCCTCGGTGCAGTGCTTAAATGAAGAGCAATAGGGAAGAGACACACTGCTTAGGAAGACAGAACTCTTTATAAACCCAAGGACAGACTGCAGTGATTCCCCTCCAGACAGACATTATGGAGCAGGCTGCGCAGAGCATGCTCACAACAGCAACACGATCAGTGTATTTACAGCATACAGATACATGGGCAATCGCAGACAAATCGCTGCAAAGCCACAGCTACCACATACAACATGGGCTAACACAACAGGTGCCCAGCGAGGGCATGTCGATTCACAGTATCAGCAGTGAGCTGCCAGACGAATGTGCTGAGCCCTCCCCAGGCTGTGCAGGGACTGGTTTTTTTTCATGGGAGAACAGTCAGTGCAGCTGCTTGGCCAGCGCGCACCCTGCCTGACAGCCCATCACGTGGGCAAGACAGCACCAAGCGTCCAAGTGTGGGCCCAGGAACCTGCAGCCCCACTAGTGTTGAAGTCTTGGCTGGATAGGTGGGGTCTAGGATGTGAGTTCAAGTCCCAGTATCCCCTCCTTGTGCATGCTTAGGAAACCGGGTGCACGCCTCCTCCTTTAGGAGGGACCCAGCCATCAATGGCTCCAGAGTGCAAAGAGGGCAGGCGCGCTGAGCGGGGACAGCCAGCAGTACTCCACCACGCTGTACAGCGCGTAGCCCAGCAGCAAACCGAAGAGCACGTCTGTCACGTTGTGCCTGCCCAGCATGACCCTTGAAACGCCGACGATGAGAGCCCAGAGCACCACAAGGACCCGCAACGGGACGGCGAGCACCAGGTGATGCAGAACGAAGCGGCAGACCAGGGCGGCTCTGGTGGCGTGGCCCGATGGAAAGGAGTACTTGTCCACCGAGATGGTGACGAACATGTCCATCTTGTTGTGGGTGGGCCGCCGTCGCTTGACGAGCCCTTTCACCACCGCTACCAGCACGAGATCCAGCAGCAACGCTAGGAGACAGTAACAGTGAGTGAACAAGGTTTGGGTAGGCTTTTGGAAAACAGGGCAAGAATCAAAGCAGAGCCAATAGCTAAGAAGAAATGACTTGGCTACCAAAACCTGCTAAGAGAAGGCAGCGTTTCCCATGGCTACAATGCCAGGGTAGGGATAGCACAGGACTCATCCTGTGCCTGGCCTTCTCCAGCACAGCACATCTCCACTCTTGCTGCGCGCAAATTCACCAAGGGCTCAAATTCACCCTTAATCTGAAGGCAACAGAGGGGTTAATATTCCCCACAACTCCCTTCCTGATAGTCTGTGCTGACTCAACTTTGCTTTGCGTACCCTCATGGCTGGGGGTCAAATGGAGCCGGGTGAATGATCAACCCACTTGAACCACTCAGCCACAGCTCAGCGTGAGGGGCCCCGAGCTCGCATGGCGCTGCCAGGGCTCCTGCGGTCTGGCTTCTCCCTGCTGCTGGGGGGATTAATGCCAGAAAGTTAACCACGCTTTGGTTTTCCAAGAGATCAATAAAGGATGATTTAAATAATGGTGGCTCACCCCCAGAGAGCTAGAGGCAGTTGTAGTAGAAGTCGGAGGTGAAGCACCTGTGAGAAGTGTTCAGCCAGTATTTGGCAAGAGCAGCTTCTCATGTAAGGCAGAGGCTGCTTTCTCCATCCCCATTAGCTCAGCTAGCGCAGTGCTCACAGCCACGGCTACTTCTTCCAAGGAAGTTTTGTGTGAGGGACTGGCTTCTGCTTGTCCTAAGGTTTGTTTCTGGGCACCAAATCTCTCAGTCCCTTCAGTTCATTCCCTTTGGTTCATTATTTAAGAAAAAATATTTTCTTTCTGTATATAAACCTAGTTCAATTGCTTTTTTTCCATATGGTTTGGAAGATTCAACTTGGACATTAGGGATAATCCCTTCCCCCGTGTGGGTGCTGCAACCCTGGAACAGGGCCCCAGAGAGGTGGGTGGCTCCGGCGCAGAGTGCTGAGGGCTGGACAAGGCCCTGGTGCTGGGACAGACCTCCTCGGAGCAGAGGTTAGCTTGGAGGCCTCCAGGTCCCTTCCCACAGCTCTGCTGTGAGACTGTAATTTAACCATGTGCTACTAGATGAAACAGATGCACAAAACCGTATGTTTCCCACCGAGCAAACTACAATTCAAATGGTAAGTGTGAGATACCAATTATTTGCAACCTAATAGGAGAGTAAGAACTAGGAAACCTGAAAAGGTCTGCTGCTCTGGAACTACTAGTTTCTAAATGAGCAAAAATGAAGAATCCAACTATACCTCACCGGACAGGATGCCGGGGGCGGGGAGGGGAACTATTACACTACACAAAATTAAAATGCGTGCTTTAAACCAAGTTTCCTCACTGGCTGATACAGATCAGTCCACGCAGGTACTGCCTGCAGGGAGCCTAAGGGTGCAGACATCTGTGTGCCAGAGCAGCTTTTCAGGGAAAAGGGCTGGTGTCTCAACACTAGAAAGCTGCACCTGGAATGCGCTGTTCTGATAAGCTGAAGAACTGAAAGATAGTTCAGCCCCTGAAAGTTTTGTGCAACTGCAGGAACAGTTTAGCTGTCAGGAGTTTCGCAGTGTGCGGTTGGAGCCGTGACAGACGAGCCATACCCGTGTCACCATGCCCTCCAGCTGCACGGTTACTCACTCAGGTACCAGGCACCCCAGATAAGCCTGTACCAGTTACTCAAAATCAGCTGGCTCCTTCGGGGCTGTAGGAGGCTGAGGTTTACTCAGCTCTGCCCCGTTCTCCAGGTCCCGTCCTCCCCCCTCGGCCCTAGCCGGCCCCCGCCTGCAGAGCCCTTTGGTGAGCCCCCAGCCTCACCGAAAAGCAGGTTGAGCAGCACCTCCCTGGCCGCTGAGCTGTCGCTCTGGCAGAGCCCGTAGAAGGTGCCGAGCAGCCAGGGGATGCCATGCCCCGAAACCTCGATGACCTTCATGAGGGGGCGTGCGCTGCCCCAGGCCGAGCCCTCTCCGGCGCAGACGCCCAGGCGCTTGGAAGCCCAGAGGTCGATGGCGAGCAGGGAGCTGAGAGCGATGCCCAGGAAGGAGGGGTTCAGCTTCATGCAGTCCTCCTCGGGCAGCGGGGCCGCCGCGGAGCTGCCCGACTCCTTGCGGCGTGAGGGGCTGTCCGGGGGGCCGGGGCTGCGCTGGCTGACGAGGGACAGGAACTCCAGGCGGCTGCTGCTGCCGGCGCGTCGCTCGCGGCTGCTCCGGGGGCTCGGCATGGCGACAAGAGGTGGCCTGGGACAGGTCGGGGCCGGTCACCGGCTGCCAGGCCTGCTCTGCCACCGGGACCCGGGCGAGCCGCCCCGGGAGCCCGCATGCTCCCCCCACCCCGCCCCTACCTGGGCTTCTTCTCCCCCCTCCCCGCACCCTGCTACGGCCCCCGCCGCCTACCCGGGCACCCCCGCCTCCCGCTACCGCACCGCCGGGGCCCGAAACCTCCCCCAAGGGCACCCCGGCTCCCCCCTCCCCCGGTACCAGGCGGCTCACGGCGCGGCCCCGCTTCCTCTTCCGCCGCTCCCCGTGACGCAGCCGGTTGCCATGGAGCCAGGACGCCCCCGGGGCGGGGCGGGGCGGTGCTGCGGCGCCCCCTGGCGGCGGGGAGGCCCGCCCGTTCCCCCGTCACCCTCCCTCCCGCCGCGCCCCGGGGCGGGGATCGGCGGGCGCGCCCCGCCTCCCTCCTCCTCCCCCCGCCCCGCGCACGTGCCCGCCCCGGCCGGCGTACGGCAGCCGGCGAGGGCCGCAAGAGGCGCGGCGGCGGCGGCGGCGCCTTCGCCCTGCCAGCGCCGGTGCGGGCGCCGGTGCGCGGGCGGCGATGCGCGGCGGCGGGCGGGCGGCGGCGGCGGCGGCGGCGGGGGGACGGGCCGCCCCCCCGTCCCCGCGGCTCGGCGGCGGCGGCGGGTGACGGCGGCTCGGCGGCGGCGATGGGGTGCCTGCAGAGCGTGGCCTGCAAGGCGCGGGTGCGTCGGGAGCAGATCGTGGTGTCGGACGTGTCGGCCACCATCGAGCCGGCGGCCACCGCCATCGAGGAGAGCTCGCCGGTGGTGCTGCGGTACCGCACGCCCTACTTCCGCGCCTCGGCCCGCGTCCTCATGCCGCCCATCGCCCGGCGGCACACCTGGGTGGTGGGCTGGATCCAGGCCTGCAACCACATGGAGTTCTACAACACCTACAGCGACCTCGGCGTGTGAGCACCGCCACCGGGGGAGGAGGTGGCGGGGGGGGGGACACCGAACCACAGGGGGACACCCGCTTTCTGCCGGTGTGCAGGCAGCCAGGGAGCAGCGGGCCCCGGTGCTGCCCACCGGCCTCCCGGCATGGCGGCGGCTCCCTTCACCCGTGGCACCAGAGGGTTTGGGAACGTCGTGGCTTGTCGAAGGAGAGGGGGTGGTGGGGTTGGCGGCCACCTGTCCCCCGCACGGAGCCCGGCTGTGTTCGAAGCCGGAGCTGGGACCCGGCGGGAGGTTTTGCCGCAGCTCGCCGCTGGCCACCGCCACGTGGCGACCATGTCCCTCGCCGACGCCGTTGGCAGCCAAGATTTGGGGTGGAATTTCCCTCTCCCCCTCCCCCCTCTTCCAGTCATATTGCAGGGGTTCCATCGCACCAGCGGCAGGCGTAATTGTGGTATTTAATTATTGTACGTGCCTCTTGTGCCGGCGCCTGTGTTTAGAGGCACGCAAATGGCAGACTTTTATCGCAGGCGGGGGCTGCTGAGGGGCTTGGGCAGCGCCGTGGAGCTGCCGCTGGCGGATGGGGAAGGGTGTTCTCCTCTGGCGCAGGAGCCGATTAAGGAGAGAGTGACCCCGGAGAGATTCAGCAATGAGTTTTGGCCCAGTTGGTTTGATTGCAGGTTAATTAAAACAGTGTTTTGTGCTGGTAGAGCAAAGGCTTCAGCTGGCCGTGAGGGACTCCGCGAAGGAACTGAAGCCAAATGTGTTCTTGAAGGAGGTCCTTGAGAGCTTGCTGCAGGCAGGGAGAGGGTCCCCATGCTGCTTGCCTCCCCGTCCCTCGCTGCTGTTTCCCTGCTAACCTGGCCTTTCTCTTCCTGTTCACTAGGTCAAGCTGGGAGCTGCCCGACCTGCGAGAAGGAAGAGTAAAAGCCATCAGTGATTCGGATGGCGTGAGCTACCCCTGGTATGGAAACACCACAGAAACTGTCACCCTGGTCGGGCCCACTAACAAGATCTCCAGGTTCTCAGTGAGCATGAATGACAATTTCTACCCCAGCGTGACGTGGGCTGTCCCTGTGAGCAACAGTAACGTGCCGCTGCTGACCAGGATTAAAAGGGACCAGAGCTTTACTACGTGGCTGGTGGCCATGAACACCACCACCAAGGAAAAGATCATCTTGCAGACTATAAAGTGGAGGATGCGAGTGGACATTGAGGTCGATCCCATGCAGCTGCTGGGGCAGCGGGCACGGCTGGTGGGAAGGACTCAGCAGGAGCAGCCCCGGATCCTCAGCAGGATGGAGCCCATCCCACCAAACGCACTAGTGAAACCCAACGCCAACGATGCCCAAGTCCTCATGTGGAGACCCAAGCGAGGCCAGCCTATAGTCGTGATACCTCCCAAGTAGAGCAGCGCCCGGGCGCGTGTGTGAGGACCTGGGTGCTGCCAGCCTGCTGCAAACGAACGGGGTTTCTGAGCCAAAGCAGACCTCTTGGGTTCTCCTGCCTTTGTAGCTGTGGTTGGAAACGCGGTTCTTCCTTTGTCAGAAAGAGAGCCTGGCTGGCGCGGGGGCGCAGAAGAGGGATCGCTGAGCTGGAGGATTTCCCAGGAAGCGCAATTGAGTTCTTCTAGAGGCGTGTGGCTGGCAAAGAGGCTGTCTGACCTAAACGACTCATCTTTCCTTGCAGGGCCATGGAAGGAGCATGAGTGTGATTGAACCGTGCCTGTGGCAAATGCTGCTTTCCACCCAACTGGAGGCAGAAATGGAGACCGTGCCTGCCGGACGCGGAGGGTCCTGCGGTGACCCTTCCCGCCGGGGTGCGGGTATCCCCGTGGTGTCTATACCTATGCATTTTGGATTGATAATCGACCCCTTGCCCTGCTAGCTGGGACTCGGTGGGAGGGCCCGGGAGCGGAGCAGGAGCTGGCAGAGCCAGGGCGCTGATCCAGAGCCCGGCACGAGCTGTTGCTGCTGCCCAGGAGGGGTTTGCCGCAGCTGAGGGGAAGCGGGATGTTTTGCATGCGTCTGGGTGTGTTTGGAGTAGTTGTGGATGTAGGAGATGCCATAGCTCTTTTCCGTCTTGGAGTGAGATCTAAGGGCAGGTTAGATGTCCTTTGGTTTTAAGGTGCACTAAATCTTTGCAGTTCCTCAACTTTCCCCCCCCCAAAATCCCACCGCCCCTTCCCTTATGGAAGCAAAACTGGTTCTCAACTGAGCGAGAAATGGGGAGCGGTGCCCGTTCATGCAGCGCAGGGCGAGCAGGTGCTTGCTGACTGTGGGGTACCCAGATCTGCTCGGAGGTACCCCAGGACTTGCATGCTTCCACTGCAGTCCCAAGTCCCTTGCAAGAAGTTGGGTGCTTCCTCATTTTCCATGCAAATGCCGGCTCACGCGGAGACCCTCCTCCTCAGCCACCCACAGAGGGGGATGGCTACAGGTGGGGATGCCGGTGGAGGGGACAGCATGCCTAGCGGTGACTCCCCAGGCTCTGCAGGGACGGGGGTCTCCTCTCCATGGGTCGCAGGCAGGGGTGTGAGCAGAGGCTGCGCAGGGCAGGCTTGGGTTTGCCTGGGAAGCAGGAGGTGAGCATGCTGCCTGGACGCTGCCTCCTGCTGCTGCCGGTGTTTGGGGCATGACAGGGGATTTTATTTGCCTTTCTCCTTGCCCCTCGCTGCCTGGATCGCTGGCACTGCCTGGTCCGCGGGATGGTGCGGCGCTGTGGGCTGCGATCTGCAGTTCCTGACATCTCGCCCTCTGGATGCAGCAGAGGCAAAAGCTGCAGCTACGCTGCCGATGCCCTGTCGCGCCTGGGCAGATGGTTATGGCTTTCGCTCCTTTCTCCACTCCGTCCCCTGCCCCGGTGCGAGCCCTGTGGCTCCTCCGGCTTGTGCCCCTGCCTTTGCGCCATGGGAAGTTTGTGCTGCCCTGGGGATGTGGGTAATTCCTGTTGGGAGGGTCCCATTTTCTGTCCCGCTGCCAGGAGAGCCTGGGAAGGGTCGCTGTGTTCGGCACTTCCATGCAAAGCCTTTCCTGCAGTATTAGCAGCGCTGCCCTCAGCCTGGCTGCCGGGACGCCCAGCCCAGCGCTGCTTTGCTCCCTGCGGTGTGCTGGCACATCCCCGCGGCATCGCTCCTCAGCGCAGCCAAGATCCTGCAAAGCTTCAGCCGCGGCTTGTGCTTTTCCAGGGCGGGATGTGCACCCCGGTCCCCACCGGCGAAGGGGCTCCCCAGGCATCTTAGACCAAAAATCCCTGTGAAATCCCCGTGCTAGTTATTATTCTCAGTAGTGTTTGCTGCTGATTCGATTCTTTATTTATTTTTTTTCCTTTGGGAGCGTTGCATTTTGACGCCTCGACGCACACTTCCCCGTGCTGGGGCCGGTGTTCCTGCTTCTCCGGCTCGGCCTCGTGGCTGGCTGGGAACCCGCTGCTTTTGGTGCCTACGTCTGGGTTTCGCCGGGGGCTACCGCCTTACGGTGGGAAAGGTTTGCAGGGAGAGGGGTGCTCTGAGCTTTGGTTTGCTGTGTTTTCTGGAGCAAACTTCTACTGGGAGCTTGCTGGCGTGGGAAGATGTCCCGCTCTTGTGTCTGCCCGTGGTTTTGTCCTGGTTTGTGATTGACGGCAGCTTTTGCCATCACCTGTGTTTTGTTTTTCAAATAGTGTGTGTGGAAGGGGGTTGGAAACTTTAAATACAATTTTCCTTAAGATTTGGGGGGGGGGGGGGGGAGGAGGAAGGGTAACTACCTTTCAGTTTGAAATAAGGCAGATCTGTATTTTTGACCCAGTGGGACAGAAATGTCTCTGGCAGCGTGCGAGCTAAAAAGCCAGGGGAAGGGATTCCCTCGCAAACAGTTAGCCCCGAGGTGGGCTCCTGGCTGGGAGACGGTGCTGCGTGAGCCAACTCCACAAAATCTGTGGGGAAGGGCCGGGGCAGCGCTTGGGGGCTGCACGCCGGCCGTCAGCCCAGGGAGTTGCTGCCGCACCGCCGTGATGCCAGCCGGCTGGGAGAGCAGGGATGCTGTTGCATTTGTTGCCGTCTTTTTGGGATGTGCTGGCCAGCTGGAGCCTCGGCACATCGCCTGCTGCATTGGCATGACACTAAGACAGCAGCGGCTGTCTGTGTGTGTCTGCAGCATCCCCAGGGAGGTGCTCGCTGCCGCCTGGTGCTAGTGTCGGGCTCGGTGCCTGGCCGCAGCCGTGTGCCTGCGCTCCCACGGCTCCCCAGCCTGCAGGCAGGCTCTGGCTGAGCCCCGGGGCCATGCCTGTGTGCCCCTCTCGGGGTTCCTGTGCTCGCTCCTTCTCCGACAGCTGGATTTGATGCACTTAACTCGGTTTGATGGTTGGGTTGTCTTCATGGGCATTTCCCCGTTTTTAAAAAAAAAAAAAAAAAAAAAAGTTTGTAAAAATTGTTTGCAAAAAAAAAAAAAAATTGCAAACAATGTTTGCAAAAACTCGCAGGCATTTTGCATGCTCGCAAAAAGTGCGCGTTCACGCTTGGATGGAGGTGCTGGGCGAGCATCTCCCTGAGCTCGGTAGCACTGACCGGTGGAGCCCGGGTGCAGGGCTCGTGATGCTCAAGGGGAGGGAGGGAGGAAGGCCGGTGGTGGGTGAGAGCTCCCAGGTGCGAGTCTGGCCCACAGCCGTACTGATGGGTGCCCCAAGCGAGAGCCCTTCCCCGTACCCCTGTTTTGTACCAGCACCCCGTTATCTCAGGGAGGGAGGAGATCACGGAAGCGCCCACCCACACACTCCCCTCTTACCCTGAGCCTCGGGGTACCCCTTCCCCTCCATCCCCGTCCTCGGGTCACTTATTTATTTATTTATTATTTATTTATTTAAGATTTATTTAAGTTATTTATTGGTATTTATTGATGGCTGGAAGTTGGGGGGGGTGGTCATTTCTGCTGCATGGCAGGGGCAGCTGGGTCGTGTCCCCCCCCCCACCCAGCCCCCTGCATTTTTGGGGTGCTGTCGCGTGATTGGGAGCACTACTGGGGACGGATGCTTGCGGGCCGCTGTGCTCCCGTCCCCTTTCGGAGCCGGGGGGAGAAAGGAAGGGCAATCACGTCGGTGCCTGCAGGGGGGACACCCGGTGCCTGTCCCCTCCCCGCAGAAGCTCGATGCCCCCGTGACCCCTCCCCAGGCGCTGTGCTCCCTTCCGTGCCCGTCCGTATTTATTGACCCGGCCTCCTGGCGTTTTTCCGTTCGGCTCCCGCTGGATTTGCTGTTGCCAATTTCCGGAGATGGTGAGAAGAGCCAGGACGTATGGGTGTCGCTATGGAGAAAAGACCAAACCAGGTATTCTGCTGCCGTGTGGGGAAAATCGGAAGGAGGAGAAGAGGAAAGCTGGTTTTGCAGAGTGCCTTAAACACAAATGACTCTACTGAGTAGGGGGCTTGGACTTCTGTCTCTGGATGTTATTACCAACTCGAACAAATGTTGCATTTCACTTCTCTGGGATTAAAAGAAAACCACTCGAGCTGTACTGGAACCAAACCCTGTGTTTGCTTGAGTCCGTTTGGCAGTCTTGTATCTCCGGGGCCGCAGCGGCGTAGGGGAGTAGGCAGGAATTCGTGGGCTCTTGGTTGTCAGCCCCTGCCTGGCTCGGCAGCGGCTGCCTCCACTGGCTTCAAGGCCCCTGGTGCGGTGATGGGACTTGTTCCCCCTTGTCCCGACATGCAGGTGGCTTTGCTGGTGTCCCAGAGAGGTTGCGCTCACCCTGCAGGGCCCCTTTCCCTGGGGATGCTCAGAGCAGCCGGTTTGCACAAAGCTTGCTGTGGGGCCATGTCCTCAAGCTTCCAGAAAATTGGGCAGTCAGTTGGAAAGCTCTGGAGCGGGCGGGCAGACAGCCCTTTTTCCCTTAGGAAACCAGATCAAGGCCAGGGCTGTGTGCCACGGGACCGGCCAGAAACCCAGGAGCTCGTGCAGCCCAACTTTGGGGAACTAAGGAAGTTGCCAAGCTTGATAAGGCTGAAAAAACGACACAGAAAAGGGATGTTTCCCCTCTGAAACTGCAGATCTCCCACTTCTTGCAGAGTAAAAGAGAGGCAAACAAGTCAACACAGAGACCGGGGTTTTTCTTCTTACAGTAAAAATAATACATGGGGATAATGCAGAATTTCATAACGAAGGCTCATTTAAAAGTCATTTGGGGAAAAATACAAATATTCACTGCATAGTTCCTGGAAGCAATTAAATAGTAACACATACTTATTTTATTTTTTATAATGAAAGAGGGAGGTGTCTGCAATGCAGCCATGCTTGGGGAAGGATGTCTTCAGCAGGGTGTCCTGGGCTGCACGCCAGGGTGGAGGAGGACAGCAGTAGGTGCTGGGAGAAGCCAGTGGCTCGGGACATTGTCCGAGGACTGACGGGCCGCATCCCAGGTGGGTGCGGGTGCCACCCCAGGATTAGGCCCTGCGGAACAGTAGGGGGGAGCTCAATGCATCGCTTACCGTGAGCATCAACCCTACTGGTCCCCACTTGCTGTGGGGGACATTTGTGCCCTGAGCCAGCCAGTTTCTTTAACAGCTGCTGGCAGACAGCCTACGGGCTATTTGGTGAGGGGGTTTCTTTCTTAGTGTTATATTAAAACATCGCTCATCTCTTGACAGGTCCCTGAGGCGTAGGTGCGGGAGAGCAGGGAGGAGTTCACGTGGCTTGTATCATGCCCCGGGAAGCAGAGTAGGACCCCCCACCCCGCAGCTACCGGCAGGCCAGGCTGAGGCATGTTCCCTGACCCCCATCTGTCTCCTCCTTCCCACCAAGGCTCTGCCGCAAAGCAGGCGCAGTATGGCTGCCCTGGGCCCCTCTGCCTTGTCTGAAACAACGTGCCCCGAGACAACCTGCCTTTCCAAAGTGCCTTACTTACAGAGCAAACCCAAGGGCAATCCGTGCCGCTGCCACCCACCCATGAGCATGGGCACACATCCCAGCTGCACAGCCTGGGGAACGGAGTAAATGGCGCAGGGTGCTGTGGACACCAGCAGAGGCAGATGAGGGACGCTGCAGGTAGTACTGAAGATCAGTTTATTTGCTTTATTCCCTCTGCCATAAAACCTGAAAACAATCAACTTCCAGCAAGAGATGAGAAAGCAGTAAGAAGTGAGAGATTTGGCTCTGCAGCTCCTCCCCTACACACGGGACCAAAGGTGTTAACGCGTTAGTGACGGCTGCTCCAAAAGGCACGCAACAGTTTGGAACCCCCAAAGTTCCCTGATGGGAGGTGTGTAAGCCCAGCAGGACACCCCTTTGGGGCCTGGCTGCTGACGCCATGCTTCCCACCGTGCCTCTGGGAAAAGCCCAGCTGGTGCCGAACAGGAGAGACTCCACAGCGTGAGCCCTGGAGCCCTCACTGGTCTGCTAACCTCTTCCTTGCGGGGCTGATTCAAGGCAAGAAAACACCCAGGGTTTTAGTTTTAGGGGGATGTGAGGGATGAAAGGGATGGGGAGGATTGGTTTAGTATTGCGACGTACCATCAGCGTGACAGTACGAGGCTGCTGATGGTGCAGTGTCAGGGAAGCAGGAGCTGGCCATGGAGAAGGCTCCCGATGCCGAACAACCTGCAGCCCGGCAGGACAGATGAGCAGACCTGCTCACTCCGGCTGCGGGGTGTAACGCAGGTACTTCTTGCCCGATGGGAGGTCCTTCGTGAAGACTCCTTTGGGAAAGAGCTTCTTGGCTTCCTCGTCAGGTAAGGTGGGCACGACCATGACGCTGTCACCAGGCTGGGGAGCAAACGGGAAGCGTGAGTACAGCAGAGGAGCTGGCAGGCTTGGATGCAGGGGGCATGTCCCTGCCGGCAGGTGACACTGCCTCCCCGTGAACACTCAGCCCCAGCGCCCTAGGCACGTTCCCTGCAGCTCTGCCTGGAGCCGGCAGCGAGGACTGAGTGGGGGCTACACCAAGAGGTGTGGGTGATGTCGAGAGGGAGAGCTGTGCCGTCTGCCAGCCCTGCCAACGGGATCCCACAGACCAGCTCCTCCCCACAGCACTCCCACGGGAACAGGGAGTAACGAGAGGGGAATTTGGGTATCTCTACGATGCAGGAGAGAGCACAGCTTGCCCAAGTCTGCTCATCCATTCCTATTGCTCAGGAGGCCCTGGACAGGCTGTGCTGGCTCCCCCTTGATGCGCCAAGCCTGGGTGAAAGGTGTGCTTCCCTGGGCGGTGGGCTGCTGGGTGAGCTGGCCTGTCACCGCTGGGAGCTTACGCTGCAGGGGACAGGAGTCTTCAGAGGCAAGGCTGCCTCCATGCTCTGCTTTGCCCCAGGAAGGGAAGGTGGTTTGTTGTACGCTTGGCATGTGGATGCTGGTGCGGAGGGGTGGAGAGGCACAGTGAAGCGCACTGATACCCCGAGTTACTCAGCCTCCGAGGCTTGTGCCTACGGGGCCGTTCCTGCCCAGCTGGAGCAGGTGTTTTTTGAACCAGGCTGTGGGAGCCTGGTTCTGCCTCATAACATGGGAGGACTTCTCCAGGACACTCTGCAGCAGCAGGCAGGCTTCTCCAGTAACAGCTATCGCAGCCAGCAGCAGGACAGGTCAAGGAGCTGAGCAGCTCTGCTGGGCTGAGGAAACACTGGCTAGCTAAAGCAGCCAAACTGCGCTGCTTGTTCCGTCTTTATCTTGGCTGCCTGAACTGTTTTTTTGGGGGGAGTTTTAAATAATGCTATCGAACAGGGATGGCCACAACAAAGCAATTTCAACTAGTAATTTTCCACAAGGATAGGACTCAGCTGTGTACATGTGTACATGTGTACAGGGCAGGTTTAGATTGGATATTAGGAAGCATTTTTTCACTCAAAGGGTTATTAAACATTGGAATGGGCTGCCCAGAGAGGTGGTGGATTCACCATCCCTGGAGGTGTTTAAGAAAAGGGTAGATGAGGTGCTTAGGGACATGGTTTAGAAGTGGGTGTTTTTAAATCAGGGTAGGTTAACGGTTGGACTTGATGATCTTAATGGTCCCTTCCAACCTCACTGATTCTATGATTCTATGATTCTATGATTCTATGCTGGGCAAAGTTTGGCTGTGCCCATACTGGCCCTTCCTGGCCTAAAAGCAGGAGAGCAGCAAGCCAGCCCAAGGAGGGGCGCCCCATGCTTGCTGCTTCGCTGCCTTGGAGTTGACTTTGGCACGCTGACACCTGGTAATGCCCTCCCTTACCACAGACAACAAGGGCAGGACCTGCCTTGGCCTAAAGCTCAAGTACCGATAGCCAGGAGGGCCAAGCCCAGTATTTGCTGGCACCAGGGACCAAGGGCAGGGAAGGGAGATTCCTATGGCTCACTCCAGACTGCAACAGCTCTGGGGCCTGGGCTGGGATCGAACTCGTATCCCAGGACCTCAGCAGCTTTCACCGCCCCATGTGTCCCCCTCCAAGGGAGACTGGTTGACGTTCCAAGGCACGTTTTCAGAGCCCAGCTGTGAGTTTTGCTCCCTTCCTCACCTTCCAGTCCACAGGTGTAGCGACCTTCTTGTATGCCGTCAGCTGCAGGGAGTCCACCACTCTCAGGATCTCATCAAAGTTTCTTCCGGTGGTGGCTGGGTACAGGATGGAGAGTTTCAGCTTCTTATCCGGGCCAAAAACAAACACCTAAGCACAGGGAGATAGGGTCAGGGGCTGGGCAGAAGATCTTTGTCCAACTGAACTGCTGGATCTGCTCAGCCCTTCTGGTCCTCCCTTTCCTGGGAGGTGGCCTGCTTGATCGAAGGTGTTGGGACAGGGGAAGTGCCATGGTGGGGATCACTTAGAGCAACAGGTAATGCCCAGGCAGAGAGAAAACGGTGTTTGCTCTGGGAGCTCCTGTTTCCAATGCCAGCTTGTTTTGCTACTTTAAACACTTCCTGCCCTTGACCTGTGCCCTTCTGATGCAAGCACAGGAGGGAAGAGGGGAAGTCCAGCAGATTAAACATTTTTGTCCCTTCTATGTTACGACAGGCACAACCAGGATCAGCTGGCAGCAACAGCAAGATGGAGCTGTTGCCAGCACGCTAGCACAACGCCAGCTTCTTCCTGCAGCACAACCCGTGGATCTAGCCCAAGGAAGTCAACCTAGCTCCTGAAGATGGTCATGTCCCTCCAGGTAAGCTGCCCCCATCTTCAAGCCCAGCCCCACGGACACAGGGCAGGACAGCAAGCAATGCCTACTGCTGAGAAGGCTGCCGTGCAGCGGTGCTCTAGGGCCAGGTACTCACCACACGAGCAGTCAGGGGCATGCCATCCTTGTCCCGCTCATCTGGGTCCAGCATGCCCAGTTTGACAGCAAGCTCCCGGTTCGCATCAGCAATTATCGGGAAGGGGAGTTTCTCCTCGGGTTGTTCCCCATTGTACGCGTTGATGTCCTGCAGAGACAAAATCATCGGCATGCTCATGGTCCCTGTTGTGGGTACCAGCACAGGAGACAGAGGCCAGGTAGGGAGACCTCCATGCAGGCTTTACGTGCGTGTGGGAAGCGTCTGCAGAGGGTCTATGCAGAAACATGTTCAACAGGAACCAGGAGCTTGTGACTTGCTTGGCCCCAAGGTCTCAGGATGGGACAGCGCAGCCAGGGGCTCATGGCCTTCCATGAAGTTTCTCTGCTCCCAGAAACCAGGTGACAAACCAGAAACCTCCGTGCCAGTCCAGACTCTGCCTTGTTCTTGAGGATTAGCTGTTGGCTGTCTATGCTCACACCCTGTCACTCACCTCTGGAACTGCCCGTGGCCCAGCTACTTGCCCAGGCAGTGGGTACAGAGAAATAGGGAAGTCCTGACCATGCTGGTGACACAGGGAGATTTACCCACCTTTCCCTGAGAACAGAGGTGTCCCTCTTCCAACCCTCTCCCAGTTAGTGTTGTAGCACTACTGACAGGTGCGTTGGTGTTACACTTGAACTGGACTGTGCTCTTAAGGAACAGTTTCTCTAGTGGCAGAGCAAACCGGCAACTCTACAGCTAACAAAGGTCAAGTGTCAAACACTTCCCAGGTCTCGTGCGAGGGAGCAGTTCCATTCAGCATGTCACTCCTAGCTGACTTAACTAAAGGCTCTTGAAAACAGAGTGAAAGTCTGAGTGCAGATGTTGGGACACTGCACACTCCTTTCTGAACCGTGGCTGAGACAGAAGAGAAAACCATCCCCTTCCACAGCTGTGCAGGCTCTCCCTTGTGGCCACGGTTTGTAAGGTTGCTCCCTGTGCTAGTCCAAACTCGACCTGCTTCTCAGTGAAACTGTATTTTGAGCATCTCCGAATGTGGTCCGGACTTGGCCAAAGCATTCAAGTTATCCCTGTAGTTTGCGGTACCACGCGTACGGGTCACACTGAGCCACAGCAGGGCTGGGAGGAGCCTGGTCAAGGCAGCACAAGCAGAGCAGCTGCCAGCATTAAAGCAAGTTTAATTCAAGGTTTCTGCCCCAGAACAGAGCTGCCTGTTCCTTCCATCCTCTTTATGCTACAAGGGGACAAAACTGATCCCAGCACTGACACAAGCCTCCCACGCACCACCATGCTGTGTTATCAGCTGAGCTGATAATTTGACTGTAGAGGTCTCTCCGCCTTCCCCGGGCTTTGAACGTGGGGGAGCAGGCTGTGTCCTGCTCAGAGGGAACTTGGGGAGGGCAGAGTTGGAAATGCTGCCCCTTGGCACTGCCCACTGCTGCTCAGAGCACGCCAGAGGCAGCAAGAGCGGGCAGGCCCTGCACCACTCCTCAGCCCTCCTAGGCTGATGGTGGTGACAAGGGGCTGTAACCCTGCCCCAGCTGCTCAGGATGCTGCAAGCAGGTCAAGTGGTGCACACGTGGCTAGATGTTTCCTTTCCAGCTTTTCTCTTCGCTTGCTTTCTCCCCAGGGCCTCCTGAGTCAGCACTGCACTACAAAAAGGGGCTGTTTACCTCGGCTGGGTTGTGGTCAGGCCTGCCTTGGAAGGAAGGAATCGGTTTTCTGTTCTCCTGCGGACCTGCCTTGTGAAAGCACAGCGGGGAAGGAAAGCAGAGCCAGAGAGGCCGGCCCAAGCAAAATGCTTCTGAATGCCTCATAGAGTTGCAGGAAGCTGTAGATGAAGGTTAGTGACATCCCACCCTCTCTTCAGAGTGGGCGCTGGAGGATGAAGAGAGCTTCTGAGAAGCAATATCTGAATCCTATGGACTGTAACTGATTCCAAAATACATGTAATTTCATGACCCAGGGATCTCTGTACAAAACAGCCTCGCAAACCCCACCTTATTTTGCAATAAGACACCCAAGACTAACTCACTTCCCTATGAACTTTCCAGAGTCCCAGCTGAAACCAGACATCACAGGAGTGATTTATTCACCCCTGACTCACCAAGGCGAAGGCATCGGTGGCCAAAGAGAGCATTGAAATCTCCTCTGACATGCACAGCACATGCTAGTCAGCCCTGCTTAAGGAGCTCATGCATTCAGCCAACCTTGGGGAAGCAGGGCACAAACTGGGGAGGTAGGAGAGTGGGATCAGTCCCTGGGTGAACTACAGGCTCGTTCCAAGTCCTGGAGCAAGCTCCTGGGTCTTGGCTAGGGATGGCTAAGAACAGCCATGACATCTTTGGCTGGGAAAGCAGAGCTGAGCAAAGTGGCATGAGAATTATTGGCTATACTCTGGTCCCACCTTTCCAGGCCCCATCTGCCCACTGAACTTTGGCAGAAAAGCAAACAGAAGTTTCTTTGTGGTTTTATGCAGGATTTCAGCCATCCCTCCAGCCCACTTGCTTCCTCACAGGCTGTGCTCCAGATAAAACCACCTTCATCCTTTTACTACTGCTAGGAGTCTCATCCAAAGAGAAAGCATAGGTATGTAAAGGAATGTCGCACAGAGAGATCTGCCTGCCCAAAGTTTTGCTTGCTTTTAGGACTTCTCTCTAAGTTAAGATTTAGTGAAGGAAATCACAGTTTCGAGATTCCAATCTAGCATTTAATGCAGACTGCTTTTGTTCAGACAGGCAGCTTCTGCCAAGGCTTTGTATCTCTGTTAAGCTCTTTTTTTCCCCATGGCTGAGCTGGAGATCCTTTGGGGCACTGCCCCTGGTCTCAGACTTGTGGCAGGCCTTAACACCTACCTTCCTAGTTCAGCTCTTTGGCTCTCCACACTATCTGAAGTTCTCTGCTTTGTCAAGGACAAAGCAAAAAGGATCACATGTACGGGCAAGGTCTAAGAGCAGAGCAGTCGCTCTGTCCTGTCCTGTCCTCTCTTATGCCCTCCACGATGCACACACGCTGCGTTCATTGCTCCTCGCACTGCTCATGGTGTCACAGCCTGACACGTCCTCCCATTCCCAGGCTAAAGAGCCCCAGTTGTTCTGCACTGAAGCAAACTGGCCCAAATCTGAAGGCAGCTTTGTTTCCCCTCTGCACCTTTTCTTGTTCCCCTGTAGCCTGCAAGATGGGCAATTTCAAACAGGCTGCATGGAAGGCTCCGGTCTGCTACAGGTTTGTCCTCACCAATTGGATCTTTTGCGCTGGAGGACTTTCACAGTTTTCGTTTTGACAAGTGCTGAGCTGACATTTCCAAACCACTGTCTCTGAGGCCTCTCCCAGCCTGACAGAAAGCTCACCGCAGCTTGGACCGCTGCCCTCTGCCTTTCTCCATGTTTGTTCTGGAAGGTTTTCCTAACGTGCTACTCTGCCTCCCATCAGTCAGCATTGAGAGGCTCTTCTGCAACTTCTCCTGGTTTTACCTGAGGTTGCACTGAATAATTCCATAGCATCAGCAAAGTCAGCTCGTGGTTTATCTCTTTTCCAGATCACCTGTGTATGCTGAACTCCACACGTCCCTGCAAATCCTCAAGGGAGCTCTCTGCTTCCCTCCCTTGACATGACCTATCACTTCCTCCTGTCTCCCTGCAGAAAACAGCCTGCCCTTCACAAAGCTGATGTCTTTGAAAATCTTCTTGGAAATTCGAGGACTTCGTAAAAGTCAGCAATACCCTATAGATCTTCAAAGGGCTCTAGCCAACCAGGAGATGAGATTTCCTTACAAAAGCAAAATCCAAACTTTCCATTATATTTAATGGGATGTTATCTGCTAATTTGACTGGTGGTTTCAGCCAGTTTGACTGGTGCAGAAATCTCATTAACTGGTGTGGGATTTGTATGCTGTTTTTCCCAGTCCCTTCTGAGGTTTGGTGGGACATTGGCCATGCATCACTCGGGCACGAAGGTCAATTTAAGCAATAAGGCAATTAGGTAATTTCTAAAGCCAGTCAGATGTGAAACAATGTTTGAGTGTGGAAATTTCTCACCTTTACTACCTCTTATTGCATGCATGTCTCACCCCTGGAAAATGTGTGATAACATTCCTAATTTTAAGAGCAAAGAAAGAGGCAGGTAATTCACTCAAGGATTTTTATACTCTGGCCATATCTATATGAAATGCTCATTTTACACCCCTACCACCTGTGAGCCCCGGAGTCACATTCCCTGGCAGCACACCATTGCTGAGGCTGTATTTCAAGTTCCTTTTACGTTCCTTCAGTAAGCTATTTCATTCCTGTATTTTTTTTTTTTATACTCCCTTATGATGGTTTTATATTTAACATGACCCTATTTGTGGTTTTATGTTTAACAAGCCCCTGTGTGTTCTCTGTTTTCTTTTCCCTCCCTGGGCATGAATTGCACCCTTTGAAGAATGCCTATTCACTTCTGACGCCTCCTTTCCTTTCCTGTTTTATTACAGAACTTTTTGTGGGTCTGTGGATAGATTGCCTTCCTCTGAGCTTTTGGCACCACCTTCACATATGTTTTACCCTTTCAGGTATTGGTGGGAGAGCAGTAATACTGTTTACCTCTTGTTTCAAAGTGTTAGTGCATAGAGTCCTCTGGACTTTGTGGAGTGCTCCGGACTTTGTGGAGTGCTCCATGAAGATGGAGCAGACCTTCCTGTTCCTGCTCTGCATTTTAGCACCTGCTATCCTACATGCTTTGAGATTCAAGTGTCTTACAACGTTATCCTCAGCAGATATGTAGTTCAAAGCCTGTGCTCTGTTCTGTGGGGACTTTTCCCCTGGCCCTCCGAGCAAAGTAGCAGCAAACACTGCCCTTGCGCCTCCCCACGGCCTGTACCTTGCTCCAGGAGAGGTGGTCTTGGACGCTGTCAATGGAGAGGGCGATCATCTTCACGTTGCGCTTGCTGAACTCGGATGCCAGCTTTGCCGCTCGGCCAAGCTCTGTGGTGCAGACAGGGGTGAAGTCCCGCGGGTGGGAGAAGAGGATACCCCATCTGAAAGATGAGGGCAGGAGACAGCATTAGGGTGAGATGGCATTCCGATTTGTATTACAGACGAAAAGCTGTACAGACTGCACTGCATAGAGACTAGTGCGGGAACAGCTCATCTCTCTGGTAAATGGAAATCCTGCCCTGGGAACTCTTCCTTCCCTATCGCCAGGAGCCTTCACAAGATGAGCCCCGTTCATGATGCTCTGAGAAACCTTGCTCTGAGAGCCTTGCTCCCCCTCTCCCTCCAGGGTCCCCCAGGGGATGCTGGAATAGTCCACCATTACTCACATGGAGGTGGACATCATGCCGTGTGAGGAAGTTTGGGGGAGCCACGTGTGCACTCCATACCCCAAAGACCACATGTTCAAGGGCATGTAGATGCCAACCTGCTGGCCACATTATTGCAGAGATCATTACTGATTTACAAGGCTATTCACTATCCTGTATACCTCATCAACCACTGCGAGGAGAAACACCCCTGGATATCATGCAACTAAAAAGAACGGGATAGGACCAAACCTTAACCCAACTGCTGCTGTAAGCTGCTGAATGTACTTCCTGAAAAAATAAGAATTCATCAACCAATGAGGGAGGCCAGAAGTTACCATCACATTATGGCTACAGTTACAACAATACCGACACCTCGTTTTTGCTCACCCAGTGGACTTTGCAGTCTTTAGAGAAGGCAAATACAAGTTGCCTACCTGGCCGCTGATGCTACAAGTCTCTTTATGCAATAAGTATACTACTTGAATAAAAAGGCAGCAAACAACTGAGTAGAAGCTGGCCAAGAAAGCTGCCATGTGGGTGATCAGGCTGGAACAGACAATTTTAAGAAGGCCTGCAGCTTATTTTCTTGCTAGGAGGGTTCCTTTTTCCCCATTTGCCCAAGCTCACAACGCTGACAGAAGCGGACTCAAATGCTGATTCAAGCCTGCCAGGCGCTGCCAGGAGTGAGTCCCAGACGTGCTGTGCCAGCACCCAGCACCCCTCCTGCTCATGCCAGAAACAGAGCAACAGGCTTTGTGGGAAACAGCGCCTGAAGGCATGTGGCTTTCCAGCTTCGGCTCAAACAGGGCCAGAGCCCTTAGCTACTATTCGGTTACACACCTTCGCACACCCGGGCTCACTCACAAGGGACGTAGGTGACACATGAGCTGATCTCTGGGACTGGCCTGGACTAAGTGCTGCTCTGGCAAGCCTGGCTTTGCCCTTCCCCAGGCTCTGCCATTTTCAGAGCACCTCTTCTCTCTCCTCGAGGACTCATCTCACTCTCTTGCCATGCAGCCCACAGGAGGGGATGGGGGAAGATAAGGAGAGGTGGCTCTACCTATTCGGAGAGGCCCATATACGCCTTGCTACCATGCTCCCCTGGAAAACCGCAGTGACCAGCTGCCTGGCCCAGGTGAGATGGCCTCCCTTGCCCCCAGAGCACAGCTATGAGGGCTGCCGCTACAGCTCAATGGGAAAAAATCATTTTTGGAACAAGCCTGAGGGATGGACTGGCCAATTCTGCCTCCTCACACTGGTCACACACCTGTGGGAGCCTCCCACCTGGGGTAGAGCTGGGCTCACACACACAATCATAGAATAGTTTGGGTTGGAAGGGACCTTTAAAGGTCATCTAGTCCAAAACCCCTGCAATAAGCAGGGACATCTTCAACTAGATCAGGTTGATCAGAGCCGCATTCAAACTGACCTTGAATGTTACCACTGATGGGGCATCCACCACCTCTCTGGGCAACCTGTGCCAGTGCTTCACCAATTTCTTCCTTATATCTAGTCTGAATCTACCTTCTTTTAGTTTAAAACCGTCACCCCTCGTCCTATCGCTACACTCCCCGATAAAGAGTCCCTCCCCATCTTTCCTGTAGGCCCCCTTTAGGTACTGGAAGGCCGCAATAAGGTCTCCCCGGAGCCTTCTCTTCTCCAGGCTGAACAACCCCAACTCTCTCAGCCTCTCCTCACAGGAGAGGTGCTCCAGCCCTCGGATCATCCTCGCGGCCCTCCTCTGGACCCGCTCCAACACCTCCAAACTAAAAACCAGAACCGCGGAATTCACCGTCGCCCCAATCTGAAAGGAAACCCTTCACCCTCGGTGCCCGGGAGCCGGACCCGGCTCAGCCCGCCGTCTGGGGAAGACAACCGGCCCCCGGGGACCGTGCCCCGCGCTGCCGCCCGGTGAGTGGCCCCTTCCCCCGGGGCCGAGGCCTGGGGTCACCCCTGCCCTAAGCCCCGCCCGCCCGCCCCCTCCGCTCCCCGACCTCCCGGTGCCGCTGCCCCCCGCCCCGGTACTCACGAGTCTCCCAAGAAGTCGTGGAAGCGGATGCGGCCCTGCGTGGTCTCCGCCTCAAAGTTGGGCGCCTCGTCGCCCAGCAGCAGACCCGGCATGGCTGCGCCTCCTGCTCCGACTCCCGCTCGCTACCGTGGCCGCCGCCGGCTCTGCGCATGCGCGGGGCCACCGCCCCCTGCTCGGGCGGCGGGGCCTGGCGGGCTGTCACGTGGCGGGCGGCCGCCGCGCTTTACGGCTGTCGCCGCGCTTTGCGGCGGGGGAGAGGGGGGTGGGCTGTTTTGTTCCGTTTTGCTGCTTCTCTCTCGCCGGTAGCGGCGGTGATGGCGACGTACGTCAGTGAGCTGGAGGCGGCTAAGAAGAGCCTGAGCGAGGCGCTGGGCGAGAACGTGAAGCAGTGAGTGCGGCAGGCTGGGGCGGGGTGAGGTCGAGCTGCGGTGGGGGCGTCCCGCCGGGCCTGGGCCTGGGCCTGGGCCTGGGCCTGGGCCTGGGCCTGGGCCTGCGTGCGGGCGCTGCGAGGCCCGTGTACTGTGTCTGTGCGGAAGCCTCAGGGCTGGTCTGGCCCCAGGTGGGGGGAAGCAGTGGGTTTAGGAGCAACGCTTTTCGTTTGGTGTTGGCACCTTCTCCATTCTTCCCTAGGTACTGGGCCAACTTGAAACTCTGGTTCAAGCAAAAGATCAGTAAGGAGGAGTTTGACCTGGAAGCACGAAGGCTTCTCACGCAAGACAATGGTAAATAAAAAGCTCTCTTGTGTTCGTTTTCCTGCTGGCTCTATTGCTGCCTTGCCTTTGCCAGGCCTTGAGGGAGCTCCTCCCTGCTGCACAGTGTTTGCTGAACAGGGAAACTGTTGTGAGGGAAATATGAGTGGCCAGGGCTGGGGTAGCAGTGGACTTAAAAAGCTGGGAGGTGCCCTGGTCTTCAGGGGGAAGTCCTGTTCTGGCCTTGGCACTGGCAATTTCACCTTGTGTAAATACAGTAAACAGGTAAAATATGTTGTCTGGGCAACCAAAGAGATGTTTTATTATGTCACCGTAGAGACCCAGTTCTTTCCATACTGCACTCTTCCTTTGGTTGGGGCTAAACTGGTGTTGTGGCTGAAGTCGGGGGGAGAATCCCTGAGTTCATCTAGACAATTATGCAGCAGGCAGATCCCCTTCCTGGCTTTTGGGGGTGGCAGGTTGGAGTGTTTAAGGGTGAGACTTTTGTACTTGCTTCAGTGTGGGTCTGCAAGCATTGGTGGGCATTGCTGAGAGCGTTGCAGAGGCTCCTGGCATCCACCTTCACGATCACTGTGGGGAGGGGCAGGGAATTTGTCAGTGCCTGTGCTCAAAGGCTAAAGAGGATCCTGCAACCCTCTGACCCTGCTTGTGAAGTTTGTCTTTGCTTTTTGTAATTTGTAATTACTCACTCTATGTTTCAGTAACACGTCTGTGAGGAAGTTGCATTTTATCTAGAAACTATTTGACTTAACTTCACCTTCCTGGGGCTGGCTCTTACTGGTCCTTTTCTAGCAAAGCCAAAAGCCCTGCTACCAGAAGTCTGTGTGGAAGGAGGGACAGCTGATCCTCCTCTCGCTGGCTGAATACACCAGATGCTTCATGTTGCATGCTGCAGGGCTGGACTCCCATGTGTGGCACACTAAGAATGACCTAACTTGTTTCAGTGCCATGTGTAGTTTCCTTTTTGTTAGTGTGGTAGTAGCAGATTCTGGGTCCAGGAGAAGAAAACTCTCAATAGTTGTGCCTGTGTAGCTAAGCACATGGGGAAAGCATAGCAGTGGAAAGGCATAGCAAGCTACTTCAAGATCACTTTGAGGGGGTGCCTCTGGGCACTGACATGTTGCTAATGAACTGTCTGTCTTTACGCAGTCCACTCTCACAACGATTTCCTCTTGGCTATTCTTACCCGATGCCAGATCTTGGTTTCTGCACCAGGTAAGTCCCGAGAAGCCCCGTTAAAAACAACCGGGTAGCAAAGCTTTGCCATGTGTGTATTTGGTAGGTTTTGTACAAAGGACTCCAATTTTCCGAGCTTTAATATTCATGTTCTTTGTGCCACTCAAGCAAAAGGTAGCAAAGTAGTGATCCATCTGATTTCAGCGGAGATGCTTTTTATAAATAAGCCATGTGTGCTTGATAAGAGGTTAACGCTGGATTGCTGTGTGTGATAAGTTTGATTTCTGGATTGGGTGTGTGCGGTGAGCTGAAGTGTAGAGAGATGCTGCTTTGCCTTTGATCTGCTTTGCTTACTGATTCCTTTCTTTGCGATTTGGTGATGCTCTTTGTTCTTCTCTCTGCTGGGGATATCATTTTTGGGAGCTGGATTTTCCAGACTGATCTTGAAAGCAAGTATGTGTCTGATAGAAAAATGCTTACCGTGAATGCTTAATGAGTCTTGATTGAGCTATAGCCAACTAACCCAACCTTCTGCAGGTAGTTAACCTTTTAACTGTGTAAGCATTTAGAATGGCTGCAGTCAGGGTTGCAAGATATGCTTTGTTTGGTGTTCAAAAGAGCTCTCAATCCAGAGATCTGATAAGCAGGATAGTTGAGCTGCAGTTCAAGATATGAAACTGCTGTGTAGTAAAGGAGAGAAAATTGTTATGGCTCTGATAGGCTGAGATCTGAGATGAGTTTGTTTGTGATAAGAGAGTACCTGTTATTAGAGTACGTGATGTAGCTGGAGGAAGGAAAAAATGCAAAATTTATGGATTGCCTGTAGCTTTTTGTGTCATAGCTGGTCTTTAACTATACCAGCTGTACTAATTAAATACTAACCTCCCCATCTCAAAACTTGCTTTGGTTGCTCTTTACAACCACCTTTTGAGTCCCAGACTTGTCCTCTTTAGTGGTCTGCACTCATGTAATTCAGAAGATTTATGTCTAAATGTTGCTGCTTCTTGCTTTTCACTTAAAGCACTTACACCTGACTATAAAAAGAAAGCACAAGAACAGTGATTCCCCTGGGAGTACTACCTGAAGTAGCTAAGTCTAAATTAGGAGGGAGAGGGAGAGAGCGCCTGTGTTCTCTGAGCTCAGCACTAGGCTGATATGAGTGTTGAAAGAGAGGTGGCAGCCCAGAGATTTTGCTTCTGAGTGGCAGTAGTCAGGTTAGAGCCTGTCGCTGTGTGACTAAAGTTGGGGTTGGTCGTTCCTGTGTGCACCATGCTATGCTTAACTGTATTGAATTTAATTTGTCTCTTTCTCCAGTCACTTTTCCTTTTGTCCCATTGAAGTTTACTCTCTTTAAGAGCCCTTGAAGAACCCTTCTTTGTAGTGCTTTGGCAGATAGGTGACAGTATGTAACGGAGTCCTAGCTGACCAGCTGGTCACCTGCAGTGCTTGCAGACAGGCTTTTGTTGGCTCTGTCTACAGATCTGCATAAGCCAGCTTGAAAAAAATCAGTTTAATCACGTGTGTGTGTTCTTAAAGACATGGTTTAGTCCTCTGCAGTTAACAGTACGTGCTGCCTAGTGCCTTCTAGAGTCTGTGTTTTGTTCTACTCAGATCAATGCAGAATCTCCCAAGGATTTCGGAGCTAATCTGTACTGAGATACCTCTTTCTAGGCCACTGACTGGTAGATCTATTGCACGTACATTTTACTTGCCAGTCTGCTGTGTGGTGTAGCGGACTGTACATGCGAGCCCAGAAAAGTGCAGTATGAGTGGAATACTAGATGTTATGTCCAGATTTCTTTTTCTTCCCCTAGATGCGAGTCTCACACCTGCTATTTTTTTGTTTTCTTTTTTCTCCCCTCCCCCCCCCCCTCTTTTTTTCCCCGTATAAGGATAGAAAGCTAATAGGCTTTTGTCTCCTCCACTGTCTTTTGGGCAGATGATGTTGACTTCGTGTTTCATGGAAACAAGTAACTTTAAAGAAGTGTGCTTGATGTACTTGGCACGCCATCACAAGGGTTACTGATACATGTACTTTCCACCTTCATGTGAGAGAGACAAGGCGGAAAGAACCATCTTTAAAATGCCAGTTTATATTTAAAAAAAAAAAAAAAAGGTGTGGTCAGCATTAAAAGTGTACTTGATAACGTGGCATTTGGAACAGGAAGCCTTGGTGAAGGTATTTTTAAGGAGTGATTGTAAAGCATGTTGAACCATGCAAACAAACCCATCTGATCCAAATTTTGCTGCCTCTGGTAGTAGTGATTCCACGTGGGCTTATAAGGGTATACTGGGTGAACGTGACACTTTGTGACAATGCTTTCCACTTTCCCCGCTCATCTGCTTAGGCTGTTGGTCATGCAAACTTCAAATCCCAGTTCAATAGCCTGTGTGCATGGGATATTTAGGACTCGGTGGAGAAGGAGGAAGGTTCGTGTCTGTTCCGATGTGAAGAACGACCAGTTGCTTTAAATCCTGCTGAGCTCCCACTGAGGGTACAGCAGGATCCTAAGCAGTCCTAAATCTGACTTCTCTGCCCTTTTTAAAAATGGGTGATGTTGTTCCCTCTGGTAGCTATGCTTGTAAAGACGCCCATGAATACTGGAGTGGCACCCAGCTGTAACATAACTGGGAATCTGTGAAAGTGCCTGAAGAGAGGAACTTCCTGGAAACATGCTATCCAAAATACTAGAGAGTGACTTAATGTTGGGTTTAGGTTGGCTATACCAGCCCAAGCAGTGTGGCACACTATCCATTACAAGAAAATAGTTTTCTTTGCTATTGTCTTCTTACCAATATTTTCAGAAGTGCTTTTCTGATTTTTTATGTCTGGGGTTTTTCTTGCCCAAAAACTTCCATCAGGAGGAACTCCAGTTTTAACCTTGCATGGTGTTGCTCACTAAGCTTATCTTGTTTGTTGGACGATTGCAAGCAATCAAGTTAGCAAGGTTTCTTGAGTTAATACATATCTCACTTGAACTCTTACCTCCCTCCTTAGCTAAATGTTAACAATAAAACTGAGACAATTGCAAGCCCTTGAGTTAGTGATGTAAGGATTTAATTTATTTACTAGTAATCTGGAGCCAACTGAGAGATGGTTCGGCAGATTAGAACTCTTGCCAGGATAGCAGGAGCATTTTATTATGTCAGGGTTGCCCACAGGCTTTGCTTCAAGGGCTGCCAACTGTGAGATGGGCTCAGGTTGCTCATGTTCCACTTCTCTCCAGAGAGCTTGGAAGGGAGGAGAAGGAAGAAAATGGGAGTGTGAGGCATTGACAGAGGAGGGTCATCGGAATATATTTGACTAAACTCTTGTCCCTGCAGGTAGATAAAAAAATACTGAAGGTCAAATAAAAGAGGGTGGGAAAATGCATGTTTCCTGTGCCTGGCTGCTTTTCTCTGTCGTGACTTTCTCTGTTTGTATCTTTGTCTTTTTCCCTGTGTGTGGTGCTGGTGCAGCACATCAGGACGACTTGACACGCTCTGTCTGGACCGGCTGGTGCCACCACTGCAGAGATGAGGCAGCTCTTAGGAAAACATTCTTATCTGTTGCTCATCTTTGAAGGCATATCAGCAGCCATTGCTGTGGCTTGTTAACATCTAATTCTCTTGCTAGCAAGATTAAATAAAAACTGCTAACATCTCTGAAGTTTCACGCCTAAGCCACCCTAGCCTTGTCATTTGTGGCCAGGAAGGCAAGTACCGTTTTTCTTAGAATACTAGAGGGAAATTTTGCTTTCTTCATCTAGTGCAAGTCAGGCTTGGTAATATGAAAACCTGGAAAAGGAGCCAAAAAAAAAATATCTGGTCTGGGTTCATTATAATGGGGAAAAGGAGATAGTATCTCACGTTTCCCTTGTTCTAAGATAAGTCTGGCTAAGTTTTTGTTAAATGTGCAGGCTGAGGTTCAATTAAGCTGCATCTTTTGGGGTCTTCTGTCAAAGTCTAAAAACTTAGTTCAAAAGTTACTATGTTATTTTGTAAAATAAGGCATTTTTAAAATTTGGACTTTGCTATAACCTGTTCATCTGTAATACATTGTCAGATAGAAGGATGTCATTTGGTTTTTCTGTCTCTTCCACTTTCTCCATCTCTGCTGCCCAGTCATGCGTTTAACTAAGGTTACTTCTGGAAGTGAGGCTGTGAAGGAGCTGTATGAGATTTCTGACAAGGAGGAAGGGCCTGGGGTGGGGTGACATTACAAGCTAGACAGATGTGCTTTTACTGAAAGCTTTGAAGTGGGCCAGGTAACTTCTGTCTGCCCTTAACACACCTAATCCCCTCTGCCTAGAAGGGGCCTCATCTGCTATGGAGGGGAGGAGGAGGAGGAAGAAAGGACTAATCTGTAAAGAGCAAAACATCCTGTGAGAAAAGTAGCATTATATTGCCAGTTCCTAAGATGTAAGTGCTGATATCTGGATGAAGGGCAAGAGTGGTCCTTGGTGAGTGTCCACAGTGCTTTCCCACACCCCCTTGTTAGGCTTCTACTGCAATGTTGTAGTGATGAGCAGTGACACCAGCTTTATGATTTTTGAAGAGGGTGTACTTATTATCTCTTAATTTCCTGTAATTGACCGGTGGATTTTGACAACAGGGTTTGTTGTAGACTATTGATTTTCACCTCATTAATAGGATGTAGCTAAACTTCTTAATAAGCTGGTTTTTTTTAATAGGGAGAATATGCCATTCATGTGTGTGTGTGCAGGTTGTTTCTAACCCCTTCTTAGCAGCTGACCGTTCATAAACTTCACCTGAATCGTCTGGTTTAGCCTGCTACTTAAAGTCATGTTTTAGAAGGTTTTTTTTCCATGGCAGAGAACACTGTGCTCATGCTCCAGCCATGAGAGTGGGAAGCTCCATGTGGCCAAGGACTTCCAGCCAGCCTTTTTCCCTATAAACAGGGCTGTAGTAAACTGTATTTATGAATTCCTGATTACAGCAAATTAACCATAGCTGCAAGAGCTGGAGGTAAACGTGCTGGTTGGTGCGAAGCTGGTGTTGAGCCGTGGCAGCCTGCAGTAACGGGAGAGAATCAGAACTAGTTGTTTGTCAGTACCCAGTGAATGTGCCTGAGTCCGGCCAGGTTGTGGATGGTGAGCTGTGGGACAGCTGTTGTCACTTCTTCTCTGTGTCTACAGGAAATGGCAAATGCTGGTTCAGGTGTGGCCAGGGAACATCTGAGAGGTTGCTGTGCTGTCAGCACTGCCTGGCAGCACGGCTCCAGCCTCCACTTCGGAGGTGACTGAAGTATCTTCAGAGCGGAGTTGTCCAAACTCCATGGAGGTGGGCAGGGACCCCAGCACAGGGCACGTTCTGCTCTGAAGGACAAAGGGTGCTCGGGTATTCGCTTGCTGTGCAAATTCAAGGGAGGAGGATACTGGTGATACAAAGCAGAGATTGCCTCTGTAGCCACAAGAGGGCTGTCCTGTCTTTAGGGTTGCACTGCTTGTTGACTGTCAGCAAGCGCATACGTTGCCTTAAGCCCCAATGTACTTGAGGGAATTGTGCGCAGACCCTGTAAACCAGTCAGCGCGAAATCTGCCAGGCTGTCCTTGCCAAGAGCTGTATGATTACCAGGATGCGGTTTGGCGTACTGTAGGTGTAGCTGTCGAACAGCATAAAGTGGACTTTTGAGCAGTCTCCTTAAGGTGATGTGACCAAATGTATGTACTTATTGGTACTACACGGTAATCTCTTTTTTTCAGCTGCTTGCCAGTTCTGGTCAGTCACAAGCTCACTGCTCACGTTGGTGTTGTCCTGCTCTTGGGCTCAGAGGCCTTTGCAGTTTTTCCCTTCCCCACCCTGCCCCATCTCCTTTTCCCTCATTGTGACAAGAATGATCAGCTGTGACATTTAACAGGGTTCCAAGAAAAAGCTTGCTAATGCTGATGAGGAACTATAAAGGCAGGTGTAATGAGTCAGATTGCTCGATCCTGCTGGTTAGCATCTGACCTGATCCAGGAGTTCCATGCCCAGCTTCTGGGCCAGCTCCCGTCATCTTCCTGATGGAACAAATGGCTCTTTCCTTCCTTGTGGCTTTCCTTGGAGGCTGTGCTCATCTCTCCCCTTCTGCCATGGGTTTTTGTGTGGTGTGTGGACAGAAATTTCTACTGAAGTAATGGGTCATGAGTTAGTCAAGCTGGCAGGGGTCTGACAAAGGAAGGGAAGAGCTGCCCAAAGCCTTCTCTCCCCTGAGAAGCCCTTCCTCTGGGCCGTGGCTGTTGGATTTGGGTTACGGCTTAGCCAGGGGCCAAACATTAAGGGTTTTCCCGTGTGGATGGTTTCATCCTGGTCCTAAATCAGCAACACCTATCAAGTGGTTATTTTTGGTTTTGTTTTTTTCTCTTCAATTTGTAGAAGGTGCTGGATCTCTACCGTGGCCAGGTGGCTCTGCAACTAAACCTGGAAAACCCAAAGGAAAGAAAAAGATTTCTTCGGTTCGTCAAAAGTTTGATGTAAGTGTCCATGGTCAAATGGTCATGGCTGTCTGACATTCTGTTGGGGCTGAAGAGCTCTGCACAGCGTGCGGTTTTTGTTACTGTGAGGGGTGATGGAAGTCCATCGCATGCAATGATGTATGTTATTTGCTTTGAGTTCTGGATTGGGGCAGAAGCTGGGGGTTAGTAGCTGCTGCCTCTCATGGAAGCCTCTTGGGAGAAAGGCTGCAATGTGACTTGACTTTATTAAACACCAGAGAATCCATTGAAGCACACCTAAATATCAAAGTTGTGTTCCAGCAATCAACTTCACGCATCTGCTGAATTCTTGAAGCAAAAGTGACTTCCTATTTATTCAGGCAGTCAGGCAGAATACCATGATTGTATGATCCGTTCTGCAGAACTCTACAATCCAAAGTGTTGGGAGCAAGATGTTCCTTGGGTGGAATGTTTTTAAAGGGTCAAGTTGTTTCAGAGTTGCAGATGGTTTGCAAAAATGCTATGTTCTGGTACGCATGGCAGAGGAACACATCAGATGATTGACTCAATTTTGCAGTGAAGGCTCTGTGTATCCATCTGGTACTGTCACACATCTGTTCTACAGTTGTTCCTGTGCTGCCAGACCAGTGGCAGGGTGGGGACCTGGTGTGAAAGAGGGTGGGGATGGTGTCTGAGCACATCGCGATCTGCCCCAGTTCTCTGACTGGGCAGAAAACTAACCAAGCAAAAAAGATCCCAAACCCCAAGTTTCTCTTGGTGGTTTATTCAGCTGGATCAGCATTCCTTGCGGTTGGATGGATGCCAAAGCCAGTGCAAAGGAAGAAACGGCAGCCGTATGGCTGCGGGTAGGGGAGTAAAGGTGGGCTTGTGAAACCTCCCACTCTTAGGCTGTGAGAAGTTAGCTTGGCTCAGCCAGAGTGCATACCATGCTTCTAGGGACTAGAATTAGGCATCATATGTGTGCGCTTCAGAGACTTGTGTTTCAAAGGGATGTAAGTCCAGCTGAAGGCTTATTGTATTTGGAAACTGCTGAAATATTTTGCAGTGTTCACAGCTGTGACCAGCTGCCATTCTGATGGCAGTCTGTGTTATCTTTTTGTTTTAAAACGTCGCTCTAACATTTCGGGAGCGAGGAGAGTTTGAAAAACAAGTCATGATGTAGTAGAAGTCTTGGAATTTGGTAGACTCGGATATCCCTTTGTTACGCCACCTTTCTAGTGTGTATTTATGCACGTGTTCCTGGAATGCTTTGTAGTAAGTACTGTATGAAGTGTATGTTATGGTTAATGGGCTTATCTATTACTAGTGGAATTCCCGAGTAGTGTGAACTTGAAGTGCCTTGATATTTCCTGATGTTTCCCTCATTGGTCAGAGTAACAGCTGTGAATGACCACAGGTTCCTTCCAGTTGGCTTCTCCTCTCCCAAACCACATTCCTCTTAAGAGTTGCTTACATTTCAAAGGTCTTTTTTTTCCAGGCATACAGGCATGCAGTTTTCCTGTAATGAAAGCATAAGTCTTCAGAATTAAGGGGAGGGAAACCTGCTTTCACATCATTAGTGGGTGGATTGGTTTTTCACTCTGAGTTAAATGCCATACTGTCCTTTGAATAGAGCAGCCCCCCTTCCTCTCTTGAAACTAAGATGTGAGAAATCCATTTTGCTGTATGTTCATTGTTAATATTTAAAGTAGTGTTTGTCTTGTTGCGGCAAGAGCCTTGTGGCAACCTTCATCCCAGAGTCACCAGATTTGTGGCTTGGAGAACTGAGGGACAGGAGTTGTGGGAGTACTTGATGAGCCAGGGCCGTGTTGTTTCCTTGTGGTTTGGGGCTGGGCCAAGCACATGTCTGGGCCCAAGAATCAATCATTCCTGTCTGCTTTTTTTTCTCCTCGTGAATGAGACTTCCCAGGAGCCACTGCAAGCACTCAGAGCTTTAGACACCAGCACCAGGAATACATGTGGCCTGGGAAATGGGGGTTGCCACTTTCTGGTATGCATTCCTGTTCTGTGATGGTTTTTTTTCTAAATAACTGAGTCAGTTCTTAAAAATAGCCATAATCCATTTCAGAATCAGTGGCTGCTCAGTAACAGAGCTCTGCTTAGAGTATTGAAAGTACATGGGGAGACTAGAGTATGACATTCAGAACTGGAATTTGGCTAAGTTGTTGCACTTAAAGCTTTAAAGAAATGCAAGAATCACTTAAGAATCACATAAGCTCAGGATCATGGTTTTTAATCTTGATGGAAACTGTACGGTTAGTAAGTAAAAAATCCACCCTTCTGTACAAGAAATGACTAAATAGATGAGAACTCTTCAGCATAGAAGGAGGTGGCTGAGAAATGTGAAAGTCCTGGCCTGGGTAGTGTGAACAGAGATAAAAGGGACAATGACTGACCACATTTGAGACTTTCAGGAGAAGCAAATTAATCTAGCAGGTGGGAAGTACAGAGCAGACCAGAGGAGGTTACTCTTGGTATGGTATGTTGTTACATTGTAGGATTTCTTGTTGCAGGATGTTGTGGATGCCCAAAGTTTAGGTGGTTCATGGTGCTGCTGGACAAGTTCATGGGCTGTTTAATAAAAGGATGCCAACGCCGGCTCAGAAATTTCTTCAGTCCCAAATTGTTGTGGTTTGGGAGTGTATTCTGGGGAGAAATATTGCTCACCTTGCCCTACTATGATACTTTGTCGTAGTGTTTGCTTTTTGATTGGAGAAGGGATGTTTGGCTAGATGAACAAAAAGGTCTGACTGAGTATTTATCTATTTATGCTCTAATGTTGTGTTCATAACAGCACCGGTTCCAGCCTCAGAATCCATTGTCTGGAGCCCAGCAATTTGTGGCAAAGGATCCTCAGGAGGATGATGATTTGAAGCTGTGTTCTCATACCATGATGCTTCCTACCCGTGGCCAGTTAGAAGGAAGGATGATCGTAACTGCGTACGAGCACGGGCTAGACAATGTCACGGAGGAGGCAGTGACAGCAGTTGTTTATGCTGTGGAGGTGAGACTGGGCTGGGCAGCAATGGTGTCCTCGTTATAGCAGCAACAAAAGGCTCTGTGTGCAGTATGGGGCCCCTTAGTGGGGAGAGGAAACCCGCCTCTCCAATTGCCCGTTTGCCGTGGAAGGAGTAAGATGAGAATCAAAGGGCCTCCAGATTTTTGGCATCATAGGTGTAAAGTCTTGGATTTCTGCCCACCAGTGTTAATTCTGAAGTACTTGCATATAAAGAACTCCCGGCATGCTTAAGTAGCTGTTTTGGAAAATGCTGCTCCTGTCACTTAAAAACAGGGACAGAATGGGAGCTCCAGTCTAAACAGTTCTATAAAAAATAATCCATTATAGGTGCAAGTATCTGGCGTGGAAGTGAAGGGACAGAATGGGGTAATACCCGCAGGTGCGGTGCCTGCTGCTTCTGGTTTTGGCCATCAGTGGTGCATTACCTGACATATCCCAGGAATGATACAGCCATTACTTGCAGTGTTGATGTGTGGATGATTTTTTGGAGTCAGGATGTGGAGGCCAACCTGAATTCCCCATCTGGGAGTGAGGCCAAATTAAGAAGCAGTTGTCTGCCTGTTTTCTCAGACCGTTTTCTCTAGCACTTTCCAGGCAACTGAACAGTCAGAAAAAGAGGAGTGTTTTCTCACTGTAGTTTTAGGGCCAGTATTTCAGTACAAGTGTAACATCTAGAGCCAATTGTGAAGTCTCTTAACTCTTTATCAAAGGGATTGGGGTTGGGAATTTCCTAGCATTTAAGAAACCTCTTTGACATTTGAAGCAGCACGTCACATATTAAAGTATAGAGTTCACAGGCTAATGCATACAGTATTCTTGCGCAGTGCCGTGTTATCTGTATCCGACTGTATCAGACAGTGAAAACATACTGTAACCTGTCCAGATCTTGGTTCCCTTACATCTTTAGGTCCTTGTGGTCACAGTAGCACTACTTTTGTCTTGCCAACTGGTGAGGCACTTCTCACAGCTGTGGCTTGGTAGGGTGAATAAATCGGCATGTGTGATAAGATTGTTTTTCGTTGCAGAACCATCTTAAGGATATTCTGACATCTGTGATATCCAGGCGGAAAGCCTATCGTTTGAGAGATGGCCATTTCAAGTACGCCTTCGGAAGCAATGTTAACCCTCAGCCATATCTGAAGAACAGTGTTGTTGCTTATAACAATTTAATTGAGTGGTAAGGAGCTCTCAGCACACTTCCAATTTCAAATGCAATTTGCTAGTCCCAAAGTTACTGCATGGTTTGGTTTCTCTTTTTACCTAGTAGAACCTGTTAATAACAGTGTTTAGCTTTCACACGCTAAGAAGGTATCAGTACAGAGGATTGTACAGCTAAGCAGGGAGGGAGAATACGGGAATTCCTCAGCAGTGGAGTTCAGGACAGTGTTAAGTCTCTCTTCCTTGCTCGTGCTTGTCCATCAATTTATGAAGGTCACCCCTTGGCCCTCTGAATTTACTTAGTAATTATCGCATTTTGGAAGCTGTAGTGAGCAACACAGGGAGTTTTGCTGCTCTCGGGGAAACTGCCCCTGGGCAGAAAAGCCTGACCTTTTTGGGGGAACCACTGTTATGCCACTGGAATGAAATGTCAGTGAAGACCTGTGTGACACTGCCATCCTGTCATTTTCTGCATCCAAATTTATTTAAGGTTCCTTGGCAGGCCTTTTCAGTTGGCAGAGCTTCAAGGTCATCTTGTTTTCCGGAGTCTCAATGTTTTGACAGCTTTTGCTGCGCATCTAGCAGCATGTGTGTATGAGAAGATAGTTGTGTTTGTCTATGACAGGTTCTAGCAGTTGACAGGAGGTTGTGGGTGTCCTAAGATTTGATTATAGCACTACAAATGCAATCCACTCCAAACAACTCTGCCTAACAGCGAAAGGCTTTCCATTTAATGTTGTGGGTGCTTTAATTTTTATGCTGGGTAGAAGCTATTGGCTGCAAATGACAAGTTGCGCAATCGAGATCAGTTACAAAGCAGGTTTGAAGCATGTTGAGGATTGGTTTGCACTATTTTTATTAAGCTGGAATTTTAAAGAGATTTTAATTACAGCTGAAATAATTTTACATACATAAGGGTTAAGTCAGCTGATACACAAAAGCAAACCCTGGGGCCAAGCCCTCCCGTGTGCCTTCCAAAGGTGGTGCTATTTTCTTGACTGGAAGGCTTTACTGCCTGCTCTTTCTACAGCCCTCCAACCTGTGCGACACCTTCTGCTGGTCAGAGTCTTGCTCCCCAGCCCCCGCCCGATGATGCTGAGCAGCAGGCAGCTCTACTCCTTGCGTGCTCCGGAGACACCTTACCAGCATCCCTCCCACCAGTGAACATGTATGACCTTTTTGAGGCATTACAGGTAAGCCGTTCCTGTTACGCTGTCGTGTCCCAGACAGCACTGTCCTGAGTACCAGCCACCAGTCTTGGATTTGGTTGACGCGCATGGAGGGAGATTTGATTTCTCCTCCTATAGTCTGTTTCCTTGTTTCCCTCTCAAATTTACAATTCTTTGGCTTAGATTTGTTCCCGCTATTAGGTAACTGCTAACATACAGTCAGCTCATGGCTTAATGCCTGTTCCGCTCCCCTCAGTCAGAGAGTTGATGAGGAAATCCCTGTCTGTTCTTGTAGCTACGTAAGAAGGGTAAACTCTTCCTCTGTAGCAAGGCTGCAGGGACTATATCGGAACTGAGCTGGACTGAGATTTTTGACAGTGATGCAGTAATATGACTTGCCTGGCGTGTCCCTTGCTCCTCATGTTCCACCTGGGTACTTAGAGGAATACTTGGTCCTGGCATGCAGGCTGCTGCAGCGCGTTAGATATGATCGCCCCAACCCTGGGGAATTGTTGAAGGTAGGCTGGATGAATCTTCTTGTAGAGAAGCTTGCCTGTGGTTCCCTCCCTCTCTGGCAGCTCTGGGGACATTCAGACTACTTTGAATGTCTAAAGTTAGCTATGAGAAATTCCCCCTTGATATCTGCTATTGTGAAATCAAGGCAGACCATTCATTGTAAGAACTGTAGTCAAGCATTCATCTCGTGTATTTGGTCAGATAGAATTGTTGTTTGTAAGATTTTGATGAGAAATTGTTGTTTGCAATTGTAAGAGCAAAATGATAATTTCCTCACCATGCCACTCCCTTACAAAATAGGGGTGTTGTGTGCTGGCTGGTGTGGCAGCGCTCGCAAGCTGCATCTCTACTCGTGTGTGGCAGCCTGCATTCTGCTCTGCAGGGCTGGCTCTCTGATCATCCTGTAGTAGAGGGAGGTTCTTCCATGGGCAGTATGAGGAAATGTGTATGAAAGGATGAAACTTGTTTTCTAACATGTATCTCCAGGTGCACAAAGAAGTTATTCCTGCGCACACTGTCTACGCTCTAAACATTGAGAGAATTGTCATGAAACTCTGGCATCCAAACCATGAAGAGCTACAGCAGGATAAGATCCATCGCCAGCGCCTGGTGGCAAAGGAGGGCCTTCTACTCTGCTAGTGCTAGGCAGCCATGTCAGGCCTCAGCTGGCTACAGTGCTATTCCTCGGACTTGATATTCAAACGCTTTTTACAAACCTGTGTCAGCATTTCAAGGATGACATAAGTTATGAGTCAACTTTTCCTATGGAAATATGACTTATTTGCAGTACACTTTCTCTGCTTCCCCAGAGTCATGTGCCGTGGAGTACTTGCAGCAGTCCCACTGAACTGGAAAGGAGAAACGAGATTTGTTTGCAAAGACTGTTTTTTAGGAAAAATAAATGCGAGGGTGGAAAGAATTGGTTTTAAATAAGGTGGATTTGTGTTTTCTTTTGTGAGCATGGGGAATCTGCCTCCTTGCCCTCCCCTCTCAGGTAGTTTCCCTTCTGAGCTCAGTCTCCAGGGGCCACGTCCAACTTCTGTTGCAGTTGGTGGGATTCTTTTCCATTCATTTAACTGGAAACAGGGTGGGCTGTCGTGAACACGAGCAATTCTGTAAGCTGACGTTGTTCCTCTTCTACCAGAGGAACTACTGATTAGAAACACTGAGAAAACCGGGCAAAAAGGGAAAGGTCCCTTCTAGCCTGTCTTTTAAATTGTTGTGGGTTTTTTTAACTGCATCACAAAAGGTGAAGGTGCACAGTCATAGGAATCTTGCCAGTTACCAAAAATACGTAATAAAAATCAGGGTTGTTAGTAATGTTTTCCTATCAGCCTAGTCCTTGGCTCACCCTTGTCTTGTAGTAGTTGTGATCAGAAGTCCTAGGAATTGTTGGACGTCTGTACCTGTCAGTACAGCTAATGATTTGGTCACCCCAGCAGGCAGCTTGACCATTTCTGAGGTGGGCCGGTGACTCCCAAATACATATACCAATTCCCTCTCTTAGTGTTGCAGACTCCTTGGATTTGCAGCATGAACTAGATGTCTCGTTACTTCATCGTAAAAGTATGCAGCCGCACCTCTCTACACAGAGAACAATGCAGATCACTGTGTGTGAAAGGAGAAATTCCATCTGCTGTGTTTGAGGTACTCTACTGTATTGCTGAGTCAGCTATTGGATGCTGAAGGGAACGGGCTTATTATAACATGAGAATTTGTTTAAACTGTCTTAAGTTAATTACTATGTTACCTGTTTTTAACTACACCTATGCAGGTACCTGCCAAAGGATGACTTTGCTTATTGTCCCTCCAGAGAGCGGAACTGAAACAGCTTCCTCTGGGGGAATAAGAAAGTGGAAGCTCATGGTTGCCTTCCATTCTACTTTTCCTCTGTTTGGGAAGTATTTGGATAGGAGAGCTGTCATCTTTCCCCTTTCCTGTGCAGTTGCCTTCTGTACTATGCCCCCAGGGTGCAGGTCCTTGATGTTTCCTCCCAGTTATGTTTTATTATAACTTCCTTTCTTGACCCCCATGACTCTTCGTGTTGGGCCAGAGTTGTAGCAAGAGGCTGTGCAGCTGTTGCTGCTTTCCTGGCGTTCCTGCATCCCCTTGCGGCATGTGCTGTGGAGTTGGGCAGTGCCCTTGTGGATATCAGTGGCTCTCTTCATGAGAAGACCGTTTTAGGATTATGAAGAAGCTGGAAAAGGCAACAGCAGAGAACTACAGCAGGGCCTGGCAGGGTGAGAGCCATTGTACTTGGTAGGTCATGTCTCTTAAGGTATGGCAGTGTGTAGTTAAGAGGGGGGTGGGAGAGAGGAGATGGAAGATTTCTTTTGGTCCCTTTCTCTCAACTGCCGTTTTTTCTGTATTTAAGCATACGTAGCCGTTCAGAGTGAGACTTCTTAGCTTAAAAGTTGACCCCAGTGGCTTTTACATGACAGTTTTTAAAAGCAACATTGAACCTGAGTAACTGTATGTGGTGAGATCAAGTCACCCAGAGTACGGACTCTGGGGTGTGGGAGGGGGATTTCCCAGGTAATTGTTATGCTTCTTGTGTAAAATGAAAGCATTAAGTTTTGTTTGCTAGAAACTTTGGGGCAGCTCTGAGGATTTCGGATCAGAAGAAAGCATGCAGCCTCCCAACAGCATCACAAGTGAGTTCTGAAACAAAATACCAAGTACGGCACAAGAAGTGCCTCTCTCTTCTATTTGCATGGGCTGGGGGAAGGCTCTGCAGACAGAGCCTCATGTTCTGAAGAGCTGAGTCATCTATTCCACATTGAAGAGAGTGGGTTAGCCGGGATGCCTGCTAGACAACAAAGACTCGAATAAGGAAATCCTGTCAGCCCTATTTCACAGATCGGAAAACTGAAAGGCACATGTTCTCAATGCACTTTTCCCACAAAGCGTGAGGTGTCATGAGAAGTGGTGCTTCATAGGCTTCTGGGGTAATTAAGCTGGAAGGGATGTCTGGAGGCTGCTTTGTCCACCCCCTGCTGAAAGAAGGGCCGAGTTCAAAGTTAGAGCAGGTTGCCCATCTCTAGAGATGGGACCAGAGATGTGGTGGCATTTCCTGTTCCAGTGTGTGACCATACTGATGATGGTTTTCCTTGCATCTCATCAAAATTTCTTATGTCATGCCTATTGCCTTTCAGCTTCCCCTGTGTGTCTCTGTGGCTCCCCGTGAGAGAGTAGCAAAGAACAGTAAGATCTCCCTTTTGCCTTCTCTCCAGGCTGAACAAACCCAGCTCTCTCAGGTTCTCCTTATGCGTTGTGTGCTCCAGCCCAAACAGTCTTGATAGTCTCCACTGAACTTGCTCTGGTATGTCCCTGTCCTTGTGCTGGGGAACCCAAACTGGACCCAGATGGTCTCACAAGCGCTGTGCAGAGATGCAGGATCCCTCCCTGCGCACTGCTGGCTGCGCTCCTGTTAGCAGTTGGCCTTTGCATCATGAGTGCACTGCTGACTCCTGGGTTGCTTGTCCCCCAGTACTTCCAGGTCCTTTCCTGCAAAGCTGCTTGCTTGCCTGTTGTCTCCAGCCTGTTCTGCTGCAGGGGGTTTCTTCATCCCAGTGGCAGGGCTGTGCGTTTGCCATTGAACTTCTTGAGGTTCCTCCCAGCCTATTTCTCTAGCCTGTCTAGGTCCCTCTGAAAAGCAGCTTGGCCCTTCAGTGTATGAACCACTCCTCTCAATTCGGCATCATCTGCAGGCTTGCTGCCCATGCGCTCCATCCTATCATCCAGGTCAGCAGCAAAGATATTAAAGCATAAGAAGCCCCAGTATTGAGCGCCACTAGTAACCAGCAGCCAGCTGGACTCTGAATCGCTGACCGCTGCTCTTGGAGACCTGCTCTGAGAGCAGGGTGATGGCACTGATATGTATTGCTGTTTGTTAGGCTTTCACTGTGACATGACATATGTCTGTCTTTACTGTAGTAATCAACCCTCTAAAATGAGTAAGATGATTGCTGAATTTCAAAGCAGCAGCTCAAAGTAGCACCGAAATTAGTTTGAAAGGGTCTATATCTTCTGCTCAAGATCCACCAAGAACCTGCCAGGTCTATGGCAAGCTGAGCTTGACCAAAACTGTTCCTGATTGATAGACGTTAGCTGAAAAACTTAACAATGGAAGCTTTCAGAGTTATCTTAGGCAACTGCTGTTACGTGGTCTTCAGCAGTGAAGGATTTTTTTCCACAGTCCTGTGCCTCGTGCTGCAGCTTAATCCTAGAACTTGTTGTATTCATCCCAGAGTATTGTATGGAGAGATAGAAGGGAAGGAGTGAAACGGCATCCGTCATATCCTGAATAGTGAGAATTGCATCCTACGTTCTTAATCCTGTGGGAACTGTGCAATGTACTGAAAGTTGCCACTTAAAATCATAGAATGGTAAGAGTTGGAAGGGACCTTAAAGTGCTTCTAGTTTCCACTTCTAGCTTTCCAGTGGAAAACCATTAGCTACCACATTAAGGCGGGGGGTGGGGGTGGGAAGTGCTTGAAAACTTAACCGGGCTCACTTCATGGCCTGAGTTTGGGTGATGATGGCCATCTGATCTCAGGATGTGGTCAATGCTCTTGGGAGTGTAGGATGCAGAAAGGGGAAAAAAAAAAAAATCTCATTTTATTTTCCGGACGGTTCCACCTGCCAGACCTGACTTAAGTCTGACCAAGCCTTTCCAGCTGGGTGCCAAGGAGAATCCTAGAGGTGTGAACATAGCTCTCCTCAACACCCCCAAATAGCTGAACTTTTGCTCCCAAGACTGGTGACCAGGAAAGATGTTTCCTGTTGCTGGCTCACAGGAGAAACCTGGAGCATCACTTGCTATCAAATGTGCACTGCGCTGCCTTTCTCTTATCTTAACTGCTCATATATCTTCTCTCACTCTATTTTCTTCAGCTGAGGTGGACTTTTTTGGTTGTTGCCCCATTTCTTCCTTTCTAGCATAAAATCCCCCTGTTGTAGCAAGGTGGGATTGGGCTTGATGCAGAGAAAAGCTCCTCTGAGGGTCAGAAACTGTATGTGAGCACTGCCTAAAAATGCAGATTCTGGTTTCTCAATAGAGAAAAATTTAAAATAGTGACTTAAAATAGCGACCTTCTTCCTGCTTGACCTCTAGGAAAATTCTGGCAAAGAGAGGAAAATGAGGAAATGAAACTGCTTACATTTAAGAAGAAACCACACACTGCAGTTGTGGCAACTGTGAATGCCCAAGAGCCCCAAACTGGGGTCGCAGAAATACTCTGCTGTCCAGCCAAGGGAAAACAATACCAAGAAAGGAGACCTCCTCTTGTACTTCTCGGGTGGAAGGAAGCAAGTGACGTATTGCTGCAGTCTGATGTTGTCAAAGAAGAGGGGCTGCCTCCCCAGTTCTGAGAAGGCAGCTGCAGAGGAGGGTTGGTGGTGGCTGTTCCCTGTCGGGGACTTGTAGGTGATGATGAATGTGTCTGGACATGCAGAAGGGTTTGCAGCGGAGCTGTAGCAGTAGCACGATGCCAGCAAGCTCCCCTCCTACTGAGAGGCACAGCTCGTGCTGCTAGAAGAGGGCTTCAGCAGCACAACTTTCAACAGGCTCCTAGAAGGAAGAGAGCTGAAAGGTTTGCTTGTGGCCTTGCCTTTCTTCACCAGTGTGGTTAATGGTGTGATCTGTTTGGCATGACGAGAGGAAGAATTCACAAGCCAGGCAGTGTCAGGCAAGTGCACCCTTCATGTCCCTGAGGTCAGTATTCGCCAAAGCTTGAGGCAAGCATGGCTTTGTGTGTGCTGAACACTGCGGGCTGAAAGGACCGTCACGGGCTTGGCACCCCTCAGGCATCTTTGGACTGCAGCAGCGTTAACAAAGCGTGCAAAGTCAGGGCACAAACACTAGTGTCTGCCTTCCTCAAGTGTACAGAGACCGTAGTTCATGCTGAGACAAGGACACTTCAGCTCCCTCCAAGACTCTGCACCTTCTGAGGAGTCCTGTTCAATGTCTTGGGCATCCCCATGTTGGGTTGCGTAGCAATGATAGCAACGCAGATTACTTCTGGCCCAAGCACAGGCTGCTGGCCACCACTGAGCTGCCGCTGTAGCCTGCCTCCAGCCCCAAGTTTGATTACGGTCCAAGGTCTTGATTAGATGATTAATTTCTTTCTAGACCGCAAATGCGGAGGCAGCATCGAGTTATAACTGGACGGAAAACTTCTGTAAGAATAATTTTTCACCAAGAAGTGCATCCAAGGTTTTTTTGTTTTTTTGGTTTTTTTTGTAGCATTTTTTTATTCACCTCTTGCCAGGAAATGAGTTTGTGTCTCCAGATAACATCTGGCCAACGGGGGTTTTACGACTGCAGACTATCCTCAGTCTGAGGATGCTCTGGTGGAGTATTGGAGGCCTGGACTCGGGGTCTTGTTCTACCTGAGGGCTGTTTAAGTGAGGACAAAAAGTTCCTGTGTTTCAGCAGTACAAGCCCCTCCTTGGGCTCTGCTCAGAGCTTTGACATCCCTGCAATGGGTACAGCGTGTGGAAAAGAACTTGCACCTGCCACTGCAGCGAGTGTTCACGGCTCCCTTGGCCAGCTCAGGTGTGCCTAGCAGAGCCATTCCCGTTGCACAGCCTGTGAGCAGACCCTCGCCACACATCTGGCCTTTACCCTCACCCTGTGGTGCCAGCTGCTGGGGAGCTGTACCTGGGAGCAGGGCTGGATGCCCAACTGGGAGGGCACTCAGCAGCTTGCTCTGCTCCATCTGGGTCTGGTGCCTGGGTAAGCCCCAGAGGAATCGTCTCCAGAGAGGTTTCCCTCAGAAAGATGGCAGGCATCAGCTTAGTGACTGCCTCACTGGGGGTGTGTTGTTGGCTATCATTAAAAAGTATTGTTTCCATTTGAATTTCTGAAACCAGTTTCCCGTTGGTGGGTTCTGTTAAATTTAAAAGCTCCCACAATCAGATAGCTGCTTCTGTGCAATGAGAACTGCTTCTGAAAACTCCACTTCGATAAGAAGAAAGAGGATGGAGCTGGGTTTGCTTTCATCTCACAGGAAGGGCTGCTGGTCTTGGCATGGAGCAGCCCATAACCTCTTTAAAACCTCTGAAGATTTTTTTTTTTTTTTTTTAAGACCTTGTTTTGGATTGCGGAGGCAGTGCTCCTGTCCAAGTCCTGGCAGCAATGCATGTGGGCAACGGCCCATTCTGCTTTTCTTTCCTTCCTCCTCCCTCCGCACGCACAGCTGGCCGGCTTGCTCTTGCATCCCTGCGAGGCTGGCTGAGCAGTCTTCCCCAGCAGTTCACAAAGTTGTCATCCTGCCACAGGTAATTACAGAAATGCCTCGTTTAGATGTTTCTGTTTCAGTGCGGGCTGGATGGCAACAGTAAAGGCAGTGCAGGGAACAGCCTCCCAGCTGGTTTTATGTATAGCTCAGAAGCAGATGCTCCAGAAGGGGTTTGGCAGAGTCTGTTTACTGTAGGAAGTTGATACAAAGCCCTTCTGTGAACTGTAGGATTGGTTTTCAGATATTAATATTTTGTTATTAAACTATATGAAATGCTGATGGTAGCAGATACTCTGTGTTGCTTTAGGGAAAAGCAAATATTTCAGACGTTTTTCCACTGAAACTTTCATTTCTCACTAAAAAGCTATTTTCCCACCAGAAAGAAATCAGAAAGCAGCTCAGCCTGCTTTATTTTTGCTTCTGCCCCCAACCTCTCCAAAATACTCACCAGCAGATTGTTCCGAGTTGTTAAATCTGTTGGTTTTTTTTTTTTTAACTCTGTAATAAATAGAGCAAATAAATAACTCCATGATAAATGGCTTCAGAATAATGCTTATCCACCAACTTCTCCTCTGTTGTCAGCTGCTCCCTACTGTGCTTCTTAAAGATAGGAAAAGATGGAGGAAGGGCATCACCGTATCAGATTTGCTGGGAGCACTCGGTGGAGGTGTAGCCCTACCCTTTTGCAGGGGGGCCAATGGCTCACACCAGAGGGGTGGTACAGCAGGGGCGTTAGCAGGTCTTCTCCAGTCTCGCATGTTGGAGAACCATCTGTACAAATCCCTCCTGCCCTGCAAAGGGTCTCGGCTGGACTCCCTGGCTTTCCCTGGAGCCTGCGAGCAAGGGATGGGTGAGAATAGGGGCTGGACCTCCATCGTAGGCAGCAGACACCGTGCGGCATGGTGGCCCTTGTTCTGCCAGCACTGTCCATCAGGAGAGGAGGGAGACAAGGTGTGTGTATGTCCCTGAGCCAGGGCCATGCAACAGAGCTGGGCTTGGTGTCTCTTCCAGAGCTACCACAGGCACCGCACGTGGCCCTAGGAGCCATTCTGGAGTTCAGCAGCTGCAGTTCAGAAAACTCTTGATATTGGTGTTGCTGAAAAAAGGGGAAAAAAAGCCCTTGGAGCAAAAAAAAAAAAAAATCAAGTATTTACTTGTACCATCTTGTACACACTGATGCAGCGAGTCAAAGAGCTGTATCCTTGCCCTGGGGCAGTAGAGCGCCACGTGGCACACTGCAGCGTGAGCAGGCTGCACGTGGCCGTGTGCCCCATGCTCCTGCTGTGCCTGTGCCAGCTGGCTGCCGCTTGCCAGCTGCCCCTGCCTCACATCTGCCTGTGGCCGTGGGCTCTCGCCAGCACGGCTGGGGCACGAAACCCCACGTAGGACAGCCTGTGCCCACCCTGCACCCCAGTTTGGCTTGCCGAGGCATGCTGACGCACATCTGAATGGCAAGGGGGTGCCACCGCTTGTCCCTGTGCCCCCATGCGTGGCTGAGCCATATGTCCTGGGGCTGTTGGTGTGCTTGGCCGCGTTAGCCCTCCACTTCAGCTTTCTCAGTTTCGCTCCTGTCGGCTGCGAAAGGCAGCGATGCTGACGCAGTCAAGCAGTGCTCGTGCCGTACCCAAGTACAGGGCATCCTGTTTCCAAAACAGTCGGCACAACCCTGTAGTCTTCAGCATCCATGTTCCCAATGGAAAAAACGTGGGGAGCTCGAGAGGCGGGGCAGAAGGGGTGAGAACAGGAGGGTGGGAATATTCCCCTCCCACCCCCCTCCTCCCCTTCCCCCTTATTTTTTTGGTTGAAAAAGCCGATTTGGGAAGCAGACAGGAAGGAATGGTAGAACCTGGTCTCCAAACCCCAAGAGGCTGTGGGGGCAGCCTTTGCTCAGCCAGCTGGGTGCAGGGAGCAGTGTGTGGTTATGCAGCAGCTCCTGTGGTTTCCTGGCACTGTGAGCACCACCCCACCCTCCCCCCCCCCCAAGGGTATGGGGATGGTCAGGAAGCCCATTACCACTTGTCAAGGCTTCACCCTCCACTCCCCTGGAACAGCTCTCCTGCTTTTTCCTGGTGCTCCCCAGTAAAACACAACACACAGGGTTTGATTTAGGGTTTTTTTTTCAGATGAGACCCCTCGGGCCAGCCTCATGCAGCGGGCACAGGCTCTGCCAGCCAGTGCCAGAGGGACATGTCGGTGCCTGGTGGGGCAGATGCACCCTCCAGCCTCACATGCTCCCTGCGGTTTTGTGGGCTCCAGCTCTCCTCGCCCCACATGGATAGTGCCGGCGGTGATTTGCATTATTTGAGTCTTCAGGACGCCCACGGGTGGAAAAAAAACAAAAGAAGCAAAGACAAACACCCAGTAGCACGCACATACACACAAAAAAACCACCTGAGCACAGCCCAACCGCTGCTGGTCGCCAGCTACCGGTGACAAACGGCCGCCGTGCTCATGCTGGGCGCTGCCGCTCTGAAAGCCCTGCGTTTCGCAGGCTGTTGCTTAGCCTGGCTGTTCCCTGCTGCATGGTCGGTGTTACAGCTCACACCTGTCACCTATTTCCAGCTCCCGAGGACTTGGTGTGTGAGCGGTGGATGTGTCAGCAGCTTCAGCATTGTAGAGAACAAGTCCATGTCCTGCATCATCTAAACTGGCCTCCCCCACCTTGATGAACAAGGGAGGTGCTGGCTCCTGCACACAGCTGATTCCAGTAAAACTAAACTTCTGCACCAGCAACCAAAAAAGAAATAAATAAAGAAAACAAAGGCTGATGAGCATCATTAATACAGAGCAGCCACAGCCATCTGGAGATCACACCTTTAAATACCAGTAAGCAGCTGGTGGGGCTGGCTTGTGCTTAAAGGCATCTGCAGTAATCCTGAGGGACAAACTCCTGAGTCGGGGGGCTGTTTGGGGCCCACTGAGGTCAGCTCCATCTTTTTCATCCCAGAGACACATCAGCATTGCTGGTACCACCCCCCCACCCCCACCCCCACCCCCTCCTTGGGCCTGCCTTGCCCTCGTGTGCTGCGGTCACCCAAGGAGCCCCTTGGCCAGTGGCTGCTGCTTCACCCCACATGCTGCCAGCAGCCCAAGCCCACCTCACCATCATGCTGGGCAAGCTCCGAGGGGCACCTTTTGCAAGCTTGCGGCCTTCGATGGTACAGAGTCTGCTAGGGGCTGGCACTGACCATGTAGCACACAGGGACATGCCACATCTTGCAGAAATGACGTGAAGGCGTAAACGTGAAGGTGCAGCCTCCCCAGTGCCTAAAGAGGCACAGGTGCCCTCCCGGTCCAAGGTCCCCCCAGGCTCTTCCTGGCTCCTGGGAAGGCGGCGATGTGCGAGTGGGGCCAGGTCCCCTGGGTGCTACCCTGCTGCTGGCTCAGCTGGCCACGGTGGGGACAGGGAGGGAGCTGGGAGAAGCCTGCAGCCAACCAGGCTGCATGGATGGCGGTGGTCACATTCACCAGAGAGTAGCATGGGCATACCTGTCCTCCTGGGGTAAATGGGAGCTCCGGGCACCATAACCTCACGTGCGACATCAAAGCGGCTGAGGTAAGCGTGCGATGCAAATGAGCAATACCTCAGAGCTGGTGCTTAACCACAGCTGTGCTTCTGCGTGTGCTATGGGAATAAGCTGAAAGTTCCCCTTTCTGTAGCTTCTCACGTGAGCTGAGAGGTGCTCGTGGTCTACCCCAGGGCTTTGGCCCCACCATCAGGGCAGGTCGGGCATAGACCCAGCACTGTGGAATTATGGCCTCCATGGTCCTGAGGCATTGCTGGAGACCAGGAGAGGAGCAAGCAGAGCACAGCTCCCATGGGCACCTTTGCTGGCATTGCAGCAAGGGCACACCGTGCCCTTCTGGTGCCCCTAACACTTCTGCTCCCCCAGGCACTTAATGGCTATTGCTTTTGCTACTAGTAAAAGGGACTATGTGAAAAATAAAAGCATGGCCTGGCTGCCCAAATACTAGGTTGTCGAGGCAATGGAGGAGCAGCTCAGTGATCCCACCAACTTCTCACTTGCTGCCTGGTCTTATTTCTATTCCTGCAATTGTTTATTGCTCTGGTATTAAACTCGGAGGAAGTTTAAAGACCATTAGTCATGGCTTCTGCTTCCTGGGCTTCTGATGGTTTATTCCTTAATGTTTTCTGAAAATGGCAACCACAGGGAAAAAAAGTGGTTCCTAGCCAGAGGCTGAGCTGAAGCAGCTGGGATGACCCTGGCCATCATAGTTTTTTACAAGTACAAAATTTCCAGTTGCTGCGGAAACACATCCTCAGTCTCATGCTCGCCTCTCAGCTGGGCCAATGATGGTATCATGGGCCCAGGCTCACCCCATGGCCGGGCAGCGAAGGCACTGCGTGCATGAGCATGCCCTGACCACAGCTCCATCTTTCCTGTCGGTGTCACAAGCGAGAGGAGCTGTAACTGCTTTTCAAACCGAAACTGGGGAGGCAGAGAAGCACTAGGGATTTCTTTTAAAGAGCAGAGCGCGGTGGCATGTCTGAGGCATGTCTGGGGCATGTCTGGGGCACATTTGCTCCCTTGGGCCAGGGTAACGGTGCTGGTTGCCTGCTACAGTGGGGCAGGACCATGCTGCTCCCCGGCTTCTTTGAAGTCTGGAGAGATCCAGTGTTACAGCGTGGCTGGGAAGGGGCCGTGCAGGAAGGAAGAACTGCACCCACTGGCAGCCATGCAGAAAAAGGCTGTGGCCCATCTTCATGCCTCTCAGGGGGCTCACAGGGAGCTGGGTAGCAGCAGCCATCCTCCTGTGGCACAGATGGGGGGTGGTTCCAAAAGCCTGCTTTTGCTGTGTTGCCCAGCTGGGAGATGGGGCTCAGCCTGTCCCTCTGGAGGGCATGTGTTACCAGAGCCACAGGCGTCGCTCGGCCATGCCAATGCTGCCCTTGCTCACAACTGCAGTCCCAGGGGCTCCTGGCAGCTGGGCAGTGCTTCACAGCTACATCCACCCAAAAAAGTCCGGTGAGGGGTGTAGCAGCCCCATTTGGCATCGCTACCAAATCCAGAGCTGCAGGGGCCAGGGAAGCTGCAGGGAGCCCAGCCTGAGCCAAGCACACACCATGGCTGGCTGCAAAGGCAGAGGGAGCGAGAGCCATGCAGCAGTCGCCCCATCGCCTCCACTTAACAGCTGGGGAAATACTGGGCTATGCGGGCTAAGAATGACTGCCAAGAAGCAGCCATCTGGATGCTGACACCACATTACATCTCCTTCCAGCTGCATGGGGCTGGTGGAGGCTGAGACTAGGGGACAGCGGGGAGATTGGGGTGGGCTGGGGCTGCCGCCATGGCTCGCTCTGCTGGGGGAATTCCTCGGCAGTTTAGCCACATTTTTGCGCCATCCTTATCTGTGGTTTTCTGCTCACTTCAGAAGTGACTTTTCTATTTAAAGCACATCATATAAAGTCTAATTCCTTCCCTGGATCACCAGGCAGAAGCCCATCGCTCTTTGAGCATGAAGGTTGATGCATGTCCTTGGCCTGTCCCAGTCCCCACCAGCCCCCAGCTAAGAGGTCACCTGGGGATGGGGTCCAGGGTCTCACTCAGTATGAGGATGCTGCTTTTTACCTTGTTGTGGGCTGGGCCCAGTGACTTACGTGTCATTGAAAAAAAACAGAGGACTCAGTGGTGTCTGGGTAAACTAGATCTCGATCTTCGCGTGCTTCTTCCTGTAGTGTTTTTGCGAGCGCTTTGGTTCAGACTCATCTTGGTGAGTCACAGAACCGCGGATCCATCACTGCAGCCCCCAGCCAGCCCGGCTGAGGCCATGGTCAGCCCCCAACGGGTACCCACGCAGGTCCTGGGCCGCCACGCACTGTGGGAAACACTCCTCCAAAGCCTGATGAAGCCATGACGCAAATATCAACAAGGTAACAGGGGGATTCCTCCTGTCTCACTCTTGCAGCTCATCTCTGGAGTACAAAGTTAAATGCAGCCCACCAGGACTTCGCTGCATCCGTGTGCAGGCAGAGAGCTGGAAGTGACAGTGGGAATACCTGCAGGGAAATGAGCTGAAAAGAGTGTGCTGTGAGAAGCCGAAACTTCTCCGAGTGCTCTGCACCCAGCTGGAGGTCTTGAGCCCTGGGCTGGCGCTGCTCCAGACAGCACACTGCTGAGGAGGGGGGAAGACGGTGAGACCAGCTCCAGCCTGTGTTCCCATTTTGCAGCCTGAGACCACTGCCTGCCCCAAGGCAATCACTCTGCAACGCAGCTGATGTGGTTGAAAGACAATTTCCTTTTTAAAAAACAAACATATAAGGGCTCTTAATAAATCATTTTCTTGACTCCCAAAGGCAGCTGCAATTACAAGATGAACTTTAGGGTAGGGAGGATCTTGTAAAATAGGGGAAAAAAAAAAGAAACCCATGTGAAAGCCTGACAAGAGGCACAATTTCAGCACAACAGTACAGTGCGGTTCCCAGCCCCTTGCTGCTGGTCAGGGCTTTGCACCACATGCAAATAGCTACCACTGATACGGGAACACGATGCTGCTTCCAGGAATATGGGGAGGGCGTGGGATCCAGGCTGCACTCAGAGCACCTTCACTGACCTGGCTTCCCATGAATATGGTCCACAGCAGACCTCACCAGGCAGATGTGTGACAGAGCAGTTGGCATCCCACCACTGCTTCTCCATGTGCACATTTCCTGTGATTTATCCTCTCTTGGACAACTTGCATGCTGTAAATGAGCGTGCGAGAAACTTCAGATCCAGTAACTCAAAGGAATTAGTGTTGCAAGAACCCACAGGAAACCTGAGAAGTGCAAGGTCATTTCTCTTGGAGTTCATGCCAATCAGGTCATGTGGCCTAACGCCAAGTGGTGCACATAAACACTGAAGAGTGGGGAAAAACCTTAGGGGCTTAAATCATTACTCACTGTAGATATCTGTTATAAGTGAGCTGGCTTCCCAAACTGTAGCTCCCATCCATTAGCTTTCCTGCTCCCAGTAGTCTGAAAACCAATCTAGCTTTATTCCCTCCATTCTTCCCACATGGCCTCTTGGAGCAAATCATACCTCGTTGACGAGGCAGTCACCAGAAGGCGAGTTAAGCTGCGAATGGGATCCCAATATTTAGCAGCTTCCGCTGGGGCTGATTTTAAGCCAGGGGAAACATGTAGGCAGCCCTGCAAGCCATCCAGCCCTCCCTTGGCCAAGGTTTCCCTACGACGGGTGATGCGTTGCGGCATTTAGCAGTGGTTAAGTTTGCTTAAACTAATCATCCACTGGATTAACTGACGGCCAGCAGATTGCCAAGAGACTTTTTGAGCCCAGGAGGCGTCAGCTTGAAAAGAGGTCTAAAAGAAGCATGAAAATCTGTACCAGTGGGGAGGAGAGGAAGAGCTGGACGGTGTTTGTAGTGGGCTCGGCACTGCCACACTGCCAGCTTGTGGCGAGACCGACGGGACGCAGGTTGCAGGGCTCACTCCAGTGGTTTCCCCTGCCACAGCTATCTCTGGTTTGCTTTTTGGGTGCATTGCAGGACTATGGCTCCAGGGAAATTCCTTTCTCCTTCCTATCAGAACGGCAAAACTGCCTGGCAAGGGAACCAGCTTGTTTTCCTCCCTGTGGCTCTCAAATGGAGGTGAAGGGATGGGCATTCTCTGTAAAGGCACAGAGTGGCTTGGGTGCTCTCGGCTCTCCGACATTCTGAGGCAGCTCCAGCTGGGCACCAGCATGCAGCTCTCAGCTGTTTGGCTCCTTTCTGGGGCCTCAGGGCAGTACTGGAGTTTCTAGCCAGGTTTCGGAGGTGCCCTTGAGCAGCTGCTGCAGCGAGGGCAGGATGGAGGATGGCACCCTGGGGACATGGCTATGTCCCTGCTCTGCAGGCAGTACTCCTCTTGAGGATCTGGTATCCAGCAGTGAGAGAAACCTTCTGCCCCAGCAGCCTGTCAGCCTCTGACAGCTCGGATTTGGTTTTTCATCTTTAAAGATGTCTAGGAGAGTTACAAGAGTCTTGGGGATGCAAGCGCTGGATTGCTTTGACCCTGGGACAATCACAGCCTTAAGCAGTGCATTTTTCCCCCATGTTTGACTACGTACATACCATATTATTAAAAGCCTACAAAGGGCTCTGCGTGGGGTGGAGAAGTGTCACCAGCCCACAACGCCCAGCATCAAACACCCCTGCTCAACTTGAGAGACCCTGTACTGAGATGACAGGGACCAGTGGGCATCCAGTAGTTCCGGGATGTTTGCCTTAGGGGAGCAATGCTGCTCCAGGCTTGGATCCGTCAGGTGTAGGGGCTCCCAGACTCTTACTGTGTGTCTAAGTCAGCCTGGGTCAGTAACTTCAGTGAGAAGGAACAGGGAGCTCTGCACAGAACCCTTCATTTAGCTACCTTCAACTGGAGTTAGCTGGAGATTGCCAAAGCTCCTGCCCTGCATCTGCCTCTCGAGCAGCCCCACAAACCCCCGGCCCCCATTTCAGCAGGACACGTGGCTGAAGGAGAACAAGCCATCTCCGTTTCGGAGGCTGGAGCAGCCCCTCCACCTCCACTCTCTCCATCCGAGCGTCACCGTGCCGAGGCTGGGGCTTTCTGGCTGGCGGGGGAGTTTTTGCACTGGAGTGTGGCTCTCAGATAGGGACCGTTGCGTGGCTGAAGCTGCCGATGGTGGTGGGCTCCCGGTAGCCAGCAGCGCTGCCTGCCGGCACAATCTCCACCTGAAAATTTCCAGCTGACTCGAGCACTTTCGTTTTTTCCATCCTATATCCTGCACAAGTCATAGCAGAATTGATGATATCGCTGGGTGGAGAGACATGACTGCGCCCGCTCCCAGCACTACGCAGATGACTCCACCACGTTATCAGCTTAACTTCTCTGGGATTTTTTTTTTCTTTTTTTTTTTTTTTTCTTCTTCAGCCACCAAATACCAGAAGTCTTTTCCAGAAAAAAAGCTGATTTCTTTGCAGTCAGACTGCAACAAACCCATATCAAGCAAATGCTTGAAAGCGAAGTGGATCAAAAGGCAGGTCTTCAAATGCTCCTGCTGTCCTGATGAAATGCCATGGGGACAGGGGCTTTTAAAAGTCCATCCTTCACTCCAGTGTCACTGCGGGAGAGGGGAACCCACCAGGCAGGGCTAGTGTGTCACAACTTTGAGACAAGTGTGGGTGCCATGTAAAGCCATGGGGGGCTTTATTTTCCGGCACTAACCAGCATCTCTACCCAGATCTATACTGATTTTGTAGATGGTAATGGTGCAACTGTCATAACGACAAATATTATTTATCCATTAGCACAATTATGGTGCTAAGCCTGCCAAGAATAACACAACCACAGAGAAATTAGCAGAGGAAATAGGAAAATGACTGGGAGAAACTTTGTCTGAAAGATGGGAAAGCAGCCATGAAACCTGGCAAAGCACCGCACAAAGCATTTGAGATTTGGTGGTACCTCACAGATAGGTCTCTGCATCGTACCTCCATACTCCACCATTAAAGTAGGATGGGGCACCAGCTTGGAGAGAGTGGCCCGCTTTCTCAGCCCACCCAGCCAAGCGCCCCAGCCTGGAAAGCCAGTGGGCTCACTCCCATTGGGTCTCACGCGGGTTTTGGTGCCCATGGGGAGCTGCCAAGGGTATGTGCAAGAGTGGGCCTAAGCGTGAGCAGATTTCCCATCACTTCCGTCCTCAAATCAGGGCTGGAAAATGTCCCAGATTGATGACAGCCCGTGGCATTAAGAGAAGAGAAACCCCTGCTTGCACCACGGCTGCCTCCTTTGCTCGCTTGCTGCCTGCCTTCAGTTGACCTAGTTGAGTCACGGAGAGACAGTGAGCAAGAGACATCCTGCGCTGTGGTTGGCACTGACGCTGCCTGGGGAGAAAAAGGTGCTTCTCCCGAGGGTCGCTCCCTGCCCCACGTAGGCGGGGGGAGCAAGTGCAAGAGGCGAGCGCCATGATGCATGGCCGGTGGAAAGGGCTGGCTCTTGCTTACAGCCACGTCACGCCAGCCTGGCCCCGTTCCCCATGCTGCAGTCCAAAGGGAAAAGCTGATTTCTCCTCCTCTGGCCACAGCAAGGGACATTGCTGGTGGCTCTCTCCCAGCCAGTGTGTGGGAGACGCAGCGCAAGATGAAGGCACAGACTGGGTGGTGGAGAAAGGAGCTGGGCTCCAGGTAAGCACCTGTCTGGGTGCTAAACCCCAGTTCAGACACGTTAAGCATGTTCAGATGTGTTCACTGCTTGCAAGTGCTTTTCTTACTCGAGTTTCAAAGCAAACACATCCACCTGTCGAGTCATTGCTTGGTGTGTCTTATCTGATCATTATTCCCTGCATGGGACCCATCCCAGGCAGCCCCAGGGAGTCCCAACAGGAGCAGGACAGACGTTTCACCCTCCTCCGGGGGCTGCTGAACCTGGGGCAGCAGGAGGTGAGCAGTGCTGCCATGGGCTGTGGTCCTCTCTGCATCCCCAGGCAGGCTGTGGTGCAGAAAGCCTTTCCCAGGAAAAAATACAGATTTATTATTATTGGCACTAAAGGTTGCTCAGAATTGGCACAGAAAGGCAACTCTTCTTCTCCTGAAAAGTATTTTCTTTAGTATGAAGACAGGTTTTTTTGCAGAGAAGGGGATCAAAAAGGAAAAAACCTCCCCATATGGGAGAGCTAGACTCAAGTTTGGTGTGTCATGGGTTGGGAAAGAGCATTAGGAGCTGCACCTGCAGGAAAACTGGACCTGCAGATAAGGGCTGCAGAGGCTGGAGAGAGACTCAGCTCTTTATGCACCAGGGGAGCATCCCCTGGGGCCAGGTGAGGCTGTCTCCAGCTATAAAGGGAGCGGGGCTGAGGCTCCCTCTGCCCAGGGGTTTGCCCAAAGTGAAGCCAGGACAGCAAGGCTTTACTTCACCTCATGTAGGTGCTGTGGATGGGATGCAGGTGAACTCCAGCAGCCATGCCCTGACACCACTGTGTGTTTCTACATGAGGCGGTGGATCTGGCTACTGTAGCTCCCTTCCTGTGCAGGGCACACGCCATGAAAGGAGAAGAAATGCTGTAAAAAAGCAAGGTAGTCTGGGGTCTTTCCCCTGTCCCCAACCTTAAAGGGAGCTGAGCATGTTGGCAGGGAAAAGTAGTTGCAGGGGAATAAACTGTACTGAAGATGCAACTGAAAGAAATCTGTCTTTTAAGACTCTCAAAAAAACCTGCATACAGTAAAAAAAACAAAGAATCCCTAAACACTGGTTGTCAAAGACATTATTTAATAAGAAAAAGATGCCACTAAATCCCTCAGCTATAACTTACTGTTTTTGCAGTCTTCCAGTGAAAATATTTAACAGCTGTTAATGTCAGTGTGGGAGCCTGCCCGGAGGGCTGTAGCCATCTGAAAGAAAATGAAAAGCAACAAATGTTCCAAATATCTGTTTAACGTGTGAGCTCTGGTGGCAGTCCACTGCTGGGGTCAGGTGGTCATACACCCCCAGGTTACTGCATCTGACTTGGTGAGGAACCGGGAAACTCTCCCTGTCTGCCCAGAAAAAGAGGGCAATTGCCCAAAGGCACATGGGGGCTCATTACGGGATGCTGGGAAGAGCCCTCTGAGACTGTACAGGACTTACTGTGGGATGTCTAGGGGAAGGAGCAGAAGGCAGAAAGGGAGGGATCAAGGCATTTTAGGGAAGAACCTGTGTGGGAAAAAGGGACAAAAGGGACTTCCTGGATTCCTGTCTGTCCGTGTCCTGTGCCAGATCATTGCGCTGTGTCCTGTCTGCTTATTCAACCCTCTTTAGCTATTTTCCTGGCGAGGGTCTCTGCTGAGTGTGCATGGGTGTTTATGGAGGTCGAAGTGCCAGTGATGGGGGGGGGGGCACTGTGGGGCCTAGTAGCCTGTGTGCTGGGATGGCAGCAGCCAGGGAGACTGGGGTGTGGGTGGCGATGCTGGTGTGTGTGATTGCTAGAAAACAGCAAGCCAAGCTAGCTGGAAACTAGAATAAAAGGGTCAGGAGGACAGACTGGAGAGACTGCATATCTAAGACCAGCAGCTGGAGGAATCTATATTGTGTGTACACCTGTATATATTTTCTGCTGATGGTCCTTCGTTCTGATTAGCCAGAGAAGGGGGAAAAGGATGAGGCCACTGGTGCCGTTTGTGCGAGGACTGTGTGTTTTCTGCCCGTGCCGATCTGCACAGCTGACTCTGTGTGTGTGTGTATATATATATACACACTGTGTGTGTATGTATATATGTACTGTGTGCATGTACACTTCACCTCGTTGCCGGGTGGACCCATGGAGTCAGAGCTGCAGCAGCCTTACCTCTGTCAGGCTGCCAGATTTGGCAAACCCTAACACAAATCAAGCTCAGCTCAGGCTGACACCAGTATGAACCCATACCTGCTTGCCTGCCTGCAGAGAAATGTCCCCTCTCAAGCCCCCCCAGGGCCTGGGGGTGTGGGGTGCTGGCTGCTGGCAAGGGAGCCCCAAACACACCCCTGAAGCCCAGCTGTGTTCATCCCTCTGTGGGAGAAACCAGGCAGGGCTGTTTATATTTCGCTTAAGGACTAGTGAAAGTGGCAGGTGAAGAAGAAAACAAACACAGGCCAACTCCGTATATCGGTGGTGAGGGGCTGACTGCTTGCCCCCCCTGAGTTTCGTACCGCTGCACCCCTTGTACTTCTGCCTGTGTCCCTCGGGGCTGGCAGCACCATGGCTGCGTGGGAAGGACAGGGAGCCAGAGTCTCTGGGGGCTCTGGCTGCAACCACAGCCTTCGTATTGTCCCCCGCTTTAAAGCCCGCCGGAGCACAAGTGCTGCTGTGTGTAATACAGAGAAAACCTCCAGCCGGGGTTAGTCATTTGAGGTTCTCGATACTGCCTTGCAGCCCTCTGAACTGGCGCTGCGGAGGGGCTGGACGCACTCATCTGTAGAGCCCCTGCGCATACCGAAATACACCGCCATGTGATGGCTGTGGGCGCCCCCATCCACAACACCCATGGGCTGCTCCTGCAGGTGCACGTGGCCTTCTGCTCGCTACGACATGCAGCCCTGGGCAAATGGGGCCTGGCCGCTCGTTTTATAGTTGTAGGAGAATTGTACAACAGCTGGGAATATTTCTTGCCCTTGCTGTGTTACAGGCTTATGCCACGAAGAAGGTGCAATCGACATTAGATGAGCCTGAAAGCCTCAAGGACTATCTGCTGGGGAATGCCCTGGGAGAAAGGGCCAAGGACCGCTGGCTTTTTGGAGATAGGGACCTTTTTTCATCTCATCCAAAAGTAAAAATTTAAACCTATGGAGACCCTGTTATAATAAGAACTTTTCAATCATTCATTCAAGCTGCATCCAGACAAGTCAGTCTTTTGCAAATAAAAGGAATAAAGAATAAAAAGAGAAAACTGAGAGCAGGTTTTTTCTGTCTGCCATGTTAAAGCAGAGACTGGCACCCAGTCGCAGCAACCTCCCTCCCACAGGGTCTGGAGAAGGAAACTGATGTTGTGGGGAAAACCTCTATCAGGACACATCTGTGACCAGGGTGTCAGGAGAGTTTCCAAAGGTTTCAGATGGACATTTCCTAATATGGAAACTGTTAAGCCGGGTGCAAGTACTATATTTGGTACTTTTTTACAGTGAGTAAAGATGATATAATTGCTGAAGAAGTGGTCAGGGCTTAAGAAGCAGCGACCACGATCTGATTATTGTCAGTACAAGCAAACAGAGGGCAGCCCCAGCCAGTAAGACAGATACTAGATGTTTCAAAAGCGCTAATATAAATTAGGGGAAATTATGAGCAAAACTGACCAGGTGGAAAAAACAATGAATGACTGTAAATAGACAGTTTGAGCTCTTTAAGAAGTGTTTAAGAAACAGTGAAGAAAACAATTTAGCCAGAAGTTTAACCTGACAGCTGTTAAAGATAAGAAAACAATATTCAGAAAACAAGAAAAGGAAAGAGTTCATATTGTCTGTGGGGAAAATGCAATGAAGCATCATGCTGGTCAATGTGCTTTTGTTGATACCAGATCTTGATTGAGTCTCTGGAGTTCCTTAACTAATGGATTAATCTTTGCTGACAAAGCTGATAGTGATAGGCAGGTGAAGATGATTGCCTGCATCCTGATTAGAAAAGGATGAGCATGCCATCCCAATAAAACACCTGCAAAGGGATGAAGTGACCTGACTCATCAAGTAGGAAATGGTACTGCAGGTGGGTCTTTCTCATTGAATTTGGCTCGGGCAGGAATGATGTCTAACCTTCTCCACCTCTTTAATGCAACAGTTTGAGGTAAATGTAAGGCCATCACCACTGATCAAAAAGCACAAGTCACCCCAAGATAGAGGGACACATGGTAGAGGGTGGGATTTGCAGACAGAGCTGTTGCAATCTCCAGCTTGTCTCTGTCCTAGAAAGGTCACCAGCTCTTAACTCCCCCTCTCCTTACTGCAGTCTCTGCTTCCCCACCACCCATCTGCTCATGCTTCACTCCAGCTATTTAAGGGAATTCATAAGAGGTAGTACCTCCACCTGCAAATCTTCCCCAAACCCCTGCTTGCGATTCCTATCATCATGTTTAAAAGAAGAGAACAGGTTAGAGACCCACAGGAAGAATCGAGAGCTGCAATAAAACCTTATTTTCAGAAGGGATGACTTTGGGAGCATTTTTGTGGGCCAAGAAACTCCCATGTGGGTGATGAAGGGAAGCATACAGGTCAATGATGACAGTGCCAGATAGGCAAGAGAAACCACTTCCTTAACCCAGAGCAGAGCTGTGTCTGGAGCATCACCAGTTTCACATCCCTCCTAGGGGTTTCTAACACTGCAGGAATGACTGGGAATGGAGCGGGCTGAGCCAGGGAGCTCTGCAAGACCAGCTGCATTTCTGAATGTCAGCTGTAGAATTATTTCATTTTTGTCATAGATTCTTATTTTTCTTTACCAGAAAAATGGCAAAGGATGTATTTGGTTTTCTCTCCTGCTGCCTTACGGTATGATGGTATGGTGCCGTGGGATTTCTCACTGAAGCAGCTACAGAGGAAAAGGAAGGGAGATTGGTGTGACTAAGTTCACCTTGAACTTTTAAAGGTGCCACAGTGAACACTTAGCCGCTACCCACTCAGCTGATACTGTGGTAAATGAAGTCCAATCTGAGGAATAGAAGAGCACAGTCCACAGGGCTCACTGGAACGAGGTAATGCTCAGGGCAAAGCTCACCGCCGGCAATGGAAAAATCTCCTGTTACGTCAAAGAGGAGGCAGCAGCTGACCTTTAGAAACCTAACAAGTCTGGTGTGAAATGCGGTGTCTATCAGCTGAGGGAATGCCAGCTTTGGCTTGCTGAGAGGTCTGCACTGCTGCCCATCGTGGGCCGTGCTGAACACCGTGATGCTGCTGTTAAAAACTGCCATTAAACACACAGCTCTTCCCCAGTCACTGTACCCACTTACAGATGCCACCTAGCCTGTCCCGAGGTGCTGGGCATCCCAAAGTCCCTAAGCACCGAGAAAAGCTACCAACACTGTCAGAGGGGCAGGTCCTAATCCTGCCTGGCTTTGCCGTGCACAGCACAGTCAGAGCTCCTTGGAAAAAAGCCTTCTCTTGGCCTGAGGAATGTGACAGCCAGGGAAAATGCCTCTGTGCACAGCAGTGAGGAACCAGCAGCTGCTGGAGGTATGCCTCGGGGTACTCATCCGCTGCTCACCCCACTGCTGCCGTAAAGGAGTTTGCTTGGAAAAATCCCAGCACAGCACTCTGGGGTGAGGCACAGCAGGATATACCTCAGTGCCGACACTCCTCTTTTGGGATCTCCCCACAAAATCTTTGCTCCATGTAAATGTCAATATTCTTATTTGTGATTTCACAGAGTGTTCACAATTTCCTTCTCTCTTTTACGTTGCCAAAAGTAGCGTAATATAAACTCTTTCCTACTGGCTCAGTGCCTCTGTTGGCAGAAATCCTTGATGCACACATCAGCCATAGAGTGGCTATAAGCAAGGAGAAAGAAAAAGCCACATGGAAGTGAAATCAAGGGTAAGAGAGAGTTCATGTGGTTCAGAGGCACTGGAGCAGGAGTCCACAAACTTTTTAAGCAAAATTCCTTGACTTTGATAAATAAATCTGCCTTAGTTAGAACATACTTTATTTCTGGAGTGGACAGAAACATTAAACAGCAACAGCTGGGGGACACACTGAGCAGCAGGACCTGGATGAAAATATTGCTTTTGTAACACTGCTTTTTTCCCCCCCTCTCCTATATAACTGCAAGGCTTCCTTTGCTATTTCCCAACGTTTTACTAAATCAAACCACGTGACCACGTTATTCTTGAGGCAAAAACAGCCTTGGTGGAAAATAAGCAACCGCACACAAGACAACAGCCCAACACCGTGCGTAAGTTACTTGACGGCAGCAATGACAGCAACAGCACCACTCTTCTAGTAATTTATTCCAAGTGGAAGCCAAACCTTTAGATTAGAGGCAAAGACTACCAGCAAGAGCTAAGAGGTCAGATGTTACCCGTGAACTTGTCCCCATTCCTACGAGGCTTGCCAGAGGGCCCAGAGGAATCCCCAAGGTGAAGGGCATGTTGCAGAAGGGCAGGTCCCAGGAGGACAAGGTGAGTATGTCCATTTTGATGACAAACCACCAACAATCACTCAACCACCTATGCTTCTGCCGAGCAGCAGTTTCGTACAGACCATGCTTCATGAATATTATGAAAAAGAGAGTCAAAACTATTACTGAATGCACAGTGAATACCCAGAGCTACTCCTCTGCCCAAGATGCTTCCTTGCCCCACAAGACAACATTAGGTTTTGTTCTTGGAAACCCACACTGGTTGCTGCTCATTTCCTTTTTCCTTCTAGATGTTTACAAACAGTTCTATCGGTTGTTCCACTGTTTTTCTGAGAAGTAAAGTTAAACTCTCCTATATAATTCCCCAATTCCTCCTTTTGGGGTGGTGAGAGCACTTTCCTGGGAAATGGGAACTAAATCGAGAAGGATGCCACCAAGGGCTGCCACGCCTTGGGCAAGGGCCCCTGCCCTGTGACTCCCACACATGGGCTGCTCTGCGTGGGCCAGGGGCTGTGGTCTGTCTGCGGTGAAGATGTTCTTTGCCCCATCCTGCTGGTTGGAACACAGCAGCCTCATGGCACAGGGGCACTGGCAGGCTGGGGCTCCGAGCTGCAGCTGAGATCCGGTACAGCAATGGCACTGCAGGATTTAGCCTTGAACGTGCCCAACACACCTTACCCAAAGTTTTAAAATGCTCGGCTTCCCAGTCTGGGAAAGCCCAGAAATGACAGCCTAATGTAAGAGATATGAGATTGTTGTAAAAAAAAAAACCCCAAAACAACCCAGCAAGCCATGCTGCCAACTAACTCCAGCTTCCTTCAGTCCTTGCTGGAATAACGTTGCTGCATATGCCACCGAGAGGCACTTCTTTGGAAAACCACTGAGGCGACCAAATAACCAGGGTCTGCTGCAGAGTGCCAACAGGCTCACAGAGCCCCAAAGCTACCTGCCTGCTTGTCCTGTCACTAGAATGGCACAATGGCTGGAAAGGGTTGAAAAAAACACAGCTTTAGGGTCCCTGTGGAAGAGGGACCAAAATAATTTTGATCAACGCAGCAAATTTTGGCAACTGCTGGGTGTGCGCAGCAAGCCTGCAATGCATCAGGGTGTCAAAGGCCAGGGAGGTTTCCTCTAGGAGGGACAGCAGGGGCTCTGACAGCACATGTCTAAAGCCACCAAATCTGCATGCACTTGGGTGTTCATATGCAAGGCAGGAGGACAAGCTGAAGGCAATTAAAACTGCAAATGACAGTCTGTGAATAGGTGTTTGTGATGCCTCTGAATGAGCTGTCTTTTTTCCTGTTTCGGACACACAATGGCAGATACATCACTTGACATGCAGCTTTTGATCCTCAGTGCTACCAGTGTTGTTAACCCAGGCTGGGCGACACTTGCACTGGGGGACTACAGAAATGAGGAGGCAATTTCAGAAATACATATGCACAACCTCCACCCACATTTTTTTTTTTTAGTGTTTTAGAAACAAAACCAGTGCAAGATCCAGAGTCGGGGAGGGAGGAGACGGACATGGGTGAGAGCTCGTGTCGGGTCACAAAATGTGAAAATTATGGGATCACACAAGTTTGGAACATCTTAGCTCAGAGTCCTGGCGTTTTTGCAGAAACTGAGCAGCAAACGGCAAAAACAAGTTTCTTTTCCTGGAGAGCGCAGGGACGGAGAGCGCAGGGTCTAACAGCCCAGGCTGTCTGCGCTCGACAGAGCTGCTCTGACACCCAGCCATGCCTGCTCTTCCAGGAAGGCAGCTGTGGTGTGATGTTCACGCGCACTCGTTCTGTGATTCCCCACTGAAACACTGACAAGTTCCATGGTAGGCTGTGCAAGACATGCAGCTAGCTGCCTCTGTCCTCACTCACTGGCGGCGCTGGCTACAGGTAGGAGCACAGGTACAGGGCAGTCCTGGTCCCACAGCCCTCCTCCGTGCCTGCCTGCTTCAGCTGCAGCTTCAGCCGTGGGGACTACAAGCTATGGGGGTCTGGGGACACTGCCCCGTGACATCCCCACAGCAGGGACCTCCAGGCACAAGAAGGCACTTGCCCGGGCGTTGCACAGCCTGGACAGCCCACCCAAGCCTGTTTCCCCTTTCCTACAGGACCAGAACAGCTGGGTCCCAAACTTCCCAGCCACCACCACCATCCATCTGCACTGCAGGCGGCTGAGACCCCTGTCCATGGGGGAAGGACCCAGAGCTGGATTTGTTCCCCACCAGGAAGCTGCACTGAAGCCACATTTGAGATTTCCTCATGTCCAGAGCCCCTGTGGGCTCCCTTGCACCACCAAGCCCCTTATGGATGGACACTACAGCTGCAAGTAGGGTGAATGTTTTTCTGGGGACCTTTTAAGCAAGCACCTAGACAGAGCAGGACATTGCAGACCCACGGGAGCAAACAATCTCCTTCTCCACATCCCCTCAGCCTCAGCAGGCCTCCGCAGCACCCCATGGTCTATCGCTTCACTCCTCTGCAGGGCTTGGCCAAGCCCGAACCCGGTCATGGCTGATGCCGAGCTTGGTGCGGGGCCGCCTGGGCTCCCAGGCGCTGTATGACCGCTAGGTGTCAAAGTCCTGCCTCCAAACTCACACTCTTAAATCAGAGGGAACTGCTGAGATGCAGCACAAAGCTCCCCTTGCCGCAGCTCCAGTCATATTTCTGGATGCGGAAGGAGGGTCAGGGTTGTTCCCAGGGCCTTTCATCAGGCTGGCGCTCACTTGGGCCTCCAGCACGCCCTGGCGAGCGGCCGCCGGTGAAAGCGGGATGAGAATTTCCATGCACTCAAGAACAAGTGGAAACTGTGAAAGCTGAACCTTCTTCAAGTAAGTTTCCATGACTTTTGGTTTGCTCTTGATGCAAACACCAGTGTGTATTCCTGATTCAATCCACCAACTCGAGGTTATTTTTCAAGAACAAAGGTGGTGGTGGTGGGGGGTGTCCTCACAGCAGGTTGCTTACCCAGCTGCTGTACCATCCCCCCACCCCCCTTAATTTGGTTTATGTTTATAGGAAATATCCTTGCCTAGATGGAAAAACACATGAAAGAACATTACTCTTGCTTCCTCTGCCTGCAGAGTACATGTTTGTCAGGACATGTGCCTTGTGACAGGTTGAGAGAGCATATTTTGGGGAAGGGAAACTTTCTGACAACTCATCCCTGAAAGACAGACAGACGATAACACTCCCAATGGGCTCGATCCTCACTGGGAGGAGGCAGCGCCTGACTTCAGTCATGACATGCTAATTTACAACAGAAAAAATTCTGGCTGAAAGAGTGGTGAAAAGAGCAGTGTCGGACTGCCCCAAAAAGATGCGAAAGCCTGTCACCTAAAATAAGCACAAGAGATGGTCCCTGCTGTAGACAACTGACATTTAGCAGCTCTGTGCATCACACACAAATGTCACAAAGAGACCAAGAGAAGGGGAGGTGCTGGTGTCCCAAGGGACGGGCAATCCTCTCCCAGGGTGGAAGCCGGGATGGCCCAGGGGTGCCCCTCCCAAGTGCATTCCCTGGACTGCGGGTTTCAGTGTGTGCAAAAAGGGATGTTCCCTGAGCAGTTCCCCATTTTCTCCGTCTTAGGCTTCATGCAGCATCCCATGGCTTTAAAGCCAGAAGACGAAGGTGAAGAGAAATGGAAAGTGCATATTTTTCTCTGCAATTCTTTACGCTGTCCACCTGCCCCACATCCCTTCCTATTCATTGCTTCTTTACAGAAAAGAGATTTCAGCAGCAGGGAGGGAGCCAGCCCTGTAAAACCCCCACCTGAGGCTGAACAGAAAGATGAGAGCTTTTACTGACAAAGACTGAGTGAAGACAAGCACTGTCCACCCAGCTCTTAGCTATTGTTGGAAACATCACATATCAAGACATCCACAGCTGAAGCTATGAAAGATATAAACACATCTACTTTCAAAGGCCCTTACTCAAAACTGAACTGGGATGCAATAAATCAGCCCCCACATTCACACACCAAAAAAAAAAAAAAACCAAAAAAAAAAAAGAAAAAAAAAAGAAAAAAGAAAAGAAAGAAAGAAAGAAAGGAAGGAAGGGGAAATTCAGATTAGTCACAAAGAAGTTCCCCCGCCTGCTTCTCTGCATGCATAAAGCAGTCTCCTGAAGGCACCGTCTTCACTTCGTCTTTGCTCCTGGGACAGGAGCACCTAGCTCATCTGCCCTCTGCTCCTCCAGGCTCCTGCTGTGCTCCTGGCCCCTTCCCCAGCAGTTGCTGGCAGCACAGCCAAGATGGAAGGACAGCCAGATGCAGACCCAAGAAATCAAGACCAGATAGATCGCGAAAGGGAACCTGCAGAGGATGAATGGAAGAGCTGGCAAAGAGGACAGGTTAGGAACACACTGCATCTCGTGTCTGCGGCTGCTCAGTGGATATTACTGCTTGCCTGCTTGATTTACCTTGGTATAGATTCTCTGCAACCCTCAACGGTAAGAGCTCATGTTCAACCCATTGTCTGCTGGCTTGTAGAGCTTTGTATGGGCTTGATTATTTTTTTTATTTTTTAAGAAAAGAAAAAAGCATTTAGGTTTATCCCTATTCAAACCACAAGTTTTTAGTCCTTTCCTTAATGATTGTCATTCTTTTTTTTTTTTACATTGCCTGTTCTCAAAACAACATCTAGCATTGCCCAGTGCAGGGTTTGGGGACAGATTGTCTGGAAGGGGGATCGTTCCAAGAACGGTCTTTGCACCAGCCCCTGGGGGAGGGACATCTGTTTCCCTCCTGCTCCCTTACCCTGCTTGCAGTGACTCGTGTGTATTTCCATTTAATTAAATGGGATCATCTGGGTGGATGTTTGCTTTCAACAAGTGAATGTGGAAGAATCAGAATTGCTCATAAACACCTCCCGAACTTTTAAAATGTACTGTATGTGCAGGCAGATATGTGACAAAGCAAGCCAGCTTGTGACATCTCTAGCAAGACACCTGAAACATTCCAGTGCTCTCAGCCTGCACATATACTGGGCTTTAGGAGCAGTCATCTATATCTGCAGAGGACAGCCTCTGTGTGTGTGTCTACATGAGACAGAGGGAGATGTGGCCAGAGAGAGTTTTGTGTACATACAACAACACTGCAAACAATATGAATAACAGAGATGCTTGAAACTCAGAATACTTTAGCAAAACTTGCAGCAATTACATTTGCCACTTTCATGTGTTTGCAGGCTGGTGGATTGTCAACAACCTTTCACTGCTATTTCAGTGCTGCTTATGCACTAGCTGCTTCTCCTCCCACATCTTCTCCAGGAGCTATGTACCACTTTAAAGCTTGTTGTGCTTTGTCTTACAAGAGTTCATTCTTTCCTCCCACTTAGACTTAGCAGAGAAGCAAGTCAGGCATGTAACCATGCAAGGGAGGGATGGCCTCATGCTCTGGGTGCTCTGCTGTTTAATGAAAACCCTCATGCTCTGCACAAGTTTCACTCACCTGAGTCTCACAGTGGTTGTTAAACTGCAGAATTATGACCCTGATAACACTGAAAGATAACACTTTTCATTCAGTTCAGTCCTCCTTCCACTACTTTGGGAGAGAGAAGTTGCACTGGAAGCCAAGGGAGAAGGGCAAGCTATCACACTGCTCAAGATGCAGAAACGTCTCCTGGGTCACACTCTGGTTGTGACTCCTCATCTCTCAGTATCTCTCTCTTCTGTAAAAATGATAATTCAAATCCTCCTCCTCCAGAGGAAGATGGCAGAGCTGGCATTGATGCCTGTGAGCCTTACAAAACCAAGAGAGCAGCAGCTGAGGGGACACAGTACATGCCTGGAGTTTCCCTCCTCAACAGAAAAAAACTAAAACAGGGAGCTTGAGGAGCAGTGACTGCAGCAGATGAAAAGTCCAGGCTCTGGGAGTCACCAGAGGACCTTTTCGGTTTTAAACAGTTTCTAACTGCAGGCTCAGAACTGGTTTCTATTATTTTAAGCAGATAACCATGGTGTCCTGTTTTGACTGCACCGTGCTGTGCAAGGGTGGTCCTAAGCACTGTATACGGAGGGATTTCATTGCACTGGAATTACAGGGCTCAGTAGGATAACCATGAACCGACCATACAAATGTCTATAGAAGAGGCAGTGGTACTAATCTGACTTGACTCTCAAGGCAGTTTAGGGAGACAGACCTTATGGAAGTAGGGGCACAGCAGCATCAGAGTGGCAGGCGGGGAGTGCTGGTCCATAGGAGCAACCAAGAGGCTGTCCCTGTTCTTGGGAAAAGTCTCCTTCTGCTCTGCAGGGCTGGAGAGTACCACACTAACTTTAATAGCAAGACAGTAGCAGTGTTTTTTCATAGCTAGACCATATTTGATTACCTTCCATTGTCCTCACATCTCCTAAAAAAAACCAAACCTGGACTGTTCTGTGAAAACACAGCACAAATAATGTCATGGCACATGCTCAGGAAAGTCAGCATCTGCAGCCTGGACCATGCTTAACAAGAAAGGGTCCCGTCATGGTGCTGCCTGGAGAGCAAGCCTCAGCTGTGATTTTCAAATGAGCAAGTTAAAAAAAAAAAAGGTAGTGGTAGTCTGCTTTCACATCTGTAAGGCTTGTGAGTTCCTGCCTCTGCTGGAATCACCTCCTCTTACCACACCAGCTGGGATCAGGGCATTTGGCAAGCCACTCACAGGTGCAAGCAGGGGGTGTGAACCCCCCCCCCCTTTCGATGGCAAATGCAAGGGAGGTAAAACTGTTGAGCAGCTGTTGGGAATTCAACGGCTTCTAATGATCTGTTGCAGGATGGTTTTGCCTGAACAGTTCAGGAAAAGGTGCAGGAGGAGTAATTGTGCAGAGGTTTAATGTAGGTAAGGAAGATATGGCCATAATCCTAATATCTCCGGGTGTGGAGAAGGTACAACCCACTTCCGTTGCACAGGCGTCTGCAATCTGTATGACACAGGGAGTCAGGCACATGATTACAACGGTCCTCTCAATCTGCAAGTATTGCTACAGTCCCCCGAGATTTGCACTGTGTGCAGTGCAAACCTATTCCTGCTACTTCTGCCACATGGCACGGCTCTAGAGGCAATGTCCCAGATAGGCAGAAGTCTCATGCTTGGGGATCCAGAACAGGCAAAAATGATGTGGAAACTCCGTGGCTAAATGATACGGGGAAATCTGAAGCAGTCAGTAAGGAGCACCTCTGTGCACTCAGCCCTCCTGGTGTCCCTTCGCTGCACGCCGTAAGAAGGCAGAACAGAGAAAGAGGGGTGACTAACTTTGTTACTAGTTCATGGACATCCTTCCAGTCCTACAGATACGTTCTCTCCTCAGCAGAATTTACTAGTAGATAATTGCAAAGTGCTTTGAGATCACGCAATAACTGGCAGAGATATGTAAAACAGGTAATGTGCATTAGTGACAATGGGGCTGGTATTCTTACAATTGCTACAAGTTTGTCTGTGTTTAATACACCTCAGAAGGTCAGCAGTCCTGTGTTTGGCTATCATCATCTTGGGAAACTACCTGGAAATCCCAGCTGCCCAAGCCAAAGAGTGAAATGTTCGTGCATTTAGGTGCCTAGAAAAAGAGTAAGCATAAGACTCAGCTGCTGAGGCAATGGATAGGATCAGTAATGCCAGGGGAGAGAGTTCCACCAGAGCCAGTGTGCAATAAAAGCTTGTATTAGGTAGTCGAATCCAGCCTTGCCAGTGGAGCAAGCAGCAGAGCATCAGCTGTGGCAGCACTAGAGGGTGCCAGAGCAGACCTTTCCCACCACTAGCACCCACCTCACCCTCCAGCGCAGACCACACCAACGTCCTTCCCCTGCTGCTTGCCTTTACCAGCGCAGCACTGAACCTGCAGATTTGCCTGTCTGTGCTCACTCTCTACTCTTTTCCAAGACATTCCCTGTGCTCGGAGTGAAGGGGCTGCTCTGTAACGCATGAAGCCAAATACATGAAAGTCAGCCCGACACACATCTCACCAGCCCGCTTTCTCCCTTAGGAAACCTATAGCATAGGTAAAGAGAAGAACACGGTGCAGCAAGCCTAACCTTTCACTATTTAATCAGGCAAAATGCTGAAGACTTGTGGTTGTGAAGAGACTGCAGATTTGGGCCTCCTGTGGTTAAGATGAGAGATGGGTTTGAGATGCAAAGTTCAGATTTAAAAATCTAATACAGAAGCTTGGTGTTTTGTGTATCTGATCAGTAAGATACACACTTCTGTATTTGCACTCACTTTTTCTGTTATACTCATAAAATGCAAATACGTGTCTTAATGCCGTTCTAAGGGAGCCATTGAGAAACACACATACAGTAACAGCCTGACCCAAAGTGCAGGGAACCATAAAGCCAGACCCACCTCTCGGTGCCCTGCAGGAGGAGGGTCAGACAGTGGGGACACCCCTGCAAACAGGCACCCTGGCTGTAAGTCAGACTCAGGAGGTCATGCAGAAGAGGCTCTGCACCCCAAGGTCCTTCCTTACTGTTTGGTCTCACTCCATTACGTTCACCAGGATGCTTTTCTCAACAGGACCAATGCTACCTGCTGTGCTCTGGAGGGCTCAGCACCGGGCTGGAACTCAGGCTGGCTAGGAACTACTCAAAAATCGTATTTTATAACAAAGATATAAAAGCAAGTAAAGAGCATAGCTGGCTAGCAGCAACCGTGCCAGCTGAGGCTGCCCGCGGTCCTTTTGGGGGCGCGGTCTCGGTCCCGGTGGGGAAACGAAAGCGATAGCGGCAGCAGCGAGGGGCCCGCCCAGTGCATTAATTCGGATTTCTCTTCTTTTTTTTTTTTTTTTTCTTTTCTCTCCAGCCTCGGAGCGACAAAGTGCCGTGGACTCACATCCGGTACACAGGTGGGTGGGCGTCGGGGCAGGGGGGCACCCCGGGAGGGTCCCCGGACCCTCAACGAGCGGAGGCGATAGCCGCCCCGCTGCCCAAGCACGGCAGCCGCTACTGCCCAGCGCTGCCCCGGCACCTTGGCAGGGCTCCCGGCCCCGCCGCGGCACTCTCCCGGTTACCGGATGGCTCCCGGTTCCCCGCAGTATTTCCTGCGGGGAGCTCCCGGGAGCTCTGCGGGGAGCTCTCCTCCGATACCCGGCGGCGGCTCCCGGCTGCCCGCTCTGCTCCGTGCCAGCCCACGGTCCCCGGGGACCACCGTGGCAGCTGGTGGCCCCTAAAATGCCAGAGGCTGTTAAGCACTTCGGGTCACGGCGATGGCTGTTTCTTCTGATGGAGGAAGGTGCCAGGAGAGCTGTCTGGGGGGAGAGGGGTCAAATCTGACCTGCTGCCGCAAGGTGCAAAACCAAACAAAAGGGTTTTCCCGGAGCGGAAGAATAAAACCCGAAAATCTGCGTGGATTTCTGCAATCCTTACCTATCTACTAAAACAAGCTTTCACTCTGCGAAAGAACGAGAAAAGTCTTTTTGAGAATTTACTGAGCACACGTGGCGTGCTCTTGGGGTATTTCTTAAACAAGTCAATGATTTCCTGATTTATGAAAAATGTAAATGATTTCCTGGGGAAGAGTGAGCGAGCGTAGCAGAAATAGCAGTGGTCTGCATGCTGACTACATTGGATGTTTTGTCCGATGAAACACCTCAATGATAGCAGCAAATACTGAATTTTTAAAATCATACTAAAAATATTGGTGAGGGTTTTACTTTCAGTTAATATTGTAAGGTAGCAATGAGTCTAACCTAATAGAAACCCATGTTTTTAGAGAAAAAGCTTGAGAAATTTGGCCTCAGTCCAGAAAGACTGTGTGGTCTGCCAGGAGACCTTCTGGTGATGTCCCAGGGTTTTCAGTTGGTGTGCTGAGAATCCAGGAGCACGGCAGGGGAACAGCTGTGGGAACTGTTATTGCCTGTTCCAAGAGAAAACCTTTCATGTTAAGTTCTGGTTTGATTTCTTCTGTTTCTGTCTCTACACTGCTCTTTTATCCTGTCTTCTGTTAAAAAAAAAAACAAAAAACCCCCCAACAACAACAAAAAAAAAAAACCCAAACAAACCCAAAGACAAGGACTTATATTACCAGCATGTCCACAGAAGGCACTTTTTCTCTTTCTTCCAGCTCTGAACACTTTTTCCTCTTCTTATTTACTGTCTTTATTTTCCATTATTTTTAGGAATGTGTGCTTTCTAATCTCACAGAGATGCTTTACTTACATGCCTGTATTTTAAGTAAGACATACAGTAAATAAAAAGTGTATAAATAGAAACTTGGAGGAATAGGTCATATAAACTAGAGTTGTAGTCCAGAAGGGACAGCTTGCTCAGGAGCGGAACCTGGAAATTTCCACTTAGATGATGCCTGTCTAGAGCAGATGATATTCTAGCTATGGTCTGCCCTATTGTCTAGTTCACTCTCTTCCTTTCCTACATTTTTCCACCTTTCCTGCAGTCAGTCCACATAAAACAACCCATTTCCAAGAAGACATTTGTCATCATGGCATCAGCTTTGCTTTCTTCCATTCCAGGTAAAAGCGTCAAAGGAGTAGCCATGAATCTCACTGCTGAATTAGGCTCTATTCAGATCAGAAATGGTTCCATCATGATCACCTGTGATGGTCTCTACCTAGTGTCCTTGAAGGGCGTTATCTTTTTCCGTGACCTGGAGAACTCACTGAAGCTGACACTGGGGAAGACGGACAGCAAGACCAGCACAGACCTCTGGGAGCAAACTGTCCAGGACAGTGGCAAATCAGTAAATCTAACCACAGTGCTCTACTTGTTTGATCAAGATAACATCACCCTGTGGACCAGGTCCAACGCCACCATCTCGGATTTGTCGTTTAGCCTTGTGTTACTGAGTCCCTTCAGTTGCTCGCTGTAGAAGATGATGTATGGAATGTAACGTGTAAAGTATAGCCTTTCCTACCAATCCGTTTGCCTGTGGGAGGCTTGTTCTCACAGGCTGTACTTGTACAGGCAGACTGCTCTAGCCTCCTTCCTTGGGGCTGTGGAAAGCCTCAGCTGGAGCGCAGATAAATCACAGTGCAAACAGGCTTTATATAGTGCATGCCGTGTTCATCTCTTTGGAGCTCTGTGCAGCTGTTTTGCTGCCTGGGATGGATCTTTCTAACACTGGAGAAAGGGATGCGCAGAGCCCTTGAGTAGAACAGAAATGAAAGCCAAAGGAAGTCACCTAAGCTTAGCTCATATTCAGAGAAACCCTGGGTTTCTCTGTTTACTTGACAGTATCTGTGTATAGCACAAACGCGCTGTATATTTGCTAAAATAAACGTCTAGTAAATCAGGAAGATACCTCAAGTTTCTTGAAGCCATTTGGAGAAGGAGGAGAACAGGGCTCAACAGCCTGGCAAGGCAGGAGACAGGGAAGAGGCAGCAAGGGACTTCCATTGCAATGAGCAGAGCATTCCAAATAAATGCTCTCTGACAGGTAAAGGCCACAAAAGGAAAGTGGTATTTTGAAATGAGCTGACAGGACTGCACCGGACATCAGAAATGAAGGTCCTGCAGCAACTACAAGGTTTTTAGGAGCAACTTTTCAGAGAGGAGGCCCACTGGCTGTTCCAGCTATCTGCAGACTTCTGATGCCTGAGCCGAGGGAATATCTGGTGGGACATTTACATCTTGACACCAACTCTCGGAGGTGTTAAGTTGAAAGATAATCTCCTTCAAGCACATGTACACAGACTGGCTTAACCCAAAAACGATAAAAATTTGGAAAAGCACAAAGGCTGTGAATTTGATGAGTTCTCTCTAATGGACCAAGTAAAACCTGCAGGTCTGTGCATCCTTTCCTCTGGGAGGACTCAGATGGTTCCCGTGAGCCTCACAGTAGACCTTGTTATACAGACGTGCACCAGAGAGATTCACAGGCACGACCTCCACGATGCGCCTGTGCACCTATGCGCTCCCTGCCTGGCTCCTGCTGAAGTCAGACTGCTCTCAGTGATCCTGGGCTGCGCATCCCTCTTCTCGTTACAGCTTGTGGCTGCTGAGGACAAGTCCTGTCCTGCCCACGCTGCAGGCAGCATGTGACCTGAGCACAGCCAGCAACTGTTGTATTTTTGCTTGGAGTTGGGCGGATTTCAAGGGCAAGGCAACTACCTGGCTCCAATGAACTCCAGTAACTTTTCAGTATCTCACTGCTGGCTGTACGCTCCGAAGTCTTTTGTTAAAAGTATTTATGTATTTATACTGTAGGCATAAGAATGTTACTTCAGATTTCTTAGAAACACTGGGAAGGGTTCAGACTTTGGGTTGTCAGCGCTAAGCTCCTCTTTGCAGATGCTCCCAATGCCCCGGAGTGTTCCTGCTACATGGGCGCCGTGCTGCCACCCGCCTCGGCTCCTCAGCCAACCTGCTCCCGGCTGAGCACCTGATGGCTCAGGTGACAGAGGCAGCTAAGAAAATCTTCCAGGCCTTGGTGAGCCATGGCCATATGCTTTATGCTGTTGTTGAGAGGTTTTATGAACTTCCCTAGCCAGGGTCAGGCCACGCAGCTCCAGGGGAAACCTCTGTGGCTGAAGCAGTTACTCATGCAGTGCCGAGAAACAGCTTTTTCTCATCTCTGGTACTGAAGCTGTGGGCTGACTTGCACCCACCGGATGCTGGTCCCCAGCTGCAAGGGGCATTTTTGGCTCTTACCCCTGGCTGCTCTGCCTGCCACTGGGACCGAAGGCAGCTGCACTCTACCCCCAAGCTGGGGACTGTCACGCTCCCCGGCTCAAGTGAGCATGTGTTTCCCTTCCTAAAAGCTAATAAAACTTTCCTTTGTAACCTTGCAGTGTCCCTTGGGGGCTGGGATGGTGAATTATACATTCACTGTGTTTGAGAAGGCATTTTCACCAGTATGAAAACTATATGAAATTTTCACATACTTTATTCTTTTCCAGCTTGGCTTCAGTTTCAGCTCTCCCCAAGGATACGCAGGGCTGGTGCTTCCCAAGACAGGCTAACACAGACAGGGCAGGCTGTGTCAGTGGTGTGGACAGGGATGCAACAGGACAGCAAGAAAGATTAAGTCTAAACACAAATGGATTTGTACCTCAGAAGGGTGCACCCTTTCTTCTTGTTTAGAGCAGGAGAGGGCATTTCACACACTGATTCCTCTGCACTTTCAGGCTGAACTAGACTGACCTACATATATACATGTACACGCATTTGTCTTGAAATAAAGGTTGAAACAATTCTATTCCTGAGTTTAATTACTTGAGGGACTGACTATCCTCACCACTAAATTTCCATCCCATCTGCTTCTGTTTATATCTGGCGACCCCTTCCTCCACAAGGTTAAAAGTCTCTTTGATATGATAAACATTAATTTTCGTTATTGGGGTTGTTAAGGCCTTGTAGGTGCTTGTGATGCTAAAATCACATCTTACAGCTCTGTTCAACCAGGTCGGTGCACTGAGGTTTTAGGTCACCGCCCCGAAGCTCATTACAGCTGGAGGTGTTGAAATGCAAGGCTGGACTAGGCAGTTTCTGGAGACAATCCCTAACTCTGGAGGGAGAGTGTGTTCCCGCCACTGAAATGGGACCTCGTTGTCTGTCCCTCACAGGGCTTTTCATGAGAACCGTTTCCCAGAACACAGCCATCAACCGGGGATTACTGACTCCACGATTTTAAAGCAATCTCCACCACTGCTGTCTTGGGTTTAACACACGCTAATGCATAAACTACAGAGGTGGCCACTGTGTATTCCTTCTCTTTCCTCTTTCCTACCTCCCCGCTCATGTAAAGCAAGGGACAGGCTGACAAAGCTGATGTAAGAGCCACGGTCCCCCCTGGAGAAGGAGCTGGTCTCACTGCACCCATCAGAGCCACGGGGCTCTTGCTTTCCAGCCGAGAAGAAACTACTGAAGGTGGTGTAGAGCAGAATGGGGTGGGGGCTCCTTCTCTTTACACGAGTACAAGAACAAACAATGGGAAGCATTTCATTTAAACTCCATTCACATTCATTCAAAAATCATCTTCTTTTCTACCACAGATGGTTACCAGGAATGGTGGATAATGAGCCTGTGGTTTTTAGACACCACATACATTTCATCAGACAGCATGAGTCATGGCTATTGCCTGTCCATTTCACTAGAGAGATAGAACAAGAAAGCTGGAGTGTGCTTGGCAAAGTGCAATCAGTCCCACTGTTGTAAAGCTAGCACTGTCCAGCTCAGACAGCAGAAGGCACGGGGATTTAATTTCCATCTTCAACTATCAAAACAGGAAAGCACGATACAAAATCCAACAGTCTCCTGCAGTAACTGGTTGGGAAGGTTTGACTTATTAGACTTTTCTCAGCAACATCCATAAACTTCAACCAGTAGACCTGTTCTCTGGGCTGACAGTTGGTTATTGTTTTCCAAGGGATCTTGGACCAGCACCAGGGACACTTGCTTCCAGCTGTGTTGTAGTCCACCAAATAAAGCAAACCGAATAATGCTCACTGAGGATTCGGAGAAGGGGTGGGTGTTGGTACCAGGCCAGAAAGGGACAGTGGCAAGAGAGCTGCAGAAGGATTTACTATTTGCAGCCTCATATGCCCTAAAGTCAGGGAGGATCCGAGAGCTTATTTGCTCGGTTCTCTAAGGTGATGAGGAAAGCTGTAACGGGCTAGCAACCGGGGCAAGCAGAGCGGAGGCTGAAGGCATGCCTCCCCATTAAGGAGTCAAGCCGTGAGCTCGCTTGCTGGCAGCTGCTCAGCATCCCAGGGCAAAACATACCCTGGCAGCACCCCACGTGCTGTGTTGGCAGGGGCTCATTTCGCTCACCGCACTAGGAAACAGGAGCCTGAGGACCAGAAAACCCACTGGTGAAGCCAGGAGGGGGCAGTGGGGCTGGCTGGCCTGTCCCAGGGGACCTGAGCATGGGGAAGGACGCTGGGCAGAATGCCCGGACAAGCTCAGGAGAGATGCGATGATGGTAGCAGGTCCATGGATTGTGCTTAGGACCTTGGGAACATGGGGAAGGACTAAAGGAGTCTTTCCCCTGTGAGCCCACGCTCAGTGAACCAGACCTCTGCAAATACCTAAACACAACTGCTGCCTCCCGAAAAAAACAATTCCTCCTCTTACGGTAAAGCCTTGCACAATTACCTTTTTAATATGACAGCTGGCATCAACCGTTTTGTAATATTGCTCACCTCTTAACGAGGCAAGGTTGTGCCAAGGGGATTACAAACTAGAGCTGCTCAGAAGCACAAAAGTGCTCTCGCTCCTGGGCTTGCGCTTTCTCCTGCCTCTGTGGTTTGCTGGGGTTTGTAGCCCATGCTGCACTTTGGTGGCCAGCCAAGGCACCAGGGTGTGGAGCTGGGCCTCTGGCTGAGGTGCTTGGGTGGTCCATCAGCGTTCTGAGAGTAAATAGGACAAGGTTTGGGGCAAGACAAAACTTCTTGTGGGCACAAATGTACTTTGGTAATAATTGCTTTCATTGTTTGCTTTAAGGCACAATTCACACTTATTTACTGACAATCCAGAGACCTGTTTGGTTTATTTATAAAGAAAAAGTTGGTATTGAACACGCCTCCAAAGATAAACAAACATTTAACTCAGCATAGCATCTGGTTCATAAAGCATACAGCAACCTTACAATTTCGTCACAAAGTAGATCCCTGAGACAAGATATCACTGGTGTTGACTCACAGAGTTCAAAGGGCTCACTTTCCTTTGTCTTGTTTTGTTAATTTATGGTTTCTATTACTGCCAGTGTCTGCTTATTTGGCTTACTGTCACCAGCACAGAAACTTAGCAGGATGCATACATTCAATGGGGACAAAGAGATGAGATTTGGTTTCAGATTTTTTGGGGGGTTATGTGCAGCATTTTGAAACGTTAGTTGATCTGCTTCTCCCTTCATCACTTCCCATAAGACCCAAAGTATATTAACACACCTGCCAACAAGAAACTTCTTTAATGTTTCATACATTCCACTCTTGATGATGTGAAGGACTAATTCTGGTGGCTGCTCACCAGCTCTGAAAAGCCTCCAGACCAGATTATACATTGTCTCCAGCAGTATCCACCCTTTACAAGAAAAGATTTGCTCCAGCTTGTGTAAGAAAAATCTCACTGCATCCCAGTTGGCTGCGATAACTCAAGTCATCTCCCAGGTACGCCTCCAGTTATGCTTGAGTCTTTTTATGATCAGTGTCCTTTCTAGAAGCAGGGGAAGGCACTGCCTTCCTGTGTCAGTGCTTCATGGCCCACGTGCTGAATCCTGATGGTTGTGCTGACTGTGCTGTCACAGATGCAGCCAGAGACCTCAGTTGCCCCGTACCAGAAAGCAGCCAGGACTGTCTTCCTTGCTATTGTGGGTACGGTCACATACACCCATTCCTTTTGCCTGGGTTTGTAAGAATAATAGCAGAAAAAAAGTAATAGCAGATGGAGAGAGATAACCCTCCACTGACCCTTCAGGCTTTCCCAGTATCTGCACGCAGTTTGGACCAGACAAACTGTGGTCATCACCACGGAGTGCGCTGCAGAAGAGGATGGTCTGAGCTGAACACCAGAGTCACTGGTCTCAAGAAGCATGACATAAATACGCCAAGATTTTAGGTCAGTGCAACACTGCTGCATAAAGAAAGCTGTGTCAGAACCAGAGAAGAGGCTGAATCAGTAACTACAACCTGAGCTTAGTGGAAACAACCTCTTCTGCATAATTAACATCTGCCATGCTTCACATCGTAAACACAGCTGATCAAAAGAGCAGAGAGAGATAAATCGCCAAAAAACATCTCTGCGGCCACAGTCAGGCACAGAAGTAGGCAAAGCATACATACAGCGGCAGAAGGCAGGACATCTGCCTGTGACTAAAACCATTCACAAATAGCTCAAAGGAGGTGCCTCGCCAGCAGTAATACAGGCAAAGCGTACCTATCAGGGAAAGGTCGGAAGAGTTTTCCAAGCAGATTGTGAAGACGGCTTTGCTGAGAGACAAGCGGCTCCTCCATGTGTATCAGGGTGCAAGCTCTTGACCTGCGGATGAGCATTCCCCTCCTCACTGCTGACTGGCACTGCTCCTGCACACAAACTCCCTAGGACACCATGTTTCGGAACACAGGAAAGCCACAAACACAGACTATGTACAGTAAGTCCAGCAAACATTGTAATTAGCAGGTTGGTGCTATGACAGGGCATACAGACAAATCTGCAACCTTCATTAGGTTGTACCTTCCCAGCCTCGAAAAAATGCTGTTACAGATACTGGTTGCTCACAAGGTGAACATACAGCAGAAATCAGCAGACAGCTCTCGAACTTGTGAGGTCTATGAATGAAGCTGGACAGTGAGTGGAGAGAAGAGCCTGGCAGTGCCAGGGACCACAGGCATATCAGGGACGCTGCCCTGGAAGGCTCTGGGGATGGACATCCTGTCAGGGACCTCAGGGTCCTGCAGGCTGGGACAGTATCTTGGTTTACTGGGACCTTGAGGCCAAGTGCTAATTCATACAGTGTCAGAAGTGACTGTATAACAAATTACTACACATCATACCAAGAGGCTGTAAAATCACAAAGTTTTAAATAAGAATTATTTTGATTAAAAGCCAACAAATTAGATTACTCAGAGGATATAGTCGTAAGTCATATAGTGATAAGAAAAGAACACAGTTCTTTCTTAAGTAATGAAAGATACCCAGGTAATAATCTGTTGAGGGTTGATTGACGTGCTTTGCTCAGCAGTGATGCATATCAGATGTCTCACTTCTTGCGTACCTTTTCCTTGCACATCAGGCTGTATAGCCTACCTCTGCAGAGTAGTTTTTCTCCTCCTCCTGACTGCATACATTCAGTATAATTCTTGTATTACCTTTACACTTGCATTTTCTCCAAACACAGGAAATTGCAACAACTAATTAAGACAGATTAAGCGTGGCCTGCAGTTACAGATGCTGTGTCTTGAATATTTGAGCACTTTTGGTACTTAGTATTGTCCATCTTAGCTCTTTCTAAGTCTGTTTTGCAATGCCTGCACACCCTCTTCCATCCTCAAACACACATGCAAATATGCCAGGCATATCACCTGTTCCTCACAGCTCCTTTAAGACCAACTTCAGCAAATAGCAAGGCGTATGAATTCAGGAATGTGGTGGGAAAATGAACCTCTGGCCCAGTCTCCCAGTTTTGTTTGAAACACACCTGAACTGCCGTGGTGGTTTTCCACAGCTTGAAATACCAGACCGGCCACTGGGGGATTGCAGGAAACACTTTGTTCAAATGATTGACAGTTTCTCTTGCTCTGGTTGCAGGCAGCCAATGACGGTGAATGCAGCAAGAGCTAACACAAAAAGCCAGTGTGCAGAAGTCATAGGCAGGTGCCTCGTTAAAGCATGTCTCCATCAACCATACAGCTCAGACAGCAGGCGTTGCAACCACCGCCGCTTCATAAACTTCATACACTGCCTCCAGCTGTGTCTGTGGTTGGATTTGGTCTCCAGCAGTGATTAATCTGTCAATGGCAGAGCAGTGCTCGAGGCAGGCAGTTAGGGCTTTAAACGCACACAGCAGCACCACTGCTCCTGAGAGGTACATTGGGAGAGACATGGTGGTCCATGGGGCACTTGTATTTTGGGACAGCTTTTGCCCCTTCCCTGCCAGGCCCACCCCTGGCCAGCCCCACACAGCTGAGCTTTGTGACAGCACAGATGTCCCCAAAAGACATGATTCTGCCTGAAAAAGTTATTTCCTCCACAACCCGCTGCCTTACTGTGTATGCAGAATTGGATACGCCTCCTGTAAGTCAATCGGTTATCTGTTGTTAATGTAACCATCCACCATGGCAGGATATGTTGGACTCCTGCTTAATTTGGGCTCTCCAAACAGAGCTGGTGACCACAGAATGCAGTCTTTTCTTGGTGCCCACCTTGGCACCACCCTGCCCCAAATGCCAGGCCCCTGGCCCCAAGAGGGCAACCTTGCTTCCCCTCTGTGAATGATGGGGAGGTAGGTGCCTACAAAGCCCTGCAGAGGGCAATCCAGCCTGCCTTGCTCCCACAACTCCTTCTCCTCTAGGAGGCTGGAGAGGGCCATCAGGAAGCCATCGTCTTTTCTTCCCCTCCCCGGATAGCCTCCAAAATCCCCACTGCCCACATGGGCTTCAGGTTGCCTGTCCTTTGCGTGCTAACCCCATTGGAAATCAGTGCTCAGGTCCTCCTAGCTTGGAAGCAAGTCATCTCCAACCAGCAGGCCACAGGACACTGCAGGCAAAGCTGTGTCAAAGCCTTTCTGTTGCTACTTGGTATGCCATTGTGGCCCTAAGCCAAGAGATATGAGTAAGGAGATGTTAGGATTGGAGGTATGGACCTGCTTTTGGAACTTACCCAAAAAAGGGCCTAAACCAAAATTCATGAAGGATGTCCCACCCGTCACAGCCTTTCAGCTGGAGTTGGGGTCCCTCTGGCTTATTCTCCTCCCTGTCCCATCGCCCTTGCATGGTGACACAAGATCAACAGAAAGGTTGCAGCTGGCAATGAGAGAGACCTCATTCTGGGTGCAAGTTTTCTCAGGCTGAATGATGCCTGCTGCTTGTCTTCCACATTGGTGTAAATCACCATGCAAAAGCAGGCCAACGTCACTAGCTGAATTTTGGTCTTTGCCTGATTTTTCAAGCTTCCCTGGGGGTAGAGGTTTAGCTGATTTCTTACCTCCATCTGAATTGCAACAGAACTTGAGCAGGGTAAGAAGAAACAGGCATTTCCTGAGAACAGGCACACTGAGTCATGTCAGGATGAGAAAATTAGCTGCCCAGGGAGCTTCAGGCTGAATACAGAGGCTCCTAACTACAATATCTCCCAATGAGCTTGGGCAGTAATGGGGGAAAAAGATACATGGGATGTTCCTACATGTATGAGGCCTGGAAATCACCTGATGTGCTGGCAGGTGGTGTAAACACAGTGAGTAGCAGCTTGTATGCATAGGGGAAACGTCTGGATCTTTGTAAACAAAATAAGCCCTACGTGGATGTGGAGGTGGGAGCTCCCAAGGGATTGTATCACAGCAGGAGTGAGGGAGCACGTTGCAGCCCTGCAAGGCTGCCCTGTCATTACAAGACCTTTCTTGCATAATTTTCCTCAGATGCCCTGAAGTCAGAACATTTGCGAACAAAAATACACCCCCTTTCCGGCTGCACCTTCCCTGCCTGCTCCTCCTCTCCTTTGCCCTCACATGGGAAGAGCACTGTACCACATGAGATCATCCTGCCAGGTGTCGGGGTGGGCAGCTGGGATCTGCCAGCAACCCGCCTGCTTCTGTGAGCTCATAAATGACATCTCCCTTAGCCAAGAGAAGCAGGCAAAAGGGTTTCTGACCTTTTGCCAGGGGACACTGATGGGAGAGGCTTCCGAAGGAGGTTAATAATTAAACAGGGACGCAACAGGTGCCAACTAGTAATGTCAGATCACCAGTTCTTGGGCTGGGCAGAACACCTCACTACGGCTACAAAACTGACTGAAGTCTTAATTTTTCTTCTGGCTGAGTCTCAATCAGCTTTTCTGTTTTGAAAGTAAATAGAGAAGGCAGATAAGTAAATAGAGAGGGTCAGCTTCCGCTTTCAAACCTCCACGCACCAGTGGGGTGGGAAGCATCAGGTAAGCTGCACCTCAACCGCTGGCTGTATTCCCTCGTGTGCTGCACTTAAGGGAATTGCCTTGTTTTCCCAGCTCTCTATCGAAATGAACTCACTCATGCCTGTATCATGGTAGGGGCATGCAGAAGCCAAGCACGGGCTGCTGTCTGTGACTGCTGTCACAAGGGAAAGGGATGATCAACTTAAAAGTATAGCTGATCATCCATTTGACTCTCCCAACACGTAATCTCTATACCCTTCTCTCCCACCAACAAAACACAGCAAACTAAAACCTATCAAATAAAAGCCTGCGGGAAAGCACGGTGTGCCTTTCCTGGGGGTGAACTTCAGGAGAAAGCTGTTACTGCTGCTGCCCACCCACCCACGCTGCAGCTCGGCAATGGTAACCCTGCCAAAATCATAGAATGGTTAGAGTTGGAAGGGACCTTGAAGATCATCGAGTTCCAACCCCCCTGCCATGGGCAGGGACACCTCCCACCAGACCAGGTTGCTCAAAGCCCCATCCAGCCTGGCCTTGAACACCTCCAGGGATGGGGCATCCACAAGTTCCCTTGGGCAACCTGTGCCAGTGCTTCACCACCCTCATAGTGAAAAATTTCTTCCTAATATCTAATCTAAACCTGCCCTTTTCCAGTTTAAAGCCATTCCCCCTTGTCCTATCACTATATGCCATTGTAAAAAGTCTTTTCCCAGCTTTCCTGTAGGCCCCCTTTAGATACTGGAAGGCTGCTATAAGGTCTCCCCGGAGCCTTCTCTTCAGGTTGAACAACCCCGGCTCTCTCAGCCTGGTTTATGTCAGTTTCAGATGGCCGTATCCTGCGGAGTGGCTCACAGCACACCTGGGCAACGCGCAATTCAAACATTTAAATCCCCGCTGGAGTCAGAGCTGCAGAGCTGAGGAGCAGCTCAGATAATGATAGATCAAGAGGGGCCTGGGACTCGGCAAACAGAGGGAGCAGGGAGAGGGTCGGTGTGCTGGGGTCCCCAGCCTCCGCACCTCGGCTGTGAGCAGGGGGTTGAGCACACAGAAGATGGTGGCTCTTGATGCAGTCTCTCAAGCATCGTGCCTTTGAAAGGTCTGCTCACAGGTTAGATTTTAGGAGCAGGTTTGTGACTGTTCTTAATCTGAGCAAACATACTTGATTTGGGTGAAATTCCCTTAATTTCTGCCAAAACCACCAACTTCTTTCCTCCAAATGCAATTCATTAGTTCAATAAAATCAGTTGAGTGATTGGACTGAGTCATGTTAACATAATTTGGATTGAAATTAGAGCAGGCACATTCCCAAGGGCAGTAACTTTCTGTTATTTCCTTTCAAGATTAAATACTTCCATGCTTCATTTCAAAATAAGGCTTCATTTCAAAACTAACAGTGGTTGTTTCAAAGCCAAACAAATGAAGACCATAAGAGCAAACCAAAACATTTCATATGGGGATGACTGAACTTCTGATACTTTTATCTGCAAAGAGAAGCAGGGGAAAATGTTATTCCTTCTTGATCTTTACAAATTTTCAGTGAATAAATAAACCAGATATTCACACAGTTCCAGGGAACCTTCCAGTGGTTTTTCAAACAACCTATGGAGCCTGTCCAGGACATCTCCCAGGCATCGGAAAGTCTGTGTGAGGAAGTACAAACCCGGTGAGGTTGGCAGTGACAATGTATGAAAGAGTTGGAGGGCTGGATTTTTTTTTCTTTGCTTCTGATCTGGGCTGAGGGCGACTCATGTTTTGCTAAAGCTTGCTGGACACAACAGTAACACAAGCTCAGCTCTGGGAAGGCAAAAAGCAAGCGAGCAGAGATGGTAGGCAGCCACCCAGCTCCGTGGGGAGGCTGCGGGGTGTTTGATGGCAGAACTGGCCCCTGGCTGAGCCCCAGGCCAGTCCTTGGCCATCATTCCTCCATCTTCTTGGCAAGCCCAGCATGAAAGAAGGGGCTACCTTTGGCACGTGATGGGGATCCCCAGCCTGCTTTTCTTCATGGCATTTCCATCCTGCTCGCCTTCCTCTGGACAGAGCTCAGAAACCATCTGCTAAGTAAACATGGGAAGGAAACTCCTTCAGAGGAGCTTTTGACACAGAGCCACAGGGTTTCCAGGAGCATAGTGGGTTCGCAAACTGCCAAGTAGAAACAGCTCCTAGCCGGAGGGGTTGCTGCAGGTCCCAGCCCATCACTCAAGCCAGTGAGAGGAAGGTCATAGTGTCTGAGGCACTGGCCACACGCATGTGCATCCTGTCCCCAGGGAGCAGAGGCAGGTCCAGGGACAGGTGCCTGACACGTGCCCGCCCAAGCCTGCGGTCCTCTTGGAGCATATTTGTGAGTGCGTGGGCCACAGCACAGAATGGCTGCTGTTGCAGCAGTCATTTACAATTTGGCTTGCTCACCACAAACTTCACAGGAGATGCTTTTTGCTTTTCTGAGTGGCGCAATGCTACAAACTCCAAAAAATACCCTGCACCGGAACATCATCAGGAGTCGCACAGGGGTTTGGTAACTCCTTCCTCCAAAGATTTTTCTCCACCACATCCCTGCCTCCATCCCAGGATCATGGATGGCCAGAGGAGACAGGGCACACCACTGCACCACTCTGGAAAGACCAGAGAGAGCCCTGCAGCTGCAGGACCCTGCATGGACCCGCAAAGCAATGAGTGTCAGGAGGGTGAGCTGGGACCAATGCTCACTGCTGCTCAGGTAGAGGTAAGCATCTCATTAAATGGACAAATAGCAGGTTTAAATGGAAAGCAAAGACTTCTAGCTTTTTTTCATGCAATAGGTAAATAACCTGCGGAAGTAATTGCCATGAGAGGAAGCTAAAAGTTTGGATAGGCTCAGAAAGCCACACATACACACAAGGGAAATCCCTCACAATCTACTGAACACAAAGAAATAGAATATACCACAGTCCTGACGTGTAAGGCAGGACACCATGCTGTATGGGCTTCTGAGCCCAGCTCAGCTTGTCCACTGTTGTACAAGGTTGAATGGAAAGGTAAGTACTTTGAAAAGCGTGTCCCCAGAGCTAAGTAGGCAAACCACAGCACTGCCAGTCCACGCTGCCTCCCCTTGTGTGCCTGTGTGGGCAGGCTCACGGCAGTGTGCCAGGGCTGGCGGCCCCCACGGCAGTACCAGCCACCCACTGTCCTGTCACAGGAAGAAATCCCCTCTTGCAAAGCACATGTGATCAAGGGCAGGGAGTTGTGCAAGACAGGGCATGAGAGGCTGCTAGCACAGCCCTGGCTCCATCATTTCCTAATGCTGGCTTTGCTGGTAAGGCGGTGGTTCTTCAAACGCACGGAGGAAATAAAATCAGCGCCTGACGATGCAATGTGATGGAAGTCAGGAGGGGGAAACTATAAAAAAACATCCATGTGCAAGGCTATGAGAATACAATTAGCACAGCCATGAAGCAACGCTGTGGGGAGCAGGGACAGACCAGGGCAGGGATGGGCAGTGCGGGGGCTACGGGGGCTTTACCCCACAGCTCAGCTCTGCCCGGTGAGGAGCGCCGGCGAAGGCAGGAGCTGCCTCTCACACAGGGCCACCCGCCCTGCATGGCTCACGCTGCGTAGTGTGCTGCCATTGCTGAGCTAATGAGCAGCCCAGCACTGCCAAGGTTTTCAGAGCCAGGTGTCTCGGCAGGCTGGCCCCGAACAGGCAAATGGCTCCAAGCTGGGTGACGTGCGACAGCAGGGCCATAGTTTCATTTTACCAGCGAGGGCAGCAGCAAAGGCAGGCTGCCAGATGCTGATGCAATGCGAGATGCAGATTTGTAAGGCGTTCTGAAGGATTAGAAGAAGGAGAATTTCAGTGTCTGGGGGCGGGTGATGCAAGACTCCCAGCCCTGGGCTGGGGAAGAACCATGCCAATGTTTCACAGCTTTCAGCAGGATTTCTTCTTTCGTGTCTCAGTGAGCTGGGATCTCTGCCAGATGAGGAGTAGGATGGATGAGTAAACAAACAGCACTTCACTTTCTTAAAGCAATTTGGAAGGAAAGTGAAAGAGCTGGATGAGATAACAAATGCTTTTTTTCCTTCACTCCTCTCCCTCGGCTCCTTGCTATGACATGCTCTGGGTACGCCGGTGTGCCCTGGGACTACCCCACGGGCTCCACGGCATGCCCAATAGCTCAGTGATTTCACATCAAAACCAAATCCTATCCTTCTGTACACAACCTCCCACATGGCTAAAAGGGACATTGCTCCATACTTGTTCTGTGCCAGGAGGATTTTGCACAGAGGAGCCAAATTCTGCTGTTACAGTGACAGCATATGAAAGAGAAGAAAAAAAAAAAGAAAAAAAAAAGATTGGACAAGTTTGTAACTAAAGTAAATCCATCTAAACCAATAACCTGAGCGCTCTGCTAACAGAAATCCCCTCAGCTCCAGTAATGAATATGGGCCAAGCTGATATCATAGAATCACAGAGTGGTTTGGGTTGGAAGTGACCTTTAAAGGTCATCTAGTCCAACCCCCCCCGCAATGACCAGGGATATCTTCAACTAAATCAGGTTGCTCAAAGCCTGGTCCTTGAATGTTCCTAGGGATGGGGCATCTACCACCTCTCTGGGCAACCCGTGCCAGTGTTTCACCCCCCTCACTGTAAATTTTTTTTTCCTTATATCTAGTCTGAATCTATGTTCTTTTAGTTTAAAGCCATTACCCCTTGTCCTATCGCTACAGGCCCTAGTAAAAGTCTGTCCCCATCTTTCTTATAAGCCCCCTTTAAATAATGAAAGGCCTCAGTAAGGTCTGTCCAGAGCCTTTTCTTCTCCAGGCTGAACAACCCCAACTCTCTCAGCCTTTCTTCATAGGAGAGATGTTCCATCCCTCTGATCATCCTTTGTGGCCCTTCTCTGGACCCGCTCCAACAGGTCCATGTCTTTTCTGTGCTAAGGACCCCAGAGCTGGATGCAGTACTCCAGGTGGGGTCTCACCAGAGTTGAGTAGAGGGCAGAATCACCTCCCTCGACCTGCTGGCCACACTTCCTTTTATGCAGTCCAGGATACAGTTGGCTTTCTGGGCTGTGAGTGCACACTGCCAGCTCATGTCTAGTTTTTCATCCACCAGTACCCCCAAGTCCTTCTCCACAGGGCTGCTCTAAAGCTCTTCATCCCCCAACCTGTATTGATACTGCGGGTTGCCCCAACCCAGGTGCTGGACCTTGCACTTGGTTCTGTCGAACCTCATGAGCCTAGCTCATGGGCCTAGCTTAAGGCTCACTGGAGCCAAGGTGAATGCTTTCCCACAGTGAGACCTCACGATTGATTCAGATTACTGTGCTATGTGAGGGCCTGGATATAGAAGAACAAGTGTAGCCTTTCAATCTTGGACACAAAACCAGGGATGTTACAGAAGGGCAGGGTGAAGTTCAAGTGATCTGGACATCTGGAGAGAAGAGCTGAAAAAATGATACGCAATTCAGAAAGAACACGCAAGTTTACTCTGCCTAAGCAGGAACGATCTGCAACAGAAATGCAATAAGGAACAAACAGTTTGAGAGAAAAGCATCTGGGGGCTACAGTGTGCTGGGACCAGGCTGAAGATAACACTCATGGGAAAAGGCAAACATCACACTGTACATGAAAGCTTGAAGACGTGTGGGAGGACTGTGACTAGTCTCAAATATCCCCCCTTTCCAGAAAGGGCATGAATCAGTCACACATAATCCAAAGGACAACTGGGATATTTGGAGGTGTAGAAAACATCTCCCAAGAGTCCTGTTGTCCTCCAGACAGATTTGAGGTCTGTAAATGACTGATGCAGAGAACGGAATAATCTGTTTTCCTGTTCTCTGTGCCCATGGTGGATATGAAAGAGGCCACAGGCTTAATCTGGGAGCCCATGGGAAGCTGAGGAGAAACTCCACATTTTTAAGGAGAGTGGAGCCCTAGAACAAAGGGCCTCTTTGGGGTTTTTAAGAGCAGTTTTGACAAATTCTTTTTAGGTACCATGCAAGTACAGCATGGGATGATGTGAGGAGGCAGAGGACCTCCCTGGGGCACACGATGCTTACAGCCGAAGGAGAGAACAAGCACCAGTCTTCTGGGACAGCTTTACTGAGACTTGAGAACTAACTCGCCCATCTGTCTGCAAAAGCATTGAGTCAAACAGACTTTCTGAGGCTGGTGCAGAACCACTATGATTTTCTAGATAAACCAAGACCACTGGTACTCACTGGGTGAGGGAAGCACAAACATGAGACCAATCACTTCTCTATTTGGCCTCTTTAGAAGACCTTGTGCCATAATTAGAACTGTTTCACCCTGTCCCATTCATGCTGTTCCTTCTAATACTTAACAGTTTCACGCTACAGATCCCCAGTTTCTGCAGCAAGAGGAAGCAGAGCCGAGAGTAAGGTTGCGCTACCTTTTCCAATCCAAGTGACAACGGCAGAGGAATTGGGAAGGACTCTGTAGCCTTCTGGACTAGACAAATCACCATTTTACTACAGGGTTTCAGCCAGAGAAGTATCTCCCTGTGTTCAGTCCTCTGCTCGTGTTTCAGTTTGAATGCAGGACTTGGGCAAAGGGAATGAATGGGCTCTGTGTTGGAAACTTAATTCCTTCACAAATTAGCATTTGCAGCATGAGACGCAAACTGTTATCTCTGCAGCCCTCATCAGAGGACCGACAGCTTAGATGGCACCCTTAGCTCTGAGCAAGCACTTCCAAGGGCCTGGAGCAAGCATATCACCAAGCTTGGACCTGCATCCCTGGCCCAAAGGTCAACCATTACCCATCTCTAACCACTGGCTCACGCTGAGAACACAAAGATAATTAATAATGCTCTATGGTTTCTCTGTTTTATTCTTTTTCATTATGCTGATGAAGACACTCAAGCCTCGTCACAGTATAGTAGTATCCAAACCACATGGTGCTGCCACTGCCTTTGTGTTGCTTCCTTTGGTGAGATTTCTTCCTGTTATGGTTTCTGATAGCTTGCAAATTGGCTACATTAACAGTCAGTGTTTATAGGCATTACCACTGAAGGAAAAAGAAGAGTTAATTAGAGAATAAGGAAAAGAAAGTAGGTAAATATAACTCCACCATCAGATTGTGTCTGACACACACATCTTCACAGGAAAGAACCAAGAGAAAGGAGTGGGCATAAAACAAGGGAATTGCTTTTTGTTCTTCCTACTAAATGGAAGCTGATCAGAGTTATAGGCTCCTCTTCTTCCTCAAACACATCTTTTATCTTGCTGCTAGGGGATATTTGGGGATACAGCCCAGCTCCAAGTTAGCACACCTCTCTTGCTATGGTCTGCCAAGGTGGAAATGAGTATGGGGGAAGGAGATAGCTCCCAGAGAAAGCTGGCGTGATTTCATGGGTTCAGCCTAGGACAGACTCACCTGAGCCCCCTCATACTTGGATCTACAGCAAAGTCCCTTCAAAAACTCCCATTTTAGCTGCACAGCTGCCATCATTGCCGCACTCAGCAGGAAGTGGAGCAGGGACAATCAAACTAAAGCTGGCAGGGGAAGGAAAGATGACAGGAAAATGCTGTCACTCCAGAGGAAGGCTTTACGGACTAGAGGCTGCTGGTAAAAGCATCACAGCTGGAGGGCATCCGATGTCACAACATGCAATGCATGATTTCATCACACACCAGGAAAAACATCGTTCTAAACTCACATGGGAAAAACAAATCTAGAGAAGATGCTATAGCCAAGATTTTCTAGTGTTCCTTACATTACTTTTATTTTACTTCTTTAGATTTTTCAAGGATATCAGAAGAAAATCTAATTTTCAGATAAGCTTCCAAGTTGTCAGTCACTAAATCTTAATCACACTCTATTCAAAAGCACGCACAGACCAGCCAAGAACCATACAAAGGAGCGCAAGAAGTGTCTTGCACAGAAATCCAACTGACTGTGTGTCTGTGTAGAATGTGATTCTGGAGTAATTCATATGATACCACAGGAATCCAGAAGTTTTTGAAAAATTTTTCTGAATATATTCTGGTGAAAAGTCCCAGACTCTAAAACGCTTATTCAGTCCTGAAATATTTCAGCTTCAGAGCAGCCAAGCATAGCTTGCTGCTTTTCAGCTCCAGACCAGCAAGCACGTTTAACACCGTGCTTCACCTCTCAGCTAACATCTGCAAGGATCACAAGAAGCACTTCTGGAAATCTCTTCTCAAATGGTGCAAGAGGAGAGTCAGTTTCCAGCATTTAGGCTACATTTGTGATTGCTGTGAGGGGAGCAAATTGAAGGAGCAAGCAGGAAACAGAGACCTGCTAGGACACTTTCTTGGTTTAAGCCTAGAGGGAAACTAGTGAGGCTGCTTGAGATGAGATGGGATCCTCTCAAGTGTCTCTCTCTTTTACCTTTGGACTTGCAGGGAAAAAAAATAAACCCTAGTGTGGTCATGGGGGAGTCTCAGCGATGAATGGAGATGATTCTGCAGAAAGCCTGGTCCAGTGGCTCTGAGAGGGGTGACCTGGGATGGACAGACCTAGTCTTCACACTAGTCACTTCATTAGTGGTAGCAATCTGGTCTCCTATGGAGAGGAGATGCAGGGCTGCTGTTCTTGCAGTTTGCTTTGGGTGACACCACTGTATCTCAGGGACCCTACATGCTCAGTGCAGGCACGAAGCAAGGGTTGCTTCTCTCTGCTATTTAGAGGAGTAAAGCCTACAGCAGCATAGAGGAGGCAGAACCTGCACCACTAATGCCTGTCCTGAACACATTACCACAAAAAAACTTGCTGCTTTGTTTTGTTGCATGTTCACTTCTACCTAGAAGAGTAATCACAGCAGCCTGGACACGCTACCCAAGGTGATTGCTTGACCTCGCAAAATGCATGCTGCATAACAGTTTGGGAGAAGCAGGAGGAACCAACCCAATACAAACACCCTGCCAAAGAAACAAAATGCTGGTGTGTGTCAGAGATAACCTCATCACACCAGCACAAGTGCTGACGACCAGGAAATACTGGGTTCACAGAAGCTAACACCCTGGCCTGCCTGCACATGTAATAGAGAACATGGAATTTCCCACCACTTGGTGAAATCCCTGCTGGGAAACACCGTGGTATGGGACCACCTATGCCTCACACAAGTTTGTCTTGGTAGCTTTACCAGCTGCCTCAGAGGACAGCGGTTACTGTCAGTGGAGCACCAGTGGCAGATCTGGCTTTTATGATGCTAAAATGCTTGCAAATGGAAAATATAAAATGGAAAAATGCTGGGAGGGAAAGCAGAAGGAAAGTTGGCACAAGGAAAGGAAGAGAAGGGTAGAGGATGCATCATCTGTAGTGTTTACATATGACAACATAATCCTACATGGCTGCTGGTTAAGTGAGATCAAGAGGTGACGAACATTAACTCTGAAATGACAGTGGAGAGGTGGAAAGTGAAGGAGGCTACTGAGAGAGATGATGAATGCAGGAGCAGAGGTGTAAGCTCAGAAGTGCAGCCCTGTTTTGTGGGCTGACCCACCTGGCACCAGTAAGAAGAAATGATGCGGAGAGAGAAAACGCAGGGGACAGGTGAACTGTGTGAAGCTGGGAGACCTGCAACAGCTTGTTCCCAGTTACAAATAAACACAGTTTGTCAAAGGCCAGCATAATGCTGTCCCCTCTCCCTTTTTCACCATCCATATATGCTGCACCTAGCAATTTCTGTGACATATTCAGCTGGCAGCAGGTGGAAGGCAGGCCAGGCAGGGCTCACCTATCTTGCTCATGTTGCAGGAGGGAGACACTTCATTTGATGCAAAAAGGCAGCATGCACCACTGTCCCATTCTACTGCGTTCTTGGGAGCCTACCATGAACGCAGGATGACTTTTCCATTTTGCAGTCAACACACAAGCTGAACTGACAGCCTCTGCCTTAGCCCTCTTTACACGGGGGAATGCAGCAAGGAGGTGAGCTCAGCATGGCCGGGGAGCCAGATGAAACTCTGGGCCAGCCCTGCTGCTGGTGGAGAGGTGCCTCCAGTCCTGAACCTGCCCTGGCTCCATGGGAAGATGCAGGAGCAGTGCTGATATAGTGCGTCAGAAGAAATGTTCTTTGGTCTCAGATCAAAAGCTCCAAATAGGAATAAGGAATCACAGCTTTTGGAAAACCAAAACCAGAAGCCTCTGTTGTGCAACGGAACATTTCAAACACAAAACATCTGTGTCAGTTGCTCCCCCAGAGTTATGAGAGCTTGCTGTAGATGTCAGGTGGGAATTGGACTCAGCCCCTCTTCCCGCCCCTGTCATTCCCACAGCTCTCCTCAGAGGAGGGCGTACTGCCCATCACCTCATGGCCTGGAGCTGCCTCCAGCCTTCTTCCAGGAGCTGCTGGCTTCACTGGATTAAGGCTCCAATCACTGATCACAACATAACTACACAGAGGACAACTTTCTCTCTAAGGTCCCATTTATTATGCGGCCATTGCTTCACTCACCCGTAAAATCAGTCACTATTAAGATCACACCACTCACTAACCTGGCAGCCAGCAGCCAAATGAAACATAGTGGGTAGAAACTGAAGGCAGACAAAGCACGAGACACAAGTCTTTAACACCAAGAGTGCTTTGCCGAGGGAAAAACATAGGTAGAAGTGTCACAAATTTGGCAGAGCCTGCAGTCCTCTCCAACAGCTGTGGTCTGAGGGAAGCTCATGTGCCTGGGGTCCCTCCAAGGCCCCGGAGGAATCTTCCACTGGTCCCCTTCTTGCAGGGCTTACCCCAGCCGTCAATCTCAGAAGTGCCGCTGCTTCGCTGACAGCGTAAGGCAAGATCAGAGGAATCTCCCAAACACCTGGGAGAAGGCTGCGCTCCAAGGAGACCACAAGCAGTATTTAAGGAGAGAGAGTTTGCTACGCTGAAAATTTAAAAAAACATGTTTTGGAAAAAACCTGCAACAGGAAACACTCAAGACTTTTCTGGTAACTACTGCTGTCCTCCTAACACCAGCTGGGGCATTTAACCAACACCGGTGCAAAAAGTGCTTCTTGTCAGACCATCACCCCCACCTCCCCGCTTGGCGCCCCTGTTTCAGAGCCTGGCGCAGTGCTAGCTCGGGTGGACCACCCAGTGGCTATTAGTCCTGTGGCGAGGCCTGAAGCACACGTCTGTAGTGGCAAGCTTTCCACTGAGCCTCCGTGGGTCCTGGTGGGCACCCTCAGCACAGCGTAATCAAAGCAAATCATTTGCACTGTCAGGCACGGAGTCACACAGCTCTAGCAATGCTAGCACCAGCTGCCAGGACAGGGTGCCAGTGCAGGCCGATCACTTCCTTCATGCCCGATGCCAGGGATTCCCACTGTGGAGCTCACCGCTGTGGTCCCTGCTCTGGCTCTGGGCCAACCCCAGAGTCCACAGCCCTGAGGCATGGGACGGCGGCTATGGGCTGCATTGACAAGGTATCTTGCCACGGTTCATTTTCCCAAGGGCAGCCAATTTTTCCAGTTTTGCTGCCCCTCCAGAACACTTAGTTTGAGGGAAACGAGGACAGCAGTAATGCAGTGCAACAGATAGATCTGAAATTCAGGATCTCTCAATCTTTCTTTTTCTCTGCTCCTGCAGACTGAGGTTGAAATTCCAGTAGGGCTTTTCTGTGCTGCTTAAGCCACTCTTGTATCCTTGGAAAGCTGCGGCAACTGGGAGCACGCCAGCCTTCCCACAAACACACTTAAAGAAAGGCTGCGTCACAAAGTAAAGATAGGGCAACCTTTACTGCCACTGCAAACAAGGCGGTCAGGACTTGGAAAACTTACCCCAGGTTTAAAGCAAACCTCATACTTATACTGGGTGTTGCTAATATTTGATGATGAAAAGCTCACAAGATTCTGTGACTGCTGAGGCTTTGAAAAGCAGCTCCCCAGGGACAGACTGTGAAGACAGACAGCCCCATGTCTGAGCAGGAGGGGCTGGGACAAGCACACTAACAAAGGTCATCACGGAGCATCAGCAGGCTGAGGGAAAGCTCCTGCCTGAATATGCGAGAAGTAAGTCTGCAAGTCCCATACTGTACCTGAGCCATGACATTACCGCAAGTCCTCAGGGCCAGGCTTAGGCAGAGGAAATGAGCTTAGGACTGCAGAGCAGTTGATCATGTAAATTTCCCATTCTGCTTTAATCATCTTAACAGATCTTTCATATGTTAAAATGAAAAATATGTTGACAAAATATGTTGACAAAGAGTCAGATGCCTGCACCCATGCACTCAAACACAACAGAAATTCAAAGGCTAGAGGCAGACTGCGTGTATTTCGAGCTGTGACATTGCTAGCGCTAAGCCTGTGTCGTGGTTTAGGCCAAATCGGCCACTGGGGACATAGGGGACCCCAGATGGGACCGACAGATGCTCCCCTCTACCCCTCTTCAAAGAGAGAGGCAGAGGAGGAAAAAGAGACTTACGAGTTTAGAAGGATCTAAACTACTTTAATGAAGTATTAATAATAAAATAAAAGAAATAATGAGAAATATACAAAACCGTATCAAGCTCCCAAGATGACAATCACGACACCGGCTGGCACTGGGGCAGTCCCAGGCTGGACTCAGTGACGGACGGGAACTGGATTCTGGATCTGGATTCAGGATCGGGTCCAAAGGCAGACGAACAGACAGAGTCCTCCTCAGACATCAGCCGTTGAAGCAAGAAGGGAAAAAGAAGGGCGAAAAAGAAGGGGCTGACCCTTTGCTCCGTCAGCTTTTATACTGAGCATGAGGCAGATGGGATGGAATACGCTGTTGGTCAGTTTTGGGTCACCTGCCCTGTCCGCTCCTCCCCGCAGGTGGGATCCCATTATGCTTTTCCGCTTCCGACCCTCCAACGTGGCAAATAACACAGCCGGTTGGCCTTGGGTGTTAGAACAATAAGTGTAAGCAAGAGCCTCCCTGCATACCATGTCTGGACATCAGCTATAAACATCGGTCATATCACTCTGAGAGAGTGAACATTGTCTGCACAATATGCTGTTAATTTCAGTAGTTAAAAGAGGCCCAGCTAAGAAGCGAAGCTAATGAACAAAATTGGTCCTGTTTTACCTCAAACCAGGACAGCCTGTCAGACACTTTTAAAGAAACTAGGGAAGGGAAGTGAGGGACAACAGGCAGGCAAGAATCACATCCTGCTCCTTCGTACGGAGTGCAGCTGCTTCTACACTGGATTTGTTTCCATCCCTTCCTAACGGGCTGTTAGGAGAGAGAAAGAAAAGAAAAAGAAGGACAAGACGAGCATACAGTGGGCGCTCTGTCAATAAACGTATTTGTTGCAAAACTGTATTTCGAGAGCAAAGGTTACTTTTGAGAAGCGCCAAGAAATGAGGAAGAAAATGAGCCTAAAAGTGGCAGTAATCTCATCCTCTGGTCTGTTGGGCTTAGTCTAAGTCTGTTTTTCAACAGGGGCAACATGGTTAAACGCTGGCTGAACAAAAACTGCTGGGGTCTGTCTGGAAAATACCGTTGAGATGCAGCCACAAGTACTCTCGCAAAGAAAAAGCAAGCCTGAATTTAAACAGTGCTTTCACTGCCCCCAGGCTTGGCTGAGGCTGGCGGTGGGAACTGCAGAACGAAATGCTGCTGCTTGCCAACTCCTGCCAGGGCTCCTCCAGCCCTACGCAGGGCTTGTGGCATCACTGGGATCCCAGTCCAGTGCAGCAGCACCGGGGTTCTCTCCCCGCCATGCACCAGGAGGTATATTTACAGACAACACGATGGAAAGGCAGATTTACAACCCCTGGCCACAGTCCTTCAGTGCTGCAACTTAACAGTGAGTCCCACAAGCTACTGTACCTGGGTATATAGCATGATATAATTAATATAAAATAAATATAATACTAGCTGGACTCCACCAAGCGAAATGCTTGTTCAAAGTCTGGAAGTATTCAACTCAAGCCACTTACTGATCCTGTATGATCCTTCCCATTTTAACCCTGTATTCATCCAAGTAACTGGCAAATTTTGGGTACTGGGACTGACATTTTCTGCCCCTGAAATTTCTGTTTGTGGTAGTGATGATAATTTTTTGTCTGAACAAAAAAAGGCAGCTGTTTTGCAGGTTAAAAAAAAAAAAATTGCTGAAATTGCCGCTGGTAGATCTTCTCTTCTTATGATATTTTCTTGTTTTGTTTTGTGTTATTTTTTTAAATAGACTTCTTTTTAGGCCCTTTGCTGACTCTGTGCTACCTGGGATGTCACAGGAAGTCTCATTTGCATACTTTAAAATGAAGATTGCTTGTGTCTTTTTTTTTTTTGTGGTCAAAGCCAGGAGTTTAACAAGTGGTGAGCTTAGCATCTGGGGCTGTGGGGTCGGAGCTGCAGGCCAATGCTGTTTTGGGGTCACAACGGGGCTTCTAAACCAGGCTGGGGGAGTGTGCAGGGAGAAGCAGGGTCTCCGTCCATGAACAACCCCTGTTTGCAGCTGGCGGTACGTATTTGTCTTACTGGTGTTGCTGCATTTCAGGGTGCCTGCAGGGTTTGGTCCTGCTTAGAGGAACAGCTGGATCAGCAGGGGCAGTTGCCCACATGGCTTAAATGAACCAGTTATTTAAAGGAGAGAGGAAAGAGGAGGGTGCAAGGAGAGTCATTTGCTCTTCCCTGGGGTCACACCAGGGCAGGGTCCAGAGGAAAGCATATGTCATAGAGGTTAATACGTCTCCCCACCCAGGCCAAGTCCTTAATTGCTTTTTGTAGGAAGGAGTTTATGGAAAGTACCCTGTCTCCTTGACGTTAGTCACGTGGAGTCATTACCAAGGCAGGCAGAAAACCTATACGGGCTGGAGGGTGGAGGCGGGGGGAAGGCACAGGAAAGTCGTACTGAGGCTGCCTGCGGCTTTTCTTTCCCACAGCTTGCCCTGAAGCTGCCCCAAAGCGTCCCCTGAGGGGCAAAAAAACCTGTTGGGGCCAGCCCCAAGCAGGCAGCTCGCTGCTGCCTCCATCACTGCCCTCCCATGTTTGGCTTCGCTCTGAGTAACTCCCTCCCACCTTTCCTCTGAGAAGCTCCGGGTTTGACTTCAAAAAGCCAGGAGAGTGGTGGGTGGCTTCGGGCTAGCGATGGCATGTCCTCCTGTACCAGCAGCAGCACAGCTAGGAGCTCCCCAGCAGCTCAGCAGTTATATGGAGGCAGCACAAGCAGGTTTCCCTCTGTCTCGCCCTGAATTAAATGCATGCTAAGCACCCACTAAACCACTAAGTAAGAATTCAAAAGATGAAGTGGAGTATTAACACAACAGTTCAGGTTTTTTAGTTCTGTTCTTGTCCCCTTTCCGAATTTTTGTTTCCATTCCACTCCTCTGCGACACACAGTTATTTAACTTTGGTTCTGTGCAGCTGGAAGAGTCGGAGCTTCTTCTGCGGGTTGGGAAGATGAGGGAGAAGAGCAGAAGCAAGACTAAAGTGTATAAAGGACATTTTCCATGCATCCCATTCCCAGCAAGGGAGTGCAGCAGAGCTGGCAGAGATCTCCAAGCGACATCTTTGTGTGTCAGAATTTCTTTTTTAAATAAACAACAATGAAGAACGCTTTTTCATATTGAAAGAAAATTCAAAAGAATATGCAGAATGTAAAAATAGAAATTACTTTCAAGGTTGACAATTAAAGGTTATATTTCTCTTAGGTGTCATTTAGTTTTCCTTTATGTTTTACTTCTCATGCCTATCTGCTTTTTCTTTCCTTTTTCTTTTTTTTTTGCCTCCCCAACACAACTCCTAACTCACAATTTTGTTCCCACAGTAAGGAATTCAAAAAGTAGGTAAGAAAAAATAGAAAGGGCAAAACTAAAAATTATTTTAGGAGGACTTTGAAAATCTGCCACCTCATTTCAAACTGCAAATTGAAAGCTATTTACAAAATCCCAACTCTTTTTCTACTCTCCTCCTTTCTCCTTGAATGGCATCAGTGTGGAAGTCAAGGCAGGTGGTTGCATGCAACTCTTTCCATTGCTGCTAATACTATACTTGTGGCTCCGTAGAGGTGCTTGCTTGCAGTCATATTTTTAAGCGTGTGTAGTTTCACTTTTACTGCATTAATCATGTCCCCAGGGAACTGCAAAAATGCCCTTCTGTCATCAGTGCCAGATCATACCACAATGAGAAACAGATTTAATCTGCTGCCAACTTCTCAGCCATAAAAGAACCTGGTACCTGTGAAGACAGAAGCAGGTGACACGCAGCCATCAGGACGTTCCTGTGCTTGGCACCTCATCCCTTCACTTCACGTTTGCTGGAGAGTTTATAAATTTGACTCCTTGCATGAAAATCTGCGGTGCTTTTCAGAGCCCTTGCAGCCTGTTGCCGGAGTTTCATTTCAGTCATTCTGGGCCAGGAGCCAAATGAAAATTCTCTGCCTCAGTTTCATGAGGAAATGCTATCTTATTGCCTCTTAGCCCTGGGCTAGTGACGAAACACACTTGACGAAACAAACTCCTCCTCTTGGCTTTATTAGCATGGGGAAATCTTCAGCATGTAACTGTGTCCATGCTCGGCTGTGGCAATAAGGACCTCGGGAATTCTGGCACTGCCTTTCTAACTGTGGTGCTCTTTGCATCCTCTCCTCTAGCTGTCCCAAGGATAAGCATCATGGAAGCACCAAACTTGCTGGAGAATGGAAATATTCCACAGCAAAAGAAATTCACGTGTTGTCAAGTGGCTTTTTATACTTCAATATTAATTTTCATTATTATTTCAGCCCTGGTTCCTGTAGTCTTCTGTTTGCTCCATCATAAGCAGGTAAGGACAAAGCAAAATTCCTAACCCTAGAGTGTACAACACACATACTATTCCTAATGATTAACATTGCTGTGTTGATGCTATCAACTAATTACAACCTTGTCATTCTTTCTCTTTTGGAGACAGCTAATGCTTTTGCTTTCCAAGATTTCAGCCAATAACATTTCCGTCAATCTCTTGGGTAAACGTCTTCAGCATTTTGCTTTCATTTCTGTAAGTTAAAAAAAAAATAATTATTTTGCTTTTCTTTCCTCTCCTGCACAAATGATGTACGCTGTCCTAATGCGATATCAACTGATGATGCTCTGTAAGGACAGGAGAGGCTGAGGAATCCTGGTATTTTCACCAGGCGTGAAGCCTTCTCACTCTTGATTTTACCAAGTGCTAATACAATCTAGCCCAACTAGCGGTTACTGAGTCAAGTTGTCTTCTGCGTTTCATTAGCTGATTTCAGTGGTCTTTTTCTGTCTATAGCGCTGTATGGTAATGAACAGAAATACAGTGGTGAGCCAAGTGACTCATTTGCTGAAGGCCAAGCTTTGATTTTCTGATTTCCAAACTGTGAATCAGTCTCCTGGAGGATCATCCAAGTGTTAGTTTGGGATGCTGGTTTACACATGCCGCTGTGATGTAGCTCCCTCCAGTTCCAGTTCTGAGGAGGAAGAGGACAAAGAAAAAGTCCCCTTCTGTTAAGAGGCAGGATGGCTTGTTCTCATTATCTGTCAGCTTCTTGTGGCATAATGACACCAGGAACCCCTCTGAGGACTGATCCTACAAGGCACTGATTGTTTTTGTAAAATACGAAAATGGCTAAATTCCCACAAGAGAGGAGCCCACTCTGCACCTTACAGTACTATCACTTAGCAGACTATATATATATATATATATATAAAAATTAATTGCTCGTGTACTTTTCGCCCCATTCTCACAGACTTTTTCCTTTATTTGGGAACTGTGAAGCAGCAGCTCTGTGACCAGCAGTCACAACTGCATCCCTCTGATGGCGATAAGCACACGGGTGCAGGCAGCATTTGACACATATTCCACACCTCCCCCTCTTATTTTCATATTGCAAAAAGTCACTTTAGTAAGTGAAAGAACTGCCTTTAGCCCTGTTAATTCATATTAATTGGGGAAAGCAGGACTGAGTAATGAAAGCCTTTCCCTGCGAGGGAGCTGACAACCTTCCCAGCACTCAGGACAGCAACTTCCTAAGGAACAGATGAGGTTGTGCTTCAGTAGTGATTTTAAGCATGTCAGGGCTTGCATCCATTAAGATGCAAGACAGAACTGGGACCCTGTGTCTTTAATCTGATCCCAAGTTTTATGGGCTCTGGCCAGGCAGAGAGCATAGCTGCTGTGTAGGAAGAGCATGACCTCCATAAGCAAACACTGAGCCGTGAGTCACAGGAATAGACTGAAACCTCTTGCCATTGACAGTTTACCACCTGGGCACCCACAGAGCCACCTCCTTCCCTTGACTGGAAGGGCACTGGAAAGCTGCTCTGACTAGTGAATCAGAAAGCACCATGCCTGTCACCTTTAGCTAAGCACGGTATAGCGGTTAAAGAGAAGTAGGCTTAAAAGTCAGAAGCTGTCCGCCCCATTCTGCTTATCAGGTGTGACCTTGAGGGCATCCCTTCAGCGCTCCACGTTCCCTTCTTCCTCCTTACACAGGGGCTACAAAGCTCCAGAGCGACTCCGAAGAAGAGGTGACCGCTGTCAGCATGCCTTTGCCACTCAGAGCACAAGCGCCACGGAAAAGCAGCATGTGCAGGCGTTGTGGTGCTCGACTACTACAGAGTTCTGCCATGCACTGAATCAGCGCTAAATGATTTCAAACTATGATGTGCAGAAGGAAAGGTTCATGGTTTTAATAAGCGTGAATTAGCACAACACTGCACAGCTTTCGATGTGCATGCACTGGCTTTAAGTCGAGTCTTTGACCACAGAGACATCACTTCTGACAGTCTGCGAGAGTTGAGTCTAGGGATGAAATGAAAATCCTGTGACCTGAGAGGAGCGTAGACCTCCTCTAGGCACTGCTAATTGTTGTATTTTTTATGTTGTGAAAATACCACCAAAATGGATATGAAAAATGATGATCTATTTCAAACATTTCAAACTTTGTTGGAAAACAACTGTGTTTTCATAACAAATCCTCACTTGTGTGTGTTTGTAATGATGCATAAAAAGGTTATTTCCCTTCCTGGGAGAATGCTTTTGTGCTCTTGTAATGATAATGCTCCTCTTGAGCTCACTGATAGACGGAAAAATTGCAGCAGAAAACACTGACCAGGCACTGCTTCTTTCCACAGGCACCGGAGTTGTGCTGGGCACATGGATCTTGTGAGTATGCAGATGCTACAGACCTGATTTCTGATTTTCTCAGCCTTGTGCTGTGATGAAGATGACTGTCTCACAGCCCTCATGTCTTGTTATAACTGCTCCAAGGACAGGTGTGAGTTGCAACCGCAGAAATACAGAGCCCATAGTGCACTGTGGCCACAACAAATAGAGCTTCCCAGCTCTGCACCCAGGGCTGTCGGCCAGCCACCATCTCTCTGCCAGAATCAGCCACGTGCACCTTTCTGAAAATGGCCAGTAAAAATCAGTGTCACAAGGGTCAGATTTGTTGCTGCCAAGTGTTAGTCAATGGTTCCCTAAGCTCAACCTAGGGCAGTCCTAAAGTAACAGCCCATGTACCAGCTCAGACCCTCAGAGAGGTTGAATTAAATCAATGAAAAACTTCTGCGCACATAACACTTCAGCTAATAACTGTTGACTGTGCAAGACCCTAACCAGCCAGGAGCACCCCCCAGGCAGACGCAGTGGCTGAAGGTACTGACCAGCATTGTGGCCTGAGCTGAGTATCCCTGTTATATGGTATTTGATCTATTCTGCATCAAGCCCCCACCACATTACGTACCGCAGATACGCATTCCCTCATGGTGTGCAGTCTAACATTGCCGTGCGTTGCGGTCTCCTTACCCGGTTTGTCAGTGCATGCAGCGAAGGGTATGACAGCTGCCACCCATCGTTAGCTTTAATGCTGGCAGCACATGTTCACCCAACGCAGAGAGAGGGGGGAAATCTGAGTAGATCCTACAGCCTCAGCTCTCATGAAGGACTATAGCCACAGCAGCCACCAAGCAGAAGGTTACTGTATCACCCTCATCATCCTCAGATCTGGCTGAAGATCTACCCATTAATTTTTTTCTTATTAGGGGCCAGCTCAGACCCAACCCCAGCCTTGCAGTTTCCCTGTCTCCAGGGTGTTTTTAGCAGCTAACCTGTCCTGGCAGGAGCCCCTGCAAGCCACCCATGGACATGGGGGTCCTTCACAGCCTCTCGTGGCAGATTGAGATCCTGTCCTAGCACTTCTGAGGAGTTAATAAACTCAAAAAGATCAATAATAATAATAACAACAACAATAACGAACAATAATAAAATTCAGAAGTGAGGTGTACCAATGGGAAACAGTAACAAAATATGCTTATGCACAGAAAGAGGTTATCCTTAAACATAATTAATCACCATACCCATTTTGTCTGTGTTTTCCTCAGTAAAAAATTCTACACAAAACTTCAAAGAGGCCATGAGCTGGGAGTGGAACTTAGAGCACTGCGATGGATTTGTGCAGAAGGACCGTGACAAGTACCTCATGATTGAGCAGAGAGGCAACTACTTCATCTACGCTCAGGTCAACCGCAAAAAAGACATGGAAGAGTCTTTTACACTGATGCTGTACAAAGAGCCAGGCATCCTCCTCAACAAGGTTGTGGGACCAAAGATGGGAGACGAAAAGGGCACGGTAAATTTTGGAAGACCCTTTTTCCTGCAGCGGGGCGATAAGCTGTACTGTCGGGGAAATTTTAAAGCTGACTATATTCTGGCAGGGAATCAGACTTATTGGGGCCTGTATAAAATATAGCAGGATTCTGCTCTGAGCCAGCTCCTCCCTTATCCCCTCTCCAGGAAACCTTAGGGCATGGATGAAGAGTCTGCAGTTTCTCTTTGTACAAAATTCAACTTGCTGGAGTACATGCCATAGTAGGCTGCTATCCTGCAGTGACAGAGTAAGGTGTAAAACAAAGTGAATAGCAAACTGTTAATAATAGGTGGCACCTGATTGTCACAAAGTATGAGACAAAGATGCTTCTGGGAGGAAAAAGTTCTCAATGCATTACGGGGTTGGCTCCGAGATCCTGGAATAACAAGCCACTATATTCAGTCTGTTCTGAGCTGGGGAGGAGCTCTGCTCTGCAGTGGGTCGCATTTCAGAGTTGGGTACATGTCAGTACCTTGGGTCCCTTCTAACAAAAGGTGCTATGTAAAGCTAAGGTATTCTATATCCTTCCTGCACAACTGCCCGTGAAGCAATGTATATCTAGCAGAGGGACGAAATAGTTCAGAAACAATCTGTGACAGAAAGAAAGCTTCTTGGCCCCATCCACAGCCTTGCCACTAGCAAAGGAAACACCACGTAGGAGGTTCCCCAGGGGACCTCCATCTTCATGGGTAGTTCAGAGCACAAAGGACCTTTCCAGTCAAGCACAAGCAGTGCTGCACCTCTGTGAATTCATGTCAGCTCCCTGCCACAGTCCAGATGTGCACACCACAGTGAGTCTGCGGATCCAGCCAATGCAGTTGCTTTGCATCCAGCCGCCATAAAGGATGCATCACTGGTGGCCGAGTAGCACAGAAAAGCAACGAAAATTGCTGTACGTAAGTAGAGATTGTGGAGAAGAGATAACGATAGAAAGATGCACATGAGGGGAATGGGCAAGAAGTAGAGAGCAGAAGATGGAGAGTTGGAGAACTGTTCCCAGCATCTTTTACTGTGCTGTGCAGCAGGTGTTGCAAGCAGGGCAGGGCAGAGCAGAGCAGACACAGTCCTGACATGAAACGGGGAAGGCCTGAGCATCCCTCCCTACCACCTTCCCTGCAGAGGCACAGCTTTGATATCCAGCACAAAGCACAAGCCGCGCCAGTACCGCAGCAGGGACCTGGGGAACATGAGCTAGCAGGGGAGCAGCACACCCTTCACCTGCTTGGGGAACCAGCAGGTACTGAGATGCTGCTCGCTTCGAGGCCTTGGCTATCTGCTGCGCTTCCTGGGATGATGAGCATCGAACCGCCTGCAGATCACAGAAAGGTCTCAAGACCTCAGCAAAGGCAAAGTGCTCTTTGAAAAGCAGGTGGCTGTCGCTGGACAACATCCCAGCTGCCCTGTGGCATGGTTCCTCTCCTTCGCCTGGGCAGGTTCTCCCAGGGGCTCTGTGCTTTGCTTTCCTGACATCTGGACCTTCATGGGTGAAGACTCCTCTACCATTCCTCAGAGCGTGTCACAGTCTTGTGGATGGATTTTCACGGGAAAGCAAAGCAACTAAGAAGCTGGCTGGAAATAAATAGTGATTTGGGGTGGGTTGGGGCAGTTAGGGGTGCTATTTGCTCTTGTAATTTTATATTCTATGTATTGTAATTCTAAAGAACTGAGAGTCAACTTTCTGCGGAGACGTCTGCAGTCTTGTATTTTGTTTCATACAATCTGTTACCGATTAAAATGTTACTCTTGTTCTTACTTCGCTTTGTCGATTTCCCTTAGTTTGAAATAAAATAAAAAAATCTCACAAACCGCAAGTGTATCTCGCTTCTTTGATACGGACCGAGAAGATAACTGACTGACACATTTCTCTACCCTTCATCTACTTTCACTAAACTGCCTCTTTTGCTCCGAGAGGCTGGCAGTGTCAGCATGGAGTGAGATTAGTTTGAGCTGCACAGTCCTGGAGCAGTGCCGAAGTCGTTCCTCTTCCCAGCACACAGTGGACCTGCGTGCGGCCCAGCCTCATGGGGATGGGGATGTCCGTACCCAGGGCAGCCCACACACCAAAACACATTAAACCTTGATGCAGGCAGGAAAAGCAACCGGCAGAAGAGGTGAGTGATAAGGCTTCAGAATTTGACAGAAGCTATTACGTCAAGACACACACACACCACCACCCTCCCCAGTTACTTTCTGAAACACAAAACAAACCCAAAAGGGTCCATGGGGGCTGAAGGACCCTTTGTTCTACATGTCAGATCAGCAAAATCCCAGATCCTGCAATACCCTGGCCTAAAGATGTGCCTCCAAGACCCAGGCATCCAAAGCAGGGATGAAAGCAGAAGACAGATGTGGAAACACCACTGCAGTGAAACTGCCTGGTGGCCTCCTTGCTCCATGGGATGCTTTCAACATGCCCACCAGAAGGTCACTCTGGGCAGAGAGGATGGATGGTCACAACAGTGCTTCCCATGGCTTCTTATGCAAGCTGTTGGGCCTCCCATCCCTGCCCCACACTTCAGAAATAAATAGTAAAATCTGTCCGTTTCTCTCTTTGAGTCAGGCTTTGCCCATGACATGCCTATAAAGCTCTTCACACAATGGTACTCATATTCCATGGCGCCAGCATCATGAATGTCGAGAAATAATAAGAGCGCTCCAACCCTTCCTCCCCAACCCAACCCGCCAGTGACCAAACTGTTCAGATTCCTTGAAAATTTAAATGTGTCCTTGCCTTGCCCCAGCATCTGGGAATGCGTAGCAGACCTAAAAGACAAGGTTCCCCAAATGCCTCAGGTTGGAGATCCTGCCTCTCTGAAAACTGTTACACACAATTTTCAAATAAATGCAGTGTCAAAAAGTCATTTATAGAAAAAACTTTCTTTTCTTGACATTTTGAAATTATCACTTGCCACTTGGAGAGCATTTTCACTGAGAAGTGGGGTTATGAAAAAGTAGTATATTTCTCTGTGCCATGATGCTTTTTTAATTAATCCTGTGCTTTTTAATCTACGGGAAATACGATTTAAAGGAGAGCAAATGCATCACGAGGTCATGAGATTGACTGTATAAATAGATAGTCATGTGCCTTCAACCAGGAAAAAATGTCTTTTTTTTTTACGGGACTTGAGGAGTTTCTGCTTTCCCAGAAGCCTAGTACACTGCATGCCCACCCAACCCCCAGATCAGAGGTGCAAACAGCCCTTGAAGTAGAGAGTTCTGTCTTCAGAAATCAGCAAAAATGTGGTCCTATAAAATGAATAATCAGTTTTTTTTAAAAAAAAATATACTTGAATACAAATAATCACAATATATTCAGCAGTTTTTCTGTTCAACAAAGAGCCACAAGCCACCTATCACCATCACATGTTGGTACACCATGCTCCCCATAGTTGATAGAGGTTGCGTATTTTTTGTTCTAGCATGATTTGAAAATTTAATTCAGGCTTTCAGGCAAAGAGTTCTACAAAGCACATCACAACCACCACAGCCTTTCCTCTAAGCAAGCACAGAGACACTTCTGATGATGTTGCACATACATACATACATTGTTTAGAACACCACCATTACAGGGGCTTCTCAGGCTGCTCTGAAAGTCACTATGGAGCCCGGCCAGTCAGAAGTAGCCAGCAGACCCCTGGGACAAAGCAGTCCCAGTTTTGAACCGCCCAAAGACACAGTGGTTTCTGCCTAAGCTGCCAGTGTGTTGAGAGCAACCTGTGTCCAGAGCCATCATCTGAGGGCAGGTGAGTGATACAACGTGCAGTAGTAGCGCCTGAAAACCTGTCCCAGCACAGCTCCCACACACTCTCTGCTTGTGATGGTTATAAATGTACTGTGCATTGGGAGTTTTTCTGTCCCCATTTCTGTCATGCAGAACCCTGTTCTGGAGATGACACATTGCACAGTACATCTGCACGTGTCTGAAAAACAAGGTAAACTTTCTGATCAGTGAAATGGAAGTGGATGATGCGGATGATGCTCTCCTCTCTGCACAAACGGGGAGCCCACTCATGGAGGAAATGTAAATGACAACCTTTAATTTGGGTTGCTTGAAGCAAACTACCTAAAGACCTGATTTTTTTCAGAGTAGCTTCTATTGTATAATTCATTTTCAGTGTAACTTCCAGTGCTCAAGACTTCTGCAAATCAGTCCATTGAGGTAATGCAGCTTAGGACACTGGAGCATAGCAAGCTGACTTTGGTCCTGACGGAAGGCTGGCTGCCTAAGCAGAGTGCTCTGAAAAGCCTTTCCTCTGGACAACATAACCTATGCTTCCTGGGCAAGAATGAACTGTCCCAATGGAAATTTTCCAGGGAAAAAATTCAGCCTGGCACAAAACCCGTGCACTGGCAATTTCAGCTCTAAAAAGGAGTGCATGGGAAGTTCAAAACTGCTGAAAACAGTCTGCCAAGAGAACCAGTAGAGAAGTATTTTTTATATTCCTATGTCTGCAGAGTGACAACTGCTTTTACAGTTATATTTCCCATAAACCCTCTTAGCGAAACAGGGTCTTGTGGTGGTCTTACCCCTCTTGTTTCTCAACTGGGTGGACATTTAATGGTGCAACCCAAAAGGCCTTAGGTACCAGGCTTCTGGTGAGAAGTCACACACTCCATCTGAGGTGCAGCACTCTGGTTTCCTGCTGTCTTCTCCAAATTAGGGAAGGGTTTGAATCACGCCCACTCCCTCTTCATCTCCCAGGCATACCAAAAGCTGCCCCACCATGTGAGGTGGTACTAGCAGATGGTTTGGGATGAATCGTCCCCCATCCACATCCAGATTTCTGTGTGCCCTGGTACCTCCTGATTTCAGGGGTCTGCTCTGCTGGGCACTTCACTTCCACATACAGCAAATGACAGCCTGTGTCATCACAGATTTTAGCCTAATAAGCAAAATATATCTTAGAGGGGAAGAAAGTATTACCAGCAGTTTAGAGATAGGGAAGAAAGGCACAGCAAGATGATGTGATTTCCTTAGGGTCACCAGAAGTCCAGACACGCAGAGAAGAGACTTGTTCATGGGGACTCAGTGGAAGGTATTAACCAAATGTCCTCACCGTGGACAGTAAAAGCAGCGGTAAGAGCACTCAGGAAATAAACCCAGAAAGTGCTACATCTGGATTCAATTCTCCATCATTTTTTACCTCTTTTGAAGAAGCAATAGAATGCATTGACAATATCCCAGAAGTAGACAAAAAAAGCTTCCAAATGCCACAAATGTGACTGTGGTGCAGAGTATGGTGGCTTTAGCAGGCTGGCCAGCACAGTGGTCACCCACCACTTCCTTTGGCCTCATTGGACACCTGCCTGTGCTATGGATCCCTGGGCTTTGGCCAGCTGGGAAGAAGAAACCCATTTCTGCTTCAGGTCTTTTGAAATGAGTGGCCCTCCCGGCGTAAATTTGGCAAATCCAAACTTTCATCTCATTTGAGATGAAAGAACACAACAGCATTTTTTTTTCCTTTGACATACAACAGTAATCTGTGGAAAAGAAATTCTGATTTCACGCCATCCCTACACCGAAAGATCCCATAGCACCTCAGCTCCCAGTGCCCGCAGAGCAGTCACTGGGTACTCCTACCATAGGCTTTACACACAACACAGAAACCCCACTTGCTTTTGGACATTTTATAAACAGCACAAGGGCTCAGCTACTGAGAGGTACTGGAGAAACTGACGCATGTTACGGCCATGCTGCTGCAGAAGGAATTTGCTGATATGGGCCAGCACCCTGCCTACTCCTCTGGCAAACCGCTGAAGAAGTAGGAAGGATTTGGAAGCAACAAGTCCTGCCTTTGCAAAGTAAACAGTTCACAGAAGAGCCCCTGAAGGGAAGTTACAGGGGTATGACTCACTCCTGGTATAAAATCACAAACATTTTGTTACGGGATAGTATAAGAGGTGAGAGCTGGGTGCTGTTTCCTTCTGCAATCCTAAACTCCTTGCTATCACAGGCAACACCTTCCTCCCCTAGCTCCACCCTTGTAGGTTCTCTGGCACTCATCTTTCCTACTGGAAGGCTTTGGGTCACCTCAAGCCCTTCAAACACTTCCAACCTGAAAAAAAAGGTCTGTCTGGTAGATGCCCTGTCCTCCATGTACAAGGCTTTTGCTCATAGTGGTCCTTTCCCTCCCTCATCTTAACTCTCCTGCAATGCTGACAGTTCACTGCAACCTCTCCTCAAACAGTGCCACAAAACTTTCATCACAAGCCTTGCCAGGGGCATTCCCACAGCACCAGATACCAGAAACGCAGGTTTCAGTTAAAGGGTTTGCTCCTTTCCTGAGAGGTTTTGGAGGAAAATTGAAAAAGTAAAACTGCAACAGCAGCGTGGATCTCCTCTTTCTTTCAATATTTGCTTTTCAGGAGAAGGGATAGTAACTCAGAACTTACTTCCTATGTATTGCCAGTACTTACAGCCCTCACTGGATGGGTATAGTCACACAGCTTAATAAGCAGTGATGTGAACAAAGCTTATTTCTTCTATGAACCTGGATTTTGTGCCTGAATTATTTAGTCTTGAAAGTAGATACAGCTCTGAGAAGACAACCAAGGACTTGGAGCTTACACTGTCCTGTACGGTGGGGTTCAACTCTTCCCTCATCTCTGTCTTGTACTAATCAGCCCATCCGTGTCAAAACTATAGTAATATGAGATGATTCCCCTTTCCTATTTAGCTGATACTAGTTGTGCAAAATAGGTGGAGGGGTACAGAGGACACACAGATGCATGCAGAGAAACAGTCTGGTCTCAGATTCTTCCTAACCATTAACTTCAAGAAGCTTTTTCACATAACTGGTGTTGAACTCTTTCCTGAAATTTTGACACTTTAATAATCTTTTTATTCTCAGCATACACATGCCTTTTGATCTTTACATGGGAAAGATGGCAGTTTGTGGTAGCTTAGTCTTCACGTAGGCCACAAAGAAACACATCACAAGATCAAATATTTGATGGTCTAGAACTACATTTGCCAAAAATCTATTATTCAGCCACATGCACCAGGACAACCATAGAATGATAGAATTGTCGAGGTTGGAAGGGACCTTTAAGATCATCAAGCCTAACCATTAATGTAGCACTGCCAAAACCACCACTAAACCATATCACCTAAGCACCATGTCTACCAGTCTTTTAAATACCTCCAGGGATGATGACTCAACGACTTCCCTGGGCAGCCTGTTCCAATGTTTGATAACCCTTTCTGTGAAGAAATTTTTCCTAATACCCAATCTAAACCTCCCCTGGTGCAACTTGACACCATTTCCTCTTGTCCTGTCACCTGTTACTTGGGAGAAGAGACTGACCCCCCACCTTTCTACAACCTCCTTTTGGGTTGTTGTAGAGAGCCATAAGATTTTCCCCAAGCCTCCTTTTCTCCAGGCTAAACAACCTCAGTTCTCTCAGCTGCTCCTCATAAGACTTGTTCTCTAGACCTCTCACCAGCTTAATCGCCCTTCTCTGGACATGGTCCAGAACCTCAATGTCTTTCTTGTAGTGAGGGGCCCAAAACTGAACACAGTAGTCAAAGTGTGGCATCACCAGTGCTGAGTACAGCAGGACAAACACGTCCCTAGTCCTGCTCTCCACACTATTCCTAATACAGGCCAGGATGCTCTTGGCCGCCTTGGCCACATGGGCACACTACTGGCTCACGTTCAGCCGGCTGTCGACCAATACCTCCAGGTCCCTTTCTGCCAGGCAGCTTTCCAACCACTCTTCCCCAAGCCTGTAGTGCTGTATGGGGTTGTTGTGACTCAACGGCAGGACTTGGCACTTGGCCTTGTTGAAGCTCATGCAATCAGCCTCGGCCCATTGATCCAGCCTATCCAGATCCCTCTGAAGAGCCCTCCTACCCTCAAGCAGATCAACACACCTGCCCAAGTTGGTGTTGTCTGCAAACTTACCGAGGATGCACTCTATCCCCTCTTCCAGGTCGCTAATATAGTTATTAAACAGAACCAGCCCCAATACCGAGCCCTGGGGAACACCACTAGTGACTGGCCGCCAGCTGAATTTAACTCCATTCACCACAACTCTTTGGGCCTGGCCATCCAGCCAGTTTTTCATCCAGCTAAGCATATGCCCATCCAAATCACGAGCAGCCAGTTTCTCCACAAGAATGCTCTGGGAAATGGTGCCAAAGGTTTTACAAAAGTGCAGGTAAACAACATCTACAGCCTTTCCCTCATCCACCAAGTGGGTGACCTTATCATAGAAGGAGCTCAGGTTTGTCAAGCAGGACCTTGCTTTCATAAACCCATGAAACTTTTCTGTTCTGTTTTTCAGTATGGCATTTTCTTTTGCTGTTCAGGCAAAACTGTATGGTAGACCAAAGTGAAAATAACCATCATCATAAATTATGTCATAGTAACATCTCAAGACAACAGCACACAAAAGATATGAAATCTTTACAATATTTAGGAACGCATGCACAGGATAACCTATCAGTGGGAGCAGGAAATTACCTGTCTATTTTTAAATATAATACTCCGTGAAGCCTGCATTATGGTCTGAAGACTGATGAACATTAATGGCAACATTCACATCAATTTCAGAATTAATTCCTTTTGTTGCTCTGTGTCTGTAACAAAAACTCTGCAAGGATTTGTCTCCCCACCCCTCTGGAGAAGCTCTGTGTGTCTGAGAAGACTTGAAATAACCTGTAGTCACTCTGCTCCAGCCCTGGCTCTCACAATCATATTTATATTCTCCCGTACTTATATTCCCTTTGTATTCACACATTAATGCGTCCTATTTACCTTAACGTCTCTTTCCTGTGCCATGGAGCTGCTCTGTGCTATCCTCCTTTGTCCCAGAGCCACTGGAAGAACTACTCGGTTTACTGATGAACACACCAGAGATGGATCCAGAGAAACCAGCTAACAGCCAGCTTCACTTTCCTCTCACTGCAGATAATTTTCTAGACAAGAATCTAAGCCAGAAATTAGACAGGGGCAAAGAACTGAAATGCATTTGAGAAGAGCTTTTCCTGTCACCGGATGAAGAACAGATCTTGTTAATCTCTCACCTGGTGGACCTCAGTGTTGTACATGGGATGCTGCGATATTGCCTGGCAGTAGTAGCAGGTACTCAGGAGACCACAGTAAAAAGGCTTACATCCTCTCTGGAAGGACCCAACCAGTGTTCAGGGATAAGAAACCTTGCTTTGATTCTCATTTGGGGTGATCGACAAAGGATGTGCTTAGATGAAGCTGCTGCAGAAGTCAACAGAGGTACAAGCCATTAGATGAGCCTTGAAAGAAACTCAGTCCTGCTTATCCTCTCTTGGATGAAATCTCTGCCTCCAAGATTGGCCAATAGCTGCATAAGATCAGCAGAGACAAAAAAAACTCACTTTGACAAAGCACTGAAAAAAGACCACCCTAGGGAGCATACCTACAGCAGAATTTGATCCAAATCACTATGGATTTTGTCTATTATGGACACAAAAATGCTACCAGGTGCCACAGGCTTTCAAGAATTTCAGGCTCCAACCATAGTGAGGACATCCAAACCCTGCTGGGCTGGAGCTAGCCCTCAGACCTCAACCCTGACACACAGCTAGGCTACTGAGAAGAAAAGGGAGGATATCGTGGAATCAGAACATATGTACGCATATATTGCAGGCTGGCTTATACAAACACTTATCATCAGTATAAGTGAAACGATTTGTTTTCATTGTTGATGAAAAGATATAAGGTAATATTTTCCTGGCTGTCAAGATGCTTATATGTACGCTTTTTACATTTTTGTTTATGTGCTGAAATTCAGATGGTTGCACAACAGCCTTGGCTTTGAAAACACAAACCCAATTATATACTAATATTATTTGGCGGGGAAATTCATATAAACAGTTTATATTTAACTGTTTATAGTAACTCTTCCGTAAGTGGGGGAAACCGAGGACATAAATCCAATGCAGTAACATCTCCTGCTTAATCATCTGGCCTTTTAATATGTGGGGGCTGAAGACATCATCCTGCCCTTAGCAAGGATCATCCTAAGCTAAGCTTTGTGTTGACACTTTATTTGGATAACTTTAACATGAGCAGGGATTTAAGTATATCTCTAAGGACAAAGACAACTAATTTTTTATTATTAACTATTAAATAATTGAGTAATTGTGACTGTTAATTAGATGAGCAAGGAAATGCAATAAAAATATGGTTTAGATTTCTTTGATGTTATTTCCTGGAATCTTATTTGAGTCCCACAGCGCTCCATGCATTCCAAAACACAGGAAAAAGGAGCTGTCCTGTCTCTGCCCCAATGAACTGGGACAGATGCTATTGCCATAAGATCAGAACTGAGACCCAGGAGACATTTCTTCAAAGAGTGCTCAGAAAACTACTGTTCCATTACTGGAATTCCCCTGCATACTTCATCTTAGGTATGCCTGTTGGATAAGCAGGTAGTTGAGGTCTCAGTCAGGTCTACCTGCTCATTTGGCATTGGTGGGACAGTCCCTGATGTGCTTGGAGTGAGCCTGCTTTGTGGACAGTCTTTCCCTTGCATAGCACACGTGAAGCCACCTGGTTACTCTACCACTAGTTGTTTATTAACGAACTATGAGTGAAAGGGCCTGAGGACTGCATAAACATGAACTCCTGGCCCCAAATTGCTCATGAGCTGAACTGCTGTAAGTAGAGAATAGTGGAATTCTCATTTCAGTTTGTAGGGAAACAAAGCACAAAGTAGTTAAGTGATTAGCATGAGGTCAGATAAGCCTGGGAGAGATCTAGGATTAGAATAATAAAATTGTTATGGCTGCAAAAGACCTTTAAGATCATCAAGTCCAACTGTTATCTAACTCTACCGGGCGCACTTCTAAACCATGCCCCTGAGCACCATATCTAGATGCCTTTTAAATACATCCAAGGATGGTGATTCAACCAGTTCCCTGAGCAGCCTGTTCCAGTCTTTGATAACCCTTTCAGCACAGAAGTTTTTCCTAACGTCTAACCTAAACCTCCCCTGGCACAATTTGACGCCATTTCCTCTTGTCCTATTGGTTGTATCTTGTGAGAAGAGACCAACGCCCACCTCTCTACAGCCTCCTTTCAGGTAGTTGTAGAGAGCAACAAGGTCTCTCCTAAGCTTCCTTTTCTTCAGACTAAATAACCCCAAGTCCCTCAGCCACTCCTCATAAGACTTATTCTCAAGACCCTTCACTAGTTTCGTTGCCCTTCTCTGGACATGCTCCAGCACCTCAATGTCCTCCTTATATTGTGGCACCCAAAAGTGAACACAGTAATCGAAGTGTGGCATCACCAGTGCCGAGTTCAGTGGGACAATCACTTCTCTAGCCTTATTAGCTACACTATTCCTGACACAAGCCAGCATGCCATTGGCCGCCTTGGCACACTGCTGGCTCATGTTTAACCAGCTGTCAATCAACACTCCCATGTCCTTTTCTGCCAGGCAGCTTTTCCGCAACTCCTCCCCAAGCCTGTAGCACTGCATGGGGTTGTTGTGACCCAAGTGCGGGACTTGGCACTTGGCCTTGTTGAAGCTCATACTATTGACCTCATGCCACTGATTCAGCCTATCCGTGTCCCTCTGAAGAGCCCTCCTACCCTCAAGCAGATCAACACTCCCACCTAACTTCATGTAATCTGCAAACTTACTGAGGGTGCTCTCAATCCCCTCGTTGAGATCACTAATAAAAATATTAAACAGGAGTTGCCCCAACACTGAGCCCAGTGGAACACTGGTAGTGACCAGCTGCCAACTGTATTTAACTCCATTCACCACCACTCTCTGGGCCCAGCCATCCAGCCAGTGTTTGATCCAGCAGAGTGTACGCCTGTCCAAGCTCTGGGTAGCCATTTTTTTTCATGAGAATGCTGTGGGGACTACTTCTGCCTTAATTCCTGAACCAGGACTTTAACAATATGATGATGGCTTTTCACCCTCTGTCCACCTTACCCTCAAATATCTGGATAACATGATTCTTTATCTTGCTTGTTTGGAGATGGAGGGAAATATGGGTACATGCAAAGAACATGGATGTGCAATTTTCAGGTGTGGACAGGAAAATGCAGAAGCTGTGATCCCTGCAGCACCCTGCATCTAGCCTACACATAAATCCCTTTTGGATAATACCAAGAAACAAAGGTCACATCTTCCACAGAGCATGACTTTCCTGCCAGCCACTGCGGCACTCTAAACTGTCAGAGTGGGACTTTCAAGCTGCTTTGAGAAGACACAAGTCCCTTGGTGATAAAGACATTCAGATGATTTGTCCCTTCAAAGCAGTGCTTGGGTCTCCTTTTCATCTGTGTTACCATTATGTTCCTTTGTGCACAGACTGTTGGGGCTGCGTGATTTGAATAAGAAGTCAGTTTCCCAGATTTTCCTCCTACTTAAGTATATATCCGGGTCTGTTTCCACTTGACTGAACTATGTGAGCAAAGCACATAAACAGGGGATTCTGTAAGTCTACCTCATACTTTTTCCTAGGAAAATAATTTAAAGCAGACAATCATTTCTTCTGAATGCCTGTGGCTGTTCTACACTGGCAACAAAAATGCCCACAGATGAGGAAAAGGAGATGTGCCTTCTCGGGGCTTTCCTCTTCACAGGGGTTATGGTGGTGACTGTGTGCCCTTTCCAGAGCAGAGGTGATAGCAAAAGAGGGTTGCTGCTGTCTTTTTACTGCAGGCAGAGCTAGCTGCTGTCTCTTCACTTGGCCAAAATTTTCTTCTATTAAGATCCTGAAAATATTTACTGGATGAAGCCCACTGGAGAAACTGGTACCCAGAAGGCAGGTGCTCCTCTGCCCCAGGACTGCCAGGGAGCAATGCAATATTATGCTGAGTGCTGTCCAGACTGGGCCACCCTGGGCACAAACCCAAGCAGTGCTTGGGGCACCCTCCAGTTTCGAGACTGGCTCAGGCAGATTCTCCCTCCTGGCACTGCACAAAAAGAGTTTCAGGGGTCCACTTTGGGATTTTGACACCTTATTGCTATTTAATTAATGCTTCAGGACCAGAGTCCTGTTTTGCCTCCCTTCCTTCACCATTAACAGAGTGGCACAAAGAAAACATTTTAAAAGACCGTACTTTCATGTTGTCATCTCACATTGAAAGTTTAAGAAATATCAGAATGTAAACCACCATGGAAATGCTAATTATAATCCTAGCTATTCGTGTGCACCAAGATATGCCATGGTGCATTCTCACAGCACCAAGGTCTCATTTTCTGCACAGCAAATACATCCATTAGGGGTGGATCTGATCTTGTAAGAAAGGAAGAGCTAGTCTGTCTAAGCTCTGTCGTATTTGCTACAGAAATTGGGGCAAGCATAGGGCACAGTACAGAGGACTGCAAGCTGACAGACAGTAGCCTTACACATAGATGACTTAAGGATGATTTGATCATTTTACTTTTGTCCCTCCTTCTACCAACAGCATATTTGTGTGGCATTAGGCAAATGACAAAACCCAAACCCTTTAAAAGTGGCTGCTAATTGTACATTCCTCATTCTCTGACTTGAGATGCTGGACTCTGATTTTTAAGAGCTACAAGGACCCATAGCTGCAGGCTAGATGAAAAGGTCATTTTGCACTCTAACAACAACAAAATAATATCAAGGAACATCATCATCCTTACCCTGAAGAAGGCAAGATCCTGAAACATACAAACATAGAGTGAGAATATGATCAGTGAATAAAAGCTTGCCCTGATTTCTGTACACAGGGAACCAAGCCAAAGCTGCAGAAGTGGCTCTAAGGTTGCATTTCCTGCTTTGTGAATGATCGACCAACCAATCTTTACAGTAATTTAACAACACATGTGCACCTGAGGTATTTAATAGAGATTTCTGCTTCGCTTTTGATGTATGGACAGTGGCCACTGCTAACGTTAATTTTCAGTTCTTTTACAGCATAGCTAGTATTAATATTAATTTGACATATTTTACAAAGACGCTTATTGTGCACAAAGACCTGCTTACTCGGCGTTTATAATCAAGAGAAGAATCAATTCTCAGATTTATCTCCCATACTGATGAGGAAAGATATTTTCTTTTCTGGAGGAAACGGATAGGTTACAATCTAATTATCACGTCCAAGAATTTCTCTCTATGCATACTTCTGTTTGACCACACATCTGTTATCCGCTGTGAACTACTGTGAGTCTACTAAAGAATGCTGTTTCACCAGCATCCTAGTTCCACGTGCTGTCCAGTGCTCCCAGCCATTGGGTTTTGACTATTTGCAGGTCTGCACTATTAGTTGTGTTTAAGAAGGTCTCATTCTAAAACAATCATAATTGTGCTCTTTCTCTTTAGCTCTAAATACACACATTAAGTCATATACAAAATAAAGACCAAGTCTTAGAGCCTACCTCCTGCTAAACTCCTGATATTCAGGCATCTAAAATTAGACTAAAATTTAAGTCAAAATGCTTAACCTCCCCACAAACCCCACAACCCAATGCCACACCAAACAAATCACTACCCCTACCCCTGCCATGGCTTCTCTTCAATTTTCAGAAGAGCTGATGTCCCACCATCAGGTGGACGTCTGTGATCACAACCCCCGAGAAATCAGGCTCAAAGGATCTCAGATGTTCAGAAAAATAAGCTACTCAAAGAAACAGACCCACAAGCTCTCAATATCACATTAAGATATTGGCTCATAGAGGTTCCTCATTCAGCATTGCTCTTTGCAAGCAGGCGATGGTGTGGAGGTTCGAGCCAGGAGTTACTCATGTAAGTAACCAGCCTTGTCTATACAGGGCGTTGCACAAGCACCACTGTTGTAGTATCGGAATCCCAGATAACTGATGGAGGACTTTCAAGGTTGTTATCCCAATTTTGTAGGAAGCAAGGGAGGCCCAGTAGGGCGTAAATAATTTGTCTAAGCTTACAAAGTGGTTTTGCTACATGTTTTTCTGACTCCCAGAGTGGTACTAAGACAGAGAACAGCTCCATGTAGCATACTTTGACCAACAGCAGCTTCATGAGATTCATTCCATCACCTTTCACACACCTTTCTGCTAAGCAGATGCTGTGACGCACAGTAGCTGAGGAAACGTGCCTGTTCCTCCCACATCAAATGCAAAGCCACATAATTTGTTTAGCTTTTCTGCTGTAATCTTACCTCCTGCGGGTGCTTCTCTGGTACTGAGCAGCAGTATACACATGTGTGTATATATATAGTAATATATAGCCTTACCCACCCAGCAGGCCCTAGAAGTGCTTAAAAAGGGGCATGATTGTTCCTCAGGTTTTTTTGACCAGCCTTGTATTTTACAAGTAACCTGCCAGAGTTCAAGAACCTATTTTCCTCATCTGACTTAAGTTTTTGAAGAATGCCTTGTGGGTGCAAATACTACCTTTGCCTGGCCATTCAGCCAGCTGCTTCCTTCAGCTCCTCCTTGGATGTGGATGGGTGGTGTGTGCTGGCTCAGAGGCTCCAACATGGGGTATAAACCCATTCTTCCTGCAAACGTTAACCCTCATGCTGCATCTTTTATCACTGTTTTCCTGACAAACTTCCTCATTCTTATGCAGTTTCCCTTTTTGAAGCTGGCTGCATTTATGAGCGTGGAGGGTTTTTTTCTTTCATCTTTTATAGCTCCTGCAGGGCTGCTGAGAGTGCAAGTCAATCGCTGGTACAGAGCGATTACAGCCTTCAGGATGACGTCTGATACACAGAGAAAAAGGAAGGGACTCCGCTGCCTCTTGCAGGCTTCCTTGCCAGCTTTTCCAGGAATTAGCTGCCACTAATTGCATTTCAAAATTTCTTATGTACATCATGCCTTGATGTGACACTTGCCCAATCTGTGGGTGTGGGGAAAAGGGAGAGATGGAAGACTTCCACCACCTCTCCCTTTTCCCCACACTCCTGCATTTCCTGCCCTTGCAGCCTCCGTGACTTCTCTTGGTGTATCACATATGATGTTATTATCCTGGTGGGCACTCGTTAACACAGACATATAGTACACATAACTATACTTTTCTTATCTGGGCCTGAAATTTTAATCTATAGGATTCTGTGGTATTGCTGAAATTGCCAGCTCGTTCACTTCGTTTCACTCTAAATTGACTTCTATACATATTTTAAAGAAATATGAAATACATATTCTTTATTATATAATTTACATATATCTAACTCACTTCTTTCTCAGCAGATCTCACTCTCTCTCCTCTCTATTTTTTGCTGTGGTGTTAACAGAAATACCACTGACTATCTCTGTCCATCAAGTTTCTGATATGCGTAGTATGACCACATCTAGCCTAGAAATGGTTGCACTACTGTTTTGATTTTCTTTTCAGTGCCTCATTTAAGAAGAACTTGGTTGGTCCTGTCTGTTTCTCTTTTCCTGTTTGACTGTTGCCATCCTCCACCCTTTCCTCACGGACACAGAACTTCTGTGGCTTCATCAGTAGTGGTTATGTCATCTTGAAATTTGTGTGCTTTGCTCCCTGGGAATTTTCCCCCACTCTTTAGTTTGAAAGGCTCACTGATGACACCTTTCTGGATTTGAAGTAGCAGCTGCCTGTTTCACTTGTAGTTTAAACAGAGTTTGTCCTTTTGACATAGGCTTCCTCTAGCCAAAAAATACCCCCAGTCCCTGGTCAAGCACAGTCCTTCCTTCTCAAACCATTTGCTCTGCCAGATGTCCAAATTTCACCTCCCTTCTTCCCTAGACCAGGCCTACAGGGATCATAGAATCATAGAATCATAGAATAAGTGAGGTTGGAAGGGACCATTAAGATCATTTCAAAGAATGCTGCCACAGGTGAAGAAACTTGGAAAAAATAAACAAACCACTGATAATTCTTTACATTAGGACAAGCTGGGGTTTTATTTTCTTTTTCCTGAATAAACAAAGACCACAGAAATTTAAAACAACTGAGTGTGGATGTACTAAAACACAAGATGACTATGAATCACAAACACAGTACTGCAGCACCAAAAGGGATAACTTTTGGAGCATGACTGCCAATGACAACAGGGACTGTATTTTTGATCCCTGCAGGTTCTCATCTAGAGTGGAAAAGGTGTGCAAGCCAGGAACAGTTACTCTTGCAGGGAGGCTTTTTGTTTGCAGCTTGCTATTTGCTTGAAAGTTAGCACAGGTGTTCTTTCAGTTGGCTACGTTTCATTTATATCTGAGTTCTTGTTCTGAGAAAAGTTTTACTGCTTAGGGCACACAGAAAAATTAGCAACTTCAGCAAGATACCCTGTGTGGATCCCCTTTCAGATCCTGTTGAGATAGGATTCGTTATGTTCCTCCTTTCACTATCATGTGGCTTCTCTGAAACTACACATGAGAATCAGTGACCACCAAAACTTCACAAATGATCAGCTCCTTTGGCTTATGAAAGTCTATGACCAAAATAGATAACAGCATCAAAACAGCATAATAATTGACAGTGAGACACACGAACAGGACTGAAAGAGAAAAACACACTACACTTCAACCATAGAAAGCTTTCTATGTTTAAAACTCAGGTCTTAAGTTTATTCAGCATGAAAACGCCTCAAGTACTTCTCACCCTGTAATGTAATGACTAAGACTATGATTGCAGGACAACACATAAAAGGGGTGGAATAAAAAAAAAACAACCCGTGAACAAAACTGAAGCTTATTGGAAATCACCTTGTGCTTTTAAGCCTTTTCAGAGCATTTGTTTTATTTTAAAAAGGCTGCTGGCTTTGAAACAAAATCAAGTGAACATGACCAAATTCACTGTTCCACCTTGCCTTTTATGGCTCAAATCCACCAAATACAAATTACCAATGTTAAAAGTTTAAATGTACTTAGATAAGATTTTAATTAGTTTTAGGCATGGGCTATTTGAAACAGTAGCAATGCATTATCCTAAAATGTCACTTTGGTTAGTAACAAAGGTATCCTCAAGGAAATGTGGCAGATCCAGATGAAACAATAATGGTTTTATCCATCCCTACAACTGACATTCCCACAGGCCAAGAGCTGGTTTCTGAATCAGCAAGAAACTTGCCCCAGGAAGCATCCATGTCCTGTACGTGGCTCAAAGCGTTCTTCCCAGTACTGCTGGCCACAGACAGAGAGAGAATACTTGACTAGGGACCATCAGCCGGAGGGTGTGAAAAATCCTTTTTCTAGCTGGTGAGACAACTCTTTTCAAGACAAAAGATTTAGATTTTAAAAAAACCCTGTGCTTTTAACACGTAGGACCAGGTCCTCACTCAACAGTCTCAGCAGAGCTAAAATAACTTAGGCTGACATCTGCTTAATATAGAAAGATTTCAGGTGAATGTAGGGAAAAGTTCTCCCCTGCTGTTGAAGATTGCTGAGGGATATACTGGTTATGTCTCTGCACCTCATTGCAGACATGTATATTTCTGCCCCATTTCCAGCCCAGCGTTATCTCTGGCCTCCCTTGCAAGGCAGGGTGACATGTGTTGTTCAGCTGGAGACCTGCATGGAGCAAATACGTGACGCTCGCATAGGCATGCCCTCAGTGACCTATCGAGCAGAGCGAATGTGCCTGGGAGACAGATGCATTTCTCTCACTGTCATCATACTTTCATCAAGCGCTCTCACACCCTACCTAGTGTGCTGGAGTCCTCCTAAGTTTCCAGCTTGCTTTTCTCATTGGGACCATCTGATGCTGGACCAGAAACCAGGAAGCCTTTCTGTGTGTGACTTAGGGTACCCTAGGACAGAAGGAAGAGATGCAGGGAAAGAGAGCAGCAGGAATAGCTTGTAGGAGAGAACAGGTAGCAGACTGGGGCATATCTTCAGGGTGGGAATAGGGAAGAGACTTTTTTCCCCCCATAAAAGAAGAAAAAGCTTAGGCAGTTGCAACAGGCTTTTTAAGGACTTTCCTAAGGACACTCAGCGCATTAGTATGCCAGACTTTAGAAGGGTTAAAAAAAGTGCATACTTTCCACAGAGGTTAGTAGTCTTCTACAGCTGTGGCATATTATACAACAAAGACACCAGAAATAATTGTGTAATTCAAAAATGTACCAGCAGCCCATATTTGGACTTCTTGATTGCCTAAAGAAGTCTAAACTTAGTTACTTCTTGGTGGAGGCACTATGGTAGGCCTTAGAGGGTCCTTATGGTAGCAGGGTGGGCTTCAGGGGTGGCTTCTGTGAGAAGAGATCAGCGGCTGTCCTCAGGCTGGACAGATCTCCAAAACAGACCCACCACTGGCCAAAGCTGAACCCATCAGTGGTGCTGGTGGTGCCTCTGTGATAACATATTTAAGAAAGGGTAGAAAATGCTGCACAGCAGCTGTGAGAGACAGGACTGACAAAAATGTGAGAGAAAGAGCCCTGAAGACATCAAGGTCAGTGAAGAAGGAGAAAGGTGTTCCAGGTGCCAGAGGAGAGATTCCCCTGCAGCCCATGGTGAAGACCACGGTGAAGTGCATTGTCCGCCTGCAGCCCATGGAGGACCCTGTGCCAAAGCAGATGGATGTGCCCTGAAGAAAGCTGCAGCCCATGGAGAGTTGATGCCAGAGCAAGTTCCTGGCAGGACTTGCAGCCTGTGGAGAGGAGCCCACATAGAACCAGGTTTTCTGGTAGGAGCTGTAGCCTGTGGGGGACCCACACTGCAGCAGTCTGTTCCTGAAGGACTATACCCTGTGGAAAGGACCAATGCTGGAGCAGTTCTTGAAGAGCTGCAGCCTGTGGGAAGTACCCACATTGGAGAAATTCATGAAGCACTGCAGCCCAAAGGAGGGACCCAGTGCTGGAGAAAGGGAACAGCATGAGGAGGAAGCAGGGGCAGGGACAAAGTGTTATGAACTGACAACAACCCCCATTCCCCATCCCCCTGCATGCCTCAGGGAAGATGTAGAAGAGTCAGGAATGAAGTTGAGCCTGGGAAAAAGGGGGGAGGGAGGAAGATTGTTAAATATTGTTTTGATTTCTTACTTTCCTACTCCCTTATTAACCGGCAACAAATTCAATGAACCTTCCCCAGGTCAAGCCTGTTTTGCATGTGACAGTAGCTGGTGAGTGGTCTCCCTGTCCTTATCTTGACCCATGAGCTCTTGCATCTTATTTTCTGCCCATGTTCTGCTGAGAAGGGAGACTGAGAGCACAGCAGGGTGGGCACCTGGCAGACAGACAAGGTTAACCCACCAGAGTCATCAAAACGCACACAAATCCTTGATCAGAACAGCGGTATTTTCCCTCATCTGAACAATGAGATAATTCAAGTCACAGGCAAATCACGGTCTCTCTGTTTGGGTTTTTTTTCATCTATGAGAGACTTCTTTTACACTTCAGGGTATGGAAAGATCACATTAGCAACATCTCAATAGAAGCCCAGAGAAGGGTTGGAATTTTCTGTGTCTGCTCATGCCTGTCTTCATTATTGCACAACAGTCCTGAGTAGTTTGTTATGATTATTTTTAATCTGTGCCAACTATTTCACATACTGCAATAAGGCCATTAGTCATAGAAAGTCACATGGAAATAGACTTCATAAAGTATGCACAATAAAACATGAGGACAATAACTCAATCCTACGCGTAATCATCTGCTTAAATAAGTGAGGCTGAGGACCCCTTCTTGAAATGCTGTTTTTCTCTTGAAGTCCGTATTTGATGGGCTAGCAAGTTGCTGCATTTGGGGAAGTACTCTGAGTACAAACTAAAAAATCTCCAGGATAGTGACAAAGTTCCTCAGCCTATAATTTAATTTCTTTTTTATTTTTTTTTTTAACCATGTAAAATAAGTCATTTGCACAGGGGTTTATAAAACAATGAAAAAGTAGGAACACACAGTACATTTCAGCATTACTTCTGATGTTCTCTCTTTCTCAGGAAATAGACAGTAAGAAAGGGAAAATAAGAATTCTTTCAAATGGAAACACTGCATGTGATGAAGCCAAGAGCTGAATGTGCTTCCTATGCAGTTGCATTACATCTTTGGCAGACTGAAGTCCTTCTCTATTCCGCCATTTCCAGACAATGAGTTTCCAAGAAACAGCAGCTATTCCTACTATTAGCCAAAATTTGTTACTGAGGTTTGTTGTAAGTCACCACCTAAGAAATATTTAGAAACAAAACAATGTTTTCTATTCGCTTAGCAATAGAAGGAAATTTATGAGGTGAAACTCCCTGCAGGTGGTTGGAAGGCTATGCTTCACACTGCAGTCACTGCCAGACTCAGAGAAAAAATTCCTTTGTCTTCTGAAACGTGGTCATCTAGCAAACCAGAAGTGCATGAGTAAAGCAGACCACTGAGCACCAGAGCATCTCATACCAGCAAAAGAGCCAGCACACCTCCTGCAGTCTCTTGTCACCCATATCAGATACTTACAGAAAGGCAAAAAAACCCCAGATGCGGAATTCAGCTTGCACCAGGGAGAAAACAAAAACTTCCTGACCTCAGTAGATGACAAGCAGAATCCCAGAGAAGTAACAGAATATTAATATTACCAAAGATTAACAGCTGTCAAATAGTCTCCATCCCTTTCTTACCACAACTAACACTACTGGTAATCCAAGGATTTGTACAATTATAATTTCCACCCCTTATTCTAAGATAACCCTTGGATAACCTCCTCCTTTAACTCCATATAGAAGCAATCCCACAAGTCACCCAGAAAGCTGCACAGCTCTTCAGAATGGTTACAAAGCTTTTGGCAGTTTTCAACTTAATCTACTAATAATTGATTAGTCTTGGACTCAGACATAACCATAAATTGAAGTAGTCTCCTTCTTTATATGTTTATAGAGAAACTTGGCATATTCTGTAAACCTACAATCAGCTAGGCTAAACAACAAACTCTCCACTCTTCTTTTCCTAGGAATGAATCTCTGAAGGCTGACCTGGCCATCTTAGGAGTCCTTTTGCTCCTCTCCACTGTATTTATTTATTTTTCTTTTAAACATCAGGGATCAAAACTGGACCAAATACTCCAAAGGCGGTCTTAAAAACAGTTCGTACCATTACACTACTGCTTCTTTGTCTAAGAATTTGAAGTCTGATGTATTCCACAGCCTTACAAGGCTTTCTTACAGCTGAGTCACATTGACAATCCATCCTTCTCTCTCCTACGCCAGTGTCTCTCAGGAATGACTTCCCAGGCTATTGCAAAAGTTCTTGCTCCTTTTCTCTTAAAAGGCAACTGTGCGCTTCATGCTACTGCTTTCAATCCTCAGTTCAAAAGGTCATCTAATAATTTTCCTGTGAGAAAAAATAGTCCTCCACAGTAATGATATTAACCCCAGCTATATTACCTGCAAACTTCATGGCCAAATATCTATATAAGCAAAGAATATATCAAAGTAGGGTCAGTCCTAGCTTCAATACTCCTAGCACCTCTCTTTAGCTTAGTCCATCTTTATCTTGTAATTCCCATTATAATTTCCACCATGAAAGAGAAGGTCCTTATGGGGTTATGGATCAGCGTTTTACTTGACTCTTGATTATGTCCATGGCATATATACGCACACGCGTGTGTGTATGTATATATATACATACACACACACACGAGTATAGCATCTCCACTTCCTCCACAGCTTCCTTCCTTCCCCTGTTTATGAGGCTGAAAAATATTCTCTCCACTACTTATTCTCTTGCCATGTTTCATTTCAACTTGTTATTCATGAGTAGGCTCCAGGACATGAGCTCCTTAGATATTCGTGCTATCTTTGCATTTCATGTAGTTTCTAGATATACCCTTGCTTGGGGTGTTTGCTCAGCTGGGTAGATCCATTATTGTTCTTCATGGTAATTTCTTACTTCATGGAAATGAAGACTCAAGATTCATGTTTTTGGCTGAAATCCTTATGCCCCGTCTCCACAGTCAGATACTACCACTTCAGTTTCAAGGTCAGCAAGATCTTTCTGTATGCCGACCTAACCAACCTCTTCACCTGCTATCTACATGTAATGGCCAGCATCCAGAGTCTTTCCAGAATTTCCATGGGCAGTAGATCTATGTTAAACTAAATCTGTTATGATTAGACCAAGGCAATATTAACCTCACCATGGCTATTCCCAGCAAGCCATCTCTCTCACTAACACAAACAGCTTTCTCACAAGTGTACAACAGCACCCATCAGTTCTGAATAAGCAGGTCTGATTTCGGTCTCAATGCATCCAAGAGAAACAAAGAGGTTCACATTCTACAGTCCAAAGGCATATCTGGATGCAAAAGCAGTTTGGGGTTAGGACTTCATAGATCCTTGCTGAAACTAATCTTTCTGTCAAATCGGGACTCATCTTCACCCTTTTGTTCATGTTTTTCTTGAATTTATGATTCCTCTCCAGCTTAATTCTAAAATAATTGATTAAAAGGTAGCATATAACACAGCAAAGAAACTAGATAATTTTCTAGCCCTAGTATTTTTAGCAAACATGATGATAAACCACAAAGCAGTCACTTCTACCGATGAAGCACTTTTCTCGTATACATTGCTCAGGTTGGTACAGCACTAGCACCAAACTAGCATTACAGCCTCCTGCTTCCAGAACAGTCTGAACAAAATTAGCCTGTGCTATGTCCAAAACTACTTCCCATGCACAGGCTGCCTAACACAGCTGCTCTGCACCTTGCCAAATAACAAATCCCTTTTTCAAGATAAGCAGCTTCTTATCTTCAATGCTTTAAACATTATCTCAAGCCTCCAGCAACAATGCTGCTGCTACAAGTTGGAAACATACCTGGCAGGTTATGGGGAAAGACAGAACAAGACAGGAGCACCCACCTGAGCCAACAGAAGCGGTGGCCCGGGGGAAGAGTTTTCAGCCTGGCAGCTCGATGATCAGCAGGGCAGCATTTCATGAGGCAGCAGTGAGAAGCAGTGCTCCAGCTCCTGGCTGTGAGTGCCCTCACGGCCCCACATAGCTCACATTGAGCTTCTCCATGCTCGGTGGTCCTGCGAAACAGGCTCGAACTGCTTCTACTGCAGTCGGTGTTCATGCTACCCAGCTCTCACTGCCTCATCTTAAAGACCAAACCAATGAACCACTTTTTATTTACAAATTCAGGAAGTTTAGCTGCATTTTTTTTCCACTTGCATCCTAGATCTCAGTGAGGAGCTTAGGCTGATCTGCCCAGTCTCTGTGTGGCTGTGATATGCTGTCTTGCACAACCCTCTCCGTTGGCATTGCAGTCCAGGGCTCATAGCAACACCCTTAACAAGGGACACAAGCACTTTAACGACAGGCCAATGCAGATGGTGTCTGCTGGCACATGCTGCCATAGTTTCAGAAGTCGTGGGACTCTCCAGAGTTCAAGTATTAGAAGTGTACAAAAATGTTGCACAGTAACAGTTTGGAGGTCATAAAAACCACATGAGCAGAGTATTAGAAGTACCTCTGTTCTGGGAAAGAAAACCCTGGATGTTTTCTCCTGTCTTGAAGGCTAATGCAAAAAGGAAAAAAACAGTGAAAACAGTGACCGTGTTTTGGAAACGCAGATCTTGGGTGGGAAGATGTAGGTCATGTCCGTGGCGTTCCAATTATGCCCACACAAAGCGAAGAACTTTGGCAGCAGCTTCAAAGGGAAAAAAAAATGCAGGAAGCCAATAGTTTTGAGACTATCTCGTTCTGACTTTGGGAATTTAGAAGGTTGAAGGAAACTTCATGAACTACCCTTCTCAAGTTAGCTCTTTCACAAAGAGGGTCAGAGAGAAACCACAAGGCACCAAGATCTTTCCACCCCATGATGAGCAAGATTTCTGCCCTATTTCCTTCAATCTTGCTGATTTTTCACACCCACCTCTTACACCTCACAACAGATGTGTGGTCCACTGCAGCCCTTTGAAAGGACGTGTCATCCCTGATGACACCCTCAGCCTTTCCATATTGCAGTTGCTCATCTTTGGCAGTCTCCTGCTCTATGCCAGTTGTGTACCCATCAGGACTCAGATCTGTACAGAACTTTTGTTTACTTCACACGCATACTGCATCTCACATAGGGTCCCAACCTCAGCCAGGGCATCCTGGCAGCACTGCAGCTTGAATGCTACTGGTAAAATCCTCCTTAATAATACCTGGGTTTCAGTCACAGAGAGTGAGGCTCAGCAACAGACTTGAAGCCTAGAGTGCTCTCAGAGAAGAATTAATGGACTGTCAGGGTATACCAGACCCCATCAGCTCAGACCTAGAATGATTTTCTCATCTGCTGTATTGCCCATGACTTTCACTGCACCTCTTCCTTGGAAGCAGCTGCTGCCTTACTTTCCTGACTTCTCTTAACTCCTTTCTAGATATTCACACTTGCCATTTCATTTGTCTCCTCCTTTCCATCCCTTCTGATCACCACCTAATGGTTTCCAAAGCACTATGGAAACACAAACTCATTCTTGTATTCCCACCTTCCTCTTTTCAAAGGCCAACTATAACATCTCCAGATTCACTGATCTAACTTTAGATAAATGCTGCCATTCAAGCCAGGATGGTGAATGAAAAACCGAGCACGTGGATGCAGGTAACACAGAGGAGCTAGAAGTGGCCGCATCCCTTTGGAAAGCAAGAATCCTTCTCTAGCAAGCTATGTCCCAAATGCCAGTGCAGCTGGGCTTTGTCACCCCAGGCTGTACTCACAGCATTGATGAGGGGGCAAAAGATCCTTGTTCCCCTGGGAATTCTGTGCAACAACCCAATACTACAGGTTTCTGCTATTATTCAGTCCTAGGAAACCACTCAGGGCAAAGGGTGAGTGAGTCAGCAAGTTTGCCTACAGAAGTGATTCAGGACGACATCACCAACTACATCCCCAAGATCTGCTGCCCTCACAATGTGCTAAGGAAATCTCTTGGCAGAGAACTGGGAAAACACGAAGACAACGTCTCCAATCTTCTGATTCTCTTCCATTTACTTGGCTGACTGCTCCCTCCATCCACATGTGACAGAGACACATGCTCAGTGACAGAGTCAGCTACACTCCCAAAGACAGGAGGAGTGTATTTCTCAGATGGGAGGTTAAATATTACTCTCCTCGGCTTAAGCAACACAAGGACTTGAAGTCATTTTGAATTAGTGATAGATAGATATTGAAAAGAAATAAAGCATCCAAGCACAAGGAATGTAGAACATAAATACTCTACTAGTTGTAGTAAGATGATCATGGCAGGCATCAGACACCCGTCGCTTGGCACCATCAACTTGGCTCAGTCTTTACAACTGTAGTTCTAAATACTAATCCTCTTCACTCATGAATTTGAATCAAGATGGTGTGACCGCTAACCACCAGCCATCTTTGGCAGCAGACTCTTTATGAACCCAGAGTAGATGGATGGACAGACAGAAAGTTAGGCAGAGCAGCCCCATCTCCTCATTTCCCACACCCGGTATTTGCGACTCAAAAGTCCCAGGACAAATCTTAGCTTTCCTTTTTAGACAGCACAAGCAGGTGCTCAGCTGCTCACGAGTTTGGGGCAGGACTGGTCTCCCCAGGGACATTGCCCCCATTCCCCTGCATTTCTGCCTGGGGTTGTAACCAGAGAGCATGATGTGGCCTCTGAATGCGGCAGTACAGAGCTGCTGCCAGGCTCAGCTTAAGAGCCAAGGCACAGATATGAAGAAGCAGCAGAAAGCAGAAGCATGTCTCCCACTTCCCACTGCCAGACCTCCTTCCTTATCACACAAGAAAAAGAATGCCTGCTCTGGAAAGTGGACATTTGGAGAACCGCACACACACACACACTCTGACACAGTTTTACCACCAACAGAAGAACCACCTCCACCCCAACTTCAACAGTTTTCTGTCATCACTTCTCTCATGATGGGACAAAAGCCAGTTGGACACACTTATTCTCTAAAGACTGCTATTTAATAGGGGATCACTATATTTAAGAGAGGACCGTCTGTTGCAGTTCAGATCTGCACTGTAACCTGGTTCCAGCAGCGACCCCAGAGCAAAGCTGCTGGTACTTGCTCTACCCGCAACCGCCAAAGAAAACAGCATTATCAGTGTGTTAAACCACGGTCCACCTTCACATGTGTCAGTAGTGGCCTTCACAAGGGAAAGGCGATGGCACTCAAGTGATGATTTCCATGATTCACAGGTAATAACACAAAAACACTTAAGGTAGGGTTAGTCTCCCCTGTCGTTTGATACCCGATAGCTCCCCAATCTAACTGATCAGCTAAGTTCTCACTAGACAATGGGGAGAGATAAGTATCCAGAGAAAATTGTTTATCTCTGAAACCCATTCATCTAGTTTAGGGTGAGAGAAATAATCCTCTGGAGATGACTGGCTTTCTTCATGGACTGCAGAGGAAGCCTAGAGGTAGCCACTGTCTAAGAGTCTGAAGGAAGGTGTGATGACTTGCACTCCGGGGAGTCTCTGGCAGCATACCAGTCTCTGGTCAAGCGATGCTGCAGCTAAGGAGTAACCTCCATTTTGACAAAGACAACGGCAGAGCCGTTGGAAGCTTTATCAAAGGAGCTCTGCAGATGGCCTTTGGTGCAATATTAAAACTTGACATTTACAAAAATGTCAGCTCCACATGAAAGTGCAATGTCAGCCCACAAGAAAGCTTGTGGGATGAGTGTCAAAAAGCTTGAAAACCACTGGCCTAGTCAAGGGGTCACTGCATGGAACTGGGAAGATTTGCAATTAGTTTCTTACCAATTTCCGGGCCCTTTGGTGGTGATCATGACGTCGGTATATTTCAGAGTAAATTATTAACTCCTGGAACAACTTATTGGGGAAGGTGATGAATGGTCCATCTGGCGCTTTTCCATCCCAGACTTGTATACTCAACAAATACCTGACTAATATAGGCATAAGCTGTGGGTTTTAATACCAAAAGACTCTGCTTTTCATAATTAGCCACCTCTCTGGCTAGGCAACATTTTGTCACACAGGGTTTTTCAAAATCCCCGCTCAAGCTGTTGCAGACTAACCAGCTGATTATACCAAAAGTCACAAGACTCATTCAGATCAATTTTTTAAATACAAATAATGCTGGAAGCCAAAGACCAAGGTACATTGATCTTAACGTTAACTGCAAAGAACAAACCAAATTTTCTAAGACTTATGGATGGATTCCAGCATAGACAATTTGTCTTTACCATTGTCCTTTCTGCAGTCATTGCAAAAAGTTACGAGATACAGCAAACCCAGAAACAAATCGAAAATGGAAACTGAGACACTAAGCATGTAGAAACCTGAAGAGTTATGTAATTATTGTTACTGGCACAGGAGAAACTGAAACAGATTATTTCTATGTCAGTGTCAAATAGAAGAAGCTGCAGGCAGAGTACTCGTTCATACACAGAAAATTGTAAGTGGTACCAGAAGGAAATTTAAGCAAGGTAAGTAAGCAGCAGAAGTACAGTATAATAGTATGGGTAGGCGTCAGGACAGGAAAGAGGATGCCTGATCTTAACATGAGCTCATTCTGAAATCAATACAATTCCACTGAGGAAAATGGTCTGCAGCCCATCTCTGCACAGCAACACTTGACTGAACAATTCTCAAGATGCCTCATGCTGCTAAAAATACTACATTGAAGTGATGACAGGGTAAAAAGAATTAGGAGATTCTTAACGAAATAGCAAGCCATATCAAATACTACAGAGTGGCACCGCTTTCCTGTCTGGCTAGCGAGAGGGTTACCTGGTGGGTGATCTGCACCTCTGTGAGAGGGCATTGCACTGCACAGCTCTGCCTTTACTTCTTTTAGTGCTATACATGGGGAAACCCACTGCTTTGCCTCGAGTCCCATTCATCATTCCCTACGGCAGAGGGTCTGCCTGTCTGAATGCTGCTGCAACAACAGGGCAAACAGCTTTCCTCTCCCAATGAGCTCACATCTGCCTGCAGCTGTAGACCATCCCCAAGCCCTCCCAGAAAGTCAGAAGGAGGAAGGATCCATAATGAATCGGATATTTTAGACTAGAAAGCAATAACATTATTATAAAGATCAAAGACATGAGCATGCTCTCAGCAGCAGGATTCTTATTAAAGTAGACAGAAATAAAAAAAAGAAAAAGGCAACCAGAACAACCAGTTAGTAGAATGACTAAGAGCCTGAATAAAGTGGAACTGTTTACACAGGAAAAGAGGTGGCCAACAGAGACAAAACTATAAATAGTTGAGAGAAAGCAGACTTGGAGCCTGTGTTCTCCTCTCTTGCAAGTGGAAGGGGAGCTGTATAGAAAAAAAAATGACATCATATGCAAAACTGGTAAAAAGAAACGCTCCATCGCGCAGTGCAGAACTGAGCACGGAGCCCCTGATCTCAGAAGCACCATGTAAAGAGCCAGATGTAGAGGGGGAGTGGTGCATTTTGTCTCAGGAGTGTGCTGGGAGGGCCCTATGCCGCGCCCATCTCCTCTGTCCTCCCCCCAGAACTAATGTCCCTTTTCTCCTGGCTTATCTGGTCCTATGGTTCTCTCCTTTTCAGGATAGCTTCCCTCCGCCAGCACCCACTCCTCCACACAAGGCCCCTCTGCTGTCATACTAAAGAGCATTTGGGCTTAGCAGCCCTCAAGAGACAGTTTAAAGGACTGTGAGCCAGGTGGTAAGGCTGTGTTAATAGCTTCCTGCCTCCTCTCATACTGCAGAGTTTATTCCCCATCCTATATGCACATGCCGTCTAAGACGACGACGACTGAAAAGCCAAAAAATGCCAAAGCATGCACGGACATTCATTGCTGACCCCCCAAGCACGGCTCAGCTGCGTGTCTGGAAAGCACTGCAGCCAGCAAGAGCAGCAGTACACAGGAAACCTCTCCCAGTCATTTCATCGCCAAATTGCAAATTTGAAGCTCAAAAAGAATTATTTTTTTCACAGATGTCAGAAGACCCTGAGAAATATGTTATCTGGCTAATAAAAAGCCTCCCATAAATTAAAACAGGAAAAAAAAATCACACACAGTCTTAGCTGCTTTAGCCTGAGTGCACTGACAGCCAGTTTTCACTAACACTTTTGATGCCTAAACCACTTTGGCCATATCTCTGTAAAGAACAGACCTTCCTCAGAGGTATTCCCAAATAGGTTAGTGGCTGTGTCTATACATCATGTTTGTGACCTCCAAAACATGTCTCAACCACATGCCATTCACACACAAGGCTCTAGCTTGCTTAAAATGCCAGGGCAGAATTTAAACATTGATCCCCTGGGAAAACTGGATCCACATTCAAAATTATTGTTGTGGGGCCAGCACAGCCTCACCTATGCTATTAAAGCCCTGGAAATTGCCAGGTGCTTTAACCTTGGAGTTGAGAGGCATTGGCTGCATTGCGGTAATTTGTGATAATCGGTTCAAAGACCATCAGTCACCAAGCTCAGCTTGCAATCAGATAATTTAGTGATGGGCAAGCCTCCAACTTTAGTCCATGTTTTACAACTGGAGCCTTACCCAACTCTTATGACACAGAAACATTATCCCAGACTTCCCCTTATCAAATGCTTAATTTATTACACGGTAGAAGTGTTAAGAGCAATACTGAGAGCAAGAAACCTGCTCTGGAGTCATGGTGATTCATGGCCATACTTGTGGTCTGTGTTGCAGTTTTGGTTGCATGAGGTAGTGGGTGATTAGACATAAAGCTGGAAGTGGGCCTTTCCCACTATCTTTCAGACCTTTGTTTTGGCACTGCTCATTTCATTTTCTGCTCATCTCATCATGCAGCCCAGGTATGCAAGCAGCGCCATGCACAGCCTCACAAGTATTGCAAATATATTATTTTCTTTTCAAAGAGGCTGACCATCTATCTCTGGTATCTCAGGAGACCTTGTCTCCAGGTCACTGCTAGCTTGCATTGCGGCAGTTCCACTTCCCATGGATAAGATGTTTTCATTACTTCTTTCCCTTCTCCACACTCATTTTTCCCACATGATAAAGTATTCGACTGCAATACAAAGAAACAGGAAAAGTGGGACAGGCTACCAAAGGTCAATGCTAGCTATTCTGGCACCCTTTCATTCATACTGGGCTCTTTCACTGCTGCCTCCTGCACTGAGTCACTGCTTGATTTCTTTGGAAATTGTCCAATACAAGTACAGTTTAGGAGCGTATATGTGCACGTGTATCAGCTTATCCCAGCAGTTAGAGGGGATGCGTTCTGTTGGTACAGTGTCTGTTTTCTGTGCTGAAATAGCAACAAAAGTTGAAATAGCAAGAAAAGAGCACCATGCTGTTTCACACAGGCACGCACTTAGGTACAAGGACACGAAGAATACAATGGGGTTTGTGACAAAGGAGAAATTCTTGCAGAAGAGAAGCCAACCAAGTCAGAACTTCCTCACGAAGTGAAATCAGTGCAGAAACAGCACCCTGCCTTTGACAGAAAGAAAGGGATAAGACTGCAGATGCGTTTTTACAAACAATATTTGTTAATGAGAACATTTGCCCTGTGTATGAGCCACAGGCCATTTCAAGACCCTGGTTCTCCTGTGGGCTCACCTGGGAGAGCCCTGGAACCTGCCACAGTGCCTAACTTGCTTCCAACACCTGCTGCACTTGCCTCACCTGGGAAAGCTCTGACAATGGAGATTCACCATGCTTAGCATTGAAAGATATCTCTTGGGTCCAATTTGAATGTTCCTCCACTACAACAACCCATGACATTCTGCCCTATCCACCATGGATCTGGAGAACAATTTATCTTCCTTCCTGCACACACTTACTTGCTTGTGCTTGTTTAGACACTGTTATGATGATTTTACTCAGCCTTCTCTTCTTACACAGGGTAGACCCAGTTAATTTGATCTATGAAAGCATATATTTAAGACCCCCCCGGACGAGCAAGCAAGCTCCTGTTCCACTTCAGAAACTAGAATTGTCAAGCTGAATTCCTAGGGCACGGTCTTTATTTCTAGTGATAACATGAATTGTGACAGTAGCTCAGACACCAGATCTTAGAAGGAAGTTAGTAGCCAAGAAGTTCTTACCTTGAAATTAAACATCTTTGATCTGAACTTAAAGACAGACTAAACACGGAAATCCAGACTCATTCCTCTCTGCAGGGTCTACATTAGGCAGGTGCAAAGGAAGTATGTTGTTGACAAAGACAAAATGAGCCACGAGAAGGAATTAATTTATGCTTCTTGCAACTATTTCCATGTCCTGAATTGGTAACACTGCTCAGGAAAAAAGCAGGTGGGTTGTCTTGTGCAGTTCAAATAAAACAGCTGCTCAGGAGGCAGCCATAGGCAGAGGAAGGTCACAGAGAGATCAGAAAATGCTGTCATTACATTGCCTGTGTATCCCAAAGGTTGCACAGCACATCAGTACTGCACCTCCCAGACAGCTGTCTCCTGACTTGCTCCTGCCCAGCTCCCACACAGCCCTGACCCTCCTCGTCTCCCCATAGCGTGACCCATTGCTCCCCAACAACCTCACTGTCAATGCCAGCTCCCTCTCTGACCCGCAGATACACCAGCTCTTCCACATCAATACACTACCCCCACTGCTGTGCATTTTATCCTACTTGCCTCTAATATGATTTTCCTTTTTTTTTTTTACTTTGAAACTAGCAGCATTGAAAGACCAAGACAACTTCTTGCCTCTTGGTTCTGTAAACAGGAAAATTGCTTGGATGCAAAGGAGAAATGACATGGCAAACCCACAACCCAGACATGGAGACAGAGTCACTTCAGACACAGACACATTCATAGCACTTGGCTGCCAAACAGGAACATGTTCCTGCTAAGGAGACGCAGACAGATCCTCATAATCTGGTTGGCTTTGGATTCATTTTTCCTTTAATTACAAAAGCATACATTCCTGCAGACGACATGGTTTCGCTGCCAAATTCAAACGGGCACTCTAGGGGCAGAGAGAAAACCCTGATCAGCACAGGAGCTGCAGAGGTAATGACCTGATCAGCAAGGAACGCTCCCTGCAGCTCCAAACAGGTGGTGAACTGAGCAGTTGGCAGCTAGTGTAAGTTTGGCAGACTGACAGCAAGCCAAAGACAGCATTTAAATGGAAAGTATTCTCATCTCACATCATTTCCCAGCAAAAGAGGGAAGACCAAGAAAATGTCTAGGAATTGCTAATCAGCTCCTAATACTAGGAATTTGTGTGTGTTTCAGATGTAAGAAAAACTCTTAAGGGTCTTTACCACGGGCAAATAAACAGAGGCATTTGTAAATGTTTGAGATACACCTACCCATACCAAAAACTTAGTTTGGGATTTAATTGTGGATAGTTCCAAAAAGACACTGGCAACAAAGTAAGACATATGGGGCTGAAGTTTAAAAATGTTTGTCTTTCCCCACATATTTGTAAATATTTTCAAGGTATGTTCTTTTTCTAACTTCAACAGGTAAAATGCATGCTCCTCACATTACAGATAAATGAAATTCAGGGTGAAGGGTGAGATGATAAAGTTTGCGTAAATATACACAGTACTGCAATCTGAAGGTGACTGTGAAGAGTCACAGAGGGTTCTTGTGGTCCAGGGTAAGCGAACAGGAAATCACCAGATGAAATTCAAAAATCAGTAAGTGCTATGCAATACAACTGGGGAAGAAAACCTGCCAATATACACATATGCTAACCCAGCACTCATGAGCTATGATAGGCATTAAGCATTGTCTTAGGGAAGGTACACTAGAATTAGAAAGGCAAAGAGAGGGGCAAGGTGAAAACGTAAAGGCTTAGACGCTGAGTAGAGATCAGGCAAAGAAGGATTTTTCAGCTTGGAAAACTTTACTAGAAGAGAAGGCAGCAGTAGGCATCCATACAACTATAAGTGATAAGAAGTAGAAGAGGATTATTTATTTCTCACTGCACAAAATCTAGGGGCAGCCAATGACATTTTCAGGCAGCAGATTTATAAAACCAAAAATAAATATTTTGTGCTTTACTGCATACTACTACACAGACTGCGGAAGCTCCCATGGAAAACTGCAAAGGCCAAAACTACAAGCAGGTTTGAAAAAGCATTGGACAACATAATTCATAATGCAGTCTCCTAAAATCTGTAAACATTATGCCCATAAACATGGTCCAAACACTGTAAATCCGAGATTGCTGAAAGTAAAACAGTGCATATGCTGCTGTCTTCTGAAAGCATTTTCCGTCAGCTGCTCTCAGGGACAGAATCAGGTGCCAGGTAAGATTTGTTTTGATGCTGTGTAGCTCAGGGGGCTCACAGAAGAGCCCTCTTCCTCAACATCATACATTTTCCTATTTTTCTGCATATGGTAAATACATTAGTTCTTTCCCTTAGTAAGCATAGTTCTTCACCCAGCTTGGATTTTCACTGTCTCATGACTCCCTTATTGGCAAGAAAAAGCATCTACGTCCCAGAGGGGGAGGTGTCTCTTCTTATACACATGCAGATACAAACCTATTTTCCTGAAAACAGCTGCTTTCACTAGAAAATGCCTTTTGGGGTTTTTGAAAGCTCCAGCTGATATCTGAACACCAATTTTCATTGTTGCTACTGGAGAGTTAACACCATCTGGTATCTTACCTGGGAGGAGAGCATGGACTGTCAGGTGTTCAGTAGACTGTATTTCTGAAAGGCATCAGGTCTGAAAGAGAGAAAACAAGGAGAGATGAAAGAGTGAGCACAAGAGACCACAGAAAAATACAGCAGGAGCTCTTGGGAAGCTCACTATATGGCATGTGGCATGAACTCAGCTGTCTGCAGAGAGGTTAATATGGACACCAGGAGCTAAACAGTCATGAGAACACAGAGCACCAAAACATTAATTTTCTGTGAACGAAGCCATAATATTTTTCAGGGTATGAATTTTGCAGAAATATTCATTCTCAAGCAGTAGTTCCGCCTGGGAACATCTGCCCAAGCAATAAAAACTTGCAGGAAACATCAACAATTGAGAAGTAGGGCTAACAACTCATGCACCTTGCTGCCCACTCTCCAGGGACTGGGCTGTTCCTCAGGCTACCCCAACTTCAATAGTAAACCTGAGAGCCTCTGAAGACAAGACTTTGTGTCTTGGTTACTCCTGAGGTCTAAAAAGCCCAAAACATTTGGCAAACCTTTGTTATTTGTGTTCCCTTCACAACACAGAGATGTCCTTTCTGGTTTGGAGGCAGAAGGATTAATATGAGTCTTCAAAGTAAGGTGGAGCACCTCACTCCATTTCCTGCAGCCCAGGTCCCAGGGGCTACTGTGGGACTGATGCACAAGCAAACCGTTTTTTGCACCTGCAGGGGTTTGGGCAAAATCTCAAACCACAGAACAAAGTTTCTTACGTGTAGGAGGAAGATGCCAGAAAACTGTAGGTGTGTAAAGCGTGTGGGCGAGATACTAGAAATCTCACCTAGGTCTTCCCCTTCATAGGGGATATCACATTCCCACTGCCAAGTCTACAAGCAGGTTAAGCCTTGTTTACACAGGTGGGGATCTGTCAGACTTTAGGACAGGTTGTAGGGAGCAGTGGGAGCGGTGAGAATCCAAATGGCCTGTTTTGTGTACACTGCCTCCTGTTGCCCCAGGACAACAGGGCCAGTCTCCCCATTTCCAATTCACTCTGCCCACCACAGTAATTTATTTGATGACATTCACCCGCCAGTGACAAACTGACAAGGAGGGAAAGCAGAAGTGTCCTTTCACAGACAATCCTGAAATCAAATTGACATAACCACATGCCAATTCCTAAACACCAAATCTCCAGAACACCTACCGGCAATGCTAAAACACAACAGAAGTGTTTCCATTTCTAGGGCAGGCACCCTTGGTATATGAGGTTCCTTAACACAGCTTCAATACGAGGATTCCAAATTTACAGTATAAAATAAGGAATAAGCCTCAGATTTATTTTTAGGACTCCCTAGGGCAGCTAGAGTTTCTCTCTCAGAACCAGTGAAACATAGGAGGATTGAAACTAGAGTTACACAGGAACTTAAAAGCGCTGCATAGTAGTTTTATGACAACTAAGATGTATATCATTATACGTGCCACTACCAAAACAGAGAATGGGTAAAATGCTTTCTCTGAAAGGAAACCAGTGGAGGTTTTGGCATTGACTTGAGTGGGGTCGGGATTTCAGCCCATACAATTAGAGAAACAGAGAAAGATGCAGAAAAGCAGGCAAGTGGCAGATGATGTTCAAAAGGCGATGTATTAGTTGTAGTGAGCATTTACAATTTTTGTTTTGTTTTTTCTTTCATTAAAGGAGAAAAATATGTTCCTTGTTATGTTCGGATAGGACATAATGGCAATACAATTTTCACACAAGAACTGAAGTTTCCACAAAATCAAATGCCCCTCTTTTTTTTTTTTAATTCCAATTTTCTGTGAAGAAAATTATGAAGCAAAGTTTTGTTCAGGTCACTCGTTTCTAACTTAATATTTCACTTTGTTGAACTGTGCTGCAGCTGTTTCACTTCCAGGCAACATCAGGTAACGCAGAGCTACGCTTTCCTTACAATCTGTAAGTCTGGAGGACTGTATTTCTTGTAAAGTTAAATAAATTTCTAATTGAACCAAGCTGCGTATAATGCTGTAGCATTATACACAGCTTGGAGATACAATCCCTCAAGACAGACTGTATCAAAGGTTAAAATGGCAGCAGCACGTTCAGGAGCTCCAAGACTCATGAGCTAATATGCTCTTGGAAAAAAATGTACTTAAATAGCAAACTAGAAGAAAATGCACAACTCTCTAAGCCTAGGTTTTTAAACCAAACTATTTTGATCTGGGGAAATGTCAAAAGTATCTCAACATTTTTAAATGCATTCCTTTTCCTGACACATTTCAGTCTAACAAGAACATTTCAGAGATTTGTCTTGATTTGGAAATTCAGAATTTTGTTCAGCTTATTCTGTGATTTTGCAAGTCATTGCTATAGGCAACCAGACATAAAATAAACAAGGCATGGCCTCTTTGAACTCACCTGAACCTCTCTGACCTTTCTCTTGGGAAAAGAATGAGAAAACTATCCTGGGGTTTAGTAATTCAAGGCAATCAACAGATTTTAGTTTTTAATAGAAGCAGTTCTGGGATGTATTTATTCCAGCCACAGCAAGAAGTAAAGTGATTGCCTGTCTAGACAGGAATGCTGTGCTTAAGAGTAGCTACTTGTGATCGCTCAGAAGCAGACAAAACCTTCCATGCTGATTGTGCAGCTTCCTCCTCCTCTTCCAACGAATCACGGGTAGCTTTTTCCAACCAGGACACAGTCCCGCAGTCTTATTTGGACTAAAATCTACAGGACTGCTGGGCTACATCATTAAAGACTGTCAATACTTTTTACTTTTACTCTTTCATTTTTCCTTCAAGAAATTAAGTGAGTCTTTAAAGCCAACACTCACCTTCCGGTGGCTTTGCTCTGGGCAGAGGCATAAACCAAGACTAAGGGGAGAGCGGAACAGCAGTGGTGTCCATCTTCTGCGTGACAACTTTGTGGCTAGACCACTTGCTGACAAACTGACAGATCTGATCTCTAAATGTGCCTGAAAATCAGTGGAGGTACTTTTACGTGATTACAGGTTCTGAGATTCTAACCTTACAACTGTGAATTCAAACTGTGCTAATTAGCATAAGCTGAGAACATGGTTTATCCATCTTAGGGCATACAACTGGCTAAAGCAATGCCTGCATTTGCAGGCAAATCAAATGTCAAAACCAACAAGCCTGCCAGATTGCCCCATTCAAGTGAATGAGAATGCTGCAAACATGGAGCTAAAACAGGAGGAAACAAGCACCTCTACAATTACCTGAAAGGAGGTTGTAGCGAGGTAGGGGTTGATCTCTTCCCCCAAGTAACAAGCGGTAAGACAAGAAGAAATGGCCTCAAGATGCACCAGAGGAGGTTTAGATTGGATATTAGGAAAAATTTATTCACAGAACATTGGAACAGGCTGCTCAGGGAAGTAGTTGAATCACCATCCCTGAAGGTATTTAAATCTGGGTAGATATGGTGCTTAGGGACATGGTTTAGTGGTGGTTTTGCCAGTGCTAAGTTAATGGCTGGACTCGACGTTCTTAAAGGTCCCTTCCAACATAGACGATTCTATGATTCGTTTTGTTGGCAAGAAACAAGAGGCAACAAGTGCCAGTGATTTGGTTTGTTGGCAAGAAGGTAGGTTGGAGGCACACTGAGGAGCCAACATGGGCCATCCACCTCCTTCTGGGGAAACTGCAAAGCTCTCAGTACTAAGGCCAGAGAAGACCCCCTCAGTCCCAGTGCTCAGGAGATAAGAAAGGAATGTGTGATAGAAGAGCCAACGAGTCAAATTAGTCATGAGTTATTTTCCTTAGTCCCTCAATTCTTCCAGCTAAGTGGAAATACCACTGGAAACGGTCTCCTTTCAAAAGAAAAACCTTGAGTCAGAAGAATTAAATCATTTCAATCTAGTTTAAAACTTTTGGATGCGATAGGTAACAACTGAATCAAAGGATATCCTGTACATACAGTCGTTAGGAAAGTTCACCACAATCACAGAGATTCAGACCTTCCAGACTATTCCCCGAACTTCTCCTGCAAACTGGAAGACAAATTCTCTTTTCCCTGCACCACCCATGCCATTTTCCATGGTGGTGGTGTTGAAGGAGACGAGGTTGAACACAGCAGCCAAGTAACACGCTGTAATGTGAGAAGATTTATCCCAACACTGCCACTCTCCCAGAACCAGGGGGCTGTGGGTGGCAAAGTCCTGGGCCACCTTGGCAAGGACAACTCAACAAGGGTAGAAGATGAGTAGAGAATAATCAAATACGTTCTGATGTCCAAAGAAATTACTTCCAACCAAAGGCAGCATTATCCAGCTAGGACACAAACCCTGCAGCCGCACCAGTTACCACAGTGAGCTCCTGCTCTTGCAGCAGGAGTGCAAAGTGACATGGCTCACTGCACCTACTTGCTATAGAAAACCAGACTGGTAAGAGACAATGCCAGCCTGAGAAGGGAGTTTGAGGCTACCCTCGATGTTTTGGGGTGCTGGGGTTCGCACAGAGCGTTCTCAAAAAATGTCAGTGCAGTCCTTTGATCTTCCACACAAACCAGTGAGAAGGTGAGACAGGTTTCAGCCCTCGTTCTGCCTTCCCCTCTTCTGAAAAACCTCAGTTGAGTCAGAATGAGTCACTGTGCCTCTGCCTGCTCATATGTTAAAAAAAAAAAAAAAAGGAACAGGTATTATTCTGTTCTGTGTAGATATTAAGTATAGTTCAATATTTTCAGGTTTTGAGGAAAAAACATCAACTAGCAATAAAGTCTAAATGTTGGAATAAGACCAAGGCTGGAATAAGACCACAGAGGTGAAGAGCAAGTTGCACAACCCAACAATGCTCCTTCTGCCAATGCTGGCCTGACTAGTGGGCTCCAGCTCTACTTTGGAGACAGCCTGTAATCCATATGCAGGACAGACTAAGGATACTTCTAAGTAAACCATCCTGCTCAAGAAAACAATCTCAAATCCTTACTGCACAGCAGTGGCCCTAAAGAATCAAAGGGATGTGGTCCCAACTCTCCCCTATCCCGGAGCAGCAGTAATTTCAGGTAGAAAGAGCATGAGCTAGATTTAGACCATAGCAGAAATGGACAGCAGCAGCGCATGCTCTATAGACAAGCAGAATTAACTGAACAGTCTGTCCTCTACTACTGTCTTTAAGACTGTAGTCTTATAGTTAGGACCCAGAAAGCAAGTCATCAAGAAAGATTATCATTACAAACTACTGTTGACCGAAGCAACCAGAAAACATTACCTGGACATCTGCAACATTTGAGGAGAAAACTGCAGAAGGAGAAAACAAGGTTCTAAATACCCAGCACCTACCATGGATAAGACAAAGGCTAAGGAGAGGACGAACAAAACCTGAGAAGACACCTAGTGATGATAGGCAGGGAATTTGAGCAGAACATGAACCAAATACTACCTTAAGTGAAGCAGGAACAGGTGCAAGACTGTAAAGCTTATTTCTAACATCTGTTTTTGCTGAATAGGTGGGGAAGAGTCTGTGTTACCAACTCTAGTGAGCTGATCACAAATTTTACTATGTCTGAAACAAATATATTTTAAGTGCCAGCTGCTAGAATCAGAGATAATCTCATGATATAGCAAAACTCCAGAAAACAGGTTGAAGCAAGTACAATCTAAAAGACTAGACATCAAAACAAAATAAAAATTTCCAAATGCATTATTAAGAAAAAATATATATTTTTTTTAAGGAAATCCCATTGCTTTGGGGTCCACAAAATGGTATTTAAATATGATTTTTTCCCATAGATTTCTACTCACACCCCACAGAAAACTTAAAACACAAACTTTGCTCCTAAATGTTGAAGAAGGCAGAAAGCTGCTAACATACTTCTCTCATAGGTCTGGATCAGAGCAGCTTTACCACTTCAGAGATGGAAAGGACTGTAGACAGAGATTTGCACAGAGAAATCTTCTTGGACAAAAAAAGAGAGCAAAGAAGAACAAAGATTCTAAAAGCAATATAGTTTCTCATGGGAAACTTGAGAAAGGGGAGAGGCAGATGAGAGGAGATGGACAGAGAACGGACAAGTTAACAAGAACCAGCCTACAGCTTTGCCTGGAAGCACTTGGAAAATGAGACAATCAGAAAAACAAACAAGCAGCACAAGATCTCAAAACAATGTGTTGAGCCCATCACAGAAGCCTAGTTGACTACACAAGATCAAACCCACAAGGGTGAAAAGGATGAAGACAGAGCTATGTTTCCTCATGGACACAGGGGTCTTTCTGCACAAGAGGGGACAGCTTCTTTGGACATCTCGCTTGAACAGGAGGAGACCCCATCAAGGAGGTGGCTTGGACAAACTCAGAGAGCCTGTAGCACCAGCCAGAGAGCCTGTAGCACCAGCCTGATCTTCTCTATTCTCCTATGACTTCCAGAGTTATCAGAGGAGGAATTTCACCCACGCTACCAGGAGGAGATAGCATTGAGGAAGCAATAGATAGAAATGGGGTTTGGCCTTGTCAGACAGTTTGAGGACAAGAGCTTCACTCAGCACTGCATGGGTTAAGCCCCACACAGCCTATGCAAGGAAACCATTCTGCTTATACCCCAGACAACTGAAAACTTGCTCATACTGTCCCAGAGGGATGAATCATGCAGAAAGAAACTTGCAGGAAACATGAGGAAGGAGCATCACAGCCAGAGTTCCCGACACAAGCAAGCAAGATTCAGGCAGATAAGCTAGACAGCTTTGCAGGTTGCCTAGCAAGAGGATCCATCTGCAAAGTCTATCTAATTTAACTTCTCAGGTATGCTGTGAATGCACTGAATCTGCACACCTTTTTATGTTTGATGCACCAGGCAGCCATCAGGGAACCAGAAGCATTTATGTTTTACCTCAGGTTGTGACTGCTTGGTACAGTGCTCCTCTCACTGTGCAGTTTTCCTGTGTCTACAGCATAGGCTTGGTGCTGTGACCAAGTACTGTTGGCTTTGGTTGCACGCAGGTAGCTTTCACAAGGGCTGAGAAGGAATCTGTGACCCAAAAGGCACTACAGTCTCCTCAAAATGTGAAGCAAATGAGTGGAGCTAGGCCAGGCACTGAAGGGAATGTAGTCCACATCGAGTTTATCTACTGGAAACCCAATTCCCACGAGGTGGAGGAAAGGGCAGCACAGACTTACAAACCCATCAGTGGCTGAATCAGAGCTTGGCTTTGCTGGAAAGGCTTCCAAGATGAAGCCCTAGAAACTCCTAACGCCAGAGAACAGGAGACATGAGGCATGCCTTCAACCACTCTTCCCAGACACTGTCGCTGGCTCAGGGACAAATGGCCCAGGCAAGTATAACTAGACAAAAAACAAGCAAGAAATATCATCTGCTAAGCTTCTCAGCAAGGTCACTTGTCTGTCATTCCTCCCAGCATTAGCTTAGATCTCAGGAAGGCAAAACCCTGGATGTTTCCAGGCACCTAGAGAGAGCAGAGGAGCATGTTCCCTCCATGCAGTGCATGAATAGCTGGGGAGGGAGCAGAAACAAGCAAGTCCAACTTCAGTGTTTAGGAGAAATGTCACATTAGAACATGACCAAATTTGTCTTACTAAGTTACAGGACAAGGTAATGAATGACCTCGTTTCTCACTAGCTGAGAAACTCAACTCACATCCTCTCACATATCATCAGCAGAACAGAGTGTGATATTCCCAACACAACTTTGCCTCGCAGTGCAGAGCGCTCCACAGGCTGCCTCTGGGGTCTAGATTATTAAGTGAGCCTGAAATCATGGTTCTTACTTCACTTGACTTTCTGAAACATTCACGCCTATTAGTCTTTAAGGTCCCTTCCAACCTAAGCCGTTCTATGATTCTATGTTATTATTATTCATCTGAGAAACAAAACCTCCAGGACTGCTAATATCCTAGTAAGGAGCACTTGTCTTTTTCATTGAGAATTAAAGTCTTTGAGGATTCTTTTGATTTTCTTTGTAAAGCTTCAGAACATATTGGTGGTGGTGAGGGAGATCTAACTGCTACATTCAATTTCCGTGATACAAACCCGCTATCTCTCTGTTTTTACCAGAAGCAGCATCCAGGAGCTGCATGCCTGCTCTCAGTGCAGAACACATGCCCCAGTCACACTCATTCATTTCCGTGCAGCCGTGACATATCTGCTGCATGTTCGTTCCCAAAGAAACATGATGCACTTAAAAAATTGTTCCTCAATACCTGCTTTATATTAAGTAGTGTATTTCCAAATAAATGGTTTTATCATTCATATAGGCACTTGGTAGCTGCTGAAATAATTAAGTGTTGACTACAGCTTTCATCTCAATTTCTGTTGGTCTTAAAGAAAGACTCTGTTGAATGAGATTAGCAAGCTATGAAAATGCATGCATGATAAAACTGCCCTCTAGCGGGAAAGGAGCAATCACACCTACAGCCAACGTACAGAGGATTTGGGGGGTCGACAGTACATCACTGAACCTCAGGGGCTGAGTCAGACAGCAGTCCCATCCTTTTAGACTGTCCCTGCATTTGGCTTGGCTGAAGCTGCAGCCAGGCAGCGTCTGAGGGGCTGCCTGCTGCATTCCCAGCACACCAGAGGTCACCAATGTGACCAGAGGTAACACTGCTTTGGCTTTTTCAGCCAGGTCCTTCGTATACTGCCATTCACTGGGGCCAGCGGAGGACCTCCTCTGTCAGCTGGCACCACCTATTAGTTGGGGGAAAAAAGACTTACTGGGATCAAACTGAAAAAAGATGAGTAAATATCAACTGGCAGACAACTTAGCATTGTTCAAAAACCTTGCATTCGCATGATGGCCAGCACTAGGACTGAATGCACATCAACAGTGAAAGCTGAAGCCCTAGAGACTGAGAAATCTCCCCAGGGCCCCATCCACAGACATGCCACCCATGCTGCACCAAAGAGCCAAATATATCCACAAACCCCACTCTTCTCCTGCCATGTGCGCTAGGCAGTCCAGCACCTTAAAGATGTTCATGGTGTTTTTGCAGCACAGTGGAGTAGGGCTTGATCTAAGGATGGAGATGTGTGTCCAACAACGGCCCAACACTGGCTTTACAGAGCAGCATCGTCTCTACTAGAGGAATGATGACAGCTAGGCTTCAGGAGGTCTATATGAAAGAAAAAGAGGTGCTTCTTATCAAAAGAAAACAAAGTCTAGATAACTGTATGTCTTGACAGTAAAGAGAGGCTGGAAACACGAATAGAGAAACTACATCACAGGAACTGATTGTGGAGGGTCAGCCTCCTGCTTCCAAATGTACCCTGCCCATCATTAATTTTCAAGACATGAAGGCTGAATTTTGGGGTGACCCTGCACTGTTTCCAAGGATACAATCTCTTTTTCTGCCCAGAAATGCTGTCTGGCAGGCCAGATTCATGACATATACTAAACCAACTTCCCTCCACCCCTGAAGGCACACACCCAGGGATCCCCACACTTCCCAGCTGTATCCAACCCATTCCTCCCACTTCTGCCTCAGGCATGTGGGCCAGACTCATGGAGAAACATGGTGGTCCTCTTTAGTCCATGGGGGAGATGTGCTTAGCTTTTCGTTAACAAAACCTCCCACTCAAGGCGTTTTCCATGGTTTTCTCCCCTGGGAAACTCAGTCATTAGCTTCAGTGCCCTTTGCTGCTGTGACCTTCTCAGGCTCCCCAGCTGTGCTCTCAGCCAAATTACTCCACCAATTTATCAGGTGGTCCCTCTCCAACAGTCCCACCCAGCCTTTCCTACAGCCACAAAGCTATTAGAGCTACCATAGAATTGTAGCCCTTTTTTTCACCAGTTATACCATCTCCTCCTTGCAGGGCTCATTCCCTGCCTCCTTCCAAAAAAGTTAGTTATTTTAGCACTGATTACTCAGTGTAGTCAAGACCTTTGTGTCTTTCCACCTTGCTGAAATAAGGAAAGCAGCAATACCTTAACTCTGCCCTTTCCATTCTCATTTGCTCTATGACAAGAGACAGTGCTCCTCTTGCACTTTCTCTTGCTGCAGATTTAGAGATGCAACAGATTATTTCCTCAAAGTGCTGCCTGTCCCCAAGGACAAAAGCTCGATTACTGCACCCTTACAGATGGTAAGAAGCAAGCTGTACTGTGTTTTCTTGGCCAGTTTTCACAGCTCCACCTTGCAAATGCTAATACATCCATATCCACTCTCTGTGCTTGAAGCACAACCACACTATGACATGCGAAGTCCATGGCAAGGCCCAGGGTAGGAAGATGGGAAACTCCCAGCCATTGCGGTAGTGTCTGTCAAACATGCTTTACGCAGGGTCACTCACATCCCTTCAACAACCTCTGTTCTCCACCACCATTCAATAAACCTTGTTCCAGCAAGACCACATCCAGCCAACAGAGAGATAGAAGGGATGAAAGAGGGTCTAAAAATGGGCTTCACTGGGATAATCTGAGATTGCAGCATCATTTCCTCCCCACCTTGTGCGAGGACGCATGCAGAAATGAGAGTGTATTCTTGGCAACATGAGTCAGCCCAGTAATGTTCCTGCTGTCATTAGACTCTGTATTTAAACTCTGGCCTCACATTTAAATGTAACCACTACAACACCACCACACCAGTCCCTCTGGTCCCATCTGTCTGTAAAGCAAAGTGAGCTGCAGAGCTCAGGCCACCAGAGCCCCATATGCTCTTATCCTTCAGGTATCCCCGGGGGAGCGCACTCCCTGGCCCAGGGCACTGACAGGGCAGTATTTCCTCATCCTTCACCCCTGGACGATGATCCCAGCTTGGACTCTGCTTATTATTTCTACCCCACAGGATCTGAGGGCTCTGGCCAAGGCACCACACAGACTCGCAGGCCTTCCGACAGAACTTGAGTCCTGAGCAGGACCATCTCCTAACCATGGTTTGTTCACACAGCATTAGGCCAGCTAGATAAAGAGCCACCATGACTCCCATAATGAAGCCATGGATCTATTAGCCTGAAGAGCATTCCTCCCTTCCTCCAAGAGCCTGGGACCAGCACCTGTGACTGTGCTAAAATGCTTGCAAATATGAGCTCCCACCTTGAGCTAAAATAGCCACTGAACGAAACTGCTTACAGAAAGACTAGTTTCATCCTGAATGAACCTTGCAGTTGAATTCAGTCTTCTGTAGGCTAATTCAAGGCTTGCCCCACCCACCCCCAATTGATACATATTTGCTCTCTTCTACTTTTAGAAGTATCTGCAGATTGTGTCAGTAGTTCCTTATTCATGATGATGTTGGGGCATGGGCTGTTAGCATTAATCTTAGAACAGAAAACACTTAACTTGGACAATTTTTCAGTGGTTTGACTCCAGAGCTTCAGCTCAATCACTTCAGTAGGCTACCACATTAACAAATATTTACAACGTGGAATCAGTTTAATACATATTTTTAGGTTGTTAGGCTTACTTTTCCAAGATGAGATTGTTCTGTACCACACATCCTGTGGTTTACTTTGATCCTGACAATGTGAGAGCCCTTTGGGAGCAGCCTAGAACTGGCCTCCAAGTTAGTTCAAAACCTGATATGGCCACACTACACATCACAGTTTAGCATTCAAATCCAAAAGCTTTTTGCCTCAGGCCATTGGCTACAGCTGTAGAAATGGCCACTTTCGTCGGGTGATACTGCAAGGTCAACAGCCCTTTCTTATTTGAGCATTTATTTTTCCAATGAGTATAAAGTAACTGTTCTTCGGGGACTCCAGAGGAGAACCCTAAGGCCTATGCAAGTACTTCCCTGCTTATCTCATGCTCTTAAGAGTAGCTTCTGCTGTCCAATAGTTAGGGCTAAAGCTTGCACCCAAGGATAGCATGCAGAAGTTCCGCAAAGGAAAGGGGTTTGCATAAAGGAAGATGCATGAATTAAAGCCTCCGCTTTTTCCTCAGCTCAGGCTTTAGTCCTCAACTTACCAACTTCAAAATTACATTGACAACCAAGAAGGAAGAGCTGAAGTTAAAACTTTGCCCCAGACTTTGTCTCCACATTTGTGATTTTAGAATAAGATTTCAATTAAGATATTTCAGTTTTTACTGTTACGTACATTTAGAATTGAATTGCAGAAATAGTTGCCTGATCCACAGGGGAGCAGTATACTTTGAAATATGAGTATTTCAGAATAAAGAGGGTGTCCTTTCTCCAACAGTGAAGACAGGCTGGATCTGATGTATTATTTCTTATTAAAGAGTTTTGCCTTGCAAAGGTGATAGCTGTTTGTCTCAAACCATGATCTAGAAGTATTTAATCCAATTAACACAGCCCAACTGAAATGCATCCTTAGTTACAAAATAAACCGGACTAAACCTATTTACTGCATTGACTTGAAGAGAGGAGGTGTTACCAGCAGTTCTTCACTCAGTAGATGCCCTGGGTGAGCTCCCACCCAAACCCGCCAGCCCCACCATCCCCCCTCCAACAGTTCTTCCCAAGAGATGGAGAGGAGAGCAAGCACCATGTGCCCATGGAAATACACCAAAATCCATTCTGGACCTGACAGCAGTGGCCATTTTTTCCCCTTCCCCAAAAGCAGCATTTGCCAGGGGCCCTGGGACAACATAGACATCCAGGGGATGTAACCAGACAAGTGGTAGATTAGAATAAAATAGAAAACACACACTTCATTGTGAGTCCAGTGCCAGCTCAGCTCTAAGTCATTTTGAAACTGCCCTATGCCACAGTAGGAAACTCCTCAGGGTTGGCAGAGAAGCCTGGTCTATTTGAGCAAGGCACTATATTTTTATATATTAGTGTTCACTGTTTCGGGGATCACCACTGCATGTCAAGCTTGCCTTTATCACTTAGCTTTCTCCCTGTAACATCTACGTGTGGCAGAGCACAAACACCACGATGGGGATTGTGTGTGGGGAACAACCAGTAACCATGAGACTCAGATACACAAACCAAACATTGTCATGTCTCTGGAAGCTGTACCTGAAAGGAGGGCAGGGAAGACTGGAGGGGGGCTGCCAGGGGGACTGAAAGCCCCATTAGGTATATGGTCCAGAAGGGAGACAGCATGTACTGAAAACACACTGATAGGAAGAGGCCTGCTTTAAAAGGGAGAGTCCTTTGTCTTCCCTGGGGTTTTAATCATACTGTGGTGGCTGGGCAGAAAGGAGAACTTTAAACAACAACAAAATGCAGTTATAAACCCACTTTCATTCAGAACCTGATGAGTTGCAAGTCAACCTCTGATTGCTGCTTTTCCCGTTGGCACCCTTGAACATCCACACCACAGCAAGCAGCTCCCCTCCCCTGCTCTCTGACCTCTTGCCCCCGTTGCAGGGAAAGGTGACAGATGAGGGCATCTCTTTCATCTTTCCCTTTAGCAAAGGGGCAGGAGCAACAAGAAGTGCTGCCACCAGCAGTAAGGCACAGATTGATCACTGATTCTATGTCACCAGCGTCAATCGATAGGAAGAAACTGCAGCAGTGAGGTATCAGCACAAAACCAGCAAGCAACAAAGATACCAGTGGTTGATCCAAAGACGTTACCACACAAATGACAGCAAACGCATACACTGACCAAGCAAAGAGTGGAATAAGTAGGAGGATGCAATAACTCGGAGTAAAAAAGCAGAAGTCGAGCTAAGCATTTCACTAAGAGAACTGCTACCCAAGAGTAATTTGTGTCAAGCAAAAGTGAGGTTTCAGAGAGGGCATGTATACTCTGAAACTGCAGGAATAAGGGAAGTGAAGAGACAATATAACTTTGCTCTCCACATTAAGAGAGTGTCTCCTCTGCAAGAAGTCTGGCAGAGCAACAAAATGGAGGGTGGTTTCTTTTCATGGTCTTGGGGTTGATTTCAAGAATAAGTATTTGCTCATTTAGAGTAGTTCTACAAACCTCAGGCGGTATTACAGTCTGACTAAGGGATGTGCAACTCTCAGGTGGATAGTTCCGTTAGTTCACAGAATTGGGACAGGTCCTGGGAGGGAGAAAAGAGGTTCAGTAACGGGAGTTTCCAAGGTTAGGGGGATTTTTACTTTTTTTTTTTTTCTTCTTTCTGAGAATCCATATGAGGAGGAAGAGCTGTGGCAAGGATGGCAGGACTCCCTCTCCTAAACCATACTAACCACATGTTAGTATGCAATTAATAGCTTATCAGCAGAGAGGTGGGGCTGTCCCTCAAAGTAACCTGCTCAAAGCATTCCCTCGCTTTCAAGGAAGAGGAAGGAAAAATCAACCATTTATCACCTGACACAGGAAGGAGAGGAAGGGTTCTGCATCCCTATCTGCTCTTGCCGCATACCCAAACAGCCATCTCCTCCCTCGTCCTCCCAGGCACCTACCAAAAGCAAGAACATCCCAGATGGGGAAGCTTGGTAGCACCAGTAACCATGAAGCCTTGCCTGAAACCTGAAGCCCACTGATATTCTGCTTTGGAGTCATGTGGCCATATGAGAGCTGCCAGGCTCATCAGAGACAAAACAACAGGTTCAGCAGAGATTTTATGACTCTGCAAGTCATAAAATGAAAACAAGTGTTGTTACTCAGGGAAGGGAGGGATTGGTTATAAAACAGTTTGTACCAGTTTGGATTACATGTCACCGGCCGATAGTACATGCAACTTTAAGATGCAGCAGTTGCATATCCACTTTGAAAATGAACCATCTAACAGGGTGCAAGCTCCACTGCCTCTAAACTCCTCTGGAAGGCACTTACAATTTTTCTTGGATTTCCCTTGGTTACTACAAATGCTTTCAGCAGCATTATCAAAAGTCATTAGCGCATATGAATATTTCAATTTCCACTTCTCTCTGCTGGAGACAACACAGTGAAACTGACTTTCTAAAGGTCCGCCACTCAGCACTGGTTGGAAATGAGCTTCCATTTCGAGCGTTCTCACTTGGGCACCCATCACCAGGTATGTCTAAAAAGCCCTTCCTCTGTTTCTGCCATCAAGATTAGGGAATAGCACAAACTCAGGGAAAATCAACCATGAGTAGGACAGCCCTAAGAACTCACTAAATTCAAAGGGAACTTTTGCACATTTGCAGTTAAGCACAGACTTAGCTGTTTCACTGAACTGGTATGTTATGGCACAATGCAATAAGGAATATGCCCCCAAATGACCATTATAATGTCTTAGTCTTGCATTCTGCTTAACACAACCTGAGAATTTTACCAAGTGTTCCCTGCATTACACCTTCCCCACAGGAATTCCTCCTCCCGTTCGCTACTGATTCATCCCATCTGAATTTTGATGTCACTGAATGATACCAGCATTAAGAAGAGAAAATCCCTATGTTCTTTTCATCCCTCTGCAGGATAAAAAGTACAAAATAAAAATGAAATTCTGTTGCTTAACGGTGGAAATACTTCAATGAAGTTTTGCCACGCATGCCAAAACTCTTGCTAACGTCAGTAGGACTGCATCAAGGCAGTAATCAAAACATCAGGCAGGTGCAGTGTCACAGGAAGGAATTAGGAACATGCTCTTCCCTTTCCACAATTCTTGGATTAGACACATGCACATCATGCACGCCTCCAGCACCCTCAACATGCTGGGGCTGGAGCTGCCCCCTTTCCTAACTCAATGGCAGGAAAAGGAATGGCTCGGCATCCCCTGCATGGGCAAGCAGTCACGGAAGAGCCAGAAAATAACCGTTACACCTCTCAGAGATGTGCATGCATGCCCTGTACCCTCAAGTGAACCCCAAGCATCCCCTGAAGAGAAAAAGCACTACACCTTCTAAAGCAAAGGTGTAGCAGGACCTGTTTGCCATGCAAACTTGAGAATATCAGAAGAAACTGCAGCGCCCCGCTGTGGTCCCCCTGATCCAACTCCAGAGTAACTTCCTTTTGCCCCAGGTTCATCACCACCAGAGTCCTCTGCTTCTGGGAAAGGGCACAGTGCCATCAGTGATTACACTGTAAAGGTTAAGCATATGGCAAAGCATTCATATTCATCTTAGTAGGCTGCTTGCATGTTCCCAGCTGTTTGCTACCTGTTGATAGTTAGCAGCAACGTAGAACTTATCAAAGATGTACTGCTCAGAGACCAAACTGGCTTTCTAGAAATGCAGTGAAATTGAACTGCTCTCTCCCCAACTTTTCTCCTACTATATTCTCTTTCCAGTCATTACCATCCCTTTTCCTGCTCCTTCTCTTTCCAAACCATAGCCAAATTCTAACATTTGGACAGCACAGACATGTAGCCTGAAAGCGGTAAAGCAGTTTTAAGCAACAATTGTCAGATCTGCACTGGGCTCCATGTTTTGCCCTCTGCAGCAGTTTACCCTCTGTCGGTCCTCCTTACTGCTCCGTTGTCTCCCCTTAAAAGTAACAGGTGTATGTATCTCCATACTCCCTGTCCAGCCCACCTCAACCCCCATACCCTAACCTCCTGTCTCCCAGAGGTGTAAGCATCTTTCCTGCCTTTTCCCTTCACCCTCAAAAAAAAAAAAAAGTAGAAAAAAATTCTAAATCACATGCCAGCTAAGCTGCTCCTGCCTCTCTTTACTCTAGCCCCAGCATTTAGCAGGTTCTCCCTGTGTTTTCCTTTCCCACCTCTCTGCTTAGCAGACTCCCTACAACTCTGGTACTTCTTTCATCCACCACTTTCCTTTAAGGCAAACCTGGCCTTCCCCAGTTTAGGAAGTGCCATGCTACATACCAAGATTAAGGATAACCCTGCAACACTTCTACGAAAAACCAAATCAACACAACAAACACATGGGAGTGACAGGCTGGATCCCCAGCTACTTTATATCAACCAGACGCTGCTGAATGGCATGAAGCTTTGTTCATCTGTGCCACTGAAGTCTGGCTCACAGTAAGTCCAGCTGGCAATACCGTAATAAACGTTAAACGTACGTGTACTACAGTCCTATCTGGGTCACAGCAAGCAGAGATCACACAGAATTGTGTACCATGAGAAACAAGTGCAGAGGAGAAAGGTCAAGCGTCCCGATTCATGCTTTGCAAAAATGTCAACAGAAGGTTGTCCCCAAGTGTCAGTGCTGCAGCAGCTATCACTTTCTTTTTGGGTGTTTTCCTTACTCACTTTGAGATGCTTGAAGGAGTACTGCTTTAAAGCTGCTGCTGCATCATCAGTGCAATCTGGGGAAGTTTCTTATTACACACTGGAGATGGGCATCCACATCAGACAGGACTGTACCAGCTTACGCGTGGCAAGTCCCAGGGAAGTCCCCTGTGACTGCACAGGCCATTTCAGTAGGAACTCCATAGTGAGTCGTTGAACATGTTAGTTACACAAAACCCTATATATCCTCTTTTTCAGATATCCCCAGGTCACCCTTCCCAACCTGCCTTACAGACATCAAACATCATCTCCCTGTTCCAAAGTTGTTTCTTATGCCTGACCAGGGTGGAAAGTGAGGCCTGGGGACACAGAGCAGCTGACAGCAGAGTTGGTAACAGAGAAGAGGTAGCTACCTTAGCCTTGACCTGCACTGACTACATAGCGCTCCTGAGTGATTCCTGTGTTCCTGAAAATTGTATTCTAACAGGAAAGAGCCTGGCAAGGTGTGGTGATAACAGTTTTGGACTTTTACCCATGACAGGACTATAGTAAAAATCATGCAAGAGTGCTTCTACCAGAGATCCAAGTAATGCTTATCTAGGCCGTGTTACAGGCACCTAAACCAGACAGCATCCCAACAGGCCCAGAACAATCCATTTTGCTTGGGTGCAACTGCAATACCAAACATGAGGTGCCAGAAAAGCTGCCTTGAGCTGCCAAAAAATAGGTGGATGGAAATCCAAGCAGTCAAGATATCTGTCTGGCAGTGAAGGATCTGCATATGTCTGTGGTTAATTCAGCACAGGAATGAATCTTACTAGTTCTTGGGACCTCCTTTCATCCCATGTCAGCCTCTTCACAAAATCAAGATTACATTGTCAAGATTACATTGTCAAAATTACAGTCAAGATTATCATTTCAGCTTGAATGTCTAGTAAGGACAAAAAGCCCTTTGCTTTTGAGACTTCAGCTCAACTTTCAGTTCATTTATTTCCACTTAGATCGCTCAAAGACTGTGCAGCTCCTGAAGGAAGTCCTCCATTGTGGAGCAGTGATGCAGCCACATCCTTCAAAAAAATAACACAGCAATTCCCAGAGTCCTTCATAGAACAGTTTAGGTTGGAAGGGACCTTAAAGATCATCTAGTTCCACCCCCACTGTCATGCGCAGGGACACCTTCCACTAGACCAAGTGGGGTTGCTCAAAGCCCCATCCAACCTGGCCTTGAACACTTCCAGAGATGGGGCTTCCACAACTTCTCTGGGCAACATGTTCCAGTGCCTCACCACCCTCACAGTGAAAAATTTCCTCCTAATATCTATTCTAAGTCTACCCTCTTCCACTTTGAAGCCATCACCCCTCATCCTACCACTACATGCCCTTGTAAGAAGTCCCTCTCCAGCCTTCTTGTAGGTGCCCTTCAGATACTGGAAAGCTGCTATAAGGTGTCCCTGGAGTCTTCTCCATGTTGAGCAACCCCACCTCTCTCAGCCTGTTTTCATAGGAGAAGGGCTCCAGCCCTCTGATCATCTTCAGGGCCCTCCTCTGGACCTGCTCCAACAGGTCCATGTCCTTCTTATGTTGGGGACCCCAGAGCTGGATGCAGTACTCCAGGTGGGGTCTCACGAAAGCAGAGTAGAGGGGCAGAATCACCTCCCTCAACCTGCTGGCCATGCTTCTTTTGACGCAGCCCAGGATATGGTTGGCCTTCTGGGCTGCAAGTGCACATTGCTGGCTTCATGTTGACCACTGATTTATTTTAGATGCTCAGGGGTTTTGTTTTGGTTGGGTTTTTTTTGTGTTATTTTTGCTTTATTAACTGCAGTTTAAGAAAGTCAGGTAAGACATGAGAAATGCCTATAAAAAAAAGCACAAAGTGTCCTCTGCAAGGGAAGAAGATTTCTAGCTGAATAGCAGCACTTAGACACAGGTTTACATGGCAGGCCGAAGTCCCACAATACTCCTCATAAGTCCACAGCTCCTGTCTACCTACTGCTCAATTCCCTGTGGACACACTGCTACAGAGGACAAGGCCTTGGCAAGGTAAAAAGAATGATGTAAGATTTACTGCAGAATGAGGATCTGTATCAAGGTTGCGATATCAAGGATTTGAAACAAATTCTACAGGAGATTTATATCCTCCTTCCCAAGACAAACATTGACTTCAAGGCTCAGAACAACAAAAAGCAGTCTCTCTGCAGAAGAACTCAACGGTTTCCGTAAGGTTTCTTTCACTTTTCTCTTAGGCAATTTGTGGTGGCCAATGACAAATATGATAACCTGGGGTGGATAGACCATGTGCTTAATTCAGTCCAGAGACACATATACACGGATACACATACAGATCTGTTCACCTGCTGCTTCTGCTCTCACAGTGAAACAATTGCCAAAGTATTTTCCATTGACCTTGCATCTTCCAGCAAATAATCTAAAAATGCATTACAAGCTTTTAATAACCCCCTACTCTATCCAGTGAAATGAACCGATTTTGGAGCCCCAGAAACTGAAAGAGAGAAAAAAAAATATTACTTGGACCAGGTCCACTAGCAAAACTGCAGGGAAACAAGTAATAAGCACAGTTTCATTTGCTTTAAGCCCAGCAGCCTAACATGATCAGAGCAACAGGCAGCACACACGGCCTCATTCACAGCTGGTGGGTCTGACTTCATACTCTCCTGTAATGCACAAGCCGTGCAGGTCCTTGCAGCTCAGAAGTGAGAACGTTCCCATTGCCTGGTGCTGGATGTCTGCACTGCACATGCACTGCTCAATCCGTACAGGGTGCAAAGCCCAATTCCCAAAGAGGAATAAGGCATTTCTCTCAGGAACCGGACACTATTTGCATCAAAATGAAGTGGATGTGAGTTGAATGACCAGATACAGCAGGCTGGCACACAGAATGCATCATGTAGTATGGGTATGCTTGGCTGTAAATAAACAGAATCAGAGAATAATTTAGGTTGGAAAAGACCTTTAAGATCATTGAGTCCAACCATTAACCTAACACTGCCAAGTCCCACTGAACCATGTCTCTAAGCACCATGTCTACTTGTCTTTTAAATACCTCTAGTGATGGTGACTCAACCACTTCCCTGGGCAGCCGTTCTTTACATTGCCAGACTTGCCATACTGCAGAGTTGATGCAGCTGCACTAATTTCCCTGCTGAATCACTGCATCCCACATTACAGCTGGAAGAATCACTGCTGTTGGAGAAGCATACGTGCCTCTCTATATCACAGATGCGGCTAAAGGGTGAGTGTTACCACTGGGGGCACAGAATGGGGATTTTACAGAGCCACAAAGAAGAAAGGAAGTTTGGTAAATGAACTATTCAGTTAAAAGGAAAATTACCATGACAAAGGTCAAATATTACTACTGCGTGTATTTTTCCCCACTCTTTCCTCACTGACCTGTCCCATCTCCTCCTTCCCCACTTCCTTCCTCTCCTCCCCCATGTAGCACCCCAGCAAACACAACGAGTCTTGGCATCAGGCAGATTAAAAACCATATTTGTTGCCGTCTGCATTAGTAGATGGCAGTGACAGATTCTGTGTCAGACTTGTGACTCCTAAAACTGAAAGAAATACTAGTCTGAGGTGTAAGTAGGGGTACACATAGATGTGGATGGGATGTTAAAGTACTATGCAAAAATAAAAGGAGGTGGTGGTTCAAGTTGGGTTTGCAAGTTTAGACAAGACATCACTATAGAAAAGATCTCTTAATTACATCTGTTTCAATGCGTTAGGATTGGCCAATTTGGACATTAGAAGCAGCTCTCTCCTTGCTCGGATCAAAGTCAGGACCAAAGCAACTAAGTTAGCCTAGTGGCACAGGGCAACAGAGACTCCCTGCCATTTGTAGCTGCCACATAACTGCTGACCAGCTCAGCCACAACCACCAGCTCTTACAATTTACCGTGTCTGATCACTCTTGACTATGCGTGCAATTCCCCACTGTTATAAGCCAATAAGCTAAAAGAAGGACAAAGATAAAAACTGACCATGGAGAAGCAGAAAATGTCTGATGGAGTGCTATAATATATGTAAAACTTTAAAATGATCTGTTTCTTACAGCCATGTTAAAGACAAGTGCTGTGGCCACTACTGAAAACTGTAAAACTGCTCTCCTGTTAATAGTTCTGTTAATGTTTCACCAGTTTTGAGAGTATTTCCTGGGAGATCTCTGTGCTGATCCAAGGAACAACAAATACTGCGGCAAAGGCAGGAAATTCTGAAATGTAAACACTGAGTGCTCACCCAGATCACCACCCCCCCCCCCCCCCCCCGCCACCCCCACCCCCCGCCAGAGGTATCTGTCCACATTGGGCTTGGCAGGCTACCCAAATGCCACAGTAAATGATCCATAAAAAGCCTGCTTAAGCTTGCTACAACTGTCCTATCTCCTAAACACTGATTGCTAAATCAGAAGAAAGCATGCCAATCTCCGAGTGCCCTACTTAAGAAGACTACAGAAGAGTTACTCTATACTGAGCTTCAAATGAGAACATGAAGAATTATCTTCTTGCTTAAAAGAGGAGAAAGTACGTGATTCTCAGAATGACTGTAGATCATATTCACAACACAGCCTGCCAACATGCCCCTTGCCAAATGCAAACCACAGTGCTTAAAGGCATTATAGTAAGGAATTCAAACAAGTAATAACAGCTCTGATACCATGCTAAATGAGTAGCAGCTAACACGTACACAAAAGAACAAGAGGCCAAAACACAGTCAAGTCAGTGGGAACTGACATATTACTGTATATGATGCTACCAAACCATTAAGGCTGGGAAATATGGTTGCATAAGCATGTTATCAGAAGAATTTACAGTCAGATGACTGAATTCAAAGACCTTAAACAACATTATCCCAATTTATGTCATATAACCATAGGCTAGCTAATTCCTTCATCAAGCTCTAGTTTTACAGTTTAATCAAAGCTCTTCCTCTAGAAAAACGATGTTTTGGTTTAAAGTCTTAAAATGACAAACTCAGCTCATTTTTATGTTGTTTGTCTCAATGACTAGCTGCGCTCTCATAAAATATCTCTTAATTCCAGACAAAACTTGTCTAATTTATTCTTCAAAAAAAATATATTTTTATTGTATCTTTCGTTCTTTAAGCTACTAAATCCTTTTTTTTTTTTTGAAAGAATGATGGATGCTAAAATTCTGCATTTGGCTGGGAGATACACAAAAAGCTTATCCCACTGAGGCCACATCCTTTGGAGCCTTGCTAAACAAATGCATTCTGGATATTTTAAATTCTTCCCCCCCCCCCCCCTGCTGTAATTCTCTCTGTCCAAACCAGCAGTCAAAACAGCATAAAGTTATAAAGAGTAATGTCCAAGGCCTCCTAATATTTGTTGCACATCACCACTTCTCTGCTGTCTGTCCCTCCACCAGGGTGAATTTGGAGGCTCACTGAGCTTGTTACAGAATGAATTCTCCTCCTTTGAGCTAGTACTCCAAGTATGTGCTGAGAGTCAGTGCCCTAAATAAAATGTGAGAGAAACCTATTTCCACTAATGAATCATAGAAGAAGCTACATCAAAAGTAGGTGGTTAAAAAAAAGTTTACTGGAATATAAAAGAATAAAAAAAAGTGTCAGAATACTGCACTGCACTATTTAGCGATGAGTGACACGATGAAAAATGGTTAAAAGCAATCTGGGCTGCCATATCCCTAAAGCAGGCATGACACATCCTAACCCAACACCTGATGGGGCTGGCTAGTTCTCAACTATTTGCAGTTTTCGATGGGCAGGGCAGAAAGGAATAAAGAACGGTTTTCCGTCTGTTTGCTGACCAAAGACCAACACGAAGCCAAAAAATAAAACTTTTTCAGATGTAGAAAAAGGCTCGGTTCCATGGACAATGTATATTATTTCATCCGTCTAATCCATTTAATCTGTCTCTGCTTTCCTAAAACTTCCTCACCCCTGTAACCATATCATAAGAAAGCCACTAACATATGTTTGGCTTTATATTTATAATACAACATATTTAGAAGATGACATTGTCAAAAGTGTCCAGTATGAAAAACAGTTGCAACATAGGTCTGCAACACTTTCCACATACATAACAGTAAAAATACTTTGGCTGGGTTGTTATGATAAGTAGCAGTATTCACAATTGACTATAATGAGCGGCAATCATAACAATCATTTTTTCTGAATGAAAAAATGCTCACTAGTCCGGCACCAGAGGAAATTGCATGACTGCTGTGGGTGTCAGGGTTTCTGAACTTTGCCCTTAGATGTTGTGAGTAGGCCTGATCTCACTCCTAAAGCACAGTACAGAACAGTTCCTCTGCTTCTTGCGATTATCTAGGCCAGCTTGCAAAGCAATTTTGAAATTCTTTACTTAAATCACACAGAATGAGAGAAGCTTCATTCTTGGAGTGACAGGACATTCCTACGTGCTTCCCATGACCAGACAGCCTTCGGACAGGGATTACTGCTCTCTTTGACTAGACAAGAACTGTGACTTAGTGGGGAAAAAAGTTTTAAAATGTGTATAAATGCCAGGGTAGATTCTTCTCAGTGAGTTTATTTTGTATATTGACCTTGTGCCTGGAGGATTTGCCTCTGGTGTGACAAGGCAGTCAAACAAAATAGGCTTTTCACAGCAGCAGTGGATTTTTTGATGTACATTCAAATGAATTTGCAGTTGAATACATTAGCAAATGGAGATGAGGACAAAAACGGACTGTCAGGAGACAGCAATTAGTGCAGCAAGAGGTGACTTGGCTGTTCACAGCTGTGAACTGGGCTCCAGGGAAGAACCAGCCATAGGCAGAATTACATTAAGGAGGCTGATCTCACCTCCTTAAAACTGCCTATAGTGACTGCCTTTGTGGGAAGCACCAGGGCATCCACAGAAGTGATCTGCAGTATTTAAAAGTCTAGGGACTAACAAGTGCTTTGGACAGAGTTTACTCATGGAAAAACAAAACAGGAGACTTGTCAGGGCTCGGGTGCCAGGAAGCACAGCTGCAAAGTGATAGCTCACCCAAACCAGCCAGGTCACCATTAACAAGTTGACACATCTTCTGTCTACCAAAGCATTCCCTCTTGTGATGGGAACAAGACAGACTGTGGAGGCGTCTTCCCTCTCCTGCAAGTGTTTGGTGAAAGTTTCAGTACAAACCTTTCCTCAGCAATTGTGATTTTTTTTTTGCACATTGTACCAAAGATCTGAGGTAACCAACTGCAGGCATCATGGGAAAGCTGGAGAAAGTGGCAACCCCAGAATTGCCAGACCTCAGTAGGGAAATGAAATTGCTTGACATCACTGAATTAGAAAGAGGGAACTTCCATATCAGACACTCCTGTTGTCACTGCTGCTTATTAAAGTGGCAGTGCTTTTCAGAGATTCAAGCAGCACGGGCTGAGCACTGGTCTGAGATGAAAAGCTCCCCATCTCTCATTTGGAGGAATCCTGTGCTGCTGAACAGAGGGAAGCATGGAGGTGATGTGGAAATCTGGAAGTAAGAGTGGGAAGACTATTGGATATTATGTCCAACTAAGCCAATTCCTAAAAGCCTTTTTCTCTTCTGGGTTCAGACCAGAAAAAGCCTCATTCCAGAACCTTGATGCTTATTTAGAGTATCTGTTGCTTTTCTAATGAAATGGATAAAATAGCACAAAGCAGAGGAACTGTTCTTGCAAGTAGAACAAGTTTCTTGCCTTACAAGCTTATCGTTTTAGAAAGATAAGACAGACTATGGAAAAATTCTTAGTTACCTTTATGAAGCATACAACAAAATTAAAACCACATGGAAAAATTATTAGTGATGCAAGATTCAGGAAACACCTGAAATAAGTTTGCCTCTGCCACTTCAGTTTGGTTTTCTTTTGTGCACTCAAAATATAACTTTCAATTAGCTCTAAAAATAGTGTTTTCCCCTAAGCGTCATCATGTCATCATACACAGGACAGCCAAATGATCATTTACTGAGTGTTAGCTGGCATTTGTTTCCTCCCCATTGTTTAATATACAACCCTGGTCTTATTAACACATGCTATTTAAAACTTCCACTAAAAAGGGGTAATTACTCTTCAGAGGATTTTCTATAGTTGTCACTATATCACAGTAGAGAACTTTACAAGCACTATGACCCCGTAAGACGCGGACAGAAATAATAGCAGGGAAGGAACAGGTCAGTTTGGAGGTGGACAGACTGCATAGCACACTACTGACACAAGTGGTTCGCCCCCCAAAAAAGCCAGAATATACTTTTCTGGGAACAGTGCTGATGACCAGCACCGATAAGCATAAGAACTAGGCTCCCTCCCAAGAGTGCACAGCAAAATGGATGGGCCGTGCCAAACAGACTGAGCTGGGCTCAAGGCCACACAGTCCCCCAAAATCCTGTTATAATGCAACAGTTCAGGACCCATCTGGTTGTGATCCCTTCCCACAGCTGCCCTTTTAGTCTTTGGACAGCTCTGCTTTGACACTTGCTATCCACAAAATTCAACTAGGCCTGGACACCGCTAGGTTGTTGGGTCCCGGTTTCCTGGGAAAGTTCTGCTGCAGGACAAGTCACAGTATTAAATTTCAACTCAGATAGTTAAGGTGGTCCAAGTTTTAAACAATTGAAAATAAGGTTTTCCAGTTGAGGCCTCAGCTGTCAATAATAAGAAAATGAACCAGCTGCACCTCTACTGCTTTCCAAGAAGTCAAACCATTGGTGAAAAAAAATGTTCCTATTTTTGTTAAGAATAGACTCCCAACAAATGATGATTGACACCCCTCAAACTTGAAGCAGTTCTCCTGTGTAGTAGATCACTTCCTCCTTCATACTGCCTTCACAGAACCTGGCAAAGACTCATGGTTTAGTCCTACCTTGATATTTGATTCAGAGTATTGGCTGAGAATTTGTAAAATGCAGTAATCAGCTGCCACAGAGTGAAGGTGATTTCTTCTTGTCCTCTAACTTGTAGCAACACTATCTTCTTAGCAGCTGTGGGATACTCAACTATCCAAGATCAACCCAGTGTGGAAAGCAGAAGTTAGAAATAATCATATTATTTATTCCACATTGCTGCTAACTTCAAAATACATTCCAAAGTCAAGATTAAGTCTTACAGTCTCCTTTGCCTTCAGACTGATGCACAGGCATCAGAGCATACACAAAAATCAGAGTTCTGCTCGCTCCGGTTAAGAAAGTAGGTACAACGGCACTTTGCCCCAGTAGTTTGTATCTGAGCAAGCAGAGGACTTCTTTGCCCAGACAAGACGATAGCTACAAAGCTACTGACTTCCCACCCTTTAGGGTCCAAGAGTACCAGCTGCCCTGGTGACCTGGGGATTGACCGCTGATAGCCTTGATGGTCTATTTAGCTACCCTTTCACTGAAGGTGTTGTCTGAAAAGAGGATTTGTGCCTGGCATGCAATTAACCAATCTCACATGCTCAGGAGAGATATTGTATTTATTCAGGCCTGGGTGCTAGGTGGATTTTCCACAAATCAAGCACGCCTTAAGCCGGTTTCCCCGTCATATTTATACAGAAAAAATACAAGCTATTCCACTCCCAGTTACAATGATTGGTTAGTAATTTACATATAGTTATAATATCTGCTGTGTCATTCTCTTCAATCACTGTGCTTGCACAGGGAAAGGGTCTTCTTGACCTGTGGGTGTGTTTTTTAGTATTATAATGAAGGCAGTTCACTTCAGGATACCTTAAAAGTAAGTTTTGTTGCCAAGTTGGCCAGCTGGATATTTGTCTTGCCAGGTTGTCTAATAACTCCTCCTATACACAATCAATCCTAGATGTTAACGTCCAGAGAATAAGGACTTCAAACACAGCATCCTGTTCATTACTAGTTAATTAAGGCTGGAGGGACTTCAAACACCACAGTGTTCTGTTCATTATTAGTTGACTAAGGCTAACATTAATAATACTAACATAAGCTAATTTCTTAGGTCGGGATGCCCTACATCAAAGGTAAGCACCACCCAGGGTGGTTTTCATAGCTTAAAGACTGTTCCGTGATATTAATAATCATCCCAAAGGCAGAAAAAGTATGTCATTGATGACAAATAAGTTAAACCACATTTATGCTGATTGAAAGCCACTGAACCAAATGGAACTTTATCAAAAATAAGTCTGGCCCAAAACTGTAATACTTCATGTGCAACAAAACCATCTTCTCATAGAAAACAATGGCTCGCTTCTACAGAGAAGTCCTTTAAGAATTTTGGCATGATGAATTCAGCCAGTATGTTCAAAGACAGAAATAGATTTTGGTCAAAAAACTTGTTGAGAAGTTGTCCTGGTTCCGGCAGGGATGGGGTTAATTCCCCCAAGGATGGGAGAGGGCACAGGTATTCCACACCATGTGAGCCATGCCCGGGCTGTGGGGGGGAGCTGCCGGGGGGAGGGGGCAGGAAGTCGCTGCTCAGCGCGGGCTGCGGCGGCGCGGGTCCGGGTCCGGTCGGTGAGCGGCGGTGCCCTGATCGCGTTTGTATATTCCTCTATCCGTGTTATTGTTACTGTTTTCTCTTCCCTTTGCTGTTCTGTTAAACTGCCTTTATCTCAACCCACGAGTTTTGCCTTTTTCTTCCTATTTCCCCCCCACGGCTGTGGGGGGTTGGGCGAGCGGCCGCGTGGTTCGTTGCTGCCGGCTCAGGCCAAACCACGACAGAAGTCAATGAGCAGCAGCAAAAATTACAAGATACTAGTCGCAATCCTGTTGGACTGTCATACTCATCAAAAAATAAAACTCCGTTTTCCTGGCTTGATTCCATTTATTAGAGTGGAAAATTGTCTTCTTATTAGCACTCTTACAGCTATGAACCTTCAAGGACAACTCTGCTGTCCCTGTGCCCTGAACTCCTGCCCACTCTCATCACTGCCCAGGGAGCTGTTAAGAGTACGCAGGATGACCTGTGAAGCACCCAGCACCAAGCTGAGAGAACACTTATGCAACTTTTCCACTTTCTTTCAGGATGTGCTGTGTCTCTTTACCTTGCTGCTGAGATATTCAAACACAAGGAGTAAGGGAAAGCTTAGTTTTTAAGTGTCTGTATCCTAACAGCCTGTGGGGTCATGGTCCAACACCATCACCACACATTTTCAATGTCCACATGTGGGTCTTTTACAACGAAGGCATTGATACCCCATGCAGCTGAGTAAATCTGCAGTTATGCTGCAGAAGGCTCAAACAAATAACTTGCAGCAGAATTTTTGATCTCAATGTCACCCACGTCATAGCACAGATGCATTCTGCATCCCTACAGCACGGGGGCTGGCTTTGCAGGAAGCGCCTGTGCTAGAACGAGGTGGGGTGGCTGTCTTGCTTTAACCCTGCCAGGGCTCCCTCACCCTCTGAGCAAAGTGTGCAGGGGAAATTCCAGTCTCCAAGCCCCATGGTGAGCTCAGACAAATACATGTAGTGCAGCCCCAGCCATGGTCCATGACTACTGGCTCTACAAACCCAAGCGGCTCTCTGCATATTACTCAGCAGCATATTACTCTGACGTTGTTCTCAGGCAGAGTTCATACAACCATGGTAATAATGCTAAGTCACACCACAGGGAGAGGGGGTTTCCCTCCGTCCCCATCTCTTCCTCTCCCATACGACAACCTGGCAAATGGTCACGTTGGGTGTGTGAGTGGCGGTACAAGGTCTCTGAGATGGCCTGAGGATGTCAGTACTCCTCTGAAGAGGACACACAGTTACTTCCCAAAGGGTCATTCCTTTTTTGTTACCACCGTGATGTTGCTCAGTCCATGTTTTCCTAGAAGACACATCCTTGCTGTCCAGGATGAGATTAAGCAAGGCATAAATTCTAAATGCTTCAACAATCTCCCTCACACCAACTATCATCCAATGTAATACAAAACTGAGCTTGTCTTGAACTGCCCTAGCCAAAGACACCAGAGTGTTTTGAACAGAAGAGAGCTAGAACTATAAAAAGTTGCAGCTTTTTCAGCTGCTCAAACCAGTTATCCTGTATAGTTATCAGAGGACTAGCAAAACCTAAGACAATTTCCTGCAGGCTCAGAATTAATGATGGAAGTCCTGAGCCAATTTAGACAGGTGTGAGGGCAGGGTCCAGAGCCTCTATAGAGAATACTTTGCCGCATGGTTGGGTGCGCTCTTTTGTGGGAGTTTATTGAGTTGAGAACACAAGACATGATATGATTCTTACACTGTGGCAGATTTAATTCTTCATTGGAAACTAAGGTGTATGACTGCATGAGTACAAGAAGTTGGATTGGCCCAGATAAAAGTAGAAAATTCACATGGTTCTCAAGTGTTATTGAAGCATGGAAAGGAGTCTGCCATCAGCTGGACCTCTAGCTCCATGAGCCCCTGGCTTGCAACCAGATCTAAGTTATGAGTCCCTGGGAAAATGAAAAATTATTTAAACTTATCAATATGTCCCTAGGGCTAGTAGACAGACCATCTTCCTGCTCAGATGGGCTGGCTTCCTAAAACTCTAGCTCTAACCACCCCAAAGCAACCTTCCAAAATTAGTCTGAGTGATGAGCTGTTCTGTCAATGCATCTGCAGACAGACAGCCCCAGTCCTCCTGTTCATGCTCAGAGTCTTCCCAATCAGCAGATTCCTCCTTCCACCTGAAGACGGGCAAAGATTTTTTTTTTCCCTACCATTTGTTAACCAGTCAGTGTGGACCATCCAGATGATGTAGGAATGGTCCATGCAGGGGCTTTCAGCCACCCAGTGTTTCTGCCTGGATCCAAGGGAACGGGCAATATTATTCTATGCAAATATCTCCCTCACAGGCTTTCTCTTCCATCTCCTCCTGGTAATGAAGGCTTAGGCCCGGGAAATGTTCCCTTGGGGAACATTTTTGCCCAAGAAAAATGTAAAATGCTCAATTTTCCCTAGGAAAATTCAGAAATTTTTACCTTATAATTTTTCTTTCTAGAAAGCTGCAGTGCCATGTCTCATCAGATTCTCCAAGGCAGAAAAACAGCAGTTTCTTGAAACACTTTTATTAGAGGTCAATTTACTATTTAGATATATTAACTTGAAAGGTCTTGATGCAACACCAGAGCTGTCATCCAAGTGCTTTACTTGTTCATCTTTATGAGCAGACCAATGCTCCCATAGTGCATCACAGCCTCCTCTCCAGTAACACCAGCATGAGACTTTACAGGAATTGTTCCCAAATGCAAATTCCCATACACCATGTCCCTTAGAGCCCACCAAAGTAAATTAAGAGAAAAGGGTCCAGCTGGGAGATCACAACATGATGACATTTTCCTTGAGTAACAAGGAAATTTTCAAGTAACTGTTGATATCCCTCTTGCACAAATAGCTCTGAGATTGTTTATTCCCAGTGCAGGACAAAAATAGTATCTTAACATTCACATTTTCCATAGAAAAGTAGTTTTGAGGGGGGTTTTGTGGTTTCTTTTTTGTTTGTGTGTTTTTGGTTTTGGGTTTTTTTTAATGCAGTATCTCCGGTACCTTCTGTTTCTACAGCGTGAATCATGCCCCTGTTCAGTGAAAGACTGCATTCTCTGACAAGCAGGAGACACCAGCAGGGCCATCCTCCGGGAATGCACAGTTTAGCAATCCAAGGCCTGTCTTCATATGTATGTTTATCAAAAGAAACATCGGTTTAACTTGGATGAGGAAAATAACAGATGTGATCTGTGCCTAAGGGACTGCAGTGTGTTCCCCCTACGTGAGCTGTGCCATCTCATCTGCCCTGCAAAAGGACTGCACCTTTCTGTGACAAAACTTCATTGAAATTCAAAAACACCAGGGAGAGAAAATAAAATCATTCCTACTGTTCAAAACCTCTGCTTACACACACAGCCTAGCTCTAAGGAAGGACTAGGGCAAACACAATGATGACAAGGCAGTGGTAACACAGCAGTCAGATCACACGCCCGGAAGCAAAGGACACTTAGCTAGGTGCAACACAGCCGACCAAAGCTTCAAACCTCAAGGTCAAGAGAGGTCTGAATGGAAAGCCAAGAGGTTAAATCTGTTGCAGAATCGACACGTGATTGCCTGTTAGCATCAGCAGAAAAGACTCTCAAAGAACAACAACTGCATGCGCACAAATAAATCTTCATAAATATTTGTGCTGGCAACACTGATGAAAAGGACAAACAAGTGACAGAAATAGCTGTTAGCTCCTTCCTCCAGTAAGTAAGCAGCAATGCTCCTGAAATAGAAAATAAAACCGCAAAGATGTGAAGCTAAAGGAAGAGAACAATCAGGCCCAAGGCAACGACAAACAGAAGAGCACAAGTTTTGGCTGACAGTTCTAGAACGACAATCTTACGGGATAACTTACTCTCAGCCTCAATACTCCTCTCTCTCCAAGATAAAAAACCATTAGAGGAATCAATTTCATAAGCAGCTTTAATACACTGTGTACTAGTAAGTGTTCATCCTGGGGTGGGGTTTGCATATTGATCACACATCAAGGAGGGCTTCGCAAGTGTTTTTACTACAGAATAGCTTCAAGGCCAATCAGATCTAATTTCTTTCATACCAGAGATACTTCTCTCCATAACAATCAGGCTGCTTCATTGACTCCAGTGGACATGTCCCTGATTCACATCAGAGCAAAAAGGATGAAGAATCAGGGTTATTCAGCTTCTCTCATACTTTCTTACCTTTTTCCCCCCTCTGATCTAACGCCATCTGTTTGTTTCCCTGATACAGACTGTGCCAACTTGCACTTCCTGCTTTAAACCAGAGATGTTTACCCATACTACTTCTAAAAGACATTTTGAACACGAATTTACACAATGGTCGGAGGAGAGGAGTAATAATGGTCTTATTTCTCTAAAGTCAAACTTACAGGATGAGGGACACTCCAGTCATTAAACAATAGCGCAGATTATTTGCTTGTGTGCGAGAGGAATGTCAAAAGACAATCGCTGATCATACAAAAAGGTGAGCTGGTGGCAGTATCCAACTCACATAAATAAGCACTTGCATATAGATAAAGTGGACAAAAGTGGTGGTCTCAGAAAGATGTAACTAAGTGGTGTAACCCAAGTCCTTTTGTTCAGTGGTGGACAGAACCAAAATTTCCCAGCTCTTGATTCCTTAAATTGACCCCTACAAACTCAAGAAGGTAGCATTTTTTACAGCAGGGGTGGGAAACAGAAGTCTTCACAGAAGAATACAGGTCAGATTACTTTCTACATCGCAACACTCAAGTACAGAGTCAAGTCATCAGAAACCCTCTAATAAAAGGTCAGATGCTCTATAGAGTGAATCAGCACAGCTATATGTATGTTGAGAGCAACTTTATTATCACCAACTTTTTTACTTGTAACTTGACAACTACAGGCAGACCTGGTTAGGTGGAAATGCTAGACGGCAAACTTGAGAGCAAAGACATTAAAACAGAAGACTATTTTGTGTTTCACATTGCAAATGCAAATATCCCAAGTAATTACAATGTGTGGGGAAACTGGAAAAGGCAGAAACATTTCAGCTACCCGATTTCAGTAGACAGGTGGGATGAACAAGCCAGGACCTGATCATGCACTCTTCAGTATCACTGCAAAAATTATTTGTATGGCACCAAGTAGATATATGGAAGCCACATTCAGAGCTATTATACACATCTAGAATGCAACAGACCCTCTACTAGCAAAGTCACACGATACTCTAGAGAGCATATAACACTACACACCACCCTACACCCACTTTGGAGGTAGCAAACACCGGTCATTTAGCTAAAATCTAAACAGCTTTCCTTCACAACTGTACTTTCTAGCCCTTGCAATTTAAAGACTTCAGCTTGGCATACAATTTTTCATCTCGCATGTAGCTTCCTTGACTCCCTATGCTGCTCCATCCACCTCTGCGATAGCTGGATACCCTGCAATTTGTTCATAGCTGGCTGGTTGAACATACCAACATCCCACTTTCACTTTTGTCTGAGTAGTTTGTGTGACAGGAGTTCACTTTGAGGGTGAAGAACTCCCAGAAGCTATCTTCAAACAGGGCAGTAAAGTCAAACGTCAAATAGATTGCTTTGAAGTGCAGGACTGAGTGTAGCACCCCACCTTGGCATGCAAAACCACAGCTGGGAATGGCAGATGTAAGTATGTCTCCCTGCACACCTGCTTTACTACAGTGAGGATCTACACTGTTGTCTTGGCCATCACACTAGTAAGGCACTCATCTTTCTGTACAACAGTCTCCTAGTAGGAAGGGGAGATAAAATGTATTTGCAAACAACTACACACTGTTGACCACTATATATATATGTGCATAAGAATGGCTGCACAAGATCAGACAGTAAAGGGTAGTTGAGAAGTCTGCCTCTAGCAGTAGGTAGCACCGAGTGCTTTAGAAGGAATATCAGGATTAGGATACACATATGAGTCATCCTTCTGCATATACTTTGAGCTCGAGCAGCAAACTCTTGCTTAGGGTTTTCCTAACAGGAAGGTTAATCAGGATTCATTGGGCTAAGAACCCCTCAACCTCCACGCGTCAGGTTCATTTCTTAATGTATTAAGGCTTTACAACATACTGAAGCAATGAAATCCCCAACTTAATCACAGATTCCTGACAGATCTTCAACCCTTTCTTAGGAACCTCACACAACAAAAAGACACACTCTCCATAAGCCATAAATATATGAAAAGTTACCAGCAAACTAACCCTACCTTCCAAGACCAGATGCAAATTCACAACACAGGCTTGAGGGGAAAGCTCACAGGACCAGGGAATACCCACCATCACTTTTTGAGAAGGGTAGCCATTATCCCAGAGAGAGGAGGACAGCATGCAAATAGGGGAAATCTGGCTTCTCTTGTGGGTGAAACCACAAAAACTTTGTGAGGCTTCCTTTTCCTTCCTTCCTCTTCCTCTCATTCTGCCCACATACACCCTGTGCAATCCAAGCATGAAGGCAAACGATGGAAAACAACTGAGCACTACAAGGGATCGTCTTAGAAAGAAGTCTCTGCAAAACCCGAGACCTTAAGAAAGTTGCAGGCTGATTAACAGGTAATTCCTAGTAACAGGCAGCAGCTGTTAAAAAATGTCTTGTAGTTTATTCTGGACAGGTGCTCAGCTCTACTCAGTCACTCTCCACTGAGATGTCTGCTTCTGGATCTCAGTGTTCATGCACTCCAGGCTTGATGCCATGAAGTAGAATGGAGAGCGGGTTGGGAGACTCTCTCTTTTTCCCTGGAGGCCTCAGTCTGTTAATGCACATGCGAGACTCTTGTCTCGATTTTTCATCAACCTTTATAGGTAAAACTTGCGTAACCTTTGCTAGTATTTCCCAGGCCACAATAACAAAGTGCCTGCAGAGGTAGAGAGGTAGCAGTACACGGTGGTCAAACATCTTCTCCCAAGAAACCAAGCCTTCTGTTCAAAGCTGTCCACACAATGTCACTGTCCAACACAGTGCTCTCAATTTTTACATAAGCACACTCACAGTGCTCTTCATCCAGGACAGCTATTCTATCTTTCCCAATATCCTCTTTCAGATAGTGGTAAAAAGTGGATTCTTCAGGAAGAATATAAAAAGGTGAGAGCACAGTATGGGACCCCACTTTACACCTCCCAGCAAGCAAAATTTGCTGACTTCTTGAGCTGAGGCCTTTAGCTGTCAGACATGGATCTCCTTTCCACAGATGTGTCTAGCCCCTATGACCGGGTATATTTCTGGCCTCTGAAATATCCTGTAGCAATTCATTGCTCTTGGATTGTGTTGTGAAACACTACTTCCTTTGACTTACCTGCTGCTGAATAATTGCACCATATGCCCCTGCACTTGTACTATGAGCAATCATGAGTGAAACATATTTCACTTCTCTGTTGGTAAATGCACCAGTCTCCAGCACGTCTCCTCACAATTCTCTCCTTCTAAACAAAAAGCTTTGCATAGTCACCTTACATATGAAAGCTCATCATCCTAGTTGCCCATCTCTGAAATTCCTATAGCTCTACTGTAAAGTTTCTCAGATAAACTGGCCAAAACTGCCACCAGCATTGCAGATGTGAGTGCACTATGGATTTATGTTTCACTTTGCTCTCTGTTTGCCTTTTCTACTTCTGCTTAGAGCTGGGGTGAGGTTTTCAGCCAGCGATCTGCAATGATTCCAACATACATCCCTAGAGTAAGCTCAGGTTTCCCACACACATTGCTTTGCAGTGATTGGTAACAAGTTGCTTTTGCCATATTTTTATCCAGTCACACAGATTAGTAAGATCCTCTGGCACCCTGTGTTAATGGGCAGGCTGTTGCAACTGCCTTTACATTGCAAATATTTGGGGATTTTTGTTACTCATTTCCAAGGGAAGTGCTTCACTAGGGGAAAAAAAACCCACACACACAACAGATAACAACAATAGTGGTAGAATGTTAAAATATTCAAAATCCTCATTAAATTATTTCATAGTTGCACTATTACCAAGTTCCTTTTCATTCATACTTTCAGAAAGCCTAAAAAGAAGTAAGTAGCATCAACAGCGAATGAATAAACACAGTTACAATCCCAACCACAGTGCAGACCTAACTAAAAAAGATTTCCACCTCTCCCTTGACTGCAAGGACATGGTACCTATGCTTATTCTAGCCAGACTGTCAGAATTTTAAGCACTACCCTCTGGAGGTTACTCCACCTGAATACATTAGTCACATGAGGACTGCAAAGTTTAATATCCAGGCTCAGGAATTGGAGGTTCTCACCATCATCCAAAACCCGTGCCAGGAAATCGCTGGTCCAAGATATATGCCACCATCTTCCAGGTATTCCTTATTACAGAATTCAGTCTTTCATTGCCAGTGTTCTGACAGCAGGTACGCTGCTTCCTGAGCCACAACTGGAAGGAGAGACTCTCACTCCCAAAATGGAAATGATAGAGGCACCCTACTCTTTGCAATGTGTCTAGGAGAAACAAGGTTTAACCTTGTCCCAGCTAGATCCTCTTAGCACTCCAGCACCCTGCACTTTTCCAGTCACTCCCCTGCTGGCGTTTGTGAACCTCTGCTGTTAAGGAAGACAGGGAGCAGCATGCTAGGCAGCGAGTACATCCTCCTGGCTTGTACCTTGGTGCCAACTGTGAGCATCTGTTATTGGCTCCTGTGCAGCTGGGGATCCCCATTCCTGGAAAACCAACTATTATGTCTGGCTCACTTGCAATGCATCCTGCTCACACCTAAGTCATACTAGTAAGTACTGACTGTGCAGCCATCATCATAAGACTGACAGGCACGCTTGCGTGTCCCAAGCAAATTTGCAGTTGACTTGCAGTCGTGAAAGACTGCCAGCTTGGTTCCTCATTACATGTGTTAGCAGCTATGGGTCAGACAAAGCTCACAAGCCTGTTGTGGTCATCTTCTTTGCATGGAAATTCTGGACCTGTTGCTCATCCTCCCAAGGTCTCTGCATTGTCTGGGCTGCAAATGAAAAGTGGCAACCAGAGAGACCCAGGAGTTTCACCACCCACGCAGGATAGCACGTGAAAAAGATTTCTGCACAGAGGTGTCACAGGAGGAGAATGAGTTCTTCTATGAGGCACTAGGAAGAAATCCCAGCAGATAAAAACAGCAAGGCACAGAGCTCTCTGCGATGTGCCAGAGCCTGGGCATATATTTCCCCATCACCATTATTAGCAACACAGGGTAGCAGATTGACAAGTAGCAGAGTTCATGTATGTTTTAGGCTGGAGAACAGCCGGCAAGTCCAGAGCCCAAATAAGCAGCACAGCGCTGCTGCAGTAGAACGTATCCGAGGGGTACTGGCAAATTAAAAACACAACAACAAAACAACTTAGCTTGCCTAGGGAATTGCATATTGGAAGCGAATGCAAGATCCAAGTCCTAAAAAACAAAAAAGAAAAAAAAAAGCAGCCTTCCTTTTTCCGATGCTATAGAGAGAAGCTGGAGTAAATGCTTTAGATTTCACTCATTCATGTTCTCTCTTCCACATATACAGTCCAAGATTACGTTACATTCCAATCAGTATTGTTTCAGGAATTAGTCAGGAATTCCTAGAGGAACAGCAGTATAATTTTCACAGTTATTTTTGGTGTCAACAAGAAATCAAGAGGGTTGCAATTGTACAGAGGAAGCTGGATGTGTTGTAGAAGGAAGCTAAGTCATAAATATTTTGACAAAGGCAATAAACAAGAAACCAGAAGAGAACTGTCCACTTTGAAAGTAATTTGTCTTATCTCGCCATAGATCAAATTCAGCAGTTCATTACAGTTTAAAGGTGACTTGTGTGCTGATTTTGGCAAAGTCATCAGTGTTTCGCTTGTGATTACTATAACTTTTCAAGGCGTTGCTTCTGGCTCAGTTCTGCCTGACTTGCACACAGCCCCACACATCGCCTTGGGGAATGACAGCATAGTCAAGCGCAATCACAAGAGGAGCCCCAGCATCTCCGCTGGCTGGAGCAGATCACTGCAGGAAATTTTTGCTCTGGCTACATAGGACATTGTGCTCTGACTGCTTTAAGAGTCAAAGGCCAGTATAGCCTGAACCACAGCACCACGGACACTGCGTCACTACCCTAACCGCCTACTGAGAGGGGAAGAGTCTGTCTACACAGAGCAAACACTTGGGACATGAAGATCACCCCCAAGTGCTCTGCAATAACCAAGAGTTACTCACACACAAAAATCAAGCAACTGGAAAACTCTGAGCTCTTCTGGAAACCCTGTGAGCAGTGCCAGAATGGTCACTGCAGCTTTAGCACCGTTTTCTGCTTGGCAGTCTGCAGGAAGAGCCGAAAGCAGGGTAGCAGCGGGAGGCTGCCGCAGCTCTGCTGTGTGGGGTAGATCTGCCACAGACCTTACCCAGCAAGTGACTGGGATGTGCCCAGACTGCACCTAAGCCCAGCTTGAGAGGCTGAGGAGGAATGAACCAGAGCCTCAGCTCTGCACCAGCACCCCTCTGCCTTTCTGCCAGAGGCACAGAGAGGGCCATGGGTCTGTGTCTTCAAACAATTTTATCTGTAAATGTCCTTTTGACAGCTGCTCAATTAATACATATAGGTAAATAAAGATATATCTGTGCAGATAGAAGATAAATTTAAATGACAAGAATATAGTTTAAAAATACAGATAAATTGAAATAGCAGCTAGACTCCCTCCCCAGCTGGAGGCAGAACTGCCAGGTCTCAAACCCCTCAGAGGGTGCATAGGCAGGTAGTACATCTGTCAGGAGCAGCCTTCAGAAAGTAAATCTTCCCCACGAAATATCTCACAGCCTGGGGAACCTGAGTCAAGCTTTTCCTACCACATAACAGGCACTTCATGGCCTCATTAACCAACAATTGATAAGTTGCAGGAATTGACTAGGAGGGATTGAAAATCATGTATTTCTTGGGCAAGAAGTCAAATAAAGGCCTTTGCATGAATGCGGAGAGAGACTAAATCCTCTTTCCCTTGCACAACTGCCACAGGCTATTTTCTGTTTGCCACTTTGCCACCATCAGTTTGAGTGTCAGTCTGCATACCTTACCCATCGCAAGCCCAGGTCAACTGCAGCCCAGGCACATTTCCAGGGTCATTTCTTCCTGGCACCAGCAGACACCTTCCTCCAGTGCTCTGTTCTCAGTGCCACAAAGGGAGCACTGGATCCCTTTGCCAGTGCTCCAGTATCACCACTCAGGGAGCTGTGAACCACACGGGAAGAAGAGGTGCCAAGAATGATGTGAATAGGACCGCAACAAGCTGGGCAGACTGGCTCTGTCAAGACATTCCTAGAGCCAAAGCCCGAGGCAGATTAAATCTGTTAAAACCACCCATGGCTCTTGTGGGAGGAAAACAAATACCAGTGCACACTCTGGAACGACTAATCCAAATAAGCATATGCAATCTCCACATTGGGTTTGGACGCGAGTCCAGGCTGTGTGCTAAGGCTTATCGTTGGTTTTGGATTTCTTAAGTATGTTTTTTGGTCTAGTGGGAACTGTCCTGGAAGGATAGGGGCATCATGACTGCAAGACTGGTGAGTGCAGGGTTTGGGTGCAAGTCAGGGCTGGGTGCTGAGGCTTACCATTGTTTTTGGATTTCCCAAGTATGTTTTTTGATCTAGTGGGAGCTGTCCTGAAAGGACAGGGACACCTCGACTGCAAGACTGATGAGTGGAGAAGCAGCTGACTGTGCTCCCAAGCTTCCCTGTGTCAGCACTGCCCAGAGCAGGCCTGGGGAATATAGATGTCTTCCCTCAGGCGCAAGCCCCCTTCTCAGGGATAGCAGTGCTCACACGCTGGCAGCTCCATGACTGTTTCAGTATCTTCACACGGAGACCAAGTCTGACTCCCGTGTGCCCCAAGCTGCTTCACTCCAGCTAAGTACCTCTGTTCCAGGCACAGACATGTGGGAAGATGCCACCCATCCATCACCAGTGCGACCCATCTACTGCAGTGCCTTTTGCTGCTGGCCATGGTCGAGAAACCAAGAGCCTGCACAGTATACAGGGACCAAACTGCCCTCGCACCTTGTCTGCAGAGTGAGCAATGATGGAAAAGCCTGCCAGAGGTGAAGACCAAATAAGTTCCCTGTGCCCAGGGACTGCCACAGACTCCCTGTCTGTGTCAGCCTACCTTGTCACACCCAAGCACCAGCTCCCAGCCCTGCCAGGCAGCATGGCACAGCCAGCCTTGGGCTGGTGCAGAGGAAGGCACAGGGAGCGTGGCAAGCAAGCAGACTGTCCTGTCTTCCCTGCCCTTCTTGCATAGCCTTTCTCCTGGTGCGGTAAGAGCCATCCCCCTGGGGTCCTTGCACCAAGACGCCTGGGGGCAGTGCTGTTTGAGAGAACAACTTTTCTACCACACTGGTCTTTCACCCAAGCATGTCCTTACTTAGCCTGTGCTAAGTGTCAGCCTTGCTAAATGCCACAGCAAACTCCCACTCAGTCAGACTTGCATGCCGGCAAGGAAGGGGGTGATGGAGCCTCATCCTGTAGCTCCCTTAGGGAGGAACAGACAGCGCTCTCTACCAGGGCTGTCGATTTAGACAAAAAGTTGCTAGGCAGAAGGTGACACAAACCCCATTGCAAAGCAGCAATGCACTGATTTGCATGAAGTGTCACATGTAGAACCTACAGATATTTCTCATTCACTATTTTTCTCCAAATTCACCCTCATATAACTGTTACTAGGAAGGCAAGCTTTGCTGTCCCTATCTCGCATGGAATTGAGGCACAGAGAGGGTATTAGATTTGTGTTGGATTTTCTGAGCTCCCCAGGCCAGCTTTCTCTCCTGTGAGCATTGCAGCCTCTTTGTACAATGCTAAAGATGAGCAGCCCTGCAGAGTTCCCCCAAGCACAGGTAGCAAGGGACAGGTCTCAGGCACAGAGCAAGATGTTGGGGCAGGTGAAGGAGCTGCTCTTCTCCCAGGAGCAGACACAAAGAGGCACCTGAGCTCAGGGCTACACTTCTTAGCACAGGATATAGGTTAAAATGACTTCCAGTGACAGTTCAAGCTAAGAGAGCTGTGAGGGGTTGTGCTGGCAACCCCAGAAAGCACTGCAGTTAGTCACAGGCTTATCTGTCAAAACCCTTGATATTGCTGGCCCAAACTACCTTCTTAATCAGAATTACCCAGCTGAAATTGGCAGTTACCGTTTCCAGATAAATACCTATCTACCTTCCACTTACATAAGCAAGTGCCAGTAGTCCAAGTAGTCTTTCTTTTTGGCAGAAGAGAAAACATAGAAGACTTACAGTAAATAAAGATGACTGTTTAATTATCTTCTGATAAATTCTAAGTTTCAGTACGTTTCTCATAATCATAATGGTATGAAACCAAGGCTCTGCTCAAACAGCACTGCTAACAGATTCCTTGTGACTTGATATTAAAGATGAGGTCTAGCTTATTAGAGATCAAGAAATTGAAGTAGGTACGATTTTAATATTAAACCAAGTCTGAGTTTCAGTATGTTGGCCAAGTCTGAGTTTCAGTATGTTTTTTGGTTTAATACTAAAATCGTACCCACTTCAATTTCCTTATCTCTAATAATGCATACTCTCTTACTAAAGGAAGTCTGACCTATTTAGACTTTACTCTCGAAAAATCAACCTTTTCTGACCCAAAGAATTTCTTGTGCTCAATTTTCAGACAAACTTCAACAACATATGAATTCTTACTGGAAAGTCAACCTTTATATTGTAAGTCAGGTGTCTGGATTGTTTCAGTATCTGGATGGGGAAAACACAAGGTCTAACATTTACTTTCACTTATAAACATTCTCCTGAGACAAAAACAAACACACAGGCTGTTAACTACCTCACCTTGGAGTCTGTTTAAGTTCCTATGAAATTCAAACACACTGCTCCATCAAAGGGGCTATCCCAGCTCCCGTTGGCTCAAAACCGTATCAAGAAAGAAGAGTCTTAGTGATGTTCACATAAAAAGAAAAGTAGTATGAGTCAAAGTGAAATCCTAAACTTTCCAGTGGTTCTTTTAAAACCAGTGGCTTTAGGAGTAAGCTTGATATTTGACAGTTGCTACATGCGCAGAGCTGCATTTAGAGCACCTCCTGATTTTACTCACATTGAGGGGGGTTAGAATAACTCCAATGAACTAAGCAAAGTTACATCTCAGAAAGGAGGATGCAAGTGGGAAAAGAATAAAACCCACAAAGTTTAACTTCTCCAAATGGGGATTTCTGTTTAAAAGATATTTCAGTGTGACCTACCCACCACTGAACCCCTGACACATGCCTGTATGGCTCCAGGCAAGAAATATCCCCTGTTGCTAAAATACAAAACCAGCTCATTTCTTTCCAGCTATGTTCAGAACAGTAGTTTCCAGCCTCTTCAAACAACAGTACCACTTTAACACAAAGACAAGCCAGGTCTAGATACCCACTGCTTTGCACTTCAGTTAAAAGCAAGGACACATATAAATGGTTCCCAGCCTGCTCCAGCAGCTTCCCCTTCTTTTGCCAGGTGGTACATGAGTGTGGCAGGAACCAAACCAAGGAAATCAGCCCTGGAGAGCTGCTGGGAGCTTCTAGCTTCTCCAGCTGCCCTTTGCAGCCCAAACCATTCCCAGCAAACAGAAAGGTGGAGACATCAGTCCTGCTTCATCAGGACCCTCTGGTGCTCTGATCTGAGCTTGGTACTGTTTCTAGAGAGTGGCCACAGTGGAGCCACATGGGGCTGGAAAAGGCATCCATGGAAAATAAACTCAGCAGAAAGCAGCAATATGAGAATGAGCTGCTACCCAGGGAGTTTGGAAAAAATCTCAGAACAAGCAGGAAACACAGAAGCTGATGATCAAAAGAAACGCTGGGTTTGCTAACGGACAGCCTGCTAGACATCAGCTAATACTTTGAAACAAGTACTTTGGCTTGCAATCTTAATATCCACAAGCAGGAGTGAACAGTGCCTCTCTAACTCCACATCACTAGAAACGTTTTTAATAGAAAATTCCCACACTTTCTAATTCCATCCAAGTTGCAACAGGTTCAGCAACATCAGGAGCATCAGTGGAGATGACTAAGCCTTTGGTATCCATTTGTGGGACCAGGTGCAGTATATGGGCTCCTGGCAGAAATTAGGTGACACAGCGCTGGTGGGAACCAGAAGCTTCTCTCTGTGAGGGCTCCCGATGTTGCTGCAGGGAGCAGCAGTGATCTGGCACTGCACTGTTTGTACCTGGTCTGCTGGAAAAGCACTCAGGTCTCTTATTCTGAACGCTATACCCCCCGCCAAACCATCAGGAGAAGTTTTAGGTGCTACACAAATGGAGCAAGCTCCTGGACCATGTCCTGAGCTCTAAAAAGCCATTAACTAGAGACCTCTTCAGTTCAGTACTGTAGCAGGTACTAAATGGGTAAGAAGAGATACCTCCTTAATAGGAACATGCTTAGCTTGGTTGAGAATGGGCCAGCTTGGAATGTAATAAAGGTTCAAAGCCTAAGGTAAAAGCTGCAAAGTGGTATAGAAAGTAGATGATGGAGGGAGTTGCAGAGATCTACCATCTGCTCACTCTCTGTTCTTACGCTCTGCCACAGTCATTTTCTTCAGGCCACCCTCTGACCCAATACAGCCCCTCTTCTGCTCACGATTTAGGGAAACAGACCATGGAGGCACCAAGGGTTTTAGGTGAGAGCGAGCAAACCCCTGTGTTTGACATACAGGAAAGAAGAGCAGGTGCAACCTGAGGGTGCTGAGCTCCGGCTGCAGGCAGGTGAGCTGCACCATCTCTGTCCCCCGCGGTCCCCTGCTCAGCTCAGCCTGCTGGAGCACAGCAGCAGGAGGAAACAACATCCCCAGGCCCTGCATAGTACCACAGCAGGACATGCATCACATGCCAGTGTTGGTAAATTTAATTTTTTTAGCTCTGCCTGCTGAGTTTTTGATCCTGCCAAGGTGACCTAAACAAAACCACCCAAGCCCCTTTTGACTCCAAGAAAAAAGGTTTTTTCCTCCAGCAGATATGACTCTCCCTATTTAAATTACACCACTGTTAAAATACAGAAGTGAAACTACTGTTGAATGGGAGTTAGCAGTACAAGCAAAAGGTATTTTAATTCTAGAATCATAGAACGGTTTAGGTTGGAAGCGACCTTAAAGATCATATAGTTCCAACCCCCCTGCCATGGGCAGGGACACCTTCCACTAGACCAGGTTGCTCAAAGCCCCATCCAACCTGTATGGACAAGTCAGCAGACATCTGCTTTGTATAAGAGCAATTATGACAAAGACACAGACTTTGTCTTGGAGCACGGCTGCAGGATCATCAGTTCAGAGAAAGGTTGCAGCAGCTACACACCACCCCAAGCATACATGGATGATCAAGCACCACCTTTGCTTTCCAAATCTCTGTCTAGTTTTTAACTACTCCACCCAGGCAAGAATTCTTTGAGCATCCCTTGCTTTCCTCATCATCCTTACCAACACAGGGAAATCACAGCACTCTCATCTAGTCACAAGCTTTCAAATCTTGTACTTAAATCAGCGTGAATGTGTGCAGGGCCACTATCCTGAAACCAGCATTCCCTTGATCTGTCTTGGCTTATCTTGCCTCAGCAAACTTGGGGCTTGTGAACACACAACTTGGAAAAGCTTAGTTCAACTCTCTGCAAAATGTTGCAGTTAAATCAGTTACAAATGCCTGCTTCCATACATTTTTCAGCAAACTGGCTTCCACTGATTAACTTTGTGCTCACAAACTATCTACAAAACTTGTAGCAGTTTAACCAACAGCTTGTCTGGTAGCACTGAACTGGATGAAGGCTTACGGGCCACCAAAGCCAATCCTGTGCTATTATGGGCCTGTCATTTAGTTCCCCGTAATATGTAATTTTAGGGAAAGGCTAGATTTCTTGACACTTATATTTCTAGGAGGAGGATGTTCTAGATCCTGATAGTTAGAAAACCTCCTAATTTGCAGACCAGACACGTTCATCACCATTTCTCATGGTTTTCTTCTTCTGGCAGCACTATCATTCAGTTTAGGCTCCTGTCCCTTCCAAACATTCAATCCTTTCATATTGCTTAGGATTCTTGTAGGCTTCCTTTCAACGTGATCATGTTTCAACGTGATCTTGTGTAATATGTTACATTATGATCTTATGTAATCTTGATCTTATGTAATATGTTGTTGTGACCACGAAATGATAGAGTTCTCAATTCTGGGAGAAGCAAGGAAGGGGGTCAGCAGAACTGCCACCTTGGACTTCCGGAGGGCGGACTTTGGGCTCTTCAGGAGCCTGGTTGAAAAAGTCCCCTGGGAGGCAGTCCTCCAGGGCAAAGGAGCCCAGGAAGCCTGGATGTTTTTCAAGAAGGAAGTCCTAAAGGCGCAGGAGCAGGCTGTCCCCATGTGCCGGAAGACAAGCCGTCGGGGAAAAAGACCGGCCTGGCTAAGCAGGGAGCTAGTGTTGCAGCTTAGGGAAAAAAAGAGGATATATGGCCTTTGGAAAGAAGGGCAGGCCGCTCAGGAGGACTACAAAGAGGTAGTGAAGCTATGTAGGGAAAAAATTAGGAAGGCCAAAGCCCAGCTAGAACTAAACCTGGCTTCTGTTGTCAAGGACAACAAAAAAAGTTTCTATAAATATATTGGCAATAAAAAGAGGACTAAGGATAATCTCTGTCCTCTAGTAGACCAGGCTGGTAACGTATTGACTAAGGACGAGGATAAGGCTGAGGTACTTAATGCCGTCTTTGCCTCAGTCTTCAGCAGTAGGACCAGTTGTTCCTTGAGTTCCCTAACCCCTGAGCTAGAATACAGGGATGGGGAGCAGAATGAAGCCCCTGTAATCCAAAGGGAAATGGTGAGGGACCTGCTTCAGCACCTGGAGGTGCACAAATCTATGGGGCCGGATGGGATCCATCCAAGGGTACTGAAGGAGCTGGCGGAAGTGCTCACCAGGCCACTCTGCATCATTTATGAACAGTCCTGGATAACCGGGGAGGTCCCAGCCGACTGGAGGTTGGCAAATGTGACACCCATCCATAAGAAGGGCCGGAAGGAGGATCCGGGGAACTACAGGCCAGTCAGTCTGACATCGGTGCCTGGGAAGGTCATGGAACAGATCATCCTCAGTGCCATCACACGGCACATGCAGGAGAACAAGGTGATCAGGCCCAGTCAGCATGGGTTTGTGAAAGGCAGGTCATGCCTGTCAAACCTGATCTCCTTCTATGATGAGGTGACCCGCTTAGTGGATGAAGGAAAAGCTGTGGATGTTGTCTACCTGGACTTTTGCAAGGCTTTTGACACCGTTTCCCATAGCATTCTACTGGAGAAACTGGCTGCTCGTGGCCTGGACAGGTGTACCCTTCGCTGGGTAAAAAACTGGTTGGATGGCCGTACCCAGAGAGTGGTGATAAATGGAGTTAAATCCAGTTGGTGTCCAGTGACAAGTGGTGTCCCCCAGGGATCGGTGCTGGGACCGGTTCTCTTTAATATCTTTATTAATGATCTGGATGAGGGGATTGAGTGCACACTCAGTAAGTTCGCAGACGACACTAAACTGGGGGGGCGTGTTGATCTGCTTGAGGGTAGATTGGCTCTGCAGAGAGATCTGGACAGGCTGGACAGATGGGCTGAGGCCAATGGTATGAGGTTCAACAAAGCCAAGTGTCGGGTCCTGCACTTGGGTCACAACAACCCCATGCAGTGCTACAGACTGGGGGCGGAGTGGCTCGAAAGCTGCCTGGCAGAGAAGGATCTGGGGGTGTTGGTGGACAGCCGGCTGAGTATGAGCCAGCAGTGTGCCCAGGCAGCCAAGAGGGCCAATAACATCCTGGCCTGCATCAGGAATAGTGTAGTGAGCCGGAGTAGGGAAGTAATCATCCCCCTGTACTCGGCACTGGTGAGGCCTCACCTCGAGTACTGTGTTCAGTTTTGGGCCCCTCACTACAAGAAGGACATTAAGGTGCTGGAGCGTGTCCAGAGAAGGGCTACCAGGCTGGTGAGGGGTCTGGAGGACAAGCCTTATGAGGAACGACTGAGGGAGCTGGGGTTGTTTAGCCTGGAGAAGAGGAGGCTGAGGGGTGACCTTATCACCCTCTACAACTACCTGAAGGGAGGTTTTAGAGAGATGGGGGGCTGACCTCTTCTCCCACGTGGCAAGTGATAGGACAAGAGGAAACGGGTTCAAGTTATGTCAGGGCAGGTTTAGATTGGATATTAGGAAGCATTTTTTCACTCAAAGGGTTATTAAACATTGGAATGGGCTGCCCAGAGAGGTGGTGGATTCACCATCCCTGGAGGTGTTTAAGAAAAGGGTAGATGAGGTGCTTAGGGACATGGTTTAGAAGTGGGTGTTTTTAAATCAGGGTAGGTTAACGGTTGGACTTGATGATCTTAATGGTCCCTTCCAACCTCACTTATTCTATGATTCTATGAATAAACACCCAACATCCTTGGACATCTACATGGTCATTCTTCACAACTGGACCACACAGGGGACTAGGGCCCGTCACGACTCACCTGGTGGATCCTCATACTAAATTTGCCTTTTTCATGAGAAGGTCATATTGATGGTTCATAGTCATCCTGTGATCAGCCAGTACACTGACATCTTTCTCCTTCTCAGTATTTTCTAACTGATGAGGCCCCTGCTTAAGAATAGGTTTTTGTTATTAGTCACTAAGCGACCTTGCACACTATACTGCTGAGTTTCAGCCCATTTCCCATTTCTACTACTCTGGTTCTCAGCATTCCTGGTATGATATTCTGGCCCTTCGCCGTGCAGAAGTTGCTTCCTAACTTCTATCCAAAGCACATTTTGTTAACCAGCACCAGATTTGTGATCCAGATGAATTAATGAAAATGGTAGATAAGGAGTACTGCTCACCTCCAGCCACCTCAATAGCTCTGATTTTGATATTTCTGGTTTTCTCCTGGTAGAGCAACTCCTAATGCACCTTTTAGCAATCCCCTTCTTTTCTAACAAGGAGTAATTTCCTGTGGACTTACATATTGAATGATGTCCAGCTGGGTGAACGGGCAGAACAAGTTATGCTGGTGAGATTTAAGTTGCGAAATTCAACTACTTAAGCCAGATATGCACAAATACTCTAGATGCCCACTCTCATTTAAGGAATTACTTATTTACAGTCAGCTCTGACTCCTAACGGGCTGAAACAATCTCGTAGCAGACTTAAAGAGTTATGGCCTAACAGCCAAACCCCTATGAGTATCTGTGAATCACAAGAGGCACAAGCATATTTATGCATCAGCAGGGAAAGCGCATGACTGGCCTGCACTCAGATGCAGTTCACCCACAATCAAGGAGGGCCAACAGACATATTTCCTGCTCCTCAGCAAATGCAACCACTTCACCTAAAGGTATCTTAAATCAACTGCATACGCAAGTCCTAGGGGTTCCTTTCCAGGTTCTACCCTAGTCTGATGGACAAAGCTTTTAATCATAGCTTTAATTAAATCCAGGCAATTTTCTTCTTTGTTTACATACACATGGTCCTTGTTTCACCCACAGAAATTGCGCCACCTTACCCAATCAGCTAGTCAACTGACTGAAAGGGCTAGTGTTGTATTCTTACAATCAGAACGTGCTCTGAGAATTACTTCTCTGCCTTGACAGATAGGAAAGACATGACATAGACAATATGGATTTAGGGAAACCTCTGAACAAGCATTCCAGATACCCAGGACTCAGGCCTCATCAAGCTTCAAAATGATGCAGGAGCCCAGCTGCTCTTGCTGTAACTAAATGAGACAGAAGCCCTACATTTAAAGATACTACTTTGGATTTATTTGGGAATTTAGGCTGTACTTTCTCTACAGGCTTCTGAAAATATTACCAGATGCTCCCAAACTCACATCTTCATCAAGATTAGCCTTCTCCTCCCAGCTTCCTGTCTGGTTTCAAAGCTACAGGAAACAAAAATAGATGTTCACATGCATTTAGACTTGATCCACCCAATCACACCATACAGACTGATTAGGCTATTAATGTTTCAGACCTCTAGGCTACCATTGCAGTCAAAGAGCAAGCAAGCCCCATGGGCACACGCCTCGTGGGCTAGAATAGCTGCAGCTGGGGAACTCGCTCACATCCAGCCCACAAAACACTAAAACAAGAGGGCCCCTCAATCCCATTGCGGCAAGAAATAAGACTATGGACAGCCTGCTTTACAACCAGCACTTAAATTAACTTTTCTTAAAAATAAATAAATAAATAAATCACACTGGGCAGAACCAAGGCCCTCTACCATCCCTACCATTGCCCACTCTGCAGCACTGGGACATCTTTTCACTGATGGCCAGGGCACTCCATCCTGGGGAAGCTTCTTTCTTTGTTGCAAACTTAAGCATGCACGACTCGCATATACATGGAATTTCTCAAAGGGAAGCAGATGTGTTAGGAAAACAATCCAGCTAAACAGATCATTCCCTCCAATCTGCAGCACAGTGTCACAGTGCTCCCCAGCCTCTCTTGAGATGGCAGTGGCAAGACAAGAGCACCGGTTTCAGTGGCATCTGCGGGAACCACCAACCCACATAGACCCCATCAGCTGCCACAGCCAATAGCTGCTGGTTTCAAAGCAAGGCGTTATGCTTGACAAGCTATTAATAGCACCCTGAAGTCACCCGAGACTGTGACCTCTTACATCAAATATCACCCCTCCCCAAAAATATCTAGGGCATCACAACCTCATATTGCTCTCTATTCTACACTGGCACCTTCTTGACACCTCATTGGATACCAAGCATCTGTTTTACCTAGTTGGTTACACACAGAAGAGATAAACTGTGCTACAAGAAAAGGATACAGGAGCCAAGCTAAAAGCATGCCTGCCTGGCACTGTAGCTGGATACCAGAGATGCCAGCAAAGTTCTCTAAATTCTGACCAGGTTGGTGAACAGCCTGAAACACTGCCACTCATACAGAGGGCAAAGCTCTTTTTTATCTTCTAAGATCTTTCTTGGTCAGCGGTGGGCAAGAAAAACTTTGGCCTGACAGCATCAAATCACAGAAGGGGTGCCTCCCCCAACACCACTCTGCATGGATGAAGGGGAGGATTCTGGATACAACCCCCAGAGCACACATACAACTCAGCACAGCCTAAAGCAACCCAGGCAGGCAGGGAATGTTGCCAGGCCACAAGAGTCAGATACTGGATTGAAGCATCACCCATCACTGCCAGCTGTAAGCCTCCCACTCAGTGGCACCGACAACAGCAGAGGCTGGCAAGAGGAGCCATGGGTGACAGGATTGCCACAGGAGATCTCAATCCATCCTGCAGCATCAAGCACAGGATGTGAACTCTATCTGTATTAAAGTCCTTCCCCATATGCATGCAAAAACAAAGTCTCTTGCGACTGAGTAAAAGATAAAGGTCACAGCAAAACCAGCAAGTTTCACAAAAAACAGATAATTCTAAAAGAAAAAGAGAAGAGTTTTGTTCATTTCAGTGAATCCGAGTCAACTATTCATCTATGTTTTTTGTGAAACTCCTCTGGCTTTCGGTGACCTTTCTCAGACAGCTGCACAGCACCACCAGTCTTTGATATTGGAAGTTAAATGCATCATTGCACAACACAGTGAAAGGAAACAGGCCAGGCCCTGTCTGAGAGGTTGATCTGAACATCGCTCAGGTCTGTGTCCCAGAAGACTCAAGACCCAAAATGTGGTCTGTAGACACACAAAGTCTCTGCAATTCAAATCAAACCTGCCAGTAGAAGTGCAGGGCACCTATCTATATGGCAAGAACACAAACACAATCTTGAAATGTTTATTTGCAAGGGAATCGTATATGCTTGACTTACCCAAAAGGAGTGACATAAGAAAACACTGCAGAAAAACCTCAGCAAGCTGAGCAGCACCTATTTGGAGTTCATTCTCAATATGCTACAGAGATCTGGGTAATTTGCTTAGCATGGCTTTTTTTTTTTTTTTTTTTCCTTCTTCTCTTTAAGAGAAACAGCAGAGGATGATGAACTCAATGTCAGGAGGAAAACACCATAGGAAAATGTCACTTCCTTTTGCAGAAGAGCTATTGAACTAAAGAGACTCTTGTAATGATGCTTGCAGCATCCTCTGGTTTGTTTTGCATCTGTCAGGGTAGGATCAGAAACTGGGTTTTATTGCTAGTGTTGCCTCCTCTCCAAGGGGCGGTATTGTCTCACATGGTTTGGGACAGAAGTAGCACCAAGGAATTAAGAGAGAAAAACCCTCAAGGTCAGAGGTATTATGGGAAGTGTCTCAGGATCTTTACATAGTAAAACATTCACCTCTCCAACAAGAGCTTTAATCGCATTCCTGTTTTCATAAGAAAGCTCTTCTCAGATTGAGTCTCAGTTCTGTGTGACTGGTTTCTATTTCTCATCTCCAGCTGCACAACTCCTCCTGTTTGTGCCTCTCACTGAGCAGTTTTTGTTTCCTTGGGTGCCATTTTGGAGCAGAGCTGCAGTCACCTTCTCATCTAGGGCACCCTCTTTCTTATCACCCTCCCACTACCGCTCAAACATCCTGCACATCTACTACGATTACCAACACTGCCTGCCATTGCCAACTCAACATGCTATATATCTCTGGCTATGAAATTGTTCAGCGGGGGGTGGGGGAACCTTGCTTTGCTGACTAACGGGGTCACGCCTTGTTGAAGGCTCTTCTTTGTGGTTTAGCTGGCTTGCTAACTTATTGCCGTAAGCTCAGCAGCATTCAAGCAGAGAGGTGAAGATGCAGTTAAGGCGGCACGCGTACACCAGAGAGATTCAGACAACCTGCAAGTTACTGTAAGTGTGCTAGGAGGACCCTGCTGTGCACCAGTTCCGTTCTTAGGTATCTTCTTCTCTAAACAGCATCTTGGTTCATCAGCTGTGCCACAATTTTCATTATCAACCTGCTAAGTCAAGAGAGCTGCCACCCCTGGGCCTGTGTGATTTGTGATACTTCTCTGCAGATGCACTGAAGTCAGGTTCTTGTGGCGTCTAGCTCTAGTACAGCCCAATATAACAGGACATCCTGCATCTGCATGAGATACCACAAGGTTTGGACCAGCAACAGTGTGGTAGCTCCAAACTACATCAACACCCACTGGACCCAGGCTCTGACACAGACCTGTGCCTGACTCACAATTTATAGAAACCAATGCTCCTGCAAAGTTTACTTTCTGACATTCTACAGGCATAAGTTGGAACACAGGAAGTTCCATTCTAACGCAAGGAAAAACTTCCTTACAGTTAGGGTGACAGAGCACTGGAACAGGCTGCCCAGGGAGTTTGCGGAGTCTCCTTCTCCAGAGATTTTCAAGACCTGCCTGGATGCAATCATGAGTAACGTGCTCTAGGCAATCCTGCTTTAGCAGGACTAGATGATCTCTAGAGGTCTCTTCCAACTCTGAAAATTCCGTTATTTTCTTTGCCATCTTTTAGCAGAAAATGCGCTCATTTAGCACCATGTTCCAATGGTAGGTCAACACCAAGACTCTTTGAATCTTTCAAGATTCAAGCATTGCATCAAATTGTCAATGGAAAGGTGATAATTTGGCAAGCGAGGAATGAGACTGGAGCCCCTCCTCCCCCCGATAACTTCTCGCTACCCAGTGGATACCCATCTAACCCTGGGGAACTTCATCCCATATTGGTGGGGGGCTGAAGTCCAGAGCCGCTCAGTGCAAGGACTGTACCTGGTAGGGTGTCTCCTGGGGCCGCAGAGTAGTACTGGGCTCCACAGTCCCTGCAGCAGCAGCACCTGAAGACTGCACACCCGCACCTCCAGTAGGCACAGTGACCCTCCTGCAGGTCATATTGGAAGAAGCTGACCTTCTCAGTGCTTTTCCACGGTATTTACACACATGTCCGCAGCAAGGCTCACACTTGCTTGTGAAAGTGCACTCACTGGTGATTCAGAAAATCAAAAGCACAGGAGGGCCACATGAGCAGTGTTACGTGTAACCACAAACCACATCAGAGCCAGTCAGCCAGCTCATATGGTGGGAGAAGCTACAGCTCTGAACTTGCTTGAAAAAAGGATGCTGAGAGGAATCCTGCAATCAGAGGAATCAAAGCATTTTTAGGCACTGAAAGAACTGTCTGAACAACAAAAGAGTGAATCCGTCAGACTGCCAAAGAAATGGCTACAATGTTTGGGTCATGGGGAATTTCAGCTAGTTCTCCCTTAGAGCAAGACTTTTCTGGGATGAGGAATAAGTTTCCAAGCTTGTCAATAGAAAGCTGTCAGCCAAATGAGCAGCTATCTTCAGATAGGAGCACATCCAGACTTACTCATCATAATGTGTCAGAAATGTTAGAGCCACTCGGTGCAGGACACTGGGTATTGGAGATTTTGACTTCTCTTACTAGCATTGTTAAGGTTTTCACACCCATGGCTGGTTCTGACTCCACAATTTCCCAGTGGTGGAAACAAGCCTTGTGAGGGCTGAGTGTTAACCCAAGTTTAGGGGCTAGTCATACTACTTCTGTTAACATAGTTGAGAAGGCCTCACAAAGTCAGCTGGTGGGTGCAAGTTCTCCCACCTCCAGCTCTTGATCGCACCCGAACCCTCTAAGAACTATTTTGTCTTGTCATCATCTCCACATGGAGGTCACCCCACTTCCATATGGCAGAACAAGAGTGGGCTTACAGCAAGTGATTGTGAGTCTGGATGATCTCCTCAATCCTCTCCCAACATCTCCAACAAGAGCATCACTGTTGCAGTGATGAGGTCAGGCCAGAGGAACAAGTCCCACCTGGCTGCAACATGCACGCTGCCAAGGATTTCCTTGCTGGGGAGAAACAGGCCAGAGGCAACTGCACAGCACTCTGCTACGGAGGCAGCAGTCAAAGAATTAGAACAAATGTTACAAAATAAGATGCATGTGGAGATGGGATCCCCTGATCCAAAGGTGGGAAATCAGTCATGAATCAGAAACCAAGTAGAAGCCACAGCTGCAAGCAGTAACTGTAAACACCAATTAGCGATTGCAAATGCAGACACTGTTGCTGTCAAATGTGTCCCTGATTACCGTAGCACCAGCTTGCTCATTCAGGAGTTACCAAAAAAAAAAATATCCTCAGTTGTGAATAAGAAAATACATCTCTGTCAGGGCGCTGCATACTTCTTTCCCCTCCCTGGCTCTTTGGTGGGCTCTTAGCTGCCCCCTGTTTCCTCTCCATGTTCTGTCTTCTATTGGCTTTGTCTCCTTCACAAGCTGGAAGTGCACCCATCTGAGTCACGGGGGTCAAAACAGAGGCTAATGTGCTGGACACAGATGTTTCTACAAAGAAGAAAGTTCAAAAGGAAGGACAGATGCAAGTCTGAAAAAGAAGGGGGCATTTGGCAAAATGGTCAGGTGCTTCTGAACTTCTCTGGCTGACCACATGCACAAAACTCAGGGTGCAACATTATGTCACAGTTCTGCTCAGCAAGAAACAAATCCTGGCCTGCCCATTGGGCAGCCTACTGGGGAACCCAGCCATTTCCGTGCTGCAGGAGGGCATCCTGTCCCAGGACATCTACACAACTGAAGCAGTTTTCCATCTCTGCTGCTCTGAGGAGGCCTCGGACCAGCAGCTCCCAGAGAAGGCAGCTGTATTACAGACTCGCGGTGTTTTTGTGATATTCAGCCAGCAGTGTCCTGCACAGAGATTCAAAGCTGAGCGAGCCTCAGTTCATGCCCTTCCAAAGGCTGCATCAAGCTGTGGCTGGAGGATTCCACCTCTCTGAGAGGCAACTTCTCCCATCTCCTGCTCTTATCTCGCACACTTACTCTGCCTCCAGCTGCACCCTATTTCTGCCTCTAGCCAGTTAGGAGGCTGTAGAAGAAGGCGCCATTTTTCTTGCTCTTAGTTGTGGATACAGAAGGTGGTCTTGTACTTCCAGACAGCTCAAACGGTGTTAACAGTACATCTGTTTGGCTTGGGAATAAATCCAGGGATTAGAGATTTAAAAGCCTGACAGGCTACTACTCATCCCCAAATACATCGATCCATAGAGCTTTAAAGTAAAATTATAAAAAACCCTCTATGTGGCCAGGCTGCCAGGAGTTACATGTACCCACACTGTCGGCACAGCATGCAAACTTGTTTGACACAGCCCAGCTGCAAGGGAACCAGCTGAGCCTTAGCCCTGTCTTCACAGGGCTCCATGCTCTGCTCCCAGCTGTGTCAGAAAGGCAAGTATTCATGTTTTCTTTCCTAGGAAAGAAATACGGACTCCTTCCCTTCCCATTCCCCACACAAGCTGGCAAATGTATCTGCTGGATTCAAAAATAAGTGCAACAGTGAAAAGCAAGCGGTGGTGTCTTCCCTGAAGTGTGGACTCTTAGATTTCCTTAAAGGGTAATCAGAGCTTGTCCAATACCATAATTTAAACAATCAGTTTAGAGACTGTCTGTCCAAACTATTTTCAATAGATTGCCTTGCTAACGGGAAGGGGAAAAAAAAAAAAAAAAAAGAGGATTCAAGAGACACATGGTCCGCTTTATACTTCACAAATGCTGGCCCAGAACAAACACCATTGAGCAATACCTTAATTTGGCACAGATATCTGTGGGCAGGATCATCCCGAAAGCCCAAGCATCCTTCAAGAAAAGCCAGAGACAAATGTTCTTTTAAAGGTAAGGGCAGGAGACAGGGGCAGCTTTGCCCCGTTACCCCCTTCCCCCATGTACACCCTGTGCTATGGCTCCAAGACCCTCGTGCCGTACCCCAGCTTCCCCTGGCTCCTCTGCCAGCTGCAGCCCACCCTGCTTCTGGCCGCTTTACCCTGGGCTCTGCTAGCCAGCGCAGTGAGGAGCAGAGCGTGGGTCTGATAAGCATCTTCAGAGAGCGCATCCGCATTCCTGGGAATTGCGGAAACACCCACAGCACTGACCAGGTCACACTCCCAGCCAGAGAGCCTCCAGCCACATCCTGATGAAGTCCCTCGACTCAGGGACTTCATGCACATGCCTGGTGTGACGCAGTACAAGGAGCACAACATGCAGTAACTTTTCCCATAGCTGCACCTTCCCCTTAGCCCTGTTGTACTCCCAGAGCTCCAATGTCACACGGGCAGGCTCAGGCACAGCTGTGGGTGGTTCACAGGCCAGTTCCCTGTCCCCCCTACCTCCAAGGGGACCCCTTGCATTGGGCTAACCCATGATCTGCTATAAGGGGACACAGTCCCTTTGCACGTTGCCACTTCCTACCACTTCTCCACATAGCCAGCACAAAGGCAATGTGCTGCTACTCCTCCATTACCACACTAAAGTAATTTCTGCCTTGCACAATCCTCTTGCTTTTTGCGGTTCAGGGGCTTGCAGTCCAGCTCAGCCGCTGAACCCTCTGACTCCTCATCTGTCAGAGGTGTCAAACGCCACATGCACCATGCAGGGAGATTGCTTGTCCCTCGGAGGGGTCTCCTGAATCTATACAGCAGGGCTGCACATCACAAGCGGACAAAGGCAGTGCTCCAGCCTGGGCTGATGGAGCTGGAACAAGGGATGAAGCAGAGCAGAGTAGGAAGGGTCTATGTAGATGCAGGGAGATGGCAGGGGAGCAGAGCAGGAGGGGATGGGATCTGGGGAACAAGGGACTGCTCCTACACCAGGCCAGTCCGCAGCGATCCCCACCTGCCCAGGACCCCTTCAGGAAGCAAAACGCAGGATCCTCCCTCAGGTGCAGGATCTCACTCCAGGGACACCTGAGCTCTTTCCAGCAGGCTTTGAGGCCACTCTGCATTTTGACAGACCTTCCCTGCCCTCTAGTGGTTTTCGGGGAATTGCGCGAGAGGACAAGCACTGGGAGAGCCTCTTCCTCCTCCTCTACCTCCTCCCCAGCAGGCAGGTGGACAGCTGCTCTCTGGTACAGGCAGCACCCTTGTCTTGCAAAGGTAAAGCAAAGCAAGCTGCTTTGGCAGGGAAATGCAGCTCTCTGGGGTGGAACACAGGTTGAACCAACACCTGAGGATTTGGGGAGCAGAGACGCATGTTGCTCTGCCAGCAGTGAGGGAAGAGGGAGTAGGGCTCCTTCTCACCACCTTGACGGCCCTTTCCAAAGAGACCTGTGAGCCCTTGCTCAAAGCAGTCACCGTGCTCAGAGACACACAGCTGGCGGGATGGTGTGGAGAGCACCACCTGAACCTTTAAAGAGCTTTTATTTCCCTCTGTGGCCCAGCAAACTTCAATTCTTGATACACAGCTTAATGCCCATCTCATAGGCAAACTGCAGGCTCAGAAAGCACCTTCTTCCTAGCGGAAGCACAACTGTCCCGACCTCTCACACATCAGAGACTGAGCCGTGCCACAGAGGCAGCATCAAGCCTGCAACGGGAAGGATTCGCTGCAGGCAATGAGCAAAAGCCTCTCTTTTGCCATTAAGCAAAATAAGCTCTCTTGGCAAGGGACAGATTTCACTGGGGTTGCGGAGAGGGGGCTCCTTGCTGGGAGCTCTGACCACAATGGCACAGCACGTCCCACCAGAGTGCTGTGAGTTGGTAGCATTAACCTGGCCACAGGCTCCTGCAAGCCAGCTCCTGGCCACGTGCCATCCCACTCAGTCCTCCAGGATCTGCCCCTGAACCCCCTCCTTTGCTGCCATCCTTCTGTGCTCTCTGCGCGAGACTGCAATTTATGAATCTGCGCTCCATCTCTGCTGCTTGTAAGCCAATAAACTCATACCACAGCTGGGACCAACTGTTTGTCAAACCCTGATTTATACAGACATCTAGTGGTCTGTGCTCAAATTCCACCAGTGCCACCACGCAGCAGCGACAGCGCCATGACTTGTTTGCATTGTCAAAGTAAAACCAAGGCATCTCTGTGTTGGACACTGCACACACATGCCCCAGAGAGCTGCCAATTAAATAAGGTCATTTAGGGAGTCCATGCCACAAGCCAAATACTTCCAGATCAATCCAGCGCTCTGGATTTGAGAGGTCAGTCCTTATGGAAAGCATACAATCTGTACGCTGCAAGTCTGGTAAAATGTCTGCCCATGTCTCCACACCCAAAAAGACAACGGAGGCAGATGTCCCAAAGCAGTGTATTGCCAACACAAGTCTTCCCAAATCCAAAACAAAAAGCACTGGGGGATGACAGGGAACCTGGTGTTGCACCTATAAAGGGATATTTCAGCAAGCACAGCCCCCCAGGGTGGCACAACCAAAGGCATCACTTACCAGTCCAGTGCAGGGCACTCGCCTCTGCTCTCCCATGGGCAGCTGTGTCCTGTGGGGATGAACCTGACTGCTTTAAAGACTTTTTATTTCCCTGTGGCTAGTATACTTGAGAGGTCCCCAATACACAGCTTAATACTCGTCTCATAGGGAAACTGCAAGCTGAGAAAGCTGTGACCTGCAGGGTGTGCCCCACGCATCAACACACTCCACCACGTCCCCCACCACCCCCACTGTGACTTTTGGCAGTTGTCCCCTGATGGGATGAAGAGGTGGTGCCGAATTTGCACAGAGTTAGGCATTGTGTAACAGGCTGAATGCTGAATAATGACAGATGTGGCTTAAAAGTAATATACACATCACTCCCTCACATGCTTTGGAGTCCCCAAACCAGCCAGTTTCAGGCTTCATTTATTTGTGTTTCTACTCCTCCACTTTGAGATGAGGATAGCCTGTCTCCACCCCAAGGGTACCCTGAAGATAGTAAACAGCCTTACTTCAGAGTCGCTTACACAGGGTGGTGTGGGGAGCAGATGGGAGTGTCTGAAGGTCCACACCACTATGGGTTCAGACAGTTTACAGTCAGACAGCCATGGGTCACCGTCCAGATATCCATGAGGGACAAGGGAAATCGTGAACACCCACTGTCTTATCGGACAAAGCAGAAATCTCACAGAGAAAAAACAAGAGTCTTGCAATGTGTCAGGACTGCCCTGGCAGCAGTGTGTACACTAGACTCTGCACCCACAAACTGTCTCAGTCTTCTGAAGTTCCGATTTAAAGCAAACAATTCCAAACTGGAGAGACACAGCCTTCCCATTGCCCCTTGCAGGCCCTGCTCTTCCCACCCTGGTCTGAACTTCCCCCATCAGGCTCTTCCTAGGGCATCCTTGCCTTATTCTGCACAGAAACAGGGTGACTCCATCCCACGTGTGACAGCGCACTCCACACGGCTGCTGCAGGGAATAGGGTTGGAATACAGGACAGAGCAGGGCAGAAAAGCAGGCAGCCTCAAAGGGCAGCATCGTGCAAAGCAGGAAAGAGAAAAGCCACCCTCGGGAGGAGTCCCCGCCTGCTCAGTGCAAAGGTGACCTAGTCCCAGGTTGCAGCTGAGGCTCTCAGCTCTTTAATCTCCTGAGCACATTTGAATTTGAGGAGGTGGGGATGCCCCTGGAGCCGCTGCAAGCAGCATTTGAGAGGTGTCCCACCACCTGCAAAGCTAAGGAGGAGCTGCTGTTATCAACTGTAGTGAGATTATCTCTTGGTTTCCTGGAGGGGTGACAGTGTGAGTCACCCAGCAGTGGGAGGGTGGTTTCTTCATGTGCTTATTGGAGAAGCTGAAGTGTGTGGGCAGGTTAAAAACAATGCAGATGCAAGTGATTACAGGGGCAAGCAGAATCACCGGGAGGATAGTATTTTTCCTACTTATTTGGTTACGTATAATAGTTATCACATCAGCATGCAGAACTGCTTGCACCTCACCTCTCCCCTCCCCTCCCCTGCGCCAGGGCTGACAGACATAGTGCCTGTGTCCCAGAGTTCAGCGCCCTTCGGTCCACTCCATGCCACACTGCCCCGCCATCAGCATTTCTGCTCTGCCTCCACACATACTTACCGCCCTTTCTCTCTACCTACCACCCAGGAAGCCCCCTCCACACGTTCCTCCAGGGACTTCACCTGACACCAGACTTTCTCTCTTTGCAGACTTCAGCCCAGGGCAGCATGAATCGGGGAGGTTTCTTACACCAGCTGCCACTTTAGGTGGGCAGCGAGGCAACAGCAAGCTCTAGGCAGGCAGGCAACACCATCTAAATGAGCTGCTGGCTTGCTGCAGGGTGGGGGGGACAACATTCATTCATGCTCTTGATGCCAGCCCTCAACTCAGCAGGACCAACAGCAGAGGGACTGGCCCCACCTGCCGCATGCCCCTTCGGAGGGCAGGGTGACAGACAGCTGCAGGAACTGGTACAGCCCTTCTCCACATCCTTGCCCTCCCAGGGCACAGCTCTGCTCACTACTGGACTGCACCCAGGTGTAAGATGCAGTTCCCACATGGGGAGAGAAAAGGGCCATATTTCCTTCCAGTCGCAGCTTTCCCACTTGCTCCTCCACACACGAGGGTCTCCTCATCAGCTCCTCTTCACTCTGTGGCTGGTGGAGACAAAGCATTTGGGAAGAGAACAAAAAGACCCTTCCCAGGACGGCCCCATAGCTGCAAGTGGTAAGCACAAAGCTCTACACTACCCAAGGTATCAATGCACCTCTCACACCACCCGGAACAAAACCATAGGCATGGTAACAATGCCCAAGGAACGCGAGAGTTAACAAGGGCTATGCTCCATTGCACCGGCCACCCTCACCACTCCCCTGCATGCCCACTGCCTATGCACCCAGGCTGGTGCAGCATGCTGCAGTGGCAGTACTTTCACCAGGAGGAATGCTCACAGAATTACCATTCTACAGATAAACACCCTAAGATCAGAAACGGGGTGTAAAAGTTCAGAAGAAAAGGCGTTACAGGAATATTCTTGTCCTAACAACAGGGTTCCAGCTCTCACAAAGATTGTATATCTTCGACGATGATTTTGCAAAGGATTTGAAAAACTAACTCCCTTTACCTTTTCACAAGAAAGTAAGCCACTGACACGTTTTCGAACAAATAATTAAAAGAACAGTTTCCTGATAGCTGGGAAATAGGAAACATCGTGTTGTCCCAAACCTGATGACGAACATGTATCCCTTGGCAAAAGGCCAATGAGTCAGCCAGGGCAGTTGCAATGCTTTTTCCTAAGCAGGGAGTTTATAGTAGGACAAAAGGGCTTTGAAAAGAAAGATGGTATTTTCTCCCACTTCAGTAAAAGCAGCTTATTTCATACATGAAAACCAAAAACTCTGAGACAAAACTCTCCAGTTGCTGCTTCTCAGAAGCGGCACAAACCACTTCAGCATGGATGATAACCTGAGGCGTTACAGGACGGGGGGAGCACTGCAAGGAAGAAGGTATGAACCTTCCTCACTCAAAACCTTTCAAAAACCTTCCCAGGGACTTACAGAAGGAGGACTCCCGTCCCACCTTCCAGCCTCACTCAACAACCTCGGACAAGTGCAGTTTACGTAGGTGCTACAGCAGGAGGGCACAGCTTTGAGGTCCCTGGCAAGAAGATGCTCAGCCTTTGACATTCAAACCAGGGGAAGTACATGATAGTTACAAACAAAAAGAAAATAAGTGATAGAGAGGGTTTTGCATTTCAATCCTCCAATGCAGCTAATCAACACACACACCGTTTCTTTGCCATTTTCCAGCCCCACTGCAGAGAGAAGGATAGAAGCACACTCAGCTGAGGCACAATGGGGGAAGACGACAAGGTGTGGAGTGAGTTGAAAGACCCCTTTATACAGGGACTGCTGCCAGCTAACTCTGGAGCACCAGTATACACCCATTTCTTCTGAAGCCTGCTGCTGCTTTGTTTTCTCTGCAGGCTACCAGAGTTCAGAAAAGTCCTGAGTTGGAGCAAATGGCCCCTTTGCTGCTAGACCCTGGGTCAGCACTGAGCTTCAGAGGAGGTAGAAGGGCCGAGTGGGTAGAGCTGCTCTCCCTCCACCAGGGCATGGAACCAGTGTGGTGGTGGAAATGGGGTTATTTTCTTTTATGTCTAATGGAAATACCTACTGATAGTACCTTATCTCACCAGATCAGCTTTCAGAAGAGAAGCATTTGTACTACATCTCTTCTGATCAAACGCTGCCTGAGAGAGTTTGAGTCAAAGTGCCTAGAGGTGTCTCCCAGCACTGCGCCTAGACTCAAACCCACACGAGGCAGAGCACCCAGCCCAGCCTTAGGGCAGCAATGCCTCCACGCCATAAGGCTGCAGAGTCCCTCTTTCCCCCTTACCTCACACAGCAGTGTCCACAGCCAGCTCCATCCAGTGCCTGCAGTTGCTCCACTCCAGTCCAACATATCCCAGTGTACACCAGTGGGTTGATGGCAGGAGAGCTGGGAACGCTCCCATTGAGGTTCCTATGTTGGGGGGCAGCCCCGCCTGTTTCGTCACTTCAGCCCTTATGTGTCAGGCAGCGACCTAAGGGAGAGCCAGTGCTCAGGGGTGCAGGAAGGGAGCACAGATCTGGTCAGGTAAAGTCATCAAGGCTGATTTCACAGGTGGTTTCCTTTCTTGTAAACACTTTTTGATCCCTGTGTGACTGCTGGTTAGCCGAGTCTCGCTCTCTTTCCTTTGACTGCATTTTCCTGTGTGAAAAACACACGCAGGATTTAAGGTTCACATTTTGGTTTGCAATCACAGAAGAGTATTTTCGTAACTGCGGTCCCAAAGGCTTTAGAGGCACCCACTCCTGAGGGGAAACATGAGGAGGCCCACAAATAGGGTGATATGGAGTTGCATGTTAGCCAAGGTCACAGAGGCACAGCTTTCATCACTTTTGCAGCTAGGCAGTATAGACAAGACTTGAGATTTTAAGAGCCAGGGTGTACAAATTCCCCTGCAGTCCAGATATCAGTGACATAGGAGGGAACCAGAACAATCCTTATTGAATAGGATTTTGCTGCCTTCAGGGTTTGTTCAGCCTCTGTATCACCAGTGGCCTCAAAGAATCACCAGAGATACAGCTCTGAGCAGTTACACTGAGGCTGTGATAACCACACAGCACTACACCAGCTCCTGGGTCAGACTAAAGGCCCCCCAGCCTCTGTCAGCTCCCTAGCTCTACCCAGTAACAGATATTCGGTGGATTGTTAAGAATCCAAGCTCCTCTTCTTGGAGCGTTTTCTCAGCTACCAGAGATTAATTAGCACAACGCCAGACCACTTTCAAACACACACACAACCAAACCCAAGTCAGTGGTAAGGCCCTATGCCTAGACATAAACACTAAGCTGCAGAGATTAAAGCATGAAGGTAGAAGAAGAGCACACAGCCTTACCTCCTAGCCAGCACAGCACAAACAAATTAGCCCCAGGTTTTTACCTTTACCCTGCTTTAAGTAATTTGCCCAATCAGGGCAATTAACCTTTGGCCGAATCTTGTTGTCCACACAGGTGTGAGGATGCCTCAAATCAGAATTCCTCAGGTTAATCACCCCTCCGTGTTCAAACCACGTGTTTTATTTTTCACAGAGATTAGGCTGTTTTCCACCAGTGGATCTCAGGCCTTTCTCCAGTAATGGAAAAAGTTTTCTGTGTTTTTCCCCAAGAACAGTAGTTATGAGCCAGAATTGAATTTCTGCTCAGCAATTCCTTAAACACTGTGATTTAAGTTGCAGTCTCACTACAAGGTAGATGCTGTGGAAGTTGGCTAAGAGGTAGGAGGAATGAAAATCACCCACTGCTGCCTTTGGTCTCTGCTCCTCTGTCTGTCTGTCTGTTCCAGCTCAAAGACTTTTCTGCTACCTGCCACGAGGAGTTGCTTGCCCAGGACAATCCTAGAGGCTCTCCATGGTCACTCCATCCCAGAAAGTGGTTTTGTGTCATACCAGAGGGTTGCAACCACTGAACTGGGGTTTGCAGTGACAAATGATTCAGTGGCAGTTATGCACCCAGGTCACCTCCCAGGGCCCCCCATTCTCTGTTTTGCTGTTACTTGCCCATTCCCATATTTTTGCAGGGGAAATTTGATAAGTCACATCAATGATCTGGAGGCCCCCTAAGGAATTTAAACTACCTTTAGGTATCTTTTTGCTGTCCCTCTAGAAATAGTCCAAAACCCTTAAGGACTGCAGACCCAGCTTGAAATTAAGAGCCAAGCTTGCAGAAAATAAAGCAGTTCCAGACGACGCCTGTGAGCCATTCAAACTATGGAGAGGGCTGCAGCTCTTCTCTGTTGACTGGGCTGAGATTGGACCCTGCTAAGTTTCCCAGTATTCTCTCAGGTGTGATGTTAGCTCTTTGGTCATTGTTACACCTACTGTCACATGTTACTGGTATGTTTCCAGTCTCTGGGATTTCCCTCTCTTCCAAGGATTCAAAGTTAGCACACATTTTCCCAGACAACTCGTTCAGACTCTTAGACTTGAGTCCCTAGGCCAGGTCAGAAATCAATGAACGACTTCTTATTACTGAGGGAGTTGATTTCTCCTCCCACTTCTTTCCACTTCTCACAGCAAGTCCTGCTTACCCAATATAGTCTTTTCCAGGCCTACAACAGTTTTGTTACAAATGCTTGATTTTGTTCAGGACACTTTTTCGTGTGCTTAGCAATGAAGAGAGCAGTGACCCATCCTTTGGTAAGGACATCTCAGCTAAACAGGTTATCAATAGCAGAGGAAGAGCAATGGAAGGCTGCAAACTACATCCAGTGAAGAGGTATCGTAGGATGCCTCTTCTCTGCATTCAGGCTGCTTGCTTCCACATCAATACCGAGCACGTTGCTGGTGAGCCAACCTAAAACTTTCAGTTTGATACACTTCATATCACAGTCAGCCCACACTGGTCCCAAGAGACCTATGTGGCAAATCTTCAAAAGAACTGGGAGAGCTCCAATCCCAAAGAGGTTTAATACTACCTTGTTTGTCTAAAGCTCTGCAGGGCTACAGCCAGAAGTAACATTATCGTCAAGCTGGCGAATAGTCTCAACACAGTACTGGCAATAGCCATCTCTAACTTCTTTGGACTCAGTCAGATGCTTATTTGGATCTTAATCTACTTTTGAGTCTCCTGAGGATTTTCCTTTTAAGATTACTCTGAACTCAGCTACCCACTTAACATTCTCAAAGCTATCCAGGTATGGTTTTGCCAAAACCCACTTAGACATGGTCACATCTGGTATCTTTGTCCAGAAATCCAGAAGTCACATATTAACAAATCTGCAAATTTGCATGTCAAAAGCAGGGTGTTCATTTAAATTGCGCCCTTTAAACCTCCCTGCCCCAGTCTTCGAGGGTTCCATCTATTTCATCCCAGCAGTTCATAAGCTGTCCTGACTTCAGCTCCTTCCCTGCAGAGCGTTTCCCAAGAGTGCTCATCCAGCCATGGCTGGGAGACACAGGATGTATAGCAAAGCGGATTATCTCTCAAACTACAGGCCTGACGTCCCTGCTCCCCCTCACCAAAGCCCTTTGAGGCTCCTGTGACCCCATCAGAAAATTAAGACTGTCACGATTCTTTGGAGCAGTGGTGGATCAAGACTGCTGCCAGAAGCATGCAAAGCCCCGCTGGCTGTCCTGTCCCTGTCCTCAGTAACCTCTGCTTCCTGCCCAAGGTAGCTTGATTTCCTGTAGCTGCATTTACACGAAATAAAGAGGAAACATTTTCTGTTTGTATCTGCTGTTCTAATAAACCCCGAGCTGTTTATCACGTTCCCTTCCAGGTGGCAGAGAGGCGTCACAGGGGATGGCCCACCACGAGCACCTACGGGTGGAACAAGCTCATCACCCCAAAGGTGTTTGGAATGGGGAGGAGTTGTTCAGCCCCTCCTGCACATCCTCTCCTCCTCCCTGGCTGCTGGAGGAGAGTTTCCCTGAGTGAAAGTATCACCCTGAGGTGAGAGACGCTGCACAGAAGAAGGACAACTCTAGCTTGGGGCTGAGCTGGGACCTGGCTGTTGAGCCGTAGGATAAGAAGGTGGGAAGGGCTCTCTGGAGAGCCCCTCTCCAGCCTCCTGCACCAGGCAGGGCTAACAAGTAGGGCAGGGTGCTGGCATGTGTCAGCCCACCCTGTAGTTCGCAGTCCCCGAGTTCCTGGCCTGCGTGGAGCCAGAATCTCTACCCTAGGGGGTGTTCTCCTGAGCTCAGGGCTCTCCAAGGGAGGCTGCAAGTTTTGCAGAGAACACATACTCATGCAAAGGCCTCATCCCATAGCCACAAGCCATCATCTCTGTCTCTCAGCCACAGGGCAAGCCTCATTTCTGGGATTAAGATAAACCCATAGCAAGCCTGCCAGCCAGCCAGACAGACACTAGTGCTATCCCTCCTCAGGACCCCAGGGACCCACAACCCAGAAATCTCAGGGAAGAAGGTCTCCTCATAGCATATATCATCAGCACTTCCTGCCCCCATCACCACCAAGCATCACGGAAATGTTTGAACTTCACCTCCCACCCGGCAGGGAGGGCAGCATGGGTTGTCGCTATGGCCCTGCAGGAGACAGGACTTCTCCAGAGTGGGCAATACGCCAGCCTGCAGCAGCATGGGGGGAGCCCAACATGTGGTTGCCAGGTGGCACCACTGCACATCCTCGGCGCCACCCCAAGCATTCACCTGGTCACAGGGAATGGGCACTGCTGTGGGACTGAGTGTGGCAGCTTGCTCAACAGTTGGGGAGGAAGGAGGTTCCAAAAGGTCCTCTGCTCAGCACAGGCCATGGTGCCAGAGCACCCAGGCTGGGGAGGATTCCACCACCCTTTGTGGAAAGAAGGGCCTTATCTCCCCCCAAGCCCTCATCACCACCAGATGTGATTCAACCATACCATTAGAAGACTCATTTGCAGAATGCAAATATTTATGAATCACCTGTGGGCCTTGCTTGCTCCAGGCTGTCTCACCACTCTTTCACAATGCCACACTGCCCCGACAGGTGAGGGTGCTAACATTACAAGCAAGACTGGGACATTTCCCACTTCCCAGCACTTGCCATGGCACCCATGGTCCTAACCTCCCAAACATACCTCCTGGCTGCTCGCCCAAGTCACTTCACTGCCAAGTCCTGAAATCTTGCAAACCCAGCCACTGTGGTGTTCATCTTCCTCAGCTTCCAGGTTCTGCCTCATGCCAGCCAGGCAAAGTTCTGCAGCAAAAGAGAGATGCTGTAACCTATGTGAAGTATTTTTACAGACCAGCTCTTCCCTCACTCCAACAGTGGAATGTAGCCACCTGTGGGCGGCATAAACAGCCCATACAATATTAACCACTTTGCCTCATGTTTTCTTCATGAGCAGTGCTTCTTTTGGGGCATTTGTAACTCTTTGCACGTGCTTCCTGTCCCAGTGCAAGGGGGGCTGGAAAGCACTAGCAGGAGACACTCCCAGACACAAGAAGCAGTTCCCTGCTGCTGCTTGCAGCCTGTCCTGCACCCTTCAGCTTCACCAGCCATTGCCCCAGCCTTTCAGAGAAAACAACGGCTCCTCACACCATCATTTTCTCTCCCTTCACCACCGGTCCTGTACCCTCCTCTGCCTGGGCACGGAGCCATATGCCATACAAGCTGCATGAAGTGAAGCTGCCCTTAGAGATGTTGTATCAGCCTTAGGCACAGTGGTAAATGGAAAAAAGTTCCATTTCAGACATTCACCCAGGTGCCTACATGCACAATAGGCTGCCGCTTGCCAATGTTCCCAATTTAAGCTATTTTTTGCTTACCATAGGCACTGCCGTCTCCAGTCAAGCTCCCACTCCTCTCACCCTTAGCATTGCCAGCTATTTATTCCAATGTCTTAATATTGTATCTCCCTTGAAGGGAAGTACATCCGAGGGCTTGAGTTCATGCAAACATTAACAACAGTGAAGGAAAAACAAACAAAAAAAAGGATAACATGAAAAATGTGAGTCATCACAGATTGCTGAGGGGACCTCAGTAACACTTGTAGATGTGCACACACATGACGCTACCATACATCAAAGTGCACTAAACACTGACAAGAAAGATATAAATCATCAAACCAGATAACAATAGGAATCATATGTCACCTGGAAAGGCATCAAAAAATGCAACCAGAAATAAAGAGCAAAGAACAATACAACGCAGAGTGCAAACCACAGCCAGAGATTTCAGTCGCCAGCAAACGCTGCGTGGGAAAATACTGCCTGGGGATCAAACATAAGTTGCTCTGGGTGAAAAAGGAGTTACTACTCCTGACTCCAAAGTTTTCTAATTTCAAAGGGGGAACTGGCTGTGATGAAGAAGGCCCAGCAGCAAGTAAAGCACAAGTGAACTGGCCTCTCATGCTTTCATACCCACCAACTCTTGCATGTCCCTGATGTGAAAGAGCTTGGTCCCGCGATGTGTGGACAGGGCATTCCCAGGACATCAAGCCAAAAAAAAGGGGCAACAAGACCCTACGCAATAGGTGGGAAATGTACTTTCTAGAAGGGCTCCATGAGGCAGCATTCTGCTTGGCTGTGACCATCTTCCCACTCCGCACCTCAGGCAGCTGCTGTGGCGATTTTGAGTGTCACACCGAGCAAGTGCCTCTGGCACGTGGGTCGCACAGTGGGCAGGCATCATGGCCCTCTGCCGCAGGTGTTTGACGCCAGTCTGGGGCAGGAGAGTGAGACACCCCAGAATTACTCACTTACTGCCCCATTGTTCTGGTTTGAGGAGAAACAGAACCAATTTTCTTTTCAGAAATTTACATTTCAGTAATTTTACTTTTCAGTTAAGCCTCTTCTAATTCTCTGAAATTAACGGCATATTTTTCAGACAGTATCTACTTCTAGCTTCTACCTAGTATCTAGCTTCTGCAGAGAGGATCCTTCTGTAACAACCAAGGTCGGTCAACTTTGTTGTGTGCCATGTTGGAGGGTCTGAATTGGAAAAGTGTAAAGGGATCACACCTGTGGGGAGGAACAGACAAGACAGGTGACCCAAAACTGACCAACAGGGTACTCCAACCCATCTGCACCATGCTCAGTATAAAAGCCGAAGGATCAAAGGGGCAGTGCTCTTTCTTCAATGGCCTGTGTCTGAGGAGGGCTCTGTCTGTTTGTCTGCCTTTGACTCCAATCTGCATGTTCCCGGATCCAGTTCCTGAGTTCAGCTTCTGTCCGTTGCTGAGACTAGTCTGGGACTTTCCCAGTGCCTACTGGTCACATGCTCGTGTGAGCTTGATACAGTTTTGTATATAATGTATATATTTAATTATTTTCTTATTAATATTACTATCTTTTCCTATTTTATTATTAATATTTCATTAAAGTAATTTCATTTCTTTTCAACTCATAAGTCTCTCTCTCTCATTCTTCTCTCACTTGGGAGAGACGTTAGAGAGCATCTGTCATTCGTTTCAGTGGTCAGTCCAGCCCTAAACCACGCTGCCCGTGCTTGATGGCTCTGCCCCACTCTTGTCAGGGAGGCAGCAGGTCTGAAGCCCCTCTGTCCTTGGGAGGGATGGACCTCACCTGCTGCTTACTGGCTGCTCTCTGCTGTTAGACTTCTATAGACTCGCTCCTTAAATTCCTCATAAAGCTTCATGTAAAGGACTTTGAGCGTTCACCATCACTTACCTGCTTTTAAGAGGAGGTCAGGTGGGAACCTGTCCCATCCTCAGGGAGGTACTGAGCCTGGCTGGGGAAAAGGCCCCTAGACTTTGTGGGGAGGGCAGGGAACAGAGTCCCAGGGAGAGCTGGGTGTCAGCCTGTGGCACAAGCACAAGCCTTGGGGATGACAGAGACCTCACTGGGGCAGCAGCAATGCGTCTGTGGCTGGAGGCACAGTCCCAGCTGCGAGGACCAAGCAGTCCTGGAGAGCACTGCGGGGAAACCTTTTTTACTTCTGTTTTGTTCTCCTTCCTTTCTCTGAGCTGTCTCATTAAAAAGAGGCATTTCTTAGTTTCTATTCAGGCTTTCGTTTCCAGCGGTTAGCTCCGCGTTCACACCAGCAATTTCATTTTTAACCAACATCAGACTACTGGCCCATCCTCGACACACACACAAAAACTTGGTTTGACCTAACTCCAGCAGCTCAGGTAGGTCCAGTCAGAAACAAAAAACTCATAGAGGTTCTTCGTGGAAGTCCTCCAGGCCTTCTGGTTTTAAGCTTGATATTAGTGAACGAGCTACCACTGGAAATAAAGGTCTTACGTCATGGTTATGATATGATTATATTCCATTTCCTTCCAAATGTAAACCCAAAACACTTCACGTGTTCTGCCTAAATCACTGACAGTTTTATCTGCTCCATGGCTGGCTGCGATTTGTATTATGTTTGGGTTTGCTCTGTTTAAAGGGGGAAAAAAAAAATCTGTCTATAGACATATAGATAGGACTTATTAATTAACAATTACTCTCTATCTTCCCACGCAGACTGCATCCGGTCATTTCTAATGTCCCAGCCACAGCCATCTTCTCACAAGTCTTTTGCGGTGCTTGCACAATCGTGTCTCTCCCCCTCCACAGCCATTTCCAAATCCTTCTCTGTGCTGCCCGCCCTCCCACAACTGACACCAGGCATTGCTCCACCACGCTCAAAGCCAGATTTCATCTTATTAACACCTTTCCAGGGTGTTAACGTTTAGGGCAACGAAACTGATGAGGGGTCTGGAGCACATGTCTTATAAGGAGCGGCTGAGGGAACTGGGGTTGTTTAGCCTGGAGAAAAGGCGGCTCAGGGGAGACCTTATCGCTCTCTACGACTACCTGAAAGGAGGTTGCAGGGAGGTGAGAGTTGACCTATTCTGCCAAGTAACAGGTGATAGAACAAGAGGAAATGGCTTCAAGTTCATAGAATCATAGAATGGTTTAGGTTGGAAGGGACCTTGAAGATCATTGAGTTCCAACCCCCCTGCCATAGAGGCAGGGACACCTCCCACTAGAGGTTGCGCCAAGGGAAGTTTAGATTGGATATTAGGAAGAATTTTTTCACTGAAAGGGTCATCAGGCATTGGAACGCGTTACCCAGGGCAGTGGTGGAGTCCCCACCCCTGGAGGTATTTAAGGGTCACGTAGATATAGTGCTTAGGGACATGGTTTAGTGGTGGGCTTGTCAGTGTTAGGTTAATGATTGCACTAGATGATCTTACAGGTCTTTTCCAATCTAGAAGATTCTGTGATTCCAGGGCTGTGCAACTGTTTCCCGAGCCTTTCAAGTATTACCCATAGCAGGGCGTTGGGTGCCGGTGCCCAGACGCCGGCAGCAGGTGTCTGTGAGGAGAGCTGGAGGCTGCCCTGGTTCCAGCTGCCTCGGTAACAGGACTACAGCTGGTGAAGCCTCTGTGAAGACATGTTTAATAATCAGGAAAACGCTGCCCGACAGTGAGGAGTGAGGGGGAAAAAGTGTGAGGAACAGCCCAGGGACAGCAAGGATGGAGGAGGAGGGAGAGGGGATCCCCTGCAGCCCCAGGGAGAGCACGAGGGAGCAGGATTATCCTGAAGGACTGCAGCCCATGGAAGGACCCACTCCGTGGCGGGGAAAAAAGTGTCAGGAGGGAGAAGCAGTGGAGAGGAGCTGTTATGGACTGACGGCAGCCCCCCATTCCCCATCCCCCTGCAGCACTTCGGAGGGGATGGGTAGAGGAGCTGGGAATGAAGGCGTGAAGTTGAGCCCAGGAAAAAAAAAGGGGGGGAGGAGGCAGGGGGTCTTGTTTTATCTTTTTTTCCTCATTATCCAAATCTCTTTCAATAGGCAATAAACTAATTTCCCCAAATCGAGTCTGTTTTGCCCATGACAGTAATTGGTAAGTGATCTCCCTGTCTTTATCTCAACCATGAGCCTTTCCATCTTATGTTCTCCCCCATTCTGCTGAGGAGGGGGAATGAGAGCGCAGGCAGGTGGCTATCAGGCAGCTGGCCAGAGTCAACCCACAAGTACCATGTATTATTTAAATTTGAAGCCCTCAGAGGCGTGTGGAGTGTTCATCTAGCAAGTTTAGAATGTGTCACTTCTATTGCATATTCCAGGTGGGAATCTGAGTACTTTGAATGTTGCTCAGCCCTGGTGCCCCCAGCGAGGTAATCTGCTGGCCCTATTCAGCACACAGAGACCCTGAGAGGGAAAAAATGCAGCCATTTTGTCTGCATCTCCACTGGAGACACGTTAGCAGTGCTGACAGGGCCTTTGGAGATCATGACCCAGCACAGTGGTGTGGGGAAGGAGGGATTCCCGACAGACACATGCTACCTTGCTGACTGGGCAGGTCCACACAAGGCTGGGGGGTTACTGGAAATCAGCATGTGGCTTCACCGCCTACCTGATCACTTTTACACTCAGCAAGAGAGCCCAAAGGTACTTCAGGTTCACATTTCTGTGTTCAATGTGCTCTTCAAGACCACAGGAAATAGCACTTTTTAAAAGTAGGGCTATGGGGGGCAGCATTTTTTTTTCTCTTTTCTTTTTTTCACAGAGGAAATTAGAAGAATGAGAGGAGTAAAAGCGGTTAAAGGAGGACTGAATTTCAAACCACTTATGTGAAGCACACTGCTAACAGACAATTCAATGGTTCTGCAAGAGGTTTTCACACCCTAAGAGCAAAAGCAGAGTGTTCAGCAGTGGTATCAGACTCGCAAAGGGCACAAATCACTAGAAAACAGTCGCAAGAAAATGAAGGAAAGCAATTTGGTCACAAGTAAGAGGTCAAACTTCCCAAGAAGGGTGTAAAAAGAAGCAACACTTGTTAAGTGAGGTCCCTGGAGAGTCAATGATTTAAGACAATAACCATTGGTTTCTTTTCTCTAAGCTGTGTCCCTCATTCATATAACCTTATTCTCTCTCTCCAAAGTGCTCAAGTGGGCTGATTCAACCTGGCTGCAGGCTGGTGGAGGGGGGAGACTCACAGCTGTCATCATTTCCTTATGCACTTTTGATGCTGATGATAACCCCAACATGAGCACTGCGGAGAAATTAGCAAGCTTTTCTTCACAGTGTCCTATAAAGTTAGGTGCTAAGCATGGCTTACAGGCAATGAGCTGAAACACAGAGAAACGAAAGCGCTGCTACCAAGTGCCAACTTTAGGATTATTTTTTTTTTTTTCACAGAATTAAGTGGTTGCACGGCTTTTGGTGTGGTCTGCATTCAATCCCAACAGTTCCACACACCAGTCTTGAGCATGGCAGCCTTTAAGTCTGCTGCCATGTTCTCTTACTTCATTCCCTCAGTGTATCTTCCAGCTCCCTCCAGCAACAGGGATGGATTTTTGTTGTTTAATCTGTCTGCATGAAGACAAAGGATAGGGGGGGCAGACAATTCTGGCTGAAATAGTGGTTAGATCTTTCAGGCCAGGGTGCCACAGGAGAGAAGAATCAGTGCATGGAGGCAGAACCTCCCAGCACTCAGTGCCACCTGCGGCCACCACCAGCCCTCAAAGAACCTGGTGCCAGCAGTGATGGGTACTGTTGGTGTCCCGCTCTCCCTACCAGGACAGGCTTGCCCCTGCCCCTCAGTGCAAGGTCCCAAGCCCATTTTCAGGTTCTCTCATGCTTTCTGTTTCTCTCCTCAGCCTGTCTAATGAGCTAACAAAGTAGAAATTACAAAACCCACAAAAATGACAAGGCCCACAGGAATCTGCTACAGCCTGCACCCAGAAGCCTTTCTAATGACGTTTCCTAGCACAAGAGGAAGCGAGGAGGCGTTCTGTGGCAGGGTTTTCCTTGGCATCCTAATCAGACTTGATGCCACTAGCCATCATTGCACTGATACACATTGGGGGATGCACTGAGGAAAGGCTCCCCCAGGCTTTTATCCCAGGCTGGGGAACCATCTCTGTATCTTTTCCATCCTATGTGCACTCTGGGAGTGGGGACCACTCAGAGCATCAGGTTACACTAGCACCAAAATGAAAGTCCCATATCTCAAGGCCCAGTGCACAGCACTGGTACTTCTCTTGTAGCACTGTGTAGACAATCCCACCAGGTCTGAGATATTCTGTGACCGAGAGGGCACTAGATTCAGTGACTATGCAGATGCACAGACTGACAGATGGATCACACCGTGCCTTGCCACTGAACTCCCCTCTGTGCAGAATAAAATGCATATGATGACAAAATAAAGACTTCAAGGGCAGGCAGATGGTACCTAAGGCTGGTTTGAGCTGGATCAAGAAATTACCATCCTCTTCTCTCCTTCAGCAGCCTTGCCTGAGTCACATCCTCCAGCCCAGTAAGCAGGGTCTCCACAGGATGCGAGTGGGGAGTTTCAAGCAAACCTTCAAAACAGTCATTCCCTACCCTCACTGCAAACTCACACACCAGGGCAGCAGAGGAGCCCTCGCAAAGCTCCTCTCTCAAGTCCTTGGCAGCTCAGACAAGCAAGCAAGCACAGCTGCAAGCAGGAGGCAGAAACACCCCTCCACCCCCAAAACTTCAAAGGCTCTGACAAAAATTTCGTGCTTGCTATGGCCACAGCTCTGTTAACAGACAGTAGCTGGCTAAGCCACAATAACTCCCTGCCACATCCAACCCTTAAATTAGCTCTCAGCAGCAAAGCAATGCACACGCACAGCCGCACACAGCCTGGCAGGACCGCTCCATGGCTGGGACATGCAGTACCAATTTCAGAGCACATAAGCAAGGAACATCGCAAAGGCTGCAACAGCACGCTGCTGCTGCTTATTTAAAAACTGGCCAGCCAACCTGCCCGCACTCAAACCAAGTGCAGCAATGGGATTTGTCTACTGGATATGCCGAATGTCTCCCAGTCCTTCCCTCCTGAAACTGAGAAGGGAATTAGAGCAAAGTACATCCTTTCTTGTAGCTAAAGCATTTCTCATCTTCCATGGCTTAGATTTCTCTTTCAGGACTTTAACGAAAGCCAAATCTTGGATACCTGTTCTCCGTGCAGAAACCTTAGCTGGGAGCACAAATAAAGAGAAGGGTAGCGAGCCTGTTGGTCAGCATGTCCTTCACAGCCTGTGCTGAGTCTGGGCAGCTTGTACCATTTTCTTGGCTGACCCCGTGATAGCTGAGAATCGCACCAGTCATAAACAGGTTGCACCCTGCTTAGGGAATTTCGTGTTCATCACACCTCCAGCATATACAGCTAGTTTGTAGACTGTTTCAATCAGGAGAGACAAATCTCCCTCTCCAATGGCCGTTTCTGAAATCTTTTGCCTCTGTATTGACATAAACCTGACTAGCAACGCCAGGAGAAATGCATGTCCACACCACAGGGCTCAGGAGACCACACAGCCCAGTTTTGACAGTCATTCAGATGGCTCAAAAGGCCGGCTGCTCCCCTGGCCAGTGCAGGTTTCCAAGCTGAACATCCCAGGGAATTAGCTGACCAGCAGGTTTTCACTCCCCAAGAATGACCTGACAAAGGGTAACTGGAGGAATACCCAATAACAAAAGGAAACTGGGCAAGAAGACTTTTTCAAGTGTTGTTGAAGGAAACTGGTTGTGGAGTATGGGGAAAAAGAGAGAGACATTTAAAATCTCTATGATGGTTTGTGAGTGGGGGAGAAAAGTTGATTCTCAGTAGAGAGAGCTCAGTCATACAGAGCCTGCAGAGGAATGGCGAGACAACTGAGGCAGAGGAAAGCACATTGGGTTTTGCTGTTCCACCTAGAGCTTTTTGTCTCTTTGCTGCCCAGAGGAAAGAGCAGCTTATTTTCAAAAAAACTTGAGTCTTCACAACAGAAAGCCTACGTGCCCGTTCACATGACTGGCGGTGTCCTGGCAGGGGTAACGAGCCAGAGCAGTGCCTGCTACTAGAATCTTAAAGCAGCATTTCTGGTCACACCACAGGTCAGGGCCAGGGAACTTAGCATCTCTTCCCATTTCTGTCTGGTGAAAGACACCGCCAGCAGTCTCCTGCACCACAGTCTGCAGTCCCACGTCTCCTGTGTCAGGGCTTTGGTCATGTGCAGGGAATGGAAGATTTGACTCTCGGTGTTACCCCGAGAGATGAATCAGCAACAAGCTTTTCTTCTTCTCTTTTGTTTTTAAATTAAATCAACAAGAAATTCCCATGCAACTTGCCTCACCTTGCATCAAAACTCCTCCTCTCTCTTTACTCACCTCATCCTCTCTTCTGCGTTAAACCTCAGTCACTTAGTCATGCCTAAAATTATACGTTTGTAACCATGACGTAATATGCCCACATGCTGGAGTACTAGAAAAATAGCAGCAATATTTAAATTTACCCCCCTTCCCTTTTTTTCCCCCTCTCTAACCACTAGCCAATGCTACTTCCCAACCTGGTAAAAATTTGGCAGAGTCTTTATAGCTCCATGAGCTGGAAGAAGTAAACCCACAAGACATTGTAACAGAAACTTAGAAAGCCCAAGGCTGGCTTCTGGTAAATGAATAAGCAAAAAAAAAAAAAAAAAAAAGGGAAATCAACCCCCAAAAACTCAACCAAAGCAACAATGAAACTTGTCAGATCAAATAGAAGGTTTCTGTCTGAACTCACAGGATTTGAGTGGCTTCAGACAAATCAATTCTTCCCTTCTTACTCACGCTCTCTCTTCTCCCTTGGAGGGCTACAGAAACAGTCATGCATAACACATCTCAACAGCGACAGTTCCAGCTAAGTACAACTACTAAGCTGTGAGGTTTCTGAGCCAAGATGTGTATCTGAGCAAGCCTGATGAAAGCCAGCCCACGTTGTGGCTCCATTTCTTACCTCTGACCCCCTGATGCCTCAAGCACATGCAGGGGATCAGCTGAAGATCAGCAACTGCTCCTTCTGATTTTGCGTTACAAGTGCCCTTCAGGCCTTTGCTGTGCGCCAGTCACCTTGCTCCCCATCACAAGTGACTATGGGCTGGTAAAGAGTCAGGACACAGGGATGCAGTATGCAGTACTGGTATGAAGGATGCTAGCCATAGCTGTCCAGGGGATATTTCTCTGTCTCTGACCAGGGTTTCTTGGCTGGAGCAAGCAGAGCTGCAGCAGGCACTGAGCAGGGCTGTTCGCCAGCACCCCACCGCCCGTCTCCACAGATCTCTGAGAAGCAACACCCACCGTGCAGCAGCACCCACCGCACACCAGCCCTGTTCATTGCTCATCCTGCCTCACTCTCTGAGTATACTCTGTCTCTCAGATCTCACTGGGCATCCCTTTGCTTCCACTGCGCTTTTGCCATAGAGGCAGCAATGACCCTACTCATACAGTTGTTTCTATAATGCAGTCCCTTCTACCACCTTGGTTACTGTACATACTGAGCTTTCCCAAGGATTTTAAAGCACTAGAACCTGCCCCCCCCTCTCCTCCACTGGCGTAGGTAAATAGGATGCAGCATCTGATAGGCATCAGCCACAAAAGAGGTCATATCTCTGTCAAGCAGCTCACTGTGCTTGGCCACACAGTAGCACAAGTGTTTTTCTGTGTCATGCAGAGCCCTGATTTGGCCAGCTGCAGACCCAAAGGCACAGGCCTCTCCTGGAAAGGGTTCAGCTGACCATGAGAGCTGTCTGTGTGCCTGCAAGGCGCCCGCTGGCCCAGTGCTGGCCGTGTCCCGATCACATAGGAAAGCATGCCTGTGCCTAGGAAGAAAGCACATGAACCCCAGAAGACACCCAGCCAGTGGGAGCAGACCCAAAACCTCTTATCAGGAGGTGATCTGGGCTTCTCACTTCTTGTCAGCCATGTTCTCCGCAGATGAGAGTCTCTCTGGAGCCCTGGTGCCCCAAACCCTGGGGTACCTCCACACATGTCCCAGGCTGCTACATCAGGAGAGAGGCAGTCAGCTCAGACCACTGCAATCCAGAAACATGATCTGCAGGGAAGAGTAATTTCTTTTCCTCAAGACAGAAAAAAGACCAAATATCACAATGGCCAGCCCTGCTGGCGGACCTGGGATATCCTTTCTAGTACCGACACCTTTCCCTTGCTGGAGAGGGAAAAAAATACTTGATAATTTCAAAATAAATGTCAATAATTTGAATATTTTTATTAAATAATTTTAAATATAGTCCAAGAGCTGTTCATAACAGGAGCAGTAAATGTTCTTTAAGTATTTAATGGTAACAATAAGTATTTCACTAGATGGACAGCTCGTTGCTAAACAAATGAGATTATTAAGGTCATTGTAGCACAAGCAGTCTACAAAGAGACTCTGTGTGGTTTGAAATTATATAATCCTGTCACAACTTTACTTCAAATCTTTATGCAGAGCCCACAAGCTAAGTAGCGGATTCGCTCTGAGCAGTTTAGAGTGATACTCGAGGAAGGGATCACAAAGCAGTAGCGTGCATCTTCCTAGCAGCCATGCCACTGACTCAAGACAGTCACAGCAGCTCTCTGACTCTGGAGCGAGCCTAGCAGCACCTAGCTTTAAGGATAAGCCAGCTCTGTCCTCCTCAGGAGATCCCAGCACTATTTATAACATGACTGTCCACCCCACTGTGCCACTGTCTCTGAAACGTGCAGGTCTGCATTGCCTTTAGCATTTCAGATTTAAAAAAAAAATCCCTATCAGATCCTTGCCCCCTCCTGATGTGCAGCAATAGCAACTGCCGCATCCTGCCCCAGAGCTGACTACATTCACACTCCGGAGGAGTTACTGTGTGCTGACTTATAAACACCTTTGTGAGCTTTCCAGCCCTTCATTAATACAGAACTAGCAGAGAGCGTAACCTCAGCCTGAGTTTCCTCTGACCACTGAATGCCATGTCTCTCTCCAAGATGCTCGCCAGTAAATAAAGGAAGCATGCAATGTGCTCGGCTAGTTTTGCCACAGAAATAGCTGCAAGCTTGCGGGCATGTGCACGTGCCCACTCCCCACTTGGATGTCTGGTCCCTAGAAAAGGAACACAGCACAAACAGCCGTCAGAAGAGGATAGCAACTTCCAGCCTCCTTTCCTGGCAGGGTCTGGATCCAGCACCTCCATACCCACACTACGTGGTTTGCCCCTCTGATACTAGGAGGGGATGGGGACAGTGAGAAAGCATTTATCAAGAAAAAAGGCCCCAAAACTTTGACCTTTTGAGACATTTTCCATCCTGAGAAATGCAGTGGAAATATCTGAGCACATCAACAGCTGTATGAGCAGAGATGAGGTGTTCACTTCATGTTGGCCACACCAGTAGCCAGTCCACTTCTAAGTTTTGAAGAAATAGGTTTCCCTGAAGTAAGCAACAGCAAACCACAGGCCACACATCACCGAGCTGAGAGCAGCACCGTGGAAGAGGAAATAAATGCTGTGGGCTGCTGAAGAGCCACTGTTCAGTGTGGCCAACATCAGAGCTGCAAGAAAGCTGGACCACAGGCAAAGATGCTGATGCACCACAGCTGTATCTTTTGCGTACCGCCTGGTGGAAATATGGCAGACAGCCCTGGGACAGACACCAGAGTGAGCCAATGGTGGATTTTTTAACACCAAAGCGCCACTTCCTTTCCTTACCCTTCAGACTACCGTGTGGGAAGTACTGCTGAGGCCAGAGGGTATACAGAGGAGCGTGGTGCCTTTGGGGACAACAGCACTTCTGCTCAGCAACAAGCGTCTGGCTCCACTCAAGCTCATGCCTGTGTTTTGAGATCAGTTCCCTTCAAGATGGCCAAACAGGGCTTGGGCTGCCTGGTCTGTGCTGCCCACATCACACCTCCCTGGTCCCCAAGTCCTGATGTTTCGATGCTGGAAACCCAAAGCTCCACAGCAGGGAACTTGTGCCCCACCAAGCAGACAGCGAAGTGGGGTCAGGCTCCCAGACTTCTGCCATGCTGATGGAGAAGGAGCAGGGTGCTGACCCATGATCACAGAGGCCTCCAGGGCTTTGGCCATTGCAGAAGCCTGCTGCCCCAAATGAGGAGAGGACAGTGCTACTTACTAGAAAAATATACCTTTATTTACCATTTGTGTTTTGCTTAGGAGAGAATATCCCATGACAAGGGGGCCAGCCAAAGCCATGCCATTGATGGTGGCCAACATGCCCCCACCTGCACCATGCAGGGGGCGGCAGGACCATATCTCCATAGGGGACCTTTATGTGTCAAAAGGGTAGGAAGGGGGCTGGGGATGCTGCTTTCATCTAGGGCCCCACTGTCCTCCATCGCCGTGTTGTCCAGGTCCTGTCAGCAGAGCACATGGCCTCCCCACCAGCCATACAACCAGGGCACAGTCATGGTTTCTTTCCAGGGTCAGGACCCCCTTCAGGGAACTGCTGCTTCTGGCACATTCCTTGCAAGGCAGGTGGGATGAGTTAAATAAAGGGGTTGGGGGACATTTTCTGGGATGGGAACAGTTGATAACTTAATGCAAAACAAACATATCACGCATAATGAGCCAGCTAGCACACAGGTGCCCATCATACAGCAGTCACAGTGCCAAGTGCCCAGGCAGGGTGGCCAGCCATGGCTCGGGGCGCACAGTTGAAGCCTCCATGCTACTTGTTTCCACATCACTGCCTTTAGTGTGGCGCAGCGTGGCTCAGAGACCCATAGCCCTAGCCTGAGGAGCCTCCTCGACACCCACCAGCTGTCCCCACACACCTGCTGGCCCAAGCTCACTAGGACCATGACACCATCTGGAGGCCCTGGCACCAGCATCTTCTCAGGTAGCAAGTAGTGAGTTTCAACAAGGTCTTCAGCACACTATGTTTTGAGTTTGTTGGTATTTTTCTGAGGGGCAAAATATGTGATTCTCTTCAGGTTGACACAGTACAGCCCCATTGCTTCCTAGAGGTTTGCTTTCAAGCCTTTATCAGTTGGCCTGAGCCCTCTCACACTGAAGGCCAAAATATAGTTTCTTGGTGGGCTTCGTGGTCTGAGACCCTGGTTTGGTCATTGCCACCACACCCCTCATGTACTCATAGTGTGCATGTGGGGGCTGCCAGCCACGCTCTAAGCAGCCCCATTTAAAGCTTAAATAAGCCAAAGAATGTCTTTGATTCCTCAAAATTAACCAGAGCAATTTTGGAGACATTGACATGCAAACTGTCCATCTTCCTGAGCTGGAATAAGGCCCCTAGGTAGCTTTTCCGGGCCCACGTTTTCTGACTCGTACAGTAGTTGATGCCTTTGTCCTCCATCAGCACGTAGCTTCCTGGTGAGGTCGGGTTTTTCTTGTAGACGATGTGGGTCAACACCTGGTTGCTGCAGACACTGCCCCGGAAGAGCACATTGGAGTACACAAAGTACAGGCCTGTCTCATTGATGATAAGGCCCTGATCACGGTACTGAATGCCATTGGTGAAGGCATGGCCAGAGATGGGTTCCCACTCCAAAGGGAGGTCCTGCTGGGCAGGGTTCCCTGGAAGCCAAAACAAGAGAAAAAGTGCAGTAAGTACAAGCAGTTGTGACATGGGCTGTGACTTGAGGAATAAACACACAAGCCAACTGTTCTCCAAGCCCTTGTCTTCAGCATGGAAAGTCTGCCCTGACCTCACACTGGTGGGAGCTCTCACCTTCACCTCACTCAACACCAGCTGCTTCTGACAGCTTTCTGCCCTGCATATCCGAAGTACAAACCAAAAAACAAACCAAAAAATGGAGCCCTCACTGAAAAGCATAAAGGAGGGGAATACTTTAGCTGTGGAGTAACTTTCCGCTGTTAGAGAATTTGCATTACCAAAAGAAAACAGGAAAGCCTGCATGTGGTGGGCTCCTCACAATGATGACCATGCCACCCTCTCACCCCAGCCATGTCTGCCCTATCCCCTGCTCCCACATCTTGCTGGGCCTTCAGCACGTACCTGTTAAATGTGCTGCCTTCCTCGCTTCATTTTTCATTGACTGTTCCTTCTGTCCTGCACAAAAATAGGGAAGACATTAGCCATGTGCTCTGTGGAGAAGCCAGCCCAGAGAGCAGAAGGGAGTCAACCACATAGCTGAAATGGGGCAGATTCAGAGCAGTGCAAGGCACTTAAATACTATGGCTTAGTGTGACAAGGCAGAGAGGTTCTTGGGCAAACACTGCAAGGCAAGAGGAGGAGTTAAAAAGGAAGAGTTGCAGCAAGGGATCCAGATGTGATCAAAAGCGAGGGGAAAGAGCAAGGAGAGCTTTCATCTTAAAATGGCTTGGTTGATGAGCTCAAGCAGAGGCCTCTCACTCAGGATGTAGGAGAGGGACACTATTCCCCCTTTACCCAGCATCTCTGGCCCATGCCAATGTGACTGCTTGTGTCATGTCATAGATGAGCCTGTTCTACCACCACCCTCCAGTCCAGCATTGCCGAGGGCAGATGTACGCATGGCAGTGAACTTCTATCTGCTGAGTAACAACCCTCCTTACAACTAGATCAGAGAAGACACTTGAGACATCCTGTATACCATCCCACTGGCCCAGGCAGACCTTGTCCTCAGAGAGGCAGAGAACAGCTGGGAAAGTTCTGCCTTCCCTGGAGGGCTTGAGATCCCTTGGAGAGATGGGCCAGTTACAGTGACTCAGTATTTGGATCCCATCCCACTCCATCCTTCCCTTCTCAGCATCTACTTCCAAGCATCATGTTCTCAAATTTTAGAAGCAGCCTTTTCTTTTCTCATGCAAATTAAAATTTCCTCTCCTCTCCCCCTTCTATTCTACACTATTTCCCTGGCTTTATTTATTTATCCACCCCCCCCTCAGGAAATTTAGGGTTACTATTCAAGACTTATGTTCAGCTACTGCTAAAGTAGCCTGTGATCAGAGCACTGAGCATCCAGTTACAGTGACAGTTCACCTTCCCATAAGGAATAGATTACAAAATGTATTGATATGGGAGTTGATGGGAAGTAGGACTGCCCTTTCCAGATAATTTTGCTATTTCCAGATTTGCTTTCATTTAGGATGAGAACAAACTTGAAATTAAATTAACTTTCCAGAATCCTCAAGGGAAGAAACAAAATCTTTTCAGATCTAGCAAAAATTGTCAAGAAAGTTGAAAATTTCTTTCTGACTTGGCCATCTTTAAAAAGGGATGTCCTCACTGATAATATTAACATGGAATGTAAGAGTAAAATAATAGTTTGGAAGTTTGAAATTCAATTTAAGTTGTTCCATTCAGATTGAAACTCTTTGGTTTTTTTCCTAAATGAAATTTAGAAAAACTGGCAGGCTCATGTGGAAAGTTTCGATTTCACTGAAATGACATTTCTAAAAGAAAAAAAACCCCACATATAATCAGACTCTTCTCAACTAGTTTTGGCTGCAGTGGGACTTTGTACCGAAATAATTTAGGAAAAAGTTGCGCTTTCAAGGGTGGGAGTGAATCTCCCACCCCCAAAGAAAATGAAACCCACTGCATCCTCCCAAAATCTTAAAAGGGTAAGGAAAGAAAGAAATAACACATGCAGCACCTCTGTTCTCCTCCTTCTGCTCATGTTGTTGCTATATATTAGGACAGCCAGAAACTCACTTTTACAGCAGAGTAGCGCCAGTACTGTCACCACACTGGGGCTGGGAGGCCCCAAGGTAGAGGCACACTGTCCCAGAAACCTGTGGCTGACCCCTCTAAGCACTGCAGCAGGCAGGGTGCAGGACCCCATCCCCACACCCCAGAGAGAAAGCTCTTTTGCCAGCCAAGCAAGTGAAATCAGGACCTTCAGAGCATTGAGTTGCAACCCTGCCTTTGCCCCCTGATGAGGAGAGGGAAGAGTTCGACAGGAGCATTCACACATGCTATACACAGAGGAGTTCCTCCTCTACATGCATCAACTCACCTATGAGTTTCTCCAAAGCTGGAGGGATGTGTTCAGTGCTGGCAGACTGTCAAAGAGAGAAGAGTGACAAACTGTCTTAGCAGACTGAGACTGTAAGGGCATCATCTAAAGCAGCCAAGGACTATCTTTGACAGTGGCTAATTCTGGGTGCTCGTGGGGAGCTGCAAAGCGCTACAAAATATACAGGAAGAGAGACCTTGCAGCACTCAGAAACATGAAGACATCCAGATCTATCAGTCACCAACAGAGCAGTCTCCCACAGTAATAAGCAATCCCACTTACACTGGCGTGGCAGTCATTTAAATGCCACTAGCCTGTCCCTTGGGGAGTTTTGTACCACTTGAGCATCTCAGACCCAGTTTTAAGGGTTTTTTCCCCCCCCTGTGTCCCCAGAGCCTCTGTGACCAGCCAGGCAGACCTCACCTCTCGGAGTTCAGCCAGTTCCTTCTCCAGGTGGAAAATCTGGAACATGCTCAGCCCCACTCCAGCGAGGGCCAGCAGGATCAGCAAGGAGATCACCAGGAAGCCGGGGCTCCTTCTTTCCCTGTTGTTGTCCCTTGGCTTTTTCCTCCGGTCAGGCACTGGTGGTGGTGGGAAAGGAGCGGCGGGGGGTGCTGGGGGGCAGGAAGTACTTGCATTGGTACAGCCATCCACCCAAAAGATCTGGGGGTACACGTAGTTCAAGTTCTGCTGCATGGCTGGGAGCGGGATGGGCTGGACGTGCTTGGTGCGATCTTCCATATGGCAGCCAAAAACTGCCGGGGCTGTCCCAGACTGAGCCTTGGGGGAAGACCCAGCTCTGCCTTTATACGCCTGCATCGCTCCAGCAGTGAACACCCCAGCTCAGATGCTGCAAGTCTATGAAAGCCTCAAGCATCAACAGTAAACCCCAAAGAGCTTCCGCCCTCGGCTGCAAGTTCAGGGCACCCGCCTGCTCCTCCCACACCGAGGTAGCACGCACACACAGCAGGAGCAGCCCAGTGGCAGGCTGCGCTCACACAAAACCGTGCTCAGCAGCCGGGCTCGGGAAGCAGGTGCGCTCAGCAGCGAAGTGCTTGTGGGGCACGCGAGGGCTGCGCTGGCACTCGGGGGCTGAGTAATCAGCCCTGCGCACACCCACCAGCCAACCACCCTTTCCAGCAGCCCACTCGGGCAAAGGGAGCTGCTTTTCCACTGCGGTGTCCTGGACCACAAGCAGAGCGAAAGGAATGACAAAACCTCTGGCATCCTGCACAGGAGGGGAGAGGCAGAGCTGAGGACTCCTCCCCTCGGCAGAAAGATGAAGATCTGATCCCAAGTGCAGCTGTGGGTGCTGGGGAATTGCTTCATTTCACACAGGACAAATTACTTACTGCTGTCTGTTGCACATCCTGCCTTTTCCTTTGCCTGCTCCACAGGGCACGGATCCCGAGGCACAGAATGCTGGTCACAGACACCATCCCACTGTGATAAAAACCCAGCCAACTGAGAAGAGGTTGGGAGCACATCGTCCATGCTGCAGCCTCAGAAGAGCTGCCCCAGCATTAACAGCCCAAGTAGAGCCTGCTCAGCGCGCTGCCTTAACTCACACCAAATCACTGCAGAGCAGTGGCCAGGCTGAACCAGCAGTGTGCTGTAACATGGGAAACACACAGTGCCTTGGGGTACAAGCAGACTTTTCTGGCAGCTTCTGCTGCCCCTCTTACCTTTGCAAATCTAACTGCAATCCCACAATCCCCTTCCAGTACCTAAAGGGGGCCTACAGGAAAGATGGGGATGGACTCTTTTATCAGCAAGTGTAGCGATAGGACAAGGGGTGATGGTTTTAAACTAAAAGAAAGTAGATTACATATTAGGAAGACGTTGTTTACTCTGAGGGTGGTCAGACACTGGACCAGGTTGCCCAGAGAAGTTGTGGAAGCTGCATCACTGGAAGTGTTCAAGGCCAGGTTGGATGGGGCTTTGAGCAACCTGGTCTGGTGGGAGGTGTTCCTGCCCATGGCAAGGGGGTTGGAGCTAGGTGATCTATAAGGTCTTCCAACTTTAACTATTCTATGATTCTGTCCTGAAGAAGCCTTAGAGAGGGAAGGGCTTTTTTATCATCTCTTTGGGACAACGCTGAGCACTGCAGCAGGACCTAACCTGGCTGAGTAACTTGTGATTAAAGCCTGGGGGTAGACACTGTGCTACTCATCTTGGCAGAATTTCTCTTGCCTTCCAAGAAAGGATCCGGAATCCTGGTCATGCTGCAAGGACTACCACTCATAAGAGCTCATTACAAAATCATAATGAGGAGAGACCGGGACATTTCCATTCCTTAGTTTCCAATTTATCAATTTCCACTCCTCATTGAGTGCAGATTTCTAAGTGGTTTTCTAAGTGAGATTTTGCCACAGATTTAGAGGTGCACGCAAGTGATTATAAACAGCAGTTTGCTCTTCCTTTTTACAGACCTACATTGAAGTGTGTATTTGTATGGGGCAGTGATTAAAAAAGGAAATGCTTAATACAAGGACAAACTGGAGATTTGTCTTCTCTGTGGCTGAAGGAAGCAAACCCAACATGCAGGCTTTGATCTTGAACATCAAAACGGGGGTCTGAGAACAGCACACTTTAACAACATATGCACACTTTTTTCTCCAAAGCAAGGGCTCAGCTTTGCCTCCAACCACAACCAATAAGTCAGACGTGTCCTCAAAGCCTTGACTGCACCACCAGACACCCCACTGCTTTTTGAAGATGTTCACCACAGCCGTTTGCTGCAGCAGTGATCCGTAGCACGAGAGGTTTCAGCAACCTGTCTGGCTCTTCCTCGTACTTCTAGGTTTCCAACATAAAAGACACAAAGGCAACATAAATCCAGCTCCAGCGGCTCAAGCCTGGTCATGCTTACCCTCCCGCAGTCCTCTTTGCATCCCAGAATGGTGCTCCCCAGCCAGCCTGAGGACAGGTCCTCATCCACTTCTATGATCATCACAAGAGAGGGTCTCAGCTCCACACCTCCCATGCCACGTGGTGAGCTCCAGCCTGCTAGCCAGTGCTGGGCATGGAGAAAGAGAGATGCCTCCAAGGCACAGGGAGCCAAAGGAGGCAGCAGGACGGTGGGGCAAGCGTCTCCTGCCAGCACACTCTCCCCTACCCTACCTGCGCAGTACCCCAACCCTGCTGCTGCCACAGGTGGTGGTGGGGGGACAACTCACCACCCACTTGGGCTCCTCACTCAGCAGTCAGTGCCTGCGCTCCCTTCGCTCTCAGAGCGGTAAGCCCAGCGTGCCCATGGCTCTTTGCAACACGGACAAGGGTGTCAGGGAGCTCCCATTTCTTTAATGACCTCTGTGGCCCATTCAGCTGCTGTAAAATACAACAGGGGCTCAGGGAGCAGGGACTGAAGCCCAGGACTTCCTCAAAGTTGGAGGCATTGCTGACAAGGGTGTCAAAAGCCATCGAGCACACAGCTTTGCCTGGAGAGGATCCATTCTCAAGTTTTTTCTGACACTGACTGCTTCATGCCAACAGCTTGTCTTGGTGGGACTTCGGGCACAGTAGCAGCCTCCCTTAAATGTCAGATGTGTACTTATTTCTCACCCACCGCTTCCTATTTTCACAAAGAGACTTTTTTTTTTTTTATAGCTGGGTGAGAGGGCAGAGACGATGAAACCAATGAAAGCCATTGCAGCCATGTCTACTGCACCTTCTCTTTCAGATGCTCAGATCAAGAACCTGCTAATACCACGTGGCAGCAAGCCAAAAATTTGGGCTATTTTACCCTCAAAGGATCACTTTTGGTGCACAACACGCTTTCAGAGATCTCTGCCTTCCTAGTAGTCTTTGCTGTGCTGGTTCCTGCTGTCACACTCTGTTTCCCCTGTCACCACCTTCAGAGATCACCAAGACGATACATGCTGGAAGACAGTGGCAAGCGGGGCTGTGTCTGTGTCGCACACCGTGATGCCTGCAGGCTCTGTGTTCTGCTGGCTTCCTATTGCTCAAGCGGCACGCAATGCTAACAGGGCTTTTTAAAATAATAGTGGGACGATTTGCGGTAGACAGACACCTAAGTCACATTAATCTATTTTGCAAGAAGGCCTTGAGCTAGCATTTGACAAGGTCACCTAAAATATGGGGCAAGGATAGATGGGCAGGAAAGGAGGACATAAGGAGGACAAAAGGGGCATCAGTATTGTCTCCCTGCCTCCCTATCCCACTCTTCACCCAGTCTGCAAGATGCCCACAACCTGTTTTCAGCAGTCTTATCAGACATTTGAACAGGAGGTAATATTTTCAAATGGAAACACTTTCCACACCCTTTTATCAAAAAAATCGATCCCCTCTGCCAAAACTAACAAGAGACAAGCCACTGTTACACAGATGGAAGAAGAGGATTTACTCAGAAGAACCCTCTCCATCCCCACCTCGCCCCCAGAGGAAAGGTGGGAGCTTTTAACAACAAAACACACCATTATGCTAAAGTTTATGTTGACAGCAATAAGAATCAGCCAGCAGCTAAAAGTTTGCGTCAGTCAATTCAAGGACAAAGGGGTGGCTTTCTTGAAATACACCAAAGAAAGGAGAACTTGAGCAATGATCTAGATCTAATACTTGATAGAAAATAAAATAAAAAAAAATGATAAGTGTGAACCACTGTGTAGGAGAGGCTCTCATCAGGTTCTGGACAGAGTCAGATATGTGTCTGTCTGAAAGTGATTACAAATATTTTCTGTTACGCTAGTGACTAGTGGAAATGCTAAAAAGCAACTATTGAAAGCCCACAAGGCTGCATAAATTACACCCAAGAACAACTGAAGAAGTCGAGGTTCATTTGCATTCAACAAAAAAACCCACCAGGATTCAAAACACGAACCTGAGATATTAACAGCCTCGGCAACTTTTCGTGGTCCCAGGCTAAACTGTGCTATCAGAGCCAGGAGAAGCAACTACTGCAAAGCCAGTAAGGACCAGCTACAGCTGGCAGAAGAGATGGCACCCGTTAACCCTCGCTGATGGGTACGGTGGAAAGAGTAACTGAGAGCACCATCCAGGACAATGCTTCTGATTTTCCTGTGGGGATTGTCCTCAATACAGTGTTATTTCAACACCTTTACCACAGGTCTGGGGAAAACCAAGCAAAATATTACACCAGTAATATTTGCAGATTGAAATAACTGGCAAGAGATCCAAAGTTAACCACGAGGACAAAGAAATCAATCAGAAGAGAACAAGTCTAGAAACAAAGACTGCAGATCAAACTCTTCCGATAGAAAATACGCAACCCACTGAATTTAAGCATATTAGTCAGCGGAGGAAAAGAAAATAAGGTCCTAGAAAGAAACCTGATGTCAAGCAGCAGAGGGCTCTTGGATCCCACAGAAAAAAACCTTCCCAGGGAGATGCTAACTGGTAGCCAAAGCTGAGGGAGTTTGTGCAAGAGAGACATGGATGTTTGACTGAATATTGGAACAGATGCTTGCAATAACTGCCTCCAACAGCAGCAGAATCTCCATCCACTGAAGCCTTCGAAGGGTGTGGAGGATACCAGAACTCACCCAGCGTTTGCAGTTGGCGCTCACATCTTAGTGACATTTCTTTGTTATGTGTTTTTTTTTTAACAGTTCAGTTTCCCAAAGGTGATGCTTTTCATTTCCTCAACAACTGTTCTCTTTGCTAGAAGCATTTCCGGCACATGTAAAGCCACGTTCTGGTGCCAACAGCTCAGGAGGGAGATAGTCACATATTCACTCTCAAGACCAGGTTTCAAAATCCATTTCTAAGAGTTCTGGCCTGGCGATGTAGTGTTTAATGTGGCCCCCTTCCAGTGAGCAAAGCACCTTGTTCTCTCCTTCACCATGATCCCAACAAGCAGGCAGCAGCCCTGGGGTCAGCAGAAGAGGTACGGGGCTCTGACCCCAGGCAGGAGAGAATCCAAGCTAGGAAGGAGCCAAAGCAGCTGAGAAAAAGAGGAAGAATTGAAAGCAGCAGAGTAAGATTTTATTTTTTTTGTGTCTATAATAAGAGCAAGGAAATGAGGTATAGTGGTTATGAGGTAAGCGGATTCATTGCGTGAACATCCGAGAAAGAGAGAAGCAAGTCATTTCATAACAGGCAATAGTTTAGTCATGGGAGAAAACTGAACGAGGTGGTGTGGCCACTCAGAGGTTGCAGGGAGGACCACAGCGAACGTGCAGATGTTGATTTCTCACCCTCCCAGTGACAGTCGAGAACTGCATTCACGAACCCTTCAGCAGATCCTTGCCCTGCCCCAGGCTGCCAGCACAAAGCCAGCCTCGGCCCTGAAAGACTCCAGCTGGCTCTGCTGGATCATGTGGCCTAGTCAGTATTTGACAATTTTATTCCTTCTTGCAAGCAGCTGTTCTCAGCCCATAAAAAAAAACAACCAAAAACAAACTAAAACCAACCAACAAAAAAAAAAAAAACACACCCCAAACACCAACAACCCCTCCCAACATCTACCTTGAAATCTTTACTGAGTTCCACCAGGATCACACCTCAGCTCTGTGTCACTGAGCAAATTCAGGCCTTCTGGCATCAGCCTGGCATACAGAGAACCATACACCAGATGTGCCCGTCTCATTACACGAGCACCCTGGCACCAGTGACCCACATCAGCTGACTTCCCAAAACCACAAGGAACCTTCAGCTGAGTTTCCTGGGATTTAACTTTGAGCTACAGGTGTTTTCACAGGCAATGTACACAACCTTGACATTTCAGCAGTAAGTGTGTGTATTATGGCTAATAAGAGACACTCATTAGTTGCTTCAAGTTATTTTTCTGAAAATATAAAATAAAAAGTCACAGGCAAGGATTCTTGTTTGCTGCAAGTTCACAGAGGGCCCAGCAGCTGGATGTAGGCTCGAGCCTCCATATCTAACAAAGGAAAAACAAGCCTCAAGATGGCAAACAAATTCCCATTTCTAGGTCCACAAAGTGCAGTTAACTTCATCCCCGTTCCCTACCAAAAAGGGCATACCTCTAATCTGTGGCTTAATTAGCGTGTCTAATGAAAAGCAGCACAGGCAAGACCAGCTGCAGCTCCCAGTCCACATGTCCAATACGAGACAGCAGTAAGGCAGCAGAAAGCTCCTTGGTAGCTTCTTTTAAAGTTACTGTTCTTAAACTAGAGAAGGGATACGTAAGAAAGATTAATGAGTTTCACTATCCTTTCCTAAACTAATGCATTTTATCTAAACAAGCTCCGGGAACACCAATTCTTCTCAAGCTGTTACAAACCCCAGTAATTTCTTCAGCAGTACCTGATACTGTTTGACACTCAGGGTTTCCAGATGAGACACGCACTGCTTGATGGCCTACCCACAGCACTTTGTGGTCAGGGCTCTACACTTTAATTGTTCCAAATGAAGTGGAACATATTTATACCCAATCAAGCATGCTAAGCTGTTCCATCTTGTTTCATCTCGCACTGCAAGCTGGCAAAAGCAGAAGCCACACAAAGACACCTTATATTTTAGTTCTCTACTTACCAATACCACAAACTTGGTAGAGTTTGCATATTTTAAAAATACTGGATTTCCACTCTGATGCTTAATGTATATAACCTAAATACTTTATTTTGGCAAACATGAGTAGTAATTCACTTACACAACGTGTCTGTTTGTGACTACCTGTCCTGCCATAGAAACATTTCTATTGCTTAAATATTTTTTGACCTTGGGCTCAAGGACCACGAGGATGCAGCCCTCAGTACTGCATATGCATGCTGGTTTCTTGGTATTTTACACCAACTGTCCAACTTCATTACGCAATATCACAAGACGGACTAGGCCCTCCCTTGAAGTATCCACAATACCACAGGAACTTGTCAAGACTTAGAAGCTGTCTTCATTAGAAATTATCTCTATATAAAGATTATGACATATTGAGGGACTTGATTTCACCAGAGAATCAAGTTTTGAAAGTTAGAGTCAGTGTGACATTAATAAAACTGGAAGTAAAAAAATGACTCAAGAGCCCACATGAAAGGATAACATTAAGCAATAAGAACTTGACATTAAGAGCCTTTTTTTTTTTAAAAAAAAGTGGTTACAAATAATTAAAAGCAGAAAGGCATCAGCAGACGGAAGCTGTGGTTCAATCTCCAGTCTACTGCCAGAACAAACACTCAAGTTTGCAATAGCACAATCAGCTCCGTAGGTTCCTTCAGATGCTGGCTTTCTCAGCAGCTGAAGCATAACCTATGCTTTGACTGGGAAGTTTAGACCTAGACATAGTCGAAATGGTTAGGTAACATACTCAGGAGAATGTGAAAGTCACTCCTTCGCTGACATGCATCAGCACTGACTCTACAGTGGATGTGCTTTATTCACAGGACTCATTGCTGCTAACAGCCATCTGCCCTGATCCACCACAAAAAAAACACCTAGGCTGAGATTTTTTACCATACAACCCAAGTTTCTGCTAGCCAGATACTTAAAATACTAGGAAAGCCTGCACTGTGCGCAACGCCTTTGGCTCCCCATCACATCAGCTGAATTCACACAAGCTCCTGTTGACTCGGAGCCCAGAGGTGTTAGGAATAAGAAGTAGCTTTTAGGAAAGTGAACCTACACAGCCCATAACATTTATACTTTACACTGATTTGGGGGCATGCTTCCAGAAGTGGGAATGCTGTCAGGTATTCTCAAAACAGTCTTGAAACATGGGAGCCAGAGTGAGAAGTTTCTGACCCTGTGTTATCTACCACATACAGCAGCTGCCACATCTCCAGGGGGAATTTGAAACCATGTGGCCTCAAGCCATATTCTCAACACAGAGCTCTGGTCTGTCCATTTAGGATATGCATTATTCCCGTAGCATGTTTCCTACGTGTTCATTACATGACAAGCTTTATCGTTGATATTTTTCCACAGAATGCAGGAACTCCTGAGATCTAAGTCATGCCCAATTTTTAAAATATATAGAGCGCGCAGTGTATTAAAAGACTGTTTTAGAAGGCATTTAGTTTCACACCTGAAATTGTTGACTTGGAAATTTGAACATGTGCTTGGAATTTAAGCATGCACAACCTACTCAGACTTACAAACATCTAAGATATAAGACAGATTGTACCAGCAGAAGAATGCCAGCAAAAAGGGATTTCAGTCCAAGGCTAAGTATCACCTTCCCAAGAGAGAATGGGGATGTATACATAAACACTAAACAATACACTCCTCTTGCATAAGGAAGCCCTAAGAAGTGCTTCTAATTCCTCAACTGTAATTTCCAAAGGATCTTCCTCACTGGTGTTCTGGGGTAATCCAGTCCAGGAAAAAAAAAGTGTACGCAGGACAAAAGAAGCTGTCCATTACAGCAAAACAGAAAACGATGAGGAGGAAAGTTTCTGGCCATCCACAGAATCACTGCTTCCAGGAAAGGCAACTCTCCTTGCCCCGGAGTTAGATGCTCACACTGTGTAGTCGACAAATATATATGTACACCACCATCTTTGGTTTAACTTCAGTTTCACAACCAAGTTTGCTTTTATTCAATGCTTACAGGCAAGCAAAAATACTCCCCCTGTTCGAGACACATTTGTTGCCTGCATATTGCATCACGACTCATTTGGCCTCATTCTACACCAATCAGCATATTCTAGGTCTGTCAGTGGTTTATAGCCAGACAGCGATGATGAGCCCTTTTAAGAATTCGGTCATGTCCAGCTTCAGCTGATTCTTATTAACGAGAACAGCTCAGTGATTGCCAGGGCAGTAAAGGAAAGCACACTTCCTACAAGCAACATATCAAGAGGAAGGCCAGTAAATAAAAAAACCTGCACCACAAAAAAAAACCACACCCAAAAAACAACCCCCACCCCCCAGCAAACACCACATTCAATTGCTTCTTAAATCATAGCACTCCCTATGATGAAGCGGAGAGTCTTGACACTCAAGGGAGAAATTAGTGCTGGGGACGCCTCATTCAACAACAGTAGATCCTGGACAGCCGGTGAATTTGCATGTGGCCACATGCAGTGCTGCTATGCTTGCTAGAAATAAGCTAGGAGGAAGGGACTAGTAAGAGGCAAACTGCAAGCTGAAAACTCTGGTTTGAAGTGATACATGACTATACAACATTTTCTTTTAATAGCCTTTTATATCCTTCACAAACCTTAGCTCTGAGTACCAAAAGGTAATTTCATGCAGTCGTTCTCACAAAAAGCTACCATTCCTAAGGATCCCTGAGGTCAAGACGTGAACTGAGACCTGTTGGAAGCTTTTCTAGCAGTTTTACATGGCCATGATTCCTGAACTTTCAGAGAAAGCACCACTTCAGCCTCCCTCCCCCCACCCCTCTTTTTCTTTTTTTAAACAAAGACATCTAGGCTGATGAATAAGTTTGAGCTCCTTAGTATGGCCCAAAGGACCCCAGTCCTAGTCCTGCACTGAAATTTAAAGACTAGTCCTTCTCAAAGAATTTAAGCCGCAAGTTTCATTTTCAAAGGAAAAATGCCAGTAAATTAAAGACAAAGTGTTCAGATTTATTTGGAAATTCACAGTTTCTAATGGCACTACAGGTCTGTAGTTACATACTCTTGTTCCACAACATTGTATGCTGCACTCAGGTGGTATGCATTTTCCTCGCCCAAGTTTGAAACCCTTCTGAACTCATGTTCAACACGTCTGGTTTATGTGCTCTGACTGGCTAATTGTGCAGATCAACTCCAAAAGTACATCACCTTAAAGTATTCATAAACTAACAAGAAAGCAGCAAAAAAACCAAAGGCTTTAAATAAGTCACATTACATACAATACCCAGGAAAGGCATTAGATCTGTTAAAAAGGGTACCACTAAAAGTGCTCAATAAGTTAACTTATTTTTTACAACGTGAACCTGTAACACCTGCCAAAAGGAATAACCTTTTGTTCCACTCACTCAGATACACACTCAACATTTTAGTAATCACACATCCTATAGTATCCAAATATACAATCACAGTCAAAATAAAAAACACTTGGATATGAAAATACCAACCATACAAACACTGCACATTTGTTAGCCAATACAAAAGCAAACATTATGGAAATACCCACTTTGAACCAACCTGACTGGTCAGACTATAAGGCTTTGCAAACTCAACACGTGCGGAGCTGGCTCAGAGAACAGCCCAGCTGCACCAGCTCACCCTCGCATTCTTCAGCTGGGCTTTTTTCCGGAACTCTCAGCACAGAAGCCATGAGAGTTCCCCATTCACCTCCTTCGGAGAACTACAGCAGGCAATTTAGGTAACAAATGCATTTATCAGCCTAAGATCCCATCGTATACAAGAAATCCTAAAGAGCAACTGTCATTTAGTACATCAGACTACAGCTCTGATTTGTAACTGAAGGTGGAAATAAACATGATTACCACCCCTAGTGAGACATTTTCCTCAACCGAGTTTGCAAAACCAGAATCTAGTCAGGCAAGTCCATCTATTAGTATTTTTACAGTATCCAGTCCACATTACTGAGTCCAGCTGAAGGCCAACACATGTCCCTTTACAGCACTGTAGTGTTGCATCTTCAAAAAAAGCTAGAGAAATTACAAAATAAATCAAATGACAAACAATTGTATCTCCCCTCTTCCAGTGGCATTATAAATAGACAAAAGGCACATAAATATGGGAAGGTGCAAGAAATAGGAACAAAGCTAAAGGAAGAGGATTAGGCTTTTATCCCTATTCCACCCAACAAACTGGGTTTCAAAAAATCTCTGCCCCAGGAACTGTGAAAAAAAACCTTTATAAAATGAACCCTGCCCTCCCTCCCCCCAAGCTGTTCTCATAGGAAATTATCAGCCTTGTAAAGCTGCAGCTTATAGCCAAGATTGACACAATCCCATCTATTTAAAAAGGCAGAAACCAAATTTCTGAATACTTTCCAATTAGTTGAGCTCTTCGTCTCCCACTATCCTCCCACAGAATACCACAGACTGTTCTCAAACGAACAAACACTCTCCTGTTCGAGAAGTTCAGCTAGTTTTAGATGTGTCCAGAAACTGCCGTGACACCAAGTGTTCCCACTGTTATATCTTTGTTTCCTTTGATTATGTCATGCAGGCTTGGCATTGACCCTGACTTAGTCTGTATTAGAGTTTTTATGAGCTTCCCTTGGTCTGAAACTTTAGACCGTCTTCGTTTTATAGCCCTCTTCTCAGTTTTTGTCTTTTGGGTCTGTCCATTGCACAGACTTGTACACGCTGAAATGCCACAAAAATAGGACTCCTCAGACTGCGATGATGTTTCGGAGCTTCCTTCGGATGGAGGACCCTTATACGAAGAGTGATAAACTTCCCCAATGTTAGAGAAGTCCCTCTGGTTCGTAAACGGCTTCCTTCCTTTAATTTCCCCGTTGGCTATTGGATGCAGAGGCTCTGTTGTCGGCTTAATAGTCTCTATTTTTTCACTTTTGTATTTACAACGCTTTTTCTGAAACCACAAGTAAAAAAGAAACTGTTAGGTTTTGGAAGGCAACCAGAGCTTAAAAAACAAGCCGAGGAACCGGTGCAGGGAGAACAGCTGAGACATGCACCACCTGCCGGCAGAAACACGCTCAGCTCAGACTGCCTTCCCTACAGCCACTGTACCTTCTTCTCTGGGGAAAACTTCAGGGGTTCTACAATGTACAGGTCTTCTGGATCCACTGTAAGAAAGGAAACACAAATTTAGCAGTCCTGACACTGCCAGCTCTAGAACAACACAATTCTAAATAAATAACAGCATGACAAAATATTCCACTTATCACACAGTTTTGCTCCCATTATGAGTTAATGGAGGTAACAAGCCACAAACACTGAAAGTGAAGTCAACACTGAGAAATTCTTTATGCTGCCACGGCAGCTGTCAGTGATAAACACTTGACCTCCTGATAGACTGGGCCACAGGAGAGATGCAGAGTTTAGGGGGAAAGGAACAATAGTCAGCAAGAGCTCGCTTCTACAAAAACAAACTGTTACCGATATAATGGTGTTTAATGTGCAGCCTGCCCAGGACAGGACAGATACTAGAAGCATGTGTACCTATCAAGGACACAGATGTTCAAACTGACATGAGACCAGTCTGGCATTCCTCCAGCAGGGCTTTTTAAGTCATTCTTCCAAGCCAAAGCAGGAGAGAATTCATAAAAAGCAGAGTTTTGCAAAAATGTAGGTCTATGCCTTAGCTAGTCTCTATTGCAACATGTTCTCAATTCAACTCATGAGTTTTCATGCAGTTTTATTCACAGTACAAAAACCCATGAAGCAAGTTTGCTGTACCCAGAAAAGCAGTGTCAGCTGCATACTTGGTAGTTACTATAATCTGCACTTTTGTTTTCGCGTGATGACGATGGCCTAAGAAATCAAAATTCAGTTGTCCCAAGTGTAACATGAATATTGAAGAGACCTATCACTCCTTACACTCCAACCAAGATAAATAGTCCAAATTATCTTACTACAGGTGATAAGTTTTGATCCTAAATATCTGCCAAGTTTCAAAGACAGGCGATGGGGACTTCTGAAGTACGGCGTTCAGACTTCCCATGTCTGGCATTAAAAAAAATACTATTTTCTGCAAGCTTCATAGCTTTGCAGACATGAATGCCTGCATGGACTGCTACTAACCCCAAGAATGCTATTGTTCATACTCTACAGATGCTAAGACTACATTTAATGTTTTTGCATAATTTAGCACAGTTCTGGGAGCGTCTGGTAACTTGTTCATGAAGCATCTGTCCTACAGAACGTATATGTGAACTACTACAATCCAGTGTACTTTGACATGAACCTGCAATTACATTTTCATACACTCACAGTAACACACACATTGTACAACATTACTAGAGTAACACTAGAGACTAGATGTATCATATGTGAATTAATACCTTCTTTACCAGCTAGCTGAAAAGACTGTGATCTGACCAGTGGAAGAGAAGTTCTTCTTTTCAAATTCATATCATCATAGGAGGAAAAACATCTAGGGGGGGAAAAATAATAATTAAAAAAAACAAAGTTTTTTTAAACACATTTTGCTCAGGACTTTGTCATATACATTTTTCCATTAAAGAAAAAATCTTTGGCAGAAGGACAGAATCAGTCATTCACTCAGGTGCCAAGAAAGCCTGGCAAACAGACACAGTACTATCTTTGCAACCAGCTATCAAGGCACGTTAAGAGTAGTAGCCCCAAAATGCTCCTAGGAGAGTGTTACTACAGAGCAGTAAAGGCTCTTTGCTATCAATTTTGAGTTTGCAGAAAGAAAGCTCAGAATTAAAGCAGATGTGCCAGTCCCAGTAGATTTAGGAAACGTCCAATAAAAGCAGCAAGAACAATTTAGTTTCAAATACAAATACATTACCTTTTGGGGCTAGGGTAGTGATTACTTTTGGGAATTTTTGAGAGGTAATCTTCACAGAACTGAGATGTGCTTCTGCACCGCTGCACACAAAGCACCAAGCCCAGAATGACACAGAGAACCAGAGAAATCACAAGGTAGGTTTGTCGATCAGAAACCTGAAAGAATTTGTTATAGTTGTTAAAGACAGTAATTTAATGATACTATTACTCTCATTTTAAAGGTTAATATCTTTAAAAGAACGCAACTGACATGTTTTCAAGTTACTTTCCTTCAATTTCACTAAATACTTGTTCCAATTTGAGCATTTTTTCAGAGGTTTGGTGTAGTCTGTTGGCTACAAGGTGTGAAGGCTGAAAATCACCAGTTGGTAACACAGGACAAGATGTCACTGACTGTGGTACTACCATAACTTAAAGCAGCAGCTGCTCCTTGCAAATAGCATTCAAACCTATCTTATGGAAGGTATATTACTTTCAGAAAGTGTATAAGCAAGTAACTTCTGTCTTACAGTTGACATGGATGTAATACTACCTCAATTTTCTGTGATGGTTTTCATCAGCTGACATTGCAGTACTTCACAGAATAAATATGATTATATTCATTTGATTTGGCGAGTTTCATCTTTCTGAGTACTCTTCCATTTCACAACCTAACAGAAGGATTTTTTCCTAGTATGTTCATTTCTGAAGACTGGCAGATGAAGCTTACTAAAATTACACAGAAGCTGAAATCCAAGGGTATTTTCCAGATAATGTTTAGAAATGTGAATTGCACAGTTTTTCCATTAAAAAAAAAGTCTTAAACACACTAAGAGATCTTGGAAGTCATACAGAGACTTCAGAAAAGACAAGGAATTCCCATTTTGTAACGAGCAAGCATCTCAGACTAATAGACTCGGGTGACCAGAGTTAAGTTCAGGGAAAGCCATGTGTTCAAATTCCAGGATACTCATCTAACATAAACTGATGATCACCACTGTCAAGTCCTGGTTAAAACCACAGCACCCATGAACAACAGCTTAGCCAGCCAGGCATCAAAGAAGGAGTCTCACTAAGTGTTAGAAAACAGCTCAAGAGATGTGTTTGGCAACATGCACAAAAAAAAAAGGTCATGCTTATGTTACTGTTTAAAATCCCAGGCTCGAGAACATAAACATTGGAGAGAATGTGTTGTTAATATTGTTGCCAAGATTCCCCTAATCTTGAGAGATCACAATAGCCAGAGGGGAAAGGAGAAGGGTGCCTTAGCCATATGAGTCTGCCGTTCAGTAGCTAAGAGTGCAACCCTCCACATATCTGTTATTACAGCCCAGTTCTAACAGTGGCCAGTATGCTCTTACACACTAAACCTCCTATGCCAAGAGTCTGTTAAAGCAGACAATATCAATGCCGGACACCGCAAAGCATCCCATTTTACTGAAGTTGTGTAACAAAGCCATGCAATACAACTGGTTATATAACACAGCAAGTACCGGAAAAGTTCTTGAAGCATGAACTTTACCCTTCCCTCTGACACACGTCCAACATTCCGTAGGTGCAAACCCCATTACTGCCATTTCAAAGTCAGTGGTTACTCTTTTAATTTCATTAAGAATCATTTCATAGAACAACGTCAATTCCAATGCACTACAGGAAGGCTGTGATATTAAGTTATTCCATCTAAGTTTTATCTTTGTTGTTAGCTCAGATATGTCCTCAAACCAGGACAAGACTACAATAATGGGGCTAATAAGGCTGTGGTAGAAATTATTCCCAATCTTGCTATGCACAAGACAGCCCAAGCTACTGAAACTTTCCTTCCGTCCCTTGGTCAGCTGCTAAAGTAGGCTGAAAGCAACACTACAGACAACTTCTCAAATGAAAAGCTTCATTTAAAGACTCTAAGCTTCTTCAAATTAAGATATGTTTATGCATCTGTTTCCTTTGAGTTCTTGTGCCACATTGCTGAATTATAATTACCTCACGTTTTAATTCCGCCACAGTTGTTGACAGATTGGAAACTAGCTGCGTCATGTTGGTGAGCTGTGCTTGTAGCAGCTGGATTGCTTCTGTTTGCCGCTGATCCTGTATTAAAGAGAGTCATGGCCATGCTGTTTAGCTGTCACGTACACACTATCATATACTCTCAACATGTACCAAGTTAGCATTCCATCTGACACAGCCAGGCATTTTGTAGCCCCATGACCTATTCAGCATTGTTTTCAACCCAACATTCATATAACATTTGAAGCAGCTTAAGCAGCATTAGTCATATACACACATAAAAACATCAACATCTTTACTTATCAAATAACATTTTGTAACATTATGCCAAGTGCATTTCATTACAGTGATTTCTGCTATCTTCATTAAAGGCAGATTAAGCAGCCAGCTCCACGCAGTAGCTATCAGGAAGTTGAGTACTGTCATGTTACAAAATACACATGCAGATGACTACACAGAGCTAAAGTCTAAGGGCTGATGCATAGCTTCTGCTCTAGGATCAGGTAGCCAGCCACTTAATGACAGGAGCCCAAGCCAGCCGGTAACAAGAACTTTGCAGCTACCATCTTCCTGGAAAGAGCCCTAACACAATTCTTAATTCTACAAGAAATTAAGAAAGGTGAGCAGAATATTTGGGAGGTTAACCAAGAGGAGCACCTCTGACTGACCAGCATTTGGTATTATTCAAGGAAAGCAGAAGAGAGTACGCATGTATCTCAGGGAAGTTGTGATTTTCTTCACTGTTGATAGATGAACAAACTACACACCTGGGACTGCGCTTCAGAAGTTTTCAGACAGTTTGGGATTAAGCCTGCTATGCCACATGCACAGTTGCTTTAGTGATTATTCAGCACTGCAGTTAGCACTATTATTTCACAGCTGCTCAGGAAAGCTAGGATGGCAGATCAGGGAAAACCTCCTTCAGCTCCCACTTCCTTAAATCACATTTTAAAGAATGAACTAAAGCTTTTGTTACATGCACTACACTTTCAAATGCAAATTTGGCATAAGCCATTACTGTACCCCTCTCCCTTTCTAGAGGCTAGGTCTCTTCAGCAAGATTAGGGCAATTTACTAACTATACTTCAAGTTAGAGATGAAAAACAAACTAAGTTAAAAAAAATGGTTTTGAGTGCAGCTACAACCAAGAAACAAGGGTTGGAAGAGACCTGGATAACTTTCAATGAAAAGACATTTAAGAGTTTTAGGCATTACCGGCTGACAACTGATTTTTTTCTTCAAATACAAAAATCAGGAAAGAGACCTGGAAATGGCTTTATTCTAAAACAACTGTGAACATACCTAAAAATTTTATTACAGAGAAAACAAAAAAAGGAAGCACAGAATGGAGTTGCTTTCAAAAGGCAGATATGGAGCTAACAAAACTCTTCAATTGAAAGAATTTCTGCACCTCCTTGCAACTTTCTTAAAAGTAAACTTTCCTAAGCAGGAAAACACTTAAGTACTCAAAAAAATCCATACCTGCTCTTCTGCTATTCTTGAGGTGTTCTGAAGTTTTATTATTGTTTTATTGAAAGCTTTCTGCATTTCTTCCATTTGCTTTCGGTACCTAAAAGAGAGTGTAAAGTTCTGAAATGCCAGTTCATAGAACTCCTAGCACTAGATTTGTCTTCAGGAAATACCACTATGCAAAGGAAAACCTTCTCTTTGTCTAAAGAAGTTTTATTTACGTGTCAAGTGGTATATATTTTCTTTTAAGTTTCAAACATAAGACAGGGATGTGTCTCTTCCTAGATTTTTTGTGGGTTTTTTCCCCAAGGTTAAAGTCAAATCTATCTCAATACCTTAAAGCTTAGCACCAGTTGACTAGAATTCACTATGGAGAATTCTCTGCAAAACACTGACTGCCGAGAGAGAAACACAACAGTAAATATAACAAAGAGCCCCTTCCTTGGAACCAATTCTGAAGTCGGTATAATTTCCCCAACTCTCCTATGGCTAAGGAGCATCACAGATCAACATTAATTTACATACATCCCTCAGAAAACTCTGGGTTCCCTCTCCATGCTCCCTTCTTCAACAAGAGTTATTACAGATAACAGTAATTTAAGTGGAAACAATCAATTCAGTAAAGAAGGCATTGTAGGGCTGCGTCATTCAGTTTAACAGCAACAGGAGGATGTGCCCTTTTGTTGAAAGGATTACGAATGGGATTAGCGCTTACATCCTAGCAACATTTTATCCTTTTAAAAAACCCACAGCTATATTCCTCAAAACAAAAACATAATTGTCAGAAAGAGCACCCTTGCCACCCACAGACATTTAGGTCTCCAGTAAGATACCTAGGATTAGGTATTTTTCTCAATTTTCCATGAAGCTTTATGTTATGATTTAGATTATACTCAGCTTCCACTGTATTACCCTCTGTATGTGTATGTTCCTTTGTATAGTTGGCTAAAATCACGTTTACATACGGTAGACTCTTACCAGTCTTCCTTAGACTTACCTCTGACTAAGTTCTTCTAAATAACGGCTGCTGAGAGACATGTTTACTTCCAGGGCTTTTATGCGATTATTAAGGCGCATGAAGACAGACTCTTTTTGATTAGATCCATGAACAAGATTTCCATTAGCATAGCCTAGATCTGTTGAATTCTGCAATTCAGCATAGAAGTCTGTAGCTGTTCTCTGCGGTCCCCCAGAGACTGGAATCGCCATTAAGGCTTCTTCAGTTGCCTGATCATCATCCTTTGTTTCGGCAGATACAGAAGACTCAATAGGAGGCAAAACAGGTTTCTGCACTTCTGGAGTGCTTTCCTTTCCTTCCTCAGCATCACTGGCTAACGTGCCCACTGTATATTCAGGCTGCAGAACAGTCTCTGAAGGCTTTGAAATTACTGGAGTAGCAATAGTTTCTCTTGTGCTCATCTCTCTTACCTCAGTGGCCACAATGGTCTCGGAAGCTACAGGGTTTTCTTCTGCAGTAGAGCTCTCAGCCTTTTCTGTTTCTGTACTGATCTCAGCTATATCCACCTGGGGAGTCACCCTTGGTGCTACCTGGCCTGCATCTCCTTTTGCAGGCTGCAATGCCATGTCTGTTGTTGGCAACAGCTTAACTTCAGAAGTAACTTCTAAGAGGAGGGATTGAGAGACAGTTTGAGGATGGCTTGGCTCCAGTTCAATCAAATCTGTGGTTTCATTACTGATCTCCTCATGAACCGCACTGCTGAAGTCAACTGCAACAGTAGATCCAGATGGTCTCTCAACTTTGCTGTCTAATTGCTCAGGCAGAGGTTCATCTATTGACGTATGTATAGATGCGGTCAGATCCGCCTGTGGCTGCTGAACATCAGCAGAGTAATCTTGCCCTTGTTTACCTTCAGTTTTACTACGCTGCCGGTGCATGGCTACTGCAACTGAACACCATTTAAACAGATATTCTGAAAAGGTAGAAATACAACATGCTGTTGCCATGTCATAGCAGTACTTTTCTGTCTCAAGTTCAAACCATGCCGATGCTTCTTCTTCCTGATCATCACTGGGCAGCAAGGTTACCGTTGACTGGCTTGTATCTTCTTCATACTCTTGTACTAGCTGAACAATAGGACTTTCTTTTGTCAAATCCACAATTACTTGCTCTTTATCTATCTGTGGAATATCTGTAGTAACAAGTCTACAACGAAAAAGTTAAGATGGGATGTTACTTCAACAGTTTTACATGCCTGCTCTGGAAGACTGCAAAAGTAGGTTCTTTTAGAAAATTAGCAAAGCTTATTCCAGTGACCAAAGGCCAGTTTGGACACAGTCAGAAATTCTGTAAATTAGAATTTTCTCTGGTAATTTTCAATCACAATTTGCAAACAAATTATTTCAACCTTTGCTTCTGAAACAGCAAGCCTTCTCAGACATTGCCCCTTCCCTCACCCCTGAAAAATGTCACCAGGTCAAATATCACTAAGTTCTTATCTAGCAAGCATCTTACTTTTCTGCTGCAATCTTCAAATGCAAGAATCACAACCTTTCCACTGACCTTCCTCAGTCTCTCTCAACAATCAGAGTGCTAGGAAACCATAAAGCCACTAAATACAGCACAAGTCATGCCTTAAAATTTAAGAGCTAGTCTCAGCAAATCAACTCTAAGCAATTGTAGTCAACTGAAATAAACCCCATAGAATATACACAACTCCTCACCTAATTCCATATTTTTGCATACATATTTTCATCAAGGAAAGCCTAGCAAAGAAGGTAAAGCTTCTAAAACAGATTTTTTTTCCCCATACAATTTAATTGAAGCTTCAGCAATACAACTTACATTCCAAATTAGTCTCCCTTGCAGGAGACAACATGAAAAACTTGGAAGAAATATTAAGTCAGTTTCCACCCAAGAAATCTGCTATAGTCAAGAGCAAAACTCTCCTCCTACTTCTTCTAAGCAAAGTAAAACAATTGAAAGAGTTAGGGATGCATTGTGACATTTAGTCAAGTGTTAAAACAAAATGTATCATAATGGAAATAGGTATAAACAGTAACTAAAGTGATGACTTTCCCTGGTTAGTACATTACCATACTACAGATTTCACTAAATACTTGCCTTTTTACTTCTTTAAGGCAGTGTGCCATATCTAAGCATCCTACTACCAAAGATTCCAGACTGGTGCATGTTAGTCTCTGCCAGGAACACACTAAAAACCCAACACCAATCACTTACTCTGGTGAAGGAACAGGAGTTGGTTCAGGCAGTCTTGGTGCAGCTGTTGAAGTTGCAGGGGCGGAAGTGACGTTTTCAGACACACTTTTGTTCCCTGCTGCAGGGAAGAGAAAAATGTGAATGTAAGAATTTGAGAACCATGTTTGTTCTCAATGAATTTTGAGGTGTTCTTTGGTTATTTTAGATTATTAACTGCCATACCAAATCAACTGCAGATGTCATTCAAAGTTATTTGAATGAAAGTGCTATGACAGTTTATGTATAAAATGTTATGGAGAGTCTCAAAGTATTTCCAGGAAGAAGCAGCAAGTTAAGACTTTACAACTGAAGCTGCATAACACAGAGAGCAAAGATCTCCAAATACAGCTGAACAAAGATATCTTAACTTTCTATCAGTTCCCTTCTCAGAAAATTCAGCATCTTTGTTCCACTTTTCAGTCTGTACGATAAGAGTTCTAAGGCATAATCAGGTATGCCATAAAAGGTGAAAAAAGTCATTTAAACATAGACCATCCAACTCCTCACAAAAAATTAAACACAGTAACAAAAAGAAATTAAAACTTTCCAGAATGCTTTTAATCTAAAAAAAAAAATACCTTCAGCTTCAGACGACTCTTCAGTTTTGGCTCCAAGCATATTAGCAGCAATATTCACCATACTTAGGATAGCATCTGAAAGAGAAAACAACTAATCAAAGAGGACATACTCAGAGAGCCCAGAGATTAGCACCTCTGAGCAATCTGCTATTTTGTAACACTTGCTTGAAAGGAATCACAGCATAAGGCCATAAAAAGAAATCCAGTCATTCTATTATACTGGATGCATCTGTTGCTTTTAAAGGGTAAATCTATAAGCTAGAAACCTGTATTTGACAACCCATATCGAGCCTTTAGCAGCTAGATCTCACACCAGTGAGAAGTACTCATTGAAAGCAGGGAACAGTAAGACAAGCAGAAGAATATTTAAGCATGGAATTTTCTGACAATCTGAGCATGTGAACCACTGAGGGAGGTCCCAAGTCAGAAATTTAGAGCTTTTAACACTCAAATGGAGGTGATCTAATAGACAGGTTGGATCATTTGCCATAATAGGACTGAAGAAGTGAATCAAGAAACATCATTTGCTAAATGAGCAAGACAGAATTCCGCTTTTGAACAGCAGGACAGACAGAAAACTACAGATTCATTCAAATTAAGCTGGACTCTCATTTTGCATAATACCTCCCCTCCTTAATCCCAAATCTTACTTTTGGCTGACACTGCTGCAACATAACAATTCTAAATATTTTAAGATTTGAAAAAGAAAATCTACACTTTACAATCTGTTACTTGAATGCAATCTAGATCAGTCAAGGCAACTGGAAGGAAACTATAACAAATATCCACAGATCCAGCATAGGTTTTTTTTTCTAAGGATCTGTTAAGTAGAAAAGTGTTCCCCCAAAAAAATTCACAGAAGTAAATGCAAAGAGGGTCTGACCTATATTGGCACATACATTAGATACATCCAACTCTTAGGTCTTGATATTGAAAACAAACATCATTGCCAGGCTTATTTAGAAGACGAGAAACAGGGAAAGAGCACCTTATTATAAACATTCAGAAGCTGGCGCAATTTTATTCAATTCTCCCCCACCCACTAACATACATCTGTACTGTATGTCATGTGGTTAAGTTCATAAAGTTAGAGAGGCCTTTTAGAAGCAATGACGAATTTCTTAGACTCCAGGAAGCTCTGTTCAAAACCTTGGTTCTGCCTTTCCTCCAAAACGTGTCAGAAACTACATTCCTGAATTACATTATTCATCCAGGGCTGTATTCTTTGAAAAGTCATGACAAACAAAAGATGTTAAACTTTAAGTATGAATGGTTTCTTATTATTGATGGAGAAGCAGAAAAAGTGAGAATGAAGAGGTGGTATAGAAGCCTGCCAAGTCTAGGAGCAAGGCAGGAGGAAGAACAGTGAGCTGCCCTCACAGGTTACACTAGCAGAAGACTACAAAATACTTCTTACGAGAACAAACATCTGAGAATTCCACTATAACCTCCTCAGAGGACCCTCTTCCTCACTGTGTATCTGTATATTTAAGAACAATGATGCAAAATGGATGTCCATCACATTTGTCCAAGAACACGCAAAAAACCTACTGCAAAAAAACGACACCCACCCAGTATTCCTTCCAAAAAAAAGGAACACTGACTACCCTGCCACAGATGAAAGGTCTCAATAATGAGATCCACCAGCCAGAACTAAATAACGATCACTGCAATGTTTTAGTGCTTAGCTGTCTTTCTACAGCACTACCAGTAATAAGTGTTTAAAATCTTTTTATCTCAGCTTTAGTACTCTAAAACAATCAATAGAAAAGTCACTGCATTTTTCAGACAGTGAACAAGAAAATTTGCCATACAGCACTTGCAGACAGAAAAACTGAATATGCCTCATCAAGACGGCTTGAAAACTGAAACTTTGAAAGTCACAGGTAAGAGATAAGCAGTGTCGGGGAAGAATATACTGCTTTCTCTCATCTGTGAGAGGTTAACATTTAGAAATAAACTGTCTTTTCCACTATCTATTTCCCCTTTGAAAAGTGCACTAAACCGTGCAATATTCCTGGGACAGAAGAAAGAGTGGTACAGTGTAAGAGCTCTTTAGAAGTAGTTATATGACAACTGATATTATCCTAAATAATTCAACAGATAAGAATACCACTGAAACTGAATATTCAAGTATTCTTAGCCAAATCAACCCCACACCTTGATGTTCTCCAATGGAAAAGTGACAAGAGAGTCAAGAACTGTTAGTTCTCTCAAAAAAATAAACAGCTCTTAAGAACATAGAAGCTACAATATTTACATAAAACCTTCTCAGAAAGTGTTCTCCATTCCTTTCTTTCAAGCTGTACAAAGTAAATCTTTATATGGCCTCCTAAAAATAAGGCACCTTAATTAAGCACAGATTTCCAAGTTCTGAATAATTAAGGTTCTACAGCACTTTAGTACTGGCTGTTTACAACCATACATAACTTTCATATTATTTAAGTGCTCAGGATCCTTAAGTACAGAAAGCAAAGTTTCCAAGAAATAGAGATCACTAGAACTGGAAAGTTATATTTTTAGAACACTAAGAATGATACACCAACTTCAAACTGTTACTATTTATTCCTATGCAATTAAATAGGAATCACAATAAACTGTTTCAGCAGAAAAATATGAAAGTCATAGCTGCTACATGACAAAATGACATTCTACTTTCTATCAGCTCTTTTTTTTCAGCACAGCAATAATTTTTCTAATAAATAATACTTACTTGTAGCAGAACCAAGGAGATTTTTTGAAGATTTTTCTTCCCCTGTATTGTAATCCAATAGATAATCTATGTATAAAGAAGAACATTTATGACTATCAAAATTAAATGTGTCACGGGCAAAGAAAATAAACCTCAAGATTTAACACGCCATTCAACTATTTCAGTTTGACAGCATGAAAATAAAACTACAGAAATAAAATTAAAGGTCAGAGATCACATACAGAAATACCAAGCTCCAAGTAATGAGAAACCCAAAGAGATTCAGGGTTCAAGCGTCATGGTTCCCCAGGATTCATGACACAGATGCAGCAAACAGCTCATTGAGCTTTCTATAGGGTTCTTCCCCCTCCTCCTCATGAGGGTTGGAGGTAGGCGTTTTCACGTTTTTTTATTTAAACAAAGCCTGTAAGCCAAAATAAGCACCTTCCCAATTGCTTGCAGCATTGATCATACAATCAATCTCAGGAAATGGCCTATGGACCCTAAGAATAAAGCTGTTTTGTGTAAGCTGCTTTGATTATTTTAGTTATTCTTTACTACTGTGAGCACATGAAGATATTATTGCCTAGTCTGCCAAGTGAAATAGAGGTTTTTTTACTAGCATTTTAAAGTAACTCTCCAAAGAGTTACAATACATTGTTTAAAACTTAGAAGGATTGTTGGATAAGCCCAGAAATGCTGAAATACTATCAACAAGACTAAGAGTAAATTTAGCAGTCAAATTAATTTATCATATGCAGGAAATGACAAGCCACCAGGCTAGCAGAAGACATGCCTGAATGGCTAGAAATACAGAAATTATTTGCTTACCATAATCTTCATCAAAGAGTTCTTGTCGTTCAGACTGATACTGAGAATCAGCTATTTCTTCATACTCTTCAACCATGCTAGTACCAAATACCCTACGAACAAAGTTTTAAAGTAAAAAACTAGTATTAGTCTATTAGTCATGTATATTACTCAACATAATTGGTAATTAGATAATAAATATTAACATTATATAATATATAGCAAACAAATTAGATGAGCAATAGTTGCCTTCAGTTAACCAATAACAAGCAGCAGGTACGCTTATTTTCTCAAACTTGTATCCACAAAGTCCATTGCATGCTTTCAAGTGCTGCACCAAAACCAAGATCCTGTTTGTAATTCTAGTAATTCCAAAGAGAATTTTCCTCCTTTTTAACTTGAACTCATACCTAGACTTCCTTGTCTTAAGCTCCCCATGACCTCTTACGCCTCCTCTTCAGCTTTACCTTTGATTAACTTTAGGAGTATCTACTCATGACTACCTGACTTTGCATGCTATATTCTCTTTGAGCTGCTCTGCTGACATCAAATAAAATCAATCCATTTAAAGCAGTCTTGTCAAATGAAAACATGGCTTGGCTCATAATATAGAACTCCCAGGTTCAAATCTTGATGTAGCTTTGACAGGGGAACTGAAATTGTTTTTTTAGGAGCAGTACAGAGGCTGATTATTCTCTGAACTACACACACAGTTGTTCTGATTTAGATATTCCAAGCACTGCTAACTGTATGTACCTGGGGTGCTACGCAACACAGCAGCTTCCCAAAAGGACTCACCACACCTGCTCTTTTTAGTTCACCACTTATTCCTTTTTTCACTTGGTCAGCCTTGAAATGCCCATGTCCTCCTGTAAGGCTGCTCATGCTCCTGTTTCCTAACACCCCCTGGCAAATACAAACTATTCCTTACATACTGGAGAACCAAATTCAAAGATTCAAAGCTTCTTTAAGCAGATGTGAAGCATGCTACACAGCCAGTAAGTCAGGTAACTACTTCAATTCACAGTATTTCCAAATAACTTAAACTGGAAACTACAATCTGTTGCCCATCTATTGCTACAACACACTAATCCTCACTGCAAGGAGGTAGAAACACAAAGCAAAATACTTAAGATACTACCTTATAAGACTTAAAGGACAAAAATGTTCCGATCCAAAGTGCGATATCAACTCCACCTAGAGAACAAAAGATACTTAAAATAAAACTCCAAAGACCCACAGAGTCAAGAGTTCATTTAACATATACATCCAATCTTGAAATTGCAAATTTTGTTTACTTTAGGGATTTGTAGATTGCCCATAACAGAAAAGACTGAAAGATTTGTTCTTGCCATGCATTAAAGTGCTGAGCCACAGTAGAAAACACCCCAAGCCCCATGCATTCATCATTCCAAAAGAAGAGGTTGCTAACCTTTATGTACTTGATGAACATCTGAAGCGAGAGAAAGGAAAAGAGAAAAAAAAAAGATGTCAGTACAAAGGCTGAACACATGCCACAGGCAACTACAGAGTTTTGTTGGTTTTAATTCAGTACTATAAATGCCTAAGAAGACAAGTTATGAAGGATAAAGTTGCAAAACTACTACATCTGTCTCAGGTAGAAAAATTTTATTTAGCCCCTGTACCTTGCAGACAGAAGGTAACATGCAACAAGTATTTTATTAATGAACTTAACCAATTATTCAATTTTTCCAGGCAGCATGATTGCAGACAGAATACTGAAGTGTGTTAAATCTACTAAGTGTATTTTTTTCCCTTAAAGAGCACAGATTAAGAAAGTGACTCAAAAGGGAAAAAAACCCTTCATAGCATGCATTCTATGTACTGCCACTGCTTCAAGTTCAATATAACATGCTTCAATTTACAGAAACACTACGGGAAGGAAAAGTATAGAGCATCTGATAATACATTTGGAAGCTTCAGTCATCTGTCTATTTCTAGTGAGAACTTAACTACACACTGATATTATTTAACCTAAATTCATTTGCAAGTACAGAATGCATTTATTAAACCACTATATAGACACTACCAATGAAGGATTACAACAATCCGCACATGAGATCAAGATAACGATTTCCATAAAAGCACTCTTACAAAAAAGTGCATTATTTTTAAAGGTCATTAAGCCATTTCAAAATCACGCTTTTCGAAAAAGTTTTTGGACTCAAACTTCTGTAGATTAGGCACACTTAAAACTTGCTTACTTTTTCTGCTATAAAAGAAAAACATTACAAGAACAACCCTTCGAGAATTTTACCATGTTACGTTATGCAAGGCAAAACACTGTACCCACCAAGGGATTAAGTGCTGAAGCATCTAGTATAATTCTGGAACTTCAGTGACAAGTAAGATTCCAGCTACCTTAAGGCATTAATTCAGCCAGAAAGCAGAATTAAAAATAAATGAAATCTTCATCCTGTGACTCATGCAGAATTTCTGAGTAGTGAAGTTAGATAACTATCATTCATAGCGACTTCTTCATGAAAGCACAAATCATAACTCAGTAGCACAAAGCAAATTATTTTCTTTTGGCAGCACCATAATTGGAAGATAACACATCACTGGAGAGGACCTAAAAGGTCCGTATTTTATTTGATTTTAAACTTCCACTACATCCCAGTATTTCCACAAAAGCTTTTATGCCAGTCCAAGTACCACATTATTTATGGAGTTTTATTCTCTTTGAGTCTCCTGAGTAAAGATAGCTTGCTGCAACTTATTTTGAAGGCGGAAAGATCATGGCAAGTGCTCCAGTAGCAGTAAGCCTAAGTAATTTGCATGAACTGCAGTTATGATTGAATAACTGCAAAGCTGCACTTCTGATTCTTGTCAATAGACTCAAATCCAAATGCTTACTCTTTCAGATTCACTTAAAACTATATAGCAGAATATAGCACAAAAGTATCAAGCATGCACATTCTAATCTGTGCTCCAAGTAGTGCGTATCTGTATGTATATTTTATTTATATATACATATATATATATAAAGTAGGTACAGCCAAGATACATAATAGGTCAATACTTCTAATCTTACTTTCAGGAGAAGTTGGTTAAGTCAAATAGAATAGAACATTGTCTGGATTTTTCTGAATTCAGGTATCAACTCAGTATGTACTTGAACACAAGATAATAGGTGCTTCCCAAGATTCTCTGTTACCTTTATGAGGAAGGCAATATACTTGCGGATTGTGTGACAAGGATTTAGTACATGGCCAATCACACTAGGGCCACTAACAAAACTAGTATAATTGATGGTAAAGTATGCTTTGATAACACATTTCTCTGGATGCTCTGTTATACTTGGTAAGTCCAGCAAACCCTTCCTTCCCTGAGAAGCATAGATGCTTTTGCAGTGTTAAGTTACCTTAACATATTTTGCGTACATCTGTTCATCCAGAGGAAAGCTTTGGACATTTCTCTCATCTCTGGCATGGAAAGTACCTAATTTAATCCATTTGTTTGTTGGATACCTAGAAAATAAACAATGGAGTCAGCTAATGAAATGCAAGAAGCCACTGTTCACAGACATTTACTGAAGTTTCCCAAAACACCTTCTCACAGAAGAATTTTTTTTTCAGTTGCAAGATAGCAGCAGTGTTTTTTATGGAAAGAAGAGTTGCAAGATAAAGCTAGTCCCAACAGAAAACCTCAGCAGTACCTCTTCACATACTTAAAACAGTCCTTGAAGGATGAAAATCTATACTGGATTCAATTCCTGAAATTCAGCCAACCTACAGTAAAGTTTCTGGAACTGAAAAAAGTCACCTCAGATGGACACTGAAGACACATAGGTGACAGATTGTAAATATTATTGTAAGCAAGCTCAAAAAAAACTGTGAGCAAAGCAGAGTTAGAACCAGGCAACAGACCAAGTGTTGAAAATCAGACTCTACACACTTTAAGCATTGAAGAAAAGTGAGTTTTTTTGATGCACTGTGTGAACATCTCCTCTTTCACATACCAGAATAATCTACTCACTCCCAGAAAGCAGTCGGGGTGCAACATTGCCTAAAACATGACAAAGCTACCCTTTAACCAACTATTCCGCCAACCAGTAGTATTCTTACCCCTTCCAACTCCTCAATGGTGTACTACTATTTTTTTTTTTCTCTTTTTAAATAATTTGGATAGGTTTGGACAGAGTTCAGCATTGAAGACAGCTTAAGCCACATGAAAATGGTCTGAATGACAAGGAATGAGACAGCCCACAACCCCAGTGGCATTCTGTTAAGGAATGCTCGTTTTATAATCTGCCATCCACTACCTAGCTACTGTATGATTTCTGCTGCTTCATTGCTACTTTTCAACAAGTTTTTCCTTTTCATTTTTAATGTGGGAAAGAAAAAACACATAGGAAGCATGGATAGAATCCAAGCCATGTATTCTAGGCCCTCACAGTTCCCCCTTCCATGGAAAAAAAATGCTATTAACTGATAATACACACAAAAAAATCCATGTAATTTCACGTGTTACGCTTTGTATATTAACAGGCATACACAGACTATGTTTTATGAAGCCATTAATTTCATAATTATTTCATTTTTCATTCAGAAGAGTGCGTTTTGATAACATACCTGTCACTAATAGACACCAGAAAGTCTTTAGGAGTGGAAGAGAATAATTCATGATTTGCAATGTCAAGCTGCTTTACTTGGACTGGTTCACAGAGCTCAATAACAAACCTTGAAGACAAAAAGGAAATATTGAAAACAGCACTTTTCCTTCTACAATGACAATCCTCAGTCCTTTATCTTGCTACTGCATCCTTCACTGGGTACAAAGGAACACTATAAAAATACTGTACAATAAGGAGGTGTCACTTGTTGCTCCCTTCAAAATCACTAGTAATAGTCACCTGCATAACTAGCTTATTAACTCTAGATAGCACCTACAGCTACAAAAGCTTCATCCGTCTTGTACTCAAAGGCACAGAGTCACAGAACTAAAAACTAAGGATACCAAACATCATTTAAACTACACCTGAAATACCAGTTAGTATATGGTAAATTCTAATCATATGTCCTAGAATTATTTGACAGCTGGGGTAAGAAACCAAAATCTTTACTTGAACACTCAGTGCTTTCCCTTCTGCAAGATTATAATTATGCAAAACCTAGAAATCCTAAAGTGAATAAAAGTTATCTCCTTAATCTTACTTCTCAATACCAGAGACAGAATTCTATTAGGGACATAATGCATCTAGTGCTAAATCTGTTGAAGTTCCTCACACACAAAATTCAGGCAGAGACACACCAAGGTCAAGTCAGTCCCACAGGACACATACAGTCCCATCAAAATGGAAAACCATAACCACTGCTGTCAAACAAACCTCAGTAACCTACCAGATTTTAGTACTGCAAGGATTTAGCATATAAAGGTCCATATTTTCCATCAAAATAGCTGAAGTGCTCTGTATAAAGAAGAGAATTAGTATTTTAAACTGTGGTACATACTAATGCAGCACGAAGGGTTTTTCCCCTCTCTGAAAATAAGTTTTATATTAGTTATGTACATTAGCACCAAGTTTCACAATATTCTAGGGAAGATAATATACAGGAGATATCCCATACTACTCTGGGGAAATAGCAAATTATTTACTATGGCGAGCTGTTTAATACAACTTTGTTCAGTTGTTCGATTTCTCTACTGAATAGACTCTGCTCCCCCTTCCAAATTCACTTGAAAAGACATCAATTTCTCCAAAGCAATCCCTCTTAAAAAAGGGACAGATCACAGTTTATGTCGCATTTTTATAAATGAAAAATCACAATAAACCCAAACATAGAAATAAAAGATTACTTCAGACAGTGTTCAGTTTTAAGTGTACTTCATACTATTTCTTGCATAAGAGTAAACTGAAATAACGTACACTAATAATTAGTAAATGCTTACCTTTGCCTCTGGATTCGCTGCCAAAATTTTGGCACCACACTCTACAGAGGCATAGTTATTTCTATTTTTCTGGACTTTTTTTGTGGAATGCTGCCCACCAACAGCAGAAGGGTGCATTGACTGACCTAGGAACAAGAAAATATTGCTACTGTATCAAACCATATAAACAGTATTTTTTGCTTTTAGGGAACTTATGCTCACTGCTTTTACATAATAAGTGCTATTAATTATGTCGTTCTAGTAGAAAAATGAAGTTCCAGGCTGCATTCCAAATTGAGACAGTTTCGCTATTCAAATCTGACACAAGATGAAAGCGGTCTGTATTTAGACCAAACCAATGAATCCTGAACTTACTCTTTTCTTTCTCCACTTCCATGACTTTCTTCTTCCATTCATCAAATGTTGGAATGTCTCCAGGGTCCTTTGGAGTTATCACCGATGTAGGGTCAATTTCTCCTGGTTTTTTATAGTCTTTCTGCAAAAGACCAAGCCACCAATTCTGAGTATTTTTCAGTACCAACAATGAAAACAAAGATGAACTTCAGTGCTCAAAAAAAAAAGCAAGCATGCTCTCATCAAGTTAATAACATGGGTTCAAATGATGTATCTGCTAAAAGCTTAGTGTCTACGTAAGCTCAAAAGACAAAAAACATGATTTCCTCCCAGAATTACAGATTCTTCCACTGAGATGCTGAGTTTTGTGGCTAAACTAATAGATTTTAAGTAAAACATAAGCATTCTGTCTCATAAAAGGTCTGCTTTTTCTTCAAGATTTTTGCTTTTCCTCCTCCTAAGGAGAAAAGTTTTCCCTGTAGCAGAAATCTTCAAATATTAATATTGGTCACAACAGAATTCTAGAGGTCCCCTGGAGTTTCTGAACACCTCAAAAACCAGCAGAATTAGATACTATTTTAAAATCTTTTATTTAATGTTTAATAATCAAAGAAATCATGTTTTGGACCTGCCTGGCAAAGCAGCAACTCTTAAGTTAACCATATGCTATAGCATTTCAAATCTTAACTGCTCCCTTGGATAAACATTTCCAGCACACCAGAAGATATGCAAAAAGCTTTTGCTAGACATTTCAAGTGTAGAGGTTTTGTAGACAACATTTTACAGGTAGTTTCCAGAATGACTGCTTTGTAGGTTGACATTTTGTCTGCACTTAAAGCAAGAATTATTTCACATCTAGTTCTATAGCTGAAAGCCCTCAAAAAAAGAGCCAAACCCACATATTTGGACAAAAGTGACATCAGAATTTTTCACATGACTACACTGCAACAGAACTTCAGATGTGGCATACACAAAAATATATCCCCACATATATTTAGAAATGAGAGGACCTAAAAAAACCCCCATATCTTCCTCTCCCAAGAAAGTTCAGGATATTAGAACCTCCTTAGGCTATGATGAAAGTGGTAAGTCAAAAATCTGCGTAAGCAATGCCAAATCATGCTCTTGCTTAACCATGACATCGGGCCAATAATTATTTAAATTGTGGTCTTAAAAGCGTTAGGTTAAATAAAGAAAATCTTGGCTTTTTTTAAATAATGGTTTACACCAAATTGTTTGTAGTAAGTTCTTCAGAAGACTCTTCCTGACTGCATGTGATTATTTTAAGACACACTGTACTCTGTTCAATAATCTTGGGAAAAACTTCTCAGTTTTAAGAGATAGTTATCCAAGTTTTAGTGACAGTTTAAATGTGATCCTGAAATAGCAAAAAATGGTATTGCCATGGCGTTGGTCATTCTTTACCTATTTAAAAAACGTAAGCTTTAGGAAGTGCCTCACAGTAAGAGCATAAAAGCAGTCATACAGTTAAGTATAAAAGACCTGTCTAGCTAAGCATCCCACTTTAACAGTGGCCAGATAAGACACCTAGGAAAGAATAAAAAAACACCAAACTTTTTATTTCCTCCAAATGTCATTTTTGCCTCTAGCCATCTGCTTGCTACTCAGGAACTTCCTGACTCAGTCAAGATTCAACCCGCAGACTTCTCTTCTACAAGCTTACCCGGACCGTGCAACCCATCCCCCTCACGCTGCCCTTTTTTTATGTAAAAAAATTCATCATCCATAGCATCCTGCAGGAAGTCCCACCTTAACTGTTACACGAAGAACATTTCTTCCAGATTCTGCTCCAGACAGTTTTATTTGATTTCCCCAAAATATTTCAAGAGACTTAGCTCAGAAAAACTGTTTTGTGCCAATGAATCAACCTTGCTGCCCTTTTCTTCCAGTTTATTACACCCTTATTGAGATGGCAATATCAGAACCGCGCACAGTGCTCAAAATGTGAGGGCTGTGCATTTATACAGTGGCAATCAGAAACATGATGGATATCACTCATCTTTAACACAGGTGAGAAGCTAACAGAGGTCATTATGCTCCTGCGCATACTGAGTGGTATCAGCACTGCTTACCTCCCTTTTTAAGTTCTCTGAGGCATTCAGAGCAGATTTTTGCTCATCTGCCCCCTTTTCAGCTGCTGAAACTTTCGACTCAAACTCAGATTTTGTCTTCTTTCCCTTGCCATGTGAAGTTGATATGTTCTCTATATGTTGACCTGCAAGGCTGAAGGTTTTAAGGGTATTAGGACCTATAAAATGATCACATTTTCAGCCATATGCAATATTAAACACACACACAAATAGGTAGATAAGCAAGCACATGCAAATGTTTGTTGCAAGGCCAGGACAGAAAAGAACAATTACCTTTAAATTATTCAGACTCACAACCTACTTCAATACTCACCTCTCTGGTGGACTGACAAAAGAGGAAGGCTCACTCTGAGGGTCAGCCTCAAGTGTCCCACCAATATCACAGTCAGGTTCTGACTGCTCAGCTTCACTAGAGCTGACTACAGGGATATCAGCACGGGAATTTTCTATTGCACTGAAGGGAAAGAAATAACATGCTTTTTTTACCCTTCTGATAATACAAGTAACCCTGATAATCAACCACATAACTAAAGATATTTGAAAGTTTTTAAAAAAGCAAGTCTCACAGAAATAATTAAGAGAAGAGGAATGAAGTACACTACACTTGTAGAACTGCATTCCCAGCTGTAGCCACGCAAGAACAGAATTTCCCTTTCCAGCCCATTTATCCCAGCAAAGGAACTCAAAGCTAGCTTCTCATCTCCCAGACCTCTCATCTAACATCTTACCAAACACTGCAATGGATCATTTCTCCCATCATCACTACAAACTAAGAACAGCTTCATAGTTATCTGACTGCCAGCAATCTTCTTTTCCCTTTCAACAAAGGAATCAAGCACAAGACTGAGTTCCAGCACTAAAAGCTCTTAATGTTCCAATCAACGGGCAGTAGTCAGAACAGAACTTGGCTAAAACCAGGGGAGAAAAGGTGCAACATACCGATATGTAGTAGAGCCAGACTTCCTTTCCACTAGATTTTTTTTTTGCTAGTGTAATAAAAATGAGGTAACCCAGTACACCATCATCCAAGCTGCATCAACCGCCCAAACTAGCTAATCTGCCCACTGCTTTACTTCCTCTCCCAGAAAGACTGAATGCACTGCATCAGACAAAACCTATGGCAAAAAAATGAAAAGAAAGCCTCCCTACACACTCTTTAGGAATGATGGAATGGGTGGGGAGGAGAAGATGGACAAATAACTTCTGTGACTTTCCTCCCTTCTCTAGTACAGGGATTACTTTCATATTGATCTAGAAGGTTATAAACCAGATCCAAGTAGAAGTCTTTATTCTGCCTCCTAAATTTCAACATCAGCAGCAAACTAGGTTAATCCAGTATCATGATAGAGAGCTGCAAACACACAAACAGCACGTCGGCAACTTAAAAGGGGATCTTTTTGGTTCTCTGACTGCTACGATCATCAACAGAAGGAGCCATAACAAACAGAGGGCCAATTTTAGACCTGTCATATTATAAAGTTCCCACAGTATAAAACAAGAAACTCAAGTATTCAAGACTTTTTGCTATGTTGCAAAACCTAAAACAATAGGAATACAAGAATTTATTGGCTACAAACAGGGAGTACTTTCTCTGAATGCCTCAACACACACATCCAAGATGCACACAGTTTAGCTCTGCATGTAACACTTTAATGACTGAAGTAAGGTTGATCACTACACTTGAAATTAAAAAGCTCCAGATATTCTTGATCTCAGTAGATAGATGACAGCATGAATAACTGTTCAACTGAATAAAATATGGGACAAGTATGAACTTACAAATACCCTGATGTCAGGGTGTAACTGATTGGCTTCAAGTAACTAATTTTGGCAGAAGGTGAGTAGCACAAGCCTAAAAGCTGTAGGGCTCCCTCTCCTTTGGGTACTTTCATTTGTTAGTAGCTTTTCCTTATTTTCTAAAATGCATTCTCAAGCTCACTTTGCATGGCAGCTGCCTTTACTTGCAGCCAGAAGAGGAGCTCAGATTATTTTTCAAGACATTTTCCACAGATTAGGTCTGGATAGGATAGCTACAACCAGTGTTGCCCTAAAAAAGATTCATTACAAAGTAAAAATAGTTTGGAATAAAATTAATTCCAGAGTATTTTGACTAAGAGGTCCTGCTGGAATATCAGAATGGTAACACGTAGGGGAGCTGGACTTTGTTACACTGATGGGAATCAGTATCTGAAAGAGCAAAATATGCCGTCTAAAGATAAAAAATGCAAGTGTCTTTTTAAAGATCTTGTTAACTGTTTTGGATATTAGAGTTGATCTACACAAAAGAGACCGCCTATTATTATTTAAAGCTAAACTGAAGTTTGAAGTAATGTAGAAATTTGAAGTAATGTAGAAATACGCATCTCTCCTATGCTCATTCTACCCTTTCATCCCGTAAACGGTACTAATGTTAGAACACTACTGTCAAGCATTAATATATCAGGTGCTCCAAAACAAGCTTCCATTTTCATGTTTCATAGTTTGAGTCTTCAGAGACAGCAAGACAATTTTCAACAATTACAAGATACCAAGCTGCATGTTCAAGTGAAAATAAAATCCTGAATCTCCTTCTAAGACCTGACAACAGTATGACTTGCAATATGTTTCACAAACAAATCAGTACAGTGCAAAAAGCTATAAAAAGAAACACACTGAAATTCCATTCCAGTTTCGCTTTATAAAACTGTGAATACGGGAAGCTTGATTTTTCAAGACTTGCAATTCAGACTTTTATGAAATACCAAAAGATGCCGTAGCACACTACACAAGATCAGTCAGCAAACAAGATTTCCAAACCTTTTCTATGGTAAAGAAACTAAATTCAGTAAACCAGAAAAACTGGGCTCTTAAACCCAAAACACCAAAGAACAAGACCACTTCATTTTTCATAAATTTTTATCTACCAAAATACTAGACCTTTATCAGCAGACAATCAGAATAACACATTCCCCTTAGCATATATTAAAACGCCCGGGAGAATTTTGTTAGAGTACCTAGAAGTATACACACATGAATTTCCATACTACAGTTCACATTTGATAGCACAGCATTCCAGAAAAGAAGGGAAACAAAATTAAGCACATCAACTCTTGCAGACTGCCTGCAGCAGAGGTAGCTCTGCAACACACTACTAAGTACCAGAATTACAAACTGTCTTGGCTGCTTTTATACTAAAATTTGCTATTTCATCAAAACTCTCAATATCAGAACTTGTTTAAAACTGCCCTGGTACACATCCTGGCATAAAATCCTGCAAAGTTCATCCTTTAATGAAACCACAGGCCATCACTGAAGCAGCCTTGATGCTTGTTATCACCGATGTGAAAGCACATTTGTGAACAAGGACAGAAGGAAAGAATAAAGAATAGAAATCCTAATGGTAAAGACCTGAGGGCTTTTATAGTAGGCATTATCTAGCACATAAAAGGCATTGGATTTTTTCTGTCAAAGCAGCAGCTTAGAAACTGACAATGGCAATACTATGACACTTCAGGCAAGTACACAACTCTTAAGCCACGCACTGAGTAAAAGATAGCATATTCCATTAGCATTGACACCATAAACCTAAGCGCAGCAAAAGAATCACGTGTAGCAGTCTAGTCTTACCCCTACTAAACCTGAAAAGGTAACCCTTTTAACAACAGAGCAAGTGATATTCTCTCAAAGACTAAAACAATAAAATAAAAACGCTTACTCAGGCTGCGAGACTGGAGGTATCTCTGAGGTAGGTGAACTGGAAATGTTTTCAGTGCTTGCAACTATGCTAGATGAAGCTTCATTTAAATCTACTAAAGGTGGAGTCTCAACTTCAGGCTGGCTTGCTTCACTTATTTCTGTAGTCTGTGAAAACATTACAGGTGAACATACGTTTTTCAAAACTTAAATAGGAAAAGCATCATACAATAACATCTAGTACAGAGTTTTCACAGTTCAGTAGTTTAGATTTCTGTCAATGAACCTGAAAACCAAAGAGCAAGACAGGTAAGAAATAATTTTTCTTTCTTCATAAACCTAGGTGGTATTCAGTGCTACTTTGAGATAGTTGCAACACTCTTCCATAGTCTGTAACCATAGTCTGGCTGACAGATAGAGCTCAGAGGGTTGTGGTTAGTGGTGCAGAGTCCAGTTGGAGGCCAGTAACAAGTGGTGTCCCTCAGGGGTCAGTACTGGGTCCAGTCCTGTTCAATATATTTATCAATGACCTGGATGAAGGGATAGAGTGCTGATGATACAAAACTGGGAGGGGTGTGCTGCCATACAACGTGATCTGGACAGGCTGGAGAGCTGGGCAGAGAGAAACCTGATGAAATTCAACAAGGGCAAGTGTAGGGTACTGCATCTGGGGAGGAATAACCCCATGCATCAGTACAGGTTGGGGGCTGACCTCCTGGAGAGCAGCTCTGTGGAAAGGGACCTGGGAGTCCTGGTGGACAACAGGATGACCAGGAGCCAGCAATGTGCCCTGGTGGCCAAGAAGGCCAATGGCATCCTGGAGTGCATCAAGAAGAGTGTGGCCAGCAGGTCGAGGGAGGTCATCCTCCCCCTCTACTCTGCCCTGATGAGGCCGCATCTGGAGTACTGTGTCCAGTTCTGGGCTCCCCGGTTCAAGAAGGACAAGGAACTGCTGGAGAGAGTCCAGCAAAGGGCTACAAAGATGATTAGGGGATTGGAACATCTTTCTGATGAGGAAAGGCTGAGGGACTTGGGTCTTTTTAGTCTAGAAAGAAAGAAGACTCGGGGGGGATCTTATCAATACTTATAAATACTTAAGGGGAGGCTGCCAGGTAGATGGGAACAGTCTTTTTTCAGTTGTGCCCAGAGATAGGACAAGAGGTAATGGGCACAAACTTGAACATAGGAAGTTCCATCTTAACACGAGGAGGAACTTCTTTGAGGGTGGCAGAGCACTGGCACAGGCTGCCCAGAGAGGTTGTGGAGTCTCCCACACTGGAGACATTCAAAACCCGACTGGACACCACCCTGTGCAACCTGCTGTAGGTGTCCCTGCTGTGGCAGGGGGGTTGGACTCTATCTCCAGAGGTCCCTTCCAACCCTGACCATTCTACGATTCTGTAATAATATTGTAAAAATATTAATTGGAGAAGGCATGTGCAACAGCTTCCTCAACTATGCATCTCTATAGAGAGCCACAAGAAAACAAGCATGAATATTTCAGCAACTGAAATAAACTGTTCTACTCGCACACTCCATTACAACAAAATTTACATTTGCTATTTTCATCCTAAGCTTAATTTTGGGGAAGGCTTTCAATTTTACCACTGCAATGGAGGTCCGAAATGATTTACAAGTCTATTCCATGTTGTAACTGAACGCAGAGATAAATCACTTATCACTTCTGAAAGTCTAGAAGTCTTGAGCCTTATTTATTCTAGTTCTTCATTTTTCATAAGCCCTCGCACAGCATAATCAAAATAAGGCTTTCTGAATCTGGAAGAGTACATAACCACTGAAACAAATCAGATTAACTCTTCAGCAACACTATTAAGCAATACTAAATACTATTAAACAAGAGCCTCTTGTCAATAGTTGGATTGCTCCAAGTCATCTAACTGAACATGAAAAGACCTAGAATGTTTTAGGATGGAATTACATATCTAAACCATGCAATATATATTCAGAAGTATGTCCTACATACGTTGTCTTGTAATCTACAAAACCCAAAAATATATATCAAATAAATAATCTATAACACTGGACTTTAACATTTGACATCGAGCACTGACTTAACGTTATCAATCATAGAATCATAGAATACTTTGGGTCAGAAGGGACCTTTAAAGATCATCTAATCCAACCTCCTCCGTAATGAGGAGGGACATCTTCAACATGTTATCAATAGCACTTTTTCCATTTTAACACAGGAAATGAAACTTACAGAAGCCAGGAAGGATCAAAGCTAAAATTGACTGCTACGATCACCAAGTCTGATCTATATAAGTGACCTCAGTGAGAAGTTTTTTTATGTTTAATTTATAAAGAGACATCCATACCTATAACATCCAATTTTAATTTATCTTGGAAAGATCTATTTAGCCACTAACTACATATATTAAATTACTCCTGTTACTTAAGCATATGGGAATTGCAAGATGTTAGCTCACACATTTTATCCTTCATTGGAAACATGAGTCTGAGAGCAACCCTACATGCAAGTTGAAGGCGATAGATTGTTACCATGAGCTTTAGATAACCAAAATGAAAGACTGAAATCCAAGAAGCATTTGAAGAGTGTATGGAGACAATGAATGAAAAATCTTGCCTGGTCAGATTTTGTAACATCATCAAGCAGCTCTTCTGTAGAGTAACTCCGTGTACTTGAGTCTGCATGCTCAGACTCCAGTCTGGGAACAGCCTCTTCCCCCTAGTATATTAAAGGTAAAACAACAGTTAAGTATGCAGTAACACAGGCCTTCTATTCTAGTAAAAGGAGTTACCTTTGGTACAGACTGAATAATACTACCTTTACAACCACCAAAATATCCACAAGAAGTTAAGCTATGTGAATCTTCAGAGCCACGGCTCATGTATGTTTAAAATCTGATCTGTACAAAGACTACAGCAAGTTAAAACAATTCAGTTAAATCTTCACAGTAAAGACCATTTTAGCACTGTCTTAAATCATTCAGTTTGCGTGCTAAGGAAAGTTAATCATTCTGCTGTGACTTCTCATGTTGACAAATGCTCCCTATCTCCGTGCTGCCCAAAACAGGGGCGGGGTGGGGGGAGATCCTAAGATGAATTGCAACAGACAACCATTAAAAAAAATAACACTCAGCACATTTCAGTTAGCAGTCTTATCAGCAGAGCTAGAATAATTTCACAAGTCTGCTGTAACCTTTTAAAGCAGCTTTCTCTTTTAGAACTAAAGATTTATAATCAAATGCAGTCAATTCACAAAGTAAAAAAAAAATACACCTTTGAGAAAAAAAGGTTTTAAAACCAGACTGTAGAACAAGAATTTACTTGCCCCTCAAACTTTTTTTTTTTAAGTTGTGACTACAACATATGCAAGTTATTTTTGAGCAATACTTTGAAATACAGCAAGAAATCTGGTAGAAATTTAAACACCCCTTATCTTATAAGGCCTACCTAAAATCCTGTGGCCGAGCACTAGAAAAGCAAGTATTCAGATCCAAAATGGGCTGCTACATTATACAAGATTACATGACCATATCAATTTGAGAGTTAATGTATACACTGGAAGAGCAGGAAGTACAAATTTGAGCAGGCAAATCTTAAAGACAACAGCTAAGCAACATTTTTCCCCAAATATTAACTCACATCCTAGTCTGCAAGATTAAATAGCATCAATGCCTCGAGGGACAAGTGATCTAAGGAAAACTGACCAAGGGCTGCAAGATTGCTCTTTTTGAGCAGTACATCTCCAGCAGCCTAGTTAGGAGTAACAGACACATGCTTAAGATGTCTCATACACCCAAGAGATTTTTCTTTAATGAGTAAGAAGTACAGTTTACTTCACATCTTTGGTTTTAAGTTGATAAATCTGCTTAACAATGCAGCCGTCTTACTAGAATGAAGGGAAGATGTTGCAAAAAAGTAGGAAAACATACACCAGTGGCTTCTCAGTCTCAAAGCTTACTTGATCGTTCCTGTTTTATTACATCAGCCATTAAACTCAAGCAGGACTTTTTTAGGTTGCCAGAAGAATAGGACTGAATGCTATCTGGCCACACAAGCTGGCAAAAAAATACAGCTACCCTAGATGTTGAAATGCTTAAGAAACCCACACTATTTAAAGTATTTTTTTTCTGGTCAGGCAGCTCTCCACTTGAGTCAACTAGAATGCTCAACACATTTTCCAGGTTTGATGTAGCGTATAAAAACTTTCTTGGAGTGAGAACCATGATTAGCGCTACTACTGATTGATGGAGGCAATGACAAGACCAATAACATCAATACTACACACGCTTATCATAGAACTGATTCTTTACCTGTGTAAATAAATGAAATTATGATGACTTTCTGATATGACTCAACTGCTTGGGAACTCACTATGAAACTGCAATATGCAGAAACTTGTAATGAGTTGATTAGGGTGGGACGATTACACTCAATTTAACCTAAAGTGTTGACTAATGTAAATAAGAAAGGGACAAAATCTTGTTTATTAGCATTTCATATATGTATTTTAACTTTGTTATTTTTTATTAAACAGGAGGATAACAAACTGATAAATAGTGACTTAATCATAGAATTGTTTAGGCTGGAAGGGACCTTAAAGATCATCAAGTTCCAACCCCCCTGCCATGGGCAGGGACACCTCCCACTAGACCAGGCTGCTCAAAGCCCCATCTAGCCTGGTCTTGAACACTTCCAATTAATCTTACATCTTCTATTTAGGAGAGCAATCATTTGTGCACTGGGTTTTTAACACAACACAGATGCAACTGGCATACTGTGGCCTAGACTTATCCAGGCCATCAGCTGTTATCCTGGTCTCTATACAGCCATATACTATCCCTGATGACCACTTCTTCTGTCATCTGGCACACAAATAAAACCTGAGCCACCATTACTAGCTTTACTATTTGTTTCTCCCCACTCAAACTGTCCAGCTGTATTGTCACATAACAGCAACAAATGAAGTAAAGGAAAACAAAAACTTGGGAAGGTACATCATGGTTCACAGAACAACTGAGTATATTAAATATTCTGTCCAAAACAACACTATTGAATCAAAGTATATAATTTTTTTTTATTATTTACTATCAAGCCAGACTGAGTAGCTGATTAACATGATTTATTCAGCATACCTTTTCCTGGACATTTTCATCATTATTTGCCAGGGCACAAGCATCACCTGAAGCATATTGCACTGCTGATGAAAGACTGTCTTTACAAAAGACATGCCAAATAGGAAGCCTATATAAAAAAGGAAAAAAGAGAGAGTCAAAGTCTTGATTTAAAATGAATAAATCATATTTTAAAATTCCCTCAGCATTGCCTCCCTCAACCTTTTTTCAGTTATTCCCATGAGGTATCTAAAAAACAAAAACGGATACATACAGTTCATCGATACTCATTTATGAAAACTATTGGAAGACTAAGAAATAACAGAAAACACACTACAAATTCACTACTTCTAAAAGACAAAAGTTTCAGCAAAACAGTTATTGGGGTGATACCATGTCACAAAGTGGAAGCTGACACAAATTAGTTAAGTTACTGCAAGTTAGAAAGAATTTGAATCAACTATATTCTTTGTCAGACAGTAATGGGATATCCTTAGCAATTATTACTAAGCAAGAACTAAAGCCACAGATTTAAAAAAAAAATTAAGTTCCTTATTTCCCTGTACAGATCATACCTGAGAAAATTGTTTGGTCAGCAGCAAATCACATTTAATGGAATTAGAGAAAATAAGTATATTAAACAAAAGGCACACGCAAAAAAAGCAATGAAAATGTAGAGATAAATGGCAAACCAGGTGCCGGCTTTAGCTACACCCTCCATAGAGATTTGTTTTGTACTTTCAGTTCCAAACAGTTTTGCTTCTCAGTAGAAATGGATTTCTGCAGAAAAGCAGCCAACATCTATACAAACACTTGCATCAAAACAGCATCTTTTGTTGCTTTAGAACATGGCCCCTATACATCCCAGATAACATCTGTACAGCAAACCATTAGGCTTGGAGGCCCAAAGGCCAGTAAAGGTCTTCATGCAGACTTTGAGTAAGTCCAGCAAAATGCTATGCAAATTGAGCTTTTGTTGAATTTTCAACTATACTTGAACATCAGAGTCACCTACCACTTTAAAGCCAAACACTTTTCCAGGAAGTATTGTTTGCATAACAGACATGATCAGTATGACCCAGTGTGAATTTACACAAACATCACCCTGTACCTGAAAAAGAAGCCGCCTCCTCCTCCTAGAAGGAGACAGTTCTATAGCAGATATTCAAGCATACAAGAAATCTGGATACAACCACCTTCTGACATAAGTTTTGGAAACTAAAACATAGCATTAACACATATAACAGCAAGAATATTAATAGTTCTGGATTCACTTACACAACTAAGATCAGTCTAGTGTTTAGAATTTGAATTACCACCTGTCTTAAAAACTCGAAGATCACCTTTATTAGTAAGTATATGCCGCACGGACTCCTCCACCGAGGAGGAACCTATGCTGCAACAGACCAGAGTCCAGTACTAAATTCTAAAAACAGTTTCATGCATATATATATACACACATACACAAGGGAGCACTACTTCTCCAGGTTGCAGGCAATCACAAAATCAGGCTTTTGTTGTAGAGCTAACAAACCTATTGCTCCTCTTCCACCCACATCAGCAGGGAGTGTTAGCAAGGTACCAGCCACTCTAAATCCACGTCTCTTACCACTAGAAGAGCAGAAGACAGCAGACAAGGAACTTGTGGGATCAGACATACTGTTCTGCAGATGGGCAAATAACATGTCCCAGGTCTGTCTCGGCCTCACTGCACCTCAGGAATTCCTCTTATTTTTGAGGGAACAGCTTTCCTCCAAACTAAATGGAAGCCCTCAAGTTAAGCAGAAGCAGTTGCAGTTACTGGAAACTAAAGCACTGACTATAAGGGTATGAAAACATTTACAACCACATATTGTAACAAAGTCTCACATCCCAGTTAAGTTGAAAGTGAGGTGTATGCATTCTCACACATCTTAAATTCCCATCCCATCATGTAGTTCCTTGTTTGTATTAAGTTCTACATCAAACCTCTGTATTATCCCAAGCACAAGACACACATTAAGGGACAGAATGAAATGTTACCAGATGCCTATGACCTTACTTTCTAGCTCTCACTTGGAAAAACTAGTTATGAAAATACTTTGAGTTGCTATTCTGAAAAGTGGTTTCTATCATTTCAGGGAGAAATTCTCTCATGCTCCTAATTCCAGTACCTTTGGTCTCTTCTTCCAGCTATAGTGACTCCCTCATTCTTCATGAAAATACAAGAGAAAGATCAAAAATTATACAGAACATACAGCTCATTCCACCCCTTTATTATACATGCACACAAGCATGTTATTTCCTATTTTACTTACACTAAGGGGGGGATCTTCAGTGAGCTATACAGAGCAACATTAAGTCCCTTAATGTAGAAAAGGAAAGACATCATTGGCTGTGAATCATCATTTTAAAACACAAGGTATATTTTCACAACCACATTAATAACTACTTTAGCACTTGCAGTCATGAAAGGCACTTAGCACAAAAGGCATACATTTCTTACCTTAATATATCAGTACTTTTAATGCAACAAATCATGCTTTATTAGAGCATGAATGCAGCTTTTAGAAGAATGCAGTTTGGCAGCCCATAGATTTAAGCTATTCTGATGTAAACTGTGTCCAATATCCAATTTGTTATTTTCAGAAATTCTTCTCAGTCCGCTCCCTAACTCAAACATGATGCCTCAAGCTTCCCAAGAGCCCTCTAAGCAAGGGAGGGGATGGAGAATTCACTTTGTATATGTGTGCATGCACGCACCCACAGGAAAACCTGAGCCCTACTGCAACAGAGGATGCAGCAGGTAGGATGTATCATCCAGCTGCTGCCATCAAGCTCTGACAGAGCATTAAGAACACAGTTCCACAGAACACAAGGCCACATGAAATGAGCCATTCTGTGAGAAGTCAAATTAATCACCTTGTCAGGACCACCACTCTTATTCTTCTGTCTTTCAGCGTTCTGCATATTCATTCAACAGGCTTCCTTAGCCACAGGCTGATAAATGATATAGCCCATAATAAAAAAATTGCCAAAAAGCATAGCACCTCTGTTAAGCATTTCTCTATATGCAGAAAGACAAACATGAAAACCTAAGTGTTAATTTACCAATAACAGAATTCCCTTTGAGTTTAGGAAACTTGCACAGTATGTCCAGTGAAAACACAGCAGCTTCCACATCTGTATATATTAATATATCCTTCCCTTTCTCATGACATGAGAGTAATATTTTGTTGCTGATTTGGAAGCAAGCAGATCTAATGCCCAAATAGTACTGGAGATTAGTAACTAGATATACTGTCTCAGGTACAAGGTATATCTTCAAATGACATAACAATGTAGAAATACTTGAAGAGATTGTTCCAAGCACGTAGCCAACAGTTAGTGACTTACTAGGATACAGAAGTTTTCAATAGCTCCATTTTTTCTAAGTATGACTCAAAATAGCAGCTGCTATTAAATCTCAAAGAACAAAGAAACTTAAGCATGAGTCTTTTAGTATCATCATTAATGTAGGTTAAAAGCTATTTTCTCTAATACGCCATGAATTTTTCAGCTTGATATGTGCAAACTCAAAAGCAAAAGCTGCAAGCTCAGACACATAAGGCAAAAGGGGTGGGGAGTGGGGGAGGAAATCTTTACTCTTCACAGGGCAGGCACATACTGTGGTTCTCCACTGAAGCAGAAAGTCTGCTCACCCCTGTCTGAATGGTACATTACACTTACTGCTGTATGAATTGGCTGTGGTCTACTGATGGCTGCTAGGCTTTTGAAAAAGGAACACACTGAAATTCAAAAGTGCAGGTGGTTTTGAAATTGCAGTGTAGGTTTCACTTGAAAGACTGTCCAGTTCTAATTTCGCTCAAACTTTAAGTAATTGTAAAAGAGGCTGCAGAAGACTGTCAGAGATAGTAAAGCTGTAACTGTTCTGACAAGCATAAAAATCAAGTAGAAAGTAAACAACTGGTAAGAAAAATTAATCATTCAAGTTACAGCTGACAAAAAAAAATCCAAATTAGCAAAATCTAAAGGTAAGAGCAGTTTTTCCACAATTCGTTCTTCCCATAGAAAAACAGCATAAGCTTTCCTTTCCAAAGACTTCATACAAAACCACTGACATTCACACAAGATTCAGTTCAAACGCATCTGTCCTCTAAATAATTCAAGAGTTTTCTCAAATTCTCCCCAAACAAGACCTATTTCTGGACACCAGAGCACGAAGCAGTTCAAAACTGTTTACAGTTGACACCTGTGAGACAGAGTAATTTTAAGCAAAGGGAAAATAAAAAGGAAGCTACCACCAATGTACCGATTACCAAGCCCTCCTTGAATACACAGGGAACAGCCTCTCTCTAGGATAGACGATCACTGACATTTTCTGCACCTCAGAGGGTTGTATTACCAACAGGTGCAGATGTGCCAGTGCCCAAGATGTACGAGGGAGAACGAAGATGTGACCATCCCTGCCGTGTGACACTTCTCTACTGAAAATATTCATAGGATCAGTTCAGAATAGGCCTGTGAGAGAGAAGGTGGGTGGGTTTTGGACCTAGAGGGCAGAGAGAGCAGAGCAGACCTGTGAATGGGGCAGAGGCATCTACTTGTTGGTTGAAGCTTACCTTCTTGATTACATAGTAAGTTATTTTGGACTAAGGAGGTAAAAAATTAGAAGTTGTGAAAGGGTGAGGAAGGTAGGAAAATACCTCTTGCTTTGAACAAATCCTACATGCCTGTGACTGCTGTCACTAGCCTAGCTGTCAAGAGAAAGAAGGCTCCATAAGAACTAGGAGCTCAGCAGATCCACAACCAGACTCTCGAGTCAGCAATCTGCCTTCAAGCCACTGGTAATGCAGAAAAAAACAGCAAAAGGAGGGAACCCTCATGCCAGTAACTTAGTGGATTAGTGGAACAATTCAGCAAGAGGGACTTGCATTTAAAAGGGCTCACAGAACAAATTAAATCTCTCAGAAAATGAAGACCGGCTTTTAGGACAGTGACATTATTTCAACCAGACAGAGGAGGAAAGCTATTTGCAAGGCTTTAGCACAGTCTCCCCAGACACAACACTCATTTCTGCATGTGAGGTGGAAATAAGTGTTGATAAATGCTATGCAGAACTGCTAATCTTCCTTAATGCTGGTTGAAAAAAAAAAACCCACACACAAACCCCCCTCCCACCTTTCATTTAAAAGCCATTTATTACTACAGAAGAGCAGCATGCATTACTAAGATGATTTTAAAAGTTATGATGGATCTTTAAGGGAGAAAAAAGCTGAAGACTTAAGATCTACAGTTCTAGACTAAGAAAGGATGCTGCCAGCAAGGCACTGATACCATCTCATTTCCTACCACTGTCCACTAACTTGATTCACGTGCCAAAAAAAACAAAAATCCAAACCAACTGAAGCTGAAGCCTTGTTGCAAATCCTTCACCAATCCATTGTATTTTGCAATGAATTTAGGTTTTTAATATCTTGCCCACTCTTTGCAAAGAATGTGCTCTCCAAACTGTCTCCTAACTGGAATGCAAAACAAAAGACAGTTACTTCACTTATTCAGGAGCCCAACACAAAGATACTTCTGACAATATTGAATTTCATAGTTTCAGACAATGAGATTCCAACCATCAGTTTAAAATATGACTTTCAGCATTTTAAATGCGTTAGCATGCAATGACTGCAAAACAAGGTTACAGTTGCGCTATACACTTCATCAGATTTAACTGATTTACTGCCTGAAGGGGTAGTCCTGCATCCCACCTTCAACCACACATTCTCTGCACCTCCTGGTCTGATCCTGAGATTGTAGACACACACCAGTAACTTCTGAGGCAGGGAAAGAAAGTTAGCTTTGAGCTTCTGTATACTCAGATACAAAAATCCAAGAAGATAGGGGGAGAATGTACCACTTATCCATGACTGTCCACTGTTGTCCTAAGTTAAACAACAGAAATCAAGGCCAGGAACTAACAGTGGAAAACCTCTTCATTCCTTTCTCACAGTGCTACGAATATTTTCCCACCCTTTCCTAGAAAGGCCCTGAGATAACAGCCACCTTCACAGCACTACAATTGTATGTTGTTTTGATACAGTGCCCATAACAGGCAACAGCTTATATTAGACACATGCTGCAAAGTAACACTGAAACACATCCCTCTTACTCCTTTCTTGGAAGGAGTATCCAGGTACCCTATTTCAGGCACTCAAAGCAGGACAGAAGTCACAAACCCTAGCTAGCCCTCAAAAGGTGTCTGTTTGGAAGTGCTCAAAGGAACAGGCAGTTCCCAGTGATTCTTGGTAACTTCTGTAATACTGCACTGAAGATTGTAGCTTAAGAGAATCTGCCTGCATTGTCAAACTCTAGTTACTACCTTTAATGCAAGAGTTTGAGGAAAAGAACGCATTCTGGAAAAAGACAGTAAAACCTGATACTGACCACAAAGACTACAGGAAAATAGTAGCATAGCCACTAACGGTGATTAAACTTTAAGGCTTTTTGAGTCTGTAGTAATGTCTAAGTTATGCACCTTTGAAGATTTCCCTCATCACTTAAATTCATAAGCTTGTCTACACAGGTAAGATGCTGCAACAGTAAGTCCAGAATCATCAGCAGCTGCTCTGCACCAACTCCCCATGCTTAAAACTCACTGTAAATGCAACACAGCTTAACATAGTGCCAAGGAGTGGAATTTTAGCATAAGTTTAGCAACACAAATTGTTGCTAAAGATCACTGTAAAGCTGCTATCACCTAACTCAGACATTTTATAATGTATTTTTAATAGACTACTTATCTTTAAAGGATTTCAACAGTATCTTGATTCCCATTCCAAAACTCAGCCAAGCCAAGAGGATTCCTTTGAGCATCTAAGCTAGTTTTGAACTGTTGGAACCTTTTACTGATAATCCAGCCCAGTTTAAGTCATTTATACCAATATTTTCACTCACCCGAGCAAAAGTTCTTTGCACTAACTTTGGGATCAGTCTGCCTGTTATACCAGATCACTATTTTCACCAAGAATTACAAGGAAGTTTTTAGACTTGCAGTTCTATGTTAGCCTATTCTCAGCCAAAAGTTTTCATGCTCAGAAATAACACCCTCTTCAGGCAGAGGGCTGTTGGCACCTCCAAGTGTTAACTTTAAAAGATGCTGTACATACTCCCCTCGAAAGAAGCAGACTTTACCAAGGGCTACATTAGTAATGAAAACTAAAGACAAGAAAAGCAAAAAGGCCAAAAAGTATTCTGCAAAATACTCACAGTGATGAGAACATTAAAGTGAAAAAGAACTAATAACAGGTTAGAGAGGCATTTCAGAAAAAGTTGAAATTAAGTGCTGAAGTAAGGCACATCTTATTGCAACAGGCAGGGTCTTACACATCAATACAGCAACCTCCTGAGGTGGTACATGCCACTTTAGTGTATCACCTGCGTAACAAACAAATTTGAAGTTTCTAGGACAAACCTTTTAGAAGACACTGCATGAAAGCACTTTAGTGATTGTCAAGTAATTATACAAAGTAAATATTCAATTATTGATTGAGCCAAGCATTTGTTTTGCATAAAACACCAGAGCCCCCGCTTGCACATAGCACCCTCAACTTGAGCAGACAACAAGCTAGGCATATCCATATTTGATTTTTAAGAGCCCAGGAGTTCCAAAGCATCTTTTGTCCCAACCTTAACTACAGAGCAAAGACACTTCCAAACAAGATACTGCATATCTACGAACATACTCTTCATTCTGAAATCCAATGACTGGAACAAAAGTTTTGATTATATGAACAGTGCCCAAATCACTTCATTTCTTCCTGCCATAAAACACACAGCACTTATTTTAGTATCAGTCTTCTGAAGAGATTTAAGTAACTACACAAAAGGAGAATCACCAGATAAAATTGAGCCCCAGTACAAGCGAGTTACACTAGCAGCTCTCTCCAGATCATTAGGGCAGTCTCCTGTAAACATTATACTCTGCTAAAAAGAGGATTTCTATAAGAGGTGTGTTACACTGGAACACAAGCCTCTCCCCAACTTTACCACTCAACACCTTTCTGTTATTAACAGATGCAAGCTCAAGGTTTAAGCTAAAAGTCAGGGCCAATAAATATTCAATTAACAAAACCTCTACTTCTGTGATCTCTAATCTGTCTTGCATAGCTTTTTGCCTGCGCAGGGCAGGAGCTGCAAAACAAACACTAGTGATGTTATCACACTGCCAATACAGCACTTTTTTCAGAGCTCTTCTTGCATTACAGAAGCGCTAAACCAAGCACACCTTCAAAAACGTAGAAGACTAATACAAACCAAAACTAGGAACGTTTTCTCTCATGAAAATTCACATAAGTCTTCACATTCAATGTTACAGGGATGAATACAAAGCAGTATCAAAATCTATGCCCTTCAACTTGAGCAGACTACAAGCTAGGCATATTCATATTTGATTTTTAAGAGCCCAAGAGTTCCAAAGCATCTTTTGTCCCAACCTTAACTACAGAGCAAAGACACTTCCAAACAAGATACTGCATATCTACGAACATACTCTTCATTCTGAAATCCAATGCCTGGAACAAAAGTTTTGATTATATGAACAGAAGACTGTAATGCAAACCAAAGAATTAGAAGACTGTAATGCAAACCAAAACTAGAAACAATTTTTTTCTCATGAAAATTCACATAAGTCTCCACATTTAATGTTACAGGAATGAACACAAAGCAGTATCAAAATCTATGCCCTTCCAATGTACTTGTATCTAGGCATTATTAGGCTGTACCACTGATCCAATCTGACCGTTACAATTTTCAGTGTACGCTCTCATTATGGATTTCAGAGTCAGACCTACTAGACTAGGTGTTTTCCATCAGAAACAGTACATCTTGCTGCCCAGTCACTTTGATACAAGCCTTACTTTACTGATGCAGCATACTCACAATGTAACTACAACTAAAGAATCCTGATGTGCACATGCACTTAATCCCCATCTTCCTTTTCCTCATAGTTGTAAAACAGAGGATGATAAAAGACTTCATAAAAGCTAAGTAGATCAGGATGTGCAAAGCACTTTCTGGTATAGAATGAATCACAGAAACAAATTAGCGCATGCACGATTTCTTTATTAAACTCATAGCTACCACGTTGAAACTGCAGCTTACAGCAGGCAAAAGCTGATGTCAGGACAATTTACACAGGTTACTCTTCAAACAACTGTCACAGCTCATATCAATTCAGATAGTTCTAGTTTCCCTATAAGATGCTAAATCTACTCCACTCATTCAACTTTGTATATTGTCAAACTCCAAAGCACTGCAAGTTCTAGAAGTGTTTTTTACATTATAATCATCCACACAAAGGGATTAACTGAAGCATAAAAAAAAATCTTCGTAAATTCAGGACAACAGGAGTCATTTGTCACGTACAGTCAAAGCTTCAGACTGCACAGATGTGTTTTATTTTTAGAGCACTACATTCCTAAGCCTTACCTCCATCAAGAGTATTTCTCTAAAACCATGAAGCTATCCCACTCTTTTGAACTACTTGGAACAACCTCGCTGGCTCAGGTTTGTCAGAGCACTGCATTTGTTCCATGCAAGCATGTTGTTTGCTTCAGAAGGCCTCAAGTACCTATAATTCTCTGATCCTGCACTCCCAATGAGTACCACATTGCCCTTATTAAAAGACAGCAGCTAACAAATCCCTCAACTCATGCTTCTGGGTTTTTTGTACATTTCCTAATACACAGTTGTGTTTTTAACTCACAGGATGAGATCTTTTTAAACAGTTTCCAGTTAAAAGACAGTCACATCAATCTTTTTTGCCCCCACTTGATTTTTACCAATTGATATTTCTCCATTGGACAAACTACTTTAGGCAAGCCTTAAAATGCGTGATGGGAGACAAAAATAATAAAATCCTATTTTAAGCTTAGTTTCATCAAAGAAAAAAGCAACTGTCTATCCAGAAATACAACCAAGTCCAGGTTTAAAAAAAAAATATTGACTCCAAGTAGCCCTGAGAGTGTTCTTTCAGCAATTCCATTTTGCCTTGTGGGTTTTTTTCCCATTTTCTTGTTTTTAATTTGTTCATCTGTTGACCACTACTTTCATCTGTAAGAAAAGAGCTCCTCGAGAGCTTCTCTCCTACTAGCATCAAATCCTTTGAAGATTACATTTCAAGACAACTAAATTTAAAAAGCCAACATTTGTCACAGATGCCAACATTTGTAACACAAAGCCTTCCATTTACTACTTGAAGTCTCTAAAGTGCTTATGTGAACAAAGTTGCTGATTTTCTTTTTAGGAAAAAATTAGAAACATCACAACTTGTCACATTACATAGTCCAACAAGGCAGAAATTAATACACTTCAAGACTTTGCAATTACAAATCTGACACAGCTACTAAATTAAAGCAAGCCACAATGCCATCCCGCAAACAGAGCATTCAAAACTCTCTAATGTGAATTTATGTTTGGACAACAGAGACAAGAGACCTAGAGCTGTACCCCTCCCAAAATCTATATTAATCTACTGGCTCTTTAATCAAAAGCAGCCAGTGAGCACAGTGAACACACAGTCCAAACTTTTTTTTAAATAGCAAAAGGTTTAGGATACTCTAGTGCCAGCTCTAAAATCAGTTAAGAGACCGCTTGAAAGAGCAATCTCTATTAATAAGTAAGAAAACACTCAGCTCAATTTTTTTCCTAACCATACCCAAGACAAATACAGAAGTTGTCTGAGCCCTACGGAACAAGTATGTTATTTCAACAAGTTAGTTGAACATTATATGCCTTTATCAATACGGAATAGGCATCTGAACTTTTTCTTAAAGTGAACAGTTACGTCAAAATAGCAAACTAAGGACACAACAACAAAAAAATACTCTGACCATCCATATCTCATTAAACTGATAACACTTTCATTAAGGTATTACCTAAAAGCAGAAACACGTTATCAGCCTCCAAGACACAGTAAGAAACAAAAACCGTCTTCCTAATAAGAATCCTAACAAGCAGAACCTTCTCTGAGAAAAAACTTAATTGTTCAACAAGTAAAAGAAAAGCTGTCTGGAGACAGTTATATCAGGTTCACAGCTCAGTTAACCTGTACGGCTAGGATCCTTTTCTTTTAGAATTTTGTTAAATGTAAATACAGCAACAGAGTTTTCAAGCACTTTTTAGATTCACTGTTTTATCTCATAAAAATAAAAATGTGATGACACGAACCAAATTTGCTCCAGGATTGTCCAAACCCAGTAATGCAAGTATCAGCACTAGATTCGCAACTGATACTGTACAGGGAGAAGCCTGGGCTCCCCCTTCTTCATCCAACTAGGGTCAACTGTGAGACAACCCAGAACTTCAAGATAATTTTTTTCTTTTTCTTAATAGACTATTTAAACAATTTACAGGAAACACATTAAAATAATATGCCAGATAAACAATCATGTCTATCAACCGCTGTTCAGTTTTCAATATTTGCAGTTTGCTGTTCAAACTGGCTAGCATTTCTCAAACAGTGAGTCATGGAGTTCAAAGGAGGCCAAAGTTTAAGAAGCTTAGAACTTACCATACAGAAATATATTCTCCTAATATTTGTGTTCTAATAAACGCCACGTTTTAAGGAAGTTTGAAAACAAAGTAAACAGAAGATGCTGGAACAACATATAGCTAAGGCAATCACTATGATCAACACTCAAAGACGTAACCAATACAAAAATGAAAGGGCTCATTGGCTTCAATTTAACACGAGTCCAGCCAGTCACAGAAAATCGGTTTCAAGACCAAGGCACTGAGATTTTTTCAGAGAACACAGCCAGAGTCCAGCCTGAAAATGGCAAAGGCAGTAAGCCTTCCCGTTAAAAGCACAGAGTGAAAACAAAACACATACGGAAGCACACAGCGTAAGTCTGAACGCCTGGTATCTGAGGGCTGACTCCACAGCTGACACCGCTTGTTTCCACGAACGCAGCAAATGACTATTATTCACAGCAGCGGGAATTACCCTCCCGAGAGCTGTTACCTGCCTTCCCCTCAGCGCAACACCGCGGGCTGCCCGCACGGTAACTGACACGTTCTTATTTTTCCGAAGGGAAGCATCTTTCATTCCCTAATGGCACCACCTCCGCTTCCACCTCCCGCTCCGCGCGTCCCAGACCATCGGCTCCCAGCATCCCGACCCGGGGCTCTCCCCGCCCGCGGCTGCCGGGAAGGATGGCAGAGGCAGGGCTGAGGGCGGGCCCGGCGGCGGGGTCCGCCGCCGCTCTTCTCTCTCCCCGAAAAGCCCCGAGCGACGGGACAACCCCGCTCCCGGGAGGCCTCGGAGGAGCCTCCCTCCCCGCCGTGAGGGCCCCGCGGCGCGGCCGGGACTCACCAGAGCAGAGCGCAGAGGAAGAGGCAGGAGCCCAGGGCCAGGAGCCGGCGGGGCGGCTCCCTCATCGTCGCCCCCGTCTACCTGCCGCGGCCGGGCAGAGGCGGCGCATCCTCCCCGGCAGAGGGACGGCGGGAGAAGCGCGGGCGGCGGCAGCGGCGGCCGCTGAGGAGGAACGACCGTTGGAGCGGCCCCTCCCCCGCGCGGCGCGAACGCGGCTCCGACGCAACGCGGCACACCGCGGCGCGAGCGCAGCCGTTACTGCCCGCCGAACCGGGCCCCTCCCCCCCCTCCCGCCCCTTATCCCTTCACGCGCTGAGCTGGAAGGATACGCGTCACCCTCCCCGCCACTCCGCCACGCCCCCTGGCTCCGACGCCACCAATGGCCTGCGCATCTGGGGATGACCCCGCCCGCCAGTCCCCATTGCCGGCGCAGATTGGCTTCTCCGACTTCAGCGCGGCGGCGAATCAAGAGAGCGACCTTCTCTTTCCCCGCCCCCCCAAGGACCCCCTCTGAGGTGTCCACGTGAAACAAGCCGTTAAAGGGAAATTGCCATAGTAATTAACGACAGCTGACAGTAAACCCCGGGGCCGCGGGGTGCCCGAGGAACGTCGTTGCCTCCGAAGAGAGGGTCATTTTAAGGAACGGCGCTCCGACATGGCAGCTTTTTTTTTTTTACTTTTTTTATCAGGCTTCTCTGGTGGCTGCCCCACAGAGCCGAGCGCTGATTGGTGCTGGTTGAGGCCCCCAGCGGAAAAACCGTCGCTGAGTGGGCGGTGGAACGCCATTTCCCAGAGGGCGGGGCTGGGTGCGCGGGGGCTGCTGGGAGCTGTAGTCCGCGCGGCGCGGCGCGGCAGGCCGTGCTGCCGCCCGAGGGTCCCGGCCGCCATTTTGCAGGCGGCCTGAGGAGGCACGTGAGGGGTGGTTGGGCTCAGGCTTCGCTCGCTGGCAGTCGGATGGCAGCCCGGCCCGTGTTTATCCGCACAGGGGGTTCCAGAGAAGTGCTTAAGGTGGTTTTGTGCATATTTATTCATTGTAGGAGTAAAAGCTGAGCCAGGGTTTGCCTGGCAGCTGGCCAGGCGCATCCCGAGGCCCACATAGGGAGCGCTTTCCTTGGAGCCGTGCCTGGGACCTGGCAGCGCCTTGCTGGCCCAGCATCTCTCGCAAGCCCCGCAGCTGCCTGCACAGACTTTCCCCATTTCCCTCCCTGGCACTGCCTTCGCTCTGATGGGTGGGGCTGGGGGACTGCTTGTGGGAGATGCTTGGGGGAATACAGGTTGGGCAGCTGTAAGCGTGATCTTGGCATCTGTGGGCACCCGCTCCCCTTGTGGGATGGAAGAGAGGTGCCTTCCCTGGCACATTTGTGTAGAGTGGTAGAAAAACACAACAGTTATTATCAAAACAATAGGGATTTCTTAGATAGCCAGGCCTAAATCTGCCTAGCTGAAGCATGGCATTGTAAGGTGGGCTTTATGCTGAGCTACAGTAGCCAAGAAAACCATCCTTGCAGCTTACTGTTCAAAAAAAAAACCAGCCTCAGGATTGGGGTTCCCACTGCTGCAGCGTGATCAGAGCCACAGTGAGCAGCAACATGTACTGTTCTCCCAGCCCGCAGGGCGTTTACGACAGCCCTGAAGGGCACAGGTGGATTAGTCATGAGCATGCCGCGTTGGAAACGTGCACATGTCAGGACTCTGAACAAGGAAGGACAGCTTTGCCCGGAGGGAGGCACAGGAGGGTGTGAATCACGGCAATCCTTGCAGGAGCAGGACCCTCCCAGGCCACAGCTGCTGTTTTCCCCAAAGGAGCTCCAGCCCCAGCCCCATGAACAGGCCCTTACGGCCCTCCGGGGGTGCTACCAAACAGGAGGGGGTGCCTGCAGGGCTTAGCTTGGTGCTGCCAAGCTACAGGATGGCATGGCAGGAGCCAGCCAGCTGTGGGTAAATGTTCCCAGCCGGCAGTCGAAACCTCTGGAGAGTCTTTGTGTCTGTTCCTTTCCTGATTTTTCACCCTGTAATTTTGTGCTTTCATTAGCACTTGGCATCCCCCGCCCTTCTGAGAGCGCCGCATGCTACAGACGGCAGACAGGCCTGCATGCCAACACATGGAGGAGGAGGGAAAAGGGAGAAGCTCCAGCTTTGTGCCCCATCTCCACACAGGCTGGGGTTTAAACCTCCCCGGCCAGCAAACTGCAGGCTACCCTGTGACAGAAACAGCCTGTTCTGCAGTGCTCGAGGAGGGGACTGTCACAGGAGGATCACGGGCAGATCCCTGCCATGTCTCTTGGGAAAACAGGGGGGGATAGCAGCACAGAGGGCAGCAAGCCAGAGTGCAAAGCAGCACCCGCTGCCCCATACCTTACAGCTTAACCAGAAGCCTGGCTTGGAGCCGCTGGACGAGGCTGTGACTCGTTAAGTTGAACAGGAGGAAATTCCTGTGCAAGTCACTGGTAGGTTTTGGAAGAAGCCCGTGGGATTTAACGTGAACCTCTAGCAGAGGCAAATGCTTTTGCTAAACCAAAGTACGGATTATACCAAGATAAAAGCGGCCAGGAGGGCAGCTCTGTCAGCGAGCGGCTTTGCTTTGTGTCCCTGGTGCGAGTGCCCGCTGCAGAGCCTGCTGGCAGCCCTGCCAGTGGGTCAGCAGTGACCCTGGCTGCCCCAGCGCTGCTCATCTCCCTGGTCAGGTCCTGTCACTCCAGGAGCAGGGATGACACAGGAGCAGCCCAACCAGTTATGGGAGTGAGGCGAGTCCTGAAAAACACTGAGAAGCTGCTTCATGGCACCGGCAGGGCGTGAGCCAGCGCCTTTGCCACGAGGGTTTTTGCAGTGCCAGAGCTAAGAAATGGCACAGCAGCAGTGTGGATCTGTGGCCGTGGGGGCGTCTGACTGTCCTTGGGAGGGCTGGGAGCAGAGATGCGGTGCGGAGGGCCCAGCCGTGCCTCCGGGAACCTGAAGCAGGGCCATGCCCAGAGCAGCGCAGGTGCAGAAAGCCTCTGTGCCCAGGGTGCGCCTCCGTGCTGGCCACTGGGAGCTGCCTTGGCGGTGGGAAATTCCCCAAGCCCTGGGAGCAACAGCGCGTGTCCCACCCGCAGCTGTTTTAACCCTGTCAGGGAGTGCCCCAAATCTCCCCCTTCGGGGCTGGAGGGTGCCGCAGAGAGGCAGGGCAACGCGAGCTTCAGCTGCAGCTGCCTCCCTCTGCCTCCTGCCGGGACACGAACCCCAGGCAGGCATGTAGGATTCATCTTCATAGATGCTGCCGGAGTTATCATACCTTCCCTTTTGAGTGAGAGGGGTGTGTTGGCACAGGGATGTGCCGGGCAAGGCATACACCTACACACCCAGTGTCCTGCCTCCAACCAGAGGATTCATCCGTGGCCAACTCACCCAGCAGGCAGAGAGCACTCCCCCATCCCACCAACACAGCCTCGGCCACAAACTTTTTGTGCTGGGGATGGCCCGGACCAGAGCACTAGAGAAATCCGTCCATGAAGCATTAGAAATTTAAACAACTGCTTAGCAGTCCGCTAGAAGAGCTAGTAAACGTTTATTAACCGATTGCTAAGTATTTCCAGCCAGAGCACTTGCCTCGGCGCTGGCAGGCGGTGCTTTGCTCAGGGCCATGCCACAGCGTACAGCTGGGACCGTCTCCGTTCTCAGCCTCTGTCGTGCTCCCAGGACTCCTCGCCAAAAGCTTTTCCCCTAGAGGAGGGGAAAAGGCTGTGAAGCCACACTTGCTCGGGCCATATGGCTGCTCTCGACTGGCACTGCTCCCACACACCACTGTCCCATTACCAGCTGGGGATTAATAACATACAGCTTAAACCAAACACAGCTAAAGAGCTGGCACGGAGGATGGATCATTTCAGGGGAACCACGACGGTGACTGGTCAGGATCCCAGAGAAAAAGCGCCTTCAGTCAGTCAGCAGTAGGTATGAGCGTCCACCAAAAGAGCTAGACAGAGGTTTCAATTCATCACCTCTGACATACCCACATACCAGCGCTTGCTAAGCTTGTTTCTCAACCACCGATAAGATGAGCGGTATAATGGTAAAAAAGAAATAGAGATTACCCAATCTTCCAACGAGAGCCCATGATTAACCCAAAGCCCAGTGTACTGCAGGGTTGCCTGGGAGCAAATACTTGCATGGGATTCTCAAAAAGCACTGCACGTTTTCAGCGGGGTTTTGGCTTGCCCTTGACAAAATTTCTCTTGGCCAAATCCCAGGATGAGGCGAGCTGGTGCAGTTCCCACAACTGGTTAGCCCTGCTGCGGGGCTGAATTCCAGCCACCACTTCACCCGAAGGTACACGTACCTGCGTCCCCTGGGTGGGGAGGACTCTCCAAGCCTGCAGCGTTGATGTGCAGCCACAGAAGGCTCTGAGCACGCAAAGCACACCCGGTTGCATTGGCAGAGATACGGGCATCACTCTGCTGACTGGGAATAAAAGCCGGGTCGTGGTCCTCAGCACCCCGGGCAGGGAGAGCTGGAGGTGGCCACCCAAGGGGCACCTCGGTGCGGTGTTTCTGAGCAGGAGGAAAGAAAAGTTGCTGCTGTTTTACCTGCAAACCCTGCACAGCGATGGGGCAATGCTTGTCCATTGCACTCCAGCACTCAAATGGACCCAGTGTGTGTACAGGCTATAGAGTATCTCCCAGAGATTTGGCCAGCGAGGCTGTGGAGCAATGTTTGACTTCTGCAGAGACATCTGATCCTGGGTTATACCCTGGGCCTTCGTCTTTCAGCACTTTCCAGCATTTGGTCGCTGCACATGCTAAGCCTTTTCACCCATTCATCCCTATCTGCTCTTCACAAAGGCTTCTTGTTTTCCCAAGTGGCTTTTTTTTTTTTTTTCACATGTGATTTAATTCGCACAAACTCCTTCCTCTTCTGACTATTGATCTTGGCTCCTTACTGGTTAAAATAAAGCAAATCTTTTGTAAGCATGTTCTGACAACGCAACTTTTGTTCCTTCCAGACACAATTTCCTGTTTAATTTCCGGACCATTTCTTACTTAGTAAAGGAAAAGCTGTAAATTGCAAGATTGCTTCAGAGAGTTTCCTCTGACTTTAGATGAACCGTTAACCACTTGCAGGAGAGAATCCAGCAAACCAGTGTAAAACTTTTTTAAAATCCTGAATTTCTTTTATTTCTTTCGCAGCTCACACCAAGAGGGAACATGCGGTGCAAAGGAAAAAAAAAAAAAGAGGCTGGAGTCGTTCTTCTTGCAAAACCAAACAGGAGCAACTCTGCCTCCAGCTGAGCTGGTAATTGCTCTTTCATCACTCAATAAACTGTCTCCGTGATATGGGATTTTTGGGGAGGGTCACTGCAAGGTTTCACCCCTGGACTGAGGCAGCAGGAACCGTCGGTGGAGTTTGCACTGAAGATGCTGCTGGTGTCACGCCTCTGCCGGGCTGGGGCTGCCGCGCTGTCCCGCAGGGAGGGGCTGTGTGTCTGCCATCCCAAATGTGGGTCCCGGACATCCCCCTGCACGGACGCTGATTCCCATTCCCACACCCCTCCGTTAAAACCGGGGAGACGCCACGCCGGGCTGCCGGGCTGCGACTGCGGTCGCAGCGACCGGCCGATCAGACTGCAGAGACCCGCAGGCCGGGTCACCGAAACGCTTGTTCTGTGCAGAGCCTCGTTAGGTTTACTTTGTGTGGGCCGGCACGGTGGTGTGCAACGGCGCCGAGGAGCGTCGGGCAGCTCTCCTCTTGGCAGGCAGGGACGACAGCGCACAGTGACACTTGGCAGGGGCTGCATGACCTGGTGTAGGAGAGCGACTGTGTTTGATCTCCAGCCAGCCCCAATCTCACCTGAAAGAGCCTTGAAATCTTGCACAAGTAGATGGTGGCACAGTCCCGCAGCTCCCAAAAGCACTGACGGAGCCATGGCCGGGACCACCTGAGGCAGTTTCAGACCCCTCGCGTGGCTCTCAGGGAGGCACAGCCAGGCCTGGAGAGAGATTTCCTCTGCCTGGCTCGCAGCCCCCTCTGTAGTGGCTCAAATCCTGAAAGTCAAAACTTTGAGTCAGATGAAGAAAATTAATTGGAACGGGAATTCCACTTTTGAAAAAAACTTGTATTTGGTTTGCTCATTTCACGTGGCTTCGTTTGAATTTTAACTTTGCCTAGAAATAGGAGACAAAATGATTGCTCCAGTGGGGATGCCCAGGCAGGGGGCACTGGGAAGCCCATCTCCCAGCCCCGTTTCGGGACCACAGAGCCCCTGCATGACAGAAACCACCATTTTCTACAGTTGGTGCTTGGGAACGGATGGAAAACAGCTTCAAGGAGAAAGGACCCACCAGCTTCCCCTAGCCCAGCTGGCAGGCGTTCAAGGTATGACCTTCAGCAGCATCTCGGCTTGATGCTGTGCCCCTGGTGCGGAGGCCACTCCCCGCTGGAGAAGACAACGCTGAGCGTGGTGTGCGGGTGGCAGCCAAGGAGCTGCTCTTGCTATCCGGGGAGCGGGTGTGATGGAACAGGGAAAGTCCAAATGGCCACTGGCAGCTGAGACACAGACAATCACAATCAACTCTTGGTCGCATAATGGAAATGTGGTTTGGGACCAGTAGCTGCCCCATGGGGTGAACCACTGCGGTGGGCGCCTGCTGGTCCCCCCGGTGCTTCCCAGCAGCCGCCAGCTGAGCCCCCCTGGGAAAAGAGAAAGCAAATCTCGCTACAGAAACCAAGAAACGGCAAAACTTCATCATGGAGGTGTAGAGCTTTTTTGGGGCTTTATTTCTGGGAGGACAGCGTGGGCTGAAGCTGCCCATAAGCACCGAGGGCGAGCGGAGGGGTTGGGAAAGCACCTAGTACAACACGGCGCTGGGTTTCCTCCATGGCCCCATGCAAATTGAGGCCAAAGTGGGAAACTGTTGCAGGCGCGTGATCTAGCAGGACGGCACATCGGTGGCTTGCTCAACACGATACTGAAACCGAGAGCCCCCCCTGGGGCTGGGAGGGCGGTTGGGGCCCTGGAGCAGCAGTGCCGGGAGCGGGAGCGTGCTGGGAGGGCGGCACAGCCTCCGCAGGAGCAGCAGATGCAAGTAGTGGGGGGTGAGAGACACGAAGGGACGGCCGAGCACGGACAGGGAATGCCACGAGCTCAGCTGCTTCCCTTCCCCTTTTGCTGAGCACTAAAATAACCCAAATTCCCACCTGGCTCCTTCCTTCCCTGGCAGATACTTAAAAATAGGGAGGCGGGTGAGGGGGTGGCCAGTGGCCGGGAGCGGCGCTCCTCGGGGACCCACGGGCTTGCATGGGAATGTGCACGTCCTGTAGGGCTTGGCCCAGGGGACCCTCCTCCCCGTGTTTTGGGATAGGACGAGCTCGTATTGCAGGGAAAAGCACTGCGTGGGCTGAGGGTTTTCAGCAGCACAAAACATACCTGGACCCGACATTGTACCACTCTTCCCAAGCACGCCGGCTCCTGCTCGGAGGCTCCAGGTAGATGTTCATGGGAAGAGGGCAGGAAGGGCTCCTGGGGCAAATATCTCCTCCGAAACTGCTGTGTTTCCAGGCTGAGGCCATGCTGCGTTTGAACAAATGCCTCTTTACTCGTCAATGGGAAGATGAGCGCAACGGAAGGATCCTTTCACAGTGCACCAAGCTAAAGCAGTGATTTACAACGTCTTTTGACCTGTCCATGCCAAATTTTTCCCCAGCTACACTTCCTATAAAAGCCAGCCTGTTCGCATACGCTGTTTCATCCAGTGTCCCCCTCCCCATCTATTTCTGGCTTTGGTTGCACTTACACAGCTAAAGAGCAAAAATATGCCCTGGGCAGAGGGAAAAAACCTCATTAGGAAACTCCATGTCCCTTTGTGCCTCTCGCTCCGTGTCCCAGAGCTGCAAGGGGAGGAGAGGGGCTGCCATATGAGGCTCGGGGTGCTGGAGAGCTGGCGTTGGAGAGCTGGCGCTGGAGAGCTGGCGTGTGGCTCCAGCAACCACCACCTCGGCTACCAGCTCTCCCCAATGGTACGTTGCTTTCACCCTTCGGGGAGTTGGTTTTTTCAGTGTTTGCTACCTGTAGCTCTTGATGCCTTTTTGCCGACTGCAGCAGAGCTGGGTCAGCACTTCACATCCCATCCCCACGCTCCAAATTTGGGGCTAAACAAAGGTGAACAGAGTCAGAAACTGCTCAGCAAAGCTTTGTTCCCGAGCCCCAGCCCTGCTCTACTGGATCTTGGGGACACCTGTGCGAACCATAATCTCAAATCTTGGACATTTTTCACTTTCCAGCTTCCGTGACAACCCACGCTCAGGTCCCATGGGCAGGTTCTAGTTTTTTAACCCCAAGATCTGTTTTCTTCCCCATGTCTTTGCATTAGGGACGTGCCACGTACAGCCAAGGGTTGAGCTGAGCTTACCTGGGCAGCTGAAGTTTGGACTTGTCCTACCTTGGAGCACCCTGCAGCTGGCAGAGCACATCGTTGACGTCATATTTGGCTGCAGTTTCCTAGGGATTTTTTTTTTTTTTTTTTAAAGCAGACTAAAACCGAAACCATCTTCGCTAGGTGACAGCTTGACTTTCATGGAGTTCCCCTACAAAATGGGACCCTACTGACCCACTGCCCCGGAGCTGGCTGGGACCCCAGCTGGGCCAGCTTGTCACTCTCCTTGGAGCCCAGCGCGGGCAGTGGGGAGGGTGTTTTGCCACAGGACTTCACCAATCCGTGCTGACCGCCGGGGAATGCCAGGACCGAGGGAGCTCAGTTTCACAGTCATCCCAGAGGCTGTGTCTTCCAGAGGTCACGTCCCTGCGAGCGTGTGCCTTTCCACATCACGGCTCTCCTGCCCAGCTCCACAGCAGCTTTCCCATCCTTCTCCCCCTGCAACAGGCTCAGCAAGTCCCAAACCTCGCCCTGGCAGGTGCTCGTCCAGGCTGGGCTTCTCAGACCCAATCCCATTCTCCTGGACCGCTCTTCCCAGCCCTGAGCAGCATCGCTGGGTTTCTCCAGCAGCCTCGGTACCTCCTCGTCTCAGTTTATTGCCTTGTTGAACCTTCCCCTTTCCCTGGCTGCTCTGTCTTCCATCCCACCACCCTTGTTCTCCTCGGCAAGCCCCCAGGTCTTGCCCAGCCTGTCCCCCGTGCCCCTAGGATGCTGCCACGAGGGAAAATGGCAACTCACCAGCATTTAGGTCCTCTCTGTCCTGGCCAGGGGCCGTTCACCTGGGAGTGCCTCCATGGGGTCTCCAGCAAGGTCCTGGCTTGCGCCCTGGGGCAGGCTCCTCTCCATAAAGCAGGTTGTGCTCTGATAATGACCTGCCTGGGACAGGGAGCTCTGACACTGAAACCGGTGATGTCCCCACCAGGAACTCGTGGTGCTCCCACTCTGTCCACCCTCGGGGTGGAGACCCGCAGGGATTGTGGCATGCTCCCCGCGCTGCCTGCACCACCAGTACCATGGCTGTGCCGCGGCCAGCGCGGCCTCCGCTGAGCCTGTATGGGACAGGGCATCCCTCACCTGAGCTCGCAGGGAGGCTTCCTGGGTGGTGGAAGATGCTGCGGAGGGCAGGAAGGCTCAGGGGAGGTCTGGGCAGCTTCAGCTGGGTCTGGCCAGCAAGGCCACGGGTGGGAGCTGCGCCTGCGTGGGCCCAGGGGCATCCCTCGGTGGCACGGGCTGCCCAATGCAAGGGTGTCTCTGCGCAGGGGATGCCACTGCTGGCTCACATGCTGCGGTGGCCCAGGTGCCCCTAGGACCGGGATGCGGACCTGGGTCCAGGAAATCTGACCTGCACACAGGGAAGGGAGATGCTTGGAAGGGCTGGAGCAGCACCGGACTCCCCCGTACCTGGGCACACCACCGCAGGGGACCCCAGGGCAACCAGTCCCGTGCGCCCCAGCATCCCCGCACAGGGCTCAGCCCAGCTGCGAGGCGCTGGGTTGGTGTCGTCCCACTCCGTGCTGGGGACTGAATCCAAAAAATCCTTAAATAGGCGATGGCAGGAGAGCAGACGCAGCCCATGTTATGGGGCCATTTAAGGCAGAAGACGGTCTCTGGGCATGGAAAAATTCAGCAGCTGGAGCTGCGCCAACCTCCCCCCGCCGAAAAACATTCCTGCGGAGGGAGGGTTGGGCTCCAGGGTCAAAGGGGAGGGCTGGGGGATCGCTCGGCAGAGAAACGAAGCCCGAGCGTCCATAGCTGCACTCGCAGGCAGCCCCCTCCGTGCCACTGCCCCAGGCCCATGGAGGGACCCAGCTCCGCCGCAGCAACCCGGGGACACGCAGCACAGCCCTCGCGGGCACCGCTCACTGCAGAGGGACGGCAAGAAGGACACAGCCCACGCTGTGAGGCAGCCTGCAGAGCTGCTGGCGCCATGACGGACTTGCAGCTGGGGCGGCCCTGTCCCCCGTGGGGTGACGCGGGCGGGATGCGGGGGAAGAGCCCCAGCCGGGGGACACGGAGAGGTGCAGGATCCACCCTCATCCATGCAGCCTCAGGCAAGCTCAAACCCTAAGCAGGGTGTGCTGTTTAGTTATATTGAAGCCTACTTCTCTGCGGCACAAGTGACGGTCCCACCCTGTGGAGAAGCAGACACACCTGGAGGCAGCCCCGCGCTGGCGGCGGGGGGTGCAGCGCCCTCCATGCTTTGATATTCAAACATCTCCAGTGGAGGCCTAGATCAGTCACAGCTATTTCAGTCCCAGCCCGTCACCTTTTCCAGCCTTCTTTCCAGACAGCTTTAGCAGCGTATTCAAATATTCGGAGCCCGGCAGACACTAAACAAATCCGCGGTGGGGTCCCTTTGCAAAGGACAAGGGACAGCCAAGCCACCAGGTCCTCGACATCTACAGAGTTTGTGGTGCCATGGCATCCCACTCCTCATTCCTGCATTTCAGCAGAGGGCCTCAAAACACTCACCGTTTTACAACCTCTCCAGAGGCCAGTGGCACTTGGGGACACCTAATCGTGGGGTGAGGGAGGTCGTGTTGCATGGAATCCAGAGTGGGAATCAAGATGCTCACAAAGGGCTTTTGCATCCTTGACCTTAGCTACTGCTCGTCCCCACCAAGCGAGCCCCGCCGGCCACGTAGCCCCGGGAGGGCTGAGGGGTGATTCCACAGCACATGTCCCCCTCTGAGCAGCAGGTACGGATGGTGACGTGGCCGGTCCCATGGCAGGTCCCGTGGTGGGTCTAGGACTGTTGTGCAGGCAGGTGAGTCATTCCCTGCAGGCAAAGTCTGGGCCACCCGGGCAGGGCTGAGCTGCCCTTTGGACTGTGGGTGGTACGTTCACACCGTGGCAGAGCACACACTGTCCCCTCCCGTGGGGACACAGAGCCAGCACAGCAGCGGCAGCTGCTTCGCGCTCAAGCTTCATTGGGATCTTCCAAGCACCAAGTGGGCACCAGGCCCTCCAGGTCTTGGCACTGGGTTGGCGCTGCCAAGGGTGCGGACCCAGCGCCAGGGTGACCCCCTTGTCCGGGGGCTGGGCGCCCCGTGGGGGTCTACAGCTGCTGTGCTGGCATCGTCCAGAGGGGCTTTGCTTTGCCACCACCGTGGCTGGCATCACCCGGCACAGCTCGGGGATGCTGTAAGTCACAGACCAGCAGCAGTCTCCCGCCTCTCCCTGCCTCCGAGGGGGACTCTGGTGGCCCACAAGCGGAGGAGATTTCAAGGGGCATGAGAAGTACCCCTCGCCTCTATTCTCCCAGTCTCCACTGGCGTTTCCAGATGGACCAGACCACATGGAGGCAGCATCGTGCCCCAGCCCCAGCCCACCGTTCCCTGTCCCCGGAGCACCACGGTTATGCACAAAAGCCCAGGGCTAGGTCAAGCCAAACCTGCTGTAACCCACTGGCAGGGAGAGCACGGCATTGCCCTGCCCGTGCCCATGGGAGGTGGTGTCCCTCCACCGTGGTGGCCGTGGCACTTCTCAGGGGAGCAGGAGGGGCACACTGCCCTCCCAGCTTTTCTCTTGCGTGCCCCAGCTTTACTCTGCGACTTTAGGAGAACAACATTTCGTTCAAAATCTCGAGTTCCCAGGCCCTGGGGTTCAAGGCAATGCCAGCAATTGCGGGAGTTGGCAGCGCTCCCTGTCCCTGTGGGCACCAGCTTGTGCGCACGGAGGCATGAGCAACGGGGGCACATGCGTGGCCCTGTGCAGAGCGCAGGGCCTGGGGCTTTTAGGTAGGGCAGCTAAAACTGAGTCCAGCTCCATCCCGGCTTGGAGGCTGCTGGCTTTGCCCCTTGTCATGGGGTACCTGCATGGGATGAGCAGATGCTCCTGCCCTGCAGAGCAAGTGCACTAGCTGAGCCATTCCGCAGTGACATCTAAAAAGTGCCACCTCCTCAGCCCGAGGTCCCCCCGAAGACACACCAGCAGTGTGGGGGTTACCTGCTGCTCTGCATGTTATTTGGATGAGGTGGGATCCTGCCTGGAGAGTCCCCCGCAGCAGGCGCTGGCTGGCTCCTGCCTGTGCAAAGGCAAACATGCGAGGGGTGGGCAGGGAAACAACCATCGGCTCTTTTGCCTGCTCCCACCGTGACAGGACGGCCACAAACGCCCCTTCCCAAAGCACAAACGGGGCAGTGTTCAGGGCTGCTCTACCCCCGCCTGAGGCCTCTCGGGTGAGGCCAAAGTAAGCAGCTCCTCTGCAGCGAGCACCTCTCCAGGGCTGGGAAGGCTCTGGCCTGAGCACAAACTCACACACACACTTAGAGAAAACTCCCCTTGACTCTGCCAAACCTCCCCTCGTCCATTTTTGTTGCCCAGTCCCCTCGCTGCATGCTAGCTTGGTCCTTAGCTGCGACTTCTCCCTTTCCTCCTCCTTCTCTGCTTCTTGAGGGTGCCGGCGGGCTCGGGGAGCGGGGCAGGAGGGAGCTGTGAGCAGGCAGGAGCTGCAGGGGAAATGTGACCCGCGCTCACAGCATCACACCCACATTCCCCGACGTGGGTGCTGGAGCCCGGTTTGGCCAGAAAAGCAGGTGCCTCGCTGGGCCGGGACGGGGAGTGGGGCTTGCGACACGGGCTGGGGTCACTCGCCGAGCAGCGAGGCGAGACACACACAGGGATGTCCAGACCACGTCCCACCAACTGGCTGTGCCCTTCTTGATGGCTGCTTAAGGATGGCGCATTGGGGCTGCAGGAATGTCCCCTGGGAGCGCCCTTCGCCATGGTGTGTGGGCACAGCTGCTGCCGGGACCACGGCAGGACCTGCCCAGCCCACAGCAGGAGCATCCCTCCTTCACGGGTGTGGGCCGGTGGTACCTCCTGCGGGTGCCAGCCCGGCCGTTTTTGGGGGACAGGCAGAGCGAGACAGCCCCAGCAGCACCTCCATGCAGAAGCCAGCATGGGCTGGGGCACTCGGGATGGCCAAATGCTGGCATGGAGCTGGGGGGCTGCCGTCTCCCCTGACATCCTCCCACCAAAACTGGCCGCAGGGAGCAAACCGCCCGCTTGCAGGGGGAGGGGATAGCATCCGCGGGGAGCCCCGACGGTGCCCATCGCTGCTGTCCGCTCCTCATCCCTCCTGCTTCCACCGGGTCCTCCCTGGCCCGGGCAGTCGCCATCCCGGCGCGGAGCCGCTGCCGCCTGTTGCGGGATGAGCAGCACGGTTTGCCGGCGGCTCCGGCCGGCAGGTGGCAGCCCCGAGCGCCCCGGCGTCCCTTGCGCCGCCACCGGGGCCCGGCAGAGGCGGCGGCGGGGCCGCGGCTGAGTCTACGGAGACCCCCCCCCGCCCGGCCCCGGGGAGATGGAGCCGGTCCCCGGGCGGCGGTGGCAGAAGGTGCTGTACGAGCGGCAGCCCTTCCCCGATAACTACGTGGACCAGCGGTTCCTGGAGGAGCTGCGGAAGAACGTGCACGCCCGGCGGTACCGCTACTGGGCCGTCGTCTTCCAGTCGGGAGCGGTGGTGCAGCAGCTCTGCAGCGTCTGCGTCTTCGTCGTCACCTGGTGGTACATGGACGCCGGGGTGCTGAGCCCCCAGGGGCTTTTTGGGGCGGCCCTGGTCTCCTCCTTGCTCGGCTACGTCCTCTTTGACACCGTGGACGGCGGGGCCGGGCGGCGGGAGAGCGGGCGGACGCGGTGGGCTGACCTGAAGAGCACGCTGGTGTTCGCTGCCTTCACCTACGGCTTCTCGCCGGTGCTGAAGACCCTGACGGAGTCCATCAGCACGGACACCATCTACGCCATGTCGGCTCTCATGCTCCTCGGTCACCTCATCTTCTTCGACTACGGCGCCAACGCCGCCATCGTCTCCAGCACGCTGTCCCTCAACATGGCCATCTTTGCCTCGGTGTGCCTGGCCTCCCGCCTGCCTCGCTCCCTCCACGCCTTCGTCATGGTTACCTTCGCCATGCAGATCTTCGCCCTCTGGCCCATGCTGCAGAAGAAGCTGAAGGCCCAGACCCCCCAGTGCTATGTGGGGGTGACAGTGCTCTTCGCGCTGGCAGCACTGGCGGGGCTGGCCACCGTCTCCAGCGTGGGCGCCGTGCTCTTTGCCTCGCTGCTGCTCGCCATCTCCTGCCTCTGCCCTTACTGCCTCATCCGCCTTCAGCTGCTCAAGGACAACATCCACGGGCCATGGGATGAGGCTGAAATCAAGGAGGACCTCTCCAGGTTCCTCATGTAGGCCTGGCCCAGGAGGACAGGGGACCTTCTGCTGTGAGCAGTGCAAAGGTCCTGGCTGGGGGACAGCCCTGGGGGGAGAACACCAGCCCAATAAAGCCTCTTGCACGGCAACGAGGACCGCATTTGTGTTACCCTCAGCATCTGTTTCCAGACCCAACCTGCTTGGTTTTGGTGAAGGAAGGAGCTGAACCCTGCAGAGCGGCCGGCCCGTGCAGCAGCTCAGGGCGCGGGTGAGCAGGGCAGTGCGTGCTCTGGCCACACAGACCCATACCTGCGTTTGGGGGGGGTTGCAGAGGGGGTGCGCATCCCCTGAGCAAAAATGCCACATGGAAATGCGGATCTGGCTCAGATGTGCCTCACGGTGCACCCATGGAGGTCCTCAGCCCCAGGGACCTTGATGTGTGTGATGGGGACTGACAGCACCTCCCCGGGAGGGCTAGGTGAGGGTCACTGCCGGCAGGGTGGCAGCGCACGGGGTGATGGGTGCTGCCAGAGCCGTAGGACCGAGCACGAGGGTGCCTGGGATGGGTACAGTGCTGAGCCCAGCTCACCTGCACCCCGCTGGTCACTGATGCCAGAATAGCAGCACGATGCACGAGGCACCATGTTACCCTAAATCCTTTAGGGGAGGGGGTGGTGAGGAGGCAAGACACCTTCGTCCCCTCTCTAACCCCCTCCCAGAGGTGGATCCGGCCCAAGCCAGAGGGATGGAGCTCAGCACAGACCCTCACAGGTGCACCCACAGGCTGGGGCGATGCCAGCCTGCTGCGACAGCGGAGTCGGGACACAGTGAGGTCCTCTCCAGCGCTGTTCGTCCGGCACCGCACACACAGCACAGAGGGCACTCCCAGTAAACCAGTCCCACTGGGGGCCAGGCCGAGCCAGCCCTGTGCTGGGAGGGCTTCCCTGGCGCTTCCCATTTCCCTGCTCCCATCTGGGAGCATCCCTGCTTCCACTGCCCTGGGGAGCGGAGCCCACCGGAGCCAGGCACAGCAGGAGGGATGGGATGCACGCGCCTGCCCCAGCCCCACCTCGCAGGGATGCGTTTGGCATTACCCAGGATTTTGTGAAACTTAGTTCTCTTTTGGAAACCCAGCGCTGCAGAAGTGCAACTCTGCTTTGATTGACCCCATCCCGTTGAGCTCCGGCCTCTCACCCCAGTGAGCGGGCGCTTGCCATGGGCTCCTTGGGCTTTCTCGGAAATAAGCAACCCCCGGCCGAGTCCCCAACACCTCCAGTGCTTTGTTGCAGCTCTTGCCAAGTGTTAAATGTTGCTGTTGTCGTCGTGGTGATGACTACATCTCATTTTGGTTTTAATTAAAGAAAACCTGCAGAGGTTTACAGCACGTGCTTCAGTCTCACAGGGAGCGCAGCGTAGCCAGATGCTCACAGCGAGGATGACATTTTTTAGTTCTTCAGAAAGATGACTGTTTTTTTTTTTTCCACGAGGAGGTTTCCCAGAAAGCTGCTCAGCGACCAGGATGCCCCATCTTGTGCTGGGCTAATGCCATTGTAACGCTGCCATCCAAAGTTGCTTCACAGAGTCCATCTGTAGGGCGAGGCTCGAGTGTTAATCAAAAGTAAATCAAATCCAGACGTTAGTGACAGGTGCCAGGCTGGCTATCACGGTAGAGGCTCCAAGAAAGCAGAGTTTCTGCTGCACCAGTTCCCCCAAAGAGAAATATTTCCATAAAAATACTCTTCCCAAATTCAGACTCTCCAAACCAGCTCTGGGCTAGGAAAAATGCAAACATCAACTACCCAGGTGGAAACGGGCACAGATGCCCACCGTTGCCTCTGCCGCAGCCGGAACGCAGTGGATCACCCACGCAGACCCCTGGGCTTTGACTGATTCGGCAGGAGACATCCACCCAGCTGCAGGCAGGGTGCAGCATGTGTCCTGTCCGGCGCGCTGCAGGGCTTTTCATCCCTGCCCACAGCCCCAGGCCTCTGCTCCACTCAGCTCCTTCCCTTCACCTCCTCCATAGCCCCAGTCCTTGCCCAGAGATGCCCTGGGGAAAGGCTTAGCCCTCCCGTTAGCTTGCCCACACGGGTGCTCTGCTCTCCCTAACCTGGGAGATGAAAATACAGAGCCCAGTGCATGGCTTGGATGCACAAAGCGATTTTGAAGGTGGGAAAAACACAAGAGAGGGCCGGGGAGAGGACAGGAGAGGAGGAGACGCAAAGGCTAGGTAGAGTTTCCCTGGGACTTCTCTGACCTTCTCCTGAGGACACATGCTCTGCAATGCTGCTGAAGTTATTTAAGATGCCGAATAAACAGCCATTATGAATATCTTTATGTCCGAGGCCAGAATGCACTCTACAGAACAAAACTTTGCCATGACTCTATACCCAGTGCAGCAGTAACACTGGAGGAGCATTCACTACCTGAGCGTACCAGTCTGCAGCTCCTCTGATGAAGCACACACCAAGGCCAAAGAAATAGATCCTTCTCAGTTTGCATGCAACCAAATAATCATCAGCCAACTCTAAAGAGTTAAATGTTATTTTGCGTTACAAGGAAGTGCAGGGTTTTTTCTCTTAAGATTCCAAGTCCACTGAGATCGAGCAGTTCAGTGGGACATTTTCTTTTGATTTGAAGCTGGCCAAATGCGAGTAATTGTAAACTGGCCGGGGATAAGCCTCGCTCCTGGGGGAGCTGCTGACACGTGCCGTCTGGAATCTCCATCTACAGCCGCTACTGCGGGGAAAGGCAAGTGTCAGCCACCCACACCGTGCTGTCAGGGGCCCGCGTCCCTCCCCACGTGGGGGACTGGGATCTGGGAAGCCTGGAAAGAGGTAAGCTTTAGTCTTTGAAGGTAAGAGCTTTTTATCTCTTCAATTCCCACCGTAATCACCAAGCTTTTCTCTGTACATCACACAGCTTTGTGACATGAGAGACAACAGCAACAACGTGTATGATCAGCAAACTAAAACAGGATTTTGGTCCTAACTCATCCATGGAAAAGCAGCCCAGGACACGTAATGCCCCCTTAGCCTTCTCCACCGAGCCACAGAATGTATACCATGGCAGGGTAGATATAGCACAGACAAGGTTAAACAGCTTCTTCAAAAATTCATGCCATGAGTTGATGCCAAAAAGGCTGCCAAGGTTTTCCAGCACACCAATACCTTTATCTTTCTACTTAGGAGATTTTAGGAATAGCTACCAGAAAACCATGAAGTTCAGAGTCCTATTTCCAACAATATTTTTTATCAAATACTTCAGAAGAAGGTAAATATTTCTGTGAAAGGTTCAACACCAGGAAGTGGTCCAAGGGAGAATTTTGTGCCTTACAGCCTAACGTGTGGAGGTCAGCTAGTAGCTAGGACGACAGCGGCAGCTCCCGGTTGGGATGCTGTAGGTAAAGCCATACAACTAAAATGTCAGTCACCTTTTATTTGATGTTGGTTCATCTGTTGGCACCGTGCCGTATCCCAGAGGCAACACAGTGAGAGCTTCCCCCAGTGTGGAGCAGATTTTTGAACAACCTGGAAAAAAAAGCAGCTTGTGAAATCCAGCCTGTTCCTATTCCCTCTTACCTGAGAGGTGAAGCATGGCCAGAACTTCCTTAAGAGACGCTGGGTACAAACCCTGTCGCTTCTGTAGTAGTCCTGAAAATACACAATTCCTGAACTCTGCTGAGGGTTTTTTTTGCCTCAGTACCTGACATCGGTGAGTTCCACAGGTGAAAGATATGGCCAGTCTGAGCTCCCCTCCTCATCCCCTACTCTTGGGACAGTCACGTTCATGGGACTGTTAGGGGACTCCATCTCTCCTTTTTCCCAGGGTGCTGGGAAGCACCTTCCCCGTGACTGTACCCTTTCCAGCTCCAGCAATTCCTAGTTTAGAACATGCTGTTCAAAGGCCTAGCAGGAATGATCATTTATCTTCCTTTCCTAAGAATTGCTGTACTCGGGGTGGGTTTTTTCCCCCCCCTTTTTGCTAATACCGTTGCTGTTTCTTCTGTTGTACTCTACCAAAAGACAAAGTCTAAGTGAGAAGAAAGAAAAATCCAGGTAAGTCTACAGCTCTCTGGGCTTGCACCCCCTTATAATTTGAGCAAACTCAGTGCCTGGTATTTCCCAGCACACACAGGTGGTTCAGCAGCTCCCTGGATATATGAGAGGTCAGCAAGGACTTAAATCATCTGGAACAAGAGGAACCACCCTAATTCAGCAAAGCTGTGTCAGAGCTGGCTTGAAACTGAGCGCAGCCTGTTTGTTGTCAGGCCCCTTCTAAACATGATACTGATCTCCTCCACTCTCCTGCCCCCACCCCCTGAGCAGCGCCGCTGCAGCTCCCTCTCACTGTGAACTTCCTACTACAAAGATACATCTGGTTTGTGCTCCTGAAACAACAGGCTGGAGTCCTGATGCTCCAGTTCGTATCTGTGCAGTGCCTTCTGATTTATCTGCAACGGTTTGAGATATCCCTTCTTTTGTTTTCATGCAAGGAAAAAAGTCAGTAAAACACATCAGTTTTTCCCTTTCTGTAGACTTACTCTTCAGATACTTCTCTGGCACCCAAAACAAGGACATCTTCTAAATGTTAAATCGCAGATTTTATCTTTCATATAGGGACAGACACATTTGGAATCCCAGAGGTAGCTACTTACAGCTATTTGAGCTCAGATGCTCCAATGAGTTCGGCTCGCAAGGAATTCAGAGGTTTAGCTTGAAAAAAATGGTCAGAGCAGCTGTGATTTATTTATAATTGTGCAGATTCATCAGTCTAGAGACTGTTGCAATTCTTCGCCTTTGACTTTTCACTCAGCCAGGTGCTGCTGCTGGTGCGTTAGACATGTTTTTGGACTCTGTTGTTGTTAAAGCAGCTGGCTATTCTTCCTGCTAAGGCTAAGCCAAAACCATTTACACGGAGCAATCCTGGTGGTTAATGAATTCAGAAGCAGCGGTGGAATCTCAGCAGAACGTCCCTCCCTCCATCACCTCGGAGGGTGGGAATCTCCACAGAGCCCAGGCAGTTTCTTCCATGGGATGTGAATGGCTCCATTTGAGAAAGACTGGGTAGACCCTTCAATAGAAAAACCAGCACGCATTCATTTTGTAATCGGAATTTTTATTTTCTTTATATCCAGGCTTATCATTGACATCTGAAAATAAAATCTTTCATTTACAAATCGGGTAGTGCAAATTAAAGATAATTGTGGACAAAAAAAAAAAAGACAGATTGCATGTAACAAAAAAGAAATGCATGTGTTAGGACGATCTTCCTGGAACAGCTGGCGGGGGTCGCCTAGGAAAAAGACAAAAAATGACCCAAAATTCACGGGGGGGGGGCAGAGAAGAGATCTAAAACAAAAGGTCAAGATACAGTAAAATGACTCATGTACAAAATTATCTTAATAAAATGGGTTAAGAGAAAAAGGCACAGAACATGCACATTAAGGAAAAGAGCAAGAGCGAGATTAGGATCAGCTGGCTATCAGCACAGCCTCCGCTTTTCTCCTCACCGCCTCCCATCTGACTTGCTGACGCCAGAGAACTAGGACAATCACATCACAAGCGTGGAGGTCACTGGTCACAGGCTTTCTAATTTTCTCGCAGCAAATAATATCCTCTGGAAGAGCTCTTCCCCAGCCAGCCTTACAGTCTGCACCACTGTCTGCTTCAAACGCTGTTCTTGGAGCACACCTTTTTAAAGTGAGATTCTGATGAAATCAGGAATGATCAAACGAGATGGATTGATGGGCCAGATTGGGGTATCTGGAGGGGACATTGCCGGGGAAGGTTAAAAACATGGGTGACAACAGTGCAATGAATCTACTGCCAACCCTAGCAGCAGAGATCCTTGGCAGCTGATGGATGGCCCAGTGCAGCGGTTAAAGAGTGGCTGTTACCCAGCATGCGGCACTGAGGTGTCACCGACCAACATGCCGGGAACCAAACTCATACAGGGGTACGTAACATCCTCCAGCCAGACGGGACACGTGTGACACTGCTGTTCACTGAGGGGGAGTGCACAGACTGCCTCAGGCAAAGCCATTAAAGGCTATTAAAAAAAATTTCTCTTAAAACATTACAGCAAGCAAGTGAATATAATGGGGATGTTGCTGCTTTGCTCATCCCACCTTTTGCTTCCCTCCCCCTTCCCAAAACCTGTCTAAGGACCAACGTAGTGACTGTTGCGCTCAGTGAGAAACGTCCTGTCATGCAGGCAGCTGTTGCGTTTGTTGTGCCATACACACCATCTCCTCCAAGCACCGATTCCAGTTACTTGGCTTATACTGATCTGAAGGAGGAATTGAGTAATCAAGACATCTGCACATTCGTACGCAACCACTTTAGGGAGAAATCCCTTCCAGACATAGAGCATACACATGTACTTTTTTTACTCCAGCTCCTGCTCTGGAGGACTCCATCTGGCTTTTTGCTCAGCTCTGAATCTCCCCCAAAACAACGCTTTCCCCAGCAACAAAATGAATACCAGGTATGGCTTGAAAAACATTCATCCATTCCCCAGCAAAACACCTCTGCAGCACTCCAACCCCCTAAACAGGGCAGCAGGCTGAACGCTTCCCATGGGTTACTTCTCCCCCCTCGCCCCTTTTAATGACATCTCCAGTGATCTCAATGCAACCTGCATCTCTGATAAATCCTCGTTGCAGTCCCAACAGAGGTGGAGTGCGGCATGCTGAGATGATGGCGCGAGAGACAGAAGACCACTCGTGAGCATCCAGAAAGTAATAATAAAAGCCCATCAAGAGTTACAGTTTATTTCAGGTTCAGAGATGCAGCATAACATTTTTACAGCAGGTGTATGCGATGCTCAGTAATGACCATGGTTTTGGGAATCGACTTGCTGTGCTCAAAGGTCAACACGAGGAACCATTTACAGATTATGAAACCAAAGGCAGCTGCGTTGGCTCATATGAAGTAGGGCATTAACATACAGAGCAAAATTCAGAAAGAAATAAAGCGTTTGCTTCTTACAAAAAGAAGTCATCGTTTACACCATCCTGGAAAAGTAAAGAGACAGGCAGTAAAGCAAACGGCTGGCAAGACGGGACAAATCATATATCAAGCAAGAGTGGAGGACTGTCTGGACGGGAGGAGCCATCGGTATCAGCTCGCCTGCAGACAAAGCAAGAGGAAAGACAGGCAGAGTAACATTCATTTACACAAGGGAGCTGTTCTGCTAGAGCCGAGGGAGGAGGTTCGATGCCACAGCAGGAGGAACTATACCGTAAGCACACCAAGAGGTTGGATGCCTCCCCGGTGTCACAGGTGCAAAACAGGTCTGCTTTGAATTCAGGAGGTTTGGACTATTTTAAGACAGAAAGACAGAACTAGCCAGTAATTTCAATATGCTGTATACACCTTGTTTAGTGTAGCTGTCTGCGATAGAGAGTATAATAGTTTCTATGTTATGCTTTAACACGAAATGCCATAACCTATAATGTTATCTCCTTTAATATAATAAATAATCTACTTTTTTGAGGCTTACTCAGAAAGTGCAACAAGATCAGCAATAAAATAAACACACATTAACTATATACATAAGCTTTTTCATTGAACATACAATCTTTTTAATCCTAACACAAGATCCCTTGAGATTAAAGGCCGAGAGCTATTTACAGCACGCACAAGCTCTTCAGCTGTTGGTCAGCCATGAGGAGGTGAGGAGGAACATGTTCTCTAGGCAGAGACTCAGGCTTAGCCCAAATGCAATACTAGATGAGCCCCCGCCTGAAACTTAGCTACGTACATCACCCAGCTAATTATACACTTCACACAAGATCAGGAACTCTGCTGTTGCTTAACGGGAGTCTCTATTACTCCCCGGCAATCTTCTGAGCTTTGCCAGAGGGAACTGAAGAAAGGGAGAGCAACCTATGCTTCTCAGCTACAGGATTTCAAGCTTAGCGCTCACTCTGTGGAAGGGCATCTGCAGAGGGGGCAGTGGCCAGTTGGAGGTAGCCAGTCCCTCTAGCAGATCCATGGGGTGCTTGTCCTGCTGTCCTTCAGGCATGGAGCGAGTTGCTGCCAAGGCTGCTCCTCTGAGAACGAGGGACAGGAGAGACGGGACTCACCAGCATCAGGAGCGAGCAGGACAAGCCAACCTGCTGCAGGCACTGTACAGCGGGAGGAAATGGGCTGAGGTTGGGAGGACAGTACTTACTCAATTGGACATGGCAATTTCTTGGGAAGCACTCAGCATTTTTCCTAGAAATAACAATTCTATGTAGTTTATTCTGAAAAGCGTATATGTGAGAAGTTAGAGGTAAAATCATCAAACCCTGGATCTGTGCTCAAGGTTAATTATTAACCTGCACACCTAAAAGTGTCACATTTCGGGTGCAGGGCCAGATTCAAATGTGACCTGAATGAGGATGTAGAGGAAGGGAAGGCTGTGCAGCTGTGTCCCACGACCTCAACGTTAAGCGCAGAACCAGATGGTGCTGACAGTGGGGCCACAGGCGCCTCACTGCCTCCTCCTCCTCTTCCTCTTTCAGGTAAAGCTACCCTTGAGAGCTTCATTTACAATTCAAGATTACTGCTGAGAAATAAAATTTCTTGGAGGGCAGAGTTAAGGACAGTGCTGAATTGTGCTACCGACTTCCTTATGCTTGACAGAAGCAGTCATTAAAGTAAATGAAAGAGTCTCAAGTGCAGAGGATTTAAAAACATGTTTTTAGGCCAGGATCTGTGTCATCTAATTGAGGTTCCTAACTTACCGGCATTACCACCTTCGTCTTCCATGCAGCCACACCACTCTGAATCACCTTCGGGAGGTGCTGCCTCTTTCCACGGAACAAAGGGGACCTTGGACAACTAAGTGTTTAAGGGTACGGTGGGATAAACCCAGACCGTGGCCTTGCAATATGAATGAATCTGAATGCATCTCAAAATTTGGGGTTAACACAACTTTCTGTGGCTGAAATGGAAGAGGCGCAGAGCTTGGCTTTCTGTCAGCAGGCAGCGGCCAGGGAGTAACAAAGGGTTCTGATAAACTATATACAGGTTTGCTGGTCAGGCAACAGTATGGACTACTATAGCTATTTATAAAAATACATCTAAGATGGATTGAATGTTACAGCAGAGCACGCTACACAGTGGAAAACTGTGTAGAACACAAGAAAAATCATCATAATGTGTTGTGGGTTTTTTTGGTAGCAAAAATCAAAATGACTGTAATTGGGTTTGCAACCTTTTTTTCCTGAAAGCTGATCCTGTGCACTTGGTATTGGAAATCTGGGCCTGTTCTCCAAACAAACACCAGACACTTAAGCAGTCTTCTGAGATCACCAAGATGTCGGTGCTCTGACAAACTCCATCTTCACCGTGCTTCAGATGTTGACCTCTAGACTCCCCAGGTGTGTGTCACAAGTATGAGGTTGACAGGAAATTAAAAGTTAAGCTAACATACAAATCATGATGCTTTCCCAAGCTCGTCTCTCTTATGCAAGCTGAAACACAATTTGCTTCAGTAGTGAGCACAACTGTTAGTTAATCAGCAGTCTGGGAATACTTAATAGGCAAAATCCACATTGGTCATGGCTCTTTGATTGGATTCTTCCTAACCATAGGGCTACAGCATATTGAAGCCCCCTACATGCAGGCTCAATAAATAAATTTAAGTTAATTATATTGGGGGCCTTTGAAACCACCAATTGCTTTGCCTAGGGATCTGTAGCCATAATTGTAATAACAGCAATTAATATTTTCTGAAGAAACAAGGCCAAATTCATCACTAGTTTAATTCTGTTAACTCAGTAAATTTTAAACTATAAGGGTGACACTGACCCTAAGTGTTTAAAGTGAAGTAATGCAGTTAAGACAAAAGGGTTTTTATAATTCATTAATATATATAACGTGCAAAACAATAGGCAGAGAGGACCTCTGCAAGTGAACATCTGCTAAAATAATCCATTGCCAGGATGCACAGCTGAGCAGTTCTCAGTACCCAGCTGGAAAAGCAACCCTAATCTGAGGTGAGCAGGACTCCAGGAGATGCAAAGAGAAAATGTTTATATAGTAGGCGTAGTGGAACTTTATCAACTGGCGTGAATAAACATCTCAAATCAAACCTAGACCCGTAGAAAGCTCAGATGCAAATTTGGGCTACAGCTCTGTGAATTGGCTCACGCAGTGGGCAGAGGAGCGGTAGCCTATTTACAGCTGTGTATATATCTATAACTGTATCTTTATCTCCTTCTGTTTCACAAAATGACCAAAAGCAAAGCTCAATTCTCCGTATCCTGCCGTGCAGTACGTTTATACGTATTACATGCACTCACATACCCACAGGGCTTCCCATGAGTTCAGTGGGAGTATGAATGTGAGCAAGCACTAGCAGAGGACAAAGCGAGCTAGCGCACGCCGCTCTGTCACGTACTGGCTCTTCAAACCGCCCTTTCGCATCCTTGCTGCGGGGTGAGACGGCGGCTCCACACTGAGCCTTGCAAGCTGAGGCACTGCAGCCTGGTCCTTACCAACCCCCCAACCAACCCTGCGCATCAGCCAGCAATGTGGAAATAAAAGTAAAACACACGTTGTCCTATACACACCCTTCTTGTTTAACAACATTCCTTAAAAACTAGACTTTGGATAAGGAGAAATTATAGGAGAAGCAGCCATCCAGCAAGCTTCTTGCAAGAGAGACATGGAAGTGTAGGGCCTTCAGAAGAGCTTGGTAAGAAACCACATTGTTTTTCTCTGCCCAGTTTAGCCATTCAAAAAGTAAATGGGCATAACTGTGTAATTCCAAATGACAGAAAACCTGAAAGGTACAAAAGCAAGATTCCTTTTGAGTAAGAGGAAGAAAAGAAACAGATCGAATCAACCTGCGCACAAAACACACACAAAGTCAAGCCCTCCTTTGACCGTACAAGACTGTGAGCACAGTTGCCTGGGTGAACACGTGTGTCAGTAAGTTAGCGAACATCAGCTATTGCAAAAGGAAAAGTCAAGGCAGCACAGACCTTCCCAAAACATTTAAGACCTCAGACACAATGTGGAATGGATAGAGAGTACATCAGTAAAACTGGTTACTTGCCTATAGATGTCCATACATGCAACTATACATTGGTTATTGCAACAGTTACCAAGCAATTTGCTTCCACATATTTGGTTAACAATGAATGACATGCCAGAAACTTCTTTTAGTCTAACAGGGATGAATCTAGTGGACGAATTACAGTGGGCCGAGTAGGTGAAGGGGGTGGTCTTCGACTGGAGAGAAAGAGAGAAGAAACAATAAGCACAAACACTGAGAACGAACCCGGCGCCTCTTGCTGTCGCTATGTGAACATGCACATGCACCTGAACACAACCATTTTATTTCTGTGTACAATGAACACGGACAGCCCTAAGCATCCACAGGAGGGAAGAAAGTGATGGGTTTGCCACATGCATACCGTGCCTTAACTCTCGGGTATCGGACAGCTCTTCTCTCTGGTCCTCAGCCTGGGTAATCTCCACACACAGTTCTCTTTTCTCAGGGATCAGTCCCAGCCTGGACAGCCACAGCGTGGACTTACAGGCACATTTCAGAGTGGCCAGCTGGATTCGGGAAGACAGCCTGCAGTGACTTCAGCTGCCGTTTGCAGAAGCAGAAAATCTGCAGCTTCTTGCACAGTTGGGCCAACTGGAGCCATGCCAATGTGCTTGAATTTGAGGCACAAATTTCAAGCTTTGTATCAATGGCCAGTTATGAAAATGCTAGCCATGGCTATGACTTCTGGATTCATTCATTTACCACTAATGTGTTCCTCTATCAACTTCAGTAACTGCTAAAGGACTCCCAGATTTTTTGGGAGGGCTTATCGGTCTTTATTTCCCTGTTTCAAATGGCTGATTCAGCACAGGCTCCTGTGTACTGCAAACCCCTGCATTTAAATTCCAACTGCCTTATCATCTGATAAGAGACCACAGTGCAAGAGTTAGATGGCAGCAGTACCATCCCTGAGCTTGTTCCACCTGCAGTCCAGGCTGAGCAGAGGTAGTCCAGGCTGAGACCTTCCCCTCCCTCACTTCATCCAAGGATGATGCACCAACTCTGCTGGAGCTGTAGACAGATTCTCTCTGGTAGCTACGTAATTGCCTTTTACATTTTTGTGTGTATTTAGGGTACACGGTTCATATCAGTGCTGTGTGGAGATAACTCCATGAGTATTTTGTTAATGCATTCCACTTGGGCTAAAGCACCCCACCGCTGAGCAAAGCTTGGGCAGAATCTGAGATGACAATACCTGTTTGGCCTCCAGCACCTGCACCAGCTCAGACAGTTCTGCCTGGCACTGCTTTATGCTGTATAAATATACCAAAGAGACTGTTCCTTGCAGCCAGACTGCTCCTTTAGCTAGCTACCCAGCATCCTCCAGCAGGGTTTTGTTGCTGCAGTTATTCCAATCCATCTTTCACACAGTGTTTTTGCTCCCCATTTTCTTTAACGGGAAATACCAGCTCTCTCTTTATTCCTTAACCCAGCCCAGATCACCACAAGAGTGTATAGCTGCCCTAAGAGAGGCATGAACCCAGGGTCTGAAGGAGGTGGGGAGCTGAGGGCTCTTCAGTTCCCATCCAGCTTCAGCAGACTTCATTCATGGCCAAGACAAATCGTACAGCCCCCTCTAATGCTGTCCTCCACCTCTGAAAGTAGGAACAGTTCCTGTCTCTGCAGATTACAAAGGAAACGTGTCTCATTCTGTTAAAGCTAAATAGAAGATGAAAAGAATGTAACAATGTGTTAATCTTCTTTGAACTGGAACATAATATGAGAGACAAATTTACACTTGACTAAAAAAAGTCTTGCTTGGCTCAAAGTGCATCTTGTACGACAATATTCTCTTTTGGTGAAGAAAGGAGAATTTTAATCCCTAACACGCAACAAATACAAAATATGCCAACTGAAGCGTTCAAGTAAATCAACAAGCTAAAAAAATAGGCAAAATATAATTTCTTCATGGTGTATTTTTCTTACAGAAAAAATGTTACTGTGTTAACTATTGTTTCTTGTGTTGCTCCAGTGTAGGTCTTCTGGACCCATTTCCAAAATTTGTAGTTTCATAAAGAACCACTTCTAAGGCTCTGCATTTCTGCTGGGTTGCATTAAATTATTCCTTTGTTGAAATGCCTCACATTGCATTGTTTAGCGCTTACTGAAAACATCGTATCATGTGTATACAATTTACAAACAAGGGAAAATGCATACAGCTGTCTTCATATCAAATTTAAAAGATAGAAGACCAAGCATGCATTTTAATACCAGGTTGAATGCAGCACACTAGATTCAAATAATGTAATTTAGTCAAATTGCTATTTAGCCCAGCAGGATTCAGAAACCGGAGAGCACAGTGGGAGGATTTCCCGGGTATAATCAGTCAAACCAAACCTGAACCAAAATCAGGTCTGAGCCCCATTTCCTCCTTGAACCAGAGCTGTTATTGCACCCTGACCATTATTTGGAATTTTCATTCAAGCTCAATCCAGACCTGAACAGAAAAATCCCCCAGCGGGCTCTCCTTTCCCCTTCAGAGCGCCACTCAGGAGAAGCTGATACCCCCAAGGAGCACCTCTCCGAGGAGGAGCCACTGCAAGGGCCTGGGGCACAGTGCCACACTGCAGCCTCTCCCCTCGCCCCATGCAGTGGGCAGAGACGTGCAAGCCTTGCTTTCCCTGTGGCACTGCCCCACAGGCAGGTCTGCTCAGCGAGGGGACCCCTCAGCACAAGCTCTCCCCCACCAATTCCCACTATGAATACCTCCCGGTGGAGACGCACGCATGTATCTGGGATGCTCCGCATACATACACTTGGGTGCGTCTTCCCAATGGGTATGGGCAGGGACTTACAGGCAGGGACTTATGTGAGGAACAGGCAGACCTCACCTTAGCTCCAGCCCTCCTCCTCTGCTTCGCCCGTGAAGGTGCTGCCTGGCTCCTACGCAGTTGCGCAGGGCTTCCTTCCAGCTCCTTAACCCCATGCACCATGACTAGGGGAGTGGGAGTTGCACCCTTGAAATCAGAGGTGCCTTCCAGAGGAATGGCAGATGTTTGGGAAAAGACAACATAAAAGAACCATTCACCTCTAGTCCCGCTGCTGACAGTCTCCTGGGCAGTCTCTGGTTCCCCGTGCCAGTAACGCAGCAAGAGGGGCTGTGCACAGAGCACAGCACAGGGTTCAGCTCCGGCAAGAGACCTTGGCTGCAATAGCCACTGGCATGCAGTAACAAGTGGCACAAGCCGAAGCTCAAGTCAAAGTGAGGTAAAGGACAAGCCCAGAAGTTGCCTGTCACTAGATTTCCCCGTCAAGGTGACAAGTCATTATGTGACTATTTTTACATTGGGAGTAGGATTCCCCTAAAAACAGTCTCATCCCCATGGCTTGTCTCTCCCCCTCCTTCATGCCCGGAGCGGTGGCTGGGAGTGCAAGTGCTCTCCGGGATGGAGGGATGCAGGAGCCTGGGCACCCAAACCACCACCTTGAGATAACCGAGCCGGCAACCACCACCGTGCAGCTTCTTGCAAATGTAGTCCCACCTTCCTCTCTGCTCTGGGCACCTTCGAAAAGTGTAGGTCTGAGGGAAAGCCTAAAGTGATTTCGGCACCATGGCTTTCTGAGCAAAGGTTACACAAATGAGCGCTGCCAGACCCCTCCACATGTGGAGTAAAGTGGAGAAAACGGGCAGTAACCTGGAGAGGAGAGCAGCAGGGGGAGCTCCAGCCTGGCTGTGGACAGGAGCAGGGGAAAACCAGAGAAAAACAACCTCCCCCAGATCCCTGCTCGCACTAGCTGCCATGTCAGTGAGTAAATATGTGACTAAGCCCAATTAAATGTTTAGTCTGAGGCCAGAAGATGATAGCGGTAGAGACGGCGTGAACCGCGTTTTCTCTGCGTTATCGGACCGACTCCGACTGCCCCGGGCTGCGTTCGCGGTGCTGAGCTGTTCCCAGGCCCCAAAAGGCGGCTCCTGATTCATAGAAAGCTCCTTCTTATAAAAATGTCACTGCAGCGGTAATTCCTATTTGGTTATTGTCTTCAACATTTCAGCTGGGTTTTTTGAGTTTTGGGGCCGAGTCCCGCTGCCTGGCCCCTTTAACAGGCTGCTCAGTCTGTTGTGTTGGTTTTGGTTTGGTGTGTTGTTTTTTTTTTTTTAAAAAAAAAGGGAAACAGTGTTTGTAAAAGTTAGTGCTAAAGGGGCAGGGGATCATAGGTCCCCAGGGTTGAGTAAACGAGTCTGCAGAAAGAATCAGTTCTTCTAACTAGCACACATTAAGCAGACATAAAGAATTTACCAATGAAAATTGTTCACTAAGTATGTATTTAATAACTCCCTGATGTTGCTGCAGAGACTCCTTCTTTGAAGAGCTCAGTGGGGTTTTGAATGGAGGATAACTCTTACCCCCGTGCAAAAACTTTTTAAAAAAGGAAAAGTTTTACATTTATTTTTAACCTAAGCAGCACACACCATTTTTCCAGTTTTAAAAGAACTCCTAAAAGCTTTAGCTAGGCAAATGCAGAGCAAAAGAAACTAAATAAAGCAAGTCTAGACTTAAAATTCGATCAGAAACATATGGGAGCTCTTCAAGCATTTGCCTTTTGAGAAGTGCTATCGCTCCCCACACAGAGTCTACAAAATATGCTTTCAGTAAAGCATGGCTGTAATTACCATGGGGGGCCCCACTCAAAGAAGATGGCTTCTCTTCTCGGAGCGCAGCGAATGTACTTCTAAATAAAAGGCTTTCATTTCCACTTACATTTTACATTCTTGTTTGCTTGTGACCACCAGAGAACACTTGCAGAAGGCAGGCACATAACTATATTTTATGATACATCCTATAGATCTGAAATGGTAAACAAAAGTCCATTATTCTCTCCCTTTTCCATGATCTTGGTTTCCCTATAATGCAGCCCCCAGAGTACCCTGATACGTGACACTGTCTTTGCAGAATTTAAGAAGAAAATATTTTTTAAAAAATCTCTATGCAGCTTTAAGTCTGACTGCAGGCAAATTTTATTTTAGGTGACAATACAAATCTGGATGTGAGGTGGATAAAAGTGGATAAGGGGATAAAAGTGACTACAGGTGAGGAATAAATATAGCTTCTCATTTGGGTGATAATTTAGAGAGACTAGGTAGCTTATTCTTGGAATAGTTATAAATGCCTTGACTAATTTTATTTTTATACACTTTTCGCTGTTTCAGTAAGATCCTGAGAAACCCATACAGCTTAGCCTCTACTCTTCTGGGCTCTTATATCAACTTATCTAACTTTTATGTGGTACTGCTCAACCTCTATCAGCTTCTGGATTTGGCAGAAAATCCAAACCAGAAGTGAAACTACTGTAGCCATCATGGTTGAAGAATAGAGGGAAAACATGGTTTGTAAGCCTGATTAGTTAGTCTATAGTCTATGCATACTTAAAACTCTTTCTGGCCTACAGCTGGTGCAGCACGGCTACTGCAGAGTCTCCCAAACATCAACTCAGGAGAAAGGATCTTGAGTGGAAGTGGGAAAACTAAGTGGAGGAAAGGCATTTGATACTAGTGACACAGGTCATAAGAAAGTAGGAAAAGCAGTAAAAGGATGATGACATTAAGAGGAGTAAAGCACGAATCATGGACAAGAATCAGGAGGAGATGATGATTATAGGAGAAATGAGAAACAGCACTCAGTGATGATGAAAGGAAAAAGTAGTTGGGGAATTTCTGTCTGATATGGTCCCTTACCCCAACGTAATGGTCCAAGAGAGTGAAAATTTCTCAGATTTGTTTCTGTACTGAACAATGTCATTTTGTCAAACATAATATGTCTCTAGTAAGCATGCCCACAGGATTACTATCAGCGGGCCAGTCAGGAACAGAAGCACTGAGGCACGCAGCACAGTGTCGGAGGATGCACGCCAGTTCTGAGTAGCTCTGCAGCTGCACACTATGTATCAGGCTCCACAGATGTATAGAGGGCGTGCTGCGACTGTACTGCCAGATACTTGCACAGCTATACATACAGCTGAACCTCACTATTTCAAATGACCCAGCTGCACAATACTCGTCAGTGGAAGAATTTTTGCATTAAGTGTAAACAAGTTAGATTATGCTGGTTTAGCTGATGCCTATTTCTTTTATGTGAAAGAAACAGACAAGTAAGAGTGAATGAGAAGAATGTGTCCTTCCACTAGTCACCACCACACTGCAGCAATACAAATCTCCATTAATTCAAATGCTAACGCTGTTCCAAAGCATTAGGGTTACTGAGGTTCCACTGTATGTGATTTAACTTAATACAGATACTTCTTTCAGAGGCAGAGGTCCAAAATATGATGCTCCACTAGATTAATTTATTACTTGCAACTCAAGCTACATTTTCTATATGACCATCATAAATTAACATCTATCACACACACATACAAATATGTTTGTATGTTTATGTGGGTGTTGTATTTTCAAATTTGTCATTTCAGGGAATTAATGTGTCATATGGAAAACTCAGCTTGAATAAACAAAAAAATTAATTCAATGGAGCGACCAAGACAGACTATTATTCTTAACAAACTGTGTGTTCTTGTTTTTCCTTCAGCAGGGAACATGTCAAGTAAGCAAGCATGCAACACATTACTGAAGGACTGTCCCAGCCTTTAGGAAACCCTAGGTCAGGATGGTCAAGAGGATCAAAACTGCCCATGGAAGAGAGAGTTAGGAGTGCTGAGTGATACACTCAGAATGCTGCTTTACCTTCCTCCGTCCACAGAAGATGAAAACAGAAGGGCCCCAAAATCAGCAGGAGGAACATGTAATCTTTGCATAATAGCTCAAGTTTTGTGTACTGGCCTGTGTTTAACTGTGCTGTTCAGCATCAATGCGAATCATGTACCCTGTCTGTCTCTGAACACCACATCTACTTCTGCCCACTCTGTTCTTCCTTCCTACTCACCTCTACCTTCCTCCACCTTTTTGTCTCTCTCCTCTTTACTTACCTTGGTGCAAGAAAGGGAGCAACCATTCTGGTTGTCAGCTCCAGCTGGAGTTGCACCTCTTCTTGTCCATAATGACAGCTACCATGATTATCAGCGTCACTGTTGTTAATGTAGCCATTGAGTGCCCTCATTCACTAATAATCTAGCTTGCCGGGGACAGCAGAGTTTTAAGGAGAGCCTTTCAAGATGCTCACAGGTTCAGGAAGTTCAAATCATCACTGCTTTCTCTCTATTTACTGTCATACGTTTTCTCTTCTAGCATAAGGAAGGCTAGAAATGCACTGCTATTCTGCCCACTCTTTCAGACAACGCCAGAAATTTCCTGCTTAACACCCTGTTATTAAACTACTCTGTTATGAGATTAAATAATTACTGGGGACGAAACACATCTTCAGGTTCTTGTACTTCTGGCAAACAACGTTTGCTATTGTTTGAATCTACTTTCCTTTTTCAAGTTTAGAGACGCTAAAAATAAAACCCACTTCCTTCTACTAACAGTATCTTGAGAGAGAAAAGGGTAAGGAAGCAAGAAAAAAAAAAGCTTTTGCTGAAAATACCTAACAGAATAAATTACTTATTCAGCTCACCAGCTTACACTCCCAAAGCAGGCTTCAATTGTGTTTGAGGATTGCACTCAAAAAATCATCTTTATCACAGAATCACTTATTTCAACTCTTTTCAGGTTCCTTCTTTTTCTGTCTTCCTCTCTCTTGCATCATTTTTACTTACCCTTCCCCATCACATGGGACCGGTCTACACTAAGAGAATGAAGAGCCATTTCCCAGACTGATCCACTTTGCCGAACTTTGAAAGTAACTTGCAACAGCCCCAATAAAACGTCTCTCTCCTAGTTCACCTCGTTTAAAAACAACTTTTGTTGAATAAGGCAGAAGCAAGTAGCTCAGGAACACTACTAAAGACAATCAAAACTACCTAAGATACAATAAATAAGATCAAACCTAAACCTCACATAAAACAAGTGACTCTTCAGATATGTTTGTTCAACTGTCATAGTGTATCACCCATCAGAAAATTCCTAGACCACTCTGAAGATAGGAAGTGGAGAGCCTGCCTCTGGCTGATGAAGGGAGATGCTGATGGGAGTTAGTCAGTGGCAGCAGATGTAGGTACCTAGGCTGCAATGTCTGACATCCCATGAACTTTGTCTTCCTTGATCTTCAGGACAGTCACCTGGAGGAGAGGTATATGAAGGAAGGCAGTGAACAAAATCCTATCGGCTAGTCTAAAGAAAGACATCCTTTTAGGGGCAGCAATCAGTGAAGCTCCTGGAGCAAAAGTGGAGACCCTCCTGTATCTCTCACGGCATTACAGCTCAGGGAGCTGAAGAATCAGTTCTGTGCAAATGCCGTTCCAAATTTCTTGTAAGATCAGTATTGCAGAATTATAGTGAAACCACAAGAGTTGTTGTATTGTGATATTTTACATGTTTTAAATACCTATTGTGACCTGCTTTCTGGCCAATCCCTCCAATATTTATCCTCATTCCGAATGCTAGTTCTTTCATTGTTTTTGTTAGGACTGAAGCTGCAAGATGACCCCAGGTAAGATGACCAGTATCCCTCAACTGGTTTTGCACATGGCAGCATGGCTACTCTAAGCAGTGTAGCTCGTGTTTCTAATGGTTGTCACAGCCACTGATAACCAGGCTGCTGTTAAGAAAGACTGCGATATTGCATTTTATGGCTTGAAAACTGTCTGAAAAACTTTAAAAGACAGTAATGCAAGGAGCAGGAGACAGATTTACAGAGGTGCGAGGGATGGAGTAAGTTGGAAAGAAACCACGACAAGATGGTGAGAAGCAAAAGGAGGGAATACATGGGGAAGGGAGACAAATGTACCGGGCAGGAAACCAAATGAAGGGAGAAGGTGAAAGAGGAAGCAAACAGGATGGTCGAGAAAGGGACAGCGAGGGAAGGGCAGAAAAAAGGGAAAACAAAATAGTGATAAAGGAGCCAGTGGAGGAGGGGAAAAAGCAGAGCTCCTTTCAAAGAGATAAGGGAAAATAAATAGACTCTCCTGCTTGAAGCAGACAGCAGCAAAACGAACATATTACTGGGTGTGCATTTCAACAAGAAATGTAAATTAGACTGGTAACAAATTACACAGGGGTGTCTTCCCCCAGGGCAGAAATCACAGAAAGAGTAACTGATTTTCTCATAAGTCTTGTGTTTTTGGGGTCCTTGGACAGGCAGAGTTGGAAACATACTGACTACAGAAAAGCAGTATCCCCTCCTGTGGTGGGCTCTGGCTTTGCATCACCCGTGCAGCTGTATATTCTTTTGATCACAGACGTGAAATGCAGAATTAAATTAGTTATTCTTAGACTTTCTTTTTCCCCTGAAATTGAGCAGGATTTTAACATCCCTCCATATAACACTTGTCTCTTTGCTTGCATGAAACACTCCTAATTGTTGATGATACTTTTTGAACATAACCTTGACTGAAGATCCATCGAAAAAGAACAAATAAATGCTTCTGCTGGACAGAGCTGTGGTCTTCTATTTGGGCGTTCAGATTGAGATCATCCAACTCGGCATGCAAATGCCTTAAGGTGAGCACTTATTCATCCTGCCAGAAGAGTTTGATGCAATGGCTATTTGATTATTATTTATATGTCATTAAAAAAATTTAGTAGTAAGCTTTTAAGGCTGCAAGGTCAAACTTTCAGAAGAGAGGTGATTCCCACGCTAAGGCAGGATAACCCTTCTGGCCATATATGCCTATGAACTATGACAGATTTTAATCAAAGGATCACATGCAATTTTTTGCAAGTGATGCGCTTATCATTTAATGCACAGCGTTAGACATTACACTAACTCTTTCCAAAGAACTCTAATCCATAAAAATTCATCACACAAAACTTACTTAATAGTTGATAATTGGCAAACAAAGAGCTGAGTATAGAGCCTGTGGACCAGGAAACGTCAGGCAGTGATGCTTTCTGCAGCGCTTCTGACTTTTTCTGGAAATTTCTGTCAACTTATACTGTCAAGTATAAGCTTGTGCGGGGTTGGCAGAAATACGTAATGATGGCTTACAACGTAGTTGTAAGATGTAACGTAGTTACAACAGGTCATGTAATTAGCCTCAGTGGCGTAATAAAATATAGCTGCATAGCAGCCATCACCCCTTCCATGCTGGCTGGCTGTGAGTTGAAGTAAATGGCAGGGAGAGTATGGGGCTATTCATAAACAGCACAACATGAATTCTCTCCCCGCTGCTTGCCTCACATGTAAAGACCACCCTCAGCCCCCAGGGACCGAGCACCAGCATGCCTGAGGGTGACACACACATGCTTGAGAGCATTTATGTTCCTGCCTGCTTGAGTGGATGGTCCAGCCCTTCAAGACCTCTGTTTAACCAGGTCCCAGGGTTCCACATCACGCAGGGTCATGTATGTTTTAATGGCAAAGTGAATAACAATCTCCAGTGCTTCGTTGGGAAGGCCTTCATGAATCCACAGTAGCATTGCAGAGTGGGACACAGAAAGAAAAGGGGAGCAGTCTCCCACCCCCACTAACACCATGGGCTCTGCTGCCAGGAGGAAAACATTTCCAATTCAATTGTTTTCCTTGTGGCAAAGCTGAGATTCCCATTCAGGACATTTAAAAGCCATAAATCAAAGCATCCACAGTAGAACTAAAATTGGTCAAGATCAGGCTTTCCAAACAGGCAGGCAAACACACATCATGGTAAGCTAAAGTGGCTCTAGTGCCTGCTTAAAGCCATCTTACCAAAGCGAGCACACAGCTGCATTTTCTTTCAAAATACTACTGCAGCCTTTTAAGAGAGGGGGAATAATCTAAATTCTGGCAGTGGGGAATATTTTACAAATCATATATGCTTTGGCATCAAGCCCTTAAAGCCAGGGGCCTTTACTCACAGGCTTTGCTGGGAGAGATCCACCCACCTCAAGTGGGATTAATTAAGAGAGGCATGTATCATGCAAATAGTTTCTGTTTCCTTACAGAAATATTCAGAGCACATAACCCAAAACAGCTTTAGAATCAGAGCGAAGCAAGGAAGAAAATTATTTCCTGCTCCCCTAACCCTTTTCCTTTCCCTGTACAGTGAGGAACAGTGAGAAAATGCTGAGAGCTCACCATTTCTGTACAATTCCTTTGATTAAATGCTAATAAAATTGAGGGGAAAAAAAGTAATTTTTTAAAGGCAGGGGCTGTATCTCACTATAAGGTGCCCAATTCTCCAAACCAAATGTGTGCTCAGCCACTCGTTGGAAAAGGACAGCCCAAGTCTTACCCCTGAAAATGGTCTTTTTATCTTAAGGCAGAACAGGAGAAAATAGAAAGCTTATATCTCTTCAGCACGTCAGGATTTTCAGCTCCACGTGATACAGACGGGGGGCTGCAACAAAAAGCTCCTTTGGAAGGCTAGATGAACTTTAAAAATACAACTTTCTTCTCAGGAAGCTAAACCATTTCCCTAGATATGAGAGATCCTGACACTTCAAGTAATCATTGCAGAAAATGGTGGTACAGCAGTCAGAGCACAGAGCGTCAGTTCAAAAATAAGTCACAGGGAAAGCTCGAGTTTCCACAAGAACTCTTCCTCAAAACTATTTTTTTTTTCCCTTTTTAATATCTCAGACCCATTTTCTGAGTCAATTTCCTATGATCCTGCGAAGGCTGTTATTAAAACCAGACCAAGCGTAGCAGAAATTCCAGGGCTCAAAAGAAACTTTTAATAGGCGCAGGAGTCGGCCACACTGTCCCCCTCAGGTGATTTCCCCTGCAGCCCCTTCCCTGGGATTTCCTCTCTCAGAGTTTAGTCAGCAGGAGAAACCTGAAGTTTCAGCAAAATGGTAAACCCTTCCTTCATTCTTAAGCAGCTGAGATTTTTTTATGTCTGAGGCTTTCATGGCTCTAAAAAAGACATCTAGGATCCAGTCCAGAAGATGTGTATTGCAGATATTTTTTCCACAAAAATGTCAGGCAGTCGTACATTCAATTATATATCCAGCTACAGCATTTTAAAAACACTGACCTCCTTTATCAGCCACTGCTTTGCATGCCACCAGTGGCAGTCAAGAATTGAGTTGTTCGCGGGTTGCTTACCCAAGTGTCGTTTGTGCCCTAGAAAATTCCTTTTTGGTCTCCATCCCACCTATCACTTTAGCATCAAAAAGATTATCATCAGACATGCTCTTGGCAAGCCACCTCAAGAAAGCAGTGTTCATGCAAAATCACAGCCAGGCAGGACAAAGGAGACATGCTCATTTGCAAGGCAAGGTGAGAGACGCCAGGGAGCTATGGTTCTCTCCAGTAGTACAACTGACAAAACACTGGACCTCATTTCTGTATCTAGTACGTGATTTATCCTCTGATGGCACAGGGGAAACACTGGGGCCAGTTCCCAGTCTCGGGCTCTCCCAGCAAGGGGATGCTGCTTGGACCTATCTTTCAGCATAAAGTTTAGTACCCAGGAAGGCAATTCTAGGTTTCTCTGCAGTGGTCCTGCTGCGAGTTATGGGCTGTCCACTAAGATGAAAAAGTGCATTTCATCATTGGGCACTGATGCAACAATGCCCTTTTCACAGCAAATATATAAAAATACTTAGCTTCTTTGATATACCTCATTAATTTATTCTTCATATTATAAAGGGTAATTATATTAGAAATAATTAGCCTCAAATTTAAGTTACTGACAACTACAACAGATCTCACCTATTTAAAAGAAAGTTATTCTCCAAAGGTTCTCTTCTCAATTGCCATTTCTAAAATTGAAAATGTGCACATTTTCTTTTTGTTTCTATGTAACTGGCTTTTTTTTTTTTTTTTTGCAAACTGTGACTAATTTTAATGTAACAGTTAATTTATTAGAAACGGAGAAACCCCTTTGTTCCAACATTGCCTAATGTGCCCATGCCTCTTGTAATTTAGGAAGTTAACGAAGCCCTTGGAATCAGAGGCTTTCATATATATGTGTGTGTATATATATTTGAGTGGTTACGTGTATTATGTCATTGTGAAAATAAATATTAAGGACATTTTATTCATATAACTTATATAAAAAAGCCATTAATGCCACACAAAATTGTAAAATATGCAAAGCTACTTTAAAAAGTACTGATAAATGCAAAGACCCGGGAAGGAAAGGAAATGATCTGGTGATGAAAATCCTGTTCCTTAACTAATTGGTTTGTACCGTATGATCTACACTTAGACAACTATGGACTGTTTTCAACTGGCTGTAAATTACTTGCCTTGTGGAATAAGAATCAGAATCTTATCAGTTTGTTCCACCGGTTCTACATGGATTGTTCTTGTTCTCTCCCAGAAGAGCCACTGCCTCTTCTGGTGAGGACTCAGAATGTCAGAAGTGAGTTGTTGTACCCGTCCCTCTTCTGGTGAAGGGGTAGATGACCTCTCTCTCTGTGAACCCCTACGTGGGTACAACACAACCAGAACAAGGGTTCTTAATACAAGATAATCAAGTGTCTTCAAACTGACTGGATTATTTTTTTTTTAATGAAAAAAGCTTTCTATCTTTTCAAAAAGTCATATTTGTCCTAAAAATTGGTTCCTCAAAACGCTTTTGACTCTCTGCAGGGAATGTCCAATTGTGCTTTGTTACAAGACTTTCTCAAAAACGGTGCTCAACTTTCTGACACAGTGCAGAATCTGTCTGTTATGCTAGAGAGAGAGAACCATGCCCACCACACCAAGAAGATTAGACACCTTACCTTGGGACGCTAGGAGGAGCCCGAGTCGGCCGAGACGGAACCTGAGGAGGTCCTCCAAGGGCTTCACCACCACTTGGAAATGGAGGCAGTGGTCCTGGCCGGAACGGGACTGGGGGAGCCCCCGACTGAGGGCCTGGAGATGGGATTGCAGGAGCAGGTCCTCGGCCAGATAAAGGTCTGGTTGGGGGATTGTTTAATGTAGGCCTCCTCTGAGTTGAGGGACTTGGAGGAGGTGATCTAGTGAAACATCAGAGATTTAAGAAGTTCAGTAAGGTGGGTTTGGGGGTTTACTTTATTTTATTTTGTTTCATTATTTTTAAGCAGAAATTAAAACCTTTTTTATGACTGACAATTGTTTTCTCTTGGCATTTTCTTTAGCTGTCGCTGTCAGAGCAGCACATATATTTAAGTCTCACAGTTACCTTTCCCACAGACAGCATGCCTTATGATAGAAATAAACATACGAGCAAAGAGGTAAGTGTAGTGGGTTTTAATATTAGAGTTGTAATAATGTTCTGTTAAGTGGATTTTCTAGGACATGGAGCCTGAGATGCTGAATTATGATAACAGTTTGCAAGAAGAGGCCTTGTGGATATACAATTGGGGTGGCAGAAGTGGCTGCTATATGAAGTATCAGACAAGCTATAAATCCACTGGGTGGTCTTCTACAAGGCAAGTACCATGCATCAGTACAGGTTGGGGGCTGACCTCCTGGAGAGCAGCTCTGTGGAAAGGGACCTGGGAGTCCTGGTGGACAACAGGATGACCAGGAGCCAGCAATGTGCCCTGGTGGCCAAGAAGGCCAATGGCATCCTGGGGTACATCAAGAAGAGTGTGGCCAGCAGGTCGAGGGAGGTCATCCTCCCCCTCTACTCTGCCCTGGTGAGGCCGCATCTGGAGTACTGTGTCCAGTTCTGGGCTCCCTGGTTCAAGAAGGACAGGGAACTGCTGGAGAGGGTCCAGCAAAGGGCTACAAAGATGATGAGGGGATTGGAGCATCTTTCTGATGAGGAAAGGCTCAGGGACTTGGGTCTTTTTAGTCTAGAAAGAAAGAAGACTCGGGGGGGATCTTATCAATACTTATAAATACTTAAGGGGAGGGTGCCAGGTAGATGGGAACAGTCTTTTTTCAGTGGTGCCCAGTGATAGGACTAGAGGTAACGGGCACAAACTTGAGCACAGGAAGTTCCATCTTAACATGAGGAGGCACTTCTTTACTTTGAGGGTGGCAGAGCACTGGCACAGGCTGCCCAGAGAGGTTGTGGAGTCTCCCACACTGGAGACATTCAAAACCCAACTGGACGCTGTCCTTTGCAACGTGCTGTAGGTGTCCCTGCTGTGGCAGGGGGGTTGGACTAGGTGATCTCCAGAGGTCCCTTCCAACCCTGACCATTCTGTGATTCTGTGATCTTGTCTGGTGTCTACATACATATCCATAGAACACGTATATGTGGGAAAATGTTCTGATTTCCCTCACAAATGTTACTAATGACCTGGAGGAGTATCTGCCCAAAAAGACAGACAGGGAGTGAGCTGCTGATGCTGACAATGTCTGCCTGTCCTAAATTTCATTGCAATACAGATTTGAGGATCCTTACCTGCGGGCCTGCTGAAGCCAAGAGTCATCTACAGGAGGGGGTGCAGGAGTTGAGACAGTGCTAGTGCTAATATCACCAATGATTGCTAGGGCTTCCTTTAGTGCTTGGTACATGCGGAGCATTTCATCTCGCCTCTGCGCCTGTTCAGCCGACTCCTCCATCAGAGTATTTTGGTCCTCAGAAGAATACAAGTGAGCCAGGAGCTCTGCGTTGATAAATTCTTTTACCTATTTCATCAGACAAAAAAAAACCCACCAAACAAATAAACAAACAAAAAACCCTACTGAAAACAGAATACCGAACAAATACAGTGTAGGGTCCATGGAACCAGGAGACAGATATATCACAATTTAATCTGTTTCTCCCACTACCTTACATCAAATCTACTGGTCAGATCAGGAACTAAAAAATGCTGAACTCAAGACTGAGCTGATGGTGCAGCAGCCTGAGGTCTAGCTGTGGCCCAAGAAAAGGCTGGCACATGCAGCTGGGCAGAGCAGCTGGAAAAGGATGGACTGGACCTTTTAGCAGCTGCCTGTATGGAGATGGGCTTAATGCAATTATGGAGCCACATTCTGGGACAACGATTCACATGTGAGGATAAGATGTTTTTGTGCAGACACTCCACAATGCACTGGGGCTGGTTTTTGTGTCTGTCTTTGAAACACCGGACACGGTTGGAGTTAACACTGGTCTGTGTCTCTAAGGTGACACCTATGTTTACAGTTCATTTCAAACAGGCTTTCCAACAGCTCCCAGGATTCAGCTGGCATTTTGGTCCAATTCTAAATGGCTGAGAGGTAAATGGCAGCTATTAGCAACACCCTTAGATACACTACATTCTCCCGGGAATAGGAATTTTCAGGCTTCATAGCATCTTTGTCAATTATTTTCTTAGCAACAATTTACCCTACTGTAGATGGTGTTTTTCATCTCCAACAACTTTGTCAGATTCTAAATATCCCATCCACATGCATTCAAACTGAAGGGAAAAGTCTCCAAGTAATCTAATTTACTGTATTGATTTCCTGCTATGCCTGGCCTGGTTATGGAAACCTGGGCCACATTAGGAGAGATAAAGAGCTAGAGGTACTCTGATTAAATAAGACTGTGGTAAATAGACCAACTGCTGACCTACTAAATCCTTGCATTTGAGACTTTCGTTGCTGTTCTGATCTATTTCTCATCTGGCTTTTTGCTCTATAAAGCTTTTTTGAGCCGGAGATACTGACAATAATACATTCCCAAGATTCTGATTACATAAACCTGAGCTCCATTTGCACATGGGTTTGCGCTAGTTTAGCAACATTGATTTAAGTCCTGACAGTTAGACTAAGGCAATGTTTGCCTTCAGACAAGGTCCGTAAGAGCAGGCAAACTGTATGGGCATGGGACCCTTTATGGTCACCTAACAATGAGAAGGAGGCCAGGACAGACCTTACAGGGAAACAAAACCATATTGCCTGCGCTTGGTTGTCATTTCCCATTCACGTATGACAGGAGATGCACAAATACTTAGCAAAGCCTGCAAAAATTTTCCATGAGTCTCATGCTGTTTTCCAGTAGATGGTACTGATCAAGAGCCAGAGTACACTACTTTCCTCATGATTGCCAAAAGCTCCACATTAAAAACAGATATCATAGTTAAACAGCATCACATTCTGCTCAATGAAATGAGCATTTTAATGGCATCACTTCAAAAAAAGAGAAGTAGTCCTAAAATTAGATTAAGGCCAGAGCTGATTGTAAAAGCATTGTTAAACCACAAATATCTGTTTGAAAAAAATCAGCCTGTGACAATTATCATGAGAGAACCCTGTCTGCAACTAGCAGGAGACTCAAGTAGCTCCCTGAACTCTTCTGGGAGACTGCAGTGTTAAGGACAGTTCTTGGATCAACCGCCTTTCTTCTGCAATCATATGCACTGTACTAGACAGAAGATCTTCCACAATAGCCACTTTCTCCAGCTTGGAAAGGAAAGGACAGTGACACTTATTCATGCCTTTGCTCCTTTCTAGAAAACAGAAAAAGTCACAGGAATGGTTTAAAACATTTTCCTTCAGAGACATCAGACCTGCGGTCAAAGGTGAACCACGGCACACATCCGAAACGCCAATGCTACAAAACCTGCCCTGTCACTGTGAAGTGGGGTAAGATGGGCTTGCAAGGCAACTTCATTCATCAGTAGGCAGACTACAACACACATCACTGCCTCAAATGCAAACGCAATCCATTCCTTAACCTTAAGTTTGGTAGTAACAAGTACTTCGGAGTTTTTCTACTTGGCTGAGATTAATATCAGCACTGCCTATGGAGTACACACTGTATACTGTACGACCACCCCCCTTGTATAATCTGTGATACCTAGGCACTGTGCAATACAAATTCTGAAATGGGTGTTTTGTTTGTTTGTGTTTGAATTGTTAATGGTAACTCAATGCAGTTCTGTGAGGTAAATGTATTTTCTTTTAAGGTAATCAACATCCACCCTAAGAGAAGAATAAGGCATGCATTTGGAATACAGCAATCTAGGCTTAGGCCTCAAAATATGCTTAGGGACAGCATCTAATTATTTTCTGTACACTGAGTTTGAATCTGATACTTCCCTTGAACTGTAAATGCTCATTTACAGGCCCACAAAGTGGAAAGGAAGTTCTAGGAGGACTCTGGAGGTTACAATTGTCATGGAAACAAACTCCTTACGATGGATTTGTTTCCAGAGTTTTGGAGGCAATATGATAGGGCAGCAGAAAGTCAGAAAGTACTTAACTCCTGGTAGATGGGTTGGACTTCTGAAGACTCCAAGGAACACACACACACAACTTAACAGGATCCACCTTCCATCACAGCTCCACTGCTTTCCAGGTCTTTGCACAACCTTTTAGTGTGGCTCAGCAATCTTAATTGAAGCATTTCTTTCTTTTTTAATAGCGCTGATTTTCTAAAATTTATATTTTAGCTTTTGTTTTTAATATGGTATTTTACTGCCTATGCTGCACAGAAACAAGTGCGTTAATGCTTCTAGTCTCACTCTTCACAGTCCTTTAAAGTGTTTTGATTCTTTGCCACAAATTTAAATTCTAGGATTTCTAGCAAGCCCAAACACAGCTATGTACTATAACGTCAATTGAAAGGTGGATGATGTTTTAAGTATGCTGTTTCTGTGTGCCATAGTCAGCCAGCATGGCAGACTTTTCCGATGTAACTAACAGCTGATGAGATTGAAAGTACAAATTCTTACAGTATTGTACTTCTGAGTAAAGCACACACTTCAGAGACCCTTAAACTATTCCATATGAAGAGGTGAGTGGCAGAAAATTTAATGTAAACTTTCAAAAGGAACTGCTCACTGAACTCTGCAGTTTACGAAATGAGGACTAAAAAACAGCCCTTTCAAAAGGCACTGAAGTTGTGCTAAGTCAAAGCAGCAAGTTGATAGCTGTGATCTGGATAGAGCAGCGAGAACACGCTTATCCTATAAAGTCTAGAGCATGACTGATTTCAGGAAAAAAAAGGGCAGTCCCATTGTTCCCATGCTGTTTTGTAAAAACTCATCCATGACTACAGCATTATTTGGAGCCTGACTCCCCCCTAAACCTAAAGAAGTTAATGGAATGTCTCTTGCCCTCATGCAAAAATTCTGCTCACATTATGTGTACCAGGAAATCCCATTGAAATTTCCTGTCCAACCACCTAACTCTGAAGTGCAACACAAATTCCACAGGGCTAATGAAATCCATCAGACGAAGGCTAGATGTAGCTCTGAGTCAAAAGTAAATGCTACTTTCTAACCAGATTGGCCATATAGCATATTGTTTTTGTAAAGACTGATTGGTTTGATGACCTCACAAAAAAGGTGCTACCCATAACTAACAGAAGCTGTGCTCTCCATTATTAATTTATATGGCAGCAGTGGCACTAATATTAGGCTTAGTTTTCAACAAGGTCTATTCAGAACTCTGCCAGGAAGTGAAGGCTAAGATCCTAGTGCAATGGAAAAACAATGATATCTCAAAGCCTTTTCTTTAACCAAATAATCTTCAGATCTAAGAAAGACACACACACAATAAATCAAACAACCACATCTGCTTATCTAAACAACAGTGTCCAAGGCTTCTAGATTTATTCCTTGAAAACAGTAACGCGAAAATATAAAGAAACCCAAATAAAATAAGAACTGCTTTAAGAAACCATAACAAAGGGCTACAGATTGAAAATCAAGGAAGCACAACTCTGCTCTGCTGCTCTCACAGACTGCCTAGATGAAGTTCCCAACTCCCTTTTCCTGTTATATCAAAAGCAAGACAGAAAAAAAAATATCCTTGATTTACCTTTAAATAATAACTTATATTCTGATTAAGATGTAAATGAATTCAAACTTTAGCACTTTGGAGTAAGCACTCAAGACAGACTGCCTGCCTTTGAGAAGGCTGCAGAACTTCATACTACTATGGAAGACTGGAATATTTTGTCTAAGAGTATGACATTTATGGGAGTGTATTCTTCTCTTTAGCACATGCTGTTGGTGCTGCTGTATTCAAGAGGTGTGTTTGAGCATAAGAGATTTGACAGACATATTAAAATAATTTAGAACCCTGGCTGCTACTTACATTATTGATCATAAGATGCATGATTGTTTTTGGAATCAAATCTCGGATACATTTGTTGATAATAGACATGTAGGAGTCCACAAGATTTCGAATTGTCTCCACCTGTCTCTCCAGCTGGGGGTCCATTGAAAAATTGTCTGCTTGGCCATTCTCATCATTTTCAGTCTACAAAGAAGAAAAAAAAGAAAAGTCAAGTCTTTCAGACTGCAGTAAAGTGGAAATATATTGGGGAAAAAAACCCTGGACTTAAACTGTAGTAATCCAGCAATGTAACTCATACAAAGAATGTCTGGAGGTTAAAATATGAAGTAATTGCCTGTTTAACATTAGTGTTTAGCATCATTAAATTCAGACCTTTAAGGGTTAATGCAATATGAGATGCAAGACCTTTTTCACAAAGTACATTACATATTTCCACACAAATTCGTAATTTTATATTAAAGTTTTCAGACAAAGATGCATGGTGGTAAATGATCACTTACTGCAATACTTATTATCAAATCTTTTACTACTCAGATTCAGCCAGCTTGACCATGGAAGAAAGCATCACCTTAAGTCTGAATTCTGAATTTTACCCTCCTATGGGTAAAAACCATTCCTGTTATATTTAAGACTGACATATTCTGCAGTTCAGCCTCAAACTTGTTAGATGTGAATAGCACCTATGTAAACAAAGGATTTATAAAGGATAAAAGCAAAAGCACCATTGGTTCCAGTGTTTAAGGCTCAGCGTAACATAGGCTGGATTATATATTAGAAGTCTCTTTTTCGTTGGACAGAAAAAAAAACTTCTTTGTATGTAAACAGCTGACCTAATTAAAGAAAATAGCAGGAACTTTAACTGGGAGCTAAAAGGTATGTACTTTGCTTCAGTCTGGCCTGTATAAATATAAGAAAATCTAAAAAAAAAGCATAGTAGCCTTTTGGTGAAAATCAAACTGCTTTCTGAGGCTCAAAGATGCCAAAAGAATGGAATTTCAACCTGGAAAGTACAAAGAACAATGTTCTTTCCCTGAAGTCTGACATATAATACTTCTCCCTCTAAATGACCACCAAAGCTGTGTTAGCATGAACTATAAAATCTAAACCTGTTCTGTTGGTACCTAGAAGCATAACAAGAAGAAACAGGAAGTACTTGCAAAAAGTGAATAACCCAATAACAAGAACTAGTTATATACCAGCCAGACCCCTATCTGCAAAACTCCTTTTACAATATAGCATTGAGCTAAAATTTGCACATCACCAGTGCTTTACAGATTCCTGGAGCAGTCAAAATCAGTAGCTAACCCATTAGCAAAAGACCATTAGAGCTAGATATGCAAACATGTCACCAAAGAGGCTTCTCTCTGCATGAAATCCATTCTTGCTGGGCCAAAAAGAAATTCCTAGTTTCATCTCCTAATGCAGGGTCTGCTTCTGCTCATGCAGCATTGGCAGGAAGACTATTTCATATTTACTCCTTGTAAACTATGGCTTGGTCAGTCCAGTCTAAATGAAAGGGCAATAGTTGTGATTTGTTAAGTTATAGTTTTGTTAAGAAATAAGATCCAATGTACCATTTAGAAACAAAACTAAATGTTTGTATAAGAAGTTTCAAAAGTTCAGATTGTTTTTAATTACAGATGAATTACTGGAAAACAAACTAATCTATGGCCTTTAAAAATAATTAGCAGTGCTGCCTAAAAATCTTGGGACTGTGGAGGACACTGAAAGAGCTTGTGATGAAAACAATGTTTTCAATTCTGTAACACCAGTAGACACACTGCCCTATAAACCTTAATCATTTTGTTAATAAACTGCATATGCCAAAAAGTCACAGTGTGCAGACTGAGTATTTTCCTTAGCCTCCATGTCTGAAAAGAAACTGTGATATACCAAATAAATAGAAAATCATACATCTATCATCTATCCACAGATTTTAGCCAAGTAACTGCAGACCAAAAATGCCCCCTTCCCAGTTCCCCTGCATTTGACTTCCATCCTCTTTCTTTTCTTCTTCACTGTCTATATAAAGTGCAGTTTGTCCACATATTTTTCTTTTCTTTTTCGTTTTTTTTCACTGTTTAAATTACAGATCGCAATAAGATTCTTAGTTGGCTAAGCAGCAAAGTGACAGATGTTTATCATTACCCTCATCAACAGAACGTAAAGTAAAAATAGTAATTTGTCTCTGATCTTTAAGGCAAAGGGTAATAGTCTGCAAACATTTAACCTTTTATATACAGGCTCATAGGTGATATTTACAGAAAGTGGATAATACTTCAGAAGTCCGTCTCTTGTTTGAAAGTGTAATAGGGCTGACTTCATCCTGTTGATTTATTTTCTCTTAAATCAAAAAAGATCAATCTTTCATGAGTTTACAGTAATTTATTATGAAAGCTTCTGGCCATAGTATTCTTAATGATTTGATGTCTCAACTGAAGGCTTTTCTTGCCAGAAACCATCTTGTTTGGATCGCATCATGCACATGGAAATCTGCTTCTAACAGATTTCTGTGTGCTCTACAGTACACCTGTAAGCATTATCAGGCTTTCTTTTGTAAGCCATTTCTGCATTGTGCCAACAGCAACATCTGAGAGTAAGGTTGCCTGGTAAAGCTAGGCATCACGAGACAGAAGTGATGTAGACGCCCCAATTCCATCTCCATGTCATTCTTTCAAAATGGCTGGTTTTCTCACTGAGCATCACGGTAACACTAGGTTCAGTGCAAGCCACCCCACAGCCTAAGTCCCTGACACTCTGCATTCTAGAAGGGCTTTTGCAAGTCCATTGTAATGAATAAACTCAAACCAGAATACATAAGAAAACCCTCACATCTCTCCGACCACTCTTGAACAGAATGTTCACGTTGAACAGAAAAGGAGAACAAAGAAGCTGGAAACAAGTTTTTGTGCCTCCTTTCTCAGCAGCCAAGGCAGCCATGGCCCCCTTTCAGTGTTCCTCATCCTCGAGCCAGAATTTGCTAGTTCCAATAGCAAGTGTTAAGTGACAGCGTATAAATCTGGGCTAACTTTTTGTTCAGTTGACTCTTGCTTAATACTGCTATTAATTGTTGACAGGAATGAAATATTATTACTTCAAACCAACACAACTGCAATTACTTTAGGAACTTTTGTAAGAGTCCAACAAAGAAACTATGGAAGAATTTAAAGTGCTAAAAAACAGGTAAAGAAAATTAGATTCATCTTGGAAAACTCAGACTCAGAATATCTGATGAAAATACACCAAAGCTACAGAATAGCAATAGGTGAAAAACCCATGGATGAAGGGAAGGTAACATGGAAGGCAGGATGGTACTTCCATTTCTATACACATAGCCACAGAGATAAGGTCCTGCCCTTCTACTTTCTCTGCACTTTAGAAGAATGAAAATCCATTCCTTGCACTCTGCAGTGGATCTCACCTGTCTTTCAGAAGCTGCTTTGTGATCCTTGCATGGAAAGGTGCTTGTGAAAGACAAAGTATGCATCATTGCTACTCTTCTACCTTTCCTGCATTTAGATACCTTTTGTACTAATAATATATTAAGGATTAACTAAAGTATCATACAAGAGAAGACTAAAAATGGCAGGTGAAATCCAAACCACTTGAGTTTGTGGGAATTTTACTGCTGGCTGCAGTGGGAATAGGATTTCACCCTACACATGCATTTCTACCAGAAAAGTTTTCAGTCTTCTGAAGACTGTAAACTCTCTGCTTCAAGAATGGTTTAATGTGGTACAGAGGGATGTAGGCATAAGGAATTATGTGCAATCCAAAAAAAGGAATAGTACCTCAGAATGTCAGGATAATTTTCCTGATTGTGAGAATTAGCATGTTGAAGAATGCCCCAAGAAAATTCACAGCAAAACTGGGTAACATACTGAAAAGAGTCTCGAGCTGGCCACACAGAGAGCGTAATACTTCTAATTTCCATGATTTCATTACATTCAGGGCAGCTGCCAGCATATTTAAGAATGTCTTGTATAACATTCCTGATGTCAGTTTCAAGAAGGAGCATTTGTCTAGCGTTTTCATTAGAGCAGTATATCAACCAATTTTCTGTAATCAAAAAGGCATTCTATTAAAAATGACTGAGAGGAAGCAGACTGGAAGGTGACTGACTACAGGGTAAAAGTCAAAGCAGCAGCAAAGCAATGCTCTGTATGCTAAGAAGTAAGTCCACGGCTGCAGTGAGAAACCAATCATTTAAAAGCTGCTTTCATATCTTTCATGTACAGATGCAAGTTCATAACAACAACCACAACCTGAAACTTAATCGTTCTCCTCAGTTTGTATTTATGCTTTAATTCACAGCTGCTGAATGTATAATCTATTTTATACATTCCTGTCCAAGTAAGGTGTTTCTTTAATGCGCCAACATGCAGCACATTGCAGTTGTCCTAAACCCCCCTGCCTTTTCCTAAATCTTTAAAACTGATTCTTGATATTCTCTCTTCATTGCAGTTTGATGCTGTATATATAATTTAGCTAATATACTCTCAGCTGTACATAGCGTGCCTTTTGCCAGAGGACTGCTGAAACCACATGATGGCTTCACACAGTGAGGTTTTCTTACTGGAAGGAACCACAAGTAAATGACAATACATTACTTTTGTGTATTTACAACAAAGCAAGCAGCAGAAAAAGAACATTTCCCGGGTAGCTTGGAAGCTGTCCTTTTCCCTCACAGAGGGTGACTTTGCCACTCTCTTCCATGCTTTCAGCATGTTCTGACTTCGTAATGCTGTCACCTTTACTGAGCCACCCACAGGCTGCCGCTTTCAGCTACTATGCTTTCATTAGCAGCCTTGAACTGCTATAAGCAGAGGTTGTGATCCAGCTTCCCCTTGCACGCATGATCTCTCTCACTTCATACCTACACAGAAGAAAGATACAGCCTAGCTCAATTTGATTCAAAAGCATTTAACTCTCTGGATTAGCTTAAACAATTGCCTACTTAGAGTTGTCTTTGTGGTTACAGACATTGTACAGTACAGACCATTAGCTAAAACCTTCTGCTGAATCCACATACTGCTCCCCAGATATTTACATAGCTTTAACGACCCCAAACATTCAAAACCTACTTTAGGCTGTCCCCCTGCCTTCTTCAATCAAGAAGCTGATTTGGAACTATGAGACAGAAAGGAATGATGCGAACCAGAATTCCAACACATTTGGAGTTACTTTTGTCTCATAGCTCTTAACAGGTTGACAACTAATCATGTCAAATCAATCCAATCTCCTTGTAGAGCAGGGATTCAGATCTTATGGGTAAATTATTAACATTAGATGCCACATATTTAAGACTTAAGTAAAGCTTTTGACACAATCTCAAGTGACATTTTCATTAATGGAAGTGTGCTCTCCCTGCAGTTACTGGTTGGATGCTCATTTCCATAAAAAAGCTGTCAATGGCTCACTGTCAAACTGGAAAACTCTATCAAGGGGACTTTCATATGGGCTATATTTCTAATGTGCTTATTAATGCCTTAATGCTCAGGATTGTGGATTATAGCCTGTGCTTATTACATTTACAGATGAGAGGAAACTGGAAGAGGATGTGAATACATTAGATGATATGACCAGAGTTCACAATGATCTGGAGAAACATTTTAGAAATCTAGATGAAATTAATTATGAATAGAAAATATTTGATTTGGGCAGGAATAAATCAGTTATAAACATATAGCATGAGAATGGCCACTTAAGGTACAGCTCAGCAGAAAAGGAACTGTGTCTACAGTGCAATATAAACAGAGTATTAGTCAACAATGTCTTGCTATTATGGAATCAGTACAAGAACTGTGCATCCAATTCTGGTTATCACACCACCAGAAATTTGTGGCACATTTTGAGAGTGTTCCGAGGAAACCATTGAAGATGATGTTCAGGGCTCTGTAAAGTATTACCTGAAAGGAAAAGCTAAGATCAACTGGGACTGTTGAGTTCAAAAGAAACCACCTGTGGAAGGGGAGACATAAGTGTCTTTGCAGATAGGAAAATAAGTCAAATATTTGGAGTGTTATATGGTAAGAACAGTGAAGCACAGAAATAGATGGACTAGAAGACTTGCAGAATCTCCTCCAAAGACTAGACCAACATCCCTCAGAAGCGGCCTAGGTACAGAGATCCTGCCTTGAGGCAGGGGAAAGAACTAGACAACCTCTTGCAGCCCTTCCACCCAGTGGGTGATACTGGGTGCAAAGCAGCGTGAAATTACGCGCTCACAACATTGCAACAAGAAAAGGTGTTTCTGAAAATACACACACAAAATTACAATATCTTCTACTTTTCTTTTCATTCTATGCAAAAATCAAGTAAAAAAAAACCCCAACACATTGCTGTGAATAGCCATCTCCCCTCAAAGAATCTGTACTCCAATTTCACCATTTGCTGCCATGTACATCTCTTACACAAAGGACTTTTACATAACCCTCCCTGCGCTGCAAGTTTTGATTCGGGGCCAACAGCTGCTTCATGCCTTTCAGAACAGACTGCTGGACAAGCAAAAGCAGAAAGAGGCTGGCATAAGGAAAACAGCACCTTTGTTTATAAAACAAATACTACTTTGGAATTTGCAAACTTTTCAGTCAAAGAATTTCCTTGTCATAACAACACATGAAGTACCCCATATTTATAAGAGTGCATTAGAAAAAAATCTAGGATGTGAGATACTATTGGCGTGATAATTGCCATTATTTCAGTGTAGAAGACATCAATGAATATTGGAAAGTCTCAAATAGTGGTGCGTTACCCTGGAATTCAATTCATGATGATGAAGACTCCAAGCGTCATGATTAGCCCAGAAGATGTTCAGACTGAAATTTATTGTGTGTTTGTTACCAAATGCATGAAACACATTCCCAGAGACAACAGCCTTATCCAGCAGTGGACATTAATTGTGAACGGAACAGGATCACTTGCTGTGAAAGGAGGTAATCAATGGGTGGAGGCATCAACCAGACATCTGAGGATTAAAGGATTAAAGCTACTGGCTGTGGTATGCAGTTCCCCTAAGAAGGAAAGCAAATAGAAGTCTTGGAGCTTCTGCCAAAGCCGATGAAAACAGAAAGCAGGAGATTTGGTCATCCATGATGCTGATCAGAGAAGCAGTAAGAGTTGTCACAAAGACTGAAATAACACCTTGCTTTTCATCTCTGTTATTTGCCTCCTTAACAAAACCATTCACAGAAGAAACGTTGGCAGAACTGATCACTATTGAGGACTTTTACTTAGCAGTAACCATGCAAGAGAGGGTCATGAATAGAATTTTCCTTATTCCAGCAAGAGTGCACAAGACTAGGCTCAAGGATTCCTTTAGGGACAAGGAATTGCCTTATTTTGAGATTAAAATGGGGCAAGTGAGCGCTCAGTGCATGGACAGTGGTTTGGTGAAGGCAAATCTTGGAAAACACATTGCCCAAGATTACGTGTTTAAAGCATAGGTTATGACTTCATGTGTTTATGTGCGTAATATAGAAGAGTTGCATGTTTTTCACAAAATGTGATAATTTTAGAGGTAGGCACCCAGAATAAAGAATAAAAATCACAACTCTGTTTTTCCTAGATTCTGTACTGAACTTCTGTTCAGTAGTCCCCCTTCATTTCTTCCAGCCGAGATGCTAACTTTTCAATATTTACCAGCCTGGTTTAAAGAAATTTGAATACAGGAGGAGAAGGGCAGTGTGCATATCTGTGTGCACGCTGGGAGGGACGGACTTGGAGGAGGCCTTGTAGTGGGGGAGCTCTGTACAGCGTCCAATGCAGAGGCTCTATAAATTACAGTCTTGTCTTTTATTTTTAGTTGACCTAATGCAATGTGTCACCTATAACTGCACTCTGTTCCATAATTAATGATGTCTAGGAAAATATTCTGAAATTCTCCTCTGATAAGCACCTAGACAAACTTGATGTTTCCTCTCTGAGACACAAAAGAGGACGTTAAACTGTTTTCACCCCCACATCCCTCGAGCCATGAGAAGTACCAGATCCGTCTCTGCTGGGCCAGACTAAGCCCTGGTTCACCACAAACTCAGTGCAGTACCGACAAATGATCTCCATAGTAAATGATGCAAATAAGAAATGTCAGCATGTTCCAAAATTCCTCACTTAATCTTATTGCCAGTTGTATAGTCTGGATAATCAGTAAATAAATCCCTCTAACTTTGCTTAAATCCTTAGGGGCTGAATACACAGAGAGCACTTTCTAATTCATTCTCATTAACCTTCCCAGCTCTAAACAAAGTAATTTCCTACTTTTCTTAGTGTCTGATTTTTCCACTGGCCTCTGCAACACCTGATTTAGCAGCAATGATTTCTCACTTGTGATTTCTGTTTCGAACTGGCATTGTTCTTTCTCCTCACACATATGCTTGCTGGAATAGCACGAATCAGCAAGATTTAAAACCTTCCATTCTCAAGTTTGAAGTCCCTAAAGGGAAATTGCAGTTGTGATGCCAAGGAACACAGTCGTACGTTATTTGACTTTTCCTCAGTCAGGCTGACAGCACAGGGGGAGAGAGGGAGGAAGGAAAGGGGAAGGCAGAGGAAGATGGCATTTTAATAGCACCCACACTGATTTCGCACAGTTGTATCACTGTGCTCCGGAGCGGCACCATTTCCTTTCACCTTTGCCTCGCAGTCAATACTGCTAAACCAGGCTCTATGGGAAGGATTCTCAATCTTTTTCTCCCAGCATGGACCACATCTTAGTACAGAAATCTGTCTTGTGGCCACCTCCCCTTGCAGGCTAGCTGGCTAGCCCACCCTTTACCTTGATTTTTGACAGACCATTACCAACTCAAGTTTTGCACAGACCACCCCACCCGCATCCCAGATGTGGCTATATAGGCCAACATTCCTGCCATGACAAGATGGATTATCCCATCTCTTGCCCCAATTCTAATAGTCTCTGTAGCACCCACAGTAATTGCTTATCTGAAAAAAAAAATTAATAACAGGAATGTATTTAATCTAATTTAGCAAGTGGACATACAAGAACCACCAGCATCTTACGCAGATAAATCTACCTTTCCCAGATGTTAGTCATATGCCAAACATATCTTGGCCAGAGTTCTCGTCAAAACATTTCATTTGATAATTCATGTCCTAAGATTCAAAGCTCTCATACACATTAATGGATTTTCCATAAGCCCTCCGTCAGGCAGAGTGACAGTGGTCTAAAAATTCTGGCTGGAATTCTTACCCAGTAGAGCGTCAATGATCACCACCATCCATACTCCCCATTTAAGAACTCCTTTAACTTTGCAAGCAAAAATTTGAACGGCAACATTTCTGTAGCAGAAAAGCCTCAAAACAGATCAGAAGAGGAATTTGAAAACACTGAGAGCTTTACTGAAGTGTTACAAATATTGCTAAATAAAAGAAAATCCTCCATCCAGGAACATTTTGGATTCCTACCACAAGAACAGAAATTGAAAATTATTGGGTAAAATTATTTTCAGAGGAAGAAATGAATTGTGAGCAACTATTCTGCATGTAATCTTGGACCAAATGAAATTAGATACTGCTTTATGACGTGGCTTCCATTTTGTATAAATATTCCAAAACCCTCCTAAGTATTCTACAAAACCAGGAGAAAATGAGAGATTTTTTTTTTTTTTTCTCCCTAAAATAAAAGTAAATTGTATTTAAGAGACAGTGAGATTCTGGTAATTTAATACACATGGCTGTAAGCAACAAACATAAACACTTCATGTTATAAGACCACATGATTGTTGGCACAAACCAAAATGAAACGATAAACTTTAAACCTTAAGTCACTCTGACCTCTTCTGTATGGGGAAGTAAAAGGACATCAGTGATTAGCACTCTACCTCGAGGTCCAAGCAGTCACAATATGGAGTTTACCTTTGCAGTTAACATCACCTGGCTTTATTGTTGCCACAAACAAGCCTAACCTCGCATTTTAGTTGGATATTTTTGCAAATTAACTTTTTTAATCACCTATGGCCTGTTCAGTTAAAAGGACTGATTTCCCCCACCCCCCCTTGTGTCACTGGTCAGCAACAAAAGGTAAAGTCAAGACTCATTTGACATCTCTCGTTTTTCAGCTTTTGCACAGCAACGTACAATCAAGGAACCCTGTCCTTGTGGCAACGCGATGAAAACGCAAACTTCTTTGAGACAGGGAACAGTAGTTCACACACACTCCCAAGGATTAGAACTGTTTTTTTCAAGAAGAGAAAATACTGCTACACCGGTAGGGCTAGCCCCTCTCTTTTTAGAGGGTTTATGCCTGCTGAGCAAAACTGGGTAGTAAGAGCAGTGGTTTAATGTACCGTCCCAATGACTGAATGTCTCTCAGTGCAGTTACAGGTATAAAAGTTTCACTCTTCTTCCCTTATGTCTCTATTTTAAAATGTTTTCTCTAATAAAATTACTGTGAGACAGCTAAATCCGAGGGCGGGCATGGAACTTGAACCCACGGCCTTCTGGCTTAGAGGTGAGAGTATTCCTAACTGAGCCAAAGTGACACATACATAATATGCTTTCAAGGTTTTTAGAGAGCTCTGTCATGATTTAAAAACACTAAGTCTTTGTGGTACAAACCACAGCACAGGAAAGAACTGGGGCTCCCTTTTTACTGCTAATTTTAGCTGATGAATTGTTTATAATCTCCTGCAAAATACATAAAGCCTTATTCTGCCTTAAGCTAAGAGAGAACAGCCTTTCAACACTGATTCTTAATTATAGTGTTCCCCTGCTAGATGGGATGAAGGCAGGTTCCAAAATTGTGTCAGAGTATATGAAGTGATAAAATGAGGATGGGTGAGCTATTTTTAAACACACTCAAAGAATTTGAGGTCAAAATCCCTGAATTTATAACCTTATGGCCATATTAAGACTCATGGATTATTAAGACCTGCACGGCGAGATTCAAATACCATTTCATTTGAAACACCCTCTGGCTTCAGAGCACATGTTCCCTACTAGTCTGCCTGCCAAACTGGGGGCCCCCAGGGAGCCACCTTTAAGCACTGATCATATCCCTACTGTAGACAGGCATTTGGGAGACGAAGGGGATGAGATACTTCCATCTAAGCGTATTCCCTCCTCCTCTCTTTTCCCTAAACAGTTTGCAAGTGAGGAGCTTGCTTTTCTGGATGGGCAGGAAGCGAGTGGGTTAGACAGAGAGTTTGAGGAGTCTTACGTAAAAACACATAATTGCTCCTCACTCACATAATTGCTCCTCACTCTACCCAGCGTGGAAAGCCAATACAACCTCAGGCCCCAGTGATACTGCCTCGCCCCACAGTCATGTTTCCCATTTGAAGAGGGCAGCTGGGCACCTGCTACTGGGACAGGATGGAGAGCTGCTGCCCAGTAACATTCAGCCTGGTTTAAACAAAAAAATGATTCTGCCCTCTCCTACACCGTTTCTTTCCCCACCACAGGGAGAGAGGCTTTACAACAACTCCTGAAACACATCTTAGACTTTTTAGAAAAATCCAGATTCGTAACAAAATCATTGTTCTGCTCACGGAGATAAACCACATACAGGCACACCTGGGAAGGAGCTGGCACTGCCTTTGCCCCACAGGCTTCCCAGCACTGCGGAGTAACATGCCTGATCTCAGTTTTGACTCATGGCAGCCTTTGGCTATGTAAAAGCTGTCACCCTCTCTATGCACACTGGTTCTTTTTCAGCAATGATCAACATACACCATTTTTTTGAAAAAGAAAGCAAGCTACCAAATGAGGAAAAACAAACTGGACAGAATTTCCCTGCCTTACAAGTCAAAACGGAAACAGCTCTCAGACCCTTTTCCCTATCATTCTTGACAGTCCACAAAAGCTTTACGTGTATTTTCTTCTAGAGGCCAAATCAGTGGCAGCAAAGGCTTTAGGGCTCTGAGGACACTGCGAAATGATCCATGCCATTTACCTTGTTCATTTTGTAACTGAGGTAAGGTTTTATGGGAAGCCATGGCACAGACATGAGCAAGAGAGCTATTATTTTGGAAAAGAGCAGAGAGTGGTTAGAAACACTGCAGAAAGACAAAAGGCTCTAAAGCCATGTTCAGGTGAGTGGATTGAATTATCCAGTTTCTGCAAGTGCATTTATCTAAGCATCACCTAAACTTGTCATTTTTTTTAATTTGGATTTCCATGCAGTGGTGTGTAACATAAAATACTAATTAATTGCAGATAGACAAAGTAAAAACATCAGTCAAAACAAAGCTTAAAACTTTTCTGGATTGCTGGATTATAAAGCAATAAAACCACGTAACATGCACAAAACAAAAGCGTTGAAAAAAAGGTTTAGTACAAAAAAGGCCTAGTGTGCAGTTAAAAAAATAATCCAGTATTCTTGGTTCTGCTAGTAATTAACGTACACTCATATTCTGATCAAAAGGAGTTACTGGAATGAGTTCTGTATTACACCTATCAGAAGACTATGATGCGCTTATTAGCATTAGAGGGCCTCCCACTTGGAGCAATGCTGAATGGATTCATGCTCCTTACTTAGGAATTTGGCATGTAGTTTATATTTTTTTATAAATCCATGGTATTAGACCATCTTATAAGCATTAAAGACTCATTCTTTCAAAACTTCCCTCTCTTGGTCTGAATATCTTTACCATTACAATAGCCATGTGGTGAGTTCAGAGACCCTTTCTCTCCTTGAGGTCAACAGATGTCATTCCTATATGGCTACAGACACCCATTTCTTACTTAAGAATTTTTCCTTTCAGGAGTTGGGCCTTATCCATCTCCAACTGCAGTCACTAGGAATTGTCCTCCCAATATCCACCGGCATTTACTCAGACTACAATGACTACTTCCTTTAAATTTCAGGAGTGCCAAAACCAGTTTTAAAGATTTTCCTACAGGTGCCCTTCACGAGTTTGATTTTCAGGCACACAGAATTCCTGAAGTCCGCTCTGCACCACAAATCATCCTTCAGCTACATCCTGTACTCCTGCATCCCACTCTGCTCCCAGCGAAGCCCCTGGCAAAATTCCCACTGAGTTTAATAGTCCTGTCCTATTCTCCCCAATCCCTAACCAAGGTTAATTTCTTTTCTCCAAGTATAAACAGAAAGCAGCAGGTAAAAAAGTTTTGTCTAATGTGGCACTAAGGCTGTGGAATTTACTCCCATGTGAGAATGGCACAATAAAGTCATTTGTTTAAAAGTAAATTGAAAACATTCCAGTCCTCTCAGGCTTACAACTATTAGCTTTAGTTTCTGCACAGCGCTGTAGAATGTCTGGCATCAAAGGCACTTTGTACATTGCACTGAACTTGTATTGGACACTGTTAGTGGACTATTAATCACAGCGAACAAAGATCCCATGCAAACACAAAAAAAGGACTGATTTTTTGCATGTTCAGCATGGACTAGAAAAGGTTAACACCACAGTTTTCTGGATACTACACATTTTGAGACATGAAGTGTTGACAAGGCATTTGAGAGGGTGCAGATTTTTCAACTGATAATTATATATTCCACATTAAACAATTCTTATTTGTGCCTATTACTCTATAGAATTAGACAGAAACATACCTCAGCGTAAACTAGCACAATTTCAATTCAGATGCCTACAAATGCATGTACTTCTTCACACCCACACACAGATACCATGCGTGTGTGCAGGGGCAATGGTTATTGGCAAGAAAATCTACAGTGATGTGAACCATGGTTCACATGAACTATGAATGACCGCGGCTGGAGAAGGTGAAGGCTTATGCAAAACACACACTAACAGATTAACTGATCTGAGGGAACGCAACTGTATATTTGGAAGCGTTCAAAGAGGAGTAGGAAATGAACCAGAATAAAAATGAAAGGCCCTGAAAAGGAAAACCAGTCAGTGGCCAGGCAAGCAGCAAAGGAGGTGCGGAAGAAAGATGGTGGTCTGGAATCACAGGCTGTGTTTCCGGGTGCAATTTACTGATAACATCAGAGGAGAAAATGCTGTGTCGCCGGAGTGTGAATTACTGCTTTCTGCTCCTCATGGTTGTCATAGACAGTTTCTTGTCATCCAGACCAGAGCAGGGGAAAACCTGAGTCATCAGCCCTGAAGCTTGCCATTTGACAAGATGATTTCCATTGGGTTGCTCAAAGCAAAGTATTTTGGCTACCAAGGTTGCACAGACAAAATTTCTTGTACTGCCTCAGCTGAAACAAAAATTACTGTATCACTATCTTTCTTTCCTAACCAGGACAGGAGATGCAAAGGGAAGCAGTGAGGGAATAAATTGCTAACCTCAAAAAAGAAAGACACATTGTGCGGAATCTACTAAAAGTATCACTGATATACACCCATATCCAGTCATCAGCTCCCAGCAGGGCTAACACAACAGCTCCTGCTACTGCCCATGGAGTGGCTGCAGAATCACAGTATGAAGGTACCAGCATGGTACTTGGGTCTAAGGAACAGCAAGTGCAATGCCCACAATCAACAAAATGGGAATAAAAGTGATGCAAATAAGTACAGGTTTATTAGTTGAACCATGATTGTCTTCAAGGCTTTTGAATATCTTCTCTAAAGAAAGACTTAAAAAAACCAAACAAACAAACAAAAAAAACCTGAAAACAACCATCCCCCCAAAAAACAAAACAAAACAAACCCAACAACAACAAACCAACAAAAAAGGCAAAAATGCAAGATGGCAGAGCATGCCAGACGCAGTAAGTTAACTGATTTTCTGGCTAAGGGAAACTTGACGCATCTTTGGTTCAGCAAAGCGATACCCTTAGGAGACTGGCAATTAAGTTTATAAAGATGGGTATCAATGAAAGAATGGTACCTTAAGAAGCTAACAGATAATGAAATGATAACTTAGGAAGAAGAACTAGCAACCTTGAAGGATTTCACCACCAAAGTGTCCAATAGATTGGTCTTACTGAAACAAAATAGCATGAACTTGCCAGGTAAGTTTGTTCCTGTCCATAACACAAAATTGTGAGGTACTATCAATACAACAAGGTATTGAACAGTGTCCTGGAAGACAGGGATAACTTCAAGGATTGGAAAAACAGAAACAGAATAAAATAATAGTTATATGCTGACAGACTTATGACAGCTGCTGCACTGGACCGGGAGCTCAACAGCTAGCAATAACAAACAAAAAGAAAGCCCAAACACCTCTAACTGAGAATCAGATAATTCTGGGACACTGGTATAATGTGGTTATGAAAAGATCAAATGCACTGGTAGTCTCCATTATGTGCAATGCAGGTCCAATAGAGAGAACACCGTTTTGTACAGTAGTGGTGCAGTCTTGTCTGGATCACTGAAGGCCGTGTGCCTTCTGGTGAAAGATAACGCTTTACAATTCCATTGTTTCCAGGGTCGCTGCACCATTTCCTTAATGGTCAAATGAAACTTCATGGCCAGAACAAGAGGATTTTAGCACAATCACAGTGAAATTGCTTTTCAGTCTCCACAGGCTAGAGCACTGCAGTCTTTGAGAGCCCTAGACAATTAAATTGAAATAGCTCTGCATCTTATATGAACTAGATGGCTCTCTTCCTTCCTCCCCCACAAGGTCCTTGTCCATGTTCCAAAGCATATTCCCCTGCCTCAGAGCTGGAAAGGGCTCTGCATCAGCTCTCCCATTAAGCTGGATAGTATATCTGGGAGGAAAGAGCGAAGATATTTGGTTGGTGGTCTCCACAAACTCACATGCACACACTGATTGACCCAAAGCTGCTCCTGCTGCTTACTGGGCCTGGGAAAAGAGGAATGTGGCCTTTGGAAAAGACTTTTCTTAAGAAGCCACTGGGCATGGAGACTGTAGTCTGACCACTTTCTTCAGTGGGGGCTGGAGAAGTACTGCATGTTTCACAGGTCTGTGCAGTGATTTAGGGAGCCTGATGAGAGACTGATGAGAGTAGAGAAGCAGCGTAAGGAAACAATTCCTGCCCTTCCAAGCATTATTTTCCCATTCCTGTCTCTGAACTGGAGGATCAGTCCTCTGAATCTTCACCTTCTATGGGCTTGTATGTGTGGAGGAGAGGGGCCTGTGGTGGTGCAACACCCAGCCGCTGCACCTCCCCACACCCTTCGCTCACTTGGTACTTGGAGTGATTTCCCTTCCAACCTGGGCAACACAGCAATACAATGGACCAGAACATAACATTATGGTCTAACATGAAAGAAAGACAAGGTGCAGAGCAACAGACCAGAACACAATAGTGTGCCTGGTCCCCATGGCTCCTACTGTTTGAAGATAATAACTATAATTGATCAACCCTGACAACATATGGATCATGGCCACAGAGGGGGATGATACCAGGACGCCAAGATCTAGCAAGTTCTGGGCTTGCGTAACTGGTGGAAAGTACCAGAATATTCCATTGTCTGAGCTGGGCTGGAGTGGAAAAGTACCTGATGAAAGTCAATTATCTTGGCTCCTATAAGAAGCAATTCTAGTAAAGACCCTTTGAGCTCTTCTGGATCGCAGCAGGCTGTAGCGAGTATCTCCCCTGAGTTGAGACATGACTCATGCTGACACCTCAAGGCCAGGGCGAGAGAATCCTTCTCGAGCTTCAACTACTGTTGAGGAACGCCAATGCGTCGTGAGTTATTTACCCTAAATTCAAGTAAGGGAAATTTTGACTATAGGCTAGCCTCTCTTCCATCCACCTCTCCACCTGTATGTTTGTGATGTACACATTAGCTTTATAAATGTGGATGTTCTTCCGTTCATCCGTGCATGTGTAGGACTTTGAAGTGGTACCTGTCGGCTCTTTAGAGTTGCCCACTGTAAATTTCTGATTCTAGCAGAGATCTCTGTGTGTGAGTGCATGTGCTTATAAGCTTTGCTTATGTGTGTATGTACTAATTTGAGATCTGTGCTTTCACCCATATGTATATGTATACATATTGATTTGGAATACTTTACAGTAAGTTAGTGTGAATCTTGCCATCTTCGAATCTGTAGTTAAGTTGCTGTTCAATTATTTTGTTCACTCACTTTGTAAACCTCTAAACCAGTTAATGATTAAGTGCTGCTAAAATTCAACCTCTTGATCTACCTTAAAGCATTAATAAATTTCAAATCACTGCTAAATCATAACCATGTCAAATATTTCCATCCATGACAGGGCCTGGCCATAAAGAGTGAGTTATCTGAATGGCAGAAAGAGCAAACGGAAACTGTCACTGTCAGTACAGTGAGCTGGTCCCACAGCTGACTTGTCACCTTCTGTCATCCTTCCGGAAGACTTTATCCAACTTGGTAGGAGACTGTGACCCTTGTGTGAAAAAAGCAGGCTGCCGAAAAGGCAGGTAAACAGCTGACTAAAGATCTCGATGCTCCCATTATCACGTGGGCTACTGGGTACAGCCTCCTTGTAATGGAGAAGGGGAGGAAAAACTTTATCTGAGACCCTAAAGTTAACATTTAAATTGATAAAAGCAAGTTGGACTGGACCCTCAGTACTAAGTATCACACCTAAGACAATCACCGGGTCAGTGACTAGTCTCATCTAACAGAATGCTGCTTTAGAAATATTGGAGGATCAAATGACAGATTTGAGGATCTGCTACTCCAGCTAAACCTTCATATCCGTCCGGTGAAAACTTTTGGGGTGTTTATCAGAAAGGGAATGGCAGAAGGGGGTGAGAGGGAGGTGAACTCTTTAAAATATAATTTATTTTCTGGCTACCTTCCTTTCATAAGAGAGAAAAAAAAAAAAAAAAAAAAAAAAAAGAGTTCAGCTTAAATTACAGGCATGCAGACAAGCTCTCCCAGCCCCAGAAATTCATCCTACATGTTGATTAATAGTCAAACTATTAGAGCTTTAGCATGAAAAATGGGCTAGGCTTCAACTGAAGATTGCCTGTAGCTAATGATGCAGTGGAATGAACATTTTCATTCCAGCTAAACCATTCCTGTTCCTGTAAAAATAAAGAAATCCAATCTTGGTTTATGAAAAAGACTCAAAGAACTGAGCATACTTACTGGCTTAAAATAATGCCATGCATTTTAACAAATCTATATATGCAGGATATGTTACCTGTGAAGTCAAACATACATATCATTACATACATGTACACACAGACTATAAATATCTGAAGTAAGGTCAGGGAGCGGAAGAGAAGTTGGTGACCATAACCTAGAATTTCACACGTACAAGCACATTACAGTTACTAGATTTTAACATAGCTCCTGTCTTGGGCTAAAAAACTTAAAATGTAGTAACAAAAACACCACAAGGAAGTGCAGTGGGCTGTATAGCAGCTGCCTGGAAAGGCTGCCTGACACAGGCAGGACTTGCCTGGAGATCTCCCTGTGGTTCAGCCCCTGGCGCCATCAGTTGGGCTTGAAATCAAAAGCAGTGGAAGGAGGTAATTAAAAGTGACTCTGCACCACTCTGCTGGCAAAAGATGACTCTACTGCAGCCACCAAAAGAGGGTGGGAAAGGATTCAGGGGTATGTAAGAGAAGGCATGTGTCTCTCCAGCTTTAGTCATTTCCATTATGGAAACACAGTACTTCATAGCTTTTAACCTTTATGCCGCTGAAGTCAAATATCAACTTTTTGTTTTAATTTCAGCACATAAAATGCAAACTCCAGTTTGGCTAACGTCAACTGCACATTCTCCCTAAGCCACAAGTAAGGTGCAAAGTTGAAAAAGCACCACATGGCAGAAAGCTGAAAAGTGGAATTACACACAAATAGTGATTGCCACCAGTACTTCTGCTGGCTAGACCACTGATTTTCAAGACTATGGAACTCGGAGAGGGTGTGGGGGAAGGCCACGAGGTTCAAACCATCCTGTTGGCTGCAGGAACAACCATTAAAAGAAATTAAGAGAAAAGTCAGACCCCAGAAGGAGCAGAAGACACTGTGTTCCAACTCTAACCAGCTGAAGGAAAGTTTATATAAAAACAATCACTTGGTTAGTGACTCATAAGGAAAGAATCCCTAAGCTTTCTTCAGGGAAACCCCAGTAAATAACATGTCTAAAAACACATGAAGATGGTGTTTGTTCCGTTACGATACTTGGTCCACATGATAAAACCTTTGGCAGAAGAACAACCTACTGAGCACAGTTCTCTTTGGGAAACCCAAAAACCAGTAAGAACCGCCGTGTCTCCTTGCAAAGTCTGCCTCATATCCTAGCTCTTGTATGACATGTCTAATGCAAACTGGGAAGAAATGTGAAAAGAATGCTTTTTGTTACAGCATTGGAGAGTGCTTCTCTGTTGACTACATGCAGTCGTACTCTCAAGATACATAAATGCCTGGATTTCAATACATTCTGCATCTTTTATAACTAAATGTTATGGATTCAAATATCCTGCTGTACTACGCCCAAAGAAACTGAATGAAAACCTCGCTGCAAGCACAGCCTCTCTGGAATATGTTATCAGACACACAGCAGGCTGTGCAAGAAATAGTACTCTATCCAAAGAAGGGATGGATTTAACTTGCAATGTATAACTTCTCTGGCTATGCCGGGGTTTTTTTCTTTCATTTTCTTTCTTTTTCTATTTTTTTCTTTTTTTTTAAATTAGCACAACATTTTGGAAGCATGTTGTGTGTTTTTAAGCATATCTTCCAGCAAAGAGACTTTAAACTCAGTAAAGTAAGTTCATAAAAATAAGAGCAATTACAGTGGTTTCCAAACAAATTACCAGACCTGAACACCGTGACGCCTGAACTTGGACTGACTAAAAAACTCTACTGTTGGAGATTCCAGGTAGGAATATTAACAAAAGCATTCTGTGTCAAGCAGAGCTTACATTCTGTAGCAAAGCCGCTTAGTTTTTGCAGATGTCCAGGAGGACAGAGTGGAAACTTGGTAGCAACTTCTTAGTAATTTTACCTTACTCTCTAATGAGTTTTTAGCTTGTTAAGTGTGAATGTGGACATTTTAATTTGCACTGGAAACCTCCCCTGCCCAAAGTTACTACTTTTCATACCAAACATAACGTGTTTTAGTTTATGCAGCTCCCCGTATTTTCAGCTGCTGTAGATCCATAGCAGACTCCAGAAATTTTCCAGGATATAGCCAGAAACTTGTCAAGAAAAAAATTGAAGGTTGGAAGCATTGAAAAATCATTCCCAAGGGATTGTGGAGTTACCATAGTAAAGCAGTGTTTTTAGCAAAATGCTCAGCAACAAAAGAGGTAGCATCACGGATATTTGAACTGTAATTTTCCATTGTCAGTTGGGGGTTGAATTTGGAAGGAACAGGGTATTTGTGACAATCTTTCAGGTATTTGTGACTATCTGTAAACTCTGGTAGTTTAATGCTCTTCTATGTATGATGAAATATATTTTCTAAAAACCTACAAAAGAGCACCCTGAAGGCCACCAATACTGAAGAAGCAAGAGCTTCACACAGAAAAAATGCAGCTGCAAGTAAGATATAAGTAACTGCTTTAAAACAGGAGCATCTTTTAGGTCAAGTTAACCATTACAGTATCCAAAATGGAAGATTTGACTAGAAAAAGCACAGACAGAAATGACTTTTCCTGAAAACCCAGCAACGCACAAAAGAGGAACAGGTCATGCTGAGAAGTGATGCATCGTGTTATCTTTCATTGAATGGAAACATTCCTGATCCTTACGAGAGAAAAGATGTGTATTTAAGTACTCCAGTGTAAACCTGAGATCCCTTGCTTCACCATCATGTTGCCCACAGACAATTACCTAGGAACCTGGCACTCACACAGCTGAGCTTCTACTTCCAGGGACCCACCTTCTATGACAGGAGAGTGAAGTAGTCTACAATAAAGAGGATTCAGACTTGGAAGGAATAATCACAGATTATTCTAGACACGTATCCCTAGAAATAAATGCAATTCCCTAGTGGGATCCCATCAGAAAAGATCTGAATTTTCATGGGAAAATGTTGATACTTGTATATACTAAAGGAAATCCATTCAGCATACCTGAGCAAAGACACCAGGGTTCTTTGAAACACAGACACATATACACACTTACTCTCTCTTGGGTAAAATCATTTGAAACAAAATGATGGAGAACTTCATATGCATGCTTACATCTAGGCTAGTTCACAATGATTACTGATTTGAAATCACTTGAACCGAACGACTGACCCACTGCAGCAAATTTCCAATCATACTTTAATCTGAGATGTTTCCACCAGGTAAGGACAGACACTCGAATGAACTAGTGTCAAATTTTAGAGATGAAGAGAATCTGGTAAATAGCAGAACAGGAGGATTAATCCCCACTTGTTCTTAAAAGCCAGGCAGAAAGAAATCACTGCATACTCAAAAGATGTTGGTAGTGAGGTATTTTTAAAGAACGAAAGATGGAGACATCTTGCCAAACCTGCTCCAAAGCACTCGTAATACTGCCTTCTCAGGCTTGAAGAGACAAATCCTTTGAAAGAAATCATGCTCCCTCTTTACAGAATTCATTAGTAACAAAATAATCCTAAATCCCACGTCCTCTGCTAGTTAGACCAGTGACAAACAGGTAGTTTGGCTCAAGATCCTCTGTTTCCAGAGGCACTCAATGGCTAGTGACAAACCTTTAACCAAAACCACAGACAGGACACTGTTTCGTAACTATCCATTGGTTCTCTGATGTCATTCTTTGACTGCAAGGAACCATGTTTTTACTCTAAGTTTGTAAAATGGGATCCTGGTCCTCAACTGCAGCTTCTAGACAAATAGTATCTATTCACAATATTAAAAACAGCTGCTGGAAAGGCATCATGCTGTGGCTTACAAAAGAAACTGTACAAATAAGATGGAACTAAATAAAAGAAATACGACATGGGGCAGGAATCACAGCCCCAATCAGACAATGCCAGGACTGGTTCTAGGAAAGGAGAACTTTATTTTAGCAGAACACTAATCAGACTACAGAAAGCACAGAAAAAAGCAACACTCGCCTAAAAACATACAACGCTAAGGACAACACACCCACTCACAACGGGTGAAATTCTAACTCTCTGGAAATTGATGCCATTGACTTCACCATGCCCATCTCCCAGCCTTTCCATGACCTAGATTGGTTGTAATTAAACCATTTCTGAGCATATGCATTCACTCAACAGGTTAAGAGGTATTTCCTGCAGAGCAGTACATAACAAAGAACACAGACAGAGAGTTCATGTTTTCAAACTATTGAAGACAAGTGAAGGACGAGCTTCCCAAAGCAAAAGCCTTGATTTTCACCACAGCAAGGGCAACACAGATGGTGTTAAGGACTGCAGACAATGCTGTATTTTGTTCTCACTGTTAGCCCTAGCTTTAACATTTTAATCGGCAGTGAGCCCTTAACCAGAAGCCATTGCTCTAGTAGAAGTCCTACAAATGAGGGTAAGAATTTACCTTTGCATAGGAAAATGGTTACTTGTACATACATACAGAGACATACATTGGCCCACATATAAATATACCAACTCTGGTTTGTGTATAGTCCCACAGCTCCAGACACCAACACATTTGAGGCTGCCTGCCAGTGTCATTGTTCACAGAGTCAGACCATTACCTACACAGAAGCCCTCAGCTGAGGAACAGCAAGGAACTATGCCCATAGAGCTCCTTGGTCCACAGAACTGGTATGAAAGCTCCACATCTGTTGAGCATTTGCAGCCACATCTCTTGGGTCACAGGTGATGTGAAAGAGAGATTGAGCTCTTTGAGGATGCCTGACTGTATGCAGTTGCAAAAGTGGATAAAAGGGCAGCCTCTGCTATTTTGTTCACTGCCCTCACAGCAGAAGTAAGGACAATCTAGCACGCACAGCGCTTCTAAGAATTTCCTATCTGAATCAGCCAGATAACCTTTAATAACTATAATTTAGAATTATGGTACAGCAGTTGTTGTCAGCCTGTGGTCCTAAGCAACTACAGACTACTTCTATACAGTGTCTGCAGAACGCAGCTAGGGACTACTGACCTGTGACTGGAAAGACTTCTAGTTGCTACATGGGGGTTTCCTGCTTCCACTGGAAAATATCTAGGTCTGCAAATCAAGCAGAGTTTTAAACCACCCAACTACAACTGAACACCAAATTACATTGCATAAGACTATTTTTTCTCATGGGCTTTATCTTCCCTGCTCTGGGGTCATTCATTTAGTTGATTTCTCTAAATGCCCTTAGGTATATGCTGCCCAGTATAGAAACCCCAGCTGTTGAACAGGTCAAGAGAATACTGTGCAACAAATATGACGGAAAAGTTTGACTATCTGCTATTTAAATGGTCTAATATGGGCCTGACACAAGCTGTCACGCCCATATTAGACAATTTAAACAGCAGATAGTCAAACAGCTCGTGGTTAACTTTGTATTTACCCACCATGGGACTTATACCTACCCAAATAATTTCACATATGTTATTTGAACTTAGTGGTATATTCAATAAGATATAATTCTCTCTTTGAATTACAAATAATTTGATTATAAAAGGGGAAAAGCACAGGTTGGGTTTAAAAGAGAAAGACTGTGAAGGAAACAGAGTAAGACCACTTGTTTCTCAACTGCAAGAACAAGGGTTTTAGGAACAAGAGTATGAAAGTCAGCAAAGAATTGCACAGATCAAACACCACCAAATGTCCACAGCCAGCTTCTTCTGGTGAGAAATCCCAATTCTCCAAAATCAACGCAGTCAATATATCAAACATCACAGAATACAACAAACAGAACAGGGAAGACATCAGTCAATCAAAGGCCACAATGGAGCTGGGAAACAGGTGGGACAGGAGCTAAGGAGTGACCACAGAACAGAACACATGACATCATGAAAGGAAAGTTACATGAGTGGAGAATGCAGTTCCAGAATGGAGGATTTTACAAACAGAACATGTGACTTGAGTCTGACTTACAATATGGAGAGTAAGTATAAACCTATCTCCACAAAAAAGGTAGGTAGCAGAGGTTAAAGAAATCCAGGATGAACAATGCATCAAACTAGACATTGCATGTCTTAGGTTTTGTCCAAAATGGAGTCAGGGAAAACAGCATTCAGTTTCTCCTGATCATCTTGTTTTCCCTTGTAAATGAGAAAAAAAGTAGTATCTGGCTGTTCACCAGCTGCCCTCCACCCTCATGTCCAATGACTACATTTCCTGTTACACTGTAAATGCTATGGAAGGGTGAGCCTGGTGACATTTTTGGCAGAAAAAAAAATCTTTAAAATTTTTATTTACTGCCAATTATTACTCAGGAGTAGGTTTTTGTGCAATTACTGACTTGGAAGACAAGGAAGATATTTTAGGACTGTCCCAAAATCTTGTGATACCTGTGATCCCCCTCATGGGTGACCCCATACTGTTGCACTAAAGGGGCAATCAGACCTTCCTGACTGCAGCTATTCTGAGACCTGGAGACACAGGGACTCCGGCAGCCAGTATCAGCTTGGAGTTCAAAGGACCTTTGTGGTAGAAGTTGGTGCAACACAGTCCAGAAGCACCTTCCTCTCTGTGCTCATTGACCAGAGCTGGAAAAGCATCCTTAGAGGCTGGCCACCTTCACTGCTTTCTCCAGGGCTGGGAAAGCATCCTAAGAGGTTGGCCACCTTTATTGCTTTCCCCAGGGCAAATCACACTATATGTCTAGCACAGGGCTGACAATCATGCCCCATTATCTCAAACTTCACAACCAGAGAGTTTTCACCTTTCTGTAAACCTCCAATGAAATCCTTCATCAGAGTGGAAGTGGTGCAAAAATAAGCTGCACCATAAAGAATGAAGAATTTAAAAATATTTTCAATATGCAGATTCTTTGCCAAAAGCACAGTAAAGAGCCCACCATGAATACATTACAGAAATGTTTGCTCATTTCTAAATTTCCTGGAGTTTGCTTAATGTCAGCAGTCCCATTTAACAGCAGAAATGTAAAACCCTGTGACAGCTATTGAACCCCCGACCCCTGATAGGCAGTTACCAGCTTCACAGGGACTGGTTTTGAAATCATTCAGTCCGTTAGCCTGCATCTTGTTACAGTCAGTGCATCTGATGCAATACTATGAATCTCTTTTTCCCTGTACATTTTTAACTCTCTCGTGCCAGCAATTATTTTATTCTTACAAGAATATAAACCAGAGCTGCTCTGTTTCTCGGGGAATAAGGTTGCATCTAGTTTTTGTTAGAATTAATAAATATTTAGGAGAACAAGACGATAGTTTTTATCTGAAACACGTTTTCATATCCTTGAAACAGTGAGGCAGCAAGAAAGGGACTGAAAAACAGCCTGCCATTTCCTTTCCTCCCTGTATTTTGGACTGCTTTTGACCCAGCATGTGTGCGCATGCACACTCACTCACTTGGTCTGCTTCTTTACACCGTGACTTCATTGTAAAATTCAATTCATCTGTTCAAAGCAAAGACTGAAACACTGTCTATAAAATTATGGCATTTTTCCACTCAAAAAAAAATTTAACACTTCTTCTTTTAAAAGTTATTTTTAAACCTAGTTGGCCTGCAGCCAATTTTAGTCATAACTGAAGTGGATTCTTCTTTTCCTAGAATTCAATGCCTTCCTTTTCTAAAATATATTAGTTTAAAAAAGAAAAAAAAAAGGAAGTAAACCCAGTAAAATGCACAGTTTACACTTCTGTCTACAACATTTTACCCTCTGACATACCAGTACGGTTTGCTTTTCAACTTACTACTATGCAACAAACCCAAATGAGTCTTTATTTTTTCTAGTTTACGAACTTAACTCAAACTCGGACTTTAGCAATCCCAGAGCAGAACCACTTACTTTCAGTTTGAGTCTGGCTGAGGCACTCGTAGAGCATCACCACAGCCAGTAACTGGCTGAGTCAAAGTTTATGTCTGGTAGGTAATTGAAGACCCTTCAGAAACACGGCTGAATTTGAAAAAGAGCATCAGAGCCTTATTACAATACAAAGATACACACAGCTTCTGGCACTATATCTGCATTTACATGTCAATAGCCAAGCATGAAATAGCTGAACTGAGAGCACTGTTGTCATATATGTAGGCAGAATGAGTATCCTGACTTCACTACGTTCCCATTTTCCAGGACTGTCTCAAGAGACAGTAGGACATCTGCTCTTCTTAACGGAGTAGCTGATCTGGATTCTGGGTTGAGTAAGACTACTCCCCCACCCCCCAGAAAAAAAAAAAAAAGACAGACTTGAATCTAAGCAATTAATATGTCACCAAGAAGTATTTTAAGGAATAACATGCAAACTGACCTGGCAGGGAGAGTACCTTCCTTCTCCTTTCAAAGGGAATTCTGTTTTTCTTGAGAGAAAATTCAAACTAAATTACACTAACTGGCTTTATATTCAGTAAATGTTCACATGAGCAGTGTTATCCACACTGTGACAACTCTGTTAACTGAAATGCAAATATGTTATTTATATACTTAGTTATACATGGTTTGTAAAGGGTATCAGCAAGCACAGTAATGCAAAATAATTAGAAGATAAGAACTTTGTAGGCCCTTTATCCACAAAAAGAAATTTAATTGGATTTGTTATTTCCAAGTTGAATTTTCTCAAGTCTGATCTCGGCATTAAAGTGTTTGATTCTTCAAATTAAGCAGAAATGATTGACTAACTCAGGGCTTAGGGATGACAAAGGAAAGGTGAATTCCTTTTATTAAAAAGTGTCGTTTTGGGGTTTTTTTTTTGTTGTTGTTGTTTTACACCTCAAGTGCCTAGGGATTTGGAATCAAAATTTCATAAGGCCACAGCATCTATCTAATTTTTTAACCTAACAATGCTAGAAGCATAATGAAAATGGACTTCATGAGAATATCATAGGTTTTCCTGTTGCTGTTTTCAAACAGCAAGCTCTGGAGGCCTGTTTTGGGGGGATTTTTTTGTTTGTTTTTTAAATGAGGCTGATGAAGATGCGCAGCTCCTGTGTCTTCAGCACCTGGACTGAAGCTACAAGGCTCTGCACAACTCTGTGCAATGCTCCGCTCTTCCTGCCTCTGCGCATGGCTGCTGAGTGGAGTTCAGTTTTAATATTAGTAAGATGGAGCTTGCCAACATGTGCTTGTTGAATGAGGTAGGTCTCCATTACCTCACTCTACAGGACCCTTTTACAGATTTTATCCAACAAAGCTTTTGAAGATATATTTATCTTTAACCATGTGAGAAATCTCACATTAATGATTGTGCAACAATAAGTAAAAATAAAAATTATTAGTAGTCCGCTGACGACTATAAACCCTCTCCATTTCCCTTCCCCCACTTTTTCTTAGGAACTCATTACTCCAATGTTTATTTTTACTTTTGTAAATCTAAGAGTGCAAAGCTAAAGGCAGAGGTATAAAAGCAGCCACAATCTGAATAGGTGGGTGGGTACAGGATCTTTACATATGTACATATGACATGATCCACAGTATGAATGCCACACAAGTCAGCACTCATAGGAGTGTTATAGCTCTGCTAGCTACCCAGTAAATCTGCACCAGGACAGTAAGGAAGGATTATGCAGCTTAGCAGCATAAAGTTGCATAAGAAGCTTTGAGAAACCATCATCATTTTCAAACGTTCCTCTCTTCCTCTAACCCCTTCTCAAAAACTGTGTCACCTCTCAGGTTTACCCATTTCATTTTCCATGCTGCAAGGTGCAGAAATCTCAAGATGTTTCTAGGGTTTGAGTCCCTGCAGGCAGCTGCAGGTTAATTCTATCTGTCTAATTGGGACAGTGTAACCTCCAGAATCCAGCATTAATGACCTGTGTGAAAGTGAAGGGGGGGACATAGATGAGGATACAAGAACCCTTACAACTAACAGGTTCCAAGAGAAAGATCAGGATGGTTTGCTGGAGATTTCTTTTGGAGTTACCTTCTGGCTGACAGCCCAGACCAGAAGGAGATAATTTCTGAACCTACAGCAAGAATTGCCCTTTGCTCAGAGTGAAGGGAGAGCTGACAGCTCCACCAATCCTCATATCTCCTAGGTTTCTCCTATACTTGCTTACGGGTACCCTGCCTTACGCTAGCAACTAACTCTATGTCGGATGCTACTGGTCCTGACCTCCCTGGGGTGCCCCATAGCTCATGTCTCTGGAGAACAGAGCGGGTCCGTCCAACTCCTGACCTCCAGACTTTCTTTCTGCCAGCCCCAAGAGCTCTTTAGTGCCCCATTTCCCTTGACAGAGCATCTACAGTCTAACCTCTCTCCTCTGGATGTCAGACCAGCATCCACTGCAGCAGCAAAGCCTTAAGTCAGCATATCGTAAAGAAACATTATAAACATCACCTTGATATTTTAGTGTACACAGTTAACATTTACATTTCACACCATCTCCTATGTAAAGTCTCCCTCTCCATGCCATCAATACACCACTCCTCTTAACCCCTCCCCACCCAACACTAAGAGCCCCTTTCCTCAGGCAGGCGAACAAAACAGAAAATTTTTGGTGTTTCTAAGGCCAGCTACCATGGAGACAGAAGTCATCAGAAACTGATTAAAAATACAAAATTTAAAAGCAGACAAAATTCCCCAACCTTCAGAACATTTAAAACCAACCCAGGTCTTTCCCAAATACCCCAGAAATACTTTAAGCTCACAATGAGATAGGGCTAGTTTCAACACTTGCTATGAAGCATCTTTTGATGCTCCAGATACATCTTCCTGAGAGTTAATATACCAAAACAGGAGGCCGGGGGGGGCACAAAAGCTGTGTAACTTCTTTCCGTGGTATGACAAACTCTCTCTGCATCATATTCCAAAGTGTGAGATGTGCAATTTCCATTCTTAAGCTCAGTAAAAATGGCATTATAAAGTACTAACCCTGGGAACTGCTTATTAGTTTATCAGATCAACATCAGCAAAACCGTCTTTTTATGTGCTGCTTAGTTTCAAAAAAACCTACCATGCATATTTCAGTTCTCCCTCTCCACACCCCACACCCTTCTGCTGCTGTCCAGCTGGAACACATCAAGGGTCTAGAAGCCAAGTCAAATGTTGACCCCACCCTCCTCCATCCATTTTAAGGCACCTTCAAAGCCAGTACACTGATCTAGTTCAGCTTAGCCAACAACGCCAGCAAATCTGTTATTTAAGACTTTAGTGCTGGGTTTTTATAACTGCCTGTTAATACAAGCTTTGATGTATGGTCAAAAAATCCAGCTGTAATGAGTTTCATCAGACTGTAGTAACCTTTCCTCAGAAGGTCTTTATTACTATACCTTCATAATCTTTGGTCCCAATACTGTTTTATAGTATCATTCTTACTGAACCGCCTTAAAAAACAACACTCAGCAACACTTAACACACCTCCTTCCCCAAAATTAAAACAAAGAGCTGTTAATAGTCTTCTAGAAGACACTTTTGCACCCACATTTGTAATAGGAATTTTCTGTTAAGAGTATGCAGGCAATAGTCGTGTGAAACAAAAGAGAAACCAATTTTCCTGACAAAACCCTTAAGAAAGGATATGAAAGGATTTTGTAAAAGGACAAAGAACTTACTTTGTTGTTCCCCTTTCCAGGATGCAGCAAGGAGGAAAGAGGGGGAAAAAAAAATTAGATACATTTATTTCACATGCATTCGGTCTAACTCGTACAGTTCTCGAAACAGCTCAAACCAAATGAGGAACTGACTTAAAGCACATTCACCAAATCCTTTAGTTAGACAGTTTCCAGGGGAGCATAGGACATTTGCAAAGCATTTAAAACGTTCACTGAAGTTGTAAATTCATGCTGTTTTTTCAAAATTTCCTCTCTAGTCAAACATTCTGATTCCACTTTTGCTTCCTCCAGTGTAAAGCAGGAGCAGCTCCAGAGAAGTTGGTGGACGCTAACACAAGGGAGAAGAAAATGAGGCCTGAAATGATCTAGGGATGGGACTGAAGCCAGAGGGATTTTCGTGCGTTGGTAATACTGAACTTCCAGTACGTAAAGCAACCCACTAAACATGTCTGCTTACCCTTGCATGACAACCACTCCCTACAACGTGCCAATGAATGGAAAGTTTCACGATCCAATGCTTTTTAAAAAGCAAATATTGAACTTTTAGATTAGCAATAAAAATAAGGAGGAGATGGCATTAGGGGAGAGGGGAAGAGGAATGGATTGGGCTAGCAAGGTAAAGCGTGCAGAGCAAGTTACGACAAACATCTGTGATATTATTTTTTTTTAATTGTGAGTTTTGCCATGAGCTGGCATGAACAGTGTCTATTATACAGTGGGAAGTCAGCCAAAATAAACAGCAGCCTACAGTTGAGAAATACAGTCTGGAAAGGTTAGTCACAAAGTTGTAGTCATTTTTTAAAAAAGGAGGGTTTTGGATGCATCAGCCCAGAAACCCAGCAGTAAAGTCAGCTGGTAAATGGATATCCCGTTTCAAAGTGAATTGGCCACAGTGTGATTTATATCAAGCAAGCTGACTTGCATATGGGTTGGAAAAATAAAAACACTGATTCATTGCTATCCGGGTGGCTGTCAAAGCCCATGTCCTGACAAAAGCAAATCTTCTGGGGGAAGGAGGTGACTTGGCAAACTGCAAAAGAATTTGGGGGCTTATAGAGCAACATTGAGGGGTGATTAAAGATAGTTAACAAGATAGTGAATATATGAACGTGAGTGTGCATCCCCAGGTGCAGGAAGCCAGGAAAGGCGGGCAAAATGAACCAAAATGGAGGAATGGGGTGATATCTGGACTTTAATTTTTAATATATTAATGAGATTCATTTAGGCAAAAAGAAAAATTAAAAATCAACAACCTTGGACTTAGCTTATAGGATTAAATTAGTAACAAAGACTTCATATTAGTGGCAGTAAGCACTGAGCCCCATTACCACTGTAATCACACAATTTTAAGTAGCACTACTAAAAAAACAACAGAAAAATTAATATTCTTAGTTGAGAGATTTGCCCCTGGTGAGAATTCAGAACAAATCTCTCTAATTCAGTGACAAATTCCTACTTTTCCTGCCACTGCAGAAGCAACCCAGCTAGGGGCAACTGCATTGGGTTTTACATCAGCGTCCTCGTACACGAGCAGCAGAACTGCTAATGAAAGCACACAGCTTAGCTTTCAAATTGCAGGCTGCGCACGCTGCTCTGGCAGTTACAGAAAGCAGGCCAGCTTCACCACTGCAGTCCTCCAGGATTACAGCACTATTAATCTATTTTTCATTTCTAAGCAGCAATTTTTCTACTTCTAGTGCCAAAGCCTTGGATACTCAAAGTTACCAGCTGTGCCTTGCACATGAAAAAGAGTGAGAAGGTCAGTCCGGGAAGGGGCTAGGGTACCTCTTTGCCTTTTTAACTCCAGGATTGCAAAGCTGTGGGGAAGCACTGAAGTAAACGCAAGTTGCTGCCATTTCCTGCCAGTCTCTCTTACATAAAAACACAGTCTCTAAAATCTTTGAAGGAGAATAAAAGACTGGGGTGGGTGTCTCTAAAACTATTTTATATTGTCAGAGGAAGGTGTGAAACTGAGGAGTATGCACAGGATTTTAATGAAATGCTGCTAATTTTTCTTTAAGGTCCACTGGAGCTTCTAAGGTACTCTGGGTTTTGGAGCTTTTGCTTTGCAAAATTCTGAACTTGAACAGCAGACTTGCGGTCTACATTTGGACCTCTAGTCCTGTAGGAACAAAGTGCTTTACATGACTAGAGTAGCATCAAGCATCTTTCCTGAACAGCTTAATAGACTACTGGGTGAATTTCAAACTATAAGGGTTTGGAACAATACTATTCACTCTTTTTGTAGTGTAAAGATAATTCCAGCTCAAAGAAGAACTGAATTTTGACTCCCTTCTATTTCTGTCTTTCAAGGAAGTCTCTCATCTTGTATCCAAGACTTCTTTGACTTTAAACAAAAACAAGAATTCTTTATAAACATATTTTGAATACAAAATCTTTTTAGGGGGAAGGGAGAGACAGGAAGAGAGAAGTTTAGAAATCCAATTAGTCTGTCTTGTTTAAAGACAAAGTAACAGATATATGAATATGATAAACACGTCACAGAATACAAGATTAAACCAGAGGTAACAACAGGCTTTTTTGACATCATTATTAAAACCTGAGCAAGAAAAAAAACCCAACCCAATACAATATTTTGTTCCCAGTAATTAATTAGGTAACCTCTCATAAATGATCCTTGTAAAATGACTTCTGATGGTCCTAAGTAGGAATTGATCTACTGGGACAGACAACATACTGAAAAGTCACCAAAATTATTTTTTTTTTTTTTAAAGGGAAAGTCTCAGATACCTGGTAGGTCTCCTGCTAAATTCATATTTAAACTATTCCTAAAAAAATCATCATCATTATCATCATCACTGTTTATTCCTGTAATAATTGGAGAATCCAACAGTTCAAGGATTCCCTGATTTATCTTTTGATGGTAGCCTTGAAACCTGGTATGAAGAGAGGAAGTTGAGGGTTGTTTGCATAAATAGCAGCCAGAGAAGATGCAGACAGAATTATACTGGAAGCCATGGAGGTTTCACAAGTATAAGGGAAATATGAGGAAGAGAAAGATGAAGAGATGGAAGAAAGCACAAGATCCTAGACTCAAGGGACCCAGCCTTCCCATGGAAAACAAGCAGGAAGAAAAACAAATTCCATCAAAATCAAAGCATCATTTCTCAGAACACACCTTCTGCTGAAGGAATCTAGCAGACTGGCAGACTTACTGAAGAAAGGTGAACTATGCATTAGAGTAACTTTCAAAAGCTCAAATGACAGGTATTTTTGCTAGTCAGCCTTCTCTCTGGCTACATCTCCTCAAACCTTCATTCGATATTAAAAATCAAAACAACAAAGTCCAAAAAATATGAAATACTAGTTGCGCATATTGCATCTCCCAACTTTCTGTCTTTTCTGTCAAATTAATAGGGGCTTTTTTACTGCATCCTGTTCAATTTGCTTCACATGATGATTAGCTGAGTAAAACTGCCCTTGGAAAGGTTTAGCACGTGTTTCATACACAAAAAACATGCAGTGAATCAGTAAAATAAATATACATGATTGCCTGGAATGCTTCTGTCAGTTCTGTAATACAGAGCTTGAGGGAATAAACTCTTCAAAGCATATCTTTACCTTAGAAGACATTAATAGAAAAAAGGAAGCTCAGGAAACCCCAAATTGCTCAACACTTTTACTACACAGAATCAGCAAATAACATTTTAGAAGGTTTTGTTCATTTGTTTGGGGTTTTTTAATATTGAGGTTTGACGCACAAATTGATCTTAAAATATTTCATTAGAAATATTCCAAAATTACCACAGAAGACTACAATGAAAAGGCTACCATTTCTTGAGGTATCTGCAGACATTGTGTTTTTCCAGATGACACAATCATCTTTTTCTGACTCAAACAGAGCAGCTACTGGAAAACTAGTGAGCTGTTTGACTTACTGAGGATTTATCAGGATAGACACCGGCTCGTAGAAGAGATGCCTTCCAGCTATCCACCTCCTCTTGGGAGTCACAGGCTAGCTCAAGGAAACGGTAATCCTTGTAAACATTCCTAGAACAAAGAGCACCACATTGTAAAACTAGCATTTTACTACTCTGAATCATGCATACAGCATTTTAAATTAAAAATCCTTTGGGATCAGAAATTACTTGGTAATTGTTTTGGACAATAGAGTTTATGGGACAGGTGCTTGTTTAATAATAATTACACGGAGTACTTAAAAATATCTTAGAATGCTACAGCACAGCTCTGGAAATAATAATCATCTGAAAGCACCGTGAAACTACTTAAAATCAATTTTCCAGCTTTTGCCAAAATTGAGCACTTTTAGGAAAAAAAGTCTGTTGTGATGCAGAGGACAGACACTCAGAGGACATGCCAACAAAACTGCATGTCTCGTGACTGACTGCCGCTGTAACCAATAAATATAAAAATAATTAACAATGCAATTTTTTCCCATGTGAAGTCCTTTCAATGCATTATATACCCTTTTTAGCTTTTAGACATCATCGGTGAAAGGAGAAAGAAAACAATGATAATCAGATATTTTAAACAAACAAAACAAACCTCTGATGTCTGCCGTCACAATAAGAAAATTGGGAGACATTTAAATAACACTTCTTGCAGGTAATTAATATAATTAGATAAATATAGGAAATCACTTAATGGAAGAAAAGAGAAAGGAGGAAAAATACGTATGTAGGAAGGTGGTACTTGTAAATTCTCCAATAAACAGAACAGATTTTCCCCTCACGGTTTAGCCATTAGTTTCTGAATTCAAATTCTATATACAGACCAGATTGCTGTAAATTTGTCAGCCAACAGTCTTTTTAGGAAAGGCTACAAGCTTAGCTGACAAAGGTTAGGAAACCACATTTTGCTAGATCTTAACAGTTGCACAGGAACCAATCTTCCATCACAAGACTGTTTTCTTCCCTTAGCAAGCTATGGAGAAGGGATAATAGGTCGTGGAGGGAAGGGGCGGTGAAAATTACTTAACTTTCAAAGGCGGCAATGACAATGGGTTCTTTGGTTTCATTATGCAACTACAGAGGTTATTTCTACCCCATATTTTTAGAAAATCAATTTGAATATAGAACCAGGAAATAAAGCTATTATTATCACTGCCTGGACAAATTTCTTTAGCATTCAGGGACTGATGGGATTTCACTGTCACACTGCCCAAATACAACTGACTTGCAATTCCTACTTGCAGAAGCACTCCCTTACCAACAATGTCACCAGACAGCTCCTAGCCCTGCTTTTTAGGGCAGTCTCAGGAAACAGATGGGTAGAAAAATTGTAATTGAACACCTGAGCGTGAAGAAGCCATGACACCTAATCATTAAATTATCAGCCATGAAACCACAGTACGGCAACCAGAGTATACCCACCTCTGAATAAAGAGAAATCAGTTATTTTTAGCAAATTTATGGATGGCATTCAGTACTGCAAAGAATAAAGGACATATTCAGACTTCCTTACGTTGGTGACATAATTCTCACCAATTTCAATAGCAACATCTGAGCAGCTAGGCAGGCATGTTCAGCACCGGGCTTGCACTACTCCTTGCAAGCATCCAGATCAGAGATGCCACCGAACAGTGCTTCAGTGTCACGCAGGGCAGCTCACCTGTGTTTCCTTCCCAGAGAAACCAGCCCACAACGGGACAAAGAGACACTAAAAGGTCAGGTCCCACAGTTTAGGCAAAGCCACTGATAGTATGAACAACTGAAGGCTCTATATTTTTTTTTTTTTACTGATTAGAAATGTAAAATTAAACCCTTTTCTTCCCTGACTCCAAATGTACTAATCTGCCTCAAGGCAAATAATAGCCTGGATGACCTCCTCAGATGCCATTATCTTGAAATGATGACAAAACACTTGAATTTTATTCAATTTGCAATATTGTGGAACTCCAAGTCAACATTTACTGAACAAAACAAAGAACTCAATAAAAATATTAAGAGAAGCAAAATGAAATCGCCAGAGATAAAATGCTTTAATTTATTGTTAGGAGAAACTTTTACTGAGATAAGTTTTTTGGCTAAGTCAACTAAGCAGCTATAACTTTGAAGGAATAGGAAGCTGAAATTGTAAAACGCTACTCTCAGAAAAGACGACTAAAAATAACAATAGAGCAAATAAAGGCTGTAAAACATAGTGATAGGGAAGTTCCAAAAATACTTATCTGCAAGAGCAAAACAACATGACACCAGCTTGTGAAAACATTTTTTCAGGATTGACATGTTATATATTAAACTTTTTGGCATTTTGTGACTCGCCACAGCAAGCGTAGCTGTACAAGAAGGGATTTTAGCCAACCGCTTTGAACAGATGGGAGCTGGTAGTCCTGCATTCCTTTCTCCATATCAAGACTTTTCCTAGGTTTAGGGACACCTTATCACCAAGCGAATGATGTCTCCAGCTCTCCAAGGCCCCTCTCGCTGTAGTATCTGAGGGCTCCACCATTTTGGTGTAGCTAGTCTTACCCCCCCCTGCACCACAACAGAACACAGGTTTCAGCATCACAGCATAAATGAAGAACTGAAGGACATAGACATTGAGCCAGAACTCATAGGAAGCTTGCAGTAGGGTAGGTAAATGGATGCTTGCCTCCCAAATCAGCTTCCTTGCTACTAGACTTCCTTTGCCTTTCTTTCTTCCAGAAAGGCTGACAGGCACAGGAACTTTTCAGAGGAAAAAAAGCCAAAGTATCTTCTGAAAAGAGTGTGTCCTTTTTCTGTTACTAGTGGAATCTTACAAAAACACATTAACATGTTTTATTCATTAGGAATCCACTGGCGTCTCATGGAAAGCTGTAAAAATGTTCTTGAAAACAATTCAGATTTTCTGTTTTGTTCTCTCTTCCACTTTTTCAAATTGCTGAAGATATCAGCACAGAAACAGTTACTACTCAATCCTCACCTACTTACTCCATATGGAATACAGTGAGGTCATATTTTGTCATCTCCATAGCAGCTATATGGGATGTTATACATCAAAGAGAATGATATAATACAGGATATCAAGAAATAAAAAAGACGAACTCTCAACAATACAAATCTTGTTGATATTCAGGCATCTTTAAATCTATGGGACTGTAGAAACAAAACAGATACAATAAGTGGGAACATATCTAGAAGTACAATCTGTGTGCAACATTTCCCTTGAACATTTAACATTTTTTAAATGTGAACACATAAACGGGGAAGCTACATGCAAAGCTATATGCGTATACCGTAGCTACCTATGCTGCTCCCTCCTGTAAAGCTCATCATTGTAACTTAATATCGTGCGTAGTACATAAAAATATATCCATAGCCACTAGTACATGAAAATATATCCATAGCGGCACTACTGGAAATTAATAAAATACTACTTTTTTCCAGAGCGAAAAATACAAGAGATTACTATTTGTTATCTGCAGGTTTTATTATACTCTAAATAAATAAACAAACCTCAAGAACGGCACTCCAGAAAAACCACAACGTGATTGCTTATGGAGATGAACAGACAATTGGACTAAAAGCATCATTCCAGTTCTGGAATTCCACACTCTGGACATGTCTTCTCTACACCAGGCCTATTATTTGAAAGTCCAGCAAACACTCAGCTGAAACTTCACTTACTCAACTTTTTCACTTTACTATTACCTTTGTTTCCAGCATACTGGATTCCTTTCCCCCATATATTTCAAGGCCCAATGTGAACATTCTGATGCAGAAATGACCTTTAGATTGTCTGTAGGTATTTTCTTTAACCTCTCCCATCACAGAAGAATCCTAACATGAAAATGCAGGAATGGAGTTATTTGAAAGTGCACAAGAGGAAACCGAGAAGTGCCAGATAAGTGTGAAGACTGAGCCCAGCTGTGAGTTACTGAGATTCCTGTCCCACTAGTCCTGAAGCCTGGGCTGTCAACATTGCATAGGGAAGGTTCACTGGCCTACAAAACAATTGAACTATACAATCCAGGACCAAGAGGTGAATAACACACAACTGAAAATCACAAAGAACTTTCTAGTTGCCTGCTACAGCAGAGGCAATACCAGTAGGTTGTTTTCTACAGACATCGAAACTGCTTGCTATCTGAGCAGATTCAGCTGCTAGGCCTCAAGATGTACAGTATCTCTCACAATTTCCTAATACTAAGGTTGAACATTTATTTCCCACAAACCTGGAAAGATGTTAAGGGCAACCATTGTAGACAAATTACAAAACCAGTTGATATACATGCATATATATTAATGCATCTCCACATATTAACTGTATAACTGCATAAACAGCTTTTAGATTGAGTTGGATCTGGAACATTTCAGTAGACAAAGATGTACTGTATGTGCATGTAATTTTTATTCACAGAGAGAAAATACAAACCAAGATTAAATGAAGATGCATTTATTCTTGCCAATATGGGATGAGACAGAACAGCAATTACAGAGCAAGAATATTAGTGAAATTTTTAGAATTGTGCCTATAAGCCACTTTAATATTCCAAAGAACACAAAAACACATTTAAGTTAAGCAGTCACACTGAAACAAGCGAAGTTACTCACAGACTGAAGATAAAGGAATATTTTGTTGTACAGGGATTTCAAACAACCGTGTTTATCTCAAATGATTTTTTTGGTAAACATCTGGTCTTTTTATGAAGATGCAAGCAGAATTAAAATGAACATTAAAAAAATCTAGAACCAAATGCAAATTGGCCCAATTTTATTTCATCAAAACCACAAAAGATTCCATTCTTAGATATTTCTTATTTGATTGAAATCATACAGAATATGAGTTTCATAAATAGTCACCTAAGACAGAAAAGGGAGAAAATAACAGGATCCAGATACTCCAAATATGCATGCACAATCAAGAAAGATAATCTTGGATGAAACTCCACTGTATGTTCTCTACTTATTCAGCCTGCAACTCCACTGTATACACTCTCCTCATTCAACCTTAGTCTTAGTCTACAATTTTAGACACCTGTAATTCCACAATGGCTGGTTTGAATGGACTATTTTCATACAAGAAAGCTCACCTAGAAGCTCTGCAAATCATATATTTTAAAGAAACAAAACTGACCATCTGCTCTGAGTTAACAGCAATGACTAACATTTTCTATCAAGGCATGCCATTTCAGATCAGTCCAATGTGAATGTTAATTAAAATTAACTACATATGTCTCTGAAGATTTTTTTCTTAATATCCAGAAAAGCTAAAGAGTCAATGTTGGGGACAATATCATGAAATAATAGCACTTAAGGATTTTATCACCTAACTTATGGAAGTGGTCTCCCAGAAGTATAGGGATCTTTTCAAGTTCGCACACACAAATACACAAACACACACACGATTTTAAGGTCAAAACAAAGAGAAGATATGCTGATCAGTATACAGCCAAGCCTGGATAACGAAGTATCTAGAGTTCTATATGTAATCCAGAACAGAAATGCAGCCAAAATTAACATCACACAGGCCAAAATTGGCAGTGGTAACAGTAACTGGCACTATAACATTCCATAACTCCCTGAAGAAGAAGGTTTGATCATTTTCATGATCCTTCCCTTTCAGAAGCCTGTTTTGGAACCTGCCTTGGGGCCACACAGATGCAAAAGCTGCTCACAGCTGTCAGAGCCTCATCATGCACTGAGGAACCACGTCTGCTGCTCCAGTCCTGTGCTTCTCTGGATGGGGTAGTGGGACTCAGACCTTGCTGGGTCACAGTGAGCAAGTAAGGTTAAGCTGTCCTGCAGGCTGAGTCAAGTTTACCAGCCATGACTTAGCCCATGCTTACAACACCCGCGTATCTGGTAGGTGTCACTAACATTTCAGATCCCACACAATCACTCCAGGAATTTTCTTGAAGTACAGTGTAATTATTATGTTTAAGGTATGGGTTTGGCACTGCTGTTTCCTTTCCCTGAGAACCCCTTTTTGGTCTGTAATACCAATTTTAAACCTCAATACTTGCACCACCTATCCACCATACTATGTTTATTTATCATACAAAGAAATCTTGTCAATAATGATAAAAAGGAAAATTCCAGAAAAAACAACAGGGTTTTTTTTTCTTTTTTTTTTTTTAAATGGAATGGACTTGAGGGATAAAGGCTAGTTATTTTTTGGGGTTGTATATTTTTCCTATTCTTAAATATTGTACTCATTAGCATCTTAGAAGTTTGTTTACAAACGTTAGCAGCTTTATTCTGGATTAAATTTGTGGGGTTTTTTAATTAAATAGATTCTCATTCTTCCATTTCTAACAGAGAGGGCTCTGAATAGCATACAGTCCAGTTCTTCCTGGGGCTCAGCTTTCTGAGTAATTCAAAAACAGTAACTAAACATACATCCCATCTTAGGCTTTCTCCTTTAACCTGGCTTCCATCCAACACCTCCTCTGACCCGGTCTCCTTTCACTAGTTCCCTTTATTTTGGCTCTTGCCCAATTTCCCTTATATATGGATACCAGTTAACCAGTTGCTGTCCATAAGAAGAAATTCAGTACTTAAAGCTTTAGCGCATTTGGAGTCCCAGAGAAGACTTGTGCTCCATCCCCTTCTAGAGCAACACTCAGACAACAACACGCACCCAAAATAAATACTGTCATACCTTTCACTTAGTAGACATAGCATACTTTCCTGGGTCCTACTAGACAACACAGTTTCTTGTGCAATATGATTCCTGACAGTCAGAGTGTACTCAAGAGTCAGTAGCTAAAATTTACCATCTGGCAGTTCTATTTCCAGTCCTATTGTGTGCCCTCAAAACTTGCTTTTGATCGTTCTCCTCTTGACCTTCATCTGTTTCTCAGATTAAAGATCTGCTTCTACAATGAGCCTGCCCCAGACAGTCAGCTCTCATGCAGGGATGGTAGGTTCTGTCACACTGCTTCATGATTACTGAGGAGCATTTAGCTCTCAGGAACCTATTCTTGTGAAGGCAAACAGAAACGGTTCTGTGAGGTGAGGAAAGCAACACTGTTACTTGGTTTCGTCTGGATCCTGGTTGGGCAGGAAAGTAAAACACAGGGAGACTTGGTGGAATCTTCCTCTGCAAGCAAGGGAGAATTTCACAGGCTGGTTTCTGCATCTTTGGCTCCAAGGAAAGGAATGAGCCTGAAGAGGAACTAAGCTTCCTGCGTAAGAAAGACTACCGATAAGAGACTCTCAACCAGGTAACTCTTCCTCATCGTACAGTTGCTACTCCCAGTATTGGTAGGAAAGGCCTGAAAACTGACCAACTCAACTAACGCTTCAGCCTACTACCATTTTATAACCCCCAAAATCTTTCTTAGTAGAATCTCTTCTCCCACAAAAGAGAAAGAGTTCATCTCTCCAGACTCAGAGAAGAGGTGGAAAGTTAGCTTTTCCTCTGCTTCTAGCAGAGGAAGAGAGCTTTTACTCATCATTCCTCCTTTACTTAAAAGAGAAGTAGTATTTAGATGGAGTTGTAATACAGCAATACAATTTATTGACCAATACATCAGGAAAAAAGTGCAACTACTCTACTGCAAAGGCAAAGGACTACTTTAGAACAACACAGAATCTAGTAAAATAGTGCTCTGTGGATACTGTACTCAACTGGGCAAGATCATGAGAAATACTGACTGCTTGCCTTTCTTAATTAGGGAGAGATGGGACCGTTGCATAGATCCTAAAGGGAGGCACATTTAAGACTACAGTTCTTGTCCCAGACTACAGTACTTAGCTAAAAGAAAAAGCACCGATCAGCAAATAATTTTTGCAGGAAATACATGGGGAATAGGCAAAGTGTTTGCAATGAAATCCTAGAAGGAAAGTAAACTCTGTGGCATGGGCAAAATTTGTTTTGTTTGTCCTTGAACTCTGCACAAGGGTCTTACACATTCATCAATGAGGACATCACAGGTTAATCTACTGTATGTAAGCTCAGGCGCTGACAAAATCCTCTCTCCTTCATTCTTAGCTCTGCTTAAGAAAGTCAATCGGCAGCTGCATCTATACAACTTCACGTTATGTTCTACAGCAGTACTGCAAATATTAGTTTTTTCCTACAGTATAATTATTTTCAAATACTTTTAATATATTTGATCTCTTTTCCAGTCTAAAAGACTTGGCAGTAGTTTACTATAGAGGAGAAATAGATGGTCAACACAAAATAGCCCTCATTTTCTTGACAGCTTTAGGTTTAGACACATACTGCTTGACCCTACAGCTGAACTTCAGTTGCTTAAAGGCAGACTCATGTAGATGGACACGGACAAAAATGATCCAGGAGTCAAAGGGCACTCACTCTAATATACTTTGCTTTAATATCCAGTGCTGCTAAGTAAACTAGAGGAGTCCATCTCCAAAGGTCTTCCACAGTATCTATAAATTAAGTAGATGGGCACACTCAAAAACTTTAACCAAATTACTTTGCTGAAAAATAAAATTCACCTCCCCGTTCTTTAAGCAATGCTATATCTATTTCACACCAAGATTTTTCCTTTTTTTTTTTGCAAATTTAATTAGAAAGTAACAGGAAAATAATTTAATAATTTCACAACGCAGCCTTTTCATAGACATGCAATTATGTTCATTTCATGAGAATTTATCTTCACTGTGAAATCAATCGTCACAGTCTCCATTTACTATACATTACCAAGTCACATTTGATTTCTGTCAGAGAACTGTTGACTTCTGCAGTAAATCAAAATGACAGATACTGTTAGTTTCCTTCTGCATCTATCCCCAAGCCTCAGCTAACTCAAGATGGTTTTTCCTTCTATGCAGTGAAATGAGCATTTTCCTGGTAACTATATTTCAGAACTGGAAAGGTTTTCATAAATGGAAAAAATGCAGTGCATAATCCAGGAAACTATTGAAATGTACAGTATCAGAAACATATGGCTGTAGCAAATACCTATGCAGTGAAGGGCTGGGAATGAAAAAGAGAACAGGCTTATTAAAATTCTTCTCCTAAAGGGGTTTCGCTTGAAAATTAAAATACTTTAATTGAACATTAAAAAAATTTGCACAGTCAATGAAAAAAAAAACACTGCAGATTATGGGAAAAAAAAAAGAGATACAGAATAATCTCCATGCTATCAGGGAAGCTGGAACAGATGATTTTGCCTTTGTTCTTTAATGATCTGCATCTTAAATAGCAAAATGGTTCCATAACCAGAACCCTCAGTGGGCAAACTCAAAACCAGAAAGCTGATTTCTTTCTCAATTGCTAGGGCTTTTTTTAATTTAAAAAAAAAAAAAAAAAAATTACAACCCAGCCAGAAACTAAGTTAATTTTCACATGAATTTTGAAAAGCAAGCCATATTCACACATACATTCAGAAATCAACGCATTAGCATAAAGTAAAACAAGAAGACTCCTTATTTCAACAGTTCTTTACCAATTCCCTGTTTCAGTTTCCCTAAGGATCTGGGACAGGGAACACAGTCCCAATTTGAGGGCCAGATCACTTTACTCAAGCCCCAGTATCCCTGCTTCTGCTGACACAATCAATGAATTTAGGAGACAGTGGAAAGTGGTACTAAACTTGTCTGACCAATTTGCGCCAACAGGCAGATTTTTTTTTTAAATAATCAAAAATCAGCTGTTTTACAGTAAGAGGAATTGGCATCCCAATTAGAATTCAATAAATATTTCTTCAAGAACAAGTTCTGTCTCCTTTTAAGCTGGAAGACTGTCTTCATAAACAGCCTCTCCCAAGGCAAAGTTATTTTGTCTTCTTATCACTGTGCTGTCATGTCCTAACATGCCCATATAGATATAAGGATGTTTTTAGGGCAGGTTGCAGATGCTGGAGGGCCTACTCACAGCCCAAATGGGCAGGGTTATTACAGACATGGCAAACATTTTAGACATCTGATTTTGAAATCCTTACCGTCCAATGTGTGTGATTCAGCAAAAAGGTGAATGTACAGCTATACAACACCCAAATAAATCCCAAACTTGCCAATGGAAATTCATGCTTCTCTTGGATTTTCACAGAAGTTCAGTGATTAATATTTAATATGATCAAAATACTCAAAGCTATTAGCCAAAACAAAGGAGAAACAATGAGCTAAAATTAATAGATTTTTCATGGAAGGAACTTAATATGTACAGCTGTTATCAAGCCACCAGGAAAAAGTTATCTTTCTTTACTGATATACGTTCAATTTTGGGATGATTCACACACATCTAGAGCAAAATAATCAGAATTACATTAATTTCCAGCATCTGAAGATCATTTATGTTTTCAAAACATGAGAAGTTTTTCAAAGCTTTTTTCTGTGCTCCAGAAATGCAAGTGGTCAAGTGTTTGAAATCTTATTCCCAGCAAGTATGTGTGTGACATACTTTCAAAGGGCATCTCCTGGCAGACAATGTCCACATGTAGGCTAGCTGAGATGTCAGCAGATGTAGGCAAAGCCTTCATGGGGTAGTTCAGAGTGAGACTCACATTGCATCCTCATGTTTCTGGGGCCAGCAGAAACTTGACAGCCCAGAAATCCTGTGCTTTGCTTTTGCTTTGCAGGAGGGAGGGGCATTCCTTGCTTCTGAAAGGACTATTTCTGGCCAGTTCAGGAGTAACAACAGCTGGGTTTGCAGGGAGCCACATCCAGCCCTCATCATCTTGAGCAACATCTGAATGTATTGCCAAGCTTTGGCGATGTAAAGGGGGAGCGGGTGTGAAGGGACTTAGCAGAAGAGAAGAGGAAAACAATCTATCTATCTATGCTACCACTACAATTAATTTTACTTCTTTTCCTGAAAAAGAACTTACAGAAATTGCACTTTATCTGCTGAAATGCAATTCCACTCAGACTGCTCCAAATACAACTCTCCTCTTCAGTAAAAACAATAACAATAAAAATTTACAGATCACTTGTATGCCTTTAAGTGTTGTCACGTTTTCTTAGCTTATCCGTGCACAGTAATTTGAATTTACTATACATCAAGAGTAGACCTCCATAGAGTACCCGCATGACTTAAATCCGAGGATGGAGTCTGAAAGGAAAAGTATGAGGCAAACACTACAAAGCAAAGATCCTAATTAATTTGGGAGGCAGAGGAATCTCCTTTGTTCTCCATTCAGCAGTATTTAAACCCAAACAAACAATAGAATGACTCCCAAGATCAGAGACAGGCAAGATTTTCCACTGGAGAAAGTGAAAAGCTATGACGCTTTTGTGATTTACACCAGTTGAATCTGGTCACAAGGTACAGAAGTCATGAATGTTTTGGTAAGCCTAAGTGATTTCCAAACAAAACAAAAATAGGATCAGGAGATGATTATTTAGCCATACAGAAGAACTAGATGACTAATCATGGAGCTGTTTCACCCCATGAGTGGCTAGGAGGATACTAACCTTTCATCCCATGGTTACAGCAAAGAAGCAGATAAATCAAAGACATCAAGATCTTTGTTCACTCAACATAGTGGAAATACCAGAACTGTGCTCCCAGTTATTAAAATGCTCAGCTAGATGCAGTTTTATAGAAGCATCTGTAGAAAAGCACATTTTCTTACCTCTGCTCCGTGTTAAACAATGCAAAGATATGTTTGCTAGACATGAAGCTCTTTTCAACATCTCGCACTTTCAAGTTGTCCAAAGGAAGCATATACTTCTTCTCTTTTTCCTAGAAGAAAACATATTAAAACAACACTATGTGAGAAGTCTCAAAGAAGCCTGATCTCCGCAAGCTCTGTTTAGTTGGTAATGCCTTCAGTACATTTATTATCATAAGAGAATATCCAAAATTGAAATGTCTGCTTATCTTTCCTCAGATGAAATGAAACCTCAATTATAGGTCTGGTTCTTCTGACCCTTTTAAAACATTTCCATACAAAAATTCCATCTCAAACACATAAGCATCTACATTTGTTATTCTTCATTCCTCTGAATTCTAAAAAGAAAATGGTCAGACATAACTAAAATAAAAGTATCTAATATACACAGAACTCTTCTACCATGTCTGAGTAGCAACTGGAGTAACCCGTGACATAAAATTAATCTCTATCTAGAATTACTATTATTAATTATTTAGGGGTGTCATTTGATGATCCAAGGGATAAATTTTCATTCCTCCCGTTGAAAATACAAAAATCATACAAATCTATCAAAATCATACCATCATCAAGGTTTTATATATACCATACACAAACAAAATCAGACTCTAATCTAAACAGCTTGTTCTCCAAACAGCAGGAATTATGTATTCACTCATGCTGTAGCCAACTCCTTTTGCATTTTCATCACAACTCTCATTTACAGCACATTCGCATTTACAGCATGATCACCATAATTTCATCTTTTCTAGGTTTCTTGCTTCCTGTCACTCCAAATTAAGGACTAGTAACACTCTCAAGCTACTTTATGACGTCAGAACAAAAAGCCCTAAGATTATTAGCTGTTCCCATCATGTTAAACTTCCTTGAAGTCCCTTGTATTGATGGATAAACAAGGGCAAAACTCTCCATTTTGTTCTGCAAATACACCTGATACTAAGTAGAAGTGATCCAAAGACAAGAGGGACAACATTTGCATCCTCATACCCCCATTCTGGTTTTGCACATCACATTAAAATTGCTGACAAGGGTGCTAACACAGTACAGAGTTTAACAGCTTTTAACGGCCACTAAGGTTACTGTTAAGGCTGGTGCCATTACCATGGCAGCAATGGAGTGGGGAGAGGATTTATGCCCTGGAATTTGTGCAGAGGATACCAAACAGAGTTATCATGAATTTGGCTACCCAGTGACTCTGTGGAAGTTCAATAAAACCCCAAAGTTGGAAAGCTTAGGATTCCTTCACAGTCCCTTATCTGCCAAAACAAATCAAGACTGACGAGTCTCTGTCTAGCCATCATCAGAACTAGCTGTAAAGTCTAGCACCCACTGCACTTGCTGGAGAATTGTGAACTGGGACATTGCTCGGGTAAGAAATATGCATGTGATATAGTTTATTGTATACCATAAAACAGGGAAAAAGGGGCAAACCAAACTAGGACTTATTTTTCTTAATACATATTTCCCAGAAGAAATACATGGAAGTAACTTCTCACTGCACAGAACTGGAAGAAGTCCTAGACAGACTTGAGATGTGTGTACTGTGAGGGCAAACACAATTCAACTTGGCTAAGCTTCAGCAGATTGCAAAACTAAACTGGATGAGAATGTACCTAAGAATGAAACTATAAAAATACAGTGATGTGTCCAACAATGGCTCACTTTCCTAGACAGCTTCATAACAGATCTCAGTAGAGGAAAAAGCATATTTCAAGGGCCCTTCTGGAAAAGCATGCTTTCTACTGTCTTGTTTTGTTGAATACAAAAGTTATCAAATCCACGGTGGGAGTATTAAATAAAAAGTATGTGACGGATTTTCAAACTGCCTCTAGCTTAGCCATCCTAGAAATTATTACCCACAAAAGATCATACGAATGTATACTCTTCACTCTCTTGTCTAACAACAATTCTGATGAAGGAGTATAGTTCTGTGCTAGTCTGTAGCTATTTATCACAGTTTATATCTATATTCTGCTTCCAGGGAATATATAGTCTCTGAACCTTTGGGGCTCTCCCTGAAGGGAAAATATGGTGTCATCCATTCAGTATTACCACTGAGATAAATAAAAATAAGCAAAGTAAATTCATAATTTACCGGTAAAAAAAAGAAAATAAATAATAGTAAATGAAACTAAGTAAAGTAAGTATAGATCAGATATTTATGTATAAAAATTAGACGTACACTGCCCTCTAATATTGATTTTTATTGATATGATCTGTTTTGATATTATAAACTTATGTCCTAGACAGTTCTGGTAGTATTTAAAAGGTAACACTGTGTTAGCTTTGCTGCCATGACAAAGTGACACACTCTTGATAAAAATCCTAGCATATAAATTCAGGAGAACATGTATTAAACTTTGTATCAAAAGCAAATAATTTTTTTTCAGTTGAAAGCTGGACTGCATGGTAATGTAAGTTACTTTGTTTTCTATTTCAAACATCTAGGACAGGTTATATAAAAAAATCTTTTTGGCCGAAATATCAATGTTATTTATTCCATCACAACTAAGAAAAAAACTAGATTATCTTAATTTTTATTCTTTAAAACTTATCTTTCACTGTTAAAGAATATTGTTGTAATGATTTACTATTCAATTACCAGAAAAGTAAGAAGTTTCTGATGAAGTGTTTGTTCAGACAGACACTATTTACTGACAAACCAAGCAACCACGGATGAGTAAAAATAGAAACTGATGAAAAAACTATACCAAGAATCTGATTGTCTAAACAAAAATTCCACAAGCTGGAAAGTTTTATAAATGTTTGATGCCAAACTGTGAGAAAGTGTTTCTTCTGTAGCCACCAGGAAAAAGGAAATGCCTACTGACGGCTAAGAAGTGGTTGGTATTTATTTACATGGCCTCCTACCCACACGCTGAGACAGAGCAGTTTCCAAGAAAGGGAAATCATAGGGTGCCTGTGCTTGAAGCAAACACAGACATCGTGCCACATATGGGAGATCAGACCTAAATACTACTTAAGTCCAGGAGAAAGGTATTACTGCAACATCAAAATGTGGCAGCAAAACCAATAGCAAGTTTGGTTGGGGTTTTTTTTCCCCCAAATAAAGAGGAAAAAAATATATATAAATGGAGCACGAGCTAATTCACCAGCAGATGAGTCCAACAGTATTTCAGCCTTAGATCAATTAATATTATGTTATGGTGTTACTGTTCACTCAACTCCTGCTTAGACTTTGGCTGACCCGGCTCATGCTAAGTAAGGCCCACTGTGTGCTGGGAGCAGCACCAGTAGGTCCAAGGAGAGCAGCACCTGGGCAGGACAGGTGGCCAGGAAGAGCGGAAGGGCCGCTATCCGGCCATTACCACCTGCAGATTGCTGTCTCTGGCAGCCATTATCTGTTGTCTGGCAGTCTCGTCAGAATCTGCTAACTTAGGGAAATGGTGAAGACCAAACCTCCAAGCTGGAAGGTATAAAACATCATCTTACCCAAAAAAGCTTTTGAAGCAGATCCAACAGCAGCCAGACTGCTGAGGCTTTCGTGCTGCCTGGTGTGATACAGGGGACACCCACACCGCGAGGGAGGAGGACGGATGGGCACTCCTACCCTCGGCTAGGTACCTCGTTCATTTCTTTTGCTCATAGGTGCACGATATTAAGGGCTACAGGTTGTAAGTTATGAAACCTTATGACTTGAAAGGTGACTAAGTGAATTAACGTGATAGGCTAGTGTGGGCAAAAGGGGATTGAGCCCCTGTTTGTCATTCTTAATGAACTCGAAATAAAGAGTATGTTGTCACAGAGTATGTTGTCCTGTAAATTTGAGAGATCCGAACAGACCTTGACATATGGCTGGGCTAAAAAAGCTCTAGCCAGGACTATCTGGGCATGTTTCCCACCCTGAGAGGCTGACAGCCTAAGAAACAGGGAATGTATGAAGCCTGGGAGGAATGGGGCTAGGCACACTTCTACGAGTGACGACATGCACATAACTGTGGGTCCAGTTTGTCCCCCTCAGCATTTGTTCTTTTTTATTTATAGATTTTTATTTTTATAATGGGGCAGAGAACTTAAGCGTGACATGAGGGGAAAAACCAGCACGTGCTGATCTCATGTAGAGACTTTGCCTCTCTTTTTCCTATACACAGTAGAGGAGAAGGAGGAAAAAGTGGGAGGTAGCACGGCCCATTCCTGTGACATGAAAAAAAAGAAAATCCCCATAGTGCACCTTAGAAAAACAAACCAACCTGCTAGCATGGGGAGTCCTTCCCACCCTGGAGATGATGTTTCGCCACTCCTGGGCATAAGTAGCACTCACATCCTTAATGGACTAGTTCTGTTCTCTGACAGGCGAGTAAGCTGCCAGGAACTGACAGCACGATGTAAATATGCCATATTACAACTGCCCCTTCCTTCTGCAGTGTTTAAATGTACTAAAAATAAATACTGCTGAAGTCTAAAATGGCACAAGGGATGCAAAAAATACAACAGCATCTCCCCTTCCCCCAGCAAGGTCTCAGCCAGCAGTGCCAAGCTAATGAACTTCATTTTCAGCCAGGGGCAGGAATCATTCTCTGCTTTTGCAACTTTGCAGCATCCGTCAGAACAGCAGCAGAAGCAGCCTTGGTCACAATGTTAGCTAATTAGATTATAAGGGGAACAGAATTCCTTTGCTTCGAAGAAAAGAGATTGTTAAATTACTTCATCTTTCCAGTTATCAAAGGTGATTCTCATTTTTATTTGTCACTTCAAGATGGCTACTGCACAACAGCAGCAGGCAGGACAAACTCTACTCCTCATTTCGTATCCCGAGAAATAGAAGCAAAATTCAGGCAGGAAAATTTAAATATATGATGCTCAGACACTGAAAGGCAGGTCTGAGCCTGAACATTGACCTAATCGCACTTTCAGTTACATCATGGGGAATTGAGCCGGTTTGCTCACCACTTTGTAATGCTTTTTAGAACACCAGTTTCCAACTGGGGCTTCATGACACCAACCAAACCCTGCCTATGCTGACTGTGAGGACCACAAGTCCAAAGAAATCAAGCTCCCAACTGGAAATGTTAGCCACAATGGAAAAGTCGGAACAAAGGCTGGTTTACAGCAGGAGTCATTCTGTGCATCCTTTGTACTGAAAGTACAACTTTCAAAAGTAATTACTGGGCACTGGCAGCAAATATAGGTATCCATGAAACACCTCTGCCATTCGTATCACACATTAACAAGTATTAGGCATTAATGAGACAAAATAGCAAACTACTTTAAAATCATAAACTGAAGAAGGACAGCTTTGAATTAAAGCTTGAGAACAGCAGATAATAAGGTTGACATTTCTGCCTCTGAACCGGATTTCCAGATCTGCACTCTACTACTCTATTTGTTTCCATGTCAGTAACTCAGGCCTAAATACTAACCTGACTCACAGGCACCGTACTAGAGCTTTTTTGGTTTTTTTGGTAGCAGCTAGTGATGCCACTGCATGATGAAGGTAACCTGCAATCAGGGTGCTAAAATGTGTAGGTGGAACACCAAAGCTGAGCAGCTATATGGCAAAGCACTTAAGCAGCAGAGGCAGAAAATAGTATCAAAATGAAGATGCTCTACAGTACTATACTCTTTTAGATGGCTGGATCTCTACCCCCATTTTACAGACACGAATAAACACAAGAAGCAGTGGCTTGTGAACCTGCTGAGCTAGAGTGATCTATATTAAAGAGAGAAGAAGAAAAAATAGGAAGTGTAAGAAAAAGTTGGTGGTGGGCTGAAATGATGCCTGTTTACTCCTGAAAAGGAAAGGCGCAGACTTGTTTACACCTAGGAGCTGCCCTCACTGTCAGTGCAGAATAGCCTACTCTGCGGCATCCGATGAAAATGCAAACTATTAAGATGCCTCATAGCAACTTTTATAGTATCTAAATCAACATCCAAGAGTTAACCATATTCTAACTTTAAATATACCCAAGAGAATTTTACTGTGTTTCTATTTCAGTTTATTTTTCTCTCTCAGTTTAGAAAGCTGCACAGCATCTTCACAATGGTCTCTGCTTTACCACACTTGGCTTTAATGCATACTTTGAAAAATGAAGCATGAGATACTTTCATATTACTGCAAACTTTTGAAGAAAAACAAGGCAAGTTATTTTATTACAGACAACTTAGCAATGTGGGATTCAGGCCTGAACATGCTCCTGGGTACAGCTGTAGAAAACATAATTCTAAACTGCCTATAAAATGAAGAAGGAGCTGCTTTAACAGAAAAACAATGCATACATAAACATTCTAACATTTTTATGAAAAGCATAGCAAAAGAATACTTAATAAGTTGCAGATGACAAGAACATATTTCTTCAACCTATACACCTCTCCCTCCAGTCTTCTACCATCAACTCCTACATGGTTTTAGCTGTTGATAATAAAGGATTGAAGCCAAGCACTTTTCCAAGTTTCTTTTCTTTGACCACTGAAACCAGATTCAAACCACCATAGATTCTGATTCTTCAATAAAACCAGCCACACGAGCATGAAGAAGCACTCTCATATGTACAAATGATTCCCTACGTGCTCAAGTGAAAGTTTTCGGACAAAAACTTTAGGCAGAAAATGAAAAATAGTTTGACTATCTCACTCTCTGGGGCTCCTCCACAGGCAGGTGGATTGCACCTCCATGATGCACTACCATTCCCCTTCCTGCTCCGCTCTCACCATGTGCCAGGAGAACTCTGTAGCTGCGCTACACCTTAATGGGTGCACATTACCTAGACAGCAATTTTAGTATGTGTATCTATATTGACAAGAATAATCCAGTGTGACAGGGAATTGTCACATACAGGAGTATATATGTCACTAAATATTGACAATGACACAGAAGAACCATTATGCAATGTAGAAGAAACAATTCTAGAGAATAGAATGTGAGCTCCAAATTGAAAATCTCAATACAAAAATGTGACAACAGCTCAGAGTGACAAGTCAGACTGTTAGAAGAAAGGAGCACGTGGCACGGAGCACAAATACCAAATCTTATATTCCCTCAGCGTTAAAAGATTTTACCCTCCGCAATAGCAGAAGATAATGAGCTCCTTATACAATTCAAAGCTGAAAATGCCAAACGTGAAACTGCAGCTGAAAAAGGAAGATCTGATGATAGAATCAACCTATTTCATGTTTGAGCTACTAACTTTTTAAATTTTGCATGTGTAATATCTGTTCTAGGCAATTACAATCACTCCTGGCACTTCCGATTTTAAGGCAATCTTTCCTAAAATTTTTTTTACACATCTACTTGTTTTTCCTAACCTTTTGGTACCTTTTCTCACAACATATTATTAAAAAAAATTCAGAGGTGTGTAATATCTCTCATGTTTCTTCTGAATTCAGCTATAGGATTAAACCTGATGCTAATGTTAAATCAGTCCTTGGTCTTGTCATTCATTTTACAATGTGCTATTCATTTCCCACAGTGTTTTTCCTCTCATAAGAGCTGGTATTATATTTGTTTCTGCACTTTTCTTCTGCCCAGACTTCTTCAGGAATAGAGCCACAAGATTTCACAACTCCATATTTTAAATACTTCATCCTTTCAAGAAATGGTCACTGGTGTCTTTCTTGAATTTACTATCCTGCTACATTTCAAACTTCACAGAAGAATGCCAATATAGGATCTCCCTACATCATTATTTTGCATCACAGCTGACCAGCTTTAATTGAGGGTTTACAGGGAGCTGAAGCTGCAGCTTGCATTCATGCAGCACGCACCAGAGTAGAACCTCACTGCCCACCTGCTCAGAGCTGGGCAGCACTGAATCACTTCTTCTTCTTGCCTGGAAGGGAGGATGGGCACAGCACACAACAACAAGCAACCAGAATCCTTGAGGAATGCTGTGCTGAGCAACAAAGCTGGTGCTTAAGGGGGAGCTAACAAACCTGCTGCACCAAGCTAACTCCACATGGCTTCTGCCTGTACAGCAGTCCCCACGTTATGGTACCCAGATTAACAACTTTCCCATTGTCCATCTCTCATTTCCCTCAATAATGAGCAGTGGCTGAGCAGGCATCCCATTGTATTAGTGCAGACCCTGAATGGCTGGATTAAAAAAAATAATAATGAAAAAAATCCAGTTATTTCACTGGTACTCCCTGTGCCTTTACATAATCAGTGCATCAAACAGAAGTGTAATAGTTTCTGGAATACAGAACAAATTCAACATGGTTTAAGGTCGCCCCTCTTTAAAAGAGGTGTTTATTTTCTCAGATGGAAGGGCTGATCTTTCACTGTTCTGTGCTGTGAGGATGTGCTGTCAGTAAAAGGATCAATCTGAGAAAGGGCCTGATGAAGAGGAAATCTCTGTTTAGCTCCTATTAGTTAGGATCTTGAAAGGTCATTTTGAATTTGGGAAATCTTGTCTGGGAAGGAAGCCAGCAATTCCTCTGAACTGAAGTGGTGCTGGCATTTAAAATTGAGAGAAAGCCCCGACTGATGAACCAGTTGACAGTCTGGAAAAATTCTGCTGGATGTGTCTAGTGGTTGCTCTCAAGGTAGAGGGGGAAAAAAAAAGTATCCTTTGACCTTTTTATCCCTTGTAATAAAGCCTGCTTATGACAGCTTGTTTTTCTCTACTGGCACTCAAGTTTTTATTTTTCATTCTTCACCTTCTGCAGATCGTCCAACAATCACATTGGTTTGTAGGAGCGATAGTGCAGGATGAAGGGCTTTGGTGCGGCATGTCTGTGCTGGCAGAGGGACAACGATACACCAGTTCCTGGGAGATTCAACTTTTCAGTTAGGTACAGCCTTCCACTCAATACATTTTACAATTTTTCTTATTACAAATGTATGCGCCTGTATAAAAATACTTTTATGTATATGTACACACACACACACTTTTTGGTGGTGAGATTTTTTTTCTTTAAAGGAAAAACATAATTCCTGAAACCTATTCTCTTTGAATAGAGGTGAAGCTCAGATTTCAGTCTTGAAAAGGTGATGGTCTGGGTGGACAAACCTCTCCAGTTCTAATCACCGCTTGCATTAAAGAAGATTAAATTAAGATTGAAAAAAACCAATAAGATTAACTGTATTTTCAGCTTTCTGGACTCCCTTAACTTGCACATAAAAAGAGAGCCTCTCATTTATAAGCCTCCTGCAATTCCTTGCCAGGTACATGAAGAAGATACAACACACTTGTTTTCTGCTGGAAAGGCATTTCTTAGAACTCTTCTAGCTTTTGAATGCATTTCAGTTTCTATAAAATGAATCCTAGAAAAGCTCAAACTTCTGAAGCCACCAGATACTTTTCTTTGGGTATCAACTGAAGTATCTGGAGAGACACTAGATCCTTTGTGTGTGCGGGGAAAAAAGAGAATCCTTCTTACTAAAATCAAAATGATAAACATGCCATTATATAATTATGTAAAAAACATTAAGCAGGATTTTCCTGAGGCGACACATCTGTCTCTGCAAGACTCCTGAAGATGCAACAAAATACACACACACACACACACACAAATTAGTTCATGGCATTTATGCTGCCCTACTTGCTTGTTATCATTAAAAGCTTTCAGACAGTAATCAATTTCACTGTGGTGGAGATTACTGCAAAATGCATTAAGAAGTTCACGCCTGTGGCAATGGTCACTGAAAATATTTTGGAAAGCATCCCAGAAGTATAAGACTTTTTCCAGACATCCAAGAGAAACTCTGCTATGACAGAGCTCCTGGTGTCAAGGCTTCTCCCCCATCACCCCTCCTTTTTTTTTTTTTTTATAGCAGCATTTTTTGAAAGGTACATTTCAGCTTTTTTTTCTTTCTTTTTTTTTTTATTTTATTTTAAGCAAGCCAAGATACTTGGATCATGGAAAACATTAACTTCTGAGACAACTGTCTGAAGGTATCTCCTTCCTTGCCTTACATAATATGTATAAATATACTCTGGCTTCTTAATTTCATCAAAGAAAAACTGTTGAATTATAACAAAAGAGTGAGAAAACCACCTGCTTACTCTATCATAACAACACTTCTGGGTTTTTTTTTGTAAAAATAAGTAGCCCTGGGAGTGTTCCTATATTAAATAAACAAAGAAAACTGAATACACCATAATCATCAAGCACTATTTCTACTTTATATCAAGAACACTACCTTCAAATGTTAAGTGACATATCCCATCAAATCTTCAGGGGAGTGGGTTTTGAAATGCATCTCAGAATTTGACAAAAGATATCCTAAAATAATTACGGTGACATGCAGGAAAGCCTGCAACCCTCTGCCCTTGGAAATTAATAGCTGTTAGGTTGAAGCCTGCTTAGAAACATTAATCAGGAAGACCGTTTCCATTAAACTGTCCCAGACTGACACACTCCTGGAAGCTCATAGCCACAACCAGCTCTTTCCCCATAACAGCATGTTGGTTTTTCACACGCAAATGCATGTACCATGAAGGACGCTCAACACATAGCTAGCTATTTTGATTGTGCTGCTCAGCTGTTCGCTTGCAGCAGTATACAGAAAACAGAGGTCCTGTTGCAGTATCACCCTAAGGGAAAAGTACATCAAGCTTACAACACACCTTACCAACACACAACTGAAACATAGGGACAAATTCTACTGCCTTGGTCACATGCTCCCTTTAAATGCCACGGCAGATGGTGAACTCTGACAGAGGTCAGCAGGAAGTACCACAGTTTGGGGAAGCTTAGAGCAGCACCTCTGGAAGGGAAGAGACATCTCCAAACAGAAATAACCATGACTGATCACGTGTCATCACTGCCCTTTTGTGCAATGGCAGAAATTGATTAATTTCTTGATAGATCACCTTTGTCAGTTCCATACATACTCACCTTTGTGTCCTTGCTGAATCAGACCAACCGGATAATACCCATACACCAAAGTCTTAGAGTCTGTCAAATACTTGGCACCAAAGGCAGTTTGCCTGCAGACCCAGAGCAGACAATGCTTATGTCCAGTAACAGATCATCCAAACCTATGTTTTACACCCAGGTAGAACAGAGCACCCAGCTAAGAAACAGGCTAGTGAAACACTCTGCAAGCATAAACTTAAAGCAAATTTTCAGTCATGGGGTATTAGTTTCTCTACATTGGAGGCGACAGCTAGATGCTTCTGCTAAGAGACAGATCGTGCACTGCCGCAACGAAGACCTACGAACAAAGCAGGACTGCCAGTGTGCAGTGCGAGAGGCACTGGAGGGAAGTAGAGTGCTGGAGTCAGGAGACAACATCTACAATACTTCTGGCTGCCAGATTAATTTCCACCAAAGCAGCCACAAAGGCTCAGTCAACTAGAGACTCCATCATCATTGCTGTGAGCAATGAGCACAGAAACTGGGCAATGAGAGTATCTCTCTCAAGAGCATCAGCACCTGGGAGAAGGAGGCATTTCCCTGGCTTCTGCATGGTGCACGAGGTCTTCAGTAACTGCCAGATTAAGAATCTTGCAGTTACATTCTTTTGCTATCACAAAATAACATCCTTACTAATAATTTAAAAATATTTGTAATTGTTTTTTTACTTTACTCTGTACCTCTTCCAATCCAAACTAACGTGAAATCTTGTCTTTTCTTGCTATGACATTTTAAAATATGTAATTTCTCCTCTGTATAAAATAACATCATCTTTAAAGAATTCCAGTTCTCCCTTGCCTGGATTCCTGCAATCAAGTATTATTCTGATTCATACCTAACACCCTCTTTTATTCCATGCTGCTTGCTTAGGGAGGAAAATACAAATTGAATATACCATTGTGTAGACTAGAAGTTGTGTTAAGATGACGAACACCTGCATTCACTTAATCATCTCTGTTAAGATACTGTCAGTTGGACTCCCCAAGAACACAATTAGGAAGGAGCTCTTTCCTAAGAAAAAAACCCAACCCTAACCAATGATCAAAGAAGCTGTAAGAAATACCTTCCTTGTGCTCTAAAAATTTGCAATGAGCAGCTTGGATAGCTATTGTTGGTGAAGTGATATTATGAAAATACGTTTTCAAAGAGTCAATAAACAAGATGTCAATTTTTGCTGCAGCAGAACTGTCTATACATGCTTAACCTCAGCTGTTTCAAATAACCTATGAAACATACCTCTTAGAAAGTCTCCAGGAGTTTCAGAACTATAAACAAACAATGACAATGCAAAAGGTAATGACATTATTGCAAACACAGAAAAGACAACAAAAAAGGCATATTGAAATCTGACAGTTGAAACACGCCTGCAAAACCATTGAATTTTTATAGTACGCGGTTGTATTACAGACGAGAAAGATAACACCTCTGCTTCTCTGGAAGAGAGTGAAATATTTATTAGAAAACATAGCACTTCCTCAAGAATAAAGGTCTTCATCATTGCTGACTCAAAACATTGTAGACTATCAACACACTGGCAGGACACTATTATATTTGTAAAGAATCACTCCAAAGTACGTACGCTAATTCTACATAACATTGACATACGGCACTGAATTCCCAGACAGTCAGTCAAAGTTCTGGGCAGGAAACCAAATTCCATGATTTTTTCTTTTTCTTTAAACACTATGTCAAAACACTCCTATTACTCGTTACTTGTGCTTTGAAAGATATACTCCATTACTTCTTAATGTCGTTAGCTTTTACAGATACTCCAACCAACAAGGAACTGCTGCTAGAAAAAAACGTATTACAACTGTTTTCTAACACTGACATATTGAGATTGTTTCAACCTGAAAGAGGCACAGTGACAACAAAAATCCAAGTAAAAAGAAGATAACTAATTTACAAATATAGGTACAAACTTGAATTTCAGCAAGGAATCTGTACCAGTGAAACAAACTATCAAGTACTAAAACCCCCAAGTTTATAATTTTCCACATATAAATTCATTCTAGGACCGATTCCAAAAACTGAATTCATACAACTAAGCCTTACTGGTAGAAAGCATCTCGTTACTAGTCAATGAACTAATTTCACAAACAGTGATTCCTAATACAATCTTGTAGTGTGTTCAAAAGTAATAAAGAATAACACTTTAGACAAACATTTTTTTCCACTCATTTTGTTTTCAAGACACTCAAAGAAACAAAGTAGGGAGGACAGATTATTACAAAGTTGTCCATGCAACAACATTAAAAAAATACAATACAAAACAAAGAAAATGTTTCATTAAGGCCTCTCTCTGCCCCCCAAAAGCCTCAAAGATATTGAAATAAAATGTTCATTAAAAATATTCCAAGTCTAAGAACTATTTAAACATCGTATTAAGCAATTTGATTTTCTGTAATCTTTTTTTATTTACATTTACATTACCCAAACTGAATGTATATTTTAATTATTTTCTCAATTCATTTGTTCTGCTGAAATAACATTCTATTCCCCTTTGAGAATATTCCCAAGGTTATAAAAACTAGATTGTCTAGCAGTTTAAATTTGTTTTAAATGTCTAATAATATATTACACTGAAATACTTTGAAATAATGATGAGTTTATACTAATACATTACCACACTATATAATTACTAGCAAGTCCCAGAAAAAAAGTACATGGCAATAGACAAAGCTAAATGCATGTACATTCGAATAAAATACATTACAGAACTACCGCCATTAGAAAAAAAAAAGTAATCCTACCAAAAACAAGTGTTATAAGCCTGGAAAATTTACAGTTCAAAGAAATTCACATTCACTAATGGAAACACAATACCTCAAATACATTTCAATCTGCCCTGAAATTGCACTTTAGAAATGGGGAGGGGGAGAACCTAATTCAAACAGGGGAAAAATACACTTTAGTCTCAGAACACAAAACTAAGATTTTTTAAATCAAATTCATTTGGCAGCTTCACAGAGCCTTTACAGGAGAACGCCAATTTCCCTTGCTTTTCTTGCATTCACTTCCATTTCCCCACACACACCTCACATCTCCTGCTGAGGACGTCTGATGCAAGAAGTGGTTTTAAAGACAGGAACTACTGAAATGTAAAGACGACGTTGGCCACAGACTGCATGTGGACAGAGACCACTACTTCTAGGGATTTTTTGCAGAGAAGGTCACTGTTTGTAAAGGGACTGAAACAATATGTTACAGTCTTAGAAAATAGACACTACCTCCTTCTTCAAGGTATGTGAAGATGGGAAAGCAGCAGTCTGCTATTTTCAGTAGGCATAAACAAAATCCCAGACCCTTTCAGAACATTTGAACACACGATCATCTCGAAGACAAGCACATGATAGAATTTTTCGTACGCTCACTGAAAAGGAGGAAAATTTTATATATAACAGGTGTATGCCCCTTAATCTAAAATAATTATGCTCTAATTACCATGGGATTCTAAATTCCCTGAGCTTAAACAACACAGCTGTAAAGATCTTTATTATTTCATTATTAGGATTATTTAGCACAAAAATTGACTGATATCAGGTGCTGAGTTTCATAACAACACATTTCTAATTAATTTGAATTAGGCTGTAAGCTTTCAACTTACTCTGCAGCCTAAGAAAATCCTTACTGCCCTCACATACACACATCCACAGAAACAGCACTGCTTGAAAAGAAAAAAAAAAAGCTATTAATTACAGAATCACAACACTTGTTCCCTAATTATCCATATCCTAAAGGGGAGGTGGGGGGTTTGGGAGAGAAGAATCTAGTGAATAGGACTTTCAAGCAGAGTATCTCAAAGATGAAAATGAGAACGTAGAAAGCTCTACTTATAAGTATAACACATGATGACCTGGACAAGAGGCTGCAGAGGTGGCAGGTTACGGAAGAAACTGCTGCACAGGTATCTAAAGTGTCTGTGGATTGACTTACTAATGGCAAACAAAACAGACCAGAGAAGCTAGAAATTTTCAATACAGAATCAAAATCATTACTTAATTGATCTAACAGAGACCTAGTGGGATAATTCACGTAATCTGGAAAACTGACTTATCTTTATATTCTTGTTTAGGAAATCAGACAGAAAATAACTGGAAAAGCATCATCTTTCATATTAAAAGCACATGTATTAGTGTGGGATTGATACCAAACAGGGAGAGATATATTCTGAGTGTTCCTGGAGGCAACTAAGGAACAAAGAGCATGTACATCACCATCACCAGTGATCACTATAATGATTCACGGTACAGGACTTGATGATAATGAGGTATTTTAACCATGGAAATAGCTGACCCACTGCTTGGTTGAGCACTGCTAAGTTCAATAACCAACCCCCTACCCCACCTCCATTTTTTCAGTTCTCTCAAGTGCCTCAAGTTTTGAATCAACAGCTTAAAGCCGTAACAGTAAAAACTCTGCAACTGATGTGTGTAAACCTCTTATCTAAATGACATAGAGTGAACAGAAAAGCAAACCTGACTTAAAAAGCACAACAGTTCCTAGGAACTAAGCCCTACTTTTACTCTGCTATTTACACGGCAGCTAGCATCTTTGCTGTACAAGACAACATGCAATCTTCATCAAAAACGCAGCCTAACTCAGAGATTCTCAAATGTTTTTCTGTTTTAAGCACATTCTCTTTTCCTCTCTTCTCTACCCCAGCACAGACAATTTTGCGTACTGTAGGCCTGTATCCACTAGCTCCTTCTCTCCACAACTGCTTTTTGGAAGTCCCAGCTCCTATGCCATGCTCCTCAGGAAGGTGCTCAGTAGTGTGCTAGATGGAGCTTGTCAGAGGTGCTTGAGACAGAGACATGAGACAGAGGTGCTAACGACAGAACTAAAGCACTCAATTTACTAGGAACGATGCAGCTACCTCCCAGTCCAGGGCTGAAAGGCAACAGCACCCCATGCTTACCTAGCACAAGAACTGCCAGTCTACAGAATAAACTGCCAGTAAAAAACAAATCTAGAGAAGAAGGGCATCTGCTTTCCACCAGGCAAGGGCAAGTTCAGCTGAGCAGGTGACTCAATCCATAGAGGCACCTCATCTTCCAGAGAAGAGGTCAACTTCTGGTTCTGGTCCAAAAACAAAGGGGTCAAGACTCTGGGAAATAATGCACCACACCTTCCTTTATCCCCTCCTGGCTGGGTCCCAGCCTAGCCCAGGAGTAGCTAGTCATCTTTTCCATTTGGTAGGGTAGGGTGTTGGTCCATCATCTCAGCAGCAAATAATTTGCAGAAAAGCATCAATTCACATGTCCTAAATGAATGCTATAGGAACATGTGCACTGCACACAGCAAAGAGGATCATTATGGAAATAATAGAGAATTTAGAATTCTAAGTTTCATGTAACTCGTGCCAATAAAGTGCTGGCTACCCCCAAATTAAGCTTGCTATATAAACTATCCCTAAAGCGTTGAGACAATTTTTTCACAACCAGGGAGAAACACAACTATAAACGTCAGAAGTCCTTGTTCACATTTTGACCTCAGATGCCTAAGGGCACTTGTTCTGCTCCCACAGTGTGGAATGCCCTCCCACAAAGCACCTATGTGGAATCTTCATAGGCTATTTTTGAAAAGCATAATAAAAAGGCATTTCTTCCTGGAGCTTCTGTTGTTAGCAGCACGGATTATTGACCACCTTCCATTACACTTTCCATAGTTTTTCACACAGATAGGATTTCTTATGTACCCATTACAAAAACCTAACTGAAAATTTATAGCAGTCAACAATGAGACAAAGGAGGAAGCGGCCTTCTCTTTATGTAAGGACATACCCATCTTCACAGTGAAAAAAGAAAATATTATTTCCACGAGGTTTACTGCAAATTTATTACAGCAATTAAACTGTGCAGTGAATCTCTGTCTGTATCAACTTATTTCCAGATTCAAAACCAGATGTAAAAAACATCTTTCATTTTATTTGATTATTCTAACTTGGGTAGAGTATGTAGAAACAGATATTTTGGCAACTGGTTGCTAATGAGCTTTCCTAACTCTTTAAAGCTGTTCTTACAATGCTCTTCCTACAGTATTTAGAAGAAAAAGCTAGTAATTAGAAAACGGTTAAAATCCTTGCTCCTCCTGCAGCAGAAAACACTAAATCTCTTTTGTGCAGAAAAGGTATTTAAACAGGCTTCATTAAGCACAGCTTCCCAAGAATCCACTTTCTTGCTGGCCATTACTTCATTCTTTTTGTATTTCAGCTGTACAGCAAAGGGTTAGTAAACCCATCTACACTAAAACGCCCATTGCCGTACTCCACCCATCAGGGCTTCTAACGTTTCCAAAAATGTGCAGTATTTTTAACCCATTGTTGAGCACTGGCATTTAAATGCTTAGGCAACAATTAATTTTTGCCTTTCTGCGTTGCATAAAGGATCTAAGCACTCTCTATAAACACTGATTATTAAACTGAAATCTTAAAGGGAAGATGCATGGTATTTTATGGGTGAGAGAGTTTGCAATCAAAGAGACATTAATTTGATGTTTTCATTTAAAACAAAAACAATACTGTATTCAGTAGTGTAAGGTTCTACCTGTTCCTCCAAGCACCCAACTACCATTCTGCAGCTTTAAAATTAATTTTCTATGCTTTTGAATATTGTTTTCTCCAACATAAACAGAAGATGAAACCAAAAAAGTGACTGACTGTTGCATTTCCTCTGTGAAAGCTGATAAACAGAAGTTTCTTTAAACAAAGCACATACTTAAGCTATGACCTCCACTAATGCCAAGCATCCTTGAGACTAAGGATTCAGTGTGATTCCAGGAATCCTTTCCTATGGATGCCCCCAGCTGCATTAGAAAAGAAAAAAGGGAATCCATGCAAGGCAAACAAAGTTTCATAAAGCCCAGCAGCGAACCAAATGCTGCCCAACAGTCTGCTGTGGAGACTGTAGTAGTCCACTAGATTTAGTTCCTCTTTTAGCATCTGGCATTTGCTGCTTTCACACACTGATCTGATTCAGGACAAAAATTGCTACTTTTCAAATTGCTGTCAAATACACAATGTCAAAGGTGGAGATTTTTATTCCTTTGCTTTTTCATTATGGTAAAGTTTTGTTTACATCTAACAGATAACAAAACTTCAGATTTAAGTCTGACTTAGTGTTGACACTATCTCCTTTACAGTGAGTTTAACAACATAAACAGTAGAAACAGGAACCGAATCATAGCTTTTAACTCTTCATCCTAGGTTTTAGTTACAAGACTATTCTTTCTTGCAAAATGTTTAAATGACTACCCTCAGTTTACTTCTCAGTTGTTAGCCAGGTAATAAAATTAAAAGGACAGTGCAAAAGTGGGAAACCAAAAGGAAGAAAATTAGATAAACAGATAGCACATTAGATATAGTTAGAAACATGGATTAGCACATGGGATGTGTCTTGTAAAAGATGTTGTATCATATAAAAGCTACTCACAGTGATGAAGGTTATAGTTTGTTTTCGTTACTTTTATCAATAGCCAAGGATTGACTAGAAGTAATAAAAAAACCCAAATAATCGAAGAGATACTGTACCCAGTCCTGTAACCTATTTCATCTGCAGTAATTACTCCCACACTAGTAAATCAAATAAGAACATTCCTACTTGTACAACCCTTATTTTCAGACTGGAGTCATTGTCATCTCTTACACCAATGCTTTCTACCAACCTCATGCCATCTCCAGTCTCTCTGGCTTATTACGTGACTCCACAGATGGAAAAATGGCAAATTTCACTTTAACAGAATACAAGCATACACCAAATCATAGTTAAATAACTTCTTTCTGTTCCTACTTCAGTGTGTTAATTTCATTGAGGCCCCACATTCTAGCAAGCAGTAAAAAGAAGTGTTCCAGCTAAGGCACCATATGACAACACTTCCCTGGAAATACTCATTTATCCCAACAGAAACTTTTCCTAACTGAAAAGAAATGTCATGGTCACTTATTCAGGATTCCCAGAAGCCAGGTAGCCTAGTCAAAGCTCTTGCAGGCAGACTGCACCCACATTCGTACCAGCCTCCATCCACAGGGTATGCACAATGCTTTGCTGCACACGTGTTCGGTGCTAGATATTAGACCAGTGTTATCAGAGTTATGGGGTGCGCACTCACTACCTGCCTGACTCTTCCCATTTGGACCTATGGGAGCTTCAGTGGGGGCAGTCAGAGCATAATTGCTATTCCTGCTGAAAATGGCATCAAGTTTCAGAGACATGAGGCTTCAGGAATATTCTCATTCTACTCCAATCATACATGCCAAGATGGCTATCATGACAAAATCCACTGAGCTATGGAACATAACTGATATATTCACTTCCTCAAGAAGAGAGGATGTTAGCTCCAATGGTGATGACAACCATATATACAGACAGACAGCAAGGCTTGAAATACAAGCGAGCTAGTAAGACGATTCAACAACTCTATTCTACCTACTGCACGGGCGGATGGTGATCTGTGCCCTCAGTACTGGCAGAGAAAGGACATTAATGCAAAAGAAAGCATTGTGATAACTCTTCCAAGTGTGTTCAAATATCAGCCTCTCTCATTTGCCATTATAAAGAGAGATAGAATGAATTCAAATACGATTTCTTTAAGGATCTGGCCTATGAGCAAGATAATCCCCAAATGAATGGAAAAGAGGAACAAAGGAGTGCATCTACTATACAATTCCCCAATGGCAGGTTATCAACAAATCAAAAATAGTGATGCCTTTTCTCTGCAGCCCAGGATAAAACTGCCTTCAAAGCTTTATGGGGAAAAAAAAAAGCTTCTCCTGTGCAGAACACAGAAACCTTCGTGACAACTAACAGCCTGATGTACTAATCAGTTTTCTGATCCCCTTCCTAATAGTTTTTCCTCTGGTACATATGTTGTGCTCAGACTGCCAAGACAATAATTTGGTTGCCTCAGCTAACAGAAAATAGCTTCCATTATTTAAAACTACTGGAAGATTTAATAGGCTAGCTCACTCACCCAAGCAACTAAAATAAGCAATTAACAAAATGTTTTAGCCAAAAAATGCTATCATTATTAGGTCTGTTACTTGTGGTTAATAAAGAATGATAGCTCAGTAGAACTCAGTCTACTAAGCAGACTCAGTAGAACTCAATCTGATTACTGGTAAAAATATACATTCAAACATGTGGGTCTATGATGCAATGGGAGCAGAAGGTGGTAAATTGGTCTTAGAAATGCAGATATTGTCAATCTACTGCTAAACTCAAGACTAGTAACAGGACCATTATCATCATTTGCACTGTGGGAGCTTCTAGAGAATATTTCAAACTGGCACTGTAAAAATACTTACAACGTTTCTTGCCCCAAGGGCTAACATTCCTTATCACCTTGACTAAAAGCTTGGAGGTCATCTGGCAGTCTTCCAGTAACATGCCCTTTCCTCTGATGTTGCGGCTAGACCCTATTTCAAAGGCTGCAAAACCATATTGTGTTAGGAAAATGAGGATTATTTACAAACTGATAACTGTTTTTTAAGACTTGTCTCCATGCAGCCTCACTTAATTTAAGTATGAAGTGTCAAGCTGGGCAACTACACAACAAAACTGCATCTGCTAGGAACAAAGCAGTGCTTGGACCAGATAGTTTAACAGGCTTTAAAGTCTACTGTAAGGAAAGATTCCTCCTTCATCACAATTACTCCAGTTTCTTCTTCCTAATCTTCAAAATCCACAGGCATCAAATATCCTTTGCTAGACTGACTAATACTGGAAAAGCGAATACAGCATCACCTGTGTTAAGGACACAACAGAATAAAATGCAGAAAGCCCTGCCAAATTGATTTACATCAGCGTGGTATCATCCTGCATATGGCAACACTGAACAAAGACGCCGTGCACAAATCTGGAAGTAGGATAGACCTGTTTCTAAGGGGCTGCACCCAGGTTAGCAAGCCTTGACTTTTAATAACGTTATCAGCACAGGTATCTGTGTAGGTGTGATGCCAGTGTTTTCAGTTCCAGAACAGCTGTAAGCTCGATCAATGAGCAGCATAATATGATAAAGGCATGACCAGCATGCCCTTTCTCCAAGTGTGGCAGTCGAGCAAACTGTGCTCAAGGACATACCTTCAGCCTCTCTTCACAAACCAGGACACTGAATGTGCAAGTCAGTCCCCAGAAATACAGCTGAGCAGGAGAGGTGCCTTTTGAACACTCTCTGAATCTAAAGAACAGCAAGAGCAAGTGACTCCAACAACACTTAAGTACGCTATAAATATCTTTTACAAAATACTCTACAGCTAGATCAGCTCACAGACACAAGAAATCGTTTCACTCAGATCTGTATGGCACGCTTAAAACCAATTGAACTTACACAGTCCATGAGATCAGTACAGAGCAGAAATGCTACCATACCTGCTGTTGACATAGTTTTATTAAAGAGTTCCACAGCTCAACACTAGAGGCACCAAATCCCACGAGTAAGAACATACAATGGACCTTGGAAAAGCATTCAATAATCACTGTGGTATGTATGAACCCATGAGAGGATCCAACAGCACTGTAGAATCTGGGCCGACTCCAAGCTGTATGCAATAATTATTAACTAGTGCTTTGGGCAGCATCTGCAGGTTTGTTTTTTGGACATTACAACTGAAGTCAGTTCTTTTTTAAGTTACATGGGACTCACTACTCTAACCAGGTGATTGTGATTTGCAGGGTTTTCACTACACTTGCTCCTCTTGCTGTTTTTTCCCCCTCTGTTAAGGGTGATACCAAGTTTTTGTTCATGGGTTGTTTTTTTTTTTTGTTTTCAGATTTAAGTTTAAAAGTATGAAATAACCTAGCCACTGATTTTTGCCTAGTTTCTAATTAAAGCCATCTAAATATTACAGCCCAAAAAAGACTTAAGGTGATGTGAATCTTTGTCAAAATTAACCAAAAACTAGTGAAAGAATGGTGGAGGTAGATAAAAACTTTACATGACTATCACTTCACCAAGAAACATGCTTGTTAGTAAAGAAATGCTGAAAAGAGCTTTACAGATCTTCTGGAGGCCACTGGACTGGTAAAATAATAGATTTGAAGTTCTCTAGCTGAATGTATGATATAGAGGGTGGGGCACGCAAACAGATATCCCTTGTGAATAATGTGGTTGGAAGTGATTATATATGCTATTAAATTAAACAGCTGTGGGAAGCACAAAGGATCAGAAAGCAAGCAAATTGGAAATAAAGCACAGTACCTAGGTGTCGTCACAAAAAACAGAAACCTCACCATTTGAATGCTTTAGGGATTTTGCCCAAATTTGTAATCCAACCATAAAACCAGGCCAATTTCATGGTTTTGGGGCTTTCTCTGCCAAGTTTTAATAGATTTTTCAAAATATCTCCTGCTTTCATTACCCGAAACAGTGAAAAAAAAGTCATACTTGCTTGTAATAGAATGTATAAAAACAAGAAATGCATTTACATACACCAGTAACTCTGCATTGTGAATGTGAGCATAGTTAACAAGAACAGTTATATAGAGACAGCTTAACTTCAACATTTTAAAAAACCCACAAATTAAGGCTTGTCCCCCCGCCTTTCTTCACCAAACAGTATTCAGCAGCTGATCTTTCTGGGCTCCAGGAAGCCTACGCTGGGTAAACTCAGCCAACCACAAGGTTGAAAATGTAGCAGACGTATCATAAAAATTTAGTAACGCTTTTAAACTGCTTCTCACCTCAATGGTTTGATGGTGGTGAGGTACTGTTATACAATATGTGCTGTTGCCAAGGCAACTCGATCTCACCTCGACAGCTGCTGCAACTTCAGCGAATCGACATGACGAGCTGTGGCAATACTGAATTTTTTATTTTATTTTTTTTTAAAAGAGTCTCTCCAACTATAAAGCATTTTCAGATTAACCTCTGGGGCTCTTTATCCAAGGACTACTGCTATTTCTCAAAAATATCTTTCACTGTATTCTAGTGGAAACATTGTGACACTAAGTTCAAAAACATATTCTGTTAAATCAGATTTGTGTCTGGCAATTTTATACCTGGTGAAAAAACAGTATCATGCCCCTGTGCTCATTCAGTTTAAGTGCAAGAATTTTACATCCCTGGCAACAATATGAGCCTGCCTGGACCGTTTAGTGTGTCCTTTTCCATGGGGCGGGGGGGGGGAGGGGTGGGGGAAGGGGACCCGCAAAAAAAAAAGTCTAACTCTTTGAGGCACAGAAAGCCCAAGTTCTAACCCATCCCTTCAACAGAAGCCAAACTGTAATATTGCTTCAACTCCATTTTAAGCAGAGCTAAAATAAAGGTTGAAATCCAAAACAAGATTTTGTGAAAAGAGATCGGCACAGAGTGCTTCTGTGATAAAGGCTTTTGTGGAGGGAGGTGGCTAGAGTCTCGTGGTCCAAACCCCAAAGAATTTTTTTTATTTTCATGTCCTTGGCTTCAGGGACACTGCTGTGTGAGCAAGGACTAGAAAAAGAATCAGAACATTACGAGTCTTCCCCGCAGTAAGTATCAATTGCAGCTTTTAAGAAGATTCAGTGCTATTTCTTTCTTTTTCTCAACCTATTTGGGTATAGAACCAAAGTAAACATAAGACAGTAGAGCAAGCCTGTGAGGGTGTTTTGTGAAACTCAGCCAAGGTTCCTGCTATTTTAATTTGGGGAGAAAAATAAGTGTTACAAAATGTCTAGGAAAAGTTTGTGCTGAGAAAGCACACAAGTATTTAAAGGTGGGCAATGCAATTTATTAAAGAGTAAGAACATTAGAAATGCATCAAAATAATCAGGGGAACGACAGATTTATCTATTTTTTTAAAAAATCAACAAAGTAGTAAAGCAAAAGTTGACTTTTTTCCAGTCTACGTTTTTCTCCTTCCCTTCCCCTCTTCTTCTCTTCCCATCCCTGTTGTAATCATAGATCTGTCAGAAAGTATACAGTGGTGGCTGACAGGAAAGACGCTGGCCCTAACTGCATACACTGCGATAGAACTCTTTCACTGAAAGCCAGCAATTTAACAAAATCTGTGTAAGAGCATGTTTGTCACCTTCATTGCTATTCCAATCTGCAAACAGGACAACAGAAAGGGCCATTTCTTTTTATTTTTTTCAGTTTAGTAAAGTCCTATATAAAACCTTTCAAGTGTCCCTCCACCTCTTAACCAGCCTTCACTACAAAAATATTCTGATAGACAACTTACAAGCGCCCGCTGCTACTCATAAAATTTTCAATGCACAACACACACTCATACAATCCTTGTGATTCTCTTCTATCCTGCAGCTCAAATACGTGGAGCAAAAGCTCTAGCTGTAACACTGAAACTGGCAATGAATCTGCTAAATTCAATGATACTAACAGAGTTGAAAAAAAAACCAAAACCCAAAAAAACAAGCAGCAAAGAATGTACCTAATTACCACTAATCCTGCCTATTAGATTTCATTCAGACACCACAACTTCTTTTAAATAACCCCAGTTTATTTTTGAAAAAATTCCTTTCTTCAGACAGGATATGGGGGAGGAGTCAATCGGTGATGTTTTACACATGCACATCTGGATACAGTCCAATTATTCCCCTTATACATTCCTCCAGTTGTTTTCATTTTGCTCCATGCTCTGGCATTCATAAATTTGTGAGATTAATTGTGTGTGAGCGTCTGCAGTCTTGGATCTGGGCACGGGTTTAGCTGCAACACAGCTAGAAGTCAACATTAAAGAGAGCTCCAGTTCAGAAAACACAATTTACATTTATACATCTTTGGTACAGTAAGGATTGAAGCAACCATCATCCTTACCACATGCATCAAATTGGTAAGATTAATTCAATATCAACTACATTTTATTACTGCAGTCAGTTTGAGCCTCATGGAAAAGTTATTCAGTGTAAATTGCAAAGGAAGTTTTTGGTTGTTTTTGGGGGTTTTTAGGGTTGATTTTTTTTAGTGTTATGGGGTTTTTTTTTGTTTTGTTTTGTTTTTAGTTTTTCTTGGTATGATTTCATTTGTCTTTGTGAATTATATGCCCTCACATAGGACAGAAGCATTGTAAACCCTCAAAGGAGTCCAGATAAACTAGCCACTTTGGCCACTAAAAGGGTCCATAGAGTTGGCAAATCCAGCAACTTGGGAAATCCGCATATCGGAGGTAATCCCATGTGAAGCTCAGATTCCTTGCTGCTGTAACTCGCTATTTACAATCCTCAGCAAATGAGGACAGGAAGGTTGTGACTGGGCTTCTGCAGTCTCTGGCTATTCTAGGCTGCTAGAACAGCCCCCTTTGGGGCCAAAGGCAAGTGAGCTTAAACCAATCACCAGAATAGGGAAAGCAAGGGAGCTAAACACCGCTTCTCCTCTCCTGGGGCCAAGACTTCCATTTACTGATGTTTTGTATTTTATGTGCAATTTACTAACCAAAACCACCTGTTTCCTCAAGCTCTCTGCAATTTATTGTTTTGCAAAATCAGTTTCACATTACACTTCTGATCAGTGCAGTTCCACACGAGAGCTACAAAACTGAGGTGATGTATTAAAAAGCAAAGGGTTGAAGGCCAAGAATCTACTCACTTGACTGCAAGCTTTCTGACCCAAATACAGTGCTGGATGCACAAATCCCACTTGCACTCCAACAGCACAGGCAATTCTACATTGGGATGTAGCTGTCAAGGCAGGGTGACAAGGGAGCAGAACTGCGCCCAGTTTACAAAGCTTTTCCAAAAGCAGTTAGCTGCTGGCAGGGACAGTTGGACAGCTATAGGTTGTTTTGGGTTGGCTTGTTTTGTGCAAGATGGCTGTTATATCTTTTAACAATTATCCATCAGGTTTGATGGGCTATTTACAGAAGATAAATTGAACTGAAACCTTCTTACAACCACTTGCTCTTTCCAAAAATCTTGATGCACTGTAAGAGATTCAATCTGGGCACACCGTTTCAAATTTAGCAGATGACAGTACTCTAAAATATTTTAACTCTCTCACATTTCCCGTTATTAATCCATCTTGTGGATTTATATTTGAAAATGTCTCGAATCTGTGCAGTTTGTAGTAGGCTTTTGATAATGCATAGCAGAAAAGAAAAAACAAAACAACAACTCAAGCTAGGAGCTTCCCCCACCCCACCCCATGAAATTGTACTTCACTTCTCTTCACCCAGAAGGAAAACAGATTGAGCTTGGCATTTCTCATGCCTGCAATACCTGAATCTGACAATTAATCACCACTGCACAGAGACAATTCTCTCAGCCTGCCAGCCACCACTGCTAATCCCTACTGCTCCTTTGGCAGTGATTTCTATTACAGCGCTGAAGGTAGAAGGTCCAAAAGGCAGGGAGACTGGTTACAGTTACTGGGGCAAGTATAGCCAATGTTCCCACCACCACACTGCTCCAGTCTAAAGTAGCTTGCGCTGTGTTACTTGAGAATTGGACCAGTTGTGAAGTTCAGCCCCTCACCCTGAACTTCCATCCTTAGAGTTGCATCCAACCTTAACAGTTGCATAAAGTATTTTAGCCTTTTCCTTTTTAAAGTTCGGAAATCGTACCTAAAACCAAGAAATGTCACAACTTAAATGAAATTCTTTCAACATCAAGTACCTGAGAGTCCGGGAACGTCAGATTTATGGTTGCACATACAACCTTAATTCCGTTCCATATGTGTATGCATTGTGATTAAGTATCTTATTACGTGATTGCGCACTATTTTTCTCTGGTACTCCTGCCTCATTCAGTCTGCAGAAAGCACATACAAGAGAGGAGAACTACATTTGCACAAATGACCATAAATCCAGTGTTTCCTAGCTTCTGAGTACTTGGCTTTGCAAACAATGTTCCTTTCATGTAGATTTTTGGTTGTAATATTTGTACAGCATATACCTAAAGAACATTGCAACAACTTACATTACAGTATCATCTAAGAGTACATAATCAATTTCTGAAATCCCCTCATTTTATGGATGTAACATTTTCAAAGACTCTCATTTCATGGTTGCACTATCATGCTTATAAAAGTCATATTTTCCACACAATAGAGGCAGTGTAAAAATTGAAACAAGCTGCACACTGATTGACCAAGTTGTCCGAATTATTCTCTTTCTTCCTAACAATGAACTGTGTTCTCTGAGCTCCAAGTAAACAATTAAGAAGGGTGGGGGTGGGGGTTGGAGAGTAACCTATAGTAAACAGCATTTTAATAGTACTTTTACAAAAAATATAAGGAAAATAGTAATAAATAAAATAAGCCCCATTTTCCCTTAAAGCTACTGCAGATCATGGTGCTCCTTTAGTAAAGCAGAAGTTCTGAGCTGCAGGAGAGGGCACAAATCTTATCCAACACAACTTGAAAGAAAAACAGAAAGTACCTCTTACAAATTTCCAGAAGCGTGTCTTCAAAGGTTGTCGTTTTTATACCTAAGTTAGACTATCAGAGCATCAGCTGATTCAACGCAACTCTACAATCAGAAAAGATACAGTGCACAATGCAGTTGCTGGCTCAGCAGGTGGCACTGGATTAATACAGATATCATACTTTTAGTCCATAGCCTCCAAGCAGATTTCTCAGGCAGCTAAAAGGTTAGTAAACTGTGGTTCTACTTTGAAAAACAGCCATAAAAATAGCACTGAAGGGTCCCACATTACCAGGTCTCATTGATTCCACTTTGAGAGCTAACGGAGGAAAACCCTGCCAACTCAGCCAGGGATCTCTACCACATCTCCAAAAGTAATATACATCCTGCAGTTTCAGGTACTTGCCTAAATTCAGGTTGTTCAGCTCCTTTAACTGTTAGGGCATTTGTACTTGATGGAAGCAAACAGAACTTAGCAAACTACTGTTTCTACTTTAGTCTCTCTTAGCTGTGGAAGTGAGTAGGGCAGTGAGCACAAGAAAGCAGTAAAATTAAAATCCAAACCCCAAATAATTAAGTCAGCACTGAGAAGAATACAAGTAGAGGTGTGATATTTCTCTGAATATCTATCTCCTCTTCCAGTTGCTTTCCATGCTATCCAGCACTTGCAGAAATTCTTAAACTTTCCCTTTGACATTGGGAAGATGCTGAGACAGAGTTCTGAAGGAGATAACCATCAGCAAATTGAAGTTTTTCACTAGACAGACTAAATATTTCAGGTAAATTAGGGTTGTCATTTCTATTGAAAATGGGTAAGTAGGTCTCCAATACTGCAGTTCATTCAGGAATTTTCATAACATAGCTTACAGTAGGTCTTCATGGAGATGGAAACCAGAATGTAGCATTCTCAGGTTAAATGTGACTTTATTACAAAAGCAGCATGGCAGCAAATAGAGCTTTCTGTTAATATACATAACCATGCTTTAGCAATGGCCTCAATACGTAACCCTCTATGCTGAAAAGTACAAACAGGGTCCATTCACTTTCAGAAATTGTAAGAGATGATTATAGGACAGGAAAGCAGGATTTTTCCCCACACGCATACTAGAGCAACATCTTTGATTCAAAATAAATATTGTTCAGAACAATTTTAGCAAACCAGTTTGAATAGCAAGTAATGAATATACAGAAAGAGTTTCTTAAGGCTAACCTTTAATTGCCTAATAAGAGTGCTCAGGCAATGTCCTTTAAATGCTCAAACCAGTTCAAGGTAAACGTATTCAGGTACAACAGACACAAAGTGCTAATTTTGATGATCTGTGTTTCCACACAGCATGACAGAACTAGCATTCATTACTAAGCAACCACCTAGCTAAGACTGAAGGATTAACTAAATACCGACTTCTTCATTTCTTAATCAGCAAACAAGGTCTTCCAGCATACCTACTCCAACCTTCGGATGCTCTTTCAGGGTGTAACATCTGCATTTGTGTCACAAACCCTCAGAGAACTTAGCTGCTATCAACAAGTTAGATTTTTATCATTAACCTTACAACCATCACACGAAGATTTCTGGCAGGCTGCCAATATTATTTAGGCTCCTTATAGTCTGCTAAGCCTAAGGTCTTTGAATGTGTGTACTGGATTAGGAGAGACAATGCAAAACTTCAGGAGCACAGTATCTTCTAACAACATATACTAAGACTTGTAGTGCCACCTGTTCCACACGAGACAGTCTCCATGATGCAGTGTGCTCCCTCTCCAACTCTTCCTTCCCAAGCTTGCTGTCCCCACTTCTCCAATCTCCTTCCATCTAATAGTATTTGCTCAGTATCTTTTCTGCTGTTTTTCCTTCACTGTACTGACATAGGTTCCACTTTCCCATTTTTCACAAACGTATCCCAAGGCCGACAGAAATAAGAACCCAGAGAATATCCACAAGATGAGACTAATTCAATAACATTTCTCTCACAAGACACATTGAACAACTTCAATTGCCTCCTCTTGGGATCTGGTAAAATTCTTGGAAGAATTTTCTAAGTGCGTTTTACAAGAACTTCTAAAAACATCTAGGTTTATAAATAGCTTATCAGTTCAGATTTTGATGGGGAAAAAATTCAAATGCCCTTTCTACGAATAGAAATAAGCCTTACTAGGAACCAGTTCACACTTACAGGTTTATCTGTACAGGTAGAAGCGATAAAAGTATGTTTAGGTATCCATGTGTTTGAGGATTTACCAGGGATACCCAAGGTTTACCCTGGATTAAAAATGGGGATGGTCAAAGTTTGGCATTAGTCCTCACTAATTTGCCCTCAAATCAGGTGTATCACTGTCATTGCAAATCAAGTCACAAATTAACTTGGGAAAGACAGGCCAAATGGGGTAAACAAATGCAACACAGTTACTATTTACCTATACTAAGGAGTTAAGGTTAATCTCACCAAAGATCATGAAGAACTTTTTTTTTTTAATATAGACTTGGTCTGATAAGTATATTCAGGTATTCAATAAAACAGAACAAAATTAATAGATAGCAACAGAATTACATTAAAAAAATGAATCACCAACACCTTCATAAACATAAGGAGTGAAGCATGGTGTAAAATATCACATTCTGCACAGAAGACTATAAATTGGGCATGCGTTTAATAGCTCTCCCTGATGTTACCTTCAGATGCCATAAAGTAAGGCCTCATTTCCAACTTCCTGGCTCTAGAGAATGTTTTTCTTTAATTATATGCACATACCCTACGTAAAAGGAATTTACCATTAGTTTTTTGGCCTTTACCAGACATCTTTATTAATTATTTTAAAACACTGAAATTATGACAGGTACTGAAGATAAATATAACCTCTATGTAGAAAGAAATTCTGTAGGAGATTAGACTGCAGCTGCAATTTGGTGAATAAACCAGGCATGATTTCCACAAGTTCCTCTCCTGGAGGACGTTCTTTCCAACCCAACTGCATGTGGTATAGCAAGGTCTCAGATTATGACAGATTGGCCACAAACTAACAGTTTTTCTTCTGTACAATCAGTTGAGTGCAAAGCAACAAAACAACAGAAAAATAAGAACAAAATTAAAAAACAGATCTCCAGCAGAATACTCAAGTACATTACAACTAGACGCAACACCACAGAGACTGAAGCCCTGAGAGAAATGTTCTTTGTTTACAACAGTCATTCTTTATTGACAACAATCTTTTGGTAACTCAATCTCATTTGAGAAAAAAAATCCACACCTTTTTGGCATATTTGTAGTTACTTGCACTTGAAATGCATAGCTCTACGGACACATTAATATTTGTGGTCGTATTTCTTATTTCTATGCCCAGTGAATGAACTATTAACCCGATAAAATATATTGGTGAGATACGCATGGAGAGAGTAGAAAAAAGTTTGAAAAGAACAACAAGATCTGGGGAGGTTGTCCTTGGGAACCGGAGCAATGGCACAGGCAAGGAAGCTTTGGTGAAATACTGGTGAAGGATAACTAAAGCAATAGGAACTATACGCCACTCAAGTTTCTGATGCGACTGAAATATACTGAATATGAAGAGTGAAGAAATGGTTGTATGGGACTAGAATGGTTCAGGGGAGGAAAGGGACTGGGTACAGAAAGAATTGAAGTATTACATCTTCCAGTTAGGAGACTGCAGCTTGCAGCTATGACAGTGGAAGAGAAAGTCACTGAGGAAGGAACTGAAGGTCCCTGAAGTAAGGGATTGGTAAATGGTGATAGTAGTATGATGGAGATAGTTGGAAGGGAAAGAACTACCGAGACCTGCAGGAAACCACTCCTCACCTCTCAGGCAGTGAAACACCTCTCTGGTTCAGAGTGGTGGAACAATAAGTTAGCTCGGCAGATCAATTCAAGAGACCGTCTGAGAGATTTTTCAAAACCACAGGTTCAAAAATATGGCCTTAAGGCCACATGACAAAGGAAACTCCACTGAAAGTGAATCCAATTCACTGAAGTCTGAAGTAATCTAAGGCAAGTTTTACAGGTGTCAGGATCCAAAAGCACTAACTGACAGATTATACGCCAAAACCAGGCTGTATCCAAATATGATCTTCCTGTAAACCTCTTCTCCTAAGACTGAGGCAATATATTGTATAAAGAGGTTTTCCCCCTGTAGCTTTTCAAACGCAGGGCTTGAGAGTCATCCTAAAGGGGACACTGCAGAAGACATTGTGGGACAGAATTCAATTTTAGAGCCAGTAAAACATAACTATGTATATACAATCCATCTCCCGTTGCATACTTAGCTAGCGTATCTTACATAACTTCAAACATCCCCTACTACCAGCTTTTGTTACTATTTTATTGCAGCTCCATGTAAGTACTTTGCATCACACTGTAACACTGTCTTGTTCTGAAGGCTTTACAGAAAAGAGAAAGAACCCAAAGTAGAAAGAATTTGCTCAGGGCCATACAAGAAGTAGGTGACATAGAAAAAGGCAAAATTCAATTTTCACTCCAATCACACTGCTTATTCCCAACATGTTATCATCAATAACTGCATTTAATTCCTCTAAATATTTCCAACACTGGTGAACTATGAAGTTTCCTTCCCTTCTATCTTTCGTGAGGTTGACTGGTTTTCTTGACTTTTGGGGTTTTTTTTAGTTCTTTCATTAGTGGTTTTTCAGCATCTCCTCCTGTGGGAGGAATCGTTAAGATTCTGCCTTTAAATCCCCAAGCCTATACTATAATGAAAATTAACAACTTGTGAAAAAACCACAATAGATCCTGCTGGATTTCTTCATTATATGAAGCACTGTACATATACATACATGTGTAGTCTCAGCCTTGGGTGACAAGGTGTACGCAGACCTCACATAGAGCTATAAGCCTCTCTTTGGTGTACCATCTGCAATCAGAGCCGATTTCACAGATTTCTTCATTGATTTTTCCAGCTTGCTTTAAGAACAAGTTGATTTGCAGGTATGATGTGGTTTCTGGGAGGACAGTGACATTGTAGTTACTGAGCAGACTGTGTAATCTGTCACATCTGACAGTCTGTTATGGTCACCCCTTTTCAAGCAATTAAATATTGCCTTTACACATTACTATCTCTCCTCTATCACTGATCAACACAAATATTTGTTTCAACTGCTATGTTATGATTCTATTACAATTGCAAGAGGTGCAGTTTTTTAAAAAGGAAAGCTAATGGTGGAATAAACAGACAATAAACTGTAGTCATGAAAAGAAATATTCACATTACATGGAGATTTATACAAGCTTGCTGTCTTGTACAGGAAATTTTCTATCAGCCCTTCTATGAATGAACAAAACACTAACAGCCCTGGAAGTGAATGCACAGTATCTTTAAACATAATGAGACTTCCAAAATAGCAGCATATTGACTTTACATAATTAAATGCCTGGTGAATCTTCAAAGCGAAGAAGGGAAGGACACCACCAAGAATGTTTTTTTTAAATGCCCGTGATTGTTTTTCCTAGTCAACGCAACAGTCTGTCAATACCTCAGAGTATGCCAAATATGAAGTTTCAAAACAGGGGCTTGAATTATGAATGAAAGCTAAAAGAACACCACAAATATTTCTCAACAGGTGGAAAGTATATAAATAAAATTTCAGATAATTCAAATACATTCAAACAGCTAAATTTTCCACAGAAAAACATGTTTCTCTAGCTAACTGGAAAACTTCAGACCAAAGACAGCATTGTGATTTATCCAACCTGAAAAACAAAATATTTCCCATCCCTCCAAAATTAAGGAACCCAAAAGAAAACTTCTAAAAACAAAAGAGATTTTGTGGAAACACAGCACAAACCAAATGTTACTATTATTGGTAGTAAATATTTTTGTTACAGCAGGATCTGAATGCCATAACTTAGATTCACATCTTTTACACTGCAATTTGAATGCACACAGACAATCAATATTTTGAAGTGGTTACAGTTTAAAGATGCAAACAGAGAGCACTGAATGGGAATGAGATGCACCAGGCAAACATATTTTATAAGGATTAACATCATTTTGTTAGAGTTCTTTAATTTGGGATTTTTGAGGAGTGAAATATGTTTACAAATTATTCTACAGTAATCAAAATAAGATCTTACGTACTTTGTCAATAAGACACAAGGATACAATAATTACATCCCGTGTTCACTCAGCACTTTACTACTACATAAATAAAAGTATCCTTCCCCCCCCCCCCCAACGCATGGTTTTCTATGAAACTTTGGCTACACTAACCCCAAATTACACTGTAGCTACTCTCACAGGGCAGGAATCTCAATGCATTTTAAAAAAATGAGCAGATACAGGAATTAGGTATATCTCGCTAACACCTTTTCAAAAAGAATGAAGTAGAAACAATTCTCTCCTGCATTTAATGTTAAGAAAGCAGGAATTCAGAATGACATTCCACTGAATCACATTTCAATTTCTGTTCCTGCTCGGAATTCAAATACTCCGAGAGAACATTTGAGTTGTGTGACACTGACAAAACAGCAGAAACATTCAATAGTTTCTCTGACTTGTTTTTTGGTTATGCCCTTATGTACCTTCAGGTCTTTGCTGTTAATTAAATCAAACCAGATTTCAACCAACTGCATGACAGCAGCGTCATCAGCATGCAATCTGCTGAGGCTTTCTGAACGTCCCTCTAATTACTTTTGTGAGTTTAGTGCCTCTTTGTGCAGTTCTACCACTGTATAAAGTGTGTCCTATCATTTGATCCGTGCATTTCTAGTCCTCAGAAGCTATTTTAACATTCTTACAATAGTCACATTAAAATACTGAAAGTCTCTTTAAAGAGATCTAGCAACTGAAACTGGTCCTTCAACCTTCCTTTATCTGTGCAGCTGACAGGAGGTGCAGAAACACTTTTGAATGGCTGCAATATTCCTTTATGAGAGTGTTGTTATTTTTCAATCAGATTTAGACAACATTATCCTTGTAAATCTAAGAAAACTGGACCTAGGGCTCCATCTCCTTTGCTTAATTTTCACTACTACCCTGACCAAATGAAAGAGATTCCTTACCACGCTGTTTACTTTGCTGGATAGCACGGCTTGAAATCACTGGACAAATGTAGGTGTTTACCATACGCACAGATGTACTGCTGAGCACTTGGTAATTATCACTGAAGATCTCCATTTTCTACCGCTTTCAAAAAGTCCAAGAGGCAGAAGATCTTCCCAACTTCCCTTTCAAGCCAGTTAAGTCCTTCATTCACCGACTGAACTTAAAGTATAACATACCCAATACATTAAAAAGCTCAGCTTTTTTTTAAAGCGCTGTATTCTATTTTATTTGTCCTGCGGTGCTTCTTTTCCCAGGCTCCGTGCAAAAAAACAAGGGACTACCTCAGCGCTAAAGAGTCTCAGTGAACTTTTAAAAACTGAACTTCTGTTCAAGACTAGGAAAAAAAAATCCAAACCCTGAGACTCTGAGTAAATCTACTGGACTGTTTTCAGAGATGGTGAAATTTTCCACAACTCCACACCAGATCAAAGATTTTTTGAACAGTATTAGAAACTACTACATATTTTAGTTCTGCAAGCAGAGCTCATCAGAACTTTTACATTGTGGTGCCACTACTAGAATGGTACAGCTCTATTATAATCTCAGCAACCTTTCAGTTCTGTTGATATCGTATCAATTCAATCCATTAAACCAACAGATGTTCCAGCATATTATATACAAATTGTCCTCTTTCTATAGAATCCTACGTGAAATTACACTACTGATCAAATACCATTTTTTTCTTCAGTTTAAAAACAAAAACAAAAACCAAAACCACACTGCCTTTTATTTTAAGCCCCACACTATTCATCTAGCAGTTTGTTTCTCTCTCTTCTACTAGCAGAAAATATAATACAGGAAAAGATTTAAATGAAAAACAGATCTGTGTAGTGAATTGCATATGGTTTCCATTTTCCTTCATGCAATGTTTCATAGACAGTCAACGAAGAAATCCCTCCCACAAATCCGGATCTGAAGTCCACTTTCAGAATCTTGTCAGCACAGGAGTTAGGAGACAACACTCTGTGCATAAAAATGCTGCAATACGCCTGTGCTCTATCTCGTTAGGGTAAATCATTCCTAAAAAGTACCATTGGATCTAGCCAATGAATCAGTACATACAAAATATGCACGCTCAAATGATGCTGGCTGTGTCTGTGTGAACCTGCCATATAGTTTTCTGTTTTCAGGCATACTAAGTTTTGTCCACACCACACAGCTTGTTGCATTTTATGCCTGTTCACAACACACAGAATTTTCCAGTGCTAACAACTTTATACCTAGTTGACATGCTCCGTGTTATACTAAACCCAGCCAATAAATACCACTTCTGCCAAGAAGCCTCCATAACTATTACATTCCATCAGCTTTCCTAGCTGATTTAAACAATTACTTTCAAGGTCTTTCTGACTTTGTTTACATAATACGCATCTTTTCTTCCTATTCCTCATAACCTATACTAATTTTTTTTCTCCTTCATTCTCAGCAATTCCCAGTGACATACAAACACCAAAGCAAGCATGCCATATTTTTATCAGACACCAAGGGAGGTTTACAAAGCAGCAAGCTCCTTCTTTCCCTAGACACTCTCAGGGGATTTACATGATGACCTGCTGCTTGTGAGATGCATTTGTTGTTTCCACGAGTTAACAATTGTTTGGATTTCCCCCCCTTTAGAGACTGGCTTTAAGGGGAGCATGAGTGGGATGCAAAAATGTAATAGAAGAAAACTTGGAGCACCTTCCCTTTCTTCTCTTCAAGGTAAAAGTCAAAGTAGGAGTGGATGTGTGTGGAGAAAACAATGTTCCCAAGAAGTGTTACTTTGTTAGCACATCAGAACCAAACAGCACCGATCCCTGTAAAGACAAGATACTTAAGTTTTGCATATTGCAAGGTGGAAGCAAAGACCTAGTTTAGCAAAACTTAGGAAAATTGTATATGGCGATTCTTGTCTTTGAGAGAATGTGCACAAGCATGAGATGAACACATCTTCTTGCCTGACAGACACAGCCTCTGCTTTAAAAGGTGCTCAGCACCTGTGTATTTATGTATCCGTTCAGAAAAATCAAGAGCACAAAGGTTACCTGTTATGCAGGTCTTTTTTTTTTTGATAAAGACTTGTGGACTGAGACTTCTTTGACATGTTAAAAGAAGAAAAGGAAGTTTTGCTGATTCTCCTTACGTTTGTGCATAAGACAATGAAAAAATGTTACTCAGACAAAGAAGCAGTCAGTAGAAAATTTTAAAAATATAAAATATATGAATATATATGTAATTACATTTTTTGTACCTATTAACTAGCAAGCTATCTGTACAGTATCACATGCTCTAAAATCTAGCAACAGACCTGGCACCCCCACAGAAGTCTATAGCATAGTTCAACCTGGCACTTCAGATCTTAGAGTTCTTGAGTGCTGACCCAGAGTCCACGCCAGGTCAGGTCAGATTGCTGAAAAAGTAACAGGTATTCAAGGCTTGGAACACCTTCTAATCCCAGAGTCTTCACATTAAATTCACTTCCAAACAAAGCCAAACTTGCACAAACAAACCTTTCCACCAGTTATTCCTTTCCACTCTCCCATTATTTTTTTTCCAATCTTCTTAAGCTTTTAACTTCCCAAACTCTAAAGTTGCTTTCAGAGGATTCTCAAGACACCTGATAACTCTTCTCAATTTGGTAATTTTTAGTGTTAAGTCTACTGTCAAATACTTTCTTTGCCCAGTGATCTCCACCTTCCAAAAAACATATAGGTCTACCTGTGGAGGGAAGCTGCGGGATAGCCCAGGACCTCTCCCTAGTATTTCTCAGCCAGTCCTGATCTATGAGGCACAGTCTGAAAACCTTCCTCTGTGCACAAACACATGACCCAGGTGTTAGATACTCTCGCTTTGCTAAGGTCACTGAAAATAGGAGTTTGGAACAGAATGCAAAAAGCTACACCTGCACAACGTGCTTTGGTTGCAACCTGGATGGTGAGTGCTGCAAGACTCAAGTGTTTTCTGATTTCCTCAACGTAACCACCTGACATACAGATAAAACACAGTACAGGTCACAAAAAGCTGAACTGGTTGAACTCACGGGATATACCAGTTACACAGAAGACTAATACACTTAGTAACTATTAAAAGCCTTGTTGAAATATTCCAGAACACAGCATAGAGAAAAAAACTACTGGAAAACAATGTTGTACTATGAAGTCTATTTTTTTTTTTATACAGATACCATTTATGTGAGCTTTTTCAGCAGTAAAAAACACAGAATCATAGAACGATTAGAGTTGGAAGGGATCTTAAAGATCACCTAGTTCCAACCCCACTGCCATAGGCAGCGACACTTCCCACTAGACCAGGTTGCTCAAAGCCTTGTCCAGCCTGGCCTTGAACACCTCCAGGGATGGGGCCTCCACAACTTCCCTAGGCAACCTGTTCCAGTGTATCACCACCATCAGAGCAAAGAATTTCTTCCTAATATCTAATCTAAATCTACCCTCTTTCAGGTTAAAACCATTACCCTTTGTCCTATCACTACAATCCCTGACAAAGAGTCCCTCTCCACCATTTCTTTACGCCCCCTTTAAGTACTGAAAAAAGCTGCTGTAAGGTCTCCCCAGGGCTTTCTTTTCTCCAGGCTGAACAATCCCAACTCTCTCAGCCTGTCTTCATAGGAGAGGGGCTCCAGTCTTCTGATCATCTTTGTGGCCCTCCTCTGGACCGGCTCCAACAGCTCCATGTCCTTCTTATGTTGGGGGCCCCAGAGCTGGATGCAGTACTCCAGGTGGGGTCCCACAAAAGCAGAGTAGAGGGGCAGAATCGCCCCCCTTGACCTGTTGGCCACACTTCTTCTGATGCAGCCCAGGATGTGGTTGGCTTTCTGGGTTGTGAGTGCACGTTGCTGGCTCATGTTGAGCTCCTCATCAGCCAACACCCGCAAGTCCTTCTCCTCAGGACTGTTCTTGATCTATTCTCCACCCAGCCTGTATTTGTGCTTGGGATTGCCCTGACCCATGTGCGGGACCTTGCACTTGACCTTGTTGAATTTCCTGAGGTTCACACAGGCCCACCTCTTCAGCCTGTCCAGGTCCCTCTGGATGGCATCCCTCCCCTCCAATGTGTCAACCGCACCACACAGCTTGGTGTGGTCAGCAAACTTGCTGAGGATGCACTCAATCCCACTGTCCATGTCACCAACAGAGATGCTAAACAGCACTGGTCCCAGTACCAACCCCTGAGGAACACCAGTCATCACTGCTTGCCACTTGGACATCAAGCTATTGACCGCAACCTTTTGAGTGCAACCATCCAGCCACTTCCTTATCCACCGAGTGGTCCATCCATCAAATCCATGTCTCTCCAATTTGGAGATGAGTATGTCATGTGGGACAGTGTCAAATGCCTTGCACAAGTCCAGGTAGATAATGTCAGTTGCTCAGCTCAATCAGGCTTGTGAAACCTACTTTGCAGTGATTTTCAGAAGTGTGCTTAGACATCTATAATGTCTCAGGCATCTATACTCATTTTCCTGGATCTCTGTTGAATTAAGCCACTTAACTGCTCTTTCAGGTCTCATCCTACATGCATTCCATTTGTGAATAATATTGTAAGCAACATTAATACCTGTAAAATGTTGCTGCTGCTTCTACATTTTCTGCATTCCCTGCAAGGCAATGTTTTGTTCCAGTGTTCAACCAAAAATACTATTGTAAATCTTTAGGAAAAGACACATTGAATAAACACACCTTGTAGTTGGAGTAAAAGATGACAGAAGGTCCACTAGGGAATCGAGAGCAGAGCTGCCTACTTCATCCCTAAACTTTAGGCAATCTTGACAGTACACTAAGATTCACATATCAGATGCAAGTCTTTAAAGCAACAGAGGAAACCACTGCAGATATGTGAAATGTGAGCAATGATACAGGCAAGTTCATCTTAGGTCTTACAGTGTGCTAGAATAGCATTCAGAGAGGGGTGTGGGTCTGGGATTTTGTTCTTATTGTTTTGTTCTTGTTTTTTTTTTAAATCAAGATCATATCCTTAAGATGTTAATTGCCATACATTACAGATGTAGATTTAAAGTATTTGCTGTCTTATGATGAAGTACTCAGCTGGACAGCAGAGGGGGTAATTCTATACATTCAAGGAAAGGTCATTTCATCAGCAAAAGAGAGGCCTGAAATGAAGCATAGATACTGCCATGAAAGGAACAGATCGATACATAGTGAAGGTTACTGTCAGTGAGAGATGACAGAGCATAGATCAGCATAGCAAGATCACGAGAGAGAAGAGTCATGAAAGACCCTGCAGTAAAAAGATAATGAAGTAGAAAGACGGACTTGAAAGAAGGAACACTTCCTTTTTGGGTTCTATACTGCAATAGGTTAAGTTATTGCTATGATTTCAGACAATAATGGGGACGGGGAAAAACTTTTTGACCTCTGAAGAGTGTAAGCCAAGAGGCATCAATTGAGGTGTTTGCCATGACAAACAGTTTTAGAGCATCCCCAAGGAAAGGGACCTGAAACAACTAACCATTAAAAAGCTCTTCATAGCCTTTCTTACACAGCTCCATCTCTCAAACTATCTCAGTATATCGTTCAGTTTCTTTGCAACTTACGTAAACATTTGAAAATGCTTAGTAATTCAAGAAAAGGAAAGTCTACCATGAACATAACAGGCCTGAATAGAGTATGTTTTACTAAACCCCTGTTTAGCAGCTGCAGTGAATTTAGACAGTTGGGTGTTGTCAAACACTTAGAAATATGTGACCAACACAATGGCTCACAGGTTTCTGTAACACAACTTGTCACAACTGCTAAGAGGACATTAGTGAGGCCACAATAAACACGCATTTGCTTGTACTGCATATTCAAGCAACAGCTAAGGCAAAGCACTAAAACTTTATTTGTAAAATAACCAGGTAAGGTAAACAATAGAAAATCTGTTAGCACCTCATGTTCATCAGGATTTTAAACTGATAAATCATACCTTGGTTAACTGACTAACAAAAACCAACACATACTGCCATGAAAGCAGGACACAACCTCTTTTTTGGCTACGGAAGCTCAAATGACAAGTTAAAATTTCTTGTTCTTGATATGGAGGAGTTATAATGAACCATTTTGAAAACTTCCTTCCTGGGAGACACTGATAAAAAGAGTAACTAAAAACATCAGGGATACTTTAATAAAAAATGATGACATTCTGTTGAATGGGGAATGGCTTTAAATTGGAAGAGGTAGATTTAGATTACATATTAGGAAGAAATTTTTCACTTTGAGGGTGGTAAGGCACTGGAACAGGTTTCCCAGAGAAGCTCCGTCCCTGGAGCTGTTTAAGGCCAGGGCTTTGAGCAACCTGGTCTAGTGGGAGGTGTCCCTGCATATGGCAGGGGGGCTGGAGCTAGGTGATCTTCAAGGTCCCTTCCAACCTAAACCATTCTATGAATCTATGATTCATTAACTCTTCTGTTTCACGCAGTTCTGTTTAACAAGAAGCAACTATGCTAAAAGTTAAATATGTAAGTTATGCCTGACAGTATCAGCATTCACCAGTTCACATGAAAATTTTTCAGAAATCCTATTTCATGGGACATCTCACGAGCAATCAAAATGCTTTTAAGTTGACCCTTAGTTCTAGTTTAAATGTTTATGCCTGCATACTCAAGACAGATAGTAACAAACAGCAGGTGATTAAATCTTCAGAACCTACAGAAAAGCCAGACAAAATACTACTAATGACTACTCCTTCAGTATCATTTATTAATCTTTGGAAATGTGATTTAGAACTCAGTCATAAAAGAGAATGAATAGCTCTGTTACGTGGGTACACTCAATACATTTCACAGAGCTGGAGTATAGCTCACTGAGCCTCCTTGACAGTCACCTCTTCTTAGAGCCCACATCTCTGCACAGCACAAATGACCAATTTCTATATTCAGCCTCAGGAAAGTAACTCTTGATTTCACAGTCAAGAACCTGGCTTGTTATTGTTAAATCTTTATCAAAAGCAAGTCAACCTAAGAAAAAATTATATTATGAACAGAAGTTTTGGCAAGACAAAGATGACACTTCATGCAGCAGTTAATATAAAGACAGGATAATAGTTCTGCCAAAGACAATAAATACTAGAAGAAATGGCTTTCAGTTTTAGAGGCCCTAAGCAATATTGCTGGTGTTCATTTTAAGATCTGCTTCTACAACACAATTCCCTTGAGATTATTCTTAAATGTGAAAAGGGTGGAGTTTTTGTTTTGGGATCATTCACAGTGTTGGCATTGCAAACCACAGGCGTGAACTGAGGTGAGAGTTAACATCCTTTTGCCCCTACTTTCTTTCAACTGCATTCTCTGTCTTGATCTCCCTTCCCCCCGCTAAAAAAATCTCCAGACGTTACTATCGAAAATATACTCAAGTAATAAATCATGTATTTGCTGTCACGTGACTGGTATTCATTAGAATCAAAGATCTCCAAGATCTGCCCCCAGAGTGTATTATGTTACTGAAATATAGAAATAGCTGCAATACAAAATTTTGCCAGAAAAGAAACACAAAAGTAACAACAAACTGTCACTCAGCTGGGCAGAAGAAAGAATGTCCATAAAAATATGTTGGAGGGGTAAATTAAACCCCAAATTCTAATTAGACAAAACCAGCAGTTTAAACCCAACAAGACACAGGATTTTTAACTAGAAATTTCTATAAAGTATACACTTTTTTAGTCACCCAGGCATTCTATTTTCTAAGATTTTTTTTTCCTAGAAAGGAATGAAAAAAAGAAATAAAAACCACTGCAAGTTTATCTATTATGTATCTTTTCTGTGGTTAAGCAGTAAACAACATGCCCCTACACTCACTCAAATGTTTCATCCCCCCTTTTATTGTCCAGTTATTTTGCTTTACTGAATACTACAATCACTTTGTAGCAGAAGTGACATCTTCTATGAGAGAAGCAATGATATTCCAGTGATGTGGTAACCTGACTGAATCATTTGAGTCTGAGTGGGGAAAAAGAACCCTTGATTCAGCTGCACATCTGGGTTTTATAAGGAATCCAAAAGCTTAACACTAACGTGCTTCAGGGCTGAAACAAAGTCTGAGGAGATCACAGCAGTCAAGAAAGAAGACAGTGTTAATCCAGGGCATATCGTGCTCTTCACCACCACTCTGAAAATTAACTGAGGTCAGCTAATTTTGCATCTCCACTAATTGTGTGTTGTATATGAGTAAGCAATGACTAAGGAAATGTCAAAGCTATTCCATATCCTGTTCTTTTCCTGAAGAAAAACATGACAGGCAGAGAGGATACCTCCCCATTAGGCCACAACAATTCAACAAGGCAGCTATTTGTTTTAGCAGGAATGAAATAACTTATATGCAATCTAAACATTGCCAGTCATTATAATCACTTGTTACCACTGTGCTGAGCATACATGGCTCCCCAGAAACAATTCACTCTCCAAAAATCAGTTCAGCTATTCAAACACATGCATGACTACATACATAAAATTTAAGCCAGAAAATATACAGTGAGCACAAGGTCACCTGTATATGAAAATTCCTGCTCTATAGTACTCTGGTTATTTTCCAATGTTTCCAATTATGCCTTCGTAAACTTTGACCACTGGCTAGAAAGGCAATAAAAATACTGAACAATACAGAACACAAAGTGATGCACAGGTTACAGCCAGGATGAAAATAAACAGACTGCTATGAGGTAAGAAAAAGCGCCATCGGTACTGAACCTCTTGTTCAGTTCCTCACATCTGCAAGGACAGAAATCAGCTTTTGCTAACTACAGGTATCCACCTCAGAGGCACTGAGTTGTCCCCTGCTCACAGAAGATAAAGGAAACACAGGCTCCTAAACTTTGTTGTTATGAACCTCGACTCTGTTAGATGCCTAAAATATCTGGACTGACCCCTTCCAGCTCCACTTTCTCCCCATTCGTATCTCTCCCGCAAACAGAAACAAAAAGCATGAGGCAAAACACGTATGCAGAGCAGAAAGTGGGATTGCGGAGAGAAAGGTTGCAGAGTAAGTGGAAGAGTAAATATACTAAAGCACCCAAGTTACCTGTCTGATGAGGAGGGAAAGAAGGACAGAGGGGACAAGTGAAAAAGGGGTAGGGGAAGGGAAAAGGACTGGGAACAGGGAACACACTGTCTAGAGGCTGTAGTTTTCACCTGTCCATTGTGTTTTACTCACAGGATCTACACAACAGAGGCGCATTAGGCCAGAACATTATCCAGCACATACAGAGCTGTACTGATGCAATTTATAGAAGAGCAAATCACTACCTGCAATACTGAGGCCAGACTGCTTGGAAAACTGTGCAGCACATAGATGTGGCTCTTAGCAGTCATATAGCCTTCACGCATGTCCCTACCAAAGGGGGTCTTCAGTTAGCACTGATAAACTGCTGCCAGCCTCATAATTTTTTCAGACATCATTAATAACATTACAATCAATAGATGAGGATGACAGTACAAGCTCAAAATGAGCACCACACTTCATAATGTGTTCTTATAACAATGGCCACAGCTACTTATAAGCACAGATCATTCCTACATGCATTGTCCAGAAAAGAATTGCTAAGGGGCAAACTTTTTTTTAAAAAAAATAAAATAAAAAAATCAATGAGTCAGATTGCGGCGGAGAAACAACAGAATTACAAGACTGCGTTAGACCTTGCCCAACTGTCAGTGATATTTGTTGATTAACAGAAAGGTGACAAACACTATAGAAACAAGTATGAGATACTCTTCCCTCATATGTCGATGGTTCCTCCACCCTCACCTCTTCTCTCCCCACATTATCCTTATCTTCTTTCTTGCATCCATACTCTAAGCATTCTGGATAAAAGTGAACATAATTTCACAGTGTAACTCAGGGGATTTTCTGCAAATTGACACTACTCCTTTGCATTTGTTCACTCTCACTGGCATTTAATTCTCCACTCACGTTGTTCACTCAGCTACAAAATCAGACCTGGGAGGTAGTTTTGCATGAGGTTTTTTTGGTATGATGACAATGATAGCCTATCTGTACTATTTTCCTGTGTCCTATGCCTACCTATTTCTAATCCTCTTAAACCATGATTTAGCTTATTGAGTGCTGAAAAGGGTTAACCTTTACTGCTGGATGTGCAAAAAAACCTAGAACAAATCATGGCAGACAACTTTCTGTTGCAGAATTTCAAAAATAACTATGTTCAATTGTCAGCTATTATTTCAATTCATTTATCAGCTGCAGACATCCCACTTACTGTTCTGTAGTTCCCTGGATTGTATCTAGAGCTTTTGAAAAATAGAGATACAAAATTTACAATTTACAATTGTCCAGACACTTTCTACAGCAACTTTTTTTAACGTAAAAATGCACATTAGCAGCAATTCAGCCACTTCACTACTGTAAATGCCTAGAATGTTTTACAAACAGAAGCAGCATATAGCTCCCATGCTAGCCACACGTTTCATGACTGTTTCAAAGATGCCCATCCCGTTCAGTATGAAGAATGGCCTGGCACTACACTGCCGTTTGCCAGGAAAAGAAAACAATCAAGCAGAAATATTGCTATTTTCTTTTTCACGGTAGCCCTCCAAATAAGTGTTAATGAAAAAGTTGGACTTCTCAAAATCCTTAGTTTCCTCTGAGTTAAAAATCAAAGAATATTTTAGGCTCTTGGAAAATAATTTAGTCATTGGGTTGAGTTCATAAGCATGACAGAAATGTCAGCATGATGATAAACTCATGAAAAATGAAAGTTTATCACCACCTTTGGAAGGCACTTAGGATAAGCTCTGGGTAACAATTTATTATTGATATTGTCTCTCTGAGTCAAGATTACTGCAACCATTTAACCATTACTGCCTGCCATTTAAGAAAATACAGCTGAATGAGAGCCTCAGAAGTTGATCGGAAGCAGTTTTAATCCCACAGTATAGCTGGGGAGCTATTTAGTGGAAGATTTCAAATATTTCAAGTATAGTCTGAACTTGGTATCAGAACGAATGGAAATGTCGATTCCTTTTTGGGCCTATTCCTTTCCAAAAAGAGATCAAGTGGAAAAGGAGGGATTTGGTCTAAATGTCTAACACAGATGCGTGTAACTAGCAGAGCAGCCCTTAGGAAGGAAAGAAAATGTGCATAAGAGGTCTGAATAGCTTTGCGCTATATTAGAGGTTCTCCCTGACAAGGCTTTAGCATCTTTTGGGCACCCAGAACAACCCAAAAGCCCTGTTCTTGTACTCTGTTCCTCTGAAGCTATGCTTTTGCCAGGAAACAAAACTTACAGGGAACGAATTTCCAGGCCGCAATGTGGTGAGCTATTCTGGTTCTATTTAACCATCTCAGGAAAAATTCAGACTAATGCTGCTGCACTCAGTAGCAAGATTCAAAACTTCACTTCCCTCAGCCCCTATGCCTGCTTGGCTCATTAACGCGTTGCCTCCTGTTTTATTCAGCCTACCTCCCGTTCTGCTGGTATGGAAAGAAGATCTGTCTTTTCTTGACAACATAATTTCTTGCTCTTGGTGGCACATGCAGCAATTAATCTCTGATGGTTCCTCACTGGGGAAAATCTGACCCACTATACTGAGGGTCCCACTTACAAAAATCTCTCACTACTCAATCTTTCCAAAATCATATTCTTCCTCCACAAGGCAAGTGCCAAGTGGGAATATAATAAAAAAGCCAGCTCCTACACATGCAGTGATATGCAGACAAGGAACCCTCCTGGTTTTATCCATGGTGTGCTGTACTTTTTCCGTTATAATAGCTTTATCTCTGAAAGTTCTTGCCTACCAACTCACTTTCTCTTACACACTGATGTGGCGCTGCTGTTTCCAAGAAATCCAAGCACTCTGCACATTAAACCTCTTTCTACAGCTTCTGCAAACCTCCACCTTTGCTAATTAACAAAGAAACCCCACCACTGCTTGGAGACATGCCCACTGTGAATCCAAATGGCAGAATTGGATGCACAATCTGAAACAGACACACAGTTCTCGGCCTGCCACCACCACAAAGCAGCCTCAAGGTCACTTTTCCTTTTCATTGGCCTGAGACTCCGATTCCAAATTCCCCGGGGTCCAAGTTTATTGCATTCATTCTCCCTGAAGTTGAGAGTTCTGCAACCTGCCCTGTGCATGCCTCTAGGAGCTATAGCTCTCACAGAATCTGCCATCACCTAGAAAGAACCAAATCATGCAGAAGTTATTTAGGACACACCAGAGCTCACAGCACACATTGAGATTTACATACATTCCCGTCCAGGAAGTTGGTGCCTGGACAGAATATACTCCCAATACTGACATTTGCCTCAGACTTCTAGGCAGAAAAAGAGCTACTGGCAACAATTGCGTACAATGCATATACAGACTTATAAGCAGTCACATCCAGGTTTGACTTCAGAAGAGCTAACTTGATATGTTAGCTGTTGTTTTAGACCATGGGTTAAGGCAGATTAAAAACAAAACAAAAACCAAACAAAAACCCAACCCAAGTACAACACTTAGATTCAACAGCATGAGTAACAAAGAAAAAAAGTTTACAGGAGAACGAGGATAGTTGCCTGTGGGGAGAATATCTTAAAATCTACGGTAAAGTCATACTTGGCAAAATTCAATAGATCTGGTAAACATCAAAGATAAAATTTAGCAGAATAATTCCACCAAGCACCATTAAAAGAAAAATGGGACCAGCAGGGTTACCAGTGAAAAACAATGCCAGGCCTAATAGCACTGATCTACCAGAAGCAATTTATTATGACACCAGAAATAGCTATTTTCACAGTGGATGCTTGAAATGAAAACTTTAAAGCTTCTTTAAGTCTTGAGCTATAGCAAAGTATTCAACCAGCCAGCCAAAATAGCTGAAGGGAAATAGGAAGGCCACATGTGGAACTAATTACTCATGTAGAGGCTATGACAAAGAACATTTCTCCAGACTTTTCATGGGGGCTTCACTTTCAGGAAGTAACTCTAATTACTGTTCAAGTCTCGGCAGCCTGCATGCCGCTGACAGTTCCAAGAAAAAATGAACCTATTTGCCCTTTTCTTGGTTTAAAATGCCAAAATAGAAAAGCGCAACTAGAGTCATTAAAAAGAAAGAAAATAAGCACTGGCTTATTGCATTAGCTTCCCCAGCAGAATCCTTTTTATAAATTCGTTTTTTCAGCCTTCACAAAACAGCAAATTCTGCGCCTACATTAACTCGCTCTCCGTTGGCTGCAGTGAAACTGTACATCTTGACTTTTTACAGCTTTTCCATACTGGGGCCCACTTCCTGCCCAGTTGAAGAAAAAAATCTGGCCTGAAGATGAAATGACTGCTTAACATTACACTAAAACATCTGGTACCATTTTATACACAGACCCATGTCTGAGAGCAGGCAATTCTAGCGGTCTCACCAGCGGCACAGCGCATACCCAAACCTCCCCAGGGTGACATCATCCCATATATGGACTCTCAGGCCCAGCCCTCCCCCTTTTCCTGGTCCTAAATTCATTGCCAGATCCCCAGTCTGCTGCAAATGTGCCACGTCAAGACTGGAAATCACAGCACTTCAGTGTGTTTCAGTGAGTGCTGCAGAGTGTGAGGGAGAGCCGAGCACAACCCGTGATGCAGGAAGGCAGTTTTTCCCCGAGACTAAAAGAGGATTTAAAATAAATAAATAGACGCGTCCGGAGATCCTGCTCCGTCGCCCCAGTGTTCAGACTACCTGTTCAGGACAATGCTGTTGTACAGTAGTCTGCACATTGGTTAGACTGGGCAAGGGAAAGCAGCGGCATGGACTATTGGGGACGCAAGTTGCTATTGCCAAGGAGAAGACAGTTATTGCTCCTTTCAGATCTCATATACAGTATTTTTCTTCACAGGTTTTGCACACTAGGGAATAAGAAACGCTAAGGGACACTGTGAAAAAGGAGGACTTCAGAATAAAGCGGGGAAGACATTCTGGTAAGGCCTACTTTGGAAGAACACCTGGCCTATGACCTGGCGAACCTAGGTGACTCCCCTCCCCCCTTCCTCCAGTCATCACTGCAAGAAAGATGGAGCTCTGATGGTTTACTAAAACCTATGCAAGAAATGAGAGAGGTATATTGCCTAGAGGTATACTACCTAGAGAAGTGTACAAGAGTAGAGTTTAAGTCGGTCATTTCTTTTTTCTTTTTTTTTTTTTAATTTAAAATAAAGCTTTTTTCCCCCCACAAACTAAAAAGGTAAATTTAATTTTTTTTTTTTACTTGTAGCAATCAGTATAAATATTTAAGCAGTATATAATTTTTTAATGGAGAAAAGGCTGGCTAGAAGTATGTATTTTGAATAGCTCCTGTTGTGAACTATGATCTGAAAATGAATTTTAAGAAATTATTTTCTCTTAAAGTAATAAAATAATAGAAAAGAATGCATGAATATTATCTTAAATTATTGTAAAATATATTATATCACCTTTGGGAGAACTGTACTTAGATTTTTATATGCAGCTGAAACTTCTGTGCAAGTAACCTATGCTATATGTGCTAATGAAAACTGGGAGGGAAACCATAGGAAAACTATGACTACTCCATGCTAGTCTTCTGCTGTGTAGAATACAAAATCTTTGATTGTCAGGAAAAATTACCTATGAAAGTTCAGGATGTGATGGAAAAAAAACAATAAATAAATAAAACGGAACAAACAGCTTTCCATCCCGATACCTGGCTGGCCATTGCCTAGAAGTGATCAGCACCGATTGATTGTTGCCGCTCTCATGTATGCTTTGCATCGCTGATATTTCTTCTAACATTCAAAACGATAAGTTACTTTGTCCTGAATCCCACTGATAAAAATGGAATTTGTAAACGAATGCAGAAGTTTGCTTTGGTGAATTTCCAGCTGTCCTGGTAGGGGAAAAAAACCCTCAGGCTGAATGAAATCCCCACGGACAAAATAATACAAAAAGTCTGGGCTGCAATTTGATACCAGCTGAACTCCAGAGTCAGCTCCCCTAAAGTTAACACTCGTAACAAACTACTGCAACCGGAAAAAAAATCCCATCTATATGGTGCTCATTATTGCCAGGAAGGCTTTGAATAGCTAAACGATAAAAAGAATTAGCATAAATATACAGCCATTAGTATTATAACCAGCCAATTTTGCAGAATGCGTGTTATATTTTAGACAGCCTTGATACTGTACAAATATTTTTTTAAACATACGTATATTATTATTACCCTTTTCATTGCTCCTTCAATAATCAATAGAAGTCCTCTTGGGCATAGGTGGTCGCGTAGCACTAGCGTGACTGTGTCTATACTGGCTGTCTTAAAGCCTACGAAGCAAGAACTAGCACTGTCATTTCCCTTAGCCTCCCATCAAAGCTTTTGTATTTTGACTAAAAGATTCTTTTTTAATGTATATATACACTCATAGGTTATCTACCCTCTCTTCCTTTATTTCATAGAAGATTATCTTTAGAATTAAATTAGTGGGGTTTAATCCATTATAATATACGTAGACCTAACTTTTATTCTCGTTCTACTTTAAAGTGGAGTTACAACATAGTTAAATGTAGTTATTAATAGAAAATCTGAAGAGACTGGGAGAAATGAAAGGAATGGAACCAGATTCAAACTTGCATTAATATTTCTCAATCTCTCTTTAAGTACGATTGCTGTTTTAGGCATAACAAATCTGAACAGTTTTGACTTAGCCGTAAGACTTAAACTTTGGTATAAGCTGTAGAAAAATGTTTTCAAACCTCGTTAAGAAACTTGCTCAGTTATGCTTTCAAGGGGAATATGATTGTTTGCAAATATTTTTTTTATCTAGTGTTTACTTGCATAGCTACTTTTATTTTTTTATAATTCTGGTCTAGAAATTAAGCAAGGAAGTATTGTTATCCAGTCAGTAAGAGGCTCTTGGTGAAAACACTGCTGAAGACAGCCCGCGTTAACTTTTGCTAAATAAGCAAGGACAATGAAAACATATGGAACTTGTGTTTCTCTAATCTCTAGTCCACTATTTGCATTAATCTGTATTTTAAATGACCTTTCTGGATTTAGGAAGTGATTCCCCTCCCATACACCCATGACTCTTCAAAGTTACATTTTTAGACTGTAAGGCTGAGATCTAGGAGGCCCCCTTGGCATGGGGCTTGGAAAGGGGGGGGCGGAGGGGGGGGAAATGCAATGTGCAAAGCAACAGATATGGAAAGAAAGCCTGTATTGTTAGGAATGAATAAGGAAGTATATCTACTTCGGCTCACTAATCAAAACATTTTCAAAGTGAATTAAATGATTCGGTCATTCTTAAAACAGTGCTGTTTTAGTTGAAACAAGTTCTAGTTGATCATAATCATACAGAAAAGATTTCCGTAGTTATAAAACAAGAGGTTTTAAATATACATGTCAACAAACACAAGATAGCTGTATACAAATATTTCAAGCGAAAAAAATCCAAAAAGAACAAACAGGACTTTTTGCAATGACTGAAAAAATTAGCTGGATGCAATGCATACTAAATCATGGTGAAAGTTCTGTAAAACCAGGACCATACCAATGCTTAAGCCTGTTGTATGAACTAAATGATACAGTTCATATTACCATAAAATGCACAAAAACATGAAAAGCAAATTAAAGCCAGTATGAACATTTAAATAGGCGAGTGCCTCTATATAAGGGACTTACTTTCATCTTTAAGGAGCACAATTTTTTTTAGTATGCTCAAAATTAAACAGGAAAGAGGAAGAAAATATTTCAAACCTTTTCTATATATTCCTTTAACGCTAAAAAAAAAAGGAAAAAAGCAAAGAAGGGTAGGGGAAAGTCACTTAACTTTACAGAAATAAATATAGATCAAATAAGCATCCAAATGTGAAAAAAACTAGTTACTTAAAAAAAAAAACCACACATCATTTGACATTTTTCTGCCTTGTCATTAAGTTGCACGTTATCTTCTGCATTACTATTACCAGGGCTACTTAACGCATCTGTACTTTCAGAAGACTAACAGACAGTGCTATCCTCTCCACGCTCTCCTTCCTGTACTATCACTGTGCGTCCACAGACATTTCTGCAGACCACCCAAGTATCATTGCTATATGGAAAATATGATAACCAAAATGGCAAAATACTTGCATAAACACTTCCAACTTCCAAACAGAATGTCAAATTATAATAATCTTGTAATGAAAATCTGTTACGAAGATTGGAAAATAAAAACCCTAAATCTTAGTGTGTTTTTTTTTAACTAGTAAATTTCAACCAACAGCATATTTACTTTTACTTGCAAAAGGCTTTGCTTCCTGAACTGTGCTTTATTTAAAAAAGAAAAAAATCCTAATTGAAATAATATTTAGGGTCAGGTTTAAACCTACAAAAAGACAGGAAATGCCACAGTTAAGAATGAAACTTTCCTGAATAATGCTACTGTATTTCTGTACTGCGTTTTACGCTGCATTGCAAAACAATATCTAAAAATAACAACCTGCCCTTAAATAAAAAGTCCTGATCACAGTCTGGCAGAATACAATTCTCAACTCAATTTCCAAGCTACCAATACTTAAAGTCAGATCCTTCATATAGGTCTTTGTAAATATAATATTGGCAATCATAAGGGGTTTTTTTTTTTGTTATGAGTATTCTAAAATATTCTTGAGCCCTTTACTGACTCAATGAATCAACCAGATACAGCACACAAAAATGTTAAACCCTTTTAGCAAATAAACTACAATTTCAAGGAATATCAGTTTTTAAATAAGAATCAAGTGGAGATAACTACCCAGTCGTTAGTAGTACCCAATGAGTTAACTGAAGGCAAAATAAATTTGCCTCATTTCAAGATGTAAAGCTCTTTGCTGATTCTTTGATGAATTCTCCTTGTGTACAGTTATTAGAAAGACCACAGAATCTTTCCACTTACAACTTTTGCTCCCAGCACAACTTTCTGGTAGTTGTTATTAGAAAACCTATTAATTAAAAAGCATACTTTTGTTCTTCCAGTCCTTTTATACTATACTATATGCCAATGAATTTTACTGTACAATTCTTCGTTATTTCAAGAAGGATCCATAACACAGAAACTGCGATCTAATTTTCTCCCAGACTAAAAATCTCTGATTTCTTTAACAGCTAAATGCAGCAATTAAATTTGACAAAATCTGTAAAACAAAGTGTTTTATATTTATTTTAAAAGTACTTCTGATTTGCCACTTTTGTTTTTCTTTAAAATGCTTAAGTGGGTAGGAAGACATGGCAACTTAAAGCATACACTTAAAATCTTACTTAGAGCTACAAAAACTTAAGTAAGTGTATTATAATGTCAAAGTAAAACTATTTAATGTCTTGGAATTAATTTTTCATGTCTGAATTAGCTAGTCACATTTTGTGCTTGATTCGTTTTCTTAAGACCTATTTAATGTCTTGGAATTAATTTTTCATGGATGAATTAGCTAGTCATGTTTTGTGCTTGATTAATTTTTTTTAAGACACCTTATTCCACCTTGTTACGTTCAAAGAAAATTTTATTCATATAATTGATAAACTTAATTTGCACACTACACCTTGTATATTAGCTAAAATGTATCTTTTTCTTTATGGCAAAATAATGATTAGAGCTAGAACACCTGAATAATTACATATTAATTTATTGTTAGTTTAACTTAAAAGCTCAACACTATCCCCACCTTTTAGCAAATTCATCCCTTTTATAACCAGTTTTCAGGCTGGAACTTAGAAGTGTTTTGCTGCTATTCAGTATGGGATATGTTTGAGAAAGGTTTGAAAGCACAAGTTTGTTGCTTACCTATGGTGGCACTAGCGAGCAACAGTGATCTAAGAACACCATTATAAAACAGAATAATTTATTCTGTACAGGAAAGTAATACAATTATTCTTTTCCCTTTTTAAGCTTCCAGTGTGTTTTATACCTTTTGAAACAACACCCCAGTTATGTTGCAAAAGTAATTGCTAAATTGGATTACAGTCACTGTATGTATTTTACATACAAGAAAGTTTAGGAAAGCAGCACAACTTGTGATGCGAAATGATGCTATTTGCATGCTTTCGATCTATAGCATAGTCTATGTTTAACTGAAAAACCTACTGAAGTTACAAAGTTGGTTTTTTTTCTTACAAAGTACAGATTTTGAGAGAAAGCTAAATTTAAATAATATGCAAAGGAAAATACTAAAGAAATGTCATTATAAGTGTATAGCTTTAACATATCGGAAAAACAAATATAAAATGCAACCAGTTTTCCTTCCAGCACATTCTCTTTAACTGGGTTAATGTGCAAGTGGTTTCCTACATTTATACAGAAAGATTTTTATTTTTAACATGCAAGATTACTGTACTTATCTGCTCCTAGAAAATATGTACTGTATAAACATATCCTTTATCTTGAACTTCAGTATTTCTGTGTTTCCGAGAAGAGTAAAAACATCTGGTTAAATTACTATGTGTGAGTACAATATGCAGGCAAAATCCTGTATGAATTGCATATAAAATAAACCACGGTTTCAATCCTTTTTGTTTTTCCAAATGTTCAGTGTAACCAGTCTGTTGAAATCACACCTCTGATGTATGTCAGCACAATGATAACTGATGTACTAAAAAGCTTCTTTTCCGAATAAAATCAAGTTCTGTTCTTGTTCTACAGCTCCCAATGTTTTAAAGTTTAATTCTGTTATGTGTGTTCCCCCCCAAAGCCCCCCAAACCGGAATGGTACAAACTGTTGCACACCAGCGGTGATGGCTCCAAGGGACTGGCTGGACGGAGTTGTCATGTGTCTGCCTGTCTACACTTGCTGTGCAGAACATCCTCTCACCTGTACAGCAGGCACAGACAGGCAGTCGCATGACAACCCAGCCTGAGGGACAGCCGCCAGTGGGAAACCGCTCTGACACACCAGAGCATCTTCACCAACAGCTCCAGCCAAGAGTCACTCTGGATCTCAGACGGCCGGTCAGTAACCAAGCCGCGTACTGCAACCCACCTAGAGTCAAACCAACACTGCCTATAAAATACAATAAAACCCACTGCTGAAATTTTTACTGTGCTTCCTATAGTACTCTTTTCCTAGTTGTTCTCATTAACTCACTAACAATAAGTTTTATTTATACGCAGCTTTGCGGCACCATTGTATGTTTCGTTCTCCCATTTACTTCTCAGGCATAACTTGAGCAACTCGCGTTATTAGATTATTGTCAGTATAAAAATCACTAACGTTCCTGCTAGCCACAGAAGCCGAAAGCAGCTTGTTGTGTGGCAAGTTAATTCTATAAACAGTGGCAAGTTAATTCTATAAACAGACACAGTGTTAGAGCTTAGAGTAACTTCTCCCTTTTCCACTCTCTCACCTCCGCACTTATTTTCGTATCTCCCTCCCAAACCACACAGAATTTTACAATTGCAAATAAACTGTGAAACTATAATACAAACTGCATCTGTCACTGGATGTCGATAATACTATCCTTTCCTATTGGAACAGAATGAAAATATTTTATCTGGAAATAAGACTAAAGGGGATTTTCCCAAAAAACGTAAATTTCACATTTTTATAAGTTCTCCTCCTAGAGCCCAGCTTGGCATGCTTTGCACACCAATGACAGTGAAATCTCTGGATGCTTTAGAAAGAATAATAAAATCACATTCTCTGACCATGCCCTGTAAAAAAAGCTACACCACTTTACAAATGGCATGCTTTTGTTTACAACGAAGAGCATTTTGATTCACACGCTAGAATGGTGCGCCACATTTCCCAAGTCCATGTTATCCTAATGCAGAAGCGGCTAATTCACAAACTTCAAATTTGCAGGTTGACTCTCAAATGAACCTTAGCAAAAAAGCTTACAGCTTTGTGTGCTACTTAATAAAGCAGTAACAACCCAGAGCTAAAATGCTCAGACTTAGTATTTTTTGTGTAGGTATGCCTTATAATACTTTAGCTAGTATTATATGGAATACTCTATGAAAGAAAACTAGTATTTGTGAGGTCAATGAACGTGCTAATCTTGCACTTATTTCCAACAGCATCAAAGCCGTACACAGTATTTTTCTTGCTTGATTTTAAGCAAGAAGAAAAGCACGAAGTCATAGTACTGGTCATGCAACAAAGGTACGAACACAAGCAACTGTATGCAGGATCCAAAACTAATCCAGACTAGTGTTCACATAACTGATACTATAACTGCTTTACCCGCACTGTTCAAACACCAACTTGATATTTCCATAATTATAAGCCTCAAAAGCATTCTTAGGCACTGATTCCCATCTCATCAGGAATAAAATCCTGTTCTACGTTTGAGCAGCAACAAAACCATGTCAAGAAACCAATTGTTTCTTTTGTAATACTTCTATCAAACAAAAAATTTTGAAATCTTTTGCCAAAGGAACTTGCTTCAAAATGCATTCCACTGGATTCTTCACTTATAAAAGCTGCAGCTCACAAATAAAGGACATAATTTACATCCTTCTAATGGCACTAGCAAGCAACCACTTGCACTCAGAGAGTGATTTTAACCTCTCAGTAAATTCCAGACTACAGAAAATGGGCTCAGTTTACACTAGAGGGGGTGCACAGCCCCAGAGGTCCTAGCAAGCACTGCAGCTTTGTAAAGTACATTGTCAGAGCTCACTGGTACGAAAGCTGCTATGACATTCCTTACTCAGCGGTAGAGGCACAGGGAGAACGAACTCATCACTGTGGCAGGAGAACAAAGGTGAGACCTGACTTTCTGCATCTTCCCCAGCTGCGATGAAGAGGCTTTTGCTACTGTGCAAGGACTGCAAAAGTGAGTGGCCCGAGCGGGAGGCACGGGAGATCTGAACTCCCTAGGACCTCCCAGCGTGCACAGCGGTACTGAGCCCGGGCACAGTCCAGACACATAAACATGGGTATCACTTCACACATCACTCAAGACTACGTATCTTACCGGGGTGGAAATACACCAGCATGCAGCCATTTCAATAATCATCTGAGAACAGGATGTAACAACTACCAAACCAAACTGAAAGTGAGGAGAACATTTTAAGGAGAAGAAATGCAATTATAAAAATGGGAATTCAGCCAGGGGATCAAATATTTGCTTCTTTCTTTTCGGAAGCCAGTATTTCAGTTTCCGAAACAAGTCACCGGTCTTTGGATTAACTCAATGATCAAGCTGTGCCTTTGACCATCTTCAGAAAGTATCTAAACCAGACTTAATAGTTTTCTAAATACTACTGAGAAAGGCCCAGTAAACAAAAAAAAAAATAATCCAACATAACTTTGTGAACTCTTTCCCAGGACAGAATAATCAAATTATACAGCAAATCTGTACTTAAGGAGGAACTTCTTTCACCAGCAAAGCACGGAATACTACGCTGTTATCTTCTTTTACCACTCTAAGAAATTCCTGAGTGATCTCCCATATTGGCCTGAATGAACTACTAGTATTTTCATGACTCTCAAAACACAACTTTTTGGCAATTAAGAGACATTATTTTAAAACTATGCATATGGAAATCAGACAGTGGCCAATCTCTCCATGTACTATTCTGAGATTCCCAGGTGACACTCTCTAGCACACTATCAAAACAATTTCTTTTTAAAGTCACACAGCAGAAGACATTCCATAAATATTTTCAGGAATTTTTACATTTCACACTAGGCAAAGATCAGACTTAAAAAAGCAACATGAAAACTACCTCAAAAACTGTCACAGCACATCTTAGGTGCAACTCCAAGTGTTTGAGATGGAACATAGCAAGTGGTGTTAACCTTACCACATCACTTATTTTAGTTACGGTTACCCGTACCTAATCTAAGACAAGTTCTAGTAGCTTCAAGTTAGATCAGAACAAACAACAGCTTCAAATTTTCAAATTCATAGACACCTTTACATTTGTTTAAATTCATTTTTATGTCATTGCAATAAAATATTTCAGACTATATTTCAGTAATGCGAGAATAAAACTTCCCCTCTTGACACCTAGCACTTGGGTCCTCCCCTCCTGTCCGACACACGCTCATTTTCCTGCTATAGTAAATACATTTGATGCTGTTTAAAACTTCAGTAAAAGGGCAAGGGGCAAAATCTTCAAGATTAATGTAATTTGTCCCTCAAACTTAAGGTCTATCCCAAAAATGGCTACTGACTCGGTAAGAATCACTACTGACAAGTGCTGTTTCCACCATCAGCAGTATTACTGAAGTAACCACCTATGATAAGTACCGAATTCGCAGGACTCAGCAGAGCTTTGGCTTATGTACATGCATTGCAGGACCTCTCCCCGGTGGTTCTAGAAAATCCACTGCAGTAAAACACTATGTTAGTTTAAACAGAATCTGAATTGTCTGCACAGTCACCCTCAATCAACGCCATGTTTTGTTGGGTTAAGCCAGAGCAAGACGGAAAGAGTGAGTTATGTTTTAGAGCTCATTTAAAACTCTCTTTACCTGTGCCTCTTTCATCCAATGAACTGGTCCATGCTAAAAATCACTAAATTCTTGCTGAAAACATTTAATTTAAAAATAAAAAAAACAAATCAGAAAATAAAAGGATTTTCATTTTTAAATGTAGCCAAATTTTTATACGAAAACCAACACAAACCTTCAATAAAGAGAGTAACCTGGATGTCCTGTTTATTATAGAAATGGTTTTTCCAGTTCTCATCTTACTCACCTCACTGATCAGCAGTGACATTTCTTACTAAGGTGCATTTTTTGGATTTTCAGTGGCAAATTTGAAAATCCATTCCAACCAGCTACAGAAATCCGCAGACGGCTTTTCAGCCTCTCAGAATATGAGGCTGGAGAAAAATTGTTATCAATACATCGATTTCTGTAGTTACTTTCAGGAGTAACTTTACCTGGACAATTTATGATCAACTTACAGTAGATGTGTAAGAGCAGTTCAAACAGGCATAGGACAATAACCAGGACATTCCAAAAGATTTTAGACCAATGTGTGGAAGCCACAGGAAGAAAGGAAAAAAAGTAAAACAAAAACCAAACAGAAACACCCCCCACAACACCCTGTATTTACATTATCACCATTTCAACAGAAGTCTTAAAGGGTCAGCATCCTCCATGAATCAAAACCAGAAAATTTAAAGGACACAGGTAAAACTTTAAAATACTCTTTCAGTTCAAGTCTGTACAAGCTGATTTAATATTTTAAGCTGATATCAGAAGACTGAATAAATACGGTTTTTTCCCCAGTAGAAGAGAGTTCTTCATTCCTTACCTCATCATCTTTATACCAGGACAAACTTTCTGCAGTTAGAACGAACCAGTATTCCTTGGATCCTCCTTTCATGATGCCAATATTGTTGATGGTCAGCCAGCCTTTCCGGATGACCTGTACAGAGGTGCAGTCAGGTACAAGTTTAGTTCATTACTCGCTTGCATTATTCCGCTGCTGCATTCATTCTTTTAAATAACGACTTGCTAAAGAAAACAAGAACAGGCACATTTTTTCAGTCTCTGGCAAATTCAAAACCGAGATTTTGCAGGTTGCTATCATTCAAGAAAAAAAAAAGTAACATAAAATGAATATAGTGTTTTCAGTCAAAAGGTTGGAGAGAGGAGCCTAAGTATTATCCTGTTGTACTTACAGCGAACAGGAATGAATGAAGGATCATGTAAACCTGAAGATATTTATTTGCTTTGTAACAACACATTGTAAAAATCCATACAATTTGTATATGACTACTCTGACTGTTCTAGTCTAATTGTTAAAGCCATTTGTAAAGTTGGACACTAGGAACAGCACCTAGTTTCTGGTGAAGAAAGCAGCTTCTGGCACACAGTGGGTATTTTCAGAAGGAGTTGAATCAAGCGACAAAGCAGAGAGGTCTTCTACAATTGATTTGAAATTAAGAGAGAAAGTGGTAAGGAGAGGTGTGAGAGCTATTTTCCTCTCGTAAGGTAGAAGAGGAAAAGAAAAGAGATAAATAACCAACCTAAGGCAGCAATAAAAATCAGGAAAGATGGGTAAAGCAGAACTTTACAAAATAGATACAAACCCAAGATGAAAGAACAGATGGGAAAGCATACCTGTAAATACTTAGGCCAGGAGGCTACATCATGCAAAGAAGAAGAACAAAAGAAAACTTAAGAGGAATGAGACAACTCCAGAGATGAAGGAGAGAATGGTCAAAAGAACTGGTTTATGGATCATATAGGTAGAAACTTTCAATTTTATTGGAACATTTATTGTTTTCCAATACATATATGAGGAAGCAAACAGTCCTTCCTATCATTCTCTGAACAAGTCAACAGAACTCTCCCAATCACACAGATGCAGGTCTCAGCTATTCTGTTTCTCCCCACAGCAACACCCTTTACTTGCCTATAAAGTATTGAGATAGAAAGAAGTGCTCAGAGAAGCCCTTCAGAACTCCCTCAGTAAGTCCCACAAGCATGGACTTGTGTGATGAAACATGTGTTTCCTTTTGCTTTTGGGGAAATATACAAGACTGACATTCCTCTCACAGGGCTTTACAAGACTAGTAACTCCAACATCAACAGATAAACACAGAAAAACACTGCTCCATATCTGTTCCTTGTCATCTATACAAGTTTCAGAATCAGAATTCCCTACCATTCAGCATGCACGTTAATATAAGCTCCCTGAAGAAACCAGCTTTGGTATTTCAGAGATCAAGAGACTAAGTTATATTTGATAACCAAAGAAAGAGATCAGAAGTTGCACCTGAAAAGCTGGTAAAAGTATTGGTAATGTACATAATCCAAGAGTATCAATTTCATTTCAAAGTAGTAAGAAAACCACTGAAGATCCAAAAACAGTCTATGGGTTTTCAGCCTGTAAGAAAATTGCTAAGAAAACATTTATTTGGTTCTGAAGACTGAGTAAGCTGAGAGAACTGGACATAACTCCGGTAAAGAGACTCCAGGGTGTGGCCTGAGCAGACCAGATAGAATAGCCTCTATCACAATGGTTTCTGCAGAAGTTTGTCATTATTTTTAATATTCATGTCCACTGAAGAAAGAAAAAGTGGAGAGGGGGCATTACTGTTTACAAACAGACAAGGAATGCTTGTCCAAGTGCAAGTTAAGGGAAACAAACTGATATGAACTTGATTACCCATCATATCCTCATTTTTACAATGTTTATTGAAGTAAACTTTTCAGGAAACAAGCAATATGCATATATAGCCAGCATACTGGCCTTCAGGCAGCTGCCACAGAACAAGTTGTGGAACCAAGCTAATTTCATTTTCTTTCTGCACTGAACTACACAATTGCAAATGCAAGAAGTTTCAGGGGGAAGAAAAAAAAAAAAAAAACAACAGGAAATTAAGGTTCCCCAGCCACTTATCTGTACAGCAGACTAAATACTTCACAGCAAACATGCAAAAGCAGTTATTCTCACGTTATAAAGAAACTGAAATGAGAGGCTATGAGAGAGGATGCTGTTTAACCATGCTGTCTGTGATTGGGAATGCTGTGTTGCTGCCTATAAAGCACACATCCACATACAGGAGGCACACACAGCCAGGTCAGCGTACAACTGAAAACTGTTTGGACACACATCTTAGAGAGGGTAAAAGATTTGAAGACAGATGTCACAGTGGGGATAAAGAGGTGGTTTCTGGAAGCAAATCAATGAGAAACACCTGAGTAGCATGTCCAAGAACCTTACAGGTGTTGAGCACTTAAAAGGGAAGCGAAGTAGCACTATGCTCATTCCATTCAATGTTTTCCCTCATCGTAACCATAGGCTTTGTAGCATGTTAAGAGAGTGAAATTTTCTCAATTTGACAAGAACACATTTGTGGTAGAGGTCTCAGAACAGACCAAGCCAAGATTTTAAAATCTAAACTATACAAGCCACTTAAGAAGTAATGAAGCTTTTAATACACCTAATGTAGGAATTACATTAGTTGCATAGCTCCAAAAGGCTGTCTTGCTCCAGTCCAACACATCTCCCCACAGATGCATAACCATCACTGGGTGTGGACAGGAACAAGCTGACTTGGTAATACAAACATTGGTCACTGACCACTGTCTTGTAAAGGAAGGAATTTGCCAGTTATTTCCTCAAAAATCTTGTGTGCTGAGGATTAGATCCAGCTGTTACTCCTGCACAACACTGCCTGAAGAGCAGGGCACCAAGCTACAGCAGTATCTTGGGTACGTGTTTTTCATGTGCAAATGTCTAGACCTTTTTATCTATACCCCTCTAAGGAAACAAGGCATCGTGGTCTCTAAAATATCCTGGACACTACAACAGACCATAATTTTCCAAAATACTTGGAAGCAGTTCCAGGGGACATGCAGACAGAGAAGATGAGCTTAGTGTGCTAAGCTCATTTTCTTTACATTGAATTGTCCCTGTTTCTCAGGCACATTTGTTAACTACGAAAAGCTACACTTTCAAATTACTCAGTACCAGTGTTGGGGTCAGGCGGAGGGAGATGTTGGATCAAAGTGTAAGTGCGAAACAAAGCAAGATTAAGCAACATAGTTATACTTTCCAGAGAAGCTGAATTACACCTTAGACTCCAGCCAATTTCTCAAAAAATGACTCAAGCTATATTTTAGAAATAAATGTCCTTCCACAGTCAACAAGCAGCAAAGATTTTCAAAGAGACTTCTGAAGTTAAAAAAGGTCTGATGTGGGAAGTTGCTGGGTTTTTTTTAAACTTATGTGTTAGCTATGTTGTATAGTACTTCAGCTTGAAAAATGAAAGTAGTGCATTTCATTATTGTTTTCACTAGTTCATTTTCTGGTTGGTGTGGATTTAAGAGACCCATTTCAATATTTTCTATCATATTTCTAAATGTCACTCTGTGCAAACCGGATATTAGTGACATGAGTTATGAACTTCAGGAAGGTGAAAAATATGGGCATTGCCAGAAGCTAGTGAAGACAATATTCTGACCGGTAGTTGGACTCCATGTACAGGATGAACAAGAGATGACACAGTTCCTTCCTTCAGGGTCCTGATATCTAATCTGGGTGTCTGAAAAATGAAACTTAGACGGTACGAATGCACATGAACAAACCAGAAGGAAGTCATTTTCTGATAGTTCAGCTGCACAAAACCCGAATCATATCTGTTGTTCTTAATTCCCCACCACTTCACGGATAAACAGGAAAACAGGATTTGACACAATAGGTACATTTTATGTATTGCTGCATGACTTATTCATTCCATTAAAACAAATAAGGTACTTGTAAAAGAAATACATTAGAGAATTAGAAGTGTTCCATTTCTTTAAAAGAAGTATTCGAAAGGATTTCAAGGTAAGTGAGAGATAAGTGAAATTGGCTGGGCAGACAGAAATACTAGTGTGAAAATCATGAGACTGGCTACTTCTGCAACAATACAAGCAGCATTTGTTGAGTTAACGTAACTCTCTATTAAAGTTATGTTACGTAACTCCACTGAAATAATTTTGAACACAGAACACAACTCCCAGCACTACTCTATCTTCTAATCACTGTCATAATAACATACGTTACCAAATAGTAAGCACATTGAGAGAATAAAAATTGCAAGAACTACTCTGTGAGGCATCCTGGGTTCTTTGGGTTCAATTATGAAGATTGTCACACTACAGAGGCTAAAAAGGAACAACAGGTTAGAGAGGAAACCTAACACAGTATTTCACTGTAGTTTGCCAAATGTCAGACCATAAACTGCTCAGATCTGATCTGACCCAGAATGCAAAAGAGATCTTGTGACACTGCTTCCCCCAAAATCACTGCACAATGTATCACATAAACCACTGTCATTATTTTAAAGTTAAGTCCTAAACACATGTCTACTTTAAAGAAAAATTTAGTCTTTACTGAAGAAAAGTACTCAGTAGTGAAAAACTGAAACATGCTTCCAAATGTAGTTAAACAAAGACTGAGGTGATCAAGTCAAACATAAAGGAATCTTAACCTAAAAATTAAGTGTAGTTAAAGGCCATTTAGAACAGCAATACTTCTCTAGTCTTGATAAGGTGAAAATTCAACAGCAGTATGTCTTATTCAAGGATATTTCAAAATTTAGCATCATGTGGTTGTCCATGGGCACCACTTCTTTTACAGAAACGCTGCATTTCTCAACCAAACAGCCTTGCTGGGATTTTTCATGGCCACCTTACTGCCCGTGGTACAAGTTTTCATTTCCATCTACTTGCTTAAAAAAATTCTGTAAACACATTTTTTTCCTGGGTCATGCAAGGTAACAGGATTTCAGTATTTCTGAAGAAAAGAAGCAGCAAAGTATGCTACAAAGCAGGATTAAAAAGAAAAAAAAAAAAGTTATTTATTAGCACAATAGTTCAGGCCAACTGATGGGGTCTGAATGCTTCTTGTGTCCAGAACAACTGAATCAGATTGCTGGCATAATGTTGTAAAAGAGGCAGGTAAAACAAAGCCTTCGATCCCAAATGTCCAAATCACTTGGACAGTGACTGGAATCTCATAGTTCAGATTAAGCTCCTTCTCCAATTACAGAGGGTACTTCAAGCACAGCAGCAGATTTTGCTGCAGACGTAAAACACAAAACAGAATTTCATATAAATTACATATAATCCTCTATAATTTGAGTATCTTGCATTCTCACACACAGAGTATCAATTGGCCACAGGGAGCAATGACACCTTCATCTTCAAAGGTTTATCACGAAGGGGAGCTTTAAACTAAATTTTAGTCACCAAAACAAATCTCAACACACAAAATACACAGTTAAGAGTGGGTCAGCTTTCAGGAACCAGACCTTGCTAGTGTGCTATGTAAAACCAAGCATTACACTGATTATTTCAAGCAAATTAGAAGACAGACTAACCTGTGGCTTAAAAAGAAACTTTGTGGAGTCAGGTCAAAACCTCAGGCGGTAGCAAAGAAAAGACAAACAAAAAAGGCCAAAGATTAAGCGTGAGAGTATAAATTAGTAGTAGAGGAAAAAGGAGCAAAAACATGTTAAGAGGAATTTGCATTACACTTCTTCCAAAAATGCAATATTGCTGCACTCATCTTATTTCTGAGATACATAGAAATAGTTAATAGTGATCTGCATCATTCCAGTTCAAAGCAAGCTACAAAAAAGAAAAGCAATGGATTGCAAATGAGCATCCCACTATTTTGGGAAAACTTGACGATCTTGATCTCCCGAGAGATTCAATTCAACTGCTGTTAGAATCAGTGCTGCCTAGTCCTTTTTCCTTTATTGAACATTAGTTTAAGTTTGTTTGAAAAGATAACAAATATAATTTGATGATGTGGTAACAAACTGGAAAAATGTGTTTTCATCATAGATATTACCAAAGAATGCACAAGATACAGAGATTTACTTCTAACACCTAACTGTCTCTGAACCAGGAGTAACTTGTTATAAAATTAACTGCTGTTTAGACAATTAATTCTAATTAGTAATATTAAAGGCATTCACATATTTATTTACTCATGAGGTGGAAGTGTTAGAAAGGAGTTTGTCCATGATGTATTGATCCTCCTGGTGCTATGAAAAGAATGCTAAAAAGGCTTTAAATATTTCTAAGTCTATTAATAAAACTCACTTTTTTTATCAGACGTAATTCCTTTGCATGAACAAAATACCAGTAACAGTACCTGTACCCATAAACAGCATGTTCATTTAAACAATAGCTAATGTTTCCTTTCGATTACCAGAAATTTATTTGCCCACCTTTCAAAAAGGTTTCCTATGAATAGAGGCACTTACAACAGATAAATACTGCTTTCCAGTTATATAATAAAATAAACATCAATTAGTCATTTTAGTTTGAGAAACTCAGTAAATTATAAAATATTAACTTTATTCAAAGTTTTCTATAACATTAAGTTATACTAGTTCATACTTGTAACAGCAGGTTAGTAGCAGTTAAGTGATGAACTGCAATTATACTTTGTTGAGGAAATGTTACAGACAAGACAGTTTAACATTAATTAGTTTAGTAGCAAGTATTCAACAAACCAATGAGTTAGAGACAAACTTTGCCCTGTGAGAAGCTAAATGGAAAAGCAACAATAAAGCTTACAGAACTTAGCTCGTACAATTTGCCTTGAAGGCGGTAGATTGGTTCCCTGAAATAGCAAATTGCAAAAATGAAGTTTTATTTCAGAAACATTTTCTCATTCCTTTCAACTCCAAACAATTAACTTACAAACATTTGTTTATTATATTTAAAATAAAAGGTTCAGCAAAGTCCTTTATACCAAAAGTAACCTAGGTCCAACGTTTAATTTAAAATGCCAAGCTTTTTCTCCACTTCTTTAGAGAGAGAACATTCACTTAATTAAAAAATCATTCATTTTATTTGTATATTTTTGAAGAGTCAGATAATTGGTCAATTTTCCTTTTATGGGACACTCCAAAGTGATGATGGTTGTTGTGTTTGACACATGTTCCGGCACAGCTAGATAAGAAGGAAATCTCTCCTCAGAGGAGAGAGACAAGTCTTTGAAGCCATTTCAGTTGTTTAGACCTTGCAACTTTTTTCATTTTGGTCCAAACTGTATATTACATCAAAAATGCCACTCACGCTGGTCAGGTTCTGGGAGACCATCACATACAAGAAATTAATGGATTATTTTAACTAACATCTCAAAAATAACTAGCAATTTCTTGGTGGAAGAGGTTGAATTTCTATCCCCAAGATGACAACTAAGTTTTCAAAAAAGCTAGAACTCTCATCTACAACAGCAGAATAGAAGACTCTCTGAAGTCTCAGGTTTATCACCTGAGGGATCTAAACTCAGTGGTCACATGTGAAAACCTTGACCTTTCACTCCTGAGCATTCGTTGACCAAATTGCACATGAAAACATCATGAAGACATTCAATCTGGGTAATTATTTATTCAAAATTTCATTGTCTTATTTTTACTAGAGTTTTTTACATCCTTTTAAAGTATGTACCAATTCCATAACATTTCCTTTCTCTTTAAGACTTTGCAAAACCCTCAAAGTGAGCAGAAACCCTCAAAAGTTGTAGCATTTTCATTATTTTCATCTCATATAAAAACCAGGACTGATCCCGTGAAGTAGTGAGCACCCCTGGCCTACACAAAAGCAAAGAAAGAAGCAAAGCTCAGGAGCACTTAGCATCTTGCAGAATCAATCCCATATTCTTATGTGATAAAGAGAAACAAACAAGTAATTTCATTAATGAATCTCAGTGAAAATGCTAATTAAACTGAGATCACCAACCAGTTATTCTTTGTTTACTTTGAGAGAGGACTATGGTACGCAGCCAACATCTTTGTGAAGTCAGCTGAAAGTTTTCAGAAGAGGTAAAGGCAAATCTGCTTTTGCTTGCTGAATTGCCCCTTCACTGCTATTAAGCTGCGAACATGTAAGAACTAGTAAAACAACTATAACAAAAGCACACACAAGCAAGTACTCACCAGTGTTTTGGATTCTGAAATTCACAAGTTTACAGTTAATGACAAAATACATTGATGTGTAACATGAAAGATTCAACGCACTAAATGGCATAGGAGGGAAAACACTAACCAGCAGCGCAAGCAGTAGCAGAGATATTAAACAATACATGATAACAATGAAAGTCATGTGGCTCGAAAAAAATCAGTAAAACAAGGCGATGATGATGCATTTTATATGTTTGAAGCAGAAAAGGTAAATGATACACTTACAACAAATAAACACAGCCAAGAAAATCAAACAGCTTAGATTAACTTGCACATGCCGTTATCCATTCTCTGTTCGGTGCCTACCTGATTTCCCACTGCACTTTTGTTAACCTGACTGCTTCTTTGTTGGGCACTAAGGAAAGCAGAGGAAAAGAGTTATACTGAAGAAACTCAAGCTAAGCCAGTTCCTGAGGGATAGATTTTAGCAATAATAGTTACTTCTGAGTCCAGCACAGAAATCTAGAGTAACAAAGAAACACAGCAAAATCATTGCATATATGTGCATACTTCAATTACTTTTTCTTACGGTATAGGAATGCCTGCTTATATTTGTCTGCTTAGGACAGAAGGGACATGCACAGCAGACAGCAGACTAATCATCTCCTTTGTAACAACATCCTACTTGGATTGGTAAAGGTTACTAAAAGCACAGAGAAATTATGGCTCATGCGGGTCACTTTGGAAACATTAGCCTCTATAAATATTCAAGAAAGACAAAAAGCAAGCCATTTCTGTTATTTAGTGCAATACAACAAAATCCTCCCCTGCTGGAGGCTCCTTAATAGCTTTGTCTTGACAGCTTGTTTTGGATATTATTCTAATATTTATATGCACTTTGAGGGTGTAAATATAACCGATGGAGGAAGCCATCACAAAGATGGTTCAAAAAAGCTGGAATCTTATAAGAATAGAGCATATTTGAAATTAAAACATATTTGAAATATTTTACTCAATTCTTGAACTCTGGTAATCCCAGTTCCTGAAACAAAACACACTCCTGTCTCAAAAACACACAAGTTGCCATCAATTCTAAAAGCATTTGCATTATGTGGTGGTTCGTAAGTGTTAGGCCACAAAATTAAAATATTGCTGGAAAGAGGAAAAAAAGTGTTCAACCAGCAGGCTTTGGCTACTTGACTACCAGAGCAGCCACTGGTGACAGGAAGTTTTGTTTGGATTAGATTATACCATTTCGGCAGGCATTGATGAACTGAAGAAAGAAGCACACGTATTAGATCAGCGACAAACACTGCTCTGAAAGAGTAAGAAAGATGTGCTTGGATCACAGCCTACGGGCCAATCCTGCAACTGTTTTGTGCACAGCTGCTGTTCCAAAGAATTGATGAAGCACCAAACTCAGCCCTGTCCCAATTCTGATCCTGCCTGTCAGACAACACTCTATCAAACCAGCAGTCCACAGGCTGTCCATGAGAAGACCCACAAGGATGTTTATTCCATGTGCCTGTTCACTGGGCTTAGCTCTCAATCATCCAGATCCTTTTGACCAAATAACACTGCATGTCTCTGGTGCATCATCTGAGTTGCATAAGCTTTGGTGCATAAATTATGATTAAATAACATGCACACAGAAAACACAGCACTAACCCCTCACCAATTCCAATCTGTTGTTTGAGAAATACACGAGATGGCTTTAGGAAACCTAATTGCCATTCATTTGGTTTGGTTTCGGTTTGGTTTTTTTATTTTTTTTATCGCCTTAGGAAAGCTAATTAGACCACTAACATCATACTAAGAAACCCAAGCCCTTTAGAAATAGCCCAGCAATCGGTCCTCTATTTACTGTTCCAAATACAAATTACTCTTTATGTAGATTGAAGCATGTAGCTATGTCTGAGTTACATCAACTGGAAACAAACCCAATCCCAACATTTTACCACTCGTTCTGCTAAATGAGACAAACATTAATATTCTAAGACTTTACAATTTCATAACTATGCAAAGTTGTTCTAAAAATTGGCATTCTTAAATCCTTCTCAAGTCAATTCACATTGCACTGTACCTCCCTTAGGCCCTGCAATGGTGCAAGGTAGTTTGAAATGTCTTGTGCTCTCATTCTTATGAACAAGACTCACAGGACTTACACATACAAAACACTGGGGTCACATGAGACAACTGGCTAGAAGACCCAGCAAAAGAAAGGAAACACTAGGGAATCTGGGGAACCTATAGTCCAGGATGTTTAGATACTACAGAAGCTTATATGCTACCCAAAAATTATTTCATTTTCCAGTTCTAATGTAATTGCTATAACAATAATATGATTACAGTTTAAAATGTGTGTTTTCTACTGTTTAGCTCATAAATTAATATATTTTACATTTTGACTTGTGCTCAACTGGAAGAGAAAACTAAGAACAATTTAACAAAGATACTTCCCATCAGTTTCAACCTATAGAAACTACTTGCTTAAACTTATCAGTGAACTTAAGTGAAGAGCCATTTGTTATCTGCTTATAACCCCCTGTGTACTGTGGCTGTGGATTTCTAGATCTCAAGTGGCAAAAGAGTAAGCAGCTTTCCCAAGAAATTGAACTCGGGCATTGCAACTCCTTGGAAAAGACACAGCAGTGAGGACCATGGACTGAACTACAGGCCCAAGCAACAACACCCATGAGGTGGACTTTTCCCAGGGGGTGATATAATGAAATAGCTCCAGATATACCTGGCACTCCTGAATCCAAGACTATAAAACATGGAAGGTTCCAACTTGACACAAGGCAAAGTCTTTTCACAGGAGGAGAGGCAAGCATTGGAACAGGCTGCACAGAGAGGCTGAAGAATCTCCAGTTTTAGAAGTTTTCCAGATCTGATTGGACAAAGCCCTGAGTAACCTGGTCTGAACTCAGCATTGACCCTCCTCTGAGCAAGAGGTTGGACTATGTGACTTCCCAAGGTCACAACACACACCATGAATATATATGGAGTGTTTTTAGCAGGCTTTTTCCTGTCAGAAAAGGATGAAGAGAAGTAAATAGCAGGCAGGTTGTTATCTTGACCTCTAAAAGGCCAGCTACCATTCCTACAACATCCTGTCATTTGTCAAGAGAACTGATAAAGATATATAAGACCTGCAAACAATTCTAGAGAAAGTTGCTCAAACCAAACACATAAACAGTGCCTTGCTTTGCCTTCTCCCCTCTCAGTTTACTGAACTCCATGTTTTAAACCTTCAGGGCATACTGCCAAAGGTGTAGACCTTCCTTCATAGTGCTAACTAGAATAGGCCACAGTATAACATGTACTGTGGTGCCAAACTTTGTTGCCAGCATCCCACATGGATGAAACCTGTTGTGATTCCAAACACTGTTATGGCAAATATGGCATGAATATGACTGAAGGAACATTTACTCTTCAAAGAGTGAAGACATCTTTAATGTTGTTACTCGTGTCAAAATGTTGGTATGAAGTCCCTGAGGCACAAATTGCTGGAAGCTGAGGGAGAACATTCTGCAGAATATTCTCACAGCCTTTTCAATTAAGCAAGGAGAACGTCAAACCAGGCCCTGCAGGGCATTCTCCTACTATTATTCTCTACAGCCAAACAGCAGGCACACTTATAATTCAGTGACATCCACTACTCTGAGCAAAACTGTTTCACACTGAATCACAGCTCCCAAAATATGCATTCGCAACAATGTGGAAAGACCACCAATACTATACATTTCTGTGGTCCTAAAATGGATACAGTGAGGGCACCAGCTTGCCAAAGCTGCTTCCTGAGATGAATATGATTCAGGATCAAGACATAATCTTCAGCTTCAATGAAACCAGGCTTGCAAACTGGGATGAAGAATCGCTTACAAGTGGGACAGAGTTCAATACCATGTATATTGAGAAAGAGCATGCTCCTGCATGTTTGGGACTTTGCAGCTTGCATCTTCACTGTCACACTTCAGGACTTGTGTTAAAAAAAAAAAAAAAAAAAAAAAGACAATGTCTTTATAACAAAGTCTCTATATACATACTTTGCGAAGCCAATGAAGTCTTCATGGTTGGTGTTGATGTAAGAAACCTGGATATCAATCAGCAGCAGCACCTATTAGGGGAGACAGGAGAGGAAAAAAAAAAAAAAAGATGGGTAAGGTAGAGGAGAGAGATTGAGGAAAAGAATGGGAGAAAAGAACAGAACTTTCGAGTTTTCTGCATTATTTAATATCCCTTTCATACTTGTTCAAGCCAAAAGCAACAATATTTTCTAAATCCCACCACTTCTGTTCGTGTGCTTGTTTAATAAGCTAGACTACAGAAGAGCTATTCCCTCTTCCTATTTTTTTCCTGACAGACCTCATTTTTTTACTATCTTGGCCCTTGTCCACTTTACAAATATCAATCATACATGGCCAAAGAGCATTTAATAATGTATAACATAGATTTTACCCCCACATTTTGCAAGTTAAGCAAAATTCTCTCTATTTGTAGCATTCCAGCCAAGCCAGCAAGGAACCAAAACCTTAAACCTAAAATCAGGGTACCTAAATTTTCTTTAGGTACTACACAAAGAAGTGATAGGTAAGCTAGTCCTGTTCCAGAAAATGTACAGTCCAGGTACCAGATAGCCATTCTGGTGCACACATCTGGCTTGAGCTATAGGCTAGTCAATGAAATAATAGACTTAATGGTTTCTGTACCTATCACCTGCCAGGCCTTCAATAGCCCAGAGATAGAATTTGATTCAAACTTGAAAATCTAACTCTGCAAAGAACTTACTAAGGTATTAGAGAAAGCTCACTCCCACCCTTGAACAGCTTCTTGGACATGCATGAAACTGCACTTTCCCCCATCTTTTCAGACTTCCATTTATCAGCGGAGAGCAAGGAAGAAACCTATTGCTACCAAATGGTAGCATTTAATCTCCTCAAAGTGTACAGCTATTTCTGTACAGCTCCTCAAACACAGCATCACTCCCAAATTCTTCACAATTTCCAGAAGATTTTAAGTGCCTTGCTCAGAGCAAAAGATAGTGGGGATTTGGGTCTAGCTCTTACCTCTGAAAATACCCTCACTAATGTTTTGATTTATTAACGATAACTGCTAACAGCACAAATAATGATGTGAATATGTGACAATAACCTATTTGACCAATTCTTGGCATTTACAGAAAGTTGGTATTTTGTACTTTGTTCTGGGAAATTGCCAGGTATGTGCACACAATGAAGAATGGAATAATAAGAAAGACGACTCGATTATTCTAAGTAACTTGTATCTTCTTCCAAATTTTGAAATAAATTAGTCTGCTAACTAGAATTCCCTGCAAGTACCAGCCCAGCAAATGCAATTTTTTAAAAATTATTTTTAAGACTACATTCACAGCACAGATTAAAGGCAAAGAAGCAGGACAAGCTGCACAGCTCTCTAGCTCGCACAGGGACAGGACTGGAGAGCCAGGAGTCCAGAACAACTTAGGAGCTCTGCCTAGCCCTTCTTCCCCAAATATTTCTGTTGTCACACTCCGCACTCTCCAGACAATAATTCCTGTTTCCACATCCAGTGGATTTTCTCACATGTAATCTAAGCTTTGAAGTTTCCTGGATACAGAGGGCTTAGCTGGGTGATGAATGTTGTAAAGAAGTTTCTCTGAAACTATTTTTTTTTTAAACTTCAAGAAAACAATGGTCAGAAAAGCTGTACATCTGTGAACCTGGAATCGTGCTGGTTAACAAACACTTCAAATTCTGAGTTTAAAATACAACAAACTAAAATTATAAACTTGATCACAATCCCTGCCTTTCAGAAGGGCAATAGGAAGAATCTTTTTCTTGCTGATTTTAGAATCCAAAGGAGAAATTACTTTATTAATTTCCAGATTTGAGACACTGCCTTTCAAAGCACACAATAGCCCTCAGGGGTCAGTTCCAGTGGTTCTACTCTACACACCTCAGCAAGCCTGTCCACATGGCCAGAGACAGACGAGGCCAAGTTGTTCAGCTCAGCCTGCACGCTGATGCTATTGCTCAGCAACACAGAACTTCAGCAGCAATGCTTGCCAGAGCTCACACATCCACTACATGACTCGTCACTCCCACAAGAGTCCCAGTACAATCGCCTGTGGGCCTCACTGTAATCTGAACATGGGATTGGTATGTTAAAAGAAAACCAACCTGGAAACAAAGCAGAAAAAAAGGCTGGGTATTTCTGTGTGCATTTGTTTAATCAATGATCGATTTCCCACAAACAGCTGTTGTGGCACAGCTAAGATGGCACACTGTGGCACAGGAACAAGCCAACGCTACTTTAAGCCACTAATCCTTATCTTGAAAGACCAGATTAGGATTTTCTGTAATAATTCTAGTCTCCTCTGTCAAAGCTCAATGGTAGAAGAGCAAATTCTCTCCCCCTCTAAAATGTGCAGCCTGCTGAAAAAAAGAAAAGAAAAATCTTTCATTGCCTTACTGTACTTTGTACATAAGAACTTCCCTCCTCCACACAGTTCCCCAAACTGTTAGGGCCCCTATTTATTCTCACCTGATCCTTGGTCTTCTCTTCTCTTTCACGAATATAGCTAGCAACAATTCTTTCTGTTTCCTCACACAACCTTGGATATGTTGCCAACTGAAAAGCAAAATTAATAGAAATTTACATCTGCAGGGTGGCTTCAGTAGAATACAAACAGAGAACCCTCCAGCTTTCCTCTTTGGAAGAAAGCAATTGTTACAAATGCTTAGGGTAAAAGTCAGCTACATTACAAAGCAAGCCTTACTTGCTCTTAATGGTAATTTTCCAGAGAAACTGGAGACACCTAAACCCTTAGATTGTTTCTGTGCTTTTGCTCCATGGAACATTGCGGAAAAGACACTTTGGACATGTGAACCACAGTTTACCACCCTTATGATGAGGTTTCTTTATGCCTCTGTCTTCTACTGTGCCTAATTCCAGAGTAGGGCTTTAAATAATTTCCAAGTTTCTTCTTCTTTGAAGGCTCCACCTTGTGGCAACATCTGTACATCTCAGTAACAATAATTAAAAATGTAAACAGCAAAACGAAACAGTAAGTTTAACCAACAGCACTGGAAAAAAAAACCTCTGCACAATTAATTCAAGCGACACATCTTCCAAACTTTGATAAAAGGTAAAAATCCTGGAAACTCCACTCAAAATATTGTAGTGAATCTGCTTCTCTATGATCTTTGTCAAAAAGATTGTCACCCTTTCCTGTTTTAAGAAATAGCTTCTCTACCTGCTCATTGGTACAAAAAAAATTGCATTATTCAGAAAAATGCAAAGGATATGACAGGATATTTCTCAGGAACTTCAGCATACCTGTGCTGACATGACAGAACCAGTCCTGTACTTGCTACTACTAGGGTACCCTGAACTCTGGGACAGTGGGAAAGACAGATGGACAGAAGGCAAGACAATAAAAGTAGCCAGTTAGCTTAGAAGTCTACAAGAGTCAATGGGATCATCATAGAAAAATCACAGAGTAATGGGAGATAAGCGAACTGAAAATCAGCAATTGTTAGTTGGCAATGCTCCAGACAAGTGAGTCATGGTATTGACAGGTGACAGCTTTCCTATGAAGGTGAAAAGTGTGAGAAAGAAAAGCTTCATGTTAATATATCTGCCTTGCTTCCTTAAGCGCAGCTGGGGACGGGTGAAGTTTGAGGTTTCATTTTAAGAGTATACACCAACCCAAGCACACACTTCAGGAAAACTATTCCCAAATACACATGGTAATGCTATGTTTAGTTTTGATGAACATATTTCTTAATTTATTATACTTCAGGATCTTGAGTTAAAAGTTTAATTGATGCACACAACTTTCACATCAGGAAGTTCAATGCTCTTTCCACTTAAACACTCAATATTTCTGTGCAGCAAGCTCATTCGTCAACACTAATGCAAGGATGTACGAATACAAGGGAGACAAAAGTCTTTCTAGCTTTCCACTTCTAAATTCTTGAGAGCTGGAGATCAGACGTTTTGGGGTTGTGTATGAAAAAAGCATGGGAGAATTTGTGGACCCATTACATTACAAAGAACTGTAGTGCTACCCATTAAGTTTAAATATAGAAAGAGCATTTTTATCACCTTAATAGACATCTGAACACATTTGAGGCCTTTGCTCTCGAAAAGTTTCACTGTTTCTTCTTCTTCTTAGCATTGGAAAAGAAAACTTTAAAGTACTTTTTTTTTTTTTTGCTTTTAGACTTCTGTGGAATTGCTGTCTATGTTTCATTTTCAGTACCAATGAAAACATGGTTTTAAAGAGGAAATTGGGGGCAACTCTTGACTCAACAAAACTCCAGTCATGAGGGGTATATACATATATATATATATATATATATATATATATATATATATATTTGTCCTGGTTTGAGGTAAAACAGAACCAATTTTCTGTCCAGTGATTTTAGAAGAAGCTTAGCTAAAAAGTAACTACTGAAATTAACAGCATATTGTGCAGACACTGTTCGCTCTCAGAGTGATAAGACCTATGCTTATAGTTGATGCCAAGGCATGGTATGCAGAGAGGCTCTTGCTTATACTTATTGCTATAACACCCAAGGGCAGCTCACTTTGTTATTTGCCCATTTGGAGGGTCAGAAGCAGAAAAGCACAGAGGGGTCGCACCTGCGGGGAGGAGCAGACAGGACAGGTGATCCAAAACTGACCAACGGGGTATTCCATCCCATCTGCCTCATGCTCAGTATAAAAGCTGAGGGATAAAAGGGTCAGTGCTCCTTCTTCAATGGCCGGCGTCTGAGGAGGACTCTGTCTGTTCATCTGCCTTTGATCCCAATCCTGAATCCAGATCTGGAATTCAGTTCCTGTCGATGACTGAGTCCAGTCTGGGACTTCCCCAGTGCCAGCCGGTGACGTGATCATCATCCTGGGGGCTTGATATGGTTTTGTATATATTTCATTATTTTCTTTTCATTTTATTATTAATATTTTCATTAAAGTAGTTTAGTTCCTTCTAAACTCATAAGTCTCTCTCTCTCTGTCCTTCCTCTCCTTGAAGAGGGAGGTGGGGGAGAGCATCTGTCGCTCACCTCACTGGTCAGTCCGGACCAAACCACGACAATATTCAAAACACAAGAATCAAAAAATGAACATTTCCAGCATCACATCGTTTTGAGAGTTTTCCAGAAGTTGTAATTATTTAGAGGGTCTTATTCTGTACATCAAGTGACTAAATCAGAAATCTCTTATAACACCATAAAATGCAAGACAGGCTTTATATTATCTACTGCACCATTACTTTATACTTACATTACCAAATCTATTTGCAAGTTACCTTTTTAGTGCACTTCTTGACAGTGTTGATTAACTCTTGCATCACCAGATCCACACTTTTTAAGCAAGGTCCTTTCAGCTTGACTATCTGTTTTTTAACTATGGCTTCAAATGCCATATCTGGAGTAAACAAACCTGTTCTGTGGACATAAAAGAATACGTAAGACAGTAATAAAAATATCATGCAAGGAATTTTTTTTTTTACTGACTTGCTCATATCTTCATTTTCAGAGGCTTACAGCTGAGTAATAACAATCCCTACACAAACAGGCTTCCACAGAACTAAATTTGCTCCTTTCTCTAAAAAACAAAGTGTCATTGTAAGTAAGAATATAAAAGTAGAAACATGCCCTACTACTTGAAGATGACTGCGAGAACTCTAAAAAATACTGATATAATGCAGGAAAGCCTCTTCAGCAGTGCATGAAGGGATGAATGGCAGCTGCAGCGCTCCATGCACAATCACCTGTATAGCAAACCCATAAGAATCCTATAGCTGCACTTTTCTCTTCACTCACAACAGGAAACGTGGTTCTGCTACTCAGAGTCCTACATGGAGAATTTCACAGTTGGTCACTGCAGGGTATACAAACCTATAAAACAGATACCTCACAGAACCAGTTCTAAACAAATAGGCCTTACTTGTCTTTCAAACACTGCTTGCAAAGGTCTATCTTGGCAGACAAATTATATAAAAAAGCAAACTATAAAAAAACATGCCCCAAACTATCAGTTCACTCCCATAAATTGCTCATCAAGACCCTTCCATCAATAAGGCCTGAGAAGTTCAAGTACTGTATCACAGCTACTAGAGTCAACCATTGGAGAATTTACTATACAAGTACCACAAAGAACATTTTCCAAAACACTAAGAACAACAAAGCTTGCAAGCAATGCTTTCAAAAGATATTATGTACCCACAAGTGGGTAGGAGGAAGGGTAAAAAAAAGGAAGAAAGAAAAAAAAAAGAAAAAAACCACCACATAAGAAGAATCCAAGCTTTTTGGAATCTGTTCTATTGTCAAAAGAACAAAAAATGGGTACGCCTCCGATAAAGTGTCCCTCCATAATAGACTGATCATTCCAAAGTGAGATAATTAGGTCATTCCAAAGCAAAAAACCAAATAACTCCTCTTCCCAAACATAATAATATACCGCAGACATATCCAGAAAGTGAAATGTCAGCCAACTCACTTGTAAATCAGTCATTTCAGGAAATAGCTGAGAATGAAGGGGAATAAGATAGTGCAAGGAGTCTGCTACAACACAACCTGAAAGATTTTTTTCCATATCAAGATGCAAGTTTTCCCTCTAAAACTTAATGACTCTTCAGAAATACAGGCTTAACAGAACTGCAGACACTACCAGAAAAAAAAGTCATTGATTTTCTCTGTAAAATAATTTTCCAGCATTTCCAGGTAAAGTAAACTTGTTTGGGCAAACCAACTGTTTGGCCCAAAATAGCTACCTGAAAAAACAGAAGTATAAAGGAGTGGAAGAAAAAGAAAATCAGCCACTAGGAGCAATGTGTTAGTAAGGTAGTCTAGAAGCCAATAGCCAGTGTGTTCACAGGTTAAAAAGACAACACCCTCTATAATGTGACTGGGCTTGAAAACACGGAAGCACTTGCCTGATACCATGTATGTTCTTGATTGCATAACTTATTTCTCTCCGGAGCTCCTTCTCATTGAATTCCATCTAGAGGAAAAAAAAAAACATGTGAGATCACATTAGGGGAAGTTTTTAATAAAACAGAAAATATTACCTCTCCCAACATAACTGGAAGATGGGCAAGTTCATCTGGCAAAATATTAATTTATAATTACGCTAAACAAAGCATAAGCATTTGGAAACATTTTAACACTAAGGCTACAGGCAGCAGTAAGGATTTTTGAAAATTATGCACCCTTCCATTCCAGATATACCAACAGCTAGAATGACTTTGCAGAGTTGATAGAATAAGCCAGGAACAGGATTTGGAAGACGCAACTTTTTTCTTAAGCCTGGTTTCCTAAGCCATGCAACTTCTGTGATTATGGTCTGCTTATCCTCCCCTTTCCATTCTACTGTTTGTCAACCAAATTTAAGAGAGGACTGGTCTCAGTTATGAAGTTATAAAGCTTTTCTTTAAGTTTCTTGAAAGCCAGCTAGCTGGAGAGAAGTTAGTTTTGTCACAAATGAAAGGTTCATTACCGAAGCCCAACAGCCATCTGTTCTGTTGGACTGCTAGTGGACCTACCACATTTAAACCTTGGAACCAGCCGCAACTCTGCCTGGTTCTTACCCAACTGAAAATTAGGGGATGTCAATGCAGTTGAACGTAAAACAGGTGGAAAGGAAGCTTAGGAAAAGTGTAAAGGAATGGGGACTAGAGATACAGTAGAGTTCATGGTGCGGGGAAGCTGAAGTCACTGCAGTGAAAGTAAAAATCAAAGAATATGTAACACAAATTCATAGGAAACTAGGTTTCATTAGTTCACACCCCACTGAACCTTTGTTTACTCTGTTACCCAAAGGATAGGTAAGCAAGAAGAGATGTTTCAAGAAGAGAAATGTTATCTTGAAACACCAAATTTGCTTCTGCTCTACCTCCCACTATGAAAGTGTAGGACTGAAAGCTGGCTTTGGTTTAATGCATTGAATACAGGAAGTAGAAAACACAGAAAACAGCTATTTTTCCATAACTCTAATTTTAATAGATACTGGGTACTTGAACACAGCAACTTAAATTTACCATCTGTAGTTGTTTGCCTACTCCATCTAACCAGAAGGAAGATGCCATTTGTGATAAAACAGTAAAAAAGCATGGAAAATAGTAAGAACTGAGACTATGATTACATTCTAACTCTGATGTTTCAGATTTCTTAGCATGTCTCAGCATCCAAAACTAGAAATTAAGCCAAATGTCTCAGTTATAACTTCATGTAATTTCTTCCACAATTAAGAGCATGTTATTCCAATCAGACCTTATCTTGGCTTTACTACTATCAGTATGAACATAAGAATACATAAATAAAACACAAAGCACACCACCAAGAGGGATAAATACCTTCACTAGTTCAAAAGGAAAACGTTCATGGAAAATACGATTGATTTTGGCACCTCCTGAAAGTTCTAGTGTATCAACCTGATCTCCTGATCCTTCGATTCTTTTTTCAAAGTCCACTGAAAACTGTTGTACCATCCTAAATTTCAAAGCAGGGGAGAAAAAAACAAACACAACCATTTAAGCATGTCAGCTACCAACTCTTCCTTCAGTACTATGTAACTACTAGTGCCTATTAAAACACGTTTAGTAATTGACATTTAGTAATTGTTGTATCTATAATAACAATTCATTCAGCCAAGCTGCCAATCCATAAAATCAATACCTACACACACTCCCCTATACTCCTTCTCTCTCGCAGGGCATAGCTCAGCATATTATTTTCTTTCTTCATAAATGTTTTATTTTTTTAAAAAATACTGTTTATTAAACTGTATATTAAAGTCAGTTACAAATACAGCAGTGTACCAGGTTACATTCGAGCTTTATCAATGATCACAAAATTGTAAATGCTACCATTATTTATTACATAATTTTTAAATATTTTTTTAGGAGAAGAAAGCGATAGCAGTCTTTTTAGTAGGATAAGCAAATAAAAGTCCTGACATTTAAATTATAATACTTACTGTATTTGAATAGAAAAGCACATCCATATTTGGATGCTGTTACAGAAATTGCAGAGCCCAATGGGACAGACCACCACAAGCAAAAATCTCCAATCTTATGGCAAAAGGTACCATTTGCAGAGAGCTTACTTCTCCACAATGACCCTTTGATCTTTCTAATATCTTTCAAAAACATACAGTCCAATAGCATGATGTTAATCAAGCCACTAAGCTGATCCAGTGCTGCAGAATTTGGAAGAGATTGCTAAGGAACTTACTTTCCCATGCCAACAAACTAGCCCAAGAAGCAGTACTAACACATCAATATGGCAGCTGTCAATATCACAAGCTCCAGCTTACATGGTTGGACTTGGACTTCTGCAGCAGAAGCATTTAGAAGAACACACATGAGAATTCCTCCAGTTATGGAAGATTCATGGATAGCTCTTTTTTTTTAAAGTACAGGCATTTGGTCATAAAATTTGAAACAACAGATTCTGCCAAAAAGTAACATTGCATATCAACTGTACATAAACTTGAGATACTGATACAGCCAGGTTAACAGAATTATAGAAAGAGTCTAAGTGTAGAGCCCCAGACTCAATTTTTGAATAGGATTGCAGAAACTTAAGATCATCTTATGGGTAAGGTGAGGCAGGTTTGGTTTTTCTTTTACGCGCATTAAGGAACTTGCTCTCAAGAATCAGCAGAAAGGGTTCTAATTATCACAGTATCGTCAGGGTTGGAAGGGACCTCTGGAGATCATCTAAGTCCAGCCCCCCTGCCACAGCAGGGACACCTACAGCACGTTGCAAAGGATGGCGTCCAGGCGGGTTTTGAATGTCTCCAGTGTGGGAGACTCCACAACCTCTCTGGGCAGCCTGTGCCAGTGCTCTGCCGCTCTCAAAGGAAAGAAGTCCCTCCTCATGTTAAGATGGAACTTCCTGTGCTCCAGTTTGTGCCCATTACCTCTTGTCCTATCACTGGGCACCACTGAAAAAAGACTCTTCTCATCTACCTGGCACCCTCCCCTTAAGTACTTATAAGTATTGATAAGATCCCCCCTGAGTCTTTTTTTTTTTCTAGACTAAAAAGACCCAAGTCCCCCAGCCTTTCCTCATCAGAAAGATGCTCCAGTCCCCTTATCATCTTTGTAGCTCTTTGCTGGACCCTCTCCAGCAGTTCCCTGTCCTTCTTGAACCGGGGAGCCCAGAACTGGACACAGTACTCCAGATGCGGCCTCTCCACACCCCAAAACAAAAAGGGAAAGTGAAGAGCATTTTTACTGATAAAAGAAGTTAATTTCTCCTACAGCACCTACTTATAATGGAGGAATTAGAAACAACTATGCAGAGAAGTATGAAGTAGGACGACTTAGGCTGAAATGAAACTCAATTCTTTTTTCCTTTAGAACATGTTACAATTCTACAGCATGAAATAACAGCAGCACCTAACAAGTCACACCACTTCATATATGTGTTTCTATCAGTTAAGTCACCAAATGTACAGGAAAAGAGACCACCTGTGTTGTACTGTCATGAAAGAGTCAAAGGTGATGTCCCTCTGGTTTTGCAACCAAAACATCTGCAGTGAAGTCATGAGGGACAGACATCTTTTGGACACAGTTGGTACAAAAACAAGGAGTAAAGCAGAGTCCTCAGCTGGCTCAAGAAAGCCTCTTCTTTTTTCCCTTTTTTTCCCTTCTGAATTCCAGACTTTTAATTAGAGAATGAATCCTGCCCCAAACTTACACATTTTCACAATCCAGTGCTATTACCATCTATCCCAGAGAACCAAGAAGGCTGAAAACCTTTGAAATCAGTCACAGTAGAAATGTGACAACAGTCATATGAGAGAGAAGAGCTTGGTACATTTTACATCTCTCTTTTTCTTCCTTTAGATGCTTCCTCTTCTAAGAGATAAATTTTAATTGCATATGAACTTAGAAGTGGCTGCAGAGGGCTACAATTTTTTTAAAAAAAAAAAAAAAAAGAGAGGAAAAAATGGCAGACCTTTCAGGTGAAAAGATACGCAATACTGAGTATCAAACATCACTGGAAACAGATCAAGTAAGGAAGCTGCATGAAGCAAAGCAGCGGGTGCTAAGTGGGCTTCAACCCGAAAAGTCAGCATTGCCCTTTTTCTTTCATGCTAAAATCACAATAAAGGAATGGCTCTGATTCCACTTCCACTTGATTCAAAGTTAGTTGAACACTCATCTCTCTTCCATCATTTTACAATAGTGCTATCAAAGTCCCATCAGACAGACTTATCTTGTGGATGAGACCCAAACTGGACAGTAGCTTCAGCAGTGAAAAAGCTTTCTAGTTCAGAACTAGATAACAACGTAGCTCCAGAAATTGTTGCAATTGTTCGTGGATTCCATACAGCAGGAATTTGTCCTTGTACTTGCTAATCTTAAATGTCTTCCCCATCCCAAAAATTTGCCTATAGCTGCTCTCTGAAAGCACACACATTTTTAGGATTGGCTCCTGCTGCAAAGAGCTCTGTGGCTTAGGTGCACATCACATGAAGGACTATCATCTATGATTAATTCTGATCTTGCCATCTTCGAGTTCTTTTGAATAGCCAAGTTTTTATATTGGAAAAAGAAACATCCCCTATTCTCCTTTCAGACTCCTCATCTTACAGACTTCTAACACAATCTCCCTCCCTTGCTTGAGGTCATCTTCTTGGCAGGCTGAAGAATGCGTCTATACAATCAGAAGCAGTTTCTTACCTTTGATCATCTATATTGCCCATCTTTGTACCTTTTCCTGTTTTGCTTTCTCTCTTTTCTAGGATTGCTAAAATTAATTTAGGGAAAACTCTGCTGAAATCGCAGAGTAAATAAAGTGTTCTGGAACATCAACCATGGAATTCTGTGGACTTTGCATATAGAATCCTTAACCATATCCTAATCTTTACATTTAAACCCATTAAAAAGGAAAAAAAAAAGGCAAAATAAACCTATACAAAGTGGAAAAGCAGACAAAAGACTAGACACTCACTGCAACAGGGCTTTTGTTTTTCTGGTTGGATCTTCTGGTCTGAAGTTTTTGTATACCTCTACTTCATGTTCTATAGAAAGCAGCTGGCTCTGTAGTTTGCTTCTGAAGGCTGGCAGGGTATCCCGAATATGATTGGTAAGTTGCTAAAAAGCAAACAAAAGTCCTTTTATGCTGTTAATAAAGATGAAAGCAAGAGCACAACTGTTTCCTTCTGACTGCCAAACACCTCTGCCATAACCTGAGCTCGTTTACCAGTGTAGTTCGTTTTGATTTTTGAAGCAATGGACACTGTTAAAGAACAATACAACATCCCTTTGCATACACATCATAAGCAGGCTGGAAAAATTCCTTCATCCACTCACTCACTAAGCCCTGTTACTACATACTTGTTTAGTTACACACAAAAAGTTATACATATTACATATGCAATTTGAAGTGACCTCTCATTGCTCAGCACTGATGCCACCACTCCGATTTTGCTGGTTTTCCTAAGGGAGTTTTCCAATTCCCTATACACTTGTTCAGCGTGACAACTCCTTTACTTTACAGCCACAGGACAATGTGGGACAAGGAAGAGATTCTGAGCATCTACAGCCTATTGAGAACAGAGATGGAGGGAAGTGTACCTACTTCGCATTCTCCTAACATTGGGAAAAATCACCCACATGCGATTTCTGCTCCTTTGTACAAAGCATACTAAAGGAAAGAGATTTTGCCCTCCTATTAATGATTGTAGAACTTTACCTTTTTTAAACACTTGAATTTTGGCTGAAAAAGGTTCTACCACTCAAGACTATCGGTTTTCATTTCTGAAAATATACCTAAAAGTACTGGAAGATAAATTGAAGGAGAGTATAAAAAGGCTTACCAGATCTGCATTTAACTTACCTCACTTACCTTTGCATATACATGTTGCAATGCGTTTGGACAGCACTATTGGTGTCTTACCTGTGCTATAAATTTCTCATGCATTGTACCTGTTCCTTGATTAAAACCAAAGCGGACTTCTTGCACTATGCTGCAAACCCTCTTCCCAACCCCAATCAGACAAGCTATAAATTAATAATGTCATATACCAAAATATGTAAACTCAAAATAAAAGTTGTTCAGCACAGCGAAAAGCTGCAGTTTCCCTGGAGCACCACCTTGTGGATGCAGTGAAATTGAACTATTACCTGAAACTACAAACACTAATACATCCCTAATATCTTTCGGACAAAACTTAAATAGATCTTCCCATATATAATATTATACACACAGTAATAGCAACAGAACACCAACAGTTCATACTGAAATAGGTACATTTACAAAACAGCTCACAAAAAAGTTAATAGTCCATAAAGTAATGCAAGTCAGGACAGATAAGACAGTCCAAAGGTATATGCAGCTCATGCTTCAGTCTCAAAACTAAGACATGTGGATTAAACTTTCAAGACGTAAAAAGAGGCAAAACATCCTAAACACAGTCAAAATTGCAGTATACAAGCAAGTTGTTGCGCCCTGCTGAAGACTTCAGTTCTGAGGCTCAAATAAATGGCATTAGCATTCTTTTTGAGCGAGTGTAGAGCACGCCATAACCTGGCTGTCAAGTTACAGCTGCAAAGTCACTATAGCAAGAAATTAAGCAGGCCAGCCACCACCTTAATCAAATAACTTTTCTGCTGTTTCCAGCTGCTGTTTAAAATGGACAAATCTAGGCTAACCTGGTCTTTGTCTATTCCAGACCAAAGGCTGCAATTAGACAGTGAACTGGAAAAAACACTATCAAGTTTGACTTGTAGGAATGCCAAGAATACTGGTCAGCTGATAAACTAAGTTTTTAAAAAATAAAAAACAAATCATAGCATCGCCAGTAATTTTAGAGAGGTAGGCATGACTTGACCTTGTCCTCTTCAAACTTGCCGAGATGCATCACCATTAGGGTCACATGCTATTCAAGCTAAGGAGTGGTGCTATGAAAAAAGTAATATCCAAAGACACAAAATGGTGAAGAGAATTATATACTCCTCCAAGTCTCCTGTAAGCAGTGTCTTCATTAGGACAGTAAGCTATGCGTTTCTCCTCCAGGTAACTGGGAAATAGACCTCTATTTCCTGCTGAAGGAAGCTGTGATCTGACATGGTTTGGCATGGACTTGTAGAAATAAACCAAAGGTTTGGGCAAAAATAAAGGTAGTGTGAATGAAGTGTTCTGATTACTGTGTTTGTCATTTATATCATTAGTATACAGTACACTGTTTCTATTAAAAACTGTAATAAAGTGTAGATTTTGAGGTCAAAGCACAGACATTACAGTGAAACCTCAGGATACACAATTTCTAAAAATGTCGTCTTTTTTTTTTCCTAATTCCTAAATTTGAATTCTAAACATCCTGTTAAGCTAGAAGAAATGTGATAACTAAGGAATAGAATGTTATACTTCCAGGAAGGGAGACAAATCTTATTTTTTATGTTCATATTCTGTATTCAAGAGAACAGGGGAATGCAGAACTGTCAGTAAAAGTCAGAAGCTACATCTCACAGTAAGTTGTCATATGCTACATGTAATATACAGCTTCATTTATTACATTGTGAAAATTAAAAGGTTAAAAGCAGGAAAGAGTAAGTGATGTTCACTGACCAACACTCATTTTAATAAAGATTTTATATCGGTCCTATCATTATAAAAGCTGCCTTTCACCACAAAGGCTTCAGGTTTTACCTGGTTTAGAACTTTTTGGAGATATGGTGTTCCCATCCGATCTGCCATGTGCCTATATGCTGGGTGGGAAAGAAAGAATTTCCTTTCTGCTAGAAGAGCTGCCTTTATGTCCTTTTTCCCATCAATGTCTTTCTGGCTTCTGTTTACAACACCAATATAACCTAAAACAACACAAAACCAATGGGTAAGTCAATGCAGCTATTGCCTGAACTACTGAATTCATATTAAATAAAAGTAGACTGCTTCAGTTCAAATAAAACTTTCCAATTTAAGCATTTCAGATACTGTTTACAAGTACTGTAATGACCTTAACAGTGTCTAAATTGTTCATCCTGTTTATGTATAACAGATATACTTCCTTTTAAATCACGGATTCAAATACAGAAATATCTGAAACTTTAGTGTACCCCCAAAGAAACCACTTCAAAAATTAAAAAAAAAATAATTAAAAAAGTCAAAACACACACAAAGGTCTACATAGATAAATGACACATCAGCAAAATACAGGAAAAAATTCTTCTCTTTGCTCTACCAACATGCTCCACTGGAGGTGATGGTGGTCTCATCAATAAATTATAACAAGAATCAAAATTCTTAATGTTGTTAACAGCATGAGCAGCTGTGGCAGTAGCTGCCAGAACAATCACATGGAAAATTTCTGGAAGGGGTCAAAACCTGGTATACAGTGAAATTACAAATGCTCTGGTGCTTGCTTCTGTCATGCAAATCAAAAAAGATTCCTTTGTTACAAGCAGCTGCAACTTGGCACAGAAGAGAAAATTGGCCAACGACTTGTGCTGACATTTCTTGCTTCCACTGGAATATGCAGTATATTCTGCAGGTCCAGAAAAAAAAATATTTTACCTGAAGGATATTTTTAGCACAGTTGCCTTTTATGTTTGCTGAATAGATAACTATAAAAGCTAGGAATTCAGCAAGTCCAGCATAACCTTTGATTCACTTCCAGGAATCCCAAACACCACCTTTACCCAAACCACCATCTGGATTGCAAAGAATGTAGGCAACCGAACATTCGCACCTCTACGAAGAGGAAGTAGTTTGTTTTCTAGAATTTCTCTTGCATCTGTTCCTTCATCCATCAGATCCAATTTTGTGATCACACCAATGGTCCTAAGGCCTTACCAGGGTGGAGGCAGGAGGAAAAAGATAGCAAAGAATCATTTATATCCAGAAAGAACAATTAAATCTTACAATTATATAATAACAGATATGTGACATTTTCAAAACTTGTATCACATATTACCAGCTACAACTGCAAGTTATGGTATGTCTGGAAAAGAAGGGATCATCATTGCCGGTGCTGAAATGTGTTCCCCAAATCTCTTTAACAAGGTTGAGCATTCCTATGACACGACTGTAAAAAGTTTATGATGCAAGTATCAAGAAATCCCATCGGCACCATGGTCCGTTTTGCTAGGTATTACAAAAATTTCTAGACAGGCACAGCCCCACTTGCTTTTAAAGAGATAGTGACAACATTTAAAAAATACATTTACTGCATCATTACCTGAATGATACTGAGCTAACAAACAGTTATAGTAATGTTGAACCCTATGGGAGAATGTATATATACACATCTATATTCCAAATTATATTTCACACAAGAGTCAGTCAATTACTTCCAATTATGTTATTACACTTGAGAACCAAAAGTGGTTACGTTCAATCATGCTTACCTTGAGGGTCCACTTCCTTAGCTAACTTCAGTGCATCCGAGTTGGCCAGATCAGTGTTAGCTGGAGTCACAGCCAGTATCAGACAGTTTTCTCGAGAGATGAATTGCATTATCATGTCTCTGATCTGTTGCTCAATATCTGGAGGCTGATCCCCTACTGGCACTTTAGTGATTCCCGGCAAATCAATAAGAGTCAGGCTTAATACTATATGGAAAACACAGGATCATAAAACTGGTTAGCACACCAGACATCTAAAAAGGTCTACGCATCTATGGCTGCAGACAAATTTTAGTCACATAAACCCCCACATAGTTACCTTTATAGGTATATAAATATTGCCAACAGTTCAAACAAAATGCCTGACAATCTGAAAACTACAATTGTTTCCCAGTTGGTCTTTCATTTCTGGATTTATTAGTACTATTTAATATTTTAAACATTACAACTGGCATAGGAGAATGAGACTTATACTGAAAATCCTTGAAGGCTCTTAGGCAATGAACATGGCTTTCTGAGCTTTTTCCGCCAACAGGAGCACCGACAAAAGACCATTCCCATTGCATTTTTGAAGTCAACCCAAAACAGGCGCTTTTTTTTGCCTTTTGTTGTTTTTTTGTTTTTTTTTTTAAATACAGTCCTTCTCTGACCATTCTTTCAACAGTGTCTTCAATTAAGAAATTTCCAAAAAGTCAATAGCTAGCTTAACTTATACAGCAAAACTGTTGTTAATGGGTTTGGGGGCATGTTGTTTTTCAGTTTGGTTTTTTTTTGTTGTGGATTTTTTGTTGGGGTGGTTTTCTTTTTTTTTTTACTCTGTAACTTCTTAAGAAAAGAAACATGATAAATTTTATCCATTAAGATAATCTGGCATCATTTTCCCAGTACAGGCCACAATGCCAACTAGAAGCATCTTAGCTTGTTCAGCCAGTACTGGGGTAACAGGGTATCCTTTAGACAAATGAGAAAAATGCGTTTCCTAGAAAGAAAACACCAGAATTTTATTTGAGGTCTGGCTAATACAGACAACAGTTGCTGAACTAAAAGATTGATCCTAATAAAGCAAAGTAAGAGCATTAGGTAGGAAATTTTCACTTTCTCCTGGAGTCAGCATGTTGAACAAACAAGCTTTGAGGCAGGGCATTTAGTTCAGCTCATCTCTAGTTGGCTATGCCACATCTGTATAGCAGAGAAGGGCTCTGGGGCACATGTTTAGAGCCGAGGCTACTCACGGTATATCAAAGGGAGGTTCCGTATCTCTTTAATTACCTCTCCTCTTATTTTAATCTTTCTGTCCTTTGATTCGCAATGAAGACATCGGATGAGGTGGTTAGAAAAATAAAGTGCTTCGGCCAAACATACAACTTTTCTCCTGTATCCAAGACAGATTCAATGCAAAACATTTTCTCTAGACTGCCTTCATTAAATTGGGCAGATGGCAACCAGAGAACTAACTTTGATCTATACTGGAGGTCTACAATCTATTACAGAAAGCGGCTTCAAACACTATTATTGTCTAAACATATTTTTAGTGACAGCAAACAATAAACATCCAACAGGGCAGGGAGACATAATGACATTCTACATCACTGATCAGGGAATCCATCTGGAGGGTGACAAAAAGAAGTTTTGCCACTAAGTCTCCCATCTCCTATTATTTGTCTTTAATAGTAAGCTACTAACTAATAATATATGTACTGGGGGAGAGATTGGTTTCATCCTGATGCAGAGTGAGAATATTTTTAAATCATGAGAATATTAAATGGGACAGAGAGCATGTGTTCTGCCCAGTATTCTCCACTAGTGGTTTCGTAACACAGAAGTTGAGGATTCTTCCAGATATATATCCACTTTTGGTTCAACTTAATCTCAGAAGTTTCTTCATCCCAGAGGTCTTCTGACAAAGCAGTAAGAACACATGCAAAAGGAGACAGCTAGACAGACAGAGCTAAAAAGTACATTACATGACATAAATATAAAGTAGAATGATTTTACCTACCATGTGGAGAGTATATTCTTAAATTAATAGGTATTGAAGAAATGCCTTTGTTCACTCCTGTTATTCTATCTGTTTCTACTTCAATTTCCTGACGAACTTCATCAAAATCAGTAAATTTTCTCCCTTTGCAGTGTAGAAATTCAGCATACTCTGTGAAAAATAGCAATAGCAACTCTGTATGTCACAGGCTTATAGACTTGGACACCCACTTTCAAGCCCCTAGTATTCTTCAGATGTGTATGCACAAAAGGATGTCATCATGGATATCAGGAAAGCATTATATATGAGCACATGCTATAGATCAAAACCAGCTTACAACAAGAAAGAGTTAGTTAAAAAGTCAAGCTGACTGGCTATGATTTACTGCTTTTATCTTTAGCATGTCATCTTCTGGAACAACCTGAAAGATTTGAATAGATACTGTTTACATTAATAGAATAAGGAACAGATTGTGAATCAGATTCTGAGTTTTCATCTGATTACATTTGCCTGTGATATATACTAAATTGAAGAAAAGCAATTCAAGTTCTGAATCATGACAGATTATTAGCATTTGTTGTCAAAAATCTAACAGCCCATGTTACACACGACTTTAAGAAAGGAGTTCTGTACATTTTTACAAGTTCATCATGAAAATAAGATCCCTTAAAAAACACTGTAATGTTTTCAAACACAATTGCGCATTTCCTAAAGACTTCTTGTAGTCTAAACCCAAGCCATGCTTCAGAAGTTTGTAAAAGCTTTTCTAGATACAGCCATGATTTTGCTGAAGTGGAAGAACACAAAGAATTCCTAAGTCTTCAATATCATACAACTTGCCCTCTTCCATTAAAAAGGCATCAACCAGGTATCAGGGATAGATACAGTCTAATTTGTTAGACTGATACTGTTGTTAGTTATCATATCCTTCTGAATTTCCTGCCCTAGAGGTGCATAAACAAAGCCACATCTCAGGATTTTAAAACTGGAGTTTCCTCCTTCAAATAGAGCAAAACAGAACACAAAAATGTATCTCACATAGCAAGGCTGTAATCAGAAATAATGACATAAATGGTAATCACAGATATAAACTCACATCCTGTCCCCACAAGGCCTAAGCCAAGGACTGGAGAAAGGCTGGACAGAGTTGTGTACACTCATTTCATCCCACAATCAAGGCCTGATATCAAAGTTCCATTTAGGCATTTCTTCCCTAGAAAAAGTTTCTTGGTAAAGAGCCCTCAAACATCAGGGCAAAGAGCTTGCTTGGTACTCAAAGAACAGCAGCTCAGGAGACCTGATCTGAGAATATAGGTTAATAGAAAGCCTTATGTATCCATAGTAAAGTCTGTTTCTGAAAAGTCACTTTATGACTATTGTTGACAGAGCTGTTTAAAAAAAGAAGTCAAAACCACACACGAAATCATAACAACAGTTAAAGCAAACTAAAGCCAACAAAAAAAGAGAGAGAGGAGGAGAAAACAACAAGCACCAACCTTTCTGAGCTACAATACCATAATCCTCCAGATTCAAAGAGCAAGGGACAGGGAAACCCACCCTTGTTAGGACAAAAATAACACATCTCTTATTTTAAAAATAAAGGAGCACCTAACAAAAATCTCCATCTTACTTTTGACAGCTTAAGAATTCCAGAATATCTTATATTCCTTTTAAGTTCTAGCAGCAAAATGACAATGAATGGGAGTTTTGTACTCTTCGTTGTCAACTGTTTATTAAAAAAAACAAGGAATATTCAAATATCTCAAAGTGAAATATGGTGCACAAAAAATACCTCAGTTGTTCTAGCACATTTGAGAATTCACGTTTGTAAAATTTGTCATCTCAAAGGTGGAAAATAACTACCTACTGAAGAAAAGAGCTGACAAGTGGTTCTTATTTTGTCCTAGTCGTTCATGCACTGCTCCTGGCATAAAATAATATGTATTCTTCTTAGTTACATTTTTTTTCAGTGGTTCATCAGACTTTCTCAGAAAAATATTTCAAAATTCAATAATTACTACTTGGTGCCTAGTTGTAATCAGTTGACTGTCTCACATGATAGTCAAGGAACCTTTTCTTTTTGTTCCACCTAACACTCAGTAACTGAAAGATTCCCTATCTGAAAAGCCTTCAAGGTAATTCAAATTAAAATGTTTATTGCTTTTTAGCTGTGTTAATATTTATCAATAGCTCACTCCTCCCAGTGACATCTGTGGTCCCACTAGTTCTGAAGGAATAGACTTTACAACAGTTCATAACCTGTGGTGCCACACACAGCCTACAGAATAAAAATTCAAATGAACAAACAGCGCTTTGTTTTGCTCCTTTCAGCCCTTAGCCTGTCCTTGGCAATGCCGCCTTTAGTGAGACTGGATAAGCACATACTTTAACGCAATCTTCAGTTTTCAGCTTTCATACACAGAAAAATACTAGGAAAACATTTTATTTACATTTTTATGCGAACGGACATGAAGCCAGACAAGAAAAAGTGATCCTGCCTAATGTCTAGTTCTCAGACATGTATTTTCTGTATAAAACTGAAGTTACGTTAAGAGAAAGGACAATTAGATACAAAATTAAAACATTGTCTTTGTATGTAGAATACATTTTTTTCCCCAGACTCAGTCAAAGCACCTTCTATAATACAGAATAAAAAAGCTACCATAGCATAGTTCTCTTTAGTGCATCCAACCACAAGTATCATGACAAGTGATTAGTTCTCTCTTCAATTTCGATTAAATTAGACAAATCATACAAACAAATGTTACAGGATAACATTTTTGAAAATGCTCCTCATTTTTCCTGTGAGTTATTTTTCCCTATGCTTTTACGATTTAATCCAGCACAATGTTATATTGTTATTAACAATAAATAGCCATTGCTGTTTTCAAACCATTTAAGTTACACAGACACTTGAGATCTTTCACAAATCTGCCTCTAAGCTAAAGACAGCCGACTTAGGTACGCCATGTGATGAGACATGGAACAGCACTTAAAAATACATAAGATAATTTAAAAACCCTTACTGAACCCAAGATAAGACAGCTTCCACACCTTTATTTACAAGCCTGCTACCCAGTAATAAAAAAATAAATTAGACTGATACGATTTTTTTTTTCCCCTTGATGAATTTATGTTGGTTGCCATTCATCTTACGTACCTTTCAGATTGTTAGTTAAAAACTAATTGCAGATTTCTCTTTCCTAAAAGTGAACTTTGATTTGTCTGTCACTTTTCTTTATCATCTTTTTGAAGATGGGCAAATATAGAGCCATTTTCCAGTCTTTCAGTGAGGGGATTCCATCTTTCCATTTGTCACTGAGCATCAACCTGGGATCAAGGAAAAAAACCTTCCAGGCAAAACCACTTGTAAAACCAAGTATTCGTGGGTATGATTCATCAGTTGCAACATGAGCTGAAGCCCATACCCCATAGGATGCCGATGGAAGAACTGGCTGAGCCCTCAAACCCATGCTGCCAGACCTCAGCAGTCACTGCTGATCAGCTCAGGTTACTCCAGGCCCTGTTACCAGTACACACACACACAGACAGCAGCAAGGAAGATTTGCAGTCTCTGCAGCCTTACACTAACAGCTTAAATTCAGGTTTCAGACCATCAGCACTATCCCTCTTCCAGCACATCAGTCTTATTTGGGCGATAAGTCTTCCCCTGTCTCAGGAAGGGGCCACAAGTCACCACCACCTCTTCCCCGTGCTGATGTCACATTTTAGCTTTTGGGGTACGCACGTCCCAAACCTTTACTGGTGTCTACAACATCCCTGCTCATCATCTGAATGAGTGGTTGTCAGAGGGTGGGATCCAGAAAATGACAGTCACTGTCTTCCCTTCCTCTCTGCAAAGTGCCCAGTCTCTCCCCTACTACTGGCACTGTGGCAACATTTCTAGTTTTTGTCCTTGAAGACCCTACAAATACTTTCTTGTTGATGAAGTTTAGAAGATCATTTGTGTTAGCTGAAATAACCAATCTAAATTTTTTTTTATAATTTTTTCATTTTCTGTAAGAGGATTTTTTTGCCACCAGATGGCAATAAAAGATGGGTATGCTTGAGGAGTAGTCTCACAACAAAAGATACTTGCATTAAAGCTCAACAACTTCGATAGAAGGAAGCATCTGCAAGACTTCAGAAAAAAAAAAATCAGCATGTCTTTTGAACCTATGGTGATTTACTTTTCACTTAGTGTTCTAACTAACAGAACTGAAATAAATGTGGGTACTGTATATATGGCTCATTTATCTAAAAATAACGATTTTCAAACTCTGTTGATCTGCCACTTTTTTAGCAAAGAAACTAAATAACTGATGATGAAGAAAATCTGAAATTCCTACAAAAACATTTATTACAATGAGGAAAATAACCCTCCCAGAGCCAAGAGATTTCATCATGTAAATAACAAATAACAGTATTTATATAGCAGGCAAACTTAACAAACAGAAGATGTACAACAAATGCTTCACCCAAAACCTGAGGTTTATGTTGTCACTAAGGTTTAAAAAACATACTACCCAGTCTCAAGAAATCTGGGTAATTATTTAACCTCCACAGGAAGAAGAAAGCACAGCAAGAGGAAGAAGAGATTGCCTAAGGTTGCCACGAGGATGATCCAAGGGCTGGAGCACCTCTCCTATGAGGACAGGCTGAAAGAGTTGGGGCTGTTCAGCCTGGAGAAGAGAAGGCTCCGGGGAGATCTTATTGTGGCCTTTCAGTACCTAAAGGGGGCCTACAGGAGAGCTGGGGAAGGACTTTTTACAAGGGCATGTAGTGATAGGATGAGGGGGAATGGCTTCAAACTGGAAGAAGGTGGGTTTAGATTAGATATTAGGAAGAAATTTTTCACTTTGAGGGTGGTAAGGCACTGGAAGAGGTTGCCCAGAGAAGCAGTGGAAGCTCCATCCCTGGAGGTGTTTAAGGCTGGGCTAGATGGGGCTTTGAGCAACCTGGTCTGGTGGGAGGTGTCCCTGCCTATGGCAGGAGGGCTGGAACTCGATGATCTTCAAGGTTCCTTCCAACCTAAACCATTCTTGATTCTATGATTCTATACAGAATGTGTGGCAACAGGAAAAAAAACAACCAACCACCAACCATAAAATCAAACACAAAAATGAAACACCAACCCACCTCTCAAGACCTTCTCATGTGTTTCAAGTCATTGCCTTCCCAAAGCTTACTCAGCAGCACCATTTAAAAGGATCAACTAACTCCTACAAAAAGTATTTAATCTTACTGATGTAGTAGACCAAAGAATCACCAAGCTAGGAAGTATACTGAAAGCTGTGAAACAAAAACTTGGAATGTTTATGAAACAGATTTTAACATGAAGATGATCAGATGGCTGGAGCACCTCTCCTATGAGGACAGGCTGAGAGAGTTGAGGTTGTTCAGCCTGGAGAAGAGAAGGCTCTGGGGAGGCCTTATAGTGGCCTTCCCGTATCTGAAGGGGGCCTACAAGAAGGCTGGAAGAGGGACATTTTACAGGGACACGTAGTGATAGGACAAGGGGTAATGGCTTCAAAGTGGAAGAGCGTAGATTTAGAATATATATTAGGAAAAAAAATTTCACTATGAGGGTGATCAGACACTGGAACAGGTTGCGCAGAGAAGTTGTGGAGGCCCCACCCCTGGAAGTGTTCAAGGCCAGGTTGAATGGGGCTTTGAGCAACCTGGTCTAGTGGAAGGTGTCCCTGCCCATGGCAGTGGGGTTGGAACTAGATGATCTTTAAGGTCCCTTCCAACCTAAACAACTCTATGGCTCTATATAAATTAAAGCATACCAACTCAAAGGAAGCCCACCAGCTCACTAACCCTCCTTTAAGAAATCATGGTAACACATGACAAATCACTACAGGTTAGCATGCTCACTGCAAAACTTGCAGAGAGAAGATTAAGAGTTGAAGTGGAACTAATGTACCTTACGCAGAATTCAGTTATCTTGCTCCAAGACTACTGAACGCTAATGCAGCCTTAAAATTCTTGTCCCGGGTCATGCATGCTGTGTGCCAATATTACGTCCTAAACACACACAGGGAAAAATCCTGCTAAGAGCACAACTACAGGAATATGTAATACATTCCTCCTCCTGAAAAGGAATCATGAGTAAGATAGTGAAAGACCAGCACTCTATGCTCATTGATAACTGCTGAAATATCACAACAGTTTAGCATTTAAAATGAATGCTATTTGGTGAGAACAGATGAGCTTCCTGTACCCTTTACAGCAACAGTCAAAAACTAAAAGAACCAGCATGGCTTTTGTCTGATTTGGACACCTGACTCTCACAAAATAAACTGCCCTCACATCCCGCTTCTGATCCAGGGAGAGAGTAGGTGGAATTCCCCCCATGTATATCCTCTGAATGGCAAAGCTAATTTATCACAGCTGTCTTGCCTGCCTTGTAAAGCCTGAAGTTCACCATCAGACGGCCTCCCAGATAACAGCACCCTGTCCACACCTGTGCCTTCTAAAAACTCACTGAATTACATCTTCCCGGATAGGACTACTTTCTCCAAAACCATTCTCTTCTGAGCTCCTTCAGAGACTAGCAGCAATGAACGGACAGGAGTCGCGTTTCATCTGACACCAGACATTCCCAATGCTGTGGAATTGCCCAGGGTGCAATGCAGTGACCAGACAGTATCAAGCTACACCTGCATTGCTTAGCACACTTGATGTCAAATGGAAACTTTTTTTTCATTGCAACTTCTGGGTGGGAAACAAAGCTGCTTTACCAGAATTTAGGTCTGTTTAGTACAGAACAAAATCTGCATGCTTATTTGGTTCAATTCTCTCTTCCAGCAAGACACCGTATATGCCAATTTCTTCAGTAGAAGAGGGGCAACTGAACTGAAAACATGAGATGAAGAATAAGAATGAAAAACTGTGACCCTAGCTACAGGACTGCCAATTTACTGTTTTGGGACAAGTAATGAGTATCAGCCTCTAACTGCAAGAAGAAAGCCACCTTGAAGCCTCAAAACATTTAGAAGATGGAGACTTTTTTTTTCCCCCCCTCTCTGCTCTAGCCAGTGCAGTAATTTATTGGATACAGGCCACATTTACAATTCCATTTGAAATGCAGCTAGGCAGTCCCAAAAGAGACTGAAAGTAGGATAGTCAAGAACAAGTCAGAGTCCTTCAGAGTACTGTAAATTATTTTTAACATCCATATTTTGACTTATTCTGTGCTACTAGGTATTTCTCACATTATCAAATTCGGAGGAAAATAGTCACAACTACTAAAGACTGTCTTGTCAGTCACAAAATTTAATTAAAGCCTTTGTCTTTGCCTCCAAGATTTCAGCAACGTGCAGTATTTGAATGCATGCGGAAATGCAAATGGTGTAAAGCCATTTAGGAATTGTACTGTTCCCACCAAAAAACGCTAGTGATCAAAGGAGGTCAACAAAATAGCTTTGTACTAATTACACAGAATTTTTTAAAAAAGAGGAAGTAAACAAAATTCTTAAAAAAAATACTCCAAATGTCATGAAATAAATTTCTTCATATTGAATTGTTTCATGCTAGCCCTTGCATATTTTCATTTTTAAAGCACATAAAGAGACCAGCTCTTTACCTAGATTTGTCAGATCTTTCAGATGTTGGAGGGCCTCTGATAACTCCTCACAACCAAAACCTGCTGCACCCTTCCATGACGCGTCCAACCCATTTAATAACGAGCGGTCAAAGTTTCCTCCTACTTGGGTGTGCACAAATGCCTCAGCTGCCTTTCCCTTAGTGCAACGTCTCAAAGTTAAATGAAGGTTTAACCTCTTCTGTCAATCAAATTCACATTCCAAAAAGATTCTCAGTCAGTTCCAAAATGTTGCTAAAATATCTTGCAGTCATCTCTGTATGCCTATATGTATGTATATAGAAAGTGCCCAATCCCTCCCAAGGAATACTATAAGTTTAAGAATAGTTACTTTTAAAAGAGTCAGGAAAGATCCTAGGACTAGAGATCAGTTAAGCTTGCTACAGCAGCAAGAATCTGATACAGTCCTCTAATTACTTTCTATAACATTTTAGATAATTATGGACTTGATAAAAATCAGTCCAGCATCTGCTTCCTGTAAAAGAACACTGTGCTTCTCTAAGCAGTTTTCTTTATTTTCCCTTTTTAAAATTAGTTCAGAAAGATAAAGGTGGCTTAAAAGATAAAGTTATTTGGAATTTCACCACCGAAAAACAACAACTACGGAACAAAGTTTAAAGAAAGTAACAAAATAATTAAAGCCTGCATTTTCAAAGGTCTTGGCATCTAATCCCAAACAAGAAATACACAGCATTTCCCACCGGGAGAAATATGTCTTGACATCCAGGAAACACAAAATTAGGCTGAAGCTCAGTTCTCCAGAATTTCTAAAGTTTTTGTTGTGTTATTTAAGTTATAATGAAGAACTACTTTTCAGCAGAGAAGGTACCTGTACAAAAACCTAGAGGCCTACCTAAAGCTAGTGATATTTTGTGAACATATTAATTGGGAAAATACCAGAAAGAGAGAAAAGCCCTTTGATTGCCCCCTTAACCAAGGGACAATGATGATTTTACAGAAAAGGGCAATATAGACCAGCAGGGGTAAGTTTAGGATGGACATCTAGGAATAAGCATTTAACTACTCGAGGTTAAAGTGTAAGAGTTTACTTACTAATTCATACGTCCCCGCAGTTTAGTCATTTTGTTAGGAATGCCAGCACAGAGATTGATTCTTTTCTTTCTTCTGCTCTTATATGGTGCTGGGAAAGTTAGATGAAAATTCTCCATAGCTAGGCCTTATTCATGCATTTCTGCATGCTCTGTCAGAGATCTGAAGCCAAATATGCAGAAATGGCAAGTGTTCATATCTCCAACTAAAACAAAATTGATCTTTTATTATATATATAAAGAACTATAAGCATATCACACACTTGAAAATCCTAAAGTTTCTAAGCAGAGCATATAGAAATACTGGATTCCACAGTTTTTTCTTTCTCTTCCACAGTATAAACACTATGGAAAATTTCACAGAGGCACTGAAAAATATGACTGTGCTGTACAAGCAGTACTTCAGAAAAAAACCCTGCAGCCTAGGCAGACTGAAGTCTACCTTCCTGCTGAACAACAGAAAAACCTTTTAGGAAAAAAATGCACACAAAAACCTAGTTACACCTCACACACAGGGACGCACTAAAGTTCTACAAGCAGCTTCAATTTTGTTTCTTCCCCAGTTTCATCATGTTTCATAATTTAAAGAGCACTTATTATTTTTAAATGCTGTTTTGGATATTATTTCATTTATTTTTACTATTTTAAGTGGAAGTCAATAGTAAACCAGTGATTTTGTTGCTTACATTGGCTTAGAAGCAGCAACAACAACAACAATTGAAGGCTGGAAAACCATAGCTGCTCTTATATATGCTAGGGAACTGAGCTACACAACAGCAGATTAAGTGCCCCTTGGAAGAGTACAAAGTGGTGAATTCTGATGAACAATCTCAATACGTCATATAGCTCAGTTTATACACATACTTTATTTTTATTTTTGACCAGACAAATACACAGAAGCCTTGTTCTCCCCCAGTCTACCTTCTGCTCTACTTAGTGCAGTGAGCCCAACCAAAAAAGACAAGTCACGAAAACAAGCTGTGTGGAATCAAATCTGTGTGCACTGGAGCAAGAGTTAAAGGTAGAAGTAAAGCAATTTTGGTGTGTTAACTAATACAAATGTAAAGCTCATCAAGAAATGAATAAATCAAAGCTAATTTCTAAAACACTTTGTACATAATAATGTTTCTCCACTGCTTCAAGTTTGATCTTGGATTAAATGTACTACGTGCTCTAGGATTTAGATTTTACTGTTTTCCCAGATTGGACACTGAGATTAGATGGTCCTGAGCATGCAGTTTTGAAGCAGGGGGCCTTTGTTCCAGACAGTCTAGTTGCAACTTTCTTCACACTGCTTAAGTTTCCCTAGAAATTTTTTTCCTCCTGCTGAAGTGCATCAGCACTTTGTCCAGGCATCGAACCAAAAAGAGAAAGATGTTACCTGTTTTGGCAGTGATGAGTTGTAGGACCAATGGTCGTCTTGTTACAATTCCAGAACCTCGTGGAAGAAAATCCCTAGAAACATTAAAAACGTAGTTACTACCCTGAAAGCACTGTCCAGTTACATAAAGATATTGGACTAATTTGGAACCTCCTCGATACCTTCAGCTGCAATGAAAATGGAAAGTTGGTGAGGACAGATTTACAAACACTACTATAAAGTAGGGTTGTTAATTTTGGTTCAAGATAGCAGAAAGTCATTAGACAAATATGTATTAAAACTTAATTACTGTCTTGAGGCCTTATCAATTCTCTTTCTTCATGACCATCACACATAACACCTCAAAATTCACCTCGCATAGTAAGAGTACCTGAAGTCATGCCCACATTTATTGGGCTCTCTAAAATAAATGTGTCCTCAACATATATTTGTTTTGAAGAGGATATGGACATATCATCATCTTTGGTCAACAGCCTGCTGAATATGGGCCAGCAGTGTGCCCAGGTGGCCAAGAAGGCCAACAGCATCCTGACTTGTATCAGGAACAGTGTAGTGAGCAGGACTAGGATAGTGATTGTCTCCCTGTGCTCAGCACTGGTAAGGCCCCACCTCATATACTGTGTTCAATTTTAGGCCTCTCACTACAAGACAGACATTGAGATTCTGGAGCGTGTCCAGAGAAGGGCAACAAAGCTGGTGAGGAGTCTAGATAGCAAGTCTTATGAGAAGCCACTAAGGGAAGTAGGGTTGTTTTGTTAGAAGAAAAGGAGGCTCAGGGGACACTTTATCGCTCTCTACAACTACCTTAAAGGAGATTGTAGTGAGGTGCGGGTCAGTCTATTCTGGGGGTACATCTATGAAAAATAAAACACACAAATATTTCATCAAACTTCAGGATATTATTTGTGCACATCAGAGGATATTAGGTCTGATGAGTCCCAGGTCAAGACAGGCTCAGGAATGCAACAACAGTGAACGTCTTTTTTCAAGCGCCAACAAGGTAACAAAGCTTTGGGTGGCCTGCAGAAAAGAAATATGGCAACTCTACTTGTGACACAAGCTCTGAAGATTTCCTTCCCAACCTAACACCTAGACATAAAAAAAAGTATCTCATAAGCAAGCAGTTCTAAGGCTCTGAGTAACAAGACTGGCTGTCAACTGCGCCCCACACTGCTTTAGAAGTCCCCAGCATTTTGAATGAAACAACATTAATTTCTAGATAAAATAAAAGTCTCACTTTCTCAGTACCTATTAATGTGTGCTAACAGTGTGATTACTCTGCAAACTTAAAGCTAAAGCACACCATAAAAGAACAGGCTGTTCAAACACAAGCTAGCTCATTAACTTCTACAATCAAATACAGATCTGCAGGCAAAAGTACAATTACTTAGGAATTCAAGTAATCTCTAAAACAAAGATAATGCAAAAACATCACGCCTAGTGATTTATATCCGTTGCAACGTTTTACAACACTTGAGACAGCAACAAGATACAAGAACTAGCTTAGAGAGATGCTAAAGGCCTTCAAAAGGTCTATCACAATTTCAATACCTACCAACGGAGAAAAACCTGTGTCTTGGTGAAGTGCCATCTACTGATATTTTCTCATGGGGAAGAGGAGAAAATTTTAATAGAAACTTATTCATTTCTCTGTATGCACTGAAATGACAGTAGTCCAGGTTGTAGAAAACACCTATTGAGATGAGAGTTTCATACTTTGCTTTTCAAGCATTTCAGATCTTATTTAAAAAAAAAAAAAAAAAAAAATCATTTTTCCATCAAGAAGCTAAAAGGAATTGCCATTCAGAACAAACTGATCACAGAAAACAAACTAGGATCCTCTACAGCACCATATGAGGTAGCAAAATCCTTCTTCAGGGAGTCAAAGGCTGAAAAGACTTATTGATTTTCTGCTTTAGACTAAGCACATTCAGAGATAAAGAACACTGCATTAATGCAACTCCTAGTTATACAACATTGACCTTCCCTCAACAGCAAAATTAGAAAGAAAGGAACACCACCAATTTTCCTTCAGAATGTTCTCTTAACACGTCCAAAATAGATGGTATTCGACAACCCTCTCTAATTGAACTATTGTCAAAAAGCCTATTGTATGTTCAAGCAAGCACCAGCAGAGAGGTTTCTACTTGGTGAGAGGGCGAGCTGTGTTGATCACATAACCAGCTAAACAGCGTGCAGCAGACGGACATAAGCCTTCTGCTTCAGATGTACAGTTTGAAGAGGAAAAAATTACAAAGAATGAGGATAACAAGGGGCTCATGGGGCGAGTTCAGGAGAAAACTCCCCTCTCCCCCCATACACAACTGCTGAATGTGTATTTTACATCTATGAAAGAAATATTGACCTCAATTAATAAATCTGTCCTCACAGTCTTCTCCCCCTCCCCTTGATATGGAAAGCTTTCTACACAGGGTTTGTTAGTGGTGCTGAAAAAAACCCAACAGAGTATTAGGAATGGCCCCACACCCTCATTTTTCCCTAAAACTTCTACCTAAATAAAATGTTGCTTAAAAACAAAAAAAAAAAAAGCTTCAGCAGCAAGAGATATAATAGGTCTGAACACAGCCAAGTTACAAAGGTTCCTTCTGACCAAAAGGATGATGCTCCTCAATGTCCTGGTGACACACTTAACATTCTTTAAAGGACAGGTTTGAGATAGTTGCTTTTCCAAACCTTTTGGTCAGTGAGTACAGATAAGTTTAGCAAGAGTTGGGAGAAAAATCACATCAGAATTGAAGCAGCTGCAAAGAAATCCATCTAGAAAAAAGGACATGCCTGAGAATCCGGGCACAAAGACACTGACAAGGGAGAGAAAAGGCTGTCTTCTGCGGTGGGGGGAGTGAGCCTATGAGTACCCGTGTGCACAACTGAAAGACCACTTAACAATAACAAGGTTCAGGAAACAAGAATGAAAGACATTGTGCAAGAATAAAGCTGGGAATGAACGATATGCTCCTTTAAAAGACATGCATCCGACACTAAGAATCAAACTACTTTTACATCTTTATTCTCAGAATATTTTCAGCAAAAGGTACTTTGCTGACAACAGCTATACTAGCTCAGCAGCAATGCTCTTGCGACATGACAGTTTGGAGACTGGGAGCAAAGCCTGTCCAGTGATGCCTAGCCAGTACTGAATACATTAAATGCAAATAAGATGGAAGAAACCAGGTCTTCCAGAACATCACTTCAATAACTCTCCAGCCTTTGAATACCATTAAATATTTTCAAGAGCAAAATATTTTCAGGGCCAAATAATTTTTACCCTAAAATCTATAAAGTTACTCATGTCTTACTGCACAACATAAACTATACTGGCTTAGCTCTCTAATACAGCTCATTTCCAGTATCAGAGATCTGGACAAGTATATCTACTAAAAAGTTTGTTTAATGTGTAAAGATAACAGATATTAGTTTAAATTTGACTTGCTAATACCCAGGTCTCAAAAAATGATGTCACAGGATGGTGAAAGAAGATGGTCGTACCAACACGTTAGCAGTTTATAGTAACAGGACAGTTAGGGGTCTGGTCTTTGCTATAGCAGACAACTTTAAGAAAATAAAAAAGGAAAAGTTCATGTCTCTGTATGTTCTCCTTCCTTTATCATACCACGCTCCCTGACTGACGCCCAGAAAGCAAATAAACTGAAAAAGTAATTAGACAAATCATTTATAGGGAGAGTCCCACGGAAGAGATGGGAATATCCTTTCAAAATTCAGAAAGGGCAGAAACCATAGTGAAATGCTGTCCTGGTTTCAGCTGTGGTTTCTTTCTAGTGATTGCTGTGTTTCAGATTTGGTATGAAAGGAATGTCAATAATGCATATTGTTTTAGTTGTTTCTAGGTGATGTTTATACTATTCAAGGACTTTTTTCAGCTTCCCGTAGAAGCTGAGAAGGAGCATAGACAGAGCTATGGACCAGCCAACAGAATATTCCATACCATAGACGTCACGCTCGGTATATAAATGGGGGTTGGCTGGGGGACAGGAATCCATGATCACTGCTTGGGACAGGCTGGGCAACCAATTCACCACGTGGTGAGAGCGACTTGTGTTGTATTACTTTATCTTGTATGCTCTTTTACCATGATTACTATTATTATTCTTTTATTATTTTCCCTTTTCTGTTATTGTTCAATTAAACTGTCTTTATCTCAACCCACAAGGCTTCCCCCCTCCCTTTCCTTGCCTCCTTTTCTCCCTCTTTTCCCTACCCTTCTAGGGGAAATGGGGAGAACTGCACAAGCAGCTGCATGGTCCTAGCTGCCTGCTGGAGTTAAACCATGACAAACGCTGACAAGCAAACTAAACAGGGGCTCCTTCAGTGAGGCTGTCTCATTATAATGCAGGACTACAGCTTACAAAGAAAAGAACACGTGTCAAACAATCAAAATATAAACATAATGTGTCCAAGGAGATTTCCAGGTAGGGGAAGAGTTTTCATTTAGGAGCTCTCTAGAACATTAGCAGAATTTATTATGTTAAAACAATAAAAAAAAAATAAAAAGAGAAGAAGAATCCCCAGCTTGTCTGAAGAGCAATGATGCATCATCACCAATTGAAACTTAATAATGGTTTCAAGAGAGTAACTTAAATCTGCTTTACTTTGCCAGTATAGTACTGAGGAATGTTCTGCACTTTGGTCAGTTACATGGCCAGTCAGTATTATACAGGATAAATGGCTATTGATTCATATAAAACATAGGGAGAATCTCGGAAATCAAATAACGGAGGAAAATGCCAATGATTACACAGTAACTACATTAATTAAAGAGCTAGGAACAAGTAAAACTGATAATGATGAATTATCAAAAAAACAAGAAGTTCCTCCAAAGAAAAAGCCTCCACATTTTTCACAAAGGGTAGAAACAAGACAGGCTCAGGACAAGAGTCATAATTCTCTTACAGAAGAGCACAAGTGCCCCATCTAAATCTATTTCATTTTATAAGTAACATTACCAATGTTGTTTAGCAAAAGTTTTTCCACTAACTTTCCCACAAATGCAGAAAGGCAATATTCTATGGGCTGCTCATACAAACAATACTGCTGCGGTAGCACTCCACACAGGCCTTTATTCCCAAGATTTACCAAGGACTGCAACGCAGCTTCAATTGCAATAGGAAACAGTTATGCCAAAAGTCAACAGTTTTCCTGGGCTTTTTTCCAACATAGTGTTTATTGTTTTACACAGCTCCAGCCTGGCACACTTGCAGCACTTGTGGCTTGTAATGGCTACTGAATAGCCTTATCTTGTGCAACAGAACACACTGTTTCACGGTGAACATCTACACATGCCTATATGGCCAAGCAACTCCCAGTTCTGTGGCAAACATACATTGTACAGAAGTACTACAAAAAGTTTTCATTTTTCTTGCATTTATCACATCTAGTCTCAAAGCAAACTGCTACAAAAGAACAAAACAGGGAAAAGCACGGTCCAAGTGTACACCTACAGATGACAGACATTAATAATTTCTAGCTTCTTTCCTTCTAACTCGTTTCTAACAGTTCTTTCCTCAGGTTCACTTTCTAAAACCCATAAAACAAAACCAGTTAATTTATAACTAAAGAACTCAATACTAAAAATATATATATGAAGATCTATTTTGGCAGATATGTTTTTTCTATCTCACCTGCTCTTGTTCACGTGCTCACCGACACCACAGAGGACCCAGCAATAGATCCTTTAAGCACTTTTGTTCATTACAAAGCAAGGTATGTCCAAGTGATGGGAAGCGTATTTTGCATTTAAACAGAGCCTTTCTTACGAATTCAATTCATAATGTCGAGTGAAGTGTTTTCTCAGGGGACGCTTGTCGTCACTAGACATCACTGTATTCTTCCTTGGTGACTTTGGAAGCACAATTCCTCTACCCTCCAAATAACAGCACAAACATAACCCCAGAACACATTTTCAAGAAGTCTCAAAACCTTTAAGGCTCTATATCTGTTGTACTTTGATGTTCTCATCCACATACTTTATTTTTTCAGTAATACAGTAGTATACATCACTTTCTACATCACACTGATATTTGGCTATATATGCTCTTCTTCATTAGCTCAAAGTACAGAGACAAATTCTTATTATCAGTCACCACTTGATCCCTCACCTCCCTTCATTAGTTACAGAAGAGTAAATGCTTTTTGTTTTGGCACAATGTCTGTCAATCAAGAGAGTCTCCCACAGCTTTGCTCAATGGCTGCAAAATCTCAGCCTAACATAACAGGGCTTACATGAAGATGTATAAAATAATTAATGCTCTTTATTGAAGACCAATGATACCTATCTTAATTAGGCCTATTAGGCAAGCTAAATGCATTAAGAGACTCTGGATTTTTAGTGATCTCTGATATATTAGCTCCTAAAGTTCAATACCATTCTTTCCAGGGTTTTTTTTTTGTAAGCCACACGGCAGCAATGCTAGCATCCTCATCATGACACTTTAGCACTTAGTTCAATTTCTCTAATGAAGTTTGGTCTCAGTTTTCTGTAACCATTCTTTCAAGGTAAATCTTCCTTCAACTGAGAGATCATTTCAATTAGCCTGCTGAATCAAGATGCAGCCCAATACTCAAGAGCAGTAACTACACATTGCAGCCCACGCCGTTTGGACAGGTCTTTAGGGGTGAGAAACTGAGTACTCAGACATTCTAGGGCTGTTAACTACCTCTTCCTTTCAAGCAGGGTAGATAAATTTGGTGTCTTTGAGAAGCCATTTTCCAGCGCAGTGGTGTCCTTCATCTCACCATTGCTGAACTACTGGAACTGAACAGCCAAAGCAGGGACGCACCAATTACCCTATCCATCACTTTCAGGTAAGCACACAAGCTGAATCAATAATAATAATAAAAAAAAAAATCTTGAAACTCAAACAGCACTACAACCCAGCAGCCTAAAATGTCTCATTGGGTCTCCCTTCCCCTACTCCTGTATGGAATTGACACTGACTATACAAAAATCCAGAGGTGGATGGTACAAAATATCCACCCAAACAGACCTAACCATGGGAACACAGTGAGCGTTGACTCTAAAGGTGAGAAATAAGGTATTTTTGAAAAGCCCTTGAAGAACTTCAAGTAAGATGGCAAGAGGTTTCAGTCACGCTAGCTGGGCACCTCCATAGCAACTAAGTTCAGTGACAATGCTTAGGCACCACTAAGGCAAGAAAGTAAAGCTTGAGATTTCCTCTTCATACGGAAGACTGGAGACAGAGCAGGCTTAAAAAACACTGTCATTATACTTCTCTCCTATCTCAAAGATGCTTTCTTTAAGTAGCAGCAGCATTTCTGTTCAACAAGCAGCCAGAAATTATTATATCTCCCCCATTAAAGTACACATTATAGGGCTATGAGAATACCAGTGCCAAATATTACACTAGTCCCAGTGGTGAAGTCTTCCATTAAACATGACTGAAGTCAACAGGTTCTCCAAAGCAAGGGACATTTGAACAGAAGTCTAAGTAGACGCAGACCATTACTAGCACCCCAAATCTAATGGCCTGTTTTGACAGCAGTGAGAGTACCTCACATTGCATTTCTCCACAGAAAAAGGCAAGCCTGTTCGCTGAAGCAAAGAAAAAAAATGCACTTCCTAGTATTAGTACATATATATATATCTTTTACATGATAGAAAGTTTTAAAGTCTCAATAATGTTTATAGGGCTGAAAACTTGCCATACACAGCTATAAAACTTGCCAGGCAAAACCACAAAAGTGGTAAGATGAACAGTGCTCTGTTTGCAGTGATTATGCTCAGGCTGTAGGATTGCTGTATTAACAGATCGGGAAGCTGCCAATGTGCAGTCTCGTCAGCAAGCCACTGTATGCATGATGCATCTGTCCTCCCTGGCAGGCATCCAAAACTTTGCTGCATCATCCTAATTCCATTTGTGAAAATGCCCTTTTTCCTCTTTCTCTTTTAAGATTTTACAAAAGCTTCTGCTATTTCCTGCCCAACGGTGCTCTCCATCAATTCCAAGTGGGGGGTTGGAGGGGAAGAAACCACAAAACACAAAAAAACCTCCGACAATCCTCAGAATTTTTGTCGAAAAGAATAAAGCAGACTTTGCAGCACAACTGTATTCTCCCTAATCAGATATGTTTGCTCTTAGGAAAGAACTAATTTGCATAGGATGTTGGTGCATAAAAGCCCATCCATTCTCAGGATGAATACTAATGCAGCAAGATTTTGTATCTCAGTACAAGAAATGAACGACAAAAATTCTTTACTCACTTTAAATTGTTGTCAGTGCTCTAAATAGAATTTGGTTGTTTGTTGGATCTTTTTAACACTTACAGCTGCCAAATATTATTAAAAATATTTCTTTAAAAAAGATTTGAGTAAAAAGTTTTCCTCTATAATATAATCAAATACAAACAGAAAAAAAAAAATCTGATCACAAGGATCAGAAAGAAAACACCACCTCCCCAACACTGCAGGTATATCAGCTACATGAACCCAAGTACTACAGAATTACTTGCATTTAGTAAATAATTCACTTCTGGATACTCTGTCATGACAAAACTTTTAGGTATTGCAAATTTCAGTGGTGTCATCAAAAACACAGACAAAATAGGCCTCTGCCCTTCCTCCCAAATCACACTGTCCTGAACTCAGATCCATCAATACAGCCTTTTTAAACAGTGGTATAGCATACAATCAGTTATACCACATCGTAGTCAAGCCCAAAAAACTTTGCCTCTTTAGAAGCATTGTGAAAATACATTTATCTCTTTTGTGGTGGACAAGGTGTCAAACTATACGATTACTTTTCTTGGTATAATACAAGCCATTTTAGATTATTTTGCAGAGCTGGAATGTAACTGGATTCAATTATTCTACTCTCTCCAGAACGTATACACAATGGAAACTGCAGTATAAAGACAGTCTGAATTTATGGACAGAAAGACAACTACAGAAGGAAGGGAAAAAAGGGGATGTTTCTAAAACTAGTGACCCAAGTCTCTCAAACAACTTTTCTCTAGCCTTTTAAGCGTTTTTTACGTGCCCATTTATCCTGCTTTAAGCCTGTAGTATGTGCAAATGAATATATTTTCCATGACAATAGTAAAGTCTGTTTAGCTACATATTGAAACTTAATATCAGCCATGATCCCCCACCTCTCCTCTCACCAGAAACTGAATTATTACCACAAGAAAATTTTATACTAGAAGTCTGACCAAAACAAGTGTTTTATGCTGCCACTTTCCATAACACTAAAAAAAGTCATAATGCTGGATGTCTCAGCCCAGCCTCCTAAGGCTTTCCAGCCTGTTTCCCAGATCCAACCGACATTGGGGAACTTCTGTCAACATGTCTTTAGCACCTGAACAAACTAACAGGTGAGTACACAAAGACACAACACTGCTTCTGATAGATTATGCTAAAATTTCTTCAGCAGCTTCCAGCTTGGCTGCTGAATTGATCTGGAACATAGCCCATTTCATCCGCTGTCCTGCAGCAGAGGCTGGAGATGTCTCCAGTTGTTCTCATGTTTGCCACGCAGAGCCCTGCCTATTCTCTGCAGGTGAGTTACACACTGTCCATTTTAGAGCATCCCCTATAGCTAAGCACTGCTGAATACATGTGCACATTTTTAGGCATCTGCACTGTACGTAGTAAATAAAGTACCAAGTGCTAAAGATTAATCTAGCTTTGATTATATCATCTGTGAGGGTGGAAATCTAGCTGTATTACAGCAAATAGTAAATCTCCTGCATATCTGAAGAATGAAATCTTGGTGATTTTGCACAGAAACTAGGATGCAGAAATACTATGCTAGGTATTGAATTAAAAGTATAACTTCCACATACAAATTATAGAAGCTGACATTATCACTAGACACTTCGGTTGAAAACCTCTCTTATCTACAGCTACAGTCTCCTTTGCATCCCAGAGGCTATCACAGACAACAGTACTTGGCAGTACATCAAAGCCCAGCATGCAGTTAAATGGGATTTTGCTCCTCTCTAGTTCAATAATGCTGCCTTGTTCATCTCAATGCAACTTGCTGAAGAAAAAGATGCAAGGTCACAGTTAAATAATGCTCATTTCCTGTTCTCAGCACATTTACACTACAGGCTTTACACTGCAGACACGCAGCATTAAAAGGATTCCCAGTAACCCATTGCACACAAGCACAGCAAACAAGGGGAGTTCACAGGCTTCTATTTACTAGAAGGCCTTATTTTGAAATGTACTGTAAAAAAAAAAAAAAAAAACAACCAAAAAAACAAACACCAGAAACCCAGAAAAGGCAAAAATGGCTTCTGCCCCTCTGTGCTTGCAATCTAGGCAGACATTTAAGAAACCCATGAATACTTAAAAGAATATCGTCAATTTGCTCACTGATCAGCTGATGGATAGCAAACCACAAACACGATCTCTCTCAATGACTAAGCTGTTAGAGGCACAAACACACACCAGCAAGGGTCCCTTTTTGGGAAAAAGAAACGCTGTTATGTGTCAGCTGTTCAAAGCAGAATCCAATACTCGGTTTTGGTGCCATATAGATATCTAAAGCAGCCATCACACAAACCAGAGAAATCCGTAACAGCAAGTTTTAGACTACAATCACAGTTATCCCACACTGATTTTAAGATCATATGCTAACCTCTTCCTTTAGAAATAGAAGCAACTTAGAAATGAATGAATAAAAATCTAAATCCTGCATACAGTCAAGACAGAGTAAAGACGTGAGGCATATATATGTGGATACAGATGCAGGTAACGTTTAAAAACAGTTTGAGGTCATACAGTAAATCAGTAGCAGAGAAGAGAACAGTGTCCATACTTCTCTGCTGCAATCCATAGAAGCATCGCTCCCGACGCTTACAGGCAAATGTCCAAACAACCATATAGTTAAAGTGCATTTATCCAAACTCGAAAGCCTTGTTTTCTATTTCATCTACAAAGGCAAATAACATAAGCTTGAAACATTAGTAGGAGCAATGCCCAGGAAGAAAGAGGAAGACAACGAAGGTGGCTATTTGTTGATTTCAACACTACAAAATCCCAAGTGTGGGCTCCTTCCTGAAGGCAGTGAGTATCAGGATTTATAACACTGTGCAAAAGCCTAGAGTTTCAGACAATCCGCTGAATTTTCAGAAGTGTCTCTGTATTAAGAACCACGAAAGTTTAGATAACATTAAGTAGATACCTATGGTCTGAAAAAAAGAAAAGAAAAAAGAAAAAAAAAAACCAAAAAACCACACAAACCTCTCATGAGATGACTATTCACCTCTAAAAATGATCAGAGGTGTGCAGTCACCTTCACTACCTTGATGGATTGAACTTCCAGTAACAACTGCCACTGAATTTGTAGCACTGATTTCTCAGAAGGCACTCAAGACCAACAGGGGTTTTTTTGAGAGTTGCTTTTTGCGGGGTCTTGAGATTTTTCTGAAATTTATGTCTCAGACTTCAAATACTAAGCTTGTGTTCACTACACCACTACAACACCCTAATCGTATACAGTATGCCAAAGACCGTATGTATATGTATTCTCACAGGTACACCTTACAAAAGTGTTAAGCATTACTTATTGATTTAGCATCTCTGTAAACTGCTTGATACACAGAACTTAAATGCCAGAATATAGGTCAGGGTTCCCTATACTATGCCTCATCATGGAGCACAGCTTTTCTTAAAACAGAAGTAGTTATTTAATTAGTAAAATTTAAATGCCAGACATAAGAAACATGGATCCTCAAAACAGTTTTAGAGGAAGACTTCTACTTTACATGGTGCGGGGGGAAGTCAGCATATTTTTTTGCATGTCTGTTTTTTAACTGCACATCTGCTTTACTTTGCATGTATCAATTCTCAAGACTTGATATAAAAATTAACTTAAAATCCACAGTGGAGTTACATTTAAGGACAAAACTAGGCCATCTATATCCCATCTAAATGGCCACGTTTGTTCTTCAACCTCTACATGTAAAAACGTATTTGGGGAAGAAACCTAAATAAGCCACTCTCTCATTTGCTGCTGTTTCTATTTAATGGAATAGCCAGAAACAATTCTTGCTTTCAGCTCACCACAGTATTTTGATAACTAGACTAATATACTCAATACAGCTGTACAATGGCTTAATTAGTCAGGAAAAGGAGTGGCTGATTCTCATTTCCAGAAGATCCTTAAGATTAAAAAAAAAGAATACACAGCACCACATTTCAGTTTGTATCTCCGACTGCTTAGCTTTCTCATGCCTGTTCACAAAAGAGGAGAAGTTTTCTGCAAAAAAGTTTTTCTGTCAATGACTAGTAAATAAAGTAATAAAATATCTGCACCGATTTTAACTGTATCTCCCCCCAGGAAGCATGCAATCGAAGTACGTGTCTACTTTGTCTGGAAAAATTCTCTGCTTCAACAGTCAGATTTAAAGTCCTTTCTCTTCCCCTAATGACTCAACACAGTCTTTTGACAACTGCCATCTCAAGGAAAAAGAATGAGCTGAGCACACAAGGAATCATAATTTGAAAAAAAAAAAAAAACATTAAAATTAGTACATATGTCATAATAAATAGCTATACAACATGCAGTGGCCTTAAGATTATCAAAAGCGTCTCAGATCAAAAAGCTGTAAAGCTGTATTACAAAACCAGACCTCAGGCTCTTAAAATGAAAGTGGTTGTTTGATTATGACTGACAGAGTCACAATCAAGAGTTCACTTGTCTTATAAAACAATTATTTAGCCACATGCAGTTTATATTATATTAAGCAGGGAAGGAAATAAAGAGCTTTCAGCTTTGAAATCTAATTATTAATTTCTCACTATTTTTAAGAATAAAATAAGGTTCTGATTCAAATCTGAAGAAAGAGGCCCTGACAAGGTAGCTTGCCATCTGTGCCTTTAGTTATCTTAAAAGCCCATTTGGATATATGAAATAATAGAAAATGCCTTCTCTCCAAATACAGTTTCCGGGGATTGCTTCCTGCCATTAGTTTTCTTTTAAGTAACCCTATTATTATCAAAAGCAAGACATTTAAAAAGCACAAACAACATACAAGGTCATGGTCCTGTAGCAAAGGAGTAAGACCAGGCGAAGTGCCTATCTCCCACTGGCATTCTGTTGGTATTACATGTTTGACTCCCCTTTGTGCTTTTGAATCTCTCTCCCACCAACTTCTACCAGAAGACTGCACTCGCTCCTTTGCTTCAAATACTGGCTAAGTATTTTAAGGACATGTTTACTTCTGTTACAACGAGAAGCACGTAAGAAGAACATTTGCTCTTTAGACAATACCATTTCCTCAAATGAGTGCCATGAGCTCCAGTTAGGAACACATGAAGGTCTAACCCATAAATGGAAATTACTGTTGTCCTCAGGTGCTCTCTGGAATCTCTGTTTCCATCTAAATATAACCAGAATCCTGAGAGGAAACACTTCAAACACAGTCCTTGACTACCAAAAGAAGCAGTCTCCTTACACACAGAGGAACAGTAAGCGAAGAGTAAACTCTCCAAATACCTTAGCAGATGCTAATCCAAACAGTAACAATAATGGCTACATTGGAAGATTTGGCACTGTCCCACTCCAGCCTTGTTCCAAGCCAACCTACAATGACATATAAGTAGTTCTGGGTGTCACACAATTCCTGGAGTGGGCAAACATGCAGAATTCTTCCTCATGCAACACCAGCACTGATGAAGATGAAGCAATCCCAAAATATTCATTGACTGTTGTTAGTAATTAAGGATGCTGTGTGCACCTAAACAAGGCTTGGTGCTACCCTGGGGACAGCAATGGATGTGTGTCACTCAGCAGCTTTAGAAATAACAGGACTTGGATCCCACTTCCATAACCATCTGTCAGCTGACAGAACTATGCCAGAGACAGATCCCTCACAACCCTTCCTAAAAAATTACGGCAATGCATAAACTAGATGGTGGGTAACACAGTACAGCCCAACATGTTTTCTGGGCAGTTATGCTCCATAAAGAAGCTCCACCTTCAAGCTAGAAAACAGGCTTCCTCTGTCCAAGTGGGAAAAAAAAGTCATCCTTGCACAACCAAAGAACCTGTGAAGGACTGAAACAGGCACAATGGTTTAGTGGTTACACGCAGCAGAGAATAACAATCCAATCCTAGAGTTAAGAAGAACCTATTGAGCTCCACTAACAAATACTCAGGTTATCAGCCAATAGCATGTTTGTAGTGATACCCTGCCCTCCACATGAAGGATAGAATGCCTTCCTCTTACCAATTACAGCTATTGCCAAAGAGAGATCTTGAATGTCTCTCTGAAGGCTAAGAGTTCAAAATCTAATGATAATGATTAATGTGGTAAAAAAAACCCAAAACACACCAACAACAAAAAAAAATCCACCAAAAAAAACCCAAACAAAAACCATGAGAATTAACACTCAAACTTCAGAGCAGTGCTGGAACTATTTTATTTTGAAGTGAATTTCAAAGCTGTGTTACTATTAGTTAATATTCACCCTGTGGTTAATCACACACATCATGCAACATACCACTAAAAAAGAAATGAGCGCAACATGTCTCTACAATGAGATGCGCTACCTCTACAAGCCATATTAAGACAGATGCAGATGTAATAAACTTCTTGTTTGCAGAGAGCAGCTTTGTTATCCCATAAAAACAGGAATGTCCTATGGCTAACTGAAAAGAGCCATAGACCGTTTTGCCTGCCCATCTGACAAGCAAAATGCTCTTCCAATCTCCTGGATATTTATTAATCTGCTTCTGAGGATTCACAATCAAGTCCTCACAACTTAGAAAGCACACATCTGCCAACCACGTATACTCGATCAGTCTGGAGGAAAGGTATGAGTAAAACATAGTTGCTTAAATCTCATAGAATAGGTTTGAAATAACACGTTTTAATGTCACATTTGCAATAGGCTCCAAGCTTGCAAGTAGGGAGGTACTAAAGATCAGCTGATACTATATCTCAACAAGTTACTGCATAAAAGAACAATGTGGAACTCTGAGACGGGGTTGAAAGAAGTCAAATTCCAGATCCCGTGTGACAGAGACACCCTGGTGTTTTACAGTAGTCTGTAAACTCTTCTCTGAAGAGACTCTTGCAGTGCCTGCAGGCTGCATGGCGAATAACTACACAGGTGAAAAAAGTCAGTGCCCTTAGCTCTTCTCTAGAATTCTTGCTGCAAATGTGTACATCTCTCTCGTGCAGCTGGTTCCAGCTTCTTGTCCAAATAGGCCAGATTAGCACAAACTGCTCATTTTCACCTTTTGCTCTAGCCAGGCACGTCTAGGCAGCAGGGGCGGGAGTGTGCTGCACTCAAAGGAACAGCTCCACCTGCGGATCAGATGGAGCAGATCCCTCTAGCAGGGTAGCAATAACAACCATCTGGGAGCAGTAACCTCTTCCATCAGCGCAGCTGGATCCAGAGAAATACATCAGCCCACCACACTCAGCCCCGATCCCAGGTGGGTGCCACCCCAGGCAAGGCTTTGACACAGGGACCAAAATATCCTTATTGATAAGAAAGACGAAGATGCCTTTCATCCCCAGTACACGTGCTTTGCACAGCTTTGTGGACGCACAGATCAAAAAGCCAAAAGGTTAAGAAAATACTTTTTAAAGACTGGTTTAAAGAAAATTCTAATAATTTGATGGCCAATAGTGATTCCTTAGGACCTTACTTGTGCTTTCTAAATCTGAGACACTGGCAGCACTGTCAACATCAGCAGCTAGGTAGGAAGAACTGACATTTAATGCAATAAGAGTAAATTCTGAAGTAGAGAGAAAGAACAACTGTACGGTATTTTTATACTGTATGTCAAGAGGTATTGCAGTTTTACACGCAGCCAGACTGTAGAGAGACACAGCATTTAATATTACCTTTAACGAAGATCTCTGTGCATGAAAGCTCCCCAATCACTGACACAGAACAATACTTTTGATCTTGATCCTATATGCCGACTAACGATTGCAGCTACGCTCTGGAAACACCACCTCCCTCCAGCAGCCCTCACGCTATTTGCAGCAAATGCAGCAGCAACTTTATGAAACAGCACGTGAAGTTCATGTTTACCTCAAGAGATCTTCAGAGACATAGTCTGTCCATCAAAAGGCCCACCTGAATCATTAGGCTTCCCCTTTCTTCTTTCAGTAACGTTTAGAGAAGATGCTAATACCCATATGCGCGTTAGTTAGAATGGCATGCATTGTAAGTACGAGATCCACCAACCAACGAGACCCAACGCCCGCGCTGTAATTAGGATTTGGGGCTTTAAAGACCTTTTTTTTCCCCTACACAGCGGTTAACCCCCCCCACACACACACACCGGGCACATGAACGCGCTTACACCGGAGTTGCGCCGGCTTCCCCGCAGCACGCAAACCACGGACGCTGCCGTGCCAGGGCCCGCCTCGCCGCCCCCGCCGCACGCACCGAGCGCCCCCCCCCCCACCCCCCTCCGGTCGGCGCGGAGCCGGGGAAAACCTTCCCCCCCACCACCCCGGCCTCGTACCTCGCCGCCGGCCTCCCCCCCCGCCGCCACGGGGGGCGCGGCGCTGCAGGGGGGCGCGCGCGGCGACCGTTGGACGGTGCGTGGAGGGGGGGAACAGCCGTTGGGAATAGCGCGCGCAGCCGGCGGGGGAGGTTGTTGCTGAGGGGGGGGGGGGGGGGGTGTCGCGCCCGCCGCCTCACCTGGAGACGCAGTTCTCCAGCACGGAGCTCTTGCCGGCGCTCTGCCCGCCCACCACGGCGATCTGCGGCAGGTCGAGCAGGCAGCTCTGGCCCAGCGCCGCGAAGGCGTCCTGCAGCCGGTTGACGAGCGGGATGAGCCCCTCCATCCCGCCGCGCCGCGCCGCCGCCGCCTCCTCCTCCGCCCGCCGCCGCCGCTGACAGGTAACACCGGCGCACTGCGCATGCGTCCCACCCCCGAGCCTGGGGGCGGGGTCTCCGCGGAAAGGCCACGCCCCCGCCCGGTGCGGCCACGCCCCCGCCCGGTGCGGGTCCCGGTGCGGGTCCCGGTGCGGGGGTGGCAGGGCTGAGCCCGGGGAGCCCGTGGTGGTGGTGGTGGTGGGGTCCCCTCTGCCCTCCCTGCGGTGGCAGAGGCCCCTCCGTGGTCCAGCACCAGCAGAACCTCCTGCCGGTTACCGGCACAGGCCAGCAAGCTTGCAGGGAGCATCCATGGGTTCCTCCCAGCAGCCTGGAGCCTCCGCTCACCCGCTGCCCACCCGCTCCACCCGAGTGGCAGGGTGTGCTCGTCCCCGCACACGGACAAGCTGGCCTTGGCGCTGGGATACTTGGGCGCAAGGACCATGGTTCAGCCCAGGTCCACACAGCGACCCATGGGACAGCCATGCTGCACATCTCTGCCGGGAGCCCCGACCCCAGCCGGCCACCCCATCCCACTGGCAGAAAGGGCCACGGTGTCCCCTGCAAGCCCCTGGCACTAGGCTGTGCTCAGCCGTGCCCTTCTCCAGCACCCAGCGCCAAGGCAGCCTGGAGGTCCGTGTACGCCCTACCTCTACAACCTTGGCACGAAACCGGGAACAGGGCCAAAATGGGGGCACTGGGTCTCGCTTGCCGGCACGGGACCTGGCAGGCAGCTGGCTTTGGCACTTCCCAATCTGCCGAGCAGGGTAATTCGGAGCAGTCCCGTTGGCTGAATTCCTCCCAGCTCCCACCTGTGATGGGAACAGGAGCAGCAGGAACCATGATCCAATCCCGCAGCACACAAGGGGCGCTGGCAAATGGTACCGACGCTCAGCCACGGGCAGGAGCGCTGCCTGAGTCAGACGCGTGTTCCCTGGACCGGTGTCAGGGCAATGCCGAGAAGCCAGGGCTGGCAGGGCTGGTAGCAGGTGAGGGGTTCAGGAACAGGCTGGGAAGCAATGACAAGGTCCAAGCCATGTCATTGCAGAGGATTCAATTAAAAATGCAAACTGAGGCTGAGCTAAAAGCACAGGCGAACAACAGAGATTTATCTGTGATTACTGGCCGCAGTCACAACACAAAAATATCCAAAACAGAGGCTTTGGAGTCCTGCAGCAATAAAAGTTATCCTCTGTATTAAACCAGACACCGGCCTCGCTCAGCGTGAAAAGCAAAACAAAAGGGAACCACGAACATCCCGCAGGCTGACAGATACTAATGATCTGGAGGATTATCAAAACTTCTTGGCCAGAGCTCTCAATAAATGTAAAAAATGACTCTCTACAACAGGCTGACTTCTAACCCTGGAAACAAATGAACAGTTTGCTTTAGCTCCGGCTAAAAAGTTTTTAATCGCCATAATGCAGAGACAGCTTCTCTAGCAGTGGCTTTTCCGCTGCGGTTAGATCACCTCCCCAGCACCATAGCCTCCGGGAAAAGCCTTTCAATCATTTCTATCTAGATGGGGCCTGGGGGTTATTGACATAATTATGCCAATTAGCAGCATGATTATTTTTTTTCTCTGTTCCTGAGTGAGTGGGCTATGCCAGGAGGCACTAGAGTAGCTGCCTGACCTTCCTCCAGTTCATGGGTTTCTACACAGGCTAGAAGTCGGGCAGAACAGTATATGTTCTGGCCAAATCCACCCCATCTGAGTGTCGGAGCACTTTGTGCTGCCCTGTGAAATAATTAAGTTCAGTAGGAGAGCAGCCTGGCGATAGGGTTGCATGTCCACAAGAGACATACGAAGATTAAAAAAGGCAGGATGCCTCAGGAGCAACGCTATGCACACCTTCAAAGTGATAACCTAGGGAACTTTCCTTACCATTAGGTCTTTAAATTACGGTTTTGTTTGCTTCCACAACAAAAAAAAAAAAAAAGAAAAAGAAAGAAAAAGTCTATGATTAGGAAAAGTTTGAGTTATTCCCCCAAGTCTGGGAAGTTTCCAAACCAAACTTTTTTCCCTGTTGAAGCTGAGTTAAAACTGCTAAGTGATCACACTCCCCCTGCGACTCCACCACTTACAAAAATCTGTTTTCCCCAGAAAAAAAAAGCCACGAGCAGCCCAGTATAGATTTCCCACCTCCTGGAAAAAGCACGAACATTTTCGTTATGCATACCCATGTTATCACAAGGGTGCTCGTTTTTTCAACAGCTCCAAGAGAGCAGTGAAGAAGAAAGGAAGGGCACCCGAGCGTATCTTCAGGTCCCTGCTTTTTCTAGCTGACTTCTCCAGGCAGCTTGTTCTACACCTCTGTGCGGAGCCCAGCCTGGCTTTCTGAATTTGTCAAGATTCAGAGTGGCTAAATTAAAGGAAACAGGAGCAGTACTAACAGAGACCATTGCGAAGTTTCTTGTAATGAGTAACCCTGAAAAAAAAGAAGGACCCAAACTGGCATCGGAGGGCCATACAAGTAACTGTTTTCCTGGAGAGCACCAGGTGCAATGAACAGAGCTGTGTTGTTCACCAGTTAGCCAGCTAAACATGCTCTATTTTTACCCTCCACTCAGTTGCGCCCCACGATACTTATCATTTCTTTTTGCCACGTGACAGGCTCGGCAGGGAGAGAAGACCTTTGCCGACCACCTCTCCCTGACACGGCGGGAAGGGCGCCCTGCTCCCCAGGGTGGCACGCCAGCCCCGCTGTCTCCTTCAGCGCTGTCTGCTCGCTTCCAGATGTCACCAGCTCCAGCACGGCCTGCCTGAGGCCCCCAGCCCTGCCAAAGCCTCCAGTGCATTTCATCAGGACAGCAAGTTTGTCCTGCCCTGACTTCCAGAAAAATGTAAGGCAAAAATAGTCTGGTTTCAGGGCGCAGCTGTAGCATTACAGCCCACAACCTTACCCACAGACTCTTCTTCCTAACGAGGCAGCGTGACGTTAAAACTGAGGACATTTGGACCAGGTCCCCAGGCTGCTTTATAAACACATGCCGGTACAATTCCCTTCATGAAAAATGGGTTATATATAAACTACAACAGAGATTTGCAGATGCCCGCGGTGAAGAGCCAGGCATGCTCCCCTGCCGGGAGAGCAGGCGGGACCCTGAGGGGGGCACAGCACAGATGAGGCGGCATCCTCCTCCCCCCAGGAAGAATTTAAAAGAGGCAGGCTCCTTCACGCATGATCTTCTGCTCTCCAGGGACCTTCCTCACCTCCTTCTTGGTTCAGATACAAACCCAGAGCCTTGCAGAGCTTTTCAGGCAGCTGATGGGAGCAAAGCAGGAGGAGATGTGGGCAAGGAGCCCCGTGCAGGGGGTAGCTCCCAGGTTCTCAGCAGCACCTGGCTCTGCAGTGCTGGCATGAACCCGCCGGTCAGCATTTTGCCTGCCTGTCTGCCAGCAGAAGAGCTCAGACCTTGAAGCTGCAAAAGACAGAATTAAAGCCAGTGAAAGAAAGCCAGAGAGGCTGCAGAGCTGTGATTAGGAGTAGCGGCTGCAGCATTTCCCCCTGTAAAGAGGAGGCGCTTTCTGCCTCTCCCCTGCAGCCTCTGGCACTGCTGACTCACAGACCGCAGGACAGTGACACCCCAGTCCCTGCCCCGTGGCATCTCTGCTGCCCTGTGATCTCCAGCTGGATTCTTTCGTCAGATGCATCCAGTTGCAGGGTAGAAAGAGGCCACCGTGCTGCATTGCAGCCCACAGAGATGTTTCCCTGCAGCCCTGAGCACCCCAGGGAAGAGCTGTACTCCCTCACTGCAGCCTGGCAGCTCGCCTGCTTCCTCGGCCACAAAGCCAGGCAAGCCAAGTGCTTCCCCAAGGGAAAAATTCATGGACAAAACACTTCCCAGGCACTTCCACCCTCTGGGACGTGGCTGTTGCAGCCCTTGCTGTGCTGCGACCCTGCCATGCGCGGGCAGCAGCAGCATCCCCAGGCAGCGAGGCCAGGCTCACTCCAGCAGAGAGCTCTCCCCAGCTGGAGGGAATCAGCCTCAACACTCAGTCCCTGCAGCTTCTATTACTGCAAAATCTCTCCCAGCTGTTTGACGTACTTTCAGCTGGTCACAGTGTGTCCCCCATCCACCTCCACGCTCTTCCCGAGAGCCCAGCCACTTCCAGTCCTTCTGCAGAGCAGGGATCCGGGCTGTGACACCCAAGGAGATTATTCCATAGGGGTTATATGCATAGCACCCCACCACTGCCTGCCTCATACCTTCACCATCCTGCCAGCTGCCTGGCCACAGAGTTACCCTGGGCCAAAGCATCTCCACTGATCTGGATCACGAAACCCAGGGCTGACCCATCAACTCCCACTGCCTGACTCACTGGAGCAGCAGCCGGACACAGATACAATGCTCCAAGAGGGATTCAGGCTGGACCAGACCGAAGCATCCCTGGCTGGTTACAGCCTCATGCCTGAGCTACGCAATGAGTTACCCGGTTGTCTTTTTTTGTGCTGGGAAATCCAGAAAGGAATAAAGTCAGCATCTCAAAGCCAACGGAGGTTGCTAAGTGACAGCAGTGCTTGTTTCCATCCCGCTGCTTGCAGTGTGCCTACGCTGCAAAGGAAGGAAGTGAGGAGTAAGGGATGTAAACATGAGTATATTGCCAAAACACTCAACAGAGACACAGTTGCCAAATGTGTACATTAGCTGCATGTTTTGTCTGCCAGGAGAGAAATATTTACTACACATCAATTATTACAGCCTCGGAGCAATTTACCTGCAGAGGAGGATTTCAGGTATTTGCAGCACTAATTAATTTACCAATTTTCCAGCTGAAATGTATTTCCAGACCAAACTTGTAAGGCTGTCAGTAGCTGCAAGGACAGCTGCAATGAACTGAGATTTCATCTTTATGTTGTTTCTAATAGATAGCTTTTGTTTTTCCACCAGGATGTGGCGTTATGCAGCAATTAGGAAGCACAACAGAAAGGCAGAACTGGACAATGGAGGGATGAACGCAGCCTTTGTACGAGCTCCTGGGGAAGAAAGGAGATGGTTTCGGTAAAATAAAGGGCACACACACAAACCTGTGTCATTGGAATTATGTTGAGAATTGAAAACTAAGTTAAAAATAGACTAAATACAGCACTGCTGATCCAGTTGAGAAATTTGCCATCACTAAGCTGGCTAGATAATAGATATCTTTCAAAAAAGTGCTCATTACAGAGGAGCTTTAGAAACTAACTGCTTGGGGGCAGGCAGACTTCACCCAGCTCGAGCTCCAGCCTCGTCTCTCCCATTGACCAGCGGCCACATGCTGACCCAAACACACTACAGCGCAGAGGAGGGACCGGGTGGTGAGCAACGTACGGAGGGCGCATGCCCATGCTGCCATCCTTTATCTGAGGCAGGGAGCAGGCCAGCCCCACTCTCCAGCGCCTGGGAACTATCAAAAGCACTTACTTAAAAAAAGCATCTGCTCCCTCTGTGTAGAAGCAGGCCAGACCAGGAAGAAAGTAGGGCACTGATTTGTCCCTCTGTGTGAAGGGGAATAAGGTAGGGAACAAGGCAGGGAACATCAGAGAAGGGATCTGGACAGAGAAGTTTCCAAAGCAGAGCCTACTGTCAAAATTAAAATATAGTGACAGGCACTGATCAGAGGGACACGCTTTCTGCCAGTACAGCTGCTGTAGTGCCTCCTGGGCACAAACAGCCCCTTATCTCCTGCAATGGCATGGTGGCTGCAGTCCCCACCAGGTCAAGGGCTGAGAGACCTTGGGGTGCACTTTCCATGGCCTCCGTAAGGCTGAGGAACTACAAACCCACGGGCTCACATGCCCTCTCGCTTGGCTTTCTAAACAAAGCTGGATTTCCCACAGGTGGAGAGCCAGGTCCTGCCGAGGAAGGACAGGATGATGAGCAGCAGCCCACCAACACCATGGTGGGACAGGGTGCATGAGCTGCACAGCTGGCGAGATGTTTTTGGCAGTGATGCTGAGATGCGGCTGCTGTTGCCTCCATGCCAATGGCTGCACCGGATCCCTCCCGGAGCTGCTTCTGGTGTGTTGTTACTGTCACGTACTGCAGAAAGTTGGCTGGGGAGCGTTTGCTTTAGGAAGCAGCTGCCAGAAAGATGTCCTCGCTCAGGGTACCAGCAACAGAAGGGACCAAGGGGTGAGGGTGCAGGATCAGTGGCAAAGCATCATGGTGCCCAAGCATGTTGCCACCTTGATACCTGCAAGCCGGTCACTTTGGTACAATGTCTCAGATTCTTGTTGGTACCAGCTGTTGCAGGGGAGAAAGACAAGCCCCCCAAAATGACTTCTGATGAATGAGGCAGCACCAGCAGGTCAGCTGCTCTGTAACCAGCCAGGACCCATGGGTCTGTTCTTCAGCTAAACCTTGCAAAGAGGAAATGGGTTTTGAAACCCGCTCGAGAGACAAGATGAGCCACCTGTGCAGGAACGGGGTGCCACGGGAGCACCCCAATGGGTGTTTCCTTGCTGCCTTTTCATCCTGCAGGAAGGCTGACCAGCCGCAGCTGGGTAAGCAGGTTTCTGTGCCCAGGGGCCCAAGCCCAGGTCTGGGTCCCTGCTGGCCCAAGGGGCAGGGGGTAGAAGGTTTGGGGGCCCCAGGGGTTACCCAGTTTACAGTGGTGATGGCTGAAGAAACACAGAGGAGGAATGGGCATGTGGCAGGGTCCAGTTTGGGGAAGGCAAGTGGGGAGGAGGCAGTGGGGTATAAGGGGCACCTGCCTGCCCCCGGGACATGCCCTTGAGGAGTGGAGGTAACCGTACCTTTTCCAGGGGGGCTGGGAGCTCCAGAAATAAGCCTGGCAAAGCACCACAGGCCTCAGAGCAGCCCCGAGAACTTTATTTTCACCGCTCTCAGCCCACCCACACATATCCACAACCAGGCTTGGGGCAGGGCTGGGGCTTTGCACAGACACCAGTGACCAGGGATGCTGGAGACACGGGGAGAGGCAGCATCAGAGGGAAGGAGACGTCTGTGGTGGAAGGGAAGAGGACGGCTGGAGGGATGTTTTTTCCAAAACGGGAAAGCAATGGGGACAGACCCAAACCCACAGTCCTGCCAGACCTGCAGCACCTCCCTCCCCTCACTGCTGCCCCGTGGGCTGTACAGCCTCCCATGGTCCCAGACCCCTTCCTGGGGAGCCACACTACAGGGAACACCTCTCCACACCAGTCCTGTCCTTCAGGCAGACCCAGGCCCCCACCAGCTTGCCGGGGGTGGCAATCCCAGCCACAGGCACCCCTCCACTGCAGGGCCACAGCACCCACACAGGGACACCTCTCTCGTTCAAGCAGCATCAAGGCCCCTCTCAGAGGATCTTTACAGCCTGCAACATGTCCGCCAGTACGTATGAGCTGTCCCAGGGGCGCCCAGGCTGCCGCAGGTCCCCCTCCAGCGCCTGGGCACGTGCCCCCAGCTCTGTGGGATCCCGCCGGCCCTCAGGGCTGGGCTGGCAGAACAGGATCTCGTTGACCTCCCCTTCAATGCGGCGTGTGTAGAGTAGCGGGAAGACATCCCTGAGGGTGGCCAGGACAGACTCCTTCAGCCGGACATCACGGCACACCAAGTTGAGCACAAAGACTCCTGCAGCAGGGCGAGAGAGGTGGCAGTTTGGACCAGCCCGCACACACTGTCCTGCTCCCTGCAGGAACACAGCTGAATTGGTGTCACCCTGGTGCAAACGGTTCCTCCGCGGCAGCACGAGGAGTACCAGCATCCCCCCAGTGCCCTTGGCCCAGCTCCCAGTCCCTGACACCACATGGGTTGTAGGCAGTGTATGCAATCTGTTCCCAGATACCGCCTACACCCTTTGCCTTCCCACAACCTTTCTTTGCCCCCCTGGGTATGTCTCAGCCTGCCTGACACAGCAGCATTGCAGGCCACCTGCTACACCCTGCTGTCACAACACCCACTAAAACACCCGGATCTGGGACCAGCCAGGAGCAGCGGATGCCATGCAGCAATCCTGGCCGCAGCCGCTGTTCTCCAGGATGAGAAACAGCAGCCCCATGACTCAAACCCGGCACAGGACCAGCCAGCCCAGCCACAGGGACACCACCGGATTTCCCCTCCTACCTTCTGGCTTGAGGATGGTTTTAACTTTCTGCAGAAAGGGCTTTTCCACGAAGGCTGGGGGCGGGCAGCTCATCCCCACCGTGAGGTCTTTGCTGTCTACATCAAACATGATGGCATCATACTGGGCTGGGGCTGCAGAAGGGAGTGCAGAGACACATTATCCCATGGGACAGAGATGAGCCACGCACAGTCGGGAGGCGATGAATGGGGTGGTTAAGACATGCCCTCTGCCATGTTACAGGCGCTACTCTCTCCCCCAGGGTTTCTCTTTCCAAATTCAACCCACAGCAGCAGCCCTCGGCGCTGGGGGAGGCAGCAAATCTAACGTCCCCTGCACACATTGGCAAGGACAGGCCTGTCAGCTGCAGAGACCTGGCGAGGCTGGAGCTCGTGACCCATGACAGAAGATGGGTAGGGATTGGAAGCAGAGGGGATTGAAAGCATCTCAAGACTCCACATCCCAGCACACCACCCACTGAGCTCGATGGGGCACCTGGGATGCTCCGCGAGACAGTACCTTCAGTCGCCAGCTTGGTCACATAGTCCAGGCCATCGGAGACATGCACCTGCATCCGGTCACCCTGGCAGAAGCCAAACCAGCGCGTGGCCACCTCCAGCATGGAGGGGTCGATCTCCACCACGGCCACACGGGCCTGTGAGAAGTAGTCGTGGATGAAGAGGGGCAGGCTGCCCCCGCCAAGCCCCACCACCAGCACCGCCAGCGGGGTTCCTGCCGATGGAGAGCGCCTGGGTGAGCCACTGGCATGGCCATGCTTACACCACCCATCCCACCCCCCTGCCCAAACCACTTTGGGAAGGGCACATGCGACACCCCAGCCAGAAAAGCCCTTCTCCAAGGAGCTGGGGCATGGGGACAGCCACACACCTGCCCCACGCCTGCCTTGGGGACAGCCTCCCACCACCGGCTTCGTCACCTGGGAGGGGGTCAGGGCCCCCCAGCAGGCAGAGCCCCGCCACCATGGCCTTGTGGTGCTCACAACACAGGTAGCTCTTGTCAATGGCTGTGGGTGGCTCAGCGGGGCTGGGTTTCTTCTTGTCCTTCCTCCGTTTCTTCTGGCCTGAACAAAAGACGACATCAGCTGGTAAGCCAAGGCAGCAGACAAGGATGCTTTCTGAGGACTAGCCGCCCCCAACCCCTATGCCACCCACGGGGCAGGCAGCAGAGCACAAAAACACTTCCAGGGCCACCCCGGGACAAAGTAGGCAGGTCCCAGCAGGACTTTTATCTCCCTCCCGTATCAGTCTTGCACTCTGCCCCTGCCCCTTCCCAGCTGCCCCATACCTGGGAGAGGCACAGGGGCCAGGAGCCGAGCCTCTGACTGCACCACATTCCTGTTGCAGAGGAAGATGAGGCGTCGGAAGTAGCAGGTGCCGTCCCCCTTTACGTCCTCCACGACATACTCGCCACTCAGGGGACTGGTGTCACAGTGCTGCACCGTCCGCACCCCGATGTCCCCTCCCACGGACAGAAAGGGCACCTGCAGGGAGCACGGGGACTGATGCGAGGAAGGAAAGGCTACAGGAACAGACCCTAGCATTCCCGCTGTCCTGACCACAGCTAAAGAGCTGGGATGAAGCAGACATATTGCAGGAGCAGTGGGACGTGCTGCACACAGCCACAAGGGCAGCTGGGGACCAGCACATGGGACACCAGGTTCCCTCCCTGTACACATGTGCTGGGGTACAGGGAGCAAACACCCCAAGACTTCTTGCAAGACCTCAGTTTTGGGGAGTTGGGGCAGGAAAGAGGACACAAAAGGGACTGGAGAAGTTAAAGCCAGGATTAAGAAGGGGCCGGATACTCTTAGGGTTTTGGGATGCCTGTTTTTCTTGGGATGCTGAGTTTTGGAGGGCAAGGACTTGGCACTGAATCCTGCCATGCAGGCATCTCAAATCCTGCCTCCAAGTGAAGGCAGCTACTTGCAGGGAAAAAAACAAAGGAGCTAGACCCGAGGCCAGCCTCCTCCCTGCCAAGGCTCACAGGTTGCAGCTCGGTCTCCCTCAGAGAAGAGGAGCTCGCTGCTGGCAGAGAGCCAGCCTGGCCTGGGTTTTGGGGAAGCCAAGCAAGGGGGCTGGGTGGCAGGGGCTCACCTGCTGCCGGGCAGGGAGGCCCGGCGGGGCCAACTCCATCACCTTCCCCGACAGCTCCGCCTGGATGCCCGCCATGCCCTCGTAGTGCTGCTCCCTGTGCAGGGCCACAGTGACCAGGCGCCCGAAGCCCGCGCTGGCGGCCAGCTGCCTCCGCCCTTCCTCCGTCCCAAAGAGCCACTCGGTTTCTCTGCCCTGTGGAACTGCAGAAGGGGCTGCCATCAGCCTGGGCCAGTCTCAGTCCCTGAGCAACCAACCCTGCCTCCAAGAGAGGAGCTGCAGAAATGGCAAGACATCAAAAGGAGGTACCACTGCATGCCTAGAGCCATGCTCTGCAATCATCAAGAGAGCCAGGACCTTCCCTGATTTGGGCATGCTCATGCAGGAGGCTGGAAAAGCCACGTCTCATAAGAAGGAGGTGTCCAACAGCCTCACGACCCATCTCCAGACTGTGTTAAGCCCCAGCTTTGCAGGCGTGCAGGGAGGGAACAGCGCTGCTGGCAGAGCCCAATGCGTCTTCACAAGGTGCAAGTGCAAAATCGAAGCACAGCCCCGAGCAGCCTGGCCCTGGCAAGGCAGGACGCCCGCACAAACCAACGATGCCTTTCCAGCTGCACCCGCTGTGCTCTGGCTTTATGCAATGACGTGCTATGGTGGCTGTCACCAGCATCAAAGCAGGAATCACCACCTTGGAAGCAGGGCAGGGAGCGTCCCTCTGCTGCTAGACAGGCATCCACTCAGCCAGCGAGCTCTGTGCCAAATCTCTGCTTGCACAACCAGGCAAACACAGGTCCCACCACAAATCCAGGACTAAAACATCAACCGAACTCCGCATAGGCAGGTTGTTTCCCTCTCCAGCCCTGATTTGAGCAGGGCCAGGACCACTGACTATTTTGCAGCTCCTGCCCAGAGCACCATCTCATTGCAGCCAAGAGAAGCTGTACTCACTGATGAAGATGGCAAAGCGATTGTCCCGGGAAAGTTTCACCGAGGGGCTGTCGACCACATGCAGTGTGTAGCGAGGCTTCCCGCACTCTTTGTTACACAGATCTAGGGAAACCTGCTCCCCACAAGGGGTTTTGCTCAGCTGGCTGCAGAGCAGGGCGTAATGCTGCCTGTCCTTCACTGCCGCCACCAGCCGCTCTGCGCTCTCCACCCGCATTGGCTTGTCCTGCTCCTCAGGGCAGATTTCCAGGATCTGCGGTGCTGAGCCAGGGATCTTCCTGAACTTTGTCATGACATAGACAAAGACTGGTAGGATAAACTGTTGCTTGTCCCCGCTGCTGGCCACCTGATGGACACGCACAACCCAGCCTTCCTGGGAAAAGTATTCCACCGCTTTCTTCAGCACATGGGCTTGAGCCAAGGAGATACAGAGGTAGCGCCCTCCTACCTGCAGGACTCGGCTGATCTCAGCAAACATCTTGTCCACCTTGGCTAGAGTGGCCTCCTCTTCATCGGTGAGGACGGCATCCAGGGTGCCTTTGTCCAGGACCACCTGGAAGTGAGCATCAGGGAAGTCCATCTGAAGCATGTCCATCAGCTGGTAGCTCATCTTTGGCCTCTTGCTCCCACTCCGCTCTTGCATCTGACGGATCGCGGTATCACTGATGTCAATGTTCACGATGTCCTCGCACATCCCCATGTCATACATCTGCTCGCTTAGCTCCGAGTTCCCGCAGCCCACCACCAGAACCTGGGGAGCGGCACAAGAGCAGCACGATGGTGAGAACACCATGGAAATGCATCCCAAAGTATTTTGGAAGCAAGTATTGGCCACAGCCATGAGGCCTCTGTGAAAACCACACCCCCAGCACCTGCAAACCCACTCTCTAGGGCCCACAGACAACATACCCATACAGAAAAGTGACACAGGCACAGAAGCGATGCACCTCCTGCATCTCTTGTGGGGATCATCTGGGTGTTTTAACCCCCAGAGCTCCCCATACCAGGGCAACCCGTGGATCTCTCTTGTTCTCTTGCTACAGCACACCAGGGGCTTTGCATCTCCTGTGTCAGCACGCGATAGGTAGCGGTTTAAACCGGGACACGGCACCACAGAGCCCAGCACGGTAGAGGCTCGGCCCGGCCACACAGCGCTGCGTTCCAGACCGGGGCTCACCTTATCGCGGGGCCGGACGTACTTGTGCAGGACGGGGCAGAGCTCCGGGAAGGCCCCGTACCACTCGAAGGGCCGCTGCCCGCGCTGCCGGAAGAACCGATCCCAGTACCGGGCTGAGCCGAACTCCCCGGGGCTGCGGGGCAGCAGCTCCATGGCCGGCCGGGCTCGGGCTCGGGCTCGGGCTCGGGCTCGGCCCCGCTCCCGGCGCACGTGCCCCCGCGTCGCGCCGCGCCCTGACCACATCCGGGTGCGCTGCCCTCCCATTGGCCACAGCGGACCCGCAGCCGATTGGCTACCTCCCCCCCGCCCGCCCCCCGCCCGCTTCCCATTGGCTCGCCGTTCCGCGCGTGAGCGCGCAGCCACGCCGGCGCGCCCCCGCCATCGCGCTCCGCTGCTCCCTCCGGGGCCCGGGGCGGGCGGAGCTCCGTCCCCCTGAGGCGCCGCCACCGCAGCCCCGGGACTCGGCGCTCAGCGCTACCCAGGTCTCTGCCGTTTCCCCAGGCAGAAAGGGCGGTAGGGAATGGCAGGGCACGGCCGGGCCGGAACCATCCCAAGCACGGCGGCCCCTGCGAGGCTCCCCTGAGGCAAAGACGCACCGCTTAAATAATCCAGAGCCGCTGGGCTGCGCAGCGCTTCGGGAGGAACGAAAACAAAGTGTGTAGGGGGAAAAAAGGTACCAGTAAAGGTGCAGCTTTAATGGCAGCCCGCAGGGGAGCAGAGCTCTCCCGGGGTGGTACGCGACACAGAGGACACGGGGCGCCCGCAGCCCCGGGGAGGCTAGCTGGGAGCGGAGCCGGGCACTGTGGAGTTGCTCTGAAGAAAGAAGGCGGAGAGCTCGCTCAGTGCTCTGTAACGGTGCGAGATAGAGTTCTTCACTGCCTTGGGCAGTTCGGCGTAGCTGGAGGGGAGAGAAACCACAAGTCTCAGCAGCAGAGACGCTACAGCACGTGTACCCCCAGACACCAAGAGCTCCCCATCTGCTCACCACCTCCTCGCTTCACTACACAGCAGGGCCATATGTAGTGACACGCTGGCAAAGCCAACAGCCCCCATCCTGATCCGGGAGCTCCCCGTAACCCAGCACGTTCAGATCCAGGAGGGCGTTTTCTCCTTGCCACCCTTCCTCGTAAGTCGGTTCCTCTCCACACACAACCTCGACCCCGGCTTTCCTTGCATAAAAAGCTGTAGGTAAAACACCACTTACGTCTGGTTGTAGCCATCCGGCTGAAAGCAGGGATCCCAGCCAAAATCTCGAGGGCCTCTGGGCTCCACTATCAGCCCCTGCCACAAGATGGCAAAAAACACCCATAAGCCGTGGTTTTACAGCACTTCCCTCAGGTTCGGGTTTCAAACACAGACTAAGGAGCTACACGCAGTCATAGCTCACGCTTGGTACATGGTGCTGTCCTCTTTCCCAGCATCTGCCCAGGACGTGACCAAAATTAGCATCCCCAAACCCAGTGCTGCATCGCACTGCCCTATGTTGACAGCCCCTTCACTCCTCCCCGCCCCCCCGCCCAATTAACAGCGGTAACAACTGCACTCAAATACAACCCTGCCAGGAGATGCAGGGGCTGAAGAGCCTGAGGTAACGTGCAAAGCGTTCCATATGCACAGCTGGGCAAAAGGGCTGCAGCATTCAGCAGCCACCAGCTGCGCTCTCCCTCTGCCTGTTCCCAACAAGCTCCGAGGACGTTCAGTGACCCAGAAGCCATTAAAATGGTCCTCAACAGAGCCAATGCTGTTACAAAATTCACATTACAGCCCCCCCTCCCCCAGCATTTTCCCTTCCCCAGGCACAACACCTACATGAGTCTGGCCTTTGAACAGCTTCACTGGCTCCTCTGGGTTTCCAGTACTGAATGCAAAGGTACAGAGAGCATAGGCAGATTTGTCTTCAAACCCAGCCAGCAGCTTGTACAGGCCTGAGCGACACAGAAAGGATCCCGGCGTTACTGCCTCTCCTTCGGAGCGCAACACACCCACCTAGAGACGGATCGAGGGAGCACTCTGCATTCACATCGACAAGGGAGAGGAAGAACTACAGGAGGTGACAAAGCTCAGGCACAAGGATGCTCTCGGCCCAGTCCCTTGTATGACTGAAGCCAACGCCTCCAATCTAATACAGCGTGAGCTGCAGGGCCCCGCTATTAATTTGGGAGTGAAAGCAAACGAGCATGTGGCACCAGAGAGGACTAAAGCCCACTCTAAATTAGCATGATTAACGCTCATGCTCATGATGCCAGTGCAAGATTTGCAGTCGCACTCTTTAACCGCAGGATCAAAGGCAGTCACTGCACACCAGGGCAGGTGAGCACTAGTGGAGAGGAGCTTGCACAAAAGCCAAAGGGAGCAGCTGGTCTTCCAGGTCACACTGATGACAGACAAGAAGTTCCTACAAGCCCTGCCACCAGCCTGTAGAGGCAGGAGTCTGGGAATCTAGGGATGCAGGGATGATGCTGAAGCTACCGAGGGAAAATAACATCCAGTGAAGAAAGGCACGGAACAGGCTCAAGGGGAGAACGTGAAGGGACAGAGCTGGACAGACCGGAAAGGAACCACCTACGAAACAGGCAGCGAGGTGGGCAAGCATGCTCAGCAGAACCCAGCACAGGCAAGGATTCATTTCATTTGGAAAGAACCAAGTTACATGCAGAGCAGTAACACGGGAGGCAGTACCTTCTGGTTTTAGTTTTTCCAGGAACCATTTTCTGAAGGGGAAGAAAAGAGGAAAGATTAATTTTTGCTATTATTTCTCAGAAATACAGGCATCCTTGAGATATTGTTGTCTACATTTCCATAGCCCTTTGAATCTCTCTTTAAATGTGCTGTCAAATCACCTCATTCTGGGCTATTTACCAACAAAGACAACTTAGCTCCTAAACTAAATGGGACACAGTGAAAACAACAGTGGGGTATTTAATTTACTGCAGTACTGTGGTATATGTTAATAACCCAGTTCCTACTCATGAGTAATGACATGCTGAAATACATTTCTCGACTCAACTTGTTTACATCTTACACCCGGTTCTAGTGCCAACTTAATCATATAAAGCTTTTATGTCTCTGCTCAGCTCAGCAGAGATAGTTCGGACAATTAATTGCACTAAAAGTTAATCCCAGGAGCTAAGGCAGTATTTTATTAGAGGATTTACACTGCAATGTAATAATCTTGTTATCTGCTGGATTAAAGCATCCCTATGAGAACCTATAGGACACTCATCCCAGAGTCCTGCAGAAACGCGTAATGCCTTAACTACACAGAGCCTGCTGTGGGGCCAGGTTCCCAGGCTGGCTGCAAGAGCAAGCACTGTAGATAGGGAGGTTCAGGTCTGTCTCTCTTGTCCAGCACCGTGACTTACAGCAGGGCTCAAGGAGTTTAAGACCAGCCCCTGGGGTGCAGGATGAAGCTGAGGACACAGACCAGTAATCACCACCCTGACTCTGTTGCTCCTGATACATGGATAATCTTCCATGAAACACACCCTGCCAGTCTGCGCTCCTAACTCTAGGATGTGAAAAGTGAAGCAAGTTCCCTCCTACTTACATGTATGGTCCTGGAAGCCCCCCCAGGGCATTGAAGCACAAGCAGGTATCCTCTACTATAACAGGTCCCCGAATCTACAGCAAAGCCCAAGAGATGGGAACATTAGACCTAGAGGATGGCACTGCCTTCAAACTCAGTTTCTTGCTCTATTCTATTGCCATGTTTCTATGATAACAGGAACATCACAAAAATCCTCCAGCCACTAGAGGTCTTCACCTCAGAGACAATCCATACCAGCCAGACACAAACAAACCCATGCTCTCCCCAGGCAGGCAGGAGTGGCTGAAGCATGGTGGGGAAGATCTTTCATGGAGAAAACCGAGCAGACCTGAACACCCCCTGCCCTCTTGGGGAAAGGAACGGACAAGGAGAGAGAAAGCTTGTGTCCTGGAGGCACGTCTGCATTTTCCTTGAGTTCGAGCCCTCACTTGGTTCTTTTAAGACAGCCATCCCAGAGACAGCTCTGGAAGGTAATCCATCAGAAGCTTCAGCTGATGGAAAACTCAGTATCCCACAACCACTGGGGCTGGACTGAAGGAGCTGTCATGCCCTCCTGCTGCTCGAGGGACACAGGAATCCAGAGGAGCAGCAGCAGGACTGCCTAAACACTGTCACCAGTGAGAATTCACCATCACCCAGCGTAGGCCAGAAACAGCCGACTAACGGGAGTGCAGCGAGGCCAGGCCAGGCCCAGACACGTCCCCGAGTTTCCTCAGGGCCGGGTCAGAAGCCCCGCCGGGGCCGGGAGTCCCTCGGAGCTCCCGCACCCACATCACCGCTCCGACCAGCGGGAAAGGAGAAAGCGAGCGACCTGCCGGGCGGCTTCGCGGCACTTCTGCACGGAGATCTCGTCCGGCTCCCCCTGGTACTCCGGCACTGGGGACACAAAGGTCGGAGCTGAGGAGACGGTCAGGCCGGGCCACCTCTCCGCGTCCCCCCGGGCCCCGCCGCCAACTTACGGTCAATTTTCTTCGCCACCAGCGTGTAGGGAGAGGAGTCCCCCAGGATCTGAGTGACCTGCGAAAGGGAGAACGGAGGGAAACCCACCCGTCAGGCTCAGGCTCAGGCCCCGGCCCTGGTCCCGCCAGGCCGCAGCCGCCCCCCTCCCACCTCCTCCAGCTTCTTGGCGTTGCCTGTCACGAACACCACGCTCCGCCGGGCCGGCGCCGCCATGCTGACCCCGCGCGCCGAGCCGCCAATCACCGCCGGCGGCGGCACCGCGCCCAGCAACGCCCAGCCAATGGGGAAGGCTTCCCCCGATGCCTAAACGGAGAGGAACTTCCGGTCCTCCGAGGGAGGGCTAGTGCCGCTCGCCGGTGCGCATGCGCGGATCAGTCACAGAGAGTCTCGCGAGAGCGGGGAGGGCGGGTGCAGGTCGCCATGGCGGCTGAGGCGGCGGCGGAGGCCGGGTCTCCCCCTTCGGGGCCCCGTCCCCCGCCATAGGCTCCCCCCGGGCCCTCTCACCCCCTCAGGCCCCGCGGCCACTGGTCCCCGCCGGCTGAAGGCCGGCCTACAGCGCGTAGCGGCACTTCCAGTGGGGCGGGGACGGCTGTGCCCCTGCGCTGCCCCCGCCGGCCGCCTCCCTGTTTACTTCCCCAGCGTTTGGCAGCCGCGGCCGGAGGATCCCTCTCTCTGTTTTCCCTGAAGTAAAATCACATGTAGTTGGAGGAATTGGGTAGTGGATTGTGCTCCAAGCAGTGCTGCTATTTACTGCCCGACCTCTGGCACGTCTTCGCCCATTTCCTGCGTGAAAGCGATCAAGTTCCATCTTTCTGAAGGTAGCTGCAGGACCAGCTGGCGGCTGTAGCAGAAACATCGGTGGGGAGAGCTGGACTCGGGAGTCAAGAGGTGGTCCCTGCTCCCAGTGTGGAGCACTAGAGGAATGGGTCAGTGAAGCCCAGTGCTCCCCAACCAAAGGGTGGTGGGGAGAAGCGCCCTGCGAAGCAGCAGGGTCTTGGGAGCTCTCCCACTGCCATACCCAGCCCTCCACCTCAGATCCAGCCACCCCAGAAGGGACTTTGTCCTCTCTGGTGTTGCCAGCTCCCAGAGCTGGGAGTGGGGAGGCCTCTCCCCACCTGCATCAGAGCTGCAGACATCCATCCCTGCAGCCCCAGTGCCCTCAAGCTGTGGGGACCCTGGGGTCTTACCACATGGGTCACACCAGCAGGCATTGGAGGAGGAACCAGCCCTGCGGCAAGAACGCACAACTCCAGCCAAAACATGCCGTTCCCTGTAGAAAAGCAGTCATGTGGAAAACAGCAGCTAACGAAGAGGTCTGTCTTCTGCACAAAGAGGGAATGGATAAAACAGACCCTACGCTTGGGTGGAGGAATTGTTTTTGTTGTAAAATCTCCTTCATAACGTCTCCTAAGTGAAAACCAACCCCAAAGCATGCAGACGCTGCTGGAAACAACAACCCTTTCCACTCACTACAGTTCTCCCTGCCACCAGTCCGGGGTGGAATAGCACAGGCTGCAATATAAAGACCATGATATCTCAAAGGAACATAAGGAGGACTGCTCTGTAATGTAGCTGAGACCAGACATTGCAATGGTCTTTTCAACCTTCGGGGTGGGGGGGGAATAAAAATAATAATAATAAAAAAAAATTTATAAAACTTGCTCAATAAATTTTATTACTGTGAAGTTACTTGCCAGGACTGTTGATTTGCTGCTGGTGGTGCCTCTCACAGCCAGAGCTGGTCCCTTGAGAATGTCTGTGCTCAGGACAGCCCCGGCATTCAGTGACTTGAACCTAAAACTGATCAACACCTAATCCTGGCAACCCAGGGAAGCACACTGAAGGCTTTGGACATGGTAGCTTTCCCTGCCCTGCATCTCAAGTACAACTGTTTGCACCCCAACCCCCTGGGAGATGCTGCAAAAGCACTCTGGCAAAGTGGTCGAGGAAAGCCAGCTTTTCCAGGGCGAGAACCTGCTGCCTGTGCTTGGCCTGGTCCAGTCCCACTGGTACCAAATGATGAGTCCGAGGCAGGCACAAGTCACAAATGGTCCAGGGTCAGGGGCGCTAGCCTTGCCGCTTCATTTTCCATGGATCTGGGTCAGCTGGAAAAGCTGACCTGTGCCTGTCTGAAGCAGCACGCTGCTGGCATGGTGATAAGAACAGCACTTCTTACAGTGGTACGCCAGTGCCGGCACTGAGGAGTGTTCAATGCTATCTGGAAACTCTCCCTAAGGACACGCTGCTGACAGATCTGCCGAACCCAGCAAGGACAGGGCTATGGAGGGTGTAGCAGCAGCTCCCAAATTCAGGAGCTATAAGCAGTTCTTTACTACAGTAGGATTGCCATGAAGCCTTCATCCTACAAGCATCCATTTTCCAAGGCCCTCAGCCCAGCTTTAAAGCCAGGCTTTGCCTCTAGCAAGCAACTGCAAAACGAACTTCTTTTGCTCAGACCTGGTGCCAGCGGGGATTTGAAGTCCTGACACGCTGCTGTGGCACCAAGGTTCTTCTGTGGGTGGCAGCAGCAAAGGCAAGATGTGGCTGGGAGAGAAAGCCAGAGGTACTGGCAGGACTCTCCAGCAGCAGGAGTAAAGCCTGCCCTAGCAGGCAGGCCAGAGCAGGCACAGCACAGCCGTTACACAAGCTTGCAGTTCCATTAACTCACTTTCCAGCTGGCAGGAAAAGGTATCCAATAGTTCAGCAAGACCTGCAGCCCCCCTGTAGACAGACACAGTCCCTCTTCATCCACCCTCTTGTTCCCTTGCAGGTGGAGAGTGGCCAAAGGCAAAGGCAGGATGATTTTTGTCCCTTCTGTCCCACCCCTGTGCATGATCTTAAAACCAGGATACACTTCAAGAGGAAAAACCCAGCTTGGCTTTCTGGTTCCCACCTGGAGAGACCAGGGCCCACAGAGGGTAAAAGCCCTATTTATATTCCAGCTGGGCAAGCAGAGCTTGTAATCACATCCGACCCTCCAGCCTGCTGTGCTCACTTTTAATCCCCTTCTCTGTATGGAGCCGCACCACCACTCAGGTGGAAACTGTGTACAAGGTCCTGGGGGCAGGTTGAGAAGAGGAAGCTGAGACACGGCACTAGGAATTCTCTGGGGCACTGTTTCCCCTCTCCAACATTACTTCAGACACATGCTAAGCAGGACAATGCTTCTCTCATCAGAAAAAAAGACAGCAAAAAGAGAACCGGGAGAGCCTGATCTCAGCTTAGCTAAAGTCCCAGGCTCAGGGCTGGAAGGAACGAGGGCCCTAAAAACAAAGGGCAGACAGAAATGCCACCAACATCTGAGACCAAGGATGGAGACGGCTAAAACACAGCAGCCCCACCCATGGATGGAGAAGCTCAGCTCCTGTCTAGTCCAGCACAGGGGCCCCTACACCTCCCCAGGCACCCCAGCTCATCTGTCTGGGAACAATCCCCCACCCACTGGATTGCAGGGAAGCAAAACGGGCTGACATTTGGGACCGCAACCACCACATCAAAGTGAAGGGCTCCGAATATGAAGTGGGATTGTTCACCCTGGACTGGTTTCAGGAGAGTTGCTGTCCTCCTGCTGTATCTCTTACATCATTGGGCTAGTAGGTGGGTTTTACACACACTTCTTGCTTCTGCTGAAGAAAACCCCGAAACAGCCCTTTCCTAGGGACTTCTGGCAGTGGAGAGCTGTGTACGTCCTCCCAGAAGACTACAAAGACATGCAGGAACTCCAGATGTACAGTCAAAAATAGGTTTACTGGAATGTCTTTAGTCACAGCTGTAAGCAGCAATACTGAAAACACTGAGCTTGTGCATTCCCATGGCAGGACCAGAAAGTCTTCTGGATTGTAAAACCTAATTATTTATTTTTTTCTCCCCCCCCCCCCACCCCACCCCAAAGAGAGAAACACCACCCTTGCAGTTCTCACAGAAGGGTCAGTTCCCTGTAAAATAATGGTATGTTTCTCTTCAGACATTTTTCCCCTCCTTTGCTCTGAAAAGACAGAGTCCCCTCTGCCTTCCACAGCAAATGGCATTATTATTAATATTACAGCTCAACCATATATACAGATAAACCGTAGTGGCAAGTAGCTAGCTCCAAACCAGAGACCCAGAATTCCACAAAACAGGCAGTTTGGGAACTAAATCGTCTGTTATAAAAAAAGTCTGACAGCAGGAGCAGGTACTCGACCAAAAAAAAGGGTCATTTGGCAGTTCTTAAAACACTCTGTTAGAACTGGCTACTTGCCGCTACCTCCTTGCTCCTTGGAGAAAAACAACTTCAAAGCTATATACAGATATCTCACTTAAATTACACAGCAGTTTGGTTATCCCAGAGCCAGCTCCACCGAAACCTCCAGCTGCCCCATCAGGTATGGTACTTCAGGACTATGGGTACTGGAAAACACAAAGAAACGAGCTCTCAGCCACACACCTTTGCATGCAACACCAATCCCCACCAGAGATCCCCCCTATTTCTGTAGTGACAAACACCAAGCAGCTACGAGGGAAAGTGTGTTTCCAAGCTCGAGTTAATGCAATCTGCTGCCTGCACACACGCTAGACAACATTTCCTGCCACCTTCATCTCCTTCCAGCTTCCCAAAATTAAACCAGATGGGATTTTCCATCAGTTTCTCTCTCTACAATGCTCCCACCCTGCTGCCAGCTCCGCCTCTCCCGCTGCAGGCTATGTGTCAGCAGGACAACAGGCCGCAAGGGTTTTGCTGAAGTAACAAGAACCATTACAGAGCTGCCCCCAGCCACGGTCGGTGGGCGGAAAACCCTCCAGACCCAGTGGCACAGAAGAACTGCACTGCTGTGCTGGGCTGCTTGGACCTGTGAAGCACATAATTCTGCAGGCAGAGAGATGAATTACTGCTTCTGCCTGGAATAAAGACGCTTTGGCTGTAATTACTTTTTTGGTAGGAAAAGAAGTGACATCTCTGTTCTGGGGAGCTCCAGAGGGACCAGGCTGAGCAGGAAGGGCAGAGGGCAGGGGAAGGGACAAATGACAAAGCCACAACAACTACTTGCTGAAAATTAAGCAGCACGGCAGTTCTGGCGAAGAGCGGTTGTGGGGACCAGACCCGCTGCAAGATGGTTGATATATGTGGAGAGGCCTTTGGGAGACACTGCTCCAGTCTGAAACTCTTCCATCTATTCCGACCAGTGTCCGGGTCAGTTGGTGCCAACCCTGGATGGGTACAATGTTGTCAGGGCAGGGCAATGTTGGCTGTCTTTGGCCACAGTCAGTATGTTTGGTTTGAGCCTGCTCCTCTGCATTTAAACCTTACAGAAGAGCAGCATGGAGTGGTCTACAGGCACCATTTATGTCCGCTTAGGGCAGAGTAGGGCCCCATGGGAGTGGCTCAGGTGCTCTACCCCAGGGACAACAGCACCACAGTGTCACTCATGGTGTGGAGTGCCATGAATATTTCCATGCCAGACATGGCTGGAGCGACCTGGAGCTACTCACCAATGATAACGAGCAGGAGAATGACTGCCACCAGTGCTACGATGGCCTTCATCTGCAAGGGAAGCAGAGAGTTGTGTTACATGGGGTACCATGCATAGCTGCTTCTACCTGAAAGCAGGCCTTTGGCTTCCAGCATCTTTTCAGCTAGAAAGCAGAGCTTCTCCATCCCCTCCCAGGGGAGGGCACGTAACCACACCTCCACAAACCCACCCCTGCCTGTTCCTGTTCTGGCTCACCTTGCAGCCTCGCCACCACATCTGTCTCCGAAGCTGCTTGGCTCTGTTGCTAAAAGCTGTTGCGTTGTCTGATAAGCTTTCTATTGAAGGAAAGAAAAGAGGTGATTCAGCAGCGCGCACACAGTCAGAGCATCCACTCGTTCTACTAACTCCACAATTTTAAGCAATAAACTTGGCATTAGGGGAAAAGACCCAACCACAGCGTGATTCATCAAAGCCACAGCAGATGCCAATGTGATGCCCTTCGCTAGAGCACACATAGACCTGCCGAGTCCCACTGAGCCCCCTTTGTACTGGCTGCCCTCTGAGGACAGGAATTCACTCTGCAAGCCAGAAGCGAGCGGACAGCTGAAGTGCTCAGGGCCGTTGGGAGACAGGCCAATCTACCTTAGCTTGAAGGACCAACAAGGTCACAGCACCCAAACGCCTCCAAACTAACACCTCTGCACAGAGCAGCAGAAGGCGAAGGTGGAAAGAAGAAAATGTCAGCAGAAAGTCAGATCTGCAGCCCAAGACTGGGAAAGGCCACTCTCCAAGACCGAAATATAAGCCTAGGTCTGTCATTAAGCATTTTCTGAACTGAAATCAAGTAACCTGGCCCAGGAACAGGGAAGAGACATGGGGAAAAGGCCAGTAGAGCTGCATTTAGCATCGCACCTGATTTATCCTGCAGGTCATCCAGCCGCTCGCCTCTTTCAATCACCTTCGTGATGTTTTCCTGCATAACATCGATGACTTCATCCACCTGATTCTGGACACTAGAGCAGAGCAAAGGCAGCGTGAGGAGCAGAAGCGAGCACCACTAGCTGTGCATTGCAGCACCAGCCCTCGCTCAGAGCTGCCCGGACTGGCAGGACCTGAGAGCTCACCGACAAAAATCAAAGGGGACAACAACGGAGGGAGGTTGATGGGATGCTGAGAAAGCCAGAGGCGCAGCATGACCTGTGGTAGGTCTCTTGCAATCCCAGGAAGAGCAAAGGAACACGAGGGGCTCAAAGAGAGCACTGGGAAGTCAGCTAAAGCAAGGCACCCTCCCTAACCTTTAACACAAAAATGCAGTAAGAAAAGGCACTAATTGCTGTTGATAGGCACCTCTGCTGCAGAAGAGCTCACATCAAAGGGAGAAAACTAAAACATAAAAACTGCACCTTATCTTTCCAGATTTCATAGAACCTCACACCACACCTCACACCTGTGCTAAATAACTTGGGATGAAATCAAAGCAAGGTGCACTCCCCCCTCTGGGAACTGAGTTGCTACATGAAACCCACTCTGCCAGGGGCACCAAGAGAACAGTAAAGAAATGGCTGATATGAACTAAACCAAGTTATTATCATCCATCTTCTCATAGGTTACGCAACTCTGTGGGTAGTCGCTTCAGCGAACAGTAGTCTAAATCACACCCGCAGGGTTATTATAAATGCATTTATTCACTCCATAAAAAAAGCCACATTGGTAAGAGAGAAAAATTCTCCTGGTGGAAAAATACTGCTACATTCTGGTTTGTATTTTGGAGCTAATACACTTTTATTTTCCTGGAGATAGAAATAAGAAATTTCTTGGGGCCCTAGGGAGACAATACATTGTTTGAGACATACCGTTCCCAGAAAGTAAACGGCAACAGCAATGTCTTGGAGGCAACGCCACACACAGGGCAATAAAACAGAAATAGCTCCAGGCCACTCGCTCTGCACAAGCCTTAGGTTTGACAACTTAGGTCGCCTTGATTAAAAACGTTTAAGCACTTTAAACATATCAAAGTGCATCCAGCATTTCCCAAATATACAGCACAAATAGGCCACTTCAGCAGCTCTCCACATTACCAGAAACACACACCTCCTACTAAGAGTGTGCCACTGGTGTCCCCAAAGGGAAGAAGGGTTGCCACCACCTTGTCATTTGTGCCTGCTTAGCACCTACACTCTCCTGCTCCCCAAATTATCCAGTCACAACATCTTTCTCTTTGGACCCCTGCAAAACCCTCTCCTCCCCACTGCCATCTCACAGATGCAGATGTTCAAAGGTGTTATTCATAGAAGCACCAGACCCAACTCCACCACTCAGACAGCCACCATCCAGCACCTAAGCTCAGAGCACTTGGTACAACGAGGACAGCGTATCCTCGACCATGGCCCGGGAATCCGGGGTCAAGGGACACCCAGAGCAACTTGCGCAAGGCCAGTCAATGGGGCACTGCAGAACCAGGAACCCTAACCATCATGCCTCTAATTCATTAATTAGAGACATAGGTTCACATTGTCCTATTTCTCCTGTCTCCATACCAGGTACGTGCCTCTCACCAAGCAGACACTTGTGCTCGGACGCACACGTGAGAAGCGCCTGCAACAAGCAATAGTGGTCACAATGGAAAAGCACATGCCTTGGTCACATTTACTCACCGTTCCAAAAACAGGCAAGGAAAGCCATTAAAAGAAAAAGCCTTTTTCTCCCCAAAAAGCTCTAGAAAGAGCTCCAGATCTTTGAATATGAACGGGCTTCCCATCTTAGCATTTCAGGTTGGGCTCTGTAGCACTGCGGCTTCCAGAGCTGGAACAGCCAGGCAGCCCCTCTGAAGCCAATTTCTGACTCAATAGTCCTCATATGGCACATGCTAGACTCTAGCAGCGCACGTAAAAACTTGCTTTATTTAGGATACCGCAAGAAAGGAACCTGCCTTCCCTGTGCTGCATCGCAGAGTCCGTGGGAGCAGCATCTCTCAGCACACACCTACGCTGTGCGGTGGCAGCTCCTGCCTTCCACATCAGTGGCAGCCACCCGCCAGGAGTTTCTTATCTGGAGGGGAAAGGCATAGATAATCCCCAAACACCTCTCAGCAGGAACCTTCCCCCTGCCCACAAGCCTGTTTTGATCCACGTTTTTTTTTCTTTTTTTAACAAGGTAGAGGGTGAGTGGCAGAGCTGCCGCCATTGGGAAAGTGCAGAAGGTGGCACTGAGGACGCAGGCAGATGCTGCCTGGGAAACACGGTGGTACCCTGTGGAGCAAAGTGTCTGCTCCACATAGAACGCACACAGCTCTGTGGCCCTTCCCTGGGGCAGCGGGTGAGGATGTGGGGAGGAAGCACGCTCTGCGAGGGGGCTTCCTTACCTCAGCGCAACAGACGTACCAGCTCTGAGCCGCCAGTAACACTGGGATGAGAGAGGAAAAGCAGAAACATCTGCTGTACCAGATAAGCCAACTTGGCAAAAACTGTGAGGCCTTAAACATCAGTTTCACGGGCAGAAGACTACATTTGCAGTATGTAAATGTTTCTAAAATCATTTAGTGGCTTCAAAATAAAGAGATTTCCTCCCACAACAGATTTGTAACCAAGTTCTGTTGGTACAACTAACAAGCCAGAGCACGCAAGGTTACAATGCATCTAGGAACGTGCAGCACAATGCGATACCACCTGTATCTCCACCAGTACAGGTCAGAGCCTAGAGAGATGCTGCTGCAGTCCTGGGGCACCCTGCAGCATTCCAGGCAGACATGTAACTTCAAGCTGCTCTGCTGCGAACCAGCATTTGGGAGAGACCTATGGAGCGCAGATCCCTACCGCCCAAGTTGCATCTCAGCATCCCAACTTTTTTCACGTGAAGTGCTGGTGAAACGCCGCGTGCCTTTGATGCCTGCCCATAACCTGGGCAGGCTGTTAGCTGTCCCCCCAAGAAAACAAAACATTTCACAGATGGAGAATGGAGGCACAGAAAAATAAAGGCTTGAACTCTCATGAATGTTGAGATGTTTAACTCCCGTGGAACACAGACACATTTGAGCACCCCATCACCTTTTGCTATCAGATGTAAAAGAGAACCCTGGGAAAAAAGCCAACATGAAGAGAACAAGCCAGGGAATGAAATTTTGATCTTCACACAGTGCCTTAACCAGACCTTAAGGCAGTGCTTGCTTTTTGCTCGCTCCCACCCATCACTGCTGCAACAGATGCCTCTCCAGGAAGGGGCTGAATGATGCCCAGCCTATGCGTTAGCCCTGCAGTTTCAGAGCAAATTCAACAATTCCCCACTAGTTTGGCATGCTTGAGGTTGGAAACTCAATTCGCATCAAGAAGAAAATATTTTCTTGTTTTATTTGGCAAGACAGAATGAATCCTCTAATACGAAGCGTATTTCCTGTTAGAGAGCTATTGGCTTTTGACACATACATTTCATGTGCTTCACTCCTGCCAGATTTCCAAGAGAAATAAAGTAGAATAAATACCTGCCAGGAAAGGGAGCAAGACAAAAGCATAAAATATGTCTCCCACGACCCTCCTTCTTACTAATTACTGTAATTATGATACTTTTAACAAAGACCAGCAAGTATACACCATCAAAGCAACAACAAGAGACCAACCAGCGCTTAGTTTGGTTTAGACTCCTCTTTTCTTGTACTTTGCTGGGTCCAGAGCAGGACAAATAAGCCTTTCCATTTTGGCCGCACTGGGTTAGCTACCGAAAAACTCCCCAGGCTGGTCACGGTGTTGGGCTAACAACAGTGCTGCATTCTTCAGGCACGGTAAACAGGCCATGCACACACCATGGGATATGCTGCTCAAGGCTGCTTCTTGTCTCCAAGCTGGCTGTTTACAGCCAGCATGACACACTTCTATTTTCCACCCCAGCGATATTAATAGTGCTGTGTATTTTGGTGCAAATTATACCCAAACAGCCCTCGTTGTGGCAGTAACCCAGAGAAGAGGGAACAGGACGGAGAGCCAAGCTGGATGGACGGTGCAAAGGCAGGAGGCCAGCGGAGTGCAGCACTCCCCAAGGCACAGCTCTCTGCAGAGGGGCTGCCCGGCAGACAGCTCTGCTGTACTCAACAATGGGGTATCAGCGCTGAACCCTGCCACAAATCACTGGTTTCGAGTTGCTGGTTCATCACAACAGTGAGGAAGACAGCAGCCTATGCCTCCCTGAAGCCTTTTAGTCCTTGAAAGGATTACACCCAACAACGATGCCTGACGATATGGTCTCGTACCACCTTCAAATGAAAGCCTGGACTACAGATGGGGTTCACTGTACAACCAGCCACCTGCTATGAGCAGCCAGGCCCTGGGAAGCTGCTGTCAACTCTTGCCTTCAAACCATTCCCCAAACCCTCCCCATCCTCAGGACGTAATTTTGGGGCTCACAGTCAGACAGAGCCACTGGGGCTAAGCCCTGGGGCTGGAGATGCTGGCCACTCCCAGCAGTGCGATGGGGGAATCATAGGGACCAAGCCCTGGCTCCTGGGGAACCACAGCTGTGTGCTGAGCCCCATCGCCAGCACCAGCAGGAACCCAAATCCAGCAGCACGATTGCCTGAAAGCAGAAACATCAATGGTGAAGAAAGTCAAGCGGCACAGACAAGGGGGCAATCACAGACAAGGGGGCAATTTTGGTAGTGTTTTTGAAAAGATGACCTGTTAAGAGAGGCTCCTATTCTAAATAAAAGCAACCCAGGTGGAAGATGAGCATCCCACTTTTCCCCAGAAAGTCACCAAGAGCTCTCACGACACACATTCAGGGCTTCATACAAACCTGGAAGCAAAGGCAAAGAGAGATCAGCTCTCCCTTAGTTGTTCTTTGTAACTTTGGGGAAAAGGACAAAAGCCTGTTAAAAGCTACTTTTCAGCTCCAGACCACTCCCGGGATGGGGAGGTCTCAGAGGGAGCCTAAGGGACCCTGTGCGGCCACTTAATTACCGGGGGATCATCCACCCCAAATGAGAAGCTGCTGGGACAACAGAGCCTGAAATTCCAGACACATCAGGACAAAACACAGCACGGAGGGGACTGTGACACTTCCTCCTGCCACTACTGCTGGCTGTAACTTGTTTCCTTCCCCTACGAGGTTTGCAGTGTTCCCCACCATCTCTTTCTGCAGCTGAGGCCAGCCTCGAGGGTCTCTGCTGCCAGACTCTCCACCCTGACCCAAGCCCCTTTGCTGCCAAGGACAGCTAGGAAAAGTTTCCAGTCTCGCCCCTCACGTTCAACATGTTCCGCACCTTTGCTCCCATAATCCCATCACTTTTTCCTCTACCCGGTCCTCCATCCAGTTTCCTTCTACGCCTATCTTCACACCTCGTTCCTCCAGTCCCGTACAGCTACAGTCTCTCTAGCTTTGCCCAGCTATGCCTCAGCTCTCCAAATGCTCAGATTCCTCCTTAAAATGTCTTTTCCTTACAGTGTTTCAGCAGCAACCCAACCCTCCTTCTTTCCTCCTCTGTTGAAACCAGAGTGAGCCAGATCATTACGAGACCAGACATCAATCAGCACAAGGGCCGGTCTGATCAGAAACTTAATAATAAGCTCCATGACAAGAAATGATGACTGCACACTCTAAGCGCTTATTAAACAAAGCAATCAACATTGATGAGAATAGAAAATAGATACTATTTTATAATAGATGTTCTAGATACTAGATGTAGCCGCTTGCTACCCCAAGGGACATATCCCATCCCAGGTCCACTAGACAGGCAATCTCTGGCAACAGGTAAGTCTCACCTGTGTTGGGCATTAGTCACATCACACCTATGAACCCACCAGCTCCTGGGTGAATTCTTCTTTCATTTTTCTTCCCCTTCACAGCTGTAGTGCTATCCTCTACCTAAGCCCCTGCTCCCTTCTGCCTGGCCAAGAGAGTGGGAAGAGAAGAGCTCCTGTTTTCCCCAGCCACGCTGGGAAGACACAAGACGCCCTGTGATTCCCTTCCAGCAGAGGAGGATGAAGGGGTAGACATCAACCCCTCTCCACCTTTTTATGGGGGCAGGACCACACTCGTAAAACCAGTTCTCACCCTTCCCATTCACTCCAGGCCAGTGTGTCACTGCCCTAGAAGGGAGGCTTTATCCACACTGGCTTACTGCAAGGACCAGTGTGCCTCTACCAACAGCATCCTCACACCCCGGAGGGAACGAAGACCCCCTGAAAACTCAGGGCACAGCGACCGACCTGCTGCCTCTTTGTGTAACTCAGGTGCACTTCGCCCCTCAAGGCAACGTGGCTAGCAGGCAGACAAGCAAGCACTGCCTAACACTGACGTTGGCAATGAGTCATCTCAGAGCTGCACTGGCTTCTTCCTGGCATCAAAAAAAATCCCTAACGAAGAGCAACACTCAGGCTGCACACAAGACAATCCAGTCTGAATAATGCCCGGTCATCAGTCCTCGCACAGATCTCTGTTCCGGCCCCACAGAGGTCAGCAAAGGAAAACCAGGGTGCTGTGAACATCACCCCCCTTTCCATTAAGTACCACCATCGCATCCCTCATTGTCGTGGGCTTCAGTTTGTCCTGCCCTTTCCAAGCATCATCCAGGAAATGACTCGATGGGAGAAGGATTCAGAGTGTTCACTCCTTCCTTCTTGCTCTAATCCTCCTCCAGCTGTAATAGCTTCCTGTTTTCCAGCTGCTTTGACCCCACTGAGTCACTGCTCATCTCCAGGTCACCTATATCAGGCTTTTATCTGGAGAAGAGGAGGCCCAAGGACCAGCCGCTGCCCAAAAAACATGGTCCTGGTGTGTTCCTGACCACTTGCTTTCTTGAAACATTGAGGAGCAAGTTACAGGATGAAGAAAAAAAGCAGTGAAACAATAACCTTTGACTGCGCCATTTTTTTAAAATTCAAGATTAATGCTCTAGAAAAAGAGCCTCATAAAAGCATGGAACAGGTGATCACCAGGATACAGCAAGGGATTTAGAAACTCCACAAAGCCACTGTGATACAATCCTATCCCTTCGCCTCTGTCAATGCACAATTTCTTGACAACTGGAATCAAATTTGAGATTTCCCTTAGCTGTGGGCACGTAGGGTAGGAAACGTTAATTACAAGAAAGCAAGCACAAGCCGTGTTCATATTCAGAACTACACAGAAATACTCCAGTAAGACAGCAGCGGGAGCTCGCAGTGCCAGAATAAGATGTTATCTGTGTGACACTGAGGAACAACGACTTACTGCCTGATCTTGTCATTCCTAGGTCCAAATCTTGGTCCAGAAGGCCCTCTCCTGCAGGCAGAAAAGACAGCCATCAGGATGGAAGACACAACACAAACATGTTTTTAAACCAGACTCAAAAGACATGCAAGAGAGAATCAATGGCTTTTGGACAGAGGACTGTTCTCATACCTCCCATCAGTCCCTCCCATGTCTCAGCATACGTGGGACACCCCCGCTCTTAATAAAGGTCACACCTATTAAGTCTTAATTCATGCTTGATGCCAAGGCTCTTGAAGATCATCTCAAAGGAATCAAAGGCTTTGATTCCTAAGCCCCTGCCTGTGTGGCAGGGAGCAGCTTTTGGTAATTGACACCTGCAGTCTCAGAGATATAAGCAGTTAAGACATCACATTCCCTACAGCAGCCATTCAGAAACTCACAAGAAAAAGTCTTCCTCTTCGTCCGAATCTTCCTCCAACAGGTTCCTCTGCAAGCACACAAAAAAAAAAAAACCAAAACAAACCACCTCATCAATAGCAACCACCATTTCACACACACATTTCCAGCCCTTAGGACACAATCAGCATCCTTCGACTGCAGGTTACATGTGAGCCCTCCTTTAGAGAGCATCGGCGGTACTTTTTAGGTGTCTGGACTTGTGCTGTGTCTCTCTGCTTGTGATCAGGGGCCAAGCTGGATGTCTCTGCGCCGCCACTATCACCTTGGCGGTGTTTGCTACCTCTGTAACAGCACAGACTGATGCACAGCTCTGACTTGGGACAACTCACACCTCTGCCACTGAGCCAAACTGGATTTGCGTCAACGTCCAGTTGCCTGCGCAGGTTCAGATCCCAATTCTAGGGATCAGTACAACTCCCTACGATGCAGAAGCAACCAATGCGTCAGCACGTTGAGCCCCACCTTGGAAAGCAGCAGGCAGAGCCCCTGCACAGGCCAGTTGTGAGTCCCTCTCTGCTCAAGGGACGATCCCCCGGGCTGCACTTGGTCAACAGCAGCTGCTCAAAAAACATCAGCATCGCCCACAACCACCCTGGGGTATCCCATCCACGTGCTTTCTATTGAAGGAAGTCAGATCTACTCCTGATTTGGAGGACGTGGTTTCTCCAGCCATCTGATGGAAGCAGGTGTAAGAAGGACGACTGCAAGGAAACACGCTGGGCTCCCTGCACGGCACGTCCGGAGGGGTTAGCCCCTCCAAACACCCGACTCGGGCAAAGGCTACGGCCGGGCTGGAAAGCAGAGCAGTCTGGTAGTTCCTCTGCTCCACGCTAAAGGGCTCCTCCTGGGCTCAGATTTGCTGTTCCACTACACCCCACCAGGCGATCCAAAGGCTGATTTTCAAAAGCAATCCCACTTAAGCCTGAAAGTTTCGGACAAAGACATTATTAAGAGTTTATTTCTCATACCAGGGCAGCACAAATTTTTCAATCGAGCTGAGGGCTCCCGGTAACATCTACTTCAGGTCAAAAATAATCAAGAGGGGGAACTGGCACCCTAAATGTGTGAGCTGGGGAACACATCGGATAGTCCTTATGGTACCAACAGCTGCAGCTTTTCCTGTGCACAAATTTGGGCTCCCACCTGCAAGTGCAGTGCTCTTATTCTGAAGCTTACCTACATTTCCATCCTTGTCACATTTGCTCAATCAACTTAAGCAACTTGTGAGACCACACAATAGTTTCAGCCATTACCTCCCTCAAGGGATGAGCGAATCGCTCTTGGTAACGCTGAATCCTCATCTCACCGACAGCTATCGGGAGCCGGAGCAACATTTTAGACTACCGTCTAAACATGTTTTTAGCACAGTATGACCCCGGGACAAAAACATCAGGTTAAATCCACTTTGTTTAAAAGAGGCAACTGCACCACTTTGACCCGTATTTCAAAGCCTGAAATGTCGGGGACCTTGGCGACAGGAGAAAAACTCAGCTGTAAAGCGCAGGGTAAGTTCACACGAGTCCTTCAGCCAGCTACGTGGGAAGGAGAGCCGCGACATGCCGGGGCCAAGCTCTGCAGACAGGCAGGAGACTGGAGCACACCGGGCTCTCAGGGCCACAGACGCAGCCTAAAGGAACTGAAACTGGTTCTCAAACCAGCCGTATCCCCTAACGGGGTTTGTTTGAAAACACACAGACCAGGTTTGCTGCACGGACAGTCCTCTCGCTAATAAAATGTCACTACAAACAGCGGTACGGCTTCTGGGCCCCGCAGCTGAAGGCTGAGGTAGCACAAGCCCCTTTGCCAAAGGCACCTGCAACTCACCTTGCACCGGCCCGGTGGCTAACGGCAGCCACGGGGCGACTCCGGGGGCCTCGGGGTCCCCAAGGCGAGTTAACACCCACCTGCCCGCCGTGGGCACCTACCCCGGGCACCCCGACCTCCGTAACAGCCCCTTACGGCACCGGTACGGCCACGGGAGGGACAACCTGGTGCCCCGCGGGCCCGCCGGCACTCACCCGCTCGCTCTTCACCGAGCCCGTCACCTCGTCGTCGTTCAGGTGCCGCTTGAATTTGGGAGGCATGGTCTCTACCGGCGGGAGAAGCGGCTTCGTGCCCGGGAGGAGAAGCCTGGAGGAAAGGAGCAGGGAACGACCGGGTCACCCGCACCGCGTCTCCCCCGGCCGCCCCTCGCCGGGGCCCGGGAGAACGGGGAAGGGGGGGGGAAGGGAGGGGCCGGCGGGGCCCCACGGGCGCCCACGGTGCCCCCGCATCGGTGGGCCCGGAGAGACGGAGGAGGAAGGACCCCGGGACGGGGGGGATGCAACGGCCCCAGGGGAGGAGGATGCAAGGGCAGCCGGTACCCGGCTTTCACCAGGCCCCGCCGTTCCACTCCCGCCCTCCCGGTGCCCCGGGGGCCGCTGAGCGATGCCCAGATAGAGGCACCCCGCCGCCGCCGCCACCACCAGCACCACACGCACGCAGGCCCCCCCGCCCCGCTCACCAGGCTCCGCTGCGGGCCGGGCCGGCGGGAAATGGCCGGTACAGCGGCAGCGGCGGCCAGTCAGCTGTCCCATCGACCGCCTCGGCGCTCCGCCCGCCGCGCCGAGCGCCGAGCGATCGATTCCGGGGCGGGGCGGGAGGGCGGGGCCGGGGCGCGGCGGGGCGCGGAGCTGGGAGCCGGCGGGAGGCGGGGGCGGCCCCGGCCCGGGAGCCCGGGGGCTGGCGGCGCTCCCGGCTCGGCCCCCTGCGCCGCCTCCTTGCCAGGAGCGGGAGGGGGGTGTCCGGCCGCCTCGGCCCCCGGCATCGCTCCTGGCACACGACCCCGGCAGCAAAGCCGCTGGCGGCGGCCGCAGGTTGCCGGAGCCCGGCCAGCGGCCTCGGGGCGGGGGGGGGGGGGGAGTGCCGGCTGCCGCTGGGCGAAAGCCGCCCGCCACAGGCATCTGGAAGGTTCCGGCTCGTCCGTCCCCCACCCCGCCGCCCCGACCCTCTCCCCGCCGCCCTCCCGCCTTATAAATGCGGGCGGCGGCGCCCGGCGTGCGGCGGAGCGGAGGCGCCGAGGGCACGGAGCCATGCTGGGGACCTGGCTGCTGCTCTGGGGGGGCCTGGCCCTGGGCAGCCGGGGCGAGACGGCCTTTCTCCGGCGTGCCGATGACAGCACCGGGCGTTGCACCTACTCCTTCACGGTAGCCAGCCCCGTGGAGGCCGGTTGCCCTGATGGCGGCGGCGTGCCGGAGCTGCGGGCCGAGCTGGCCGCGCTCGCCGCCCGCCTGAGCCGGCTGGAGAGCCGGGAGCGGGGCATGGGGGGCTCGGGGCCGCGGGGAGGCGAGGCAGGGGGGGTGCGGGACCCCCAGCACGCAGCCCCGGCCGCTCGCCTGGAAGCCTCCTACGGCGAGCTGCTGCGGGCCAAGTCCCGGCTGGAGGAGGAGAAGGGGCGGCTGGAGCGGGAGAAAGAGGAGCTGGGGAGGCGGCTGGAGAGCAGCGCCCAGGAGATCGCCCGGCTGCGGGCCACCCGCTGTCCCCCCGGCGGAGAGGGGCCTGGCCGCGACACCCTGCGTGCCCCCGCCAAAGGTAAGTGCCGGGGCCGGGACCCCCCCGTGCATCCCTGCCGCCAGCTCCCCGCCACTGCGTCTCCGCCGAGCGCTGGTCAAGTCCCTTTGCTGTCCCCGCCATGTGGTGCACCCACAGCTCTTGGGCACCCCAGCGGGGGCACTTGCCCGCTGTGGGGCTCAGCCCTACCAGGGGGTCACAGCCCATTGCACCAAACCCCCTCCCCAACCCTAAATCCAGGCTGGCAGCTGGAGCTCATCCCATCATCTGCCCCGCAGTAGACGGGGGGATGCAGGGGACCACACTAATCCATAGGGGTTAGGTGTTTCCCCCAAGGAACATTAAACCCCACACCTGGGGGGGCAGCAGTGTCAGCGGCTGCGGAGTGAGGTGCCCGTCAGCAGGTTATGGATGTGCCCCGCTGCAGCGGGGTGGAGGCACCGGGCTCCTGACTGAGATGTTGGTGTTTCGGGGGGGTGGTGGTCCGGAATGGAGCCCGCCAAGGGCGGCGAGGGCAGGTGGGGCAGTGAGGGGGGCTGGCTTGGCCCCTGCTCACGCTGTGCCTGGCCCCGCCACAGCCCCCCGCTGGGATCCGCAGCCCCTCGCCTACCAGGAGCTGCAGTCGGAGAGGACGGAGGTTCCCGCATCCCAGCTGCTGGAGGAGACCGCGCTTGCTCGTCCGGGCAGCGAGGACTCAGGTACCGTCACTGGCATGGCCAGCCGGCCCCATGCTCCACTGCTCACAAATATCGCTTGGCCCCCCGCGAGGGGCTCGCCGGGCGCTGCCGAGCAGTAACCCCTTTCTCTCTCTCCTCCTGTCCCCGAGCAGGCTGCGGCGAGCTGGTGTGGGTGGGGGAGCCCGTCGTCTTCGGCCGGGCAGACTCCATTGCCGGCAAGTACGGCGTGTGGATGAAGGACCCCGAGCCCGTCGCCCCCTTCACACGGGAGACCACCTGGCGTGTGGACGCGGTGGGCACGGAGGTCCGTCAGCTTTTCCAGTATGAGGCCGCCGAGCAGCTGGCCCGGGGCTACCCCGCCAAGGTGCACATCCTGCCGCGGCCCCTGGAGAGCACGGGGGCTGTCATCTACCGCGGCGGGCTCTTCTTCCAGCCCCGCCGCTCCCGCGCCGTGGCCCGCTACGACCTGCGGGGAGAGGCCGTCACGGCTGAGAGGGAGATCCCCGGCGCAGGCTACCACGGGCAGTACCCCTACTCCTGGGGGGGCTACACCGATATCGACCTGGCGGTGGACGAGACAGGGCTCTGGGTGATCTACAGCACCGAGAAGGCCAGGGGGGCGATTGTCCTCTCCAAGCTGGACCCCGAGACTCTGGAGATCCGGCGGACCTGGGAGACCAACATCCGCAAGCGGGGGGTGGCCAACTCCTTTGTCATCTGTGGCACCCTCTACACCGTCAGCAGTTACTCGGCACCCAATGCCACCATCAACTTCGCCTATGACACGGCCACCAGCACCAGCCGGGCCCTCAGCATCCCCTTCGAGAACCGCTTCCGCTACCTCAGCATGGTGGACTACAACCCCGCCGAGCGGCAGCTCTTCGCCTGGGACAGCTTCAACATGGTCACCTACCCTGTCCGCCTCTCCCAGGCGTGAGCCGGGGCCACGCTGGCTCAGCCCCCACGACCCCCACGCGTGCGTCAGCACCCCGCTTCACTCCCCAGCTCCCCCCAGCACAGCCGGGACTGCTGGCTCAGACAGCACCGGGCGACGGTGGGGGCCGCATGCTGCCCAGCCACACCATGGTGGGGCCCTCAATGTCCTCACCGGTACCTCCAGCAACATCCTGTTGTGTTCGAGTGCAGTGGAGGGAAATTAAGTGCTTTTCTAGAGCCTGGTCAAGCCGGTGAAATACCTCTCTCCGGCCTTGGCAGGTTTTAGGTGGGTCACTGGTACCCAGCCCTGAACTGCTCCAGTGTCCTCCAGGAGCACACCCCAACCTGGCCACCCCAAATTCGGAGCAGAGCGTTTTCAGGCGCAGCAAAGGCTGTGCAGGGCAGGTGGTGGAGATAGGAAGAGGCCGCCCTGGAGGCTCCCACCTAAAAATGAATGCTTTCCCTGGTTGCAAGCAGCAATGCCCCCCACAAGCCTGGGGTTTGTGTTTCCAGGCTGTGGCTGAGCATGAGCGCTGCTGCTGCACCCCCAGGCACCCTCCCAGCAGCAGCAGTTTTGGGGAGGCCTCCCTGGCGGAGGAGAGCAGTGTTCACCCACCCACCACCAGCAGCCCCGCAGAGCCGAGCGCCCACAAGCCCCACTGCATCCCACACTGCTGGTGCCTGGGGGTATCCCGGAGCTCAGCCACCTCCAAAAATCATCTGGCAGGATCAAAAGTAGTGGGGAATACGGACACTCATTGCACAAGCCTTGTTTTATTAGGGGAAAAAAGACAAAAAAAATAAAGCAGCCAAGAGAGCAATGGCGAGGAGTGCTGGCAGAGCATCCCGCAGCCCAACGGCCCCTCGGTGCCCCCAGCCCCTCTCGGCCACATGCTTCGGCTTTGCAGCCATGCCCGGCCACCGACTCAATGCGGCAGCTATGGCCCCGCCTGGCCTGCAGCGCTCCCCACGCCGGGCCAAAAAAATGCCATTTTAACTATTTATTGTAGAAAGGCTGTAGGAGGCTTTCCCCCCTTTTTCCCTGGCATTCGGGGCAGACAGGGCAGCAGCAGCCACATCCCCCGACGGGGATGTGCAGGGTCCCGGCCCAATAAATGTCACCCACTGCCCGCCGCTGCCTCGCACATCGTCTTTCCAAGCCTGGGTTTTCCTGGGGGTTTGGTGGGCCGGAGCCTGGAGGGGGTGTGAAGCGCCGGTGCCCCCCCCTCGATGCAGCGACAGGCTGAAGGTGCTGGCGGGGGAGCTGTAAAGCTTTGGCCAGGAAAATGCCACGGGTGGGAGGTGGCTGCTGGCAGGGCCGACCCCAGGAGCGCCTTCATTTAGCATGAAGAGGGGCTGCAACGTGCCCACAACATCGAACCGGAATAAAACTCAAAGCTTCAGTGCTAAACCCCCGAGATTTGCTAAATGGGAAAGATTAATGAGCTCCAGGTGGCAGGGCTGAGGGGTGGGGGGACAGAGGCAGTGCCCCTTTGCTGCTGGAGTGCCGGGGCGTTTGGCTGCTCACCGAGGGGATGGTCCCGCTCGGAGCCACGAGGCCACAGGGATGGTTTAGGATGGTTTAGAATTGACCCTGTTTGACAAGAGCAGGAGACGAGAGTGTGCCAGGGGAAGGCAGGGGGTGTGCCATCCACAGGTGAGGGTTGCCCTGGTGAGTGCGGTGGGGGGAACCAGGGAAGGGCCCCCCCACGCCACCAGGATGGGCTGAGGAGGGTGTGGGATGGGACACATCCCATGGGTGACCGACCTGCGGCCACAGCGGGTGGGACCCCAGCAGGTGAAGGCAGGAGGCTGAAAGACCCTTTCTCGCTCCCTGGCAGGCCTGGCATGGGGCTGGGATGCTCATCGTGAGCCAGCGCGAGTGACGGCATCCCCGCGGCCAGTGATGCACCCACGCAGCCGCCATGGTGTAGCCCTGCGGCACCCCACGACCTGTGGCAAGCCTCCGCCGGCCCCCGCGCCTGCCCCCTGTGCAGTGGTCTGCGCTGAGCCGGGCACCCCTGGTCCTACAGCGGGGAGAGAGAGAGGGCACCCGCTGCGACCGACCACAGCTGCCGGCAATAAAATTATGACACAGTTGAGGCTCTCTTGGCTTCGGAAAACATGGCTGCATAGTCCTGCCCTGGCGAGCAGCCTCGGCCCCGCGGCGTCCCTCTGTCCTGCTGCGAAAGGCCACCCGGGACATGCGGTTGTCTGGGCCCTGGTGCAGATTAACGAGGCAAAGGCCGGGGCAAGATCCAGGGCAGTAAAGCTGAGGGTGAAGGCAGCTCCGGGGGGGGTCACCCAGGAGCTGGCAGGGGGCTGTCACGCACCCACTGGGGCTGGGAAGAGGGAGGCAGCCCCTGCCTGCTGCCGCCCGCCCAATGCGCAGAAACCCTGCCGCCAAGGACGGGAAAATGGCACTTTTGTCCCAAAACAGGAGGGGAGGGGAGGCTGGAGCTCTCCTTCGCCCCGCAGCTCCCCAGAGACATGGGTTGAGCCCCAGCATGAAAGGGAGGGCTTGGTCAGATGTCCCCGGGGGGAGCAGCAGCACCAAAGGCTCCTCAGTGAGGAGAGACACCGAGGGCAGACAGCCACAGCCATTCCCGCCTCCCTGCTCTCTGCCAGCGCCGGGGTCTTTTCAGGCTGGGAAGTCCATCACTTAATTGACTAAAAAAAAAAAAAAAAATAAAAATAATAAAAAAAAAAATAAATGAAGACAAGCCAACATACACAGGATTTCCAGAAAGCCGGGCTGGAGCTGAACAGTGGTGAATACACAGCCTTACTTAACAGGCTTTGCGAAAACAAGCCCCGAGAGTGCCTCCCCTCCCGCACCCCAGCGAGAAGCCAGCCTGAGCCGAGGGGGGTGGCGGGATCTGGCCCCAGTCACGTTAACCCCCTCTGCTCTCGCCCTTGAGAAAAACCACAGTCTTTCCAGACTGAACATTAATAAGAAAAAAAGGGGGGGGGAAGGGTGAATTCCCCAAACAAAATAATTCCCCAACTTATGGGAGGTTCAGCACAATTACTTGTGATGAGCAGAGTCCTAGGAAAGAGATTACACACCAAATCCCACTCAAATTAAAAAAAAAAAGCATGATATATTCCAGCGTGAACAACCAGAAGCAATTTATCTGGTTAAATGTCAGAAAATATTCAATGAACCGGGGTCAGTGACTTGAAAGCTCACCCTGGCCTCAAACGCAGGCGGGGTGGCTGGGGGCTGTTTTGGGGAGGCACACATCAAAATTGGGTTATTCCGATGCACCAAATGCTCAAGGGTTTGCTTTTAATTAAGTTTTCCGCAGAAACATTATCCTCCTCCTGCTCAGTGCAAGGAATAGCCAAAAAAGCTTGGTATATTCCCACAGCTGACTGTGGGAAATTCGTCTGACTTTTCCAGTGGCTTTGTCGGAGAATTTAAGTTTAATCCTTTCAGCACCATTTCCTTAAAAACAGAATTGCCCAGTGAATGATTTCCCGTTTTCAAGGTGTCCTTCCAAGGTGAACCAGAAGACAGCCTCAAACCAGGGAAGCATTAGCGTAACTCAATCCGCATTGAAACCGCCTCCTTTATAGCACATTTATAGTTCAAACCACCGCCCGCCTTCGCCGCTCCCCTACCTTCATCCTCCTCTCCCTGAGCATTTGCTGTAGCCGTGTGCGTGTACGGCTCCCATCACTCCCTTTGTGGATTACAGCACCTCTATTTACTCTATAATGCTGCGGTTTCACGACAAACCCCCCCTAAAAGAACCAGCTCCTCTGGTGCCCCCGAACTACCACTTCCCACCCAGCCAAGCGTAGGCAGGTCTGCCTGCTCCGACCACCCCGGGGCTGACACTGACGCCCCTGACCAAAGGCAGACCTGCAGGAGCCCCACCGGCGCTCGCAGAGCCACCCCGACACCCCCGGCTGCCTCTCCTTTCTTTGCATCCCTTGGAGGTGCAATGCAAGCCAGCACCTTCTCCCAAGGAAGGAATTACTTCTCAGAGACCAAACATGAGGAGGTTTCTGGTGTTTGCTGTGAACCCAGAGTTCCCTCTGGTGGCCAGCTGAAAGCATCCTGCCTCTTCCTAACCCCACAGCCCCAGGGCAGCGAGCCCAGGGACACGGGGATCACGGAACAGTAGGGGTTGGAAGGGACCTTCGGAGATCATCCAGTGCAACCCTCCTGCCAAAGCAGGTTCACCTAGAGGAGCTGGGACAGGAACGCATCTGGGTGGGTTTCAAGTATCTCCAGAAGAGGAGACTCCACCACCTCTCTGGGCAGCCCGTTCCAGTGCTTCACCCCTGCAACTGAAGGACTGGAGGATGCTTAACCCCTCATTCCGCCCCGTGCTTATCACTAACAGTGTGATTTGAGGGTGTGGTGGCAAGCATGTGCTGCTTGCAGCGAGGCGGGAAGGAAGCTTCCCCCCTCCGCCCCCGGCTTCCTTGGGAAGGCTCAACTCAAGGCTCGCTCCTGCAGGAAACCTCTTGCTTTTCACAGCCCCTGGCTCGCGAGGGCGCCTGTAGTCACCCACCGGCTCAAACGAGAGTAACCAGCCGGGTTCATCCTGGTCTCCTCCGACGAGCGGCTCTTCTGTAGGCATCAAAACGCCTCCAGCACCAGGCAGCTCACCAACACGCCGCAGATGTGACGTCCTGCAAACACAACTGGGCAGGCTCCTTCCAGGGCTAGATGGAAGCCATGTCCTGCGAGACCTTCGCTGGAGAATGAGATCAAAAGTGCCAGGGAAAACACAAATAAGCTGTTTCAAACCTTTTTTTTTTTCTTTTTTCCTTTAGAAGTTTGTTTTCCCAAGCTGTAATACACACTCTTCACTTGGCACACGATGTTCAGGAGCTCTCCTTGCATCCTGCAGCACTGCGCTAATCATGAGATTACCCGGATGCTTTATTTAGAGAATACTTTATTAGTTTCTGTAATCAAACCCATGTAAATAAGACCGTACATATTTAATACAGTGCGTTACCCCTGTACAAATGGAAAAAAAAATTAAGTTTAACATTTCTAGACCAATATGGCTGTTAATTTCTGTACAATGCCAACTCACACTACAAGTGGGATACTTTTTTCCAAAGTTGACATCACAGCTAAAGTTTCCAAAAATTCAAATTATATATATATTTATATAAAAAGATAACCAATAGCGATTCACTAGGCATCAATAGCAGCAACAGCCTTTCCAGCTTCTGCGGTCATTTGAACAAAATTATACACATTAGACTTTCAACTCACTCTTCCTTCCAAAAAAAAAAGTAAAAAAAAAAAAATCCCAGAAAAAACCAGCAAATTCTGCTACTGATGTGGTACCTGGTGCTTTTTATTAGCTTTTTCAATCATTGTCTGGAAAAAAACCTCTAGAATAACATTATTAAAAACAGCTCCAGTATAGCACAGTCACTACTACATATCATAAGCAGGTACAGGATATCTTACATTCACAGAAGTATCATACAGTACTGTCCTACAGCTATAATACTAGAGGATACAATTAAAAAGGCATTTATTTGACTTGATTCTACTTTCCAGCACACTGTGGGCAAGGAGGTGGTGCGACGCAGCTCTGATATAAAGAATGCACCTTTTAGATAAACCTCTCTTTAATCCGACAAGGTTTCTTTTATTCTTGTGGCACGGTTCTAAGTGCTTGTTGCTGTATACAGACATAAGCTGGAAACCGTTTAAAGATCACTCGCATCATATAAAGATAGCTGGACAGAGGTGAACAGAACAAATTTGACTATTGATGCAATGGAACCTTTCAACTCCTGAGGTGAACGACTGAGAGGGGAGCGGGTGCAGAGAACACAGGTGGCCAAGTAGCATTTTCATACGGTGATCTAAATACAGTATATTGTCATCCAAGAAGCAGCAGCCCAGCAAAGCACTGCCTTCAGAGGGAAATTCATCATCAGCGTTACTCTCTGTGTTACATTAGGTTCGGCAGCACGTGGCAAAGGCAATTTTGCCAGCTATATGAATCCCTCTGTTTATTACAAGAGAGAAGCTTCGTAAATCACTAAAAACTTAACACACATTACTTGGCCCAGCACCATCTTCAGATCTGCCTGTTCTCATACTCATGGGTTTATAAAAAGATAAATAGCAGCTGAAGATCAGAGCCTGAAGAAAATAAGAGTATTCATCTTGTCAGCTAGGAACATCCCTCCCCGACCACCTTCTTCCCCACCGTTGCTATTTCTCTTTTATTTTTTTCACTTTGAGAAGTATACAGGTGTGTAAGCCACAACACGCGCACACGTGTAGAACGTGCACACACCGAAAGCAGCCTTCATGCTGTTAGAGAAGATACAAGCCCAAAGAGCCTAGAAGCTCAGCTGGATACGCAGCAGTTTGCATCCATAACTGCTGATAGCCTCCACGTCCCTTTACGCTGAGCCCTGCAGGGAGAGAAGACTGCTGTCCTTTGGGCTACAAATTCATGCTGCTGTAAATCTCACCCGCCCTCCCCTCCTCCCCCACCTCCACGGAAACACAGCCTCTAAGATTTTGTTTCTTCGGTTTTGATTGCCTGAGGTTTGATTGGTCCAGTTCTAACAGGTTTTGTAGCTGCAGCAGGCGCAGGGGTAGGCTTTTCCTCGGCTTTGTCCTGGCAGACTCCTGAAGAGTCAGCAATCGCCTCGGCGGGTTTGCTCCCATTCTCGTCCACTTTCTGGGCTTTGCCTCCTATGGGTTTGCTCTGCTGCTGCTGCTCAGAAAAGAATCTCTGAGTAGACTGGAGTACCTCTGCTCTCTGCTTTGCCTTAAGAAAGGGAGAAAATATGTTTATTGAAGAGAGGGTATTGGAATAAGAGTGACTTCACAAAAGTATTCCCTAAACAAAAGAGGAAGGACTGACCACAGTAGCCAGACTTTCCTAGAAAGGCAGTCTCCGTCCAGTTGCTTCCCAGGTGTCGCCACATCTGTGTGCTTGGCTCCTCAGCAGCAGTTTAACATCATGCCTAGGCTTCCCTTGCTTTTCCTAATCCTCACCCCAGGAAAGAGGATCGAGGACAGCAGTTTCAAGCATTATCTGACATCTTTTTATGCCACGATTATTGCAGAGCTCAAAAAGCATAAATGCCACCTCCAGAAAGCTCAAACTGAAGCTTCACTCCTCACAGTAAGAGTCAGACACGACCAGAAGGCACGTGTGTCCGCACGTTGCCCGTGCCCTGACTCTACCCCAGCTACGCAAAAGCACTGTCAGCACCAAGGGCCGCGCCAGCTGTCATTTCTCCTGCGGCGTGATCTGGACTTCTTGAGCGCAGGGGCTGTATCACAGGAGTAGAAGCTAGTCTGAGCACCCAAATCTTCCCCCCCCCCCCCCCCGCCCTTGTTCTGCACACAGACTTCAGAGTCTGCAATGGCAACGCAAGTGAACCTGGTTCAAGGTTGTGTTCTACGTACGCTGAAGCCTTATTTGCTTCCCACTCAAAGCAGGGGCTCATTCCAGGAAGCACAGACTACTGCCCGGCTTCCTTCAAATCCCTCCTCTGAATCCAACCGGTAACCTTGCACCTGTGAAATTCGGCCTTTGTGCTTGCATGTCTCAGTTGTACACTGAACTTTAAATTCGTCAGTGAAACACGGTGCAGACCACATGCTTCAGACCAAGCACTTGGCTTTCCTGTCCAGACTCAGTCAAAGCAGGAGTCCCATTAAGAGTTCAATCTTTTGGAAACAGCATGATCAAGCTGAATGCAGTCAGACAGCTTTTTTAAAAATTAAAAAGGTCTATCTTATACAAGAAATCCCAACTACAATACAGACACTAAGCCTCCATGTGCCTCTCCAAGTATGTTATGCTTTTTTTACAGAAACTGGGACCTGGGGTAGGTGAACAACACAACATGGCGGGGATAAAACAGCAAAAGCCTGGAACAAGAGGTCTTGGCTTTAATACTGCATAGTTGCTCCAAGTAACTCAACCAGCAACAGAATAGAAAACAAACCTATGAACTCTGGTGTGCAGGACTGCAACAACAGTCTGATTTTACTGGAGCCAGATGGGCACCTGAAATCTTTTGCGCAGATTTCAGCCATCCCCTGAGGTTAAGGCTGAATAACTTGATCACAAGTAACCAAGCGTGACGGAATAACTCAAATTCTTCTGAACAGTGTTTGCAAGGAGATTCAGAAACCCAGGGCTGCATATTTGTACCTGCTAAGACTGGCTAGATTCAATTCATAATACAGACTCAAGACAATATACTAAGCATCAGCTGGTAAGTCTACAGCTAGCATAAACTGGTGGTAGAAAACTAAACAAACTGAATATCTAGAACTTAAGGGGTAATCAATTCTGCTACAACCAGACATCACTGGGAAAAGCACACTCTTTTGCTTTTAACACCTCAATGCACGGGTTATGGCAAATGACAGTAGATGAAGGAGCTTCTTCGTACCATCTATCTGGACAAGCGGCTTATTCTGCAGAAAACAGGCTAAGTGTACAACGATGTCCCTACACAGATGCTCCATACTGCAGTCCCTGCCCTGGTAAAAAGAGTTTGCCTCATCCTGAAGGGTCCCAAAGTGCTTTAACAAGTTAGATGACTCTTGTCACTTGCTACTGAAATGCAGCCATCTCTTCTGCAGAGTGTACCGTGTTACCGCGTTCTACCACAGAGAATTATCACAGTCATTTCAAACCACTGGGAAATGAGTCTCCAGATTCACCAAGGAGCGAGGCTGGCTGGAACACGAGGGTTCGTACTGCTGCTCAGAGCCGGGGAGGCAAATGTGAGATGACAGCTAACAGTCAGATTTGTAGGCTGCTTCACTCAACTTCAACTTGGCTCTTGAAACCTAGTTGTCAGATTGCCTTCGATAGCAGTGACAGCTCCACAATCACCGACTGCAAGACCACTTGAGAAAGGAAGCTCCCTACCAATTTTTCAGTCTCAAGTTCTTATTTAAAAAAAAAAAACAAACACCAAGGCTTAGAGAAGGTCTGTGTTCAGCTGTTAAAGGCCCAGCTACTGGCTTTGGGTCCAGAGGCATTTCAGTTAAGACATGTTTTGCAGACACATCCCTGCCCTGCAAGCTGTCAAGACTGAACTGGTGTTAACAGCGCTGCTGTTCAAATACTAACCTTCACGTCTCGTTCAGCCTTCATCGCAGCCTGGGCCTGATTGCCTCTGGCTCCAGATACTGATCCACAAAGACCTCTGGCCACACGCGGTAAATGAGGGTGGCTCATAAGGCCTGTGGTCATCTGAGACGGCATCTGACTATGCAGTACTATTGGCAGCCTCTGAACAGGCGCTGGGAAGGTGTTAGTATATGGGGCTCTTACCAATGGAGGGAGCAGGTTAGGCTGAGAGAGGATCTAAGTGGTGGAAAAACAACAAAAAGAGACATTTTGCAATTAGAAATTGCCAACTAGATTGCACGTTGGCATTATGTTAAAGGGGAAAAAAAATTGCTGCTCTGCTGTCAAACTGATGTCAAGAAATCAGGCTTTCATGTTAAGAGGCCATGCATGAACTGCAGAAAAAACCCAGCCCCATAGTGCTGCTGCGCCTGAAAGAAGCACCAACAACTTAAACCAGCATGTAATACGGGAGGAGACCCATGCAAGGCAGTGGAGGCGTCACTACTGAAAGGCAGCCCTGAAAAGGCTGCCACTCTGCTCGTGGCAATCCAAAAATCAAACCAAGTCCTGCAGTGAAACACTCCAAATGCTAAGAGAAAGAAAGAAAGAAATATCCTACATTTTTAGAGAGGCTACACTTCCCTAGCAGCCTGGCTACAGTCACCTGTAACAGGGATGCATCACCCTTGTAAGCTGTGCTCCCTGGAATGCCAGAAGCAAATCAAACCCTTTGCCACCAGCCCCGCTTTGTATGGGCTGTATGACCTCCAGAGATCATTTCCAACCTGAACTGCTCCATCAGTACCTCAACGCTGCATCTCAGATAAACAACTACAAATCTGCTTTGTCTTTGAACATATAAAATACGCACCGGGACCCTTCTGAGACACGAAGCTTCTCCCCTTCCCCAACCAAATGATCTGTTTTTGCAGGATGAGGTGCATTACAGCTGCATGGGGAAGCCAGCAGAACAACCGCCTGTTCTAGATCATTCACAATTTGTATTAAACTCCTCAGCGTGCACAGAACTCTCACAATTAAACACACCACAAGACCTGCACTACTAGTTAGCAAAATCAGAGAGGGGTTTTTTGGCCTTGATCTTGAAATCAGTTTTCTCACGCTATTTCATTTTAAGGATTCCCATTTGTATCGCCCCATGATAAAGCCTGAGGAAACACAGCTGCGTTAAAGTCAGTACGTCATACAGAGAAACAGATTTGTTTGTAGGAAGCCATCAGTCACCTACCTGTGGTGCAAACTGTGCAGGAAACGGCTGTGTCATTCTCACAGCAGCAGCTGCTGACTGAAACTGCTTCTGGTAGACAATGCTGTTCATTTTATTGGACTGATTGTTAGGACTTGTAGAACTGGCCCTAAAGAAAAGCACACCAGTTAGAATCACGCTGCTCTCAACCAGAGGATGTTTCTGCCTTTAGTTATGACTTAACTAGAAATTCAGCATTGGATGGGGAAAAATAATCTCTTGGAAAAGCTAGTATCAGATATTCTTCTGGATGTACTGTCAGTTTCAAATGCAAACAAACTCATAACTTAAGGATACAAAGAGAAAACATAACCAGAAATATTTAGGATACAGAAAGATTCCAGGGTAAAGTCTGTATGAAAGTGACCTTTCCCAGAAGTATTTTTAACACAAACACTGATGTTAAAAGCATGTTCCCCTTCCCATCCCTGCTATCTTATGTTCAGTCCTACCCCTTTACATTGTTTGCTCTATCATGTCAAGTTCAGAGCTTGTCACAACAGGCATTAAGCACGCACGGGAGAAGCTGTGATGTGCACCTGCTTCCACTCTGACATGTTGTCAAATATTTCAAGATGTGCTTGAGCAGATTTCAAGAATTCAGAGAGAACACTCTCCCCACTTTATTTGGCTAAGAACATGCCTCTCCATGAAAACTTTCAAGAGGCATTGAATCACCATGAATGAAATGGAGCCTGAAAGTTTATTTGGGGGAAGGGCACCAAACAGCCCTTGGAGAAAAGAGTGAAGAGTCATCTGTAGGAAACAGAGCTTTTATCTGCTCTGATCCGAGTTCTCACGCAGAGTGTGTGGGTGATACACTTACTCAATGTAAAATGAGCAGCAGGGCACCACTGGCAAGGAAGCCAGCTAAACATAACACACCCCAACATTTTGTAAGCTTAAAGAAGTCTCTGTTTAGTTTTCACTTTGAACTCTTGAGATCTACTACGCTTCTGTCAATCTTCCCGCTACCTCTACACTTAACAGCAAAAGCTTATGGTAAGCCCTGCTTTGGTTGTCAGAAGAGACATCTCATGTCGAATGTCTGAGACCCATGCCATCGAGCCAATTGTCTTAAAAGCTGACTAGCTTGCAAATTTGAATGTTTATTCTTCCTCATCCCTTTGCTGTTTTCTTAGATGAAGTATTGGAGGCACGCCTTTAGCATCGCATGTAAGAGGTCAAACTCTCATTTCTACTTCACTAGAAAAGCCTGAACACTGTCAGTCTGCTGCAGTGAAAGCCACCAAATACAGTTACTATGCATGGGACTGTAGCTTTTGAGAACAAAACTATCTTGAAGCAAAGTTCCATTTCCAAGTTCCTTCAGCCGTCTAGTAACTTCCTCCACAAGCAGCCCAATAGGTTTACCATGAAGTGCATCTGCATATGAGCAAGATGCTGTTAATTCTGCCAATTAAACCTGCAAACAGCTTACTAATTTCACTTTCGAGAAGCTTACAGATCTTGTGACCATTTCTTTGTTGTCTTAGTTGTTGCCCCAACTGAGGTGTAAGCCTTTAAGCGTTTTTCCTTTGAGCACTGCAGTTAAGAAACTGTCTTAAGAGTTTTATCCCAAAGTACATCTTCCCAGCTACTTCTGTGCTTTCCTGGTACAAGCCCATATCATTTTACGTGACTTGTTTAGTTTCCTTTAATTAAAAAAAATATAATGTTAATGTTTCATTTCAGAGCTACGTACTTCTGGCCAATGATATCAGATCTGATCACCTACTGGAATGCTGCTTTAAACCTTAAAGATTAAGCATGGTATTTCATAGTAGTAGCCCCTCACCTCATACCTTTCAGAATTGGCTGCTCATGCATGACTAGGTACATTTTCTCGCTCTGATTTCAAGGAATTTTGAGCTTAAGAGAGATTTACCTGAAGGGACTAGAGGTTGGAGTAGTACTTCTACCAGTAACTGGTGGTGTTCCAGGTTTAACATCAATGCCACCTCCAAAGGCCTTCAGGTCCATTTCTGATATCTGAAAAACACAGCAATCGACATATTAATTCCAATTCAAACAAAAGTTACATTTATTAAGTGACTGTGAGCTTACCTTGCATTTTTCTCAATGAAAATAGGTCACTTAAGTGGAGGTGAAAGCCAGAATGCAAAACAGTTTCTTATAATTAGGACAACCCCAGCACCGTAAGCACCTCTGTGTACAATTTTCCTCCACTATCTGGCACTTTCAGCAACGGTATTGGATTTCTAACTTTATCTGCCTGCATAATGAAAGGGGATTCACGACTCATTTCACATATTTGGCCCTAGAAAAATGTTCCAGAGTTGAAGTTTTCTTCCCCATCTCAGGTACTACATGAAAATATTTAGATACAATCCTCAAAAATGCTGAAGTGAAGAATGCCATAAAACAATCCAGTTCTATAGAAAAAACGAAAGCACAGTGAAAAACAGCTGTCATTCACGCAAAAAGTCTCCAGACTAACTGGAGCAATGAATCTTGCATTTTATTTTGCAGATACACTCAACAGAATAAATTAGTCTCTGGAACATTATCTTTCCACACACAGCCATGAAGCATAACGGCAACAATAAATCAGTCAAAAGTGAGTGGCTGTTTGAAGTTGACCTCCTTCAGCAGGAACGTGATGGAACCCTTAACGCAGGACAGGAAAGTCACCTAAGGTCACCATCCCACTGTAGCTCTTCCTCATTTCTTTTTGAGTGATCCTTTCCCAACAACAACTGTAGCAAGAAACACACTGCTGCTTGGAAAGTGGGCTCATGACCTTTACAAAGGTAAGAAGATTTGGCCAGATCCTATGAAGCTAGAAAGCAACATGGTGCAAAAATCACCATATACTGTTTTGCACGTGACTGGATGAAAACTTTATTAGGTGATTTGGAATTCTGCTTGCCATTACTGTCCAAGACATGAAATTAACTTCTAAGAGAGATTTTTCTAATCACAGCTGTAAAACATTGGCACAGCAGGGTCACTTTATACTCAAAAACATCCTAAAATCTAGACCACAAGCTGTAAGGATTTCAGGCGCAGCTCCAGAGCTAGATAACTCCCTGCTCTGCAGAAATACCTTGCTACATCTGACAGAAAGCTTAGCTGTGTTCATGTCCAGTGTCATCACCCACCGCTCACCTGAAAGTATGCTGCAACTGCATTGTACTGCATACTATCCAAAAATCCCAGGTGCCTGTAAATCTGTGATTCCATCTAAGACAAGAGACCTGGTGACTGGAAGCCAGCTCCACACATCCTCTCATTAGCAATTACCACAGCAGCTCCAGATCAAGGAGATTCCCTCCTAGGTATTCAAGTTTCTTGCACTATTTCAGGGTTATCCCCTTACTGGAACTGTCACTCAAGGAGAGTTTTCTTCAGCTGCAAGACCAGCCTTCGTTACACAAAGGCCGTGCCTTGCATACAATGCTATGTTGCTGAGCCAGCAATGTGTGATCGCAGCCCAGAAGGCCAACCATATCCTGGGCTACATCAAAAGATGTGTGGCCAGCAGGTCAAGGGAGGGGATTCTGCCCCTCTACTCCGCTCTCATGAGATCCCACCTGGAGTACTGCATCCAGCTGTGGAGTCCCCAACATAAGAAGGACATGGACCTGCTGGAGCGTGTCCAGGGGAGAGCCACGAGGATGATCCGAGGGCTGGAGCACCTCTCCTATGAGGAGAGGCTGAGAGAGTTGGGGCTGTTCAGCCTGGAGAAGAGAAGGCTCCAGGGAGATCTTATTGCGGCCTTCCAGTACCTAAAGGGGGCCTACAGGAGAGCTGGGGAAGGACTTTTTACTTGGGCATGCAGTAATAGGATGAGGGGGAATGGCTTTAAGCTGGAAGAGGGCAGGTTTAGATTAAACATTAGGAAGAAGTTTTTCACTTTAAGGGTGGTGAGGCACTGGAACAGGTTGCCCAGAGAGGTTGTTGAAGCCCCGTCCCTGGAGGTGTTCAAGGCCAGGCTGGACGTGGCCTTGGGCAACCTGGTCTGGTGGGAGGTGTCCCTGCCTGTGGCAGGGGGGTTGGAACTCGATGATCTTCAAGGTCCCTTCCAACCTAAACCATTCTATGATTCTCGATATGCATCTTGCTGTGCTATTCAGAAAAGCAGACCACCAGCAACGTTAGTAGAGTTTAACTCTGGCTTAAGGTCACAGCTGATAGATTCCATTGAAGCCCCTAAAACTCCAATTTCTAGCACTGGAAAGATTTGGTCCCCCGACATTCACTCTTAGATTCAAGTTTCAGGATGGAACAGAACAGGTTTTAATGTCCTTACACATGTACAAGGGATAACTTCCCTTCTCTAGAGTCATCTCTAGATGCACAAAAATCTCAAGATGCACAAATTTGTCTCTTGCAGTGTTTTTCACCACAGCTACCTGACTGGAATTCTCTGGGACACTCATCGATCTGGAGGACAGGGCATTAATAGTAAAAATTAGGTCTACCCTGAATCGCATGCATTCCCTATTTGACAGTACAACAGGTATGTGGCCGAACAGAATCATACAGCAGAAAGAAGCATTACAAATGCAGTCTGGTATCATACCAGCGCAAAATGACAAACGCACAATCAGAAACCAGGCCTGACAGTGTAATGTCGTTTGTCTGCTGCTCTGACAATGGCTCTGTGCTGTTTTTCTACACAGCTTCTACATGAAATACCCTACTAGTCCATGATTAATCTTCACTGGCTTTTCTATCTTCCCTCCCCTACCTTTTAAGGTCAAGGCAGGTTTTTAGATGCAACAGTCACAGGTTGCTGTGCTGGTTCTATAAAACAGCATACAGCTGTGCTTTGTATTTGTTTTTGTACTGTAGATTTACAATATTGTTACCTTTCCAGTTGCAGCAATCATGCTGTGTTGGGTTCCTGCTGGGATTAATCCTCTGAAAGGCTGGGTCACTTGCGCAGGTCTGCTTAGATTTTGAGCCTGCGCTTGTGGTGGCGTGTGCTGTAGTGGTGGTTGTAAAGACTGGGGTAGGGCAATAAGTGGCTGTGCTGTGGATCCAAAGTTGGGCAAAGAAATCTGTGATCCTGGCAAAGGTACTGTCACCTGGAAAAAAAAAATACAAAATCACCAGTAACATATACACAAGGACCATTATTTAACTGTCTTTACTAGCTCTATGATTTCAGCTACATTCAAAGTAAATGGCTTAATGAGTTCATACATTTACCCAGACAGCTGCAAGCAAATAACTGAATTTATTGTTTAGTCTGTCTTTATAATCAGTTCTAATAGCACTGGGGCTTTTGCTTTTCAGAAACAAAGTTGCATACTAGCTACTAACTCCATCATTCAACACGACTTCATTGCATGAAGTAAATTTAACTCAGAAAATAAAACTAGAATGAAATAGCCAGTTTTTTTCTAAAATTAAAATTTTTTTTAAACCTCAAATAATTTTAGTTATCATAAGGACACTGCTTGGGATGAAAACTAGATTTCACTTTCCGGAAGTCCCACCAGCCAGCATTTCTGAGCTTAAAAAAAAACAAAACAAAAAACCAACCATGGCCTGTCCCTTGTTTGGATTAACAGGGAGCACTGTGGGCCAAAATCGACACAGAATGGTAGCAATAAGTGTAAAAATACCACAGCAGCGACCTGACTGGCAGGAGTTGCTGCATTTCCTAGTCTGACCATCAATCCACAGCTTGCAAAATTATACTTTGAGTGTGACTGGAAGAATGATATATATTCTCCAGATGTGAAAGGACATACTAGAGTTCTGCTTTGAAGGATAACATAGATTAAAAGTATAGAGGCAGCCAAGCTGAACACATTAAAAACACTAACCCTTCTAAAAGGTCCTTAAAACTTTTTGCTAGATTTTCAACAGATGAGATGCAATTTTCTAAGACTCTTCTTGATACCAGTCCAGACAACTTCCCATGCGTATGAAGTAGTCTATTATAATAAAGTAGCCCATCATAAGCTTTTTTTTTTTTAAAAAAAGCCACCTAAAAAATTTAACCAGAAGATGAAACCCACTAGACAGCATCCTTTAAGTATGACGGAAAGCTGGCACATTGCAAATTAACAGATCTTTCACAAAAGGATTCAAAAAACTTAAAATTGCTGGAGTTATTTCACAAGCCTCCTGATATAGTTACTGGTTACTGACTTGGTTGTCCTGTTTGTCTGTATGATCATCTATCTGCTGACTTCTTATTTGTTTTCTACGTATTTGATACTGCTGAATGTGGCAGCTCTGAGGTTTCATCTCAGTGAGAATTGGTGTTAACAATTAGACTGCACTAAGCACCTGGAGTTTGTTTCTCTCTCCACCATCACTATTATCTGCTCCCCCATAAAGGCAGCATATGCTGCGATCAATTAGCAACATCACTATGCCAATTAAGTCTTCGCCTGTCACTGGAAAATGAACTATTTAAGAGAAGGATGCCAGAGACAAATGATCACATGAACTTGTAGGCCATCCAACTTCTCAGCAGTTCAGTTTTTCAGTGCTACTACAGTAGCTCTCCTTCGCTATCAGTTTTCAATTCTTGCATTTTAGAAGAATTAAAGATTGTCTCAGCCCTTACCTCCACCCCCACCCCACAAAACACATCAACAACATGCTTTTAAGAAGAATACAATTTAGGAAATTTACCATGCCATAGTTTACCTGCTGGAGAGCACTGGGAGACTGTGCAGTGTTGTAGAAATTGCTCTGGCCAGGCTGTTGAACTTGCCCAGAGTACAGATTTGAAGCCTGGGTGAGCGTAGCTCTGGCCTAGGAAGAACGAAAGACACCATTACATTAAGAACACTCAGGAGAGCAGTTCAGAGACAGCATGGCACATCATTCTGTATTTCAACCAGTGCAGTAGGAACTACAGCAGAGGAAGCTGACAACCTGAAGGTTTCAGCTTATGATAAAGCTCTCATTTGCAAGTGATAGAATAGCCCTTTATCATGTACCATAACAGAAACCTGAAGCTCCAATTAGCGACAGAAGCGCAAGGAGCCCTGTAGTTTGAGGAACAATCCTCAATTCAGATTATGCTAATATAGCTTTATGAAATTAAAAGACCCTTCTCTTCCAGGTGTCTTAAGTTTCCTGCCACCTTGACTATCATGTTATTATCAGAGGTGGGCTTACCCCAAGCTGAACAATACTTGATTTATTATTGCATTATCTGTATCAAACCAGTGCAGAAGTTTTGCATTTTGGAGCGTTTCCTACCTGGAGAATGTGTGTATCAATAAGCTGAGAGCCTCCCAGTCCCGAAGCTTGACTAAGTTGATGTTCGTATAAGATAGGAATAGGTTGGGTATTAGAAGTCTGTTGAAATGCCAGGCTTGACTGTGCCTTAGCAAGCTCCTGGTGTTGTACTGCTGGGAAATTGTGTAAGGCTGTACCAGACAGAACTACTGGTGACGGCTGAGACAAACCACTTTGCATAAAAGCTTGCTGGGATCTGTAAGAGATTGAAGCATTATACGCAAAAATGCAGACAGAGCTCAACAACGAGCCACCAAAAATTAAGAACACAAGTTACATTCTTTAAGTGGAACTGGAATGGTTAGCTCTATTGAACAGATTTTCACCTGAGAAAGGTAAATTTTTCTATTTACTCTGCACACAACAAAATAAAAGATGCTACTAAAGGCCACAGGAAAAAGAAAGTAGGATTTTTATCTAAATCTTAAAGTACACATAGCTATTTAGACGTACGTGCTAAAATAGTTTTTGCATAACTTAACTGTAACATACAGAAACTATCAGTTCTTAGTTCCTGTACCATAAGGTAGGACAGTAGGGAAGCATCACATACAAGCAGTTTGACTTAAGTCAAAGTAAACTGCTTTGTTCTCTTGACTTCACAGATCTCCATAGTCCAACTTTTAATACTTACAGGTTAAATCACCGGATGCTGACAATTGTAGCTTCCAAATGAATGTTTTGGCTTCAAAACAGTAACACAGACAGACACCACAGCCTTTAATTTTAACTAGATATTCAATTCCCTTGTCACCAGCATGGAGAAGTTGCAGTTTGTTTAAATAACAAAGCCCAAAACCAGTACAGCAAAGCACCACAGACAGGTTGTTGTAGTCCATCAGAAGTATTCATCCAAACACTTCCATTGGAAACCTGCTGAATAGCCACCTTCAGAGTGAAGAATCAGAGTTTTTAAACAAATGCCCCGTCAAAGCTCTTCAGCACAGAGGAGTGGTTTTGATGTAAAAACACTTTTCACTTTATCACTTGGTTGGTATGTACCAGCATAGGACTGGTCCCGTTAATCTGTTAGCATAGTGGCCATGTGCTCACCTGACAGAACACCCAGGTTAGCTTTCCTCCGTACCTTTCCTTAATTGCAAAACATTCTTACAGTTGCACTCTGATCACTGGAGAAACTTTTCCAGAATGCATGCAGAGGACTGTCTTCAGTGCCGCCAAAAACATTTTCACAAGCTTTTTTTTTTTGGTGGGGGTGTTTTTTTTTTAAAACCAGTAACCCATACATCTCAAAGCTTGTCCTCCTCTGCACCTTTAAAGGTGAGGGAAAAGTATTCATACTCTAAACAGCACAACCCAAAACTCCATTAATGCTGGGTTTGTGTGTGACCAGATCAACCAGAAGCATTTATTTAATCTGGACTTCATGCCAGACTGATTGTGTTTCACAACTAGCCAACTGTTTGAAACAACTTTTGTCAGCTGTGGCAGGACAAGCAGTATTTGGTCCAAAGTCAGCCAAGCACTAAGTCAGGATACACGTGCAGTCACTTAAACCTTCTGTAGCTTCAGCCTTCTACATTGCAACAAGCAGGTTTTTCTACAGTACGTGCAAACCCCTGTAATTAAATTTCTTAAGAAACTTTAAGTGATACTAACAAAATTTGTCAGAATTACACCACTGTGAATCAGTTTTGATAGGAGCTGCAAGGAAGCTTTGTGAAAGGCTCACAGTGGAAATTTGTCTATCCATGCCATTTGAAAGAGACTGGTCTTCCTATTATCTTTCGTAGCAAACAGAAGACATTTGTTCTAAAACATACCCTGCTATCCCCTATGCATCTGAAATGAAGTTTCTACCACCTACGGGGTTCAAGCTAGGATTTCAAAGTGTTTCAAGACTCCAGTGTTGGTTTGAGTAGAAAGTAACAAACTCAGATTACTGAATTAAAAGGAGAGATTCCTCTTTTGCTGTTTTCTTAGTATGAAAGACTGATATTTTCTGCTTTTTAGCCTTGTTTCTTAAAGATACAACCATCATACATAATTTTTGAACCCATGGATTTCACAACTACATCTGCACAAGCAGACTAGCCAGACAATCCGCACAGAGAGTGCTCAGTGAGACAAACAGATGAAAGAGATTCTGGGGAAGACAGGAAGATGAGACAACTATTGAGCAAAGAACACAAGTCCGCAGGGAAGCAAGTTCTATAAATTCTGCCACTCAAAACCCCAAGAAATTTGCCTATGCTACCTACCTATAAGGTTGTAAGGAGGAGTTGAACAGCTCTTGGGCTTGTGAAACAGCTGGTGCTGCTCCTAAGCTCAGCTGAGCTTGATGCTGTCCTTGCAGAGGTGCATAGATGGGGATAGGGATCTGCTGAACTGAAGCAGGCTGCATAAAAAAGAAACCCTTAAATATCCAAGGACAAGTCACATAGAAAAGCTACAGTTAAATGTGTGCCAGGATTTGTGTAACATTATAAAAAGTAAACAAAGAATGTCAAATCCCAAGGCTGCATGCAGAGCTGGTATTGCTCCCATTCAGAAAATTACTTTCTAGTTGAATTTTACACTTCTTGCAAATAACCAGCAGAATCTGAATGAATCATTTAGATTTGTGTACAAAACAACTGCACAAGACTGCATACAATTTTGTACTACAAAAGTTGAATAAGCCTGCACTAACATGGCCACAAAAACACCTCCCATGAATATGTACTTTTACATAAAGTATATTCGTGAGTGAAAGCTTATTCTCTCAACTTTCATGATAAATGCTTTCATTCTCAGGAACAGTAGAGATCAAACATGGCCTGCATACGCCAGAATGACATAGCAAGTGCAGGTCTGACCTCATTTTTGTGGAGTCTATAGTCCCACTCACCCCTGCCCCCATTAGCTCATTAGTAGAGCTTTAAAGGCAATATGGACAGGGAAGGGGAAAAAAAGACAAAACAAAATCCCCAAATACCTGAGAAAGCCCTGGTTGAAAGCCTTGCTGTTGGGCCAGAGAAGGTGGTGCCAAACGTGCATGTTGGGTGTTGAACAGATGACTTGTATCCATATAAAATGCTGGAATTTGAGCTGCAGTACCTCAGGAAGAGCAATACAATTAGTACCTGATTCCAAACATCTCCCTGCTATAGAAAGGTTATCATTAAGAGTTGGGGACGCAGCCGCTGTCAGTACTTCCCAGTGTGACAGCTACCAGAGAGACCGGCAGAAGAAACAGAACTGAAGAGCTGGGTGCCTAACCAGCTTTGGTATCTTCCAGTTCACCCCCAAAATCTATCAGTCTTGCATATGCACCTTCAATCCCATGAAATTCTTGGGGGACAAACAACAGATTCTGGCCAAAACAAGCATTTGGGTGAAGAAAGGGGAGAACATGCTATATTGTCATGTAATTTAGGTTAACAATGTGTAGGGTTTTCTTTCAAGAAAAATGCCATGATTCTAAACTATTGTAGTCTTAACTTCTTAAAGTGCTAAGTCATTCTTCGTCTTAAATAGTGATTTACAATTCTGCAACAGAAAAATGGTACGTCAAGAGATTCAAACTTACTTTCCTCAAACTTCCTCAAAACACAGCATTATCTTTATACTTACTGATAGAAACTTGCATAATTAGAGTAAGACATAACTAGTGAATATTTGCTCACAGAATGCTCTCCACCATTCTGTCTTTACTGCAGATAAAACCAGAACTGAATTAAACTCTCCAGCTTCAAAACTCCAAAAAAGCAGACATGTGGCTTCTCAGCCACAAACACTATTACCTGCTGCAGACTGAGACACATAGACCTGGGGACTTTGCTGTTGCTGGGCAATGAGGGATGGCATGCAGCTCATCTGGGAAAAGTGACTGGCAGAAGCTAGGCTGCTTGTCTGCAACTGCTGTGGTTTCACTTTACATATATTAGGAGGGTCTGAGGTGCTTGCAGTCTTTGTGCTCAGTGAAGAGGTTGTATATGTCCCAGCTCCTAGAAGGACAGAGACAAATCATACACCATAAACCAGCTAAAGACTATTTCAAAGCCTCATCTTTCAGTGGTCAAAGTTTTGGGACAGCTATGCAAGCACAGCCACAACTGGTTAAGAACACTGAAATCTAATGCAGCTGTCTCCATCAACGTAAGATGGACAGGGAGGACAATTCTGTTAAGTTTGCTACAGGAAGCGCTGCAACCATAATACATCTCCCTTCTCAAGTACAGGAGCATATAAAAATACCGAAGTAGACACCTTGGCGGTTAGTTATGCAACAAAATATAGCAATGTATGGTGGTTGTGCCTCTCATGGTTGAGAGCTGGGTTCCAAAGAAACGTCACTTCAGCTGAGCTTTGGGCATACATTCAAATATTCCAAGGTGTGAAGATTTAATCAGATACAGCATCTTTTCTTTACTGCAAAGAACCAAGATGGAAACTACCACTGCTTCTGAAGAGCAGCTGGACGTTTGCTCTGCCTAGTGAGAGGGGGTCTTGGCATGAGCTGTTGAAGCTTTGACTCCAAAAGCAAGAGCACAGATGAAAGTAAGACTGCAACAAGCTGGGTATCAGAACTACCATCTGCGCCAAAATCTACTTGCTTGCCTTCATTCAGCCAAAAAAAAATGAAACCAATAAGGCAGCCAACAGGAGAATTTTCCCTATTCTTTCAATTAAGTAGCATAGGCAGAGAGATGTTGTCTTAACATTCTTTCAGCTGACTTAAGGGAAACAGGTCAAGTATCCGCTTGTTATTAAAAAGTATTTGGGAAGCTACTGTTCAGATCCAACATTTCATATTAGCATAAAACTTCTGTTAGCTTTGCATTAAACATAATTCCAAAGGGAATCTAATCTCTTGAAAAACATAACCAAGGAACAATACAACAGGCTACTACAATCCTCACATCTGGTACCTGATAGTGAAGTTGTTGGTGTGACTGAGGCCACAGGAATAGGAGGCATTGATGCACTAGAGAAAGAGCTGTAAGTACCACTGCTTGGCCCAGTGTTGCTGCTGCTGCTGCTACTGCCGCTGCCACCAGCAATGGGAGATGCTGCTGAGGTCACTGGTGAACTCTTCTCCCCCATGTTTGGGGAATTCTCCCACGCTTTGCGTGCAGACTCCATCTATTGAAAAGAAAACAAGATTTCCTCATCTATTAGGAAGTTTCAACTAGTCAGTCTTCCTCTTTTAACAGTTCTTTTCAGTTCAAAAGGCAATTCAGGCTTCATGCGAGCCTCTTTTTTAAAAGTCACCATAATCGTGCAAATCTGTTCATGCAAAAAGCATACAGCCTTAAGTTGGAGCTTCTTGTCTGTTCCAACTGCACACGTGCACAGTTCATTATCTTAACATTCAATGCTCAGAAGAGAATCCACTCACACTAATTTGGCTTGGTTTTGTTTGACATGAAGAGCAAAAGACATGGTGTGCAAAAGAAAGGTAACCCCCCCTCTAAATATTTCCATGAAGTCCTTTACTTACAAGTTATTTGGGCCATTTAAATGAAACAGCCCCTTGCTTTCTTGGTAAATCATCCACTTTGAGTGACCACCAAAAAGATCTAATGCACACTTCAGTAAACATGAGAGTAGTCAAGTTTAGATTTCCAAAGCGAGTGCTGCTCGAGAAGCAATCATGAGCTGACACAGATTGTGCACACTGCCTTACATTAATGCTAAAAATGCTTCATGCTCCTCTATTTCTATAATAATTATCAGTTTAAGTCTTGCACAGCAAGGAAGATGGAACTTTAATTTAAATATTTTATACACAATTCTCTTCCACTAAAAGTGGAAAGAACTATTGTTTTACTGCACCCAATAACAATCTAATTATTGCTACGTTAGACACGCAATGCCAAATCTTTGAACTGAGACACTTGAGGGACTATTGAAAAGGAAATATTAATGCTCAGACTACACGCACCAATTTAAAGCCTCAAACACAGCCCACAGACTTCCCTGCAGCCTTCAGCTGTCCTCAGTTGAAACAAAGATTCTGCTAGCAGAGCTGGGTGCCATAGGCTGAAATTGCTCATATGGCAGACTGTCAGCTTCTCAAGGCCCGGTGCTGTCTTTAATGATACAGATCATTAATGATATACGATATAATGGTATATGATATAGATCATAATGATGTATGTAAAGGGGCAAATACATATTCACCAACAAATTGAGCTCACTGCTTGGATCAGAGCCTCCTAACTGGGCCTTGCAGTCTCTGGAAGTCATACTTTCAACCTACCCTGTTTCACATGAGTTCGGCACAGTCTGGACCGACCAAACATGAATTAGGTTATTTGCCTAGATGCTTCAGAACTGATAAAAAAGCAAAGCAATATCCAAAGAAGTGGGTATCAGGTGACCAATACACACCCACATGGAAAGCAGAGTTCTGTATTCCTCAAGAGAGTAACGGGGGAGGAGGGAAACTTCATCACACATTAAATTGTTTGGAGGTAAAGTCACCTATTTTCCTTTTTGAGACCATCTTCCCCAGCAATCACACTCAGTTTCCCCTCCACAACATTCTCCTCCAAATTGGTTCTGATTCTTGCAGAATGGGCAAACTTCAAAATATATTATTAATCTGCTGGAAAGAATTTTGCTTAAGGTGAAGTATAGCTAAGACCAGAGACTCCTTTCTGAATGTCTGAACAGAGAAGATGTAGAAGCTTCGTTCAATGAGTTTCATGATGCCCTGGAGAAACCATTGATAGCAAAAGCTAGAGCCTACATACTGCACTTGGTCTTTCAAACCTATCCACTAACAAGATCCCAGATCATCCCACATGCGCTACCAATTTGCAATAAAGGGCATATAACGGCGTCCTGAGTTTTCTAATAGCTGTGCTTTTAGAGAGCTCCTTAACACTCTCTAACTTCTTAAGCCAGAAAAAAGATGCAAAACAGATTGGTACTCTAGGAATGCCTATGCAGCACCATCTACAGACCAGATATGACAGAGTAAGAGGCTTTAAATTCAGTAAGGCTCGGGAAAGCATTGTAATTTCACTGCTCACTTAACTATGGGAAAAGGAGAGCACAGGTTGGAGATCATGGTTGCTTGATGCTTCTCTTCACCATTGACTCATGGGGGCCTTCACATTGCAATAACGGTCCGGTATGTATTACCCAAAAACTTAACTGGAGACAAATACCAATGTGCATATTCTTAAGTATGCCAAAGTTTAAGTGATCAGAAAAAGAAAGTCAAAAGGTGTCAGATTCTGGACCAGATACTTACACAGGAATTTTAGATGGAACCTTGGAACATAAACTGAGCTGCCTGGCCCTCTTCTAAGATTGTTTTGGACTTTCTTTTGCTCAGCTCCTTACCTACCAATAGCCATACCAGCTAAATCCTTAAGAGGATGTCTGCCTTAGTAAAGGTATCTTCAGGAAAGTTACTCCAAGGAAACAAAAGACCTCAACAAGCCTTCCCATATGAGCACCTTACACCTACACCCTGGCAGAACGATGCCAAGTAGCAGGAGCAATTGTGGCCAAGTTTCTCTGCCGAGTTTCCTCACAGACAGCTTTCTGTGATAGGGAACAGAGGAAAGAGGAGATGTAAGGGTTATTCCTTTATGTAGGCAGAGCCTGAATATTTTGTTCTTTTAAAGGAAGGAAATGCTTTTCCCCTCTCTGCTCTAAAAGTACATTTTAAAAGAAGCAAGGATTACATTGAAGAGGATGACAAAGAGCAGCTCTGCTCTGTCTGGACCAGAAGGCCTGCTGTGAAAGTGATAGTCTCAGCGTGTGCTTCAAAACAAGTTTGTCGCCTTCAGCATTTACAAAAAGAAGGTAGAGCACCAGTGGGTGGAAGAGAGAAATTGGAGACAAAGCTGCTTCCAAGTGCCTTTCCATTCAGATTTTGGTTTGAGTGTTCTTCAAGATAGCCTCAAAACATGGATCTTTGACCTATCTTGTCAGCACACATCCAAGATCTATCATCCACTGAGAAAGCAATCAAATCACCAACACCAGAACAGCAGAAAAAGAAACTGCAGGATGGAGGACATAAACATCACAGTTTGCTCTATAACTGAGCAGTGTCACATTCTTTGCAGCATCATGCTGTAGTAACATTCCTACCTGCATTACATGTGAATCAGACATCCAGCTGCTAAACAGTTGGAGACTGCTATTTTAGAAAAAAGCTTTCAGGTGCCACAAAGTCAGATTATGGTAATTACACAAGAATACGACAGAAAACCAGATTTGTTAAATTACTTGTCCCCCTCCAGACTTCTCCCCATTTTTACTGGTCTATTGTTTTAAAGCAATGTTACATTTTTTCCAGGAAATAAAGTGTTAACAAAAGAATAGCAGAGATTCAACAAGAGATCATTAATAACTATAATCTGTAGGGAACACAAGCAAGCAGCTGTCAATCCATGCCAGCAAGACACAAGTCTCACTGAGGTTGACAAGCAAGTTTCTCCAGTGTTAGTTCTGCATCCAATCCCTAGTTTCATTTCTTCTTTTAAAAATTTAGAGAAACTAAGTTCAAACATCACTCTTCCTTAATACTAGAAGCAGCAACAATATTTCTACTGGTTCAGTTATCTGCAGTCACAATCACAAAGCCGATCTAGGACACCAGCAAACAAAATAAAGACCAAAAACTTCTAAAGATACAGTAGCGAAGCTAGAGCCCAACTCTATGTTAGTGAGTTATACAATGCACACAGTCCAAAATCCAACAAAATGGGAAAACACCATTCAAAATATTCTACACACTTGCTCTACACTGGAGAGCAGAAAACAACAAAGCATTTATAACACAACAAAACACATCCTGACTAGCTGATCAAACTGCCCTTCACAAACACCAACAGACCACCTACATTTCATTTAGAACTTTAGCCATACAACTCAAAACCACATTATCACTGCACCAAAATCTTACAGCTGAGTCAAACTCAGCTTACCAAGCAACTCCTTACAGCCTTTAATACAAAACCAGGCAACTTACTTGAAGCTAAACTCTCAAAAAACCTCAGTCAGATTCTGATGGCTTGTCATGAACACTATGGTACAATGCTAAAGTGCTAGGATCTTTTTTTTCAGGGCAGTGGGAGCCAAGATTGGTTGAGATGCCAAGTGTTAATGCAAAACGGGGTTAGAGATTTATAATTTAAATGCATCCTTTGATAAAGTCTTGTGTTTCAGCCATCCGTTTATATGCAAAAGCAGTTCAGCAGAGGAAACAAAGGAAGGCTCTAAAAAAAAGGTTCACTAGCAAGTTCTCCATTAACTTTTTCCCCTGCATGCAAGAAAACGACCCTTAGAGGGATGTGGTACATACCTTGAGGGTGAGGTCGACGGTAGCGGGAGAAACTGGAGTTAGGCTGGAGCTCTGTTGTAGAGTCTCCCTCCTAGGGAGGGGAAGGGTGTGGGGCAGGGGCACCTGAAAGGCAGGCAACACACATCACATTCTAACTACGTCTACTACAAAAGCCCCAGAAAAGCAAAGCTCAAGCTTTATTAAGTGAGCTACAATTTCTTCAAGGCTTGAGCATTTGGCAGGGAGATTTTGATAAAATAAGGTGAAAATTTGGCAGGCAGGGAAAGGCCATTCAGTGGGTGCTGAGATGCTTCTCGTCTCTCTTTAAGAGGCTGAAGACTAAGGTTCTAAAGTGTCCATGTCTTCTACATAAATAAATACTAATTTTCTGCTTTGGGATTTACTTTAAAGTACCATTTCAGTTTACTGATATGCAAAAATTCTTCCCAAGCCAAGTCTGGCCCCTTTTGTACCAATACAGTACATGGGGCTTTGTGACCTCGAGTTCTGAGATGCAGTTTCTGAAAAGAGGAAGCTATAAACCTCCAGAGTCACAGGACCATGAAACAAACCAAAACAGATTCACCATCCAATAACTGAATTCAGTTATGGTCTCTTCCAAAAGACGAAAGATGTGAAACTTAAGGAAATAAACTTGACATAATGCTGCTGTTATCTTTGCCTAAGAAAACACCGATGGATTTCCTAGAAGTTTTAAATGAATCGTATAAAAAAAATAGTGCAGTGGCCAGTCTGTTACTTCTGACCATTTCTTTCTCCATTCAGAGCACAGCTAATGGACTTCCACCGGATGAGATAAGCCTCATCCAAAAGACAGAGATAACGAAGCTTTGAAGTAGAGGATAGCACAGATCCTTTGTGGCCAGGAGCCCCCGTTTCCTGTGTGGCCCAACTCCAGCACACCACAGTCGAGCATACACTAACATCATTGACACAAAAGAATTCAATCTTCCACACTAACCACCAAAGGAACAAACCACAACACCACCAGAAAATCCAGCAGAAGAGGAAGTTCAACCAGTATTGCTTCAAAACTGCATTAAAGGATGCTGCAGTAAGCCGAAAAGCATTTCTTAGATGGAATTCACAAGACGTCTTCATAAAAACCGGAGATCCCATTGTACAATTCTTTCCTCCTACAACCAACAACTGAGTCAGCTCTGAGCTAATTCTATTTCTGTTACTCATACAACAAAAATCCCAAGATCCAAGTTCCCAACCTGACATCTCAGCACACTCAAGACAAACCTGACTTCACTACAAGTCACAACCCAGCTGGTCCTCTCAATTGCTACACCACACTCACACAGTCAGGATCATTGGCTTTGTGAGGACTGCAAACATCTCCGTAGCAACTGAATAACTGAAAGCCTGCTGTCTGCTTTCAGACACCATTAAGCTGCTCCCTTCACATGCAGCTGCTGTGATTTCAGGCTACAGTTCAAAATAGATTTGTTTGTAAAAGCCTTTCTTCAAACTCACCTACAGGGCTTTGCTACTGGTACCAGGTTGAAGTCCTAACTGCTGCTGAGAGCATGCGCTCTCCTTATGCCTATCCTTGCTTTTTTAGGATTGTCCCTAGAAACATCTCCTCCTTTCTGTGCTCTTTAGTTCATCGTGGTTTTCAAAAGACAAGAAAATACCTGAAGAATTCCAGAACAGATCCTAATCAAACCAACTGTCCTTCACAGTAAGATTACTTGACCATGCACAGCTAGTTAACATGAAAGAAACCCTAGTGACTTGTTTACTGAAGGCACTATTTTGTGCTTTAAAGAAGCGTGAAAATATTTTCTTGTCTTCAAAGTCAAGACTATCACTGCAATAGACTTACGTTCGTCACCAAAGTCTCCTCCATTTTTGTACTGCTAGTAGCCACTGTGTTAGGATGAGAAGAAGGTGTAGTGTAGTCTGTTACAGACTCCTGTGAAGAAAAATAATTCCATTAAAATATCTCCCTTATCTAAATTAGATTTTAAGTTTCTTGGACAGACGTGAGCCTTTCTACAGGAGGAGTTCACCAAGCAACAGAAGATTAGAATTTCAAACCATTTTTTTCTTAGAAGACATGTCTAGCAATCCTTGCTGCTGAATTGCTACTGAGGTCAGAAGAATTCTTGGGAGATTACAGCTTGCCTCACGACCTCACAACATACATCTGGAGACAAGTCAAAAAACAGTCTGTAAAGCAAGAATATACAGTGATGTAGTGCCGGGGCACTAGACATACTCAACTGTGGTGGCGTAACATCATTTGTCACCCAAGATGCTTTAGCCACCTGTGAGCACTTTTAACCTATTTAAAAAGTAAAATGTATTAGCCAAAAGCTGTCTGTAGCTTTAAACAAATACTGAAATTTCTTGGGTTAACCTATGACAAGTAAGGCCTTCCATATTAAAAGAAACACATTGGGATAGTTGCAAAACAATTTTCTTTCCTTTAAGTCCTGTCTCTGAAAGTCACAAGACTCAGTTTCTCTGGACGCCTCATTTCTGCACTGGGTAGTGATTTCAATGAAGAAAAAGGCTGACGTTCCCAGTCTACCCAGACGCTTTCCTTGAAGCTTATTTGTCACAGTTAAGTGGACCTTAATGTACAAAATGAACAAGGTCCATTTTCATGCACCTAGCTGTAGCCAGTGACTACTGCAGCTGTAGGTATAAGCTGCCTGATGAAAGTTTCTCTTTGATAACACTGCCAGCTCTCTAGAGAATGACCTACAATGAACAAAGGCGGCACTGGTATTTCTGTGAAGCCATGCTGAGCACTATTTTTTAGTCCTTGTCGCTCGGTATTTACGGACTGTGGTCTGGACAGGCAAACAGGTGTTATCAGAACCTGACCCACAGACTTTGTTAGAGAAATGGTGTGACCCTGAATTAGCCAAGATCCACTCTCTAGCAAGCACTGCAAACTCCAAAGTTTTACATGTCTAAGCCCAGAAAAGACTATCATTTTTACAGAACCAAACACCAAGGAGAAACTGAAGGACAAATTAGCAGCAGTATTGTTGATGAGTGCCTGGACTTGCCAACACAATGATTTTGAAGGCACAAACGACAATGCTTGTTTAATTGCATCCAACCGGTATGATGGTAAGCTATTAAAAAAGTTCACACTCAATTTACTCCTCAAGCATATGGCAACATCTCCTAACAGAGCAATTAAAGCATCAAGATACTAACTGGCAAAACCCAAAGGATTTTCCTGAAGAGGACAAGCTTATTTTGATAAAAGACTAGGACAACAAACTAAACCATAACACGGTGAGAGAGAACACAATGTGCATATTGACTTATTTTTGTATTTACAAAGGAAACAGAACTATTTTCTCCATTTAGTTATTTCCTTTACTTGTTAAACTGGTGAAATATGAGTTATACGATGTTTCCCACAATCCCAACTACAAGTTGCACATTTATATTTGATTCCAATAGGCAACCTTAATTTGGGTAGAACCAGGCAAGCACATGAAGCTGCTTTAATCACAAGGTCCTTCTAATGAAGTAATTAACTGGCTTCTTGGTTTGTTAAGATGCTTTACTGCATATGAAAAGAGAAAGTTTTTAATACAACATTATTAAAATTCCTTCAAGGTTTAGATGCAAATTTGACAGGGTTTCAGCACTAAAATTCCTTACAAAAGAAATTAGATCAAGACTATTGTTAGCATTCTCACTTTGGAAACTTAGAGCACAAAAATGCTTTTTCACTAGAATTAAAAGCAAACCACTATATCAACTCTGGTGCCCTTAGAAGTATATATCCAATGCTGAACCATCCTACAAGGACGAGCTACACGCTGAACATGCAGATAAGACAATGCTTTTGCCATAGGAAAACTGTAAACTCTGTAAACTGTAGGTTAACCACTGTCCTTTACTTACTGGTACATTAAGTCTAGGAATCTGTTAGATATGGCTTACCACATAAGCTTTTGTAATTCAATTAAAGTGATTCTTCTATACAACTGTTTCACTGAAGAAACCAACTGATTACTTTATTATAAACTAGTAACAGTAATAATACCAAGAACAAGCAGCTGTACATGCTTTTTTTTTTTTCCCCGAGTTTTCTACAAGTTATTTACACCTGAAGAAAAAGAACAGGCAAACTTTTTCTAACTACCTACTTTGCCCAAAAAGAAGACATCACAAAACCTGAAGTGACTTTATGAACAAAAGGACAAGGCAGACCTCAGAGCTGACCTTGTTACAGAGGATCACGGTATTAGATGGGATTAATTAGCTATTTGATTTGTTCGGTTTAGGTAAATCACCCAAACCAGAGAGCTTGTCAGATACTCAAAATTTATTCTCAAGTACAGCCTGTGTCCTTTTAGACATCACCTCTGTACGACATCGCTGTTATCAACTACCTGCGCAAACATTTCATGGACATGTCCACAACCAGGCATTGATTGTTCCTGTGATTTGAAAACTTCAAAAATTTCTGAGATGCCAGGGTGGGGGAAAGTCAAGGGATAAGGTGTTTTACCCGATTTAGAGACTTACCCATCAGATTGCTTTTACTCCAAAAATACTGCAAAACCCAAGAGCTGCAATTGCTTCAGAGCATCATGCTTATGTTCTAAACTTAAACATCTCACCAGTATGAGCTGATTTATATTTATACAGTCCTGTATGATTAAATGCACATGGCTCTTAAGATGTTTGTTTTGGAATGGATGGGGTACCCTTACAAAGCTTCGGCTTCTGAAGGAGGACAGCTGGCTTGACTTTTACAGATGTTTAAATCACCAAATCCACTAAAGAAAGTGTGCTTTCCTGGAAGCTGAGCCAGTAGTCTCTGAGAAGGATGTTAAGGAGTGTCAAAAGAGAAATCGTTTAGGTTTGCTAAAACTTCAACATTTGATATTGAAACAACAGATTCAAGATGTCATCACTTCTTCTCTAATTAATAAGCAATGGAAAGAGTACAAAGACAAAAGAAAGCAGTTCCAATACAAATCAGTATAGGAACTCCAAGGCTGGAGCAGTATTTGAACCCATTTTAAAAGCCACTTTGAAAGGCAGCAAGACTGGTTTATTCCTGCAAAATCTAGATGAAGCTCATCTTCAAGTTGGTTCAACTTCCACAGAAATAAACATAACATATGACCACCCCTTTCCTTGAAAAACAAACAAACAAAACAACTTACTCATGACAAAGGAATTTAAAAGCAAACCTGAAACTGTTGAGACAGGAATGTTTAGGCCTATTATTAAATGCTTCTATTAGCAACCACTTAATGAGGAAAGTTTTTTTGAATTTTCATATCTAGCACAAACCGGAAAGTTTCTTTTCACTCTGGTCTTCTCTCCAGAAGACAGAAGCCTGGAGCTTTAATACTGTAGTAGTTCAAAGAACCTTGGCAACCCATATTTAACTAAGGCCAGAAAGGCACAAAATCCAGACTTCCCTTATGAAGATCTCGTACTTTAAAAATACAACTGCAGAGAGGAAATTACGCTGATTTTAGTAGCTACTTTGTATTGAGTTAGCCTGGAGCAATCAAGAAAGATGTGTTTCCTATTCTATGTAGCTTAGAAGAAGCGTCTCCTCTTACCTTGAGCTCTGGTTACAGGAGCTTGAAAAAGACAGTAAGAAAGCACATGACATACAAACAGCCTTCTTACCAAATACTTGAGCAAACTGGTGTTTACAGCTCTACACTTCTGGTTCTGCACACAAGAAGGGCGCTTTATCCATTTCTGATATCAACATAAATCATTCACACCTACTTACAAGATGGAAACTGCCAGGAAGGATGAGAAATCCCAGCACTGACTTTTCTTACGTATTTGCCATTCCACTCAAAAATCAAGTTTGCAGCTACCATGTCGGACACAAATATCCTCCTTAACGCTTGCTGTGTAATAACACTTCATTAAGATAGCATCTTCTGCTTGCAAAAAACAGCCAAAATTGTCTTGTCTCCCCCACCTCCCCCAACTACAGGTGACAAAGATAAATTGCGAGTGATCTGCAATTCAGATTCTTCAACTATTAATGTAACTTTTGCAGAGGATCAACTTTCCTAAGTGGCATCACAAAATTTTTGCTTAAGACTGGGAAAAGGAAGATTGAGGAAGCATGCAATAAACTTGAACCGAAACTCACAAAACTGCTTTACAAACATACAAGAAGCATTTTTTCTTTACCAGAGCAGGTGTAACAATTAACTAGTGGCTACTCAAACTGCACAGTTTCTTTACATTTGAGAGATGACAACCATAGTTCTTGCTCAAGACAAAACGCTGCTGTAGCAAAGGCAGTCCCCACGCAGGTCCTGAAGCAAAAAAAGGAGAGCAACTCTGGGATGTTTTTCAGCCAGTGCTATCAATGCACCGCAGCTAAGAACTGAGGTGTAGAACAATTAATCTCGACAGCAAGTCGCCATCTCACTGTTGAGTAGTTATAGAGAAGTCAGGGGAGTTCCACACAGACAACTATGATGAGTCCTCAACATCCTGAAAGACTTCTGCAAGGGTTACCTCGATAATATCCAAGCCAACAGGAGCTGACATACAGACCCTTCGGGTAAACGGAATGAGCCTTATCCAATGCTTTAGCATATTCCTAGTTGAGATTTCTTTTTTCACAGAACAGCACTTAATTCACAGCTTCAGGTCATCCATGGACTCAACCAACAATCACGTACACTGCTTCATACCAGTTCTCTGCTGAAAGTCAAGCACTCATCTTTCACATATCACATATATCTGAGTTTACAGAAATCTGCCTATACGAGGCTCCAGTGCCACTCTCCACAGGACAGTGGAGTCTGTCCTCAGGACAGAGTTCTCACATTCATAAGGCAGCAAAAAAGTTTAAAACCCTCCAAGCTGATCTCTGTACACGGGTATGACAAACAACATGCCTCCACACCACTTCTGGAGAAGTGTTCAATTCAAGCAGTACTGATATGTTTCATATCTGCTATTCAGTGGGCTCTTGCCATCCAGGTAACTACCACCAGCAGACAACCAAGTGTCAAGTACATCACTGTAATAATATTTTACATATAGTGCTCAATAATTTGTCAATATTTTTCTTACCTTTGTGTTTGTTCCAAACTCTGGAGCAGACACAGCTATCATCGTTCCTATTTCCGTGCTCAGTTCACTTGCTGCTTTGGTTTCCTTCGTAGTGACAGGTTCTGGACTTCTGACAGAGGTGGGGGATGGCTTCTCCTGTCCCTCAGGCTCTCCCTGTTGTGCATCCTTCACCTTCCTGTTCTTTAAAGAACGCTCTTTCCCGATAGGACCAGGTTTATACTCTTTGTTTTCTACCGGACTCAAGTCTGGAAGCTAAGTTAGTGTTAACTTGTCAGTTATGTCTTCCCCCCCACGTCCTATCTCACAAGAATATTCTAACATGCTTAAAATAACTTTGTTTAAATCTAAAAAAGCTTTCCTGAAGTGTAAGAATTTTCTAACAGATAAATCATTTGAGACTAAATTAGCAATCCGTACATGAAATGCATTCATTTGGAACATTAGGAATCTAAACCATTGTTTTCAAGCAATGTGTGTTTTATGTGAAGTGGCAGAGTTTAACTAAAATAAGATCTAGTAAAAACCTACAGAAGAAAGCCAGCTTGACCCTCCTTCCAAGAAAAGCACAAAAAAGAAGCCACAAGACTTCGTATACATACAGGTTATTTTAATTTTCAGAGAATCAGGATTTTACAGGACCCCAGGAAACTAGAACAGAAGACTCTACCTTCATTTGAAGATATCTCGATGTATGGATGTGGGCAGCACTTTTCCCTAGGAATTGAGCACTAAGGGGATATCCAGAAAAAACGAAACACTTATGTGCCAAGTGTTGCCTTGTATTGCAGACACCATGGCTGGAATAACTGCTGCAATTCACTAGTTCCTTTTTGTGCACTTGAATTAAAGCAGAATGAAGAGCCTCAGGGAACCTGAATGCTCTGCTGTTTAAATAGCCATATCCTTTCTGGCTGAGACTACTCAGCCCATTTCATTACAGAGCAGTAGTGAAAAATTCCTTAAAGGCAGTCCTTAACATCCTATTCCTTAAACTTTGACAGAGGACAGACAGAAGCTGCTGGTATTGTCTCTATAAATACAAACCAGCTGTTTCAGGAGTAGATGGAAGACTCTTTACAATACAATGCCTTTGAGCTTTGGGGAGGGTGGAGTTTCCCAAAGGTATTTGGTACCCTCAGGAGGCCGGAGCAGAGACTAGCTTTCAGAGGGAAGGAAGAAAACAACAGGAGAAGCAGATGCCTGAGCTCTGCAATGCAGCAATCAGGAACATCAGTATCAGACCCACCTCACCCTAAATATTTTTTGCTCTAACAGTTTACAGAGGCAGAAATTCCTCCAGACACTTTAAGGTCACACTTGGAAAGGTAAATTGCTTTGTCTCAAGCATGGTCCTCTTACACTGCCCATATTAGTTCGACAATACTAACCTCCAATCCTGAACATAAGTTTGCATTTAGGCTTCATAGCAAACAATATCACCACCAGGGTGGTGGGTGTGTAGGAATTGTTTGTTTGTTGAGTTTTTTTTGTCATCAAGACAGTTAAAGGCTTACAGCCCTCTCATTCAGAAGAGCACACAAAAACGTTAATCTCCAATGAATTTACCATTTAGTCACACATTTGTCTTTCAACAAAATCTACAGGAGTCTTGATAGCTAAAACCAAGCAGAAAAAAGGAACTTTCTACACAGTATAAAGTAGACTCTCTGTGTATGTATTTAACTTTGGAGTTCAGTGATTTCATGGGGGCAGTTTTAGGCACGCTGCTAGTATATCCGAGATATGGGTTTTGAATGTGCTAGGTTACTACAATTCACCAGCAGTATTAACTACTGCATACTTCTCTGCTGTATGGGTTTTATATTCTGCAATAAAACCCATGAACTGCAGCATACCCATTGAGTGCCTCATGTAGCAGAAGTTAAATTCATTCTACAAGTGACTGCACTTTCAGATTTCACCTTTTTTTTGGAAGAAACAACCCCAAACACAACCAACATAAGAAAACACCCAGTCTTCTAGAAAGACAAAAGGGCTTTAATTAGGTCAGGGGCATTGCTAAATCTCAGACATCAAGAGGGATGGCAACAGCTGGTTCTGTAAGTCACCAGCCAAGAGTATCTACTATAACCACCTCCTCCTTGGACTAACAAGCTGGTGCTGAGTGATGCACAGATGAGTAAGCATTGGAGGTAGAAGTAACAGGAAAGTACACTGCATTAACGTAAAAGATCACTAAGTGTAATCTAAATGACAGGAGGAAAAAGTATTACTCCTTATGAGTGGTAACAATGGAAATATATGATCACGATTGATCGGAGCCCCTAAACCTCTGGAGAGCAAGCGATACAAGTTTTTTTTAAAAAAACGAGATAAGTTTGATTACCTATCCAGTCTTCCTAGATTAGTTGCAAAAAAATTAATTATCCAGACTTCTGTGCATTTTAATTTGAGACTTCAAATCAGCGGCTCCAATATTCCTCCCTTTCCTCAAAACACTTTTCCTGCAACTTGACGTATTACTCATCTTGGTAATCTGGCTACAAAACTAAGCAGAGGACCATGCATCATTTAGAGAGCAGCAAGGCAGGAAGAACTACTGAAACTGGAGATATAGCCAGGGCAGAAACAGAATGCCTGCTTCAAAACAGCTCTCAAAGCCTGCGCGAAGTAAGCTCAAGAGAAAACCAAAAACCCAAACATAGAAAACAAAACCTGAACACTCTACCACATCCATAGTCTCCCAACAAAGCTATCGAAAATCCATAATCCCACCCCTCCTCTAGACACATCCCTTGTTCCAAACACAGAACCAATGGACAAACTCTGCTGAGCCAGGATTCTGTTTACCTACGCTTGCCTCTTGAATTGAATTCTCCATCTTCTCTCCAAGAACCAACTTGTTGATTATTTTAGGAGATATAAAAGGGGAGTGCAACTTTTATAGGTCTAGTACTATTTGAATTAGTATTCTATTCCATTATTTGTAACCTCTTTTTGGATGAACTTCTTGAAGTTTAGAAGTTTGTACTGAAGATATGACCTTTTACCTTTTGTGCTTTGATGGGTCCAGCCCGAGGCTGTTTCTGCCTTTGCTCTTTCGGTTCTGGTAGCTTGTCAGTGGACTTCTCAGAAAGCACAGGGCCAACTTCATTGTCACTGCCACTGGAAGCTGGGGCTCCAAACTGAATAGTTTCTATACCAAGGTCAACTCCACCTTCTTGCCCAGGCTTTGTGCCCTAGTTAAAGGGTAAACATTTAATACATTTAAAAAGATTTCTAGATCAGTACAGTGCTACTGGTTCAGAAAAAGAGCACAAAATACGCTTAGCTGAAAACCACTGAAAAAGTATGTTTACTTTCTGCCAGCAAAAGCATTATTTGTGACTGCAACAGATTTGCAAGAGTAAACAATGTGAACGTACGCTTCCTCCTCCTCTAGTTCCTACTGTTTAAACAAGCTCAAGACCCAAAAAGCCCAAGAAAACAAAACCACAGGACTTTAAACGTAAAATTTAAGGCTATGCAAATTCCATGGGATAAGTAGAGCTAACATAGTTAGAAAGCATCTACTGCTTTTTGTATCTCTGATTTAAGGGACACAAAACCTTCAGATCTTGGAGACATCCTGTTTCTGTCTACTTTACTGAACTGTACACAAGTGTTTGCACGTGAACTATGCAATATTTTTACTTTAAAAATGCACCAAATAATAGCTATCAATAGAATCTGTGAACAGCTGAGTTTTTGAGAGAACAGTTTTCCTGTGCTGCAATCATAAAAGCACTAGCTTGTATCCCGTGTTTCTGTACTATCTCCTGACTTCATGGAATCCTACACATACTGGTTTAAGTATTTGCATGCCTGAGTAAACGGATAATCTGTACCCAGTCCCAATGAGCTCTAATTTGGGTAAGCTTCACATACAGCTACTCTTCTTCCCTCATTCTTACCTCTGGAGATGTAGCTGAACCAAAAGATGTCAAAGGCTTGTTCCAAGCACTGACCGAAGGTGGCTGAGGTGGACTAATGGGTCCCACTGAGAATTAAGAAAAAAAAGAGTTAAAAAGCCCCCAAATGTTGCTAAATGCCTTTGACTAAAGTTATCAATTGACCAGTAATTAAATTGTAGATGTTTTAATTAAATAAGCTCTGGTTAAGAAATTGTTAACCTACTTAGCAGTTAACAATATGCTACCTATTTAGCTGCTTTCAGGTGGGGCAATCATCACATTTGGAAGCATGACCAAGCCTGACAAAACACAGATTCCCGAGGTGACAGCTGCTCATTCATAGTGAATGAAGAATACAACCAAAACAAAATACTGAGTAATATCATACCGCAAAAAAATCTCTTTTCAGAGATATTCATAGGTTACAATCCTGCATTTTGAGCCCTCTACTCCCTGTGCAAACTACATTTGCAGGCAGAAATGAGACATCACAGAGAGCTGGCAATCAGCATTCCCTAACTACAATGGCTGCCCCCCACCCCAAGGCCAAAAGACACCACTTACATTTTTTGGAGATGTCATTTAGAACTGCTGTAGGAGGCACCTTGTTTTCCCATAATTCAGTTCCCAGACCATTGTGAGCCTGGGTGTTTTGCAGAACTTTGCCCGACACTGTGTACTCCGTGCTGGCTGCCCCTCCTGCAGTCTGGTTTTGCGTCTGAACAGAAGCCTGCGGCTGACCTGGGGTCTGTGTTGTACACGGAGGCTGCGCCTGAGCTTGTGCCTGAGCTTGCGCCTGCTGTGCAGCTGCGGCTGCTGCCTGTTGCTGCTGCTTTTTGGCAAATCTGGGTGGGAGCTTGGAATTCTGACCTCGGCCTTTTTCGCTTGATCCTTTTTTGGTCCAAACCTGTAAGCAGAAGCCAATTTTATTCTTACAGCTGATAGTCTGTACAGACACCAATTGAACATTGTGTAGCAGCAAATATGCAAACTGATTAACCCTGTCTTGGAGAAGTTTATTTTTTTTAGGGGTATTTAACCACAGGAACAATGATTTCTCATCCATTTTCCTCTTGGAATCAACTGATACACAACCAGTACTATAAATCTTTATCACAGTATGAAAAATGGCGTTTTCAGTTTGCCAGTTCCACCTGCCTGACAGTGCCCAATCAGGAAGTACAGAATCCTAAGATGACTAAGGGAAAAGTAATTTAATTTACTAATTCTGAACAACTTAATATTAATACAACTATCTAGTTATATTTATAAGGTGAAAAATACAGCTTCTTTGGAAGGAAGATTCTGCACACTTCACAACGTTCCCAGTAAAAATACTGATCTCGTACCTGCACTGTTTGTTCTTCCTTCTTTCTGCGCTCTTCATCCTGCAAGCGTTTTTGTTGCTTCTTAGACACCACTTCTGTGAAACCATCATCATTCAAGTTAGATTGGGAGTCTTCAACTACTGTCACTTCAGGGTGATCATCAATGATCACAACACCTATAGAAAAAGGAAAGGTATAAATCTGCTGTTTTAACAGCTTCAGATGGAACGCACCAAACCAAGATCTGCTTTAGAGTGGAATCTATTTCCCCACACAGATGGTGGCTCTGATTAAAGGTAAGCTTCTGCTTGACAAGTGTGTCCTTGCTGAGCTTGAAGACAACAAATTAATCTTTAAGAACTGAAAAACTGGAGGTGCCTGTACCAGACTCTCCAGGAAATAAGAACTAAAACATAACAATGAATAATGAACAGCCTTCCCGGATATTGGCTGTAAGCTTATCAGTGACATCCACTGCTTTTGCTTACGAAGGTTAAGTAAATTATTAGAGTGGTGGAAAATGGTAAGAACAACAGAGTTAAGATTAGATGATAGAACAAAATTGTTCTTATCTATACATAAAAACACACAACGACATTTGCTACCTTTTGGAGGCACATGCATTGTTAATTAGATATGATTAAGGTAGCAATACTTAAGTACACAATTATTCTGGTGTTTAAAAAAAAAAATCACCTCTCCTCTTTTCTAAGTTTTCAAACATCTAGCTCTATAAGTAGCAAAGCTAGCAAGATCACAAATTCTTGTTAGCATATTATCAATACATACTTGCGTAATTATTAAGATCAAATTGAGACAAGGCATCTGCTTTTTCCTTAGGCTTCTTTGGACCAGCCTTAGGTTCTTCTCTCTTTTTGCCACTTGCATCCTTGGTGCTCTTTTGTCCTGCAGCAGTAACACCTCCATCCTCCTGATGTACAGAGTTGCTGTTGGTGGGATCAACACCAGGCACAGTTGCTGTCTGCTCTTCAAATGGCCTGTATTAGAAAAAAATTGAGAAAATTAATGACTAGCCAGATAAAATACTCAGGAAGGAGCTAACAATTTAGTGCAAATCCCATGATATGGATGTGTCTATTGGGCAACTAGGCTCCAAACTTATACTTCTAGCTCCTCAACAAGAAGAGGCTTAACAGCAAAAGCTGTTTTGGGGACATATCAAATGCACTGCTGCCAAAAAGAATCACAGAAAAAAGCAGCATAATTTTAAGGTCCCCTCTGGCTTGGTCTATGTAGTTAGAGGTACCAAAACTCAACAAGTATGGAGTTCGCTATAATTCAACAGCAGTAAAGTCTTCCATGGGAAAAAATAAACCACAAACAAAACAGAAGCTTACAGTATGCCATGTGAGCAAATATAAACAAGGTACAATATACTTCCTGTACAGGCTCACTTGCCAAAAGCTACCTGAAGCCATAAGAGTCAGATTTGCAGCATTCCGATTTTGCTGTGGAACCTGGAACACCCAATTTTTGCTTCAACATCACCTTTAAGTAACTAGCCATAGGAATTCTTAATAGTTTTAACTCGGAGGTTAAAGCAGGGATCACAAGTTTTTAAGCCCAGGCAAAACCCAAACTTAAAATACAGCAACCTACGAGCACAAGAGTCCTAGAGTACAGGGTAGGCATTCGATGAAGAAATGTCTTGTCCTGCCTCCCACTTACCAGACTGTGCACTGTGGCTACAAAAACAGCAAGCAAATAGTAATATCAAATAATTATCAAGTGCCAATCAAAGTTAGCATACAGAGAGACACAGTTTAGACTCATTGGCAAGCAATTCTCAACATGCTTGTCTGTTACGTGATTGATCTAAAATGCAATCCAGCAATTTATGTATTAATTGCAAAACTGCTCACAGTAACATTTCCGCTCGCATCCAAATCTTAAGAAACATAGCTCGACCCAGACGGCACTGCAAATTTTTTTTATTAGGCATTTTTAACACTGCACATACAAGAATATTCTGCTCTTAGCTCCATGTTCCAAGTGTCTGTATACAAACAGTAAAAATAGAAAGTACACAGCCACAGATGTATGTGCTTGCCTTACTCTTCTATACCATTCTACGAATCTAAAACAACTAAAGATCTTGAACCACAAGAGGACCACAGAAGACCATGACCACATGTGCTTTCTAACAGAAGCCGGTACTCACCCTCTTTTTCCACTTCTGGGTGGAGGACCACTCCGCCTTTCACTCCTAGGCCCTGAGAAGTTCCTCCCTGGTTTAGCGGGCCCATTGTTGCCACGTCGGTTTTGACGGTCTATTCCAGGCCGCTGACTAGAGAAACTTCTCTTGGCTATTTCCCTTTTTGGAGCTCCAGCATTTTCTCCTGCCTTTGCAGCCACCTGTGCTGCTACGTCTACCGTTTTCTTCTCATCCCTCTCCCGTCTCTCATTGAAGTCACTGCTTTCTGAGGCTGTTTCCCACTCTTCATTTGCCTGGTCTGAAGAATTCTGGTTGGACAAGTCTGGTGTCTTACTTCCTGACACATCCAGAGCAGTGTTGGAGGGCTCACTAACTGCATTACTAACTGTGGCACTTGTCGATGAGCTGGTTACTGCCTCATTTATCTTTGATGCGGCCTCTCTTTCTTTTAGGCGCCTAAAGCGTGGTGGCTTATCTTGCCTTGGAGGCCGAGCAGGCCTTTGTCTTCGTGGCCTCTCTCTATTTGGATCAAACTTTCTCTCAAATTTTGGAGGTCTTTTATCAACTGGTATAGGACCATAATGCTCATTTCTTCTTGGAGGCTCCCCATCTTCTGGTTTAACGATCTCTGTTTGCCTAGGGTTCCACTGATTGTCTCTGTAGGCTGGTCTCCTTATTGTGGATGGACGTGGAGGACGCCCACCAGGATCCCTGCCACCACGCCTATACATTCCCCCTCTGCCTCGTCTAGAAGGCTCTCCTTTAGGAAGAAATCCTGGTTTGGGTTTGTTCTCATCATCTCTTATGTATGTTTTTTCTAGGGATCTGTTGTCTATTCTGATACTGTTTTCAGGTTTGAACGACAGAGGCTTTGGAGGCTTCTTGCCATCAGCTCTCTCTTCTCTTTTTGGGTGCTTGCCTTTGATCAGGCTGTCTTTGTCTGAAAGCAGCGTGTCACTTGCACTTTCATGGACTTCGCTGTCAGAATCCGTCTCTGAACCATGCTGTCTCCGCCGTTTTGGGATTACTTCAAAGTCAGAACTCTCACTACGAGTTTCACTCTCTTCTCTTTGCCTAACAGGACCCGAAGGCACGTGGTCTGATCTAGGCTTAGGATCTCTGTAGTGTGGGTAGTCTCTATTATGGCCTCTACTGCCCCGACCACGTCCTCCATAAGAACCCCTGTAGCTACGACCTCTAGAATAATACTCCCCACGACCTCTGCCTCTGTATCCCTGATCCGGGAACCAGTCTCTATCCCTAGCCTCTTTCCAGTATGTCCTAGGTGGTAAGCCAGGCTCTCTTTTTACTGGTCTGGTTTCTAAGCGTGGTTTCTCTACAACCTCCTTGCTAACAGCCTTCTCAGTCTGCTTTTCTTCCTTCACCGCAGTAGCTGGCTGCTGCACGTGTGGCTGCTGCTGTGCTGCTGGTTGAGCAGGTGGCTGCTGCTGTACTGCAGGGGGAAGCTGTGGAGCAGCAGGCTGGGCAGCCGGTAGCTGCTGTTGGACTGGAGGTGTTGGTGGCTGAACTGGAGCTTTAGCTGCGGTCTCGGTTTGACTGCTTTCCTGGCTTGCTGGTGTCAGAACAGCATCCTGGGTTATCTTCTTAGCCAGAGGAGCACTGCTGGAGGCAGATGTCTCTGTCTCAGCTGGAGGCAGTGGCACTTGAGGTGCTTCTTTTTTGTCACTTTTTTCAGACTTGCTAGATTTTTCACTAGATGTCTTTTCTCCTTCTTTCTCCTTCCTCTGCTCACGCTCTTCTCTCTGTTCACGCTCTTCCTTCATATCTCTAAGTACAGGTTTTTTAATAGGACCCGATCTTCTTACTGGTCTATCGCTGCCTTCATCTCTCCTGCCATAACCTGGCCTAGGACCCCATCTTGTTTCAGACTTAGGCTTGAAAGTTTTTTCAGGTTTTGGTCCTTCTGATGCTCTATTATTGATCAAAATTTCCTTTTTTGGTTTAATCTCAAGTCTCTCAATTGTCTCCTTTGTCTCAACAGGCCTGTTATTTAATTTAGGGATATTTGTTGCCGTCTCATTCCTCTGGTCTTCTGATTTTAGAGAGTGACTTGAACCATGGGAAATGCTTCTCTTTAGCGAGGAGTGACTCTCCCCCGCAGGCACCAATTCTTCTGGAGAGCTACGGGTAACTTTCTCATTCACGCCTTCAAAATTAACTGCCGTGCTAGGTGTGTCAGTTTGGAGAGGCTGTACATCTTCCAAAGGCCTGCTTGGGAACTTTTGTACCTCCACCTCTCCCGATTCTCTGAAAAAGTCTGTCTTTGGATGAGAGTCCAACTGGTTGTGTTCTACAGGATAAGCAGCAGCAGGGACAGCAACTCGTTCTTGCTCCAGGTGTGCGTCAGACCTAAGCAGCAAACAATTAAAAATGTTAGGGCAGGGGAAAAAATTTTACTCAAATATTTACTTAAATCAAATAATTTTCTATTCCTATGAAGGATTAATGTCAGCTCAAGGAAATAACCGGTATTAATTTTCATAGTGGCTAGTAGTTGTAGAGGTCAATTTTATTCTATCCTAATTAAGAGTTCAGTGTCAAAATGTACACTCATCTTTAGGAATCTGTTATTGTTAATTGCTATACATGCAATTTTAAACAGAGCCTCCAAGTTAGCAGGCTAATATCACAGGTATTATCCAGAAATCAGTAAAGCAAAAAGAATTTCTGGGTACTTCTAAGATGTAGAGGAAGCTTTCCTGACCATTCATCATGCAGCAAAGGTCAAAAGTGACTGTCTTGCTTTATGCCACTTGTACTTAACACACCACATTGAAACTAATATACATCAGACAAAAGTTCCCTGATACAGTGAGGATGGAGAGCAGATGGAGAACAGGAAAACACTGCAGAAGCGCTCTACAAAACTGAAAATTCAAAATATTATGGCAATCACCATTCATGAAATTAGGTTAAGGATCCCAAACAAGGGGTAAATTGTCCTTCTACACCCCACTACAGAGAAGGCATATCTTTTGTTTTATACAACAGTGCCAAGTATACTCCAACCCCCAGCCACAACTTTTAAAAGTTTTGTGTAAAGAGCAGCTGTAACAGTTTAAACTGCATTTTGCAACACAAATTACACAGCCTAGCATGTAAGTATGCACAGCTCAGAGAAGTGACACGCAGGAGTAAATAACTCAGGCTTACCTCAAATCATCAGGCTCTTCTAACACTTTGGGAGGAGAACTAGATTGCTGCAGTTCTGCATGGGGGTATGGGTCTGACCCCCACATCATGCGGGGCTCTGACAAAGGAACAGTGTGCTCTCTTGCTGAGCGAGCTATATGTTCAAATGAATCGGAACTAGTTGCTGATCCCTCTATCTGGTCTCTTCTCATCAGTGGTTTGGGAGGCATAATTCCTGTGAAAAATTTAAGTTCAACAATTGAAACCAGTTTAACATTAGCAAAGAGACCTACCTCAAGACAAACAAAGCATATCAGGAGGTACTGAAGAATGCTATTCTCTCTCCTCTTATCTCCTTTCCTCTGTACCTTCCATTCTTTAAACCAAACATCTATTCACTGCCAGTTGACCTCAGAATGACTAAATCATATTCACCACTAGTACCCTATGTTCAACAGAAAGAAAAGCTGTCTGCTTCCACTATAAATGGGATAAATCAGGTCTGTAGACCTGTAAAATTGTGGATGGATTTTCTGATGCAAGATTGGTACTGGGACCAGCGCTGCTTAACATCTCTGCTGGTGGACAGTGGGATTGAGTGCATCCTCAGCAAGTTTGCTGACTGCACCAAGCTGTGTGGTGTGGTCAACACACTGGAGGGGAGGGATGCCATCCAGAGGGACCTGGACAGGCTGGAGAGGTGGGCCTGTGCGAACCTCATGAAATTCAACAAGGTCAAGTGCAAAGTACTGCACATAGGTCGGGGCAATCCCAAGCACAAATACAGGCTGGGGAAGAATGGATTGAGAGAAGCCCTGAGGAGGACTTAGGGGCGTTGATTCATTAGCTCAACATGAGCTGGCAATGTGTGCTTGCAGCCCAGAAAGTCAACTGCACCCTGGCCTGCATCAAAAGAAATGTGGCCAGCAGGTCAAGGGAGGGGAATCTGCCGCTCTACTCCACTCTGATGAGACCCTACCTGCAGTCCTGCATCCAGCTCTGGAGCCCTCAACATAAGGAGGACATGGACCTGTTGAAGCAAGTCCAGAGGAGGGCCATAAAGATGATCAGAGGACTGGAGCACCTCTCCTATGAAAACAGGCTGAGAGAGTTGGGATTGCTCAGCCTGGAGAAGAGAAGGCTCCGGGGAGACCTTATTGTGGTCTTCCAGTACCTAAAGGAGGTCTACAGGAGAGCTTGAGAAGGGACTTTTTACAAGGGCATGGTAGGATAGGACGAGGGGGAATGGCTTCAAACTGGAAGAAGGTAGATTTAGATTAGGTATTAGGAAGAAATTTTTCACTCTGAGGGTGGTGAGGCACTGGAACAGGTTGCCCAGAGAGGTTGTGGAAGCTCCATCCCTGGAGGTGTTCAAGGCCAGGCTGGATGGGGCTTTGAGCAACCTGGTCTAGTGGGAGGTGTCCCTGCCCATGGCAGGGGGGTTGGAACTTGATCTTCAAGGTCCCTTCCAACTTAAACCATTCTATGATTTTAAAGAAATTCTAGTTTTCACTGTCTTTGCTTAGCCTACCATTTCCTCCATTCATTCATTCATTGCACTCATTCAGTATATCCAGCTAATGAGCAAGGTAATGGGTAAGTATCTCCGTTACATTACATGCCAGAGTTATATTATTTATGCACAATAGCTTTCCTAACTGCAAGTCAGACGGCCATTCCACAAAATTAAAAAGCCCAAAACTGGACTTTTTAGTGCCAAGAATCTGCAAACACAAATTTAGTAAGACTCTAGAGGTGCTAATACATAATTCAAAAATCACAATATTTCATGGTTTTTTTTAAATAAGCAACATCACATCAAGTGCTAACATGTAATGAAACAAATGGTAAATACACTATTTTTCAGTTCAATACAACCCATGCCAGCTTTAATATCTGCAACAAAGTAAGGCTCATGCTGACATTCCAAATACATCTTTAACTGTCACTAACATGCCTGCAATACAGGAGATTGACTATAAAATAAAATCACAGCTAAGCTATGCATTGGCACATGACTACCATTCTTCCAGTATTACTAATATCTGTTTTGTCTCAAACAATGAAATAATGTAGTTTTCCTTTTAAAACCCCCACCCATTCGCTGTTACTATACATAGTGTGGTTAGGGAAAGACTTCTATTTCAAAACCAAGAAAATTCAACAGTCAAAAAGCGCTGCCAGATTCTACCTGGATGAATAGGAGGCATATCCATTGCAGGTCTTCCTGACATCATTCGTGGGTCCATGTAAGACTGCATCATAAGCCACCGTGGATCAAAGCCCATTGAAGCTAAATGCTGAGGATGTGGTTGCATGGGCTGGTAAAGGGGTCTATGCTGGGGAGGCGGGACAGGGCCGCTAGAAGGCTGTGAGGGAGCAGACTGTGGAAGGACACCTTGCTGTTGTTGCTGCCACTGCTGCTGTTTCATTTGCTCCTGCATAACAGAAAACAATTTTACAAGACTTTTTATTAAGATGAAGACTTGAGCAGAATTCAAATAAGCCTTAGAAACAACAGGTACAGTTATCTCCAGGACACTAAGCATTCTGAAAATTAACTGGAAACATGCACCAGGATGAATGAGGAGAAAGGGGGAAAACCAGACTGGACACAGTATCACACGGTATCGTCAGGGTTGGAAGGGACCTCTGGAGATCATCTAAGTCCAACCCCCCTGCCACAGCAGGGACACCTACAGCACGTTGCACAGGACAGCATCCAGTCGGGTTTTGAATGTCTCCAGTGTGGGAGACTCCACCACCTCTCTGGGCAGCCTGTGCCAGTGCTCTGCCGCTCTCAAAGGAAAGAAGTCCCTCCTCATGTTAAGATGGAACTTCCTGTGCTCAAGTTTGTGCCCGTTACCTCTAGGCCTATTATTTAGAATAGCTAGTTTTGCAGGTATTCAGCTGAGACACAGAACAACCTATACTTCCTGCATGTCATTAATGCAAAGTGCTCTTCAGACCATGGGACCCAAGTCCAAATTACATCTGTGAATGTCACATCCTTTAAGGAAAAGTTGCAGAAACAATGACTATCAAATCCCAGGTTCCACAGATAACCACAGGGTAACAGTCTACTTCAACAACTGATGCAAAACCAGCCAGTTTTAAAAGCCTCTCTTGCCTTCTGCTCACTTACATACTTTGCAAGTTACAAGAAGTATTTCATGCAGAGCAATTCCTGACAATACTATAGATGTTACAGAAGATGGAAAGCAACAACTTAAGCTTTTCGAAACTTCTACGGTCACATTCTTATTCAAAATGAGGCAGAAGACATCATTCTTTTCATCAACTTCCTTCTTTGAATGAACTAGTTAGTTACCTGCTGCCTCTGAAATCTTGGTGGTAATGATTTCTGGAACTGTTTAGAATAGCCAGAGGAAACAGCAGGACGAGGCTGAGATCCTGAATCTGGCTCACTCTCATGAGTCACCTGTGAAATCTCCTTCTCATTTCGACCACTATCTTGTCTGGTAAAGACTGGTTGATCTTCTGAAAAAACAAACAAAAAACAACACATACATAGGAGATGAGTGAATCTTAAAACTATGACAACTTCACCAGAATGTCAGATACAGGATGTTCTAAAATGGAAACAGTCAGCCTTCTCTAACCTCATAGTCTTAGTTTCCAAAACCAATAAAGGCAAAAAAAGTTAAGAACCACCCCTCAAAATAGAACAATTGTTGTTAATACATCTCGGTGTCCCTTTTAAACTCAAATACACTACGTAATCAAACACTGACATTTAGGCTGCAACTATTACGTGATTAAGTAAGTGCTGTACCAATGCTACTGTATTACATTTGAATCCACTTTTGTAAAACCAAACCTTTGTTCATTAACATCACTTTTACCCATTTAACAGATAACACAACCTTGTTAAGCAAAGTATAACAGTTCTCCTGTGGCATTCAAGTTCTACTACAAAAAAACGCACCAAATTTAAATACACCCTCTTTGTGTGTGCTTTTCTAAGCTTGCTGGAAGAACAGAATATCTGAAATAATTTAGATTGTTTTTTAGCAGTATGAGTTGCTGATCCTCCTTTAACAAGGAAAGAAAGCCTGCTCATCTTTCTGTATTCTTCAAAGTCTGGCCTAAATCACAAAGCCCAATTTTTCGTTTAATGTTTTGATGAGTTGGGCAAACAGGTCGAGCTCAAAGGACACTTAGCAGCTGTAATGTGCCAGGAAAATGAATGGTCTAGATGCACTAGGTTAATTAGGTATGCGAATTAGCCTTCTAGATGACAACTATGCTCTGTGGCTCAGCTTTAAGACAACTCCTACCAGCATGCAAGCATACCTTTTTCTTCCTTGTTATTCCTGGTTTCAGTTTCTTGTTTTTCTACAGGTGTTGCCGCAGGTTCTACAGGCTCAGGAACCTCATGTGCCGGTTTCTCCTCTTCTTTCTCTTTTTCCTTCTCTTCTTCCTCCTCCTTCTCCTTCTCCATCTCTTTTTCTTTCTCTTTCTCCCTTTCTTGCTCTTTTGCCTTCTCTAGTTTTTCTTTTTCTTCTTTTTCTTTTTCCTTTTCCTTCTCCTTCTCCCTTTCCCTCTCTTTTTCCTTTTCCTTCTCCCTCTCTTTTTCTCTTTCTCGCTCTCTCTCCCGTTCCCTCTCCTTTTCCCTCTCCCGCTCCCTTTCTCTTTCCCTTTCCCTTTCCCTCTCCCGCTCCCTCTCTCTCTCCCTTTCCCTCTCCCGCTCTTTCAGAGGGTCTTCCCGGGAGGGTTTTGTCACACAGCCGAATTTCTCATTTAACCGTTTTAGTTTTTCGGCACAAGCAGCTTTTCGCTGTTCTTCCATTCTTCTTTCTTCCTCTTCTCGCCGCTTACGGGCTCGCTCAACTGCGGCAGATATCTCTGACTGTTGTCTTCTCCTCTGTTTCCAAATTTCATCTTCATCTGGTACTGGTTTAGGGGGAAAGGGTCCTTGTCTTCCAGGTCCTAACTGGCGATCAGGGGGAGGAGGGTGCTGCAATATTAAAATCAGTTAAGTCAAGTTGAGCATGTATTATATAAACACCTAGCTGTAGTGTTATATTTAACTATTTGTCAACAGCTGTATTTGCATGGCACCTTTAAAAAGCAAGATTTGGAAGAAAAAGCAAGGCCCCACCTTCCTGCCCCAGTTCAGACTCATGCAACCTGAGCTCAGAAAGGAGAGGTAAAGATTCAGTTGGGCTCATGTCACTCCTCCCCATCACTAAGGCAAAGTGACAGCACAGATGACAAACATCTTTTAGATTTGGTTACAGGCTGCTCTAAATCAAAGACTCAAGGCAGATCTCAGACAAAGGTCTCCCAAGGAGCCAAAGCCATTCAAGGTCGCTCAAGATAACAGATTTTAATAACGATTGTTGAAAATTGGTAAGAAACTACTATGTACACATTTCATCTCCCCATCAGCCTTGGCAGCCAGCCCTCCAGCACTATTCCCATGCCCCTGTCCTCTCCAGTTCCCAAATGAGGCTAGATAACTGAAAGCTCTTGAAGTTCTCATGTATTTCACACACCACTTACAAGATGAGGCTGCTTTACACAATTAGCAGCACAGCTGTGTTGGGGTCCCATTCTTACTGCCCCCAGGCACTACACTACGATCATTTTACTTGTTAAAGAAAAGACTTATCCCTATGTGAAGCATATTTTTACTTTTCTTAGTCTAAATCCCTCCATCACAGCATTAAAGAATTTAACTCAAGGAAATAAGGAAAATTCTAATCTTTCTTACCGGCGGTAGAATAGATTTGGGATGAAGAGCAGGACCACCTCTTTCATGTATAGAAGGCTGCGGACCCCGATCCTATTGGATCAAACACAGTACCAGGGTTAAGCTCCTAACAACAATCAAGCTGAAAAATTTTAGATTTACTGTTTTCTACTGCATTAAGATACTACACCTAGTGAACTATCTGCATATGATACAAATTTGCATGTAAGACGTCAAGAACATTTCCACTTTATGTACTGAGAGATAAATAATTACTTTAAGCATGCACACATCCAAATTTCAGCATTTATGTTACTGCACTGTTTTTCCTTAGATTCAATGTAGCATCAAACCCTGAAAGACAACATGATCTTTATATATAGACAAAGTGCAAGTAAAACCAATTAAAGATTTTCCACCTTCATTATTACTGGTGTCAAGAGAAAACATTTCTGGGAAATTTTCAGATAAAGTCAACAGTAGCTCTCCCTGGGGGGGCAGGGTGTGTGTGTGTGGAGAATAGAGCTGAAGCAGGCATAAACTGAGGTGGTTGCCAATCTTCCTCTACTAGAGGATAAACCAAAAACCAAAACGTCTGAGCTGATGAATTCTACATTCACCTGGGATGTCAGAAGCAAGCTGACACATTGCTGCTAAGTTGCACTGAAGAAAGTGGGTCACAATACCATAAAAAAAAAATGTGTGGGCCAACTGGGCACTATTTACTCTGTGACACTATAAAACATGATGGACACCAGAACCTCTTCATTCACTGTTACAGGGATGGACAGACAAGAGTTGAGTTAAAGCTTGCCTGTTGAGTCACAATAACTGACACAAGAGTTCTCACTCCCTCACAACTGTGGATTAGAACACACTAGATAAAGTCATGCTATTTTTATTTTGTGACCAGAAGCAGCTACGTTCACTAAGCAGCACCCGATCAGTTACCACAGCTCAGATAAGCAGTAGCTAATGCTTTCACTCATGTTCATAACCTTAATTGACCTGACAGTTTGGAAAGACACCTGAGTGTCTTTCCTCTGAGTGGGACCTCTCCTCATGAGGCTGTTGTCAGAAAACCTGAAGAGAAGAACACACAAACCTGATCAAGCTGAGAGCTTTTGCCGTAAGACACTTTGGTTGCTGCTGTGGAAGCCTGGGTGGCAGACTTAGCACTTGTCTGTTCTTCTGCTTCCTTCTGGCCATCAGGACTCTGGGAATCTTTTGATGGTGTTTGTTCATCACTGTGTGCAAAGAAGAAAAATGGAAGGTGTACTCCACACAGGTATTTAGTCATTTATCTTCTACCCTCAATGTTTCTTATAAAGAGTGAAATTTCCTCACAGCAAGGATCATTTCTATTACATACCCAGCTGACCAAAGTTTGCAGGTAGTTACGCAATTTAATACTGTATTAGATTACAGGAATACATGCTAAGCTAGTTAAGTAGCATTCACACCCAACTGGCAACACCAACTCACCCACTTTCCTTCTCTTTTTGACTACTTCCTTGCTCATCATCATCACTGAAATTCAACTGCTCCGTGTAATCCACTTCACTCTGAGCACCTGATACATAAGCAAATATTCAATTAATCTTTCAGAAAGATTCAATGTACAAACAACAGAAACCATGAATCTGATGTTCTTACCTGCCCAGCCTTCATCAGCCTCTGCATCTAGATTATCAAATTTATCAAGTTCTTTAAGTTCACTAGCACTAAGAATGGATGGGCGCTCAATAGGTTCTGAACACCATGAGGGTGGTCCTCTTCCCCTTGGCCCTCTAAAAAAGAGAAACATAAGGCCACCATCACTATCTATCCAGCAATACGACTAGACAAAAGGTCAACTTGTATGACAATTAGTGCAACTATTGTAGTTCAAATAATTAGTGATACACCCACCACTAGATGGTTCTTTATGGAAGAGAAAGATTAGATGCTATAGCATTGCTTGCACACTTCATAAACAAGCCAAACATCAGTTGACAGTAGAAACCCACGTGGCTTGTAGCTTTCAAACACACTGCATAGATCTGTCATCTTTCTTATCACTGATTTATCCGCCTCAGAGATATTTCTTCATACTTTTCATGCTTTCCCACTGTCAAAGGTTCTGTATTTTCTCCGTACTCCTATACTCAAGTTGTCTCAGTCATCCCTCTCAGCCCTTCTCTCCTCTTGATCCCAACGACAGATCACCTGTCAAAGTTTGTACCCTACTGCCTGCAGCATCCCCTATTTCCTCATGCACATGCACAGCCATCCTCAACTATGGAGAAATGCACAGAAAGGAGGAAAACTTATTTTATAACGCGTTACAGTTCTACTTTAATTGGAGAACAGTAGAGTTAAGAACCAGGAATTAACTACTTTCATTATAACAATGGAAGAGTCCTTTTAAAGGCAAAGTACTGGTTGAAGTTTCAAAGGTATCCCTAAGTGACTCCTGCTCTTCCCAACCAAAAACCCTGTAATGTGCAGAACTCCCTCAAGTTTTGCAGTTGAGTTATCAAACACAAACCACTCCATGGCACTGCTCCACACAAGCACAACTTGTGAGACTAACTGGTGACAGTTCTTATGCAATGTATAACGATTATTATGATAATCAGTGTAATTTTTTTTTTCCATTGCGTCACAGAATTCATACCCCCAAAACAATAACACTCAGAAGTTTTCTTACCTGCTAGGCTCGGAATTGGGAAACCTTGTTGGACCTTGTATGGAAGGAGGATATGCCATTCTAGGATACTGATTAAACATCTAAGAAAGGTTTACAAAAAAAAAAAAGAGAAGCCATTTGTTAAAAGTATCATTGCATTAAGCATACCAAGATCATCAAAGGAATCATAGTGGAAGTAGAGTAAGACTCCTCAACTCAAGACAGTTTGCTGTCTAATGAGAAGTGTGTGACATCAAGCCACCAAGGTGGAGTGATTACAAGAGCTAATCAACTCCTGACAAGTTCAAACTCAGTGTAGCAGGACTGGCCACAGGTAGCCGCATCTTTTGAGGAGTTGGTTGTGATTCTACCCTTCTAGCAGAGATCCTAAGCATTCTATGGAGGGAGGAGAAAGGGGTACAAGGAAATCACACCAGCCAATAATCAATCCCTGCTGCTTAAAAACTTTTCATGTAACCGTTACTTACATAAGGTGGCATCATTGCCCTGTACTGAGATGAGATAGGTGGTTGCTGCTGGCCATTCAGCTTGGGCTGAGGGACCTGTGGTAACCGCACATCCCTCTTCTCTGCTGCCTTCTGGGCATCATTTTGTTCTGCTGGTGTAGCATTACCATCTTCCTGCCCAAGAGCCTTAGCTTCTTGATCAGTTGGAGAACTGGGAGAGTTGCCCTTATTACCACCTTCTCTCCAGCTAGTAGCATCTGCATGGACAGAATCAGTACGAGAAAAAACAAGAACAGACTTTATATTACAGATTTACAGACAGGTATGATGAAAAACACATTATTCCGACAGTTTTCAGAGACACAGCAATCTGTGCAGACACATGTTCATATTTGGTACTGAAACAGGCAATAGCCAATTGAGAAAATAGGGGCTGTTTTCTAATCCTCTTCAGCCCTACATCCAGCTGCACTCCTGAACTGCAAGAGTTAAATTTATAGACTCTTCTAGTTGTCCTACTCTACCTTCCAAAACACAATGCAATTTAGGAATGATAATAGCAAAGGAAAGAAAACAGCTTCAGCTGTGGTAAATGGGCCACTGTTCACTCAGCGTGAAAATGCTGTCAAGGGACAGATCAAGCTTCTTAAGCAGCAAAGGCCTACCACAAAACTCTTAAGCAGCTCAAAATGACATACACCTGTGCGTTATATTTCTACATAAAGACCGGTATCCAGAGTCTGGCTTGCATCTCTATCTGATAACAATGGAATAGAAGTGATGAAGGTTGTACTTCTGGGTGTGAATGTCTAAAAGTCCAGAAAAACGTCTATGTCTGGGTGTGAATGTCCAGGAAAAGTAAGGGATTTTTATAACCTATCACTTGTGCCAGGCAGCCCGTTCTTTTAGGAGTTTCTGCCTACAAAACATGGGTCAGACTAAAAAAAAAAAAGTAAACTTAGCAGCACTGCTCAGATCTGTGGGGACCAACACCAATTCACAGACCCACACTGTAAATAATGCTCTGTTAGGGGCACAAACCCTTTAAGCGGTGCTAGACTATGCTCCTAGATATCCATTACACTTCTTCCACTTATCTTTGCCAGGGAGCACAGCTGCTAAAGGGGCAGTGCTTGCCAAGTTCATTTAGCTTTCTGCTGTCAGACCTGAAAGAAGGGCTTAAAAATAACATGTACAGTACTGACCACAACTCCAACTGCATGCAGGAGGCTGTAACAGACATACATAGCTATTTTCATAATTCGATGTTGGACATCTCTCAAATTTCTTAGAAGCTTATTCTTTACATCAAAACTTGCGAGAACCTGAACAAGCACACGGCCTTGGTCTGCAGGACCTGACTGAAATAAATCAATGAAAACCAAGGCCTGTAACACAGAAAGGAGTTAAGGATTCCCTGAGAGCCCAAGCCCTCTAACAGCAGTGCACAGCTTGTCTACCACTGTCACAAGATAGTGCTGCCTACAGTGCAGGAAAGGGTCCCTAGTCCACCAAACCTCATCAAATTTTTAAGGAAGAAAGGAATCCTGTTTTTTGCTGGCAACAGGCACAATCCCAAATGCCTCCCCAGCAGGAGGAAAAGGATCTGGGGAAGCAACACATTTCTTCAGAGACATATAAAACCAGCACTGTTATGGTTGTTTTCACTAGATCTAATCCCCTCACAGCCGAAACACATCCAGCTAATCAGAGCACCTCAGCCATGAGCTAAAGATGCCTCAGCCATTCAAATCACAGTCCACTCCTTCAGTATCCTGTAGATTACACTTCCTACTCAGGATTTTTCAGGCTACTGACTTAGGAGTACTAACCATTTGGAGACAACCCTAACGATGATTTATATAATTCGTTAATATTAGGAGATATCTACAAAAACATATTTTAGCTGTTGTGACATCTAGCAGCTGGAAGTAACAAAATTCCATTATTGTGCAACTACCGGATGTTTCTCAGAGCAGAAGTGGAGTACTGACTAGGTGGGGAAAATGGAAAGTGAACTGCAGGATAGGACTAAACCCCCTATTTTCCACACCCCAGGAACAGAGTAAAGCAGAAGAAAGCCCCCAAAATCTGTTCCTTCAGTGTAGGAGTGCGTTGATTAAAACAATCAATTCACAGGGCGCAAGTTAATCTTGTAATAAATGAGTTCCGCACAAACCCATGCATTTTCAGAAAAATTTGTAGTATATACTTACTTTGTGGTCGCAAGTTGGGTCCTGATCCATGGAGCTCTTCAGGCGCATCTTTCTCTTTGCCTGACTTTTCCTGATCCCCAGCTGCCGGCAGACTGGGAAACTCTTGCTGGAAATAACTATTTACTTGAATAGCTGGACCTACACAGTAAGATATTCAGAAAGTCACAACTGTAGTCATTTCAGAAAGTAATGAAAGCCTGATCATCCTTAAAAAGTGAACATTAAAGCCACGTCAATTTACTGGTAACATAATTCACATAAGCGAAGAAAAATCCTTGTAAAGTGTTCACATTTGGAATTTGCATATTCACAACCAAAGCTGTTGAATTTACTAGGCCAACTGTTGGGGCTGAGAAAAATTCAGAAGCACCAGAGAGCAATAATGGACAGTGGAACAAGACTTAACATGGCGAGTACCTGAAGCTCCTCAGCTCTGTTAACACTGTCCCCTCGCCCCCGACAAAGATTTCCCTCGTTTTATTACACAACTACAGTTAACGGAAGAATAGGCAGCTATGCTACTGCAAAAGCCCCTAAGATTAATTACAGTTCTAATAACAACTCTTCAGGACTTTAAAAGGCCACAGCTTTTACATTATGAAAAAAGCATCAAAACCTGTAGCATTCTTTGATTTCTAAAACCCTTGACATCGTAACTCTGGTTGGAATTTAAGACTTCTGTTGCACATGACATGGAAGCCAAAAATATAAAGTCTTCCTCTTTAGCAGGTTTTTTTACCATATACTTTGAATCAATTCCCCGGCCCGGCCTACACATAATGGATATGGACCTATTAGGTGAATAGTGTTTTAGTACCAAATCACTGATAGTCTTACTGAGGGAAGATTTGTATTCCAACAGCCTGAATAACGCTCTGTTCACCTATCATCTTTACTACTGGCTACTAAGAGACATTGCATTAGGCTACACAGATTATAGGGAAAACTCACAAAAAGGGATCTGAACATATGCCACCCAAAACCCCCCTGTACATTTTTTTAGCTGACAGCTAGAAAAGCTTCTGTTCTCTCCAATCCGTGAAAGAAACTGTCATAACAATAAAACACAGGGATCCTGATTAATTATTTTTTTTTAAGATTAAGAATGAAACACTGGGTAAATTCCTTATTCTTTATACTTTCTTTGTAACGGCATTAAAGCAAATACTACTATTTATCCTTGTGCCTATAAATTGCCTTGAAATCTTTCAATCTTCATTCAAACTTCACCTACTACAGATCACATTAACTTTTTTTTGTTAACAAACATTGGACTCTTGACATTCCCAAGCAGCTACATCCAACAACTTGCTTAAGGGGACTGAAAATCAGAGTCACACAAACCAGATGACCTGCCAGGCAAGGGAGCCTCTTCAGGGCTCCTGTGGCATGCAAAATTCATGAGTTTTATGAATCTTGAAGTATGTTTTCTGCTCAAGTATACACAGTAACAGCAACAATGTTTTAATTGCAAAGTAATAGCATCTTCAGTGATCAGCTTGACAGCGCTTAAGCTATCAACTTGAAATAGCCAAATTGTCAGCCAACAGTTCAGAAAGAAGCTAAATAATTAAAAATGTTATGATAGCAATTAACTCCAACTTTAACGAATGCATGAGCTCAAAAATACATGCTGCCGTTACATTTTACAAGTCTTTCTACATAGCCACCAACAGCATCAGAGAAGGATTTAGTCTTGCCTTACTCAACTGAAGTCTTACAAGATCACGAGGTGGCCGGCTGAATGACTGCTGGAACATGTACAAGGCATCTGGAAAAACTACAAGTTCCAGCAGCCAACTGCAGATGAGAAAAGCACGAGTACAACATGTGTATCCCGAGCTTCAAACTGAGGAGGACAGCAAGCAGCTCATTCCAGTTCACATTCTGTATTTCTTCTTGAAACAGCAAACCCACTACTGCATTAATTGAATAAAATGAGGGCGCCATCTGGGCTTGGCACACAAGCTGCCATGGTAACTACAAAATAATTAGCTAAATGCATTTTGAAGCCACTGAGCCAAATCACTATTTCCTGTGTCACAGACATGATCTTATCAGCTTATGCAGAAAGGCTGGAATGCAGATCACTTTGCATCAGTGTTAAGTCCTTTTTTTATTCTACAAAACTCCAGCAAAAGCTAAAAGGAGGAGAGTTCCTACGTTTGACAACGAAGGAAACACTGAACATTAGAGAGAATAAGAAGTGGAGAATCTAGAATTGTAACTTCTAATACTGCAGAAAAAGGCAAAATCATTAAGATATGTGATGTTAACAAAATCCATATAATGGCTGAGAAGTTACCTCCATGCAATTCAGATTTTAATATTTTAAGATCTCTATCCAGAAGAGAGCTCACTTTTAACTTGGAAGCCAAAACTCTTTATTTTATAGCCATAGAAAGCTTGCAAGTCTCAAATTTAGGGAATAAAACATGTAGGTTATTTTTCATAACAGAGACACAGGAATTTTAAGTAACCTCTCACTCTACAAGAAATTTAAAAAAGCCTGTTTAAGATTTCCCTCTGATCTTACATCTGTAATGAAAACACTCAAGCTAAGATTCACGCTAAAGGAAACAGTTCTCCATCCTTTCATACAACTATGTTAAAAAAACCCTCCAAACACACCTTTAATGCTTTTCACATTTTCACATTAAAAAAGCCCTACTTGAACACTATCACTTTGAAAACAAAATAACCAAGGAAGCTATAAAATTAAGGGGAAAGTATTGCTGTAGCAGACATTTAAAGAGAAGGAACACTACACACATTTTGCACAAAATTATCCAAAATTATTATTAGAATGACCCTTGTTCATGCTTCTCCTTCCCATGCCAAAATTGTACGCGTTGTAACTACTGACTGGGATTTTCCCTCCTCACCACAGCCATGTTCAAGATCTTCTGCTGGGAAGGACCTGGGAGGCCTGGTGGACAAGTTGACCACGAGCCAGCAATGTGCCTTTGTGGCCAAGAAGGCCAATGGTATCCTGGGGTGCATTAAAGAGTGTGGCCAGCAGGACAAGAGAGGTCCCCTGGCCAGGCTGCATCCAGAGTGCTGCGTCCAGTTCTGGGCTCCCCAGTTCAAGACAGACAAGGAACTACTGGAGAGAGTCCAGCGGACAGCTACAAACATGATCAAGGGAATGGAGCACCTCTCTTATTAAGAATGGCTGAGGGACCTGGGTCTGTTTAGCTTGGAGAAGAGAAGACTAAGACGGGATCTCATCAATGCTTATAAATATCTAAAGGGCAGATGTCAAGAGGACAGTGCCAGACTCTTTTCAGTGGCATGCAGCAACAGAACAAGGGGCAACGGGCCCAAACTGGAACACAGAAGTTCCATCTCAACACGAGGATAAACTCCTTTACTTTGAGGGTGACAGAGCGCTGGAACAGGCTGCCCAGGGAGGTTGTAGAGTCTCCTTCTCTGGAGATATTAAAAACCCACCTGGACGTGATGCTGTGCAACCTGCTGTAGGTGAACCTGCTTTAGCGGGGGGGTTGATTTCTAGAGGTCCCTTCCAACCCCTACCATTCTGTGATCTTATGCTGTCACCACCATTTCCCTGTCAATCCAAAAGAGGTAACTATACCAACCCTTTTAAAAGGCAGTCAGACCTGCTGCTGAATCAGGCTGGAGCTCACTTGAGCGACAGGGGACTGGCTCACCTTCCAGCCAAGAAAGTTACTTCCACAGCATTCATAGTCCCAACTGGCCCAGTCAAAACTCAAACGATTGCTGAGTCTGGGGGACTGTCACAGCATCATTCAAAGCCTGCTAGGCCAGTCAAGAACCCCTCTACCTTGAACACCACTTACCATCTTGTCCACCTGGTTTGGTGTTGGCCCACGATTTGGCAACAGGAGCTGCTTCTGGAGGAGCAGGAACAGCAGGTTTTGGCTGTGTCTGCGGCACGTCTGGCTGTCTGGAATTAGAGGAAAAGCACTTGTGAATGTAAGAGGCTGAGCACAGAATATGATCGTCGGGATAACTACTGCAAACAAGTCAATGAAATGAGGTATCTATGCAGCTTAAGAACCAGTAACTACTTTTCTGCAGAAAAATAATTTTCTTACACAAAAGGAGTTGTTATAGTAACAGTTAAAAATTGGAATAAATTAGATAATTCTTTCAAGACTGGACTTCCCAAAGTGGAGAGGAATGAATGAAAACGGCTGGGCAAAAAATGCTGTCAGGCACGAACAGAATTATCACTTTTGAAGTAGTGTATTGGACAACCAAAAAACAATCAATCTACAACCATGGAAGGGAATAATTTGGCATAATGTTCTCTCGCCTCAGGAGCTGAGAGGAAACCACTTAAAAACCACCATGAACTGAGAGAAATAAGGCAAATATAAGTCAAATTATGAAGTAAAAAGCACTGATAAGGAGAGCTAAAGACACACAAAAAAAATTATGGGTACTATGAATTGGAGCCCAGTAGTTTAAGTCTATTAAAAACAAAGTCTCAATTTTACCATCTTAAGACGCAGCTGTAAGCACTCATTTTGTGTAATATAAAACCCAGGCATATTCTAGATCTTTCTTGTCCATAGGTTCAGTGATGATGTTTACCTTCTTGCAAGAACAGCTATTTCTGAAATCTGCATCTTCAGTAAGACTCCAAAGCATTAGTGTCTACAAGTCAAGACCTCCAGCTCATTAGTAGTAACTTTTGACAAAACAGGAATTATGGGGCAAATTCAGTAGCCTAGAACCACTTTATTATATCAGTAGAGAGATAACTAGTGCAATATCATGCCAGTTAACTTAAAATAAACAATTGTAAATGCTCTAAATAGATCCTACAGTAATCCTAAATTTCTGAGGACTACCACAGAGAAGCCAGTTCCATCTGGGTTCTGCAGCGATCAACCTAAAGCACCACATGGGTGCCTCAGAACTGACATAGAAGTAAACATCACCAAAAAAAACCCCCCTCATTGTTGAGGAGAAACGCACTGGCTTCTCACAAGGATAATGGAATGCAATTTTCACATGTTCCCACAGATTACTGGAATTAAAAAGAAGTATCTCATCTTTTCTGTTTCCACTTAGCTGTATTTTCTTAGAGCTGCACATTTTCTAAGCTGACTTTGGGGAAGTTGCTGTGTACCCAAGGGTTCCTCCTCGAGTTTCAAGAGAATTTTAAGGTGATTACACTGATCTTACAAAAATGTGCTACAGTATTTCCTTTAAGCAGCCATCAAAACTTAAGCAAAGATAGCCGCCTTAGGTGGCTAAAGGAAACACTTGTCCTCTCGTATGGAATTTAAAAGCATGGTGCTTTCAAGTTAAGTGCAGGGGGCTTTGTTGGTGTTTTTTGTTTGTTTGTCTGTTTTTTTTGAATTTTTTTGAAACTATCTACCTAATAGCACGATTCTTCCTCACAAAAAATAATAGTGGTGCTATTTCGTCTCTGGTAGCTATCTTGAGGACAGTTAAGTCTAGCCACTTTCTTACCAGGCCCTGCCCACCCCTAGTTTTGGGAAAACTTGAGAGAAATGGCACAGCAAAACAACCCAGACCTCATTGGTCACTTACTTTTCTTCTTCGTGCTGTTCTTGTTTTGAAGCCCATCCTGTGCCGTCTTTAGGCACAATGTTCACATTAGGGTCGTTGCCTTTGTTCTCTGCTTTAAGACTGGGGAGGTTAGCTGGGGGAGGCATCCTCCTTGAAATAGCAACTTTTCCAAGACTCTGTAATCCATGGCGTGCGGCAACTGCATGCCAAAACAGAAAGTGAAAGTTAACAATGCTCTTTAGCAAGTAGTAGTCATGCAAAGCTACATAAACCAAAAAAAAGCGTTTTGCAAGAAACTCAGAAAAATTCAAGAGTATAAGAATTAGAAATTCAAAATTCTTCATAGTTTAATTTAAAAAACAAAAGGGGGGGACGATTAGAAATGCTTGGTTGGGGACAACTTGAGTACTTTTTGAATAGCAAGTCACTATGGTTAGCCTATTCCAAAGATTAAAATGATATACAGCCCCACCTTTATACACAATGCTCAGTGACACAAAGCTAGAGGAGCTGTTTAAAATATGATGTTGATGTCTTAATATCCTTTAACACATTGTCAAGCATCGTTCTCTTGCTTCTTTTGGAGTTGATGTACCTTGATGACTTGAGGAATATCTACATGGGTTCAGCCCATGTCTTTTTTGCTGCCAGTTTCAGTTGGCAGATGCTGCTCTGGCAAAAACATTCTTACAAATTGCATTTACTTCAGACCACAAGTATGAAAAAGTAGTATGAAGCTAATGCACTACATGGGACATTCAACCTACCAACTAATCAACTCAGGTGAACAAGTAAAAGATACTACCTTAGGCATGTTGTATCATTACAAAAACCTCAGTTTCAACCTTTAAAAATAATATTGTGCAAACTTTTAAAAAAGTTTGAATACAATTCCCCTCTTTCACCCCCCAATTTAGCCAAGTATGTCAAATCAAATTCAAAGCCTTCAGAGTGTCATTACCCCCTGGTTCTCAATCCAATCAACCATGAAAAAGCAGGCCCATGGTGGCCTTATTTGAAAGGTCAGAGTAAATTTCACCCAGTGTTTGCAAACCAGACAAAGCACCCCATCTGAAAGTGAGCACTGCCTTCTTGTTAATCAAACACCTCCAGTATCACAAACATTTTCTGAAATAGGGTAAAAAGCACAGCCAGGGAATGGCATGTCATATGCTGATAACAAATGGAGATTGCAGCTATAAAACAGTTTTTATTTACCTACATTCTACTTCCTACTAGACCACAAATGCTGTCTCCCTTCACTGATACTCTTGTTTACAGCTAACCAGAAACTGTAATCAACATTGCTTACCAGAATTCATCCACTTAACTGTTATATCAAGCAGTTAAAAAAAAAAAATCTTGCTTTGGATAACTGCTCATATACTTTGCACTCTTAATTAGTACTACACTAATGATGAAACAGAATGCAAAACTGAAGTCAGTTTACTCACCTGTGGTTTTCTGAGTTTCCAGTGACTTTCCCTTGTAAGTATTAAACAGACTGAGAGTTGCATACTTTGTTTTTCCATCCTTTGCTTTTGTACTCTGGCCTGACTTTTCCGACATTTCGATGGAAACTCATCGAGTCTGGTACCTCCTGCTCACCCCTCAAAATTTGCCTGAAAAGAAAAACAACAGAAAAGTAAAGCAGTTTGAAAATAAGCCAATACTTAAGACAGAGTTCACAGGACAAAAGTGGACAGCATATTTAACACCATTAGCACTGTTTCATTTAAGCACCCTGGAAATGCCATAGCATACATTAGCTCCAGAAACCTCTAGCCTCATGTAACACTTGTAATTTTAAAGTATTTCCATCTCTACAATTTGAATTTCACAAACTCAGGAGGGCCAGCGTTTAATTAATATCAAACTCCATAAAAGTGGTAAATATCATCCATGATTTCACTAAAAAAAGCCCAACATGCAAAGTTTCCACCAACAGCTAGCTCCCTACTGGGGAAGTTCAATGATTTCACCCACTCCCAGAGCCAAATGCTGAGATACCATTAACTGTGGTAAAGTATTTCTGGATTTCTTTTTTTTTTCCCCTCCAATTAAAAGAATCATGAACTCAGCAGCTAGAGAAATTAAAGACACCAAGTCGGAAGTTTTCTTTGTCAAAATTAGGAATGCAGTATGTTCAGACAGGGAGGGTGAGAATTCCTTAAGCTAAGAGTTACGCTATTCTTCTTGGAGCAGTAAACTACAGGGCTGTTACAGCAGGTCACCTCTCTCCTCCCCCCGCTGCCCCAGAATAGCAGGCCTTGAGAAAAAGGACCCAGTAATTATCACTGATATTTTACTAGAAGTTCTTAGAAGGAACTTGCCAGAGTTGCTACTGCTCATCATCAGACCTGAACACAAGTGAACCTTCACTTAAACAGAACATTATTATATAGTTGATTTATCTTAACAATACTCAAAACCCCTGCTATCCTTCTTACAATAACAATCTTTTAAATATATTGCCATGCGATTTCCAGAATAGTTATATATGCTCACTCTTGTGTTTCATTCTAAAAGCACACAGCAAGAAGCAAGACATCATGCTCAAACCCTCTGGCGACCAGCAAAGTCCCTGGTCAAACTCAGAGCCTCAGATGGAGGAACTTGTTTCACAAGCAAGGCACTTACATATTAAGTATATGCATGGACAAACAATCTAAAGAACAAAGCACTTATTTGGTCATGACAGACATGAAGCAATATCAGAAGATCAGGGAAGTTTCATTTATATAGGAATGATAACATTCCCACCCTTCTCTGCCTTCTACCTCAATTTACAAGCCATGATTGAGAAAATTAAAAAAGGAAGATGGCACATAACCTCATGATTGTCCAGCTTCAGCGACATTTGGGCCAGATACTACTCTATTACAATCCATGCAGACTGTTGCAAAGGGGACAGTTCTCAGCTTCGCACGGGGCCACATGCATGGCTAAGAAATACATCCGTCTCACAAGGGGAAAGCAACTCCCAGGTATTTTTTTCCCAGATTGGTCAGCGTTTGGCTATTTCAACAGCATGTGTTACACCAACATCCATTTCTCACAGTCATCCAAAAACATGAAACACAGGATGGAAGCAGGGTGAACCCAGTCCACTAAGCGACCAATAACCAGAACACAGACTTCAGATATGGCTGCTAGGCCATCCGTCATCTATCCCAAAACCTACATATTGAGCCTGCAAGGTTTCACTGGAAGCCACAGCTCACTACTCAAACATCATTACAGGCAGAGGGAAGAAAAAAAACCCCAGCCTGATACACGAATTCACACAAGCTTATCTTTGGAGCTATCAGTCAAGCAGATTTCAAGCAACCATTCACTGTTCAGGCTGCCACAATACTTATTTGCAATTCAACAACATGTCAAGCTTTGCCCATTATTATTATTCACGGCCACACAACCGCTTTCAGCTAGTCTGGAGACCTGAATCCAGGCAGACTAGTTTATCAAGCTGGAGTCTAAATCAGACATTAGGCTGTACATTAGCCTCTTCTTCTATGAGAAAACTCAGTTTATCATAATGTCTTCAGTTAAATGTCTGTGAAAGAACCTGGCAGATTGTTTCCCTTCAATTCTCCTGTTATTCTCTGCTCCCAGACTTGTATTTATGATAGAGAGTCCACCACCACAATCATCCTGGAGTATCAGAGGAGAAGGTATTGGGCAGATAATTATCAGGAGCACATGGGTGGCAAACAAGCTTTCAGGTGTGCATATAACCGTATCAAGTAATACACTGTAATTACTTGATACTTAGCTATGCTCGCACGCTCTTTCAAGTGAGAACAACTCACACACAGCTTTAATTTTCAGCCCAAGACTCATCCCAGCCACAGATTCTGTAAACAAGAAGTAGCTTCACAATGGTGAATAATCTAGAAGTTGGCAAATAAAAAAAAAAACCAACAAAAAAACCCCAAACCAAAACACCCCCCCAAAACAAAAAAAGAAAAAAGACAACGACTTGGGTCATTTCTCTCCCCCCCAATTTACAAAAGCAGTGAAGCCCTAACAGATATAGGCAAAGCAGAAAGCAGTTTGAGGATGGTTTAAGATAATGTTGAGGTTTTGTCGTACTTTCCAAAGCCTGTACCTCTGCTGGAGATCAAACGTGGAAAAGCTTAATCATAACTCTCTTCTTTACAGAGTAAGATAGAATTTGTTCTTGGACAAATCTTAATTTTAACAATTGTTCTTTCTAGAACATTTGATAGCTTAAAGAACAGGAGGTGGTGATCATGTTCCCCACTAATGCCTTTTTATCTCAAATTTACAAAAATTGGTCTGCTTGTTACAGCTGAGCTCCATACCTTTTATAGTATTATAATTCATACTGTTTGACAAGTTTTCCCAAAGTTACACGACAAAGAAAAAGAAGCAGAATATTTTAAATTGATTAAAATTGCACATTCCTGAGTAATCTGACTTGCAGAAATCAAGCACTGCAAACTGTTCTTTTACGTTCAGCCAATCAATATATTCATACTTAACCAAGTTTAGACCTGATACTGGTTGCCAAAGAAGATACACTTGCAAAATTAGACTTTAGACCAGGTACTCAAGCCAGGGATGACAAATCCTCCCTCTGAAGAGGCCATGTGTCCCTCTACAAACATACCTGCCAGGTCACACATTAAACAAGCACCCAGTGCCACCCAAGAACAGTTATAAAGAGACAATCGCATGGTTTTGAGCCATATGAAAGGTATCTGTCTCCAAGACCTTTGCCTTTTCACTCAAACTTTAGTTGTATATGCTACATGCCTATACCAGAGCACTGGAATCATTCCCTCTGTAGCACCACCTACAAGGTATTTTAACATAGGACACATTTAATTTGTGCATACAATAGGCTGGCGTGTACTAGACTCACCAAGTGATTCCCAGTTTGCCCTAGTATTTTTATCTTTTGTTATTATCCGTAAGGTAGCTGTTAGTCTGATCTCTATTAGTCAAATTCTTAAAAGCGAAGTGCTGCTGTCCACTATGTTTAGACTCTGATACAAGTAAGAACATGAGACAGTTGCATACCTCTGAACAGCAGCAACATATAAAAGATGTCAGAACTACTTGCCACAATTAAGTAATACCATGATAGTGAACAGAAGGACAGGCAACAGTACAAGCAATAATGGCAGCTGGTGGGGTTCACTGGACTATTAAGAATTTTAAGCAAGTCAGCGGTTCATTTTGAATGAACTACAGTTACTATTACGCATAATTACAGAAGGCACAATGCTCCCAAAATTCTGGATCAAAGGTTACCTTTCAGCCAATCTGTAATGTTATCTGATAAGTTAACCGACCTTCACCGTGGCCTTAAGATTTTCAGTTTAAAATTATTACTGTAATTTCCGTACCAGACTATTCTTTTCAGACTGCAACTGGTTGGCTTATTTAGATCCTGCAATGAACTCCAAAGCACGTGTACGGAAATTAGCACAGTAAGTAGCTGCCACAAATTCTAGATATCCTGGTCTCTGTTAAGGAGTAACCTTTACCCTCTTAGATACTTACAGCTGGTAGAAGAGCAAACAAAATGCAGTATATTCCACAGTATCACAGTATACTGTCGTCTTCCAGACCACAGAATCATATTTTTAAAATAATAATAAACCCCCAGCAAACAGAAACCCCATACATACCACACAGACCTTTTCCACTAAGTTCCTAGCTCTTCTGATCATTTCAGAATTCCCAAAAATTACTTGTTTAGAATTTAATGATACTAGTTCATACATTTGTAACCTTTGCATAGTGATCCATTAGGACCAACTGCAGACTGGAAAAGATCTTACCTCCACTTTGGCAAAAAGTTCTTATGTGATTAAATAAGGAAGAAAGTATTACGTATTTTGAGGTCACTTTTGAGGACTGGAGTAGTAAGAAGTTCAAAACATCTAACAACTTAACTCAGCAATTCTTGGCTGGTTTCCTTCCTTCTCTCTGACCATGTTCATTTCAGTATTTTGTAGCTTCATTATACATATGAAAAACCATTTTTACATACATGCAGGAACAGAACAGCATTCTGTGTAAGCTACGATATTTTGTTTTCTTGGTGAAGAAGTACAAGACAGGCATGAAAAGGGGAAGAGAGTTGTGTAAATGTTCAGATAGAAAATTAGCTTCTTTATCCACAGTTTTTGGCAGAGGCAAATCAACTCTTGCTATTCCCAAGTGAAATAACTGTATTTCCTATGGTACTGTCTTCCAATTAATATGTTTCTGTATATGTTTGAGGCACATTATACTCCATTCCTCACCTTTGGGAGACAGATTACTATTCCCTGTATTTTTCAGGCATCCCATCCTAGCTGATGTAAGCACAGACAACTGCATGACAAACTCTAGATCTGTATTTTATACACTGCATTTTTAAGCCTCTAGACAAAAGAAATTATTTGTTTTAACATAAGTCTAACATGTTAAGAGACGACTTCAGCAATATTACAGTTATCTTTTATGCAGTCTTGTTGTCTTAAATTCCACACCCCACCCTTATTTCAGCCTAAAAGCACACAATCAGTTAGGACAGGTAACTCGTACAATTAGCTTCCCAGGATTTTGAAGTCTTAAAAACGTTAAGTAAATACTAGAATAATCCCCACATTTCCTATTCAACACAGCTAAGATATATAGCCCCTGCCACCTCCACTCCAAGGGCTATATTTTGGCTAAATTTGGAGAAGGATGAGCTGGAATGACTTAAGGCAAAGCACACCATTCAAGACTTCAACCTGCTGAAGATTTCCTAGAACCTTCAACTCCTCGTGCCTCAAATGCCCATCTGTGAAGTGTGAATCATCATAAAACACACTACATGAAAGTTTACTCATAACTGGGACACATTAGCACTTCTCTCAAAACAGAGAGCAAGAAACAAATCCAGTAAGACTTTTCATATGCTATTTTAAGCACACTAAAAGTAAAGGGGCAAAAAACATCATATACAAAATTTGTCATTTGTATCCAGCCATAACTCCACTTTTCTTAGAATAGCTTTGTTTCTGGCACACTGAAGAATGTGGTCCTGGTAAATTCTGGAACTAAGTAATACAACTGAAAAAAAAAAAAGCTTTTTTGCCACATGCTCGATTGATGTTGGAGGCAGATGTTCCCAAATTCAGTGTTATTAATTTCAAGATACCATTGTGCACAAAAGCCCAGATAAATAACATGGCATTAAAAATTTCATCTGGAAAGGAAAGGTTTCATTTCAACTGTTAAGTCTGGCATATTAGATTCTAGAACCTCGTTGAAGAAGTTGCCTCTTAACTGTAAAACCTAAGCATAATCTGCAGGTAGGTACTAAATTCTGAAAAACAACTGTGTGATCTTCAGAAAAGAGACTAATTTAGATCATTTACAGAAATATAAAGCCAATTTAAAGCAGAGAAACATAGGATACCGGATTCAATGTACTTGGAACCCAAAAAAGCCTTCTTCGTGCTTTATTTGTAACCCATTATAAAAAAAACCTATTATTTTAAATGAACACTCAAAAATATTGTGCCATTATTGAATACGTGGTTTTGCGCAGAGAAGGTTGCACACAAATAACAAATGGAATTACAATTAAATGTACTGACTTCACTTCTCTGACATCACCGTTTATAAACAATAAACACTAAGTAACAATCTCTTATTGATAACCTTATATTTACAACTTTCTTGTGCCCGAAGCATCATTCCAGGACTGAGATTTTTAGGCCTAATTTTTAATTAAAAACCCCAAGGTTTTGGCCATTTATCCTGCTATTAAGATTCTTAATAGCTTCAGCACTAGTCAGTTTAATATGACATGAAAACAAACTTCAAAAACCTCTAGTAATGCTTAAGCAGCAAAAGTCTCTGTCAAAGCAAAATATCTAATAAAAAGCCTCTAAGGTCAGGATTTCCCTTGTACCCTGAGCAATTTGCAGCAGAGTTCATTGTCAAGTAGGTTGTTGCTAAGCAGGTTGAAAATTGCAGTAAAGACTTACAGGACTTTTGAGCTTCTATTTCATATATCTCAGACAGCTCTATGACCTACAAGAATAGAAGCTGTCCAGATCTTCAGAGTTCTGGGTAGATCTCACAACAACTCATTCTTGAACAACATCTATACTAAGTTTTATTTTGTTCGAAAATCAGGCTAACACACATTTCCATCTCCATTTTTCTTCCCCATCTCTAGATTTTGGGCTCAGCGGTTTTCAACCGACCTTGAAAGAGGGTACACAATGGAAAGATTGCATTGATTCTACAAATTCTGTGAAGGTAGGTAGCAGAGTAGGAAAAGAAAACTCTTAATCACCATCTCTTCCGCACCCATCACCTCAGAAGAAAAACTGTAGCACAGGCTGATCCCTGAGGCACTAGACAACCTACACAGGAGTATTGTTAATGGCCACCAAACAGAAAATGAAAATGAGTTTTGCTTCTTAGAACCAAAGCACTCTGTCATGAGACACAGCTATAGCAAAGCAGGCTTTGCTAGTTCTATTATTCTTCAAATTACTCCCCTTTAAAGTCTAAGAAAGTCTTTCCAAAACACTACCAAAACTAGATAGGTCAGGTGGAAAACAGATCATGACAGAAGAAAGCCATTTTAGGACATTATCCCACAGATGCATCTCACAAAAATGCAGTCTGTGGGTGCCAGAAATAAGCATCCACAAATACGTCTGCATCAGTTCTAAGAGACATCTAACAACAGTCTAAATAGAGCTACTAAGCTAAGCAATGAAAAACAACCAAAATTAGCCACCCACAAAAAGTCTACACAGAAACTAACTTTACCACAAAGCATATGTTAGTTTAAACTAGCGATCTATAAAGCAAGCAAATCTTTTGCTGCCTTAGAAAGACTGGAAGGCAGCTCGTTGAACTGCCTTCTGAGAGACATACTAGTCACCTAGAATATGGCCTTTCAACAGGACGACCAGCAACAAACCACAACATCTTGGGGAACTTTTATTAGGAGTCCCTCAAGTCTAACATGGCACTAATAGCAGTGACTAACACTTAAAATAAACTTCTAGGACATCCTGCAGCAGAAAAATATTAGCACGGACTAAAATAATCTGTCAGTTCTATTAATTTTTTTCCAGGGCATTCTTGAGAACAAAAGGAAAAATAAGTTAAGAGCAGCTGGCTGGAGTAAAAAAAAAAAAACAAACCACAGATAAAAAGACAGCAACCAAGCAAACCTTAAATTTGTCTCTATCCACAGATTTGAATACATATTTAACTATATGTGCATGAACATTTCATTTAACATGCACAAAAATCATATTCCTGTGGAACAGCCCTGCCAAAAGATCCATAGGATCAATCATGACCAGCATGTCTTTTTAAATGTGCCCATGTAACAAGGCATCAAAAAGCCACAGACAGGATAAACTCCCACTGGCAATAAAACTGTCAAAAGTGCCCTAAATATTTTCATGTGTCACACAGCTTCTTTCTTTTAGCTAAGACAATTTCTGATACCTGTACTGTTTATGAAATCTTCTTCTGAAGTGACCTCAGGTATCAGAGAGGTTATGATGCCCCCCTCACACGCAGAATTATGCCAGTACAGCTAGTTAAGAACTCTAGGAAAAGAAAGGACAGTTTTCATTTCATTTACTTTGAGGATAAATTTTTTTTCCTGTTTATGTTTAGAGTACAAAATAAAGCTGTTCAACATTTTGACAAATATTATCTACAGCAATACTGTTACCCAGGGATCCAGTACTTTCAATGTTTATGTATGCGACTTTCTTCCATGTTCTCCACCAGTGACTCAATTTTGGTCTCCCACTTTCTACTGGATAATAGCAGCTGTTCATCAACACAGCTCTTGTACTTACTTTTGCCTTTTACAAGGAAGGAAGGAAGGAAGGAGGGAGATTATGTAAAGAGGCACTCAAACATATACAGTTATTCTTATAAAAAAAAAGGCTGAAATTAGTAAGCACCTCCCTAAAATTTTTATTCAGTTCTCAACTATTGTACATGTAGAACGTGTAATACCTCTGCCTACTTTAGCTTTATAATTACACTTAAGTACTCTTCTGGCTGTAGATTCTTTCACATTTGAGATATAAACCCAGTTTTATCACTGGAGGAGAGTCACAGAATGGTCAGGGTTGGAAGGGACCTCTGGAGATCATCTAGTCCAACCCCCCTGCCACAGCAGGGTCACCTACAGCAGGTAAAATCTACAATGTACAATGTGCCATCAATGAAACATTTAAATAAATAGCATAAATAAATAGTACAAGTATTACCAAAGAGTTTTCACAAAAAAGTCTCTACTATTGCCTCCAACTTCCTAGTTTGGAACATCATTAGACTTATCGCTGCACCTTCATGTTCCACCACTCACGCAAAGTCACGCATACTCTCCCCGTGGACACCTAAAGTACAGCTGAGTAAATTCAAGAGTAACTATACAGCTTACACCAAATTAAACACACAAGCACCCCAAAAACATTCTGCTTAGAGTATTCACATCACAATTCTGAACTGAAAATGCAACATCTGTTATCTCCACCAGCAGGACCTTTAGGCCCATAAGACTCCCACAGAAATCCTCTCCCATACTTACTTTAGCATTCAAGTACCTTCAAAGAAGTGAAACACACAATGTCCAGACTCAGCCTTAAGTCTCTAATCTTCTATGTAGCCAAAAAAAAATTGATGACTGGCTTAAAAGATCTAGACAGAAGTGATTTTAATTTGGCTTCTCAGTTTAGAAAATTTACTTTGGTCATTTTTTCAAACTTCTTTGCAACAGAGGAGGGCCACGAAAATAATCAGAGGAGTGGAGCACCTCTCCTGTGAAGACAGGCTGAGAGAGTTGGGGTTCAGAATGGGGAAGAGAAGACAAGACTCCAGGAAGACCCTATAGCAACTCTCCAGTATCTGAAGGGCACCTACAAGAAAGCTGAAGAGGGACTTTTTACAAGGGTGTGTAGTGATAGGACAATGGGGAATGGCTTCAAACTGGAAGAGGGCAGATTTAGAATAGACATTAGGAAAAAAAGTTTTCACTATGAGGGTGGTGAGGCACTGGCACAGGTTGCCCAGAGAAGCTGTGGAGGCCCCATCCCTGGAAGTGTTCAAGACCAGGCTGAATGGAGCTTTGAGCAACCTGGTCTAGTGGAAGGTGTCCCTGCCCACAGCAGGGGGGTTGGAACTAGATGACCTTTAAGGTCCCTTCCAATCTAAACCATTCGATGAAGGATAGTTCTTTAGGCATGGAATTCTGATGGAATTTGCACACAACCAAATAATAAAGAGAATGGACTACTGATGATTGAAGTAAACATGGACTCATACTTAAAGAAATAATTCTCTGTATGACTGCTGGTAAACTCAAATAATAATGACTGACAGGCTAGTGGAATGAGCTTACAATTCTTTTCAGAGCAATTCCCAGTTTAGGTTGAGACACAACACAACAGCAATGCAAAACAAATCTTGTTTCTCAGTGATACATGAATAAAAAACTTCCAGAGCCTGAAAAGACTACAATCGATATGAGAACACCACGGTGGTTAGACTGAAATGTCACCAGTGGGGTATAGTGATCACGTAAAATATACTACAGCCTTCACTGGTATTACAAGCATCTAGCTCATTTAGTCATAATTTCTACATAAACCAGACTAGAGGAAAGAAACTGAATACTACCACCACAGCTCATGTAAAAGTGACAAAGATCAATAACTACTAATGACTGCACTGTATTAGAAGGATTCCTTTAAGTACCAGCCCATTTTGAAGTTAAAGTACATTTAAACTGCTGCTTCGCCAGAAAGGATTTTTCAAAATATTCCAGTAGAGACTGACAGTGCATGCCACACGTAAGTCAGAACTAGCACACCATAAAGCTAATGCACTAACACAACACAGCTATTCTTGCTGTGTTCTGATAATCCTCAAACATAAATTAGAATAATTTAGATGTTTTGCAAGATTATCGAATACATTTCAACTAAAAATGTATTCATCTCTGAAAATGTAAGATCCAAAACTTCTTTGCAGCTCACTTTTAAGGCAGGCTATTTTATTCCTTCGTAGCCTGACAATTTCTTAGCAAGTCTTCATTTCTTTGTCACTAAGCATTAGAGCTAATTTTTTGCAAGACAAATTTTTAATTTTCTAGTTTCATGCAGTTGGTTAAGAAACTTTTGAAAACTCTAAATTTTTAATTGTGGCCGGAGTTTTGAAGTGCTGGAAGGAAGCCAGGACCAGAAAAAAAAAGAACGAACAGTTTCTATACAATTAAAGAGAGCATCATAATGAGATGCGTTCTCATTATTTCTGGGAACAGAACAATGTAAGTGCTTTCACCCAATTAGCTTTTCAACTTGCAGATGCCAAATGAGATTTTTATTTTCAAGATTTGCAAAAGCGTTTATTAAAGAAATTTCTATTATTTAGAAGAATGAGAAAACTTCAAAGCTCTCAAAACTGAATCACTGCCTATTCAAGAAAAAGATAAGGGATTAAATTAAGGCAAATTCTTGCAGAAACAAGCCACATACCTGCTATCAAAGTACAGTATTCAAATAGCAGGTTGGTAGGCAGCACTTTTCTCTGAATACAGAAAACTAATGCGACCTGTCTTACTTACCGGAATTCTTCTTTAACAGAAAAAGTTACAACTATTCACTAGACTTCTTACAAACTAATTTAGGTCTGTTTATACGGACCACAGCCGCTCTCTGTAATGGCATCTGTTAATGTTTAAGATCACAAACAGTCCCTTAAAAAAATTACAAACACACTTAGCCTGCTGTCACAAGTACCACTTTATTTCTTGCTCAACTGCATCATGCCATCCGGCAGAAGCCCGGAAAGGCAAAAATACTGGCATACCCATTGTCCCCACACACAAAGAAAACAACATGGGGAGTCTCCTTCTTAGTGGCATCCTGAGTAGCCGTTCCTCTGTCAGGCTGAAAACGGGGGAGCAAAAGGGAAGTCCACAGTGGGGCTGCAAAAGAAGCTACACACCAGATGACATACAGATGTTCCCATGTCTGTTCAAATAAGAGTGCTGAAAATATTCAAATGGTCAGCACTTCTCTGCACTTGCTACATTTAGATTTAATTGCACAAAAAGAATTATCAGAGCTGGTGATGATGGTGAGTTTGAGGATCCATTCACAAGAATAAAGGAAGCAGAATTGCTTGCACTCTACAGCAAAAAAGGTATGAGCAAGAAGTCTCCACATGTTACTGGATCTTCTCTTATTTCTAAAGATACAGAGTAACAGTGAACTGTGGTTCCCTTCTGGCTGCAGCTCAGCAGATCTGACTCCAGGGGCGGGCTGAACAGTGCCCAGGATCTGCTCCTCTGCAGGCAGCTGTCTGAGATAAGTCAGCAGAAACAACAGCTGAGCTGAACAAGAGTTCACTCCTTAAGTCAGTCACAGTGTTTGGTGCAGAAGACTTCTTTTTAGGAAGCTGATGAAAGATAATCAATAGGTACAAGAAAATAGACCAGATTCCCAACAGATGAGCAGCTGAAGTTGCAGCCATTGAAAGCTACCCATCTCTCCACTGTTTCATTTTTCCCTTTCCTTTTAATACTCTTGCTGCAAAAGCCCTTCCACTTCATTACAAACTCTGAAACAATGTCATTTAAACTGATGGCATATTTCCAACCCTCCCCACCCACCCCATGTTGAACTGGACAGTGGAAGAGGGCAGGACAGATTAAGATACAATATAAAGCCATTCCTTGCTGTAACGCAAAGAATCTTTTTCAAGACTTCCATTTCCTGCTCCTTTACCGCAGTTTCCAAGCCCCGCTGTAATAATTAACATTTCTTGACAGAGGAAGTGATGCTTAGTTTCTGTGTTCTTCCCAAGGAACCACAACTCACTTTGAGCAGTGGATTTCTGTCCACGTCAAACCTTTCTGCACCTTTAAAGTATCCCTGACCTCAGCTGCAAATAAGTAAAGGTTTTTTATGCAAAACTTGGTTTTCCAAAGCTCCTATTCATAGATCTGTCCTTAAGTAATATAAATAGTTACAGCTAAGGTTTTTGACTCCAGAAATCACTTAGATATTGCTTTGAAATAATGTTCAGGCAAGCTCTTCTATTCATGAGCTTTTTCAGTATATTTTGGAAGCCCACAAGAACCACTCTAGGGCCATCCTTAAGGACTTTCATTTCTCATTAGAACAGATGTGCCAAAATGAATTCCCTCTTCTCTAGCTATTTTTCCCAACCTTTTTCCATTCAACTTCTCAAGGTACTTTTGTCATTGAAGGGTCCCACCCAACAATGGAAGCAGTCACCAACAGTAGTAATCTATAGAATAAACAATTTTATAGAGAGTTCTGTACAACCTTAGGATGACAAAAAAACCTGTTCAAAACCAGTTACTCTAATCAGTTATGGAATGACTTAAGCTACTTGTCACCACCTTCAAAACTTCCCACCTTGCTCAATACCCAAATTCTGTGTTGCCTTTAACTCCTACCATATTCCTAACTTGATTCACGTCCATCAAAAATAATCACAGTTTCTCCTCTGTATTAAGAGATGTTACAGCATATTTGCTTTCAAGGCTATCAAAGATACTACCACCATGACAGCAAGAGCCAGGGTTGCCAAACGTACCAGCTTACAATACACCACTGACAGCATCAACAGAAAAACTTCACTCCTGTGCATACAAAGGTGATAGAATTTGCTCCTTCGTCTGGTCCAGCTTGGAAAGAGCTCATGACTGCCTGCAAACAGTCTCTTCTACCTGCTGCCTGTTATCCTCTGGATCTCTGGTTACATGTTTTTTTCCCTGTGACTCACTGGTTTCCTGGAGCAAAGACTATCTCCTTCACTGAAAGAATGCTCAGCATGTAAGAGACACAGCTGCGAAAACCACACTGACAACAGTTCTGGACAACACCGGTAATTACAATAAGGGTCAACTTCAGCCCTCTGCTTTAGACGGGATTCATTCATGTTTTGTTAAAATAAATAAATAAAAAAAGAGATGAGCAGCTAAATTAGAAAAGCCTTATCAGCACACCCAGCTTTATGCATGTGCCTTTCAGATTTACAGACCCCATTTTCCATGGAAGTAAACTTGCAACTGCAAAATGGCTACAGATGAAGTTTAGCATCTTCAGTTGCTCTTGGTTCTCTCTATTTTGTTTAGGAAAAAAAATATCCCATGTATCCCTTGATACTCTGCTTTCAAGATATAGTAAGTAAATAATTAAGAAGGCTCAATATATTATCAAAATACTTACCAAGATTTTTCTTTATCCAAAGCTAAGTGCATACTACAAAGCTCTGTCCATGCTGATAGCTTGATTTTTGGCATGAAAAAACATCTCCTAACCAAGGTTACTCCACCAAAATAACCAAGTAGCTATATCACAAGCCAAAGGCAAGTTTTTCATACTAGAATGCATCCTTCCTACAGACTATTTACAGGCATTGGCAAAAGAAAATGTTATCCTTCCTCCCCACTAGAACACTTCTGCTGTGTACCTATATATACACCTAGATACACTTGTACGGGAAGCCCAGATGGTCCTAAATACATAAAACAAGCCCTGTAAATACAATAATTTATTTTTTTGCAAAACGAAAACATCAATGCATTGATCTTAAGACACTGAGGTTCTCCAGTGGAATATATGGTTACTTTGAAATAGAAGAAATATTTAAGTCCTAAAGTATATCAAGTCTTAAACTGGGAGAAAATCATTGGCTTCTCTCATCTAAGGATGTTCCTGCACTTCCACTTTAGTTGAAGATTCAAATTAGTTAAATAATGTTTCTTTTGACAAGACTAAATTAAACTATTACTCCTGCAAATACAATTTAAGTCTACAGTTATAATTTTAAAGTTAAAATTTATAAACACTAAAATCTAGGCTTATTAAGGTCACATGCTTACAAAATATTAATTTTAAAACAAGCTGTACCTGTTTACATGATTTAATGAGGACAGTCTGAAAAGATTTGCTTTTTTAAGCAGAGAAAGTTTGATTTGCTAGCTTAAGCAAGCAATGCAGCAAAAAACGGGCAACCTAGCCATTGCTGGTTTTATTATGAAAAACCTTTTGGTACCTCTGAGAATCATGAACTACATCTTATACTGCAACTAACTAAAAATTGAGTAAAGCTGCCATTTCACTTAGGAGTCAGTTGTACATTGATTTAAAGAGGTATTTAATAGACCCCTCTCTCTCAATCACTAGGCACTGGGTGCTGCCACAGTTCTTCAGGCCCTACTGCATTTGATGAACCTGAATACAAAACACAGTAATTCCTGTCTCTGGTGTTGTAAGCCCCTAAAAGTGTAAATGCATTATTTTCAAATACATATCAGTTAAGATTTATCACCATCATGCTTCAGATTGAGGATAGATAACGTTGATTCTGCACTATGATTTTACTGTTAACCAAGACAGTGTCAAATACATAAAAACATGAACAATGTGAATGATACACAGCTTCTCCCTTTAATACGTGTTTGCAATCTGTAACAGACTAGTTCGTTAGCATTTAGTTAGAATGTTATGTAATGGTTGAGGTATTCGTAATAAAAACAATCTATTTCTGTTAGCCTGTTCTTCACAGACATAAAAGCTGTCTTCATCTGATTTTTATTAGGACTTCATCTTTCTCTGCTCTTTATGCATTTTTTTTAAAGACTCCCTTCCATTCCGTTTTCATTTCACCAACATGCACACAGCATTATTTCCTCCCACCTTCTCACACAAACCTCAGCTTTTATTTTTACACCTGCTTTCACCCATGAGAAGTTCCTATGAGGTTTTGTCAAACCCAGACCCGAAAAAAAAAATAAGGGCATGAAGCTGAGCGAAGAAAAAATTTCCTACAGAAGATGAACAACTGGTTCTACCAGTAAAACACCACTGGCAGTCCCGTCATTACAAGCCCAACATCCATCCCCAACTAGTGGAAAGGTGGTGCATTTTCAGGGCGGAGCTTTTTTTCCCCCTCAAACCCTTCATTACTGTATACGGCCTCTGAAGATGGCCCACTCTTCCTTCAACAGAAGGACCAGGAATATCCTTTCTTCACTCACATCTCCAATATGCTACACAAGGGTTTATTCCTCTGCAAGAACACATTACGAAAGGGTTTACTCATTCTGCAAAAGCTACCTTTTTCTTTCTATCTCCACATCTAAGCCTCTTATCCACACCACCCTTATACGGTATTTAGACTACATTTTCTACCCTCTCTCCACTTTCACATCACTCCCATTAGTTAGCCTAGAAAATATTCTGGAATAAAGGGCTTGCACTTTCAGTAACCTAGGACACTTGGCCAATGACAACACCATCCATACAACATACAAGGACTCCAGCAAACAAGTTACAGCTGTAGATTGATGTAACTGTTTTTACACATTGCTCTACAAAAAGCTAGGTTTCCTGTTATAAAGTCTAAATGAGAGTAAAGAAATTATAAATTGCTACTAAAATGCAAAGAAACAGACTATTTCTATCAGCAAAACTCACAGAAATTACTGTGTGTTGATTTACACATATTTTACAAGCTATTACTTACCAAAGCAATATACTTTGTGCAGGAGACGCATATACACTAAGGCAGAGTTCTAGGTGACAGAGATACTCACAGGCCATAAGCCTAGTCACCACATACAAGCACTGGCCTACGCCAGTTCTCACCTCAGTTTAATCAGTCACCTTTTAAGCACACACCTCCACCAAAGCGGTCATACTCCTCACTCACTGAGCACAATATTCTGAGGGACAAATTGCCTTTTCATTGAATATTCACCAAGTTCAAAAAACTCCCAAAACTTTGAGATTCCTTAGTCCCAAGGAGACTGTAGCAGAGTTGCACTAAAACACCCCGAAATTAACTTTGAAGATAAATTCTCTAGGCTATGTAATTCAAAGAAAATTGACAGCCATTCAGCTCCTGGGAGTCAGTATTAAATGGTAATCCTTTTGTTTCTCACTGATGGACAAATGAGATCACGTCCTGTTTCCTCCCCCCTTCAAAAGCAGTTTCTTGTCTGAGCAGAGCTCTTAAGACTAGACAATGGGTAGGCCTGATGCCTCACTGCAGGAGAAAGAAAGCTATTAAAAATCAGGGTCCTGGTCCTTCTGCTGGAAATAATGCTAATTTCTACTAATGCACCTATCTGATCCCAGTAATCAAAGACCAACAAGGAAAAATGGTCCTTCCTCAATGAGACAGAGTTCAAGACCTTTCACAAAGAAACAAGCTTACAAAATACGTGTGAGACACAAAAAGGAAAGAAATAGAAAAATGAAAGTGTTTAATTCAACACCCAGCACCACGCTCTCATGCACATCCCCCTTCCCCATAAAGAGGGCCTGAACTTGAAACTACCTGGGCCATCTTTAGCCCCAAAATTTTCAATCCCTGCATCCCTAGGTGATGGCTCCCATCCTGCCCACTGCATTATGCCCACTGCAGACTGGCTGCCTGAATTTTAGCCGTGTCATCTAACCATGCTCACACAATCCTTTAAGTGCTATCAATAAGAACACCCCTGACTCTACTCACCCCACCCCTACAAATCTTGCCGCTAAGAGCGGAAACAATACCTTCCTGAACGGTGCTTCACTCAGTCCTACATCAAATAACCCGGGAACAGCATTTTACTGTACATCTCCAGAACTGTGGATTAATATTTCAGAGTTAGAAAACCAAAGCGCCGTGCCCTGCATGTGCCTCCAGCATCCCGTAAGAAAAGGCTCCCCTCCCCCCGCATTTTTAGAGGAAGAATCACAGCCACAAAGTGAGCGCGACCGCACGAAGGGGACGGCACGTTTCTCAAGTGATCTCCCGAGAGAGAGAGAGAAGAGACCTGGAGCCGTTAAAAAAGAAGGGGGGGGGGGAGGGGGGAAGGGGGCAGGAAGAAGGGCGAGAGAAAAGAGAGAAAAAAGCAGCACATCCGCAAGAGCAGCCCTCAGCCGCCCCCACCACGGCAGCACCCTCCCGCCGCCCCCGGGCGAGGCCCGGCGCTGTGCCCGGCGCGGGGCGCGGCCGGCCCCAGGCGGCGATGCGGTGCGGCCCAGCGGCGCGGGGCAGCCCGGCCTGCCCGCCCGCCCGCCAAAGGCCCAGCGCCGCGTCGCCTCCCTCCGCCCGGCCGCAGCGGGCAGCGGGGTGCCGGCCCCCGGGGGCACCCCCTTCCCCGCCGGCCTTGGGCCCGCCACCGCCAGGCCGAGCGGAAGCCGCCCCCGCCCGGGGCCATGCGGCGCAGGCCGCTCACCCGCTCCTCCCAGCGCCGGTTCGCGCCGCAGGCCCGCGGGAGCGCTGCGGAAGGCGAAGGCGGCGCCGCCGCTTACCTGGCGCGCAGCGCGGCGAGCCGCCGCTCCGGCCTCCCCGGGGACTCCCGGACTCGGCGAGGCCGCTGCCACTCCCGGCGCCGCGACGCCGCGCCTCAGCCGCTTCCACACAGGGGCCAAGATGGCGGGCGGCCAAGCCGGCGCCAACGACGTCTGACCTCACCGCGCCGCGCCGCGCGCGCGCGCGCCCGCCGGCTCCGCCCCCCGCGCCGCCGCTCACGTGGCCACGCCGTGCCGCAGTCGGGCGGGCGGGCGCGCGGCGCCCGGCGCGCCCCCTGGCGGCGCGGGGCGGGGGGGCGGGGGGTGCGCGCCGGGCGGGGCTGCCCATTCCCCGTCCCCATCACCGCCACTGTCCCCACGCGTGGGGACCGGCGGCGCCCTGCAGGCGCGGAGGGGGGGGGCGGCGAGGGACACGGTCTGCCGGAGGGAAGCGGCTGCGGCCCGAGAGCAAGTGCGCAGCGCCCGTCCGCTGGGTTTGCAAGCAGAAGCCCCAGGTGAAGGTGCCGGCGGGTGCGTGGGGAGACCCTGCCTTCTGCCCGTGGGCTTCAGGGTCCCCTGCAAGCCTGGGGCTGCTCGGGCAACGGCGGGGGCGCTCGCCCGCCTGGGTTTGTGGCTGCGTGTATTATTTCTCAGGATGGGGCTCTCCTGCCACAACTCAGGGTACGGGTGCACTTGACATCCCCCCGCCCACCCCCCCACTGATAATAAACCATTAATAAAACCGTCAGAGAAGAACAATTCCGTGAGGTTTATTTGTGGTTCCCTAACTCGCGTCCCAAAAGTTACCAGACAAATGCAAAGATCTCTACAGGTAGCGTTTCAGAAAATCTTGAAGGTGGTGTGGGTCTTGCTGAAATTTTATGGAGCAAGCTCTGGGCGAGCCGGGGCGGGGGGAGGAAAAGCTAGCCCCATGCCCACCAGCCTGTCCCAAAATGGCTCTTCCCAAAAGCCCTCTGAAGATCCAGCCTGGCGCTGGTGTGACGTGGGCACAGATTGAGGCACGGTTGGGGTAAACACTCCCTTCGGCCCTTGGTGAGTGTGAAACGTGGGCAGGAGGAGGCTGGACACCAGACAGCACCGGGCTGCGGGCTCCTGCTGACGCTGGGCCAGCTCCAGGCCCACTGACAGCACCCGGCACCGTCCCCAGCTCGCCTGGGACCAGGTCGCACCAGGTTTCTTCTACAGCTGGGGACCTGCCCGGAGACTCCAGCCTGGCTGAGGGGATTTAGAAAGGAGGAAACCCGCTGTGAGAGCCACCGGCAGGGCCAGGAGGCACATCCAGCACCAGCTGGAGGAGCTGCCAGAGGAGTCATCCACCACCCGAGTTCTCAAGGGCTTCAGTGTCCGCTGCCACTGAGTTAGGATGGCGTCTCTGGCCCCACTCCACTTCCCCCGTCCCACCAGCCGGTACTGGTAGGGCGTGCAGGGGCCGAAGAAGATGGCCAGGGCCAGCCGGGGGTCCGTCAGGAGCAGCCTCAACACATTGGGCTTTACACCAGCACATGAAGCAATTTCATCGGTGTAGCTGATAAAACTCATCTTCAAGTTCTCCCTCTCAGATGGATTCCTTCAATGGGACATGGAAAAAGACAAAATCAAATAGCATCATCCCACCTTGGTTCCCAGCTCCACGGAAAACAAAAATTCTGGGCTCAGACATCAGCTGATCCCCAGTCTCTGCGGCCGAGCTCCCACAGCCCCAAGTAAACCTAAAGGTGCCAAAAGAGCCTCTGTGGGGTTGGTCCCCAGCAGTTACCCGGGGCAGGGAATAGGCAGAAGCTTGTTTTGTCTCTGCAACCTAGTTGTGGCCTCAAAAACAATTCTAGCATAATACTGCCATCGTTGTAATGCCACAAATACCCACGCTATGTCCTTCCCCGAGGTTCACAGGCATGGATTTGGCTGATTTTGAGAGGGAGAGGAGTAGACATTCACAGATAAGACTGCCAAGGGGACTGGGAAAAAATGGGAGATGCAGAAAGCTTCCCATGCTGGGAGGAACCTCCAGGATTTTTCTGCTTGAGGCCTTATTTCCCTCGCATGAGGGAGGTCATGAGCTGAATCTGCTCCTGTAAATTTGGGACAGCTTCGAGTTTAGCTCCATTTCACTTCAGACCCCTGTATTTCTGTGTAACATCACATTTGTAATTGCTGGGGGTCCCGGTGACAATCCCCATGGCTCTGTTTTGTCCCATATTTTCATCAGTGTCCTATGAGCCAGCTCTGCCTTGCTAGCAGACCTAACCCAGCCTGCACCCCGCCTGGCCCAAGGTCCCCTCCTTGCTCCCGAAAGCTGCTGCAAGGGAGAACATCCACCATCACCCACCCCACAGCCTTGAGGACATGTCTCGATCTCCTGTAAAATCCCAGTGCCAACAAGGCAGGATGTTAGCTCCCATGTACATGACAGACGAGTTCCAGCCTTGTCTAATACGCAACTTGACCTGCCATAAACTGTACCCCACAAGCATTGCCTGGCTCCAGTGGGATTTCTGGTTGGGGCTTGGCCCTCACCCCAGCGCTCCCTGCTTCCTGGATTTGGGAGGGAGAAGCCACGAGATGGCACCCTTAGTCTGGAGGAAACCAAACCTCCATCTTGACATGTTCGGAATAAGGACATGGCTTGGAGGCCTGGAGGGAGGGGACCTGCAGGTCCTAGGTCTTGCCATAAGCTGCTCCAGAGCACTGTGCCCTTGGTGTCTTGGTCTGTCACCCATAAAGGAGCCACAACAGCATTTCCCCACCTCACTATGGGTGGTGAAGGAGCAAATGCGTCCAAGAAGAGTTGGGTGTCCTAGGCGGGTCCCTCCCACAACCGCCATAGGGCCCCCCCTTTCCTTGGGGTTACCCTGGCACATGGCACCCATCACACCCTAAGCGCAGGAGCATCACACACCTTTTGACTGGTGGCTTCTTCTTCAAAACATCAGCCATCATCCTGCTGGTGGGAGGGAGCTTGTTCCAGCCTGAGAAGAACAAGGAAACCAGAGACCTCCAGCAGCACCTTAAGCTGAAAAGTTCCCCCCCTTCCCATGCTCCCAGCCTCTTTACCAAGAGTGTTCATGCTTGATGGTTATGGCAGCGTGCATGGAGCAGCAGGGATATGGGGATGCAGCTGGGGAGCAGAGGCTACAGTGCTACTAATGCCCGTGGCCACCATGGGCACTGTGGCAGGAGCCGAAATATGCCCTGGGACCTGTGGACAGCAGGTCAGGCTGCCTCAAACCTCCCACCCCAGCAGATCCCCCCATCCCTGCACCCCGTCTCCTACCTGCAAAGATCCCTGTCACCCAGCGAGCCTGCATTTCTGTTCCCACCATCACAGAGCCAGTCAGTTGGACTAAGCCAATGATGGCCAGCGTTGGCTTTTCCAGCTGGGGAGGGAAGATGCGTTTATAGAGGCAACGGTTATCATCGAAGAGGTTGCGAACTGACTCTTCGAGGAAGGGAAATGAGAAGATGTAGCCCGTGGCAAAGAGCACCACGTCAATGTTTTCTTCAGTTGTCCCATCTTCAAAAACAGCAGAGCTTTCAGTGAACTCCTTCACGTTTGGCTTCAACACAACAGTCCCAGAGAGGAGGCAAAACGGCAGCTCTTCGTTGACAATTACCTTAAATTTGGAGCTTGGGTGGAAAAGAGGACAGCAATGTTAGCATCTGGGAGGGACCTGAAACGTCTTTTGTGGCCAGAGTTCCCCTCCAATGGTTTGCTATTCCACAAATATCCCCTGAAATTAAAAATCGAGCATTTCATACCATTAAAAACCCCTGACCAGCCAATAAAATAGTCAGAAAAAACACCTTTTTGTGGAAGCCAAGCCATAGTTTGCGTGGTTAAACCACGAATTGAACTTCCGAAACCTGATCCTCCTTGCGAGGGCTGATGGGAGAAGCCAGTCGAGAAAGTGGTGGAAGCGGGTGGTGCTGATCATGTCAAAGGGGAAGCCGTGGTCCGAGACTCTGCTGAACACCCACGTGTTGCTCCTGGCACTGAGGAACACCTGGGGGAGAAGGCACATCTCAGCCTCCTGTCCAGACATCTCATTGCTGGTTTTGCCCTGAATGGCAAATCCCATCCCCTGCACTTGGGAGCCAAGAGGGTTATCCCAACGGAAGGAGATGGCATCTGGATGAACCGAGCAGCTCATGGTGGCTTGGTGTAAAATTCCCACAGCTGCTGAATGGCCACTCCTCAGGTGACCCAAACTCTCCAGGAACTGCACAGCTTCTTCAATTTGAAGTGCTATTTATTGAGAAACCCAGTGGGAAGAACTTCCTGTGCGTACCCCGAGCCATTGGCTCTCGTAGTCCCTGGCTGGGCTTGGCACAGCCGCGGAGCTGTACCTTCGCAGCCACGCGGCTCAGCTCCACGGAGAGGTCACCACCAGTGTTCCCAATGCCGACCACGAGGACCCGCTTTCCCCGGAAAGTCTCCACGTCTTTGTATTCCCGGCTGTGGAGGTACTGGCCTTTGAAGCGAGTGTCGATACCTAGGCAGAGAGCAAGGAGCATCTCCTGCTGCCAGATACATTTGCTTGCCTCAGCCTCATGCCCGGACCTTCTGCAGCCCCCGACTCTCCACCTCCCACCTCTGCTTTCAGCTGCGAAGCCCGTGGAGGTCTTGGCTCCCCAGGTGATGCCATCTTCCTGCACCTCCTTGGCTCAGTCCTTCTTTGCAAATTCTCATGCAAGAGCCTGGCTGCATCTTTACGAGGCATTTTTCCCATTCCCGGGAATGTCCCCCACCATTCCCATGGGGTGAGGGTCCCACCTGCCCCAGCATGAGGGCTTCGTGTAGCAGGCAGGCTCGCAGAGGAAAATGCAGCCAAGGGACCCATGGGTGCTGGGTGAAACCCCGGGGGGCAGCACCAGCCCATCCCGCTGCCAAGGCAGGGCTTACCTGGGAAAGAAGCCAATGGTAAGTAGGGCTCCTGGTAATGGCCGGTGCAAACCATGACGGCATCAAAGATGTGCAACTCCTGGATGCCGTTGGTCTCGGTGACCACCTCCCACTGGCCCGAGGTGGCGAAATCGGGGCGCTTCTTCACGCTGAGAGCTGTTGTCTTGCACCAAAGCCCAACAAAACAGCAGTCAGGGGCTGCGCCGCATTTCAGAGAGGACCTGCCTGCGAAGGGCTGAAGCTGCTGGGGGCAGGCTGGGTCCCTGGTGACATGCATGTCACCTCTGAAGCTGTTAAATCCCACCCTGCACCTTTCCCCTGGTGATGGTACTGAGGGAGGGGGATGCACCAGGCAGCCCATGTTTGCGCAGCCTATTTTAAAACATGGAGCCAAAACCACTGCATTCAGGATGCAAAAGGCACTTGTCCTTGTGAGATTGCACCTGATGGTGTCCCATCCCACCTGGCCGATGCCCTGGCATCTACAGCCACTGATGGCTCTTCTCCCCATGGCGTTAGGGGTCCCCGCTCACCTTGAAGCGTATGTGCGGCAGGAGGTTGAAGTGCCGGGCATACATCCGAAAGTACTCCAGGAGGAGGCCATGAGGTAGGAAACTGGGAAAATCTTCTGGGCAGGGGAAGTCACTGAAGCAGGACATCTCCTTGGAGGTGTTGGTGATGACTGAGCGGTACACACTCACCCTCCCGCCATCCATGGAGTCCTGTGTGAAGCCAGCAGTGCCATTTGCAGGTGTGTGGGGAAGGACTTTCTCCCCTCAAAGTATCTGAGTAATTTTCTCCTTGTATTCGAGTACAAGGAATAAACCAGGACTAGCACTTGGTGACCATGGCTTCTGCTCCCTCCATCTCCTTCTCCACCATGGAGTCAGGGGCAGTCCCATGCCTGGGACAGGGACGGTCCTTGAGGGCATGGCCACCCTTTCCTCTTTGCTTCAGGAAAAGAGCATCTGAGGGAGGGGGCAAACCCAGGGACACTCCTCCCCGTGCAGGCAGAGCCCACTGACCGTGTAGCGCCAGAGCCCCCCGATGTCCTCGCTCCTCTCAAAGCAGGTGGGCTCCAGCCCCTCCTCCAGGCAACACTTGATGGAGGCCAACCCGCCGACTCCAGCCCCGATAACAGCCACACGCCGCACCATGCTGTCCCCCAGCAGCCAACGGGCCGGCGTGCGAGCAACTGGAAATAACATAGTCCAGGGATTAGCAGAAACACCTGTCCCTTCTTCCTATCCCCAGCAAAACACCCCAGGTCTTCTCTGGGTGGAGGTGTCCACGGAGGAAAACTGTCCTTGGAGAAAGCCATCACCAGCTCCTGACTCGAGTGTTATGGATGGACACCACTCATTACCCTTCCCGCTGTGTTAAGCCCACACCGAGGGCCCAGTGATTCCCCTCCTGCAGGCAGGGGAAAAGGAGGCACTTTTAAACCTCACTGTGCTGCTGCTTCTATTTATTCCCTTTCCTGGCCCAAACCAGGGCATGCAGGCAAGGGGAAGGGCCTCGCAGCTGTCTGCTTCTGCCTGCACGAAGTGATCCTCCTGAAAACTTTTCAAGAAGCAATTTCAGCTAAGCTGGCTTGTTTTCACGCTTTCCTTTTTAATTTCCCATTAAAGGGCATTCTCTCAAAAACACAAAGGGTTGTTTGGTTTTTTTCTAAAAAAAAAAAAAAGCAATGCCTGACTGAGCAGGAGGACAGCACAGTGATTCAGAAATTAGAAAGCACTGTGAAAGTGTGGCTGGGATTACAGAATATACAAAAGGTAAGAAACCCGGGAAACGCAGGGTATAAATGGGAGGAACTCAAAGCTTTGGGGCGTGTAAACTGAGCTGCACCGAGCTTGACTGGAAAGCAAAGAAACTAGGAAAAAAATCAACTCACGTGAACTTTGATTAGATAACAAACACTCCTACTGCAGAGTCTGAAGAAAGAGTAATTTATAAGTTTTTTTCCTACCCGTTTTGTGTCAAAAAAGTATGTTAACATAAACAGGAACAGGAAGAAACTGCAGAAAGCCAGGGAAAAACGAGGGAGGCACAAAAAAAAAAACCCCTCTGCGTCCAAAAGCCCAGCCTGAGCCGCTCCTTGATCTGCAGGAACAGGGCAGGACATACCAACGCTCGCCCACCCCCCCTGTTTCCGGAGCCTCCCTTGGCCTTGGGAAAGGGTAGCGACGTGCCTGGGATGCTAAAGTCACCCCTCTCTTCCAGCGCTCCAGAGGCTTTGCTCCAGAGGGTCCCTGCGACAACCCCCTCTCCCCCTGCCAGCAGCGAGGCAAAGCTGGTGGCGAACGCCAAAACCCCAGAGAACTGGCTGCCCGCTTTTAAAGCCTGCAAAACCCAGCCGGAGAGAAGAGAGGAGCAAACCTTGCGGGGTGGTGCTGTGCCTTCGCTGCTCAGGCTTCGGCCGAACTTTGCTTCCAGTTTCTCTAGCCGCAGATTTAAAGGGAAGGCTGAAGTCCGGGCAGCTCGCCGCGGCTCTTGCACCACCGACCTTTACACCCGTGCTTCCCAACTCTACTGTGCTTGAACGCTCTGGCAGAAAGTTCTGAACGTCCCTGTGGTGGTGCTGGGTGGAAATCCGGACCGAAATCCCAAGGGGGCCACGCTTGCAAGGACTCCCACGCTGCAGCTCACCACTGCCCCAGCCCCAGCAGCAGCTTGGGGTTGTCCTGATCCATCCCCCCGAGTGCTGCCTGCACTGGGCAGGCGCTCGCTTGGCATCCCTGGGAAATCAGCAAAACACGCTCCCTTTGCCTGCATGCCAGCAGACAGCGTGGAGCAGGGGACACGGTGCATGGGGCAGCCTAATTTTTGGTGGTCAGTGAAAGCCCTCGGAGCCTGTGGGATGCCCACGGTGCCTGCTGGCACAGCCCCAGCCTGTCAGGGACCCCCCAGCTCTTCCCATGCACACAAGGAGACGACGAGGCAGCAGCCTGCAGCACACTCCCGCCACAGCCGAGGAAATTTTATTAATTGAAAGTCTCTCCGCACACAAAGCAAAGTCCCGGTGGTGGGGAGTGCAGGGAAGCAGAGCCAGGAGCGCTCAGCCCCATGGGGTACCAGCCCTGGTCTCAGTGGTGACAAATCACCGCGGCCAGGATTCCTTCCCTGGACAGATGCACCGACTCATCCCAAACTGGGATTTTTGGTTCATAGGGTGTAAGGTCAGAAGAAGGGACAGCCTGACCTGCGTACACAGCCCAGATAACCCCTTGCCGGACTAAAGACCCCGGTTCCCAGCTGATTTGGGGCAGGACTGGGGCCCCATGCTCCTGTCTGGCTGCTGCACCCAAAGCCATTTTTATGCTGGTCTAGTCCCTGCTGCCTCCTGGCCAGCACGGTCTGGGCACAGCCATGTCACACACCCATGCTCTGCTCATGGCAGGAGAGCAGCAGAGGGGCGATGAATGCTGGGGGGGAGGCTGCCATCCCCGGCTAATCAAAGCTGTGCTCGGGAGCGAGCTGGAGCAGAGAGAAGTTTTTGCTGCTGGTTAAAGTTTTAAATTTGTTGCGACCTGCTGAAATCTCTTTCCCCCTGTCCTGTGGCATCCTGTGGAACTGTCTGACCTGAAATAACATTCCCAAGGACAAGAAAAAAACCTAAACAGGCTTTAAAATCTACTGGAAACCAAAAACCACAGCAGCCAGGAGCAGGAGGAACCCCATCACAGTCAGGAGAGAAGGGCAGGGGCTGGAGGAGCCGGCGGTGACTCGCGTTCTCGTGGGCTTCAGGGTCCGGTCCCACTGGGTGAGGATGGCCTGGCGTGCCCCATCCCAGCGCCCAGGGCCCCCCAGCCGGTACTGGTAGGGGGTGCAGGGGCCGAAGAAAATGGTGAGGGCCAGCTGAGGATCCCTGCAGAGCAGCCCCAGCACACTGGGCTTGGCGCCGATGAAGGAGGCAAGCTTGTCCATGTAGACCAGGCAATCGGTTTTGAGGACTTCGTCAAAGGACAGGCCAAACCTTAATGGATTGGAGAAGAGAAACAGGTGGGAGAAGGGCTGGTGTCAGCAGGACTGAGACAAACTGGAGGTCAGATGCTCTGCATCTGCATTGTTACTGAGTCTGAATGCAACTGGGTTCCTCTTAGGAGAGGACTGGGCAGTGGGAACCTGGGTCTGTCTGGGCCCAAATCCTGCCTGTGACACAGCACATGTAAAGCGATGCTGGTTCTGGTACACATCTTTCTCAAGTGCATCAGTCAGTCTTTCACTTCATCACCCACAAGTTGCATCTGCCCCCTCCTTCACCTTAGTGGACCTTTTCCAAAAGACTTTGTCAAACCAATTGGCTTCTTTTTTGAAAACTAATTTTCCCTTTGCTCTCTGCAGAGAAGTCACGTGCAGTGTGAGAAAGGCAGCACCCTTTAGTTTCCCTCACATTCGTTTCCACCAAGTATTGCAAAAATGCGTGGTGAATTGGAAAATTGCTTCCAGCTCACCTTCTCTGCAGAATTCACGGCTTCGTGTTCCACCTTCAGTGGGCTGAAAGAAGCCATGGGTGTTCAGCCTTGTACTGTACAGCACTTCTTTTTTGTGCAATTCTGTACTTCACTCTTCTATATCGTTTGTACTATAGCAATCTAGATCAACCGTGGATTAATATATCGCCTAGTTTCCTTGTTTTATCTCATTCATTTCCAATTCTTAGCCTCTGATTTGACCTTTTGCCTGCCCATGAACTGTGTGCCGATGCACTGAGACACTTATTCACAGTGATTCAGATCCCTGTGCTGAGAGGTGAGATGATTTGTACGTACGCCTCCAGTTGGCTTCTTTTTCCCCTGCTGAATTACTTTGCATTCATCACCATTAATTTCTCTGCCATTTTATCTCTCATTCCCTGGGGACCCTGGCACACTTCCCCAACTCCCAAACAAGCTTTAGTCTCAACTACCCTGAATTAATTTCTTCCCATCATCAACAGGCAAAATATCAGCATCAAATCAAAGGTTATGTTGGCTCAGTGCAAGTGAATAAAGGGGTGGCTGGATTCCCCCTGGTAGCATTCCCCCGCTATCCATTGCCTCCGCTATACATGTAGGGAGCAGCTACAGAGTGTGAGCCTGCGTGTTGCTACTCCCTGAACTCCAGGAGATTTTCAATCCACCGAAAAAACCTTTGAGGCTCTGGGGAACGGCTTACCATTGGACTTGTTTTTTCTTCTTCTCATTTACTTCCTTCTCCATGACAGGCTGAGGAGGCAACCGACACAAGCCTAGAAGACAGAAGAGAGTGTCCTGCAGAGTTTATCTCCTGGGGGCACTTGTGAACTCATTCAGTGATGCAAAATGTGGGAAGTCCTTCCCTGGGAGGGCAGGAAAGCCTCATTGATTGGATTTAGCTCGGCAGTGGCAATTCTGCCAGAGACCAGCCCTTCGCTGTGGTACAAATTCACCCGCACTTTTTCCTGCTCTTACAGATTTGTAGCGTCAGGGCACAGGCAGATGATGTGGGGCGAGATGGGCCATGCAAGCCCCAGAGAGGATCATCTCAAAGAGAAACCCTCGAGTTCCCTCAGCTCTGTGGAGGAGCCTTGATGGAGCCCTCTGCACCAGCCCAGTAGGAGGCTACTATTACTATTTTTATTTAAAAAACACCCACCCAACAAAGAACACAAGTAGGTTTCTTTCCTCACCCCAATAATGACAAGTATTTTCTCTTGTGGAGCAATGGGACTCTTCTCCTCTGGCAGTCACGGTGGACAAACCACCCTGTCCCTTAAAGAACAGTGAATTCTGCCCAGATGAATCCACCACAGTATCTTAAAGATCACTTTTATCTGTGCGTCCAGGTTTACATACCCACCTCTGTGCCCTGACTTCTAAAATATTTTAGAGAGAAAATACTGTCTTGAAAAAAAACTAGTTTAGACCTTGACTTGCAGGCTCAGGTGCAGGACTGCACATCAGCTGAGTCACAGTAAGTCTCAGCTTGCAGCAGGAGGGGTACAAAGCATTAGCTTAAAAGCATCAGCTTAACGAGCAAAAGAAAAGGTGATTTAAGGCAGAGGTCATGAACTTGCACGTAGCTTGGACCAGTCATGCACTCATGTTGCTGCAGCTCAGCTGAAGTGAAATAACTGGGAAGTCTGGGCCCTAGAAATGCTCCCTCATCTACTTTGAGGTGAGCTTTGGGGTCCCCAGGGACTGAAATTCATCTTGGTGCATGGAGGGGATAAGATATGTTCAGTTTGAATTGTGTTTTTATATGTGGGAGAGCTCATGTTAGCTCTCCTACCTTTGAAGACACGGGTCACCCAGCGTGCTTGCATCTCTGTCACGGGCATAATGGCTCCTAATGGCTTGATCAGCCCAAGGATGGCCAGGGTGGGCCTCTGCAGGTGGGTCGGGAACACATATTTGTAGAGGGACGCGTGCCTGTTTTCCACTTTGACGACTGCTTCTTCTAGGAATGGGAAGGAAACTTTGTAGCCCGTGCAGAAGACGATGATATCAATGGGCTCCTCGTCAGGGCAATTGTGGAAGACAACTGAGTTGTCCTTAAACTCCTTTACACCCGGCTTTATGGTGATCCTCCCTGTCAGGATGTAGCTTGGAAGGTCGTCGTTCAGCACAGGCTCGCGCACCAGGCAGCTGTGGAGAGCCAAGGGGCTCTGAGCATTGGAGACCATGAACAAGACCTGCCAGTGGCCCTGCTCTTCCTCCCCTGGGATCTCCAGCCCCACAGCCTTCCAGTGTCATTTGGTCCAAACGGCCCTACCTCCCCACTCTCCAAACACTGACATATCACCCTGTCCCACAGCCCGAGTGACTCATGGGCATTTCCTGCTTTCCTCCTCCATTCACTCAATTACTCTTTAAACCACCTCTTTTCAGAGCTGATCCATGCTTTAAGCCTCCTTCCTCCTCTTTTCCCAGGGACCCTCATGAGGAAAACTCCTCCCATCCTTCCTGGGCTTTTCCAGCATACTCCATCTCATACCACCTAAGGGGGCTGCATCTTATCTTCTCCCTCTGGGCTACAAACACCCCGCTGGAGATGACCCCAGTCTGGGTGCTGTTTGCTGCATTGATTGGTGGTGATTGCTGGAGATCTCCCTCCTGCCCACAGCACAAGCCCTGTGACACCACATGGGATGGGAGCCACCAAGAAGTACCCCTTCTGTGGTTGAAGGCCATAGTTTTCATGCTTGAACCACTGGTTCACCCTGTAGTTAATTAACCCCCGTGAAAGGGGTCCGGGGAGGCTGTTTCTGATCAAGCTCATAAGGCGAGTGTTGAAAACCATGTCCCATGGGTAACCATGGTCAAACACACGGCTGAGCACCCAAGCACCTCGGCCGGTGCAAATGGTCACCTAGGAGAGAGCAGAGAATCAATGATTTAGGTGATGAATTTGATGCTTTGCCTTTATAAAGTAACCCCAGAGGCAAACAACGCAGACAGCTACGCAATGAAAAAGCAACAGCAGCATCTTTAAGACCTCCTGGCAGCTGGAGATGGAGGTGAAACAGGAGAGAACAACTAGCTTTCTTTCAGGGTAGGTTTTTGACGAAGAAATACAGGTTCAGAAATATTGTTTGTATACCATGCAGGGTGACCCCAGCTTGATCTCCCTATGATGATGGCAAACTGAGCTATTACCCCCAGCACCATCCTCCCTGTGCCCCTGGGGTGGCTGAGAGGTGGTACCTTTGTGGCTACACGGCTGGCCTCCACCGCAATGTCCACTCCTGAATTGCCCATGCCAACCACGAGGACACGCTTCCCCTGAAACACGTCGGGATGCTTGTATTGCCGGCTGTGAAAGTAATGGCCTTGAAACTTCTCAATGCCTTGAGGAAAAACAAAGCTTTTAATTACTTGAGCATTTGTGTTTTTTTGTTGGGAGAACTGGCATAGAAACAATCCAGATAAGAGCAAGGAAGCGCAATCGGTGGCCAGTGGGGACTTGGGGAGGTCCAGCCCTCCATCCCACGCACGGAGACTTGGTGTTTCCTCTCTAAAATGGGGCCTCATACATGCTTGCACAGCAGTGAGCAGAGACACGTGTGCTGGGTGGGACCTGGAAGACAGTTACGTGCTAGAGCTGAGCTGGTGCAGTCTCAGGATTCAACCTCTACAAGACGGGGACACAGAGGGTCAGAAAAGCCTGCAGGATCTCCTGTCCTGCTAGCAGCTTCAGAAGCACTTGATAATGCTGATGACAAGGCAATCCTCTCTATGCTGATGACTGGGGAGATTCATCACAGCAGTGATGAATACAGCCTTGTCAAAGATGATGGAGCTTCACTGAAAGGACCTTGTTCCATCTCACATACTGTGTGGACAGTTCCTCTGAGACTAAACCATCCTACCTTGGACATTTGCTCTGAGGTGACCAGCGCCTGCAAAAACAAGGCTGCTGAAGCACGAGGACATATTGCTGTTCACGCCAGGAGGTTTGAAAAGCAGAAGCAAGAAAAGGAAGGAAGCATTTTCCCTGAGGAACCACTAATCTTTTTTCCCCTCAGCCCCAGGAAGCAGGTAGCTGCAGGCTGCTGTGTACCGTACCAGGAAAACAGTGCAGGGGGAGGGACGGCTCAGAGAAGTTGCCGCTGCAAACCATAACGGCATCAAAGACATGCAATGTCTGCTTCCCGTCCGCCTCTGTAACCACATCCCACTGGCCCGTGGTGGCAAAGTCAGGGTGTTTCCGGATGCTGACAACAGTGGTCTGAAATGTGGAAGCCAAGCGGAGTCATCACCGGTGCCCAACATGAACAGGGAGAGGGGCAGCACCAGGGCACCCATCACTCACCCTAAACTTGATGTGCTCCCGGAGGCCAAAGCGCTCGGCATAGCGCTGGAGGTAGTCCAGGAGCCGGGCGTTGGGCAGGAACACTGGGAAATCCTCAGGGTAGGGGAAATCGGAGAACGCCGACATCTCCTTCGAGGTGTTGCTGATGACCGATGGGTAGAGGCTTGGCCTGCCAGCCTCAATGTGCTCCTGGCATGGCATCCCAGGGTGCATCAGCCCTGTGCCCCGGGGTGGGGACAGTCCCCCCACTGTACTTCCCCTGGTGTTGGGGAACGCAGCTGGGAGACGCCAGCACCCAGCAAGCTCTTGCACCCCTTCCCCACCTGCTGGAGCCCGGCTCGACCCCGCTGCCCAGCCTGCCAAGCTGCAGCTCCCACGGGAAGGGGGAATGGGTGCTGCCAGCTCACCGTGTAGCGCCAGAGCCCCCCGATGTCCTGGCTCTGTTCGAAGCAGGTGGGCTTCAGCCCTTCATCCAGGCAGCACTTGGTGGCTGTCAGCCCGCTGGCACCTGCGCCCACCACCGCCACTCTCATCCCTGCTGTCTGTGCTGAGGACCCAGGCGGTGAACAGGGCTTAACCTGGGAGAAACCCCGCAGACGGTCACCACCCTCTCAGGGAGCGGCATACCCTCTATAGGGGATTTCTCTGTATGCCACCCCCAAACCTTGCATTCCCTTTACCAGCATTCTGTGCTCTTAATTTACAAGTTAGATTAAATGACTTTAAATATTCATTTTCTCTATTTTTCTTTTTTTTTTTTTTTTTTTTAAATTAAATCCATCCACTTTTACAGCGTGCTCACCCGGCTGCTTTCAAAACCCTGCAGTTGCCCTGGAAACCCGCTTTGAAAATATGTAGTTAAGCCATGCATCACTGCCAGTTCTTATTTACAAGTTGTATTTAAACTCTCTCTCCTTATCAGTCTTGCAAATATTTGTACTTTATCTTTGCAGATCTGCCCCTGCCTTTCTTCGAAAAGAAAACAAGACATGCACCGGGACTACTCAGTCTCTGCCTCGCTGACTGGGTCCTGTCCCCCGTCCCTGGGGAAGACCCTGATGACTTTGACACAGCCACCGAGGCCGACGGAGGGGCTGCAGGTACAGCACACCTTGGCATTAGGGATGGTTTTGTGTCTGTCTCCCAAAGCCGCCCTGCTGGGGAGGTCTGGGCTGAACAGACAGGCTTGCAGGGCTGCAAATGGCTTGACCCCACCGCTCAAAATGGGGCAGCCTCCAGGTCAATGTCCAGCCCTATGAGGACCCGAACCCTTCGAGATAGTGCTGGGCAATGAAACAAGGGATGATGGCCACATGCCATCGCTTGGGCTGGATGTTGCTAGAGCAGGGGTCATCACACAGGTGGCCTGCTGCAGCCCCTGTTTTCACCCCAGCGCCGGTGGGGAGCACTCTGCTCAGCTGAGTTATTAACCCGGCGTACTGGGACTACACTACGGCTGGGTGGCACCAGCTCCTCTACCCCTAGAAGCGCTTTCAGCTTCCACCACACATGGGGGATGGTGTACTCACCAGAGGGGGGGGGAAAAAAATAAAAATATTCTTCAGTAGAAAAATGGGGTCAGGTGCAGTTTTTTCTGTAGGAGTTTTTGTATAAGACACCAAATTCCCCATGAACAATTTCAACTTTCAGTAGGAAGGCAGCACCTAATGAATACTCTGCTTTCCAAGGCTGGGATGAAAACTGGACTTTTTCCTTTTTCAATTAAGAAAGTGCTAGCATAAGCTGCTCATTGTTTCACTGGTTTGGGTGGGTTTTTTTGTTCTGCACGGTGGGAGTTAACTTATATCACAAACATCTCCCAGCTACGTATGCTATTTAATTCCCTACCCTTTTGCAGAGAAGCTAGAAATAACATCCAGGAAACGCTGTCTCCGCTACCCCATGCCTGTTTCTGCCACGGTTTCCACCCTGTCCCTGCAAGTATTCACAGCAGCTAACCTCAGAAGGCTCAAGCCATGGGGTTCTCGCATGGGGCAGGGAGGGATGGAAAGGCTTCGCAGCCCCCCAGGGACACTTACCTCCCAGCCTTGGCCACCCGTGCTCCGTCTCGCCGCCGCTGTGGGGAGAGTCCCTCCTGCTCCCGATTTATAGGCGAGACTCAGCGCTTCAGCAGAGGCAGGGGAGGGCGGGCAGCTCCCCCCAGCACCACCCCCAGCACAGCCACCCCACTCCCACGGTGGTTGCACAACCCAAGTTTGCAGTGGGAGGAGCAGCTGGACTTGACCGCTGCCATGCAGGGTGAGCTTGAGAGTCCGGGTGAGGATCCCTAAAGGAGGTTGAGTGGGGTGAGACAGACCGGAGTGGTCCAGCTGTGTCCTGCAGCCGTGCAAGGAGGACTCGTGAGTGCAGGGGAGGCTTCAGCTGTGGGATGTTTTCACTTGCCTCTTGGCTGCCTACCAAAAGGGAGCCGGAGTGGCCGATGGACAGCAGGATTTCAGTAGGACTTTGCACCCAGGGCACCTTCCAAAAAAAAGAGATCTGGTTTTGCGGTCACTGCTTACAGAGGCTGTCACGCCATTGGCCACATGTGCAGCCACCCGCACCAGTGGTGGGCAGGAGGCTCCCCGTGCAAACTGGGAGAGTGTGAAATGGCCAAACACCAGCGTAGCAAAGTCCTAAACACAAAGAAAGCGGAAATGTTACCTGAAATATAAGTGCAGGGCATAGCACCCAGGCAGGTGTCTCCCGGGAGTAAACGATCCCGAATTTGCTATCAGCACTTTAAGCTGTTTGAATAACCAAGGAAGCTGCAAAGGAAGGGTAGAAAAACCCATCCGAGGTCTGCAGAACAGAGGGTGGTAAATAAAGCAGCTCCATCCAACAGAGACATCTGCTCAGAGCCTGCGTTCAAAGCTGCAGAGGCACGAGACGGGCCAGTAGCTGGAAGTTGAAACTAGAAGTGGAAATAAGATACACGTTGGTAACAAGGAAGGTAATTAGCCATAGGAAAGGTCTGCTGAGCTTTGTGGCAGACCCAGGCACTTGAACAAAACGTGTTTGGTTTGTGGAGGGACAGAACTCACCATCCCTTTGCTGGGGCACTCTCAGGAACGTGGCAGCCTGGGCTGCCACCTGTCTGCAGCACCCGAGGAGCCATCAGCCTTCTTGGGCTTCCTCTGCCGCAGGATTTCCCACTGCTTCTGCCCAATGCCTGGCTCCTGGGTTTGACCCCATGAAGTTCAGGGCAAGTGCCTGATCTGGGGCCGGCTGTGCCAGCCACGCTCTTGTACAGCTCTGTGAATGGCAGCCGAGAGCAATGTGCTTGCAGGGACTGGAGCCTGTGAAATTAAACTTCAGATCAAAATTCAGATTTTGCTCTCCCAGGCCAGTGGGATGCAGTTACTGAGGCAAATGGGCAGCAAGCCTCGCGCATCTTTGACGCCATTGGGGTTTGTACAGGCTGCGTCTCCCAGCCCTCCCTCCCACTGGACTATTCTCCAGATTCACAAAATTTTGCACCTGCAAATATGCTTGCCAGCAGTCAGCAAAAAAAGCATAGGAAATCCATGAAGACAAATATTTTGTTCTTTATCTGCTCCTGCTTTTCTGAGTTTCCCAGCAGGCATCCAAGTGACTCGCAGTTAGAGGGACACTGTGGCAGCTTCCCAGGAGCAGCGTTAGTGCTTTTGGGAGTGAAGTTCAGGGAAGCTTTCTAAAAGAACAAGTTGTACTTTGGCGTAGATGAGCTACTGGCATAGAAATGGGGCCAGATGCCTTTGCTGCAGCTGCTTACAGCAGTGGTGGCTCTGGCTATCCCTGATGGGCAATCCAGTCAGGAGGTGCAGGACAAGATGTAGTGAGTGGCACCGCATGAGTCTAAGTTAGAAACACCTCCAAAGGCCCAGTACCCTGGGATTAAAACTCACTTTCCTATGATCTGCCTCAGGTCTGTGGTTTACCCCTCCACAAATACCCCTGCGATGGTTTGGACCAGGTATGCAGAACAAAGTATTAGTGGAGATGGACAGTGTGATAGCAGGGAGGTAATTACTGTAATCGCACACATGCACACACATGCCCAGGGCGCTGAGAGGCCCTTGGAAACACACAGGGAAATTCTGATTGCTGTACTCACCTCTGCTGCTGGCACAACAGGGGACGGCATCCAGGTCCCTGTGCTCTGCCATCCCCTGCTGGCAGGGACACCCAGGACTCATCTCTCCGGCTGCTCTCCAGGGACAGCGTGCAGAGCAGAGAAGAGCGAGCACATCGGGGCAGGGTGTTAATATGTTCTTGGGGCTGTAAAAAGTCTTCATGGCCTGGTGTTCAAGCAGAGCATTCCTTGGTACCCTTGGGCCAGTCCCCCTGAATTTCTGTCCTTGTGAAGGCAGGAGCAGACACAGCCACAGAGGTCCCTGCCCCCCTTTCCGAGCAAGCGGGATCTGCTGCCACCCTGTCTGGGAAGGAAGGGGGACCCTGCCATCACACACACAAATTGCTGGGGGAAACGGGCTTTGGCCAAGGGATGGGGTGAGGCCAAGCGATGGCACATAATTTGGGGAACTATTTTACCACCTTCCTTCTGCCCAGCCTGGGACAAACAAGCTGCTGGGTTTATCCACCTCCTCACATGCTGGGATACACACCCAATATCTAACGTGGCTTGTATCAGTCATGAGGGACCATGGGGAGAGCCAGGAGCAGGAAATAACTGGTGGTGGCTCAGGAGGAGCATCGGGAATGGGATGCTCATGTACCTGCCCACTGGCGAGACCCTTCTCCCCTTGAGAAGCGAAGTTCCCTGGCACGGTGGCGCAAACCTGGGCTCTGCAATGGGCTTTTTACCCTTAAATTAGGGGGAAGGAGAAAGTTAATATATCCATTGAGCCTTAATCAGATGGGAAAGGCACCTTCTTTGCAAAACTCTGGTACTGGTTTCATCATCTCTGTTTAAAATAACACTTTAAGCCAAGGAGGGGCAAATCTATGTACAAACAAGTCTTGGCACAGCCCGCTTTGCTGTTTTCTGGGCTTGTGTCAGCAGCTTTTGGCATGTGTCATGGTGAAGGGGGACAAGAAAAAGAAAAAGTGGAGTTTCTCGTTAAGCCAGTCTCTAAGTAAAGCAGGGTGCTCACCATCAAGCAGCCCCTGCTGCCACACATGCTCAGGAATTGATGGGATGTGGGGTCTGGGCTTGCCAATGAAACACTTAATTTTCCTCTCTCAGATATTATCACTGCCTCCCCTTACTGACCAGAAGGCTTTAATAACCCTTTCTTTACTGCACATAGAGGTGAGGCTGCCCTGGATGTGGCTGTTGCCTCCCGCCGCTTCCCACAAGGTTGCGGGATATGTCAATCCATGGGATGAACAGAGGTTGCAAGCAGCTGCTGATGGGAAAATGTATTCCCCCCTCATTTCTTAGAGCCTGGATTTTGGCTCTGAAAAACATTGCTTATGCTTTGACCCCAAATCTAAAAGGCAATTTCCTGCTTCAAAAAAAAAAAAGAATACAAATCTGCTACCCCCAAGCATCAGGGGCCATTTTCCGACTTATTTCAGTATTTCCAGCACATAGAGGACACTGAAGCACTGTAGCCAGCAGTGACAAACACTGGCAGGGCACTTATATTTCTTTGTAATCAGAGCTAGGTACATTCAATATCTTAAACTCTTCCTGAAACCTCAGAAGGGAAATCACTGTTAAGGAGACCCCCAAAGGATATGGTGGAACAGACATGGGCCGTAGCAGGTACTACGGGCAAGGAATTTGCTTGCTAGGCATGGAGATGTCTGCGGAGAGGGCACAAGTATTTTACAGCAACATACTTGGCAAAGTTTAACCTGATTTAATAATAAGTCACTGCGTTTTCCAAGCATGTAACCTGCAGAATTTGTCAAGAAGCAGCTGCTTGTTAAACCTGTTGCGTCCTATTGCATTAAAGAAGCCCTAAGAGCTGCAGTTTTAAGATTCTTGTCTTTGGAGATTTTAAAATGTACAATTCAGAGATTCCCCAGACAACAAGTCAGAAATCTTCACAAGAATAACCCTGATGGACACATACACCCTCCCTTGCTCACCGTGCCTTTGTACCAGGACTCAAAGCAGATAAACACGTACAGTCCAAGCACCATGGGAGATGCACCCAAATAACATGCAGCACCATGAAGGGCTTTAGACCCTCCTCATTGCTTCTGAGCCAAACCTCGGGGGTTTGGGGTCTGTCTCTGTCATTTCACAGGTAATAAAACATACTGAAGAGACTGTCAGAGCAAACACAAGTTACCTTAACTGTAACTCCTAAGCAAATAATTGTAAAGGAAAAGCTGCCTGGAGAGCACAGGGTTGAGACACGCACACCCCGACCAGAAGGCGCCTTCCTACCACCACCACCACCAGGTGAAGTCATGCATCAGCCTTTGAGTGTTTGCAAAAATTCAGTCAGCGTGGTTGACCTCTTTCTGTAAATATTGACCACGCTCCCAGGCCAGGCAGTTTGAATGCTTTCGATTCCTGCCGCCTCTCCAACAGCACCTCTAGCAGAGGTGTGCCCATGGCTGACATTCCTGGCCCCTGGCACAGGGACACGGCAGCACTCCTAATTCAGGCAGAGATGTGCTTCTGCACCACCCCAGCCTCCTACCTAGGAGCACTTTTGTGCATTTATTCCCAGAAATTAGTTTTTTTAAGAGAACAAAACACCCAACACTAAGAAAGGTGGTACTCTCAGACCACTCAGAAATACCTTGCTGAGGAGTCAGCACAGGCACTGTGGAGCTGCGTTAGTTCACATCAACTGGCACATCTTCTTTCTCCTCCAATAGCTTCACCAGACCCTAGAAGACAGGGTGGGAAGGGACCTCAGGAACATCCAAACCCATCTTCTCCTCCACAAGCAACTCTAACTGACCTTTACCACCTTGTTTCCCTCAGCTGTTTTAAAGACTTCTGGTGATGGAGACTCCAGCACCTCCCACACAACTTCACGCTTGCTTCTGGAGTGGCTGTCAAGTTTTCTCTTATCTCCACAGCAGAGACAATCTGTTAGCTGACATTTGGAGAGAATTGAGGAGATGTTGCAGCACCACCTCTCCATCGGTTTAAATGGGAACTTTCCAGATTAAATTGATAGAGGAGCTCTGACTGGCTCATGCCTTGGCTTGCTAATTGGTCTGAGAAGCTGCTGAGTACTCACCAGTGGTCCTGGGGCCTTGGGGCTGTTCAGCACCACTGAAGACTAGCCCCACTTGCTGGTGTTTCCCATTTATATTCTGGAAATTATTTTTCATGAGGAAATTGTTCTGCAGGGGTCATAGTATTGGATTATTTCTCTGAGAGCTTCAGCCAGTTAATGAGATCAGGGTTGGGAGAGGACGGACCACCATGGCCAAGGCAGCCAGACTGCAAATAAGCAAATGGCCTGATGGCATGAGAGGGTGGCTGGCGGGAGGAGAAACAACAGCACAGAGAGTGCAAGGAGATGTGATGCTGCTGGGGGAGCCTGTGAGCCAAACTCTGCCCCTTTTGTCCCTTCTGACTGGAAGGAGAAGAGACACATTGACATTGGGAGGTGGAAAGAGCCTGGGACCTCCAGTTTAATCGATACAATATGGATTTGGGAACAGGAGTGGTGACACGTGGGATAACCTGGCAATAGCTGCTCCTAATGAATATCTTGATCTGAATCAGATCTGGGACAGGCAAATCCTAAGACCAGCCACCCTCTATCTGCCTTTTCTAAAGCAATACCGGCTCTCCAGTGCTTCCTCCTGACAGCCCAGTCCTCACCCTTGCTGAAGGACTCCCATGGTTTTGTTCAGGTTGAAAAATATGTAATCAATCCCACAATACAACAACAACAAAAAACCCTTTTTTGTCTGGAAGGATTAGTGTCCAGGGAGTAAATAATAGGTTGGTCAGGACTGGAGACAAGACTTCTGTCCTGTTGTGGGAAAATGACGTAAGATTGGTGAGGAGGATTGTAAACATGCTCAAGTGACTCGCACCTGGGGTGCTGGACAACACATATATCACACTAATTGTTGTTCAGCCTCGTGTGCTCGCAAGTAGAACATCTGCACTTAGATAATGTAAGCCTGGGGTGGACTCAGGGACACCTTATCTAGCATACATGAGATCACTGCCTTGTTGTTGAAGAAGATCACAGTGGAAAACTACGCCTGCTTGAACCCTTGAAAAGCAGGTGAGAACAGCAAGTCAGAGCTCACACGCTCTTGCTAACAAGGACTTTCTCCCACTCTGCGGTGCCTGCATGCCCTGCTTGCATCCCTCTGCCCAGGTGTTGCTTCAGAGATTCCCCGATTTGCGAGGAATTGAGATTAAATTTGTTCTTTGTCTTTCATCCGTGCTTTTGTGGTTGTTCCTGCGTCCTGCCCAAGTCAGCTCACACACCTGTCTTCCCAGGGATCAACTCCTCTGTCCCCTGTGCTCAGAAATACCTGTAGTGTGCGACCGGGCCATAGTCCTCGTGGTGAAACCACCTGCTTGTAACACATCGATCACAAAACACAACAAATTTCATGGCAGCCCCTCTGCTCTGCAGGGGTCCGCCTTCTCCTCAGCCCCTGGGGAGAGCCCCACCTCCATGTCCAACCCCAAATTCCCCAGACAAAATGCCAAAATGGTCTTCCCTTTCCATCCCTCAGGGGTCTTGTGAAAATATTGGACCTTGAACTTCTCAATATCTGCAAGGAGAAGAGATGGAAGGAGTGTCTAGGGCTCTGGGACATATTGAACTGCAATATTCAGCACAACTTTGGGTACAATCTAAAATCCCAGGGTGCTGGGACCCAGACTTTGGTGGTGATGACATGGCAGACTGTATATACTTGGTCAGGAGACAGAGGAAAGGTGGGTGAAGCCAGGGCTGGACTCAAGGATCTGTCTCATTCTGGTTGCTTCAGGACCATTGCATTACAGAGTAGCCTTTGCCTGAGCTCAGACAGTTCACAAGAAACACATTCATCCTTGAAAAAAAAGGAGCTTTGGTAAAGAAGTGGATGAATGCCGTAAACGTAAGTTTTCAGGACAGCATGCAAACGGCCTGTAAAAACTATTGGAACATTGTCTTTCTGCTGCTGAGACAGCAGAAATGGGAGCCGCTGTTTGCTAAGTATTGCAAAAGAGCCACATAATTTTTTTGGCAGATGTTTAAAGACGGCTGCAGGAGGTGAGCTGGGAACATGTGCTCCTCCCAGACAATGCTCCTGCAAAATGCAGCGTCAGACGGTGATGGGACCAGCTCTGAAACACATCACCCCCCACTGCCCTCCTCTCCCCCAGATGAAGACCCCAAGCTCAGAAACCATCTCCCAGTGCCCTGTTTCCCCACGCCATGCACAGGACTCGTGCAGCACTGCTGCTGCAAAATAGCTGGGATGTGCACGGAAAAAGGCTGGGATTACAAACAGCCTTTTTGCAGGAAACCCAGATGTCAACCCCTGCCCTGCCCACTGGGTGGGATTTTGCTGGTATCTCCACCAACGGGCTGTGGCAGGGATTTAGCTTGCGAGAAAGCAGGGAAGCAGCTGCAGACATCTCTTTTCATGGCCTCTTCTTCAAGACAGGTGGACTTTTCTGGAGAAGCATGTGAGCAGCGTAGTAACCCATCTGGGGACCACGGGTCTGCATCGCCTGCCTCCTATACTGGCTCCCAGTAACAACTGCACAGTCTCCAGGAATATTGCGAGGTCTGGGCTTTACCAATGAAACCAGAAACACAAGCACGAACAGCTGTGATGTATTTTCAAAGGTCTAAGCCTCGTTTTGCGAGGCATAAGGGAGGAATAATCCAACAGTGGTGAATCATCCATCCCGTGCCACGTGGCATTTGTGTCAACAGCCAAGAGTGGCAGCCGTAGCCCAGCTGCAGCCCCGTGACGTTGGGTACAGCGCCAAGGTGTTGGAAGGGGACGGTGCTGACCGAGCTTTTGGGCTGTTCCTCTGCTTTTCCCCAGACCACGTGGGATGGTGTCTGTCCAACCCTCACAGCTTCCAGCCAAAGACAGGCTGAAGGCTTTGGGTTCAGCCCCTCCAGTGGGGTGTAGGCTGGGTCCCAGGTGCCAGCAGCCCTGGCTGGCTGTGGATGGGCCAGCCACCTCCCCGGCTTCCCACCTTACAGATGCTCAGCTGGTATTATTCTGGAAATAAGTTCCCCATCTGGTACACGTGCAGCTTGTTAACCCTGCTCCTAGACATATGCCTGTAGCAGCACTCTATAAACAGCTTTTACCTTGAATGGACTCCAGCAGGACATATGGATGTATATGGCAACCAAGTCCAAGCACCACAGCATCAAAAACGGCTGATTCTGCCTTCCCATTAGTTTTGGTGACAACAAGCCACTGGTGAGTGGTTGAGAAGTCCTGGAATTTTTTTTTTTTTATCCTGATGACTGTGATCTGAAAGGAAACTATAGCAAATGCGTCAATACATGGGTCTCCGCACGATGCCAATGTGGAACAGGCAGAGCCGGGTGCTCGGTTGTGCTTCCCACCCTCACTTGCCTTAAAATAGCCAAGCCAGCTGAGAGTAATGGTTCAGCTCGGGCCTTCCTGGCTTGTTCCCCTTAAATTGGTGGGGGATTTCTGGAAAACAAGCATTTACTGACCCACACAGGGACAGAGAGCCTGGCCCCAGTGGCACGGTGTGTGGGGAGCAAGCACCTCCGGCACCAATGCTGTTGCCTACCACCATTTCAGCGAGCTCTGGGCCATGGGAGGCAGGCTGGGCTGGCAAACTGGTCCTTGCTAGGTGGAGCACTTGCTCCAGCAAAGCAAAAATATTGAATGGTCATGGTGTTTGGCCTGCAGGACACTCTGCAGGTTCGCTTGATCTTCACCCAGCAGCTGGCGTCAGTGTTGGCATCCCCAAGGCATCCAGCAGTAGCAACGTCATGAAATGCTGGCTAAAATTCTGGCTTTTTGGAGCACACTGGTAATGGGTTAAATTATCACAGGTGGTTACTGCTTCTGCATGTATAAAATAATTAATTGTTTGAATAGAAGAGGAAGGTGGAAGCTGGTGTGAAAAGAAGCATGGGACACATCTCTGCTCTGCAAAGGACCACCCTACAGTGCCCTCATTTGGAGGGATGCTGTTGGGTTTGGGGGTTTGGCCCTGGGGTGGGTTTGCACACGAGAACAGCTGCAGAACAGAGGAATTAAAAAATAGCAGCTGGGTGTAGCTTCCCCGTGATCCTCTGGCCAGCAGTAATGCCCTGTAATCTGCCCAGGGAAGAGCAGTGCAGCTGGCATGCTCTCAGCAGTGCAGACATAGGCCGTGACCTCATGTCTGATAATGATGAGGTCGTTCAACCCATTTTGCAGATGTAAGCCAACCCCAGAGAGCCCTTGTGACAGCCTAGCCCATGTCCATCTATTGACTGCACCTGAGGAAGGCGGCTGCCCTGCCAGCGCCCCACGAACCCTCTTCATTCATTCCCTGGCATCATCTCCGCTCACTCCCTTGGCACCCCGACCTCTCCCCAGAGCATCCCAGCGCTGACAGCTGCTTCTCTCTGCTGTCCTTTCTTTCACAGGGCCTTGTACTTACTTCGGCTTCCAAAAGGCAAGGGCTCCTGGCACCCATGGTGTTCAGTGTGGGTCCTGCAGCTCAGCACAAGGCAAGCAGTGACGTTCCCAGTCTGTGTCCTAGCCAGTTAATGGCTGCCACCGTCAGCTGGAAAGAAAAATCACACTGATACACTACACAGAGCTTGTTAATTACGGGAGAATTTTTTTTTTTAAAAAAAAAACCTGATCAGATGATGTGGCTGTATTTTTATTCATGAGTGTTTCTGAGATATTTCCTACATCTGAGGTCTTGAGTTGGACCACAGTTGTAGGAAAGGATTGCTTCCCACCACAGGTACGCATCACTTGGAGTGGAAGAAATAAGAGCAGGCAAATCCCTTCATCTCCTGGCAGCACATTAGCAGAGCACTCGGGCAGAGGCACTGAAAGGGGAACTACAGGCATTCTGTAGTCTCGTTTCCATGGCTATAGCTCACAGTAATGATATTATTTTGCATTTTCATGGTGCCTTTCATAAAACCATGGAGCATTTTGCAAAGTTATGTTATTGCTGTATGGAGGAGAAAAGCCGAGATGCCCCCAGCTGCCTGCAGGCAGAGAACTTCCTGGGGAGCACCAAAATTATTCCATGGGCTGGTTCCACCCCAGGAGATGGACACAAAGAAAAAGCCTGCAGGATCCGGCCACACCAGGAGTTCAGCAGCTCACCAGGATCAGTCCAGCTTCTCCCCACTTGCTCAGGTGATGGTGAACCTTGGAGGCTTTGCCCTCCCCAGGGTGGGTAATTGGGCAGATGGCACATCCCCGTCACCCCTGGACAAACTTTGGGAGTGGCCACAGAGAAGGGTGAGCCAAGGCACAGGTGCCTATCAGAGCTGTCACTGCAGGGCTGGTGATTCCCAGTGGGAAGTGGAGCTGCTCGAAGAGGAATGTCTCCAAAGATGCTTTCACCATGGCCACAGCAGCCACAGTGCTGGGTTACACACCCCAGCTGGGCCAAGCATTTTGGCTGGCAGTCACTGTTCATCTCAGCTTTTGGATGCTCACGCATTCCAGCAAAGTCCAGATGTTGTTCTGAGAGCTGGTGAGCCATTTATTTACATACCAGAGTATCCCTCTTGATATTTTAATCTGATTTTATTTTTTTTTCTCTTTGGGCGTCTTTCCTCACTGGAGAAAAACATGGATGTTTTTCTTTATTTGATATGAAAAGTATTTTTCAAAAGCGCCAATTCAGGCAAGGTCGTTCTACCCAGAGCACAAGCTCAACACCAAAACTTTTCTCAAAAAACCGAACACATTGACTCCAGCTTTCCACGGGAAAAAGACACAGTAGACAGGGAGAGATTCAAAGATGTGTGGCAATGCACCACTACTTGAACACATTTAGAAGGGCGAAATAACCACCATTATTTACTGGGGCTGGTATTTACACTCTTTTGTAGCCGCAGCTGAGAAACCGCCCAAATTTACCAGGTGTGGAGATTGCACTTGGTTTAACTGATGCTATTTTCTAGGGATCTCGTGATGAATTATTTTCAGGGTAATGAGCAGGGCAGCAGCACACATTGCCCAGTGGGAGGAAGTATCCCACGTGCACACACCACTCAGTACTCCTGCATCCCTCCCCGTCATCGCCACATCCCCCTGGAGTCCCCTAGTAGCAAAGAGCAGCGAGGAGGAGGAGGAGTGGGAGCAAAAGCACCCCCAGCACAGCCAGGCAGGGGAAGGTGGTGGGAGTGGTGGGGGTGATGCGTGTCCTCGTGGCTTGCAGTGTTCGGTCCCACTGGGTGAGGATGGCCTTTCTGGCCCCGCTCCACTTCCCTGGGCCCATGAGCCGAAACTGGTAGGGGCTGCAGGGGCCGAAGATGACCTTCAGGGCCAGCTGCGGGTCCGTCAGCAGGAGCTTCAGCACATTGGGCTTCACGCCGATGGCCGAAGCCAGCTCGTCCATGTAGGTGATATAATCTGTCTGCAGCGTGGTGCTGCTCCCATACCTTCGGGGGAGAGAGGAAAGGAAAAAGAGGGGCTGATTTAGGTCACCCCCACCCCTTCTTTTTTTTTTAAATTGTTTTTATTTATTTCTTTAAGCACAGTGAAGGCAGAGTCTGTCCTCTGCTCTCCCCCAGCAGAGCTGGCTGGGGGCCACGGCTCCAGGGGACATGCATCATTGCTGCTGCCAGTGGAGGAATCTGGCTCACAAGAAAATGTTGTGTTTTGAAACTTCCTACAATGCAACGGTTTCTAAAAACAAAAGAAAACATTGCTTGGACCAGGTTCAGCTTTCACTGATTATATTAATATTTTTAAATTATTGCTTCACTATAATATCAGATAGACTCAGAGAGGGAGAAAGTGAGGCACTTTCATGGACTTCATGAAAAAGTGTCACTTTGAAGACTAATGATGGAAATGTTCTGTTTCTGCTGGGGCCTCACCCTGATTGTGTGTGAATGAGAAGTGCTTTTTTGGCCTGATAATGCTCAGTGATGGCAAATGAGCATTTTCAGACAGGAAATCTTTCCATCATGAATTTTCCACCTAAACTTGCCTGATTTGGGCCTCCACAGTGCCTGCACCCAGCTCACTTGGAGCTGAGAAGATGGCAGAGCTCTTCTGCCAGCACAGGAGTACCATGAGCTGCACTTACCACTCGAGCTTCTTCCCCATCTTCTCATCAATGTCATCCATCATCTCGCTGATCGGGGGGAGCGTGCACTGCCCTGGAAAGAGCACAAAGAGCATCGGCAAAGGGAGATGATGCCCAGGAGATTGCTCCTGCAGCAGGTGGGGTCTGCAGGGATCAGCTGAGCCCTTGGCTGCCTCTCTTCCCTTTGGTGTCAAGATCTGGGCTTGGGTCAAGCTTGGGTGTGGGTGTGGATGTGGATGTGACAACACTGGCTCCCCTTAAAGTTGTGTAATGATGCCCAAGAGGCTCTTCTCCCCAAGGCAGCCCCACAACAGGGACCTCATTGCTATCTGCAGTGGGCTGAAAAGTGACCTTCTCCCATTGTGCAAGACAGCCCATCACATGGAGAACCCATTACTATTACTGGTAATAATACCATTATGAGTATTTCTGGCCAAAAGCTGTTGTGTTCCTCAGCACTCAGGCTGAAACTTCATTTTCAACCTGCACATTGCTGCTGGTATGGGCCACTTCGCATTAACAGAAATTAGACCTTTGCCCAGCTCATGCCCATCCACCTACCCTGAAACACCTTGACTGCCCAGCGGCTCTGGAGGTCTGCTGTTGGGATAGTGGGTCCAAGGGACTGGACCAGTCCAATGACTGCCATGGTTGGCTTCTCGAGCTGAAGAGGGAGGATGCCCTTGTAGAGCGTGACCTGATTGTCCCTGCTTTTGATGATGGAATCATCCTCCATAAAAGGGTAGGAGTAACTGTAACCAGTGGCAAAGATGACCACATCAACATCATCCTGCACAGTCCCATCTTGGAACAAGACAGATGTCTCTCTGAACTCCTTCACGTTCGGCTTCATCACCACCACGCCACAGGCAATGCGGCTTGGGAGGTCATCGTTGAACACTGGCTCCTTGCGGGAAGTTCTGCAAGGGCAAACATGGTGGGGCTGTCACAGAGGTGGCTTCTGCTGCTGGCCCAGGATAGGCATGGTCCAGCCCCATCCAAAACCAGCACCCCCAGGGGTTTGGGGATGGACGGCCCTATGCGTACCTGTTCAGTGGCATGAGGCCGAAGTTCTCGTGCTTGAAGAACCGGTTCATGCCTCTCACGTACAGCCAGTCGCTGAGCGCCCTAGGGAGGATGTTCCCCAGCCAGGTGCGGAAACGAGTGATGACCAGCATGTCCCAGGGGTAGCCATTGTCCCAGACACGGCTCATCACCCAGGACCCACTTCGGGAGCTCAGGTAGACCTGAGGGGACAGCCAGGAAAGGGTGAGCTGCCCCTGTGGTGGCTGCAAGCCTCCAGGGCTGTCTTACGGAGGTGGTGGCAAGTGCTTGAGCAGATGCCTCCCACCCCCTTCCCCAGTGGCTCTGGTGTAGGTCCTTGTACCTGAGATGCCACGGTGCTGAGCTCCACAGCAATGTCACATCCAGAGTTGCCCAAGCCTATCACCAGCACCTTCTTCCCTTTGAACTTCTCTGGCTCCTTGTACTCTCGGCTGTGGATGTAACAGCCTTTAAACTTCTGTATTCCTGAGAAGGAGAACAGGAAGGGTCATAATTCACCCCAGGAATGAAAAGGAGAGACCGTGCCGGCCTTGGGATCTCCTCTTCCCACAGGTACTGCTGGGGCATCCATCTGAGTGTTTCTCACAGTAGCAGATGTCTCCCGTATACAGAAGAATGCTGCAAACCCATAGTTGAATGGGATTTGTTTCTGGCTTCATTCAATATTTAAAGACAAAGAGTGTGCAAGCACAGAATACCTTTGCATGGTATTTCTGTACCCCAAAAGGGTACTATTGCAACCCCAACATTGCCCCGAGGCACCCAGACAGCCACACTCCATCCCCTCGGTGTGGCTTCACACCCTTGCGGTAGTAAGTCATGGGGAAGCACCTTTCATTTTTAAAAAGGAAGACGGCAAAGGACCTGCCTCAAGCCCTTGTCCTCCAAACAGACCCGCAGCACCAACTATTTATTGCCAGAAATTTTTTCCCAATACTGTGTCAGTACACAGAGAGGCAATGGCTGTTAGGTAATGCGTGTGACGTGTACTAGCAATCATGGGAACATGCCGAAGAAAAGTGTTTTACAAAACCATTTTATGAAAAACCTTGTGTTAAAGGAAACAGCCTAAAATATTTTTTTTTTCTGGGAAAGATTAACATTGTCCCTGCTTTGATATAGTCTGGATACTAAGTTTTTTTTCTGGAAAAAAAAAAAAAAAAAAAGGTTTGGACCTGCTGGAGCGTGTCCAGAGGCGAGCCATGAGAATGATCCGAGGGCTGGAGCACCTCTCCTATGAGGAGAGGCTGAGAGAGTTGGGGTTATTCAGCCTGGAGAAGAGAAGGCTCCAGGGAGACCTTATTGCGGCCTTCCAGTACCTAAAGGGGGCCTACAGGAGAGCTGGGGAAGGACTTTTTACAAGGGCATGTAGTGATAGGATGAGGGGGAACGGCTTTAAGCTGGAAGAGGGCAGGTTTAGATTAAACATTAGGAAGAAGTTTTTCACTTTAAGGGTGGTAAGGCACGGGAACAGGTTGCCCAGAGAAGTTGTTGAAGCCCCGTCCCTGGAGGTGTTCAAGGCCAGGCTGGACGTGGCCTTGGGCAACCTGGTCTCGTGGGAGGTGTCCCTGCCTATGGCAGGGGGGTTGGAACTCGATGGTCTTCAAGGTCCTTTCCAACCTAAACCATTCTATGATTCTATGATTTCCTGAATGGACACCCATCCCCAAAAATATTCCTCTCCTTTTAATGCTGAAAAGACATTTTTTGCAGGGAAGAACATTGTGATGGAAGGTATTTGCCCAGCTGTGTCCCAGTGGATGAATTCCACACACGCAGCTTACCTGGGAATTCCACAAGGGGGAGGTTAGGGTAGACATGATGCCCAGAGCAAACCATAACAGCATCAAAAACTGCCGTCTCTTCCTTCCCATCTGTCTGGGTCACCACCTCCCATTGCCCCGTGACAGAAAAGTCTGGGCGTTTTTTAACCTTGGTGACCAGGGTCTTAAAGGAAACAAAAGAAAGAGATCCATGGGTGTCCACAGAGCAGACAGAGGTTTAGGGAGTTAGTGGGATTCAGAGGTTCCAGGGAGCCCAGGGATGTTTGCCCCTGCGATTTCATGCTGGCAGCTCTGGGGAGTGCTCAAAGACCTGATGAGACCTGGTTTAACAAAACCAGGAGGTTTTTTTTCCCCAGGATATTTTCTCCCAGAATTTTCCCTGTGGCAGAGAGACCTGGACATGGACGCCATCACCCTCCTTCCCAGGTCCCCCCACTACTCATTGCCCCTCTCCACTCCAGGCTTTTTACCTTGAACCGTATGTGCCGGAGCAGGTCAAAGTGCTCGGCGTACTTGCAGATGTAGTGCTGGAGCCTGGCATTGTGCATGTAGTTGGGGTGGTCATCAGGGAAGGGGAAGTCAGGGTAACACATCATCTCTTTGCAGGAGTTGGTGAAGACGGTGCGGTAGATGCTGGCTCTGCCTTCCTCTGCCTGGTCCTGGAGGGAGAGGAGCGTGGACGTGTCCCATTAGGGGGGACATGACCCCTGCGCCTATCCTGGAGCCCTGCACCAGTTCATCCAGATACCATCACCCCCAGGCCTTCACCGCCAGGCTGGAGCCAGAGAAAAACGGCAAAGCCATCAAATGCAACAACTAAATAACCCCCTATGAGCGCAGAAGTGTCCTAACAGGCCAGGAGGAGGGTTTGCATCACTCAAGGCGTTTTGGAGCTGGTTACATTTGCACCTACCAGGGAAAGTGGAAACCTCAGGGGAAGGGAGCACTGTGGAAGAAGCATGATAGAGCCTCTCCACTGCACATCCAGAAAGCATCAGGAAGTCAGGTGTGACATAGCTACACTCGTGCACATGGACACATGCAAAATATCACAGAAGACAAGTAATGTGGGACCTACCAGTGCCCAGCTTCCTCCTGGTCTGCCTGTAAAGCTTCCAAAATTCCGCAGGTGCACCCAGACATTGCTCCCCTGTGCGCACGGTCTTGGCGATTGCACAAGTGAAGGCAGGAGCCCAGCTGGGCATGTTTGCTTTGGCACAGCGTCTTGGCTGCCATGCTTTATGCAACCGTGGGGCAGGTCTGGCATGGGACACGGATGGAGGCTTGTGCTTACCACCCAGCAATGCCCATGCCAGCCAGCCAGTGTCCTGCTGACATGTAGAAGGGCAGGGCATGGGAGATCTGCCAAAATCCCCAAGACCACCATGCATGCAATGGGGCCCGGGCTGGCCTGGTCCAGTCCTGCCCAAAATGGCCAGTGCCACGCATCAGGGGGGGCATCTGCTATGTCTTCCCTGACACTTGGCACTTAACACCACAAAACACAAAAAAAATGCATTTCCCTTCCCTGATGGCTTTGATGCCAGGACAGAGCTGGGAAAAAATGCAGAGGTTTCTGCACTGAAGAATTTGTATTTGGGTTGGCCTAAAGATTACCAACTTCCAACAAAAGAAAAAAAAAAAAAACCACACAAAAAACCCAAAACAACCAAACCCCACCAAACTGAAAAAACACTGGAGTTAAAGTGCTTTTGACTTTTCTTCTCAGTGGTGATACTCTGTTCTGAAATTCTCCATTACAAATATCAAAAAGTATTGCCAAAATTTCTGAAGGAATTTGCTGGAGCCCTCCTCAGAAAAGACCAAAACCATGTGATCCATGTTTTGGATGAGTCAAATGTTTCAGATCACCCAGAACAAATTTTCTGCCCTCCCCTCTGCTCCAGGGTTTAACTCACAGGGGCTCAATTCCTTTCCCTAATGGCACCTTGAGCTGCTCCTGCAACCACGATCCCATCCTAAATTGATCCCTTGGCCCCAGCCTGCCAGTGGGTGGGCATGTGGCACGAGATGGCTCTGGGTCTGACCCTCTGACTATTCATTTGGGTCCCTTTTCAGCTCCACGGTGCATGGCCTCTATGTAAAAGCACACTGAGAGCTACCCTGAGCAGCAGTGAATACTCCCCAAGGTGGGGTGGTGACAACTGGCTGCCCCACAGGGAGACTTCTGCAGGGTCTGAAGACCTGCATTTCAGAGCCATCCCTATCTCCACAGGCTTTGAGGGGCATGGGAGCACATCCTCAGAGCAGCCCCAAGCGGTTTGCAGCCCCTCAGCTGGGGAGAAGCTGGCAGCTCCCTCCGTCCCCAAAGGAGAGGGGCTGGCGGTTCAGAGGGGACCTGGCTCAGCAAGCCAAGGGACAGCCAGGCTGTCCCCAGGGTAAGGGAGGCCTGAGGACCTGTATCGAACCAGCCAAGCCCTCCCACGTGCAGCCATCAGAGCAGAGCAAGCGGGTGCAGGCACATGGGGGACAGCCTCCCAGCCCCGAGGACACATTTCCCCAGCCAGCTCTGAAACCAAGCAGCCAAAGCCACTCACCGTGTAGTGCCAGAGACCCCCGACGTCATTGCTCTGCTCGAAGCAGGTGGGCTCCAGCCCCTCTTCCAGGCAGCACTTGATAGCTGCCAGCCCGCTGACACCCGCACCCACCACTGCCACACGCCGCACCATGCCGTCCTGCTGGAGAGGGGGAGGAACATGGCTATGGCAGAGCCGAGACCAGTCGGGCACGCTTGCCCAGGTGGGTCCGCAGCCCCCAGCAATGCCCCATGGGAGTCCTTGCTCACCTGTTTCGCGTAAGAGTTTTGGGCAGGGTGGAAGAGCTTTCCCTGGTACCCAGGGGCTCTCTCACAGAGAGGAGCAGCAGCTCAGGAGGAGCTTCCCTGAAAGAGCAAAGCTCTTTTATGCAGCGTTGCACAGGAGGCAGGGCCAGCATCGAGGGGTTGTTTTGATGAGCGTCTTGCGCTGTTTGGACTTTAGCAAGCCCGGAGGTGTAACACGAGGAGGAGCTGCGGGCGCAGAGCTCCTAAATTAGGAAATATAGCGTTGGACTGAAATTATTGCAAGATTGAGCCCAGGTTCACTGAGCAGCGGCAGCCATCTCCGGTCTATGCAACGAGCAGCATCTCTCAAATGCCTGCACACACACACCTCTCCAAAACAGCACAGCAATGCCCGTGTCATCAAAAACAGCAGGTAGGACCAGGCTGCCCAACCTCACCCCATCCTTCCACCCCAGCACTGCAGTTATTCTCCTGCAAAGAGGGCAGCTGGTAGTGCCACCCCAGGGACGTGCCACCCCAGGGACAAGCCACCCCGGTATCGGGCAGGTTCCTGTTCAAAGTGTCTGACTGCTTTACCCCCTTCTAATAAATGGGGCAGGCACATTTCAGAGAACATCTGCTGGGAAGGACAAAGCGCAGGCAAGCGCAGAGGAGTCTGTTTGCAAATCCCAATCCATCTCTGCACTCTTCATCTAAGTCTCATTGTGTGAGTTCATCCATCAAACCCCTGCCTCCAGACAGGTCCTGGGGGAGAACCATTCAGCTGGGAGTATGCCCATTTCAAAGTTGCTGGAGCCTCTAAGGCTGTCTAAGCTGTGCTGTTAATTCATGCTAAATTGACGTGAAATAAAATAGAGCAGAGAATGCCAGAAAAATGATTGAACAACCAAAGTGAAAAAGAATGAAAGCGCTAATTTTTCCACTATCTGCCAAATTGGTTGGCCTTTCCAAGGGAACAGCTTTGGAGTCATGGTTAAGTTGACTCAATACAAACAAACTGCCAAGCTGGCTTTATGGATTCCCAGCCTAGAGGAGGTATGGATCCTCTCCTGCAGGACACAACCCGGAGGAGGACTTCTCTGAATTAAAACATTTGTCAGAAAACAACATCCAGGAGCAATGCACAGCAAGAGAGTATGCCTGCTCCTGGCCCTGGCATGGGGATCGGAAAGGTCAACCCAAGGCAGAAGGAGGGGAACAAAGGTGCAGGAAGAGTCAATCATTTACCTGGAGTGACACAGTTGTCAAGCATCTGAAAGAGGAAAAGGCCATGGACCTCTTGACTAATCATTTCCCAGCTGCCATTTTCCTCAAAAAAAAAAAAAAATTTTGGACATTTTTCCCCCCCCTCTTGACAAAGAGAAGACAAAGGGAAAGAGAACTGCAGGTGTGGGTAAGCAAAGAAAAGGAGAAAATTAGAGTGGTTTTTCCCTGGGGGAAAAAAAAAACAACCACCAAAAGCTTCAACATTTCTAATGGCACTAGAGGTAGTTCTGCCCAATATCCGCAAATTCCTGTTTGACTTTTTATCATGTGTTACAGGAAAGCGAGCGCAGAAGAGGGCTCCTAACATCCAAAAGAGCAAGAACAGTCAGGGAAAAACAGGCGCACCTACAAAAACCTGCCGACTTCCAGCTCAAAGCTACCTCTCGCTAGTGGGACGACTGAGGCTGCAGATGGCTTCCTGCAATGCTCAGAGGGGCTTACGGCGTGGCAACGGGAATCCTACTGGGGGCAACCTGCAGGGATGGGAGCCATGAGAGGCCGATGGCATGGTTTGCCTTGGTGCGTGCAGTGATCCTGGCACTGTGCACAGCTCGTGCGATTGCAGCTCTGTTTGTCCTGGCTGCCATCAGGGCTGTGGCACCAAGAGACAAACGTATTCATTAACCGAGGGTTGGTGTGGGTGGTGGGTACGGGTCAGTGGCCACCACAGCCAGTCCCCTTGCAGCTGCTCTCAACCCTCCTGCTGGTAGCAGCGGCAAAGCAAAGGGTGAAAAATCCTCCAATTTTGACCCCTTTGCTGCATGTGAAGGCTCCCCGAGACACTCACCGGAGGGATGCTTGGCCCAGACCCTGGCTTCGAGGCTGGGCAGCAGCTTGCCTATGTGCCACACCACTCCTGCTTCAGCCAGACCAGGCTCTGCGGCACTGGATACAGCATAACACCCACAGCAAGAGCCAGATGCTTCTCCAAGGAGCACTTCAGTCAAAACAGCTGGGAAGAGGAAAATCCCTCAGTGTACTGAATGGGAATAAGCCTCAGTGCAGCACCTTGACGGCAGCAGTGAGCCCGGAGCCAGGCGGGCACTGCACGGGCCAGGAGCAGCCTTCAGCCCTGCAGAGGGCACATCCCCAGGGATCCCTCTGATCTCTGTCAGAGCACGCCACCCAGCATGACCACAGAGCCGCAGCTGGGTTCCCGACTCCATTGGCAGCCAGGGATGAACCAAACTTGCTGGAGGCACCAGTGGGCCAGCTGGGGGAGTGTTGGGCCCCCGCGCCCCACGGACGCCCGCGACTCCCACGGGGCCGGCGATCCTCCTCTCCTCCCGCATCCCTCGGGCTCCGCTCGGCCCTTTGATCTGCAGCTACATTGTTCAACCATCTTTGAAGTGTGCAATGAGAAACACCCCGCGCCGTGCGGGGAGGCTGGGCAGAGCCCTCCAGAGCAGCCAGCAGCGCTGCGGCAGCCACGGCTGCTCGGGGGACAATAAATCTGCAGCTGGAGCTGCATAAAGGGAGGCAGTAAACAAGAGCGTTCACCTCGCATTTGCTCTGTGCTAATTGCGTCGGAGCGCTTCCCAGGCCGTCTCTTGTTTTTCTTGAACGCGGCTAAAGATACATTTTTCATTTGCTTTTCCCCACCCTTCTTCCTCATTTTTGTTTGTGAGCAAAAGTCTGCCAGGAAAGGGCTGCAGGACCGTTCCCATTAGATTTGGAGCTGATGGCTAGAGCACCCCAAGGGAGGCTAATGCCTTGTGATGGGGGAGCAAGTGTAACAGCGTCTCTTTTCTCTCCTTAACCCTCCCTTTGGCCCTGAAAATTGGTTTTGCTATTCCTTAGGGACCTGTTCTGATCTGCAGCCTTTCAGCAAAGGTGGAAGCTCTGAGGGCATCGCTCGCCCTCAGCTTCATGGCTAACCACAGTCACCTTCCCAGACAGGGAGAAATCAACCAAAAAACTCACCATGCCTCCCGTGAAATCTTTTTTAGGTACAGCAGTTGCAACAGGATAACTCAACTCACTGCATCTATCTCAAAGACGTCGCTCCTCTAAACCCTTTGCCCCTACACTACCACCCAGCCTTGGAGGCTGGTGTCCTGCAGACTTCCAGTCCATCTCCATGCCCTCTCTGGGATTCATCCTTAGGCAGAGCATCTCTCTGTCCTCCCTCATTTTTTCTCCTGTCCATGTGCTATTTTCCAGTGATGCTGTCTGGATACAGGTAGGATCCTTAGAGCACCCAGAAACTGCTGAGACCATCAGGCAAAACCTTATGGGAAGCCACAGCCACCCCCGTTGCAGCATAAACTGCTCAAAGGTACCTGGCTCTCAGGATGTCACACAGGATTATCCTTTTCTTGAGCAACCACCTGGAACGACGGCACCCAAGTGTTTACCCAGCTTCTGCTGTGCTCCAAGCCTTACACAACCTGGCAGGCAGGGGCAGAGGCCCAAAGGACACGTGTGTCAAATGCCTTCACCACAACCCAGGCAAAGCACTGCTCCATCTGGTGATACACAGCTCTCGCCATTCAGAGGACTACTGCCATGCTCACAGCAATTGCTGCAGCTCACCTGGGGCCAGAGGTGCTACGGACATGGACAACCATGGGGTCTGCTCCCAAAGGTGGGAATCATCCCAAGGGTTACTCTTGCCTCAAGAAAATGCCTTCCTCTTGGCTGCTTCTCCTACCCCTGCCCTGCCAATATTTTGGCAGGGACCTCAGTGAGAAAAGGGCTGTCCCTCCATCACAAATGTGCAAGCCTTGCTTGGGAGCCCCAAGTCTTGGTCAGGTTCCAGCCCGGGACTGCAAGGCTTCAGGTGTTTTTCTGCACACCTCTGCCAGAGAAGGAACAACACAGCCTTTGTTCAGTGAACAGGACACCAGCGGCTCAAATTTTAGCACAAAACTGCTCCAGGGCACTTTGTGACCGCACCTGCCTGGAACAGGTTTTGTGGATTTAACAACCATATAATTCCTGCTAATTAACTGTGCTTTCCCTTTTTTCCTCAGGAGAGAGGTACCCAGTGGACGGTATCTGGTTTAACCACTCTGGAGCAAGGCAGTGACTACCCCAGAGCAAACCTCCACAGGCAAACACAAGTCCTCACCTTGTGCCTTCAAACCCTGGTGGCATGGATGAGTTGAATTGCAAGTTGCCATCTACGGGCTGAACCACTGCATTTTGCTCAGGTGCCTCATGGAAAGGCAAGGATCCCCTCCTTGCTTCAGTGGAGAAATTTGCCAGAGGTTTAAGACATTCAGTGGGATGAAGGCTGCAAAAGAAAGAAGGCTAATCAAGCCCAGCACCTCCAGTCCTGCATTTCCATGTGGGCAGCTCTTGTCCTTTCTCCTCCAGTGGAGATCACAAGACCCAGGGTGCAGGTTGGTGCAAACCCAGAGTTTGCAAGCCCTGCCTATAACACTGCTGTTGCCGAGGGCTGGCAGGATGAGGTGGTGGTGCTCAGGAGCCAGAGGAGATGGGCTCTGGCAAGCTGGACATCTTCACCGCTAGCCTGGCTGCTTCCTCCAAGGCAGAGCAGGAGCAAAATGTCCAGCCAGGTCCTTGTGCTTGGCCCTCCCAGGGCACAGCACAAGCTCCCTTTTCTCTTTGCAGGCCACCGCTGCTCTCCAGCAGCAGGGAATCAAGTTGCCTCATTATGGTTTTAGCGCTGGTAATCACCAGTTACAAGAAACCCACCTAAAGAAGACAATTGTCCCTTCTCTCTGAAAGGCTGCTCCAGCCCCAAGGACCTACTCATGGGATGGTCTCTGACTCCAGCAGCCCAACTCTGCAGCACCCACCCCAGCTGCAGGCAGGGGATTTTTACTGACTTCTCCTCCTTGTGCACACATTTGTGGTAGACATGGTCATTCGTGAGCGATGCCAAGGCAGAAATCATGCAAACCCTCCTAGAAGCATCCAGCTTGCAGCAGGCCACCTGCAGGGTGGGAAGGAGAGCAGAGAGATGAGAGTGGGATCACACCCCAGTTCCCCCCAGCGTGGGGACAGACCAAGTGCCAAGGTCCCAACTCACCTTTGGGAACCCTAGAGGGGTGTCCCCCACACCGAGAGCTCCTGACCTAGCTGGTGAAAACACTTTGCAGCCTCGAGAGGTCCTTGGAGCAGGAGCCAGGGAAAGCAGGCTCCCTTAAAAACCAGCCCACAAGTATTAATCTCGGCCAGGCAGGTAATTAGAGCTTTGTTTGCAGATGATTTTGAACTAGAAAAGGGGAAGGAGAGAGCTTCAAACTATGGAAAACAGCTCTGGGGAGAGGCAGCCTGCTGCCTCAAGAAAGGCAGCTCAAGCCTCAGCTTCAGGGCTAAGCTGTTAAATGAGGAATATCAGCTTTCTTTACAACGGAGATTTCTAGCCTTTTTGCCTGTTGTTAAGGAAAAAAAAAAAAAAAAAGAAAAATGTGACCCTGCTACATCTTAAATAAAAGCCTGAAGTTCATCTCTAGCTCCCTCCTGTGACTCCTGTACACAGGCTGCTCTAAACCTGGCCTGAATAAAGCTTTACTTACTAAGCAGTATCCCACTGTCACTATGGGAAGATTTATAGCTCCCAGTCATGTACTGGAAATACTTAATATACATATAAAGTAAAATGCGTCCAGATGCTTAAACAGGCATTGGCATCACATACATGATCCAGTTTGTCGGATTTCTATGCCAGGCAACCTGGGGAAAACTGAATCAGGAGGTGAAATCCTGATGCCTTTTCCATTCAAAGTCCGGATCTATCACACAAAAGCCCACCTTGCTTCCTGGTTTTCATATCCACACTCGCATTCCAGCTTGCTCTCCCCTTTCAGGGTGCTAAACCACCACTGCCCCAGGGAAGGCAGCCCAAGGAGCTGCACCAGCCTGAACCCTGGCTTACATTTTATTTACATCTATTGTAGATTGCTTTCTCTACACTGTATTTGGACACGTACCCTGTGACTCTGTGAGCTGTTTTATGTATTTATAGATTTTATAACTTCCCCATATTACATATTCAAAAGCAATATCCCTACTGCTAAGATGTCTTTATGCTCGCATTACTTACTCTGCACACCTTTGCACCCACAACCCGTTGATACTTCTCATGCCCCATTCCCAGACAGTCGTAGCGATCAGATCAGTTTTGAAGTGAAAGCTGCAAATTCCTCACGGTACAAAGCAAAAGGCTTTGATCAGCAATGGATGCAACGCAACCCCCTTGTTCTCTGGGACCTGCACTTCAACACAGCTACATACTTCTGCCCTCTTTTTCTCCACTGCACATCTACTGAGTAGGAGCTGGCACCTTTTGGGTGGAAAGGACTCATCGCTGTCACTTCTCCCTGTGTGCCTCCCCACAAGCAGACCTCTGCTCCGTGCACTTGTAAGTCCCTTGCAGTCTGGGGAGCTGGAGAAAAACATCTCTGCATGGCAAACCATCGCTGGGGCTGTTCCCCCATGGCTTGCTGCCCCAGAAGCTCCCCTGTACACAGATGGATAAGCAATTCTGTTGGCTAAGCCCATCCCAAGCCCCGGATTGGTGGGACTGATTTCCTTCCATGCCAATGCCCTTTCCCATTGTCTTCTTGCCATTGCTCTGCCTGTTGTGCAAAGCTTGCAGAAATAACCTCAGAACAGTTTCTGGCCTTTTTGCTGTAGGGATATTGCTAAATCATATTATTCTTGCTGTCATGCTAGAAAAAAAAATTATCCACTTCAGTACAACCATTAACCATAATTAGTGCTCAGTTGCACAGACAATCTGGAACAGGAGGATCTGATCTTCTGCTACCAGTCAATAAATCTCTCTAAGAGTACAGGGACCAGTCAGCAAAGTGAGCAATCACTAATTTCTGCTCCTGTAACTACTTTTAAATGCCCCAGCAAACAAGCTTGCAAAGAATATTTTCCCCATTTTTCTGTACGAGCTCCTGCATCAGTTTCTGTTCGCAGCCAATGTCTCCTGCCCCTGGGTTTCCCCGGATCACCAGCCTGGGAGACTGAGAGCCAGGCACTTAGGAAGCCCTGACAGATGCAGCCCTATGGTATTTGGGTATCCAGGGCAGAAAAGACCCCAGTGTCATAGCAGGTTGCTTCTGGCCCAAACCCTACCTGCTGGGCAGGTGTAATGCGAGGCCTGGGACCCGCAACTTGTGCTGGGGCTCACCGGGCTGTGGCAGCATCTTCTGCTCCTGGGGCTGCTCCCTTCCCAGCAGACACTTTATAATCCTGCAGACCCTTTATAATCTCTGGTTCCTCAGCACCTGGCCAAAAAAAAAAAAAAAATTAATCCAAAAGCCCCATCTAAAGCCTTCCACAGCATTACAAGACGTTGCTTATGCTGCTTGCTCTGAGCAATCAGATCTCCCGTGGAACCTGCTGCCCCCAGCCCTGCAGGTTAACGACACGACATCACTATCTCCTCCTGTAAGGGTTTTAAGGGGTTGATTTTGCCTCTAGGGTTAAGTTCATTTGCATTAAGATATGAATTAACCTCCCTGTTGAAGTTTTAAGTCTGCCTCTGGACTCTGAAAGAGCCTGGACCTCTCCACAAACGGCACAGAAGTTGCCTTTCGTGGCTTGCTCTTCTCACACTGATTCTGCCTGGGTCTGTCCAGGGATGTGCAACAGGACAACAAGGCCTGCTGGTTGCTTTCCAGGCTCTTTGCTGGGCCTGCAGGCATTCAGGCTCGGCCAGGACAGCCCTGGAGACCACAGCCCAGCCTAGCAGGAGCCTTTGAGGTACCATCCAGCCTGAATTTAGTCAAAATCCCAGCTCGCTTCCCCTAGCTTGGGGAAGCATCCTATCTACTGAGAGGAGAAAGAACCCAAACCCATCAGGGAGGGTGTCAAAACTGGACCTTCCCTACTCAAAATTCAATACAGAAAAAGTCTTGGGAAAACACTTAGAAAGAGAGTGAATGTCTGTGCCTGAGCTTAAATAGGGCTCCTGGGCCCATGGCTGTGGGTGTGCAGGTCCCAGCTGAAGCTACTTGGGGCAGTTAAAGCCCATTAATGCCCTCAAGGCCCCAACACTGAAGCTGTTGAGGTCAATTCCTCCCTTGGGCTTAGTCTTGGTGCAGGTTAAACAGGAGGTGAGGAGCATTTTAGTGAAATTAATCCAGCTCCTGTCCAAAATGGTCCAGATGCAGCAAGAGATGCTTATGTCAGGAAAAGTTAACAACTGGTTTCAGCTGGATGTGGCCAGCTCTCTGAGCCCAGGCTCACAGGGTGCAGTGGTCCAGGACATGTTGTGGCTCCCTGTGCCCACAGCCACGATGCTGAGTGAGCCCAGAGCTGTGGGGTCCAGACTATGGGGAACCCTGGCAGCTCTGCCCCAAATCCCACCCCACCCCCAGCACGGGTGGGTGGAAAATGCACGGAAAGTACACCCGCCTTTCCCCTCCTTCCTTCACCCACAGCCACCAAGCACCTCGCTCCCCGTTGTCACCACCGTCCGGGTACCGGCTCCTCCAGCAGCGCCCATAACCAGCCCCACGCCGGTACATCAGCACCCCACGCGGGGAGATGTGAAGGTACCCAACTCGACCCGGTTTGCTCTTCGGCCTCCCCTGGCTCCGGGGCTGAGCCCCGCGGGGACCGGGCTGGGACCGGAGGCGTCGCGGCAGCCGCGGGCGCTCAGCTCCCTCTGCGGGCGGCGGAGGGGCTGCTCCGCCACGGCGGGCTGGGGTTTTTAACGAGGCCGCCCATGGTCCAGCACGGAGCTGTCGCCCCCGGGCTTGTGCCGAGGCGGGAGGACCGGGACGAGCCATCTCCCGGCTCCCACACTGACCACGCACCTGAACCCATCAACCCGTAAACTGGGGGACAACCCCACGTCCCCCTGGGTGCCGGCATCACCCCAATCCCGCCATCTTCACAGAAACAGAGTGAAAGTGCTGAGATTTAAGCCCCTGGTTAAAACGCAGGGGTGCTCTTTATAATTAGCCGCTGGTGCTGCAGCAACGGGGCTCTGCTTCGCTTCTGCTGTTATAAGCGGCCCGTGCAAAACCTCGCAGCCCTGGCTTGGAGCAGCCCTCCAGCTTACGTGCTGCCCTGGGGCTGGGAAGATGCCCCACCAGCCACCCACTCTTACCTGCTCCTCTCTCATAGCCTGGGCCTTCCAACACCTTCCCAGTCGCACTGGCAACGCTCCGGCTCGTGCACTGGGGATGCAGCACGGCAGCTGCTCTGCTGCACATCACCCACTCCCCACCCAGAAAACTCCCTCTCCTAAAAGGTCAGGTCCTCACCTCCAAAAGATGATGGTGGCTCCAGCCAGTGGCTCATTGTTCCCTCTTTGTAATATGATCGGTGCAGGTTTGTAAAAATACTCTTTCCATCTGCAGGTCCTTGTATGGTAGCTCCATCCCACCTCAGGAAAAAACAACTCCTCCTCAGCTCAAACTGCCTGTCAAGTCTTGAGTTTTTTCCTCCAGAAGAGGGTTTCTCTTTCCCTTGCATCAGGCTATGATTTTGCAGCCCTGGTCAGCCACTGGCTGCATTGCCATCCTCAGCCTCTCCCGAAGGACACTTGGGTGCATCAGCAAGGACTGTCACAGCGCCTGGCACCTGGGGATGAAGGGACAAAGGGATGGCACTGCCCCACCAGCCCTCACCCTCGGGGCTGCTTGGATGCACCAAGGCGGGGGAAGAAATCTCAAAGAGATGTTTCTGGGCTGTTTAAAGTTAATTAGCTCAAATGATGCCTCTGAAGGGAAATGTTTCTTATTTTGGTTCCTGCTGACTTGGGCCCAAGCCTGGTTTTCATAAGGCCAGTAACTGCAAACAGATAGGACCCTTTCATTGGAAACAGGCAGTGCAGGATATAATTAAAGAAGTATGCACTGGCATCTCAAAGAACCGTTTTCAATTACTGCTATTTCAAGAGGATTAAGGGGAAATATTTTAAACAAGACCACTGCAAAAATAGATTTTGTTTGTCATTAGCTTTGAAATAATATTTGACTTAAGGGCTGAAATTTCCATATGCCCGGTCTGCCTCTGGCAGCACTTTCCCAAAGGGCTGGGAAGAGGTTGATTCGTAGCTTCACGGGAGTTGGGAGCAGAGCTCCCTATGTGCAGCCCTATTTCCATATGGGAAATACCCTCCTTTTTCCCTGGCCAGTTTTCTCTCTGTGCCAGCTTGGAAGTGATGCACGGGGCAGCCTCAGACATGAGGAACATGCCGGAAGGGATTTGTTTGCTTCCCAGACTGCACGTGGGGGTGCTCTGAAGACACATTGCCACTGCCTTTGGATGGGAATACCCTCCTGTGGAGGGAGTGATGGCTCCGTTGGTCTGTGTGCTTTCCTTGGCCAAGCCAGCTGTATCTCTGACCCTTGCAATTTGCTGCTGTATCTCTGCACAGCACGAGCCCATGGGTGTGAATTCAGGCAGGTTTGTTCTGCCAGCGGCCACAGAGGTGGCCTGGGAGATGCTGTTTTGCCACAGTCACCACAACAGTAAAAAGATGCTGCTTCCAGCCTCCCTGTGTATCTGCCTCTACCAGCTTAGGCTGTACCTTCAGAAGGGGGATGAAGCTGGAGCTAAACACAGGAGTGGAGCAGCATCCATGACCATTGCCTGGAGTCTTTTTCTGGGCTGCAGGTGTAGAGGTTCTGCACAAGACTAGAAACAGAGCCAGAAAGGGTAAGACAGGTTTGCTCTACTTTCCCTCTCCACCATTCCCAGTGTGCGGACAGAACACAGCCTGGGGTGTATGAAACCCAGGGTCACGTGGAGCAGAAGTGAGTGGCAGTCACACTGTAAGCACTGTAACGTACCCAGGTAGGATGGGGACCATCTCACCCGTCCACAGACATCTCAGTGTCAGCATTTGTTGAATACCTTCTGAGATACCTGTCATAGGACAGATAATCAGGAGGTGTCAGTTACTACCCATATGAAAAGATCCCAAACTCATACCTGCAGGTTCAACACCTAATTATCAGGCAACTTGAGCTCAGTGAGGGTCTCCAGGCTTTGTTTGGCATGTGCAAAGTGGGCACGTTCATCTTCCCTTTGCAGGGCTTGGCTTCCCAGAGGAAAAGGCTGTTTCTCACAGCACCTAGGACAGTCAGGCTCCTGGCTCCCCAGGGGCTCCTAAAGCACTCTGTGAAGTAGACACATGGGAAGGGCCCAGCCACAGACTGGTGAGGACTCTCCACTGACATTTGCCCAGGAAGCTTATGAGGCTCAAGAAACAGAAACACTGGTCCTAGCAGGATCATGAGAAATCATTTCTCTGCGCTATTTACAGAAACCAAGGACATATTTTTCCTTTCAGAAACACCACAAGGAGGATGTTTCTCATGGCTGTTGAGAAAGAGGGGTCCACCTTGGGGAATAGCATGGGTTGGGGTGTGTAAGCTTGGGGCAGCAAGGCAACACATCAAAGAGAGCCAAGGACACCAAAAATGGAGTTTGGCCACTTCCATGTCAAAGTGCAGGGCTGTTGGCATCAGCTCAGACTCTTGTACATGAGAGGAGCATCAACAGGCTGCAGAGATGTCTAATGAGCAGAGGCACCAACAGACACCTCCTCTCCATGTGCACGGGACAGGGACATTCCCCAACGCATGGTGGTTGGTTCCAGGCCACACGACAGCCTTCCTGTCCCACAAAGCAACTGATGGGCAATGAAAAGGCTGTAAGGAGTGGGCTGCCTACCATGCTGATGGAGCTATATTACCCAAAGGGTTACCCAAAGTGCTTTATATCTCCAGAGCTGCAGGCTTCAGGCAGCACGAGAAGCTCAGAAGGCTCCATCTCGGCCACAAAGCCTCCAAACACACCTCAAGAACTATTGGAAGAGAGAAAATAGCACACCAAACCAGACTGGGTCAATAAAGTAAGCCTAGACCCATGGAGATTTCACACTGTTAGCAGGTCTTGGGTGGCTGTTGTTCTAAAAGCACCTGGGAGGAGGCCACCAGCCCTGGGAACTGGGGACCGGGAGATGTACCTTCTGCTTAGAGCAGCAAAAGCATAGCTACAAAGACTTGCAAAAATAGCATCCCTCAGAAGCCAGACAGCAGGGAGAGGAGGGCATATGTAGGAGGGCGTATGTCTGCAAAGATGGGTAAAGAAAATGGATAGTTAAAGCAAAGAACAGCATGGGCAGAAGACTGAAGAAATGCCTCATTTCCACGTGCAGTATTCCAGTCCCTGTAAAATCCAAGTGGATTTCATCCACTTGGTGCAATCAATTCTCCTGTAGGTAACTCAGTGTCTTCTCATGGAGCCCCCAATGCCACTTCCAGTGATTTCAGATCAGCTCTATGCCCACGCCGACAGGCAGCACAGCCCAGAGAAGGGCACACAGCAGGATGGCAGCCTTCCCCTATACCCTGTATGCTGCTGGATGCCACCCCACACCATTGGTCACTCCTGACTGCTCGTTTCCAGCACAGCAACAAGCTTCAGATTGTGGCTTTATGGTTTCCACTTCTGCTGTCCCCTCCTAGGCATGCAGCGTCATGGCTCCATCTCTGTCCCCATCTCCATCCTCAACTGATTCCCCAACTCGTCTCCAAAGAGCTGTTCTTTGACCTTTCTCCTCCCATCTCTCTCATGCATCTCCAGCCATTCCCACTGCTCCCATCCAGCCTTTTGCCATCCGTCCTCGGGCAAGGCAGAGCTGGGGCTACAGGACCAGCCTTGAGCGCCCCAGGTCCATGGATGGGCACTGGCCCATGATCCTGCATCGAATCCCAGGGAGTCACCCACTAGCAGAGGAGGGAAGGACACAACCTGGCAGGAGATGCACTACCCTCCCTCACCCCTGCCCACCTTCCTCCCCTCTCACACCACAGCCATCCCGGCCCCTCTGCATCACTGCCAGGCATCAATCAGACGATGGATGTGCTCTGTACTATCCCTGCCATGGGTCCGAGTCAGTCCTGGTGCTTGCCAACCGTTTATAAGACCACAAAGCATCACCGCGATCCCCATCAGTACCGATTCCTCCCACCATGGGGCCGGGCGGCCTCTCTCAGGACTCCTATGAGCCCTCCAGGAAATATCCCGCAGAGAACAAAATTAGATGTCAAAGAGCAGAAGGATTTCAGCTCTGGCTGAGCTCTGGCAGGTCCCCAAAGCTGGGAAGGAGAAAAGTGTTATGAAAACACTCATCAGAAGGCGGTGAGAAATTAGACATAGGTCACTTGAACTCCAGCCTTGAGGAAAGGGGTCAAGCCTACAGGGTAAAGCCCAGCTGGATGGGAAGAAGCCAGCAGAGGTTTTTTTTGAGGAGGAACTGCTTGGTTTGTTAATTTGATGACATCCCCTAGGCTGGGTTTTTCTTCCACTTGGGAGTACAGGTCTGGACCTACTTGTTCGCTCCCACTCAGTGGGGATGGCGGTGCCTCTCCTGCCAACACCACAGAGTGGCTTGTGCCTGTGTGTGATGCTTAGATTTTTGGGCATGGGCCACCCAGCTGGCAGCACTGTTGGGTGATTTTACTAGACGAAGCACAAGAGCTGCTTGCCTGTAAGATGCAAACAGGTTGAGCGCTAATGACATGGTCCAGCGCAGGAGACTAGGACTGTAGGTCTGGTATAAGCAAGTGGCAGTATGATGTGAATCTCCTTTTAACACATATTTTGGGGATTATGGAGTGGGTTTCTGACTGCTATTTGACAGCCTTTCACAGATGCCAAACTTCTGCTTTCAAAAGCAATTGATTTTTGAGCACATTTTCTCAAAGGGACTTTGTCTCCCAAGAGAAACTTCCTTTTGAAAACAGTCTCCTAAAGCTCTTGGGGCACTTGCAAGATGTTTTGCTTTTATATTACAAATTTTAAAGAGCATTTAAAGGAGGATGTGAAGCAATGGATGGGACCCCATGAACAAATTAAGTTATCAGCAGTCCTTGTGTTTATTTTTTGCCGTGGAAAAAGTCCATTTTCACTTTCAACTGTTTAGAGTGGCTGCATGCACCAACAGAGCCCACAAAATAATTCACCTACCTAGTTGTGCATATTTTGGACATGCTATTGAGCGGATTAACTGATGGGTTGATCTCCTGAGCTGTTCCAATAATGTTGCAAATTTTTTTTGAGAGAAGCACAGCATCGCTGGAGATGAAAGAGAAGTATTTGTTGGTTTTGATGGCTTGCACGTGTAAGTGTTCGCTTTGAAATCATGGCCTTTTGGGGATGGGATAGGTTAACTCCAAAAACATGCCGCTTTCTATCCTGAGGCATCCTGAGGGAGTGTTTGGACCAATCCTGAACACAGCCCTGGAAACTGTCCAAAGATGGCATTTCCTTGTGCATCCCCCAGGCGGTTGCTCCATCCAGGTCCATGCAGCGCCGATCGGCAGGCAAGTTTATTCTTCCTTTACTTCCAGCTCCAGCCTACCCTGGAAAGGCCAGTATCCTTGCAAGAGCTACTTCTTGGGAGATTTATAGCTCAGCTCGGCGGCCGTACAGAGTTCAGAGTTTACATAAACGCTGGGCACAGTCCCAGAACTGGGTGCTGACTCAGGCGCCCGCCCATGCGATGCTCCCACGTCACCGGTTCAAACGGGCCACACAGAGCAACCATGCTGACATTTCATGCTGTCACGGACCGTAACAGTCACTGAAGCGGCCAAATCACAGGGCTTCATGTCCTAGAGAGAAGGGGTTTTAAATCTTCTCCTCCCCAGCCCCTGACCTCAAGCAAACACAACGTAATTGGGTTGTCCCGGTTGGCGACGGGTTTGATTCATTTTACTGTGGGGAGATCTCTCCGGTTGGTTGCACAAAGAGGCTCCACAGTCCTGGCTCAGTTTCCAGCGCCTGGAGAAGGACCAGCTCCCAGGAGCCCCCGCTGCAGCCTGGCAATGCCTGCCAGGCACTGCCGGGCCCTGGGACACCATCATGGGTGATAGCAGGCCAAAAGACTGATGCATAATAACAGTCTCACCTGCACCTCAGGCGGAAAAAAATATTCTCCACTGGAAGAAAAGGCCAAGTGTGAAAAGCAAGAGAGACTCCCAAGACGAGGGAGGAAGGCACCCTTGCTGGAGCTGCAGGAGGAGAGGGTAACGGGAAGGAGATGCTGTAAATCCTGCCCATTCCGGAGATGCCTGCTGGAGCTCCATGGGTGGATTCATGACTTCCAGCGTGGGCACTGCTGTTACAGACCATGCTCCAGCTTGAGACGGGGATTCATTTGCAGCCTGGGATGCTAAAATATGGCACAGAAAGGCTTTTTCTTTTCTTTTTTTTTCCCCCTCTTACCCAAGATGTCAAAAAGCTCCATTATTTCTTAGCCATGATGGTACACAGTATTTAATTTTATACCTCACTGTGGGTTTTTGGAGCTGCCTGGTTCTCATAAGCCTGCACTATGCATGTGTGTCTCTCTTCCCCTCCTGGGAAGCCCCCCCCCCCACCTTTCCTGAGAAGTGGAAGCTGCAAATGCCATAGCACCATCTGGCTGCAGCAGAAAAATGGTCCTTTCTGCAGCAATTAGGCTGATGCCCCAACTCCTCACCCTGCATCTGAACAGAGCAGCCCGTATCCGCTCTTCCTGGCTGTATCTCCGTTCCTGGAAATTCAAGGCACAGCCACAAGCTGTAGACCTGTTTATGACTTGTTGTACAAACATGATAAATGGCTGCTCAGAAAACATCTCCTCTGTGCTGCTCTTCATATGCTCCTTGCCTGAATTTTAATAAGCTAATGTTTGGGAATAGTTAAGTAGCTGTCTTGACTTGTTTAACTCAATAGCCACAGATATTTCACTGAGCTGACGTGGGATTTATGTTCCAATAATGCAATAATGTTTGGTAAGCATCGCGGTTTCAGGGAGATTTATGTCCCATCAGCAATCTGAGAGGGATTTATAGGGCCCGTCAGAGGTAGGGTTACAGGAGGTGCCGTCTGAGAGACACCGAGAGCCCTGTGTCTTACTGCTCGAGAGTGATTCCTTGGAGAGGCCAAGTCCTGGAGCGTTGTAGCCTGCTGACATATTGCCCTGCTAATGTTTTTCATTAATAAAACTAAACACAAGGGCTAAGGGAGCTGCCTGGTGATGGAAAGCATTTTGTAATGTGCTTCCCTTCTTCCAGCTCTATGATGGGTGAGGGAGGGTGGTGGGGAACCCACCGCAACCCAACCCCCAGGAGGGAGGCCATGCCCATCACCTGGCTCATGTTCTGTCTGGGAAGAGGCCAGGGCTGATCACGCTGCTGCCACGTTGTCCTTTGGAGCTGCCCCTCAAAGGGTCACAACTGGCCGTCGAGAAGAGCCTTGAGGAAGCAGCAGGATGCCTGGAGCAGGGGTGAAGCCCAGGAGGCAGCAGTAGGGCTACAGAATATCCATTTCCAAGAGATGGAGAAGGACCACGTCTCCCAGTCACTGTCCAAACCAAACATTTCACAATGCTGCCATTTAAGTGCAAACCGTATGAGTTAGGGACAAGTTGCATTACAAACATACATTCAGTGTTGCAGGTGACTTTCCAGAGCAGTCCTGGTATGACAGAGCTCCTGTGTCTGGGCTTTCCCAGGGTACGCTGGCTAGAGAACAAGTCCTCATCTCCAGCAAGTTCAGGAGATCTTTCTCTCTGCTGGGACAGCCTCCTTGACTGGTTTTTGACTGCTAGAGGTTTGATCGGTGTCTTTGCAATTTCCCTGTCAGAGGTTTCCTGCCAGAAATCAAGCCAAAGAAATCCTTGAAAGTACAATGGGGAAAAAAAGAAGAATTTTCCTTTGTTTAGGAGAGCTGGCAAAGTCTGTGTAAACTTCTTGAAGTGTGGTAGACCTGTGGGAGGCTCAGTTGCACCCCAGGACATGAGCTTTGGAGCATAGTTCCAACAGCCGATGTACTTCCCAAGACAAATTTCTTCAGGTTGAAATTGTTCCCTCCTGGGTCTCAGACTAGACATACATCATCAGCAAGATTCATATGATTAAAATAATTGTAATAACGTGATTGATTCTGCAAGAAACAGGTGCTGGAATGAGAAACAAGGCTCCAGAACAGAGCGTTGGAGCTGCTGACCTGAAAGACCACAGTGCTGGGAGCTGCAACAGCTTTGATTTCCAGTTCTCGTTGTGACAGAATAAAACAGGTCAGGTTTGATGAGAATTAACGTAGCTTTACATGTTGTTTCACTCCCGGCAGTTCTTAGGACAAGTTTGGTCTTCTGCAAACAATGGCACCGAATTTCCTGTAACGAAGCTGTGTCTGACAGCACCGTGACTTGTTCAGCCTCATCAAGAGGAGACCAGAACACGCTTTGGCTGCTCCATTCAGCAGCCCTTTGGCTTGAGGGTAGCATTTACTAATTGCAGAATTGTCCAGATATCCTTCAACCAGACCCTGCACTGAGCTGCCAGAGCTCAGCTGGAAGGAAAGAAACCTGTTGTATGGTTGGATACATCCGTACAACATCAGGATACATCAGGATGGATACACCTAATCCCGAGATGCTGGGAGATGGAGTAAGGCAACTTACATCTCCTAGGAATTACCAAAATAAACCAAAGAAAGAAAGAAAGGATATCAAAAAGTTAAAAATCTCCTTCCTCACTGTCTAGTTTTTGATCAAGTGTTTTGGGCGGGCTCTGGCACCAGAAGGAGCCAGCGCTCCCTGGGTCAGCAAGCCAGCACACCATGCTTTGAAAAAGCTCATTGCTTTTGTCGTTAACGTGGGAATTGCTATTAATCACCAAGCGTATGTGTCCCTGTTACTCATTCATAACGAGACATGAACGACCGCGCTGCCATCCCAGCCAGCAGGCCAGCTTCTGCAAGCAGTGTTTGGTTAATGACCCATACCTTGAAGGTATCCCAGGAAAAACAAGCATAGGCAGAGTCATCCAACGTCAGATAAACCATAAATGTTAGATTTCACTAAGACAGTGATGTTTGAGTACACAAGAGTTTTGGAGGGAGAGGTTCACATTTTCAATCTTCTCTTGAAAGATTTTGGATTTGTTTGTTCAATGTATTTTTTGGCCAGGAAAACCATTTTTTTCCATTTTTTTTTCTTTTTTAAACAAGTCCCTCCAACTCTTTTTTTTTTTTTTTTTTTTTGACTAAGAAAGGTGAACAAAAAGCATGGAGAGAAAGCAGCTTTTCAGCCACACTAACACACACTCATCCTTCCTCCCTTCGAGAAAATGACCATTCGAGACAAAAGCCCCCATTGCACCATCCGGGTGCCGGGACAGAAGGGCTCATCCCAGCTCTCTCCAACGGGGTCCCCCAGCCCTTGCACGGTTCCAACCTCAACACACAGCAGACCCTCCTTCCAGGCTCTGCTCAGACTCACTCCATCTCTCCCCAGGACTTACCCCCTCTCCATCCCTTCCTCTTTCTTTTCCCTTCTTCCTTTTGCTGCCCCGGTGGAGCTGTGCTACCTGTTAGCATTTGATGAAGAAAAGGGCATGTGGGCTGGCCAGATCGGAGAGCAGAGCCTGGACCTTCAGAGGGCAACCACAGGTGTATCGGTGCTGTGATGTCCGAGTGGGAGGCAACGTCACAGCTCTGTTGTGGGTCCACATGCAAACTGTCCCCCATGCAGCAACACGAGGAGCGTGGCATGCCTGTGCTCTGCTGTAAACGCACTGCCAAGGGATGCCCACACTGGCTGGTGTCCTTCCTCAAGGTCCCACTAGGGCTCCTCCGAGCAGGACGAGAGCCTGCAGGAGAGGAGACATGCAAACCAACCAAATAAAATCTCACCATTGCTGTCCTGACTCTTTCAACTACAGCTGTAACTCTGCGCGCATTAATGCAGCGCAAGCAAACGTTAGTTGTATGTATGCAGCACATGCAACGCACATTCTCCAAACATATACTTTTGAGCACAGGCACCTTCCCACTGCTGTCAAGCGTATGCTTCTCCCCATTGGCTTCAACAAGGACAACGCACGCAACAAAACTAGCTTGAGGTTACACACAGGCAGCAAATTCATCTCCTCAAAGGAAAGCTGTTGAATAGGACCCACCTTTGCATGCACAGCTTCCTCGGGTTGTGTGCAGGGGGTATACACACACATGCGTGTGGCTGTGTGGGCACATTCTTGCTTACACCCTCCCCATGCCACCTTGGTCGCTGGGCACTGGGACAGCAGGGGCTGAAGACTGACCACAGCAATGAAGGTGCTGCCAGGGCTCCCATCCAGCGGACAGAGAGCAAACGTTCTGGCACCATTAGTAGTCTATGATGTGGTTTTTTAATTAGGAAAATAATAACTTTGCTGACTTTTCTATTCTAATCCTGTTCCGTTCTCGGTAACGGCTCTTATTGTAATAAACAGCATCATAGCCCAGACTTGAAGGCTAATGACTGCTGATGGGAAATATTTTGTTTCATAACAGTGGCTGCAGCCAGCAGAGCACATGAGAACATTTTTTCAGGAACATGGAAGATGCTATTTTTAACTGTTCTCCCCCATATTTATGGTGCTTGGAGGAAAGATGCGCCAGTTTAAACACGTTGCAGCAATATGCACCAATTAACCCCGTCCATGCCATGGAGAGGCGATGGGCAGAAGTCCCAGCTTTGTGACTGGGTGGTGGGATGACCATGCTCACTGTCGGCCGGTTTCCTCAATGTCTGTCCATTTACAGCTTTACAGCACCCAACACCAAGACTATCACCATCAGGACATGACACTGTGCTCTGTGCACTGCCTCCCAGCCCAAAAGCGCACCTTTTCATGCTGGCTCTGGGCCAGCAGCAGGGAGAGAGCAATGTCCGTTTGTGCTGAGCGCTGTAGACATCCAGAGAGGGACATGAGAGCCTGTGCAGAGCAAGAGGTGGCTGACGAGGATGGTCAACAGGTGGGTGCAAGTTGCCCAGGTGTCACCCAATGCATTCCCTGCTTTGTTGGCATCCTTCAGCCCCCACTGGGAGGGTACTTCCCCTTGAGCAGGGCGCATCCCCACCTTTAAAGCCCTGTTCAGCATCGTGGCTTCCATTCCTTAGTGCAGTGCAGGTCCACTGAAAAAACAGACCTGCCAAGCCTGGAGAGGCTCTCGTGTGAGCTCCCAGCCAGGGCACCAGAGACATTGCAACCCAACAGCCTTAATGCAGACACAAGCGGTGTTTAAGCGCACAGTCAGTTGAAATCACGTTCCTCCGTGTCCAACAAAAATACGTTCTTAATAGTCATGGAGCTAAGTGGAGTCACCCAGAGTTATGATTTCCTTTCAGCAGATATTTCATCTTTGGGCTGTCACTTTCACTCAGGCCATGATTAAAACAATAAACCCCGGAGAAGCCACCCTGCTCCCCGTCAACAGCTGCTTCTCCTCCACATGCTGCAATGGGAGCCATTCATCACCAAAAAGAGGGAGGGGAAATTAAAGACAGATTATTATTATTTATTATTCAAACCTGCCATGTTTGGCCAGCAAGCTCTCCTTGGTAAAGCAAGGGTGGCCACAGCTGCCGCCTCGCAGATGTCAACCGAGGAGGGAGAAGTCACCCTGCGATGTAAGGGATGCATTACTGTTGCATGTGCTCAGCACCTCTAGGACCTTCATCTCTCTTCTCATGCAACAGGCATGTCATTTTATTGGAAGAATTCCCCCTATTTACCTCTGAAAACCTTGGACATTTGCATTCCATCATTGAAACCCCACCTTGACAAACAGCTTGCAAAGGAAAAAAATTCCAGTATTGTCAAAATAACCAATACGTGAATCATTAACTCCTGGCCCTGGTCCCTGTGATTTTGGGCAGCCTGTTCTCCTGGACTTCTGCTCTTCCTGCCCTGTGTCTCAACCTGGATGGCATCATGGACCCCCTCACAGCCTTAAATGATCTGGCTGATGGGGAAGGAGCAGGTGTACGGGTTGTCCTCCGAACCTACAATGCCTTTTTTTTTTTCCTGTGCGTGCAATTATTGTAGAGACAATGGGCAAGATCCAGCCACCGGGGATGGCCACAGGCCTCACTGGACAGTTAGAGGAGACCCCTAGAGCTAGCCCATGGCAGAGATGCTACAGAAAACAGCCTATATCCTGCCAAGCTCAGGACACGAAGCGTCCTGCTCAGATATTTCACTTGGGCCACAAAGACAGGCATTGCAGAAATGCAACAGTTTTCTTGGAGTTTGTTTTCCAAAGGCTCGACATGTTCCACTTCAGTAAGGCTGGAAAATCTATCGTGTCAGTGCTCCTGCCATGCCTGCGCATATTTGCATTTTCCTTACAGTATTTTTAGAGATTTCCACTCCTTGGCCTGATTTGGGATGAAGTCAAATATGCAAAGTCTTGGAAGCTGACACAGGAAACAAAACTCCATTTTTCAACCAGCTTTAGATACAGCCTTCGGCCGTGGTGATAAATTTTCTGCCAGCCTGGAAAGCTGCACTCGCCTCCCAGATAAGGGCCCAACACGGTCCAGAAGGTCTTTGTCCCCCAGCCAGCCCGGGGAGGTGCTGCTGTCCCACCCCTTTAAGGATGGGCTGAAGCTTCTCACAAGAGACTGCTTCTCTGACATGTGGCAGAGCTCTCTGGCTCCTTGTCCCATCCAGCCCTCCCGAGCCAGAGGAGTGGAGAGCTCGGCTATCTCTCCATGCCTCATCAGCTCTCCTCCAAGGCAGCCCCATTCCCCGAGGGTCCCGTATCTACAAGACTCTCGTCTTACTGCTGAGGCAGGGGAGGAAATGATGTGCCTGGCTTGAAAGCAGCTCAGTCCCCAGCTCTATAGAAAGACCAGCCTTGGCCATATCAACCCACACGTCCACTGAAGACTTACCAACACAGCTCCTCCAGAAACTGTTTCTACCTGCACCACGACAACAGCTGGGCAGTTTTGTGGCCTGCAAAGCACCTGATGTGGGTGCCAACTCCTTCCACTGCGGCAATGGATGTGGTTTGTCCTCCTGGTCAAACACACGCCTTTCTGGTCCACACCGAGCAGCGCTTCCCAGGCAGGATGGCTCTTCACCTGAGCTTGCTCTCCTGAGAAGGAAGACACCCTTAGCTGTCTTCACACTCCTCAGAGCAGGGGATGAAGCACGCTCTGGAGCTGCATTCATTTTTCCACTAACCACAAAGGGCCTTTCATAGAGCTACATCCCATTAGATTAATCCTGCCTTTGTCTGTAGCTTGACCATAGTCCACATGTGTTACCAGGCGAGTCCCAAGTCCGCACACTTGTTGGAGGGAGACCCACCACATTAGCTCAGCAGTGTTATGAGGACCCACCTCAGAAGCATGGTGTGACCTTTCCTGTCCAGGGACAAGCTTTGCTGGGAGCACCCACCATGCCAGCCCTATGCTGGGAGGAGGGACCCATGGTAAACCCGCATGTCCCACGCTCACCACCTCCTCCGCTCATTTGGGTTGGTCATGTAGGAGTGCTCACCAACTCTGCACACAGCTGCTTTTTGGGCAAGTGAGACTGGTCTCACTGCCCAGCCCCCGAAATGGGGTGCTTTTTGGTGTCCTGAGATGTGTTTATAGCGTGGCTAATTTTAGCACCTCCCATTCACAAGGAGGGCTCCACCCAGCCCTGCGCTCAAACCACCTCTGGGCTGGAAAACAGCAGCTGTGAGGCAACATCTGGCATCGCTCGGACAGGCAGAGGCAGGAAGCGAAGGAAAACAGCGTCTGTCCGAGGCTGCCGAGGGACTCCAGCTAGACAGAGAGCAGAATTTGGCCAAGATGCTGGAAAGAGTAACTCTAATCTTAAAAAAGTTATTAAAAAAAAAAAAAAGACGAGACATTGTAAGATGCCGGTTACCATTTGTCATCCTTCAGCCTGCTGTTAACTCCTGCCATGACATGGAGATGTCAACCCCTCCTGCCTTAAAGTCATTTGGGCTTCATCTTCACAGCTGGAGACCTCAGGGCCCCATCCCAGCATCGTCCCCGAGGACCCCAGGACATGGGCTGGGAGGCTGCAGGGGAGCACAGGGAAAGGTCCAACCTTCTCCTGGCCCCACCTTGATAGAGGGCAAACCCTTACCTTTCAATTTCATCTAAAAATCAACACCTGACTCTTAGATGATGCAACAGCCTTGCTGGGGTTCCCCCCACTCAGGGCAGTCTGATCCCAGTAGCCCCACAGATGCCTTCCTGCCCCACAGCAGGCACTGAAGGGTGTGGAAGAGGGTTTGGGCACAGCTCATGGTCCTCACCAGCCCCCAAAAAGTGATTGCTGGCCTGCCTTCCCTCCCAGAGACTTTTTTTTTTTTTTTGGTAAGACCTAACTTCTGAATGGCCTCGGTTGTACACCAGATCCCTTAACCACTTGCTGGTAGGAAACACAGGTGCCCCCAGCTTGTGAAAAGAGCCGGGTTTTTCCCCACTCCTCTCTGGAATTTTGCCATTTCATGTGATTTCGTCACATTTGGTGAGCAGGCAGAATGACACAGAATAACCCAGTTGAATCTCCCTTGGCTGAAAGGGAAGCTTTTGGTGCTAAGCCCCAAACACAGGCTGCAGAGACGCAACCAAGCCACTGGGCAGCTGCTCCCGCCTGCCTGGGACCTCGCTGCAGGGGCAGAAGCAGGGAAGGATGAGCAGGAAAGCCCCCCATGAGCAAACTCCCAGGCATGGAGACACCTGGGGGCTTTCCACAAACAGGGTGATGTGGGCGAGGGTCAGCAGTTGCCCGATGCTCTGTGATGGTTTAGGAGCCAGAGCTGTGTTTTAAGAGCAACAGGGATATTTCCATGGATGGCTTTTGGACTACAGGGGTCCAAGTCACTCAAGCCCCTTTGAAAAGCTTTGCCCCCATGCCTCAGGTGTATGGAGTTTACAAATTAAAGTGCAGATGGGGATCATTTAGGGATAACATGCCCATTTTGGTAATTAATTGCCAGCAAGAGAACGCAGAGACACCAGGGAACCCTGTCAAGCACTGTCCTGGTGCCAGGGTGCCCAGCCCTGGCCACAGGCACCAAATTTCTCCTCATTCTCCCTAGAGCTGTGCTCACACAGCAGCAGATGAAGGGCTGAGCGGCCTCCTGGACAGATGTAGCGGCCAAAAACCTCTTTGGCACATTTATCGTGTCTTTTCTTACAATTGCAGAGCTCTATAGCTACACAGCTTTTAATTTTGCTGATGTCTGAAGTATCTTCCCCTTTCCCATCAGCATGGCGCAGAGAGGGAGGGCAGGGTTGGGGGCCAGCCTCTGCCTTGGATAAAGCAACAACCTCCCCAACACCTCAAGGCCAGCTCCAACCCTCTATGAGGCGGGAAAGGTTACACTCGTGCTTCTCGCAGCTCTCCAACCCCTCTGCACTTCCAGCCTCCCAGTCCCACCATCCCATCCCACCCAACCCTACTGTGGGGGAGGTGGGTGGGTGGGTTAGGCAATGCAGGTTTTCCAGTGGCTCAGGGAGCCCTCATTTGAGTTTAGGGTCGCCTTTGGGCAGGAATTTTTTGTAAGTACCCAAAGCAGCTGGGCACAGCTTCATCTGCTTTGCAATTCTCAGTCATGTCTGAGCCATGACAGCCTCTCCTTCCCTACTGGGAACAAGAAAACCCTCCACTGGAACAGCCAACACACCTCTCCAGGACAGATGGGGAGTCTGGCAGACAGCTGCGGGGATTAGCTACATGACTTTGAAATATTCCTGGAAGCAGCAAGGGGTGCTGCAGAGAAAGCCAAGAGAGTGAAGGGCTCCCATGGCTTCACCTGGCAGTCCCAGATCCTTCCAGCACACTGCAAAGGGCAAGCTGAAAGCCATGCCAAAGTTTGGGGAAAGATGCAATTCAGGCACTTATGTTGCTTGAGATGGGCTCCTGGGAGAGGCTCTGCACTGGGCATGGCCGGAGGAGCAGTGCTGGCAGGCCTTCAGCTCCTGGCTTTCTAGGACAGCCTATCCAGGTGGGTGCAAGCAGCAGCCACAGATCAGAGAGCTGGACCTAGAAGGGACCAGCCATGCTACAGAGATGGAAGGTTTCCAGGGGCATAGTGTGGTTTGGGACCAGCATCATTCCAGCTGCTGGGGTTCAGGCTCCCTGAGTGGAAAGAAAACCATCCCCAGAACAAGATGAAGGACTTACCTTAATGCAAGTCTCTTTTTCAGCATTCCCACAGCTGTTGGGTTCTCACTGGCAGGAAACCTCAATCAAGAAGCCTCATGTTCAGCCCCTGTATCCACATATTTGTCATTAAGACTTTCCAGCTGAAAACTAATCTAACACCTGTTATGATCAGAATAAGTGGGGCTGGATCTACACCTCCTGATCCCAAGGGGAAGGTTGTGATGAAGATAAGCAGTGTCACTCCTTGTCAGCAAGTGTTAAGCAGGAGATACGTCTTTCCTAGGGAGATGAAGTCCAAGTGAGTTAGGTATCTACTCCCGTAGGGGGGATACTATGTGGATGTAATGTATGTTCAGGAGATATCTACAGAAGCAGCACACAGCAGCCTCCCCACGCACAGTGGTAGCTGCATACTGCTTCTGCCATAGCTTTCTTTTGGTCCTGATGGGAAATCCAGGCCAAACTGGAACCTGGAGCTCCATGAGGTGGTAACTCACAGTGCATTGTGACTGGCAGCCATCAGGTGAGGAGCCACAGCACAGTGGTGCCAGGTAGGGAGATGGACACATGCTCAAAGTGAGCTCAGATGAGCTGGCTGCAGGTCGGGATGGACATCTCAGGCTTGTTTCAACTCAGTCCAAACCACTCCAGTCTCAAAAATCAACTTGGAAGCTATGTTATTTTCAAGTCTACTTCTTTTGGCAACCAAGAAATAGTAAGCAAGAGGCTGATATTGTTATTATTTCAGCTTCAGAGGGGTGACTAATCAACTTCGCAAGGAAAGCGGCTTGGTTGACTGCTGAGGGCTTTGCAGAAATACCCATCTCCCCCTAAGAGGGACTGTCCATGGGCTGGGATGCTGAACATCATCTGCTCCTTGCACTCAGCCTGGTTACCAACCCTAGCACACACTGCCCATGGAGGGTCAAAAGCCAGATGAGCAGTGAAACAGGAGGCCAACACAGACACTCTCAGAATTCCCAATATTTACTCAAATCCGAATGAATCACTTATAGACCAAGAAGGGAAGCCAGAAACCCATCAGCCCCACACACTCAGCATCTCCCCCTGCCAACAACAGCTTCCAGCAGAGACCTACTCTCTGAAGCATAACTCACCAGCTCCAGCCCAGTCTGCTATCTTTCCCCACCCCTACTTTATTAGCCTGCATTAATTAGCCCTCATTAGCCTCTGAGCTCCTTCTGACTGTCTCCTTTGCTTTGCAGTGGAGCATCTTGTCTGCTGAGCTCATCTCCTTTTTGCTCCCTGCACAGGTGATGAGACTCAACACTTAACCTCTCCTAATTTGTGGCTTTCCCTCCTCCTATCCCTCCCTGTTGGTCACCTATCCCCAGCCCCTCCGCCCCTCTCTTCTCTGAAGGGATTCCCCCTACACCCCTCATGCCCCACTGTCCACCCCATGCTGGTGTCTCACCAGCCCAGAGGGGTGTGGAGAGCTGGGGGCAAAGCCACAGGTGTGTCTCACCTTTTCCTGAAAACCATCTCTTTTAGAAGTCTTTGGGGATGCTTCCTGCCTTAGGCTCCTGCTGAACTCATTTGCAGCTGTCTGCGTTGCCAGAAGGATCCCGTGGTCCAGGCAGGGCTGTGGACACAGCGTCCATCTCTGCCTGACTCACTGGCTGGCTTGCACAGCACATGCTGCAGAGGGGTCCCTATCTCCGACCGGTTGCATGGCGTCCCCATGATAAGCCTGCTGGGCAGGCACCCCTGAGCCCTGCTCCACTGGCCCCAGTCCCCCTGTCCCCCAACCCAAGGCTCCAGCGTGTTCCCAGCCCCAGCCAACGCTGTAGGGCAGCAACACGCAACACATACGTGGCAGCTTGTAGAAAGGATTGGGGAGACTTTTCCCCCTTTTATTGAAAATGATCATTTCTATTCTAGTGCAAACACTGTACATTTTACATCACAAAGCAAGAGATAATTTACAGGATACATTTCCATCTGGGAATCCCTCCTGTGGCTTCACGTGTCAAGCTCCACCAGCCTCGTCAATCATCCATCCCTGTCATGCTCAAAAATACCACTTAGAGGGAATCAGCCACCTATTTCTGCGTGGAGAAACCGGGGGCCTGAGAAAACAGCGTTCGTACAAAGCAGGCAAGAGGAATGTACCTCAAGACCATTTTCTCCCCTGAATGGTACCCAAACTTAGTGATAACCGGGGTAACCATGGCAACTTCCTAGAGACTGAAAGTCTACTAAAACCCTGGAGAACTCCATGCTTTAGGGATAAGGCCCTTAATTTGCACATATATTTACATGGTTCAATAAAATACAGATTAAACATATACGACCATAAAATGTCACTTTGGCTTGATAGACAACTAGACACTGCCTGTTGGCTGATGTCATCAGCAATTAAGAAACAAACAAAACCCGTCCATTCATCCAGCAAATCCATGTAAACAAAGCAATATTGTCTTGGATGCTCTGGTTTACATCTTGATGTCGCCCAGCTCAAAGGTGATGTAAAGATCTCATCTGGACTGACAACAGCCCAGTCAGCTGCGATGGCATTGCCAACCAAGGAGCCCAACCCAAGCCAAGACCCAACTAAAACTGGAGGCACAAAAGCTTACACAACCTTCCCGCAGGAGCAGCCCCGTGCAAGTCAATTCAATTCCTCACACGAATAAAGTGAGAAGGGTGAACAAGGGTTTGCACAGGCATTTATGTGAACCTCCTTCATGTAAACATCACAGCACTGGGGTAGGGATGGATATCTCGGTCCACAGATGGATAATGGGGTACCAGGAGCTTCATGCTCTCTGAACTGTCTCCTTACTAACTTCAGAAATGGATGTCTGCACACAGGTACTAAGGAAAGCTGCCCAAGGTGATTTTTCTTACTGCGGAAAAGGTGAGCAAAGACTAGGGGAAAGCCACAGGCCACCAAGATGCTGAAGGAAACAGCTGAAACCTCCAGGGTGGACACTTGGGCAGCCTCAGGCCACCATGGGGGAATTCGTTCAGGCTGCTGTTGCTGCTGGGATGTTGGTGGATTGCAGAGGAAGGCAGCAATGGAAGGAGAGGGGAGAGCACCAGGCTAAGGCACTCAACGACTGGTTCAACCTCTGAGTAACGTTACATTGCACCAAGTCCTTTTTCTTTCTGATTGTGCAGGACATGTTCTTCAATAGTTTCTCTGTTTGTGTAGGCACAGGAATGAAGAATGAGTTTCTAAGTGAAGGCTGAGATTTCCAACGTGATCACTTGGCTCCAGGAGCTGGAACGACACTACTCATGACAGAAATATTTTGGTTTAGAGATGTTAGCTTGTCCAGACTACAGAAGGAAAGGCCAAAAAAAGGGATCAAACAGAACATCATGGATTTCTTAAAATGCAGTGCTTGTCCAGCCTTGCTTCCCCCGCTGGTGTTCCGTCTGCAAATGTGATCTGCGACTTTTAAGTTTTTGTCCTGATCACAATTATATTTCCTTTTTTTTCCCCGCAAAAATATCCACACAGGGAGAAAAAAAATCCAGCAGCAACACAATCATGGGCACAACTTACACCAGTTTGGATTTGGGACTTTTTTCCCCAGTGTTAGCTCAAACACTTTGGCTGGATTTCCATTCATCCTCTGCCAGTTTAATTTTCACCTTCACTTTAAAGAGATTTCTTTCTCATTTCCTGCAACATACTATTTTAGACTATCAAAGCCCACTGTCAGACATCTATATATGCCCAGCATGTCTGCAGCTAATGCCAAGATGGAGACCTAAGCCACTCTACCAGAAGTATCCTTCATGACTGAGCTTCATTCTCCTTTTCTTTATGGTCCAGCCTGGACCGTGGAGTAGCTCTGCTACCTTCAGTGGGACTATTCCATGGCAAAGTCCCACTTTGTTTGGGCAGGTGTCCTGCACGAGCACTATTTGCCATAAATAAGTCCCCTCCTCTTCTCAAATTTGAACGAGGCAGGCATCACCAGCAACATGAAAGATCCTAATTTCCTCAGGATGCTTGCATGGAACTCTTTTGGGGTGCATCTCCTCTACTCTTCATGCAGAGAAGGCACTTAGGTCTTAATTAGCTCTTCAGACCCCAGAGGAGGGAGGACAGCAGGTAGGGAGAGCAAAGGAAAGTGGTTAAGGCTACAGGACAAGCCTCACTGGGCACCTTTATGGGAACTGGGGGGAGATCTGGTCTTTGTGTGGGATGCTCCCTGCTGAGACATTATCCGCCCTCAGAAGGGCTGGCAGAGGCTTTCCATGGGGATGTCCTTGCGTGTTACCAAGAGCCACATGAACCTACCTGACTGGAGAGGAGATCCTCATCTTATTCTATGAAGCTGCAAACGCCCATGGGAAAAAAATCTGCAAAGGAGTGTGGCTCCCTCCAGCTCCACTTCTTTGGGGTTTCTCACGGGAAGACGTGAGCTGGCCATTTCAAGCGCTGCCCGAGGCTACCGGGAAGAGCTCTGACAAGGGTGAGAGAGGCTGTGGCTGGAATTTCAATGCATGGCTCCAGGAACCTGGATGCAGCACAAACATCCCAAACATTTTCAATGGATTTTATTTTGTTTAATAAAAAACACCAACCAAGCTTGCATGTATATCTTATATATATAAATATATACAGTATATATAAAACAAATGCATCTGGACAACGCCTTTCCCTGTGGCGCAAACTGTAAGGCACAGAAAGGAGTGTCCTAACAGTCCTATTCTTGGCACTACAGAGCAATCCCTCCCACTACAACACCCCACCGCTCACACACCCACGTTGGCGTTTCTCTCTTCTTTGGCTTTGCAAGGCGGCAGTGCCGAGGAATACTCAAGAAAGCAATGAAGCGCTGCGAAGCCCAAGGAGGTCTTCCTCACGTCTCAGACTGGTCCAGGCAACCCAGGCAGGACGACCCCATCTCGTTGCACCAACAGGCTTCTCCCAGACTAAACGGTAATGGTGCTGCCTCTGCGGCACAAGGGACTGGAGGGATGAAGGGTCAGGCAGATACAACGGAAAGCGGTGACCAAACAACTTCTTCTTCTTCTAGGGTGAGCTGGGGAGGGGGGGGAGAGGAGCAAGCTTTGCATCTCAGCACGATGGTGGGTGGGACACGTCCACAAGCTGAGATCGGCAGAGGTTTCTTTTTGCAGTCCCATACAAAAATGGAAACCAACAAGGGTGAGACTGTCCTTTACTGAAGAAGCTCGTAGTATATTGAGCAGAAGCAATAAACCTGACAATAACAAGAAAAAAAAATGGTGGCATTATCCCAAAAGGAAGGAGGAACCTTGTCATCACGAGCGGTTCAGTTTGCTCCCAATTTGGTCCCCATGTTCAATTCTGGGTTAGGGTTGGCTTTTTTTCTTCTTTTTTTCTTTTTTTTTTTTTGGCCTTTTTTTTCTTTTTTTTTTTTTTTTTCTTTCAGCACAAACAAGTTGCAAAGCAGGACGGGTGCTGCTGAATTTTCTCCTTCTGCAAGGCAGCTGCCTCCAGTCGTTAATTGACTGTGGGCACTTGATTCCTCTGTAAACTATATTCCTTTGCCTTCAGTCTCAGGTTGGCAATACTGTTGGCCATATTCATGCCCTGTGCCGGGCTGGCGTTGGTACACGTGGCAGAGTAGGTGGCCATGGCGCTGTGGGATGGAAAGAGAAAAACATCATGTCAGACACGGTCTTCACACCATGCAGAGAGCAGACGTGCGCCGCAGCGAGGTTCAACCTGGGGTTTCCATACCTGCAGGATGTATTTTTTATGTGAGCAGGGAATTATCGCTACTTTTTATTTAATGCCCCTGTAAATCTCTCCACTGCAGTTCACTTACCTGGGGATAGCCAACACCAAAGCTGGCTGAAGTCAATAGTAAAATTTCCATTTCCTATTTTCTAACCCAAAAGCTCTACAATGAGGTCAGGGTGCCCAGCCTGCCAGTTAGACTATTGTCCTTAAAAGTATTCCCACTGGAAGCAATGTCTTTTTGATGAGAGCAATTGCTGGTTTTATTGCTTGTGAAATCACGTCACTTCTGAAACATATGTTACGTTAAAGAAACACTCTGGGAAAAACCCATTTCAGCAATTGTGATGCTTTTTGGTTTCAGCCCTTTGGAATGAAAATTTCCACATTTTTTCCCTCAAAACTTCAGCTGATCATAAAGAGCATGCCTTAAAGGCTGAGGGAAAAAAAAAACCCAAAACATTTTTTCTCCCTTCAAATCATGACTTTATTCATGAAAAACATTACTTTTGGCAGCACAGGCTGAACAAAGATCTCTGAGTCCTCTCTTATCCTACCAAAAATTTGCAAATCTGTTTTCCAGACCACTAGAAAACTTGTTTAACCCATGTCTCCCAGGTTTCTGTGAAAAGCAACACCCCCCCCAGGCCCCCAAACCAGCAAACTATCTGACCTGTTGCATTTCCTATACGTGGGTCCGCAGATCAAAACCAGTTGAAAAACACCAAGTGAAATAGAGACACCCATTAAACGCAACCAGCATCTTTAGAAGGAAACCACAAATGCTCTCCTGGAGGCAAGCTCAGGTCTGGTGCTAAACCTGTCCACCTGCCTGCCCATCTGAGGCTCTAGGAAACGCTCTCCTCCATCCATAGCCCAAGAAAGAAGACAGCTTGGGTTTTTTTCCTTTTTTCTTTTCCTTTTCCTCGCTTTTCTAAAAACTTCTTCTGGCACTGACCTCCACAACTGGATGAGTCTCTGCAACAGCAAATCTCCCTTGAGGACAGTGGGCATTTGCTGCGCAAACAGATCCAGGCTGTGGGCATGTATGCTTGCCCCAAAGCGCTGGTGGTATCTCTGACTTCATAAGGCAGAGCTGACCTGCCAGGAGTTTAAATGCAATCCAGTGCTGTCTGAATCCTCAGCCTCCAGGAGATCCAGACCAGGTAATACTAGTAGGTCCCGTGCCAGGCCAAATGACTCCTATTTCTCACTTTAAAATGAGGGAAAAGAACTTCAGGGAGGAACTGTCATCTTTGCATCGGGACCAGTGGAAACACAACAGCTTACACACACAGAAAGGACAGGTAAGATCTGTAGATACAAAGCTGCTCACACCCATCCAGTGAAAAGCACTGACAACCCTCCCCAGGAGAGCAAACATTCAAGACACACTGAGAGTCTCTAACAGCTAGTGGAAGGACACGGAAAATGGACATTAAAATACACATATCAAAATACAGGCTCAACTCTGCCCAACTCGGGGTGCATCGGCTACATTTCGCCGGGGTCCAGGGTGCAATGGATTGGCATGCCTGGAGCTTTCCCCAGGTGGCTGAGTACACCCTTCAGCTCCCTCTCCATGGCTGGGTTGGTGACTTTACCCTCTCCTCCCCCATAAGTCAGCAGCAATGTGAGAAGGCGAGTGCTGCCTGCAGAGGCATTGCAGTTTCACAAGGTGTATAGCTGGTGACTGCTTAAGCACCCATTCCCACCCGCTTCCACAGGGTGCATCTCCCCCATGTTTTTGTGCTGGAAGAAATTAGAAGGGCCTCAAAGATACTCTACATTAGATAAAATAGGAATTTTCAGTCTTGGGTGTAAACTGTCCCCATTCAAATCCAGACTGCTGCCCAAGTCTGGTGTAAAACTCCAGGGAGCGTCCTGCCCTCAGCTCCCCAGAGGTGTGGGGAAAATTACCATGGCCCAGTGAAATCTCTGCGAAACCAAAAATCTCCAGAAACGCTCTCTTTTAGCAAGTTATTCCATAAGGAGCAGTGTGCAAGAAGGCTGTCTCCAAACATCAGTGTAATTTGAGGGTTGCTCCAGAGACTCTCCAGGGTCTAATAAGGGTTGAAGTCACCCTGCTGCCCCCTCTTTCCACTCCATTCAGGCACAGGAGGAGTCTCCTTCCTCTACTCAGCTGCCTGCTTTCATGAAACACAGAGGAACATCATGTTTCTGAGGCCTAAAATCCTTCTTTCAAATATGGTTTTCAATGGCCCGTGGAGTCAAAGACTGTTGGAGTGGGAAGTGCAGGCTGACAGCGCGACTGCTAGTCTTGTTTTCTTAGGAACCTACGCTAAAAAATGTCTAAGCAAAACATTTCAACTTCAAAAAAATAATAGTAACTACTTGGCTATCTATGTGACAGATCTGCAAATAGCTTTGGTTGACCTGTGGCTGAATGTATTTGGAGAATAAACACACTGATTGAAAACTTTCCCCAGATCTAAGAGTAAAAACAGCACCGGCCACGCAGCGCTCAGCCCTGCTTCTCAGCCCTCCCCCAGACTAGCTGTTAATCAGGGCCCGGTACGGCAGCGCCGGGGAGATGGGGAGGGGGCAGAGGGCCATGCAAACACTCTGCATGGCTGTTTTTCACTAGGTGTCCAATACTTTAATGACCCTACTCAGTTCAAAGCTTTAATGAGGTTGTGACAACCTGGCCCAGGTGCCCATCAAAATGAATGCGATTGCCAAGAGATGGCCAGCAGGATTAGAAAGCCTAGGGATCATAAAGTGTCTGAGGGTCCTAACTGCCCTACATTGTGGAAACCAGCTGCTCTGCTCCTCTGCCAATGCCTCCTACCCCTCTGCAGGGCAGTGGGAGGGTGACAGTCCATCCTGGTTTGCCTTGTCAGCCAGCAGGGACAGCTATGAGCTGCAGAAGTCTTTGCTGAAACATCTTGGCTTAAGGCAAGGGAAAGATCTCAAGACAGCGAGGATGTTTTCACACCGTGGAGAGGCACAGCCAGGTCTGGACCTCAGGGGGAGAAAAACTATCCCTAAGGTTATTCCTTCTCCCTTGCTCTCTTCGTTCACACATCCCAGATGCCTCACGCTTCTCGTTGCCCAGAGTGGCCCCAGACAGCCCTTCCCAGTGTGCCCGTGGAAGTTACCTTTGCAGGGTCTTCTAGAAGCCGTTATGAAGCCCCTCGTGTAAACAACATCTTGGGAGGGACGATCTATTTTTAAAAGTGTGAGAGGTAGAAGTAAGCCACAAGCGTTCAGAAGGAATCTGGTACTGTGACCAGAGCAGTCTCAGCGGGGTGGGGAAGGATGTGTTCTTCTCTCCCCTGAACTCACCACCCAGACTCCTCCCTAGGATGCTACACCAAGGAACACCTCACAGAGAAAAAGCCTTAACCCCAAAAGGGGGATTTTGCCAGACAGCAGTCCTCAGATAAAATCCAAAGGATAAGGGCCATCTCAAAGACCAAGCTGGTGGTCATCAAAAGCATCCTTTTTGGTACACGGAGTGAGTGAACCTGTGACTTGTTCTTCTGGAGCTACAGGGTGGATGAAGAGGGCCCCATGGCACTGAAGCAACAAACTATCAGGAAGGCCATGTGTTTGCAGACCTAACTGTGCAAACAATGTTTGGGGTGCAAGAAGGGGGTCCAGGTGACCGAGGAAGAGCGGTCCTGGGCATGGTGTGGCTCCTGGAAGCCAGTGGGAAGCTGGCTGTGACCAAGCCAGAGGAACAGGAAGAAATCCAGCCAAAGGCTCCACGGTCCTGACCAACAATGAAGCCACTGTGCTAAAAAATACCCACCAACCTCATTTTTAACTGCCTGCAAGCCAGCTGGCTCCCTACAAACCAACACATCCTGTGGCTCGTGTGTCCACACACCCAGTTCCTGCTGGGTTGTGGATGGCATGGAGGAGCACAGGGAGACCTGTGACACGCATGGACATCCCAAATCCTTTGAGTAGACTGGGGCTGCCACATCTGCACTTCTTTCCTGCCACCCCTTAAGCAGCGCTAGCCACAGGAGATGGACATTGAATACCAGTCTGCCACCCAGAGATACCTGGTCCTTTCCGTGGGCAAACCACAGCACAGCACAACGGCACAGCTCCTTTACACACGCACTTGTGCTCTAGCGACTAGAAAGAAATTGCTCACCAGTTCAGCGCTGACCACTGAGGGGAGGATTGGGAACAACAAGCATGGAGTGATTTCCCAGCCCTTCCTTGCATCCCAACCAGTGACTGCAATGAGACAGCCACAGAACTCCCTCTTCTGGCCACTGTACAGTGGCTGAGCCTCCTCAAGTGCTCTGCCATCACCTCACCTGGATCTGTGTCCCATGGAAAGGTTTCTTCCTTGCTTTAAACTGGATGCACTAGGGAAGCAAGTGCAACCACTTCTGTTTCCATGTATTTCTACCTGATCCTCTTTCAAAACTTTCCGAATTGCAGAGAGACACCACTAAAATAGAAGCTGCAACCTCCCATGGAGCCAGCTGCCAGAAAGCCACAATGATGCTGAACCAAGCCCACCTTGCAAGCCTGGCAGTGAGATGGGGTGGGATGGGAACAAGCAAGGAAAAACCAGTGAGGTGGCCAGACTGCTATATTCTCCAGTTATTCCATGCAAATATAAACAGCCCATTGGAGCTGTCTAAGGGCCACTCTCAGGCTGCTCTACACCACGCCAGGAACTCATCAGCCCCAGAGGGGTTGTTCACTCACCTGTAAGGCGAGGCAGTACCCCAGGAGAGATAGTCGGTGGGTCTCGGAGCTGGGCGAGGTACTATGGGCTGCTCCACAGCGGTCACGTCCCCTGAGTAGGATTTGAGCAGAGAGGCATTCTTGCTGGCCAGCATTGCCCTCTCGTTCCGGCGAAACTTGGCTCTCCGGTTTTGGAACCACACCTGGGTGGAAAGCACACAGACCCACCAACCATCACAACCAGCTCTTCTACAACACTCACCCTTTCACCACACCACCGCTGCCCTGCTGGGCAAGACAAGACTCTGTAAAAGCAGGCTGCTTTGGGCATGCCTGTCACTGGAAACTCTAATGACAAGACCTGATAAAGATGCCCATGAGATGCCAACTGACCGCTGTGTCCAGCTCACCCTGGAGAGCATCTGTTGTTCATTTAGTGGCCAGCCCGGCCCAAACCATGACACCCTCATGCGAGGAACTGGCACAGTGAGGTCCCTGTGGGATCAGGTCTGCCCTGTATTGTAGGCAGCATGGCCTGGGAGTGCTGTACAACACATCATGTTCCATGGTCTGCTTTGATCTTCAGAAGGTGCAGGCTTGCAAGCTAACAGCTGAACAGCTCGAAATAATGTGAGCAGCCTGAGCACAGGACATCCAACATCTTGGCCTTGAACGAATCATATGAACACATCTGACTGGGCAGGTAGTAAGTACGGTGGCAGATCAGGCCTGGCAGCCCTCCCCAAGGCATGGCACGCCTTGGGACTGCACTACAGCATGACTCAGAAGCTTGGTGACCTGATGGTGTGCCATGCAGACCTCAAGGATTTCTACTGCCGTACTGGAATGGCCTGATGACACCCCCTGGGTGACGTGTGTCTGGATACAAGCTGTGGTGATTACCTGAACTCTGGCTTCAGTGAGGTTGACTCTGCGTGCAAGGTCTTCCCGTACAAAGGCATCGGGGTAGTGTGTCCTCTCAAAGACCCTCTCTAGTGCCTGGAGCTGGCTGCTGTTGAAGGTAGTTCTGTTCCTTCTTTGCTTTCTTTTCTTCTTCTCTTCTGAGTTCAGCTGATCATCTAGGAGAGATAATTGGAGATGTGAAAGGCTAGAAAGCCTAGAGCCAACAGCAATGGGGTGAATAACCTCAACGGTTTCAAGATGGAAAAGGCCTAGGAAAGGGCGTGCACAATTTCAACACCACACCTTAGCTACGCTGTGTTAGTCCCCATGTAAAAAGGAGGTGGAAAGCACGTTGACACCAAGCATTTATTTCCCAGCTCAACTGTGCAAGACTTGTACCAGCTCTCTCAGGCTACCTCACGCCTCAGCTTCCTTAACTCTAAAACAAAACAAAAAAGTCCAAAATGCATCTCCCAATTCCTGACAATCCTAGAAACCTTTTCTGACCATAAAGAATCATGAACTCCTGTTCTCTTGTCTTCAAATTTCCAAAGACTGCCCTTAGTGGGACATAACGCAGCCCTCTGGGGTGAGCACGAGTCCCGCACCAGCTCTTACTGGCTGTGAGAAGGTGTGCCTGTCTCTGAGTAAGGAAAGCGCAAGGAAACGGCTATTACTCTTGGGCTTGACTACAGCCAAGGTAATGTCATTCTCTATACGTAGCTCCACTTGGCTTAAATGAGGACTGCATTCTCTTATCCTCCCCACATCCAGACCAAGAAGCGTCAATTCCGGCAGAAGTGGGGAGCTGTGAACAAAGAGGTATCAGACAGTGGAAATGAAGCGTGACTGATACAGGCCTTAACAAGAGACAAGTACAAAAGCCAGTTTCACTTGTATGCTTGCAAGCCAAGAACATGGAAATACAGTCAGACAGTCATGGATAGCATTGCAATTGGAAAGCAAAATCCCAGTATGAGAGAGACGGAGCGTAATCACGTAGGATACTGTTAACTGAAGAACAGTTGCGTGCTCTCCAGCAGCCCCCTTGCCGTGCCCAGGCCAGCAAGGTGGTGAGCGACAAACTGCGTGTCCCGTAAGAGCACATATTGTTTTATGTCTGGTTTGTAATTACTCCAGCAGTAAATCAGTACATCCATACATCTGTAGTCCCACCTATCACTACTACCTGTGCCTACAGTCACTGGAGCAACATCAGTGCTAAGATAACTATGAAATGTTTTTTCTCAGCAAATATCTGCTCTGCACCACCTCCCCTTTTTCCAGTGCTGTTGCACATGCCAACGTAGCAGCAGCAATGGAGCTATCAATGCATGGGTGCTCACAGGTACTGGCAAGCAGTAAGCGACGGCTCCAGGGGTTTGAATGCTCTGTATTAGGAGAAGCTGGAGGCTATGACATTGGTTTTGCTTCTACCCTACCTGTACCAAAGTACGTTCACTTATCACACCAGTCACAGCACAGCAAACACTTCGGTTACCGTGGGAAGCCACACCGAAGGAAGCCGCGAGGAAGGCACCAGCCTGCAGGAGCGGGAGGCCGCTGCTACCTCCATAAAACAGTCCCATTCAGGCTACTGGACTGGTATGCCATCACCTTGCGCTCATCCCTCTTCAAGTGCTCCAGTATGTGTGGTGTCCCACCAAAACCATCAAGGCTTCTCATGCCCCTGCAGCCCCAGCCTTCAACGCTCCCAAGCGCACCAGGCAGAGCCCCAGGTGGGCAATGTCAGCATGGTCCCACCGTCTTACGTCGAAGAACAGTAGTTACACCTGGGAGGATCTGAGCCAATATTCGTCAGCACACATTAAAATATATTGGCTGTTATATCTATAAAATTGCATGTGCTAGTGAATTATATTTTAAGCTAATCACCGCGCACCTTGTCCCAGACGACAGGCTCACCACTGAGAATCCAAGGGCTCGACCTGCGATATACAGTTGCAGAATATCCCCTCGACAGTCATTCCTTTCACCATATACAAATATGACAGCTCCCCTCATCCTCCTGTTCTCGAGGGGGTATGTAAGGCACAGGGAGAAGATGACAAGGAAATTAAAGTCTACGGTTGTTGTCCTCACCACCTGTTTGCATTGCTTTTCACAGCCCATCTGGTAACAGTTACTGCACCTGAACACCTTTGGAGCAAGGCCCATCCATTTGGGAACAAAAGGACATTCCTCTTAAATTAAAGTAGGTTTCTCAAATTCCTGCAGGTTTACAGCTCCTCCGTCCCCACTCCTTCTCCAACAGCCTGACAATGCCCAGCGGACTCCTTTCCAGCCTGGGGATTCCTGGGTGCAAAAATAGGCCCGTGGTTTTCTTCTATCTGAGAGGAAGCATTTGGAGACCAGTTTTTTAACAGGCAGGTTGAATCGTAAAGCTGAGCTGGGAAGGGACTGGCAGAGGCAGGAACGTGCAAGAAAAACAAAATGCACATGTAGGAATCCCGAGGCATTAAAACAAGGCTACAGGTGAATCCATCCTGCTCAGGTGGTGGGAAGCGAAGTGGTGAAGCAGCGGGATGGGATTTAACCGCTGCTTGTGCAGAACACCACATGTGCACATCTACCTGCCGGGGGGTTTAGCGCTGCCACAGGGTCTGTGCCATACAAAGAAGCAGAAAAGTCCTGCACGCTCCTCTCTTGACTCATCATCAGAGCCTTTACAAAAAGGGTCAGTGACTTCCCCCTGGCTCTACTGGCAAGCTTTGACATAGTTGTGCTGCTGTGCACCACACAACACAGCAAACAGCGAAGAACACGCCTCAGGGCACGATTGTCCCTCCGCATGGCAGAAACATTGCAAGACCGGCTGGTGTATGCAGCAATGTCTACATGGGTGCCCGGCCTCCTTCCGAGTTATCCATTTGATGCTATTTTCTAATCTAAGCTCTGCCTACGTGGACTGGATGAACAAATCAATAAAAGCCTTTGGGACCCCTTGGAATCCCCTCCAGGCCTTTGAAGCATCAGTTCCTGCCCAGAAGACGACACCCGGCTGGAGGGAGCACAAGCCCAAGGCTGTCTGGGCATTGCTTGGATCCTGCGTGACACTTACACATGAGGAAGGCTGAGCACATGGCTCTGGGGAGCAAGAAGAAGGGCCAAAGCCCGTAAAACACTGGAGAACAAGAATTCCTCCTGCCAAGCACGTTAATACAATTTGCCTGGTTTCCTCCCGGCGTAAAGCGAGACACCAGTGATTCACAGCTCACCTCGTAATTACTGGACCCAAAAATAGCAGGGCCAAGAAACGGAAAGTCGCAGGCAGTGGCCGTGTTGCAGTGACTCACGGTCAGGTCACCGTTGGCTACCACACCTCCACCATCGGCTGGCACGCAGCAGGGACGTGAGTCACCCCCTTTTTCCAGGACATAGCTGGATGGAGGTGGCTCGATAGCAAAGCACAGCCTGTGACATGGGGGGGTTGGGATTTTGAGATCTCCTTTCACTGCACCTCTGGAACAGCACGACACAGCTAGATCCAAATGTCTACAGGAGTTACTTGAGCAGCAGGGAAAAAAAAAATAATAGCCGTATTAGCCCAGAGTGCCGCTGGGTTGATCACTCTTTGCGTTTTGCCATGCAGACATACCATATGTTGATTACAAACTGCTAACGAGGGATTGCAGACACCTAAACCCCAGGTGTCTGCAAATGTCACCTTGCTCACAGCAGTCACCGGCTGCCTTCAACATGTCAGCAGGGTATTTTTTTTTTCTGCCATTATTTCTTTATCAGGAAACAATGCTGAACACTGAAAAATGGTATTCCTAAACAGTGTTGACAGCACTAGTGACTGGAGTCAGCAGAAATGGAGAGAAGAGGAAAACAGCTCTAAAGCTTTTTTGATGGGTCAGAAGTCTTTCATCAACATTCTTTTAATCAGAAATATTTTATTGCAAGCAACGTTCTCAAAAGCCGAGCTGCTTGCAAACGTGTCCCCCAGAGAGATCGAAATGCATGTTCTCATCTCAGGAACCCAATGCTGGAAAATCTGGGAATTTAATTTCAAAATTCCAACCTTTCATGTTGGGCTGGGGGATTTTGTTTCCTGTTTCCGCGCCTGTGTTTTCCTGTGCTATTTCTACATTCACCCATGACATGCAAATCTTGGTGTCATCCACAAATGCACGCACTTCTGGGATGCACCAAAGCATTTTTAATTGCTCCTAAATGATACAGTATGAAACGTTCTATGCTTTTTTCCCTTGCTCATCATGTCTCCTCTTGCAATGAGGCAGATCCGTACTTGCGGACACTCTGATCTATGCTCCTTATTGCACAGCAGCCGTCCTACTGTCTGTGACTATCACTGGGGTACCACCAGACGGCTCCTGTTGGGGATGCCACATTGAAAATACAATGCGTTATAAAGCAAAACAGAGCTGAGAATTAAATGGCTACATACAAGTTACAAGATCAGTATTTTTTCCACCAATACTTGCAACCGCAACATACTTTGGATTTCCAGTTTGCAGGAATGCTTGTGCATACTTGCTTTCATTCCAGGTCAGAACAAAATCTTATTTCCAGATGGGATTTACATTGTGTGGGCAGTTTTAAAAAGTTTTGACCAGTTCTATTAAGTCCAGAACCAGCTATTATAGTACTTTAATTGGATCTGAACTGAAAGTAAACAATTGGATTTAATTAAGTGAGGGACAGAGACATTTAACCGCAGTATCACATACGGTAAGGCAGGAAAGATTTGTCACATCAGTTATATAAACTGTAAACTGAGAAAGGATTCCAGGAAGAAAATAAGGAATCACACTATAATCACAGCCTTCAAAATAAGAAGTTACCACTAAAGCTTGAACACAGATTAAAGGAAAAACAAGACAAATTATTTCACAGGGAAAAAAAAATAATCTAGCAACCAAAAACCTAGCAACTAAAAACTCTTTTTAATTTAAAAAAAAAAATCCTGTAAGCCAAAAAGAAGAAACTTTTATTCAGAGTGCTGGAGAAAGAAAGGAAAACAGAGAATAGAAGGGAAAAGAACAGGTTTTTTATTTGCTTTAAAGTTAAAATTTAAGAAGCTTGAGCAGAAATATTTCTGCGGGTCCCCCCCTGGCTCCGGGCAGACTCCTCTCCCCAACATCAGCCATTCAGACAGTTACAGCCCTTTCCAGGCTCATGTTCCAATTTTGTTCACGCTCTGCTTTGCTTTCGATTCATTATATCCCTCCAAAATATTGCAACTCTTTTGAGTGCAGGGCAGCTTTCTCAACTTATATCATAAAAAAAAAAAAAAACACCACAAAACCGAAACCCAAAAGGTTTAATTAAAGCTAAAATAAGGTGCCAGGATGGGAAGTAGGAAGCAGATACAGGGACATACAAAATCCACCTGATGACAAAGCCCTGCCCCAAGTGATCCGAGATGGGTCTCAAGTGATTTTCCGCTCGTGCAGGATGCTGGAGACGAGCCAGCGTGCCGCAGTAAACAGGGCTGCCCGCGGGCAGGGGGTCCCACCACCATCGCTTGAGCAAAGACGAGATCGTGTCCCATCTAAAACAGCCAACAGACACCAGCAGAGCTCAGCGCCGAGCCCGGCCAGAGCAAGGTTCACCCTAAACAAGACAATCTCAACCTGAAAAGCCACTTTCCAGCCTGAAAACATCACTTTGGCCAAAACCAGGGAAAAGCGTCACACCTCCGTTTTCCCGTAGCTTGTTTTCCATGTCTTTGACCAGGCTGGATGGCCAGGTCCATCATTGGTTCTGCAGCTTCCCTTCCCAAGCATTGCCTGGAAGGACCCGGCTCCTCCGTGCAGCAGGAGCTTATCGCCCAGCAGCATCCGTCGTCTTCACAAGATGTGAGCAGGGACAGAAGAGGGGCAAAAGGACCCACACGGATAAGATCTCGTGTTCAGAGCTGCCTGAACTATCTTTGTAACAGCCACCAGGAGAGAATGAACTCCGGTTTATACGTATTTCCATGCATGAAAAGTATTTTCAAATGGACATAAGGTTTAACTTCAGGGTACGCAAATGCTACACGGAGAAGCGGTAATTACCCTACACCAGACATCACAAATGTAGGCAATATGGAAGATGACACTTAAAAGAAAACTAAATACGCTAAGGTAGGAGGAATGCCTATTAAGTCATGTACTGAAGCTAGCCCTGATGAGCAGCAATAACAGCAGGTTTGTATTTGTGATTTCAGGTCAGACTAGGAATATTTTTGAACTATCATTTTTCTCCCATTACACAACACTGGCTGAGCTTTTTTCTAACCTTTGCTGATTATTTGTTTGTTTTTTTCTGCACCATCTGTGCACAAGACCTCAAATTATTTCAATTATACAGAAAATTCAAGTATCTGAAGTTCCAGTCTCGTTAAGATCACCAGGAACACAGAAAAAAATAGACAAAAACAAAGAAACGGATGCTATATTTCTTTTAAAAGCCTTTGCTTTTGATTATCTTGTAAACTAATCAGGTTAAATTTTTGTACATAAAAAATAAGTTATTTTGTGCACAAGCATGGAACTTCAGAAAGGCGACACTGAATTTTTCATACAAAAACTGAGTTTTAATATTAAATAGAAAAGTGTGTGTATTTTCAGCATTACCCGCGGGACTACGGCAGTTCCCCTCCGAAGTGTCTGCAATGTGGAACCTATCAGGATAATTTTTAGCTGACCGCATACAAACAATTACATATCATTACAGAGCTGTGAATAGCTTTTGCATGGATAGCGTGCCTACGGTCTCCCGTTGCACTCGGCTCTGCCTGCCAGACTAGGGGAACTCCTGTATAGGTCCTGTATAACCACAGCTTCACCAGCACCGACAGTGAAACCCTCGTTGTCCTCCACCAGGACAGATGCTTGAGCACAGCGACCTCCTGCCTGCTCCATGGCCCTAAAGGGACATTTCCAGGTGGGTTTCAAGGCACAGCACCAGCCAGTGACCCTCGCCCACCAGGAACAAGGTCTTGGGGTTGTCGCCTTCTGGGTGGAGAGCCTGTAGACACCTCTGAGCTCCTGAAGACTAGTTTCTAGCATGCAAACAGTCTTCACCCGGATTTACCAGGCATTGCAGGGACCTGAGTGCAGAGGCACCCCCTGTGCTCTGCTCTGCACTTTTGTAGGTCTGCAGAGCTGGGGATCAGGTCCCCCTGCAACCCCAACCTGCTCTGTGACCCAGAGACCCTGCCTGTGTGACCCACAGAAAGGGCAGCATGAGCTCCTTCCTAGCAGCTAAGAGTCCTATCCTATGGCAAATGTAAGACGAGACTACTTTTCAGGGTGATTTCAGCTCTGGTGCTCTGCTTCTCATCTGATGGGAACCTGCAAAGCACATGGGCAGTTGCAGCAGCTAAGATGTATGTCTTTCCTAACCATGTCAATGTTCCCGCTTGCTGGAGTTGACAGAAGAAATGATGTTCTCAAAAAAAAAAAAGATTAATCATGATCGAATCGAAACCCAGAGAGCCTCCCTGGAAAGACATGACGTTGAGTGTTAATTACTAGGAGAACAATGTTGGTGGGGGCAAAAGTATACATCCTTCTCCAGAAATTGGTACAAAGCCATTGAAAAGTCCCCCTAGATCCCACAGACCAATCTGCGTTCTGCTGTAACAGCTCTGCTTTTATATTCGCTAGGGTTTTCCTTCTGGGCATCCTACAGCTCATAAGGCACATGGCTTAGTCCTGCTCTTCTAACAAGTCTTTCCGCCGGGTCTTGGGGTCAGAGTGTTCCCATAATACAATAAGCGCTGTATGGATCTCATAAGCTCCAAGGCACAGTATGTTATGTGTTTGGAATTCCTTGTATGCTTTTATACTTTGTTTTACATATTGTAATTTTTATATGCATTACCACATTGATCCTTGGAAAATTAATTTAAAAAAAAAAATATAATCAAAAGCAAACACATATTTTAAAAGCCTGCCAGCGGCAAATCATGTTCTGTGAGACTGCACTTTGTAACTGACAAAGAGACCAAACCACCAGACTGTGGCGGCGATCCAGCGGGGTGGATTTACCAGGCTCAGGAGGGGACAGGATCCAAGGGGGCTGTAGTCGTCCCCCCCCCCGACTCCCTCGTTAGGGTAGCCCGATGCCGCAGAATCATTGGACCCGTGACAGAGGAGCAGAAATGCAATCGCACAGCTCCGCCAGCCAAACCCCACCGCCATACCCAAAGGTACCATATCCAAAATGGGTCTGTGCGTCCCAGCACAGCACTCAGCTGCAATGACGTCCAGCCGCTGGTGCCAGTTATGACCATCAGACCTTCCCTGGAGAGCTGGAGCACCTCAGCCTTCACAGCCCCTTCCTCACTCTTGATTAAGACCCGGGATCAGTGCGTTTGGCAGCGCTGAACACGTGTGAAGTCACGGTTTTGCAAGGTCCGGGGTATGACTTCCAACGCCCACATCCTCTTCCCATCAGCTCCCCTTCCCATGCCATCTGTCCTGATGTTTCATCTTAGGAACGGCATTCATGCAGCCAAGATCAAACTTCCTAACCTCCATGCTGTTCCATCGGTATTTTCTCATTTCCAAAGCTGCCTCTCTACACTCTTGGCCCCCTCCCTGCCCTAGTTCATTCCAGATAACATCTTTCTCCTCTCCGGCACCCTTTCTTGTCCTTTCTACAAAGGCTTGAAAAGCCAAGTTGTGTAACGCTGCCCCTTTTAACTCCAACATCCATGTGGTGTACATCCAAACCAGCACAATGGCTGACAGTATTCTTCTTAAGAGTCACCACTGCTCTTAGCTTGACCGTGTAACGAGAACTTCCCACGCAGAAGCAGACTGGTACACGAGGAAAGACAGGATCCATGTCCACCTGGATATCACCAGCCGCCTCAAAGAGAGCGTCAAACAACCATCATGGCAATTGAGCAAGGACAGGTTATTAATCTATTTTCCACACTCATATCCCTCTACAGCGAGCTCCATAGGGTTACATGTTATACAAAAGGCACACAGTATTATTCCCACCTGCTCCCCTGTTGGATTTACCTGGTGTTCTCTTTCTCTTTATGTACAGAGGTGACCCACAGACCTGTAGCTGGACATGAAACACAAACAGGTGCCACCTATGCCCCAGGCTTCAGGGATCAATACGCCCTTTGATGCCAAGCTGTGGGACAAGACTTTAACAACAAAACACAGAATGCGTTAGGGAAACTCTCCCATTGCAGGGACCAAACGTGGGGTGGATTTTGATTCCTTCCATAGGAAGGAGTCCCTAGGAGACAGCAAAACCAATGCGGTGCTGGTGCTTGGGCCAGGGCTTAATGGGGTATACTTGAGCCAGGAGAACAACACAGACAATACTACAGCTGCTCCAGCCCTTCAGCATGGTACACTTCAGCCTTTGCAAGATCTCTCCATCCCTCCAAGTAGTCCCTGAGACCAACGTAGATAGAAACCACTTCCACCCTCTTCTGGTGGCCACAGATTCAAAAGGTTGAGCCTCCCTGTCAGCACTCATGTAGAGGGATCCAGAAAGCACAAAGTGGGGACCCTGCAGCCCCCCTTCCACTGCACACCCACCTGAACGCAGGGCAACACTGCTTTTACTAAATTCTCTCTTGTATTTAAAAAAAGTGGCAAAAAATCCTCATGAACTTCAGCTAGAAAAACTTTCTAATGGGGAAAATTAGAGATATTTTTGCAAGAAGCAGTAAGTGTAAAAAAAAAAAAAAAAAAAGAAAAAAAAAGAAAGGAAAAAGGGTTTTGTCAACACAGAAAAAGGCTGCTTTGGGGGGGATTTTTTTCGGTCCATATATACGTTGCAGATGAACCACTTGGCATTTTGGGCCTTTCAACTGGCTCATTTCCAAATGGTGTGGCAGCCGCAAGAGTGTGCAAACGTTACCCAGCAATCTGCCGCCCGCACTGGGAAAGACTGACTCAAGCTGACCGGTTTCATGAATGTCTCCGCTTGTTCAGGTCCCCGCGGAGGCCCACCGTGCTGCTGAGAAGTGCCATTATTAAACAGCCCCATCCTGACTGGATCTGGAAATTCACTTGGATGTGGGGTTTTTTTGTACGTGGGACCCGTGCAAGCAGACAGACAATGACTGGTGGGATGCGCACGCCAGCTGGCCCCACTGGTAGACAGAAACACAGCTCGCAATGGATATTTCATCTGTTTATTGTTGAAATATCCATGACTGCAAACTGCATGGCACAGAATGACTGTGCTGGGACCACGGGGCGCCACAGGCTGGGAGAAGGGGAAGCGCAAACGACGGCGAGAACATCGAAACCAGCTCTCCAAAAGCTGTGCTCCCCTTTCGCTAGCATCCAAGAACAAATGTGTTTCGACCAAATTGGACCACCACTGCCCCTACCAAGCAAATTGGACTGGAGCCACTGCAGAGCTTCACTTAGAAATCCAGATTTTCACTGCTAATGCATTTTATGGGTCCCTCTTGATCACAACTGGAAAAACGATGGCATCTGAGATCCAGAAATAACAGAACTTGAGCCCGGCTGTCAGCATCCAGCCCACCTGCCTCTTCCAAGGGCTGAGCATCCTGACCGGGAGCTTGCTACTGGGGTGGGGGATAAAGGACCTTTACATCCCGCATCACTATGGGAGGCAAAGGGATTAGAGCATGTAGGGCCACTTCAAAACAACTCTTTCTCCTTCCCAGGTCCATAGTGAAAACCTGCTCTTCTAAGGCCAGGGGACAGGGAGGAGGGACAAGGCTGCTGCTGGGCTCTGGGGCCTTTTTGCTGGACACAGGGACATTCAGCAAAACAGGAGGGTGGATGAGATGGACCACAGACTCTAGCGTGCTCCGCACCCCGGCTCTGCGGGATGCAAAGGGAAATCAGGCTCAGATCCACCTCCATCCTTAGCCTCTTCTGGACGGCAAATGCATTTCACATTAGCTAATAAATTGCTACATCTTATGTTTCTTAGCCTGCTGGAATGATGAATATTTTGGAATGTATTTTGAATGGTTCCCTGCCAGAGTTGAACAATCATCTAGAGATTTTAAATCAAAAGGCTGAAAAATGGAAATCTCTGTATTTCCACAAAGTTCACTGCAGTTTGAAAAGCACAACTCCCAGCAGAGAAGGCAGAATAATGACTGTCAGAGCTCCTGCGAATTGGGGCAAACGAGGGATATGTTGGAAACGACAATTGCTAATATGCAGTAATAATCTTTGCCTCCAGGTGATGAATATATTACAGGATATCTACTTATTGCTGCCCTTAATCTGGCTGAAATGGCAGATACTCTAACCTGGAGGATCAGACAATTTAGGAGACATGTACGGAGATACAGGATATCTCAGCCACAAAGCACCGCTTTTGGACTGCTGCAGGGCTAGTAGATGAATGCTGCCGTTCTAGCACAATTTAACAGAATTGAAGCCTTTTTAAAGGCTCTAGGCTAATGAATCACACCCATTGCCAGACTAGGCACATCCTCACCTAACACAGGAGTATCTCAAAACCAGCAAAAATTTGATGGCTCACCCAAGGTAGCACAGTTGGAGAAACATGACTACGCACCCGTCCTGTGCCCCGTCTCCCTGCTCCAACCACTGCACCCCACCAGCTGGCAGGAGCCCAAATCAGTTCATGCAGATGACCATCCACCATGTAATGAGGGCTGAGCAAGCTCAGCACAACCCCAAAGCTTGGACACAAAGTCTCCATCGATAAAGGAGACCAGTAAGCGGTCTTGTCTCATCGGAGCGGCCACAGATGGAGCGGGTCCAAGAAATAAGCTTCCCTCTCCCCCGTGGAGATGGGCTGTCTAGACACATTGGCAAAGCCATGCTGCCGAGTTTGCAGTGCTGCATCCTTCTTGTATACAGCCTGTCAAATACAGCAAATTCCTGTCCCCCAGCCTGTTAGCATGGGCATTTTTTCAAACTTCCTCGTGTCAGTCATGTCCAGAAACGTCAACTACATTTAATAAGAATTTTTTAAACAATTTTTTTTTTTTTCCCTAGGAAAACATTTCATAATTTTTTTGATCAACCCTCTGGCAAAATCATTTGTTGGTTATTTCATTATGTCAATTTTTACTAACAATTAAAGTAAAAATAAAATAAGCTGAATACAAAGTATTTTTAAATCAAGAATCACTGATATTTGAATATGAATTGCAATGAAAAAATTTGGGAAAAATAAAAAGTTCTCCAAATAATAAAAAACTATTGAACAAAACCTACGGGAGCCAGGTGCACTTCAAAATAAACCAGAAATGGGATGCGTTCACATTACAATTGTGCCATTCCTGATGTTAAGTTTCACAGCACGGAGAATAAATTAACTGAAGTAATTAAAACACTTTCAGTATACGGTATGAAGGTACAGAGCAGCTATTTCATTTCAGTTGCATTTGCAAATGCTAGCTGGTGTATTTGTAAGTATTGTAGCCCACATTTCCTAGCCATCATCGGCGCTAACAGTGAGTCTCCACATCGATGCTGGCTCTGCTATTCACCCTTTGTAGAAAAAATGTCATTTTTGATTCATATATGAAGGCGGATGGACTATTTCAGGTTAACGGGGCTCTATAGCAAGGTTTAATGGCATCCCAACAGCTGATGGGCACCACCATGCCCCTGTGCTGAGGTTTCCCCACAGCTCCTGAAGCTCAACCTCAGTCCCCTCTCGGTCAGCCACAACCATGGCCGTGTAATGGCGGGTGAGCAACGAGCGTCATCTGCACAGGGTCTCAGATTGCCCCACTGCTGCAGTGCCACAGCTCCCTCTGCCTCATCAACCTACCAAACCATCATCCCGGGGCCTGGATGTCTGGGTTGGTTTAGACAGAAGTGGCCGTGGGACGGGCTTTTCACTCTGCTCCCCCAGTGGCATCCCTTGGAGGGGACTTCTGAAATCACCTCATCCCTAGGAAAGAAAGCTCAGCTGCTCCTGGCTGCTCACAGAAACCTTGAGAGCCTTTGACTTCACTTAGGGAATCTCTGCCAACCTCTTTGGCCACAGGAGTAAAATGCATTAGTGAGCATGCAGGTGACTCCCTGTCAGAGGTGGCTTCCTCCCTCCTCCTCCTCATACAGTTCTCCATACATCTCCTGGGAAGGGGTACCAGTTACAGACACCACGGCTCAGGCTGAAGGCCCTCCCCTGCCAGCCTCAGGTCCCAGCCACATGCTGGAAGTGCTGGCAGCAATGCCAAGTTGGGACTGGTAAGCAGCTGTGAGCAGCCAGACACGAAGATCCTGGCCATGGGCCACTGCCAGCCCACGTCCCTTGCAGTCACATCCTTCTGACCAGCCCCAGGCCACTCACACCAGCTCTCCAGGCTCCCCCTTGGTTGCAGAAATTGAATTCAAATGGAAAGACTGAGATCCCAGCGTGGGAACCCAGTGTCCTAATATGCCAACAATTGTACCTACAGCTTAGTCGGAGCCTGGATTTTGAGATGGGTCAGCTGGGAATACCCTTCAACTTTGGGCACGAGGGACAACTACAGAACGGTGCTGGGTGGACCAAAACATCCCCCATGCAGGTCCTGGAACATGCATATTGCTATGCAGAGATCATTGCCATGCAATGTGGTGCAACAAAGATCAGAGCATGCAAAGAGCCACAAACCAGCTCGCAGACAACTAAAGCAGAATGGTCTGGTCCTGAAATAGGTCCTCTTTTTCTTTTAAGCGCAGCTCATTAAATGTTTGCTGGAAAAACAGAAAAGCATTTTCCACAGAGAAGAGGACATCCAAGAAAAGCCCTTTCGGACATAAATTGGCAAGAGGCTCCCAAGCATTTATCTTTGGCATAGAATGTGCTCTGTCAGGAGGGCTGTAACTAACAATACGCTGAAAAACATGCCACAGACTTCCACTGTATTTTATTTGGCGCTAAGGGGTTATTCCTCAGCACAAAGAATTTGCAACTGGCATCACTTAAACGAGAAATTACAACCTTCAAAAGACCTACTTAGCGTCAGCTGCAGAAAGTACGGAATTTGCCATCGGCTTCGATGACAACAGATTATGCCCCATAAAACGCTGCAAACACGCTCGGCTACAATGCTGGGCGCCAGCTGCCAGTTCAGCGGGGGGACTGGGACCGGGCACTTCCTGCCCCTTCTCGGGAGGCTGCCGCTTGGTTTCGGACTGGTGACACCCCTCTCCCCGACCCCCCGGCTCACGTGCCTGCCAAGTTCAGCCACAGGGCTGGAGACACGGCAAGCTGATTTCTGCAAAGGCTTTGCAGAGCCGACGGGCAGCCGGCAGAGCCGGGCTTGTGCTGGCTCTAGCCAGGCGGCAACGAACCTCCGAGCCGCACAGCAGCATCTTGCTCCGTTTGGAGCAAAATATCCTAAGCTTCTTCCCCCCACAGCTCGTTAGTGCTAAGGAGGTATAAGAGGGAAGTGTCTCGTTCTGCTGTGCTGGACGTTCAGCTGGGACAGACTGAAATTAAGAGCATGGAGAGGGTCAGGAGGGCACGGAACCCAACGGGTGGGTTAGCTGGCTCTGTGCCCAAGGTGGTGATTTGGGAGCTCCATCACCTCCCGATCCCGCTCAGCTCAGCTACATCCCAGGATGAAAGACAGCTGTGCTGCCCCCGTCCCGCAGGATTATTCCCACCTCTCCGAGAGGAGGGAAAAGAGCTCTGCCAGCAAACTCCCCAGGCCCTCAAACCTCTTTCCACTCCGGCTTGCCGCGCGCTTAAGAAAAAGAAACCTCAGAGTCAGGAAACCTTGCTGGTGTTTGCTCAGGACAAGCACTGTGCCCATGCAGGAGCATGCATGGAAGCGCTCTGCAGAGAGCGTGTACGCCTGGGGAAAGGAAAGCCCATCACCCGGCCCCTGCTATCACCCAGGCCAGCACCATCTCGAGTTGACGCGGAAAAAGCGGCGGGGATTCTCAGTCCAGAAACAATCACTGCCTCGGCTCTCAGACTGGGCTCCAGAGAGGTCAGCCGGAGCTAGGTTTTCCTGCCGCAAACCCGGAGCCCGCTCAGCGAGCTGTAAAACGCTCCCGGTCCCCACGCTCTGCAAGAGCTTTACTGTTTCCTTCCCCAGCCTGAGTCAGAGGGGCACAGCTACAGCAGACCTACAAAGACAGGGGTTTATTGGGCAAAGACCCTTCGTTTACCTTACCCGGGCAGGAAATTTAACCATTCGTGGCACTTGTGCAGCAACAACAAAAATGAAAGGGTGAAAAGGAGATTTTTTTGCACGTAGCCGCAGCCTGCGGCAGGCAGCCTGCCCTGCGTTAGCACGCACTGCTCCGGCGCTTGTAAAGCCCTGACGCCTGCACGGCGTCTGCAGCCTTTGAGTTTGCTCCTGCAAGCCCAGGAATTGTCACTTGGCTTGAAATTGTCTGTGAGTCTTTACTGGGCTGGGGGAGAGCGGATGGCTTTGTCTTGGCGGTGCCCCCCCAGCGTTCTTTGCGCAGAGCCAGGAGCAGCCAAAACGCGACCGACCTAAATGTTCACAGACTATAAGTTGGACCCTCCCAGAATCACACGATTGCCTCCGTAGCAGATCGGCATCGAGACAGGCTCCAGACAGACGGTGCCTTCTCTTGGTGCACCCTCTGGATTTTTCTTTAACCTTGAAGCTGGCTGAGTCTCATCCTTCTGACTTATACACACTGCCAGAGATGTACTTTTTTTACCCCAGGTTTTCATGCGACCGCAGAATCTGGAGTTTAAAAAAAAAAAAAAGAGGAATAAAAAAAGAATTAGGAGCCACAGTCCTTCAAGGAGTCACAGCGATGCTGAGACTGGACTTCGGTCCCACTGTACTGGCATGGCACATTCACGCGGTAAGCGACAGTCCTCCCGTAAAGGCTTCAGGCACTCTGTTAGTGAGCCAGGCAAAACCTGGCACCCTGGTAGTAAAGGTCTATCGTTAGCCAGTTGGCCCAATTGTAAATGCTGAAGTGTGATGGCTAAACCCATCTGCAGCGCCCTTTGATGCTCAAGCCGCTTGCAGTCAGGCGCCTAACTACAGGCTGAAATGCCCAACTTGAGGCAACCGCACGAGAAAATCTCAGCCGCTTCCCGCTCCAGAAGTCGGACAGCACTTTCGACAGGGCAGACCCTGGAGTCCTCTCCCAGCTTTCTGTCAGGGGAAAAAAAGGCCTTTTACATTTACTCTCCTTACACAGAGACTCACAGGGAGACCAAGCTAACATCCCGAAACGATTGTATCAGAATCATGTTTTATTTCCCAAAGTCTGACGGGAAGAAGCGTATCAAATGCTTGTCATCTGCTGCCACGGGCTCGTTCCTGAGCGAGCGCCTGCCTAATTCACAGCGTATACACAGACTTCTCCCAGCTTAGAGGCTGCTTTTACTTTGCAGTTAAGTGCCCCTGATGAATAGAGATGCCTTTCTGAATCAAAAGCAAGAGCAAGAAAAACCCAAGTCTTCACATAAATTATGCCCAAATAATATTTCGACCAAATCTGTTCCCAGCATTAGAAGGATTGCAGGAGCTGGAGATGAAAAGCTCCTTTTAAGCTGGAGAATTCATCCCCTCATCCCCAATGAAGGATGGATGGGTTACTAAAACAAATATTACATTTCATTCTGGCTAACAGCACTCTGATATTGCCTTACATGAACAGGGGAGGCAAAAGCGTTCCCGATGATTATCATTTACGCACAGATGACTTCAAGTCCTCTTGCTTGCTGAGCCCAGGCTGTGATACGACACATGCAGGTTTCTCCCACAAACCTCTTCTGTCGCTCAGGCATTTGTTTTCTAATTGCTCTGGCAGTTTTATTGGATATATCACCCGGGCACAGAGGTAATAAAATACTAAAACTCCTCACCCCTGGGCACAGCCTGTATCTTTCCCTGGTTACGTGCCAGCCTACGGCCAAAGTCAAGAGTCGCATCCTCACCGCCTGCCTTGGGAGAACTGCTGCTGCACTCACCCAGAGCCATGCCCAGAGAGACGGGTGCCCACATCCACCCTAACCACACATCTGCTCCATAGCTCCACCGGCACTGGCTGAAACAGGCCAGGCTGCCCCAAAACGGTGCTGAACCCCTGAAACTGCCCAGGCAGCTCTGGGGTATCCTCTCCCAACTGGCAGTCCCCCATACCTGAGCACCAACCCTTCCAGCTTTCAGGTACAGCCTGTCACCAAGAACTCCCCATGCCAGAGCTTTGACTTCTCTCAAATCATTAGAGAAAATGAGCCTGGGAAATTTCAAGGCTGGAAACCCAAGCGCTTTAAAAAGTTAATACCGATTGTAACCCAAGGGGTAATACCTCCCGTGTTTGCTAGAGCAGAGAGTACATTTGCGTGGCAGAGATACTGCTCCCACGGTATTAGGTCTCCTGATGTGGGTGTTGCCTTTAAACTGTAAAATTAAAAAAAGCGGGAAAGGTTGTCAGAAAACCCCATCGAAGATCTCTTCCCCTCTCCTGGCTCTCTCTCCTCCTTGCTCCCTGTGCCAGCGGAGCTCAAGGCAGTCTGTGTCTCGCTCAGAGCGTGGCTTGCCACGTTGGAGCAAAGCAAGTCGAAGACGGTCCTCAACCCTTTGAAGCAGCCACAACAGAGAGGACATCCTCTCCCCAGGGACACGCCACATGGGGCTGGCCCAGCCACCGGGACAGCAAAGCCAACATGCAACATGAGGCAGGAGAGAGGCAGTGACGGAAAAGAAGCTGTGGGACACAGCTTGCACAAGCCTCCCGCAGCAGCTGGGCACCCGGAGAGGGGACTAGGTCCTCAGATGGGCTGCTCTGGGCACCAAACCCCCTGGAGGTGTCTTCCAAAAGGGCAGCCCATCTTCCCCAGCTGGTTTCAACTGGGTTTCTGGAGAAATCGCTTACAACACGACACACTCTCTGCCTCTGATCCCCCTGGCAGTTTTTGAGTCATTGGCCAATTTCAACCACAACTTGACAATTTGAACAGGAACTGTGAAGATAATTCAGCTCCTACAATTTTCTTGAAAACCTGGTAGCTCCGTAAGAGGAAACAGGCGTTATTAATGCTGGCAGCAAGAGACCAAGCAGCTGGGTGAGCCCAAGCTCTTACAAGACACCCAAGAACCTAAAACAGAGCACATCACAGTGCTGACAAAGTGAAGAAAATCCCAGCAGAGCTCAGCCTTGATTTCTCCATGGACATCGCAGCCTGGAGGTGCACAGCAGCAGGAGCATCACTGCCGATGGCTGCCTCCTTAACATCACCGTCCCTTGCCTTCCGCAGCAAGGCCAGAGCTGGAAGAGCCCAGGGCTCAGACTGGGCAGCCCAAGCCCCAAGTTTTGGTACGGCTGCACCAGTCTTTTTAACTATTAAACCAGGAGAAAGTGGGGACTGAGGTGATGGGGAGTGCAGCACTGACTGCATCCGTGTGTCCTGCACAGGGAGGACAAGCAGTCCACTCTCCTGCGGGACCCCGGCCACACCACACCATCCATCCACCCGTGTTTCCCTCCTCTTTCCCGCTGCCACAAACCTTTCTGTGGGCTCGGACCAGTAGATGGCACCAGAATAACAGAAAAGCCCCTCCAGTCCTGCCCTCTGCATCTCCCCAAATCCTCCTGCAGCATCACCCCCCGAACACGACTGGTCTCAGGCCACCAGCAGCAACTGATGGCTTTCGGCTCTGTACTTTAAAATCCTGTTTGGAGCTGACCTCTAACAGGACTTCTAAAAGTTTTAGCAAACAAATTCAGGAGAGAGGGAAAAAAAAAAAGTCAAAGTGGTTTCTTTCCATTTTGAGGCTTATAAAATCTGCCCCCCCAACATAGATGCTGCTTTTAAATGAAGAACAGAATCAAAGTATTTACCCAAAGCATCTGCTTTCTCCATAATTGCTTTAATTTGGAGGGGGTTTCCCCCCTCCAGCTGGAATCGACAGAGATTTCCTGCCTGCTGCAGTTAACAGAATCTGCATTTCTCAAGGTAGAAGCAATTCACCTGAGAAGTGCCTGACTGCATCTTTAGGTAGGAAGGTGCCCTTCTCTTCGGCCGTTGTGACTGTTGACATTGTTAAATGAAAGTCTAGTGCTTCTTCCCAAGCAGCTTCTGCTATTAGCTAATGACAACATCCTTGACCCTGGTGGGTTGAGCATCCCCTCAACTCTCTCAAACAGGACGAGCTCAGGTCAGGGTGGACGTTTCCCTCAGGAGGTACCTGCCTGTCTCTTGCACATCGGGCATGCAAGCATTCTTCTCTTTACAGAGAAGCTGACCTAAAGCAGCATTAACAGCCAGGGCACAGCCTCCAGCAAAATACAGCCACACCAAGGCCAGTTTAGGATGGCCCTCCTCATCCGTGCCTTCTGGTACCTCCTGATCGTGGCAGCGGATAGCCACATTTTCAGAAGGAGAACTTGCGTGAAGATGATGGTGGTCTCCAGGGACACTGGCTGCAGCGCAGACAGGACACCCCTCGTCCCCAGCTTGTCTGCAAAGCACGACAGGGTGTACACGAGCACTCCGGCAGCAACGCCGAACGCCCTGGAGCTGCGGCCACGGCTCTGCCTGGGGGAAGGTTTAACACGCTCATGGAGGCGCCAGGAATTTTTCAGAAGCTTGAATCCTGCCCGGAGTCGATCTGGGACAAATTCAGAGACCTTCTGACTTTTCACACCCGGGACTCAGTTTTGAACGTGGCTCAGCTCAGCAAAGTTTTAATAGGAGCTTGATTATTTTGATCTTTTCCCCCCATCCCCATTATTAATCATACCAAAGCAAAGCGTAATTCCTCCAAACCAAACCATTTGCCAAACCATTTCTCCACATACTTTTTACTTAACAGCCCTTCTAGGAATGAAGCACATTTGGAAACCTCCGTGCCTCCATCCTCCTTGGCCAAGAGCGTGTCCATGAGCACATGGCCGCAAGCACTGAGCATCGGTGCTGGGAAATGGGTGGAGGAAAGTGCTGATCCCCGCAGGCTCGGTGGCAGAGCAGAGGATCAGCCACGAGGGCTTCGTGCTACGAACGTTCCTGGGGGAGCCACCTTCCTGTGGCTCTTTGGCTATTCCTGATTCTAGCGGGCTCCTCCCTGGCTCGCAATAAGCGAATGCAAAACGGAGCACAGACACAGGCAGCAAGAGACGACTCTGACCATCACGGCTCAGCAAGCTCTTTTGCTCCCTTCCCTTGGTGCCAGCCCTGCACAGGCATCTCTGACCTTCCCAGGGAGCCCACCCTACCAATTCGGAGCCCCTCTGTCCCGCAAGGATGCTAAGCACTTTTATCCCCCTCCCCACCATTGATTAGATTTGCAGCTCTCCCTGTTTTCCTCATTTTACCCAAAGCCGACAGGGTTGCGATTACATGAGACTCTGTTCACACAGACTCTCAACCTGGCCAGAAATCTCATGCAACAGTCTGTTTTCTTCAGAGCCACAGTAAACTCAGAAGAGGTCCCGAAACAGGAGATCAAGTTGGGCTACTTCCACGTCTGATGTTCACCCTTTGTAGCTCTGCAGAGGTTTCCCTATCTCTGCTATTCTTAAAAGCGGGATTTTGGAAGGGATTGTCCTATAAATGAGTGGGGCAGCTGGTTCACTTAAGAGTTTGAGTTATGATCAGAGATGAGGACATTGCTTTTCTTTTTTGTTTCTCGCTATGTTTTGGTTCAAACCTGTAAACAGACTTGCACCGAGTGGATCTGCATTCTCCATCTGGTCCTGTGATCCAATTTCCTGGCAGGAATATCCCTAACATCGAATTGCGCAGGAATGCTGCAGCACATCCCTCCGTCCCACAGCCAGAGCCGAGCTCTTCAGTTTGCCGGTTTCTGTGCAAGACCCGGCCATGGCGTTTCACCCAGTTACCCTGCTAGCGAGACCAATAACTCACGGCTGACAAAAGCAGCTCTTCCCAAAGGGCTTCCAGATATTCATACATGGAGAAGCCAATGCTCTCCTTAGAGTTATTTCTAGTGATTACATAGCATCTCACAATTAAAAAAAAAAAAAAAAAAAAAAAAAAGCATGTTTTCTACCTCCTTTGAACGCATGTCTGGCTTTTGCTCTCAGCCACTGGTTCTTGTTCTACCTTTCTCTGACGGATTGAAGGGGGAGCGGGGCCAGGGTGGGGGGGGAGGGAAGACCTCTTCCTAGAGAGTCACGGAAATGGGGATTCAAATCCATCATCACAAGTGGCTGGAACGACTCTCGGCATTGCACGGCCTGAGAGGGACCGCGAAACGTCACACGCGCAAAACAGCTCCCACTCAGAGTGGAGATCGGGGAAGCACAGCAGAGAGCAAAGCCCTTCCGAGGAAGCCCGGAGAGCAGCGGCGCGCATGTAGCAAGAGGGGGGCGGGAGAACTGGGAGCCCAGCACCCACCGCTGGTGAGGAAAAAAATCAGGATTCAGCACCCAGCTCTGCACAGAGTGCTCCGACCCTCTGAAAACAAGGCGCGCTCTTCACTTGCTCGCTGTAACCTCCTCCAGACACAGACTATCTCTGGCTGGAGGAGCACACAGCATTCACAAAGGCAGATATAAGCCTGTCCAGATCGATGAAGGGCAGCTTTTTGGGACAGTTTTCTTGCTAATCACAGACTAGTTTGTCTTTTCAATCACACCGGCTACTTCCAGCCCACAATGCCCAAGGCAAAAGGCACGTCTAGGGAATCCGTTGCCTGGTTTCCCAGCAGTGGTTCACCCCCAGTGACCGTGTCCCTTCCCCATCCATGTGTTTTCCCTCAGCTGGACGGGTCCCTTTTGCCTCACAGGCACCCCAGTTGAACACAGCACAGCAACCTGCTTGGAGAGCAGGGAAAAATTTGAGGCAGCGCCATTGTGCTGGCCAGGACAGGTGAAACAGAGTTAAGCACACAGGCATGTTCCCACTAAAGTCACGCACCCACTGAAACTTGGGGGAAGGACTCCCTTCCCAAGGCAGGATGAGCTCTAAGCTGTCTTCTCGAGCTTAAGCACTTCTTCTTTCCTTCTAAACTGGATGCTGAAGCTCTCCTTACCGCTTTTCTTCTCCGGACTTTTTTTGACCCAGTTCACAACTTCCTCGACATGCAGCTTGCCCCAAAAGCAGCCAGCCTGGTGCCCTCTTCACGGCTGAGCACAAGGAAAGAAAGGATGCTCCACAAACGAGGCAGAACTACAGGAGGTGCTGGGGGTGAAAAACATCTGCCTCTCCTCATAAAGATGCAGCGTTTTGCATTGAGCAGGAGGGTTGGTTGAAGGCCAGGCGAGCAGATTTGCAAAGGGCATGGAGACACAGCGCTCCAGCGTAGGCTCCTTACACTGAATTCATCCCCCTTTATAGACAGCAGGTTGACACCAGCGGCTCCCGTGCCACCCTCCTTTACAGGGCACCACGCAAAAACGCACTGGGCTGTGACGTGGGGGAAGATCTGCTCTATAAGCTCATCAGAGGAGTGAGAGCAGTCACTTCCCCCAGCAAGCCCAATTTCCCCACTGGGAATCACTGGTGGAGACGAGATGGATCTGTCCCATCGGGCGCCTGTGACCGGACCTCGTGAAGCACGTTCCGTGGAAGACCGTCTCTCTCGCAGCTGGAGAGCTTGGCTGGTGGCGGGGCATTCAGAGGAAGGGTTAGCACCAAAATAGGTCATTAGTGAGCGACGTGGGGTTCTTCATTCTTCTCCGGGCCCCTCGTTTTCCTAAGGGGAATGCCTCAGAAAGCCCAGTGGGGGGGGGGGAGGAATTTACAGTTCCCTTCCAAAAACCAGTCTTTGTTTGTTTGATCCGTTTTTTTAAATGATCGAGTAACTTGTGAATACATTTTCTGATGATTCCCACATCCTCCCAGCTGGAGAACGGTTCATGAACAGACTCCAAACTCTGTAAATGAGCTTGTTAGTCATAAGTCTTCAAACAGGCTTGATAAACAACTTTCAGCCTGCAGGATATTCATCAACCATTCTGTCTGCCTGGTCTCCTGACACTAATTTATTATTTACAATGAGAGATCCCGCTCCTAAATCACAGGTGATTGTTTCTTTTTACTGATTAGCTGATTTATTTTTTTTTAAGGGGAAATAATGAAAAACAAATTACCAACAAGCAGTGCATCGCAAGCACTTATTCCTGAGCAATTCCCCTAGTTTCCACGAGACGTATCAGCAGTTGTCCAGATGAAGGAAACCTTAAGTAAAGATCTTTTTGGCCAAACCTTCAAGACAAGGCAATAGCCAAGAAAAAGAGTGTGACCGTCCCAACCAATCGCTGGGAATTTCAGCGTCTGCTGTCAAATGCTTCAGGGACCTTCCAGCTGACCGGCATGTGCCGCTCTCTGCATCCTTTGGGTTTGCGGAGAGCCCAAGTATCTCAAGAAGTTCAGGAGATACAAGTCCGCACGCAAAAATCTGCCACCAAAAACTGTTTCCACCCCATGGAGGGGTTCACGCAGCAAACACAACAACCCAAGTGCATCGGGTGAGTTCCCTGCAGGAGCAAACTTGCTGGAAGTTGCTCCAGTTCATGGAAGGGGATCTCCTCAACGCTAGTCAGTTAACTAACACAGAAGGTGCTCGATTCCAGTGACAGAAGCAGACGAGACAGCAAATTGCTGGGGGCAATGCAGAGGGAGGAGAATCTTCCCAAAGTGCTGCTAAAGCCAAGCTCTTAGGGAACACCCATCCAGCAGATTTCAAAGCCCCTTATTAGGGGCCAGGACTGTACCCAGCTAAATGAGCAGGAAAACTGAGGCACAGTGAGGTGAACTTGGCAAAGTTATGGCAGCAAGTATGCAGACAAAAAAAGACCTCAAGACTCTGTGGCCAAAGCACCAAAGCATTTTTGAGCAATAAAAGACAGGCTCGATCATCTTACTGCCCCATCCCTACTGATGTTTGGAGGGGAAAAAAGCCCCACTGTTTTAATTTAGGTTTTGGGTGCGCACCTTTTCTGGGCAGGCTGCTCCCAGCACCAGCAAACGCTGTACTCTACAAACCCTGCCCTGCAGTACCCCCAAGCAGAGTGGCCCTACACCACCTGGAGAACACACGGAGCAGAAAAATGCCCTCCCCAGAAGGCTGTCTTGTGTGCGCATGTAAAATCCAGACCTGCGTTTCCACCACCACCTTGGCTTCCCATCCCTGATGCACAGAGAGGCACGGATACGCCCGTCAGCGTTCAGAGTGAAGGCAGCAGAATGCAGAGCTTGGTTCTGGGCTTGTTTTGAAAGCTTCTTTTCTGTCTCTCACTGCAAAATCACCAATATATTTGCACTGACAACTTCAAGCACTCAAGACCGGACAGGCTGCGCTACCAGCTCATGTCTAGAGACAGCCATCCCAGTGCCAAATGGGAGCAAACACACTCAGGACAGAGACACAGACTTGTCACCAGCTTTCTCCAGCACTGTCAGCATGGGAGTCATCCATCCCAAGCAGGAACTTGGTGCTGGGTTCACAAACCTCTGCTCCATACCTTCCATCCAGCGGGAAATGCAACGCTGCACAGGACACAGAAGGACAACAGGTATGAAGTGTCACCAGCGTTTCAACCCACGGGATGGGGAGAGCGCTGTAAAGCTTTATGGGGAACCAGCCCAGACTTCACGGGGACAGGAGCTGCCTGCAAGAGCTACCGGCAAGGGCAGCCCTTTCTGCAGCACCAGGCCCACAGCATTAACACTCTGTTTTCACTGTTACGGCTCAGGCACTTTGACCTGTTAAAAGTCCATTCCATCCCTGCAGGGCCCCGACTCCGCTGAGGTGATGCGGAGAAGTGAGGGCTCTTTGAAAGGCACTAGTGTGATTTTTTTTTTTTTTTTTTTTCCTAACGTGGGTTGTATTAGTGACACTTCCAAAAGAGGACAATTTCCAGAGCACTGAGCAGGTCTTCACGGCTTCACCGGCACACTGGCTGCAGCTCAGCCCAACTCACCTGCCACTCACTCAGCAGCAACAAACGCAAACAAAACCAAGGGCAAACAGCAGACTGCTAAAGATCCCCATGGGTTCAAAACCTACTCAACCTCGACTGGTCCAGCATCTACATCGGCTACAAGAGAGAACTGGAAGCCACTTGGACACTGCCTTCTGTAGCCACCCACTCTGCTCCGGCACCCCCAGGCATCCCGGTTGGTTCCCGGTGCCCCTAGGACTGCTGGTCCCCTTCAGAGCTGGATGCCACTTTTCTTCACCAAGCCTGCCCACTCAGCAGCTGCTGCTGGCAACTTTGTTTTGTCCCCAGATGCACAGGGCCACGGATAACTTTGGTTTTACTTTGGTCAAGGAGGCCACAGGAGAAATTCATCCGCTGGTGGGCTCAGAGCAGGAAACAATGTCCCCAGGCTCCTGATGAATTCCAGCTCTCAGTGCAAAAGCAGTTTTGCTGCCTGAGCAGCTCATCAAGACCTGGAGATGGTCCTAGCCAGATACTCTTTGGACGTTTGCCCTGCCCAGCAGTCTTACTGACTGGCTGGAGTTTCTCCTGTAGGAAAATTTCTCTAGCCAGAAATGGGGAAAAATTTGGGTAGAATACGAACTGGACGCTACAATAGGATGTAGTGACTTGTTAACAGCACAGCTGGCTCCCTTAACCTCTCTTCTACCCTTCCCTTCCAGGAACACAAGGCACCAGGAGGTCCTGGACTGCCACTCCAAGGCAAATGTTCACTTCATACGGGCACAACAAATCCAGACTGTCTGGGACAGTGCTTTAAACACTGGCGTAGCCTTTTCTCGGCCTCTGGAGGTGAGAGAGGAGCCCAGAAAGCTATGTAAGCTGAAATAGATGCTCACTGGCTTGCTCATCAGGCCTCTCTTCCCAGCTCTGGCCTTCGCAGACTCATCCTTGCAGATGCCAGGCTTTCCATTGCAGGAGGTGGCCCTCAGCTTCGGCACCGCTGCTCCCCCCTTCCCTTCCCAACCAGCATCCTCCAGATGTTCTCGTTTGAAAGAAACGTCTCTCAAAATTATGCCACGATAGTCCCAGCAGACGCAGCTGAGCTCCCATCCCCACCTCACAGCATCTTCCAGGGCTACATGGTAGGGACCAGCTGAGTCCAGCAGAAAGAGTGCAGAGAAGGAAACAGCAGGTTAGGTACATATCACGCGTTTACAGATCAATGCGTGAATGACAAACGTGAGCAGGGCCAGCAAATCTAAGAGTAAGAACTGCAGGACTGTCCTGGAGGACCCTCGGACCCCTGGCTATAAGAGCACTGCAGTCACAACACAGGGTGACAAAGGACAAATGCTTACAGACCCATGCCGTGGGGCTGGTGGCACCCATGTCTATGCACGTGTGAGCTTGCGCTGACACAGTCTGTAACGCAGAGTCTCCACAGAAACTCTCCGGTGGCTAGTAAGAGGTTGAATTTATGCTGCATCTTCCCCTCAGGGGGGAGGCACTGCTAGCATCCTTCTCCACACCCCACCGGGCTGCCACAAAGCCCACTGGGATTTCGCACCCCTTTGAGCTGTCTGCTCGCCCACCAGAGCAACCAGTGGGTTCAGTAGATATTTCCCATGTGCTCTACCATACAACAGGTTTTTCTTGGGGGAACCAGGCTAGAAACCTATGTTCTGTGCTCCACCGCCCGAGCACAAATTGAAACCTTTCTGTGCCCTGCCCATAAATTCGTGCGGACAGTTCAAACAGAAAGTCAGATCAGAGCCTTGGACAACAGCTCCTCCAGCCAGGCTGCGATGATTCTCACTTCACATCTCCATAATCCGCCCCGAAATCCAAGCCTCCTTTAGGAAATGCGAGTAGGGTGGGGAACCAGCAATGCAGTGATTCATCCTCCCCAGAAACAGAGGCCCAAGTCTGGAATATTGTGACACTTGGTAAATACTCGTGATGTACTTCATTATGCAACGGAGGCCCAGCAGGAGCACAGCTCCCTCAGGGCTACTTAATATGGGTTTCAAAAACGATTAAATATATCATAAACAACTTCCAACCAGGAATAAACACCTATAATCCCATCAAGCCATTCTGGTGATGTCAAAAACCAAGGGCGCAAACTCAGTTACTGGGGGGGGGGGGGGGGGGGTAGGGGGGAGAATATATCCTCGAAGGAATTATAACCCTGTAATTCTGTGCCTGCCCTGTCAAACACAACTCTCCCAGCCCCTCCAGCTTATTTCTCCAAGCAAGCCCAAGCTCTTGCTCTTTCTTTCCAGGCTTCCTAATGTCACGTATTTCGATTCATGTTGCACCTCTGCCGAACGGCAAAAGGATCGTGCCCCTGAACGTAGACAGCAAAACCGTTTCATGCCTGCACAGAAATATTCCACCAGCTGAAAAAAAAAAAGTTTTTTGCATGACTCAAGGCTGCCGGTCAAGCCTTTAAACGCTAATACTCATCAATTGGCATACATATAAGCAGTCCATTGAATTGCATGCAATGGTGTGAGTAAGGATTGCACAAATTAACCCTGAGATAATATTTTCCCATGCGATCACTGCTTTATACATCATCAAAAAGATGGAAAATAGACTGGCTAGTAGTGGAAACTCGGTGCAGATGACAGAAAGCTGATGTTCATTAAAAGTGTTCTAGCAGTTTAAACCAAACCTTTAAGTTTTATGAGCGATTTCAAAATCTAATTTTCATGGAAATGTTTTTATTACATTAAGGGGGGGGGGAAGTAAAAACCTTCAGCAAAATCTTTTTCAAATTAAAAAGTTGGAAGCTTTGTGTGGATGGATTGAAAACACAAATACCATCAGCAAATTATGAGCCCATGAGAACCAGGAAGCAAAACTGATTATGATCAAAAAAGTGAAATTCACAAACAAATAAAAGTCTAGTTTCGCCCGTCAAAAGGAGGGCAGCATGGCCACCACTTGCAAACTGAGTCAGCTCCCTCCTTCCAATTCACATGGCTCTTTTTCCTTTGTTAATAATAGTACGTTGTCCATTTTTGTTTGCTTTTGGGGAGTCCTGTTTTTGTTTTGTTTTTTTTTTTTTAAAGACTCCGGGTTTGTGACGGAGTCACATTTCCATCTTTTGTCTGCATCCAGAAGCTCTAGAAATTTACGTGAAAAACAGAAAATGTTTTTCCACTTCAAATTGCCGGATTCGGGGATGTAAGAAAAATATCCAACACTGCGAGATACTTGGCGGAATAACCACGCACCAGCCAGCCTGAGAGTGAAATTAAATAGATATGCCCAACATAAATGGAAAGAAGGTCATCTAACTTATAACAACTGCTCTGTGTTAGTTATCTGTCTGTTATTCAACTTTTACTCAAGTGAACGCTGTTCACTCTTCCTGCGAGAAGCCCCTAGGACACGCGCAGTACGACCAGCACGCGTAAAGATTACTCCCGCAAGAAAAAGTAAGCCGTTGCATTTTCCACACAAATAACCAACAAGTGTCTTAAAAATAATACTGATCTGATCCTCAATTTTCCACATCAGCTGCTGGAAGGGGAGGATTGGTTCTGGTAAGTCTTTCTTGGCAGCACCTTGTAAGGATGCTCACCGCTGCCCGCGGGGTTGAAGGCACCGCTCACCCTTGTGTAACCTGTGGACATCAGCAGCCAGCTGCTTCCTGCAGACCCTCCTTTTGTCCATCAGCTATGCAGGACAAGAGAGGAAGAAAATAGCTGATAGATTTAATCAATTTACCCTGCATTCCCCCCACCCCCCTTTCTATTCTTTACACATCGCCGGTCTACACTCTTCTGGGAATAAGGACTGTGTTTTACTAACAAAAGAGCCACTTAGTACTTCAAGATAAAGCAAAGGTTTGCAAAGAAAACCCTGCAGTTGTCCCTGGTGCTTCCTCTCACGTTCACCTTCCAACTGGACTCAGCAACCCAGAATCACTTTTCACGATTCAAAGCAGTGGCCAAACTTTTCCACCTGTTTTTAAGAAGGCGTATGTTTTTTCTTGTGATGGGTGGGGAGGCACAACACCGCAGACAACCTCAGGATCCGCAAAAAAAAAAAAAAAAAAAGAAAAAGAGAAACAATTCAATATTTATACACACACTTTTGCTCCTGCAGCAACCTCACTTGTTCTGATTTAAAAAAAGGCAACTAAAGCATAAAGAACAGCCATATGGGAGCAGACCAAAGGTCCTTCAGCTCAGGATCCTGTCTCAGACTGCCAGTAAGGACAGAGTCAGGGGGTATAAGCCCAGGCAGCAACGGAACGATCTCTGCCCCAGCTCATCCTCCCAGTCTCTGAGACGCGTGGCTCCCCGAGCCGGACGCTGCCCCCATAATGCTGCTGCAGTGAAGAGCCATCCTCTGTCCTCCCTGAATTCATCTTGTCCTTTCCTGAAAAAATTTCTATTTCTAATCTCTGCAAAATCCTGTGACAATATGATCCATCACCAAACGGCGTGCCAGCTGAAATAGCCCTTTCTCGTTCTCTCAACCCGCTGCCTGAGAAGAGGGGGCTGAATCCAGCACAGATGCTCCACTTGACCCAGCCTGAGCAAAGAAAGTCACCTCCTCCCGGCCGCCCCAGCAGGGCTTCTGCTTCCTTGGGAAGGAGCAGCAGTGCCGAGGTGCCACAATGCCCACCAAGACAGAAGAAGTTGTGAGGAGCCGCAGGCAGCCTTCGCCCCAGCTTTACTTGCAAACCAGCCCTGACAGCCCGACGTAATCTCCGCTAGCCTGGGAGAGAAGCGCAGCCCCCCCCCAAACTGCCATCACTTTTATACTGACGAGAAATTAAAGGACAGCAATAACTCCAATATGCAGAACTCGTGCACGTACTAGACAAAAGCAGGGTTTATTCATTCCTCACAAAAAGAAATCCAAGCATAACAATTTTTCTTTTGCTGCTCATGCTTTCTCCGCATCGTTTTATGAGCCATCAACAGCAAGACTCAAACAAACCAAAAAAAGCAGAGGTCAAAAATGCCATCTTAAGGAAAAAAAAAAAAAAGAAAAGCTAATAGCTTACCAGCTCTGGATTTGGAGAATTAACCCTCCTCAGAGCTATAAGCTCTGGGAACCCATATGCCAACGACAGGTTTCTGCCACCCCTAAAGGGCACGGGAGCAACAGGAGCTGATTGCTGGGAAGCTCAGGGGGTCCCCTCTCGAGCTGGGACGTGCATTTTCACCCCAGTTTTAGCCGGAGTCAGCGAAAGCCCTGCTACCAAAGCAAGACCCGGTTGTATCTTAACAGGTGGTTTTGCAATGAAGAGGAACTCGGATTGCAAAGTCTTCCTGGCGAAGCGGCAGAGGCAGGGAGGTTTGCTGTGAATCGTATCAGCTTTTAGGGTATGGTTTTCAGAGCTGCAAGTTGAACTAAAGTCAGTGAGAGTGACAGCTTCGCGGCACCACTGAAAAACCAGCTCCTTAATACGCTGACAGTTCTCCCTGTAAATATTACAATCACAGCTACTCCCGCGGATGTTGGTTTTTTCTTTTTAATAAGAGAAACGTTTTCTCCTGAACCTCTTTCAAATGAACTACTGGTGAAATAGTTCCTTCAATCTCAAATGTCTAAATAAAACCTTTTGTCATTTCTGCGACAAGGTTTTTCCCTTAATTTTGGATTGCAAAAATAGCGCCAGTAATTTGTCTTTTCACTTCAGGTTGGGACAGAAATCAGTGACAGGTTAGCTGACTTTCCTCCAAGTTGGAAGAACATTTTTAGTATTCTTGAAACATTCCACAATTTCTCCAAACAGTTTTTACCTTCTCTCCCTTAGTAACACGGAGAATAACCGAGCCCTGTGTTAGCTTTTCCACTGAACCAACTCTCATTTTTCACCGAGAAAAGCTCATACCTCTGTTGCACTGCCTAGCTCCAGCACAGTCCTCTTCCTGCATGGATTGCAAAACACTTCACAAAACACATGCAATAGGTGGGGAAACTGAGGCACGGAGACTCGTGGGATCTGCTAAACGCATCCGTCAAAGAACCAGAAAGCCCAGATGACAGCTCTGCCCAATAAACTAGGGAGAATTTATCCATTTATCTCCCCCCCCCCCTTTTTTTTTTTTTGCTTAGTTTACAATGCTTTCAAAACTTTCTAATTCACCGCAACGGTATTAAAACTTTTACAGCATTCAGAGAACTTCTAATTTATTTGAAGCTGTAGTTTGGTCCCTGCTTGGCAATGCTGGCTGGGAAACACACCCTCGGACTGGGATTTTTGGTCCATTTCATGCCCTAAGTGCAGGGTGGGTATCAGGGAAACACAGCCCCTCTTTTCCAGGCTGACCGAGGTAGCTTCGGAGAGCTCAGCAGCTGGCAAGGGGCAGCATCAGAAGTAAATCGGGTCCAAATAAAATATGATAAACGAAACCAGGGGGAGAAAATAGAAGGAAAAAAAGAGTTGTCTCTGTAACTTGTTGATTAGTATCTCGGGGACTCTCTGGCTGCAGCGTTGCGGCACAGGGAGCTGAATCGGGGGGGATGAGAGCAGCAATCACTGCCTTCCCCGCTAAAATATACTCCTTTAGGGCTAGAAATCGCACTTTTCCGCGTCCTGGGAAGGGAAAAATTTTTTTAAGCAATCTCCCAGCGGCGGTGGGTCCATCAGCCGCTCGCCGGTCCGGCTCTCCGGGAGGGAAGGGAGCCGCTCCGGCAGCCGCGCACCGCTCGCTGCCCTCCCGACCGCGCTGCCGCAATACCCCCGCCCTCGGGATGCTGCTTCCCCGCCCGGAGAGAGAACGTCTCGCCGGGGTTAAGCTCGGGGATCCCACGGGCGGTGGTGCAAGGAGCGGCTGCTTTTTGGAAGGCTCCCCCCGTTCCCCAGCCCGATTTCTCTTCGGGATACCGAGAAAGCCACGTCGGACCCGTGATGAAAAAGAGGGTCGGAGGCAGCTCCCGACGGAAAAAAAAAAAAAAAAAAGAAAAAAACAAACCCAAACGAAAAGTGAACGAAAACTGCGATTGCAATTTTCGTTCGCTTTTCGGGGTTGGTTTTTTTTTTTTTTTTTTCTTTGGCCTTTCAGCGGCAGCCGCAGGGCAGCCCCCCGGCCCGGGATGGGGGGGGCACCCTGGGAAGAGAGCCCGTGTCCGCAGATGCGGCCCCTGCCCACCCCACGGGAGACACGGCGGGGGCGGCCGCAGCCGGCCCTTACCCACAACGAAAATCGCGGCCGGTCCCTGCGGCCGGGGATTTTTTTTAAATTGTTATTTTGTAACAGCAAACAGAAGGAGGGCGAGGGGGTGGGGGGGGTACTGGCCCTGCACCCCCCACCTCACCCCGCTCCGCCGCGCCTCGCCTTTTCTGACAGCGCTGCCCTCGGAAAATAACAAGCGGCGCTTGGAAAATGCCGCGCAAGCCGGCGCCCATCCCCGCTGCCCTCCAGCCGCTGGGCTGCTGTTTTACGGCTACTTGCCTTCTCAAGCCAGGACCCGTTAGAACCCCCGCCGGGTCTGGATCGCGCCCGCACCGGGAGGACGGGAGCTCGGGGAGGGGGGGACCGGCGGCTCCACTTTGCAGCGGCGCAAGAACCCTCGGGCTGTTTGCGAGCCGCCACGCTCCCGGCAGGTCGTCGGACAATCGTCGGGTCCCCATGCAGACCCCCCGAGCAGCTTCCCGGCTCCCGGTTGCAAACGACGGCGCTGGTCCCAAATCCGACGGGACGAGCGGGCGGATGGATGGACGGACGGACAGACGGCGGCTCAGCTGCCTGCCGCGCCGCGCCTCGCCCCGTCCAGCCAAGCCCCGTGCTGAGCCCCCCGGCAGGCGATGGCAAAGGGGGCTCAGCCCTCCGGACCCGATCCTGCCCGCCCCGGCTCCCGGGGCTGTTCTCCTCCGGGTTCCCCGAAGGGAGACGGAGCAGCGCGGCGCGGGACCCGACGAGCGCGGCACGGCGGCGAAGGGCAGCTCGCCGCTCCCCCCTTTCCCGGGACGCGGCTGGGGGAAAACAAGCTTTTTCGCACGCTGCCGTGTGCCGGCCCCGCCGAGGGCAGCGGGGGGGAAGGCGGGCACGGCCGGCTCGGGAGCGGGGCGAGCCCGACCAGCGGCTCCTCCGGCCGCATCCCCGCGGGAGCCCCCTCGGGGCCGGCACCGGCCGCCGCGGCGGCGGCTGCCCCGGCCGCTCCGCTCCGCTGCGCTCCGCCCCGGGAGCGCGGCACACGTGGAACCGCCGCAGCGACCCCTCGCCCTGGGGAGGGATGGAAGCGGGGTGTCCCCGGACTTACTGTCCTGCTGCGGGGTGTCGCTGCCGCTGGTCAGCCCGGGGGACTCCAACAAGCTCCGTCCGGGCTCTCCGCCGCCCTCGTCCGCCTGGGCGGCCACCATGTCGCCCGCCTCCTCCAGGTCCAGCAGGTGACTCACGGAGAAGTTCTTCTTGGCTTGTAAATTGTCCAGGCCGGCGGGGCCGTCGAGGCGGGCGGGCAGCAGGGCCTGCCTCTCCATAGCGTGGGCATAGCTGGACGCCATGGTGTCGAGCGGGGCTTTTCTGCCCTCGCCGCCCCCCGCCCCCGCTCCCCCCCAGCCGCCGGCCCTTCGAGGGGGAGGGGGGGGGATGCGCAAGGACCGAAGAGGGGGGAACGGGACGGGACCCGACGGCGGCGGGAGGGGAAGCCCGAAGGGGAGCGGGCAGGGCCGGGCTTAAAACATGCCGGAGGGGGAGAGGCGGCGCGGCCGGCTCGGGGCGCCGGGGCGGCGGCGCGGGGAGCTGCCGCCGGCCGGGAGGCGCAGGGTGGCTGTGGGGCCGCTGGGGCGGGTGCGCCCCGTCCCTCCGCCTCCGCTGCCGGCGGCTCCCCTCCCTCCGCCCCTGCGCTGCCCTCCCCTCCCCTCCGCCCCGCACTTCAAACGGCGGGGGCGGCTCCGCGGCGCTCCGTTACGCGCCGGGCACCCGGGGGAGGGCGGCCCGCGGGGCCCCCGCCGGGACGTGGCACCGGCGCGGCCACCCCCCCCCCCCCCCCCCCCCCCGCCTCCGTCCCATCCCCCGGGACGGGGGTGGGCAGCGCCGGCCCCGCCGCGCTCATTAGCTCCTCGTTGGGGGGGGGTGGCTGGGGGAGCCCCCGGTTTGGGGGTGAGAGGGGTGCAAAGGGGGTATGGGACACCCCCCCCCGCCCTTGTCACCCGGAGGCGCACCTGGAGAGGAGGATGGGCACGGCCCTGGGGAGGGCTCCCGGGGCAGAGGACAGGAGTAGAAGGAGAGAAATAGTGAAAATGAGAAATGCAGATGAAAAGGGGACAAAGAGAAATGGAAGAGAAAGCGTGAACAGGAGAGAGGAAAGGAAGAAGAAAAATAGCGAAAGAGGAAGAAAAAGTGCAACAGAGAACTAGGAAAGAGAAGCCAGACCAAAAGGAGAGAGCAAGAGAGCAGAAGAGAAAAGGGGGTGAAAAAAAAAAAAAGCCAAAAAGAGAAACAGCAAAGAGAAAAAGACAGGAGGAGGAGGACGCACTCGGAGCTCCTCAGGCCAGCAAGCAGTAAGGTCCCAGCAGTTTGGCCTGGCCCGGCTGGCCCCCCATGGCCAAGGTATAGAGGTGCAGGGAGGTACCCCTGGATCCTCGCTCGCCGCAGAAGGGCCCCGAGGGCAACCGGCCTGGCGGTGAGGGACAGGGTCCTGCCGGCCAGGAAAGGCCGCTGCGTCCCGGTGGCTGGAGCCTGGGCTCCGGGCTGCCACAGCCAGCCCAGAATTTCCATCCCCCCTGATCTGGGGAAAGAACATTTGATGCCATCAAAGGGCTCCAGATTGAAAACAGATGTGCTTCCCCGAGCCTCTCCATGCATTTAATTAAGGCACAGGCATGGAGGAGACATTTTCATCATTAGTTTGTTTTCAGGCCCCCCCCCTCTGGTCCCGGTTTACCCTTTGCAGTCTCAAAGACCCAAATGAGCATGCCAGGGCTGCGGGGCTCTGCGGTCCCTGGCTTGGGAGCGAGCAAAGCTGGTGGGCACAGACTGGAAAGGTCAGAAAAAGCACTGGGGCAAGGTTGCACGTGTGCGCAGAAATATGTGGGTGCATATACACCCAAAAGGCCACGTGTGCATCTATGTACACAGCGGTGTGTGCCTTCCTGCATACTGGCGTGGCCCTTTTTCTGCATGTGACGGAGCATTTGTGTGTGATGTCCTGCGGCATGTGCCTGTGTGTTGGATGGTGAAGGAGCTCTGTCTTCACGTGGGTGTGCGAGGCTATATTTGGCTGACTTTTCAATGCTGTACCCTGGCTCTCAGTGTCTCCAGGTTTAGGCACAGTAGGGTGGGTGGGTGTACACACTTCCATGCTCTGAAGAATGGTTATCTGTACACACACCTGTGGGCTGCCCAGCACATGAAACACCCTTTTCTCTGCCTTTCCCAGATATTTGGCTGCCTTCTTTCTTGGTGAGCTGGGGTTTACCCTCTTTCTCCCCATTCTCCTTCAAATGGATGTTGCAACTGACCTGGCTTTTCTGAGAGGGTGTTGCAGAGCCCTAGCCATAAAGATCCCTTTCCACTGGCAGTAGGGTCTGCTCAGCCCCAGGCAACCTCTGCCATGGGGGTGACAGCAGAAGCCACAGAGACTAGAACAAGAGCTCTCTGTGCCACCTTCACCAATATCCTCACTGACATCCCTGGTAAGAAGTATTTCTCCTTAGATGTCCCCATGTCTAAGGACATCCTTCAGACAACTCTCCCTCCCAGCCTCAGAGGTTGGGAATGCAGCCCAATACCAGCAGATGCCCTGGAAAGATGGTGGATAAAAGCACGTTGGTGCTGTGGGTGACCACATGAACATGTGTGCATCTGCTCCAAAGGGAGACTCTCACCTGCAAGGCAACAAAGGGTCCCAGCTCCAAGACCAGCTACTGTGGCTTTACCCTGAAGTGAGCTATGGCTGCTCCCCATACCTACAGCACCTGCAGGCTGAAGAGCAACATGCAATGCCAGATTCACATTCTGGAAGTGGCCTGAACACCTTCTTTCCCAGATGCCTCCTGCAACACAACTGGATTTCTGTGACTGTGTGGGAGAACTCTGTTAAGGGACAAGATGAACCCAAGGGAAACTCTTCCAGCTCTGTCTATCTCAAAAGAAAGAAGGTTGGGAACAGTGGGGGGCCTCCAAGACTGCACAGAACACCACATGGCTGTGGCTCTTCTTTCAGTTTGCTATGACCAGGCAGGTCCTAGGCCAAGGCACACCTGCAGTGTGGAAATGAGTGTGGTAGGAACCTCCTGGGCTCTGAGAGGGATGGTGACTGTGTTGCCACCTCAGATAATGAGCTGCCTCTCTCCCTAGATCATCTGTAGTGCCTTTAGGACCAAGCTAGTCTTTCAAAGCAATGCTGCCGTTCTGCATGTGCCAGAGGGTAGAATTAGTGCAGCATCCATGATACTCTGCTCCATGGAGAGCATGGTTTGCCTATGGGAAGCCTAATGAATGGAGAAGTACAGATAGTGCCAGGGAAAAAGTCCCACCAGGAGGAAATAGTGGAACGTGCTCTTTGTAGCAGGGTGTCCTATTGTACTGGGAACCAGCCCAAGCTTGAGGGAATGGGTGGGATGGATGAAGGGACCTTGTCACGTGCAGGAACTAAGTCACATGAGAAATAAGTGATGGACCAAAATGGCCCATCAATATCATGAGCAAAAGACAAACAGAAGAGAAAGAATCAGAACGATGAGGAGAAGGAGTGGAGGAAGGACATGCTCTCTGAGCTCCTGGGTGAGCAAGCCAAGGGGTCCCAGGGCCCTACATAGCTGCAGATCTCAGCCTGCCGCTAAAACAGAAGTAGGACCATCTTTACAGGACAAGCATGAGACATCCCTTCATTAGCTGTTTCCTTTAACTTGATACAAAGTTTTAGAAAACTTCAGGTTAGATTACAGGCAGATATTATCACTGTACCTGAAGGTATACCTGAAGGGTATTGCCTTCTAGTGTACATCTTCTTGCCCTCCAGCCACGAACACTGAAGGCAGAAGAAGATGGGGCATTTGCCACCCATCTCAGATGCATCAGTTTCTTCCTGTGTGAATGTCCAATAGCCAGTGCACGCACTTGCTCTAAGGTCTCCAGGAGTTTCTGCAGGATAAATAGCTATGGGGCAGGTATGAGCCCCACGATGGTCTGCTGTAATCCAAAGATCTCAACGTATTTCCCCCCATTTCAGGTGGGGAAACTGATGCAAAGGCAGCTTGTCCTCAGCATCAAACCCAAAGCAGAGGTGATAGGATACCCCAGTTCTCATGACCTTGAGGCTGGAAAAGACTCCCATGCTACAGATGGCCCATGACAGCAAATGCACATACCATTTCAACATCCCACAGGCCATCAAGTAGTTAGACACCTATTTCCCACCTCACCACTAGCCTGGCGTCAAGCTGAACAGACAGCTCCTGTCCCCCACCATCCTCCCATCCCACCTTTCCTCTCCAACATTTGCCTGCTCGGCAGCTGCTCACAGCCCCATTTCTCCACCTTCCCAGGCTGTCCAGGGAACAATTGCCTCCTGCACACACTCCCAGCAAGGCAGGGGCCTCTTAGCTTCTGCTGCCAGGCAGGGAGAGGAGAAAGCCCCCAAGGTCCTGAAACGGCCAGAAATCTGCAAGGTAAAGCACCCACAGCTGAAAGGCCAAACCTCACTCTGCAGAGAGCAGTTAGACCGCCATTTGGCCCTTCCTGCTCCCAAAAGTGATTATCATTTTGAAGGCCATCAATGAGACACATCAGGGGGAGCCCTGCCTCAAAACCTATCTATCTCCTACACTGTGACCACATCTGATGCTCAGAGAAGGTGAAGTAGAAACCACAAACTCTCCCATTCTCCCTCCCCTAGTTGCATATCAAGAAGGGGAAAATCAAAGATCTGTGCCTCTGCAGATGACCAGCGCATTTGCTTCTGCTTTCTTTTCTCATAGACAATTACAAGCTCAGCCTGCAGTGTCAGTGAGAAAACCTCCAACTCCTGCCCCAGTTCCTGCAATTTCCCATGAAATCCTGCACTTGGAAGTTCCTGTGGTTCCCAGCTCCAATATACGGGCTACCAAAGTATGCTATAAATCCCTCAGAAATGTTCCCCTCACCTTCTCATCGGTCCAAACAGGGAGCTTCCTCACACATACAGCCACAGTCTTGGTGACAGTTTTCAGGTACAACAAACAGGAGCTGACAAGCTTCCCAAGGGTCTTGCAGCCAACAAGAAATACTCAGAGCAGATAAGCAGCAGGAACATCCCCAGGGCAGCTCACACTCCTTATAGCTGGCATTAGTGGGATGCAGGAAGGCATCAAGCAAGACTGAGTAAGCCAAACCTTCACTTGCTCTGCTCCCACATTCAGCTTTTCTGCACTGGCCACCACATCACCCACCTTTCCCAGCATAGACTGCAGATTTGTTTCAGCTGCCCTAAATATCTTCTCTTCTACCTGAGTTAAAAAAAAAAACAACAAACAAACAGGCAGAGGAACCTGTGGAGGCTGTGACACACAGGTGTGGATTCTCAGCTCTCTAATGTCGTGGCACTTAGATGAAGCATTTTGTTCAGTGAGGGAAAATAGTTTGGGTCTCTCTTCTCTACCTTATTTTCATGAGATTTATCAGTATGTAATGTTTTAGAGCCATTTTTTGATTTGCCAAATTTCTTTCATCCTAGCAGCTTAAAATAATATTGCAGGAGGGCAGCAGGGAGAAGGAGGAGCTAACAGCCAGTACCATTGCACAGACTTGGGACTTTAGGAAACCTGACCAACATGCACACACAATTTATTACTGCTCTGTGCTTCTTGGCCTTAACCATGCAAGGTGCTCAGCTATTCTAAGACATGCTGGGTGCCCTCCAGCACTGCTCTCCTGAGGACCTCGATGGGGTGCGAGCAGTTTAGATAGGTGATTCAGAGGACAAGAGGGCACAAATGATGCTTCCTTCTCTCCTAGGCCCATAGCGGCAGCTGCTGTGGAGAGGGAGTGCTCCAAGATAGACCTCCACCCCTTTGCACCCCAAAACATCAGCCACAGCTCCTTAGGGGCAAGCTGATGAGAGGCACCGAATCAGAACATCTCTCTGCTGCTGGCCACTTCTCAGGCTGCGTCCATACTGTCCTGTCCCTTGACCAGCCCAGCGATATCCCCATTGCTGGACTCTGTTGCTGATGCCCAGGTGCTGTAGAGCCAACCCAGAACTCCTTTGCCCTGGAAAGTTTTTCTCCCATCACCCTGTCACGCTGATTCACTGAAATGTCTGGTCTCAAGCCTCTTCACACTTGCTTTACGCAGGCTGGATGAGAACTACGCTGATCTGGAGACAGAGAGCACCTGCAGGAACATGTGTGTGCATATAGGTGTATCACCTAACACGTGTGTGTGAGCGTTTGGGTATGTGTGCGCACATTCAAGCCTGGAGCCAGACCTCTGCCCCACAAACTCCTGCTATACACTTTGACCAAATCTCCCTCTTTTCTTCCCCATATAGAGGTGTGTTATTAGATCTGTGGGGATCAGGTAGTCTACAGTCGTTTCAAGCTGTAAACTCAACATCACGGGTTTTTTTAATCCCAAACATCTTGATATCATCTGGAAATGCCATGAGCAGTTTATAATTAGGGTTTAGCATGCAGATTAATACCAGCAGCTCCAGGGTGAACAGACCATCAGAGTCTAATCAAAGCTTAAATGGGGCAGCAATTTAAAACTGAGATTTATTATTCCTCTGCATAATATTTTGAACCAGAGACTGAGTTCACATCACACACAATCATTCCTGGAAGTGCTATCACATCTCCAGTCAGAGCGAGGTGGCTTGTTACTTGTTCATGGGGGTCATAAATACTAGGCTTCGGGAACTTATTTAGGAATATCGCAGCATTGACACTGTACAAGATTTAGAACCTGAGGCAGGAGAGCACTTGCACACATGCACAACGCATGGGGCTCCAGCCCCACACGGATGGTGGGGCAAGGCCACGCACTTACATTTTTTTTTCTGGGTAGCAGTTGTAATAAGGCCCCAGGACGTAAGGCATTCTCTGTTTGCCATCTCCTCTGGCCACGTGTGGGTGGGGGAGAGGAAGGACGGGAAGGTATGTGGTACCCAAAGCGGGAATAAAGCCACCTCACAGCAACAGCCAGGGAAATCTCCTCCTGAACAATATTTCTCCAAAGTCCCATCTGGATGGCCCCTGGGAGTCCCCCCAAATCTGAGAGGTTTGATTTTCAGGGTAGGGGTAGCTGGGCTGTCTGTGCAGCACCTGGGCTGGAGTTTTCACTAGCAGGGCTCCTACCTTTTAAAATCTGCCCTGCCCAGACTTCCCCCCACCCAGTTAAGGCTGGAGCCCTTCCCTTGCCTTGTCATTTATAAAACACAAGTGGAGGAGGCGGCTGGGAGAGTGGAAATTTGTTCACCAGTTTGTCTGTACAAGTCCCAATTTTTAGATTTCAAGACAGACTGAGCTTCAACAGTTGCCACCTAGCTTTCAACAGAGATGACAAGCACATTCACCAGCTGGCAACGGCAAGAACTAGTTTCCTATTTTCTTTTTCTATAAGCTTTCCACCAAGTGGAAGAGGGGCTATGAGGAAGGGAATGTCCTCATCTTCAGCCCGGATGGTCTGTGGATCTGAACTAGAGTTCAGCTCTTCACTTGCCTGGCTTTGCTCTTGCTAGGGATGCCCACGTGGCTTTCAGCTCTGCCACTGGCCTCGGAGGCTGCCTGTGTGGGAAGTGTGTGTCAGTGCTGCCCTGAGATGATCCCAAGAATTGGCACCATGTCTGAAGTGGAAGGAGCAGATGACACACATCATGGCCTCTCAAGACAACATAAGATGGGGGGATTCATAGATCCCCCCAGGAAACCGCAGCTGTATCAGCACAAACATCTCCCCTCCATGGCTTTGCTCCAGCAGCTAGGAGCCGCATGAGCACGGGGTGACAGGGCACAGTCCTGCAGGTGGATGGCTTTTGTCTTCATTGCACTAAGCCTGCTCTATACCCTTCACGCATTTCAGTGGGGTTACCTGCCTCAGGAGCCAGGACTCTACCCTAGTAAGAATCCAGGCTGTGGACCTTTCAGGTTGCGTACTGGCATACCATGGCTACCTGGAGGCACTGAGATGGCCACCAGGTCCTCCCCACCCCGGGCCAGCTAAACAGAGCTAGCCAAGCTAAATCAGGGCTAAGCTGCGTGTTGCCAAGGGCTCAGACTTGAGCCGGTTCCAGAGCTGGCTGCGTAAGGAGCCGTGGGTTTGGATAAGCCAGCCGTTTAACCGGGGTTTTATTACCAGGCAGGGTAACAAAAGCACTCAGAGGTCACCCGGGAACTTTAATCAGCACCGAGGGTCACTGGATAGCAGGCAGGGCGGGAGGAGGGCAGGGCCCAGGGCACACAAATAAATAAATAGATGTATTGAAACCACCTCCGTTCCTCCAAATGATCTCCCCTCTCTCTCCCCTTCTCTACGCACATTATAAAGATCTCTACTCTTTACAATCGGACGTTCAAATGGACCTAATTTCCCTGGCAGAAACTCCAAGATCTCCTGCAAATTTATCTGAGAAGTTTATCCACAAGGCTTGGTTGGGTTTTTTGTTGGTTTTTTTTTTTTTTTAATCCCTCACTGCTGGAGATGAAAGTTCAGTCTGCTGGACTGCTCTTGGGCTGGATATCGGATATCCCTAACCCTGGAGAGAGAAAGCGTCCCACCAGCTTCTCTTCCCTGCAGGAAAGAAAAAAAAAACCCAACCCTCCCATAATCAGAGTCTGGGCAGACAAATTGGCACCACTGTTTTCGTCTTTTCTCTCTCCACCCCCCTTTCTGGAAGAGGACTAACCCTTTGGAACACAGTCACAACTCACAAATATTTGTGGGTATTATATTGCAAGAGGGAAAAAAAAATCCAAAGGAAGGTAACTGTTAAAAGCTTAGGCCCTCTCCCATGGAAAGCAGCTTTATGCACGTCCATAAATCTCCTTTGTAAGTGGTCATTAAAATTGCGTCTTGTTTAATTTTTTTTTTTAATCTCGTTTAAACACTTTTTCTCATCTTGCAAACGAATGATGTCATTGGCAGGCCCAGTAATGAACTGAAAAAAAGTCAACTTTCTAATGTTTTGGGGGCTCTCTCAAAAAGCAAACATTTCAATACCAGTCCGCTAATGCAGCCAAATACTTAAGCATGTGCTTAACAACCAACTTGTATTTAAGTGCCTTGCTCCCACGGGGACATCTGCCACACTCATCTTCACGCACAAATGATGTGCTTAAAGTGAGCAGCATGTTTAAACTGTTGCAGGACGACAGTCCCTGGGCCTCACTGCTGAACTACTCATTGCAGGGGAAACACGGCTGAGACCCCACAGCAGCTGCACCATGGGTGCCCTGACTCACTCGCCGATGGTCACTGGTCCTCCCTCTCCTTCTGCAATCTTGAGACTGATGTCCTCAGGGTTTCCTGCATTGCTGATTTCTTTCTAACAGTCAAGCCCACCTCTTCTTTTTGCCCACTGTTCAAAGGACAAGGCTTTCTCCAGATGCCACAAAGCACGATCATCACTAACCTGCCCAGCCCTGTGCTTCACAGATACGCACTTGACACCCAAGATGCCGTTTGGTTGAAAGCCTCCTCGCCAGGTACTTGGGTTGCTTGGTTTGGGTGTGTGGCTGGGGTTTTTAGGTTTGGCTTTATTTATTATTTTTTTTTTGGAAACCGTTTTAATGAAGTGGAAGCAAAACCAAATAGTAGGCTGCGCAAACGGGGAAAAATAAATGCAAAACTTGAAAATGAATAATTGGCATGGTTTTAATTAAAAAGCGGTTAACTGTTTCAGGGTGAGGAGCATGGGTTTGGGTTGACACCGTCTGAACCCTGGAAAGAGCACGTTAAGCTGTTCACCATGCTGCGGGTTAAGAAAATGGGAAATAAATACATCCCAGCCACTTGGAAAACTAAACCATCTTTAGGGCTCAGTTGTAAACTTTCTTCAGCAATTTATTAGAGTTCCAGAAAACACTTGTTGAGTAGCCTTGGCCTGTAATAAATATCAGTCCTTGTTTGTTTGTTTTTGTAATGGGAACAAAACCACATCTTTTTCTTTCTGAAGTGGATAATTTAATTACATGGCAAGAAACACATTCATTGTCCAGAATACCCAGAGAAGATTGCCACAAAACTTACAGTTCAGTGGAGAGGGGAGCGGAACAGAGCCAGCTGATACCCAGAATCGGTTTCAGGGAAGATTTTCTTGTCGGCATGTCCACTTACCCTGGCAATGACGGTAGCACTGGGATTGTCTTTACAAACAGGAGGCAGAGACGGGCGCCTCTGCGTAAGGCAGTTCTTACCCCAAAGGATGTGGAGCATCAGAGGGGCAAGGCAGATGTGAACGAAAGGGAACGAGGGACAGTGAAGGGAAGGGACTTGTCTGGGCCATGCAGCAGGTCCAAGGTGGCAGGAGGAGCTGAGCTCCAGCCCTCTGTTCTCAGCCTGCTGTGTGCACTCACGGATTTGTCATGATTTCCTCCAGAAAATGCAAACACCAGTTTTCTGCCTCCACTGCCAGCAAGGAGTCTGTCGCGTCCGTGTGTCAGCCCTGCTCCAGGAGCCCCGCTCAACTGCTTGCTGACACGTTCTGTGTGCCTGGTAGGGGCCTCTTTCGGACCAGTTCCAATAAAATGGGTGTTGTTTGAAGGCAGAAAACCACCTCTGTCCTGCATCTCACATCTGAGCTCGTGCTCTCTCTCAAGCCTAGCTCCAGTCTGAAAATATCAATGTTTTCTTCTAGAGGCTGAAAAGCGTCAACATTCCTTGCTCTGTAGGCTGTCACCCCTTCTGTGGGGACTTGTCCTGGCCTCAGTGGTAGGAGGGAGATAGTGGCAAAGATCACAAGTACATCTGGAGGTGATACCCTATGAGAACAGGGAGTGCTTGTGAGCATCCATCCCCGTCTGTCCCTCCATTTTTGGGAGCCTGCCCTGCAGAACGAGAAACAGGAGTCGATCCTTTAAAATCAGTTCTTGGTGCGTTTTGTTCACCCACCCTCTGCAGGCAGCCTGGCTCTGGGTTTAATACTAGAAAAGTCTCTGAGCTGAAGTAGCTGAAGGGGGGTACAATCCAGATAAGCAATTACCCAGTGCGCTTTCCCAGGGACAGCCCAGCAATTATGGTCAGCAATAAAGAAATCTGACGGTTGTCAAAACACAGACCCTCATTCCTCCAAGCTCTTCTTGAGGGGCACAATTAGCGTGCTGATGTGATTAAAGCCACGTTTGGCTCTGTGATAGGAGAGCCAAATGCACCCAGATAACTCCTCCGAAGCTAGCCGCTCGAAACCAAGGCGTTGGTTACCTGATTTGTAGCCAATCAAGTAGAAATCAACCATTCCTGTCCACATAGCTACATCATGCCGTTAAACAGCCAAACCCTCTTCTCTTACATGTCTTTAAGAGAGATGAAATCCATATGGCCCAGAGAGTGAGTGCAGGCTAGGGATGGAAGGAAGGACAGAAACAGCATTTCTTCAGGACAGAGACAATGGAAACGTTTCCACTGATTCCAATAGGTTCTGAATCAGCGGCTGCAACCAATTTTCCTCCTAAATGGACTTCCATATGTCTAAAAAAGTCTTGCAAGCACTGGAATTTGTTACAGAACAAACCTGTACTTTATTACTCTGCTCCCCGACTCTAAGTGTTTCTCCCTTTAAATTCCTTGGTCAGCCATTTCTGGGCTTCAGGGTTCGCTTTCGAGAAATGCATTCACTTCTAAAGCAAACATTTTTCATGAAACAGAAAAGTCTCCCCCCTCTGCTCCCAGACTTCACTTCGCTTTGCTGTGAACTTGCGTCTTTAGCTTCATCGGAAAAATAAGTGCCTCTATGTGCACAGAAAAGCACGGGGAGGAAATCAAGTTCAACAGATCTGAAACCTTCTCTGCTTTACAGATAGTCTCTGAAATGCAGATATTTGGGCAAAAGCCTAGCAAAGCTGATTTTTACCAGCATTTTTCCATTTTCCACTTCTCTAAAAAGAGAAGAGATTTTATTTTGCCCTCTTTGTGACAGGCATCTTTAAACTAAAGATTTTTCTATTTCCTTTTTTCATTAAAATGAAACAAAAATTGGCAGAAGTGGACTTTTTCATTTGCATCAAAAACTGTTTTGTAGGGAAAGAGAGTCACTTTCCTGCCCATGATATCCATGCTATGTACTAGATTTAAAGGGATTTAGGAACCTATTTACCATTTTCAATAGCTGTTTGGGCACTACAAGGAACATGTGCATGACCAGCTTCATATCTATATTCCAGTACTATCAGTAAAGGTTAAGCAGTTAAATACCTTTTATCTTGTCCTGAGGTGTCAATGAAAGCCAGGCTTTCTACAACGTCTTTAAAATACCGCTTAAGTTGAATTCAGTTCCTAAAACCTAATAGAATTTTTAGAACTTACTCCTAATGCTATACTTAAATGGCCATAAACATTACAGTTTTCAAATTCATCTATCTGAGCAAAAATATTTTCTATTTCCATGCAAGAATGAAAACACAGGAAGAAAGTTTCAAAGCAACTCCCCCAAGGAATATCCCTAAGGCCCCATTTAAATCACAATTTTAAGAAGTTTCTAAGCTTCCAAAGTATTTTTTAGTTGATGTTAACTTTAGTTTAAGGGTGTTGTTTCAAAATGAAATCTCAAAACATTTCATTAGAAAACAAGACCAAAATGCTTGGATTTCTTTTTCTTCCTTTGCCAGCACAGTTCGTCAAGCTGATGTGAATTCACAAATATTTTTAGCCAACCTAAAGCACAATCTTTGGCAAATAAATAATTTGCCTCAAAAAAGAAGTAATTGTCCTGTTCTAAGAATAAGGATAAAACCCGTCCACGATTTTAAGTGCTCAGACTGAACAATGATGGAGTATTTGCCCTGACGATAGAAAAAGAGAAATAAATTTTGCTTATTACTTTACATATATATTTATACATATCTGAAATTTATATACACGCACATACACACACGGCCCTTTCCGTCCAACATGAATGTTTTCAACACAGAAAAAGTAAAGAGAAGAGATTTAGTGCTGATTAGAACAAAAGTCGCACTGTACCTTACAGATTTCAGCATGTCTCATTAAAACCAGGCTTGAAATATACATATCCTTTAATAAATAAAGCTTAAGGTACATAAACACTGCAGCGGATATAAATTATTTTAACCAAAGTATGTAGGGGAAAAAAAATTACTGGAACACCATGATCCAGGGAATTTTACAGTAAATTGGACTTCATCAGCGGTTTTGCATTTTTATTTGATTTTGGAGTTCCTCCACTAAAGCTGTAAGTTTTGTAGAGTTTATTTCACACCTTGTAATTTAAAACGTTACACTCCATCGAAATTCCTCTCAAAAAAAGGACCTGAGTAATTAATGTCTTTGGGCTCAACGTTCATTATATCCCACTAGTGTGAAAATTCATAAAAATAAGACATGGGATTAGGAGCTTAACAGCCTCACACATTTGCAGAGCTGCTGCATTGGCAAATATTTCTCTGCCCTTTCGGAGCGGAGCGCTCTCCTAGCTGCTCTCATTTGTTTTGTTGGATCATCCGAGTGATTAGGAAGTGCCTGAAAAGAAACCTCATGTCTCATGCTCATATTTTTTCTTGGAAGCAGAAAAATAAAAGGGGTTTGGGCCATTTCTTCCCATGCTCTTCTATTTTCTTCATTTGGTGGCAGGATGTGCTTTAACTCCTCATGGAGACAATGGGAATTTTGGCCACTTGCAGCAAGGGGACTCCAGATGCCCTTGGAAAGGAAGCAGGACCTAGGCTTTGATTACTGAGACCTGAATCGCTTCCTTTATCAAAACACCCTGGGTTCTCCTCCCTGGTTCCAAGGAGGTGGAACAGCTCCGGGTTGAATCACAGACTCCGTGTTGCCCTCGGCAGATTCATAGATACAGTGGGTGAATTTGTGCAGTGAACAGTAACTTTGACCAGAGTTTAATTTCGGAGGGACATAAACCATTCACAAAGTTGGGCTGAATTTGACAAGCACCTTTTGCCAAAAAAACAAACAAAACCAACAAGCCTAATACAGGAGGCTCTTTTTTAAACTTCAAAACATTTCATTCCAAAGTGTTTTCAAAGCAAAGAGGTTGACTTCATGTAGGTGTTTCTGAAATGAGCCTTTTGGAGGTTTTATTGAAAAACCTGACTTTAGAAAAAAATGAAATTAAACTGTAAAATGGAACATTGTGTTTCAGATCAAACACCGTGTCCTAGGTTGACTCAATATTTCTGGTTTATTTTATCTTTTTTTTTTTTCTTTTTTTTTAAGACTGTCTTGGTTCAAAACAAACAGAATTGCTTCATTCCCTGATCCCCTCCCCCAGGTATCTGAATTGACCGCAGTACAAAGCATCCTTTATTCACCCAGGTTGTAATCATTCACCCCAGGACATGGCCAGAAACCCTAAGGAGTAGATCAGCATAGTTCTCCCTGCAGCTCTGGCTACTCAATTTCCTTCCAAACCGGGCAATTCCTATTCTGCTGAAGTCCCTTCCAGATCTGAGTCACTCATCAAGGCTCCCTCTATAGCCGCAGTTGAGAAATTCCAGCCCAAGATCCTTAGGACCCGATCCTTAGGACATATTCTGAGCGTACCACTTGATTTTAGAGGGAACCAACCTGTTCAGTTTGTACTCAGAGATACCTGAAGTGAGGGGGATATGAAGTCCACAACAGATCTACTCTTGGGCAGAAAGTATCACTGGAAATTGCTGTTTTCATTACTGCACATGGCTGTGGAAAGGAAAACCTTTGTCCACGATAGATCAGCTATTGCATCTGTCCTGGAAATTAATTTGTCAGCAGCAGCTGGGAAAAGTGCATCAGCATTGAAGTACTTAGCTGCCTTCTGATGCTTAAGGTCACATTCACATTACCTTTCTGCCAAGTACTTTTTGGCTCTGAGGCGGTGCACAATCACCGATCCAAGGAAGGGCTTTTCAGGAAGTTCTCCAAAGAACAGCATGCCAGAAAAAAAGGTCCATTTTATTTTACTCTGCACATTTTTAAGCAATACAATTAATTTAGCCATTTTAACATCCTAAATGCGGTTTGCACATTTTACCCCATGAACAGGGCTTCTAACTGAATGCAGTTAGCACACTCTTTAAGAAAAAAAAAATTACACATCTTCGTTCAGCTTAATGAAAGAAGCTCCTACCTCCAAGCTTGATCTGGAGGCTGTGTTGCAGCCTCGCTTTGCTCTCCAGCCCTAGAGAGCTGTTTTGTGCTCAGAGCAAGCCACTTCTGCAGCGAAAGGGTGAGTGGATTCTAAGGAAACATCAGGGCTTCTCAGATGGGTGAAAACTGGGAGATCTCTCAGCAAAGTTATTCTTTAGTTTGATCAAAAAATCTGTCATCACGTACTCTGGCTGGTGAAGAGGTGATAAAATCATTCAGCTTTGGGACATGGAGCGGTTCTCTCAAATTTAAATCAGATGGAAAGAAAGACAACTTGTTTTCAAAAGTAGTTAGGCTCTCAGCAAGGATTATGACTCTCATGATTTTCTTGTAGTTGCAAATCGAGCGTGTTTCAGAGTTCAAATATAGCTGTAAACAACCACCATACTTTTCTTATGAACTTATCTTGCATCATAGCTCTGTCCCCTTATGAGGACAACAGCCACGAAACCTGGTGCTGTTGTCCATGTGAGCATGCAGTGATCCAGTGCTTTGCTTGCTCTGAGGATATCTACATGAGTTGACGCACAAGCATGAAGATGAGTCACAGATGGCTCGATTAGTGTTGGAAACTCAATGCAGATCTGAGCAAGTTTTGGATGCTTCCCACCATGCATACTTCACTCCCTGTCTCACTGCAGAGCCTGCTGTGCAAATGCTTTAAAGGGTAACACAGAGAAAGGGCTGTGCCTTGGGAAGAGGAAAAACCATTCTCTTCAAACGCAGTTAATGGGGCAGGAAGACCCAGGTTAAAACTGCAGCAGTGGAGTTTCCAGTTAGACCTTGGAGTAAACGTCTACTGCTGAGAGACAGATACTTCATCACTGCAGGGTGCAGAAACTATTGGACAATTATCTGTCAGGACAGACAGCGTGGAGTTGGTTGTGGCTATGAGTTAGAGGACATCTTGAGATCCTTTCCAGTTCTGTCATTCCAGAACAGGAGGTCACCCTACCTGCACCTTAATCTTGCTTGGAAGGCGCACCCCAAAAAGACACAGTCTACAGGTCAAGTCCACACACAGCAGCTACTGAAGTAGTAATCTGAGCAATAACACTAATATAACCTTTCAGCAGGAGCAGAGCTCACATTTCTTCAGGGAAACATCCCCATGAGCATCACACATACCTCCACAGTTAAGCAGTACCAAGATAGAAAGTTTTGTTTGAGGGTACACAGGACTGGATTAAAACTGCTGTGACTCCATGCAGCAAAACACTGATGCAGTGTATACCACTCTGCATAGTCAAATTTATCCTCTGAATTGTTATGGGGTAACTTTAGTCCAACAGAATTCATGCCAGATGGGGTATCATATGTCTTCCTGCAGTCAATGTAAAACATGAAGCCAATATAAACAGTATATAGCATGTTCTAGCTAATTCAACACAAAGCAACAGTGTGCACACACCTGATCTGGATCATATTTGTCCTGCCAGGTGATTTTGCAATACACGGACTGAGTGTTAATGATGTGGAATCCTAGCCCCATCTATTGCCCTGACAAGCCCTCATCTAGTGTTTCCTGCTTAAAAAAACCCTCACTTCAGTTCAAGCTCACGTGCAGCGTTCAGAGATACTAATACCATCCTGACAAGTTATTCATTATGAGTTTTCCCCCTCTCAAGCAACCGGGCCTATAAACAGAGCCTGTAGGGAGAGGGATTTATGCCTCTTAGTAGAGATGCAAGAAAGAACATTGATATTCGGACCACTAGAGAAAAGCACATAGCAGAAGAGTCCCAGCCATCAGCTCTGTATGAGACAGACAGCAGACATCAGCAGTGTATAAGACAAGTAACCCTTGATCTGCTCTTGGCAGTAGAGCTCACTCATAGCCAACTCTCCAGGCTAGCGGAGCTGTAATTTCAGGCAGGTCCTCACTAACCTGAGGCTCTACATCATGTAACACGCAAAGCCAGCACACCTTCTGTGCCCAAGGCTAGGCCCTAGCAGGGCTTTTTCCCACCTTCGGCTATGGACATCACGCATGCCCGCCATATCCCATCAGCTCCACTGACCACCTTGCAGTGATCTCCTCAGCTAGGGCTCAACATACAGGATGTACCAAGGCACCCTTGTCCTTCAAAGACATGCTATTGTGTTCTCTGAGAGCACCTTCCCCTTCAGCTGAGGTGAGGGCCAACTCCTGGTACCTCCATTGCCACAGGCAAACCTGCTGCCAACTTGTAACGCAGCTAGGACAGCAATGTTGGATTCACCTCCACTTCAGGATGGATGCCATTGCTTACCTCAAACACCCCAACAGGCCTGGCATGCAAATGAAGCCAGGGCCATTTTCTCTCCCTCTCCAATCTGTACCTCCAACCCTACAGGACAATTGTCCCTGGCCTTCACACACCTCTCTGCTGTGCCCCAATTCTTCAGTGCCCAAAGCTTTGGTCTTAACAAAATCTGCCATCATGCCTCTTGACCTTGAGATAAAGGAAAGGTCCAGAGATGCCACAGCCCCATCTCCTGAAGGTAGTGCAATTATCAGGTGAAGGCTTGACTAAGTTTATACAGCAGGAAAGTGGCATTGGCATGCTAAACTCACCTTACACAGAAACACATCCCACACACACAGTTGTAAATGCCTAGAGCTTGCACAAAAAACCAAGCGGCCTCTCATTTCAGGGTTAGCTGGTCATTTCTACCACAGAAACTCCTGCATCAGCACCTGCAAGTATTTAAAATTCTCAAGCTTTCTTGTATTTGTTGTATCTGCCTTCTGTTTTTTTAAGCCTTTATGTTAGATGGTACTGAGTTTTCATGCTTTTCTCCACAGGGACGAGGCCACCAGGTGACCCACTGTGTGGACAGCCAGCCAAAACTCTGTGGAGATGGGACGTGAGGAGATAGGGTGTGGGGACAAAGCCCTAGAAGAGGCCAGATCTGGCTGCGAGAGGTTTAAAATGACCCTGAGAAAAATCTCTAAATTGAGAGTTTGGTAATACTGAAGGTGTGGAGAGGAAGCAATGTTTTAGAGAAGAGGAGAAAGACTTCCCAGCCTTACTTTATGTTACTGATAACAAGGCTGTGTTTAAACAGACCACCTACCCCCTCTGAGCATGGAGTGACCGTGGAGGTGATACCCAAGCAGACACGCTGGAGGATTGTGCCGGCACATTTCCACCTGGGCTTTGCCAATGCCTGTCTCAGCACCGATTGTAAGAAGCAACCCCACTATCCAGAAAACAAGGAGGCACAAATTTAGCAGAGGAGCCTGGGGAGGTATTGCCAGTGCATCTCTTTTAAGGACATAGCCCTGACAGGATGTTTAGCATCTTTTCTTTCTGATAACTACAATAGCTGGGAAAAGCAAACAGAAGAAACCCAAAGAAATGTCAGCTGTTCTTCAGGTCCAAAGCAGAAGCAGGAATCTTCAAGGCCATGCAGGACTGGGAAACAAAAGCTCTGAGTTGAATTAGTCATGTACCAGTCGGTCCTGTAAGAGAAGCCAAGTTTCTACCTTGCACGGATTCCCTGTGCTCTGGTGTGCAGCTGAGCCCCTGCCGTCCACAGGGTGGATGTTTTAGTGCCTGGCTCTTTTTAACTGGCACATGTTAAGAGCTTTGAATTAACAGGTGCATAAAAACTGTCAAAAAACACTTAGCTCTCAAGACAGTCTGTCGGTTGTATTAAAAATATGGTTTTATGTAACCACATTCTCTCAACACTTGCCGGGTATTACGGCACGGGAAAGTCACTCGCCCTTTCCAAATGAAAGCAGTGATGTTTAAACTCTCCCACAGAAAAAGAAAAAAAAAAGAAAGAAAATGAGAAAGGCTACAGTTCCTCTGATCTTGCCAGGGAATTGCTCCTGTTTTCCACACTAAAGGTAGATTTCTTCCAGCAAAATAGGAATGGCCTAAAGCTCCAGATTAGAGGCAAGCACCCCGGCAGGTCAAAAGGCCAGTGTCTTGCAGCCTTACTGAGTTGAAAATGAGGGACTTTTGACAACTGAATGGGAAGATGTCTCACTTTCTGACTGAGGAGGTGGTATTTGCTGTAAGCATTGACTGTGATTAAAAAAACCCCCAGAGTTAACAGAGGTTTAGAGCTAAAAAAAAGCTATTTGTGCCCATGTTTCAGAAAAGGTTTAGAAATGGTTTTAGATCTCCTTCTCCCCTCAGTCATGAGTCCTGAACATCTGGGATCCCAGAAACAAAAGCATCAGGTTTCCAGAGTGGAGAGAGTTGTAAGACACGGGTCCAGGAGAATTTTTAAAACTCTCGAAAGCATTTCTGAAATCAGTTCCCTTTTAAATATGTGGCAAATACATTAAAGTGGGCTTTGGATTAAAGTTTTACTGCCTCTTGATAAAAGCCATTCGCACCTTTGATGTGTTTGTGGATGGCAACCGTCCCAAATGCCTTCCCCAGGCCTCACTCCCATCAGGAAGTCTCCCTCTGGCTCTCTCCAGGCATGCCCAGATGGGTTATCATCTGTCACCTCTGCAGAGGTGACCAACTCAAACACAGCCACCTCTGGGTCGCAGACATGGTAGGTGAAAGCAAAGATTTCTGAGTGCAAGCGTTTAGGGTTTAATGGTGAATGTGGATAACCCCAAAGCCTATGAGAAGTGGGAAGAACAGCAGGGGCTTGGGCTTCGGAAACTGGCTGTGAGTTTAATCCTACTGAGTTTTAATTCTGTGAGTTAAAGCACTTCCAGTACCACCCTGTGCTCACCCACCTTCTGCTCAGCCTAATGTCTTTGAGGACCCCTGGTCATTTGCCTAGCCTGGAGGACAGATGGGTCCAGGAAGTTTCTTGGCAGCTGCTGGAAGGAGGAAGAGAAACTGGTTGAAGGACAGAAGGAGAAAACTTATTGGTGGCTTGGGAGGGTTTGAGTAATGAAAGACTCCAGTGCTGTGGGCAGTTGTGGCAGAGGAGATGGACTAGGTCTTGAAAAGCAAATCGTGATTCCCCCCTATGAAAAGCAGATATAGCTTTGTGGATGTCAAGGCCAGAAGAGAGCATCATAAGTGTCCATGTGCAACTGCTAGGGCCAAGGAAAGTATTTTCCAATAGCTTCTCAAGTTCTGCCAGTGAGAGCATCACCCCCAAGAGACTCACAGAGGGACTGTCACTGACAGTATCAGATATGCTGAGCAAGTCAAGGAGCGGGAGCCTGCCTGCTTGGCAGTGCTTGTTTCCTGCAGAACTGGTTAATGTCAATGAGACTGATGAACACTCCACAGTAGTTAGGGGATGCAGTGGGATGTCATGGAGAAAAGTCCATCGCTAAATATTTTGATTTGAGGAACGCAGAAAAGAAAACAATTGGCATTTGAGCAGACAGGGGGAAAAAAGGGATCTGGAAGCAAGAAGAAAATCCTGCAGAGAACCAGGCATGACTTTTTAAAACAGCTGCAAGATGTTCTTCTTGGAGGATCAGAGAAGCATGTTAGAAAAATGCTGGAATGGACCTGGTTCTTTATGAGCACATCCTCATGCCAAATAGCATCATCTTTGCCATGAAGCTAACGACCAAAACGTGGGACCAGCTGCAGCTCACACGATAGCAAAGCCAGAGACACAACCTCTAGGACACCATCAGCACTACAGACAATGAAATACGCACAATCAGCAACAAGAGTCATCACCTAAACAGCTACAGAACTACTCAAAACATGATGCAGGGTTTGGGGTGATATTCAGAAACCTAATCCAGATGCAAATTGGGAAACTTTGAAGAAGATGATGTCTGAATTGGATTAACACTTCCTTGGGACAGAAGATCTGTCTATGCTGGACTGGGAAAAGTGACTCAGGCCTGCAAAGACACAGCTGTTTCACTCTACCCAGCTCATGTTGCAATGGCAGTGAGTATACTCAGCACAGATTTCAGCACATGCTCACAGAGTGGGTCTCCAGTGAGTTTGTAGAGTTTGCTGCCCAAACTAACAATCTGAGGGATAGCCAATTTGTGACTCTTCAGCCATACCATATGCAGCCAACAAACTCTTCTAGTGGTGTACCCTTGCTGGGCTCATGACCTCCTAGAGCTGCGGTAGTGCAAAGGGTTACCCTTCCACATGGAGAAAGGAAGGAAGCAAGATAACACAGCTTGCTGAGACACCATTTGCAGGACATCTAGCTCCATCCTTTAGCAAAGGAGTCAAATCAATGATGAGTTGCTGTTTTCTGCTGCCTAGGAATGACTCCTAGGGCTCTCCCTCCCTTCAGCTCTCCTGGGCACATGGTGGTCCACAGCTGTGTGGAGGCAATAGTCAAGATCAGCTGCCCTATAGCTACACAGTAGGTAGTTGAAGGGCATCTATGTCTGTTGCTGCTGGACCTTATGACTGAAGTGCAGCCAGGGCATCACCTGGTATCGACTGCTAGCAAGACACCCTATGACACTGCTAAGCTTGAAGTTCATGGAGTGAGTCTGTCCTTTGTTCTACCTCCTTTACTATCTCTTTGAAGGAGGAAGCTGTGTCTGTGAAATAACTCAACGGGGTCTCCTTCAGCACATTTAGGTACTAGTGCAGAAGCAACACAAGGTCAGCAGTTATGTGTTTGGAGCTACTCTTGATGGGCATCAGTGAGATCTTTGCTGCTGTTCCATTATAAACCCATCCCAGTATTTAAGAGTTCCCAAGTCACAGTGAGTTCAGAGCAATGCCTTCCCAACGAACGAGCAGACTGAGATCTTGGGCTAAATTTGGCCCTACATCATCAGGGAACACCTGCAAACCAGAACAAAGACCCATAACTGCTCACTGCAGAGAAAAGAAATGTCAGAGAGACATTTGAAGGGTCATATTCGGCACTGTTAACAAGAACATAAGAGGATCACACCAGATGATCATATGTTGAGATACATCACGAGCACTGCCAACTGCTTCGGCGAAAAGCAAGAAGCCCTGCATAGGGAAAGTTAAAGAGGCCCATCATTCAGGGATTTATTTATGACCAATGTTTCACTTTTGTTACCCACAGAGCAATTAAGGTTGGCTTGGGTGTTTTTGTCATACTCAGCTCCAACCCTCAAAACCAGACCCAGGGAGGTTCACAGCTTCAGCCCATGCATGGTCTGGGTGAACAGTGAACAGTTCCTTCATTCAGCCATCTTTCCACATGCTTCCCCATTCTTCAAGAGACAAGAGACTGAAGAGGTGTCCCTAGCACTGCAGCTTTCATATTGGATGATTTATATCCACTCCAATGGGATCACAAGGCATAAAATAGGTTATTCCAGCTCTTGGAGTTTCATTCTTTCCTGTGAGGAACCTCCAAGCTTTTCTCTTACTGCCTGCTCAAATGGATCCCAGCACTCCACCAGAGGACTGGGATGAAGTGGGCTTGCAGGGCAACCTGTCCCATCTCAATTATCCAGCAGTCTCCAGAAAACAGCACAGCCCTTACATGGTGTAGCCCTGGAAAAGGGAGTCATGGGCTGGCTACCCAGCTTTAGAGTACAAATGCAGTGCCTGGCCCCCACACATGCTTTCCAGTCTGATATCACGTCGAATGGCATCCCTACTGCTGCTAGACTTTCTGCACTCATGCCACCACCCACCACTGCCAGTTCAGTAGGACACTGTCCCCATCCTCTGAAGGATGGTGTGGCATGGGGTGCTGAGACTGCCAGATCTCTGCCATGCATGAGGGCTGCTTTACCTACTGCAGAAGAGCAATTTCTCCCAGTTCTCACCTCTCGCACACAAGTGCAAGGTGTGAAAACCAGTTCAGACATTAAAACCCACTGCTCAGCTCTAGCAGCATGGAAAAATAAAATCACTGGCCCATCAGCCAAACAAGCAGGTGGGAGTGGTATGGACAGAGGCAGGAGAGACAAGGTACTAAACCTGCCCAGTGCTCCCAAGCGCCTCGTTATACTGATTTATGTTTAGCTAATTGAGAAAATGACTCTAACTACACAATCCAGGCCCTAATTCAGAAAGGCCCAAGCTTTTTAGTGTCTCTACCTGTGTCTTAAAAGGCATGATTTAAACCCTGTAACTAACAGGCTGCCAAAGGCAAGGATTTGAAGGATCTGATGTCCTATCATGCCGAGGGGGTGAGGCTTGGCTAACTTTTCTCGTTACTTGGTCTTTCCCTGCTGACGTACAAGTTTGCTGCTGGGACATAAATCAGGGGAAATGATGAAGGAAACCAGTCTCGTGCCCCATCAAAGGAGCCAACACTCGTTTTAATAGGACCATGCAGACAAGCCTAAATAGGGCACTTAACAAGCATATGGTTTCTATTATACCAGCCCACATCTCTACACCCTGTTTGCATTGCCACTGGCAAAACCCTTTGTCCCTTTCGCACCACACCTGCTTATATCCACAGAATTAGAAAAGGAACCATGGTATAATACCAAAGTGTTGAACATAAGATTTCTGGGTGGGATCAGGCCTGCAGAAAAACTGTATCTATCTGTCAGCAACATACACAGCTATGGCATGCACAAGAGCAGAGCACAGAGACCCAAGACGCTATGGCTACACAGAATCCCATGAAGGTATCAAACTCAGTCCTGGACCAACAGCTGCTCAAAGATCCTACATAAAGGGCATCTGGTAAGGTACTGGGCCTCAGGCTGGGACAATACATATCACAGGGGTTTTGATTCAAGTTTGAACCTTGAGAAAAGGGTGTCAAGAACAGAAAATCAATAGACCCGACTGTCCTAAGCAGAAAACGCAGAATGAAATGAATCCCAGTGTGGGAGGCAATTTGATAGTGCTCTGCCCCTTTCTTCGGCTCCAGAACTTCCCCAGAACAGGGTAACCTTCCCATACACAATCCTTTCTAGCATGTTCTTAATAAAGCTGGCTGGGAAACACAGTACCGCCAACTACTAGGCCAGACACTGCTTTTCACTCTTACTAGTTTCTCCTCATTCTGTTTAGATGGGATATAGGCTCAAAGGGAAGACTCCACTGCATCACAGAAGGTATTAGGAAGAAGAATGGCTGATGGAGAACTTGCGTCTCTCCCCAGCCAGCCACCCTAAGCCGAAACCTCTTGAGAGCCCAACTTCAGCTGGCTGGATATACAATCAGATTGGGGATTGTCCAAGTGTTTTACACCACGCGCTAGACATCCATGGGAACCCCAGGCTGAGCCATGACCATCTGTGCTCATTTAAACATTTCTTGACAGAGGAGGGAGTGTTAATCCCGACATCCTGGCCAAACTGCAACATGGGCAATTATATTGTGCTTTGTAACATTCTCACAGTGGTATACATCGGTGTTTTCCACTTCTTTCCGTAATGGTAATGTGGTGGCCCAACACAGAAATGGCTACATTGCCACAGGAGAACACAATTTCCCTGTGATGAGCCATGCAGTGTTACCATCAGGTATCATACATTGTTCTATTTTTCCTGCCATGGGTGTTCAACCCCAGCACGCTTCACATTCAGATTTCTACCTCTACCTGCAAGAGGCCCTCACTTAAAAATCCGCCCACCCATTCCTGATCTATGCTGAACTTTTCGTTTTTTCATTTTTCTGACCAGATACAACACGCTAGCTGAGTGGACAGCACACCTGCCTTCAGTGCACTCCAGTGACAGCAGAGCCAAACATTGTAAGATGCATCTGCTACTACAAAGGTAGAAATGGCTTTCGCTTGAAGAGCCTCAATTCCAACCGTTCTCTTTCCTTCAAGGAAAAACAAGGAAAAAACCCAACCCTTTTGTTGCACCAAAATCATCTCCTGGCATTTCTGACCAGCACACATGTTGTTACAATTATGACTGGACTGCTTGGCTCCGGCATAGGGGGAATGTTAAACCGGCACACTGGCACCCATCAAAACATTTGCGAACTTCCAAAGTGGAACTGACACCATGGTAGTGGTTTATATCACACGTCAGAGAAAGGCTTCATAACTCAGATCAAACAGTTTAACTCTTGAGCTCCCTGTTCAGAGAGAGCGACCAAATGCTAGGCTGCCTATTGTTATTTCATATGGCTGTTTCATGTGGCTTCCAGCCAGTTCACTTCATTTTGCAAGCTCAGAAGTTAAAGACAGATAGAACTGGCCAGAACTTCGATGAGGGACTTGTAAGAGAACAGAAACTGCTGATTCTAACAATAGCATCTTCCTTGTCAGGCAGAAACAGCGCCAACACTATCAGGATGGCACAGGAGAATTTTTCAGCTTTTAAGTAATTTTGTTGGATATAAACTTATTCCCCGCCAGGGAACTCATATCCTTAAGTAGTTGTCAAAAAGATCTTTGGACTTGTAATTTTTTCCCTCTTTTGGTTTGAGGGGATCAAACAATAATCTTACCCGTAACAACAAGGTGCAATCAGTAGGACTATTTCAACCACATTTTAGCCTACTAGAGAACCACAAATTATATGCAAAATGGTATGCATGTGCTTCCTGTAAATACCGTTACAATTTAACTCTTCTGTCAGATGCTCTTCTGTATGTCCCCTGATGAGCTGAATACAACCGTAATGAGGAACAGACCTATCCACTAGGACTTACATTCTCTTGAGGAGCAACTGGGGACAGCTGCAGAGGATGGAAACAAGAATGGTACAATTAAATTATTATTGCACTTTCTGGTATCCAGTTTTGAAAACCATAATCAGGTTGCTACAAGCTGTTCTGCAACTGCAGACAGAGCAAAGGAAGTCAGTCACAATTTTCTCACAATACAATCAAATCTTCAGCTTTTAGGCCAGATCTTCCAGCAAAATAACAGTGAATGCAGTATATCAGCAAGAACAGAGCAATGCTTCATACGTATCTCAAATGTGACTTTCGAGTTTTCTAACTTCCATCAGCCCTGATTATGAGTGGCTTTGCTAGGAAACACATTTATTCCTCTTTCTCCTGTGTATGGGAGGCACTAGTAGAGATTTTCCACTGCTGCCTTGGGCCACAGTTAGTTGAAAAGATTCCTGCCAAGCTCTATCCCGCCATGTCTTTGCTTCATAAGTTCTTGTATTTTGGAACAGCCTTTTTTTAGGTTTTACTTTCACACAGCGGAAAGTTGCCAAAGGACATATCTGATATTGCCATTTATCACCTCCTGTGGAAAAACAGTCTTGGATACATGTATTAGTATCAGATATCATAACTGAAAGTAAACACACTGCATAGAAGATGCACTGATTTATTAACAGAATAAAAATGAAATATAGTGACACGTTTTTCCACTATTAAAGCCATAGAGACAATCAGCGTCCCATTTATATACTTGATGGCACCATTCAGTAACTCATTCATAAACTGACTGACACGCTCAGGTCAGGTATTACAGAAACCATTTCCATAACGAAAGCAGCCTTCCTCTGTTACAAAGTGGATAGCTGTGAACACCGTCCCCACGGTTTGCAGCTGCATCGGTCTATGGGATATTTTCCTACGTCCTCTATTTTAATTCTTGAGACTTTCTCCACCTGGAATAGCTTTTTAAAGCCTTTCAACAGCAACAGAGCAAAACAGCTGAACTTCTTGTGGGGTACAAACCCACTCTTCAGGCAAGAAAATGCATTGAATGTTATACAAAAATGGGCTCACTTCCAATATACAGTGGAGATTATTCATTACAAGATCCCTGGCTAACTATTGGAACTTTGAGGCAACTCCGACAGAGAAAAATGTTTGTAATGGAACAGCTTTAATTGTAACAGTCTCTTTTGTGTGTTTCTACTTCTACATCATACATTCTGCAATGTCTTCAACTGTAACCCATCACTTTTGTTAAATCATAGCTGCTGTGATTTCATAGATAATAATGTTATCAACATATAGCTTTGTGTGATCTAGCATGATCTGAAAGAAACAGGAAAAGTGATAAATAGGAAATATTACAACTGACTTTGCAATTTGCCTCAATATGTAAATTTCCTTTAAATCAGGGACAGGAAAGAATTATCAGCTACAAAGATAATTAAAGGAAGCACTTGGGTTTCACAGGATTAAAATCCGTTGAAAACTCATCCCTTATGGATACAAAGTAAGACAAACATCCCATCCCAGTTGTCAGGGGACAGAATGTGTTCAGAAGCAGAATAAGTTGCGATGTTTCCTCCTGTAGATATGTATCTCTTGCCCACCGCTCAGAACAGGTATCTGTGATATCAGTATGCTGAAAGCCTTTGGAAAAACCCTACTGGTCACTTCCAAGTATCCTGTTTCAGGAAGGTACAAAGCCCTGTGAAGAGCTAGACATTAGAACATGAACTTAAACCAGAATGATGAAGCCAGATGGTGAACCCCAAATGAGAGTCTTGTAAAAAAAAGAGCCTCTAAAATTTGAAAACAATATTAAAGGAAAAGAGAAATGAAGTGCGTATTACTGGCACGGCAGATATCAGATATAACATACAGCACACAAGCCCGCAGAGAGCACATCATCCATAACCAGTTGGCTTATGTGAATATAGTAGTCATGTATCAGAACAAGCTGGGGAATTTCCTGGAGTCACATTTACTGCTTGAGTTTGGCTGTCCATATTGGAGAGGGATTTGGTACCGGAGTTTTCAGATTGAACCAACTGTTCAGAAATAGCAGAAGCAACAGCATGCTCACTCTCCTGCACCGTAACACTGGGAGTAGGGTTTTCCTTAGCTGTCCCAGCATGATTGTGTGACTGGCTGGCTTGTCTCCCTGCTTCTGCCTCCTGCTGCTGCAGCATCCGCTCCACCTCTATCTCAAGTTCCAGATTTTCCTCATCTGCCTCCACTTCCAGCTGCTGCATTAACTCCTCCAGCTTCCTGGCCTTGCGGAGTTCATTCTGCTGTATGATCGTGCACAGGTGCTCCGTGAGGTGCTCCTTAATCTCCGTCTTGTGTTGGAGGTCCAGCTTGGCTGCCACATACTCCGACTCAGCCTTATCATACCGCTTCCTGCAAAATCATCATCATTTCTGGTGGGTTAGTTCTCAAAGCACTTTACAATCTGACACACGGATAGATACTTTAAGCACCCCTGAAATGCAATGTGTTCTGCAATGCATCATGATGTGCTGCTACATTTGTAAAAGGGAAGAAAATAAGTGTGAATTGATCAAATCTTCTCCTCTTGACACATTAGACTCCACTGCTGCTGTATGCCAAGAGTTAATTTGCTCATCTGAAATCTACAGACTGAATCACGAACAAGCATTTTTACTGGCTGTTCGAAGAGATGCATCACTAGCAGCAGAAAGAAACCATCAGAAATTGTAGTGTTTTCACACTTCTAGCAAACACCTATCTATCTAGTGAGCTGAAACACTGCAAAAGAGTTTTGTGTTTTTTCTAATCCAACCATCCACCCAACAGATACAGATGTTACAATGGTGCTATACACATTTACATTGGGATCTGGTCTAGAAGTGTACTCTTCCGGCCACCCATATATTTGTTCAAAAAATCACGAGCAGCACAGATTGACACAGCATATGACATCAATAGTGATCACAACTTTTGTGTGGCAACAGATGTAGAATTTTATTGTAAGCATCCCCCTGACACACACCTCCTGCCAATTTGCACTTCCTGCCATGACAAATATAGCAAAAAGGAAACATTCAAAATATTTATTGAGGTTAACACATCTGGGATATCTAGCACTTTAATGGTTGGTGTGCACATTAGCGATGCATCTTCCACTACATTCAGCCGAATCTGTATGTTAATTCTGATTTAATTAATAGAAAGATAGATGCACCCTTGCTCATCAGGAAAGGGAACATGCAAAGGCTTTTGCAGAATGACTATGCAGTGTACCTTACTGAGCATTCATAAAACTAATACTAGTAAGGTGGTTCAATAAAGAATCCAGCTGTTTTTATAAAACCAGATTCAAATATCTGGTTAAACAAAGCAACAGAAAGATAGGAGAGATCCTTTGTTTAGGGAAACAGAAGAAAATATGACACAGAAAAGCCTTCCCAAGTATGTTCTTTTATATAATAATCACAAAACTTAGAACCAGCTGTAAAGGTGATGTCTGCAGTAGCCAAAAGATGCCTGCTTACGTTTCCCTCACAAGAAAGTCACAATTTCTCTGGGTCAAGTATCTGAAATGGAAAAACTAATGCTATGCTGGAAACTTCTGCACAGTTAAACATTTGGCCTGAAGTCGCACATATTCTTCACATCATATTTACAAAAATTCCATTCCACAGCAATTGTCAAATGCTCCTAACTATGTATGTGCTCAGGACTATTTAATATTGCACTTTTTGACCCGCTGAAATTATTTGTGTTTTAGCCCTAAAATATAAGGCAAAAATGAAAAAATTGCTTAAAAAGACGTGACTTAAAAGTAAATCAGCTTTGGCTCATAATGCATAAAAACTACAACACTGAAAGAATCTAACTCACATTTCCAAATCCCTCCCTCACAAAAAGAAAGACTTAGTAAGTTCATTAAAGTCATTAGGTATTTTGTAAAGTTTATCCCCTTCGTCCTACCAGAATACCCTTTTGTTATCTTCATTAAAAACTGCTTTCCAACCATCAGAGCCCCTTGTGTTATATGCTTTTTTGCCATTAAGCATTTCAAATAGACACATTACTACAAAATTTGCTAAGGAAATTTCCAGGAGCATTTAATGGTTTTAGAAACCAGACTTAAACTGAAGACACACTGAAATGTTTTTCTTCTTGAGCATATGAAATTCTGTATTCATATGTACTCAGCTACTGAAACTACAGTTAATCTTAGATATTTCAAATGATAATTACACAAAAGAAATCCTTATTTTTTAGCTACTGCTGCTATTTTTTTAAAGACTAATTACCATGTTTATTGGCCTGTGGTCAACGTATAGCAGAAGTCATAAGGAGAAATACACGTTTAACACATTGAACCAAAAACCGCAACCGAACATTTCCATTTTATTAAACGGCTACATAAACATGCTGATGTTTATCTACTGATGTTGTGGTTTACCCACAACTAATAGGGTGTTCCGATTAATTTCTTGCATTTAAGGAACTCATCAGAACCAGAGTGATTAAAGGCACATTGTGAAGGGTGAAAGCTTGCTTTTTCCTTCAATTTTTGGTCCCAGTTCCAAAAGCACTTCAGCAGTATTATATGTTTGAAGCTTAATTGGTCCCACTGATTCCAACAGGACCATAGCTGTCATCAACAAGCAAATTTCCATGAAAAGGACTTTCATTTTAGGAGTTTTAAAAAAACACTTTCCCCCTGAGAAGAAATAAACAACCTTGAAACAATAAAGCAGAGCTTATGGACAACTGCACAGTTAAAGCAGTAAGTATGTCTCGTGACAGCACATAGCTGGGGAGCACAGTCTGCAGTCAGAAAACCTGCTTCAGTTTCCACATTCCAAGGGAAAAATTAGGAAATAAAAAGCACACTTTTACCTCAAGATTTGAAAGGCCCCCAGACTGTGACCGCTTTAACTACACATTATTACAATGACATAACTCCATTACTACTTCGGTGACAGGAAACAGCATTTTTGCCTTCCACTCAGGCAGGGCTATTCCCTCCTCCCCGTCTGTTGCTTACCGGGCATAGGAGTAGTCCAAGCTGGCCTGATCAATGCGGTTCCGCAGGATGCCAATGTCAGCAGATACCATGTCATCCAGAGCTTGCAACTCCTTCTGAATCCTTTTTAGTTTCACTGTTTCAGCTTGAGTTCTTTTGGATCTGCAAAAGGAAGATGCTTTTTTTTTTTTCCTTCTTTTCAAGCCTCTCTTCTTGACATAATGGGCTCCATTTCATTTGCAGAGCAACTAACTTCTTTAAGAGCTATTCAGAAGGTTTCTCGTTTATGGTTTAAGACTTTTGATCTTTTTTAATATCCACAGGGATCTAAAATGCCTGCTATTAAAGGACTACGGCAAAATTACGTAATGACTATAATCAAAGTGCCTAAAACAGATTGTGTTTCTTCACTGTGGAAACACACAAGAAGCTGCTGTATCTAAGCAGTTCTCAGTGTAAGGAAACAGGAAATGGCTTGGGGGGGAGCAAGAGGGGGAAGGGTATTTAGCCCAGCAAATATCCCCTTTCAAAGAAGCCCAGTTAGCAGGGGCCAAAAAGTCACCTAACCTAAGCTTGATTTCCATTTTGTAAAATTATTCCCAAGAGGCCTAGCCAAATCCCAATGAAGTCAATGGAAAGTTTTACATCAAACACAAAAGATTTCAATCAAGCCTTATGTAACCTTTTTCAACTCAGCCTATTCATTCCTAAGTTCTGAAACCTAAATGTTGCTAAGGGCAGCAAGCTTTGATGGATTTCACCCCCAAGCAAGCTAAGTAACTTTCAACAAGCTTACACCAGGTCACTTTGCTGTCATTCATCGCCACCAGCAAAACCATGCTTTTCAGCCACTGCTTTACACCCCAAAGCAGGTACTTGAAAGCAAGACTAGATGTGCAGGCAGTGATACCATCTCTCACTAGACCAGCTGATGCAGGTGGAGAGAAACAGACATCCTGTAGTATTGCTTAGAGCCTGAAGAAGGCCTTTAAATGTCAAGGCATCACTCCCTAGCTTTCACCTTCCAAGTCCTCCCTCTCTTCATGCTCTGCTTCCAGGAGGAAGAACCCAGTCTGGTCACACCCATGTTTGCTGTCCTACAGTGACTCAGACCAAATGTACTTGTGTTTTATCTCTGCCTGGCAAAGGAAAACAAAATCCTCAGAACCTCAATGAGAAACTTCTACGTACACCTGTGCTACCCAAGAGCTTTGATGGGCAGAACACAACACATGTCCAGGAGACCACTGTGAGCCTGAAAGGTTCGCATCTCCTTTCTTGATCCAGTGTTACCAGCTGCTCCAATATCCTTCTCTACAAACGTTGTCTTCCCTGTAGTCTTAAACTATCTTGATGGACAATGTTGTACAATGCCTTAAAGTCTGGTCACCTGAAAAGCAAGAGCTAGCAACTGTGAGAACATGCAAACTTTTATAATTTCTAATTAGCCAGTGGTAAAATGGTACCTTTTTAAACTTAAAGTTGATCGTCTTCTCTTTTCAATGCTTTTCATATAATAATAAGAAAGAGTCAAAAGCCCAAACAGAAATAGCTATAGTTTCCCTTCATAGGCTAGAAATCAAATAAACTTTCCTTAAATCCAGTGAAAACAAATCAGGAACAGAACAAGGATGAGCATCTGAGCACCCTGCTTCCAAACATGCCCTTACTAACAGGCACAAGGATTTCAGCTAATTCTTGAATTGTGTAATAACTTTCCCATCTGCACACAGAGCTGCAGCTTTGGAAGTGTGAAAAGCTTTGTCACAACTTCTTAGCCAGCACTTGTCATCAAAGAGAAATGTTGATCACAGCTGCTCACTTGTGGAGCAGTACATACAGAGCACAGAGAGGAGGAAAAAGTGAGGTTTAAATAGAAGATATGCAACTGGTTGCAGATGAAAAGTAATCCCTTCCTCAGCCTCTGCCCATGCTGCAGCATAGCCCCTTACCTCTCAGCAATAGCTTTGGCCAGGAGTGCCTTCTTGCGTTTATTCTTCTCTTCTATCAGCCGCTGCTCTTGCTGGAGGATTTCCCATCGTGATTTTTCCTGCCTGCTCATTGACAAGATGATCAAAATTAATAGAAAGTTCATTTCTCTCCCTGTTCCCCAAATCACACAAATATTCACCATCATATTTCCTGGAGCAAACTCTAAAAATGTCAAAGAAACAATAAACAGGTTTCAGTTCTGAGGAAAGAAGAATCATCTGCAAGAAGTCATTCAGACCAATAAAACATTTCCAGATGAAATCTGCTGATCAGAACAAAAATCCTCCTAAGCAAGAAAGCTGCTGGTTAATTCAGCTTTGCTGGAAGAAAGAGCATACAGCACTTTTTCAGAAATGGATTGAATTTTTCATTTAAAGGATGTGCTTCCCCACTAGGTAGAAGCAGTTTCAAGTTTCTTACTGGCTGCTACAAGTCGCCATCTGTTCAGTCTGTCAACACAGCCTCTTTTTTGGAAATGTTTTTTCCATAAAACAGATCCTTTCACAGGTCTGCTTTACAATACAGCCCCCAAATAATTAAACTGATGCAAATGAAAGGCTGGTAAAAGTCACAATGAAAATGAGCAACGAGGAAGAACAGGAATTCACTTTTGCCACCAGGGAAAGAGTTATATGGATCCCATTTCCTACACTACATCTACGAAGAGACACAACCAGCCCCAGAGAATGGAAGGCAAGGTCTCAGGTGAGAGGGGACAACCTGCATCAACACAACTGGGCAGGACTGAGGAGAAACAAAAACTGCTTTGCTGCTTTTCCACCTTGTTGTGTTCTTCATGCACTCTCTCAAGAAGCATCAGCTTAAAAACACTCAGGTAACTCAGCTATGTTAATATTAACAACCATTTCTAGACAAGACTATCTCTTCAGACTTCTCCTCATCACCCTACTCCTAAAATCTCATATACAGAAACATTTTTACTAAGATTTAAATTCGAGTGCACGGGCTGAGATGAATTCAGCAGATTCAGGGGGTGGTTGTTGCAGTTAAATGTCATTTGCTCCCTGCAGAGTGAAAAACTTCTCTGAAAAGCTTTAGCTATCTTCTCCTCAGTCAAACAGTGGCTGTATTTTTCACCACCAGGAAGGAGATGAACAGCCAGTACTACTAGTGAGCTGCACCCATACAAGGAATTTGGCACTGCTTTTCAAAGTGCTGCTGTTCTGGTGAAGGAACAGTACGTGATCCCAGCCAGGAGCCGGGCAGGTAAATGGCAGGCAGCATGGCCAGCAGCTGCAGCCTCTCAAGGCGCACCTCTGCAAAACAGAACCTCCCGGATCCTTTTGCATTTTGAATTCAAGAGAAGCCACTCCTTCTCCGCTGCTTCTCCACACAAGTGATGCTGACTGCCACAGTTCTGCCTCTCCAGCAGAAAGCACCTTCAGCCCCCTCGGAGATCCTGCAGACAGATCTAACCAGGGATAGGGTCTGGCACACCACGCTTGGAAAGCTGCTGACTCCTGTTTTGGGGGGAAACAAATGATGCATGGAAGTTTGGTGGCCAGCTCATGTTTTTTCATTATATCGGGCAGAAAAGTTCGGACCTGCATAGGAACTCAAGGCTGGAGCAGCATTGTTAAAGTGTTTTTAAAATAAACTATATGCCGTAGAAAAGGAATTCATCCTTTTGCCCCTCACACTTTGCTTTGCCCGCTGAGGTAAAAAGGAAAATTACCACTTGGATACACATAGAAAAACAAACGTGAAGAGGTAAAAACATATTGGAAATGCCTGTCCTCTCTAGCATTTAGACAGCAGCTTCCTTTTATAGGCTACTGTCTGAATCCTGGATGATGAACTAAGTAATGGCCACATTCAATCAGAGTCCCAGAGAGCCATGTTCAGTACTTTTCCTTTCTCTCTCTCAAATGTGTCAGTTTGATGCTTCTGAGGGAGACAGGACCCTGCTGTGGGCTGATGCACAGGGTGAGAGCCTTGAGATTGGTCTCATCTTGAATCATAAAGGCTAGAGAACTGCTTTAACCTGAAATTTTACCTCCTTACCAACACTTTTAGCATTAACAAATCTGCAGCAATATTGTAAAGGCGAACACAAAGTTACACAAATCACAGCATATCTACTCCCAAAAGGGCTTTTTTTGTTGTGGCTGCTGGCTCGTCTACACATCATTGTGGTGAGGTTAATTCTTCATAAACCATTAAAACAGTCCTACATCTTGGGTGCTATACGATGTCCCACTGCCATAGGAAATTATCTGAAGACAGCATGGTGCACATCTGCACGGGTTACACTACAGAATTTGACCCTGGATCAGATTTAACCCACCTAGAGATGAAAAACAAAGGTTTGATGCAGAGGAAGCAAACATGATCTCTCAAACCTTCCTATTAGATACAGAAAAGTTCACTTTACTTCACAACAAAAGAATGAATCAATACAGAATAATAAAACCCATCCCCTGATTTTACCAACTTACTAACAATTCCACTTTCTTTTTCTCCACTTTGGAGTTTGGCTTTGCAGGGCAGGTCTGGGCATTGTCACTGCCATTACAGGGATCTACTGGTGTCACTTCCTTCTGTTGGTCTCGGTTGTCACTTTTACTTTGATCTCCTGCTGAAGGAGGATGAGGTGGTGGCACAGGCTGCTGAGGATGACAAGGCTTGTGTTTTGGTACTGAAAGCAACTGCTCAGGAGTAACAGAGGCTGCTCCACCCTGCAGTCCCAGCTTCTGACATTGCTGCTGGAAAGCTTTTTCTTTTTGCGTTTGCTTCCGACTCTTATTCACAGTGTGGGGGCGATGCTGTTGCTCCGAGGGTTCATACAAATCTATCAGCAGATGAGAGGAAGAAACAGGATTAAAACCAAATCTTAAGATCAAAGACAGACTCTGTGCATTAGCTTTTCTGGGCAAGAAAACAAATTGGTGCAAAACCAACCTAAGGAAAAAAGATGTGCCAGGGTGTCAAGGGAAGGCAATGTGGGGGAAAACCCAGGAACCTGTAAATGTTTTGTTAGACTAAGAATCAGGAGTTTTAAAGAATCTGAGCATCTGAAACGAGGAGAGGGAGGAATCAGGGGCCTGGACTGAGGGACTAAAGGAGGAACTTTAGGGATGATTGGAGGCAACCCTTGGGGAAATCATAGAGAGATGGATGTAGGGCCAAAGAAGGGTCCCAGGCAGTCTGGTGAGCAAACTGGGAATTTATAAAGTGAAGAATGGGGAAGAACAAGGTGACAGGTGGGCAAAGACGAGGCTGCAAACATGAGTGGGGTAGTGGACCAACAGATGCGGTGTAGGACAAGGGGCTGAACAGTTTGGAAATGTGACAGAGAGGTTGCGGGTGGAGAGATAGAGGCACTGGATGGGAGACTGAGGGAAGCAGTAAGAGATGGGGCCTGGACGGGAGGGGCCAAGAGACTGGCTGGGGGAAACGAGGGGCTGCCTTGAAAACCTGAGGTGTTTGATGTGGGGATGGATTGGATGAGCTGAGGGCATGGATGGATAGAGATGTGGATGTAGGGGGCTGAGAGGCTGAATGAGGAGACCGAGGACTGACCGATGGGGGGATGAATGCGAGGGCTAAGGCGGTAGGAAGCCATGGGGCAAGTCAAGGCTGAGGAAAAGGATGGGGGAGGGCTAAGGGGGCTGCGTAGAGAGGCCGGGGTGGACCGGTACGCTGAGGCGATGGAAGGAGGTGTCGATAGGGCGGCTGAGGGGGCGCACGGAGGCCCAGCTGCGGGAGGTGACGCGGTGCCGAGGGCCGCGCCCGGCCCCGCCGTCCCCCGCCAACCGGGGGCGGGCGCTGCGGCCGTCCCGGTCCCGAGCCCCGGCCCCCGCCAGAGCCCGGTCGCGGTCCGTACCTGGGCGCTGGCCCCGCAGGCGCCGCAGCTCCTCCTGCGAGAAGCCAGCCCAGGCCTCGGCCATGGCGCTTCCTCCTTCCGCTGACGGGGCGCCGCGGCAGGCAGGGCCCGCGGCTGCCCGGCCACCGCCGCCCGCTCGCTCCCTCGCTCGCCGCAGGCGAACGCCGCGGACAGCCCCGGCCGGTAGCGCCGGGGGAGCGGGGGGCCTCGCGTCTCCACGGCAACGCGGCGGGGGCGGGGCGGAGAAGATGGCGCCCTGAGGAGACGGGGAGGGGTAGGCCGCCGGCGGGGGATCGTGAGCTGGAGAGAGCGGGGCCGGCCCTTGTTGCGGGGATGGGGATCGCTGGGATGCGGCGGTGACAGGAACCGGAGGCCGCAGGCCGCCCCCGGCTGCCGTTAACCGGCGAGGCAGCCCCAGGGCTCTGCAGCGGTCGGGCAGGCCCAGCGCCCCGGGCAGTCACCCCCGCGGCGCTCCTGGCGCAGCACACGGGCTCCAGGGCGAGCTGGCCGTGCGGCAGCGCTGCCGTGGGCTTGGCACACGGCGTGTGCAGCTCTGCTGTGCGTGGGACACTGCATGGGGCACATCCCAGGAGCTCCTGAGAGTGTAATGCTGAGAGCTCGGTGAGTCCCAGCTAATGAGTCCCAGCTGATTAGGCATAAATGAACAGGAGGAGCTGCTTCCAAGTAAAGCAAGCTTCAAGGAGCATCCCCACGACCCCCTGGTCATTTATAATTTGTGATTAGGTAGTTATAGGAGCCGTTGAGGTGCCTGCTCCAGGGCATCTAGAGCTGTGTTTGCAGGGTATACAGAGCACGTATTTGGGACTTGTATAGTAAGGGAGCTATGAGGCAGGGACATCTGCAGAGCTAAGTGCCAGTGTGCTTTAACAAGTTACAGTGACACCACTGTGAGGAAATCAGCAAGGAAAAGTAATATTTTGCTCATACTGATGTTTCTGAAGGTCTGCTTTGACCATTGTGCACAAGGATGCACACACATACTTCCATCCTTGGGTATAAACTGAAAAGATCCTGCAGCATACAGCAATATTCTCTCAGTAGCCATGCAAATAAGTGTTTTTTCCATCCAGCACAAACTCTTGTGGCCGCTTTAAGCCTATCAGAGGTGTTGCAGACAAGTTTACCTCCCACCTGGAGAAAGCCTTCTGGAACGCAAGGGCATGAGCCCCAGGCTTAGCTGAAGCAGTCCAGGAGACTGGAGGCTTAAATAATACATCATCGGCAATAAAATGGGGATGTTTTCAGTGCTTAACCACATCCCTCCCCGTTTCCAATCTGTAAGGGATTAGTCAAGCTCTGAAGCATTACTATCTCCCAGAACAAACTCAACTCGATGACCATGTACGACTTCGCAATTTATCGCAGCAGCACTTTTAACAGCTCCTGCGTGACTAACGCAAGCCATAAATACTGGTCGGAGGAGAAGCAGTCCTGAGCTGCCACTCACTGGCAGGCGTTAAGTGTTTCTGATTGGATTTGGCTCAGCACCTTTGGGGAACAGAAGTGCCATCATTTTTCACCCATGGCTTAGCTGTAGGCCTTGTCACTGAGTGGAGGCGTCGCAGGCATGCAGCAGAGGACAAGCGGAGCATGGCTATCCCGACTCTGCTTGCGCTGACTGGGAGGTCCTTCCCGGGTGAGCTTGGGGCTGAGGGATGCCGAGTGGCCCTTCAGATGGGATTATGGCTACCTTGGGAAACCTGACCAAGCCCAGAAGAGATCTGAACAAGAACCATAGACCAACCTTGACTCAAATGCTCTCAAACTCCAGGGAGCCCAGATGGCAGAACCAAGTATCAGCTTGAATTTTACAATGAACCAGCGCTGGCCAGCCCCACAACAAGGCGTAGGCACCTAATTCCCTTTTAGATGCCTGTACAGGAATCGGGAATCTAAATCTGCCCTGGTATCTAAATCACTGTAATGGACTGTACCAAACTCACAGGTATCAACTGAATGTGCTTCATGCAGTACAAACGCCAGATCTTGTTCCTGAACCTTTGTTCTTTCTTCTCTTCCAAGTTTTAATGCTGGAAACAAGACTGAAGCACCATATTCACTTTATTGCCACAGATATTCCAGGCATAAAACTCCCACGTGTTTTATAGAAAAAGTATAAAGACTTTCGAGTTGTTAACTATAACGCTATAGGCAAAGCAGCAATCCCTTTAACAGTTTCCATCAGCCAAAGGTTTAATTAGCAGCCGTTGGGCCAGCTTTCTCGGGAACAATTATAACGCAGTGAAGTCATTTTGTGGGGCATTTACCAACATCAGACTTAGAAAACGGAGGCTGGCCATGTTCTCCAGCTGATTGAGGTTCTGTGAGCGTAACATGGCACTGAACGTTTGCCACCTAAGAATAACATATTTTCCAAGCAAATGTTGCTACAACACAGGCTGGACAAGGCCAGATGAAGAGAAAATAGAAACATACTTTTCCATCCCCTGGAACAACATCCCAAGCAACACCACAAACCTCTCTTGTACATCTGGGGCTGGATTTGAGTCCCATATCTTTTTGTGCTTCAAGAGCTGCTATCTCGCTAGCAGAGCTGGAGACCTCTGTGACTGCTGCATCAATTTTCTGTTGGTCTACTTGGCCTGGAGTCTGCTGGCTCTAGAAGCAGCAAGCGCCAACAGATCACAAAAACATCCTTTCTTGTTCATTTTCCAAATCAGTGTGGAAATGTCAACAATGTCTGGCAAATTGGACTCTCCAGGACACACCTCAGATGACATTTCAACCTAGGACAGATACAATTTGTACCAGGACGTAACTTCAGTTTGCATCGGTTTAGTTCATACTGAAAACTTTTGGGGTTTTTGAGAGCCAAATAAGGTCTTCCAGCAAGGCGCTCCCTGACTTAGATGTATATTTTTAACCGGATTCTGCTCGCCACTCTCCGCACTGTCACAGTAACAAACAAAGCAACATTTTCCCAGTGAAAGACCGAGCCCTAATGTGAGACAGGGAAAGCAACGTACAGGGAAGGAATGTTTCCTTTCTACTTGCGTTTCAGACCCTGTTGCAAGCTCCCAAGGACTTTGACATATAATCCAACAGGCCGGGGGAAAAGCCATCCCCAAAGAAACAGAGCCAAAATGCCCTAAACCCATTTATTTCTCCTTCTAATGAAAAATCTATCAAACTGTATCCATGTCAATACTATCCCATCTTTTACCAGAGCGTAATGCAGGCTGGCTCAGGAAGAATCACCATGTCCAACCAAGCCATGGTACTGTGTGAACAAGGAGCAAGTCCTGTCATTTGAGAATAACTCATTATTTAATTTGTCCTTTAAAAGATGCTTTTGACATCCACACTATGAAAGTTTCTTTTGCTGATTCTCTGCTGAAGTGTCCAGGCAGTTTCCAAGCCTGAGTAATTTAATTTCTTAGCACGGCTCTGAAAGCAAGAGGGCACTTCGGGTGTTGAGGCTGCAAACGCCTGCGTATGGAGCTGTAAATTCTCTGTAGCATGTTGAAGGCAATCTGGTTTCGCCCATTTTTCAGTGGGCTGTGGATTGGAGTCTGCCTCAAGCCTTGTATTGATACTGGTCTCTGTGTGCAGTGGTGTTTTACACTGGTTAAATACCCTGAGGGCTGAGAGCTCTCCATTAGCCAACACCAGACACAGAAACCAAGGTGGAAATTAGCCTGGCTGAGCCTGGTCCCCAGGCCCAGATCTGAAAGAGCACATGAGCTTGTCTTTAACCTCAGCCATGTGTTGATGCCCTGTTCTTTAATTGGGCCTTACTGGGTGGACCCAGGGAAGTGCCAGGATGCCTGGTGCAGCACCAGCCCGCCCCTAACCAGGTGCTCGAGGCCATAGCTGCATCAGGAGCCCAGAGCTCAGCCCCTGGCAGGCCAGGGCTCCGAGCGCAATGAGGTAATGTAACGGTGTTACAGCACCTCGACTCTGGAGGAGGTCAACAGTGGGTGCTGTGTGTTTTACTCTGCCTCCTGGCTTCTGATTTATTCTGGATATAAAATTCAAACCCCTATAAGACTGCGAGAACACAGCCCTAGCACTGGCCTGCAGTTACTGTCTGTACTGCAATGGACTGGCTCAAGGTTTTACGCCAAAATCCCGGTATATCTAATAGATGTAGTGTTTCCACTGTAAAATGAATTATTCTCATTCTGGAGTGAGGTGAGAAAAACGGAATTAAAAAATACAGCGTTATTCTGTCTCTCCAGTTTCTGTTCCCTTTAACTGCCCGGTAAGTAGGATTAAGTCAGCACTGTCGTTTCTGGGACCAAGGCAGTCTTTCAGTTTGTAAGAACTTCTTAGAGGGAAACAAAAATCCACTTATTTGAAGAGCTACTGAGTGAAAAAAAATATATTGGAAACCTGCTTTTTAAACCATATAAACCAACAGTTTTCAACATCTTTTGGTTTGTGGATCTCTCTACATTTTCTAGTTTCAGATTCTTACACAGCAAGTTTAAGGCTGTGACCTTGCTTCTTCTGAGTTACCTTTCACAGAGACCTTAGGGGTAATCTTTTGACCCCTGGGCTAAGGCCGTGGTTTGAAACCACAGCTATTTTACTTTTAAAGGTCCAAATTTTGCTTCTCAAATCCCAGTGCAGAGCGGGCATGTCCCTGCAGGGCTCCTGGCTCTTCTCTCCTTGCAGGATGCTGCAGGGCTGTCTGTGGCACCAGCAGGGCTGGACCGGACCAAAGGAAAAAGTCCCAGTAGAGCTGGGGGCACGGCATATGAAAAGTCAGTGCAGGGCTACAGAAATCAATATGATTTTTGCCATGGACCCCAGCAGGCTGCAAATTCCCCAGCCAGAGCTGCAGACACCACATTTTCCTTCCCGAGGGTGCCCTGGGGCTGTCGACAGCCAAACCAGGGGGGAGAGATGGTCCCACGGGCACAGGAGCTCCACACCACACCGGGGTCAAACCTGCTCGTCTGCACATCCCGAGCAGGGCTGGTGACAAGCGGAGCTGGGTGGGGAGAGCAGCGTGTTTTTCCAGGACACTTCTCATTACAGCAATGTGTTTGCCTTGAAACTGAGCCTCAAAACACCTCCGCTTTTAAGCTCGGCCCCCCGCAATGTTTTCTTGTTTCAACTTTTGAGCTTTTTCCCTAAGTTCAGCTTCCAGAAAATAAAATCTGAACTGAAAGGAAGCTCAGCATACAATATGAATGTTTTCATTAAAAAAAACATAAATTAAAATTCTTACTGACATTTTTGGGGTCTGTCTTTCTTTCCTCACTGAGACTATTTAAGATAAATTTTCCAAACAGACAAAAATATAGAATCATAGAATCATAGAATGGTTTAGGTTGGAAGGGACCTTGAAGATCATCGAGTTCCAACCCCCCTGCCATAGGCAGGGACACCTCCCACCAGACCAGGTTGCCCAAGGCCACGTCCAGCCTGGCCTTGAACACCTCCAGGGACGGAGCTTCAACAACCTCCCTGGGCAACCTGCTCCAGTGCCTCACCACCCTTAAAGTGAAAAACTTCTTCCTAATGTTTAATCTAAACCTGCCCTCTTCCAGCTTAAAGCCGTTCCCCCTCGTCCTATTACTGCATGCCCAAGTAAAAAGTCCTTTCCCAGCTCTCCTGTAGGCCCCCTTTAGGTACTGGAAGGCCACAATAAGATCTCCCCGGAGCCTTCTCTTCTCCAGGCTGAACAGCCCCAACTCTCTCAAGCCTCTCCTCATAGGAGAGGTGCTCCAGCCCTCGGATCATCCTCGTGGCTCTCCCCTGGACGCGCTCCAGCAGGTCCATGTCCTTCTTATGTTGGGGACTCCAGAGCTGGATGCAGTACTCCAGGTGGGGTCTCACGAGAGCAGAGTAGAGGGGCAGAATCACCTCCCTTGACCTGCTGGCCACACTTCTTTTGATGCAGCCCAGGATACGGTTGGCCTTCTGGGCTGCGATCGCACATTGCTTGCTCATGTCGAGCTTCTCATCAATCATCACCCCCAGGTCCTTCTCCACAGGGCTGCTCTCCAGCCATTCTCCGCCGACCCTGTATTTGTGCTTGGGATTGCCCCGACCCAGATGTAGGACCTTGCACTTGGCCTTGTTGAACTGCATGAGGTTGGCTTGGGCCCACCTCTCCAGCCTGTCCAGGTCCCTCTGGATGGCATCCCTCCCCTCCAGCGTGTCCGCCTCGCCAAACAGCTTGGTATCATCAGCAAACCTGCTGAGGGTGCACTCTACCCCACTGTCCATGTCGCTAACAAAGATGTTGAACAGTACGGGTCCCAGTACCGACCCCTGAGGAACGCCACTCATCACTGCTCTCCACTTGGACACCGAGCCGTTGACCGCAACCCTTTGAGTGCGACCATCCAGCCAGTTCTTTATCCACCGAGTGGTCCATTTATCGAATCCATGTCTCTTCAATTTAGAGACCAGGATATCGTGTGGGACAGTGTCAAACGCTTTGCACAAGTCCAGGTAGATGACATCAGCAGATCTTCCCTTGTCCACTGCCGCTGTAACCCCTTCGTAGAAGGCCACCGAATTTGTCAGGCATGACTTGCCCTTGGTGAAGCCATGTTGGCTCTCGCCAATCACCTCCTTGTTTTCTGTGTGCCTCAGCAGAGTTTCCAGGAGGATCTGCTCCATGATCTTGCCAGGCACAGAGGTGAGACTGACTGGCCTGTAGTTCCCCGGGTCTTCCTTGTTTCCCTTTTTGAAAATAGGGGTTATGTTTCCCCTTTTCCAGTCGGCAGGAACCTCGCCAGACTGCCACGACTTCTCAAATATGATGGCTAGTGGCTTCGCGACTTGATCTGCCAGTTCCCTCAGGACCCGCGGATGTATCTCATATTCCTTAGAAATTCCTCATCTTAAAATATTTACATGAAAAAAAAAAATCTAAACAGGATTAAAAGCTGGCTGAATAAAAGCACCTTAAGAAAGAAGCTGGTAAAATAAAATAAAATTCATCCTGACCAGAAACATCCTGAAGATTATAAATTTACCACTTTGGCAAAACCAGATCTGAGCAGTAAGACAAGTGGAAATGAGCAATTACTGACATATATTTTCATATAGCTTAAGAATTATTTTTGCAGCTAAGGACTTAAAAAAGATACTTTCTAAATAATTTTCTGTATCTTGAAAAGAATACACTTTAAAACCCCAGTTAAATATTTCATGAAGGTTCTATAGTGCTTTTCATTGTATTGCTCAATGCAAAAGTCGTAATTCAAACATTTATATAGAAAAATTAGAAAACAATTGCTTTAATTCTAACCATTTGTGCAAAAATTATAATCTAAGTGTCAAAACAGTTGATAAAACTAGAGATTTGAAGAGAAAAAATTTTGCTAAATGTTTGTTATCTTTGGCACAACATGAGTGATTAGAACCACTGCGCTAAACAAATTGAATTTTCATCAAAACAAACCTATTGTTGTTACATGGTCAAGTGAAGGAACTGTGGTTGTTTAGTCTGGATGGGAGAGAAGTGTAGGGGACAAGACACCATAACAGTCTTTAAATATATAAAACGCAGCTGTAAAGAGACAGGGGTAATGCGTTTTCAGTGTCCATGGTGGATGGGTAAAGAAGAAAGCGAGACCCAGGCTGGAGATAAGGAGGGCCTTCCCAGAAAAAAAAAAAAAAAAAAAAAAGAAAAAAAAAAGGGGCAGCAAAACATGGAGAGAATTGACTTAAGACCACCATAGAGTCTCCATCACCAGATATTTTTAACAATAAACGTCTGTTGGGAAAGGCAGAGGAAAAGTCAGTGCAGCCCTGGGCCTGGGACAAGATGCGATTTTTTGGTGATTTGGGGTGTGTGGATCCCCACGCAGGTTCTAGAGGAGATGGGGGACCCACAGACACCCTATGGGTGCAGGCTGCTGTGCAACGTTTTTGACCTTGCTTTGCTGAATCATTTTTGTTGACCCCTTTGAGATAACCCTCATCCCATTGGGGTGTGCTGGCTGCCAGTCGAGGGAATTTGCCAGCTCCTGACACTTCTCCCAGCCTTGTTCCTGTGACTCTGATGCTTCCCATACCATTCCCACCTCTTCCCACTGCTCCCATGGCCCCATCACCCTTCTCATGGGTGCATGCATCTGCACCACCAGCTGTACCACTTTTGGTGCCAGCCAGCTGTGTAGCTCCTGCCACCCCTGCAAAAGTCTGTGAGGGAAATCATCGTCTTTTCATGGCAAGACAGAAGGACAGATGGTCGCCAAACCCAAGAGCCAGCAGCGCTTGTAATACGTATTTGCAGTAGAGTATTATATGATGTGAAAATCGCTTTATTACTATGAAGTGCCAAATATCCCCAGTGTGACAGCCGAGTCCAATGTGTGCTAGGGCCAGTTCACGTATCTCCTTCCAGCTATGCAGGCCACGTGGCTGGAGGATGCTGTCCCCTCACCCCTCCCAGCTCAACGCCACTGCAACTCAGCAAGCCGGGATGAGACAGCTCCGCTCCGCAAATGAAATGCCAGTGACCCTCAGGGAGTGACGTGGGACCCTGCTCCCATCCTGCTGCATCCCCACAAGGTACCCCAGAAATGCTGCCGCTCGCGTGATGAAGACATAGTGCTGAGTCAGTTTACACTGTTTTGGCTCGTTTTCAGCCCAGGTGACTGAAGGGTCGTGTATTCAGTGCCAAAGGAGGATGTGTGACAACACCTACCTATTTGCAAAACAAGATGTCCCCTCACCTTTCCTACACCCTTGAAGTAAGATACCGGACATTCCTCCACGGAGCCTTGACCAGAGTACAACCACCTCCTCCTCGTTCAGGGTTTCTGGAGGTGTCTTAACACAAATATTGGGGAAGAACAACCAAGCATCTCCCATGGCAAAGGAACCCTTTTGGAGATCAGCAAGCTGCAGCCTCTTCAGGACATGCACTAGCTTGCTTGACCTCCTCATCCTGCAAACGCTTAAGCTACAACAGAGAGATGTGCAGGGTTAGGACCTCACTGCCCCCTCAGCTGCCAGGTACTGCCCTGCAGCCGCGACAAGAGGTTAGGGGAGCCCAAGCCAGCCAGCTTATCCCTCAGCACCGTAAACAGGTGCTCTGAGACAGCATGGCCAATTTTGTGCGCGGCGCTCCAGCATCACCTCGAACGAACACTACCTGTGGTGTACCATGTCTGGAGTGCCTGTGCCTGGCCAGCTCCACGAGCACTCACTGAGCTCTGAGGGATGGTCTTCTGCTTCCACCTGCAGCCTTGGCCACTAGCCACCCCACAGATAATGCATGCTACAATTTGGAAGTCTTTAAGATGAAACGTTATGTCTTTCCTGCAATAAAGTTCACAAAATGTTGATGCTTTCTCTGCAGCAAGCACAAAAAAAAAAAGGTTGTAAACCCCTATGTGTTTATGGGTGTTCTTAGCCAAGTGGTACTCGCTGAGGCTGGATCTGGGAGGAGGTTTTCAAAGCATCGCTGAGTTGCAGAGTGCTTGGTTCTCACCGAGGCTTTAGTAGGTAACATCCTTTCATGGCTTTGGAAAGTCACGCCTGTCGGTCGGTAGCTGCCTTTCACGATGTTCATGTCGATGATGTTTTTCAGCAGCTTCTCTGGGAGGAGAGTGTTTTCTTTAGTTTTAGAATACTGTCATGACTGCACGCCCAACTGACACCCACAAGGCTTACCATGGCCACGTACTGATGAAGATTTCCAAGTGTCGGTGTCACTCGCAGGGTTTGAACTGTAGCTATAAAGACTGTAAATAAGCAGGCTGATGGCCAAAGCGGCTTAGCAGCTCTTTGATGAGGTATCCGAGATAGTTGGAGAGCGATCTGTACCACACCCTGGCTGCAAATGCTGATACCGCACAGATCTCAGCCTGCAATAAATGGATAGCTTTATAAAGCAAACTCTGATTAAAATAGGGGCAATCAAAATTAGACCCTTTACTGCTGCAGCAGTGAGGTGAAAGCAAGGATGACTGACTGGTTTCTTCTAGTGGTGGAAAATTCTGGTTTTGGAGGGGAGCTGAAGAGGAAGGACTTTTAATACAATGAGAAAAACTTATTTCCTTTTGGGTCAATCAAAAACATTTTGCTTGACCAGTAACAAAATGTTCTGGTTTGCTTGGAGACAATTTAATCTTTTTTTTTTTTTTTAAAAAAAAAAGTCAAACTAAACCCCATAACTCTTTTCCTTTTAAATTTAAGTCCATTTGAAAATGAAAATAAAAAAAAAAAAGAAAAAGGCTTCAAACTAAATGATCTTCATAAAAGCAAACTGCTTCAGCCTGAAAATGCTGAAGTGAAACATTTCAATATTTAAGGAAGGAAAGAAGCACTTCTATTGTTTTGTCTTGTCATTGACTGACTTCAGCCGAGATTTGTGAGTTATTTTGGTTGCCTTCATTTTCACAGGGGACTTCATTTTTTTAAAAACTAATTTAATACTTTCTTCCAGTTCAATTTGAGGTACAAATGGTCAGGTTCAGCAAAGGTTCATATGAACATGACCAAACTGACAATTTGCACGAATATCAGGCAAACACTTCGTTGTTTTGGTTTTTTTTCCTTTGCATTTTAGGTTTTCTTTGAAATTATACCTGAATTTCAGAGAAGCTGTGGGGTCCTCAGGACCAGCCACCCCTGAAACATGCACAGAGCGAAACTGTCAAAGTCGGCGTGCTCTGCTGTGTAACCTGCGCACTGCAAGAATTCAGATGCCATCTTCAGTCCTGCAAAATATTAAGACAGGCATTTAAGATTTACCCGAGTGATTAAGCATGAGCAGCTTGTAATTGTTTCCAGATTCCTCTCCTAGCAGGAAAAAAAGGCTCTGCAGTCCCTGTCCGCGTGCTCAGTGTAGCAATGCACTCACAAACAGAGAAACTGAAGATGAGCCGAAGAGGACAAACAGATATCCTGAGTTTTGCAGCTGAGAACAAGCCAGCACTACCCTTTAATCCAATATGGATTGTCCAAGTCGGAAAAGTAAGATTATTTAGCCAGCATATATCAGGGTACGTCTGCATCCTCCCTGTAGCAACACCTGTGCGCCAGCAACTAGAAAACCCTCTTAAGTACACATGGTCGGATTCAGTCTGCAATTTTTCATCTGGCTTGGGAGTGTTAAATGAAGATCAACTGTTGAAATCGGCCTCATTTCAGGGAATCTGACTGTGCCTGGGCTTACAGAGAGGACCTTTGTCCTCCAGGTTTTATATAAAGCCCCAAAGATTGCAGACTTTCTGCATAAGCCACAAAACAATCCAGCAAACATCTGGAGAGGATCGCCTCACATCCCAAACTGTTCCCTTCATGCAAATCTACCAATATATTTTTCCCACAGACTGCTTGGTCATGAAAAGAGATCTTCCTCTTGCTCAGGGCTTCAAAAAACCTTAGCAAACCCAGCCCAAGTTTGAAAGCAAATTCAAGGGTTCGCCACTGCCTTTGAACACAGCGGGGATCTGCTCCAACAGGTTAGATCTCGGGGGCCACGTTGCTCCCAGGATTTAAACCAGACCACATGTGAAATGGCAACTACCTCTTAATTTTTTATTTTATTTTATTTTTAAATAGGATAATTTAGGGGCTATGGAGGGGTTTTTTTTTATTGTTATGATTATTACTATTTTAATGGCAAATTCATTGTGCTGCCTTCCCTCCTTAATGAAGGGGGAGCAGGGACTGGAGCTCAATTTCTCCTGCTTTCTAGAAACAGTCCCTACAAATCCTTTGTGAAAGTATAACCACAATCTCTCTTTCCCCTTCTCTCTCCCCTCAGAGAGAGAGAGAGAGAGAGAGTGTGGCTTTCATCAGCTCAGACCATTTTTCTTCCACTACCTCTTTATCTTAACCTTTTCTCCAAGGTTACATTTATTTTCCAAGGTCCATGGCCAGGACAAGGATACAGAGGATGCAGCTGACTTTGTCTTTTGAGGATCACTGTCACCATTGCAAGAGGCACAAGCCTGGGGAGGTGTACGTGTGTCTCTGAAAACATCCCCTGCCCTCATGCAGACCAGTATGCTGCCCAGTTCACCCAGTCAGGCTCCTCCACAGCAGCTGTTGTTGCTGCCATCAGAGCGCATCTTTGTAGCCAGAGCTGTCTCCTGCTCTTGGATTGTGCAAACCCATTTTCTCTCCCTTCTGCAGTCCTGGCTATCGTGTGCACACCTGGCTGTTTCTCTGAACCCCTCCGCAATCGTTGCTTCATCTCCATTCAACTCCAGGCTGCAAACATAGCTGTTCTCCCTCCCCTGGGACCTTGTCTACCTCCTCCTCTCTCAGCCAAATTCACCGTGCAATGGCTCGTGCCATCCTTTCTTGTGCAAAACCCCCTGAGAATGGTCTTTTTCCAGTATGGAAATCTTGGCGCGCTCCTTGAGGAGATGATCTCAGATAAGCCCACTGCTGGGGAGAGAAGTTCACCACCCTCTGCGGAAACTTTGCAAGGTCTGGTCTTCATCCAGATGGGATTTTTTTTTTTTTTTTTTTTTAAATTTGAGCAAAAATGCTTCAGTCTTTACAATGTGAGAGAGGAGTGAAAAAATACATTGCTGCCATTATAGCAGAGGGAAAAAAGGTGTTCAGGCTCTCTTTGAAGAGCCCTGGTGCTGAAAGAAATGGGCTTCTCTTGTTTAAATTAGACAAGAATGGATCTTCTAAGCAGAAATGGCCTTTTCTTGCTTCAGCGAGCATGGGCCTGGGTGAAGGGTGGCATTTGCCCACCTCTCCGCAGTCAGGTTGGTGGGCACCAAATCTGGCAGAGACCGCATGGGGTTCAGTGGTAGAGCTGGAGAGGTGGGACGTGTCTCTGCTGTTTGAGATGGGAGGAGAAACCTCTGCAGCAAGGGGCAGAGCTGAGCCTGCACAGGAGCGTACATAGGTGGCAGCTCCTGCCTGCAGCGGCTATTTAACCACAGTTACATGCCAGGGTGCAATGGGGAGCTCTTCCATTGAAGCACATGCATGCACAGCCTCGAGATTGTGTTTTACTAAGCAGAAGATTTGTTGCTTGTATGGACAGAGGAAGGTTTTCACTTGTGCACTCACCCATGCGCACATGGCCAAAGCCAACTTGATTCCAGTTTGTTGTGCTGGGTCCTGGCCACGATGTTCTTTAGCTCCCGGTCTGCCCTGGTGTGCACCGGTAACCTCTGGCAGCTCACGGTGCCTACAGTGCTCCTGGGCAGCACGGTGGCCCCCCTCTGCACCATGAACCAGGGTACAGAGGTGCACAATGGCAGTGGGAATCGCCTGCAGGGAAGATCTTGAGAAAGAGACGACCAAAAACTACATCCCGTACTGGCCAAAACCCAACTAGCTCTCCCACGCACCTACCAAGCACTGGGTTTGTGGCAACACTAAGCCTAAAGGGGCCACTCAGCCCCTGTGGCATCTTTAACTATGCTTTTCTAGGTCATCACAAGCCAGCCCTGACGGTGCTAGGAGAAAACAGATTTACCACAGATCCCCCCAAAGCATTGCCTGCATTCCCCCCATTGGCTGGACTGCAGGTCGCTGCCTCCAACAAAGCATCGCCGACGGGAAAACAGCACCAGCTTGGCCCCGTCCTTGGAAAGCCATCAGGGAAAATACAGGGCAGGGGCTCAAGGTTAGCACAGCCCCGACAAGGCGCCAGGGATACCTGAACTGCTAATTTGCCGGACGCCCCCAGAGCCCGGCTTGGCAGCCCCCCACCGGCTGTCGCGGCGTGGAAGCCATTAGCGTTTAAAAATACTTGCAGGAATGGGAGGGTGTGTGGGGGAAAAAAATAAATGGTATTTGCGGAGGCCCATTCCTCAGCACACTTTCATGTGTGCCAAAGTTTGTTGGCATGGCTCTGAGTTTGATAGGGAACATCTGGGCTGCTGTTGCTGCCTGTATATTGGCTGAGGGCAGCGAACAAAAGGGGTTTGTGCAGGAATGTGCGGGGAGGGGTGTGGGGTGCGCGCGCCTCGAGAGACGGCTCCGAGAGGCAAAATGCAGAAATACTCTCCGGAGAAGAAAGCCTAATGCACATCCCATGTTCCTGCTTTTTAAAAGGGGATAAAAGCCGTCCCCCAGCTTCTCCTCTTCCCTCCCCCAAAAGCACACCAGGGTACTGAAGGCGAGCGGGGCTCAGACACAGACCTGTGCCCCGCTACCTCTGCACATTCGATTATCGCTACAGTCTGGAAAAGCAATCGAGGTGGAGGGAGCAGGTTAGCTGGAGAGCAGGGAAGTCCGAACCCAACTGCACGGCACAGCGCCAGTGCATACTTCAGAGATGCCCAGCGAGCAATTTGCAAGCAGCCCAGCTCCCCGATACTGCTGCAGGGGGGAGGCACCCACCAACAAACCCCTTTCGAGCACACTGAGACCATGACACGGACCTACCAAGAACAGCACTTGTTGAAGTTTCCTCCACTTCTGTTGGGAATTGGGGTAAGAAGCTGAAAATTAACACCGTGCCACTGCCAGTGGCACAAAAACCATGGACTCTTACAGAAACAGTGTTCCATTGTATCTGACACCAGAGGATGGCACAGAGGGATGAAGGAGGCATGGACTAACACTTGAGGAAGGCTGGTCTTTTGAGAACTGTCTGAAAATTACAGGCTAAGTGCAACCCTTGGCTCTAGAGAGCCCATCCTTGGGAGCATACACAGGAGAGATCACATCTTACATGCTCCATCCCTATGCTTCATCTCCAAGGAGTCATTGCTGCCCGAGGATGGACACCGGAAACCTTTGATCGCACCTAATGTGACATCTCTGACATTTTGCAGCTCCTCTTTTCCACTATCCCACACCTGCAGTATTTTTACCCAACGCTTTTGCAGCGTTCACAAGTCTTTTCAAAATTTCTCGGCACAGACTGAACCTCTTCCCCAGCAGGAAGAGCCCTGGTATCGTTTCCTACCTGCTGATCCCTGTTTGCTCATCCCATTTTTATCCAACTCAGTACCCATTCATGGGCATCAGTTTTGGGCATTTCCAAGATTTTCTATCAGTGAAGCATTTTTCCTCTTTTCTTCTTTCTTGGATTGCATTTGGCCTGAATCCTGCCCAGCAGCCTACATCCCCCCTTGGCTCCAGTCCTTAGCAAGGACTCACATTGGGTCTGCTACCCAGAGCAAGATTTCCATTGCCTCTGTCTTAGGGGGTCCTTGGAGTTGCTGGAGCCACACCAGAGAGGGTATTTGGGTAGCCCTTGGGGCATGTGTCCCTTCTGCTACCCCCTACCTTGACAGGGCAGACCTCTGGGAAAGCCCCAGGGAACAAAACCTAAAGACAAAAGGTCCAGGTCAGTGAAGACTCTTGGATCTGACAAGCAAAGCAAATTTCTCCAGCCCCAATCTGCTTTTTAGGTCTCAGTGGCATGCCCACGAGCCATTGTTTTGAGCTGACTTATTTGACACTACCCATGCAACCCTCCTGGTGCTGCCTCAGGCAGCCGGCTTGCACTGGGGATGCTGGCTCCAGAGCTGAGCATGTTTGGAGATAAGCTTCCTTCAGCCATATTTGGATTTCAATTACATCAGTGTCAAGACACAGCTTTCCATCAGAGCCAAGAGAGCTCCTGTTACACCAAAGAAAGCAGCCGGGCTGGCCAGGAGTTGTGCGTAGCACGTCAGGGAGGGCACCGGTCCCTCTTCACCCCCAGCGCAGGGGCATGGTGGAGGGGAAAGCCAGCTGTGGGGTGGCACAGGCTGCGGACCCACCTCTGGCTACTGCGCAAATGGGCATAACCAGTCATCTCTTCTCCAGCAGCTCAGGAAAGGAACTGCAGAAAACCAAGCTGATCTTTGGAAACTCCCTGCATCCATCACTGGGGAACGTGAAGCCGTATATCAGCACGCAACTGTGTTTAGCAGTCAATGCCCTATGTTACAGGGAAAGAAAAAATAATGTGTAACTGCCATGTGTTTACAGTCTAGATGTCCTCTTGATCCACTTTTAAAAACAAGGGGGCTGAGAATGGCAGATTTACTTCTGCTTTATCACTCATTAGCTTTGCCAAAGTGCATTTGTCATCTCTCAGGGATAAACCCCTCCTCTTGGGCAGATCTGTGCCTCCATTCATCCCCTACATCCTTTTCCAGGACACCTCTTTTTAGCTCTGCCTGAAGAACACCCCAGCGCACCAACTGACATGATGCTGCAAAGGCATTGCTCTCCAGCCATACTGCCATCCAACCCCGCTCCCACGTGTCCCTCCTTGACCACTGCTGCCAACTGAGAAGCGCCAATGAGGGCTACAAGTATTCTTCAAAAGCACGGAAACAACTTAAGAGCCTAAGTCCCATTGTCCAGTGTGGTTAAAGGGCCCATCAGGAGGTATACTGTTAATCACCCTAGATGCTTTTGAAGGTTGCAGTAGACATTCATCTGTATCTTCAATGGACCCATGTGCCTTTGAAGTTCCTCCTGAGGGACCCCAATGGTGGCAGCTGGGAAGGAGGAAAAAAATCTCAGAGCCATCCAGGGCTTTTGCCCTGGGCCAACTAAAATTAAGAGTCCAGAGAACTTTCAGAGTGGTTCAAGTTGCTGCTGCTGCCAATGCACTTCCATTGCATTTGCCCCATCGCTGTGTCTTATCCACCATCTAACATGGGCCAGCTGGGAAACTCCCAGTGTGAGGGGCTCAGAAAGGGGAGGGGGGCTGATGGGAAAATACCCATTTAACTTTTCGCAGGCGAGGGTGGTTCAAACTGTTGTTTTGACTTGAAAAAAATTGACACGCGTTTCCAAATTGTCCAAATGTTTGCCTTTTACATTTCCTTCAGTGACACATCCCAGGGCTTTAGTTGAAAAGGTCTTTTCTCTTCAGAATTAGGCTGCTTGTAGGAAAAAACCTATCAAAACAGGAAGCTTGAAATTATCAAAGAAAAATATTTTCATTGACCTAAAAGGATATTACCCTTTGGTTTTTTAGTTCACAAAATTTTTCAGGATTGACTCTTCATCCCCATGAGAGATGAGAAATACTGTCAGTACCTCAAAAATGCTGCCAGAAGGAAAAAGTTATTAATTACCAACCTCTATTTTTAACCTGCAACCAAAAGTCACTTCTCATGGGTGACAACCAAATTCTCTTAAGGCTCTGCCATTGGCTTCATCCAGGCTTTTAAATCAGAGATAGGATTTTTTTTTTTTTTTGATGGGACATGCCCCAGGCACTCTGCAAAGCCTACCCTATCGATTTCCAAAGCAAGCATCGGGTATCACATGTTTCTGCTATCCATCTATTTAGAAAAATCATGTCATTACCTTTTTCCCCCCACCTGTCTTCACACTGAAAAAAAGCGTGCATTTTTTTCTCCCCCTCTAGTCTGTAACTCAAAAAAGACTAGATGGATTTTGCTCAGGGTTTCCAAAGAAGTTCCCCACTGGATAAGGGTCAGGCATGCAAAAATTTCAACCTGAAAAGTAAATGTTTTCAAAAGTTATTAGCTTATGAAAAGCAAGGCTATAATGGAAACTGTTTTACTGCCATAATTATAACACCATGAACAGAGCCTGCTGCTATATATAACATTATCAAGCATCTGTCAGCATTTAATAGAAGTCTTAATTAACTGCTGGGGAGGAACATGGCAAAAATTTATTTTCAGGAAAACTTTTGGGAGCTGCGTAATTCTGGGCTTACTCTTTTTTTTTTAAAGTCTGTCTTGATGGGAGCCTTAGTAGACTTCATAGGACAGACTAAATGCAAGACACAAGTGTGTATCTTGTTGGCATGACTTAATGATAGGATTTTCTTTTCTGTTAAACTACATAATCCAGAAACAACAATAATGTTTGTGTTGGGTTGAAGCCAGACACTTCAGAGCTGGATTTTAACCTTCCCCAAGTTTGGGGTTTTTCTAAACCAGGGGCTTGATTTGGCTTGTTGGCACAGGGGGGGCTCGTCTGTAACCTGTAGGGCTGACCTGCCTCTGCCTTTTACTTTTCTTCCCCCTTCCACCACCTCCAAGATGCTCACGCTCAGGATTTGGAGGGGATCCCCATCTTGTGGTAGCATTTTACTGCACAGCAGTGCCTGAGCTCCCAGGCTGGAGACCCAGGGACAGGAGAAGTGTGGGGAGGGCCAAGCACAACATGTATAGGATTGTTGTAATTAATTTCTCGCCATCAGCTTCACAGGAGATAACCAGCTGGAAATCAGCCTGACCACTGCGTGTCCTCTCCCTCGCAAATTTGGGGAGGGGGTGCACAGGGAGGCTCCTCCTGCTGCAACCCGGTCTCCACACGCATGTCCAAGAGCCTCTTCCATCTCCTGAGCACACCTTCAGGGTCCTGCCCCTCCACCCCACAGTGATGCTCTGCCAGTGAGAGCCTGTCTGGAGCCACCAGACCAGGTTGAAGAGGTAGGATGGGGTGGGGAGGGAGGGTGAGCCCAGCCCTGGGTCAGCAGTGGGTTTTGGGGTGCAAGACTTGTATGAAACACATTAAGATGAAGATCTGCAAACCCGCTGCCTAACTAGACGAGGAGCACAGAGGAGACATCTGGGCAGATGCTGAAAAGCAATCTGCCAAGGTTAAACCTGGCTCTCGCTTGATCCAGTACGTTAAACCCAGCTCTCCCCACTCCTACGCCTGATCCACCAGTCCACGTTTCACAAAACTTCTGGCAAGTGAAGGGCTTCTTGGCAAAGCAAGGCAGGTAACGTTGGGCAGGTCACACCATGACAAACACTCCTTCAGTCCTGCCTGGCAGCCCAAACTTATTTTTATTCCCTTTTTGCCCCCTCTACCCCCTGCCTGGCCCCAGCAGGGAAGCAGCCCCGCGCTGCAAGCTGGCAGGCCACATCCATTTCCCCTGATAGCGCCGATAGCCCAACAGCTGCTCTCTGTCCCTTCAGAGATTAGTTTGTTTTCCTAACACAATTACTGCCACGTGGCCCTGCTTTCTGCCAGGATCAAGCCTGGATAGAGATAAAGCAGCGATAAGATCGCACGCTGTTCCAGACCCCTTCGCAGCCTTGCCGGCTGCGGTCTGTTCTCATCGGCACGTGAACACCCTGGCTGCAAGTTACCTGCTCCCATCAGTGCCTGGCCAGGGAGCTTTATGGCACTAAGCTCCAGGGATTTGGCTCCCGGCTTTCCGTGCAACACTGAGGAGTTGTTTTAGGATGTATCCATGCGGCGTGGAGATGTTGCATGGGCGCAGCCACACCAGTGAGCTCGCGTGATGCGATACAAAGCCGCTTATCCAATGCGGCACCCTGCTAGCTCAGCACTTTGGGCAGGCACAGCTGTCCAACAGCTGGCTCCAAGCTGACCTGCCTGCATCCAGGTCAGTTTCCTCTGCCCAGTCTCCTCTCCTCCTCCCCTGGGGTTAGCCCAAGCTCAGCTCTGCCTGCACATCACATTATCTGGTGGATGAAGCAGCTCTACCCCGCCACAACTGCTCTGCTGAGCACGAGCATCCTGGCAGGGCTCACGCCAGTACCTGCAGCACCAGTGAGGGGCCAGTGAGCTCTAGAAACATCAATGGAGCGATCACAGGGGTGGGTCTGGCACAACCGCTCTCCATCACATCCACCAAAGGTCCTCGCTACCTCCCAGACCCGCCTGCGGGAATCCTGGTGCAGGGAACCGCTCCTGAAAGCCTCTGCCGGGGAAGACGCAGTGCACGCCGGGAGAGGACACTCGGGGAGCCTTGCTGCCTTCAGAGAGACAAGCATCCTTGCCAGATGTCTCCCATAAAGCTGCAAGTACTTTATTTTAATAATAAGCCTTAATGTATTCATTAAAGGCTCCCAGTGACCTGGGATGAATTTCCCTGCTATTGTAAAGGGCTGTGGGAATCTGGAAACCACTGCATTACAGTTAATAACTTTAATTTTACAAGGCCCAAAATAGACAACTGAAAAAATACACAAACTCACTGTTTCCAATTAAGAAGGGATTTCTTCTAATTCCTCTGCCACTGGCGCTCTTGTTTAGCAAACAACATCAACAGATATTCAACCATAGACAAGGGGAAAAGCAAACCGAGAGAGTTGCCTTCTGCATCGCAGTTACAAGAGCCAAGGAAGAAGCCGGGACCCTTCCTCCTCACCTGGTTATTGGTCTATGGAAGAGCCAGAGCCTGGTCAGCATCAGCAAACCCATACCGGAGGAGCCATGGATAAAACTTGAATGCCTGCATCTTAAGCCTGATGGAAGCCAGAGTGCTTTGATCCAAGGGAGATGATTTCTAATCCATCTTCTCCCTGTTCCCTCCCAGGGGTCTTAGCTAAGGTGCTAAGGGGGTTTGCTGGGAAACCCCCTCAGTGGTTGGGTGAGCATCCTGGTAGCGTTTGGGACTACCAGAACTCTGATTTTAGGGTTAGAAAGGAATATTCCCCCTAGATCAGCTTGGCAGAGATCGCTGTGGGTTTATTTTGCCTGTCTGTCTCTCCTCCTGTTGAACAGGGAGTAGTTCATTTCCCAGGGAAAAAAAGCTGGGAACCGAAACCAAAACAATTCGGCCTTTTTTTTTTTTTTTTAAATTTCTGGGAATCTAATGTTTCCCAGCCCAAATCCTTTCATTTCCAGTTTGATTCTTTTTGGCTTTCCAGTTAAAATTGCAGCTTTTCAAAAAGGGGACTGACATTTTCCGTGGAAACGTTCATTTTACCACAAGTCAGGCCTTCTAGGGAGGAAAAAGGAGTTTCAAAGGCCAAGTGTTTACCAGCATACCCGTCCAGCTGTTGGCAACCAACATCTGCCTCCTCACACACCTCTAGAGACCTCTCCACCAGGTTCATGCCAAAGGCCTGGCATCCTTCTTCCACTTGTGGCAGGGACACACATACCCTCCTTACCATCACCCTGGCATTAATCAACCCTAATTAAAGTGGCCCAGGTGAGAACAGCTCCACACCTGAAAGCAGATCTCAAAAGCTTCCTCTGCAGACTCGCCCTGACACAGGAAAACATGTTGCTTAAAAACCACAGGTGATCTCAGCCCACATCGATCCCAAAACACTCTCCATACCACCCAAAAAAACAAAGCAGAGGTCCCAGCCAGCAGGATGGGGCACATGCACCCATCCAGCCCCGAGACCCTCACATCACCGTTGTCCTCTTGACCAAGCAGCACTGAATTCGCATCAGCCCTCGCGTAGGAGCAGATTGAGTTTTCCAGCCAAACTGATAAAAATGAAAAATGATTTTCATATGCCTGGACTCTGTATTCCCCCATAAATAAGGCAGTGATGGAAACTGGGGGGAGGGGGTTGTCAGAGTGGTAGGTCATCCGTCAAAGCCACACCGAGAACATTGATCTAACCCTTATTCAGGAAAGCATCTCTATTTAGGAAAGGAGGAAGGCACATCTCTAGCCTCCTTTGAAGCCACTGGGAACTGAGGGCCAGGCACTTTAAAGATCTCTGAATGCCTAAAAGAACAGATAAGACTTAGATACTGGCTGGTAAAACCCAGACCCTCAGGAGTTATTCAGACACACAAGGTTTTTAATGGAAATTAAGAGCTTACGTACTTTTGTGAACAGGGTCCTGAAGTGCATGCATGCTTTAAAAAAAAAAAAAAAAACAAAACCCACCTCTAGTGGCTCTCCTGAAAAGAGATTTAGGCACACATGCTGTGCGTCAGGGCTTGTAAACCTTCATGTTAGCATAGAAAACCACCTGCAAGGGAAAACCCAACCTTTAGCTCACCTGTGGCACAAGCTCTGCAACATCACTTTATTAATGCGATAATAACGTCTCCACTCCAGACATCCCCAAAACCAGGGAGGCCAGATCCCTGCCTGCCCCCCCCCAGCCACAAAACACTGCCATTTCAGGACAGCCATGGACCCACACTCGTCATGCGTCACCCCCAGCCTCCCTCCTCTCCTTCCCCTCATCTTAAGTCTGCCCAGAGCTATTTGACCAGACGTGCCGAAAAACACGGAGAAGCTGAACCGCCGTGCTCCACCTATAACACCGATAAAACCACAAGAAGCGCGGAGCTTCCCTGACCCTCCAAGCATACATTTCCTATTCCTGCCTGCAGCTCTACTACTGCCTTTCTCACGTCAATGCCCTGACTACAGCTGCTGGAAAAAATTCCATCTAAACAGTTTTTAGCAGGTCATTTTTCAGTGAAAGGCAACTTTTTTTTTTTAATAAAAAAACCCAGAAAACCTCTTTTTGTGGAAATTTGCCTGGCTTGTCTGAAACGTCCAAAAAAAAAATCTAGAGAAAACACCCAAGTTTTGGCCTTGAGCTGCAAAAATCTTGGTTTTAACCAAAAAAATGCAATTTTCAAGTTTTTTAGTGAAAATTAAAGAAAACTTCAAGAGAGAAAAAGTTCTCCTGCTTTCATTAAAAACATTCACGGTGTGACAGCTATTCTCATCTTTTCAAAAAAGCCCACCTCAAGAGACTATTAAGGAAATTAAATAGTCACTGTGCGAAAGGGGAGGAACTGGTCCGGACTGTAACCTGGTGAAGGAATGGAGTGAAGATAAATGCCTCATTCTCAGCCTGACATTAGGCTAACAGCCGGGCATCCCACAGCTCTGCTCCAGGGTTTAATCTATTTATTAGTGACGAAAAACGAGGTGGTAACACCCGCAGATGATGCAAGCCCATGGGGGCTCAGGGTCCCATCACCCTGACCACAGGCTGTCCCATCCAATGGCTACGGGTGCTGTCAGAAGGGGACGCAGCTCCAGCCCTGCCGCTGGCTCCCAGGAGCAGTTTGTGTATTGCCCAGCAGAGAGGCCCAACCTGGCCTTTGCTTTGGTCCTATGGGAGCATTGGGCTGTGGCTCCATCACCCCACGGCACTGGGAAACCTTCAGTATCACAAGCTTTTGGGTGGTGGAGACACCTCACCCCTCTCCAGATGGGCACTGTGGGTACAGCAGTGCCACGACACAACCCTGCCACGCCAAATGCAAACAACCCAGCAGTGAACACGGTGCCAGAGCCTATTTGGGAGGTTCACTGCTATCCCCCCATGTGGGACCAGGGGAGCCGCATGCTGTGGTGGCTCCGCTCAGAGCCGCCAGCACCCAGATGGGTTACAAGTGAACATGAACTCTCCCTCCCCATCTGGAGCCCATGTACAGCAAGTGGCAAGATTTATATTGTGCTGAAGCATTCCACAGTTTTGAGCACAGAAATGATTGAACTCCAGATGTTAACAAGATGCAGGACCCTTTTTTATTATTAAAAACGTGATTTCTTGTTTTGCTCATGACAAAACCCATCAGATTAACTTATTAGGAGCGGAACTGCCATCAGGCCAGTGGAAGCGAATACTGCTCCGGCTGCCCGAGAGCTCAACAGAGCACACAGGGATACCAGGGCTCCTTCAGAGCACAGCCACATCCCGTCACTCCTCCGCGTGGGCCAAGGCAGGACGTGGGTGACCTTGCTCTGCGCCTGTTGGCAGTGCAGGGACGTTGGTGAGTCCCTGTGCCTCAGTTTCCCCATCCCTTAGGGGGAAGGTGAGTCAGAGCTGGAAGGAGAAGCCCTGAGCAAATGCACACTCCGCAGCCTCATCCAAATCACCCCCCCTTGCTGAGGTAGCGGGGCCTTTGCTAACAAGCGGCATAGCCCAGGCCAGAAATGGAAAACTGTCTGCTCTCTCCTGGCTCCTCTGCCTGTCCCCTGGAAGGACAAGGGGGACCCAGGGCCCATGGCTGCCATGCCAGGGCAACTCCACAAGCAGCTCTCATGCTCTGCTTCCCTTCAGGGAAAGCCCTAAAGCATCACAGTCTTCACTTCCCATCAGAAAGAAACCAAGTTTCCAAATACCTCTGCAAGTCTTAAATGCTCTTCTCGGCGCAGCTCTGCCGGGAACATCCCTCGGCAGCGTGCAGAGTGGCACAGCCAACATCTGCATTCCAGATCGTGGGATGGGGTGGGGGCCTGTCTGGAGCTGTCACATCTTCACTGCTTTATCACAGGAACTTTATCACAAGCTCATAACACACACGTCTTTGCACCATGAGATCAAACAGGTACGGGATGGCATTGCAGCCTGCTGTCACAAGACGGCCCCCAGCAGCTAGTGCCGCTCCATGCTGTGAAGAGAAAACATGTTGAAGCTGCACGACAGAGAGGACCCGCGTATGCTTGCCCTGATGTTGTACAGCCAGACCAACCCAGGGAACCCACCAGCACAAAGCCAGCCTCTCCTGCTACCCCCTGGGAGGCACAGAATCCTTCAGGACCTACACATTTTCATTCACCCATAGCACATGTCACCTCTAATGACAGTCACATATGTCTGCTCAAAGGGACAGAAACATTTCTGGGGAGTGCCAGTGTCCTGCTTGGCCAGGCTGAGCTGGGGACAAGCCGGAGCAATGCAGCTTCTCCACACCCAGCACACATGACCATCCTCAGAGAGAGGGGCCAGAAGCTGGAATAGCAGAAGCTGCAAAATGTCGGGACTGCTTCTGCCTTGAAACTTTATGTATTTACCCTGCAACCCCAGGGGACTGATCTGAATAAAGTTAGCACCTCAAAGCTCCCCTTGCTCCAACAAGCCCACGTGCTGGCCAGCAGGAGCAAAGGTGCCTCTGGTTTAAGTGTGGGTTCACTGTGTACCAGGCAGGGCTGTTACAGCTTCTCCCCAGGCTTCGGCCTCCCTTGCTTCCCACCATCCTAGAGATGAGTGCTTGCTCGCTCAACATGCCCAAGAAAAGCCACTGCCCTGTTTCTCTCCCACCCCAGGACCCCATTTCTCTCCTGACTGGGTGCAGGAGACAGCTGCTCTTCTACCAGCAGTGCCCACTGCCAAACCAGGCCCAGGACAGCAGGCACCAAGCACACACTGCAGCACACACCTGAGAGGAGGATGATGGTGGGTTCACACGATAACCCTCCCGGGACACCTGCTTCAAGGTCAGGGCCACCCAAGGCTGGAGCTCTCTAACAGCATCTCTGGAGCAAAAACAGCACCAAGAGCCACCTTCCACCGCAGCCAAGTGTTGGGAAAAGCTTCTGCAGAGCAAAGCAGTATTTATTCACCCAAAGGGACCCCATAAACAGAGCCGAGAGCCTTGTCACTCTGCCTGACCTTGCTTTATTCCTTCCTTGCACATTTTGGAGGAAGCTTCTTTCAACCCAAACCTTTCTGGCTAGCTGGGCACACTGAGCCATGCTCTGGCACATGATGGTGCTCCCTCAGCTCTGAACTCAGGTGCTTGGTGTTGGGTGTCCCCTAGCCCTGCAGAGCCACCCCAGTGGGAACCGGGTGATGGGGCACTTCCCCAGTTGAAGAGCTCTCTGCCCATTCCATTCATGGTGCTGGACAATTGCAACCTGCCTCCATCACCATTTCCTTCATACCTTCCTCACAGCCTCTGATTTAATGCCCCACTCCATCTTTAATTTCCCCCCAGTTGACTGAATATGAAACTTTTCATTCCAAGAACAAGAGCAACAGGTGGAAGGAAAAGCTGTGCTTTTTGGAGAAAGATCCCACAAACCTTCAATCCTCTCCCCTTCCCTTCCTCAAAAAGGACTTTTATCACTCTGTGTGCATGGGACGTATAAGTGCAAACGTAATCGGGCAGTGCTGCTAGTGAGCACAGGCCATTCGCACCATGCTCAGGGATTAACATCTCTGGAAAGCCCCATATTCACCATCTCACCTGGGCACAGCCAGTGGAGTTGCCCACAGAGGATAGGTCCTGCCAGACCCTCATCTCCTCCCTGGCAGGGGCAAGTGGCCCAGCATGCTGGGGCCGTGCAGCATCTGGGACACGCGAGCTCCCAGCTCTGCTGACACAAATAATTTCTCCCCCTGTTCTTGGCACGGTGTGTTCTGCTCAAACACACTTCAAAGAGGCAGCCCTGCAGCAAGAATGTTTCAAAAAATATAATATTTCCATCTGTTATTCCAATAGTATATGCTGTGGGACTCTTCTCATGGACCATTTGCCTTTCTTTGCTCTTATTAGATGTAAAAAATATTTTATTAGCAGGCTTTCAGGGCTGGCAGGTGATACGCTAACCCTGCAGCATCACTCAGCCAAGCCAGCAGGTCCTCTTCTCCTGCAGGTCTATCCCATGCACCTTAATGCTTCTCAGGAGAGGAAGGTGCAGGCAGGGAAGCAGCTTTTTCTTAAAGGCAGTAAAGTCCCATTGATTTAGCAACTTTATTTTCTACCTTGAGAGCAAACAGTGCCTGCAGAGCCCTGTGCTTATGTGGATGCCCTGAGCTGCGTTTTGCTTGAGGCAGAGCAGCCCAACATCACTTCCCAGCCCCAAGAGCCAGCAGCACCCAGGGCTTGAAACTGCAGGGCACGAGCTCCTGAGATTTGGTGTTTGATGAATGCCGAGCTCCCACACCAGCCTGTCCTTGGTGGGGACATCCCCAGCATCACCCTGCTCACCACCTCATAAAAAGCTTAAACCTCTGCCTTGCTGTCAGGTGGGTCAAATCTGGAAGCAAATTGTAAGGTGGAAAAGGGAAAAACAGGCAGAGAGCTGTTTGCAGGAGTCATTTTCTTGGGAAAGCAGACTGGAAATGCAGGATAAGCACAGTGAGCTACGAGTCTACAGCACTAGCATGCACACAACAAGCTGTGATTTTAATGCATCTTGGGTTGGTCAAACCTCAGAGGCAGCAGAAGCTGGATGCTCCTTCCCTGGGCCGGGATGGGGACATCCTAAGGACACTGCTGTGCTGGACCTTTTCCCCCTTTGTGGTTCATTTGGTCCAAAAGGATTTCCTAAGCCTGCAGGTGAAGCAGAGATGCCTTCCCATGACAGCAAGGGCTGCTCCTCCATTACCCTCACCAGCCTGAGCTGCCTCTCCACACAGCCCTTGCCCCCTGCAGCTAGCCAAGAACACCCAAAGCTGGTTATCACAGCGACCTAAAGTGGCCAACCCTTCCGGGAAGGTCTCTGCTAGACAAGCAAAGCCTTAGCGCTCCTTGCCTTTTGGGCAAGGTATCCTAATGGACGGGATGCTTGGATGAATGGTGCTTACCTCAGCCATCTGCTCTATTGCACAGCCAGGAAAACGATGGGGAGAAGCGGCTTTCCCAAGCTCCACAGCAGAGCAGCCCCATACACCTACTGAAGCTGTGACCAAGTTACCTGCAATGGCTGTCCCACCACAGGTCCCTGCCGGGCAACTTCAGCAGGGCAGTCAGGAGACGCTTCCTCGAGACCCATCTTCCCCCAAGAGAGCCAGCAAGGAAGAAAGTTTTTCAAAACAGAGGTTCAAGGCTTTGCAGTCCCAGCAAACAAGACCCGAGCCCCCCTCGTTTCCTGTCCTGCAACCCAAAGTTTCACACTGTAAGACAGCAAAGGCTTCCCAGTCCCTTCGGAGAGCCAGAGAGATGATAACTTCCATTTGTGAGCCACAGCCAGAACAAAATGAGTCTTTATTTTTATATGGCCCATTATAAGTCATTATTTAGTGCTCCCAGGTGCCCTATATCATCAAAGGCACATTCCTTAATAAACAGCCATCAGAGGCTGCGCTCCTGCCATCCCGCACGCGGATGGACCAGGAGGGATCCTGAGAGCAGCTCCAGCCCTCGGATCTCATCTCACTCTAAGCCCTCGTGAGCCCAGGAGAAGGTCATGCCCCATCCCTGTGCAGACATCCCAGCACACACATCCAACCAAGAGGCACAGGATTATTTTTTCCCCCAGCTCCACAACCCAAAGTGTAACCCAATCTACTCAGCTGGAAACGGAGCTTTTATTGCATCCTGAGTCATTTAGAGTTCCTTTTTATAAAACCAATATTCTTCCCCCCTTCCCAGATTTAACAAGCTCCCAAATGTCTGCTCTCCTGACATACCAAAACTTCCCTGCTTCCCTGACCTGCCTCCCCATCAGACCAGATGGAAAGCACCATCTCATCGGGGCTGCTCCAATGGTACTACTACAGAGAAGTGCCACACCACAGCAATCCCCATTTTCACACATTTCACTTCAAGTATGATCCCAACCCATGCTCATCCCATGGAAGGATGAGCCCATCACGCTCTGTGGCAATATCCCCTGTCCACAGCACATCTCTTTGCCGTTGCTATGCAGTGGAAAGCTGCCTTGAGAACTGAAAGCCCTTGAGACAGTGTCTGCGGACTCGGGCAAAACAGAAAAACACCAAACCCCAAAACTACACAATATTGTTGGGTTCAGGCACTGTGAAAGGTGTGTTGGGTATTTAGGGGTTTCTCGATGCTCAAGGTAAGGAGGAAAGAGGGTACTGAGCAGAGCTGGCAACCTGGAGAGCCCAGTTATTATTTTAAAATGAGAGCTCAGATTTTGCAAGAGATGAAATTCATCATGCCTTTAGACACATAAATACATCAAGGATTCTGGATACGTGAAGTCCCTTTGCTCAGTTCAGTAATAGAGAGAAGTATTGCACAGTGGCATATATAGGGAGCTTGCAATTTAAAATGGCCTTCATTCAATAATTATGTCAGTATTTGTTGTAATAGTAATCAGTAATAGTTAATATAACTTACAGTAAATATCAGACTGCCATTTAATAGTGTTAGTACACAACCTATAAAACATATGTTCATGTAATTATACTGATAATTTTCCAATCAGCAATGAACAAAGATAGAAATCTGTCCACAGATCCTTACACCAAATTGAAAAGGTCCCAGCAGTTGAAAGCAAAATTTGCAGAGGGTCTTTGGGAGCAGAGCGCAGCGCGACTCAGAAGGGAAGATAATCACTGTCTGTAGAACATGAGCGATAAGGATTCAACCTCCATCCTGCCGGACCATCTTTTGCCAGCCTTTACCTCTGCTTGGCACACCTTATGCAGACCTCTTGAATCCACGCTCACCCACATGAGCAAAGGCAGGTGCAATGCTCAGATGGGGAGAACACCCCAACATCCCATGGGAGCTATTCCCACCCCCACCCGGCAACCTCAATGCGCCTCTGACCTGAGCGCACTTGCTCTGCCGCTACATACAGGGATGCAGACGGATTTCCCATAGAGCTGGGAAACTCCCCAGTGTAAGGATGGAGAAAGCCATCTTACACCAAGACATGTTTCCCCCAACTTAGTATTTAAATAAAATCACTGAAGGACCGAAAATGCCCCACCAGCACAATTTTCAAGCCTAGGGTGAGTTTGGTTGAATATTCGGAACCAAAAAATGAACAAAACATTTTCCTCACGGAATTTTTTTTTAAATTGCTCTATTTTAGAAGGTAAATGTTACGCAGAAATACCAGCTCTCTCCCCGACAAGAGCTGAGGTTGCCACATTTCATTGCAACTTCACTGGCCCGTGCCAGCTGTGCTCAGACAGCAGCAGATCCTGGACAGTCCCTTCCTGGGGCAAAGAGGGTAGTTATAGAAGAACAAACACTGAAAGCATCCTGCAGCACCACAGCAGCTTGTTAAGGCTGGCGCATCCCAGCATCTTCTCTCCTTTCCAGACAAATTCTTTAACTTTCTTCCCAACCATGGCAGAATTGCATGGAGTAGCCAGTAAACAAATGGGGCAGAAACCAGCTAGCACTTACAGTCCGATACCCAGCTGCACACTGACACAATTGGAGTCATCTGTGGGTAATTAGAAAATATAAACACTCACAACAGAACTTGGGTTCCTATACTCAGCAAGACCTTAATGGGCTTTTCTTCAGCCAGAAAATCCTTATTACAGTGATAAATTATTAGCCTTTTTTCCTTAACCAGCATGAAATGTTACAATGGAAAAATGACAAAAGGAGAAACATGCCCATTTTTGGCAGCGCTGGCAGGGAGGAGGACGGGGGAGCAAGAGCCAGCTCAGCGCGGCGGGGGGGGACAGGATGGAGCCTGCCCTGGCCCCGCTCTTCCCCGGTGCACCCTCAACCCAGGGTCCTCAGTCCCAGGCAGCCCACATCACCCACGGGCACAGCAGCCAGCACGTGCCAGTGCGTGTCCGAGCCTATAGCCAGCCGTGCCACAGCTCAAGCAGAACCCGGCACAGCCGTGTGGCTTCTCCGCTGGCTAATCTAGCTGAGCTGGGCTCAGGAGTGCCCTTGCCCTGCATTTAGGCAGCCTCCTGCCACCCCAGAGACTCACTGGCTCCCACATCTCTGTGAACTACAGCCCCCTGCTATGGTCACCTGAAATAAGCCTCCAAAAGCAGACAGCAATCACACAGTCCTTCAGAAACCAGCTTAACTGAACTGAAGGATTCCAGGATAAAAATGGCCCCACTTTGACATGGGACAGAGCAGGAGAGACTGCAGGTGGGTCTGAGCTGTCACAGCCTGGACAGATGCGACCAGGCGGTGCCGGAAGCTGTTGATTCCTCCATGCACATCCCTGCCTAGGCAAACCGGTGCCCACCCTGGCATCGCCCCACACGTTTGTATAAGACTGCACATGCATGAGATCAATGGAAACTCAGAAGGAGCCACTGTGGTTTGGCTCCCAAAGGCATCCAAAGAAGCGTGATCTTCCCTCACCCCAAAACAAGTCAGGGAAATTCATGAGAACAGCCTTTCTTGTGGGTTATTCTGGCAGTGGCAGGGCTGGACAGGACCCGGAGTAAGATGACACAGGGCCATAAAACATGTCAGAGCAGCAGCCACACGATGTGAGTCTCTGCGCTGGGCATTCAAGCCTGACCACAGCCTGAGTCAGCCCATCGCCACTGACCTGCCTCCAGCACGCTCCCAGCTTTGGCCTGGGCAACCCAGCACCACTAACCATCTCCAGCCTGAAGGATGGCTCAGCATCTTCCAGACCAAGTGGTTGCACTTGTGCTGTTTTGGGGCAGGGGGGAACCTCCCCGGTTTCAGGTGCAGGCACCAGCACTCCCACAGAACCACCCCTGGGCCAGCAGCCAGCCCCAAAGCCTACCCCAGCACCCAAAGCATCAGAGATACAAGAAAACCCATGCAGCCCAGCCAAACACCAGCCATCCCCCAAAAAAGCACTCGTCGAGCCAAACCTACCCCCTGCCCCGTTCCTTTCGGCCTGAGCCCATCCTACAAACCGCTCTCCCGGAGAGGCGAGTCTCACCCAGGGTCTGCAATTATCACTGGTCCCATGTGTTAAATGACAGAGCATTTAATGCCTTGTCTTTAGGGCTTCACGCAAACGAAGAGAACAAATGACTGCCGGGGGAGATATGGTTTGCATCATTTAATCACCATTTCCAATAAAATGGTACAGCGGCTCTGCGGAGGGTAAGACAGCCGAGTTCAGCAGATTTTATCAATAACATCGCAGGATCCCTACTGCGCGGCTAAGAGAGTTGCCATGGTTATTATGACAGATTTACTATCATTGTAACTTAATGCACCATAATAAGTATCTGCATAGTTATTATTGTTTTACAATGATAACTATAATTCAACCGCAGCTTTATGACTAAATTTGTAACATTACTACGATGTTCTGGGAAGAATTGGAAGCAGGATAATTCACATGCTTTCTCAGAATATAGAAAGAAAGAGATCCTGGTCGGTGTCTTTTTCTTTCCTTTTTGATTGCTTCTTTGAGAACAATTTTTGTGGTTTGGTTACTGTTGGTTTGGGAGAGGGTGCTCTGTCAGAGTCAATGCACAGAGGTAGATGAAAAATGGGATTTTTCCACTGCAAAATTGATCCTGGAAAAAAAAAAATCCCCAGTCTTTCAACATAAAGTTGCTAAAAAGTTCCCAAGTGTTGCCAATCGGGAAACAGATACAAAGTGCTGGCAAGATGAACAAAAATGGTCAGGTTTTGTTCAAAAAGAATGACCAGATCATCAAAAAATGTTGCTGAAAGTGACCCTGGTAATCAGTGGAAACAAAACACTGCTGGGAAAAAAAAAAAGTCTCTGGCACCCCCAGGACAGAGACAAACTCATCTCAGCCGCACACCCTCTGCTCCAGCAACATGGAGAAGGCTCTCCACCACCTCGGAGCTGGCATGGGCAAATGCTGCAGAGCAAAGCCAAGCGCCTTCCCTCAGCTCTGTGGATGCAGCCCCATAACCTGCCCCATTGCATAGCCCAGCCCCAGCCCACCCCAAGCTCCTGGCAGCCCCACGGCGAGACAGTCCCCGCACAACAACTCAGCAAGCACAACGTACTGCCAAAAAACTTAAACTGCATTTACCAGTGGATTAGTCTGCTCAGACATGGGGCGATTTGAGGAATCAAAGCTTCAGACGGGGACTTTTTGGCAGTTCCCAGGACATAGGACCCATATGGGGGGGGGGGGGCACACCTGCATCCCCAGCCACTCCTCCCCAGGAGAGGGGAACAAGTCCCACCTGGGCTGCAGCCACACAAGCAGCTGGTCCCTAAGAGAAAGCAAAGGAGAACCTGAGCCTGAAATACAACCAGGGTTTCCAACATGCTCCCTTGCACCGTCCTCCCAAAGCTCTTCCCTGTGCAAGGACTTAGCTCCTTCTTGTGTTTCATAGCAAGTGCAATGCTGCCAATTACCCCGCAAATTTATAGGGAGGTCTGGGGGTTTACATCCCTCTCATTTTGCCCATGCAGCCCCTTTCCCCCAGGGGCTCTGGGGATGGTTAACACTCCCTGTATACAAGAGGCACCTACACTCCCGAGGCTTGGCAAATTAAAGCAGAAAAGGGGCGTTTTTCCTGCCCCTTCTCATTATCCCCGTTATTCTGCCCACTGGAACTTTAACCTTAACACATCAAATGTGTTCCCTGGATGGCCACCCCATTCCTTCCACCCTGCTTACAGCAACAGCATGCTCAGGGCTGTCCCCAGACACTCCAAGCCATCCCTCGCCTGCTCAGACACCTCCAGCCTTTTCCTTCCCAAGCCTTTGGATTGGTAACACCATACCCCCTCCTCAGGAAGGTCCTATAGACCGTTGCTCAACCCAGCACCATCATGGCTGGGGACTTGCACTGGTCACAGGCAGAGAGCCTCAACCACCTTCAAGCCTCTGGGGAAGGATCCAGAGTTTTTCCAAGGAAGGTAAACCAGGCTCCTGTAGAGGGTCCCCAGCTCACACCTCCTGTGGGCACCCCAAACCCAGCTCATCATCCCAGCTTCCTACCATATGTGGGTCTTTTTAAAGCAGCACCAACACACGATGGACAAGTCACACCACTTCTGTTGACCAGCAGCTGGACTTTCTCAGAGGAGGCTTAGCTCAGCTATCTGTGCTCTGGTACTTGGAGCCTTTTGGGTTACCAACTCTAGTGCTTTCCTGAGTGATTTATGGTCTTTTCTCATTTCTCAACCTGATTTGACAAGGGATGGGGGCTTCCTTAGTCCCCCATGCTGCAGAATGGAACACCAGACAGAACGACCCTCACCCTATAGTATCAAGTGCCCCTTCCCAGGTCTCCTCAGACAACAAGCTGCTCTTCCTCCACAGGGACTTCAGAAGCATCACCTGCTGCATGGGAAGCCCCAAAGCTTCCCTGCATCAGTGGGAGAAGGTGGGAAGACTGACAGAGGCAGAACTGATGCTCACTTCAATGCTGGGTACTCATGCCCTCCCTCCCAGCAGTGATGTCTGTCAGACCAAGCTTACGTCATGCTCCCCCGCTGCCACCACCTCCTGCTCCCGTGGCTGATATATGAGAGTAGATATAGGAAAATCTACTCATAAAATTAATGGAGGCTGCATGAACTCACAGATCATAAACTCAGAGGGGTTTGCAGCTTGCCTTTCGGGGAGGGGGGGAGGGCTCAGAGGCAATTTAGCAGAGGGGACTAATTCACAGCAGCTGTCCCATCACATCCTGCACCCCCTCCCCACACTCAGGAGGATTTAGGGGAACACGACACTGAAGTCTCACAAACACAGTGCTGGAGCTGGCATCCGTCAGCTTGAGGTCAGACTCGGCATGGCTGAGACGCTTGGTCTACTCCCAGCCAAGGGATCATGGCCAAGCTGTGCTCTCAGTGACAGGCCTCCTGCCCAGAGCATAAATCACAGACACTGAAGGCCAAAGCATGAGCAGATCCATCCCATGCTCTGCAGATGACATGACATCTCTTGGGTGGGGTGTTGCAGGGCAGTAGGCAGAGAAGGTGTCCCCAGGGTGATGAAGAGGACTGTGCCATGGTCCAACAAGATGGATCCAAGTCCCCCAATACACCAAACAGTGGGTGCCACACTGGGGATGAAGCCAATTATGCTCCTCTCCAGTCTAGCTTGGGAACCTCCATCTGAAACCCTTTTGATATAATCAGGGATATTTGGAAACAACCCTCCACAAGGAGCTTTCCAATGCATCCTTAAAGCCCATTCAGGGCCATAAGCTCTACCAGGGCAAACACCAGTCCCAGGGGCTGGTTTCTACCTTCATCCTGTCCGCAACCCACTGTCAGCACCCAAGACTTTTGCCCACTGCTTGGTCCTGAACCACCTCCACACAGACCTTCATACCTCTCCACAGCATCAGCCCTGGCACCAGCAAGGCCAGTCCCTGCTTTCAGACACTGTTGCTCTCTGCTGGATTATTCAGTGCATATCATGTCTTGTGGAGTTACCTGGGCTACCCATGGCACAGCCTTTTGCTTGTGCAAAAATAACCACTCTCACAGCATTTTGCTTGTCAGAAAATAACCGCTATTGCTGGAAAACCTTCCCCCACATCCCATTTCTCTCCAAAACATTGGCTTACCCTGCCTGGGGGAGGGCCAGCCCCATGGATAGAGCAGGTCCCCATGCATCCGCCTGCCCAAGGCAGCAGGTCAACAGGAAGGAAGAGGAGGAGGAAGCCCTTTCCCACACCAACACAGCCCAGGACTGTCCAGGCACTGAGACCTCCCTCGGTCACCAGCCTTCAGGGACAAACACAACTGTCCCCTCCCACCCCCTAAGCAGCCTCTTGGCCTGGCCCTGCTCAGGTTTTCTTTCAGTGCCGAGTGCAGTTTTATGTCAAAAAGCATCTTGGCACCCAGCTGCTGCCCCAGTGGCTCCAGCAGCCATGACTCACAGGCTCTGCCCTAACCTCAAGGCTCCCACTTGCCTCCTCCACTGACTCAGAGGCAGAAACGACCAAGAGCCCCAACACCTTTCAAGTGGTTTGGAGATCCAGCTAAGGCACCAAAGCGAAGGGAGTCAGGCACCACACTCAAGCACCCAGCCAGCTCCCAGCCTCAGGCTCACCCTGGGGGGCTGACCAGGTTCAGCTCCAGGGCACCATCCGGTCACCAGGCTGTGCCCCCACTGCTGCCATGGGGGGCAACTACCAAGCAGTAATGGGGTCCAGGCACATCATCCCATATGCTTTCTGTCTCTAATGCAGCCAGCTGTGCCCTTCAGTGCACCCCCACTTCACATACCTGCATCCTCGAGGCACCATTGGACCACCCCTGCCATGGAGTGCCCCTTCTGCATCCTCCCTAGCTGGCAGAGGCGGCTTTTCCAGTGAGAGCATCCCTAAACACCACAGCCTCTTCCACAAGGACAAAGACACTGGAAATAACCCACACACTCCCTAAATGGGGTGTTCCCCCCCTCCCCGTGAAGGCTGGCTACAGCTCTCCTCGCCCCATCCTCCCCCAGTTCCCACCACTGCTGTACATAAGGGAGAGCAAGCCCTGCTCCCTCCCTTTTTATATCATCCCTCAGGTGGCTCCATCAGCCTCTCGCTGGTGCCTGGCCCAGGGACCATCCTGCTGCCAACCCCACCTGCTTTGCAGGGAGTTGATTTACTCCCCAGGTGGACTTGATTCTCTGGGGAAGCCCCTAGGGCAAGGGCCTGCTCTGCTGCCGATGGGCTGCAGTCCCCCAAAAAACCTAGATGAAAAGGAGGACAGCAGGGCTAGCTCTGAACCAGAGCTGGCGCTTGGACAGACAGACTTGCCCCTTCCTCAGGCAGGATCCATAAAGCTCTGAGACGCGTTCCCCAAACCCCCACCATTTCTGCTCGCAGGCGCCCATGGGAAGGGGAGCCGCTCTGCTTCCCGGCTCCGGACAGTGGTGAAGTCGGTGGAGAGACATCTGTTCCCCATCCAGCAAGCAGTGTCTTCCTGATCTGCCTCTTAAAAATTACAAGGCAATTTGGAGTTTCTATTTTGTACTTTTGATTTGCCCAAACACCTGAAACATGAGCTCTCAATCCAGGATCAAAGGCTCTCTCTGGAGCAACACAGACGGCTATATCCACCGCCGTATTTATGCATGATTAGGAACGCCTGCATTGGAGAGGGGATTTGGCACGGGTGCTTGTGCTGCAAAGCCTGGAACTCCATCTCCTCCAGAGAGGGAGAAGGGAGGGAGCCGGGGGCGATGTCCTGGCAGGTCAGGGTTAGCGCAAGCCCCTTTGAGACAGGGCAGAGATGGGGCGATGCCTTGCAGTGGTGGTGGCTTGCCTCTGCCACTTGTCCCCTGTCACTCCTGGCCAGGTTCTGCGCCTGCTTGTAGGACTGAGACCTCTCTGCCGGGTGGGATGTCCTGTCCTTGCTTTGCTCCATCTCCAGGGGTGGCTGGGTGGACACAAAGGATGCCGTCCTGGATGCAAAGGGACACTGCAACGTGGATGCAATCCTGGTGTTGTGGGTTGAAAGCCACTGGGGACGACGCTAGGCCAAGCAAAGGGTTAATAGTAATTAACAAAAGTCATTAATGAGCTGGAGGGGAGGGGTATTCCCAGGCTCTTTCAGTCCAACTTGTCTTCCTTTGAAAAATCCCAGACTCTAGAACCCCCGTGGGCTGTGACTTTGCATCATCTAAACTGGAAGAGGTTCAGGCTTGTGAATGGATGTGGCCAAACCCCCGCTCCTGCAATGAGCGTGGCTGCGTTGCTGTCGATAACCAATTTTGACAGCAGAGGATCTGCCCCCTTGCCCAATCCCACTGGGGTGAGGGCAGACCTGGTCCCTGGAGGGACCCTGGCTCCGGATCTGTGGCTCAGATGGGTTTCAGCTTCTCACCACTGTAAACTGCTTCAGAACAACAAGATGGGGTTCCCAGGGTAAGGGAATAGTAGGCAGGGCACGTTGTTTATGGGAAAGCCAGCAGTAAAATCAGGAGGATTTAAAGAAGCCTGCCCTTACACAGGTAGCGGGCCAGAAAACATCCACACGTGTCAGACAGAGGAGTGCCTTCCCTTTCTTTTCTTCTCCTTTCAAATCAATTCAAAACATAGGGAAATGCAATAAAATGCCAGATGCCTGTGCCTTATGGACATAATAATTTTTAGAGAACGTGTAATGAATCAGCTTAAGTCAAAGTTACCTTAGCCTAAAGCTAAGATACCCTTAACTCTTCCCTTTTAGGTGAAAGCCTCCCTCTGGGCTACTCACTGCTTGTAATGAGTGTACGGTCAACTTTTGTTGCAGAGGTGTAAATCAGTGCTAACGAAGGGTACATTAGGTGGGTAATGTGTGACAGGGCCATCTTAGAGCCGTGTCCCCAAAAATCAGCCACCCCACGGGGATTCTCTCCCTGATGCCATGGGAGGGAGCAGCAAGTCACCCCATCGTCCTTAAACGTGAACCCCAGGATGGGCAGGGGCAGCCGAGGCAGCAATGTCTCTGTGAAGTCTTTTAACTTTTAAGCAAGTCAAGCTGATGGAGATGCGTCGCACCTTCCCATTACACCACATCTTCATTTCCAATCAATAAACTTTCATTAAAACAGTCTGAAAGTACATGTGACGCAACCCCAGCGCCCCTTTATTGGGAAATTTGTTTTTGTTTTGGGGTTTTGGTTTTTTTTTTTTTTGCCACAGTTTCTTCACATGTTGAGGGACCTTCAGAGAAGTGCTGGGAAAAGGCACCCAAGTGCTCCACAAATCACGGCGTACTCATGCCCCGCCAGTTCACAGGCATTTTACACTGGGAACAAACTGGGAAGAAATTTTGCCACAAACATTTTCAGCAAATTATAAAGTCTTGGAAAAAGCAAATTTCGGTTCTACTGAGAAGTTGTTGTTTTTACAGATGTTTTAAATATTTTTTTAAGAATTTTATTTTTTTTTATTGAAACTGAAGGAGGTCCTGAAACCAAAGACTGGGCCAAGAAAAAAAACCTCAGGAACACTCTGCTTTGAAAACGTCTAAGCAAAACGTTTCCCTTTTCCCCCTCTTCCCTAATTCAACAATTTGAGGAATGGAGGTGAATTCACAGAATTTCACCTTCTCTGAATCCGTCCTTTTCACCTGGAAAATGTTTTGACCAAGAAATGCCTTTCATGCCCCATTGAGTCTAAGTCCTTTGAAGGCCCCAGAGCGAGTGGGTCTTCCACCTCCAGCATCCTGGGGTGGTTTCCACGTAAATCGTCTGAAACCAGAGATTTCCGGAAGGTCAGAAATTTTATAAAACCTGGGGGCTACCAGCTTCTCACATGCAGAGCAGCACTCAGGGTGATGGGTGCACCCATGCCCACCAACACCAGGGCAAGGTACCGATGGCACAATCCCCCCGCTGTGGCCCATCTCAGCCCCGCCTTGGGACCGGGCAGCTCACCGGCCGCATCCTTCACCCCCAGCTTGTCACCGCAGTTTCTCACGCACCAGTTTGGGGGTTCGGGGCCCAATAAAAATTCAGAGGTGTCAGGGCGAACCCACCAGCTCCAGAGCATCCCATGGTACTGTGGTACCTCCTGCGCTCGCCGCCTGCTCGGCAGCGCGGCACACGTGCTCACGAAAGGAAGCCTTTACAATCTGCCACTGGAAACTGCACGGTGTGATTCAGTGGGTAGCTGCTTTCCTTCAACGGGCCATAAAAATCCCATTTGGAAATGCAATTGCCTTGCTCCCCTCCTGCATCACACTGCTATTTAAAGTGGGCGCGTCCAACACATTAAAACACACGCACACACGCAAAAAGGACCAGGATCTACTGAACCTTAAAACAATTATTATTCTTTGCAACTCGTACGCCTTCCAACACTAACATTATTCTAAGATGCAGGTAACATGTGACACATTTTCTTTTTCTCTCCAAAGTACAACACCCTTCCCTTCTTCTATCCCTCCTTCCCAAATATCAATCATCAGCAAAGACAAGGCAAATGAACTTTTAATCAATAACAGCTACTGTTTCTTGTACCGGGACTGTTTATGATTTAAAATGGGAAAAAAAAATTAAATCAATCCTGATGTGAACATTTTCCCACTTGGAAAAACAGCCCAATCCTATATCAAAAGGTTTGGGTTTTTATATGTTTTTAAAAGGTTTAAAAGCTAAATTAATTTTAAATTGTTTTTACATATCTTGCCTATAGACAGAACCACATCATATGATGAGGAAGGGTGGTCCATGGTTTATTAATGTTCCCAGTAAGTACTTTAGCACCAGTCTGTCTGCTTTATACACATTTAATACCATTGCCATCTAAAAATCAAGACTACTCTAACCACAGTGTGTCTGTCCAGGCACTCTAGCTGGCAGTCTGTCCCCTTTCCGTCCAGACCAGGTACAACAGACCGCTTCTGGTATGTCTGCACTCAAACTCCACTGTCTTCATACCAGCAGGCAGCATCCAGGGAGTACCTGGGACTGAATGATGTTTTTGTCAAGAACGCACCAAGAAAGGTCCCAGTCCTTCTGGCTGGGTGTTTCCTGGTCGGGACAACGCTGAATAAACATCCTAAGCAAACAGAAAAAAGAGGAGGAGCTCGTTCCAGGATCAAGGGAGTCCATAAAGGCTCCTATAGGAGATGGACTTCCAACATACCTTTTGGAGCTGGACCTTGGTACCTAAAAAAAGGCAACACTGCAAGTAAGGCTCCTAACTTCTGGTTTTTTGTTTGTTTTTGTTTTTGTTTTTTTTTTCCAAAAGCTTGCTATTCCCAGGGCCTGAACAGCCAGGAGGCTGTTAGTTCATTTTCATCTTCATATGCCACAGCATTTGGAGTAGCTCAAATGGCAACATGCTGGCTCCAATCCAGATTTATCTGAATGCGAGACATGAACTCAAATGGTATATGAAATGGCATCTACTAAGATATGAACCCCAGCTGGGTTCATGCTGGCCCCTTACAGCAATAGATTGCCCTGCCGGCCAGTTCCTCTGACCTATTTGTGCACACATCAACAGAAGCCATGCCTTCTCTGTGGCCCCACCTTCCCTGATCCAAGCAGCTTTGGGGGTCCCGTTGCTTCTTGTCTTTAAGTGTTGAGATATCCTGTGGCCACGTACAGCTTGCTGTTTCTCACTAGTCTCTTCCTGTGAGTGACACATCACTGTGACTGAACTGCTCAGGCCCAAGTTTTGGACAGCGAGAGAAGTCTCATTTCAGCAGGGTGATGGAGCAACCTAGCCATGACTAGGTCCATGCAGGACAAGCGAGAAGCTGCAGACACAGCCATGGGGACAGCAAGCAGAGGGATGCCACGTGCGAACATGTCTGAAGCAGAGCTGCTGAGGTCCACTGATGGCGGAGGAAGGGGCAGGCTTCGGACTTGCAAGGATGACTCGCGGGGAGAGGATGCTCCCCAGATGGCCGAGGGGAAGCGTCTCAGACATGCATTCCTGAGGGCCTCTGAGTCACTGGCCGGGGATGTCCCAGATGGAGAAAGCAGGACGTGGCCAGGCTGGCCCGGGGCGTGCGGGTAGTCCTGCTGGTGCCAGCACTGCACGACTCACAGCCCTCCCCGCTCACCATGAGCACACGACAGAGATCCCAGCAGGGAAAGTGGTTCAGTCCCTCCATCTCCCTACAGATACAAAACACATTTCCCCCATTTTCACTAAGTACATCCCCTCTGACACCACCCTTGCACAGTATTTTGCCTCCACCCTCCCATCTTGACATGTCAGGGATGGGGTGTGTAGTTCACATGGGGACACAGAGGCATATGAGGTTATGGCTTGAAGCCCCCTCTTGCCCCATCTGCCCACTGGTCCTGCGAGCCAGCCTCAGGAAGGTAGGGAGGTTCTTTGCTTAGTTCACGACCGAAGGACAGTCGGGAATGCAGGCAGAAAGGTGAATTCTGACATTTCCCTTGGTACCATGGGATCAGTCACTGAACCAGAGCCAGGACTTTATGTTTCTTCATTTCCCATTTCTTCCATGAGGCCTCCGACCCCTGGCAAACATCTCACGCTCTTCGGTCCTCCAGGGCTCTTGTATCAGCATTCCCTTGATGAATGCAAACACCTTCCAGTTGCAAACCGAGGTGAGCACTCACAACGTATCTAATCTCTCCTTCCAGCAGAGAGGAGGCACCAGGCAGCTTTTTAGGATCAGAATAGAAAAGAAGAGAATAGAAGTTTCTCCACTTACAATTCTGCCAGACTTCAACCGGGGTCCAATTTTCCATGCTGGGTTTCTGCCTTGGGCTGTGTTTTGTTTTGTATTTTTCAAAAAATTCCATGACTCCATTTCCACCAGCCCTTTGAACAAGGTTTAGGGAGGTCTTTTCTTTTTTTATTTTTTCTTTTGCCCATGTTAAAACATTATTACAACCATTTTACTGAGAAGCAGCAGTGCCTCCAGGCTTGGCAAGACGTGTCCCTTGAGTGAGAAGACGGGCCTTTCTCCATCCCCGTGACAGCACCCGAAGTCGGTCAGATCACGAGTCTCTGAAATAGCAGAGGCTGGTTGGAGCTTGGCAGATGGATGAAGCACAAAGTCCATCTGCACTGAGCGCTCTCCATCTTCTAACGGGCCTCAATCAATGGTTTCACAACAACGCATTGGCCAACTGTGTAAACACAGGGTACAGCTTAAATATAGTCCTTGCCTTGACAAACAATCAGCGCTGAAAGAGAAGAGCATCTTATGCAAATAAACAAAGGTCCCGCAGAGCTCAAGTATGTGGACCAAGGTCAAAGGAGAGAATTTGTGATAGGGGGAGTTATTGAACCTAAAAGCACACACAAGTTTTCCGATACGGATTTTGTCTGCTGGGAAGTACTAATTCAAGTGGACTGGACCCCTCTGTGGCTTTGGGTTGAATCCAGCAGATCCTAAATCCAAACAGTCGCAATGGGAGAATGGAGGAGGAGATGGGGAAGTGAGGAAGGCCAAACCAAAACACTTTGTTTGGGGCAGATCGATTAACCTGAAACCCTTTTTTGTTTGCTTCACCGGGAAGATAGATGTGTTCTGCTGACTTGGCAGGACCTTTTCTTCTTCAGGGCTTTGGCTCTGCTGGTAAAACAAAAAAACTCTGCGGTTATTCCTGCGGCTGCAGCTGAAGTGTGATCCAGGTAGCCTCTGCGCCCACAGTAACTGTAGGGCCCCGCAGGACCATCAGCCAGATCTCACGCCCACAGGTCCGTAAGCATCATATGGACCACCAGCAAGACCCCCCTGGGACCGTGGGGGTCAGACTCCTTGAGGCAACTCCAAACAGATCAAGAGCCCAGTTTTGGCTGCAGGAACCAGAGTCCAAAATGAGAATTGCTTCATAATGTGAAACAGAGAGGGAGAAAAAGGCAAAAGCAGCAACAGCAGACAAACCAACCCCCAAACCCTCAGCCTGGGGCTCCAGGAAAATCAAATGGGAAGGCATGTGCCTGCTTTGAGGAAGGCTGAGCAAGGGTGGGAGTGAGGGCTTTAAATGAGCCCAGCTCAGCCAGACTTCTTCTGAAGGGCTTAGTGGTGAACACAGGGGCTTTGGCACATCTCCGCGATTGCCAGGCAGGAAAGCCTCAGCGCTGGAGAGGGGCTCCTGTTCAGCAGAGAGCAGCCAGGTCCCGAGAAGGGACAGCATCCTCTGGCAACAGCCCCCTCCTGGGGGCTCGGTTTTGGTATGGACAGTCACAGCTGAAGTCCACATTTGACAGTTGGTGCGCAGACAGGAATATTTCTCCGCTCCGCTGGAGAGGTGGAGAGGTGGCCAGAGAGTAGGAAAAGCCAATGGGTAAAACAGCTGCAGCCTTACAGCGCACAGGAACAGGGTCACATCTTGCCTTTAGAGCAGATTAAATTTAAGATCTGTCAACCTCAACAGCGTCTAGGTCAGTTTTCTTCCTCTGCCTTGACAGGGAACAAATTTGAAGCCCTGAGGTGTCATTTCTGCACGTCATGCTTTGAGTTGTTCCCTTCCTTTAGCATGATAGACCTGTTCCCTTCCTGAGGACGATCATTTTTCAGCTAAACGTGATCGTTTGCATTCCTGAGTTATGGAGCACACAGTTCACCAAGGGAAAGGGAATTTGGTTTTGTGTCCTGCTGACCCTACAAATGCAGCGTGGAGCTGGATGGTCGTGGCCACTGGCCCCCACAAACGACACTACTCTGGGCCAGGTTATTCCCCAGGGAAAGGTGGTCAACCCCACGGAGATGCTGTGCTGGGTCAGTTACCTTCTGCCTTGCTCCTCAGTGTGGGCAGATGTGCCCCAGCCATGCACCGAGTGGTGTTTCTACAACATCAAATCACTGAAAGCTCCCAGACTCAAAGGCACCATGTAAAACCTGAGCTGTTTCCTAGACTGACCTTCTCCACACCCTTCAGGGTTCAGCAAATCCCTTTTTTAAACCAGGGTTTATGGCCTGTGCCCCACGACCAAGTCAAGATACTGCAAGCTACTCCTACAATGAATGAGGAATGAAAGTTCATATGTGCTCAGCAATTCTACACAGATTAAAAATTTCTAAAGGATGTCTTTAATGCTTAAGAAAAAGATTTGGGACTCCAAAAAACATAGTAGGTTGAAAACAACATAGCTGGAATAATGGACTCTCAGCTTCCACGAGCGTCTGTCCCGGCAGTTCAGCATGTACTTCTGGGTGTAAGCATTTGATTGTAAATACCGCTGTTGTGGAAACTTGGCTGAAGGGAACAGACAGACTGTCACACGCCCTGAAACGGAGATGATCGTTATCACGATCTGAAAGAATAAAGGGGCATGACTGGGAACAGCTGGTTTTGAACCGATACGTGTGTGGGGCAGCTCTGGGAAAGATGCACAGCTCTTGCTATCACATGCACCTCTGCTCTGGCTGATATATTCCATTGCTCACGAGCCCGAGAGGGTTGCAGAGAGCTACATTGCTCTGAGGATCTGAACTGACTTGCCGTGCTGCCAGGTGGTCAAACCTTCAAGCTAGAGGAGACCCCGCATGCAGCCGGGTTAAGACACATACTGTTGAGGGGAGTCTTCCTGGACAAGGGACCCAAGCTGTGTCTAGATGAGGTTATCCCAGAACGCTTCCCAAATCTTAGATCTGGAGGCATGCTTTGGCTGCATCCCAACTCCTGATTGGGTATGTACCAGCAACCCCAGAGCCTCAGTTTGCAGACAGAGGAAGCCCAGATGGGAATGCTGGCGCATCGCAATAGCTCCCTACTCTGCAGCGGCTGGAGACCAAGACACAAGGCCTGGTTAGCACAGACAGAGCTCAAGTGATGTGTCTGGCCACGTAGAGCTTTACCCCTCTCCTGACTGTCTGCCTATTTCCCCAGCAATGATCGATCCCTCTTATTAATCAGACCCCTGCAAGGCCCCATAAGGAACACCACCACCAGGCAGCATCTCCAAATTTCCAACTGACTCAGTTATAGAGCTGTAAACCCAATCCTAACTGCATTGGTTTTTTACAGGGATGATTTTTTTTTTTTCTTATTTTATTGGGATGCCATGCAGACATAAGTCAAGTGCCACGCAAAAGGCTGAGCGGATGATGCCATCTTGTCAGTTAAGGTTGTTGTCCCATCACAAACAGTAAAAAGGCTCTATTTTCTCCAAACCGCAGCTGATTGACATTAATTACATGACATACTGTGAATCCGTATGGACTGTGTTCCATAAAGGTTTTTCTTATGATCACTCTTTCTGGATCTACATGCTGCCAAACACTGCTCGTTTTCACGGGCCATCTTATTTACTGCCTTATTAGTCTGGTGTTAGATTTTCCCCCCAGTCCTCTGGAACTTCCCCAGAGTACCCAGATTTGTTTAAAAATCGACACTAATGGTTCAGAGAGCTCTCAGGCCAATTTGTTTATCCTTTGATGCAAGTTATCTGATCCTGCAGAATGTCTAACTTTAATCACTGCTGTTTAACATTCGGCTTCATCACTGGTAGAATACAAAGTGTTTCATTATCTCCGTAAAGTATGAATGTGTCATCCTACTTCTTTCCAAAGAGAAAAATAAACGTTGAACAAATAACTTTGTCTCTTCTACACACAGGCTGAATATTTTCCCATTATTGTCTGGGATGTCATTATAGGATCTGGCTTTTCTTGATACATTTAAACAATTTCTTATTATCATTAACCCTAGTGGCCAGAGATTTTTCATTCCTTCTCTCCCCAGGTGTCTCCATGTTCACACCACTATCTGATTCCTCCTTTTTTATTTACCATTAACATCAACCATTAACATGCATGCACATTGGTGCTACATATTTATGCCCAAAATGCTATTTATCTAAGTATATATATATGCTAAACCTACAACACCACTGCTTCCCACCTTCTCTCTTAGTTGGGCTTGCTTATGCAAAACAGCATACATGCTTCCAGATTAGCAGTTTTCTTACAGCATCTCACAAAACAGCCTTGAACACTTCCCGATTATCATGCATTCAATTTTGTTTAAATAATTCCTTCCACTCCTTAATTTTACTCCTTTTCAGCACAGGCAAGTCGTTCTTTTTCCACAACCAGGGGCTAGAGCTGGGCACCTCTGTGCTTTTAAAAATCCGGTCCCTCATCACATATAAATAGCACTGGTCAGAGCTTTTCTGGGTTTGCATGTAGTGTCATGCTCGCTGGCAGGGAGACAGCCTGGGAATAGGTTATGGAGTCCCTGCCCGTCATGAGACTGGAGAGTTGCATACCTAAAAGGCAGAGGAAGCTGGTTTGGGTTTTTTTTTGGGGGGGGGAGGATGTATCCCTCCTCTGCTCCCAGGCTCAAGGAGAGGGGGAAAAGCCACTGGGGACCGAAGACAGCTTTCATCAATTGAGATGTTTTATTTTGTGTTGGCTTTTTTTCTTAAACATCCTTTGTTTTCTAACAATAAATCATATCCTGAGGCAAAAAGCCTTTAAAAGGACTGGGCATGGAGTCTGCTTCCCTTCCCTGGCTGGCGAGGCAGGCCACCAGCTGACAGCAGTCATCAATCTGCAACTCAGCGATCAATCCATCTTTATCTGTCAGCGCGGGGACCGGCTCAGGAGGACCCCGGCTGTGCCAGCCTGCCATCCCCCGCCAGCTCCGGCAGTGCCCAGGGGGTTCACCAGCACCGGACTCAATCTCCCTTGCCTCCAACTCTGCTGGAGCAGGCTCCCACTGTCTCGGGCACCGTCCCCTCCTGCTCCCCAGCATGTTTTGCAGTCGGCAAGCTGAGCGCAGAGCGGCTGAGCCAAGTCGCCCTCAGAGTCCCCTCCCGTGATCCGTCAGAGAGCAGGCACCTCCTGCCCTTCCAAAAAGCCAGCAACACTAAAGAAAGCAATAGCATCTTTTCCAAACAGAGGGTATGATCAACAGCCTACTCGTGGGTAAATCCTCCCATGAGGTTTCAGAAATCCCAAGCCATTCTTTTTTTTTTTTTTTCCATCGGTGGCTATTTCTACCTCCTGTTGTTTACTGCCCAGGCTTCTAGGCTTGCTTTTTAACATTTGTGCTGCCAGGAGTCAGCAGTTTATGGTGGCGCCTACGTCTTCTGTTTACCCTCTTAATATTGCTCCCCAAAGATGTTCCATTAAAGCCCTCTTAAGTGCTCTACCTCATTTGTTATCCAGAATATTGGTCGCTCTCCCAGGGAGATGGAGGTGGTCCAGCTCATATGCTCCCTCAGAAAGCGGACCCAATGCTCCATGAACTAAAATACCTCCGTTTTACCTCCCCTTTACACCTTCTGCCCCTTGGTGGTCTCCCTTCCCTGTCTGCTTTTGCTTCCAAGATGTGAGGACGGATCTTTGTGCTGATCGTCTGAACTTTCCTCTCCTTCAATTCCCTCCTGAGATCCCTCAAGTTCTTGCTGATCTGAGAAGTATTTTATGAGGCAATTTTGTTCATGCCAAATGTGTCATAACCAATGGATCCCTGCCTACAGTCATCGGAGCCCCGTTCAGCCTCTCGGTGATGTGTGTTGTGCTGGAGCCAAGGAGACCGCACACAGGCCCATCGTCTTTCTGTCCCCTCTTCTGCATCTGGCTGGGCAGAAGATTTGTGTCTGCCTGCATACGTTTGCTCCATCAGCCATCATTCACACTCATACTCGCCTTGACTCTGCAGGGATCATGCTCAAAACGGGCCATTGGAGACTGTTTGTGTCTTTCTGATGCTGGTTTAGGGTCAAGAGCTGCTGGTCAAGAGCCACACTTCAGTACCTCATGTCTCCACTACCAGCACAGGCAGCACCTTGCCCTCTGCCTGCCAGCTTCCATGCAGCAAGGAGAACGCGGTGCTTTTTCCCTGGATGGGGGTCCCTGCTTGGCCCCCATTCTGGGGAAATGGCCACAAAGCCTTCGGGCGTGTTCCCCTGCGCCCTTGCACCGCTGGCTGACAACATCTACACAGCCACAGCGGCCAGACCCATCACTTGAGATGGGTTGTCCCCCATCTTGTTGCAGTGAGACTTCAAACATGGTGTTTGCGTCTTGAGGCAATGTGGGAATAGGCTGGAGAAACTTCCTGGCCCAACGGAGTTGGCCAATCTGGCCATCCCTATTTCGTGGCACGTTGTCTGCACTTCTGCTTCATTGGCCATGAGAAGGCACAGCCCATGGGTGGCGTTGGTTGTTTTGGGAACCAAACACTGTAGCTGCTGCCCTTTCCCTGGGCTTTGTGAATCTGCAGGTTCCTCACACAACCAGAAGGCTGCTGTCCTCCATCACAAGATGGGGTCACGTCTCATGGGATGGGTACAGACCTTCGTTCTTATGGCCAGAGGCCACCTGCCTGCCCCGCCACAGAGCACGGACCAGGCAGGCATCACCCAACAAGCAGGTACGACATGAAACCCCACCATGAGCATCCCCAACCAAGTCCTGGCATGTCATGGGTAACCAAGGGCTGACGCTGTCCCCAGGCAGGTTTACAGCACAGGGCCCCCCGTGACTCCCTGATGCTACTGGTGGCCAAGATCTGCCCTTGTGGTCCTCAAGGCTTTTCCTCCTCATTGGCGCAGGACCATGTCCCAGGAGAGGTCTGTCCTGTTAAGAGCAGACAGGGCAAAGAGGTCTGCCCCATCTCACAGCCCCAGGAGAGGGACTGGACCACAACAAGGTTTCCTCTGGTGCTTGCTCTGCGCTGGGGTTGGAGAGGATTTCAGTGTTATGAAAGCACCTGGTCAGGGCAGACATTTCAGGGCTGGGGATGGTGGAGCAGAAGCAGCGTGGGGATGGGAGGAGGTAGGGGTTCCTCGAGGAAAGAGAGAAACCTCAAGCCTGTAAACCCTTTTGTTCATCCTGGCGCAGTTCAGGGCAGGCGGTGGGGCAGGGGGGAAGGCACGGTGGGGTCTTGACATGGAGCTGCCTGGAGCTGATGTCCCGGCCTCTCTTAAAATGTCCTCGAGCGCTTGGATTTGCCTCAGATTAAGTCCAGTTGCCCAGGCTGGCGCGTACCCGTACACAGGCTAAATGAGAACCACCCGTCACACCTCCCGTCCTCCCCGTCCTCCCTCCTCCTCTCCCGCGCAGGTTCATTAAGGCCTTCCCCAGCGAAAACAGGCTGCGTTTCGGGGGGAACGCCGAAGCGTTTGATATTTTCCACTCTGCGTGTCAAGGGCATTTACAGTCGGCGTCAGGCTGTTCCGTCAGTCTGAGGGAAGCACTTTGAAGTGTTTGTGGTAGAGGCCACATGTGCAGTCAAGATGTGCCGCAGCCGCTGGGCTCCCCAGCCTCTCAGCTCCCTTTGCATTCCCAGCACCATGTGACAATCAACAACACGGCTTAACCCTTTCGTGCCATGAGCTTGTCCTGCTTGGATATAGGGGACGGGGTCCCCATCCCCTGGCGCATCTCGCTGGCTGTGCGAAGGAAGCCTGTGGCCACCCTCCTTCGTTTCAGAGAAGCGGTGGCACAGCTTGGGCAAACACACCCAGTGAAGGTGAAGGGATGGAGCTGAGAGACCTCAAACCTTCTGGTCCAAGGGAAAGATCTGACGCTAATCCCCACACATGCTGCCAGAGGTCCCTCTTTGATGATGAAAGTAGCATCGCTTGCCATGAGCAGCTGTGGAGCCAGCTCCCACCCTCGCCCATCCTGCAGCGGGACCCAAGAAGCTGCGTGGAAAGAGTTCCAGTGGCTGTGACACACCAGGGATGTCCACAATGACATTACTGCCTGTCCCTCCGGTGTGATGGATGGCACACGACGAAATGGGCAGCAGTTGGGCTGCGCGGCCACTGCCTAGGGACCTCCGGGCACAGGGTGAACAATTGCAGCCACTTTGCCTTGGAGGCACTGGTGCAAGCCCAGCAATGTTTCGAGAAGGTCTCTGCAGGGGCAGCGGTCAGGAATGAATCTAATTTCTTTGCACAGTAGTCATGGAGTGCTTTGCCACAGCTACAGGCTTTAGGTTATTTTCATGTGAAAGGAGCTTGCTTAAAAAGAAACATGGGGATCAGCAAGCACAGCTGGTCTTTGAGAGAAGGAGAGTAGCAGCCTCCCAGACCATACGCCTCTCCTCAGTTCCCTAAAAAGAGTGCCAGGACAGAGCGGAGAAATTCAAGACGTGGTGTCACCAAGTAACGCTTCCCTGGTGCCCCAAAAGCACCTTCTCCCCTGGCTCTCAGCAGCCCCCCCCAGGCAGGAGGAGAGCGGGCTTTGATCCACTTGGGTGGATTTCCATCTTCTGTCGGGAGCCCCTGGCTGGTTATTGGGAGCTGGGGTTGGCACACACCTTTGGAAGTCCCGCAAGATAGAAACTCAAACTTCACCGCCCCACAAGCCTGTCTCTGCCGGGGGCTGAGCTGCAACCTCCATGGGGTGGTTTTAATTCTGAGCAGATTCCCAGTCTGATCCACAAAGCCTGGACCCACTGCAGTGATAAAAAGGACATGGAAGGCAACAGGGGAGGAAAAAGCGCAGTGGAAAAGGCAGAGGCCTTTCTGTGCAAGCTCAGAGCTCAACAGCTATGAGCTAAGGGGACAGGGATGTGAGCTGCACGGAGGCAGCTCCCACCCTTTGCTGCTGCCTCCAGCACAGCAGTGGTTTTCGGGTGCCAGCAGGGCGCTGCCCCATTCACTCGACCCTGCATCCCCAGAGCCGGGAGCAGAGTTGAGGCTGCAGGCACGTTCCTCCACGGCACTGCCGGTCTGCCATGGCAGTGAGGATCGAGCACGGGAACACCGCTCCAGCAGCTGCAGCGTTAATGCATGGCACAGAAAAAAAAATATCTTCCTTTTCAATTATTGCATTACAGAGGGTGGAGGCCCGGGGGAAGGGTGTCATTGTACTGGCTCTTGGTTGGCAGGGAAAAGAAGTCTTCTGGGCTGCAGCTTCCTAGAAAAGTTGAAGCCAAGGTATTATCCAGCATAACTGACCTCTCCTCCTTCCATGAAAGCCCCCTCCCTGCAATTAATTCGAGTCCTGGAAACCCTTGCCTTCCACCCTGATTTCCCAGCCCCCGGCAAACCGTCTGACTCAACCCACATCCCTCTTGCCATGGCTCTTCTTTACGGAAATGATTGACTCCATCACCCAGGAAGGACTGCACTTTCCTGTTATCAGAAGGATCGATCAGACAGCTCTGTGCGTGTGTGTGTGTGCGCGCGCGCGCGCGTGTGTGTTTTCATGTGCTTTTGTGCTCAGCTGGCACGAGGAGGAGAGGTGGCCTGAAGTTACAGTTTGCTCTGATTCATCAGACCATTTCTAAATCCAAAATCCTCAAAATCTGAAAGGTCAGAATTAAACAAGTGATTCCTGGTGCTGCCTTTGGCACACCACCTGTACAACCTGATAAAAGTAGGACCTGTCCATAAAACTTCAGCCATCCAAACATCACCTGCTTAGCCCGAGTTTATCCACGGCACAGTGGTGACAAGGGGATGCAGGATGGCTACATCAGGTGGGAACGGCTGCCCAAAACAGCCTTCCAAATGCTAGACAGCTGGAGCAAACACTGGGCTGGCTGGAGCTAGCAGCCCTGTGCTGGGCTGCTTTGCAGCTTGCAATGGCTGTACATGGTAAAGCCAATCTCTGCCACTCCTGGGAGCTGCTGCTCACCAAGGAGCTTCGATGCTGAGCCAAAAAAAAAAGCCAAAATGGGGCAGGTGCAAGGGGGCTGGATGGGTTTTCAGGCCGGTTTCCTAAGGAAACACCACTGATGGAGTCCCCAACATAAGAAGGACATGGACCTGTTGGAGCGTGTCCAGAGGAGAGCCACGAGGATGATCCGAGGGCTGGAGCACCTCTGCTATGAGGAGAGGCTGAAAGAGTTGGGGCTGTTCAGCCTGGAGAAGAGAAGGCTCTGGGGAGACCTTGTTGCGGCCTTCCAGTACCTAAAGGGGGCCTACAGGAGAGCTGGGGAAGGACTTTTTACAAGGGCATGGAGTGATAGGACGAGGGGGAATGGCTTTAAGCTGTAAGAGGGCAGGTTTAGATTAAACATTAGGAAGTTTTTCACTTTGAGGTTGGTAAGGCACGGGAACAGGTTGCCCAGAGAGGTTGTTGAAGCCCCGTCCCTGGAGGTGTTCAAGGCCAGGCTGGACGTGGCCTTGGGCAACCTGGTCTGGTGGGAGGTGTCCCTGCCCATGGCAGGGGGGTTGGAACTCGATGATCTTCAAGATGCTTTCCAACCTAAACCATTCTATGATTCTATGTGCTAACCCTCTACCTGCGTTTCCTTATCAGTTTTGAACTGGTTGGCAAGTTTTGAAACCCATTTTGTCAAAGGGTCAGACATCTCAGAAGCAGTAAATTAATGACAATAAAATACCGTTATGGGGGAGAGAGATCCAAACTGGGTGTGAAGATGAAGAGAAGATGAATAACCTCATTTTTATTAGGCGCCAGGAGGTAGACGTAGGAAAGCTGGCTTCATCAATTTCACAGACCCGCTGGCTTTCATAGCTCTGCTTCAGTGTGAAGGGGAAGCTGAGTTTCAAAACTTAACCAAATTAGTAGGCACAGATTAGGCCTGTTGTTTCATTCTTATTCCGATCCTGAACTCATCAAGGCAGGAGTCAGAGCTTCCTATTAGTCTGCCAAGAGTTACCTGAGTCACACAGACACGGGGATGGATTCCCTTCTGGGCTGCGGCTGCCTTCCTGACGGCAACCCTAGAGCAGTCCAGGACCAGATGCACAAGCCCAAGGAGCAACTCCCTCCCCAGGGCAGCTCTTGGAGCCGGGAGCCAGCAGTCCCCTGACCTTACTCCTGCCCAGAGGTCTACACTGCTTTCCAAGTCAATGTTGTTGACTCAGTGCAAGCCTGATGAACTAAACCCAATAAAAGGCAGAGAAACCATGTAAGCAGCCTGCAGCACACTAGCTTTTTCGGTTTGAGGGATCTTTCTGATAGGCTTGTTTTCCGTTTCTGCTGGAATTGATACCTGGGGTAGAAATCAGTTTCTTTAGAGTTCTTTTTCCTCTCCCATTTCCCTCCCAGCTCTGCTGTCAAACTCACAGCACCAAGGGTGGGTGGATTTCCTTCCACCTTGCAAACCCCAGTGAGACCTAAGACCTTAATGTGCCACAGGCCCCAGCTGTCCATCACCCACCGTGAGATTCATCCCTGTCGGCACGCCAGGCCAAGCTTCGATGCCAAGGATACGTGAGATAATTCTGGTTCGGGTCATGGTCGGGGAATGAAGACAGCTTCCCCTTTCTGTGCTCATGACACATTGTACCCACTCACAGCCCAGAAGGTTCATACAGCTGCAGTCTGACCTTCTGGTTGCCAGCACAAGGTGTATTAAGGGCAACATTTCACCCTTGTATAAACCCTTTACTCAGAGGATCACAAAGCGCTTTGCAAATGCTCGCTTATTAATCCTCACCATGGTCCTAGGAAGAAATACGAGACACAGGGGAATCACCTCATTTGCTAAGGAGAGGGGGCACTTTCTGGGGTGAAATAGAGGCATTTAACAGATGAGAACAGTGCTGGTCAACATAACACACCAGCCAAAAAAGAAATGAAAGGAATTAAAATCGTGGTGAATGAGGGGAAGCTTAGGCAGGAATCATGTCATTAATCACACTGAAACTTGGCTAAGACAACAGCGAAAGGCGCCATGTGATTTTTATCAGGCTCTGTTAGTGTTCCGTTCGTATCCCAGTGTGACAGGTAATGCAGCATCCCATGGGAACGGGCTGGGGCGGCAGGATCAGTACTCAGCTTGGGAGGGAAAGGGCTGGGCAAAACTTCCACAAGCAACAGTGTGATCGGGGTTGTTGGACATGACCCACTGCTGCCCATCAGGCCTCGGGCAGATGCCCAAGGCAGCACCTCTACTGATTCACTGGCTGTGAATTTCTCGCTCCTTGTGACTGCAGGGACATGGGGCTCTCCGCCCATAACCCATGACACCGTTGTCACCTGCTGTTTGTGTCACATGCACCCCTACCCCTTGCACTGAGGTGCTTTTTGCCACTCCCACTGCTGAATTTGTGTTGTTTCAAGGAGACAAGAGAAAGGCATGCCTGGTCTTTACCTGCAGTTTTATTTTCTCATATAACCTCTGCACCTTGGACTGCCTACCTCTCTTCAAACCTACCAAAAGGTCCTCAGCCCAGCCATACCCTCCAGTAAGCTGCACTTGCAGATCACTTGCACAAAATCAGAGGCACGCACAGCAACATGATCCTCACTACTGATGAATCTCGAGGTGGTTTACAAATAACCCAGGAGCTATACTCTTCAAAGTGGGATTCTGTGAAAAGCCAACTCTACACAGTCGCAAGATGTACACTGCCTGGTCCCCAAAACAGAAACATCCCAGATGACAATACTGGCAAGGAAGAAAAGGTCAGTTAGAGCTAGTTTTCTCTCCAAGATTTCACGAGACACGAATTTGCCAATCCTTCGATTCTAACAACTCATTTCAGAGTAGATTGTACAAGACTGAAGGATACTACCAGGGACTGGGCACACTGTGTAAATGCGTATCATTTTGCAAATGCTACCAAATCAGCTCTAGATGATGGCAGGAGGGGCAGGATGAGACTGTAGAACCTGAATAAAGCAAGAGCTCACAGTCTTCTTTTCTGGGCACTACTAGCTTTAGTAATTGCCAGTGCCAGCTCTGCCAGCCCTGTGCCTCTGTCCAGGCCACATACCACTCTGAGGTGGCTTTTGTATCCTCATTGCAATGAAGTATTTTACCCTGCTAGGGTTTATTATTCTTTTATAGACTGAAGGGCTTCAGCCTAATCTTTCAACAAACAAAAAGAATCTTTCAACATTTCAATGCTGTTGTAATTGGCTCCAAAAATAGCACCCTCAAAGCCACATTTCTTAAACTTCTCAAGTCCAAGGATTAACCTTTTTTCAGAAAAAAATAATAATCCAAAGACCAACTTGTATATTTTTCATATATCAAATCAAATAAACAAAAGACTAAAATTTGAAAGTTAATCTATAGTAGCTTTTATTTTCTCCCATTTTCTTTGTGTGCTTGCTTCTGTGGCTGTTGGAGGGGAGGAGAGAGGGTTTACTATTGTTTCATGAGCCACCACTGGATGTTTTATAGACCACCAAAGGCCCATGGATCACAGTCTGAGAAACACTGCTTTAGAGATAAATAGGGTTGTTACAGGAGGCCCTTCCTCTCTGTTCTGCTTTATGGCTCATGCTGCAGCAGGCAGCTTTGTCTTTAAATCCTTGCCCACTGAAGGGCACTGGTTGTCTCCCCTGGGGACGAGGTGCTCTGTACTGCTCAGTCCATTCCGTCCTGTCCTTGCAATTCCTGTGCATTCAGTTTATACCCCTGGATCCAGGCCATGCTCCATGTACTCCACCCAGGTCAGCTCCATGGCAAAGTACCCTTGCCGAAGGGATGCAGAATAATGCCAGCTTCTTCTGTATCTTAAAAAAGAGAGTATGTGTCCTCTTGGAAAGGATGAGTTGTCTCCACTGCTCCTCTGCTATCGTAAGTGGCTTTTCCTGCCAGGAAAAGTGGCCTCGGTGCAGCCCTCTCTACGACACCCACAGCTCTCTCCAAATTTTGCGAGCAGACACCTTGGCACCCCCAGTTGCCTTCGGACTCTGTTAGTGTTGGCTGGCTGGGACTGATAGCTTCCCTCTTCTTTCTCCTTGTTTCATTAACTGTCACGTTGGGGGGTTTGATCTTCCCTGGAACCAAGCCCTGCCAAAAGATTTACTCTACTGCAGTGCTCCGTTTCACATAATTGCCAGAGAAAGCTGTGCAGTTGGTAACGACCAAGGTAAGGAAACACACTAGATGGACTCGGGATATAGCGTTCACATATTGTACTTTCATAAAGGTATAGCAATGGAAACATTCCCTATTTTGATTGTCCCAAAGCCACAGGAAAAAGGGAATTAAGGGAATTGATATGTCTGGGATAGATGCCAGCTCTGATTTACTCACATTTTTACCCTGATCTGAAATACCTTGGTCAGAGATGGAAAATTTTTACAGAAGACATGAACCAAATCAGGCCCTGCAAGTGCTGGTATCCAGCAAAGAGCTATCTCAGCTGGCACAGTCCGAGAAACATAAAAGCAGAGGAACTGGGAATCCAATGGCCAACAGCAGCTCTGTAAGAATTTCTTTTCTTCCTGCAGAGGGTTTGGACGTTCCAGCATCATCACGGCTAATACCCGCATTTGCAGTCTGCCTTCTGACCACAAAGTGCCTAAGGTACCAGAACACCAGTGAGTTAGGATGTAGGGGTTGGCTTGGCTCCTGGAAAGAGGATGTGCTTTATCATCAAATCCCAGCATGATTTGGTACGGAGAGGCATAGAGCGGTCAAGCCAGAGTGGTAAGCCCAAAACAGGGTTGCCTTTGGAAGCAGTATAAAAAGAAAATATCCTTGCTAATATAACCTCGCCTTCTAGTTTAACCTCCATGTTCCCTCAGAGAGTGCAAACATGCCTGCACATATTTTAGGCACAGCAACTCACTTAGGAAGACTCAGATGTAGCGTAAGTCCAATTAAAGCAAAATGGAATGAAAGTCCCAAATTATTTCAATGTGTCAGAGTGAGGAGTTTGCAAATCCACTGGTTATTGCAAAGTTGTTCTGGGAAAAATAACTTCTGTATAGATTCCATCTCACTTTGCTGAACTCCATGGGAGTTTTGCCATCAACTTCAATGGGAGAAGGACCAACACATATAAGCAAGCTTTAGCCATGCATTAATTAATTGTGCTTCAGGCCAAATGCATTTGCTTTTATGCCCCAATCCTGCAATGACTTTTCTATAGAAAGATCTCTGTCCCTGCAGTGGTGTCCACTGAACTTGCACCAGCAAGGTCCAATTCAAGATCCCATCTGACTGTCCAGAAACCTATAAGAACATATACCTGCATTAATCTTGCTGAGATTAATACAAGTTCAATCAAGAGCAGAGTTTGATGAAAAGATCTCATTACATATCAAGCCAGAGAATAGATCAAAGCTTTTTTTTTGAGCTCACTAATAAAGCAAAACAGAAATAGCACTGCAGAGAAGTAGCTTGCTTGTTTGTGATGGCTCCATTCTTTGGGAAGGTGAGTATACAAACCACAAAATTATTACTGCTGAAATAACCAAAACAAAACACAAAATTAGTCAAATCCTTAATGCAGGATATCATCCATAATTCCTTCTCTCATTAAAATTCCCAAACATCAGAAGTGTGGATGAAGTGTTCTGCCTGCATGACTCACCTCTAACTTCTGTTGAGAATAAGGGAAAAGAATTAAGGTCCTTTCTTGACTTATGAAGCAAGGTGGGTTTTTTTGAATGTATTTGAATATTAACAGGACCCCAAATTCTCAGTGTGCCACCCCAAAGATGTGTCCATGGTTCCTCTAAGGTTGTGCTCTGCAGTTTAGCTCTCTGCTCTCTAAGGCTTTCTTACACAGCGTTACCAAAGGGCAGATACTGGCATGTTTTTCTAAACTTGCGAGAAAGCCATTTGCTCCCTTAAATGTGATTTATGTCATTCAGCTAGAAAGTTTGTTTTCAGTACAAAATACTTTTTAATCACCTCTGTTAAGTCTTTCTACTTCATCTCATCTGGTTCCTATGGAAATCGTAAGTCTTCCAGAACTGCAAATTCTGTTTCCCAGCCAATGTTAGGAAAACTGATTTTTTCCACTACCTTCTGAGATAGTATTTGCATATAAATACTGTTCAGATCTCAGAAAATATATTTGAAATGATTCTTATTAGTCATTATACTGGAGACCTTCCATGTTTCCACAAGCAGCCGTTTTATTTTTTCTCCCTTTCCACATAAGCAAAAAAAGACCTCCCGTTTGCTTCTTCATTAATCCTCAACTCCTTTTTACATGCAGTTCTTCTTCACCAGAATTCTTGTTATATTTAAAAAATCAAAGAGGAAATGATAAGAATTGGCATCTTTTTGGCCAAAACAGAACTTCCCACCCTTGATCCATGGATGGCTGGCGAGGTCATAAAAGTTTGTAGTTGGTCTGGAGAACCAACTATTCTTGAAGACTCTCTATTCAAAGTTTAACAATAAAAGTGTGCAAGTGCTCCAAAAGACATAAAGAAGGTTGACAGGGATCTTTGCCATAGTTTGGGAACCTCTGTGCTAAGAAAGAGAGAAAGAGCATGGACTTGTATGTCTTTTCCATGTATGACAAGCTACAGTGAGCTGAACAAAAAGATTTCCTTGCCAGGGTGAACATCTCACATGTTACTGACAGGTAAAAAAGACCTACTGTTTGAGTCAGCCAGAACCTATAAGGCTGCTCTCTGCTACATATTACACATTTCACAATCACACACATTATGCATTCACTGAACTTCCTGGGCTTGTGGCTGGTGCTTTTTTCCACCTCTCCTTTCTCTCTGCTGTCCATCTCCCCTGTTTCAGGGTTCCACCTCACTGCTGTGTACACACTTAGGATAGCACTTTCGAGTGTAAAACGAGGCTGAAACACAGGAAGGGACAACACTATCCATTAGACAGTACAACAGCAGGGCATGACTACAGATGGATAACAGAATTGTCAATGCAAGCGATGCGCAAGTCTCTGCTTCCAAGTCTCGTGAGGAAGCTTCCTTCACCTGCACTTGGGAGGAGGACTCAGAAGGGGAGGTGCAGTTGGAGCAATCTGTTTAGCCTGGGCAAGGGGAAAAACGGAAATATTCTTGCTCTCCCCTGTATGGATCACTTTTGAAAATCCCACTTGTTCTAAACACTGTCCCAGGCAAGGAGCAGGCAGAACACAGCACCATATGAGAGCCACATGCTGAGATCAAGTGGTGAAAATATTTTCTGTGTCTCTGCATCTCTCCTGCAGGGCACCTGAATACCAGAGATTCATGAGCATTTGCAAAGGATTTACTTTCTCAGCCTGGTCATTCTTGAGATTAGCATAGAAACTTAACATTTACATAAAGTTCATCTGTTCCCTTGTTACCTCCTCATGCACCTCGGCATTCTTCAGGATCTTCTCAGCTGTTGACAAAGAAGTTCTTCTCCTTTAAAAGAGCAGAAAAATATGGTTTGTCACTGTCTTCACCAGGTTGTGAGATATAAAGTATTCTTGAGAAGGTCATCCTCTCTATCCCTATAAACAAGCTATAGCACTAGCCGAGAGCCTGTGTCTTTTCATCTGCTTCATTAGCTACAGAATGGAAATTTTCAGGGCTTGTGCAGCTGGGAGATGGCTAAAACAGTGCTAAGAAGGGCCATGGGTCTCTGGGTTTTGCAGTCGCAGCACCCATGGAAAGAAGACCTGACATAGATGCTGGCAGTCATGGGTGAACCTTCTTTCAGAGGAAATGGAGACGCGCTGGGAACCTCCCAAGAGAGCAAAAGAATGCTTCCAGACAGTCAGGTGGAGCAGCCTGCTGGCTCCATCAACCTGACGGACTTGGCAGCCTCTCCTGCTCCAGCTGGCCAGGATCCTGGAGTCTGCAAAGCCGAAGGCAGAATTTCTGAATTATTGGGAGAAAACAGCTTATACATAAGCTTATACACAGTGATACACACATACATATATATATATACAAACCCATGCACATAGATTTATACACATCATGGAGTAAGCAGCACCTCCGTTAGTAAGCTTGCAGGATATACGAACTCCTAGTAGGACTTAAACCCCTATGCTTTATCCTATAATGACTAAGCTGGTCTCTGTGTTGGGCATGTTAAGTCTGCAGGAGAGCTCTGACATCTTCCTGGAGGAGATTTAAAGATGTATTTTTATTAGCTTTTGTAGAAGAATCACTGACTAAAAGCTCCTATCTGAAGCTTGCCCAACAGCCTCACATTCCCTGGGTTCCTCTAAGTCTGAGTCCTCAAAGTCTTTCTGTAGCAGAGGCCAAATCCCACTTCCAGCTCCAGTCTGGGCGCCAGGCTTCCTTGCTAGGCTCTCGACTTCTTCAGCCCAGAGCAGAGTTCCTGCTTACGTCAGCAGTAGTTGGCCAAGAGAAAAAGAGAACAATACAGCCTTTATAGATTGACAAATTTCAATTTACTATAAATTATGCAGTATATAACATGGCTCAGAGGAGTAATTTGTCATTCTTTGGGATTCTTGCATTTTCCATCCTTTCTTTCTCTTCCTTCTCCACCTTTCCATTTTCACTTCTCCTCCCTTCCACTTCTTTTTTACCTCCTTTTCTCTCTTCTTTCTGCCTTTCCTCCCTTCCAACAGATCCCACTATTACTCCGATGGCTCCATTCCAATCCCTACCTCTATGTTATCTGCTAAAATCACTGACATCAGAACGTCTAAGTGGAGATGTATTCCAGTGTCCTGGAAAGGGATGCATACAGTAAAGAGAGCAGGACTTGAGGGGCAGGAGTACTGGGATATGCAAGAAGAGGCAAGGAAAAGCCTGGGGTACATTGGTACAGGCAAAGGAGAGGGCTCACCCCCAGCAGTGGCTGAAAGAATTCTCTACAGCATTTCTGCCTGGAACTGTCAGTCCAAGAATAATTGTATTTCATAGTCAGAAGGAGAAAAATAAATAGAAAAGTGTTTCATCTTTGGAGTGTTGGATATTTGATCTTATCTGGAGTGAGTGTGTGTGTACATGTGTGTATACGTCACTGTTGTTATTTTATTACAGAGTGCTGCATAAATCTTCCTTTTTAGACATGTGGTCACCGGTTTAGGGAATATTTACTCTTAAATGCCTCAGTTTTTGCAGACCCAACTTTTTTTGGTTTCATTCTCAGGACTACTTGGCATAACCAGAGCCTTTGCCACAGATGTCCCAGACACTGCTCTTAAAAAAATTATCCTGACCAAAATTGGTGCTTTGGCCTGTGTAAACTGCTAAACATCATCACAAAGCAGCAATTAGGCTGTAAGTTACTTGCAATCTTTGCCTCTTCAAACCTTAATATTTAGGTCACGTGGAAGAGTGTAGTTATGGACACAAAAACAGCATTCACAGGTTACGCTGTATTTGTTCAAAATCATCTTTGGGTCTCTTCCAAAAGCCAAACTCCCAGCTGATGTCTGATATGCTGCTTGCCTTACCTGGATGCCTGCTCAAGGAAGGAGAAATCCCTTCTCCACAGCAAGTACAGACCTTGCTCAGTTCACTCCAGAACTTGAACCTCCACAACCACCTCAAACGACTCCAGTGATGAAAAGGCCCAAGTTACCCATGGACTGGCCATCTGTGACACCAAGGAGCTGCCTATCCCAAGCCAGGACCCAGAGGATGCCATGCAACCTAACCATACTTGACCGACCCAGCTACACACCTGTCTAGTTACCACAAGGTAGCGCTTGTCTTGTTAAGTTCTTGTCCTGTCAAGGTCACCCGACAAATAAAAATACTTTCAGAAAAGAAAACTCCCTTGAGCTCATCCCTTCTGTTCTTGTGGTCAATGCCAGCCTATGTTCCCCTTGGCTCTCTCCCAGTCACCCAGGACAATAGTTCTACGCCCCTCATTATGCATAAGGACATGCTTCCTTATGGATGCACAACACACACGGACTTCCTAGTATTAAAGGTATTCTGCAAAGCATGGAAAACCTTCAAGACAGTCAGAAGAGATAAGAACAGCCAGGATTAAACACGCAGTCTGCATTCCCATGGCCCTGAGTGCACCAAAAAGCTCTGGAGTCTCTCCCCTTTCCTTGGGGTCTGGCTGCCTGCGCCACAGGCCAGCTCTGATACAGTGCAACTGCAAGAGGGGATCAGACTGCTGTGAAAACCAATGTGAAATAACCGCAAGCAGCCTCTACAGGGCCCTGTCTCACTTCATGTGGGAGCTGCCTTTAAACTCGGGCACTTGCCCTTGGTCCGTGCCTCAGCTACCTTGTAGGTCTGTCTGTGCTCATACAGCGTGTTGATCCTGATCCTGGATGTCGGGGGAGAGGTGTTCCCTTATTGTCCTTGGAAGCAATCAGATCCAGGAGCTGGTGCCCGGGTCCTCCATGCTGCAGTGCGCTTACCCTGCTTGCTGAACACCAGGGTGGGCAATTTAAGCAGCCACACTGATCACAAGTGGGTGATTACCTTGTCCTTGAGGCTATCTTCTCAGACTGGAGTTGACCCCAGGCAGAGCTGTTCACAACACAAGCCACCTTACATCTTCTCCAGGATAGGAGAAAGCTGAAGATCAGACCATTGCCTTTTAGAAGACACAAACAGGGAACCATGTCAAAGTAAAATACAGGGAACTTATTTTCACCATCATTCTTCCTAAAATCACTGGGGTCTTTGTGCCAATGTTATATTTTGACATCATGTTTCCTTTCTTTATAATTTTCTGTTCAGCATAAAGTGATACGAGAGCACAGAAACCCACTATGAGGACTGGAGACAGTGAAAGCCCTTCTGGATCATCTGTTTCAGAGCAGGTCTCTATCTATCCCCCAGTTTTCACTTGCTGGAAAGTTACCCAGACATATGTTTGCAATTAAAGTCTCAGTTCCTCACAGGCTCATGGCAAATAGTCTGCTTCACCTGGGTCACATCTCTAAAGGGAATTCCCCCAGACTGGATTTGCAGGCCATATTCAGTGGCAGCTCTGACACAGGTATTAGCCATAATGGAATCCATGTCAATTATGAGTTCATCCATTCATTTTTCTATCCAGGCGTCACACTCAAATTTCAGAGATCTCCTTCTAAAACGCAATTTGACCCATTTTGGAATGGAGAGAGTTCCTTAGTCACTCCATTTGAGACCAATTAGGTTGTTTGATTTGGGATCCTTTATCCCTCAGCACTCTTAGCCTGTCTGTTCCAATAAATGTTGCAAAAAGTCCCACTGTCTGAAATCCCTGCATGTTTCATGGACCCTATTTCCTACCCAGTAACTGCACTCCCTTTACTCCCCTTTCACCGACCCTAGTCAGTCACAGACTCTAGGGTTACTTTGTGTGTACCAGCCCCATCTCCTTGAACTGTCCTTCAACTTTATGCCTGCGGAGGCCATGAGGATGAGGAGACGTGATTGACTTGTAATGCTTTCTGCTGGCTTAAGAGCTGGAAGCAATCTCTTTTGCGGCTAACCCATAATGCAAACATGCTCTCAGAGTTCACTTTTAATCGACCTCACTGATTTGCCTGAAATATTGATCAAATCATAACTGCTTCCTTCCCAACCATCCAATGGACAGTCCAGTCAGTACATGAGTTTGGGGAGAATTCCAGCTTTCAAACCAAGGAGCAATCACAGATTTGCAGTGATTATTGGAGCTCAAGGTTTTTGTTTTGTGTGTCATTCCCAGATGTTTCCAGCCCCTCACGTCCCTGTAGTCGATGGTGTGGATTCAAGGCTGATAATGGAAACAAGGTCGCACGTTGTGAGAAGACATCTACCTGCCTTAATTCAACAGTCTTCAGAAGTTCTCCACATGTTCCAAACCAGAATAGCCTGCAAGGTTTGTGAAATCAGGGTGCACCCACAGTACAGAAATAATTTAAACCTAATATAATGGAGACCTTTGATTGAGGAATGAGCCTGTGCGCATATTTAACTGTCATCACAAAGAAGATGGCTTTCCTCATTAGGGGCCCAGATGAATTGTTACAGTAAGTCCAAGACCTATTAGAGGAGAAGGGCTGGAATCAGCTCTTCCCTCCTGAGCCTCTGGGAACAACCCTGAACTTTCAGTAAGGGAGGTTTGTTTCAGAATCCAAACCTGAACCTGACTCTGAAGTTGGCCGCTCGCCCCCTCTTCCACGCAGCAGACCTAGCCCAGCTGAAGGCCTCCATGGCCTTGTGCTATACAGGGAGTTCAAAACCCAGATCTGGATTTTGCAGCCTGGGATCATCTCCGACTTTCCCGGCTTCAGAACCGCAATTCCATTTGCTTTACGTCACTTGCCTGTTTGCTTTGGGGGAAGAAAAAAATATTTAAAAAAGCCCAACCAGTAACAATCCAAAAGACAGCAACGCTGTCCCAGCAACATTCCTCCTCGCAGAGCAAGGAAGAAGACAATTAAGCCCAGCAGTACCCACATCCTTAGCCTTTTGGGCCTCACAGCATTTTCTCCCTCTTTCCTCTGTCTTTGTTTTGGGGGTTTTATTTCAATTTTTATCACTTTGGCTCGGGCTGCCTGAGAGGCAGGGGACCTCGGTGGTGTCCTTGAAGAGTTTACTCAAGACTGGAGCACACCCAAGAGGTGGTTTTCAGGACCCCTGCAAGCCTCTGAAACCCCACACTTCGTGTGTGTTTTCCAGAGGGGGATAGCTGCAGCTGGCTCTGCAGAATTTGCCCTGGGGGACAGATTTCCCTGCCAGTGACCAAGGGGTGCTGGGAGTAAAGCGCGTCATCTTCATCCTGCTCCTTTCTCGGTCCTGCTCTGGTATTTGGCCGTGGAGAAGTCGTTGTGCTTGAAGCTAGGCTCTGCCCCTATTCTGGAGGATCTCCAGGCTCCCAGCAGCGCACAGGAACAGTGCTCCTTAGGTTTCCTGAGCCTACAGTGCTGCCTCCTTCGGGGGCCTTCCCTGCACATCCTGAACCCAGGAGCTCTGGTATCACCCCACAGAAACCAGACCTCCAGGCCTCTGTGTCTTACTCACGTTACTAATCAAAGCACACATATGCCCATCCCTGCAGCCTTGTAGGAGCTCTAAGTTAGGGATCACCTCTTCAGTGACACATGACAGTCAAAGCCCATGACACACAGGCTTTGCAAAATTTTTTAGCAGTGTTACTTTTTATGGTAGGTTGCATAAAACTTATAGATAGATCCAAACAAAGCAATACAGTGTTCAGCTCATCCCCATCCTCCTTGCCATCACAGTTCTTGCACAACCTCTTGAACTTGGGTCAAGGCCTGTGGACTATCCAGTGTCATCCTCCTATGCAGGACTTCTCCACACCAGGGAATCTATCCTGCAAGCAGCTTCATCCTGCTTTTGTCCATTTTTAACCTTGGTGGTTCTTCACTGAATGCCCTCTGTTTCCTTTCTAAAGCCTTCTCCTCTGTTTCTCTTCAGTACTACCTGCCTTCCTCTTCCTTCTGGTTCTCCATCTCATGATTTTTTTCCATTATTTTGAATTCCTTTGCTCTTCCAGAGTGGGTAAAAACATTTTATATTGGTGATAAGGTAATATTTTGAAAATAAACTTTGCATAGTCAAACTATATTGACAGATATATGAGCACATGCGTTCCACTTTGAAACTGATTTTCTGAAACATTCAAAAAAATATAACCAAATACATTTCATATTGAAAAATATGAAATTTCAGAACAGTCAAAAACTGTGGAAACAGAACTTTACTGCATTATAAAAATGTTCCATTTTGGGTTTTCTTTGTTTTTCTTTTCTCCAGAAAAAATACTCAAAACAGGTACTTGTTAATGTTTGCACAAAAAATAACATGTCTTGTTTAAAAATCTTCTAAAGAAAAATGTCCAGTGGGTCCTGGAGCTGGGTTCATTCCATGGTCACAATCCCTACTGATGGTGGCGAGGTTAGTTACGCTTGGTAAGAGATGCAATGAAGAACTAACAAACATCCTTGCTGTTCTGCTTTTGTCCCAGCTTTCCTCCACTGCAGCTCTGATCTCTTGGTAGGAGGGAACGCAGTATTTGTTATTGGTTTTGCACTGACCATGGAGCTTCATTTCTTATGCAGCCTCCCAGGACAATCCTGGGCTCTTATGTGCAAATGAAATATGGCTCTGTTGGTGCATGCTGACGGGCCCTCTCCATGGGCAGCTTGCAAGGAAACTCACCCGTGGCATTCTGGCACCATTCTGAGCCCATTACCTCGGCTCCTGCTGCTTCTGCTTCCTCTGGCATTTTCAATGTTATCGTGGAATGAGGAGTGAGCCCCAGAAGAGGCACATACCCAGAAAGACAGCACTTGTTCCTCTGCTGCTAATAACTACTGACACTTGGTTTTCCACACCTCCACGAAGGTGAATTAAGCTTTCTTTATTGTGCAGAAGAGCTCAAGCCCAACCCTCAGAGCGAATGGAAACTGAATTCTGGTGATACTTGGATCTGAGGCTGGAGCTGCACCTTTGATACCGCATCTTAAACCCATCTGCATAAACAATCTTGGCTCTCTTCCCACTGCAGTTTTCTCTGCTGCCAAACTCAGTATTGAATCAGGAGGCAAGCACAAAAAGGAAGAGAAGAAAGAAGAAGAGAGAAAAGAACAAGAAATGTGACATGCTTTTACTGCTTTTCCAGGTTTTGTTAGGCTTTCAGGTGCAGTTGTCTCATTGCGCTACGAGTTTTTTTCTGTAATCAGAAGGGCTAGGAATATAATCTTGAAAAACAGAAAACCTGAGAGGCTTGAATAATCACACACTACCGGTGACTAGTGCCTCATGAGTAGCCCCAAACCTGATAATGCATCTCTGGTTAGCAACATCAGGATCTGTAACATTTCCCCATCACAGCAGTGAAAAATGTTTCCTGTTTGCAGAGCAAACTTGTGTCCTTGAGGTAAGAAGCACATTGTAATGCAAGGGTTGTGAAACATTTGTCAGCAACCTCTCTTTTAAACAGAAATCAGCATGTTGCAGTGAAGGCCACAACCATCCTGCTGAAAAACAAAGTGATTAATGACACTAATGTGTAACAATTAAAAAATACTCATTGAAGGGGATTGTGAGCTGGTTTTGACCTGGACAGGGTATTGCCTAGCTGGATCAAAAATCTCTGGGATGTTCTTTAGGGATGCAGCGAGGTACAGGGAGGGTCTTGACCTTTGAACAAGGCTCTATGACACTATTGTAGCAACGAAACGACAGAAGTAATCACATCTCAGCAAGAGCTCCACTCTTCTGGCCAGAAACACTAAAAATCCTAAGCACTGAGGGTCGAATTTCCACAGTCACCTTACATCAGCCTGATTCTGCTCCCACTACAAAATCAGTCACTGGTGGTAGGAAGAACAGCCTGTGCTTCTGAAAATCCCCTCTCAGATTTATTTCAGACTGCTATGAAATGCTTTTTCAACCTGTACATCAGCCTAAACATCCACTCTTCAGAAATGGCTTTGCTCTCCATTCAAACTTTGCTTCCCCATCCATCAGAGACACAGGAGCAAAGTGGTCTTTGGCCATCCGAGCCACGAGTTTGGTTCAGAGCAGATCCCTTACTCCACCACGAGGCCCAAGCAGTGTCAGCTAACACACCATGCCCGAGTTCCTGATCTCACTTGTCGGTGCCAGTCATTGGGAGTCCACAGGCCAGGATTTTACACACTGCATTTAAGCTACCACTGAGTTCAAAGGCCATTCCTCTCAATGTTGGGATTAAGCCCTCCTAAAGAAGCCATGAGTGGCGCTGAGGAAACTCAAAAATCCCAGCCTTTGCAAAACCAGTGCAGGAATTTTCCCTTAGTAACAAACTCCTTAGCATCTTTTGTTTTGGAAAACATGAAAATGTTTCTGTATAAATTTTTCCAAAATGCAGCCCTCAAGATTCTCATGTTGCCCCGATGCTGAGAAATCCCTCTGCTCACCCCAGAAAAAGAAAAAAAAAAAAAGGATGGCCTGTGGAGTGTCTGAAAGATGGCAGCATCCTCAAGCAACCCTAGCCTTGGGGTAGAAAGCTAAGCCTTGTTATCCCTGTTTTGATCCCAGGTTCCCAGGGCTTCTTGCCAGGTTGTTGGGGGTCTGGCATCTCTGGGGGGTTTGTCTGGATTCTGGGGCAACACTCCGGGTGTCTGTGGGCTTCCCGTCCCACAGCAGGACTGAATGCAGCACAGGGGCCCCAAGCCTCGGAAAACAAGGCAGCCGGCTGGCAGGAGAGCAGGCTGTGCTCCCACAGACTCGTGGCTGGGGCTGGGCTCACCAAAACAGAACCACTCTCGAAAAGGATTTCAGCAATGACGAAGGATGATTTCCTGACCACGAGGAAAGCTTTCCATTAGAAATGTCCCAGACAGTCCCAACCCGGAGGCGGGATGGCGCTCTGGCAAGGTGGAAACGTCCCCTGCGCAGCCCAGCAGCTACACCGTGAAATCACAAGGCTCGGGGATGTTGCTGGACAGACTGGAACCCTTTCCAACCAGCTTACTGCCTACAAAAGCCCTGGGGTTAGCTATCAAGTTATTCTGGCTCCCTCCATACCTCTCTGCAGAGATGCTCCCTCCTAGGAAATGAGTCACACCTTACAGAGAGGCTGAGAAACCCTCTGGAGGTGCCTGTGTGTTGACTCAGAAGGAAGGAGATTGCGTTTGTCTGCCAACATTAAATGTCTTAACCAGGGGCTGTCCTGGGGCCGAGGGCTCATGCTGTGTCAACCCCAGGCAGGCACAGGGTGTCCGGCCCATCCAGCACACAGCCTAACAGCTTTTTCCCCCTTCAGCTTTTTCACACCTCCCCGTTTGCCTGCACCTCAGCATGTGCTCACACATAAACAGCACGGACAGCGGGTGGGTCCCCCGATTACGAACAGGGCCAGACTCGCAGTTTGAGCTCATCACAGATGGCCTCCATGCTCTCCTAACAACAAGGCGAGCACGTGGGCGGCAGCCACCACGTACGGAAGGGAGTTTGCTTCACAAAACCCCTAACTATCCAATAACAAAAAATGACAGGCCAGGAACCCCTCCAGGCATCTCGGGTGGGTTTTTAATGCAACATTTGGGCAGAATCTTTGTTCCAGGTTTCGCTTTGAGTTGATTTCTTAAGCACATACACATCCAAGCCTGGGCCTCCAGCACCCTGGCTTGTGCAAGAGTTCTTTTGTATGTAAAGTCCTAATGTCCATGTTGTAGAGCTCTTCTGCACTGTACGGTGGGCTCTGCACAACGCCTGGCAGAAAGAAATGGTACAAAATCTGTTGATAGATCATCCGTGGAAGGCCTGAACTCCAGCCAAGACAGATAAAAATAAAAGAAATTATAATAGTTTTGTGTGTGTGTGTGTGTGTGTGCGCGCGTGTGTGTGTGTTTTATGAAGGGAACATTTATATTTTTAAACTAGGAGTAATTGTATTCTGTATCTGAAATGGCATCTGAAAGTGATTTAGTGGAACAATGTGGTTTCTGATTGGTGCTTGAACTAGTTCCAGAACATTTTTTATAATAAGCATCATAAAGATCCCAATTATCTGATCCTTTTTCCTAACATGGTCAGAGAGGATGTTTCCAAAGAAACGGCTTTTGGGCTGTTTTTTTTTTCCCTTTGTGGCACTGATCCTGCAAACATTTACATACACGCTTAATCTTGTGAGTAGCACCAGAGAAGTGAACCAAGGCAGCCCTCAGCAGCAAAGCTAATCGGAGAGTAAACTACTAATGTTCAGATTTGCTAATCAGGGCAATCCATACACTTTCAGGGAAAGGTCTGCTTGTTATTCTGAGAGCTGTTCAGGATGCATTTACGATTCAATAAAGGAGGCCCCAGCATTACCGAAATAATTACTTACTCAAACAAGCCTGTAAAACTCAAGGACTGCCCCAAATAAAAGGAGGCTTCCCCCCCTCCAGTTTAATAACATAAATCTAGTGAAATGCATCTTGCTGCCATAAAATCAGTTCTACATGCCTTAGAAACCATTGATTTACTAAGTGGGCAGGGAGGTCAGATCCTGCTAGGGACTCAGAGGGCTGAACATATGGAGAGAAGTTTTAAATCTGAAAGTTTTGTCCACCCACAGAAATGGAAAGCAGTTCATATCTTACCCTGTAACTTCACTCTCCAAAATAACACACATAAAAGCAACAGGCAATGCTCCAGATTAAAATGGAGCATTTTGATGATCACTCAGGGAAGGGGATAAATAACGACCCTAAAACCCACTGTCTGTCCCAGGGTGGATTGTCCCTGCCTGCAAAACTGGCTTTACATTGGCAGCAACCCTCTTGCGCTGTGACCCTGCAGGAGGGTTGGCTGTCACATCCCGGGCATCGCCTTTCCCAAGCAGCCCTCACCAGGCTGCAGGCACAACTCCAGCACCGCGCAGCACACCAGACCTCCTGCCATGAGCACTGCAGGGCAAGGCCAGGCACGGATCAGGATGGCAGCAGTTGCATAAGGCAGCAGGCTGGTAGGAGTAGCAACAGGGCCTGCTACAGGACAGAAGATTTCGTCCTGACAGAGACGAGAGTCTCTGCCTTCTTAGAAACACCTCTTCCACTTTTCAACCCACAAAACAGCCCTTCTTTCCTGAACTAACTGGCTTTGGCTAGGTCCTTCCTGCCACACACCACAACAGGGGAACCACAGACCATCCTGGACACAAGGTGTCTGTTCTCCTTTCATGCACCACCTCGATTTCCTTCTGTTTTCAGCACCACGGCGTCTAATGTGCGTCAGAGGACAGTTGGTTGCCACCCCAATACCCACATGTCATAACCAAGAACCTGCAGAAGTTCTTGTGTTAAAAAGGGCTGTGTGTGACATCACCCTCAGGGTCCTCTTTCCCCTCCTTGTTCTTGTCAGGAAGAAGGGAACTCTGCTCTATATAGCAAAGAAGAAATATCCAAGAAGAAAGTAAAGAAAACTGCCAGGCAGTTGTCCTCATTCAGACTAGCTATAGTTACGGGAAGGTGTGAGGGATTAAGCAGCCTGCTTAGCCTCACGCAGCAGGGCAGACAGAGCTCCAGCAGTGGGTTTGTATTTGTAGTCAAGAGGAATAGGAAAACAGCTTTAAAAAATGCCAACTGACTGCTTGTGGGTATGAGTTGATAGAGAGCATAAACCATTCCTCACAACACTGTTCCATGCTCTCTGCAAACTCACACTGAAGCCTACTGTGGTTTTGCAGTACTTCACCCCTGTCCCACACCCACCTCACCTATAAAGTCTTGTCAGACCAAACCTGGAAGGTGCTCAACTCATGTAGCCCCCAGCACTATGCAAGGGTAATTAGCCTGAGTGTTTGGGTGGATCTGGAAGTGTCACCTAACTGCAGCAGCCACCTCACTATCGGGCTGCCCCTGGTCGCTTGGATCATGTTCTGATGATGTGTGAACACAGAGGTGGCCAAAAATAAATAATAGAAGACGCCTTACTCCCCCGAGCACAGAGGCTCTCATGCCAAGAAATATTCTCGCTTCTTGCTCCCTCTTTTTGTGGTGGTTTTCCTGAGACTGAAAACGCTCCTCCACTGCAGAAGATGCAAAAAAATTCCTGCTGACCTCAGCATTGAGTTTCATCTTTTTGAAGCTTTGTTGCGCCTCTAAGATAATTTATGAGGTGTCAGGATTTTCCGACCACAAATGTCTTGGACGAAAACTGTTTTTACACTACAGATGCCATGAAAAAGAAGCAATTTCAGTCTGTTTTTTCTACGGCACTGTCTGTGTCCACAATGAAGCACGGGTTCAGAGCTCCTGGAGATTATTTGTGTAAGAGTTGTCCGGGCCAGCGCTCCACTGAGACTCAGGCTGGGTCTGATTCCCCACCTTTGCCTCATTGCCCTGATCTTCTCTGTTGGGAGGGGAACTCCCATTTCCTGGTGCTGTGCCACGAAAACATGAGCTTGCCAAGTTATTCTCTGTATGTGTGTATGTGCGCGTATGTGTTGAACAAGCCAGAAGTACCAGAAGTAAAAAGATCCATTAACAAACCACGTTTTGCAACATCCACAAGGATCCCCATATTTCTCATCTGTGGATTTCTCTTCCCCATGCTTTAGATTTTCGAGGGGAAAAAGGAAACCAACAAAAAACCCCAAGAACCCAGCTTAGCCGCCTCTAATCCACTATGCACCTCAGTCTCCATGAAAGTGTTCTTGGGACGACAGCAGTATTTCCCTTGGCTGGAATGCCCAGCCTCCTGGCTCCTCCGGAGCTGCAGAGCTGTAGACATTCCGCTGAGTAGTTTGCAACCCTGCCTGCCAGGAAAACCCAATGTCTCCATGGAGAAATCTCAGCGGAGGAGTTTGATACTCAATCAGGGATGGAAAAGAAGGGAGTTTATGCCTCCCTGAGACCAATCCCTTCCCTAAAAAGAATTTAAAAGCAAAAGAAATAAAAAAAAGAAAAGGGATCATATTCTTACAGACATGGGCCCAGACACCCCAGTAGTATTGGTGTATGGTGTATAGCTCTGCGTGAGGATAGGCCCAAGTCATGGAGGCTCAGTCCAAATGTCTGTAGGTCAGTGGGAGTCTATCGACTTTGGATCAGGCCTAATGTTTGGATCTGGAGCTGAACTTCCAAAAGTCTGGGCATGCTTGCATCTTCTGGTGAGGGGGGGGCTTGATTTGGCCTGGCTCTGAGATAGGAACCAGCTGCAAATGTAGGCCTCCAAACATGTTCTAGGAAAGAGGTTATAAAAGAGCCCCTTCTTGCTCAACGCATTTATTCCCCATGGGCCAGATTCCGACATCTTCATTAACACTGAGCAGAACCTCACTCCAAGAGCGGTTACATTGATTTGAATGGGGCTATTCAAGGAGTCAGCAAGTACCTAATGTCAGCAAGGGCAGAACTATCTAAGGGTCACATCTGTTTGCTTCACTGACATAAATGAGTTTTTTCTCCTTCCTGCTATTAGCACACACTGCTACAGAAAAGGCACATTGGGTTCCCTTCTTCCTGGCACCTCTTTAGCAAAATGCTGGTTGCAGATTTTTCCTGACTGGTAACAAGCAAAAAGTGCAGGAGCTCAGCTTATAGTTCTAACAGCTACAAAAACCCTCCTGTGATAAAAGGAAGCTGTGATGTTCCTCCCTGAGCATTGCTCTAATCACCTTTTGTCTGCTTTCCCTCCCAGACTGAAAAATAGTGCCCGCATGTGAAGGCAGAAGAAGGACAGTACTGCAGATCTACATCTTTTTGTAGCCATCCCTTCCTTGAGGTCATTCTCCTGTAAGCCACAGTGACACTGAGTCACTTTAAATACTGTCTGCTGTTTTGGATCACTTTGACAGAACCAGGTAAGGGACTACTCCTGTGATTGCTGATAGAGGCGACTAACCTTCTAGCATAGCGCTTGCGATGGGCAGGATGTATCAGCCCCATGAATTGCCTGTCTTGCCACCCTGAGTTCTGAGAGAACTCTGATAACTAGCTTTGAACTGGGCACTTAGACTATTAGAGAGCTGAATGAATCCCAGATTTAGACAATTAGGTATACCTGATTCACATGACTTGGAAGTTGTGCTCCTAACTCATATTCATGCTTTTGAAAACCTCACTCACAACACCCAACACCTGCACATTTGATTTTCTTCCTTCCAGGACAGTGACCAGCTCTTGGCCCTACCTGTTTCAGAGATGACTAATTGCAAAAGAGCAAAACAAAGCAAAATACATCCCCCCTGGATTCTCACACCATTTTCTCCATAACCACATCAGGTCACCTCCCAGTCATGTAACTAATGTTTGTCACCGGTAGATTTTCTTTTCCTTCTCCTTTCTGCAGGGAGGTAAGAGTATTTGCACTGTGATATTAATATGAATCATCATAACTATTTGCCGTACGCTTCCTAAGAAACAAGGCTGGCTGTGTCTGTAAGGACAGGTTAGCCAGTGTTAGAGTCTCTTTCCAGTTATGAAGAATGCTAAATGTGCAGCTCCCACTAGTTTGCATTTGCAGAATAAATGCAAATGATTTCGCTATTGTCAACAATGATCTGGTACCTGATAGTTGTGTGCAGTGCTGCAGTGTGCCCAAGCAATCCCCAGTTCTCCTCACCGACAAGGAGGGAAAAAGTCTTCACACTGACGGTAGTCAGCTTTCCTCACCACTTCCAGCAGTCTGAATGATTTTTTAACTCTTTTTGTATAAAACTCCTTTCCTGCCATTTTTCTTGGACTTATTCTACACGATGTTCTCATGCATTACAAACAGGTATCCGAGAGTCTGCTGCTTTTCCAGCAGGCACTTCAGGATTTTATGTGGGCAGCAAATTCTCTGTTTCCCTGGTCTCCCTCAGAAAACTAACTTGGCAGTGTAACGAGAGTAAGTGATGGACTGTTGTTTGTCAAAAAAGACCTTCTGGGAGAGGTTAAGAAGAGGATAACCTCTGCTCTTTTAGGTTCTACTCTGAACAGACAGATGAGCAGAAAACAGTTGCCAGTCCATGGAAGTACAAGGTCTGAAAGGGAACAGTTGAGTTCTGGAAAACTACTGGCAGCAAAACTGAGATTATTGGTCATTTATAGGTTGGGAGGGAACATAGTGGCAGGACATGGAAGTTGGTGAAATCGTTTGTTTGCATACATTTCACATGCAGGAATGATTTTTATATGAGCAAAATATCCTCAGGAGATGGTTCCTGCTTAAGACTTGAGATCTGTCCCCACTTTAGGGGATGTGGAGGGATGGGATTCTGGTGTTAAGTCCTGGCCTGATGCTCCCAGAGCCCAAAGGCTTTGCAACACAAGTTCCAAGTGAGCTGGAGACTAATCTATGTAAACACAGGGAGTACTGAAATACTTTTTGGAGATGGAGAGCAGGTTAAGCTGTTTTGTAAGATACAGCTAATGAAAGACCATTGTTGCCCTGAGGAGAAAGGAAGGGAATTGTATTATTTATGTATTACAAATGCAGCCACTAAGGCATAAACAAAGCAACTTGCACAAAACCAGACAAAGGAGTTTGCCGCGAGTCAGCAGTTTCAACTCAGGTTTCCTGTGTCCCAAACTAGCACTTTAATCATCTTCCTTCTCTGTGAGAGAGAAACGAGTATCAGAGAACGGAGTAACTCTCTACATTTTTCTAGCCCAAGACAGAACTGTGTCCATTGTTGGGACTAGCCCCCTAGGAGGAATTATTTCTATTCAATTTGTGTGTGTCACAGCCAGATAATGCACTGGGTGGTATTTCCCTCTCTTCCCCCAATCTTTCTCTTTTATGACCACATGACTTCACCCCCTCGTGTGAGTGACAGTACCCATTAGACTAGACTCTGATGCAAAACAGCTGTGTGGAGAGAAGGGGAGGAAGGGAGTGGGGAACAGCAATTTAGAAAACAATTAAGAACATCAATTCCAATTCATTTGCTTGGCCAGGATAAGTAATTTCTAAGAGGTAACTTGATCTGTAGCGGACTGAGATTAAAGGCGAACTCCATTATCTCTAGTTTACAGTCTGGAGGAATTTGTTTTAACTGGTTACCAAGGAGGCTTCATGAAAAAAAAAAAAAAGAAAAAAAGAACCTTTGCCTAAAAATGTCTAAAAAATCCTCCTGATTTCTTCTTTTAAAGGGCACGCATGGATTTATTAACTCTCCGAGAGTATGGTTGCATTGTGTTTCAGGAACAGTTCAGCTTTTGAAAACAGAAACCCTGTCTGCAGGAGCTTAGAGATGCATTTTATCAAAACCAATTATGCCAGTTTTAAACTGCTGTTAAGGTTTTGGTGTAAAGATAGACTAGAAACATGAGACACGGGATTCAGAAGCAGATTCAGCATTCTGCAGAGGAAGCAGCAGGGTCTGGAGGAGAATACAGTGAGCTGAGCACCAGGCAGCCCCAAGTTTTCTCCTTCTGGCTTTGACACTGCCGCTCTCTCTGGCTGTGAAAGGCGATTCCCCACACCGTTCTACCACTGCTGTGAGAGAAACAGTGGTAAAGCACTCGGACACCTCTCAGAGGTGCTGTGAGACTCCATGAGTAAATACCCCAATGTCCCTTTGAATACTGACAGTCTGAATCCAGGTACGACATAACAAGGGGTTGTGACCCAGCAAACACCAAGTTTTCTCCTGTATTCATGCTAGCATGTGGGATGACACCAAAAAGCAAGTATGTGAGTGGGAGAGCTACTGATTCTCTGCTGTGAAAATCCCACACTCTAGGGCTCTCCCCTTCCACCTTCCTCAGCTCTCAGCACTTTGCCACAACCTTGTGCCTCAGTCTTTGCCCCAACTCCTGCAGGCCTTGATCCCTTATCCTTGTTTTGCAAAATACAGTGCTGTCAAGAAGCCAAGATGCCCTGCAACTCCAGACAATACAATGCTTCTCTGACCATTTGAGTTATCACTTGGAAAGCCCTGGTACTTGTCCTGGGCATTTCTCCCAGGAACCCAGAAACAGCAGCCGTGGTGCTTACAGGAACACAGAGGCCACATGTGTCTCTGGATCTGATGTGAGAAGCTCAAGGGTGGGGTAAAAGCAGACATGGAAAAAACCATCCGTGAGCTGGCTCGAAGTTCAGAGTTGGCCTTGGATCTGCATTTCCCTGGCTGGACCCAGACTTCTACCTCTCCTGTGCAACTTTGTTTGTCTTAGGGACAAACCGCATCACTGCCATCATGAAATGGCCAGCCTGCGTTTTATACAGCTGTATCCCTGTTAGCTAGCTAAGACTCCAGGGTGATGTAATCGCCTCAGTGGAAATAGGAGCTGAAGAATGTGATGTGACCAATTTTCCCGGACCACCAAATAAATTAAAAAGTAGGCTCCCAGCCCAGAAAGGTTACCCTCGCAAATAAATATGTCCCAGCCTCCCTTCCTCACACACACTTACCTTCTTCCACACCAGGAAGCTGAGCTCCTCACAGACTCCATTACAGACCCAGAATGAACAGGTTCTTCCAGCCAGTCAGCATCTCCCATACAGTAATTGCTTTGGTATGGGCATCTGAGAACAAGACAGAACTGTATATACTAGAAATATTCTCTTTGCATAAACTTCTCAGTAGACTTACTTTTGTCTTGTTGCCAGGAAATGTATTTGGGGCCTCTTGCTAACTTCACATTTCTTTGATTAGAGGGGCATGGGCAGTTTGTTCCGAAAGTTACAGGGAACTGAGAAACTGGAAAGCCCTCTCTAAGCACATCAGCTCTTCAACAGCACATGAGACCACCCTACTCCACCATCCTCCTTGTAACAACCACACTTCCAAAGGTTGGAAAGGAATGGAGGTGAACCCATCTTGCAAATGTGCTTCTCCAGAACAAGGAATGTCATGGCAGATAACCTTACAACCTGAGATCATTTAAGCAACACAATGCACTGAGCTCCAGGGTGAGAGAGGGGCCATTCCACAACCAACAGCAACAAGCAATTGGGGGAATCAGCTAACAGTCAAAACTGGTTGCTTGGGTGGGGCAGGAATTTAAGAAAGCAAGAATATAGTCAACCAAATTGGAGTATGGCCAGCAAACGTGAGTTAACACCTTTCGTCTGCCAAAGAACACCACTAGGTCTGTAGTGACAGTGAATGGCCAGGGCCTTGGCCTCACAATCTGCTCAAAAACCTCCAAGGTGGGACATGCACATTCTGTGCCCAGTTCAGATTATGATTAGTTTGCAGCATAAGACCAGGCACTTACCTTCTTTCAGCCCCAACCCGTCTGTGTGCACAGCTCCCTGCGTTAGTACTTACCTCCCTCCTGAGGCTCAGTAACAGTTTGTTAAATGCCTGGTTCTCTTCAGAGGCAAGGTGATCCAGACAGTGCAAAGTACTTTATTTTTTGCCCTGGAGAAACCAGCCTTCTTCAGAGTCTCACTCATTAAGACAGCAGCCGTTGTAATCCAAGCTCCTTTGATGGAAGGGGTAAGTGGGGAGATTGCCAAATGGAGGATTAGCTGATGGATATCTTGAGCTGCAAGGGTGTCTCATACGGATTTGTGCAGGATTTTCACCTCAGCCGTCCTGGCTGGAACTCCTGTCCTACCGTACCAAGACATTCTCCTTGCAGGCCCTGCTCTGCCTCTAGCAATAGCGAGGCCCTGGCTGAGGGCTGGTTGCTAGCTGTCATTCTCAGCTCCCTTGTGAAAGAAAGGTACACAGCATGCCAAAGAAAACCTCACCCCAGCCTGTGAAAAACTTACCTGTTGTACTCATAGGGAAGTGGCAGCTTTGTCCGCAGACAGGATTGATTCGGGTGGGCTTCCCAACTTGATTACTCAGTGATACGATGCTCCAGGACATTGTTTTCCCTTCTACAGTAGGGATTACCATATGTTCCTCTGTGCATTGCACCCTTTGAGACCTATGAATGAAAGTGCTATAAGCTGCTTTGTACTTTTAGGCCTAAAGTTAAGTAAAGACATTTAGAAGGTGCAGTTCCAACATATATTCCTAGACTATGCGATAGGTAACAAGTTTCTTGCTATTCCCCAGTCAAAAGGAGTAGCACAATCCCTGGTCTTCTCTTGTCTATGACTCTGCCTCTTCCTTACTTGTCACCTTTTTCTTGATCTTTGATTTCTGCCACTGTGCTTTTATGGATACATCAGGCTATTTGTGTGTGCTCATTGTTATGGGACAGAAAGGAAGGACAATCTGCAAAGTTATAACCACATTCTCTAGTTATGTGAGAATTTTTATTTTGAAATAACAACTTTCTAACCTTCATGGTGCAGTTAAGCCTTAAAGGGTGTTAACTACAAAAATAAGATTATTATTTCCTAAAATGTCATTATTTGAAAGCTATTCTCACTAGGGGGTGTTTGAGGATGAAAATATTCCAGCCTGTCAAATCTCCTGCTTTCTATGTCAAACATCCCACTCCTTTCCTGCTACCACCTTTGCAACTCACACATGCCCAGCACGAGGCCACAGCTTCTTTCTGGCTCCTGATCCCAGGTGCTAGATGCTGCTCTGTCCACTCTTGCCTGACAAGCAGGGCACAAAGCTGGAGGAGAGCGAGGAATTTTATGCCGCTCTCTGTGTGCTGTCAGCTGTCCTGGCGCTTCTTTATCACACAGGATTACAAACTTATCCACAGGTGGGTGTCCACTCTTCTGTCACAGGACCCAGTGGAGCAGGGTATAAGACTGCTTGTAATGTTATTGTTAAGAGGCTCCCTTGGGTTGTTTTTAGCAGAAATTTGAGTTGCTTGTTTTCCAGCAGAGGATCAGTTACAAAACCAACACCAAGCAGAAAGGCTTTTTTGAGAGCGAGGACTGTTTACCATGTTAATTTCAGGGAAAGTTATTTGGGAGGAGGGAGGAAGTAGTTAAATCCTTGTTTACTATGTTGGAAACCCAAATCCCCTCAGTTTACACAAATAAGAGAGAGAATGGCTCAGTGGTATAAGCACGTGCCTGTGACTAAGGAGAGCTGGGTTCTGTTCCCTGCTCTAATGCATACAACTCTCTAAGGCCCCTCTTCCCTCAAGGTGAGATTCAACTAATTTAACGTCAGGTATATGGTCCCAGCTGAAGACCAGATCACTAATCAGCAGAGAGAGACAGGATATTCCTAATGTCAGATTTGTCCACTAGCATCGGATGGACTGAAAAAGCTTGCAGAGGCCTTGCTTCCCTGATTATTAGGCAGTTGTAATAATCAGTTGGACTAAACAGCTGAAGTAAAACTCAATGAATATAACTCTGCTTTCTGGGGTTCCCGTACATGCAATGAAGCTAACTAGTTCTTCCCCACCTGACCGTGGGGTAGAAAGGATCAATGTACTAATTATTACAGCATGCTCTGATGTTGAAATGCTGGAGGCCATAAAAGCCTGACTGTAAGTAGATCTGTCTACCTGAGAAGGCAGTGATGGAAAGTAGTCCACTGATTCCTGAATCCTTTCTGTTCGGTATGTGCACCTGTCCTGGCTGTTGCATGGTTGGTTTGGATCACCGCAATGATGTGCTCAGCCATCTTTTGTGAGGTGGTATTTCTCTCCTTGCTGTAGAGAATGCAGTCTGTTGGGGGAGACAGGACAAAGCCACCTGTGCTGAAAGAGCCCAGAAAAAGATAATTAGTTACTGTTCTCAGCTGCATTAGTGCAAAGGCAGGGTTTGCTCTGCCCATTGAAATCAGAATTACTGCGTGGTGCAAACTGAAGGCGCTATCAGACATCAGTCTGGGGATCTGCAAGATCTAGAACAGAAAGACAGAGACTGAATGCCACCTGAGCAGTGAAATGACTTAGTGTAGGGTGAGAAAGTACTCACTTGGTCAGGGTCCCTCTGCTTTGGCATCCGGACAGCTAGGGATGATACACAGCCTAAGCACAGGCAAGGAGCAAGTCAGATAGCAGAGTGGTTCTACAGACACTATCCGAACAGAAGCCTCTTCAATGGCCTATGTTTTGCCTTTGGTTAGTGGTCAGAGCTGCCTCTCTCACCAAATCAAGGCAGCCCAAATATGGTTCCTCTGGGAACGTTAATGTTTTACTGAGTCACTTAGTTTCTCTTGACGACTGCTGCTTCAGAGTCTCAGTTGCTGGATCCCAGTGGGGATTTTGTTGATGGGGGTTTATTGACTTCTTGTTACCTTGAAGTTGCTGCAATGGTGGAAGTCACAGGTAACTCCTGAGGTCTGTTTATTTTATGGGTTGGATTTTTAAGAGTTTGCCAATGGTACCCTGATTTTAGGAAAAGCCACTTGTTTATTTAGCAGTGCACACATGTACTGATTCATAAATAAAACTAGTGTGTTATTTAATAAGACCCAGTAGAGGGTCAGCCCTGGCTTAATGGTAAACCAATCGATCCAGAGTGCAAAAAGCACCTCTTGGGAAACTCATCATGTCTATCTGGGGCAGGTACAAGCCAAATATCAGTATAATTTTGTACTCCACTGAGTTTTCAGGAGTATCCATGCCCATACCTTCTGAAAGAAAAATGCTAAAAGGTCCAAGATGGAGTAATTTCCGACAGCCTTCACTTTGGTCCTCAGTAGAGGCTTTCAGAGTTCTAAGATTTTTCCAGCTGAGGCTGCAGATCCAAGTTCCACATCTGTGGGAGAAAGAAGAGACTTGAATGCACTGAAAACTGGTCTCACAGCGGGGTCCATGAATTCCCATATGTTTGAGGTGGAATTCATCTCACCTCACTTGAACATCTAAGAATGACTTGTATAAACCTAAGACAGTCCTGTAGGCTCCTTCTACAGTTGAGTACATGGGATAACCATTGCAGGAGGGAAGAAGCTTTCTGGGAGGAGCTGATCTCTCCCCAGTGACAATCATGGCAAGTCTTGACAACTATCTTAACCTCGGACACATGTCTCTTGGATGTCCAAATTAGGTGAGATGCATGTCACACCTGGTGTGCCCTGTGATTATGTGCAGCCATAAAGAAGGGAGCCAAAAGGTCGTGAGGCCATCTTAGTTGATCCTATGTACCACATTACAAAATCCTCACATGACTGAGAGGCTTAAGAGTCAAGCAACTTAAATCAAAGAGGCTAGGACAGATCTGAGTGGGTTTTACAAGTGAGACATGCCAGGTGTCACCCAAGGGATCCTGCCATGGAGTCCTGGGATGGAGCCAGGTTAAGCAGATGACATCCAATGCTGATCCAGCAACAGTTGCCCTGGCAAATGGTGTTGGACCATTTCTTTGTGCGCCTGGGGATCTATATTACATAGTGGTCCCTGTTCCACTGCAGCAGATGCCTTGTGAAAAGCTGGCAAGCTACACATATTCCAAGGACCTCAGGTCACCTGGGCTAATACAAACTGCATATAAACTACACGTATGCGTATACATCTGTAAAACTGTTAACTGTGTGTGTACACACAGAGAGAAATCTTCCAAACAAAGATTTTGAAGCTAGATCTGTGATTTTTGACTTTCTGGAGTTGATGATGCTGTATTTTTGTTATACTGTTATTGGAGGAGTGTGGGAGGGCTTCCATGCTGGAGTATGGTCCCAGCAGCAGTGGCAGCAGGAACTGAAACTGCTCCCAGGAGCGTCAGGCTGCATGTGCACATGGAGGGCTGCTCAGAAAGTGCTACATACCACTTTGTAGAGGCTTGACAGCACTTGTGCATGTGTGCCACTGTTTGGGAATCTCTGCTACAGGTCTGGAAGAGACAGTCTCTGAATCAGGATTTTACATTCGCAGGACATCATTGTCAGAGGTGAGGAAGAGGGGAACAATCGGGCATAATGTACCTACAAATCAGTTCAAGTCACTGTAAAGTGGTACAGTTGAATGGAGCTTTCAGAAGGACTTTGCTATTGCTTAGATCTGTAATACTTCTATCCAGAATGGGATGAATGCATGGGCCTGCCATGACTGTCTCCTGCATGGGCCAGTTTTTCTCCACTGACTGCAAAGAGAGCCTAGACAATTATCTTAGATGAGGCATCTATATTTAGGTGTCTGAAATCAAGTGAGATTATTTGTATCTAAGATGCCTACATCTCCCTGAGGGGTTTTCAAAGACGTGCTGCTGCTAAACTTTGACTGAATTGGCCAAACACTTTTGAAATCCCTCTGGATGCCTACCTCCACTGACAGGCACTTAAATGCATTCAAATCTGGTCTCCTATTTCTGAAGGTCTCCATTCTGAAGATGTAGTCTTGTGTGAAGCTGAGATCCCTCCAAGCCAAATCTTCAGAGACTTACAGGCATCCAATGACACCAATAGGTATCTGCTAAGCCACAGTACGCTTGCATCTTCAAATGCCTCTAAAAACTTTAGTCTCAGGAGCCTGAAAATACCACAACAGGTTGAAATGCCTGCAAGTTGAACATTTTTGGAAGAGAGATAGAGGGAAGAGAGAATTTCCACCAATTTTCTGTCTTTATTTTTGCTGCAGATATACACCAAGTTGTTCTTCCAATGCTTTGAAAAGAACAGAAGCTGTTTATGTTCATGAGCACAATGTTCAGCCTGAGCCCTCTCTTTGCAGGACATATCAGGTTGGTCTAATAAGCAGGTTAACCACAACCATGCTGTTTCAATCTGCTCCAAGCATAACCAGAGTAAGTTTATGTCTGCCTGCAAAACACTCTGTAGTTCCTGTAGTGGCCTGATTTGTGGAGGTGTTAATCACTCACAGCTACCACTTAGGCAAAGTTGTAATGTGGCCCAGATCACCCTTCTGTGCCTCAGTTTCCTTATCCCAAACACAATAATAATGCATGTTTCAAGGTCTAGGGATGTATAGTGTCATAAAAATATTGTTATTTATGGTGATGATGAGAACGTGATCTTTGTTTGGTACAAAGGTCTGGGAGTGCCTACTTGACATCAATTGAAAGAGACAGGTATTAACTTGTATGTTTGAAATACAGCGTGTTGTTATTGCTCTCAGATAAACAGAATTACCTCCTCTTAAAATCAAAGGTAATCTGTTTTACTTCAGTGAGATGTGGTGATGTCCACAGAGAACAAATCATTTTTGGCAAGTGGAGGAGGGATTTTCCTGGCAAGTTGGAAGAAGCATCAAAGGAAGAGAAGAGGGATGGGATGCAACACAACTGGTTTTAATCACACATAACAGTCAAGTTCCTCTGGACAGGCCTACGGTCTGATATGCCATTGTAAATGCTCTGGGGAGCCTGGATTAAGAGAATGGAAAAAACAAGTGAATGGCATAAAGGTACTCAGGGCACTCAGTGGAATAACTGGCAAAGCTTTTGTCAGTTGGCATTATGCAGTGATATATTGCTCCCATTAATCTAGTGCCCCAGTAACATAACTTTGATTTTTAATGGGTGGTTGGTTATCAAAGTCCATGCCTTTTTGTGGCTTTGACAGTCACAACTCCTCAGATCACACCGCACTTCCGTTTGACATTAACAATGATGATGCTGAATTGGTTATAACAAGGATGTACTTTCATTCCCACTCTACAACCACCAGGGAGAGGGGAGACTCTCTGAAATATCAAGCCAGTTCAGCTCTGAGGTGGTCTGAATTGCTCTGGAGGTGCCAGCTTCTTCTTCTTGCCTGTCAAAGAACCTAAGGCGGCTGCTGCCTAGACCAGGCACACCGAAAGCTGCCTGAATGGACGGGGTACATCTGGAGAAAAAAAGCCTGGGCAAATACTTCTTCACAGGACTGTTCTTCTTGAAATGACTGTTTCCTCTGAAAATTGCTGACTTGTTTCACCAAATTTGGGGGCAGGGAATGTACTGTATTTTGTAGGAAACTAATGTTTCACTTCAATAATTATAATACTATATAATGCATTGTATTATCATCTCACATAACATGTCAGTTCAGACTAGATTATATAAACATCCAAACAAGAAAGTCAAACTAAAAATATTTGCTATGATCATTACAGGATTTCTGAAACAAAATATTTTAGAGCATCCATTCAGCGATATGTTTCAAAATGATGGTGCTCTCTTCTGATTAGGAATGAAAAAACACTCCTAATGTCTGAGTTGCTTTCAGAACACGAACAGCTTGGGCTTTGATGGCTGGTGGAGCTGCACACTTGGGATCACTGTTCAGACTGCTGTAATAATTGCTTCCTTACATTTTGGTTGGGTTGCAGTAGCATTTAGGGGCTACTGTCAGGGCTTCAGGATCTCTTTTGTAAGGAACCTCACTGTCATATAATAAAGATAATACTTGGCCTTCAGTCACACAGAATAGAAGCCCTGGACCTGATATGGGGAAACCAAGCATTACCAAGAGCTTTGGTGGTGACATGGCAGAAGTGAGCTTTACTGCACTTTGGCTAAGCATTTACTTGAGTAGCGGTTGCCCGGGAGAAACATCTGATTGAAGGACTAATTGGGTATTTCACTAATTACCTGCCGGTGGTTAAAGAGGGCTTGAACTTGAAGGACGCTGAATGTTCTGTGAACCTTGCCTCAGCCAGGGTTTTGATCTTGGATTAAATTTCGGGTAATGTCGAGATCGGGAACAAGTCTTAAATGACCACCAAACAAATTCAACTCCCACTGCAATCTGATGAGCTGAAGACTTCTTTAAATGCATGGTTTAAATAACCTGAAAGTTGAAGCGCAGCAACTGAGTTGATTATCCAGTCTTTGAACACCAAAGAGCAACGGATACATAGATGATTTCTAAGCAAGATATTCTGTTTGAAATTCGTGATTCATTATTATTATTATATACTATGGTAAAGTCCAGAGACCCCTGAACTTTTAAGCCAAGAATAGCCCTTATCCAAATTAATGAACATTTAAGGGTGGCATTCACCGGTTGACTGGGAGTTCTTGAATTAAAATATACCTTGGAAAAGGAGGAAACCAAAATATTATTCAGTCTACAGCAATCATCTCATGCATTTAAGCCCCTGGAGGGCTTGTGTTTCTTTACTCTTGAGGTTCATTATGTCACCAGAAAAGCTTTAATATTTTACTGTGGAAGCAATGTAGCCATGAAACATTAATTTCCAGGAATGTGGGAACCATGAAATATGGGTTTTCCTACTAAATTAAGATTTTACTTTTCTCTGTTCTCTCATAGTCAAGGGAACCAATTTTCATTATATGTTTATGTATATGTATTCTGGAAATTCAAATAGGAAAGATGTACAAAATGCGGGAAGCACATTTTTACCTTGAAAAATGTATTTCACCGATAACAGTACCAGTCATTTATATTCTACCTTTCATCCTAAACTACATTACATTCTATATTCATCTTGGAACTACGTCTTTGATAACTGAACTGCACCCACTCTGGTGTGTAAGTAAACAACTGATACATTCTGCCCTGTGAGATGTGGCAGCTGTTTAGATTTGTATAAACTTGTCTACTTCCCTATTTCCAAAATGCCGTTCTCTCACCATTGTAGTGACCAACACCATTCAGATATGCCTGGCAGAGACACGATTTACTAGGATCTCCAGCAGTCCCCAAGTATTCTGCACCATGGCAGACGTCTCTGGCTGGAAGAAAAAAATGGTGAAGGAAAAATTAATTTATAATCCACATATAGGCCTTTTAAACATTCTCCTGTTGTTGCTAACCAGTGTTACTAACTGTAGGGCAGATGCCTCTTCCCTGTAAAACAAGTGACTGGGTTTCCTTCAGATAGCCGCGCGTACTCGTATGCATGCAAAGAGCACGCTAGCTTTTAGCAGCTTCGTCAGAATGAAAGCATTGTAGTGGCTTAAAGGGAATTTGAAGCACTTAGTTCTGCGGACAATTCCAGAATTGTAAGTGTTCACCTAGGGTTTTTAACAATATTATATACTAAATTTACGTTCATTACCAGTTGATTAGAATGGAAGAATTAGCCAAAACATTCCAGAAGCATCTGTGTCATGGGAACCATAGGTTTCTAGGTTATATGACACGCCAGAATATTCACCAAATCACCAGGGTTGTTTTCCTTAATGCTACAATTAGCGATGGCACATTAAGAGAACAATTACTGGATAAGATTTGACAGCAGGAAGCCTTCTGCCATAAATTGGAAATTCTCAACATATGCAACCATATTGCTAGAGAAGATGAGTTATGCAATTAAAACCAAAACTGGAGATTTGTTATCAAAGGATGGCAAAGTGTACTAAAACCCAGCTGAGAGATTCCCTGATCTCGTTATCTTCAGGCTTCTCTGTGAGTTAATCTAATCTAACACAGATGACAATATTTGACACAGACAATCGTGCCTACAGTCATGTGGAGGATGTTTTATAGAACCTCTTTCCATCAAAACATGGAGGTTTGTCATAATGCAACTCTTTAAAAGATCTGATAAGTTTTGCCAGAATTGCATTTCAGGGGAATAAAACACAATAAATATACTGACAAAGTCAGAATAGTCCATTCTAACATTACTATTAATTTCTAAAATTTTGGATAAGCCATATTTAATTTTCTTTTTACTGCATTTAATAATATTTTAAGTGGAAAATATTTTAAAGGTCTAATTCAAAAGAAATATTTGAGTTTGAATGAAAAGTTTTAATCAACTTGGAAAACTCTGTGGTTGTGTGGTTTTCCTTCACAAAGAATTTAAAAATTCTTCTTTCTTGTCCTCATTCAGAATGAAGCAGAATTTCAAATTCTGAATTTTTTTGCAAAATGAACTTCTGTCCTCCCACAGCACTTTCTGCACCTATATGAAGGGGACAAGAAGCTTAATGTGTAATTTCTGTGAGCCTTAAGGAAACGGTATGTGTGTTAGTATTTTCAAATCCAGGCTTATACAGCTGCTGTTTGAATATAAATCATAGATGCTTTTGGGTTACACTAACACCCTCTGCAGTTTAGTACAGTTGTTAATTAATACAATACTGTATTAGTTCTTCTTACAGTCTTACTATTAACACCCCATGAAATCCCATTAGCTCTGCATATGGTGCCAGACTTGTTCTGAATGTGGGAAAGAAAGAAATTTACAGTGGAATGAATAATAAAAAGAAGCTTTCAAGTGGTTTCCACTGTGAACATTTTGAAAAAATATTTTCCAGAATGTAATTTGTGGGGCAATCTTTTCACAAAATTTCAATGCAAACATGCATATATTTGTCATCTAAGTTTTCCCCTGGAGTGTGAAAACCCTTACGCACCACTATTGTTCTATGACAGAAACATCAGGAAGACAAAGTAGTTCCTAAAAATGGAAAATTAACCAGGTTGTCTTATTGTCCAAACTGACAGAAATGAAAAAAAAAACAAACCAAAAACTGCATAGCTGATGCCAACAGATGGATAAAACTTTCTTTACATTTTTGGTTTAAATATTTTAAAGTACAGATAGTGATGACAGTCAAAATTTGGGTTAGGTTTTCCAGAAGTTATTTGAATTTTCTGCTTCAGTGATCTGACCGATCCTTCTTGAATTCCAAGAAGATTTAAGTGCCACAGTAAAAACCAGGCTTATTTGTTAACACCTCATACAGAACACTCCAAAATGTATTAGCCACTACAGAGACTTCAGACCTAATTATTTTCTATATTCGTTTTGTCCAGTATTGACTCCTTAATGAAAGAAAGATCTGACAAGGAACTGTTAGAAAGGCTTTTAGAAATGGGGAGAATGATAAAGCAGGCAGGATTTAGAAGCAGATTATTCCCTGGAGAAGCTGGTCGAATTGTAATTCTCTCCTCATCCTTTAGGAGTTGCTGCCCTAGACTTGTAGTAGCAGTGCATGGTTAGGAGGATTCTAGTAGATGCTTTTCTCTTTCCCAGTCCTGTGGTTCATCCATAGTCCAGTCTCTGCAGTCTCACTATGCAATCAGGAATGGCCACGGCCTTTCTGCATGGCCAACATCCAGACAGGGACACACTGCTCAGGGAATCCCTCCTGCCTCTCCTCTTGTAGAATGGTGAGTCCGCTCATTTCAATGAGGCTGTGGAGGATGTTCAGGTCTCGGATCACACTACTATCCAAACAATCCAGGATACAGCCCTCCCTGGCTACATTGTCCTTGAGAATGATAACACCATTATCCTTCAAGCCATTCTGGCACCGGATGAGAAACTCCAGGAGATCTTTATCTGTCAGATAGCCTACAGATGAAAAGATGGAAAATAGATCACTATTAACCATTCAAACAGACTCCCCCTCTACACATCAGAATGGTGCCTTGATCTGAGTCTCCATACCCTATTTATTGCAGGAGAAGTTCTAGTCCTGCCAGATTGAATTATGAAATCTTGGGCAAATCAACGAGATCAACAGTTACAAACTCAAATCAATATTTAGGATCCACATTAATAGTAGCAACAGATGTGGACAGAAGTCAATGGGAATAGTGGAGAAAATACTGGGTGCTGAAGGGTTCTTTAATCTGGTGGTTAAAGTCATAATAAGAATCAGTGGCAGGAAGCTGGAGCCAAACAAATTCATATTGGAAATAAGTGACAACTGTTTAACAGTGTAAGTAATTACCCATTGGAAACTACCAACAGAAGTGGTGTTTACCACCTCTTGAAGTCCTCAAATCAAGCATGGTTGAATTTCTTAAGTTATGTTTTAATTGAACACAAACTACTGGCTCAGTACAAGGGTAAGGGAATTATTATAACAAGCTTGTGATATAGAGTAGGTTAAACTAAATAATCTAACAGTCCCTTCTGTCTTTTAATCCTACAAATCTCTGTAACTTTGTGTAACATTATGTACCCATCAAACGAGTTCTGGATCAAAGATCCAGTGAGGAATGCAAGACCTTCCAAACTGCCAAATAAAGTCTTCATGATACCCCATACTGTTGTGATTTCTGCTTATACCATATATATTTTAAAATAGTACTTTTTTCAATATGTTATTGAGATTGTGTTTTTTATGCTTCCTTCTCAAAGATCAGTACTTCTGTTATGTTGAGATCAGTAGTCCAGGGCTCAGAGAAAAGCAAAATGAGAACTCCCACATGTGAAACATCTAAAATGAATTAACAAGGACAGGTGGTCAGAATCTGAATGAAAAACTTGAAAAAAATAATCATTTGTATTTTCTAGTCAAAATATTTAGTTTTCTTGATGGAAGATTTAAACTTTTATAAATGGAAGTTGTCACTTCAAAACCACATTTTGATATAGTGTGTCAGGTTTCTTTAACCACCCCCCCAAAAAAAGAAAAAGGCCCCAAAGCCTAAAGCTGAATACCTTTCAAGTTGAAGGAAAATGGTAATTTCTATATGAAATGTAAACTTGCTTTTTCATTATTTCATAAAGTAACAGCCTGGGCTCATATACTTACGCATTGGCAAGATTCACTGAAGATTCTGAACACCTAATTTGGAATTTAATGTTCTCTTAACTTAGCTTTCAGACTAGTTTCCTAAGAAAACGAGATCTTCATGATGTTGCTCTCTACCAGACAGTCCTGCCCTTGCTCTACCAAAAAGCATTGAGCTTGTTGGCATATTTCAGCCAAATTCAAGATAGAGGTAGAAGTTCAATTAATACTTAAGCTCACGACATATTTCATTGAAATTGATAAGAGGAAGGAGATTCAGATCTGTGTCTATGCTAAAGAAAAGGCATATGCTCCCTTCATTAGCAGCCACATAGCTGATCAGCACAGCTTCAGACAAGTCTTAGCTCATTCAGTCTCATGTTGACTCGGATTTGCTCAAAAGATGAGGCAGGAGCTACATTTACTGCAATGACTGGTTATTCAAGAAAGCAAAAAAAACCGAAGGAAAATTATACTGTTCTGAAGCAATTTGCTTGTATAGCTATAAAGATCTATTCTAAGCAGCTCAGTTTCATTAGTTTTTAAGACTAAGTGTAGAGGACAAATAAGTGTTCCTGAATAAAAAAAAATTCATGTGCTAATCTCTCTACCTTTATCTTTCTTTTTTGTCTAGCAAGAAACTATCTCTAGGGTTTTGGAAAGAAGGAGTTGTTCAGGCCTCCTCTTGCGCTTTAGAATAATGACTTCTGCCAGCTGAAACTGCACCAGGGACACTTAGGTTCACAGATTAGGAGAAAACCTTGTTTCTGGAAGGACAGTCAGGCACTGCAGCAGGCTTTCTTATATGAGGGGGTACTGTGGGACATAGCTAAGTGAACCCATTTAATAAGAACCAGTGCATGTATAAGACATGATCTGGTTTATAGGTATTGGTGATTTCACTACGGCTTTTTTCAGATGGTTTCCTGAAATACCACCAAGTCTCAATAATCATCAGATTCAGATATCCCTGCTCACAGGTGAGGCCAACCCCATGTGTCTGTCTGCAGCACTGGCAACTAAGAAGGAGGATACCTGCTCAGGAAAACCCATATATAATGCCTACTCCTCAGCTGCACCTTAGCATGCAGGCCACTCTCCAAGAACATGTAACTTCCTCCAGTATGCGACCTGAAAAGAACCAACTTGATTTGTACCCACTGTGCATGCAGCTGGGGAGAACTCTCAGAAGTCTCTTGCGAGATTTTAGGAAGCAGTCCCAAAGATTTGAGAACCTCCTTTTACAGCTGCACCAGTCTTCCGACATAAACTTTAGCACAGGCTGTACAGTTCTCTGAGATGCTGGGCTGGATGAATCATGCTGAACTAACCTGAAACCCACTGAATCCAGATGACATCATATCTTTGTGGGGCTGGAGTGAATTCCTGGAGGCTTTTGCAATAATACATCTCTACTCTGTCCTCCTTGCCCTGCAGGTAGTTCGGGACCTCAGCCAGGAAATTCTCCATCATATCCACCAGTTCCACGCTCTTGAAAACTGGTAACAGGACATGCTTGCTGATACGACCTATCCCAGAGCCACAGTCCAGGGCGCGGTTGGTGCCAGCTTTCCCCACCCCCTGTGGGATACAAGAAAATCATTTGAAATCTGAAAAATACCACCTGAAAGATCATAGCAACTGTGTTACCCGCTATAGCCTAGTCAATCAAGCCTGGTGTCTTGTCTCTTTATTTGTGCAGGGCTGTTGCAGGACTGGTAAGAACCTCGGACAGTATCAATACAGCTTTGGCTGCTATGTTCTCAGGTTGCTCTTGATGGGACTTCCTCATTGCAGCCCTTCATTTATTGCTGTACAATAAGTTTTTGCTTGGTATAAGTGATATAATCTTTCACAAGCTCCTAGCTTTCTCAGAAAATCCACTGGTCTTTGTAAAGTCCTTGGAACTTAATCTGTCAAATATTCGTACCTTGCAGCCAACTATGTGGCTAGATAAACCTCATTCTGAGCTCTGTAAAGGCCTAACAAAAAAGTAAGTGTACACCAAATACTGCATGCAAAAAGTAACTTCTGCAGCACAGAACTTCCTAGGTGCCCATGGACATCTCTGCAGATACACAGCATCCTTGGGGTCAGAGTACAGTTTTCAAAACAAGCTTTGTTTCAACAAAGATCTTGGATTTGTAGGTACCTTACGATAACTCTAAGAGTTTGTACTGGAGCATATACAGAATTTCTTTATTAGGCATAGAGACAAGAAAGATGATTGAGTAGATTTTGCTTAACTGTTCTTTTTTTCTTCATAAATATCATCTCTGGACAGAGATCAGACATGAAAATATGTGGAACAAAGGCTACGTCTATGAGAAAATAATGAGTCACTGTAACAGGAGCTTTATAGTGAAAGCTGTATTTCACCCCTAAAGCTTCCATTCTAGCTATAAAGAGGCTCTTAAGAGCCTGCTGCTGTTCTGTAAAACAGAAATTTTAAGTCTGTACATGCATTGATTGTAGGATTGGAGCTCCCCTGGCCAAAGTTATCTGTTAAACAAACATATTAAAAGGAAATGTAAACACCTTTTCCCTGTCCCCTGGAACTGAGTGTTGAAGTGAAAGTTATGGGCCAAAGTCCCTGCTGCAACTTCACTGCTCTTAAAGGAAATAAGCCCAGGAAGAGTCTTGCTATTCCTGCTTATTGGGAGACCCCCTCTGTAGCAACCAAGCATAAATCACGTAACTCACTGCTTTTTTGGCCTTGCTTCAGTGGGTAATTCAGTAGATTATTAAGGTCAAAGGACAGTACTGTCAATGACATGACTATGAATAGCCTGGCTGAGCATCTGGTTACACAGAGTAACTGTAGAAAGAGCAAAAGGACCTCAAAAGCTCTCACCAGTCTCCAGGGCTGCTGGCCCCAATTTGTATACCTAGGAAGATTAATCTCCTGATGTGTGCAAGAGTCCACAGGCCTTCAACCCTATTGGACTCTGGAGACTACCTGTTTGTAGTTAGCCAGAAAATGTGAGACATTCTTCATTCACAGGCTGCATTTAGGAGCATGTGGCTTTTACTGAGGACCAGACTAAGCTGTAACAAGTTGTTCATGAAAGGAGAAGGAACTGTGTCTTGGATCTTTACAAGGTGGATTTCCATATTGTTTGCTGGCAGATACATACAGGCCTACACTGATGCAATTAAGTAAAAATCTTTGAGAAGGCTGGTGAGAAAACCAGGATGATTTACCAAAACAACTAACAGAATTCAACAAAAAGCCATATAACTCCTTTGACATCTGTGTTTCAGAGAACCTACAGTCACAGTACCTCACTTGAAACAGGGAATTCATCTCCCATGATGTGTCACAGCAAGGACCTCTGATGACACACCTCCATTTGCCATTGCGAAGAAGGAAAGGGAACAATCATGGGAGACGAAGCTTGATCCCACACTTTGCTGAAAGGGAGCAAGACCATCAGGCAGTCAGTTGAGAAGCCCTGTGAAGCACCACGGCTCCATTTGTAATGAAAATGTTGACATAATTCCATGTTCAGCTAATATATTTTCAGTTTGGAAGTGCTCAGAGCTTTGACAGGGTATTAACATTTTCTTTGGAAGGCAATCATTTTCCCAAAAGCCTAATTGAGTTGAAAATCAGACTCCTTATTTAAAAAAATAGTATAAGTGAAAATTCTAAGCCAGAACAGGCTTCAGAATTTAAGACTGACTGCTCCTCTGATTACCTGCTTCCCACTACTCAGAATCACTATCATTTAGGACACACACACCCCCAAAAATTCTTCTGTAAAGCTAAATAGGGCAGTCACAAATTTCCTTAGGGATAAAAGAGCTGTGGAATATGTTGCTGATGCTACTTCAGGTCTTGGAAGGGCAGGAAGGCAGTGCAGATATGTAGGATAAAAAAGAAATCAGAGTTCAAGATATAGAAAATCACAGTGGTTTTCTTTCTAAATGAAAAACAAAAAATATAAAAACAGTTTTTCAACAACATTTCTTCCGTCCCCCTGATCAAACATGAGAAAAATCACTTTTGAGAAGCTTTTCATTCAGCAAGTAACCAATCACGCAGGTGAACCGAGGGCAAGAAAGGGAGCAAGGATTTAGGGCAGAAAGGGAGCTATAAAGTTAATATAATATCTGTTTGTATTATTTCACACACCTATAGCTTACAACTGTTCCTGAATTAATGGTTTCTTTGTTCTCTTTATTTCCTTTTTTACACATTACCTCTGGATTAAGGACTTGAAAATACAGTGTCTATATGGACATCAAGGCTTTAACTGGCATTAATACATTGCCATAAATATGCAGTGCTATAGCTCTGCTGATAACCCTTCAAATATGACTGTACCTAAGACAGACTATAGCTTGTCTGTACAGCACTGTTGGCTCAAGTAATGTTGCTCTTGGTTTGAGTTCTGCCCACACACACATAAAACCTCTTAACTTGAGCACAGTGGCACTTTTAACTCAGTTTGACTCGCCTGGGAAGGAGACAGGCTAAAATACAAGTGAAGTCCTTAGTCCTTTCTGTAATTCCTTCCATGTGCCCAGGCAAGATAAATTCTCCAACGGTAAAGAAATCTGTAGCTCAGTTTACAGTGGTGCTAAGAATCATGCTAAGAAATGCCATACATGAAGGTATGCAACATCAGTCATGTAAGGGAAATGTCACTGTGTGGCATTTCCACACCAGCCAAACTAACTCAGGAGGGGTAATTTGAGTGGAACTGGGCAACTGTTTTTTAAGGAGCACTAGTTTTGCCAGAAAATAAACTTTTGGAAGAATAAAACTCTCTGTGAAATTGATATTTCAAATCTAGAGAATAGTTATAGCCAAAAAACATGGGAAAGAATGTTGAAAATGTCAAGATACTTCTTTTTCACGACTTTCAAGGAAAAAAAAATAGCTTGTCAACTTTTCATTTCTAAACAGCATTTTTCATTTTGGAACTGACTTGAACTCTTGAAAACAAAGGGAAAAGTTTTTCAGAGGGTAAAACAATAAAAAAAAAGTTAAGTGAAGTATGTTCAGTTGATCTGAAACTAATTTTCCTATTTTCTGATTTTGTTAAACTTCTCTCTAAAAAAGAAATTATAGTTTATATTAGGGTGAACCAAATTGCTTTTTTCTGTCTTGATCACCGTATTGGAAAAAAAAATTATTCATAGAGCCATAAAATTGGGAAGACATAACTCAAGTTAGCTTTACAATAAAGTCACTACTACAGAAAGCCAGTAAATATCTGTATCTGGTTGAGCAGGATTCAAATTGCAGTAGTAAGAAAGGAAAATAAACCATAAGTAACATAACCAATTGACTGTATCTCAGCAGAGGACAGGCTTTAACAAACTAAATCAGAATTAGCAAAAGGAGTAGATTCCTTTCTGTTCCTTTTTCTTCCCCCTTGTTTGATCTTGGCCATTCAGAGTATCCTTTCTATCCCTGGCTAATAATAGGAGTAGGAACGCTGCTCTGGAGTATTTTGTATCTGTCATCACACCTGATGCATTGGGTATGATTTCTCTTTGGCATGTGAAACTCTGCTACAGACTGTACTTCTTTCCTTTTCGGGTCTTGGAGATGAGAAAGCGTAACAGTGTGATATAAACCTGCCGTTCAGGAAACTGAATCTATATGATGTCTAGGAAGCGTGAAATCTTTCCCCGAGTACACGCTTATGCACCACTTGAATTCCACAAATGTCCTTGAAACAAGACTTCAGTAAAATTTAAGTAATATGCGTTGAGTTGACTCCAGGCTTATAAGTTGTATTTAATTTTTTCTGAAAATGTCATGTTACCATCATGTTCAGCTTTCTTGCTGAACCTCCTTTGTATTTTCTTTTTTTTGTGTTTGTAGAAAGACTGATACAGTGAGGCTTTGAAATGTTGTGAAGCCTTTTTGCATTAGCGTTAATATGAATGACTGTTAATAAAAAAAATGTAGCTGTTCACTTGTGTTTTGCTGGCTCACTGCCCCAAAAGCTTCCCTCAGGTACAGCAAACTTTGCCATCAGTTGCCCTTCACTGCTATACAGGATTTCTATCTATCTGTTGTTAAGCCACACTCATTTTCCATCCCAATCCGTTTAAACTGTGCCCTTTTTTATACACAACATCTAATTAACCTATTGAGTTTTTTTTCCACAGTAGATCATTAAGACTATAAAAAGGTTATCTGGCTATTCCAAATTTGTACATTTGAACAGAAAATGACAGATCTATGGTAGCATTATAGAGAACTACTCATTTTGTGAGCAGGAGAACTTAAGAAATTTGTTTTCTTGTAGCTTTGTGGGTTCTTTAGCATCTAATACTGTTGTTGAGCTAATTTAGTGGGCTTTTCCCCTGGGAAGAGGGAAGGGCGGTGAAAAAAACATCAGGCCACACTTTTAAAGATTTGCAGACTCCCACAGACACATTTAGGCATCAACAGAACTTTCAGAAACCTAAGTGCCGAAGTGGTATTGCTATTGTAGGTGCTTTTAAAATCCCACTTGGCATCTCTTTGCACCTTAGGTCAAAGCAGACCTTTGAACATGTTTACAGACCTTTAGAAATATGCCTGCAAAGGTCCCCAGTGACACTGGAATGTTCAAGAAAAAAATATTTTTCCTAATGGGTAGCTTATTCTATATACTCCTAATGTTTGGGGGGAGGACAAGGAGGGCTGGGTTTTATTGCAGCATTCTCAGAAGTATCTATAAATAAGCAAAACAGAAACTTGGCATTTAGTCTCAGCTACTTTCCCAAATGGACTGCAGGAATTTGCACAGACAAATCTCCCACTGAAGCCAGCAAGGGTTTTATCATGAAAGGTCCCAGACCTGCACTGAGAATTAATCTCCCACCCAAACACACCTATAAGAACTCTTTGCACAATCCTCTTTTGCAGCCTTGAAGCATAAGAAAAGGATGCAAAACAGGTAAATAATGACATAAGGCCAGGCAAAATGTGAATTCATGATGATGCATGACCTGGCAGAATACATGACTAGACCCAATGACAGTCAGTTATTACCTGTGACTGCGTATCAAATATGACATATGGTGCCATTTAAAATACATGTGACTGGGCACAGTGCATGTCATTTATGACACATCACCACTGTTTCTTGCAAAAGATGGGATTAAATGACTCACCCCAACAAACTTCCTGAGAAACTCCCTGGAGGATTCAATGTCTGTATTGGACAGCTCAATGTAGTCTCCCATCATGCCCTCTTCTGTGGCTGGCACCTCCCGGTAGAAGTGTTTGGCCCTGGCGTAGAACTGCATCTCCCCATTGATAACTTGACTTGTCAAAGCGTAAAGTTTCACTGCAAGTAGACAAATCACTATTTTATTGTTAATGACAGATATTTCTGGTTTAGTTTATTGCTGTGGAGGCACAATGGCCAAGATCTATACACTTAAGTTGAGCCTTCAAATAATCACACCTCTGTTTCTAAAGCAAAGGTGGAAGGAATGGTGTTGGATTTAATCCTGCAAGACCCTGAAGGTACACAGCCCTCCTTGGGCAAATCCAGTACCTCCCAGGCTCAGACATTGTTTTTGTCATCACACTATGTTTTCACGTCAGTGAAAAATCATTTCAAGTTTGAAGTGAACATGCATGCCAAAGAGAACAAGGGGTTTGATTTGCTCCCAGAAGAGCTGTGGGCAGCATTTATGGCTATGCAGTGTCATCATTTCCACTATCACAAAAGTAACTGTTCTGCAGATTTCCATATATGCTTTCTAGCCATTGACAGCTGCATGAAGAGTGCACCGAGAGTGGATGAATGAGGCACTTGCTCTGGTCTATTTTTAGTGATACTGTACAGTCTGTGGCACTGCAAGTAAGCTGAATCAAAGAGCAGATGGTAGTCTCAGGTCTAAATGAGTGTACAGAGGGGGAGACAATCCTAAATTGTCATCTGTCACAGATCAAGGAGCGAGATAATCAGTGGGTGATATACTGGAAAGTTCCTGTGTGCCAGAGGCTTGGATGTATCTTTTCATTGCTTGGCTATTTTGCTGGTAATACACAGCAATCATAAGTTTGAAGCTGTTTTATTAAAACCTATGAGCTTCGCTGGGTAAAGGGCTATTTTTCCCTATTCTTTAAAAAACTGAGGTCTATCCTCTGCATCCTGGGTTTTTCTATACTCGATGTGCATTGGCATATCAAAAGTAGCTATGTTTTGCAGCTCAAAAGTTTGCATTGAGGCAGGCCATAAACAGTTTGCTCGGAAACCAGCACCTCTTACCCTCTCATGCACACATACAGGTGTCCAGGCATTTTCCTGTGTGTATGACACACAGCTATTCCCAGACAGGCCTTCCAACAAAAACACAACTACAAGCCTGTCTAGGAAAGCTAAGCGATAAGGAGGGATGGAGTGACAGTGGGAACAAACCTTTGCAAGCACCACCTTGCAGTGTGAGACCAGCTCTGCTGCAGATTCCCAGCACGCTCAAGGAACTGGAAACGAGCTGGCAGCAAACATCTTTTGGGGTAATAACAATGGAAAGGGAGAGCTCCCTGCCAGCTGCGTATACAGAAGGACCAGGGAGCAGCGCTTTGTCGCTGTATCTTTAAACATCCACGGAAGCACTGCCGGTCGCTCTGGGAAGGGTCTGAACAGGCCGTGCCTTGCTTACGCCGGCTGGGGAACAGGAATTATGCCCTCCACACAGAGGATGCGAGCTAGGCCAGAGGCCCTGAATATAAGCCTGGAATGTATTTATTGAGGGCAAGCAAGCTCAGCAGGGAATGATAAGTGTGTGCCTGCCCATCCTCAGCAGGAGAATGACATTTTGGAGGCAAATGAGGGGGGGACAAAGGAAGTAGGATGAGGAATAATTACCACCAAGGACCACTCGGAACAGAATAGTGCTATTGGGTTACACATAAGCAGCATGCCCGGCATATCCTTCATCCAACAAAAGCAGCATTACCAGCCCCTCTTGTCATCACCTGCTTAAGTCAACTGCCGAACGGATACTATTAAAGCTTTAATCCATTACACATTTATGTTATGCCTGAGAAATTTATACCACAAGAAGCACTGAGCCCAGCAAGGGTCAAACCTGGGAGTTTTACACACTCCACTGATTATATTCACATACTCAGAAGAAACCATTAAGCTGAAGAAATTAATATGAAGGGGGCAGCAGCCAATCCCCAGCAGAACTTGGCCAGGGTGGCTTCCAGAGCCTGGGAAAAGGACTCCATCGGTGGCTGTGATTCCTCCAGGAAACGATCTCCATCTTCTCCCAGGGGTGGCACCATCTTGTTTTCTCTGTGTCTCTTTTTGCTCCGTTTCAGAGGCCAGCCTGTCTGGTGAACAGAACTGAATCCCTGCACGTTGCCTTTGCAAGATCTATACAAGAGCCCCATGATGATTTTTAGGGCTTGTTTAATGGACCTATCAAGACACAGTGATTTATCCCATTTTGCTGGATTGAAGAAAAAGGCATTTACAGTCTGTCTGCACACTAGGACAGGGTGCTGCAGGCAGCTGGCAGCGTGAACAACAAATATTCAGTCCTTCTACTTAAAACACGAGCCTGGCGCAAGGCAACATGTGGGGATGATAAGATGTTCAGCATATCAGATCTGTAGTTTGTGCTCTCAGATTTCTCACTCAGAACCAGTATCAGGCTCGCAGAATGCCTGCCGGGACTTGCATGCATACACCAGCTGACTGGGCTCCTCCCGGGCCAGCTGGGGCCCCAGAGCCCTGCCTTACGTGCTGGCATCTGAAAACAGCTCTGGCCTCAGCATCCATAGGGTTTTCTCTACCCATCAAACTTTGCAAAGATCTTTTTATGCAAGTCTCCCACCTGAGGGCATGCCATGACACCGGCTAACATTAAGGGTGGCACTGTACCCAAAGTCTACTCCTGCGGATGCAGAGTCTCACTGACGCAGTGTGCAATCTATGCAGATTATTGTGGAAATAAGCTTGGTCCCTCAGCGCTACTCCTCCCTCTCATAAATTTGCAGCACTGCCAACTCACCCAATTTTCCTGACACAGCCAATCAGCCCCAACTCTGATCTGCTTTGCAGCTGTGCCTGGCACGCAGGCTCCAGCAGCAGGACCAGAGGGAGAGGGAGGTTTGCCAGCTTGCAGGAATCTGCCCCAAAACAGAAGTTCGGGGAGGCACCCATGTCCTTGGTGGCAGTTAGTGTTGCAGCTCTGCTCCAGCGTGCCTCCCCCTCATCACAGGCCTTGTCTAGCCAGAGGCATCTCCCTTTCCATGACCCATGTGGGACTATCTCGTGCATCAGGAAATGAAATACTTGTGAGGTCTGTTACGGATATGCAGCCTGATTTCAATGAACTTTGTAAAGTAGGGCATAGGCAGGATAGGATGATGGAGGCTGCAAGTCTCTCAGAGATTGGGGGCAGAGGGAGCAGCTGTCTTTCACACACAAGGTTTTCAGTGTTAAGGCAGGTGACTTGTAAGGTTTAAGGTTAGAAATGTGTTTCTAGTAAAGTAAGAGGAACTTTTTTTATGGCATGCTTGGTCTCTCAGCTGAATCTGCTGGCAAGTCCCCCAAGTGAAGATGGCTAAAACAAACCCACTGCAAAAGCAGGCTGAGAACAAGAACTGGCTCCCTAAAGGTCACTCCACAATCATGAGCCGTTAATAATTTTCAGTTGCTGCAAACAGGGTCTGGGTGCAGATTGGCAATCTACACCTGAATGCCAAGCCCTGGACTAGACAGACAGTATCTACCTATGCCCTTTTGCCCTGAAAAGTTCAAAACATTATCTTTAATATTTTCTTATGGATCAGTTCAAAATTTTGTTTCCCAGTGCATTTGATCTAAATGTCTAGAGAAATGGACCACTTAATACGTAAGACAGGGTGCAATCCCAACCTGCAGTAGACTGTCTTACGGGTCTTGGTTGCAGGGTTCACTCAGCTAAATTTCTGTGGCAGAAGTAAATGTTGCAAGTAATTTTTTTGAAGTTTTTATTTGTGAACATTATTTTGTGGCTGCAACTGTTTTCTGCAAGATATTGAACTAATTCCAGTTTGGCTGAGTATTGCCTTTTAAATGCAACATCTGCTTTGTGCATCAGTTGAAAAATAGTTATCTGGATGCAGGGTAGAATTCACCTCTCTACTGTGGTCCGAGAACCACTTAAATTCTGTTTTATAGAAGATGAACATCAGCCCACCCCCAAAGCAAATTTTACTTACAGACACGTGCCTCACACATGGGAATATCTGTCTCTAGGGACCGATCATCTAAGTTTTCCACTGCAGATCTCACCCCACTGACACTGAGTCCCACAGCCCATGTAAACACATGCATAATTTCCAGCATCTGAGTAGCTCCATTAAAGCCCACTGGGCTTAAGGGCATTCACACACATTTAAGTACATTGTTGGATCAGGGCCTAAAGTTACTCATGTCTTTTATTTATAAATGTTACCCTGGTCTGTAAAAGTGACATGTTTCTCTTAACAGGCTGTGATACCAGATATGCTCAGCTCATAAGTAAACATGCCTAAAAGTGCTCCACCACTGAACCTACTAGCAACGGTGTCGGGGGAGTTAGCATAGCTTGAAGCAAGCTTTCTACCTTGCTGACCCTGCTGACCCTCAGCAGCACTGCAAGTTTCAATGTGAGGCTTGATTTCAGTGTTATTATCCATATTTAGGGTTAAGCACACGCTTAACTACCCTGCTAGGTCACAGTCAGAGTGTTGCTTTAGTTGTTTAATACTGTTTACACAGAGATATCTGGATCTAGTCTTGAAGCTTGAGAAGTTCAGTTCATTTCTGCTCAGTTCCACTCTGAACTGAACTGGAAAATGTCATTCTGCAGACATGTTCAGACCTGCCACATTCTGTCCTCTCCATCACAGAGAGCACTGGATGACAGGATAATCCAGGTTGGAAGGGACCTAAGGACGTCTCTAGTCCAAACTTCTTCTCAAAGCCAAGACAGACATGAGGTCAGATAATGTTCCTCAGGACTTTATTCAGCTAGGTTTTGAAAGCCTCCAGTGATGGACAATTGTACGACCTCCCTGGGCAACCTGTTCCAATGCCTGACTGTCCACATAGGGAAAGAGTTTTTCCTTATAGCCAGTCTGAACTTCTTTTGCTTCCATTTATGGCCACTGTCTCTTGTCCTCCTGCCTCACAACACTGTGCTCAGCTCCATCTTCTTTAAGATCTTCTTGTAGGTACTGGCGGGCTGATACTTGGTCTCCCTGAAGCTGTCTCTTCTGGCTGAACATGTCCCATTCCCTTAGTCTCTCTCCATAGGATACGTGCCCCACTTCCCTCACCACCTTGGAGGTCATCCAACTCACTCCATGTCCCTTCCTGCACTGTGAGTTCAAAACTCCATGCATATGGTCTAATGACTGCTGGACAAAAGGGGATAATCACTTCCCTCGATCAGCTAGATATGCTTTCTTTAATAAAGCCCAGAATACTGTTGGCCTTTGCTGCCAGGACACACTGCTGGTTCATGTTCGCTTGCTGTCTACCAAAACCCTATCAGCAGGGCTGCTACTCAGCCAGCTACTGCCCAGCTCTTGTTGCTGTTGCCAAAGGTTCTTCCTTTCCAGGTGCAGGACTTGGCATTTGCCTTTGACTTTCAGTAAATTTGAATTTCACTAGGTTCCCACTGTCTCTTTCCTCCAGCTTATTTAGGTGCCTCTGGATGGCGGTCCTGACCTAGAACTTGGGGACAAGTCCTGGTCAGGTGGCTGCAATCTGCATATGTGATGAGCAAGCAGTCCTTCACCTCCTCCAGGTTATTGATAAAAGATGTTAAACAGGATAGGTCCCAGGACAGACCCTTATAGAATCATAGAATCATAGAATGGTTTAGGTTGGAAGGGACCTTGAAGATCATCGAGTTCCAACCCCCCTGCCATAAGCAGTGACACCTCCCACCAGACCAGGTTGCCCAAGGCCACCTCCAGCCTGGCCTTGAACACCTCCAGGGACGGGGCTTCAACAACCTCTCTGGGCAACCTGTTCCAGTGCCTTACCACCCTTAAAGTGAAAAACTTCTTCCTAATGTTTAATCTAAACCTGCCCTCTTCCAGCTTAAAGCCATTCCTCCTTGTCCTATCACTGCATGCCCCAGTAAAAAGTCCTTCCCCAGCTCTCCTGTAGGCCCCCTTTAGGTACTGGAAAGCTGCAATAAGATCTCCTTGGAGCCTTCTCTTCTCCAGGCTGAACAGCCCCAACTCTCTCAGCCTCTCCTCATAGCAGAGGTGCTCCAGCCCTCGGATCATCCTCGTGGCTCTCCTCTGGACGCGCTCCAGCAGGTCCATGTCCTTCTTATGTTGGGGACCCCAGAGCTGGACGCAGTACTCCAGGTGGGGTCTCACGAGAGCGGAGTAGAGGGGCAGAATCACCTCCCTTGACCTGCTGGCCACACATCGTTTGGTGCAGCCCAGGATACGGTTGGCCTTCTGGGCTGCGATCGCACATTGCTGGCTCATGTCGAGCTTCTTGTCAATCAGCACCAGTCCTTCTCCACAGGGCTGCTCTCCAGTCATTCCCCACCCAGCCTGTATTTGTGCTTGGGATTGCCCCGACCCAGATGTAGGACCTTGCACTTGGCCTTGTTGAACTGCATGAGGTTGGCTTGGGCCCACCTCTCCAGCCTGTCCAGGTCCCTCTGGATGGCATCCCTCCCCTCAAGCGTGTCTGCCTCGCCAAACAGCTTGCAGTACCTCCACTGATCTTGAGATTTGACCACGACTTTCTGAGCTCAATCACCCAACCACTTTTTACCCATCTGATTGTCCACTCATCCAGACTGTGACATCCTACCACACTGTGAAGTTTCTTGGATGTGTATTCACAGCACACAAGCTACCCCACAGTACTTGTCCTTATGTACACTCTTACTCCATGACAATAACCATGGAGTAACAGACATACTGCATGTTCACATGAAGGCTGGACTCACGGTACCTTTTCCATGGAGTCAAATTAATTTGGATATGCTGGCAATAAACTGGAAAACTCTTTAGTGAAGTTTTAATGAGTCAGGTCATGAAAAACCTGGCAGAGGGATCTTTAGTCTGATAGGAACAATTTATGAAGTTTTTTGGCTGGGAATGGAAATCCAAATAAAATTCAGACAAGGAATAAAATATAGTTTTACAAGAGTGAAGCAATTAGGTCTGGAAACAGCTTAATGATGGACTGATGGATTCTCAGTCATTTGCAGCCCTTAAACCAAGGTATTTTTGTCTTCATAAACATATACTGTGACCCAATCATAAGTTACAAGCATGATGCAGGAACTTTTATGTGAAATTCTAAGCTAGATGTTCATAATGGTACCCTCTAGCCTTAAAATGATCTATTAGTACTTACACTAACAGTTACATTGTAGGAAATCCTGCTCAGTTTCTAATGTTATGTTTATTTTCAAAACAAATGAAAGAATAACATTTTCATAGACTTCTTGAGATTACAGCGACCCATAATTGACTTTCCTTCCTTTCCATCTTTCCTTCTTTTCCATCGTTCACAGCTACCTACCACTAGGGATAATAGTATTTATCTTCCATGTTTCATTTTAAATAGCTGCAGATATTGCTGTATGTGAAAAGCCACATCAAAATAGTAAGATAACATGGAAATGCTTTTTTTCTTTACAGGACTCATAAATTCTACCATCTTGAGCAGAGTTCTCACTGGGGTCTGTATAGTTTCACATAATCAGGTAAGATAATCTACTCGTCTAAATGGATCTTTCAATTAGGAAGGAGCCTTCAAGAATTCACTGTGAAGAGCATATCCTTTCCGTCTTAAATTCCTACAATTCTAACACTGAATGGAGGCTGAATAATTCTGCTTAAAAACTGGCATGCTAACGTAATACATAATCAAGTCAAATCTACTTTTTAGCTATAGTGTCTTGGGGAAATGTTGGTTCTTATTCAGGGTCAAATTTTCATAAGAAATGAACATTCATTTTCTGCATTAAAAAAAAAAAAAAGTTTCTTGGCATCCTGTACCAGAGGCTTTCGCTGAAATTTGGCTATAAGCAACCTTTTTAGAAGTACTTTCCTCCCAGATAACAAACAGTAGGACAGACAGCCTGCTGCAGAGATCTGGATTACAGAGGCTCTTTAAAAAAATTTTAAAATCATTACCTTTCAAGCACTTGTCCAAAACTACACATATGACAAGGCTAAGGATACACTGAATGACAGCAAAATAGGTATCAGGCAACAGAAAGTAAGGGCTGTCAGCTCTGCTAGCTTTGCATTTGTCCTTCCAAGTTCCCAACAGGTCAATTCATGTTTTACTTAAATGGTGACCAAAAAAAAAAAAGGTACCACCAGCCAGAAACCAAACTTTCTTTCGCTATTGTGGTCTCTCCCTTGCCCCCCTCTAACAATCTGTGGAGTATTTAGGTAAAACAACAGGGTACTGAATTAGAGGCAGCTAAGAGAGAGTACCGAATGGTTTAGCTAGCACTGTTGTTTCTCCAGCTGGACTTCTCAAAACTACTACTTATTGTCATTAATATGTCTGCACTGTACCACAGAACATAATACGTCTTTCCAGAGCATGGTCACACACGCACACAGATGCTCCTCCCCACCAGCTACTCACCCAGGGGAAGCTTTTCCAGCAGATAAAGGTAACTCTGAAAGAAGTCATTTCGGATCGCCCTATGCAAGTCGAAGGACATACTGTGCCGACAAAGTTCTTCATCTGTTTTGTGCCAGCGTGACTTAAAGGCCAAATGTGCTGCTTTATACGCCATGATGAAGAAGTTTTTTGCACGGGTGAACAGTTTCTGTGGCTGTTGCTCTCCGGAGGATCTGTCCTTCTGAAGAGGCAGAGGCAGCGTCATTTAAATTGTGGCAATGTGCTGTCATTCTATATTGGGGTGTGTGTCGAGAGCAGTGCAGGGGGTGGAGGCGGGCAAGAGAGGAGTGAGAAATGCTGGCTGTTGGCACTGACTCAGAGTAATCTCTGGAGTGTCGCCCTCTGAAATGAGCAGGTGCTGGAAAGTGATAAAAAACTCAACCAGGAAATTGCTTAGCCAGGGTAAAAGTATATCTACTCCAAAAAAGAGTGGCTTTAATTCAATTACACTTTTCCTAATCTATTCAGCCTTCACTTCAAAGGAACTCAGATATAATCCAGGAACTCCCATCTCCTTCGTTTATATCTCACAGGCTGATTTTGTTTCTCTGTCTCTCCCTTGCTATTTGTTTTTCAGTCTGGGGAACCCAAGAGGAAGGCCAGAAGACAGAACATGGACATGCCTCTACACAAACTGTGTGTCCTAACAAACTCCATGCTTTGCCACTGCATATGGCAGAGCAAGCCACTCTCTTTGCACTACAGTCTGCCCAGGTTCATTTAATCTGTTTAAATGGTACAGATTGTCTCATCAGCAGAGGCTAGCTGGAAGAAGTTGCTATCTGGGAACACAGGAATAGTAAAGCCAGGGAATGGTAAGAGCTTTTTCCTTCAGCTAACAAAATACACAGGAGAACAAAAGGAGATAAACTGCCCATTAACAAACTTAGCCAAATATATTAGCTGGAAAAGAGAAGGAGGTTCAGGCTACTACAGCGGGCAAAATTCTATAAGAGGGGGAGTAGGGTGAGAAGCTGAAGTGCTTCCAGGATGGAGAATGCTAAGCTGCTAAAGGGACTGTGTATCATAAGTATGTCCCATCCCAGAGAAGGATCAGGCCCTCAAGGGACAAGGAAAGACAGGTACTGCTTCAAAACCCTGTTTGCCTCTCCGTAGTTCAGGCACTCGGTGTGGTACAGCTTCAAGCCTCCTGAGTTGCAAAGGTACCTGGCAATGGGATGGGGGCTTTGTATGGACTGTGCTGACCTCCACACACCGTGCTCATGAGGCTTTCCCCTTTTCAAGCTGTTTATTCCAGCTGTCTGCAGTGTAGGCACACTGTAGCACAGCAACACACAATCAGAAAGTTGGATGTTTTCAACACAAAAGGGCTGCCATATGTCCTGAGCAGTACTGCAATTCCTGACAAACATAGAATCATAGAATGGTTTAGGTTGGAAGGGACCTTACGGATCATCGAGTTCCAACCCCCCTGCCATGGGCAGGGACACCTCCCACTAGACCAGGTTGCTCAAAGCCCCATCCAGCCCGGCCGTAAACACTTCCAGGGATGGGGCCTCCACAACTTCCCTGCACAATTTGTTCCAGTGCTTTAACACCCTCAGAGTGATTTGTTTTCCCCAATATCTATTCCAAATCTACCCTCTTCCCGTTTGAAGCCATTCCCACTTGTCCTATCACTACATGCCCTTGTAAAAAGTCCCTCTCCAGCTTTCTTATAGGTGACCTTCAGATACTGGAAAGCTGCTATAAGGTCTCCCCGGAGTCTTCTCTTCTCCAGGCTGAACAGCCCCAACTCTCTCAGCCTGTCTTCATAGGAGAGGTGCACCAGCCCTCTGATCATCTTCGTGGCCCTCCTCTGGACCCGCTCCAACAGGTCCACGTCCTTATGTTGAGGGCTCCAGAGCTGGACGCAATATTCCAGGTGTGTCTCATGAGAGTGGAGTAGAGGGACAGAATCACCTCCCTCAACCTGGCGGTCACGCTGCTGGGGATGCAGCCCAGGATACAGTTGGCCACCTGGGCTGCGAGTGCACATTGCCAGCTCATGTTGAGCTTCTCATCAACCAACACCCCCAAGTCCTTCTCCTCAGGGCTGTTCTCGATCCATTCTCTGCCCATCTGATCAAGCTTGACATCTGATCAAGCTTCTGAGAACAGAACAAAGAAGACCTAGCCTCCACCAAAGAAAATCGTTAGGAATTCGACTGCACCAGTTCATTTTTTAAAGGGACTTTCTGTCTACATCAGATGATGCTAAGCAGCATTTAGCAATGCATGAACTCAAACATATTTTCCAACATGACTTGCTTCCTTGGAGCAGTCAATCTCTGTATCTCTGCTTTGATATTACTTATTAAAAGTATTTAGGGGCAAAACCATCCCTGGGTATTACCACCTTTCTTGTTTCCCCAACTACCATCCTGTACTAGTCATTCTCACCTAACTGCACTGACATGCTGCTCCCCCAGCTGTTCCAGTCTATGTGATCGTGCAAACGTGTTGGTGAACAGATCAGTGAATAAGATATTTCAGAAAAATATACTTATTTTTCTTTCAAGTTGGATCAGTTCTCTAATCCAGCGCACAGCTGACACAAGGGAATGTCATGTGCAACAGCCACCTGGGATGGTGGTGTGGAGGAGGTAGCCATACAGCCGTAATACATAGCGGCCTTACCTCCCCCTGTACCCTGTCAGAGAGGTGTGCTGGAGATGGTTCCATGACAGCCAAAGGTAATCTAAGTACTGGAAGATATGCCTCTACACTCCCACCTCTCTTTGCCCACACATTCCTGTTGTTGGGGTCTCTGCTGAGCCATTTCAGCTTGCTACATCAATTGGCTTTTTCTGTTTGGTCAGCACTGTGAACCAGCTCACTGCAGAGCTTACAATTGCCAGAAAAGTGCAAGAAGGGAGGTAGAAACACGCCTTTGAGGATGGGGTGGGGAGAGTGGGATCATGGCAGTGGTTATATCAGCTCTGGAGCCACTGCACCAAAGTCTGAGCCCTTCCTTGAACAGAGGTTAATGCTCTTCACCCATCCTTAGAAACTTCAGCCATCCCTTTAATTACTCAGTCTCAAATTTCTTTGATCCTGCTGTATCTCTTGGTTTTCTCACAAATCTGGCCCTTTCTCTTTGCTTATCTATTTTCAGCCACTCGCCAGTTAGTGTGCCAGGAACGGATGCGTCAAGACAGCATGTTAATGCTTTGGAAAGATGTTGCACAAGCTCACTTTGTCACCGACAAAAGACACCCCAAGGAACTCAGAACCCACCTGTTCCACATTTGACACCATGTTTCACATTTGTCATGGCTGTAGTTTTGGCAATGCCCATTGTGTAACAAAGTGACCGCTATGCTTAGAGATGGCAGTGACTCCAAGCATGAAACCTAAGCCTTGACGTGTCCTAGTGGAGTCAAATGCTGGGAGAGCACTGTGGAGGGTGCTGGGACCACAGCCCCAGGGCTCCCTGTCGCTTTGACACTCATGAGGTCCACAGGTGCCCAGGCCTTTACGTTCACTAGGAGGACATGAAGTGCAAAAGCAGAAAAGTGCACAGTTTGTCCTGCCTTCTGCACACGAGTGGGGCTTAACTCTCTTTTTGGGTTCCCTGCTGCCTACAGAGTGCCCCAGTGACTGTGACTCCAGCGAAGCTCTCTCGATTTATACCCTCTGAGAATGTGGCCAATTACAACAGTTAATATAGACACATGGGAAACGGCATATTTCAGGGTCACTCCCTATCTTTTCAATGCCTTGCTAGTGATCTTCTCGTAACGTACTCCTAGCCCACTTTCCTTAGGAAAAAACATATGCAATCATGTTGTGCATGTGTCTGTCTAAGACTTTTACTACCCCATCACCAAACATTTAAACCTATCTATCTCAAACAAATCCCAGAACTACTTCAAAGCTTGCATCAAAACAGCAGATTGGGCAGAGGGACAGATCTCATCCTGGTGTCAGTCAGCAAAGTGAGTTTCGCTCTTCTGAAACACTGTAAAGCCCATAAGGAGGGATGGCTGCACCTCTGCACCTCTCTCTGTACATCTGCACCTCTCCTTTCAAGGTACCATTCTCAGCCATCCAACACAAATGTGTCGGAAATAACAGTTCACAGGATTAGTTTTTCAGGCTGAATGTTGTTGTTAACTCTTTTTGACAAATTAGTGGTGGGTTTGACTCACAGTAGTCCTGCCCCACACAGAAAGAGTGAAGATCTACAGAAGGCTGCATAAACACTAATTCTATTTATTCTGTTTGCATGTGATCAAGACTAAGTCCCTGTTCCACACAGCTCTATAATCTAAGAGTTACTGTGAACACGCACTCAGTGCTCAGACAGTAGTGCAGCTAAGTAGGCGAACCACAACAGCATCAAGCCTTTTAAAGCACTTTCAAAGCACTTCCTATTGCTGTCAAAGGTTAGGCAGAAACATACATTTGTGCCCAGAAGGTCTTGAAAGACATCACAGAAATGTTTTGGGTTTTTTTTTTTTCAAAAAGCGGATGCTATATTCTCTGCCTATTTCTCAACAGCAGCATCTTAATGTCTTCTGCTAAGAACAACTCACAACTGCTTCATTTTGTCTCCTAACCCCATATTCTGGACATAATGGTACCCATGCTACTTGTAGGATCCCTGCTAAAATGTGAGTAAACCCATGGGGGGTGAGGTCCCCCCGTGGCTCAGGGACACGCCGGCACAGCTGGGCCCCACAGCAGCCACCATCTGCTCTGCAGGGATGATCCTGACCCCATGCAGCAGCGCGTGCCTGTCCCAGCATCACCATCAATGCCAGTGTGCGTGGGTAACCCAGAGCCATATGAGGAGGAAGAGGGACCTTCTCCTCTTCAGCGACACCTTGGTCATTGCCAAGGCCAAGTAAGACTCGCAGACCCCAGCTGCCTTTCCTCCCAAGCCCTGGCCCTGGCATCACCCTGGTGCTGGGTGCACTCATGGCCTTGCCTGTGGCAGGCGGCCGCTAGAGGGGAGCCACTGGGCTTGGCCACCTCCAGGTCACTCCCTGCCACTCCTCTTTGCTAATGTGGCAGCACCCTGTGCCCGCAGCTCTGCCTGGCCCTGGGCATGCTGCAGGTGCTGAGCAGTGGGAAGAGGGCAGCCAGGGATGCCACCAAGGAGAAGGAAGGCAAGGACACCAACTCCCTTGTCCTCATCTGGCCCTGTGGCTCATGTGTTGTCACCTTCCAGGGAGTCTCAGTGCCATGTCCCATGGCAGGGCTGGGCAGCACCTCTGTCCTGCCCCACAGGGTTCTGCCCTGCCTCTGTGGCCATCCCCACAGGGCAGGGCTGTGCTGGAGCCTGCCTCTGCCTGCAGGCTGTGGAGCAGCAGGCACTCAGGCTGTTTCTCCTCTGTTTTTGCAGCTCTCAGGCGGTGAAGGAGCTCTGGGTCAGCGTGCTCCTCGGGTAAGCCCCGCCTGGCAGCGCAGCCTGGGGAACCCATGCTCACATCACAGGGGGATGCTCCAGGCGTAGCCGTACCATGTGGAACCACCACTCCCAAGCTGGGGAGAGGTGCCCCCATGGCTGTGGGCAGCTCTTGTGCGGGCAGAGCTGGCAGAGCTGCTTTGCCCAGCTGTGTCCAGCCAACACCTGCACAGCCCTGTCCTCACCAGTGCTGCTGCTCTCCACTTGGCTTCCGGGTGGTACCCAGCTGCTTTGGGGCAGCTTGGAAGTGTGGAAGTGCTCCCCAGGCTGGCAGGAGAGGGAAACGGTGGCTTGGGTCTCACACAGCTCTTTTTCTGCCCCTTCCCCATGCACAGGCCACCAGGAGTGGAGGGCGCCCAGCTGCCCTCCATCAAGCTCCTGCTGAAGGAGCTGAGCGTTCGCAATGCTGTGAGGGTCCCTCCTGTCTCTGCTCTGCCCCCAAAGGTTGCTCCAGCCCAGCATCAGGTGCATTTCTTCTGACCTTCTGCTCTTTTCCCCTTGCCCAGGCAAAGACACTACACACCAGCAGCCTGGAGAGTCTGCTCGAGAGCCAGTTTCCTTTCCCAAAAGGTCATTTGGCTCTTTCTGAAGTTGAAGCCAGCTAGCCAGCCTTTTTCTTGGTAGTAGGGACACTGGAGAATCTGGATGTCTGGATAAAGTGAAGCCCTCCACCAAAATAACAGTGGACATAGCCGTAATGCATGACAGTCATTGCCTGGAACAGTTTCTGGTCTAAAATAAAATTTGTTTGTATTTATGTGCAGAAACATTAAAAAAAATAGTTTCTCCACGTGCCTTCTCTTCCTCCCCGTGAGATCTGGCAGTTCTTGTTTTATCAGATTAAAATGACGGATCAGCTAGAGTGGCTTCTTGTTAAAATACCTGCAGCTGATCTCTGCCTGAGGGTAGCAGGTTTAAAATAAGGTATCAGATGGCTTATGATGAGTCACTGCAAGATCCAAGGCAGATCTGTTTGTTGGAGAATCAGGGTATTTAAAAAGAAGTTGCACTTACTTTTATATTAGTAGGTAACTACCTGTCTCTGCAGATCTGAACTAAACACACTACTTCTGAAACACATCAGCTGCACAGAAGAGAAAAAGACAAACACGTGCACTAGCTCCACATATCATGCAGGTCACAAAGGGTCAATTTTGCCTTTAAATTACTGTGTTCTGATTACAAAACACCTGGTATGCAATCTGATTTCCACACAGACAAGCCATCAGGATTGCTGTAAGATGTCTCTTTATCTTAAAAAGTCCTCTATATTAATTCTTCTCCCTCACGCCTGGCATACGCTGTCAGGAATAATGTGGTTAAAGCAAGTAATTTTTGTTTTATCTTTGACAACAAGTTTTTAAAAGTTCCTGAAAACCACAGGATCATGTTGATAGAAGAGGCACAGGCAGAGAGCACACGTGCAGTTATGAGGGCAGTGAAGAACAGCTGCAGGTTGGATGGCAGGTGGTAACCTTTACAACTGACTTTGCTGCAGCCAGAAAAAGCAACTGCCGGCATTGTTCTGACTGCAGCTTCAGTGGCTTATTCAAAGCAACAGCGTACACCAGTGCCTGGGTGTCAAGCTGGGAAATAGTAATATGACAATGGATGCACTAATTGTCTGACTTGCTAAAGTCCAGAACTCTTAGTCACAATCCTCACCCACCTAAACTCCGCTCATGGGTCCAATTAGACTCAGCAGTCTTCAGAAGTATTACTGTGAAAATAATTTGGTTTTGAGTTGAGTGTGGAATTGAGAAAAAATAGTGTTTTGGGTTGATGAGAAACTGAAATATTTCTTTTTTCTCACCCAAAAAAAAAAAATTCTGTGTCAGGCTAAACAAAATGTTTTGTTTTGTTTGCAGGGTTATTTCCCTTCTTCCATGTCTTTATTCATTTATTTGTAATTAAAATTAGGTAAATTTGGTTTCAGCATATCATTTACAAGTGCAAACAACAATAATGTTGTTGTCACCAGTAGACTAGTCAGTCTTACAAAATCACTCTGTGGCAAAAGGACCCAAGGAAATGCAGAGCAAAACAGGTCCTTAGGCAAAGACCCAACATTGGGATAGGACTTCTGATCTCTCATGAGAAACCCTTGCTTTGAACCACATTTCCAAAGCAGAGTTCACTGCCTGTAGGTCAGGATGACTCACGCCCTTCAGGGCATATCCTGCACAATTCCTGTGTGCTTTCACGGGTGCAGTCACAGCAGCAATCTGTTATCATTTATACAATTGGAATTTAGCAATCTGGAATTCCATCTAAAGCAACAAAACACAGCATGTGAGCCCTATGGGTAAATACATTATAATTCATGTAAATGAAATTGGCCAGAGCTTTATCCCTATGGAGGGAATACACAGTTCTTTCCCTCTAATCCTTCTAGCTCTGGAGCCAACACTAAATTACATTTTTAAGGGAGTGAGTGAAGCCACTCTTAGGTAGGAGTGGGAGCCTGTCTCATCATGTCTCAAGCACAGTGACAGTCACAGTGGGACCCTGATTTGGAGATCCATAAACAGTATGCTAACGTAAATAGCGATATTTGGGGACGACTCCTGCATGCTTTGGCCGTGAGGATTTTATTTGGTTCTGGTTAGGGACTCTCAGTAGTGCTGGGGCTGAAGGGAAGGAAGGGCAGGGTTCCTGATGAAACTGCAGCAGGGGCTGCTCTGTTGTTCTTGATAAGAAGCATGACAGCTGTGCCCACAACATCTGGTTTTCATTGAACCCTAGTGAGAGTTCCTTGCTGAGTCTCTTCCACCCCATATGTGGTGGTTTAATTGATGGAGCCTGAGAAGGTTTTAGGTCCAGCGTGGAATGCCGCCTTTCACTGTGATATGTGACTCCAGATACAGTAAGGGCTGGGCTGCTTAGAGTCATCTTTTAAAAGCATTTCTTCTCAATATTGAATTTTGCGTATATTGCCCTCTGTTGGCTCAAGCGCATGATAAAGCTCCTTTTCTAGGTGAAAGCTAACAAAAATCTCCTTCTGAATGAGTGGCAGGGTTTGTGGGTTTTGGAAAACGCAGGATCAAGTTATCTGTAGCCTTCTGTGTGCGTGTATGCATAGTTCATATCCCCCCATAGTTCTGCATTTAAGAATGCAGGCACAGCTCTTTAACCAAGGAGGAAGGGGGTGTGGAGACTGGCTGTCTCAGCCATTGTGGACTGCACATAAGAAGAGAGTTTTAAGGAGTGACCGGAGGGGATAGTGGTTTGGTGAGCCAGGATGTTGCACATTCAGGAAACAGCACAAAAAGCAATACAGAAATGCCTGTGGGATAACTGGGCAAGTGCGAGATAAGTTAGTCTTAAAGTCTTTCAGCTCTGGCACGCATCTGCCAGAAATGCTTTGGTAAAAAGACTCTCATGGCTTTATTTACAATTCCAAAGCAAAAGATGGCAACCCACACCATCAAAGCTCCTTCTGCACACAACACTGTGAGAAAAACATGCCTTTCCACTTCCTCTCAGCTGGATCCTTACTACCTAAGGCATTTGACTGACCCATCTGCTCAGACCAAAAAGCATCCTGCCCACTTATCTTTCCTCTGACAGTACACAGCAGCAATGCCTAGGGAAACAGTCTAAACCCACTAGGTAGGAAATGCGCTTTGGCTGGTTCTTAGCACTTACATGCTGCTCCTGCACAGAGCCAGACCAGGTGTTTTCCTGTACTCAGAAGGCCCAGGTATGAAAGCCCCCATCCTGGGCATACCAGGGCACACACTAGTGATGTGAAATGAGAGTGGTGATGCCAGGAGGAGACAGCCTTTCTCTGGAGTGTGAACATCATGACAAAACAGAAACTCCAACCTGCGGAAGTAGAGAGTGCAATGGATAACAACAGATCTGTAGAAAGAAGTGATGTGGGCAGACCATGGGTTAGAGAGATCATTTAACCTTCTGCAATATGCCTCTCTTACTAGAGAGGCTGAGCTGTAAAGATCCAGGCTGTCAGATCTAGAGCTCTGGGGACCCCTCCCTGCTGTTGGCTAGGATGGCAAACACCAGACTGGCATTTCCTTGATCCGGTACAGCAGCACATTTCATAGCAGTGGTGGAGAACATCCTTTTTGTTAGTGCAGTGTTAAAACTAGACTGGAAAATGTGTTGTTCTGTAAGCCATAAAGGAACACGACACTTAGTTTCTTTTAGATTTGTGTCTTACTGCTTCTACCTGAAATAAGCCACATACCTCCTCTCACTTGCCATCATTTGTGAAAGATCCACCCTGGACAAGAAGCGGTCTGTGTTGCAGCCAGGCTGGAGCTGCTCCAGGACGCCTTGGCCAGCCTATTCATCTGTGCTGTCTGTCTGGCTAGCGTGCACAGAGTGACTGACCCCTTGCTGCTGCCAAAGAGCTGAACTTTGCTAAGCTCTCCCTCAGCGCAGTCCCTATCACAGGTCTCTCTCATCTACCTGGCAGCCAGAGCACACAAACCTCTAGGAACTTAATTAACTTTCAAACTCTGTGCACTTCTTTCAACTGCGATTGCACTTGGCCAACATGTCATGAATTTATTAGAGGGAGGAAGAAGAGACCTGATGAATGCATGGATAGGTAAGGCAAGATAAAACTAATTTCCTGAGGAAGCCAAAGGAAAACAAGCTGAAAGGAAAAAAGAACAGTTGACTGTAGGGAACAAATCTGACAAGTGACCTTGAAAGGCCTCTTCCACCTTTAGCTCCTGAGAAGGAAGAGTCTCACAGAAGCTCTGTGTGTGTGTGTGCACATCAGGGAAATTAGAGGGAATCAGGAGCTGTAAGCAGCATTTTTAGTGGATCAGTAGAAGTATCACTGGCATACCATCCCCTGTATTTCAGATACAGTGTATCTGTCGCGTTCCTGGCTTGGATAGCCTTCATCCTCAACTTGTCTCTGAGTTGTGTCGAGTTTCACAATACCAGGAACTATGCAGTTAAATCCTGCGCATGCCTTGGAACATTAAACTCAAGTTTCTGGAAAACTAAGTGATAAGTATCAAGGGGTAAGAAAACTAGATTAAGCCCAACTCCTGGACAGCATAAACACACAGGAACATGGATTGCAGAGACTATAAACACACCTCTTCTTGTGAAATACAGCTCTTACACAGAGGAATGGCTCAAATTTGCAAAAAACACCTTTGCTCAGAACTGAAAGTAGAAACCTAAATGATCAAGACTGGAAACTATTTGCTTTGTATGAAGACTTTCTATCTGAGCTCTCAGACTAGAACCACTCAAAAACCAAATTATGTGTGTTGTTCTTTGGAACAAAAAAATAATCATGACATGAAAAGTTCGAGATGGTTAAATGTTTCCTCCAGAGGCTGGGGATTAGAAGTCTGGGCAAGTAGCAAAGGAGGGGAAAAAAAGGGTAAAATAAAAGAAGAAACTCTTAAGTGACCTGACAAGGGAAACTTAAATCTTATTTTTAAGGGGTTAGGTTGTACTAAAGCTTGAAAAATTAAATCCACAGCTGTCTCCAGAGGACTATATCTCACTAAGCAAGCTTCAAGTAAGTTTATCATGTATCCAACACCTAGACATTGGACCTTAGGGACCACTAGGATAATATTTCCTCTGGATTAGCAAGAAAGCTAGCAAGTGACATTTGTATGAGACTAACTTTAAGTTTAAGGGGTTTTCTTATTATAAAATGATAAATGAAGAATGAGCATACTGGGAAGGAAGGTTCTTGCAGTTTGTAAATCTAACACATCCTCACTATTTCTTTAAAAATGCACTGTTATCTCCTAAATTAGTTTTATTTGGTGACATCAGTAATTTGATGTTTTTACATCTATGATCTTCCCAGTGAGGATCAACATGTTCTTTATGAGCAATATTTTTAATCTCATAATCCCCTTTATGAGGAATGCTTTTAATTTCAGGGACCATGAGCACTGGCATCGAGACAATATAATATATATGGAAAAAATTCAAGAATGAAACTATAGGAAACACAGGATGGATCTGGCACAATTACAGTGCTTTCCTTCTTCTGGGATTCTTCACTACTAGCCAATAAAGCCCAGGATATGTTGGAATGCTATTAATTAACTCACCTCGCGGTGCCTTGCCACGACAACTGATATGCCCCTGGGTTCCAGGGAAATCTTATGAATCATACGAGATGCAATACTTAGCTGGAGCTGGGTGAACTAAGGACAACTTTAATATGTTAACTTTGAAATCTGAAATCCAATAGCAAATTGAGTTTTGTACAGAAGGCACAAAATAAAACTCAGACATCTATACAAATGCCCACGATGGAGTTTTGTAGGATAAAGCACTTTTTATTTATGTATTTCGTACTTTCTGTGTCTGTCTAAAATACACTGGTGTGAGGAACAGACCACAGGTCCCCACAGCAAAATGCCTCCAGTCTGCGGATGGGCTACAGTAGTCTAGCATTATCGCATTCTGCCCACAAAGCACATCAGTGACAATTGTGTTTTCCAGTTCTACGGAAAATCCTACGTGCACCTATGTGCTACTCTGTGTCCGTACAGATGCATATGTAGGAGGTGTAATGAAGAAAAGGCATACATAGCAAAATTAAATGGGAAAAGTGAAATGAGGGGAATTACCTAAACAGCTTACAGATGGTAACTAAATTAGTTGAAAGCTGAAGGATTGTTTTTTCAACACAGAGCTCAACAGCATTGTAAAACTTCCATTATTGTAACCCAGAAGCTCATGAGAAATAGTAATTACCAGAGCTGAACTCCCGGGCTCTCGTATTTTCTTACCCATGGGTCAGCCAGACCAGCCCCCAATCCTTCCTTCCCCCAGTGCTTTCCAGACTCCTGGAAAGTACAGCTGGGAAGGTGAAGAAATATTCTTCACCCTGTGTTCCCTTCCACCTCTCAGGCCTCCTGTTGCCCCCCATACACCTTGTTTTGAACACCATAACCTTCCTCTTCTGACACAGTCTCTTCTAGGCACCCCATGCACTTTTCTGCCGTTACTTCACTGTGTTTCACAGCCAGCAATCCCTCTGACTGTCTCTGTGCTGAGCCAGCTAGGACAGCACCTGGAATGCATGCTGCTCCAGAGCTCGGGCTGCCTGCAAGTCACATCCACTCTTGTCAGAAGCATTTTGGAAAGCTCCTCAGGAAAAGGTATCTTGCCTGATATCATTCCACCCAGAACTGATGGCCTAGGCGGAGCACGAGGTGAGGTCTAGGCAGCAAGCAAGGGCAGCCTTAAGGGTCTCCTAATTGTGAGGGAAACGCAGCCACAGTCCCAATGATGCGCCTTCGCTCTCTGCATCCTGCTTGTCATTGGCTCCCAGCTGACTGTCACATAAGTTAACATTTTTTCTTACAACTGTCTCTGTTGTACACATTCTCCCAGTTTCCGCCCCAGCAACATTGCCACAGATAGTTCTGGGAAGACCAAGTAGGGTGAAGGGGCGAGTGCTCTAAATCATACAGAAGTACAGCATCTGCTTGGGTTCCTGATGAGTCTAAAACTGACTCAGCATCCCCCCTACCCAGTGGACTATTTCCTCTATTATTATCAACCACGATGTAAATAAAATAAATTAGTGTAAGAACAGCACTCATGAAAGAATCATCCACATTCTCTTTCTTAGATTTAAAGCCAGGAGGGACTTCCATGAGCATCTAGTTGGCCCTTCAGTATAACACACCAAACACCCCCATCCATTGATCACTGCATCAAGACCAGCTTTATCACCACCAAGCGGAAGGATTACTTCATCCCCATAAACAGTACGAACTCATCCTTCTTACCTATTCAGCACTGGAAAGACTTCAGCTAAAGTACTGTACTTCAAGAAAAACACAGGCTGACTGAGTAGCTTTGATACAAAACTGGAATGGTTTTCTTGCAATAACAGCAATTCAGTCCTGGAATAGATTCCCCAGTAAGACTACAATGCACATCACTGAAGATGATATTAGTGATAGGAGTAATAGGGGTACAAATTATTTGGCTGGTGATGGGAGGATAGACTGAAAGAGGTTGCTTCAGCACAATTTGCTATGAACCCATGAGTCTGTTTAAGCTGGAGCATTTGTTTCACAAAGGCACCTACTCCTGACGTAAAGACTGGTAATAATGGGGAAGCATTGAGTCATAAATCCTAAGGTAAGTTATTCCACTGGTTAAGTGCTATCCCACTAAAATTTTATGCTTGATTTCGGGTCTGAATTCATCTAGTTTAAACGCCTCTCCTTGTGCTTCCACTCTGTTATGCTTCTCATGTGCTTTGGTTAAAAATAAGTGGAAATAAATACACAAGTGCTGCTATCTGCAAAAGGAGCAGTATTTGCCCGGATATGAAGAACAAGGCTAGTGTTGTCTGGGCAGTTAAAAAACTTAATGAAAAAGATTTTGGCTGTAAAGTGTTGTGCAAAATCTTCACTTTTTCTAATGAAATAGCCATTGTCTGAGATATTTGTAATAAATTGTGGGAAACGGAAATTTCCCTTTTGAATCTGTTTGAAATAAGTAACTTCCTTTAAGTCAAATGTCACCTGAACAACACCACTTCAGCTGAGGTAGTCATTCCTTACTCTCTCTTGGCTTTTTGTTTGACAAAAACTGAAAAAAAGGGCAATTATTTTTGAGCCAAGTAGAAAGAATCTGATGATCACATGCAGAATCCTTTTCTTTTGGAGGGGAGGGATGAGGAAGAGGGGGAATTCCTGATTTATGATCAAATATAGACTCGTTCAAGTGTAAAGGAGACCCCTTCTTGAAAACACTTAAGCTGGCGCTTAACTTTATTACTGTGGCAAAATTAAGCATGTGCTTGAGTGGTTGCAGAGTCAGAACCATAAAATGTCATAGCCTTTATAGCTATGAGTCTGCTTTCTGCCTGCTGCATCTAATAAACGTTAAGAGGTGAAATTCTGTCCCCATTGGGGTCAATGGTAAAACTCTCACTGACTTCAGCAGAACCAAGATTTTGCACAAGAAATCTCCACCATTGTCACTGGGGCCCACAAGATGGTATCAGCAGAGACAGGCCATCTGTGGACACTTTTATATTTAATCTTTCTATGTTTTCCTTAGTCCAATTAAAATTAACCCCAGGGGAAAGCACATCATTGGCTCTTTGGATAGGGATACTGCATTTCAGGTTTTTTGTCAGAAATTAAGCAGAAATGAAATACGCAAATTCTCCTGCATCATACATACTGAACACACACACAAGAGATTACACTGACGTGTAGATGTGGCACTTAGGGACATGGTTTAGTGGTGGACTTGGCAGTGTTAGGTTTATGGTCGGACTCGATGATCTTAAAGGTCTTTTCCAACCTAAATGATTCTATGATTCTATGAAAATACACAACATGCTGTTCTGTGTTCCTCACAGCAAAATTCCTTAAAGGGTTGACCCCTTAAGGAAAAAAAGGGTAACGTAGCACCATTACTGTACATTTTATATCTTCCAACACTTCTTAGATCAGCCTTGCTTAGGACATGGGTAAACTGGTATTTTTTTCCATCGGTAGCAACCGTCAAGTCTCGAGTCAGGCACTGAACATCTATGTAGATGGTTGCTTTGCCACATCACCAGCTGCAGCTGAACTTGGGCACTGTATTCCTGCCTTGCGGGCTTGCACAGGTCTGCACACGCAGAGTTTATATATAAACACTCCAGCTGCTGAGGAGCACTGAGGCACAAGATGGCAGAGGTCAGTTTACCACCAGCTGGTTATACTCACTCAGCCAAGTGAACGAGCATACAAGGCCATCAAACAAGATCATTTTCATGGAAGTGAGCAATTCTGATTTGAATAAGCCAAGGGAGAAAACAGTATACCCTTTGCTCTATAAAGTCTAGTTAAAGGAAAGCTCTGCTTCTCTATGAAGAAGTCTGCTTCTTTTCACATCCTTAAATTTTTCTTTCTACATCTGAAACAATGAAAACCTACATCTAATTTTCTTCACTGGTTTAAATGAGCTGCAAATTGATGCATTTACTTAGGTCAGTATTGAATTAGATATATTACAAAATACAAATAAAGCTCTCCGCAGAGACTCCTGTTTTCATTTTTGTGAAGTCTCATGTTCAAGGATTACAAAAGCACCCAGTATTTACCAGCATGATCATGTGTCATATTGAAAATACCCTTTTCTTGCGCAGATGTCCCTGCCACTGCTGATCACAAAGGCATTCAAGAATCACCTTGATCTGTGTCCCAAGATTAATTTCATCCAGAAGAGTTAAGCCAGACTTTCACTTTGCATATCGGATTTTGCTTTGCTTCGTCTCACTTCCTTCCAATGTAAACTTTTAAGCTCAGGGTTTATTACCTCCATACCTCAATCACTTACTATGCGATAGCACATCAGAACAACATCACCTCTGTCCCCCACTGAGAAGCATAGTCTAATCACTTAAAATGTTTCTCTGAAAGTCATCCTTTCAGATTGTTGTACTTTATTTTAGCTAATAAAAGGCCTTAGGGGGTTTTATACATAATTCATTTTTACAAGGTCTAGGAAAATATCCCATATTCACTTTTTTCCCTTGAAATCCACTCATATTCTTTTTTTCCTGAGAGCAAGATGCAATTTTTGATGGAGAGATTACAAATCTCAGGGTTGCTTTGGTTTCCTGATTCCACAAGACAGAAATTAATCTATTACATTTTACAATTCCATTTGCTATAGAAAAGCAATGTTGGTTATTTTGTTTGATTTTTTTTTCACAGCAATGTAAAAAATCTGTGTAGGACTCAATGAAACTTTGAAGAAATCAGACCCCAAGGCCTCTTCAACATGCAGTCTCGTTATATACCAAAGGCCCATATAAAGCTTATTGAAGACAATGGAAACATCTTTTTTGACTTCAAAATCAGGCTTAGCATGGTACTTTTCAGTCACAATGAATTTGTTTTACACTAGGAGAACAAATAGGAAGAAACAAAACTAAGTTACCATGAGACAGTATGGTGGATGTTGCTCTGATGTCACAGAGTGTATTCTGTCTATCTGGTTAAGAACATCTGGACACAGCTTGAGAAAAAAAAAAACAACTCAATTTTTTGCATAAAAGCGTGCTTTCTCAATGACATTAAAAACGGTTTTCACCAATGCAAACAAAGAAAAAAATGTTGTTCGTCTCTTCACCTACACTTATTCTACAAAAATGTTGTCCATTTCTTCTACACTTACTCTACCATATATTTAACTTGAGAACACTCCACAGTTGTCTTTCCTCTTGTTCTGTCTACCCACCTGTTTCGCTCCTCTCTCACCCAACTTCTCTTCATGCAACTTCTTCTACCATTCTCTTCCTATTCTGCTTTTCTCTGCAACTGCCATGCTCTTTTCCACCCTTATTTATATTCCCTCACTAAAAAAATTCTTTCTGCTACCTGACACTAGAATTGTATTTCTTAAAACTGCTCTAAGGAAAAAAAAACAAAACAAAACAAACCCAAACCCACCCAAACAAAAGAAAAAAAGGAGAAAGACAGAAATACTGCACATTCCAGCTTCTCTTCACAACTGGATCACCCTTCTGCCTCAAATACCACTCCTTCTCCTTGTGCATGCTTCTAACATGCAGGTGAGGGGAATCTCCAGGGTCCCATGGTAATGCCATAAACCTCATCACACTGTAACAAATGGGATATAAGAAACTGCAAGGAAACATCAACAGCTCAGGAAAAGGCTGTAGAACCAGACCTTGGGCAGCATTTGTTTTACAATTTTAAAAGAAACTACCACACAATACAAGGTTTTTAGTGTTTGCGCCATGTGGTTTTCTAAACCCAGCATCAACTGGTTATCACTGACAGACAAAATTATCTGATCTTGGCGCTGCTTGTGGCTCAATTGCTACAAAGCTGAGGTATTTTCATTCAGACTCTGTCAGGCTGAGACAGGCTCTGCTGTCCTTTCAGGCCGTGATAAACAGCCCATTTTAGCCCAAACATTGTGGCACGCTTAACTGCAATAAATGCTCCTTTTCTCATATATTTTAGGTCTCATATTCCTTTGTATCATCATTCTCATCTTGTAATCTTTGATCTACTTTTTCATAGGTGTCTAGAACTATTGTCCATTTGTAGGCATATGTGACCAGATTAAAAAAAGAAATTCTCAGTGAAATAGATGGAGAATGCCAGGTACTTAGTACTCAAGTAATATCAGACTGTTTATTTATATGACTTCAGACTGTAACACTTGGCTCATGCTTATCTGAAGAGCTGCTGAAATCGCTGAAGAATTGTTGCTCTGATCAGGTAGTCATAGATACATTTTTCTTTATGACTGTCATTATCAGAAAATATTACTGTGATAAAAAGTAGAATAAGGATAGTAACAAAAGTGTTATGTTCTAGCAATGTTTTATAAATTCATTGCTCTAGGGTAGCACTTTATATTTCACGGGGTACTTTTTCCATTTTCTGTTAAAACAAAGGCAGGGCACAGTATGGATACGGCAAAATATTTTTTGCTGCTCTGTTACAGATTATGAAAAAATAAAAATTTTAGTGTTCAATAGGATCAGCAGACATTAAGTATTTATTCTTAATATTTTGCCACAATAAAAACAAAAGCTTAGTTACCTATTATTTATTTCTGTATTACCCCTGTGACTCTGGGCAGACAGCCATTTCAGTTGCATGTAATGGAGCTGTAGTACAGCAAAGAGCACTCCAGCAAACAACACATGCATGGATCTGCCCTGCATCTTATATTCAACTGCTGTTAGTTGCTACAGAGTGGTATTGTCCTTTTATTCTGAAACCCAAACAACTATCCCTATTCCTCAAACAACTTTTGAAAGAAACAATCTTTGCCAATCCCACAGAGTTTTATTGAGTTTTACAAATATAAGCAGAAATGAAACGCCTATTTTGAGAAAGTACAGAGATAGTTCAAAAAGCAAACAAGCCTGCTGCCTCTAGTTCTGTTAGTTTCTACCCAGATGGACAGCAGGACCCCTAAGCAGCTTGGGATGGGCCTGCTTTACCTCTGTGATGGGTATCAGAACAAATAGCCTAGAAGAATCTCCATTCAGGACTGGATGCTGCTCTGATACAAACTTTAGTTAAACTACAGCCCGTTAAGATAATTTCTGATACCTCTTGGATATGATGCCATTTGGTTGTTCTTTAAAGTGGCTGAGAAACAAGGTAAAGACAGAGGGGAATCAGGTGCTGGCCATACGGTGTAACTTTTCCACCATGACTTTGGATTTCCAGCCACTTGCCTGAGGCTGGAGCTACAGCAGTATTGCCCCCATGCCTACTGTGGCTGAGCAACAGTGCTGCTGACCCAACAGGAAGATTATAGTCCAAAACACCTTGCTAACCAATGCTGCCTTAAGGCTGATCTTAGGTAAAAGGTGGTGCTGAGGAAAAGTGACAGCTCAGATGGCCATAACCGGGGCAGGACACCACAACAGCCCTTCTTCAACTGTCCCCTAAATACTGTGAACAGGAACATGCAGTCCCCTTACTCCTTCTGCTCGCAACTTCCTAAAGTACCAGGTATGAAAGAGGTGAGATCTTTCTGTAAGGGCACAGCTTTCTTGAGTCCCTCAGGGCTCAAGAACCTGTGGCCATGCCCCACCTGGGTCCCCACTTTCCTCAGCACCATTAACTTTGCTGGGGGACCTGCCTCACCGGGCCCGCCCTGCGTGGGGCCTGCAGGCCGCCATGTCCCACTGGCCCTCCTGTGAAGAAGCGGGCAAACCCTGAGGCAGCGGGTGGGATTGGCAATGGCCCCACCGGGGTGCTGAGGCCCGTGGGGCAGCCCCGGCCCTCGGGGGGTCAGCTGCATCCCCTGATCTGCGAGGGGCCCTAGGCCCGGAGAGCTTACCTAGCACGGCGGGTGGAGGCCGTTGCGCGGCCATTGCACCCTGAGGGTACACTGGGGGCCCCGGCACAGCACGGCACCGCAACGGGTGCCAGCGGGGCGAGAAGGCCTCGCCGGGCGGGAAGGCCGCCTCACGCCTCGGGCCGGGCCCGGCGGGACATCGCCTCCCCCGCGCCTGCAGGGGGCGCTCCGCCCGCCCCGCCCCGCGGCCGCCACCCGGCGCAGGCCGGCGGCCGTGGCGGGGGACGGTGCAGTGCGCATGCGCGCTCGCCGCCGCGGGTGGTGGCGGCGGCGGCCGCGCATGCGCGCTCGGAGCCGGCGGGCGGGGCTCGCGCTCACCCTGGTAACAGCACCGCTGCGGGGCCGCGCCCTGCAGAGGTCTCTCCCCCCTCCCCCCCCCGCCCCCCTCCGCGGCCGCCATGCAGGGCGAGGACGCCCGGTACCTCAAGAGGTAACCGGGGAGGCTGGGTCGGGGGGGAGGCGGCTGTTGTTGTTGTGGGGTCGAGGCGCGGCAGGTTGTGGTGGGGGCTGGGCGTGGGGCTGTGAGGCGCGGCAGGTTGTCCTGAGGGGCGGCGTGATGTCGGGTGGGGCGCTGTGGGGTGTGCGAGGTTGTGGGGTGGGAGACTGAGGTGCTGCAGGCTGTTGGGGTGGGGTGGGGTGGGGTGGGAGGTGGTGGGGTGGGGGGTATAAGGGTGCTGAGGCTGTGGGGCTGAGGTGTTTCAGGCTGAGGTGGGGGCTGAGTGGGAGGTTGTGGGGTAAGGGGGCAAGAAGTGGCTGTGGGGAGATGGTGGGGTGTGGGGCTGAAGTGTTGCAGATTGTGGTAGGGGCTGGCTTGGGGATGAATGGATGGAGGAATGGGTGGGGAGATGAGAACGGAGAGCATTTTGAGAAGGGAGATCGTAAGGTGAGTGGAGGGGCTGGGATTGAGGAGTGACTGGTTTGGGGAAAGGGCTGGGGGTTTTGTGGGGAGGAAGGTGGGTGGGTGGCTTTGGGGTGAGTAGTTTGGAAATAGGTTTGTTTGGGGCAGGCTGAGGAGTGGCTGCCTAGTCTGGTGGACAGGATGCTTGGATGGAGACTGGCAGGCTCGGTTAGGGGATGAGTGGAGATTATAAGGTGGGTTTAGAATAGGCTGAGAGATGGGATGGGTGGCATGCTGGTGGTAATGGGTTGGGGGAAGGTGGTAGTTTGGAGGGATGCACTGATTTGGGGATGGCTGTGGTGGCATTTTGTGGTGTACATTTGGGATGAGGCACTGAGGTAACAGCAAGTGGAGAGGAGAATGGATGCCATTAGATGAGCGGGGAGGGTTGTGTGGGTATTTAGGAGTTGGGATGGGACAGGTGGTTGCTTTGGGGAATAAGCAGATGGGAGGGGATATTAGACAGTAAGGGAAGGTTCTGGGTGCAACTGGGAGAGATGATCTGATTTGGAGGAGATGTTAGAGCATGACAGATTAGAGGGGACAGTTAATGAGTTGGGACAAATGGAATGGTTTGGGAGTCGGGATGGTAAACTGAGGGTGAGAGGATGAGCGTTGTGAGAAATGAGTTGTGGTGTGAGTCCACGTAAAAGCAGATGAGGAGGAAGGATGGGATGAGAAGGTAAGGGATAGAAGATGGGGATTGCTGGAGAGGGTGTAAGCAGGTTGTGTTGAGTGATGGGAGGGTATGTTTTTGGAAGAGAAGGAGCAGAGTACGATTCGAGGCTTAAAGATAAGGTGACAGAATGGGTGACAGAAACAAAGAATAGCTAGGGATGGGCTGTGGAGGGGGAGCATGGCTAGATGTTGGCAGCATGGGTAAGAAAGGACAGCGGGTGGAGAGATGATCCTGAGAGGTAACCATGATGTATAAAGTGGGTGATCTGGGTTTGATGTTAAGGATGTAATGATGAATGGTGTCTATGCCTGTCTGTTTGGCAGTGAGACCATTCAGCCTAAAGAATAGGGTCCGAGTAGGCAACTATTGGATCTCCATCAGTTTTTTCAGAGTAAAAGTGATAGCAATCCCAAAAGATGTCAGGCCATCTAGGCCTCTGTTAAGATCTGATGTGTGAACAGTGTCACTTTCTCCTACCGTGCAGGTGATTTTATTCATCACATCTTGAATCTGGTGGAGTTCCTGGCCTTTTTTTTTTTTTTTTTTAATGTCTTTTCATCTTATTAGGATTTGCCGAACATACTGTTTAGGCTCTCTGGGTTATGTTTTTGCCCCATGCCACATATTAAGACCCGTATCAGAAGCAGTGGGGAAAAAATCTCTTGATAATCTTTGAACATTAGTTCTGTCACGTAAATGCAGTAACAGGTAAAAATCAAATGGCTGCGTGTAATTATCTATATATAATATATACAAAATATATAATTATCTATAAATAATATATAAATATCTATAACTTTAGAGCAGTGCCCATTTTTATCCTTGCATGTTCTGTTTGTGCCATCCTATGTGATCTTGGAGGAATCTTCTTTATTTTGTAGTCATCCCTGCAACAAGCATAGTTTTCTCTCTTTTAGGGAGCACAAACCAAAAACCATCTGTGCTGTTTAATGTGACTAGGCTTGTGTGCAAGTCTGGTATTCCTCTGATCCCTGTTTCCTTTTGTCATCTTCCGTCAGCAGTCCCCCTCCCACGAAGTCTGACTTGCTAGGATTTATTATTGGATTTTCAGTCTTATCCACGTGCGCAATTTGTGCCACTTGTAATTAGGATAGTGTGGTTTTGCTTTTTCCCCCTGAAGGAATTAGTTAATAAAGGGTATTCACACACCAGCTTTGGTTATGTGAGCTCAGCTAGCACAGCTTTTGTCTGTAGAAAAGGCCTTCCTCTTTCAAGCCTTTAATAGAGCAGGATTCTTGCTGACAAAGCAGGCAGTGAAGTGAAAGGATGGGCTGATTTGTGTGAGAGCTCCTCAGTGCATTGCTGTTTATACCAGTTATAAGAATGTCTGTAGTTTTAAATGTTTTATGAAATTACTAGATGCTTACAAACTTAAGATGGATAGAAAATCCATAAAGTAAATGTTTGTTGATTTGGGAGGGGGAGGGGGAATTTTATCTCTAAATAAAGATTTTTTTTTTTTTGTGATGCTGGCAATCTGAATGCAGTGGTTTACAAATGGAAAACAACTTTACTGGCTGGGTATTGCATTTTAGTGTAGGTCTTCAAGCAGTTCACAAAGTAAGATATTTTCAGAGAAGGAACTTGAATGTGAATTGTTTTATGACTGTTAGCTAGGAAATAGCTCAAGTCGGGAGGATGGTTATCAGTGTGACAGGGCAGAAAATCTCTGCAGCTGTAAGTTTTTTGGCTTACCCATCTGTCCCTTTTAAGGAAAAAATTAAATATGGGAAATGCTAAAACTGTTTAAGCAGTCTTAGGCTGAGGATTTGCTGGTCACTAAGCTCATCAGTAGTTTACTGCTGCCAAAAGGAGGAGTTCTCACTCCTTCCTCTTTATCCCCGCTCGTAGATAGGAAGTGTTTTTCCCTTTCTATAGAGTGCTTTGATTCCGTAGCACATTGAAAAACTCCCTCTGCCCAAAACATGAAGAGTTTTCTGTTGCATTGCTGGAAGTGGCTGTGAGAGGGTTTGACAAGCCCTCATGCTGAACCAAGAGGTGACTGCCAGGAGCAGGGAAACCATGGGAAGATCTAATCGTTTTGGCAATGATGAGCTGTTAGTTCAACTTAGTTCTTGTAAAATGATACTGAACTGCTTCAGGCCCACTTGTTCTCTACCCATCCATTTCTTTATACCTGTAAATATTAGCAAGCTGTCACTTATAAGAGCTTTGACTGTCAGCTTTGAATATCACAATTTGTGGTTGGGATCTCCTGGTAGGTCTAAATATAGGGGAAATGTAATTGGGGGTGAGGAGTGAGAGCTGGTTTCTTTTGAAATAGATTTGCCATAAGCTTTGTGCCCTGCAAGGCTGGACCTTGTGAGAGCAAAGAACAGACTGTAATGAAGCATCTGCTTCAAAGTACTGTTAAAGGAAAAAAACACAAGTCTCTTCAAAAATCTTAAGTGTTAAATGGAGTTCGCTACAATCTCATCAAGGAAGATGTTGCTTTTTAGCAGTGAGCTATATTTGTTTGCCCTGTAGTTTTATGTTCTTGTAAGGCTGGTAGTTGAACTGGACTCTTCATTTCCCACAGCAGACCTTTCTGTGGATTTTTTTGGGTAGCTGTATCTCAAGAAAAAGTTATTTTTTGCAGTTGTGTTCTGCAGAAGGGAAAGCAGTCACCATACTAGCCAGGTAGATGAAGGCACATTTCAAACATTTTCTGAAGAGAGCGATTACACCGAAGGCTGCATTGGGATTTGCTAATATTTCCAGCTCTGTAAGGCTGAAGTAGTTTTCCCAGGTCTGATTGACCCAATATCATAGCTAGCTGCTCTGTCGTTTGTGCTGATACAACTACTGGTGAAGCCACCTGTAAGTCTGTTTATTAACATGATCTGTCTAAAAAACACCCAACACCCAAACAAAAAACTCACCCACATACCAAAAACCAAACCCACCTTAGGGAGTTGTTTTTAATCTGCAGTGTTTTAGCAGCCTGGTTTATGGCATGACTGTACATACTTTATTGGCAGTACCAAGGGTAAAAGGGGCAAGTGTGTCAGCTTTACCACTGAAAACAGAAATGTGTAACTGTATTCTCTGGATATGGTTCTGCCATCACTTGAAAACAGAAATGAGATGTATCTTCATGGCCTTTTTTTAATCCATAGTCTGTCCTCATGGCCCTTGTATCTCCGTGTGGACACGGAGTTGCTGGCACAAAGGAGGAGAGAGCAGGACAGGCCCTTTTGGCAGTGACATAACCAGAGTGCTTTCCTGGAGAATGCTTTTCCAAAATATCTGTTGCTGTAGTAAAGCAGGTAGACGTGCTTGATTTATACCTGTTGATGGCAGCTGTTGATCTGGTAATCCCCCCAGCCTGGCAACAGACACAATGAGGTGAAGAACAGTAGCAAAGAAGCTTGTGCTTCAGGAGAGAATAGTTAATTTGTAATTAATTCTTGGTAGATTTTTAACTATTAAGATTTAGCCAAGAGAGTGTTTGAGGAAAAATTTCCATTTGTAAATGACCGTACTAGATCAATGCCATTAGCAGAAGATTTCTCAATACTGACAATGTAATAGGAAATTCACCATTCACCAAAACTGGGAAATTCACCATCTCTGTGAAATGCATCTTTTTCCTGATTGTAGTCCCTGAAGAGAGTTGGGAGACTTAAAAATCAAAAATTTATCCTGTTTCATCCTTATTTGACTTCTGTGACTAAGGCTTGACCAATGGCTTAGTTGTTTTTGTATGTACTAGAGGTAATAGTCAAGAATATGCCACTACCACTAAGCTTTGGTACTGCTGTGTGAAATGAAGTATGGTGTGGAAGGAGGGCAGTGCTTGGGTTTAGGGTCTGAAGAGAACAGGAGACGGGTCATTGTTACTGATCTATGTTCTGGTATGTTTTCTGAGCTTTTTATTTCACCTGTAATTAATTTTTTTTTTTTCTTCATGGCAGGAAAGTAAAAGGAGGCAACATAGATGTGCATCCATCTGAGAAAGCCCTCATTGTCCACTATGAAGTGGAAGCAACGATTTTGGGAGAGCTGGGAGACCCTATGCTGGGGGAGCGCAAGGAATGTCAGAAAATGTAAGGTCATAGCTTTTTCTGTTTTTCATAGAGTCATAAATTCAATAACTCAAAGTATCAACAGCCTGTTAGAATTAATATGTTCTAATCTTTACAAAACTTAGTGCTAGATTAGCAGAGGGTTTAGAAGCCAGGAAATAACATGTGCCTAGGAAAGTTAACATCTAAACCACATGTTGTAAACTGTTTTTCATCTATGTACTTTAAGGTGTTTTGTAAAGAAAAGTGATTATTCCCATTTTACATGATGGGAACTTGACGTAGAGAAAAGTAAAGTGATTGGTTCCTACTCAAATAATGGTTAATGTTGGAGCAAGTAATACTACTGAACCTTCTGAGCCTTATGGTATAGCTGTTGGCTCTCCTTTTGTTTTGATCTGTCACCCCTGCTAGTGATTTCACTACGGTATCTGCATTTTAGTTTTGCCTGATATTTTTCTTTTAAGTGCATTAAAACATTCCCCATTGGAAAAGCCCGGAGAACCATCATAACTTTAGTTTCCAAGCTGCAAGTCCGGACCTTTCCTAGGTTTGTTTTATTTCTATACCGAATTAGTTTTGAAAATTTGAGTTGAAGTGGCTACCTGTGTGAGTAAGAAGAATAAGTTGAAAAAGAAAATACTTCAGTTGTCTCAAATTTTAGAAGATATCAGAAATGTTCATCTGTTTTCAGCTGTTATCAGCTTAATGCGCATCTGCAATGTGGAATTCCTTTTTGATCCATCCTGTTGTTAATGCCCACAGAGATTTCTTACTGCTCGTTGCTTGTGGACCTGACTGCAGGTCTGCCAGAGCTATGGGAGACTCCTGACGCTGCATCTGCAGGCACTGCAAGAGAACCTTCCTGTATAGTAAACACCCATAGCTGTTTCTTATTTTGGATTTTTTGTATATGTGGTACTCCTTTATGGTCCTGTGCACTTTTTTGGTTTGTATTGCAAATTAATTGCTGGGTGCTGTGTCAAAGATGGTTATAAAGGATCTGTTCATACAGCTGCATTTAGTGTTGCTGCTTGTCAGCTGATGGACAGTTACGCTCTGTCAAATCTGTTTGACAGTTACATGCCGTTTTGAGTTGTAGAGAGCCCTGCTTTGACATTACCTTTGTAAGCCATGGCGCAGGCATTGAGTGTATCGGGATCATTTCTGCTTCAAGAAATTAATGGCTGTGTAAACATAGATCAAAGGACTGAAGATACAAAAATGTAAAAACTGAAAAGACACTTATCTGTGTTGCAGCATTCGGCTAAAGAGTCTTAATGCGAATACAGACATTGCTTCCCTGGCTCGAAAGGTGGTTGAAGAATGCAAGCTCATTCACCCCTCCAAACTTGCAGAAGTAGAACAGCTGTTGTACTATCTGCAGAATCGCAGAGATGCCTCAGCGGGAAAAGGTAAACAATACAGGAACAAAGTAGCTTGCAACTGGGGTGCTTCAGTGTTGAAACAGCTACTGTGTGAGGTTTTTCTAGCTGAGGTCCTAACTTGCTGGATGTACGAGTTCTCCAGAGATAATGAGAATGGAGAAGATGTATAGTTGAATCACACTAGGAAAAAATTACAATCTTGGAGCAAGACTTGGGGGAATTATCTTTTAATAACCAAAGGTTTTGGGTTTTTTTGTTAGATAAACTTAGTATTGATGCTTCTTAATGGCTGCCTTGTGCTTTAGCAGGACTTGAGAGGTACAGATTCCACTATTTGGTGCAGCCTTTTCATATTGCATCTGCACTTGTAGTGACATCAAAAGACTATATGAGGATCTTCCTAGAAAGATCTCTGTCATCACCTGTTGCAAGGGTGGGTAGTGTTCCTAGGCTGAATTTGCTCTGTCTGTAAACCTGGACAAGGAGTTTTAGAGTCTGACAAGCTTTGGTACAGTGTAACAGACAGCTTGGGGTAATTCTCTTGTCTTGTCCTCTTAAGTTCCTGGTGAACAAGTTACTGAGAGCAGTAATTCTCTGCTCTGATGCCAAGGCATTTTGGTGGTCCTATTTATGTCTTAAGTTCATATTAAACTTTCTGCTGGGGATAATTTCATATTTAATATCTGATCCTGATTCTTGCAATCATGAAATGGTAAGCTTTGTTCTCAGGTTGGATTCTTATCTTAATGGGATGAGTTTAAAACAAAGATTGAGGGGGGGGGGACGGGACCTTATCGCGCTGTACAACTACCTGAAAGGAGGTTGTAGTGAGGTAGGGGTCAGTCTCTTCTCCCAAGTAACAGGTGACAGGACAAGAGGAAATAGCCTCAAGTTGCACCAGGGGAGGTTTAGATTGGATATTAGGAAAACTTTCATCACTGAAAGGGTTATCAAACATTGGAACAGGCTGCCCAGGGAAGTGGTTGAGTCATCATCCCTGGAGGTATTTAAAAGACAGTAGAGGTAGTGCTGAGGGACATGGTTTAGTGGTAACTTTGCAGTGCTAGGTTAACAGTTGGACTTGATGATCTTAAAGGTCTCTTCCAACAAAAACAATTCTATGATTAATGTTATTTATATGCTTTGATTGTAACTGATTTGGGTGGTTTACCCTGTTTTATTCTGTATATGTGTCGTGGTGTATCACAGGGAAGCTTTGCCACAGTGTACAACGGGAATCAACACTGCTAAGGTATCTCACTGTGGAAGTGAGTTTTGTCAGTCTGGGCTTGCACTAAGGCTTATGACCCTCTGTCTCCCCAGCTGGCTGGACTGTAACTGATCGTTTCGACTGAGAAGCCAAAAGGCATCTGAGGGCTTATTTTGCTCCCTCTGGGCTGTTCAGCTTCAGAAACCTGACATACCTTAGCTGTGTTAGTCTGACAGGTCAGCTGGACACAAAAGGACTTTGACCTTGATTTAACCAGAATGTTTACTATGAGAATACGGGATATGTTTTTGGTCTGTGAATATGCATAACTTAACTGCGACCATGTCTTTTTCTTTATAGAAAAGAAAGAGAAATCTAGTAAGCCAAAAGATCCACCCCCATTTGAAGGAATGGAGGTAAATATTGGTGTTAGAAGAGAAATGCAAAACCCATTTACTTCTTAAGTAAGCAGTTATATAAAGGGGGGGGGTGGGCAGGAAATGCTGAATTCTGGGTGTTTTTTGCTTCTTGTTTTTTAAACAAAGAACTTGGTTTGGAAATATTGCACAATGGAATAAAAATCATCTCCATAAAGGGTAAAATATTTGACTTGCATGCTTCCCCCTCCAACTATAGCACACAGCAGGACAGCAAGTGAGGTCTGGAACATCGGACAGGACACAGGGAGTCATGTCTGAGCATCCTTTGTTTTTTGTAATTAAATCTTCTCAGATTTCCTGGTGTTCATTGGCAGTGATTCTGGATGTGTTGACTTTTTTTTTCCTTGTATTTTATTTTTTCCTAAGTTCTTAATCAAAGCTCGGCACTCTTTTGTCTTGCAATTGAATAATGTTGTGATTGACTTTCTTGAATTGACATCTCTCTTTCTCTGTGAAACCCCTGCTTATGACTGCTTTCAGATTGATGAAGTTGCCAATATCAATGACATGGATGAGTACATTGAGTTACTGTATGAGGACATTCCTGACAAGGTGCGTGGCTCTGCCCTCATCCTGCAGCTGGCTAGGAATCCTGATAATTTGGAAGAACTGCTTATCAATGGTAATTTTAAAACCCAAGGGTAACTTCTCTTAATGTTGTGCTGTTTATTTGTGGTGCTTTCTTCTCAATGGAAAAGTAGTTCACCTTTAATACGGGATTTTTTTCTAGTTTACTAGGCTTTGCTTCTCAATACGAAATAAACTGGCTGTCAAAGCCCAATTGGATCTCTCTGCAAATGGGTGCTTCTTAGGCTGTTCTTAGATGGGAAAGCTGCCTGGCCTGGATAGAGTTGAGCTGTTTTTTTTCTGATCCTAGTTATTTTGGTGCTAAATTAACTTCAGTTGGCATTGCTGCTGGAGGCAAGGGAACATAGAGTTGTATCCTGAAGATCAGGAAACTTGCTTGGAAAATGGGATTTGCAGGCTGACATAAGTATAGATGTCCAGTTTCCAAGAGAATTAATAAATCAAATGTGGATGCATCACCAACATATTTCACTAGCACGCTATACTCTTTTTTTTTTTTTTTTCTTATGGATCCATTTTGAAATCTTAATCAGAATGCATGATAGGACATTCACCTTGCTGTCATTTTGTGTCTGCATACGTATGTGCTGTGCCATGTGCATTTTCAGAGCTACATCAGTGTGGAATAGTGTGTGTTTGTAAATACATACGTGTACATGTATATACATTCTCATTTACCATTGCCCCCTCTCTTCTGGGCGAAAAAAGGACCTTATACTCTGTACAGGTGTCAGACAAACAAAAGATAAGGGCAATCCAAACCAGGCCTCCAAAGTAATGGTAGGTTCATGTCTTGTTAATTTAGTCATTTTTTTCCTTGCCTCCTTTGTATCATTTGCTGAGCCCTTATACACCCCCACATTCCTCGAGTAACTGATGACTTCAATGTATACTCTACCTATCCTGCAATGTCAGCAAGCAAGATTATTGTAAGAATCTGAATGGGAGGGGAATGGTAAGCCATCAGATAATGGCTTGTCTCCATGTATTTTTGCAAATATTCTAGTGCTTGAAATTACCAGTTGCTGCTTTTCTCATTCTGATCATGTAACATGGTGTGTGTGAAGAGGGACTATATAGGGGAAAATGAATGGAAAATATAAGTGATTTGGAGAGGAAAAGCAAGCTGAAGTATGAGAAGAAATAAAAATAAACCAAATTACTAAATAATACAAAATTGCTACAGGGGAAAAATAAATAGAAGTGGATGAAAAATGATAGTTGTCAAGGTAGAGTTTAAAGAGGATTTGGAAGTGAACATGATGATGTTCTAGGTAGGGGGCACAGTGTAATACAGAACATACAGCTGGCAGAGGCCAGAAGATCTTAAAGTTAGTGATAATTTTAGGATGACTCTAGTGTTTGGTTGCAGTTTCCTTGCGTATTGCTGCCTCTTAGGGTTTGTGATTGCATGACCATCTCCAAGCAGAACTTGTGAGCAGTGTTACGTGTTAAAGTGAGATATCTCTGAAAATCTTCCATTAGAAAACTGATAGATGTAGAATAAGGTGTATTCAAATTCTGAGTCTCACAAGACAAGAGGAGGGAGGTGAAATGCTTGTGCTTATCTAAATCTTGTTTCACTTCAGAAACTGCTCTGGGTGCATTGGCTAGAGTGCTGAGGGAAGACTGGAAACAAAGCGTGGAACTTGCTACCAATATAATTTATGTTTTCTTCTGCTTTTCTAGGTGAGTGCAGAGTCCCTGTGTGTAGGGACGTAAGGAACTTCTCTCTGCTTAATGGCTTTTCATTTGTTTTCTGCACTGCACTACAAAACCTCACTAAAACAGGAAAAAAATTTGCAGAGATGGAAACACACTTGTTATAAATGACAAAATTGAGGCACAAAAAGAACCCCCACGGTGAGGTAGTGTGTAGTAGAGCTAGGAATAAACTAGTAAGGATTCTGACCCATAGCTTATAGGCTGAGCTGCCAACTTTTGTTTTCCCTCAACATTCCTACAGGGAAGAAGCGGTATTCGAAACCGAAGTGAGTGCTTGCCCTTACTTAGATATGCCAGTGTTTCAGCATACCCTGCTTAGAAATAATTTGAATTAAATTTGCATTGCAACTTGATTTTAGACATCTGTTATATTTCTCATGAGTAGAGGGTCCTCTGAAGCACTTAGAATGTGAAAAGTGGGGCTGATTAGAAAACATTTTCCTTTACGCATGAAAATTGGAATGTGTTTTTATTTTGACTTGGAACAGCACACTGTTGCTTGTCTTATTACAAGTACGAAAAAAATATTTATGTTTTCAGGAATTGTTTTTGTTTTGAAATAATTTTCCAATAGAGAAGTGTTATAATGGGGCACAGATTAAATACCTTTTTTTAATACTTCATGTGGTGCAGTGTTGGGACATTGCTACCATAGAAGTCAAAACAGATTTGGGGTTGTTTGCATTTATTGTTTTCCTCACAGGTGTTTTTTTTCTTCAATGTAGTTTTTCTCAATTTCATGGAATAATCACACACTACAAAATTGGAGCTCTGTGTATGAATATCATAGACCATGAGCTGAAGAGACATGAGCTTTGGCAGGAAGAACTTGCTAAAAAGAAGAAAGCTGATATCCTTTTGATATGCTGAGGCAGCTTGATGACTTCTGACTTGTCTTGTTAGCTGTTGTTGAGTCTCATGAGAAGAGCACACAGCAACTTCTGTGAAAGCAGTAGAATTTACTAGAAAGTGCAAAATATAATTGCAGGTATGAAAAAGACCAAGAGTGAGAGGTTTGGGCTGCTGAAGAGATTAAGCTGCAGTTACTAAAACAACACAAGGAAAGAAAATAAGTTATATTTTGTCAGCAGTATATCTTAGGAACATTTTTGCTGTCTATTAGAATGTAATACATCCAACACTAGAAGTAGGAAAAAAATCATGCTGTAGATGACACATGTAGCATGCTATTGCTGAGGTAGTGTCTTTTCGCTGGCTACTCCATAGATTTCTTGCTTTTTAGTAGTGATTGAGTAACACCTTTGAGACAATAGTCATGTAGACTGTATAACTTTTATCTGAACTCCTTAACTTCTGCAGTTTACTTGATGAAGATCCTGAAAATCAAACCCTGAAAAAGGACTATGAGAAAACTTACAAGAAATACCAAGGGCTGGTGGTCAAGCAGGAACAGCTACTCAGAGGTACCAAATCCAAACAGCGAATTATTTCTTTGTTGGTGAACATGGATAGAGGGTTCTATTGGATGGTTGTTATAACCAGGATGTCTTCAACATATTGAATGCATGGGTTAATATGGAAGAGCATTGCCAAAGAATAGAGAGAAGACGAGTACCTTAAAAATTGTTAGCATGCTGACAAATAATCTGATTAAGTGATCTGTCAGTCTTAGAGGAAAAATAACAAAAGTGATCCACTTAACTTTTCTTTGCTCATGATGTTGTTTGGGAGGAGTTGGGTTTCTTGTTTACTTTTTAACTTAGGCTAACTTAGCCTGTGTCTGACTCAAGTTGAATAGATTTCGCTCTGTCTCGGGTTTTGTACTAAAATACACTTAATGTTAGGTTGAAATGATCTGAGTGGCAAAGCTTTCTTGGGAAGGGCTTTTTAATAGTTCCTGTCAGAACTGAAAGAAAAAAAATACAAAAAGCTTCTAGTGATCACAATTTATTTATTTTCAAAGCCACTGTTAGAATTAATCTTAATGCTTTCTAAACAGGAATAAAAAGCATTCGTGGTCAATTTCCTTCAAAATGCATTGGGAAGGGAGTGGAATGCTTCTGAAAACTTAAGTCTTAAGCACTTGATGTGTATATAGAGACTTGTTTAGTTCTATTGTCTTTGATCTGTTGGTATGATTTGTATTGGACTTTTTTAGTTGCACTTTACCTCCTCCTAAATCTTGCTGAGGATACTCGCACTGAGCTGAAGATGAGAAACAAGAACATTGTCCACATGTTAGTGAAGGCACTGGACCGTGATAATTTTGAGCTGCTTATCCTGGTTGTATCTTTCTTGAAGAAACTCAGCATTTTTATGGAGAACAAAAATGATATGGTAAGGCTCATAGCACTCTACTGCAACATCAGAAAGGTATGGACTCTGAAAACTTTGTGTGGTTGGACAGAAGGGGGAGACATCTCTGTCCCCACCCTAAATATCCATAGCACTTATCTTCTTTCGTTACTAGTAAAATGGGTAAAAGAAAAGAAGTACAACATCCAGCCATAACATACTGCAAAAATTTTTGAAGAACTGTCATCCCAAACAGTGAAGCTACCTCAAAATATGATACACAAAATTCGGAATTTTTAAGTCAGCACCCCAAAGTCTTGTCATACCCCCATTTCTGGAGCTACCCGTGACAGTTCCCCAAAACTGGACTCTGTTGACAGCACATTATTGTCTCTGCTATGTATTGTCTTGTAAAGTGCAGTAGTTATCCTTTAGCAGTTTGCTGGACTAGTTTACTTATTTCTTAGGTCAACTTAGTCTTTAAAGGAACCTCACAACTGTTCCTTCATGCTGCCAGTGCTCCTAAGAACTGGAGGCAGTGTTATTCTTCATAAGCTTTTTTTAGGCGAAGTCTCAAACTTCTGAAATTGTAGCGTTGTTTTGGTTTTTTTTTGCGACTTTAACCTCTAGCCAAGTACCTCCTTTACTGATTTCCCAATGGCTTTTAGTAGATACATGTCTTCTTCTGTGCCTTTATGCCAGTTTGTTAAATGATAAATTTTCCTTATCCAAGAGGTAATCTGAGATTAATGTTACACTTAAATTGTGAGATGAAAAGATCTGTGTAAATGCTATGGAAAATTAATTGCATCTTTATTACTGGAACTGTCATTCACATGCATACGCACTGAACACTGCAGACAAGAGTTATCTCCCTTATTTATATCTGGGTATCCTATTTCTTAACAAAAGTCAGACACCAAGCATATGTTTTTGGGGGAATGTAGACTGTTTATCAGGTGATTGGTCATTGATTTAGTTTATACTTGTGTAGTGCCCTGAAGGACTTTATTAGGAAAATAAGGATTAGCTCTCCAGCCCACTGATTTGCTGGCATACTTTCCGCATTCCATTTGATTTAGTGGAAAGACAAATGAAACAAAATTGTTGAATTTATTTTACTGCAGAGTGTTTCAACAGTTTTGAAAAGACTTTTGAAAAGGTTTGTATGCTTCAGGTCAGCTGTCTGTTTGAGCATTCCTTACTGATAATAAAGATGATACTTTTTTCTCCATGGTATTATTAAGGAAAGCTACCAATGAAGGAGAAGGTGTTCTAGTATTTATATCGGGCAATAACACAGAAACGTCAAAGGCGGAATGAACCAAGATTAGTTGTGCAATGCCTGATTCTAAGTAAAACTGAATAATCCATGTATATTTATAGCACATTCTTTCCTTTGGTATTCAAGTGCCATATTAAATTCAAAGCAGTGAAGTAGGAGTTCTTGCAATCTGATTGTTTTTGATCAAAGGTGTCCAGTCAGTTGTTTGATTATTGCACTATATTGTGTGGGGAAAGCTGCAGTGTCTTTTCTTCATATTCATTTGATGTGTATTTATAACTGGAAGGCTAGTTACATACATACAAAAGTTTGAAGAATGTAAAGTAATTTTATGTGCCTCCTGGGTGAAGAAGGTTCTGGGAAACAAAAAATGAATGCATTTAAAAGATTATGTCAAATAAAAGCAGAGAAATGTTGCTTAAAAGATGATAAAAACTTTCTGAAGTCTTGCCAATCAATGCTCAGATGTCTTTTCTGGCTGGTAAAGTGAACATGATCTTGGGAACTGATACCGCTTCTTAGTTCCTGGATTCCACTTCTTAATTTGAAAGTGATACATGTTTCAAGATTACTTTCATGCTTTTATTAAATTAACGTTTGGGACAGCGTGCCTCTTCTGAGAGCACATGCAAAGTTCTGTCTAGGGGTTCATTTGAAATTCATAATGAAAGGTCTCAGATTCTTTTTGGATGCCAATTTTCTGTCTTTTTTGGTTGGGTATCTCTTTGGCTCTAATATCAGTTGCTCCAGGATTGCTTGTGTTTAAGTTTAAATGAGTTCCCCACCCCCCAATCTAGTCTTGCAAGTGGTGTCTTGACCACATTCTTGCAGTATTCCAACTGTGAGGAATATTTCCAAGACATCTGAAGTGTTCAGTTCAAAAACTTTTTTAATGAACGTTACACAGTAACCCAATCTAGAAGACTTCAACCACAAGGACACAAGCAAAGCTGCTTCAGGTAAAAATGCATTGACAGTCACTATTATGGGTACAAATTGGATATGTATTTGCATACATTTGTGTGTGAATATATAACAGAGAGAGGACTTTTATATTGAAGGCAAAGCTAAGTTTGGATAGATCACGGATTTTCTTTTTCTTGATACGCAGGTTGAAATGGATATTGTTGAAAAACTTGTGAAAATGGTACCCTGTGAACATGAAGACCTGCTGAACATCACTCTTCGACTCTTACTAAATCTCTCCTTTGACACAGGCCTGAGAAATAAAATGGTACAAGTTGGTCTGCTTCCCAAACTCACAGCACTGCTAGGTATGTTTTCCTTTATTCTAACATAGGCATTTCAGCAGGGACAGGGAAGCTGTTTGCATCATGATATAGTGTGCCTAAAAGTTGTTACATCACTTTTCTCTTTGCTAAAGAACTTCCTCGCTACTCCCAACTTGTCATTCAAATCATCTTTTCAGATGCAGGTTTAAATGGAAGTTTAAAATAACTTGGTTCCCAGCAGATTTATTCCTATGTTCTCTAAAGTGTTGAATGAGTCTTCCAGCCTTTAAAAATAACTTTGATAGCTACCTGAAAGCCATGTGAGCTGACACATGGGTGATGCTTGTAATTTTGGGGGAGCACCTAGGAAAAATAGCCAGCATGGAGCTTAGCTGATGGAAATACCAGCTATCTTTTTTTTTTTTCTTAATGAAGCTTGATATACCTGCTGCCTCTTGTCACCTTGATGGTGCGGACAGACTGATCAGAAATTTCCCAGCTTTGTCAGCTTCAATTCTAGGCAGTACTGATTTTTAGATTTTCAGTTTAACAGTCTCTGTAACTTGTGTTAAGATTATGTGAGTACTTCAGATAGAAGTGAAACATTTTGCTGTCCATAGGGGAAAGCCATGGAGACAAAAGGAGTTTGGAAAAAGTGGAGGATTGTCCAATTTGATCATTGTTGTACACTGGAGTTCTCGGGAGGGAGTTTGTATTGCTCCTTGTGTGTTCTTTTGTTGATACTATTTGGAGGCTGCTCTGATAGATATATTAAATATTTAGCAGGATTTGGCCATAAGAATTGCCGAGTGCTCATTTTTAAGTGAGAGATGAAGATCTTGTATTGTGGAGCCTTAAATGCATGAAACACTGATGCAAGACATTGTTAAAGCTTTCTGAGATAGTTGGGTTTGGGATGTACTAAATCCAGTGCAGCTGGTGTATCCAGATGTGACTGGAACAAGTGGAATGCAACAGTGAATCTATGAGCTTTCTCCCCTAGCTTTGTATAGTCTCTTAGGATTGTTTGCCTTCTCAATTTTTCATTCAACCTCAACATGGCCTTATTACTGATTAGTATACGAGTTAATACCATGAAAACTTACACTGCTTTGGAAGCCTTAATCCTGTTGGTGATTAATATAACAGCTACCTGATATATCCTGAAATGCCTCAGAACTTTTTAGGCTTTCTGCCCCACAGCCACGTTTGCACTTGATATCCTCCTCTGGGCTGAGCCAGGAGGAAGAAGAAAAACGGCATTTGGAATTCCTCCTCTTTATACTTTTTTTTTCCTCAAGACAATGTTATTCGGCAGTAAAGTAAACTGAGAAGTGGAAGCTGGTCAGGAAATAAATTTTCTCTTGTTTGAGAGAGGATCTGGCTAGGTAGTCTGGTTCAGCTTGGATTGTAAGCTGTTTGGAGCAGGAACCTGTCTCTTTCTATGTTTGCACAGTGGCTAGGGCTTCTGGGTGCTTGTCACCCCAAGCAGTGGCATGACACAAATCACTGAGAAGTCCCTGCTCCCAGAAATTCCCAATATAAATATTAGAGTCAGACTAAACTCATTAGTTAAATACCTGCTTTCTAGTGTCTGATTCTAATGTGGAGAGGAGAATTTCTTTTCAAATGACATTCTCTTGGACTTGTAAGTAGGCCTGTATGGAAGGCTATTTGGCTCAGAGGAACTGGCTGCTAAAATTGCAGTCTGTTCCTGAAGTGGCTGTTAGGGTAGTCTACAGCAAGTCCTACTTGTGCTCCCAGAAGCTTCACTGTCTGGTTGGCTCTACAGGTTCCTCTTTCCAAGCTGCCAACCCCCCCTCCCCCGTTTTTGGGGGGTTTGGTAGGGTGGTGTTTGCATAGAGGCATGTGCTGTTTGCCTTAGCTCCTCCCTGTAGAATTGCTTGATACTTATTTTGCAGTGTGATGGTTAGAAAATATAGGTAGAAATATTGTCTGTTACTTGTTTCTTAAGCCAGCTCTGTGGTTCATGAGACTCTTGATGTGGTGATTCAAATAATTCTCAAATACATTACTTTGTGTATCCTGTCTCAGGGAAGCCTGCAACCTTAATAATAAAATAATCATGTGCCAGATGCCCCTTTTATACAGGTTACTTGGGTATTAAACACACATTATTCAAGTCAGTACCCTTCGGCTTACATTTGCAGGTCACCTTAAAGTGCTAACACACCTCAACAGCTGTTGACAAGTTACCATACAGCTCCTAATGCCAAGAGGTCAAGTTTGTTGACTCAGCCTACTGAAATTTAACATTTGTGCATGCTGTGCCTTTGAGTGTTTAGCACTGGGTTTGAGATGAGTATAAATTAAGTGTAATAGGTGTTTAAGGGGAGAGTTGAGATTGCAAAGAATTAAAGGACAGAATTTGTCAGGCAGCAGTTTAGGGCTGAGCACTGAGGTGGCGGCAGTCTGCAATTCTGTAAGATGTGCTGCTTTCCCAAGGGATGCTTAGTGGCTTGGGAGCAGGAAGACTAAAGTGTAGGTGGAGGCTGGAAGCAAAGGAGATGGGCTGGCTTCAAATGAGCTATCAGGAATGGACTAAGTATGGCATCGGTATTCTTTCCCTTTCACTCCAGCGTGTTGAGGCTGCTGTTGAAAGCATGGACATGAGAAATTCTGCTTAGTCTTGGTTTCCATTTTAATTAGCCTTTTCTTTTTAATCGTGCCAATGCCTGCTTCCCCATGTAGCTTTGCCAGTCAACACCACTTGCTAGTTTTCGCGGCTTCTCTTCACAAGTCTGAAGTATTGTATATGACAAGACTCCTCTTGCTCCCTCCAGGCACCCAAGTTAATCAACTACAGCTGATCTTTGTTATTCTCTGAATCTCAAAGAACTGGGTGCAGTTGAGGGAAATTTGGCTTCAGACTTGAGATCAGAAGCTGGAACAGAGCTGTGGAGGCCTGTGAGATACAGCCTGCTGTATTCAGGTTTACCCATACACAAGCTGCTTGAAGAGGTACGAAAAGAAATTTTGTTGATTTGTGTAACTTCAGGTCTTTAAGAAAATCTTGTAATTGTTGAGTCACCAGGGCCTTGCGGAGAACACTTTTTGTACTAATGGCTTTGCTTTAATACTTAGAAATTCTATTTATAGAGTGATCTTTCTTTTTTTTCCTACATTTTCTGTATGAATGCTTTATGTGCCAGTATATGTGAAGTATGGTTTCAGTGGATTAAGGTGAGAATTAATGTGAACTCACCAAGTGATTTAAACTAGACATTTGCCTGAAATGTGGAAAACACAGATTCGGTGCCCTCTAATCATCACCTTGGAAAGAGAGACCAAAGCAGCATGCTAGAGACTACTCTGTGGAGGTTTGCTTCGCATTTGTAGCGCTCTCGTTTTGCTTTGCATGGCATAATTCAAGTGAAGTGGAGTAGAGGACTGACTGGCTCCAAATACAGTAGAGCTCGGTGGTTAGTGTATTTGGTTGTGGAAGGTATTCTCACTGAAAGGGGGAAACGTGGAGCTGAACTTTAGGAAAACAGATTTACATCCCCCCCTTTATCCCTGGGAATGCTCTTCCACTGTTGGACAGAAGGAATATGTTACCCTTTTTCATAATTCTTCTTCTGGATGTGTGATTGGTTTCTAAAGTAAATGCCCTGGCAGCAAACAGAAGAAAACATTGTCTACAAGGAAGAATAAAAAAACCTCACTTCTTGTTTGGACCAAATCCACTTTGTTTTTCAGTTAACTGGCCAAACCAAATACAGAATTTTTAGTACAGCTCTCTTAAATATACTCACAGTTTGTGATTCACATTCTTCTAATAAGGGTGCTATTTTGTGCTGTGTCTGAGTGGTTTCTTAGCCTTTGTGAAGTGAGACAAATAGTTCTCCATTCTCCATGAGAACAGCAGGCAGTTTGTACAGCAGAACCAGCTGAGTGCTGCTGTGTGTGTTGTGGCAGGCTGCAAACTTTTCTTGGTGGACCCCTGTTCAGCAGGGGCTTCTGGCAGTATGCGGGTGTGGCAGGCAGTAGTGGGGTTTCTGTGTCCACCCATGGGTGAGTTATTCCTCTCAAAGGGGTATAAATGATAGGGAACAGTGCAAAAGCTGTTGCAGTGGGAACTGTGTTGCTGCGCAAAGGGTAAAAGGAGTAGGTCTGGCTGCATGCAGGGAGCAAACGTTTTTTTCTATGATGTGTGTGTTCATCCCATTGAGGTGTTGGACAGTTCTTAGGTGTACTGAATGCGTATTGTCTTGAAATGTGTCTTTTTTCATTCACTTCCCAGTGCAAGCCATACTTAAAGAATGAAAATCCATTATGCTTGAAAGTCAGACTAAAGTATCTCTTCTTGGTTGCTTGAAATTACCAGCTGATTTCAAAAATTGAGGGCTGATTGAACACAGGTACTGGTGAGCTGAAAAGTGGGTGGGTTACAAAAAAGTACTGGTTGCAAATTGCGCCCAAATGGGACATGGAGTGCAGAAGGGTTGTGCATATGGCTGTGAAAGTGTTACACAGTGCCAAGGTGTTCAACCTCAGAAAGATTTTAGGTGGTGGTGATCATCTTGGGTTGTGTTTTCCAGTACAGATTACAGTTACTGAAAGAAAATTGGCTTTGTGGATTTGTAGTCAGCCAAGTAGATAAGCATTTGTTATACAATACTCTGAAATACCGTGTGATCAGTCCCAAGTAGCAGTAGTATAGGTTTGCCAGTCACAGTATGTATTGAGCCTATATGCCTTATTAATGTGAGCATTCTCGTCTGATGTTCTTAATTTGTCAGTGTTCCAAGACTTAGTATCGGTACACTCAGAAGTAGTATCCACCTGATCTTACATAGAAGCCTATGGGCTGTGCAGTAGTCTGCAAACTCCAAAGTAGGTCAAACTTTTCTATTACGAGTTCTTTATTTAAGTTAGAGATAGCCAGAGCAGAGGGTAACTTTGACAGTCTGATTTAGTCCTCACTGAAGAGTGTCTTCACTAGGTTCATTGATAGAATATTTGAGAGTTTAGTGTCTAAAATATTTTGGGGAAACTGCTGAAATTCCTCTGATATTTCTTCATTCTTTACAAGTTAGGTTTAATGAACAATCAAAGAATTGCCAAACAGTTGTATGTTGGGTTTCTTAACAATCAAGTCTTGATATGGTATGCAGCCAAGCTGGATTATATGTTGACTGCTGTTTAAAAACCCAAGAAGTACTTTGCTCTCTAATTAACGGAGTGCTGTGGGTTTTTAATGTTCTATTCCTTTTATGAAAGTTTCTTTTAAGAAGGCTTAAAGTAGATGTGTTCTCTTTATGAGTTCACTTGGCCTTTTTGTAATGAACTTATTATGGAGCTTCACACATCTGTTGAAAAATGGAGCTTCTTATAGGCTACTGCAGTGTTTTTTTCTGACTTTAATAGGCCTCGTTTATCCTATAAAGGAACATACATTTTCTTACCTGATCAAGTGAGCAAACAATAGGGGTCAGATGTGGCAAAGACCCTAACAAAAAGCACATGTCCAGCCATCAGGGTGAGGTAAAGTCATATTGGGATTGCTTGAAGTTATTAATGGCAGTAAAATTTATGCTTCCTCCTGTTTTCCCAATTAAATTGAGAAACCTTTTTTTCCTAAGGTGGTTCTGCAGCAGCTGGTTCCAATACTTGTTGTGTGAATATTGCCTGGGGTGTCTCCATTCCTTTATAGTAGAGGCTGGCTGAAGCACATTAAGTAACAGTTCAACTACAGGGACCAGTCTGTTGGAAAGCAGTAATTATTAAGGGATTTATTTTAATGGTAGGGGTTTTTTATCATTTGTGGTGAGTATTGCCAAGGCTTAAAAAAAACCCAACCCAAACCCACAACAACAAACAAACAAAAAACAACACCAAAAGAAACACAAAACAAAAAAGTCTCTTAACATTCAACTTCTAAATCCTCATGAGAAGTGCAAATAAGCCTAGCATGTCTGACTGACTTAAGGAGAGTGTGGGTGCACAGTGTGTCTTAGAACCCGGTGCTTATTTAGATACCTTAACTATGGATTAGGCAGTAAACTTTAGTAGTATTAAAGAAAAATTGACTTCTGATGTTGAGAAACATAGAACTCGAAGTAGAGGGACAAAAGTATCACCAATGTTGTTTGAAGCAGAAATAGAATCCCAACTAACTTTAGGGTAAAAGCCTTCACCATATCCCTGCTTTTTTCTACTGGTAAATTGTTGTGAATTTTCAGGAAAGAATAACTGAAATTCATAACATCATATTTTTATATAATCATGCAAGTTTTTGAAGCCTGGAGAAGAGAAGGCTCCCGAGAGACCTTGTAGCAGCCTTCCAGTACCTAAAGAGGGCCTACAGGAAAGATGGGGAGGGACTCTTTATCAGGGAGTGTAGCGAGAGGATGAGGGGTGACATTTAGAGGGTAGATTTAGATTAGATATTAGGAAGAAATTCTTTATTGTGAGGGCGGTGAGACACTGGAACAGGCTGCCCAGAGAAGCTGTAGGTGCCCCATCCCTGGAGGTGTTCAAGGCCAGGCTGGATGGGGCTTTGAGCAACCTGGTCTGGTGGGAGGTATCCCTGCCCATGGCAGGGGGGTTGGAATGAGATGATCTTTAATGTCCCTTCCAACTCTAACCGTTCTACATTTCTATTGTCTTAAGATTTTTCTGACTCCTTTAACACCATCCAGAGTTGGAAACAGTGTTTTTCCAGTTTGTAGCTATTACAGGTGGATCCTTGCTAATCTCGGTCAGCCTTTGACTGTTCAGGTGAGTGAAAGCTCATTGCTGTGGCATGCTGCTCACAAGTGCGCATGTGTATTTAGCTGTGTAATTAGCTTTTTTTAATGAAGAGGATAACTTTGGTGTAACACAAGAAACTAACTTCATGAGTGTTGACTGAAAATAGAGACGCTTATGTCAGCGGCAAGGACAGGAATGGAGAGATGGCAGCACTCTAAAGATGAGGGGCTGAGTTGTTGGAAATTCACTAAACTGATGAATGGGAAGGATCCCCTGAGCCAGTATTTCTACTGTGGAGCTTACGTTATGTGACTATGTAATTAATTGAATTCTTTTCATTGTTTCTTTGCATATTGCAAGAGCAAACTAATACTTAAAATAAAAAGTGTATCTAGTCTTCTGCGTGAACTGTTGACATCTGAAAGCTTTACAGGGCATAACTTGGATGCCTAAAGCATGACAGAACAGAAACAACCAGCTCTAGTTTCTTGGAAAATCTCCATAAAGAAGGGGTGGGGCACTGGTGCTAGTCTTCCTAATCTGTGGTAAAATCTTCATAAAGCCTCTATGAGGCCCAAGGAAGAAGAAAGAGGAGCACCTTTTCCAGAGCCTTTGTGAAACCTGCAGGCAGAGGGATGGGCTCAAAGGGTCATGTGGAAAAAATTGGAGATGTAGTAGTCCCATAGATCCTGAGGCTTTTACAAGTTCAGACGTAAGGGGGAAGGTTATGCTTTTCCTTTTGGAAATTTTAACAAGTTTCTGCTCTTTATCGAAGAGTTTCTCAGATGTTCTCCAGTGCAGGAGACCAACTGCAGATTCCCCGTCTCTGCAGTTGCTAAGGGGAGAAATCCTTTGTCAGTTGATAGTATTCTCTTCAGACCCTTTGAGTTGATGGGGGGAACAGATATGCTAACGTAAAAATGTATTGCCCTATAATGAGTATAGTGCTGTTATATCTCTGTACAATCAATTTCTATTCCTTTGGTCTCTGACATACAGATGCTTTGCAGGATGGGTTATAATTTTACATATTTGAGTAGTCTCATTGCGTATAAAGCAAAACTTTGTGAGGCTGAGGCCTCAGATTTCATCTTATTCCTTTTGGAAAAGCTATCAGATCTGTGAGAAACTTGTAGATCATCAGTGAATGACCTTTTAAATAACAAAACTGTAATGTATTTACAATAAGAAGAATACAATTGAATTGTTTACCTTCCTTCCAAGACTTTGCCAGTAAGAGTATGCTGGTGCTTGCACAGGAACACTATCTCTTGAATAATACGAAGCTTAATTCTTGTTATCTGGAAGACTCAAAAGCTCAGCCAATATTTAACTCCACTTTTGGGGCTTAGTAGACTTGAACCTCAGCTTTGTACTTCAGCATCTTCGAAACATGGGTAAAGCCAGTTTACATTTCAATGCAGTGAATCATTCCTTTCTCAAAATGAAAGGTAGCATCCTGCATTGGGTTTTTTCCCTCCTTTGAGCAGGAGCATTTTGAAATATAGCTGCACTATCCATTCAGAACTGAGGCTGCTCTGCTGTGCGGCTGTGTACCCGCAGAGCCAGGAACATGGAAAACCTACACCTTTTTCCTTTCTTACTGAATTCCAAACAAGAAGATTGGAAGGGTGTTTTTAGAGCAGAGAAGTCTGAATATTTTCTAGTAGTTGTAATTGGGGCAGTTGATGTAGTTTAATGAAATATAGTGCAGATATGGCAAAAAAATTATGTATGTTCTATAAACTTCCATTTAATTGTATTGCATTTCATCTATGTAGCTTGGTGGAGACTTCTAAAGGAGCAGCTTTGTGTGGAATTTTTTCCACCTAGTCTGGAAGTAGGTGTTTCTTAGTATGGTTCAAACTAAGAACCATCTTTTCTAATTTCCAGTTTCTTGTAATAACAGTAGTTAATGTTTTGTTTTGGTTTTTTTTTTTTTTTTGTCTCTTGCTTTCTTCCTTGGTCATAGCCTGACCCAAAACATATTTCTTTTGTGGAGAAAAGAGAGGTCATCTTCCTTCAGGGATAATCCTGTTGCCTGCTGGTTTCTCTCTAATCTGAACTTATAATTGATTTATCTCTGGGTTGTGCAGTATATGGGATGTTATAACCAATCAGCTTCCAATTTTTGTGTATGAGTTCAAGTATGATTGGTTGTAGGACATCCTAAATAACAAAAATGGTTGTTTTTCTGTGGGAAGATCAATCTCAAAAAAGGACTAAATTTAGCAGTACGTTGTCTACCCAGTGGCTATGCTTTGTTGTCTTTTATGAGTAGCAATACTGCAGTGAGGTGTTTACTGTATATTTTTCGGTCTGTCTTGGATAGAGTTCCAGGCAAAGAAATTGAGCCTGGGGCTCCAGTTGTGCAGCTTCATTTTTGCCTATAGCTGTAACATTAAATAACTCAACCTAAATCAGTCATTTATTAGTCCTTTAGCTTACGATTCATTGTTGTAATTCCTTCTTTGTTTCCTAGAAAATAAATTGTAGCCATGTTTCAAATGTGGCATGTACTTAGTTCTTTTGGGGGAAGAAAAAGAAAAAACCAAAACAAACTCAAAAAAAACCCCAAAACCCAACCATGGCAAAATCAAGGTTTTAATTTAGGCTTATGGTATGAAGTCAGCTTCAGATAACATAAAGGTGGCACAAGAGGGGTTATTAGTATGTAATTAATATCATAATGTATTATTTACAGTACCTGGTCTCCTTGAGTATGAGCAGATTTGAAAATTCTTTCAGGTACTTGATAAAATAAACTGATATATCCGATACGATTTATATTTACGTATGTAAATCAAACCAGTATGTGTCTAAACCACATATGGAGTAACTTAGTCCAACTGTTTCAGAGCTGGTTGCAAGGAATAATATGGTATAGAAGTAAGCAGAGATACCTTTCTATCACTTTTTTCTAAGATCACTGCTAATTATGATACATCGAATAAACTCTTGATTTCAGTGTTTTCTGACAGCAGTATGAGTGTATAGATCTGATACTCAGTTTGTGACATTCTTATCCATCTAGATTTGTTATTTGCCCAATTCTACAGCAGATTTGACTTGAGAGTATCAGAGCTTGAAACTGAAACGAAGATTCACTCTGCCATTTTAATAGGTATTTACCTCTGTGTTCTGGTTTTGATTTAGTGTAGTTAATGTTTTGCACATGAGTTGGATAGGGTATAGTTCATATCTAAGGTTGAGACATTGATGATTCTCTTAGAAATTATGGCTACTTGAATTACTGATAATGTTACATTTGAATAATTTAGTCCATAATTTATATTTTCATTTTTACTTTAGCATTTGAAAGCTGAGTGCTGCTGCTGCAACTCAGATTGGCATTTTGGTTTTACAGCTTTAGGGTTTTTCTTTTGTTATTGTGGAGCTAATGGAGGATTTTTTCATTTTAAGCTCACAAACTCAACCAAAATGTAGGACCTGATCTTGTGATCAAGAAAGTGTATTTTTTTTTCTTTAGGTTCTGCTACTAGTGCCATTTAGATCTTTAACCTTAGTAAGAATGAGACATGGAATTCAGGCGTTGGTCCACAGAACTGGCACATGGCTTTTTATTAATGTTCAAAGGCTAAAAATCTGAAGCCATTTTGAACTCAGAACCCATCATGTATTTATTTCCCTCTCTAATTTGCAGAAAACTAGTTGTGAAAACAGCCCGAGGGACCTGATATTTTTCCATCCCAGCTGCTCCAGCTGAACTACAGCTGCAAAAAAAATCTAAGTATTGTTTCTATAAACTGTTGAGTGTATTTTATAACACAATAATTCCCACAAAATCAGTAACTGCAGTTAATGACCGGTTTGTTAAGGCATTAACTGCACTCAGCTGGGAATGACCAATTTCTCTGGAATGGCTGTATAAGAACTAAGGATAATTCAGTAACACTTTCAAATAATTATTTGGTTAATTAATGGTAAATTCTTGTGGAAATCCTATCAAAGTACTCGTGACCCCCACATTTAATATCCAATGAGTTCATTATGATTCATGTTTTATTGCCATAAATACCAGAAGAATCATAATGACTAGGCCATTATTTTCCAGGGCTGCCCTTACTGCTTTAGGCCGTTTGGCTATTCCACCTTCAGTCATAAAAAGCTTGATGCTCAAAACTACCAGCATTTGTAGGCCACAACTTTCTGGCAGCCCACCAAAACTTTGGTGATTTTTATGAACACGTTTGGCAGAGATCTGTTTTTTCTTTTCTTTCTCTTGCTTTTTCTAGTTAGGGGAGTAATTGATGCCTACTGTACCAAGTCATAAGGAAGTCTTTCTTGCAGTGTCTGCTTTTTCATGTGTGGCCTTCAGTAGTGGTCAAAAATAGCAGAAAAAGTATTGCTTCCATGCTTTGGAAAGCTGTTCTCCAGCCAGGTGCTGGGCAGGGTTTGAAATTTTTACAGCCACATCTCTAGACAATGATTGACTTAGGGCTTTATTCATTAGCATTCAGATGAGTATAAAATAATGATAATAAAAAAGTAAGCTTGGTACTGTCATATTCAAGTAATAAACTGACAGTTATTGACTATCTCTTTGGGAGTGAAGTCCGTATGTAAAAGGATGGCAGTTGGCTTGGTGGATTTTTCAAGCAGTCTGTCCCTTCTCACCCTTTTATCCAATCTTTAGCCTGCAAGATGATGCTTAGTGTTCAAAATGCTGTAGCTGTTGAATCTGTTCTCTTCCCGATCTTCGACAAACTAGTTATGCGTGGTTTCCAGTCAGCTTTCCAATAGGCTGTATGCTTCCTAATTGAGCACAAGATTAACAATTGCATTAAATCATGCTGGCTGTGCTTAGAAACGACCACCTGCTCTTGATTTTCCTGAAGCGTTTGATTCTTTGGATCATGAGTTGCCACTGTTTTGCATAAGAACTGAAAAAAAAGTCAGGAGGTGCTGCTGTGTTCTCCACCGAGGTGCTTTTATAGGGAAAGTGGGACAGTGACGCTTCCAGAGATCAGCCTGAAGTTCGTTTCTTTCTGGGAAACTAAAGTAAAATTAATGGTGTATGCATTTTAAGTTTAAATACTTGAAAGCTGGTTTAGTTGCACACTGTCTTCTTTTAGCTTTCGTTCTGTAGTTTATTTTCATCTTCAAGTTAGTAGAATTTAGGGTGAGGTTTTTTCCCTGTTTATTCACAATTGAAAAATACTTCCTTGCTGAGCCCGTGCAATAAGTGCCTGTGACTTAAATGCTCTAAACCCTTCTCTGTTCCCTGTGTTGACAGTAGGACTGGGGATTTCAGGGAAATTGGGTCATTTATAAGTACACAGCAAGAAAGAATTTAAATTCAACTCTTCTTTTCGAAACTATAGCTGTCTTTGCCTTTTGTGTGTCATGAAATCTGCCTTATGGAAAATACTTTGGGAGAATGATTTAAGTGCCAGTCATTAAAAACCAACTCTTAAAGAGTTCATTCAGATAAAAGAAATTGATTTGAATTCTAGATACTCTTCACACTTTAGGTTGAGTATCTAGGTCTTTTTGATGATTTTTGGTAGTTTAGAACCTGACGCAGTGCTGTCATTCCGCACTGATACCCAGGGTGTTGTTCAGGCATCAGAAGGGTTATTGTGACAGGCTGGACCTTTGAAAAAAGAGGAGAGAAAATAACGCAGAGTTTCTTCTCAAAAAACAGAAGGCCTTTGCTGCTATAGTAGGCTATTTTATTTGAAAATAAGCTACCAATATTGCCAAATACCCGGAAACTGCTATTGCTACCAAATGTAAGACTGTATCTTAGCTGATGCAAGCACATGTGAAGCTTGCAAAAATCAGGAGGAAAAAAACCCCATAAGGGACAGAGGTTAAACAGATATAAAGTAAGCGTCATCCTTGTTGACTGCCTACCAGTTCATACCTGCTGAAGGTCTGGTCCAACTACAATCTAGTTTGGTTTTCCTGTTGCTGTTCTGGGGAGCCAACTTTCCTCCCTTTTATACTGGCTTACTTTTTACTTCACATAGTGTTTCCTGCATTATCCAGCAAAGTGTAATTGTAATTTGAGTCTTGAGTCTTGATGTTCAAGTCTTAAGGAGCATGGAAAGAAGTGTTTAAGAACAGTGTAAACAGCTCTTTTTTTTCCTAGCCCCATGAAATCTGAAGGCATAATTTACTCTTAAATATTTTATATTGGCTTAGGAGAAGCCTTTAGCTGGATGCATGGGAAGTTTTTTTCATGTAATTGTTGGATTTACAATGTCACCACAAGTGAATAGGTAGGTAAGATGACCAGTCACAAGAGAAGCCCAAAAGATAATAAACACTTAGAATCATAGAATGGTTTAGGTTGGAAGGGACCTTGAAGATCATAGAGTTCCAACCCCCCTTCCATAGGCTTCATTTTGCTTAAAACAGAGTGTGTATGCTTTAGCAACTATGGTATTGTCTGTGCTTTTATTTTAATAATAGCCAGAGTAGCTTTCGAATTTGGGCATTATCCTTTCTCCAGCTGTTAAGTGTGTGGAAGGTTGTGATACAAGTCATGTTTTTTCAAACAGGTAAGAATCCAGAAGGATCTGAAAGGTCAGCTATGTTTTTAGGTTTCCATGCGGAAGAGTATTTCACTGTTGTATGGCAACTGCCAGAAGGGTTTCATGGGTCTTTTTTGGTAATTCAATTTTGAAAAAAAGGCATGAATGTACATTGTCAGGATAAAGGCATCATATCCTTGCTGCTTAAAGGAAATTCCAGCTCCCAATGATGTATGTAGAAGAAAAATGTAACTGTGTTTGTTGCTGGTTAAGGTCTTGATGCTTTGCCAGAGTGTTAAACAGATTATGTTCTAACTTAGCTTAAATAGAAGTGGAAGGTAGGATATTTCTGATCAGTTGGATAAGAACTGTGAATAAATTCTGAGTTGGTGACCTTATTACATCCTGGTCTAGCTAATATACATGTTCAGATGAATATTTTATCCCATATATAGTCGGTATCCTGCTAATGCAGGGCTAGAGGAGAGCTCAAGGGAATGCTCATTCCAGATTTCCGCAGTGAGTCAGGATCAAATTCATCTGTGTTGTTCTTAAACATTTGTACGTTTGTCTAAGTTGGTTTTATAGAACCTTTCAGTTAAATACTTCACAGCCTACTCACATTAACTGCCCCAATTTTTCTCGAGAAACTTTTTCTCTTTGGTAAGTATTCGTGTGAAAATATACTAATGTTGTTTTTGAGATGTATGAAACACAAAAGGTACCCACAGGATAATATTATCGTTTAGAATAATAAAACAATCAGTATGTGACTTACTTGAAAGGTACTGGATTCCTTCTATGACACTTGAATGGTAGTTCTTAGTTTTCTCTCTGGCATCGGTACATTGTTTATCATTTAACTTTGAGACAAGCTTGTTGTTTCAACAGGAATATCCACAGCTAAACCAGCATTACATTTGATACTTAATTTCCTAGCTGGAAACTGATGAAGGCTTTCTCTGGATGGCCTGTCATTATTAAGTGTTCCTTTTCTCAAAATACACTCCTTGCAAATTGGGCTTAAGGAAGTGTTTTGAGGTGCTGGGGAGAGGAACAGTAGTTAGCATTGGCTTTTTTCCCCTGTTTGCATAGGTATGTGGTTCATTTGGATAGGCCAGGCAAGACAATTTCACTAATGTTGCATTTCTGATTTAAATTTTCCCTCTATTAGCTAGGATTTTTGTGCTTTTTGTTTTCCCCTTTTTAAGTATTACAACACCTAAAATACTAGGCTTCTATTAATACGGATTTTTTTTTCTCCTTCTAGCCAATGAAAACTACAAACAAGTTGCGATGTGTATTCTGTATCACATAAGCATGGATGATCGCTTTAAATCAATGTTTGCATACACGGACTGTATCCCGCAGGTATGTGCTTTTGTATGTGATGAGATGGTTAAAATGCATCTGTGCCTCTGCGCGTCTTTTCCTCGCTCATAGCAGAGCTCGCACTGACACCCGCAGGCGAAAGTGGGAACAACCACGATGCTGCTGGGTCGGTAGTGAACCAACCACCGGGCAGTCTGACTGTTCTCTCTGTCTTCTAATGGTGCCCAAAAAAAGGATAGGTGACACGTTCTCTGTCAGTGCTGCTAACGCTTGAGCTGCATAAATGAATTCGTTAAAAATACAGGTGACCTGATGAATTTCTACAGAAGATCGGGAATGCTTGAAAGAGATTAAAGCTTGTGCGGAGCAAGTCCTTAGGGAACCTTGTGGAAAGTATTTCCTTTGCAGTTTTAGAAGGCATTCTTTCCTGATCCCATTGGGTATCAAAATTTCAACGTCTCCAGTATTACAGGATATGAACTGGAAACCAGCCAAGCAGTGTTATGTTGCTACATGACAATTCCTTTTCCAACTGCAGGCATGTACAACAGGGGAGACTTGAAGGCTATGGAAGGCTCTTAACTAATCTTTCAGGCTGCAGTTTCTTGCATAACACTTTGTCTTCAGTCATAGTCTTTGATCCAAGCACAGACACAGTATCACAGGGTTTTGTGGTTTTGTTTTTGTGTGTGTTGTTGTTTGTTTGTGGTTGTTTGTTTGTTTTGTTTTAAAGAACTATCAAATTCTCATTTATTGATCTTTTTCTCAGTCCCAATGAGGCTGGAGTTGAGAGAGCCTGCGTTTCATAAGTGTAAAAGTTCTCTGGTAGCTTTTTCAGAATTGCACCATGATATCTTCTTTCCTGCCAAACATGTTTTTAACATAAAATACGTCCAGAATGGGAAGTTGCCATGGAAAATTTTCAGAATATTTCTGGTCATTATCTCATGACAAAAATGGTGATGTTTTTCCAGATACAGGAGGATTTTGGAGACTAGAGGGGGGACAACTGGTGGGAATAACTAGTATGTGTTACAAAATAGTCTTGTAAACATCCTGCTGACTGCCTTTTCTGCCACAAGAAGCAACTATATGTTAAGACATTTGCGTGATATAAGGGACCTGCTTTGTTCTGAGCAGTTACTGGCCAAACCAGAATTCACGCAGTGTGTTTCAGGGCTCGCTTATGATGTGCTTTTAGGGAATCTTGGCATGGCTCTTAGACCCCCAGTGCCAAATGTAAAGGGCTGTGGAAACTTCAGTGATATCATACTCTGCTTTGGTGAATATCGTTGTTCTGATAGGCAGTGACTGCTTAAACTAATGCTTACAGACCTGTATCCAAAGACTGGTGGAGCAGGAAACAAGTCCACTGCCTTCATTGGACTTTAGCTAAAACTACAAAATTCGAAGGATACCTATGGCTATTGATGCTTTGGTGGTCAAGGTAATTATTCACAGATCACACCTGCCAACTGTTCAAAAGGGGCAAGCTGGACAACCAGAGCTTAAATTTTATTAATGAATGTTGAAAATTAAGATAGTTATTAAGGAAGACGGAGATAGGAGAAAACATGGAGAAGTGGAAAAGGCATCAGAACAAAAACCCAACCTTTTTAAAAGGGCTCCCTGCCATAGGATTCTGCCCTGGAAAACCAAATTCTGTTTTCAGTACTGGTATGTACCCTTCTGCGGGTTTGTTTCCTTTTGAGGAAAGGTGTACATCTAAGCTGGCAAATACTCAATAATGAATGTTTAGCTGTTGTAGAAAGTGATTGGAAAATCCATCCCCCGTTGTCATTTGGAACAGGCAGAGTGCTTGACAAGGGCTTGCGCGTGCTGTCCCAGGTAAACATCCTTGTGGATTGCAGGAGTTAGTGGGTGCTATTCTAGTAACAGTTAAAAGTGAGTATTAACAGTTCATTCTTGTTTAGACCTCAGCAATGCGTGTTTTGTTTAAATAGGTGCAAATGCCATCCAGATGCTTATAAAAGCCTTTATTGGTAATAACCTGGCCAATCAAAGGGCATGGTTAGGCAGTGATGTCATGCTGATATTTAATATTTTACCGCAGAGCAGCGTGCAAGGTTCTCTGCAGCTACCCACATGTTTTCCACCACAGTTGTCCTGTTTGGCCCCTCTTTGATCTATAAGCTTCTTTTCAGCTTAATGCTGGTAAACGTCCTCTCTTGACAGCACCCTTTGCTCCTGTCCGCCATTATCTGCTGAAGTTCAGAAACCAGAGCATCACTTCAAACAGCAGAGTTAGGGAGTAGCCGGTCAGGAGAGATTCCTGAGGCATGCAGTTCTGGCATAATCATTCAAAGATGTTTGAGCTGGGCTTGGGGAGGGGGTTGGACAGAGGTGTATGTGAACAGAGAGCTGTGGGGGTTGGCCTCTGGTCACTGGTAAATAAGTGAAGGCAGGTGCCAGAGAGTCTAGACACAGTGATTTCAGTCCTGGTCTGTGGTATCTGATACTCAATATGGGACTTGTCTGATTGAACACTACTGCCTCTTCATTGCACATGCTGCAGTCTTTTTACTGCCTTCCTGTTAAATCAGTAAAAGATGACAATGGACATAGTAAAAGCAGAACAAATTTAATTTTAATATTTCCTATTTGGCAGCAATTACTCTTCCTTTTGAAGTGGCACAAGAAGCAATCAAATTAAATGAAGACATAATGGGAAACATGGAGCTTGTACGAAACTATTATTTTAAAATTTGAACGGCTTTAATTGAAACTGGATATATTTTTTTCTTTTTATAGAGAAGTAGTTCAGTAATTAACAGTGTAATCCCATCTTGTTAAACATCTAATTTCCACAGATTTTGTATTGTGTAAGTAATGAGAATGTTTCCCTTCAAATTATTTGAAGGGTTTTAAAAATCTGTTTTTAAAGGTTTTGTAACAGAAGAATTGCAGGGGGTGATTTTTGAATGCTCATGTTCTACTTGTTAAGTGGCAACTTTCTTCTCTGGTTAATTCACTCCTATGTGACTGTCAGGCCTACGGATTTAATAAACTAGGGATTTTATAAGTTCTTAAAACAACTTGGGGAAATCTGATTCTACCTTTTTAAGAAAGGGAGGAAGAAATCAATGATAGCTTTTAAATCAGAACATGAAAGTCACAGAAAAAAAGACTAATAACTTCTGTTGTAACATAACTTATTCTATTTTATTTTATTTGGGTCATTTGGGATGACAGCCTGCTATCCGATAATAGATAAACATGCAGAATTACTGTAGTAAAATACTTTGGAGTGAAACTCCTGCAATCCTATTGTTTCTTTTTTTCCTCTAAGTGGGTTGTTCACCGCTTTCTCTAGTTTTTAATACATTACAAACTGTCTTTCCACCAGGGGGCAAGCACACAAATACTTAATGATTAGTTGTTGCTTTCTTCTCCCCCACCCTCTTTTGATGCAAACTGAGCTACATTTTTTGTACCTTATGTTCTGCTTACCTTTAGCTTCAGTTGTTTCTAGTTCCAGTAATCTCAATCTTGTTATCATGCTGCTTTGCATTTTAATCTTGATATGTCTTATGAATTGAGGAGGTTTTAGGAGCAAATAGGGTGATGTCCTGCAGCCCCTCAACAAGGAAGCCGTGCAACTTGTCTGCCATGGATGGAAACAGAGAAAAAGAAATGGGTGTATTTGAGTGATGTTTGATCATTCAATATGCTGTTTCAAAAAATGTTCAATATGAACAAAAAGAGGCTAGATAGGCCGTGATGTAATGGACATTACAGGTGCCAGGCGTATAAAATGATGGCAATCCATAGATTATTTGCCTAAGGAATCATCTGGGAATTCACTTACTAAACTTACTAAACAGTTGTGACGTGGTTATAGCCAATTGCCTACTTATGTTAACCCAGCCTGTTCTGCCCCATTACCAAAAGAATAGGACTCCTAGTCTTTGGTATGTGGCAGTGTTCAGCTCTAGCAATGGAAGCTGTAAAGATAAAGCTACATTGCTGCAGATACCTAATTTACCAGATACACCTAATTTACCTGTCAAGGAATAATCTTAAAGCAAAATAGTACTAGAATTATTCTGCAATTAAGTATCTGTGTAGAGTCATAATTTTATTAAACAACCAGGTATTAATCTGATTTTCTGTGGAACTAAGTTGTGGGGGGGGGGGGTGGTGGTTTCTATATTAAGTCTACTTAAACTTTCAAAACAAATTTATCCATTCACAACTTTAAAAACACAGTAAAAATAAAAATTTCAATGTTAGCAATAAAATGTAACTAACCCAAGTTAATTTAAGGTGATGAGTGACTGCCATTTTTGGCACTTTATAAGCATTGTTATCCCCAAATAATGGAAGGACACATCTTGTGCCCTTGACCTTTATAACTTTACTGTTCCTGTAGAAATGCTGAATATTAATATTTTTTTTAAAAAAAATCTACTGTAGTTGACATCATAACATTGCTCTTCTAATGCATTGGAAAGATGGATGACTTAAGTGTGCTTGTGTTTCTTGGCAGTTAATGAAGATGCTTTTTGAATGTCCTGATGAGCGAGTTGACCTGGAACTTATTTCTTTCTGTATTAATCTTGCTGCTAACAAAAGAAATGTACAACTCATCTGTGAAGGTAAGCGTACTGAGATTTTTAGTCTTTTCTTGGAGATGACAACACTTTATAGATATACTTTTATATATACTTGCACATATAAATTGTGTACATTTGAGTTATTTATGAATGTATTTGTATTTTTAAAAAATAAAATGCACCTGTTTGGGTAATGATTGCAAGCAAATGGCCATATCCTCCCCAAACTTGGTCTTGGTGACGGGAGTGACACTGAGTAGCCACACATGCCCACATCTGTCATGGGCATGTTTTTCTGTAAAACACACTGATGGACATTACTGTGGGAAACCATGGCTGTATGGAGAGATCAAGATTTAGTTCTACCTGGTGTCTAAAATCCATTTTCAGCTAGTCAGTGTTTCACCTGCCAAATTAATAGCACAGTGATGTTGTTTAGTTGCATCTTTACATTATTTTTTTTTTTCAATTTAACATCTTTTGGGTTCTAGTATTTAGTTGTGTGGTATGTCTGCATTTTGTTCAGATAGCTTTTAAAGCTTCGTTATTTTCATACTGACAGTTTTAAGGGGAACATTATTATTCAGTAGCTCTAATTTTCACTTGGGCTCAAAGTTTTCACCATGAACTACTACAATAAATTACTAGACTTCAGAAGAGACAATTGAAATCAATAGATTCTGTGGCCAGCAATTCCACTTTAAAATTCTGTGCGGAGCTCTGTAGAAGGGGGAGTGGGGAGATCCAATTTTATATTAAAGGTGCAAATGAAATTCAAGCTGGTAGCACATATTAGATAGGCAAGGTGATATTTTGGAAACATAATGATAATAGTGGGACTTGCCCTGTGCGATCAAGTACTTCAGATCTGTGTGTGTGTGTATTCCCACGTAATAATCTACATGACTGGTAAATAATCTTTTAAAACCATAACAATGTATTTATTCCATGGAGTGAGGACAGAAGTCTCTGAGCTAGTACCAACAGCTGTGCTGCATCTCCATTAACTGCACTTGATGATAGGATAATGATTCAGATCTAGAACCTTTCTTGGTCTGAATAAATAACTAAGCACACCTGAAGTATTTAGTTATTTGTCTGACTTTTTAAGTGTCCCACTAGTACACATGGTCATAGTAGTTGTTTTAGAGAAGCTATATAATTTATACAGAGTGGGTCTTTTCAACTTAAACTTGGAAGAAGAAAGAGTTCCTGTCTAGATTCTTCACTTTTTCCTTTTAAACTTCTAAAAGTTAAAGCTGGTTTTTTTGTGTGTGTGCGGTGATGATGTTTGATGGGCCATTACTTTCCTCATTTTTTTTATTTGGAGGATTTCCTAAGTGTTTGTTTCCTTTCAGGAAATGGTTTGAAAATGCTAATGAAGCGGGCTTTGAAATTTAAGGACCCATTGTTAATGAAGATGATCAGGAATATTTCACAACACGATGGGCCAACTAAAAGCCTGTTTATTGTAAGTACTAATGTGATCTCTGATTCTTCCTACTGGAAAAGACTGGCTTTGGAAAACTGCTGTGTTTTGTCTTTACAGGGTGTCCAGTTTAAGTTTTCTTGGCTGTCATGGGTTGATTTATGTTTTGTTTTATAAGGCTATCTCAGTTGGTAGATCAGGGTTTGGATCCCTCACTACAGGGAAAACAGATCTTAAGCTGTGTCCAGTAAGTCCCTGTTCCAAAACAAACATGCTAAAACAAGCAAACAAAAAAAAAAACCAACCCCAACCCCAAAATAACCTACTGCTAGGGTGCACATGATAGCAGTTAAAGGTTATCCTAAATCTCTGCTTTTAGAGCTAGAGGGCAAAATAATGTATTTTTTTTTCCACTCTGCCAAGTGTTTTGTATAAGTGGATATTTTAACATTTCGAATACTTAATATTCAGTTAACCACATAAAGCTGCCCTTTCAAAATAATGGCAGGAAACACAACATCCTAATTGTGGAAATTCTAAACATACTCTTAAAATGAGGATTGAATATCAAATTGTCTTAAAGCAGTATGGAATTAGTAAGTAGAATCCATGATTCCCCTGTTCAAATCCCCGGAAAATCTTGTAGTTATTTCTTAAAACCTGTAGGAAGAGGACTCCGTTACTGTCATTAACGCAGTATGGTGTTCGCTATCTTTTCCCTTATCAGCTTTCTCAAACTGTGTGTGTAGTAGCTACCTTTGGAACATCTGAACCAAATGATCTAGATTTTTTTGAAAGTGAAAGGATGGAGAGGAAGAACGCTGAAATATTTTCTTGGATTATTCTTCAGCTGGAATTGAAACTGCCTTATTAGGCAGTTTCCTTAGTGTTCTTTTGAGAACTAGTTTTTGATTTGACCAAATTGTGAGTTCTTCAGAACCCCAGATTATTCACCTGCAATGTTTGTTGCTGTATTTTCTTTAGGATTATGTTGGTGATTTAGCAGCTCAGATATCAAATGATGAAGAAGAGGAATTTGTGATTGAATGCCTGGGAACACTTGCAAATTTGACATTACCAGATCTGGACTGGGAACTTGTGCTGAAGGAGTACAAACTGGTTCCATACCTCAAGGATAAACTAAAACCAGGTCTGCAGAAAGTTTGGTTAGACTTTAAAAGTAGAGTCTCTCAAAGAATACTTAGAGTGCTCTTTCAGAGTAGCGTCTGTTTACCTTTATAATTTGTGATTGTCTGGGGAAACATAGCACTGAAGAACAGAATCATATCTACAGTTAAATATACAACTGCTGCAAGATTAAGAATTTCTAAGAGGTAATAACTTCTGCCTTCTGATTTACCAGGTTCTGCAGAAGATGACCTTGTTTTAGAAGTGGTGATAATGATTGGAACAGTTTCTATGGATGACTCTTGCGCTGCTCTGCTGGCTAAATCTGGAATCATCCCTGCACTCATTGAGCTTCTAAATGGTACATTGCCATGTTTGACTTTAGGTCTCGTTTTTCAGAGAAGTTTAGTTGACGTAGCTTTGCTATAACTGAATGCACCATTCATTTTCTCTTGCAAGGCAGGGGTTGGTGTTTTGTATATGAAAGGAGGAGCAGTCACTCTGTTCTTGATAGAGAGATACTGACTAGTAGTCTAATAGATTTGATTTTTCCTGCACCTCCATAACTCTTGCTGCAGTCTGTGGTCTTTCTACTTCACTGGAGCGGGGAAGAAAACACTCATTTTGTGTTGTCAGGAGGTGAAATCTCATGCATACCACTGAGCTGTCTAGCTGACATGAAAGAGCTGGGTTTTCTCTAAGCATCAAGAGTTTCTAGTGTGAGATTTGAAAATGTGGGGTTTCTTTTTTTTCCTTGCAGCTCAACAGGAAGATGATGAGTTTGTCTGCCAAATCATCTATGTGTTTTATCAGATGGTCTTCCATCAAGCCACCAGAGATGTCATTATCAAGGAAACCCGTATCTTTTTAAAGTTTAAACATCTAGAATTACAGCACTTAATTTGCCATCACTGTTGTTTGGCCTATATTTCTCTTGCATAAACCTCCTGATCTCAGAGGTTTCTTTGTAAATGGTTTATTTCAGCTGAAGAAAAAAATCTAAGCAGGCTAGGCATGTAGAGGGACGGCAAGATTAATAGTAAAGATTAAAAGTTAGTTTGCTTTGAAACAGGGAGGGAGGTAGGAAGGAGGATCACTGGACCAGATGACCCATTAGTTTCTATCCAATCTGAATTACTGTATGGATTTGTTTTGCAAATCAGTCAAAATCATAGTCCACAGAAAAACATACGCAGAGCATAGACAAACTTCTTGCACTGCAGCATTATCCATATATGTTGCATAGTCTGAAGTTAGGTGCATTAAAATACTTTAATAGCATTCTTCCTTATATCAGTGTAGACAACGTAAATAATGCCTGCTCTGTATTTTTTGTCAACCTAAGTGTTATTTGAATATTATGTTTGGCGTAAGTCTCCCATCTTCTTCCCACTGTGGAGACTTTGATTTCTGTTCCTGGCTTTCCTCTTTCTCCTTTTTTCACCTGTCTGTTGGTGACTAAATCTATTCTTTTGTTTCCTCATGTCATGGATCTGTTCAATTTTTTTATATGGTACCTATTCATTCTTTACTAATTCTTTCAATCACTGCTGATGTTGAGCTCATTCAGATGATCCGAAAACTGTGGAAAGAGGCACTAGCTGTCTTTGTGGGCCTTAACTGAATGTTAAATTTTATTGAAACATAAAGAATGGGTTGAATCAAGCCCTTGTAGGGATAGCAGCTTAGTGATTACTTTGCTAACGGTACGAGGACTACTTCTTAATGTCCTTTTTCCTTTAATCTCTGTGGAATATCTGAAAAGCCATTTGGGATGATGTTCTTTGTCTCCTGTTTGGACTCCTAGGTGGTTAGCTTTAAAAAAAAATATAATAATTGCATCTCTTTTTATATCTGTAATGATAAAGCACCAATATTTGAACAATGCTTTTCTCACTCAAATTGAACAAGACTAGTATTAATGCTGTCATTTGGACAATAGATTCTCTTCAGTATTTTTGAGAAAAATACTTTGGAAGCCTTTTTTAAAACAGGAAAACTCCCTAAAGATTACAAAAGTAACAGTCTCAAAAGATTAAACTATTCCACAGAATCTATGCCTTTTGGACTAACATGTTAGGTGCATGGATTTCCTGTAATAGATCAGAATGTATTTTCTTTGTAAAGGGCATGTAACTTTTCTTCAGCAATTTTTAAGAATATCTGGGTATCTTAAAATATGATTTAAAAAAAAAAAGTGGTTGGGGGAAGGCTGCTGAACTTCACGTGTGATGGAAAATTCCTGACTATGGTTCTTAATGAAATTTGCTGTTGAAAGAACTCAGCGCAAAACCAGCAAAATAGCTTTTATCCTTAACAGTTTCTTTCCAGAGGCTCCAGCATATCTTATAGACCTGATGCATGATAAAAATGCTGAGATTCGCAAAGTTTGTGACAACACTCTGGATATTATAGCGGTAGGTCTGATTTTTTTTTTTTTATCATCTGTCCTTCAAGAACCTCTTTACATGACATAATTCTAAAATAACTAAGTAGCCGTAACTTGCAAATTGAGAATATTTTTCACGTGCAACTTTCTAATCACGTAGGTAAAAAAATCAGTTTTCACGGGACAATGACAATCATTAATCTAGGCTGTGTACCAAGCTTCCAAGAAGTGCATATATACTTTGAAAATTCATACCAGTTAGCTTTACACTACAGACACTTTTAAAAAGAGTGCTTTTATACTTAAATAAATTAATCACATTATATAAGTATGTCAAGCTTTCGTTATTTCTTAGTTCTCCAAACAAATGGCTCTTGTTACCCAGCAGCTTTTATTCAGCTTTTCTACATTGCCTGATGCCAATATTTGTTTCAAAAAGAAAATGTGGGCGGCGATTCTGAAGCTGGTTGTTTTCTGCTTGGGGAACAGTCAGTATAATATTGAACTTCTTAATATTGTCTTCGGCTCTTGGATAGGTTTCCTTTAGCTGCATGACAGTTTGTCCAACTATCCATTGATCACAATAAACTTCTGGGACAGTTGTTTTGTATTAAATTGCTAACTTGGAAAAAAGAATACTAAATTATGAAGCGCTATTGCTTTATCGGCTCTTACAGCGTGTATAATCTGCTTTCGGGTGTCCTTGACTCTAGAAGCGTTAATACTTTCTAGGATGTTCTTCATCGAAGTAAAGACACTGTGAAGCTGATTCCACTTAAAAGTTGCATTTCATTGTTAAAAATCCTACTGGGCTGTTTATTGAATTGACTTCGATTGACAAAAAAATTTCAGCTTTTTGTAGTGTCTTAGGATTGTACAGACTGTACATCCAAAAGGATGTAGAGTATCTATCATGAAATTAAATCTTATAGCCAGAGAGAACTTACTATGAGTCGAGTAGCGTCCTTGACTGTCTTAATGCTCTTCCTATCATCTACTTAGTTTCTTCTTTAGTTGAATTACACATATTGCAACTTGTTCTCTGAAAGTTTTAATACAGTGTAAGAGGTAACTTGCGCTGCGCAATACTATAGTCTATTCCGTCTTCTTCTGTTATACTCATTAGTAATGCCTTCTAATTTAATATTCATCTAAAAAAAAGAAGTAAAATGAAATAATATTTTCTATGTTGGAATTCTTTTATCTGGCTCTGGTTTTGCTTCGTGGAGGTATGAAATTAAAATTGTGCTCCACTAATTATTGGCAGAGTTGCCATTAACGTTTATTAAGGGCAAGGTTTCAACTAAGATGAATTTGCACTTAGTCCTTATGATGGGCATTATGTTCAGCTTACTGAGATCAATTGTTTCCAGGGACATCTCCAGTGGAAACAGGAGAAAGATTATTATCTTCTGGGTGAGGCCAGACCATCTGAGTGCTTCCAATGCTTGTTTTATCTTTGGGCCAGTGTAATTTCCAAGTGTCTTAGGTGTTGATTTGTTCATAGGGGGGAGTTTTACAATGTGGTACGTAGTAGTATCTCATTACTGAAAAATTATGTTAGTAATATTATTAAGCGACACTTATTTTATAGAATCTGGAAGAATAAATGTATTAAGACATAGCTTCATATTCAGTATTAACATCTAAGTAAAAAGTACTTGGCTTTTTTTTCCTTCATAAGAAGAGGTAATCTCTATGCTAGCCTAAATAAGGAGTGCTATGATAATGGATGGGAAAGGCTTCTCAACTTGCAAGAAGCACTGGACAGGAATTCTAGGGCCTTGAGGAAGAATAAAGGAAGGAAATTGTGTTATTGCTGTTGCTGGGAGTAGGGGAGAAGTTATCAAACACATACTGAGAGTAGTTTGTGTGGTAGTAAATTATTTTTCTTTGATTGTGGAGCAGTGCCACACTTGGAATGATGTTCACTGGTAAGTTAGGAAAGTTCCCTTTTCTGAGAAGGTCTTTTTTGGCTTTATTATTTAGCTGTTGGGTTATAAGTTGCATAAACAGTAACTAACACCATGCCCCTGTGGGGAACAGGAAGCACAATATGCCCTCTTTTCTGGAAGACAGAACCACTAATTGATTGCTTTCTCGGCAGTTTTGTAAGCTAGTTGTACTTTGTCTCCCAGTACCAAAAATCATAGGCAAAAAAGGCAACATAATCTAGATAGTGATGGGAGAAAATAAGAAACAGTAAGTTATCAGAACCTCAGATCTTGATAGGTGTTTTGCCATTCAGCTCAGAGGATATGGTAAAGCAGCCTATAAACACTGAGGTGTTTGGTTGTGTGGCAGTTGTACACAACCACTGCCTTCTGAGGTGTCTGAACAGACGTAGTCTCTAAGATTGGTGAAACTTCTTATCTGTGCTAAATCCACAACAAGAAAAACTTAAGTTTTCAGCCTTCTTGTTCCATACATGCTGACAGGATTAGTTCCTCTGATGATGAAAATCAGAAACTAAATGTTGGAGAACAGAGATTTGAAAGTAATTTCTTCTGAGGGAGACAAATGCTTCTTTCACTCATCAATAAGCTCTATATAGTGTGATTGAAATAACACTGAAGAAAATCAGATGCCTTATAAGCCTTAGGGGAGATATGCTTTCTGTAGTAAAGTAATTGTCACAGAAATTATGGAAATGTTACACTAGTGATGATTTGTTTAATATAGCTTGGCTGGACTCTGCCATTGATGAACTGAAACAGATGTGCTGCTTTAGCATAGCATGTACTAGGGAGTCTCAGCTTTGCACTGGTAGATGCAAGATACCCCTTTTGTCACAAAGAAAGTCTGCGTTGATAATTTAGGAATGCTTCAGTCTCGCGTCACGTGCTGATTCTTGACACCAAGCAGCTAGTTTAGTGTACTTGTACGCCTAAAGTGGGACAGGTCTCATGGCTCAGCTGAAGGCCTGGAATTAACAGCTGGCGTAGGAGTCTCAAGCAAATGAAGGTCTCTTTTCCTCTGCCTCGGAAGCCTGGACACCTGCAACTCAAAGCTTGTGGAAAGAAATGTCAGCTTACTCAAGATGGTTTTGCTCTGTTCACCTCAAACAGTATTATCAAGAGCTGAGGGGGTTATTAATTTCTTAAGTTTCTCCTTTGTTTTCTGCTCCTAGCTCAGTCTTATTTCAGTTAACTGATTTTCCTCATTTATTCAAAGGTATTTAATTAACCATAACCAAATCCTTGGACTGTGTAGTCCGGGCCTTCCTCCTCCCCCAGTTCCCCCTGTTTTCCCTTTCAGTGTTTTTACAGCTTTGAGTCCAGGCCTGCTGTACATCTTGTTTCTCTTATGATCAAGAGTGGATCATTATGCTTCCTGCAGAAGCAAAACCTCTTCTAGATAGCTACGGCATTGTCCATGTGATTTAGGAAGGGCCTCGTGCCTAAGGTGTTTTTCCAGCTCTCATTCTTTGCCCCAAGTATTTGTAATGAATGCCAAATAGTGTTTGCCTCATATGGAAAGCTGTGTTAATGAACAGCTTGCATCTTTCCATGTTAGCGAAGTGCCCTGACACAAATCCTCCATGTTGGGAATGCTGGAATTTCATATAAGCAGCAGGAATGTGCTGTGAACCCTCAGTGCTCTGGGATTTGGGGCCAGCTGTGCAAGATGTTGGCCAGCTCTCTTAGAATCAAGAAGAGCAGACCACAGGGATTTGGTGTGGGCTTTATTTGAATAGGCAGCGTACTCTGAAAATAGATAACCTTTGACTCCAGGCTGGTGTCCTCTTTCCACAAAGAGTGCTGTAGTCACTCCAGGAAAAAAGGTTCTCCCTTTGCTTGTCAAGACTCCCCCTTTCTGTGGTGTCTCTTGTTCCCTTGTTATCCTCTAATGATCATGAATACAGGGAAGTGGGCAGAACAGCAACTAGGGTGTGCGCTGCAGGCTGAACTGCTGACATATGTTTTCATGGATCAGCGTCTGCATTTTTAAATTTGCAGTCAGTCTACTTTGCTGGTTGCTTTTTGTGGCAAAGAGCGTGCACCTAGCAGGAAAGGCTCTGCCTGGACTAGAAGAATAACCACACTGCAGGCAGCACTAGGTAGGGCAGGTGTGTTCTGATTTGGTTTTGTCTTTACATAAACCTATCTTGGACAGATTTCCTTTTCACATTGGTGCTTGCTCTTTGGAGTTGTAAGACTAGAAAGGTGAGCCAAACCACTTATCTCTGTTACTTTCATAAAAGCTTGCCAATGAGATAAAAAGGAAAAAAAAAAGTTTCTCTTCAGCTATAGACAATATAGGAACCCCGTGGACAGTGTGCATTTTAGGTAGGCACTTAAATTTAGGGGGCATGAATGTTTACTCTTTTCTCTATCTTGCCATTAGTTTCATATCAGAGGTTTCTATTACCTTCCCATCAGAATATATTTAGTGATGAACCTGATTGCGAAGAAGTGACTCTGGATTGCACAGGTGTAAGTGGTAGAAGGATTTTTTGGCCTGTGACTGAATGGCCCTCCTGTGGTACTTACCCTAAAGGTAGGTGTTGTAGACACCTGCAGAAGGTGATCCGTAACATCTGTTCTTCTCCTTGGTTTATAGAGGCACATAGTTCAGATGACATGCCTAAGTTTTGAATAGCTAGACAAGATAAATCTTGTCTTTCTTAATAAATAGTTAATTTAGCCTTTCATGTAAACTGTGTGTTTTAGGGATGGTTAGATAATAAAGAATGTAACATATCACCAAGTACAGCCTTGAACATAATGAGCATTCTACTTACTGTATAGCAGTTTTAGTTTAGTATGAGGAATCGCATCAAATGAACCCTATTACAGACCCAATTAAAGGGCAACCACATTAAAGTGAAAAGGAAAATCTGTTTTTCATCAGCTGTGAGAGAACACAAAGCAGATCTGTGTAGCTCTATGTTATCCTATAGTGTGTTAATCAGATACAAGGTGTGACGGAAGCCAGTGACAAAGGGGACCCCTGATAGGGAACAGACACGCTCTGATAATAGGCCAGTTAACGCTTCATAATATTTCAATGGTTCAGTAGTAAACAAAGTTGGAAGTAGAACTTCAAAAAGGATGGCACATTCCTCGCAGAGTTGAACCATACATCTTCTATGACACTCTTGGATTTATGGAAACCGAATGTTAAAAACAGTGATGTCAGGGAGCTCCAAAGAGAATAAAATCAACCTTCAGGATTCCTCCTTTTATGTTTCTGAACATGCAATATTGGGGGGGGTTGGAGCAGGGGCGGGGGGTTGGAGAATAGGCACATTCTGTCCACCACCACCACCTCGTTCCCCCACCCACCGCTTTTCTAGTAGCCTAACATTTAGAAGGACTGGAGGGCACAAAGCTATATTTGTATCTCCATGATGTTTAGTTTTCTGGTTTTGTTTCTGCAGGAATCCTTTAGTAAAGGTGTGCTTCATTTATTTTAAAAAAAAAAAACCAAAACAACCAAAACCAGAAAACCCACACAAAATTTAAAAAAAAAAAAAGTTTTTAATAGCTCAAACTATAATTACTGGAATACTTGCTGTGTTTTAGGGAATTGTTTTGCTCTAAACTTCTTTAATTTGGTTTCTTTGTGCCTTTTGGCTGTAGTCCTGCATTTATAGCTTTTCTTCCATTCTGATGTTATTCCATTAATCATTTACCCAGTGGTGTTTCTGCACATTTCTGTGGAAAATCTACAGACATAGTCCTGATCTAGAAGTACTTAAATGAACTTTATTGTGCTGAGGTTATGTAAATTGTTCTAGATTATTGCAAATCATCCTTTTCTACGATTGCTGCCAGAATGAAACTCTTGACAAAACTGATCATTGATCTGATTCTGGTGCGGTCACTTCTTTGTTCTTGTTGCTCATTCATAGCGAAATGCAAGGTACAAATGTAACAAAGTAGCTGAACTGCTTGAACAGATAACTTGTGATTTTTAAGTAATGTGCAGATATGCACAATTTTATAGCTACTAATTTGCCATTCTGTTGCTAATCCCGTTTTCCAAACTTTAGATGAATTATTGAAACTGGGAGTTTTAAGCCTCTTAATGTAGGAGGGGAAATGTAGAAATCATAGGAATATTCTGCCCTGTTGTTATTGTCTAAAGAAAAAAATCAGGTAGGATCTGAGAAATGTTAACTGATTCTTTTTTTTAGAAGGATATGAGAAGTTTGTTTCTTTGTGGCAGACATTCAGCATGTTCAGACAGTGGTGTGGAATGGAACAGTGATGTCGGGCAATTGGGATTCATAAGGTTGTAACTTTGGAAAGATTAAAACATTTTCAAGGTGTGTTTATGGTAAATGTGAATTAGGTAATTTAGCTGCTGGCCTTTCTGCTTTTGAGAACTTTTAAAGGTAAGCAAGATGATGTAAAAGAGGTTCAGATTAGTCTAATTTGCTGTTTGTTATATTTGTTTTCCCCACTTCTTTGCAATCATGATTTCTGGGAATAGTTTTCTTAAGACTGCAGTATGATTTCTGGCAGTTACAAGGTGTTTCTCTAAAGCTTGCAAGTAATTCACAAGTGCTGGAGGCTGACATAATAGATAGCCCACAGTTTAACTCTGGCAGATTTAGCAAAGGAGATGTTTCCAAGATGCTGGTCAGATGTCATCATTGAAAGTCATGCCCTTTCATTTTTTTATGGGTCATTTTATAAATCTCAGTGATGAGCTTGTTTTTTCCAGGGAAAGTCTTGTTTTCCACTGTTATTTCTGGCCTTTTATCTAAATTGAGAGTGGAAGTGGGAGGAAAAGATTAAGAGGCAGAAATAGCATGTGATGTTCTTTTTCCAAACAGTATGAGGCATAGGTGTGTGTTTGTTGCTTTTTGGTGTTTTGGGTGTTTTGGTTTTGTTTTTTCCTTGTCCCTCCCTAAGGTTGTTGCATTAGTGTATGGCTGACAGAAACCTGGAATTTTGCTTGAGGCCACTAGACGCTGAGAATATCTATAGATCCCACAGGTGATACCTGCTCTGGGTATGGAAGTTATGCATGAGACCAGGTTTTGAACAAGACCACTTGTGCCCCAGGATGATGCGGAGGGGAATTAGAAAGGTCTAGTAATTAATGTTGATCAGAGGTGGAATTGGAGAAATTTAGAATAATGCCACAGACTGATCAGAGCCCCACATCTGCAGGTACTTGCACGAATGTCCCATCAAAAGGGAGTTTACATTCTGCTTTTAAGCCAAGAGAAACAAACTTGCCATTTCTCCAAGTAAAACAAAGTTTAAAAAACCACTGTCATAGAATAAGGGTTTGTGGTTGCACAATGCTACATGATTCCCCATGAAATCTTGGAATCTGTAGATACTTGTTAGTGGTCTCAGAGAAGCCTCTGCCAGAATGACCGGGCCAGACGGTTTTTGTGTTATTGACCAGTCAGAAGGGTGGAAAAGGCACAGGGCAGAGACTGTGTTACCTGCGTCAGGTAGGTAACAAGCAGTGAAGACAAGGTAGGTTGAAAATTGTCAGATTAAAAGCTCAAGTTCAGTCTGTAGGGGTTTCAGGAGTTTAACCTGAGCTACTAAACCAATTTACTCTGTTTTCACTGCTGTTTTTTGACCTCCGGTTATAGACAGATCTACTTTTGCACGTCTAGCTGAAGCAGTTTAAGAAATTACCACTTCTGCAGCCAAGGTATCATCACTAATTGTGTGAATACTCTTCATCCCCTTCAGGGCTAAGTAAAACAGATTTTAAAAACCTTAAACTACTCCAGCTAGATCTCCAAGGAAAATCTGTCTAGATCACGTGTTGACCAACGTGAGAGTTAAGAAATTCTTTTCAATTTTTCTCTCCTTTGGAGTTAGGTTAGAAGACAGGGAAGTGGGACCTGTTTCACAAGGGTATTTCTTCTCACAAGTAGAAACACTTTGGTTATGAATGTTATTCTTGTTCACAATCCTTTGATTAAAAAAGTACTAACCATGGTGCATTATTTGTGAATCTTCCCACATTGATAACATCTGCAGATTTCATATGTTGATGAGTTTCCTGTAGTTACCCGTGCCCTGTCTTTCCAGTAATATTGAGAAACTTGAGTATTATCCACAGGTCTGTGTTCCCTCAGTGGTAATCAACAGCCCACATAGTCTGGTCTGTTTAGAAGAGCCTTCTAAACAGCTGATGGTATTGACCATAGGCTATGTCACTTCCTTCTGATGCTCCTTTGTATTGAATATCACATCACTTGAGTGCAATTAGGCTGTAATCCAGATTAAAATTTCATGGCTACGTTTTGTTTCCATAGTGGCCAGAACCTATATGCTGTTTTCCTCAGCTTCCTGGAGAAGTTCCTCTCTGATTTTAGTTTTGTATCTTGGATTCCCATATCCTCTTTATTACAAATGTTGTGTACCATTTTTGTGAGTATTCAATATTAAACATAGAAACCCATTACAAAATTTGACAAGAAGTTGAAAATTACATCCTGTCTTATTGGAGCTTATGAAACCAAAAAAAAAAAGATTTATTGGTTTTATCACGACTTTTTTTTGTTGTATTTTCTAGTAACTAGTTGTCCTAGTGAATGCTCATCTAATGAGGAAGTACAGGGTATTTAGTCAGTGTTGCTAATTAATTACTGAGATCCCGCTGAAAATTGACAGTAATTGGCTCTTCTTGATAAACCAAATGAGGAGACTGTGATGATGAAACTTCCCTGCTCAAAGCAGGATTTTTTCCTGGATGATGTAAAGTCACAAACCAAGAAGGGAAGATTGTACTGCTGCACGTACCAAACCAGACTAATGCCTAGCGCTTGCAAAATCATTCCCTTGTTTGCTGAAAGTACTCTGCAAACTGAGTAGAGGATTTAAGTCACTGAGCCCTGAAATTTACATCTTTGGCTGATGTTAAATTCCTCTGCCGTTTTCTGTTAAACCAAACAGCTTTCTCTATACTTCATCCTAAAATATTGTTTGGTTATTTTTAACAGGAATACGATGAGGAATGGGCTAAAAAAATTCAGAGTGAGAAATTTCGATGGCACAACTCTCAGTGGCTGGAGATGGTGGAGAGTCGGCAGATGGATGACAGCGAGCAGTATCTGTATGGTGATGATCGTATTGAGCCCTACATCCACGAAGGGGATATTCTGGAAAGACCTGACCTCTACTACAATGCAGGTAAGGCAGCATGTATTAGTATTCAGGACTGGGATTACTACCCTGTGTTTGGAATGGGAGCTTGACTTGGGGCTGTTGAGAGAATCTGCTGACTCAAACCAGCAGGACAGTTGCCCTTTTGTGTCACTGGGAGCAGTGCAGATGCACGCTAGCCAGGTACGGGATTTTCCTTGTTAGGGTGTTAATGATGGATTGAATACTGTATGTCCACGATCTTATGAAGTGTTACGGGGCTTCAGAAATATGAGTAGACCTGTCTCAGAGAGCTAATGGACCATGATGACTGATTTGAATAAAGGTGCCCCAGCCTTGTTCTTAATACCTATTTCGTGTGTCCATAGCTTGTTTGCTTTGCAAACACAAACCTTTTCTCACCTCTGTTAAATTCATAGCTGTGGGATTAGATGCTGAATTTTGTTCTGCCTCGTGTGTTAGTTCTGTAGTGGAATTTTTATTGCAGAGCTTGATGAAAGACTTCGGTTGAGCCACATCACTTGTAGGCTCCTTAGCAGAGGCAATCATTCTGTGACTTTCAGCCAATCTGTTTGTTTGGTTTTTGCTGTCATATATCTAGGGAAGCATATGAATCTCTTCTATAAATACTTTTTTTTAGTTTCTCATATGAAAAAGTTTTATAACCTGACAACTTGAAGTTAGTTAAAAAAAAAACCCCAGAGTTATTCTTAAGAAGAGTCATGTTCTTATTTGAGATTAACCCGAATATATTTTCTAAAGAAAAAGATGTTTCTCATCATTTTGCTTAATCCTATTAGTAGTACATAATGGCACAGTTGTGGGGGATCTCAAGTGGAATCTGCTGTGTCTCTCTCCTTCCATAAAGATTTTGTAGTTACTAAGAAAATAGAAGCTGCCATATTGGATTAAGACACTGATGTATCTAGTCCAATATTGTCAGCTGTTTCAGAGGAAGGCTCAAAAAACTTTGCAGGAGACAATCATGAAATAATTTGCCCACTGTATAAATGTCTTCATAACTTTTCATAACTAGGAGTTGGCTTATGCTCTCAAACTTGTGGTTTTATATCCTTTTCAAACTCCTGGATGACTGTGTGCGCATGTATTTTTTTTTTTTTAATTGCTGGGTTGAAGTCTGTGGTTTTTTATTTTCCACATAAGTGTCCAGTCCTTTGCTGTGAAGCATGAGTCACAAAACTCTATGACTCTGGATGAATTTGCAGGAATAGTAATAAGAAAAACAAAACCACTAAAACCCATAAGCTTTACTTGTAGTTGCTATGAGAAAAATAATTGTGCAAGATCTCAGTAGCACTTAAAAAATTATTCTCAAAGGATAGCAGAACTTAAGGATTCTTTTTCTCCTACTTTTGATTACATATGTCAGCCATAGCAACTTGCCTTTCTAGTGGTATGTTTGTCCATTCTGAATCCTGTAGACTTATCTTGCTCTACTAGACCTACAAGGTTAGCAGTGTCAGCCATGTGTTGTGCAGTACCAGGGTCTTCTATCACATCGTCTCCTTCGGGCTTCCTAAGTTAAAGATGTGCCAGCATGCCTATTGTAGTCTCCCCTTTACAGGTCTTAATAATAAACCTTTGCTTATTTCATAGGGCCATTTCTTTTCCCAATAGCGCGAGCTAGAGATGGAGTGGCACCAGTAACACTGAATTTCCTGGCTTTTAATCATTTATGTTACAGGCTTAATGTTATTTGAACAAAGATTTTTTCTGTTGGAATTGATATTTGAGCGGGAAGGAGGGGCAGATTTCCAATGATATGTTCTGCAGATGTTTGAAAAGTGCTTTTGTTTTTAAAGGTATAACAGTAGGTGATTATATTCAAAATACAGATTCACTTCTCGGGTTCCTTCTGACAAGTGCCAGTAACGGCGTGCTTCTGCAGTCTGCTAGATTTATACTTTTGAGATGTGGCCAGAGAGGACATAATGTTCCTTTGAAAAGGCTACGAATTATTGTACCAATTGGAGTAGGCATCTGGGTTTCTGAAGGGACAGAGCATTACTTCGTCAAGCAATAACAAAAATACAAATCTTTGTGCAGTCAGAAATTAGATGCTTGTATTTCCATTTGAGTTTTAGAAATGACCTGCGCTGATGGCCGACGTTCAATACAAGTCCCCCCTCAGCCGTAATAGTTCCTGAGTTCACTGATGGCAAGATGAGTTCCTTATTCCGATGATATACCAACATCTCTCTTGCATAGTAATTTAAACCTACATGAAAAACTTACTCAAATCTCTGAAGTTACCTTTGTGAGCTTGGCGTCTCTCTTGCTCTGAAAGTACATAACCCTAATTTATGTTGAAATGTACATAACAACAGATGTCCTTTAGCTGTGTAATCATATTATATGCAGCTGATGCTATCCATGTGCTTTCATTTTCCTATAAATTCATGTGAGCCATAACTCTGAGTGTTATGGTTTGAATGTTAGCACTCTTGATTGAAGACACTTTAAGTAGTGGTAGCTCTAGCCTCAGAGTTAAAATATAATGATTTCTTTATTAGCATAAAGATAGATGTTATTTTTAAGTCTCTCTGCTTTCAAATAAGTTTTAACCAAACCTGACTGTTTAAAATACAGAGTCACTTAAATTGATTGGTTTTGATCTGAAGTGGTGCAGGTATAAAAGTGCCGATGTTCCCCCCTCATTTCTTTTCTGCAAAAAATGCAGAATAGGTGGTGAGATAGGAAAGCTTGATACAAGTGTTAATAATAGCCACTTCAACTTTCCTTCCTCTTCTTTGGTCATTTTACATCCATATGGTATCACAGAACACTCATGTCTTACTGAACATGCTGAAAGACAGTAATATCGATCTGTGCCAGATTACTTGCTTGTCAAGTAATACTCTTTCACATACTGTATACACATGTATACAATTAGAATATAGCCGTGTACAGCTATCTTACGCTGTGAAAATGTAGTGTGATCATGGCTAGCATTTTTCATTTACAATCTGTTACGTTGTATTCAGTCACTTTCCCATGAGGTATTATCTTCTAAATGAATCTCTGTAGCACCTCATCAAATGTCTGTTCAAAATCTAGCTGTGTCAATTCTATTCCTTTTATCATTTGTCACTATATTATCTTCAAAAAACATCAGGTAAATTCATAAAGCACAGGGAGATTTGTTTGAATGCTTGAGTCGTCATCTCTAAGCCCTTGTGTCTGTAAGTAACTTTCCACTGCTTCCTGCACAGGCAGTTTTAGTAGTTTTGAAACCACAGAGGTTAAGCTGAGTGGCCTGTGACTCCCTGGATCTTATCTCTCTTTCTTTAAAGTGGAATGGCATTTGTAACTTCCTAGTCATTAGGAATCCCTCTCTCCTCTGTTAAACTATTAAAGTATCAGTCTGAATGTACCTGTTTCTTCCCTGTTTTTATTGGGATGCTTTCTGCACTGCAAGTCTGGGATCGTTTTCATACAGTAATGGAGACAAACTGAAGAAGGGTCTGTTTTAGTGAAATGGCTTGCTTTATCTGATTAGGGCCTAATACTAATTACCGAGTAAGAAATACTTACCCTTAATATTAACAAGAAATGTGTTTTGTGAATGGGAACAGGAAAGAGTTAAGCTGGGCTCTCATTCAGCTGGGGTCAGTTCACTGACTTTACTTCAAAGACACTCTGGATTTACACTGATGTAACAGAGGGAAAATGTTCACCCCTGATTTTCTTCTCTTCCTTGTAAAGCAAGGAGAGACTGTGAAGCCTTTAAGGAATACTGCTGGCTTTACAAATGGCTTTACTGGCCTTACTGGCATCTTCATATACCGGTGCTTTAATATATAGGAAACAAAAGAAAACTGTAACCTATGTTCTTGAGAGGCTATCATGTGAAAAGACCACCCTTTTAGGAAATAGCTAGAAGACATTAAAATATGAGGGAGATAAAAGAAATAGGTTTGAAGTTTCTTTCCTGTTTTTCTTAAACAGTTTTAGGAGATACAGTGGTGAAGGGTAGAGTCTGAACGATTAAGACCTTTGCTGCTTTTCTACTTTTATGCTGCTGGCCCAGATTAATGTTTGACCCTTCTCATTACTTTTTCTCTGGGCTCATTTTCATGAAGGGACAGACAAGATGGGTCTTTAACCTTTACAGACCTCAGGAAGAAGGGGTAAAATAATATTTCTTAGGTACAGGTTTTTTTCAGGGCAGTAGGCTGAGCTACTTGGAGTCCTAGTAAAGTTTTTGTGTAATAAAAGTTGCTGCTTTTCAGTATTATTTCAGTACTATTGTTGCTTGATATTCCTCCCAGAAATATTGTTGCTAATGAGTTCCTAAGACAAACCACCACAGGTTGTGTTGCCCACTTACCCTGAGTTCATTCTTCTTCATACAGTCACTGTATCTTTCTTGTTTTTATAGATGGCCTAATAGCCCCTGATGGAGCGGTGAGTCCGGATTTCTTCAGTGATTACCATCTTCAGAATGGAGACATCGTTGGGCAGCACCCCTTCTCTAGCAGGTAAATTGCTGATTGTAAAGAATGCGTATAAACCAGCAATGGCTATTCAGGTTTCCTTATAGGGCTTCATTTGTAGTGTGCAACAATTTTTGCCCTCATAGCAGTGGGAATGCAAAACTGACTAGGAAAAAAAAAAAGCCGTTCTGGTCTGCTTTCTGAATTACATGTTTCTTTTAACATATTAACATATGTGTTGTAATACATCATAGCTTTCCAAAAGCTGTTGAACAGGAAAAGTAAAACTAGAATACACAACTAACTACATGTTACGACAATTACTCAAATACTATTCAAACATTGTTGTTGAGAAATAATCTAAAGAAAGGCTTGAGCTGCTGATGACCTAGAAGACTTTTGTTTCCAGTATTCTTAAATTGTTATAAATAAGTCTCTCAGCTGCCAAAACTATATCTGTGGCTTTGTTCTTTGGTTTTTTTGGTTGTGTTTTTTTTCTCCCCCCCTTAACCTAGTGTCTTCCCAAGGTATTCTCAGTTAGATTACTGATGGCACTTTGAAAATTTGCTAGATGAGCAAAAGATGCCGGCTTGACTTTTGGGAGTTGTTTCTCTGAATTCCCCCTCTGGTCAATGACCTCTCCTTCTCTGAATGTTACAAGCTGTTCCAGTTTGAATTTCTGACTTCTCTGATGAGTTCAAAATAGAGAAGACTCATTTCAAAGAATGAAATCTTCATAGGTCTTGTAGTGTTTAGAAAGTGCCTTTTATAGAGCAGGAGTTCTGTATACTCATTAGCAGGAAATATTTCAAACACTTTACAGTGAAGGTACAGAATTCACTTTAACAGGAAGCTATCTGGACATGTGGTTGAAGTTATTTCTTTCCAAAGGAAGAATGTTGTTTTCACCACTTGCAACTTAGTCACCGTTTGTAAAATATGAGTAATTCACAGTATTTACAGCTGAAGCAAAAAAGTTTTTTCTCCCTTACTTTGGTTTCTTGTAATTGTTAGAGGGCAGTGGACAGTTACACTTGTTTGTTTATTCTACCTGTGATGCATCAGAAAGATGAACATTCAGCAAGGGTGGAATGGTGGTAACGTTTTTAAGAACAAATCAAAGTAACTAAAATGCTCAGATCAGGAAAAAAAAAGTGGGACTTGAGAGAGATCCTCTTGAAAAAAGGAAGTGTTTATACTCTGTAAGGCTTAAGTTCAGACTCGTGTGTAACCCTTTCCGTGGAGCCTGTGTTTGGGAAGGGGATGTTGGTGCTGATCATTTCCAAATGCACAGCCTTTGTTTCAGAGCATTCAGGTGATAGAGGAACAGAGGGAAGTATGAGCTGTACGGGGTCTTACTACGTGACTTACCATTTTCAACTTCAAAATAGACGCACCACCCAAGCGACGACAGATTTCTGTATTAATCGGCACATTGTATGGGTATGTGGTCCCAACAGTCTTCATAACCCCCTGGAGGTGGGGGGAAAGGTGTGTAGGATGAAGCTTGCAGACTCCTTTGCTTCCAGTAAACTTAGATATAGCCCCAGTCAAGATGCTCTTGTTTTGCCAGAAAGCTTTCAGCTGGGGAATGGGGCGGGGGGGGGGGAGAAGTCTTGAGTATCCTCAGGTAAAAGTTAAAGTAGATCACTCAACCTCAAATTTCAGTCCCTTATCAGGGAGCTATGTTAGTAAGCTGCTTTTTAATCTGATTGTATTCCAAGTGAAATGAGTAGCAAAATACATCTGGTGTATACCTAGTTAAATTAAGTATTTGTAGAATTTTCTTGTAATGTCTCAAGGCATTTTGGAGGCTCACCTCAAGAAAGAAAACAGAGAAAAACTGCAGTTTGGCTAACAACAAACTTGGTAATTGCCTCTTGATGATAGCCTCTGTAAATATTCAAATTTCTCATTAGAATTCTGTTTTCTAGGAAGGCTTTTTTCAATATGATTGCTCCGTGGATTTATCTGCAGTCCAGACACAGTCTAATTGGAAACAGTGTGGACTGCTGCAAATGTTCTGTCCTATTTGTAACAGAGCAGGACTGAATTGTTTGATAGAATAGATACTGGCAGTCAAATGGCGAATCCTAGTTTTCAGATGTGTGTCATTATCGTTTTGAACTTCTTGGCGCCAGAAGCCAGGATTTCCTGATGCTTAGAGCTAATGTAAAATGCATTAGTGCTCCAAGGCATGAGCCACGGAATTGCCAGTCCCATGAGTTTGGAGAGTCAGACCCTCCCTTTTCCCAAATTTGAATTGGTGTTGGAAGGTAAAACCATACGTGCTAGAGAGCCTAATTAAAAATAATAGCAGCAAGTCAAGGCTCTTTTTATGTGTTATATAGTGTACATTTCATCCATACCAAAACATAATTCTAGGGTATTTTTATGCTTACAGTTTAAAGCTAACAAGAACCTTATGTCAAGGATTTATTTTTAACCAGTTCCAGCTTTTAATAAATCAAGATTTTTGTTATAAAAACGGTTCATTTTTCTATTATTAATATTTGAATATGTTTTCAGAAACTTTTTTTTAAAGAAAGCTGTGGTATGATTTGCATAGATAACTACCAAGTCAGTTAACAGTAACATCTTTTGCGAGTTCAAAGAGAGATGGCTGAATAATGACTAGATGCATATTTTTGGTCTTTTCATTTGTTATACATTTTTTTGGTTATACATTTATTTGTTGTGCCTGTGTCTTCTGGTCTTGGCCTTTTATATTAGGCTTTTTTAATTCTGTAATAGAAACAGTTGTCTGCTAAGGAATGGGATGAGTTCTGAAGGAGTCTTTTCTGTCATTTAATACCACACTCTGAAATTTGAGGTAGGTGACAACCATGAGCTATTCAACTTTGAATAATCTAATCCTTCCTTCTCCTTTCTGCATTCCTATGAGGAAGACTTAGGGTATGTTACCTCTCTAACTTCTCTGAGACTATTTGCTATCCTTGCAATGTGCTCAGACTGGGTCAGGACTTCCTCATGCCTCCAGGAGACCCTAACAAGTCAGCCAGAAAGACTTACCTTTTTAGGGCCTACATGTCACTGAGAAGCTGAGTTAGTGTTGGTGCCCCCAACCCCAGGTGTTAGCAGGGCTTAAGTGTGTTCTGATCACCAATCTCATTTTTTGGAGCCAAAGAAACGGGTCTACGAGCAGAGGTTTTCAAGGACCACAACCAAACTCAAGCCGCCTTGAAGATTTTTTGCTGTAAGCAATATTTAATAATACCTGTGCAAGGGAGCTCAGCCCACACCAGCTGCTGTATGTCAGATTATTACACCAGTTATACTGCATTAAGCAGAGAGTGAAAACCATGTGCTTCCTTGGTTGTAGTATGCTGGTTCTAGCAGAGGTCCAGGGCAGCCTTTGCCATTGCAGTTCCACCATGTTACTTTCAGGATAATTCAGGGGAATTGGAGCAGCAGCCATATCCAGGTGTGCAGTCTGAAGTGGCTGACTTTCCTGTAATGCAGCAGGGATATCGCAATCATCTCCTGTGGAGTCCCTGTCCCAGGAGACACTGGACCTACATACCTAGATCTCCTGCACAGTCTTACGTGAGTAGGGAGGTCCTTTTTTGAAGCTGACTAAAACAGGAGTTTAAAAAAGTTAAGGTATTCATAGGCACCTGCACTCACTGGGTTAGCACATAGGGGTGTTTCTCGTCCATAGTTCTTTAAGAGGGAAACATGAATTAATAGTATTAGCAGTAAGAACAACTATAGATCTGGAGAATTAGGTGGAGTATCTTAGGGGCTGCATTTTTCAAAGACATTGCCTTTCTTTCACAGGGTTTCTTGGACTTTCCTTTGAAACCTAGAGTACTGACTGCTGTCAAGAGTTGAGAATGGTACCTTGCATGATCAATTCCTGCATCATGGAGTACAGAACAACTTTGAAGGGCAGCTCTGAAGGGAATTGTAAAAGTATCTAGCCCTAAATTCAGTTTGTAGGTTTACTTGCATGCTTGCTTTTCCGGACATGTCCTGGAGCAAGCAGGGATAATTGTTGTTTCTGGTACTTGTCAGCATTAAGGAGAAGCAACACATAAGTGAAGACCTGGCAAGTTGGCATTTTTTGTAATACCGCCACCCTCACTTTAGGGACCCAAGGCATTGTTAGAAATAAAATGCTTTGTTTCTGGTAATCTAGCTTGTGTGTTTTGCAGCTTTAGTTTACAGCTCTTATTTCTGAACTATACTTCTAGTGGAGTTGTACTGTTGTGTATGATTTCTATAAATAGAATTATTTCAGAGTATAATGTACACAGAAGTGGTGATAAAATACATAAACAGCATTTCTTGTTTTCCTCAAAGGTTTGGAGCAGAATGCAAACAGATCGTAAGGTATGTTTTCCATTCAGCAGAAAATACATGGCTGAGGAGGTTGTTTTGACAGCTTGTATCCAGATTTTTTTCATTGGCTAGGAAAGGACTTTTGTGATTAGATTACCAGCTTTGAATCATCTTACTGTCTTTCAGAAGCAGATGGGCATTAGGCATAGATTTGAAATTTTCATCTGTTATTAAAATCTGTATTCAAGGCTCCTGGTTCTGATAACTCTTTATATAGAGTGAAAGTTTTATGATTGTAGCAAACAAAAAATCCCTCACCTTTGGCTAATGTGATGACAGCTTAGTGTCTGAGCTGCAAGGGATAAAGACCAGCTGAAAACATCTTCAAGAATCTGTGGTCATTTATCAAATTTTAATCACCTTCTAGAGACTAATTATTTGCTTAAGACACAAACATAATAGTGATGACTAAATAGAATAGACGTATCCACAGTACTTTTCTTACTCCATGGGGAAGAGACTGCTTTTTAACCTTTCCCAGCCATAACCAGAAAATGGTACAAACTGCAAGTGTGAAAGCCAATTTTTTGTTAATATCTTCATCAGAGTTCCCAAATCCTCTCTGTCTGTACCTTTGGAAAGATGAATAGTCCGGAATGCTGGAGCTAGCCAAAACTTTTTTTTTTTCCCTTCGCAGGGAAGCTTTCTCCAGCATAGAATCCTTTAACCTCATTATAATATGTAGCAGAGCTGCCATTGCACAATCTTCGTTTTCACTAAGACAAGGCGTTTCTGTGTGTGTGCTGTTGCCGGCGTGTGTGCTCACATCTCCTCTCAACAGAGATCTGATTGAAGCTTTTTCCCAGGAAGCAGTGAGGTTTGGCATGTCAAAACCCCCCAGTTTTATGGGGTGACTGTCTGTCTCTGTCCTTGGTGGAACATCTTTCCTCTTGCCTGGATTTATGGCCTAAAACTGTAGCTGCATTTCTTCTTGTTGCCATGGCAGGTCATTGTGATATTTTGTGAGCTAAGTATGTATGTGGAGCCAGGACCTTGCAGGCTGCTCTGCATCGCCTTCAGTTAAGCTGCGTCTGTTGTTGGCGAGTATGGGCGTGCGTAACCAAGCTGTTGTGTTTTGAGCTGACAAACTGCAGTGATGCGGGCTACAGTAGCTTAATATGTGGCCACAGGTCCTGCTGGGAGCACAGGGAAGACCATTACTGTGACTTAGCTTGTCTCTAGCTAAGCTACCCGCATGTAATGTCTGTATGGGCTAAAAGTCCACATTGAATGGCAAGAATAGTCATCTCCACAGGTTTTTTTGCTTGGGTACCCTGATGAAAATCAGATGTGAATTTTAATATGGGAAAGACCCAGGTCTGTAGCCTTCCGTTCCTGTTGGCTCCTGCAGTGTCGTGCGAACTCCCAGTCGTGTCACAGCGGAACAGCCCCTGTTCAGGTCAGGTACGGGAACTACATCAGGTGCCGGCAAATATGCACTTTGCGATTGTTTATCAAAATGTTTTTAAATGGTTGTACCTGTAGCTTATAGCCTACATTGATAATGTGCACGGTTTATTTAGAAGTTTGAACTTTTCCTTCCCAGCTCTTCAGCAGCTAAGTGCCATCTTGCAGGCTATCTCTGAAGGTGAAAAAAACTAATACATTAGTGGACAGTAAAAGTGAGCTGCCTCTGGTAACCCTTTACAGCCATCAGCGGCAGAAGAAAACTTGTTTCATGGTTCTTGGAAAGATTAGCTTAGATAAAAAACAGGCTCTGATGTGGGGTCTGTGCTACAGTAGAATTGAAAGTATCCACATCTCACTTTCCTCATTATTTGAATAGAGGCAGTAATGCTTTCCTGTCTTACAGGTAGACGTATAGCAAGTATAAAATCTTTTAATTAATGAAAAGAAAAGCTAATAGAGTGTAAGTTATTATTACAGTATGATTCTACTTTCAAACATTTTACCATAGTGGTATTTCTACAGTTCTGTGCATTACTTTTTCTTTTCCATATTTAAATTTTATTTTAAAAACAACAAAAAACTTTCTTGCCTTTGCAATATGTTCAGCAGAGTTGTACTCAACTTCTAGCATTTGGATGCTATTTAATTTGCATTTCCCAAGAGAATTGAATTAGGTTTTATTAGTAAATTGGGCCTATAACCTTGTAGGCAGGTTTTATTAGTTTATCACACATCAGTATTAGCAAATTGTAAATCCCACTGAAACAAATTTGAAAAGGCTTTAAAGAGAAGCCCAGAACCAGTGAAGTTTCTGGAAACAAATGCAGAGTTTTTTTGTTGTTGTTTTGTTTTAATTCCACAAAAATGTTGTTAGTGGTAGCAGAGTAATATCATTTTTTTAATCCTATTCTGTTGTCTCAACTGCCTACATGTTTAGTTTTAAAGACGTTAAACCTGAATACGGTCAGGAGGATCTAGCTAAATTTCTGATATATGGGCTTGGCATAACAGAGGTAAAGCACACTCCTCATTTAGACAATACAGCATTTACTGACTATTCATGTGAAACAGGCAGGTAAGTTTCTTTTTGATCATCAGTGCCTGTTCAGGTGGTACTTGCGCTTGGAATTAAGATCTTGCATCTAACGGATAGTAATAAGGAAGAAGGAACGGCTGCCTTTTGGAGGGTCTTGATCACAATCTGGGAAGAGCTTATTGAAAGACTTCACTCGATTTCTTCAGATCCTGGATCATGGCCTAAATCAAAATTCACTGTATAGTTGTTTTCCTTCAGTACTTAAATGTGGGAGTGGTGCTTCCAGAACATGAGTGCTTCATCTCTAAGAGCTTTTGAATGCGAGCTTGAGTTTCCTCGTGTCTAGTTTATAATAATTTGTTTATAGAAATTAAATACTGCAACCTGATCATATTATAATCCAGTTTAGATGTCACTAATACGTATTTGATCAAATTATACTGTTATGATGTGGACAGTTATTGTAGCATTTTTGAAGACCAAGAGTCTGATTATTCAGGAGGAAGATTTTTCTCTGACCCGTATTCATCAATGAGATTTTCCCAGGGTTTGGAGGTCTGTGCATGCTGCACCGCTGAAGGATTAGGGCCCAGCATTGCCGATAATTTGGGAATATCTAGATGAGGACAATATTCTTCGTGTACAGTATTCTTTATATAGTAACATTTTAATGTGCTTGGGTGCTTATTTATTATTATTCAGTTCTTAGACTGTATCAGGAAAAGCTTCTAAGCAGCTCTCCTGGTATCCCCCAACATGTAGCAGATGTCCCCAGTGTAACACGCAGCCCTCGCCCCGGAGAGCTGGTAGTTAAGATGGGCAGGGAACCAAAGACACGAAGAGAACTTACGCATCCAAAGTTGGGTCCCAGACCCGGGAGTAGAGCAGTGCTTTCCTGACTGCTCTCGCAGTGCCCCAGTGACCAGACCACACCACCTCTCCAAGGTGTGTGGTCTGTAATCACGAAGGATCATGTTGCACTTGTTTCACTTACTGTAAGAGCTGTTTAATTGCTCTGAACAATTGCACTAGTATGGTAAGAGATGAAATAACTTGCTAGGGAATACTTTAAAGGTGCAGTTTTTTCGGCAAGTTGCAGATGCCGTTTGGGATGAGAGTTAGCATTGAGGTTTTAATGCACTTCAGCTCTCTTGGAATATAGGATACTTGGGCCTCTTTCACTCGCAGTCACTTCTTTTACCTTTTTTTTTTTTTGTAGTTGCTTTTTATTTTACTATATTCCACCTGCAGTTGGCCTCATTTAACCGACATGGTTTAGGTGGCTATTAAGAATTTTAAAAGAATACCAAAATGCTGTAGCAGTTAGCTCAAGTCCTTTGGAATTTCTTACCAAAAATCCCCCAAACCTGGGTCTGTCTCTTCTGAAATGTAACATTAATTAATTCCCACGTTCTGTCTGCTGCTCTTAGTCCCTCCAGATGTGCTACTAGGAATAGACTGGCTCCCTGGTTACAAGCCATCTGGGCTCTGTAAACTGATTTGCACTTATATTAAACAATAAGTGAACAGAATGCGGAAGAGTTATTAAAGCAAATGTACATTGCTTATAAATCTCAAAGTAAAATATTAAAATGTAGTAAACGGGAATGGAATGTGCAAATGAAGACCTGCTTGTTTTTAATGAGTTTAGCTGTGACCTTCTCGATTTCAACCAAAAGAAAAGAATTTTATTTTTCTCTTTAAAAAAAAAAAAAAAGAAAAAGAAACTATAAAACTGCTTACAGAAGTATCTGAGACAAAAACAAGGAAATATAATGTTCTAAACTTGACTGGTCCAAACCACTCAAGCTGCTGTGACAGCTCATAAAACCGAGAGTAGTTTTTAACTGGACTCTGTTTTACATTGCCAGAGTGAATTTTCCTTGCAGGAAGTAGCCAGAAGGTTTATTTAGTTTCCAGACTGCTGCTTTGATCTTTCCATTCTGTCACTTCTCAGGTTACATAGCCCTTTTTCACTGCAGTAAATCTGCAACAGTTAATGAGAATAAAATTTCCTCCTTCTCACTGATCGCATGCTGTTAAATGCCAAACCACAGCCAGCAGCATATTTGCAGAATTCAGCTGCACTGTACGAAAACAGCACAATCAGTTTAATCTTGTTGGTTTTGTAATTCATTTTATTGAGCTTTCCTTTTTCAAGTGACCTATTTTATCAAGACAAGTGGTTGCAAGGCCAGACCTGCAAGAAAGATTTAAAACTGTAATAAAGTGAAGGGTGTTTTGTATGCTATGTATAAGCATGCTCACCAGATTCAAAATTAAACCTTAAAATGAGTAGTTTTAAAAAGTCCTGTGTGTCAGTGGGATATTTCTTATCGTTATTATCTGAACTGGACATATGCTGCAGACAAGTCTCTAGTATAAAAATTAATGTAACGTATCAAATTAACTTCGTTACCACATAGCTAAAATTGTTTTGTTTCTAAAATTTGACTCTCCGAATCTGTGTTTATCAGCTTCAGCCATTCAAGTATGACTGAACCACCCTTTTCTCTTCCCTCTGGAAAAGCAGAAGATGTTTTTTTAACTATGAGATTTAAAAAAATAATAAATAAGTTTAGAGAGTTTATTTGCCTTCTGGGTTTTGAGCTTTTTAAGTTTTGTTTTTTTCAAGACTCCCTGCCCAGCCTTTGGCCTGGAAACATTTTATTTTTAGTTCATTTAATTAAAGTTGAAATTTTTGCATAATAATGCTACTCCAAGATATAGATTGCCAAGAAAATGTTCCACATCTGTATTTGTATTTGGCTTGTTCCCTAATATATCCAGTGTTTAGCCTTAAGAAAGGAAGCAGTAAGAGACATCAAGATATACTTCCTTCTTGGTTTATACTAAAATCATCACTGATTTGGGATAGATTTTGACAAGGCTTCACTAGGGCTCTGTGTTGATATTTAGAAGTGGTTGAAATCTGGACAATCATCTATGGTGGTAAAAAAATATTTATTCATCAGTAATAATGCTCCAACTGCATTTGCTGTGTGCTCTAGTGAACGCTGCAAATCCCCTAGTAATGTTAACTTTCAGAAAAGACTTTGAAAGCTTTTATTGGCTGCAGCTGTAAGTCAAAGCAGAACAGATTTTTTGACTCTCCCTCCCTGCTTCCCTCCAGCATCTGGATTATCATCCACACTGAGTTGCCCAGTTCTTGGTGCTGAGCCCTGGAGACAGCCCGGCTATCAGCCAGTAACCTGTTGGCGTGGCTCTTCTGGGTATTTGTGCACAAGAGGGAACGTTTTTCCCCATTTTTATGGAAGCACAGAGCTGAGTGGCAGTGCTTGGACTTGAGGAGCTTGTATAAATATTTAAAGGAATAATTCTTCAGCTGTAAGCGCTTCAATGCAGGGCACTGAAAACTTGCATTTCTACTTCAGCTGTTTAGCTCAGAATACATTTTCACAGTGACCCTACCCTGCTCTGTAACCTAGCACAGGAAACCAGAAACACTTCCCTTCTGGAAAGCGGAAGGCTAGTCAGCGGCCTGGGGGAGACACGGACCAGATCCTGGGCTGATCTAGTCAGTGACACCGGTCACCCCTATGAAGTCGCCACTTCAGGCTCTTGTTCTGCTCAGGCTGTTCGCTGAAGCTTCTGTGCCCATCATAACACTGACATTGCTGGAGCTCCGTAAAAGAGATGCTTGAACCCTTCCCAGGCCAGGCGTGCTACTAGGTTAAGATTAAGGCAATATACTTTTCAGTTTTATGGAGTTGACACAAATACTTTAGACTGTGCAAGGAGAGAGGGGGAGGGAAGGACAGGACATCTTCTTTGCTTTTTATTGCCTGCTCCTCAGGGCTTTTTTTATTTGTTTTCATTCTTAATTAATTTTTAAGAAATGGATATATCTAATCAGTGGGTTTGGCCAGTTGTTGAGCCAACAGCACAGGAGATGTTTCTGTCAGGCTTATAATGGAAAGTCAGAAGTCATGGTTTCTGTTCCAGCTCTGACTGTGCACTTGACCTTTTAACAAAACCTATACAGAATAGCTGAGAAACTCCCTGTCCTCGTGGCGGAGCTGTGAGCCTGGGTGAGGGAATGCTAATGAAGTTATCCCAATGCCCTTCAAAGAAACAAGACAGCTATACAAAACAACTTGAGTTCTTGAGTTGCTGCTTTGCCCCTGCCTGTATTCAGGATTTGTTGCCTCTCTAGCGGATGAGAAGTATTCTTTTTTTCCAATTTGAGGGGTGTTACAGAATAAGCAAAAGTCTTTTCTATCTACATCAGTCTAATTTGAGTCTTCTCATTGCTGTAGTTTGTCACTTGGTGTCTTTAATGTCTGGAGTGTTTTTTTTCTTTCGATACTCCGATGGGAACCTGAGGTCATGGAGAAAAGGAGCAACTTGCCTGGGATCACACAGCAGGTAACTGACACAGCAAGAAACTGAGCCCAGGTCCCAGGCTGCTTTCACAGAGCTGGGATGGCAAGCTCCACGGCTTTCAAGCAAGGCTCTTGCTGAATTTGGCTAAGCAACGTCATTTGGTTTTAGTTCAGTGCTTTCTTACTATTCAGTTGGGGATTTTTTTTTTTTTTTTTTTTAAATGCTGCCTCCCCACCAGTGAATTTTGGCATGCTTATTGCTTGGTGCATAGCTGGAGCCTGACACAGAAGATGCAGTGCTCATTTCTCCACAATTGTCAGATTTGCATTTGTTTATAATTAAATGGCAGAAACAGCAGTATTGTGCTTAGATACAACTGGGCACGAAGTCCAGAAGCAACTGGAAACTTTAAGTCATTAAGTGTACTGAAGAAAGCTGGATCGCATGGAAGGAGAGACATGATCATATCCATAAAAGCTGTATCATGATGCACAAGGGAGCTAAAGTATTATTGCACAGGTTCATTCTGACATTTTCTGTCTTTTGAGCAGATACAGTATTACTGTTTAAGGAACATTAATATTCAATGTTAATGTAGAGATGGGCTTGGTATTTGATGCAGTGTGCACAGTCACTGTCCCTGCCACAAAACTGCCCTCCCACTTGAGCTTGAGGGATAGAAAGCATGGGAAAAAAGCTTCACAGATAGGGGAGAAAAAGTTGGGACCATGAGAGGCAGAATTTAAGAGACTTGTGGTTTATAGTTTAACGTCATTACCAGTAGCGGGAGAATCTACAGTTACAGGACATTATATAAAGAAACGTTTTTTTCTTAGGCTTCTCAGTTGTATGCTGTTTCTCCATAGCCCATGGTTTGTGCTCTTACTCTGAAGGACAGAAAATTTATGGTCAGTGAAGCAAAACCAGAGGTAGCTGGCACGTAGAAGTAAAGAGGATCATCTTCTCAATTGCTAGAGGCTAAGCAAGGGAAAGAGCAACCAGCCTTACGCCACTTTCTGATGCCTTCCACTCTTTCACGACTGGTGTTCTGAAAATGGTATCCCAGCCAGTGTTTAGCTGACCGTATCAGCAGAAAGGCCAAACAGTCCATGGGTTTCACAGGCTTTGAGCCTTGGTTAAAGTGTGGCAATTAGCTGCTACGTGCAAAGGATTAGCTAAATACTTATCTGAAGATAACTTTAGAAGCTGGAGGTCTGTGTTTGTTCTATGGAATTCAAAAACATTTCCCACCTGTGTTTGGATGCACACCGTGCCTGCATCCTCACTGCGCAATGGGTCAAGGCCTGGATGCCCCCAGCTCCCCCTGCCTTTCTGTACCCTGGGCTCTGCGCAGAGGACGCCTGTGGAGGGAGGGAACTGCAGCGTTCGCCAACCAGTCTCCTCACTGGCCCAGCAGGACTGCGGCTTCTGCCGCATCCCATACGTGATCACACTGCCCTGCACTGCAGTCGTTGTCTCGGACCTAAAGTCTAGCACCTTTCATCAATACTTTAAAAAAAAAACCAAACCAACCTAACCAAACAAAAAACCCACTCAGAAGAGAGAAAATGACAGACTTTGCTGCTGGCAAACTCCCGTGTCTCTTGTTGGCGAGTATTATAAACAACAAACTAAATCTCCGTTGGGCAGGTTATAATGCTTCTCTCAAGATTAGAGACTGGTGTGCCACTTCTATGGCTCAGGTACCTCCTGCGGGGCAAATGGAGCCTTCAGTATTCATCTGAACGTAACTTGTTTTGCCTGTTATACACAGGAACTTGATACAGCATTATAGATTACGGGGCTTTATGGCATTGAGAGTTTATAAGGCAATATAGGATGGTAACTATACCATATGTTATCAACGGTGCTGTCACACGCGAGTGGATTCACAGAAGGGAAACATTAGGACTTCAAGGATGCACTGCGTGAAATTCTGAAAGCGTGCCTGGGGTGAGGTGGGGGATGTTTTGAGAGTGAAGGTGGTGTTTTTTAGAAACAACAATATAAGGTGCATAAAGGGAGAAGGGACAGAGGAAACGGAGGGGTTGCTGTGAACTTGTTGTGGTTTAACCTCAGCCGGCAGCTAGAACCACACAGCTGCTCGCTCACCCCCCAGTTTGGATGGGGGAGAGAATCAGAAGAGTAAAAGTGAGGAAAAACTCATGGGTTGAGATAAAGACAGTTTAATAGGTAAAGCAAAAGCCGCGCATGCAAGCAAAGCAAAACAAGGAATTCATTTACTGCTTCCCATGGGCAGGCAGGTGTTCAGCCATCCCCAGGAAAGCAGGGCTCCATCATGCGTAACGGTTACTTGGGAAGACAAACGCCATAACTCTGAACATCTTCCCCTTCCTTTTTCTTCCCCCGGCTTTATATGCTGAGCATGATGTCCTATGGCATGGAATATCCCTTTGGTCAGCTGGAGTCAGCTGTCCCAGCTGTGCTCCTCCCAACTTTTTGTGCCCTTCCACCCTGCTTGCTGGTGGGGTGGTGCAAAGACCAGAAAAGGCCTTCAGAGCTTAGCAACAACTAAAAACACCAGTGTGCTATCAAAGTGTTTCTCATTCCAAATCCAAAACATAGCAGTCTACCAGCTGCTGGTAAAGTTAACAGAACTGGGCTGACGTCAGGCTTCTGAAGGATGCTCAGAAACCTTCTGGTTTAAACCCCATTTTCTGCTACTCAGGAGCAGCTTTGCAAAGCTGCAGGTGTGATCAATGGCAGCAAGAAGAGGTGCCGTGTGTGTAAACAGGGGCTGCATATTTATGCCTGCAAATAAACCCTCCCAGCAACTCAACTTAAGCACGTGGAGAGCTTTGGGTGTGATTCCTTCATTAGGATTTGGTAGGGTTGCTGATGACTTGAGCACTGTAAGTAGTGTTTGCTTGGTCTTACCGAGGCCAGAGGTCCTAGTGAATTATAAGTGTATAGATTTATTTTTTTAATAAAATGGATTTTATTTTTAATAAAATAAAACTTGTATCCCCAGTAAGTAGCTGGGAGCCTCTCAGGCATGAGGCTGGTATAAGCCTTGTTGATGCAGAGTGAGGAGGGAGGACTGACAGGGTTTTAGAACAGGTTTAGGATGAAAAGAAATGTAGCTGAAATCGTGGCTGTGGTGGAAACACCCTATCTGCTTAGCTTGAGTTTCCTTTTCAGTGGGCAGTGATTTCAGGGTGCTTTAAGATTGTATTACCAACCACAAAACTGATATGAAGAAAAGGATGAAATTTGGGCCCTATAGCGTACAGCTGCTAAGCTGGTATTTCACGCTCTAAGGTGAAGACTTTTCCTGGGCCACCTTTGCCTGCGCAGGCAGCCACAGTCTTTTACAGTACGGTCTGGTACAATTCTTGCCATGCTGCTTCATGCCTCTTCCGTGCCCGTGCAGGCCTCTTTCCCAAGCAGTGCTTCTTGCTGGGATTGCTCCGAGATCCGTGCATCCTACCAGGGGATTTCCAGCTGGACTTTAAGGGGTTAGTTTTGACCAAGAATTTCCCCAGTGGCCCGGGACGTGCCTTTCTGAGGCCCTGCTTATGCCGGAGGAATTAGTACTCGTTTTAGAGCAAGTTGTCAGCGCCAGCACCGGTAACAGCGTGAACGCTAGTGTGGACAGGCTCAGGTGTCTATCGCATCAGGAAAACTTAAAGAAAGCAGCCTTGCTCCTTGGTGAGTCTGCACTTGGGTGCTAATTACCCTAGCTCAGGCTAAGCTCCGGAGCCTCTCTGCCTGTGCCGTGCGCTCACGAGCGGCAAGGATACCTGAACGGGAACCCCAGCAGAGGGTTGCTGGCAGAGTGCTCCCCGTCTGAGGCTGCCACGTCTTCCAGACATACCACAAAGCCTATCTAGTCTCCGAGGCTCTGCGTGCAGGAGACAGTTAAGAAAAGTAAGTATTTTGTGGACACAGTGGGATGCGGGCTGGCATTTCCTGCTGTGAGGCGGGGGGGGGGGACACAATTGCTCTTTACATTTTAAATTATGTCAGGGCACCTAGGATCCTAGATGGGCATATTAATTTGGATGTCATGAATCAGAGTAAGTATCAATAAGCAGAGCTGTTAAGAAATCTCTCCTCACTCATGCACATCAGGAACGTTTTCCTCTTCGGCATGTGTTCTTCAGTTCCCCAGCAGTACAAGCAAATTGGAAAGTTCAGCTGTCATTTGGGGAAGGTCATAGATCACGCTAGCAGCCTGAGTAATCCAAGAGGTTTTAAGTATCATAGCATTTAGTTTAAAGTGAAATTTGCTCTGACAGGGGCTGGCAGACCAATAGGAAAAAGAAATATTTGTGCTTGGAGAAGTGCATGTGTAGAGACCGCGAGTATAACTGATGGCTGGAAGTGATTTCAGTCTAAAAAAAACAAATCATTAAGAGAGTGCATAGGGGTAAAATACACAGTTCATATTTTAAAGGGTCTCAAAATGAACCAGTAACTGAGGTTAGCAGTACATAGTAATTAGCTGTGCTGTTCACTGTTTAACTCCATCAGCTCCAGGCGTGGTGGTAAACTTTGCACAAGGAAACAGTTGTGCTTTGACAACGTGGTTAGCGAGCACCGATCTCTCTGCGTGCGTGCAGTTTTTTTGAGACAAAACTGCCTTAACTTGCAGATTAAGGCAACGGCATAAGTCCTTTATCGGAGGAGTTCGTCGTGGTGTTTTGTGGTCTGTACCCACTACACAACTACAGGGATTGCACGCACTTCTGCTGGGTACCCGGTTGAACAGGGCTGACTAACAGGAGGAAAAAATACCAATTTGGGGATGAGTACTGTTGCCTCAATGGCATCATTATATGTCCCTAACTTTTTGGGAAGACAGGCTGATGCTGTGCTGAGCGCTGGGTTTCCCTGTAGATGCTGTATAAATCAGGCCAACAACACGCTTTTCTTAGGAGCAAGTTTTGCAGTTGATAGCTGGTATAAATCTAAGAACACGTGGCACGAATCATGATCTCGGGCCAATCGTTACCCAACAAGTGTTTACAGCCGAAAAGCTACCATCTTTCCTGGCTCTACCCTTCTGCTGTTCTTGGCAGAAGTGGCAAGGATTCATCAGGACTTGGTTTCTAAACCCCTGTCTCCGCCTCCGTAGGTTATGCTTGCAGAGTCATTGCCCTTGGCCTGCCAGCCTCGTGAGTAAGCCAGACTCCAGTCTCCAGACGCGTGTTTGCTGGTTTGCTGCCCTACCCCTCCGTTACCTCCTGGGCTCCATAGCCTTTCCCTCAACTAAGAGGACAAGCTTTTTGCTACGGGGCTGCCAGCGCAAACAATCAAATAGGCAAAGCTGGTATGTTTCAAGAGCGCTAACATGTAAAAATGAAGCCAACTTTTTTTCTGAAGCATGGACAAGCCTTCATTTACTTAAGAGAAATATTTAGATAGGAGAGAGTGGTGATTTGATCAAGGTGTTTTAATGTGATTTTCTGTTCCTTTCTTTTTCTTTTTTTTAACTGTCCAAAGCAGTTATCAGCTGATCCATCTCTTCCAGTTTTCTACAGGACACTAACATATGTCTAAACCATTTGGAAATAACTGATACTCCTCAAAGTTTAAACTCCAGGGATCTTTACCTAATTACTTACACATTTATAAAAAAAATATAAAAAAATGATTTGCTAAGAATGTGATTGAAACCATATTTTCCCTGCTCTCGTTATCAATTTAAATACATTTAAAAGTTCTTTGAATAAAGATTACGAAGCTGGAAGTAGCTGGGAAAGTTTGCCTGCAGTGATAGAGACCCATTGCCACCTCGTGGCCCAGTGTCGTTATTACACCTCACCCCCCCCCCCCCCCAAAACCCCGGGGTTATTTTAGTTTGGTAGTATATAATGGAGTGACCAAAAGAAGATCTTGAAGCGCTGCAGCATCAAGAGAAGCCACACGTGCATTTAAGAAGAAAGTCCTGCGTCAGGGCATGTCGTGGGCTGCTGTATTTGTTGTGTCCCTCTCTGCCATGGTAAACCGGAGGGTGGCTACGGTTGTCTCCCCTGGCAGCCAAAGCATGGCCCCTGCTAGCTTCACTTGCCGTCAGCGGCCTCCCTGCAGACAGGACTGGCAGCCTACAGCGCTCACAGCCCACTCGCTCACCTATGGCATCTCTCCAGAATGAAGTTTTCAGTACTTAGCAGAAAGGCACAGAGCCCCTATTCCACCATACTAGTAATAAAACCATCTTATCCACAACTAATGTTGATATAGTTGCAGCAAAAAAACATTGAAAGATAATCTCAGGAATGCATTTTCTATTAAAAAATCTTTTCATTACAAATCAATCGTAGATACTTTAAGGATCTTTGGAACAAAACAGTGGAATTCCTGAGTTTAAAGGTGGCCTTAAAGGATCTTGCGTCTCTGCAGTGTTACATGTGTGTGGCATCACTGGCAACTGGGAACTTGTAGCACAACAAAACTGGACTCTGCACTTCCAAATCCCACTACGCCTTCTTTAAATATGTTATTAACTCCTAATGCTAACAGTACCGAAAGAACTTTTTTAAAGAATCGGCATTGTTTTACAGTAGTTACTCAACTTGGTTTTCTTCTGAACTGCCAAATAAATTGGTCGGCTTCCTGCTAGGTCCTTGTTGGCTTGTTCGGAAGAGCTTTGTGGCCTGTATTCAGAAAGCTGCACCTAACGGCAGCCCGCGTGAGGGCTGTCTGTCTAATCCCTCTGCGTACTGCAAACCAGTAACAGTGGTAGAAGTGGGACCATCCTCTGCCTAAGGTGAGTGCAGGGTTCGGTGTTTCTGGAGGTGAGAGTTAGATACAGACAAAGTAACAGGATTTCTCTTAATCCCTTCTTTCAGGTGTCTTTTAAAGCTTCACGCCTGCTAATGAGAAAGCTGTTGTTTGTCAGGTGCAAAGGAGGAACCTGGAGAAGGTGCCTCAGAGGTCAGCAGCTCATTTCATAACGGGCTTGGAGAAGAGTAATAAGGCTTTGGAGGGGATACAGGAAGGAATGGGTGGCCGCAGGAAGGTGTGGAGCCAGAGGCATGTGTTCGCATAGCTTTGTACCACTACAGGGTACACCACTGCTGCTCTGCTTTTCTTTGCCGTGCTGAAGGGACTGATCAGCCTTTAAGGTCAGACCGATGGCTCTGTGTATGAGTTATGAGACGGGGGTGTTGCTGATTCAAATACAGACAGGAAGATGTGGAAACAGCAAAGCACTTCTAGGGCGTTGCCTTTCTCAAGACACATTCAGGTGAAGCAGAATTATTTTCTCTGCAGTTTGGCTTGTTGACTGTGTCCCCTCCCTCTCGGAGGACAAGTCTCAGCCTCAGGCCTTCCACCTTCACGTGATTATCCGAATATCCCACGAGTGCACTAGTTTCCTGAGAAACCAGGCACCAAGGATCGTTTTCTAGGACCTCACGGAGGCACAATCCGAGGAAAGGATCTCTGCAAGGACAGAGTGATGGACGTGGTCCCCTACCGCTTCAGCGGAGCCCTTTCAGTCCAACCGATTCAGCAGTGCCAGCTTTTTGCTGAGCCAGGGCCTGGGGCCCACCCATTGTACATCTTCTGGATGGGTCATTCTTTCCCAGCCTTGACTGTTGCATAACCCGTGTTCCATATGTATAATTGGCAGTAATGAGGTTCAGCTTTTCCCCACTCCAAAAGCACTTTGGTTCTTTGTGTTTTGACAGTCTTCAGAGGGGAAGTTCAACTCCTTTCAATGCATTTTTAGTCAGACAATAAATCAGAATCCTTTTCCATTTGTCCTTCTACTGAAGTGGAAGTTAAAAAGTGACATAACTATGAATAGGCGGTAATCCAGTATCTTAGGCAATTTTCATTTTTCCTCTACCTCCTGCATGGGAGTTATTGTTGAGCATGAAATATGTGCCACTTTTCCCTACACAGTTCTTGTGCTTTAGTATCTAATTCATTGCTGTGGGACTTTTTAGGTGTAAAAGATGCTGTTCTGTATGAAAAATGAATTATTCTGTCTCATTAGTACATAGCCTTTCAGTATATGATGAATTCTGTCTGCCATTTGGCTGTCAATCTTGCATCCCATCAGAAACACTGTCCTTTGCTGAACTCCATTGCGGTGCCAGATATTCTCACTTTCTGGCTGGTATTTTCCCAGGGGCTTCAGAAGTGTACTGAAGGAAGGAAATCAGATTATTCAGATGTGCTGTGTAGGGCAGGGTTACCAGTGGGCTTTGCAAGAAGCGTGCTCGATGCCTTTCCTGAAAGACATGTGCACTTTAACATGCAGATAGAGAAATTGAGTCACAGAAGTAAAGTGCATTGCTGGTGAATCCATAAAAGGATAGAAGAGAAGACTTCTGTCTCTTCTGGGATTTCTATTTGACCTGAAAGCCTTTCCTCGACAGGAGTTGTGTTGCTTTCTCTGCAGTGTTTCTTTTCCCATCAAGAGAAGAGGAGACAGAGCAGTGCTGGCTACAAGGGGAAGATAGCTTGCAAAGCTGCCTCACAAAATTATCTCCGTGGCGAGAAGAGTTGGAGACACCGGCACTAGTGCGCCTTCCCTACCACACAAAACCCTAGTTTCTCTCTCCTCTTTTTTTTTGCAGCATCGGAGTTGATGGATTTGGTCAATCGCCAGGGGTTCCTGCCCGCCCAGCGACTGCGTATGGATACCGCCCGGATGAACCTTACTACTACAGCTACGGAGCACGATAAACCAGCCCGGTCTGCTGTCCAGGATGCTCGGCAGTAAATCTGTCCCTTGGTAATGCATGATTGGACCACGATGGGTCCATCGTTATGTATCCTTTGACGTGTGTAGCTCCAGATAAGCCTAGCCTTTCTGGCTCCAGTGTTTTAGTGACAGTGTTTACTCTTTGGTTGCTCTTTGTTATCATTTTTGTACAGTATTTGCTCTGTGACTTGAAAGCAAGAATCAGAAAGCTACTGGACTGGAAAGTGTCACATTATGTATATTAAGCTACTAATTTAATTTCTATTAAATATAAAAACCTGTGTGGTCAGCAGTGGTGAATGTGTTTCTAACCAATGTTTTGGTTGTTTTACAAGGCATTTATGAAGAATGGTTCATGTGAAGGGTGTTCAACATAGACTGTTTCCCTCTCACACTTAAGTAAGAGGAACACTGTTAAGCCCCTGACGCACAGTTACCTCCTGGCACTGCCCTGACACATGGTTACGAGTCCGGTCCTGGATCTGAAGACTTTAATAATGGAAAGGTGGCACAGATTCACTCTCTTGGAGCTTCAAACATTTACAATCTAGGTTAGATGCTTGAAAACACTTAAAATTAGAAACTACACTACGACAGAATACCTTTACCATAGTGTTTAAATAGAGTTCTGTGAGCTGAGAGAAGACAGCCACATCCTGAGGACTAGCAAGAGAAAAAAAGCACTGTAACTTGGTTCAGAATTCGGATGCAGAGCCTTCTCCTCAACTTCCCCATCCTAAAATACAAACGCATCCTGTCTTGCAGGGTCGCGGGGTTTAGGTTGGATCTAAGCACACATTCTAGTGGGAGGTGTCCCTGCCCATGGCAGGGGGTTGGAACTCGATGATCTTCAAAGTCCCTTCCAACTTAACCATTCTATGATTCTATGATCATTGACTCAGCCGCAGAGACGGGCCAAGGCACCTTTACGTTGGACTTGCAATGTGGTGATTGCATTAAGCCGTGTTTTGACGCGTGCTACGTGCAAACAGAGTTTAGGCTAAAGCTGTTCTTACGTTGTGCACTCCTATCCATAACAGACAGAAGAAAGTGTATGGAAATGCCCTCTCTGCCGCAGACACTGGGACAGCAGTTCAAATTTCCACTTTTTAAAAGAAGAGCTACCCCCAGCTCACGATTATTTTTTTTTTAAATGGCTATTGATTTGCCATTTAATTGTTCCTCACCTCTTTTCTGCCTCATTTCTGGCTTAAACAGAAAATAGACTTGCATCAGGGGCTGGTACTACCAAAACAGTAGCCAGTAATCCCGTAAGACTGGTGTATGTGCTAGGAAGGGGATCTTCAAAGGCACGGCGTTGTTTAGGAAGTTGACAGACAATTAGTCTGACACTTTAAAAATATTTTTGAAATCAAGATTGTTTTTAAAGCTTGCTTTAACTTTTAAGACCGTGCAGGTACTTTTTATATGCGCCGTTACTCACTATGTTTCATACTGGAAGTGATTCTAAAATTAGCCATGGTATTTCTTACCAGTTCTCAGCCTCCTCCCTGTGCTGGCTTCATGTTTATGGCTTCGCTTACTGGAGGTAGGTGGAAGAACAGCATTGCCAAGATTAACTAATATTTTTTTAAATCATTTTCTATACATTTTTTAACTAATTCTTATGCAGTTTCTTAGAAAATGTAAGATCTTACTAGAAACACTGCAGAAAACTTCAATTAAACTAATGGGTTTCCAGCGTCGTACCTTTCTAGATTCTTTCCGTTGATCTGAGCCCACACTTTATCTGCCCAGCAGTTGTGCCACATTTAGTCAAAAGCTTTCAGATTTTTTTATAGTTATAGCTGTGAGAGAAATTACCCAAACTGCATATTAAGATGCAGGCTTTTCTTTTCAGACTGGCACTCGCTCATCAGGCTTTTCCAGAAAATTAGTGTGAAGTTATTTAAAGCAGTTGCCCTTCTCATGGAATGTGTTTTTGGGGAAAAAAAAAAAAAAGAAGTGGGTCCTTGGAGTATATGCAAACTATCAATGAAACTGAAGGAGCCTTTAATTGGAAGCTTCAGGTTAACGAGGAACTACAGTTGAGCTTCAGCAAAGGGGTGGGTGTCTGTAATTGTAATACAGTTGTGACCATGCTGAGAATAAATGGCAGTGGAAAAATCTCTGGCTGCATTTTTAGTATTCAGTGTTAGGAGTTTATGAGAAAAGAATAAAAGATCAAGTATTTGTAGCTTTGCCTGGCAGCAGCTAAGAGAAGAACATCATTTATCTGCAAGCAGAGCTTGGTAAAAATTACTCAGCACTTAGTAGCCTGAGGACAGAGCCTGCTAGCCAAGATGAAAACCAGCTGTGCCACTATACTCTCGAAGGCAGGGGAGAGGCTGATTTTCCCTTTAATTACAGTTCCTGAGGCAGAAAGGGGAAAAAAGATATGAGCACATACAGTTTTCAATCTATATCACATTTCCTGTGGGTGTCAAAGGGAGACTGGGGAGTCTGACCTGTAGGGTAACTTTTTAATTCTCTGTATTTATGGATTCAGTCCCCAAGTACTGTATGCTGCATAAAATGGGGCGAGGAGGGATCTGCTTTCTTTTAGCAACTTGTACAACTTTTGTCCTTTCCTCCTTTTCCTGGTTTCTTTCCCTACAGCAGCAATCCCTAACCATCCCGGGAGTAATCTCTTCCCCAGTCTGCTGCTAATTAATTAATGAGTTTGGTTAGGCAGGTGTTTTAGATATAATTAGGCTGCAAAGTTAATAGCACAATGAAATAAGCATAGACTGAGAATTTCATACGTCTGTTAGCTATTACTCAGGCTTTCTGCAGATGTACAGTATAATTTCAGTGAGTGATCTACTTAATGCAGCAGCCTAAGATCTTGTTTTAAATTATTATTTGTACCATGCTAGTACTTAGGAGCTTACTGGGGCAAGAGAGGGTGGGGGAAAAGCAAAAGTAAACCAATACCCTTGGGCTAGAGAGCTTATGAAGGACCTGATTCAAAGTCTTTTAAATATAGGTGTGTGCGTGGAGCTGCCTGGTAACAGTTTAACATGTGCATTTCATTCCGAAATAAGGCTGCCATGATTCTGCTTAATTTAATCCACTCTGGATTAAATGAAACAGGAACAAGATGTATCTTCTGGAATAAGCAGGACATGCTCTGTTTAGATACAAGAGATTTCAAGCCCCTGTGGCAGGTTCTTTAATGGAATTCCTGTAATACGTACGCCACTAGTAAGCTCAGCTGTCCACTCTTCATGAGAGAAGGCTGAGAATAGCTACAACCTTCATTCCTTCCATGACCATCCTCAAGAAAAATACAACGCAGTGAAGCTGGCTTACTGGTGCAACTTACATTGCAGCTGTCAGCCCTTAAAGTTGTGATCTGCTCATTTTTTTTCTTTGTGAGGTTAAGGGGAGAGCTCTGAAGCAACAAGAGAGGTACCAGAGGTGCCTGCCTGCGCGGGCGGTGGAGGACAGCGCTGCATTGCACGCAGCTCACAGGCAGAAGGTGACATTTGCAACCAGTCAGTCTGGAAACCCACTTGAATGAGAACGTGGACTTTTCTGGAGTTGGTATGTTGGGGTCTCTGCCCCCATAAAAAGAGAAACCCACTTCTGTTTATTAAGAAATTGAGTACTTGAGAAATACCTGTAGCAGCAAAAAGCTACTGTAATGCAGTTGTAACTAACACGAGTACGCGGCAGGAGGACATCACTGGAAAAGACATCGGCTGCAGTTCAGGCGGGTGCTCGGAGCACCACCCCAGCCCTGCTTCTTCCCTCTGCCTTTTCCAAGGGCCGCGTGGCCTGGAAGAGGGAAGAGCTGGGGAACGTTTCTACAGCGCAGAGAGCGACTGCACCAGAGCCTGCTGGACAATGCTCCCCAGCTCTCCTTTTAGACCTTACGGGCTCTATTCCATAGATGTGCTTTTTGCTCCATCCTCTTCTACAGTTACTAGCTGACCGTCTCTCCACTGTGCCAATCTTTTCTTGCCCAATTGACCTAAATAACCAGTTACAAACCTACTGCAGCACTTGCTGACAGCTCTCTAATCCTGATAGTTCCCTGGCTACTCTTTCTTCTCCTGCCCTTGAAGGAGGAGGAAGGGGGTTGACACCTACGTCCTTCGGTCCCGAGTTATTCTCTGGCTGTTCTTAGGACAGGCAAATTGCAAAGTTTGAAGGACAGAAGACCAGCTTGTGTGTTTCTGCAGCAGCTGGCACAATAGGGGCCTGGGCAGGGCGTGCGCCTCAGTACCTCGTTTGTATGAAACAACAGACTCGCACAGGAAAAGCAGACAAAGGGAAGGAGTGCTTCTCCACAGAGGCACTCCAGCAAAGTAAATACACTGTAAATGATGCACAGCAGCCAAAGTTTGCCTTTTTTTTTTTTTTTTTTTTTCCTGAGAGCCACAGGAATTACACCACAGCCTGAAGCTGGAGCCAAGTGCTGTGAGTAGATATCAGTTGTTGCTTATTAAGAATTTTTTGCCTTTACCTGCAGTTTTTCAGATCTTCCAATCTTCTGCCTTTCCCCTGCCACAAACACACACACACAGAGGACAAAAATGCACACTTAGGCCCTTGAGTTCCTCACCTAACGATGGTGAGGAATGTCCACAGTTCCCCTTATTTTGCACTTTGGGGCCAGGGTCTTTGGGCATGACTGTCCCATTTGGGCTAAAGACTTCGGATCTTTCCTACCTTTGAAAGAGGGAGGTGGCGTATCTGAACTTCATTTTAGTTTCTGTTCCTGTATGCATCATGTTATCCCATAACCTGTGACGTACTCTGCCTCAAACGCTATGTATGACCCATTGGACTTTCCTGCACCCTCCTCCTCCTGTCATCTTTCGGCTTTATTTGAAAAGACACAGATCATCCAGCTGCCAATACTTCCCCTTTGCCAGAGGAGCAGACTCCTCTTAGCGCTCTGCCCCTTTGTTAGACCCTGACATGCCAGTTTATGGACCTCCCAGTGCACAGTCCTGGAAGAAAGCCTTCCTCTGCTTGCCTAAACAGATCGTGAAGCTCAAGTGAATGGAGTTTGGGTGTGGATCTGAGGGGGATCCCTTTTTCTGTCCAGATACCTGTGGCTTTCTTGTGCTGAAGGGACTCCAGCATCACTGTGCCACTGGCCAGCAGATCTGAGTCTCTGGGAGCATCTGCACTGTCCACGCTCTGGGTATGAGCTGGAAGGCTTTGCTAGAAAGCAGGGGGAAAGCATATTGGTAAAGAATACACTTTACAAAATTCACGCCAGATTTGACAGCACAAAATTTAATGCAGGCTGAACTGGAGGAGTTTAGTTACCAAAGAAAGCCGAGGAGTTAGCACAGCTTAGACCACCTTTGTTAAACACGCTGCCATTGCCATTAAACCTTTGTCTAGACAAGGCCACGGGTCTGGGGTGTGCTGCTGGGCCCTGCTCACTCTAACCATTAGGTTCAAAATGATCGAGCAAACCACATCCTATTGCCCTGGCGCTGCGTGAAACTGGAATAACATTGGCGATATGAAAATAGTGTGTGAAAAGCCCAGACCTCCCACTGCACGATAGTAATTCCTTTCAACGTTCATTCCGCTGTCCAAAATACTCACGCGAAATCTCTCCCCGGAGTCACTTTACCCTGCAGCACAGAGAGCAATTAGTTTTAATGGCATTAAATGGATCTCCTTACGATGCACGAGTTACACCGCCAAAGCAAAGGCGCGGGGCTGGGGGCGATGGCGCGGGGAGATGTGTTAGACAGACCACCTGCCTCGCGGGCGCCGTTTGCACCCATTATTTAGGCTGCTCGGGAAGGTATTGCTCGATCCCAGCGGTGTGGGGGCTGCGCGGGGAAACCGTGGAAGGAAATTAGCGCGCTAAATGCCGCCGGGGGAGAGGAGGCCGCTGGGCGTTGGAAGGAGGGAGACGCCTATTCCCCAAGCGCCCCAGACCCACCGGTCACAGGCAGCACAGCTCGTTTCCACACAGCAAAGGAAGTTGAGGCGGTGGCTGCGGTTCAGTCGCTGCCACGATTCCTGAGGGAATGAGGGTGAAGAGCTTGGGAACGCTGGGGGACACGGGCGGGGAGCGGGGGTGGGGGGGGGAAGGCGCTCGCTGCCGGTACAAAACTGCCGCGGGAAAGGGCAATGGCGGCCTGAGGGGAGACTCGCCCGCAACCAAAATGGCCGCCGCCGCTTCGCGGGCCGCGCCCTCGCGCAAGATGGCCGCCCCGCCCGCTCCGCCCTGCCCTGCCCTGCCCTGCCCCGCCCGCCAGCAGGGGGCGCGGTAGGCAGGTGGCGGCGCTCCGCCCGCCCGACTCGATGGTGCCCCGCTGCCGGAAGCGCCAGTCGGCGGCCGCGCTGAGAGGGAGGGAGCGGCCGGCGGGGCCGAGGCGGCGCCACCCCCCCCACCCCTCCCGGGCCGGCGGGGAGCAGGTGGGGAGGGGGCGGCCGGGGCGGGAGGCGGGGGCTGGCAGGGCCGATGGCGGAGGCAGGTAGCGGAAGGTGGCAGGGGCTAATAGCGGAGGCCGGTAATGAGGGGCTGGGGAGGGGGGGCGGCGGCGGTGAATGGGGGTGACCAGGGCTCCGGTTCCCCACCCGTCCCAGGGCGCTGGTGGTCCCGGGGACCCGGTGTCAGTGTCCCGGCGGCGGCCGGCCTGGCGCTGGCCGGGGCACGGGCACTCCGTCCCCGCCCGGGCCGGGTGGGCGGCTCGGGCTGGAGCCGGTGGCTCGGGCCTGGCTCGGGGCGGGTCGCGCCGGCCCGGCTGTCCCTCGGTGCGGGGGTTTGTAACTCGCAGGCGGGGTGTGCGGTGGGGGCAAAAACTCGCTTTTCCGGGGGAGAAAAAACCAAAAAACCAAACCAAACCAAAAAAAAAAAAACAACCCATAAAAAAAACCCCAAATACTGCATTGGTGACTGTCGTTTTGAGCGCGCTGTAGGCAGCGGGGTTGTTCGCGGCAGGTGGTGTCACGCCGGTGTTCCTCGGGGAGCCCTCCCCGCTGAAGTGCCCGCTCTGTCCCCGCGGTTGAACTGTCCCTCGGAAGGCGCGACAAAATCACGCTCCCTTCGCCAGGGAGGCTGTTGCCTATTGATTGCCCGGCTGTCCGCGCTGGTGGCACTGGTGGCGCCGCTTGCGCAAGGTGCCCGCTGGGCCTTGGCAGGTGCCGCGTTGGGAAACCTCTGCCTTTGGGAGCAAAGCTCCCATCACCTCCGGCAGCGGCTTCCCCGGGACTCCGCTGGCGTGGGAGACGGCCGGCAGGGCGAGGGGAAAGCCGGGAACTGCCTGGCTCTTAGCTGTGGAGTGACAGGGCTTAGTGTCCGCGTTTCAGGTAGGTGATGCCTCGCATGCGGAGTGCTGTCATTCCAGAAAGAAGCTAAACTGAAATTCCAGCTCTTAACGCAGTTTACGGTAGCAAAACCCAAATTGTTCTTAACTACCAGACCCTCTGCCCTTCCCTGCTGGGCTCCGCTCCACCTCAGGGTGCACTGTGTGTTACGCTTAATGTTCGTGTTTACAATTTATTGAAAATAAGATATCAAAAGGGTTATAACGCGGGTAATGCTTTTAACCCGCAAAGCGTCTGTGGTCCGTGCACGCTGTAGTGTGACTGACAGTTGAACACTGGAAGGATTTCTCCGTGGGTTTTAGCCACACCTAAGCATAGGCCTTCGCAAATGCTTTTGCCTGCAGGAGTTTCGATAGCCGGCATGTTGTAGAGTGCTGTGGTAAAGAAAAGAAGCCACGCGATAGTTTTGCGAAGCTGATGTGTTCCTGAAAAGCGTGGCTCGTGGTTCCACAGGCTGCTGTTGCCGCTTGGTTGTTGGAAGCCGCTCGCTTGAAGGTGCTCGGCGTTCGATACCGAGAGGCGCTGGGCTCCTCCTGAGAGGCGGTTGGTTCCCTGGAGCGGGGGATGCTTGTTTGGAGCTGGCTCTCGTACAGTGGCACTCGAGTGTGTCGCAGTTATTTGAATGACTCTGATGTATTTCTGAACTGTGGGTGACCCTGAAGCCGGATTTGTAACCGATGAATATATCCGTATGTGTTTGGAGGAACGTGAGCCACTTGGTCAGTTCGGGTACTTTCAGCTGTCCTGTGCAAAATCTGACTGAGAAATAATTCCAGGAGAGCTAGCAGCCGAAGCAGAGCTGGAAAGAGCAGAGAATGTGGATAAATGACCAGCCATATAGCGATTCTCCAGTTGCAAAAAATGTGTGGGAGTGGGTGATGGTTTTCCCCGCTTTTTCTGAAAACTGAGGTTTTGCTCTCTCCTTCTCTCGATACTAAAGATCGTTTGCTAACGTCTGTGCGCAGACCGGCATTCGGGGTCTCGCCCGCAGCCTGTGATGGCGAGCCCGATTACAGAGCATGTGCTCGGTCAGTGTTTTCTGAAAGAGCCTCTGCAATCAGCGTGTTTGTTTTACCAGTGTTCTGTGCGAGGAAGCAGCGCAAAAATCTGTGTCAGCCTCTTCCTGACAGAGGCTGTGGGAGGAAGGAAGGGTTGGCAGGCGGATGGAATATTTGTCAGATGGAGAGAAGGTAATGGCGGGGGGAAAGCATGCCGGTGGAGGAGGTTACCTGACTGTAGGTTCACTCAAGTCCTCTGCTTTTAAGGCGGCTGGGGGCTCCTGGTGCTCTAAGGCAGTGGCAATCACAGTTCTTAACTGCTGACCGGGCTTAATCTGAATTAAACCGCTGGAGTGGGTGTCTGCGTGACTGGGGGTATTGGTGGATCCTGGGTTTGGTGGATTCTCGGTGTGGTAGCCAGGTCAAGAGCTAGTTGTGGATGCCATACTGTCGGTTCCTCTGCAGCAGAGCTGGTGATGTTTAGTGGCAGTGCTGGCACAGATGCCAGTGCAGTTGAGCTCCACAGCTAGAGAGCTGCTCACCTGTTGATCTGAACCCTTTTGTGGACCCTCGATTTCCTTCGCAATGGATGGGGATTTTATTCTCTTCCTTAAACTGAAGGAGAGGACACTGACAGGAGGAGGTTCTTCATGGCTGTCTTATACTTTTCAGAAAATGCTCTGAACTGGACAGCACCCGCCGGAACAGAATCTGTCTGAGAAAAATCTTCCTTCACTCAAAGGCCTGTTTGTCAACAAGAGGGAACCCCTACAGCGGCTGAACTCTGCAAGTGATGGGCTCGGAGAACAGCGCTTTAAAGAGCTACGCACTAGAAGAGCCGCCATTCACGCTGCCAACCGGACACACAATTTATCCGGCTGTGCTGCAAGATGGCAAACTCGCTTCGGTCTTTGTGTACAAGCGAGAGAATGAAGAGAAGGTTAATAAAGCTGCCAAGGTACTGTAGTGAGCATGCCTGGGACAGCCTTGTGAGAGCTATCCCTCTTTTTTTTTCTTGGAGGGATGGGGATCAGTTAATGAGGGTCAAACTGTTGGGGACTAAGGGCAGGAGAAAAGGTCGAAGTTGACCCTGGCTGCAAAACAGCTGCCGTGGAGGGGGGGAAGAAGGGGGTCAGCAGCTGCGAAGCTCATCGTGCGCCGCACAATGCGAACAGTGGTGGGAGGTGGGGTTTGGATAGCAATACCTGCATTACTTTGCAGAGTACTGGTCTCGTCCTGCAGATCCAAGGCAGAGAGTCTTTCTTAGGTGGACCCTGGCCAAAACACTGTGTTTGTTCTGTGTAAGACTTCATGTGGATGTATTAGAAAGGGTTCTGCAATGAGTGAGCGAGTGTGCTGAGTGCGTGGTGAGGAGCAGGGCTGGGCTATCTAAATGCAAGCAGAAAATGTGGCTAAAAGTATAAAGCTAAGCTGTGCAGCCAAAAGAGATGCCTTGGATGGGATTTAACAGATGTCTTTGTTTCTGGAAGCACCTGAAAACCTTGCGCCACCCTTGCCTTCTGCGCTTCCTCTCTTGTACTGTGGAAGCAAATGGGATCCACCTGGTTACAGAACGTGTGAAGCCTTTGGAGATGGTCCTGGAGACGCTCTCTTCCGCAGAAATCTGCGCAGGGATCTACGACGTGTTGCTGGCGCTCATCTTCCTCCATGACAGGGTAGGTACCATCGGCAGCAGTCGTCAGGCTTTGGTGGGAGCTGGATGAAGCATGACAAGAGAGCGTTGTACCTGGGCTTGCCTGGATGACCGTCTCATTCCTGGTTCTTCACAAAAAGACAGACCCACGCACCAGTTCTTTTAGGCTGAAACTGCTCAAATCGTGGGCTGCTTTGTAGGAGGAAGGGTAATTGAAAACGCTGTGGGTTTTGGAAGTAAGGCAGCCGTTCCCAATTCATGAATTGGCATCTGCTTGCAGCGCTTCTTACTTTAGGGAAATGGGGTCGCTCGGCCTTGGAATTTATTTACAGCTGTTGCCACATGTCAGAGATCAGTGTCAGCGCTCCCCTGTTTTGGCACTGTGTGTTGGTCCAGGACTGCAGTTAAATCCCAGCTCAGAGTGTAGCTTTTGGGCTTTGTGTTCATAGTTGGAGGTCTTCTCTGGATTTACGATTGTATTGCAAGGGTTGTGACAATTAGAGCTTTGTCTGCTCTAAAACCCCAGCCCTTCTGCCAAATACCTGCTAGTCACCTTCGAAATCCTGAAGGACCTTTAGAATTGTGTGCTTTTTGGCTGCTTTTCCTCAGCTCCTCGCAGCACCTAATTAGTGCCGATTAAGATTTTTACATCCTCATCTATCCCCAAGTCTTGTTATCCTTTTTCTTTTTTTTTTTTTATGTTTTAGGGAAATCTAACGCATAACAATGTCTGTTTATCATCTGTGTTTGTAAGTGAGGATGGGCACTGGAAGCTGGGAGGAATGGAAACAGTCTGTAACTTCGATGAAGCCACCCCAGAGGTAAGAGCCGAGCAAAGCGCACCCCCTGATGCCTGGGAGCGGGCTCCTGGGCTGCTGAAGCTGCCCACTTACGGATGTGACGGCCCAAGTCCTTCCAGTTACTTGCATTTACTATTAAGTGTGTTGGCTCACTTCCAGCATGGTCCTGAATCTTTGCTCTAAGGACACCGTAACTATCAACTACAACGTCTACACAAACAGAAGCTAATTCCCCATTAGCCAAAAAGCAGCTGCTTTTCTAAGGGAGACTGCTGGCTGGAGGGTAGGTCAAGACTGAAGAGAGTGAGAAATCTTTGTTCCTCTGGACTGTTAAAAACAAACAAACAAAAAGCTTTAGTGTGAAGCAGGAAGATCCAGGTTGAAATGAATCAATAAGAAAAATTAATTTAAATTACTCTTTAGCTTTTGCTGCTGGCATCTTCATTGCTTGTTACTGGTCTTAGCAGAAAAATTCCTTATTTCTGGTGCATGCTGTGCAGAGTCATTGCTGCAGCCTGGCACTGTGTTGTAAATGTATATTGCCTTTTTGCCTGGAGGATCTACAAATCCTGAGTGTCCCTGGCGTGTATCGCCTTTCAGAAGGGATCAGGCAGACACACAACTGGTGCACAACAATGCAAAGAGCACAGCAGTAAAACCTGACTGCGAAAGCTCATGAAATACTTTCCTCGTCCAGATGGATCATGCGGGATGGTAGGACTGAGGACTAAAGGGATGAGTTGGCTGTGATGCCCTGAAGTTGCTTTCTGTCAACTTGGTGCCTCACACCGTGTCCATTTGTGTCCTCTGTCCTCTGGGCAGAGCAAAGCGCAGCCTGCCCTGGGTGGCAGCTGAAGGGGCAGGGGTGGACCTCCTGCCACACGCTCAGCCCTGGCCCGCGGGGAGAGCCTTCTGCTGCGTGGCACAGATAAGTGATCGAGGCAGCTCATGTGTCCCCTCTTCTTCCAGTTCCTCTGTCACGTCAAGTCGGTACGAGATCAGTCGTGCATCCCTTGCGAGGAGATGGTGAGTAACATCACTTGCTGGTAGAACTTCTTGCTGGCAACAAATAAAAATGTGATGGTTGGGAAATAGTTTTCATTCACACATTTTATTTCCTTATGCCTGAATGGCAGGAAGTGGCTGTTGGATAATACCTGAGGTTTACTCTCTTCCTTTCCCCCCGGCCTTCCCTCCCATCCCTGGTTTGGGTACGGTGCTGGGCACAGGGAAGCGGAATTCTGAATGAGGAGTGGTGGGACGCAGGTCATCGTAATATTTTTCAAACCCTTTGTGTTGCAGCTTTAATGCTTCTAAATCATCAAAGCTTTGCAAAAATTACAGAGTAGTTGCTGAGATTGCCCAGATCACTGTGGTCACACGGTTGTGTAACTCATACAACAGCCTTTTTTTTTTTTTTTTTTAAACTTGTTCATCACCTCCTGTCTATTAAGAATCCTATGAGTTGCTTATCTTAAAGGAGCGCTTGCTTTCTCTCTAATTAACACCTGTTTCCATAGAAATGCTGAAAGTTGTTGACTTGTGATTGCTGCATGCATTCACGGGGGAGTTGTTTCATCGTGATGTAGTTGCTCCTGTGGGTTATAAATTCCCCGGTGGAGGTTTTTTTAGCATAATATTCTACTTGTAGAGTACTTAGTGGAGTTTTCGTGATATAAAAAGAATCTGAGAGTCTATATGGTGGGGGAGGAATAGAGATTCATGGAAACTGTCAAATATTTCATAAGCTCCTGCTTTGCTGATCGTTTGGGGTTTTTTGGCTTTTTCAGTCTGCAGATTTCAAAATTCTGCCCAACAGCTATGGGCACGCGAGGGATGCCTACGCGTTTGGAACAATGGTGGAAAACCTCCTGACAGTCCTAAATGATCAGGGTGAGGAATGACACGTGTTTATTTCGCTATTGACTGGCCTCTGTAGCTTATTCGTTTCCTGTGTCAACTGAGCCATCTGCCTTCTGTTGCAGCTGGCAGATGTGCTACGAGTTCAGTGGCCATCGGTGCTCTTCATGTTGGCTAGGTTCAAATGCAGGCTTCAGCCTCTCCGGTATTCCCCTCTTCCTGCATTCGAACACAGTCAGATGTGGCTGGAGGTCACCGGCCTGCAAAACATAAAGCACTCCCAAATCGGCTCTGCGGGAGTCAGAGGTTCACTTGGTCTCTGACCCACCAGCTGCTTCATCAAGCGCTGTGGACGCAGGCGTGTGCATGCTGTGTACCACAGCACAGCAGGAGCCGCTGCCTTCTAGCAGAGAGGGAGCAGGAAGCTTCTTGGAGAACAGTAGCACTCCTTGGTGCCCCAAAAGCCAAGAAGCCTAGGGAGAGAAATGGAAATGCTGTTTTCGCTTTCCATTAGGGACATGTATAAGCAGTTTTGTTATCAAACAGAGCTGCTAAAATAAGGTTTTGGGAGGGTGGAGGACTCCTGAACAGAGCTGGTTCAGTGTTGAGCAAGAAATCTAACTGTAGGTGCTCTGGCTTCCAGTTTCAGCAGACATTCTCTCCAGCTTTCAGCAAACCTTGCACAGTACACTGCTGAATCCAGATCCAAAGTGTCGTCCACCACTGTCCAGCTTATTGTCTCACGAGTTCTTCAGGTAAGGAGAGGAATATCCTGCCCCTCTTCGTATGTCTTGATAGTGCTTGTTTCTGTGTTGTAAATGTGCTAATTTTGTGAAGGTGTGTTCCTTATCAGTCAGGAAGTGCAGATTTAATCCCTGCCTCTTACAGAGATCTTTGACAAAGAGACTTCTTAAATTAAGAAATCATTATCAGCCTTCCAAATGAGGTGCTGAGCTAGCAGTGGTGACAGAAGTGTGTCCCTTAGTCACACAGTCAGTTGGATCTCCCCAAGCTCATGGGAGGTGGTGGAAAACGCTATAGAAAATAAAATCATTAGCAATACTGCTGGAGCAAAGCAGGCTCCAAGGTAATCCACAGAGCGCGGTGTCTGCTGTCACCCGAGTGCTTCTCTGGGTGGCGCTTCCTTCTGCTCCTTGCCCCAGGAAGGTGGCCAGAGGTGGCTGATGCCATGTTGCCCAGGTCTCCCTGTGAATTTCTGACTTAAAGTGCAGGGCTGTGCAGGCGCAGCTGTCGGGTGGTCGGTCAGACCCCCACGCCGGCATCCTTGGTCCACCGGTGTTTGTCATGTGTCCCTCTGTATAGTTCTGTCTGCTAAACGAAGGACGGGGATTTGCAATCTCTTAGTTGTAGGTGATTTAAGCATCAATAAGGATCACGCTTGACAGCCTACATTTTTGTGCTTAGGAATGATTTTCTGGAAGTTGTGAACTTTCTGAAGACCTTAACACTAAAGTCTGAGGAGGAAAAAACTGAATTTTTCAAGTAAGTGAAGGAACTGTAATCTGGAAGCTGCTTATTTCAGAAAGACTTCTGCCAAATGGGACTGGGGGCAGATCTGGGAGGGCTAGTGGCCAGAGAGGTCGTTCCTCAGGTGCCAGCTTTTGATTGCTTTGGCAGGACATTGTTTGCTCTGTAATAGTTTGGGTACTCCAGCCAAAGTAACGATCACATCAAACAGGAAACTGTTCACTCCCTCCTTTCCCAGTTTGTTGTGAATGGTTTGATGGTTGGGAGGAGCGGTATCTGCCGGGCTCTGCATCATTCTGATACTCGCCAGCCTCCGGAGTGACGCTGTGCACAGCCGTATGGAGAGCAGTGTTTTTACCTGCTACAGACCAATTTCTGTCGCTGGAGAATCGGTCAGAAACCAGACTGCAGTGACATGCATCACTTCAGGTGTGCTTTTCTGAATCCCGTCTGCTTGCTAGCAGCTGGGCTGAACTCCTGCAGGGCCAAGAACGGAAGCTTTCCCAGAAGTACAGGGATATGAAAAGGAAAGCATTTTTCCATTGTCCATGTTCTAATTGAGTTAATGTACTTTGTGGGGCGTAATGCTGATGTTATTAGCAGAAGTTAAATTATTCAGGTTCTCTTCCGCCCACTTTAGCAGCGCTGTCGTGTCTCCCACTGCACCGTGGCTAAGCAGGAATTGTTTGAAAAGCCCATTCATGTGCCGTGGCGTTGCAGTAGAGGAGGGAGTGTGGCCTAACAGCTCATCTGCTCAAGCTCTGGTGAGCAGCTCCTCACTGGAGCTGTCGCGGGGCCCTGTTGCTTTACACAAAGGCTATCTGCTCACCCGCTTTCAAAATACTCTAAAATATCAGAGAGCTTCTTTTAATGTGCTGGAAAAAAAAGAATCTTCCCCTTGCCTCATTCTGAGAAATAGCTTTATTTTAGATGTGACTTTGCAAAAAAGGGAAATCTAGCACCACGCACCTCTTGAGGCTGAAATTTTTTTCCATTTAGGCAGATCTTCTACATTGCTAATGAGAGAGTTTTCAGTAAGACATTTTGGATGAATTAATCATGTGGTGCAGCCCAGTTTGGGTAAAGCTGTTGTTTGTAATGGATGTCTCAGCTGTAGTAGTGTAGCATCTGCAGGAAATCCTATTGTCATGGTCCCCAAGAATTTTTCTGTAAGGGAAGCTTCCATGTAGTCATGGCATTATCTGTGCCTGAAAAAGGGAGAAGCTGCATCTTTCTTTCTTTTTCCATATGAAAGAACCTGGGTGTTCTTCCAGAGCTATTTTCCTACCTGTTTTATACTTCTGTGGTCACCATCAGTTGTAATGCTAGTTTGATTTCGCTAGTTTGATTTCACTAGTTTGAGACTAAGTGGAAGAAACAAGAGGAGAAAGGGGATCTTAGCAGGAGCATTCAGAGTGGTTCCCGCTATCTCTGTAACAGCAGTGTTTGCTGAGGGAGGGGGTGAATACTTTGCTTAAAGATACGGCAGTGTTGCCCCTTTATCAGGCAAGAGGGGCTTTCACAGCGTGTGCACTATTGCTCTTAGTCTCCTCCAAGCCTAGAAAAAGGCAGTAACTACTACTGATATTTTAAAAATGAAAATCCTGCAAGGAAGAGCAGTTGCACAAAATCAAAAACTCTGTGACTTAAATAAATAAATAAACCCAACCCATACTTTGTTGGCCACCTCTAAAATGTATTCGATGGAAGTGGTTTCAAAACGAGATTCCCTTTTTGCCCGGGAAACTTGCCATGTGTGGTGGGTAGAACAGCCTTTTCTCAAGCAGTAGGAAAAGTCTTGCGACGCACCAGGTTGTGGGGTGAGAGGACAACTGTCTTCTGCAGTTTAATGCTGTAGCACTTCATGGGGGATGCCAGCTCTGAGGCAGTTTGATGCCACAGCAGTAGGCAGCTGCTCAGACAGGGAAGCCTTCGTGAGCCAGCTGCAGGTGCAGTGGTGCTTCCGGATGCACTTGTGACGGGTGGAGATCTGGGTGCGGGGTTTCACAGGATGTGTCTCTGGCTCCTGCTTTGTGTTATCTTTGCCGGAAAGCCTCAGGCAGGAGCAGAGCCTTGTCCTCCCAGGTTAGCGCGCACACAGAGCGAGAGGCTGCAATGGGACTTTGTCTCTGGGAGATGAAGCAGACACAAGAAGAGGGGAAAGCAATATTAAGGGAAACAGTTGTAAATGCGTGGAAGACTGCCTTGATGCTAATTGCTGTCTCCTGGAACACAGATTCCTGCTGGACAGGGTGGCCGGCTTGTCAGAGGAGCTGATCGCGTCACGGCTGGTGCCTCTTCTACTCAATCAGCTCGTATTTGCAGAACCTGTAGCTGTCAAGAGTTTTCTTCCTCATCTGCTGGGTCCAAAGAAAGGTGACCTTTAAATACTTTCTCTTCAGAATTATTACTGACAAGTTTGGAATGAATTCAGAGTCGTCGTTCCATTGAATCAAGGGAATAGTGGTGTTTGTTTAACCAGAACAAATACTGTAACGTACGGAACTGGAAAGGACAGTTATGTGTGCCTCCCCGTTTGCAGTACTTCCACTGCTCCACTGATGTTGGGAAAAGAATTAGGAACTGCCTGGGCTCTTTCCCAGATTCGTGTGTCCCCCCACCCGCCCACCCCAGGCTTTCTCCATGGCTCACTGCATACATACCCCTCTTCTCACGTTTCCCCTACCCTCACTGACGTTTTTTCTTCTGCCACTGTCCTCATTCTCTTGTAAGGGTGCTCAGTCTCTTCTCCTTTCCCCTCTAAGGGGTGTTCAGCATGTCTTGTGATCCAGCAAGGGATCCACCTAGCTATCTCTGTCCCTACTCTTCGCCTCCCCTCTCAGTTTTTCCCAAGCAGCTACTGGTGTTTCAGCCAAGCAATACCTGTGACTGTTTGACCTTCTATGTTCAGAGCCACTGCCGTCGAGCAATGGACACTGGCACTGCTGCCTCTCCTACTTCCCCTCTCTGACATCCCAAGCGAGCTGTGTTGGCAGCTGACAAAGAATGAGACCTGGCAGTGGGGTGACACTGTAGATGTCAGCTGCGATGGTTTCTCAGTGAGTAGCTTTTGGGCGAGCTGTCTCTCCTTATTGAAGCAGCTTTTTCCCATCTTCACCTCTCCTCCCTAGAGCAAATTGGAGAAAGCCAGACCAGCTGCCTCCTGTCGCCAGCCTTGTTCCAGACGCACGTCATTCCTGTGCTGCTGAAGCTATTTGAGGTTCACGAGGAGCACGTTCGAATGGTGTTGCTGTCTCACATTCATGCCTACGCAGAACTGTTCTCTCGGGAGGAGTTGAAAAACATCATATTGCCACAGGTTAAGGACAGCAAAACAATACGCGGTATAACCTAGAATATGGGATTTCTACTGGTTGCATTAGTTCTTAGCTTAAAGTTAGGATCTCGTAGCGCTGGCCACAGACACTTTGCAACCTCCTTTCTACGCAAGCCCTAACCATTACACCCCATCTTGATCCGGGTTACTGGTTTTGTTAAACCCAATGCCCTCTGTCACACGCACCACTTCTGTCGATACCTGGGAGCCTCACAACAACAGACTGTGTTTCTGTTTCACACCACAGCTGTCAAGAATGGCAGAGTGGTTGGTCGAAGCTCAGGACTCCTTGGCATTGGGGTCCAGCGCTCACCAGGCATTAGGGTCAGCCACCCTCTTTAGCTTGTATCACAAAGTGGAAGGCCAATTTTATGCTACAGAATAATAATGTCCGGTATCTCCTGAGAGCTGTGGGAGATAGTAGGAGTGAAATGTACTGCAAATATAACATTTAAAGGGGAAAGAAGTGAAAAAGCAGATTTTTCTTTTCTTGGTAATGTTATCGTGTTCTTGGTGTAGGTATTGCTGGGCCTTCGAGATACCAGTGACTCTATCGTTGCTATAACACTGCACAGCTTAGCAGTTCTCGTCTCTCTGCTTGGACCTGAAGTAGTTGTAGGTGGAGAAAGAACGAAGATTTTCAAAAGCTCTGCACCAAGTTTCATGAAAACTGCTGATCTCTCCCCAGAAGGTAAATGATCCAGTCAGTGCTTTCGGGCTTCTTGCCCATTCTGTCCAAGCAACATAGGCAGAATTTTTTTGATGATTAATCTTTTGCTGCTGACAGGTTAATTGAAAAAAAGCCAATTTGCAGTTAAACTTTAATTCTAAATTAGGTGCTGGCTGTTTGCAGATACAGAATTGATATCATAAGAAGAGTTATATGAAAGTATTTTAAATGTAGGAAATATATGGGGGGAAAAAATTTAAATATCTCCATTTTAAGAATCTCTGTAAGCAAAGAAGATTAAGTGTGTGTGTTTGTCTTTGGAGGAAAAACTATACTGCCCTTCTAAAGGACTTCTGTATTTATCCAGATAGTTGTTTGATATTCCCTCTGTCCTTCACGGTTTTGAAAATAGTAAATCTCATCCTCTTCCCCCAATTTTTATTCATAGATTGGAAAAGGAATACGAACTTCCCTATTTTCTCAGCTCTCAGGAGGCTTTTCAGCTAATCCAAATGAAGAAAGTAGTCCCTGCACCTGCTAGATAACTTGGAACCAAGTGTACTAAGGGAAAGCTTTTCTGGATATTCAAACTAAGAATGCTTATAAGTGGAGGGAAGAATCGGCATTTGTTCTACTTTAGACATACAGATACCAAATGAAATGCATGATAGAGACCAATTTAAGCATAAATGTTTTCTTCCTGATTATGTGTGTACTGACAGCTACCACCCTTTATTAAAACCTGTGGATGGCCCATTGCATTATTTTGCTTTACGCTATTTTAGTAGGCTCTAGTAAATAAAAACCTTTGGATTGCACGCTAAAACCAGGTTTGTTTTTCAGATATATTTAAAATTAGACCTGATTAAACTATTGACAAACAACAAAAAAAAACCCCACCTTTGTCCTCAAATGTGAGTGATGACCTGCAAAAAACCAGTACTAGATGCTGAACACATGAGGCTTAATAAGCTGTTTGCTTAAGCCCCTAAAAGGATGTATACCTTTTATCAAGGGCACTTTGGGGAGGGGGTGGGTTCTGTGTGTTAATTGCAGCCCTTTCCAGTGCCACAGGCTGTGTGTCCCTAGCTGCACTAGCATCCCCTAGCCTAGGCAGGTGCAGGTGGCTGGGAACACAGGTGAGCCACCTGGGAGCAGATGCAGGGCTGGCCCAAGCCGTGCTGGTCTGGGGTGGTGGCAACAGGGCCTCCCACAGCCGAGGCTGGCGCTGATGAATCACCGCCACAACTCCCAGAAATGAACTGGAACTAGGTGCTTGCCAAGCTATTATCACTGGTTCAGGGAAACAAACCTGCCTTGTGCAGCTTCAAAGCGTGGCCTTTGCTGCCTGCCACCTCACCTCGGGTGTGGTACGAGCGAGGCTGTCGCACAGCCTTCAGGGTAGAGGCTCTTGTTCCTGTAAGCTGCTTTGCTCATGCCCAGGCATAAAAGAGGGTTTGTGCAGTCGCATGAGTTTGCTTATGCTTTGAATTGTTGTGACTATCAGTGCTGTGCTTTTGTATGAGAGGCAGATAACAGGGGATTTGTGATGCCACGCAGTACAGAAGCTGGGATTTTGGATCCAGCCAGGTGGCAGAGAGCATTTTTTTAAGCATCTGTTCTGATCATAATCAGTCTGTTCATTGTGTATTTCTTGAAAGAACATATCAGCAAGAACTGACCATTTACAGTTGCCTAAACTTTGTACTGGCAAGAGCTGCACGTGGCAGGAACAGTGGAGTATTGTGTTATATATGGCTCAAGAGGTGCAGCTGTTGCATTGCTGCACCAATCTTCATTCAGTGTTGTAAATAAGAATGTTCCAATGCTGTGGGCAGTTTCAACTACTACTTTTCATTTATCCCTGCAGACTCCCCCAGCCATGTTGTAAGCAATCAGAGAAATCAAACCTCTCGGCCCTTGAAGAACAATTCCAGTGTGTTCCCCATCTCTGGAAATGTATCTGTCAAGAAGCTTTCTGTGCGACAAGACAATCCAGTGGCTGTAAAGACAGGTAAAACTTAGCCCTAGCTTTTTCCTTTTTAGAAATCAAGCGTTCCATGAATGAACTGTTGCTTGAAAAGATGTTAAATTTCCCCCATGTGCTGATCTGAAAGATTCAGTGAATTAAGGAAAATAACAGTGAAGGAACAAAAGCGTGACCCTTCACTTCCTAGGGAATAGTTATTTGGGAATCTGATACACACAGACTGCTGGCTGGCTGGCTGTGAATCGCTTGTTTCCTTACAGCAGGTTCTCTGCTGTGCTTTTTCACACCTCCCATAGCTCAGCAGATCACTAGATTTATAGGTCAGCTCATTCTCTGGCCTCAGAAGCTGACTCAGTTTACTTTCATGGTGTTTTTTGTCACCTATTGTTTATCAGCAGTCAGCTTCTGTTGGCCCAGGGCTTCGAGATGAATACTCCTCTTTTGCAAGCAGGAAGGTGGCTGTGCTACCTGTGATGTCAAGGAGGTTTAGGCACAACTCTGTCTCACTTGCTGTCTTGAAATGAGCATGTAACACCTTTGTCTTCCACAGGTGAGCAAGGCACTCGCTGCCCCCTGAACGGAATTCCTGGAAACATTAATCCACTAGGGAGCAGCAGGAGCACTTTGACTACCTCTGAAAAGCCAGCAGAGGAGTGGCCAGACTGGAGCGAGCCAGAGGAGACAGATACCGAGAAAACTGTGAACATTCAAATTCGGCCCCGAGAGCCGCAGGGCAGTGTGGGACCTTATTTTGCTGAACGTGATGTAGATGAGAAGCCTTGGGATGACTTTGAGCCCAGCAGCCCTAGTCCTGAACTGTCTTCAGGAAACTGCCTCACTGTGACACAAACTGATGCGGTTGAAACGCTGAGGCCTCTGCCAGGTACGCATCAACTTAGCAAAGAATTCAGAAGCCTCAGACTGAGTCCTCCCCCAAAGTCCTGCCCTGGGAACAGCTGGAGCAATGACAACTGGGACCACCAGGAACAACTGGGAGGAACTGTGCTGCCAAAAATGACCTTTCAGGAAAGGTTGAAGTCTTCATCGGAGTCTGGCCTGGGAGAAGAATTCACGATCAAAGTGAAGAGGAAACCCGTGCAAGACCCTGAGCTGGACTGGTTTGCTGACATGACTCCAGACATTAAACCTTCTTCAGCTATCTTGATTTTACCTGAAGCGAGGACAGAAGCAGTTGTTCCCAGTCACTCTGGTGTAGTATCCAGCAGAGAAGGTGCCTCCCAGAATGTGCTGTTTTCATCCAAATTTGCAGCAGCTGATGTTATTGAGGTAAGAGGCTATATAGGCAGTGGGGTTTAAATGACTGCACACTTGAGAGGATCCTAAAGCGCATACACAGCACAACACACTGTTGTAGCACCAGCGGGCTCCTTAATCAGATGGTGGATAACCCGAGGAAGTATCAGCAGCATATGACTGTACAGTTGAGTCTCCACCTGTGAATACAAGATGCTGAGCTCTGAATGATGCATCTTACCAGGCACCAGGTAATTCAGTGGGCAGCCATTACTACAGCACCAAGAGAGCTGTGGTAAGAAACAGTGAGGGAATGGACTGGACTTGTACGCTACCAAAGGCACTGACTAAGGAGTTTTAACTCCAGCTTTTAAGCTCCTGAATTCAAGGATAGGGAGATTAGGGAGAGTCTTGGTTTGTCAGCCAGGTAAAACAGAAGGGGGCTTTCAAGCACAGAGGATGCTCAGGACATAAGTGTAACTAACTCCTGGCTCTTCTAGGAAAGCCTAATAGCATTGTAAATGAAGGACCAGGAAACCAGAACCTCTGGATTACAGATTAAAGCTTTTTGGGTGCTTTGTTTTCATGAAAGAATAGCTGAGACGTTTCTCCATTTCAGTGAACCAGGGGGGTTATAAAACTACCTTTCTAAGTAAGCAGGTAAATCCCTGTAGCCCCATCACAGAGACTGCTTCCATTTCCTAGGAGGGGAGGTAGCACTCCCAACACTGCCACGTGAACATGTAACTCTGTTAGGGAATAAGTGTTGATTTCAAGTTGTTTTGCTAATTCAGCCTCAAGAGAGCTACCACAGCAGTAGCAGGTAGCATGGGGAGAGGAGCCTTAGATGTAAACTGAAGTTGTTTACGACAATTGAAAACAGCACACTTGATTCTTCAGAAGCACTGTTGTGGTATTAACCCCATTTTTTGAGGAGTCGCTCACTGTAGTGCAGTCAGTGCTGTGGAGTACAAGAGCTGCATCAGTGGACGAGCGAGATCAAAGTCATAGTGTTAGAATACAGCAGGACAGCAGCTGTTTCCTAGGGGGAAAGAAAGCATCTAGTTTATAGCATCCTGTTCTTAATTGAAAGTGCTTTTGGCACAAACAGTTCTTGCTTTAATTTTAGGAAAAAATAGAAGACTTGCTGTTAGTTTGCTGTTGTCTTTAAGGTGTTTCCTTTTGTAGTTAAAAGTTCTTTAAGACAGAAATCTGCAAATATTGGCACTTCATTTTTGGTCTTATGAGGGGCTTTTGGCATTCTGGATGAATGTCTTGCTCTGCCATTGCAAGCTGCACAGGCTACTGCTGGCTGTGCTAAGTACAGAAGTACAGTACATGTGCCTTACTATTGGTAATTTTACATGATTCTAGGCTGAAGCTGCAGGCTGGGGTGAAGAAGAGGAGTTGAACTGGGAAGATGATGCTAACTGGTAATGGGACTGAAAGAGACAAAGGCAATTTATGGTGTGTCGCTGCTTCCCCAATACAATGGATAAGTACCTCAGCACTGCTTTTGCCAGAAGGCAGGCGCTTGCTGCAGCAGCCAGCAAGATCCCACGGGGCCTGATCTCTTGCAATGGATGCTCCTTTCCAGTCTGTGCCAAAAAGTGCAGGGGTGAGGCCCGCACTCAAGCAATATGCCCAGCTGTGGTACGTGCCACTGCTACCGGAAAGAAGAACAGCGTGATGGGTGTGTTGGTGCTGACGTGCTACTGGAGGCCAAGAGTGGTGTAAACAATTGTTCCAGAACTCATCCCTGCTCTGAAAAACTGATGACAATAAATGAAAGTCACACTGAGTTCCTTTGTTAATGTGCCTATTTTTTTTTTTTTTTTCTCCAGAAAAGTAAAGCCCTTAGAAATGGCTCCTTTTAACTTTTTAGCCAAGGGATGATTTTAAGATGAATGTATAGTTTACTCAACTTATTTATTTCTGTTTATATAATTGTCAGTGGATGGCACAAGAGGTGCTAGGAACCATGCAGTGAAGGACCACTGAACATGAACTGCTTAAGCACTGCACTCTTTCTGCTCTTAACTGTGACTAATAAAGATTATTTTTAAAATATGACCCTAGTGTGGAGTAGAACCAACAGCAGAGGTATGTTCAGAGAACAGTATAGAGCCTTAAATTGTTATTCTTGAGTGTATTTTAAAATTAAGATAAAAAACACCTACTGCCTGGTCACCCGTACATGACAGGAACAAAGGTAACTTACTTTTACAAGAGATTCAAACATCTTAGTATTCAAAATACAAGCTCATTAAATGTTTATCACCATACAGCAGCTTAGAAGAACAAGCTATACATTGGCAATATACAAAATGACAGCTCAGATGCACAGTAGTGTCCATTAAAATATATTAGTCCTTCCAGCCAGTTATTGTGAAAGACAGGCCAACATCTCACACCTCAGTTAATTTTGGCACACGAACCAAGACCCAGCAGTACAGTAGAGCATTGCCCTGTGTCACAGCTTTTTTTCTTCTCCAGCAACCATGGTACAAAGGCATCTCTTCCCTCAGAACAGGGCGCTGAACTGTTATTATTTTTAAAACCTGTTGAGCACCTTACCGTACGCTGTCTCTGAGGATGGCTATAGCTGTATGCAGAGCCTCCAGTTTCACTGCAAGCCAAGCAGGGGGTGACCCTTTCCGGAGCAGCAGCTTCACAGCCTCCACTGCCCCCTCCATCGTGCCTACTGCTGACTTATATTGCTCCTCAGAGGGTGGGTGACATGCTCTTTTTGCCAGAGGCTGCAGATTTAAGTAAACATGAGACATTATTTATATTATAAGTGATCAGTCTTCATCCAGATGGAAAAAATCCCTTAGATGGAGACAAGCTCTAAGAGACTCCCTTGCCTTGTGAGAGTTCTTGCCAGCTGGCAGGCAGTACAACGCATTCAGGTTTAACATTAAAGGCCAGGAGTGCACATGAGCTTTTTTCTTAGAAAATGGAAGGCAGCAAGACCATCTTGAACCTCTTTTGATACTTCCCAGAACTGACATAAATCAACAACAGAGCTCAGATAGTTTAAAGAAGTCACATACCTCTCCTGTTGACTCCAGTTCTCCATCCATTTTCATAAACTGTGCGCTGCAGGTAATCCTTTCTTGCTTCATGCGTTCTGTTCGAGCTTCTGTTGTCTCTTCTACTTGCCTCGTCTAGGGAGAAAGCCACAGGAGAGGTAACTAAACCAAGTCAGCATTACTAACCTCCATAGGCTTAATTTATATGCCAGAACAAAGGCGAGGGAGAGAGAGAACTTAACATGCAGTTCAAAATGAATCTAATTTCTCACTCTTCTAAGCAGGAGGCTCAAGTTATCTATGACTTTGGCATAGCATCAGTGGCAGCTATTAGTTCTTTTGTTAATTATCTGCTTGTCAAAAACTGCTCATCCAGATAGCTCTGCCTTAGGTTACAGCATGATAACCACTCCCTCTTTCCCATTGTCTATGCTCTGCATGAATAGCCATCTCCTCTTAAGAGAATTTTTTTGTAACATGCAAAAAGCATGTTTCATACATGTTCATTTAGCTTTCAGAGACTGAGCCAAGTGAAACAGGGAAGGCGACTATACAACCTGAACAAGGAAATCCCTGTCTTTTTAATAGATAACTTCTCTGCTTACAACAATAACTGTGCAACTTATCTTTTTGTTGTTGTTCAAGGACAGAAAAGCAAAGCATTTAAATCAAAGTTGGGAAGTACTGGAAAAGCAGCGTGCATAGGAATGGGAGTTGTTAATTCTGCTGATTAAAGCAAGTAGAAAAGTTCAACCAAATCCCAGTTAACAGAACTTTAAAATTTAAACTTACTTATTTAATCATCATGCCAGCATAGACATAATTGATGTTGTACACATGTTATAAGCAGTACACAGCCTAAGAAAGCAGTTCAACAACATACATACCTTAGCCAGAAAACTGACGACTTTGTTCTTAGTTTCTTCAGAATTAAGGCACTGAGGAACAACATCTTCATGGCTTGTTTCCTGTCAAAAATGTTAATAGTTGTTTAGTAAATTCATATCAACAAAGGAACAGATGATGTAAAAACCATTTCTGTGACAATCCCTTCCCTGCTGCAACCAATCTAAGCAACCAATGCTTCATCTTCCTTCACTTCCAGCTCCCAACATCACTTACAACTGCGTTAGCCCTCATTACTTTTGATGTGCAATAGCATCTGTAATACTAAGATCCGAACTGGTCAGTGAAAAGCAGCAAACATTTAAGACAGAATAATTTTGGTACAATAAAAGTTAACAGCGCCAAATACACGCATCCGGAGTTCTGCTATGCTTACCTCTGCAAAATGTGTGAACGCCTCCAACGCGTGCTGATGAATCAGCCAGGTCTGGTCAGCTAGCAGAGAAGCAAACAAACATGACAACTGGGGTACAACTTGCCTCTGCAAGAGGAACAAATATCTGTCAGTTCCAAAGAGTTAGTTGTGTATATCTCACCACTATGATTTATTGTTAAAGAATTGCTCTAAGGTCAAGGGACAGGTTTGTGAAATGCAAGAGTGCTACTGCCCTGTCTGGGGAAAAAAAACCATAACACTGCAAGGGAGATGACATGTCCTGTTCTTTCTTCTTGGAGGTTCAGGTATCAGTCCTTTCTAACTGGTGAGAAGCCACAAGCAAATGAATAAACCAAGCATCTTACGTGCACTCAGCATGTCTCAATGAACAGTGAAACTGCCATAGACCATTAATAAGTCTCCAAGATGACTATGTTATGGCACTCCTGTATGTATTTGCTGAACTTGATCCTTTTAACTTTAAATAAATAGCACACATTTTCATCAAAAGACTGAAGATTATCTAAATAAGGCCACAATTATATTTACCTGTGCTTCTTGTGGTATAAACACCTTCCCCATAGAAGAGAGAAAATCCACCATTGCTAGACGAACATGATCTGGGGGAATCCAGCTGGGATCTTCCAGCTGGAAGAGGGAAGACTGCAGTGCAAATACCTGCGAAAAACAAACCCCAGTGGAGCTCCATGAAACAGACTGCAGGTGAAAACTGGTTTTGTCTCACCTTCAAATCTGAGGACATTGATTTTCAAAAGCTGGACTGGTAACAAAAGGAGGTGTGCTACACCTTGAATGAAACTGGCTAGGATAAAGCTGCAGTGTGCATTTTAGAAAGAAATAAGCATGCTCTATAGCATATCCATATATCTCAGTTATCTTACAGAGTAACGAGATTCTCAAAAGCAGTGTTAATCAAAGAGCCATACACTTGGTTTAAAGACCAGGAAAGTAATCAAAGAAGAGATAAAATTAGGAACCTCTATGTGTTAAAAGAAGGACAGACCATAAAATAACTCATTTGAGATTTCAGTAAATCTCAAAGAAGTTGTTTTTCATTAAATGAATTATTCATAAGAAGGTTTTTTGTTTTGTTTAGTTTGGTGTTTTGGTTTGGTTTTTTTTTTTTTCTTACCTGAGTAATCAGTTTAGCATCTAATGCTTGGATGAAGAATTCCAAAAGGTGAAGTAATAAACACAGTGTCTGCTGCAGACGTGGCTCGTCTGAGACCTTCAACAGATCACAAGATATTAGTAACATTGTATTTTAGCTTATGGAATAACTACTTAAGAAGGAAACTTAAGTTACAGTAGTGTTCCAAACTTCTTAGCCTAACTGAACACATAAAAAAACCACATCACAAGCAGTAGAAGAAAATATTTAAATTGTCATATCAATATTTCTAAGTAGTCGTATTTTACAAGACCCTTTTCTTTGTTTTTTATTAAGAATATTTCTTATCCCTCATCTCCTTCCTTCACTCACTAATATAAGCAGCTGACAGTCATCTGACCTATTTCTTTTCACTTTAGTAGCCAAACATCTTCACAGAATAGCTGAGGTGGGAAAAGACCTCTGAAGGGGCACGTTGTTGGCTTTTCTTTGCCCCCACTCTCAAATTTTCCTTTTTAATCCAGAGTAAGAACCATGACAATCCTTTTTTCTTACTGCAACTGCAGCCATGAACAGGGATACAGTTGCAGGGGAATCGTGTTACCCGCTTGTTCTCAAATACGGGAGGTTACTAGCTTTATGGGTTTCCATGTGCTAAGCTATGTACCAATTAAATCACCATGGGTTATGTTCATATTCTAATGAACATTCAAAATAGGCCAAATTTGTAGCTGGTATGAATCAGAATGACGTATTTCTGACTTCCCATTAAGCAAGTCTGAATCCGACACCGAGTAACAGATGGAGTAACAAGGAGCCATATATGTAACTTTCACGAATATTCCAACTCTGCTTCGCAGAGCACCTGCCTGTCCAATATACAAACCAGCTGACAGCAGATGGGCAGCACAGTTACACTGTGCTTTACAGAAACCGCCCAACGCAAGTAAAACAACTTAGTAACACACACTATGAAATAGCACCAGCCTCTCAAAGATATCATGCTTTCACCACTGGAGCAGCAGATTCTCTTACTTGTTTAGCCTGGAGAAAAGTCCAGAACTGACCAAGCACTCCCAAGACAGATGCCTGAAGTTCTGCCTCCAGAGCGTCACCAGCAAAATTGCAGGCAGCCAGCAGGACAGAAAGAGCAGTATTCTAGTAGGAAAAAAAAAATATGTGTAAGACCAAAAAAATGACACATTAAAACAAACCAAAACCCCAGGCTTATGCTAAACATCTAAAATGATACAAGATGGCAAGAAGGCCAATATGCGGTGTTGGCTGTACAGTACAGCTAATCCACCAGGCCACTGGCCAATAAAGCTTCCAAAGCGAGGAAACCATCGGTTACTTCTGAGAGTTTCACACGGTGCTGTAGTCATTAGCTCCCCTGGCAGGTGAAAGCTGGCAGCAGATACTTCGTGTGGAAGTCTCCAGTTTCTCACACTCCTCTCCTTCACCAAGGAGACCAGTAAGCATCCTTCAGATTTGAGGCCACATAAAACCAGCCAGGGCTTTAAAGCTTAAAAGTAATTGTATGGCATAGTATAAATCAGAAATTCTAAAGAAAAATACATCTGCTCACCCAGAGAGCAAACAGCAACTAGAATAACTAGTAAACCACAAGACCTCCACTATCATCACCCGCAGAATAGAGGGTCCTATGGTGCTGTGTAGTAGGAGAAAATATTAAATAAAAATTCTTGCTCAGGCATTTGCCAGCTAGGTATGGAAAAAAGCTGTGCAACACATAGAAAAAGAGAATTGAGGTGAGAGCAACAGAATCCTTATAGTTTGGAAATCCAGAGTTCACAAATTTTCTCAAAGACAGCCAAGTCTCCTTTACCACAGGTCGGAGCTCTCCCAAAGCACGCCTGCTATTCAGCCACCGCCTGCACTGTGCGAGCCCTGCCACACAGAGCTGACAGGCCACTCGCTTCCGAAGATCAGGATTGAGGGCCTTGAGGGATATGTGCTGCCACACAGCCAGGTTCTCCACCTCTTCTGGAAGAAACTTATGAGCAAATTCTACCTGCAAACAAAAGTTAATATGAACTAAACAAACCAGAAGACAATTTGATAATCTGTCAAAAAGCTGAGAAACCAACATGCGCTACTAGTTTGCTTTAGAAGTATTACACCAAAAAAAAAAAGTGTAAAATCTTTCATTTAAACAAAACCCAACTTTTTAATATAAAAACCTTCTAAAACTCCTACCTCCCTTGTCACCTATCAGAACGATTAAGCAACCTATTTTGTCAGCTGCTTGAAGCAATGGCCCTGACGAGTAGAAGAAAGAGCTTTAGCCTTTCTGAGGTGTATAGAGAGGCACTGACAGAAAAGGATACTACTCTTTAGAGCTAATGACACGAGAACACTCATGAACACCAGTTGCAGATGCAATGACAGGTCGTACAGTTTCGGCAAATCTGGGAGATGTGCCGTTTTCATACTTAGTCAAAAAAAGGACTTTGTTGCCGCCCAGTAAGACCACTCTTAGAAAGGCGTATGTGCCTTTCTTGTTTTAAAGAGCACATCTGCACAAATTAGGATCCACTATGACAAATAACAAGTACAATATCAAGTACAGCAAGCCAGCCCTCAACATCTTATCATTTCCAAAGAACGGAAAGGGGATATTAACACAGGCCACTGATTCAAAACACTTCTATTAAAGACAGAAGATACTGGTGGTACACTTGCCTGATGATCTGGAGCCATCAAGAACAGCATACGCCTCAGCAGAACACCCAAGGCAGAGACCTGGTAACAGTCACTGGGCCAAGACTTTATCTGAATTAGGATAAAATGGTAATGTATCTAATTAAATTAAGGAAAAAAAGTCATCACTCAGCAAATTAATTCTACACAGAACATTCTGAGAGTTGCTATGCGGGACCACAGCATATAACTCTAAAACAGTACAGGACATGTTGGAAGTACTAGGCGTATTGTTTTATATTTTCACAGTACTGCTTTTGCTAATTATTAACCCAATTTGAAGAATTAAGACAGTCTCCATTTGTATTTGGAAAAAATGAAATTCCTGTCTTTGGTCATTTAGCAAGTTTGCCAGCAGAACTAGGATTAAAACTGGTGCCAAAGTGCAAACATCAGTGTGGTTCTTACCAAGTGGGCGATCACAACAACATGGTGAGCGCACAGTTCAGCTGTTCCATACCTGGAATGTAAGAGACAGAAGCTTGTGAGTCTGTACTTGCTACTCTGTTGCAGCCTAAGAGAGATGGCCATTTCCTCTAACATATTTAAACCATTCCAAAGCACAATTATTAAATAATATAAAGAGCTATGTTCCCCTTACTTGCATGAATGTAAAAATGGCTAAGCCATTTCTGTTCCTAATTTTCAAAATATACTCTATATCTGAAAAGAATCGAATTCTGGGACAATTTTGTCTAAAAAAAACCCAACTCTCTCAAGGAATTATGTACCACAACAGAACTAACTGAATCTGTGGAAATCCTGCTTGTCCTGTAATAAAATCATCTTACCGGGCAAGGAAGCACCACGAGTCCATTGCTAGCAGAGACGTGATCATACTAGAACCCAGCACAGCATCCAGCAGAGCATACTCCTAAGGAGAAAATATATATGTAAATTCACACAGAAACAGATTGCAGACTTGCTATTACTCTTACTCAACTAATTAGGATAAAACCTAATAAGATTTTCAGCTTGTCCAATTTAAAATGTTTTAAGAACTCGTGTTCATACTCAATATTCAGCTACACCATCAAGCAAGCAGCTTCCCCTTTACTTTTGCATACTTTGAATGTACGTGTACATTCATTTCAATGGGCTGAGGATCCTTCACCTTTCAAAACATTTCATCATGCGCATCCCTTCTTTGTAAGGCAACTTTTAGGAAAAAAAAAAATTTTTTTTAACCAACGTATCGCAAATTTTCTTGCCAGCTTTCTTCACAGCTTACTGAAAAACAAATAAAACCTTTTCCTCTTTTAAGAACACAAATTTTATCTGAAAAAGGAGTGTAGCATTCAGAAAAAAACAAACTAAATTAGGCCTATAATTTTTGTGACAGCTCTTAACTTTGTAAAGGTTTACATTTATCTAGAGGTTCTTTTGTCTACGTGCAGTAAAAAGTGCAAAACTTTTAAAAAATTATATAACATTAATCAAAGCCCAGAATACTCCTCCGAAGTAGAAAAATTTGCTTATTACCATTTTGTGGTATGCTCTTAGCTGGAATCACAACAATATAATCTGCTCTAAATATTAAATGCCACTTTATTACTTCACAGTATAGACTAAAAACACAGGTAAATTTAATACAAACTGAATGCTGCACAAAAGAAAGCACTGAACTTTCATAACAACTTGACCTGCCCCCCCCGCCCCGTAAAGAGAACAAAAATTTCCAGCACCACTGAGGTTCTCAAAAACTTGTCCAAAGCTTTATTTTCCCCTTTCCCACAAGTGACATTTGCTGTGTAATTGAACTCCAGTCACGTAACTGTATCACAGCTGCTTTCTACAGAAACACAGCATACCTAAGAATCTCTTTAGAGCCAGATCATTAGAAAGAACTCATTCTTTTTTAAATAGTACCTATGCATCACAACAGCTGAAGAGATGATTAGCAAAAAATAATCTTACCAGCTGAGGAAAGTGCGATGGGAGCGTGGAAGCAATGAAGGAGCACAGGTGGACACAGACATAGTGATAGAGGGTGATGGGAACTGCTGGCTGTCCTGTGCTGATCACCTCTGGCAAACAAACAGGGAGAGAAAGCTCACCAGAACATTGCTGGAAACTGAAGAAGAGAGCTGAAAACAAAGACAGGCTGCAAGGGTAAAAGAAAAAAAAGGAAGAGAAAAAGAAAGAAAAACAGCTGGGTTACAGATACGCAAATCTCAAATTCTGCAAGCAACATCTGTACTTGAGAATCTTTGTCTTTGACCTGAAACAATGGTAGTAACTTCAGTGCTTTTACATTAGATTTAGGTTCCTGACTACCTTCCCCCTTTTACAAATTCAGGTGATTATTAGAGGGTTCAGGCATAAAAATGCATGATTTTAACTTAGTGAAGTATCAGCAAATTACATACATATCTCTCTTCTTATTCTGAAGTACTCTAAATATCATTACTTTCCTGAAAAAACAAAGACATCTCTGGCTCTGTATCCTTCACTCCTGAAGCACTGAACATCAGATCCTGTTTTTCTCAACATAAGGATGTAAATCTGTAGAGTCTGACAAAATTTTACTATTCGGTTGCAAGGGAAACCCCAACAGCTGAGCGCCTCTGTTTGCCCATATAGACTGACTGCTGTGGTGAAGAATTACAATGAAGACCTTTTCAGTACCTTTTTCCTGTGTTCCAGAGAGTTTGCACTTCTTCAGGCTGAGAGGACAGCTTGTCCATTATGGTAACCAGGATGAGACACTGGGGCAGCTGCTGCTCAGGAGGGAGACCTGTAGAAGTTTTTTGGGGTTTTTTTTGTTTGTTTTTAAAAATGTGATGCTAGTTGCCCTAGTAAATATATCATGTGTATAAACTGGATTTTAAGCAAGTGACAAATGATGAACAACTGGAGAAAGACAAAAGTTCCCAGTAAAACAATCAAAAATCATTTATAGACACAGCTAGGAAAAAAAGGAACATTTCATCATGAACAATGTGTTTGAAGTGAAAAATCAATATACTATATCGCGTAAAATCTAAAATATTACAGTTCTGAACTGTCACTGCAAGATACTGCAAAGGAGTTACAATCTGGACGCTTCGCGCTTCCAGTCTCCTCGAAAGGACTGGATGCCTCAAAGACTGAAAACACAAAGTTTTCTTCTAAGTGTGTCAGGATAATCACAAGACCAGAGCACACGTGCGGGAGAGAAGTAAGTCGGCTCTCTCAGAGTTATGAGATGTTGGGCAGGGCAGAAATCGGGGAGGGGCACGGGTTATAACAAAAAGCTGATCATTTTCCAGTTTGAAGGCATTCTACTTTTCACAGAAAATATCTGATTTAGGACAAAATAGCGGTCTTCGCCCACCAACAGAGCAGCAGAAAAATTCCCCGCCTACTTTGAAAGTTTATGACAAGTGTGGATTGAAATTATGCAAAACAGCAGAATTGATAGGATTTCTGTTAACCACATAAATATTGAAGTTACTGCGAGTGCTTTGATGCATTCAACAGCAACATGAACTATCTGTTACAAAATCCACCTGAGTTAGCATGCAACTGGCTGTACCATAGTACTTACAAACAAATTAGAGACAAGCAAACCAGTACAGAACATTGCTTGTGGTCCAGAAAGTCAAAATATCAATCCTGATCCCTTAGAGATGGTTACACAGTACTACAGGAGCAGTAGCTGTATTTTAAACCCACCTAACTTCTCACTTAACACTTGCTCCATAAAAGGGCTAAAGGGAAGAAGCTGGTTGATGAGAGGGTCCAGAGACACAAGAAAAACCCGGGATATTTCATCTCGATGAACTTCCAAGATCTCTGGAGCATAGAGACTGGGAGGAAATTTGCTGAGGGGAGAGGGAAAAAGAAGTTAAACATTATCAATAGTATTTTAAGTAAAATTACTTTTCAGAAGAACTACAAAAAGGCAAATTAATGATTCCCTTGTTATTGTGAAAAAGACAGAAAAGGCTCCCTATTTTAGAGTTTCAATTATAGCTGAGAGTTACAACTCTACATTCAGGCTTTAAAGTAAGCATCGCAATCCAACATTTTACTAACATTGAAAGAAGACCTTATAAGCTCAGAGAAAATGCATGTAAAGTACATAACATATACAGGAAGAAATATACTGTATCACAAAAAAAGTCAAGCAAAGAAAAGCCAAGAAAATACCTGTATACACAATTTGACAGTCATAAATGTGACAGCACTAATTTAACACACGACACTAATAAGAGGGTACCACAATTTCTTTGAAGAGAAAAAAACCCTGGGCAATAAAAGAAAAAAAGAAGTGATATGAGAATAAAACAAGAGAGATCATGAAATGAAAACCTTCTACTCTTGCAGCTTATGAAGTGACTGTAAAAATGCTACCTTCCTACACAAAAATCCTGCTCAGTTTTGCTGAGTGAATAAAAGTTTACAACTTTCCACTTGAGAAAGGTCTACAAGGTAAGTAAAGTTAGAAGAGGAAACTCGTAAAAAAATAACTACTTGATCTTGCAGTGAAGCACGCAGTGAACTCACATGCGCATCTCACCACAGAACATGGTTTCAATTCCAAAAGAATGACTATTATGAAGTCCACTTTCCCCTATTCTTCTGCACTACTGCAGCAAATAGAACAAAACTTTTGAAAGAAAAATGACAAGCCGCTTGTAGACTGTTATGCTTTATAAGAATAACATTAAAAAAAAGCTTTTGCTTCTGGCAGAATCATACAGTCCTTTTGTGAGACTGCACAAGATTATAAACACAACAGTAAAGCTATGAAAAGTTTCAGGATACTCTATTTCTGATCCTCTCTCCCTTCAAGACAAAAGTATGGCCTTTGTATTAAAGTAGAAACAATCTGTCAAATGTTGCTGCTGACACATGCAATTAGTCTTGGATTTTTTCTTTCACTACAATTTAAGACTGAAAAAAAAATAAAACAAGAGAGTGCATGGCTGTTCAGGTATATATGAAACGTAACAGAATTAGGATTACTAGAGAACGGTAATTCTGAATTGCCTTGACTTTCCACAATTTGACTAACATCACGCTACCGTTTGTTTGAAAGTAGAAGGTACATTGCCGGGTTGCTCTGTTTTAGTTCCACCTAACTGCTTCATTGCAAAGTAACCGAAGGGCGAATGCTACCTTCAGAAATTTTGACTTCAGGATCAAGAATTTTCAAATGACCTCGCATAAACAGACCCAGTGTCCAAGACCATCAATCTGCATATTCTAAACATAACTTATTAAGAAATGTTGACATAAGTAACTGAAACAAAGTCAGTGGTTTGTCGATATCAGACACTCGCAGCACTGATCAAGAATGGGGCTAAAGTAGCTATTATCACACAAAAATGCCAAATTTATTAAAAAAAAATTTTTGATTTCTGTCCATGAAAAAAGAAAGCAACAGCTCTGGAACAAGAACCATATTTTTATGTCTCAAAATACTTGTAACTTTAAGAATGCAATATGAAGATGTTACTAAGATACTATCAATAATCTATTATTTGTACTTCACTTACCTGTATATCTGAAGAAAGAGCTGATGTAACTGAGAGCACGAATCAGAGAAGAAAGAAAGAAATTCCTGCAAAAGCCATTAATTTGGAATGGTACTTTTAATATAAAATACATAATAAAATGTTTTCTTTCTGTTCTCTATACTGGTGTGCAAAGTACTAGTCTGCAAAAATTGGTTAAGTTCTAACAATCCACAGCATAAAGCAAGTGCAAAACAAACAATAAACAAAGTATTCCTAAGATAAATTATGCTACATGTATATATCGTAGGTAAAACAAATTTATAGGCTTATTTAAAAAAAAAATGGTAGGTACAGCTGTAATAGCCATAGAGAGCTGCAAAAAATCTAAGTGGTCTCATACATGCTGTAAGGTTGTCTTATACTGTCACAATGCTATTCATTTTGTGCCAGGAAAAAAAAAACACCAAAAAAACCCAAACAAAGATGAAAACCACCACCAACAACAAAAAAAATCACCCCCTGCTTTGACCCCGTGGGACAGAACAAATGCAGAATGCACCGTTGCTGCTCTTCCTAGAAAGCAAAATTTTTTCACATACATTCTTAAAATGGGTAGATTTACTGCATGTCTTCTAATAATAAGTAAAATAAAGGACAGCAACAAACTGAAAGGCATTTCTTATTGTTAATGCCACATCATTTTCCATTGTTGAAACGAGCAACAATTCTGAATACTTAGCAACAGGTTTCACCTGCTTAATTCTTCCAGTTAATGTTACTATTGCATTGACTCAAGGCTGCCAGTAAAGACTCAACATCTCCTACCAACTCCTCAGTGACATTGCTTGTAACAGCATATTATTCTTGTTTGTTTTCCTGTTAAATCACAGCAGTAATCCTGCTTAGGCTTGTGAATATATACAGGTGGAAGAACTACAAGCAGGTTATGCATGGATGCACCCATATGGTATAGCCATAAATTGTTAAGATATTATGCAGTACAAAATTATTCCATTTGCAGACCAGAGGCTTAAATTTAATACTAACATAGAATTTGGGTATTAAAACCTACCTTGGTGTAGTGTACAAGGGAATTAGCAAAGAACCTGCACAGTTTGACTGTCTTCTGGAACAGCCTGAGGTCAGTGCCTTCCTGTTCAAAAAAGAAAAAAAAAAACCAAACCAGTTTTAAAACGTAACATACAGAGCAATACAATAAAAAAGAAAGTTGGATTGCTAACAAGGTTCAAAACCTATTTCAAATTTGATTCTCTACAGACTCTGCAGTTGTGGGGGGAAAAATTTAAAAATCTTCAGCATGCCTCAACATTTTTATAGCAATATTCAGAACTGAAATGTTATCTTTTGATTGACTGTGGGATATTGTCAGTTTAGGAAATAAAAAAACATTCCCATAGAGTATGGCGGAAACTTCTTTTCAGTACCTCACTAAAACATCCCAAATCTGAAAGATATGAGCCTCATTTTCATGTGGTTTCAAAAGAACAAGGTATTATGCCTAATACATGAAGTGGAAAAAAAAAGCCACCAAAACCAAAAAACAAAACAACACAACTCCAAACCTCTCCAAGCAATAATAGAGCACAAAGAATGTATCCTTCTCAAGGATAACGGCAGCTTTGGGAGCTTTTTAACTCACCTGTATCTCTGACATCTTCATTTCTTCAGCCAGTTGCAAACAGGAGTGAAAAGAAAGAAGAGTGTCCTTGCAGAGGCCACTGAGGATGTCACTGTGCTTCAGATGGCACTGCAGCAGAGAATGATGCTTCAGGCTTTGCCTGAAAGACAGGAATATAATCAGATATTTAATTGTCAGAAGTGATCATGCAATGAGTTAGTACAAATCCAAATAACTAATTCTGCTCCTTAGGCTTTTACACAACACTAATTGGTGCAATATTTGCATACAGCGAAACTAGAAATTTAGAGAGAACAACCCTCTTCATAGCCACGACTGAAACACAGAGGAGAAGGCAGGATGAAAGCACAAGGCAGCACAACTCAAGCCAAAAATGCCTACAAAATTGCAGGTCAAACCTCTTAAGATTATTTATTCAGACAACGGTGTTTCAAATTTTCTTCTGTATTGTAACACAAAAAGTCAAGTTTCTATGACTTTTCATGCACGATTCCTGACTACTTTCACTGACAGTGCCTTTAATACTACTTATAGCCAAATCTCTAAATTTATTTACTAGCTAAATTGAATTCTTGAATTTCAATTTGACTTGAAACTCTGAAGATAAAGCCGTTGAAACACTGGTTATTTAAAATTACAGTCTGTTTATACTATAATAAAATCCAAAGACTTCAATAACATACTTGATTATGAACTTCCACGTATTGGCATGAAGAGCATGGTCCATATTGGAAATGACAGAGCATATCTCCAGCACAGTGTGGATTACTAAGGAAGAAATAATAACAGCAACAACTGAGTTCAATCAGATTCATGAGGTCACAGCTACGCTACTCTCCTAGGAAAACAGCAATCACAAGCACTAGAGGATACCACTGCACTGACACTGAATCAGGGAAACAGCTCAGCGCTGTCCCTTCCCTACAAACCTACACAATATGCCCCATCCCACAGAGAAAGTTTGAGGAGAAAAACTGAAATATTTCAAGCTGCAGAATGCTGCCTTCTGAAAGGCTGGTCAGCACAAACTTAGCGTGCTCAGAACTCTGTTTTAAAAACTCAGACATACTCTCCATACAAAAAAAGACTGAGCGAGACTAAAAAGAGTGTTAGATCCACATATACCTGACACCATATCTGTGATGTTATCTTCAGTAGAAGCAGAGCCCATGGAAATCATATCAAGTAGTTCCATCAGCTGCTTCTGAAGAGAGTACGTTTCCTTGAACATAGCTTGTAGGAGGTCAGAAATCAAGTGCAGATGCCCACAGTACACTGATTCACTGTCCTGTGGGAGACAGAGAAGATGAAATTTAAAAAAAGAAGTTCAGGAGTCACAGCCTGATTTTTCACACGCTGAAAACATTGAGAGCTTCGTAACGCATTTCACTGGAAAAGAGAAAAAGGCATAGATGTACCTACTTTAACTCAATACCAGCCAGATCAAAGCCAGATCTGTAGCTTCTGCTACCAACCCCCTTGCTAAATACAAAATGCTATTCACCTGCAGCCTCATCAACAACTAATGAAGTCTGCCTGGCTCTAGTGAGCTTAGTGGGCTTTGGATTAGGTCTCGATGTATGAACCTAAGATCATATTTCTGAACAAAACAGTATGTTAGCAACAAAGGAAGTAGCATTCCAAATATTTCCCATTACTTTCAAATTAGAATTGTTAGATAAAAGCATGGCACCTGAGTTCGAGTCCTGACATGCAAAACTGATGTAAGTGTTCCCATAAGAAAGACAAATTGAAAGGTGAAAATGAAGGCCAATCAAAAGCTACTATGTCCTTATGATATCCTTGTTTTATTTTCACTGCTTTAGAGGGAATTACTGTTGCATCTGAAAATCCAGATCCGAAACTAAGATGTTACTCATTGTAACCAACAGAAAGATCCTAATGGCAACTTTCAATCCACTTTGGAACTCGAATAGAAATAAGGTAAGTAGCATCATTTTGATAACCATTTGCAGCTCTGAAAATACTGCCGCTATCAGAAGTGCACGGGTGTCACAGTGAGCCTACATTCATAAGCAAAATGTTCAACTGACAATGATGCAAAATATGGAAATAGCACAGTCTATGCCTCTCACTACCAGGTTAGATTTGCTGGGCGGAGAGCTGAGAAATCATCTTTGTACTTGTGCATTCTGTATTTACAGAATTACAGAATGTAATTACATTCTGTAAACTATTTAACAACTAAATTGAAATTAAAAAATATATAATTTGACAACAATATTATTTCAAAATATTATCTTCTTACAAAGTGAGCATTTTGTAAAAGCCAACCAGTATAAGAATTTTTCTCTTCCTAACACAGACCTACCTTGCAGTGTGTAAATGTGTTCTTTATTACGTAAAGAACAGAGGATGGAAGGGTGCGGATACTCTCCAGAGGCACACACTCTTGCAGTGTGCAGACATATCGTACACAACTGGTCAAAGTTTCCAACAGTTGCACCATAGTCTTAAAGTAAGAATAAACAACAATAATCAATGTTTTTCATTCCTGCAATAATTTCAAAAGCCTCTTTTCTTAGCTGAATTGCACATAGATTTTCATACCATTTAAAGTTCACAGCTATTTGCATAAATAAGTAGTTTGTTAAAGATGAATGAAGCTCCATAAAATAATAGCAAGCAATAGAGCTTTTCTCCGATACCATGTACTCTTTGAAAGCTTCATATTTCTTTTGACTACTGTTCTCAATTTACAAAAATTTTAAAACTCAGAATTAAGTGACTGTATAAATAGGTGCTAGATTCACTCTTTAAATATTGAGAATCACATTCAATTTGTGCTAGGAACTTAAGAAAAATTTGAGATTTTTTTTAAATTATGATTAGCATCACATGCTCTATGTAATCAAATCATTCACAAAATGTTAATTGAACTTCAACTGCAAAGGAAGATCAAATTACATTTCAACCATCCGGTTAGTAGCTAGCAAAAATATTCTAAAAACCTCTTAACTGTTTAGGTAAAATCGAAGAATAACATAAACATTCCTTTCACAGCTTATTTCATGAAACTTGCCTGTAGAAGATGCCTTACAGTACTGCATAACTCTGTATTCTGGCTGGTTAATCCTTTGGCCTCGCTGGATAATTCATACATCAAGTTATCAAATAACTGTAGAGTCTGTCAGAATGAACCAAAACTTTAACGTTTTATTTATAAAGATACACATGCAAGTAATAACACCATTCTGTATCTCCTTGCTTCCTTGGCATGGAGTCATGGGCTACCAAGATGATAATTCACAGGTGAAAGTAACGCTTTCTAGCATTTGAATCATAAAGCATGGTATACCAAGAAGCAAAAACCATCTTATAGTTTTCCCAAATTATAGACAAAAGCTATAGTAGCTGTTACTTTTCTAAAATCTGTTAGCAAAACAAACTTCCCAGCTAAATCACTTAAAATATACTCTTCATTCTACCAAAGATTTTTTACTTAGTTAAAACCACATCATTTTAAAAGGACTTTCATTGTCTCAGAAAAATTGGTTGATTTTTTTTTGTTGTTGAGAATGACCATTAAGATTTGAATACATTAAAAAAAATAAGTCTATGACCTAAAAACAACAATAGCTTCTACTTTGGTCGAGGTCCTTGGATATTTGACAAGTGTTACTGCTGAGACTGCAAAGACAGTGAGGTGCTTCCAGGCACGTGCAGGATACTACATGAACTGGTATGGTACAGTAATCCTTGTTCAGAATATGCCTGTTAAGAGCCATTTTTCTTATAATCTCCAAAATTTGCTGCAGGACATAAAATAAGACAAATGGAAATCAAGTGGCCATTTTTACTGGCTTCTTAAAATATATAACCTGAGGCCTGAAACTTAAATCAGTAATTTGGCACTGCTTCACTTCAATTAAAATGTAAGCACTGGAGAATTTTAATACAACTACAGCACAAAATTCTCCATCACTTAATCAAAAAAGAGAACACATTAGGCCACTATGCTGTAAAAGTTTATTCACTGTATTATTCACAAATTTCATAACATTTATTCATGAGTGTTGGGTTCTGCAGTTTATTTGTTCTGAGAGGCCACTTCACATAAAAAAACCACCTTGGTCATTTTACAAAAAGCCCAGTCTTCTCGGGAAGAAATAAAAAAAAACAATTCTATTACTGAATATAGAAAGTAAAACATCGTATATTCAATCCTCTCCCCACTGTAAAGAATGGTAACAATCACAGGAAAAAAAAACAGCACAAAGTTGTTAAAACTTTTAAAGGGTCAAATTTTAATTTCAAGTTTTGTATCCAAAACAATAATTACATCGTGTGACCTCAAAAAATAATGACTACATTCTGAGCAGGTTTTAGCACTTGACTGACTGAAAATTCCACATGTAATTGAAGCTGTCATACCTTAGGTAATACTTTTGAGAAAAAAGTTTGTTCCAAATCTGCGAGGCTGATATGGGGCAAAAACATTTCAGTCAGGATCCTCAAAACACCTGCAAAGCCAAACATTACAGAAAAACAACTTGTGATTATCAGAAATATGTAGCAACCTACCAGATGGAACAAAAAAACTGCATCAAGCAGAAACAGATTAGGTATTTGATTTTGAGAGAGGCAACGTAACATTTGCCACATACGCATTATCTGACAAATCAAGTAACGATATCAGCTCCAACATGCATAAACCCATCAATAACAGCATCACACCTAACCACACTTAGTTGAAGGCTGAGCAAAACTGTTTGCCCATGGAACTAGTGTTTTCCATATTCCAAACTGCAAATAGTTGCACATTTAATGTTCTGGTTGGCACTAATACGCAACTTAACAGTGAACATTAGCAAGCCTTATAAATAGTTACATATCTTCCTCATTTTCTTATCACTACCAGGGGCTACAAGAGTTTTGCCACCTGTAAGATAACGGCCAAAAAGACAATAAAATACAAGATAAAAAGCACCCTTCTTTCAAGTACCTAAAAATCAGAAGCAGTGGAAAGGAAAAAGCAGCCTTACATGCACAGCTACTTTATGGGCTTTCATAAAGCTTATTCAACATGCGATTTGTGTAATGTGCAAGGTCCAGAAGGACTGCTGAAGACCATGAAAATCGCTAGTTATAGCATAAGTATTTTTAAGTAGCACAGAATTTTAATGCAATTGCAATACAACAGTTTGCAGGAAGAAGGGGCACTCCTTGGTCACTACTTACGAATATGCTCAGTCCAGTCTTCAGACTCTTGATACAGAGAGTAAAAACGTTAAAGAAACTCAAACTCGTTCTGCCATAAAGGTTATCTTTAAAGCATCTGCAGAAGTTGCAGCGGCTTCTCTCATGCTGTCCTGCATACGCTTCATCCACCGTATGAAATTGGTGGGGATGCTCCATAACCAACGTGGGCAGATAAACCTCAGTACCCGCACGATCAGCACAGGTATTTCTGCAATGTACTGCGAGAGTAAACCTTGGGGTTTTTTTTTGGGGGGGGTGCGGTGGAGGGGTTATGTTGTTTGTTTGCCTTTTGAGGGGTGGAGTGGGGGGTTAGCCAAAGCGCTAAGTAAACCACACACTATTTTCTACCGTGAATCTTTTATTCCAGTGAGGGGCTGTACTCATTTCCAGTGACAGACCCAGCTCCCAGCTTTCCTGTCCTGTGTCAGCCCCTTACACCGGTTGCACCGCCTTCCCTCCCACGGACTGACTCGCTTGAACACCCCCCCCCCCACCGCCATTTCGGGGTGGCTCCCCACATCCACCCCAGCAGCCCGACCGCCCCCCTCCCTCTCCGCGGGAAGGATATAAGGAGCCGGGGCAGGACGGCTGGCAGCTCCCGGCGGCAGAGCTCCCAGTCCCAGCCTCCCAGCTCTTGCAGAAGCAGCTCGGGGTCTGTTTGAGACATGGCGCCAACTTTCCCCCTTCACCTCAGGGCCGGCCAACGGCGGGAAAAAGTTACCTCCACTATCCCAGAAGCCTCCGCGCCCGCGGGCGCGCATGCGCTGAACGCTAAGCGGAAGAGGCGGCCGCTCCACGTGGGAGAAGCGGAGGGCGATCGCGTCCGGTAACCGGGGGTCGGTACGGACACAACGGCGCTGGGAGGGTGGGGGGTAAACCGGGGCCCGGCCTGCTTCAGCCGGGGTGCAGGGGAGGGAAGCTGGGCCTTAACGGCCTCTGCGCGTTTTTGCGTCGCTGGAAACGCTAAGTCTGAAACGTGACCGTTTAAACCGGAATAAGCAGCTCCCTGAATTTCCCCGTTACCGGGATTACGTGAGAGATGCGGTCGCTTGCAACGCTGTCTTTTTCGGAAATTTAAATGTTTAGAAAATTTACTTTTTTTAAGGAAAATCGGGGTGCTGCAACTAGACGGTTTGTTTGTGCTAAGATTTGGCAGTCTCATGATGCGTAAAACTATTCACTCTATTTCCAGAATTCACCTGATTCATTGGCGAAACACCCGATATTCTACCTGTAAAGCACTCGTCCCCATAACTGTCGCTACAAAAAAGAAAACAGAAGACAAAAAAAAAAAAAATCTTTGCATCCATATTGCTCTTAGATGAGTGTTTCTGGCTGTAATAAATCAAGCTGACTTTTTTTTTTTTCAAACTTATTCCTCAAAATGTCTTTCCGATTTAATTTTTCTATCGATGAAAACGAGAACAATGAATCAGATGCTCACGATAAGGTGGACTTAGAGCTGTGCTCTCCAAAACACGCGTGGGAACGGGCAGAAAAGAGCAAGCAAACCCCCGATCCCATAGCAGACTCCAGCCCAAGGCCGGGCTCCGATGAGCAGCAAGATGAGATGCCATCCAAGAAAAAGCTCCTCTTTAAAGCTGCCAAGGAGCACGATATTCCTGAAGATCTCAACAAAGCATTAGAAAATAAAGTCATGGAAAGAGTATCAGACCTGTATTACGTAAACATGTCTGTAGTGGAAATTATGTGTTTGGATGGTGCTGACGGAGAAGGCATCGTGTCTAAAAGTGTTTCGTCTCACTCCGATCTCATCCCAGGAGTCTATGAGGGAGGACTGAAAATCTGGGAATGCACCTTTGATCTCATAGACTACTTTTCCGAGGCTGGAATACAGTTTACTGACAAGACTGTACTGGATCTCGGCTGCGGGGCCGGACTGCTGGGAATAGTTGCGTTAAAGGGAAAAGCTGAAAAAGTCCATTTTCAGGACTACAACAGCACGGTGATTGATGAAATAACCTTGCCTAACGCCGTGGCTAACTGTATAAATGAAGGCAGTGGGATGGGCAGCAGAAGTGATGGAAAAACGAGTGTGCCGCCTTCGAAGAGGCCCAAGAAAGCAGAGGACTCACCTGATGCGCTCACCAAATGCAGATTCTTTTCCGGAGGGTGGTCTGAAGTCAGCCAGCTGCTGTTAAGCAGCAACAAACCCTTTTCAAAGTACGACATAATTCTCACTTCTGAGACCATCTATAACCCTGACTACTACGGTGCTTTGCACGATACCCTGGCTCAGCTCTTGGATACAAACGGCCGTGTGTATTTGGCAAGCAAAGCGCATTATTTCGGGGTTGGTGGCGGTATCTACCTCTTTGAGAAATTCGTTGAAGAGAGAAACGTGTTTAGGACCAGCATAGTTAAAACAATCGATAAAGGACTGCAGCGATGTATTGTGGAAATGGCCTTTAAAGATTCCACTTAAAATTCAAACACTGGTCCTTCAAAAATACCTGAAAGAAAAATGTTTTAATCCTCATATCTCTCTGCCTTTTCCTCTGTGGAGTTATTCCGGTTTGACAAATTAAGGATGCCGTTTACAGAAACGTTTGACAACTTCTGATGTCTGACTAGAAGCAAAGGGCACTTCTGATTTTGCATCAAAAAATGGAGTTCTGCTTAAACCAGCATCTCTATGCCTATTAATTGTCATTTATACATATTTAAAAATGAAGCAAGTCACTCTCCCCAGCCCTCCCCATCACATTCTGTGGTAGTGTCACAGGAGATCATTGAGCATCCTCGCACGGCGCAGGAAGCGTTCCTTCCCAAGGGCTGAGCTCCCAACTCGGGTGCAGTTCAGCTGCAGCAGCAGACCTTCAGAATCGCCCTGTGTGCTCTGCTGCTCTGCCACCAGAGGGGGATGCGATTGTATTTATTGCCTGTGTGCTATTCCGCTAGCAATCTCACAAATCTTTGTAATGTTTCCATACGTAATGCAAACATGACTTTTCTTCAAGCCTTTGAAAAAGCGTACCTGGGAATATTTACTACTGTGGTCTGTGATCTCTCACGTTCAGATTTTGACATATCACTCCTAAGAAAATTTCAGCATGTAATTGGAAAAAGCCATACTGTTTTTAGAAATAATAAACCTGATTTCTGTTTTAGAACCAGAGTTGAAAGAAGGCTGTACATGAGAAGTTCCTTAAAACAACCAACCAGTAAACCTACAAATGCAATCCTGGAAACTGGAGGATGACAGAACTGAGCTTTAGGTGACAAGTGGGAAAGGAGATAAACTGCGCTGTTATAGCAGATTGCTAACTGCAGCACTGTACTGGTTTTGTTTGAGTTGTTTTTTGTTTTGAGTTTGGTTTGGGGTTGTTTGGTTTTGGTTTGGGTTCCCCCCCTCCCCAAGATTTTTCCAGAAATTAAAACTGCTCATATACTACAACCATTTCAAAACTTGCTGGGGGGTACTACTGAACCTCTCCAATCTTGTCATCAGTTTGGCAGGGCAGCACGTGTTCAGAAAAGCCTGTGTACAACTCACTCCTGTGTCCTAGGCTGAAGAAATGTTGCTGAAGAAATTACCTTACCAAAAATGCAAACAAACCCAAAGAACTACAACACCTGGTCCTGAGTGCTTAGTACCACCACCAATTCACCCCAACCCCCCCCCCCAAAATCCATTGCACTTTTTGTCTTAACTAAAACTGGACAGAAAAAAAAGCTATTACGCAACTCTACTGGGTACATCAAAGCTACCGCTTATCATCATGCGGTGCTTTGTTGGGTGGCCTTGGAGAAGTATACACCTAGAGACAGTCAACCACAGCAGTAAACTGGATGCGAGGGTACTCAGTGTCGGGGAGAAAGGACAGTGGTCTGAGGGGATGGAAAGAAACTTACTACAGCAGTGACGTAAATCACTTTAATTATTGCATAAAGTTTCTGTCAGTGAAGGCTATGCAAGTCAACTGCAAGATTCCTGTTTTGACTGCGTTGCTATTACGATAGAGTCATAGAGGAATAGAGGATTTCCTGTACTTTACAAAAGAGCCTTAGAGCCTTAACAACTACTGTTGTTTCAAAAACAATTGTAAGTAGAGTATTTTAAAGGGATACTTCAGAAACTACTTGGGGGGGGGCGGGGAGGAAGCAGTCAGTTGTGCCGTGGCCATGATTGCACTTTGGAATTTTTGTTCATGAACTCTGAGACTTACAGATGACAGACAACTGCTGACTACAGATTGAGGAATAAAAGGATGTTTTAGCTTTGGTAGATCAATAAAGTACTTGTTAACAGTTCTTTTTTGTCAAAACTGGGAAGTTGGAAACAAAGTGACTACCACTTGCCATTTAAAGCTCAGTCACAAGACAAATGATGGCTTGCGTATAGTGACTGGATAGCTTGTTCTACACCTGCTAGGTCTAGTGCTGTTTCAGAGAATGGTAGCTGAAGTAGTAAGAAATGTTGACCGTTATGACAGTGAATACAGTTAATAACAAGGATCTCATGTATTTTTTCATTAATAAAGGCGGCACTTACAATCTTCTACTATAATGCTTCCTCTTGAAAATGCTTCATGATCAAACTCACTGTCTTGGGTTTACTATACTAGTCCTTTGCTCAGCATCCTCATTTTATTCTTGGATTGCTCAAGCATAACTCTGTTTTCATGCAAACACAGAATCAGGTTTTTTAGGACTTTCAAGTGAAGACTGCTAGAGCCACAATCTGACAGTGATTACACAGCTGCAAAATAGGAAATCCCACACAGTATAATTAAGTTCCCATTTCAGAATTACAGATGAGAATTAATAAAGGATGTTTTTCCTCAGATGAAATCAGTAAAATTAGCATTGGGATGTCCATAATTCCAGATGAGTTCTATTCTGTTCTTAAAAGTCAGCGAATACATGCTGAAAAGCAGCAGAACTCAACACTTAGCTTTGTAGGCTGCTGGTTCCGTTGCTGTTTCAACATCAAATACTGATTTCCCTAATCTACATTAAGGCTTTGTCTACCTGCCAAATCATCACCACCCTAGTGACCAGCTTCCACCTTCTCTTTGCGAACTGGAATAAAAATCTTTCACTGAGCTTGTAATACTTGTACATACTACTTAATAATAGCTAGGGAAATTAGCATTTCCCCAAAAGACACTGCACTAGAAAAATAACAGAATTGAGAGGTCCCTCAGAGTTTGGGGTTTTTTTAAGACACAATAAGCCCTTAACATCAGACCCAGTTTCTTGTATGAAGAAACAAAGGTAGAGATCAGCTGGTAACTCAATTTATTAGCTCATTCCAAATCATTACCCCTTTTCTTTCCCCACCCCATCCCCTCACTTTTTGACAGTCATCACAATAAGAAACCAGGTCTAAATTATGTCTTTCCCATAAGTATTGTGGAGAGAAACATTAACATCAGTCATAAAATGTCTCAGGAAACTAAGTTAAAAAGCTTGTTTGTTTTAACAGGCGCTATCCTGAACTGATGACTTCCCTTCAAAGACTATTTGCTAGTTTTGGGAAATGAGGCTATTAAAAAAATCAGTTTTGTATACTGGCACCAATTAAATGGCATCCGTTACAGTCATTTTACTAAACCTTAGGGGAAAAAACCCATGAGGAAATTGAAGTGGGAAGTGCCCAATTTGCAAATTATTGACTTGTATGCTATTCTTAGTTACTAGGTACACAGACATTTAATCATGTCCCAAAAATCAAAATCTTGTTAAGAAAAAAAAAATCAAACCTGTAATCAATGTTATCACAGCATTTGAAGTGGTGCAGCCAGATGACTACTGCACAAGAGCATAAAGAGAAGCACAAACAGCAGATGGAAAAGCTCACAGAGGCACTGGAGGGGAAAGTCCAGGCTGCATCTAGGGGGAAGCAGGTGCCAACGAAGAGACCCACAACACCAGGTTCAAGATCCTGCTCCCAGGTGATGGAGATTGGGATGGAGATGCCCAGAGATACCCAGAACTCTTCTAATGAGGAATGGACTGAAAGATTTGAGGACCAGAAGAGGAAATTCTGCTCTGCCCAGCCAATCAAAACAAAGATACAGAAAGGTGACATAAGATGGATAATTAGTGTAATAAGGCAGCAATAGCAGGATTTTTTTTTGTGATGGTACCTGGACTAAAGCCTCTCAAATATCAGAGTTTGGACTTTAAGAGTCACATGCACAATGAAAAGAAAAAGCCACTAGATACCACCAGATACTGGTAGGTAAGTGCAGTAGAAACCACAGCAAAGGAAGAACCAGGATTTATATACAAATCCCTCTTGAAGACCGCAAGTTAACAACATAAGCATAAGAACAAAAGGTACTCCCTTGAAATCCACAACAGTATCCAAGAGAAGACTGGCAGGAAACAAAAAAAAGTGAAAATCATAGCGAGTAACTTCACAACAAATGAAGGGCAACATCCTGCCACAACAGGAGGAAGCAGGTGCTGTGAGTTAATTCAGACACTGCCTAAGTGTACTGGGTCTGTCTGGGAGGTAAACTATAAGATAATTGTTGCTATAAAATAAAGGAAAAATCATCATTATACTCATGAGGAATTAAAGTAGTACAGGGGAATCAGAATGAAACAAGTGCGGTCAGAATTTGACATTGCCATCAGTCTACTATAGGGAAGGATCTTTCAAGAACACAAAAGATCTTGATCATTATTGTGTGGAATACAAATATTGGATTTTCAAAACCATGGATTAAATCGAAGATTTAGATCATTGGTAAAGAACTGTAACAGTCAACCCTCCTCCCTGATTTTTGTAAATGTGGGTGAGAAAGCTGTAAAGCCTAAAGAGCAATAGAAAATAAAGGAAACAAATTACTGCAGTCAAAAGATCAGGGAACAGGTTTGGTCCTGTGGTATCTAAGCTGATGGCAAAATCCTGATGCATCCTACAATATGTCAGTGAGACAGAATTGGATGAAAACAAACTGGAGGTAAGATGACATTGGAGCATTTAATTAGATGGCATGACAAGAGGAGCAGGAAAAAAGCTTAGAACTGCAGATTCTGCACAAAGGAACCATCTGAAAAATAATATATATCTAGGGATTACTAACAGTATTATAAATTACAGCAGAGTCCAGTTATTCCAGATGTATGGTAACATACATAGAAGACACATTCCATTTTATTTGTCAAAGTACAGCTTACAGAGTTACCAGTTTTGAACTTTGTTGTGCTCATAAGTAGTCGATTTATTTCTTGTCATCTGACCATGTAATTTCATAATCTGTATACACTTTTTTCAGTATCTCTACAGTTACTGAATGATCTGCTTTTCCATAGCCCTGCAAGAAAGAACAAGTGCTTATTAGACACATACAGCAAGTAAGTCCACAGAACCATTGAGTTATTGTCAACACAAATTATGCAGTTATGATTTGATATTTCTAGCAGTTCACATACAAATCTAGGTATACAAATATAGGTTCTAAATAGTTATTCTTGCAATATCAGGTTTTATTTTTCTATTGTCCTCTCCAATTCCCCCCACCCTGATTTGTAGAAAATAAATAAGGCCAACCAATCTCAAGTAATAGAGGATTCATTTTTCACATCATGATTTCTCCAGCAGAAAGCTTGTTTTAAAGTGTTCCCAACCCCTCAGCTACCATATAGTTGAATGTTCTTTTAAACCACAGAGATTGCATTGACCCACTTGAATGTATGAGCACAAAAACAACTGGTTTGACTCAGCTGAAGGAAAAGGGCATAAAAAGCCACACATGCAAACCTTTGAGTACTATTCTGGCCACTGAGGAAATCAGTCTTCATTTTTTATTTATTTGCAATCTTGCCTTAGCTGGTCATGGCATAATTTTAAATATCTGTGATCTTCAGCCACTGCAACTCCAAACTAAGGCAATGTCAGGTGGCTCACCTGATTTTTGACCCTCATTTAAATCACTGATCACAGTATTACTCTTTCCCTTCAATTTAAGAGAGTTGTGGTAGAAGGTGCCTTTCCATTATTGTCTTACATGGCTTAAGTTATCTTGATTTCTTATTTCAAAACTACAAGTTTTTCCCTGTTAAAAAGCCTTTACTGCACAACAGTGCAGTCTTCTGGTAAAAACCTGTGATTTGCAGGTTACTTTCTTTTTTCCAGTAATATTTCACGTGAAACATTTAACTTGGAAGGCTAAAAAGAGCTCAGGATTGCGTTATCAAAACATACTCTTACTTGTCACTGACTCTGCCCTAAGAGGAACAGCTTAAGCAAACCAGCATTTAAACTACACAGGTTAAAATTACTGATGCATTATAAAATGCAAACTTTTAAAAAATACCACATAAAACAGTTATGTCAGAAACACAGCTGGTTTATACTGTCAGTTGTAAAGCAACAGACCTACAGATCACTTGCACTTTGAAGGCCCCATCCAGCTTTGCAAATAATAGCACAGCATCTACTTCAAAAGAAGTCAATGACTATTTCTCTGGTTTTCATAAAAGACTAAGATAGTGCTGTTTTGGAATCTGACAACAAATCTCCAACTAAAGAGAAGCATTAAACCAATGTAATTAATATACTAACTTCTGACCTGCTACTGAGGTCTTCTGAACTTCCAAGGTCTCTGCCTGACAGAAGCCCTCATGGTAACAAACTCTGCTTTTTGCATGGTGCTCATCTGTAAGCATCAGGTACCAAAAGCAGAGAAACAAGGTATATTCCATAGACATTGCACTACAAGACCAAAAGTGGATTGCTGCATCTAACACTAAATGAGCAGCTGAACTAACAGGTGTCAAGTCTCATGTAAAAATGCAGTTATGATGGGCACAAGACTTTAGAATAAGCATTATACTCTGCTTTCCCACCCCATATAAGTCCGAAAAAGTTCCTTTTTTTTCATATGATTCCAGGTAGCAAAGAGTCATCTTGGAACAAAAGCAGTACAAATGTTTAAAAATGCTTAACACATTCAAGGCCCAAACCTTCACTGATCATCCAGTTAAGGTAAGCAGATTTGGAGTAACCATCACATTCTATAAAAAAAGTCAATTAACTTAATAGAATTTTGTTCTCGTCTACATTAGAAACCTAATATCTTTACTCACAGTACTACTACAGAAGTAGCTACACTTCATCACAGAGCAACACCAGAAACAGATTACAGCGTGTTCCCTAAATTCAAGAAATCATTACCACTTACTGAGTTTTTCATAAAGAAATTGAACTTACACAGAACAGTAACGGGTGACTAAATGCTCTAGTTTCCACTCTCTCAGAAGTTACTTTTATTCCCACAAAATTAATTTATGTGAAAATACATCTTCACCTACTAAAAATTCACCACAGCTAAACCGGGTCTACTCTTCTCACTCAACATGTATACAGAACAACATTCACAATTTAGCTGGTGAGCTACCAATCAACATTTTTATTGGCAAATAAAGGTCACACAATAGCTCGATTGACACCCTGGGGCAACAAATGGGTTATTCCTGCTCTAGCAGACTAACAGATTCTGAGTCAAGAGACACTAACTTCCAGTTTTAGTCTTGATTATAACTTAATGCCGATATTAGTCAGCATTAAGTTATAATCAAGTTATTACTCAGCATTAAGTTATCTATTATTTTTTGCTTTGGTCTCCTGCCCTTAAAAGTAGTGTTTTTCTAATCTATCTCACAAGTGAGCCAGGCAAGTTTTCCAGTTAATGTGTTTACTCTGTGATTCAAATTGCCGAAAGCCATACTGTAAAACAAAAATCCCAGAACATCACAGACAAAATTATTTGAAGGAATACATGAGATGCACTTACTGTAGAGAGCCCAAATACCCTAATTTTCTTGTCTTTGCTATTATGATCAATTTTCCCTCCTCCAAGGCACTTGCACTCGTATCCCAGCTTTTCCATCTCAGGATTTACTTTTTCAAATATGTGATCTGCACAAGAAGAATGGTTAGAGCTGTTAGAATATGCACGAGGCATCAAATACTCTAGAACTCTTCTCTTCAGCTGTTTTCCACTCATTTTCGTCCAGTTCCCTTCTTTCACCTGCAAGAGAGGGAGGTTTCTCTTGACAGAGGAAAGCTGTAATTAAGGCCCTCTATGTCAGTTTTTTTTTAGTTAACACATCTCGTTCTCCTAAATGAGGTTTATTAGGTTTGGAAATGGCATCTGAGCTATATTGACCCCGCTTTTCATGTTTACGCGAGGCACCCAAAAAGGAGAAAAAAGGGACTGAGCTATGCCCGCTGGCATCAGCCGCCGGGGATTCCCGCCCACCCCCCGCCTCCGCCTTCAGCTTCGCTTGGGAACCGGCGGCCACGTCCCGCACCTCAGGGGCGCTGCCGGGAAGGGGGGGGCGCTAACGGTCGCTGCCCGCCCCCCCGCCCCCCCGTACCCCGCGGCCTGTCACCCACTGTGGAACTCGGCCGCCTTGGTGCCGCGGACGATGTCCCGCTGCTCCTCGCCGCCCGGGCGCTGCAGGCGCACCAGGATGTACTTGAACGTCCCCTCGGGGTCGATCTCTACGTCCCGCACCGCCGCCATGGCGGCGGCGTAAGCCCCTGAGGTGACCGCGCCGCGCGCCGCTGCCCCGCGCGCAGGCGGGAAGGCGCCGCTCACCCGCGGTCGAGGCGGAGCCGGGGGGGGGGGGGGGGGGCGGAGCAGCCGTTGTCGCCGCCGCTCGGCCGTTCGTCATGAGGCGAGCGGGCGGCCCGGCCGGGCCGGGCGGCCCCTTCTCAGGGGCTGTGAGGGGACGGCACGGTGAAGGCGTGCGCGACTCCTGCAGGTTGCCCGTCGAGGCCTCAGGGGTATCCGTGGGCCCCTTCCTCGGCTGCCGTGCCGCCTCTCCCCCCGGCTCCCAGAGCTGCGGCCTTCATCCGCCATCACGGGCCCGTTACAGGGCAAGGCCTTTATACCGGGGAGGGGAGAGGAGGGTCATAGAGAGGCAGGAAGCTTAATGCCCCAGTATTCTATACGCTGCATTTTAAAGGTACTAAATAAAAGCGATAAATTTACTTCCAGTTCACCTTATTTTGTGGATTCCACTTGATGGCTTAGGCAAGCTCCACACAGATGCATTATATCTAGAATGAATAAGATAACACCAATTCACTGAAGACTGAATATGATGCTTACTGCAGGAAAAAGAATTTGTTCCTTGCAGTGCTGAAGTAAGAGCATGGGCTCATATCAAGTACTTACTCCAAAAGAGAGAGAATATTCACATTTTAAAGACTAGAAGCTTATTAAAAAGTTTCAGAATACTCCCATAAATGAGTTTTAGCATAGCCACATCTTTTAAGTGCTATGTTGTAGGTCACTTTGAACTGTTCTGTTAATACATACAAATAGTAAATCATTGACATGGATTTCTCCAATTCTAATATAAAGACAGTGCACTATATAAAATTAAGATGTAATGCATGAAAAACAGTAAAACAGAAGAATACATGTCATCAAAATACAGTAGAGGTACTTAATGAGATATACATAATTTCTTTCTTAGAATTTGTTTTGTGACATTGTATCATAATTGAAATTGTTTATTAAGCTACTTTGTTAGCTGTCCTATCTGTTAATAGAAAAGCCTACTATTTTATTATTTTAGATACCTTTTGGAACAGAGAGTAGCAACATCACCATAATAAAGATAGCCAGAACCCCAGTAATGTAAACCAAATCCTTGTTAGCTGTATCTTAGGTGATGAAGAGGTGAGAAGGCCTTTAAGTAGAAACCAAGCCTACCATCTCAGCTGTTTCGGATTTGCCAAGGCAGGCAGGGAAAGTGATAAAATCTGTGTCTGGGTATCGTGTCCTTTAGGATTATAAGGCTGAGAGGGTTCTGTGGGGTTGAGATGGTTGCTTTGTTCAGTAGTAAAGGCCTGTAGGATTATTGTAGTGTTAGTTCTTTAAGTTTCTTTCAAGCAATCTAGAAGGTTTTTGTTTTGGTAGCCCTTGTATATGTAGCTTATTCTTTGATCGTTTTGTCTACTAATTTAGCCTAGTATCTGATGTTCTTGTTTATCTTTTCTTGAAGCTTTAGTATTAAGAATGTTTTATGGACCTTGCTTGTTTAAGTGAACCTGCTTTTTTATTTTTAACTGGAATAGGTTACTCTGTTCCCTTGAGCATAGAAGCATGTTGTGTGACTATGGTTATGGGAAACTTTACTGCCCCATTTCAGTTGTGATACACGGAAGGAACTAGCAGCAAACAATGGTAGCACTGATGAGCAAGGACAAGGATGGCAAAGGAAATACTTATGCCATACTTCAGATAGAAGCTAAACTTTAAAGGTATTTGTCCTCAGCAAGGAGAACATGCATCTGGCTTGACCTGATATGAGTTTGAGCAAATGAGTTTATGACTTAATAATAGGTAAAGCAGAACTTTGTCCTGTTCTCCTTAATGCTTTTGACTTCCCAAGCACCCACCTTATCCAAAAGCAGTTTCCTATGCCATGTTGAGGTACAGGAGCTTCCTGTTGGCTTTTAGGCCAAAGACAGAAATCCCCTGCTGTTGGCAGTAATTGTTAGTGCGTCACTTTGTGAGCCTCAGGAGTCTGAAGAGGATGGCATGGGGCAACAGGGGTCTCAAACCAGACAGTCTGCCTCCCATAAAACTGCATGGAGAGACTTTCCTTTTGTAATAGGATTACTCATATCTGTGCAGTGAGTTTGGCACTATTTTCTGAAAAATTAAGGGTTTTTTTTAATTTATTTGGCTGACATCTTGTTTCTTCACAGTGATACCCTAAAAAACGTTGTTCTGAAGAAAAGTATTGTAAATATCTCAAATTAGGTAACAGTGAGCTAATGCAATGATGATTAAGACACAATAGTAGATATTTTTCTTCAGCAGTTGTAGCCAGACCATAACAGTAAATGCTGCCAGCATTTTTTTTTCTCTTCTATGTTATACATGGGGCTTGTTTTCCATTATGGTTTGCAGGCTTTGGATTGGACCCAAATGACTATAAAGTTGCAATGTTGTTGTTTATACCCTTCCTATCATCAGATTGTTTTAATCCACATGGCCTTGTAAAATTCACCTGTCCTTACATTAGATTGGGTTGTGCCAATATTGCAATGTATGTTGCAGTGGATTATACTGTTGGTGTATCAGCATTTGTTTGTTGGTGTAACAGAATGTGTGGTTAGGCTGAATCTGGGATACCTCAACCAAGTTACTGTTTAAACTGGTGCATCTGAACTTGGTCAAACTTCTCCATGTATTCCAGCAATCAGAGAGATTAAAAAGAAGCAAAAAAACCTGTGGTTCCTGTGACATGGTGTGATAGCAGGATGTAACTATTGTAGCTACCCCAGTTCGTTTTCATAGAAGTATGGGATCTCTTGGTATCTGTCATGCTTTTACCTTCTAAAAGTACTTTCTGCGTGTCTTGAGAGGGATAAAACAGATAATAGCCTTGTGCTCTCTATTGCATCTCTTATGAGAGGGTCCTGTGACTGTGCTTTTTCTGCTTAATAGCTCTTGAAAATGTTAATAAATGTCAACTGAATTTGAAATCATGAAAGAGATATCAGTGTTACTATAATCCTATGGATTTGATGAAAATAGGTAGAGAACAGAGGCACTGTGAGTGTTCCTGCTGAGGGAATAGGGTTCCTGTGTATTGAGTGAAATATTTGGCTGATGAAAACTGCTGATAGGGGACAAATACATTCTTCTTGTCTACTTAACTTCATTTCTACTAGGCTTTGTGGTGGCACTAAGGCTATATTTGTATCTTTCTATAGAAAATCTCTAGAAACATTTTTTTCTTCCCTACAATGTGCCCCTACCCCCCAAGAAAAATAGTACTGTTCAGGAAGTGTATATGAATACTGAGAATTCTTTTGGAATCTTTTTCTGAGTGTCATGTTTTTTTGGCTACTGAAGTGGACAAATGGTCTTCAAATAATCTTGGAGGAGGTTTCCACTTGTGAGTGCAGTGCCCTTAAAAATTAGCTCTGGAGTGTTTACTAGATGTAATCAGTAGCTTGGCACATCAAAATACAGCTACTTTATCTTAAGTCTTTATATCCTCTAGCCTTATACCACTCAGTAGCTCAAACTACAATTCAGATTAGGGTTTTCTTCTCAAAAAATAAACTGTGGTTCTAAGTACACGGATTGTTAGATGATTATGCTAGTTTTTTGACAAATATGGATTCTGAGTATAGTTTAAGGAATTCAGTTATGTGCCAGTATCAAACCTAACAGCAAAAGAATGTGCTAAAGGCATGCTAAAAAAATTAAAAGTAATCAAATCAGTAGCTGGAATGTGTTATGAGCAAAGCACAGACAGGTAATATAAATGCAGCTGCATTTTCTTCCTCTGTGGTGGCAGTCCAGCTAAAACACATGTGGAATATCTGCAATAAAACAGATACAATACTGTCATTACATTGAGTGGTAGGTCCCTAAGAATTCCTGAGGCATAAGTGCTAGCAGAGCAAGGTGGGCGTTGTATTTTGTTAAGGATTTCCAGAGCAGTTCTGCCCAGTTATCCCTTTCTTGTTTGACCTGTCTCTTTCCCTTCTCTTCTTGCTGTGAGTATACCCGAGGCTGTTGTAGTACTCCCACCTGCTAATTGGATTCCTAAAATCTTTGCCATAAAAGCAGAAAGGTTGAGTCTCTTACTAGCCTCCCCTTTAAATATCACTGGAAAAGCTGTGCATGTACAAAGAAGGGCAAATCGCTGGAGGTTCTCAAGATGTGATTGGACAGGGTGCTAGATCATCTCATCTAGGCTCCCTTTCCCACAAAAGGTTGGACCAGGTGATCTTTTGAGGTCCCTTCCAGCGTGGGCTATTCTATGAAATTCAAGTGCTAAGATTAGTGAAAAAGCAGTGAAAAACAGGTTTTTTGGGTTGTTGGTTTTTTTTTTTAACTTTAGGTGTGTGTGCTTATGAATGTGTAAATTGACTTCCCACTTAAATGTTGTCATGTGTGCAAAGAGTAGATCTTCACAAAAGGAGAATCCTTGCAGATAGAAGGTTCATAGCTTCTCCCCCCATTTCTCCAGGTCAATTCTGTGTAGTCAGTAACAGTATTTTTCAGTCAGACTTGAGTCATTAACCTACTTTTAAAATTAAGGCAAAGCACTATGTACAGCATTTCAACTCCTCTCCTGGGCTGAATGTCAACAGTCCATCTGAGACTAAATTACATTTTGACTGACACTGCAACATTCAGATAGGTTGAGTATCTGAAATTACTCCTTTCCTCTGCATTATGTTCTGTGTTTTACAACCTTCAGCTAAAGCCACTAAGTGGCAAAGTTTACACAGTAACTGTTGGTTAGAGAGAAAACACACTGGCTTCCCTTTCTGAGTAACTCCGTAACAGGAAGGATCCCTGAAAAAGCCAGGGTTGAAAGCTCAAATGGGTTAACCCTTGTGCATGATGGCTTATGAGATTTTCTGATCTTTAGTTAAAAGCTAATTTGACCTCAAGTGGAGTTTTTGAAAAATTGTTATTGACTGTTGACAATTGTCACTTGTTTTATCAATTTGGATTTAAATGAGGGATGAGGAAGAGAAGGTGAGATGGTACTGCGGTTGTATGTGGAGATACCAAAGCCAGTTGTAATTGAACAAGTTCAGGTAGCAGAAGTCATCTAGCTGCAGAAACAGAGTTTGGATCTGACTGGCTTGTCGTGCCAAAACCCAGGATCAGATTACTGTGTAGGTCTCAGAGCTGCTATTTCTAGCTTGCTTTCAGTGCCCAGACTATACTGGTTAACTTGCAGGACAACTTAAAAGGAAGAACCAGGATTGCAACTGAAGATCAAATGTAACATTTCATTTGAGAATAGGCAAAAAACCTGTGAGCCAGGAGTATCTTAGTGTCAAAACATCCTCATATTTATTTTGCTATTTAGCCTCTGAACAGCAAGTGACTACAAAAGGAATATTAGCATTATGCAAATGTGTCAAATATACATTGTGCTGCGGTGAAGCTCACCATGGCGTTCTCTCAAGCCATTACGCCAGTCCAGGTTACCAGAGTCAGGAAAAGGGAAACAATCGGTTTGAACTCCAGCTTTATAAATTTTTCCTTTTATTGAGCTCTTTGACAGGAGGGCACAAGGTGTAAGGATATGGTTGGCCCATTGTTGTATTACAGGAAAATATTAAGAGAAGAATTTTGAAGTAGGTAATTTCCATCGAAAGCAACTGTCACACAAGAGAGAAAATAAAATGAGGGGTAACTTTTGGCTGTACTTGCAATTTTTTTTATCCCAGAGTGAGAGTACACCCTTGAGTTGAGCAGAAGAATGCCTAATACACTGGTGCAAATGAAATACACGGTTGTAAATTATGACTATTGTGGACATCAAAGATCACAGGTCTGCTCTGCTATTTGGCCCACTCATTTTAACAGGCTTTGAATGAAGATTTGTCTTCAACAACTGTTGGTTAGCAGCTCCTCAGATTAGCAATGAAGATGGAACAAATGCAGAATAATAACGTTATCTGTCTTGGTATTCACATCTTTTGGATCTGTGTATGTATAGTCAGTTCAGAAGCCAGAGGCTTGGTTTGTGTACTGAAGGTTAAGAATCCAAGCCAACTTTCAGCATGCAGGAATGTAAAGGAGCTCTTCTGAGTCCTTTATACTTTGCTTTCATGAATAATGCTCTCATATGATCCATTTCAGAAATTGAACCAGATCTGCATGAAAATCAAGTTTCTTGTTCTGCTGCTCATAGAAGGCTGTTTTATAACCTCATTGCTCTGCTGACTAGAAACTCCCTCCTAATTTCCAGTCTACGTTTACTCACAGATGGTTGGTATCCATTTGGTTTTTTGTACCAACTTTATCCCTTTATATACAGAAAACATCTGATCACCTTCTTTCCTGATACTTACAAGGAGCCCATCACATCCTTTCTGAGCCGCCTTAGCTGCTTCCTCTTCCCCCAACTTAAACACAAGTTTCTAGTAGGCACCTGGGAAGGTGTTTCTTTAGAGGGGACTTCATGTAATGTTTCTCCTGTTTGGACAGCCGAGGATTTCCTACTAGGAAGTGTTATTCTCCTAGTTCTCCTCCTTAATGACCATAAATATCACCTGCCTGTCACAGGATTGCTGGTCTAATCCACTTGGAAGTACTGAACGCATGCTTCCCACTGTAGAATCCCCTTGGTCAGGGAAACCAGTTTGCTGGGTTTGTTTTTCAGGGCTCTGCTGTCCTTCAGTTGTCCTTCCCTGCCCTTAGCGTCCATGCCTTACAACATATGTTGGGGGCACGATGAAAGCATGGTGTGCAGGTGATGATTCCAGAGTCCCAGCTGTTACTTTGGTCTGTAGAGATGAACAGTGTGAATGAGTTGTTTAACTGATCACAGTTAATTTCTGTGGGATCTATGACATCCTATCAGGGTCTGTCAGCTACAGCTGCTTTTCTTCAAGATTCATTTGCATTCATGGAGCAGAGATATGAGGAAACTGTATGTCCCTCCTTAGTCACAGTGTTGGGAGTGCAGTTCCCTAGGTAAAAATCAGAATGAAGAAGAAAAGATGGATGGAGAATATAATTGTATGAAGTCTTACTTGCAGAATTCCAGATACAGATCGAAGGAAAAATTAGATTATTTTAATTTCTTGTGGTGATCTACTAATATTTGTGCCTGTGGGCTGGTTTAGCTACAGCAATAATTCTGCTCTGAGAGAAGGGACTTCACATGCAGAGCAAAAGAATGAAGACCTGCTTTCCCCAGTGCTGGCATTCAATGAGTGTCGAGGTCAGGGAGCAGTGTTTGGTATACCCAGGAACGTATTCTTGTTATTCCATTTTACTAAATCACATACCCTAGTAAGTGAGGGAAATGGCTTTAAAAAGGCATCTACACCATTTATTTCAGGGGAAGAAGGTTGAATTCTGCCTTAGAAGGTAGAAGTAAACCCATAGAATTGATGGATTAACTCTTATTTTGTTTATGTAGTAGCTAATGGCACAACTTGAATAAGAGATGAAAAATTACAATACTGTCAATTTTGTTCTGAATTCTTTTCTCATTGCTTTAAGCATCTAAGCAAATGTATTCGCTCTCATTTTTGTTAATAGAGAATGGATGTCTTTTGACTTAACCTTTAGATAAACCTTTGTCTGTCTTTGATTTTAGAGGGTATAGAGCAACCACACTTTTAATTTACTTAAGGTAGGCATAAATCTGATCTTTCATTCTGTTTTGATGGTAGGGTAGCTTCTGCTTTGTGGTTTATATACCCAGCCTAACATCACAGGGATTTTGTTGCTTAGAAGAAGTACAAGTAAACTGAACTCTTAACTGCTTCAAATAAGAATGTTGCATGCAGGCCCAGTATTGTTTTATAGATCATAAATGACAATCCTTTAACTTCCTGCTGATCCAATACCTATTATGAAAGTAATCTTTGCTGATGATGACTTCTGTGGTCTAAATAAACAGTCTCTGCTACTGATTGCAATCATGTGTGACTACAAAAGATGAGTAAATGTCTATTGATAAATGAGAGGGGAAAACACAACTAATATGCACCAGGAAGGATAAATATAGAATCACAGAATCAATCATTTGGGTTGGAAAAGACCTTTAAGATCATTAAGTCCAACTGTTAACCTAACACTGCCAAGCCCCCACTAAACCGTGTCCCTTAGCGCCATGTCTACACATCTTTTAAATACCTCCAGGGATGGTGACTCAACCGCTTCCCTGGGCAGCCTGTTCCAGTGCTTGGCAACCCTTTTGGTGAAGGGTTATCAACGGGGTGGGGGGTACATGCTTTGCATTTGAGAAAAATGACTTTGTGGATTGCTTTTTAGGCACAAGTATGAAAGTGGCAATTTCAGGGTGGGTGACAGACTCACCCTTCCTGATAAGTCAAGAAATCTAGAAGTGGTGTGAGAGCAAAATATTCACTGGAAAGTTAAAGTATTGTTTCCAGGCCCAGGAAATAAGGAAAGTTCTTATGACCTTGACACTAACTGGAACGTTAAAAAGCCTTGTGGTGCTGTTTTTTGTCAGGGAAATGGTAAAATTGAGCAATTTAACGCCATTGCTTTCAATGCTAGTGATGAATTTCTTTATTCTTGAATCAACTACTATATATATCAATTGAAGTAGCCTCCACTAATGATCTTATGTTAAACATGCCTGTCCTAAAAAGCAATTACTGATCCAGCTGATGGAAATAAACTTATTTCTTGGAATAATTCATGGGTGTTATGGTTGTGGCAAACTTGTGGTAGAGTGGCTAGAATGCTCCTGAAAGAGTATGTAATTGAAGAGCTTCTGTTCTGTCATCATCTGCTGACTGAGAAAAGTCATGAGTAGCATAAATGATATGTCTTTGCCAGCTGTTCATGTGTCAGGTTTTATTTCTCGGTGCTGTGCAGTTGTTCCTTGTACTTTGGTCTTCTGCTTTGAAGATGTCAGATACCAAGTGGTAAGATCTCAGTTCTACAGAATGCCAGTAGCTTTGGTGGTGGACCTTTCTGCTTTTTGGTTTCATAAATGTTATCAGACAATGATGACAGTCTCTGGGGCTTGCCTTTAAATACAGAGGTCAGTATCACTCAAAGCACCTTTTAGGTACATGATCCAAAACTTCTAGACCCTTCAAAAATGTTTATGATCTGCTGCAGATAACACTTGGAGAGCTTATTTACTGCTTGCTTCCCAGTAAAAAAATTAAGGACTAATATCTGTACCGGCCTTCTCTGAAACTTGCTTAGCAGACATTTCTTCCTAGAGCGGTACAGCTCCTGGGGTGGGCAGTTTGGGCTGAAAACTTATGGAAAAATGTGAGAAGTTACAATATTGAAGTTCTAAGGTGCAGTATTTAATGATTAAAAAGTTGTTGAACACTGCTTTAGCTATGGACTCAAACACATTAAATACTGTGTCCAATGATGTATAAAAATGTATCTGAAACTGACTTAAGCACTGAATAGAGCAGAGATGAAGCTTGGAGTTCATAAACTACTGTTGTGATGTATTAGTAAGGAAGTGAAGCTACTGCCCTCTTCATCCTTTTTGTAGTCTATCCCTCATAATACTGCAAATGGAGAATGGAAGGTCATGTCAGCACTCCAGTGCTACTGTTAGTTCACATGCTATCCAATAAGTCAAAACAGTGTATTCTGGGAACAGAGCTGGGCAGTAGCTATGCAAAGAATTTGAAAAACAAAACAAAAATTTCTCATGATGACTGCTTTCACAGAACCAACCGCCTACTTAATCTCCTAATCCTGAAACTTCCTCTCACTCCTCTCATTTGCCAAAAGCTGTGACTGTTCTCTTCCTCAGAGCCAGCATCCCCATCAGTGTCACACCTGGGACATCTCACCTGCTGAGAGTATGGGAGTATGGAAGAGTCTTGGGCAGCAAAATCAACAGTGCTTGGTCTACGCATGGGTTATATAGTTATTTTTTCTTACATGTGCATGAAGGGTGGTGAGGCTCCAAGAGCTGCTTTTCCATCATTTCCAACAGTAGAATTAGAAATAATCGAGTTCTGCATGGAATCAGTTCCACCTGCAACTGCAGACAGCCAAGTATGCGTGATATTAAAACCAGCCCTGCTTTTATCTTGACTCAAGGTGTGAGTTTTCTTGTGCTCCTTTGTTCTGTTTCATGTTTCAATGCACTGAATCACACCTTGCCAGTGCAAGTGGTCCCTGGCCTCAGGTTAGATTCTTGAACGTGTATTTTTGCCTGTTTGGAGGAAATTGAGCAGTATGAGTCACATCAGAGTTCCCGAAATGAGAAGTGGAGATAAGATTTTCTGGCTCCTGGGGTTTCACTCCAGACAGAGTGGAGACTGTCTTAGGCAGCCTGAGAAATTCCAGCTTCTTTGTAACAGTTGTATTGCCTACCTTATTCACACTTAATGAGATACCAAGGCCGAGGGATGAGTATGTTTTTGGAAATTATCTTTTCTTCCCATCTAGACCTTGGGGAAAACTTGTGCCTTAGACCTTTTGTCTCTGAATTTTTAAAGAATTAGTGTTTCAAGCTCTTCTCCAAACAGGAAACACCTTCACTACTGGCACCAGAACTCCTTTTCCCCTCAAGGCTGGCTAAAGCTCTTATTCTTCCTCTTCTACCGAGTGTTACTGTGGGTGAAGCTGGAGTTTTTTCCGTGACTTCAAAATTTCAAGTAGTTTTACAGCTCTTTGCCATGGGATAAATGTCTGTTATACAAACTATTTTGACATAAATACTTGTGAAGTGTTTTAATTTAGGAATGACAAATATAGCTCCTAAAAAGAGATGGAACTGGATTATTCAGAGGTATTTAATTCTCTATTTTCATCTGTTGACATAAAAGTGGCATTGAAATATTTAAAAAGGAAGACTTAGAAATATGTAAATGCAGATGTAATCTTATAATGTAGGTAAAGAACCATTCTTTAAAAAAAGACACGGAAAATTAATCTCTGTCTCTTTCCATGTGTACTTAGCTACATGTATATATTCTGCTTACCTGACATCTCACTGTATCCTGTGTTTGTCTTATTTTTGTGATTTCAGCAAGTTCAACAGAGAACTTTAGATAATCTAAAATAATTTCCCACTGCATCCCATTTTCATAAGCTACTGATAAAGACAGACAAATGTTTCTCAAATCAAGACTTAAAAATCTCCAACAGAAAGCTAAACTCTACAAAACGCCTGTTCTCACATTTCATGGCCTCCTTATTTAGAAAAATTTCCTTTAAAACTTTGTCACTACAAATCAGTCCAACCACTACTTGTTATGCACCAGGTGAACATAAAGAATTGTTGATCTACATGCCTCTTAAGTGCTCTAAAATACCTTTTAGGTTTTAGAAGATATTGTAGATTTTGTTCCTCTATCATCCGTTTCTACAGTGGGGTAGGAATAAAACAGTTAAATGCCTTGGGTTTTTGCACATAAGCCATATTTTCTGAGCATGTGTTGCTTGAACTGTGATCTGTGGGGAGCTTATAGTTTGGAAGATTAGATCACTTAAAGTATCCTTACAAGTCAGACAAGCATTTGGGTCTGTTTTCAGGGAAGCAAGCAAAATGAGGGTGTTAATAAGAAATAAAATTAGTAAATCTTAAAATCTTTTGGGTTTTGTTATGAAAATAGTACAGGATGTTGAGATTGTATAAGATGGTCCTAGTGTATTTTCCAAAAGAGAATAACACTTTGATATAATATTAAATAATGTATTGACTGTGTTGCTCAGGATTTGATTGTATTTTGTCTGCGTGTAGCTTTCTAAAATTGTGGTACTTAAGATTGGGAGCAGTATACCAGATGAGATTTGGGAATGGCCGATTGGATGGAATAATTGCAAATTTTGTCTTAAATGAAACATTCCTGTTTTCCTATTCCTACATATCAGAACAGCATTTCCTATTTTTAAAAACGATGACAAATCATTAACCTATATTGAATTTGTGATCTGCTATAACTCCTAGTTCCTTTTCTACAATTCTCCTGCCTAGCCAGCAGTTTCCCAGTTTGTTTCTATCGGGTTTTCTGGTTGTGTGGTGTTTTTGTTTTGGTGTGGGTTTTTTTTTTGTTTTTTTTTTTTTAGATTAAGACCATTGTGCATGTTTCTATTGATTTGTCCTCATTTCTTTTGGATCATGTCTCTAATTTACCTAAATCTGAGTCCTACGTTAATCCTTTGGAACTCTTGCAATTCACCAAAGGCTGGTGTCATCTGCACATTTCCTAAGCATTTTAGATGATAATTTGCCATCCAACTTAAATAGCTCAAGTTAGTTCGGGATAAGCCCTTGCAGGGCTTATTTGTGTAGTCCTCTCAGACTGGCAGTGGTCTTTGAATAACTGCCCTTTAAGTAGTGGATATATCTCTTGCATGCTCATTTTATGGTGATTTCAGCTAAGTACAATTTCACTTGTTTGCTTATAAAAGTGTCTCATGGGACAGTATTAAAAGTCTTAATTATAGCAAGCTATAGTACACTATTGTTTCTTTGTTACTCAGCCTTGAAGTACAAACTGGATTGATCTGCCAAGAAAAAATCAATCATATCAATGTCAGCTGTTCTTGGCAGCATAGTAGCCTTCTGCTGATTTTTCAGTTGTTGTCTTTAAAAATTTTTCAGTATGGTTCTGGTATCTTTTCTAGGTGCTCACATGGAAGGCCTGGCTTCCAATTACCTTGATCTTCCTTTCCTAGGTACAGAGAGGCAATATTTGCTTTTCGTCAGCCCTCTGACACCTTTCCTCGTACTCTCAAGTGTAATTACTGAGGGTTTGGATCCTTAAACAGTAACTTGATTGGCTGTAACTAACCTAAATAGTCTTTGCTCCAGTCTTTCCATATTCTGACCTGTTCTCTTTTCCCAATGCATAACACTATTGCAGTGAATGTCTGTTAACTTTTCTCTGTATAGAACGAAATGACACTTGACGTCCTCTGTCAATTGCTGTCCTCCTTTAAATAGCAGACCTGACTGGTTTTTGTTATTCTTACTCCTAATGTGTTTATATAGCCTTTTCTTACCTTTTGTGTCTCATAGTGTCCTAATAAGTAAACTTTCCAACTTAGTTGGAAACTTAATTGCTGATAGATAATCCTTGGTAGAGACCCCTGTTGGTAAGGGAGAAAAGATGATCTTGAGTATTCCCATTCATTTGTAAAAAGCTGGTCTTTCACTTGTGGAAATAAAGGTCTGGAGCGTATAGGAAAAAAGCGTTCAGCATGTCTAAAAATGTGACTTGATCTAGGTTTAAAGTCTTGTTTTCTTCTGGCAGAGAATTGCATTAATTTTAAGGAACTATATCTGTGTTCATGTAGCACAAGAGCAGAGTGGACAGCTGCACCCAGCTCAGTACAGCACAAGAAATGAGGCTCTTATATTCTCAAATCAATAGGCAAAGGAAGAAAAAAAGCACAAATGTGAAATAACAAGGAGAAGAGAATAAATCAGTAACATGGAAACTAGCTAAGAGGCAGGCTGGATGGCATTTCTAGCTTGAATATCTACAGTTCAACCTAAGTAACTGTATCAGAGGTATTTTTCCTGAAATACCAGTGTAACTTAGGATCCAGTATGAGCTTTAGCTCACAGGAATCCCAGTCTTCTTGAACAACAGGGTTGAAGCTTTTAAGTGCCTTTGACTTTTAATAAAGAGATTTTAACTTCACAGATGTGTGGTTTTGAAAATGTTTTTCAGGCTTTTTTTTTTCTGAAAATTTTGCATCTGTGTTCATCTTCCATTATATTAAAAGGAGATAGAAATATCTGTGCATAGCAGAATTCCCTGGGAAAAACCGAAAAGAGCCCCATGTCAGTGATGCATAAGGGAACACTGCCAACAAAAAGAGGCAGTCTTTTTTTAGGCTGGAGTTTTTACAGGCATATTGCTTTTAGGCTTTGGTGTTCTGTTTTTTTCTGTGTGGTTTTTTTATCTCCTGCAGACAAGAGGTCTCATACAGCCCCTGTGAAGGAAGACTATTGTAAACTGTGAAATGCTCTCTTCCTTCCTCCGGAGATTCCACTGGCAAAGTGATTCTGATAAAGTTTCCCCCTCTCAGCTTCAGAGCTTTGGCCATGACAAGGATGAACACTTACCAGTAGGAAGCTCATAAAATGACTTGAAAAAGTGAAGCTCCAGGAAAAGGTGTAGGATTTTCTGCCTCCTGGCTCCAGACAGGATATAAACTGTTCTGGAGTTCTCTAATTTTTCCGTGTATACAATTCTAACAGCTGATCAGTGTTTTAGGGGGAAAAAAAAAAAAGACTGACCTATCAAAACTCATTATCATTAGTCTGTATTAGGAGAATGTGTGCAGAACCCCTGTGAAATTAGGTCCTGCTGCATGATGTACTCTACAGGTGCATTGAAAATACCAGGCTCTGTTAGGAGGGTTTGCAACCTGAAGAACACAGACAGAGAAAGGTTGACAGACAGGAAATGTTTTCATTCCCAATTTACAGATGAGCAGCTGAGGCTAAAGAAATAGCAGTTGTGATCTGATGCTACCTGGAACTCTGTGGACGTGTGGTTGTTCTAAGCAAGACTGACGCAGGCCTGCACTTCCAGAATGGATCTGTGACATAGTCAAGAGTTAACCTCAACTTCCCAGAGTTTCTTGATGGTTTGTTTGTGTTTCTAGCTCTGCTAGTTCACACCTGCTAGAAAGTGTTCCTCTCCCTACAAATACTCAGTATGTTGTTTTTAATCCTCACTCTATTTGGTAACTGATTTTGACATGCTTTCTAGGACTTTTGTTGCAATTTCTAGTAAACTCGTATTTTGATCGTATCTGAGGCTGGTTTAGAATATACTCTTTATCCTCTTTTCTGTAATGGATTCCTTTGGGCAGATATATTAAGGTATGGCTACTTGACAAATATTTTTTGTGAAAAAATTGGGAATTGATACCAGCTGAGGTCTTAGCTTCGAATCCAGGAGCCACTGATTTTTATTCTGTAAGAACAGGCTGAGGCTCCAGAATAAGAGCTCCAATATGCATTGCATAAACTGTAACTATGCTCTACAGATATGAATTGGGTGCTACCCTATATACTCCTATCGCTGACAACCCTTGTTGAGTCCTTTGAATGTTGAGCCTTGTTAAACCTCACCCATAATGGTGAATCCTTTATGTCTGGGATATCAGTTTGGTAACTGGACTGTCTGGTGGAGTCTCCATAATAAGTGCTTGGGGGGACATGGAGCAAGGGGTGGGGTGACGTGTCTGATCAGGGCACAGAGGAACAATACCACTTTGTGTCGACCAGGGTTGGGAGTGCTGGGGAATGTGGACTCTGACAAGCTTCTAGTGTTGTGCCTTTGCACAGGGTTGACAACCGAGCTAATGTGTCTATTACTCGTGATGCCCATTCCCTACTTATAGCCCTCATCTGCACTTGTGAGACCTCCTGTAACAGAGATGAGAAGGATACTTGAGTGAGAATATCCCAAACTACTGTTGCATGTAGAGTGATAAGTCACTCATCACTGGAGTGGCATGCATGTGAAGGTGCTCATGAGGATCTAGGAGAGGAGTGTAGTGGTGCAGCTGGAAGACTATTGTGCAAGGAGTCAGTGATCCTCATGCTTACTGCCTTATCATGTACGCAGGTGTACTCTGAATAGCCTGTGACCACTTACCACCCCACTATAGCAAAACGTCTGTGATTTCTCAGGCATGTGTCTCCATACCATGGACACCGTGTGACTGCTCTCTGCAGTAGTATAATTCATCGGTGTATACACAATAAACATGCATGATTTCAGTATGAGACTACTGTATTGTCTTGTTCACCTGAAATATTATATGTACCTGTTCAGGAATTCTAGCTCTGTTGAGGTAAGGATATTGGGGCATATTGTCCAAGGGACTTTTCAAAGCTAAGTCCACATTTCAAGCTTGACTGCTACAAGTCACTGATGAATCTGTATTGTGAGCAAGACTCTAGAAGAGTACTAGCAATCCCGGGGCTGGTGAACCTTACCACAAATGAGAACTCTGCACAGCATGCTGTGATCCACAAGGAAAGGCTTGTCTGTTGCTGCAGTTTCTGTCTTTTCCTCAAACTTTGTTAACCAGCCCAGTGTTGGTGCCTTTCTTACTGAGATCCCGAAAGAACTGTCATGTCCTTGGTGCAAAACATTATGCTAGGTGAAAAGTTGGAATCTGCTTATTCATGCAGCTAACTCAAACTAACTTGCTCCTTCCTGATATCCTGGAATTGTGTATTTCTGTCAGTAAAACTATGTAATGCAGCACTTGGCAGGTTGTCAGCACAGTGTGTCTTTGTGACAGGGTTGATTTGGCAAGGGAAAGTGTCAGGCTTAATGTGTGGGAGGGCCAGATTCTGGGATTTTCCAAGATACTTTTTTCCACGCGGAATTTCCCATCATGTGGAGGACAGGCCAGTTGAGAGAATAAAAGGCCGTAGTAAAGGCAAGGGATTACACAGTCCAGAGACTTGGAGCTGAACTTAACCTTCAAGTCCATATTCAGCAACTTAAGAACGGAAAGCAGTCACTGGGAAATATTGCAGAGGACTTTTGCCACCTGGCCGCCACAACTACAACCTGTGAGTACAAATGGAATGTGTTATTCTGTTTCATTGCTCAGCTAAAGGAAAACTGGACAGATGGAATTCTGTGTTGGTGTTCTTCAAAAGCTGCTTACATTTAAAAGATATCTTGATATCAAGAACTGTTTTAAAAGTAATAATTTCCTAAAAATTGAAATCTTATTTAAGTCTTTAGAATAATGGTTAAAAAGTATGTAGGAAAGATTGCATTGACAGTATTTTATATTTAATTGTAAAAAGTCAGTATTTGTTCTTTACAAATGTGTTCCTTTGATCTTTCATAGCTGTCTACTTAAAAGATAAAGAGAAGAGAAAGTCTCAGAAACATGATTTGCTTGTGGTTCCTATCTCTTCTTACTTATGGTAAGTGTGTATGTCTGTGTAGAAAACTAGTTGGATGGTAATGTTAGTGTGCCTGTTCTGTTTGAGCTCAGAATTAAACAGAATTTTTGAAACTGATCTAATTAGCTTGAGGCTAGGTTCACATAAAAAAGCCTCTAGCTGCAATGGCATGTTTCCCTGCTTGCCTGTCAAATATATAATTGGCTGCTATAGCTTGCTATGAAGTCTGCAAAGCTTTGTGTGATCAGACATAGTTTCACAGGCTGAAGTCCCTGTACTTGATGCTGACATGCCTGTTCTGAAGCTTGCCAGTTTATATTTTATTGTTTATAACATAATTGCTATTACTTTTTATGCAGTTTCAGATATTGACAAGTTTGCAATATTTATAGAGCTTTATATATCCTCTTCTAGAGAGAGATGAGGGGGAAAAAGTCAGACACCAACTTTTTGACATCTTTTCATTCTAGGACTTACAATACTGCAGGGGGTGAATAGTTGGACATACCATTATTCAGACACAAACATGACCTACAGGGAAGCAGAGCTGTGGTGCAAAAAGAGGTATACTAACATGGTTGCCATTCAGAATAAGGAGGAAATCAACTATCTCAATAACTTCTTACCCTTCAATCCGGGTTACTACTGGATTGGAATCAGAAAAATTAATGAGGTATGGACCTGGATTGGAACTAACAAAGAACTGACAGAAGAAGCAGAAAACTGGGCTATGGGTGAGCCAAATGGCAAAGGGAACAATGAGGACTGCGTTGAAATCTACATCAAAAGAGGGAAGGATGATGGCAAATGGAATGATGAGCAGTGTGAGAAAAAGAAGGTCGCCTTGTGCTACACAGGTATGGTATGATAAAGGCAGTTCTAGCGTGCCCCTGTGGAGATGAGATGGTGGGTGGGATGAGTTGTTTAACCTAGTCTTATATATTAATTTACCTGACCCTGTAAGCACTTGTACACTTATCCTTACTTACAGGGCTGAGGTTGTTCTTGTTTTAAGAGCTGGATTGATCTCACTTAGGTTTTAGCTCCCAGAATATTATACATCTTTTATGAGCAAATCACCAGACCTTCCCTATAATCAGTGGAGAGAAACAGGCTCTTCCAGATGGTGATTTTCATCCCACTCTCAAGTGGGTGTCTCAGCTAGAGAAGAATGGCCCTTTTGGAGGCATCTGTCTGCTGACTATAGACCACTGGATTAGATTACATGCTTTGTGTAGTGGTGGCTAAGGCTAGGTCAAAAAAAAAAATTCCAAGCCAAATTAGAGCTGTGGTGAGTTAATGAAGAAAGTACCTGTTGAGGATTTCTACCTACCCCATAGTATATTGTTCCTTTTGCATTTTAATTATTGCTAATATCTACCAAAGAACAAGTGGTCATGGAGTTTCCCGCCAGTAGAATCCTTCCACTGTGAGCTAGTCTGTCAAAAGTGTTGATTTCTGAAACGCTTCTGTGAAATGACAGAGTAATCTTATGTACCAAACACCCTGCTTTTCTTTTGCTATACAAAGGGCTTGTTTAGTGCCAGAAAGACAAACACAGCATTAGCCAAGTTTCATTAGTGGCTATTTCTGATTCTTTTATAATTTGCTGTATTGTTTTCTTTTTTTTTTTCCCTCCAGCTTCTTGCAACCCATCTCTCTGCAGTGGCCGTGGAGAATGCATAGAGACTATTAACAATCACTCCTGCCGTTGTAACCCTGGATTCTATGGGCCTGAATGCGAGTTTGGTAAGATTACTCCATCCTGCTTTTCAACCAGGGTGATGTTCATCCTAACTAGTGTTCAGTTTGTCTGGCTTACCTGCTCAGCCAATGAGACTGTGTACCTTCTTCTTTTTCTTTCAAGTTGAGAGTTGTGATCCACTAAAGAAACCTGATCATGGGAGCCTTGAGTGCAACCATCCATTGGAGAACTTCAGCTACAACTCATCCTGCACAGTTCAGTGTGAGGAAGGCTATGAACTGACTGCATTGGAATCTGTATACTGTACCTCTTCTGGGGTCTGGTCTGCCCCCCTTCCTGCATGCAGAGGTGAGCTTCTCAAGCAGTGATGGCTGAGCTTTTTACATTGTACATAGCTCTGTAAACTCCAGTGTTGCTCTGTTAGTGGGCAGAATCTGGCCCATTCCTTTGCAATTAATTACATGGTGAAGGTGCTATTTTATTGCAGCACACAGGTCTCTGTTCCTGCAGAGATGAAATGAGCAGGATGAATGTTCTGGCCCTGGTCTAGATTTCCTTGTATAGAAGTCTTTCTACCTCTTAGTGGGGCACAAGGAATGGACGTGATCTAGCTGTGAAACTGCTCAACGAGCCAGTTAGTCCTGACTATAGGAATTATTTTTTGAGGTGTTCAGCATAGAATAAGCTACCGTTTGAAGCAAATAAAAGCATCAAACATCACTAAGCAGCAGTCAAATTTTGGTTTGTAACTAGTTGCTGTCATGAGCTGCAGATGAATTTACAGCCTTGCCTTAAGAGTCAGTCTTCCATTTTGAGATCTTTCCATTCCTATCTGCTTTCTGAAATGGCAGCATAGTAGATCTCCTTTCTAAAGCTGCTTCCATTTACTGGATATGTTGCTAAGTTTCAGTAAAGAAAAAAAACTTTTCATGGTTTGTTCCAAGCTAAGCTCTGTGCTGTCTCTTATGCTTTTCAGCTGTGACCTGTCCTGCCTTAGAAACGCCAGCTCATGGTGCTGTGAACTGCTCCCATCCCTCTGTGGAGCTTACCTGGGGTACCATCTGTGAATTCACCTGTGAGGAAGGATTTGCCCTGACAGGACCAGCCACACTGCAGTGTGGGTCTTCTGGGGCTTGGGACAGGCAGCAGCCATCCTGTGCAGGTACCTTTCCTTATCCCCGCTCACCTGAGCACTTGGGGTTGTCAGCATTGGCATGCTGAATTCCTGAGGCATCTGTGCTGATTGCTGGTATGGTCTCTGTTGCAGCTGTGAGGTGTGAGGCTGTAACCTTGCCAGAAGAAGGCTTTGTGACCTGTGACCACGCTCCAGCAGATCTCACCTATCGTTCACGTTGTGATTTCCACTGCAGTGAGGGCTATATTCTGGATGGTCCATCCAGCATTGAGTGCACGGCGCAGGGACAGTGGTCAGAGCCAGTGCCAAAATGCAAAGGTAAGACTTACTGGGTTGGAAAATACAGTTTTCTTGTTACTGGACAGCACAATGAAAGCTGTATTCCTGTGGGGTCCTGGCTCCAAACTAAACTCTGTGCTGCCTCTCATGTTTTCAGCTGTGACCTGTCCTGCCTTAGAAACACCTGCTTATGGTGCTGTGAACTGCTCCCATCCCTCTGTGGAGCTTACCTGGGGTACCATCTGTGAATTCACCTGTGAGGAAGGATTTGCCCTGACAGGACCAGCCACACTGCAGTGTGGGTCTTCTGGGGCTTGGGACAGGCAGCAGCCATCCTGTGCAGGTACCTTTCCTTATCCCCGCTCACCTGAGCACTTGGGGTTGTCAGCATTGGCATGCTGAATTCCTGAGGCATCTGTGCTGATTGCTGGTATGGTCTGTGTGTTGCAGCTGTGAGGTGTGAGGCTGTAACCTTGCCAGAAGAAGGCTTTGTGACCTGTGACCACGCTCCAGCAGATCTCACCTATCGTTCACGTTGTGATTTCCACTGCAGTGAGGGCTATATTCTGGATGGTCCATCCAGCATTGAGTGCACGGCGCAGGGACAGTGGTCAGAGCCAGTGCCAAAATGCAAAGGTAGGACTTACTGGGTTGGAAAATACAGTTTTCTTGTTACTGGACAGCACAATGAAAGCTGTATTCCTGTGGGGTCCTGGCTCCAAACTAAACTCTGTGCTGCCTCTCATGTTTTCAGCTGTGACTTGCCCTGCCTTAGAAATGCCCGCTCATGGCTCTGTCAACTGCTCCCGTCCCAAAGTCAAATGAATTTGAAAACACAGCAAAAATTAGAGCTAAAGACAGGAAAGTCCTTAACAACTCTTAACCGTTTCTTTCTGTATTTCAGTTGTACAGTGTGAACCACTGAGCTCTCCTGCGAAAGGCTCTATGGATTGCTTACATGGTGCTGGGAACTTCACATACAACACAGCCTGCCACTTCAGCTGTCTAGAAGGATGGAGGCTCAATGGTTCTCATGTTCTGGAGTGCAGTCATTCCGGAAACTGGAGTGCTAGTCTGCCCACGTGTGAAGGTATTTGACCTGTGACTAGCCACAGAGAGGTGGCACTGAGTTTCTAGTCAAATGAGGTGTGGAAGGGTGGCGGACGTAACATCAACCAGTGAGCTAGAACTTCTAGTGAAGTCCTTGAATTAAAAAGCCCAACAAAATCTCTTAGTATGTTTTTTGAAAATAGAAGGGGGAAAAAATCCTAATAGGTCTTGGTGAAAAATGTTGATTTCTTACCCAGAATCAAAAGCCACGACCTAGTTTTGAGTTGGATTGGTTTTTAATTAAAATATTTCTCATGTTGAGCTTTTTCCGTATGAATAAAGAAAAAAGCTTTTCTAGGGAAACAGACCCTTGTAGGGAAATCTGCATTCATAAGTTTGTTTCTCGGTGGAAAAGTTTATAGATTTGTTAATTTGGTGTGATAGCTGCTTGGGTGAACTCCTCAGCCAAAAGACCTCACGGAGGTTTTCTGTCAAAGGCTGTAATTTTACAGGACAAAAGTCTCAGCCTTGCCTTCCCATTCAAGGTGGTAAGAGCTCTGTCCCTGTCCTCAGTGGGAATGTCCTTGGCCTGACTGAAATGCTTTTGCCTGAGGTCCTAAAAGCTCAACTCCACTTTATTTTCTTGAGTAGAATTTAGATCCTTGGATAATTTCATTGATCTCAATGGGATTGCTCAAAGAGCAAGATAGAACAGTGAGAATTAAAATATTAACTGAAACCTGAAAAATAAGAGGAGCATAAATTGTCATGTGAGGCAGAGGTTAGACAGACCCTGGTATAGCTAGCTTGCTGCCTTGCCATTGCTTTGGCAATGGGTGGGATAATTTTTAGTATGCAGCTTTTTACCTTGTGTACAGGACGCGTCCTGTCTCAGCAAGAGAAAACTTACGGGTTACAAGCTGCAATTCTGGTTCCTCTTGAAAAGCACAAGGAAAAGCAAGAAGTATAGAAGGCTTTAAAGATCTCACATGCCTCTTGATCTTACTGAAACTTTTTCATCCTTTCAGCTTCTGAACTAGTCAGCTATGTCTCTGTGGGCATAGCAGCCACAAGTGCCTCTCTGTTGTCCACAGCATCATTCCTCCTTTGGCTTGCAAGACGTTTCCGAAGAAAAGGTGAGCAATTTGACTGGGTCCACTGGTTTTATTTAACTTCCTGAAAAATTTTCAGTGAAGGAAAAGACCTCGCCTCCAAACCCCAATACCTTGCTTTTTGAAAAAGTGAAAATTCCCATACTTAAGCAAATTCCAAAATTATTTTCAAGAAGCCTGCATGCATGCCATGTTTGGCTTTTGGATGAACACTTCACAATCAAAAATAGTAAGAAACCAAATGTTTAGAAAACAAGAATTAGAACTAAAAAAAGCAACATTCTGTTTATCAGTAATTACCACCAGGGAAAGTAAATGGGAATTTTAGATGGGGCTAATGACAACACAATAATAAGTGCCTGTGAGATTTGTTGCTAGATAATGGCTTTTTATCAGATATTCAGAAATGAGAGGTTTTTTAGTAGAAGAAAAAGGTTGTATTTAGGGGGCTTTCATCTTGAAATGCTAATACCTTTTCTTATTCTTCTTGCAGCAAAGAAATTTACTCCTTCCAGGTAAGTTGTGTCTCAAAAAGCAGCATGAAAAACGCTGCAATCATTTTGCTAAAATCAATTTGATTATAAACCAGTTGTTATTAAAGTACTTTTCATTTCTGTTTTTTATAGTAGCTGCCAGAGCCTAACCATCGAAGGTAGCTTCCAAAGTGCTGGCCAGAATGTCTAACTCCGGCTGTTTCAGGTAAGCACATGAGATTGCTTGTGTGATTAAAAGGAAGAGAAATTGTGAGTGCAGCTATCACAGCTGTTAATTGCTATACAATTGCTGAAATAGTAACGTGTGCTTTGGGGTATGCATCTTGGCATTGCATGAAAGTTCCTAACCAGACTGATGGATTTATTGCTTTCGAAATGGTTATTCAGCTCCTTAAGGATGATTGTGCTTTGCATTCTGTCCAGCTGCATATAGTATTAGGAACACTTTTGTGTGTTTTTGCTACCTCCTGCATACAAATTCCTCTGAAATGAGAGCAAATACAAATCTATGCCAATTTTTCAATTTATAGAGGAATTTTTTTCTCTCTGCAGGAATTGAAGCCATCTTTACCTATGTCTCAGAGACTTCCGGAGAATGAAACTGCATGCAAATCAGCAGCTGTCCAGATGTTTTTACCTCTTGCTGACAAGATGATTGACCTTGTGTACTGCTCAGAAATTTTGAACTCAAGCTGTCTGGTATTTCCATTGAAGACAAGCAGAGAGTAAAACTCTGGCCTTCTGGCAAAATACTGTCGACATTCAGTCATGTAGTTATCATAACTGGGAGCTTGCCATCTCTTGTCCAGATGGTGAGCAAATAGTAAGCTGCTGCCTAAAGAGGAGGCTGGTTTCTCCTCTGGTCTACTCAAAGGTACCTAGGTGAGGTGAAGACATGCATTATTTCACATCACTTACTACACTGCTGGAGATGTCTTCTCTGGAGGCATATGGGTTATACTTGCAGAAACAGAATAATCGGGATGAAAAATATTCATCGAATAGCCTTGCGACCATTGATCTGGTTTATTGTTGAAGTCAGTTTATTTTAAGAGGATGACCCAGTCAAATATGCCTGTAGTGATATGGGCAAGTATTTAGGTTTCTGCTGCATGTCCCAGAAAGCTTAGGGACTTTAAACTGTCTTTTTCTCTAATAGCACTAGGAATCATAGTGCTTATACTAGGTACTCTGGTTTTTGAATGCAGCAAGTAGATCTGAAATGGTCTCATCCCTGTGGGATTATGCACTGTAATACAGATGTATACATAAATATTTAATTGTGCAATTTTTACTGTGGATATTTCTGTGCTGTTAACTGTAAATGTATTGTAAAATATCGGTTCCTAAGTAGGTCTGTGGCCATTGATCTGGGCCCAGGTAACTTTAAAATAATTGAGGAGTTTGTAAGGATTTCATGCCTGTGTGTTATTTAGAAATAAAATGGAAGCCTGACATTTGTGTGTGTATATATATTGCAAGTATGATTTATTAAGCTGTTAAAGGACTATCAATGAGAGTCTTAAGTTGTGTTTAAGTTATAATTATAAATTAAGAATTTCTGACTTGGTGTCTGATATGTATTGTCCTATTTGTAACAGTATTTAATAAAAAGTTTTAAATTTAATGCTCCCTTTTTGGAAACTCGTATCACTTAGATGATTTAGGTCAGCCCTCTGGATATGGCTTCAGCAGCAGAATGTGAGGGGCTGGGGGAAGACTGGCTAAATAGCAAGGCTGTCCCTTTTGCAGCTTTCCATGTTTTCATAGCAGTCAAGGAAAGAGCAGCCAGCAGATGGCACTGACTGCCTGGGAGCTAGCACAGCCAGAGCTGGATCCCAAACCAACATCCCCAGTCCTGAAAGGAAGGAGGAAGGCTCAGCCATGTGTCCTGTACAGCAGGTGCCTAGACCAGCAGTGAGCTTTTCAGAGGCACGCTCAGGAGGGAGAGGAGAGCCAGACAGAGAAGCAAATACGTGGTCTTGGTGAATAGTTAACAGCACAAAGCCCTCAGCCCATGCAGGTCTTTTGCAGCCCCTTCTGCTGGGAAGTTAGCCGAGTGTGGTAGACCATGGGCTAACAGGTGAAGCGCAGCTCTGGGGATTAGTGGTGACTGCTGGCTAGGGACCTCCAAGCCCACCCTGGCTCGGCCTGTAGCCAAAGACTCTGCCATGGGCTAGCGCTGGCTAGGTACCAGTGATGGCCAGGCACTCCTGTTGGCCACCCTTCCCCGACACCTGGCATAGCCAAGGAAGCTGCGCTGTGGCTCTCTGTAGCTGCTGCCAGGAGCCAGCCCTTGATGATAAACCATGAGATGCATTCCTGCCTTAGGCAAGGCTCAAGAGAAGCCATCAGGCCTGTGAGCAAGGGACTCAATTAAGAGCTGCTGTGTCACACTGGATCGGGCCCATTGCTGTTTATCCCAAACTGATTAACAAACTGAGAGTGGCTGTCAGTGCTTCCCCCGCCTTGACAAGGTGGGGCCCAACCCTGTGAGCAGATGTAGAGCAGTAATCCTTCAGGTTCCCTGAGGGGACGTAGAGATTAGCCCGAAATGCCCTGCTCTGAATCCCTGCAGGAGCTGTTTTGAGAGCTAAACCACCACATGAGTCCCCCAGCCTGTCCTTGTTGCTGTCCTCTACATGCATGGCCCTGTAGTATCCTCTGGAGAGAGCTGCTCAGGCCAGCATGGCTCCCACCCTGCTGCAGTCAAGGCAGCCCAGCTTCTCCTTTCCTGAGCGGAGCTGGTACTTCTAGCAGCTTTCCCTGGCATCTTACAGGGCCTTTATTGCCTGAAAAGAGGCTATAAAATCATCCCCTCTCTTTCTCCCCAGCCTTCATCCCTTGTGACCTCTAGAGGCAGCAGGAGTGAGACCACATTTGGGTGCGATTAGTCCTCTGTCTCTCCCCTATATCCCCTAGGCCAGACAAAGACTCCCTGAAGGCAATCTCCTTCGTTGAACTGACTTGCAAGTTACATCTATCCTCGTAATTAATGTTAGTCCCGGGCACAGGCAAAACCCTAGCCTGTGCTTGTCCAAGTCGCTTGATTCTTGGCCCTCTCCTGGCACTGTTTTTTCCTGCTTCAGGATATGACTTACCAGTTACGATGGCATGGTGTGTCCAGGCCTGTAGGATCTTCAGGAAGTCATTTTATTCGCAGTGGATGTGTCTCTGTTGCAGTGCCTGTGAACACAGCTCTTCTGTTGTTTGCTATCTGCATAGTTCCCGTGCTGGCAAGAATGGCCATGGGAATACTTGCTGCCAGGCGGTCATTTAGTAACTCCATTGCATCACTCCTCTGTATGGTGCAGCGCTGTGTGACCACCAAAGGGCCACAGGGTTTTTGCTGGAGGGACTTTCCTTATTTCCTGTTGTTCCATTTCCCTTAAATTCCTCATCTTTCCCTGGGTCTGTGGCATTGTTCAGAATGGGATCTGTGTGTTGCCTGGCATCTTATTTTGGAGCTGATGTCTGCTTGTGCCGTGACCTATGGAAGCTGTGAAGGTGACATTAACTGGGAGGCACGCATGTCCTTTCACAGCTCTGCGTGTTTGCTGCTTGGCAAGGGGATGGTTTTTGTGGCATAACTTAACACATTCCTGATGAACCGAGCTGCCCAGGTGGCTTTAGCTTTTTACATCTGCAGTCTGACAGAGGGGGACTTAAAAACAGATTTTCACTTTAAGTCTCAAACAGACAGGTAGTGTTTGATTTGGGGTGAGTGTTTCTGTGGGCCTTGGTGATATGGACAGTGTAAGACCTGCCCAGACTGGGTTTGTGCCTCCTGTTTTCATAAGCAATTAGCCATCAAACAAGCAGGCATTTACCAGGGCCTGGCTAAAGTTGCCTTCCAGAGCTCCAGTTTTCAAGGGCTGGACTGGACCCAGCATTTGGCCTGCAGTTCTTCACTCATGAAGATAAGTCACTGCTACAGGCTCTGGAGACTGCACATCTTTGCAGCTCCTTGCGTGCTTTGCTGAGGACTGGCAGCAGGGACTTTGAAGCAGCAGCTCCCACAGGAGTTGGTGTCGTGATCAAATCACTAACCTGCTCAGCTCCTGCTCTGGGGGCTGTCAGAGGGTATTAGGGCCAGGAGGCCAGACTGCGACATACTCAAGCCTCTGTGAGTCTGGTTTCTGTCCTGAGTCTTGTTCCCATTTGAATTCTTCTGGTTCTTGCAGGGGGGGCTGGCTCCCTCCTCCTGGCTTGAGTATGCTGCTAATGTGTGGCTGGTGGGGGGGTATTTGATGAGGGGTCTTCAACCCATAGATCTAGAGGAGCAAGTTGCTGTGGCGAGCTCTTGGTCAGGGACAGGAAGGTCCACAAGGTCGCTGCTCCCTGGGAGCCGTAACTCACATCAAATGAGAAATACCGTGTGGGCTTGCCAATGGACAGGCAGGCCATCCTCCTGTTGGTAGTGGGCAGCAGAAGCTTGGTGGAGGGCAGAAAAGCAGGTATCAGGGCCCAGCCGGTCATAGCATTCGCACAGTCGTACTGTGGAGCTCCCCAGCCTGATTTACGGCCTCTCTCATGCACACCTTTAGGGAGAAACAAGCAAAATTGCAGGTTAGGTTTGAACAGTGGAGTCCAAACCTGCTGGATGGTTATTGCTACTCACCTGGCACTATTAAATCTCACCTAGAAGGGAGATTCACTATATGGCACTACTAAATCTCACCTAGGCACGGCCAACACAGTTCAGCTGTGGCTCCAGTGGTGAGAAAGAAATCCACAGCCCAGAAAGCGTTTCCACAGCTAATGATGGCCAATGCTTTTTTCCATCTCAGGAAAGCTGCTGCCAAGAACAGGACAGCATGCAAAAAGCACAAATACCTCCCCACCAAGCCAGCAGACGCCCCCGGGCAGCTGCCAGCAGGTTTTCTACCTGCCTTCCTACTTCAGGGAAGGACATTCCTTGAAAAGCCCAACAGTTGCTTTGACTTTCAGCCTGGGCCAAGTGGGACCTTCATCAACTTCTCGCCTCACCAGCTGCCATGAAAGCAGCGACGGCAGGTGTGAAATTGCAGGTGACTTGCTTGCTTCTGGCACTCTGGTGCTGTCATTTTGGGCTTTTGACAGCCTCCGAGTGGGCAGGAAGAGGGAATTGCACTGAATCCATGGTTTCTGGAGCAAGCCTTGGGTCATAGAACTCTTGTGTGGAAGGAAAAGGGTTAAAGGGGAAACGGGAAACACTTTGTTTAGGGCTTATTCCACAAGGATGATTTCTGGAAAAGGAGGGGCTGCAATCAGGCAGGATGTATTCACTTTGGGATCTTGGGAAATCAAGCCGAGCCTGGCCTAAACCAAGAGGAAAATATAGCGCAGCCCACACCGCACGCAACAGCGACGTCCCCACTTCACCTTATCCTGTGTCAGCGCAAACAATCCAGATAACATAAAAATCAGACATGCTGAAATGCTGGCTTCACGTGAACCACCAAGATATCCCATGGGGAAATGATATGGTTTGAGCAGAAAGACAGTGGGGGTAGTCCTAGAAAACCCTATCCTAAGAAGGGCCTCTCTCCAGTCCTCACTTTATTTCCTCCTCCTCCCTTGTCTCAGCTGGTACCAGCGACCCCAGGTTCGTCCTGGGGTGGAGAGCAGGGTATGCTGTCTGCATCACGGGGCTGTTCCCAGACTGGAGGCTGATCTGGGTGGCCCTCAAAGGCAGCAGAGGAAAGCTCTGCAGATGAGTTAGGAACTGCTGGGTCATTGTCAGAGGATGGAGATGATCTTTGCTACTTCACAGCAAATCACTTTTGACCAACACAACTCCTGCAAACAACCAGATGTAGCAGAGGTTCTTCTACCCTGTTAAAGGCACTTGTGGAGAAAAACTCACCTGTGTCAGTAGCCTCTTGCAAAAAATGGCAGAGGATTTGCCTGAAGCACTGACAGTGATGACGTAGTCATCATGGAGTCATGCAGGAGGCAGCAGGGAGACAGCCCACATTCTCCGCTGCTCTCCCACTTTTCCTGGAAGGAAGAGCAGCTCCATCTCTGTTTTGCAAGACCCTTCTCAGCTGCTACTTGTGCTCTCCTCCGTGGCTTTTTTGGTGGGTACATGGCTTGGGGTAGAGGTGAGACAACCTCGCCACGTGCCCTTGGAGGGAAGAGTGGCAATTTGCATTGTGCGGGCAGTTGGTAAAGCCACAGTGAATTTTGCGTGCACTACTCAGACATGCCGAGTTTGCTCAGGCTGGTGGTTTATTTGCACTAAAGACAGGCCAGCCATCCACCTGAACACATTTGTCACTCCGCTCTTTTGAACTGGGGCAGCTGGATATTATTGCTGAGGTCAGTACAGATCGATCTGGTTCATTTTCTTTTCCCTGTATTAGCTCTTTTCTCAGGAATATTCAGTGCCCTGTTTAATTTGCCCTGCCTGAGTAGAAGGTTTCACTTCTGGTATAAAATCCCAGCTGACATGACAGGAGGAGAGCACTGAGGACTTTAAAAAATCCGTGCCTTTCCTAAAATTGAGTTTAAAATCCAGATTTTAAAAACAAACTGGACATAAAAAGTTTCTTGTAAAGTAACTGTAATTACTTACGAACAAGCATCTGGCTCGTTGAAGTCATGTAAGTGCTGAAAAGAAGTCAGACACAGATCATCCTTTTCTCCAGACTGCAATTCATTCAGTTTGGCTGCATTAAATTCAGAAGCGTTTCCTTTAGGTGCTGACAAAACTGTTTCATATGCTGCCAGATGAAGCTAATAACACACACACACACGCCCATGTGCACATGCTTTTGTTTTGTCACGTTTGCTTCCTGTTTCCTTGTAAACACACAGGGCAGATTTTGGTTCTCAGCCCATTAAATGGTGAATGACCCTTCACAACATCCTTCCCTGTACTAAGTGGGAGCAAGTCTTGCAGGTCAGCCTTTTGGTGACAGAAATTAGTGATGGAGACTACGGACTTTTAAAGCACTTTATTCATGTTCCTGCATGAGCAGGGGAAATGGAGAAGGTTGCAAACGGAAGACAGATACTCTTAGCTTTCATGTCGGCATTGAAGTGTAGCTCCAGAAAGTGATTCTGCCTCAGAGAAATGCACTGTGCAACCATCTGTCTTGGAGGAGTTTTGGGAACATGGACTTCCCCGGACTTTGCAACGAGCAAAGCTAACTCTGGAGAGCAGGTTTCTCCCTGAGCTTGCACCCGAGGAAAGGACTTGTCAGAGGATCAGAGGAAATAGGGTATGACAAGCCCTGAGAAGTCGCCTACTCCAAACCCCTGTCCCAGGCTGTGAGTGATACTGCAGATGGAAGTTGCAAAATGCAAAATGCAGGGGCTCTCTGAGAGGAACCTGGGTGGCCCCCAGTGCAGTGGCCTCCCACGTCTGCAGGGATGCTCCAAGCAACATAAGCGATATGGGTTCACAGGTCCCGGACAGTGGGGTTGATTTGGTGTCTGAATCTCCTTGGCTATTTCAGAAACCCCAAGCTGGGGCCACTAGCTCTTCTAGCACTGAGGTTGTGGCCTGGAAAAATGAGCACTTGGTTTAATTTCCCAGCACTGCTGATGGCTAAGTCTGGGAAATTCATGCCTCTACCTTGTGTTTAAAACAGAATCATAGAATCGTAGAGTCATTTAAGTTGGAAAAGACCTCTAAGATCATCGAGTCTTGGCATCGAACACTGCCAAGTCCCACCAAACCATGTCCCTAAGCGCCAGGTCTACACATCTTTTAAAAACCCCCAGGGATGGTGACAGAATGATACTGAACTCCTTAGAGAAGAGCTTTGGGACCTTCCCAGGAAGAGCAGAGGACCTGGACTGGGGGAATGATAACATGTCCTGTTCTTATTCTCCTGCCCTCTCTATCTGCTGCCGGATATGCTGCCAAACAGGCCTTTGCTCGGATCTGGGACAGCCGTCCTTCTGTTCCCATGTCTGGAGCAGGAAAATCTAAGCCTTCGAGGTGTTTGGATGCTGTGGGAACAGGTGCATTAGGGGACCTAAAAAACAACAGATCAGAAAACATATGGGACCGCCCCAGCTCTTAATTGACCTAATTGCTGTAGCTTCCATGAAGGTCTGCATGTTTGCCTAGTGTGTAGTTTCCGGTGCAGGCAAGGACCAGCCCCTGTGATAGAGTGCAGACACAGTAATGCTATCAGCAGCCCCTTCCTTCCCAGAAGGGGCCCAGCAGGCCAGACCACATCCATAAAATCCAACCGGTGAGCCCAGGGTGCAGGTCCTCACGCCTAGATGTACAGCCCACCCCTCTGAAGAGGTGCTGTAGGCTTCTCTGGAGTGAGACTGGGGTGAGGCGTGGGTTTTGAAAGCTAACAAGGGTTATTACAGCCCAGCGGTTTGACTTGTCTGCCTGTCCTCCATCAGAGGACGTTACTTGCTGATTGCTGCTGCAGAGGCAATGAGTCATTCAGACTGTAGGTGGTCGGCTGATAAATGTATTGAGCCAGCTCACTTGCATATTCGATGGCACGGTAAAACCCCTAGATATTTATAGAAAGTGCATCCTGACTGGTGAAAAGAGAACACTCTAAGTGCTCTTTGGTTAAAGAGCACAACTGGGCTGTAGTCTTTTCTTCAGGACTTCAGACCAAGAGAAAGGGTAGTTGAGAATCTCTACTAACTTCTTTTGATGCTCAGACAACAGCAAGTTTTTTTCACTTGAGTCACTCTTCCTCACTGAAAGCATTTGGAGAACAAAGTCGCTCCCAGTTTAGTTAAACATTTGTCTTTTCATGGCACTGAATTGTAAAAAAACCTGTTGTCCTAAAAATACTGCGGATGCCTCAAAGTTTCCTGAGGTTCGAAGGTGTCCTCTAACAACAATTCTTGTGTTGTGCTGCAAACTGAAATTTGAAATTGGTTGTCCCTGTCCAGTATAGAGTAGCCCAGCCAGCCAGCCTGCTCTTTGTAAGGGAGACCTATTCCCACATACGTGTTTCACTCCAGCAGAGCCTGGATCCTCTCTGAAGCTCAGGGGCTGGAGTCATGAAACACAGCAGAAGGAGCTGCTTTGAGAGGTGCAGACACGCTAGCGAGCGAGGAGGGAAAGTGCAGTATCTGATGGGGGCACATCTTGCCTGGCCAGCCAAGCCAAATGTTTATCACCTTTGGTTTCACCATGCTGCCCAAAAAGCAAAAGAGACGTGTAGTAGTGTTGGCAATCTCTGTAGGAACCTCCTGTCTGCCAGATTCTCTCTCCCTGCCCTCCCAGCAGGTGCCAGCTGGGTTTTTGCTTTCTTTCATCCTATGATCATGTTTCATCAAAGCAAGCACAGTCAGGGGATGCAAAGCCCAAAGGCTTACTAAAATTAGGCCTGATCTTTGGTCCTGTTTGTAAGTTGTTTCTAGGCATGGTGACGTTTGACATACAAACTGGCTAAAATCAGGGTTTGCAAGTCCTAAGTGCAGCTATGTTTGTATTATTGTTTGCAAAGTCCTTCGGAGCAGCTGTGTGCCTGTTTGTTAGAACAAAACAGCAGCCTGCAGGCTCCGATCAAAGAGCCCCCCGTGAAATAGATTTCAACATAGACAAGCAGCCTACGCTATCAAACTAGCTGACAAAGGAGGATCACGGGAGAAGCACTGTGGCTGTGATTTTGACACAATCAAACCATGTTCCATGCCCATGACTCAACACTGGAGTCACACAGGTTCACTGTGGAGATCTCTTGGTCTTCTGCAAAAGCAACGAATGACCAAGATGTTAAGTCCCAATTAAGTTAATGGGGCTTAAACAAATCTTTCAGGTTGAATGTAGTGGTTTGTGTTTTAGTGGATCTGGATCTTGCTAAAGCTTCCCTTCCCCCTTCTTCGCATCAGAGCTACTTAAATAACAGTTGTTAATAAGGAGCAGAACAGAACTTCAAACCCCAAAGCACGACCAGAATAGGTGTTTGGATTGGCTGTACAAAATATCTTCAAAGAGGTGATGAATAAGCAGCAGAAGCAAGGAGAGAGAGCGAAAAGTGTGGTTTGTGCCGGTTTTGTAAACTTAGCTCATGTGGGTTTTTGAATGAAGAAGTGTTGATGTCAGGTCTTTGGTTTGGCTGATTGCCTAACGCGCCACGGAAATCAGTGCCCATTGGTAGTGCTGTTCTCATACCTGGGCTAAAAGAGCATTTGTTTGGTGCTCGGTCTGAAATAACAAATCATCCTAACTCTGGTCTGCTCTTTGGGCAACAAATTTGGTCTAGTTCAGGTCTTCACGAAGACCTGGATGGCCAGCAGCACTCCGCCAGGCCTGTGCTCAACCTGCCTGCTGCAAGATGGGCTTCCAAATGGCATGAACCAAGGTGAAGCTGATCTCATTTTGCAGCAGCCTGGGTGCACCATGTTACACCTCTGGTGCAGAGCTCTCTGTTTTCCTTTTTCCTGCAACATGCTGTCCCCCTGTGCTGCAGCTTCCGAGAAGGAAGGGGGTGTAGTGAGTGTGTCATGCCCCAGGACAGGGACAGAGCTCTGGTCTAGGATAGCCCTTTGGGAGCTGAAAGGATGCAAGGTTAAAACAAATAAAAGCAGGTGATTCTGCATTCTTCATTCATCTGTCCTGGAGACTGCCCTCCCAACAGCTCCCTCTCTGCCCCAGGGAGACACAGGGGAAGTCCTGGTGGCAGCTCTGGCTTGGGGTAAGGGGCAGTTTCTGAAATGGGCTGCTCCCAGACTGTTAGGAGCTTTATAGGCCAAACCCAACATCTTAAACTTCACCTGAAAACAAATTGGCAATCAGGCCTAATGAACACACTCCCAGGAAGCTTTGCAAGTTGCTTTTATTGCAACTCTGACTATAAAGGTCTACAGCCTCTCATTTGATGAACAGACAACAGCATTTTTTTTCCTCCTAACAAGGTTTCCTTAGAAATGGATCCACTGCTGAATCCTGAGTCTGCCTGGCATATTCCGGGGGACATCTGGCGTAAATTCTTCATTATTAGATTACATTAGTTGCAGCAATAATCATTCACATGGGATTATTACATCCAAGCTTGTCTCATTGCCTTTATCCTTTCACACATTGTCTTTCCTGGTTCCCCTTCAAAGGGCTGTTGTGAGTCTGTGTCAGAGCAAGAAATTAACTCGTTAGTAATTTATGCATCATTTCCTCCAGCCACATGTATTTAGGGCAAGATCAATAAAATATAATAAGGAAGCGGGTGGGTATTGTCACTGTGGGGCTGAAATAATTCCTTTGGTATCACTGTAAATCCTTCCCTCACATATGAAAACTTGCAGTCCTGTCCATCATTAGCTTATTTTGCCAGGCTGTATCAACAGGACATTGATTCGGCTCCTTTGTGTGGTTGCAGAGTTCATGTCCTGCTACTTCTGCTCACAGCTGTGCAAAGTGCTCTGAGTAGAGGTTTAAGATTTTGAAAGCAGTGTTTCATAGCCTTTCTTCTGGCTCCTGTCATGTAATTAAAGCCGTGCCACCTAACACCGCAGATTTGTTTCTGGAGCAGCTCCATGCTCTGGCATCTGCTGCTATATGGTAGGTCGGAGAAAGGAACATCAAGAGGGGTCCAAGCACCGCAGCCCAGGGCACAATCGTGCTGTCTGTGGGAACTGGGGAGGCAAACCTGAGTGGATCTGAAAGGTCAGTAGAAGATTTGAGATGATCTGGAGTCCCTGACTAGTGATCTGACTGCTGGGCAGCCCTTCCTGGGTTAAAACAAACAAACAAAACAAAACAGGAGGAGTCTGGATCCATCGTACCCACGGCAGTGTAAGGATGTAAGAGGGGCAATGCTTGTGGGGAGAAGAGACAGCAGACAGAGCACGCTGGATTTCTGTGGCTCCCAAAGAGGCTCAGAGCTGATGCCACAGGGTATCTTATCTTTCCATGTCTCTTTTCTCACTTCCTGGCTCCAACCCAGACTACCCTGCAGGGTTTCAGCTCCCTGAAAACTTGAATTTGGGGAATCTGTTGCAATTCAGATTAAGAATTCCCTGACGGTGCAAGCAAAGTCAAACCAGCAATTCAGCACCCTTGCTAGCTCTGCCTGCCTGCGCTCCCTGTGGCTGTTTCTCCTGTGGGAGATGTCCCAGAGGTTGGCACTGATGTGGAAGGGGCTGTGTGGCCCACCTTGGCTTTAGCAAGACTCTGTCTGCTAATCTGAGGGAATTACAGCAACACAGAAGCTCCAATTTCTGAAAGTCTCTGGAAAGAGAAGTCTTGAGATCACTCTGCACTCTTGGACCTGTCTGTTTTATTGCTGTAAATGTGGAGAAATCTAGGAGAGGGAGGTGGTTAAAACCCCCTAGCAGGTCTGACTCACATCCCAGAGGAATATTCTTTGTGTGGTTGTGCTGGGCTGGGCAGCACACAGTGTACGGGACGAGGCAGCGAAGTCAGAGCAATCCTGCCCTCCACAACCCCGGCAATGTTGACACAGCCTGAAGGGGAGCGCAGAGGAGATGAGGTCCTGAGATTATCAGTGCAGACTGGGGAGAGGAATGTTGTTTGCTTGTAGCTCCTCCACCAGGACTGGCAAAATCCAAATACGAGGGAAAATGCAGGGGGACGCCTGCACAAGGTTTGAGAGTGTAACAGAGATAAGCAGGCGCAGGGACAAAGCCAGGGGCTCTAACTTCAGCACAAGAAAAACTGGTCGCAGCACAGGCTGGTTGTCTTCTGAAAGCCTTCTGGAGACAAGGGTCTGTTCAGGTCATCTGCAAGCAGCTAGTGACACTGCCCAGGAATGCATACAGGACATTGCTCCCTTGTCACCTGCCCCCACAGTTTTCAAACAGCTTCGGTGAGGCAATGACCAGCTGTGCCTGGTCTCCACTGGAGTCCAGTGGTGATGTGGCTAACAGTACCACCTTCTTGATGGCAAAGTTTGTTATCATATGGAGTGGGTAGGCTTGCAGACGAGAGGAAAAAGACCAGCTGGCAGAGAGAAGGAGGAAAGCAGAACTGAGAGAGATGCTCAGACAGGATGGCAGTTGTTTGCTTGGTTTCATTCCTTTAGGAGCTGGGGTTAGAAAAGAAATCACTTCCAGGAGACACTTTCTCAGCACAACCGCTTTGGACCAACTCCTTTGCGTTGCAGGGCCTTTCCCAGGCAGCCCGTGCAGCCAGCTTCCCCCCCCCCCCCCCCCGGCATTGCAACATCTGCCGCTTTCCAAAGAGACAGGTCCCAAAGAGCAAACACAGGAAAGCCCAGGCCCGGTCAAGGTCTGAGAGGTAAATTTGTAACTTAGGACAGATCGTGAGGATGCTGCTCTGTAGTATGTAAACACTCCTTTCTTTCTTCAACAGCCCAGCGCTGCTGAGAGAGCTGATCCCAAACCTCCCTTCATGGTTGAGTCTGCAGAAGAGACGGGACGCAGGTTGGAAATGCAGCCGGGCACACAGGCTCCTTATTCCCTGGAGACAGGCTCCTTCCCGCACTTCTGTAAGTCCTTGGCCTGACCCCACGTGAGTTGGCTGTGCTGAGCAGCAGTCCGGGCTTCGCTGTGGGCTGGGCAGCTGCAGAGAGGGGTGGCGGGACACCACTGTGGCCATTGCCAAGAGCCGTGGGGTTTGCTCAGCCTCCTGGGCGTGCTACTGCTATAGCAATAGGTGCTGACTGAAGGGAGCCTTTATGGGAGTTTAATTCAGGCGCGGGTTTTGGAAAGAAACCCTCATAGCACTGTGCTGCACTCTGCATTGCAGGAGCGAAGGTTGAGTTTGGACACCAGGAAAAGCTATTTAGCAGGAGTGGTGGAGATCTGATGGGACAGATGGGCTGGGGAAGGAGGTGGCACCTCTGTCCCTGAAGGTCTCTAGTCTGATTTGGGGCAGGAAGATGGGTGAGATGAACTTGCCGAGTCTCTTCCAGACCTGTTTTCTGTGAGTCCGTGCTTTCCTCCTTTAATGGAGGGAAAGAAAAGTGTTCAGGGTGTGGAAAGAGATACTGTACTCATGGGCGAGGGTTGCAATGGCTTATGCTAAAGGAGTTCTAGGGATCAGCTCATAAAGGTTAATAAAAGACAGGTGGAGATACTTGTAAACCTAGTCAAGAAGTTTCCATGAGAATAATACTTTTAACAAAGCGATGTTTCTCCAAAAACTGAGGCTCTGACTGGATAAATATTGATTTTGTCAAATATATACATCTCTGTGTGTATGTACGGAGTGAGAGAGAGGGAGAATTCCACTGGGAAAATGCTGTAATGGTCTAATTAATTCAGATCCCTTTGAATCTGGTTTATGTTTTGACCTGACCCAATGTGTTTCACCACCTCTGCTGCATATGAGCTCTTTGCTATATAGGTATAACAATATTCTGACCAAAAGAAATATATTTAATTTGCTTTATATATTTCCAAGTCACATAAAATTTAAAACAGCAACTTCTCCTGCTGCTTTCTTAGTAAATATGTTACATCTCCATATCATTATCAAGTCCAATTAGCATCAGCAGATACACTATTTGTCTGATTCCTGTATATCAGGGAAACGAGTGGCACAGCGCTGGAATTGATCCGGTTGGATGCAAAGTAACCTTTGCACCAGGGGCCGAACCCTGAGAATTGAAACCCAGCTGTCTCGGGCTGGAGGGACTGCAGAGAGGGCAGGGATTGCTCCCAAAAGGCCAGGAGACATTAACTGAGTGCAAACAGGCAGGCAGCGTGCTGAGATGAGAAGGTAGCAGGCAGTGGAGAGGCATTTGCTGGCTCTGGCTTGGGCTTGCAGTGAAGTTGCTTTTCCCTTTCCCCAGCTGCATAGACCATGGCTGTCCTTAGTGTGTGTTGGCAGCATGTGGGGCACAGCTGGGCCTGTTATCACATACCATTGCTAACATCTGCCCCAAAGACATACTTGCCGGTGTCCAGGACTCACTGAGATGGTAGCCACGCTGAGCATGACAAGGGACTGGCAAATCTCTCTTGCGGCCTGGGGTCAGCCCACCTGTGAGGTAAACAAAGAGCCTGTGGGTTAAATCCTTCCCCTGAGCCAGGCTAAGGGGAAGGAGGCTTTGGCAAAAGGCAGGACTGATAACTAGGCAGGAACTTTAAAGTATTTGGAGAAGCCACTGAGGCTTGCTGATAGTGCTGACATACAGCTGCCCGCATTAACCCTGTGTCATTCTAGTGGGCGTCTGTGGTGCCACACAAGGCGATGCATGGCTCTAAGACATCCGTGGTACATTTCTGTGTGGGCAGAACCCCTGTTGTAACTACCTGGAGCATTGAGGAATCATTGCGATGTTTTAAAATTCTGTTCATTTATTTTTTACAAGTACTCTAAACCCTCAGCATATCTGGACTCTGAAGTGTTCCCAGGATGAAGGGAGTTTGGGTCAAATTCCATCAGTTTTGGAAGATTCCCTGATACTGGGGTGATTCACTTTATACGTGAGAAACTGCCAACATATGCCTGGATGCTGACAGCTGCGTTTCCGGCAGAAACCTGGACAAATAGGTGTGCATGTAAGTGAAGGACAGAGAGAAAATGATGTTCTAGTCTCAGAGATCTAAAAAGCTGGTCTGGGTCATGAGACTCAGAAAGGCATCCATCCCACCAGCCTGCTCTCATCCCTCAGGCTGAAGGAAGGCTACAGAAGAGCTCTGTTTGGTGCTCCGCCCCAGTCACGGTTTCAGGCTTAGTCCCAGACTCTGTTGTCTAGAAGTGATCCACAGAGGATTTGTCACCAGCTGCAGCCAACAGAGCCTAGAGTTGAAGTCTAGCGTGTGCTGCCAAAACCAGCTTGCAGGTACTCACAGGTTAGCCCCTTCTACTCTGCGTCTGTCAGTAAAGCAAGCATCTTTCCCATCCTGACTTTTCCCAGCTGACCTTTTTAAGCACCGTTGCAAGTTCTGCCTGGCCTTCCCTTTGACAGCTCCAAAGATTCATTCCGAACTTTGCAGAGGCAATTTTACGGGAGGGATCAGCAGCAACCTTTCATGGGTGCAGGGCTGGCCTGCCTTTCTCTTCCTCAAAGACAAGCTCACGCGTGCCTGAAAACACTCGCAGGGAGCTGGGAGTCGCTGCCTTTACAGTGGTCCCCTTCAGACAGGGAGCTTGGAGCTGGCTTTTGCAGGAGAAAGAAATTGCTATATTGAAACCAGGGAGCTGGGAAATCACAGGCGACTGAAACCACAGGAGCAAATCCTACTGCAACTTTCATGTAACTCCAGCGACCTCCTAGGGAGAAGACTTTTATTGCTGGGCCTGCTCCTTGCAGTGAAGAGTAAAAAGAGAATAAAAGCCCTTTCATTAGCGGGTGAGAAAGAGGTTTCCTCTAGGCTAGACTTCTAGTATTGTTGCAAGCATTATTTCAGTGGTAGCAGTAGGGCAAAGGGTAGGTGTTTGTTGCAGGTGTTTTGAGTCTCCTCTTCATCTACTTCAGCTGAAAACCCAGGGTGGGCTTCCCAAGGCTTTTTTTACTTGGAGGATGAGACTAGAGGGTGGTTTGGTGTTAGAGTTCTCTTGGTGTGATTCTGCTTGGTTTATATTCTTGCTCCTGTTGCAGTGGCTTGCTGGGGTGATTCAGAAGTTGAGTTGAAAGTCCTCACCATGTGCCTTGTGTGATGCCTGGTTCTGCTTCAGTTTTCTCATAAGTGCCTTGCTTGTGCTGAGCAATATCCTACTGCTGAGCAGCTCCTGCCTTGCTGGGGAGGGGTGCTGGGCTGCCCTTGGGAAAGGGAGAGGATGGGGCAGCAGGGTGTTACCTCAAGGCTCATCTGCATGTGTGACAATGAGGGCAGAGAGGAAATCTCTGGGCAACTGCAATAATGCAATAAATGAGAGCAAACTGGAATGTGTCAGGATAGGGAGGCACAGAGTGTTGTAGTGGTGCATTGCTGTGCCCTGCAAGTAGTGATGTGTAAGGCCTTCTCTATCTGGGTGACATGAGCTGCCTGGAGTTGGTTTCTCCGTGCCCTTTCTTGTGGCGGAGCATCACATAGGCATGAGTCTGAAAAAGCCAAGCAGTGGTGTGGTGGCTCTGATGTGCCAGGTTGCTAATGCCTGATCTGTCCTTGATGTTAGTGGCTGCTGAGCACAGCTCTCGCCTCAGATGGGCCCTGCTGCCCTGTGGGTTTTCTGCAATGCTCCTGTTTGCTTTCTTGTTATAGTTTTTTAACAGGAAGCCTTTGATGTGTTTCTGGCAGAAATCGCTCTTGCATTGGCTTGCTGCTTCTGAGCTTTCTCCAGAAGCATTGTTGGATCCTGAATGAGACGTTTTGAGGCCAGGTCTTGGATGTCCTATTACCTGTGAGGGGTGGCGGTGGTGGCGGCTGTGGTGTGTGGAGGCCAGGCTGCCTCCACACCCAACTGGCAGAGGTCCTACCCTGTCTGGCGTTTTACTAGGGCTTTATCTGTGCTTTTTGGCATAGTTTATATTACTGTGGTTACATGTTGCTGTTTATTCCTAGAGTAAAGCCTCTGTTTTCAGTGCTTTGATTGAGGAAGAAAAGCATTACATTGCAAATCTAGTCAGGGAAGCTGCGTTCAGAAACTGAGAGAGACTTGGGGGTGGATTCTCTGCTTGTTGGCACCAACCCTGCTGGGCTTGAGGGCACAAAGTTGAAGTGCACAAGGAATCTGGGTCTCCTTCTAAAAACAAACAAGATCTGAGTTTGCAGTCCCTCAGCACCCTGGGGAGTATGTGGTGTGTCTGCAGCAAACCCAGAGCAGATGCAATCGGCTGGGGAGTTTGGATATTTCAAGGTGCAGCCTCACTCCTTCCCCTGGGGCCTGTTTCCTTGGGATCCCCAGCTGAAAGGAAGGCATCAGAGCAAAGATACCTCAGGCTGGGTGCTGAGGGCCATGCTTGCTGGTCCTTGGTGTAGAAGCCAGCAAGGTTACAGGAGGATACAGCAGTGTTTTGGGAGGAAGGCTGCCTTGGTGTCTGGCTGGCCCTGGGGGCAGCGAAGGGGTTAAAGACCAGCCGTTCTGCCCAATCAGTCTGGCTTGCCTGTAATAACCAATTAACGGAGTGTAATTGTGCAAATCCATATGTGGCAGTAATTACCAGGGAGATTAATGGATTCCTTCCTTTTCTGAGCGGACCCAACCACTGCTTGCCAGTGTCCCCCCACCACCCGAAAGCACACGGTGAGGGGGGGAAAGCAGGAGCTGCTCTTCTCTGGACACTCTGTGATGAAGCTGAGTGGACTGGGAGGCCCCATGGGGACTGCCTGGTGCTTGTTTAAATAACCCTTTTCATCTCCCTGCGTTTCCTTACATACAGCTCACTGCTCCCTGGCTCCGACCCGGCCTTCCAAGGACAGTTCGTGCCCAGCCTGCTGGGTCCCGGGCTGCCGCGTCCCTGCCTTCCTCATTGTCCATTCATTCCCCGCTCCCCTTTCCCCTGTTTAGCCCTAATTGCGGCAGAATATCGCGTTTGTTTGCCCTCTTCTTTTGTAGCTTTGTTATTTTAGTTGCAATGGGTAATCCAGTAAACTGTTAAAGGCGTACACGAGGCAAGGAGGAGACAGCAGGGCGCTTGGGGCAGGTTTTCAAGCCAGGCAATGGGGTTGCATTTGGGGGATAGTAGCTTGCAGGTAGGGTGGGCCTGCCACATCCTTTGGGATGAGTTTTCTTAGGAATATATGGGCCACAGGAGCAAAGAGCGACCCTGGAGCAAGTGAATACTTCCCCCTCCAAGTGCTCTTGCTGGGGAAACAGGGCACTGAGCCCTGCTGAGGGAGAAGGGGATGTATCTGGGGACCTGTCCCCTGGCAGCCGGCCACTACCTGGGCAGCACGGGCTCCTCCACAGTTGCACCAGCACTTTGGTCACTTGCAATGCAAATCTGCTTGTCCCGCTCAGCAGCCCTGGCTAGCCTTGCCTCCGCATCGCACACGTGGGTCTGAGCCCTGCTGACCTGTGGCATGGAGAGAGCTGGGAAGTGCTAAGCTCTGTTTCTGTGCCGGGCGATGATCCCTGCCCCTGACACATAGCTTGTGGAGAGGGCTGGTGTGCTGGCCAGGGATCCGTCCATCTCTGGCTGCAGGTGTCCCGGGGTGGCTGTGCTTCCTCAGCTGAGGATGGGGCAGGTGGCTGGGGAGTCAACTGTTCTTTAGAGCTTGGGGTGACAGGGAATGATCACATCATGTCAAGCCTTCCTTGCATTCTCTCTACCTTCCTCATCAGAGCAAAAATTGATGCTGGGGTTTGGACCTGGGGCTTATGACTCTTTTTTTTTTTTCCTTTTTGCCCCCTGCATGTAGGCTTGGACTTGGGGTAGGCCAGAGCTATGTGGGCTGGGTGAGAGCATCCCGTGGGTGTAAAAAGCAGCAAGATGGAGCCAGGTCAAAGGTCTATCTTGCAAATGGTGGATGCTTACAGTGGAGGTAGGAGCAGAGTGTGCACAAGGAGCAGGTGTTTCCCCAATAGCCTCTGCCCTGAACTGTTTGGCATCTTCCATTAGTGATAACCATGTGGGTTCAGGACTGGCTGCCCCCAAAACCTGTAGTGATGTCTGCACAGACATCCCTGGCTGCCCCTCGCCTGGCTGTTCTCTGGCAGCTATGGCCCCATTCACCACCACAAGGTGATGGACAGAAATGACAGTTTTCTTATTGCTGACTTGTTACAAAGGCCAGGAATGTGGCTGCTCCAAAGGAACAGCTGTGCAAGGTACTTGGCAGAGACCTCGTCTCCGAAGATGGTTACAGATGATGGGGAAGGTTTTGGGAGACTCTTGCCTGGAGATGATGGGGATGTATAGAAAGGTGCATCTTCCTAGAGGACCAGGAGAGGTGGAGAGCCCTGGCAGAGATTCTGCTTTTGGTTCTGCTTACTTGGGGTCCTGGGAGCCAGCCTGCACCAATAGCTGGTTTCCGTGCAGAAAGAGGCACTGGAGGCAGCTCTTGGGTATTGCAAATTGAATGGTTTTGTTTGTCAGAGAGCTGTGTCCATTGGTGTCAGCTGAGGCCCTCCACTGTTTTAGCTCTTCCATTTCACCTGACCAAGGGTTCATCAATACTCATCTTCCCTTGCCACTGTGTCATTCTAGGTTAGAGGCTAGGTTTGCCAAAGCACAACATGTAAACATGTCTCCTGGGCCTACTGTGCCTGTGGGAGCTTGAAGTAGCTTGTGTCTTCGGGGAGCAGCCTTTCTGGAAAGCTTCCCACCTGGCACACATGGCCGGGGCAGTACAGAGAAGTAGTTGAGGCAATGAGGGATGTGTCTTGCACAATTTCTGGGATACTTGAAGTGTTGGGTCTTTGCTGTCCTGGATTTTGGGCTGCAGGATGTAGTGGATAGGTATGCTTTGAAAGCCTCATTAATGCAATGGGCTAATGGAGATTAATTTGTGTGGGTATGGCTTGTTTCTTAAATGCCCCAGGTTCCCTATGGGGACAACCCTTGGCCTGTGCAAATTCCCAAACTGTGCTTGGGAACTAACTATCTGATGGAAAGTGGCAAGGATTGTTTACAACCAGGTAGGCAGACCTTGGGACCATGCCCTGGGGCTGGTGAATTTACTGGTATAGGTTAGCCTTTGGGGCTGTGCTGCTGGTCTTAAGACCTGAAAAGGGACTGGGCTACAGATTTTGCAGCTGGGATATGTCTGGCTATGAGAGGAGACAGCTTTGTTTTGGAGAAGCTGCTCTGGGATCTTCAGGGTTTGCTTTAATAAGCTGACTTAAGTCAGTGCGTATCAGTGCAGTGTCAGTACTTGAGCATGCCTTGCTGTGCCCACATCATCCCAGGTCCTTTCTCTGCTTCTGCTGTGCAGAGGCTGCTCCTTCTGCTCAGAGGCTCAAAAGGACAGGGCCAAAACGTGTGGCTGTGGGCAGGTGCTCACTTCTTTATCTTTCTTTCTACTGGGAAGAGGTTGGGGGGCAGACAGCAGATATTTGACAGTGCCAGAAAATGTCATTCCACATCCCTGCAAATTCTTCACGTGCTTGCTCCTTGCTGCTGTGCTGTCTTGGCTCTGTGTGGTGTGGTCTGTGCTTGTCTTGATCCAGGGCTGTTCCTTTCTTTGGTGCACAGGGAATTTTGTCATGCTCCCATGGCTTTACATACCAGTGGATTTTCCATTTGGTACAGGGGAGCATGTGGCTTTTGAGAGGTGAATATGTTTGAAAGGCAATGGAGGGCATTGATGAGGAAAGGGATGCTCACTGTGGCTGGCTCTTACCTGCTTCTCAGCCACACAAGGAGGTGAAGTGTTTTAAACAGTTTCTGCAGGGAAACATTGAGAGGAACTGATCTCATGGGAGAACATTTTGGCTGAGTTTCATGTTGTGTTTGTCTCCCTTCGGCTGCTGCTGGAAGGTGAGTCCCAGGGGAAGGACAGCTGCTGGAGCAGATGAGATGCGTGTGTCTGTTGGGGGAAGGCAAAGAGATGGCTCAGTCCCCTGAACATCAAACAGACCAGGCTGGCAGAGTCTTGAACTGATGTTGGTGGGATCTACAAAGAGATGATCACAAAACGAACCTGTTGGTCTTCTGTGAAGTGGAAGTCCATCTGGCTGAGGGGACAGACCTGGACTATCAAGAGCAGAGTTGTCTGAGCTACCAGTGGAGGCATAGGTGAAGGTCTTTGTGTACCAGTGAGGGCTAGGGTGAGGACTTTGTATCACCCTTCTCCTATCTTTTTTTTTTTTTTATTGCCGATTAATGAAGGGTATCTTTGGGCTTCAGCTCATCTTAAATGCATTTTGTGCCTCGTGGTTGGGCAGCAAGACTTGGTTGTGCTTCATTCCTTCCAATTGCCATGCCCAGGCTGTTTGTCTTGATCTGATACTTGTGGAAAGGCTGCATAAGCATGTCTCTGCAGCATAGCATCAAACAGGGCACGTCTCTGGGCAAAGATGTGATCTGGTTTATTGTTTGGGGGAAAGCTGTGGTGTGTTGTTTTTTTTCCCCCCTCGTGACTCAGAGGCATGATAGGTGTGAGCTGGGGGCTTGCAGTGTCCAGGGTTGCTGTGCTAGGCCAGGGGTGCTGGAGCAGACTATGTGGAGCAACGGAAACTTGTTCCAAGATTTGCTTGAAACTCAGTAGAGGTCCAGAGAGCCATGCCCAGGAAGATAATGTCATTGCAGAAACAGATGAGATCTTTGTGCGATAGAGGGGACAGCAAAGCATTGAGAAACCTCCCTCATTTGTGCAGACACATTTTTATTGGTGGTATTTGATTTCCTTCCCTGCTCTTAGGAGACCCAATGGATAGGCTGAAATCTACTAGAAAAGGATTAATTGAGCAAGTGACATCTGAAGTGAAGTAGGGGTGGGATCCAGGTGAGCTGCCTCTGTCTCCTGAGGAGCTGCAAGCATCCTATGAGAGGGACAGCAGCCCCACTATCCCGCCATGGCTTATAGAAAATGCCTCATTGACTGGAGCAAGGACTAAACTGCAAAGACAGCTGGCTGAGAAGTGCTGACTGAAGCTGCGTCTTGGTGATATGGTTGACGTGGCTTTCAGCCCTGTGGTCCAGATCAAAAGCTCTCTGGCCATGTGATGCAAAGTGCTAATCTAGTGTAAATGCCTTCTCATTCTTCAGATCTTTCTAAATGGTAGTAATGGGCCAACTTGATAAGGCAGGCTTTCTCCTGGATCAGATATGTTGGCTGCCAGAGAGCAGTTTGCATTGTAAACATAAAAGCACAGGAGAGACAGAAGTGATTGAGTGAAAGCCGGAGCCCTTAGTATGGCATTAATGTGACTGTGCAGTCAGATCCTTGCACCCGATCTAGGCAGTGCTCAGTGGAGAAACCCAGTGTGAGCGAACTTGAAGCTGTGACCTTGCTGACTTGGAGACAACATGGCTTAGAAATCCAAAGGTATATACTGATCTCACCTCTCCCATGGCAGCATACAGAGGGGCCTGGGAGGAGGTGTCTTATGATATATATCATCTTTCTGAGCTTTTGGGGCCTGTCTGCTGTGGCTGGGACCTTGGGGACCGGGCTGTGGCTGGTGATGGCTACTGTGTCCTCAGCCATGAAGGGTGCTAGCCCCTGATGTGAAGCTGTTCTTCTTAGATGACGACAAGTCTTCTTCCTCTGAGAAAGGAGCTACTCAGAGCAGAAATAACCGCTGTTACCTTGAACTCCAGGATATCCACGTTTGCCTGTCTGGTATAAATAGACCATCTGAGGCAGCCAGATGTGATGGAGATTGACAGGTTGTCTCTGGAGTTTTGCACTTGCTGAAGCAGGAGGAAATGTAAAAGCATGAACGTTGGGATGCACAGAGTGAGAGTAGCAAGCAAAGCCACCAGCTGCACAGGAGGCTGTGGCATCTGCCGTGGTGGATGCAGGTGGGAGCCCTTTGTTGGCCTTATGCAGGGAAGTGCTGTGACAAGACCTTCCCCACCCTGTGCTGAGCTCTGGCCATCGACAAATGCAAGGTCCAGCAGACACCTTGTGTGGCTAGGCTGTCCCCAGTCAGCTGTGTGCCACCCAGCTCAGGCTTCTGCCAAGGAGGGGAACATAGTCTGCTCACAAACATCCAGGTTTGTCAGCAAAAGAGAATGAAGAATGGAGCAGGATCCAGGAAAAAAACAGAAGGCTTTTTGAAAGATTTCTAGGAATTCTGCAGAGATATGTGGGGGAACTGAGTTTCACTTTGTTTCTGGGTAGTCAGAGAAGCCCTGAAATCTGTAGGTTTTTTGTTACTGAGGATAGGGTTTGTTGGTTTTGTGTTTGGTTTTTTTTTTTAAGAGTCCTTGCAAGGGTTAACCTGGTCAAGGAACTATCTTCTGTTGAAATATTTCCTCTGGGAAATGGTTGTTATGGGAAAATGGCAAAATTGCAGGCAGTTGCATGGGCTGTGTCTTCTAAGGTTTCTCTGAGAACTTTTTTTTTCAGGAGATGAGGAAATCTTGGTCTTCAGGGTGTAGGTTTCTTTGAAGGAAGGTAACCTAGCTGTTTTCAGGCATTTTGCTTCACATCGTGTATACAGTAGTGTTAAAGAGGGGCTTGCACTTAAATGACAACCTGTAGGTCCTCTGGAACTCTGACTGGAAAGTTTGCTTGCAGGATGGTATCAAGGAATTATCAAGTGAACCTTTACTTCACTTGTCCTTTGAAAGCCCCCTGCTGAACACCAAATGACATGTCAAAGTGGACTTTAAGAGCTGAGTGTTAATTTCCCACCAAAATCTCCTCAGGACAGGAGGGCCTTTTGGTCAGAGATCTGCCTTTGGATCTGAGTGACTTTAGCACTTTCCCGTAGAAATCCTATCTTCATTCGGTCCTCATCCACCCTGGAATCCTGGTTTCATAGCCCAGTACGCTGCCTTGCACCACTGACAAGAGAAGCCAGGTGCTTACCTTGAAGTGCAGAGGGATGTGTGACTCTCCCACTTGCAGTATTGCGGTTCCATTTTGTCCCTGTGATCTTTATTCCAGCAAAGCTAAAAAGGTGGAGTGACTTTTCTGAAAGCAGCCAGGGAGCCATGAGCTCCCAAACCCTGAGCTAGCACTCTGTTGACCCAACCATTGCTCCTCAATATACTGCATGCCCAAACCTCTATCTAGTGTAGCACAAATCTCCTGTATTATGGGCTTGCTTATTCCCTGCGAATCCAACCCAAAGGAGTGGATGCTTTTGACAAAAAAAAAAATAATCAAATATTTTCCAGAGGGTCCAAATGCTATTTTTTTGGACCCACCTTCCCAGGAATACTTTGCCGCATGCTTTTCCATGACGCTACCGCTGCTGACCTTTCTGCTCTGGCAAGGGGGAGTCGTTGGGAAGCACATAGGCAGTGATTCTTCACTGTTACAAAGGCTGGGATTGTTGGCGGCTTGACGCCCTAGAAAGTGTCTAATTGACTTGACTCTCTCTAGCTGGGCTCCGAATGGATTTTCTGCCTCAGGATATCTCGGCGTTATAGTGGACCTGTTGTTTTTGCTCCTCGCATGATATTAAAAAGTGCATTGTTGGAGCAGAAAGCGTGAGTCAGAGCGGATGTGCGGAGGGAGCTGCCTGTCGCCCTGCGAATGAGTGCCAGCGCAGAGGAGTGGAGCGAGACGGGGTCACCTGCCATCCACAGTTAGGGGCTGAAAAGTTTCTTAGAGCATCCCAGAGAATAAGCTTGGGTTGGTGTTATAGATGACACTTCATATTCAGAAATGGACAGATGTAAACCTGCCCTTTGCATCTCAAATAAGGAGCTTTAGCATTAAAATATCTCCTCTAGTAATTTTGCAGTATTTGCCCATTCCAGTACTGGATTGGTCCCAGGTGCATTCTGCACTGGGAAGATGGCTTGCTCTGGTGCCTCTGTCACCCTGTCATTTTGCAGCAATGCCTGGGAGTGTTTCGTCTGTGTCAAAATGTGCTTGTGCCACCACTGGTGTCTGCCTGGGGAGGTAATTCCCTGGGAGGAGTGGGCAGCTGGGCCCCGCAACCAGCAAAGCTGCTGGAGGCGCTTAGGCAGGCATAAGAGGATTTGGTGACACCGCTGATTAGTGTCGAGGGCCTCATTACGTTGCTGGTAATTGAAGGTCTCCCTAGGTTTAAACAGACTGGGAATTATCTGCCCTCGGAGCCTGCTGTTGGCTGCATGGGACGGTGCTTTCTGCAAGGTAGGCAGTGTCCTCCCTGGAGCAACCTGGCACTGGGGATGGTGGCCAATGCCCTCCAGACCCTGGGGAGGGGACCTGCGGTGAATGGCAGCCGTGGGGCTCAGAGAGATAGGGCAGGCCTGGGGAGACAGAGAGTGCAGGCTGTGTTACTGCAGGTGTGTTTGTGGTGCTGCTGTTAGAATAGGCTGCTGTTGGTAATTGCATTAGTGCTCTGGGGCTAATTTTATTAGCTTGGTGTCTGTGGTTATTGCTTTACAAGAGACAGCGGTGAGAAAGGGCAAGGCTGGATGGGGAAGGGATGGTGCAGTAGCTCCCTTCTCCATCTCCAAGGAATCACAGGGGACACGTTGCTTTTGGTGGCTTTTTGCCAGTCCCAGGCCAACGCCAACTGGTACAGCAGATAGACGAGGTTGGTTCAGTCTTTATTAGCCTTGAGAAACCTAGTTTTAAGTCCCTGCTCTGCCACCGACTTCCTGTTTGGCCTTGAGCATGTCACCTGGTGTCCACGTGTCTTCCCTCGGAGGCAAGCAGGGAGGGCAATGGGCATTTAGGCTCCTGGGGCATTCAGCCTGGTAACCCCTGCTACATCTCACTACCCACATGAAGGGAGTCCCAACTCTAATATCAGCACCCCGTGGGGAGTGGGTTTTCTCTGGGACTCTGTAGCTCCGAAGCAGCGTGTCAGGAGGGTGCATGTGCAGCTGTAGGCTTATGAGGGTTGCAACCTTTTTATTTCTATATGCTGTTGCCACATGCACAACCAGAGGATGCCTCTGCCTTTAAACAGAGATGGGATGGCGGACTGATGGGATTCTTGGCCATATTTGAAGTATTCCTGGTTCAGTCCAATGTGCAAGGAATAGGGACCATACTTAATCTCTAGATTTTATGGTTCTGGGGCAGAGTGGGATAAGATTATTCCACTTAGGCCTTCACAAGTTTAGGGTCTGGCTCCAGAGACCAGCGTCTCAAAAGCCTTGATGGAGTAGTGCTGGGAGGTCTTTGAGATACTATTCCATCCCACTGCTGAAATGTTAGCTGCGGTATGTTCACCTTGGAAAACTAATGGGGAGGTGAGTGAATTGGGGACCCAACCACAATGTTAATATCTGTTAGCTTCAGTCAGCACTGCTTTGTTGCGAGTCCTACTGTGACTGATGTCCCCCAGGGTGTGGCTGCTGGATGGCATTCAGCATCCCATGGCAATGGTTTTCCTTCCTAAAATAACAGTGGCAATCGTAATGTCTTCTCCTTTCACATAACAAGGAGGGGAAATAAAAAGCATTCAGTCATTTGAAGCAGTGACTTGTGCTACTTCTAGTAGAAATTGAGGGGCTGCCTCTGAATGGTCCTGCAGTACCTCTTGAGAGACCGAGCTGGTTCCTGGACTATGTCACAGACTGATCTGGCTACAGGGGCTGGGCCCTCTCCATACCTCAAAACCCATGGTGGTCCCTTAAATGAATTGCCTGGTGCTTGCTTTACCTGAGGAAAAAGCCTGGAGGGGTTTCCTTGGAGTTGCCCAGTGTGTGCATGTGTTCTGCAGCACTAAGCACTCGCTAACCCAGATCTGCTAAAAATCAATAAAGTAATCCACTTACTGCTTGGGACTGCCAACCTTTTTAAGGAGCTCAGAGCTGTTTTGTCTTCTTTCCTCTCCCCTTTCTTCTAAGCTGGTAGAGAGAAGAGAGGGATGGGGAAGGGGGTGCTGGCAGAGCTGGACTAAAATCAGGCTCTTTGCTCTGGGCGGATCAATAAAAATAATTCCCTGCTAAAACTTCATTAGCATGGAATTAAAGCTGCTGAGATCCCGTGTGGTTGGTAAGAATTAATGCTACTGCTAAATCTTAGCACGGTTGGCGCTTAAAACGCAAAGCTGCTTCGTTGCTCACACCTCACTGTCCCAGTGCTGCCAGGGCTGAATTGGCCATGCAGTTGGCTCTGCTCCGGCTCTGCCCCATGGCTGCTTGGTGGGGGCACGGCCCTCTTGTCCAGCCTGAGGACAAGGGACAAGCCAGGCTGAGATGGTGGCAAGGTGCAACTCAAAGAGATGGAAGCAAAACTGTTGTGTGAGGGTGGAGTTGTGTCTCGAAACAGTGGCTCAATTCTGACTGCTGGTGGGGACTGGAGATAGATGGCCCTGGTGTGTCTCTGCGGGGTGATGGGCAGTTGATGGGAAAGGTCTCTGGGTGTGTGCTGGACAGGCAGGCTTCCCATTATGCCAGAGCTTTCCCTGACACCGGATCAGAGAAACATCCCTCCGGCAGGCTGTGCCTGAGGCTGTACAATGTCTCTCTCTTCTGTGAAGTCTTGGATCTTGTTGAGGGGGTGTGTGTGTGAAAATGACTTCTTTTGAAAGCAGACTGTTTGTTGTGGGTTTTGATTGAAAAATGTTTCTTTCAGTCTTGTGACAGTGGGGAAAAAAACTTGCCCTGCTGAGAAATCCAATTTTCTATCCAGAGATTGAAACAAGCCACCTTGCAGCTGGCTCCTCTGCAGCGCTCAGAGTCCCTTCTTGCAGGGCCTTGAGGCATCCCTGCCCCATGCCTGGCTCCTTGCCTCCTGCCCTGAACAAAGATCCCCAGCGTGGCTGTTAAAGGATAGCACCGGAGGCAAAGCCAACATTATCCTGAAATAGCAAACTTTGCCTACGGGTTAGAAATCCCTGTGGCTGCCAGTGACCTAATGCCACTTGGATTAGTGCAAGGTGGAGAGGGTTTTGGAGGGACTCATAGATGAGCGTGGGGCAGCACCCACTGAAACAGGAGCTGTGCCTATGGCTCCTGCACCTGGATGTAGCTGTGGACGCTTGGAGGATGGCTGGCCCTTGCTGAGGTTGCTCACTGGGGATGTCCTCATTGTATGTTGGGATGGTGGCAGGGGAGGACACAGGCTCAGCCAGACAGGGAGAGGGACAGGACATAGCACCGCACAGTGAGATGCTGCTGTGTTATGCTCCTGTCCTGGTTATCAAACCCTCTGGTCTCTCTTCCCCAGAGCTCAAAACCTGTGAGCTGCGAGTGGGGCGTGTAAGCATGCTGCTTGGCTGCCTCTCCTCCTCTGAAACAGTTTTGCAGTGCCATTTATGTTTGTGCAATAAAACAAATGAGATGTGAAAGGTGGCCAGATAGAAAATACGAGAGTGATCTCTTCTGTTTGTATTCCCTCTGCAAGACTGCAGTTACTTGTGTTTTGCCTCAGTAGAACCTACTCTGAATACTGATTATTTCTTTTATTTTTTATTTTTTTTTAAACTGTGAGGAAAAAATGGTGCATGTGTACCTGGGCCACAGCTAATGGGCTGTGCAGAACACTGATACTATTGCCTGCAGACCTCCTTGTTCCTGATACCAGTCTGGTTATCCATTCATTCTGCTAAGTGGAGATGATCTCCCAGTTGTTAGGCTCCTGTGCCCAGATAAACTCCAAGTCCTGGAGTTGCTCTGATGTACCTGCTGCCCATAAAGAGCTGTGTGTCCATGGCACGGTGTCTTCCTGATACTGCACGATATCAGGTGCTCGCAAAGAGATTCAGAGCAGAAATGGGAGGAAGCCAAATCACTTTTTAAAAATAATGTAAAAATCCTTAATATGAGGTGGGGAAGGGGGGGAAAAAAAAAAAACACAAAACAAACCCCAACCTTACTTTGCTTTAACTCTCCAGCTAGAGAGAAATGGGTACAGCAATGTCTCAGAGCAAAGCAAGAAACAGAGCTAACAAGGGTAACCTTTTTCTCCTGCACACGCAATACCTCGGGGCTGGCAGCGCCTCAGTCAGCATCTGCCTGAGCTGCGGCTGGATGCTGTGAATGGCTCGGTGCTGGCATATTGCATGTCTTCCCCTTGTAGCATGTTTAGTGCCAAAGGGCAGCATGGGCCCTCGGGTGACCTGGAGGGGGCCAAGAGCCAACAGGCCCTTGAAGGATGCCAAACATCCTAATCTGCTGTTCTTCCCTCTTTGTTGTCTCGCCGTTTGCATGGCGTGCTCCCCATTCTATATGCAGGGGTGGTTTGTGGTCTCTCTGGGAAGGCAGAGTCCCTTGGCAGCCCTGTGTCCCCTTTCTTTGCCACATGGCTGGTGCCAATGACTGGGCTGCAACCTCCTCCTCTGACAGGGCCCTGCATGTGAGTTAATGCAGACCTTGGTCTCTGCTCACTTTGCAGCCTTGGGCGAAATTCCTCCCTTCTCCATTCCTTCAAGGTGACTTCATCCCAGGTCACTCAGATCAGAAACCGTGGGCTGTGCTATTGCCTGCATCCCTGCCTCTTCCCCAAAATTGCAGCAGTTGGGTAGAGGGCTTGCTGGGCAAGGAACTGGGACTGCTCCCCATCCTGAGTACCAGTCACTGAAGGAGGGGGTGGCTTTGCCTCAGTCTGGCAATTGACTGATCGTTTCTACTTATTTCTACCTATTTTCTGCAGTACTTCATTTGGGTGGGTGGGCATTAAATTGAAGTTGTGAATGTATACATGGGACTGTCTGAAGCCTACTGCTGCCATGGCTGTGAATGCTTTACTGACTCTGTGGCACAGATTGAGCCCCCTCTTCTCATCCCATACAGCTTTAGCAACTGGCTAATGATGTGGTTTTGGGGTGGTTTGGATGTTTTTTGGACCCTTTTGGATGGGGTTGAGGAGGGGAGTTGAGCTTCCAGCTCCACTAGCCCTAAGAAGTTCCTGGTCCTCCTCATCCCTGCTGTGTTTCCAACGGATGACTGCAATCCAGCACTGTGGGGGACACGACTTGATGCCAGGAGCACAGCTGAGGCAAGGCTTGATGTGGGATGGGAGCATGGAGCTCCCTGCCCTGCACAGTCCCAGTCCCAAAGTGCTGGGATGGTTGCAGGTCTGTTCCTGCTCTGTGAGGCAGCCCATCCTCAGGGCACCATCTCCTGTGGGCAAGGGTTGGCCCTTTGCATGTCCGGAAAACACCTCCGCACGGCTGGGGCTAGTATAACTAATAAACTGTGTCGAGTCTTCACTGGTGGAAAAGCAAAGCACCCCCCTCCTTCCCCACGATGCTCCTCCCCTAAACAACCTAAACCCCCCACCCCCTCCCAATTTCTGATCTATACCGGAGCCGTCATGCATTGATCTGCGTCTTATCTGGGCGATTATGCTACCCGGACGGTGCGCCGTGAATTCGCAGGGAGCCGAGACAGCTGAGCACAGGAGCCAGCCCTGAGCGGCGGCGAACAAGAGCATGTCTTATCCCGGCGAGCAGCTGCTGCCGGCGTGAAGCGGGGATGAGGCCACGGGAGGAGACAGCTGCCCCGGCACCCTCCGAGAGCCTCTGCTCCTCCAGAGCCATGTCCGGACCCCGGCAGTCTGCGCCACGCTCCAGGCAGCTTTGAAGTTAGGAGGAAGCAGTTGTGTTTAGAAAGGCAAGAGATGAACTGAAGATTAAACATGTATGGGAATTATCCTCACTTCATTAAGTTTCCTGCAGGCTTTGGCAGTAAGTATTTTACTTGCGTTTGCAATCTGTGCCTTCTGGGTTAGGTGGAGGAACGGATCCCACAGTAGGAGTATGGGGGGGGGGTGGAGGGGTGTAAAGGGAATTTAAAAACATGTTTAACCTAGCTCGTGTGTGGCTGTAACCTACGATGCCTGTGTGCTTATGATTGAAGCTGTCCTGTGATTATATGTGCTGTGAACTTCAGCGCAGCCAAACCAAGCTGCCTGAAATTATGCAGGCTTGAGTCAAACCATGACTCTTTGCTCTGAAGTTTAGCATATGGCATTTAAAAGATGCATGTATGCGTTTGTGTGTGATGGACTGAATCTATTAATTAAAAGAATAAGATCAAACCAAGTAAGTATCTTTCCAATTGCATTTTTATTAAGTTGTTGAAGGAAAAAAATACTTAAAACGGCCACCAAGAAACTCTAAAGAGGGGTCCTTCCTTGCCCAGTGGCTGTCTCCTGCCCTTGTGACACAGATACCACCATAATCGCGTGAAGCTGTGTCAGATTAGCCAAATGAAGCTGCACAGCGAGACAACGGTCTGTGAAGGGCTGCGTCTGCATGGCTGCGAGCTGCAATACCCCTATGCGTGCCAGCCGTGAGTGAGCCCCAGTTGCAGAAACCAGAACTGCTCTGGGGAAAACGGGCTTTGCAATTACTGGGGCTCACTCATTATTTTTATCTGAAGTTGTTCTTCTTGTCCTGACGTGAGGGATGTGTAAGGGGAATGGGTTGAGGAGCTGTAGGGTGCTCCCCATTCGAAGCAGGGAGCGGGCAGGTTGGAGTGCTTGGCTGCAAGGGGCTGGGAGCACCCACGTGTTGGCTGCTGGCAAAATATTGATCCCGCTCCGGGGAAGTTACAGTGCATCGTCGCTTGTGGATGTGCAAAGTCTTAGTATCCCTGGAAAACTACACAAGTTGTTCCCAGCCCTTCAGGGGGTGGGTAAATGCCTCCAGGACTCACTCTGGAGGCCCCCAGGCTGTATACCTCAATCTGTTATTTCTCTGCTAGAGAAGAGGTTTGCGCAGACATTGGATTGCACGTGGGATGTTCCCACTATGTGTATATTTTTTTTTCCCCTCCCTCTTGCACCAGATGCTCACCTCTGGTAATTCTCCAACTCCAGAAAAGTCATTGGTATTGCATCAAGTCATTCCCCAAGTTTCACAAGCGCTTAACTTTCCAAAATACCTTTTTTAGGCAGTTTCTGCAGAAAAGGGGCAACTTGTTGGAAGAATCTATTGCTCACTGGTGTTTTTAAGGAACCAGCCAAACTCTCTCCTATTGCTGCAATAAGAGTGAAACAATGAAGTGTTATTTGTGTTTAATTTGTTGAGTATTACAAATTTACAAGGAAGGGAAAGAAAAGTGACATTCAAACTGATCTTCATAGGCACCAGGCACAGATCCCTGTAGAGACAGGGGTCACAGCACTCAGCAGAGCCTTCCTCTTTCTAGGAGAGGAAATTGGTAGTAGGAGCAGAGGTATTTCTGTTCCACCAAGACAGGTAAAGGCACTGTTCTCCAGCCCACCAACTGTTCAATACACTGGGACTTCAGCTTTCATTTAAAAGTATATTTAACTGGTGTTTTAACCTGCTTCAAACTTGGTTTACAAAAACAGAGGTGTTTTCTGCAGGTGAACCACTGACAGAGATGCAAAAGCACTGGGCAAGTTATGTTTTGGCTACTTTAAAACAGTCACTATAGAACTGCAGGTCACATCTACACTACCCTCAAAGCTGGAGGGCTTCCCGTGCTCCTAAGACAGCTTGAGGGGTCTGGGGGCCTGCAGGTGGTGTGGGGGCTGCCTCTCCCTGGGTGGTTGGGTCTGCAGAGAGAGATTTCTGGCTGTTTGAGAAGGCAATTACTGCTCTGGCCAGACAACTTTAGAGCCCATGGGCTGTGTGAGAGTACACTCAGGCTTTGAGAGGGATGAAGCAGGGGGGATCACGATGGTGGTGTGGTGTGGCAGATTCCCACTGCCTTGGGATCCTCACCACAAAGCCCATGCAGGCAACCTGTATCTCTGGTAGGTCAGCAATATGTTCATTGTCTTTGCTGCTCCCCCTCCTTTAAAAATAGCTATGAAACTGTTCCTTGTCCTGCCTGCGCTGTCACCATGAAGGGGGACTTTAGGATGGGGCAAAAGGGCAGTGTCCACACTAGACTGTCAGCTTGTTGCATTCATTGTTCTTGCACTGTGTTGCTGGAGGGCAGAGTTAAGGTGATGTGGCTGCTCCTGTTCAGCATGTCTAGCTCTTATAGTATTCAGATTTTCTTTAGCTCTGAAATCCTGGGCTTCATTTGGGGCATAACAGGAAAAAAAAAAAAAAAGGCATGTATTTGCTTTCTTCTTTTTTTTGCATTCAAGTAACTATTACATATGCTTTAACCTAATTTTATCTGTGTTCGGGTTAGAAATAAGGTACACTTTTTTGACGGTGTGTGACTGTCACTTTGATCTTAAATGTCTGAATAGCACCATCGAATTTGGCAGAGAATGTACATAGACAAATTGGTAATAACCACATCGTTTGCAATGATAAAAGGACAGACCCTGAAGTGTTCTTGATGGTTTTGTAGAGTAGCAGGGAAAGTGTTCAGATGAGTCACCCTTACACATCTAAAGCAGGAGATGTGCACTAAGGCAGTTGAATTTGCCTTCACAGCCTGGGCTATATGAGCAAGGAAAGACTTTCAAAATGTGGTTTTATTCTCCAGAAGGATGCATTTCATCCAGACCCGGCTCCCAGGGCAAGGAAAGATGCTGTGCTGGCTGTCCTCTCTCTCTGAGCACTCTCTGGCACAGTTGGTTGGGCCAAGAACTAACTTGGCTCCTCCACAAAGTCTCTTTTATTAGTACTCATGTAACTTGGCCTGTGGCCACACCACCTCCGGCTGCAATCTTGTCAGCTCTCCCAAGCAAAGCGAGGTTAGGCCAGGTCGTTTGGGGGATAGGGAGAGGAAAACCCAGGTTGTGCCTGGAGTGGGGCTGCTGCCTGTCTGGCTGGCACCATTTTCATCTGTGATGGTCCCAGGTTTTGTGACCTGCAGGATGCTTTTTCCCTGGGTGTAACAGCTTGCCATTTCCATACCTATAATTGCACATATGAAGGTGGAAGAAGGCTCTTTGACCCAGCAGAAATATGAGAAAATCCAGTGACTGGGCAACTCCTGCAGCTAGGGGAATGCAGACTTTTTTATTTTATTTTATTTTTAAAGCAGGAGACACTTACCTTCAGTTGCCTGGGGCAGCCACAGACCCTGCAGCCAGTTAGATCCTTTCTGATGGGGACCTGTAGCCTCTCCAGGCATTTAAAGACAACTGTAGGAATTTGTACATGTTTATTCCTGGTGGATGCCATGCTGGAGATCCAACTGGCCAGGTGGAAAATCTGGTCAGACAATCATGAAAAACCCTTCAGGCCTCAAATGCAACAACTTTTATTTCTTTGGAGATGAGAAACTTTATCCAACTCTTGTGTGTTACTGTGGTCACTCGGGGGATGTGATACATGGTTAGGGTGAGTAACTTTGGCTTGCAGTCCTTATTTTAATGACCTGACAAGCTGTTACAGGAGTCTTTGGTTGCCAAGATCACCATAGCCATAGAGTTAGTTACCCTGTAATGCACAGTTCCTGTCAAAGTCATGGCAAAGCCTGTGTAGCTTCTGTGGATTATGCTCCTTTCTTCTCTTCTCCTTAGCTTGGCTTCCTGGAGAGGAGAATATATGGTTACAGTGCAGGTGTGTCTTTTCCAAATGTCCTTGGACATATTAAGCTATTGAACCACTGTCCAATTTCAGTCAAATCAGACCAAGACCTCAAAATAGCATCTGATGCTGAGCCTGTACCAGGGCAGGTGAAAGTCTCGTGTGCTTCTGGACCACTGCTGCTTGTGGGCCGAGTTTTGGGTGGCCCCTGTTTGCACAGGCAGCACAGGAGCATTACCAGAGAGGAGAGGGAGCAGCTCTTCCCACCACCCAGAGAGCCGAGGGGAAACTTTCTTTGGCTTGTTTGTCTCCTGACCTGTGTGGATTCCTGTTGCAAAAGCCTCTGCTCACATATGTGCCAGCACACCTCCAAAAATTTTGCTCCTTTGTGATGTCGACTGTCGGGGGAAGGCTGCATTATTTATTGACTCAGAGTTGAGCAGAAAGATGGAATCACAAAGACTACCAGACCTTAAAAGTGAGGCAAAACCAATAACCTTTCTGTAAGATATTAGCATGGCAATCTGTACTGCATGTGGAAATCTGCTTGGACAGTTAAAAATACCACCAGAAAGGGAATAATTTTTCAGTTTAGCTTCCATGTATTGAATAAAAACTACTTCTGCAGCCATAGCAGCAAAACTTCTTTTGATTCCAGTTAACATGGGTTCCTTGCTACGTAACTGCATCCAGTTTCAGGAGTGTTCCTCACAGGTATTTCCCCTTGAAGGTCATCCCCAAGGACGAGCTGCCTGCCAAGCTGTACTTCCCACGCACGCCCGTGCTCCTCTGCTGAAATCAGCCCTTCTCTGCATGTCTCTTCCCACTTCTTGGTGCTCTCTGATCTGTGGAGGATGAAGTATCTGCAAAGTTTTGCTAGTCGTGTGTCAGGCAGGGCAATTTGCACCTTTAATTTTTCATGCCAATGAAATGATCCCTTTCCGTGTATATCTGAGGCCTGAGAAGCACAAGCATGTTTTTTTATTTGAAGAGTTTGTTCCAGCTTTTGATTCTCTCTGATATTAAAAACAGAACCGTGAAGGTTGACAGTATCATCACCTCTAGGGTTGCCACGGATCTGCAGGTCTTGGGAGGTAGGATTGCTTTAGGCCTTAGTTGAAGAAAGACCCCAGTGTTTAACATGATACCTTTTCTCTCAAGGCTTTTCTAGGTGTTAGAGCTGAAGGGGCATTAACCAAAACAAACTTGCAACCCACACTGGTTAAATAGCGTATTTAGGACCTGGATATCTCGGGTCTCTGTGCATTCTCATTCCACTTTCTGCTCAAACACAATTGCTAAGACTGGTGTTTCCTGCCATTATTTGGGTGAAAATCAAGACAGCTTTATTGGTTGCAGGCTGGACACTTCTCTTCCCACTGCCTTTGCTGAGGCATTTGTGGTTGCTTCTGCGCCCTTGCAGCTTGTCTTTGCTTCCATGCCTGGCCCAGCTTTACCTGTGAAGCGCTGATAGCACACAGGTATCCAGGTTGGCTTTATTGAGCTAGCATTGGTCCTGGACTGGTTTAGCTGTGTTAGCCCAGACCTGGCTGTTAACTTTGGTATGGTGGACCTGGAGCTCTGTGGTCTGCAAGTGCATCTGTTGGACACCTGTGCATCCACTGTGATGTAGATGGTGTTCACCTATTCCGGATTTTGTGAGGCTGTTCATGCAAGCTTCCCAACCCTAGACTAGGATTTTGCGAAGATGTAAGTGAAACACCGATGGAAGTAGAGTATCAAAGCTTTGTGTCCTTGCTTAGCTTCAGTAGCTGGTGGGTGAGTGGTGTTTATGTCCTTGGGGCACTGTTTTTAAAATGCAGAGAGCAGAGTGATTCTTAGGGTCTTCCCTCATTATTTTTTCCAATGTCAGCAGAGTCGTCTATGCTGACATTAGATATAATCCTTATTCTGAATGCTAAAGCAACAAGGATGCGCATCTTTGTGCGCACTTCCAACCCACAGCTGCTCTCTGCAGCAAGGGATGTGATCCATTTGCAGAGACAGTTTGAAACAGAGAAGCACCCATAAGCAACTTTCTTCTTTTTAAACTTTGCTTCCTACAAAGAAAAGGCTAATGCATGTGTGTGTCTGTACAAGAGAGCTCATGGAGGGTTGACTGAGGCACTGGGTTCTCTGGACACTGCATTTTTGCAGTGGAGACATTGGAGAAGGCAGTTCCCTCCTGTCCTGTCTTCCCCTGCTTCTCCAGGAGAGAGAAATATATATATCAGGCTTCCCTGAACGTCTCTTCAGGAAACTACCTGTCCAAGCATTAATGTGGAGGGAGGGGAGACAGGGGAGAAAGACATGAACAGCCCCATTTGTGGATCAGAAATAAGCTGGTGTTGAATCTGGAGTAGGTGGTTAAAAGTGGTAGCGAGCCCCGATGCTTGATGCAGGGTCTCAACCAGTCTTCCCCAGCAGACGTGGGGGACCTGGCCAGTCTGGGAGCTGCATTTGGCGCTCGCGGGCAGGGGCTGTGCCAGCCGCAGAGCCCTCGCCTCCCGACGCAGGGCTGCCCTCTGCTCTGTGGGGCCCCATCACAGCTGGCCGCATCCCCGGCATGGCTTGTCACCTCGCATTACCTGATGGACAGACTCCAGGCCCGCTTTGGTCTGTGTAAATGTCACCTGTGCCGAATGCCGCTGGAGAGGCGGAGGCGGCCGGCTGCGGCTGGCACACAGGACTGAGTCCCGTCGCCCCAGTACCCTCCGCTCTATCCCAGAGCTGCTTCACGACCGCAGAGCAGCTCCTTGCTGGTCCCACTCTGCTGTCATGCTGATGTTTCTGTTCATCCTCCAAGTGATGGGAGAAAAAGGCTTTGGCTTTTTTTTTTTTTTTCCTCAGAGGAAAGCCATTTCATCCCTGCAAGACCAGAGCCTTTCTATTGGGAGATGCATGGCACTGTTTTCAGTGCCAATTATTTGCCAAACCAAAATTAAGCAGACTTGCAATCTCTGCTCTTTGCACTGTCCAGGCCAGCCTGGCTCCTTTGGACTGAAACAACTTTGAGGGTACTCGGCTCAGGGAACAAGTAACCCCAGTGTCACGGATGCCTTGGCATGGCCCTTCGTGCACACCTTCTGCCAGCTGTGCAAATTGTTCCTCGCACAAGCTGATAACCTGGTAGCAGTCACATCTTGTATCCTTCTCGGAGCACTCCAGCCTGAAAATGAGCAGCTGAGAGAAGTATTTTCGCAGGTGTGGGAGGGTGCATTTCTTCTCCCTTGGGGACTGACTCGGCAAACTTATCCCAGGGAGGGACTGGAAGTCAAAGTTTGGACCACCTTGCAGGAGTGCTTTGCTTGATATTTTTTGGTTTTGTTTTTTTGTTTGTTTGTTTGTTTGTTTTTTTGTGTGTGGTTTTTTTTTGTCGTTGGTGGTTTTTTTGTTTGTTTCTGCTTTTCTAAATGGGGTTTGTGTTACAGTTTATAACAAATGGATAAAACTGTTCATCGGTAAACAGAAAGTTAAAATTGATTGGTTTTTGTTTGGTTTGTTGGGGTTTTTTAATTTTTTTTTTTTTTGACCAATGGGTTTGTCACAGACCTGACAGGACAGCGTGGCCAGGCACCTTGGGAACAAGGTTCTTAACTCTGTTTTGTGTTACCAGGCTCTGGCAGAGCCTGGCTTTACACCTGTGTGTGCTCCTGCAGATTTTCTCATTTATTTGTCCATGCCTACCAGCAAACCCTCCTTCATGCATTCAAGCTTCCTCTTTGGTGTCTTATTGCTGGGGTAAAAGAGGCAGGCACAAGCCCTCCAGGCTTCCTGGCTTCAACCTTTGATCCCATCCTGGGGGCTAGGGGATTCCCCTGGCCATAGCCCCTGAACGGTTGCCTCTTGGCATGGACACAAGCACACCACGCGACTTGCCACAGCAAGCAGTTTCCTTGGGTGAAAGCCTTGCTCTGGCTCCTCATGAAACTTGGAGCCTTTCTAGTGGAAAAACAGTGGTGACAGTTTCTGTAAGGTCTGGTGTAAATGCAAGCAGTTAAATAACTCTACTGGGAGTCTTTACTTGTTGGTTTAAATCTTCATGATACTTTCAAAGTATGCCCTTTTCTGTGTTAACAGAAAAGGATGAAGAATTATTCTTCTCCTTAGCTGTCTGGATGTGATAGATTTCTGCCCAATCTCCCCTTCAGTAGCTTATTTTCCAAGCTGAGGAATCCTCAAAGGCGATGTTGTTTATCTAGTTGTTTAAAGAGGCATAAAAACAATTTCTTTATAAGTTTGTGCTACAGATGCTGGGGAGGACTGCATGCTATGGTACCAGACTACTCGCAGGTGATGAAAAATGCATTCGCTTTTCTCTGAAGCCGATAATGGCACAAGTCAGGATGCTCCTTTTAAGTCCTGGGAAACAACCAAGGTGCCTCTGTGAGCTGAGTGCTTAGGTAAGGTTGAGGCCCGGCAAACAGCACATCTTCTGCCCACTGCTAAAGGCTCTCCTGGCAGCTGTCTCTGGGGTGAAAGGCTTTTGCGCTTGGAAGCCATTATGAAGTAGGGATTTTGCTGTCTTCTAAGAGGAAACAGGCTGCGTGTCTCCATGATGGTGGCAGGGGGATGTGGGGTGACTCTCTCTCCAGCAGCAGGCAGGAGCCCTGGCTCTGCCTCCACACTGCCTCACTGCCTCCAAGGCTTCTACTGCTGTCATTGAGCTGGCTTCCTCTTGCTGCACATCGCTTTCCCACTGGGAGAATTGATCCAAAAAGCCAAGGCAAGAATTGACAAAGACCTTTTCTCCCCCTCCCTCTGCAGAATTAAGTCTGAAGTGGGTTGATAACAGCAGATCGAGTCCTCCTTGACTCTGACAAATGTCTTTAATGTTATTCAGCAAGCTGACCTTTTCCCGTCTTTATTGTGCATCTTCCCTTTGAATCAGATTTGATTGTTACTTCAGGTAAAATAACAAACACTGTCACGTAAATAACTTTGCAATAATGTTAAAAGGAGGAAAAAAACCAACCAAACAAAACACCAAAGCACTGCCTTACTTGCAAACGCAATGGGAACAAGCATCCTCTGTGCCAGCCATGGAAAAACCAACTGTGTGACCTTCCCAGACAACATCTTTGCCGTGCTACTCCAGGGAATGGTCTCCTGTGTTGAAAAGCCAACAGAGAAACAATGGTTCATTGAAATGTTAACGACAGCTAATGCTAACTGGGGTTAGTAAATTCTAGGTGAGGGAGAAAAGGTCATATAAATCCTTAAAATACAGCTAGATACATAACCTATAGGGACTAGTAGGCATTTAGTGCCCAGATACCCTCTGAATATTTGAGATTGGCCTTATGGAAGACAGTTTTTAGGCCTTGGGTGAGGTGTTCAGCCTCAGAGACTGCCCTGAAGCGGCAATGATCAAGGTTATATATTGCTTTCTATGCCACCTCTTCCCCAACAGGGTTCAGGGCAGAATGATCTCATGGGGCTACTGTGAGGCTGAGTTTGGCAATGTGCACTGGAGCTCTTTAGTGCGGAACAAAGAAGCCATCTTTCCTTGTGGAAAGGTGTGTGAGACCATCCGCCTAGGCATGTCTGTGTGGCCACAGTCTTTGCTCTGCCTTGTATTAAGTGAGGAAAAGTAGTGGACAAAGTATTTTGTGGGTGCCTTGTCCTGTCGTCTGTGTTGCTAGCATGTCATGGGCAGTTTCTGTCCTGTGTTCCTCCAGCTCCTCCTGAAGATGCTGACGTTAAGTTTTGAGAGGTGGAGGAATGTGTGAAATAGCATGATGGAGAGGTGAGTGGGTGGGAAGGGGAAGAGCTGATCTATGGAAAGAGGAGCCTGAGCCTGTTGAGCACGATGCCTGAGCCATTGCAGGGGAGCGAAGGTGCTTCATAAGACATGGGGAGCATTTAGGGTTTCCAGCCTGGTCAGTGGGGATTTCATGGTTTCAGATGTGTGCTGTCTTTAGAGCCAGCTTGGACAAAAGAAATGGGATTTCAGGGAATAGCCTGAGGCAGGCAGGCAGCAGTGCCTTCTTCCAAGTCAGCTGAGGCACTGAAGCAGTGAAGGAAGATTTGATTTTAAGTAAAAAATGTTTTGTTCATAATATGTTTTGTTGCTGTATGTAACTCTATTTCCTGTACCATAACCAAGGCTTTGCTCTTTCCCTTTATAAGGTGTAAGGCACGTTTGCTGGTTGGCTTTAAGCCTTGGCCAGCACCTAAGCTGACACAACCAAGGCTGGGCAGCTGATCACTGTACAGCCACCCTCGCTCATGGTGTATTTAATCTTTCTGCTTCTCCCTGTAGATTCCCCTGTTCATGCCAGCTCCACATCTGTGAGCCCATCGTCAAGCCTTTCCACAGGAAATTCGGTCGACGGGCACCACAACTACCTCGAGGCCCCTGCAAACGCCTCCCGGGCGCTGCCATCCCCCATGAATGCAATTGGGTCTCCGGTGAACGCACTGGGCTCGCCGTACAGAGTCATCGCGTCCTCCATTGGTTCACACCCCGTCGCTCTGTCCTCAGCCCCGGGCATGAATTTTGTGACACATGCCAATCCGCAGGTAGGTTAATGTGCACGCTTGCTTTGCTATGATTCATGGTGCTCAGAGACTGGGGTACAGCTCAAAAACTTGAGGGAACGGGTTGGCTGGTAGAATCTGGTGTGTCTTGGCCCTTTATGGAGATCAGCTGTAAAGAACAATCTCCAGCATGTGAATCTTTCTGCATAAATCTCCATGGCATGGACACAGAAGACACCTGTATATATTTCAAAATCCCTTCACAGTAAGGGGAGAGAGCTAATTCCCAGGTTTTTTGTCACCATGGGTGCGATCCAGTTCCCCTCCCCTGCATCTATTGCAGTGTGTATAATCGCTGTACGTGGAAATAAGCAGGGTAGCCAAGGGCTGCAGCATATGAAGCATTCTCCTTCCTCCTGTAAAAGGGTATTTACTTTGTTTCATTATTTGGAAAGGAGACAGACTTTCGAGAGAGAGAGAAATGTTACCGCTAAATGCCAGCCACATACTGTGTTGCATATAAACTTTGCCTGAAGAAAAATGACGCGTTCCTGTTTCTACTGCCTGAGCTCACTTACGTGCTGAGGTTTCCCCTTCAGACAGGGAGGAGACCCAGCGGTTGGGGTTGGTGCATCCTCAGAGCCATAGATGGGCTGGAAGCCTCCTGGGGTGGCTCTGTGGGGCAGGGACAGGGACATGCCGCCCCAAGCGCCTGGCACCACCTCTGGCATACCTGGGACCAAGGTGGCAGTGTAGGATTTTGACTCTGTGCTGAAATGCTCTGGGAGTGCAGATTGAAGTGGAAATTCTGCCTCTTATTAGCAAGACTGTGTTTTATTAGTGGGACGGGAAGGCAGGGAGTGCTCAAGAGCCTCATGGCTCCTGCTGGAGAAGCAGCAAGGAGATGGTCCCTGAGCTTCACACCCTGCTGCCCAGTGTCCACGGTCTGTCTGAAGCTCTTCCCAGTACCTGCCACTGAGGCTGGGAGAGGATGGCGTAGGGAGGCCACTGAAGAGCTCTGAGGGAATATAAGGGCGATTTGGCAGGTTTGGCTTGCCTTTCACCAGCAACCTCAACTCCTGCGTGGGTCTGGGCGGTCAGCAGTGGGCATGCTGGACACCCTTCCTTCCCTCGTACCACCCGACTGTTCCCCATTGACCTGACAATACTTGTGCCTGTGGCATCCAGGGCAAGTACTTTGTGGTGGTGGAGCTGGTGGCAGCGTTGGCTGCGTGGAAACCTTTGCTTTGGGGCTGGGGATGCTCTGGGAAGTGGTTTCCCCAATCCAGGCACTGTGCCAAGTTCCCAGCTCAGAGGAACAGGTTTCATTTGTGTTGCCTCTAATGCAAGGAGACAGCTGGGCCTTGGGGATTCAGCAGGGAGGCCGCTAATGGATTTGGGTTCAAGCCGTTGTCCCAGATATCATACATGATTGCACTTAACCTGCAGGAGTTTTAGCTCCGAAGACACTGATGGCTAAAACTGCCCCGTTTTCTCCCCCCACATACACCCTCTCTCCCTGTTATTGTCTCAAAGTGCAGCCAGAGAGAAAGAAAAGGTGGTACCTGAGCTTTGAGTAACATTTTAAACCAGCATCTTGCCAAGAAGAAGTTTCCAGGGTAAAAAAAAGGTGGCTGGACACTTGTGTGGAGGAAGGGGTTGATTTCTCTTTTCCTTGGACCAAGTCTGGATTTTGAAGCATTAGGATTTACAGCTGCCCAGTGCCTGGGCTGGGTTTCTGCTGGGAAGAGTGAGCCTCTGAGTAATTTTTCTTATCACTTTTATTTTCCAGTGCAGCAAAACAAGCTGGCTCCTAATGTGGTAGTTTTTGCTGGATAACTTGTATTTTCAATGTCATTAGACCGTTGAAGCTTTCAGAATGAAGGGATGGGGTGAGAGAAGATAAAAACAGGCTTCATCTTTTTGTTTTTCCAATGACAGATGCAAAAAACCCAATGGGATGAACCCTTCTTGTTCTTTGCTGAAATTCCTTGTGGAAATATTGTACTTTTTCACGGGAAATGGGTAGTTTCTTGGACCAAATGGAGAACTTGCAAAAACATGTGTGAAACAACATTCATGAAGTCTAGTGGTTTACATATTATGGAGACTAATGAAGGCTGTAGCTGGATTTTTATCCAAAGCCTTGTTTTCTGTCCCTACTTCTGCCATCTTTCTGGGAAGATGAAATTTAGCTGATAAATTGGGGCAGCTGTTAAAAACAAGCTCAGTGGTGAAGAAACCATCCCTAGACCTCAAAGCATGGCAATGGGAAAGATGATTTGATGGTGGTTTTGGAGAGATGTTGCTCTGCCTAGACAGTTTTTGACAAGACGTGCTCAATGGCCCCTAATCCTCGCTGCCCTGCCAACAACAGCTCAAAAGCAAATAGCAATAAAACGAAGCCCTGGGCAACATCAGGCTTTGGTCTCTAATCGATGTCAGTTTGTAACCTTTAACTTGCAGCGGCCATGAGCAGCTCCTGGGGATCTCAGCTGGGGGCTCTGGGCCGTTCGCCTGTATCTCTCTGCAGCTGACTTCAGATGCTCAGTCTGCTCCTTTGGGTGTGGGGTTTGTTTGTTTGTTTTGTGTTGTTTTAATCTGACAACATCAAATCTGCTCTGTTCTCCAGCCTGTGATAGTGTTTGGGAACCTGAGTCCCAGGGAGTGACCAAGATGGCCATGTTTTCATGCATTTTTGCAGATTTGCATATCGTGAGGCAGGGAAGCTAACCAGCTTATCACTTTTTTTAAAAGCATCATTACAGCTTCCCCAGCCATGCAGCAGTGCAGGTTTAATTGCAACAAATCGCCTGGCTGCTTCATTACTAAGCTGTTAGCGCTGAAGGCCACAAGCAGCCAGTGATCAGCATCCTGTACTGAAGCGGGCAGGATCCCACCAGCACTGTCACTTGGAGGCTGTAGCTGAGCAGCTGAGGGTTGCTGCCTGCCCTTTTCCAGCTCTGCTTAGTCCTGGCTTTGGTTACAGCATCAGGGCAGGGTGAGAGGCATTATCTGCTACCAGGCATCTGCTTAAACCCCTCCAGCTGGATTCACCAGGGGATGTCTGTCTGCCCATGGCAGCCCCATGGAGTTGCTGGGGATAAGCTTGTGGGACAAGCCCAGCAGGGGCAGCAAAGGAGGGGTCAGCTCAATTTGGGGGTGGTTTCTTTGAGGTATGAATCGCTGACCTGTCCTGTGGTTTCTGCTTCTGCAGCTCAACATCCTGAATAATGTCAGCAGCTCAGAGGACATCAAGCCTTTGCCAGGTCTCCCAGGGATCGGGAACATGAATTACCCATCTACAAGCCCAGGATCCTTAGCCAAACACATCTGTGCCATCTGTGGGGACAGATCCTCAGGTAAGAGGTTTTCTTTCTTGGGCAAGGCTTTGCGCAATGAGAACTCCCCTGGCACTCTGAAGCGAGGCTCACGCAGGAGCGAACACTGCGGAGGCTCACTGGGGCCATATTGGCATTGCAGGATGTAGAGCTGGGTCTGGCTTACCCAAGAGCAGGCTGTCTGTTTGGCAGATTAGTTGCGCTGTGCTCAAAAGAGAGCAAACTTAAAAGCCATGCGCTTCTCCCTTATGTGTATGGTCTCATTTTACTTTTTGTCCCTGTTAATAAATATATCAAAATCACTATGTTCTTGTTTACCTGTGCTTTGTGTTAGCTGACCTTTGACTCTGCCTGGGTTTTCTCTCCTACCCCAGAGACCTGCAGCTTGGCTGTGCCTTGCAGCCCCCTTCTGTATCAGTGCACCCCATTTGCTACCTATGGCTTTTCTGCACTTGCACTGCAGCTAAGATGGGGCTCCATATCCGTCCCCTGGGATGCAGTCCCTCCTTATCACAGGAAAGTGGCAGTCTTGTAGTTTGACTGCTGCTAGTCACCATTCCTGCTTAGAGCCCCTAAAGCCAAGTCAGGCCTGCTAAGGTGATACCCTGCAGCCATTTTTTTCACCTTTGGGTTTGGTTTGAGCTCTCTCATGCTCAAGGCAAGGGCAGATGCCCGCTTGCCCACTGATGGCCTCTCCTTGCCTCCCCAGGGAAGCACTACGGGGTGTACAGCTGTGAGGGTTGCAAAGGCTTCTTTAAGAGGACAATCCGGAAGGACCTGATCTACACCTGCCGTGACAATAAGGACTGCCTCATAGACAAGCGCCAACGCAACCGCTGCCAGTACTGCCGCTATCAGAAGTGCCTCGCAATGGGGATGAAGAGGGAAGGTATGTGTGGGCTGGTGGAAGGAATAGGCTTTTAGAAGTTTTCTTTAGGTTCATTAGGGCAAATCTGGCTCTTGGTGGCGCTCCAAGGCTGGAGCATTCCAAAAACCCCCACTGACAGCTTCAGGGCATTTTTGACCTCGTTTCGTAAAGGAAATGAGGCTGCTGGGGAAGCTATTGCACTGTAATTTTCTTCACATCCCTCCTCAACACACATACCGGTGACTATTGAAGCTATTAACAAATTTTGACCCAAGCTTCGCTTTTAGTTAGTGGCCCTTAATGGCCTGGACTCTTTGGACCCTTGTAAACCTTTGCTGTGGACAGCATCCAACAGTGAGGAGTCCTGCAACCTGCTTGTCTCCTCTGTGAACAGCAACCTCCTTTTTCATTTTCGGCTTGCTGGCTTCATTTGTCACCTAATTCTTGCACTGAAAGATAAGGGTGGGTGATTTATTTATACCTTTTATTTTATAGTTCTCTGTCATTTCCACTCTTAACCTCACCTTTGGAGATGAGCTGTGGTATGGCTTGCATCCTGTGGTGGTTTTGTGCTGCAGGAGAGAGCTGTATGGAAGCCGTTCATGCACTCTTTCCCATACTCCACATACACTCACTGCAACCCCCAAAGGACCGTGTTTCTGGTACAAACCACCTAAGGTGTTGATCTGGAGCAAGGATCCAACCTGAGGCAATTGGACTTAAGTGAGGGATTTTGCGCTGACCTGAAGGAAGCCTCCAAGAGCTGCTGAGGGTGACACGTGTCTGTGGTGGGTCCTGCAGTCCTGCCTCTCTCCCACACAGCTCTGGAGAATGCAAAGGTCTCTGTAAAAGTCACCACCAAGTAAATCTCTGCTGCAGGGAAAGGCAAGCCCAGAGGCATGGGTGTTCATTCATCTGTCTGCCTCTGCCCCCTGCAGCTAGCCGCTCTCTTGGGCGGAGCAAGGACCGCTGAGCTGTATTGTCTCCCAAATTATACTGGCAGATGCAAGGTCAGGTAGTGACAAGTATCACAGCTTTTCAACTGCTTGTTTTCAAGATAAAAATGTGCTGGCTCCAGGACTGAATGCTAGCAGGCAGCGTAGCTGTCCCTTTTGCAGGTCACACTGTCCCCCTGCAGAACATGCAAGTTGCTCCCCGTGCAAGTTGCTCCCCAAGGTCAGATGGTGCAGGGCAGAGCCTGGGGAAGAAGCTGTGACACTGGGCACTGGCTGAGCCTCACCCCGTTCCCTGTAGCTTCATCAGTGCTGTGCTTCCTCAACCACTTAAGGCAGCAGGGCACTGAAACGCTAAGCTTGAATCAAAAACCTAATCCCAGGCACAGTTCTCCCTTCCAGCTGGGTGCAAAGTGGTTCAAAGGACCAGGGTGTCAATGCAACTTCCCTTTGCAGAGCGTGAAAATTTAAACCTCAGCATCCTGGTGGATCCTACAGGGGAGCGGCTGCAATAATCACAGGGGCTTTCTGGGAGCTGCAGAAATTGGGGACAGATTGCCACTTGAAAAAGGAATCCTGAATGAGTTTGGGGGCTGAGGGATGGGCCTGGTATTTCCTTGGCATGCTCACTCTTTCACTAAGATTTTGATGACTTCAGAAACACTTTCCTGGCTTCTTCCTGTCCATTACCATAAAGAGGACAACTGCTTCTCCCACCTGGTTGGCACATATGTGTGTCCCCGTGTTGCCCTCCCTCGCCAGTGCCAGACTGGATGCCCCACTGAGCCATCTCCTTGGGTGCTGTCAGTTCCCCAGCAGCTGGGCAGTGCTGGGAAGCACATCCTCCCAGCTGGGAGAAACACAGGGAAGTGCCGAGTATTGCAAAGTGGTCCTGAGTCTCAGTGCTGAGGAACGTTCCATGGATTGGTCCTTCCCATGAAAGCACCCTAACATAAGCCAGGGCAAGGCAAGGCTGATGCAAGGGCTTATTTCCTGACACTGCTGCAAACAGCAGAGCTATAAAGGCAAATGGGAAAGAAATCTCCCGATCCAAGTATCTGACCTACAACCTTGTCACATGCTTCTTCCAGCAGCACTTACCTAATTGAGAAAATGGGGATCAAGTTCTCTGGCAGGCTTGTCGTGAGCTGCGGGCTTGCTGAGCTGGTCGCTTCCTTGGTGTCCCCTGGTGCTTATGCAGGTCCCTTCTCTTCTTTAAAGGACTCTTTATCTTTTGGCCTTGGTGGTTTTCCCACTCCTCTGGATACTGACCGCTTGGTGCTTAGCTAATGGGCGGGGGAGGCATTAAGCTGTTGGATAGCGGAGCACCGATGTCTGCATGGCAGGGGCCAGCTTTGCAGCCACCTTCTACCCCACTGAACCTTTTGTTTCGGGTGGATAAATCCCTACAGCTCAGTACGGGCTATTCTTTGAGACCTGGTCAGCTGCATAGCTGTCCCTTACGGGCTACGGGGCTCGTTGGAACCCTGCCTGGTGCTGTATGTTCACACAAGGGAGCAATGCTAGCAGGACTGTAGTTTTGGGACATTTCTCCCCAGCAATGAGCTAAGCTGATGTGACACCTGCTGGTCACGGTTTTTTTTAGCAGGATTTTCTTATTTCCCTTTGGGATTTCTCCAACAAAAACGTGTGCCCAGGACTTCTCTTGAGCACAAGGCTTGGATGCTGCATTTTTGGAGCATCTTTCTCATGAGGAAAGGCTCAGGGACTTGAGTCTTTTTAGTCTAGAAAAAAGAAGACTCAGGGGAGATCTTATCAATACTTATAAATACTGAAGGGGAGGGTGCCAGGTAGATGAGAAGAGTCTTTTTTCAGTGGTACCCAGTGATAGGACAAGAGGTAACGGGCACAAACTGGAGCACAGGAAGTTCCATCTTAACATGAGGAGGCACTTCTTTACGTTGAGGGTGGCAGAGCACTGGCACAGGCTGCCCAGAGAGGTGGTGGAGTCTCCCACACTGGAGACATTCAAAACCCGCCTGGACGCCATCCTGTGCAACGTGCTGTAGGTGTCCCTGCTGTGGCAGGGGGGCTGGACTAGATGATCTCCAGAGGTCCCTTCCGACCCTGACCGTTCTGTGATATGGGTGTCCTACACCAATTTGTTCTCCACACACCCAGCGGCCCTGGGAGCTAATAGCTGAGATCTGGAGAGAATTTCAGTGATTCTGTTCCTCCAGTCAGTAGATATTTAGGAAAATGTACAGAGCTGGGAGATGAGAGTCAAGGCGTTGGGGCATTCAGAGGCACTAGGAACTGCTTTCTAGTGGGGAGAGTTGAGAAGAGAGGTGGTGGAGGGGAGAGGTGATACCAGGGCTGGGCCAGACTGGGTAAGTGGTTGCTCAGGAATGAGGTAAGCAGCATGTGTAGATCCAGCTGGGGGTGAGGGACCATCTAGCCCTGATGCTGGATGCTCTGGCTGCTGTGGGACTGTTAGAAGCATGCTGCGAGCACAGCACACCTCAATGCTTGGGTGCTGGGTCCCTCCTACCTCCTCCAGTATCTAGTGGCAGCTAAGTCCAGGCTGCCACCTGCAGGTATCAGCTCCTCTTTCCTCTATTCTGGAGCTTCATACGTTGAAAATCACAACTTTATGTCAAATTTGGAGCCTACTGGTCTACAACAACCCCAAAGTTATTGGGGGGTGGTGAGGGTAGCCATTTTAATGGATGTACATCTGAAATATCCATTTATTTTCTGTTCTTCCCCTCCCGAGGGGGTTTCTCGTCCCTCCTCCCAGAGGAAATGGGACCCACTGTGAGCAGGTAAGTGTTGCTGTGGGTGTAAAGAGCCGCATTTCTGTCCCACAGCTGTGCAGGAGGAGAGGCAGAGGAGCAGGGAACGGAGTGAGAATGAAGCCGAGTCCACAAGCAGTGGCAGTGAGGACATGCCTGTGGAGAGGATCCTGGAAGCTGAACTGGCAGTCGAACCCAAGACGGAGGCGTACAGCGATGTGAACACAGAGAGCTCAGTAAGGGGCACTAAAATCGCTTGCAGCTTGAGATACGAGAGCCGTTGAGGTGTCATTTGAAAAGACAAACCCCATGTGAACTGCTAGCATTTTGTAAGGGGTTTTTTGCTTTGCACCACCTAAAAATCACCAGCAATTCTTCTTTTGAAGCTACTCTGAATGAAAACTAGAAGACAGCCTATACATTATTTTCCTATTCGTAGTATTTTTTTCCAGTTCCTTTTGGTTTCAATGAGTACATAGGGCAATAGGTGGATGCCGGAGAGTCAGAGCCCTGTGCTGGCTTCCACAGTTGCACAGCCCTGAGCACTGTTTGTCTGCCCAATGACCAAGACTGCAGTGGAGTTGGATGCAGCAGGTTTACTGCTGTGGTTTTACTGTTTTGGATAAAACTGCTGTTCATGCCTGTTCAGAGGCTGCTTGATGGCTTTTAGATGTGCCCTGGGAAGCAGGACTGCAGCCTGCCATGCAGGACTGGCTTTTCAAAGAACAGCAAGCAAACAGAAAAGTCTAGCAACCAGCTGATTTGGCTGGTTGTAGAGGGGATAGTAGTAATTAATACCTTCTCTTCTCAACAGTGCACAGCTGTGATTATTGGCAATTTGATCATTTTACTTGTGGCTCTGTGTATCGTTAACTTGATCTGATACTGTCTGTAGTGCAGACAGCAATTATCAAAGATTTTACATTGACAAATTCTCCTCTTTTCCTCTGCTCTTTTCCTTTTGATATCACTCTTAATTAGACAAATGACCCTGTCACCAACATATGCCACGCAGCTGACAAGCAGCTCTTCACACTTGTTGAGTGGGCCAAGCGAATCCCCCACTTCTCTGACCTGACTCTGGAGGACCAAGTCATTCTCCTCCGGGCAGGTAATGTTCCCCACCGGTGGCCTCTGGGGCTATTCCTGGTACCCCCATCTCTTCTCTGGGCTGTGTGCCGTGCCAGCCAGGCTGGATGGTGAATGGGAGATCCTGAGCTGATCCATCTCTGCTGTCACAGGGCGAGCAACCCATCCTGAGCCATGATGAGTGGCTGGCAGAGGCTGTGGGTGGGGCAGTGGAGTCTGTGGTTTGTTCCCCTCTTCAGGCAGACATGTAGAAGGGCTGGGGGAGAGTGAAAACACGTCTCATTAATGCAACTCCTATAACTGCAGAACTTACTATGTGTGGGGCACATTAGTGTGTGATGTATAAAATGATGTACAGGGGTTGCTGATGCAAGGAATATGTTGTGGGTTTTTTGAGGAGGAAAAAGCAGCATCTTCCCCCCCCCCCCCCCCCCCTGTTTTTTTTTTTGGCACTTTGAGTCTTTTTCTGCATATTCCTTGCTGCTGGCAAAGGTGCAGTTGGTACCTGGGGTTCCATCTCTCCTGTGAGCTGAGTCTGAAGCCAGCAGGGAGAAACCAGCTTTCCTGCTCCACGTGGAACTTTCTTTTTTTTTTTTTACTGAACTATGTCTTGTCCTGCACACCTCCTCTTGCAGGCTGGAACGAGCTGCTCATTGCCTCTTTCTCCCATCGCTCTGTGTCAGTGCAAGATGGCATCCTTCTGGCCACGGGCTTGCACGTGCACCGCAGCAGTGCTCACAGTGCTGGTGTGGGCTCCATCTTCGACAGGTATGTGGCCTGTTTCTGTTATCCCCTAGCAGCAACAGCCAGGCTAGCTCTATCTTTCCCCTCTGAATGGGAAAGATATCCTTAGTGAGAACCAGAGCAAACCCATGGTGATTTGGGTTTAGCTTAGAATGAGGAGGGGACACTTGACTGGCTTAAGAACCAAGAATGGGGTAAAAGAACCTCGGAAAGGGATTTGCAGCTGCAGAAACAGATCCTTGGTTGGGTGTGCAGGGGGGGTATATGCTTCTCTGCTTTCTCTCTTAGAGTTTGCCGTAACTGGATCTAGAGCTAATACTGATCAGCAAGAGCTTTAGCCAGCAAAGCCTTAAACCCCAACGTGCTCATGTAACGACTGCACACGTACTGTCCATGCCGTGCCTGCTCCCTGCCTGGCAGGACACTGCATTACCACTCTTACACAAGTGACATGCGTAAGGGCTGTACCCATGTTTCACACAGTGAAATGTGGAGAAAAAAACATGCGGTTTTCCCCGGGTGACTGCAAATTGTTCTCCATAGTCCAAACAGAGTACAAAGGGCATCTGCTGAACAAAGTGAGAACGGGAGTGAATTTGACGCTCAGGTCCATGAATGCTGCTGATGCACATGTAAAAGATCAGCGTGTGGCATGGCTGTCTCTCAAAGCTGCATCTTCCTGCAGAGAGGAATTGGGGGCATTCCCAGTTCCTGTCCCAGATGCTTTCCAGCCGACAGCCTGGCTGTCCATACCTGCCTCTGATTGTCTGCCCACCCATGTCCCCTACATGCAGGGTTTTGACAGAGCTGGTGTCCAAAATGAAAGACATGCAGATGGATAAGTCGGAGCTGGGCTGCCTGCGAGCCATTGTCCTGTTCAACCCAGGTAAGTCTGAGGCCTGGGGCAGTCCCAGGTGACATGCATGCCCTCTGGACCATGGCAGGTCGCAGGCAGGAGGGCTGTGGCATTGAGCTTCAGGACTGCAGACTGATTTTTCCTAGTCCTTGGGTGCATGATGAAAGAGAGCCCAAGTCCTCTCCCATCCATGCACGCAGTTGCTCTGCTGGTGGTGGAAAGGTCTCCTCTGCAGTGATTTCTTCCCTACCTATATTCTCTCCCTCGTCCAGATGCCAAGGGTTTGTCCAGCCCCTCAGAAGTGGAATCACTGAGGGAGAAGGTCTATGCCACACTGGAAGCCTACACGAAGCAGAAGTACCCTGAGCAGCCAGGGCGGTGAGTTGTCCCCAAGCGTGGCAGCTGCCTTAGGGCAGCACAACTCCCACCTTGGAAAGAGCAGGCTGAGGCAGGGGTGTCTGTGCTAGCTCTGCCTGAGCCACCCTGGGCTGGAGCCCCGAGCAAAGCAAGGGCAGGACACCAGCCAAAACTTACCTGAGCAGCCCAGCTCCTGCAGGCTGGCATGTCCTCTCAGTGCCCTAATCCTGGCCAGAGCCTTTAGGATGCTGGCGAGATGCGCTTTTCTTGCTTTTCAATCCAATCCTACCCTCTGCTGGCCAAGCTCTCGAAACGCCGGCAGCTGGATCCGTCCTCGTCACCGCCAGCCAAGTGATGCGCCCACAGCATCTTCTGCTATTTTTGGCTCTGGATGTGACCGCAGAGCGCTGCAAGCGGGGTGTGGGCTGGGGGAGGCAGTCTGCCTGCTGCACCCCCTCGCAGCTGCGCCTCGGAACAGGAGGCAGTGGCTGGCAGAGGCACTGCTGAGGGGTTGTGCACCCTCTCCAGGGGCTGGGGATTTTTGAAGGCTGTTTCAAGAAGGATTTCAATGACACCATGGAGATGCAAGTCACTAGTTCAAGTCTTGGCTGGGGAGAGAATCTGGACATATCTTCTTTATTTTTTTTGTCATCGTCTTTTTTTTTTTTTGGAAGTTTTAAGAATGCCAAATTCTGTTTTGAAAAGATACATATTCCCTCCACATGTGAGGACAGAAATGCTTGTTTCTCTGCTTTGAAAGTATAGGGGAATCTAAGCCAAAGGACTCTCCAAGGTGTTTTTGGGGGAGGATTTGGGCTCTGCTCTCCTGAGGCCCTGGTGCAGGCTTGGAAATACATGGGAGAGGGTGGCCAGTGTCGTCTTCATGCCTCTGACTGCTCTTCTCCTTACAGGTTTGCCAAACTCCTCCTGCGCCTGCCGGCGCTGCGGTCTATCGGGCTGAAGTGCCTGGAGCACCTCTTCTTCTTCAAGCTGATTGGGGACACCCCCATCGACACCTTCCTCATGGAGATGCTGGAGACACCCCTGCAGGTCACTTGAGGGTCTGGCTTCGCTATGGCCAGACCCTGGCCCCCATGCCCCTACACAGCCTCCTGCCCTTCTGCTCTGGGCCTACAAGAGCTCAAGAGATGTCCTCCACCCTCTGCTCCTCCTCGGTGGGATTGTTGTTGTTTTGTACAGCTGTAAATCACCCCCTCTAACCCTCCCTGGCCTGGCCGTGGGGGCTCACAGATCCTCCGACCAGCTAACCAGTCCCTTGCCCCCCTGTACAGATAATCGCTTTAAATTATTTTTTCACTCTCAATAAAAGCCAACAAAACAAATAAAGTAATATATGAGAGAGGCACTGATTGGAGCTGGCAGAACAGTGTCCTCTTTTGCCACGGTCGCAGGTCTGGCTTGGGAATGGGGCTGAGGGACCTTCCTGAAACTCTTGGGGAAACCCAAATCAGGGCAGGAACATCACTTGGGATATCACTGCGTGTGCTGATGGACACAGTCCTCTGGCCAAGAGAGAACAGGTATTGTTGTTTCTTGCTCCTGCTAAGGAAAGACCTGGAGAAACTTGCTGCTTTGAAACTGAACATTTCATTCTACCATCTTAAATGGAAACACTTGGAATTTTTGAAGTAATTTAAAAAGTGACTATTTAATGTACTTTTTCTTTTCTGAGCTAGTTCAGCCACTGAAGGAAGAATGGAAGTGCTTCATTTTAGTCCAGGTGGAGTATTTTGGGATGACCCAAACCTGGTGTGCTCATGGAAAATTTTCATTTTTCTGAAGCTTCATGGATCCTGTTCTCAGGCTTGCTTTTTTTTTTTTTTTCCTCTCCATATTTTTGCACTGGAAACAGGCTCTTCAACCCCAGAGTTATAATCTCATACCTCCATAAGTGCAACTTGCAGAGAGGGAAAGCACAAGACACTCTTAACAAAACCTGCCTCAAAGGTCTGCCTGGTCTTTCCCCTGCTCAAATGGCACTGCTCGTGCTTCCCATTGCAACTGAGCTAACCAGAGTCAAACAAGTTAAAGACACAAATTTGTTCAATGCATGGAGTTTATCCTGGTGGGAAAACATCCTCCCAGGAACCCAGCAAAACTGTCTGTATTATTATTCATAAAACAGGTGTAGTGTTAAGTGATCTGCCCCTTCTGACCCTCTCAGCAGACAGTGCGGTGAGATGCAGCCGTGCTTCGTCTGTCCGCGTGACAGATTGCAATGCTGCCGCTCGGGGAAGTTCGAGGGAAAGGAGTAGTGACAACAGGAAAGAAAGAAGGATAAAAAATTCCCACACGGGGACATGATTCATTCTCCAGTATTTCATTGTGAAAAGGAGGAAGAGAGAATCAAAAAAGCAGGAGAAAGAAACAAAAATCCAAAATTATGGAAACTCTAATATTCTTTTTTTTTTTTCCTCCTGTGTCATTTAAAAAAAAAAAAAAAACACCAAACCAAAATGAGGCAGAATCTCAAAAGAGGTGAAAAGCATTGACTAAGAGACTAATTGAAAAGGGAATTTTCCATTAAAAGGGAAGCATTTAAAGACAGAAACTATTCAACCTGCTCATTGGAAAACCTTTGCTGGAGTTTGAGATGCTGCGTGCAGACTGTGCTGGGGTTAGACAAAGCAAGACTTCCCTCCAGCCTGGGCTGCTACAGGCTTCCCCTTCCAAGAGCTGTGGGCTTCGAAGAGCTGGTACCCAGCTAGCTGGATCGGGTTTCTTTTCTGATTATAAAGCCCTGGCTTTCTCTTGACTTCCCTGCTCACAGGTTTGGTGGTTTAAATCAAGGAAGGTGGTTGGCATTAGTAGGCCCAGCAAGAGAAGGGCTGCAGAAGCTGATGCCACCTTCTGAAGACTGATCATGTGGTATTAATGCTTTTTAATGAAATATAAAGAGGAAAAGCCGAGGGTTCTCATGCCTGCAGCAGACCTCTGGCTAAGATGGTGTCCAGGTGCTAGTTTGGAGCCCTGCAGCACGCTCAGTGGTAACTCAGAGTGTGCTTTGGCTCTGGGGTGAGCTGCTGCAGCACAGTGGGCTCAGCCAGCTGGAGAGGACAGGGTGCTTCCACACCAATAGTGCTGTCTCTTTCAGGAGCTCACAGGCTCTCCTCAGCACACAGTTGTTACAGCTGTGACTGTAAGCGGTTACATAGAGATGCAAGCTTGGAGTTTAATTTGGCCAAGACATCCAAAAGTGCTTTGGACCATGCTCAGCCCTCTCTGATAGGGGTTTAATGTAGGCAGTGTGATACCTCTTGGTGGCTTGAGTCAGTGATGAGGGATTCAGAGTTTCTGATACTCCATGTCAGCAGAACAGCTCAACACATGGGTAACAGAAGAAAATAAACTGTTCGGGAGAGTGGAATCTAGCACCTAGCCCAGGTGGCCGTGCATGTGCGTGCTGCAGTCAGTGCAAGCAGAGCTTGCTAAATCCCAGGAGCATTTCACTTCGACTGTCTTGATGCTGATCTTGGCCCACTGTCTGCCGGCAAATCCAGACCATTGCCTGCAGTATGAACAGTCACTTTTTTGAAGTTGCAAGTGAAGGGATATGATAACCAAGACTGGGACAGGAAGTCTCAAAGTGGCTGTTTGTGGCTCCTGAACACCCCTATGCTTAGCAGTCTGCCTTGAGACGTTGGAAAGATGGTCTCTGGGTCCTGGACCATAAGGTCTCTAGGTTGCACTTTGAGCAGGGCTTGTCCTCTTTCTCCAGATGACTAGTGTTTTTTTTGAAAATTTTGTGTGCTTGATCATCTGCTTAATGCACACCCCACCACACGCTCCCCCTCCCCATGTCTGGTAGGGCAGCGAGACTACGAGACGTGGAGTGTAGCTTCTGTAAATATGAGATTGCTTGCTCATCTGAAAATGTCACTAGCAGATGGCTGTCCTATGCAGAGGAAAGAAGTCAGTGAGCACTATCAGCAATCTTTGAGGGCCTGAGGTCTGATGGACTTGGTCCTCTGGATGATCTCCTGGACTTGGTCCTCTGATTCCTCATTCATGTGGCCCTCTGTACAATCGTGTAAAAATGCTGCCCATGAGCAGTGCTTCCCCTAGCCTTGCAAAGCATAGGGGATAGTCTCTACAGACAACCCAGGGAGCAAACCTCACAACAGTCATCAATGTGAATTTCCTTCAGGACGAGTTACTGCAGAAGAACATCGGCTTGACATGGATGGAGTTTACCTAGTCTGCAGCGCTGCAAAAACCTAACTTTCATAAAATAGTAGAAATCACAGTTCATGGATAAGCCAAAGAAAACTTCTATCCTGGCACATGCATTCAGCCCTATCTTGTGTGGAGTTACAGCAGCACAAAGAATTCAAAAATAGCACTGAAGAACTCAAAAATCAAGAAATACCAAAGTTTAAGTCCCTTCCAATGTGGCTGTTTTTCCTTGCAGACATTTGTCCTGATGGTGCCTTCAAAATCCAGGCACGTCGGCCACTTTTCAGGCATAACAAGAAGAGCATAACAGGGTCCAGCTACCTACCCTTCCTACTGAAACCTGGCTCCTCTGAATTTTGCTCTTGCAAATTTGATTCCTGTTGCTGGGTCTTGCCACCACTTTTTCTGCAGATCCAGTCATTGGTTTCCCCATGAAAACCCTCATAGCCTCAGATTAAGCTCTGACACTTTCCTTTGCTCTGGGAATAATAAATAAACCAGGCTCTGGGAATGACTGGTGTAAGGCAGTGTGTCATATTCTCTTTCCCACCATGTATCACATCTCATGAGCTTTCTGAGTCAGCAGCAGGTCCCCCCAGCCATGGACAAGCTTTGTTTTAGTGCGTGGGCCAAATGTTTAAAAGCATTTATGAATTCTGAGCTGCTTGCTCTGTAGCGCTCTATGGAGGGGACTTCAAAAAATAGTGGGTTTAGCCACCTATGATGAGGATCTTGGAAAATGAAAAAACCCTTAAACTCCATTGCTTGCGCTAAGCTGGATTTGTTTCTCACCTGGAAATCAAGAAAGTGTGTTTTCCTGCCCTGTCTTAGTTTGGTTTCTGTAGTGGCTGCTTCAGTTTCTACTGAAGTTCAGCAACAGCAGGTCTGGATTGGGAATTAAAAAAAAAATAATAAATCGCAAGCCGTAAAGGTTTGAGCTGGTTCCCATTCAGGTCAGCTCTGAGCTCCCTTCTGAATTTAGTGACTCAAGGGCATGTCCTATAGACCCTGGGTGACTTTCAGACACTGACATCCTTACGGCGTGACTCTGAACTGAGTGCTGCCACCACTTGCCTTTCCTCCAGGACCTCTTGTCTGGGCTGGGCCCTGGGATGCCTTCACCATCACACCTTAGCTCCCCTGAGAGGTTCTCTTTGCTGCCTGGTTTCTCCGCTCGTCCCTCCCAGCTCTCCGCTGTCTCGTCAAAGGCTGAGGTGGGAAGCTCGGGAGGCTGTGCTGAGTTGGTACCTCCTGTAGCACCAGAGGGCACAGAGCAGAGGAGAAGGAGGAATTGCATGGATTCGGAAGCACGTGGGGCTCACAGAGCTTGATAGTGGTGGTTGGGTCAGAGAGGGTGGCTGGGAAGCAGTGCGTGTACCCTCTTGCAGTGGATGATGGCTTTTATTTCGTGGTGAGGTACATTGCAGTGGAAAGCATGATACAAGACAGAGAAGCCCTGATAAATCCCCAGGCATTTGTCAACATTAGTGGACAAGGACCAACCTATACCTACGCAAGGCCAGTGGCTGCCAGACCATACCTCTCTCGGCTCTCTCCCTATGCCCTCTGTGCAATTAGCTCTGCCCAAGGCAGGCTTGGGTTTGGAGGATTTCAGTGATAAAGGGAGAGGATTTTATCACCTCAGGGATATCAGCCAGTGCTGCGGCTGTGGGCTGATTTCTGGCTTGCCTCTCTACGCAGGGCCAGCCGGCCCAGCTGGCTGTGCAGCAGCTGATGCCTATAAAGAGCTGTGAGTGTGGCAGGAAGGAAGGAGAGGGTGGTGTATAGGGATGTCTTTGTGTGGTGAGCAGTGCTTTGTCTTCTGGGTCAAGTTGGCTTCAGGAATTCAAGGCACCCTGATGATGCTTGCTAGCATCATGATGCCCAGCGCCTCCTGTCCTAAGGGAGATGGCTGGAGCACAACTCCAGGGAGCGCAACTCATCATCATCATTTTCTTTGGTCTCCTGTGTGCCTGCTTCTGGGTCTACCCCTCGCTGCTCCTACGTGGTTCTGCATCTGCTTTGCTGGGCAGAGTTAAGGTGATGTTGGAGGAGGGATCTGGCTCCTGGCTGTCTGAGACCATGTCTGTTGCTGTGACTGTAGTTACCCACCCTTGGTGCTGAGTGCTGTTGGTCTCCTTCCAGCAGTGAATGGCAGGGACCTGCTGGTCCACCCAAGCTCCTCAGCACAAAATGTGAGACCCGGGCAATCCCAGTGGAGAGATGGCTGAGGGAGATGTGCGGCCTCTCTTCCAGTGGTGTGGGCTTGTTAATTTGGTAGGTAGCTTCTGTTTAATGCTGGATTTCCCAGACCATGCAGTTTTTGTAATACCTGGCTGCCTGCAGACCTTAGAGCTAGAAGGAGAAAGCCTAGTCCTGTTTCTCCTCTTGTTTCATTCTCTTCAGCTGCTGATGCATCTAATTCAGCCCTGGGTGAGCTAATCATTGAAACTCTGGCCCTCAGAGGTTGCAGTGAGCTGGCTGAAGTGCTTCCCCCCCCCCAGTCTTTTGTAGGGCTCTTGCCTGAGGTGCAGGTGTGCTGTGGGAGTGAGGGGCTTCGGAGTGTATTTTTTGCATATTTTTGTGGTTCACCTGGTGACCATCCTTTGCACAAGGCTGGTTGTGCTCCAGTACTTGTGATGTGCGTGTGAGCTGGTGGATGTGTGTACATCACAGGCAGCAACACCATGCTGCAGACCCCTTGGTGTTACGCACTGGACCCATCCCTCAAGCCTGATCCTTCTTAGACTGAGCTGGGAGTTGTGCATGAGAGCTGCGAGGTAAGGCAGTCTCCAGACCCCTCCTTGCTGGAGAGGAGGAGGAGGGGGAACACCACAGGGTGACAATATTTAGGGGGGAATGGGTCCCTCCCAGCTGTTCCTGCACCTCTGATCAGACAAAATTGTGTGGGCAGGCAGCATATATAAGCAAGGTGCCTTGTACTGGGCCACAGTTTTTAGCAGCGCTGAGGGATGGCGTCCCCACCCCATGGAGCTGACCCCTGGCTGTGTAAGGAAAAAATATACTGCCCTGCAGCTGGGATGGGATGGCTGTGTTGGTTTGCACAGGGAGGAAGAGCAGCAAGCAGTGCCTGGAGCCCCTGGTCATGCTGCAGTCCTGGCCGGGCTGGCATCTTGGCAGTGTAGCTCTGATAGATCTGTGTACCTAGAAACTTGGCTGGAGCTGCTTGGAGACCTTCAGGAGAGACGAAGACGGAGGCACCAGAGCCTAGTGTCTCCCTGCTGCAGCTGCGGCTCAGCCTTTCTGGATGTAAGGGATCAGTGCTGACCTGTGCGATGGTACCAATGCTTTTGTGCCCAAGCTCCCAGTGCAGTTATACTGGGATACGGTGAGGCTGTCCCAGGTCCCTGTTTCCTTCTCCCATGGGATGTTGGCAGGGTGGTGATCCACCCGTGCTAACCTGTGGCCTCTCTCCTTCCTACGAGCTCCCAAAGGACGTGACCTCGGTCCCTGCATCACCCACGTCATCTGGGCGTGGGGAACACTTGGTGACGAGGATGCCCAACGGAGAGGCGAGGAGTGCTTCTGCCCCCCGTGCCAAGGTCACTGGTGAACACAGGAGGTGAGGCCCCTAAAAACCTCCCATCCTCCCTGAGCCTGTAGCGGGTCCCTCGCAGCTCTGCAGCCGTTTCTCCACCGCCAGCCGGAGAGAGGGGACCCAGCCCTCCCCTGTGCCGGGGGAAGCCGCGGCCCCGCTGCCCAGGCTGCTCCGGCAGTGGCAGGTACGCGGTCCCGGCCCCGCCGCGGGTGGCTCCGGACCTGCGGGGCTGGTGAAATTCCCCGAAAAAATAGCGAACACCCTCCCCCGGGCAGGAGAGACGGGGAGAACCGGGCGGGACGGGGGAAATCGCCGGTGCAGCGGGAAGGCTGCAAGTTTCGGCTTCCCCGGTCGGGCGGGATCTTTCCTCCGCGGGTTTCCCCTCCCCGAAACCGATGCGGTTTTGGCGGAGCCGGAGCGGCGGTTCCCCGGGGCCGCCTCCCCCTGCGGCTCCGCGGTACCGGCGCCCGTAGCGGACCGGGCCCTTCTCGGCGCCAGCGATCACCGGCGACGAGCCCTCCGGGGCAGCTCTCCGCCTTTTGGTCTTTTTTTTTTTTTTTTTCCTCTTTCTTTTTTTCCCCTTCTCCTCCCAGCACTCATTTTCCTTAAATACTCCGGAGCGGCGGGAGCGAAGCGCCCGGGAGCGATGCGCAACGCGGGGGAGCGCATCCCCGCCGGGGAGCGCATCCCGCCCCGGCCGCTGCCTCCCCGGGCCGGGGACAGGCTTTCCCTAAAAACTCCCGGCCTGGGCTTCTCCTGGAAGGGGGAGCTGATTTCCAGCCGGTTTCACTACCGGGAGAACCGCTGTGGCGGGGCACCACCCTCCACTTTTTTTTTTTTTTCTTTTTCTTTTTTTCTTTTCTTCTTTTTGGCTTGCTTTCTAAGAAAAGGCGAAAAAAAGCCAGGGAGCGGAGCGGAGCGGAGCCGGGGCTGCCCCGGTGCCCCGCGGGGCGGCCCGGCCGTGCCCCCCGGAGCCGGGAATTGCCGCCGGCCCCTCGAGGCGTGGCGGGGCCGGTGCCTGCAGCCAGGCAGGAGAGCGGGGAGGAAACTTATTTCGAGTGGGGTGGAGAGGGGAGGGCAGGGGGTGGGGGTCGGGCAGGGAGGTATCAGCTCCAGGAAATGTGCCTTGGCAGCAGTCGGACGGGCGCTTCCCCGCAGGTTGGTGCGCTCCGTTCCGGAGCCGTCCAGGGCGCCGCGGCTCACTCCCCACTCCGGGCAGCTCCGGCGGCGGGGAGGCCGGGGGAGGCCAACCCGGGGAGGCGGGAGCCGCCGAACGACCCCCTCGGAGCGGTGGCTACGGACACCTCTCCCCCCGGCTCCCCGCAGGAAAGCACCGCCCGGACCGTCCCAGGTAAGCGGCCGAGCCCCGCCGACGGCAGCCCCGCATCCTCCCGTCCCGCTGCCGCGGGGGGTCCCGGGGACGGCCGCCCCCCACGTCGGGGCCGCGGGGCTGGTGGGACGCTGCGAGCCCGCCTGGGGCGGCGGCTGCGAAGGCGGAGCGGGGGGTCTGGGGGGGGGAGGGTGGGGGGTTTCACCCGCTCGGCTCCAGGGAGGAAGGGAGCGGGGCGCCCCGGGAGCGGGCGGGCAGCCGGGGCGGGGAAGCCCCGACCGGGGGCGGCGGGGCCGGCGGCCGGGGCTGAGCGCGGCGTGTCCGGGCTGTGTTGGCAGGCGGGCGGCGCGGCCCCCTCGCCCGGCCCGGCTCCCCACCATGCTGGACGGGCTGAAGATGGAGGAGAGTTTGCAGAGCGCCCTGGACCCCGCGGCCCCTTTCTCCTCCCTGCTGGGTAAGTCGGGGCACCCCGCTCGTTCTCCCGGGGACACCCCCCCCCCCCCATCTCCCCCAAGGTGGGACACGACCGGGAGGGCCCCGAGCGATGGGCGCGGGGAGGGTCGGGGGGCCGGGGGGGCCCGGGGGCAATTTGCCCCCGGATCGCTCCTGCCCGCAGCCCTGCCCGGCGCCGCGCCGCTCCCTTCGCCCGGCGAGTGCCCCCGGCGCCCGCCTTCCCCGCTCCCGTTTCGTTCCGCGATCGCATTAAATTGTGTGTGCCCCCCCTCCCCGCCCCGGTGCAACGAAGGCCTTTCCTTCGTATCGAGCAATAAATAATTTATTTTATTTCATTTCTTCGTTTTAATACGGGTTTCAAACAATCGCCTTCTCTCCAAGCTGCGGCTCCGCCGCAGCTTTTCCAAGAGGAACGAAATCGGGGGCGGTGTCTCCCCCCTGGAGCTCCCCTAAGGCACAGGTCCCCCCCGGACCCCGGAGCAGCGCTCCGCACACCCCCCGGCCCCCCCCCGACCCACCAGCTTTGCGTGAGGGAAGACGAGAGCAGCGGGATCCTCCGTCCATCCTTCGCCCCGTCCGTCTCCCCGTCCACCTCTCCCTCCACCCACCCCCGGCCCCCGGGTCCTTCCCCGCAGGCAGAGCCGCGACCCCCAAGTCGGTGTGCGAAGGGTGCCAGCGAGTCATTTCGGACCGGTTCCTCCTGCGCCTGAACGACAGCCTGTGGCATGAGCAGTGCGTCCAGTGCGCGTCCTGCAAGGAGCCCCTGCAGACCACCTGCTTCTACCGCGACAAGAAGCTCTACTGCAAGCTGGACTACGAGAAGTAAGTGCCCCCCCGGTGAGCCCCCTTTGCCCCGCTCTGCTCCCACCGGCCGCAAAGCCCCAGCGCCCTGCTGAAAGTGTGGGGGGCCCAGGGCTCGGTGTCCCCCTGCAGCTCCCCGCTTTCCCTGCCCCGTGTGTCCCAAGAGGCGTCAGCCTTACGGTACTGCGTGGCGAGTTGGGCTTCTCCCCCGCAACCTCCTCGCACCCCCGGCTCTCTGCTTTTTAGAGGTGTTTCGTTGCTCTCGCTTTCTGCCTTGGGAATTTTAGGAGCCTTTTGTCAGGAGCCTCCCAGACCCCCAGTAAGCCTGGGGCTGCGGAGGGACAGGACAAAATATTTTCCAGTCTCCTCTGGCTTTATTTTCCTACTGAGTGTCTGCAGGAGGAACGTTGCATCCTCCCTGACCCGGTCCTGGATGGGGCGGTTTTCCTAATATCCCCACAGGCAGGGCAATGCTATTGCTCCCCTGGGTCAGGTGGGGAAACTGAGGCACTCAGCAGGGACCGGGGAAGGCCCTGCTGAATTCGGAGTGTTTGATATCACACACTGGAGGCTTTGCCCGTGTCGGGGGCTGTGATGGAGCAGGAAATTGGATGTAGGTGGTTAAAGCTTCCAGCCACAACACTTCTCCTTTGGCAAGTGTGGGGCTGGGGGCTAAAAGATGATGAGAAAATTATTTTTCATTTTTTAGAGAAAAACCTTTCCATTGGGAACGGGGAGAAGGCTGTTGAGTCTTTCATCTCCTGCAGCTGCTTTCGTTTTTTCCTGCTCATCCCGCTCTTGCTGTCCCTGCCGGACCCCACTCCGTAGCTGGGTTTCGGAGCTGTTAAATTTGTGTTGCCTCCAGGCTCGTTGTTTCTTGAGGAGGGTATAGATGAGGGGCTGGATCCCTCACTACGGCAATAGCATGGATGCTGGAGCTGTGCGATTTAATTCCCAGGTCGCTGTTCTATGAGAAAACTGTCATCGGCGATGCTCTCGTCCCTGGCCTTTGGTGGGTCGGCGAGCGTGCCGGGGGCTAGCCCTGCTCCAAGCCTTTTTAAAGTTTCTTCCTTTAAGTCCCGTATTGTGGGTCTGAGTTTAATCACTATGGATACAAGGCAAATTGAAAGCAGAATTTGTGCGCGTGACCTTGTTTTCAAATGTTTACGAAAGAGCGGAAGAATTAGCTGCTGCGAGAGTGGAAAGGAGAGCGCTGTGTTATGAGAATTTTTTTATTTTTTTTTTTAGGCAAAAATTTGTGGAGATAGGGTGTGCTGCCTGTTTGTCTGTAGAAATTTAGCTACTGGTTCCCATATGTTTCCAACACAATTTAATTCGCATTTTCTACTTTATCTGTGCCGTTGTCTGGAGCATTAAGGGGAAATTGGGGTGATTATTACCGCAGAAATGCCTTTCTAGCTTGCAGCACGTGTGGGTTTTATTCTCCGCATGTTCCACTGCGGCTTCTGAGCATTGGAAGCCGGCTCCAACCTGAAATCCTCCTCCTATGTCTCTTGGCCGCGAAAGAAATCGGTGCCGCGGTTGGCTTCTTGCTGTGCCCATCTCGCTGTTGGGATGGACAAGGATGATTGCGGGGGGGGAAAAAAAAAAAAAGGCCACAAATATTTCCTAGGCTCCAGTGGTGGCACCATTTATCCTGGTTATTTCCCGGCTGCGTTTGGGTTGGTAACTTTTGCTTGAGCCGGGGATTGGGCTCTGCGGCAGGCGGTCTCCCCGAGGTGGGATGGTTTTAGCCCTGAACTGCTGCTGGCCTCTTCCCCTCCTGCACCCGTCTGCTCCTTGCTCTCATGCTGTTTTCCCCTTGAATTTTATTTTATTTTATTTCTTTGGCGTGGGGCTGCAGGTCCATGTCCTTGCTCCCTTCATCGTGCCAGCAGTGCTACTCTTTGCCTGGGGACAGCAAGGACGCAAGGCAGAGTCCCCGAGAGCTGTTTCCTTCAGCTCTGCGGAGCTTTACGTATGACTCTGTATTTAACAAAATACCTTTTTCTTTACCTAAACTATCCATCCCGTCTTTGGGCTGAGCTCTTTCCCTGAGCGCAGGAGCACCGCGCCTGCCTCCACCATGGTGCCGATGACAGGGCTTTCAGTGCGCGACGCGCAGGGGAAGAGCCGCTGCTCTTGTACCGAGCTAATTATTTCGAGCCGAGAGCTGGTTAATTATCGCGGGCGACTGACACTCCTCGCGCAGCGCGATGGTGTGAAGCAGCCGGTCTTCCCCACGGCACCGGCGGTCGCGCCAGCGGAGCCGCGCTCCGGGGGCCTCTCCGTCGGCACAGCAGTGCTTGCCGGGTGGGAGGGTTGGGGCGTCCGCGTGTGTAACGCTGGTGCTGGGGATGTCGGGGAAGCGGTCGGGATCCTACCTGCCAGTGTCGTGGTGTTGGTTGTTTTGTTGTGGTTTTTTTGTTTGTTTGTGGGTTTTTTGGGTTTTTTTGTTGTTGTTTTGTTTTATTTTTATTTATTTTTAATTATTTTTTTTAAATCAACAGAAGGGATTTCTCTTCCAGATGGTGACTGTTGGGATGTTTTACCAGAGATGAGTAGGTGCAGTATTTTCTGACACGTATCTTCGTGCTCTGAGTTCTGTTTGTAACAAGGCTGCAGAGGGTTAATGAGAGATCGTGAGACGGCGGAGTTATGCCTTTAGTTATAAATACACCCGTGGAAAGTGTTACGTACGGTTTTAGGCGAGCATCTGACTTGCCGGACTCTAGAAATTGAGGAATCATTTATTAAAACAGATGTTTTACATTTCTTTGTCTTTCATAAAGAGGAAGACCTTGGGAGAGGACCTGGAGAGGGATGGATTAAAGACCGTGGATGTCAGGCCAGGTCTCGGCATCTCTTTGGGGTGCCCAGGGCTGCGGCTCAGGACCCACGGATGGTTCGGAGAGCGATCCCGGCTGGGGGTCACTCTTGGGCTGGTTTCCCCCGCACTGGCGGGGAGGGCTCCTGGAGAGGGACCGCTTGAGCCCGTGCCCCTGGGACGGCGTCTATTTGGGGCAGAGGACGTTCGTTACAGAACATCCTGAATCCCGCGGCAGCCCCCGGCGCTTGTCCAAACCTGATAAGTCTCAACTATGACAAGGTTCAGGCTTCGCCCTGGCCGGCTCCCCGACTGAAGGGCGGCCCTGGGGACGCGCCCCGGCTGTGGGGCCCCTGCCTTGGTGACCAGGGGGATGGGCTTCTGTGGTGGCAGATTTTTTTGGGGGGGGGGGGGGGAGTAATGTCAAACCTGACTATAAATGGGGAGGGATGCTGGAAGCGATGGGAAGAGTGGGGCTTGCAAAGGGGGCTGCCCCGGCGACTCAAAATCCATGTGAGGATGGGAATGGCTGAGCCCCACTTGCCCAGAGGTGTTTCACAGCAGGCTTGCACGGGGCAAGCAGAGCCGGAGCCGTAGGGAGGACCTGGAGCCATGGGGACATCCCCATCCCAAAGCCCCACCGCGAGCGATGACGACGGCGTGCAGAAACCCCACCGGCCAGTTCTGGGGGCCGGGAACGCTGACAGCGGTGCGGTCGTGACGGGGGGTGCAGCTGGGGAGCGTGACGACGGCGGGACGGCTTGGCACGTCCCCAGCCACGGCGCAGAGCCCCGGCCCCAGCCCCGGCTGGCGGGAGCAGATGGCCAGCACATCTCGGAGCAGGCCTGGCATGTGGGCACCGGCAGCGGAGGGGCGGCCGCGGCCCCCGAGCCACCGCCGCCGTGCCGGGCTCCCCGGCCGAGGGAGGCAGTTGTGTGATGCTTGCCCTGTCTTCGCACGGCTTGACGGCTCTGTGCTGTTGCCAGCTTTTGCGCCGTCGTTGCAAAGCTCCTCTTGCTTGGCTCTGAAATCCCCTGCTCCCGGAGTCGTGGGGTTGACCGGGTGCCTCCACCTCCTCCTCCTCCATGAGTTAAAACGAGGGGGCTCATCCGGCTAGCGAAGGGAAAAAAATAAAAATTAAAATAAAAAAAATAATCCTTCCAGGCTCTGAACACACACAAAAGAAAACGCGTGTGAAGAAACCCATTGGTCTTGGGTTTTAAAATCACACCCGGCACCTTCATATGAGGGATGAGCCCGAATCCCCAGCAGACCGCGGCTGGCTCTGCCCGAGGGGAAGGTGGGATCTGCCCGGCTCGGGGCAGCGCAGCCTCCTCTTGCCCGCTGGAGGCTCGTCTGGCAGCTGCCGCCGTAGAGGAGAGAGGGGCAGAGGTTTGAAGCATGGTGGCTGTTTATCTTGCTTAATGTGGGTAATGAATGTAATTGTGCAATTAGCTGCAAACCGTGGCGCTGCTTCCCCAGCCCGGAAGGGTTGCGGGGGGGATAATCCCAAACGGATTGAACGAATAAGGTGACGCCGATGCTGAATGCTTTAGGGCAGCCTGGTCCCACCGGCTGGAGACTTGCTGTGGTCTGAGGAGTTTGTGCTGGCGATATGCTGTCCTTTGCCTTCTCTTGCCTGGGGAAATGGGACATTTGCTCCTCTTGTGGCTGATGGGAGAGTAATGGTCCCTCCAGAGAACCACGGGTCGGCCCAGCTACAGTGCAACGTGTCCTCTGGAGGTCCTTTTTCCTTCTTGTAGGGGATCCTATGGAGATGACAGTGCTGACTTGGGTTTCTCCAACTGGCCAGGGACTGGGGATGGTCAGGCTGGCCTGGATGGGGTAGCAGAGCACGTGGCAGCTGGTCCCTCTTGCTGGTCTGCCTTTCCCATCCCTCAACCTTTTCTTCAAGCGCTTCCCATACTTCTTGCCTGCTCTCCATCCCCACTGAGCACCTTGTCTCCTGTAGGAAACCCCTCTCTGTCTTCAACCCCTTTCCCACAGCTTCTGGAGGAAATGTGCCAACTCTTTGCGGGCTGGGCTGAGTGCGGCTCTGGGGCAGCCGAATCTGGACTCAGCCCCGCCAGGGATGTGGCGGTGGGTACTGCGGGGCTGGGACCAGATGCCGGTCCTTTGGTTTTTTTTGTTATTAAGTTGCCTTGTTGTGCCAGTGGCGGGGGGGATAAGTGGGGAAGCAGTGGGATGCAGCAGTGAGAGGGGTGTGACGGAGGCCGCTGCGGGGTCTGTGGTGGAAACGCTAGGTGAGCGAAATATGCCTTGCCCCGTCTCCACCACCCCCTGTCCTCCTGCTCATGGGGCTCCCCCTTTCCAAAGGGAGCAGAGAAGAGATTTGGCGTCTTGCCCCTTCTCTCTGCCCTTAATTAGATTTGTGTCTTACAATTAATGTTTCATAGAAAGGCCTGGAAGGGAGCGATGTTTGGCAGCTTGGGAGTGAGGCAGCCGAATATACTCGTCATCTCTCCCTCTGTGGTGGGGATAGGGGTGGCTTTGGGATCGCCCTTTCTCCTGCTTATTGGCGGCGGGTTGATGCTGGCAGAGCCGGGGCCTGAGCATCCTTGGGACTGTCCACTGTTTCTGCTCTCTTATTTCGAACCTACAATGATTATTTTTTTTTTTTCCCCCTTTTTCTTTCTCTCTTTCTCCCCCCATGGCACGGTGCTCCCTGATCAGCCCCTGCCAGGGTGCTTGGAGCTGGGGGAACCACTTCAGATCTTTGCAATCCTGATGAAGGCGCTGAAAAGAAATCGGCTGGGGGAAGAAAGGGGGGTTTGTTTCGGTTTGATGAGAATTTTGTCTCCACCAGCTGGAGAGACAGCTGGGGTCCTCTCCTGCCCCGGCTCGCCAGCCCTCGCCTCGCCGGTTCTTCACCTGCTCGCAGCCGCCAGGCGCAGGGAGGGATTTGCCGAGCCGTGGATTTAAGAGAGCCCACAATTTGGTTTCTTGCTTGGTCCTTCCTCAGGCAGCTTTCCGGCGGGTTCTAAACCCTGTGCTGCGGTCGTCCCCCGCCGGTTTCGCAGAGGGTGGTGGTCTTGGGTGTCAGCCGCGCCGAGGACTGGCCGGTGTGCGGGCAGGATTTGCCTGCAGCCGGGGAGGCTGAGCATTGCCGGCTGTCCCCAGCCCTGCTGGCGGCAGTGGGGTGGCTTCAACATACCCAAACCCGCAGCGGTTTCTGACTCTGATCCCGCACACTCATCCCAGGGGGGGGACTCCGAAGCACCCTCTGCCTTGGAGGGGGAGAAAGGGGACTTTTGGGGATGAGGGGAAGTCTCCCCTTCTGCTCGTGAGGGTGCAAGGCCTGCTTTTGGCTGAGGAGCAGGAAAACCCCAAGGATTTAGATCAGGTTTGGGTCTGGAGTCACGGTTCCCCAATTCTGGTGAACCCTGCGGTGTGCAGCCAAGGAGGCGTACTCAATCCATCCCACGTCCCAGATATTTTTCTTCTCAAGATGGTCTTTGTCCCTTTGTGCTCCATTTTGTCTCTGGCTCGTGCCCTCTGCAAACGTGGGGTGGGGACACTGGCACCGGCATGTGGACAGGGGGCCTGAGCTGGGGGACTCTGCCTCTGCCTGCGATTTAATAAAGCATCTCCTCTGTAACAGGAGTAAAGAATAGCTTTAAAGCAGGGAGAAAATATTTGGATTGTATTAGGGTGAAATACTGGGGTTGACCCAAAAGAATTTATTTTTTTCTTTTCTTTTCCCATAAGTGCGTTTTCATGAGAAATTTGAATTTCTGTGTCTTTGTAAGAGATTTCAGAAGGTGTAGGGGGGGGAACTACCGGCACTTCCTGACACGGCAAACACTGCGCAGACGTGTGTGAAAGCCTACAGTTACAGTATGCCTGAAACTTCAATTTTTGTTCCTCAATACTTTTAACCTGAAAGCAGTCCTACCTGGGCAGAAGGAAGCCAGCTGGTCCCCAGGTATTTTCTCCTGGTGCTGTTAGTCCTTGGGGGCAATGGGTGCACATGTCTCTCTGTGAAACCAGCAGGCATCTCATTGCAGCTGTTGAGGTTTGGGGTGTTTTTTGGTGTGGTTTTTTTTTTTTTATTTTTTTATTGGGGGGTGTTGATGTTTGGGTTTTTTTTTTGTTTCTTTTTTTTTATTTTATTTTTTTAAGATCATCAAACCTTGGTTGCCCAGGAGAGGAGTTCTGTAATCCCTGGCCTCCCACCCCAAATATTTACGGACAGACAGATCCTGAAGCTTTTGCGAAAAGCGTGGGGCAGGCTGAGCGGTGTCGTGCCAGGGCTGTGCTGGCAGCAGGGGCGCAGCATCAGGCTGGTGGCACCGATCTGTGTTTATTTGGGGGGCTTAGTATCTTCTTGCGTATCTGTTTTGCTGGCATCTTATTAACTAAAGACCAATTTCTTCAGCTTGTCATGGGTCCTTCAGGTGCTTCACGTTTTGTTGGCTGGCTATCTGAAAATGGTGTTTCCTCCCACAAAGGTTGGATTTTTCAGGAGGGTGGCGTGTGCGTTTCTCAATACAGGGCTGAAATTGCATTGTGTTCAATGCAAGCAATTTATTTTCTCGCATGGCACTGTGTGCTTGCATGTACCTACCTGTTTTCAGTAGAAGCTTAACATTTCCCATGCCCGTGGACGTGGTCCTGTGGTTGGGTCCAGGTCTCCTGCATTTGGAGCCTGGTTTGACTATGATGGGCCATGGTTGAACGCAGGAAAAACAGCTGAGGCTTGGTTCCTTGACCCATGAAATGGGGCTGGAAATATGAATATAGCTGAAAAAGGCTTTATTCATCATCGCAAGTGCTTTGAGCATTTTGCTGGGGGAGTCTGAAGGCTGGGCATGAATTTTCAGTCTCTCTCCAGATTTTGCCTAATTTTTGTCATGTTTGCCTTTGTGTGTTCCACCTTGGGCTGCCTTTGACCAAAGGTGACTGAGAGGTGGTGCTGCAGAGATACCAGCTTCTCCCAGGCTCTACTCTGTATCCCGGCACATCCTGGCAGGCAGCGATGCTTCCCCTCATCCGAGCGTCGCTGGGGCTCCATGGCCGCAGACGAAAGGTTTGCCCTGCACCGAAGCATCCTGCTCTTCCTTGGGGCAAATGCCTCGAAGGGCAGAACACGCCGGAGGAGGCTTCCTCGTCTGGTGCTGATGCTTTGCGAGCCCATCAGGGTTCGGCATTGATCCTTCCCAGCTGTCCCCCTGTCGCCATCATCCGTACATTGTCTCTTGCTGTTCCTTACCCCTCTCCTTCCCTTGTGGCCTTCATTTCCTAAGGCTGCTCTTAGGGAGAGCTTTCTGTCCTTGACAGCGGAACAAATCCCTTTTCACGCAACCATCACTCCTCGGCCCATTGTCCTCCGCCCCCGCTGCCACCGTGCAAAATCTCCCCCCGGTACGTCTGTTCCTCTGCAATGATAACCGCCATCGCGGTGGGGTGGTGAGTCCCTGAAATCCCTCTGGGCAAGGTCCCCTTAAAAGCACAACAAGAGGTAAGGGCGATTCCCGGAGAAGAAGTTTGTTTGGGCCCATTTGGATGTGTTTCATCTCTTTGGGGCATGCATCCTCTCCTCTGGTTTTGTGCTGCAGAGCTCCTTGGACCTGGAGTCTGTGTGTACCGAGGGCTCCTTCTTCGCTGCCTGGGGCCAGAGGAGCCACGTTATATGTTGATTTTTCACTGCACAGCATCGCCAAAGGCGGCTAAGCAGGAAGAGGGAGGCGGGAATTTTGTCTTTGCTATTGAAAGCTCAGGGAAGCATTTGGCAGGAAAAATTTGGAAAGGGGAGAGAAATTGGTTAAGGGACCTGAAGACGGTTCTCAGCTGCAGCAATTTTTTTTATTTGAAAGAGTTGGTATTGTCATTTCTTCCCTCCAACCCCTGCCATCGTAAAAACATAGGGATGCTTAGATTGTCAAAATTTCTGGCATTTGCCAGCTCTGTTAAGTCTTTATTCCTGGAAAACAGTGTTTTAGCCACGCAAAATATTGCTAACCTCTGCAATAATGAGTCCAAACAGGAGGAGGGAAAAGCAACATGGCAAATGTTTGCAATTGCCTCCACAGGGGTGATTTTGATGCCGTCGGATGAATATGTTCACGGGTGCCAATACTGGAGATGGACATTTGTCAAGGCACAATCCTAAAACTCTCTCCCAATGACTTCTCTGTCAAGCCTGGATGGGGACTGCCCTACAACACACTTCTGGGGCATCTTTTCCATTGCTGATCTTAGAGGGGACCCTGCAGGCAACAGGAGAGGAGGGAACAGCAGCTGTGCTGTGTGTGCATTAAATGCGCAGGACCCCAGCCCTGTGCTGCGTGTTGAGAATGGGGCAGCAGTCTCCTCTCTGCTTGCAGACCGCTTTCTGTAGGCTCCTCTGGAGCACACGGTTCAGCCAAGCCAAGGTCTGAATTGCCCGATGGAGATGCTGAACTCCAGGTCTTGGCTGCAGGGAAAGCTGGGAGCACTGTGCTCACCTGAACTGTGTCTGTGAACCCAACCATCCTCTTGGCTTGGGCACATGCGGTCTCCAGTGCGGTGGGATGGCTCAGGCTCACGTGTCTTGAGCCTCACTTGTGCCAAATGGGCGGCCAGCTGGGTTGGTGATGGAGAACTGAAATACTGAATTATGTATATCTCAGCATCTCCGCTGCCGGGCAAAGCGCTGGAGTGGTATCGAGCAGATCCTTTTAAACGGTGATGTGGATGTGGGAGCTTGGTTAGGAAAGCCATTAAGTATTTGAATTTTCTTGATGCCTGCTCAGGTGAATGTTGCTCCTTCCTTCTGCATCCGTAATTATGAAAGGCTGAAAGAGCAACCTCAACGGACTGGCTTAAAATTTTAATGAAGCTTAAAGTCTTGTAGGTTGGGCTCTTGAGTCTGAGCTTGTTTCAGCTCTGGCCCTAGGAAGGAGCGTTAACCAGAAAGCAGGAGAGGCTTCCTGCACACATTACCTTGAGGACATTAAAACCCACGTTGATGGGAGGTTCTGTTATGGAGATGGATTAGGAGCAAGTAATGGGAGAAGACATCTGAGATGGGTGAAGGGCCCTGCATGGGGAAAGTAGGTCGAAGAGAGGTGTGTATCCTTGGCAGGGGGAAAGCTGCCCGTGGCAAGGACAAGATTTTTGTGACCCCTGCTGTGCAAGATGCATGTGTGACGGACGCCCTCTGCTCTGCAGATCCAGACCCAGGCAGCACTGATGGATGGCTGCCAGGGTGCAGCAGGATCCGGGTGGCTCACCCGCTCTGTCTGGTGTAACACGCTTCTTGCAGCACCCGCCAGAGATGCTCCAGGCTGGGGAGGGTTGCTGGCATGCCTACGCTGGCAGTCTTTGACTGGGTCCTAGCAAGAGCCAAAGTGTCTGTGCCCTTGGTGGCGTCTTTACAGGATTTTCCTCTGCAGCACCAAACTCACCTTTGCACTTTTTTTTTTTTTTTTTTTTTTTTTTTTTTGGCGGGCTGAGACACGGAGCCGAGACCCAGAGCAATCAGACAGTGTGGGGCTGAGGGAGAAGCGCTCTCTCCCCAGATGCTCTGTGTTGTGAATCTCCGCTGGATCCCATTTTTAGTTTCATGGTACGGGTTTGGAGTAGGAGCTATCTCTGGCAGAGCGCGCTGGGCTCCTGCCCATTCCCAGTGCTTCGCCTTTCTCCTCCTCTCACCCTGTGGTGAAACTGCAGCTCTGTACGGGTGGAGTGAATGTGGAAGAAACGTGGTTAATGCTTTGATGCTGGAGTACATATAGGGACACAAACTAGGTTCATGGGACCATTTCTCCATGGCCAACTAAGTTCAGAGGCACTGATGCCACCCATCCTTATCCAGGCAGGGTGACATAAAGTGATGAATCTGGCTGCTAAACCAGAGCCCAGATCCACTCTGCTCTGCTAGGATGGCCCATCCCCATCCTCCAGAAGAAGTGCAGTTTCCCTGCCAATAATGTCTTTATGCTATTTCTAACCACATAACAAAAATCTCAGGAACTCCCTGAATCCTTGGCTTTTAAAGTACATATGCCCCCACCTTGAAATGATTTATTTCTCCTGTTTCAGGCCCTTCTGCCTCCAAACATCAGCCTTGGTCCTTCCCTCCCCAGCCTGACGCCTGCAGAGCACCGTTCTCACGCAGACCAGCCACTGGCCTCACCTCGGGGCGATGCTTTGCAGGTCTCCTTGGTTGGCTGGGGAAGCGCATGGGGTACGTTGTGGGTGAAAGGTGCTAATGAAATGAACCCCAAATCTACATCTTCCCCTTTAGTGCCTTCGCACTGGAAAAGTGCAGCAAAAGTCAGCCAACCTTCCTGCCGAAGCTGCATTTTTTTTTCCATAAGGATTAATGGTTCAAGAGCGGGGATTTTCAAACTGACAAGCCCTTGGCAGAGAAATAATTATAGGCTTTCTATGCTTTGTGTTTCCTAAGTAGTTCTAAATGACTTTTTCCCTTGGGGCATTTTTTTTAAGTCCACAGAAAGGGGGGAAAAAAATGTGTATTTCCTCAGTGTCCTTGAAAATATGCAAGATGTTTGCGGACACCATTCAAGTTTCAGCTATAAGATTTTTTTGCGTGTGTTTATTTGCTTTAACCACGTCCAATCAACTGAAGTTTCTTGGCTGGTGATGCTTCAGAAACGGATCTTAGAAACGGGAGATGGAGGGAGATAGATGTGATCACTTCTCAGCCATCTCAGGAATGCGGGTTTTGCCTCTGCATTATATTCCCCAGGGTTTTTACCCCACTCCTTGCTGTAAGAGAAGATTTCTGGGGCTAGCAGAGCTGGTTTTCCCCCATCAATATCCATTATTTGCTTGCGCTGAGTTGCTGCGCGTCCTGATGGGAAACCCTGCCCCTGCCCCTTTCATCAGCATCCCGCTGCAATTCCCAGGGGCTGCAGAGCCCGGCGGCGCTTGCCCAGCTCTGTCCTCCGCTGGGTTCTTTCCTTGCCCGCACCTCCATCCTAACAGCTTTGGCCAGCCTTTTTAATTTTAAAAAAGGCAGCATGATGTGAAAAAAGCCACCTGGGGGTCGTTGGGGGCAGCTCCAAGGTGCCCGTGAGCTCACGCCTTTCGTCCTCAGCAAAATTCACCCCCTGTAAGTTTCTGTGCAGGCCCTTAACGTGGTACCCTAATTTTCTGAGCACACCTGACATCTCGCTGTTGCAGCATGTTTTACCAGGGCTCAGTCCCAGCCTGGAGCTTTTTGCTCCCTACTTTTTTTTTGTGCCCCCTGGGAAAAGCTCTCTGGAGGATGCTGTCCTAAATCCCAGCTATCCCATGCCTGACTGGGGAGGGGGTATCCATCCATTCATCGCTCCCTGATACTGAATGCCGCTTGCTATGCAAGGGGGGACCGGGGGGAGGACCCTGCTGGTATTTACACTCACTGCAATATAAAAGGGCAGCGCTGGGGCCTGGAGGGGCCACTTTATTGCATCCGCTGTCGGGGCAGCGCTGGGGTGCTCCTCCGGGGATTACTGGTGCAATATTCCCGCTGTTGGCAAGGAGGAGGTAGGGGGGGAAGGCTGCTGTTAATAACGGCATCACTCTACCTTGCCTTTATTAAGTGAGGGAAGCCTCTGTTCCTTGTGCCCCAGGTGTGTCTGGGTCCAGGCTTCACGGTGGGAGCGGAGTGGGGGGATGCCGGGGAGATGGTGTTTGAAGTAATTAGAGCTGCTCAGCGGAGAAGGGGGGATTGCCAAGAGGGGTGGCAGTGGTAGCTCGGTGGGGTATCCTGCCCCAATGTGCCGCAAAACCCTCCTGCAGGCTCTGCCCAACCCACCCCCCCTCTTCTCGGCCCTTCATCTCCCTAGGGGCTGTGGCGATTAGTGAGCAGGGTGGGCAATGCCTCGCGTTCCCCATTGCCCCCTCTTCTGAAGACCCTCTTAGGTTAGCTAAAGTCCAGTTGAGCTTGCGGGGAGACCATACCATAGCCTCAAAGCTTGCAAGGTCCCTTGTGTCCTGCAGATGTGGAGGGTGACCCTGCAGAGGGTCACAGTGCCAGGAGGGGACCTGCCTGTCCTGTCTCTCCTTTGCCCCAGCCATCATTTCTCAGGGGAAAGGGTTTTTTTTTTCTCATCTTCCCCTGTCCAGACGCTGCGAATCCCACTAAAACTTTTGACTGGAGCAGGGATTACATGCTCAGGTTTCAGCCCTTGTCTGCGAGCGGTGTAAACTTTCTGCTGGAGCTCAAGTGACATTTTGTGGGAGATAGGAGAGTATTAAGTGTTGGTCCTTGCAGATAAAAATAGCCGCTGGCCCGACGATGTTTTCTGTCGTCTTGTCGCTGGTCTGACCCAGCTCCATCGCCTCCACGCTGGTGCTCCCAACCCCGTCTTTTCTTAGCATCAGATGCTGGAGGCACCCGCAGCCGGACCCGGCACTGTCCTGCTCTGAGCATCCCCATCTGCCCGTCACAGCGACGCTCCTTTCCTCCTGTAAGCATCACGGCTGGGACAGTGCCGGGCTCTCAGTGTAGGCTGAAGGGCAAACCGGACCGGGAGCAGCGGGTCCCAGGTTTGCATTCACAGGGGCTGGAAGGAAACGCTGTCTGTCCTGCTCACCGTGAGCCCACCCTAATGAAGCACAGTGTCCCCTTTCCCTGAGATCAGAGCCTGCGGATCGAAGCAGGCACCCCAAATTGCCCGTTATCGCAAACCTTGCTGCTAACATCCGAACATCTCCAGACTACAGGAGCCCTCATGCGTGCACACGTGTTGGCCTGTCTGTTTTTCCCGTTGCTGTGTTTCAGAACTGATGTTTTCATCCCAAGTTTATAGCCAGGGCTGGCTCGGGGCCCCTCAGCAGCATCGGCAGAGCTGACTCTTGCTGCTCCAGAAGCGCGGGGCTGGGGCCGGTCGAAAGGAAAGGGAAGGAGAGGAGGAGGGAGCGGCAGGGTCTGGCTCGCTGCTGAGCTGGGACCAGATCCGCTGCTGGGAGAGGCTCTCCCACCCTGCCTGCCCTGCGCCTTTCCCGGGCTCTGCTTCAGAGCAGCATCCACCCCTGAAAATAGCCAGCGTGGCTTTGAAAGAGCTTGTGTTCAGCCAGTCTGATGGCAGCAGGGACAACGTCTCCTGGTGTTGAGTCTTTCTTTCTCATGGCTGGGCTGGGAAGTCCCCAGGCGTTGGCCTCTGTGGACTGGTCATCCTTTGAGAATGCCTCAGTTCCATCTGCTTGTTCTGATGTCCACCAGAGCATCTTTCACAGTATCACAGTATCGTCAGGGTTGGAAGGGACCTCTGGAGATCATCTAAGTCCAACCCCCCTGCCACAGCAGGGACACCTACAGCACAGTGCACAGGACGGCGTCCAGGCGGGTTTTGAATGTCTCCAGTGTGGGAGACTCCACAACCTCTCTGGGCAGCCTGTAAAATCTTTCTCCCCAAGGACCTCTTCGTGGACCTCCTAGCTACAGTCAGGCTGCCTTCAATGCAACTTTTTAATTGCAGTCCTTAAATACCTTTCTCAAGCAGGTGAAGGCTTTTGGGAACAGCATCTTTTCCAGATTCCCTTTACTCTCTGCTTCAAGGCCTATCTCCCACTGGGGGATTCATCATCTTGTGTGGTGTCATCCATCAGCTGAAGCGTCTTTCCCATCAGAAATGAGGAACAAGGTCCTTGTGTGTCTGAAGCCGAACCGATGCAGTGGCACTTGGCCACTTACAGTAGTGGGCGATTACTGAGCCCCTGCCAGGAATTCTTCCAGTGGGATTGGGAACGCTCTCGGGTGTTAAATTTGTCCCGCGGCGTGTAACCTCTAAGTAGGGCCTGTCGCGTTTTGTAACGGATCATATGATGCCGGCGATGGCAGCCGCCCGCCCTGCGTTTCAAGGTCAATGCTGAGCTCGGGGCTGGAGGGGCAGCTCCTGGCTGCAGCCTCGCCTGGCCACTGAGCCACCTCGCAGGGCTCTGCTCCCTCCTGGGCTAAAGCCTCGGGGCGCCGCGGAAGCTCGGGCTTGGAGATGGAGGCTGTTTTGTTCCCAGCCGGTGAGGCTGCAGCCCACATCTTGGGATGTCCCCTTGCAGGGTGTGCTCCTGGGATCAGCATGGCTCTGGGATGCAAAACCCTGCCTGCATTTGTCCTGCAGCCCTGTGAGGGTTTCTCATTTGCTGCCGACACACTGTCTCCACATCTGGAAACCGCTGTCACTTAGCCAGAGCATGTGCATCAGGTACGGCTCCATCTCCTGAGAGTTTTATGGCATCGTGCTAAGGACAGGAGCTTCCAGCATACACATAGACAACATTCCCTTGCTCTCGGTGCCCTAAAATACCTCCCGATAAGGACTTCATCTTCTGTCCCTGAAGAGAACTGTTGTGCAGGGGCGGGTTTGCTGGCAGAGGTGAGGAGCGTGGTGTTCTTGTCTCGATGGACAACCAGCACAGTGGTGCTGCTGCCTGCCCTGTCCCTTGCCTTCCTCGCAGGAAAGCACAGCCATCCCCATGGGAAGTGTCTCCCACGGTCTTTATCAATAAATAAATGTATCAAGCAATTAGAAGGGACTTTTTGGACAGGTTGTTAAATAAGAATTAGCGGGGGTTTAAAATATTAATAGGCAATTGGCCCTCGCCAGTTCTCTTGTTACATGAATGTTTCATTTATAATTTGGACCCAAGCTGGGATGTGCTGAGAGATGCTCGGGCTGCAGCCTGCACACGGGGGTTAACGTGGTGCTCTCTCCTGCCAGAAAATAATAAAAGCCAGGGACTGTCTAGGGATCGTGCGTGAAGGATTAGGAAGAGGATATGCACGGGCCTGTCTGCAGCTGGTTGAAGTCTAGCGCAGAGGGGTAAGCCTGGAAATCATTGCTTTCTGATGGCTGCAAGGGGGCCAGCATGGAAAGGGAGCTTGTCTCCTAAAACCAGGGGAGCTCTGCAGCCGGACGATGTTTTTAGTGGGAGGCAGCGAGTGGATCTTCTCTCCTTGAGAGATGTCTGTGCTGGTCAGGAAGGAGGAAGCACCGTGGGGTGGATGCTTCTGCCTCCGCTTTCCAGGTGCTGCATTTGTTCGGTGTGACCGGAGGTTGCTGGGCTCTGGGGACTGGGTTTTTTTTGGTGTGAACGGAGGATGTTGGGCTCCAGGGACTGGGTTTTCGAAGTGAGCAGAGGATGCTGGGCTCTGGGGACTGGGGTTTCTGGTGTGAGCAGAGGACGCTGAACTCCAGGGATCGGGGTTTTCCAGATTCCTACAGGATGCCCCAATCAGATCTCCAGATTCTGCTGGGAGTCTGGCTTCATCAACAGCGCTATCTATGGCTTTTTGGTTTTTAAAGCTAGAGGTCCCTAAGTCACGGGATTCAATGAAGCCATCCCCTATCTTTCAGTAGGGAGCACTTCCAGCTTTCTGGCTGTAGGGAAAGCTGGAAGATGCTCGGGTCTTGTGTTTGTTTGACTTCTTGATGTTGGAAGTGCTATTTCCCGAAACAGTCACCTCGAGCTGGCTTGGGAAGCCGGAGTCACAGCTCTCTGGCTTAGTGAGCGTATGAAGATTTCCTAGCATCAGTTATTCAGCGTTAGGGTTTACCCTGCAACCACCACGCTTATGGAAGGTGTCTGCTGAGATGGAGGCATGCGAATTCCCTAAAGCGAGTCAGGGCTTTATGGCCCTCACCCAAAAGAAGCACGTTGCTTTTGTGGCAACTATTAATTGCTTCCTGAATTTAAAAAGCATAAACAAACTCGCTTGCCAGGGAACGAGTTACCCAGTGCATAAATGCTTTGCCATTAATGCGTGGCTGACCCTGACGGTGATGTGAGGACCAGAAGAGCTTTCAAAGAATTTACCAGAAACCATTTCAGGGGAGGCTGTGTTGTAAATCCTTAAGTAATGGGATGGAGGGAATTAGATTAGATAATAGTTTGCAGAAACCGGGCACGATTCCCCATTGAGGATCTCGAGATCATTAGAAACATAGCGTGGTGAGGCGAGGCCCCTGCGCGTCCTTATCCCAGCGACTGACGAGTGAGTTTACAACCTGGAAAACGAGATTATCGAAGGGTTTGTTTTACACACTGCAATAACGAGCGATGCTAGGGAGCAAAACCAGGGTCCTGTTACACCCAAAGGTGCATTGTAAAGCCGCAGCGGTTCCTGGAGGAGCAGCCCAGGACGGGGCTGTTTGCACTGGGTTGGGGATGCCCATTGCATCCAGCACCCTTTTCTAGACAAGCGCAGAAACCCGGCTTCCACTTCGGCTGCAGTTCCATCTCTCCATGAAATTCTGGAAAAACTATTGCAGTTTTGCTGGGCGCATTGCAGCTTTGGCGTGGGTGTCTTGGGCAGTCCTATGCCCCTGCTGAGCTCATCCCAGCTCAGGAAGCAGCTTCAGGAGGACTTTTAGCCGCTATAGCAAGGGAGGTGGTGTCCTATCGTGCTTTCACAGTCTGCCCTGATGTATATATCTGACTCTCTGCTCCTGCTATGAGCTGTCCTAAAGCTGTTTGCAGGTTTCTAGGGGGCCCCAGCCCCTCCTTGCCGATTCCCCAGCCCGTGGATGGGGCCGCTGAGCTATTTCACAGGGAGATGCTGGCGCGTGGGGCTGTTTGCTGCATCCCCAGTCCAGCAGTGCCTTTCCTTTGACAGCTACCTCTGCTGATTTGCTCGTCCTCAGGCTCCCCCTGCACTGGGAGGGATGGGGTTGGGCAAGCTTTAGGGATGCCGGTGGCTTTTGGTGACCGGTCTGCTTTTACCGTCTGGGGCACGTGTAGGGTTTTCCCCAGACGTTTGGAGATGGTGCCTACCGCAAAGAGCCGGGGAGCTCGGCAAACAGTGTTAAACCACTCTCATTTGAAAGGGCAGGCATGGGGGAAAAGAAAAAAAATATGTTTCGCCTGCAGCAAAAAAGTATTTCCCAAATCCAATATCTATGCAATGAGGGGTACCACGGTGGGAATTGCGCATCCTTTGATGGGGCAGAGCTTGCAGGGAAAGCAGTCAGCGGCCAGGCTGCCTCGAGCCCTAATAATAGTCTTGCTGGCTGCCTGGGGCAAGGCGCTCGTGCTTAAAAGATCAAATCTAGCGGCTGATATTCGGCTGCCTGTTAATGTCGGTGTAGCAGATCACGTCTGGCTTGTCCGTCTGTGGTGGGGCCGCCTGGCACATGCACGACTCGGTGATGCTTGCAGGACGACAGTGCTTGACACCGGGGAAGGTGTAAGTCCAGATTAGCGTTGGGGTGTGTGTTTTTGCAACTCCACGTTTCCCTCTCTCCAGCAGAAGGACAGAGTTCAAAGGGGCTCTGGCCTTCCTGGAATAGGAGATGGTGGGATCCACCCTGGAGCCTTTTCTCCTCTTACCCAGAAGGGTCCCGCCCCAGCCAAGAGGCCCTAAATCCAGCTGGGTGTGGAAATGGGGCCGGAAAGGTCCATGCGAGGACCGTGCTTCATTCCTACCACTCACTCCAGTGCTGGTCGTTCCCCAGCACATGTGAGGCTGTGTTTGATCAGAGTCTGAGCTTGGGGTTTGTCTTTATTCTCCTTTAGAAAGGGAGGAAAAGAAATTCAGGAGGCCCCAGCGAGATGGGCTTGGAGCAGGGCGGCTCTCGCTCCACGGAGCAGGCGCTGGCGTCCAATTTTCTGTCTCGCTTTGTTTAATGGACCTTCGAACCCATTGCAAAGCTGAGATTGCACAGGAGAACGCCCCGCAGCCAGATTGCAGGGTCTTGCTTAACCCAGCGCTGCCGGGTTTCTCCCCGCAGTTTTCATCTGAGGTCTCGGCTTCACCTTTTCACCAGTGAGAAACTACCCAGAGCGGCACAGCCCGCCCTGGGGGGATGGGGGGCTATTCTTTTGGAGGTGAGTTTTACTTGGCCTTATAGGTGATTTCTGGTGATACGTAGGTAGAGGTGGGAAGTACCTTGTGATGGCCATGAGGATGGAGAGGCTGCTTTGCACTGTGTGCTGGAAATGAGTCCCCTGCTTTCTCCCTCTCAGAAGGTGATTTGGAGGCACCTTTCCATGCTGATGACATGCAGGTCACTCTTTGTCTTAACCACCCCGGGAGGTATCAGCTCAGAAGGTGTTCAGTGGGTTGACAGGTGACATCATTAGGTTTCAGTGATAACACACTGTGGAAGTAAGCAGGGAGACTTGCTCGGTGGTTGATTTCCTAACCAGGGGCTCTGTGTTGCTTTGATTTGGACTCTGTTCATGCTCAGATGGTGTTCCTCCTGATGGGTGCCTTCCCCACAGGCTTTCACAGTGGACTTGAGCAGGCGCAGGCTCTTGGGCGGGCTTTCTGCCTACGAATACATGGCCTCGTGGCCTGGGATGACATTACCACCATGTTTTGGCTTTGTGCAAGTCCTTTCCCACCTCTGCATCCTGCAGAGGACTTCCAGGGACAGTGGAGGCATCTGAGGGAGGGGAGATGCTGTAGAAATCAAGACATGGTGGCCTGGTGTGCTGCGTCCATCACCATGTCCACCACTCCTGCCCAGTGAGTCACATCGCTGCCCAGCTTTGGGGACCACTGGTCCCAGGGGCAGAGCAACCAGTGTGGACTTTTTCTGGGAAAAAGGAGCAGAGAAAAACAAAATTTGCGTTTGCAAGCCACCAGCGACGTCTCTGGAAGAGGAGGTGTGGAGGTGCTCGGGATGCAGCTTGTGGAGGGGCTGAAGTGAGTTTTGGAGGCTTGGAGTCCCCTTTGCACTGATGCTGCTGGGAAAGGTTGCTTTTATCTGGTGTTTTCCACCTCTCTGGAGGGTGAAGGGTCCCCTCGCCTGCCCTAGCTGCCGGCAGGGCTGTGCAGGCAGGAGGCGGGCAGGGGAAGGAAAGGAGGAGAGGATAACGCCCCGGCTGTGGGCCTTGGCCATTTCTGGATGAGTAGGTCATCTGGGTGTGGGAGGGGAGCCGATGTCCAAGCCAGCCTGGAGAGGCTGAGGTTGGGTGTATATGCGATTTGGGGGAAAGTGAGAAGGGATTTCTTAGGCGAGAGGAATGTGAGTTTCCTCCTTCACATATGTCTCCTGTTCTTCCAGTTTGCAACAGAAGTCATCAAATTGCCCAAGACCTGGCAGCAAGGACAGCCCGAGAACAGCCCACAAATCACGGGAAAGCATCTCCCCTCCTCCCTGCCTGCCTCCAGATACTTGTGCATCAGGAACCACTTTAATCCCCCTGTTGGGTGATAAAACTCCTGCCCTTTCCTCGTGCCGGGCTGCTGCACAGACCAGAGCCTCCGGAGCTCGTGCAGGCTGTAGCACCGGTCCTGGCGGGTTAGAAATCTGGGTTTCCCTTGAATTGGTTGCTCTTTTAAACCCTCAAAATGGTCCTGGGAAGGGCTGGGGTGCTCAGACATCAGGGGTGGCAGCAGCCATTTGGAGGAGACACCATGGTGTGGCTGGCATGACTTGCCTTGTCCCCAGGCGGTGGGGGACAAGTGGCAGTGACTCAGGTCCTGCCTGGTCCCCCTGAATTATCGGACACTGGGAGAGGAGACAATGACTCCCAAGAATGCCCAGCCAGGGGGCACCAGGGTTTGGGGTGTAGGGCTCCAGCCGAGAGGCTAAGGAGCAGTTGTGTCTCAGGATGAAGGCTGCTTTTAATGAGCTCAGCTCTTCCCTTGCAATCCTGCTGGCTGCTGGGTTGTGGGTTTTTTTGGCAGAAAGAGCTGTCGGTGAAGCAGAGCTGCAGAGATCAGGCGAGCCTTTCTGAGCTCTGCTGGTCACCCTGTACATCATGGGGATGGGCCTTTGTAATCGCGAGGTTAGGATTGCTCCTGAAGGGGTGTTTCATGCCGTTTCATCTGTCTCGCCTGGGGCTTCCAGAGTAGCCTAAGAGCAGATCCAGCCCCACCATCCTCCCCCCATAAATGCTTGCATCCTGCCTGGTTTGGCAGCCACCTGGTTTGCACCAGGAGGTGCACGTCCATTAGGATCCCCATAAGGCAGACACTCAGGTTACCCCATTTTGTGGTCGTTTGAGTTAGTATAGGATTTTCTTACGAGAAAACAATTCTATCCATCTTACTATTAAGTGTAGACTAGCAGTGATACCAGGGCAAGGACCGCTGAAGGTGTCCCACCTTCAGGGACCGCTTCTCATCCTGCGTCCCGTAAGACAGCGCGGTGCACATTTCACCAAGCAGATCAGGGGCTCGTGTGATGGAGGAGACATGGGTGGGCTTTGGCCTGACTGGAGGATGGGGGCATCCAGCACTTTGCACTTGTCGATACACGGCACGCAGCAGGCGAAGGCAGCAGTGTGAGGCTCTGCGGAGGAGGAGGAATTACTTCTAGGTACAACTTGTGAGTGGAGGGGGGTCCTCTAGTAGTGTCAACACAGCCGCTAGCTCTGTGCACTGAATGCTGTATCCTGGCTGGGGTGAACATGGCAGGTCTCTTCCACCTCTCCCCTTCCCGTAGGTGGCCAATCCGCCTGGGAACCAGGCACACAGTCGCTCCTTGGAGGGGAGATATTTGTGTGATTGGGCTTCCCGAGCCCAGGCAGAGGGAAACGGCTCCAGATGAAGTCAAGTTGCATTCCATAGTTCTACTTGGGATATTACTTGGGATATTGCTTTTCCCTATAAGGCACTGCCCCACCCCAGTGTGGATCGCCAGTGTGCGGTGCTGGTCCTTCTTCAGCTCTTCTGGTGAAGCCTTGCAGACTGCCGCACTCTCTGAGCTTCTCATGGGCAAGACCCGTGGCCTGGTTTGCAGGGGAGCCAGTGGGGCTGGCTTCCTTTGCCTGCCTGACACGCTGCTCTTGCACCGAGCTGCTTTCCGCTTCCCTGCTCCCACCTTTCTCTTCCCACCACAGCATCTGCTCCGGATGTTTTTTCCCTGGGCTGCAGAAGCTGCGTTTTTCCAAGCTGAATTTCCTTTGTCATTTTCTTTTGATCTCTCCAGGGCCCTCTTCAGATTGTTTTGCTCCATTCCATCTTCTCCAGTTTATTATCTCCTGCTAATGTTATTAACATGCTAATTAGTCCCTAATTGCAATTGCCAATGAAGATGTCAGATAGGGCTGATACTAACCCTGATCCTTCACATTACTCTTTTGCTCTGAATTCTGCAGATTAGTCTGTACCTCTCCCATCGTCTTGATTATTTTATGTAGTGTGGCTTCACAGAGGGATGCTCGTGTCTGCCTGAGTGTGATTGCTGCCCTGGTAAAGACTCGCTGGGATGCGGTGCAGAGTGGCTTGCGAAACCCCCAGGGCCAGGTCGATGATGGGTGTAGCTCTGAGAGGTATTTTCCTGGCTGGTCCCAAGGTCTCGTCTCAAAGGCAGGGTGCGTGCTGTGCTCTCCGTGGCAGCCCCTTTGGGAGGCACAAGGGAAAGGACTTTGGAAAGTTAGAGAGTGGCATTTGCCATCCCGCCTATACACTCAACCCTCTGGCTGCTCGGGCGTTGTGCAAAGGTCTTCCATGACTATAAATAGGCAGAGAGGTAGGCAAAGAGATGGTGAGATGGGATGGGGACAGGCGGCGAGCCAGCGTTGGCCGGCATCTGGAGCTCTCATCGCCTTCGTGTGCAGAAGAGGTGCGGTTTGTTCCAGCCACACTGCTCTCATCAGGCAAAGTTTGCCCCCGCAGAGCCTATTTTTGAACACAAAACCCCCCTGGTTACCTCTTGGAGGTGCTGCAAAGAACTGGGACCGGCTTACGGTGAGGTGCCCTGGCGCTGCCACGGGACGTCGGGCCACGTGCTTCAAATAGCTCTGTGCAGACATGGCCTATGGAGATGAAATGTGGCTCTTGACCGATTGCGAATAAATCAGGGTCAGGAGCTTGAATGCTGGCCAAGAAACCCAAAGGGATAAAATATAGCCTCTCTACAGACTGTTAGCAAACAGCACGTGGGCTGAGATCTGCTAGATAAATTTATGCGCTGTGAATTGTTCACCCAGCTGTAGTGGAGGGATGAACGGACCCACAGAGAACTAATAACCATATGTGGTGGACATGCCTTCAGTGCTGACCTTTAGAGGGTTCAGCAAGGCTGGGAGGTGGCACGGTGACGTCTTCTTAGGGATGTCACCAGGAGGGAATGAACGCACGTGTTGCTTGACGCGAGGGAGGGGGACTCAGGCTGCCTCTGCCCTGCATGTCTGGGACACAGGCTGGCAAAATAAATTAATGCGCCTGACCTTGGTTTTCCCATCATGTCATTGGAAATTAATTGAGGGTAGATACCGGGCTCTTCGCCTTTGCCTGCTCGTTTCTGAGCTCATGGGACTCACCGTCCCTGATGCAGCCCAGGGAGATCGGTTTAAATGGGGTTTAAAAAGGAGGAGGTAATAGGGAATTAGTGAAAAGGTGGGATTCTTTCCCAATCCAAGGCCGTGGGCGCGAGCGAAACGCCGGGAGCTGGCAGCACTGCCCTGGCCATGGGGGCTGCATCCTCTCGCTCGCCCCAAATCCCTCGTAGCTGCAAAGAGAAACATCAACTTCATGTTGGGATGAAATGTCCTGGCGGCGGAACTAGCTCCAGGCAGACCAACTTAATGAGCCTTTGGGCTCGGTTCAACTGCTTTAAACCGGAGAGATGGGCCCGAGCCCAAAGCACGGAGCCAAACAGCCTCGTACTCATCCAAGCTGCAGGCGAGCGTGAGTGGTTTGTGGCTGGTCCCTCCTTTCTCTAACCAGGCATCTGCTTCCCGCCCTCCGCCCGGGGATGCTGGATGTGTGCACGCTGTCATCAGATGGGACCAGATTATATACTGACATCTTATATGTTAACATACTCTATATCGACATCTCTGTCCTGGCTTTAGCTTAGCTTGCAGGAGAGACCCGACGCCCCCATGGGTACCAGACCCTGTGCCCTGTGCCTGGCTATGGAAGGGCGACCGCTTTGTTTTCTTGTCTCATTTTCCCCCAGAGCTGCAGGGGGAACCTGAGTTCCACAGGCTGCGATTCAGGGAAGCGTGGGGAAAAAAATATCCCACGTCTTGGGAGAAAAAGCATTTCTCCGGGATGCTGGGCTGTGCTGGGCAATCCGCCTTCCCTAGGCTGTAGTGGGTATCGAGGGGGCTGCGGACTGCCTGCTTTCTGGGATTTGCAGCATCATTTTGAGGTTGAGAGGTGGATAAAGAGGCTTTTCCCAGACTGGGCATCCCTGGCAGCATGGGAGTCCTCTCTGGGACAGACCAGCCGCTAGCCGTGCCCGGCATCTCTCCTGCACTATTGCAGCAGGGGAGTCCACATCCCAGCCCCGGCAGGCTGCAGATGGGGGCTCCCGCCTCGGTGGCTAATCCAGCAGCCCCCGCCTTGCCGCCCCCCCCTGCTCCTTTGCCTTGGGCTGTGACTTTTGACACGGGCAGGACACATTTAACAGTGTGCTCTGAATGCTTCGCCAGTGGCGATCCAGTGGGTTGCGAGCTGCGGGGCTGTGTCACAGGTCCTGCTCGAGTGACACCAAAGCTGGCATTGCCATCCCAGACAGTGCCAGGGACCCTCATTCCAGCGGCTGCCAGGGGCAGGTAAGAGCCACCAAAGGCTGGTGCGGCTCTCCGCGTGCAGGGTGAAGGATCTCCATCGTGACTCGCACTGCCATGTGATTCAGTGCTCTCATTTGTTCTTTTAAAAGTTATTTAGATGGCATTGGAGCAAAACACAGTAAGTTTCTAACACTGACTAATTTTTCCACCAAGATGTCTTTCCTTTCTCCCTGTGGCAGTGAGGATTTTGACAAAACCTCCCAAGGAAACCACAACTAGAACGCAGAGCAATGAAATCAGTGTGAAAAAGTGCGACGTGGTGCTTGGGTTGGACGTCCCTATTGCTTTTGGTGAGGCAGCTCAGAAGAGCCCAGCACTGCACAGGCAAACCCTAAAGACATTTCGGGGGAAAACCTGTTGGTTTTTTTTTTGTTTTTTTTTAATTTAAAGGATGTGATTTTGCAAGAAGGTGTCACCGTGGTCCTTTATCATCAGGGTCTAGTCCATCCCTTAAAAAAAAAAGCCATCTGCCAGCTTTTCCAGAGAGGAACTGTTGCTGGGGCAGGCAGGAGAAGCGTGCCCATGCTGCTGCCCAAAGCCACTTGCTTATCACACAACAGGCAAAAGAGCAGAGCTAGAAGCGACTCCCTGACACCTGAGTAGCAGGAGGGGGGTGTCTTTCTTACCCCAGCCCCACCCCAACGAGCTGGTGTGTTTAGTGTTTCAGTGAAAGAAATGAGGCTTCTGCTGGGGATGGGTGGCTTTGGGGGTTAATGAATCTAACTTACTACCTGGACTCATTTGTTATCGCTGTTGGTGGCATTTGTGGCCTCCCTTGGTTGCCATCATTAGGTTCCAGAGTGAACAATAGGCACAAGGTAGTTTACACTTGTCTTAGGTATGAGGGGACACCCCAGCTTTAATTAACTACCCTTCAAAGATGTTGCCTTCTAGCTGGAAGGATTGGCAACACCATTTTTTGTTGTCGTGTTCCCAAGGGTCCTGCTGGGGGTTTGCAGAGCCGTCCCCGGACATTGCCGCTCTGTGGGCTCTCGTCTCACCGGCTCCCTGTACTAGCACATGTTTTGGGGCCAGGAGAGCCTTCTCCTGTCTGAAGGCGTTGAGCCATCTTCCACGAGGGGTTCGCAGCTAATTGGTACAATCAATATTTGTTTTGCAAATGCAATTGGAGGGAAAGAGGGATTGAGCGCGCCAGAAATTCAATTGACCTGTAAAAACAGATACTGTGTAAAGGGAATCCTTTCCCTGCCAAGCAAATATTTAGAAAGGAGAAGCAATAAAATGAATAAGCAACAAAGTAATATCCTGCCTTGCCGGCCGCAGGAGGCTGCTGGGAAGGGCTGCTGCCCCCAACGCTGTGATAACTGCGAGCAGACAAGCAGCAGGAACCTGTTTCCTAGAGAAAGCGTGTTTGCTTTTACTGTCTAATCCGTCAAAAGCTCATCCTGGCACCTCAGCAGTGCTGGGACCTGTCTCAGGTAGCCCAGCAAGCTGGGCACCATCCCCACATCCCTACAACAGTGACCATGGCACGAGCCTGGCGGTGACACAGGGGACAGGGCTGTTCCTGCCCCCTTGTCTGCCCTCATAAGGGTCTCTGCTCTTTGCTCCCAAATCCTCGCACAGCCTCCTCCAGTGCCCCGGTGATGGGAGCATGCTGGGGAGGTCTGTGAGGGATGCGGTGGGTGCTGTGGGATGCGGGGGGTGCGTGGGGCAGAGCAATGATGGTTCCTGTCTGGAAGGAAATTCCAGGGTGCCCTGGCGAGGAACTCAAAACAGTTAAGGGAAAAAAAATATGTATATATATTTTTTCCAATCAAAAAGCTCCAGAAAAATGTTTTGGGTAGGGAATGGTGAGATGGGGTCCAGCCAGAGCTTTTGGCAAGTGAGAGAAGAGTGCCAGGATCCCTCTTTTCCAGGTTGCTCAGCATCCTTGGGCACAGCCCTTCAGTACCCAAGTGACTTGAACCAGAGAGGTCCGCTTGGGCTTATGTCTGAATTGAAAACCCTCTGTGGAAAAAAAAGATTTTTCAGAAAAAAAAAGATATAGCGTACAGACTTAAGTGTGTGTATGTATGTGTGTGTGTGTGTATGTATGTGTGTCTATGTGTGTATATATATAAAATAGAGCCAGTAGAAGGAAGGGAAATGATTTTATGGGAAAACTCTCAACCAGCTCTGTCACTGAGCACCTTTAGGCCAGTTTGGAGCCTTTTGAGCATCTTCCCCCCATGATGGATACTGACCCCTCTAACTGACGTCGGGATCTGAGACTGCTTCTCATTTACTGGCGTCAATTAGAGCCTTTTTGGGGGGGCGTTCATGGCTACTGAAGCCACCTTGAAATGCAGTTGCTACACAGAAATCAAAAAGTGGTTTGGATTCGCGTTGGTGTAATACTGAATTTTCAAGAGAATGTTGGCTAAGAGTGTAGACTTCCCTCCCAAATTTCCCCAGACTGTAGAGGAAAAAGCTCTAGAGAAGCAAGTGAATTTTAAACACTTGATACTCAAATTTTTCTTAGGTTTTATCCCTGTTTATTATGAGACTGAGCTCCTCTAGGATGCTCTATACCTCCGGGAAGCTGATGCTCAGACCTACAAAAGGCAGAGCAGCTCTGCTTCGCCACACGCGAGATGTCATTTGGGAGCAGGTCGCTTGCCGGGATCATGGTCGGTGAGCTGCCCATCCTGGCTGCCCATTGCCAGGCTGTCTCTGCCAACGTGTCCCCAGGCCACCGATGGCACGAGAAAACCCCCCTCACGCTGTCGTCTGTTATCACAGCCCTGTCTCGGGTGCCACTGGGGTTGCAAAACGCACCCCAAGCATTTGCTTCTCCCGAAACTCCAGCCTGAGAGCACATGCTAGAAGAAAGCTGCAACATGAGCTCAGTGGAGGGGGCGGGGGGGGAAAGATGGCTTAAATTTAATGTCTTTTTAGATGAATATTTCCATTCATTCCAGAGCATATTCCTCTGGCATTTCCAGCGCGCTTGTTTAGCCGAGTAGTTAACAAACTTCATCGAAACACATGTTATAGTGCTCTCTAGTGCACGGAGCTATGAATGAAGGATGCCTCTTTTGAGATATCTCGATGTGCAGCGCAGCTTTTGCTCCGGAGCAGCCTGTTAACCACAACAGCTGCTTCCCATTGTGGAAATGCTATTGAAAAAAAAAAAAAAACAAAACCCCATCCCAACAACTTGACAACACGCGCGGATTAAATTTATGCAGAACCCTGTGTGAGGGTGAGCTGGGGCACATGGAAATAAAAGATAAGGCAAGAAATAACCCAGCCGGGAGACTGATATCTCCCCACCAGCACCGCCCGGTGTGCTCCCGTGGATCTCTGTTTGCCGAGCTGGGCTGAAGCAGCTGGTCTCAATGTCCAACTTAGTTTGCTCTGTTTAGCTTTTATACAGCCGAGCGATTTTTATAGCCGCCGGAGCGCCGGGAAGCTCAACAGGATATTGGTCGCCTCCTAATGAGAGTTTGCCGCGTTGGCACATCGGCACGAACGCCCCGTGAATTTTAAACGCCTGGGAAACGGCGGCTCCCGCGGCCCCATCCCTGGATGCTCGTAGAGCCCTTGGGGGGAACCTGGGTTGTCTGTTTAATAAAGGAAAAGTCAAGCCTTGATAGTAGCCTAGGAGACTCGAGAGCAGCCAGGAACCCCAGCATCAGGGCTGGATGCGATGCACATCGACCCACACTACCCTCGATGGCGTTGCTCCGGGAAAGCCCCCCAAAAGCCAAGGGAGCCTGTGCTACCCTGGGTAGTTGGGGATTTGGGTCATCCTAAGCATGAGGTCAGACTTGTGGGACCAGGCCAGGGGTGGACTCAGTCCCTTGGATTTGCCTGATCCCTTTTTGAACTTGTTGGTGCAAGGTGGATGTAAATTTATGGCATCACTGGGGATCCCCAGCCCTTCCTCTGCTGGGAGCGGGGCTGGCTTGGATGCAGGATCGGGTTGCTCAGGGCTGAGGCAAGTCGAGTGCTGTCTATCCCCAAGGAAGGAGATTTCACAACTTCTCCACTTGATCTGAACGCTCTTTCTTTTCCTTTCTTTTGTTTTTTGTAACCCTCCTTTTGAAATTCAGAATGGAAAATGGAAAGGTTTTAACTTTTGGCTTTGTTTCTATTTTCATTTTCCATCACAGGAGGTTTACAAAAGATTCAGAGGCAAATATAATGCCTTGCAAGAGGGGGTACCCTAAGCTGGAACAGAATGAAAATTGTTCCTTCCCCCACGGTGGTATACAGCACATCGAAAAACCAGCGGGTGTGTAAAATCCCTAAGGGGGCAGGAAAACCAGCCTGCAGGATTTTTTTAGCCAGGATTTCGCTTTCTTGAAAAGCAAAAAAAATACGTTTCAAGATCGTCACGTTTTATCCACAAAATCAAAGACACAAACCAGCATTTCCTTCCCTCCTAGTTATTCCTGCCCCGCTTAAAAAGCCGGCCAAATCGGTGTGGTGGCGGCGATGGCACATCCTCTTGCTCCTGGTGACTTTGCTTTTCCATCATTTGCCTCCCCATTAATCTCAGTACAAACAAAGGCTCTGAAGAGACAAGCTGAAAAGCTCCTGGGGGTACGTTTAAATCAGTCCTTTCTAATAATGTCTGTCGACCTCTCTGTGGAAGCACTGCTCCCCAAGGAAAGGACATGGAGCCGCGGCAGCGTGCTGAAATATGGTGGGGTGTAATTAATTCTGACCTCTGGCTCCCGCTCACTCACTCTCAGTATTAAATTTGACTAGTGATATTGTGGTTTTTTCAATTATCCTTGTTTTCTTGGGGGCATTGGGGGGGAGGGGGGTTGCTGCTCGAAATTCGGCTTGGTGGGAGATGCATTGGCTGGGATGCAGAACTGCCGTGCCGTGGGCTGGACGGGATCGATCCTTGGGTCGTCTCCGTTGGGATGGTGTTTGGGCTTGGATGCAGTGTTGTGTGTGTCTCTCCCCCTCCTATCTGTGTCCCTCCCTCCTCCAAAACCAGGTGCTCGATGGGTGCTGTGATGGGGCCAGCTCCCTGCCTCGTGCTACAGGCTGGGGGGACAAGGGGATGGGGACGGTGTGGGCCATAAAAAGAAGCAGCCTTTGGGGAAACGGAGAGGAAAATCAGCATTTTGGTCTTGTTCTTCTGGCCTTGCCCAGGAGGTCGCTTTCTGGCCACTCTTGAAGTCAGTAGAGGATTTTTATCAGACTCTCCAAGGGCCTGGAGGGGACCCAGAGCCATCACCTCCTATAGGACCTTGTTGGTGGAAGTCTTATTAGTATGTCCTTGATCAGAAATGGAGGAGCTTAAAGCAGCCTTAGAAGCTGTGCACTTGCTTGACCTTTTATTTTGGTGTAGAGAAGGCTTGAGGGTTGCTAGTGTATTTTGGCAGCGGCTGTTTGCTTGGAAGGCTTCGTTTGTCTGTTTATTTAACCCTATCATTCTAGCAGTGCCCCTGCGTGTCCCGGCGTGGTCTCTGGAGGGTCCGGTTAGTGTTAAGTGACCACTTTTGGACCTCATCCAGGAGACAGGGATGAAGGTGCCCTTTCCTGGGCGAGCTCGGATGGTTCATGTGTAGCAGGAGGGCTAAACAGCCCAGCGCCGACCCTCTCCTCCTCTGCTGCCCCCCTTTTCCCTCTGTTGCCACCTCCCCAGCATTCCTCTCGTCACCAGTGTCCTCTGCCATGGCACCAGGCGCCAGGAGGGGATGTGGGAGCTGCTTAGGTGTCAGTGAGCATCAGGGCAGGAGCTCATTTAGGGATGCTCCTGCACGACACCCATGCATGGACCCCCCCCCCAGTTTAACCCCTCCAAAGCCTCCGGAGTCCCTGGACGGGGCTGCCCCCCTCCTCTGTGGCCTGGCTGTCCCCAGTGGTGGCTCTGTGTTTGAAAACAAGCTGTGCTCATTGGCATCCACTGCTGTAATGGGTTCTCCAAGGCTGGGAAGTGTGCAGGGCTGGGATATGTGGCAGAGTGGGATGATGGATATGGGTAGGACCACCGGGTTTGGACCCTGAGAGAGCTGGATTGGGTAAAGAAAAGTGAGAAGAAGGACTCTCAGGCTTCACATCCCTTCCTTGCCTTCCCCAGCCTCTTGGAGAACACAGCCACCAGTCAGCTGCTCAGGGGTGCATTTGCAAGAGGCCAAGGGTTCACTTTTTGGACTCCACCATCCCCAATTGCCCGTAGTGGCTCGGCTGGACCCTGTGGAGAGCTCACACCCCGGGGCCATGGAGGCGAGCTCGCATTAGCCCCCAGGATGAAATAAGCCTGTTTCAGCCCGGTTGCCATGTCCCCTCGAAGTGTTGGAAGACGCATTCAGGCAGCAGGAATGAGAAGGGCTTGAGCTGGGGTAGGGGGGGAGGGAGGAGAAGGGAAATTAAAAAAAAAAAAAAAAGGAAAACGCCACTTGCTGCAAAGCGAGTGAATTCTCCAATAAACCCGAATCTGCTGAGAATACATTTTACAAACATGCAGCAAAGTTGGCCGCTTTTGTTTGGGCGTTTGTTAAGCATTAACTAAAGAATGCCATGGTCCAGCCTGCTCGGTGTGAAACCTAATTCTCCCCCTTTCTGGAGCCATGGCATGGAGTGCTCAATTTTTTTCTCTCTGTAGGACTGCAGCCTTCTGGTACTCCAGCCAAAAAAACACTCATATTTTAGCAAGCTTAGCCCCGGCCCCGTTGCCAGGCAGTAAAGCGAACACTTGTCCGCTTCGGGGGGAGGGAGCTGGGAGACAGGGAAGGGTCAGGAGAACAGCCCCGGGGAAAACATCCCTCCTCTGTCCCACCAGCGAGGTCTCCGAGGGTTTGGGGTGCATGGGGAGGGAAGGCAAGGGTGGCTGTGGGTGCTTTCCTCCAGCAGCCTGGGAGCCCAGAGACCTGGGGTGGGGTTGGAGGTCCCCAGGGATCGCTGGTGCCAGGTTGCCCTCCAAAACGCTCTCCTCATCCCCAGGACATGCCAGCCTGCTCTCCACAGCGCTGAGATGGACTCAGCCCTTTCCTAGTTGCTCCCATGGCCTCGGCACCCCTCCTGCCAGGGCTGAGGGTCTGTGTGGTCCCCCCCGTCGCTGTGGCTGGGGGATGCTCTTGCAGGCACCATGCAGGGGGGTGCATCCGTCCCCCCTTCCTGCTCGGCCACGTTCCATGCCCTCTGCCTCATCCTTTCACCCCATGAGGGCTGGAGGAGGGGACAGGGTGACGTGAGACCAGCAGCAGCAGGACAGCGACTCGTTCCCAAGCCATGGGTGCAGGGTTGACAGCGACTGGCATTTTTCCACTGCCAGCCCGTCGACGACCGGGTGCTGCCGTTCCCCCTTCCGACGAGTGACAGTGAGTGAGAAGATGACCTGGTGCCAAGACAACTCAATCCGGCGTCCTCGCTCCCCGCGGAGCCCTGCGGCTCGCTGCCGGCGCCCGCCGCCAGCCTCCGCCTGCGCCTCTCGCACTGTGCACGGCCGTCGGCTCATCGCCATGCCAAGGTCACGGCTCCAGGGGAGGTTCACGGCTTTGCTCTCCGGAGAGCCATCGGTTGGGGATGGCTGTGAGCGTGACTGGGCTGGAGCTCCCTGCCACCTCCGATGCGTCCGTCGGGGTCTGCTCAGTGTCCTCCTGGGACATGGTGGGAGCAGGAGATGAGTTGGCCAGGTCTCTGCACCGAGGTGCTGGAAAACCCAGCATCCCTGCGGCTGTGTCTGCTGCAGGCAGCCCTGGCCAGGGGCCAATGGTGCCCACCCCAGCCCTCGGCCAGTAGCCCGGGGGTCACTCGGGGGCTGCCCCTGCCCCTCTCATCACATCCCTGGGCCAGGCTGGCGCGGGCGGCGAGGAAAACATCCCTCCGCCTGGCAGAGCTGCCTTGCCTCACCCGCCGCGTGAACCAAGGCTCCGCAAAGCATTTGAGATTTGTCCGTCAGTATTTAATATCGGCATCCCTGACCCGCCGCACCCCCCCCCCCTCCGGGAAGGCTCCGAAGGGCCGCGTTTGTATGCGGCGCACGCAGACAGACAGCAGCCGGGAAGCGCCCGTCAATCACAGCCCCTTTCAGCCTGTCACCTCAAAATAAAGGGAGAAAGAGGGGGTGGTGGCTCCGATGGGAAACTGGGGCTGCCCGTGCTGGTCCCCCTCCGTCGGTGTGGGAAGGGACATGGTCTGCGCCACCCCAGAGGTGGCTTCGGCCACGTGTCGAAATTTCTAGGTTTCAGTGATGCTGCGTGGATGGGAAACCCCAAAGCAGGGGTCTGGGGTGGCTTTCTCGAGGAAAAGGAATTGCGCAGAGAAGTGAGACTGTGTCCCAGGGGAAGGGGGGAATGTCTCTAACGCTGGCTAGCTCGCTTGGGGGTCTTCCAGCAGAAACGTTGCGCTTTTGGCAACGGCAAAAGATTTTGTTTCACGGTTTTATTGAAGCCCACCACCACCGCCTTTCTGTTTCGAAACTTCAGATTGTCATTTCATCAAAAGGGACCTAAATTTAAAAAAATGCATTTTAATGCAGATTAATCAATACAGGAACGTTTGAACATTGTGATAAAAATGGCTTGCATCACTGTACTTTTTTTCCAATTCTTCTAAGTTGAGTGGGTTGTTTTTTATTTGCAAATATTCACTGTCAGTGCTTTGATGAGGCTTTTACTGAGCTGCCCGTGGCAGGCTGGGTTTCCACCAGTGCTGAGCGCGTCACCCCGTCCGGTGTCCTGCCCTCCGCCTGCCAGCTTCTTTCGTGGTTGAACAACCCCAAAGGCTGCCAGCCAGGCCTTATATAGCTTTTGAACCCCAGGCTATGGAGGGGGAAAATAAAATCTACTGAGAACTAAAGCCTGCAGCATCCCTAGGATGGCAGAAATGAAGGCACTCCCGTTGCAAATTAAGGGTTGGTAATTTGTTCTTGGTTTAAAACCTGTTGAAGTCCCTAGGCAGAGACCATCCTTCTCTTCTGTGCAGCCTCCTGTAGAGCATGTAATCTCAGAGTCCCCTTTGTAGCTGCTGGGAGGCACAGAGAAGTAGAGAGGGGAGAAAAGACGGCATTTGCTCTGCAGCCTGGTGCTTGCAGCAGGAGGGAGCTGGGCACAGAGCTGAAAATCCCAGAGGTGGAGGAAAACATCTCTGGATCCAGTCTGGTGTGTCTTGCTCAGGCAAAAATGTTAAATTAATTGCTAGATCTGGTGCTGGAACAAAATTTTCCTTCAGCCCTATCACAGGCTGTCCAGGGGTGTTTCAGTTGGGTTGTCCCTGCAGGGGTTATCCATGCTGGAGTTATCCTGTGTGGGGCTACCCCTGTGTGGGGTTATTCCCGAGTGGGATTATCCATGCATGGGATTATCCATGCATGGGGTTATCTGTGCGGGGGGTTATCCGTGCGTGCTTTTCCTTCCCAGTCCCTGTAGAGGAGCTGGTACTGTCCAGGGCTGGTCCAGCCCTGTAGGGATCTGGGACACCAGCGATGCCCTTTGCTCTCTCCCCATTATTACAAGTGGTAGGCTGCAGTTTTTATGCCCGTGACCTTTTAGTGCCTAAGATATGGGTTTATTGTGGGTTTATAAGGAGCTCTTTATGGGTTCATACTGTGGCGGAGGTTTTATGGGGATTTCTCTGGGTCTCACGTTGCCCAGGGATGGGGGAGTCCTGCACTGGGCAGTGAAAGATGCCTGGTCCGTCTGGCATCCCTCAGCGGGAGCTGTTGGGGACTCAGCGGTTTGGAAATAAAGTCATTTATTCAGTGACCTAAGTATGGCTTTAAGTCTCTAATATTAGGCAGCCATTTACTTAAATCTCACACCTTCCTGTTTTGCAACCTGCTTTGGGCTTAGAAACATCCATTGCTCCGTTGGTGCTGCTGTGCCTAATGGGCAAAGGTTTATGGCTCTCTAATCAGTGCCCTGGAAATAGAGACTTTGGGCACATTCATTCGTGAAGATTAGATAAGCAGTAACGTAATAGCTTATCAATATTTTATTACTGAGAGCAGTTAGTAATCCCAACAGGTAGGGCTTAAACTTCATTTAAACAGGATGAGTATGTGTTACCAGATGAATACGAATTGCCTCCACTTTGACATAAAAGAGACATAATTAAAGACGGAATGACTACAGAAATATTATCACAGGCCTGTGTTTCTCAGAGCTGGAACAAGAAAAAAATGACCCTTCAGAAGGAATGCTTTCAAGGGAAGATGCATACATACGTCTTAGAGACAGTTTACAGTATGTAAACCTAGGAAATTAAGTTGAAGGTACAAAAATAAAAGCTCCTAATGGCATTGTCTGGAATTATAAACTCCCTAACCTCCACCTTCTACTATCTGATTTTTCCCCTTTCTGTAGCGACAACAGTGCCTTATAAAAGCTTTGTAACATCCCTTTCCTACTTCTTGGGGGATGCTACAATTTGCTGAGTTGCCTGGGATTTGGCTGGCAGGGGGAGAGCGATGCACCCCCATCCCCGTGCTTGCCGCCACCGTTTTGGGAAAACCTGGAAGGGAGTGGGCAGAGCTCCTGTGCTGGCGTGGAGCATACATGGGAGGACCCCAAGGTGGGAGGAAGCCAATACCAATAGAAGGGGATACATTTGAGGCCCCCATTCCTGACCCTTCGGGCCTTTGACACCCGGCCCCAAAGGCTGGTGGGCACTGCTGGAGGGTGGCAGCGTGCCCTGGCAGCCTGGCAGCTGTGCGTGCACATCTGGCGGGCAGCTGCTTGCTCACCAGCGGCGGCGCGGGGCACCGGGAGGTGATGCTGTGCGGCCGACCCTGCCCGTTGGCGCGGGGAGGCAGGCGTTATCCTCCGCTCCCGCGTGTGCCTGCCCTCCGCGCAGCAGTGGGACGCGCTGCCTTGCTGGGGCTCGCTGGCTCCGGGCAGGGAAGCGCTGATCTCTTGATGAGAGCAGGCACAGATGTGACCAGCTGCTGCCGACTCTCCCCGGGCCCGCTGCCTGCGCGACGGAGCCCGCCTGTCCCCCCTCCGGCGGTTTGCACAGCTGACCGTCTTGTTTATCAGCTGTTGGGGGACTTACGCGGTGAAATGAAAAGGTGAAATGAAGCCCGGCCGGGGTTTCACGGGAGCAGAGGCTGTGCGTGGGCTGCGGCGAGGTGCATGCTCCTTTGCTGCTGGGGACCTTTTTGTTCAGCAGCATCTCTGGTGTTATGGGCTCCTTCGCCTTGGGAGCTACCGCTGAGGCACGAAGACACGTGTGTGCCTTGCTTTGTCCCCTGTCTCCTTGTTTTATAGACTATGAAGCTCATCACAGAAACTAATTTTAAAGGTTTTTTTTCCAGTTTCCCAATGGTTTTGCTGCAAGGGTTTTGCGTACATCTGTTCCTCTCCTTGTTGGAATGGGGCTGACTCAGCACTTTTCATTTCCTACGTGGTAGCCAAAAAAACAGAAAGAAGGATTGAAAGCCCGCTGGTGGCTGCAGGGCTGCTCTTCCCCTCCCCAGCCCTGCAGCCCCCTGACCCCACAGGTCTCTCCCCGAGATGACACATGGGATGGGGACCACGGAGGTGGGAGCCGTCTGGGGCGGGTGGAGGGCTGAATTCGTGCACTCCCCATGCGGGTCCCCGGGGCATCCCCAGGCTGGGACACAGGCGATGCTCGGAGATAACCTCTGCAGGATGTGTGCTGACTTCTGGCTTCTCTTTCTGGGCCAAAGTCATCAAGACAGGGGAATAATAATGTCCAGTTCCCACAGATATTTAGGACGAGGCTGGGTAAACAGTGATTTTTTTTCTGTATGGGGCCCAAGCCAAAAACACAGATATCTGGGGGTGGCGAAGAGGTTCTAGTTTGGTACCTTCAAACATCTCTACGGGGGGAAATATCCCATTCACTTAAAACATCCAGGCCAGGGTTTAGCTCCAGGTGCCTCCAAGTCCTCTCAAGCCAACACTGATGCTGCCACCTCCGCTCTGCTCGCCTCAGTTTCCCCAACTGTGAATCACTGATCATGCTACTGAGCTTTTCAGTAAGGACATTTAAAGTCAGAGAAAAAAAAAGCTCTGTTTCAACCTAAAGCATTATTGCTGTTGTCATTATTATTGGCTTTTAAGTATAAAGCCAGTGTGTTGAAACCTGGGAACCGTACAATTAGGGATGCCTCAAACACTGTCACATCGATGTCAAGGAACAAACTGAGCTTTTTCTTTTCCTTTTGACACATCACGTCTTTAGTCTACCACCAGCCTTAAACCAAAACTTGCTGCCATGGAGATTTTTATGATATATTAGACGTTGCTGATGTGTTTGCAAGCAGGAACAGGGCTGTTCCAGTGACCTAGGCTGGAGGGACTGGGTGGTTTGTGGGTGACCGGCAGCGTGGATGCTCTCTGCAGGTGCTTCTTGAGAGACTTGGATGAGCTCGCTGGCCCCATTGCCATCTCCGGCATCTCCTTACATCTAGGTGTGACCTGGAGGCAGGTGGACATGTAGGGCTGGCTTGATAAAACCCATGTAGATGTGCTGTGTCCCATGTCTTGTGGTGGTGGTGGCTGAACTGTTGGGTTTGATGCCTGTTTGCTTTTCACCCGGAGCATCCGGATGTTGGGGTCTGAGTCCTTTGACTGCATTCATGGTAAGCACCTGATGATAGGTCAACCGAAAATGCTTAAGTTGACCCAAAAGCATCATCCCCCATTGGCACAGGGCAAGCTCACAGCACGGGCCATCTCACTGTGGGGTGCCAGCACCGATGTGCCCAGCCCTCAATGCAATCAAAGCACCAACAAGGTGACACAGTGATCTTGTGTCGATGCCCATCTCCCCACCATGGGTGCCCCATCCCTTGTCCCCAGCACCGTGCCACCTGCCGGGTGTAGCTGTGGTGCTGCCGGGTGTCCCAGTGGGGTCTCCTCTTGCTCCCCCAGGCTCTTTGCGGTGAAGTGCGCCGGGTGCCTGGAGGCCATCGCGCCCAGCGAGCTGGTGATGCGCGCCCAGAAGAGTGTCTACCACCTGCGCTGCTTCTGCTGCTGCGTCTGCGAGCGGCGCCTGCAGAAGGGAGACGAGTTTGTGCTGAAGGAGGGGCAGCTCCTCTGTAAGAGCGACTACGAGAAGGAGCGGGAGCTGCTGAGCTTGGTGAGCCCGGCTCTGTCGGATTCTGGTAAGGGGCCGCCTGCGCCCGGCGTCTCCCGTCCCGCTCCGAGGCCTCTGAGAGCGCGGTGGGGTCTGGAGACAAGGTTTGGGCTCACTGCCCTGAACCTTTGCCCCGTGGACCAAAGGGAAAAGCTCTATAAGCACCATTGCATCCTCCAGCCACAGTCTCTCCCACCTCGGTGGCAAGGGCCTGAGTGGGGACCTCGGCAGCAGAGGAACTGCAGGGCTGGAGGATGCTCTGGGGACCATCCCATCTCATTAGTCTCTTTTCTGTAAGGGTTTGGGCTCCTGGACTGTCCAGAACACCAGCACCCCGTCCCGAGGGGCGTGCAGCCTCCCTGGGTGCGGAGGGAGAGCTGTGCTGACCAAAGGGGTGACATCTCCCAACTGCTTGCCCCAGGGAGACAAAGGAGCTGCCCCTTGTATAAATACACTGTAAATGAGAGTTTTCTTCCTAAAAGAAAAAAAAAATCACGGCCCCAAGCATCCCACTGACTACCTTGGGCTAAACCTTCGGCATCCCTCCCCTGTGCCTCCTCACTGTCCCCACCTGGGACTCTGGGAAGGCTGGAGTGCAAGAAGTGAGCTGCTTCTGCTGTAGCCACCCTTTTTCATACCGAGGGGAAACTGAGGCACGGAGCTGAAACACAAGCTGGCGGCAGGGAGCCTGCACATCTTGGGTCCCCAGTGGCTTCCCAGGCAGGCGATGGCCAGAGCCAGACTGCAGACCCGGTGCGGTTACGCTGCAGGGATGCCACGGAGCCAAGGGGTCTGCAGGAGAGGTGGCACCGTGGCTGGAGGTGGACGGGGAGGGGGGGCTGACATCCTGCTCCAGCCCGGGTGTCACTGCCGGGTTAGGTTGCCCCCAGCATCAGATCAGCATTAAAATATTTATCTACAGTCAGTGCAAATCAGATCTGAATGTTTCCCAGGAAGACAAATTTAGTAAGAAAATCCAGCAACGGGGGCTGGGGGGTGGTGGGGGCTAGGGGTGGAAATGATCTGCTAGCAGAAATCCTCACGTTAATGCCGTCCCCCCCAGAGCCCCACTCCTCGCGAGGCTGCACAGCCCCACGCCATGCGCCCCGGTCGCTCGGCTCCTCTTAAAATCCGTCATCGGGGGAAAATCTGCTTTGCAGAGGGAAGGATTTACCTTCGAAATGCCGTGCTCTGGAAGGGCTGCTGGCAAGCTGGGGGGAGCCTGTTTTTTCCCTGCTAGAACAAAGCTCTGAATTTAAAAAAAAAAAAAAAAAAAATCAGCATTATGAGCCTGTTTAGGAGGGGGTGGTCAAGGTGTGAAGTGGGGCAGGTCACAGACATGGCAAAGACCGGTGCTCACCACCAGGCACAGGCGATGCTGCAGCTGGGGGAAGGTGCGTGGGGGGACAGGGATGGTTTTGGTGGGAACGAAGAAAAGGAATGCCCAAAGCCCATGTTTCTCTTTAATAGTGTGTCTCCTCAGCAGCGAGAGCCCGGCTGCTTTGTGGCTGGCTCTGTCCTAGCTCTGCAAGCCTGTTTGCTCGAAAGAGAAAATCCTTCCCCCAAATAATGGTGATGATATTTAAAAAATAGAGAGTGAGGCCATGGGAGGAAGTGGCTGAAGGGAGCTGGTGAGTGATGGTCCAATGCTGGAGGAGCTGGAGAGGCAGGAAAGCAGCAGGATCCGGCACACTGGCGCTGGCTCTTGCCTTAGCCCTGGGAAAGTCCTTAATTGATTGAAGAATTATTATTTTTTCCTTATGGGATATGCAAACTCTTTCAGTTAAAATAGGAACCAATGAGAATACATCATGCAGGAAAATAAGTGAATTGGCCTCTGGTCCCACAATGTTTTGGGTTTATTCCTAGTGGGGGAAAAGGTCAGTTTGGGAAAGGTTGGGGAGCTTTTCCTCCCCAGCGACTCATCGGCCTGTGGTCCAGCCCCACTGCCAGGGGCTCCAGCCAAACCGAGAGCTTCAACTAGCAAAAACCTTGATGGGAAATACTTACTTCTGTGGAAACTCCACCCGAGAGCTGAGGGATGCGAAGGGCCAGTGTGGGATCAAAAGGGCATGACAACCCTTAGGCTGGTCAGAAACCCAACCCGAAGCCCCCGGCACCCCCTGGCAGCCCCTGGCTGGGGGGTCCCAGCCCTTCCCATCTCCCCGCGGACCCTGTAGCTTAGCCCGACCTCCATCCCTGCCTGGTTTTGGTGGCTACCAACAGTTTGTCTTGGGATGGTGTGTGGCTCTGGGGATGGTGGCACAGCGGGGACCATCCCAGGTGCGCATCCCCTGCAGATGCTCAGCGTGGCGTGGCTTTGCCCCCTCCTGCCACATCCCCCCTGGGGACCCCACCGCCATGCCGAGGGATGCAGAAGGGTGTCCCCACTCCGGCACCGGTCCCAGATGCCCTTGACCAGCAGCGTGCGATGTGCGTGTCCAGCCTCTCGCCTGTCCCCCGCTTTGCTGCTTTGAAGCCCCCTGTCCTCCCTCCCCCCCCGACCGCTGCGCACCAAAGGCCACTTTATGAGAAAGCGCAGATAAAAAGCGAGCCATATGTTGTCTGTAATCTCCCAAACCCTCGCTTCAATTACTGCCTCCCCCGAGCCTCCACTGCCCAGCCTAAGTAAACAAGCCCCTCTGAAAGAGGACCCCGCTTTCCAATTAAAAGCGTCCTAACGTTTCTTCTCTCCCTAAATCCTCCCGAGCGAGGAATGTCCTGGCCCCGGCGGCGGGATGCAGGCTCGGCGGGTCGGACCGAGGGCACGCCGCACAATATCCATCGCCCCAGCCCCTTCCCAGGTGACGTCAGGGGCAGCCTCAGACACTCATTAATTTCTCCCCCCCCCAACTCCTTGGTGGGGAAAGGCTTGAAAGGGAGAGTTAATTAAAAGTAATACCCCGCCAAATCCGGCTTCGCTTTTCCTTCTTTCCCTTTGACTCTGGGAAGGATTTGGGGAGCAGGTGTTGGGGGGGGGAGGGCTCGGGGGGGGCTGCTGGGAGTGTGGTTTTCCCGCTTGGCGTGGGTTTTGAGCATCATTTGCTTGATAGAGTCCATGAGCCTCTGGCTCCCCCCTGCTGGGCTCTGCCCCTCCTGGACTCGGAAGGGGATTTGGGTGCTCACCTCATGTTAAAGTGCAGAGGGGTTCAGGCACCGAAATGTCTCGATTGGTTGACATTCCTCCCCCCCAGTATTTGTAAAAAATCTCTACCCTTCCATCAAAATTATACTCCTTCGGGTTTCAGGAGAGCAGGCGGCTCGGTGAAGCAGACACCGTGTTTGTGCTGGCATTGAGAAGGAGGCAGCGGCAGCCGCTGCTCAGCCCCACTAGCCATCAGAGATTCCACGCCCTGGGGGTCCCCAGCACTGGGGCTCGCAGACCTTCTGCATTAGTACGTCTCTCGCACTGGGACATGCAAGAAAACAGCAGTTTGTCTTTCCCGTTGCCGTTGCTGCTGTTGGCACGCCATGGGTGTGCTGTGGGTGAGCAACAGCGGCAAGGCGCTGCCTCCTGGGGGCCGGCACCCAGCTCCGGGCTGTTTTGGGGACCACCAGCATGGACATCTGTCCATGTCCCAGCCCTCCCAGGCCTAGCCACAGGGAAGGTGTCTGTATTGGCTGGAGAGCCCAGGAGAGAGCCCAGCAGTGTGGAGGGAAGAGGTAACTGGTACCTGAGAGCTCCTCTGCAGGAAACATTGCCTCCCTTTGTCCCGGAGGTCCACTCCCATCTTTCCCCATCTTCTGACTGGGTTGCAGTTGGACTTACTCTTTTCTGCTTTGTGTGATCCACAATTAGCTCTTGCAGTGGGGTACAGCCTGACCTGCTTTAGCCACGAATTACTCTGGGCCAGGCTCACAACCCCCTGGTGCATCCCCATCTCTCGGAGACGCAGTAGCCCTGGGATGGGACTTGGGCCAAGCACACAGCCTTGCAACCTGCATCTGCATCAAACCAGCACCTCAGCTCCGTTATCGATTCCCAAAGGGATGGCGGAGGAGCTTTCTGGAAAAGGCTGTAAGTGATTTACGGCTCGTGAGAGGGAAGGACCTGTGCTGTCAAACCTGCATTACAGCCCTCCCATGCAAGCAAGGCCATCGACACGGTGGCAATGCGGTAAATGAGGAGGGCTGGTAAGAGGCAGGGCAGCGCTGCCTGTTTTCTCGGAGCAGCTCCTGCCCAAAGGCCCCGTGCCCCCGAGCGGTGGAGAGCAGAAAGGAGATACACGCCAGTGCCTGGGAACGCAACGGAGCAGCACATTGCAGCGAGTGCCTGAGGGGGTGAAGCTTGAAGCGGCCTGGGCTTCTATCCAGGGAGATTTAAAACTCCACAGAAGTGGGGAAATATAGGCAAAAAGGTGCCCCTTGTATTTGTGGTTAAAACTCTGTGCTCTAAATGGAGTTGACCTCCATGACAGGGCAAATCAGGAGGGGTTTGTGAGGTCTTGTCTAACACATTGACTTCTCTGAGCATCTCTGCTCACCCTTCGGCCTGAGCTCCCCCAGCCTGGGCTGTCCGGGCAGAGGGACCAGATAGAGCAGGCAGGGATTTGGGTTTGATGGAGGGAAGGTCAGGGGTCCCAGAGTTTCACATTGCAGCTGCTCAGACTGTTGGGGAAAAGAAGAACCAAAAAGCACATCTGCTGGCTGAGTGACCCCAAACTACGAGCCACAGTAGCTCTCCCCGTGTCTGAGCTGCCATGGGTCAGCCAGCCCCAAACCTCAGCTCCTCACACACAGTCACAAGAAGATCCCCACCAACACCAGCTTGTTTTAAGTCTCCCAGATTATTTCGGACATGCTTGAAAATGATGTGTGTGGCCCATTGTCTGTAAAGGATCTGCTTTCTTTCCCCACCTTTAGGCAAAAGTGATGATGAGGACAGCATCTGCAAACTGGGCCAAGCCTCAGGGAAGGGTGCCGAGGATGGGAAGGATCACAAGCGTCCCAAGAGACCCCGGACAATCCTAACCACGCAGCAGCGGAGGGCATTCAAGGCATCATTTGAGGTCTCCTCCAAGCCATGCAGGAAGGTATGGGGAGAAGGGCCCGTGCTCAGCCACCTCCAGCCCCCAGGATGTCCTGGATGCTGGGCAAGTACTTGCCCCGGCTGCTCTGTGTCCTCCTAAAGCTCCTGGAAAGCTGAGGGGGCTGAGACACTGCTGTCATTCCTCTCTCCAAGGTGCGGGAGACACTGGCGGCCGAGACGGGGCTGAGCGTCCGTGTGGTGCAGGTCTGGTTCCAGAACCAGCGAGCAAAGGTGGGTGCGTGGGGGTAGCTGACCACCAGCAGCCGGTGCCAGGGCTCCCCTCCCTCCTTGCTCTGGCTGGGGTATGATTTCACCCCATTTTTCCCCCTTGATCTTGCCCAGATGAAGAAGCTCGCCAGGAGGCAGCAGCAGCAGCAGCAGGATCAGCAAAACACACAGCGCCTGAGCTCAGGTACCCCACACACACACCCAGCCCTCCCCATGCTCAGTGTCTCCCCACTTCCCAGCCCTCTCCGGGCTTCCCAAGGGAGCTGAGCCCCCCAAAAAGCAGAGGCCCAACTGCGCCGATGGCTTGCTCTTATCTTCCAGCCCAGACAAACGGTGGCGGCAGCGCAGGGCTGGAGGGGATGCTGAACCCCTACACTGCTCTGCCCCCACCCCAGCAGCTGCTGGGCATGGAGCAAAGCGTCTACGGCTCCGACCCCTTCCGGCAAGGGCTCACCCCGCCACAGATGCCCGGAGACCACATGCACCCCTACGGTAAGGCTCCGGGGTTTGCTGCTTGCCTTCCCTCCGTCAAAGAGATGCTTGGCGGTGGCAGGGGGCTGCATGGTGGGGCCATGCATGAGGGATGCAGCGATTCCTGGGAAGACAGCAGTCCCCTCTTCCCTAAATCCTTACACTGCAAAAGCTGGGGGTATGAGGCACTGTAAAGGTGCCAGAGGAGAAAGCAGGCTCTGAAGACCTTCTACTCCTTCCCTGCTTCCGAAGGTGCTGAGCCCCTCTTCCACGACTTGGATAGCGATGATACCTCACTGAGCAACCTGGGCGACTGCTTCCTCGCCACGGCGGACGCGGGGCCGCTCCAGGCACGAGTGGGGAACCCCATCGACCACCTCTACTCCATGCAGAACTCCTACTTCACCTCCTGAGCATGGCATGGTCCCCGGCACGGGGCAGCCGATGCCGCCACGCTGCCTCAGGAGGGGCCGCAGAGCCCCCGGGGTTGGGAGGGAGGGGGAAGCGACACTGCTGGGATGCTGTCAAACAATATGTTGTAGCTTGGGATTCCCAAGGAGCGAGTTAAGTTATGGGTTGCATAGTTTCATGTTTCTCTTAGGAGCCTAGGATTAGGGACAGGAGTGGTTTTTGCAGCTGGCTGGTGGGTTTTCAAATTTCAAACGGGGAACCAAATTTCTCGTTTCAGCAGGGGCAAAGGCAGTGGGAGGGGGAAGCCCTTCTCGCGGGAGCATCCCAGTGCCATATCCTCTCTGCACCACCTTTGGTCTGAGCAGTGGAAAGAGCAAACTGCTGATTTTCATGGGGGGAGCCCCCAGCATTAGCCGGGCTTTGAAATTTGAAAAGCCGACTACGCTTTGGGGAAACACGGGGAAAACTTTGCTGCAGGGTTTTCCCTCTGTTCCCCCAACCAGCTTGAGTGCTCGCTGTTTAAACACAGGGACTTTTAAGATAGATATTCCCATGTGAATATAGAAAGCTAGAAACCCCTAACATCGCCCCTGTCCCCTTGGACGGGGCTCTGTGTGTGTATGTGTGTGTGTGTGGGCACGCACGTGTGTGTATGCAGAGCTGTGTGGCTGTGGGTGATGTACTGCACAGCCACACCTGCCAGATTGTATCAACAAAGTTTATTTCTAAGTCTATCAGAAATTTACTGTACAGCAAAAGTAACTTTATTTTCAGCGTGAACCATATTTAAGGAAATACTCAATGCACTTAAGTTATAAGAGGAAATAATTTACTTTTTATAAACGTTATGTTTAGGTTGTAAAAGCCCAGTGGCAGGGAAGGAACATCAGTTCATTTCAGGCAATAGGTTTGGGTTTTGGGGTTGGTTATTTTTGGTGCTCTCAGGTTGCCCCACTGGTTTTGAGGTGCAGTTGAAACCCAAAGCAGGGCTGGCTCCAGGGACCTGCTCCTCTGCCAGCAGATCAATGGGGACAACACAGTGGCCAGGTCCTGTCCCCACTGCTGGAGGTGTCCAGGAGGTCAGTGCGAGATGGACCGACGCTGCTGGAGCTGGTGGACATCCTGGCCCGCTGGGGCTCAGCCATGCTTCTCTGCATCACCTCTCTCCTTCCCATGGCAGAACCCAGCCTGCCTCCGCCAGCGACCCCGTCCCATAACCTCAAATATGGGTGCTAAACCAGTGTGAGCTGCTGTCCTGGCTCTGGAAAACACCGCAGCCCGTATCACCACCCCTTGGGCGAAGGAGGAAGGAGGGAGAGGCCTGCATTTCCCACCATGTGTTCGGGTTCATCTCTGCAGGAGCTGTGGGAACCTGGGGAAAGCTCTCCTTAGGGTCAAGCCTTCAGCTGACCCTCACCTCATTCCCACTCTCGTTTTCATGCGTTGTGTCCTTTTGTGCTGCTGTTCACAAACGATGTAAGCGACAACCCGTTAAAGACATGCAAGTGGCTGTGAGGCTCAAAACACTGGCTCATCGCCACCGTACGATCTGACACTGAATGTAGCGGGGTCTGGAGATGGCTGACCCAGCGGGAGATGCTGACACACTGTCAGAAATCGCGTACCAAGATGAAATTAAAAAGACAAAAAAATCTCGGGAAAAAAAAAAAAAAGCCTGGTCTTTTCTTGCATGGGGTGTCCTGTTGACTTGGAGAGGGAAGGGTTTGAATCATCTCCAAAGACGGCAAGGTGTTGGGTAGAGTATAGTGAAGACCACAGGTGAAGCTTCTGCTGCTTGGGTTTTCGATATCAAAATATTCTCTGGTCTGGGACTGAACTGGCCCTTGAGAGTCCTCTGTGGCCAATGGACAGAAATTGGTGGATCTGGAAGGTGACACACTTACCTCTAGTTCCCATCCAAGGTGGCAGTGAGGGGCCTGCTGGGGCTTTCCACCAAGCACAGAAGGACTGTGCAGGACTAGCTCAGCTGTGAAAAAAACAACTTGTAGACTTCTGTAGGCAGCGGAGATGACTCTCAGCCAAAATGACAAAAGAAAAAGGGAGATCAGACACCAGGCAGCCTTCTTTACAACAAGGAGGGATCTTGTAGAAAGGATGGGGAAAAAGAGAAAATGAAAAGTATTTTGTATGTTTGCCAGCTGTCTGCATGGGCTCGTGTGTGTTTGTACTACCAGAAAACTCTGCTTCATGTTTACACCTGCCCACAGCGTTTCTATGCTCTTAGCATTGAAGGAGAGCTGGAGAAGCCAGGACAGCAAGATTACTAGGAAAACATTTTCCCAAATGCATGAGCTCTTGGCTTAAAATGCCCTGCAGACCTCATTGGTACTTTCACATCCCTGGTTGCCATCTCAGCTCACTGAGTAGAGCGTGGCTGGGAGGTGTTCATCCTCCTCCAGGGCAGGGGAGTTGCAGGAGTGGGAAAACATTTCTGCAGGCCAGGTTACCCTGTAAGTGCTCTCATCCGGACTATCACTTCACCATGAACCCCAACCCTCCATTGCAGGGCCGGGGGCAACTCCATGCTAGGACGGGCTAAAAGGTCGGGGTGGGTATTTCCCAATAGGAGTTGCTCTCAACACAGCTCCCTGACACGGAGAGGTTCTAGGGATGTGTGCTGATACCACCAAATTGGGGATGGGGATGCACGACTCATTGTCAGAGATGTTCAAAGCAAGGTGTTCTCCTTCCTGCCCTTCATCAGTCGCTGTTCTGCTGTTGCTGTGCTGTAAAATGTTTTCCAAGTCCAACCTGCAGGAAGAAAAATATTCTAAAATGGTATGACTGCGTGAAGAAAACTTGTGATTTGTATTTTGCAAGTTGTAGTTCCGTAGGAACAGCCTGGATTTCTTGAGTTGGTTTGGGGTTTTGATCTATTTTAGGACAGAAGAGCATGGCACCTGACCCTATGAACGGCAACTGCTGCAAAACCCTGCAGCGGCCCCAGCTCAGCACTGTCCAGTTTGTTCCAGTCACCCAGTCATGTCTTGGGATGGGGTGCTGGGCAACTGCCTGATCCAAACTGCTTCCCAAAACAAAGACTTATTTTTAATCACTGCACAGGCTCTATTTTCTCTCAACAATAACATTTTGATTACAAAACATCTCTGAGCCCTTGTCTGGCCTCTTTTGCCTCAAACATGAGCTGAAAATGCACAGAAAGGGGGCTGGAGAAACACCTAACTTGTAGGAGAAGGCTTTGCATGGAGAATTAAATAAGCTGTATTGAGCTGCAAGGTCTTCTCTTCCAGTAGAAGTATCTCATCTGTGCCTACTTGCTCATTTGGGATGTAATTAGTGAGTCACCAGGTGAAGGTGTTGCAGGAGGGAGGGTAAAACCCTATACAAGCAGGATTCACAGGTTGCCTGGGTTTGGGAGGAGGTGGGAAGATGTGCCCTAGGAAGCTGCCTGGCCTGATTTGAGATGATCTTATGAAGGACAGCAGGGTAGGTGCTCGTGTGCAAATTTTGCTGTGTTTCTAAAGCCCTTGCTCTTTCTAAGAGAAAATTATGTGTTGGGGGATTTCTTTGCAGAGACTGTGGTATTTGTGTGTACTTTACTTTAGCAAAGCACAAGGCTGATACCTGTATTTTTTAATGTTGGCTAGGTGTAATTTTTTTAGCTGGTTGTCTCCAAACCTAGCTTTGGGGTGGATGACATGGAAAGGCAAAATCCTATCTTTTAGTTTGGGATTTTGGCATGGGAGGGCAGCACAGCAGCAGGGGAAAGGGTTGGACCTGTCCTGGCATGGACGGGTTGGGGAAATTATGGCTTGAGATTTCTCTATCACTGGGCTTGGCAGTCTTGGAGAAATGGTACTAGTGGAGCAGAGGGGATCTGGGTTGGGGTGAGACTGATAGTCAGTGAGGGCTGGAGAATCATTTGCCAGGTGTCTGATAACGACACTGATGCTGTTCTGGTGATGTGCTTTGCGTGTGGAAAGGGGGTAGATCTGAGGGAGGTGGAGTATAAGTGGTGTGGAGGAGCTGCTGTGACCCATGGAGCCAGTGTGAGTTTGATTTGTAGGACCTAGCTGTAGGTAATGGCTGGGTTAACACCACCCAGGCTTGCCATAGAAAAATGGATGTTTGCATTAATGGTTATTAAAATTGCCTTAAAAATTCCCCTCACTTGGATGCTTCTTAAAATATCACATTTAAAGCTTTTCTTTTTTAAAAAAAAAAATTGTTTAAAGATAAAAGGCTTGTCTTCCCCGCCCACAGCTATCTCCTAGTTGAAAAATATTCACCTACATCAGTCTGGCTTTCCATCAGACTAACTATCAATTTACACTTACCGAATTACTTCCCCCAGAGTAAAGCCCCCATAAAACCCGTGTCATACAGACTGGTTGCCTACTATTAAAATCTTGCAAAAATGTAATGACATGCTATAATAACAGTATCTGAAGGTATGTGTGTGCATATGTATAAAATTATTATATATAGTATATAATTTTGGGGAAGGATCAGTGTTGCGGGAAGGGGCAGATCTTTGTCTCGTAAAATCAGCAGAATTCATGGTCTTAAACCTGTCCTCCTTCTGCAAGTTGGCCTGTGTGCTTGGCACAACCTGAACACAAGTCCAGCTTGCAATTGTGCAATGCAGGAGCAGATGTGGATCCTCCTGTCATCTGGATTTCATATTCTGTTGTGCCTTATTTCAGGGTGCGGATGGATCCTGCCAAAGCAAAAACTGGCTGAGCCTTATCTTCTGCAGGTGATGGAGTCACTGCATGGCAGATGACTTCTTGTCAGGCCAGGTGGGTTGTTGGATGTCCCTGGGTGGGTGGTGAGTTTGCTATGTTCAGGACTGTCCCCCCCGCTGGCATGTACTTCCATGGTGCTGCTTTGCCATATTGTGCTCCATGTCTGAGCCCCTTCTTGGCCTGGGGAGCAACACCCTAGGACAAATGATATCTTCTTGTCAAAGCCAGGAAGAAAAGGACAAGGTCTGACATGAAGACAGGCTCTACCTTGCTCTCCAAGGCAAGGGCAATGCCAGGAAAAGGTTGGGAGCTGACCTTCGTGTCTCTAGTGACTCAAAACAAAGCCCCCTCTGTTCAGGCACTGCTCGGTGGCCAAGGAAAGATCAAGCCAGAGATTACTTTTCAGTTGAGGCCACTGATTAGATGATACTGATAGCCAGGAACGAGCTAGCTCTGAGTGATATTATGTTAATTAACTTGCTCTTTGTGAATGGATGGTACAGGAGCTTGGGGCAGATGCAGACTGGAGTGAAACTCAAAATAGTATTGGCCAATACTGCAGGGTTTGGATCTGGAGATTTAAATCTTGGTGGTATTTTTAGGTATTTGAGAGAGACTTGTAGTGCCCAGGCATAGGAGCTGGAGCAAGCAGCCTTCCTGGAAGCATGTCACCTTGGTAGCAGATGCTGTCTAGGAAAACCACCTCCAGTTGAAGAGTTGGATCCTTGCCTTGCTCAAAATGGCCTGGCTCAACTGAAGATGGTGTAGCTGTGCTGGCTCCTGCCAGCTGAGATGTGGGCACTAAGAGACCGCAAAGAAGAGCTTGGGGCAGTGAGGAGGCCCATGTGTGAACTCCTGTTCACAGCCACCTCCCCAGCCCCTCGCTGCACAGGGTGGCAGCTGGTTTCTTGGGTGATATGGCCATCTACTCATATACAAAAAGAGCCTGCAGGAGAGTTTCTTATGTACCCACATCAGTGGGTTGTCTTTTTACACATCTGAGATGGAGAGGGCATAAATCCCAGGGAAGCCACAGGCAGGGTCTTTCCCTGCAACTGGATATGGGAGGTAGCAAATATTGCTTTTCTGGTGGGAAAAGGCCAAAGCTTTGGTTGCTTCTGTCACTTTTCCAGAGTGAAATCATTTGCCAGCTGTCTGATAACTACACTGATGCTGTTCTGAGCACAAAATGTCACCCATCATTAGAAAACGCTTGTCTTGTGACACATGATAAGGCTCAAACCACTGAGGATGAGTGCCTTGGCCTTATGGTAGGTCTGTGAGCAAGATCCCAGGTAACACCAGCTGTCCAAATCTGTGACTTGCATGTGCTTAGTCTTTTCTTCCACTGCTCATCTGCATGGAAAGTTCATTTTTAAAAAAGCTTTATGAAATGGTAAAGACTTGCAATGGAAAGGCAGGAGAAGGGTTAGAACCTCTTCAGGTGTGAAAAGGTGAATAGCAGCTTCTTATCTTGTTGGAGATCAGACTAAATTCTTGTCTCCACTCCTCTGAGTGGCAATGTGTTGGTCATGAAAAGGTTATCTTGTCAGCTGTAGACCTCCTAGACACTGATGTGGTGGCTGACATGTGCTTGCCTGGTTGACATGTATAAGTTCACAGGCTGAGGACGAGAGTATCCAACTGCAAACCATGTCAAAACACTCCAAGTGATCAAATACCGACAGCACTTTCGGTGAAGAACAGCAGATTCCCACTGCCTCGGGCCCTCTGAGCTGCTGCTTCAGAGAGGAGATCAGATTTCTCCTCTGATGACCCTGAGAACAGGGGGCTCATTGAGAGGGATGCTTAGTGGATTGAATCATGGTCTCAGGGCAGAGCAAATCTGGCAGGAGGCAGGCAGACCCTGTGGCACAGGGATGGGGAGCTGGTGGTGAACCCCAGCAAGAGGTGCCCTAGGGTCCTTATCAACTTGGTGGCTTCAAGTGGGCTGAAGAGCCAATGATCCTTTTCTGACCAATCTTATTTAGGAGTCTGAGAAAGCCCAGACAGGATTAGTGCCCTGGAGCACTGAGCTTTGGTGTTCTGAAACTGGCTGGCCCCCAGCAGTTCTGGCTCTCCTCTTACCTCGGTTCCTAGTGGTACAGATGCAATAATATCTGCTTTGGAGAAGAGAGGCTGTGACGGGAGGTATCCATGGAGCCTCAGGCTTCTCTGCGCTGTCCCAAGAGCATCTGCAAGGAAACAAGTCTGTGCTCAACACAAGCTCAAAATAATGTGTGAGCATGGAGGGCCCTGAGGCTGCACACAGAGAGTGAGGAGGCGATGGGGAAACAGTGAGCAACCACCCGTTTGCTGAATGAGGCAGGGACAGTATGGAAAATATAGCATGAGATCATGGAACTAGAGATGTAGCGTAACGCCTGTGCCTTGGATGGCTGATTATGTTGTCCTGACAACCTCGAGCTGGTGTCCCAGTGTTGGAGGGTTTGGCTCTGCTGCTGAGTGCATGTAGGTATTTGGGAAGTAACTGGAGAGCCCCTGAGGAGTTTGGGAAGAGGAGACTGGTGAAACTCTTCCAAAAGGATTAGCTGGAGCCTGCCAGAAGCTATAACTGACTGTTGGCTGCTCTGTCTCCTCCTGGAGTAGGCGGAGGGGTGAGGAAGGAGCGGTGACATCCCAGCGCTGCCAGCAGAAGACTTGGGGGCCTGGGGTATGTGAAGCCTCATCCCATGGGGCAAAGATTGCCTTTGCCAGGAGCTCTTCAACAAAGGCTGGGGTGGGACAGCTGGAGACAGGGTGAGAAGCTCAGTCAGGACACAGTGGTTAAAGGACAGTGGCAAATGCAGCAGAGCAGCTCATCTAAAAGAGATGTTAGCTGCAGCGACCAGGATGGTCGGGGAGGATGGGGCTGTCGCTTCCCTGTTAGGACAAAAGGAGCAGCTCTACTGTGGGTGACCAGGAGGCATAAGGAGACACTGTGAACTACCTGAAAGCCTGTTATGATCCTCAAAGTTAAGGTATGAGAAATGGGGCCAATTCTCAGCACCAGTCAGCTAAGCATGGCCAGGCTTCTGCAGCCAGTGGCAGGGAAGCAGAACAGCATTGCTGGTGTTTGACCAGTGGCTTTCCCGTGTCAAGCTGGGTTACCTGGGAGTGTGAGATGGGGAAGGGATGCTGAATCCAGAGAAAAGTATCAGTGAGTCTTTGGCAAGGAGTTGGACCCATGAAGAAGCATGAAGGCAGATGCTGTCCTCAAAGGCATTGCAATGTGTTGGGCAGCAGTGGTGGGACCCATAGCCCGTGCTGTGCCCCAGAAATGGTTGTACAAACTGCCCTGCTTTGCCTCTTTCCTGGGCTTTACAGTTCTCATCAATTAGAGGCTAATCACTTGCTTCAGAAAGCTTTTAAGTGCAAGCAAGCTTATTCAAGATGATGAAATCGCCTCCTAATTGATTATTCCTGCAGTTTAACAGCTGTTTCCCTGACTTGCTTATCTTTTCCTTTTCTCGAAATAAAAATCTGCTGTTGATGTGACCAGCTCACCTCCAGCCAGGAGCTCGTGAGGAGCTAGCAAATGTTTGTGGCAGTGCTGGCTTTCGCAAAGCACCTGGTGGAGAGTGTATTAGCGAGGACTGGAGCTGGTGGGGAAGAGCTTCCCCATGAAATGTGAATAAGCAGAGGAGATGCTCCACTTTCAGCCCTCCCCATGATGGCCTCAAAGCTGTGGTGTGCTGGGGGAGGAGGAGGGAGAGTCCTGTTTCATCCCACAGCCCTGGGCCACCCGAGCTTAGGTGCTGCCTGACCGCATGCACCCGGCCAGCCCCTCCCGATAGCATCGGGGTGAATACAGTAGGTGCTTTGTGGCTGGGGGGGATCTGGTTACTTGGGAGCAACTCTGCTCCTGGGGAAGACGATGACAACGTGCTGGGGGGGGGGGAAGAAATGACAATACCAGTTTGTGAATTCCTCTGGGATTGTTTCAAGGTGCTTCCTAGGAAGAAGTCGGTGGGCTCCCTGCATGCAAGGGCTTTATAGCAGATTACCTGGTCTGCATCTACCTGCTCTTGCTGACATCCTTAATGCTGTGTTGAGTTTGCTGTGCTATACCGCAGCCCCCCTGCCCCTTCCTCCCCCAAGGAGGACATGTACTTCATTCTTAGCTGCTATTACAGGTCCCGCTCTGCATTCCCAGCAAGGCTGGTGGTGGCTCTTCTTTCTTTCCCAGCAAATGTTTCTACCTTGCTTTTCTGCTCAGACAAGGCTTATGCAATTGCCTGGCCTGTCACCTCCTTGCCAAAATAATTTTTGGGACTGTTGTCTAATTTCTGCCAATTTTGGTGTTAAAAAAATAGGCTTCTGTGGCTCTTGCATAAAGGGATGCTGAAGAGATGTATAAATCTGTCCACTACTTCTGTTCCCCTCCATGGGGAGACTTTGGTCTGAGCACAGCCCTTGCTGGACTTCAGGAATTGCATTGGTGAGCGCTGCTACCCGTGTCACACCTGCAGCTCAGGTATGAGGCAGGGGTCACAGCTGCTCACCAAAGGGATGCACAAAGCCATGGGAGATCAGGCTTCCCGGTAGCTGGGCTGCTACTGAGTCCTTCTGGCTAACAGATTTCTCTGCCTGAGAAACCCCATGACTTTTGCTCAGCTGAGATGAGATTCGTGGGTACACTTGATGTACTGGAGTGGTGGAGGAGATGCATTGCTGCTACTGGCTCATTCTTTCCCTCCTTTGGGATACCTGGCCAAAATGGGTTGGGGATATGCTGCTACTTATCGGCCTCTCACCCAGGTGGCTCATGTCTTGGCAGGGTCATAAGAGAAAGTCCTTTACGCTTCTTTGTAACTAGAGATCTTGCTCTCCACCCCTCTTTTGGCAGCAAACTCTAGTAAACGTGAGGCTGAAAGAGACCACTGGAGGCTCTCATGGAGAGTTTAACAGTGTGCAAGCTTCGTTCTGTGTAGATGTCTTGAGTCTCCCTAATGATAACCGTGTTTCTGGTGGGGCTTTCTGCTGCATGGGATGCTTCAGGGAGGGAGCAGGACCCTGCAGACCCTTAGCTAAAAGGCAAAAGGCTTGGGAAGTCCATGGGAAATAGCGCAGTGAAACACAGAGATGGTGATGAAACTTTGCCATCTGCTCCAGAGCGAACTGACTGCGGGGAATATTCAGAGCAGTGCCAACACACACAAACTTGCTCCTTCAATGTGTTTGCAGTCCTGCTGGTGCAGGAACCCACTGGATGTGGTATCTCAGCTGCTGGTCCCTAATAAAACCTACAGCGCACCTGGAAGCCTCACCTTTATGTCGGAGAGTGATGGGAAGCTGTCCTTCAGTGCTGGGCAGGTTGCAGTCCTATTAGTCTGAGCCGTGCTTTTGGTGTGCTGTGTACTGGTGGGTAACTGGTATGCCACGCTCATGCTGCTGGCTGTCCTGGGAGAGACCCTCCTAGCTGCTTTTCCCAGGAGGGTGCACCTGGTTGCCCTGTCTGTTAACATCCATGGATTGGAGGACACAAAATACCACTCTCGACACACCACCTGCATGACGCAGCCCAGACTGAGGGCTCTGTGATAACCACCCGATAAAACCGTCCTCGCAACCGCAGTGATGCGCGGACTTGGGCAAACTTCCCTCGCGGGGTGAATGGATCCAGTTTCAGCGCTAATGGGTTTCCCAGGATTTGCAGATGTGAATTATTTGCATTCTTGACTCCAAGGTGAGCGCAGGTGCATCAGATGGTCCCCGTGAGCACCCCTCCGGCGTGCTGTCCCCCACCTCCTGCGGCGCGGGCGGCTGGGCGAGCGCACAGAGCTGCTATTGTGCATCGCTGCCTGCGCACCAGCTGCCTGCAGGACAGCCCATCAGGGGCTCAAGGTGTTGCTTGGTGCTCCCTGGATAATGGTGCTTTCCAAAGGTGTCTCTCCTTTTTTTTTTTTTTTTTTTTTGCCCCTCCAGGAGAGAAGCTGTTTACAGAGTCAAACCCTGAGCTGGCCCTTGGGCTTTTGGTCAGAGGTCCAAGGAAAACAGCCTTTGCTTTAAACCACCCTCCTTGCACTTGCTCTGCTTAAACTCCAGGACTATTTAACACGCTTCAGCTTCTTATAAAGTTTCTGTCAAGACGGATTAGCAGCACGCTGACAGATTGCTATTACAGCCCCAGTGAACTTTTAATACCTGCCAGTAAGTTCTGCGAGTCCCTTAAATCCTTCTGTGGATGCTTGGGTTGGGGAGCAAAGGCTGCTGCTTACGCGGCTGGTATTCAGGGTACCTCCGCCTCTCTCCGAGCTGTCAGCATTAAGAAATGACCTCCAGGGACTTCTGACATTCTGTTCCCCAAGGCCTCAAAACGGCTTCCTTGATGCGAATTGCACCCCCTCTCCCTGTGGGGTTAGGTCCTGCTGAGAAGAAGGGGCCTTGGGGCTGGAGGTCCCCCAGCAGGCTTTGGGCAGAGGAGGGGCAGCAGCACATCTCATCCCCTGCCTGTCCAGGGGAGGGTGTTGGGGTGGTGAAGTCAGGGTGATTTGGAGGGGGGGGGACCCTCAGGGGCTGCAGCCTGTGCAGTCTGATGGCTAGGATCAGAGCATCACTCACGTGAGACAAGCTGTTAGCCGCCCTTCAGGCAGGCTTGGTTTCATCTAGAGAAGTCCTGGCCTGCAGACCATGCACCCTGCATAAGGGTCAGCAGTCTGGTGGGTCTGGAATGGATGTGGTTTTTCTTCCTTATACTGAATTTTACATCTTTTTGTTTGAATTTTGATGCGCCTTTTCCTACTACTGTCACCAAAACTGAAGCAACATCAACGTAGAGGTGAGCCAAGGAATAGCCACCAAATAGTCCATGTGGTGAAGTGGCTGCTATGAGAAGGGGGTGGTGCATGGCAGAAGTCTGGGGTCAAGCTGGTGACAGCTCGTGGTGGGTGCTGATTCCTTATCACTGTGGTGAAACGGGAATAGTCTGGGGAGGAGCACAGCAAAGGCAGGGACAAGAAATGGGTTTCGTGTGGCAAGAACAGCATGCAGCAGTGGCAGAGCAAAAAGGAAACTCTGGTGTCCTGACTTTCTACCCTGGCAGTGGCTGTGCTGCCGTGGGTAACTGCACGGTGGTGCAACTTAAACAGCTTCTCTCCAGGATTCCCTGGGCCCCTGCTGGGTAACAGAAAATCTCCCACTCCCCTTTCCTCCCACAGCTTTCTTTTCACCTTCTAAATCCCCAGCTTCTGGAAGGGTGGTACGTGCAGGAAGATATTTGCTACACTAGATAGCTTCCAGTTGTGGAAAAAAGCTTGAAACCACCATTGCCAAACCCCCTAAACTCAGAAACCAGAAGTCACCTAGTACTGAATTGAGGGCACATGAGTTTTTGCATGCTTAGGACAAAAACTGGAAATAGCTTTTGGCCAGGGTCTTTCTGACCCTATGTGAATACATCCTGCTCTTTTTCAGTTACTGGGATGCACGTTCTCCCAGTAGGCACCTTGCATCCAGAGTCTTATTAGCCTTTTGAAATGCCATCTTTCTCTTGTGCAGCGCTGGACAAGTTTGTGTAGCTTGGCAGAGATACAGTTGTTCAACAAGAGGCTGCAGCTGAGCAAGATGTCTTGTCTTGGCATGGCCAACACATCATGGCTGATATTTTGGCATCCTGCCTGCAGGATGTGCCTCGAGGCACCCAGCAAGTGCTGCGGAGGTGGATGCTGTGTACCCTGCTGCCATGGGTATGCCAAGGTGGTGTTTGATGTGGTTCAAGGTGGGGGTTTACAGTTGCCCTAGAAACTCTAGCTGAAACTGGACCTCTGCTTGGGGCAGGAGCCATCATACAGAGGTCCCTGTAGCAAATGTGTGGTGCATGCAGATAGACGAGGGAGCCATTTGTCAATAGAGGAGGATTTGGGGTGCTGAAGAAGCCAGGATAGGCCCAGATTTGCTGCTGCTTGTAGAGAGCTTGAGCATGATAAGAAAGGAGAGTGTGAGACCTTGGTTTCCCAGTGACTGTCCCAGCCATGCCCTGCTTGAACTGGGTTAACTTGGGCAGCTGCTCTTTAAGCATCTTTCTCTTTTATTTTTTTTTTTTTATTGCACAGCAAAATACTTTTTGGAAAGCTGGGCTATTATCCCTCCAATAGCAAAATCCAAACCCAGAAGAGAGAAAGGGGCGAGGGGAGGGAGGGAGCACGAGAAGGGGGCCTTTGAAGTGAGCTGCCCAAATGAAACGTGTGACATCAGAGAGATGGCAGATAGCTGGCAGAACAAGGCTGCCTTTGAGCCCGCCTCGGGCCTGGCCAGCGTGCACTTTACACCCCACCTCCCGAAGTCGGAGATGAAAGATGCCCCAGGCAGCCTGCCTGACCCCATTGCCTCTGCTATCTTCACTTGATTGCACAGTGTTTTGCTCCAAACAATTCTTCACTGTCTGGGCCGCACAGGTGAATCTCCCGGCTTGGCTCGCGAGCAGGGATGCCGTGCATAGCAGGGCTGCTTTGTTGCGGTCGCTCACCTGCTTGTGGGGTGGTTTTCTTAGGATGGGCATTGTTTAACAGCAGGGTACGGAGAAAGGGTGGAGAGGAAAGGAAAGGATGGGGGCAGGACTGGGCAGCCTGGGGACAGGGAAAGTTCTGGGGGGATATGGAGCCAGGGAGCATCCTTAAAGATGGATGCATGGGGGGATACAGAGTCAGGGAGCATCCTTGGCCAGCAGATTGGTGAGCCCAGCAGCTTGTGTTGGACGTTCCAAGAAGGTATCCAGGCTGGATTTGAAAATAATCTGCTTCTCCATTTGTTCCCGGATTCGACCTGCTTGTGTGTCTAAAGCACTCTGGTCTCCTCACCTGGCGTCCTTGCTTTCAGAAAGGTTCAGTGGAGGGAGAACATCTGCATGCATGTCTATACTAAGAAGAAAACGCATCTTTGAGAAGCTGTTCTGTCTCAAAAGAGATATATGATGGATTTGTGTAGAAAATGAGATGTGGGAAAATGGCTGCAAGTAAGGCACGCACTCAACAGGCTAGGAGGGCAATGGGGCTCTGGGAAACTTGATGGGGATCTGGGAAATTAGGTGCTGGTGAGTCACATGTTTGGGACTGGGGCTGTGCTAACAAGTCTCCATACTGGGCTCATGGAAAGGAAGGATGTAGAAATACAGGTCATGAAGACTGTGTGTATGGGGAGGGTGCATCAGATATCAGAGTTCCCCTCAGAAGGGCTGAGGCTGTTATTTCTCTGTCCTCAGTCTCTTTGAAGCTGGGATACACTTACCTGATGTGAACCATGAAACCAGTCTTCATAGGCTGCTTTAACAGCCTTTTACATTCTCTACCCTCTCACTGAACATTGTGGGCCTGTGGAGTTCTCTGCCTGGAGAAAAATCGGGCCAGATCCTAAAATAGAGGCCCTAAACCATAAGCCAGGACACAACCAGAGTTCCCATAAGCAGAGCTAGCTAGAATAGACTCCTCCTGACTGGTTCATCTCTGAGCATCTTCCAGCAGTGTAAAGGCCAGGAGGGACTTGTCTCCCATGCATCCACTAACTGATTGTTCATGGCTGCTCTCGTGGGACCTGTGTCCTTCCTGCTGGGTTGGGATGGCAAGGGTAGACGGATATCCTGCTAGTGAGAGCTGATGGTGCAGTGTAAGGGCTATTACAGCAGGAACAAATCAGAGGGTGGGTCACCATCGGTCCCTGGTTAGATCAAGACGGAAAAGGACTGAGCGCTAGAGCCAGTCTTTAGAAGATCAACAGCCATTGAAACTCAAGCTCCACACGTGCTCTGTAGACAGACGGGCTCAGGTAAGTTTTGAGTGTTCAAGTAGTATTGCAGATGTGTTCACGCAACCTTCTCAGCAGGTCCTCCCTGAGCAAATGCAGTCAGAGCAGCAGTTTCTAGATTCATGTGAGTGGGGCAGACTTCAAAATCCTGAAGGGCATTTGAACAGTTGAGCTCCCGTACGAAGATCTGAGCACCCTTTTGACCTTTACTGAAAAGATCAGAGCCAAGTTTTCCCTTGCATTCAGTGACTTGTAAAGACTGAATGCCCTAAAGTCAATGTTACTAGTGGGAACATGAAAATTAATTGTGTCAATCTATCACTCATCTTGCCCTATTACATTCAATGATTAGAACTTGGCCTCAAATACATGAACAAAGTGTCTTCTGTGACAGGTAACTGCTGCCAAGGAGATGGCAGTGCATGACTTAAAGTGGTCAAAAGCAGAGAACAAAAGTTTGGGTCCAGCATTGGGTTGTTTTCTTTGTTTTGTTTTGTTTTTTTTTTTTTCAGTGCACTGCAATGCTTTCCTTGCTTGAGTCTATTCAGGTCAGTATGACATCTTGGGAGCAAAAGATTAAGTACATTTGCTTCCTTTGCAATGGAAACTTCTGCAAAGTCTTCAGGATACATTCCCTTACTGTCTCTGCTGATGGGCAATGAGTAACTTGCAGAAATTTGCTTTGTAAAGACTTGTGAAATGGTGAAGTTAGAAAAAAGTAAAATAATAGGAAACTAGCAGTAGGGGGAAGTATACGGAGAAGGTACGCATTATGTTTGTGAACTGTCTTGGAGCTGTGCTAAGGAATAAAACACCAGGTTGATTGGTCATCTGCAAGTAGACCCTGGAGCTAAGGAAGATGACTTGCAGGGCTGTACAGGCATTATGCAGTGACATCCCAAAAACTGTTTAGGGCCAGGCTGCTTGAAGGTGTGAACACCACCAGTGCTGTGGGCATTTTTGCATCTCCAGCTACCGTATCACCCTACCCAAATCTGGCCTCCAGGCCTCAGGGAGCAAATGGTGTTGACGGTGACCTCTGCCTCATCTTCATACACAGACAGCTTTGGGTGAAACTGTCAGGTTGCAGTCATGGTTGTGAAACATAGCTGAGGTTCCGATGGCTGGAGGGTAGATATAATTATGGCAACTTCAAGAGAGCCTAGCTGGGTAGCAATAAACACGTATGGCAGCATGGAACTCAGATTTGGGCTGAAATGACTCCACCTGGCTATAGTTTTACGTTCAATTCATGTCAAGCTTAGCTTTAGAGTAGAATAGCTACTATGCAGAAATTGCACTTTTGCTGTGCACACAACATGCTTGTACAGCTTTCATCTTGCCACAGAGCTGTGCCATTACGTCCAGGTAAAAACCTGCTTCTTGCCCAAGATTACTCCTAAACTCTAGGCGCTCCCAAGTCGCTTGAGCCTGGTGTGGTGAGATGCTGTTGGCCCAAAGAGCTGCCTGGAGGTCGTAAGGGGATGACAGCTCCCCTCCACCCTGTGCCACCCCTCCATGGGTAGGAAGCAACCTTCCCACTGCAGACCTGCTGAGCGTGGCTGGCCTTGTTCAGCAGCAGTGGGGGTTCACCTGTCCTCATCCCTGTCAATCCAAGGGTTACAGCTTGAGGCAGCAGGTCAGCTTGGAAATTTGCTGATGCCCCTAACACAAGGCTTACTTATCTGGTGTTTCTCAAACTGGTGCTGGTGGGAGAAGAAAATCCCCATGTGCTCCCTAGTGCCCTCCAGCACAGCCCAAGTCCACAAAATAAAGCCAAATTTGGGGTGGGGTGGAAACCAGTTATTCAAGGCAGAAGCAGACCTGTGGGATCTATGTTGGTTGGGCTAAACAGGCTGATCACCGGACTGAAAACCTCATGCAAACACCTGGATGGGGCCATCTAGGCAAGACCCCAGGCTTGGTAGCACAGTCATGCTGTACCTCAGTTTTCCACCTGTCGCTTTTCCAAGGGATCAACTAGGACAAGATCTCAAGGTGCATAAGTCTTGTAGGATCTGCAGGTACTGGACACCTATATAGCTTTGTGGTTCCATATCTGAGTTTCCTTCCTCTGTAAAACAGGGAGAAGAATCTTTTCCTCTGGTGCCAGCTCCTTTGGAGTAGTGCTGTCCATCAGGGGGCAGAAACATTATCCACTGCAGCTGAGCCGTTTGAAGTGTGTGGTACTAATAACAAACATCTCTTGACTTTCCTGCTTCACCAAGGTTTGTGTTCACCAAAAAATTCCGCCAGGGGCTATGCCCAGGCATGGAGCTTAGTACTTCTCTGTAGCTGCTGAGGAGAGGACAGAGGGCCCAGATAAGGAGCTCTGCCTGTGTCACAGAAGAGTTAATTTTGCGGGTAGAAGTTAGGAAGGGGACTCCAATGGGGAAGAAGGGGAGAAATGACAGCTAGAGCAGGCACTGGGGACCTCCCACCCTGTGCCCTGATGCAAGGCAGGGTGGGCTGTGTGCTTGCCCAGCCTGTGCTGAGTATCCTCCAGTGACCAAGTCTGCAATGCTCTCCTGGAGCTGCCATTTGGGAGCTCCCCTGAGCCTTTTTCTGTGCTCCCTTCCTCCTTGTAGCAGGAAAAAGGAGGCAGGGAGCAAAACCAAGGAGAGAGATTTGCTTCCCTGACAAGGAGGATGAACTGCAGAGCTGGGGGGTCCTGCCCTGTGCTCGTTCCCTGTGGCTGGGTGGTCCAGGAGGACGTTTCCACCTCTTCGTAGGGGCCTGGTTCTGGGGCGGACCAGGGGTTTCCAGTGCTGGTGAAGAGCCTGGTGCTGAGCTGTCTCGTGGCCCTGGGCTTTTCAAGCCTCTGTGCACCTTTGGTGTGAGGATGGGGCTGCAGCTGTCCCTCCCCGTGGGACCTCCGCCTTGGAGGTGGCCGTGGCAGCTCGGTACCCACGTGTCCCCTTCCTCCCTCTCCTTCATTAAGGCACCGATCTCTTCCCAATAACAAGGGGGCTTCTGTTCGACAAAACCTGCCAATTAGTCATTCTGGCTGGGTATAAACGTGGCACTTGAACAGCTGAGGGGACGGCGGGCAGTCCTGCCCCTTCTCGCGGCGTTGCCAAGCTTGCCATTAACACAATGTGACAACTAATCTCTCTATAGCATCTGACTGAGCAATTTTAATTAATAGCTCTGTACGCTTGCACACACACCCCTACCCCCTCTGCTCCGTGCAGGTACCGCATGCCTTTAAAGCTCCTTCCCTTGCATCGCAGCCTGCACGGACAAAAGGAGTAAAAAAGCCCTGTTTTGCCCCAATTAGTGCAGAAATGCTGCTCGTTTGGGGCTCTGGCCCTTGCACTGAGCCAGGCCTCACTACCCCCCATTCACCCTCCCTTCTGTGGGGTTGAGGACCTCAAAAAAATGTGGTGGTTACAGGGCAGAGGTGTTTTTTCAGCTCTGCAGGTGGTGGTTGGGGCATCCCTGTGGTGGCCTGTGGGAGGCAAAGGGCCGGCAGGACTGAGTTGGCTTTCCAGGCTGGATGGGGGGGAATTGGAGGGCACCGAGGGGGCATTTGTGCTGTTCATCCAAAACAGGCTACCCGGCTTTATCCAAGTGCATGTTAACATCAGAAAAAAATCCCCTTTCTGTGGCTATTCCTGACGTGAATGGCCACAACTTGGCAGATGGTTGCTGTTGCGGCTGCTGTGGTTTCAGTGTGGAGGTGTCCCAGTTTGCTTTAGGACAACTAGAAGGGCTCATCTGCGGTGAGGCTGGATGTTGCTTTAGTCAAACGTTAGCTTGAGGGATGCTTGTTTTGGGCCGCTGCTCTCAGCGGAGACACTGATGTGGCTGCAGTGAGAGCAGAGCCAGCCCTCAGCATGGCCGGGATGGATGCAGGAGCCCAGGGAAGGTGGGCTGGGCTGTGCGGGTCACTGCTGAGGGAGCAGCACGCGAATCTTCCATGGAGGGGAAGAAATTGTCATGGTTAGGAAGAGTGCTGGACGTCTCTGGTAACGACTGTCGCAGAAAAAGCTGGGCACAGGAGAAGGTGGGAGGGCCAGCAGAGTGCAGGGGTGTGGAAGGGTGCCCCCTGTTCTTCCATCAACACCTTAATTCAATGTTTTGATGCTTCTGATCCCAGTGGTCCTGGGTACCCAAGACCAAAAATGGTATCAGTGTGGCTGGATACCCTGCTCATGATAAAATTGCTCAGGCTTTGGGCAATTGGATAAGAGGAATGCGTGGAAGCATCTCTTCCCACGGTGACATGGCTCCACCATTGCCCTCCTGCAGCTCCCTCCCACCCGGGGACTGCTCAGCGCTCTTCCTTCAGTTCACCAGAGCCAAGTCCACAACAGCCGTGAAGAAGCACCATGGGGTGCTTAGGCTTGGGCAGAACATCCATGCTTTCTGCAGGTTCTTGTTCCCATGGCACATGGGTCTGGGGGTCTTAAACTGTCACCTTGGCAGAATGGCTGCAGTTGGTCATGCCACAGTATCAGGAGTCCATTACCTCGAACCTTGTAGGAAGAGGGGAGCAGAAACCACCACAACTGGTGATGCTTAAGCAATTCAATACTTAGGTAATAAATGGGGGGACCCCTTGCTCTCCAGAGAGGGCTATACCGTTGCAATACTGCGGGATAACACATCTCTGGCTGGGAATATCCATCCAGCCTGGAAGTGTTGCTCATTATGGACAAATGCAGGGGTTTGTACTTTGTTTTGTTCTTGTGGAAAGCACAGGCTTGTGTCCCCAGGAGGTGTGTCTGTTGCCCTGGAAAGATAGGGGATTTGTGGGACATTGGGGTGGTGTGTTTTCCCTTTCCCGGAGATGGGATCTAGGAGGAAATGACCAACTGGCCTCATCCCTTTCCCTCTGCTTGTGTTGGTCCTTTCTGGCTTGGTCCTTGCTGGTAACTCCTGGCTTGGGCTTACGTTTTTGTAGGTCCCTCTCCTGCCTTTGGGGCCATGCGGGCTGTATCCCGGCTCTGGCTCTGGCTGCTGTTGCTGGAAGATGTCTCTGCCTTGCTCTGGCAAGGGAAGCATCCTGCATGTGGTAAGGGTTGGGACTGCCCAAGAGCACCCTCAGTCCCTAAGCTGACTTGTTGCGGTCAACACCCTGGGCACCCAAAACACAGCACCGCAGTCTCGCAGTGGAATGTCCTCTTGTCCTAGGGCACGGGCCTGGCTGCCTTATGCTGGGTGAAGCCACCTGGGTGCTTCAAGCATCTTGGCCCTGCAAGGACCACCGAGGCTGTAGCGTTGCAAAGAGCCGTGAGAGCTTTCCTGCTTCCAGCTTGCCCTCCCAGCAGAGAGATCGCACGCCGGGATGAAGTGGAATCGACTCGGCCAGGCAGCTGGCGAGCGCAGCCACCCGTCTGCAACCTGGGAAACACGATGAGGACCAGCCGTGTCCCCACCCAGCCCTGGGGAGAGCATCTCTGCCCTGCAGCAGAGACCAAGGGGATGTGGCAGGGAGTGGTGCAGAGAAGCCGGTGCTCCCCAGCACCCCCCCGGCATAGCGGCGGCAGGCGGACACGGGACCTGCCCCATCTGCCTGCGCGGCAGCGCGGCGGGGAGCTAATGAGAAGCAAGGTGAGAGGCAGGAGACGGGCTGACAACTTACTGGCTCCACAAGCTGCTGGTGGTGTGCAGGCAGCAGAAGGACGGCATCTGCCCCCCCCCCCCCCCCCCTCCGGCATCTCCAGCCTCATAATGAGGTTATTACTGGCCCGCTGCTTGACGGCCGGCACCAGCATCTCGCCTCTTCGTCCTCCCAATTCCCACTTGTGGCTGCGGGAGCTGTGAGTCAGGGAGGAAGGGATCACCCTGGCCTCGCGCTTGGGTTTGGCCCAGGGCTTCGGTGGGAGGGAAGGATGGTTTTGACCTTCCTTGTGGAGGAGACAGTGCTCCCATGCTCACCGCCTGTCTATCCCCTTTATTATCTGTTGAAGGTTTCTGGCCCGCTGCAGCCTGGTTTGACAGGGAGAGAAGTCTCAAAGATAATTAAGTTCCTACAAGTTTTGTGAAAATAGGCAAGTGAAGGAGAGGGATGTGACGAGGGTTTCTGTGGTGGGGAGGGCTCCTGATGGGGAGGCTGAGCCAGGGAATGGTGGCTACCTTGCTTGCGGAGCTTGTGGGAAGCCCTTCCTGAGACTTGACTAGGAAAATGGGGGAACGATGCTTAAATGGGGGTTTTCCCACTTCGGGTCTGCTGGGGGAAGGATGGGATTTCACGGGGTATGCCCAGGAGTGGTGAGATCCCAGTGCATCCAATGAAGGAACTCGTATGGGGATAACGAAGGCAGGACTTGTCCCATCAGCTCCTTAAAAATTTCTTAAGGATAAAAAGCTCGGTCTGTGTGTGTGCTAGTTACCAGTACAGTGCAGCGTGTGCCAGCCATGTGTGTCCTGCTGCCTGCAGAGCACCAAGCTAAAAGGCTTCAAAGACTTTTCATCGTCCCACCCCATCTAACAGCAGCTGCAAACAGCTTTGCTGAGCCCATCACCCACAGCACGCTACTAACATTTGTATTAATCACTAATGCAGCATGAGAAACCAGTGCGTTACCAATCTCCTCCGACATCCAAAGGTTTGCAAACTGGCACGTGGAATGGCTGCTGCTCGCCTGGCTCTGCTCCCCTCCTGCCTTAGTATAAGGGACCCATTGGGAGGGACACGTAGGTGCCACCGCTCAGTGCCCCTGACCTCACAGCTGACCACGGGGACCCACTTCCAGGCACCCACACAGTGCCATGGCAGGAGCTGCCTGCGGTCGGGGTGCCGGGCAGGGACCGGACGGCTTTTTCGCCTCTCGGAGCAGCTGGCGTGGATGTCGCAGCTGATTACGTCGAGGAAGGAGGTGAGCGGGAAAGCGGTGACACCTCGCTTATGGCACCCTGCTGTCAAGGGGCAGATGTGGAGGCCGACACATGTTCGCCGCCACCATGCCGCTAATTAATCACCTCCGCCACGGGGCTGTGATGGCACCCTGCCCCACGCAAGGGGTGCGGTGGCTCTGCCAGGGTGGTGGTGGGTGTTTGTCTCTGTGCTCTCCCTTTGAGCCATATCATCCCATCCATGGGATGGCGGGATGATGGGTCACTCCACCAGCAAGTTTCAACGTCATCAGGTTTTGGCTTTTGCAAGAAAGAGGTTGGAAAGGCAGGGCGCTTTGTCACCCCTCGCACAGACATCACTGCCCTATAAATCAATGGGATCCCTCCCCAGCACCACCCCAGCTCAAGCACCCCATGGGAAACAGGGCACCCCAAGACCCGGACACCTCACCTGCACCCCTGGGGACAAGGAGACGTGGTGCCTGTGCTTGCAGCTGGAAGGGGTTTGGGCAGACATGGAAGGGGATTCTCTTCCCCCTGGGAAGACCTGCAATTTCTAAATAACACAGAGAGCAGGCCTTTTTTTTGCAGAGAATGTTGACAAAAATGGGACTTTGGGGGCGTTTTCCTGTTTGCTCTGGCAAACAGAAGCCAGGCATGGCTGCTCCAATTCAGCCACCAAAGAGGCACAGGAATGGCAAGCGCCCACCCAGACGGCTTTTTCCCAATTTCCCTGCTAGCCAGCTGAAAACAATCTGAAGGGGAGAGCGTCACAATTTTGCTGAAACCTGATTTTTTTTGCTGGAAATGTCTCACTGAAATTCCTGACAATTTTACCCCAGCCAGGAGCATCTCGGAGGGGGGGGTGGGCCACACAGGCCCCCTTTGCCTGCCCAAACTGTCCCCACGCTCCCGCAGGGGGGGAAGAAGCCGCTCCCTACCTGTTTGCTCCAGCTTTCCTCCCAGTCAACCACCTAGATTTTGCAGCGAGCCCCGGTGGTGGCCTGGCTTTGGGGACAGAGGACGAGGATGCAGCAGAGACCTTCGGGGATGCTCCGGGACCAGGTCCCAATCCATCCCCGAAGCGCCGCAGTGGCCGGGCAGCCCCGGCGTGTCCCCAGGTGATGGGGGGACAGCAGATGGGGACCCCACCACTGGCCTGGGACCTCTCTGGGGCCTTTGCGGGGCTGTCCCGGCTCCTCTCTGCGGGCAGACGCTTCCACCTCGTGGCCGAGCTCCGAACGACAGACGGGCTGCGGGGACAGGAGGAGGGACGACGGGGCCCGGGGCCGTGTCCTCGTCTCGGGGGCTGCGGGAGCCCCACCGACCCACAGCCCTTTTTTTTCTTTCTTTTTTTTTTTTTTTCTTTTTTTTCCTCATTGCTGACCAGGCTTTCCCCCTGCTGCAAATTCGTCGACCCCCCCGGCCCCCTGTTGAGGTGGCTATTTTTATTTATCGCTCTCAATCTCTTCTGTGTGTGTATTATTTCAGCAGTCAAAAGATTTCCAGAAGGTTACAAAATCTTTTTTTTTTTTTTTTTTTCCCCACCACCCCCAATTTTTATTTCCGAAGCTGGGCTCAAGACAACGGAGGTGGCAGTGGGGTGGCAGTGGGGTGACATCAGGCAGCGATGCATCCCCGTTCCTCTGCCTGCTCCCGGGCTGCGAGGTCCCCAGCTGAGGGACGAGAGGAGATGGGGAGACCTCCACCAGCCTGAAGCAAATTCTCCTTCTGTGGGGTCCCTGTCCACTCGGGCTCTGCTGGCCCTGGCCGGGCCCATCAGGAACGGGGCTGTGCCCGGGCAGGATTTGTCTGGTGCAGTTAACAGCCGGGTCATAGAATCATAGAATGGTTTGGGTTGGAAGGGACCTTGAAGATCATCGAGTTTCAACCCCTCCTGCCATAGGCAGGGACACCTCCCACCAGACCAGGTTGCCCAAGGCCACGTCCAGCCTGGCCTTGAACACCTCCAAGGACAGAGCTTCAACAACCTCTCTGGGCAACCTGTTCCAGTGCCTCACCACCCTTAAAGTGAAAAACTTCTTCCTAATGTTTAATCTAAACCTGCCCTCTTCCAGCTTAAAGCCATTCCCCCTCGTCCTGTCACTACATGCCCGTGTAAAAAGTCCTTCCCCAGCTCTCCTGTAGGCCCCCTTTAGGTACTGGAAGGCCGCAATAAGATCTCCTTGGAGCCTTCTCTTCTCCAGGCTGCAGGTCTCCTGCAACGTCTGCTTTCCTGCTCTCTAATTCCTTAAATGTGAATGCGAGCAGGGTGTGGGATGCCAACCCTGTTAGCGTCGGGGTTAGCCTGGGGTGAGGCAGGCCTGTGTGCCTCAGTTTCCCTATTTCACATGAGCTTGTTCTGCCTTTGCATCTTCCCCCAGCCTGGCTCCTATTCCAGCGCCTTTCAGTAATACAGGGGTTAGCTCTGCCTTACAATATCCAGCAGGTTTGCCACCTAAAAATCCTCAGGTCGCTTAATTAATGAGCTCTCTAGCTTTTTTTTTTTTTTTCTTTTTAAAAGTAATGGGGCAGCTTTTATAGGGCAGCTCGTTCCTGACTTGGCCACCTGCACTGTGTGGTTCTCTTGGGGCTGATTCGCGCTGGCCTTGGGGTGGCTCTCAGGAGGGGCCACACCACACAGGAGTGTCTGTCCAACCACACTTGTAGGGGAAGGAGACTGTGATGCTACCCGTTTTCTAGCCTAATTCTCCGCTGAGATGGCATTTGCATTGGTTGCTGACAGATTTGGCAAACCTGGTTATGTAGAGGACACCGCTTGGGCCCCGAGGATGCCCAACTCGCCCCATGAACACCCACAGGCAGAGGAGCCTGCCCCAACCTCAACAGCTGCCTTCTGCTTTCCCTCTTCATTTAAGCTGGATACAGAAAATCGGGAGGGGTAACCCAGGTCTCGTGGTGCTCTCATGGAGAAGCAGTATCTCCTGCTTCTCACTTCCCCCATCTGTTATCGCTGGCGCAGGTACGGCGCGTCTGCCCGGGTGCTTCCACGGCATCGTTTCATTTAAACAATTCCCAGCCGCAGCTCATCAGTTTGCCCACTGTCATCTGGAGATGGCTGCCCGAGACAGTGTTTGGCTGAGAAGTCCGTTTTGCACAGATCAAGGACAAAGTTTGACAAAAAAAAAAAAAAAAAAAAAAACAAACCAAAGAGACAAATGGCAGCGAAAAGCGAAGCCTGCTGACCAGGGCTGGGTGACTCTGCCACCCATCAGTTAAAACCATGGTGTCCTGTGGGTTTGGGAATTAAACGTGGCCGGCGAGGACTATAGGGTGACATGGGGTAACTTGCAACAAGCCAAGCACCACATTGCAACAGGAAACCTCTTGCGTGTGTCCTTGTGGTCCATACCCCATCCCAGGGTTGGAGGTCCCACCAGCCATGTCCCCACCAGCCATGTCCCCACCACCACTGCAGGGCTGAGTCCGGCAGTGCCTGCCCCCTTGCTGCATCTCTCCAGGCAAGCGTGCAAACCCAAGGCATTTCCCTCCAACTTTTTTATTTTCTTACTTTTCAAAAATTAAGACCTTATTTCAGCACCAGGGCAGGATTTCCCCCCCCCCGTTTCAGAAATTCCATGGGGAATTTCAAGAAAAATGGAAACATTTGCAACACGCCCCAGGACAGAGAATTGGGTTGTGAGCGGCTTTCATCTGGAGCAGCCTTTGCTTCCTGCCCTTTGGGATAAAAGTCCCAGAAGAAGTGACAAAGACTCATAAATTCTGCAGAACAATTTAGTACTTTCTGGAAAAAAATCTGGTTGTTCCCTGAAGTGGGACTGAGAGCTGGGTGTGATGTGGGGTAAAGAAAGTTTCTGCAAATGTCTGTCTCTTAATTAATATTAATACCTCTCCAGCTTTTTATCTCTGCTTTAAATAAAAGGAATCCAGCCATGGCAGAGTTCCCACCACATTAAGAAACTCATGAAAGCGGAGTGATGGATGCTTTGGAAGATGGCTCTCATTAATGTCTAATCCTTCCCATCAGCCCCACTTGTCCCTGACACTTAGAGCTTGTTAACCATTTTTTGCAAACTGTTTTCAGGGGCTTCTGAAACTGAGGGGGGGGGGGGGGGGGGGGGGGGAAGATGGCGTTGCTTTCCCCCCCCTTGCATTTGGGTGATTTGGTGCCAAAAAGAGGAGCGTGAAAAAGTCGTTTCTGGTTCAGGTGCAATGAGCTGCTGCTCTTTCTGTCTGCCTGCCCCAGGTTTATTGCAAGAGGTCTCTCCCAGACAGACCTCCCCCCCCAAAAAAGCTGCGAGCCTGGAGCTGGCTGGACGCATGAAAAATGTTTCTGTTTCTTTATGAGCGAGAGCCCTAATTAAAAAGTCTGTGTGTAACTTAAAACAGTAGTTGCTGGGTACAGGAGTGCCGCGTTAGGCAGCCGGGGAGTGGGGGGCCCTGCTTGGAGTGTTAGCTGTCGCCTCCTCTTGCTGCTTTGCTGTTTGTTGTTAAGGGCGGTCTATTCGGGGACCTTTTGAAAAGCGCCAGCTTCTGGATTCATGTGAATAATTAAGTAACTTTGCTTTCTTTTTTTGAAAGAAAATTGCTTTAGTCCTTGCGGCAGCAGAGGCGCCTCGTGGAAAAATACAACAGGTTTTGAGGCTGGAAGGGAGAAATAAGCCGGTTTGGTCTCCCATGGGGTTACACCGAGAAAATCCAGTAGAAGGGCTTTCCCCCACCCAGGCTGCTGGGAGACAACCCCCTGGCACAGATACGCCACCAAAGCACTTTGCTGGCCGAGGAGGGCTTGTGGTGCTCATCCCTTATGTTTTTGTCAGCTCTTTGCAGCCCTGCACCTTTGCAGCAAGAGTGTATTTATTGCAACGCTGATAGTGAGGGCTCCTCCACCGAACACCATTTTCCCTGATTTATATCCAGGTTGCAATGCTAATTGCGAACGTGTCTCAGTGGCTGGTGACGGCACAGCACACTCAAGGAGAAGGGTGCCCATCCTTCTGCGCCCAGCCTCGCTGGGTGTCCTCACAGGGAGGTCGCAGAGCCCTGACAGACCTCGAGGGACCGAGTCGCCCATGCCACATACCGGGAAAATGGGTCCCTGACCCTGATTGTGGTCCTGCAGAAACCCCTGGCTGCTCTTCTGGGGGGATGCCCGAGATGCTGGGGCTGTCAGGAGCAGCTCATTGAGGTCTTAAACAACGTGAATCTTCTGCACCCAGCCCAACCATGCGGGATAAGCAGGTCATGGCCTTTCTGGAAGAGAAAGGCCACCTAAAATCCAGACAATTGTTAAGACTTTTAGTCACACACATCTATGTTTGGGCTGAGCGTGATGGGTTGAAGTGTTTCTCGCAGCTAAATATTGCAGTAAGACTTCCAAGTAGGTGGATGCAAAGCTCCTTGGAGCCCATCAAGCCCTTGATGTGGAAGTGGTGCAGCCGAGGGCGGCCGCTTCTGTCTGCTTTCCACTAGAGGTAGCTGGAGCCACGCACAACCCGCCCAACAGCCCTGGGATTTCCACATCCCCAGCCCTAAATCAGCATCGATATAAGTGATTAGCCTGCCATTAAAGGCATATATATCCCAACGCAGGAGGTGGTTGTGCGTCCGCAGCTCTCCCTTCCCTGCGTGGCTCCTCTCCCCTGCCTGCATCCCCGCATCCCCCGCACCACGAGAGCCGCGGCGGCGAAGGCTGCGTCAGCGCTTTCTTGGTGTAAACCCTGTAGTTTGGGGGCTTTTTAAAAGCAGAGGCAAAAATTCCCTCTGCTGCTGGAATTCATCACGCGGCTTCTCAGCCTTGGGGACAGATGTCTGCGACACTGGAAAAGAGAAGAGTAAACTGCTTTTAGCTATTTATTCTGCAGAGGAGGAATAGGATAGAAGTTTGGTGGTTTAAGGCGATGATTTTTTTTTTCCTTATTTTTTTCCCCCCCTCTTTTGCCTTTCTAGCAGGTTTAAGATGTATATTTTCAGCTGACTCTGTTACTGCTGTTTACGGAGGGGTGAGGAATAACCACCCGGGCTGGAAGGGTGATGGGGCGCTCAGGGGGCAGTCGGCTCTGGCCGCAGGGACCCCTCTGGCTGAAGGGCTCCCGGGGTGCAAGCGTGGGTTGGGGTTTTTTTTGGAGAGGAAGGAGTTTATCATGTAGAGCAGCTACTCCTGGGGAGTTGCAATAACCTTGCAAAGCGAGGAGGGAAAGAAGGTCAGGAGGAGCGGGGATTATCTGCCTTCCCCACTCCCAAAGGGATTTTAGCCCTGACTTTTAATAACAGCCAGGAAAAGAGGCAGACTTTGTGCTTACCCAGAGGAAAAGGCCCTAATAGCATGAAGGATCAACTAGGAAAGAAAAAAAACCTTTTTAATCTCGCTTCGCCATCCCCATGGAGACTGCCGTGCCAGGGACTGCAGCCCCCACCCTGAGCCTGCGGTGGACCCTCTGCAGTGGGTCGAGGTCCCGGCTGGCACGGGGGGGTGCTCCTGCCACTGGTCTGGCCGTGATTTGCTGGTGGTGACAGTGTGTCTGCCCTGGACAAGGTCACTGGCACAGCTCTGTGCAACACAAGGAGCTTGCACGTGGGATGGAGAGCGAGCCCTTGGGCCCTTCTCTGCGGCCACCACGTTTCCCAGTCCTTGGATGGACTTAGCAAGCGTGTCTCAAAACAAGCAAGGTCTCGTGGAGCTGGGGGTTTTGGGGAAGAGCAAATGGGATTGTACGGCTGGGGCAGCTCTTCAAAGGTCTCCCAGGCCTGCAGTGTGCCACATCGAGAAGGGCTCCTCGTCTCTTCCTGTTGCCACGTGAGATACAGCTGCAGGTCGTTAGCTGCATCATCCTCTTTGGTCGGGTCTTCTGGCCATCAAATGTCAGTCTCATTTGGTCTTGCCAATGCTAGCAGCCACCTTGGTGCTTTCTTGGTCCGTCAAGCGGGAGGAGGCTAATGAGGTGAGTGAAATGAGCTTTTCTGAATGGGGGGCTGGCACCTTCTTGCGTTCTGGTCTAATCCCTAAACCAGCCCTGGAAGATGGTCTCAAAACCATCATTGGCTTCCTCTCCAGAGGGTTTGCTGAGGGCTGGCGGGCAGTGTTTGGGGGTGGTGGAGTGCTCGCTCAGCCCCACAGGACGAGGACGGGCACACGCCAGCGAGCTTTGACGGATGAAGACCGTTAATATTGAACATATAATTACGCTAGCCAAGGCCGAGAGTCCTTCTGCAGCGATGCGTATGGAGGGCATCAATATTAAGGTGAGTTACTAAATGTATCTCAAAGGTGAACTGAAAGGCATTTTGGAGGTCCAGGGCTGAGTTTCGGGACTCTGCCGTGCCACGGCCAGCACTGAGAAGGTTCTTGCTGGCAGTGCAGTTGGAGAAGAGAGCTGCTTTCCCTGAGCCTCTCGAGATGTCTCTGTGTTTGACAGTTAAAAGAGGAGACAGGCACAGCCACCCTGTGCTCCCGAGCTCAGCCTTTCTAAAATCAGGAAAGCGGCTTAAAATGCTTATTTTTACAGACCGCATGCTGTAAATGAATCAACCTAATTAAAATAAATCCTCCCAGGGTTGAGGCTTGTAGGGTGCTTGGCTTTCTTCTTCCACCAGGCAGCTGGAAACTTTGTTGTGGTTGATTTCTAATGCAAGTTATTCTCACCTAAGCCCACAGTTCCTGGGGCTGGGGCTTTAAAAGGCACCATGGGTGCCATGGGGTGCACCTGGGGGTCCTGGAAATTGTGCTGGGAGCTCCCAGCTCCCTAGTGGGAACTTTTTTTATATTTATGGAGGAAAAGGAATAATTTCTCTCTATCAAAAATGAATGAAAACTTGAAAAATCTCTACCAGGTTTATTTATTGCCTCATCTATTAAAATAGCCACATATCTATTCAAGTGTGGGGGCTGCACTTTATCATGCCTTTTCCATGAGTCACAGAATACATTTTTTTTTTTTCAGGGAAAAGATATTGCTGAGTTTCACGCAAGGGGAAAATGTGCTGGAGGACACCAAGGGCACGACTTGTCATTGCAGCAGCCGGGCAGCCCAGCCTTCCTTCTGCTGCCACCGTCCCACAGCCCTTGCAAATGCCTCGGCGGCCGACGCCAGCCTGACAGCCCATTTCCATCCCCACCGGTGAGCCGAATCTGGGTTTTTTGCCACCTTTAAACCAGGAGCCATCCGCTGCTGGTGAGTGCTGGTTGGGTAAAAGAAGGCAGAGATGCTCTGGGACCCCAGAGACACCAGCAGACCCACCTGCACCAAACCTCTCAAGGGACTGACAGGTTGTTTCTAGCAGGTTTGGGCATTTGTGCCTGTGTTTCCATGCTGTGGCATGAAGGAGCCACACACACACACGCACACATGCACATAGAACCTCCCATAACTTTCTTGCTTTGCATTCAGTAGAACTGCTCATATTAAACATAAGCTCTGAGTTTCTGCTAAGCCAGCCCAGCGCAGGAGCTGATCTGTTTGTGCTGGAAGGGACGCATTTTGCTAGACGAACACCAGATGCCCCAAAATATGTTAATTCAAACCCCAGAACAGAAACCCCCTCCATTTTTAATTTTTTTTTTTTTTTTCTCGCTTCGTCTCACACTGAATTGCAAACGCACAGCAGGACAAGAAATTAAACCTGCTTCCCACAATCGTACCCCTGTGCGTGACTCTACCCAGGACGTAGCTGCACGCCTTTGCTGCAGCCTGGGGTTTCCCTCTGTCCCCGGGAGCCGTCGCACCGAACAGATGTCGCAGGCTTGCAGGTACCAGCCAAAAAAAAAACCCCAAACCTGGGATGGGAGCTGCTGTCTAAGCAGAAAACCGGTGGCGGTGTTTAACACGGTGGGGACAAGGAGGGGCAGCCCCCAGCGCTCCCGCAGTGGGACTCTCCCTGCGATGCTCTGCCCACAGACAGGCAAGGACACCTTGGCGAGGGAGACCGGCTGATTTACTGGCGGATAAACTTTATTTAAAAGTTATCCATAATATTGCAAACACTGTTTGCCGGGCTCGATAATTATTCGCGGTCGTTTCTGCCCACAGTAAGTGCTAGTTTTGCTAGAGCTGCAAGGGGCCTGTGAAACCGCAGGGGGGCCGGTACCTTTTTCCGTACCGTGGGGGCTGGTTTTGACTTTCGGCAGTATTTTTTTTCTCAGCGTGAACCAAGCCGAGGACGGCTTCAGCCACGGGCAGAGCTCGGGACCGCTGGGGCCAGTGAGCGAGCAGGGCTGGAGTCCCACTGATGGAGACTATGAGGAACAGCAGGAGTGGAGGCGTGGGGGCAAAAGCCATCACTTTATTAGTATTTTTTTTGTAAGCATGTCAGCCTGGGGCCTGCGAAGGGCCCGGCTTGGCAGATGGGCAGAACTTTCTCCTGCTGTGGGTGTTTTCCCGTGGGAGCCCCACACGGGCCCCACGAGCCCTTGCCCCCCACCCCCCCAACCCCCTTCCTGCCCATTCCCCGCCGCGGCTCCGAAAAAGCTTTATTTATACTCATTTAGCTGCTTGCCTTCTCCATAATTGAAATCATTAACCTTCTCGCTTAATGAAGAGGAGGGAAGGGGGGTGCCGGGGCCGGCAGACCCCCTCCTGGGCTGCTCCGCTGACTCCCTCAACCGGCTGAAAACGCGATTTTGAATTTGGCCACCGGGAGCTAAAAAAAAAAAAAAAGAAAAAGAAAAACCAAAAAAACCCGAACAACTGCGTCTTGGTCGGGGGGCTGGCGGGGTACGGTTCCCTGTGCCCCCGGGGCCGCGGCGGGGCTGACGCCGGCATTTCATCTCGGCGGAGAAGTCATCGGCTCTGACCACGGGGAGGGCTTTGCCCGCCAGGTCCCACTTTGCTCCCCTATATTTAGCCCATTATGAATATGGAAGAGCGTTGAAAATGATTCGCCCAGACATCCCTCTGTCCAGCCGAATAACGTCAAAGGCGGGAGCGGGGACGGGAGCGGCTCGCCCTGACAGGGTCCCTGGCCCCCGCCTGGCTTCGTGGGTCGCAGAATGGGGTCCCCGCAGCCACGTGGGGGAAAAAAAAATTACAGTCATGGCTTTAGGGACCCCCATCGTGGGTGTTTGGGAGGGTGCTTTGGGTGGGCGCTGTGTGACGCTGGCTGGGGGAGCGCTCCCCCCACCACAGTGTGCCGAGCAGGCGCCCGGGGTCTCAGCTGGCTTCGGAAGGGGCCGTGGCGGGGACGCTGCACGGTGCCCAGCTGCGCGTCGCGCTCTCCAAGGGCACAGCGGCCCCATCCCTCCCTTCCGCCACCCAACACCCCCCGGCTGGCCCGGCACGGCCCCGGCAAAGGGCCACAAAGCCTGGGATCTGCAGCCCGGGAAGTGATGGCGCTTGCTGCTGCCCATCAAGCTCTTTCCTCTTCTCTCCAGCAGCAGGGAAGAGGGATGCCGCGGTCCTGGCTGGGTTTGCCGATGCCCCGGCGTCCCCACTGCGCTGTGCTCAGGCTCTGGCATCAAACATGTGCTGAACATCCCGGGCGTGCGACCCGACAGCACGTGGCTGCTCCTCCGCTGTGTTTTGCTGGGCTGCCCCGAGCATAAAACACCTTTTCCCAAGGCGAACTGCTCTCCCTCCCTTTTGGGAGCTCAAACCTGCCCCAAAAGAATTTGGGCATCCTCCTGCCTCGCTCCGGGGCACAGAAACCCCTCCTTGGTTGTCTGCCCCTTTTCACCCACTATTTTCCTCCCCTTTATAAGGAGCATCGCTCCGTCCCGAAAGCCAGGCACTGATGGGGAGAGGATGCGGGGGGGGCAAACCCCCTCCCAGAAGAGCCCCCCCTCCCCAGCTCGGTTGGGTTGGTTTGGGGTTTGAAGAGCACTTTGTGCGAAAGATTAACCTCGCTTTTGGGCATAGCGGAAAAGAGGGAAAACAGCTTTATTCAAGCTGTTAATGAAATGTCATTTGCAATTCACTTCCACAGCCGTCACGTGGCGGATCCGCAGCACCCCGGGGTTGCACCGGCTCACACGGGGGAGAAGGGGGGTGTATTACTTTGGAGGGGGTTTTGGGAAAGGGGGGAAAATGCACAAAAGCATTGAAACATGACCACCCCCTCCCCAGAGCTTGGGGACTGTGTCTGCCATGGGGTGCTGTTGCTGGGTAAGGCGGCTCAGCCTCCCCTCCCCGCTCAGGGAACGAGGGAGGGGTCGGCAGAGACCTGGCAGAGCAACACACCTTTTCTGTGGGGCCTGGCCCCAGAAATAGCCCTGGATTTTATTTTTCACCTCCTCTCATCACGTATCTTATGTCCCTCACGTTGCACGTGGGCAGCTGGCAGAGACCCGCTGCATCCCCCCCCCTCCGGCAAGGCTCCTTGGCACAATTTGGACCTCCTTTTTCCTTCCTTCCCCCATTACCTGCCCCCTCTCTCCTCCTCTGCCCCCTCCCAATTTCAGCGTGATCCTCTGCAGCCGTGAGCAGGTTTAACTAATCTTTCTGTCAGTGGAGTACTTTATGGAAATTGAAAACTAATTAACGTTCATCTCAGCAGCTAATCGCATAAAAAACCCACTGCCTCGGCCTCCCTGGTCTTAAAATAACGACGGCATGTGAGCAGGAGCGAGGAATATCTCGATCAAGCCCACCAGGACGGGATGTTCCCTGAGACAGAGCCGGGATGCCCCCGAAACCCCATACCTGGGGATGGGTCACCTTCTGCTGGTGCTGGACCTGGCTCCTGACCCCACTGAATCCGTCTTGCCCATCCTCCAGCCCTTCCCTCCGGCTACCTCCACCCAAGAGGTGAGGAAAAGGCATTTTGGGGCAGTTTGGGGAGAGAGGGTGGTGCCGGGCTGGGAGGGTGGTGGAGATGTGTGGTCAAAGATGCTCTCGCCCACGGTGACTCATTCGGCTTTAATTGCTCCCTGAAGTCACCAGCTGCTGGCGGCGCCACATCAGAGATGTCACGTTATAGTCATGCGTGAAGAGCTAATGGTCAAGGGTGACACCACCAACAAAACATCCTCGGGGGAGCTGTCAGCGGCAGGAGGGGATCAAAGGGCAGGGAGAGGGGCCGTCCTGCTGCCAAGGGTTGGGGCCGCTGCTGGAGATGCAGGTGCCCAGCGTAGGGGTGGTGGCAGTGCCTGTGGGGCTTTGTGGCCAGAAAAATCTTCCCACCATATCAGGGATGGTGCAGTCAGTGCCTGAGCTGAGAGCACTGCCCATTCTCATGTCCCCTGGAAAAGCTTTTCTCTGGCTTTGAAGCTCCATGCTGGCATGGGTTGGGAGGGCTCGCGCTGACAGTGTCGTTGGACCAACGTTAGTTGATCTCCACCCTCCACATGCTGTAGGGAGGTGGCCCAGGTGTGATAAACCAGGACGTGAAGGTGGGGCTCAGGTGCACAGCTTCCGTAACAGCCACAGGGACACCAGCTCGTCCCTTTGGGCATCTGTACGCTCCTGTGCCCTGGCTGGGATGGTGCTGTGCCTGGGTTGGTTGGTACCTACCAAGGGTTGAAGGGAAGACCTGGATGAGACTCCATCTCGCCGATGCAAGAGGTTAAGTGGTACAGTGTGGTGGGGTTGCTGGGATGGGCACACGTGTTTGCAGGCTGTGCCGCACTGGGACTGCCACGGTGCAAGGTGCCCTTTCCAGATGCCCTCGTCCCCAGGGGCCAAAGCAGTACACAGGCTGCTCCTCCACTCCCCAGCAGCAGCACGGTCCTGGATTGAATTTGGCTCAGTGCTTCCATTTCCAGCTGCTTCCCGTCATGCTGCTGCTGGGTGCAGCATCTCTCCCCTCACTGCCCGCTCCGACAGGACAGGGCAGCATCTCCCTGCCCTCCATCAGCAGGAATGCCTTGGAGAAAGCCAGGCGAGACGGCCACGCTGCTGGGGCGTGGATCAGCCTGCCGGAGAAGCAGCCCCGGCCGCAGCCATCCCGCCGAGAAGCGCGGCGAGGGAGGAAGAGTTATTGCTGCAGTCACACACCAGCTATTACCTCCCGACAAAAGGCAGCGTCTGCACAGCCGGGAGAGAGCCCGAGGACAGGGACAGCCCTGATGACCTTCAGAGGACGCGTAGCAGACAGGCCGAAGCCCTGATTGCCCCAGACAGGTATGCCCGTGGGCACCCCTCCACCTGGCCCGACTCAGCAGGAGCCTCCCGGGATGCTCCCCACAAGCCTTCAGCCACGATCAGCTTCAAAACCTCCTCGCCAGCCCCTGGACCGTGTGGTGTGGGTCGTCCCCCCCCCCTTTCCAGCGCATGTCATGCTTTCAGGTTTCTGAAAGGAGGAAGAGGCGATGTTGTTGTCGGCGCTTAGCTGCTGCGAGGTGCCGGTACCCAGTCTGATGTTGGAGTTTGGGTACATCCCTGCAAAGCATCATTTTCCAGCCCATCCCTGGCAGCCAGCGCTTAGCAAGGAACCTGCTTATAATAACTTGGGATCAAGGCTAAGGTGACAGCACCAAAGACCTGGGGGGGTGAGCTGGGGCTCTCTCCCTAAGGCCAGGGGTTAGGGTCTGCCGGCTGTGTTCCCAGAGCCTGACATGCCGGCATGGTCCCAGCACAGCTCTGGGACAGCCGGACCCGAGGAGCTCTTGTGGTGGTGTCCTCGTGCCGCCTCTCACACCAGGAGCAAAGGTACCCAAGGACATCCACATGCTGTGGTGAGAAACCACCTGTAGGCAAGGACAAGTTACTGCCTAGCTGGGTTTCTGGTCTCTGGCCCAAATTCACCTTTGGGGAGGTGTTGGGGTGTGTGTGTAAGAGCAGGGGGAGCACCATCATCCTCATGTTCAGCTCCCCGTGGAGACCTGGAGAGGAGCAAGTGAATGAAGGGGGAGCGCGAGTTGTTGGCAAATGTCAAAAAGCAAAAAACAAGCTGGACTTCAGAGCCAATTAAGTTTGTATAATGTGAGAGAAGTGCTGGTTAAAGACATGGTAGCGGCTGAACGGTATATCCATTTATTTAAATGCAGTTTTCCACGGGAACAGAGTGCATGCATATCATTAGCACCAAATATCTCTGATACGGCTGTCTCCACTAATATGCCAAGAAGAGCTTAATTAACTCTGCTTTGCAGTGAGCCAGGAAGGTTCCTCGAACGCCTTTTCCTCTGACTGGGAGCAAAACAACTCCTGAGACACAGGTATAAATGCGGGTGGGTGGGTAAGAACAGTGTGGCTGGATCACCCCGTGCAGGGAAGCGCCACCAAACAGTGGGTGACCCTGGAGGGATCCATCCGGCCACGATGTCTGACACCACTTAGCTGGTGGGGAGGAGCTTCAAAAGCACATTGTGTGCCCAAGCTCTGTATGAAGCATCAGAGGAACATCGTGGCTATCCAGAGCGAGATGGTGGCTGCCTCCTTGGGACACGCAGGGCCATCGGCTCTCAGTGCCCTGCAGCGAGCATGAAGCCCCAGAATCCTGCAAACTCCTTGGCCACCACCACCTGTAATTAGAGGGATGGAGGAACCAGTCCATGATTTAGGAGGCTTCTGTATGGCCCTCCACATCTCCTCTAGCGCATGAGGCTTCCCAAGCCCACTGCCCTCCCATCAAATCCCTCATCCAGTGGCCACAGCAGAGCTTGTCCCAGTGCTCCTCTGCACCACCAGCAGCATTGTGGAGCACTGATGCTATCGTGACATGCACTGCAAGGGGCGTGGGGGGGAGCCCGGCTTCTGAGAGGTGACACTGCCGGTGGCAAAGGCAGGGCAGCAGGGTGCCCCACGGCATGTCATCGGTGCCCCACGGCATGTCATCAGCACCCCAGCACTGGTGGCACTGGCCATGGCGGCTGTTGGACCTGCTTCAGGACGGCTCTGCACCCAGAGGAGCTCTGCAGTGGTGGCACCTTGAATTTGCGCTACCGTCCCCTCCTGTTTTTCCAAGCACAAAATGCATTGCTTGGGCTCACAGGGATTCCAAATCCCAGGGGGGCTGTAGGTCCTGGGAGCTAGCATGCTACCAGGACACCTCTACCGATACATGTATGTAAACGCATTATATAGGTGATTATGTCTTCTAATTCCTACAGAGGTCACAGCTGTGTAGCTGCCGGCCCTTTTGCACAGCAGACTTTTCCACAAGCCCAGCCATGCTGGAAGCGGAGGCGATTTATCGGAGAACCCCCTCTCGGCACCGGGCAGCTGGTGGCGGTGGCGGCGGTGGCTGGGAGCCCTCCGTCCCAGCGCCAGCCCCCGCGCTGGCCGGGCTCCAGGCAGCGCTCCCCACTTCCCTCGCAAACCTCTTAGTCCCGGGTTAATTATTCGTTATCAAATAACCTGCGTGGCTGCAGCTGGGATGGCAGCTTCACCTTCGCTGCTGCTCGCGCCTGCGATGCCGGGCTCCGTCCCGGCGGTGCTGCTGCCTTTCACAGGGCTGCCCAGGCGTGAGCGCCCGGCACCCGGGGGGCCGCTGCCGAAATGCAGCCCCTGGAGAGCAGCTTTTGATAGGAGAGGGGGGGTTCTCGATAGGAGAGGGGTCTTGATAGAGAGGGGTCTGGATAAGATCAGGGTCTCTATAGGAGAGGAGGTCTTGATAGGACAGGAGGATCTCGATAGAGGAGTCTTGATGCGATCAGGGTCTCGATAGGAGAGGGGTCTCAATCGGAGAAGGGTCTTGATAGGAGAGGGCGTTTTGATAGGAGAGGGGTCTTGATAGGACAGGAGGATCTCAATAGGAGAGGAGTCTTGATGCAATCGGGTCTTGCTAGGAGAGGGGAGGTCCTGATGGCATTGGGGTCTCAACAGGAGAGGGGTCTCAATAGGATCGGGGTCTCGATAGGAGCGGAGGTCTCACTAGCATGGCCCTTCTTGTTTAGGTGTGAAAGCCATCACGTGCAATGGCTGCATGTGGCCCAGAAGGACGAATTTTGAGGCCGCTCAATGCGATTTTACCCACTTAATGCCCCAGTCAGGCTCTGGAAATGCTGCAAACCACGGACACGGATTTCAGGAGCTGAAATTGCAGCATATCCCCATCACCCCGGGGGGCTTGCATTAGCTGTGCACTGGCGGGCACTGGTGGGGACCCTCCATAGGGTGTCCCTTACGGTGGCACAGTCTCGCTGGCAGGCAGGAGAAGCACCGTACTGCCCACATCTGCCTGCGCCGGGCTCTGCCTCAACAGATGCTTCTGCACCGCAATAAAAGGTTAAATATTTTAATAAGCATTAGCCACATGTTGAAAGTAAAACGAGCTGCTTGCTCTCGCTCTTTTTCTTTCTCTTTTTTTTTTTTTTTTTTGTATGCAAATGAACTGGAAGCTTATTAACAAGATGAGAGGCTGGAGCCTAATTAGCAGCAGGACGAGGGAGCCCGCGCTGGAGCTGAGTCAGCGAGTGGGATAATCGCTGGCGCGGCCCGCGGCAAACGCTGCAGCAGTGCCTGCCATCGCCGCCGGCCGCTTCCAAATCACCCCAAAAAACAGGAGAATTGGGCAAAACCTGCACATTTCTGGAAGGGTGGGGGGAGACCAACTTCGCTCGGGTACTTACTCTGGACATAGCCTGTGTGGGTCACCCCAAAGCCACCGTCCTTAGTTTCTTCTCCATGCTGATTGCGTTGCGGGTTGGATTTTACGGGTTGAGTTAGGGCAGTGTTTCCAAGCAGATATTGAATATTTAGGGGCGATGCCACCAAGCCACGTAGTTACGGACCGAGCGGAAAGGAGGTATTTGTGGTGTGGGCTCAAGCGTGGGTACTGGCCTGCTTTAGTCCCTGTGTAATTTGTTTTAGTGACTATTTGCCTCTCATTATGTCTCTTTTTTTTTTTTTTTTTCATTTTGGGGACTTGTTTTCCCACAATGAGCTGGGAAGAAAACAAAGGAAGAAAAACCCAAACAAAACAGAACACCACCAAAAAGCAGGGAAAATTTTTTCTTAAAAAAAAAAAAAAAAAGCATCTTTATTTTCTCCTGTCCTTTCTTCTATCACCTTTTTCCTGCTCTGGAGGTTGCTTCAAGCAGAGGAAAGAGAAAAGCCTCCTCCAGCTGCCAGGCGGCTGCGGCAGCGGTGCAGGCAGGGGCTGCCCGTCCTGCCAGGCTGGTGGCCACGGGGGGACGGGGACTCGCCTCCGAATGAGAAGCTGCCAATAAACCCCTCTTGTAATTTGCACCTTCGGAAGGTGCCAGCAGCCGTGCGGGTCCCGTCTTTCATTTGCATTTTTAATTAGCTGGGCTCTCTCAGCACCCCTCAGCCGCCCTGCCCTGGGGCAGCGATGGCTGCAGGAAAACGGGGTTGATTTTGGGGGTGGACAAAGCGTTTTGGTGGCCCAAAGGATGGGACACCTGGCAAGGAGGTGATGGTATTCCTCTTTTTTTTTTTTTTTTTTCCCCCTCCATTTTTTGATATGTATTTCTTCCGCTTGGTCTCAGTCCAGCCCTGCCTTCGTGCCACCATCACCCGCGGCCATGCCAAGCCTGTGCCTGGTCATCTGCCCCCTCCTCTGGGCTCCTTCCTCACCATCCTCCTCCTCTCCCAGCACCGAGCACTGCCATCCCAGATCCCCCCTTCCCGCACAGCCCCTGGGGCAGCACTGCCGCATCGGCACCTTGAACAACCAGTGCACAGAAGGACCCCGCAATTCCCCTATAAAGCTATTAAAACTCTACCTCATTAGCAATAATTAAAAGGTGTAGCACATGTTCCCAATAGCTCATGCCCGCAGGCAGGGTAATTTTTTTTAAAATTTAATTTAATTTAATTTAATTTAATTTTATTTTATTTTATTTTATTTTATTTTATTTTATTCTATTTATTTTATTTCATTTTATTATTTTATATTATTTTGCTAGGCTCCTACACCCCCCCATGCCCAAAGGCTGGGCAGCATCATCCATGCCCTCCCCACAGTGCTGGCAGAGGAGGGACCCGGGGATGGCCACCACTACCCTGCCCACCCGATGGATGGTGGTGGGGAGAGGAGGGCCGCCTGCATCCAAGGCACAGTAAAATATTTTACTACAAAGCAGAATTACTCCAAAGACTGATGGGCTGACTTGCGAGACCCACTCACATTTATGGAGGTCGTAAGTTATAGACTCCCGGCAAACTGGAGGGAAAAAAAAAAAATAACGCTCGCCTTTTATAGGCGAAACTTCCTGCCATATATTAAACTCTCCAGCAAACAGACGGGGGCTTTACGGCAAACCATAACTTTAATGCCTCCCAACCCCTCGGTTAGTTTGGAAGGATTATTAATATCTGGGGTGTGCTTCGCCAGCCCCTGCACGCCGCTGGTGTGCCCCCGTTGGAGGCTGGTGGTGGCCCTTGGCTGGAGCTCCTGGCATGGGGACGGGTGGGAGCAGGCAGGGATGGGTGGTGGTGGGGGACACCCCAGTTTGGCAGGCAGGGGCCGGGGAGACGCTGGCAGCTGCCCATGGGGAGAAACAGCCGTAAGAGGGTCAGGACATGCCCCAGGGAGCTTGGGAGGGAGCTGGCACGTGCCAGGGCACCGCACAGCACCAAGCCGCTGGGTGATGCTCACCGAAAGCCTTTTTGCAGCTTCAGCCGCAGAAATCCGTGGGGCCCCGGTGCACGCCGTGTCTTTTTTTCCCACTTCTTGGCCTAAAATATTCTAATATGAAACGGGAAAAGGGCAGGAGCCCGCCCTCGGGGTTTGCGCTCACCCAGGGCCGAACTTTGTTGCTCAAATGGGGGGGAACAGGGAAAAATGAAATCCCGTTGCTAAGTGAGGGGTAGGAGGAGAAGGATGGGCAGTGCCAGCAGAAGGAAAAGGTGTGGATGCGGAGAGGGGGAGGCGATGAAAGCGAGGAAAACCGAGCCCAGTTTGGGTCCTGAGGGTTTGGTTTCTCTTTTATCGGGAAGCAGCCTGCGAGGGAGGAGGGAGGGAGGATGCTGCACCCAGCCTGACTCCTCCAGCTGCCCCGAAGGCTCTGCCAGGTCGTGTGTGCCCTTTTCCCACCTTAAAATAATCTCTTTTTTTTGCGTCGGGGTGGGAGGGGAGGGAAGACTTGAGCTGGGAGAGGTGTGACATGTTCAAACCCAGCCCGGCACCCAAAGGCTGCATGCCAGGACCCCCAGCATCACACCACCTCCTCACGGGATCACCTCCCGCCAGCTGCCTTTTCGGGGCGATTTTCTCATCGGGGCCCGGTGAGACTTAGCATTTCTCTGTTTGGAGCTGGGATGAGCGTTTATTAGAATTAAACAGCTGGGAGCAAGATGATATTTAAACTGGTATTAGGAGAGCACCGTTGGAGGGAGATAATTCCTGGGGTGGTCTGGCAGTGCGGCAGCCGGGGGGGCTCCTTGGGTCTCCTGCCGGAGAGCGATACAGTTAATTTGCAGCCGGAGCTGGAGGCTGGCCCGCGCTGATACTGCCGTGTTATTTAGAAGAGAAAGGTCAGGCTGGAGATTGAATAATCATTGACAAGAAATCCATGGGGGAGCGCGGGCGGCAGCTCCAGGCCAGGTCCAGCATCCTTGTGCCACCTCCCTGGGGCTCCCCGGGGGGGGTTTCTTGCCCTCCGCTTAGGTCCCCGCAGGGTGTTGGAGGGGTTTGTGGCAGGGATCCTGCCTGCCTTTCTCCAGATCAGGAGCTGGGGAATCACAGCCACTCTTGCCAGCGCCCCCCACGCCCCCCCTTTTTTTTTTTACCTCCACCTCTGGGGACGTGGCTGAGCTGTCCTGGTTTTCGTCCCACATACAGACTCTTTTTTAAATTGCAAATTATTCTTAAATTTAAAATTACTTTTTGCTCAGAAACGTTTTCAGAATTCTTTTTTTTTTTTTTAAACTAAAACCCACAGGAAAACACAAGAAGCCACCAACCCTTCCCCTGCTCCCAGACCCTGCCCCATCCCCAGGTGCGACAAAGAAAATTCCCATTCTAGCTTTTTCAGAAAGACGTGCACTAAAAAGTCCAAAAAAGCAGTGAACGAGCAATGAAAATGAAAGACTAAAGATTTTTTTTTTTTTTTGCATGAACAAATCCGTGCGCCCAGAAGCACCCGCCTACCCCCTTGCCCAGGGAAACTGAGGCACGGGGGGGGTCGGCGCCGGCGCTGCGCATCAGGCATCGCCCCCGACCCGCACATCCCTCCGGCTCCCAGGCCCACACCACCAGGAGCAGGAGCGAGCCGCAGGCTCAGGTCAGCCTTTGCTCTCATCCCCCCATCCCCGCTGCACCCCAAACCCTTCCTGCTCCCTGCATCCCCATAGGGGGAAGCCCCCAGGGCATCTCGCTTTCCGCATTTTTCCTCCCAAAAAAATACACCAGGTTTGGTTTCAGGTTTTTTTTTTTTTGGTTTTTTTTTTTTTTTTTTGCAACAAAAGAAACTATTTATTTGGAATATGCATTACCAGTACAAATCAGGAAACTGTAAAACCTACACCTTGTTAGTATCATCATAGAACATAAAAGTCTCAATTGGGATCAGAAAGACAGAGGCCTTTTTTTTTTTCTTTACAGAAGCAGAAAAGCTTAAAGTTTCAAAACCAGGTCGGAACAGAGAGTCTTTTTTTTTTTTTAGGGTTTTTCTTTTTTTTTTTTTAATATTTGGAATCCATTAAGAAGAGAAAAAAAAAAGATGGGGGGGAAAATAGAAAAGAAAAAGCAACTCAGAACAACTGGATCATCTTTACAAGGGATAGAAGGGCTTTGCAAGAACAAAAAAAGCAAACCGACAAAACCAACCCCCCAGGCAACATCTGATTTACATCGTCTTAATAATAATAATAATAATAATAAAGGTGTACGAAAACAAAAGGTCTCCAGGAAACCTTGGGATTAAAAATAACACCCCAAACCCTAAACCGTTCAGTGATGTGAAAAGCTCAGCTTTTTGGGAGGAGGGAGGTGAGCAAGGAAACTTTTAAGAGAAAACTAAAGTGATGCCAACCAGCATCTTCCTCAGTGCTTCTCCTTGAACCTCACCCCGCAGCCACCGAGATTTTGGGCTACATTTGAGGGCATTTAAGCCATGTCCCACCATGGCTGGGGGGCTGTCACGTCCCAGCCTTTGTCCCTCATCCTTCCCCAGCACCCCCTGTGCAGCTGGGGCTTGGGGCCCAGCCTGTGAGACCCCCATCCCCAACATGGTCCACAGTCAAAATGAGGTTGGTACCTTCCTTGCTCTGAACCCCCCGTTTTTGGCTCAAGAGCTGCAGTTGGGCTGATGGGTGCCTCCAAGCCAGGGCCCTTGCAGCAAACGCTCGGAGCAATGGTGCCGCTGGGATTCGGGGCAGAGCATAAAGCCATTGAAGACCACCATCTACACATTTTGGGGAGGACAGATGCCCTTTCATCACTTCCAGGCAGCTCAGCATTGCCCCAGGCATGGAAACCCATGGGGGCTCAGCACCCAACTCCCCATCACCCCTCAACATCTCCTCCCCAAAACCTCTCGGGATTACATCTCTCTCTCTGGGGACACAATTCCCACCCATCCGCCCCCGAGCAGCCACCCAAAGATCTTCTAGGGTTGGGTGTCAAAATGTGTAAGGACCCCCTGGGAAAAGAGAAACACCCTCCCCCAAAAAACCACCACCATCACTTTTCACATCACTTGGGTCACAGCTCAAAAGCACAGGGGAAGCTGCAACGCTGTTGTCTAGGCAAGGTCCAAATAAACTCAGCATCATCATCAAAGCCCCCTCTCCCCTCCCAAATAATGCAAAAAAAAAAAAAAAAAAGGTAATTTCTGGGTCTCAACGTTAAGAAACATAAAAGTGTTAGACTGTACCTATTAATGCTCACTATTCCAACCATTTTTTTTTCTTTTTAAAGTTTTACAAAATGAATTACCGTCACTTTTTAAACATTGTGTAAGAAGAAATGAGTGTGCACAACTCTACATTTTTCTAGCATTCTTGAACTAATTCACAAATGCAAGAAAATGGAAAAAAAAAACCCCAAACCATGGGAAAAACAAACAAACAAAAAAAAGAAGATGAATGTAGGTAGTTTGATGTTATAAACTATACAGGAATGAAGCGCTTGTTGCCACAGAAAGAACAGGGGCGGGACCATCCCCCTGTTCAATTTTGCGTGCTAAGAGGGTCATTTTTTATTCTTTTATTATAAACACTATTAAATTCCAACTGCGTTTTTGGTTTTTTTTTTCTCCTTTATCTGAATATACAAGAACATTCATTATCAAATGTTCGTTATCATCAATACTACAAAGAACGAGACACAAATCGCAAGAAACAATGGAAAATGTTAATAAAGCTGAAAGAATCGTCGAGTTTTTTTTGTGTTTTTTTTTTTGTTTTTATTTTTTTTGAGTTTCTGCAGATTTTTTTGTTTGTTTTTTTTTTGTTTTGTTTTTTTGTTTTGTTTTGTTTTTTTGGTATCGAAGTCAGGTTTTTCTGGGCAGAAAAAAAAATAAAGAAAAAAAAAGAAGAAGAAGAAAAAACCCCACAACACTCAGGGTTGGGGAGGGGGGGAAGGGGAGGAGAAACAAAACCCAAAAATAAAAAAAAAAAAATGCAAAGAAAAAGGCAAGCGAATAGCTACGCCAACGCGAATTGGAGGGACCAACCGGGGAACCCAGGAGGTGATTTGCAAAGTACCGTGGAGGATCGAGTGCCCTGCCGGGGCAGGGGTGCCGGGGCAGGGGTGCCGCGGGCAGGGGTGCAGGCAGGAGGGGCAGCGGCCGCAGGGCAGGGGAAGGCAGCTCCAGCACTGGCCGGTCCCGGTGAGCGCACGGTTTCGGCTCGTTCCCGGTTGGTTTCCAAGAGGTACAGTGGCATTCCCCGCAGGCACGGCGCTGCTGCTGCTCCGGACAAGAGACCTGACCCAGTCCCACATCCCTGAAATGCTTTGCCAGAATGGTTTCATGTAAAATAAGCTGGAAATGGTTAAAAGGCTGCATTGGGGTAGACCACAGGAGGGGGAGGAGGAGAGCGGGAGGTGCACGGCTTGGGAAGACAGGCAGCACCTCCTAACCGTCTTTTAAGGGAACCAACCTTCTCGTTGCTCTTAACGTATTCCCAGCCGGGAGGCAGCCCTAGACCTATCGTCACATCACACACTGCAGCATGGTCCCCGTCCCCGGGCACGGATGCGAAAGGAGAAGCAGAATGTGTCTCACCACTGGAGGTTAAGAACTATACAAGGAGCAGCTTGTGCTGTTTCTTGTTCACCTTTCACGTCCTACTCTGATCCCGCCAGCTCAGAAATGGAAAATCCACTGAATCGGGACTTTTGTTATTTGGGGGAAGGTCACAAATTTCAGTTTTAGAGCCTTCTGGGCTTGTTCCCCAGGGAAAGGCAGGCTTCACCTCCACTTCAGGCAAGTCACGCTGCTGGCCTCGCGCTGCAAGGTGACAACATGTCAGAGCCATGGGCACGTCCTTTTTCCAGCAAAAGGGTGGAAATTTTTCTGGCAGACCTTTAATTTTAAATGGTTCCTGCTTAATGCTGCTTTGCGCTGGCACAGTTCCCATCTTGAGATGGCCCGCACCAGCGTGGGCAGGGTGGGCATGGATGTGCAAGAACACGAGATGTGGCCAAGAGGTATTAGGGTCCATCACAAGGTGCCAGACACGCTGCACCCACACCGGTCCCCAGGAAACCCAGGGTCTTGCTGCAGGCTGGCTCAGCCTCCTTGTGCCCGCTGGAAGAACTGGTGGCCAAAAGTACCTCCCTGGCATGAAGCTGAGCCTGTTGTCCAGGGCAAACCAGTGCCTCTGCACCCCACTTTTCAATGAAAGCCATGTCCTCCCAGTGTCAGCTGCACAAAGGGGTGTTTTAGCAGGATGAAGCCTTGCGTACTACCCATCATCGCTTGTCCAAAAAGCAGACCAGAAAAGCTGGGCAGAAAACCCCACAAGTGCTCCCACGGCTTGGGATGCCATTGCCCAGAGTAACTCCTGGGATAAAACCAGCAGCTTCAGCAGAAAGACATCCACAAGCGGAGTGCCCACCCGTCCTACAGAGCTTCACTCTCAAGCAAACCTGCTGGATTAACTGTTACCAAAAGCACCCGACACGCTCACCCCACCACATCCAGCCTCCGGGACCCCACTGCCTGTCCCTATCTGCTGCCCGGCAGGGCTTTGGGAATGCAGCAAGTGTCACCCACCCCTGCAGGTCCTGTCTGCACTGGGGAACCCCATCTCCTCCTCTCCCCACAGCACAGCAAGCTCCCAAAAACACAAGCCAACACCCCGTGACACTCTCCTTGCCAGAAAAAACTCCACCACCGGCATCCCTAGGTGCTGTGAGGAAACTGCTGGGGTCCCATCGATCACTGGCGCCTGATCCCACACACCACCACAGAGGTGCTCAGTGCCTTCGTTACCAGTGATGGCCACCTCTGCCTCGTCTCCTTCCCTCCTCTCCTCCCCTCCAACAGCAGGCAGGGAGGATGGTGGGGTTTCATGGCTCACCCAGCTCACAGCAGCCAGAGGGATGTGCAGCGGAGCAGGGCAGGGACCGGGAAATGGTGGCGGTTTCCCCGGGGCCAGGAACGGGTCGGTACCTTTTGGAAGTGAAGGGAAGCACGCCGGCTCCTTCTCCTACGTGCACGGTGGCCTGCGTCCACCCTCCCCATCACCGGCAGTGCCCAGGGGATGGCTCACCGAGGCAGGGCTGGGCGCGGGGAGGCGATGTGCTGGCTGCAGCCGGGGCCAGCGGAGACGAGGTGGCAGAGGGGCTGCGGTGGCGTTTCCCTATGGAGAGGTAGCGTGAGAGACGGGGGAGGCAAGGGGGGCTGCCTGCTAGTAAGGGAGTGAGATGCGACTGAGGTACAGTTGTGGCTCCTCAGAAAGACACCCAGCACGAGGCCGTACACTGCTTTGGGGTTGTTTTGTGTGGCGGCAGTTGATTTTTGCTTTTTCCTCCTTAAAATCCTTCTACCTGTCGACACATCCTTCGGTGGGAAGGGGTGAGGGGAAGGGAGTGGTGTTGTGGCGGTGGCAGGGAGGGGGAGAGCGGCTTCTACCCAGAAAAGAAAGGGAAGAGAGTATAAAGAAGTGTCCAGATTGGCTGAAAAAAGCATCCCGACGAAGAGAAGAGAAGAGGAGTCTTCTTGTGTGTGCTGATTGGGTTCACCTCCAGTCTGACTGCTGCGGTGTTAGGAGAGGCCCCCTCCCCTCCCGCCCCCGCCGGGGCCGGCTCAGCCAGGGATGCAATTTGCTGGGAGATCAGTTGGAGGTATCAGAGTGAACGCTGCCAGGGCCTTCTGTGGGGGAGGTCACCGACGACGGGGTAGTAGCGTCTTGCCAACCTCCATTAGCCTGCAGGAAGGGAGACAGGGAGATGTCAGTCACCCAACGACACACCCAGCCCTACCCAAGTCACCCATCTGCCTCAAACACCCCCCCGCCACCACCACCACTTCTCCCTCGGCACAGGCCGATGTAGGAGGCAAAGATGTCCCCTCTGGCTCGCCCATTCGGCCACTGACCATGGGGCTCCATCACTGGAATGAGGCCAGAAACAATTCTGTCGAAAACAGGGGTTTTGATAAATTGCAAGTGCTCGTGGACATTTCTGCAGAAACCCTGAGCTCTGGTTGTTTGCAACTATTTTAGCCACCAAATAGAACCCTTCGCCATACAGAAGGAGGAAAATAGCAAACATCTCACTCCAGAAACCCTATTCTGGGACACCATCTGGACCCAGGTGCCATGAACATGCAGGACAAGCAATGGGTCCCAAGGAACCACTGAGCCATGCCATGTCCCCCAGCATAGCTCCATGTCCCCTGTTGCTGCCTTTCCAGGCACTCCTCCTGCTGCACCATCCCTGCGTGGGGGGAAGCCATCAGCACCAAGCTTTGTCGCAGGGAAAACACGTTGCCCAAACACCTCTCCCACCACCGTGAAGGCCACATTTGGGGATCTGGGACACCTCTTTGCTCCCAGTGCAAGAGCCTTCCTCTCCTTGCTTTGCAGTAAAACCACAAATTTCTGCCACCCTGGGGCTGGTCCTCCACACTCCCTATCACCCCTCCTTGAGTGACCCCAAGCCACAGTGCAACGGCATTGCTACCACCATATTCCACCCAAAGGTTTGTACAGCAAAGCATGGCAGACACCTTGTTTCTTCTCCTAAAAAGAGATGCAGAGCCAAATTCTCCAGCCTCTTGAGAACAGAGCTACTGGAGGGCCCTGGCTGCCGCAGGCAGAAGCCGGCAGTGTACAAAAGCTGCTCCTCCAAGGCTGCCATCCCCTTCGGAGAGGAGCAGATGTCGCACCCAACCTCCTCGCCTCGCTCTGACATTGATTCAGTGCTCAGCTAATTAATCCTTCCCAACTCCTGCCCAAGCTCGAGTCGGCAGCAGACACCGTCCTGCTTTACGCGTGCCTGCGCTGCTTTCCCTTCTCTGGCTGCCTGTGCTGTGCCTGTGGCTGCCTCCAGTGCAGGGCATCCATCACCAGCCCGAACAGCCTCTGCTTGCTGGGAACCCACGGACCCACAAAGCGGGGTGAGGGCAGGAAAAGCCTCATTGTGCCAAGCAGCCTTCCGGGACTTGCCAGCGGGTTGCTCACACTGCCGACCAGCTCCTGCCTGCTCGAGAGGCAGCTGAGATGGGAGCAAAGAGCTGACTATGGGCAAGCTGTGGGAACCCCCGTTTTAAGGGATGGAAACCACCTTGCAATGGGACACGCACAAGGCAGAAAAGACAGAGGCGTGCACACACGCAACAGGCTTGTGTCATCTTCCATGCATGCATGGGAGCGTACAAACATGCTCCCTTGCAAAGGGTTCAGGCCAACAGTAGGGAAGACAGGAATCCCAACCTGAGCGTGCCAGCAGGTTAGCAAACCCCACTCCACTTCACCGTGGGTGCAAGCACGACACCAGACTATGCACGAACATTAACAGTGCCATGTGCCCCCCACCTGCAGAGACCCTCACCATGCCCACAATCCCCACCAGCTTCCATCCGCAGCCGGGCCCTGACCCACTGTCCCTGCACTCCCTGAGATTCAACATCCACCCTTACATGTCTTGGACCGCTGCAAGAGGCAGCAATTACTGTAGATTATCAGCCCGACAATGACAGGCCACGTAAAGAGAGACACAGAGCCAACTCCACCGCCCTGAGACTGGCATATTCAAGTACACTTAGGACATTAATAGCAATTTACGTGCCATCAGTGAGAGAGAACCACAATAGCTGTGCTGGCAGCCTCTTATTACCAAGCCTGTTATTTGTTGGAGTTACAAGCTATAATCACAACAGAAACTTTCAAAACCCTTATCTTCCGTGACGCACCAAATCTATTTCAGAGCCGTAATTGCTATGTCACCAGAGAGTTTGCTGCTTAATGCACTCAGATGCCATTTAGTGTTTGCAGGGTCATTACGGCGAGCAGGAGGGGGGGGAGAGCGGAGGGGGCCGCGTGGAGCAGGGCTCCGTCCCTATTGTGCTCAACTATTTTTAGCGAGGCCTTTGCGTGCCAGCCGTGATTGGAAGAGTAAGAAGGAGAGAGTCTTGCAGACACTGGCTGCGGTGCCTCGATGTTTAGCACTCTCTCCCCCAAAATGCTGGGGAGAGAGATTGGTACTCAAGATTGGGAATCACCCTTCATGTGTTGCAGGAGCCTGTGCTGACAATGATGACCTCAGAGAGAATGTTGAGGACAGGCTGACGCAGACTGGGGCACCCTCCCCAGACCTCACACCATCCTGCTCTCCCAGTCTGGCAAGGCCCCAAGTTATGGGTCAAGCGATGGAAAGGAGGCCCCGAGGTTGGCCATGACTTTAGTATCTTGATGCCATCCTTTGGTACAGACAAGCCGCCCGTGAGGAAGCTGGATCCTTCCCCAGGCAGAGGGTACACAGGCACCGTCCACACTCATCCCCCCTTTCCTGGAGTTCACCCTGTTGCTGCACAGACCAAGACATGTGCAGAATGCACCCAATTCCACTCAGCTGACCCTGCCTCTTTCTGAAGCAAGGAGCTCCCTTGGGATCTGACTGTAGTAAATCTCTCGGGATCTCCCTCAAAGACAAAGGAGTCATCTAAAGAGGCTGCTGCTCCTCGCACACCCTCTGAGGAACCCCTGCATACAACTGTGACTTCTTCAGCCAAAGACAGAGCAATGATCTCCAGGACATCTCTTCATATGTCCTGTTCTGGTGCCAGAGCACAGGCAAGGCCTTGGTGGCTGTCCAAGTGGTGGAGCCCTGGTGATGCACTGCTGCAGCAACTGGTTTTGGTGCCCGTTTCCACAGGTCTCACAGCATTTTTGTCACCTCCAGCAAGTCTGGTTAGGTCTCTGCCTGGGCCTCCTATGTGGTGCTGGGAGATGACATTCTGCCAATCTTTAAAGGAACCTTCTGCTTTGCACAGAGGCTGTCTCAAGCTCCCACGCCCTGTCCCATCATTGACGGGGCAGGGTGTCAGGTCAGCCTCCAAACACACCAAATAGCGGCAAGTCTGACAGATGGGGAGTAGCCTCAAAGAGGTTTCAGACCTCTGAATTCTCTATCAGGGTCTCCTTATAATACGCACTGAAAGCTCTTATTACACACTAGAGAATCCAGTCTTGTCTGGCCATTACTTTCCCAGGGTCACGGTGGCAGCCTCAGGACACACCAAGGCATCTCCGATGGATGGGGCTCAGGCACTGAAGCCCTGTCAGACCAGCTTCCATATCCCAGCTTGTGATCATCATGGTGAACAGCAGCTTGTTGAGGAGCAGAGCAATGACTTTCTTTTCAAGACCCAAATTCGTAGACAAAAGGGTCTCAGCACAAGCGAGGAGGTCTCACCTCCTACAGGTACCAGTGCCTGGTGGTCTTCGCTGACAGGAGCGGATGCAAAACTCAGCGGCACAACCTGTCACTGACCACTGCCATCACAGCAACACACACTGCTCTGTGAACAGGCACAGCTCTGCACAACAGTGCTTTTAAATCAAAAACCTTGCACTCTGATGAACTTTAACAACAGTCCCTCATTTTAGACTTTTACATGATCTACATATTAAATTAAATAAAGTCCAAAAAGAAATTTCTGAAAGAGTTTTTCTTTAAGATGACTATAAATCATTCATTAATTAGCAGATGGGGGACCTAAACCACTGTGGATTTAGGGTCACTTGACAGCGGCAGAAAGGGAGATGTTTTGGGTTAGGATCCTCCAGATAATTATGGCAATAAAGATCCAACTTCTACTAGAACCCACCAGAACCTAGACATCTAAATGCTTTGAAACCCCCCACCTCAGGGACCCCCAGCTGGGTATACACACACAGACCCCCATAAACAAGCACTGTCCAGAGGGACCAGACACCTTTCACTCAATGGTGCAAAACCCCCAACCTCAAAGCTTGCAAAAAGGGCTGGACTGGGCTCCAAACATCCCCCCCTTTCAGGTGGGGGGACCCTCCTTCCTCTCAGTGCTACCCAAGACAGGGTATCCTCAAGACGGCTCCTGCATCTACCGCCCCTCCATCACCAAGAGCATCCCTGTCCCTTGCTGGGACCAGCACTGCCCGACGCCATCTCCAACTGCAGAGGAGAAGGCGGCTGTTCTTGCTCTGCCTCAGCCATCACTGTGGGTCATGGAGATCGCTATGGCTGGGACATCGCCCATTATCCTCCTAACGATGTAGAACCGACTCCAGCCCTTTTTGCCCTGCGGAGCGGTCTGTCAGCCGTCGAGCAGCAGAGCCACGGAGGGAACTGGGCTTTGGGTAGATTCCTGTCCTCAGCTGTCATGACTTACATGCATTTAAAAATTCATCCTCCATCAAGGAAGGCAAACCCCGAGCGTTGTCTCCCCTGCCAAGGTTTGCAGCAGTGGAGCTGGGCAACCTGCCGCTGACTTCCCAGCCCTGACGGGCTCTGGGGATGACTTAACCTCAGCCTTATGCAGACATCTTTGTGACAGGGCTCTTGACTAGGTTTCGGCTCATCTCCCTCCCAGCAACTCACGGGGATCCTCGGGTGACGTGGGGACGGCAGCCTTCTGTGTCACTAGCAGCTTTCCTCTGCATCCTGCTGCCCTTCCTTGGCGTTAAAGGGTTCAGGGGAGAGGCAGGGAAGCCCTGCCTGCTACGAGACAGCCACCCAGCCTGCACTGAGCAGCTCCCCAGGACTTTGCCCAGGACCAACGCTTCCCAGAGGGCAGCTACACTTCAGGGGTGGACAAACTGGGGTTCGTCAAGGGACCTAGCTGGATGGGAAGACTTTTAAGTGACAATAAAAGCTACAAGGAGGAGCATGCTTCCCAGGACACAGGGAAGCAAAACATTTGGGGACAGACAGACAACCCAGAAGATGCTTCCTAAATTATCTGCTCAGCTCTGGACTCCCTGCCTTGCTCCCCATGTGTACCACAGATTTATGAGGAAACAAGGCATCACCCCCAAAGCCAGGTGGTCCCTTTGCCCACTTACCACCTTGCCCCTCTCTGAACAACATCCAATTCGGGCCAATTTGGGCTCCTGTCCTCCCTGAAAATCAGCCTGAGGAGCCATCAGCTGCCACCATCCCAGGTTCCCGTTTGGAGAGCGCAGGGGAAGCCGCTGAGCCCCCTGCAGCTCTCAGGCTCACCAGTTCCCAGTGCTGCTTGTGGTAACAGTGGTTCTCCTAGTACCACAGCCAGAAATACCAGCCCAGCCCTCCTCGTTCTATTCGGCTTTTGAGTTTTCCACTACCTCTTTCTTCTCCTCTCCCCCATTGCCCCCTCCCTGCCTCGTAGTTCCCAGCAGCAACCCTCCCCCCCAAATTTTGGCTTAACCCAGCCCACTGTTATTTTCCAAGCCAACTGCAACCGTAATCAGCTCAGCCTCTTTCCTTGGGGGTATTTTAATTTATACAAAAGTATCATCTCTTATCATGATCAGCCTGCGATTCATTTACTCTCCAAGTATTAAAAAGCCAGAAAGGGAATAAATTCAGCGCACGGAGAAATTAATGCGGAACGATAGGCTCTTTCATGTGGCATTTCCAAGCGCCGTTTTTGCAATGGGCTTATGTAATGAGACATAATTATCTGCACATGTTCAATTACATTACTTCACAAATCCTCCCTGCCTCCTGACGTCAAGCCACTCGCTAAGCCCCCGCGCCCGCAGGAGAGGGGACTGCAGACCCCTGTCCTGCCGCACCCCTCTCTCTGCACCCTCTCCCTGCGCTGGCGGTGGCCGCTCACACGCCAACGGCCAGAATACAGTCACACGCAAGGTGACAAATAGCACAAGCGTTGGCTGGGAGAGTGATGGGACTGGACAGTGCACCTCGATGGGGTGCTTGGCCGTGGGACCACCATCCCACTGGGAGGACCACCACCTTCCTGCCCAGCTCAAGATCACCCCACCTCAACCTTCAGCGTCCTTGCTGGGGACTGTGGCAGCCAGCCACGTCCAGGGCCAGCTGCCTCCTCCTCCATGCCACCCTGGACACCACCGCCACCACCCACTCGGCGCTCGCTCACAGCCTCCTTTTCCAGGCTTCCTCTTCTCCCAGCTTGCTGTCACCGCCGCTGAGATGGCGGACGATTGATCTGAGAAATGAAGTTGGATTGCTGTCCCGAATCTACACTGGGTTCTCCTTGTGTGTGTCTGATCGATTTCCCCTTGTGCGACACAGCTTGTCGCTACGAATTTTCATGCTAGTCAGAACCCGCCAGCACACCCAAGAACAAGGAGAAGATGCTCTGCAGACCGACCCCCCTCCCTCGCATCCTCCCCCAGTCTGGTTGGGCGAGGTTTTCTTGGGTTGATGTTGGTTGGCTTTGTTTGTTTTTTTTTCTCCTTTTATTTGCAATCGTTATTGCCGCCAACCTCATCACTGCCGTGCTTTCGGATGCTGGCCAGGGATGGGTTATTTTTAGATGGTCGCCATTGGCCTCCGTGTGGAGCCACCTCTGGACCAGGGCATTCACGGCGACATTCCCCACCGTGGTTACACGAGGTGTCACCTGTTTAGCAGCTCCTTTCAGCCGAGCGCGTGTGGCCGCAGGTGCCAGGCAAACGCTGATCGGCTCTGACAGTCCTAGACGCCAGCTGCCTGCACAAAGCCTGCCCGGTCGCCACTTTTTTTGTGGGCAAAGCTCTGCCGTTGGCGTGACCGATACAGAAGCAATAAACTAGGTGACCGTAAAAGCAAAGACAAGTCCGACTAAGTGGCATTCTGAGCCCTATGGCTTTGAAATAATTGGTAGTGAGAGCACAAAAATGAAAGAAAAAAAAATAAAACAAGAACCCGAGCCTATTTTTTTTCCTTACACTGATGCCCTGCGGACTATACATCTGACTTGCTGCGAGTCCGTCACTGTATCCTCCTGTCTGGCTGATAACATGGCGAAGGGTATCCACCTAAACAGACCAACGACAACAAAGACACAAATTAGAGTGAATGAAAGGTTAGTGGGCAAAGCTGCTTCGGTTCATCTTTGGCAAAATAAAAACAAACAAACAGTAATAATAATAATAATAATAATAATAATAATAATAATAATAATAATAATAATAATAATAATAATAATAATAATGACATATCTTTAAAGAGGGGTAAAAGAGAACCACACTTCGTCTTGTGGCGAGAGCCCAGCCAGAGGACAGCTCCTGCCTCCCTCACCACCCCCCGCCTCCCCCAGCGGCCCTGTCATGCTCTCCTTGGTCCCAAGTCTTTCGACAAAAAGAGTGGAGAGTGAGAACAGCGTCGCAAGCACGGGGTGGGAACTCCTGGAGCACATCACTGTGGCCGGCTCCACCATCATGCTTGAAGACCCACATTCCTACCCCTACCCACTTCCACCCTTCAGCCCCAAGCACTGGGATGCTCACGGCAGTGGAAGGAGATCCTCGGAGTCGGCCGAGCACCTTCATTTCGGAGGGCCCAGAGAGGGAATATACCTACCATGGCAAACGCACCGGCAGCTCTCCTCCAGGAGCCCTGTTCCTCTCCCTCCACTCCCCCAGCCCAGCCCCAGCAGTAGTACACGTGACGAGCACATCTCGTCGCCCACAGACGGCACGCTTGCTCTGCGTCCAGCACTGCAGGGGGAGCAACCTCAGCTTTAGAGAGCTCTCCCTGCCCAATGCAGAAGTGTCAGAGTGGCTGTCGTCTCTCAACACACTACACAGCCTTAGACCCCAGAGAGTGGACTCATGGCACATCTGGACATCAGATGGAAGGTGGGACATCTGAGTGAGCTCCTGGCTATTTAAATTCTTTCTTTTTGCTCAAAGCACAGGTTGAAGTTTCAGTAACACTGCTCAAAGCTCTTTTGCTCTGTCTTGCTGGTGTGTACATGGGTGGTGTGAGTGGCTGTGCTTTGGGTAAATGGGGAGATGATGAGTGGTGGCTTTTAATTAAAAAAAAATAAATTAAAAATCTAGCTGTTTATTTGAGCATTTCTCGCCTTTCAGTAGATACTTGGTTCGGCATCAAAGAAGTAAGTGGAAGCCTTGTAAAATGAGACACCAGGCCAAACATCTCGGCCCTTCCCTTGGAAGAATAAAGCAAGCAGAACCTAAACCTCAGCTGCTTTTGTTTGAGCTCACGCCTGTTCTCCTAAACCTCTTCTCCTCCTAGTACGACTATCAAGCCAGAGCCAAATGCATTCACAAAGTGTGGGCAAGTCTCCTCAAGACCATGGTTGTTGGTTTGGTTGGGTGTTTGGTTTTCGTTTCTTTTGGATTGATTTTTTTGGTGGTTGTTGCTGTTGCTTTTTTTGGTTGGTTCTTTTTTTTCAGTTTGGTTTGCATTTTATTAATGTTGGCTGGTTCGTTTGTGCTGGTTGAGATTTGCTCTTTTCGGACGGGAGGGAGAAGTGCCAATACAATCAAAGGCTCCTCCAACACTAATGCATTCACTGGCAGTACATTGGATGGGTCCCTACCTGTGACTGCACGTTGGCTCCAACCTGGGCCCCTTGGTAAGAATCCCCATTGAGAGACTGCACGCTCATGAACAAATCTCCAGAGTTTGACATGTTAAAAGAACTGGAAGAACCTGGAAAGGAAAGAGTGAGGCACCTGAATCACAGAAAGGAAAAAGATCCACCCCATGACTCTCAGCCAAGAGGAAGGAACAACATGCAAAGCAACCACAAAAACAAAACACACAGGTTAGTAGTATGAAGAACAGAGCAAGCAAAAAAAAAAAAAAAAAAGGATGCACTCTTGAGGTTATTCAAAGCCACATGTTGTTACAGCTCAATGCCAAGAACATTCTTCAACAGCTCCTCAGCTGGAGGAAGGATTCTTCATGCTCTGGACCGAGAAAAACAAAACCCAGCCTGGAGGACTCGGACAACTCTTTCCCTTCATTTCAGGGCATCAAAATCCTTCAGGCAGCTTTGAAAATCTTGGTTGTTGGAGGTGTCCACCCAGCAGACTGCACTGGAGAACAGAGTTACCCAAACAAGCCTTGCTACTGAAAGCAGAAGCCTTGGCCCACACCACTGCTGTTTCCGAGAAGCTCAGAGCAGGGTGGGTAAGCCTGCACCTGACTGCTTTCTGCAGGGTGAGCACATCCAGACATGGCTGTTCCACAGCCAGAGCTCCTGCTGAGCCACGGGGAGCTCTGCAAGGGAGAAGTGTGTGGGGTTTGCCTTCAGGACATCAGGAACCCATCACTGGTGGGAACTGCAGCGCACCAGGAGTGAAGGCTCACAAAAACATGAAGGCACCTGGGCTAGACTCCCAGCACCCATCACGTCGGCAAGTGTTTTTCATCATGATAGGCCATGAGAGAATGCAAGGGTGTCACAGCCCTCCTGGGCCAGCTGTCCCAGAAGAATGAGCTCTGTAAGCAAATTCCCCACCGCATGCACCAGTCGCCAACGTTACACTGAAAAATGATAACGTGAAGACAACTGGGTGGGATCAGGAAAAAACAAAATCCACAGATGAGAAGAAAAAAAAAAAATCCCGCCTTTGCAGAAACAAGGCTTTCTGCTTCCAGCTTCACGGTATCTGATCACCTCCTCAACTAATGAATGGGAGAAACAAACCCATTGTGTAACTGGAAGGTGGAGGAGGGAAGGGGGTTAAAAATAAAAAAAAGGTTTTATGGGATTATTTCAGAACTTATCGTGCAGATCAGCGCGTTAAGTGTGAGACAGCTCAACGTGCAAGGTTTGGTTATATACATGACGTTAGCCTTGGAAAGGAGAGACTTCAGGGGCCCAGGTCAGCTACGCTTTCAGCTCCAACCCCAAATACACTCTCATCATCTCCACTGCCACTTCCAACTTGGAAGACTGGCAACCACAGTCCTGGTGGAGTTGCCCAACTATGGCTCATGCGTACGCTCTGAGAAACACTTGGCAATCCCCCTCCCTTTGCTGGAGAGGGAAGAAACACTCTGGACAGACCCCAGCTCTGCCCTAGAGGTGGACTGAGAAGGATCCTCTGAAGGACACCATCTCCAAGAAAGATCAAGGAGCAGGTGGGAAGTCTATGCTGGAGACTTCAAGTTCACTAAACTCTCTGCAGCTCTCTGCAACTGGCTCTTTTGTCAGGTGCTGGCAATTCTCAGAACTGAAGGAAAGCAGAAACATCAGTGCTAGACACAACGCCCAAGACAGTCAAGAGACTCATCTTGAGCACAGTGAGTTTTGAATCAGGACCCTCCCACCAGTGCCTGAAAAGAGCAGAGCCAGGAATAGCTCATTGTCTGTGCTCACTGTCAACCCTGCCCAACCTGTTCCAGAGAGCAATCCCACAGCGCTGCATAAAATAACCCGGACTAGTCAGAAGGCAGCTGTAACCATCACCTCCTCTGTTCAGCTGGCAAAGGGCTCCTGTCACTTCCCAACCTCTCAGGTTACTTGCTATTTTAAAGGCAAAAAACCTAGGGAAAAAAGCTGGCAGATTGAGGATGGCCCACCCTGACACTGCTCAACTTTCAGCATGAAGATGGGCACTTTTCACATACACAAAGATGCTTCCTACTGGGTTTTCTGAATGATCACTTTGACCACTGGCGTAAAAGCACAGGGCAGTAATGTGGCTTCGCATTCCTGCAGGTGGCTGAAAACCGAAAGGTTTTGCAGGTACCACTCATAAGAAGCAGAGAAGATTCTCCTTTTCTTTTAAGGTGAGCAGAAACCTTTGAGATTACACAAATAATCAGTGGCAGAGCTGAGAAGAGGACTCAGAAATCCCTGAATGCCTGACAGGGCATCGCTATTGCTCTGCCCCCAGCAGAGCAACATTTCATCCCACCTTCCCCTACCAAAAGAAACTTTTAACAATAATAACAAATAAAAATGCCATAAACTTAACTGATACATTATTGAAACTTAACAAACCTGGCCCTAAAACTAAGACTGGGAGGGAGGAAATAGAGATAAAAAAACAGCCACAAACTCCAGTTCTGAAGAGCGCCAGTGTCTTAGAAATCATGAGGAGCGCTGGAGATGTCACAAGATATACACTGCTATTGGCACAGGGTATTTTTACAATATATGTGCATACCTAAACGGTAAATATGTCTTGCCGCTGATGTGGATACAAAGATAAATATGCGCATATCAATGGCCCCGCATGTATGGATGCATTTGTATCAGAGCCGTAATTGCAGAGAGCCCTTTACGCTGCCGCTCTGCTGCTTCAGCACTCCACTGTCTACGTGCTAGCCATGTATGAAAATTACAATGGCCCAAAGTCTTAGAGACACGGCTATGAGGGGCTGATGCACTGGGGTGGGAGAGGGGGCAGGAATGTGAAGAACCCTGAAAACTAAGACTCTGGTATCCTCCATGGAGACAAGATCTGGGAATACCAAGTCAAATCCTTCCACTAGAGGAGGCTCCATCATAAATCTAATCCTTCTCTCTGAAAGGCTTCCCTGTGAACACACTAAAGGTTTTCAGTAGTCATAATTTGATCTGGGGCTCCTCAAGAACTGAGAGGTAACAACCATCTTTGAGCTTGTGAACCCAGGAGGAAAGGGCTCTTATCTTGGCATGGAAGTCCCTTGATGCTATTGTGTGTAGACAAAAGAAAACACATACCAAAAAACCCACCACTTTTCATGACTTATAGCAGTGTGGAACAGTGGTTCATCTTCAGCATCCAATCATCTTATCAAATCCAAGACCTATCACCACTATTTCTTAGTGTTGAGTTTCTATCAGGGCATCACCAGCTTCAGAAAGAGTGATGGAAATGTTTAAACAAGTTATGGCACTCAGATCTTGCTGCTGGGTGAAAGCCTACATCAAAACAATGCCCCCAAATAGATCTCTTCCACCTCTAACATTTTTGATGAACAAAACCCACTTCAAGTTTGCCTCCAATTCAAAAATCTTCACAAGCTTGACTGCTGGTATTTCTTTCTCCGCTTCTCCAGCTCTTCAGAGAGCTTCTCCTCCAGCTTCTCTAATGTTTTGACAGTCTCCACTTCCACCTCAAATTTTCCAGGGCATATAACAAGTCCTTTTCCCTCAAGTATCTGACAATTCAAAAGGGTCAAGAATAAACAAACATGGTAACAGTCTTCACTGGACTTAAAATCAGGCCATCCTCATCTGCTGCTTCATGAGACCAATGAGACAGAGATCCAGCATATTGAACCACTGAAGTTGACTTTGGTCATGCATACAAGACTCCTAATTAAAGTCAACAGCAATGACATATATGCATTGAGAGCACAGAATTTACCCACCCCGTAACTTTTCCTTGTGATTCTACCATGGCCAAAGATGAGGGAAGAACTTGATGGACCCTGTAGCTCCTCAGCTGGACAAAGCCACCGAGTCTGGTAGCAGGTCTAAAAGCCTGGGATGACCCAGCAGGACATTCGTTCTTTTTCACTTGCCAACCAACACTCGAGACAGTGAGACCACGATCAGAACAGCTGCTCTGCTGAAGCAGGATCCTCTCCAGCGCTGCACTCTGGACAGGTGATTGCCACAAATGGAGGAAGGCAAAGGAGAGAAGATACAGCAGTCAGGCCTGTGTCTGATGAAGTACATTTCCAGTCAGCATGGTCCCCTCCATCAGCACCTTAGCAAGAAGATTTTCACACCACAAAAGGGGAAGCAGGAAAAAACCCCAGTTCAGGTCAATTTTGGCTGCTCTGCATGGAAGATTTCACTGGATGTCATCACCTGTGTGTGGCCCTTGAGGACTCTGGTTGGCAAAAGGGTCTGTCCACATAAAATAGCTTTCATTTGCCATGTGGTTTTTGCGCTGAGATTGTCCAGGCAATCAAAGTGAGGATGGGGAGTTGTTAGCCCAAATGAGCCAGACATCTCAGCTTATTTGAACATCTGGCTGATATAAGCCCAACTGTGCGTATTCAGGATGAAAAGGTGTTTGACATTCAGGCCTGGGTGACTGAGGATGGGGGACCCTGCTTTGAACGTGCCAGATGGCTAGACAGATGCAATCCTTGCCCTTGTCAATGCGTGGCCAATCTCTTTGACTGACTGTAGCCATTCACTGATCTCCGGTAACATGGGCATCAATGCAGAGAACAGATGGGCCTGCGTAGCCACAGCAGAAATGAATTTAGCTCCTGTCCCAGGTCCCGTTGCGTCCAGTTCCACCTCCTCTTCCAACATCATTGCCCTCCAGGGACTACATTGCTGGTCACTTCTTTCTCATGACCTGTCCTCTACCTAATCTCTTTCTTTCCACATGCCCTACAGCGTATTTAAACCAGAAGATTCTAGAAACTCCCTGCAAATCCAGCCTTTGTTCAGGCTCCCTCCTCACCAAAGTCTCAGCCAATGACCTGAAAACAGAAAAAATGTCCATGGTATAAAAGGAGAGACATCATCCATGTTAGTCCTTGACCTCTTCATCCACTTTGATGCTCCTCCCAGGGCAATTCAGCACATCCAGGTGGCTCATGGCCCTTGACACCATCCTCCAAATCTTTCACACACAGGCTATTTCAGACCTAGTGTGTACAGGTGTGCTTCTTGCTGCTAGCACCTCCAGGACAACCTGAAGCAGGGGAGGTCACACAACTTCAGATGTCCTCAGGACGTGTCCTTGCCCCACAGTGTGACAATGCAGAGATACTTGACTAAGCTATCACATCCACATGGCTCAACAGGGGAGATCTCAACCTGGGATGCCACTGTTGGAGATAAAATCCTGAGGCCCTTCCAGTTGTCTTCTCAGGAGAGGATTACAAGGACATTCAAATCCATTGTTTCTGCAAGCTGACCCAGTGGCTACTGCAATGCTGACAACGGCGCTTCCTCACTGCTCTGCCACTGCTGCAGCGTACAGAGAGGGTGGTGGGATCTGGGGCAGGTTAGAAACACTTTGATTATAGCAGAAGGATCTCAATGGCCTGCGAGATCCCCTCGCATCGACATGCTGCTTTAGCACCACTGCCACATTAGGCACGTGAAAAGAGCTCGACGTTTCTGAAGTGCAGACAAGTGAGTCAGAAAGAGGACCCAGGAGCTCATGTCTTACACGTTAATAACAAGACTGTTTGTCCTTCCTTGAAAGTGTAGTGTTATCCAGGGATTATCTTAGCTGTTTACTGCAGGGTACCGGCCAATTTATCTTTAAAACAGCCATGTTACCGCCTGCAGGGAAGGCAAAGAAGCAGCCTCGCACCAGAGCACTATTTAACTGGGCAGGCACTGGGGAAATGCCTATTTCACTACATGCAGGCCAGATCCAAACCCATTTAAGCAATCTGAAGCTCTTCCCTTGCTATTCCAGGTCTTTGGATCTGACTCTAGTTGAATAAAGAGGAAAACAAGGAAAGCTGTGTCTCTTCAGTCCAAGCTGATGTGGACTGCAGGACAGCATCACAGGCAGTAGGTATCTCCTTCAACACAGGCAATTCTGCGCTCTGTCCTTCAGCCTTTTCTACACGGGGCTTTTAATGTCAAGAGACTTCACCTGACCAGGTATTTTCAGTGAGCTGTTTGGAAAGGATTACATTTTTAAAAATCCAGCTAAATCTACAGCAGTTAAAACAATGGAAAGAAAAGGGGGGGAAAAAACAAACCACAAAAGAGAAGGATAAAAAAAAATTCCTGCAAATCATCTGTCCCTGCATAACTCTGCCACGTCCACCTGAGCCCTCTGAGCACCTCAGCCGAGCCACAGCAGGTGGCACAGCTTGCTCACAGGCAGCCCTGGGCGAGGAGAAGGTGGGAGACACCTCCCAGCAGCATTTCTGACCTGCAACCAAAAGCTGCAACATCTCTGCTGTAGGTGGCTCTGGGTGGCAGACCCCTAGCAAGTAACATGTCCCCTGGAAATAAGGGGTTTTGTGTGTAGGGACTTCTCTTCACTGCCCAACTGAACAAGCTTTCTGCTTCTGTGCAAGCCACCCACATGAGTACCTGCAAGATGTGGATGAGCTCCCCAGCACAGAGCGATCCAGCACTGCTTACCATGTTAGCTTGTGGATAATGGACCACCTTTGCCTTCCAGCTGGGGGGCTGGTTTGGGAGATCAGCCAGAGACCCATGCCACTGGCTTCTCCCCTTGTTTGACCCCTGCCTGGCTCTCCACTTTCCACTCAAATCCTCCAGATCTGAGAGTGCTTCTGGGGTGCAATTTCTCTGATACCTGTCACAGGCAGGGTTGTGCTCACTACAGAAGTATGTCCTGATAGCAACCAGCATTTGCATGGTGTACCACTGGTGGTCTACTTAACATCCAGCTTCGCCTGCTGCCCACCACCCTCTTTGCTCCCCCACCATTTCCTTCCTCTAAGTAGCCTACCCGATAACAGCAAGCATCACACCCCAGTGAAAGCGTACCATGAGCAGACAGAGCTCAAAGGCACAAGAGTGGCACATTCCCACTCTCCCTCCCACCCCTAAAAAGAAAACAGGCACACAAATATTTGCATGTATAACAAAGTACATGGCACTCATGAAGTCCACTTTTTTCCTCCTTTTAAACAAATCCCAATTTTCCATCGCTCCTGGGAGCAGAGCACAGACAGCTGACTGCAGACTGGGATCATTTTTGGGTCGGTCATCCTCGTGGCAGGTACCATGCATGAACTAAGCATCGTTCTCTAGCAGAGGAGTTGAACTCTGGGCAAAGTGCTCTGTGCCTTTGACCCTCAAAACAAACAAATGGAAACCACAGCAAATGGGCAGGAAAGGGGGAAAGGGAAGGGTACGACCCATGGGTTTCCCTGGATTACGCTGACACAAAGGGAAAATAAAATTCACACAGAGCACACTCTTGCAGGTGATCCAGACACTGTCATGTAAGCAATCAAAGGTAACCACAACAGAAAGAAAATCAAAGAATAAAAATCTACTCCAAACAACCCACAAAATGGCATGAGTTAGGACATCCCAGCAATGCTGGGTTTTATCCATTAGGGCCACTCATGCTTTAAGCCCCAGTGAACAGAACCATTATGCAAGGACTTTTTTTCATTCCCCCCCACCCCCCCCAAAGTGCAAGCAATCCCAGCAATCTTTTTTTCAGATAATTTTCCTGGTTTTGCATTTACCATCCATGCATATAACCCCCAACGCGGCACCGTCAGTCACAAGGTCTGATCACATCGCTTTTCCAACAAAATACAGAATGGGGAAGGGGAAGAGGAAAAAAAAAGAGAAAAGAGGGGGAAAAAAAGTAAAGAAAATAAAGTACCCCGACAAAACAACCCCCAAAACCAAACCCATCTCTCTTTTTTTTTTTAAAGACCACAAAAGTGAGACAACCAAAACTAGAAAATAAAAAATTGCAACAACCCAAAGGAGAAAACAAGAGAGAGATCGGGGGGAGGGGGGAGAGGGGAGGAGAACGAAAAAACGAACACTAATAACCCAAAATAAAAAAAAAACCAAAAACTAACCAGCTGAATTGGGAGTTGAGGGTGAGTTAGCCTGGCTTCCATGGGCTGACACATTGGTAGCCGTGACAGCCGTTTTGGCAGCATAAATATTGGCTTCCTCTTGAAATTTACCTATGTTCTTCTTGTACCGGATTCTCTTATTTCCAAACCAGTTTGATACCTAGAGCGAGTTTAAGAGAAGACAAAGACATTAATGTTTCAGCTCTGGCAAGTGCGGCTGGATGAGGAAGGTGGATCAGCTCAGATTAAACAGTGCATATTCTTTTCCCACTCCCCCCCCCGCCCCCCGGTTTTCCTAGCTGTGGAAGGAAGCACCTTCTACCCACGCATGCCACACCAAGCCCAGGAAAGGTGGTGGCACCCCCCTGGGAGAGCCAGGTTTGTGTCGATGCACCTGGCTCCTCTATGGATGGGACGTCCGCTAAGGGGATGCTCCACAGGAATCCCTAGACCCACCCCACAAAAATATCAGATGGCTTTAAAAAAACCTGAGAAAGTGAAAATACCCTGAAATTGCACAATCTGAAAATGACTATGTGTCATTTTGGAACTTTTTATTTGCCTCCTCCTTGGTGTCCCTTTGACAGGGATAGATGCCCCTTCTCCTGCCTTTGGAGAAGCCACTGTGGCTTTCAGGGAAAACACCCAAGGAATTTATTTGGGCCTGGCTGACAAACAAAATCACCTTGATATCACTGAAGCTCTGCTTTAGATCCACCTGAGTGAAAACAGTGCAAAAGGCCAGAAGTGGATGCTTTGCATCCAGCTGAACTCAGGTTTGTATGGTTTAGCATGAGCCACTACATAAAGCGCGAGCTTCAGGGGAAGGCCGGAGACACAGCACGGGGCTCGGCCTAAGACATGACTTTAGTCCTGGGGAACAAGCGTGTCCTTTGGAAAGGGGGAGGAGATGTTTCCATTGTGTTTGCTCAGAGACCACTCTGGGTCTGTTGCATTTAAGTGCCTAGAAGTGTGCTGAATGAGGCTAGTGGATTTATTTAAAAAAAATAAAGAACCAGGCTGAACTTCTTCAGAAGTCACAGGGGTGGCTGAAAATGATGGGGCAGATCTGTGATACTGTGAAGGCAGAATGAAGAGATGCAGCTTTGCTTATGCCAGTCCTGGCAAAAGCTGTTTCCATGTGCCTGCAGCAGCGCAATGCACGAACCTTAGAAAGCCCCAAAGAGAGGTCTAAGCAGGTGATCCTTGCAGACTGTCAGGGTGATACTCTGGGACCAGTAGTATGAATGCTTGAAAGAAATGTTGGTTGGACAACTTGCTGGGTGTCTGGATAAATACCCCAAAGTTCGCATATCAGAGGTTCAGCACAGTGATAGGAAACTCTGAAGTCTGTGAAATCATGCTGTGATATCCAGCCAGAGCTGCTTCGCCAGGGAAAATAAAATGTCAGGGCACCAGCATGAACCCAGCGTTCACAAAATCCTGCTCACTACCCTGCTGATGATAAACTTCTTCACTTGTGGGCATTATGTCACAGCGAACAATTTCAGAGAAGGTGTAGGAAATATTCAGCCTAGAGTTTGGGAGGCAGCTCTCAGCTTCTTCTTTGACAACACTGAACACAGAATCTGGGGAATGTTTTCCTACATGCAGGTCTATAAGCAGAAGACAACTTCCAGCCACTACGGACCTTGTTTGAGAAAGCTCATCAGGGTGAAGAGGATAGGCAAACACTAGAGGATGCTGCAACTCTCGCAGAAGAGCTCCAACACTCCTAGGATTGCTTGGAGCTGCAATCTTGAGCTAGCAGATCAACCTCTCCGGTGGGACTCCAAGGACGTTCTCCCTGTACTTGCTCACCAGCAAGCAAATCAATGCTCCCTCTTCCAAATGGACTGTCCAAGCACCAAGACACAGAAGACAATACTGGATGTTCATCCTGGGAAGCTCATGATTTTTTCCACATCTTAGGGAATTGTTTTGGCTTGGGTGTTGATGACTGAAACCCATATGCTTTTATTCCATGGTGCTTTCTATCTGCAGTGCTCCTAGAGCATTCAGCAGCTTCTACCCAGAATGGGTTTCATCCACCGATTTACTTGCTACTGAACTGCAGGTATCCAATCCTGCGCTGCTGCAGAGCAGGAAAAAGAAAATGTAACCTGCTGAGACTCCTGGGAGACCAAAAGTAGTAACTCAGATCAGCACCCAACCCACATCTGGAAGCGAGCATTCCAATGGCACCAGGAGCACGTGCTGTTTGCGAGGAGCTCTATTCCACTTCTTGGTCCAGCTTTCTCATTAATGACAATGTGCTCCTTCATGATCTTCCCACTTGGCTATCTCTCTACAACAGCTCTTCTGGCTTCAAATGCTGGAGTTGGTGGGTGAACTCTGAGCACCACAGGGAAGGAAGTCGGAATAAACAGCCACCACAATTGATCTTCATCTTAAAAGTTGTGAAGCAAAGAACTTGCCTACCCCAGTCAGCCTTTGAGTTCAGGTGAGCTCTGCCCATGACTTGCACAGATTCATGGTGTCCCATGTTCCCACGCAGCCTCAGCAAAAACAGAGACCTGGATGTGTTTGTTTCTGCCTTCTTTGGATGAAGAAGGGAGGGAGATTCTGGAGTCAGGCACAAAGTCTAGATACAGCACGGTCAAAAAACATCCTGAGTGCAGCATTTCTCCTGGGCATTTTCTCTTTGCAAGGGAAAAGTTGTAAGTGTGAACAGATGAATTAAAAGTGAGAGGGGAAGCATCAGGACAGCTGTAGTTTTACTTAAGCCAATATGTGCTGTCTCTCGTAGGTAACTCTAGGCAGAATCAATGTTTGGGTCTTCTGACCCAGGGGATGCAACTGGAGTCACTCAGCAGGCATTCAACACGATGACGACACCTACCCTTGGATGCTGTTGCTCCTGCTGAAGGCAGACATGCTCTCACAAGGACACCAGATGCTACTGCTGTCTTCAGTTTACTCAAGCGACGAACGGGCATGTGCCTGGGGCTGGGAAGCGGCCCAAGATGGGGAACGCAATGGGAGCCTAGAGGGAGCACTAAGCTCACATGAGGACAAGACTACCAGAGGCCATATAGACTGGCTTTCAATCACGCAGCTTGCTCCAAAAAGAGAGGAAATAAAGAAGGGCAGGCCTGAGCAATGTACGGTTGAACACTTCAAGGACTGACTGCGCCCCTCACAAATCCCAGCACCTCCCAGGTCAAAGCTACAGACTTCAGGAACTAGGCGGCTGTCTAGAATGTATGGAAATAATTAAATTTGTCTTTATTGACCACCTTTCTTTGAGGAATAAACAAGTCAGGTAGATGTCATGTTCCACAGCAGAAGAGTAATGACAGAGAGAAATGACCCTGAGAAAGCCCACTCTCCTTGAGCATGAATTATAACCATTAGCCTGTCTGACCCAAACCCTTCCCACCAGGACCTTGTCCACTCTACCTTATCGAGCAAAATCTGTGCAATTCTTCCTACTGCCTTCAAATCCCTTGGCTTGAAGAATAGACTTTCAGCTCAGAGCTCTTCTTGCAAGCCAGCTCAGCACTAATTCCTTGAGGAGAAGACTTTGCCTCTGTAGGTCATGCCACATCATTTCTGTGCTGTTAACACCTCAACTGCACACAGAGCCTCACTCCATGAAGTCTTTATCCCTTCTAAATCCTCTCCCAAACTCTCCTTTTCCATTCATGACTTCAGTCTGCATGTCTGCCGTCTGCTCTCCCATACGCTTACATTAACTTGCACTAAACTCATTTAGTAATTAAATGCTGAACACTGGGACATGACTGACTTGACTGAGGTCCGGAGTGCCCTTCACCACGCTAAGGTTTCCCATTAGCAGTAGCTGTCTTTGCTGTATTTCTGGGCTCTCTCACCTGTGAGACTGTGATGCCGCATTTCTTGGCTAGCTCTTCTTTGGCTTCCTCACTGGGGTAAGGGTTGCTGAGATGGGAATAGAAATACTCATTCAGGATTTCCGTAGCCTGCTTGTTGAAGTTTCGTCTCTTCCGCCTTAGTATGAAGAAAGAGGAAGGAACAGAAGGAAAAGGGAAGGGAATCAGTGCCAGGGATCCAGAAACAGGAATGTAATTTTAGGTACCCTGACTTTCCCCACTTCCCTCCCTCCTTCCCCTGCTCCTGGGAGTATGGAGTGCAATGGACTCATGGCCAGGAAGCTTCTCATCTGGACCTTGCTGGTGACTCCTCTCTCAGCACCTTCCAAAGCAAGTAAGTCTCCATCTCTACTTATCACTGTATCCTCCAGCTCACAGGGAAGTCTTAAAACTGGAACCCAGATCCTCCACCTGGGAAGGTGACTCCTGACACCTGGCTGCACTGGCCGAAGACTATCACTGCTACTCTGCAAAGCTCTGTGCTGAGAAAGCAGCACTAGAGATATCCTTGGGGAAGTCTGTTCCGTTTACAGCCGGGTGTTATCTGTCAGCTACCTCTTCCCTCGTACCCCAAGTGTAGCGGCGTCTCCTCCCTACCCAAAGCTGCAGCCCAAGCCACAGCCTGCACGTACCCAGCTTGGGGAGTGAAATAATTTTACAGCAAATTGAAAATCTGGGACAACGGAAACACAAGGAAAAGAATAGGAACCTAGAGGGGACAGGATGGGCTGGAGGATTAGCACACATCCACATTTTCACCACAAAGGTTTGTTGGAATATGCCACAGAATTTCCTCCTGCCACAGCAAAACCAGGATGTGCAATTCTCAAGGTACAGCTGTGAGCCTCCAAAAGACAGAGGCTGGATGTCTTGAACTACTGTCCCCTTTCCTGCTGAGCTACACACAACTAAAGGATAAGGAAAGTAAATAGCCTCTGCAGCTCAGGATCAAGAGACATGGCCCTTCAGACAGACCTGAATTCACTCCAGAACCTCAAAACACCTCTCCCAGGCCTGAACAATACTGCACGGTGCGGGGGTAGAGAGGTTTGGTGGGGTGAACTCACCGTGCATCCAGAAATCGGGAGCGCAAGATCATGACAGCTTCACACGTGCTTTGCTTCAACTGCATCTGGATGGAGCTGAACTTGCGGTGGATGATGCTCACCATCCGCTCTATCTCCTTTGGTGAGATAGGTCGGGTCCGGCTCTGCTCACGCAGCAGGTTCATCACATGGGTGGTGAATTCATTGCATGCCTGTGATGGCAAGAAAAGCAAAAGAAGCCCCAGGATCGGAAGGTCATTCGACAGCGTCAAGGACAGTACAGAGGCAATGCTGCTAAGGAAGGAGATGCAGTGGAAGCCTCAATGTCTGGGGCTTTTTATGGCAGACCCAGAGCACGGCGTACTGGCTTTCGGGTAGAGATACATTTCTCTTGTCTGCCAAGCAGAGGGCATGCTGACAAAGGCAGGAGCCAATTTCTTTGCTTTCAGGCATCATGGATGGAGCTGGGGTAGGTGAAGCCCTAGAACTCATGTAAAGCATGAAGAAGTCCTAGCCACTGTTTTTTCTGGATGGGACTGGAGGAGCCGTAAATGTATCTGTGGAGGACCATGAACCTTTTGACCTGCTGTCCCTCCTCCCGCTGCCTCAGCTGGACCCAAGCACCATGTGTCCTGGAGAGCCCCTTGTGCTTCATAGGAGTAGCTCCCAGAGAGAGACGGCCCTGCTCTGCACTCTTAGCACAACAGATAAGAAGTAAATAATGATAATAATTAAAGCCTGAGTGAGGCAGGAGCCCTGACAAGTAAGGGCAAGCAGGTAATAATCTCAATTAGTTTGCTGCTGGCACAGCACTGTCTGGCTGCTCCTGCTGTCCCCACACTGTGCTGTGAGGACAGGGCAGCGAGAGGGGTTGGGGGGACGAGGGAGGGATTTTCAGGCCGGATGTAAGCCACTTCATTGCCCTCCCCTCCATCCTCACGAGCACCTCGTGGACATGGCAGGATCATCTGATTCCGAGAACCAAGCCCTGAAAACCAGGTTGAGAGCAGCACTTGGAACTGATGGCTCGAGAAACCTTTGGTGCTCCTGGGACATGGGCAGCTGCCCTGGGGACAGTGTCCCCAGTTCCCACTCCATGATGGGGAAAAGGGGGCTAGCAGGGGAAAGAAACACTTGATTTTGTGGACTGGTGACATGAGCTTGACTTACTATATGCTACCCCAGCCTTCCAAGCTGAATCCCCACCCACAGCTCAGACTTAACAAGGAGACATCCCAGAGGCCAGCAGAGCCTCTCCAATTGCCCATCACCAGCTTCAGCTGACAGCTCCCATCTCCTGGGGTGAGCATCGGCTACGAGAGCAGCTGGGTGCCTCTTTGCTCCCAGATGCCCGAGCAATTTCAGCTCATCTCCTCTTGGCGTGAAATAAAGAGCATTAAAGGCAAAATTGCCAGCGAGCGCGGTGCTGTCACAGCAGCAGCCAGACACCTTGAGAAGCCAGGTGCTGAGCTCCCCCAACCACCAAAAATGGCACTGGAGGGAGGGAGATGGAGATTGAGAAACCCTGAATCCTGGTTTTGCAGGACTGCAGGTGATGATACTGGAGATGTGGTCCAGCACAGCCATTTGCAAAGCAACTCAGAAGCAAAACCAACCCCGTCAGTGCATTGTGAGAAGGAAAGATGTGGCCCGTCTCACCCCATGGGGCTAGGGTAAAGGCTTCTCTCACCCATCTGTTTCTTTGGGGAGCAAAAATGACACAGAACTAAAATCAAGAAAGCAAACAAACAAAACTTCCACCAAAGGAGAGGAAGGAGCAGAAGCTATTTCCCTGAAGCCTACCCCTGGCTGTGCAAAGGGTCGCTCTTGGGCTTGGGTGGCAGAGCACATGGGATCTTCTCTCCCCCTCTTCAGCCTGGGGGTTGAAAGATGAGCCCTGACGTGCTCTCCAGTCCTACCCACCTGAGACAGCTGAGGCTCCCTCATGTTGCACCACCCAGTCTCTGTGCCCCAAGGGAGTGACAGCACGGGCCAAGTACAGCCACCAAGGTCATCCTTCCAACCTGCTCCCCGGGCCCTGCCACCCCCTCCTCCTCTAATGCTCTGCCAAAATGCCTTTCATGGCATGACCATGCTTGGCTTCTCCAACACCTGAGCCCCGCACGGCCACCCTGAATCCAGCTCCAACCCAGGGGAACCCATCTAAGATAGCTCCACACCACCGCTGGGTGTTGGTCTGAAGATGCCAACCAGCAGCCTCAGCTTGGCCAACGTGGCACCTGAATGGGTGAGACATCCCCCTGCCTCACCTCACAACCAGTTAGCCAGGTAAAACGGGGCCAGGCTGACAACGTAACGGCAACGTACAGACCCCAGCACTGGTGGCTGCTCACAGCCCCGTTGCATCAGCAGAGACAGCGTTAAACCAGAGACCTGAAACCCCGCCTGGCGCTGGCCACAGGGGATGGTTTCTTGCTCGCACTCCATAAACCACAACCTCGGGGTAGAAACCACATTCATTGCAAGGGCAAGCCGCGCGGCAGCATAGAGAGGTCTGCAAAACATCTGGAAGCGTTTGAAAGAAACCGGTTTTGAGCGTTGGCCTGCAAAGCTTTTCATGCAATTGTCAGTGTTACCAATAGCTGCATTCATGACCCAAATAGTTTTACTTTTTCTTTTTTATTTTAAGAATGATTTTCCTCAAGAAAATGATTTTTTTCTGGAAAAAGAACTTTTCAAGCAGAAGAAATATTCGAGGAAGATTTTGATTTAAGCCTTGCTTGGAAAACTGCCTGCACAAAGGCCAGCACCTCAAAGAGGACTCCACTGTCATAGGGCCAATTTTTGGCAAGACAATAGGAAGTGAAAAGCGAAAATCAAAGGGGCAACCCATGCTGAGCCTGTTCTCCCACCACATCCCAGCACAAAAACCCAATCCTCCCAATCCTAAGAAAGCACGTTTTTCACTCCAGTACTGAGCAACAGTTCGCATTTGCCCGCACACTCCTAACAATAGATGTCAGTAGCGATCCAGGCTGTGCACATCCACACCACGGTGCTGGCACCGGACGGCGGCTCTCCAGGCTGCTCCGGCTCCCACCATCCCATGACAACCACCCCTGGGCAGCCCTGCCCTCCGCCACGAAGGAGCCTGTTACCTGCTCGTACTTCTCCAGCTCCGTGTGATAGATCTGCCGGATCTGGGAGAGTTTGGCTCTGTAGTCGGAGTGCTCCACTGAGTTGTCGGAGCCGGCTCCTCCCGATGCGGCAGCAGCGGCTGCAGCGGCAGCTGAGCCGCCTCCTTTTTCGGGGCCCGCCACCCCCTCAGCGAGGAGCATGTTGTCTAACCGCATCAGCTGGGGGTCCGTGGGCTCCTCTTCCTGCGCTCCCCGGATGCTCAGCACTGCAGGAGACACAAAAGGGAGAGGAAAGTCTGAGTCACGTCTGGAGCTTAATTCAGGGAAGGGGATGCTCATCCAAAAGGGGATGTTCATCCCAGGTTGGACGAGTGGGGCTCAGTCCCCATCAATGGGGCTTTTCTCCCTTTCCCAAGGGTACCCCAGCAGGCAGTCTGCATCCTGGTGCTCCAAGCGCTCGTCTCCAAACGCAGCTCCTCGGCTTTCCAGCCCAGCAGCAGCAACGAGGGCACTCCAGCTCCCCGCTCCCCTCCCTGCCTCTTCCCCTGCTTCCCGCAGGGAAGAAGTAGGGCAGAACGGGCAGAGAGCTCACCACAGAGGTAACCCAGAAAACCACACTTTGCATTCAAATACACAGCAAAACTGCTTAGCAACACCAACCAAAAAAACCCAACAAATTTACCCATTCTTGCTGCCAGAAGTGATAGGGACCATATCCCTATAGACTGAAGCACGGAATGGGAAGTCGGACTTCTCCAGCCCAGACCGTTGCTTGCCCAGTGATCCTCCTGTGTCACCTAACATACCATTTACGGCCTGATCCTGCACCGTTTGCATCAGCCATCAACCCCAGACGGCAGAGGAAGAACTACACAGCCCAGGGCTGGCGTGCCTCAGTTTCCCCAGCTTTAAATACAGACAACAGAGTGCTTGCAAGGCCATGTTTGCAGCCACCCAGTGGAAAAACAAGCAAAAAATGTATGAAATGCATTTTATTCTCTGGAAAATGCCGGGGGTTTTAAGAATCCAGTTGTTCCAGTGAAGTCTAAACCATGCTAAAAGGGGCGACAATAAATCAATCCTCCCAGAGTGACTTGCCAAGGAGAGAATTTTCCTCCCCTCTTTGTACTCCCTGCCTCAATCATTGCTTCAAGTAAAAGTCCTTCTCCTGCAAGGGTTTTCCCGGAAAAACCACATAGGAGCATCCCGACTGCTCTGGGCTGTATTGGCAAAGGGGCACGTCCCAGGTCTGAAGGATGGAGGTGCCCTACGTGCCCCCCTACGGTCTGTGTTTGAACACAGAAGCATAACCTGGGCTTTCTGCATGCACACAGGCAGGTGTGTGGCAGCTGCAAAAAAAATAAATAATATAAATCCTTGATGAGTGAACAAAAAAGGCATTTCCTAAGAGAAACAAATTGTATTTCCCCACCTCGTCCGGCACAGGAGCTCAAAGCACATTGTAAACACACACACCCTGAGCACACACTCGTGCACACCCAGAGCTGGGTAATGTTGCACAGATTTTAATAAAGCCGTGCCTGCTTACACCCAGGATGAATTTGACCCCCTGAATCCATAGCACAAACAAGAGCAAGTTATTTTCCCCATCATTTAAAAAAGTCTAAAATTAGTTGGCAGTAAGAAGTAAAACCAGAGCAGCTAAAAAAAACCGGTGTTCTTCCTCACTCTGAAATAAGTTAGAGAAGGATACAGCTATTATCAGTACAAAATTGAAATAAAAGACCCTGTTGAGAGGTTTGGCTAACCCTAAAAAGAGCTTTTTTTAAGCCTCAAACTCTACTGAAATAATTCTTTTCAGGACTCTAACATTTATTACCATTTTTGTGATTAAAACATTTGCTGTCAACAAAGGTGGGAAGGTCAAGGGGAGAGAAAAGAAAAAGAAAAAAAAAGTCTGGCACCAGTAGATTTGCCAACAAAGTGATGTAATAATAAGTAATTCCACGCTAGGGAGGATCATTTCTATATGGAGGGATGGGGGCATACTGCCAAATTTGGAGCTGGGTGTCAGTTGCCGAGCCCCGAGGAGACAGGTCGGGCATCCCCCTCCACCACGGGAGGCTTCCCACGGCACCACCGGCACCCAGCCACACACTTCGACAATGAATAAATCTGAGGGGAGAGGTCAGACTTCATCAAGAAAATGGTTTGGGGTCTGTGGTCCATAAACTGAAACAAGACGTAAATGGATCCTTAAAAAAAGAAGAAGGAAGTGAGGAGGTGACAAGCTACGGGCGAGAGACAAACTTGCTATGAAAAAAAAAGGAGAATAAATTCCTATTCTTCCAGGAATAAATAAATCACTAAATTAAAGCATATCAAAATGGAAATGGAAAGCAACACAGGTTAAAAAAAAAAAATTACCCCCCCCCCCCCCCCCCCAAATAAACAAATCAAAAGCAGAGTTGCCAAAACAGGTGCATCTAGATTTCAAAAGGGAAATATTTTTAGATTAAAAATCTCAGGAATCATTGACCTGACAGGTAGGCACGAGTGATTAATTAGTTGATGTTTAGAAAGCTGCTTCCCGACGAAAAGCGCTGTATAACCCCTGAGCTTTATTACCGTGCAACACGCACGGACCACCACCCGCTGGGCGTGTGCATCCCAAGCATCCTACAGATGGACACGCGTCCCCCGCAGCAGAGACCCGAATCCAGCCGGAGACCGCGCAGAGACGGCCTTGGATTTGGCTGCCCGCTCAGAATAAGGCTAAGGAGTAAATAAAGGAAAGGCCAATGTGTCTAAGCAGAACTGACGCTGCCTATTTATCCCTGGAAGGCTGCGCTCAGCCGAGAAGAAGACAAAACGATTATTTAAAAGCTCCTTTTTTATCTTCCCGGTGCTGTCCCCAGCTCCAACACACCTCCTGCCAAGATGCCCGGGTTGCTGGGCTCCTTGGCAGCTCCGACCCTCTAAATGCCCCCCAAAGATGGGATGCAGCCCCTGCTCTGCCGGCTGGGGGGCTCGGACAGAGCCAGTACAAGCAGCACCCGACCCACAGTGCCTGAGCAGCCGATTGAGGCTGCAAGCTTTCCTACCAAATTAAAATAAAATAAATTAAGCAGAACGATCCTCAGTGGTCCAGCAGCAAGTCAGAGCCGAGAGGCTGTAGGCACTCTCCCACCCGTGCCTGGGCATCCCCAGGACCGGCCATTTGCTGCTCCTAATTAAAGAGAGCAAAAAAAAAAAAAAAAAAGGAAGAACAAAAAGAAAGATAGCGACTGGCAGCCAGGGGGAGGAAAATTCATGCAAGACTTTCTGTCCTTGGCCGCTTTCCTGCTGGCTCGGCAGCCCCCAGAGCTGTGGCAAATGCCGCTAGAGGGTGCTCAGCCCTCGCCGAGGTCCCCTGCTGCCTCAAAATGCATTTTTATATATAAATATATATACACACACGCGCAAATATATATATATATATATATGGATTTATTTTAAAAGCAAAGCCAAGCCACGCACCTTGTCCCTGCTGCGAAACATTCCCTGGGTGACCGTGGAGGGAAACTGAGGACTGTGGCTGCTGAACGGCTCGTGGCCATGGCAGGGTCACCGTCACTGATGCCAGCAGCAGCAGCAGCCGGGGACCACCGAGCCACCAGCCTGTGGTCCAGTCACGGACGCCACCAGGGTCACAGAGACCCGTTCCAGCAGCTAGGAAGTGTCTCCCACCTCACATACTCACTCTTTTTTCCTCCTGAGCAAGGTATCACAGCCACAGTCTGCACAGGACATCGTCAGAGTCCTGGGCTGGCTCAGTGGCAGGACTGGCTTTGGAGAATCAGACGAGAAGACAAAGCTGAAAATAGCTCCCCAGATCCTTTGCCTGCCCTGCAATTCAGAGATGCGGGATGGAAACTGCATCAAGTCGCCAAAGCTTTCAGATGGTCCAAGATGTTTCCCACTGACATGGTCATCTCCGATAAACACCTGCAGAGCAGCCAGCCCCATTCTCAGATGAGATGGGCAGCCAGCACCCCACTTGTGTCTGTGTCCCCACACCACAGTACCTATGCCTGGTGTTCCTGTGCCTGGGGTGGCCACACGGCGTGACATACAGCCAGGGTGGGGGCATGGGGCAGGAGAAACAGCCCTTGCCAGACATGGTGCTGGCATGTGCCTTTGAAATGGACTGCACCCTGGGGATGGACTGAGGCTGTGAAGACACCTAAGAAATACACAAAGGTGGGAACCAGGCTCCTCCTGGTCCTCCATGCTACCATCCCCTCCCTTCTCCTGGGACCACTTTCCAAAGAGAACCGAGGAGCCAGTTCAGTGCAGGAGCAAAGCATGCAGCCACCTCTCTCCTCCACCAAGGCCACCCCAAAATGCAACTCTTTGCTCTCCAACCCTTCCAAACCCTCCAGACCAGAGGTGCCCAGGCAACATAGGTGGAACACCATCATGAAGGCAACCAAACATGATGGGGGTGATGGCAGCAGCTTAGCAGGCCACTGTGGCTCAGCAGTGACAGCAGAAAAGGATGCTCAAACCTCCATGCTCTACCTGTCTTCTAGAAAGGAGAATTTATCCTACAGCAGTCAGTGCCCTTAGGCTGAAGAGACGCGGGAAAGCAGAGGCCTGTCCCAGCCAGACTCCAGCATAGCATATATCCACTCACAAGGGGACGTAGGCTGCCGTGGTACAGCACTTCCCACTGTTTCTTATCCTCGTGTCTCCCCTTGGATGCCACTGCATGTGTGTGTGCTCACCCTCAGTTAGATGCAGCCAGGACTTCTGGGGTGAAAGCCAAAGACCAAGCAGAAGACACTGGAAGAGACTACGGCCAAGCAGAAGACACCGGAGGAAGCTAAGGCAAGGTGAAGCAGTTGGGAACAGCCTCTCTAGGGATGCAATGGGGACATCTTGGAGGAAGAAGACATTATGAATAACACCAAGCCAACCCAGGTTGCAATGATGAAAGAAGAGGTCCCCAGAGCTGGTGCAGCCGCTCATGAGGGCTTTGCTGCACAGGACCAGCATTCCTTGACTCTCTGCCGACTTCAGAGTCCTGCAAAAATTGCTGTGACTGACTGGTTAAGATCTCCAACTACATGAGCTGGCAGTTCCTCTACAGCTCTGTTTGCTAACACCACCAGCCAAGGGCTGGTCCCAGCAGCTGGACGTTCAAACAAACCCACCTAAAAAGAAACCTGCTGCATGGTTTTAATGAGTACAGGAGGAGCGCTGCCCTCCCGCCCAAGCTGACCTGCTTCTGGACAGGTTTTCTTGTGGTTGTTTCTGCCCATTCCCAACTTGCTGAATTGCCTTTCCAGGGGGACATTTTAAAGGAGAAGGAGATTTCAAGTAAATGATTGCAACTTATCGAAAATAATGTGCTACTTAGCATCGGAGACAAGCATCCTGGCAGGCAGAAATGGGAAGCAGTGCCGGAGCAGATGGGAGTAATTAGGTTGTGATTTTCAGAAGGGTTTTCTTTCCTGCCTCCACTGTGCCTAAGATGTACTGGGGGGGGAAACAACCCATCCAACAACAGAGTTTCAAGAGAGGCAGATGATCCCTCTGCCGGGCTTCGAGCTGGCCTTCGGTGTGACTTTCCTATGGGGAAACCAGAGATGCCCTGAGTGGCAATGCTGCTGGTGGAGCACTGCTGGCTGCTCTTGCTGTTCTCACACAGCCACAAGTAGGGCGAAATGCCCCCTTCCCCACCAAGGCACTCATCTGCCACCTAAGCACGGACACCTCACCCATGCTTTGCATGAATAAGGTCTTGCCCAAACCCTGTCCTGGACTGGTGGGTGCCCCTGCAGGGTGCTACGGGCAACGAAGGCACAGCAGCTCCTCCCCGGGAGCCCCCAAACTCCTGTACAGACCCACGCAGCGCACAGCCAGGCTTTGAAACACATCGAACATTAGCCCTCTTCCTACCTTCTGCAGTTTAATCACCACCTGCAGTATTTGCTTGGGCTCATAGAGACTGAGCTTCAGGAGTCACACAAGCTCACTGGTTTTCTTTAAACATATGTTTTTACACCTCCAGGTCTAAAACAAGAACCAGCAAACAGAGGGACAGACGCGATGCCGGCAAATGCCCCTGCTAACAAAACCGGTAACTAATCACGCTATTTTAAGCCAATCTCAATATTCCCTGGAGCCTGAGTCTACATTTGTGAATGCTGAAGATCAACAGCACTGAACCTGGTACAAAAATATTCCCATCTGCCTCATATTTGAGGACAGTTACGCATTAAGTGGCTTGCAGCTGGCTGTCTGCATCCTCCTCGTACTCATACATGTAGTCACAACCAACTCAGGAGAGTTGGGGTTTGCTCCCCCAGCTGATCCATGATGGCATAGGCTTCAGTTGCTCTTCCCAAGCTTTCTTTGTGCAGAAAAGCCCCCAGATCCCACGGACCTACCTAAACTCCTGGTTTTTTTTCCTATACAAGCATATTTGCAGCCTACTTTCTTCTGCAACAGCAAACTCCAGACACAAAGGAAAATCCAGTGGTTTTGATCTTCTCTTTAAACACAAAGTCACCTTCAAGACCCTATGTTCAGAAGGAACAGATAAACTCTCAGAGCTTTGTGGAGGATGCCAAAGCCCCTCTGGCTGGGTCTTCACACCGCCCATTCAAGGATCCATGTGACAGACGTAAATGTCTTCTCAGGAAAGCCTATGGTGTCCACGTGAAATGGGTATCAACAATCTCAGTAACCAAGGTGGAGCATTTCAATGTTACGTAATCACAGGGAGTTTTAAACCTGCGTTGGATATATTCACCATGTTTACATAAATTCACTCAGAAAATCAACCTCAAAACACAAACACCTATTTCCAAGATAAACGGAAGCTGGAATTTCCAAATACACCGACAAACACCCTTCCAGGAAGCGGGAATTAAGAGAAGTTGGGGTTTTTTTCCCCTTGCAACTGACATCAAAGTTCCTCTCCTCACTCCAACCTTTCCAAAACTTAAAACTGGATGAACAGATTTTGCTCAGATTTTCCAAAACAGGCTGCCGTGAGATGAGGCATGGAAAATTTCAGCTGGCAAAATGGCTTTTTGTGCCTCTACTTATTTATTTATTTTCCAGAAAAAGGAGGAACACCGTGAAACCAGTAAGCCGTTTCCATCAGGAATTTTCACAGTCTAAAGGCATAAACCAAACCAAAAATCCCAGCAACAAATAAAGAGAAAAGTTTGTACCCATAAGCACTGCAAAGCCACCCTGGACCGCTGCAAATGTACCTCCTCTCCCAACACAGGAATGTCCATCAGGGCTGTTTGGAAACAAAGCACTTAAACAATTTTGTGAGAGATGCTTTGAAAGGTGGAGAAGTGTTCCTTCAGCCCATAAAGCACACAGAATTACAGTAAGATGTGTATTCCCACAGATGTGGGAGCAAGTCACATCAGTTCAGAGTAATGGTCCATCTAGACTCAGGGGCCAACTCTAGCCATGGCCAACAAGTCCTACTGGAGACCCAACCAAGGCCATGACCAGCAGCAGAAGCATCAGATGCTCAGGGCAGTGGCAGCTCCCCCAGCACCCTCCTACCCACCACCAGTTTTGGGAACTTGCATTGCAAACCAAATTCAGATCAATCAAAAATGTTTCCTGAATCAAAACCAAAATCTTCTCCTCCCTTATCGTTTCCCCCTCCCCCTTTTTTTAAATAAAAATTTGGGTCAATTTAAAAACAACCAAACTTCTTTAAAAAACATTAATTTCCCATCTTTCTGGGATAGAAGAGTCTAAATTATTTGCTGAATCCAACCCAAATTAAAAAAAAAAGTCTGAATTACCCTCAAACCGTAATTTCAGGGTGCAGGGAATGGAAGAGGGGAATTTATCACATGCCAAAAAGTTTCTCAGCTCCCGGCAACAGCTCTCCATCACTTTGGGAGATGCAGCTTGTATGTGCCATGGAAGCTGCAGAAGAGAGACACGTATTTCATAGTGCTGGCAAAGAGTATGCACCAGTTTTCTCCTAACCCCATCCCAAATGCCAAATAGGTTGCCATAGCGAGCGAGGATCTGGCAACAAAATGCTCAAAAGGTCTGGAAAATTACCACTAACGCACTGGGTGGGGGGTGGGGGGGTGGAATCTCCCCCAAACGGGAAAATTATCTAAAATACTCCTTTACACAAAAATAAGGCACAATGTTCCAGTGAGTACTGAAAACCAGATTCCCAAGAAATGTGACTCCCCGGGAAGCTGAATGAACACAGATGAACTCATCTTTCCAGTCTTTCCCCGCATCTTGCTCCTGCCGACCAGGCTAGTTTTAGCTCATGGCTAGTAACCAAGCCGGGTATGGAAACTTCTGACTCCATCCCTGTGTGTCCAGTTATTGCTATGTTGTGGCTGAACAAAGCATTACGGATCAAATTCAAATATTTTCTATTTTTCTCTTTACAGTCCTGACGCCACAAGCCGTGTCTACTCATGGATGCTTCACTGCAGGTTGGTAGTCAACTCCCATCGACTTCAACAGCAAAAATCCCAGCTCTAATTTTCACATCTGAAATTTAGGAACAGGTAGCACTCAGAAGCCAGTGTTGATTGAACCTCTTACACCCCAAGCAGATTGCTGAACAGAGGTGGGTGGTTTAGCCGCAGAAAGCAGGCTGGAAGTGCTTGAAAACATTAAAAACAAACCAGCCAAAGCCAACTGCCCCACCGGTGGACTCCCAGTTACAGCAGCTTCAAGCTCACCCTTGCCACATCCCACGGAGCAGCAGACCCTCACAACTCCACCTAATTAAGCAAATCCACTTCCCCCAAGAACACTCTGCAAACAACCAGTCACCCCAGAGCCAAACTGGGTGTGGAGGGGTCAACCTTGTCTTCTTGGCACTCTTCCCTTGGAAGAGCACGGATAAATGTTGGCCACACCAAGGTCGCCTCCCTGTCCTGCTGAGCACCCCCCTCATCCCCAGGCCAGGCTCATGGTCTGGCCACGAAGCAGGCTGACGTTGGGGAGCGATGATGAAGTGGGCTGGAGCAATCTCATGCTCGGTTTATCTCACAAAGCAGTTTTCCCCTTCCTAAGCAGGGCAGGATTAGCAGGCTCCAGTTACAGCTGTGAAGCGTAATCAATCCCTTATCTGCACAGGCAAACCCAGAATGTCTCAAATTCTCCTGCCGCACTGACTGCACGGTAAGGGAGAGATTGTCTGCGGCCACCCAGCCTCCTCCATCCCACCCTCCTCCATCATCTCACCCCAGCCCCTGCTGTGGGCAGGGGGACTGGAACCTGGACGGACCTCCAGCTGCTCGGAGCAGCAGCCACAGGAGATCAAGGACAGCAGGGCGAGATTCAGCGCTGCTCTGCTGCTGGGCCAGATTTGAGCAGAAGAGGTAAGCCAGCTAATTGACCACAGGCTGGCCTGGCTCAGGGGAGTAGCATCTGCTGCAGAGAAAAGCCGGTGGCTGAGATGTTAAATTGGCATTACAGGCAGCAGAGAGCGAGGAGGGTAACACAAACCCGCACATGTGCCCCCTTTCCCACACTTCTTGGTGTCTTGGATTTTTTCCAACCCTAGATTGCAATGTGGGGCAAAAGAATCAGATTTTGCTATTGCGATGAGAAGAATAGGCGGTTATACAGAAGGCTCTGCCTTGGTCCCTCCAATGGCAGCACCTGCTGTGCTGGGACCTCACCTTCTCCTGCTGGAGTATGGGTGATGGACCAGAGTCCTCTCTGCAGCACCAAGACAGCAAATTGTCGCTGAGGGACAGAGCAAGCCATTGTCACCACCCCAGGAGATAGCTTGGACCTGGCCAACAGGCACACCTGGAGACACTGGAGTGGATGCGAGGCTCCCTAAGCCCTGCAAGAACAAATCAGCAAACAAAAGATGGGATTGCCCCCGGAACAGGTCCAGCCATAAACCCCCTCCCTCTGAACGCCAGTTGGGCTGGGATCTGCCTCCTGCTCCAGCGAGGTGCTTTGCATATGAATTCTCCTTGCTGAAAAGAAATGGGTCCTTTGAATGAGCTGAATCTGCTAATGAGAAGCCGGGGCCTCCAGAGCCCCTCTGAGGACAAGGGTCCCGTTTCGACCGCCCCAGGCCAAGCCCTGAAACTCGAGAACAAACAAAGAGAGGTTTTCCCCCAGAAGGAAGCTGCCTTTCCAGCCGGCTCCCCTCTCGGAAAGGTCATCCCCCCTGGACACGCAGCGCCTGTGAACGCCTGAAAACGGCTGCTCGATGCACAAAGTAACCGGGGCAAGAAAGTCATAGGTGAAAAGACTGGTGAAAGCCCAAGCTGAAAAACTGCATTTCAGATTCCCTTCTCCTGCTATCCTTCAAAAAAGATGACCCGTGAGACTCCATCCAAGAAAAGCTGACTTGGGGCTCCTTAGATGGCAATGTCTCACTCAACTCTTTGGTTTGCTACATAATTTGAAGGTGCCCACTGTCCATCACATGGCCGAGAGCACTGCCACTCTGTTGCCAAGTTGATGGCCTTGCCATGGGTTAGATTCGGGATTTCGTGCAATACAGGAGATATTTTCCAGGTCTCAGAGCCAAGCCATCACAGGAAACACACTGTTTTTTTCCTCCCTTTCTCTCTCACGAATCAGGCTGCGCAGAACCACAACAGACATCTTAACAAAAGCTGGGGACAGACATGTAACAGCCTCCCACTGCAGAGCGCCCCCGGGCCATGTCCTCTCCCTCCACTGCCAAGGGACCTCCCCACCTCCTGCTTACTAGGACGCTCTCTGCCCAGAACCAAGTTCCCATTTCCAGCAGTGACCTTCTGACGCAACCCAAGAGCCGAGCCTTGTCACTCCTCCTGCTTACTTGAAGGCAGCCTCATCCCTCGGCGCTTGGAGAAGGAGGCTGCAGGAACAGTACGTCCCTTTTTTTAGTGCATGCAGATAAGAGGGAAGGAAGGGAGATGGAAGGAGCAACTATTAAGCAAAGACTCTCCACTCAGGGTGAAACCCCAGGGATGGGTTTTGCAGTAGGATACCTACTGCCCTGAAAAAGGGGAGATGGCAGCCACTACCAAGTACTAGTGGATCAGAAGTGCCTACCATTGCTGATTGTCTTCTGAGGGTCAGCCATGGCTTAGGGTCTCTGCCTCACATAGGATGGACACTGCTCTTCCCCGAGAGACAGGGGTCCTCCATTACAGATGCATTAGAAACCATCCCTCCCCACATCTACCACTCCCCAAGCCACGGTACCAGGTGATTCAAAGCCTTCTCCATGAAAAAATCTGAACTGAAAGTAAGTTACATGCCCATGAGGATACATCAAATCTGAAGCACAAGAAACAACCATACCCGAAGTTATCAGAAATCCCATCCCAACTCCTGTAGTGTAGCCACCATTTAGATGCAACACATCAGCCACTGGACAACCTCAGGCACCTGGTTTTGGTGGTGGCCTGTACTGGGACAATATCAGGTCACTTTACAGTGTTACAGATGTCACCTAGATGACAGGACCAGAGTCAGCCTCCCTTGAACCCATATGCACGAGCCCCATGTGTTTTTGAAGTACCACAGCTCTCTAGTACTAAATGTTCCTCTAACTCCTTGCAGACTTCCCTTACACACATGTACAAGGTCCTTCTCTCTATGTTATACATAGATCACACCAAAGTCTGACTATTCCTCTTCCATTTGCTTGGTTTCCAAGCTTGTCCCACCCACAGCACCACAGAGAGGTCAAGTTTGCCCAAGCCTAGATGGTCCATCAGGCTCCTATGGCTAAGACATGCTATCTTGAACCCAGCTTTGCCAGGATTCAATGATCTCAGGCAAATAAACGAGCACATTTTTTTGCACGATGCTCAGTCCCTCATGCCACCATGCCGACCTGCTGAGCCCAGAATCAAACCCTGTCCTTGAGCGCACCAGACAAAGCTCGACTCTTTGAAAGGCAACAGCCGGTCGGCAGCGTTTTAAGGCCAGAAAACAGCTCTGAACGTTCAGTTCCTTCTTTAAATAGAGGCCCCTTCTGTAAACGATCTGTTTGGACAGGAGGGAGAGTGCTGCAAGAGTCCAAGCGCTTGTGAAATAGGATCGGGCTGCCTTCGCTCCTGCTCCATTCAAAACATGTGGGGGGAAGAAAGAAACCCAAAACTGGCAAGGCAAGAGAGGAGGAGAGAGCCCCTACACCTCCGCACTGCTGGAAGGGTGAGAGACACCACAGAAAACGGGGAAAAATAATTAAAGAGGATCAATTAGTGGCATTTCTGTTTTGAGGAGCCTGCGTGTGTTTAATTATATTCCGTGTAAGAGGTTGTTGACACAGATTTCCGTGCTGCGGGGCAGTGGTGTAACAGGATCCGTCTCTGCCTTCTACCCTGGACAACCCTGCTCAGGGCTTTACCACCAAGCCCCCCCACCCTAATGGTTTGGCAGTGCCGTCAGGCAGAGGGGAGCTGACACCCAGCCCCACGGCACGCTGGCCAGACAGACGGACACATAGCTCCCCCCTGCTCCTGCGAGAGAGGCCCCTGCCATAAACAGAGAGGAGATTAAAAGGGGAGCAAAAAAAAAAAAAAATTAAAAATCTTTGGCCGACTCCGGCTGCGTCCCAGATCAAAGATCATCTCCATTGAGGCCATCTGGTCCTTGTAAATGTAAAACCAAATTGAAAGCCCTGCCCTCACCTCCTCCGACTCCCTCAGCAATATTGCTTTTACCGGCCGGAGCTGGGGAAGGAGCTCACAAAAGGCATCTGTATGTAATATAGAGCCCCCCTGCAGCTGGGCTATAGGTTTGCGACCCCCCTTTTTGTTAATCACGAAGCAGAGGTGAATGTTTTCTTTGGATCTCCAGGGGCCCTGTTATTCCCAGGGGCTTTGGGAAGAGCCCACGGCAGCAACCCTGGGATGGAGGAGGGCTGCTCTGCATCCCCATCACTTCTTTCCATTTGGGAACCTGGTTGTTGTCCCCATCCTGGTTTAGAAAGGGACACACCGTGAGGGAAAGATGTCCCCACCATGCTAGCAGTGTCCCCACCATCACAAAAGTCATGCAGCACCCTTCTTCTCCAGCCCAAGCAGGTTCCTCCTACCACCACTCCCTGTCTGGGATGGGATGCAAAAGGGGATGCAGAGGCTGGCAAATAAACAGAGAGAAAGAGGAGGACTGAACTGAGCGCTTCCAAAAAGGGGATACAACACATCTGAGCCAAAAACGACTTGTGAAAAACCACGCCATTGCCAACCCAAATACTCCAGGCTCGACTTGAAAGGCAAGCGGGATCCACTATCGAGAGGAGAAAGCTACATGAGAGACGTCGCAGGCAAAGAGGAGGCAGCTTGAGGAATTCCTACCTATCAAGCTTTATTGTGTTATTCCAACTAAGCAGAGACAAAAAGACAAATCTCAGCTCCCTACTTTCATTTATAATTGAACCCAGTCCAGAAGGATGGAGCAAGTACCATCTGTAATGCAGAGTGCATTAGCAGCCGGCAGAATGAAATATTCAAATTACTGTAGGCTACCTCGCATTTTAATGACAGGGTTACAAAAACCTGACTTGTAAGTGGAGATTGGACTGGAAGAACAGAAAGTTTGTTTCTTCAGTGCATGAATTAACCTAACAAAATGTTACTTTCAGGAAAAAAAAGCATTTGCATGGGCAATTCTGCAACATATCCCAACAGGCTCACGAGAAAAAAAATATTATTCCATTTAGCTACCCTAACTCATATATTGTCCGGGGAGATGAAAAAACTCTCAGAAAAATCGGCAAAGCTTTTTTCTTTTGGCTGAAGACACTACATAAATAGATGTAGGTGTGCACAAATATTCCCGACACATACAGGTCTCGTACACAGGGATGCACGGCAGCTCACATGTGCATCCACGGGGTGTGTCAGTGCAATACTTGCACGAGCCATAGCCTTTCGATGCTGTGCACAATTTGAATATGCAAAACACCCCTTGATTTTCGTGCTTGTGCCTGTGCCGGGATCCATTCGTTTTGATATCGTTAATCAGGGCTGCCGAAAAGCCTGACATAGTAAGTGGCTGTAGCCCCTAGCAGTAGTCAAGATGGAGTGACAGGCTCCATTTAAGATGTCACAGCATATAATAAAGTGTAAAACTATACTTAAAATAAACGAGATAGAAACAATAAACTTGACTCTGGATTTGAACTTTCTGGGAGAGTGGCAGAGAGATGCGAGCACGCATGTGTGCAAGTGGGCACTGGGCTGGGGTGGCTGGAGTGGACGGTCCCCCCACTGCCCTGCCATGCAGGTGAGAGCGAGGAGAGCTGACCTCACATGTCCTCGAAAGGAGCTGAGCTTCTCAGCAACCTTACGATAATAACGAGTCTGCATGTGGGACATCTCTGGAGGTGACATGGAGGAGGAGGAGGAGGAAGACAAGAAGCCGTAACTGGGATCTGCCGGGGACCAAGGGGACAGGCAGGCTGCAATGGGCATTGCGATTCAGGCAAGGAGCTCACCAAAGGGGATGACCTTTGCTTCCAGCAGCTCAGCAAAGAAGGGATTTACCCACTGCAGGTATCACCTCCAGGCACCTGGATGGAGGTGGGGACAACCCTGTCCAAACCACCCTTCCCTCCTGGGCACTGAGGGAGTCCCTTCCCCTCCAGCCCCAGGCAGTAGCACTGGGGTGGGAGTGGAGAGGCAGTGATGTCCTCAGCATCTCCAGCCTGGGCTCAGCCACATGCCCTGCGACCAGGAGCCACGGCAGACACTGCGGCCCTTCCCTGGCAGGAACAGGCATATGCGCTGGGGGGAGGGTGGGTGGGTGGGTGGGGAGCATACTAATAGGTCCAAAGGCCCCATTTTGCTCCCCAAACCACCTTTCTGCACCCCAAAACCTCCTGCGTGCACAACAGCTCTCTGCGCTGAGACAAACCAGCCGCTTTCCCTCCTGCTAAGCAGTTAAATTAGAGAGTATTCAATTAATAACAGCTGAATATTCTGTCACATTTAGGAAGATGTATGGTAAGACAAGCGAGTTGTGATGTCTGTGACAGAAATGATAAAAGTTCTCCCGACACAGCCTGGCAGATACTTGGCTGGAGGAACCGCTTGCTCTCATGGACTCCAACGTCAGCGCAGACACCAGGCCCAGTGCCGCCTTGAAAGAAGAGACGCTCCAAATTGCACAGGAAAACCTTTGCCAAAATCATTTGCAGGCAGCTCTCTCCCGCCCTCCTTCTGGGATCGATCTGAGACGCAGGGATAAGACCCTAGAGAAGACCTTGGCCAAGAGAGGTCTGAGACAGCGCCTGCCAGCCACCACGTGGCAAGCATCACCCAGTAGAAGCTCAAAGCCTCCCATGTCACCTAAAGGTCTTCCCATGACACTTCCCACCCCCAGGCTGCCTCAGTTTACACATCTACAACAGGGACAGTGATTACATCCCAAGTAACCCACCCCAGGGAGGACCAGGGCAGGGCTGGCATGGCACCATGATCATGGGCAAGCACCTGCCATCTGGTAAGACGTTCTCCATCTAATCTAAAGATGTGGTGCGGCCAGGGGACGTGCAGAAGCGGTGCTCTGGAGGCCGCCTCCTCTTCTTCTGGGGGGTTGTTTTTCACTGGTGTTGTTTGCGAACAGAGTTTTGTTGCTAAGAAACTACCTTCATATTGCTCAGAGAGCAAAGACAAAGCAACCGTCAAAATAACACTGTATTTTGACAGTAGCCAGATCGTAACCATAAATGATCCATTTTCCCCGCTCTCCTGTACGCTCATTAATGTGGTCTAAATACCATACTCCCATATATAACCCACACCCTATATGTACACACACACAGCATGTGCAGGCACTGGGGACACGTGCCCTGTGCACGGGGGGCTCCATCACATGTGTTCATCCCCGAGCAAAAGCTGAAGGAATCACACCCGGGAAGAGGAGGGGGCTCCCTAGAGAGGCCCCAGAGCTCCCTTCTAGGCAGGAAGATGGCACAAGGTCTTTAAGCAAGAGATACATGAGAAATAACAGGGAGAAGGTTAAGACCTCCGCCCATGTCCACAGCAGCTAGCTCTGCGTGTCAGCCCTGGTCTGGGGAGAAATGTAATTATCTGTTGGCTTAGGGTTTGTTGGGTGGGTTGGGGTTGTTTGTTGTGAGGTATTTTTTTAAGTCTCAGAGCAGAAAAAGTAGGGGGAAAAAAACCCAACCATTTGACTCTCAGTTTCCAAAGTGCTCTGTGCCTCTTGCTGCTTTCAGGGTGGTGAGATGCTGCTACACAGGGAAGATCAGAGCACCCCCTCACCATCACCTTGACACAGATATGTTCCCAAGCCAAGTCCCCAGGATCCTGAAAACCAGATTGCCAACACATCCACCTCCTAGGGCAGGAGAACATCTCCACCTTTCCTGACAGAGCATCTCTGCCCCTCTTTGCTGATCCCGCTGCAACTGGGAGGGCCTGGATGGGTCCCAGAAAAGATGTGAAAAGCAACACATCTGCCAACCAAAAAAAGGCAGGAAAGGGGCAAAAGCACCTCCAGGGCAGCAGCAGGTGCAGGAAGATGCTACTTGTGCTGATGCAGGACCATCCAGGATGATGCATGAAGCTAAAAGGCTTGGTGGACACAGTGATGCAGTGACGCTGGCAGTGCCTTACTCGCACCAAAAAGCTAGAGGAAAGCAAACCTCCTGTTTGCAAATATCCCACGTGCCCGGAGGGCAGGAGGTAAAGGTAGGGGGAGAAAAGACACCCGGGCTGTGCCCACTAACAACTGGGAATGAAAACTGCTTCACTGGAAAGCCTTGACGTTGTGGGAAGCGCCCTGAGCAGAGGCAGCGCGCTGCAGTCAGGTGCCAGTGAGACAAGCGGAGCAGTGGGTAACTGCCGCGCAGGCAGGGATGTGGGTAACCACCATGCAGGCATCGACACGGGCGACCACCATGCAGGCAGGGATACAGACTTTGGCACCTTGTACCCACCCTGCCGCAAAAGCCCCCCAGGCCTGCCAACCTGCCACTGCTGATTTACAGGCAGAGGGAAAGGCAGGTAAAAGACAGGGCTAAAACTCCAACCTGTTGCGTGAAGGCAACCCAAAGGCCACCGCGCTTTTGCAAACCCCTGGTGCAAGAAAGGATGCCCAGAGTCACAGCACAACAGCAGCAGCTCTCACCACCCCAGCAGGACAGCAAACACAGACCTGCTGTCCTTGACCATGACCCAGCCATGGCAATCAGTGGCCCGAGAGCTGACCGAGAGCACGGACTCACCACCAGAGAGGGATTACACTGCTCTGCTTTACGCCCCTCAGTGTGCACTTGTGCAGAGAGCAACACCCGCAGGCAGGGACGAACGGGTCTTGGGAGAGCAGCGCCCTGCCTTGGATGCTTTTTAGGGGGAATAAGGAAAAAAAAGAAGCTGTGGGAAGCGATCCCGCAGTATCTGGGTTGTTTGACTCTTCCCCTGGGCCAGCTGGAGCGTAGCTCTGGCTGATCCCTTGCTCAAGCGCAAGACGTTTCTGCACGTACCCGAAACCCCAGCCCAGCACCGAACGGCCTGTCTCCCGCAGAGCAGCAGCTTGCCACGTGTGCTTTTCCTGCCAAAACCCTGAGCTGCACCCTACAGAAGGAGAAAAAGGGAAGGGCGAGAAGAGCTCTGTCGAAACCCACCAAACCCCAAACAACATTTCTCTGCAACAGAACAAAGCCCTTGGAAATCTCTACTCCACTTGGGTCCCCCGACCCACATGAAAGCAGCATTTTTCTGGGCTAATTACGCAGGCTGCTCTGAGCCTCCTGGCAGAATACAAGCTGCAAAGGCACACATCAAAGGGCTCCCAACTTTAAAATAAATAGAGAGCAAAGACAGTGCGGTCCACGGGAGACCTCTCCCCATCGCCTGTGCTGGCCGCCTGGGTTGAATGTTGGGGGTGACTCAGTTCACGAGACCCCTGGGTAAGGAAAGGCAGGCGAAAACGGGGAGGGAGGAGCACCTAGAGCAACCAGCCCTTGCTCCTCGCTGATGAGCACACAGAGATGCCTCCAAAACAGCAAGGCATGGTCGGAAATCCTATGGGTCTTCAGGCTCTGGTCCTTCCGTGGGCAGCAATTACCCATGGGTGTTCCCACGAGGCATTTCTGCAGAGCCTTGGAAAAGGACAGAGGCAAGGAAATCCACACGGGATGCTCTGGTGCTCAGGAAGATCTGCACACACAAAACTGCCATGCGAGTGATGCCAACCGCGCTCCTGTACCCAGCCTGGTCCTGCCCTTGACCTCCCTGCTTCTCCCCCAGCCTTGGCTCCACAGGCATGGGCGCAAGGAGGAGGGCTGGACCGCACACTGCTTCCTCACAGAGAGAAGGAAGATGAAAGGAAGGATGAGGCTGGGACGGCCGAGCGTGGGATGCGAGGGGAAGGTGTCAATTAAAGCAATGAGGCCCTCCGCATCTCCGCACCTGACAGCCGGGCTGAGCAGAGCTGACAGCCAGAGTGCCGGCTGGCTTCCCTGTCTCGCTCACTGGAGCACGCTCCCCCCCCCACGCACCCCCAGCTCCAAACCAGCAAGGCCAGGGCACGCAGACAACGGCAGCGTCATGGTGTCCCTTCCCCTGCCCCCAGAGATGCTCCTAATAATGGAAATTATCATGATTTGGGGCTTAGAGTAGGCCACAGCCAGCCTGGAGGCAGATGGCAGCGAAGCAGTTGAGGCTGGGTGGGATGGCAGAGAGAGGTGCCGGATCGTGCTGAAATAACTAATGAGCACTGCAAGGCCTCAGCCCCTATGCAAGGATGGCATCAGCCGGGTGCCGGGATGCGGGGAAGGTGGCAATCCAGCAGACACCGGCTGGCAACTTGCCCCCTGAAGCCTCCCCGGAGAGCCAGCCTGCATCTCTGCTCCCCCTTGCCTCCCCCTGGGAATCGCATCCCGGGAGCCCCTGCTTCACCCCCTGCCTGCCCTCCCCGCAGGCTCAATCCAATTACTGCTGATACACATCTCCTCCTGGACTCCAAAACACGCTCTTCCTAGCTGAAGGATTCGCAGGGACACGGAAAACTTGTCCTGATTGCGGCGTTAATGGTCGTGTGGCCCATGTCATCACCGAAATGGCCTTAGGGGGAGAGTTGATGGGTCTCTGAAGTCATCAGGACTACCCCACCTCATCTTGCTACCCTTATTAAAACCATTCATCCTGGGAGCTAAATGAATATGTTTCATCTTCAAATGCTGAGACACAACAGCAAGCAGGCAGAGATCTAATAGAACAATACCCATCTAATCATGCCGATTTTTCTCTCCCCATCCTGCCTTCATATTACACACGCAGCCACGAGACAGAGCCGGGGCCGCGGGCAACGGGTGAGGATGGGGCACGGCACGCTCTCGGCTTTGCCACCACCACTGCACCTCATTCTCCCCCACGCCAGGGTCTTCCTCCCCCTGCTGCGGTGGAAAAAGCCCCAGGACTTTTAAAACTGATAAGCCCGATAGATACCGAGCCTAACAAGTCTAAGGGAGCCAGGGAAGCAGGGCAGGCCCTCCGCCACCGGCAGACCCCTGCTTCCCACTGGAATACTGCACGCCGTACTGTCCATGAATCATTTTGGTGCTCCTTCCCACACCCACCACAGGTTTTCCCAGCTCCTGTTCCCTTAGATACAGGGTTGATTTTTTCCCTTGTTTGCTAAAGCACCTTTTTGCACGCATGACGTCGGGGAAAGCATAACAATTTTGTGTCTCTTGCATATTAAGGGTCTCCAGAAAGGTCCCTGTCTGGGGACAGAGCGGTGGAGGATGCGGCTGGTGGGAGCATCGGGAAGGGCTGGGGATAGGAAAGGTGGTTAATCCGTTGCATCTTTCAAGAGCCTGCCAGAGACGCCGCTGGCCTCCCCTTCCTAACCAGGGTTTGCACAGCAAATCCCCGCTCTATCTAATTATTAACGATAATAACGGCGGCTGGCTCGCTGGATGCCATCTGGAGCCCTGCCACGCGTGCCCGCCGGCCTCAAGAGGGCCGGGAAAGGGGTGACCCTGCAGGGCAAGGGCCGGGACCGAGGGCTGGACGGGCGGTGGGTACCAGCTCAGGATCGCCCCGAGGACCCAGCGGGCCCACCCAAGCTGCCGTGCTTGTGTTCGCTACTGTGGCAGGCTTCATAAGGCTCCGCTCTTTGACTGGCGTTGAGTTTATGTGAAAGTAATTAACAGTAATTAATCCTTAATTACAGTAATTAGCCAAGTCGCAGTAAATTAAACCACATCTGGAGCAGATGAGGGCTTCCGAACGGGAGGCTAGTGCAGGCGACAATCGGAGAGATGCTGAATTCATCTGACAGCATCTGATTAAGGCTACCTGTTGCAAGAGGCTCATTTGCATCGTGTTTTTGTTTGCATTTGGCAGTAACCCTTTCAGCCGGGCTACCACCCCTCACCTCCGCTCCCCCTGCCCTCCTCCACCTCCCCATCTGCCCCCGTAGAGCTGCGTGGATCTGCAAGGAGGAGGGAGCAGCTCCAACCCAAGAGCCAAGGGTCTCCCTGATGTCCCCCCCGCAACCAGCCCAGGCTACTCCAGGGTGGCGGGGATGAGCCAGCACAGGGCCATGGAGCCGCTGGGCTCCCTCGCACCCACCGGAGAGCAGAAGCTGCTCAGTGAGTGGTATATACGGCAGTGTACCAGGCAGGGGATGACCAAGCAGGATGGAGGCAGAGCAATGGAGGCAGCCAGCTTCGCTCCTCAGCTTCCCCACATCCCGTGCTGTAACAGTTACAATAATAATAATAATAATAATAATAATAAAAGATCTGGACTCCAAAGGGGAGCATTAGCAAAAAAGGGCAGGTTATTATTAATACCACTCAGCATTTACCCAGTGCCATGCAACCTCGGAGACCTTTGCTCATGTTTAGCCACGCTCACAGGGAGGGGGAAATCCTTCCCTTCCCTTTCTTCCTACACTGGAGAAACCACAAGACGGAGAGGTGAAACAGGGTACGAGAGGCTTGTCATGTCTGAACACTGAAAGAAAGAACTCAGGGAGCAAACTGCACTGTCCTGACTGTTTCTTGCCTTCATCCCATGCCGCCAGGATGCACGGTTGGCTCTGAACTATTAAAAAAATACTGGGGACAATTCACAAAAATATCTTCCGCTCTTCTGGTCCTCAAACTGTGCCACTCACCAGCACCCCAAACCCTGGGATAAGGATTTCCATCAGGGCGGAGCGATGCCAAAGGGATTTCAACCATGATGGTCCAAAAGCAATTACCCTATTTCAGTAAGTATCACAAAAGCTTCAGGGCTTAATTGCACGCAATTAATAAGCATGAAGGTCCTATGTATCTTGCCTTTTCATCATACAGTACAGGGTGGATGGGTGATGTACCTAGGCTCCTGAAGCCTAGACTGGGAGTATTAAAAAACCCTTCGATACTTATCGCCTCTCCTCTGGAACTAAAACCATTTGGGACTGCCAAAGCCAACAGCTGCAACAGGCCCTGGAAACGATCAGAAGAACCTCGTTTTATGAAACACAGAAAAGAGCTACGTTTGCCCCGATTGCAAAATAAAAGCAACCTTTTGAATTTCCTGTGCACACAAGAGCCTCGCAGAAAAGATGTGGTTTCCCCACCTCTGCTTTGACTCCGCATCAGGCAGTATTTCCCCGTACCACTGAAACTCAGAGGAGCACTGAAACAGCCACCGACCAGCCGATGTCCAACACCCACCCAGCCCAGAAACGCACTTAGCCATCTGTGTCTTGGTTGGAGAAAGGGGAATTCACAGCTTTTCTCCCCTCCCAAGGAGAAATGTGATGTCTCAGTTCCCAGGGTCACCAGCCACCAAGCAGAGCAGGAAAAATTAAGTAGATTGAAGTGATGCTCCATCAAATCTCACCTTCCCGAACTAGGCAGGTGTCTGAACATGGATGCTACCTTGAGATGGCTGCACCTGGTGCAAGAACAATGTGTGCCTATCTGGAGGGAAATGATTTTGCAGTCAACTTAAAAGAGTGGGGACGGTTCCTGATTCACACCCCCAAAATGAACTCACACTGTCCTTTCAGTGCAATTTTGCTTTCAATCAATAGTTTTCTAAATAGATATTCTATCAGCTTTGTACTTGAGATCCTTCACAGCTATGGCATTTACAGCAAATCACATTATCTTGCTGCAGCCAGATTTTTGGCTAAAAAAAAAATTAAATTCATATGAATAAAAGATGCCTTCACAAACGTCTTCAAGAAATACACTCCCCAAATCCACAATGCCAACATTTTGCCTTGCACAAAAATAACATAAATTGAGAAGCTGTAACCAAATAGGCAAAGCCTGCTCCAGCCAGGCAAAAAGAATGCAGGACATCGCTCTGCTACAGAAGCAGCAATGACCTCAGATGGTTTAATGGTGGAGGCAGGAGAACCTGGTCGGGCCTGCTTCTCCTCTGCAGGTACTGGCCAACAGCTATCTGTATGGACCATAGATGCTAAAGATGTTGCCTTCAAAGCTGTAAAATATTCAACATCTCAACTTGGGTGAATAACCGAGCTTTCAGTGCACGGGCAACTTAACATGCTTGAGAAGACAGTCATTTCAGACCCGAGCAGATGTTTCATTTCAGCTTGTGTGTGTCTTTGTATCCAAATTTCCTCCAATCTCATTTGGCTATGAAACTTTATCTCTGCACACACAAGGAAGCCCCTTCCCCATGCACTGAGAGGCTCAAGAGAAACGTCTCCCAAGACAACTCCCAGCTGTCCCACCCTGGATCAGGATGTGATGAGACCTGTCTCCCCAGGAGACAAAACAGTTGAAGTGGTACAACCTCCTCTGCTCACCTGCTCATTGCTCCTCTCAATGCTGGCATAGACTTGCAGGAGTATGAAGACTGGGTCAGTGCCTCCTACAAGATGGATCAGCAATGCTGCCATTGGGTCCAACCAGACCCAAAGCTAAAAGCTCCCTAAACCTGGAGTGTTACTCAGCCCAGCTGCCCAACCTGCTTGCAACTGGTATGTCTCAAACTTTCTAACCTACATCCTTCATGGTGGCTTCGACCTGCCTAAGTAGCAACATGAGTCCCTTTGGCTTTTACTTATGTGGTAAGTAAAACTTACCCTACTCTTTGCACTACAAATTACTGGGAAACGACCAAGGGAAACATCCCTCCCATGTCAGTGTGGTGACTATTAACTCCATCAAGTTGACCCTCTCCACCTTTTCAAGCCCATACACCCCTTCAGGACTTTTCACTGCAGAAGTCCTTCAAAGAGCAGCCCAGTGGTTGCTCCATTTCCAGTAGTTTCGCACCAGGTCAAACAAGAAAACACATACAACCACAGAAAAACTAATGAGGCTATGAAGGGGGGAGGCACATGTCACTTCTGCTCTCCGGGGGAAGGGAGACATGGCCATACCCAGCAACATGGCCAAGTGGGCTTCCCCAGCCATCAAATATCACCATTTTTGGACCAAATGTGAGTGTGGAATTTTTAACCTGAAAACAGTATGTGTGCATTGGGAAGTTCCCAAATAAAACCAATTACAACCAAGCGTCTATGCCCTACAGTTGAGGAAGGCAACACGGCCCAAGGACCTGGGGCTGGGGAGGCGAGAAGGCAGCAGATCTGCCCAGTCCTGTCAGGGACCCGGCGCGAATGCCCCTGCCATTGCAGACGGACACGCACACACACGTTTTACGGACATGTGTATGCTCCTTTCAGGCTGAAGACTCGGGTCCCTCCTCATCTGCACAGTTCGAATTAATTATACACTTTAATTTCATGAATTATTAATTTGATTCTGACTCGGCAGCTTACGATTATCCAGCGCTACAGACTATGCAATTCCAGCTTCATTAAAACATCACCAGCTGCCTGAGAGACAGACATTAAATAGCAGAGAGTAATAATAAAATTAAGCTCCCTGCGCATAGCAACAGAGTCTTCCCCAGCCGCACGCGGCGAGGGCCCAACTGGTAAATAGGTTCCTTCCATGAGCTTTATTCCCTTCTCAAGGCTGGTCCCACCCCACTCCCTTGCTGGGAGGATGCTGCTCCCGGGATGCCTGGCAGTGGAGGATCTGGGGTCTGCAAAAGCATCCCTGGCATAGGGGGCATGGCCAGGCGATGAGGGCGAGCGGCATCCCCCTCCCAACGCCTTCCTTGGTGCCTGCAGCAAGGACGGGGAAGGCTTCGGGGCTAACATTGCCTCCAAATAAATAAAGCCGGAGCGCTGCCTCCCAGCGTCTCCCTGGCAAAACAATTTATAGAGGGAAAATGTCGGAATTTAGACATTCCATTTAGCTGCTTCAGAAATCTAAGGACCCCAAACCTTGTGGGATTTGAGAAATCGATGGAATTAATTAAGGGAGATGTCCAGCGGTCTCCGCTAAGTAATCAGCAGGTACAGTAGACCTGAAATTCTATAAAGAAAAATGGGAAGGGATGACATTGAAGGAGGCAGTGGGGATTAAAAAATGAGCATCCGAGTGGTAAAGGCGCACACCCATTGATCGCTGCATTACGGATTAAGGCTTCAACGAGCAGCCAGAAGATTCTGTAGCAGAAAATGGTTACAGAGGATGAGCATGAGCAGAGCGGATATATATAACCTCTGACAGCCGGGAACAACTGAGACGGAGGACAGCTCTGCGGCGAACCCCAGAGCAAGAAAGTTTTGGGGAGGGGGAGGAAGGGGAAGCGGGGGGGAGCTTGGAGGGAGCCATTTTATGCAAGGGAGACCTGCCCAGGAGGGGGGAGCGGTGTCCCCTGCCTGCCCCAGGGAGCCGGGTGGAGGCGGGCACCCAGAGCCGGTGCCAGATGGGGGGACTAGGGGGTGGCCAGCGAGGTGGAGAGGGGGCACTTGCATGCTGGCCTGGGAGGCTGCTCCATCAGCAAACGGTTAATGCCTGGCTATAAGGCACAGCCCAAGCAGACACATACGCACAGATTAGACCTGCCTGCCTGCCTGCCTGTCGCAGGGCTCTCCGGACCACGCTTCACCTCTCTGCCCTGCCGTGGGCTCTCAAGGAGACTGCTGCCTTTAATCCTATGCCTCTCAGTGGTCCCGTGCTTTCGTCTCCCAACCATCCCACCTCCCATGGGATGATTGCATCCGAGCCCAGGAACGCACTGTCACCGCTCAGACCACATCCGTATGGCAGCAGCTTCCTGAGGTTACTCTGCCCACAGTGTAGCCCCAAGATGCGCAGCAAGCTGCTCCCAAAAGCCAGGCTGGACCCTCCTCACAAGGGCAGCTGTGGGCAGCAGCAGGCAATGCCACGTTCAGGGGCAGGTCACTAATGAGCACCATCCACCCTTGGGAAGGAAACAAGCAGTGTCTTCGGACACTCTGGGTACGTATGGGAGGGGGTTAAAGCAAGATCACCCGGGAGATGCAACTGTGAAGTCCGCCCCAGCACGCAGCCACCCACCAGAGCAGCACTAGCACCACACTTGTGCCACCATTTGGGACCAACCACAGACAAGACGTGCTTCTCCAGAGGTCCCAAGCATCGCCCAGATCACGATACCCACCGACTGTTGCATGGCAGCCAGTTCAGACAAGACTTCAGCAGTGTGGTGAACTCGATTTTCTGTGCTTAAAACGGGTCCTTGCTGGGAACGTTACAGCTGCATCCAATGCCTTTGCAAACACAGGAGGAAACCCTTGGGAAGCGGCACCCCACCCAGCCATCCTGCCTTCCCAGCCGCTGCAGAGGGAGGAGACGAAGGCAGCAGAACTGAATTGGGATTGTTGGAACATTTCAATGAGAAATTTCAGAAATAAAACCAAACCCCCTGGAGCCATATGCGGCGGCAGCTCTGTTTCTGTGGAGGTCGTGGGGCCAGGGCCAGCCCCCCGTCACCCTCCCGCCCGCTCCTCATACATATGCATCGTTGCAAGCCAGCGTGAGCTAAATGTCAGCGGTGCCAGCACGCGCACGCAGCCGGAGGGTACCCTCGCTTCGCAGGACAAAGGCAGGCGCTTCGGGGTACGGGAGGCAAGGACTGGCTGAGTGCAGGGGGGAGAAAGGCTCACCCTACGCATGGATGCGGCCGTGGGCATCCAACTGCTTCGGGAGGTGTTTGCAAGCTGACGAGGCTGGTGAGCCCGAAGCACGCTTCCAGCAACGGGCTGTTTGCAGCCCCAGGGGTGCCTGGATGGGTTTGGCAGCCCCTGTGCCCCGACCCCAGCACTGCCGCTCCCACCACCACCCTTCCCACACACACAGGAGTATCTCCATCCTTCATCCCTTAAATACCTTTCAAAAACCTGGTGGGGACCAAAAAAGCACGCCTGAAGGTCACAGACATTTTGAGCCAAACTCAGTGAGAGCGTCCTGGTTGGGGAAGGGTCTGCAAAAACACCTTCCCTCCCCAGTGCGAGCTGGGCCACCTTCCCAGTCCTGAAGGAAACACATAGCCGTGCTTGGATGGGCAGCCTCCATGGGGCATCTGGGTCCCTCCTCTTGCATGGCTCTGGGAGACAGAGCGAGACACCAAGTGGACCTTGTCCCCTTCAACATTGAAGAAGACAACGTCACCTTCTCCGATGCTGCTGAGGGACACAGAAACCCTGGTGTCTACGCCAGGCAAGCCACAGGGACCAGGAGACAGGATGGGCACTGCCTGTTCAAGCTGAAGTAAGATGCTCCTGGCATGCAGAAGGCTGAACACCATGTCTCCAGACCCAGCACGACAAGACACCAGCATAAAGAGGCCATGACCTCGTGAGAAAAATGGGTCTAGCAGATGCAGTAGCATAAACACAGCTCATCCTTTCTCCCCAGAAAGGCTTCTTCTGTGTCCAGGATGGACTTTGAAGGCTTTCTCTGCCCCCACGTCTCTGCACATCCTTGGATCAAGCCCCTCCAGCTCCAGCCCCAGGTTCCCTCAAGCCAACCCCACCTGCCCCAGGCAGGAGCTGCTAATCCCATAGCCTGAGCCAACAGCAACGCCTTGAAATCACACTTGGGAGGCCTTTCGGGTGCCCAGCGACACGCCAGGCAGTGTGTGTTTTACAATCCATGTGTCGAAAAGCCCTGAGCAAAGGCTGTAGCAGATGCAGAGCGTTCAGCAGCTTCCTTCCCCTGGCTGCATTACAGCGGGAGGCAGGGAGCAGCCCCAGCCCTCTGCCCCCCGCCTCCCCAGCCCCCAGCAGGCATTTGGCATCCAGTGCCACAAGCTCCTGGGGCAGGCGCGCTCGTCGCCACAAACATCCTCCCTCAAAGCAGGACGCCTTCTCCCATGGGGCAAACATTAGTGGGACAACTGGAAACGTTCAACTTGATTATAATGCTTTAAGAAAAGGTCATGGTGAAATTTCAGCGCTTTACCTTGAGCTCTGTTTGTTCTCTGCGGGATGAGATGGGAAGAGTCAGCTTGCCCTGGCTCGTGGCATCCGCGTAGCTCTGATTGCATTTCACGGGCGGGCAGCAGGCTGTTGAGCCGCAGCAACCCCCCGCAGTCCTGGGGACTGAGATAAGTCACCGCAGATGCGCTTGTGGGGGCACGCGCTGGACCACCACACCATAGCTGGACCACCACATAATAGGTGCACCACCACACCATAGCTGGACCATGTTTTCACTCCAAAAGTTGTCCAATCCTTAGCTGATTTTGCACTGTGCTTGCACTTCTGCTGTTGAAACAGGCTAAATACACCCAAAAAGCACGGAAAAGCAGCCAGCAATTCCTAGATAGCATCTCCCTTGGAGTCGGGAAGGCTTTCCAGCACGCCATTTGGCTTCATCTTTTCAGGTCTCAAAGGGAGCCATGGCCGAAACCAGAATGAGGCAGCGGCAGTGCGGGACTCAAGCATCACTCAAGCATCACCCAGACCACGGGTGACCCACAGCCACCATGCCAGCCCCACCAGCACCTTCTCCATGCTCCCAGAGAGGGAAGGCGAAGCAAGGGCTGCCAGTACTGAAGGGCTGTCAAAATTTTGGCCAGCACTATGAGCAGGACCAGGTCTCAGCCTGCGGAGAGCAGCATGAACCTCAGGAGCATCCTGGCTCCCCAGCCCCTATCCTTGCACTCCGTCACGATTGCTTTGGGACTCATTAACAAGCCACTTTGCTCTCCAAGCTGATACGCACAAGGACAACCCACTGAAAATCCCATAACTGGTGCAGAAAGTGGCCAGTGCTCCCCAAAACCCATGGGTACAGGAGAGGAGCAGCCTAGTAGCCCTCCTCTTCTGCACATCGGAGTGAGAGCAGCTCTGACCTGCAGCAAAGGGTTTGCTATCAGTTGGGCGAGAGGAAAACCAAGGTCAGTTTTCTGTGTGGCCAACTGAAGGATGCTCTGCCCCCAGCAACATTCCTGCTGCAATAATTAAATCTGTCGTCCGACAATTTGCTGCCAGAGGAGTTCTCAAAAGGTCTCCAAGCAGACCCAGGAGATGAGTGCTTAGTGGAGATGCAGCCTGCTGCACCCGCTGGGACCCAGGCTGCCAGGTCCAGGCCCAGGCGGGTGAATGGAGGAGGGAAAGCCACCGGGAGCTGCCTTCAGCTGGGACAACTCCCCAGGAAAGGGCAGGCAGCAGCAGGTTTTTGGGGGAGATTTTAAAACAGCCAGTTCCAGCAAGCGAGACTGAAAGACTGAGGTGCCAAGTCCTCTTGCAGCACCCAGGTGGCCGGGAAGGGTTCAGCATCCTTCCCTGGAAGCCACTCCATGACCCAGCCTGCAAACCGTTCCTTCAAAGGGGGAATGGTTCGAGATGCTACCTCAGCGCAAACAATTCTTCCCTGACACCTGCTGATGCAGCCGGAGCACAGGTCCGGCACGACACTCCTCCACGAGCTAGGATGCAGCTGGAGGATCTCCTTGGCAGCATCCTTCCACTGAAAGCCAACCTCAGCAAAGCAGACACTTGCTTCAAAGCCGGGGAGGACAGAATCAACACCTTGGCTTGTCAGCGGGGCCGTGGCAGACCCAGGAGGCAGGCAGACCCTTGTCCCCGCAGTGCTTGCTCTCGCTTTTCCAGAGCATGCAGACGCACCTGCCCGCGGAGCCGGGATGCTGTATTCCCACCACTCTGGCAGTGCCGCTCGCAACAACTCCCAGCTGCTGCCAAAAGGTATTTTTAGCTGCATTATTTATTTGAACACCTGCCTGAGACTTCAAGGCAGAGTACGGAGCCTGAGCAGCGAAGGGAGGGAGCGAGGGAAGGAGGGAGGGAGGAGCGGCACCAGGAGATCTGGACCATTTCCACTGGAAGATTCGAGAGCAGAGACACGGGCACAATGGAGCAAGACTCGGGCTGTGCCGAGGGAGACAATGGCGCAGCCAGGATCACGCACCTGCACCACAAACAGAACCAGGTTAACCCAGTTGCTAGGAATAGCTGAGTACCAGTGCAGACTAGGAAGATGCTCTAGTCACTCTTACTGAGAGGCTGCCTTCAGGGAAATTGGGCTCGTTAGGTACCCAACCGCAAATGATTTCACGATGCTCTGGCCCAACATGGTGTCTGCAGCAGGAACACCCAGGCTGTACATCAGTTTTTTCACATAACCCAATTTTGGGAAGAAAACTCAGCAGAACAGCCCTCTTTCAAAATGCCTTTCCTCCATACAAAAACAATTCCACCCTAAAACCAGCCCGTTGCCCTGTTTCAGAGAGCCAGCCCCAGAGAAAAGAGGACAAAGCAAGCAGAAAGTGAAGGAAGAAGGGATGCTGCGAGGAGGGACAGACATACTTCACACTTGTTCCCAAAGACAGAGATGCCTGCACGTACCCCAGGGATTAGGGGGCCACAGGGTAACTGAGAGACCAGGCAGTGGGCACATGGAAAGTGATTCAACATCCCTGCGTTATTTCTGCACGCCTCTCCTGCCACCCCATTTACTGATGGGAACAAAAGCCACCACCTCCCTCCCCTTCTGCTGAAATAATCCCCCCTTCTCTCTGAAATCAGCCACAAAAAAAAAAAAAGAAAGAAAGAAAAAAAAAGAAAAGAAAAGAGCATCTAAAAATAAAGGCCAGGCCAGAGTATGTGCCTCTTGGTTGGGCTCCTGTGCTCACAGATCTGCTTATTTTGGCCTATCTCTCCCCAGCGATAAGGCAGCTAACAGCCCGTTATCAGCCAGTCGGTGAAAATGTGCTCCAGCCTGATTAGGGCTCAGTCTTTGCCAAGGTTATAAACAGCCGTTATCGTTCTCCCAAACAGAATAATCCGGACAGTATCAGCTCAGAAACATATGGGCCACACAGCGAAGATAGCCGCTGACGGACACTTCATTTTAATTGTAACGAGTGGTTAGCAGCAGCCTCCAGACAACAGACACAACTGCCCAATTGGCAGTGGGTTCACATCTCCTCCTGCATCCCTCCTCCCTCCCGCTCGCTGCCGGTTTTCTCCTCTCCCCCATGCCCTCCTCCCCTCAGCTTTGCACACCCCTGGGTGAGCATTCCTGCAATGCTGGGAGCCCCCTGCCCAGTCCCCACGGGGCTGGGGGGAGCGGGCAGGCAGCACCCTCCTTATCTCCGCAGGTGAAAAATGGGCACTTGGTAGCAGTGGCACGAGTATGGCCGTGTCACACCTGATGCGCTTACGGCCAGGCTGGCGTGAGCGGGGAGCAAGAGGATGCGCGAGGCCGCTGCGATGGTGGGGAGGCACCCACGGCCACCTCTCCACGGGGAATGGAGGCAGAGCGATGGGTCCCCACCGGAGAGCACAGCACCCACGTGCCTGGGTCCCCCCTCCATGCAGCAGCATCTCGGCGGCTCCTCGCTGCCTGCCCGTGTGCCAGCTCGGCAGCAGGCAGGGTGCGGGAGGAGGGGCAGCAAACCCTCATTTCACATTCTCCCAGTGTCCCTTCTGTGTCATACTTCTTTTTTTTTTCCCCCTTTTCCCCCTCCCTCTTCCCAAAAGGGGTGGTTTAGCTCAGAGAGTCTTAAACACATTTGCATTCCCAAGACAAGCTTAGGCATAAATTCATCTCAGTGCAGGGGTCTTTTTTTCTGATTTTTTTTTTTTCCTCCCTATCCTCCTTCTTTTCCTCCTCTCTCCTTTTCTCTTCAAACCCGAAATGAATTCAGCGAGAACCCTTGCAATTCCAGCACCGTCGCGCTGCGCAACGCGGGATTACAAGGGATCCAAGGGCTTTCCTTTTCTTCTGACTCACGGCGTGTGGTGCTGCTGCTTGGTTTTATTATTAACAATATGCAGGGATAAGGCTCTTAGCCCCATTAGCTGCACTAACCTTCTTCCCACTTTCTTCTTCAGCTAGCCCCAGCTCCCAGAAATCGCACCTGAGCTCCATCCCCCCTGCAGGGAAAAAGCAGGATAAAAAGGGGAATCCCCCCCAGAAACAGACAGCAAAATGTTAACATCAGGCGGCAAGCTAAAAACCTCAGGAAGACCCAAGACTGAGCTTCAAGTCACGGACGCTTTCTCAGATAATCTGTATTCCTATCTCGGTGCCAGCGAAGCTGTGATCAGAATACCCAAGGTCTCATAAAAGATTCAGGGCTTATTGACTTCCTTGCCTTCACTGACGGTTCGTGGTGCTCCTGCCTGCTCCTGCTCATCCTCCAAAGCACCCACTGCCCCTTGCAAGTTGCCATCGCAGATGCCAAAGTTGAAGACATCTACTTCTGCAGGCAGCTGTGCTGGACCATCAGAGCGGAGCAGTGGAGGAAGGCTCTCCTCCCGAGCTGGGGGGATGCATTCCCGGCCCCCAAACCCGGTGAGAGGCGCTTCAGGAGACCCTTTGCCCCAGTGGACATCCCCATCCCAGAACAAACCCCTCTTAAATGTCCCCACGGCCACTCCCGCAGCATTGGCCACCGCGGCAGGCCATGCACAGCAGGCAGAAAAGCATGTATGTGTTATTTTCATTCAAGTCACACATTTAGGTGAAATCATCCCCAAGCTAGAAAAAGAAAACTTGCAGCAGAGACCCCTCAAGAGCAGGTTTCCCCCCAGATCGTACGAGGAGGGGTGAGCTCTCCAAGGGCTGTCTCTGGCAGCGTTGCAGCCCAGTTTTGCTGCATAAGCAGCCCTGAGCAAATGTGCCGACCAGAGAATCCAGTCCCTGCAAATTTATGATCAGTGTTACTCGGCCACAACCCCAAGGAGAAGGCAGGGAATGGGGGGAGGCACCCAGCCCTTTGGAACACGCCGTCCCACCATCACTCACGTACACACTGGTTTTAGGAACAAAATACCAGGTGAATCATGAACATGGTATATAAATTGTGTAGTTTACATCCTGAAGACCTTCATACATGAGTTATACAGAGATGCCTGTGAAAACCACATACAACCAAGCATGATATAACCATCAAATCCACCCAGGCACCCTATTAACTCTATTTCCACATCACCTAAAAGCCTTACATGTGCACCAAGACTCCACAGTAGAAGGCACTGCACAATACAGGAAATAAATCCATATAAAAATAAAATACTGCATAGGAACACGTAGATTTATATATACATATATGCTCAAACACACACATGCGCTTGTTTGTTTACATATCATATGTGCGTACACCCTCATACAGCACGTGCGCATACACCCCCGCAAGGCATACCCAGACACGTACATATCTACGTATCTGCACATAGATATAGACTATTTATACATACACAAACTATACAAACGCTCTACGCACCCTGCTCGGTGACAGCTCAGATTTTCAGTAATATCATAATATTATTTTTTAGATCAGTTAAGGTATAAAATGTGCGCTCTCTCAGTCTTTAATATTAATAAGTCTTGTAACTAGCAGTTTCTCGTAGCTCCGAATTCTTGAGCACAACTAGAAAGGGCACTTATCCTGAAAAATCTAATAAATTTACAGTTTTATATACTTCCTTCAATTGTAAAAGTCTTGTTCAATAAACTTTAAAATGCCACTATAGAGCAATAACACAGACAGTATAAACCCAGCCCTGGGAAAGCTGTGCAACCAGAAATTGTTCCCCTTTCTGCTACAGCAATAAAGTTTTATATGTTTGAACTGACTGTAAAAAGGTTTGAATGTTGGCAACTGGGGAATAATCTGTCTTCTTTATAGTTATTATCATATTTCCCACAAGACCCTTTGGTCTGTGTCAATCCTTCTCGTATATGACACCTTTGTACTGTCAGCGAAAGCAAGAATACTTAACTTTTTGCGTGCACGCGCGGCTGTGACTGGAGGTCCTTCGTTCTGCTTTTCTTCAGATTACAGCACCCGGGAATAAATTACCTGTGACGTGCTGCGATGGAAGCCTTTTACCAAATCAAGCTGATTTGGAGCGCAAAGCTCAAAAAAAAAAAAAAAAAAAAAAAGGATTTGTGGACCATTTCTCAAGGCGCCAGGGGTAAGAGCGGCTGCCAGTGAACGGGGATGCTGCTGTCCCTGCGGCTCCTCAGGACACTGTGGCTGCACCCGCGGGACAGGCAGCATCCCTCATTGGTGGCATCTCCCCATTGCTCTTTCATAAGAAAGAAATTCTGGTTTGAGATCGGCTCCTTCTGCCTCTCCACCACAGTCTGAAGGCAAGGGCAGGTCCAGCACCAGCATCCTCAGGTTCAGCAGTTGGATCCTGAACACCAGCACCCAGATGCCTCCTGGATAGAACCGTTTTGGGGATACTCGCCGAATCCCAAAGAAATCTGACCCAGACCCCAAAGAAGCAGCAGGCAAATACAAGGAAATTCTTCAAACTCATCCATTTCACAAATGGACGATGCTTTAATCAGTTGCAATTTTTAACTATCTGGTAGTTCACAAACAAAGATGAGGATGAATTTTGTCATGAGACCTACTGCCATGCTGGACCTTGGCACCATTCATGCAGGGCTGATCTCCAGAGGAGTCGCTGTGGCAGTGGCCATGGGAGGCAAGGATGCAGGGGAACCGGGTCCTCAGCCTTCAGTAACCCAACACCACACAATCCCTGACCGTGGGCCATCTTTCAGGTGGCAAAGATGAGGCTCAATCGGAGATTGAGATGTCAGAAGAAGTGATGTTAAAGCACGTTTGGAAAATGAAAAATGAGGAGTCACCAGGACCAGATAATACCTGCCTAAGAGTTCTGCAGGGACTCAGAAATAAAATGATTGCATATTTTCATTAGCAGCTCAATCTCTCATTACACTAGAGAACACAAAGTGTCATACCCTATTTTTAAAAAATGGAGTGAGATGAGCCACAGATTCACTGACTTGTGAGTCTCACTTCAGTACCGACTAAGATGATAAATAGATAGGATAAAGCCTCGAGATGGACATGATACCACCAAGATTAACTAGCAGTGCTCGTAAGGAAGAAGAAAAGGTACCTGGCTAATCTATTACAATTGCTGCGCACCCAGCAATAGAAGGCTTGAAGCACAGTTGGCGGTGTTTGGAGGCCCCCAAAGTTTCATCAGTTGCCAAATTTAACTATTCTCACAGCAAAAGCAAGGACTAAAGGTTGGTCAAGAGGTGGAAGAGAGTAGAAATACATGGTATTTTCAACAAGGCCGTGGGTGTAGACGGTTTTCCCACTGCTGCTTAATAAATTTATTGCCAGGAGAAGAGCATGAACAGCAGTAGGTTTGAGGAGAACATGAGCAACGGGGGTTAGCAAGGACTCGCAAAGGCTGAAATACTCCTCCAAGGACGTGTGAACGAAGCTCCGCGAGCTGGAGATAAGATGGTGGGTAAAAGTCAGTGAGGGTAAAATGCACAAGGAAGTAATTTAATTACTCACACACACTGACTACGACAAACTTTGTGCAGTCAGGCCGGACACCTAGCGAAGCGTGAAGGGAAGGGGCGGTGAGAGCTGCCAGGGCTGCATGACACCCTGTGTCCAGGCTGCCCCCTGCCCTGAGGCTTCTCACCCCCTGCAAGCCCATCATCCTTGTAAGGAAGATGGAGAGAGACTTTTTACCAGGGCCTGCAGTGCTAGGACAAGGGGTAATGGCTTTAAACTAAAAGAGGGTAGATTTAGATTACATAAAAGGACTAAATGTTTTATGATGAGGGTGGTGAGACAGTGGAGGAGGTTGCCCGGTGAAGTTGTGGACGCTCCATCATTGGAAATGTTCAAGGTCAGGTTCAATGGGGCTTTGAGCAGCCTGATCTTGTGAAAGGTGTCCCTGCCCATGGCAGGGGGATGGACTAGATGACCTTTGAAGGTCCCTTCTCCAACCCAAAGCACTCAGTGATTCTGTGGTCCTGCAGGCATGAGATAACGCTGCCCATGGGGTCTACTCATGGGCGAGCTACAGATAGACTCTGTAAAGAGGACGGATGGAAATGAGCACCAAACGCTCATTAGCCTTCAAAATTCAATTTGACAGTTAAGTGGACAACAGGAAAAGCCATCCATGTGAACCAGAAGAAGAGGTCAGAGACGCACGCAGCCTGCCCTCCCCAGGCGTAACCACAGAGCTGGAGTGGCACCAACCGCCACAGCTTCTCCCCAACTAACCTGTCTCTCCAGACGTGAGAAATGACATTTGAAACACAAACCGAGCACTACAACCATGGGGTTTTGGTTCTGGACCCCAGCTTAGCACTTTGTGCAATCAGCCATGAATGAAGGCAAAGACCCTCAGCTTCCCAGCACCTCTGCCGCTGACGGAAGAGACAGGTCAGGTCAAGGGACACCTCTTTTCCTGCCCCGCTCCAGGCCTGTGCTCCTCACCTTGCTGGCTGTCATGGCTTCAGCTGGGATAGAGTTAACTTTTTTACTAGCAGCTGGTAGAGTACTATGTTTTTGCATTTGCGATGAGAAATACTTTTGATAGCACACTGGTGTTTTTAGTTGTTGCTAGGCAGTCAAGGCCTTTTCTCCTCTTCGTGTTGCCCCTCCAGCAAGTAGGCTGGGGATGCACAAGAAGTTGGGAGGAGACACAGCTGGGACAGCTGACCCCAAATGACCAAAGGGATATTCCATACCATATGACGTCATGCTCAGCATATAAAGCCGGGAGAAGAAGGAAGGGGAGGACATTTGGAGTTACGGTGTTTCTCTTCCCAAGTAACTGTTATGCGTGATGGAGCCCTGCTTTCCTGGAGATGGCTGAACACCTGCCTGCCCATGGGAAGCAGTAAATGAATTCCTTGTTTTGCTTTGCTTGCATGCGCGGCTTTTGCTTTACCTATTAAACTGTCTTTATCTCAACCCATGAGTTTTTCCTCACTTTTACTCTTCTGATTCTCTCCCGCATCACAAGTCGGGGGAGCAAGTGAGCGGCTGCGTGGTTCTAGCTGCCAGCTGGGGTTAAACCACACCACCAGCTGAGCCCCCAAGACCTCCGCACCCGCCCTCAGCAGGACCCCAAACCCAGAGCCACCCCAGCAAGCTGCTGCTTGCCAACAGCTGCATCCCTTTGCACCTCCCAAGCAGCACAAGTCCCTTTGCTAACGAGTGATGAATAAATCTCTTGGTGCTCACCATGAAGATGCTCCATCCCAGGCTTGTGGCAAGCCAAGCAAGTAGTGCTGTGCAGGAAGGGGTGGTCTGCAGGGACCCAGGCAGCGTTCCCCTCGTTCCATGGAGACAACCCAGCTCTTCCTACCGCACCTCAGCATCTAAGCCCTGAACCTGCCAGATCTCAGGGCCACAGGCGAGCGGGACACGCACCCCCCATTCCACCCACCCCGCCAGCGGAGTGGCAAGGGTTAAGTCCAGCCGGCAAGGCGCATCTCTGTTGCAAGAGTCCATTACCTCCCGCCACATTACCTCATTCATTTCTTATATGCGGATGGTTTATTCTCCCATGAGCACCCTCGCTGGCAGACATGGCTAGTGTAAAGTCCCCTCCCTCCCCTGTATTTCTCTATCCATCACATTTAACACTCTGACAGTAACAGTCTATAATGTTTCTATTCTACAAAACCGCTCTGTCAACTCCGGGCTTCCAGAGCAGCAACTGAGGAAAATAAATAACATCAACGCCAGGCCCGACAGTATCACAGCTTGCTTTCTGCTGGGGGTTTATATTTTTTTTTTTTTGAGGAAGGGAAAGGAAGGGAAAAAAAGGAGAGCAAGACAGAAAGGGGAAAAAAAGTGCAGGCATGTAACGTGTGGAGGGAGACAGGTGGGAGTTTCCTTCCCACCCAAATGAAGGCCTGGGAGACCCTCGGAGATGGGCATGGCACATCTGATGCAGAGGAAGGGGTAGCCCACTGCCTCCACCCTGCCACCCCTCTTACCCTGCTCCCTTATTCCCCAAGGACATGGTAGCTTTGCAGAGGTGATTTGGGGGAGTGGAGACCAGGCAGGGAGAGGGAGAGGAGCTGCAGCTCTCAGACATGGAGGATTCAACCCACCGTCACCCACCATAACCCCCACAGACCCCACACCAGCAGCAGGCAAAACCCCATCTGCTCCACACCAGCCCTTGGTCAGAAATCACTAATCCACTTAAATAATCCACTCCAGCTTATGGCCTAGTGGCCTCACGGAGTTTTCCATCTCCTTTCACTCCTGTAAAATTCCCTGGAGCCGAAATCAGGCACGTGGCTGGAGCTCTGGGGTTTGCCTTTCTGCAGCTGCGTGGCCGACCCCAGCACCCAGTGGCAGGGAGGGCGAAGGGGAGCCCAAATAAGTCTTGCTAGCAAATAACAATAATAATAATAACAACAACCACCACCACCACCACTACCTTAAGAAATTGCCTGGCACTTTAGAAAGTGAAAATAAAACAGAAAAAGTCCGCTTTTTTTCAATATTTTTGCTTTTCCTTGATAGGACTATGTTGGTGTTTATTTGAAGTCACTGTCTGCAAGCTCGCCTGCCTTCTGCATGAGCCACGCAGGCTCGAAAAACAGAGACCTGCTCAGGTGGTGTTTTTCATTGGGGAAAAAAAAATAATAAATATATGCACAAGAACTTTTCCAATCAATCGGAGAGAGACACAGCCCTCGACAGCCCTGCAAACGTGGGGGCTGTGCTCACCAGGCAGCTTACGGAAACCAGCAGGGATGCACCCGCCCGCGGCAGAAAGACAAGGAGGAAACGTGTACAAGGGCCAGAGGGGATGCTCAGAGAAGAGAGAGGTTTGAAGGACTCAGAAAATGCAGAGAGCATATAACCGTCCTCACAGCCCCATGGTTATTCACTTTCCCAGTCCCTTTGTGTCAAGCAGCTCTGAAATCCAGCTGACACCCTCCAGCTTGACACCAGACAGGGCCACCACCAGCCCCGGATGGGGACGTGCATGGGGCTACACCACCCCGAATCTCACATGCATACTTGAAATGACTCCTTCAAGTTTAAAAAAAAAAAAAAAAGGCAGAAAATAGAAAAAAAAAAAAAAAAAGAAAAGAAATAGAAAAAAAAAAGAGCGAGCAGAAAATGGTTCCCTCCTTTGTTTACATACCTGCCAAGGGCTGACGCTGGCTGCTGTCAGTCATTTGTATGAGCTGACGGTTTTCTAGCCGAAAGCAACACAAGTGATAGCAAGGCAAGCAATAAAGGGACGGATCCTGCTCTCAGAGCCCCTTGCCACCCCCCCAGCTCACCCCGCGAACTCTGCTCTGGGAAGAAAACACACCGAGCAAAGCAGAAAGGCTTTGGGTGTGGAAAATGAGCTGCGTGCTCTGACTCCTTGCAAGGGAGAGCATCACCACTGCAGGAGGGACCCCCTAAGGAACACCAGCACCAATTGAGCATCTGAAATTTGGAGAACTCAGCCAGAGATGGCCAACAGTTGCACCTGTGCATCCTCTTCAGGACTTCCCCTGAGAGGGGAGGCTCATGCGGCCCCACTGCAGTTCAGATTTGCTGGCTGGACCCTGCCTGCCCTCTGCTCCATGACCTGGGCTTCACTACAAAGCCCGTGGAGCCGCTCAGAAAACCCTGAGCCAGGAAGGATGCTAATGGGATTTGAACTACCAGCTGGAATGGGCTAAAGGATTAGGACTCCAGAAGCAACTATCTTTGCTACAGACTCCCGGTCCTCCGCCAGGAAGGGCCTTTATTCTGCTGCGAAAAGAAACTTCCCACTTACAAAAGCAAGAATAAAGCTTCCCGCAGAGGTCTGACAGCATAATATGCATGCAGGCCCACGTGTACACACACACCCCTATACAGGCATGCTCACGAGGGGAACGTGCAAGAGAAATACAAAGAATTAAGGAGCAATGAAAGGTGCAAACCAAACTCCAAGCTTTGACATGAAAAAATGTACAAATGCTTTTTTTTTTGTCAAGCTGTATTATTTTCCATTCACAAATATCGCCCTCAATAGCTATATACGTACCCAGATAAAATTTGTATTTAGCTAAGCCCTGTCACTGGGAAGCGTGTTATTTGCTCTTTGATCGCTGATGTTATTCGATTTATTAAGAAAACCTCCCTTTGCCCAACATGAGAGGAGAAAACGGGTGCTGGGACTGATCACAGCGCGACCAGAGAGCAGCCCTTGGAGAGAAACGTTTGCAAACAATTCACAGGCTGAGATTTGTTTCTGGAACCCAACCATGTTTATATAATTAATCCATTTCCTATTTACTTTTGCATCAGGATTTGCTGACAAACAGTTCACAAAGCTATAAAGTAAAAGCAGTGGGTTTGGGAGCAGAGGGGAGGGCTCACAACTTGTTTTATTTACTCCCTAAACTCTGGGGAGATGCAATGCTCTGCGGTTAGACACAGAAAGTTTGGCTGTTTTGTGGAACAGTCAAACCTTCCAGGTTCGCCGCTGCCAAAATTCAAGGCTGGAAACTCGATCGCAAGACCAGCAGCATCTCCTGCCCTGCAGCAGAGTCCTCCGATGGCCAGAAATGACAGAAGCAGTGGTGCATGGGGGCAGGGAAATCCATCCTTTCTAGCTTCAAGAAACGTGAGATTTGGACAGTTTTTTGCAGGGCAGAAGGGAACTGAGGAAGCAGAAAATCCTCCAGTTTTAGCAGTTCCCCCCTGCAGCCCAGGCTGAGAGCCCCGGGCTCCCCAGGGACTGGCCAGCATGCGCACCAGAGGGCAGCAGTGCCAAAGCCACCCACTGCCGTCCTGCAACCTGCAACACACAACCCCCCGGCAGAAGCGAAAATGCCCAATTCCTATCAAGACATTTCTCACTAGGCACTCACTGTACACGGAGAAAGAGGAGGCAGGAAAACAATATCACCAGCCGTTTGATCCCTTTCCTTTACAGAAAGCTTGGTGCCGCTTACCAGAGCCAGGAGCAGCTGTGTACAAACCCAAATCTAAGGTCTGTTTGCTGCTGCTTTGAGGACATCCTCAAACCCCGCGACCTTCACCTAGGCGCAGACGGCTGCTTGCAAGGGGCTGCGCTGCCACAGCACTACTCATCACAGCACGCCTGGCTGGGACTCAGCGGCTGGTCCCCGCACTCGGGCATTTCTGGGCTCTGAAAAACCCAGACGCTACTGCTGAGAAATGGCAAAGAAGGTTGCGATGGAGAGCCATGGAGGAGGCCGGGCATGCAAGCAATGCATCTCTGCATTGCTGAGAGCACCCCTGCATTGCTGCAAGCATCCTTGCATCACTGAGAGCATCCCTCCCGCAGCCCGCCTGCAAGAGGCCATGGGCCCAGCTCAGCTGCAGGCAGTGCAATGGTACCCATGGGCCACGGCCTCATCCTGCACGCCCTCTTCTTGCCGTGCTCCCGCCTAAAGCCCAGCTCTGGAGATGACAACAGCTAATGAAACGCGCGGCACGCCGATAACGGGAGATCAGGCAAAGCAGCGGTGGTGGCGGCAGCAGCCAGGCTGCCGAGCGGGCTGGGATGCATGTAATCAGAAGGGTTATCTAATGCTAGTTTCATTCTAATTGAGTCACTACCATATGTCACCCTGCAATAACAACGCAAGCAGCATGCAACTGAATACATATTTAATTCACATAATGGGTACAACAGTAGAAGTAATCAAGGCAGTTTGCCATAAGCCATAAAGAAGTGTAGCGTGTTCCTATCGAGGAGCAGCCTGCGCTCGGGGAGAAGGGGATGGCAGGGGCATCGTGCTGCTGCGAAAGCTGCAAAGGAGGGGGGACCCCCCAAAAACACATCCCACCATGGACTGAAGGAGAGGCGGGCATTCGATGCAAACGGAAATCAATGGCGGAATATTGTCGACGGATCGTTAGCCCCTTCAATATAATTAACAGTAATGGATTTATTGGTGGAAGCTTAATGATTTGAATGTTAAATACCGGCCCAGAATTGCAGCGCATAGTCCAGCTGAGGGGCGTTCACTTTGTTTCCAGTTTCAAAAAGGACCAAAAAATTGGAAACATCAGCCCAAGCCAGGAAAAGGTGCAACCCCGGAGGCAGGGCAAGGCGGCAGGCGGTGGCCATCCCTGCCCCCGGCTCACCCTCCTCCTCCAGTGGCACCTGACGGCCGCTCTTGCTGCCTTCATTTCCTCCCGCAACGAGAAGATTAATACGATTGAGGACCACTCATCAATATCTTTGGACAGATCAACCGGAGTTTTCATTAAAGCCATATTAATGCTTTTGGATACACAGCTGTGGACAGGTTAGGCTTCAAAAATAAAGCCCAGAGAGGAAAGAAGAGAGGAGAGGAGCAGTGTCCGCTCCCAGCCGGGAATTAACAGCGAGCCGGCCTGTTCCCTCGTTAGCGGCCTCTCCCACCAACATGTTTTGATGTATATTTCATGAGGATAAACAAACATTCATTTCACTTTGGGAAGGTGCTTGCTGTAATGTATTGGCAGCCTCACCAGCAATGAGGGGACATTAATTTCAATTCTGGTGTTTAAACACTTTGTTGAGTCCCAATCATTCATCCCTGGCTCAGCACAGCCCGGGCGTGGGGAAACAACGGACAAGCAGAGCCCCAACCTCACCCTCCTGCAGAGCCTGCTGAAGTTTATTTGTTATTTAAATGACTTAAGAAGGACCAGGACCAGAATTAGGGAAGACGTGGCTCTACCTGGCTGCCTGCCTCGGAGTACAGCCTTCAGCCATCCCACGTATCATCAGAGAAAGGCTCCCAGCCTATGTCAGGAAATACCATCCCTGGTGGACAGGTTCCAATGAGTATTTGCAGCTACGATGAACCACAGGATGTGCCAGAGATGGAAGAACAACATCGGTGCTGGAGGACTCCTGGATCTTCCAGGACTCCTCAGACATCTCTTTGCTTGTGCCTTCCACCTCTGTATGCCCATCAGATGCGAGTAACAGCAGTGCTCTCCCCAGGGGGGTGCTGCAGAGCAGTCTCTTAGAGACGGGGGATTCTCAGTCCGGTATCCAAAGCCAAACTTTGCTTAGAAAACAGCCTGTCCAGTCCATACAGTTTGCCTTGCAGGGACCGGAGACCAGATGTGCTGCTGAGGACCCATCACACGTACCTCCTTCCAAACCAAACATGGTTCTAGGGTAACACCTGCAGCCAGCTCCTGGCTTCAACTGTTTGGGCAGATTTGGTCATCAGTAGCGTGCATTCCTCAACGGACTTTCGGAGACTCATAGGCTATACGTGAGAAAATGCCCACAGCATTCCCCAGGGAAGTGCAGGTACAGATGCAGGCTGCTGCGTCTTCTCTCCATCCCTGGCCCTTAGCTCCTCACATGCACTGATGAATAAATGGAGCTGGCATAAACTATGCAGCGGAGAGAGCAAGGGGGGGTCAGGGTATGGAGAGTGAGGACATCTGGGAGTGGGAAAATGGGAAGCAAATATGGCCTGCAAAAGGACATGGGGTCCTGCTGCACCGCAGAGAACAGGACAGGCTGAAGAAAGAGTGGTTGGTAAGACAACACTGCTTTTATTACTCTCATGTGTCTATAAGAGGTGATGCCGCTTGCAGAAAGGCTCTTTACAAATAATCTGTGGGTTAAGATACACAGAAACAGCAAAATAGGAAAATGATGCCTTTACAAAATAGTGACATGTTTTTTATGTGAATGCCAAGGGTTTTGCTTATCCCAGCCCTTCCTGAAACACACTCACCACCACCCAAAAGGAAGAGGGGAGCTCCAGCATCGTTCCCCTCCTTCCAAAAAAGAGGTCTCATCAAAAGACTAATGAATATTCACCCGAAGAGCCAGGACAGGCGAGGGCAGGGAGGGAGACACTGTACACCAGGACAGCCACAGCTACCCCCTTGTTTTTCCTTGCACTTTTATTCTCCTGCTTCTTTTTCTGATCACCAAATATGCAAGATACCCTACACGTAAGGTAGACTTAAAAGAAGTTATAGTATCTGACAACACATCAACAGCTCTCTGGTAACGCCGTCGAGACATTGCGGTTGCTTTATATTATAAAGCACACACAAAAAAGACATAGAGACACACAAACACTCCTATCTAGCTCCACATAAATGCAGGCAATGCCATAAAAACATTTCTCCTTTCACTTTATTTTGTGTGATCTGCTTTGTGGGGATGTTGTAGAGGCAGCAGCACTGTCTCCCTTCTCATCTATGCATCTCCTTGTTTTTAAGGGTAAAAAGCTGCTGTAAGAAGAAAACACATCAATGCCTAGAAAGCAGCTTACGGCAGGAGAGCTGCCACAAGGACAGAAACCATCTTGCACCCAAACACCTTCTGGGGTTTGATCCTAATGAAAGGGGTTTTCATCAACATCAGTTGCTCCAGGAGGCAGGACTGCCCCTTGGTACTCAATAACTGATCCAGCCCCATCAGAAGCCTCTTCCTCGCCCTTCATCAGAGGCTGATGAGGGCCTATGGCCCTCCCAAAAATTCCCCCACATCTCTGTCCTGACTTCTCCAGTAGCATTGCAATGGACACAACTGACCTAACGGCAGCCCCCTTGGAGATGCAGTCAGAGTTTGTATGTTGGTTGGATGAAAAAATATATTTCTTTGCAGTAGGGTTAAAAACCGCCGAATTTCCAATTTCAGCTCCCTGCAAGGAGCATATACCATCAGGCATGGTCTCTACCCCAAAGAGTTCCTTGTCTAACCAAACTGGCCAGAGAAGAGCAAGGGAGGGAAGGACAGGGTCAGACCTCTGTAATCCTAACTGTCCCACTACAGCTCACCCACTGACACCTAGTAAAGACACCCCAACTCCTGAAGCTTCCCCATCCTGCTGGGGCCACTGGAAGAGATCCATGGTCTGAAGTCACATGGAAAATCCCAGAGCCTTCCCTCCCTCTGCCCCCCCTCCCATGTTCAATAATCCTGTTAAACTGAACCCTGGATGGATTAATCTCTCTCCCCAGACAAATGCGCGATTATTCAGGCATCACATTGGGATTTTTAGGGTTTGTGTGCATTTCTACTGATCTTCTCTTGGCTTCTTTTGTAAATGGCTTTTACCGCTCCCCCGACAACACGCACGATTCCATTCAGTCTCTCTATTAACATTTCAGATACAAATACCTGCTCCCCAGGGCTACCAGCAACAAATATCGGCAGAGCTTCCCTACTTCACCACCAGTTTGGTGGCCAGAAAAAACTACAGCTACTCGTATTTGTCCTTAAAGTCCTCTCCTCTCTAAAGCTTGCCGAGACAAGCTCTGCAAATACTCAACCCACACAGCCTAAGGCCAGAGCATCCACAAATCAACCTTGTAACCAAGCCTGGCAAATCCAACACATGCCTCGGGCAGCCTTGGATAAGGAAGATCCTACTGAAGTCAACTAAATTTGGCACCCAAACACCTGAGTGTAAAAATGTAACCTAACCAGGAAACACCCAGGTAGGAACATCAGGTGGCTGTCATACCTCCTGCCCAGGAAAATAAACGGAGACCCACTGGAAAAGCAAGAAGGAAAGCAGAAATGATCGCGAAGACAATGCTCAAGTTTCTTGCCTGCATCACAGGAAACACCACCTGCAACACCAGGGAACTGGCGCTGGGTCCCACGAGGCCACGTTTTCAGCAAGGTCAGTCTCTCTATTTTTCAATAATCAAAGAAAGGATTTGGGATGAGGACACATGGTCCCTTACTTTGCACAAAGAATGGTAACCATGGGGCTCCTTCACTCCCTGGAGCACCTCTATAACACAGCCTCTATCTACCAACACCTCAGATTCCCATCATCCCACATTTGTACTCCTATACCTGCGATTACGAGTGTGGATATACAGATATATGCATACGCATACATTTTTGTAAACAGCATGGAACTGGGCAGCATTGAAATGCCTTTTTGTTCTTTGAAAAAAATCTGCTTTTAAGGTTGTTCGCTCCCAGCCCCAAATAATGCCATCACATAAAAGCCAACAAGCCCTTTTGCACTGCCCAGATGTTTTCCCCGCATGTCCTCAGCTATATTTCTATACTTCACTGACTACAATAAGTTGAAACTAATTTATACTCTAGCTAGCCCTGCCAAGGCGAGCAGGCTAGGAGGAGCCAGCTGGACCGTGGAGCTACAGGACTGTTTACCAAGCCCCAGCCTGCTCTGCCTGTCCAAGCCCAGCAAAGGCACGGGTATGTAAAGCACACCGTCCTCTGGATGCCAGCATGACCCTTCAGCTGCTAGCAAAGAGAAAGGGAAGAAACCAGAAGATATCTCAGCTCTGCAGCTGGAAGGAAGAGCTCACTGGTACTTGCCAGCTTCCACTTCAGGGGGGTACTCACATTTTTGGACATTTTTTCCTCCAAAGCTCCAGGAGCCTTGGGAGAGGTGAGACTCGCAGCATTTGGTATCAGAAAAGAAAGCACAACACAAAGTAATGCTGATCCTCAGGAAATACCAAGCCTCAGCAGTGAGGTTTCCCCCGTCGCTTAAGACATCTTTAGAAAACATAAATCAGTATTTCCAGCTTCTCTGTGGGGTCTGGTTGGCAGCACTCAGGACACACCACATGTTTCTTGACACTACTAGGGACAGACAACGCTCTGCCAATTCCTGCCCGCATCATGTCAGCCCATATCAGGGACCAGGGACGGCAGCAGAGGCCTGGCAAGCTCAATGGTGAGCTGGAGGGGCAGTGATCCTTGGGAGAGACACGGAGCACCGGAGGAAACAGATGCTCTGCAACTCTGAAGAAAACCTTCCCGTTCCCTTTGCAGCAAAGGACAGCCCGAGGCACCAAACAGACCAAAAAGCCACAAAATCCATGCACCCCCAGCCTCTCTCCCCTAATCATGACGGCGATAACCCAGGCAAAATTCCCATTAACCAGCTAATGTGTATAGCAGTGTTTCCCAGCCAGGGTTCCTCATGGCTAAATAAGAGTCTTTATCCCCCAATTTCCCTTCATCATTTGTCATCTTCTTTCAAATCAACTCAGTATTTCCTGAATCCTCAAGTACTAACAGGCTTGGAAAAAAAAAAAAAAAAAACCAAAGAGGAAAGTGCTTATGACTCACTAGAAAACTGGTTAATGTTTCCCACCCCTCTCTCTTCTCTCAGACTTCCCCCTTTCCACCCTGGGCCTCCAAACACTTCCCGGACAGCCACGGATCGTCTCAGACGCGCTGGCCTGGGGGAGGAAACCCAGCAAGCAAGAAGGCAGATGGATCACAGTGCTGGGAAGAAAGAAGCACAGAGCACCAGCACCTCTGGCAGATGCGTTTCCTGCTCCCCCATCCCACCCCAAATCAGCCTAGCATCCCCAGGACAAACCCAGTCCTGCACTGACAGTGCTGGGACCTTTCCCCAAGGACAAGGGCAGGAAAGCAGCTAGGGATTATGATGTTGGAGCGTCCTCCGTGCAGGACACGCAGCACACATCCCCCCCCTCTGCCAGCAGACCCCTTCAAGCTGATGTGAACAGGCAGGGACATGAGTTTCTGCAGCAAAAATGGGTCTGCGAGGGCGCAAAGGAGAGGGACAGGGGTTGCGTTGACAGCTTGGAAGGTATATGGCAACAGACAAGAAAACAGAGCACAGCAGTGTTTCATGCTGAGGGGGCCTTTCTCCTCCACATGCACCCATGGGCACGGTGGCAGGTGGGATGGGATAGGTGACCAGGGCACAGCCCCATACGGGGCTGAAGGTAACTCCACCTGCATCACCGTGCTACATGGCACCTCCATCACAGATGAAGGCCCCCAGCTCTTGCAGAAGGTAACCTGACCCAAGCCATCGCCCAGACTTGCCTCCCAAGTGGGGCCCATCCTGCAGTTTCCAAAGCAAAACAAACAAAAAAAAGGATAATTTTTTTACCCACCCCCCCCTTCAGTGCTTACCCCCCAAGTTTCTCCTCCTTCCCTTTGCTTTCTAACGCACTGCCACATGCCCAGATAAATTGTGTAAGGGCAATTCAGGGGCAACCCAACAGCAAAGCAGAACGGCTGCAGAGTGGGGAAACAACAACAAAAAAACCCAAAAATAAAATGAAAAATGAGGAGAAAGGGGTTTTAAAAAGAGACAGGACTAAGGAAAAAGCAACAGCAGCACAAGAAAAGGGGAAGGGGGGGTGGGGGGGGTGGGAATTCCTCTGGAAATCATTAATACTCCAGGAACCTTCAGGACTAAACCTGAATACAGACACTTAAGCTCTCAGCTCTGCCATTAACGCTAGGGCCTAAATTATTGATCTTTTGCCTTTATCAGCATAACAGTCACGTCCCGGTATCAAGATCTAACTACACTGCGGTCCCTGTGCTGCAGCCACTGAAATAATTAGGAGAAATTCTCATTAAAGGAGAGTGAAAGGTTCAGAGATGGAGACAGAGAAAAGGGTCTGGGAGGGTGTTTAATGTCTTCCACGGGGTCGAGAGAGCGCTCTGATCAAATCCCCGCGCGGGGCTGGGGGATGACAGCTTATCAAAAGGAGAAGTCCAAAGCCCAGGCTGGGCTGCACCGTACCGGCGCCCGCCCGCAGCCACCGCCACATGCCGGCGAGAGGGGGAATAAAGGAAGGTAGGGGGAAAATGCATGAAAAATAAATAAAAAGGGAAAAAAATTAATAATGGAAGGGCTGCTGCAGGCTTTTTCGGAGTCTAAAAAATTCAGCCTGGGGAAAGAGAAGGGGTACAGGGAGGGGAGGTGAGTACGAGAGAGAACCGGAGGAGGAACGAGCCCTGCCTGCTCCCCAAGGTACACGGCCACAGCTCTCGCTATCGATTTCACTGCGGACTGCGCCGCTCGGGACGCCGAAAGGAAACCGCAAAGCAAAAAGGGGAGAGTGGCAAAACCGAAGCGAAATCACACATGTGGCCAGGGGGATGGGGGGGAAGAAGCCCAGCCTGGCAGCAGTACTGGTCTCAGCCCAAAATGCCATGGAAAACATTAAAAAAAAAAAAAAAGAAGTATAAAAAAGGGAAAAATGCACCCCCACCAGCCCGAAAACCCAGGAAACATTTCACAAAGCCCAGGAAAAAAAAATAAATCTGCTGATGGGCAGCAGAAAGAAGTCGCTGGAGATTTCGGTGTGATTGGGCAGGGGGTGATGGAAAGATAAGGCGAGTGATGGACGGGGAGGGAGAAGGACGGGGATGAATGTAAAAAGCCTGTCCCCTCCCCCTCGCACACACAAAGTTTGCCTATATTTAATGTCAACGCGCTGTAATTTAAAAGAAAAATTCCATTTCACTCGGCTAATCAGAATGGTTAGAGAGACCATTACCACAAACACTGGGAACATCTGAAATTGATTATTTTTTACTTCGTGCAGTTAATGAAATCCTCCAGCGACCGCAGGCGAGCGCGGCGGAGGGGTCTGTGCCCGGCATCAGGGATGGGGAGGGGGATGCTGTGCTGCCGACCTTTCTGCCCAGGGCTGCAGGGGAGAGGCGCGGGGCTGCTGGAGCCGGGCTGGGCTCTCTGCCCACCATTTTGTGAAGGCTGGAGATATTTAGCATGGGCGGCACATCCCATAAGGAACACCACATCATTAAATGTCTTGGGCTGGTGCGGCGCGGAAGAGAAATGCAGGATGTCACTGCCTGATAGGGAGAAGACTCGGAGGTTATTTATTAGCGGACACTTACCACAAACTGCATTTTCTCCATTTGCATTCGATATGCTGCAGCTGCCTTAGCACTGGGAAAAGGTGGGCAGGATGGAGAGACTAGCACCCTTGCCCTTCCCCTACTCTCCCCTCCTGCCCCACACCCATCTCAACCCCTCAAGAGCCCTCCCACTCCTTGCCAGTCCCAGCAGAGCCAGTTGTCTATCTGCTTGACGTGACCCGGTCATGCCAACTTTCCCAAAGAAGCCATGAGGCTCCCTGTTGATGTTCTCCACCACCATGGTTCAAACAACTAAGCCCTGGTGTCCAGCCACTGAGCCCTGGAGTTCTGCCAAAGTCCCCAGAGCACTACAGTGGGCCTTCGGCCACTGATCCAGGACACATCCCTTCTGCAGGACCATCCGGAGCAATCCACCAAAGAGCCCGCAGGACGCTTGGACACTCAGCCCATAACAGGTGGTTTCCAAATCCCTCCTGGGAGCACCACAAGGGCATCCCAACGCATCCCTGTGTTGGATGCGGGCATATGTGGGGGGCCACTTTCCCCTCCATCCTGTGGCCGCAGCCTCTCCCCCACCTCTGAAAAGTGGCCGAGTGTAATTACGCAGAAAGCTCCTCTGGAGCTATATCAATAAGACAGACGTCTGTTGTATCATTCTCTCTCAGTAAGGCATTTCTTCTCCCCAATTGCTCATATAGAATCATAGCCTAATAGCATGCTATTAACATAATTGCCAACACAACTAGTGTTCCGTGTCTCACAGCCATTTGCTTATTTTGCCATAAAGAATATCAAAAAACAGCCCGAAAACCCGCAGCCGGGCTGTGCGGCCAAGGGGACCGGCCGCTTCAGCTCTGCCGGTGGTTTCAGGACCTGGCCAGGAGAGGAACGGCACCAGCGGCCGGCCCCAGCTGCGGACCACGATACCAGCAGCGCACTCCGACCAGGCTCCCAAGCAGACGTGTGCGAAGATCTAAACGGATTCTGCCAGGCGAAATGAAATTCCCATTATTTTTAATTAATCCTTAATTAAAATATATTACTCCGCAGATTCCGCAAATCTCTCTTAATATGCAAATGCAGCCCATTCAAGGATATTTACATATCATTAATTAAAACGGCACATTCTTTCAGTCTAACAAGCTGGGAGCCGTGGCTGTTGCCACACTGGCAAGAAAGCCCGGCCCAGCACTGCCAAATTCATCGGCAAGAAAGATGTTAAGTGTCACAGCAGGGATGGGACAGCATGGGACAGGGCTGGGGAAAAGAGACAGCTCTCAAAGCTCTCACCCGTCACCAAATGTGGAGACGAGTTTGGGAGATCCCAATCTGCATCAGAAGAGCATCTCAGTACCTGGCTGGAGCAGTGGATGGGGCTGCACAGCAGCACCCAGGGAGAAAGGAGGCACTTCAGCAGAGCCAGCAGCACGGTCCAGGCTCTGATCGCAGGGTCATTGTTCACCCACACATGATGTTTGAGGTCATCCGTTTCTCCATGGCCTTCATTGCCACGGCCACTGTGCTTTCTCACCAAGATCTGTCACCAGGGAGTACTCCCGCTCTCACTGTCCGCCTCAGCCTTGGAGTACGGAGACCCCTCTGCTTCAAAACTACGAGACACATCATCTGGAACAGTTGAGTTCCCAGCACCAAATTCACTCTGGACCGCTTCACATTGAGCAAGACAAACTACTTCATCAGAAGGGTCAGATCTTAAGAGACAAGCCAGTGCTACAGCCCTTCAACACAGTGAAAGCATAGAGGTGACGATGAGCTGGCTTAAGGGAAGAAAGCTTGCTGTGCCCCAGTAACTTCCTCCTCCATGGCTCTCCAAGACAAGTCTGCGCCTCCTTCCCCAAGTCATAAGGGGCAGGCTCTTTGGGCAGCATCACAAACATGGACACCAGCGCCCAGTGGCAAGCTCCGGATGGGCAACTCCCACCCCACCACCTGTATAGCAGAGCTTGTGGACTCGGAGATGCATGTGAACTAAATGAGAGCAGGAGACAGATGAGAGGTTCATCACTGCTCCAGCACAGGTCTAGTACCTGCAGAGAAACTTATGTTTTAGCACTCAGGAGAGGCTTATCAGGTAACTGAGTCTGGATACTAGTCAGGCACGAATCCATCACCCCAAAGAGCCATGAGTTTTGCACACATAATGACAACTGCCTGTTATTATCAATTAACCTGCGTCTTAAGTCTTCCATGGGCTGGTGTCAACAGGAACGTCAAGCACCCAAAACCCAGCTAGCAGCTCCTTCCCAGAAGAGGAAGTCCGCCACCAACCAGTGTCTACACATTGAAGGCTCCAGAGGTGCCTGAAAGCAAAGGCTGGCCAGGCCTCTACAGTGACACACCAGGACAGAGTCTTATCTCCCATTACAATCTGGATATACTGCTGCTGTAAACCTGGAGGTTTTCAGCCTGCAGGACTGATTTCCATGGGAATGACAGCCCTACCCTTATTGTCTCAGTACTGTCACTACCTTCTCCTAGACAGAGCAGACAGCAGAAATTCAACCAGCAGCTCCTCACGCGGGACTGACAGATACTCTCAACAACAATTAATAAGCCTCTGTCCTTCTCCAGCGCTTTTCATCAGAGGACTTCAAAGTGCTTGAATGAACTTGTCTCCACCTCACTCCAGAGCGGGAGCAAATGCGTAGTAACCTCTCTGCCCAGATGGGGAAACAGAGGGTGGAGGGAGACTTGTGTCCTGCTACACAAAAAGCTTTACACACAGAGCAAAATAAAAGCCACCCAGCTGGCTGAGGGAACTTGCGCTGAGCATCACCAGGTCTATTGCTGCTTGCTGCCAGGGTTTGGCAGGGACACCAGCAAAGGGGCACTTTACTCTTGACTTGTCCCTTTTTGCTCCTTCCCCTGGCAGCTGCCACCAGGCTTTGGCAATGGGGGCAACCCGGCCCTGGTGCACCTTCAGCCTGGCCTGGCATAGCCACCCCAAAACCCCCAGAGATACCTGCATAACACAGGTGCTTCCCATGCAACATCTTCATGCTTTCCCAATAAATGAGGCTGTTCAGGTCACACGAGCCTTCGATCTCCCAGGTCTTCAGAAGAGGAGACAGTCACACTGTTCCCAGCCAACTGAGAGGACATGGTATGAACCGCTCAAACCAGATGACCTGGCTGCATTTCAGTGCTTCCTGTGGTTGGGAAAAGCAGCAATATCTCCCCATACCAGGTTGATACTCACATTGAGTCCATTTTAGGCCACACTTACCCCTTTTTGCTGCACAGGGAGTCATTCGTTCTTCTAGTAGGCTGAGCTTTTAACCAGAGAGGTGTATCAGAGGGGATGCTTGCCTTTTTTTTTTCCTCTTGATTTTTTTCAGGACAGCACAGGGAAAACATTTCTGCTTTATCGCAGACTGCTTCTTCAGCAAGTTTTCACATCACTTAACTCCTCTTCAGATCTTCAGTGCCACACCGATCCAGGGAGCTCACCAAGGCCAATGCAAAACACGGCAGCTGGCAAGCCAGGTGCTGCCAGAGAGGCTCGTCCTGCTTCCGCAGCATTTTTGGTCCCAAGTCCTTCTCAAGAAGCAAGCACGGTCAGGCAAGGGGGGGTGTTTGGGCTGGGCTTACTTGAAACACCCGTTCAATCCCTGTGCCAACCTGCTGAGGACATAGCCAACCACAAGCTGCAGACAAAACCCACCAGGACTGCATTCCTCACCTGCAGGCAAGCTGATTTGGAGATCCTTCCACCAACCCCTATCACCACCCCATGGCCTCGGGAGCCACCCAGGCCAGTGGCCTTCACCCGCTTTCCAGAAAAGCCTCAAAGTTCCCCAAAATCCTCCCAGCCTGGAGCACTGGGACACTGCGTGGACAACACGCCATGAGGCGCCAAACGGTTGACAAATTATGTCAATTAATACTCCCCCAGCATCTCTTGCAATGGAGAGGTGTTTGAACCTTGGTGGTCCTGGCCCAGGGCCAGCTGAGGTGATTAAATCGCGCCTCCCTCTGCTCTCCCTTTGCAGTTCCAATTGCACGTGAAATTGCTCCTCACCTCCCTGCGCACCCAGCTGTGTCCCGGCTGCCCACACAGGGTTAAAAACCACCGCACAAGCCACAGCTCCAGGCCACTGGTCCACAGCCTGAGCTGGTCCGGCTCAAATGGCCCTGGCCCCATGTCCTGTGCTTGCTCCTCCAGCAAGCTGTGAGGAGGCGGCGATAGCCACATCTGGCTTCTCCCTCCTGTGCATCTTCCTCCTTTCACCCAAAATTTGTTGGTGTGGGCAGTGGAGCAGGTCTTGGGTGCCTGCTCCACGCCCCAGCCTGGGGCACCAAGACCCAGGCTCCCCAGGAGGCAGCAACGCCGCTCCATCCCATGCAGAGGGACCGGCGCCTGTCCCCCTTTCTCACCATGTGTTCCCCTCCCAGCAAACTAGGCAAAGCGAAAACAAACACTACAGACCCTTAGGGCTTCATGCCCAGTGAGGGTTGCAGGACAGGAGGTCACCAGAGGGACCCCAGGGCCACTTTGTTACCCAAGCTGGTGCTCTCCAAGCTAAATACTCCCAGCAGCCCTCACCAGCGGCTCCAAGATGTGAAACCTGGGGTGCAAAAGGGCCCCAGCTTCCCAATATCCTAGAAAGGCTGATCCCCGTCCCCCTTGGCTCCTGCTTTGCTCCTCTTGGGGGGCACTTCTTGGGGGCTCGGCACAGCCTCCAGTCACGCCAATTTGGGGGGACAGTGGGAACAGTCACTGGTGGAGGGGGCTGTCCCTCCCTCCCCACTGCCGATGCAAGCTCCGCCATGGCACTAATCCCACATTAATATGCTCACCACAGCTGAAGCAGCCGACGTAATGAAAAAGCCCATCCACGAGGAGATAATTATATTACAAAACTATTTTAAATCAATGAGAGCCAAGATGGATGGGGGGAGTAGGGGGTGCTGGGGACAGGCTGCCATCACTCCAGGTGTCCTGCCACCTCCAAGGGCTGGACTCCCTGGCTCCGGAGGGCAAGGGATCCCCAGGCCTTCTGCGCCAGTGGCTGGGCAAACCGAGGACGAGAAATACCAAAGAAAAGCAAAATGTGGACCAGAAGAGCATGGACTCGGTGCCAGCGGGGGACTGTCAGCATGGCTTTTGGTGCCCCAGCTCTCAGGACAGGCAGCAGCTCACTCCAAATTCACCACCTCCCAGAGATGGGGGATGGCAACTTTCATTTAAAAACACTTGCAAAACTCATCCCAGCTTGAGGGCACAACCCAGAAAGATGGACTAGGAGCTGAGAAACAGCCACCTGGTTTCAAAACGGCACTGTCACACCCACCGCTGTCTTCCATGTGGCCACACAGCATGGACAAGATCAAGCAGGGGCAGATGATGCCAAGATGTGCTCTACAGCAGGGATGAAAAGAGGACAACCCTCCTCCCACCCTAACAGAAGAGGTCCCAGGGCCACGGACAACATCATCACCTCCAGTGCAACAACACATTCAGCCTCAAAGAGAAACCCTAGTTGCAAAGGAAACAACTTAAAAGGATAAATAACTAGAAAAAGGGGAAACCCTAGAACCAAAGGAACCCCTACAATACACGCCCTCCCCCTCCCCTCCTCCTTTTGCGCCTTGTTCTCTCTCTCCTTTCCCCGTCCGGGTTTAATTTGACACCTTGAGCTTTGGTAACGAGGTGGGGAGAGAAGAGCCACAGCGGAATTCATTAGGCTGAGCACTGCAGGGCCCGCTCTCGGCACGCTAATGACATCGGAGGATAGGGAAACGAGACAGCCGCCACGCCGGATGAAATAAACATGAGCACTGTCAGCCCTGACAGCAAAAGGGACAAAATAAGGCAGGTAGAGACCTTTCCCCAGCCTCGCAATGCAAAGCGACAGCTTCCAAAGCCCCCAGCCCCTGGATCCCCCTCTGCTTGGGAAAGGAGAGGGTGGCCGAGAAGGAGATGAAAAAGAAAAGAGGCGATTAAACCACCATTCCCACAATTAAACCACCCTTCCCACAAATAAACCACCCTTTCCTGGGCACTCGCACTCCTTCGGTCCTCTTCCACAGCAGGAGGAACTTGTGCCACCTCCTCCCAGCCCGCCAGCATGATCCCATATTCTGTACAGCTGCTCCTAGGGTGGGGGTTTTGGGGATACTGTCTTTGCTTAGGGTATACCTCTCCCTCCCCAAAACAGCACAGGGAAGGGGGGAGCAGGGTGAGACAAGTATTGTACAAATCCCCCAGGCTCATCACACCAGTGAACAAGCTGGAGAGGACCGAGCTTCGCTGTGCCACGAGGTTGATGCGCAACACAGGGGCATGTGTGCAAGCATAGACAGTGCTCCTGGCATGTCACAGTGCTATACAGACCCAGCACCATGGCTCCAGCACAACTTCTGCCAACACTCACAGTCGTCTTTGATTCTGGAAATACGCAGGCAGTCAGCAATGGGCTACTTTGCTCGCTTGCAAACCTTCAACCTAAGTCCACAAGTACCCAGGTATGTCAGTCCTACTGAAGCGGCAATGCTTAAAGGGCAATATGCAAGTTGCAAAGATCAGGAAAACTGCAGGCTCCTGCAGAAAACTATCTATCTACATCAGCTCACCTCTGTTTTGATGCTGGACTGCAGGGACACCAGGCCAGGATGGTCCCAGCCTGCTTCCCTCACAGGACGTGGGCCTGCAGAACCATCAGGCAATGCTGAGGTCTTGCACTGTGTCTAAAACGCAAGATGATGGTTGCGGGACTGCTGCCCACCAGAGCTCGGCTGCCCACGCTCAGTCTCTGATACAGCCCCTGACACAGCACAGCCTCCCCTCCATCTCCAAACACCACTTCCAGCACCCTCCTCACCCAGCTCCTAGTTCCCTCTCCTGAAGGTACTCTTCAGGAGGATGAGACTCTTCATTATTACAGGGCTACTCCAAGCTGCCCAGGTGACAGGAAGCTCAGAGAAGCAGGCGTTACTTGCAGTGCATCAGGAAGAGCCATGTAGGCTTTGAGAAACCAGTTCTCAGGAAAGACGGGGCCACTGAACTGACCTCCCTAGCATTAGTCCTGCCTGATGTTGGGCTGAGCTCAGGGCCCAGCACAGCTCCCCTTCATGCCTCGCTCTGTCCACCACTTCACCAATTCCTCAGTCAGTGCAACAGCCCGGTCAGACTTTCCTTCAACACCCCTGATGCTTTGCAAGGTGAAATACTTCTCGACCCAAGAGCAACTGGCATCACAAACAGACTTTTCTCTTCCTCCAAAACACTGACTTGCCCCATCCCTCCACTAAGGGAAGAGACTTCTTCCCACGCGCACCAACACACAGCACAAGAGCTCACTCATCTACTTGGTGCCAGGCAGACCACTTGGGTTGACAGATGCTCGCCTCCCATCAGGAATCTGAATTTTCTACTTGGGTTTGGGGGCAAGTTTTTCTGGCTCGGCAAAGTTTCCAGAAGGCTCTTTTACAGCATCTTCACTTCAGTGCTTTTAGTGCTCCCAGTTGTTGGCTCTTCTCCCAGGATGCAGCAGCATGCAGGAGGCAAGGGCACATAAGGGAAAAAAGGCAAACTTCTGGAGCACAAGAGTCCCAAGTACTACTCCTGTGTCGGCCCCGGGCCTGTACCCAATCTGAATAAGTCACACGTACACACCTGCCTCAGTTTCCCCACATATTAAAATACCCAAATCTTCATCTGGCCCTTCTCTCCTCCTATTCTGAGCAAAGGATGGCACTCACTGACAGATGCACTGCTAGATTTGCTGCATCCTCACCACCCTGATTTCACCCCAGCAAAGAACCTCACACGTTGATGGGAATATGGGACCCATCATATGGTTTAAATGACCCAAGGCTGTTTCCCAAAGTCCACTCAAAGGCCAGGAACACTTCCAGGCTCAGCCATTCACCCTCCACTCCATCCTCTGCTTTTATTCCCTCCCCCCAGCATCCCTTGAAAGCGAATGGCAGTTGAGTTTGTAAGTCCCTATTCATCAAGGAAATTAATTCCTTATGCATAATTCATTTCTTTTGTCAACTTTTTTTTTCCCCCAAATGCTCCCAAATGCATCAGGAGTGGAAGCAGTAATGGGAGAATGGGAACACAAGAGGCTGAGGGGGGGAAGAAACAGCCTCACTGTAAGCTGACCAGCCTATGCCCTACACTAACCCATCACTCCAACCCCCGGCACACAAGCTGTCCCATAAGATGTCTGAGCAGGAGGGAGGCCATCACAAAGTTTGAGCTACCAATAAGCAGTGAGTTTGCTGGTGGGACAGAGAAGACCTGTGGGCTGAAAGTTTGTGCTATGTCTATGTTGTTGCCTACGCCTGGAGGTAGTTCAGCTGAGGATGGTCTCGCTGTAGTTGAGCACCTTCTCAAGTGACAACTGAGAGCCCAAAGACCAGGGTGCCCAGAAGACCAAAAACAGAGGGATCTCTGAAGGCATGAAATCACAGCGCTCTGGTCCCTCAATCAAAGGGTGTGGCAGCCTCCAATCAGGCTCTCTGTCCTCCTCATATCATAGCAGGTTATGCCGACCTTCTGCTGCACTGGATGGCCATGTCCTTCAACAGCTATCCTCTCTGGGTGCAGAGCGAGCTATCCAGCCTTCACCATACGTCTTGCCTGTAAGGGGCCATCCGCCCGTCTAGGTTATTTATGGAGGAGAGCTCTGGAGCCATGTCAGAGCCCTGCTGACTGCAGAAGCTTTGCAGATACGTTTACCTTATTGCAAGCACAAGTCTGGAAGGAGGCCTGGAGGTAACACTCACACCTTGTCAACTCTTGGAATGACAAGCCAGGAAGATAAACCCAGTTGCAAGAGGAAGAGTTGGCTGGACATGAGCCACGCCTGCACTCAGAGAGGACTCTGAACCCCCAGTTTATCCCAGTGTCAGGATGGGCCCATGCCACCAGCTGCCCCCAGTCTTTTATTTCCCTGCAGCTCTCATGGCACAGCAGGAATGGAGTGACTCTCCCTGCCAGCTCTACCTTGCTCCTTTCCAAGGTAAGGAGATCCCATCTTGCCCCAACATTGGCACAGCCCAGCTCAGACATGGGGACACCACTGCTGAAACTCAGACTGGAAGTGCTGGGGCCACGTGCAATGCTGTAGCCCCAGCAGAACGCTGCCGGTCCCAGCAGGGTCGGGTACAACAGCAGCCTGGGTAACAGCTCTCAGTTTACCATTGACCTATCGACATTTATATTTGCATGCAGCTGGTAAACCGCCTTCAGAGACATGACCAAAAAAGACTGTGGCACTTGGCCCGTGCTGCTAATCCCCAAACTTGAGGAGAAGTTCACACGCAGCACTCACACCCACGTACAATCACTTCCCACCCTGCAAGCTGGGAAACCCCATATAAATAAAGCTTAATTGCTGCTACTCCGACACAGCACACACAGGCAAAGCATGCGGTAGCCAAACAAACAGCAAAGCCCTGGGATTTTCCAACTCCTCCACAGACCAGACCCTCCAGCCGATGTTCAACCAAAGTTAACAGGACCATCACCTTACCTGCAAACCTGGCATCTTTCATGACTGAATTTCTCGCTCTGCTAGGGAGAGGAAGGCATTTGTGTAGCAAATGAATTCGTTTACTGCTTCTGTGCTCGTGACTCTCAGTGGCACTTAAGAAAAGGGCAAAATTAAGCGATGTGCTGAGATACCACTACCATCTCCGACTCTCCGCAGAGGGGACACAGCCCTGGCTGCATCCCGTCCCAGCCCACAGAGCAAAAAGCAGCGGTTCATGCTGTTCCCTGTACTAAATTTGGACAGTAAGTAACGCCACCTTGTCACGGGGGGTACAGAGAGCGTTTGCAACGCCCCATTTAACTGCACTGTACTTCTATCCACAGGCTTCATCAGCATATTTCAGCAGCGCCTTGATGGATGAAGATAGATGGGAGAACATCATCCTTGGTGAAATCACTGTTTTATCAAGGTTAAACCATCCTCACACTGCACCACCTCCCTTTGTTGCTTCATTTCCAATCACAAAATTAGCGGCAGACGTAATGCGCGTTTGTACGGGGTCCGTTCCTCCCTCCCCAGCTCAGCTCTCCCTTCTGCAGGGTGGGGAGGGAGGGGAAGGATGGGAGACCTCTCCCATCTCCATGCCTAAGCCCCTCCAGCTCTGTGGGCTCTGGGGACTCAATGAAATCCAAAATCCATATGGATTTCACTAAGTTGCCTGTGTGGCATGAAGAGCTGGTGAAAGCACAGCTACATTGTCCATCAGGGTTCTCCAACAGCTCCCGCTAAAGCCAAAGGACCACCAGCCCTTCTCCTTTCACCTTGGCACAGCACATCCGCTGGGACTTTTCTGTGGGCTGAAGGCTAAAGCCATGGTGAGCAGAGGACAAGGAACAAAAGCAGGAGGCAGGTAGGCTTTTGGTAGAGCCAGATGGCCTCATGGTGAAGGTACCAAGGGGAACAGGACGCAGAAGGGCAGCAGCGCAATAAATGACCTTTCTCCATTGTGAGCCTGCCTGGATGCGGGTGGGAAAGCCTGGGCAATTCAAGGAAAAGCGCATCAGAGCCGGGAAGGGAGGGGAAGGGCTTTTATCTCCAGGTCAGAAGTTCAACCCCAGCCCAGGTCAGCAGCGACAGAAAGCTGTTGCCTTCTGACACCTCTCCAGCAGCCAGCTGGGCAGGTTGATGGATGTCCCCGTGGCTCCCAGCCCCAGCACTCCCCACATCCCCACCTGGTAGGCCAGGCATGTCTCCCTCCAGCTCCTCCCAAGAGCCGTCCCCTCCAGACTCAGGGGACATGGCCCACAACAGCTGTGCTGGGCCACTGGGCAGAGCCAGATCCCTCTGCAAATCCCAAGCTCTATCAAACCCCTTCCAAGGAAGGCTTGTCTCCCTGCCCTGTTTTACCAAGAAGGAGAAATACATGGCCTTGAACACCGTCCCTGGTGGATCACCTTGAATCACCCCATTTTTCCAAGATCAGACATCATATGCTCACTGTGGAGAAGACCTTGTGCAGGGTCAACAAGGCCCCAACGCGTCTTAGGCAAAATCATCAGACGAGGAGCCCTTGTGACTCAGAGTGCCCATCCCGCTGGAAACCCTAGATCGCAGGCTCCCAAGTCACTTTGACCCAGATTTTGGAGACCTTTTGGGGCTGAGTCACCCCCTGCCCAGAGGGAAGGCCCCAGCAGAGGAGAGCACCTGTTATCCCTGCGGCCTCGAGCCAGGCACTCACTGGAGGAACATGATCCCGGTGGCTCAGGAATATATAAGGACACACAACCAAGGTGGGCAGCATGCAGCTTTTAAACAGCCTGCAGGACCCCCCTCTGTAGCCCCGGGCTCCTAAATACCTTTTTAAAAAATCTGTACCCCCTTTATAGCACTGTTTGTCTCCACAGGGCGCTATTAAGTTACAAGAATATCTCCGGGCCCGGGGCCAGCTGCCGTGTTGTGTGGTCCCCATTAAACACAGATGGGTCAGACTGCCTCCTGCGGGGAGACCTGCTCCAGCCGTGGCTTTGCATCCCCGTCATGAAAAAGTCAGCCTTGGCGAACAGGCTTTCCACCTAGCCCATCACTCGTTGCCTACATGTTGCATAAGCCCCCTTGGCACCTTTCAACCAAGGCTCAACGGTGTTTTGCACCCAAAAAAAAAAGGTAAGATGGCATGCAAGATCATTGGCTTTTCAGTTGGGGAAACTGAGGCACAGGCATCCCTGAGGGGCCAGCTCAGGCTCATGAAATGCAGCACTGACCAGCCCAATTGCTGAGTAGCCGCCCCTCTTCCCTCTCCCCTTCGCCCCGGCTCCTCCCGCACATCCTTTGGACCAGCTCCAGACATAGCCGGCCCAGCGGGTCAGGTCCATGGGGGCTGCCAGCACTCCCCTCCTCCTCCTCCAGTGGGATCTCTCCTTTGCTCTTTCACTAGCAGGCAAAAGCATCCCTGATATGCAGCTGAGCAGCCAACTGACCCTAGCAGGCAGTGACCCAGGAGAAGGTCACTTATCGAGTCCTGCTGCGCTATCTGCTGGCTCTGAAGTCACCCCGGCTGCTGGGGGGAGCTGACGCCCTTGGGGGGCTGTGGGTACGTGCACACACACAGATACCCATAAACTTTCCGGGAGAGGCGGCTGGTTTCACACCCCAGCTCCTTCAGGGCTGCTTCCCCAAGCCAACAGCCCCCAGCTGCCAGCACGGGCAGGGCAAGGCTTGCTCTGGCTCCCCCCATCCCCTGCCCGTTCCTGCCATCCCTTTCCTGGTACGGGCAGCTCTCGAGTTTGCAGATACCATCACAACAAGCCCGGTGAGCAGGACCTCGGGACGAGATGCTCACAGGGAAGTTTCCTCTGAGCTCAGCGTGCAGTGGTTGGCTCGCACTCCAAAGCGCCACAGTTTATAGCCCTTATAAAAACATTTATATAGAAACTGCCCGTTCCTATGCATATAAGGCCAATGCCTTCAGACTTGGGCAGGCACCAACACCATATTCAGGCGCAGGGAATAACCCAGCTTCCCAGTGAGCCGAGCACATCCAAAGCTGGACAGAAACCAGCCAGCATCTCCGAAAACCTCTTCAAGCGCTATATATGGATTTTGGAGCCCAGTCCCAGTTCACACTGGGAAAAGAGGCCAGGAGGGCTGTGCTGACCAGCACTCAAGACACAGCTACAGAAACACGCAACCAGAAAACTAAAGAAAGGGTTTCCAGCAGTAAAAAGAAAAGCAAAAGGTGGAGGTATCCTTCACTTCACCCCATCCCTAGCGCAGAGAGGTAAGTGACAGCACGCATTAAACAGATGCAGCTTATGCTAGATCCTCAAACAAAACAAAAGCAAGACTTTCTGAAGTATAAACATGTCATTAAAAAGCACAGCTCTCGGTAACAGTACTGCAGCAGCAGACATTCACAGCAGCCCAGATCCAGCTTAACGCGAGACACCCAGGTTGGAACACGCTCAGCACCTGAACCTTTCAGGTTCCTTACAAGGATCCCAGTCCATGCCTGGTAGGCAGGACCAGTTCCCTTTCACCCATTTCATACTGGTTGCCCCCAAATCTCCTTGGGTATCCCACTGGGGGAAGCGGAACATCTTCTCTCAGTTGCTACTTCATATGCTACCGCCAAGGCGGTGCCTTCCTCCTGTTTCCCCAGGACCCGAACAAAGCGCTCATTCCAATGGCCATCCCGGCCTGGGCACAGAGCCATTCCCATAGCAAATTTGCCCCCTCCTCCCAGTAACAACCAGTTTGTTCCAAACCCGTGCAGCTTTCATTAAGAGCTTACGGATCATACTTGCCCCAAACTTCTCTGCCAGCCCTGACCCGGACTGTCCTCTGCCACAGAGGTGGCAGCACCTCAACCACGGGGTGGTTGGGCATCTGTCAAAAGCAATGATGCTCTGCAAAGCTTTGCTGTCTCACGGGCACATCCACTTCCAAGACTTGGACATTTGGACTTCGGTTCCTGGAGACAATTACGAGAAATAAATCTGGTTGCTTTAGCCCCAGCACTGGAGGGGGGAACGATTTTCCCTAGCGCTAAAGGAGGTGCTTTTCCTTACATATATACCAGCTGAGACGATGTCCAGGCAGAACATTAAATTAGCCAGCCTCTATTAATTACAGCACTTCTATAGCTCTTCCCATCTTCCAAGTGCTTTACAAACAGCATTAATTCCTGCACATGTTATCTCCTTTCCAAAAACCTCCCAGAAGAGTTGGCAAAGCCCTGCAGCCTGGAGCAGCCTTGGAGTAAGTGGTCTCCACCCAGGCTCGTGGTCCCCCGCGCACATCCAGGCTCCCAACTGCGCCTTTGCTCAAGACCATTGTTTGGAGCTGGAGCGGGAGCCTGGCTAATTTACGAGTCATCAAAAGGGCCAGGACTCCCCAGCGAGGTCTGTCCCCGGCCGGTCTCCCACAGGCTGGGACTTACTGCTGTCCTCCCACCCCTGAGGGCTGCTGGCACTCCAGCTTCAGCATCTTTGCCTCCCCCTCTGCCTCCCCTCTCTCCCTAGCTGCAGAATTTCTTCCACCATTAAAATTAACAAGGTGGGTTTGCAGAGATGAGATCGCTACAGAGCCCCTCCTGTTCCCAGAGTTTGGGGTTGTTTTTAAATTGAGTTGCAGTCCTGTAAGTGCAAAGTTATACCAAGCATCATTTACTTTACTGCTAAGCAATGAGGAGCAGGGAGGGAAGCAGGGCGCTCCCCTCCCGGCATGCTGTAAAGCACCCAGAGTGCACAGGCACGCAGACACTGCCTGCAGTTCTCCTCTGCTCTGGTCCGGCAGCACTCCCTGTGCCAAGAGCTACAGCCTGGAAAATGGCACTTGTGCTAAAGTGCCCGCATTAATCAAATCTTCATTCACACCAGCAGAGAGAGAGGGAAAGGCAGAGAGATCCCACCAGCTCCCTGAACCCAGCCTTCAGTCCACGCGGGCTAGGAAGAAGTGTGGTCCAGTACTGTGCCAGCCGGCAGCCTCCTCATGATGCACCACGACAGCAAAGGGCAGTGAAAGCCCCCATGTCGCAGCTTTCACAGACCTAGGGGTTCCCAGGAAGAAAGGAGAAATGACAGCTTTCCAAACTAGATTTAGCACCATAGCCAAAGAGGATCTATGGCAGAAAAGGGCCATGGGATTCACAGCAAAATCACCAAGCTGTGCTTTGACCCAAGACACTGACTGCAACTTTCTAACTGGATACCATCACTGGGATGTACCATCCACAGCATTCTATGGAGACACCGCGTGTTGGGCCCCCCGGGGCAAGGAACCCATGAGAGCGATTGCTAGACTTAGGGCTACCCCTAACACCATCCAAATAGAGGGCAACCTCAGCCTCTCAGCCACGATCGGCAGGAGCAGAATAGATGCTAACCACATCAGCACCAACTTCATACTGGGAGAACTGAGAGGCTGGCCCCTAACACCCCAAGTCAGGAGGCTGGAATGGGTGGGCAGACACGTATGGACTGACCCCTTCTCCAGTACTGCAATAAGAGCATCCTTGTCAGTTATTCTTCCAATCTGTTCTTGGACACTCATCACAAAGGTAAGTCTACCACCTCCCCAGGTGGATTTACACTTGTACACACAACCTGAAGAAAAGATTGCTTGAAGGCTGCATTTGTTAGTATTTCTCACCTGGCTTTTGGTCTTATGTTAACTCCTTCAGTCTGTGAAGCAGCAGTATGTTTGCTGTCCTCTTTGGACTAAAGAGAGCAAGAACCACCTTGATTTTAGTCTGTCCAAGAGCCTAACTCCCATATGCTCCCATCTAGGAGACCGTTAAGACAAAGTCTTGTCCAAGTTTATACAGCTGTCTGTGGCACTGGAAAAAAGTCCAATATAGATTGTTCAAACCCCAAGCGAATGCTCTGCCAGGTAAATCAGGATAAAAAGCACTGAACAGAAAGTGCAAAAACGGGAAGGTAGAGGAGGGATTCCCCTCCATCACATTTTAATAACCCAGGGTTACAAGGACAGGAATCATACAATCACGAGGAAGAGCTCTTCAAACTACACTGAGCTTGGCACAGCAGCATCATGACCTTCACCGGTTTTCCGCTCATCGGAGAGGAAACAAACACAACATGCGTTTTTCTGTTCCCCACAGACCTTCTGGACAACCATACAAGACAGACCTAATGCTCAAAGGGAAAGTCAGCTGGAGTGCAGCCCCACCAAGATCTTAAGCCAGATCTTAGATCAGAGCTATCCTTTCCCTGCTGCAAAGGTACAGCAGGAAACGGTACCCTGGCCACAAGAAATGAACCGTGAATCTTAGCAAAACCCTGCCACCCTACACGTGCCAGACACTCATGGCTTCAGCATCCCTGCACAAGAAATGGGAAGACGCACTACAGGTATGTTGGGACCTCACCCTCTCACCATCAACAGCTGGTTTCAGCCCTTCTCCCCTCTGCCCTGTTACGAGGTCTAGGGCACAGGGCAGCACCACAAGGCAGGGCAAGGTCTCCTCCAGGCTTTGGTTACAAAGCGGCCTGGTGTCCAACCCACAGCAACAGTGGCAGGCGGTGCTCAACAGCCCATCCCCGTCCCCTCCGAAGTCATTGCCTTCCAGCTCCATGGCAAGCCAGCCGAGACAGCCACAAGCTTCTCCAAGCAACATGTGCCACAACACCTTTGCTCAGCACTCAGAAGTGAGAGGAAGAGTCTATCCGAAGCCACTTTCCAACCAGCCTTAATAAGTTAATGCAGAAATCTTCCCAAAGAGTCTAGCTATAGGAGACACTGGTCTCCACTGAATCAAGATCTGTTATGTTGTAATATAATAGATGTAAATTAAAACAGAAAATCTATCATGCCTCTAATGTAGCCTGATAGCTGAGCGTGTGGATCCGTACAAGCAGAAGCACAGAGAGGAAGGGTGATATATGGCGAAGCTGGATGGAGGGTGAAAAGCGTGGCGAGACGAGCCGGAGAATGGTGCAGCCCGCTCTACGCTCCTCAGACCCAAGGGCAAGAGAGGAATAAATGTTGATTAGTGTTGATTTTGTCCGACGAACGCTTGTCGAGTGACAGTTGGACTAAGCTGCTCTGAAAGAGAAGCATTAATCTTGGTCTGGTTTAAGTAGAGTATATTAATTTGTGTCATTTTTACTAAGTCGCACTGAGAAAGGCTTCTTACTGCTTTGCATCTGACTGCTTTGGTGGTTTAGCCTACTTTATTTTTTTTTTTTCTCCCTTTTTCCCTCCTTCCCCCTTTTAAACAGATACGGCGGCAGCAGCAACATATTCAAATAGCTCAGCAGGAGAGCGGGGGACCAAACGCTTCGCTCCTGGATTAAGAAAATAAACTCCCAGGGTGTTGGCATAGCAACAGCATTTCAGATGAACTGCTATATATTCCATGATTAATAAATTAACATTTTTTTCATATGGTTGTTCCTCCTTTTCTTTCCCTCCTTCCGATGGCAGGAAGGAGAGCAGGAGGGGGGGGGTGAGCAGCGCACAGGGGACGCCGGTGCCAATGTCCCCACGAGCTGGGGACGGGGCTTTGCCCAAGCAAGGTGACAGGGTCTCCTTCCCTCTCCATGCGCCATCCTACAAAAAGTGCAGGAATAGGACAGGGGCACGACGCGACGCCCTGTGGGCTGGGGCCAAGGAGACATGGGCCTCGGGCGGATGGGGATGGAGACGCGGCACAGCCGAGGAGGCAGGCACAGGGGTAGGGCGCAGGCAGCCCCACCACAGGCAGGGCTGGAGGTGCTGCCGGTGCTGGGATGAGGCCCGTTTCAACTCCCCTTTTAGGGCTGAACAGCCCCGGCTGGCCAAGGACCATGCACGCTCTCACTGTGGAGGAATGAAGCACTACTACAGCGGCAGGCAGCAGCACCGGCAGGCGTTGCCTGTGCTGCCGGTCCTGGCTCGGTTATACTCCATTCCTGCTCTCGGCAGGACCGATGGCTTCACAAGCAGCTCTATGCCCCTTGCTGGCAGGTTGGCCCTTTTGCAGCTGCTTTCTCCTCTCTGCTGCCTGCCTTCTTTTTTCCTTTTACTTACTTTTATGGAAAAGGGACTAGAGGGAGAAGCTAGAGAAAATACCGTGAATTAAGAGCAAAAGACTGCAAAGTTCCCCAGAGCAAACTGCATGCACAGAGTTAATTTTCCATGGCTGGAGCAGGTAACAAGAGCTCCCGCAAGCCTTTCTGAACATAACCGGGCAATCCCATTCTCTAGGAACAAGAAACCAGAGCCTCCCCGAGGAGCACCGGTGAGTGACTGACCCAAATTCAAACACTTTCTTCCTCCTGCCAGCGCTGGCAAAGTGACCGGTACTGAACCGTATCTGCCTTCAGGCTCTCGTTGCCCTGCACCGCTAAGAGCCTGAACACAGGACGGAGAAAACCAACAATTCAGTATTCATCACAGTCCGCCCAAAATAAAAAGCTGTGGGGGTATGCTGAGCCAGGAGAGCTTTGCCAGGACGGCATGATGCCACTGGGGTAAAGGCTGGTGGGGCAAACCGTGCCCTGTTTTCAAACACTCATAGCAGGTATGGTGGTTTAGCCCCAACCAGCAACAAAGAACCATGTGCTCGTTTGCTCACTCCCCCTCTGCGCGGCAGGATGGGGGGAGAATTGGAAGAAAAAGGCAAAACTCATGGGTTGAGACAAAGGCAGTTAACAGCAAAGGAAAGGGGAAAACAACAACAATAATACGGATAAAGGAATATACAAAACAAGATTAACGTACAAACGCTCACCGACAGGAACCTGAAAAAGCCCCAGACTGCTCCCGAGTGGTGATTCCTGCCCTCCCCCCTCCCCCAGCTATATACTGAGCACAATGTCACATGGTATTGAATAACCCTTTGGCTAGTTTGGGTCAGTCACCAGGGCTGTGTCCTGTCCCAGCTTCTTGTGAAAATTAATCCCATCCCTGCCGGAACCAGGACACCAGGTGGTCTGTGTGCTGTGGAATCACCATGCTGAGAAGGTTCAGGCTTGATCTATGTGTTGCTCCCACTGAATTCAAGAGGTTTGGGGTTTTTTTTGGTTTGGCGGGTTTTTTTTTAAATCTTAGCATGATGCCTCTTGCATCTGCAATCATGCCCTGAACATCCACATCGCCCATGCTGCTTGCGGCTTCTTTGGCACTGTAGCAATCCTCTCCCCACTCCACCACTCAAAGCCGCTTTGCTTCAGGCACGAACGGAAGTTGAAACATTTCCTCTTCTTACCAAGATCTGAATTTGTCTAAGTTTCATTAAAGCATGAAACCATTTTGACGAGGCTTGAGTTACATCCACCACAAGCTGCACATGCACATAGGCATGCCGTAGGCACACACTCGGCACACCTTTGTTTGAGAATTAAGAACCTGAAGAAGAACCAACAACATTTTTAAAAGTGTTTCAGCTGTTGAAGACCCAAGTCTGCTTTTCAAACCTGGCTAGGAAAAAGTCTTCTCACCTTATCCCAAGAGCAAGACTTGGGCAATCCAGGAACATAAACAAAGGGGTTTAAACAGAAGCCAAAACAGCAGTTCCATACTCGCTGCCCCGCACGCAGCTTCAGGCACATGGCAGAAAAACCAGGCAAGTCCCAGCTGGTACAAATGGGTAAGGCTCCTCCATCACCTGCAGGAATACCCTGGTTTAAGCCCACTGTCAATCCCTCCCCATATTTTCTGAGGTCTTAACAAACCCCCCCACCTCTTTCACAGGATCACCCATCCGACCGTGCAAAGCCCAGGCACAAGCTGTGCCATTGTGTCAGGTCCCTATATGCTCTCCATGCCATAGTAGCGTACAGCAGGGTCTCCGTCCATGCCTCAAAGGCACCCCCTCACCCACGAGACCTTCCTCTGCTGCTGGCAATCCTAAAGAAATGAAAACCTGTAAAACTGGAGCCATCGGGGAGAAGAAAGCAGAGCAGGGCCCCGCAGCACTTTCCGCCACTCATTATTGCTGCTGCTGGGGACGACGGGCGAGTAGCACTGCGCGGTGTCCTCCCCTTAACGTTATCTTACACTCTGAAGCACAAAGGACTACTTAGAAAACCCTCGCCGGTGTAATGCTATTTCTCAATGACTTTTCTTATGGATCCTGGAGGATAAGCCGTATCAAAGCGTTTCCACAGCCGCATACAGACAGCTGGGGTAACCTAAGCCTTTTATTTAAGCAACTGCCAGCCTCTAGCCCAGCACTGGTAGTTTTTAGGAGGAAGACGGAAGCGAGCAAGCACCTGTGGTGACATGGGATGCTTAGCACCAAACTTCAGAGGTGTCTCTGGATATTAGCACATTCTTCATCTAGTCCTGTTTGAAAACACATCCTGACTTGCAGTATGTTTATTAAACACACCGACAATCAGTCTACAAGTAAGGTCTGCACCCCAAATCAAAAATATATAGAGCCTGGGATTTATCTACACACCTGAAGGCGGGAATGTTCCTCATCCCTCCCAAACACCATCCATGAGAGCCCACATGGAGTCACTGCAGCGTCAACTACCCAGTCCTTCACTAACGACTTCCATCTAACCCAAGAGATTTTAGAATAAATCAATCCATCAAAACACTGAGTCCGAGTGTCAGCCCCTTCGCTCATGAGGAGAGGGCGAGACCCCAGCAGGCAAAGCGCGCACACATGTCACAGCTCATTTTCCCAGGGCTGAATTGAGGGAGCCAGGGTCAGCATGGGAAGAGGTGCAGCCTCTGCTTTCCAAGGCATACGGCCCAGGAGAGAGAAAACAGGGCACTTGCTTGGCCATAAAGGACCAGTGCCACAACTCAGGTGTTTTTCCAGCAGCCTAAAATGGTACAGAAGAGATCCTGTTGGCCCTACATTGTTATCTGAATGCTGCCATGCGCAGAGGTTGAGTCCCTCCAGCAAAGAGCCTTGCCCACTTCAGGCACTATGACACACTGGTCCTTTAAAGGATTAGTCCTTAAATCAGTCTGCTGGACCAGATGGTTCTCAGTGTCCTCATCAGGGGCAGCATCAAGTATGAGATCCCCTCTTAAAAATGGTGGTGAACCAGCTAAGAATGGGAGGGGGAAATCCTCAAAGAAATTAAAAAAAAAAAAAAAAAGAAAAAAAAAAGAAGAAAACAAACCAACAGAACCGCCTCCTGAATTTGTCCACAATGATCTGCACAAAGTTATTCTACTTCCCCCAATTTCCCCAGTTTAAAATGAATATTTCAAATAATCGGGAGCTCAAAATATATGTGTAGGTATGTAAAATAGTGCCAACCACACAGTGTGCTGCAAAGTCCCTCCAGCCCCTTACAACTTTTGCCCCCTGCAGTATAATCCCCAGCAATGCTATATAGACCCTGCTTCTGGCCTCACTTTTCAATTCATCCCTTGTCCATCCTGAATTTCAGCACCCAGTTCCTGGTCCAGGGACAGCTCTGTGTTACCGATTCAATAGTTCTTCACCATCTGACACCCACACCCCTCATCAGTTCATCCAAGGAGAAGCAATGTGGCAATACTCGCTCCCTGAACTTGGCAAGGAGGAGCTTCTTTTTGGGGGGGGGGGGGGGGGGGGGGGAAGAAAAAAATCCTTTAATCACCCCAAAAATCAAGGGGAAAGTCTGAATTCAAACTCAGATCAAGAATCCCAAATAGAGAACCAGCCAGACAATTAATCATTAATTCTATGCTGCTCAAAAATCCCAATCCAGAAGTTTAGCCCTGGACCATGTCCACCCCACATATCTGGTTTAGGGGTGACTCTAATTTGCTGGGCTCACCATCGAGCTACCTGCATTGTGCTTGTACAGCTCCATTAACATGCGCTCAGAGAGACCTGCTCTCCGTAATTTGCCTCCAAGACCACAAGAGAGAAGCCTGGAAAGTCTTCTGCTTCCATTACTCTTTTACATTTACAAAAGACCCCATGAAACTCCGGTGCTGTGCAACGAAATGGTACAAATAGGTATAATGCCATTCATCTAATGAGCTTCTACTCAGCATCCTGGAGCCGCTGATTCATTTATTTTCTTAAGTTTCTCTCGATCCAGGTGTTTCCTACCATGTGCTAGCACCTAACATCCCCTCGGAGAGTGGCTGCTGATGGGTCACCTGGTCTGCCATAGAAATTAACGAGGCCCCACCACGAAGGGAGAATTTCTCTCTGTAAGTCCCTAGCTCTGATCCCATACATCTGGAGTTCCTGAAACTCCCTTTATTTCACCAGTATCGTTGTATTAATAAGATGTCTGGAGACACATGCCATACCCAGTTAGGAAAAGGAACTAAGATCTCTCCTGCTCTATCAAGTGTGGCCTCTGCAGCCCAGAAAGCCCACTGCTACCCTTTTTGCCAAACCACACTGCAAATAACACATCTAATTTGCTCTCCGCTGTGCTCCTTAGGTCTTTTGCAACATTACTGATTTCCAAGAGCTTTCCTCCCACTGAATCTTTCCGGTTTGGATCGTGACGGTAGTATTTTGCAATTCCTTCCTCGCACATTCATGAAGTGTTGCTGTTTGCCACTAAAAAGCCGCTTGCTGGGCTCTACCCCAAAGGCAGCTGTGTTTCAATGGTCGGGAAGCTAATAATATACATTACCATACCGGTAGGCAGGGAGAGACATGCACTGATGTTTACATCTTCCCTACACAACCAGTGCGCAACCTGGACAGGTTTTTTCGGAGCAGAATTTGGAGAGAGAGGGAAGCGTGTGAGACAATCACGCCACGGGAGCGAGCGGCAGCGCACCACCAGCACCCCGGCTCCCGATCGATAGGCCATCTGTAATAGAAGATCAATCGCTTCCATTTTGCGAGGTGTTAAGTGTGACGGGGATTGAATTAAAGCCGAGACCATAACAGCAGCTATAAGTTATGCCTTTTTCCTTCCCCCCTTTTTTTCCCTTTTAAGAAACAAACCCATAAAATGGTACTTTTCTTTCTTTCCTCTTCCCTGCCCCCTCCCTTTCGCCTCTAAGATTTTCAATTAGGTGAGTGGAAGGACGAATGGTGCAAATACATTTTGTTCAAGTTCTAAGTGCTTTTGAAACCCCCTGTCAAAGCATTTAGTAACGCAAGATTTAAGATGCCCAATTAATTTTTCCCCAACAAGGAGCCAAAAGTAGATGCAGGAGGAGGTTAAAAGCTAAGTGTTTAATTAATATTAAATTTATATGATTCTTTATCACTGAAAGCATTGTAAAATTGAAAAAGCAGTTAATTTTATGATCACTGTGTATTCCTCTGCTTTGATCTTTGATCCGTGGAATGAAATCGGAGAGTGTAAAGATTTTCCTGCTTTATTATACCTGTCTCGTGGCAGGGATGCCGGGTGAGGTGAGCTCATCCGAGCCCCCGCACAAACTAGGCAGGGTGGTACCCAGGCACGGAGCCGACACGGTGCCTGGGGATGAAGAGTTTGCAATTGCCCCCCAAGGGGAACTTTGTGCTATTTGGCTGAGGACAGCACGAAACTCTTCTGTACGCCACCGCTGCCTCGCCGCCGATTCCTGGCCTCCCCCGTGCCTATCTGCCAGCGAGACAAAGAGCTATTATGCAGAACGGATTGCACTGGAAAGAAAAAAAAGGGGGGGAATAATTTCTGCAGGGTTTTTTATGTGTTTTTTTAATATTTTTAAATCCCACTGGGAGCCTCATTATAATTTAGTTATTAGCAGGGGGAGGAAAAAAAAAACCAAATAAGTAAAAGAAATTTAACATCTTAAAAAAATATTTAAAGGGAGGAGAAAAACCAACAGGATGAAAGTTCTCCAAGCTTCAAAGCAGTTGCAAATTCCCGATTCAAACATTTCAGGCAGCCCCACTGGCAGCGAGCTGCCTTGGGGTCAGCTTCCCATCACAGATCCATCACTGCTCCCAGCTGGATCAGGCAGGGTCCCCCAGACCAGACACCCACGCAGCCCAGACGGACACCCGGGATGGGAGCACATCTCCCCACCAAGCAGGACCATCTGAGCCCATTCCTCTCACCCAGCCCTCCACTTAGAAACCCTTTGAAAAGCCATGTACAACTTCCCCTGTCCCTTCAATTCAGTGCCTCCTTCCCAAAGCGAGCTATTGTGCGTATATTCGTATAATAAGAAAGTGAGAGTTTAAATGGGAATTTAATCTTATTAAAGCCTTGATTTTAGGGCAGGTACATAAGTCATACATACAAAGAGGTACAAAGTAATGAAACAGTGCAGCTCTCAGGATACAGCTGGGAAAACTGGGAAGTCATTAAGGATGGACAAAAATTAGGCTTCATATCAAGAAGTAAGATCTAATTGTCAGTGCTTCATAAGCAATGGGAATTAATACTGTTAATCCTTCGCCCTCACTCTTGAACTTATTTTCAGTTGCTGTCAGAGAAGGACAGTCACTTTATCCCCACGTGAGAGGTTCCAGCACAGCAGCAACGCAAGTTGCCCCAGGTCATGCAGCAGTGATGGAGTACAGCCTGGAAGAAAAACCAGGTTCCTCCTCTCCCATGGGATGCCAGAAGAAAGGTCCTCCTTCTACTAAGCAGAAGAGATCCCAGACGCACAAAGAAGCAGTCTATAACCTCAGGGAGTCTGAAATGGAATTGATAACAACAACCCTGTTGTTGTTAGCAGGTCGTTTCTGCTCCCATCCATGACATGGGAACCACAAGACACAGATTTGTGTTCTTCACATCCCTACTGGATGGGCCATGGAGTCCAATGATCAGAGATGCTGGCCAGCAAATCACACCCTCCAGCTAGCACTTCTTCAAGCCCATATCCAGCCTATCTTTTTAAGGCTCAAACTACCCTTGGCCCAGCCAAGACAGGAGGTCAGATTTCCAAACACTCAGCCCTGGCCTTGAACCAGGCAACCAGCTTTCAAGCCCTGTAAAAAGCACATCAACCAAAAAAAACCTGAGAAGTATCTGCAGCAGTCCATGGGGAGGTATCTACAGCCAGACTGCTCTCTTCACTGTTCAGGGAAGAGAAAGAGGTACCAAGGAGCCCACCTCCTGCTAACTTTCACATCTAAGGTTGTGCTTTCAGTATCTGCTTGACAAAAGTCCTGCATGACTTCTGGTCCTCTCCCATGGACGAGAAGTCATGCACGCTCAAACACGGCTGTGTGTCTATCTTGGGAAGAGCTGCCATTAAGTGAGATGTTTGGGGACACATACAGCACAAGAGGGACCTGGTCCTGCTCCAACAACTCCTCTGCCTCCTCCCAAGTCATAGAGAACAGCAGGTCCACCACAGCTCTGGCCGTACACAGCGCAGCCTCCCCGCGCAAACAGACCGACTGTATTTTATACATATGCGTGCAGATATCGACAGATGGAGAGAGAAAATTACTGTGCCCATAAATTGAAGCTTTGGTCACGTCAGTTCAAGAAGCAGAATAGAAAATTTAGAGCCAAAAAAACAGCTTGTGTCAGTCAGGCTGATGAGCGCAGGCGCCAAAAAACACACCCTTTAGCATGGGGAGGCGAGACGCAAGCACACACATGCACGCAGAGACCCCGCTTCTCTTCATCTATTCTCAGCAACTGTTTGTCTGAGGCCACATGCAACTGGATTTGTCAAGCCCCCTTTTAACAACTTCTTGTCACAGTCCATTACCAAATTGCATATAGTTATATATTCCACTAATTAGGCTTCTAAAATATCATTAACATGTCTCTTGATCATTAGCATAACGTATGAGGCGTCCTCGTTAGGCACGACTCGAGTTTGTTAACGCGGTAATGAAAGGCATGGGGCTGGTACTGCAGGAGCCGTGCAGAGATAGGAGGCTGGGAACATCAAAAGCATCAGTGCCAGGCTTAAAAAAAAATAACAACAAGATCAGCAAGAGGCAGGGGCAGAAGCCAATTGCTGGGAAACCAGGGTGATGTGGAAGGTGGTACGAGCATCTTCAGGCAGGCAGATACTTCACATACACCTCGCGCCTTCCCCGGACTAAAATAACATTCCCATGATCTGGGTACAGCGCAGGTCAGGGATGAGTCAGGATCACAGACCTGAACACATCGCCATCAGAGTCTGGATAAAATGGCAGTGATGGCCAGGGTTCACACAAGACTTCAACCCCAAACCCCACAGCACAGATCTGTGTCCCCAGTTGGGACACAGTTCCTGTCTGGTTGACCCCAAGACGTCCCTCACACCTACTTGGGCCAGCTCTGCTCCACACGAGGACACCCTGCACAAGACACACACATTTTCCTCCCTCCTCCGAAACCAACGTTGAGCGCTCTCTCTCCCCAACCCCAACATAAAACTGGTCCAATGCAATGCCAGGCACCACCCTCACCCAGCCAGCTACACAACATTGAGCAACCACCCCAGTTAAACCAACGACGAAAAACCACCACCCACCACGCATTACCCAGCAGGAGATCAAGGGTGTTAGAAAAAGCAGGCCGGGATGGTGCAATGACATGGGACCTCAGTCAGGACTGTAAAAGAAAGGTCCAAAAGGTCCCTGGTACCCAAATGCAACCCCCAGACAGCAATATTTGCATATGTGCTTCAACGCATCCAGGGCTGGGGGGTGAAGGATGTGAATTAATAGCCAAAGGTTTGACCAGGACAGATGCTTCCATGTCCAAGCCAGCTCATGTATCAGTGGTTACCACCGTTGCTATAAATAAGCAGGGACTTTTTTTTTTTCCTTTGAGCGAATAACTCAATAAGTCACCGCATGAAAGATATTGTAAATAGCTCCAGCAGAGTGCAAGTCAGGGCTGCTTCCAATTAGCTTTCACTTACGCTCCCCCCGCCTGTGCCAAGTTTGCAGAGTTTGTTCCCAACACGCCGCTCGCTGTCTGGGGAGAGGTGGGGAGTGAACCCCACTGCAATCCGGGCCACCGCTCCTTCATGTTAGAAATGATTAAGGCTGCAAGGATGTCAAAGCAAGTGAAAACAACCCGCATATGCAGTCATCTTTGTCCAGATGTTAATGCAAAGGTGGGGGGGGAGTAAACAACCAAGAGCTTTTCTTCAGCTGCTGAGAGCGAACACCACCACCACCACAACATAAAACAAGCTCGGCGCCGGCAGCCCAGGGGCTTTTTATACACACATCTGAAGAGACACCCCCTCCCCTAAGAAAAAGGTAGAACACACCCTCGTGGGTGACACCACTGCCAAAACAACAGGGGGAAGATGGATGATTTTGCGACTTCATAAAAAAAAATTCCTCTTCCATGAGATAAACGCGGTGTTAAGACTCTTTCCGAGCTTTTGCTCATTCATACACACCTTTGTGTCCCGCACACGCGTGCGCCTTTGCACAGCAGCTGGTCCTGATACCAGAGGAGCATCGCAGCCAGGAAACTATCACCAGGAAGATAAAATACAGGGCAGGAGAGTGCGGGATCCATTGGTAGCCTACAGGAACAGGAATCCTGGGGAAGGGGCTTAATTCCCCACCACCCCTATCTGGGAAAGGTTCTGGGAAAGTTACAGGGTGTCCATGCCTCACCTTTTGCCAGCAGGATGGTGATCCAGGTGCCTAACCCGAGCCAGGAGATGGAGGGGGACCAGGAAATCAAGACCTGCTGATCACATCATCATTTTTGCCAAATCTCCCTTCTTAAGTCACCAGGTACCATCCTCACCCAGGCACTTTGCAAGGAAGTCAGCAACACCCCAGAGCAGGACTAGGAGGTCTCCCTAAGGAAGCAGATGTATTCGTTCACACACGAGCAGCCTCCCTTCCCTGCCACCCCAACTATAACACTGCATTGAAATATGGACACTGGAAAGCATCCACTGTTTTGGGGAGAGGGGTTACAGCAGTCAGAGCAGCATACACCGCTTTTGTTTGCTTCCTGTCTTTCAAGCCAAAAGCAACAATCACAAAAAAAGAAAAGCCACTAACACTTGATAAAGCTTTTCAATTTGAAAGGGGTCAGGAAAAAGTTCCAGGAAAGGGAAGAGAAACAACCTTCTTTTAAACCCTTTAATGTGGTAAGAATCAGCTCTCACAAGCTACAGGTTTATATTTTTCCCTGTAGTGTTTCAACCATCTTTATCGCACCCCCACCCATGCTCCATCTTCTCCCCACTCCCTCACCAGCTCCCAAATGGCGGCAGCACTCTATTAAAATGGCCAGAGAGGAACCTCTCCCCTCCCCGTGCACAAGGGCGCTGGGTTGACCTCTCCACATCTGGACATGGCTGCAACCTCCATCTTTCCACGGCAAATGCCGGCAGCACAGCAACCTTCCTGGAAACCCTCCACCTCGGCCAGACTGAGGACACGGCATTCTCTCATGAGGGGTGCGACTCCTCCAGACAGGACCTTGACAGCTCTCACGGGCCCAAATCCAGGGTATATTTACTTCAGAAATTGAAGGGGGGTCAGAGAGAAGAGGAAGAGAATCCAGACTGCAAACAAGCCAGATTTAACTCACTAAAGCAAACAGCCTCAATAGCAACAAATCTATTCCAATCCTGGATCCACATCCTCAAAACCACTTTTGATCACCTGGAGAGTGCTTGCCACCACAGAATGACTTTATCCAGTGCATCTATCGTACAACCAGCCAGGAGGGATTACAGACCCATCAACAACTGTACTGGTGCACTGGAAAAGCCTTGGTGGGTCTTGTTCCTTCTTGTGCTACACAAGTCCACCAGATCTCGTCAGGTTGTTGAGTAAAACACTGCCTTCCACAGCCATACCAACATGCCTCAGCCTTCCCTGGCCAGCCTGGCACGAGGTGGTCCATGCTCTGTTTTTTTCCAAGCCACGCATGGGCCAAACCAGATGGTCACTGACACCACATCATGTCCCCTCCCCATGCAGGTCCAGCATTCCCTCCCCTACACGCTCCAGCTTTCCCACAATTCACACAGTCACATTTCTTCACAGGAGCTGCCCCTCCCAAAATACCAACACTTTTAACACATTGGTGTATTGCTGGAAGACCGCAGTGATGTTCCTCTGGAACAGGAGGCCTCATCCAAACAGGGCCCACAACCAACCACCCCATCCACTTGGGATGGTTTTTCCAAACATCCTCCCACCCAGACCACAGCCACGCAAGACAACCCAGACCCTGCTACGCCTTGGACCATCTCCATAGAAAGCAGAGCAGATGCTAATGGCTAAGCTGCAAACTGACTCGGGGCATTCATGACTCCAAAAAGCAGAAGGGCTCACACTGCTGGCATTGCTTGCTCCCAGACAGAGCAACAGGCAGAGCTTTTCTTTATAGGACACTAACAGCTTCTCCTGTGCACATCACCACCACCAAACCTCCCAGCAGCAAGCCTACTGATTTTTTGCGCTCTTTGCTGGGCGAGTGTGGAGACCCCATCCTCACCCCCCACCAAGCTGGGGGGCATCATGTCAATAAAGCCTCACACATGCAGTGAGAAGTGAGCCTCCCTGCTGCCCACAATCAACTTCATTTGTTTATTTTTATTTGAGCAAAACTTTAGCTAGGCTGGGGGAAGGCTGGGAGGGGGACAAACCCCTGGAAAGCCGGGCTGCTTGTTGGTCTCCAAACAGACTGAAACTGGGGATGGGAGGAGGGGCCAGCTCTCTTTTCCAAAGAGCTTTCAATAGGAAACAGATGTTGAGGGCCCAAGCACCAAAAGCAGGGTCTGCAGCGGGCTTCCCTGGCTCAAAGCTCCCAACAGAATCCGTTTTAATTAAAATATTTCAGTTCAAGCACAAGGCAAGGGGTAGGGGGAGTGGGTAAGGGCCCAGGGGTGATGTGCCTGTTACCTCTGTGCAGGCAGCAAGGTCTGTGGCGGGGCTGGAGAGGGTGCCGGGGCACATAGGGCTGGGTCGGAGACCCCATCCTGTACCCCCAGCTCAGACTCCCTCCCTCCAGCAGAGCTCGACGTAAATTCTGCTGACTTCAAGTGAAAAATTGCCTCGTTTCGGCACCGAAAAAATAACATTACATCATGTAGACTGTGTCAGGTTCTATCAATGCCCCCTTCCCGCCCACCCCCAAAAGCGAGGGGGATGTAACCCAACACTATGAAAACACCAGCCCAGAGAAGAAAAGGGGCCTTTGTCGTGGACCATCAGCTTCCCGCTCCCGCCTGAGGTGAAGAAAGATCTCCAAAAATGTTAGGCTGGGAGGTACAGACTCCAGACGCATTCCCCCCACAGCCCCTTTGCTTCCCCACCCCAACGTTTGAAACCCCTACTTCTCCCTTACTTAAAAACTTCTGCCACTACTAGGACCCAGAGCTCCCTTCTCCCCTAGATCCCTGGGAAAGGTCAGCCTCATGGAAAAAAACAGGGTGCCAGGAAGCCTGACTTTAAGCCCAGATGACTCTGTAGTATCCTCCAGGTGAGGATCAATCCTGGATTTCTTCCCAAAGTCATCCAACTCCCTCGCAGGAGGGGATGCAGAGCAGAGGACCCGCAGACACCCACACCCAGCTCCAGGAAGGAGAAACAAGGGAAGGCCAGGACCCAAACAGCAAGGAAGGGAGCTGGCGCGGGCTCTGCCAAGCCACAGCCACCCAAGCAAGCCTGCACGCCCTGCCAGAGAGCATCTGCCCGCCCCGCTGGGACAGGCATGAGCCGACAAGGAGAAGGAAGGAAATCAGGGCCCGCGGGATCTAATAACCGGCATCAGCAATGCACCGTGTTAGGGTCCTCGAGGCTATGGGTTCAGCAGGGCCAGGCACAGGCTGCAGGGCTCTCCTGCGGCCGCTCGGGGAGCGTTGTGCTGGGGGGATGGGAGGCAGGCTGTGCCACTCACCCCGCAGCCAGGGAACAGGCCCTAACCTGCTTTATTTACTGGGAGAGAGGAGCCACACAAGCCTGAGGCCCCACTGGCTCCCAGGCCGAGTAACGCAAGAGGGAAAGAAGGGGGTGCAAGTGGAACGAGCCCCCCTGGACCACGCACAGGGCAGGACAGAGTTGCAGGTTGCTTTCTGCGTCCCTGCTGGGATCATGCTTTCCTCCACCACAAGATGGGAGAACAGTGGCATACACCTCAGCAAAGCGTGTCTTGCTTAAACCATGCTTGCCGGCAGCACCCCGGCTTGCTGAGCAAACCCACAAGCAGAGGGAAAAGTAGCTGCCCCTGCCCACGGGCAGCACAGCACCAGGCCGCGGTCGAGGGGAGAGGGAGTAGAACACCCAGCTTGCCCCAGGCCCTCGGCTCTCAAATGTATTTTCTCATTAACGTGTAATACGGTTTTATTGTCTCAAACAATGTCTGTTTTCGATCAGTTCCTTTATCCCAGACACTGCCGCGCGGAGAGACCGAGGAGGCCAGATGGTTCGTGTTGCAGGAGTCTTCCCGCTCTTCCCCGCCCGCCCCCTAATTCCTTACAAATTCCTGGAATGCCTGCGCCCCCGAAAACCAGCCCCGGGCAGGGCAGAGGCAGGCATCGGCCTCCGGAGCAGGGGCTGGGGGCCCTCCCCGGCCTCCCCTTCTCACCGCTGGCAGCTCACACAGAGCAGGTCCCCGGTGGCGGAGTGGCTGTCATCTCCTCCACAGGGTCACCAGCGAGCAGTTTGCACCCGAAACTGGAGATCCACAGCTCCCCCTCCTTCACCAGCAGCAGGGGGGTTTCCTCTGCTGAGGGAGGGATGCACAGACCCCAAAATCCCCCATCCCAGCCCCAAAGGCACGGCGGGCACCAGGGCTGCAGGCACCAGGGAGGACGTCTGCCCATAATCCCCACCACGTGCCCAAGGCCACCAGGCCCCCGCCGCACCACTCACAGCTCCACGCCTCCCAGCGTTAATCCCCACACCAGCAGCTGGATACGGAGGTTCGCTAAGCTCTTCCCAAAAATCCAGTGGCCGATCAGAGCCTCAGCCGAATCAAAGGGAAAGCTCCTGCTGACTTCACGCAGCCTGCCTCCCCCCCTGCGCAGGCTAGTCAGGGAGGCAGCTTGGCTGGTGGCTCCAGCCCACCCTGAAAGATGTCCTGGAGGTCCAGCAAGGCTCATGCTCCTCCTGCCATCTTCCCAGCACCTTCCCTGGAGGAGGAGGGGGCCCACCAGCCCTGGGAATGAGCCCTGCTGAGCACAACCCAACAGCGGGGGGGAATAAGGGATGCCGAAAGCGATCGCTCGGCCTGGAAGCAGGCCAGGAGACTAGTGTTCACACCCTTAAACTCGGGAAGAGCGCCACAAGAACAGAGATAATCCCATCTGGGAAAAACCTGAGTCTGGTGGAAAAAGATGGCACCTTCTCCAGGGCACTCAAGCACCGCATGGTGCAGCCAGGCTGTGGGTCATCCCAAACCAGGCACTAGCTGCAGGGTCCCACGATCCCTCTGATCCCGCAGACCTTGTCCTGTCTCCCAGGAGCTCCATACGAGCTGCGCTTCCCCCCCAGTTCCCACTCTGCAGCAGCTGCTGCCCAGGAAAAGTGTCTGCCGAGGAAGGGCCGGAGGGGACACCCAACTTGCAGCACCCTGGGGGCCAGGAGCCACCCTCCATGGGTTTGGCTGCCAAAACATCACACGGGCTCCTCAGAGACCTGCCGAGCAGACGGGTATCTGCTCCCAATTTGACTGAATTTTCATGAGGATGACACAAAACAGCCCCACTGCCAAGTTTCCACAGCTCTTCCAGAGAGGAGGGATGCCAGAGCCTGAGGGGCACCTCCAAAATCCCACTCACACAGCAAGGACACCTTCTTTTTTCTCCATTGCTTTTTTTCCTGAGCCACTCAGCTCATTTTAGCAAGCCAAACCTGCCTCCACCCAGAAAAACACCAGGGCACACAGTTAAAAGTCCTGCCAAGTTCTGAGAAACTAGAAAAAAAAAAAAGAAAAGGGGGTGGAAGGTTTATAGTGGGAAGATTTATACCTGTAGGATCATGCTGTCTCCTCCAACACCCTTCCTACACCTTGCCCATGAGCACTACAATGGAAGAAGCTGTTCTTGCCCTGTCATGGTCAGCTGCTCAAGAGGCAAAGCATCAGAAGCTGAAAGGGTCTGAGATGTTTGGTTTCCACCCAAGAAGCCCAGGTGCAGAAGACAAACTGCTACAGGCCAGAACTGAGGGATGTGGGGAGTCCTCAGACCCCAGGCCTGAAATAGCCAGGAAGGGGGGACAAGTAGCTGATGTGCTTGGTACAGTGGAACAAGAGGGCTGGAAATAAGCGATGGTGGGGGGCATGCAAGCGTTTCGGTGATTTTGCACTCCATAGCAGAGAAAAATATCACCTGCCACCTTTTGGCATTCCCAGCGCTCAACTTTGGCTCCATCCAGAAAAAAAACCAACACAGCAGGAAAGAAGGAGCGAGCTGAAACCTGATCCCCTGAAAGGCCGGACTCGGTGTCTGGCTTTTCTTACCGGCTCGGCCGACCTGTACGTGCCAGCCTGGGAAGGCGTAATGGTTCCACCGACAGAACTTCATTAACTTTTTATACACTTGGCCGCTAATTTATAATCATTAGCGGACAAACAGCCAACAATTACACAAGCAGCACGTTAAGGAAAGAGGGAGAGAGCTTAAAGGAGCAGCGATGGAAACGTGCTCGTAGTCAGGAGGGAGCAGGGACGGCGCGTCCCCCATCCCAGGGCTGGCATGTGACAGGGGTGACATCTCCCAAGATTTACTGGCATACCATTTCGTCAGCTATAATTAAGGCACCGGGCAGCAGAAAGGCAAAAGGCGCAGGTGAGCATGGGGCAGGGGGGGAGAGATCTCACAAGCCCTCTTGTTTTCAACACACAAAATAGAGAGGAAGAGGAGAAGCGTGCATATTCCACTTTTCCAACTCCTTGGGGCAGGCATGGCCCCTGTTTGCAGAAGAATGGGAAACTGCACACACAAACAGCACAAAATTCATCCTGATTTAGTGAAGTCTTCAGACATAGGTCACGTAATCCCAGCGCCTTTCCACGCACAGGCTCTCTTTCTGCTGGAGAGGTAGCACTGGAGGTAGGAGATGGTGTTGCAACGCGCAGCCCTGTCACCCTGGGCGAGCAACGCCTGCAAATACCCAAATCCTGAGGATGCATCTACCTTGAGGATGGAGATGTGCAAGTGGGGAAAGGTTTCAAACACCTCCGAGATCAGTGGTCTCCGTTTCCCAGAAGAAAACTCAAAACTAACTTCATTGGTGCTCTCCTGCCCAATATCCCACCCAGTCCCTGCCAGTAAAGACGTGTGACTCGTGCCACCCAGCCAGACCCTTGCTGCACAACCCAAGGCCGCAGGCAGAGGACAACAGGCAGGCTCCCTTCTCTGCAACAGCCCGAGCTGTTTTAATCGATCAAAGAGCCATAAAAGATCTGCAGATACAGATGTCCCTGCCACGCAGGCAGGCCAGCAAGGAAACAGAGTGACCTGCCCAGCATCACTCAACAACGCGTTGAGCCCAGAAACCAAACCTACACCTCTTCTGGCTCCTGCACAAGGGCTGAGCTGGCTCTCCTGCCCCACACCAGGCAGGCCAGCCAGTCCATTTTCGAGATGTAATCTTCCTGCTAAACAGGTCTAATGAACCCCACGCACACCTTGCAAAGCCTCTGCTCGGGCATCTCCAAGCAGCCAGCTCAGCTCAGCAAACCACCCACTGCCTCTGAAAACAAGAGAGGAAAACTCCTTTCCAAAACTCTGCACAGCAAGAGAGGGGAAAAAGAGCAGCACCCAGCTTTGCAAAGCTGAGCAGCACCCCTTGAGAAAGTCAAATGAAGTGGGTGGCTGGCCACGACTCACCCAGCTCCTCTCCAGAGCAGGAGGGGGAGGCTGCAGCGAGCAGCACAGCCCGCGCACAGGACCCGCCATGCCTTGCAAGCCACGGCTTGCCAAGCACGCAGAGGGCAGGTAGGCAGAGCCCCACGCTCCGAGCGCACAATCCCGGGCGTGCTCACAGCTGGAAAAAGCCATCGCAGCCCTCCAGCTCCTCCTGCTCCCCGCGGCAGAGGCGTGTGGAAAGGCTCACAAGCCGCTTTTGCTCACAGCAGGGCCTTTCCCCTTCCACCCTTGCGTTTGCAAACAGTAAAATGCAGGTGTAATGTGAGTAAGGCTCTTTAATCACAAAGGATGAACACTTTTGAGTTTACTGGGGACTAAACCCAATTTTCTTGTGGGACAGTCTCCCTTCCCTCTACAGCAGCTTAATAACCATCCAGCATCCACATAGGAAAAAAAAATTCTCCACCTAGAAGTATAGCTGTCAAGGCAATTAATGGGATCACGCAGTAAGTGTAATTTAGATGTAAATTCAGACCACTCATCCTGCCTGGGATAGCTCTGCAACTCCACCCGCCTGCAAGATCATGGTGCCCACCTACACTGGGGCAAGCTTTTAAGAAAACCTCTACCTGATCCGCTAAAAACTTTGAGCATGTTGTTTAGATTATTTTCCTGTGGCTGTTCAATATCCATAGTGGCACAAAACCCTCAGTCCACGCATCTCAAAACCAGGGCGGGAAAATGCTTATGATAAGCCATCACACAGTTTAAACGGGGTAACACTGTGTGATCATGCAACCACAGATTGAATGGCAGGATACACAGAGAGAGGAGTGGAGGTTGTTCCTACAAAGTTCGCTTTGGCATTCCTGCCTTTGAGTAACTTTCAAACAGAATTGCCCAAATACCTGTTCTTTCAGGATTTTTTTTTTTTTTAAGAAACAGCATCACTTGAGAGCTGGATTCGTCATTAAGTTATTTGTAATATAAAATTGAAGTTAAATTTCAGAGAAATACTTTTAATAAAAAAGGCTAAGGCTTAATTTCAAAAATGTAAATATGAGATGTTTCCATCTTTTTTTATGCTTCCCAAAAGCAAAGCAAGAGAGTCTTCTTTAGTGAAAGATGTTGGGAAATTGAGCTGCACAAATTTGTACAGCATTTCTGTCAACCCAAATACACATTATTATTATTTCTTTTGCTCCTTAAGACCTTTTAATTGGGGGGGGGAGGTGGAAGACCTCATCTTGCCTACAGACACAAAGAAGATGCCAGTGCCTCTCAAGCCCATGAACAACAACCGCTCCATAACCTATCTCACAGGGATGCTGTGTGGCATCCGCAACAGGCGAGATGGAGGAGGGAGCATCTCCCACCAGACCCAGGCCACCACCCGGTCCAGGGGCTCTGCAGCAGCAGCACAGGCAGGATGCAGGCACCAAACCTGGCACAGGAATTAAGCATTGCCCTCATGAGCCCTCTGTCCCCCCAGTTGCCTTGCCCACATCACCCAGGTCACAGAAAAGCAGACGGAGGGCAGGAAGACCTCATGATGGGGTGGCATCAAGCTGGTAGGAAGTGCCAGCATCTGGGAACCCTTGCCACGGAGGTAATTAAAAGCTGCCAGGCTCCAAAGGAGAGGAGGGAAGAGTTACTATAACCACCTACTAAGTCCAGGTACACTCACAAGCAAGAGACCCCAATGTTTTGTGGGAGAAATGCAGAGGTACCTGGGCTCATCCAGCTCTAGGAATGCCTGCACAGGGTGGGAGGTAAGCACAGGGACCACTAGTGCTCCTGGAACAGGACCCTCAACACCCTAGGTGAAGAGGGAAACACCTTTTAAAGCGAGGACCCAGTGAGCTCAGCGAAGGGAGTGCAGCAGCATCCTTTGCATTGCTAAAGCATCAGCAGCATCGTGTTGTGTCTGGGGGGGTGTCTCCTGAAGGGGCCTTCACACAGAGCCAGGGCTGCTCCCCTCCCTGCATGTTTGGGAATGCTCCTTTCCAGTTTTCAGTGGGTCCATTATCCAAAGACCCCAGCAAACAAGGCAAGACCAGCAGCAGCACGACTTGACTCGATGCCTCCCCACAAAGGGGCCAGCCCCATCCACCTCTGGCTTCCCAGCAAGCCGCAGGAAGGGGAAAGGCAGGGTGGGGAGGGGGCTGGCAGAGAGTACCCCCTGCTATGGCCAGCCTCACGTAAACCTCATCCAAAGCCTTCTTCCCCAGGGAGAGGGGGGGCTGCAGAGCCAGCACTCCTGTGTGCAAACCCCCTCCCCACCGCCCCCTTCCCCTTTCCATCCCCTTAAACCCGCTCTCGGGCCCCATCCTCCCGAACAATCTCGCCGCGGGCTGCTTTTGTAAGCCTACAGCCCCAAAAGAAAAATGATGGGTTTGAACTCTTAACCCCGCCCCAGAAAAAGGCTGGAATTAAAAGGGGTTTATGACTAAGTATGCAGATGGGAATACTGTAATAACAACAGGCGAAATGTTTGCCCAGCAGTTCTGGGCTGGTTTCGGAGGGAGGGAGAGCGGGGACGGGGCGGCTTCTGGCCGGAGGATGACGGCACGGAGAAGGAATTTGGCGGCTGGGAGGGAAGGGAGGTTGCTGATAAATGCTGGGGCAGAGGCAGGGAGGGGGGCCGAGACCTGAACGCTGCATCGCTGGCACTTCAGGGAGGCTGCTGGCTGCGGCGCTGCGGGTTTCTGGCCGGCTGACAAAAGGCACCGCCGTGGAGAAGGCAAGCAGGGGTAGGGGGACACGGCAGGAGAGCTCAGCTCTGGGACCAGCTCAGCATGGATCACGCATCTTGTGGGACACTGTTGTGCTCAACGAGGCTGGGACGTGCAATAGGGAACATATCAAGGCATATGGCAAAGCTCCCCCACACCCCAAGTGCCTTCTGATGGCAGGGACACACACAGACTCGTGCCAAGGGCAGACCCCACAACCACAAACAAGTGGCTAATTTTGACCAGCCCTGGGACTCCAGCTCTGCTGAAAAGTTAGTAAACTGTCAGTGCCTACGTCACCTGGGGAGGCATTTTCAGGGCATCACCTTCCCCTTTTAGCAACAGGCTGCACCCAAAACCTCAGTTGCTGTCCCAGAGACACGCACCCTACTGCTCACTGAACCCTTCTGCAAGAGGGGAAAGCACTGCTTCTCCACCACCCAGTCCTGCACAAGGCTGCTCCCACCCCCTGGGCACCCAGAACTTCCCTCTCCATAGGCGCCAACCAGGTTAAGCACCTTAACAGCTCCCCGTCACACAACAGGGAGCCACCCCAATACCTCTTAGCAGAGCCCAAAAACACCCCCCTGCCACCATACCAAGCTGGGCTGTCCACAGGCACCCAGTCCATAGGAAAGGTTTGCTCCATAGCTCACTGGGGACGAGAGTCCCTGATCGTATCAAACCAGGACGTTCCTGCTCTCTTAAGCTCTCCACAAGGTACCTGCAAACTTAAAACAAGATGCAGACTGCTTGCACATCATCACACATGGCTTGGCAGCCACAGGCGAGAAAGCCAAGTCACCAGGACACACGGGAGAGAAATTCACATGCAGCACATGGAAACAAGCCACAAAAACACAGACCTCACCAAGCCCCCAGAGGAGCCACAAGATCAAACTATTTCTGAGCGATGCTCCTGCCGCAAGCACAGGGACCTTCCTCCCACATTCTCTGGGCGCAGCCCGGCCTGATGCAACAGCAGCCCTTTGCCAAACCAAGCACCTCACAAGGGTACGAGGTTTGGATGGGAACATGCCCCAGCCGCTTCCCTGCAGGGGTGAGGAGGTAGAGCCACGCACAAAAAATTCATGGCACGACTGGCAAGCCAGGAACTCTAGAAGACACCCCAGCTTGTCACACAGGGCACTTCCAAGCACATCTCACACCTGCCTTTGCTCAACAGGGACCTCAGGGTTTGCAGCAGAAGCGCATAGAATTTTGACTCGAATCTGGTCACCTCCTGCTGACCCACTGCATTTACCAGGGATAGGGAGTACCGGAAGGAGCCTGTGGATAGTAAAAGGTCTTCCTCATCGCCATAATTCTCCTTCAGGTCTGACCTGTTGCATTTGTGAACAGAAATACAGCAACCAGAGGAGTGGCGAGTGAACCCCCCAAACCACCTCCTATAGCACCCAGTACTGCTGCCACCAGCAACACAGCACAGGAGAAAAAACAAAGCCACCAAACTCGCTTCTCTTAACAAGCAAGGAGATCTCTATTTTGCCCTTCAAACAGAGCAAATGTCACTGTAAAGACCATCTGCAGGGTCAGGAAAGACGGTCGATAGCAAAGGGAGTGCGCATTGCAAAGGGTGACAGGGGAGACCCAGGCTCTGGTCCCTTCCAGCACCACATGCTGCAGCAGCCTGCGGCAGACACAAGCTGCACAAATGCACAGCTCCCTTCACGGCCGCTGCTCTGCAATGGCATGGTGGTGAGAGCCGACACGCCGGGAAGCACTTGGATCAGGTAATGGAGGGTGCAGGAGACTCGTGAGATGATTCCAGTGAGTCAGACGAGCTGGCCAGGGCCCAGATCAGCAAGCTCTGCAAAATCAGCAAACAAAAGAGGGCAAAACCTGGACCTCCCCATCCCCTTCCTGCCGCCTCAGAGATGACCCCTGCGAGCAGCCCCAGCAGCAGACTTGATGAGAGTGGCCAGAGCCATGTGGAATGCTGCAGCCAGGGCTGGGGACGGAGACTCAACCTGGCATGCCTTGGGGTGAGCTGGTCGCCCCAGCTCTCTGCTCAGTCCTGGGACTTGCTGAGCAATTTGGTTTCTCCTCTGCCAACAGAGGAGATAATATTGCTCTTGCTCACTTAAACCATGAGCATCTCTCTGAGCATGCAAACCAAACTCAAGAGATCCTCCTCTCACCCACAGCTTCCAGGGCACTTCCCAGGATTTAAGGACCAAATGTAAACACTCCTTTGCAAGTCCTGTTCTAACAGCAGTGTTCCCCCACCATGCCCAATCACATACCCATGCCTAAACAGCCAGGCACAGAGCTGGTCTACACAAGGGATATTCACATCTCCCTGCCAACAGGTTGGCCCCAAGCAGGCAAAGCCCTCAGTCCTGCCTTGCACCACATCCCTGGAGCTTGCTCCAGAGGCTTTAACAGATAACACATTATGGGAGGCTGCAGCCACTTGCCTGCACCAGGAGGATCCCTTTAGGAGACCAAAGGGAAGATCCTTGCTTTCCAGAGACAGATATGAGACAATTGGTCATGAGAAGACCCAGGACTGAAGCAGAGGTCTGGCCCAGCACCTCTCTGCAGGATCACAGCACCTCTTGAGGAGCAGCCCCATGTGAAGGCTCACCATACTTTGAGAGTCACATGGAGACCTCCTCTCCCTGGAGGCTTAAGATCCTTACCCTCCAACCTCTGCCAAGCTTAGTGCTACAGCCAACCCAGCTTCCACAAAAGCCCCCACAAAGTCTCTGCCACGAGGTGCTGCCACCTTTTCCTTGTCTGCGACTTCCAGACATTCCAGTTGTCATTATTTTTCATTAAAAAAAAGGTGGTGAGTGGTGGGGAGGACATCTGGAAGAGGGAAAAATACTCATCAAGAGTCATCCCAATTCTGACAGCTGAATGAGTTTGACAAGTGCTAACGAACAAACAAGCTAAACTGCTCCTTTCCCTTCACAACACGCTGAACCAAGTCTCCTGTGCACCCTGCACGCCAGCTCAGGAAACGATCCCTTCCCAGCTTTTGATAGTAGTAGCGAGAAGCCCAACCTGAGCAGCTGCCCAGCTAAACCAGCCTGCACATGCTGCCCACAGGCAGAGAGGCATCTGATATTAAACCCTACTCCCCGGCATCTTCAGTGGGGTACCACCCACTACCCAGAGGGGAGCCCTGAAGGCGAATGAGGTAGAAGACCAAGCCACCTTTCCTGGTGAGATGAAACACCAAGCCAGGGGAATGCAGCCCTTATAAATGGATGGGGACTGGGACCATGCACCCCCTCTTCCCTATGATAAAGCCTGCTGTTCCAGCAGAGAGGCGATGCAGGCGGACCAGCAGCCTCCATCCCTTCAATCTCTTATGGCCCATAGCCCCTTCCTTCCCCTGCTCCCGACGGGAGGCACACCCAGTGCTAAACACTGAGGCTAACTCCATCCGGTCCTTCTTCCCTACCTCTATTGTCACTAAAAATTTATCCGGTTTCTGCCAAAAAAAAAAAAAAAGTGCTGTACCTCCCCTCTGCCCTTCAAAGTAAAAGCAGCTCTGCTCTCTACCCAGGGAGGGGGGAAGAAGAGTTTAAACATGAGTCCTCTGTCTACCCAGCACTGCTCCACTCCTCCTCCTCCTCGGACTTTCACACAGCTCTGTCCCGTCAGCCTGTCTGTGGCATTTGATTCCTGTCTGTCACTAAGTGATGAGGACAAAGGGTGAGGAGTCAGGAAAAGGTCTGAGCTACTTTGTTCATCGTCTGGATACGAACTTTGGATGAACTCCGTGGGGAAAGAGAAAAGGCGCATGGAGCGGGACGCACCGTGCATAGCACTCTCTCTCCTCAAAAAAAAAAAAAAAAGGAAAAAAAAAGGAGGCTTGAACAAGGGGAAGGGGTGGGAGGGAAAGGGAGAGGAGAGGAGAGCATTCCCCATCCCCATGGCGGCAGGCAGTCCTGAGAGCTCCCTGCTCCGAGGAGACAGAAGGATATTCAAACCGCCTTCCCAGGAGGCATGTTCAATAAAGCAGGATGCCAACGCAGCCTTTTCTCAAACAAATCTGTTAGCGGCGGGCCAGGGGCCAGCCACAAGGGCTTGCTTTTTAAAGCAAGCAAATGGGAATTTCCTAATAAAATAAAATTTTAAAAAAAGCCCCACCGTGGCATGGTTAAAGGGAAGCTTGCTGGCAGCAATGAGAAGTATCTTACACACAGACCTCTCTGGAAGCACGGGAAGATGAAGTACAGCACAGGATGGGGAACTTTGGGTTGCATCCAGGGCCAAGGCATTGAAGGACCCATGTGCTCTCCCCTGCCACCCACCTGCACGAGCCGGGGGAGACGACTGCCCACAGCGCGGTTACATACTGGGGTGAAGGTTTACCACCACGATTTTCTGCTGTGCTGAACAAGGGAGGAGGCTCACCCTGCACTGCAACCGAGGCAATTTCCCTCATGCCGACCTCAGGAACCTGGAAAAGCCACCGCAGTGCACACTTGGCTCCTTTGCTTCACTCTGCTTTTCAGAGCAAAGCCAAACCAGTTTGCTACTGGGAAGCCCTGTGGTAGTCTTGCAAACATTAATTAAATCAGCCCCTCCTGGGCAGCAAAGCCACCACAAACTTTCTCTCGAATGGCTCTTGCCAAGCAGCTAAGATGCCTGCACTGGGATCGGACACAGCCTCCATCAAGGATTATCAGCAAAGCCTCCACACAAGAGGTACCAAGCCACACAGGAAAATTACTACAGTTGTACGTGCAGTTCTGCAGTGTTCACAAGAGACCTGCTGAGCGCTGGAGGTGAAGGGTGCCCTCGACAAACCACCCTGCACCAGCATCACCCACTGAACACAACAGGGGACCCACAGCAGTTGGAAATCCAAGGGTCGTATTGGAGGTTGCTCACCACCAGCAGAGTGGATGAGCTTACTCTCCAGGATGGGGAATCCTATGTAAAACAGATTAAGTGGATTACAAAACCCAGGACAGCACCTGAAAGCAATCCACTAGAACATGCTGGCAGTTACCCCAGATCCCTTGTCTCTCTACTAGCCACCAGAGCAAATAGAAAAACAAACAACTCTGTATGAGAAGGCTCTGCCTGGGACACAACCACAACAGCCCTGCACACTGCAGCAGCACAGCTGCAGAAGGCACTGGTGAGACATCCCCAACTGGGCACACAGCAGCAGGCAGGACACACGATCCCCTTCAAGGTAGGAGAAACTTCATCCCTTTTGTGGTGCCCAGAGCAGATAGAGAGCTGCAGAGATGGTCACAGGAACCACTAATCCCAGCTTCAGTCTGGCCTCCCTGCTTGGGAAGACAACTACTCACCACCAGGCAGCGGAAGGGATCAAAAGCTCCGCTTCAGAGGCACAGCTACATATTCCCCAGCCCCTCCCAAGATCCACCTGCTGTGCACCAAGATGATGACCAGGGAAAAAGAGGAGGAGAACGGGGAACGAAGCACATTTCTGCAGGGAAACAAGCCACCCATGGAGGCCGGCAAGGCAGGGTCCTCCCTTGCAGCCACCAGCCATGACTGCATCCCGGAGGAGCCCATGTTAGGAGGTAACTCAAGCATCTCAGAAGCACTGCCCAAGACCTCCAACGGAGAAACTTTAACTTCCTCCAAGCATGGCTAGTCCTCAGGGACTGCCTCGAAAGTACACAGCAGAGTGTGCCAGGACAAATTGACTCCGCAGAGAAAACCTCAGCCCATTTGGAGGTGTTTGTTCCACCGCTTGCTCCAGAAAGTCCAAAAAGTTCTTCTGGCGGTGGGAGGGACCTGTCCCCAGCAGCCCAGCCAAGGCAGTCTGGCTCAAAGCAACAAGCTCCCAACAGGGAGAACCCGACAGAAGGAGAAGTGAAAAAACTAGACAAGATGTTGGCTGGATTGGCCAGTAATCCCATTTGCAGAAGGTGCGAGCTCAGGAAGGCGATGCTGGTGCTGCTAGATCCAGGGCTGGTTTGAGGACAGCAAGTAAGAGGAACAAAGTGAAAGAGAGGGGGCTGGGGGAAGAGAAGGTAAAAGAAAACAAATCTGCTTTATTATTGCCTGAAACCCAAGGAGACTGATTAAAGCAAACAGCCCCCCTGCCCCTTCCAAAGGGTTGTCTCGTCTGCTTCCTAAATCTGATTCCCATTTGTCTCTATATGGTTCTCATTTGTTCTTCATTTAGGTCTCCTCCATGCTCCTTGCCAAGCGTAAGAGACTCCTCCAGAGAGCCACAGGGACAGGCTTCCCCTGGGAGCCCGCAAGGGCAATCGCTGACCAGGATTAGACCCAGCACCAGGGAAGAGATGTGGCAAGAGGAAGGCAGCAGGCTGCTGACTACAGGCAACGGGCAAGAGGATGAGGAGATCCTTGGAAAGAGCTGCCCGAGGGAGGAAAGCAACACTACCCAAGGGTGCTGATGGGAACCTGGCCACCTCTGGCATGGCAGACCTGGCATTCCTGAAGGGTGAAGCAAAAGAGAAGAAAAAAAAAAAAACACACAAAAGGGACCGAGAAGCAGGGATGCGGCATGAGCAGAGACCTACCGCACAAGCGGTTTCCCTCTTCACCAGCAGACAGCCTTCTGATTAAACAGGAGCTTAAAAAATTATCCTAATGGAGCTCCTTTCAAACACAAACCACAGGGACCTTTCTTAATTGCGCAGGTCCTTTCTCAATCACAGCCTACATACGACGAAGCAGGTCCATCCGCCACCCTTGCCCGCAGCTGCGTGCCTCAGCATGCAGGACTGGCACACTCCATCAGCTGTACCCAGAGCTCCTGACCCAGCGTTGGGGCTGTCACAGCCCTCCCAGCACCTTCTGCCCTGGCCATTAGCCCCCCCGAGCACCCAGCCAGCTGGGCATGCCGCCTTTGCCAAAGGCCATTTCCAAGGCCTAACCAAACACGGCAGAAAAGGGGAAACTTTTGTCTGTCCTTCCACCCACATGGACTTTGCCACCTGCGTCGGGAGCATGGAAGGACCGGGGACTTCCCCTACCACCACCCTTTTGTGTGTCTTATCTCCTTCCATATTGCTTGTGGGTTTTTCCACAGTAAGTTATCCCTATTTGCCCTTGGGATAGCCTCCCTAAACCTCTGTCCATGCCGTCGTGCTGCTGCACATGTTGTCCTACTCCCAAGGGTCAGAAGGCCATGGCTTTCTAGACCTGGACACAGAATAGCCATTTCTAAGGAGAAATCCCAACCCCAGGCTGCATGCCTCCCAGGCATGTGCTGCAAACCTATCCGAATGGAAATTTAGCACCCTTTGCCACAATAAAACCCAACCAAGCACCCACTGCCCAGAGCCAGCTGCCCAATCAATCCATCCACCACAAGAGGAAACCAAGCAGGGTCTGAGCTCTCCACAGCCAGAGCCAACCCTGCATCCACTCAACATCAGAGTAGGGTGCAGATGGTTGCACAGGTACCATCATGCTTCGTAATATCGTTTTCCCCCCTCCTGCTTGCTGCCTAGGTAGAGGACACAGTACCCATCAGCTGCTCTCCCTGCTCCCTCCTGCCCGTAAGGAAAGCACAGACCCCTGACCTTCTCCGCCACATCCCCCAGCCCCTCTGCAGCTTAAGCAGACCAGGTGCGCAAATGTTACCCATTGCCCTCGCCAGGCAGAAAGTAAATTCCACCGAACAGGGGAAATGCCAGCCGCTGTCAGACCCCGGGATGTGCAAATAGCAGCTGGGGACCTTCGGGAGAGGAACAACCCAGGCCCAGGCACGCTGACTGATAATCCTTCTTGGGATGCCCCCTCCAGAAGCTCCTGTATCAGAGGAAGGATGCTAATTTGACTATTTGAGAGAGTGAAAAAAAAAAATATAAATTAAGCATTTGCTATTGCGCTAAATGACCTTTTCAGCCGCTTGGGGACAGAATTGCACCAGGGCTTTGGAGCAAGCTACAGCAGGCACTGCTCACTCCCTGCTCCCACAGTCTGCGCTTTGTGCCTCCGGATGCATTTAAGGGGTCCGTGCCCCCCTAACCACCTCTGCCCACCCAGTGACAGAGCTGAGAAACAGCCTCTTCAGAAAAATCTGCATGAAGTAAGGAGGAAGAAGCGGTCTGCTAAGAGCTTGCTGAGCAAAGCGCTTCAGACGGCTTCATTTCCCATCACCAAAAGCGTAAATCAGGGAATTGCTCCTCCGGTTTTTCTCCATTAGCAAAGTATATTGCAACTCCCCTTCCCACCACCGATACCAATCGACACTTCACATCTGCTGACCAGATCTAACAGCCAGGATTTTCCGGGGGAATAATACATTCGCCGAAAACACCATTCCTGCCACCTGCTCCCCCCAGACACGCAACTGCTCCAGGAGCAGGGCCGCGGCAGGCTCCTCGCTCTCAGCAGGCACACGCACAGCACAACACAGCAGTCAGAAGCTCCACAAATTCAGATCAGAAATAAATAGGTGACCCCGTGCAAAGCAAGGTACATAAACCCTTCAAAACACCACCTCCACCAGTGTGGTGGAGCCTGTCCCACTGCCTGCAACTTTCCGGCACAAGACCAAATGCCTTCTGGAAAGCATAAGCTTCATACAAAACATACCGGGGAGGCTGTGTCCTGTGCTATGAAGTCAGGATTGATGGCTGCGACTCCTTCCAACTCATTTCTTTTACCCTGTGAACCGTGCCTTTGTCTAGAGATTTGCAATAATCATGTTATTGCAATATTTGCAATAATAATTTTGCATATAAACACACCCCCCCCAAACAAAAAAGACCAAGTTAAAACACTTGCAACCTTTTAAAATTGGAGACAGAGTTAAAAACAAAATTCAAAGCTTAAAGCTGGAGACTGATCTATCCAGAGGCTCCAGGTATTGTATCATTCTTAATGTTTCACCAGAGAATCACAGCACAGTGAAAAAAAAGGGTATGTGTAAACAAGCAAACGTACACCCACCAGCAGCTTGGGTTTTGAAACATTAATGTTGAAATTAGAAAGGCACATTTCAGAGAGTTATGGGCAGATTCACTTTCATTTTGGCTCCAGCCTTGTAAATATCAAGTGTCAAAGGAAACAGTCAGACTGAATTAAGAGAGAAAAATCCCCATGCTGCAGAGACGTGTCCGGGATTGGGACCGCTGGAGTCGGGAAAGGAGCAGCGGTCAGCAACAAACACTTTGCAACTGGAAGGGTGTTTTTGCTGGTTAACCTGCCACTGCTAATTCTGCTAATCAACATCACTCTGGAATTTGAAAATGTTATCCAACCAGGAGGGAAACTTGATTTTCCTCTTCTGATAACGAGGACAGGCAGGCCAGCCAGGCTGGGCCAAACATGGTGTTACAAAACGCTGCCTGTAAAACCAAAAATGGGACATGGTAACGATGAACTGAGTTTCTGGGCTTGCATTCGGGCCAAAAACAAAAATCCAGCCACCAGCATTTAGACAGGCTGATTCCACTTGCAAAGGCAGCTCCGCTCATTTTTCACCAAGGCTGAAGTAAAATGGCAAAGTTATCATTTTAGATTAGTGTGGCTCCTCACAGCACTGGCTGTTCGAGGGTTTTCAATTTATCAGTATATTTACCAAAAAAAAAAAAAGGGCGGGGGGAGAGTGGGAAACAGCCCATCACCTTAGGCCAAGCAAAAAGCTATTTTGGGTAAGGCTTCTCCTATAAATAAAAGGCCAGGCACGGAGAGGACGATGACAACGTGCTGCTCGCTCAAGGTGTCAGAGGGGATTTCTATTATCCACGCTGGCGACCTCCCCAAAATGCCGAGAAGCAGCGACAGCACACCGCTCCTCAGCAGGCACGGCAGACCGGCGAGGCGGCTTCTCCTGGCAGCCATCCCCTCCATCAGGCTGCCGGTTCTCCTGCCACCTCACCTTCACCACCAGGAAAAGGAGCCAGTAAAGGTGGCTTTCTGTTCCAGCTTGAAAAAAAAAAAATTACAGAGGCAGGGCTCAAACACAAAGCCAAGAAATTTAATTTTTCGGTGGTTTTGGGTTTTTTTTGTTGTTGGTTGTTTTGAGGTGGGGGTTTTTTGTTTGGTTTTTTTTTTTTTCAAATCGACACAGTTGCAGACCAATTAATTCCAGCCCAACCAAACCCCCAGCACCAGGAGAAAGCATCACCCAAGTACCTCCCCAGCCCTGCCACTAGCCTGACAACACCATGCTTTAATGTATTCAGCCCACAGCCTCCTCAGGCCACGGCTTTCCGTAATTTATCCCTATACCACCCACCACCTTGTATTATTTAAGTTGCCGGGGGATGCAACGCCTCCGAGACAGTTTTCAGCAGAAGCTGCCGACCGCCCGGCCTGCAAAACCATCATTTTTGGTTTCAAACAGGGTTCCCAGCACACGTTCCTAAAGGTGACATGGCAAGAGGAGGCATTTCATGGAAAATCCCTCATGTTGATGCCTCTGGAACACACTGGGGAGGTGATGGTCTACAAAGCACCACGCAGCACCTACAAACATCCAGCGCACCCAAAAAGCCAGGATGCTGACACAATCCAGGCTCTGGCAGGGGGTATAGCCTTGGCACCGGGTACCCACTGGCAGCACTAGGGTGCCACGTGTGACCCCAGGCTGGCAGTTCAGGGGCCAGGCATTGTTCACAAGCAGCTTCTCCCACCACGGGGAACACTTGCTAATCTGACCGGCCCGGGATCATCTCTGGGTGGATGTTTGGGGAAAGCAAAGGATGCAGATTGAGGTTGGTTTATTAGATTATGGACAGCCCCATGCAAATAGGGCCATATTGATCCGGTCTGCAAACACCTGGCTGGGAATACAAGAAGCCCCTGAGTATACAGAAGCTGCTGGAGATTATTAACCAGATCCATTGCTGTAAATCACATTACCTCCTTCCAAACCCCAACCCAGCACCAAGTCCCCCTGTGCTAGGCACTGTACTGCACACACCCTTGCAGCGCAAGGGAGCATCAGTCCTCCCTGCCTGGCACCCTAAAGCCAGAAGATTCAGCCCAAAAGCGTGAAGCCCAGCAGGGGCATCCTGCTCTGGGGACCACGGAGGCAGGACTGCACAGCCCACTTCCCCGACAGCAACTCCCAAAACAAAGAAAAGTACGAGTTACCAGGAGGGTGAAACTCGCTGTATAGGAAAACTGACACAGAAATGCAAGGCAGGGATAAAAAAAAAAATAAAAAAATCAAAAAGTGGAAAAAAGAAAATATCACATCTTCAGATGCAAACTCACCCCCTACTCCTGCCAAGTGCCTGGTATTTTGCACCAGCTGCAAACCACCCCTCTAGTGCACAGAGCAAATAGGACAGGCTCTCCTGCCTCCCAAAGCACCCCAACTCCAATTGCACAAAGGAAAAAAAAAATAGTAGTAAAATGCTTCACAGCAGATTTCCAAGAAATCACGAAACCCTTTGCAGAGCTTCACATTAGCAGAGAAGGCAGCAGCTCCCTGATTAAAGGAGGAACTGGGGAATGAGGTGCTGAACCAAAGGCAGACAAGGAATCCTGTATTCCTCCATTCTCCCCGCAAAAATCCCCAGTCTGATTCAGCAGAAGCACCAACGGCAGCATAGCCTAGTGTATCTCACTGCAAACGAAACCATTTACGTTTAAACCACCACCCTACTCCCCTAAAGAATTGCTGAATGCAGTAATTTCCTTGTGACGGGGAGGGAGGGGGGAAAGCCATGATGAAATTGTCTCAGAGTTTCTCTGCGTTTTGTTTACAGCCACTGCCCTCAAACCCAGGGCTGGCACGCAGCATGCAAGCCGGCTAACAGGAATAAATCTAACATTTGAGATCATTTAGAAAAGCTCTGCTCGCAGACAGTCAGCGCTCCAAGGGGGAAATCCCTTTGCAGGTCTCAAATAAGGGAACTTGAACCATTTTTCCCTGGAGAAATTTAGGCCTGAAAGATCTTCCGAGTTTCTTGTTTGGAGCTACAAGGCCCGATAACAAGATCTCTTTCCCTGGACTCAGCCACAACACTTTGACTGCTGCCAAAACCATTTGGAAGTGAGGGGAGATGGAGCAGAGAGAGACCCATGGCAGTGAGGAAGTCACCTAACATGTTCATGTAAGAGGATGCTCTACTTAGCTGGTATTTATACACACAGCAGGTTAATATAGAGATTTTTCTGGCATGCATTAATTGTGCACAAAGACTCCTTCTCCTCTGCACCGGGCCCAGTGCTGTCAGCTTCCGAACAGCAGGCACAGCACCTTCCCAGCACCCTCCTTCCCCGAAAACACACAGTCAGTGGCCGCCGCTACCCAAAACCTGCTACAAAGGGAGGCTGGTGCAAGCAAAGGCTGGGATAGTTGGGAACGTGGGATCTGGGGGAGGAGGACAAGCACATCCATCCCGTAGGAACAAACAGATGGGGCAGGGAGCAATGGGACCCAGCAGACCCTCCAAGAGCATCCTCCCGGTCCACTGCAATCACAGCAAAGTTTACTCAACATCAAGCACCCACAAAGAACAAGCCTTGAAACAAAACCAAACAGGTTTGCCCCTGTACTCCCCAAATTGTTGGGAGTCCCTCAGGAGCAGTAATGTCATGCCGGAGCTGGGCCTGGTTTCTCCGCTTTGCTGGGAGGGCCAAAGGGGAGGAGGTGGGAAGAAGAACCTGCTGGCAGCCCTGTGCTTCCCACCTCCTCCCCTGGAGGTTTGCAGGAGGCCAATTTTGATGAAACTAATTAAGCCTGCTCCGTTCAAAAAGCCCCAACCACATGCTACCAGGGGAGAGGAATAAAATACAAAATTGAAAAGGAAAAAGAAAAATCTCCCTGTGAGCACGCTCCTCCAAAGCTATCCATCCCCGGCAGATCCCTGATGGGCAATGCTGCGCTGGAAGAGGAAAGCCCAGAAAAAGGACTCCCTGCAGTGTCACAGCTCCAACCCTGAAGACCCTGCTCTCCAGAGATGGCTGCTGCTCCTTCCCAGCCACTGGGGCCTACTGGGACACATACCCCTTCCCATCAGGGTGAACTGGTTTCCGTCCTCTCCCAGCAAGTCCCCAGACACGGCCGGTCCTCTCGCAGCAATACAGCCCTCCACCAAGCCAAGGTCTCTCAGACGCTGTCTTCCCTCCCAAACCATCCCTATCTTCCAGCCCCTTGCACTTTCCCTTCCCTCCTTTCCCTTGAAGGTATCAGGCTTCTGGAAGCAATTTAATTGTGAGCTGCAAAGAGGCTTCCTTGGGCAGTGCTGGCCAGCTGGAGCCCTGCTCTCCCAAAATGTTTCACTCCCCACTCCCCCCCCCCCCCCCCCCCCCCCCCCAGGGCAACCACATCAGGGACCTGGCAGACCCTGCCCCTACAGACCCCACCGCTATAGGGAGCCTGCACGGCTGGGAGAGAGAGAAGCATCACTTTTGCCTTCAAAGCCTTTCAACTGGAGGGGAAAGAGGAAAAAAAAAATATAATAAATATCAAAGCAAAGGCTTCCTCCCCTTTGAAGGGCAGGAGGGAGAACAGCCGGGCGAGGGCTAGACCCACCGAGAGCAGAGCAGGGACCCCGATCCTCGATCCTCCAGGGCTGAAGCCCAAGCACTTTCGTTATGAGCTTTTGCAGAAGCAGAATGAAGCCTTAGGTGCAAGAACTGCATTGAAATTCAAATCGGGGTGTTTAACTCTCCCCAGCGCCTTGGGAAACCTTGGTGGAAACGCACAATAAGGAAGGCAGGGTTTGAAACCACAGCGAAGGGCTTGGGGGGGGCGAAGGAAAGCAAGCTGCCCCATCCTACCCTGCAAAAAAACTTCATCTGCGGGGGGCTTTGGGTTTGCGAGCATACCCCACTTACAGCTCTGCCCCACACCCCAAAAAACATCGGTGCTGCACATGCCGTGGCTGCCCCTCTTCTTCCCGTGCTGCTCCGGGGGGCTTTAGTTGGAAGGGGGGGGATAAGGAAGGGAGGAAGAAAGAAAGAAAGAAACCCCATATCGTAATTGCTATATTAAAGAGAAATAGCAGGCAAGAATAATAAGAGAGGTGTCAGAAGTGAAATACAGTAACAGACATTAAAAAAAAAAAGACTACAGTTCTGCGATGGGGGTGTTAATTGAACACAGAGCTGGAGAGAACAAAGGGGTGTTAAGGAAGAAAAGAAGGGGGAAAAAATCCTACCTCCTCCAAAGATCTGATTTGAGTTAAGTTTGATGAAGATAATGCACAGGGAAAGGTAGCTAAGAGGCACCTTATATAGCTATTATGTTCTAAAATTAAGAAAAAAACAAACCCATTATTCAACAACAATTGCACGGCTAATCAGTGCTGTCTATAAATATTCCACTTCGTAAATTCCCCCCCGTTGGTGTTATGTACATTTTTCTCTTAAACCTGAATTCCTTCAATGCAGAAGGGTGAAGGGGGTAAGAAAATAAAAATACGGGGACTTCAAATACAAAGTCAGGGTCTTTTTAAGAAGTAGAATTTGCCCGATGCCCTCACCTCCCCCAAAAGAGCAAAGAAAGTGAAAGGATGGGAAAAGCTCTTAAGGAGGAGGAATCAGATTAAATGGTCATATATCCAGCGCTCAGCCTCTCCCCACCGGTCCCCACAGAACGAGATGGGAGTTGGGAAAGGCTCACAGCTGAAATAGATGCTGCTGCATTTTGACAGCAGATATTTTCCAGTTTACCATCCAAGGACCCCACGTCTGCGTACGCCTTGCCTGATTCTTCTGCTTAGCTATTCTGCTCATGCAGAGAACAGCTAAAAAAAAAATATACCAAGAGAGAAAAAAACAAGGGGAAAAAAAAGGCCATAAAGACAGAGCCCCTACCCCTGCCTTCAAACTTTTTATAAATCAGCAATGCAATTTCCAATTTCAATCCCTATTGACGGAGGAATCAATTGTATTTAGGACAACAATGCCTCCCATTTCCATAATTATTATTCCAAAAAGCCAGCCAGCCATTTGAAGGCAGTCCTGCCCCTTCCCTCGCAACAAAGCGACCAACAGCAAGTGAAAACACACCAAATGCAATGCCAACAACTTATATGTATATTTAAGCGGTAATTTCCCCCCCCCACATACATGTTCCCGCTCAGCTCAAGCCTCTAAACTTTTGTTACTTTTAAACAGAAATCACCCCAAAAGCAACAATCTCCAGATTGCAGACAAAAGACAACCCACCTAACCTCTTTTTAGTATTATTATTTTTTAAAGTGTTTATAAATGCTTTAAAATAACTGAAGAGCCCAAGTGCAAAAGGGAACTCTTTGGCCAATACAGACGACCTCTTTTTCTAAGAACTTTATGGACACTTTGGGTTTGCTCAAGACAACGCTAACACTATGAAATATTAGCCATAACGTTGCGAGAGACGATGGTAAAGTCTCCGTAAGGCTCTGGAGTCACTTAAATCAGGCAGCGGGGTAACTGAACGCACATTTCTGCACATCATAACGCCGGGGGGGAAGATGTACGCACGCACTTTCAAACACCCACCAGTGACCACAAACAATCACCACGATTTCAAACGCGACACATGCAAAAATCTGGGAAGCAAAATGGAAAGTGGGAAGAGAGAAGCCGGCTAAACTTTCACGCTGCTGCCCACAAGGAAGGAGTATGCAAACAGAAGCAGGCAGTACCCTCGGCCCCAGAAAACACAAGGCTAACTTCCTCCTAACATTGGGCCCGCAAAGCAATAATTGGAAAAAAAAAATAAAACAAAACCATCTGGCCATTTGTTTCCTTACAAAGTGTGACTTTTGGGGACGCAGATGGGGGAGAGGGGAGGAGGTCTTTGAATTTGCAAAGTAAAATAATTCACCGTAAACCTATCTCAGGGCAGATAAACAACGCTCCAAAAGCCATCTCGATTCAACCTCTTCAGAGAGCTCTGTACAGCAGCCCTGTAGCCAAGTAACCCAGGCACAACAGCAACAAATAAAATTTAAAAAAAATAAGTGTGAGACAGCTGCAGTTCACACCTGAATATCCTTTATTTCCAGTAGCAAGCTTTGCCCTATACCATCTCACTCGATTTTACTTAGCAGAGAGGAATTAGCACACCCAGGCTCCATGGATATGTACAGCTCCCCATCCCTCCGCAGCTCGCTGGGACCCCACGGCATCCCTGAGGTCACCTGAGCTTCCCACCAGGTTTAGTCCTAGCAGATCCCCATCCCCTAACTTTGCGACCGCACCGATAGCAAAGCCGAGCTGGGATTAATCAGTTACCCTGCCAAAAAGTACCTCTGCACAGACAACATACACAGCATTAAATACACGCAGAGAAAAGGCAGACAAACATTTTCTTTGGCTCGCACAAAATAAAAGGAGAAAGAGCGAATAGGCAAAAGAACTTGGCGGCTCCTTTTTTTTTGGGGTGGCACCCAGGGAAAGACTACAAAACCACCTACAAAATTTATCTCTAGAACAGACTCCCTCGCATTACATCGTATGAACTCATACGGTTCCCATACCAAACCCACTGCTTGATATTATGGAAACTCCGTAAGGAAGGACTCCTCAGGAAGGTCAGACCCGGCCACGCAGCCGTGAGGACTTCAGAGAGCCGAATGCCATCGGTAGGTGCTTTGTCTGGGCTACACGCTGCACAAACAATGTTTAACAAAGGGCCCCCTTAGTCATTTTATATATATTGCAAGAGTCAAGTAATTGTATTTTCAATCAGTTGCTCATGCTAGGAGGTTTTTTATATATATATATTTAAGAAAAAAAAAAAAGGACCCAGATTCAGGTTTCTGAAAGCTGTTCCCCTTTTATGTGTAACTATCAATGTATATCAACTGGGTGTGCAATCATATTTATTGTCACTTTCATTCATGTCATGCCCTTGCTTATATGGTTTAGATATGAATTATTGACTGTTACAGTCCTTGTTGTAAAAGGGGAGGGGGGGGAGAGAAGTCAAGTACTTCGCAGCGTGCTAAAACAAGGCAGCTACATCGGCATAGAAAAGCCCGCGGATCAACTCTGGTCGGCTCAGAAAACCAACAGCAGCAATGAACCCCTCCCCCGCCAAATTTCCATCATTCCCCCCATTTTGTTTAATTAAAAAAAAAAGAGATTCCAACAAATAAATAAATAAGTGGTGCATGTTGCTAAATGTCCTTCCCTGAGCATCTGTTGTTTAAGATCACCCCTGATTGATGACTGCTATTTTTTAATTGTTGCTTTTAAAATTTAAATGCCCCCCTGGGATGTGTTATAAGTGTGTTAGTACATGGTAGGAGGTCTGGAAAGTGGGAAACAGCAGAACCAACGCTCTCATGCCATTAGCTTCTTTAGAAGCCTGAGAACACCCCATGCCATAAAACAACAGTACCCTAAAGTAACTAACAATCTAATATATTGCTTTCACTAAAGGCAACTGACAACTCGCTCTTACATGAACTAGCCTGGATGATTGGCAGACAAGCGCATTTTAACCCTTTCTTTGAAAAAAAAAAAAACACAACAGTAAGAACCCTCCACATTTACCCGAATAATAAGAGTAGTAAAACCGCAGAATTTAATTTTGTTGGATTTTTTCCCCCTACTATGTACTCAGACTTTTTTTTTTTATAAACAGTGCTGTGTCTTAAAAGAACCAGAGCAAGAGAGAAATTGCAAGAGTTTTGATTTTTTTCTTCTCCTCAAAAAAAGCAATAAATAAAAAGAGGCTCTACAATAGAAATTAAACCATGATATTTTCCCTTCCAGACACAAACCGCATCATGCAAGTCCACTGCCAGAAGCATTAAATACCAGCAAGTTATTTCTCCCCACTTAAATACTGCTACATGGGGGGGGGGGGGGCACAAACTTGGTGGAATAAAACCCTCAAAAAGCAAAAAAAAAAAAAAAATACACAACTAACAGCATTGATTTCCTACCTGTTTTTTCTTTGATTTCACACAAAACATTAAAAAGGGCTGGCTTCATCCTGTGGCAGTTTAAAGCGTGTTTCCTGGAGAGAAAAGAAAAGAGGGGAGGGTGAGGTTAGGATGTCACCACAAGGACCAACTTTCCAAATTCACACCGGCTGGCATGTGCATGCCGGAGGTGGGGGAGGGTGACACGTTTGAGCCCCCTCAGCCCCGTCACCATCCCTGCTAGGATTTGAGCGCCGGTGCTGCGAACAGCCACCTACCTAATGCAGAGGAGATGAATTACGCCAATTTAGGAATGGCTTGAAAATCGCCTTTGCCACTGAACGGTTCCCACCACCGGCGCGAGCCAGGCGATGTACTGAGCCGAAGCCAGCAGCTTTTAGGAGCCAAGCTCAGTTCAACTACCTTATTCAATACAGAGAGAGCACTGGGCTCTCTCCATTCCCCACCTCCGATATTAAACCCAGCCGTGTGCTTTATTAGGCTCGTCCTGCAAGGCAGAGGGGAAATAAACCCCCCCCTTGCCCCAGTGCTGGAAACACCCTCTGCTTAGAGCTGTCAATTCAGGGAATTTCAGCGCGCAACTTGGAGCGCAGAGACACGCGTGCATGTATGGAGCGAGAAACCCATTCCTCTGCCTCCACACTACTTACACCCAGCTTAGCTGCAGGTGTTAAAATTTAATTCTTTACAACTGGGACAGTAAACACATTTAAAAACACAGCCAGCTGCTTCTGGGAAGGGGAGGGCATGCTATTCAACGCCTTTCTTTTTAGCTGCTGTTATTTCAGAGCTGACCATTCTCCCGTGGGTTTTGGGTAGAGAGTTTGCGGGGGGGGTGCGTGTGTTAATCACCTGGTTTTAAAACCCACCATGTACCCACTAAGGCAAAGAAACAGCATGATTTTATTTTTAATCTTAAGCCATACGATCATTTAGCCAAGGGTTTAGTTGTATAAAGGGCTGTTGCTATCAGGCTCCAGTTACCGGATTTCTGTTTACCAACCGAAATTACACGAGAAAGACAATGTGAACATCTGGCAAACATTCACACTACTTACCCCACCACCCACAACATGTTAAAAAGATTTATATATCTGATGAAGTCTCTCAAAGGTATATACCCTTGCAGAACCACAACGTCCCCTTATCAGCACACCCAGATGGGCGCAGACATTTGGGTATACACAAATCACGTACATATGCTGTAGGGGCCCTCTTACAAATAATACTGGCACTTCGCATCTTCCCAAAGCTTCATTTAAAAATTAAAAAAAAGAAAGAAAAGAGGCAGGAAAACTACTGTGCAATAGTAGGATGAATGGAGGAAATGCAAAGCCAAACATTACTGATAAATATGGCATGTTTGGCAGCTCAGCATTAAAAATAATAAAAAAAAAAAGTACTGCGAGGAAGCAGCTGAAATAGTCCAGCAAGGCAAACCCATAAAACCTTCCCCTAGCTCTGATCTGCTTTGGTTTTATTGATTTGATTAACTATACTGAATTATCCAGGCAGGAACATACACAATTCCTGCAACTTTCCAAAGGAAGATCCCCTCACTGCACCGGGTCTGGCCGGGAAGAAAGTGCATGATTTCCTCCCCGTCCTAATAGCTACTCTGTCCCTGCAAGAACATAAAAAAAATTCGTAAGATCAGCCCAGCAGCAAGACTTTTCGGTAAGCGGGAGCTTTATACAAGCTGGGGAGGATGTAAGCAGAGGTTTGGGGGGTACTTTTATCCTTCTGGAAGTTCTTACTAAGCGAGTTTTGGGGCTGTGCGGTGCGTTTTTCCAGGAACAATGTATTCTAGCAATCTGCTCCAGCTCGGGGCATGAATGCTGGGGGGAAGGACACCACACCTAGCAGCTCTGCAGCCCAGAAGAAATTTCAAGTGTACCCCAGCGAACTCGGGCAACTTTTTTTGTGGTTTGTTTTTTTTTTTTTCATTATTATTATTCCTTCAACTGTGTCTTCAATTTGAGGATTTTTTTTTCCCCCTCCCTTAACTTTTGCTAGCGCCTTTGAAGGTGCATATTAGGTTTGCGCTCCTTGAAGCCGGGGGCAATTCGGTTACCAACTTTTACAGCCTTTTTATTTTTTGCCTTTTTTAATACCTCTGCAATTAAGATTTAAAAAAAAAAAAAAAAGAAAAGCTTCTATGTGCATCCTCCAAGAGGAAAAAAAAAAAGAAAAAGGGCCTTAAAAATAACACTACTGCAGGGCCTTATGGAAAAAAAAAAAAAAAGAGAAGAAAAAAGAACATTATTAACGCCCCTAAAAAACATGGAGCAGCACTTTGTGCTTCTTTCGGAGGAGTCCAAGCAAAGCCCCCCTTCCCCCCCGCACACCCAGTCTGCTCCAACAGCCATCTCCCTCCGGAATGAACCCCCACCCCAAAAAGGCTGGGAAAAGCCAGGCCAGCCCGAGTTTGGGATCCCCCGCTGGGGAAGGGGCCGGAGGGAGGCGGCATGGGGAGGGGAGCGCGGGCTGTGAGCTCTGCGACCCCCAAAAACCGCCATGAAGTTGGAAAGGGGGGAGGTGGGGGGAGGGTGGAAGAAGGAAGATTAACCCGTCCCCTTCCTTCCTCCCCCCCCCCCAATTTCTCGGGAGCGGGAGCCCCCGCGGATCGGGAGCGAGAGCCCCCGACAACAAAGGCCGGGCCGGGGCGCGGGGGAAACTTCCCCGGCACCTGCCCCCCCCCCCCCCCCCCCCCCCCCAAAATCCCGCCCCCCTTCCCCCTTCGGCCGGGGACGGGCCGCCGCTCTCACCTGGCCTGCGCTTCGTCCAAACTCTGGTCCGTGATGGTCATGATCTGCTGTAAGATGTCTCCGATGTCCTGCTTCCTGCCTGCCTCCCCCTCCGCCCCGCCTGGTCCATCCTGCATGTGCTGGGACAGGCCCGGGTGCCCCGGCATCCCCACCCCGCTGTGCGTGTGCATCAGCCGCGGCTGGTCATCCATCGCCGGCCCCCGGCCCCCGCTCCGCCACCGCCGCCGCCTCCTGCCCTCGCTGCCGGGAGCGGCGCGGCTGGGCTGGCCGCCTGGCTCCTCGCTTTCTTTTCTTGCTCGCTTTCTTCTTCTTCTTCTTCTTCTTCTTTCCTCCTCCTCCTCCTCCCCCCCCCTCCTCCTTCTTCTTCTCCTCCTCCTCCTCCTCCCCAGCCTCTTCCTCTTCGCTTTTTATTTATCCTTCACGCTGGCGCCCGGCTCCGCGGCGGGGAGGAAGAGGAGGAGGGGGAAGAAAAAAAAAAAAAAAAGGGAAGAAAAAAAAAAGAGAGAGAGAAGACAGGGGGGGGGGGGAAAAATCCCTTTGGCTGCTGGAGGAGGAGGGAGGGAGGGAGGGAGGCGGGAGGGAGGGAGGGAAGGAGGAGGGAGGGAGGGAGAAGGGGGGGTTCCGGGGAAGGGAGGGGAAACGGCGGCGACTCCAAAAGCAGGGCAGCGCAGCCCCGCGCCCGGGGAGGCGGCGGGCGGGCCGGCGGGGGTAGGGGCCGGCGGGGGCAGAGGCTGCGCCCGGGGAGGAGGCGGCGGCCGCGGCAGCAGCAGCAACAACGGCCGCAGCGGGGCGGAGCGGGGCGGCCGCCCGCGATGGCAGCGCCGGAGCTGCTGGGGCCGGAGCGCGGCGGAGCCCCCACGCTCCAGGGGAGGGCTCCAAACTTTCCCCCACCTCTCGGGCCGGGCTACGGGGCTGGCTGGCGGCCCGCTCCGCTCCGCTCCGCTCCGCCGCCGGCAGCGGGCCCCCCCCTCCCCGCTCCCCGGCCCGCTCCGCCGGGCCTGCGCGCACCGCTCCCGGCCCTCGCCGCCTGCTTTTGTTCGGCTCCGGACTCCTCAAACTGGCACGGAGGAGCCCGGGGGGCGGGGGGGAGGAAGGGGCAGCGGCGCCTCCCCGCCCCCCCCGGCCCCATTGGCGGCGGCGGCGGGAAGGCCGGCCCCCGCGGGCCGCCCCGCCTCCTCCGCGGCCGCCCGTCAATCTCCGGGTTCAGAGGTGGGCCGGGGGCCGCGCCCCGCCCGCGCCTTAAAGCGGCCTCGGCCGCCGGGCGGAGGGGGAAGGGGGCAGCGCGGCGCGACGGGCGGTCGAGGGGTCGGCTGGTGGGGCCCCCCGCCGGTCTCACCGGCCGCCATGCGCCGCTCTGCCTTCAGCCCCAGCTCGGGCCCCGGCCCGCCTTCCGCCTCCCCTCAGAGCTGCGCCCCTCAGCCTCCCCATCGCCCCTCAGGCTCATCTCAGCCCCCCGCCTTACTGCTCCTCAGGCTCTCCTCAGCTTTCCCGCCGCTCTTCAGCCCCCCCCCGTTGCCCCCTTCAGGTTCATTTCAGCTCTCCCCCTCCGCCCCCCCGAGCTGCTCCTCGGGCTCTCCTCAGCCTTCCCGCCGCCCCTCCGGCTCCCCGCAGCCCCCTGTTGCCCCCCTCAGGCTCATCTCAGCCACTCCCCCAGCTGCTCCTCGGGCTCTCCTCAGCCCTCTCCATCTCTCCTCAGCCTTCCCGCCTCCCCTCAGCACCCCATCTCCGCTCAGCCTCCCCGTGGCCCCATGGCCAGCCTTCCCCGCTCCCCACGGCCCCTCAGGCAGCCCCCGTGCCTCCCCACAGCCCCCCGCCAGCCAGCTGGCTCTGACTCCCCATGCTGTCCCCTCATCAGCTCTGCACCCTGGGTGGGTAAAGGGTCCCCCCCCTCTGCTGTAGCCCGAGGGACATCTTTCCTTCTCACCTCGGCCACCTGCATCTCCTCATGGTGCTGTTGCTCTCCTTCCTCTTCCCTGACCCACGCGGTCCCACAAGTGGGGACTTCCCAAGCGCATCCCGTGCCCAATGGTCCCACACCTGCCCAAACAGGGCAGGGGAAGCTAGCAGAAGTCCTAAAGTCACCGAGACTGTTGTTCAGACCTAGCTGTCACGGCACTCCAGAGGGGAAGCACTTTCCTAGCCCCTTTCTGTAGTCCCTGGGATCTGAGACACTCCTTTGGCCAAGAAGACCTCTGTAGGCATGGGCTGGTAAGCAGGGATGGCCCTGGGACTGGGCTTGCCTGCAAATTTGTATTTGAAAAAGAATAAATAAAAGGTAGTTATGGTGAGACAAGAATTTCTTGCGTGGGAGATGATTTAATCAGATTGTCCCTTTCTCAGATCAGAGGATTGCCAGCTCCAGGCCACTCCTAACCCAAGGGAGGATGGGCAGAGCCCTGGTCCCTGACCTCAGCATAGGTTGGGGAAAGAGCCATCAGGTTGATTGCAAAGAGAGGGGAAAAAAAAAAAAAAGGCAATTGTTTTGCTTCCACTCTTCCTTTTTAATGAAACACTTTCCAGTGTTTTAAGCAAAACATGACTTTTCGTTTTGAAATTTCCTTTCGAACCATTAAAATGTTTTAAAGTGGTTGAAGGCGAAGTGAGATGTTTTGATTTTTGTCGCTGTGAAATGTTTCACTCAACACATTCTTTATGTTTCTTGATTTGCCAAAATTTTTCAAAGGTTTCTGCTTTCTCGCCCAAGATGTATCTATATATTTTTTACTTTTTTGAAAAGGCAAAAAAAAAGGGGGAAGGGGGGAGAAAAGTGTCCTTTATCTCCGTGGCTCCACAGGAAGTGGAACTTTATCCAAGAAACAAGGAGCCAAGGGACTCCTCTCCAAAGGTCCAAACTTTCAGACACTTAGTCATGCCTTCACTCGCTTGCTCACACACCAAGTCTAGACACACGCTGTCTCAAACTCTGGCAGGGACTCTCCCATCCCCAGAGGTCAGCCCAGGGTCTTTTGGGTTTGATTTTAAGCGGCTCCGAGGAGAGGCAGAGCAGCAGAGCTGAACATGCGCAGCGGGAAAGGGAGCGGTGGCTGAGGGGGGCAGACAGGGACGTTGGGGACCACGGGACGTGGTGGCCTGTTGACCCCGCGGACTCTTGTATTGCAGATCCTTCCCCCGCTTCCCAAGTTACAGCACCATGCCTCAGCACAACAGGTAGAGAAAGGGGGAGCCTGAAGACCCTTGGGGGAGCCGGCACGGGTAGGGTGCGAGGAGAGTTGTCTGTGGGGTCGGTGAGCCCCAGGCAGCCCCACAGCGTCTCACAAGCAGAGGGGCAGAGCGACGCGAGCCGCTCCAAGGGAAGCACGGGGCCTTGGAGGAGTTGTCGCGCCAAGGCAGAAACGGCCAGGACTCTGCCTCTGCCGTCTGCTAGAGTCTGTAAAATCCTTCCTGTCAGAGATAACTAATCCTGGGGCCTTTAAAACACCTCTCCTGAAAAGCACATTTCATTCTTCCGTCTCCTCCTGCCTTCCAAGTGCATGAGATTGCAATAGGTATTACCGAAAATATTCCCCATGGGAGCCGACACTGGACTCCCTTAAAACCCAAACACCATCACCCCTCCTTCCCCAAGACACAAGCGAGCGCTATGCTCTATTATCTCTACACCCACTAAATCTTTCTGAAATAAAGAATAAACATTTCCACCACACATAGTGTAAGTGTATGTGCCAAGCTGCATCGCTTCCTCTCCTCTGTGGTTGTTATAAAGTGGTTTTGTTTCAATGGTGAAGCAGATGGACAGATTCCAAGTCTGGCGTCCCCACTCCCTCCGAGTACGTCTAACGCTATCTTTGGTTTATCGCAGATTCCTGAAGAAAATGTTTACGGGAGCCTCTTGTTTAAAATCTTGGCTCCGTTGCAGCGTAATTCCTATTATTTATTAAATGAAAATCAAGCTGTTGTTAATGCACCATTACTGTGGCAAAGCGGAGCCCTTGAAAATGAAGGCCAAACACACTATTTCTCTGAGCGTGAGGGAAGCATCTCTCCATCATCAGCGCTCAACACTCACGCTGCCATGGGATTAAAAGCGGTCTTCTGGCCTGGGACTCCTTAAACATTTTCTTTTTGGGGAGGAGAGCCATGGACTCTTTTGCTTTGCTGTCCAAAAACTGACATCTCAGAGTCAGGCGGTGTACAGATGGTCCGTAACACCGTTGGAGGGGTTTTACCTGAGACACCTCTGCAGCAATGCCCTTCTCTGTTCACAATGACTAAATTAATTTTCCTCCCTCTTCTGCAATTTTCCTCTAACCCATTCCATGGAAAAAACAAAGCCCTTCCTATCTCCCAGCCACCACAGCCCCCATAACACAGCGAGCTCCATACGGATAGTCTCTCTTGGGTTGAAGTGTGGCAGAGTTTACATTCCTAACCGGTTTTCAGAGGAGATTCTTAAATTTTTCAGGAAATGTTGTGTTGCTGCTTTGAACTGATTGTTTATTTGTCAATTTAGTCATTAACCTTCTTCCTCACTCCTTTGGCTTTTGATAAGACAGAAAATGTCAAAGGGAAGGGAAATAGGCTCAGAATGATTTCCCCTGGCAAAGGATCCCAGTCCCCAGAAGCGAAGGGAGTTTTCTCATCAGTTTTAGCAAAGACACGGCTTCACTCACGGTGCCAGGTTAAATCAGCGTTCAAGTTTTTGCAGGGTTTGTGTGTTAGACTTGAGCAAAGTACCTGGGTCTTCTGGAGTGATCTCAATCTGTAGATCTCAAAGCCCTTTACAAAAGCAGCTCAATACCGCTGATCCCAGTTAAAGGGGGTGGGAAGAACTGGCCAGGCAGTGGGAGAGCCAGAAATGGATTCCCACTCACCCCATTCCCAGCCTCACACTCAATCCCCTGCGTCACACCGACCTTACCATGGTGATGGTGTAGTCTATCAAGAAATGCATGTCTTAATTAATGCATTGCTTATTAATAATATTTCCTATTCACAAAATTACTACAGACAACCTGAACACAGGTAAAATGCTATGACCACAGGAGAGGGGATCAACTTCCGTTCACACAAAAATTCGTTGCATCTAAACTTATTGTTTGTTGCTTATTCAAATGCAAGTAGCAGAATTCTTACCATCAGAAGTTTACCAAAAAGGAAAATGGCTTTTCCCAATAGCTGACATAAACATGTAAGTGCTACCAAACATATTTACATGTTTGAAATAGATGGTATAATTAAAATGAGTTATAGTCAATATTCAGTCTTTCTCCGGTTTAAGTGCTACCTTCTGATACAGCACAACACATCCTTTAATTGTAATCACATGCTCTTTCTTAGAGACTGTTGCAATCTTTTTTCCACAAAAACATCTGTAATTGAAAAGAAAATGGCATTGTTTAAAATAAATTCTCTGCCCTTCTGGAAATAAACAGGTGACTTCCCTTACAGAATGTCTTATTTCTGGAACTTCTACATTGCAGCAAGCCATCTGCAAAATCATGTTGGACATTTTTCCAGACCCCAAACTTGAATTTCAGCAAGGAAATGCAGTTTTTGAAGACTGAAAAAATCCAACAAGGATTTTGAAAACAAGTCAGGTAAGAGCTATCAGAGGAAATATCAACAAAAGAAGTCATAGAGTCCGCCAATAAAAGCAGATCCATTCCAGACTCAACATAAAAGGTCTTTTTCCCTCTTTCAGCCAATACTGATGTTCCTCAAAGGATACGAAATAGCCGTTAAATTCACTTTTATCCAGCGTGTCTCACATTCTGCACAGTGCTTTTAAAGAGAGAAAGCCACATTAGAGGGATAAACACATGACTCTATTCCACAGCTTCTCCATGAGATCTCACAAGTCAGGCCTCCAAATGAGACCTCATCTTCACCCCCAGCAGTATGGGCTCACTTTTGTAGTAAGCCCATTTTCAGATGATGTACCAAGAAGGTATATCCCTAGCCTTCTTTTACAGATGGGGAAATGGAGGGACAAGTACAAGAAGGGCCTTACATCTGTGAACCACTAGCAAGAGCCGAGGTTATCACCCAAAGGTGATCATGTAATGTCTACCTCGATCACAGTGTCTGTGAAAGAAATCCCTGCTGCCTCATGGGAACTGTAAGTATCTAGAATGACTTTCTTTGTGTCTCAGGTGCAGACTCATGGTTTTGGGATGTTTTCCACCACGTCATCTACCTTCAAGTGGTCTTTGTGGAGTTCATTGCCTGGCAGAAGTTGGTTTTCCTCTCTTGAGCTTTCCACAGATTTCCAAGGCCAAGAAAGGCTGCGAAGGAAGAGGCTCAGCTACAGGTTTCCAATTTCAGCTTCATAAAAGCAGAGTTTAAGGCAAACCCCAAAGACAACTCTCACCAGCCCTGAAACAAGGGATACAGCCAACCTCCTGTGCCCCTCTGTAGCAGAAAAGTTGGTGGGAAGTGTCCCCCCATGCAAAGGTCTGCCAAGAAGACCCTTGCCACTCTCTGAGCTAGAGCCCTATGATCCCACGTACCTCTCAAGCTGACCACCACCACAAAGCAGTGAGCAGAGGTCACAGTGCGAGACATGGGTCTCTATGGCGGTAAGCAAGCCAACAGCTCCAATTTGCTGACTCCCTTTTCGATAAAATCCCCCGCCTTGGCTTGTTCACAGATTCTTCCAGTCTCTCTCACGGGGGTTTTGACCCAGTGTTCCTGCAGGCTTTCCTATTATCAGCTGTCCCATCCTTTCTACACGACTGCCAAAGTTGGACCTTAGCCTTTCATTTCATTTTCATTTGGCTTCTTCCCCAACTTCCCATATTTGAGCACTTTGCTTATTATCAGTCTGGTCCCTCCTGTACTTTGCTCAGCTCCATTCTACTAATTGGTTCCAGTGTGGGCCCAGCATTCCCTAAAAGAAAGTCACTTCCCCTCGTACACAGTCACTGCCACACATTCAACACCCTCCCCAGACTCCCAGAGCAGGAGCAACACTTCCTCTCCAAAAGGTGCTGGCGTCCTTGACTGAATGGGTCTGAGACAGTGATCGATATAATCACTGATATATGATTGTGTCCCATATTGGTTCTTCACAGCCCAGGAAACACGTCCCCTGGCAGGCCCTGAAGGTTGTAGGACAGATAGGCTCCACAAGCGGACATCCATTTTCACTAACGCTCTTATCAACAGCTTTCCCAGTAATATCGCTGTATTGCACACCACCTTGGGAAGCACCACATTTCAAATAGCCAGCAAGCCAAAACTAGGGTGGTCACTTTAATTCCTATGAATTGATAGTATTTGGATTCTCCTACGATCAGCCGAACCAAAGATGCTTGCACCACCCTTGTCGATGACCTTGTCTTTCCGCAAGACAAGTCCCCACTGCTTCCCTGTGGCTCCCAGGTCATAAAGAGGTGTCAAAACCACTTGCCTCTCACTTGTGAGTAAGGAGGCGGTGCTGCAGAGAGTACAACCACAAATCACAGCAGCAGCTCTCCTGCCCCTGGACCCAGCCCAAGTTCACCGAGGACTTTACTTTCACTGGTTGACTGGGCAGAAAACCCGCAAAGCTTAATTTCTTACCACACTTTCCCAGGAGGAAAAAATCTCACCTAGAATTGCTGTCAAGTCACATATCGTATCTCACCCCAAAAAGATTTAGGCAGGTTAAGCCTGGAAGAAAGAGAAACTATCAAAGGCTGCTTGTTTGATAAGGGCACATCTATACTCTAGCAGCACCTGGTTACTGTGGGACGTGTGGAGCTGGAAGCTGGGCTGGGGGAGCAGGTTGCCCTCCCTAGGCACTGTTCTCCAGAGGGGAAGCTAGAAAGGACATGTTGTCACTAGCTCCAAACGAGAGCAAAGCCTGCAGAGCAAAAACTGTTTGCATCTTGCAGTGAGCTCAAAGCCACCTAGCACTCACATTCAATGGGTGGCCCACTGACCCTGTCAGCTCCCCACCAGCTAGGGAGGGAAAGCCACAGAACGGAACATCAAGTTCACTGCAATTGTGGCTTTGGAAGGAGGTCCTCTTGAGCCAAAGGAGGTGGAGGTCTTAGGCACCGCTCCGGAATGAGCCCGCAGCCTCCCACACCGGTCTATTTAGCAGCAGCTTCAACCTTCCCCCCCTCCCTTTAACTAGTGCAAAAGTCAAGGTGTCCAAGAGATGGGGATCTTTAGCCAGAAGATATTTGCCAGAGGGCTGGAAAAAGAATGAGGGCACCGTGGACACGTAACACTCAAAAAAGCTACCGATGACTCTAACGTGCTGCTTTTCCCCCAGTCTCATACTGGGGGAGGTCCCTAAAGGATGTAAATTAATAAACCTTGTTTGAAGCAGTACCAGTTTACTCACAGTAAAGACCTGGCTTTCAAATTTTGGAGGCCCAAGTGGCTGTCCCACAGGAGACTGAATTTCAAGGCCTGGGCTGGGAAGACCCCATCTGGCTCACATTGCCCCGGCCTCGAATAAAAGAGACGAAACTCCTCCTCTGTTGCAGGCTGCTCAGCCCCTTCCTCCAGCTAATTGTTCTTTCCCCAGTTGGATAGTCTATTTCTGGAGCAATACGAGAATTAGGACAGAGAGAAAGACACTGGCAGAGCCTAAGGAGGAGCACGGAGGAGAAGGGTCGTCCTGGGTCCCCACTGTCCCCGTGGAACAGGCAATGTTGGGCTACCAGCAGACAGATGGGGATGGTGTGGGAGGAGAGAAATGGGAGCAGTGTCCTGGGAGATACACACCACCTTGGCCAGAGGGGAAAGGGAGGAGAGGCAAGGAAAGCCACAGCCTGTTGGGTTTGCAGGGAAGGGAACATGGGTGTTTTTATAGTTATCAACATCCCCTTGACTGAAATGCATGAGCTGTGACGAGCCCAGGGGTGGGCAGCAGGTGCAAAAGCAGCAAAGGAACATGTGCTCACCCAAAGGTGCCCTGTAGCTTCTCCTCAGAGAACTGCCCCAAGCATGCAAGGCAGCGTTTGGCATGTTAAACCACCCCTAGGCCAGGCCTCACACTGCCTCCACTGCAAAGCCCTCAGCTCTGCCCACAGCAGCCAACAGGTCTGCTGACTCCCAGTTAACCCCATCTCCCAGCCCTGCTCCAACTCCCCTCCCAGCCTGCTCAATGCTGCGAGCTGGGAATGCAAATCATCCCACCAAGACATGCTCTCAACATCCAGACCTTTCTGTTCCAATGTCTTCCTCCCATTCAGATGAGACAGAGTGTGGCTGAGAAGCGTCAGACTCACCACATGAACCCCGAGGCTCAAGGTAAACCAGGGAGAGCAGTTCCCAGGGCTTGGGCTGGAAAGTGGGGAAACAACAGGCGCGTCTCCTGGACCTCAGCAGCTTGCCGGTCTTGTGACCTGAAATCAAGGCTCAGTCAGGGACTGCTCAGAACTAACAGCAGTGGTTATTTGCATTTAACATAAGGGGCTCACTTGGAAGCTTTAAGCACTCACTGTTCCAGATAACAAGAAAGGGGACTCCTTGCACATACATTCTGAACACATCTGGCCAGCTGCTGCTCCTGGGCACTGCCGTGTGGTTGAAGTCAAAGGCACGAGTCCTGAGGAAAAGCAAAGGCAGAGCTATAAAAGAAATAGCAACATCCATTCCTTTCATAACAGCACCTCTAACCTTGCTGGTAAAAGAAAGATGGAAGCTTAGCCAGGTCTGGAGCACAGGGCAGACCGTTACATGTAGCACCGTGCTTTACTGCTTGACCAGAGAAGTGTCATTTACCAAAGCACATTTAGCCTATCTAATGTAGCATTCACCAAGCCACTGCTTGGTGGATGGACTACATGTGGATCGGCAGTTGCAGGTAGAGCCTGCAGTGTTGCCACCAGTCCTGGAGTAACGTGGCTCCTGGGAGACTCCAGCATCACAGCCTGCTCTGGAAGAAGACAGCCTCTGCCCGATCTTCATTGCAGGCAGGACAGGGACCTTCACTGCACAGTACACTGTTCATGCATGGACACAAGCAACACCAGGAAACACCTTCACCAGGATCAAAGTTTGGTTTACAGCGGTGAAGACATACCTGCATTTTGATGTCAAGTTATCAAAGCGAGTCATTTCAATGTTCGAGCAAGCTAGAGCAACCTGCCCTGTGTAGATCTGGTTAGGCTGACTTCAGTCGCAGGTCTTTCTCTACATCAGAAACCCAAGCAATACCAGTCACGTGAGACTGGCTTTGCGTTAGATTTACTCTATGGAGCTGGGATCAGACTCTAACGCTAGCTTTTACACAGGTTTTTTATCATCTCCCCTCACCACCACTTAGGTCCAACCCCAAGCACTGGAATAACCAAATACCATCAATTGAATTGCCTCAGAGGAAACAAAACGTGCATTTTTGCAGTCCTGAGCCGGAGCCCTGTTCTCATGCTTCATGACGAAAGGGGTCCTTTAGGCTGCACAAATCACTTGCATTAAAAGGCAAATATTATTATTTCCTGCTTTTTTCTTTGGAACCCAGTGCAGATGAGAGAGAATTCATAATACGGAATCAGAAGTGCCCCCTGAAGCAAGAAATCAATGTATCTAGCCCTCAGCCTACATAGGACTGGATGCATCCTTCATAAGGGTAGATTGGTCTTGATTTGGTGCTGGAATTGCAGCAAGAAAAATCTGTGGTGGGACACAAGGATCCCTTCATAATGGACTAGAAAAAAAAAAATCAAATTTCTGAATCTGCTCATTAGGCAAGTGCTTCTGGAGTGAGCATCTCTTCCCACTTGCTCTAACACTGTTCCCCTGGCTAAACAGGAGTGAACAACAGTGTTTGTTGTACACACATACACACACAAATCCCGCACGTGCTCTTTCCATCCCATTTGAGGCATGGCTTCCCAGGCTGTATCATGTGCAAAGTGAAATCACCTGAAGAGTGTCGCTTTAAAAGCCACGGAAGTGCAGAGAGCAGCACCAGCAGCAGTCAATAGCAATTTCCACCGCCGGGTCGATACCATCTGATGGCTGTGTAGCTGTAAAGATTGTTTCACACACATATCAGGAGGTGGGCAGGGGCAGAAAAAGTGGAATTGGTTTTAATGATTGCAGGATTCAAAGTACTCCTGGCTCCCTCTCCTTCTTCTTCTTTCACAAGAAATACATGCACAAAGAGCCAGAAATCAAATTTCCAGCCCTGTCAGTTCCTATCACACCAGCTCCCCAGCTTGGACTCCTTCCCAGTTTGCCAGGGAAGCTTCTCCTAATCCACTGAGAAGTGCATTACCGGGAGATGGAGTTGCAGCCTGTGTCCAAACTTCCCTGCAGTTTCAGGTCATTAGCTCCACCGGTTTGGACACAGAGCTACAGCAGAAGCGCAGCGCTCAGGTTCAAACCCAAAGGGTTTCCAGATGAGGGTAATTTGCACTATTTTACCTCTCCAGACAAGATCAGCATCTCATTTTGCTAGATGCTGGATGGCCAAGGAATAGTAGGCAAGCACAAACAGATAAACACAAAAAAGAGGGAGGGTAACCATTTTGCAGACAAAATGTGTGAATGGCTATAGTCTAAAAAATAATAGCACATTGTGTTTCTATTGCCTCACAAGTGCTTTTCGGCCAGTGAGACCAGGGGTAACACATGAACAAACGTGTTTTGGTCAGCGTTAAGAACAAGGCCAGACCTACGGCCTGGGGTTCCCAGGGTTGGCCCTGCAGCCACAGCTCTGCTCTTTGGCTCTTGTAATCGTGCTAAAATCCCAGTCACTGCTTCAGTTTCCCTTGCACTGTCTGTCTGTCTGTCTGACTGCCTCCTGCCTGAGGCATGGACTCTTTCCTACAGGGTTTCACTAGCTGGAACTCTCATTGCTAGGAAAAAGTCTCAATTGTTTCTGTCGTAACTGAAAGCCAAGACTGTGTGTGCTTTTCAGAAAATAAAGAACATTCATTTGATTCTTTGTCTTCTAATTCATTAATTCAGTGACATCTAAACACAAAGTTCTCCCCCACCATCACATAAATAAGCAAGATAATTTTCCAAGGAGCTGAGCCCCCACCAGTGTCTCTCCTGACCCTTAGTGCCTGGGTACCAGGGTGGGAGCAGAGCTGGGCATCTTCAAGCATCTCTTTTTGAAAACTGGGGCAAAGCAGCCTCTCCACGGTTCATCAGGTTGTGCCAGATGGACACAACCTACCTCCTCTGCTCTTCACATCATTTAATAAAACAGAAGTCACTGCTGTCTTATATGCCCATCATAGAATATTTTATTGACACCCTCAGTTAGGCCTCATATGATAACTGAGACGTAAACACAATAACCATAGGCATGTGCTTTCCTTCGCCTGGTAGGATGCCACATGAACCTGCGCGTGTGTAACACACGTACACACACATTCTTCCTTCTCTTTCTCCCAGCCCCTAAGACACCAACCCCTATTTGCTGCAGCTTTTTATTTTATTTTTTTAATAAATACGCAAGCATTTCAGGGCCTGACCACCAACTTGATTATTTTATGGAAGGGATAACACACGTGCACAATATCCACAGCGGTTAGAAGCATGCTCCCAAACTCCCAGCACCCAGAGTCCTTTTAGAAGCAGAGATGGCAGGTACCAGTGCCCAGATCTTGAAGCCTGGAAATGGTGAATGAGGTAGAGCTTCACTGCAAGAGCTGGAGAAACTTAGTTAGTAGTGCTTGCTGAAGTTTTAAATCAACAGAAAACGAGCTGTGGTTCAGCCACCAAAGCTACTATTGCTCTGGATCCAACTTCACAAGTAGGTTTTTTCCTAAGAAGAAATACAAAGAGAGGCATGAAGAAAGGGAAAACATGTAATTTCAATATTTTTAAACAAGGCATCTTGCTGTTTCCGTTTGAAACACTCCTGGTTTATACTTGCCTGTTTCAGAGGACCTACCAGCTTTCCCTGAGTGTGCTGCCACCACCATTCCTAACCCCTACAGCCATGCAGAGGTGGCCACCGCAGCGCTCCATCCAGCAACGCTGCCAAGAGACACAGGAAGGGTGACAAACACGGTAGAAAACAAAGCAAGCCCAAGCCGTGGGCTTGTCTTACTGAGGCACGTTAGCTCAACAGAGTGAGGTCGGCACAATGCAGAAGACCTCTGACCCTCAAAGGAAACCAGAAAATAAACTCTGTCTCTCTCCACATGCATGACACTGATGGCAAGGCCACTTGCGCCCTTCAGCCTGCCCAGCAATGCAGAAGAACCTGCAGATGATGAAGACTTGAAATTCAGAGGTGTCAAGGCCAGATGGGCCACCCTCATCAGCTAAGCCTACTCTGGTACTGTGCAAGTGGAAGAGCTGCAGGAATTTCAGGTCAATGTCTATCCCGCCAGCAGGAACCACACACACATGCAAGGAGAGACCCCCTGAGCCCCATGGTGGCTCCCCGGCAAGTTTGCAGCTTTACTAATTAGTTACCAAGCCAGCACACACCACCCCTCCCCACTTAAAATAAACCAAAACGTCACAAAACTCTTTATGCATTAAGAAAAAAAAAAAATCCCCCAAAATTCCCAACTGATGACAATTTTGGTTGTCTTTTGGGTCACGTTTTCAGGTCTCTGCAAAAATAAAGTGGAAGGTCCTTGTAATGGTGCAAGTCCAGAGGCTGGGACTTTAAATAAAAATCCCACGCACCGGGAGATGCTCAAGGCAGTGGCGAGCACAGCTTCTGCTTTGCCTGTGCTCAACCCTGCAAAAGACTGAAAGCGCTCTGTCTGCTCAGCAGTCAAAGAAAATCTTCGTCGTGACTTGATCCCAGATACCCACAGCGTGAAAATAGCTGAGATTGGCATGTTCGTTAGGCTCACAGGTAAAAGGCACAGTAAGCAGCAAAACCTAAAATAAATAGTGAGAGTTGACAACACTGAGTGAGTGAACCTTGAATGGGAAATAAAAGACAATTTTGAACAGTGAGGGTAGTTAATCACCAGGTCCGGTTACCAAGGGAAATGGCAAATTCATCATCAGTCAGAGGTCGTGCATGGAGACTGGATGTCTTCCAAAAAGCGACACTGGTTCAGGATCAAGTTTTTGGGTTCAAGAGCATCTCTCAGAGGAGAATAACGCCCTCTGTCACAGCCTCCGCCAGTGATGCTGGCCTGAGCTGCCAGGCGAGTAGGTGAGAGTCGCGGTGCTGCAGAGCCCCCGTTTTGCAGCCCAGCCTCTCCCCCCAGCCTGGCTCCCTCCAGTCGCACCGAGGCTGGCTCGTGGGGCCCAGCCAAGTGCCGAAACCCTGTGCTGACCATGGCCCTTCTCCAGACACCCTGCATGAGCCAGGCTCTGAGTCCTAGCCTCCGTCACGCTCAACCCCAGCGTGGTGCTCCTGGCCACCATGGCAAGCTGTGCCGCTGTGCTCCCTGCACCGAGACACTGACTGCCCAACGCAGCCAGGGAAGCAGAATAATGATCTATTTTTTTTTTTTTCTTTACTCCTCTTAGTCTCTGCATCTGCTCCTTCCTTCCTTTAGCTGCCATGCAGAACCAAGCCCAAAATACACACTCTGGCTTCTGTTTACCCTTTCAGGCAGTTTCCCTGATGCCCAAGATGCTGATTTGAACTGACCTCTCTCTCAACACCACCTTATCACCAACTCAGCTCCCCATCCCTCCTTGGAAGCAGAAACAAAAATCCAAGGGCAAAGCAAAGCGGCCTTGGCATCCCTGATGTGCTCCAGCAACTCAATCTCCAAACCATCATGCGGGAGAAAAGCAAAACAGATCAGAGTCTGACTTCCAGCTTTGATTGTGGACACGGAGCGCAAAACGTCAGCTAGCATGTCACAGCGCCGCAGTCCCTGCATGAAAGTGACGCCCCAGATCCCAAAGGGTAGAGCTGTGCTCTCTACCTTCTTTCTGCGCCCGTCAATATGGCCAATTTAAAGAGGTTTCAGAAGGAAGCAGGTGCCTGCAGCTCATGCTGCTTCCCTGACCCTTGTAAATCCAGTCTCTTGAGTGAATGGCTTGTTTGGAGAGAGCCCTCCATTTGTTTGTCTGGGCTCTAGTGATAATAGCTCTAATTTATCTCTGAGCTGGGCAGGCATGTCTAATGTGTTTGAGTATTTAGAAGCATTACGGAGGTTTCATTTGGTCAATTGTTTCTTGAAATCCTTTCCCACACACAGAACAGCCATGCAAAGGTGGAACCGCTCCACTGCGGGCAGCCCCAGGAGACGCAGCCTGACCCGGCAGCCTGAGAAGGGTACACATGCTGAGGCCACCGGATTCTCTGAAAAGGAGACACAGTGATCCCACAGCCTTTAGTGCCCCATCTTGGAAATGAAAGACCAAGCAGCTAACCTTTGGAAGGAACAATGACAAGACAGTCTGGAACATGCCACCACACCTCCTCCTGCTTAGACCTTCCAACCCTGTTTGCTTTATCATCTATCTATCTATCTTCTCCATGTAGACACACTCCTTCTCAGCTCAGACTTGATAAGGCTTGGCATCTGCACTGGGAAATGCAGCACAGTTGGCCAACACATTGTACCAAATCTTAAATTAACCCTTCGTGCACGTTGAGGTCCATTCCAGCTATAACCAGACACCAGCTGAAGACCCTTTAAGCTGGGTCGCAGCAGAAGGGGTTAACCTGAGTCAGTGCTGGGGAACGGTGGGACCAGGTCACAGGTAGAACATGCGATCCAACCACAGAGTTACTTACAGCTCAAGCCTACGTGGCTTAACACGCTACCGTGCATCACCTCCGCTGTGCTTGCAGGCCCGCGCATGCTTTGGCCCGTGACAAATGCAAGGTCACGTGCTTCAGCTTAAATCACTTTCGTGGAGGTTTCAGCAATTCTCTTCATGCCATTTCAGCTAATTTTAGCTGCGAGCTGAGAGGCCGTTACCGAGGTTCAGCTGACTGGTGGCAATTTATCAGGTCACCCTGTTGGGGCAGGGAGCCTGATCCCACTCAGCTCTGCCCTCTCCGCTCTCCCTTTTCCGAAGGCAGGAGCATCAAGAACCAGACCTGTTGTACAGCACCTGTAGCCCCAGAGCAATTTCATGGAGCGTTAGCACGAGCGAGTCCACATTGCTCCCCGTGCCCGTCCTCCATGCCACCCTGCACACCGAGATGCAACCGGTGCTGGGGTGGAGTGCGTCGGGCATTGCCACCACCGCACAGCCGGGAGGAAATGACGCTGCAGCTCCCCGGCTGCAATCACAGGGCTAATTTATAGAGGCCGAATGTAATTACTTATCCTGGCACACAGCCAGGACAACAAGGTTAACACCCTTGCTCTCCGAAGAGTGCCAGGGGAACGTTAGAGGGATGCTGCCAAGTCATTTTATATGCCTTAACTTCAGGTGTTGCAAACAGCAAGCTTTAGCAAGGGCCAGTCAGGAGGAAAAGGGTCGTCATGGAATTTTTTTAAGAAACAAAATAAAAGAAGAGGTTGTGCTTTCTGCTTGGCTGTTTGGGTTTATTAACTTAAACTTTACTGTGCTGCTCCAGGGACCCAAGTACAACAGCCCTGCAGAAAAGCGAGGGCTTGCAGATGCATCCTTGGGTTGCTTTGGAAAGTTTCAAGCCTCTCTTGGCTTTGCTAGAGAAATCTTGCGAGGCCTTGAAAAAACATCACTTCATCTCTGTCCCTGAGCTCTCCGTCCCTACGACGGCCTTGGCAGTGTCTGAGCCGTCATCTCCAGGAGCAGGGGCTGGTGCAGACACCACGTCTGTGCTGTGCTGGCCGGAGCAAGTGCTCGGCTCGACAGGCTCCTACGGTGCTGGCAAAAGTTTCTCATGGCTCTAATTTTTTTTTTACATGGGTTTAAAACAGATTGAAATAGCCTTTGTCAAAAATAAATGCCACCAAATTTAGCCTTCCTTCCCTCTTCCCCCCCGCCTCCCATTTCCTGGAGTATTTGCAACAGGCAGCTGGTTGGGAGGTTTTTCCCCAGGGGTTTTGGCTGTTATTTATAAAGCTTTGATGAAAACTGCAAAAGAAAGGGAAAGAAAAAAAAATAAATCAACTTCCAGGTGACCTCTCTCCTTCTGCAGCAGCTCTGCTCCCTGCAGCAACGAAGCATCGCAGCAGCCACGGCTTCAGGGACCACATCCAGCATCCTTTGGGGTCAATGCAAACCTGCCCTCTGCCTTCCCCGGAGTTTCTCTCCAACCCCCTCTGGCCCCGAGGGATGTAGCAATGAGGGATACAGTTCCTTTCATTTAGAGTTTACTAGTTCAGCAAAAAATGTCACAAACCCCCACCTCTTAGCAGCGCCGTGTTACTGGCAGGTGTCCCTGGAGCTTACTGGTCTGAAGGTCTTCCCAAAATCTGTTAGCACAAGGACCTTGGAGGGACTGTGCTGCTCTCCTCTCCTGGTTTTAGGGCAAAGCAAAGAAAAAAGTGTCCACTGCCGGGATGAGAGCAAGGCTAGTCCCACAGCACCCAGAGCTGATGAGGGCATCTTGTTTCTGCTGATGAACCAAAAAAGCCAAATAAGTGAAAATCTCTCTGCCCTTCACCTTAGTCCATAAACCCACACAGGAAAGGGCAGGGCAGCATGCCAGTGCCTTTACCCTCTGCGGGTCACCTTTCCAGCAGGAAAGTAAGGACAAGCACAGGAAGAACATCAGTCGTGTAGCAGAAATCCCCTTTGCAGGGCTATGGCGGTGGCACCCTCTGCTCACCCAACACGATGCCCAGTGCAGGAGCGTTACCCTGTGATCCCTACTCCTGCAGCTGGTGGGGGGAACGCTGCAGCGATGCGTATGCATGTATTTATCTATATATACATGTGCGTATGTACTACGGCATGCATACGATGCATATTGAGATAAATAATATTTTGAGAACAAACATTTCATTTTAAAAGTCACTGTGTGACAACAAGTTAATTATCTATCATATCATCTCTCAAACCCAAACATTTTGAAAGCTAGGAAATAACTAATTAAGATCATCATAAATCTTCCTCTGTCTCACAAGCCCATTTTCCTAAGAAATAGGAAGAAATACATATTTCATCACAATGCAACATCCGTAATTCTGACCTATAAGATATTAATGACTAGTTCACGCGGTTTCTCTTTCTAAACACTTTCTTGCAAAGGTTACCATAAGGTAGCACAGGATAATTATTTGGTAACGCTTTCCTGGCAACCTGACTTCCAATAAATCTGTAGACAGAGATAATTAGGGGGAAAAAAAAAAAAAAGACAACATTGGGATCCTCTCACCTAACACAAGCCACGTGACTTCCTCAGATCCATTTTACTTTGAACCAGGACAAACCTTATCAAGGAACATAATTAACTGCTCCCAGTTAAAGCTTTGTTCCCTCTTCCTCCTCCAGACAACTGCTCCCAACAGGCTTCTTACACTCAAGCCTCTACCCACTCCTGGGCCTTTTCTCTGAAGCCTCTTTAGCCACAGCTTTGGCAAACAGTTGGCCATTCCTAGAAGACAACTTCAGATTGATCCTGGATAGATAAATCAAATCCACTAGAGAAGATGCATAAAGCTAGGCCAGGACTACAACACTATTAACATGCTCAACATGACTGAAGAGCTTAAGGACTTGAACATGGAGGAAATTTCAAATATTTTTTTTTTAATTAGAGTGTGAAACACAGGTGGGACAACCATTCGAGCAAGGCTTTGAGCCTGGAATCATGTTTAATAGGAAAAGGGTGTTCACACTTCGCATCAGGACTACAAAGGAATAAAGATGAGGTGGGGGAGAGATCAGCAAAGGAAGACACATCTGGAAATCAAGAAATACAGGAATGAAATGAAACTTGGCAGACTCAGGCAGAGTTAGACCTTGAAGGGGAGGCAGAAACACGGTAAACAGGGCTTTCATCATAAAAGGAGAGCAAGTGACAAAGTATGGCTGCTCTGCACTCATGGTGGAGTTCTGTGTTAGGGTAGTTTGGACATGGCCCCAAGAATAAATCAATGCTCAGTGCCTGGTTAGGGCAAAGGCAAGGAAAGCACATGTAGAAATGGCAACAATCCTCACCCGTGTGATGGTCCAGAGCAGAGGGAGGCAGATACTCTTCATAAGCCATCACTTAGAGAGACAGCATCCAGAAGCTACTCTCCGTGACTGCAAGGTAGGAGACATAGCACCTCTGCTTACCTCTGCAAAGCCAGTGGGCTGATCTCAAGGGACCATTTGGGACTTAGAGCTCGCTATATGGAAAATGAGCCAAAACACAACATGGCTTTTGCAAATTTGGGTCTTAGCAGGCAAATCCTCAAACCAGCTTTCTAGATGAATCAGGAGGTTCAGCTGGGAAGGCTTCACTGAATCGTGCCCCATGGGAGTCATCCCATTGGTGTGGGAGGATGGGAATCATGGGACAAGGGACCAGGTAGCAGAGAGAGGCAGAGTAGGGTTAAACTGAAGGACTGCAGGAGTGTCCTGAAAGACCATGTGCTTCCTTTGGGTGTGAAGAGCTGCCTCCAGCTCAGCGGCTGCCAAACACCAATCCACCTCCACATCCATGAGCCAGGGCCCCAGCAGGAGCAGAAACCCCTGGCCTCGGGGCAGAGTGGGCTTTGATACAGTCTAGGGTGTGAATTCAAACAGATCTAAACATAGTGCTGTGTACAAGGAGGCTCTTACACTGATGAAGCAGGCCCTGATTTTGTGAAGGGCATTTGCAAGTGAATTTAAGCTAAAGGAAAAAAGGCCCTTTTTATACTGGAATTAAAATGTCTAGACAGAGCCTTCCTGGTGTAACTGGACCTGCGTATACTGATCGTGATACACCTGATAAAACTTCCCATGTAGACAGGGACTAAGAAATACTTTGGCAGAAATTCCAGCAGGAGCCATTTTAAAAGTCTTTAATCTCGAGAATTACTTATGCTATGCAATGAAGTCTGCATTATGGCTGTTCATTACATGGACCCTAAACACTAGAAAGCAAGAGGATTTTCTTTGGCATTACGAGAGGAATCCACGGCATAGTCAAGGCTGGCCCTCAGCGTGAGGTCATATCTCCCTCTAGCTGCTGGTCCTGGGGACTCAGCAGCCTTTGACCACCCAATGCCTGCACAAGCTCCTCTTCTGACCTTTCCTGCACGCTGGCGCTTCCAGTGCTGCAGGTCTTGGGGTCGCTTCTTGGTGGCTGCAGTGCTGCTCCAAGGAGTGCAAAATAGCTCAACTTTTGCAGAGGAGATACTCCAAAAGGGAGGTAGAGAGGCCAAGAGTAAAACCCACAATGGCTTCTCCAAAATCAGCCAGCATAGATAAGTTAACATGGCATGCAGAGAGCCTGGGACCCTCTGCAGAGGAGACATCCCACAGCCAAGACACTTGTGGCTTATGCCTCCTCTCAGCCCAGCTGGATCCATAAAAGACCTTCAAGTCAATTTTATTCCTCCAGCATACAGCAGGATCCAAGCAGTGCTCAGCATCACACTGGTCTTCCCAGAGGTATGTTCCCCAGACCAGTGGCCCCAGGTCTCCCACCTGCTATTATGATGTTGCTACATCACTCGCATCTTCAGGGCTAGCACCAGAGCTTGCTATCAAAATGCCACCATCATCACCAAAACGTCCCAGCAAGAGCAAACCCAGAGGAGGAGCTCATTCCAAGAGCTTCAGCCACTCCATAATGTCTCGCAGGACACCAAAGGAAGCTGCTTTTTTAGGAGAACACAAAGCCTTTTTATTTTTTGACGAACTGGATGGGAGTCTTGGTTTAGGGGGCTGGAGCCTGGTGGCTGAAAGATATCTTTTGTCACATGGGTCAGAGTTGGCCTGGTTGGTCCCACTGGCATTTCCAAGTCAGCTCCTTCCTTATATGTTCACATTGAAAGGGGAAAACTTCTACAAATCCTAGCCTGGTGGTCCCTTCAGCCAGCCACTCCTTAGCAATACTGGAGAGGTGTGGGGGGGGAAGGAGAGATTTCTCCGCCTGCCACAAAGCTGGCAGTAATGACTGCTCCCAGCAGGTACCACCCAGAAATCCAAATGATCCTCAACAACAAAAATACCCCACTTTCCTTAACTGCAGCTTATTTTCTTCAGATGCATCTGGACATGTAAGTACTCTGGAAGTGCGAACAGGCTTTGAGGAGCAAGCGACAAAGACCAGCAGGAAAAAGTCAACATTTCAATGACTAGAAAGGGTCCAGCTAAAACACTCACTACTCACGAACCTCTAAAAAAATGTTCCTCGGGCACAGCAGGAAACTTATCAGCTCTCCACAGCACAAACACAATTTCCAGCTCTGATCACTTTCCTAAGCCAAACCCACAAGAGAACTAAAATGGGACTTTATCACAGAGCTGAGCACAACCCTGAGGCTCCTTCTCATCCCTCCGGTCAGGCAGGTTATGTGTGCAGGATCTGGCCTTCATGCTATTCCAGTGCTGATTGTAGCAAGAGGCACCATGGGGCAAACATGACTTCAAGCCACCTTCCAGCCCAGGGCTGGGGAAAGTCTCAAGACCTCTGTTAAATTCACCTTGCTTCTCCCAGGATCTGAAAGCAAAGGGTGTCCGTATGGCAAGGCAGTGGCCACAGCTCTGCTCTTCCCCCTAAGCAAAAGCTGGCTCTCCAGAGTCCTCTGCAAGATCTGTAGAGATCGAAGAGAGCCTTCTCACATCACCTGAAGGTTCTTTTACATTGCCAGTCTAATATAGAGGGGCTGCAGCCTGAAGCCAACCGCAGAGCATGTCTGCAACAGACCCTGGCAGGACCAGCGTGTCTGAATAGCCACGTGCACACATGCACAAACAGACACACACACACACACAGAGTGTCCACCTTGCAAAGTTTCCCCTGGATTTTTGTTACCATGTCATCTATTAATTACCTAATTACATCTTCTAATTATGGGATTCCTCCAGTATTTATACTCATTACATAAATGGCGGCAATTACACTAATTAGGTTAATGATACAGGATAACAGTCTACAAATTGCTTTAAAGGGACACTCTCAAGGCACATAGGCCAAGGATGCTCCCTGGCAGGTCAGCTGGTGGGTGGCGTGCAGACATGCTCCCTCACCCCACGTAGCTGCTGCTGCTGCCTCCTCGCATGGCCTCTACCTGAGCTGCCGCTACGGGGCCTCAACTCTGCCTCAACAAACAGAGAGCGGCTGCAAAGAGAGGTAGCTACCAGGGAGGTAAGGAAGCAATGCTCTGTTGCTTTGCTGCTAAATTGCTTGGGCTGAAAACTGGGGTCCGCTATTTAAGTGTGACCCTCTCCAAGCTGGAAAACTGGAGGAAGGATTGCAAATGCTTCTCCTCTGGCTGTATGGACACCTGCGAGGAGGAAGGCAGAGTACCTGCATCCTTCCAGGCTCCCCAGCACCAGTTCCGAATGTACCCCAAGTCCTTGAGTCCTACTCAACTCGATGCGACCCAGTCTCTTGCCTATAGGTGCTTCCGAAACAGCAGGTTTGCAGAGAGGAAATCCAGCTCCTCTGCTCCAGCCAGATCCCCTGGAGCTCCGGCGGCACTCTGCAAAGCCAAGCATGTCCTCGGGGTGAAAGGCAAGCCACAGGAGGCTGGAAGGAATCTATTTCACTGAGCGCCCTACTTACCCAGATTTGCTGGAGACCGAGCAGCGCATGACAAGGTGCGTGCCCCTATAACTCACCCAAAAGGCTCCTAAAGCAGCGCCAAGCTCCATTACTCTCTGGAGCGGCCTCAAGAACAGGGAGAAAACTTTCTCACTTGGATTCGAATGCAGGCACTTCTCCGGTGGAACACGGGAGCCCTTTGCAGCACTTTGGAGCGTGATGAATGGCCCTTTGTCCTGCAGCCACTACAGAAAGAGAATGTAATTACCCAAACTGGAATTCAGCCAGCACGCAATTTTACGCTGAATGAATTTCCCCCCCTCCCCTTAAAGTGTTTGCAAATCCCCCTTTAAAGATAAAATCCCGGAATAAAATCCAGCGCTTGCTTCAAAATTGGCCCAATTCCATTATAAGTCAACTGAACAACTCCATTTCGCACCTTTAAGGCCATGGAGTTCTCTATGTTGCGCAAGAGATTTCATTATTGGCAAGGTTGAGGAATGCTGATTTCTGCTACTGAACTGCTGTCTTAGCCCTAAACTATATCCCTGTGTCAGCTGCCCAAAGACATGTGTAACCAGGTCCATTTTCTGAAAGATATACAGCTGCGTCCGGCTTTATAGCCCGTTCCAGCAGGACATGGCTGGCACTTCCAGTGGAGCAGGCTGACCGGTCTCCACTCTAACAGGCAGGGTCTATGGCTCCAGCGGGAGTCTTGCAGGAGCATATATCGATTGTAAATAATGTCTCAATATCCTATAGTAGGTCATAAATCAAAAAGGGGTTGAAATATCTTTTCTCCAAGGGACTTTTTTTTAAAAGGAGTCTATTTCTTGTTTAGCAGTTTTCTTTTTAGAGTTACTGCATCGACCTTTTACCCCAAGTGCCAGGTTTGAATCGTGGCCGGCGATCCCTGCTTGACCTTCCCTGGGGACACGCAGCAGCTCTGCGATGAATCTTGGGCCTGGGTGTCCCATGGGAGAACAGTCGCATCTCACACTTGGGCCAAACCCATCACCCCAGGTGGTGCCCCTTGCCTTGTGCGTGCCTTGCTGAGCAAGCCAAGCCCCACAGCAGCCACATCTCCTCTGGTCACAGACTGGCTTAGGGGAAGAGTCTCGGATGTAAAAGCATCAGAGACACTCACTGTAGAGATGGGCATCTCGTAGGGGGTGCATAAAGCAGAGATCCTCTCCTCTGGGTATGGAGTAACACCATCTTCAACTTCTCTGCCGCTTATTTGACTCATACCAACCCAGAAAATAAAAACAAGCTTTGAGCCAATGAAGACATCAGCCTTTCTCCTGTTCCACAGGCCATGAGAGATCCCTCCAAAAGCCTAACCATCCACCCAAACCTCTCCCTTCCCTCTTTGGAAAAAACCCACATGCCTCCAAGCTACATGTGCTGGCACAGCAATGCAGCAAAAGGAATGGCCTCAGGGTCTTGTCCTGCCGGACATACCACTGATGCTGCCATTGGCCCAGGACTTGTACCCACATGTTGTTATTGACGCGGGACAGACGCACCCTCCAAGCCACCATGCACAGCCCTGCATCAGTCACCTCCTCAGCGGTCATGACTTGCAGACCCCATTTGACATGGTTCAGGGCAGAGAGCCCTTTTTTGTCACATCTCTGCAGGGCACCCATCACAGGGGCACTTTGTCTTGCAAAGTACCAGTTTCTTAAATTGCTGCATTATTCTGGAAAATAAGAAAAGAAAAAGCCTCCTTTGGGGCATTTTTGGGGGTATTGAGCAGAGGGAACTGAATACCTGACAGAAGGACAGAAAAAACCCCAATAGTTTGCTGTCTAGAAAGTCCTCTAAAATGATCCGAGCTGAGCTTCCCTGTTGCATGATGCTATGTGGCACCTGGGGACACCTCCAGTCCCTCTCCCAGCATCTCCTGTGTGCCGTCAGCATTGTGCACAACAGGGTGGACACAGCACCCTGATGGCCACAGGCAGCAGGACACGGTCCTACTGCTCCCCCTCCAGCACTGCCTTGGTAGGACCTGGGCGATATCGATTTCTTCAAGTCCAAGAAGTATTTGAGCTTGACTGGCAATAAAATCAAGCCCAAGGAAAGGTGTGACGGGATCTCTTGGGACTGAAATGAGAGCTATGATGTTTAAAGAAGCCAAGAGGGAATAAAAGGGAAGGAAGGGTGGGAGGGGAATAGCATTTACCTGCACAAAAGCAAGAACGTTGGCAATAACCCAGCTCAGCTCCAGCTTGCGCAGGAGACTTTGGAGAAGGGGGTGGGAGGCAAGGTGGGAAATTACCAGGAGCTTAAGAAAATATATATGTAAAAATTAAAAAAATAAAATAAAACTGTATCAGCATTGACTAATAATTTCCGGGCTCTGCGCAGATGTCATTAATGACCCTTTTTATTCATGCAGGAGTTCCCAAAGAGGAGCATAATGTTCCATTAGTAATAATTGAGAAAGTCTCCTGTCGGGATTATGTCAAAACCTAGAGATGCTGCTGCTGCCAAAACATTTTGGTGACAAACGTGTGAAGCGTTTGACAGAAGGTGCCACAGCAGGTTGAGGCGGCTTCAGGAGGGGAATCCTAGGAGGAGAGAAGAGGTGGGAGACAGCAGCAGGGTGAGAGCTGAGCACCAATTTACTCAGGAAACTTGGCTCAAGGGATGAGCCCACCTACCGCGACAGCTTCAGGGTCACAATGGCACCTCGGAGATGCTGCTGGGGACTGCTGAAGATTTCAGCTGACCCATCTTCTCCCCCACTCCCAAGACTTTGCACACATCTGCAATATATCCTCTGGCATGGCTCAGCACTGCTGGATCCTTGCGCCCAGGGATGACTGTGTCCTCAGCCACCGGGGAAAGGCAGGGGTGTTGCGACACCCTGAACGTTTCTTGCTGCTGCCCCAGTGAGGGCTAGGGACCACTGCAGTCACCAGCACAAAGGGCAAGCCTGGGACAAAGCCTCTATGAGCAATTAACCCAACATGTCCCATTTGAACAGGATGGAGAAAATATCTGGTGACGCAAGTATTTCAGCCTACAAGCAAGGCTGGACAATACCTCTTTGAACTACTTAACACCAGTGAAATTTAGACAAAGGGGAAAATAAATTCCTTCTACCAAATCTTTTCCATTTACCATTGGGATATCTCTTTCTTTTTGCCCAGCAGATGCAGAGCCCTGCTTGACCACAGCTGGTGCCTAAGTACTGGCATTACACTGCTGCTGCACAGACGCCACTGGAAAACACAGGAAGAGCGAGCAGTTTTCCAGGCTCAGCCCTTTTCTGAGAAAGGGTTAATTAATGCCTTGCAAGAGCCAAAATAACACATTCATTCCTTCCTCTGTCCTCATCCCCCCTGGCCAAGCCCTTCCTGGAACTGGACCCCCCAGCATTACCTACCCTACACGCTGCTCTTCCAAACCAGAAACCATCTACTGCAGCCCACGGCACAGGGAGCCACGCTGCGAACTGGCACTGGCACCATAAGCTGCCTGGACCCGGGGCGTTGTGGTATACAGAGATTTGTGTTGCACTGCTGGGGCTGGCACAGCTCAGCTCCGTGACATCCTTGGGCTCAACAGACACGAGTTACGGCACTTGGGCAGTGGGCCAAGCTCAGGAGAAGAGAGCATCAGCGAGATACGGGAAGGGGTCCCCAGGCATCGGTGGGAATGGGGGACAAGCCAGGCAGACGGGCAATGCAGGGAGAGCTGGGGAAGCTGCCCTGGCTCCCCATCCCCAGCAACGGAGGCTTTGTCCCCCTTTAGCACAGCTCCTCCTGCAACATCGCCTGGCACAGGGAAGCACCCACAGGTCAAGCACCACGAGCCACATGTTCCCAACTTGCTGCACAAAACCAAGCAGGTCACTTCGCCAAGTCAGCACCCGCTGCCAGAGGGGTGAAAAATGGGATTTAAATGCAAGCACTGCCCTGGCTGCAGCAATACAGCTGAGGAAGCCCAAGCCAGAGCACCTCAAAGTCAGCATTATACAGAGTCATGGACAGAAAAAAAAAAAGGTTTGTCACCACCATATTATTTGCCCTTTTAGAGCAGGGAGGTATTTGGAGCCAAGACATTGGTTCAGGCAGCATGTAAAGCCATGAAATTTGGATTTGGATCCAGAGCTGGAGTCTAAAAGCCATTCCAGTTTGCAGGGGTTGGTTCAGGCTCATTTCTAGTCCCCAGACCACAGCAGAAGGGCCTCTCTTCCCCGGGGCAGGAGCAGAGCAGCTGGTACTCTTCAGCCCAGTTAACAGATGAGGTCTGGCCACCGCAGCCGAGGGCTGCTCCAGATTTGTTTTCTAGTGGTTTATTCATTGAGAGGCTGCCAATGTGTTAGCAAAGAGAAACGCACACTGGCCTGATTCTCCCCACCCCAGCCCTGCCTTGCACCAGAGCAAATCTGCTGCAAGCTGGAGTGAAGACCCTGCCGAAGGAGAGCACATGCTCGGCTCTCTGCTGTAACCGCCTCGTTAGAAGATGGAGCCAGAGTACATCCCAAACAGCTCCAATCAGGGCAACCCCTTTAGAGACAAGCCCATGGGCCCCATACGCCGCTTTGCTTACCCACCCCACGGAGTCCTGCCTGCAGGTCTGGTGTAGCCGAATTAGAGGTGTGATCTCCCCCAACACCTGTGGGAGAGCTGCTACTTCTGGTCCCACCACGGTGGCCTCACGGAGTCGGAGGCAGAAGTGCCATTGAAAAGAGCGTGAAGGCTGATTGCTGTAATTGAGCCTACCGGGGGAATTTCGGTCTGTGGGAATGCACAGTACATCCCAGCCTGCAGGAACGGGGGTGGAGAATATCCGAGCTGTTCCTTTCGAGGACTAATGATGATGGGTTTTTGCTAGGACTCAAGCTGGCATGGATGAGAGCTCCCACAGAGCGCAGAGTCAGCCAAATTAAGCGCTGGTCCTCCCTTGGAGAAATCCAGTCTAGAAGAGTTAGTCACAGGATGCTGCCAGCCTGGGTGCAGGCTGTGCAGAGAAGGCGGTGGAAGGCGAGGAGCCCTGCGTCCTTGCTGGATTCCTGCTGAGGACTCAGCTAACGCTGGTCTTACAGCTATTTAAGTGGCAAGTTTTACACTATTTAAGTGGCAAGAGCCCAAGTGGTGATGGCAAAGTGATTCAGGAGACGCAGGCAAGACAATGCTCAGGTATCTCTCCTCTTGTCAGTCAGGGCCCCATGGCAGGTCTTGCGTGGAATTAGCAGCAGAAGAGGAAGAATACATAGCCCTGCGTGTGCAATGCGCACCTTTTTGTATGCATATCTGTGCAAGAACATGTATGTTCAGAGGCACAGAAAATCTGCACCACAGTCAACACCCTTTTTACCATTTTGCCCCTTTTTTGGGCTTATAAAATTTACTTCCCTGTGTACGTGGGTAAGCTTACTCCAACGTATGGTCAAATATCTGCTAATCATTTGCTAACCACTTCTAACTGGCTGAGTGTAAAGGATTTAAATCCTGACTAAATGCAAGATGCATGTCTCATCTCAGAGGTCTAAAAGGGGAACTTAGCAGCTGCATTGCTTTCTTGCCTAGCTCGGAAAATTATTACTAAAAGATTTAACATGACTGTAAATAAGTTTGTACCAAACTGATTCTTCACAGCCGAATCCAGAGAGAAGAAACACAAGGAACACATTGCTGGTACTTGTGGTTAATTGCTGCTTTTTCTTTTGGGTCTACTTGGTTTGAAATATTAAATGCAGAAGAAACCATTTATTTTTCCTCCATAGCCTGTCAGTAGAGGAAGTGAAATATGTTTTTCCCCCCCCTTTTTTTATAAACAAGGAGTATAAACTGTTTTATAGTAACTAGATAAAATTACACAGTATTTTACTCAGTGGGGAAAAATATGGATCTCTGTGTGGCGGTATTTCTCCTATCTTTCTCGCTGACTGTATGTTAACATGACGACTGCATAACTCAGCTTTGCAGAGATGTCACAGACATCTTTGAGCTCAGACACCATACGGTCTGTCCCACCGATGCCACCACCGGGGCTGTCCTCAGAGCGGATGAGATGCATTTTGAAGAGTTCTGGGTTTTGATGTCCCTCCCCTAACACCCCGATAACTTGGGGAAAATTTGGGCTAGCAGTTCCAGATTTAAGCCTGTATTTCACGTCCAACCGTTCGCCTGCTGTGGCCCACAATCAGCTTTTACCCCGCGAAGGAGTTCTGGTCCACTGAGCGCAGATTCAGCCCACACTATCACATGGTGACTTAGAGGAGACATCTCTTGGAGAACAATAGATCAGGAAGATGCACCAACGAACCTATAAATCGATACCTTCTTTGCCCTAAAGGACCAAACCTTCTGCCACCAACACCAGCTCTTTTGCTTCAGCTTGCTGATCCTCAGCTCCACACTGCAGAGCACCCTAACAGACCTCCTGCCCTCTGCAAACTCCAGATCTTCCACAAAAGCAGGGAATTTTGAAGGCACGATTTCACAGCTGCAACGTTTCTCCCTTTGACCCTGAACTTGCTCTAAGGACACACCAGTATTTCAGGATCAAAGTATCTCTGTACCATTTTATACCCATTCTGATGGCAACTCTGAAGTGTTGGCTTTTCATTGCAATGCTGAGTAGAAGCATTTTCCAGGCCTTTATATGGGATTACAATTCAACATTTTCCATCACTGCCTAGCAAACAGCTGCCCTAACAAAGTTCACCCTAGCACCCGGGGTGGGAAATTCAGTGTATTCTCTGTGAGTCTGTTAAATTTTGATTGAACAGTCAAAACGGGTGTGTCTGTAGGAGAGGACACACCTGAGAGCTGGGTTGCTGTCACGCCACATTGCTCTACCTGCTGTCCCAAGCAATGCCAGCAGCGTGTGGCTGTCACCTTCACCCCGGGAGATCAGCATCTGATTTGGTCCAACCCAAACTGAGCATCTGGAGCCACCACAAACTTTGCCAGAGCCGCCTGCAGACAGTGAGGGAGAAGACCCACTGGCATCCTTACCTCTGGGCTCCATCCTGCGGCCTCTGCTGCTTGGTGAGGGCTCTGGTGAAGGCAGAGATGCTGGTTCTCCATCATGGCTGTGGTGGGAAGGAAGACTGAGCTCACCATCAGTGTCTTCAGCCCATCAGCACGTGCATGGCTGCAAAACCCACCAGAGAGCCCAAAGTGCAGAGAGGAGAAGTGTGCAAATGGCTTTAGTTTTCCCCACCAGGCACCTCTCTCTCCTTTACACGCAGAAATTCAGAAGCACTTTCCTGATCAAATGAGCTGGTTTGCAGCTTTTAGCTGTAAAATACAAGATGAAAACTTTCATTTGGAGCTGAGCATGTCCTTTCCTTTACACTGTGTTTGCACGGCCCCTTGCACCCCACGCTGATACCATCTCCAGTGCTACCACAGCATCCTGATGCTTCATATAAAAAAATAGAAAGACTTTTGTGATTATTTTTTAATCCCTATTTTTCCAGGGAAGGAAAAAAAAAATAAAATAAAAGAGAGGATTTCATCTAAAAGTTCCACAGCCTGGAAGCCTCAGCTGCTCCCGCAGTGTTAATAACCACTGTGTGGGGCTGACCCACGGGATTTTGGCATAGGACGTGGCTGTGGGAGCTGGAGCAACGCTACCGCAGCATCGCCCGTAGAGGGAGCTTCCTTGGGGAGCCGGGCACGGTTGACATCTTTTCATCAAAAGTGTTGAGCTTTTTTTTAAAAAAAAAAAAAATAAATAAATTCCCAGACAATATAAAGTATTGATTTTAAAGTTCTTGAGGGTTTTGGTTGTTTCTTATCTCTCCCTGCCCCTGACAGCAAAACAGGCAGCTCTGGGTTAAACCTATTGGAAATGGATATTTTGGAGGGGGTTGGGGGGGTGGGGTGCATGGAAGGAACAGGGAGTGAGACGCTTTGCCCAGCACTGGATGTTTGCAGTCGTTTTTTAGTTGGATTGAATTGAGCAAATTGCAAATGGTCACTTTTCCATTTAATTTTGTTATAATGAAGGGGGAAAATAGCTAATATTTTAGTGAAAATAAGATTCTGCAGTCTGCCAGCGCTCAAGTGTTAAACAGCTTTTCAGACCTACTGGATACCACTCTAGGTTTGAAATGTGAAGCCTGACGGCTGTTTTTCTACACATTTTTAGTTTAATTTCCTTGCAAACAGGCTCCCAGGCTCCAGTTACTTCTCCGTGAGATCCCCCCTACCCTTTGGGCATGGCCACAGGATTCCCACAGCTCCAGAGCTGGTGGAGGAACGTCCTTTTAATTCACTCTGTGGACGGCCCAATTAGCATCCCAGTAAATTATTACCTCGGGGAAAACTCCAGTCTCAGGACTCAGCAGCCAGCTGCAAAGGCAGCCGGCGCGCGCCCCGCTTCCCCAAGCATCACGGGGAGAGCTGAGAAGATGGAGGGCATTTTCTCCATGAGGCGATGGCATTCAGGTGGCCAAGCAGCACAACTAGATGGGGACAATTGTAGATTATCTCTGGTTTATAGTTCCCTGAGAGAAAGGAGGGGGAGAACCACAATAAAAACACAATCAAATAATTTGTTCTGCTGTTCAAACTTCTGGACAAGGCAAGAGATAAGACACAGCTCCACCCCCCAGCTGCATTTGATCTACCGGGCTTTGAAATTAAACATTCTCCCTGCAACAGGAGCCATAATTGTGTCCTGGTGAAAACTGCTTCTCCAGGCTCTCCTATAACTCAGGGTCTGGGGCTCCCTCCACGCACCACGTTCAGAATAAAGAGTCCCAAAAGCAGCTGAGACCCCTGTGGTTTGGGTGCACCACAAGCAAGGGATGTGTCCTTACACTAGGTCCTTCCCTACCTGCAAGGCAGATGCAAGAGTCCTTGTCTGCTTGGGCAAGAGGGCCGAAAAACACCAGGGGACCAGACCAAGGCTGTGCAGGAGATCTGTGTCCCAGTAGGGACACAGCCCAGATGCCGGCATGGTCCACCACGAAGCTGTTCTTGCACCTCAGTAACCTGTTGCCACCTCCTTCTTCCTCTGATCTCTCTCCTTGTTCTCTCCCTCCAAAATGCCTTTGCAATTGATGTCAATGAGGCACAGGCAAATAAAACCACACCGAGCCCACACTGCCAACAACAACTGTGACCCTGTTGCATCCACTGTGAAAAACAGGAGGGGCGGGGGCAGGTAAACTAGCCATTTACTGCATGAACCTGAAAAACACCTCCATTTGTATGATTAGATTTGGCACAGATATCCTCACTCATCTCTGTGTGCTTTGATTTCAAAAGGGCCAAGTGAATTTTCTCTCCTAATTTCAGCATCCCAAGGTTACACCTCCAAACAGCCTCGACATTGCAACAAACAGCTGTTTTAATGAAATTATTTTCTAACCTGTTTTCAGCTGACACCAGCACCAGCACCTGGTCAGGGATGTTTTGGCTTCGTGAAATCTCTGCAAGCTTCAGAGGATGGTGCAGCATTTATGAAGTACAGGGTTTTTATAATAACTTGGCAACTTGGGACACATCTCCTAGGCTCTCGATGTTTCTTGATGCTGTCTGTCAGTGTTTCTGCAATGGGACATTCACTCCTTTTCCTAGCTCTGGATTTACACTACAGTATCTCCACCAATTTTGATGGACCTACTCTTGACAAGGTCACAATGGGAAAGGGGAGAATCCATCCCTTAACCATGTACCATATTTGCCCCCCACACTGAGCTTTTGTAGCCTTAAGATAAGGCACAACCTGCTGTTCTTCTGTATGACCTTGCAGCGAGTTTTCACAGCTCAGGAGTACAAAAAATTAAGAACATTTCCTTGAATGAGCTGCAAACATTTCACTTTTTGTCTGAGCTGTAGTCCCCGGTCCTTCCCAAAGGAGCAGAAAGCAGGTGGGATACCCGAACCATCTTCCTTGTCCTATTTGCTAACTGACCATGTCCACTCTCACTTACTCTTCTCTACATACAGCATCATTTTTCTCTCGCAGCCAGCTTTTAAATATTCATTTTAGTCTGTTATCTATATAACAGGTTTATTTCTTTATTTAAGACTATTATCTCGTTCTACTCACCTAGATGGAAGCAGCACCTACTTGTCTGTACTCACCAGACCAAACCACCCGCTAAGGTTATTTCTAAGAGCCCCAGACACCACTTGCTCCAGTCATGCCCTTTTTCCCAGACCCTGTCTCCAGTACACTAGAGTTATTTTGCATGCCAGCCCTGTTCTCCAACATACTGGACTGGCCCTCTCACCTAGGCTGGTGTCATCCAGAAACAACCGTAGCCCAATTCCGCCATCCCGGGTCGCTAATGAAAACACGGAGCATCACCAGATGCCAGTCGCCCTGTGTACACACTTCCTCAACAACTCCTTTCAGTGCAACAGTAAACCTCTGGTAGGTGCTCTCTGAGTCTGAATATCTGGCCACTTCTGCAACCTCTAGCATTCCATCTAGGTGATTCTCCACCACTTATGAGACCATCCTGTCAACCACACCTGGTAAATTCAAAATACTCGGCTTCTGCTGTTTGCCTTCTCTCCACAAGACCCCACTACTCAGTAGCACAAGGAGATCCTGCCAGGCTGATACAATTTCCTTTGAAGCCACCTGTGTTACCTGCTCTCACTCCCTTTTTTTATCCTAGGTTTTCACAAGCTTGACTACAGTGCTTTTCTGGGAACCACAGTTAGTCTGAAAGCTGTGTAATTGTCCCATTCCTCCTTTTTCTCCATTTTTCCCTTTTCCACTACTTAACTAGGATCACAGCCGACCTTCTTAGGGGAAAACAAATGCGATGCCGCTTCTTTGGCATCATCTGCCGAGTGCTTTTCCTGTCCCCGAGTACCAAACCAACACCTCTGTGGTTCTCCTGCAACTGCTGATGTACTGCTAGAGCAATCTCTCGTTACACTTGATGTCCCCTGCTAATTGCATCTCACCATGTGCCTTGGCTTATCTGATCTTGTCTCTGCATGTGCATGCTGCACTTCTGTACTTGATCTTCATGGCCTGACCTACTTTTCATTTCCCCCAGGTTTCTTTCTCAGATCCGAGCTCTTTCCCTATGCTTCCTCTCTCCTGCAACACCGTAGCCTGAACTGTGCCCATGAGAAGTTGTGACTGGCTCTCATTAACAACTTTTTCCCCCTTAAGATCAGCCTCCCGGGGAGCGGGGGGGGGGGAGCGGGGGGCTTACCTGTGCATGATCAGCCGGTGCTGGAGTCCCCTGATCTGTACATAGGTCCAGTGCTCTCCTCCCTCCCACTTCTCAGCACCAGTTCAGTCATTTCCCAGCAACTCTAACACAGCACCTTCCACATCCCTAGCCTGCATCTCCTGCAGGAGTTACCATCAGAAACAGGCTCTTCCCCGACTGTTCTCCCACCCTTGGTGATGGAGATGGTCACCCACACACCCCCAGGCCTCTCTGGGTCCTCTGCATCTTCTTTCCCCAGGAATGGATATCCCACATTAACTAAATGATGCTGCCAGCTGCTCACTAAAACCTCCTTTACCTAGTGCGCTGGAGACCCACCCCAGTGGTAATTGTCCTGGTGGTTTCCCTTTTCACCACCAGCTGGAGACCTCCAGCAAGTCTAATCCCACCCCACCCCCCATTTTCTAGCCTCCACACAAGCACGTGCACCCTTGACACGCAAAACATACCTTCTCCCTGATGCCCCTGCCTGCCTTCCCTGCTCCAGCCGTGTCCCTTTAACACTGCAATTCCAGAATACAACTTCTTCCACTAATTGAATCTTGTTGCTTTGTTGCAAGCCGAAGCCCCCAGCTCCCCCTGCTCCTCTCCCATTCATCTTGCATTCAGCTATTGGCCGCAACAGCCCCCTCTGCTCTTTCTTGGCCCTCCTTTGATCTTGCTTTGAATAGAAGAGGTCAAGCTACACGACCACAATTTCTTTCTTCCGTCCTTAAAGCCCGTGGCTCCGGCGGTGATGGCTGGCGCGCCGAGCGCCAGCGGACGGCGTTTCCAGCGGCGGGTCAGGGCTCCCGCACCCCTGTGGGCGGCTGGGCTTCCTCTGCGGGGGAGCACCCATCCCCGGCTACCTCCATCCTTAATAGGGCCCTGACACTCGGCGCTTTTCCCTCCACCTCAGCAGCCCAATTCAAAGCCCATTGAAGCCAAGAGAAAGGCTTCCATTAGCTTCAGCCGGCGTCGGATCAGGGTCATGAACCACGGTAGCCGGTATTTTTTACACCGCCGCTGCCAGATCAAGTTAGTAAATTGTCCTCAGCAGTGAGGTGCCTGCCAGGTCCTCCGATAACGCAGCTCTGAGCTGTACGTCCCAGCGCAGAAAGCAACAGACCTGGGAGTTCTACTCTGCTCTGGATGCATACTGCAAGAGAAACCCTCGCTAACCCCACCAGCACCCACAAAGGCAATGTCTAAGCCGAGAGGCAGGGAAGAGAAAAGGGAGAATTACCCTGGTTTAAATCCGCTCAGCTGCTCGCACCAAAAAACTTTACCTTCCGAGACAGGATCTTGATAGCACTCGGTGCTGAATCCCCAGCCTGAAGTGTATGAGGTTTAATTACTGCAGCTTTGTTAAATCAGCTCGGTTAAGCCCCTGTGTAATTGCTTTCTTCTGGGCCCAGCAGTGGTTTATTTGAGGACAGCTCAGGCTGATCTTCAGATGACTGGAAGCTGCTCCTGTGCTGTTTACATCACCTCGTTTAAATCAGTTTAAACCCACACCTTTTGAGAAAGCGCCTTCCAAGAGGCGAGGCCTCAGCCTTTGCTCTGGTTTCTGCCGAGACAAAATAAAATGCTTATTTTTTTGCTTTAAATAAATGAAGCCCAATTGCACCCAGAGCTATCGGTGTGCCCTAGGCAGCGTGTGGTACCATCAGTCTCAGGGAGGATGCGTAAGGCATCCCAAAAAAGAGAAATGCCCCCTGGAAATGGGGCCAGGGCACAAAGCTGTGGCCAAGGCTCCTGCCCAGAGAACACCGTGCACTGCAGAGCCCACAGGAGCCACGTCCGAAATCCCGTTGTGCTTCCCACCGCTTTCGCCTGGCTGGGGAGAATCCCAGGACACGCAGTGCCCAGGCGATCCTCCGCTCCATCCCTGCATCTGCGCTGGTTGCTACGGTTACGGGCAAATCGGTGCATTTTGCAGGGTGGGAGGGGGTGGCGGACAGGACCGGGGTGACGGGGGCCGTAAATGAAATGGCTTTTGTGGGAGGGAGGACCCTCGCCCGATTCTCGGCAGCCCCGCGCCGCGGAGCCGACCCACGCCGGCTGCGGGCGCCTTGCAAATTTGCATGGAGCTGACAAGATGACAAGGTGCAAATACGCCAGGCTGCTCGGGAGTAATTTTTACGGCAGCTCTGCCTTGTGCACGTTTTTATTGCAAAGAGGGTAATCGGGCCTCTTCATTATTGAAAACATATTTACTACCCCTCGGCCGCTCTCTCCCATTTTTGCCAGCCCCTTCCTTCCCCCCTTAACTACCCTGTCCTCCACGAGATATGATCTCATAAATTTACAGTGTACTTGCTGTCTGCAAAGTGGATGTTCAGTTTCATTTTTATTGGACTTTACGATACAGGCGGATTGCATTTTATTTGTTGCACCGCTACCAGAAGGCCTGAAACTGTAGGTAAGTGCTGGCTGCAACAGGGATTTGGCCTGAGAAAGGGCTGCGGGATGGGGCTCCGCCGAGCCTGGGAGAGCTGCCGGCATGGGACACGCTGGCTGCAAGCAGGACAGCTGCTGGGGAAGGTAGTGCTTTGGAGGAAGGCTGCCTTCCTCCTCCTCCTCTGCTGGAGGAGATGCTGCTCCATCCGCCCCGCGGTCCTCCCAGCTCCTCCCAAGAGGGACTGGGATCGATGCGGGAGCCGTGGCGCTCTCCCCGGCAGCCAGTGTGATTGACAAGGGATGCACAGCAGGAACACGGCAGCAGTTTCTCATTGCTCACCACTCTTCTTGTGGTCGGAACCCTTCCCCAAAAATGCCTTTCTCGAGGCTTCCTCTCAGGCTAGACAGGCTTGTCCAAACCTGCCTGTCCAGCACTGCCCTTAGCGTGACACTAATGTACCTTAACAAAATTGCCAGAAGCCACAGGGAATGGCAGCAACGTGTGTGACACCAAGGAGGTCAGCATCTATAAAAACATCCATCGCAGTCAGTACATTGCTCCAGATTTACCCTAGTGTAACAGCGAGCAGAGCATAACCTCATCGCCTTATCTCCAAACCCCCTCCGGATGACTCCTGCCCGGCACAGGGGCAAAATTCCTCCTGATGCGGAGGCAGCACTGCCTGGATCTCTGCCCAACAGGCAGGGGCAGAGGGAAGCCCGTGCCTCTGCTCCCACAGACGTCGGCTCCGGACTGGCCGCCAAGCCAGCCACCGCCGTCACGGCTGCTGTAATCAATCGCTAGTTTATTATTAAAAAAGCCGCCTCGCCAGCGCACAAGGAATTTGTTAGCGTGCAGCGAGCCATGCACCCTCTTGGCATGGGGTGGGTGGGGTGGCACCACTTCCCATTGCAGAGCCGCTTTCTTCTCCAGGGAAAAGGGCTTTGCAGCCCTTTCAGCGGCTGCCCAGTAGTCCAGCGGCATTAGGAGCCCAACACACTTTGTATCCACCTCATCACGGTGCGGGCACAGTAGAAATAAGCAACTTGTGTCATTTCAATCCAAAAAAAGGGAAGAATTTTTTTTTTTTTTTCTTTTCCAAGGTAACAGGGAGAGGCCAAGCAAAGCACCGCAAAGCAACATAAATGATTTAGCACCCAACGATTTTGCCAGGGAAACGCTAAAGACGGAGTCTAATCCTTTCATCTAACCCTGGTCCTTCTAAAAGCTTTAAGCTAGGAGTTGACTCAGCATGTCAGTGCCAAAAAGATCCATTGACCTCGAGTTCAGTGCTGAGAAATTGAGAAATGTTCTTTTTAATGTCTATTCAATAAATACAGCATCACCCTCTCCGTGGGCTGAGCAATCCACTTCAAATCCATTACGGCACGTTCTCACAGACTGACAAGTTGTCCTGAGACAATAGTGGCTGCCAGATGAGGTTAACCCTTGCCGAGGGGGTGTAAATCTCTGTAGCCACAAGCCTTTTGCTCTCAGAAGTCCTTGAGAAGAGGGGAGGGGGATATCTGAATTGATGACGAGTGGCTGCTGCGTGCGCTCCTTGCTGGACCAAGGTGATCTGCATCAGTAAAAAATACGCCCAGTCAACACAGCCGGGCTTCTGACCATCTTGATGGGAAGGAGGGGAGTGCTGCTGCCCTTCACTCCCTGGTGGGCTGGTGATGTCTCCAGGCACTTGTGCTCCTAGCTCCTGCCGGCCAACACAGCCCGTTGGACTGGCAGCAGGATTGATGCTGCTGAACCAAGGTTTTGTTGGGAAACAATGCTGTGGCACTATCATCCCATGGTCAGCTCTACCAACAGCCAAAATGAGTCCTGGAGCTCATAGTACCTGGGGAAATTTGGAGCTGGAGCCAGTTTGGAGACTTCTGGCACAGGCACGGCAAGCGCGAACTCTGCACTCGGCTCCCCTGGCATACCAGGATCACCTCCTAGGTTGCATGGCCGTGCTTTTGGCAGCACCAGGCTGGCTGGATTTAATACATGGCCAAGGATGACAACGGTGCAACTCAGAAAGCACCTCAGCCCACCTAAGTCCAACTACTCCTGGCAGCAGGCCATGGCATCCACTCCCCGCCCCCCCTCCCCCCCCCCCAAAAAAATGCATCTTAACAGAGCATCTTCACCAGGGACAGCCCGCAGCCACGAGCAGCACAGATCCCCTGCACAGGACATTGTACCTGCACAAAGGCCAGCATGGAGCTGCTTTCCAGGCTAGGCTTTCTGTCCAAGAGCGTGTCCATGCAAGGAGTGACAGCAGTATGACACCACTTTACCCACTGTGGCATATCTATAGTTCTATCCAAGGCTAGCAAACGCACGGATGTACTTTTCACTAGCTCCTTGTTCCCAAGTGCCTCAGCTGGTGGGTGCCCCGTGGCTGTCTATAGATATTTCACCATTAGTTGCCCTGGTCACCTCCGATTCATCCATGGTTCGTGGAGTCTGACGCAACCAGAGCGCTGTCAGCCTGTCCTAAGGTCAGGGTCCCAGATCACTGGGCTAAGTAGACTTAAAGGAGTGCTGGTCTCCCTCCGCGAAGGGTAGAAGGCACCTACTTGGTCAGTTTGGTCCATCAGAGCTCAAACACAAGGAGAGAGAAGTCCCTGCACAGCCCCGGCGGGGACCCTGCAGCCAGCTAGACCTTCTTTCTGACGGAAAGTCCTGGACTGCTGCAGCTTCCAGCACTAAGTCATTAATGAAAATTATCACTTTAGTAATGGTAATAATACAATAATTCCAAAAGGTAAAGCTATGGGTGCATAGTCAATCTGCAAGAAATTGAAGCAGAGGCAGCAGGGGAGCCCTACGTCTTCAGTTTTATATGCGGTTACAGATATTTTATGGTGCCCCCTTCCTGCTCCTCCTCCCAGGTTTCAAGCTGCTGAGCTTTGGCTCAGCGACGCACAACCACGCCGGAGGCTGTGGCAGGTTTGGGGGGACGATGGGGTGCTGCAGCAGCCACCCAGCCTTTTCAGGCTTCTCCAACATGCTGGTGTGGAGGGGGTTGCACGAGCCGGTATTTGAGGCTCTCTGCTGACTCAAGGAAGCCATCCTGCGTCGTGTTTATCTGGGTCACATTTACAAATTCTCTTTTTGGCTTTGGAGGCTGGAAGTTTCTATTTTTTTTCCCCCTCTCTCCCCTTGTTTGTACATGCTGGCTGAAGGCAGCCTTGCTGAGATCTGCAGGTACAGAGGGCTCGGCCGCAGGGTTGTACTGGTAATTACTGTTTGCCGGTTAACTCGATCATGAACACTAGCAAATGTTTATCTTCGATTAGACTGCAAAATCTTCAAGACAGCGTTCCTTACTCATAGAGTCTTTAAAGATACAGAATTCTGCTCAAAATCAGCAAAAAGCTTTTGTTTATGGAAATGAGGCTTATATATAACTCACATAGCTGCTGAGAAATACATGGGAAGGCCAAATGTCTGCACCCAAAGGTTAAAGTCTGTGAAGGCACAAAATGACCCCTGGATTTTTCTCCAACATCTTTCTGAGTTGAATTGAATTAAATTATAAATCTCACAATTTCTAGGGGAGGAGGAGGCACACTGGAGGCTTTTACACAGGTGGGGCTGGTGACACTGGGAGCATCTTCTCAACGCACTAGTTCTCACTGAGGGACTTTTGGACAGGTGGACATTTAGACTATGCTAGTGAATATTTCTATACTAATAAATAAAACATGCTTAGCACTCTTCTCCAGCACTGCTTAATTTACTTCAGTAGGCATAGCCTTAAATACTTCCAAAGAACCAGAGCAAAGCCCTTTGGTGCCCCAGCAGTATCGCTCCTGTCCACGTCACCACCAAGACCTGCTCCAGAAAGTACACTTGCGTCCCACCCTCAACACTATATGCCGGTTGGGTGCTCTGGCCCTGACTTTTTTTGGTCCCCCAGGCAGTCTGTGGGGAGACCTATCCAAAAAAAGCACAGCTGCTGTGTAGAGGAGATGCAGCTGCTTTGAGACAGGCAGAAGGATTCCCAAATGTATCTGAAAGATGCCTCAGGGCAAGGACCACCATCACTAGAGACACCGATAGCTGGAAGATCAACACTGAGCAATGGTATTTCAGTCCCTTCCCTTTCTCGCTCCTGCCACACCAGCCAAATAGGCCGTATGGGAGAGATGCTAACACAAGAATTTCCTTCCTAGTGTTTTAAATTCCCCATGTGCATAACAATACACCATACATACAACCAACAATGAAAGTCCTCTACGCTTCAAGAGAGCCTGGGTCTTGCCTTGACACCCCTTGCCGGCAGAGCCCTGCAGCCCAGCTGCCCGTGAGAAGTCACGGGCAAAGCCAGGACCACTCCAGATCCAGGTCGTCTTCTTAGGGCTTAAATAAATGCCCCACATGCCCCCATGCAGGGTACTCGGGTGTGCAGGGTATGTACTGACCTATATATAACATCTGCTTAGGCTGGCAGACTTGCGTTGACCATACTCACAACCTTGCACCAGGATGGCGGATGTGGTAATTAAGATGCTACACCCATAGCTGTGTTCAAGCAGCCTCCCCAGAGGAGATCTCCTGGAGAGACTCCTTGCAAGGTGGGAGGTCTTCAGCTCACTCTAGGCTGAATTTCACCGGGAGAGGCGGAACTGAAAAATCAGGTATTAGGGCAACGGTTTCCAAGCGCAAGGTCTGCATACAGCTCTGTCGCAGGAGTGTTTCCCAAGGTTGGCCAAGCTGAAAGAAAATGGGTAGGCAGATTCTGAACATCGTCACCAAAACAATGTCATGCAGGAGGAGGTGTGAGGGGAGGGGGACATTTCTCTGCTGCTGTACTAGACATAGCCTATTCATCTGAAGACAGGTTGCAACGCCAGGTTGTCACCCTGTCATCAGTAGTCCCTGCTTGGGTTGCCAGCACCAGCCATGATTTTGGTTCTCCCTAAACCCACGGCCCATTGAGTCACCCTCTGCAGAGGAGAGATGCCCCTTTCACATGGGGACCGGAGACAATGCCAAGATGGTGGAACAACTGGTGATGGACCATCTCCACGACGCTACTGAGATGTAGAAAAGGCCCAGGATGGCAGTGCCCCATGCACCAATCTCTGCTGCCACGCTGACCCACGCACACCAGGGCAGCCGCCTGGCCACGGGGCTCCTTTTTTGTAACCCGGACTTTAGGAGTCTCCTCCAAAACATCTGCTGACACCGCTAATTATGGGCCAGGCTGCCAGTGGCTTGGTGCACTGCAAGAATTTCCTGATTGCTTTTTTGGGGAGGGACAGGAGCTTTCCTTCTCCCTTTGTCTCCTCGGTGAAGGATGTGCTCTCGGGCTGAAGTCCTGACAATCCAAGCTGCTGAAATGAATCCTCTTCAGTCTATTTACTTGATATTTACCAAAGTCTGCGATCAACAAGAAAACACATCTCAGCAGCTCACTTGGCAAGAGAACGAATTGAGGCAGCACTGCAGCTGTCATATTTATTTCAGTGGCAAAGCAGGTCAGGAAAATTGATAAAATTAATCATACAAACTAGCAAACACCGGGAGTGAAGGAGAGAGAGAACGAAGGGGAGAGAATGAGAGTGAAGGAGTGTTTGCAGCATCAAGCTGCACCTGCTTTTATTTCTTTTAATGGATTTTTTTTTTTTTTATGCAATGTCACAGATAAAATTGGTGCGAGGTACATTATTTTATAAGTAGGTTTGGGGAGGGGTGTTGAGATTGCTACAAGCAGATGCCTATTACACCAGGGCTGAGCCCTAGCCATGGGGTTTGCAAGGAAATAGGAATTCAAGGACAGAAGTGATTTTTCAGACAGTCCCCGTAGACCAGGTGGGAAGGTCCTTGAAAGCAGTATCTAGAGGTGCTCTGACCAGGCTGGGCTTTGGGCAAGGCCTCCAGGTGGCTCCTCAAGGTGCTCCCAAGGTTGTCCTCAGGGCCATGTCCCTGTTGCCTCTGTCAGCTGGGTGCAGATGTGCCCAGGGCTCGTGACAGCTGCATCCACCAAAGTGCAGAAACACCTCCCTGGCCATGGCTTTAGTCACCCCTGCCAAGACAGCAGCTCTGGGGACAGGCCACCAAATGCATCCCCCTGGTTTCTGGACCTTGGTCTCAGGAAGCATGGATGAGGCACAGCTCTGAGAGCCGCTGTGCTCCCTGGAGAGCAAGGTCTTGGTTTCTGTGGCCACCCGTGCTGGACTTACGCACCTGTGTAACGAGGATTAACACCAAGTTTGCTCTCAGACACTCTACGGCTCCATCTGCAGAAGGAAGCTTGCAGAAGCTAATATCTTTTTGCCATGGGCTCCTCTTTGAGCAGAGACCTGCCTGATTTCAAGCTAGGGGCAGGCAAACTGAAAAGACCCAGCCGACTCTAAAAACCTTTCGGAAAGGTTTCAAGCATCACACATGCACCACACCCCCACACCCCCTCCTGCTTCTTTCTTTTCTTTAAGAGTTTTTAGACCAAGATTTAAATTGTAAAAATTGCCATTTCAGAATGAAAAGTGGAAGAGTGCATTTCAAGGATGGTACCAAATGGCATTTTGGCATTTCTACTCTTTAGTTTCCTGTCATAAAAATAGCATTCACAAAACTCAACCCAAATTCAAAAATAACACTGGTCCCTCTGAAACATTTTCTTCTCTTCTCTCCCTGTTCTCTTCTCATTGTCTCTCTCACAGACTAAAGATTCGCTGAAAAAATGTCTCTGCTCTACTTTTGAGTCCTTTTATTCTGGCTTTCCACCCCCCTCTTCCACACCTCTCCAGGCCCTCGCTGCACATCCCTCTTCCTAACGTGAATTACTGTTCTCATTGCTCCAAGCACATTAAAAGTGAAGCTAATTAACCAGCAGAACAATTTGCCTAACGACGTGGTAGATTCTCCATCACTTGCAGCCTTCAAGTCAGGCCTGAACATCTCTCCGACAGAGCTTTAGCAGGGTGGGGGAATTTGGGGGTGAGGGACTCAGACCCACATGGGGCTACAGGACACACGAGGTCACCTTAGAGACTTTGAGACCCCAAAACAGGGGGCCCCACCTTCCCCTGGGGAGGAGGGCATCCATCAGCTCCAACATACTCATCCACAGACTCTGTCCTCACTGGGGATGGGGCTGCTGAGGGCAGTGATGGTGACTGTGGTCTTTGCCGAGCTGTGGCTGAGAAGGGATGGTGGAAGGGACCCCAAGGAGGTGCACCCAGGGGGATGGTGACAAACCATCAAGAGGCCACCAGAAACAGCGATGCTGCCGTGGAAATCACAAGAGTTAACGAGCATTTTAGGAAAAAAAAATCCCTCTATAAGATCTTGCTGACAAGCGCTATTAAATATTCATTCTATAGACTGCGGAGACATCATTAGACACATACGTTCAGGCTTTCCATACTCCCGGCTCTGGCATTTGTTTTATGCCGCGCTGATGAGCTGAGGGGACCTCGGGGAGGCTGGCGCCAGCCCCCGTTAGCAGAGCCAGGCTCCAAGGGGGCAAGCACGGCTTACAAGGAAAAACACGGCCTCGCAGCCCCAACACCGCCTGTATGATGTGCAGGAAGGCAGTATGTGGGTTTGGGAGACACTGATGTTTAAGGTGCGTTATCTTCCCCGTGGAAGAGCAGCAGCAGAGGCTAGAGGGACAGCCGTGTCCCAGGAAGTCACACTGACTGCCCGAAGCCACGGTCCCACCACAGACATCACCCCGGATGTCTCATATGGACGCGAGGGTGCAGGAAGGAGGACTGCCTTGCCTTCACCCCCTGCCCCGCACGCACACCCTGGCGCAGGCAGCACTCCCTATCCCACAAACCCCGAGCGAGCCCCCTCCAGCCAGTCACCCCCCGAGAGACTGGGGAGGGGTCTTATAGGCACCCCAGAAGATGCCACAGCCCTGCCACTGGCCACCTCAGCAGCATCACCGGACCGATGCCGCCTGCCATGGGTCCCCTTCCCAGCTCAGAGCCGCCTCTCCCACACCATGGGAAAACTCATGTGCCTGCCCTGGCCGAAGCCGGCTCTGCCCACAGGAGATGGGGATTGCACACATGCATGTAAATATATATATATATGTATTTTTGCATACATTCGTGGTGACGGTACCATTTATTTTTTTTTTTAAACAATCCGTCCATAAATGTCACCGAAAATCCCGGTCTCCTTTTATTAAACCTGAAAAATGCGTATAAATGTAAATAACAAATGACTGATACAGGGAGAGGAACCAGAGCCTCTGCTGGCGTCACCCTCCCTCCCTCTCTCCCTCCCTCGCGCTCTTTCCTCCTCGTGTAATTTGCATTAATAAAGAGGCTGTTCCTTGTCGGAATGTGTTTCATCCGGTTTAAAATCCCAGGGCGATCCACCAGGAACAGCTCTGGGAGAATCCGACTGTCAGAGCCGACAAGACAAATGAATCCCGGTGTCAGGAGCGTGTGGTTCAACGATGACAGATTGAGAAGAACTGTCCCCCTCTCGACAGGCGGGCTTCATTTTCAAATTAATAAATCTGAATAAAATATTTTCCCTTTCATTACGAGCCGAGCCCGGATGACAGTTCCCGTGACAGGAGGGAGTCGCAGTGTTGATGAGGAGACTTTGCATGAATTCCACCTGGGCTTCTTCGGCTTTATTTTTACCTGCAATTTCATCCCTGTTTACTTCTCTCCCCTTCCCTCCTCCCCTTGCCCTCTCTCTCGCGCTCCCCCCTCCCTCCTCTTCCTTCACCCGCTCTCAGCCCCTCTCCCATTCCTCCTCCACTCCTCCCTTCCCCACTGTCCCCCAGTGATTTGGAAGCTGAGCCCTGGACGTCACTCCTGCAACACACGCACCGGCTGTCTCGCACCTCGAATGCGTACATGTACGAGATGCACCCAGGTCTCACGTTCTCGCTGCGTGCACGCTGTTTTATTTCCACACGTGCACGAGCGGCCTCGACCCCACTCAAAAAGCACAGCCCACGCACCTGAAGAGAAACCCCCCCACCCCAGGGTTTCGATTCTCGTTAGGTGGGGCTTGGCTTGGGGCCCAGACACCGATGGTTGCTCCCAAGGGGGCTGGGGGCAGAGCCACACTGCAGCCCCCTCCCAGGGCACGGGCAGCTGGGTCACCAAGGGCTGCGCGCGTCCAGCAGCATGGTCGGCCGCAGCCAAAACACACAGCTTCTGCCCTGTCTCACTGACGGTCCCACCACCCTGCTCCCGAGGTGGAAGATGTGGGTTAATTTTCCTGGCCTGCTGCCTCAGGTATGTTTGCAAGGCTCCTGAGCATCCTTCTTCGAGAGAGCAGCACACCAACCACGAGACATGCAGCGTTTGCACAACACCACTACCAAAATCAGGACCGAGCTTTGCCTCGGCACAGGAGCATGTCTCCTCTCCGACGCCAGCATCCATCCCCGGGGACGTGCAGTCTGCAGCAGCACCGCGAGGTCCCTCTGATCCACCCCTCGGCATTGCCCCCCCACCCCTTTGCTGTGACTGCCACAATACCCAAACCAGTCCTTGCTCCAGAAAAGTGCCTTTGGGCGCTGAAGGCAGGCAAATGGCAAACAGTTGCACCACAGCCAAGTGCTCGCAACACTCAAGTCTCCGTTCCGCCTCCATATCCCACTGTGACCCATAAACATGGCTGGAGAGCCCATAAACATCTTTACTGCCACGTAGGCTCCAAGGCAGTGATGTGGCCCACTTCCCACGGACACCGCAGAGATTATTCAATGATGCTCCACATGCAACCTCAGCACAGCAAGTGCTAGCCTGGGATGAGGGCTGGAGAGCTTCTTTCCACTGCCAAAGGATGTTCTGGTTTAGGTAAACCTCCCAGGCTTCCTGCACAAGAGTTGGCCTTTAGTTTGGACGGTCCTCTGGATCACCCCAACCGAGATGTGGCACCCACAGAAGATCACACAAACCCAACCCAAAATTTGAACTGAGCTGGCGGTGGCATGGAGAGAGCAGAAATAAGAGAGACCACAGTAGGAAACAGAGCGTCTGAGCTGGCTTGGGGATTGCAGCGACTCCACGGCATGTTACGGAGAAAGGCAGCAGAAGTGGAGGCGCTGGCTGATTCTTCGCGAGCCCAATATCCCCCTCTGAAGAAATTAGAAACATTCCAACAGCTATAGCTGTGCCTGACAGTAAATTTGATTAACTTGCCCGTGGAGTTAATGATATAGAGGGCCGTGTGGATTTTGTTGTAAAGAACACAGAAAAGACAGATGAGAAAATGAGAAAACAAGAAAGTAAATTTAAGCAGCTGGAAGCTTTAACAACTGGCATGATAAATCCAATAAAGAACTGCTCGATAAAACCCAACCACTGGAAAGCCAAACATGGGTTGGGGAAGGAGTGGATGTGCTTCGGATTCACAACCGAAGCGGGAGCATGATTTACACACAGTGGGAAAATGCTCCCAGGTCACTGGCCAGGGTGCCAGGAGCGAGCAGACTGCAGCCCTCCTGGGCTGCTTGCTCCCAGAGCACGCGGCAGCGATGCTCCTGCTACGGCCATCCTACACCAGCAAGGCAAAGCCAGGGTCCTGCTGCCCCGGCTTGTTCCACATCCCTTTTCCACTCTTGTTCCAGTTTCCTTTGCAGGACCAGGATGAATCTGCTGAGGCTGACGAGAGCCTGGCGGGGATTCACACCTATCAAGCCAAACTGCGCTGACTCTGGAAGGCACCACAGCATCACAAACATGCTTGCCAACCAAACGCAGACCAGACATTGCCAAGAAGCCTGAAGTAAAACCCAACATTTGGACATCCATATTCTTAAGTACTATCTCCCTTAAAATTTAATTCTGCTGAACCCTGATGGAAGTCACAGCCAAGAGGAAAACCTCTAAGAAAATTACTGATGAGAACACATCTCTACTTACCCCAGTAGTGAGATCTGTGGAGCAGCATCCCATATCACCCTATTACCCAATACAGAGGCAGACTTGGAGTATCACTATATCACATAAGACCCTGCTTCTGTGTGTAGACAGCAAGGTTCCTGCAATCTTGGCATCCCCGCACTGAGCTCATTGATGTTCCCCATCCAGTTGGCTGTGCCACATAATTCCAGAGGTGAGCCACCACTGCCAGCCTGGTCCAGCCACACTGCTGTGCTCACACAGAGGGAAGGCAGAGACGCCCTCCACGCAGGGAAACGAGGACCAGGGCCACCCATGTGGTGCCAGATGTAGCTGGCAATAGTCCAGCTGCTGTGTTATCTCTGGCACGGCTTCCCCCAGGGCTCTGCATTGCAGGAGGGGGTGTTAGCTGGGCACAGTCTGACTGCGCAGAGCTGGCCTTGAGCCCAAAACAACCAGTCCTGCTGGGACCAGCCTGGCAGCATTTAGGCTGGGTCCATGCAGGACCACCCAAGTATCTTGGCCTGGCATTTCCCACCATCCATATCCTCTGCACCTTCATTTTTCCAGCCCTCTGTGGCCCTGGCCAGCAGAGAACCTCTCTGTTCCCAACCAGGACATTTAGCCTGGCCTGTTGACCCACATCTGAATTTGGTACTTGGACATTGCAGACCAAGATCTACATTGCTGCACGACCTGCATCCAACTTCAATGGGTCACAGTCAATCAGAAGACATTTGCTACAAGCACCAATGGAAAACAACAGCTCCAGATGGGACAAAGAGCCGAGCTCCCCAGAGTCTTAGTTTTCTGATGTAACCCTAGTTCCCAGGAACATCTCCGAGGTCTCACTTCAAATTTGGAATTGGATGCCCAATGGGGCAAAGGCCTCATCATGAACTGGAGACCTGCAGTAGCCACAGGCTGTCAGGGCTCTCTCAAGCAACCTTGTGTGACCAAGGAGAGCAAACCAGCCCTTTGGAGCTATCTCCTTCATCTCCTGCCACCTTCCTGTAGCTCAGCCGCCTGCAAGACCAAGTGGCTGGAAATGTGCAGAGTGCTCTGAATTGAGCTGTAAAGAATGAAGGTGAAGTTTTAAGCCGCTAGATTCATGGCTGGGATTTTTATACACACATAAAATATGAATCTCAGTTGTATACAAAGCTGAGCCCATCGTGCCAAAAGGATCCCAGTCAAGCAGGCCTGTAAAATGAAATCCTCTCGGACTAATTTAAGGAGACCTGAGCAATATAAATTCTGGCCTGCTCAAATGCAGGAAATAAAAAAAAAATCTGACTTGAATACAGGCTTCTCTCTCAATGCACTCGGCGGCCCCAGTGCACGAACAACGGGAACAAAAAAGCAGAGCAAGAAATTAGCTCTGGGGTTGCGAAAAACACTGTTCCAGCTCCCCGTTTATACCAGTCTTGTGGGCCTAATGAAACCCTCTTCAGCGACAATTTAATGCAGAGATAAACTTTGCAATAAATAAGGGGCGCTCGTATTTGCTGACTCCTGATGACTTTCCTGACCTGCACAGTCACTTCCACCGAGCTGTTATGCACGGAGAAAACGCTCATAAAGATGCTTCTTATAAAAGAAAATATTAACTTATCTGCCAGCTAGCGAATCTTGACTTGCACACCTTTATCTCCTCAGGGCTCCTCCGGTTTTAGTGGAGTAAGAGTTTCCTTGGACAAGGCGCCTCCCTGGAGGCTGGAGAAGGACTTGCTTGCCCTGCTCCTGCTGATGATTATAGTTGGAAGAAGGTCGTGGGGCTGGAGAAGCATACTCTGAGCCATGGTCACCACAGTTCAGCTGCATCGGACAGTTTATGGCCAGCCCTGGGGAGCCCATGGGTCAGCCAGGCGGGATGAGGAGTTAGTGAAATAAAGCATCCATGTCCCCTTTTCTTTTCTCAGGCAGGGCACTGGGGCGAGAGGAGCTGAAGTGACCTTGCTCAAGGTCAGAGAAGCAGCCTTGGTCTGGGAAACACACCCAGATCTCCCTGCAAGGGCCAGAGATAACATCATCCTTCCCAGCAAAATAAAGAGCCAGATAAAAACATCTAATTACGGGATTAGAAATGCCTTAGCTGAAAACGCTGTCTCCTTTTTCTACAGAATGTGCCTGGCTGGTTTTTGGAGGGCAGGGAGGAGAAGCAGCGTTTAGTCTTAGCTTGGATTATCTGCCAGCTCGCTGGGACCAGAGCGCAGTTGTTTGGGCATGTGCCGCCAGCCTCATGGCACGATGCATGGCAGCTCCCTCCCAAGCAAAATAGGCTGGGGACAGCTTGAGTGAGGCGGGTACGGCTGGTGCCGCCATTGCTGATGGCCCCTCAGCACCTCTGGAGTTCACATGTCTCCTGGTCTCCTCAGCAGAGGACACACTGTCACCACTTCTCCTGCTACAGGAGCCCTTACCTCCCCCTCCCATGCCCAGGGTCCTCCTCTATGTGCCAACCCCATCTCCCCATGCCACGGAGGCCTGAAGTGACTGGGAACATCGGGGAGCCTGTCCGTAGCTGATCAAAGGCACGAGACATCCAGCAAAGCTATACAATAGTACAGGGGATGTCCTCCAGTGGCAGGATGATATGGTAGCAATTTTTCTGGGGCTATTTTTCCAAGCTTTCTCCATTAAAAAAACAAACAAACAAAAAAATACAAAGCAAAAAACCAAACCCAAGCACTAGCCAGGAAAAACCTCCCTAATGAACGCATCAACTTCAGCTCCAAAGCTGAAGGCGACTTCCAGCCCAGACCATCTTTGCTCCTCGGGGCCTTGGAGAAAGATCTCCTCTTGGGCAGCCAAGTAGCAATTGGGTCACAGTGCAGGATTATCTGCTAGTAACAAGCCACAAATGTGCTCTGGGACCAGTGATTCATTAATGCACTTCATGGTGACATATGAACCAGAACCCGAGGGAGCCTTTATTTCTGCCCTCTCTATCCATTCAGTTGAAAGACAGGGAAAAAGGTTCCAGCGCTGCACTGATTTCTAACGCTGATCAAATTAGCGCTACCCTACAACCAAGGCAACTAATCAAGGACATCGGGGAGAAGGTGTGGTTTGAAGTGCCGTGAAACCCTGGGTCTCTGAGTAATGTTGCAAGACAAATCCTCGCTGTTAATAGGGACTCGGAGGAGAGAGGACTGAAGAGGCAGGGAGGGAGGCTTTGCACGAAGACCGTGCTGCAGGGAACCTGTTGTGGACCCTCACAGCCATAGCTACAGGGTGCCAACACCTCCCTCCATCCTTGCGCAGGTGTCTTCCATCCTCCCCCAAAACCCTCCCCATGGGCCCCAATGTGGCAGTGGCCGGCGGTTCTGGGGAGTGGGAGCATGGATGCTCTTCTGGAGAAGTGCAGTCCCTCCAGAGACGCATCACCCACCTGCACCATGTACCACCACCCCGCTGATTTATTCTAAAAATTGAGATTGAGAAGGAAAAACTGTCCTGACAGTAGGAAAACTAATACCCGTTGCCTGCATTCAGCTGCGCAGGTTGAGTGCACTGAAGGCACACGCACCACACCAAGATGTCTTTCTTTTAAAGCCAGCTGCCAAAAATTTCCAAGGTGGCACACGTGCACCCTTTCAGACCAAACCTTGGGAGATTTTCAGGAAAAGGCCCTTCCCTGAGGTCAGAAACTCTGTGAAATGCACCGTGAACATGCATCTGACGCTTGGCAAGTAACCTAAAAGCCAGTGCCTCTGCAGCAAGGCCAGAGGGCAGCCCCAGCTCCACTGAGAAAAACCAGAGCTACTCCAACCATACACTGGCGTGGGAAGCAGCGGGGTTTACCCCAAGCACTGCCCATCACACAGACGAAAGGACCGGCACCGACATCCAGGGAAAACAGGGCCGATGCTGTGCAAGTACAGCCTTCACCGATTTAACGTTCCTGTAGGAGCTTTAAATGTTTTATTTCCTGACTTTTATGCAATTTGATTCTTAACTATAATGCTTCATTGACTTTTTTATCTTATTTTTTTTCCCCCCTGCACACTGCCTGTATCTCCAGGTTATTAGAGCACTGCACCGCGATGGATTCACACCCGGTGAGACCCAGCACTGCCTCACCAAAATCCATGGGGGCTGCCGACTACAGACCGTGGTTCAGAATTATCCCAGAGGTTTTGGGAGCAGTGGGGTCTCCCACAGTGCCTGGCTTGTGTGTGTATTGCACTACCCTTTCCAATGTGGGACCTGCAGGGGGTAACAGCTGCCAGCATCTTTCCATCCCCTCCTGGTCCAGCAGACGCTGCTCTCCCATTACACAGTGTCACCCTCAGTTAGGCTGCAGCGGGAGATGGGGCAGCCACCCTGTGAACATGATCCTGAGCCCCAGGTGACTGCAAACCCGAGGAGGAGGAGGAGGAGGATGGCAGCAGGTCCGCAGGGCTGAACCATGCTGCTCCTCCACCCCAACTGACCACGGCAGGACGCACACCCTATCAATACAGTGAAAAGGTTAATGGGATCGCCTCCTTCCAACTCTACCACAGTAAATGCGGGATTTATAGCGACGCTAAAATACTGACCTCTATCTGTTTTATGCTGATCATTAACTAAGATTATCTCACACCAGAGATTTGCTATACCAAAGAGCACTGACATCACTAACTGCTATTAAGTGTATTATACTTAAACTCTATAAAGGGGAGCAAAAAAACCATTGTCAGCAGCATAGGGAAAAGGCACATTACCAAACACGCTCAGATTATATATATATATTAAAAAAAAAAGGCAGTTGCCTGCAGCTTTCTGTGTGTGTCTGGCATTTTGCGATCGCAATATTGAGAAATATCCTTGAAAATGTTTTCAGACTCAGAAACCCTCCACGCACAGACACACAGATGAACGCCCTGTAGCTAACAGACGACAGTGGGGATGGTTCACATTGCATGAGGCCCCCAGAGCCTCATCGCAATAGGTGCTATACGTATGGGGCATCCAGAGCAAGCAGCGTTTTGTGAGCGGTGGATGAAGGCACCTCGTGTCCCCAGATGGCTCGGGCTGTCTCCTCCGTGGCCCATCATCCACGCTGGCTCCGCTCGCCGCCCTCCTCGGCTCCCCCAGCTGCATGGCTGTTTCTGGGCAGTGGCATATTTGTTGACTTGCTCTTTTGGTGACATCTTCTTTTAATAAGGAAATCTGTCTCTTAGCAGCTTCTTGCCTAAGGCTGTGCTTAGTTAAAGTGTAAAATGTCAAACTTTAGCAAGGATGACAATAACCCTGCTGGGCGAAGAAGAGCCAACCACTATATTATTAGCTACTCGAGGGAGAGGGAAGGAATATTGACCCATTCCATGGAGGAAAAACACTAAAATCCCCCGATCTACACGCCCACCCCCTCCCACATGGAGAGCAGCCTCAAATCCGCTTCTACATGATCTTTCCAGCAGCCAAAGCTCATAACTGAAGCTGAACAGCAAACAGCATGCCCTTCCTATTTGATCAAATACATGTGCAACTATAATAGGTCAAAGCGTCCTGGCCGTGCCCTTTCATCTCCCAGAACTCCCCAAAGGCAGATCAGGATGCAGGCACGATACTGGGATAGCACATGATGGAGCAAAGTTGTGATGTCGCTGAAAAGCCTAAGGCAGAGAGTTGAGCGAAGCCCACTGGGTCCCCCGACATCCAGGGGCTTAGGCAGAGGAAGGAAAAGCCAGTGGGCACCGTCACATGCAATAACCAAGGGCAGCTGCACAGAGGGAGCTCTGCCAAAGGCTCGCAGAAGTCGACGTCTGCAGAGCACAGGAAGGCTTTGTCAGGCTTATGGGTCTTTGGGCAACACTTCTGTGCTGCTCAAAGACTCCTCTGTACTGCATTTACCTTCACACACACAGACTGTAATATCCATAGGTGCAACTTTTTCATCTAGAGCATGTGTGATTGGTACCAATGTAATTTTCTGACTAGTTCTTCCTTGAGCTGCAGCAGAGCAGAGCCATAAATTCACATCCCCAAACTCAGGAAGGGAGAAGATTTTTTAAAATCTGAGACTGGACAATGTTCACCATTAGACCCTGCTCTTCCTCCAGTGGGCTGTACTGAGACCCTGACATGCAAGTAATGACAGGCTTTGAGAAACAGCGTCCATATCCGGATCAAAACCTGGATCCCAGCTACATAAGAGCTGATCTGCCACTGGCTTTGTGCAGGAAAGGCAACCTTCAGATGCACAGAGGTACTAGAAGTAAACGGGTGAAGTTTTCACTACTCTACTATGTCCCAGCAGGTGCCAGGTCTTGCAACCCTTCCTGTGACCACAGGACCTCTTGTGATGTTCTCCCCATCAGGTGCCATCCGAACCAACTCAGGTCAGAAACACCACCCTGACCAGTCACAAGACCATCCTTGCTCCTTCAAGCCTCCAGTCCCTGGTCCACAACAGGGCCACCACTGGGGTGCCCCCTCCATCTGTCCAATCCGTAGGAAGGTACCATCAGTGCCAGGATGGCAGGGAGCCTCAGCACAGCCCTGCTCTGTCCTTTTTACTTGTATTCTTTTGCAAAACATTATTTTAAGGAAACAAACACACAGTGCACCACAGCATCATCACCTACCCAGGCAACCATGGCACCACAAGGTTGTATTTCTGGCTGAGACAGGAAACTGACCACAAGCCAGGGGAAGCCTAAGACTCATATCCCAGCTATTGCCAGAAATTCAAGTACCCCCTGCTCTGACCTGCAGCAGGGCCACCAGGGCCCTCCAGAGCTGATGGCACAGGCTGGACGAGACAAGGCCTTCCCAGCAAGCCCCATTCTTTGGAGACATCTCATCAGTCTCCAGGAGAGGAAGCAATCTATTCCCTCCTCCTCTCCGTCTCCAGACAGAGGCAACCCAGGGGACTGCCTACGTGGTTCTCTGGTAGAGCCACTGCTTGTCGTTCTCACCTCTGCTTCCTAAAAGCAACCCCCACAACCCATCTCCCCCTACATTGCGTAACAGTCCAAACAAGTAGAGAAAAATATATATATGTATGTGCGTGTGTGGTGCACATGCGGGTGTGTTATGTTTTCCCAGCTAACACATGTCAGGATCTGTTTAAGCCTTGCTTTATGCTCAAATGTCACCCTGCCAGAATTCATTACATCCCATTTATTAATTAATTAAAATATATTTATACAGAACAGGCTTTATGAGACAGAGATAAAAATAACGTTTTGAGAGCTGTCCCCTGGACGGAGCGGGTGCTCTCTGATGGCAGTAGCAAGGACAGTAGCCACAGCCTTCCCTGTCAAGTGCTGACTCGCAGGGAATTGATGATATGGAAATTCAGTAATTAAGGCTGGGGAAAAAAAAAAAATAAAAAAAAAATCAGAGGCAGGTTCCAGAGCTGGTGCCGGCCATGCAGCAGCTCCACAGCCCCATCCCCTCTTTGCTGTTGGGTGGTGGGATGATGGCAGCTCCTCCTCGTGCAGAGGACCCCAATGCGTAGAGCAAAGGGGCAGGCAGCAGCTTGCTCTGATGCCTGTGCCACCCATCCCTGCACCCCGGGGCCTTGCAAAGGCGAGGGGACATGCAAGCTTCAGCAGAGCAGCCCCCTCCTCCTGGTCCACCAGGTACCCATGCTGGAGCCTGCAGCTCCGCTTTCCTCCCTGCTCATGACAGCAGTGCCCCAGGGCTGGAGAGGAGCATTTGCAGCCAGAGGAGGTGGCAGGCTGGCCAGTGAGCCAGGCAGGGACACTGACATGGTTACAGCGTGGCAGCAAGCAGTGATGGCTCACTTGGCCATGCTTTGTATGGGGGAAAAGCCAGTCTTTCCTAGGCAGACATGGCCCAACCAGCATAGGCAAATGCAGGATTTCCCCTTTGCTCTCCCACCTCCCCAGGAGGTGCTACAATCTCCTCTGGACTTGGATCCGATGGTGCCAGAATGGACCCTGCTGGAAAGAGAGCGCAGAGGAGCACAGGGAAAAAGAGTGGAGGAGAGGGAGGAGAAGGGAGCGTAAGGCTGGGGAGGTGATGGCTAGAGGGGACGACTCCGACTAAGCCCGTTCCCCAGGGCTGGGCAAAAGGGGTCCAGCAAGCTGCAGCTCAGTGATCCTGCCCTCCCCACCACAGCAGCAGCCACTTTGCCGCATGCGTGTTGGCTCTGTTATCCTTTTGACAGAACAACAGTGACATTTCTACTTAAAACTCTCCCTGACCTTTCCCTGTGAGCCTCTTGTGCTTCACTTGTTCTGGCATCTCCTGCCCGCCGCCCCCCGACAGCACCTTGCTCTCACCCTGAGGAGAAGGGGAGGCATGGGTTCCATCCACCAAGGCCAGCCCCGGCTTTTTGGGGTCCGCCTTTGCCTGTCGGTTGCCAGCACCATGGGGAGGATAAGCCGACCTCCCCAGTGCAACCCCCCCAGTACCTTCCTCTCTCCGGTGCCAGGGCTGCAGTGCAGACAGACATGGGGCCCAGCAGCAGACCACCCCACCACCCCGCTTCCCCAGTTCAGCCCGACTCCAGCCAGCGTCACCCGGGCCCTCCTGACCAACAGGAGCCCACCCTGGCACTCTGGTTTGCACACAGAGGGGCGGTGGGTGGCCGAGGCCAGCGGCAAGTTCACCTGCCTCTTCCCAGGCACCAGCGCCATTAGCTATCTTAACAATGCCCCACAGCTCCCCCAGCAAAGAGATCCCTCAAAACCTGTCACTGCACATTAGTTGACGTGCTCACCTAGGGCCCAGAAGGCTGTGCACACAGCTTCGATGGCCACCCCAGGAAAGCGAACCTTCGGCAGTTCCTGCATGCCAGCCCCCTCGCTGGGAAATGTGGGGCCAGGCAAGGCAGAGGTTTGGGTCTCAAAAGGTAAATCAGCTCCTCTGGCATTGCAGCAGCTGCAGAGACAGCACAGGTTTCCTCAAGCTCTGCATGTTGCTGAGACAGGGGAACATCAGCTCGGAGCCACACAGCGGGGACAGCACTGCAGCTGGGGCAGCCCTCCTGTGCTGTGGCTGGGCATTGGTGTGGAGAGGGAACACACGAGAGCTTTGGAGCCATTGCACCCTGGGAGTCTGCAGCCAGATCTGCCCATCCACCAGCCTCAGCTGGCAGCTCTCTCATCTTGTTTGTTCAGCAAGGAATGAGAACAATCACCTCCGTCCAAAAGCCTTGAGATGGTAACAGGAAACATCATGTCCTGCAGATCAAGCAGCACTCCTCTGGTTGTGCTCAACCCTGCTTCTCCACCTGGCATCACCCTCAGTGGAGCTGTTGGCTTGGTGGAGGTATGGGAGGAAAGAAGATCTTCAGTTACATATCACCTTGGAGAGGAGGTGGGTTCTAGATCCAGGGGTTGAAGGGAAGAGATGGGAACAGTGGAGAGTTTGTCCTCAGCACCACCATCCTGTGCTCCCCAAAGACCACCTTGATTTAGCCAGAGAGTAAAACAGAGTATCAAAAGACCAAGTGGTGCTGCTGGCAGCTGACTCATCTCCCACACCACCCAAGACGGGCAGAAGAGCCCTTGGGAGGTGCCAGACTCTCCCCATCGACCGAGAAGTGGTGGTCCCCCATCAGCAGGTGCAGACCCCACCCATGGCTCAGATGTCTGTCCTGGGAGACATTGGACAAGTTGCAGGAGCTGCAATCCAGACCTCTCAAACCCTCTGTGAACAGGGACACATTCCATTCCATCCTCACCCTACGCAGCTACTGTACTGCTGTTTCTTGGAAGGACCAGGTCCTCTCCTCTGGATGTCAACCAGCGCAGCTCTGCTGACCTTGGAGGAACTCTGCCAGCTTACCCTGGCTGAGGACATAACCATCTATTATTTAGATAAGGAAATACACCTGCAGGTATAAATGAAAGTAAGTCCATCCTACTTTTTTTATGTAGGCAAATATATCTCAGCAGATCCTTATTGGATACTGGCCAGAGATGGTAGCAGCAAGGAAGGAGAGCCTTCAGCCTCCAGCTCTCGTCCTCTCTTATGGAAGAGAGAGGAGGAAAAGTAATGACAGGACAAGAAACTCTCACCCATGGCAGCAGCACAGGGTCATGACTGTGCCTCCAGCCTCGGCTGCCATCCCTCTGTCCCACCCCATGGGCTCAGCGGCTCTGCTGGGGGATTTTGGCAAGTGGTGCAAGCCCTGAGTTTGGCTGTGCCAACACCTCCGGGTGTGCAGGAATCAACCTGTGAGGATCCCTCTTGCCTCTGAGCATCCTCCCTTGCTCAATGGAGCATCGCACCCTGGGCAAGCCCACACGGCCCCCTTCACACAACCCAAATTCAATGCAGCCCAATGGCATGCAGCTCCGCTCCCAGCCCACACCCCACCCTTGCTTGTACCCAGCACAGCATGCCAAATCTCAACCAAACAGCCCTTTTTTCACTGCACAGGGATGGCTGTGAACCATTCGTCATCCCTCGGGCTGGCAAGGAAACCACACGCACAAGGGAAGAGCTTCCCTGACTCAAATGATTCTCATTTTTTGAAGGGCAAATTTCCTTAGTCTGCCCACTCAGTCTTGACAAGGACAGCAGGAGACCCACCACATGAATACTAATGGCACCAGCAGCGGGGACACGTGGGGCTGGGAGCGCCGGGGCTGGGCACTGCTGGCGGAGTAGCGAGGAGATGAGGAGCAAGAGGTAGCTGAGATGCCACGGTGGGGGATGCCAGGGCACGAGGACCCCCAGAGCAACACACGTGGGATGTCCAGACCCAGAGGGCAAGGGATGAAGGCAGACCTTCACCAGCAGCTGGGAGGTCATCGAGGGGGCCATCTATGGCGACCGTGGGGGCATCACCAGAGCAGAGGGTGCAAAATGGTTGCGCTCCCCCCAACATCATCTTTGGCCTTGACCCCTTCTACTCCCCTCACCCCACCCCCCCCCGCAAGCCGCTGCGATGTCCCTTGTGCTGAATTCTTATTCAACTTCAAACTGACAAACTGTTTTTAATCTTTTCCTTCCATCCAGCTTGGAGATTGGGAAGCAAAAATCAATACGGGCTGGCAGGTGATCAAGTTGCTTGACAGTGGCGCTGAGGAGAGAAACAGAGAAAGAGAGAGGGAGCAGGGTGAGGACGAGAACAGGCGGGAGGACAGGGGTGACCAAGCAGTCTGTATTAAAGGCCCCAGCTGGGAGGGTCCCACTTGTCCCCATCACCAGTGGAGCTGCTTGATAAAATAGCTGGCATGAGGGCGTTGGGTGCCCACATGTAGCTGGTGGCGTGCAAGAAGACAGCATTGCAATCACACCTTGCTCCCACTCTTCTGTGCTCCCCAGCATTGGCTGCCCGGTGCCCCATGCACTGACAGGGCTTGGTGGAGTGCCTGGCCACCCCAGCTGGTTCCTGGTCAAAATCCCCACCAAGGACCCCTGTTCCACCTCCCCCTACCTGATCTGCTGCAGCCTGGTGGCAGCAACAGCTCGAGGAGCCTCTTGGCACCTTTACATGTGGAGTTTAAAGCCCCGCTCCAAGATGCCCTGGGCATCAAGAGACCAGTACTTGTTTCCCAAGCCTACTTTTAGCAGGGGATTGTTTAGGCTGGGAGGGGAGTGATACCAACAAAAAAAAGCAAATTTCTCAAAAAATTCAGTCACTGTCATTCCTGTAGCCTCTGCTCCTGCCATGTCCCAACCTGGACCCCACCACACTCCTCCCTCCAGTGCCCACGGGACACCCTAGAGCAGAGAAGGGTGATGGAGGCCAGAGCTCCCGAGCAAGAAACAGCTCCTGGGCTGTTCAAAGGATGCAGAGGGATGCAGCACCCGAAGGAAAAGCAGCAGCATCCATGGAGGCACCCAGAAGCCCTTCAAGGAGGTGGGTGGCAGAACCAGAAGGTCAAGGACAAAACCCTATGGAGCCACCCACAAGGAGCAAAGGGTCTCCAGCCCTGGGGTACGAGCAGGACCAAGCTGGCCTCTTCCATCCGCACGCCTCCCGGCATTTCCATAAGCCACGGGCTCGCTCCCAGAGCCGCCAGAGCCCCCGAGAGCAGAGCTGACATTTGAAAACGATCAGTTTAGGAACTTCCCCCCGCCGCTTTCCTTCGCATCCCCCTCCCTATTGTTACTGTTCCTCTGAGCTTTCATCGTCTAACTCGGTAAATCTCCGGGAAATACGGCTGTGTTTCTGTTGTCACTTCTGATCAGAGGGATGCCAGCGGGGTGGGGGAAGTGGGGGGGGAGAGGAGGGGGAAGGGAGAGGGGAAAAAAAAAAAAAAAAAAAAAAAAAGATTGCCTGGGGCCCCACACAGAGCCGGCATGCAAATGAGTGCCAGCTCCGTAAAAATAGCCCCAGCAGTCACATTTTATTACAACCGAATTATTGGACCTGGGTTACTGGGAACTGGCACTGGGGAAGGAGAGAGAGAGGGAAAGGAAGAGAGGGGGAAAGGGTCAGGCATCATTTATTCTAAATATTTGAACTTTGAGCACGCCAAGGGGTACATCCCCCCTTCTGATACACGCATGTGCCTGAAACTGCCGGGGTGCTGGATGCACCGCAGGCTCCCTCATCTCCAACACACTCTCCTCCCACCCTGCACAACACCAGTGAAACACATCCAGGGGCTTTCACCCCTGCTGGATTTTCCACCCTCCCTTCCACACTGGTACCATTTTGCAGCAGGGACCCCCCCACTGCAGGTGCTGGCGCCGTCCCTGGAGGTGCCCGCGCTGAGGAGTTCACTGCCCACCTCCCACCACGGGCTGGGAAATGGGGAGGGTGCGAGGCACTGACTCTGCCCCCCAGTTTCTGCAGCACCTCTCAGCTGCTGCCAGTGTTCATGGGGAGGCTGAGGGTATTGCATGAGACACAGGGGGGTTAGAGGTGGCAGCTATGTAAGTTTGGAGGTGGCTCCTGTCCTGGTGACAAGGGTGTGACCAGGGGACATTGCAGACCCTGGCACAGGGAGGTACTGGAGCAGGTGCTGCTCCCACCCATGCCCCATTACTGCCCTCCCTGGGGGTCTGGTCACCTCCTGCAAGCCCCCTGCCCTGCAAGCACCTGCGTAGTCAGCGTTTCCCAAGCAGGGACACAGCACACAGGGACTCACTTTGTCACAGTCACAGCCACCCTCCCCAACACCAAACAGCAGCAGTGAGATGTGACGAGCCAGGCCCAGTTTTCCCTCCGAGGGAGCTCGCAAGAGGGCTGAGCTGCAAAGATGACGCCAGGGACAAGCCACGGACTTTGGAAAGAGCCCCCTGCACCTGCATGCACTTGAGTCCTAGGTGCCTTCAAGCCAGAGCAACCCGAAACACTCATCGTTGCTTTTCCACCTCCCCCAGTCAGACCTGCCTAATGGTGGTATTATTTCTGGTTGCCTTTCTTGCAAGAACAGTCCAGACCTCCAGAGCCGAGGCCAGGCTGGGAGAGGCAATGCCCTCCTCAGGACAGACAAATTCTTGCAGCGTTTTCTTGAGCCAGGAGGCTGCTCAGACTGGCAGAGCAGCACAGCGAAGCTTGGCAGGGACACAGCACTCGTTAAACACGCTGCCTCCAAGTGCTCCAGAGAAAACTGGGTCAAGATTTTCTAAAGACAGGAGCTCGATGCTCGCCTCCCTGTCACAGCAAGCAGCATCCCAGCAGAACGGGAGGTGAGCAGGGACAGTGGGACTCTGTCCTCGGAGAAGCCAGACACGACAGAGCAGTCAGACAGGGGACGCGGTACCCTCCTCCTCTCTGCAGCCAGAGGTGCTCCAAGGATGGCTGGTGCTTCCAGGAGCACTACCTACCCAGCAATTCCCACCAACACGCACGCCTCTGAAAAAGCAGGCTGAGTCACTACTCGAGCATCACCTGGAAGATTTGCTCTGTTCCAAGCACCTTATGGGACCCAGTGAAGTTCTGCATCGCTGTGCACCGTCCTGGGCAGAAGGACAATAGTGTAAACAAGTGCTGAGGTGCTTACCATGACAAGCCGCAGAAAGAGATCCTCAGAGGACTAGTTTTGATATGCTGAATTATGGGGCCCTGAAAAAGGCATCTCAACACAGCCCTGCTCAGCCCTAAATCATCCCCTGCCCCATGGCTGCAGGGCAACTGGGGCAGCTCCTGCCCTTGCAGCTCCCCCGAGCACCTTCTTTGCTGTGCAAGTGGGAGCTACGTGGGTTTGACAGCCTGTCAACAGACAGCAACTCCTTAGATACCCCAGCATGGACCACAAGCTGCATCCCTGCCCAGCAGCTCGCAGCAGGATCCAGCCCCTCACCCCAGGAAGGCTGCAGGAGGGATGAACACGTTCTCTCCTGCGCAGCTCTGTGGTCCAGCACACCCTGTAACCCCTTTTGCTGATTTTTTTTTTTTTTTTTTTAATTTAAACAAAAAATTAGGAAACTCAGAGCTTGTGCTCAGGGCTAATCTCTGCCCTCCAACTCCAGGTGACACCACCTGCCCCATTTCTTCAGGATCATAGCGGTCAGCAGTCGCGTGTGATGGCACAGGGCAGGGCTAAAGGAAAAGGATCTGCCATCCTGGGAACACTTCCTGCAGTTTCTTTGCTTTCTCTCTCATTTTCCTCCCCTCCCAAGCCCCCGCCCCCTAGTTTTGCAGATGTCCCAAGACATCTTTAGATTTTCACAAGAAAGAAATTGCCATCAGCAAATCCCTGTCCGGGATGCCAAGATTTTCACTCCTGAGTGCATGTGTTTGGGGGTAAAACACTATTTTAGAAAAGTTCCTTTCCTGCAAAGCTCCAAGACCTTCAGAGGAATTACAGGGAGGACAGCAGAGCTCCACCCTAGGCCTTACTGTTGAAAAGCTGGTTTTGGAGCTAATTTGGGAAAGGCCTGACTCACTCTTCTGAAATGCCTAGGACTCATCTTCCTGCTGATGCTGCAGGAGCAGAAGAGATGCCAGCCAGCTCCTGTTATCACCTCTGTGGGACTGGCTTGCGATTAAAGGCATCTGAGTTGCAAAGCACGGAGGGAACAACATATGGACAGGAGCAAGGGACTGCTTTTCCAGCCTCTCTTTTTCAGACCGTAACTGCATTTGCAAAGAGGATCCCAGAGCCGCAGTGCAGTTCTTATTCAGTGCTATTAAACTTCATTAACTGATATATCGTTTCATGTTGACTCAACGACTCTTAAATCCTCTTCCAAGGGACTTCCTCGAACACGCTGTAAATTGCCAGTAACTGCCTTCCACCGGGAGCAAACTGCTCTATAGCCCCAGCATGGTCCCACTCCCCCACGCCGGGATGGAACAGCACTGCAGGCAACGATGCTCCCCACACTCAGGAGCCCAAGAGCTCCTGTATTTATCCTCCTGTAAACCAGGGAAGGCGACCGGAGGGGCAGGGACTGCAAAAAAAGCCACTCTCCTGACTTCGTTCCAAATGCAGAAGAAACATCCCCGGCAAGTTCTAGATCCTCAGCAGAGGAAAAACTCAAAAAAAAAATTCCTCTCCCGATGATCAAAGTGCTTCTTTGCCACAGAATTGACAGCTCTGCTTCCAGCTGAACGCTTTCAAGGTTCACATTGTCTTATGTAAACTATAATCCAAAATGATCTCAAATCAAAAAAAAAGCCCTCAAAATTCAAGCTTTTGGACCTAAAACCAAATGGGTCATTTTGGCAGTGTATGATTCTGATTTTTAGTGTTTCTTCCACCACCCCCTACCCCAAATTCAAATATTAGCGAGACCGACCTCCTTTCATAGAGCTCTTTGACTTTGATGCTGTGGCATACACAGATGGAATATATTTCTGCATATTCCAAGACACTCTGGGATAGCTTTGCTCATGTAATTATTCAGATAAGCTAACCTGAAAGCGAGAGCGTGTGCTGCTCGTTTGCCAAATTTGAGCAACTTTGCTTTCAAAGCATCGGTAGGCTCTTCCCCCATCACAGGTGACAGCTGCCAGGCTGCAGTCCCCAGGCTGTCCCTGGTGGGCAGCAGGAGCCCTGGGGGAGGTGAGGAAGGGGGGGGGGGGGGGGCGCACAGCTCATAACCCAGGGCTTGGTCCCCCAGCCTCAGCCGTTTCAATTTGGGGAGGAACAGCACATGCATGGAGGGATGCTGAGATACGGCATTGGCGAGAGGACTGGATGCCTTCATGGAGAAGCTTGCGTTGAATGCGGCAGCAAAACAGAGCTACAGGTTTGACACAAGTGGGTGAGGCAGATGAGACGATAATCTCTGCTATGGCATCTCCTCCACGATTGCAAACCCGGCCATCAACACAGCCCGGACAGCAGCGACCACCCATGGGGAGCCTTGCACCTCCGCTGCAAACCAGAGCGCTCATTTGCCCGCCCCATCCTTTAAAACCAAGTGCACTTTAGGAGCAATTTCTAAATGACTCTAAGGTCGTGAGGGGATGGCTTTACTTTTAACAGCAAGGCAGGACCAGAGCAGCATCAGGCAGGATAATAGCAGGGCTATGTGAGTGGCAGGTGGGCCACCGCGCCGTCCATTTACCGCTTGCCTCAGCCAAGCGCTGGGTGCAATTATCTCAGGCCACCGTATCATCATAAAGCGCCTTTCTGCTGAAATTATAACGTGTCGCCTTTAATTACGCTAATTGTTAATAGGGATTCTAATTTTGGGTTCATTTTTCACTGTTAAAAAAAAAATAGGCGAGGCAGCCCAGGCTTTTCTGCCTTCCCTGGGATTTCTCCCGCCAGCGCTAATTGAAACGTCCCCCCGATCCGCGCTGCTCCGCGCTGACAGTGGTTTTGCCCCTTGTCATAAAATCAATGGTCTTCCCCTGCCCACCCCGTGCCGGCTCCTCTCCGGCTGCCGGGGCTCCTTTTCCCACTTGCTTGCTCCCTCGGATCATCAGGGTTAAATGATCTTTTCATACCGCCCGGCCGGACTGTCAGGAGGCATTGAGTGACTTTTGAAAATGAACCATGTTAAGTGGACTTGATGGGGGTTACAACCGCCATTATTGCTATCACCACCGTGATAAAATGGAGCCGTAATGACGGGGGAAGGTACTTATCACTGTCTTTTGTAGATCACTTAAGATGGTTTGGGTCTGAAGCTTCTCACCGGAGATAAATGGAACGTACCGAAGACAAATGGCACCAGGACAGAGCCTCCTGCTGCACAGGGGGACACGAGACAGGAGCAACCCAGCTGTGGTAGCCATGTAAAACAATTAAACACCCAAACCACACATTGCTTTTTCCCACAGGAGCCATCAGAGAAGGTGCCCAAAGCCACCTGGGCAACAAGGTTTGCCTCAGCAGCTGCTGGCAGCTGGGTGCAGAGTATCAGAATAGGAAAGAAATGGGAAATCAGTTTTTTGCCTTGCAGCCTGCCTGCAGGAATCGATAGCAACGCTACCCAAGAGCTAGTCTGGGAAACCAAGAGGCCCTTCCTGACCCTCTGCTCCCCCAGTCCTTGACCAAGCTGTGGTGGGACACCAAGGAGCCCCTTCCCTTCTCTCCACCAGATTCCTCCCCATCCACCCTGCCCCAGGCCGGAGGAGGAGCAACACCACACCTGGGGTCAGCACCCAGCCCCTGCAGCATCCTCCGGCCTTTCTCTTACCCCCATCCCTAAAACAGATGATTTCTGCTTCAGCAGAAGAAGGGCAGCAAAGCACATGCCTGCCTGCTTCAGCGCTCCGCTGGATCTGCAGCACAGGGGCACCAGAAAAGACATTTGTGCAACACAAAATGAGGTGTGAGCTCACATTAAAGGACTCCTCATGTGGCATTGCTAGAGAGAGGTGCAATAGGAGAAAACGCTTAGTGTGTTTATTGCTGTTGGTCCCATTGCACAGGTTTGTCTCTCAGACAGAGACAAACCTGAGCTGCCCCAAAACTCCTGCCCAAGCTGCCACCACAGCCTGCCTAGGCTGCCACCATAGCCTGCCTAGCACAGGCAGAGGAACAAACTCCTGCCTACACCAGGTACAGGGGAAAAGCTGGCAGGAGCCCATACAGGAGCTGAGCATGTCCCAGGATACCAGAGAGCTCAAAGTGGGTCTTAAAGCACCAGCAAAAGCAGAGCAAAGCAGCCCCTATCAGCCCAGCCTGGCTCAGCTCAGGTGGGGCAGTGCCAGCAAGGAGGGCTCACACCACACTCACAACCAGAAAAACCCAGACAAAACCAAACTTTCTTCCATATTTGAGTCCAACAGTTTAAATCAGGCAAGGAAAACAGCCCATGCTTGGAAAACACCAGGTGAGTAATGGGCAGTACCACCACACACAAACAACAAGGATTTGGGCAGCATGCCCAGAACTGCCTCCCCCAAGCCAAACAGCCCCCCCCCAGTACCCACAACATCCCACTCACAGTTTGTGATCCACAAGCAGGAGAATCACCCCCACGGGGCCCGATGGCTCTGCTGCCTTCAGGTCTCCAACAGCGTGTGCAGGAGGGCCACAGGACACTGAGCACCCTCAGAAAGAGGAAGGAGAGCACAAAGACCAAGGGAACCACTGAGAACTCCCTATATCACCTCTCTTCTCCTTCCTCCCAGCCACACTAAGCTGAGCCGTATTATATCACTTCATTATCACTCTTAATTGAGATACAGGTGATGCCCTTCCCTCCCTGGCCACCTGGCAGCCCAGGTTGCTTTCTCCCTGCCCTGAAAGCATGGGATAAAACACCACCAAGGCCAGGCCACCCCAAAAAGCACCACCTCCAGCAACAGCCCTGGCTGCTATTGCAGGGGAAAGGAGAGGGTGGTGGGAGAGGCAGGGATGCAGAGTGACAGAGCTCCCACACAAGTGGGCAGAGCCGATTTCCCTGAGACCACCTGGCTCCCCACTACCATCAGCGTTTTGTCACTGTGGAGGTTTCCTCTGCAAAGAGGCAAGATGTAAAAAGGAGCCCCTCTGCAAAGTGGCTGAGCCCCCAGGAGGAGCCTTCAGGCAGGGAGAGGAAAGAGAAGGGCTGAGGAAGGATAAATAAAAGGAAGAATCTGTCTGGGAAAGTTGGGAAGGGTAAAGAGCTGAAGCAAAAGACATTTTCTGGGAGTTGCAAGAACGCCGTCGACTCGAGTCGTGTCACACCGGACATGTCAGCTCCGGTTGGGCGTGAGGCTGAGACGCTGGTCCCGGGGTGCCTGGTTTCCCCAGCCCCCCGCCAGCTCCCCTTTCCTTGTCACAGCAATGGTAGCACCGCTGGCAATATTGACAGCCAGAGGGATTGCTCATTTCCCACAGCCCCACAAGGTAAATTAAAAAAAGGAAAAGTCAAAGCTATCTCTGGCTGCTCACACTTGGGGAGTCCCAACTCAATACATCTTGGTTACTCAGAAAAGATGCTTATTAATAAGCTAGAAAGGCAAAGTTAGTTCTGCAGGCTGTGGGGTCACCGGTGAGGGGATCGCTTACTTTGCAAAGACTTTGTGGGGTCGGGTGCCTGGACAAAAACAGAGGCTCCAGCTAAGCCTGATCCTGCAAACTCTTGCTCATGTCAGTATTTTGTGTTGCCACATGTAAAGCTGTTGAGATAAACCAGTATTTGCTTCATCCAGCTACATGATACCAATTGCATGAACACCACCTTCCAAGCTAGCGCAAATATGGCAAAAATTTAGGTTTAGCTGCAAACCAGGCACAAGAAAAGCTGCAGTCAGAAACCATGGAAAGTCTGTGAAATTTTATCCACCGCAAAACTCTGTTTCCAGACTGACTTCAAGGCAGCAAAGCCGGCACAAGTCATACTGGGGGCCATGTGCCTTTTCTTCAAGCAAGGATTTCCTGCTGTTTTCTAACCTCAAGGCAAAAGAGAAAACATCCGTCCTTTCACCAACTTTATTTCCATTCCAGATGAAGAGCTGATCCTCCTCTCTCTTTTTTTTTTTTTTTTTTAATGTGTCTCAGTGTCACAAGATGGTCTCCAAAGCACTGCCTTCCACTGGCACTGGTGGGATGCAGCTTGTCTGGGGACAGCCAGATGCCACCTCGCTGGGGCTCTGCAGGAAAAGGTCGGCTGGAAACCGTGGCTGCAAATACTGAATCGTTCAGTTTTGCTCTGAGGCATGGACCAAATACGTGGTTTGGCAAGCAAAAAAAGCTGTGAAGACAGAAGAGGGTTTTGCCTTTGAGCACACATTTGGGCGTCCCACGCTGGTTGTCAAAATTATCTTGGTGCGATGAGCCTGGTGAAAATTTTTGCTACAAGGATCGTTTTTTGCATCAAAATTCACAACAAAACGGGGTTTCCCAAATATTGACATGGGTTCCCCATTCCATCAAACCCCAACTAGGAAAGGTCCCCAAGCCCCAGCCCCAGTCATCCAAACATAGGCCGTTTAGCTCTGCTTTCCCCTTTCTTTCACTCTCCACAAGAACACAGAGAAGGAAAAAAGCCCTCAGAATGCCAAACTGGATTTCAAGGTTTGCCTCCTACTACTGAACTGGTTGGAGGTGGGTAGAAAACAGTGCGAAGAAAACTATAGGGTTGTGCAGAAGAAAGGAGCCACCACAGCCACCATGAGCTGCAAACAGGCCCCTGGAGAGCTGGCTAGGACCTGCACAGCCCTTTTGCAGACCAGGTTGGGCAGGTATCCCTGGACAGAAGTTGAACCATAAGCATGCAGCCCAGTGCCCAGACCCTTCTGTGCCTCCAGAGACCCTTTTTATGATAGAAATTGTTGTCCCAAAAGGTTTAAATCTCACGCTAGTGAGTAGCAGCCCCCGAAGGCCTGGAAGAGCTGGTGGGTGTCATCCCATGGGGGCTGCACCACCGCGTTATGGTCTCACTGGACCTCTGCTGGGTGGTCTTTCACTAAACCCATAACCTTTGTGTGGCACAGAGTATCCAGCAGCAACAGCATCTCCACCTCTCCAGGACCACCAGGAGCCAACTTCTGCAAAGATCTCTTTCTGCAAGGGACTTTCACAGCTCTCACGGAAAGATGCTCCTGGCCCACCTGACATCTTCCTCCCAGCATTTTGCTTATTTTCCCTCTGCCGCCCAGAACTCTGCGGTAGAGCAAAACGCATCCAAACCGCTGAGGCTGTGATTTTCACGACACCGCTGCCTGGCTCATTTCTCTGCTGTCCTCTCAGTTTTGTGAAGGTTAAAGGCATCCTTCCTCAGCGACTGTCAGACTGTTATCTGGGCTGGAACCGGCTAACCAGGCTCCACGAGGAATATTTTATGCAGATTCTCCGCTGCACCTCGGATGGCTCATCAGTAACCAACCTGCTGCTGGTGCCGAGTGGCTTTACTTCCTCCGAGCCCACCGTTTGCATCCTCACCGCTTCCCTCCGCCCCAGCCTCACCCCTCTTAAAGGCGTAAAAAAGTGGATTCCTACATGCATAACACGTAAGGGCTTTTCCTTGGGCGGATTCAAGGAGGGGAGCAAAGGTTGCTCTGTGCTGCTCTCAAGGGTTTTTTTGGGGGAGGGATTTGGGAGAGCTGGAATGGAGATAGGGTTTTTTTTCCTCCAGAAGACAGGAAGATCAGGAGACCCCCATTACTCTGCATCAGACTTTCACTCCCAGCCCTCTCCACCCAAAAACCATGCCACGACAGAGAAATCCCTGGCTCCCTCTGCCTTCCCCTTGGGAGCTTCCAGGCAGGCACGAAGAGAGCAGACAGGCAGCACCAGGCACCCAAGGCGGTCTCCCTGCCACCTTCTCCCAGCAGAGGGGTGCACAAAGAAGTGGAGGAGAGTCCAGCTTGCTCAGGCAGCTGCAAATCTGAGGCTGATTTTCACGCCTGTGCCCCTGGCAAGCTAAATGACAGCCCGTTGCCATCCCAGCTGGCTGCGTACTTTTCGGGTAGGGAATCACCCAGGGTGGGAGCTCATCCCCAGCACGGCAGCCTGAGCACCAGCTCGGCTGGGTGAGCCCAGGGCGGAGGGCATGCACCCACCAGCATCCCCACGAGTCCCCCCGGCCTCTCTGAGTACCAGGGCAGAGCACACCGCTCAGGCAGCTTTCCACTAAACGCTGATTATAAATGTCATTATTTCAGAGGGGGAAAGAAAACAGCTGGATTCGTCAGACAGCAGCACTGGCAGCTAAAAAAATACCATCTTTTAATGTGTGAGTGGAGTACGAAGAGCGTGAGAATAAACAGGAGACCCTGTGGTAACATTTTTACAAGTCCCCTGGCTGACTGTTAGAGCCCTTTAACTAGAACATGACTGAGCGTCCCTGTTTCGGGATCTCAGCGGCATGCCCAGCTCCTCCAGGGATCACCAGGCTTCAGCGACAGATGGATCCAGGCAACGAAGCTCATGACTGGATGGAAAGTCAGGAGGACTTGCTTTTGGACCCATCCCCACATCTAGTTTTAAACTGCGCTGGCATGAGAGGCTGTGGTCCTTTGGCCATGCTTCCCCGCAACCGTAAATCCAATTTTACGGCACCCAGTCCAAGCCTGGAAACAATGCGAAGCGCTGAACAGATATAAGCTCTTTCTGCTGCTTCACAAGATCTCCAAAGGGGCCAGGAAGACTTTCTGCTGAATCAGGTATTGTTTTGTGCTCCTGCTGCTGGCAGGGAGCCAGAGGCACACCATATTGTACGAGCTGGGTAATTTGGCAAAAAATGTGATCATGTGCTCACCCCTGATTCAGACACAATTTCTCCCATGGGGTGACCGGGTAATGCGCAGATCTGGTATTAATTAATGGGAAACCACAGCCCCAGGCAGCGATCCTCTTTTGGATGCGGCTTGTGCCTGCTAATGGCTTCCCCACCCTGGGCTGCCCCCTGGCCTGCCACCCGCTCTGCCAGCAGGTACCACCCCAGGTCTGGGTAACCCCCAATTCTCCTGAATTGGATCGAAGACCCAGCTAACCCAGCACCTTGTCTCCAAGAGCTCCTGGGCATGCCTGAACCCCGTGGTGCCGGGTAGGAGGGATTTGCTCTTCTGGCCGGGAGCGGGTTGGGGAGCAGCACACGGCACTGAGCGGTGAGCTCTTGCCCAGGTCCCCATCCATGGCACAGCATCTCCAGCTGGGCCACAGCTTGCACTGCCCTGCTGATGGATCCAACAGCAGAGCCCAGGCAGCACCGAATGCTTTGGGGAAAAAAAAAAAGTCTCCTGGGCTCCCGCAGAAAAGGCAGTGCTGGTAGCCAGCGTGCCAGAGATTAAGCAATTTTACTGAGTCAATTGTCTTTTTTCCAAGGACAAACATGTGTGATAGAAGATCTCCAGATCTGCTGGCACGCTGCGAGCTCTGGGCCATCAGGCCTTTCACTGTCTCAATTCATCTGTCAATAAACCACCGTGCCCATTAAGGCTGGAGAAATGGAAAGGGATGTTTGTGGTCCACCCAGCAAGGATTAAATGCCATGTTGCACAAACGATGGTTACTCAAGATTTCCCAGTAGAAGTGCCGAAATTCCTGACCACAACTTACGCTGCCCTCCTAACCGAAGCAGGAGGGATAATAAACAGCAGGGACATTATTTTGTACCAGAAAGCCCCTCCAAGATGTAATGTGACTGGGATAGGATCTCGCTGCTCCATGAAACATGTGGCAAAAACCACACGGTGCTGAAACAAAGACTGAATTCCCTCCAGCGCACGGGGAAGACAAGAGGTGTCCGCTTGGTGGAAGTCAACCAGTGATGCTCAGCTTTGTCTCCAGACTTTCACAACACATCTAGACTTATCTTAGCCTTGGACACCACTCGGGCAGCCAAGTTCAGCTCACTGGGTTTGCCCAGAGTGCGTCCCAATGCTGGTGGCCCCAGGAATGTCACCGCTACCTCCTCCAACCCTCTGCATTTGGTAACAGCCAATGGGTGAAGTCAAGAAGAAAATTAACCACTTTCCAGCCTGGCTGGTGGCTTGTCAGGGCTTGTTGGAAAGGCTCCAGGGGAAGGTGGGAGGGCAAGAGGGGCCCTGCCTGTGCACAGGATTGTCCCTGGGCAGCACCTCCTCCCAGGCTGCCCCCTTAACCTGCAGCATGAGCTGCCACAGGGTGATGGTGAAGATAAACCTTGGGGAAATTCAAAGAAAGTATGAACATTTTAAAGGGGAAGAACATCTAGGGTCGCCATATATGAAGAAACACTTTTGGAAGGACACAAACCCTCTCTGGGTTTATGTTATCCCCTAACAGCAGCCCAGGATGGACTTAGCAGAAGGAGGGGTAGAGGGATAAATTATCCAAGAGATGCTCATTCTGTGACAGTTTGGTTTTGTTGTTCTATTTTTTTTAAGCGCTTACTCCAGGGCATATTCCTGGGACCTGCTGGAGATGAGACACAGCAGCAGGAATAACTCAGACCTGAGCCTCTCCATCGATGCCATCATTTCCCGTAGCGGTCTTCGCAGACTCCTACACAGCCCCTCTGCCCAGTGCCTGTAATTAAAGCAAAGTGCAAACTGGAAGTCAGACCTCAGTCAGGCCCTGGGAATGAGGGCTTGCTTCCTCAATGGCTCAAAGCAAATGCTCGTGGTACTTTGTTACAGCAGGGGAGCAAGGTAAAGACAAACTCAGGAGGACGTTTGCTTTTGTCTGTAACCTAAATCCCAGGCTCTGCCCTTTCCCCTGCCAAGTGTCTAGGAGAAAAAAAACGGGAGTGGATATTTTTTTTTTTGAGTGCATAGCAAAACGGCTAATTTAAAACAATTATGCAACAGCTAATTAAAATCATCTCTGCGTCCTAGAAAGGCGACTGGCCAGGTACTCGGCATGAAACGTTTGGCTTTACGGAGCAGCATCTTGTTAAAGCCCTTCATCCCGCGGCAGCAGCGGCTGGACCCATCCCGCGTGTGCCTGCAGAGAGTGGCTGATGGCCTTCCCGGCATCGGCCGAGTGAGTCCCCCCTCTCCTCCCACCCGGCTCAGCACCACCATGTACCTGAGGCACCGGCTGTGCTTTATGAAGTCTAAAATTTTCAACTGGTTGTGTCTTTCCATGCAAACTCATTAGACACTATTTACACCCGCTGCAGCTGTGCAGAGAGAGGTTTTGAACTCTGGCATTCTACAGTAGGCTTTGTTTCTCATTTACATTTGCATATTAAAGTGTTTGCCTGAAATAGGCTATTGAAATTAATTCAGGATTAATTGGTGTCTTTATCTCATTAGGACAATCTAATTTAAGGATGATGAAATTGTTTAGCCTCCCGTTTGCATAATTAGATTGCTTTGAATTGCTGTCATTATTGTGCTCTTTAGCATCATCTGTAGGCCTCAAACAGACAAGAGTTTCAACCTCATAAAGACCAATCATGTGTTACAGCAGAGAGCTGTTAACCCCTTTTAACCCAAACTCCCTCCAACGAGTCGCCGCACAATGGAGCGGATGCTCCATGCCGTAGCAGGGACACAGAGGTCTCCATACCCCATGTAACGGGGCATCCCTTCCTTCCCTGTACACGCTCGGGGTGGTGAGATGCAACCCCAGGAGCTGCTGGTGGGCAGCCCCATTTCACCTGGCCTTCCTATGGAAAGGGCAGTGGCTCTCCTGGACAGTGGTGAAACCCTTCGTGGTCAGATGGGGCTGGCGCATGGGCTGCTTCTCCCAGGAGGCTGAGCAGAGCCACAAGCGCTTGCTCTCCCTCTCACATCACTGGAAAGGGCTGGTGGGCACATGCCCAAGGACTGCCTGATCCCATCCCTCCTGCATACCTTTGGGAAAACCCTTTGGCCTGGTGGCCAAGACCTCTGGGGACAGCTGGGCTACAGCTCCATTGGAGCTGCAGCTGCAAGGGATGCTCATGGTCAGGGGCACCACAGTGTTTTGTCCCCTCCAAGGACTTACCATGCTCCGTCTTCTTCTTCTCCAATTTGGAGACTGTTTCTGAACCTTCAAGTGAGGAGCATACCCTGAAGATGTCCTAGCCAACTTGTAGCCCTCGGGTCTGGTATCAACACACTCATTCTGCTACAAATATTTCTTCTCTACCCTCTCTGCTTATCTGGATGATAAAAGGAGAGAGGAGACCTGCCCATCCCTGTGCAATGGGCGCATGCATAAGGAAGTACCACCAATGCCCCCATGGGACAGGGAAGAGTAAATAAAAAGAGAAGTAACTGTAAGGCTGGAACTCCACACTGGATCATCTTTAAGCCTAGACTCACCCTGCGATGCAGGAGCTGACTGGATGCTGTGAAGAAGCAGAGGGAGCCATGCCAGCCCCACACAGGGCTCAGCCTTGCACCTGGGGCAGCTGGGACTACCAGCAGTGGAAGGAGGAGACCACGCTGAGAAAGCACTCACAGGATGGTTGTGCCCACGGACTGTGATCAGGGTGTGGATCCCCTGATGCTTAGTGCATGCCCCAAAACATCACCCAGTGAGCATACACCATGGGACATGAGGACATGGGTTGAAATGGTAGTGTGAGCAGAGGATGTTGGTAAAAAGTTGCAGCCATCCTGAGGACCCTTCACAGCCCACGAAGAACACACTCCCCGCAAGCAGCCCTTCATCTGCTTTTCAGCGCAACCTTCCCCAGCCCCAGCTCCCTGCCTACCCAGGTGACTTGGGCACCTCAAAGCCATGGGGACACATGGGCTGGAGCTGCCTGGAAACAGGCACCCCAAGTCAACACTGGCTCCTGGCAGAGGGTACTAGTTCAGCATCCTGAGCTAAGACCTCACTTTCCCATGTGTCTCTCCATTAAAAACCAGCCTGTTCAGCCACACAAATGATCCAAAACATGCATCTCAGAAGTACTTTTGCATGATAAAGTACCACACAGCATCATAACTGGCTTCCTTGCTAGCAAGGAGGACCATGGCCTTGTGTGTTTTCCTCCTGTCCAGGCCAAACTATCTTTCCAGATGGCCGCCAGAAGCCGATAGCCACCAAAGCGCCTGAATCCAGCCCTGGAGATGCTCCCCGGGCACCGAGAGCAGGAAGGGGGTCGAGATGGCAGCTCTGCGGTTGCTCCTGGGGATGCTCTCCGTCTGTCCTGGCCCAGCTCGAGGCGAGAGACCTGCTTCTCATTAGCGGGCGGCTGACTCCGGAGGTGGGGGCTGCGCCAGGCAGGCTGCTTCGCCAGTCGCTTCACGTATCCTAACATCTGGTTGTGTCTCATCACAGTGCAAATTTATGACCCTGGAAACAACATGTTGATGATGCACTGGGAAGAGGAGCCGGAGCTGTAATCCCATGTCCAGAGCGGGGACGAGGGGAATCAGCACCTGAGTACTTTGGTGAGGGGGAAGAGGTGAGGAAGGACAGACCTGTGCCTCCCCATGTGATGGGGGTGACCTGTGCGGGGGGGGGGGGGGGCTAGGGACGGAGCTCCTGATGATGCAGTACAGCAACTTTTTTCACTCTAAATCTCTCTCCTCTGGGAAAAAAAAATGCAAATTCAGCAACAGCCAACTTTGCACAACTTCATCTCGATGAATTGCCAACTTCCAAACCAGCCAACAAACAGGAAACCTTCAAGAAAATAAATGACAGGTTTCGTTTGAATGCTTTGAAAAGGAACATTTCCATTTGCAGTGACTGGCCAGTTACAGTTTCCATTTTATGGTTAAAATTATACAGACATTTAAAATGATTGGAAATGGAAATGACAGATCGCATTTCAGGTCCTCTAAAGAGAGTTTTGTTTGCCTCGCGTAAGTAAATATTTCATTATTCTTTCCAGAGATCAAATATATCAGTTGAACCAGAACAGAGTGGGACTTGGGAATTCTTGTTTGCAGGTTCACACCAAAGATGTTTTAAGTTTTCAGTTTAGCCCAAACAAGTGTTTTTAGTTACGTTGCTTTGTTGGAGCTGCAGTGGAAAAGAAAGAAATCCAGCTCTTGCCATCACAGGCAACCAAAAACAAAACAAAACAAAACAAAACAAAAAAAAAACAAAAAAAAAAAAACAAACCAAAAACAAACAAAAAAAAAAAACACCAAACCCCACCCTAAGAATCAGTGCAAGAGAAAAGTTGTAGTGTGGAAAAACTATGTAAAGCTTGCCTGAAACTTTCAGTTCTGCAGACTATTTTTTAGGCCCTTGGTACTGCTATCAGGCCCTTTAATATACCGGAGAAGACAATCTCTGCACGATGCCACATACACATATATCAGCATATGTGTACCTAGCAGAAGGCAGAACGGGGAACTGAAGGAGTGAGGACATGGTCACCACAAGCTAGGATGCTATGCAAGACAGGTGGGTGACATTTCTTCCTTCGGCTGTCCAACAGCTCCCCAGCACATGGGTCAGCCAGGTAATAATAATGAGGACAGCAGCAGCCGAGAGTCACTGAACTGTGGTAAAAGGAGGTTCAAACTGGTGTGAAAAAGGCCACTGCTCCTCAAACAAGATGAAGAACAACTGGAGCAAGCCTGGAGGAGGGAGCTGAGGATGTCTGGAGATCTGGGAAACACAACGAATGCAGGATGGGAAACACGATACAAACATGCCTTCAAACATGCCAAAGGCTGTTCTTCGTGTTGTCAGTGGGGGATGCATAAGAAGTCACAGCTCAAACGACCATGGGGAAAGCTGAGACAAGGTCTCAGGAAAAGCTGCCATTGGTGGGCACTACCAGGCAGCACGGAGCAGCCTAGGCACGCAGTCTGGAGTGTCGACAAGCACGGCAGACACTCCAGCAGCAGCAACGATATACCTATCATGGCCTTCCAGCATTGCCCATTTGTGAACCGATGTGGCTTTACGGTGGATACGCAGGTCCTGGTTAGAGAAATCTGAGCGGAGCAACCCAGCTCTGGATGGTTTCACAGCCCACGGTGTGGACAGCTATGGAGAACACTGTCCCAGCTCACCAGCAGCCAGACTTACCTTCAAGCAGGTACCGTGGCAGACAGGTCTTAAGCAAGGACTTTGAAATCACTAGCAAACAGATCTCCCCCCATTCCCTCCAGAGCTGGTGTTCTCCAGAGAATGGCTTTTCTTCCCCTGCTTTGGCATTGCTGCTGCTGAGCGTTTCCAGGGCCCACAAGGATAGGAGTGAACAACAGGTCTGAAAACCAAGGAAGAATCAGGGAATCAGGGTGGATTTGCAGTAGCTCGTCATATGTTACATTGTTATCACTAAAAAATCACGTAGCCTCCCCTGGAAGCCCCCCCAGACCTGCTATTTCTTTCTGCTCAGAAGTAATAGTGAGATGTTGCCTCCCATTTCAGTAGAAAGGGTGTTAGGGAGGTATCTGCTGAAGGGAATAGAGATGAACCTTCCCCGGAGAACAAAAATGGTTAAACCACCTGGAGGCATGAGGGCAACCTTCAGTTCCTGCGCACCAACCAAGCCGGACGAAGGCAGAGAAGCTACGGCCCTTACTGCGAGCCACTCAGACAGCGAGGGCTGTCTAGTAGCAAGGACAACCCTGCATCGAAAGGACAAGCATGCCTCTGTCATCAACTGGAGCGCTGCAATCGTGACAGCAAGAGCAGAAAGCACAGCACTTGCCAGAAGTCAGGCAAAGTGTCCAGAAGCCTTTGACCAAAGACCTACAAGTGTTTTAAACACTTGCAAAACGTCTGTCAGGAAACCTAAGCTGGTAAGGGATAGTGTAAATGTGCTGGTATGAAGTAGCCGGCTTTCAGCTGCAAATCAGGTCGTGACCAGTAGTAAACATCTGCAACCAGTACCCATGAACAAAAATGCGGGGCTAGGATGAACAGTGTGTGGATTTTGGTGTGTGGTTCACACAAACCCTAGCCATAGCGGAGGACCTCCCCACATCCTGGCTACAGGCACACCGCTGGATGAGGAGTAAAACGCCATGTATTTGGAGGGACCATGCTGTCCCTTGGCTCAGCTAGAGCCAGCCTTGAGGGGTTAGCAGGAGCCAGACGCAGATTTACAGCTACCCAGCCTCTGTCAAGGCCATGTCCTTTAGCCTGTGTGGTTCAGCTCTTCTTCCCGGGAGGACTTTGTTAGCAGAGGTCAACAACAGATCTTTATATTGGCTTGTAGGATGCTTTTAAGGATAAAAAAGAAAGAAAAAAAGAAAAACCCCAGCATTACAGTGTTTGAGGTTAAGTAAAACATCTTCAGTCTTGAGAGTTTGAAAGAAAAATACAAAAAAACCACAGTTTCAAAACAACGAAGTCTTTTCAAATTAGAAAAATCAAACAGTTCATTTGAGCAACGTCAATAGAAAATCTTAGGACTTTTTCTAAATTCACACACATATGCCCACATACATATTTACATACATATACATTCACCAATACACACATGATTGCGCACTGCTTGGAAACAAACACAGCAAAATGGGGAGACCTTCCAGGTCCTCCCAACCCACACCGGGGGAAATTTGCTCCCAGGCTCCACTCGGGTGCCATCAGTGCATGAGACAGGGTCTGGAAATGGCAGTCCTGGCTGCAGCAGAGTGATTTGCACCACCAGCCAGAGCATAGGGGGACCAAATCCCAGCCTGGGACCCCCAGGCTCTCTCCTGCCAGAATAAGGAGGTTCCTGGCTGGGAGCTGCATCAGCCTTCCTGCCTCAGACACATGCCCATGGAACATGGACCCATCGATCTTTTCCTGACCACACCAGCAGCCAGGCATGTGCCCCCAGGAGGGTCCCCAGCCCCTCGCGGCTCCCGGGGCTAGGGGTTGAGCATACCGAGGCACGGCTCCGGCGTCTGGTCAACGACTCCTGACCCATGTAGGTTATCGGTCTCATAACCACCCAGCCTCGGTTTCCGAGTGCCAATCAGGCCTCTCCTTTGATCAGTGTTATAATCAGATACAGCACTCCAGCATGGATTATTAAGTTTTAACAGTTGACACATCATTTCTGATACCATAATCTGGCAGCACTTTACAATAAGTGACAGGTCCTCACTAATTCCTTTTGTATTCACTGTAGCAACGTTAATCATGAGTGATGAACTTTGCGTATTCATATGGATGTAATAGGCAGTTCCCAAGGACTGAGACTGTAATTTAGCTTTAACCTAATGGGCACTGATTGTAACAATAAGTAATTATGTCAGCTAAATGCAGTGTTGATGGCAATTGATGACAGCAGCGAAAGCCACGACACCATTTTGGAACTAAGCTTGGAATAGTCATTTGTAAAGCCGTAACGGCCAAGACGAGGAACAATGTGTCCTCTCCTGTGTATCCTATCATCCAGCTACCTTCAGCCTGGCGGGGACAGTCCCAGTCCCAGCTGTGACAAACACCCTGTCAGCTCCCTGTTTTACTGTCTGGCAGCTAATTTCAGGGTAGCCAAAAATCCAGCCTGCTAGATGGATGGCGCTGGTGGCACCCTCAAGTTCAGGTAAAAGGAGAGAGGCATCTCATCTTAAACGAGATGTTGGGATCAACTCCCTGGATCACCTTCAGGTCTTTTGGGCCGATCATTTTGGGTGACACCTGGCCAACATCTGGTAGTGCCACCTTTCCACAGAGCAATGCTTGCTGCTCCCCACAGCTGCAGACCCTGGCTCTGTACCCAGCCGGCAAAGCGGGGAGAGGCTGCAGAAGACTGGAATCCACTGCTGAGCTCAGAGACATCTGAATTCTGCAGATGAACAATTAGCAAAATGCAAGCCTGAGAAGTGTACTTGATAACCTAAACCACAGCGTAAGTACATCCATAGAAAGATGCTCTTCCATTACCCAGAAAGGCTGGTGTGACCTCATTTTTGGTTAGAGAGGAAAAGGAGGATGGAATATTTCTAAGCCAGAATATTTGGATTTGAATTGATTTCTTTAGTAAGGGGGAGCATGGCAAAGTCATAATAATAATCTTGTTAATGACAGTAATAAGACTGTAAGTGCTGGTGTCATCTTGAAAAAGTGATTTGTGCTGCCAATAAGAATCTTCTTTCACTGTAATCATTAATGTGGTCAAAAATGCTTGGAAAACACAAACACAAAGTAGCTATAATGAGGTAGAAAGGACGTCTTCAAGGAAATGGTTATGGGGGACTCCCACAAAATGATGTCCCTGCCCCAACCAAATTGTTAGGGAGAAGCTGCCTCCCTTGATATTAGCAGGACCTTTGGGGAGCCAGCAGCAAGCACCTTTTTTAAAAATACACAGTGGAATGAATGGCTCAGGTGCTCTATTTCCTTACTATTTTAATTAATTTCCTACATTCCAAGGCTTTGCTGTTGTTGTGGGTAGATGAGTGAATTTAAGAGAGGTTAGATAAATGCCTCCTGGTGCTCTGTTAAGCTCGTAGCAGTCTTTGTACCTGGTCCTTAGCATGGCTATGACCAACAAGTGAGCTGTGGGCAGGCAGCTGCCTGCCGACCTCGCTTACCCTATGCATGGGAGCAGCCCGGGCAAGAAAAGGGCAATGCTGGACTTGAGGCTATTGCGTGATGCTTTTGGCACCGCAGCTATGGAAGTCAAGAGTAAGATGGGTCACTCCTGACCCCTGAAAGTCATAGGGGTGCCAGCTTTCCCAATTAATGTAACTCCTTGTAATATCTCAATCCTGGCCATGATTGGTAAACTGTGAGATCCAGCCGGACCTTGAGCTACGCAGAAAGGGGCTTTCTTTGGTAACAGCCAGGCCACCCTGGACAGGAGGTGTTTACTACCACAGCTGTGATGAAAGCAGGACTCTCAGTCACTCTCCTTTGCATCCAGCTGCCTGCCCCCTCGGTCCCTATTGCTCGTCCCCAGGGTGACCATCCATACACAGAGCCAGAGTCCAGCTCAGGGCACGCAGGAGAAAGGCTCCTGAGGAAGGCTGAATGCACAGATGTCATGGTCTCATGACTATGCTTTAAAAGCTTAAAAATCTACCTGGCAGAAAACAGCAGGGCAATGCTGGGCTTGCAGGGGCAGGCACGAGGCAGGGAGCTGAGCCTTGGCAGCCTCAGCCCTAAGGAGAGGCAGCCCAGCAGCACTTCCACTTGCTCGGGCAGCAGAAGCCAAGTTTTTCAGTGGAGCAGATGCATCAGCAGGGTTTTGGTAACCTCCTGGGACTCCCAAGAGCTCCAGGATTTGCTCTTTTAAGTGGGCTATTTGTCAGATTTTGGTCCCAGAGGTTGCCTTGTGGAAGGGGGATGCCAGCAAGAACCGTGCTCCAGATGCCAGGATGCCTCATGGGAGGGCAGGTCCCACCGGTGGGGAAACTGTAGGGGGGGCATCACGGCCAGGCAGCAGCAGCATTACCACAGGCCATCGAGGAGAAACCACATAAGACCTCATGGTGATCCTAAATCATCATTCACCATCATTCACCCCGGGTCTAACCGAGTGTCAGCCCATAGCGCTTGCTGCAGAGAATGGTGGCAGCGTAGCGAAAAGCCTGGGCAGATAAAGCAAGAAATGCACTCAATGATTTCTCCTGATGACCAGGTTCTAAGCCAAAAATAGCTGCCTAAGTCCCTGATTGCAAGAGATTGGGTAAAATACCCAAGACAAAGCTGTTACTCCTGAAACTGCAGCAGGGATGTGGAGCTACAGGCAAAAATGTCTCCCAGTAATTGCAGATGTGCTGTCAAGGGGACGTGTTGCTCTTGATGCCGTGCAACCAGCTGATCTGGAGCAAGCAGCAGCAGCCCTTCTGAACACAAGGAAGGCATCACATGCTGCCTCCCAGGAGGTGCTGCTAGCAGCAAATCAGCTTGACGACAATGGAGAAGACAAAGTTTCCCACCTCCCCGGCCAGCCCCGACATCGAAAATGTCTTTCATCGCTATTGCAATCACTACTGAAGTGCCCCCCCACACACACACAGCGACTGAGACAAGGAAGTGAAGGGAGCTGGGAAAAATACACGAAGGACCCTAGAAAATGACAAAGTTGGGGAAAAACAGAGGAGCAAGCGCTACAAGGGGAATGATGAGGAGAGGTGGGGCTCCATCGGTGACGTGAGGACTGGCACACCAGGACTTGCACTGTTGCTCCTGTTGCCATCATCTGCATCAAACGCTGCTCTCTGCAGCGACTCCTTTCTTACTCCAAACTCACTTGGCTGGGATGCCACTGCCCCTTCCCAAATTAAAGCAAGACCAGAACAGACCCTGTAGGAATCACAGGCTGCCAGCAGCAGCTCATGCATGCTGTTCCCACGGGGATCGAGGGGACCCCTTGGCACATGCAGAGCAGCAGCATCGTGCCCGATCCTGCTGCTGGAGCACTGGCTGGCAGCAGCATTTGCAGCCACCTCGGCAAGGTGTCAGCCATGCCTGCAGCGGGCACATTTACAAGTGCATTTAAGCATCTCTAAAAGTGCATGCCAGCCCCTTCTGAGACAATACCTGCAGCCCGATGCTTCCAAAAACACCCCTGGGGTCATCCCGCAGCTCCTGCCGCCCGCCTGTGACTGGTGCAAACTGGCAGGGTGCTGCCAATTTACCACCTTACCCCAGCTGAGAACCGGTGCCTGTGATTGCAGAGCATGCCCGCCACCAGCAGAAATCAACACCTGGCAGGTCTGTCTCCGTCTGAAAGGTCTCAGCGCCCGAGCGCTTCCTCGGATGGCTGCAAAGGCGCTCGCCGCCTCCGCCACGGCCTTGGCAGGCAATGCTGGTGGAGGGGGGACCCAATTACCGCTCGTCACTGCCCCGGCGCAGTCCAGGCGTCAGGCCCATGTCAAAGCAAACCGTGACACAGCCGATGCGATGCCCGGCACTGCGGCGGGAGCAGGGGAGCGCGGGGTGATTGGCAGCCTGCAGCAAGCAGTGCCGAAAGCATGAGCCCTCCGCAATTAGCGGTGCCGCATCGTTTCTCCCCTCCCCACGCGAGGAAGGAGATGAGATAGCAGCTCCTCACCCAGCGATATGATTCATGCCCCAGCCATACTCCGGATGAGGGGCTGCCGCACAGGGAGCGGACGGCACGGCTGGTCCCAGGGAGGTGAGCAGTAAATCCCGACAGGCAGCAGCCTTGGAGGCCATCACTAATGACACCAGCTTGTCACAAGCTGCACTGTCCCCCCTGCAGCAGATGTGACAGTCCCAAAGTAACCGGGTACCTCCTATGTACCTGCTTCCTCTCACACAGAAGTGACAAGAGGGACAGGTAATAAAAGTCCAGGCCAAATCCTTGACAGAGATCTGATGGCTTGAGCCGGCTCAGGATGCTCGTCCCTCCCTGCCAGCTTCGTTCCCGATAAATAGCCACCCCAGCGGGAAGGGCAGCCGGCTGGAGCACGCTGCATACCCACAAATGCTGGCAAGACAGCCCACCACCACCTCCTCGCTTTCCTTCAGCTGGGCCCACAAGCTCCCACTCCTGCACACTGAGAAGGGAAACTGAGGCACAGCTCCACATTCCCTCCCAGCTACCCCCATCCCTGCAACCATGCTCCTGGGCAGGCACAGGGAGCCACGCTGGGAGCACTGACACAGCCCAATGCACCAGGGAGGCAGTGAAAGCCCCACTTAGACATCTCCAACAGCATCTCCTGGCCACCCAGAAGTCTTCTTCCCAGGTGGTTTTCAACCAGCTAAAGCCAAACTTTTCCCTCACCACGAGCCCTCCTCGGCGCTCTTTTGCTGACTGCAAAGCCCTCAATTACTCCATAGCCCAAATTACACCATAGAAAGCAGAGCTGTGGTGGTAACAACAAAATCAGAAAGCAGGAATAGCATCAAGTTCCTAGTGGCTTGGATGGGGTCACTCAAGCAGCCTTGCCTGCATCCCACCGGCCGCTGCACAGCAGCTGGTGCACCGGGATGGGCAAAGGACGGGCGATAGCATGGAGGCAGCAGCAGTGAAGGGTCCTTGCTGCTCCCCGCTACCGAACCCTGCCTGCCTGCAGCTTCATGCCACCGCCATGATGCCAACCGCCCCTGTGCCCCAGCTGTACCACCTCTGCCCACAAGGCTCAGTCTACGTGTGCGCCAAGATCTGGGGAGCACTCCAGCATCTTTCTTCCCAGTTTGGGTAGATCTGGGAAGTCAGTGACCCGTGACTGGAACTGATCATCCCTTCTCCCACAGGACAAACCTCCCCTTCCACTGCTCAAACACCTGTAAACTCTGGTTAGTTTACAGCAGCAAACCCTTCTGCACCTTGCATTCACATCTGCTTTCTCATTACTGACCTGAATTCCTCTTTCACATCAAATTGGAGCAATGGGCACAATTTTAGGCTAGCTCTAGGCTCTCTCATTCCTCTTTTATTCTGTGTCTGTTCCAGCTTCCTTCCTGGGAAAGCTCTGAAGATTTCTGTTCTCCCACAGGCCTCTAGCAAAACATCATTTGGTACTGGGAGGAGAGTGCTGGATTTCCATCATGGCATCACGTTCTTTCCGTCTTTCTGTCACAAGCCCTGAACTTTTGTTGTTCTTCTTTAAACCTCAGGAGATATATCTTATAGCCAACGAAAGAAAGCCTACCAAAAATTCAGCCTCTAAAAGGCACATGAAAGGAAACAGTGGGTCAGAAGCATTCGTGGGCTGAGAAAATTCCCTTTCCCTGTTAGCACATCATCCCTACCAGGAAAGAGCTGCACTCCTGTGGGTCGCATCCCTGTGGGTAACAGGAGGTGTTAGCTGGTGCTGCTGCCTAAGCCCCTGCTGTGCTGAGGATAAATAAAGGACTTTAATCTCCAGGGCTGGAATTCACACACAAAGCTGGAAGTTAGAGCGAGCTCAAAGGCAAAGCTTGTCGCTCTCACATTAAACCTCCTTCTCCCTGCTTTCGCTTTCCTGCAGGACATCTCCCAGCTGATGAACCTCAGAGCCAGCACAGACCCTGCTGAGATGACACCAGGTTTCCAGCAAGGGGGATGCTCTTCTAGTGCAGGGCAAACAGCTGAAGTGCCGTCAGGAGAGACAAAGGCGCCTGGCAAACTTTGAGAAATGCCTCTCATTATTTACAGAATGACACAGGAAAACTTCAGACTGAAACAAGAAAGGCAATTAGTTTCCTGTACGGAAACAAAGAGACATCTGTGCCAAGTATGCTAACATATACACAAGGGGCAGGTATACAGTACATGAGGAATTTCTTCCAGCTGCAAATCCACCCCCAAATTCTCAAGTCAATCTTGAGTACTACGATGCTCAGCAATCCTCTTAAAAGTGTCCAGATGCTTTAATAACTTAATTCTAATCTTCTCAGACACCATTTTCCATTTAACTGCTGAAGCACTGGAATACGGCAGAGAGGTCAGGACTGAAGAGTCACAGTGGGGAATAGCAGGCCTGTCTTGGAAGCCCAGGAAGCCCAGTCCAGTTATGCCAGTCCCAAAGTCATCATGGGTTTTGCAGGGTCCACCATGCATCGCCTGGACTTAGAGATGGTGAGCAGGTTTATGTGCCCCTAAGCACGCTCTTCCCCCTGCACAACTGGCTTTCAGCCCCAGTGGAGCTGGACTCAAGGTTGGACCTTGGAAATACAAAGAGCTGAACTTCACTGGTGAATTGGGCTGTTGGGCCTATAGCTCATGCTGGGTAAGATGCATCCAGACCCCATCAATGACAGCTTGCGTTTGTGCTAAAAATGCTAACAAAGCTTGAGGTCTCATCCTCCAGAGTGGCTTGATTGAGGCAACCTCTTCCCAGAGGGCTGAAGGCTTTGGTGGGTGAGATTTGCACCAGGAGGCTGGGGCAGCACTGGAACAGGTTGCCCTGAGCGGCTGCTGACTCTGCATCCTCAGAGGGTTGCAACATTCAGCTGGACCAAGCAATGGCCAACATGATGGAGCGCTGGGGATAGTCCCACTTCCAAGGAGAGCTTGTGCTGGAGACCTTCAGTGATCCTTTCCAAACAACATTTCAACGAGTCCAAGCCTGGCTTTGAAAGCGGCTTATCTCCATGCTGCACTGGGCAGGCCTGATCCAGCCTTGCTGCACATCACCTCCCACCCCCAGACATTCCCAGCCCCCACTCCCAACAGATCCCTCCAGACTTCCCATCTCAGCCAGCTACCTTTTAGACAACATTTTCTCAAGATTGTTTTAAACAAGCAAGGAAATTTTGGTGACACTTTAATACATAAAGTGCTTCTTATTTCCTCTATGCCAAAGAGCAGTGCTTTCTAACACACTTTCTGAGTTAACATCAGGTGTTAAACAGACGCACACATTGTTTTAGCAGGAGCCCACGTTTTATAATAGGCTTTCTATCTAACAGCTTGATATAGCCTCTTCCATTAAGCATTTATTGCTAATGCATTGTAAAGTGTAACATGCTATATACGCTATTAAAGAATGAAGCTGCCATGTACTCACCCCTTAATAATGAAACACTTATGAACGGGAACCTTAGGTTAAAGAGTTGTGAATTAAGTTTAATCTCAAAGACATCATGTAGCACTTTGCCAGTATTTTGCGGCCTGCTGTCAGTGGGAGGGCTAGGACCCGAGTCCCCTGCGAAAGTGCTCCTTGACTTTGCTTTGGATAAGACCTTGGTGAAAATGGTCCCCAAGCAAGAGTTTGGCTAAATATCACTGTCCTGCAGGAGATCCAGAGGAGCCCATTTAAGCTCTTCCTCAGAGGGACTCCCAGATAGCCACATGCCCTGGTTATTGACTTTCTAATAATTCAATATAAAACCCAATCATTAGAAACCCTTTTAGACGAGATACATCTCCACCTGAGCATTATCATAATTTTTTTTCCTTACTATTCAATAAAAAAACAATTAACCTTTTTAAAATATGGAGCAAACCCCCTTCCCCTGGCAAGTAGCAGGTTTTTTTACACAATCTTTGCCAAGATAAGTGAGCCCTGGGCACAAGAAGCAATGACCTGATACTATGGGGTTCAGCCACAAAGGCAAGCGGCGTCAAGACTGTTCCTTCAGAAAGAGAAATCATCCCGATCTCTTCCCTCCTGCTGGGATCCCAGGGATCTATTTATACAAACACTGCTACACAGCAAGTCTTGCCTTTGTTCCTTTTTCCTGTTTATAAGTTGCTGAAAAAGCAAGCCCCACATCTCCAAAGCCATTGCCCTGCAAACCCTACAGCACGATCTTGGATCTGCATCAGGCAGGAGGGGGACTATTGGTTGGTGCAAGAGATTGGCTTTTTTCACACCCACCCCAGCATTCAGCAGCAATCAGGCACTCAACTCCCATATGTGTCCTTGAGCTTCTATATTTATTGGGGTGGGACTGACCTTAGGCTGGTTTGGGAGATGGTGTATTCAGAGAGTTTGTCCTGCAAGGGTCAGCTATGCATAACTTAGTTTCCACGGGGAAAAGGATGAGGAAGACACTGGTCTTTATTGGCACTTCCTCTAACCTGCCAAGCTCATGCCTGCTGGGTTTTTGCCCCACATCTTGAAATTAAAAACCACTGGCTTTTTCCAATGACAGAGCTAAGTGACAAACCCAAGACCTCAGTGATATCTCTAGGGTGAGCCAAATGGCAAGACATTTTGAATGGTCTGGTTTTTTGGCACCCACTTCAAGATGCTTTTAAACAAAAGCACTCCAGGTGCCTGGAACTCCCCCCAGAAAACCCTCAGGTTTTTGAACAAGTTTCTATGTGGGGAGGAAGCCCAGTCCTGTGCCTGTTTGCTCTCCGCCCATATTACTGGTTGTTGCCTCGGTGGGAGTTCAACATGAAAACACTCACATGGTACTTAAAGAGAGCTTCAGCACATGGTGACAGTTGGTTCTGTCAGGCTTCCTCCTACCCAACCAGCCCTCGTGCACCCAAGATGCGCCACCTGAGGATAACCTGCATCTCGGGAGGGAAGAGCAACAAGGGGCAGCCATGTGGCTTCCATATAGCCACAACAGAAGCACTAAAGACACACCAGCACAGGCTTCAGGGACAAAACACGTACCTCGAGGGGTTGGTGCGGTTTCTAGCTGTGTTCCCTGATGCTGCTGGGACACCCAAGGGCTCACAAAGGGACGGCCGCAGGTCATGAGGGAGATCCCAAGTAGGGTCCTCCACCTCTCCGTGAGCTGCTTGCACCCACACTTACCAAGCCTCTCTGGGGCCAGGCAGCATCAGGGGTACTTCAGCTACACACGTGTGTTCAGCTGCTGCAGTTAAATGGGGCACCTAAATTTACACAGAGACAGAACACATTTGGAAGAGATGGAGAGGATGAATCCTCTCATCACCTGCAAAATCTCTTCACAGTCTGCAAACATTTAAAATAAAAGACCTCCACAGCTGACTGCTCCTTGTCCTGAAAGTCAAATTAAAAAAAAAACAGAGGTTGCCCCACCCCCATCTTTAGGTGATGCATTTTCTAAACTTCTTCCAAGTTTTTTCAAATGAAGAGGGAAAAAGTTCATCTCAGGCTGACATACCAGTGCCCTCAACATTCACAGTGTGGAGCTCAGAAAGGCTCACTCCCCTTGGACCTCCAGACCCTGCATGGGCACAGAGGACCCCATAAAATCTTCCCAGACAGCTCCTTGAGCCCAGATAGGCGCTGGGTCTTGATGAGCACACCACGGTGTTGCCTTCCTCCCCCCATGACAATCGCCTTTCTTTTCGGTGCCCGTGATTCCCTTTGTGTTTACGATAACAGAGGGATGCTTTATTGCATTTCACCCGGCCCGCTGCCATGGCAACCGGCAGTTGCTGCGCGCTGTAAAAATAACCCTCCTTCTTTGATAGATTTCACTTGAGTGAAAATAACCCTTAAAAATAGGTTGAAATTTCCATACTAACTCTTCCAGGAGGTTCCAGCGAGGCGAGGATGAATTGCAGGATAGGCTGACGGGACACATGGTGCTACCCCGGTACCCTCCAGCCTTAGTGCCAAGCTCCTGCAGAGGAGCCTGTAAGGATGCTTTTTGGGAGCCACCACTAGCCAGTCCCCCTGAGTTATGGTGGTGCTGATGATATGGGGAAAGGGCCATGCCCACCATCATTGATGTGGCCCATGGTGCAGTTTCTGCACAGCCACATCAATAGATGGACCAGCAAACATGGTGGATCTCCAGGGCTTCTTGGTATTTATTGCAAAGAGAAGAGGTGGTGTGCCCTCAGTGCCTGCTATGGGGGCCTGGTTGGAATAAAGCTCAGCCTTGTCTTCTCAGCCCCTGTGCACCATGACCTCAATAATAGGCTTTTGCCTTCTCCAGGGCACAGGGACCCTTTGCTAGAAGCTGATGGTCTCCATCAGCACATAAGCATTTTAGAGTTGGCCATCACTGGGAAGCTTCAGCATGGGTTTTGGACAAGTAGATCACAGCACGTGTGTCCTGGTTTCAGCTGGGATAGAGTTTATTTTCTTTCTAGTGGCTGCTGTGTTTCAGATTTGTTATGAAAGGACTGTCAATAATACATATTGTTTCAGTTGTTGCCAGGTGATGTTTATATTAGTCAAGGACTTTTTTCAGCTTCCCATAGAAGCTGAGAGCGAGCACAGACAGAACAAGCTGGCCAACAGAATATTCCATACCGTAGGCATCATGCTCGGTATATAAATGGGGGTTGGCTGGGGGGCAGGAATCCACAATCGCTGCTCGGGACAAGCTGGGCAACCAGTTCACCGGGTGGTGAGAGCGACTTGTGTTGTATTACTTTATTTTGTATATTCTTTTACCATTATTATAATTATTATTGTTATTTTTCTTTTCCGTTATTGTTCTGTTAAACTGCCTTTATCTCAACCCATGAGACTTTTTTCTTTCCCCTGCTTTTCTCCCTCTTCTCCCTACTCTTCTGGGTGCGAGGGGGAGAAATGAGCAAGCGGCTGCATGGTCCTAGTTGCTGGCTGGGGTTAAACCATGACAACATGAACAGCCAGTGCTGGATCTATCCCCAAAACAAAGCTCCTCTCATGCCTGGGAGAACTGTAATGGTCATCTCTTCAGAGGCGCCATGCCCAGACTCTCAGGGGCAGCAATGCAGCGAGATTCATGGGCACAGCACATGGTGATGCTAGGAGAGGTTCAAGTCTCCCTTCTTTGCTTCAGATCATCTGTACTTGTCCCAGCCAGCAGAATGATATTCAGAGCATTGCTCTGGAGCAATGAGGGTGTTGCTCTCATGCCCACTCTTGACTCATCCTCAGCCAGGAAAGTCTTTTTTTTTTCTTTTTTGGCTCATTTCTTTCCTTTTTGTTTTCCCAACCACTCAACTCTTCTTCCTCCAAATAAAAGCCAATTCACATTTTAGAGGTGGCCCCCGATTCCTCCCATGAGTTTAGGTGAGTCGAACCATAAGAAGTGGAGTAATGAGATTATGATTAAAAGCACACCTTGATAGTGGGGCATCCATCAAGCTGTCATAGAAATCGTATCTCGGAGGCTGCTCTCATCAATCTGACCTTTCAATTATTACCCAGAGTTCATGACTCTAAGTGTATATAATTCCTACCTCAAACCGGAGAATACACGCCTTTGTTTTTTTGGCTTGCCTTGAGAGTGGCTGCGCGAGGTCTCCTTCACCAGCACATCAGCAATGCTTCGCAATGCAAATTAACTTAAAATAGCTCTTCTCTCACCCAAAATATTGGGAACAAGATCAAGATACAACTGGGGTACCAAAAGAAGGCCATTTGAAATCTTTATCAATGTCTTTCTGGCTTTTTCTCAGCTTTTTTAAAGCCTGTGACCAGTAAGGCTAACTCTAGTAGTGCTCACAGCCCACACCCTTCTTTGGCTCATGTCCCCACAGAGACGCAAGGCTGCTCCAGCAATGCACATCCAGCACATCCCCAACAACAGGGAAGGCCCCTTCAATCCAACCAGGACACGCTTACCCAGGCATCAGCACAGATGAGATTTTCTGCCCGAACATCACTGAAAAAGCTCCTTTTTGTGAGCTACATCCCAGCCAAGACGGTATTTCAGGAGTGAGATACAGCCTAATTCAGCTTTTCATTGTCAGCACTAGGAGGATTCATCCATATTTCTCTAGGACCAGAGCACCACTCACCTCCAACGAGCTCCATGCATCCCACCCCACCATCTGTCCGGTTTTGGGGCTCTCAGGCTGAGATAAGACACAATTTGCTTGGCACCAGCCTGGTACCTTGCTGGATCCCAGGGATTTTCCATAGGGCACAGAGTTAACGAGCCATGAAATCCTGCCTGGATCTTATTTGGACCCTAACACATGTAGGACGTCAGGCTTTGTCCCCAGGGAGGGCCCACTGCCTGGGAACAGGGCATCCTCTTGCTCCCTGCTGGCTCTGCTAACAGAAGAACAAGAAAGAGCTGGCTCTTCCCAGCACAGCAAGTTAGGAAGTTGTTCCTAGACTGAATAAAACAAATTAAGCCATTTGCTTTATATTTTTCCTCCAAAGGATCCATGTATTTTTAATAAGAGTAAACTTCCCTGCTATCTAGTAACTCTTCACAAACAAAAAACCACAACAGATACGTTGTGGGAGAAAATAATTCCCTGGCTGGTAGAGAAAAGACAGAGGAAATAGAAATGCCTTGATTTGGGATCTTTGACAAATCCAGCCCTGAAGACGTTTTTCTGGTATTTGTACTATTGTAGGGTCTGCACGGCCTCTGATCACAGCTTTCTTGTACGAATAAACACTGAGTGGTAGATCTTTTGCAAAAATCTCTGCACTGCTCAGATGACTGAAATTGTGGGAATTTCCATAACAAGAGCCTTGAACACAACCCCAGAGACTTTTAGTGTGACTCTCAATTCTGCAGCAAAGGTGTTTAGGTGAGGTCAGGCGAGACCAGAAGAGATTCTATGAGTCAAAGACACTCTCAAAAGAAGGAGCAGCTTTCACAAGTGACCTCGAGGCCCACAGGACATAAGGACATTATCTACCAACACCTGCTAATCCACACAGCCCTTCAAAGTGAAGCTGAAGGTGGACTGAATAGCTGCTCCCACGCCATAGGACAAACTCCCTCCATCGCAACCCTGCCCAGCTGGCATCACTGCAGACTCATTTCTAAGCCACTGTCATTATTGGCAAACAAGACACTTTCTCCAGGGAGAAAATGCTTAACAATATTTCAGGCACAATTCTGCTTTAAAATCCGTACTTAATGAAGGATTAAAGGTAAACAGTAATGCAGCCCCAGCGCCCAACTCAGTGGTGGTGAGGACAATTGTCTTCAAGACAAACACAGGACAAGAATGTATTGGCCATGCAGCCATCACGGTCTCTTTTTTGACGCAACCTATTTCACCAGTCCCATATTCTGCACTGCAGAGCTCTGAGCACTATCCCACCAGTTCCAGTTTAAATGCTTCCACAGCATGGATTTCCCAAAAGCCACCCAAGAAATTTCATCTAGCTGAAGGACCAGATGCCTCTGGAACAGGCTCCTCAGTGCGAGCCTTGAGAGGCTGAACCCAGCGCTCGCAGTCCATCTCCTTGTGCCTTGTAAACCTCAGCCCCTTCAAGACTAGTTCCACCTTGCTCCTGGAAGTCCAGCACAGGCTGCTCTCTGTCCAAGGAACATGTCATATAGCCACACACCACCGCTGTCCTTTCTCTCCTATCTGGTAGTCACATAAAACAAGCAGTCTGAAGGCCACTAAACCTGCATTGTGGCCGCAGGTTGCTCCCTTGCAGGGTGGCCTCCTCACATCTCTCATGCTGGAATTGTGAAGGTCCTGGATGACAGCACCAGCTGGAGCACCTCTGCCACCCAACGGAGATGAAAACTCCAAAAGCTCCACTTCCACTTTCCCATTTTCTCTGCCGTTTCCCAGACCAAACTTCACTCTCAGGAATCAAGTCTCTGGTGTCTTAGAGAAAGCCATTTCATTTACATCTTCATAACATCCCAAAAGGAAGAGGCTAATTACAGTTATCACCTCTGGGCTGCTATATGAAACGCGCTGATGGGCTCATGCACACATCTGAGCAGGCAGTGTCCACTTCATCCAACACAAAACTTGTTGCTGGCAAAAGGCAGCCCCTTTGGCAGTGGCTGGGTGGGGAGGAGAGGACACAAGCTGTGCTGTTACCAAGAGGCAGTTTCCTCTTTCACAGGAGCAAAGGGGCAGGCACGCTCGCATTTCACCCCCGTGCAACCAAAAAGATGCTTAATGCCTCCCATAAGGTGGTAACTGCAGTTGAGCTATGCTGTGCAGGAAGGCTCTAATCCTGTGTTAATTTATTTTATCAAATTAAAAAGACGAGCATCCATGGAACACCAGAGACCTCCTGTTCTCAGGGTCCCAGCAGAAAGCTGCATGATCCCTTTGTAAAGAGGGTTGGGGGGTTGTTGTTTTTCTTCTTTTTTGCCAAGAATATAAAATTAATAAAACAGGATTAAGGGAGATATGGTTTTAACTGATTCCTTAATCCCAGAGAATAATTAATGAGAGCAATGCACCACTTGGCTCGACTCTCCCCACATTTGAATAATAAATAGCATCCACCAAAAAAAAAAAAAAAAGGGAGGGGGAGAAGGGAGCAAGAAGAAGGTTGAGTAGTAAATTCTTAATACAAAGAGCTTTTGCCATATGTATGTGTGCATCACTCTGGTCTTGGATCCAGAAAATACAGAATGGAAAAAAACAGAGACCAGTTCTGGCCATACACAGATGTGTTAAACTAAGCCAAGATTTACAGGAATCTCCACATGTTTAAGAAACAAAATACCACTAAAAGTCTACATAAATTGCCCACGTTAGGCCCTAATGCTAACATCAGCCAAGACCAACTTGGGTATTGTGATACCAAAGCAAGGGGCTACCCTCAGCCAGAGCCGCTCGCTCTTAATATGCCAGTCTGCATAAACACATAACTTGAACTCCTGCAACACTCATCCTCGAGTTCCTGACCACACCACGTGCCAAAGACAGGTCTGGTCTACTACAGAAGCAGCTCTACAAAGATGCTGCAGATGGGAATTAGGCCACTGAATTTGAGCCATCTAATAGCTGTTTAAGTATATGCTTCTCTGCAGGGTCTTCTATCCAATGGAGTATCTGGGAACCTCCAACTTAGGCACCCATTTTACAGAAGGAGGAACCATCTTTGGGAAGTGTCCCACAGAAGGACAAGGAGCCCTCTGAGAATTTTACATTCACCTGTGTCCCTACTGACTTGTCTTGGAGATAGAACATGCCTTCCTAGGGCTTAATACAAGAGTTCCCAGTTATCACCATGCCTCACAAATACATCCCAGCTACTGGCCACTCCCCACCTATAGACCAAGCAGAAGTCCCTGACCTGGGATTTCTTTGTCCCAGCATGCAGAAGAAGGGTTACTGCCTGAGAGAAACACAGCTTCTCAAAGAATGGTCTCATCACTGTTTCTTCAGCTTCTTGTCTCAAAGGGCAACCAAAGATGCTGTTTGATGATCCAGAGTAATTTTTTAACTAATACATAGATACCAATGGTGGACTTACGTCAGGCTTTCATATGATATCACTTTGACCTAGGCAAGACCAAGGCAGCCCACGTTTGGGGCTAGAATGCCCTAGATCCTAGAAGAGCATCTTAGTTTTGGAGGCCCACCCCAGCTGACCAGGCGGGAGGTCAGAGACGTAAAGAGGAACATCTGAATAAACATGGCCTCATCCCTGTCTGCAGCCCTTGTTAAGGCAGGGCTTTGCTTTGAACTCCTTCCTGATGAAATGATTAATGAATGCCATGCAGACCTCTTCCCTTCCTTCCTCTGCTTTCCCCTGCCACACAGAGCAATACCAAACGAGGTGATCATGACAAACACAGCTCTAATTCTTTATTAATATTAATCAGAGGCAACCTTTCCATTGACACCAGAACCCGAGCGTGTGTTGGCAGGGAGGGGATAACACTGCGGCAGTGACATTTCTTGGGTAGGCGATTTTTTTTTTTTTCTTTTTTTTTTTATCTTGTACCTTCCCTTCCCCCCCTTTAATATGGACTAGCGATACCTTGTGCAAACAGAGGAAGGAAGAAACTGATTAAATAGCAGAGTTGGAGCATAATGAAAGAAAAAGCCCACTGCAAACATGTGCTGATTGTTTTAAACGGGAGGCACCGGGAGGTGGATTTCAGGTGATACCGCGGTGGCTCCTCTCATAATCCCGGCTCAGGCGGCATTACAGCTTTCAAGCTTGGAGTGAATTTCATCCGGTCCCCACTGGTGGGGAAAGAGGCTTAGGCAGGATAGCAAACCTCAGCCCCATCTTGGGCCATCGCCAGAGCAGGGCTGGGAGAACCACAAAGCCATGCAGCTCCCCTTAGCTAAAAGGGGCCCTTTCTTTGTGCTGCCTCACCAAAGCAGAAATATTATGAGCAGCAGTATGGACACATCTGTTTAACCTTCAGGTACTCATCAATGCACATACTCACTGCTCACGTTTGGCCTGGCTTGAGAGGTGAAGAGGGAGATGAGTGTCTTGCACGATCCTCAGGTCACCTGCAAGATTTGCACCTTTACGTAGCAGCTGGAGGTGGGTTCACACAAGCACCCACCTCCTGGGATGTGCACTGGGTGAACGAGCATAAGGTTTGCAGGGTGAGGAGAGTCGTTTGTGGGAGAAGCCATCCAATCCATAAGGAACAGAGACAACCATGTCCCCCTTGTTACCCTGGGGTAGCTGAGGCACGTTTCTCCAGCTGGGAGAATAATCATTAGGCATGGGCAAGAAGACCTACGGGCTTCTTTCACTGCCTGCTTGTTGATTTTCTAGGCTTCCCCATCCTAATTCCTGCAGGATTGCAGGGTGAATTGTATGGAGAGAAGCCCCTGGTTCTCAGCCGAGTACAACTTCTCTCTCTCTCTGTGTCTCTTAAAACAAATAGATTTTCATTGAAATCAACATATCTTTCTGAATTGAATAGGTTTTCATGGGGACAATAAATTTCTTCAAAACAATGCATTTTTATTACAACATATTTTTGTTCAAACCAATACTTTTTGACAACCAGATATTAATGACCAGGCCAAAGCCATAAATTTGCCTCAAACTATGTGTTTTCTCATGGAAGGAAATAATTTTTCTCATACAAATACATTTTTATTTGAATCAATCCTCTTTTTCCACCCCCCAAAATCAGATGTATTTCTGGGAGAGAAGCAAGAAGGCTGCATACCCAGGAAAGCCCCTTCATTTCAAGAGGGATCGAGTACTTGTGAGGGCTGTCTCACTCGCATCCTCCCAAGACCAGACGCTCCACAGGACACTTGAAGCTTCAACATAAACTCTGTTGTTCCCATTGCCAGCACATCTAAACCATCACCTGGCTTCTGGTACGTCCTACAGAAATGTAGCTTATGGCTTGCTCCCCTTGCTTTGCTGTTTGCTATCTGTTTGAAATCATGTTTGCAGAACCCGGTTAAAAGAATCCTCTCTCACACTTCTCTCTGCCCTGTGGCTTACCCCAGCGCCTGCCGAATGCAACGTGGGACTAACCTGCCCTTCATACCCGCCAGGCAGACCCATGTGTTCAGTGGCGCTACAGGACTCCTCGGTCTCCCCACTGCCCCTCAGCAAGGTCTGAATGTCTTCTCCAGGGAGCTGGGCAGGGAAGAGCGGGTCTCAGCCTCTCTGCTGGATAAACCACACAGAGGATGGATGCCCCGATGTACATCCCAGAGTGTCTCAGACTTCACCCCAAATGCAGCTCGCCTAGCCCTGGGATTGATTCTGGGATGGGGGATAGCATGGCTGCAGGTTGTCCAATGTGAAAAAGTAGGATTGCCAGAGGACGAGGGCAGTTGGAAGCCCAGGAGAGGGAGGGCTGCCAGGGCAGGGGTCCCTGCATGGCGCTGAGGTGCTCAGGCAGCACAGTCCACACCAGCTGTAGCTTGTGGGGTCCATATGGACCTGCTGGGTGGCTGCAGGGTCCTGTGACAGCACAAGCACCATCACAGCGACTTGCTTAGCTCACCCGGGCAAGTCCTGTCACAGGCGCTGGGCTGGCTGGTGTAGGGCTGGTTCAGGTATGTGTGTTATGAGCAGAAATCACAGCCACGCTCAGAGTGCCTTTTCCTTAGTAGATCATCAGTGTTACCTTTGAAGAAGCATTGGGATGCTCCTGGTTCTGGGAGACAGTTTCATCTGAGATAGCTGCTGCAAGCCACTGGGGACATGCACAGGGGACAGATATGTATCTGTTTAGTCCTGCATCTCTCCTTGTAACCCACCTCCCAAACCTCCTTGAAGTCTACACGAGGGGCCTGAGCCCCTCCCAGGGACAGCCCTTGCATACCAGGGATGCGGGTCCTACGTGTCCCGAACCCTGCCCTTCGGTGGGCTGAGCCCAGCAGAGTTCAGCAGTCACCCAAAGAACAAGACGCCACACTAATTTCAGCCAGAGAGATGCAGCTCCAGCAGTACAGGCCAGAGAGGGGCAGGAGGAACAGGGACAAGGGGCTGGTGGCAGGGTTGAGTTTGCTGGAGTTACAAAGGCTTTGGCTGCTACTTTTGCTACCAATTCAAAGCCAAACCAAGAGCAAATGCCTTAACCCCTCCAGACCCCTGTTTCACCAGCTGACCATCCCCATCAGACAGGGCCCCCCACTTCAGGGGCTGCCCACAGTTGCACACCCCTGAGGCCTAATCAAGAAAAATTATTTTTTTGGTAGCAAGTAGCTGTGTTCAACCGATCCAAGCTACATTTCAAGCTTGGGCCTGGGTCAGAGCCCGGGGATCCCAGGGCACTTCGAACATCAGGGGCTGACAAGGGTTCATTTCCCGTGGCCCCCGTTGGCCACTCTTTGTTGAGCTTCCCCAGTCCATGTAAACATGCTAATTGCTTGGGCTCAGCACAGGGCTGGATGCCGCGCTGTTTGTTTTCCATTGAATAGGATTAGGGATTCTGACACCAATGATTAATCGCCGTGCTGCAGACGGCTGACGAGCCCAGGGAAGGCGTCCTCTCCAAGCGGAGAGCGCGCACAATCTCTGCCAAGCAGCTGCTGCTGACTTCTATCTAACCCTCTGCATCTTGCCCTTTATCTTCCCCCTTCTCCCAAAATGTCTCATGTTCACCAAGCCAACCCCGGGCTCCCCCAGGGGCAGGAGGAGAGGGGGCCTGGGCACCCTCAGAGATGACAAGCAGCCCTGCGCTCAGCCACCACGATGCCCCATCCCCTCTGCCACTTTCCTACATCAGCTCATGCCCTGCGTCCTGTGCTGCCAAGACCCTCCTGACATGCTGCAACACCTCGGCCAGCCCTTCTCAGCCATCATCTTGATGGCCGGGGAGATTCACGCAATTTTTCCAGCTCACATCACCCTGGCATCGAGGCACGGTAACATCTCTGTTCGCACACAGCAGCCACGTCCCTTCACCAAGCTCCACAAGGCCACCAAGCACCCCACCAGTGTTTGAGCCCATGGACTGACGCCTGCATGGAGGACCTGAGCCCCCAGGAGGGGACAGCCAAGGCAGCCTTCATCTCAATGTGAAACATCAACCCCTCAACTTTCTGCACTCACAGGCAGGTAGGGTCATACTGGGGAGATCCACACTCTGCAGATGAGCCCAGCACTCCCACTTCCCAGCTGTAAGAGCTGGACATGCAGCATTCCTGCAGCTCCAACCTGCCCCATGCACCCCGGCAGCCCATCTCTGCAAACACACCGGAGGGCACTGGGGAGGCCACCCAGTCCAAGAGGGACTGTGTTCAGGCATTAAGGTCTGAAGGGGTCGTGTCCCACGCTGCAGCTCCCCGTCACCTCTTTGGGGTGCTGTTACCCTCCCAAACACAACTCCAGCATCCCTTCTGCTTGCCATGCCAGCTGCTCCTCTTGCTGCACCCCCTTCCCTCCCGCACAGCACCCGGTGTCCCTTTGGCTGCACAAATGCACCCACCTGTCAGGGTTGTGCCGAGCCTCCCCTGCGGACCCTCCCGCAGAGAGCCAGGGTTAAAGGTGCCCCACAGCACGGGCACAGGGCACCCAGCACTAGTTCCCAGGCACCTTCAAAGTCCAGAGGACCACTAGGGACCTGAGCAGGGCAGAAAAGAGCAATGAAAGCGCTGAATGCCTTTGCCACCTCCACCCTCCACTTGTGGCTTCAGTACAACCTCCAGGCTCCTGTTTTCCCCAGCATCAGGCGAAGCGACAGCGAGGAAGAGGGGGGAGAGGAGGAAGGCTGGAGAAAGCAGCCTTGCAGGAGGCAAAGCATGCCCTCGAAAAGTTGCAACCTTTGCGATTACCTCTTCTCCTGACCTTGCAGAAGGAGTGCTAGAGGCAAATCCACCCATCTCTGCCGGTGCCTTGTGCGACATACTGTCACTCAGACAAGCGACGTTCTTAATGGGTTTGTGGGAAAGGCCTGGCCTGCCTTTCCATCTGTACCTTCTGCCGGCTCCCCTCTCCAGCACTGCCTCCCCATACGACATTCCCTTGAATTATTTAGACTGGTAAATCTTCCTGCATCTCACATCTTTAGTCCATCTGTTAGCCGGGGCTTTGCCTTTATAGGAACTGTCCTTTATGCATGCCGGCATCTGTCAACAGTACACTTGCCTCTTTTATTCATGATCTTCCGTGGGAGATGGTACAAGCTGCAGAAATGCCTCATTTCTGGTATGCATTTCATTTTAATGGAAGATTACATGACTGGGGCCCATTTTATTACTTCTTGCCCTGCACATTCATCCATCACGAGCCCCATTTGCTGAGCCTGCACTGGGACGGCAGCCATCAGCCTGCTCATGTCGGATTCCTCCCGTGCCGCTTTCTCCCCCCCTTCGGGATGGGGAGGAAACGCATTGCGTTTGAGGAGGGGAAGGTTAGCAAAGGGGAAGCAATCCACCGCTGGGGCTCAGAGCTAAGCCAGAGCGGTGACTAAGCCAAGCAGGTTCTGGGAAACGGGCCTGGGAATCCAACCGGTCTCACCCTGACGCATGTCCCCTGCACCCGTGTTCACCTTCACACGGTCCCTTTCCCATCCACACCACCAACGGGTACTGGGGGCACGGCTGTCCGGTATGCCAGGGCTCTTTGGAAAGACCCCACACCCCCAAATAAACACACACATGCTCCTTGGTTCCCCCCCTCCAGCGCTGCACGTTTCCCTACGCAACCCGCTCCTACCTTGCGCACACACACACTGCGCACACACACACTGCACACACGCAGCACTGGGAGCAGCATAAATAAGATCAATGTGAACCAGCAGTGGTAATTAAACTGCCGGTGGTATTTGCAGTCTCTCTGTCTTGTAAGGAAGGTTGCATGCAATTAGTGAAAACATTTTGGACTGGGAACAGTGCCAGTTTGCTCTGTCCTTTCTTTCAACTCCCACAGAAACTCGAGGACCCCTGATTATCCTCCACACTGCAAAAATAAAACCCCAATAAAAACACCCCACTTCTATGCTGCTTTTTCCTGAATTCGGGACACTCACTGCGCCAGGCAGCAGGCAGTGGGGTCGGAAGGGCCAGAGATGGAGGTGACCCCTTCACAGATGTGAGGACTTTACCCAGCCTACAGTCCTCAGGCATCATGAGACACAGGTTTCCATTTTAACCCAGAAAACTGTGTGTCTCCTCAATAATCCCAGCCACAAGACCTTTCCTCAGGGACAACTGCTTCACCATCTTGTTCACTTGAGAAGGTTGCACCATTTCCATCAAAGACATGCTATGAAAGCAGGTAAAGTCAACCCTTGTGTCTGATCAGGATTAGACAACATCTCTAGCTTTACTTCACCTTAGACCGGTTTCCTAACCAAGTTATATGAGCCAGTCCTCAGATGAGACTCCAAGCCAATCCTTGGTGGGCTTCAAAGCATGGACAACCTGAACCATAATCATTCCTGTTGGCTGGGATGCCAGTTCTGGCTGGGGAAGGAAAATGAGCAGCTTTTAGATGACAAGGAGTCCTATCAAAAGTCAGTATTTTTGTGCAACTTATAATTTAGTACACACCAAAAAAAACAGGAAAATTTGCCATAAATAATGTGCTAACTAGCACAGCTGAAATTCAGGGGGAGAGAACCCAGACGTGTCTGGAGAAGAAATACTTAAGGCAACTGTCTCTACACTGAACGGGATGAACTGGAAGAGGCTGAGCAGCTCCTGCAGACGGGGGACAAGCCCTAGCCAGCAGCTGCTCCTACGCACATGCACAGCACTTTGGAGTTGGTGGAGAAACCTGCGAGCAAGAGCTACTCACCCAACAGCCAGGAGGAAGCAATACCATGCGTGTCCCATATGGCAAGAGAAACCAGCAAGAGCCTGGGCAACCAGCTATAGCAGAGACTAAGGGAAGCAGAGAAAACATGCTCAGATACATTTCATGAGGTTGCTTAGCTAAATGGCCACTGTAATTTTAATTTAGTATTCAAAATAACCTTAACTCTGTCCCTGTTTCCCATCCAGTGCCCCCCTCTAGTAGATACTCTCCATATCGTAACTAGTCCACCCTGATGGCATAACTCAGCAATTTCCTTTCAGGAATCAATGAGAACAAATGAAAATTTAATACATTCTCCAGACAACCCAACTCCCTTCTCTCCCCCATGGTAAATAAATAATGTGCTAGTCAAATGATGGATGGAGTGCTCGGAGACCGGTGGCCGAGTGCTATTAGGGGCTGGGGAGGTCGGTGAAGTGGAGATGTGGTCTAGCACAGGATGAGGTGGTGGCCGTGGGTGATTTGAGCACATAAAAAGAAGCCAGGAGCGAGACAGGAGGCACAGAGAGGCTTCTGGTTGAGGCAGGAAGAGTGCATGGAGCAGACTGGGCTGTCTCGGTATGGATTGCTGCACGGGGGTTATTTGGTTTCGCTACCGCAGACACATCTAGATCCAAAGCCCAGTGCTGCCAATGAGGAAAAACAAAGGCAATTCCTTTTGTCTTCAGCAAGTTTTGGATCAGAAGATTTTGCTGGATGAGGCAGGTAGGTGTGAGATTTTGGCAAGAAGTGGATGGAGGAGGCAGAGAATGGTCTGGGAGATCTTCAGCTTGCACAGGAGAGAGACAATCGAGTGCAGATGTCCTGCAGGTCTGTCAGACAAAACAGGGAAAGTGTATGAAAAAGTGAACCTGGAGCAAAAGCATTAGGAAGGTGGGACCTGACCGCAACATCAGCTGGATGGGAAAGAGCTGAAGTTTCTCACTTGCTCCTCAGCCTGGGTGATCTTGCACAACCTGTATTCTGGGACACATGCTTCTTAAGGAATTATATTTCACCTCAAACAACATGGGGAGGTTTGCCTTTTTCCTTTTGCCTGTGAGATGGGTCCATGGGGCTCCTCCAAGACACAAGAAGGTGGCGTCAAAGCAGGACTCTTTAAGATGGAGCTGGGATGCACTAGCAGGACCCTCTGGAGAAACAATTGTTAACCTGCAGCTCACAAAGCATATGGTGGACAGAACAGATCGTGGTTGCCAGGGACATTAACCTGGGCCAGATCTTCACATCTTCACGAGGACAAGCAATTGGCATTCATTAACTTGTGTTAATCCATACCTTCAAACCCAGGTTTGGGGCTCAGGTCTAAGAGTGTGAGGGAGTGCTGCTGGCCTCATTTCTCACTGCAAGACACCGACCTAATACAACATCTGTCCCCCCCAGACGCTGAGTCCCAGCTAGTATGTGTGGTCCCGATCGCATCCCCCTCTCCCACACCACACAGCTCTGGCTTTCAATCCTGTTGAACTTCAGGATGCACAACCAACAGTGCCCGCTCCGCCTCGTCCCACAGCTCTGCTTATCTGCTGAGCTGACTGTGTACCTCCTTATCTCTGGGGAGAGCCTCTGTGTAAATATTGCTGTAAATTCTTTGGCTTCCCATCCAAGTAGCACTGCTCTTTAATGCCTTCCTTGTAAGACCCGCTTGCCCTACCCCAAGCCATTAGCTGTAACAGGACGTTAATAAGGAGGGGGTTTGGTATCTCTCAGGGAGGTTGACCTCTTTCACTAGAAGCAAGGCACCCATTACAGAGCAATGATAAATCACAAGCCTTCCACTCCTTCCCCAGCAGGCACTTCTTTGCATGCATAAACACACACAAGAGAGGCACACACGCTCCCTGCATTAACTCTGGCAACACCCAAAAGCCCTGCCAAGCCAACGCGTATGGGACCTGGGGCCACAGGGCCTCTCCAGCTGGTCCCCACCAGCTCTCCCCTACCTCCATGCATCCTCACAGCACATGGCAGCTGCCAGCCTCCGGGTCCTGGTGTGGTCCCCCTTGCATGGGTCTTAGCTACATCCACGCATGGCTCCCAGCAAGAGTGTCGACACCTGAAACTATGGTGCTGCCAGAGACACCATGGATGTTCATATGCAGAACCAGATGGACACCCGATGGACCAGGGCAGGATGAAGAGAGTGTCCCTGTGCTTCCTCTAGGGTGGGACAGCAGCTGTGATCCCATCACCTGCACCAGCCACTCTGGTCACTCCAAGCCCTGTGGGACAGAGAACCCAACACTTTCCGAAGCAGGCAGCATTTGTCTAGGCAGCCCATTTTCCATTGTAGTGAGGAGCTATTGTGTTTAACGTTGAATGCAAACATTGCCAATTGAGCTGAACCACGAAGGAAGACACAGCAGACCCCATAACCTAAGTATAAACCCGCACAGGGAATGGTACACACCAGCAGGGACCTCTGGATGCCACCAGAGTTGGACTGCCACTGTCCCTGCCCCCAAGCACTCTGCTCCTTCTGAACCACTCCCAGACTCACAACTACAGACCAGTAAGCAGATTTATGAACGCAGCCTCCAGAAATTTTCCTGAATCCTTTAACACAAGTCATTCCCCCACGATAATCAGCTCTTAAAAACCTTCTTCTATTCCACTTTTTTTTTTTGACATAAAATAAAAAAATACATTTGGAGACCTTGCTGGCTTGAGCACTCAGAATCAGACTATAGTAGCTGACAACCATGTTGTTTTCAGTGCTGCTATTTTTTTAAGCAAGCAAGAAAAAAAAAAGGAAAAAAAAAAAAAAGAAAGCACCAAAAGCGAAAAATTTGCCTGAAAATTGACATGTTCCAAGAAAAATTCTGCTCTGGCAGGAAAGAAAAAAAACAATGCCTGTTTGACAGAGAATTGCTTTTGACAGCAAACTATTGACCAGGTCTAACAAGCGGGCTCGGACCTGTTAGGGAAGGAGCACGGGTTTCCTCATCCATCCCGCAGCCCGCTTGTAGCGCGGGAGTGTTGAGTCAAGCTGGCCGCCGTCTGCATTAACAGCCAATTTGCTTTCAGCCCTTCGCAGCGGAGCTGGAGAGCATCCGAGCGCCGCGCACATCCTCGCCCGGGGGTCGTGCTCCCGTGCAGCCGTTCGAGCAGGGGAATGGAGCATCTTCCCGGCATGCCCTCCTCCGCGCTCGTAAACAGCCGCCTCCTCTCGCAGCCGTCTCTGCTCATCCTTTAATTACGTTAAGGGAAGATTTCTGCTGAGTCCAGCACAAAGCCAGATGCATGGCGGCATGGGGAGAAGCAGGGGGCTCCTCCTGGTCCTGGCCCTGCTCACCCCATCCGGATGCTCTGCCTCAGTTTCCCTGGTTTGACAACAGTGCTCCTCACCCTCCTGGGGAGAAGCCACACACTGTTGCTATCATCTGCTTGGAGTTAAATACTAACCCACCCACACAGCATATTTTTTTTTTCTTAATTTGAACAAACCAAATAAAAAAGTCTTGAACAATCACCAGCCAAGTCAGAGCAACAAGTCTGATCAGAGCAGACTTTGATGATTGAAGGGTTGGATCCAAACTGGAGAGGAGTGGAGCAATCCCCTCCATTTCTGCTCTGGTGCCATGAGTCCGAGTACGGCTGTTTCCCCTGCTGTTTCTTTACATTGGACTATGGCTGCTGCATTTAAAACTTCACCACTTCTCTGTACTCACCTCCTTCCTGCCAGCTCAAGGGCTCTCGCTCCCTGGGGCTGTCATTAATCGGTTGTGATCAGAGGTCGGCTATAACCCTTTCACAGCAGCCTCTTGACTTCACTCTCACCCTGGGGGATGCACTTGGGGACAGAGCAAGAAGCATGTTGAAATATGGTGGCTTTTTTTCCCCCCCTCCTTACTGTAAAGCCCTCGCTGTCATCAGGGCAAGGAGCCGTTCACACTCATGACACAAAGCCAGGAAATCACGGCTTTCTGACTCCAGACTCTGAAGCTGGTAAGTGACCTTGGGCAAAGGGCTGTATTTCTCTGTGCCTTAGTTTTCTGTGATGCTTAAAAAAAAAAAAAAGGGGGGAGCAAAAGAGGGATTGTATTTCCAATATGGTTTCTGGCTCCAAAGATGAGATCTTGAGGGCAAAATCTGGCTGTGACACCACTAGGAAGCCATGTCACCAGCTCTTGGTGGCAGGGGTAGTTCCCAAGATGGGAAGGTGCAGGCTGACCATGAGAGCTGGACCAGGCAAGGCTCACCAGCCCTGCACCAAGCACACAGGCCACCAAACCGCTCTGCAAACAGGGGACCGGCAACAGGGAATTCACCGCGGGATCGAGCTCCATCTAACTCATTTTTAAAAGGAATGAACACATGCAAAGCAGGCAGATCACAAGAACAGCCTTTGCGTAGTTCAAGCACCCCTATAAGGGCAAAGGCGACTCCAACTATACGTGACTGTGGAGAAGCAGCCTGGTATGGAGGAGTTGGCAGCTACCCAGAAGCAAAGACCCCCGTGCTCTGACCCCAGGGCTGCCCCACCATGAAACCTGTTTGCTCCCAGGGCATTTCCATTCCCTGCCCCACCTGGAGCAGTTTTGCAGAGGGAGATCTCCTCTCTCCCATGGAGCAACATAACAAGACCCAGGCTTCAGCTAGGCACTAACGCAATATAAATAACCACAGAGCCATCAGAGGTGCAAATCCGCTTCACTCTTCTACATGATAACACCCTTATAAAGGGATAGCTCATTTGGCAGATTATTCCCAGTCACGATGAGGGGAATGATAAGGACATTGGCTCTTCTAACTGCCGTTGGTAAATTGATGGGAGGTGGATTCCACACAAGCCCATAAAATTAAGACCTACAGATCAATCTTTCTTCATCTGTTTTCCTGCGATTGCCTGGCAGGCAAAAATATGCACAAGTGATGATGAGGTGTATCCAATCTTCTGCTAGCGGGAGACGGGTTTCCATTCAAGGCCAAGGCTTTGAGATGCCCATAAAGGCAAACCTCCAGCCTAGTGTGAAAGAGATCTTTTTACATGTCGTTACACAGAAGGGTAAATCATCCCATAGTAAGTCATCAATTCTTCTCGGCCCCTCTACTGAACTGGACAAGGTTTGCTGAGAGGACCCGGCAGAGAGGACCACGTGGGGAAGGCTGGGGAGAAGCCGGCACCGGGGCATCGGCTAGGCCATGTTGTCTGCCTCCCTTGTGGTGTCTGGGGGTTTCTCAGCCATGGCCCCAGGTCGCGGCATGAGGATGCAGCAAAAGCATCCTCCACCTAAGCACTGCAGTGGTGGACAGCTAACATATTTGGTTGTCATATGGATACAGGTGAGTTGTCACCTATCTACATGTTCAGCTTCCCAGCCAGATCTGTAACAGGTGAAAACTAGAAGGTTTTAGCCCAGCCCCATGGATAACTGGACCCTAACCAGGAGCTTTGTCCCTCCTGGACTCTTAAAACTGCATCACTGAGAGGGAGGCAGCACCGTCCCCACTGCGGGCTGAGTGAAACAGTGGGTACCACTGGGCCCTGGTAAGAGAGCTGGGAAATTAAGTCCTGACATACACTTAAGATTTTAATCCATTTTATCAGGATGCCTCTGAGTACTGTCACAGGCAGCAGAGTTGCTCAGAATCAGGTTTAGCAGCAGGTGGGAATGCCACTTGAGCTAAGCACAAAGTGCAAGGGCTTCAAATATGACCTTGTACCAGGGACAAGTTCACACTGACTGGAAAAATATCAGGCACAGTACCTGCTGGAGTCAGGGATCCTCTCCAAGAGATGGGGAAGGCCTCAGCATGCGGTCAAAGAAGAAACTCCTTCTAGAGGCACTAATGCTGTAAATAAATTAATTCAGGGATCAGTTGTGGCTGGGAAGTTTGAGGAGAGAAGCAGGGATCAAGGGGCATAAGCACTACATGGGGCAGAGCCAGAACAGCTTAGGATCCTGGCAGTCTCCTCTTCTCCTTCTCTATATCACAGCAAGAAAAGGAGGGACCAGGGCCAGCAGAAGGAGGGGTGAAGGCCAGGCAGAAACGCCCTGTGAGGGGGATGAGAAAAAGGCCAGAGGCAGCAAAAGTGAACAAGGAGTAGGTGAAGGGTGCTAGGACCAGCTGGGAAGGGGATGGTGGTTGCAAACACCGTGTGGAAAGCCAGATCAGCCTACATCAATTCTTCTCACTCGCACAGTTATTCCATGGACATGTACCCCCAGCTGCTGGAGTCAGAGGTTACAGGTTGTAGGAAGCATCCCATAGAGTTGATGGGTTTCTTGGCTGTAGCTCTTCTCAACAATCCCTGCTTTTCTGGTAGGAAAAAGCACAAAAAGCAAAAGCATATCCTTTCCTAGTAGTATGCAAGCATTTGTCCATCTGTACGCTTCTGGAAGCCGGTGGAGTTCAGCACCAGCTGCACTTCCCAAAAAAAAAGAGGACAAAAGAAGACATGGTTTTGTGAAACACAAGCGCATTTATAACTGTGTCCTTCTGGCAATTATTTGAGCTGGGCTCCCCAGCAAGCCTTTGCATGGGTTAACTCCCATTGAGACAACAGCATCAGTGAGCAAGGACCACTGGGACCCGAGCAAACACAACTGCAAAGATCTTGCTCCCCAGCATCCAGAATTTGGGCTTTTTAACAAAAAGTTGCTGTTCTGGCCACATCGACTCCACTCACCTTCCTGGTGTGGAGATAGGACCTGAGCAGGTCCCCTCACGGAGACCACCTCCTGGTCCAGCCACCAAGTCCTGGAGGATGACATAGCCCCTGGACCAGATTTCAGACCTGGAGGGGAGCTCCAGCCACAAAGCAGCATGTTTGGGCCCCCATCCCGCTTACACTAGTACCAGTTGCTTGTCCCCTGGAAAGTTAGACCTGCTCTGTGACAGAGCTCAGCTTTCCAGAGCCAGGTTTGAATGCTTCAGTCCCTGGAGCCTCGCCTGAGCTGTCACCAATGTGAGGGGGAAGGAGAAATGTACTGTCAGGAAACGTAATCTCTGAAAAGTGCAGAAATCCAACTGTGGGAGGATTTACAGGAGTTCAAAACTAAGGGACGCCAGGAAAGACAGCTAAATAAACACATAGATCATGCGCCTTGAAAGCTGATGTCAAGATCATAAAAAATCAACTCGATTATAGGAGAAGACAGGTGGCGATTGGTGCAACCCCTACGCATCGTGTCCTGGAGCCTTCGCCTGGCCCTGTCCACTGGAAAGAGCACCCAGCAGATGTTTTCCTGATTACAAATGCTGTATAATTTATAATCCACAGCCTTGCACTTAAAATGATCCCAGAGCTGTGTCAAGGGAGGCCAAATCCTTCCCATCCATTAACACAACCAGTCCCCATCACTTCCCAGCGATACAGAGAAAAGACTATTCCCATGATGTGTTAGGGGCTAGGTGTTCTCAGCAACAAGTGCGGGACCTTAGAGGATTGGTTTGATGCCATCAGATACCTGCTTTTGAATCCTGCTCCAGCATCACCAGGAACATCCACCATGCAATGGCAGCAGAGGTGTGTTGCTCCCGGGAAGAAAAATCCCCCTCAATGCTGTGCCAGGCTCTGCTAAGGGCAATCATAGACTCTCTTTGTCTTTTTCTCCCTCTTCAGAAGTTTACTGAGTCTTGCCAAGGTGTCCGTGAGAAGTTAGCAAGTGTTATGGCTCACATCGCTCAGAGTTTGGAGAGCAGCACCTAGAAATAAAAAACCCAGCACTTTCTCCTCCTATACAAAAATAATACATAGGGGTCCAGGAGGGAAAACACTGAGCTATAAAAGTGTTCTGAAAATCTCTCGTTGTCTTGGCACAAAATTATGCTCTGCACTTTGCTAGCAAAGGAAATTCAGCACCTGGTTTCAGAGACAAGAAAGAAACTTGCACCTGGCCAGCTGAAATTGCTCAGCGATCCCAACGGCCTGATGTTCCTTGGCAAAACTCAATGCTTCCCCTTCACCAACGGCCGATGCCACGCGCCCCGGGCTGGACACGCAGAGTCTTTCCCCCACTGTCACTTTGCAGCCAGCTTGCATGAATGAAAGGGCATGCTCCCTGCTAGGATGTGCAAGAATACGGCACGAAGCAAAGGGGTTTCCACCCAAGAGCCAGAAGACCTGACACGGTCTTGCACAGAGCTGCCTCAGGTGGTTGCAGGCTTGTGTGCGAGCAAGATGGCTGTCTTTGGGTGACACCAGTTGGCTCTCAAGTTACAAGATGTTACTGGAACTGAGCTGATAAATCCACCACGGGCTAGAAGGACTCCCGAGCTTGAATCCCTGCTAATCCAGTGCTCCCTGTCCATGCGTCCTCATTCTCATAGGTCGAAAGAAGAGTAGATGCAGACAGCACATCCCAGCTCACAGCACTGACCTTCCCAAAGGAATTCTCACTGAGGCTGGGAAAGATGCTGAAAACATGCCCAGGGCAAGGAAAGGCCAGGCTGCACACCACAGGGCTCAGCCTGAGGCCCTCCACCTGGGCTGCCCTGTGCTGCCCCCAGCCCGGGCAGCCTGGCTGCAGGCAGCCCAAGCCAGCAGTCTCTGACCTCCCTCTAGTGGCTATAAAACATAGCAAAGTTCACGAACCCGCAACCAAAGCTGCCTTCTCCGAGCGCAAGGCAGGGTCTGAGTGCTGGGACGCAGGCTCTGGGGTCAGCTGTCCCTACACAAGGCACAAGTAGGGCCATGGACCAGGAGAGGCAAAGCAGGAGATGAGAGTGATGCTCAACCCAGCTCAAGCCCTGCTGCGAGGAGGATGCTGAATGATGCAGAGAAGGTGATGCCAGGGCTACTTTCCAGCCTCCCTCCTCCGTCTATTAAAAAAATTAATAAATTTAAAAATAAAAGCACAGATCCTCCTCTGAGACCCCACAGAGTGGTGTGGGGAGCCACTGGAGGCAATCTCCCTACACCGTATAGAGCCACATGTGGCTCTGAGCCTGCTCTGGAGCACGGGACTTTCTTGGGGGGGAGCAGCCATACCCACAGGCTGCCTGGCACAGCAAGGCTAGGGGCAACCATGCCCCTGTTCGACCCCAGAGGCACAGCATTCTCCAGGGACAGTGCTGCAGACACCTTCAGCTGGTGCAAAGGAACCAGGCATCTCTTCCCTGCTGGGGCCCAGAGGAGACCCCACTCCCTGATGCTGAAAGGACACGAACTGGAGAGATATCCCTCCCATGGAGAACCGGTCACCCCTGCAACAAAACAGCAGAGAGGCAATAGCATCCCCTGATAGCTTCTTCCTCACCCTCAAAGATGCAATAGAGGGACCAAAGCCAGATTCAGAAGAGGCTTTAGGTATCAACAGGCGCAGCCGCATCAGCAGGATTGACGAGAGCATCTCCGCAGGGCTGGGCTCCCAAATCCCAAAGGCTTTTCTACTGCAGCATGCACACATCCACATATGTCCTCCCAAAAAGGCCCATCAGCTACGTACCCCTCCAGCATTCCTGAAGTTCATGTTCAGACCATACCATGAACATTGAACTAGACACAAAATGATTGTTATAATAAGCGCTGTAAAACATACTGATGCTTTCCAGCTTGGTTCCAAGGAAAGTGGCTTATGCAATTACACTGTAGGCTTGTGTGTTCCAATCACTTTGGAACCTGTCAGCTAATTTTAACCCAATTTAGCAGAGAGACAGAAAACTCAGTTTTAGTTTCACTGGGCTGTCAGCTAAAGGACAGGCACCTTCTTAGTGTCCTCCCTCGAGCAAAGCCTGCAGTATGAGCTCAGACTCTTAGTAGACACCAGAGACTCCCCATGAGTTTAACAAGCAAGCCAGTGCAGGAAAGGGGGTTTACAAGAGCTCCCATCCCTCACCCAACCTCAAGACAAACCTGTGGGAAAGCTGCCTTTCTTGCCTAGCCACTTACCTCGCTTCTAAACACTAAAAACCATCGCATTTCATTTTTCTCTGGAAAATTTAATTCTTTTCATCCTAAAGTCCTTGTAAACTAAAAAAGTTCAGTTTCCTTTGGCCAGTGACTACAATCAAACACCATTAAAAGAAAAACCTAAGAATGTCCCCCCTGTACTCGGCACTGGTGAGGCCCCAACTTGAATACTGTGTTCGGTTTTGGGACCTGCACTATAAGAAAGACATGGAGGTGCTGGAGTGTGTCCAGAGAAGAGCAATGAAGCTGGTGAAGGGTGTAGAGAACAAGGCTTATGAGAAGCAGCTGAGGGAACAGGGGTTGTTTAGTCTGGAGAAAAGGAGGCTGAGGGGAGACCTTATCGCTCTCTACAACTACCTGAAAGGGGGTTGTAGAGAGGTGGGGGTTGGTCTTTTCTCTCAAGTAACAGCCTGGAACAGGCTGCCCAGGGATGTGGTAGAATTGTCATCCCTGGAATTATTTAAAAGATGGGTAGACGTGGTGCTTAGGGACATGGGTTAGTGGTGGTTTTGGCAGTGTTAGGTTGATGGCTGGACTCGATGATCTTAAAGGTCCCTTCCAACCTGGACAATTCTATGATTCTATACTTTTCACTAAAAATGAAGTTGCTGGCATTTTTTTCCTTCTTTTTTTTTTTTTTTTTTAATGTCCCACTAGAGAAGGGCAAAAAAATGAATTGAGCATTTTTAGACAAAAGTGGAAAAAAATCTGACGAAATAAAAGACCATCCAGTCACATTTGGATGGAAGAAACGTTGTACCAGCTACAGACAGTTGGCACCTGCCAAACATCTGACCTTGAAAGAGCAGGCCAGGTTTAGTATGCATAGTACAGACAGGGTTTTAATATAAGACTTGCAGCTATATATAGGAACGGATCCATTTTCATACTTTAAAACAAAATGCAAAAGAAAAGCCTTGGTAGAGCCAGGCTGGTTGGTAGCCAGCATACCCTGGCAGCACTGGAATGCTGATGATGCAGGAGAGCCCAAAGGAGGGAGCCCGGGAAACCGCTCTGGGGTATGTGGTGTGAGACCACGGTTAGTGGTCAGCTCTCAAAACACACTCTGCTTGTGTTTGGCTTTGGCTGTCAAGCTGAAATTAATCTTGCCTGGGCAGTCAAAGTTTGGATCTGCCTTTGCTAGCCCCTAATGAAAAATGCATAGTGGCAAGCATTGGAAAATCCCTGACACTCAGCACCAGAGGGTACATTTAAATAATTCTATGAATATAGATCAATAAAACTAATGTACTTATAGCTGCTGTGTGAAGTATTCAAACTAGAATAAAAGTCATCTTGTATTACAAAGCCTTGTATTAATTCTTAGCACCTATTGTTTTACATATTCAATTAATCTTAGTCGGCAGATAGCAACTCATACATGATATTAAAAGCACAAGGCATGAGAATCTGTATTAGAGAATCCAGACATCTTCATAACCAAGAGTGAGCTTGGAGGAAGACGTCACTACAAGACCCCACTGCCTGCCTGCAGGCTGGGGGATAAGACACCATGTGGGCTGGAGACATGAGAGGACAGCTATGGCCAAATCCCTATGTGTGGTCTCCAGCAGACCACACATCTCTGAGGGCTTCTGCAGACAGGGATCTCAATGCATCAAGAACAGGAACCGCAGGAAGAAGCACCTTCACAACAGAGGTAGAGTTGAAATGAAGACCTAGAGCAGGCTTCCCTGGACACTGGAAGACCCAACCACTTGCCTGTGATTTGTGTTCAGTACTAGACAGATGAGTGGAGGAGGTGTGAGATAATCTGTAAGGTTGGACCAAGAGCCTTTCCAAGTCTTTGTCAGGCTGGTTTGCCAAAATCTCTCTATTGCCAGCGCCTCTCACTTAGCTGCAGGGAAAAGCTATTTATTAAACAGTTATTTTGGAGAGCTCCCCGGGGAATTTGGAACAGAAATCCGTTGGACCTAATAAAACATTACATTAGAGGACTAGACCATCAAGCCAATTACTCTAAAAGGTGTCAGCCCAGCTTTGCCAGCCCCTGCATTTTCAAAAACAGCTCATACCTTGGTCCACTTCAGCACCTTTGTGTGGATCTGAGACCCCTCCACACCATGTGACTCTCGGTATTTGAGTGTCCCACACTGCTGCAAAACCAGATCAGCCTCAAAGCCAGGCAATTGAATTCAGCAACATTTTTGGAAAGGTGGGCCAAGGTGATTGAGGCAAAGACCTCTCCGGTATCTCCCATGGAGCTACGAAGGGTTGGAGGTCTTGACTCCAGCCACACTGTAGGTTTCCTTCTCAACAGGTCTACTCCAGCAAAACATCTGGCCCCAACTTTTTTACCTCTCTGACTTTTCAGAGCATCATCTCTGGGTGCACTGTCCAACTGTTCAGAGAAGGATGCACACATCAAGCAGCCAGATATGTCATTGCTGCTCCCCCCCCCCACCACCACGCAATTACTTAAATGCTGCTTGGGTCTCTTTCTTCAGCAAAGGCCGTAACCTTTATTGACGCTGTGGCTGCTGTGACATCCATTAAGCTGACAGTGGCCCTTAACACACCCCTTACTATGATGAACCTGGTGCTGCAGGGCTGCTCTGCTCTCAGTCACTGGGCAAGAGAGCGCCTTGCGTCGGCACAACAATCTGCAGCCGCTGGCGTGGCACCGCTGGCCCTAACCGTCCTCACGGCTGCTCACGGTATTTCACTTCTGACTTGCTCAGCACTTTACAAACCAGCCCTGGGTTGTTGACCAGAATGAGAGTACACTGTGCATTGGGAACAAAACGTACTCAGTACCTGCAGAAAAGCCCTAAGTATTTATCTCAAAAGACAAAGGAACACTTTTTAAAAAAGAAACCACCCAAAATGCAGCATCCAGTGTGATCTAGCGAACAGAGCGCACCATTGATAGAGATCTATGTTAGCCTATTAATAACCCGATGCTAGGCTTGCATCTGGACTCATTTCACTTGTATATTAATCATGTGCGTTTTATATAATAAGCCCTGTGTGTTGCCACAAGGTAGGACACCCCTATTCCCACATGACAGGTTTAATGACTTTGCAAGGCTAACAAAGCTGTGCTTTCTGAAAGGAGGCTGGAGTTGGGTCCCAACCAAAGTGAGGTTCTCAGGAGGTAATAAAACACCAAGGAGATGCTATCTAGTGGATTTGGAGCATTTCACTCCCTTGAAAGTCAAGTTGACAGCTGATTTAAAGTTTCCAGCTAGGTCATACAAAAGTCAACAGCGGCTGCATCCAGCCAGGTTCAGAGTTTGAATATTTATGGTGTCAATCTGAAATCCAGATAACCACAAATAATCTAAACCCAGAGAAAGCTCTCTGGACATTAATGCCCATATTGCTAGGGTTACCATGGGATCGTGGGCAGAAGGTTGTTTTTTCTTTTTCTTCCCTTTTTTTTTTTTTTTTTTTTAAATAAAGGTTATTACGCATTGATGGCGATGTGTCAGGCAGTTCCCGCCAGATCAGCCTGCCTTCCAGGAAAGCCGGCGTGGGCACCACGTGAGTGGAGCTGGTTGGAAGCACCGAGACACTCTAGCGTTCAGGTCAAATCCAGTCCACCAGGGAATAGCCTGATAAATTGCAGTCATCACTACACTGCAGTGCAGAAGTGCAAGGTAATAATCATCGCACACTGGACAGCAGAGCTGCCCACAGCACAGCCACAGAATGAGGCATGCACGTCTCTGAGTGCATGCCATCAAGGAAGTGTCCTCACCCAGGAGATGAGGCAATCTCACCCCTTTGTCCTGGAAAAATTCATCTGACCCACGGGGTGTGCCCCCCTCCAGGAGTCCACAGACAATGGACGTAGGTCCATGTGCCTCAGGGCTGGGCTGCAGCACAGTTGGGGGGCAGAGGCTGCTTTAAGCGTATGACCAACATACTGCATTGCATCTCAGGTAGAGCAACTTCCCAAGGGAGGCCTGGAGATGATGCGGGGTGGCAGAAGACACCAAGATAAAAAAAAAAAAAAAACCCACCAAACAGACAAAATGCCAAAAATAGAGGCCCTTCCCCTGGATTATCTGAGCCTGAGCAGGGTTGGCATCCTAGCAGAAAGACTCTTGCTGAATGGAGCTGCATGGGAAGCAGCGAGCTTCTTCCCTACCCACCCACCAGCTGGATCAAGCTGAGAAATTACATTATTGTGACATGCCGGCCCCCGGGGGACGCTGTGCCTGAAGCATGGTACAGATCCTTCTGCAGACATCCTGCAGCATGCAAAATACTCCAGCGGGTTAGAACAAGGGTTTCGTGAACAGGAATCTGCAGTAATACCCCAGACAGGAGCCACCCCAGGAGATCTTGGCACACTGCCTCTGGCCTCTCTGCCAAAGCTCCTGAAGAAATCAATCTCAGAGCTTTCAGTGGTGCTTTTGCATCTCCATTGGCAACTTGGATGGCCTATCCACAATGTCAGCTGTAAACTCAGTCTTTATGACTTCTCTGTGCCATAAAGGCTTGGAAGAAAGTCTTTGTTAAAAGAGAGAAGAGGTGCTGCTGGTTAGCTGGTGCAGCCTTTGTGCGGTGTGGGTAGGTACGTGCAGCCCAGGAACTGGCAACAAACACCTGGAGGAACACGCAGGGCATGCACAAGCAGCAGCATCCCAGATTTTGACACAGCCGCTACAGGGACAGCCCTACACAGATGTGTGTTGGAACAGATCTGCAACACATCTGCTGGTGCTTGCCAGAGCCATGAGCAGCTCAAGGCACTTGCCAAGTCCTGGGACTTGCTACGGCAAGGTTGTGGGTACCGCAAGCCAAAGGAATCAGCAGGATGCTGGCAAGAAGGGCAGAGCAACTTGAGATAAGAGGAGAACCAGAGAAAACTGAAGCAGTTATTCTGGCAAATATCTTCCTATCCAGAAATATCCCCCTAAAGACCAGACTGAGTTTTCCTCTGCTGCTGGAGAAGAGTTAGTGCCCCTTGGTGAGTTTTAGGAGGATTAGTACAAGTATTAGAGTTAAAAATAGTTTTGTAACTGTCTTGATGGACATACAGGAACATACCTAAATATAACATTAATTTCCATATGTCATCCAAATGGCTGCTTAACAAAAGCAGGGACTGAAACAACGCGAAATGCAGTTTTCCCATCAACTCATGTGGACTACAGTGAGCCCCGTGTTGTATAAACAAAGCAGCTCCTGGTGAAGTCAGCAAAGTTGCTGTGGGCTGGAAACATTCTGTCTTTCCACCTAAATTCAGGTGCCTGGAGTGAGGCTGTTATCCTTTTACTGCCCCAGCTCCTAAGCAGCTTTGGAAACAGTCTTTACTGATATGATGGAAGGGCTTTAAACTGGAAGGGGGTAGATTTAGATTAGATATTAGGAAGAAATTTTTCACTGTGAGGGTGGTAAGGTACTGGCACAGGTTGCCCAGAGAAGTTGTGGAAGCTCCATCCCTGGAGGTGTTCAAGGCCAGGCTGGATGGGGCTTTGAGTAACCTGGTCTGGTGGGAGGTGTCCCTGCCCATGGCAGGGGGGTTGGAACTCAATCTTCAAGGTTGCTTCCAACCTAAACCATTCTATGACTCTATGATAGTGGACTTTATGAATTGCAACAGTTCTTTGGGGCTGTTTTAGGCACCTGAGACACAACGATGAACTTGGAGGTCTGAGCAGGTAAGATTTTGAAGAGAAAGGCAGGCAGAGATTGTGCAGCAGGAAATCATTCTACCTACTGCACGATTGTGAAATTATGTTGAAAATTGATCCATCTGAGAGAAAAAGGAAGTTTGTTCCCTCTGTCGTAATAGCAATTTACAATGTTGATATGTGTCTCTATTTTGACAGATTTGTGGGGCAAAGTTAAGCTTGAGTGGGTGGTTGAAGTCATTTGGGGTGATAACGAACAAACAATAATTACAAGGCAAAAGGGGGAATTGGCTGGATACCTTAATTATGCGTTTCCAGACTTTCTAAACATTAAAGGATTTTACTAAATCAGCATGCTATTTTCAGAAAGGAAAATATTATTGTATGGTTGGAGTGCCATCACAGGAGTGCATGGAAATATCACTACGCGGAGTGTAATTACACCTTGTTCTTTTTGGGCTCAGCAACATTTAGGAGAAGAATTTCCCCCATTCTCTCCCCTCAGCAAGTAGCACCATGCAGGGACCTACCAGGCTTCACCAGGGTTACCTGCTCAGCACGTCAGGCTAGAAGCAAAGCAGAGCAGTGACAGGTCACCCAGACCTCAAGCTTCAGACTCCCAGGCGAGGTTTTTTTCCTCAGCACTTGCAGAAGGGTCAGGCAATCCTTCAGCAGCTGAAGCGTTCAGATTTGGAAGAAGAGGTTGCCAAAAATACCATTCCAGCCCTATAAAACAGGTCACCCACTTATTCCTTTTTATCAGTTAGTGGTAAGACTTTTTTTTTCCCTGTAAAAATAAAAAAGCCCTCCAACTTAAAAAGAAACGTTTCCATCTTCTAATTGTTAATTTCTACTTAAAGCAAATCCTTAGCTTCAGAACAAAATGCTTCTTCTAGAGTGAAGCTAAAATGTTTCAACTTGCCAAAAACTTCTTCCCCAAAAGAGACTGTTTCAGGTCAAGCCAAAACATTTTTTTGGACCTGCCAGCAAATTTAGCAACACAATTCTTTGTACTGCTGTAATTAGTATGAATGGGCTTCCTTAGCACCATTGTTTCAGGAGCAGCTGTGCTACTTTGATGAATACCCATATTTTTGTATGTCACATGCATTTGCTATGGCCTGTTTATAAAGTTTCAAATCATACAGTCAGGGAGCAGAACAGAAATAATATCAGGAGACTCGGGCGATTAATCACAGACCGCAAACAAAGAGAAAAGACAGGGATCTTGTCGTGGGACACAGGACAAGGACTCGGAAGACCCAGCTTCAGTTCTTGGCTTGGCCAAAGGCTGAGCTGGGCAAGTGAAAAATTACTCTTCTGCTAGCAGGCAAAAGTATCCAGAGATGAAATAACTTGCCAGTTTGTCTATTTAAATTCTACACCAAAAGACTGTGCTACCTACTCATTTACTGTGGAAGCAGGTAGAAAACATTCCACTACTGTACACACGTACTATGTATATAAGCAGGGAGAAATGCAGATTCAGGAACATCAAAATACTTCTCAAATCACTCCTGACACCCTCACGTTGAAGGCTCTTCACATTGAAATGTTTTAATTCTGCAAAATCAAAATGTCTAGCTGCAATATTTCTGAGCCTAGCAGTTCAGTTTTTCTCATCTTGAAATGCCTTTTCCTTCAAATTCAGTTAAAATTGTATTTCAAAAGAAGCATTTCAGTGACCACTTATTACTAAATATCAACAAAAAATCAGTGCTATTTTCTATCAAAAAAATCTATTAATTATCCAAAATGAAACGCTGTGTTTCCTTTTGCCTTTCAATTCAATTGTAAATCCTCAGATGTTTGTTTTTCTTCTGAACCTGGACAAATTTGTAAGATTCAGACTTGCCAAGGAGCCAAGCTCAACAAGATGAGGTTTGGCTTTACCAGAGGGCCTGCTGGAAAGAAGAGAGCAATAAATAATGCAAGTCAAAACCTGAAGCCAGCAGGGTTGGTTTGGGAGGTAGGAAGGAGTCTTAGGATGCTGGGGACAAGAAGGAATGCAACATTATCCAACACATCTTTCTCCAGAAACCCAGGATCTGCAGGTAACTCACGTAACTTAAGAAAGATCAACGAAACTGACCTGCCCAAAATATTTAAGTAGGGCTTAAGAGAAAATAGTACCAGACATTTGATATATTGTCATGCCTCTCTTTAGGGGACAAAAGCACTTAGCAGAATAAACAGAGAGTTATCAGCATAGTATTTTGCTTTCTGCTAGAACAGAGGCCAACACAACTGGTGGTCACGTGCACTTATGTCCATGAAGCAGCCCTCCTTCTGCTGGGGAAATACACACTTTTCTTTGCCATGCTTGTATTTGAGCATTTAAAGAGAGGTGCCTGCACAGGACTCCTTTCAAAGCATCATCTTTCAGAAGCACTAAATCTATAAACAAAACATTTAAACAAAATACATCACCTCATTCGGCCAAATGCAGCCTTGAAGCAGGATCCGTCCCGACTCCTCACCATATATGTGGTTATCAGAAGTTCAAGTCCAGCAAGTCACAGGACGAAGGAGACTTTGCCTCTCTTGCCCAAGTCAATAAACCCTGCAGACGTGACCCAGACCAGATCAGATCAACTGCAGCCCCTCTGTCTGCCAGGGGGTCAGACATGGCACCCCCAGATCTCACGTGGGGACATCAAGCTGGGCACCAGCCAGAACCAGAACTTGCAGCTCTGTCAGTTCCACCCTAACTCCATGGAAAACGCCAGCCATAGCAAGAGGTCCTGAAAACTGAGGGCCGTTAGCCACCATTGACAGCTACCCATTGTTTCAGTTACACATCCAAGCCAACTGCTTGCCACCGGAGCCTATGCTCTTTGCTCATGAGCAAGCAGTCTTCCACCTTATGGTAAACTGAAGCTTCCCAACCAAGAAAAAGCACACCTGACATAATCAGTTTTAATTAAATTTTCAGCAATTATCTTCAGTTAAGCTGATAATTGGCTAACGACCCCCATTAAAACGAGATGCAGACAGCATAACTGGCAAGTATCCCCACACTTCATGGAAGGGCTCTACCACCAAACCTTCTCCCAACACAGAAAGTTGGGATGATGGCAGGAGGTGACAACTTTAACAGATGAGGGGCCAATAAAAATAAAGGCAGCCACACAGAGCACACGGCTGTGCAGCTAACATTTCATTTCCAAGCAGGATGTTTTTTCAGAGGGCCCCATTAATTTCTCCAAGGTCCATGGGCCTCACTGTCTCCCATCTGTCTAGCAGGAAAAGAATATAGTGCCCTGCCTTAAACACTTGGAGACCTCAAGTCCCCTCTTTGCTCTCTGCTCAACCCACTGGTTAAGTCACTAACCCTCTGCAATATGGACACATTAATACTCAGTGCTATGAAGGGAGTTCAAGGCTGATTCATAATTCACCTGGCCCAAAAAGACACCGGGTTTCTTAGGCCTGGGGCCATAACTTTAAAATGTAGAAGCTGTCAAGAAAATAAAAAAAAAAAAAAATCAGAACAGCAAAAGGCTGTGAAATTTGCATGCAGTGAAATTATTCCCGTTTCACAAGGTTCATTTAAGAAGTTACTGTAAATAGTTCCTGCAATTCACACACAAAACAACATTTCCAGAAACATTAATGAAACATTTTTTAAAGCCCCCCCTAAAGTTATTCCTGGCAGAAAAGGCGAAAAGATGCAAGCTGTGGAGTCTGTGACTGCATAAGGGAAGAAGCTGTCGGATCCCATCTGTCGATGAGGAGAATAAACGACCGCACACATCTCTCCTCTACATTAGCTCATAGCCCGACTTTGAGGAGAAGGAATGCTCTTGGGTCTCAGCTCTTGGCAGAAGAGGCAGGGATGGCAGCAAGTGGGAGTTTAATCTGTGTAGGTCTTCTCCCACAGTCCTTCCATCCATACTTTGGGAGCTAACAGACTCCAGATTGGGTGCAAAATGAACTGGTGTCAAGGAAAACGGGTACACCACATGGCAACAGGGACAGCGGGAAAGTTCTCCTCCACCAAAAGCCACAAGCTGATGAGAGGAACCCTCCTGGTGGACCTCAATGGGCTGCACTGGAGCCAGAACCTCCCTGTGAGATCCCTCCCGTGCCACCACCGAGAAAGACCAGACCAGCAAGAGCCACCTGGGTACTGGGTCCAGAGGAGAGGGTCCAACACCACATCCTCCTAGGAGGAGAGACAAGCTCACTGGTGTTCTTCAACACTGTTGAAGAAAGAAAGCTGAAGCTCTGGAGCACTGCAGACAAGCACTAGGTGGAACAACAGGGGTCTGTACTTCAGAGTATGCAAAACTGGCCTTTGATGTATCGGGATTAAGAGCCTGCAAATTGCAGCATTCTTCCAAGGCTGTCTCACTGGAAAAGAACTAAGGTCAAGACCAGGAGAGCCCTGGAGGTCAAAGTACTGCCAAGAAAAATACCTAAGCAAAGCACAGGATTTCTCCAGTCAATGGCCCAGTCACCTAAAGACAGCATTAAACTTAAAGTAAGAAATTTGAAATTCACTTTAGACATTTTCCTTCCCTTATTTTAAGGAGGCTTTTCTCAGCACAAATACCATTTTACTTCAATTTCCAGCTAAAATCAGCCTGACTCTCCATGGTCAGTAGAACAGCCAACACCAACCTGAACCTCTGGCATGCTGAGAACTAGGTGGTCCACAGTTTTTTTATTTTATTTTGGAAGCATTTTTTGGTTTGTGGCTGTGGTGGGGGTTTTGTTTCTTGGGTTTTTTGTTTTTTATTGTTTGTGTTGGGTTTGTGGTTTGTGGGGTTTTTTTTAAATATAATCAAAATTTTACATATCTGTGAGGAGTTCTGGTGGGTTTTTTTGCATAACTGGCCTACTGCCACCCTGCAGCTCTCAGTGCAATGGCAAAGTGGGACTATGTTCCAGCAAGAGGTGGCCAAAGCCTTCATCATCTCCACTTCCACGTGTTCATAGGTGAATCTCTGGCAAGAAGAGCAGCCACAATTTTCTACTTCTGCTAACACCATCTCAGCCCAGTTTGTGGTGCCGTCCCAACAACACAGGGATTGGGTTACTGGTTCCTGGAGTCTCCAGGACCTCCCAACACCTAGGAGACATTTTCTGAAGGGATTTGCCCATAACAACAGCCACAATCCTCTTCCTCACAAGCCAACTGAATTCAGACAATAGCTGTTTCCACTCCTTCCACTGCTTTATGCTGTACATGCAAAGAGCAAGACAGATTTTTATTTAAACAGCTCCCAGACAAATTCAGCTTTGGGAGTGAGGGAATATGTGACTTCCCAAATATTTGAGTCAAAGTGTGTGCATACGGGGCCACAAAAGGACACAAGAGTCCCCCAAGTCATGTCCTTGCTGGAACAGAGACTTAAGTTAAACCAACCATCCTTTTTTCCCCTCCCTGTGCTTTTGCAGCAGGGGCATAAATGCCCTTTGCAGGTAGGAGAGGCAGAGAGCATCTTGCTCTCTAATCTTCCTGGTCCCTCAACACCAGGTTTCTGAAAATCCTTTTGCACACTAAAGACAATATCTCATAAAGAACCCAAACAGAAATATGCTCTGCGCCCTGTTTTGAAGGTTACCAGTGAATAGAATTACCCATTGAAAGGGTTTGGGTTCTGCTGTATTAAAAAGGAATATTGTACCCTGTATTGCATTACCAAAGAGACCCATTACTGGTTTCCTAATGGCCAGTCTACAACCAGTTCAGCCCAGTCCCAGCTCAGATGACAGTGTGGAAGATCTTCTGCAACTTTGTGAACTCAGCAATTAGCCCCTGAGCCCAGGGAGAGTTTGTCAAGATCCCATTGCGGGTGAACAATAACACAGAAATACAGCTTTGAGGGGGAGACGATTTATCAAGCTGGCCACAGACGTCTCCCTCATTTTTTCTTTAATAAATCCAGCCTAGCTCTTGGCTGTGCTCAGTATCTTGTCACTGCTTTCGTCTCCTTTCAGGAATGCCTCCCACCTGCAAGTCTTCAGGCCCTTTGCGACCCTGGAGCCATTTATTTTCCCCAACATTTCTCCGTAAAGAAACCCAGACTTTTCTCCCATGGAGGAGAGGGAAACTGAGGCACAGCAAAGCAAGCTGCTTGGCCCAAGGTCAGGGAGGGGGACAGGAATACCTGCTCATTTGGGCTGGGCTGATTTGTACTGGCTATTTCCTTATCTGCACAGTGAGCATCAGGAGTCTTTTGCTCCTTCTTGTGAATAAGCTGTTTAGGAATTACTCGGATGCTCTTTGCCATCAGATTTTAATCACCGGGAGTGCCTTCCTTGTGGTACTCCATGGGCCATTCAGGCAGCCAGCCAAGCTCCTGAGAGCTAGGCCTCATCTAAATACATGTGCTGATTATTCTTAATATCAGCAGGCAGACACCAGCTCAGCCCTGATCTTATCTCCAGCTCCTATTGCCAGTGCGGTGTTTCTATTGCCATTTCCACATCCCAGCGGTCCTTCTGAGAGGGACACAGAGAGCTCCGGGCTCAAGTCCCTCCTCCAGTCCTTGAAGACACTCCTGGGAAGAGCCACACTGGGAGACACACCGATCGCCCTCCGAGGTCCAAGCGGGAAGGTCAGCTCAGGTGGCCAGCTCTCAGGAGCACCAAGCATCAGCACCGCGAGGCTGCTGGCAGACGCGGTTGCCTGTGCTAATTTCATGCCCATCCTCTTCACTCTCCGCAAAATTCCAGGCAGGCCTTCCACTTTGGCTGACATTCAAAACTGTCACCTCTCTGCAGACATTAACTTGGAGGCCTCTGTCATCCCTCACATTAAAATGCTATCACGGGGAGTCAGCACAGCTTGACTCAGCCAGCTAAGGGGCTGGCTCCGGCCGCGCTGCGGGGACAGCCGATTCACGCTTGACATCCATGGTCAATTTGACAGTGATGGACACGCTACTTAGGAGTCATTTGCTGATCTCGTTTCCCCAGGTGGGAGGTCGTGCCACAGAGCTGCCTTCCCCGGGGACGAGAAGTGGTGATGCTCTCCAGCCTCTCCAGGAGCAGAGATGTGTGCGGATGGGCTTTCCCATCTGCTCGCTGAGCACGAGATGACCTACAAAGCTTGCCAGGAACCCAAAATGCAGCTGCCTGATCCTTCACGTGGTGAAGTGGCTTTGCTCACAGACAAGCATCCTGCCCCCCAAAAAAAGTCATGTCCATTTCTGCGGACCTTTCCCACATCCTTGCTAGAGTGTGTGCTCCTGGGTTACTCCTTCCCTTCTCGGTCAGGACAGGAAAGAAGTCCTCAGTCTTCTCAACCACTGCTTACGTTTTCTGAGCCCCCTTGCTCTTGTCACATGTGCTGTCAGAGGACACAATGGATTGCTTTCAAACCAAGACACACCTTTGCTCCCAGATAGGGTCTAGTCACTATACCCTGACCTTCCTTACAGCAAAGAGAGGCAGAGGAGTGATGCTCATTAAGCTCTAAATCAGTTTTCAATGGACACATGCAGCCTCTTTTACTAGGTCACGTATCAGTCTGGAGGTGCTCACCCTGTCACTGTACATCCTTCCAAGCAGGCAATGATAAAACAGTCAATGGCCAACAGCCCTCACAAGCCTCAGAGGAGCAATGCTCCAGAAAGGAGAGCGTTTGATAAGCCTCCGCTTTCCACCATGAGCCCCAGGCAATACCGTAGGTGTACCCAGCCCTGGCATGGGTTATCAAGGCATATATTGACATCAGAGTGTTAGCTCCTTCAGTGCACTCAGGCCTCATGCACACAGACAGGCTGACTAACTCAGCAGATGCTTAACCCAAACTAAATCACACTCCCCATTTGACTGAAGGCCCCTCAGCACCTGCATCCACTGATGCCCAAGCACATTACTGCTGTAGTTCTGTTCCCAATAAGTTAGAGACAGTAGTAGCCTCCTGTACCTCTGCATGCACCTCTAAAAACAAAGCCCACCTGCAGTTCAGGGGGTGCCAGCTCAAAACCAGCGTGGTTATTCTGGTGCATAAATTCCAATTAAATCAGGCCGAGTTAAGCTAAACTAAAATACATGGGGAACTAGTTAAAGCTGACCTGAAAATACAAGTTTCCATACAGACATGAAGGCACAAGGCACCAGAGCTGTGGTCCCCTGCATCTTCATACCACAGGAGAGGACAAAGCACCCCCCTTTTTTTTTTTCTTCTTCTTCTTTTTTAAAGCGCACAGAGTGGTTTAGAATCTAATCACCTAAAAACTCCTTTCCACTTCTTATTGCCCTAGCACAGTGTCATTGGTAACACACTCAAATCCCAGGGCTGCAAAAGATAATTACAGCAGGGGAAGTCAGCCAGCTACCGCTGGGAACCTCTTCCCAGCCCTTCCCAGTTCTGGGAAACCTGAGCTGAGCCCCGTCCTAAACACCCTGTAAAACAGATGTCTTATGCAGCGTGCCCAGAAGGCCTTCCCCAAAACCAGGCTCTTTTGGATCAGACAAAGGGAGCAAATTCCAGCATCCTCCAGCCCTTGCAGCAAACATGGCTCCTTTGAGAGCAAGGCACGATCCAGCTTGGAGAGTGCCTCTCCCCACAGCTGCGACTGCCTGGCCCTGGGACAGCAGCGCACTTTATTTCTGTCACCGATGCCACCTGTCTTGGATGAACAAGGAGACTGAGGAGTTTCATTCCCCCCAGAGATGCCCACAGAGTTGATCAAAGCCCTCAGACTCTCTCTCAAAGGTGACCAGGCACCAAGGGTGCAGCAACATCCTTGCACAAGATAGTTTGGTCTCTCTCCTCGCCTCCTAGCAGCAGAGCTAACACAGCCGCCAAGCTGGCCAGGGTGGGTGGAAAGGGACTGACTGACAGGCAAGGCACAGATCTTACAGCTTCACCAGCAAAGCTCCAGGCCCTAACATTGCTACTGCTCTCCCTGTCGAGCAGTGAGGGTCTCTGATGGCCAGGGCAGCCTGGCTCTGCTCCAACACCCCCATCCCCAGCCAAGGCAAGACGAGGACCGCACTCGCCTCCCAGTTACTTGTTCGGTCCTTTTATGGGGAAGATTGTTTTATAGCAGGGTCTGGTAGAGTATTCAGCTTTCCCTTCCAGACTCCAGCAGAAAGAACTTGACCCGTGTCCTCAGACCCTCTTAGTCATCAGGCTGAGCCGCCTCTCCCCTCCTCCCACCACCCTCCTCTTTTATGGAGTAGCAACAGCAGCAGAGCATGGGGTGAGAAGTCAAGGGAAGGACAACTTGACTGATGGAGCTCAGGTTGTGGGGTCAGCGCAAGGCGTCGTGATCTGGGCTCAGACAGAGCCATTTCCTCTGTGATTTTATCCGCTGCGATTTTTATCTTTCGTCTGTTCACACGTCATGCCACCTGGACATAATACAGAGCAAGCTGAGCGCTTGGCTCCAGACTTAACCCCTTCCCTGCCTCCCGGGAAAGCGGGAGGCCCCAGGCACGGAGCAATTCTGCACTTGTGGCTTTGCCTGGCAACAAGGGGCTTTTCTTTACGGGCCCTTTTTATTGCCTTGAACATCTGTAAGTGGCAGGTTTATCCTTCTCTGCTGACCCCATGGATAATGTTATGATTTACCCACAAATTTCACATTCTCAACAGCATTCATTAGATGTGATTTTTTTGGTATTTATTTTAGGAGAGACATGCTGGTTTCAGTTCCCGCTCTAAGCCATGGGAGCACAGCCCTGGGTAGCTTGCAGCGAGGGCTCCTCAGGTGATAGCGCAGACATAAAAGGCAGGCAGAACCAATTTCCTCTCACCGCACAAAAAGTATCCAGCCTTAGCAGCTGCTTTTACAGGGCTGGAGTAATGAAGACCAGCCCTCTGCTCCACTGAGCCCAAACCAAAACCGCGGATGGAATTAGGTGGCATTTGACATGAGCACAGGTGTTCAGACCAAGCTACACTGAGTTATACCAAGAGCAAAGAACACTTTTAATGTCTACAGGGAAACTGGCAACAACACTCCTACCAAAGTCCCAGCCATTGAGTACGTCAGATCTAAAACCCTTCAAAAGGCAGATCAAAACCATCACCCCCATTCTGTAGGTGAGGACCAGCATGAGGAAGGAAGACGAGGAATGGGATATTAAAGCCAGGACCTGTCCCAAACCCCATGTTCCCAGCCACAGCACATGATACCTCACTAACCATTTCATCACCAGACATCCTCTTACCTCTGCAGGCTGGGCAAGAGTCCAAGTGTCCTTACACAGCATCCATTGACCTTCCTTTCAGGTCCATGTAGCATCAAATCCCATGGTCCAAACAGGATGCAGCTCCAGCGGGAGCCACATGTGAGACCCAGCCTGTAAGACATGGTGGAGGGGCCTGCAGGAAGCCTGATGACCCCCATAACACATACCACCGTTCTCCTCCAGACAGGACCCACCTTCCCAGCCCTCCGCCTTTCCTGGCTCCTCCAAAGAGCAGAGGGCTGGCTCCCGCATCCGCCTAACACCACCATGATAAATTACCACCAGACGGGACAAAAGTAGAAACTGCTTTGAGCATAGGGTATTTTAAGGTGCTTATGGGGTTTTTTTCAAGTTTCCTTATTTGTTTCCTTTCTTGCTCCTGGTATGATAACGGGAGAGAGAGCTGGAAACTCCCTGTTGTTTAGATAAAAAGTCTAGGGAAAAATACAAAATGCAGCTAGCCACAAAAACTGTACAGGTCTTGAGGTTATTTTTATTCTAATTTGTGCTTCTTAAAGCCAGTGACCTCATTTTCCGAATAAGACAAAAAAATCTGGACAAAACAGCACGTTCTCAAATAAAACCCATTTGGCCTTCATGCGTGGCTCCCAACTAAGCAATCTATGGGTGGCAAGGGCTATTAAATGGCCCTTTCAAACCAAATCAGAGTATCTTAGAAGGAGCTGTAACAAGTTACAGTTCTGGTTCTCTTTCAGAAGGACTATGGTAGAGGGCAGGGATGACTTGGTTTTTCAATAAACCGTACACACAGTGAACACATACGAATGAATTTCAAAAGGTTAAATAATTCTCATGCAGAAAGTCAACTCTCTTTTGACATTAAGAGACTCCTTTATTTAGGGCAGTCGCTACATCAAGCGCTGCCAAAAACCAGGTGGATATAGCGGGAAGGATCTGTCCATGAATGCCCAGCTCTCATACACTCCCAAAGCATCTGCTCTTGGCCACTGTCAAGAGGAGTTTACTATATCAGAAATAATCCATCCAATTTGGCAGTTCTTATTTTTCTTACAGGCATGGAGAGCCAGGCATACAACTAGCTTCAAGAGAAATGGGCCCACTCGGCTACATATCAATGTTCACCCAGTGGTGCATCAGCTCTTTGAGACAGGGACCTTCTGTCCTGTGTCTGTACACCACACAGCACAGAGGGATGCTCAGCCGCAAGAACTCCCACAGCCTCTGCATGTGTCCAGGTGCATGAAACAGCTGCAACACAAGGGCTGTAGTCCCAAGCTTTACCCTACACCAACTTCACACAAACCCTGATTTGCCACAGAAGCGAAATGCCTCTTTCTCTTGCACAGGAGACTGAATGCACAAAGTAGTTCTACCTTGGCATACCTACTTCAACACGGTCTTCAGCCTTCTGCTGTCTACAGGTAATTCCTTTCACCATCTCCTCTCTCCTTTAGCTGTTTGCATCAGTCACCCACTCCCTGGATTTGCCCTTGTAGCACATCCCCGGAGATAGAAACACTCCTGCCACCCAGCACCAGCAAAGGCAGAGAGACCTGATGTCACTAACACCTGCATTCAAAATTCACATCCCCAGACACTGGGGACACAGACACTCCCATTCCCACAATGACCTTTCTGGATTTTTCTTTTAAGAATCCAGAGTTTCTAAGAGATACACAGAAGCCACAACTTCCCAGATTTCCGTGGGAAGTATCAAGCTGTGCCACCAAGCCAGAGGTAGCAAATGCTGCTGTGTCTGCAGGTGGCCAACACCCCCCAGAGAACAGGCAGCGAAGCCAACCCCAAACCATCAGACCATCGTTCTTCCCAGCAAGCTGCCAAGGGAGCCCTCCAGCAACATAAATTTTGGGGTGCCCTTGCTCTGTGGTCAGCCTCAGTCAAAGACATCTTATCACCGGCCGTTTCCCCATGAGGCACAAATTCATGTCCCTATCATTAAAGAGACACATGGTTTATTTACTCATTACCATATCCAGCTGTTGGCTTTCCTTCTCCCCATATTTCAGGGTAAGTAGTGATTTGACATAAATAATACCCCATTCAGCTACGGCCTGAAAGATACTGTAAATATAAAAAAAGTCTTCAGCTCCAATAGCTCTTTTCAAGTGCTTGGTCCAAACCCTACTTAGTATGGGAGTGGGAAAAGGTTGGGAAAGAGAAAACCCAACGCCATTACTTAAATAGCCCCATTAAAAATGAGTACAGAGTGAATTACGGCTTTATTAAACAGATGACATTACATCAGGAATGATGAATCATAATGTTTCTTTTCGGGATTACAATGGTATACGACCTCTTCAGCTGTAATCATTTGCCTCCTATTCCAAGCCACCATCAGGTGTGAGGGCCCCTCTCCCCACCACATTAACACCAGCGCTGGGGACCAGCGGGCATCTATTTCCCAATGGCTTGCAAACTGCTGCGGCTTGCTGCTGTGAGCAAGGGGAGGAAAGGGGACGATCCCACTGGGAAGTCTGGAGGGGATCCCTGGGTTTTGTCCCCAGCCCTAGACAGGCAGGGAAGGGCTGGATGTCTTCCCAGGGAAGCACAGGGGGTTTCTCCAGGTTTCCAGGCAGGAGGGTGTCTGGATTCTCAGGCTCACCCTCTTGCTTCAGTTTCTCCCATGTCAGAGGAGCTGAGCAGGGTAAAGCAACAAGCCAGTGGCCAAGCTCACAGAGGTCACCGATCCCCCCATCCATCTGCACCACTCAGTTTACCTCCCAGCAAGCTCACAGATGGATCCACGGGCAGAGCTCGCACGCCCTGGCTCCCTCCACACCGCTGGCGCTTGTCTGTCTGTCCCCATGCTCCCACGCATCCAACAGCCCAGCCATCCTGCCCCCACCCACGACCTCTGCCAGCTTCTCCTGAGGTTGCACTGGAGCAAAGGGACAAAAGCACGGACATACGCAGAGCTCCAAAGCCTCAGGAGAGGAATCTGTAGTGGGAACCAGATTTCAGGGTTGTATGTCTCAAGGCTGTTCCTTTTAACGCCGAATTCCCTTCCATCACGAGGGCTGCATTGGGGCATATAGTTGGGATTTCAGGAATAACAGAAGTATAGGAGGTTGCATAGGGCAAGACAACTGGGACCACGCAGGGTACAGCAAGAGGTTGTCAGATTAAAGGACTCCAGACTGCAGCAAGACACAACCCTCTGGTACACATACTGCTCTGCTGGTTTACCCACCAGAAAAGCAGATCCCCACTCCCAAAACACGACACATCGATTCAGCTGTTTGCCAGCTCTGGCCTTTGCAAAGCTCTTCATAAACTCCCTCAATACACCCCCGACTCTTTCCTTGTGTGTTTAAATCCTCATCATCTCCAAGGCAGGTCACGCATATGGATGAGAAAGATGAGCCCCTCTGAAGACAGACTCCCCTCCCTGTGTCAGTCCTTGCGGGACTGCAGAGGCACCATTAGGAGAAGACCTGGGGCTTCTGGTCCCCACAGCCCAGCAAGCCCAAAACCACCACATTTTGTTCTCTTGTTCACAATGTTTCTCACATTTTTTTCATCTCGTCCTTCTCCCAAGGTTTGCCTGCTGCCTATAAATAACCAGGAGAGCGTGACATCCAAACTCCCAGATAAAGCAATGCCGTGCCACAGCCCCGCACAAGCCAACGGCTTCTATTTTTACATCTTTGGTGAGAACCACGTGTCAGCTATTGACAACACACAAAAAAAAAAAAGCCCCGGCGCTCGGATCCCCACTCCCCCTCCACCTTCTGCTCAGGCAGACCTCAGACAAGCGCCCGGCGGCCCCATCTGCTCGTCACCTGCTAGCATTTGGGTAGCAGATACGTCAAACTCCCAGCTCACGTTTTCACACGTAGGAGTTTGCTGTCTGAGTGATGAGGCTGTCTGTGCTCCCATTGTGCTTTGCCATCCAGAAGGCTTTTTTCGGAGCCTTTACAAAATACTTCGTGCCAGTAGCTCTTATGTAAGTTATCAACCTCCTTGCCCCCATTTTACAGACTGGGAAACTGAGACGCAGAAAGCAGGCAGAAAACAGAGATACCTGTGATGTCCTGTGTCTCCAACCCTCTAGGCCTCTGAGATGTTCCTCTGTTCGCTCATCTTTACAACTGCAGCTACTTCTGCAAAAACAAAAACGAACCAACCCAACCTCCAACAATAAAAACCTGCCAAGGGAAGGTGAGCTCTGGCTTTGGCCCATGGTGGTGGAAAGGTCCAGGGTCTCTTAGTAAGCCTGGTCACACCATGGGAGGCCAGGAACCCTAACCTGCCTTGGAAATAGCGGGTCCCCTTCAGCCTGCCCCAAACAGTCATTTGCACCTATCTTTCCCAAGATTTTGGTTTGGCCTCTCACCCACACCACAAAATGCAGAGTCTTACACAAACCAAGGGCATGTCCCTAGAAAAGAGTCATTAATGTCATGAGGGGTCGAGCAATCAAGGTCTCAGCCATAATTTCTACCCCGGGTGGGCAGCAGCATCTACAGAGATGTGTGACTAAGCATAACGAAAAAATAAATCCAATAACTAGGAAATTGGTAAGTGGGCAACTTAAATTCAGCTTTTACACATCAAAATCAACAATGACAATCAGTTCTCTCTTTCCACTGCAATTGTTGCAACAGCATTGACTCTAATCACAAGGACAAAAAAAATATCCACCCTAGATTTCACTCTAGTCTAGAAGTGAGTCAGCTCTCAAACCTCAGCTAGAAAGAAAGGCACTTGCTAGGAAGGATGTGGGAAAATAGAGGGTTAGATTCACCAGGCTCCTCTTGGGTCATGCTAAAATTACTACGATTTAAGTTAATGAATAGATTTCCTTTTGTTCCAGCTCAGCTTCATTCTGCAGCGTTACAGCCCTTATCCCAAGCTGGAAGCAAGCGCTATTCAGATAAAACAAAGCCCAGCTTCCCTTTAGCATTACCACCAAGACTTCCTCATAATAATATTTATAAAATAGCTATTAAGATGGGAGGGGATAGTAAAACCACATTTGTAAAAGTCAGGCACTCGGGTTATAAAACACCAGGAATTAAATCTGCCCTACAACACAAATTCCCTTCCCCGCCCACGTGTTTGCTTGCTTCAAAGCATCTTTAATGGCAGGGCCACATCCCGCTTGCTCCTCGGGATCTCTGACTCATCCAGGCTTGGGACTGAGCAAAGGGGTCCCCCCAAGGCTCTGCTGCTGCACCTCCTGACACCTCTTACCGCGTTGGGCCCCAGTCTCTGCTCAGACCTGTTTGGCACTAAGTGCTGGGGCCGTTTGGGTCAGGGCACATCCATTTGGATAGCCCGCCCCCACCTCTCTACAGAGCAGGGAGGCTCAACCATGCAGTGGTTTGAGCTCTCCAGGGCAAAGAGGGAGGCAGTGATAGAGGTCACAGCAGAGCCACAGGAGACTAAGACAATGGGACTTGCTCCTTGGCAGGCTTGGTTTGGCACCATCTGTGCTTCTGCCAGGGAGCAGGAAAGCATTTGTGTGCAGCCTTTGGCACAAGCAGTCTTCCTGGAAAAATCTCATATGTGACATGTTCTGCTCCCTTATCCCTTGCTGCTGCAGTCTGCTGGGACAGCTCAACCCCTACAGTAGATCTGAACTCTGATATCTTCCCATCCTTGCCCTACGTACCCACCATCACCAGGAAACCAGAAGCAGAGAGCAAAAGGCAACTCACCTGGCTGCTCTAGATCACTGTGAAGCATTAGCCTCTTGGGAGTTACTGGTAGCCCAGGCAAGAAGCCAACAAGATGGAGACTTCCCCCAAAAGGTTAACTTGCTGGAACCAAGCATCAGTGGAACACCAGGACAGCTAGAGGGGAAAAAGCTCACAGGCAGGCAGCTGGCCAGCCAGCTTGCTGCCAGGCACTCCAGATCACCAGAGATGAGGCTAACGCACAAGACCGACGGCCCAGGCTGCGATGGGTGACAGGTTCTACCTTCAGAAGTCCTAGAGATCTGCACACCCAGTGAGACAGGGCCACAGCAGCACCTCTGATCTGAAAGTTTTCAGAGCATTTTCTAACTCTACAAGACGCTCATTATCCCAAACCGAGGAGTATCATTTCACTGCAGCCAGCCTCAGTGCTAAGCATATCTGGCTTCCAGCATAACCTCAGCTGTGAAGTTCACCCAGCAACGATTACATCAAGCCCCAAAGAGCCTGTCGTAGTGGGAACACACTGAACCCGGTTGCAAGGACCAGCAAGTCAAGGACCTGTAAGGGAGGACTACCTACATTTTAAGTTTCTGGCTGCAATAATTTTTTGCTGACTTTTTTCAGCATCTTGATGGTGAGGAGGGTATAGGAAAGGAGATTTGTGAGAACAGGAAGAACCACTGTATTTATCCAGGCTGACACCCCACATAACAACAGCCAGAGCATTTCAGCTATAACCCCTGCATTGCGCCAAGCGTTGACACTAATAGGACAACAGCTGAGCAATTAAAAGGGGAGTAGAAACAATGAGATATCAAGTCAAAAAGGCTCATGGACAAGAGACAGAGAGACCTAATTTCTCCTTGTTTGCTTTGGTGAGTGGAATATTGTCAGACAGATACCAGGCTCAGGAAAAACTACATTTCTGTGTCACCACCAATTAGCGCCTCTTCCTCGGGAGACTGAAATCCTCCTGCCTTTTTGCTGGACCAGGTTTTTCACATGGATCTTACAGAAAGCATGTCAGAGCTTGGAGCGCACAGCATCCCTCTGCACAGGCAAGCGGCTGAAACAAGCAGCTGGCCCTGCACTAACTCTTATTTAAAGACTGCTCACAAACTATAGGAAATGAGAATTTACAGTGCCTTCGCTAGGGACAGAGGCATGGGAAAACACAGAGGAGAGCCTCTGAATCAGAAGGCAAACAGTAACTCACTAGGGTCTTGTTTACACACTTCCCCAGCAAGAGTTAACAACCAGTAGTGTGGGAGCAGTTGTACTGGTTTCGGAGCCCCAGGTATAAGTATTCTGAAATCCCTGCACATGGGATTATACATCCCCAGCTCTGCAGGTCCAGGACAGCCCTGAGGACCTTGGCTGGTGAGAAAGAGCCCCCTCCAGCCAGGCAGGACTAATGTCCCTAATGTGCCCCCCCACAGTGCCTGTGACTCATTCTCCTAACAAGACCCTCCAAGGTCTCACGGCAAAGTCACAGCAAAAAGCAATTGGCGGGGCTGAGGACAAGGTCAGGAAGGAAAATCAATGGTGGAGAGGCAGACAGTAAGAACAGAGAGACTGGAGAGCCGGACATCAAACCTGGTGTATGGCAGCAATTGAGAGAGGAAGAAAACCAGGACCGGAGGCTGTGTGTCCAATCACTGCTTTCACTAGATTAAAAATGTAAATTCCCTGCGTACTAGCCTGCCTTGGAGATATTGAAAGTAACAGGCAGTTAGGAGTAATGAAGTAGCGGTGACAGCAGCAACAGGCAAACACATCTGGGACAGGAGTGGGTTTGGGCGGTAGGTGCAAATCTCCCTCCCTCTTTGCAGAGTGCGTGGGAATGGGTGTCTGCTCCAGCTCTCGGTTTACTTCACCTCCAGTTTAATGCTTCCTATCAAGCAGTGGTCATATCATATTTAATCTAGGTTAACAGGATCGCTGGCACGCTCAAGGGAGACATTGCTGGGAAGAGGCAGAGGCAATGTGACCCATGGGTCTTGGAAAGCCATGGGCAAAGGTGACTCGAGAGCCAGATGTGTGCTTTGCAGCTGGATCCTCTGGGCACTAATAAAGGTCGATCCTACGCCGTGCGTCCTTCCCCAGTAGGGTGTTAACAGTTTCCCTTTGATACTCAGCCATGCATTTCCATGTGACTAGCAGGAGCTTAATCCCTCTGAGATCATGATCCATCACTGCTGGAGAAACTACTCAACAACAGCTCCAAAAAAAAACCACCCCAAAAACAAATGAATGGGAAGGTGAAGTAATTGCTGAGCACAACAGTAGAAATGTCACCATCTTGGAAAACCAGGCTGCAGAGGCAATTTGGCATACCCTAGTCACTCTTGGGCAATGCAGCAACACCATGAGCAGCACCAGAGCTGAGATACCTTGAAATGACCTGCAAATAATCCACTGCCGTGTGCTCCGCAAACACAGCCTGCGATGGAGTAACGCTGCATAGACGTCCCATGAGGACACCCCCACTTCCACCCCCACACAGGAAGTTTAAATGGAGAAGAAACGCAAGATTTAGACAACACCAGCCTAAACAAGAGAAGGAAAATGCTAGGAAACATCAGAAACCTGAAAAAGTGCTGGGAACAAAAACCCACACAAACCTGGAAAATATGGGGCAAAGGAAATCTGAGAAATAAGAGATACGGAAGGGCTGGTGAGAAGGAGATGGAGCTACGTGGAGGCGACTGGGTTATAGGCAATCTTACATCAGTTTATGAAAATATCCCATTAATCTTCATAGCACAATCTTAATTGCAAAATCTTTCATCAGCCTTGTTATTTGTGCACCTGTCACTGGAGACACTCGGAGTTGTTTTGTCGTCATTTCTCACACTAATTAGAGGGGCTTGGGGTGGTTTGTGGGGTGGGATGGGGAGGGGGGGGCTGTTGGTTTTTTAATTGTCCTCAAGCACAGCTCAGCTTTACGGTAACGCTGCCAATTAGGGTCCCGCCCTGCGCGGGGCTTGTAGGCCTGCTAGGCACATTACAGAGGACTAGAGGGGTTGTTTTAATTAAATACCCCCAGACTAGTAGGGAAATATTTAGAGCAATTTAACAATCTGCTGCAGAGTTGTTAAGCCTCCAATATATCTGCTTAATGTTCATTTGGGTATTTAATAATCTCCCTACCTTATCTAATCCTGTTTAAATTTAAAGAGATGCATCTAAGCTGGTGAAGTAGCTAGTGCTTATTAACAGCCGCTGGTTATTAAAACATATTTGAGATGTCATCACCAGTGAGCAGTCCCAGTAGCAGGCAGGAGACTTGGTGCCTGCGGATGTATTTCTTTCTTAACTGGGGCTGCCCAGGGACAAGACCCAGTGCTTTCATCACTAGCTCTGCTGTCACCACACTGGTACCCTTAGTTTCCAACCTGCTTCATCTGCTAGTGGAAGGGAAGGTGACGGCCTTATTGTGCAATTAATTAAAGCCACAGGTTATTTATTTTTAAGGCTATTTTCCAGGCCTTCAGCTACTCAGACTGGGGCATTTTTAAAGAACTGGATGTTTTGTTTTCTCAGGTTAATGGAAGTTGTGTTTTGTTTTGCCCAGCCAGTTCTTCACAACTCTTCTGTGAGGTCCACGGAAAATCATTTGCCTGAGAATAGCCTACAAGGTCAGAAAGACTTTATTTTGCAAGGTTTTACTCCAGCTATCCCTACATAATTCATATGTTTCTAGGCTGGCTGTCCTGTTCTTGGTAGTCTCCTTACCTCAATTAGATGCACTGCCATTTCCCACAGCACACTCTTCTGGTTGCCTTGGCCATCTCTCCTCCATTCTCTCTGAAACAGGTAGCTCCAGCACACTTCAAAGTGATGCCACTCAAAATTGCAATCAGGGCAGGTCCCAAAATACTGCTATCACAGACAAGAAGTAGTTGTTATAGAACACACAACTCTCTACTTGAACGACTTGTACAAAGGGAGAGTCAAGCCAACAATTCAAGTGTGAAGTGGCCTCCAGGCAAAGCAAAGAATTTTCCTAGCACATTCAAGACAAACAGTAAGTCAGTCTTAAATCCTATGAAACCGAACAGCCTAGACTGTTTCACAAGCACTAACCCACCCAACTTTAAAGTACCTTCACTGCTGAAGCTAGAAAATAACAGTTGTCTATGTAAAGAGAAGGGAAAACTCTGCTAGCCAATTTAAAATCAGAAAACACATCTGGGAGAAATCTCCTTGACCAGTTGAATGAAACACACTGTTCTCAAGAGCTAAGGTAACAACACCTTGAAGGCTTAATGTCAACATCCTCAGTTGGGCGAGGTTCCCCATCCATCTTGTTCAAGCAAGAGTAACTCAGGTTCTCACCATGAAGAGCCGATTTTCATCATAAATCTGGTGTTCTGGTTTTGGCCAACTTGTTTTGAGACAGAAATGGACCATTTGGAGAGAGTGAGCCCAGAGATGACACATCTGTCACACAAGTTGCGCAGGAGCATAGCCATCCCAGTTGGTCCTTGTTGATCCAAGAGCAGCTTTCAAACAGCCTACTAGAAATGGGAAGGGAAAGGGTTTTTTCAGTGACATCCACCACGGAACATAAACAACAGGCTAAAAATTGAGGCAATGAAGATTGGGTCAGACGGGAGGTGAGGGGTGAGGAAAAAAAAAACCCCATACTTCCCATGCTTGTTACGTTATTCTTGTTAGAAGCCCTGGGAGAGGTTGAGCAACCTCTATCCCCAAGGGTCTTTAAAAACAGATTAGTCTAGAAATGACATAGGTAGAGTTGATCTTACCTTGGGCGGGGAGACAGATTCACACGACCTTGGCAAGGTCCTTCTGATGCCTCTTCCTCTGTAGCCCTATGCTGTAGCACAAGCAACACTGAGCCCTACCCCAACCCCTCTTTGCCCTACTGCAAGGGGCTGGTTATGGTACCAGTCAGAAGAGCCCGTACTCCAGAAACAAGCTAAAACCAGGGACGAATAGTTCATAAACACAGTCCAGCAGAAGCAGTGTTCTGGCCCGCAAGGCTTGTTGGTCTCACGTGAAAAAAGCTAATCCATTTCATATCCCCAGCAGAACCCCCAAACCCAAGCCTCCTCCACAAGTGAAGCCCACAGTCCCCACTCCAGATTTGGATGACAGATGACCAGAGGGGAGCAAAATGAACAGATATTTTTGTTTGTTTGTTCTTTGTTCCTCGTCTCTCAGACACTGGTGTCATTTAGGATTTTTTGTGGAGGAGACACATCAGCACAGTGACGGATCCTGTCTGGTCCCATCAGCACCGAGGCGTCGTGTCCCCAGAGTAACATGAGAGGACTGCCGTTCCTGCAGGGAAGGCTGCTCAGCGGGAGGTGTCAGCCTGGGAAACACAACAATTGTTTCTCTCCCATCGGTTTGGTGGCACTTGGAAACTTTCAGGGTGGGGGAGAAGGCTGAGTCTGAACCCAGAAGTGTGCCAAGGACTTGCACCGAACGACAGGGAGCAGACTTCACACCCAGGCATCGTTGTGACACCAGGTGCCCACTGTGTCAAGGGAAAAGGAACAAGTATACTTCAAGTGGCTGTTTCCTATCGGACGTGCCCTGTGGCATAAGGAAAGGGACTTCCGAGCCCTCCTCCCCTTAGCTGACACTCCCCACTGAACTCCCTCGTCACCTCTGTGTGCAGAGCTGCAGTCACAAATCATGGGTTTATTTAGACTCTTTAAAAAAAAAAAATGAAAGGATGCGACCGTTTACAATGTGATTTCCTTAATTCTCAATAAAGGATCCTATTTGCTTCCTCCTCCATAAGTCACCTCTGGTTTAGCAGCGTGGTAGGAGGACAAAGGGACGGTGTGAGTTAACACTCCAGTGCCCTCTAGCAAACACAGCTTTTGCTGTAGCAGAAGGACTTCTCATCCCCTTTCGCAAGAGCATCAGAGGACTTCAAATTCTCTGTGGCCACGTGGAGAAAAGCCTGGTGGAGACTGGCCGTGCTGTTCTGCCTGCCAGTCAAACGGGGACCCAAGGTGCAGAAAGACTGAGCTATGTGCCAGACACACGCACAAGCTGAAGAGCACCAGCTCTCCGGAGGCTCAGCCACCAGATCACCCATGCTCAACACCCTGAAGATCCCAGCTGGGGTTGTAGGTATAGTTTTATATAACACACGGGGAAAACTGCCTGTGAAAACCAGCCTCTGCATTTGGCTTACTGGGAGAGGAACTGGGTCTGGACTCTTTCTCTGTGCAACAAAGTGGGATGCACTGGTATCAAGTACACATGTACTATAATGCCACATTTAGTCTCATCTCTGCTGTTTAGAGCTACCCAGGGCTTGCCTTTTGCCAGCAGGAGATGCCACGACACGGCTCTTCACCGGGTAGAAAGCGCTTGGAGGAGCTGCTTGTGAACAGCAGGCTCAGAGGGAGAAACCAGCAGAGGAATGCACAGAGCAAGTGATAATTTCTGTGCTGTGCAATTACAGCTGGGAAGGAGTAAACCTCTGGTGCACAAACCTGCCAACAGTTTACTGCCGACAAGGAAACAAAACCGACAGTTGACACTGGAACAGCTACTGATACCCTGTAATCATCTTAAAAATAGACTCTTCACAAACCTGCTTGTTAGTAGTGAGAACATATGCTCTTTTTAAGAGCAGGGGGGGGAGAAAAACCTCTCAGCATCATTTACTTTAGCCAGAGCAAGTGGTTGGTGAAGCTGAAGCTGCAAGCATCTTCCCAGAACTTTGTCCGGTCCTGCCAGATGACCAAGACACATCGAGACCCTACATTGCTACAGCACATCTCCCAGTATCAAGCACACTTAGTCCTCTGAGCCCAGCAGCGAGTACTTGCACTGCTACTTCAGACACCCAGCTTATTCCATCTTATTATGCACATATACACAGCTGTGTTACCTAGCACAATGCTGTGTTCACCACCTTGCTCCTGATGCACTGCAGCATGGAGATGCCTGTTGTCCTGACTTCTCCTGCCTCTCAGTATGAAGTCTTCTGGGCCCACTGAGGTCTGAGTGTGACCTTATCTCTCTGCTCATCCCACAGTCCTCTCCCCAGTGCTGCTCAGCCCCATCACCCTGCTCTCCCCCTCAGGACTCTCCGTAGAGAAGCATGTGACATTCAACCCCCATCCATGTTCCTCCAGTGACTAACACCTGCCATGGCATCCCTTTTCATAGGGCTACAGTCCATACATAAATGTCTGACACAAAGCAGACTCTCCATTACCCAGATGTTAAGCCATGGTGAAGCACAGTACTGCATCTCCAAACTATGCCACCAGACACCTCCTGGGTGATGGAGCAACCTGATCATGGTGTGCAGGCAGGCAATACAGGTATTCCTATGAAGGATAGCACAGCTCAGGACTAATCCAGAGTCCATCAAAATAGAGAATTCAGTCAGAATCTGGTCTGTTCTGGGTTTTTTTCACTGGATTCCAGTTCATTTTTGTCAAATTTTCTTGAAGACAGAACAATATCCGTGCAGAAAGGAGAAAGGGCTGGTTTAGTCCCTACCACATTCAACACAAAATCCACCCACCTGCAACTTGCTGTCCCTTCTGTGCTCAACACATCAACACTGCAGGGGAGAGAGGAACAAACATTCCCTTGTAAGTGGATTTCATTTTGGTATGAGCCATTTAGAGATTATATCCATTTCAATTTGGGCAGGCATCCAAGGTTAACATCCCTGCTCTTGTTAACAGAGCTTTGCTTGCAAAAGCCCATCAGCTCAGCTTTACATCTTATTTGGAAAAGTCAATGCAATGTTGCACTGTGCACTAGGACAAGGAGAGAGGAAAGGCAGATCTTAGTGGAGTTCTGTGACAGCTGTAGCTAAGAGTTGTTTCCGTAGGACTCCTGGACATGTATCACTGGTCTCCTCTGTCTACCACTCATGAACACAGACATTGCAAACTGTTATTGTACAGCCCTAGGGTGTTCAGCCCCAGGGAAACTTCAGAGACTTTCTGTTGTCTCCACATCGGCAAGGAAGAAAGACCTCTGACAACCAGGCACAGCAGAGGATGGCACCGTCCATCCGGGATCACAGCAGCATTCAAAGCCATGCATTCCTTCAGAATCCACATTTATGCAAACCGTTCCTGGAAATCCCATCCACTTCTTGGTGGATGTGACTCCGCCAGGGTCACCGTTGCTAGCCAAGTTCCCGAGGCACCTCTGGGTCCTTCGGTAGATTGGGCAGCCAAGCTCAGCCTGTGCATGCCTTCCTGCCTTGCAGCCCCCCTGGGAAGATCACAAACTATGCCTACGCACAACGATGCGCCAGAGCAGCTACTGCAGAGTTGACCCAGAGACCATCCTGTCACAGAAGGATTTCAAACCCCAGCATCTCTGGGACAGCAGGCACAAGAGTCCATCCGCGAGTTATGAACTATGGTAAAAGCTGGTCTTTAACAGTCTGGGTCTCCAGCCACCTTGAGACACCTCAGAAAGCAGGAGAATGGGAGCACACTCTGGGTTACAAGGAGCACAGTCTTGGCTGCCATAATTGCCAGCCTGGAAAGGACTTGGCTGCACACCAGCAGCCACCTTGCCATCAGGAGACTGTCTTTACTGCACGACCCCAGCACCTGAGCAGGAAGACAGCTTCTTCACCCAGGGCAAATGTACTAACGGCTTTCACTGAGGCGTTCTCAGATTAGCTCCCAACAGTCAATACTGCCAGCATGAATTATTAATCAGCGTGTCATTCAGCCTCAGAAGCTGATATATCCACACCACACAGGAAAAAAGCTTTTAGCAACACACCCGTGTCAGCAAGCCCAAGGCGAGCTTGCCAGGCACTTTCTCGCACCTCCCCGCCGAGCTGCCGAGAGTCGGCAGGAGGGGACCCGCGGTGGTCTGCTTGCTGCTGTCTCCAGCAAAGAGCCACGCCGGCCCCACGCGCCTCTTCTCCCAGAACCAGCTCCGTGCGCGGCTGCATTAGCTCAGCACATCCACCTGTCACGCAAGTCACTCGTTTGGAAAATTATTCTGCTGGAGCATCACTGAGGACACCTTGCCAGTGAAATATCAGACAACATCAGGCGGTGTTTACTTGCTCCAGTGCAGATACTACACATTTATTATTTACACTTTGCAGCGTATTTTTAGAGTTATGTCAATAAGACTGAGAGTTATCAAGTGATCTGTTTGCAGTCAGTCAAAAACTGCCATGATTCCCAGTTTGCCTGAGGAATTTTAGGACAGGGATTTACCATTTCACGTGGGCCTAATCCGCAACACAAGAGAGTGCAGATCTGAGAGACATTTGTTTGCATTTGCAGGACCTCAAACCAAGTCTGTATTGCTTACCTCCTCTGCTTCCTACATGAGGGTGCTCCAAGGGGAAACCAGCCCCGGGGGAGAAAGGAAGGCTCCTGAAATGGTGTAATAACAAAGCACAGAAGATCTCCCTCAGTCCCAAGCATTTGAAGAGATGGTTGTGTTGATTTTTATAGACTGTTCCAACTGTACTAAAAACAAGACAGAAGGGGGTGTGTGTGTGTGTGTGTAAGAATTAGGCCAAGCTGAGTATGTTGTCCTACTCCCCCGGTCATGCTTGGAGACTGATCAAAACTGATGCACTGGATACCCGGCTTAAGTGAAAAGATCCTGTTCATTGCTCATTACGGTGAACAAAAGAAAAGATGCAAAGTATTTCCCAGGTGGCATCTCTTGCACTGCAGGGTTTTGTGCTTCTCCCGAGCTCAGGACTTTCTTCATGTGATGATACCAGCTGCATCCCACTGAGCCAGAGCCATCCAGGCACCGTGGCTGCCCACATCTCTCCCTGAGCTGCAAGTCAGCTCTCCTACACAGCACCCCAGCAGGAGGATGCAGCCCTAGAAGAACTTGAGAAAGACCAAGCCAGCATGTTAGCCACTCCCCATGCATGGGGAACATGGATGGGTCTGGAGAGAGCATGTCACAATTGTCCCACCTGCAGATGTCAGCTCCTGTCCTACACAGTATTTTCTCCCATTTTTTCCTACTATCTTTTGTCAGAGTCACGGAAAACAATGAGCATTTCCAACCCAGTCATGGCATAAGCTCATTATTCCCCTTGCTAAGGGCTGCTTAACAGTAAAACTAGCAAATATTCTTCCTGAAACCTGAACACATTTCAAATGTCTTCTTTTGAACTGCCTTGTGAAATAAGATTTGTATATCTAGAGCTAGAGGAAACAACTTCAGAGAAACCCACTGGATGGTACACACACTCGCACTTTCACCAGTAACACAGACCAGCCACTATTTCCCTCCTCCAAATCCAGACGTGAAGGACCATTGCATGCCAAAGAACAGTAGTTATCCAAAAAGTTTAAGACATTGTTCAAGAGCTCAAATTAATAGCCAGGCTTGAGGCGGCAAGGCACGCATCATCTCTAGCAGCAGCTCTCTGATGTAGAAAGATTAGCCAAAGTCCTCTCCCCATTCTCACATTTTTTGCTTACCAGAAGCACCTTCATAGTTCCAGCTGAAAGACCAAAGCATCCAGCCATACATCTATCCAAAGCTACCAGGTATTTATTTTAGCAGCCATGCTCTGCTGCAAGTCCCATTCCCACAACGGGAAAAGTTTAAGATTTGGTTCCTGAAAAGTCCCTTTTCATCAGCCCTTGGGCTGTTGTCATGGTTTAACCCTAGTCAGTAACTAAGCACCACGCAGCTGCTTACTTACTCCCCCCTGGTGGGATGGGGAAGAGAATCAGAAGAGTAAACGCGAGAAAACTTGTGGGTTGAGATAACGACAGTTTAATAGGTAGAGCAAAAGCTGTGCACACAAGCAAAGCAAAATAAGGAATTCATTCACTACTTCCCATCGGCAGCCATCCCCAGGAAAGCAGGGCTCCATCACGTGTAACAGTTACTTGGGAAGACAAATGCCATAACTCCAAACGTCCCCCTCCTTCCTTCTCCTTCCCCTGGCTTTATACGCTGAGCATGATGTCATATGGAATATCCCTTTGGTCAGCTGGGGTCAGCTGTCCCAGCTGTGTCCCCTCCCAACATTTTGTGCACTCCCAGCCTGCTCCTGGTGGGAAGGTGTGAGCAGCAGAAAAGGCCTTGACACTGTGTAAGCACTGCTCAGCAATAACCAAAACATCACTGTATTATCAACACTGTTTCCAGCACAAATCCAAAACATAGCCTCATACTTGCTACTATGAAGAAAATTAACTCTATCCCAGCCAAAACCAGCACAGCTGGTTCTAGTATTCAACCCAAGTCTGCAGTTTGGCAGCAGAGATCTGAATTCTTGGCCCAGTAATGAGTGCCAAGGCAGTTGTTTTTATCTTATTCAGTCAACAAGAACATGGAAATCAATTTTTCCCAATCTCAGTTATGGCTAGAAATCCATTCCTTTTAGACCAGCTACAGGATTAATCTATTGAATGGTTTGCAGGCATTTTGCTGACATACAAACATTTGAAGAATACATTATGCTTCCCCCCTCCTAGTATAGCATTAGTGCTTTTTTTTTTTTTTTTCCCTGTAAACATCTTTGTTCGGGAATCCATGAGACAGGATGTGGAAATGCATCTCTGTCTTGCAAACAAGCCTCATGTCTGCAAAGTTTTACACTGCACTTAAATTGCCAGTGCTTGGTGACTTCAAAAAAAGAGCAAAAGACACCTAGTGATGCACAAGACATGCCAGCAACACAGAGCACGTACCGAACTGCCTTTACATAGCCAATACTGAACAAAGCATCAGCAAGTATCAATGAAATAAATGATATAAATTAAATTCCAACTTCATTGGAAGCCTTGACCTAAAGACCTGCCAGTCTAACAATTAGTCTCCTCTGCTGGCTTCACAACATCAGGACATGCATGTCAAAAGCCACCTCGCATCTATTACAATAGTAGTCTAGTGCAATTCTGTCACCCATGAGAAGCGGGTAGTTGACCAGAGTTTATTCTCTTCTCATAGCAAAAGGAGGATCTCCTCACTTGCGGTCCTCAGTTTGGTCTCCAGAAAGTTTCTTGCCCTGTTCTCAGTAGGATTGCAAACTTTCTGGAAGAGTGTGTTACATTTAATGAGATAGTTGCATTTTAATTTTTTTTTCCCATTTTACAGACATAGAAATAGAGGCAAGTTTTCTTTTTCACTAGCATAAGCAGGCCTTCCTGAAAATACTGTACTTTCAACACTAGAACCTTTTCAACTCCCATAGAGGTTTTTCCCACTCAAATTTAGGGATACGTTGCCCTCAGTTCCAGTATCTGCACTTACCCATAAGAAACAGGATCTAAATTTCCATTTGTCCAACATCACAGCTTTTCCACACGCAGTCTCCAAATGTCAGGACTGTTTGTAAAACTTTCCACAGGTGATGTATTTCAGGCCAAAGGCTAAGATTTGTTTTAAAATGTTCTTCACAAAATTTGATCTGGGCAGCAGTATCGAAATAGTTTTGGAAGAGCAGAGAACGATAAAGCAATTATATCCCGTGCAGCAGGACAGCAGAAAGTGAGTGCATCCATCTCACCACAGCTGTCCTTTCTTCCTCCAGCAACCTGAGTCCAACAGACTGTGCAGATCTATTTCCCACCACTGTGGAGGGCACTGCAGGTATTTCCAATTCAGAAAATACTCTCTATGCTATAATGTGTTATCATGGCCAGAAGGGACACATCTAGTTATAAAGGTAGCCCTGCTTGCTTACCTACAAAAAGACTCTACTCTCCCTGTGGCCCTAGAGGGAGCAGAGCTGCTCCAGAACTGTCCCCACACCTGGACAACCTACCTGATGCAGACAGCACTGGAGACCTCAGCATGCATACAGGAAAGTTATCCGTTTCTTTGCCTCAAAATACCATGTATGGATACAGTGTAGAAAGGTGAGCAGAACAGCAGGACCATTCAGTCAGTAGCCATTCCTATTAGTAGCTGATCCCTGCTCCAGAAGTCAGCTGTGGACACCGGCCTTGATGCCTAAATGGTACTATATTCACCTGGAACATCACATTGTCCACTAGGCCTCCTCTTAAGAGGTCTCAGGCTGTCCATGAAATATCTCTTCAGGCCTGTCTCCATCCATCATGGTGCTCTTCTTCCCCCAACTTATCTTTCCAAATTATCGCCCCTCTGTATCTGTATCACTCATCTGCTGGGCTGAGACTAAGACAATGCACTACATTTGCTATTCAGCTAGGAGCGAATCTCCAGAAGTGGATTTATCTCACACAACTCCCAGCACACATTTCCTCATGAGCCCTCTGGATGGTCTCCAGCTGCCATCAGCAAGGCCGTAGTCAGGAGGCGAGTCCCTCCAAACAGCAACGCTGTAGGCTGAAATAGGTTGTTTCTGGCCATCCCTTGCAAGTCTTTGTTGCCTGTACCAGGATATAATCACCAGTCATAAAGCATGAAGACACTTACACCATTCTGGGAAGCAAGTCCTGTTACAGGGAGAGCAATGCGTAACATGACCATGCTGTGCATTGTCTGGAGAGGAGCAGGGGATGGCTCAAGGACTCCTTTGTACTACCATATAGCATCACTGGAGAGCTTCCATCAGGTTCTCTCATCTTGCCAGGGCATCCAAGACAGATCCACAGTAACTGAATAATCAATTAATCCTCCTGCAGAGCTCCATTTACATAATGAAAACGCAGCCTCCCAATATACCACTATTTTTCAGTTGTCTAGACTAATATATCTGTCCTGTAGTTGGAGGGGGGAGACCTAACACAGCTTCTATTACGGATGGCAGAGTTCCAGCTGAAATCACATGGTGGCAATAAAACTTCTATTGATTTCATGTAAGCATTTAACCCTAGCAGAGCATGTAGTCCTCCAACAGCCCACAACGGACTCTGCATCCAGCAACCCAGACTGAATTACAGTTGCACCTCACATGGAGCCTGGGGAATCTCTTTCTCTCTAGCTCTGAAAGAAGTCATAGACAAGCAGAGATCAGACAGGCTTCACTGCGCACTTTGAAATATGGCAAGAAGTTTGGATTTTTCAGTTCAATACCCGCAGCTTATCTCAGACCACAGAGGTAGGTCTCGCCCTATAGACCTCAGTGAGAACCAAAGCAGCTATAACGCTAGATCCAACTCATTTAGCAAGTGAGTGCCTGGGGTTGGGGGGGGGTCTGTCCTCAGAAGTCTTCTCCCAGACTGAAGACTGGGACCAGTGGTGGCAAAACAACCCTCCTGCTCCACTCTACATAGCACTGGCAAAGCACAAGCCAGTAGACAGCAGAGACTCTAGAGCTGAATTAAAGCCCTTACTCTTCCTTCAACTTTCACCTCCGTAAATAGGATATGAAGAGCAAACAATCAGTAGCTCACAGCAGGGCCCATTTGCAGGCACTGGCTCCCAGCCAAACTAGGCTGGCTGCAGATGGGCAATCAGCAGAGAAGGCTGAGGTTCAGCTGCAGTCCTTGGTCCTGCCACAGACTTCTGCAAGTCAACAAGCAAATCATTTTGAACTTCTCTCCAAAGCCCAAAAAGTCAGTGCAGGACTCCCCGTTAATCCCAGACATTGGAAAGGGAACGAAACGTCCAGCCTGCACCGCCAACAGCACAGCTGGGCCACTGAAGATAAAGAGACAAAGCTTTGTCGGACCTTCTCCCGGGCAGGATGGTCTCTGTGTGCAGTACGACAAGCCCTGAACCAGTGTGCAAGGCTCCCATTGCTTCAGTAACAGCGCGGTATTTATGCATTTCCGTAAAAGAGCGTGGTTTAAGTGAGCACGCTCTGCCCTCCTCTGCTTGCTACAGGTTGTCTCTTCAGCCGGCAGAAGTCTAGGCAAACTCGTACATCTTGCCTGAGGGATCACATTGTGCTTTGTTGATGACACAGCCACCTAAAACAGACCTAATGACTTCCGGCCATTCCTACGACCAGGGCGCACACACACAAATCAGTTGCTAATTGCGGCAGCCCTAACACTGCAGCTGGTAATAAGGACACTGATGCCAAACCACAGGGTTCCCACAACCAGCTGACGGCAACGCTGAGCACAACTTGTCCCCATCTGAACAAGCAACTGTTCAGTCAGCGAAGGCAGCTGCCCCAAGGCACTGTCCTGACCCAGCACCATTGTCGGAGGAGACAAGGCCTTCAGAGCACATGCACAAAGCACCAACAGCATCCCACACATAAGCCGAGGCCACAGCATGCTGAGAGCCATGAACTGCCACACTTAGGGCTGCACGGGTTGGTCAGACCCTGTGGGGACAGGACAACCACCATGCCAAGCGAGTGTCAGGGACGTGTCCTTAAAGTCTCTTATCTCCTCCTGCCCCAGCCAAGCATGGGGACAGGAGATTTTGCTTCCTGTGTAAGCAAGAACCAAGATTTGCCTTGACATTTGTAGGTCACTGGAATCAAGAGGTTTGGGAAGGAGAGACTTCAAAATCCTTGAAAGCTCAGCTCTTGCCAGCACACCTCAGTCTCAAGCTGCCATGCTTCCTTCTGGCCTTTCTATGTCCCCCACAACAACCTTCTCCCTTTTGTCGTGGGACAGAGCTTCTCACCTAATAGCCCTCTGTCCCCATGGGGTGAGGGAAACTGATGAGAATTCCAGTTTTCACAGTCAAAGGTCCCTCCAGCTCCTCTCTGAGCAACTAGGGAGGAGCAAAGTGCAGAGTAAATTAGATTTCCAGGGCTAATTCCCCTAAATTTCTTGCACAAGCACACCCAAGGGTGGCACATCTAGGGGCACGTATAAAGGTGTGTGTCTGGCAGGTTTTGTGGATTTGTTTTGCCAAGTTCTCTCCAGGCGACGGTCTTCAGCATAGAGGAGCCCAGTAGGAGCCGTACCACAGTACTGACAGAAGAGCAGGGCCTCCCTGCTTCCAGGGCATCCCAAAGTTTCAACCATGAGAGCCCTGGGCTACCACCTGGGCTCTTGGTAGCCCTGGGCTACCATCTTGTTTTCCTCACACAGGACAACTAAGGCCCAGAGTTTTCCATTCGTCAGGTGTTCCTCTGCATTGTGCTGCCCAAGGATAACAGAAAGCAAGTCATTTAGACTTGGCAGCCCTGTACGTCCCAGGCAAAAGTTTTGGCACAGACTCTGAAGCCTGGGATGCTAATATCTTCCTAGATAGCAGTTATGCTCCCTTGTGCTTTTTCTGTCAAGGCTTTCCCTGCTTTGCCCCTCATGTCCTACATCCTCCCTGGGGGCCGTGGCAAACACAAAGACAGCTCTTCTTTTCCGTAGCTCAGAACGGCTGCCTCACACAACTTTCTCTGCAGGTCTGGAGCTCTCAAGAAGAGCGTACATCTGGTATGACACTGCGTTTGGAGTCATCGCTGTTCCCAAAGGACAGTCTGAGCCAAGCGTATGTTACCAGCACCAGAAGCATGTTCCCCACTTCCTAAACATTGCATCAGAGCACACAGTGTCAGAAGCATTTGGAAATGCATTGAAGCTGCCTCTGCATATGTATGTCAGAGGACACGCACGCATCCCGTCTGGAAGCTAGAAGAAAGGCCATCTGCCTTTCATCGCGAACTGGTGACGGTCGCAGATTCTCTCCGTTGCTTTGGCTACTGCACGCTGAGCTGTGCCCAGCTCCACAGCGTGCTCCAGAGCCACCTCCTGGCTGAAAGGATAACAGTCCCGGAGAAAAGCAAGAAGGCAGGGGAAAAAAAAAAGAAACTAACAAACCCCAACCCCCCAGATCCCAGTCGTTTGATTCATAGCTGTGATGCCCCTCTATATCAGGTCTCAGCATCACCTCACTCCAGACAGAGACATTACCCTGCTCTCACTCCTAACCATGGCCCTAAATCTGGGACAGTGGAGGGATCTTACTGTTGGAGACAGTTTTGCCTGCAGCGCTGCCTGCCTTGCCACCCTGGCTCCAGCACAGGCAAGTCTGGTCTATGTGTGTTCACCCCTGACTTTCATCCAGATGCCCCGAGTCACAGGCAGGCAGCTGGACACAGACGCTACAGTGCATGCCCAGCACACCGTGCAGAGGCAGGGAAGGTGGCTGGCACCAGGCAAGGTAAAACACCGAGACAGAAGTTGAACCTTTGCACTCAGGCATGCAAAGGCTGGCACTCTCCTTTCCCCATGTCCTGGTTTGAGGACACTTCCTCCCTTTGGCTGCCACTTGCACTTGGCTCATGGGCAGCAACAACCCACCCTACTCCCCCAGCTTAAAATATTCATCTGTTTCAGTCACTTCTGCAGCTAAAACGCCTGCACACCAGGGCTCTTCCTTCTCTGCAGAAGATCCATGCCATGCCTTTACCATGGTCTGCTCAGCTCAAGTCACACTGGGACAGCCAGGGACTGCTTCCTTACAGGCCAGAGGAAAGGAAGACACAGTTACCCCATAGAAAGGTCCTTGGTCCATCAGCACAGAGCAGGAAGAATTTCCTTCAGTCCACAACAAGGCCACACCCTGCTATTTAATTAGGCTTGTTTTCCTGCAAGGCTGTGCAAAACACCTGGGCTGCCTTGGGGAGGGCAAAATGCAGTTTACAGGGCAAAGTGTCCTTCCCCAGTCCTACAGGTGAGGAGACTACAACCAGTATCCTTCTCTCTGATGACCAGGTAATGCCCTTCACAGTTGATGCTACTTTGCACAACAAAGGGTGCATTACCCAACTCTGGCAGCACAGGCTGTAGACAGAGGCCAATTAAAGCACAGATTTAACTCTAAGCCAAGGTTGTGTACACACACACACACAAAAAAAAAACCCTGATAAAACATCATATTGAACACTTATAAAAGGTTTTCCCCACTGTAAAGTTGGTAACATCAGGTAAAGGAAGGGTTACAGCAATTTATAGTGATCTCTAGCCTGGATTTCTTTCCTTTCAACCGTAGAATCATAGAATACCAGGTTAGAAGGGACCTCAAGGATCATGTGGTCCAACCTTTCTTGGAAAAGGCAAAACCTTCTTTCTTCCAAGATGCCCCTGCCATTTCCTGCTCATCCAGCCTAATACAGAACAATAAACTCCAGCATCCAGCACAATCCCCAACATAAAACCAGACTGAGGAGGCAACCACAGACCTCAAAAGGTCTGGCGAGAAGAAACAATGCACACCTATAACCCCACTGCAGGGAAACCCAAAGGCAGGCAGAAATCCACCCACCACGTACCCTTCAAACAGGTAGAAATGCGCCAGACGAGCAGCGTAGCCAAGAGTGACACTGGAGTTCTTATGATGTAAAAATCTCTTCCCATGTTGCAGCATGTTGACCTGACAACATGCCATCAGAATTTTAAATTATGTATCTGAAAACCCTTCTCCCTGTCAGTGAGCGTTTGAACCTGAAGCGAAGCCGGCAGCGGAGAAGAGCAGACAGGAGAGGTAATTACCCACGGTCTCCTCCAAGAGCTGACAGAAAGCAGGCCCCGTGCTGGAGATCCTGGCCTCATTACAGGCTCTCCTGGAGGCTGCAGCTGCTCCTCTCCACGGTCAGACGTGAGTCACAGCATTTTGGAGGAGAGAGGAGCGCTCCCGCAATCTCATTAATGGCTGTGGGGTCCATCAGCCCTAGCACCACCACAGCCATGCTGGTGTTTGAAGCCGGAGCCCCAGCGCTGTGCTCAAACTTCAGAGACTGAGTAAAAGCCAGCCATGAAGTTGGCTTGCTCATCACTGTGGCATTTCTAATACGGGAAGGGGCTTTCTCCAAAGTCAATGTGTGTTTCAGAGCTAACAAAGTGATGGAGCAAACTCTCATCCCTTCCTTATTAACGGCAGCAAGACAAAAACTGTAAGATTTCACATAGTAGCTGGGGAACAGCTTTAGAAGCTGTACCAACTTCTGCAGCAGTGGCACTTCCCAGGAAAGACATTTTGTCCCAAGAGAGCTGCCACTCCACAAAAATCAGGGTCTCCCTGCCGTCGCACATGCTCCTCGGACCTTGTGTACGTAGGGCAGGGTCTCCCTGTGGCCCACAGGGCCTTCTCCTGCGGCGCAGGACAGCCCTTTGCCACGCAGCTGCCAAGGAAAGCAACTTGCAGCAGCATGGAGATTGAAAGGTCCGCAGAGTAAGACAACTTGGCTGACATGGCACAGCCCCTCCTGTGCCTTGGGAATAACAAAGCACAGTTTTTAACCGGCAGACAAACCTCTGCCCAAGGATATGTCTATTTATATGCCAGCCTCAGGGACAGATCTGTCCCACACTGACCTGTTACCACTCCAACTAGAGGAGGTGCAGGTCCCCAGCTCAGCCCCTGGGCAGAGGGTGGCTGTTGCCGTAAGGACAGATGCCGGATCATCTTGCACTGCCAAGCCCTGCCGTGCTGGCCTCAGCATCGAACCAGCACTCCTGTTTGTGTCCTACGCACAGCCCACAGATCAAAAAAAGCATGTTGCACCTTCTTTCCTTCCCACCCTCCACTTCCCGCCACCACGCTCACAGCCCAGCCTTGCCCTTTCCCAGTTTAGCACCAGATGCCTTCAACATCTTTCCAGTGATGACCCTTAGGCACCTCGGGCCTCCAATTTTAGCAAGGGAAACATGAGTGCACAGCAGCACCCCATCTGCTGCAGCCGAAGGACTTGCAGCATCAGTGATTTGAGCTCTGTCTCTATCCGCCCATCAGCCCTGGCTGGGGCCTCCTCCACATACTTCTCTAACAGCCTCTCCTGGCAATGACCTTTGCCGACCTGCCAATTCCAGGAGACAGGGAGGTGATTCCAGCTCTGTTCTCCCAAGCTGCTGCTGCCCACCTCCCCAGCCATGTCTGCACAGGGAGGCTGTGAAGCCCCCATGATGGTTTGCTGTCCAAGGCGGGCTGAGCCATTGAGCCCGTTTGACAGAGAAACTGCCAGCTGGTCATGAACTACAGACCCGGACAGCAAAAACTGATCTGTTCCAGCCACCTCAGCCCCTTCCTAGCAAGGGCCTGGCCCAGGGAAATAAATGTCCCAAATAGCAAAGCAACAGGGAGAGACACATAAACAGCCAAGTCCTGCATGGGTGTAAGAAAAGCCCTATCCCTCTTTACTCCAGGGGAAGAGACATGAATCAGAATCATAGAATGGTTTGGGCTGGAAGCAACCATGAAGATCATCAAGTTCAACCCCGCTGCTATAGGCAAGGACACCTCCCACTAGACCAGGTTGCCTAAGGCCCAATCCAGCCTGGCCTTGAACACCTCCAGGGATGAAGCATCCACAACCTCTCTGGGCAACCTGTTCCAGTGCCTTACCACCCTCACAGTGAAAAACTTCTTCCAGTTTGAAGCCATTCCCCCTCATCCTACCAAGCATGTGACACCACTTGAATACCAAAACAGAGGTGCAATGGTGATGGAGAATTTGCAATACATAATTTCCCTCAGTGCTACCTGCCCTTCTGGCTGCTGGCCCAGGCTGAGCCACAGTGGAGCGACCGGCCAGGGGATGCAGCACACCTCTCAGTGAAATGATGCTGCAAGGCTGCAGCAAGTCTAGTTTTTCCCACAAAGCCAGGAATGAGCACCTTTGCCTCCAAAAGGTCCACTATTAACTAGCAGTTTCCTTTGGTAAAATACAGACCTCATAAAACCAGAACCTGCGGCGTCGGTTGTGGTCTCCCTAGCGCAGCAAGCAAACCTCGACTCGCAGCACTGGCACCGCCTGCCCTTGGATCCAGGGAGCACAGAGATGTGTCAGGCTATTCAGCCCCCAGCTCCCAAGGAAGAGGACAGGAGGGGAATGTGTATGCATTGAAAGGGTAATGTTGGCATATTATAGGCAGCAAGTTTAATGACACCTAATCATAATGCTACAGAATTTTGGAAGCAACATAAACCCTTGGGCTTCGAATGACCTTTGAAAGACAGAGAAGAATGGGAATAATTTACCCCCACAGCCACCTGCTCTACAATTTCCTCCACCTTCCACTAAAACACCCAGTGCTGGAGCCACCACAAACACCAGACTAAGTCATGTGGATCTTGGTGCAACTCCTGCCATGCAACTTCATGCCTAAATAATTAACATGGCAAGTCATTTCCTTTTTAACAGGCCTCTTTTCAGTTGAGAGCCATTTTCTGCCTCCTCCTCTCCTCTTCCCAGTTCTTTATCTGAGCCATTTTTTCAATACAAGCCAAATTAGTTTGGCAGTTTGGGGTCCAAGCGCCAACGCACAGCTACACACACCAAGCCGCACAGTCCTCCCCGCACCCTCCAGCTCTCATCACGCTCGAGCCTGCGCTGTGCGCACTAACAGATTTCCCACCGAGCTCAAGGGAGCAAGATCAGACTTCAAATGCCTCCAAGAAAGCCTCGTATTTCTCTCCACCACACGTCCCATGAGGATCTGTTAACACAGGCAGCTTCTGCTGCCATCCTGGTCGGGGCTGTGCTCGAGGAGTCTTAAAATGGAGCATAAACTCCTGCCTCCTCCTCTGGAAGTACATGTCCTCCTAGAGGGATCAGTGGGAAATTTCACACAGGGTTAGTTTTAATGCTGTGAATATTCTGTGAGGTTTGCGTTCAATTTCTCGTCATAAAGTTTTAATGGGAACTCTTTGAAATTGCCAGCTTTCCTGATACATCTTCAGACAGAAACTGTTTGTCTATGCAAAACTTGGTGAGGTGCATCCTGATTATATCTGGGGCACCGTCTACAGTTTGCAGTTTAAAAAGGAAAGCACATCATATATGCAAGTTTTAGCAACATTTTTAACCATGATGTGTCAACATTTGTCCCACACTTGCAAGCCTGATAGCCTAAATCCTTGGTTGTGGGATTATATACATATATATATTTGATAAAGGTGATTTTGTAGCTGTCTCCTGCAATGGGAGGCGGGGAGCTAAGGGCTCATACAGGGCTCAGCTCAGAGCTGCCACACGCTAAAACCCACTCCCCCCCACAGATCACTCAGCCCTCTCTCTGCCATAAACACCACTGCAAAACTCTCAGAAACACCAGGGAATAAAAATCTTTGTTGCATAAGCTCACTGCTATGCTACCTAACAAGCTCCCAAAAGTAAATCCGTGTCTTCTCCCCAGAGACCCCAGCATTGCCAGCATGAGCAGAGGAGAATTGCAAAGAGGCACTGGGTGGCTTTTCTTAACATATCTTTACTTTTCAGGACTGAATCTGCACACAAAATCTCGTCCTAAATGGTCAGGGTCTTTAGATAAAAGCAGAGGTGAGGACGGGAATTTTAAAAGAGAAAGAAAAAAAAAAAAAGAAGGAAGTAGAAAACACCGCAGGGGAAAAAAAGAACTAGAAACTTAATTTGGTCAGGGAGAAAAAGTAACCTTGGTTTTCCAACACATCAGCTCACCACAAGTGTCACGTGTGGAGAACATGCAAAAAAATAAAAGTTATAAGACAGGATGAATTTTGTAAAATAGAAACAAAAGTGATGATTCCTGCTCTGAGATGGGATTTCTGACCCCTTGCACATTCTTTCCTGGATTTTGGCCCTTCCTCTTGCATACTAAAGGGCAGCACATCCGCTCTACCCATTTGCCCTGCACAGCACACCCTTTCCACCAGCCCACATCCCCAGTTAACAGCCGCAGCTCTCCGCAGAGATTGCTGAGCTGCGGAGATGTGCCACAACTGCTCTGCATGGCCCTTCCTGGGGCAGCAGGGATGAGATGCTCATGAGGGCACAGCTGGACCATAGCTTCATTCCTACACCTTGCCTGCACTGGTACAGCATCAGCCTCAGCTAGGGAGGGGGATTTTCTAGTCTCTACCTATCCACTGACCCTGCTCGGTGCTGATCCCCCCCAGAATTAACCAGCCCTCAGCTGCGTGCTGCCTGGGCAGCAGATCGGGGTGCCTTTCACCGTGCATCCTTGGACCACCCCTGACCCAGGCAGCGGGGGAGGCCTTCCCAGAGCAGCGCTGCATTTCAAGAGAAGCTGGGTTTCTCTCTGCTTCTTCCCTCTCTTTACCAGAAAGACTTTATGCAAATCAAATCTCTCTCTTTTGCTGGCTCCCGCTGTGCTGCAGAGGGTTGGTGGAGGGGAGGAGAGGGGAAGGGGTGGGAAGGAGGGGGGAAGAGGATGGAACCTTGTTCGCTATCAGCTGCTCAGAAGAGCAGAGCAGAGACAAGATTGATGATGCTCTCTGGATATAAGATCTCCTCCTTGTGAAAGGCTGCTTATGAGGCCTGATAGACTTGTCATCTCTTAATAAACATCGCTGATATGTCGGTGAGGAGAAAGCGGGAGCGAGGGGAGGACACACAGAAAGGCGGCTGACAATTTACTTAGAACGACGCTCTTCTCTCGCCTTGGCCCTCACGTGCAATTCAGATGGCCTTTTTACAGGGAGGAACATCCCCAGCCCAGCCTCACCAGTATCTGCCATCTCAGCAGAGCCCAGGGGCAGGCTGAACCCAGCACCTGCGTATTTCCAGTGAAACAACCCCTTTCCCTATGAGCCTGGGGCCACCAGCCCTTTGCATATACCTGCTCCTAAGCCTCAACAAAGCCGAGAGGATTTTCAAGCAACTGACACATGGGAGCAGATCCCAGTGGGAACAGAGCGCAAGGGAGGCATTTCATCAGCACCTTGCAGAGTCCAGAGCTGTTTCATTGCCGTTGTGCTCCTTCTATAAATTGCTCTCCAAGCGTAAGTGGCTCTGCTCTTGCCCACACGGCTGTAAATCAGAGGAACTTGCCTGTGATCAAGAAACACATCCCTTGCTTTTGTTTAATCTCTGTAAAGCATCACAGAAATTTTTAATGCCTGGAAGGAGTATTTGCCCTACCCTGTTCCAACAATGACAATCACAGGTAGTAAATGTGATGATATCACCAGGAGCTCACCTGGATAAAAAACACCCAACGTAACTGTCACCTACATCTAGCTACAGGTATGCAGATTTTGTGTGACTACAGCCACATTTTCCTTACATATCTGGCTCAGTTTGTATTTAATCAAGCTATGCATGGTTAAAAATCCTCCAGAGCATTAGCAGGTGCTTAGTGGTGCTGTGTAAGTGCAGAGCTAAGGAATAACGTGCTGTAAGCACAGCTAACATAAGTGTTCATAGCTCCCTGTGGGGCTAAGAATGACTGCAAACCAGCTTCTCTACCCCGGGCTTACATATGCAAAGAGAAGTTCCTACAGAGACCACATAGGAAGCAGTCAGGCTGGAAGGCAGGTCCTCTGCATGTCATAGCTGCTCCCTTGTGAGTCTCAGACCTGCCCACAGCTATGGAGATGCTTCTCCAGCAGTCTGGGAGGACATCAGGCTCCCCAGCATGTTAGGGCCAGTCCAGGCTGCAAGGATGATCAGGCAGCTCCACTCCTGGGGGCAGCCCAGCCAGGCAGGCTCCTTCTGCTAACGCTTTTGGCCCCCTCCAAGGTTTCTTCCCCTGCCTGCTCCCCTCACGCACTGTCCTCCTTGAAACCTGCCCCAGGACACCAAGGCTTTACAACACACTTCATCCTACACTATTTCTCTGTAAAATAACGCCATGCAGTGATTTTCCCTGTCTTACACCAATTCCATCGTCACTTTATTCTAATACAACTTTATCAACAAGTCCTAAGACAAACTCATTGAGTTACGAGGAGGACTTGTTACATCCCCAGCACTTCGACTCTCAGCAAACTAAGTCCTTTCAGAGCCTGGATTCATTTTTTTGAGAACTCGCCAGATTTTCACTGTGGCTTCTGCGTTTGCAGGAACCCAAACCCATATGCAATTCTTTCCAAAAAGTTAATACAGCAACAGACTTCCAAGGGCTAGATTCACCATCAATAAATACCCATGCTAAATGAGCACAGGAGTACTTACACATCAAATGACTACCTGGCAAAAGAAACAAATACATTTCTCCCTGTTTTGCACATGACCTTTCCACCATGTCTCCCAGGAGAGAGATGTCAGGCCTCCCTCCTCCCCAAAATTAGTGACCCACAAGGAATAGGTTTCTCAAGGCTGGAGCCCACAGCTTGGAGTAGACCTGGACGACCTCAATTTGATTAGAAGGGAAAACAACCTCGACTCTGAAAGGTGAAAGTGCAGCCCCGGCATTTCCTGCCCTCGGCAGTCCATAATGAACCAGTGTCCCCAGTGTCACCTTCTCAATCAAACGGGCACTTCAACACTTGAAACCCCCCTCCTCCACCACCCAAAGAAAATTAGAGCCATTTTTTGGCAACCTCCAGTTACAAGGTTGGCGTTCAGGCACTAAACTGGGATCGTGCTCACTAACTGGCATGTCCACACCTGCCTTCATTTCCACAGCTCTGCAGGAACATTAGATCACGTTCGGCTCATCTGACTGCGGGTTCCCCTGCTTACAAGATTTTTCTTAGACAGCCAACACACCGTACCCCACATCTAAGTATACAGCGTGACTCTAGTTCATATTTTAGTATGAAACAGCTTGCTTTGCAGTTACTCCACGTATACAAACGTCTCAGCCCTCTTACTCACCTGGCACCCCAGGCCAAATCCACGAAATAGCAGTTCCCCGGTACTTCCAAACAGATAAAAGTTTAGGAGCCTAATGCAATATTCCTAAATCCTCATGATTTCCTTGTCTTGAAATATTTTAGGAGCTTTTTCCCGAGCTTTTTTCCAAGCTTCAGCTGCTGGTGGCAAGTGACCACATGAGAATCGTAACTGTGCTAAAGGATAATTTCTAATAATTTCTAAAGGAAAGTTTCTAACCTCTGTGGCTGTGAAGTCCTTGAAAACAGCAGACAAACAAATGGAAAGTCTCAAATGGAATTTTCCTTAAATTTCACTCTCCGACATAACCCCCAATGGCCCCCTCTCCTCACCTTAGGATTTAGAATCATGACTCAGAGCTCAGCTGGAGTTTGATTCGTTTACAGATGCTCGCTTTGTTGAGATTTTTCATTGCACTGGAAAAATGATTTTTACATCAAAATCCCCACAAAAACCCATGCATTTTGTAGACTACTTTTGCATTTTCTCTACAAAAAAAGATAGCACTAAAAGTAGAAGATAAGAGGTTTTCACAAAGTAAAAAAAAAAGCTTTGCCAAGGCAATAGACAATAAAGAAACAATTAACTACCTCATCCAAGAAACTGAATTGCTTGTCATTAAAAAAAGATAGTACCAATCTAAACTCTGCCATTGTGATTAGAAACTTAAGGTACAGTATATACATTTTGTCCTCAGCACTTAACCTAATGGTTATAATGAGGGTATCTAAGTGGCTGAGGATATTATTTGGTCAGAGGGTCACCACAGCGAAAGACAGATATAGCATAACAAGAAAATATGAGGTCATTTTTGCACCACATTTTAAAAGTTGTCTTGCAATACAAATAGAGGCATGTAAGAAAAAAAAATACCTTGCTATAGCGTTTAGAAATTCTTCACATTAATAGAAATTAAAATAGACAACAAAAACACAATGAGAGAAAACAGGATTCATGAGTGATGAAGAGATCAAGTGGGAGTATAAAACCTAGAATTTGGAGAGATATACTTTTTTTTTTTTTAAAGTAATCTGAACATAATCAAGCTAGCAAAAGAGCAAAACAAACCACAAAGGGGAGGAGGAATTATTCACATTCAGGAACTGTTTGCAATCTTCCACTGCTTAATGCCCTTCCAGTACCATGCCATCTATGCATCCCCTCAGTTTTGTGTGCAACAAACATTTCCTTCTAGGAGCATTGCTGTGGTTTCCAGCAGGCTGTTCCCAGGAGCGGGACAAGGTGCGACTGGAGGATCATGGGGCATGAGAGAGAGAAAGAAAGAAGAAAAAAGAGAATATTTGGAGAGAAAGAGAAACTTAGAGGTCTAAGGACAGACGGGGGGGGGTGTATTTCTCCAGCACAACCCTACTTGAACAGCAAAACTCTCATCAGAAATACAGCCCCAGAGCCCTTTGAAAACTCTGCCTACAGCATACAGCATCAAAGATTAAAACCCCAACAGTTCCCGTCTATAACTCACCCCGTTTGGCAGGGAGCATCACACAACTGAAACCGTAGAGACAAACGGAAGGTGTCAAGTTAGTAATTTCCTAGCTCTACAGTGAGCAGCATGGAAAATATGTGAACCTGTATTTCATCCTCCAAATCATATTAATACTCAGATCTAAAGCAAGAGATAATACAAGGGTAACTAAAGCTGTCCTAGCCAATATCTTGAAACACAGGGATAGAAATATAATGCAAGTAGTGTTTTAGAATATATATTAAAATACCAAGTGGAGGGTGGAACAAAGCTAATGAACTTAAAAGATGACATCTGAACAAGTAGTCCATTACCCAGGGAAAATTCCAGCATGCTCAAAAATCATGTATCATTTGCTTTCACATAAATGTCCATTATCCCTGTTTTGCTTTTTTTTTTTTTTATGTAGTAAGACATTATCCTTCCTAAGATCGCCTGACAAAGATTTAATACTGCCATTTTGTACCCACATCTCCTTTATCATCTTACCAAAAATCTCTTCCCCCTCCCCTGCTGACAAAGTGTAATTCTCCAAATCTGCAGTTTTAACAGAAAGCGAATCTGATTTTGACTCAGACTCCAGATGGGTATAGCTGTAAAGATATTGTCATGTGAAAGATTAGGCGCTAACTTAGACAAAGAACTGTTCATCTGCAAGCTTAATAGTCTCTGAAACAGCAACTGCCACGAAAGAGTTACCAGGTACAGATATTGCTATCCATAATAACAACGATATTGCAACAGAAGATGGAAGTGCTGGAAACTCCCAGTGGTATTCAGTGCTCTGCACAGAGAGCTAGTAACCCCTGCATACAGCTCTGGACCTTTGCAGGTTGTCTTTGTTCACACATTATACTTGTGACAGTGTGAAGTTTGCTATGGGATGTTGGAAGGGTGAGATACAGTGGAGGGACCACAGTGCAGGTGATCTGCCAACCCTTCAGGGCTGGGGAACTGTTGCACAGTCACTTCCCATTCTTTCACCAGGCAAACACAATGCATGGAAGCTGCAGGAGTAGGGTTAATTCCACCCATCCAACCCACTGACCACCCACAATTCACTCAGTGCTCTACTCACAGCTGTGTCACCCTTGCACAAGGCTTGGCACCTATAGTCTACACAGCCCAAGCAAAATTAGGGGGTGTAAGTGAAGGAGAGAGGGAAAAATCAGCAATTGCAGCACCAGGTCTGGAATGAAATTGCCACCTCCTGCCCCAGAAATCCCAGAACAAGTCCCAGCTTGGGGTCTGCAAAGAATTACATCCCATCCTAGATCCACTCCAACGTGCATACTGAATTGACCCTCTGGCCCCTGCAGCTCTGAGTAATCACACAGGACATTCTTCCACGTACCACTCCACATCCCCAGACATTACCTCATCACGCAAGTTAGTGGAGGCCAGTTACATCCAAGTCTACTGCCCTGAGAGTCCATCTACATCCACCTGAGCCATCATATTTTCAAAAAAAGCAGATACTAATATCACTCTGAGAAGACTCGGTGTGAGTGTGACACAGTAGAGACCAAGGCCAACATGCCAGACCACGCTATCAACAGAAACAACTGGGACCTACTCACTTCCTTCTGAGATTCTCCATACTCCAATGCTGCTGTTGCTTGGATGAAGTCTTCTCCAAGGAACAGCAAGAATGAGTCTCAACTGGGCATATGGATAGACTTGCAGACGAGCCAACTGTGCCATGCCCCGTAGCACACAGCAGATCAGCAATAGGCACGAGCTATTTCCAACTGAGCAAAAAGAACAAAACGAGTCATCTTGGTTAGGTGGTGCAGTAGAGAAGCCACGACGCCCATCTGCCCCCAACACAATGAACAAAGGCACACAGAGTGCCAGCCACCAGCTAAGCCACTAGAACCACAAGATTATTATGCTAACGTTATGAACACTAAGATTGAAAGCAAGTCCTTTCTCCCACCTAGTGGAGACACAAACCTAAATCCTTGGAAGCAATGGTGAATTGACCCAGTGCGTGCACCTCAACAGATTTTGCTGGAGAGAGAAGAGAAACACCACAGAAAGTTGAAATGCCCTCTGATTGCCCCGCAAAAGCTGAAGTCCATCAATGCAGCTGCATACCTGCATGCCAGGAAGGCAGCTGGCTCTTCTGTGCAGAGCTTGCTGGCTATCCCTGCTGCTGCTGCCCAGGCAGACACTGTCACTCCGTGGCTTGGGACCTCTAAATGGTCTTGGACTATATTTGTGGAAAATAACAACCCATGGGACTCTATATGCCAAAGGGGCTGGAATGGATAAGCAGAAGTAGCTGGGGCAGCCAGAATGCTGCATGAGGCATGGATGTTTATCAGAGAGGTGCCAGAAGTGCCTAACAAAGCCTAACAAGTCAGGGTTGTCCTGTACCCACAAACCCAGCAGTTCGTGCAGAAAGGCATGCTGAGCCCCACTTTCAGAAATCTCGACCTGCCACCCTGATACCAATAGTTCTGGATTAAAAAACCTGCCTCTTGTTGAAGAAATAATGCAAAGGGACACAATCTTCTGCTACTTGCCATAGCTCCTCCAAGGAGAACAAGCATCCTCAGGGATGAAATAAGGCTTTTGCATGACAAGCAAAACCATGTTAATCTGCAAGATACAGGGAAGCCTTTATAACCACCTCACACAGGTCAGCTGCACCTACGATGGAGAGCGCTCAAACTGGGAGATGCCTTAGCATCACTTCCACTTGGTCTTAGAAAATCCTGTTATCCAGTGCTCCTCCTGCTTCCCCGATGCTCAAAAAATGCCACACTGGCAGCACACAGGTTTCCAGGGTGCATGAGGCATGCCGTCCGTCACTAGAAAGACACATTCCTTAGGTGCAGAGTTGAGACGCAGATGTGACCCATGATTCCCACGTCACTATAATTCATCCAGCCTTAGCAACATCCCCTTACCCAGCGCACTTTCCCATTTGTTTCACATGAAGTGTCGCTGCCCAGCCCCACAGAAAACAAATGGGGCACACACACACACACACATTAAAGAACCTCCTTTCTTTATCTCAAATTAATCCATTCTGCCTGTTCAAGGAGCTGCTGTGCTGAGCTGTGAGGAGCAAATCATACACTACACACGGCATGCTGGAGTTCGGCAATATCCCCTGGCACAGCCATGCCGGGTAAAGGCAGGCGACCACTAAATTAACACTGGCAACCATTTACACTATGCAAACACCGTGGCTCTGGGAAACAGGAAGGCAGCATTTTTAGGAAATGCTAGAGTAGAGCCAAAACATGCCGAGCTGGCATTAGCCTTACAATGATGAAGACTTTTCCCTGTTATCCATCTTGCCGCATGTCCAAGAACCCAGAAAGGATCAGGCTAAAGGTATACATTTTTTTCTGATGGATCGTGCAAATAGAGCACTACTATTGACTTACACAATGCCAACACATACCTAGACACCAGGAAGAAAGTTTAGCTTCCCTAAGTTAACCAGACCATAGATCTGATTTGTGTGCACCAGGGTCCTACCTGATGAAATGCAGAATAAACTTTGTGCAACAAGGAAGAGTTATAATAGATGATGAATAGATAATGGGGTGTAAAGGCTCTGAAGAGGTCACCTGCACCATCTCCTTGCTCTAAAAGAGGAGACATAAACCATCTCCATGCTTCCCCATTCACACACTTTTATATTTGTGGAGCGCCCAGCACAAAAGAGCCCCATGCTGATGGACACTTTGATGATTTAAGTGTTAAATAACAGATAGGTGCTATTTATGTGGAAATTATTCCTGTTGGGACAGAGACACGAAAGCAACATTTTCTCCTGTGCCTCTGCCTGCCTCACCTGCACTCTCGCTGCTCATCCATCTCCCAGGATTGCCTGGAACATTGCACATGTAGGAGCATTTTCAAACAGCTCACATTTTCTTTAAAAAGTCAACCTGTTCAGTAATGGCTTATCCTGCTCCTCCCACCCCCTGCTACATGCTCCCTTGGGGCCAAGAGGGGAGAAGATTCAGCCTGCACTGGAAAACAGCTTTATGTACATTAAAATATCACCACTTGTGAGTCTGATGCTGTTGCAACCTACAAAGCCAGAAATAGCAGCTTTGTCCCAGCGGAATAGAAAAGGACAAATTTCCAGCCTCCCAGAAGGGCTCAAGGTATGCAGGTGCACTTAGTCCTGCAGTAACAGAACCTGTAACAGCAAAAATATTACAGGGAGGAGGGAACGATATTGTTTCAGGTCATTATATTTTATATAATGTCCTTGTATATCCGTACAACGAACCTCCAGCTCAAAGATTAAAATAAAAGCATTTTACAGAGATGAAAGTAATAATCTTACATCTATCATTTTCCAAAACACTAAAACAACTTTATGAAGCATTTGGTGACTTCAAGGACCTCTACAGGGTACACGGGTAGGAAACAAAGAAATACTTCCCTGCAACTAGCCATTGCCTCAAAATGACAAATAAAGGCACAAACCAGCTTTTTAACATAATCTTATTTCCCATGTTAAGCAAAATAAATATTTCCATTTTCAAACAAAAACATTTTTCTGTCCACCAGGCTGCAGGATTCCTGGCTCTGCCACAATCATCCCCTCCAACTCAGCCAAACCGTTCCAGCCCAGATGTGCAGAGGCTTAGACATTTCCAAAGGTATGCAAAGAACAGGGGGAACCATGCAATTACACGTCTTCAAACACACTTCGGTGTCTTGTAAAATTAGAAGATGAAGACAGGAGCGCAACCCATCCCTCCTGCAGCTGTGTTTAGAGAGGACAGTGAGTTATCACAGAGATTAGACTATCAATAGGGCTGTCGGCAGTGGGGAACAAGGACAAGAAATACAAGGATAAGGCTTGCACCAGCTTTTCCTTCTCACACTGAAAGAATTGTGTTCCGATAGGGGATATGCACAGTGCTGGGTGTAGCATCCTCCTGCGTTTACAGAATTACAGTTCAAAAAGCTAGTGTGCAGGAAAAGGAGGGAGCAGTGCTGTTTCAAGTCAAAGTGAGCCGTAGCGTCCAGGACACAAGCAGTGTTTCACACTCTCTTCCGTCAGCGGCCACAATGGGGTAGAAATCGCCAAAATACTTGCCTGTTCCCAATGAGGAGAGATGCTTCAGGAGGTCGCTGGTCATCTCCAGCCACGCTGAGACACAAATGTTTTGGAGGACGAAATCAAAACGACTCCTCAGTTTACCCCCTTCCCTGTTGCTTTTCAATCTATATGGTCCCTCAGGAAAGCACTTACAGACCAGCAGCTGTCTCCAGCCCTGTGACAGAAGACAGATCAGGACTGCCAAAGACTGTCACCCATCACAGTTCTTCATACACCAAGCCTTTGAGATCTACATGGCTATAGGAGCACCAACCAGGCCCAGAGGAATTTGCCATGTGACTACATCACCATCTAGGATGCCTTTACTGTTGCTTGCCCCAGGAAATCTGGAGGGGACAGGGCTCCTTCAACACCACGGCAACTGAGCTAAAGCAAACAGCCAGATTTTAGGCAGAAAGCAGCCAAAAGAGCCCCAGGAGTTAAAATCAAGAGTTACTAACTCCAGATATCATCTGCCTCTTGGTGCCATCACAGCAGCAAATGATTTCACGTTTTGCTGGCAAGATGAGAGTCTTAGAGAAGCCAAGCAGAAAGAAAAGTATTTCACCAAGTAGAAAGCACTCTTGGATGGCTTTCAGTGACCTTCCCAGGCCTCCCAGAGATACACAGGTGTGTACACACAGATGCACACACCATCACACTGCCACAGCTGGGGTTGCTATTTTGGCAGCCCCCGGATGCGGCTGATCAAAAATGCACGGGATGCAAGACAACCGTGCACAGTGGCACTCCTGCAAAACACGAGCTCAATGCAGTGGCGGCAGCAGCAAGAGCCGAATTCCCATTTAAATAAAATGCCAAAAGGCAGTCAGCGAAAGTGACATTTATGGTGTTACTACAAATGCATTCAGTGGGAAGCTGAGTAGCAGAAGCAGGTTGGGGGGAAAAAAAACAAGCTGTAGTGAAAACTGCCATCTGTATATTGTGCCCCATTTTTAATATTCTGTATTCTCATAAAAAGTGTTGTTTCTGTCACTATTCAATCTCCCAAACTCACATGGAACACTGTTAAAAGTCAGCAGTGTGTGAAATGGTATTTTAAAATAAATGAAACCCGCTCGCAAAGCTGCGGAGGAATATTGCAATGCCAGGGTGCTGACAGACAGGCATTGAAAAGTAACAACCGTTATCATCTTAAAGCAAAGCGGATTAAATAAAAACCCACAGCTAGTGGTGCATTACCAAGTCTGATATTGACACAGCTGCCGTGGTGGTTATTTTTCATTGTCTCATCAAGACAAAGCATCATGGGATATCAATCTTCCCTCTGTCAGGCCATGCCTGGTGTAAAGTTTTTCGTTTACATTTTCATTATATCCCTTTTATCTCAGCTGCCAGCAAAAAATATATATATGTATTTTATATATATATACACACACACATATATATGTATATATGTATATGCTTTTGGAAATGCTGGGACTGGTTGACCTTCGGTGTATTGCCAAGCCACAGCCTCTGGCATGAAGGGTCCCCGGTCTCCCAGGACAAAGCCAACCCCTACTTGCCCGTGTTAGAGGTGGCAGGTGGGTGGACTGCGAGAACTGCTTTCAGTCCCCTCCAACTGGAGATGGGCTCAGCGGTGAGCTGGTAAAGGTACGATCCCCCAAGAGCTTCATAGCCAAGAAATCCAATTAACACAGCTGCCAATGCTTTCTAAGCAAACCCCTTCCTGTAACCAGATTTCACTGGGTAGACCAGCCAAGTACGTTCTGCTCTCTAGCTCAGTTTGGTGCACAGAGAGGAAGAAAACAAAGCAGAAATCACAATTCTCCATGGAGAGCACTGCCTGCCTCATCAATACTGCGAGCTGTTACATTTCTTCCTTCGTAGCTCTGCAGATGGATCTCTGCATCGGATCATTCCACACATTTCTGTCCTTGATAGACCTTTAACTTTTCCAGCCTTGCAGGATCAGCAAAGCACTGCTCCTGTTTTCAGGAGGCTGAGAGCCAAGTATTGCTCGGGCAGAAACCTCTTCCTGAGTATGCCGAGAGCCTCACAGTGTTTGCTTACAAACACAGCCTCTGTAACTCCACCTACGCTTTCACTCCCACTAACAACTCTGCTGTTCCAAGGCATGAGGCAGAACCAGCTGTTTGCAGCTGGCCACAGCATCCCCCACAGCAGCAAGGAGTGCAGCAGAAAGAAAGGGTTCCTTCCCTTATTCTTAAGAGAACCTTATCTTCCAAACCTGTTGCAAATGTCTGCTATGGCTGCTCTTCTCTGCTTATTATTTAATTAAGTTCAGCCTCACTTCCAACATTTCTTGCTCTTGGTACATCTCATCAGAGGCAGCTCAGCACTGCCTGCGTCAGTGCTTCAGTCCTTTAAGAATAGGAACTCTGGGAAACGTAGTTTCTAGTGGAAAAACAGGGCTAAAGCAGCCAGAGAGAGCAGGTGGTGCCCTGGGAGAGCTACAAAAGGGGCAGTAAAAATAATAAAGCAAGACCCCTTGGGAAGGGCCCACAAAGGAGCGAGTACCCCAGCAATCGGCCACCAGAACTCCCTGCCTCACTGCTAGCAGCCCCTCTGATGAGGTGCCGGTAGGCTGACAGTGGAAAAATCAGTACCTCCACTCCTTTCTTCATCTCCCAGATCAGGTAACTGTCCAAATCCTGTGCAACACCGGACACACACAGGTTTACACCAGTCCACGCAAGCTCTGTTTACAGCCCATCATGCTGAGTAGCAGAAGTAAAACATTGATGACACCTTTCTAAGCCAGGAAAGGACTCTCTGCAGTGGCCCGGAGTGTTTTCCCCATCCAAGTGGGCATTACCTCCAGTATGCTCATTGGCTTCGCTGGCACTTATTTTGAGGTCAAGCCTTTGCTGCTGCTCTGCAGCCCCGCTGCCCCAGGAGCAGGGCTGACCGGTTCCAACACACAGCATTTCAGATACTCCATCACCTCCCTGTGCTCCACTCAAACCCTGGGGATCTTCACATACATGGGCAGGCAAACATTCCCTATGGCAGAGCAGGTGCTTCCTAAACACAAGAAATCCCTGCATTAAAAACACAATGCAATGTAAAGCAATTCATCCTCCCACCTTCTTTTCCCTGCCTCAGTTTCCTCAGCATGGGAGGCTATGTCCTTGGGCACTCCACAGTCCCTCTTCTGCCACATCTCCTAGGCTGTCTACATCATTCTCCCCATTCCGCCACCGTAAATCAGAATCCCCTTGCTGCCATAAACTTCCATCCCACTGTGGGGCGTCTCTACAACCCTGTGACGTGTGCCCTTTATCCTGCTGCTAGGGTCATCCCCTCTCCATCCCCAAAAACGTTCCCTTCTTCCAAACAATAGCCCATCTACCCAAGGTGTTTCCATTTAGAGAGGATCATTAGCCCCTGCAGAAGGCAAACTTCTGTGAAGCTGTGGCAGTTCAGTGGTGCTCCAGCTTTGCTTCATTCCTCTGAGGTCATCTGCATTCATCTGCTTGCACCTGGCCTGAATTCAACCCCTAGGTCCTGCCTCACCAGCCCGCAGCCCCAGACCAACAGCAGTTACACCTTCTCCGCAGCGCTCAGCATAGCAAAGGGTTACACCAGCTCTTCCAGCAGCGTTTCCTCTCTCTCCCTCTCTGCAAGCAGCAGAAATTGCCATTCTGCATCCTTAATAGCAGCGTAATCAAAAGTTATGATGCATTTTTCAGTAATCACAAGAAATGATCCCCACTTAGCGTTAAGTAAAGCAAATTTGCCACTGGAAGGATGAAAAAAAAGAAGAAAAAGAAGAAGTCAAAAGCATTTCAATTTTCATTTGAAACGAATGAGTCAGAGTCAATTTGGTAAAGCAGTTAACAGCAGCTGTGCTCCCCTTCCCAGCCCCTTAACAGGTACAATTTGCTTTTAACAAACAACCTCACGGAGGTCTCTGGCACTGTGTTAACATAGTGGCATTCAACCCCTCTTGCTGTTGTGTATTTAAATTGGGTAATAGAGTCAGGCAGAGGAGATCCACCATGAATCTTAAGAAGTGCAATTTGACAGCACCTTTAAAAAAAAGGGGGGGGGGGGGAGGCCTTTATAAAAAATAATAAATTAGTTTGAGAGCAGGTTTTGCTGTGTTATTTTAAAGGAGCATATTAAAAACAACAAAAGTCCTAGAAAGCCCCAGCATGGTGGCAAGACCCCAGCAAACCTGGAGCCATGAGCAAGCAGGGCCCCTCCACAAAGAGCTCTGCAAAACAAGGCAAGACATTTGACAGCCAAAGAACCCTCAGCCTGGGTGCATCTGGGATACTTTGCCCCTCAGCAAGAGTGACAGTGGAAGGCTGTACATCAGGGGGGGAAAAAAAAAACAAACCAACAAGTCAACAACAGCCCTGCACACTCACACTAAGGTTGCCCCAACCCCTCAGGGGATCCCACACCATCCCATAGTCTCAGCAGTTGCTTAAAGAGAGGGCTGCCCCTGGGCTGGGAGGAAAAGCAATGATGTGTGATGAGCCTTCAGCCACCCGTTCTTATCCCTCTTGACCCCAAAGAATCTCTGTCCTTCCTTCACCCCGAAGACAGACCCTTGACGATGCCCTCATCTCACTGGGTGTTCAGTTCAGGCAGTCATCTTCTCTCGTTCATTTGTTCTTTCAAGAAATCTCATTTCATTACCTTCCAGGCTCCTCAGCTTTGTGGGGAATTACAGGAGGTCAATGAAAAATTCATGTTCTCAGTCAGTAATTGGCATTTTTGTTTCCTTTTTTTAGAGGAAGGAAAGCAAAGAAAAGGATGTGAATGGGGCAGACAGCAGAGTGAATGGGTATCTTCTGCCGGTTATTAAGATAAAGTCTCTCATATTGCTCCTGTCCAGTGTACTCTGGTGCTTGCTCCAAGCAAGCCCTGTAATCCTGCATACTGAAATTTGAAAGCATTCCTGGTACTTTTATTAGAGGGACAAGTAATGAAAGCAGACTGGACATACACAATTATTACAGTGTAATCCGCTGGAAATTAAGTCAATCCAATCACCCAGCGTTCTGCTTTCTTCTCATTTTTTAGACTTCAAGTAAGTGCTTCCCAAATTCCAGCTGAAGTTACTGTTACAATCAATAGCACAAGGGCTCTCAGCATAAGACTAATTAATATGATGCTAGCAAGTGCTCCCCTATTGATCTCAGGCTGGTCTGAAACACCAGCCAGCAGTGGCACCAACCACCAGTGCTAGCAAGGAAGACATGCAAAATAAGGGGCTGTCAACAAGCTAAAAGGAGAAGCAGACCTCTTTTTCAAGGATGCCGAAGAAAGGGAGAAACCCCAGTCCTGAAAGCACGGGAAGTTCTCCAAAAACCAAAGTCTCCCTGGCCGTGATCTGCTCCTGTGGGCAGATTTGCCATCAACGAGCCTGAGACCAGAATTTCACCCACCCAACACGTGAAGAGAAACTCCCTTCAGCCACCTTCAAGGTCCTGCCCCGCAAAGCCGCGGACGGGCAATACTTCTTCTGCCGTCTCTCCCTCCCGCTAGCAGCGAGCAACGCTGTCAGCCAGGAAACAGATTGCTACATACGGCACGACCAAGGCTTGCGATGATTAGATCTATTAATACAGTGCATCTGATTCACCTCCAAGGCCCCGACGCTCGGTGACAAATAGGGATGGACTTCCTTGCTTTGCTGAGCAGGGCCCTGCGATAACAACCTCCTTGCCAGTGGCTGCTTGGACCTGGACGGGCAAGAGCCAGCAGAGACCGGGGAGAGGAGCATCCCCCATGTGCTGGTGGGTGTCCTGGGATAAGCCCCAGCAAGGACAGAAGACTGACAGCACAGGGAGCTGTCAATCACAGGCGGTGGCCCCAGAGCTTATATGCTGGCAGGTCCTTCTCACTTCAAGGATGCAAAGGGGTCCTCGTCTCCTGCCCTTCCGACATTCTCCTCCAGCCAGGGTTAGTCACAGTTCCACTGGAGAGACGACTCGTGCGGCCCAGTCCCTGCTGCCTGATGCCATAAAAGGCCCTTGGGGGTCCATACATCCCCACCTGACTGCCACTTGGGACACGGGTTTCCCAGAAATTAGAGGAGGACCTGTTCCTCTGGACTCGTCACCTCCAGGATCACTTCTCCACACCCACGTCCACAGCAAGAACAGTCACCCACTGAGGCACAGCAGGGGAGGTGGGATGGGCAATTCCCTGGGGTGAAGGTTCTTCCCTGTAGCTTCTCTGACCCCAAACCTAGGCCTAGGTCCTCCTGGTACTATAACATAAGCTGTGTGCCCCACATCTGTCTTCTCAGAGCAGGGGGACCATCACCCTATGCTTCCCTACTCAATACCTTGTACTTCCTAAGCATCTCCCCCTCTAGTTGTCTTTTGTCCACCACTTCACGCACTTAAAACTGGAAAGATCACAATCTTAGCACCTCAACCAAAGACACAAAGTTTTTTTTTTAACAACAAAGTGAAACCCTACCCGCTCCCTATCACTACCTGCTGCGTGACTTGTAAAAATCAGACAGGCCCCACTGCCTCGAGGGCTGCTTTAACATCGGATGAAGCTTTCACGCCCTAACCTGCCTCCCCGACCCTACACCTTGCCCTGCAGAGCTCCTGCTCTCCCCTGCCATGCCCGGTGGCTAGGAGAGAAAAGCCAGACAGCTATCGCTCCTGCAGGCCTGACATCATCTGCTTATCAGGCAGGGTGACGTCTCCTCGTCAGCAGCTGCAGCCCAGGGTCTGCCTCCGTGGGGAGGCATGCAGGCCAGTTAAAGGTGGACACTTAGCGCATTTATTACCTGCTTATTAGATACCAGGCTCCCGTTATGATGAATTGGCTGGGTGACGGCTCCCGCCAGCTCCCAACGCTCAGCAAGGCTTTTTAATTCCATTTTGCAAAGGCTGGGCCAAGGCAAAATCGTTTCCGAGAGGACAGAAGGAGCAGTTGTTTTTCTCCTGCCTCCAAAACAATCCGACCCTTTGCTCATTCTCAGCAGGACCTTTTCATGATGCGCTCTGTCTTTCCTCCTGACCGCGCGAGCGCAAAGGGCATTGCTGGGGGCTGCAGTCTTCTGCAGCTGCACAGGGTGGGCATCTCCGGTGCTCCCATAAAGGCCCGGTGGAAGGAAGCACCAGAATAGATGACCGCACCACTCGTGACATCCCCTGCACACACCATCATTGCTGTGCCACCACGGTGGCAGGGCTCCTTGCCAGCCCTCGCTTGGCACTGAGAGCAAACAGCTAGTTGATCTCCAGACAGAGAACACCCCAGCATAGGACAGGTTCTGCAGCAAAACTGTGCCGTCACCTGAAGGTTTCACAGAGCCCACACAGCAGCTTTCCCCTCTACAAAAGGACTTGCGCCAACCTCTGCAGTACAACACCATATCCACAAATCTCCCAGTGGAAAAACAGCAGGTGGGGACAGGTATCATGAGGTTAAAAAGTTGGTGGAAGGTGCAAAGACATTTCTGGGAATGGAGACAGGCTTGAAGGATATTCCTGAAAACCATACCTCACAAAGGAGATGTTTTTGCAAGGCAAAATAATCAGGAAACAAGGAAATTCAGAATTGTTTTGCAGGACCGCTGTTTACCTCTTCTAAAGGCTCCTGGAATGAAAGCCACAGCCAAGAGGTTCTGCATGCCTCTCCCAAAGGCACAGAGTGCTGTCATTCTTTTTGTGATGATTTCTTCCGTATTCCTCAGTTCTGTAATCCTTTATCCCTCCCGCAGGCCAGATTCAAAACTGCATGAAGGGGCGAAGAGTTCAAAGGATGATGAAGCTGCATTCTTACTCAGTCACTCCCAGATTTTGGCAATTTTCACATTCTTGGGCTTTTTCTGCTTATTTTGATCAGTGAAGGCTACCTTTGGAGGCTAAGTCCAGCAGAAATGACCATGCTTTGCTAACTAGAGGTGCTTCATCACCCATTCACATCTGTTGGCAGGAAAGATGTTCTCATGCTGTCTTTTCAGAAATGGCACCAACTAAGAGCAGGCAACAATGCCACACCACAATTGCTCTGAACAATTACGAGCAACTCCTTGGTTGAGGGAGACAGGTTGTAAAGGTAGTTTGGGGGCCTTTGAGTTAGACAAGTGTCAGTTCTTGGTGGCCAAGCTATCTGGAAACCATGGCCCTGCAATACCAGAGAGAACAGCTCATGGGCTTTCATGTCCTTCCAGCTTTACCTGCCAAGGTCCCACTGACTCTCTCCTGTCCGCTCCCCACCGTACCCTTGCAAAACAATATTCATGAACAGAGAAAGACGGGGTGAGGAACCTCATTCACAGAATGGTCAGGGTTGGGAGGGACCTCTGGAGATCATCTAGTCCAACCCCCTGCCAGAGCAGGGTCACCTACAGCAGGCTGCACAGGACCGCGTCCAGGCGGGTTTTGAATGTCTCCAGTGTGGGAGACTCCACAACCTCTCTGGGCAGCCTGTGCCAGTGCTCTGCCACCCTCAGAGTAAAGAAGTTCCTCCTCATGTTAAGATGGAACTTCCTACGTTCAAGTTTGTGCCCGTTACCTCCTGTCCCATCACTGGGCACAACTGAAAAAAAGACCGTTCCCATCGCCCTGGCATCCTCCCTTTAAGTATTATAAGCATTAATAAGATCCCCCTTCAGTCGTCTTCTCTCTAGTCTAAAAAGACCCAAGTGCCTCAGCCTTTCAACAGAGCTGAGCGGCAGAAGGGGGTTGCTGTGGAGTTAGCTAGCTCTGGATGCTGATGTCTCTGCTCGGCAGGAGGTGAACACCTGCCCCCCTTCGGGATGGGCTCAGTGCTCAAAGTTTCCCTCCTCTTCCGTTGCTGGAGGGCCCTCGGCCCCAGCCTGGGGGAGGGCTGCACGTTATACATATCCCCGCTGAATTGTTACACGTTTCTGCTGTGTTCCTTCGACAGAGGACTTTGCTACCAGCGAGCGGGAGAGAAACTGCCATCTGGGACCGCATGTGCTTTCCAGACAGATGGCTGACTATTCTCGTCGTGTTTTATTTCTAGCAATGGTTCATACAGCAACAGCGCTAGTGTGAAAATGGGATGTGACAAGATGTGTATTGCTTACACCTTCTGTAAAGTTCAGATAAAACCAAGACGTACAGAATGTAAAAATCAATATAATTAGGTAATTAAGAGAAGCGAAACCCCCTGATTTAATGCTGCATTGTGTTCATGTATATTACAGATTGTTTATATATGTGTGATATGGAACATACATATGTATGTTTCCACATTTATGCATGTACACAGTGCAAAATGAATAAAAATAATGACTGTGTACATTTATACATTAAAATAAGCATAGTTACCTGTTCCAGCAGGTGTTCCAGATGATTTCTGACAACCACCCACTGTGTCACCCTCTAGACTGAAGCTCTGTAGAGTGGGAAATTCTTTCTGTTGTGCTCAAGTGGGACACAGCGCAAGGTCCCGGTTCTGCCTGTGTTCCTTGGCCATTATATTCTGTAATGCTGAACAACTACATCTAGAAAGTTTAGTGGCAAGAAAAGCAGCATCGCACACATGCTCGTACTTTATAAGCAGGACAAGTGATTAGGTTAGGATCATTGCACTGCTTTCTGCAGATATAAGAGTTTAACCTTGTTGCTCCAAACAGCATAATAAACCGCATCCACAGAGAGCTTGACACATGCTAACACACATAGAAATGGTGAAACTTGGCAATAAAACCTGATTCCAAGTTCTTCTGCAGTTCAGGTTGGAAAGAAAGCCTTAATTGAAAGTGTTAAAAGCCACTGGTCACAGATTTGGAGCCAGCTAGAAGAGGGCTTCCCTTGTACGCGGAGGCACTCTGCAGCTCTGCTCAAGAGCTCACGTCTCCCTCGCACTGCACGCAGGTCTTCAGACTCAAAAGGAAAAAGATTGCAAGAAAAGGATTCAGAACAAAAGTACCTGTCCCCTGGCTGCCCAAAGAGCCAGTGCAGACGTGACAAGGTTGCAGAAAAGGCTACTGCTGGACTCAGGCACGTCTGAGGCTGCCTCTTCCATCGTGTCCTTGCTCCTTCAGTCTCACGAGCAGTGAGGGTCCATCTCATTTTGCAAATTGTGAGACAACATGGGACTAGAGAGAAGAGGACCAAATGGGAGAATGGTGTTACTCGATCCACCCAACACACAGATCCCACCCAGCAAAGTCCTGTGCTCATGGACTGTCATGGTTTCAGTTGGGATACAGTTAACTTTCTTACTAGCAGCTGGTAGAGTGCTACGTTTTTGATTTGGGATGGGAATAGTGTGATAGTGCACTGGTTGTTTTGGTTGACCGTCCCACCAGCAAGCAGGGTGGGAGGGCACAAGAAGTTGGGAGGGGACATGGCTGGGACAGCTGACCCCAAATGACCAAAGGACTATTCCATACCATATGATGTCATGCTCAGCATATAAAACCTAGGGGAATAAGGAGGAAGTGGAGGGATGTTGGGAGTTACAGTGTTTGTCTTCCCAAGTAACCGTTACGCGTGATGGAGCCCTGCTTTCCTGGAGATGGCTGAACACCTGCCTGCCGATGGGAAGCAGTGATTGAATTCCTTGTTTCGCTTTGCTTGCATGGCTTTTGCTCTACCTATTAAACAGTCTTTATCTCAACCCACAAGCTTTTTCTTTTACTCTTCTGATTCTCTTCCCCATGCCACCTGGGGGAGTGAGCGAGCAGCTGTGTGGTACTTGGTTGCTATCTGGGGTCAAACCACAGCATGGCCTGACAACCCACCTCCTCAGCGGCTCGAGACAAGCAGAGATGTCCTCCGCAACAGCAATGAGGATCTGTCGCTATAATTGAACATTTGTTATAACAGGCTGCCGCAGAGCAGTAGTGGTAAGAGACCCGAATGCAGTGTAGCATGCTGGGGTTTATCAATGTTACAAAATCCCCGTCCCTGCAAGGTTATCATCAGGTGGGCAAGAGACAAAGTATGTAACTGTCCTAACAGTAAACTGCAGGACTGTCCCTCAGTAAGTGCTGGGTGGCAGCTAGCACAGGACACTTGTGCAGACAAGGCCCAGGATCCTACACAGGGACACAAAACCGTACCTCTAGATAAGCTTGGGGATGCAGTACAGGGAGAATTCAGCTGAAAGAAGAGACAAGCCCTGTGGTCAAACCATTCACTACAGGCAGGGATCCAAGCCTGGTCAGACTGACAAGTGAGAAACTGCCACCTCTAGACCCCCTGTGACTCTAACTCTGACTCAGCAAATGATTTTTTGCACTTTCAGGCCCCAAAGAAGAGTGAAAAGGACATTACGCAGAAACCAGAGCATGTTTGGGGAGTTTTGGCAATGGCTAACTCTGTATTTTTGTCACTTTGCAGCTCCCTGGGTGTCACTCAAACTGGAAATCTTCCCTCCAGTTCCCATTAGGTGTAGATGTGTTTTCACACTTCTGCCTGGCCAGGTACTTTCTGTACTGCTGATGGTTAATTACTTGACGATGAATCACACTGCTCAGCAGGGAGGTGGGGCAAACAGTCTTATCTGAGCAAGTCATGGAGTAGGGTGGCAGGGAAGAAAACATCTCTGCATCAGGCAGGTGGGCATACACATGCAGGATTCACGAGGAATAAATTCAGAGAGGAATATCAATAAATCTTCCAGCCTGGCCACTGGGGTGGGAGTTTCTTTTCCCCCACCCCGCAACAGGGAAATTCTGCTCTTTCCATGGGGGGTGGGAAGTGGCGCAGGGCTGCATTGAAATGTAAATTCACTCAAATTATTAAGCACAAGAGAGCAGCTCCTGCCAGCCCTTTGTTCCGCAGTCAGAATGTGTAATCTAGAAGAATAAATATAGTCAGATATCAGCTAAACAAAGAGACCCGGGGCCATGCATATTCAGCGACCCTCTCCCCCAGGACATCCCTTCCCCCTTTATCAGGGAGGCTCTTTCTGCAGTCAACAATTGTAGATCAAAATGCCCTCATTAACCAGGGCTGAGATGAAAACCTCTTGCTGCTTCGTACTGAGGGTGGGGTCCTTTATTTCTCTCCAGGAGCAGAGATCTCCCTACCTGCCCTGTTTCCATCCTGGGAAGACAGGGCTGGGGTGCCTCTGAAGTCCACTCCCATCAGACAGGTAGGGTAGCTGCAGGACAAAGTCCCCAGGTCCGGCAGCTAGTGTGGCTCCAAGAACTGCCCTACACTTTGCTGCCATGTCCACCGCTGCGCTAGCAAGGGGAGTACCCCCAGGAGACAGCAGGCAGACCACGGGAATATGCAGGCTGCCCTGAAGAGGGCAGAAGCCACCAAATACACCCCTTCTGCCACTTCACAGAAAGGATTACCCTAGACTGAGCCTGACAATCAGTGGAGGCTCCCAGAGATGCTTAGATAAAAAGACCACCCATAACAACCGTTTCATATGTTCCTTCCCACAAGCTACGCATCTCCTGCGGCAAGAGGAGCTGAAGCCACCCTAGGGGCTCCAGGTCCAACAGCCTTCGAAGAGCTGCAAATTCACACTGTGCTGTGATGACTGAGGATGTCTACTACCTCTGCTCCTGGGTCATAAGGAGAGCAGGTGATCACACTGGCATGAAGCCATGCTGGTAACTGGAGGAAAAAGAAAGTCCCAGCTTCTCAAAGCCATTCCAGCAGCAGTGGAGACGGGAATATCAAGCAGGCAGCCAAGGATTACATCTGCCCCAAGCCACAAGGAGAGGTGGTTGGAGGGGGAGCAAGCATCAGGTGAGGAGGAGAGGGTGCTCTCCCCACCCACGGCTGAGGTCATTACCTAAACACAGCTTTTCCATCTCCAGTGCTGTCAGTCTCACACCTGTCACTACCACTAAACCTGCTGCAAGATTTAAAGATGAGGTGGAGAAGGAGGGGGGGGGAAGAAAAAAAAAATCAATTTGGCTGTTTTTGAGTTATATGAATATAATAAACCCTGAGTGTCCTGCTTTTGGATGCAGTTTGCGCTTCCAATAACTCAGCAACATATTCATTAAACAAAGAGAGGTAAAAGCAGCAAGCCATTAAAAATAAAGCACAAGGAGAGGGAAGGCCATGCAGGCTGTAAATATCTTTGACTCTTTTTCAACCTCCATTTTCTTATCCCTGCTCATTCACTAATTGACCTCTGGATCCTGCTTCTCAGAACTGTTTCCATCACTACACTTTGTCCTTCAACCACAGCTTGCAACAAAGGATCTCAGGCACCCTCTAATGCAGAATAAACTCATACTGTAGCCCTCCAAAGCAGGAGAAAGGGCCCATCTCACTCATTACCATAGTGCTGTGATGCAACCCTCCCTGTACAGGGCTACAAAATCCACAGGATCAAAGATCAGGTGTTCTGGGTGAAAAAATACTTCCAGTTATAATCTGTTTCTGCACTATGCACAGGCTCTCTACATATATATAAGAAATGCCTACCTTCTGGTATTTCAGCTTCATTGCATGAAGTCTACCCATAGCTACAGACAGACTTTTCTTTCTTACCCAGACGGAGGCACCCTGGCCACAGGGCACTGCTCCCTAGCCTGATCCAGCCAGGACTTCACTCCAGGTGGCAGGCACCAGAGCCTCACGAGCTGATCTGGACTGAGGACCAGGACACATTAGCACTGAGCCATCTGGAAAGAGTGCCCCGCTCTGTGAGAGCCTGTGGATTTCAGCACTGCTCTACAAATCCTGGAAAGGTTGAGCCTATCACACATAGACACTCCAAGCCTAACTCTAGGATCACCAACTTCCCAGCATGGCTGCCAGGAGGTTGTCTCTTACCCAGCATCTGAAATCTGTCTTATCTTGTCCAGTCTGAAGGGCCATCCCTAGTATCAGGTGTTTTAACTCCCAGATTAAGTAATACCTCCCATCACATACCACAACAGAGATTCAGAACACAGCACCTGGCTGGCTCACTACCCTGAAAAAGTCTCCCTAACAGCTGCGATAGATCTCATGCTGATATGGAGGGAAGTGGTTACTCAGCAGGAGACTCCACTCCATCTCTGCAGCATCTGGTTCTTCTTTGGAGTTCATCACCCTCTGCGTGGCCTCGTTTCTTCACAAGTTTTAGAAGCATCTCGGAGCATCACCAAATATGACAACAAAACAGCAAGATAGACTTCCCTCACATTTCCTCCGATTACGAAAAATGCTCGCTGAAGGAGGCAGTCTTAAGTTTGGTAAGGGGGTAGGGGTTTTTTCTGCCCCAAAACAGAAGTGATGAGATTCCCCTATTCCTTGCCTGCAGGCACTCAAAATGCCACATTTCCTCCTTTCCGTGGGATTTAAAAGAGCAGCCTTCTCATGTTCTTAATCCCTCCCAAAGCTCACAGCATATGGCAGTTTTGAAGGAAATTGGGTTAAAACCATAAAGACTATTAGAGGAGTTTTGCTAAGTACTGGCTCTGCAAAAGAGAAGCTACAGGAGACGGACAGCCTGGGGATGTTACAGAACTTGCTGGCCCTTGGAGAGCAGAAAGCAGGGCCAGAAGCTCCGTATCATATGCCCCTTTGACAAGGCATCTGCACCCATGTCTCTGCTAATACTGAGCAGCAGAACAAAGAGATCAGACAAGCTCATCTCCCTATTTTCTCTGAGAAAAAGACACGTTCAGTGCGAGGAGGGACAAAGGATGGTGCATCCCTGGTGGTCCTTATCTCCCACAGGGTTGTTGGGGTTCATGCAACCTCCTGCCTCAGGCACAGCACAGGACATCAGTCAGTTCAGCTCAGCCGAGTCCAAGGAAGGAGAAAAACCTTGAAAGCAGAGATGTCCAAAGCCATTCTTGCAGGTGTCAAGTAACTGCTCTCAGCCAGCCAAACCCCCATCCGTGGGCAGGCGATTGACACTACAGTTCTTTGGTTTAAACACAGAGTTTAAGTAGCCACTTCTGACTACTAGTATGCTAGACAGAAGTCCCCTCCATACAGCCTTCTACTGCAGGGAGGAGACTTGCCACAGCCAGCAGCTTTCACTCAGCAAGCCTGTTTTTAACTACAAATCAGTTAGAGAAAAGTGTCACCTTCTTCCCCTAATAACCATATTTTTTCCTCTCACTGTGATTTTACAATGGTGCAGCCCAACTGGGTATAAATCAGAAACCAAGAGCAGAGTCTGGCCTCAGCTTCTTACACTTTGCCCCCTAAACAAAGCCACATTTGATCAGGAATCTCCTTTCCTTCTACCTAATTCACTGGTACTAGGAGATTTTTTCAGAACAGCACAGTACTTGGGTAGTTTCACTCGAGATTTCTTGCATTGTATTTTCCAGGATAGCCCAGAAGTTAATCAAATGCTACATATCCCCAGATACCCCATGATCCATACACAGGTATATGAACTTACCCACAGATTTGACACAAAACCATTAGAGAGGAAAGAAAAAAATTTTTTTTAAAAAAATCAAGGCCTCTCACTTTGGCTCATCAGTGAATATTAATTTCTATTGTCATGCAGCTGACTTGTAAATCAACTGGGTCATTAACTCAGACCTTTTGTGCAGTAACATTACAGGATGTTGCAAGTTATTTAGACACTAAAGTGTTTCCTACACTCCCACTGCTTTGAATGCAGACTTCTGCTCCCAAAGAGGGGCAAAACTCACGTCCACCCAGATGCTCAATGTCACGGCTGTGCTGCTGTGACTGTATTGGCTAGCTGCGTGGCATTTGCCAAAATAACCACACCACGCTAATCTTTCTAGCCAAATAGTGCTTTCTGCTGGGTAGCTTATTCCCCACGCGTACTGGAATAGCAGGGCTAACAGAAGACCTGTTTCTGCCAAGACAAAGGTATCCACAATAAGTTTACAGGTCTAGGCAAAAGACTGAAGTTTTAACTAAGGATTTGTGGCTCTGCTGAGACTAGACTGCAGTTTCAGGTAGTGAGAAGATATATATCGATTTACAACATCAAAAGGCTCAGATCTTGTCTGTTTCATATCTATTAATAATAAGTATTGACTATAATAAACCAATTGAGAACATACTGCTGGATCTCAGTCTGCTGTGAATACGGAATTAGTAGAGTGTTGTGAAGCACAGTTTGTTTGCTTCCCAGGCTGTTGCTGCCATGGATATCCCACCTTGTCAAGCCTGTGCATTCCTCACCATTCTCCTGAAGAAAGGTACAAGTATCCACCATCTCTGCTGGAAGCTCTCATTTAATTTTTCTCTAGAGTGAAGTAATGAAATTAAAAGCCAAGGTGTTTTCAAGCAGTAAGGAATGGTGACATAAGATGCTAATTCACCTGTGCAACTTGCAGAAAGTTGTGACCCATGGGATTTTATGGAGATTAATAAAAGGAGCTAAGCATTTTCAGCCAGCTCTTCTCGTCTAGGAACGGACTTGGTGCAGATATGCTCACAGCCAGGTCAGGATCAGCTGGGCTCAGTGGTTCAGCCTTGGTGCTACCAGTGGTGCAGTTCCATGCCTCCTGCCAGAGGCCTGCCCGACAGAGGATGATACCCCTCTGCAGGAGTGCACTTGTGTGTAGCAGCAGTAGGTTAACCTCCAGTACAGCCAAAAGGGGCTCAGTGAGCTTCAAAATGGGTTTCCCTGCGGTGCTGCTAACTCAGACCAAGTTTTAACCAGGACCCACACAACTGCCACTTCTCCACCTAACAAGACATGCCTGACAAACAGCTATTCCAGCAGAGTATGGCTGAGATCGACTCACCTGCAAAGCCCACATGCAAGGAGGTTTCTGAGCTGTACTGAATCTCCTGCTCATGCACAGTCAGTTCAGTTCAATCGTGTGGTGGGAAGGGCCATGGCATACAGCCTCCCAATCCCACCCAAAATACCGTACGGCCCACCTAAACACAGACACTGGGGATGGCTCTTGTATGTGCTCCTCTCCCAGAGCATCTCACTTTCAGGAGGGCCGTGTTACCCAAAGGCATGTCTGGTTCTGTCCCGTCTCATTCTTCCAGACTTGCAGACAGAAGGGAGACCACATCACCTACAAGTCCATGCCACTCTCATTCTTACACCATCACTATCACACTATTTTGGTTGCTTGCTACTTTGCTGCTCAACATTATGTACATTTCTCCTTTCACAGGCAGCCACCAGGACTAAAAGAGGTGGTGTCTGCTACAAACAAGGCTGTGCCAGAAACCAGGGATGAATGAAATGGAGGAGCTGCAGATTAAGACTGAGGTGTATTTGCAGGACATGTTGGTAAGCGCACGGCGCAGGAGTTAAATGCAGAGAAATGGAGTTTAATCACACTGTCCTACGTTCTCCTCTAGCTGCCTCATTCAGTCCCTCATTTGCAGAAGCCTGGCGTTGTGCTGTTGAGAGAACAATCTTTTTGTAAGGGAAAAGCAGCCTGAGGTGTTACAGAGCAGGTTAAGAGCTGGACACAATAGAGAGAAGGTGGCTCTGGAGAAGCAAAAGGGTCTCCATTTCCAGTTAAACAGCGACCTCTGGTCTCAGCAGACTGAAACGCACATGTCTCTCAGCAGCTCAGTTTAGGGACACCTAAAGATAGATCAATTTGGTCTGTTTTATCTATGGGGAATAAGTACACATCTTTCACATGTGGGCAACCACCGTGACCTTCAAATCCCATCAGATGGAGCCGAGGGCTTCACAGCCCAAGCAGTTGTTAAAGCGTCCTACAATTTACCTTCTCCTACTTGGCTGATATTTAACCAGATGCCAAGAGAGACAAGGACACCTGGCTTCTAAATGGATTGTTTTCAGCATGCCCCAAGAGGGAATATAGATATATGTGCACTCTCAACACACACACACGAGACTTGCATGGAAACTCTTAAACAGAGCTATGTAACTAAGACAAACAAAAAGAAGGGTGCAGCTATTAAACATACCAACCAGCCCCCAAAGGCCGGGGGAATTAACAAGTGCTGTAGGAGAGCTGCAATACTGTGATGCAGCACTCCAATACCACACACAGCAAGTCAGTCTGAACTGGCCAGCCTGCAGAACCATTCGCAGGACACCATGGCCAAAAGATCAGTCTCACCTCCTCAATACAGGGCATCGTTAGTCCTCTCTGCACCTCTCTCCTCTGCTGGTCTCAACTCACATTTTCACAAGTTACGGCATGTCTAAGACTCTTCTGTTATCCCACAAAACATCAAGCCAGATCACAACTCTCAGCTACTAGAGTTCCTCACTCTCATAGCAACTGAGAAGGGAGAATCCCATAGGGAATCCCACCTATGACATGTCAGAGGTCCAGCACCAAGATCCCCCCTCTGGGCTGCAGAAACCTGTGATGCAGTCCTCACTGTAGCAACTCACTCAACCACACATAGTCCTTCAGAACCTGGCATGCTGCAAAATACCTTCCCTGTGTGTCCTGCATGGGAACAATCCACAGGAAACGGGTATTCAGGCACGATGGGGCTTCTTACCTCATCCATGAGGATCAGCAGGCTTTTCTCTTGCTGGGAACTGAGGGATGCGACCATAGCAGCACTTCCCTGGTGCCAACTGTGCCTCTCCACCCCAGCATACCCACGCAGCCACACAGCAGTAGGTCCACTCCAGCCCGCTCAAAGGCTACAGTGCCCAGCGCCCAGGAAGAAAAAGGACTGCTCCAAAACGCCCTAAGCATTTGTTTTGGGCTAAACTAAGACAGCAAAGTGAGAATCTCACACCTCGCAAGCTCCAGAGATGTTTTAAAGCTCCCCAAAAATATTAATAAGCTAAATATCCTAACACTATTACATCAAACAGCTTCTAGGACTGCGTCTGTGACTTTGCATGAGAAGGCTCCACTCTGCTCCTTTCTACATGCACACTCGCTCAAAGTGTACTGTTAAGTCATTTTGACAATTCTTAGGAGAAGCAGCAAAGAAAATGAAAGTCGGTTTAAAAATACCCTGTCAGCTATAGATAAAAATCAATCTAAAATTAACCATTTTGAGTAAGACAGAAGATCTATTAAGCAACTTTAAGCTTTGGACACTCTTGACTGCAGCAATTCTAGACAGAAGCTGAGAGAAAACAGCAAACAGGTCTCTGCAGCTCCTGAGGATTTTGTGCTCTCCCCACACATACTTTAAAAAAAAAAAAAAGAGAGAATTGACAAACATTGCCTTACACTGTATAAACTTATGTTTCGTATAGGTTTCTAGGAGGTAGTCATATCAACATTAATAATTACACTCAGGAAACTTTGTCACATACTTTTACACTTTTGTATAGTTTAATTACTGCTCTGTTTATATGCACAGTATTATTTCAGCTGTGTTCACAGGACTATACCTCAATTAACACCCCATTCAAACAGAGCTCCAGACAAACACAGAGTCCAGGACCAAAGAAGGACAGAGATCTGCAACAGGTGAAGTTCAGCCGGTTCAGCCAAAACCGTTCTGCAACAGTTCAGCCAAAAATACTTATGCACAGACTTTCACGTGTGTTTATATATGTTACTATCTAAAGATCTTGCATAAACCAAGTCTTTACAGGTGGACACATTAGTAAAAATGAGGATATTAACCCTTCTTTCCCGATTTGTCTGAGAGAGGGTTTGTCAGGACTGCTATTGTATTCCTGGATAAAACATTTCCCACAGCAGACAGTACAGACAGCATGCAGCACCACGAAGTACCTCTGTGCTCAGCAAAAACACCTCAACTACAGTCTCCGCAATTGCTTCTTGGGTAAAACCTGCGCATCAGCAGCCAGTCAATCCTTCTGCTTGCCTCTGTCCCCAAACACTAGTGACATGACCCTGTTGGGTGCCTGCCCTCTAAGGCGATGGACAGCCTCCAGGGCTCAGAAGCAAAGGCACAGCACTGCTTTAGTCTTTCAGAGCTCCGCAGCCAAGGTAACACGTTCTGCTTCACCAAGAGCTTCCCGAGGTAGTCGCACCCTTGTCTCAGTGGCCCTCACAATCTCTAATGGGAACAAGTTTAGGTGCATTAGCATCCATGCAATTTTCAGCACTTAGACTTCATAACTCTTTCCCGTTTTTGTCACTCTTAGTATTTATAAGACATCTAGCAAATGATTGATTTTCCTTCGGACCCCTTGTCATTCACAGTTGCTTATCTCCCGCATGTAGGGGGCAATCAACAGATTTATAGCAGCCCATAAAAGTTGTTACCAAAAGTACAGTTTCTTTTTGTGTGTGATAATTTCTAATAACTCTTATGCATGATAGCAATTACTGACAAAAGTCAGCCTCTGTTAATAGAGTTTATCTCAGTTCATCATATATCCTTTGTCAGTGGAAGCATTTTGACAAGCCTGGGGTTAATTAAAACCAAGAAGACAATAAAATACACCTAATCAAACATTACAGGTACAGAAATCAATTAGCAGATTTATGGCACTTTGGAGCCCTCTATAACGTGCAAAATTCAAAGAAACTGTCAGTTCCATCCCCCCAAGACAGTGTAATTGAATTTCTAATTGAAACTATTTTTCAATAGGTAACACAATCCGCAAAGTTTGATTTGCATTAAAGTGGCATCTGCAGAGGACAGAGAAATCTAAAAAAATAAAGAAATCCCATGCTGCTCCCATTATTACCAGCAATAGTTATTATTATTATTTGCATATTTAAAATTTTGCAGAAGCCCTTTAGAATCAATAGAGTGGCCAATTCTTTGCCAAGACGGCTCTAGACACTAGGATTCCTGTAGAAAGAGTTCATTTGTCTCAAAGGGGGGGGGGGGGGGGGGAGAAAAAATAGAAAAGGAAATTCAGGGTGGGCAGAAATAAGAAGGGCAGAAAACTGACTGGGCCTAGTGGTCAGCAGAACAAAGTCCAACTGATAGTCTGTTACCAGAAGCATCCCTAAGGGATGGATACTGCGACTGATACTGTTTAATGGCATTATTAACAACCTGTATGATGGGACAGAGCAGTCTCAGCAGGTAAGCGGACACCACCAACAGTGGGGGCAAGTCCACATGCCAGTCTATTTTCAGAGAGAGTCCAGCAGGTTGACAGGAACCTCATGACGGTCAGAAGCAAACACTTTCACCGAGCTGTTACGTTTTCTTCTTTCAGTACAAAGCTTCACAGAAGCAATGCAGCGATTGCCAATTTGGACACAATAGCCATGCAGATCTTTGTAGAAGCATGAAGTAATTCACATTGGAAGGGACCTTAAGGAGATCACCCAGCTCCAAACTAGATCTTGTTTCCAAGAAGACAAGAACAAAACAGATTTGAAAAGGGCACTGTATAAAACCCCTGAGCCCACTGTTACACAGTGTTTCTCTCCGAAATGCAATGAGACAGAGCACATAGGTGCACAACTATAGAGTCTAATTACATACAGTATGTCCAGTATATATTATCAATATTTTACATCGCTTCATTTCTTCTACTGTTCATAAGATATAGCTAGCAGCTCTCTCTCAGTAATTTACTGGGAGATGGGAAAGACTAGAACTTAGAAGTCAGAAGACATGAAGATACAAGGCCAACATAAAGCTTTCCAGTACTTGCATCTCTTTCCGTGCAGTGAGCCAGATTATTTTAACTTCTGATTTTAGCATTCAGGTATCTAGAATCTGATATAAACAGAAGTATCATTATTTAAAATGAAATATTAGCTCTTTATTTAATATTTATTAAAATATGCATTAAAATTTTAATGTTCTACAATGAAACAAAAAAAACCCTGAAAATTGTTTTTATTGAAATACTGCTCTGATGCTAGCAAGTCTAGCATCAGGTCCATCTAGCTGGGTCCTGCTTCATGAGAACCTGAGCAGAAATAAAAGTAGAAGATATTAGACTTGTAAAAAAAAAAATTATGGGCAAAATATAACAGCAAAGAGTAAAGAATGAAGCAAGAGCGAAGTGGGGCTTTCTAGTGATTTTTCTCCTATTTTAAGGAAAGCATGGGCAAATGGACGAGGTCCTCAAATTCCACCCAGTTTTCCAGAGAGAACACAATCCTGGCTGCACACCTCCCTGGTCCTTGCACTTTTCTTAAGCCAGGTTAACCCCTTGTTTGTTTTACTAATATCCCAGCAGCGTCTCTTCTGGAAGAAAAGCACATGCAGCCATCACATCTACAGCAGCTTCACAAAGCACTAAATGTCATCCGAGAGAGGAAAGGCATTCCCAGGCAGCTGCCTCTGTAGGATCAATCAACAAGTGAGGCCCAGGGGCCAGGATCTTCTCACAGGGAGAACAGCCACCAGTAAGAGAGATCTGCTTTACAGAAGGAGAGATTCCCTCTATTACCAAAGACAGCTTTTCATCTGGCTATCACTTGGTGTGAAATTAAATCCTGGCACATTTGGGAAATGGTCCATGGAGAGGTGATTAATTCTATTAGAGGATCTGGAGGGAACTCACTCTTACTTCTTTTGTTAAGGAACAGAAAAGGAGTCCAGAATTCAGATTGTAGCAGAGTTTCTTCTGAAGCTGATCCTTGAAACTGTCACTTTCATTGGCAGGGTTACTATTATGTGGCCGTGCTTGTAAGATGTGCACTTTAGACTGCATTTCTTAACATTCTGGAAGTTTGAGGGCTTTGCTCTGGCTCTCCCTCCCCTCCCATAACGGCTCCGTAGAGACATACCTGCGACTGGACATTTCCTGGTATTGCAGCATTCATCTGCCTTATTTCAATAGGATAAAACAAAAGACTGTCGTGTTTTTACAACCTACATTGATCCTCACTAAAAGCTTTCTATGGTCCCAGTATGCCCTTCGTAAATGGACCCAATCTGAGATGCCAGTGGAACATCACCTTGCCATCAACTATAGGAAAGTAGCTGTTTTCTGTTTTGATTGGGGTTTATGTTTGTGGTTGGCTTTGGCTGGTTGGTTGGGTTTTGTTCTGGGGTTTTTTGTTTGTTTGTTTCCCTTCCTCACCTTTCATTCCCTTCCACTATAAGCACATCTTTTTGCTTACTGTTCCTTGTATCTTTACACGCACTGCTTGTTCCAAAAGGAACGGAGAATTTCTGGCATTGAGAAGTGAAACCTTTTCCTTAAGTCCCCACTAGAAGCAGACTTCAGTACCAGTCCCCACTGGAATTTGCTGGCAAAGTAGAATGAACAGGCAGCAGGGAACAGGAGCTAAGCAAAGATGAGGAAGAGGTATGAAACCATCTACCCACACAGGCTGTAGGAACACAGGTAAACCACAGGGTAGAAGCAAGCTTAGTTTGGCTGAGTTAAGAACAGAAGCAGGTGGAGTTGGAGGACCAAAGGACACATCCAGTCGGTTCAAGCGTTTTTTTCTGGCAGGCTAATATGTGAGCATTGAAGCTTATAGTCAAGGTTTTCCTGGTACCATCTTAATTCTCCCTTGCTATAAGTGAAGTTTGGTTTTCTCCCTCTATAAGACTTGTCATTACTTATCCCACAGGTCATGATTTTCCAATTCTTTCCCATTTTTGGCTTTTGAAATGCAGCATGCAAAGCTGGATACGTTCTGCCAGCCTAGATTTCACCAGGTAACACGGCGTAGTCATATCTCTCCTCCAACCCCACAACTTGCACATGACACTCCTACTAATACTTCCAGGAACAAGATTTCTTTGTAAAGGAACATCACTCTGACTCACTCCGCCATGATTCACTATGAACCCGAATCCTTCCCTGCAGTACTGCTTGCCTAGGCAGTTTTTTTGTTTGTATTTTTTTGGTTTTGTTTTTTAAATCAAGTGTTTCCTCCCTAAAGGTAACGTTTGTATGAATTTCATCTTATTGATTTTTAACCATTCCTTCAGTCTCGGTCATTTTGAACTCAAAGCCTGCTCTACAGACTGCTTGTAAACTCACCCCCAATGGCAGCCTCCTCAGGCACTGTATGATATCTTTTCCTGTATGAGCCAAACTATTAATGGAGGAGAACTGTACCATCCAGTGCAGAGAGCTTGCCGGACTAGGGGGAGAAGTTAAAAAAAAAATAATCACTCTTTGACAAGGGCAATTATTCTTTGAGAAAGGTTCTTTCAATAAGTGTGATCCCACTTTCTAAGCAAATTCAGTTCATGCTGCTTTTACAGTGGAGTCCTCAAGGATAATACCAACGACTGCAGCCAACAGGCACCGCACTACCACCGTTCACCCACCCAGCAGCTATCCAGCTCGGAAGGAAGATTCCCTTTGGATGAGCCACCCTCAAAGGAAACTGGCTCAGAGTGCTTTCTTGTCCCATCCAAGTCATCATAGCTTGATCCTTCCTACCTGGCAGTTCAAAAGTCTTCCAAAACCCAAAGGCATGGACCTTTCCACACCCAAATCACCACATACCAACCCAGACAAAACTCTGCCTTTTTTTTATTTCAAAACCATCTGATAGCAACGCAAGAGTGCCAACACAGCAAACACTGACCAGCTGACGCATCTCTACTGATACAGGGCAGGACAGCTCAGACAGAGCTAACACGTGCTCTGCAATATGCTCACTGCTGTTTTAAAACAGTAGATTACACCAATGCCCCATTCAGAAGATGTCAGACTGTGTTGGCACATGGTCACAATGTGTTATTACATGGTAATTTTCCCCTCAGCCCAAATATTACTAGCTAACATTCTGGCTAGCCCCTGCAAGGTAATCCCAGGCAGAAAGAAAATCCAAAATTCTTTCCTTATTAAGCCTGCGTACAACATAAGCAGATTTTTTTTTTTTCCTTGAGTTTCAGCTTTTTGCCTGGCTGTAATGAGACAGGGGGTTAAGAGGAATACATAAAAAGATTTCTTAACACGAGCTGCAAATTCACTTGTCTCCTCAATGCTGATACATTTTCCTTCAAAAGTTTGCATCCTTTGACATCTTTGCAGTCCCTCCATGTTCCTGCTGCTGTTTCTCAGCAATAGATAAGAAAACTTCAAAACCTTGCTCTGCAGTGGCAATAATGAGATTCAAAAGAAAAGATTTTTTCCAATCTTTCTACATAAAAAAAGGCCTGAATCAGAGCCCAGCAGTGCACAAATATTACTCATGTCATTGACACTAAGAAAAGGGGAGCTGTGAATAAAAAATGTTAAAAATGAACACAAGAAGCATTGTTTGCATATCAGAAAAATTAATCTACATAGAGAAGTGTAAGAGCCTGCAATTCAGAAAGCAAAGAATTAGGACAGCCCAGCTGAGAATAATTTTCTAGCCAGTTAATTTAATTGCATAAATCATTCCTTTGTTAGCAATAAAGAGATATAATTAAAATGAGATTGCTTCTCATTTCTATTCTCTGGAAACTAAAGGAATTGATTTTGGGGAAAGCATTCTTCCAAATACGAGATCGGCAAATTACATTTACCTTTTTAGAAAGGCTAAATTATTTTGCGCTAATATCATGGAGGGTTTAATTAATTATAGATCTGCCATATGATCTTAAAGAAATAATTTACTTAATGCCTACAGAACAGAAGTTTGTAAGTGCGCGTATCCCTCTGATAGATGGTGTACAGATTTTTACAAACAGGTCAGAAGTTGAACAGGTGGCTGTCAGGAGAAATATTAGGAAATATAATAAGTGTTTAAAGATGGGGGATGGTCTGCTAAGAAATATTAAAGTACTGCTTCCTATTTATTGGCACATACCTGGATTACTGTTCTTTGAACCCCTCTGAACTGGTTTTCTTCTAATATTGCAATGATGGTGGTTTGCTATCTACAAATCTTCAGGGCTCAATAAGCATTAACAGGTTAATAACAGAACAACAATTAAAGCCCAAAAAAAAAATATGTGAAAGCCCACCTATTAAAACAGAATATCACTTTTGCTGAACATCGCAGGGCTAGGCCACAGTCAGGCCCTTAACAAGGCTGTAACACAATACATCTAAATACAAAAGCCCTATGTCATACTGTACATCATACTCTGTAGGCTCTGCTTTCCCCTCAAAGCCAAGGAATCACAGAACCGGGGAGATCCCACAGGCTACTGAAGTCCTCTGCTGCACTTACGGCCAGCCAAGCAACAGGTCTCTAACAGAAGAGACCCGAAATAGCCTACACTACATGCATACCACACACCACAGCACTTCACGCAAAGTCCTGAGACCTGCAGTAAAAACAAAGGCCACAGCATGCCACAAAGCATCAACACTCCAGCTTTCACCAACGCAAATGCAGAAAAGATAAGTAGAAATGTTCCCAGAAATAGGCAGAAGTCTCCCCGAATCTTCACATGCCCTCAGCTCATATGCCCTGCTAGAAAGGGGTAAAACAACAGTGTCTGTCACTGTCATCTGATGGGAACTCTGAAATTTAGTGATCAGTTTAGCACTGAGTTTGCACACAGTATGCACCAAAGGTCTGTGCTAATACCCTGCCTGTATCATGCCAAATTCCGACGGATTCTGGGGAGCAAAACCTCAGAAGCTTAGTTAATGGATAAAGTTAGCAGGGTGGAAAGGGACTCTTCTACATGCAAGGGTTGTCCAGGAGAAATCCTCCATCACAGAACTCATGGCATGAACAGCAATGCAAGTTACTTCTAAGACTCTCCTCACCAGACTGAGTTTTCTTCTAAAGGAGTCTCCTCTTCATTCTTTCCATGGTTTATCCAAGTGGTTCACAAGGCAGCTTGCAAGCTAGTTTCCAAATTTCACTCCTTTAAAGGCTAAGAACTCTTTCACCCCAAATGTAGTTATAAAGGTATTTACAGAATATTTATAAATATTTATAAAGGTATTTACAGCATCATTTGGAGGACCTGTCTTCTCTCACCATGCTCTCAGTTACTATGCAGGGGACCTCAGATACAGTGGTGAGATGGTGGGGAGGAAAGGAAAAAAAAAAACCACGAACACATTTTTCCATCTTCCACCAACAGCCAAACAGGCTAAAAAGCAGGAGGAATGCAAAGAAAAGAGCTAAATGACCTGAGCAGTTAAATCAGCTGCACTTGGCTTCTGCTGAAGCAGCCCCAGGCACTCTCCCTGGCCAGGCAAGCATCACAGCCTCATGAATACTTCCAGAGTGAGATACAAACACCACACTGTTGGAGAGGGGCAAAGCAGGCAGTTCCAAAGAGCAAGATCCAAGCAGCAAGACAGTGGTCAGTGATTGCAGGACATCCCCACAGCCATCAGGATTGTGATCATTTCTTTGAAGGCAATAAGACATGACCTTCAGGACACCCAACCTCATTCCAGTCTGCTGTCACCACCACCATCCTGTCTCCTGCTGCAGGAAGCTTTCTCTCCAACAGAAGCCCACCTTGCAAAGCTCACTCTGCCCTGCCTGCCAGGGGCTGCATCACAGGCAAGCAGGAGGATGGAGTAAGGGTGTTACTGCTACGGGCAGAAGGCAGGGAACTGAATCTGTTTCCTTAATGTTGTATCAGAACAGGGTCTTTCACATCCACTCAGGGCTTCTCTCCACAAGAAAGGAAGAACAGACTCTCCTTTCTACATTTTTGAGACCACTAGTGATGTCATGGACTTTTTGTCATGCTGCTCACTTTCTCAGTTGTCCTTTTTATCAGGTAGAAAACTGCCACCCTTCCACCTCCCTCCACAAGAGGCTTCCCCTGCCATCAGGGATTCCCAAATCTGAGACTCTTCAGACAAAGAATAGACTGCTGGGTACAAATTTAAGTCAGGCTAGTTTGATAAACTCTCTAAACATCCACAGGAAGTCTTCCACAAATCTCAGGCACTAAGCTGCATCATTTCCAAGGAGGACACATCCTTATACAGTAAACCCTGCAGGCTATGGAACATTGCAGCAATGTACTTGCCTGGCAACTCTGCTCCTAGTACCAGCCTACCCCATCATCTCTGGGACCTGCAGGAAACAGAAGCTTCTCAAGATCAGCACAGCCAGTAAGTCATTCCTACACACAGCCCTCATCCACACAATGCCTCTGCTTCATAAGCTTTTCCTTTTCTATGTCCTTTTCTGTGTTTCTATGAACAGGGGGAACGGAAGAGGAACAGCCTTGTCCCAGGAACATCATTAACCACGCAGACCACCACTGCATACTGATAGTACACCCATCACCAGAGATGATGCTGTGAAGGATGGCAGGCAAGCTGAGAAAGGAGAAGGCTTCGCATGCAAGAGTTAAACAGCAGATAGATTAGACCTCATCATTTGAGATTTCCAGGAAAAGTATTGCGTTGCTATGGAAACCTCAACATAACCCGGGTTTTCCCTCCTTTTGTTTGTTCATTTTCTACAAACAGTGGCCTCTCCCAACCCCCTCTGGTAGGGCTTGCAGCTTGCAAAATTCATTATTTTTTTTTTTCCTAATGTCCACTTCTCTTTGCAAGTATATTTTTTGGTACATAGCCTTTCACACTATTACTGCCACAGCCTCTAAACTCTTCTTTTGCAATAAATGCTGTATAATTTGCTACCCATTAGGAAACTCAGCTCCTAGACACCTTGATCTCTGCTTGGGGGAAAAAAGGGAGAAAAGCCTCATGGTAATAAGACTGAGCCTTCTTGGACTTCATTCAGGGAGAAACCACATCTGCAACCTCCTGTCTCCCAGAGTCAGCAACATGCGCCTCTAGCGATTGTGTTTATGTACTTGTAAGGACCTGCCTCACTCTTGGCATTGCAGGTGTTTACTCCCAAATTGCAACAGCTCTGCCCACGGCTCTCCATGTAGAAAGTGAGACCAAACCCAAAAAGCAGCCTAAAACCCCTAGAAATGGACTTTGTATTTGCAGTAGGGTCAGACAGCCACATCAAAGCAAGGAACATAGCGAGGAACAAAGCAAGGTCCTGTGGATTCTTCTGTGTAACATAGCCCACGCCTCATCAGTAACTATACGTGTACAACCTGAGGATGCCAGAATGAGAAATTAGCAGTATTACTACAACTGGCAAAGAATCACATGTAGGCAGTGATATCAGTTTATCTATCACACTGTCCCTTTTAGGGTGTTAGCACTGCAGGACAAAGACCATCGGGGAGTGCTATACAACACGTAGCACAGCAAGAGCCAAACCTGGTTCTGGCCCGTTGGTGCTACAAAATCAGGAATGACACAAGGCGATAAAGAATGAGAGGCACAAATGTGATCCAGTCCTCGTCAAGTCATGCACACACACAAAATAAAAGCTTGGCCTCTATCTTGCAAGACACTAGTGCATTTTTTAAAAACGGCTACTGAGTTTTGCCACTCTGGAGTCACCCTACTGTTATTGAGCAATAGACCACAGAACAGCAGGAGAGCACTTTTTAGGTTGAAGAAACACAAGTGTATTGCAGCAGTGCTGATACATCCCTGCCATTTATTTTCTTGCATCCACTGGCATCAAGAAAATCCAGCACAATCCATATTCTGCAAACATTTTCATAGAAGTCCTAGCACTAAAAATACCACAAATTATTTAATAGGGTCCCTTGAATGCCACGGAAGAGACAAACTAAGTGTTAAACATTACAAAGTTTCATCGTGTCACTTGTAGTTCTGTCCCCATTTAGAAGGTCTCCAGAAACAGACCGTTCCCTTTTTAGCTTTGGAAAACAAGGCATTTTGCAGGCAAGGAGAATCTGGATATTTGGCTCAAAGTTTTCCATGGTTTTATTCCCCAGTATCTAGCCATTTATTTTACTCTGTCTGTATCCAGTCTGTAAGCTTTGGAGACTCAGTGCCAGCTAAAAGTGGCTTCAGTGCCCGAGCAAGCTTTACTAAAGCTAAAAGGGCACTTCAAAGCTGAGTCCCACTACTGTATAATGCAACACGATTTCATAGGCACTGACAACCTCAAAACACCCTTCATACCCTCCAGTCAGACACCACCACCACGAAAGACACAGCAGCTTTTCACAATTGTTTTGGAAGGTCTTCACACAAAACTGACCATCAGTTTTCTGAAATCTTTATATAAAAAAGTTTTAATTTTTAGTTTACCTGGTCGTGGCTAATCCTAGAATATATGAATGTCAAGCTGCAAAGTTGTTATTCTGGGGCTGCAGATTCAGCAAGTTTCCTTTGGCTTCCTCAGCAAAGCTGTGGTAGAACCAAAGTGAATTCACCACCACTATCTATGCCAACAGCCCCACCAAGCGGCCAAACGCACCTACATCTCCTCTTCCAGTTCATCCTCCATCCAAAGCAGAACGGTTTCACGAAGCACTGTTGAAAAATACAAGACTTGCTCACCTAACCCAGCCCTACTCACTTTGCCCAAAGCCTAACAGAAAAAGGGCTTTCAAGACAAAGTTCTGAATATCTTCTTTCTGGAAAGACTTTTGAGTAAACGCAAAACAGGGGAGTGAAAAAGAGGCTTCCTTCCTTCACAAGGAAAGCAGCAGCAAGACTTACCACCAGGGGAAGAGGTATCGCATAACCTCTTAAAGTTTTGATCATGTTCACATACTGTGCCAAGCCATAATTTAAGTTGCCTACCCATTTCCCATCTTACCCATTACTACTTTTTCTACTTGCAAAGATGCCAAAGTTGGTTTAAATTCGTCAAAAAATTGGAACAAAGCCCTGTACTCCCTCTGAGACAACATATCCTTGTGGGCAGAAGACACTTACCTTCCTTTTTAATAGTTTATGGCATGGATTATGTGCAAAGGAAGGATACTCACAAATAACAGTAAGATCAAGCTGTGCTATCCATACATATATGCTGAGTGTTCATGTGCCTGAGCTTGTAAGAGGAGGTATTTTCATCTTGGTGTTAGTGTACAGCACTCTCCCAGCTGCATACAACTCTGATAAGCTCCATGCCTTCCCCTCTACCCACTTCCTCGCATACACTTTTTTTTTTAAAAAAATTTAAGCTAAAACTGTTCAGCTCTAAGGAAGGAGGTTTGTGAACAAGCTGACAGACAATCTATCTTAAATTTCCTGCTCCTGGATGCTCCCGGAAAGTGACCTTTTGGGTGGTAACCTATATTCACGCTGATGTTCTGGGTGATCTAAGCTCCTGCCTGATCTATGCAGGTTGCCTAAAGAAAAGCTCCAGTAAGACCCAGACCATGCTAAATCAGAGCGCAAAGCAAGTGCTTGAGCTTACTGGCATCAGTTACGTGGTTTCTCAAGCATACAAGCAGAGGTGTCGAGCCAAGTTTAGAGGATATTTACACAAAGATGGAGCAGACATTAGATCTCCCACATAAGTCAGCATGCTCAGATCAGGGCTACATCCTGCCCTGTTTCCCAAAGAGCACTTAACTTAACTGCAGCTCAAGCAGTACAATGCAGATGTGCTACAAGCTTTATGTAGTATATGAAATACTGAGGTACATGCAAAAAAAAAATCAAACATATTTAAACAGTGTTATGCCAAGCTGTATAGCAGCTACCGATACTCAGTTATTCTCACAGGCAGACCACAGAGTAGGCTGTGAAGGTCTCATTCCACTAAGTCTAGCCTGGCTATTCCCTTCTATCAGCTGCATGATAGATGTCCATCGCTATTTCACACCAGCATCTCAAAATAAAGGAGTTCTGCAGTTTTCTTTGATTTAGGCCTCGGCAGAGGGCTCTATACATTTAGACAGAAGCACTAACAAAACAAAAAAAAAACCCAAGAAAATCTTGAGTAACACTGCCCTCTTGAGGGAAGTTGAGCTGTATCGCCTTCACAAAGCCATCCTCCCTTCCCTGCTATTCAGATCACACTAAAACTGCCCCCACTGCCTTGCCATATAGTTCACGACCAGTAGAGGTTCTTGAAAAGCAGCAGTAGACTCGCACCGAGGAATCAATTATCGCTAGGTAAAATACAGTTTTGGTTATGTTTTATTTACAGGTATTTTAGGTACAAGCAGGCCACACTGAAGGCACAAGAGCCTGTTGTAAACACATAAACATGTCCCTGGAAATCAGAAGTTTTGTTTCTTCATTAATTGCAGCCTTTTATTTTACCCAACAGTTGGTATTGCAAAACCCAAGAGCAGGAACCAGAATCTAGCATTTTCTTTGCCCTACAAATTCCTAATCGCTGGGCTACACAAGCATGATCTCTCTAGCCTAAGAATCTTGATCTCTAAATGCATTTTCCTGAATGATAGTAAGCTTATCCCGCCAAAATCATCTGCTTGCTGGAGTAATCCCTTGCAGTATCTACATGAAGCTTTTGGGAATCTTTCCCCGAGAGCTGCTGCAACATTCAGGCTGTGGAACACAACCAAGTCATGAGTTTACTTTGAATATCTACAGCATCACCAAAAAAAAAAAAAAATAAAGATAAGCCACCCCCCAAAGTTCTCAGAGAATTTAAAAGGAGGAATGCTTGGCTTCCTGTATTTTGTCAAGATGGGATATAGGCTAGACTGACATGAGAAGCAGGGATATCTCAAGAAAGCTCAGGGAAAACTCTACACAAGCATTGCTGTCTCTCCAAGGATTTCATGATATTTTAAGTCTGGAAATACCTAAAAATTATCACACAGTTTTGCATAGACATCAAGTTCATTAGCAAGTATGCCAACGAGAAGGAACACCTTCCCATAGATAGTATCTGTGTCACGCTAGAATCAAAGGGAGCTAAGCACATCTGCACATGAAGAACAATGTTTTAACATACAGCACAAAAGGAGAGATTAGATTCACTAGAAAACTCACTTCCAAAGAACAATATCCAAAACATCACTGATTATTCCATGTGTGGCCTAGTGCATGAAATCCATACAGAGTTTTTCTGTGCCTTGCATGTACTTAAGTTCCTCAGCTCCCGGGGAAAAAAACACCTTCCTTAGCAGTTACACTTTCACTAGTCTCTACACCAGATGCTGCTGCATGACATTGCAGGACTGTTGGGATGAAGAGTACACTCACTTAAAAACACAAAGTTGCGTTACACACACACCTACCACACAGACTATTTGGTGGAAACTGGAAAACTGTATAAGCAGCTTTGTACTATGTTAAGATTTGCAGATTAACACAGACTTTCACTGAAATGTCTCACATGATACAATTTAAGAAAAAAACTCAAAGGAAAACATTAGAAGGGCCTGATGCCTCAGTAAGATCTTTAGAAGCAATGATCACCTGCTGTTCCCAACTGACTTGCTAGCACCTCTAGCTAATAAGAGAAGCTGAAGAATTAAATAAAACCAGAAAGATTATCTGCACAGGTTTGAGTCCTCCCCCGCCCTTCATTATAAAAAACTTTTAGTAGTACATATTCCTACAAGTGTACAAACCAAAATGTTTTAAATTGGAATGTTATGCCAAATCAGCTGGGAGAGCGGGGAAAGAAGAGACATAAGAGAAATTAAAAATTAACATTTTATTTCTGGAAATAATTAAAAACACTGTGGCAAGCAGTGCCATCAGGAGTTAAGGTAGAAAATACTTATCTATGCAATTATTTTTTTTCACAGGACTAAGCATCCAAACACAGACTTTCTAATCAACAAAGATGAGGGTTCAATATTCCACAGAGCAGAAACAATGAGTTCAAGCATCTAGTTAACATCTGTACTGTTAACTAAAGTGATACGAGTGTTTACAGTCACCAATATTCACGATGAGAGTAAGTTGGCATTTACATAGATGCTACTGCTCCATCAGGATTTAATCTTAATTGAATAATGGCAGTGGGATATAATCTATCACTGACTTATCTTGAACAGTGTGTCCATTCAGGCCAGACCAATGGGCCAGGTCTTCCCAGATCAAAGTTTGCAGAACAGTTTCTACAAAAAGCAGGTTTCGGTTTAAATGTCAAGCAATTAGGTGTTAGCAAGACTTGCGTTATTACTACTAAAAATCAGATACTGACTGCAACAATATAAACAGGCTAAACCAAGTGTTTTCTTATCCACATTAGCAAGGTCACGACATCAGGATCTGTCTAGAAAGCTGAATGCGTTCTGACATGGTTTTTGAGAAAGCTGGCTTTCGCCTGGAATAAATATCCATCCCATACAAAGCAAAAGCTCTTGAGTTCAGGTATGAGGATAAATATAATGAAAGAGGAATACAAGTGAAAACAGGTTTAAGAACTACTTCCAGGAGTCTGAACTTTAAGCAGCCCCTTCTTCAGTTCAGCCATTTTATCTTCTCTTGAGGCTGCATAACTCTTCGCCGTCTTAATGAGAGAGTCATGACGCTTCTCCAACCCAGCCTTCAGATTTAGGTATATTTCCTACAAATACGAGATAAGGGGGAGGGGGGGGGGGGTGAAAAAGCTATCAATATTACCATTTATGCTTTATAAGGATGTAAGAGTGGTCTGATGGTCTCAAGTTATTTCAAAGGCACCTCATCCCTGGCTTAAGTAGCAGCATTCACAGAACACAAGTAAGTTAAAAAACCATCAGAAGAAGAAGAGCAGGCACAACCAAAATCCCAATATTATGATTCTGTTTGATTCTAATGGTCACAATACTAAGATAGTCAAACACCAGCACGAGCCCAGTATTCACACTACTACTGCCCCATTCTGTTAAACTGTGACACCAACGTCTCTGCCATTGAGACTTCTACCATTGTCCTCCCAGCACGGACAGTACTTCAGTAATGAACAGATAGGATGAGACGCTACAGGCAGATTGTGATCCCCTGCTCCCAACCCATCAGGATTTCTGCCTCTTTCCAAAGCCAAGATGGACAGTTATCTTCCTGAAACCCGAGGAAGTAAAGGGTTTGTGACATGGCAAGTAGTCCTGTATTTAAGGGATACTGTTGAAAAGATTACAGTACTGCTCATCACTACAACACAAGTGTTAAGCCTCACAGGTCAGGTCCCAGGGGCCAAACAAAAAAACAAACAAAAAAGATTTGACTGCTTAGAGCTGTAAGTACCATGATACAAAAACAGATTTCATGGAACTAGAACAGTATCTGCTAGCGACACAGGTGGGAAGACAAGTTTAATTTCACCTCCCAAAATACTGGGCAATCACACCATTCCAGAGTCTCTTCTCTCAGGTCTGCAAAGCCTACTTCTCCTGCAGACTATCTACAGCATGCAGAGATGAGCACAAGGCCTAGCAACCCAGCAGAACCACAAGTAGGAAGTGCTCTCCCTCCCACTATCCACCCAAACCACCACCTGCATAGCCTACTTGCTTTTAGGGCCAATAAGTGTTCCTTTATCCACACAGCCCAAGTTAAAAATCAGTTTTCAGAATACCAAACAGCATTCATTAAGGAAAAAAACTCACCTTGGCTTTCATTTCTTCTTTTTCAGCATTCTCATTCAGCTGCTGAATTTTGAACCTTGTCTGTTGGATTTCCTTATGAATGGCTGTCACTTTATCATATACAGCACCCCTCTTCTCCTGAACTCTGTTACAATATCTAAAGGTGGGAGAAAAAAAATTAGTACTGAACTATTTGACTACTTCCAGATTAAACTTAACCCCACCACAAGCAAAGCAAGAAGTGAAACTCAAAGTGGAGTTGGGGGAATACATTGAAGATCCTCAGTTGCTGCCAATCAAGGCAACTCAAGTGACTCCAGTGGAACCAACCCAACAGACAGCAGGACACTGCATCTTCCTGCCTTTGAGCAATGCAGCACAGGTGTCAGTGGAGAGCCCTGCCTAAAGGCCAGCCACCGGACCAGGTTCAAAGCAATATAGCTGCACTTGATGTTTCAGCAAAATTGAAAGTCATACATTTTCCTTAGCCTCAGATCCCCTCCCACCAAGTTAGAGCTCTAATCCCATACATCTACATAAGTTAACGGCAATTTCCAGTCCATCATTTCACTGCATAACAAAGAAATAGCATTTCCCCAGCTTGCAGGGGAATTCAGATAGCTCCAGCTGTGGGCTGCCATGTAACCAGCAAAGGGTTACTGGAGTAAGAGGAGATCTACTCTGATTTGAAGTGGAAAAAACACCTAACAGTTTGTATTAAGCATTTGTACAATAATTACAGTTGGAACTGTAGCAGCTGCTTTCTCTAAAGAATAGTTGAAATCACTCATAGTTAGCACGAGCCTACTTACATCTTCCTACCTCAAGGGAAAAGTCACATTCTCTTATTCACCAGCAAAAACTCTTGTTTTCAAACCAAGGTTACCTCCCTTCCCCTCTTGCTTATCAAAGGATCTAATTTTATCACTCAAGGGAAATATCCAACACATTAAAACAGATAAATAGGCAGCAACTTTTAAAATAAAGGAGCATTAGATTATATTATTTTCATTCTTATTTGGAGGGAAGAGTAGCTTTTAATTAATCTCCTTTAGCTGGCACAATCCACTAAATGAGGAGCAGAGGAAGCCTGCAAATTTTGCTGCCATTCTACACACCACACAGCATAACTAAATTTTAGTTGAGTCTTTCAGCAATGTAGGAAGAGTTCTCTTCCGTCTTAGTTAATCTACCCAGCCAATGATTTTCCATATTCCCTCTCTTATCCATGTACCAAAAAGTGTTATATAATAAGCTCTCTCTATAACAGTTCAGCACTTCTAATCTCACAGTGAAGCCACAACCTTACAATGCTGCAGTTTGCTGCTGCAGAAGTGACTGCTGTGCTGTAAACACTGCCTTGCAACTTGCCTTTAGCATACTGTAGGAAGGAAGATGGGCTAAGAGGCTTTGATCAAATGACACTTTTCCTTTTGTTTTAGAAGCATCATGTCAGGATAATACTCCTCTGAGATACAAGCCCCATTTCCCCATGGGTCTTGAACATCTTTGATAATGAGCAAAAGTGGCAAGGGAAATTATGAAAAATTCATGAAAGGCAAATGGGGCTTTGTTGAAGTCTGATAAGTTGGAAAATTATCCCAATGTGACATTCTCTTTAAGAAGATAAAAGAATCAAGAATAAGCATTATAAATTAAATTAGTGCTCCAATAAAAGAATTGCTGTCAAGTCACATTGCAATTATTGATTTGAGACCCCAAGTCCCTGCCTGCAGCATTACTGGTCTTCATACAAAGCTATCCCACATCACTCATTTTCTTCTTACTGCTAAGCTACGTGTTTGTACCAGACACAAACTTTGGTAGCATATAACGAAGACATAAAGTAGCATCAGGCAGAAATGTGAACTCATCCATACTCCAATACAGTGTGCTTATATTGCTCAACATCTTCACGCTTCTTTTTTATCCTTATTTCAGCTGTAGACAGCTTCTCATGTTTTGCAGTAACCAGTCTCTTTAAGGACATTTCATCTGTCTTCCCCTTTTTCAGCTCTATCTGAGCACTCTCAAGCTGGTCCTCCAGATCTCTGACCTAGAGTACGTAAGAAGCATTGAAATAAGTTAAATGGGAGAAAAAAAAAATATATATATACACTCAAAACAACATACCCTGTTAGTTTATTAAGATTAGAACTAACTTCCTGCTTTTTGAAGATCTGATTGCTGACTAATTCTCCCAATTAAATCCCAGTTCCATAATCTTTATGTGATTTTAAATACACCCAAATGGACAAGATCCCAGCACTTAAAGTGATTTTTCAGGAGTCACGAGTTCTGCTGTAGCTCTTAACCGAGGGTAATTTGAACGTGTGCTATACAAATATCCCAAAAGACTACATGGCATTTTTCAAACACTCCTAACAATTGCATTCTACCAAAACTGAGTAGCAAAGAACAAGGTACTGCATTTCATTAGGGAAAGGCTGGCTTAGTAGTATTAACAGTTAAAGGCACTTAAGATGCTATTCTTCATGAAGTAGTAATTTTTTTGCTCTTAGTTTTTGCTCTCTAGGCAGAAGAAACTGGATCTCACTTCTCTTCTTCCATTATTTCCTACCAACAACCCCAAGACAGTTCAAACTATTTTAGGTCAGGTTTCTATGGCAACAAAGGCTTTGACTATTAGAAGTGGTCAATAGTACATTAGCTAGCGGCATGCAGCAAAGCAGCAGCAATGCTTTACTGATGTTTTTAAGAATGAGATTTATCCAAATTCTTTCTTTTTGGTACAGACAAGAAGTGGGAACTTTCAGAATACAGACATTTACTGATGATCACCTAGCTTGCTTAGACATTAAGTTCTCCCTAACCAGATATAATTTGGATAATACAAACCTCTGATAATACACTGGCCAGTCTCTCCACATTTGCTCCCTGTCTTTCCATCTTCTTTTGATACAGCTGCACCTCCAGTTGGCATGACGGCAGAACCTCAACTAGGTCTCTGTAACTTTCATATTTCTCAATAACTTCTTGCTTTAAAAAGAAAAGTATTAATAAAATAGCTTTAGAGTTCAGCAGTTCTTTTGTATAGTACTAATGCATATTGACTTTTGTACCTGTTCCCCTGTTGTTTAACATACACTGGAATTAATATTTAGTAGTTACTGAAATGAGATCTTCAGTTTGTAAAAAAAAGTATTGATTTGAAAAGCACAGTAAAAGTGACATGCAAGTGTTTTACACTGAAATAACTAGCTTCTTATAAGAGCTTTCAGGACAGAAAAAAGCTATATGGTGAAGAAATTCTATACTGGTAAAACAGGAGTTATATAAAGCATCATAAAAACAGATGTCTGGAATTACAGCAATAAAGTTTACATCTTTGGAACAAAAATACCTAGGGAGACCAAGTTACTTCACTGATGTTTTTGCAATCGTGAACTACAAACATTTACAACTAGACATTACTATAAATAAAAAAAACACACAGAAAGCTAGGAAGCTAACTCAGTGTTCAACATACTAGTGGAAACAGCCATCAATTCCAGAAACAGTGAATGATAACAGAGACACTATGAAGCATATGTTCTAAAACCAAAGACATTTGTGAGCAGCCAACAAGTTGTCATCTCTTGAGAGCAAACAGTTAGACAGGTATAGTATAGATTCAAGAGTTCTACACCTAGTTTCACAAATAAACAGTTACTTATCGAGGACAAAGCAGCAGTGACTGCAATCTTGCTTTTCCAAAAAAAAAAAAAAAGCAGCCACTAACACAAACAAAACAAACAAGAAAAACCCAGCCCCACAACCAACTTTCAGTTTTCTCTGAGGTTGTAATTTCATTTCAGACTAACCACTGATTTTTGACTAGAAGTATAAGTCATTCAAGAACCAGTTCTAGATGAAAAGTTTGCTAAGGCATGTGCTTTTTCTAGTAGGATCCATGTCCGTGTGTGGACAGAGGAAAACCTCACCTTGCATTTCTTGAGTTTCTTAACAGTCTCTTTCATCAGTTCTTTGTAATTTTTCAGTTCCTCTGGACTCTCCACAATTTTTGATTTCAGCTGCTCTTGTTCTTCTTTCAAAGTAGCCATTGTCACTTTAAGCTCATTCTAGTTAATAAGACAAGCACACTTTCAGTATTAGCAATTAGGTGAGTAAAGAGAAATTTGAGGCATGGTTTGCCAGGATCTTATGACTAGATAGGTTCTTGTCTGTGTTGAAAGTCATTCCTCTTTAGGAAGTTTGTTTTAAAAATAAATTCCTTTGCACAGTATTAACGTTCCTAATCAAAGCAGCCAACAGTCCATTTTGCTCCCTGAACATGCATATGGGGGTGCAATACTAAGTCACAAGAACAGCATTTAACTAATACCCCACAAAAAACCTGCCAGCTAATACATATTACTAGCACCTCTCTCCTTCAGAGCCCCTCACCTAGGGCAACCCAGGCAGCCACTGCAGGGTTTCAGAGCCAGCTGTATCAACCTGGTAAAAAAGCAACAAGCTTCCTGTGCAATCTCTCAAAAACCCTCCTGTTTTGTGCCCACCAGGTCAGTGACTGCCTCAGCCATTCTATGCACCTAAGGTAAGCCCATAGCTTCAGAAGTCCAGATGTCTTGCCCTTTAACAGGTCTGCTTCCTGAACAAAGACTGAACTTTACATTGCAGAGTTGCATATTTAAAGTTAACAACAACACAAGCTACTGCAGTAAAACTTCCATAGGGGAAAAAAAACGAAGCCAAATCAGTTTTAAAAAAAAAACTAATAATCACCATCTGAACGTTACCTAGCTTCAAGAATAATTTCATCCTAGCAAGGAAGATGATCTATTAGTTGATCTGAGATGCAAGTTACAGCCTACATCTACACAGATGTGTACTTACCAGTTTTCGGGTACTCTCTGCAATATCTGACTTCTTTTGTGAAATCACTTCTTGCAAAGCTGTCTAAAAAAAAAAGCAACAAACTTTAAATAAGCATCTCTACAACTACCCTTCTATCAAAGAGCTGTCTACAAGAGAAGTCCCATTTATGGTTTCTTTGGAGTGCCTTAACTAACAGACAAAACTGCAGTCTAAGATTTAAAAGACAGGGAAGGAGAACATTGTCACAAAAGCCACTGGGAGCACTAGCCAGCAGTAGGTAACTAGCAACAGGGATAGGAGATGGACTAGCTCTATTCTTACTGACCCTGGCAGCATTATACACACAACCTTCTTCATGAGAAAAAAAAATCTAATTTAATACAAGGTCCCAAATAATATGGAAGTCAGGCACATGGTTAATAATAGAGACAGGACTTAATGTAACAAGAAAAACCACCACCACACAGATTTATCCCCCCCCCCCCCCCCCCCCCCCCAAAACAGCTGAAAAGGTTACCTATGAGACCTTAGAGGCAAGTTGCTATTGCTGGAAAGTTACCTCTGCAATCAACCCTAATCTTTTTGCTAGGCATTCCCTTGGGTGACCCTTCTTAGGCCTTATTTCCTGCTACGGCTCACCTCCAGTTCCAATTCTTTGAATCCAGGTGGAAAACAAAGCAAAGATTCAACAGGGAAACATCACAATTCTGAACAATAACACAGGTATCTCCCAAGTCATTGCAGTAATGCATTTCAAAACAAAAGAGGCAAGCACACTTTTGTATTTCTTAAGTACATTTCACATTCCTTATATCGAAATGAAGAGTTGACGCTAGGGGTTAGACAAGACATTTTGTTGCAATGACCATTGCTTTAAATCAGAAAAGTCCCCTTTACCCTTTGTAGAAGTAGGGTGAGGAGAACAAAATCAACAGATATAAGGAACACTCGTGATCAGAAGCCATTGCAGCATTTCAGAGCAACATATAAAGAGATCATACTTGTTTCCGACGATAGTCTTGCCTTAGTAGTTGCTCCAGTTCTCGAATGTTATCTGTCAGTTGCCTGACCTCTGCTTGATGTTCAACTGGAACAGTGCTAAGCAAAAAATGAAGACATCAGACAGCTGAAACATCATTATAATCAGGTCAGAGTACAGTAGATAAAACAATCGCTCTCTCCAAAGAGTTTACAACCAGTAACTTTAGTAATCAGGGCAAGACAGTCTCAAATTAATACATCTTATTTTCCTTTGCTTGTAAGATCTTTGTAGTTGAAGCATAATCTAAAGAGCTATTTTGGCAAGAAGTGGTACAAGCATAGCAGAGGACTAAGTTTAAAGATCACGTTAAGCATAGCACAAAAGAACAACACTTATCAATTTTTGTGGTGATTTTTCCTTCATGAAATTTGCATACTATTACCTGCCATAGAAACAGCTTGTATTAGGGTAGAGCTATAGCCAGCTAGAGAACCTCCTGTCTAGCACATATTAAGAGCAGCTATCAGAGAAAAAAACTCTTTGTTTTGAAAGCCATCTTGGAAACTAGCCATCTCTTAATCCTATTATCCACAAGCAAAAACAAAACTTAATGATGGAAAAACACAGGCAGTAGGACTAAATGACCTGAAATGGAGAACAGGGCAAACACATCAACTAACTAAGGAAGACAACTTTACCCATCTATTAAGTTAAAGATGGGCTTCCTGCAGCTATTGAAGAGCTAAAGACACATCACTAAAAATTAAACTATAACAGCAAAAAGTTTCACCATAGTCCCCAACACACAAAATACAGCATTCTCCCAAAGCAACCATACACTCCCAAAGTCACATTTTTATTTTCTGCCAGCAACTCTTCTAGCCTAACACCAGTAGTGCTATTTCTGTAACTCTGAGAGCAACCCAACAGCAACATCTCTATTTTCTAGCTTATTTCCCAGGGAGGCTAACCAGCAACAGAGTCAGACAACGGCCAAAGAAATAGTCAACTCCTGTAGGAACTTTTAACTTAAGCAGACTTATCAAACAATTCTGTCAAATCACACAGCTTAACTACTCAGTTCCTGTTTAGGCACCCCATATAGAATTACTTAGGTTGCAAGAGACCCTTAAAATCGAGTCCAACTGTTAACCTAACACTATGAAGTCCACCACTAAGCCATGTCCTTAAGCACCACAGCTACACCTTTTAAATACCTCCAAGGATGGTGACTCCACCACTTCCCTGGGCAGCCTGTTCCAATACTTGACAACCCTTTCTGTGAAAAATTTTTTCCTAATATCCAACCTAAGCCTCTCATGGCGCAACTTGAGGCCATTTCCTCTTTTCCAATCACCTGTTACTTGGGTGAAGAGGTTGACACCCACCGCGCTACAGCCTCCTTTCAGGTAGTTGTAGAGAGCAATAATGCCTCCCCTGAGCCTCCTTTTCTCCAGACTAAACAACCCCAGTTCCCTCAGCTACTCCTCATAAGACTTGTTCTCCAGACCCCTCACCACCTCTGTTGCCCTTCTCTGGACACGCTCCAGAACCTCAATATCTTTCTTGTAGTGAGGGGCCCAAAACTGAACACAATATTCAAGCCATAGCCTCACCAGTGCCGAGTGCAGGGGAACAATCATTTCCCTAGTCCTGCTGGCCACTTTTTTTCTGATACAAGCCAGGATACTATTGGCCTTCTTGGCTAACTGAGCACACTGCCAGCTCATATTGAGCCAGACGTTGACAAACATCCCCTGGTCCTTTTCTGCTGGGCAGTTTTGCAGCCACTCTTCCCCAAGCCTATACAGGTTGCATGGAGATGTTATAACCCAAGTGCAGGACTCGGCGCACAGCCTTGCTGAGTCTCATACAGTTGGCCTCAGCCTACTGACCCAGCCCATCCAGATTGGGTGCGCTAAACAGGAAAGTCTGCCAAGTCAAGTAGTGCATCTCACAGTGCTTACTCCTCATACTCACTTCAGTTTCTCCAGCTTCACTGCTGCCTCCCGATTTGCAGTCTCCAGTTGTTGGTGTTTCTCCATTGCCAATTTCTGCAAATTAAGTATTGAGATATTTTTAATTTTAGAGGAATTTGTTTTTTCTCTGGGCTTCTATTAGAGCCTTGCTTATTTCACATGAAATGCACCACCTCTGAACTACTGAGATATTCAGAAGAGAAGCCACCTGCTTCAGCTTCAGCCCACTTACTGTTATATCTAACTTTCCTCAAAACCATGCGAGGTGTTAAACCTTCACTTACCAGGCTAAACTATTGAATAAGTTATGAGAAGAAAACTTAAGATAATAACCTAAGTAATAACTTGGTCATGGTCACACAGAAACCTTTGCAATATTGAGCAGCTCATCCACTCTTGTAAACTGACATGTTTCCTTAGGGCTTTGCAAAGGTTTTTCTTAAACCATTTACAGTAGCTGTGTATGCTTATAACATGTAATACAGCTGTACAAGTTTTACATAATATTAAACTGATACCTTCCTGTATTACTTGGCTACATTTAAGATTCCAATGTGTTATTTAAACATGCAGTTAAAAAACCACAACCTTTATGCTTCCAGTTCCAGGTTAACATACTTAAGTAGGTATCTTACATAGTTCAGTTGTAACTCCAAGTAGACCTCGCGTCGTAATTCTCTGAAATTTACAAAGTTGAGAATGCCACTCAAGAAGCGAGCTGTCCTCTTTGTTTCTGAAATAGGAATGGCAAGGCATCACTATTCTGGTTTCCACATGCATTGCATAGAAAAAGTTGTGCAAACCATAATTCAGAGAAGAGACAGAAATTACAAAACAACAGAATCCAAATTAGCTGTTCCCCTGCTCACCCTGCAAAGGTGTCACACACTACACAAAAACTAGCACCAAGTCATGAACTTACAATGTCTTAGCAATTCTATGCAATTTAACAAATTAAAATGACACCGAGGAGAAAGACTATCAAAATACAGCCTCACAGTAAAACAGAAATCAGGGAGAAAGAGCATCAATCTTCAACTACAATTCTGAAGACAGAACCTCATTGTAACTATCAGGCTAACCAAAGACAGCAGGTTGAACTGCAGGGACTTCACGGCTCTATTTCAAGCAAACTTTGTGAAATTTGATTACAAAGGCCTTGGATGCCTTAGATAAAAAAGAGCCAGAAGTGAAAGAGTTCTTCAGAATAGCCTTTTCTGAGTTGTGTTGTACCAGACTCACCACAGCTGGGTATTGAAAAGGGTGAAGAAAAATTCAATTTCTTCCTACATAGGCATATGAATATAAGAAATCTTATAGCATTTCAGAGTTGCCAGGATAGTTTTCATTACTGTCTATTCTTACACTAGAAGTATGCCACAGTCCGCTCTCCAGACCAGCGATTCAACAGACTCATGGCATTCAAAACTCCCCTCAGTTATTTAACTAGATAGCCTGCATAAGGAATAAGGAGGAGAACTGCTCATTAGAGCCAGCTTGTTTAAGGGTCACAGTAAGGGTCAGAAGAGTAGCTGGAAGCCAGGGACAGTTCTCCGTACTAGGTGCCCATCCGGCTGTGCCAAATGAGAAAAAACGCCTGGATATCAAGTGACACCCACCACCCCAGGAAACATAAAGATTACAATGCACATGCTTACTTGGGTTTAAAACATCAGCAATTTGAAAATCATTAATCCGGCACACTGGAAGTAAGCGTTCCCTGCAAGGAAAACAAAATACAACTTTATCTGCAGTGACCATTACTCAGTTTTTGTACTGTATCCATTTACTAAAAAACAGATCTTGTCCTCTCATCCCAGGGCATAGACACAGCAAGCACATAAAACCAGTAAGTCTCAGAATAACAACACAGAACTCCACACACGGATCAATATTAAAAAAAATGTATTCTTACAACATCTCACAAAGATTTCTATAGACAAAATACTTGCCTGTAGAACAATTTTTCAGCTTAATTAAGGAATGCCTACACTTAACTGTTAGCCAATTCTCCCCTTACAACTGAAATGAAGCTTTAAATTTAACACTCACCTCATTCCAACAAAGATACCTACATAAAATTCAGACAGCAAACTTACACAACAGGTACTTGAGAACCTTCCTCTAGGTGTAATGATGACTCACTAGCAATTCAAAATATAGATTTGTGCTCCATCTTGGTGAGGCTGTATTATTTAGTTAGTACATTCATTTTGACAAGATAGCTGCCTGCTAAGAATTTTACTCTATTAAACATTGCTGTCCCCTGTTCATCTGCAAATTTTGCTTTGCTCAGAGCCAAACAGCAGCGGAAGCACCATCAGCAAAAAGGCATAAAGCCCCACTATTTCTAGTTAAATGGACCTTTACAAGGAATAGCAACTGAACAGATGCAGCATCTTCTACTTACATATGAATATACAAATTACAAACGGGTAGAAAGCCTTCAAATATCTGTGCATACATTATGTCAACGTTGACTGGCATCTAAAGAGTAAAGAGAGTTAACGCATAAGTAGAGAATACTCAAAAATACACAGGTTTGTTTCCACAGCATAAGATAATTCAAATAGGTTAAACACACTGAGGATGGTCTCCCCATCCATAGGGAACACATGTTAGAGGCTGAAGAATGCCATCAAGTTAATCAGCAGACTATTTTAGTGTCAATTTGGGCTGGTCAAAATATAAAAAGACAATAATAACTAAAGCAGCAACATTACAAACTCTGGAATTCAATCTAAACCCTATTTTAATTTGTTCAAAACTGGTACAGAAGGGCAGTCTCTGCATGACACACCTAACAACAAGAAGCTTGCTCTTTAAACACCCTGAAATTCACACTCAACTATTTTATGAAGAAGTCAGAAGGAGAATGTGTTGGTACACTGTCACCTTTTCCAATATTTTAAACCTCATGCGGATGATCAAACATTAAAAGCAATGCTTACTTTCCTTCTAGACCAGTCTAACATTTAAGCAAAGACCCTCCCGCAGCCATGGTCGAAGGCAGATCCCCAAGAAGACAGTATGTATATTCAAGGCCAGAGACAGTGTCCCTTCATAAGCTTGTCCAATCCGTCCCAGACCTTAGACATTTCTGGTACCTGCAGCATCTCAAAGAAAAGATTTCACAGCTTAACCGCAGAAGGAGAGGGCTCTCCACAGAGCCTTTCCTTACAGAAGTAAGTGAGCTCCTTTTCATGCCCGCTAGTTCCTGTAGTGGAGAAGGGAGTCTTGTCTCCATGGAGAAAAAGAAAATAAAAAAATCCAGAGGCAGCACACACACAACCATTATTTCTAGAAGTATCTTGAGCTGAAGACGACTTCTAGACCAGGAACAATTATCAAAGCAACTTCTCAGACGTAATGAGCAAGGCCTCAGCAACAGCCCACAAATGATGCTCCCAGGCTCATTTACCGCTGGTGAACGACCCATGCTGATGGCTGCACTGCACTCTCATTCCTGCTTAAGTGAACAGACTATTTGCCTCCCTGAGTGCAAATGCCCATGAGTATACAGCATCTCACACACAAGTCTTCTGCAACAGAAGCAAAATTTCTAAGCCTCTATTCATGCAGTTACAACATACAAAACAGTAAGCTACTTGCCATTTGCTAGTGAGTAGAGGGAGATACTTCAACATTTAGTTTGTCAAGTACAACATTTTGTTTTTCATTTCACATTTCATTACTCCTGCCACTACAGACGTACCATGTAGAAATGCTCCAGGCGGATTCCATATACCTTCTGCAGGATTCTCATGTAAATCATGTGTAAAACTTCAGGCTGCAATAAGAAAGGACGTGAATCAGTATTCCATATAGTTGATTATTCAGGGCTCCCAGACTAGGCCGTAAAAGTAGTTCTGCCTTTAAGACATGAAGACCAATTTCACTGAGCTACCAAGACTAACAAGTTTTACTTTCCAATAGTTTGCAGTTCAAGCATTACTATCTCATACCACAGTTATAAGAGACAGCAATCAGCTCAGACAACTACAGTCCCAACTGCCACAGCTATACATTGTCTTTCATTATGTTGCTGCTCACTGAGCAGTTTCCAAACCAAGTGACACCAAAATCTAAAAATGGTCACAGAAACTATAACCCCATAGCAAAGAGCGTCCTTCATCACGTTATTAAAATGGAGGGGCAAAAAATACCTACAAGCCAAACAGTTATTTATTTACAGCACTAATCCCTGATCGATTCAAATCAATCTTGCTTCTTAAAAACAGTCACCCCATCATTCCCTAAACGAGCAGGGCCAGCCTCCTCCTTCAGAATGCACAAGCATTTACATAGCAGCACAAGAAATCACACTGAGGCATTAATTCAGCTTTAAAGCCACTTCTGTTTTGTTGAGGAGACTGCAAGTCTGTACTAACATTAACAGTCAGGGCAATACAAGAAAGGAGGGGGTGAAGCAGGGAGGGGTCGCTTTTTATAGGATTGGTTTAAAGGTATTAGTTGATCAACTAAGTTGTTGAAACTATGACACTATGCCAAACAGAGCGGCTATTTTAACCCAGTTCACACAGAACTGAGAAAGACACACCCGTATAGTTTCATGTTTGTCTGTTTATGAGCCTACCCCCTTCCAGGTGAGGTTTGAGCAGGCTTCTCTCGAGCTGAAGCTCTAGCGTTAGCCCTGTAACTCCTACGAAACTAATCCACCACACCAGAAAACCCAATCGCCTCACTGAGAAGGCGCTGCTGTACGCCAAAGACCGCGCAGGCCCGGGAAGCGATCAGCCCAGAAACCGACCGACGCGCAAGAAAACCTCTGGCGCTACGACACGCGAAGGCCTTCCTCCACGACGGGTGGGACGCTGCCTGAGAGCGGCAGGGCTCCGAGCGCGGCCCCGCCTGCTCCTCCCGCCCCGCCCGCGCAGGCCGCGGCCTCCCCCGACACCGCCACCCCCCCCGCCCCCCGGGCGCACCTTGGGGTTGCCGAACACGTCGCCCTTGACCAGGTTCCGGGCCTCAGCGCCCGCCAGGATGTGGCTGCGGAGGTAGTTGACGATGTCGTCGGGGCTGTAGCGGGGGAAGGTCATCATCTCCATCGCGGCGACGAGCAACGGCCGCGCCGCCAACCGCCCCTCGCCGGCCGCAGCTTGAATCTGGCGGGCGCCGCCCCCGCCCCCGCCCCGCGTCACGCGCAAGCGCGCCCGTGGCCTATCCGCGGCCGCGCCGGCGGGAGGGGGGGGCGGGGCTTGCCGAGGCTCCGCCCCGCCGGGGCGCGCGGCGGCCGTTGGCCGTTAGGGGCGGGGCCGCCTGAGGCGGTCGGGGCGGGGAGGAGCAAGGGCGGCGGGGGAGGAGGGGCGCCTGAGGCGGTCGGGGCAGGGAGGAAGGGCCGCTGGGCCCCCTTCGCTGCCCGCAGCGCCGGCCGTCCCGGCTACCGCAGGGGAGGGAGCGGCGGCGGCCTCGCCCCTGTCAGGCGGTGGGGTTCCGCAGCTCCCCGCCAGGTGCCGCCTCCCCAGCCCCGGAGCTTGCGGTGGCATCCGTGGGCTGCCGGCGCCGGCCGCTGGCAGGGGCGGGCCCCGCGCCCGCCGTGCCGCCCCCAGGGCTTTGGAAGGCCGCCAGCGGGCCGGCTGGGCGTGCTAAGCGCTGCACGGGCGCGGAGCGACCGGCTCTGTCAGGGGTAGGGCAGGTCGTCCTGCAGAGGGGTGGGCAGGCGAGGGGAACGCCACGGCCAGTCAGCAGAGGGAGCTGGTGTGGCTGTGGAAAGCTCGTCTTCCGTAAAAATGCCTCTGGAAGAACCTCCTCGGCCGCCTCCTCCTGCCTCCTGAAAGGAGACAAAGCCAAATCCAGCGCAGCACTGCGCAGGGCCCTCTTGCTTAATCAGTACAAATGACCACCTCCTGGATTTAGACACCATTTGAGACCAAAATTGCACTGTTAGCACCTGCCCTGCACAGTTTTGATGCTGGCATTGGATGCACGCCTCCTCACACCTCCACTCAGCTGAAAGCAGTGCCCGCTCGGCCAGCGAGGTCACGGCAGCGTCCCCAAAGCGGGGCAGCTTTCACAAGCCGTTGACATCACCGAGGTGTCATCTGGCACTCAGTGCGACATGGAGACGCTCCAGCCACACCGTTCCACACTTGCTGATGTAGAAACTGGGCTCAGTTTCCAGGTAGGCGTTCTGCCAAGGAGTCAGGTGAGTAACGGACACAAAGTGCCTCCCAACAGCCTTGCAGCCAGACACCTACCTCCTCAGCATGGCTGTGATGGTAACACAGCTTGTGTAAGGCTGCTTGCAGTTCCCAAAGGCCTGAGCGGCCTGGAAGGTGTTAGACCATGTCTCCTTCAGGTAGATCACGGCCCCTGAGCCTCATGTTTCTTTTGGGGATGGGGATGGCATCAGAGAGGATCAACTGCCCAAGCAGGTGTAGCTGTCAATACCTGGAAGTGAACTGCACAGGGCAGCAGTTGCAGGAGTTCCCTGCGGCCATTCCGCTGGACACCAGGCAGCTGATTCTGGCTGCAAACAACATCTCATACCTGCCAGCAGTGGAATTGAGCTTCTTGGCTGATTTGGTCTATCTGGACTGCAGGAAGAACCTCTTGGGGGATGACCTGGATTTCACTTTCATTGGTGTGGCCAAGCTTGTCTATCTGGACCTCAGCTTCAACAACCTCACACAGGTCACCTTCAGCACCTTCTCACACCTCCTCAGCCTGGTGGTGCTGAAGATCTCAGACAATCCCAACCTTGTGGCCATCGAGAGGGATGCTTTCGCCAACAATACCTGGCTGAGGCACCTGGATGTGAGCCGGACGGGCTTAACGTTCCTGGACACCAGCACTGTCCTGGACCTGCCCAACCTGAGGTTTCTGGGGCTCGGTGACAACCTGTGGCACTGCAACTGTTCCTTTTTGGACTTCATCACCTGGATGACAGAGAGCAACGTTCATTTTCCAGGTGAGGGCTGCGTGAGCAGGACCTCTCTCCTCCCTTCTCCTGCAGATCTGTGTGGAGCGGAGAGGGCCCTCTGTTTTCTTTCCCACAACTTCACAGCTCACGTGCCACTGCATGTCAACTGTGGGTCCCATCTTCTGGTGTTGCACAAAACACAGATCGGTGCAGTTGGGTTATGCGTGCTCCACCCATAAAGAGTCACACTTGCTCACGTCCTCAGGGCAGTCAGGGAAGCGTAGCTGTTAGCTAGGATGTTGCTGCTGCTCTAAAATGCCTGGCTCCAGCCTCAGGATGTGTCCCTGTGCCTTCGGGTCACAGCACCCTGTGGCTGCAGCACCAAGAACGAGGAGCCCACCACATCTCTGGGGAGATCTGTACTGGGAATGCTGCTGCTCGGAATTTCCTGCCTTGTCTCCATCTGCTCCGATCGTTTGGTGCTGCTGCAGTACCAGCATGTCTGTAACGATCAGTTAAGCCCCCTCTCTCTGTGGAAATGCTCTCCCGCCTCCATTCTGACCTGCACGGGGCAGCCTCTCCAGCCCCGAGCTCTCCACCGTTCGGCCAGTGTCCCCTTTACCTTGAACACCTCCCGCTAGTCTCTTGCTGCACAACGTGCCTGGCAGGCAGCCCTCATTCGTGCAACCTCTGCAGCAATTCTGCTTAATGCTGAAAACAAAGCAGGGTTGAAAGCCAGGCAGCTCCTTTTCTGCTCTCATCTCATGCTGATGGGGTCTCTGGGAAAAATTTGGGCAGCGTGAAAGCCAGTGAGAGTTTAGCGGCTGACTTCCATGGGGCTGTGATCACACCCTGCTCCCCGTCAGCCCATTTCTGTGCATGAAGAGTGGACACAATGCCCTTTGCCTTAAGAGTGCAGCAGCTGTTGTGCTAGGACAGATAAAAATCAGAAATCCTGCAGCCTCCAGCTGACACAGTGATCCTCAGCCCTCAGAGCAGGTCCGTTTCACCGATCCTCGGTATCAGACTGTGGCCCAATGCTCAGAAGTCAGAGAAGGACGTTTTGCTGTTGCCATGGGAGCTCTGGTTTGGGTCCCAGCTGACATTTGATGGTCAGAGTGAAACAGAACACAAGTTTCGCTTAAAAAAGTGTCTGTATCCTTATGACTGGGAGGCTCCATATGTTCCCAATCTTCCTCCTGCACCCCAGAGCAAATTTGCTCTCTTTTATTTTAAGTTTTCCAAAATAAGAAATGTATATGCAATGCAGGTGAGCACTGAGTCCCATGGGCTGCAGCAGCACAGCGCAGCTTGCTTCTGAATAAAAGCCATTTCTTGAAAAGAGGGTCTCCAAAGGCTTCTTTCCTCACATCATCTGGGATCCCAAAATCAGCTGTTTCCCATCGTATTGGGAGATTCTACAACTGGGCCGTGGACACTGAGTGTCCATAAGGCAGGGTAATCACCAGTTCCCTTTCCCAGCAAAGCACTGGTCCCAAGGGCAAACCTTTGTTCTGCAGCTGCAGCACATTAACTCAGTTTTTCCGAACTGAAAAGGAACATACTAACGAAGAAAGCTCAGTTTTCAGTAATGCAGGACACAATGGTGAGAGAGAGCTGCAAAAGAGAAATTGCTTGAGAAAGCGGGCCTGTCAACTAAGAAAGGGGCACAAAAGAGCCCAAGGGGAGAAAAGGGAAGGGCAAATGGAAGCTGGTGTTATGACAGAACCAAATTCAGGACAAATCTGTGTCTTGTTAGATGTAGTAAGCTTCCTACAGAGTGTAAAGCTTTTTATTCTCATAACAGGTTACAGGCAGTTATGGAACAGCGTAAAAAACTGTTCTTAGCAGTAAGATTGGAGATAACACACTGAACCCTGGCACAGGAGAATAAAGCTAATTGCAGGCAATTTGGGAGGGTAGGACTAGGAAAGGCACTGGCAACAAAGACTGGGGGTATGAGTACAGATCCCTGCACTGTGCTCTGGAAAATGGGAAAGCCAAAGAAACCAGGGAGCCCGTGGAGGCTGCTCCGCTTCCCTGCTGCGTTGGGCTTTGCTGTGTCCTGGCGAGATGTTGCAGGCGAGTGCGCAGGAGGCTGCGTGCCTCCTTAGGCAGGGAAAAGCAGCTCCCTCTTCATCGGGACTAGGCAGCCCGAAACCAAGGGTTGTTGCAGGAGCTGATAGCTCCAGCGCAAAGGGATGTTGGGACACAGCCCTGAAATTTGCTGCACGCGGATCCCCGCCCTGGCCTTTGCAGAGCTGCTGCTGCTTCACAGAGCACCTTTGCACCCGTGTTTTGTGCTCGGCTGGATCGTGCAGTCTAGGGGCTGACGTGAAGTTGCCCAGGTCTAGATGGATTTGGGTAACAGAGAGAGAAAAGCTCTCCGGTTATACTCAGGACAATGAGACATATCAGCACGAACTACCTCACTCAGTAATATAGGATATAATGTAATATAATATGATATAAATCCCCCGTAGCTTGTTCCTCTCCACGGCTCCCTTTCCCTTGACGCAGCCAGTGCATCAAGCAGTGACCGCCCCACGTTTAGCACAGTAACCGTGTCTGGTCCGGGGAGTTCAACCCCTGCAGGGGAAGGAGAAGGCCACGGCGGAGAGTACGCTGTGCAGAATTCTACAGACACCAAAAGGAGACGGTGCTTTCACCACGCTCCGCCTTCGCTAGCTTCAGAGGGAAAAGCCAGCATCTGTTTTATCACCACGTATATGATACAGTACGGCAGGGTATAGTCATTAGTTCAGTGGAACTGAATCACTGATGAGTTTCCTCTTCCTCCCTCGCAGAGCAGGGAAGGCTATGCCTAACTGCAAACCACCCTAGCTGTCAAATGCGCGCAAGCCTCATTATTCCAGCATAACTTAGGCTGTATCACTTCAGAAGGTGTTTTGAGATTGAAAAAAAAAAAAACCAAACATTTGCACTGTTATATTAAAATAAAAGCGCTCAGTCAGCAGAGATGAACAGTGCAGGGACAGCAGTTTGCCGCAGTGGCATAATCTGACCGGCAATATTTTCCTTTGGAGGCAACACCACAGAAATCATTCTGGCAACCTGGCGACTGTGGTTTGGCAAAGGGTTTGCCTGTCCGATTTTACCTACGCCACGGAGGGAGAGAAGTGTGAAGTCTGTAGGCATTTTTCAGGTGTTTAGCAAACTCCTCCATCATTTTTCTAGCAGGACTCCTGTTCATGAACGCTTAAGACACAGGCAGGAGAGTCTGCCTTCTGCTTTTCCCTCTGCAGATGCTGACCACATCACCTGCTACACCCCAGAAGGCCTGCGTGCCCTGAAAATGCCTGCGGCGGAGGCACAGCTCCACTTCAGCTGCCTGACCCGGCTGTACAAGCAAGACTACGTCTTTCTGTGTCTCATTGGCTTCTGCATATTCTTTGCCGGCACCATGGCAGCCTGGCTGGCTGGCGTCTGTGCCGTCATCTACGAATTCCACACTTCAAAGGGGGGGGAGGAGGAGGAGGAGGAGGAAGAGGAAGACACAGTCGCTTAGGATCAGCCCTACAAATCCTTCTGAAGGAACGCCCTGTGTGGGAACTGAAGGCAGGCCCTTCCTGGCCAATTTCCCACATTATGTCCTGTTCTAGATGCTATTTTTTGGAAGTGAAATAAAACTGCAAGAGAAGAAAAGTCTTTGTGCTCCAGGTTCGCTCACTGTGCTACCTCCGCCTGTCTTCTTCCACTGGGACTCGGGACATTGGCAAAATACTCCTTTTTGGGGGGTGGGGGCCATGAGAGGTGTGCAGAGTGCCAGGCCTTTACACTCCCGCTTTACCATGAGCCTGCAGAAAGGCAGGGTCAGCGTGGGGCTTGTCCTGTCACAGGGACAGGCTCAAAGAGGTACGACCGGCGATACGGGAAAGGCCCCAGCACTCTGCTGTAGCCAGGGAGTCCACCGATACCTTTCTGGCCAGAAAGCCCCACAGAGCTTATTGGGACCAGCCTAGACTGTTTACTGGAGCCCCAGGGAATCCAAGAACTTTCTGCTGTGGAAAGGTGGGTATGTGAGCAAAGAGATTAAACTCAGGGCTTTCGCGGCCTGGGATCCCATGGGGTCTTGCTTTTTTCCACGCAACACTGGCGACAGCAAAAGACACCATCTGTCCCCCTGTACCTCCACCGGTTTATGAACATTTGGAGAACTGGAAAGTCCAGTTCCAGTTTTGTATCACACATCCCTAAAACTGGAATTTTTTTTTAATGTAAAAAAATGTTGCTTACGCACTCCAAGTGTTCTTGGAAATGGCTTGTGTTTCGATGCCAAAAGTCCCAGGGCTGTATATACAGACCAGAATAAAGGGAGATGTAAATAAGATCCTTCATATCACTAACGCTGGTAATTGCCCAGACAAGTATCTGCTTACATGACCCAGTACAGCAACTCCACGTGTGAAACACTGGCTTCTTCATCCCATACCAGCAGGACCTGGTGAAATAAAAGGGAGAAGCAGAAGATTTCAGCAAGCACGGTATAAATTTACCATACTGCCTTATAGCCACGAAACCGTAGCCTGTGAATCGAAGCTGAAATCCTTGTTTTAGATATAATCGCTGTGACAAAAATGATTAAGAGTAGACATGCCAGCACAGTATGCCAAGGAGATATATATATATATCTCATATATACGTGCTGGGGACATATATGCAGAGCTACCGGGTCGGACAGCCACCCCCTTATCAACCCTTCCCCCCCCCTCGAGGGTGATCCCGGCCTCACCGAGCGCCGCCGGCAGCGGGGGCGGGGACGGGGACGGGGACGGGGACCGGGGGCGGCCGCCGCGGGGCCCCGCCTGCGGGAGGTGCCGCGGGCAGACACGGCCCCGGCCCCGCTCCCGCCTCCCTCCGTCCCCATCCCCGTCCTCGTCGCCGTCCCGGTGCCGGTCCCGCAGCGTGCTGGGCTGCTCCGCGCCGCGCCTGAAGGTGAGTACGGGCCGGGGAAACCCAGCTGGCTCCTGCGGGGGCCGGGGCGGCAGCAGGGATGCATGTTTATGCCGATTATCGCGATAGACGGTAAAGAGAATAGTGACAACTCCTCCCTGACTTCCTTTTTCCCCCCCATCTCCTCCGGGAAAGGGCCCGCAGGACGAGCGGAGCGCGGCGGGGCGCTGCCCGCACCCCGGGCGGTTCGGCGGGGCTGAGCCTGCGCGCTCGCCCGGTAACCGGGGGGGGGGGGGGACCGGACGGGGACAAAAGGCTCCTCCTGGCTTGAGAGAACAGCCTGAGCCCCTAGCCGGTAGCCCGGTGAGAATCCAGGTGTGGGTCTTCACGGGGAGACTTAACGGGCTTTGCTGAGTCGTGATCATAACCAGCGTTAGGGCAAAGGTGGATGAGGGAACCCGTGTGCTGGAGGAAAAGCAGCCCCCGGGGAGCTCTCCTGCTCCGGCTCCCACTCTGTGCCGTGTCACGCTCCAGAGTCGCCGGGTTGCGTGGCTCCGGCCTGAAGCGTTGCTGCGTGGAAGACCCGACACTCAGTGCCCTGCACCCCGCCAGCAGAGTCCTTGCAGCGGCCGACAGAAGGTTGCCCACATGCGCAAGGCGCCAGGATCCGGAAGCCGCCGCAAAGGCGTGCGATCAGAGAGGGGCCCAAAGTCCTGCGGACTTTGAAGCACTTTATATGGCAGCAGATTGATTACTGGAGCAAAGGCTCGCGGTGGAGTTTCGTACCGGCGGCGTTAAGAGCAGCAGCTTTGTGATACGCTTGGCTTATTGCTTTGCTGCCACTGAACTGTGCTCTTTCCTGCTAAGATAAAACCCCCAGATTATAACTTGCTGCTGTGAAGATAAAATGCCTGGTCCTCCCTGGCAGGCGGGGGTTCTCCACCAGCCTTGTAGTTTGAAGGGTGAAACGTGACCATCGACCTGCTCCGCTGGGTGGGAACGCGTTGTATTTTCAGTGTCTCATCTGGCAGGTGCTGACCTCTGCTACATGTGGGCGTAGCTGACTTTTCTTCCTTACTTTAGGTTTTCAGTGTTCTTACTGATAACTGTTTATCAAACTTCATGCAGACAAAGCCAGCTGTTGTCTTCACCTTGCTCCACCAATAATAATCCCTTTGCACATGAGAAATGAAACCCTGTAGTCCCTGAAGATCCCTCGTGAGGGGTGCTGGTGCTGCTGCAGTAGGAAGGCTGTTTGCACCGGTTCCACGAGGTGGCCCGTTTTCCCCCACACTGACAGATTGTGCTGGTGGGACAGTGCAGGAGACACCAAAACCTCGCAACATGGTGGAGTCAGCAGATGGAGATAGGCATCAGCTGGGGTTTGGTTTGGAGAGGGAATTGTCTCAGTGCTGGAGAGTGGTCTCTGCTGTCTTCTGCTGTGCCGCATCATGCAGCACTATCTTGGGTCACGCAGACAGACAACATCTGAGGTTTGGGATTGTGCAAGAGGACCCATGCCAGATGATTGTGGGGAAGGGCCCTTGTGCTCACGTGCAGCTGGCGAGGGTGCCAGAGCATGTGGTGTTGAGCACCTCCCAGCAGCATAAGCTGATGGCAGGTCCAGCAGATGGGGAGCGGGAAGGAGGGAGAAGCATGCCAAGCAGCCTTGCTGCCAGGGCAGTGTGGTGGAAACTGCTGGATGTGCCTTCTGCTCTGTGTTTCCATCTCAGGCCTGCGCGAGGAAGCGCAGAACTGTTAAATGCAAACCACACGGGCCCTGGCGTCTCCCGGCCAGCAGACTTCCTCGTGCAGATGTTGGCAAGTGCCAGTAGCTGCGTGTTGCAGGGGGCTGTTCACAGACTTGTGACTCTGAGAGGGTTCCTTGAATCATAGAATCATCTAGGTTGGGAGAGACCTTGAAGATCACTGAGTCCAACCATTAACCTAACACTGCCAAAACCACCACTAAACCGTGTCCCTGAGCACCACTTCTACCCGTCTCTTAAATACCTTCAGGGATGGTGATTCCACCACTTCCCTGGGCAGCCTGTTCCAATGTTTGATAACCCTTTCTGTGAAGAAAGTTTTCCTAATATCCAATCTAAACTTCCCCTGGCGCAACTTGAGGCCATTTCCTCTTGTCCTGTCACCTCTTATGTGGGAGAAGAGGCTGACCTCCATCTCACTACAACCTCCTTCCAGGTGGCTGTAGAGACCGATAAGGTCTCCCCTCAGCCTCCTCTTCTCCAGACTAAACCACCCCAGTTCCCTCAGCTGCTCCTCATAAGACCTGTTCTCCAGACCCCTCGCTTGAAGCTGCGGGGCTGAGCATCACTCATCTGGCCAGTGCCTCTTTACCAAAAAGGTTTGGTTATTATTGCTATTGTGGTGGGGTTTATTATTATTTTATGTAAGGATGACCTTAGCAGTACAAACTTATCGTTCGTGTAGCCCAGCTCCTTTCAGCTCCGGGGATTTCTGAGCCAGTTTGTGTTTGTCTGTATTACAATTCCCAACTTACCTCTTATACCCAGAACTTGCCTGGTTTCCCTTTGGGACCTGCCTGTGTTCACAACATCCCTCGGCAGAGAGTTCCACAGGTCTGTTCCCCACTGCATGGAAAAAAAAACCACCTCTTTTGGTTGGCTTTGAATCTGTTTCCTGACTTCCTTGGTGGCTCCCAGCTCTGGTGTTGGAAGTGGCCTTGAACAATCAGTTTCTGTCCACCTCTCCAGAGCACGCCTGCAGGCACAGCACTGCGTCAGTGAGTTGATGGGACTTAGCCAGCCGGCGCTGATGGGACCTGGAGTCCTGCTCAGAGAGGGAGGCTGGACCAGAGTCCTCCAGGTGCCACCTCCAACCAACACTTAAGTGATTTTAAGGCTTGCTTGACAGGAACGGAGCAGAGAGCCCTTGGGTTGTGCTGCTCAATACCCAGCAGGCACCAAGAGGTGGAAATTTCTCGACTCACCTTTCTCCCTTCCTTCAGCCGCTCCCTGTGCTAGGAGGGCTTGGGTTCACGCCAACAACTCTTCCACACACACATCCCTGCGTGTAGTGAGCTGCCGCTTCTCCAGTCGCGCCCCAAAATAGTAACGGGCTCTCTTTCTGTGACAGCACCAAGATGGCTGTTCTCTCAAAGGAGTATGGCTACGTCATCCTGACGGGGGCTGCCAGCTTCGTTTTGGTCACGCACCTCGCGGTGAAAGTGGCCAGGGCCCGCAAGAAGTACAATGTGGAGGTGAGTCCTCGGGCTGAGGGAATGGGAAGGTCAGAGCCGCTCTGCAGGGGATGTTGCAGGCAAGCTAGGTAACACCTTGCTTATCTTTGGGTGACTTGCTGATATTTCCTGCCCCACCGAACAGATGCAGAAGGGATGGGGCTGCCATTCTGGCTCTCCAGACTGGAGTAGACAGCATGACTTGGGGTTTGGCACATCAGGCGCTTGGCACCGAGCTGAGACAGCTGAAAGCACAAGGCTTTGAGCTCGGAAACACCGATGGGCAAGAAACCACACAGCCCTTTTTCCCCCCGTAAAAGACGGCCGATGCAGCGCTGGGGGCAAAGGCTGGTGGAGGAACAAAAGTGACAGGAGGGTTTCTCAAGCTCAGAGGGAGCAAGAAGGGGTGGGAGCAAGGACAGCCCCAGCCATGTGCTGCAGGCACCGGCTGCCTCTTGGGGTGACCCCACTTGTATTGCATGAAGTCAGGTTTATAGCAACCGTGCCCAGCGCGCATGGTGCGCAGAGCACTGGATTTCACGCTGGGAGAAGCCTCTGCAGCCAAGCGGCAGCTCCGGCTGGCCGCTCGGCTCTGCAGCGCTGAGGAAGGCAGTGTCCTTCCAGCCTCTCCTGGGTGATGTCCACTACCCCAGAGGAGACACGGGGGCATGTCCCCAGTAATGCTGCTCTGCTCTCCCTTCCAGAGAGATGGGAGTTAAACACGGAGGTCACCCATTACCTGGCTGTCTTCTGTTCAAAGCAGGGCCACCTCCACAGTAGTCAGGTCGCTTGGGGAGTTCAGGAACCAGCCTGGGGCGAGCAGCAATTTCAACAAAGCATTTGTGGGCCACAGGGCAGGAGGCAGGCTCTAACTTGCCAACGCAAGTCAGTCTCGCAAGCACTCCTGCAACACTGGGCTCCCCGTAGAGAGGTGCTGCAGGGCACGCTCCTTGCTGCTGGAGAACACCAGGCTCTGGAGCCCAGCCTGCACTTTCTTATATGTTTTGCTGCTATTTTGGTGGTTTGTTTTTTTTTTTTTTTTCTGGCAGTATCCAACCATGTACAGCACAGACCCTGAGCACGGGCGTATATTCAACTGCATCCAGCGTGCACACCAGAACACGTGAGTACCACGTATGACTGCAGACCTTGAAAATACCCAGGGCTGCGGAGCAGGGCCTACAGCTAGAGACTTGCTGCTGCCAGGTTCTTGGGTTCAGGCTCAAAGCTTGCACATGGCCGTGTAACGCTTAGTAGTAAGTCTGTGCTGGCTCCTTACCATGCCTTAAACCATGAGACCGGGCTGTGAAGCAGCCTCCTCCTCCCCAGTGCCCAGCTCTTTGCCTCCATGACTAGTTCTTAATACACTAGAAATCTTGTTTCCAGAAGATCCTGCCTGGGGGCTGCTGATCTGTTGTGCTGCCCGAATCTTCCTCGGGGGAGGCCTAAGGCCACCCAGCTACTGTGGACCAGGCGGCAACAGCACATCAGTGGTGTGCTGGGAGGAACAACTCCTCCTGGGTTAGGTACTGGTAAGTAGTATGTAGCAGTGGCTTAGGGCACAAAATGGAAAGAGTGGGTGGCCTTGGAGAGAGGCAGACAGGGAGAAGATCCTAAAAGATGCTCAGATTCCTTCTTTCCTCTATCTGTGGCCATAGCATTGAGCACAGCTCTCCTGAGCATGGAGACTCGTAATGGTCAGGCCCAACAGAGACCTTGGCAGGGGATGCTCACAGCTTCTGCATTTCTGGAGTTTCTTTGTAAGCGACTTGAGCACAAACACAACCTCCTCGCTTTTCTTTTCAGATTGGAAGTGTATCCTGCCTTCCTGTTCTTCTTAGCCACCAGTGGAGTCTACCACCCGGTAAGTGACACTGGTGCAGGTCTGCGCGACTGCACTCTGCTCTTGCTCCCTGCCTTGGGGAGGGCGGGGGTCGGTAGCCCAGGCTAGCCCCTCTGGAGCCCGCAGGCTGCTTCACTAGCCACATCACAGCTATGCCCCTTCTGAAAACATAGTTGTAGGAGGTCTTGTGCAGGGGAACCACAAGTATTTAACAAACTCATTACTGCTGCTTCAGCTTTAGAGCCCTTTCCTTCCCCTAAGGGTGCCTTGTTGGACAAACCAAAGCATTCACAGCCTCCGGTCCCTGAGTGGGAAGGGTCCCGCCAACCCTGCCTGGTTCTTCCTAGCCCTGCAGGGCCCTGCTGGGCTTACAGCAGTGCTACTCAGCAGCTGGTTGCGTGGGGGACAGGAACCCTCTGCCCTGCTTCAAACTCTTCATGAAAGTGTGCTTAATCTGACAAGAATAGATGGGGAACATCTTCCCACTCACTTCCACCTCCAAGGGCATGCAAAGGACCAAAAAAAAAAAAAAAAAGCCTGGATTATCTTTAACTGAAAGATGTAGACAAATCATGAGGAGGCAGGCATGTGGGAGAGGCCAAAAACAATAGCGCTCTCTTTGCTACCAGTAGACAAATCGGGTCCTTCTTGAATATTCCTTTTCAGAGAGGGAAGGAAGCAGCGTAGGCAAATCTGGCAAACTGGAGGCGCGCTGCAGCAAGCTCTAAATTAAGAGGCAAGGTGGAAGTTTGTAACACCTGCAACAGGAGAGCCGGTACACCAGCTAGAGGCAGGGGAGTGGGGCTTGAGGCAACAGCAGCCTCCAAGATAATGGCACATGGTCTACCTCACTAATGGGACAGCGGTGAAATGAGATTTAGCACCTGCTGCCTGCATGACTTAACCATTTCTTGCTTGGGAAGAGCTGTGCTGCAAACCAGCAAGGCTCTGCAGAACATCACACGCTGCCTCCCCATAGGTGTCATGAAAGCGACTCCTTCTGTACAAAACTCACCCTAGCATGCTCCATCACCCACCCGCCTCCACCGGGCTGACTCCCAGTTGTCCGAGCAAGGTCAGGACCCACGCTGTAGTCCTTGGTCACTTCTTTGAAGCAGGGCTGCTGTAAGAGCTAAGCACACACAAGTGGCAAGTCTCAAAAAACCTTTAATGCTTCTCCTTTCTCTCTAGCGGACTGCCACAGGGCTTGGCATCACCTGGATCCTTGGGAGAATCCTTTATGCCTACGGCTACTACACAGGAGGTAGGTCTTTACCCTGCAGCACAGAAGGTGCTTGGAAACTCAAGCTTCCTGCAGTGGCCTCGGGTCTCTCTTGTCCAGCCCACATCAAGGAGGCAGCATAAAGCTTCCAGTCAGGGTGTGGAGAGAAAAGGGTGCAGGTCCACAGGCTGCTAACTCTGCAGTACGCTCTTCCTACTGATAGGAAGAGCACTAGTCTAATAATAGCACAGAGTGAGGGTAGGTACATGGCCCGAGCTGGTGCCTGCTGTTTTGCCTTGAGATTTATCTCTAGTTCCTGCTCCCTCTTTAATTTTCAGGACAGGCTAGTCTTTCAGTGACAGGCTGCTGAACTGACAAAACATGTGGGTTTTTTTCCAGATCCAAAAAACCGAAGGAGAGGGGGCATTGGTTCAATTGCGCTCATTGGGCTGGTGGGCACAGGCGTGTATTCAGCTTGCCAGCACCTCGGCTGGATCTGCCAGGACTAACTGACCATCATGACAGCTGTCTGGGAAACTAAAGGGATTTTTGTTTTCTTGTAGAATTTTTCATTTCCTGTTTTTTTTCTTTTCTCCACATTCAATAAAATGAAGTTGTCGGTTCTGTATTTTCATTCTGAAGTCATAAAGGGTTTTCTTAAGTTTTGCAGAATGCTAGAACAACTCTGGTTTTGTAAGGACTACAGAAATCTGCCTAATAGGCAGAGATGTCCTAGCTTTTAGGATTTTAGTGACCAAAAAGCCTTCTTGCAACCCATTTAAGCCATACAACAGCAGCCTTATTTCTGGACCCCTCAATTCATGTCACTCTGCAATAAGATGTTCCAAAGAGAGTTAATATTTATTTGATTACTAAAAAAGGATGTAGGCAAACATTCTAAGTTGTTGCTTCATCATGTTTATAAAGAACAGTAAGCCTATAGGAAGGAAGTCAAATAGCTTTCGCTTAAGAGAGGCAGCACGCTATCCTGTGCTGGAGCTTGCTACCGCTCTGGTTGTGCTCCATACTCTGTGTGTGGAGATGATTCTCAGGGCCAGGCAGCATCAGCCTGTCCCAGGCAGCATCAGCTCACCATCTCCACAATATTTTATCCCACGTTGGAAGGGAGGTACAAATTAAAAAAAAAAACAAAACGTGTTTACAAGGGGGCTAGAGGGTATAAACAATCCTACCCTTAAGGCTTTTATGTAGTCAGAGAATAGATAGAGCCTATAGCTACAAGATATCAATGAGCTTATATGTGCATTGAGTAGGGTCATACCTGTTAAGAAGCCAAAACTTTAGTTGACTGAGGGTGGAAGGCAAGGGGGTTCAACGCACGCAGCAGGGGACGCAGCCTGGGCCAGGCCTCTGCCACTGACAAGCCTCTGGTAACACTTACATGGCTGCACAAGCTGCTGCTGAACGCCGTATTGCTGCCTCCTACTCTGAGGTTCTGAGGTTCCCGTCTTCCACCAAACAGGACAGAGCAGGCCCACAGGCTGAACCCTGTGCGTACATTCCCCCTTGGCAGGAGCAGGGTGGCTAAACGCTGCTCCAGCACTGTTGTCCCCCAGGCACTTACAATTTTAGAGCACTTTATTACTGGGTAAATGATCCACGTCTGTGGCTGACAGGCAAGAACTGGCTGATGCTCCTTTGAGCAGGCCCCAGAGCCACTAAAACACAGATTCCACATCACCCATCTCAACGCAGACAGTCTTCAGCTGCGAGTAGTACTCAATGGCTGCCCGCCCGTTCTCTCTGCCAAATCCTGTGGGGACAAGCCAGAAGTGAGAACACAGCTCCAGGCAGTGCCAGGCACCGCTCATACCCCCTGTAACCAGCATGTATTCATACCAGGGAGAACACAAGCCACACCTCACGGTAGCGCTTCTGATCAAGTCCAGAGTAATAACTGGATGAGCTCAGCTGCAAGCAAGGCCACCTATATTAAAGCTCGCCTCCTTGCTTTCTCTACAAAGTTGCAATCCATTTCCCAGCTTCCCTTTCAGTTCCCAGTGTGGCATTTACTTCTTAGAGGCACAGCAAAGTGCCCCGCTGCCCCAGCAAGAGAACACTTGCATCTGCCATCACAGAAGTAGGCTCATTCTCACCCGTGTGCAGGAGGGCTGAGCCCAGGGGAGGCCGAACAGAGCTCACCTGATGCCTTGTAGCCTCCAAAAGGCAGCTCCACAGGGCTGATATTGTAGTTGTTAATGAAGCACATCCCAGCCTTGAGAGCAGCCACTACCCTGTGAGCCTTCTGGATATCCCTGCAGGAAAAAGGCAATTCAGCTGGATCCCTTCTCATTCCTGCCCCCCTTCCCTGCCAGCTGACATCCCACTAGAGAAAGGCCAGCAGGTCGCAGTGGTTTGTGGAGCCCGACCTGCCCTATGCTGTCTCTGCCTGCTCAAAGGATGTAGCACCTATTCCCAAGGACATTCAAAACTGCATTTAATTTTGAGAGGGCAGGACAAGGACACCAGCAAAGCAGACTACGGCAAGCAGCCAAGAGCCATCTTTGCATGCTTTCAGCTGTATGGCAGGCTCCTGGTGCACGTCTCCTGGAGATGCAGGAAGGCAGGCAGCAGGCCAAGCACAGGCTGGAAGGAGTCTGAAGGACAGCTGGGTCCACCTAACCCCTCCGGAAAAACTAGCAGGAGATGTGCAGTCATCCAGGTTCCCTCTGTGGCAATCCCTTGCTCCAGCTTTTCTGGAACAGGGTATTTACGCCCATGCCAGGCACCACAAGAGGAGTAATCAAGTTGTTGCAGTATTTCCTTTTTCCTCCACTCCCCCAGACCACTTCCACACCAGCCACGCTACCCACGTCATACCTGGTGAAGACACCACCTGCCAGGCCGAATTTGGTGTTGTTGGCTCTCTCTACAACCTCCTCCTCTGTGTCAAACGGCAGAATGGACATGACAGGCCCGAAGATCTCTTCCTTCACACATGTCATGTCATCCGTGCAGTTCCCTGGAAGCACAGCAGAGTACATGTGCTTCAGGAGGAAGAGTCAGCAGAAGTGCCTGTGCATTCAGCAACCCATACGGCCTTCAACACAGCACTCAGCACTGCACACAGCCCCCCCAGCTTGGCTAGCAGAGGAGCAAGTCCCACCCTCCACGTCGAGGCAGCAAAGGCACTAACTGCGTGTGTCCTGTCAGAACCTCCAACAGCAGAGATTTCTCTGGACGTGGTTCCCAGGTGCCTCAACTCTCTCTAATACACCCATACCAGTGCCTGTCCACACCGTAGATGTGCAGAGACAGGTTACACTGAACACAGCTTTCTCTAGAAGAAACTCAGCAACATCCACATAGAAGACTCCAGTACCATGAATAGGAGGGACCATACCTAGCACACAGGGTCGCATGTAGTAACCATTCTTCAGCTTCGGGTCATCTGGCACGTACAGGTCCCCACCGCATAGCACCACTGCCCCCTGAAAAAGAGCAAAGCAGAAGGTAGGCAGACACATCCAGGGGCATCCTGCCCAGCTGCCGCAGCAATGGGCATCAGCCAATACTCCCCGATGGGTTTACAGTCCTGTCAGACAAACTGTGCCTGGGCCCTGCTGGGTGTCTCTCCAGGTCAGGACTGCTCACTGATAGATCAGGGTCAGAGAGTAAGACCCATCCTAAAAGTTAAAACAATGCTGGTTTGGGGTGCAAGTGCCACAGGAGCCAGTGCAGTTTGGAGGGAAGCAACTACAACTAGAAGCAGATCCTCAGCTGGCATCACATTAACTTCCACATCTTCACATGGTGTGAATTCCCTCACTTGTGAGTCAACCTTAGCACTCCACCTGGCAAGAAACACCTACCACTATCAAATGCCCCACTGTAGAGATGGGGATTTCTCCCCTCCTTCCCCACATCCCTCTTCCTGTTTCCAAATCCTCATCTAGCCCTCCTGGCTTTCACTCACGGTTCCCCATCTCCAGCACATCCCCAAATCAGCTACACCTAGTCACATACCTAGTGCTGACATTTAAAATGTCTTCACACTTTACAGTAAAACCCGGCAAAAAAAAAAAAAACCCACAAAAAAACCCCAAAAAAGCCTGGGTAGATCTTATTGCTCTTGCAGTAGGCTGTAAATTTGGCCTTTGATCCTTAGTAAGGTCTTTCTCCAACCAACAAAACTGGAACCCAAATGAGATAAGTCAAGTGTGCAAGGTGTCACCACAACTTAGAACCAGCCCAAACATTACAGATTATCCCATTTTACACACTACCACGCTGGGTGTCTCACAACCTCTAAAACTTGGCAACATCAGGATATGAAAAGCCACGTCACCTTCAACGCTGATTCAGAGACATGCACTGGGTCACTTTTAATCTAGTGGCCCAAGACATCTATTGAGTAATTCAACCACACGAAAGAAAAAACAGATTAAGTGGGAAGGCACAGGGCAGGAAAGCAGCTGCCTGTCTGCCAAACGAGAGAGAGATATTTCAGGACAGTCATGAGGCAGCATCACAATCTCACCTGCTCCTTTGCCTGCTTGATAAAGCCCTGGACACGATCCAGGTGGGGCCGATTGATGAGAGCTCCCATCCGTGTGTCTTCCAGAAGCGGGTCTCCAACTTTGATTTTCTGAGTGCGTTTCACCACCTCCTTTGTGAAGACATCCAGTATCTTCCTCTCCACAAACACCCGCGTGCCGTTGCAGCACACCTGGGATACAGGACAGGCTGCTCAGGATACGACACTGAGCACTCCACAGCCCTTCCCTGCTTAGGTCCTGCTACACAGGCTCTCAGAAAAAAACCCTCCACAACTGTTAAAACAGCTAACTTGTCCCTGGGGACAAAGATGATGATGTTACACTGCTGCTCCAGACTGCACTGAACAGTCCATGCTGAACATAGTGGTACTGATGCCACCAGGTGGCAAAAATGCATCAAGTAACAAGCAGGAGAGAACTTGAGATGACTTTTCAGTTCCCAGAGATGACCCCGGTAAGCCAATTTGCCAGCAGGATTACACAAAAGCTGCAGCGCATGTGGAGATCCCAAATTTGGGACAGACAAAGCTCCACAGGACTGTGGCTCACTACACCTGATTGGAACCTGTTGCCCCTCCAGAGGAAACCAGCACAGCTGCTTCTGACCTCCGTGCACCGGATTGGAGCCCAGGGCACAAGAGCAGCTGCTCTGAGCTGGGTACTACGTGCTAAAGAGGCTCCACTTCTGGGAAGAACAGGGCATCAGGTAAGGTATGCTTTGCTGTGATGCCCTGCACTGGCTTCTGCAAGAGCATCCCTTCTGATTCCTTGTGACGCTGCATAGGGAAATTGGTGGCCAGATGGGAGCTTCAGGGCATCCCTCATCATGCAAGGTCACAGGCTGGCTCTGCCACCTAGTTCTCAAACCACCCCGCCACAGAGAGGATGACCGCTCCTGCCCCAGGGACACACACCTCGCCCTGCGTAAGGAAGTTGGCCATGAGGGCTCCATTCACAGCATTCTCCAAGGCACAGTCTGAAAAGATGATAAGGGGGGATTTGCCCCCCAGCTCCAGGGTAATTGGTTTGATCCCTTTAGCTGCCATCTCCATGATCTGATGGTGGAAACAAGGACAGAAGAGACGAGTGACCCACTGGCAAAGGGGAAGCTGGTGGAGGGAGGTAAGAGACACCCAAGGGGGGAGTTCCCGCAGGGCACTTCACCAACACCACATGCAGCACGAAGGGCAAGCTAGGTTTCCTGGATGTGTTTCATTCAGACTGGAGACAGTCTCAGAGCGTTTAGGGTTTGTTTGTTCTGGGTTTTTTTTTTTTAAAGAAAAAAGCAAGAAAACCCGAGGAGTCATTTCCAGGAAGTCTCGTGCTCAGCATAAGCCCAGAGGACAGCTGTAACTGCATCTGTGTCACTGCACCCCACAGGTACACACATGTAAGGAGAATTCAAGGCGCAACTTTTCCCCCCTTTCAAATCAGAATTTATTTTTAGAAGTCTTTTTAGGAACTTTTTTTTTTTAAAAAAGAATAAATTGAGGGTAAAAAATTCACAGAAAGTAACCTCTTGCTTAAAAACAGTAGGCTGTATGCAGCTAAACCGAACTATTACTACCAGAAACGCTCACGTGTTTTCCCAATGCGGCTCCATTTTACGTACCCGCCTCCCCACATAGATACCCACTTTAGCAGCTCAGACTTCACTGCGACCAGGGGCTAAACAAGTGACGACCAAAGGGCTCCTCTGAAAGGACCGAGTGCCCAAGCCCATGCCCAGTGGGCTAACAGGAGCCCCGATGTAACCCTGTACATGCAATCTCCTTGCTCAGACCCAAAAATGCCAACTCGCACCCCATCTTTACAAGCCCCATACACAAAAGCTCAAAGAGATATCGACATCTACAGCACACTGGGAAGGCTGGCACGACAGATCCCTTGTGTCCCTGAGTGAGAAGGTGCCTTTACCTTGATGCCAGTTGGCACACTGCCAGTGAAAGAGATTTTGGCCACATCTGGGTGATGACAGAGGAACTGGCCTGTGGCCACTCCGCCCTGCACCACGTTGAAGAGCCCCTTGGGCACACCAGCCTCTGTGAAGATCTCTGCCAACCTGACCACCGAAATGGGGGTGAAGGGAGAGGGCTTGAAGACCATCGCATTGCCTAGGGGAACCCAGAGTCAAGGTGGGGTTAACAGCCAAACTGCTTTAGGGAAAAGAACAACAAACAAACAAACCACCCCGCACAATGAGTTTGTCTCAACAGATCCCTGATGATGCCCTCCAAAGAGGAGGAAACAGTTTCAGCTGAATACTGCACCAGTGAAAGGGAGGAACTGCACCTTCCTGCTGAGAAGGGCTGGGGGAGATGGGGCTGCTGGTCCTGCACCGCAGACATTTCCAGAGACCTTCCTTGTCTGGTACAAAGCCAAGCGACCTGCCTTTTTCCTAATGCGCTCCTGCCCTCTTAGCATCTACCATATTCCCACTTCCATTACCTTTCCCATTCTGCCAGAATATCAGCCTGAAGGTTCTGCTAATCTTTCAACACTTCCTTGAAGGTAATCCTAGACTTTATCCCCAAAATCACTCTCCCCCACAGGATCATTTGACTTCAAAGAGAAGCTTGTGCAAGCAGAGTGTCTCCATTACCGCAAGCCAAGGCTGGGGCAGCCTTCCAGCAGGCAATCTGGAAAGGGTAATTCCAGGCTCCAATCCCAACACACACCCCAAGGGGCTCTCTCCGAGTGTACCCAAAGGATCCCCCAGGAAGCTGGATGTGTTCACCTGTAAAGAAAAAAAAACAGCCAGAAGGTAGCGAAGAGCAAAGCCCCTTCCTGTCTTACCAGAGCCTCAGAGGCCAGATCTTGCTTTGATTAGGAACAAGAGACACAGCTTTTACCCCAGCAAACTCACAGCAGGTGCATAAGTGCCCACAGAGCACAGCAGCACTAGGTAGAGATCTCTGAAAATCCTTCCAGGATCTTCTGAAAAAGGAGTAGCCCATCTTTTAGAGAGATAAACAGCAAAGATGGTCCTGTGCCATGGAAATTACCAGGGAAGACAAGCAGCAGGACAGAGAGTAAAAAGCAAACTCCAGTAACGTTCTCACCAGCTAGAGATCCTGCCAGTCCTGCGTAATACTCCAGGCACTGCCAGGATATGTCGATGTCCACTCTGGCTTCAAAGATGGATTTCCCATTGTTGATGGTTTCCAAGGTGGCAATTTCTTCTCTCTGCTCCTGTGAGAGGCATAGGACAGTGACAGCATGTTAGAGAAGCCTGTAGTAGAACTCCACAAGGAGATAGCTGCTTCTCAAGCATGCAACTCCCAAACAAGGCTCTGCCATCAGTAAGCCAGGCTCTGCCGTGAGAAATTGTCATCTCCAAAAGGTACAGTCCCAACTGCTATTTATCAGTTCCCCAGTGGTGACCGATCACAGGGGAATGTCAAACAGACAGCCGCTGGGGTTCACTGCTAGTCCAATCTTGCTTAACATCCCTGCTTATCTAGAAGATGAGCAAACCTGAACTTCGAAGCCAGCTGGCAAACAATGATTAAGATTCACAGAACTAAAGCGGGGGGAACAGCAAACAGTAAGTTCAAAATGGATCCAGAGGACTTAGTGAAGGATGGACAAAGTAACGCAGCTGGGAAGCACCCCTTAACAGACCATCTCCCAGCAGAAATATTGCCCTGCTGCAGAAGTCTGGCAAAAGCAGAAATCTGGCAGAAAGAAAACAATTTTCTCATCATATATGCACACTGGTGAAAACAGGTCTGGTTTCTTACAGATATGTGCCTCAATGGGAATTAACTTCAGTGTCCAAGAACATCTTATCTCACAAAGCAGTTTGCGATAAAGCTAGCTTACTTGTATCCTCTCTCTCCCGTATGTATTATCTGGCATCTAGGATAAAAACCAGCATTCCTACATTTTTTTATTGGTAAAACAAGACACCCTTCAGTCATGTGACAACATCATCTGACAAGCTGAAAGTTCAACAATGTTACAGTTATGCAATTTCAGCTTTGAAATCATGTTCAGTGAAGCTTAACATTTGGAGTTGTGAAAAGAAGTAGGAGCCCTGCAGGATTTCGACTGGACAGCTTCAGTTTTATGTTTTCTAACCAAATTAAGCAGAGAAGGTACACACTGGCCTTGAATAGAGTGATAAGACTGAAGCCCTGCCGAGGGCAACATACTGTCTCTTCTGGTCAAAGGTGGGTTTTAACTCCTGCGCTCCTCCTGGAGTTCTGGAAGTCCTCCTGGAAGCCCCCAACGGCCACATTAACCCACAAGAAAGCTCAGAGACAGAACCACCCCTCTCCAAAAGAGGAGGCAAGCTTCCACAACATACCCGAATAATTCTGGCAGCCTCCAGCAGCACCCTGCTCCGCTCCATGCCTGACATCTGACTCCATATTTTAAAGGCAGCCTTTGCACTCTGCACAGCCAGATCGACCTCCTTCTCCCCAGAGCAGAGCAGCTTGCTTATGACACGACCTGGGCACATTTTAAACAGGAAATAAATAAGATGGAAATCTCAGAAAAGGGGCACAGAAGAGTATGGTTTATCTTGCACCAAACCCCAAAGACTTCAGTCCAGCCACCTATACCAAGCGACAGAATTTCACGCTACGGTTCCCACTGGTATGTAATTGGCTATAGAAGAGATGCTGCAATTCAGCTGGCCTGAATTAAAATATATGCCGTTCTTCACAATCTAGTTACTAATTAGCTCCAATTGCTACAAAACTCCTCTGTTTCCCACTGGAGTCTGTTATACTTCTACCAGCAGCTTCAGGACTCTGTTACACATTCCTCAGAATAGTTAAACACTCTCTTTCTTTTAGTGACTCTGCTGAAACCTTGGTACCCCCCATTAAAAACAATCAAAGAAACAAAAATTCAGAAACGTTTAAATCTCGTCCTTTGCCAAGACCGGGCACCCCCCGATCTTCTGTTCGGCAGAGCTGATTTCTGCTAACAAGTCAGGCGAGGGACCTGCGGTGCAGGAGGCAAACCGCAGCCAGCCCAAACCACCACGGCACAGGGTTCGGCACAGCGGCACCCGATGCGGGCGGGCAGCCGGGAGGAGGCGGAGGCGCCCGGCCCCTGCAGGCGGTAACGCGGGGGCGACGCGCGGGCGCAGGCCCCGCACCTCAGCGCGGGGGTTAACCCCCCCCTCACACACACACACACAGCCCGAGCAGGCAGCGGGGGCGGTACCTGTGGCCGGCTCATACACCTCCTCGGCCTGCCCGCCGTCGGCGGGCTGAACGCGGGCGCCCGCCCGGTAGTTGAGGGGTTGGTGGATGGTGACGGTGCCGGTAACGCTGCTCATGGCGAGGCTGGGACGGAAGGCGCAGAGGCGGGGCAGGAGGTTCGGCAACCGGCATACCGCCAGCATCGGCTGCGCCGTCCGGGGAGGGGTGGAGGTGGGGGGTGGGTTAAGCGGCGGGCTGGCGAAACCCCGCGGGGAGAGGAATGCGTATCCCGCGGGGGCGGACGCGACACCCCGTGGGGACACCCCCCGTGAGAGACCGCCGCCTCCACCGGGGACTTTTACCTCAGGGCCCCGGGCCCCGCCCCACCCCCGGCGCGCACGCGCATGCGTGCGCGCCGGGGGGTGGGGCGGAGCCCGGGGCCCCGCCCAGCGCTCGCGCGCCCCCTGGCGGCTCGGAAGGTTCCCCTCTCGAGATAGAAGTGCAGTTTCGGGGGGGGTTTGTTTTAAGTTACCCATGAAACAGAACGAAGAACATCTTTTCTTCCCCAAAACCCGAGTCTTCCTGCGCTCACGAAGTGGTTTTGCATTTTGCAGATTCTCCGAACTCGGACCTTCTCGTGGCTGAGGTGGGGAAAGCTGTTCTCCTCGGTTCGTTATCATGATTAACAACCCCCAGGGAACTACCGTAACGAACAAAAACGACAGCAGAAAGCAACCAGAATATAGCACATTAATAACTTTCAGATAATTTTTGGATGTGCAAACGCTTCCCTCTCCAAGTGACAAAGTATGGCGTGACGCAACGAGACAGATTTGTTGAGGGCAGAGCAGGGCAGGTACTGCCCACATCACTTCCAAAGTCATCAAAGGTGCAGTTTGTCGTTAGGCTTGATCAGATTTGGATGTCTTCGTTGGATCCCACAACCATATGCTGCAGAATAAACTACTACTTCAACACAGCTGATCCGTGCAGGTAACAGGCTGGGGTGTTTCTGGCTTTGCTGCGGGATCAGGCCCTCGAACTAAGAGAAGGTCCGCAAGGGAAACAGGAATTACACAGCTGGGGCTGCTCCCGGTGGAAATTTGTAACTACACTGGACACAGCAGTAAGTTAAAAATGCAGCCCGAGAGCCAGGCAGCATCAGCACAGGCTAGATGTTTTCCTTTACCTGCCAAATTTTTGGGTTTGAGAGGCAGAGCATTGAGTAGAGGTACCGCACATGATTTATCTTTACATATTCATGAGTGCCCCATACTTATTACTGAGAATTAATCTGTTATTTGCTACTTAATATGGTATTGCATGTGCTCCGCACTGCTGCCTGGTGTGGATTTATCCTCTTGCCATGCATCTAGTCAAAAACTCCTGGGAAGAGGTACAGCATGACAAAGCTCTGGTCACAGAAGCAAGAAATCAACAGCCGCTGTGGGTACAGCGTGCCAGCCTCACTTGAGAGTGGCAGCAAGAGTTATTCTCCCCCTTTTAAACAAGGTGAGTGGGCTCCAGCCAACAGGGCTGAAACAGAGAATTATTTGGCAAAGCAGAAGACAGCGTCCTGGCCTCAGAAGGAAGCCTTTTAAGATGCATACAGATCATCAGGCTGTTTAGCAATAAACCAAGGAGCAGGAACAAAAATGCTGCTGTCATAACCACTCAGGCAATAAAGGGCTCAGTAGCAGTGGATGGCACTGGCATAATTTAGCAGTTTACTCAAGTAAAGTTTGAAGGCCAGGTTTGTTTCTGTAATTGAGCAGATTCTGCCTCAGCAAGTGACTTTTACAGAAGTTGTATAATGCTGCAGAAATCTCTGTGCGGCTCTACCCTGCCAAGACGACACAGGCTGTCAGTACACCCAGAAATACGTGCAAAGTCCAAAAAGTCAGCCTGGCACAGGGGCAGGTTCCAGTTCTTCCAGTCACCTGAGCCAACGAAAAACCTCATCCTCCACTCTGGAAGTTTTGCAAAGGGAGAATTAAGCCCACCTACTTACCCAGGTCCCTACTACCTGAGACTATAGCCAGCACATCTAAGACAAGAAAGCCACTTCACAGCATGATTGTTCTGAATTTTTCGAGTTATGTACTTCACAGACCTTACTCTCATTATTCAAGTTGATTTCGATGCCGTAGACTAAATCGACTGCATTACATCAAGGTATTTCTACTTGTCCTACAGCACAATTAAGAGACGTCTAAATCAACATGCCCATGCCATTTATTTCTCAGAAACAAAAGGTCAAGTTATCTTCTGAGAACATTCTTGGTTCGATGAGCAAACAACTGCTGGTAGAGTACTCCATATGGAAGATGTTTCCAACACTGTGGCCAATACTGCATAGGCTGGTTTAGGACATGGTGCAAAATCCCATCTTGTTACCTCCCAAAGGCAGTCTTGTGCACTGGTCAGACCTTCAGTGAAGGCTGTAGCTGTGCTTTAGGAGAACTTCCCTGCCTGAGGTGGTGGGCCAAGGAAGCCCCCTGCTTGCTTGGTGGCAGCCCGGGAAGGAGCAAGACCGAGCATCTTCTGGATGTTCTGCAAAAACAAGAACAGAAGAGCAGGATAGTGTCAGACTACAATGAGGGAGACACCAAAAGAAGGGGAAAAAAAAAAGAAATCTTAAACTCTCCTTACAAATACAATCTTCCCACTAGTTTCATCAGATTCAGGTTCTCACTCACATAGCCTTACCAATCTGGCTACTAAATATTTGACCTCTATCCCTATACATTCAAAAGAGCTCAGCACAGAGCCAGACAACCATCCACAATGGCTACAATTAGAGCTGGGCCACTCTCCCCCATCTCAGCAAAAGCCTTCTCATCACTAAATCCACATTTTGGTTGAGGGTTCTTTTCCACCTCCAGCTACACACTACACAGTCAGCTGGCAAGTACCACATTAATGTCTATGCACATGGGTTTGTTTAAAAATCAACCTACAATAGTTATCTTTGCAATTTAACTGCAGTGCATGCACAGGAGCAGGTTCCTAACATCTGTTCACAGGCAGAACCAAAGCAGCCCGCAGTTTTCACAAGTTCCAGAAACCCTTGTTGATGGTGGCCATCAGAGCCTGAGGGTCTGCAAGCTGGCGAGGAAGGCTCTCTCCTAATGCAGACGGAATTTGGGTCAGCAACATGGCAACCAGAGCATGTGCCAAGTTCAACTCAGGAGCTTAGGCACAGAATTAACATGAATGCTAGTGATGCAGACAGAACAATGGTTCAGCGGAGACACACAGTATAACAGGACATATGTAGCAAAAATCAAAAACTGACTACTGAGATGACCTCATCTGCATCTGAGCAGGGTGTTTCAGTGGAAAACAACAAACAAGGAAAGAATTAAGTAGCAGAGCCAGGCATTAGCTAAAAATCTCACAGCAGAGTATTTACAGGTTTGATTTTTTTTTTATTTTTGTGAAATACCTTTTAAATTTTGCAACAGCACAACTACAAAGAACTACCAGTTCTTTCAGTTTCATCCTTCACTGTAGGTAACTACAGCCCAAGATGCTGCTCATGCAGTGCTGGCAAAATAGGGACATCTGACATGAGGGAAAGAAGAAAAAAATAAAAATGTATCCCCCTCATGTCATCAGCTGAGTCCTGGCTATCAAGATAACAAAAGGATGAAGGAGGATTCTCTTCAAACCCGAGTATCCTCTCCAAAATAACTGACAGGATAGGTCAGATAGCAAGGTCAGAGTTCTTGAACTTTTTGATCGTGGAAGGAGAACAAAAAAGAGGCACACAGAGCTTCATAATTCCAGAGCAGCTAAATTAAAAAAAATGGAAATCATTCCAGGTGGACATTATAGAAAGGAAGGTTTCAGCCCACACACAAGCATGAAAGTAAAGGAGGGGAACACTTGAAAATTAATTACGTCAGCTTTAGTTTGTGGCCTACATAAATCACCCACTGGCTGATACTCAGCAACTGAATATATGAGAGGGCATTTCACTGTGGGAGACTCCTTCCTGTGGTTCCCCTTCCCAGAACTCCCTTAGTCAAGAGATGGACAGAAGGGAGAAAACAAAAGCAGCTAATGGGCAGATTCAGCAACACCAGAGGGTGCTGCAGAGTCAGCAGCAGGCAGGACCGGGATCCTACCAGCTTTGTACTGGACCACCCGTGGAGCAGAGTAGAGATCCTAGCAGAGTATCCGTGGAAGCAAAGTGCGCACTGCCTCCTCCCTGTTTCTTTAAGTATCAAGAGATGAGAACTGTGGTGCTAAAGTTTACTCCATCTGCTTGAACGGTTCCAAGAGGAAGACACACGACAGCTTGTCTGTATGTGGATTCAAGACTACAGTCGCTCTCCAGCATTCCCCTTCCATAGGAGTCCTCTCCTTGCTGCGGAAGGCGGCTAGCCTCCTGCACTAGCTGCAAATCAAATTTTGCTGGACAGCAATCCTGCAATCTACACAGCTCGAAACACCAGGGCTGGGGCAAGGTCCAGCAGAAACCCGGCCTGTCTGCTGTGCGTCACGTTGCACAAGGAGGCCTGCAGTCTACTTCCAATACAAACAAGACCATCACCAGCAGGGAGGGAAGACTGTAAGACTTAAGGATTCAAATTCCTCATCTGAGCTCTTCTGAACTCTCCTCAAATGACTGCAGGAAGGACAGGAGCTGCTTCCGCTTTTGTCTTCAAATCCAGAAGGGGCCTCAAAGACAAGGCAGCAAGTGGTTCCTTACCCCAAGTTCAGGCTGTGTGGGAAAGTGCATTCCTGGTAGTAGGAGTAATTGCTGTCTCCCCTTCCCACTGGGAACACATTTCAGAGAGAAGCAGCCTAATCTACAGTTCAGGCATGTGTGAAAAGGAAACGAAGACCAGCAAACGGCTGAGGAACAGCAGCATATTCCTCTTCCCGAACAGCACAGGTGAAGGCTGGGACCTTAGAAACAGGAGCAGGGACAGAGGATGTAACCCTGACATTATGCCTCCCGCCCAGCCCAGCAGCAGACTTTCCCAGCTGAAACCCAACAGCTCAAGGACCCTTGGAAGGCCTCTCCCAGCAACCCTCCCCTCTCCAAACAGGAAGGCAGGAGGAACTAGGGGACAGGATTTACGTGCCAGGGAGAGCTGGGAACAGCGCAAAGGAAGTTACTCACTGCGAGTTGACTATTTTGGGAGATGCTGGCCAGGTCACAGGCAGCAAGCTTCCCAGTCAGTGTTTGAAGAGTTTATCACCCCCACATGCCTGAGGACCGCATGAAGAGACTGCCTCATGCTGCTACTGCCCATCCCACTAATGTCAGTTTAATCACCGTCCAGTTAATCACCCCACCCTCATGTACTCCCCTGTATTTCCCTCCAGGTCACTATTTTCACACACACAAAAGTCCCTCTACTTTTGGGCTCCATAGGGACATCTCTCTTCCCTGCCTTTGATCCCTTCACAGGCAGCTCTGGGAATTAAGGGAAAGCTGAAGGATGTATAGTCTCCTTAGTTTGTTCACAACCTGTTCCCTGACTTTCGGTACACCTCCACTCCTTCTCCTCTTGTTTCAGCAGCATCAAGCCAGACACTAACTTCCATACCAGTTCTCCCTTGGGCAAACAGCTGTTTTGAAGCTGACCTGTCAGAGATTTCCCCTTTTGCACACAGTGAAACACAAAGGGTCACAAAGCTTTCACCTCCAAGGTCATTGAAAGCACGGAAATCAAGTCTTTGGCACCATTTTAAGCCCTTAATTACTTTCTTCCCCTCTCCCCTGGCTTTTCACAGCCCTTCAAAGTCCTCTTCCCAATGCCGTTATCACCTAAGTTCCTTCAAATAGTAATAAAGCCAAGAGCAGGATGCCAGCAATAACAGCTTCAGTTCCTAGCTGTTGCACAAACTGTTGTGGCTGGTCTCTGCCCTCCCCTGCATGTGCCAAGGAGGAAGAAACTGAGCTGCCTAACAACTGGAAAACTGCAGCTATAGTTAACCACAATCATATAGATAAGGCAGCACTATGAAGGCTGCAATCTAACACTTCAGAGCAAAAACACCCTTCTCCAACGCAATAAACTTTGGTCCTCCACAGGGCCATCGGCATGAACTCTCAAGTAACAAGGGCATTTTTTTTCCCGGAATGTCTCTTGAAAGCCCAACCCACTGCAAACAGCTCAGCATTTCTGCCCAGAACCAGACCGGACCACCACTCAGTTCATGCTGTATACTGATTTCACAATAGAAAACATCAGGAAATGCCCAGGACTGGATCTAACCACAGGAATTATATTTTTGGACAAAACATGCATGGGGGATTTTTCAGCAAGGGAGTTCCCCGCTCAACCCAATGGGTGCAGAAAAGTCTTGCCAATGGTGCTATTTAGTTTCATATAATAATCTGCAACGTTGGAAAGAAGGGACTTTCCATGTAACAGGTGAGTAACAGAGCAGCACCAGACAAGATTGCCTGAAGGAACAGCATCAGACCACATCATCCCAGGAATTCAGGAAGATGATCCTAAGAGCGAAAAGGTCTCCTTTCAAAGCAGCAAACACTGCTCCAGTTACTAGGAAGTGAAACAAGATTTGTCTTTCAGCAAACAGAATGAGGAAGCCCCTGGAGCCTAGTACTCTGAAGCTGGCCCTGCTTGGAGTGAGGGGTGGACCAGATGACCTCCATGTGACCCTTTCAACATAACTTATTCTACAGCTCATTATCTGCTTTCACATAGATACAGACAGATCCATTTCAACACAAGCACCCGATATGGAGGACTATGGAGAATTCAACTCACTAGCATGCACTTTGTGACTAAAGGAACTCTCCATTATTAAGCTGGTCCATCAAGCTCATCCAAACATCTGACAGCAGCTGGCATAACACACCACTTCCCTTTGCTGATCTACTTTAAGTCTAAGTCCGTTGGCATCCCCTGAGGAAAAGCAACAAGTCGGTCAAGGAGAAAAGCAGCAAGAATTCAGGAAGTGAATCAAAGAAAAAGGAAATATAAATACAGAAGAGCAGATAATTGCTAGTTGCACCAGCATTCATCCAGCCCCCAGAGTCTATTAACTTATCCCCAGCACTCTCTGGGGGAATTTGGAAAAAAAAGTAGACTTCTGGTTGCACTGAGAAGGCCCGCTTGTCCTCACCAGCCATTCTGCCACTTAAGCTGCTAGTGAGCCTTCCTGAACAGGCACTTCCCTTATCCTCACTGATGCTTCTCTTTTCAAAAGATGGGACTAATCAGCTTTGCTAGAGAGCTATACGTAGCCTACTCTTGGCTCATTATACTCGACCCCCTTTCTGTATCACATCCCTAACACTGGGAGAGACTTGACACCAAAGATTCTTAATACTCTGGAAAAAAAAAATAAATTAAAAAAATCAGGCAGTCAGCAAAAACAGGAAGGACAAAACCAAAAGAACAGGTTTAATTCTTTCCTCACTTTTCCAGCAAATTTATAGACTGATTGAACCTTGATAGAACATCAAGAAAGTTTCCCCTGAAGATGCTACACTTGCGTTTTCTCATATTACTGTAAAAGTCATAATTACTAAGAAGCAGTACTTAGATTGGCTTCTGATGGACACAATCTCTTGGCATGACAATCCACAAAGTTATCAGACACACAGACACAAGGAAGAATCCCATTTCTGCCAACTCTGCCCTAGCGCCCTGGTGCAAGTCTCCAGCCAAGTCTTCCACACCAGTCCAGGATAGTGGCTGTTTTTATGATCCCAACCTAGAATTGCTTTGAATATGAAGCATAGGAATGAAGGCAAGCACAGAAACCACAAACAGATCAAAGATTATACATGCAAAACTGGACAGCAGTAATAGACTCCTCTTTATGGATGGAGATGCGCTTTCCCTGCTCCAGGCATGCAAGAGTCACAGCAATATACTCACCTGTCTGATTGACATTGTGCAGAGAATGTAGAGGAAGATGAAGGAGCAGTCAGTATAATCCTCACCCAGAAGGTTGCGGTGGGAGAGACCTTGGATGTACGAGAGGGGGATAAACGGAAGCTTTGCCACCACTCGGCCATCAAATCTGGAAGAGAGTGCACTGGATTACAACTGGGGACAGTAAAAGTGTCTTTGGCTATAGAAAGAACAAGCGAGCATCTTGAACAGGCCACCAGAGCAGATAAGGCCACATGGAAGGCTAAAAGGCCATGCTGCCTTGTCTAGCCCACCTCTATATACATTTCTGTCACAAAGCCCTCCAAACCCAATCATCCACAAGGTAAGTAGGCTTCCCTCAATAACAGTTTTGCCATATTCAGAGCCAAAGTGTTTCATAGTGATTTAAGTGATCAACTGGACACGCTGTTGGTTCGTAAGATCTTGGCTGGTGTTTTGCAGTTTACTGGTGCATTTTATTTAAAAGTCAAATTTAGCAGATAACTTCCCAGAATACAGTCAATGTTTCAATAAGAGATGGGTGACTATCACCCTGCTGTATTGCATTTAATGCAAGAAGATGGACTCTTTGCTTTAAGAAAGAGCATTTTTTTAAGCAGAGCATAATTCAAAGACACCTTTTCCTTTCCTAGAGCAGCTATACTTCTCAGCACAAGAAGGATGCATAAGCAAGACATCAACAGTATGCTTTTTAATACCAACAGTCTTCCCTGCATTAGCTCTGAAGACGAAGGCAGTGCAGAGGCATGATGATACCACATATTCCAAGCAGCCCGTCCTGTTCCTGGAACTCCTCCAGGTCCACATTCCAGGGTATCAGGCAGAGTGTGAATTCTGGCCAGTTCGCAAAGATTTCTCCCAACCCAGACAGTTGACCCAATCTTTTGAAGTAAGTGTGTACGATGCCTCATCAGCATGTGCATATTTGGATGTTATTTTCTCTGCATGTGCTGATTTTCTAACAGGTGTTTCTTGTTTCAAGAGACCCTAAACGAGCGTTCTTTCCTGTGGAGATGGATTCACACAGCTACAGCTCAAACACACGCCAAATTTGTTTACATCTCACAGGCCGTTTGGCAAAAGAGCTAGGAACGGATGTTTATCTCCCTGTAACATCCCCCAGTGGCTTAAAATTCTGCGTTATTCCTGCTGTGAGAGTGACAAGTACTTCAGCAGTAGCACCCTGAGGTACCTGCTTTTAATTCCAGCAGGTTTTCACAGTTATCATGAAGGGGTATGGAAATGCACAACTCCCTGAGTAAGACAGAGAAGTGTTTGCATTAAAAAGTTTCTGACAAGAGAAAATTGAGACACCCAGAAGCTAATTCCTCTCCCAGGACAAATCCCATCTGCTTGAAGGCCACCACAGCTACAGATCTCGCTGCCCTAGCATACATCCAGCTGCTCATCTTCAGCACAGCGTTCTGCTCTTTGGGTTTAAAGTAGCCTTCCTGACACTTACATATCCTTCCAGCATGGTCCACCCTGCTGCCCCATTACTACTGACACTCTAAGGGAAAAAAAGCCAGTCCTCAGTCATTTCCATTTTGGCTAAGCTGGCAACTATGAGGTGTCCAGCCACAGAGCACCAGTGTCTGCACAGTACTTGTCCAAAGGGCGGCACATCATGCTACTTCCACGCAATCCCTGCTCCTTTGTCCCCCAGAGCAAGGAACTCATTCAAGAACAGGAAAGGCAAGTAAATAAGGCTACAGCCATTGCAGGTGTCAGCCACCCTTTTCCTCCTTTTCGTACCACACCCACAGCACCTCCACAGATGACCTGGCAGTAGCAGCTTCCCAGAGGGAGCGCGTAAGAGCCTCCTGAATTCATTAAGTGAAGCATTCTCCTCCCAAGACAAGCAGCTGCTCTTTATGCTATATCAAGAGAATGACCATACGTAAGTGAGAAGCAGCTCCAAACTATTCTATCAGCTTCAAACAGTGCCACCAAAGCTGCCATTCTGATACAAATGCACTAAAACTACCTTGTAGTAAGACCAGGAGCAAAAACTTAACTATCTAGCCCCAAAGGCAAGACAGCCAGATCCTTAGATTTTAATTCAATAGCCTCAGCTATTAGCAAGAAAGCTACTTCAAGTCAAGCAATCAGCAAGCTCTCTGGATACTCCTGCTGTTCATGTTCAGGTTCCCTCTAAAGAAAGAGACAGATAAAGGAAAGATATGCCCAAAACCTTCATGTCAACTCTGTGGCTTATAGCATGGTCTCTGTGGGCAGGAATCCTCTAAAGAAGCAAAAGACAAGTAAACTTGATGGTCTTAAAGGAGAAGAAACCAGTAAACTCACATTTTTAGGTAAATGTCTATGGAAGGAAGAGTCACACAGGATTTAACCAATATCAATTCCTTCCTAAAGCTCTTAATGAACTTAAAGTCCTGTAACTCTTCTCAATCATAGCATACTGTGAACTGCCTCTTCCCACTCTAGGAAAGAGGGCAGACTAAGACGGGCTTTTTCAGTTTGTTTTTCAGTCTGTTTCAGGGGCAGGGGTGGGGTGGTGTTTGTATTGCACCCAAATAGCTAGGCAAGCACTTGAAGGCCTCAGATGCAGCACTATAAATCCCCCACAGACACTATGTTGCTGGGCACATGACTCACAACGCACCTCCATCCCCACTCACGGCTGCAGTTAAATGAGACATCAGTGACTCAAGATTGTACCCAAATTTTAAAGTCCTCTGGTGCTGTGTTCCTCTGCTCAATTTCACAGCATTCCAGAGAATGCTAGATGCTGAAGTCTGACTAAGCTGAACAAATGAAGAGTCCACACAGTGGCACTTCTGTTATTATGTTACCCCCTGTTTGCAATTTATCCACCCACAGATCTGCAGTAAAATAACAATTGACTGTATCCTGAGGATTGCCAGCACAGAGGCTAAAGGTTTTGGTGCCCAAGAATGAAATTTTATGTTTGCAGGACAAGTATATTACCCAGATATTAAGCAGCATCCCGAAGGTTATACTAACCATATTCACATTATCTTCAGATTTAACAGCCAATGGGAAGTTAATGTTGCAAGACCAAATCAAGTCAAGCACAGTCTTGCAATTTTGTATGTCTGAAACAAAGCTGTCTATAACCATGCAAACCAGTCTGGTCTTTTTTTTTTTTTTACTTTGGGTTTTTTTGTTTTGTTTTTTTAAACTAGACCTATCCCAGGTCATTTTTAAAGCAAAGGAAGATTAGAGCCCACACCTGGATCAGTTAGTATCTTGACTCTAATCACCCTAAGTAACACAGGGAAAAACTCCACAATTACAGCTCATTTCTAAGGGCAAGGGAGCTGACCCAGTTTTGCTTTCGAGAGAGCATTCTTTGGTCACACTATTGTAGCAAAGCCAAAGCAGCTGAAGACTGTAGCTGCTTACCTGACATCTACCAATCTTGCCCTTATCAAGATGTTCCCAAGCAGAAAGGATGTTAGAGTTGTGTCCGGATTGAATGCAATTTGTTCACTTTCATTGCGTTCAGCATGCAGTGTTCCCTCTTGAGCAGAACATACAAAACAAACCGCATCTTCATGTGAAATACTGATCCATTTTATACAGATTAGTTATGATTCCTGGATGGACTCTGCCACTGTAATGCTTCAGGTGACAGAGGGAAGGTGGAGAATGTACTTGCCATGAAAATTTAAGAAAAATCCAGAAAGCTGATACTTACATGGAGTTAAACATTCCCATCAAGGCAGTGAAGCAGAAGCCAATGGCAAACATGGATTTCATCCGAACCTGCAAGCAGAAAGATCAGAGATAATCAAAAAAACAGGCCTACACTGGGGGATTATGGGCTCACACCCTTAAGAGGAGGCTTTGTACAGCATCACTGGAATCTAGATGGAAAAGAGATGACCCAGAAGGCCAGAGGGACTATAAAAGCGAGTGGAGAACTCCCAAAGAGAAGTTTGGTCAACAGTTGGGTACAAAGGCAGCCACAGAGTGGACCACTGATGTGAAGAGCTGCTTCAGGGGGGGAAGGTCCAACTGTCCTGTTACGTTGCAACCTTCCACAGGTTTGGGGGTTTTTTTCCCCTCTTAAGCCTACACAACCAATCATCAGGGGATCACTATGAAGACAGAACTTACAAGATGAAGGCAGGAAAATTAATTCTACTTTGAAAACATCATGGAGACTTAAGATGAAAACAGCTAAGGCTGGGCATGAGGTGAGGCAGTAGTTGCTGGAGAACTCTGTGGCTCATACTAAAATCTGTAGCTATTAAAAATAATCCAGAAGAACCTTTCAGGAGAAAAAGCCACTATGTCTGCCAGTTGAACAAAGTCTTGCTGTTGGAAAGCTAACTGAAATCTTCAGCAGTTGGGAACTGGCTTTAATTTTCTTACCATTGACAAGTCTCTGTTGTTATTCTTCAGTTTCTCTTCTTGTCTCTCTGGAAAGACAAAAACAACAACAGCTATAATCAGTTATACCAACCTAGAAACCAGACTGTTTTCATTTCCAGGAAGACTTAACCTTCTTGGCTCTCCAAACAAATAACACTTTCAAAACCAACTCCAGCTCTCTATGCCAGACAGTAAAAAACTGTACATAGCCAACTGCTTCACCACAGCAACATGCAGCAAAGCAGGCACAAAAGAGGAGGAGGCTAGAATCACACATTCAGCACTTTTGAAAGAAATGCACAGAATGTCAAATTTGCTAACTCAACCAACTAACACAGCAGCACAAACAATGTTGCCAGAAAACAGAGACAGTGCCTCTATATCACACTTCCAAAAGACAGCAGTCTCAATTTGCTGCACACCAGGGTCACCATTATAAATACATTATATGAGAAAGGATTTCATTTTGGAGGTATCAGAACAGACTCCAAAATCATACACAGAGCTGGGAGCTGCACCTCAGCAAGGCTAACATCCTGCTGGTCTTAGCAGTGAATTTTAGACCCTTGTCACACCTAAAAGAGTCTCCAATGATATTTTCTACGTGAATTTCAGTAATTCGTGTAATACTATGCTTTGCAGAGAATGGTATAAAATACTACTTTGGAAACTTAGTCTGTCCTGAAGTCCCCACAAACATCAAAGATGCCCAGTCTTCCGGGAGAGCATTTTTCCATGCCCCTTAGTGGAGGGCTGCTCTGGCTTGAGCATTATCCACCACCTGTCATGTCTCTTGTCCCACAGCCCCAGCATGCCTTGTCCACTATGCTCCTCTCAGACTGAGGATCCAGAGGGGCAGCCAGGTCTTGGAAGCAACATCTGGCTGAAGTAAAGATATGGACGATGAAGAAATATCCAAAGAACAGTGTGAGCGAAGAAAGTGGGGGGTGCAGGACTGTCAAGGGATATGCAGCATGAGAGTTGTCCAGTGGATCCCTGCTGAAGTTTCAGTACAGGAAGCCCAACAGTGATCTTTCAAGCCCCAATTAAAAGCCACTAAATACAGGGACTCTCAGCAAGTGTTATGCAAAGCAGTAGCAACACCCCTATCCAATTTCTTAGAATCCTCATTGATATTTTCAACTGCTCCTCACTATAAACCATCCCCTCTGGCAGGAACCTTCCAGACACCTGCTTCCTGACCCAGGTGGAGAGTTTTGTTCTGGGACATTTCAGCAACCACAGCCCAGCTCTTTAGGAATCACATTTGGCACAAAGACTTGTTTTTTCCCTCTGATAAATAACTAACCATCTATTGAGATGGGCTAAAGGTTACATAGGGATAAAGCATACAGCCTTGATCCCCTGATACACCTGACCGGTTTCTCACCCATTTCTACAAATTGAAAACAAGCAGGCTCCAGGTGTCCTACCACCTTACATAAATGGTCTATTCCTACCCAAGTCATACATAAGCAGCACTCAAGTACTTTGCTATACAGCGGGGCACAGGTACAGAGAAAGAGACCTGGGTCAACAAGCAACACCCTGGAGTCCAAAGTCTTCTTATTCTGCTCATTGGAACACAAACTGCAAGGATACAGTAATAATGTTATTTGCCAGCATCAGTTTTTGGGGGGGGGGGGGTGGTGTTTATTTGTTTTGGGGTTGGTTTGTTTTGTTGTCTACCCAGCACTCACATGGAATCCTGGGAATGTCACAGTCTTCTTCTAGGGGCACATGGACGCAGAAAGCAGTAGCAAAGTTTAAGCTAACAAATGCACTCCTTAAGCTGAAATGACAGAAGGCTGCACCATAATGTTAAAGGTGTCCTGTTCCAGCAGTGTGAAAGGTGATTTAGACACAATGTGACTGAAGTTGGTTCACTTTACACTTAGAAAGTTTGATAAGGAGGAAACACCAAATTAAGCCTTCCCATGCAACTTTCACCCTATCTCCTTGTGCATATGCATGATTCATCCCTTACAAAACCAAGTAATATCATACACACACCACCTGCCCTGTTCTGTGCACAAAACAGATGGCAACTGAGGCAGGGCTGTACCACGGTTGTGACTTATCAGTAAAGCCTCAGCTTTTTTTTTTTTATTTTTAAAAACTAGAATGGTAGAATGTAAAAGAACTCCAGCACAAGTAAACTTGCTGTTACAACAATGCTACATCTTGCAGAATGATTTGACATCCAGTAAGTCACTGGAATCAGAGCTTTCAAAACCATTTAACAGATGTGAGTCATTTTCTGGACGTCCAGCTTGACATTTAGGGATGGGTTTTTCAAAAACACTAAGAATTCAGCTTTGCCCGAAAACAAATGAGACACTGAAGTTATGCAGCACTTGCAAAAAAAAAAAATCTCAGTATCTTAGGCTTGGCCAGCAAGCATCACAGCAAACAAAATCAGTGGTCATTTTTTAAGTTCTGTTCTTAGCCCCTTTGTGCTTTGTTTTTCATTTGCAAAACAAGATTATTTCAGTGTTAAAAAAAATTGGTGGAGCATCTGAATTCCTCAGATTCTACTGTTTATTAGTTTAGTCCAAGCACAAGTAAAATATTCTCTGCTAGGAACGTAGCTTGGATAGTGCCCTGCAAAAAAGTCATTGCTACTCGTTCAAAAGTGACCATATGTAACAACAGCACGTAACATTAAAAAGTTGCCTTATCCACCAAGTATTATTCATCTCATGCACGGATTATTCGAGACTAAGAACTGAAAAAGGAAGAACTTTGGCTCCTGTTCCTTCAAGAGTCTAGCGATAACAGGTTTTATACCTAGGAAGAACTGTTTGAAGATATGTTTATAATTATTCCCAAGCTTTGTACAGATCAAATGACTAATCCAGCTACCTGGTGTTACAGAGGAATGAGGAAACCAACTCCCACGAGCTCTCAGAAGTGTTCCTGCCACAATTTCTGTAGTAATTTAACTGCGCTTTGCTGCACGTTTTGCTTTAGAGTCCTGCAGAAAACAGAACTTTCTAAAGCTCACATCCATTAAACATCAACCACATTGTTCTTGCATAGTTTAGTAAAGAGTACTTTACCCAGAAAGACTAACGCTTATTGACAACAAAAAAGAATGGAAAAATAAATCACTACCTAAAATTGAGCAAAACTAATTTATCACACTTGAAATAAATCTAAGTGCAGTTACAGTTAACGTGCAAACACCTTTAGCTCTGAAGTGTTTAAATAAGAAAAAAAAATCCAAAAAAATCAGTCATACAGTCATATAACCATTGCAAACTGACAGCACACTGCAACAAAGACCTTCGACAGCAGAAGTTAGTCACAGGTACAAAGGCTCAGCTCAGCGAGAAAGGCAACCAGTTTAGCAACAACTGCTGCTCCTCTCAGTGATGCTGCCCTTCTCTGCTTTTGAATAAAGCCATCAGGAGCCTAGATGTCTCCTGTCTTGGAAGAGTAAGGCAAAAGTGTTCATATTCCAATCATCAGGCCAAGAATCAGATCTAGCACCACTTTAAATAAATAGTTTTGAAAGGAAGGAAAGGATGATTGCTTCCGTAAGCGTTTTCTCAACTTTTCCCCATTCTTGGGGCGCCGCACTCCTCTCCCAATCTTACCTATTTTCTTTTTCTGCTGTCGGCCTGCTGATTCAGTTATTGTTTCCTTCTTCTTTTCCACTGCCAAGTGAAAAGAAAGATATTCTATCATTTCTGCATAGGGATACCACCACCCCTTTTTCACATACCAAACAAAACATTTTATTTCTTTAGAGAGCAGGGTCACAAAAGGAAGCTGGATATGACTAAGAACATATACAGAATCAACAAGTTTTAAACCACCAAGTCTGACTCCACCAAACACTTAGAGATAATTAAAAAAAAGTTCAAAACCCTAGATGAGACATCAAATACTTAAGGGGTTAATTTTAAACTCTGTCAAGAGCCCATTACATTGTTAACTGAGCAGCCTGGGGTCAATTTTGGCTCAAACGACCCTTGCTGATTTGTCATTAGTACTAGACAGTACTTTTGATTCAGCAAGTGTAATGAAAAGAGCTTTGTGGCAAGCTCTGCTCCCCGATTATCTGCAGTGGGAAGCAGAATACAGGAAAGCCTGTGTTCTCGTACATCCCTTCTTCACAGGCAGGCATTCTCAGGGGAAATGCTGTCCAAGCAGTCGGCCACAGCCTCTCCATTCTTCAATTAATTAGTACTGAAGCATTTCCAATATTTTAAAGTGGGAGCCTAAGCAAAAAGTTACTAAAACCCCAAATCAGACACTCACCGAGCATCTGCAAACAACTACCACTGCAGCAAAAAAGGCTAACAAAGCCAGCACAGTGAACTTAGAACACAGTAAACGGGCTGCTCATCTGCAAATGCTCTTCTGGTGACAGCAAGAAGAGCTTTTCCAGGAAGTAAGAGACATTTTAATTTAAGACCTATAAGAAGAGTACTACAAGAAGGGAGGATGAGAACGTATGGCTGTGATCTACCAGAGAGCAGCCCTTTTTTACTCCAAAGTCTATGTATCTGTAACACATCTACTCTACCAACTTAGCTCACAGAATCAGCTTAGAGACCTGAGTATTAGGACTGTTCTCCCATATGAAGTACTAGCTCAGCACAGATCTTCTAGCCTTCCTTTCAAAGCAAAGGTGAACTAAAGACAGCTAGCCTTCCAAGTCACACAAGGATTTGTAGTGCTGCCTTCTGAAATGCCTGTGATAGGCGAGTCAGTCACAACTTCTAAGAAAACCACAGTAGCCCAGACAAGATACCTAAACATCATCTCTGCTGCGGTAGTGTAGCAAGACAATTGTTTTTTCCAAAGAACAAGCATATCTCTGATGGGCAGGCTAGCACAAGGGGAAAAAACAGGGAAGTCTTCCCAGAGGGAATGCCGGAGAGATGTGCCAGATGACACAACACACCCAGTGCTCACAGAATGCTCTCGCCCTAACCTTCCTTATGCCCAATCCAGCTGGGAAATGCCGATCAGTCCATCCCAACCCTAGTCCTCATAACCCCATGGCCCCCAACTCTAAACCCAACTGGAGAACACTGACTCTTTTCAGGACTACCTATTGCTCCCAGCCAAACAAGAGCACTCCAGACCCCAGCTTCACTTTAGACAGTGCTATTGAGCCTTATGCCAACCCTGAGAAACTCTACAGCCCTAATTCCCTTGTGGTTCAATCAGAACAAATAACCACCAGTTTCACAAACCTGTCCATGGGAACATACATGACACAACAGAGCAGGAATTCTAGAGACAGCCTTCAGCCTTGCAAATTTACCACTACATTTACCTCAGAACACTTACTATAATCTCTGCAGCAGTTTCAGACAATGCTGAGCGTCTCAATAGAAACCAGAGGACAGGAAGAGATGAAACTAAGGACTGTGAGTAACAATGTCTGCTGAAGCACACTACTTGGTCCATTTGTTTTTGCAAATCCTAAGGACTGCTAGGACTCTCGTGGGAGAGCTTAAAGATCTCAAATGTGTTTTTTCCTGTTTCAGATGTGTTAGATAACAGTTGAAAGGTGTGGCTCAAGTGGTCTACTTTGCAAGTTGTCTGTAAGCTGTCAAGTCAGCCAGCTGTCCTTAGCACAGGAAGAAAAAAAACCCCACCAAATCAAAGCTGAATTTTTAGCAATTCCTTATTCTGTTTTACTTTTTTTTTTATTGGAGATGGAGAATCAAACAAGGAGGTTAGAAACTAATTGAGATCCATGAACCTCACATCTTTCCCTTCACAGATTATAGCCTAGATATCAAGAGAGCTATAAGAACAGAGAGCATTGAACTCTTAAAGCAATCATTAAGGCCCAGAGATTAAGCCCTGCTAACTGCTTTCCAAGCTCCACAGTACAAGCACACTGGAACATTAACATTAATTAAGTTTTCAGCTGGGTTTTAACTACTTCTCTAACTTACTCTTCTGGGGCTAGTTCTACCCTACACATTTTTGTCAACCAAGTGGGATTAAAATGAGGCAGACAGAGATGCAATCCCCACCTGATACTGCTGTGATGACAAAAGCCCCTAATTTAGGAGCTGTGACACAAGTGTGACTGTACTTCAACTCTTCAGGGTATTTTGCCCAGGGGAAGGCTGGAATAAACTAGACTGAAAAGAACATGCTCGGGTAATATTGTTCTCTCACACACTAAGAGTGGTGACATCATGGTGAAATATTTTTAAGGTAAAACCAGTTCAGGTTTGGCCCCAGTTGCTGGGTGCTGTCTCTTACTGCTGCAACTTGGGTAGGGTACATACAATTGAGTTTGAATTTCTCCTCTGCTCCTTGGCTTGTAATACAGACAGGTCCATTGAAAAACTCCACCTCAGATCCTCCTGTTTACCATTCCTCTTAACATCTGATGCACATCTTCTGATCACTCCCCCTCTGTTCCCTTTTCCCTTCCTCCGTCATCCTTTGTTTAAACCCTCCCAGGCCTCTCAGATCACCTCTCTATGGAAGTAACCTGGGATTTTTTTTTTTTCTAATCAATTCTATTTGTTTCCAGTTTACACTATTGTATTTTTATACCAGCTGATAGCTCAGACCTTTCTATCGTGACTTTGTCTTTACTCATCACCCACCATTAATCATCACTTTTCACTTATTACACTTTCCTCTCATGGTATTCATTATTCAACCCTAGTTCTTTCTTACGACAGATCTCAAATTCTGCACTGCCCATGAAAAGTAGAAACTGCATCTTTGAACTTATTTCAGGCATCTAATTGAATCTACATATACAGACACAGGCTACTCATTCAGAAGAAAAGATCCCAGTACTGATCTTACTCCCTCCTGTCCTCTGTAAAGAGGAGGGGCAATTCAGACAACAGAACAGGTCTTTGTACTAACCTTCCCTCCAGCAAAAGACAAGAATTAAGGACCGAAGTTAAGTCCTCTCAATATGGATTTGTGTAACTTGTAAAATTAGGCTTCTATGAAATCCAAGGTGAAGAAAGTTCTCTCCCTTAGCAGAAGAGGCAGCAGGAATTTCTCAAAGCACTGACTCTATTCAATTTGACATGTGCTAAAGCAGGATGTAACAGGAGCAGCAAGACACGTTCTCTAATGCCTGAAAAGTACTTACATTTCTTGCTCTGTTTTTCCACTTCAGCCTTTAATCTCTTGTATTTGTCTGTTCGGTACACCAGCACCCAAGTTATACCTGAAACAAATACTCAGCAAGTAACTGGATAAGTAAAGACCTCTTGCAATAATAGGAATACAAGTTAGCAAATACATATGCAAAAAACACAACATCATGTCTACAAAACCACATTATAATACATCAAAGGTACCACAAATTACCGAAAGGCTAAACCATCACTTTCCTTCCATTCCCAAGTTCTATGTAGCAATGGTGCCTATAAAATAAATGTCTTTAGATGTTACTGGCTATCTTACTGAGTGCTGCTGTTTTGTGGGACTCATTCAGGTCCTTCAGGGTCGTATTTACCAGCTGTTGCTCACGTTAAAACCAGGAGTTGATTAAGGCAATTAACATCTTTGTGTTCTGCATTTTCATAGGACATAATTAAGGCCCGAGGAATAATGCCCACACCTGCCCATTAGTAGAAGCACATTTTGAAAAGGCAAATAGAGATATTAGGCTAGAAGGGACCTCGAGAGATTCTCCAATCTAACTCCTTGCACTCAAACATGATCAAAACAAGTTCTGGCACAAGTGCAGAACCAGCGGTTTGCAAACAGTTTAACCTGAGCTCCTACACAAAGCTTTTGGACCTTTTCTTGGCTTTGGTTTGACAACAGGACTGTGCTACTGAGACTCAGGGATTACCAGCTGCAAAGAAGGGAACGCTGTATATCCTTCTGAGGTCAACACAGCTTTGTGCTGTGAAAGTCAACAGGTGCGTACACCATTTAACCCCACATGCAATGCAGTAGGGGTCCTAAAAAGCAAGTATCATATTCTACTGGGACTATCCCTACCCTTGAATGCCCAAGGCCAGTGTCTTGCAGCTTAGGTACAGAGGAGATTTTGGGATATACCTCAGTGTCAGGAAAAAGGAGCAGCCTCTGACTATTCCAAAAAGTATCTAGCTAACTTGTCTTTAAAAAGCTGCATCTATTTGAACACCCTACCATTTAAAAAGCTTTTTCAAGCACCCAGTCTAAGTCACCATCATTGCAAGTTCAGGCAATTTCTTCATGTCCTTCCCACAAGAGCTACAGAAAACCACCAGTGTCCTCTTTCAGCCACACTGAAAACTGTTAGCCCTCATACCCTTGCTCCTTCTAGACCAAACCAAGCCAATTGCCATCACTTCGCATCAAAGGTCAGTTTTGTTCAAGAGTTATTCACTGCTGCCCTCCGGGGTGCCTACACTCTGCCTAGACCGGCCTCCATACGCCAGGCCTTAGGCGGCCCTGGGTAACTGAACCTCGTTTCGCACCCTCAGTGTCCTGCTTTTGCTCCAACAACCGCCGTCCCCTCCGTTCCGCCCACCCTCCCCAGTCACCCCAATCCCACCCTTTAACCTGCTCCCTCCCAGAGCTCGGGGGCGGCACGGCACAGGCGAGGAGCAGCCTCCCGCCAGCCCTCTCACGGCCCGCCCCGGCCCGGCCCGGCCCTCCCCGTGCCTCCCGCGGACAGCACCACCGGGCCAAGACCAGCCCAAGGCCTCCTCTCTCCGCCAGAGCCCAGCCAGGACAGGCCCTACCGGCCCGCTGAACGGGGAGGGGAACGCCACAACCCGCCCCACGGCGGCCCAGCACTCACCCTCAGCCAGCAGCGCGGTACACACGGAGATAAAGACGATGAGGAGAGTGTCGGCGAACATGGTGCTCATGATGATGCCACCCCACACCCCCCCCCCCCCGCCCCGTACCCCGGTAACGCCGCCGCGCTACCGGAAATAGACCCCGCCACCCGGAAGCTACCGGGGGTCACGTCGCTTAGCAACGGCCGGAAGCGAGCGCCCGCGCTTCCGGGAGAGGCGGTCGGCCAATCGACGCGGCGCTGGGAGAGAGGCCGCGGGGACGGGGAGGGGCGGGTAAAGCGCCAGCAGGCGCTGCTCTGATTGGGCGAGGCGGCTGTCAATGCTGCGGGCGGGGCCCCGCCTCTCCCGCTGGCCTCGGGCAGCGCGGCCTGCTGCCGCCGCGCAGCCTGTCATGGCGGCGGGGGCGGGAATGCCCGGGCACGGCGCTCTTTGGGGAGCGGAGCCGGGACCAGATGCCTTCCCTGCGGCTGGGGGAGCCGTCCTGCTGCCACAGCACCCCCCGAGTCCCGCACACCTGGGCCTGGTGGTGCGCAGGCCTTGCACAGGGCCTGCAGTGGGCTTCCTGCTGGCAGCGCCACCCTCTCCGTGTCTTACCGGGCCGTGGTGCCCCCGCACGGCTCCCTCAGAGCCGCTCCCAGGCCGTTTCCAGGGGAAGATGCATGAGGCGTTTGCTTTTGTTGCACATAGCCCTCGCAGTCATGAAGGGGTTGGCGTGAAGCACCCTTCCGGGTTTCTAAAACTGTGCCCTGGGTTAATTTGCCAATGGCATGAATATCGTGTTAGCGCATAGCAGCAGGAGGCATTTTCTGGGATCAAATATTTACAAATACTGGATTCATTGCTGGCCCACCCGCGCCTCGTGCAGCGAGCAGTGGAGTACTGCATTCAGTGACTCAAAGGGCTGAAAGCAGGGAAGTAAATTTTCCATTGCTGTGCATGTGTAAAATATTCACAGATGGGATGAGGCTAAGAAGAACACTAACAAGGACAGTGAAATAATGGCAAGGATTTAGCAGAGACACTAATTGACTTTTATTGAGGCAGTTAAAGCTGGAGCAACGGAACTAGACTAAATCCGCAAGTTGTAATGGGGTAAGGAGACCTAGAAAGCAGAAATACAGAAAAGGAAACAGGGCAGGCAGGGAAGGGCAGGTTTGTGCCTGTCCTTACGTAACGGAGGAGTTCGCCGTCAGTGAAGAGCGATGCACTGTGGGATTACGTGCGCAGAGCTGAGTGTAGGTAGGTAAGGAAGGTAAAAAGCCCCGCCATCGCCCTTAAATTAAACACTCTGTTCAGAAAGATGGTGACAAAACCATAGTTCAGAGAAAGCAGCGCAAGTAATAAGTGAGGGTGTGAGATTAGACAGCAAACAAATCCTTCAGAGCCTGCTGACATTTGCATACAAGGAAACACAAAAGCCACATGTGTGCAGGTGGCTACGCAGAGTCAGCGTCACTGAAAGTTGCAGCTAAGCACCCTCTGTGCCCCGAGGAAATTCCTGGTGCCTCCGCCTGTGGCACAGGGAACTTTCTGCAAGATAGGGGGAGAACTGAGAGCAGAACCTGGCCGTGAGCAAAGGGAGTCCCGTGGGAGTGAGAGCCATCAGGGAGACGGATGAAACTAAGGGTGGCTATTTCAGCAGGGAGATGTTAACAATGGATGATGTGGCAGTGCCCAGCTGTGTGGCACCTCATGCACTTGGCTGTGCTGTATGCTGTTCTCTGCTCTCTCTCCCTCTCTTTAGAGCTCCCTGGCTTTCCTGGCAGTGAGGTGTATCGGTATCAATCAAGGCAATATTTTTGGAAATAGTTTCTCTTAAACCGCTATGGGAAATGATTCACACAGTATCAGTTATCAGTCCTGAGCATGGTCTTTCTTAAGAACACTTGTGCGGCAGAAGCCAGGCCAGGAGGAGACGGTCAATGACATGAACCTCTTTCCTCTCTAGTGTCCGTGCTTTGAACTGGAGGTAGAGGTGACACAGGCTCTTTGTAATTTCATCCTGTCATTTTGAATCACACCAGGATCTTTATCAGCGGGTTTTTTGTTCAGACAACAGAAGGCACGTTACTCTCAATGGCATTTCCTTTTTAAAACAGCATTCTGTGCTTTGATCAACATGTAAAGGACAGATGAAGAGTTGGGTGCAGTTTGGTTCAATCTAAGGAGCCTGGGATATGAGAAAAAGGAAAGCATTTGCATAACACATAGCTCTGGGCACAGGAGTTAGGGGCCAGTGCAGTCTACAAACATTATAGCTACAGCAGAGGTAATATGGAGGTACCTGGAAATCAGATTAGAAAGGGACATGTCTGAACAGATTTCATATACTGAAGTCTCCAGACTTAAACTGAACAAAAGATTAAGTTGCTTTGCACGGTGTGTTAGTGACTGGCAGCTAGGAAGAACAGTGTGTAAAATTCTCAGGTAAGTTTTAAGGAAAGATGCCATCTAAAACTAACTGGGACTTGGATTTGATTCACTTCCAGTCTACAGCCCTGGCCTGGTTTTGAAAGAGCCGTTAATCTGATCTTTGCAAGTTCTCCCTGTGTTCTGTATAAATAAGCCTTGAATATCCTTAGCTCGTACCCCTCGAGGGCCCGTCAAGAGGCGTTTACTTATCCTTCCCTCTACAAGAGTGTCTGCTCCTGCCATGTGTCAAGTGTCTGGTTTAGAAGGGGAACTGGAGATGAAATGCCACGATGAGCATCCTGCAGAGATGCTCAGCTCTGAGGTGGCCGGACAGCACAGTCTGAAACAGCTTCAGCGCAGCGGAGGTTTTGATCTGTCCCCGAGCAGGGCAGCAGAGAGGCTGGCAGCAACGAGCGCAGGCACAAGGAGAACCAAATAATCCGGAGGTCACGATGTGCGCTGAGGGGGTTTTGTCATTCAGATATGGGTGCGTAGGTGTGGGGGTAAGAAAGAAGAGCTGTGAATAGCTCCTGGGGCCCGGTGGTGTGCGCAGGAGCCGTGCCCTCGGTTAGTGCTTGGAAACTGGCATGGGGCCGTGGGAATCCACTGGAATTCATCCCCGCAGGAAGTTCTCATCCGCATATAGCACTTCCTCCCCTGGCACCAGCCGCACGCTGTGCCATGCTCCCATGCCACAAGCCGCAGTCTGCGGGGGCACGGTTGGAGGGGAATCGGGAGCGGTGGGCAGAGAGGGGCCAAAGCTTCCCAGGAGATCCTCTCTCACATTCTGCATGATGAGGGCCAGGACTAGGGACCCTGTCTGGCAAACCTTTACACACCTGTTTCACTGCATTGAAGTGTGAAGTTAAAAACCTCACTGAACCTTACGGTCCTACGAACAGGGCTGGGAGGAACCTTAGGGCATTGCTTAGGCCATCCCCTGCCCCAACGCAGGATCAACTCTACTAAAAACTTTCTATACAGGAGCTTGCCTGGTGCATTTTTTTTTAAATCCTCAGCAGTGGAGAGCCCTTAATCTCCCTAAACAACCTATTCCAGCACTTAACCATTCTCACACTTCAAAAACGTCCCTGAATGTCTATCCTGAATTGCCCTTGTTGCGATTTGAGCTGGCAACATTTTGTTCTAATCCCCACGGGTAAGAGAAATGTATTCCCTTCCTGTTCGTGGAAGCCTTTTATGTATTTGGAAATGGTTATCATGTGTCCCCACAGCCATCTCTTCCCCAGACTAAACGTGAATGGTTCCTGTGGTCCTTCTGCAAAGCCAGACCCGGGACTGTTCCCGAGACCCCGCTGGAGTCTCTCCATCAGCCCTCACCTTTCTTGAAACACGGTACCCAGTGGCATTCGTTCCCGGCAGAGGATTATCTACCGCGTCCTGCCTACGTTTGTATGTCCCAGGTGGTTGTTTGCCTTTTTCACAGCAGCATGGTATTGACTTTTTGATCCACTGCACTCCCAGATCTTTATCTGGTAAAAGGGCTCGCTAGCCAGCAGGTTCCCATCTTGCGTTTTCACGGATGATTACTCCTACCTAAGCGCAGCACTTGGCACTTGCCCATGTGGGCTCGCACCCTACATTTTTGCCGAGCCTTTTTCCATTTTGTCAAGAGCATTTTGACTTTGAATCCTGGCCTCCAGAGTGCTCACAGCTCCTCCCAGACGGGTCCGGTTTGCCAAAGGCATAAGCATAAATTTTATTCTTGGTACGGGGTCGTTAATAAGTGTTCCTAAGTGCTCGGAGGATCAGGGCCTGGGTGGGGTGGGAGATATAGAATCATAGAATAGTTTAGGTTGGAAGGGACCTTGAAGATCATTGAGTTCCACCCCCCCTGCCATAATGGGCATCCTGCTGGCGACCCCCTTGGTGTGGTGCCAGCGCTTGCTGGATGGAGGCTGATGGCGAGTGGAGACTCACTGGGCAGAGGGGCAAACCAACCCGGCGGGGAGAGGGAACGAGAGGCCCGATGCATCGGGCGGTCGCATCGCCTTTGTCCCCGGGGAGGGCGGCGGCGAGGTGCGGGCCCATGTGGCCGCCGTGCCCGTGCCCGTGCCGTGCCGTGTCGTGTCGCGCCGCGCCGCGTTGTGCCGCCCGCCGGCAGGCTGGGCCGGAGCATGTGCAGCTGCGGCAGGCACCTGGCAGGGAGCCGCAGCGCCGGGGATGTGAACCAGGCGGGGAGGAAGGCCCTTGACTCATCAGATAAATCCAGCCCCGCACGGAGAGCGAAGGCGGAGGAGGAGAGGCGGCGGCGCTGCTGCTGCTAGCGAAGGGAGGGAGGATGGCGGGGGACAGCGAGCAGAGGCTGGAGGAGCACGGGCAGCCCAGCGGCGGCGAGCCCTTCCTCATCGGGGTCAGCGGCGGCACGGCCAGCGGCAAGGTGCGGGGGCTTTCGCGGCGGGGTCCGGGGGAGCCCCGGCGGCGGTGGTGGTGGGGTATCGGGGTGGTGGTTGGGGGGGGGAAGCTCCGCGCCTTCCCCCCGCGGCGCAGCCTCCCCCGCCGGGCGCGGCGGCCACATGGCAGCGCGGCGGGTCCGAGCGGCCGCCCCGCCACGTGCGCTGCCGCCGGGCCGGGCCGGGCCGGGTCGTGCCGGTGGACGCGGGTGATGGTGGCGGCGGGGCCGGGGGTGCTCGCCGCCCCGGCGGCGCAGGCTGCGGAAGGACGAGCCGGCGGGGGGAGCGGGGCCGCCGAGGCCTCTGCCCGACTGGCGGCGGGGAGCCCCGGGGACACGTGGAGGGTGGTGGTGTGCGGGGTGGGTGCAGGGTTTACACCACCACCCCCCATCCCCGGGACCCTGCTGCCCTGCGCCGGGGAGGGGGGGGGGACGGGGCTGCCGGGGGGCAACGGGGTAGGGCCGGGGGCTGCGCGGGGCGTGGGCGGCCGCGGCCGGGATGGAGGCGGCATTTCCCCCCCTGCAAAATCCTCCCTCTCATGGCTTTAATGAGCGTTTCCCCTCTGTCACCCTTTCATTCGCGCTGTCCCCAAGGGCTGCTGGCCCCGCGGCAGACCCGCAGGGTGCCTTGGGTGCGAATGCAATTATTTAATGGCTTTTTTTTTTTTTTTTTTTAATGGTCGGGCACGGGGTGGGGTGGGGTGGAGGGGTGGTGGTGTTGCCCTTTTCTGGCCAACTTTGGGGTGGCAGGAGTGGAAATTCTGCAGTAAATGCTGACTCACAGCGGCAGAACGACCTCCTCGCTGCGCCCGGGAGGGGATGGTCCTTGGCAGCGGCAGGTGGGAGCGGGGCGGGGGGCGGCGGGCGGCGGGGCCCGGGGAGAGCCGCTCCGGCCCGCCGGGGTTAATGCGGGTTTTCTTTGGGCGGCTGCTGCACCCAAAACTGCAGCGTAGGGCAACTCCGGCAACGTTACGGCTATTTATTTATCATATTTTTTTTTATTATTCCATATAATGGGCTTTTCTTTATTTGTTTAACCTGAGGTAGGTTGCTTTCTATCCTAACATGAAAAGAAAATTACTTTTTTTTTTTTTTTCTTATTTAAAAGCAGTAAAACCAGATCCACAGCTAATCAGCCTTCCTATGCAGGGTAGCACAGACAGTCTACCTGCATTTTTAAGAGGCGTTTCGCAGAGCATGAATGGATTTGGAAGTAGCAATATCTTTGAAATATTGCTTGGTAAGGAAACTGAATGTGGGCTGTCACGGGAGGAAGACGGAGCCTTACATCTCTGAGTTCATCCGTGTTTGGACGGGGGCCCTTTTTCTCTTGAAGGATGGCATAACCCAAAGGCTGTACCTCAGTCCGTAAGAACAGTGTTTTAAGAACGTGTCTCTATTGATTCTTGGACTGCTGTTGCTACTGCAAGGGGGAAAAAATCCAGATATAACAGGGGAAGGGTGGTGAGAGAGGACGCAATCTCCTCCACTGGGAACCAAAGCTGGATCGTTCCTGCAGTACAGCTCCTGGTGACTCAAACGCGCTGGGTTTGTCTGCTCTCTGATGCATGGGTCTGCCTCTCTGTAGCTGTCCCAATAACACTGTGTCTGGCGCTGCTGAACTGCTATGTCTCTGAACACTGTGTCTCTGGCCCACAAGGTAAAAGCAGTGATTACAGTACAATACGCCACAGTTGTTCTCAACTTCAAAGTGAAAATGCTTAGTAGCAGCAGGCTGCCTTACCAAAAAAAAAATAGGGAAATGGTCCTTTCTAGCAAAGGAGATGTACTAACTGGCTTTTCCTGTCTCTCAGCTTTGATTTCCCCCCTTCAGTGACAGCTGGCTGCTAAAAGCCTCTGTGCAATGCTGCCTGTTGAAGGGAATTCAGCAGATCAGTACAAAGTTTGTGGGAAAAGAAATATGCTGGCAAAAAAACCCCAAAACGCTTCCTCAAGGAGAAGCAACAGGCAAAAAGGACCCGGGGCTTATGCGCACAAACCCTCAAATTCACATTTGATGCAGCCGCACGGCAGGGGTGCAGCGGGGCTGTCCCCCATCTGGCTAGTGACCGTGCCCTGAGCCCGGCGATGCCCAGTGCTCCAGCACGCTCTGGGAAGGCAGCAGTGCGGCTGGTATGCTTTGCTCAGCTAAGGGCTTGCCTGCAGCTAAAATCCAGCCCAGGCACTGCCATGCCGGTGTGCTGGCTCTGGGTGAAAACAAAATGCTCCTAGAGGAAAAGTGAAGAGGGCACCTTTCCCACCGGGAAAGCGGCAAATCCATCTGACTTGCCTTCACACCAATTGAGGGTTGTTGTTGTAACACACCCCTTTGGCAGCACACCAGACTGAAGATAACGGAGGGCATTTGCCTTCCAAGGGCCCCCCCAGCTCCTCCCACTGCTGCTTTTGTTGAGTCTAAGATGGGGAAAAAGGCTCCGCATTCCCCCATCCCTCTCGATGTACTGGCACAGTCAGGCTGTGGAAGGAAGGGATCCTGTTTGTAGCTTGCCACAACTTGTTGTGTCGCGTGGTGCCCTGGGGAAGCTGGCATCTGAAGCGGACAGCCTTCCCCGAAGAGCTGGGGGGAGCGTTTGGCTGGTATTTCTTAAAGGCAAATTGGTGAGAACTCAAATTCAAAGGCTGACTGCTGTTCCCTAGTGAGCAAAAGAGGCTTGAGCAACTTTCAGTACTCAAATAGGAGGTGGAAACATGAGCGTTCTCCTGGTTTTGGCTCTTAAAAGAAATCTGGACTCTGTTGGGAGCAAAACTGGGGAGCTGCAGAGGTCCTGGGCAGGCTGTGATGCTGCAGCCTCTAGGAGGGCAGTACCAGCCTCGTGGTGGCTGTTTTGTGTCTGCTCAGCTGGGACAGGATCTTCACAAAAGCTTGCTGGGAGGCAGCATTTCTCCCACTGTCCCCCAAAATCCAAGCACTGTGCAGTCTGGGCAAAGCTTGCTGCCATCTTCTGATGTGGAGGAGATGACATGACATTAAGACCCCCTCCTGTGCGAAAGCCGGAGAGAACTGCAACCCTCTCATTTCCTCAGAGGGATTCCCAAGGCTGGTTGTAGCATTTTCTTTCATCCTATGTGCTTTCAAGTGCTCTGCTAAAGTTCCTGTTTCTTTCTTATACCCATGGTCTTTGTGCTAACAGCTTTTTTCCTCCCTCTTACAAGAGATTCGTGACTACCAAGGACTGCAGCATGCAAGGCAGGCAGCCAGGCTGCGGGCTGGAGGAGAGTTCAGCAAACTGACTACTGGGAAGTGTTGGGATACCTCCTTGAGCTCTTCATGTATCCTCATTTCAGTTTAGCTCCTGGGATCCCTCAGCTCTGCTGGCAGTGCTGGAGCGGCTCGCTCCCCGCAGCAGTGGAAGCATCTGGTGCTGGGGTGGTTGCAGGGGTGGGGAGAGCTCTTCAAGCATTTATTGCTTGTCTGCACGTACTGCAAAGCGAGGTGCTGATTGCTACCTTCCAACAGGGGGCTGTAAGAAAAGACAAATTTACAAAGGGCTGAACGCTTTCGCGTGGTGCTGGGTGCCTGGCCCTCAAACTAGTGAGGGCTGAATATGGGTGCCACCGTGGCCCGCTGGCTGCACCTTTTGGATCTTGAGTTAGCACATAAAGTTGGAAATGTCTGTTTGAACGTGCAGCCTGAGAATTTCCAGACTGCAGAGCACCAAGATTGCAGCATATATTCAGCCAGGTGTATTCTTCACTGTTAATCCATTAGGCGTTTCTGCTTTAAACACCAAAAATGCTGTCTGAGGCAGAGCTGGCTGCCTAGAAGAGTGAGCTAGTCAGGACGCTGAAGAAGGCTGGTATTGGCCAGCCAGGGTGGGACAGCCAGCATGTTGGTCCCCAGGGAAGCAGTGGCCCCAGCTGCAGTGCATCTCCACACGAGGCAGTTCCCTCTCCTCCTGAGGCTTCTTGTATTACAGAGCTCAGTCCCCTACAGTAGCGAGGGCTGAGGTCCCCCACAGCCGCCTGGGGGTCATTGCAACCACGTCGCCACCTGGATGCCGGGCAAAGAAGCCTAGGGGAGACCCAGCAGTGACCCGGGAGGGGGACTAGCAGGGATTGCAGCAGTCCTGTGTTGGTTCAGCACCATTTCCTGGTGACGTTCGTTCTGTGGCTGGCAGAAGCCCTAAATCACAAGGTTTGACTTGTTAAACGCTGGTGTCAATGTGTGCTAGAGACTCGTCAAAGTTTCGAGTAGAACGTTATTCTGTGCCAGCTCCTGATCAGACTGATACACAGGACGTTTTGATGGGTCAGCCCTTTCCTGTTACTGATTGAATATATGCGAGTTCGTTATGGAGCCTGCTTACCATAGTCCCATGAGCTCTGCCAGCTCCAGGCTATGGAGTTTGCAGCAGGGGCTCGAGAAAAATATCCTGCGTCTAAACCCAGTGGATTGGGAGGGATTGTGCTAGGGGGTTTGTTTTCCTCCGCACGCGTAATCTGTGTTCAGATCCTCTGTGTTTGTGTGTGCCTGTTTATGCTGCAGCCCAGGACTGCTGATCACATGTGCAGTGTTCCAGGGTAAGTGAACAGAAACCTGGCTATCCCAGTCCCAAACTGGTCGGCCTGTGGCTTGCAAAGGGAAAGGCAGGAATGGTGAACCTGCCTGGGAAAGCTCTGGGTGGAGGCCCAGGCTTTTGGTACAAGAATAGCAAGTTTCCAATCCCAGTGCTGTTGTACGGATGTGCTCCATTAGGACTGGAAAGGATTGCGTGGGTCATGAACTAGCTCTCTGCAGTCGCAGGCAGATATTTAATAGATGCTCTGGGACCCTTCACAATTTGGTATTTGTTCTGTGTGTCACCCTAGTCCAGCAAGCCCTTCCTAATACTCTATAATTAACATAATCTTACAAGAAGAGACCAAAATCCACAACTAGTGTGCTACAAGAGATAAGCTAGAGAGAAGGACAGCAGTGCTATGGCTCCTGATTTCAAATACCCAATACAGTAAATGTCCCCCTGGAAAGGGGTCCATGCTACAGGGGATATAGGAGAAATGCAACAAGTAATCCCAGTGGTCCCTGATGTGATTTTAGGGAAAATCCTTCCGGATCTCAAAATTGGAGATTATTTTATCCACAAGCATGTGATGAGGGCACCTTGGTCAGGGTCCTGTGGATGCAAAGCTATCGACAGCCCCTGCCAAACCCGTTCATATCCAGATCCTACAGGAAGGGAGTCACGGCAATGGTGTCTATAGATATAACCTCTGGGCTTCTCTCTTTGGTGGGAGGTGGGACATTACTGCTGCAGTCTGTCCTTGCTCCTGGCTGTAGCATATGTCGTGGGCCAAGGGCATTGCTCTGCTGGGCAGGACTATCCTCATGACGAGCAGCGTCTTGGCTCAGGGTGATCAGCCTGCAGCAGTGGCAGGAGTCTGTGCCTTTCTTCCTTCCACACTGGAGCCCAGCACGTGCCTGTCCTGGGAGGTCTTGCTTCTGGCACAGCCCTTCTCCCTTTACCTGCTCCTGAGCAGACTGGCAGCTTCACTATTTCTCTAGGGCTGGAATTGCTTTATTTGGAGTAAATAATTTTTGCTAGGTGTCGTCTAGAGTCTTTGGGAAGATGGGAGGTCCTCCCTGCTGCTCTATCGGTAGCCTAATGGGCAGCTCAGTGTAGAGATCCCTCTGTAGTGCCAGGCTCCCTGGGGATGGGTGGACTGCTCTGAGCGAGTGGGTTTTAGCATATCCACATGCACAAGGCTTATGGAATGCTCCTAGCCCAGGACAGGCCTTACTAGCCGAGGCAGAAGTACCTATGCTGCCTTGTCTGCCACAGCAAACCTGGGCCTGAAAGCATCCTGCTGTCCTGCCTGGTACCTTCATGTGGTGGTTAACTGTAGCACTGTCCATCAGCTTTCTCTCTAATACCCATCTGAAGTTGTAATTCACTGGCTGATCAGAGCTACCCAAGAGGGATTGTGGGATAATCTGCAGAATAATATTGGGGAATTGGTCAACTCCTGAAGAATATGTGAGCAGCTGGCTATAGGCCATGAGTGAATATGAATTAAATATGTAATGTAATTAATATCCTTCAAATAAATGGCAGGGGTAGTGCTCTGAACACCCATGTGTTGAGTTTCTTCCCCTGTGCGCCATTTCTCTCCTTTTGGGAAAACTTGCTGGAGTTCTTCCCCAGGTGCCCTCTGCGTCTTCCCCTCCCAGCAGAATAAAGCTGTACTTCTTCCTTAAACACTGGTTATTTGTGTGCTCGGTTCAGAGGAGGAGTCCTGCAAGGGGAGCTGCAGCCGCTTCTGTGCAGGAATAACATCTCTCTGAGCTCTGTCCTCGCGCTGTGGTGTGCAGATACCTCCCTCTCAGCCGTCTCTGTGTGGTGTGGGTTGGTTTGCACAGCTTTCCCAGGGAGCAGCTCAAGCGCAAAGCCTGGGGGAGTGCAGCTCAGTGGGTCGCAGCCAGTTTGCTCGAACCTGGAGCTGAGTCTCCCTCGCTGCAGCGTGTGGAAAGTCATGAACGATGGCGGAGAGGCTGGGGCTCCCTGCCTGTGTGTTTGGAAAGTCCTGCATTGGTTTCATGTGGCTAACATGGGAAAGGTCTGCTTGGTGGCTGTGGAGGCTTAGAGGCTGCTGTCCCCTATCTATATTTAGTTTTAAACAAGTTCTGGAGGAGGGGAAGGTTCTTGCTTGAGAAAGCGTCCTGTTGCTGGGAGTGCAGTGTGGCTGAATCACCACCAGTGTTGGTTTTGGGTCGTGGCGAGGTGTGCACGGACAATGTAGATCTGGGGAAGGGGCTGAGCGGAGGTGAGGAGCCCTGTCATGCCTCTCTGCGTAGATGGGATGTGTCACACAGGGCAGAGCTAGTGATGAGGCTCAAATCCCAGAGTTTCTGTACTGGGATTCATCTCTAGAATCATGTAATTCTCCATTTGCCTCTGCAGTCCTGGGCTTCTCAGAGAAGAAACAATTGTCATCATCTCCCCTGGGAGAAGCAGTCAGGAATTGGCAAAGGAACAAATCTGAGCCCACGTTGTCACTTCAAGTGGGTGCTGAGTGCATGTGTCAGCACCACGCGTCCCCTGGGTTACCATGCATCCAGGCTGGTTGCACCCCAGCACGGTACTTCGCAGTTATGGTTTGGTCTTGGTCTCTCTGGGCACCTTCAGGCCTCCCCAGAGCCTAACTGTTTTCTTTTTTTTCTGTTGTTAGTGGATTTTTCACACTTGTGATTAACATCAGTCATATGTACGTATGCACTGCTGGTTTGGGAGAAGGGGGTTTAAGCAGGGGACACGCGTCATTCATTTGGAGGGACACTTCCTGAGGCTGGGAGTTTCTGTTCCCACTCCGTCGGGGAATTTGTAACCCCTCTATTTTTGGTTTTTCTTCCTCCTTAACATAGGGTGTTTATTGACCAAGGGGAAAAACTGTCTGTCCAGCTGTAGGAGGTATTCAGACTGGCATTAGGGAATGCCCCTCATGAACCATTCTTGTTTCCATCACAAATGATTGTGAGGAAAGGAAAAACCTTCTTCATCTAAACCTTGCCAAGGTTTGCTGCCCCACTAAGGCAAGCTGAATGCAACCCTCGGGTTGGAGGAACATGCTGCGTCCCCCGCTGTCCCTACATCCTGCTGCACTTACACAGGTATAATGTGTGAGCTATAATGTGTGAGCAGTGCCCTGGCCCACATCTTCTGCCTTCTGCGGGACCAAGGTGACACATGTGCCTCTTCCCAGACCCCAGAGGTGACATCCCTGCCCACCCAGGCAACACGGTACGCTGAACTTGAGCTCGGTCCTGAGAGCAGGGTCATCTTTCTTCACCACTTCTGATAGCTCCAGAGCCCGTCAGAGAAAAGGGAAGGGTCCGTAGCATCTGCCTGGATGCTTTTGCAAGAGGCGTTTGCCACCCCAGAGCACTGGATGGTAAATGCAGCCGGGATACGCTCTTATCCTCGTCCTGGGCCCCAATGGGAGGATGTGTTCCTGTCTCCAGCTGCCGAAGGCTGCTTTCTCCTTGGGTTTTTCTCACCATTGGGTGTCTCGAGCTGTGGGGTATGGAACAGGAGCGTGATTTTTCAGAGCTGGTGGGAACTCTTTTCTCCACTTTTCAGGATCAGTAGACCAGAGATTAGCGTGCACGAAACAGGAGAAAGACTGGCAGGAACTTTCTGATGCCCTCAAATGATTTTTGTTGTTATTCCACATGCTGAGGTCCAAGGGGAGAGTGTGAGCACAACTGGTGTGTTGCTTTCATTGATCCAGGGTAAAGGAGACCTGCTTTCTCCCCTGGGCTGGGGAAAGCAGTTTCTGATGCAGATCTGTATGGAGCCTGTTGATCTACAGGCTGGGGATCTGTCTGGGTGGCTGTGCTGGAAGGTGGTTTATTCCTAATTGCAAAGGGCCTGGGAAGTTTGGTGTCCTCGGCAGCTGTGGCCAAGGCCAAACCTTGCTGTGCTGTGTCTCCTCACTGCTCGGGCAGCACGGAAAGGCAGCAGCGTCCGGGGGAAAGAGCAGGGAGGAAAAGCGGAGGAGAGGCACTGTGCATGCCCTGTTTTTGTGAAACCTATGGGATCCAGCTGGATAAGCAATAGGGCTGTGCAGGCTGGAGGAGGATGTGGGGAGTGGGGAAAACAGAGGAAACGGAGAACGGGCTCTAGCTTTGTGTCTGCGCGTGCCAAAGGGTGAGTGACTGGCACTGACTTGTAGTGCTTTGTTCTGGGTGGTAGCAGCTTGCTGCAGGGCTGGGCTGCCCATGTGGCTCGGGAAGCACAACTTGCCAGCTGTGAGAGGCAGGAGAAGAAGGTGGGATGCTCAGGGAGACCCCATCCCTGACCCAAAACCCAGACTTGTGCCCAGGGCCACAAGGACTGCTGTCAGGCAGCCCGAGCCGGTTTGCTCTGCAGCAGTGCTGTGTGCGGAGGCTCTCCAGCCGGGCTGGGACTGACTCACAGTGCAGCGGTCACAGCCAAGTCAGGTCAGCCTGGCCTGGAGGGGAAGAGACGGTCTCTAGGGACAGGAATGCCGTCAAATCTTCCAGCTTCTCAGGCAAACAGCCTTGCCCTCTGCCTGCTGGGGTGACCTCCTCTGCCAGGCATGCCTTCCCCTCCCTGTTCCCTTCACCACTGCTGTCATCAGCTCTGCATCTGTAGGTTGCCAGCCAGGTACGGAGCAGATGGTTGAGCCAGCAGGGAGCTGGGAGCATGGAAAGAGCTATGGGCAGGCTGGGGCAAACAAATCTCCCTTTGCAAAGCAGAGGGCTCAGTGGAGAATATTTGTGGTGACTGAGGCCAGGAGTGGCTCAGCTGGGCATCTGCAGCAAGCATGATTCGCAGGAGGCGAAGCGGCTCAGTTTGGCATGGGGAGCACCCCCTTCTCCTCAAACAGTAGTGGATGCTGTGGGGCTGATGTGCAGGGCTCCTGCAGGCAGCAGAGCACTCCCCCGCCGGCCTGACCTTGGCTCTCGCTGGCCGGGGCAGGCGTGCCGGCTGCCAGTTAGTGATGTAGTTAACACCGCTGCGCTGCGCAGCAGCCAAGAACTCACATAACTAAGGAGAAGGGACTGAAGCAGGCGTTGGGATTTGTCCCCCAAGCTGTGCTCTGATTTGTGTCGCAATGGCGGGGTCCAGCGTGACCCTTGGCCATGCAGCCAGTGTCTGCGGCGGTGCCAGCAGAGTCGATGCCGGCCACCGGCATCCAGCCCGCTCCACGCGGTGTGTGAGGTGCCGGTCCCTGTGCCAGCAGCGCTCATGGGGATGTTGCACCAGCAGTCAGAGCCACGTGGCTCTTCAGCCTCTGGCTCCGCAGTGCCCGTAGCCTCGCTGTGCCAAGAGGCACCAGGATATGCTCGTGGCTGCTCCTCCCAGCCCTGGCAGTTGTGGCAGAGATCCCTGATAAAGTCCCAGGGCTCTCTACCTGGTGTCTTTTCATCCTGGGCTTTGTTTAGAGTATGAAAACAACCTGGATCGCCCTCTCCTTCCCTGCCTGTGCTGTGGTGGGGTTTCTGGGCTGGACCAGGGCTGGGCGAACCAAGGCACTGAGGCTGCCTCCCAGGGAGGAGGCCCAGCTCTGGTCCCTGGGGAGCTGCTGGACAGGCTGGAGCTGGCTGCGGGGGCCCTGGGGGTGCGGCTGAACCCAAGCAGCAGCCGACTGGTTTCCTGCTGCCACTTGTGCCCAGAATAGGAGCTGTGGGCAGGCCATAGGGATGAAGGAGAGGGAAGCAGGGAGCAAGCTTGGTGCTGCTTTCACACTAGAAAGGCCCCACGATGATGCCTCTGTAGCATTTCTCCCTCAGTGGCTTTGGGCTGTGCCTTTGAGGGGACCACAAACTCTTGGCTGGAGGTCCAGCAAGTAGTGCTCCATGCGCCCAGGAATGGCTGTTACCTGGGCACATCTTCCCTGTGTGGCTTAGACACCACTTGCTGCTGACTTGTCTCCTTTGCTGTTCCTTTCCCAGTCCTCGGTATGCTCCAAGATTGTCCAGCTGCTGGGCCAGAATGAGGTGGACTACCGCCAGAAGCAGGTGGTGATCGTGAGCCAAGACAGCTTCTACAGGGTCCTCACCTCAGAGCAGAAATCCAAAGCACTCAAAGGCCAGTTCAATTTTGACCACCCAGGTGAATGGAGAACAGCATCGGGGCTCTGACACACAGTGGGGCGCGAGGGCTGGAGTGGAACGCCACCCCCACCACCACCAGCAAAGAGCCTTGCATGGACACTGGGACCCTGTCTCCGCATGGGGTGGGAATGGGTGGCTTAGTTAAGCTCCTGTGGAGCCGGGTGCATCCTTGACAGGGTGGTTGGGGGCTAACTGTGTCCCCTGCACTACAACCTCTGTCTCTCTTGGGAAAGAAACTGCCTCTGGGGTGGAGTGTTTGGGATGAGAAAGGGCAGGTCGTGAACCCTCAAACTCATTAAGATGGTCCTCTTCTCCCTGCAAAAATGTCCCCCAGTTTGAAAACCTTTCTGGTGCAGCTGTGTTGGGACCAGGGGGATCTGGCCTGGCACAGCCTTCTGGAGCCAGCAGCTCTGTGTCCGTCCTTCAAGGAGGGAACCGTCTTGTGCAGCTGCTCTGCAAACCCCTCCACCAAGGGGGGCCGTGCCCTGTTGCTACAACAGGGGCTCTTTGAACCATCTCTGGGCTTGGTGAGGAAATTCCAGAGCTGCTGTCCCTTCGTCCCCACAAGGACAATGGCCGGAGGCAGCAAGCACTGAGCAAACAGAGCCCTGTCTGTCCAGCAACTCGAGGCTGAAACACTGCTCCAGTCTCTCCGAGGGGTGGAGCCCTGGAGGAGATGCCTTCCCGGGCCCGGGCTGTCAGCGTCACCGTACAAGGGTGGTATTGATCTCTACAGGCCAGATCCCAGACTGGTGCAAAGCACTGAAGCCCCAGGGGCTGTGGGAGAGCTGGGCCTTGTTACGCCCATGGGAATGTGCAGGGCTTTCCTCCCAAGTCTGTGCATCTGTCTGTCCCCAGTGCGGGGTGCCAGTGTCTCTGGCTCGGCTAAGCTCAGCATCTGCTGGGTGGGAGAGGTTGCAAAGCTGCCTCGGGTAACATTTCCTCTCTCCTCAGATGCCTTTGACAACGAGCTGATCGTGAAAACGCTCAAAGAGATCACGGAAGGGAAGACGGTCCAGATTCCTGTCTATGACTTTGTCTCCCACTCCAGGTCTAACAGCTGCTCCTGCCTTGCTGTGCCTCTGCTAACGCCCTGCGGCACAGCACGCAGCCCTGCCAGCCCAAACCACCTGCCCCTCCGCTTGCGCCCACTCTTAGACACCTAACATGCCAACCAAAAGTTTCAATCCAAACTACTCCAGACCCCTTGGTTAGAGGATGCAGGGCAGATACAGGCGTAGTCTGAGGGTCTCGGAAGCTGCGCAGCTATGCAGTGGCATCCAGCAAGATACAGGCATCAGTGGAGGGGTTTATGGGCCCCCCTTTTCTTCCCCTGTCCACACTTCCTATCACCATAAACTATGTTTGCAGCTTTAACAAGTATTCTAGGCTCAAACAGCCCAGCACTGCCAGGAAAGGAGGAGGACAACAGTTCTTGCTCCTGTAACTCTTACCTTGCATGTGTTCAGCTTGTTTTTTGCATGCCTGTGTTGGTCATGGATGGTGTGACCCTGCTTCATTGTCCACAAAAGTACTCTGGTGTCATGGGAGTGCTGCCTAGTTCCCAGGGGAGTAGAGCTGGCCCTTGCAGGTTCCTGTGGGTCAAGCCCCATGCATAGGCTTTCTGGGCTTTACGGCTTGGCACTTAACACTTGCAAGCAGCAGCTGGCCGAGGTGGGGTGAGAAGGGCTAGTCTGCTTCCTGCTTTGCCGTTTGTCCTTCTAGGAAGCGTACGTATGCCTTGGATTCCCTTCACCGCGGTGGGGTAGGTCTGCCCTCTCCTTGGTCGCCCCCCTGGTGCAGCAGTGATGTCCCAGGGTTGGAGCAGTGCCTAGGAGCACCGCTGTTCCTCCCCCCCACCTCTCTTAGCTTGTTTCCCCCCACCAGCATATTTTGACTCTCCTTCCCTCTGCTAGGAAAGAGGAGACGGTGACAGTCTACCCTGCTGACGTGGTGCTCTTCGAAGGCATCCTGGCCTTCTACAGCCAGGAGGTGCGGGATCTCTTCCGCATGAAGCTCTTCGTGGACACGGACGCAGACACCCGGCTGTCCCGCAGAGGTGAGGCCCGAACATGTTTTTTGCAGCAGGGAGAGAAATGTGACTTAACTGACCTGAGCAGCTGGTCGTAGAGGCAGGTGACAGCGACTGGAATGGAACTGGAATTGGCACAAAGCTGTGCTGCTTCTAGCAAAGAGACAGGGAGCTTTTCCTCCCCAGTGCAGAATGTCACATAAGGCAACTTATGGCAGTGGAGACTACCTTGCTCCATGTCTCTTAGGATTCAGTGGGGGTTTTGCTGCCTTGTCTGGGATTCCTCCTTTGAATGCAACAGTGTGACTGCTAAGTGTGCTGTGTCCTCACGTGGCCCTGTGGCACCAGTCCTGTGCTATCAGCTACTGCCGGTCAGTAGGTACCAGCAGGGAAGGGTGCAATGGGCAAGGTAAAACATCTCTGCAGTTCAATCAGAAGGCAGTGCCTGATGGACCTGGTGTACGGGTGTGTTCTGATGATGGCATTTGGGTGTGTGGGTATCCATTGCGGATGATGCAGATAGGGAGTCTGGTTTTACATCTTGGTTTATGCAAGCACAGCCAGCGCAGCATGGAGCCTCGTTGTGGTACTTGACGCTGGGGTGATGACTTTGGGGGCAAAGAGCTCTAGAAACCACAAGGTCCCTCTCTAGGGCTCCCCATGTCCAGCTGGCTTGGCTGGGGGTTGCCAGCTCACACAGGGAGGGATTCCGGCTCTGCAGGGTCTGCATGGTTTGAGATGCTGTTCTTTTCAAAGCAGCCTTTAGGAGTGGGGTCACTAATGTAGTACCTGAGTCTTCTGTCTGAACTGTCCCTACCCCTGCCTGGCTCCAACAGCCTCCACAGGGTGTCTGGGGATGCAGAGGATGACTTAGAGGAGAGGTCCCACCCAGACCTCTGTGCTGTGACGAGAGAAGTGGAGAGGAGCCGTCAGCCTGGGACTGCTTGCGTGCATGGGACTGTTCCGCTCTAGGATGGAACTGATCTTGCCTGCCCTCCTGCTGTCAGACAGATACACAGCCTCCTCCGCTGTTGGGATGTCATCAGTGCTGATTAAGAGCTCCTTTTTACGCATCCTGCTTGACCCTGCCCACTGTTCTTGCATGACTCATCCAGGGAGGTGACAGCACAGGGAGACGTATTAGCAGGTCACAGATACGCATTTGCAAGATCCCACAATGTGAGCCTTATCTCTTAAGTAGACTGTGCTGTGCAGGAACTTGGGTTCATATCCAGCCACGGGGTAGCACACGTTTTTGGCAGTGCCCAGTATCATACTCTGGAGCATCACAGTATCGTCAGGGTTGGAAGGGATCTCTGGAGATCATGTAAGTCCAACCCCCCTGCCACAGCAGGGTCACCTACAGCAGTTGCACAGGATGGCATCCAGGCAGGTTTTGAATGTCTCCAGTGTGGGAGACTCCACAACCTCTCTGGGCAGCATGGGGTTCAGTCGCTTTGGACTTGGTACGTAACTGTGAGCTCGGGGCTTGAGAACTGGTTGAGATCCCATTGAGGAAGAACCGAGACCATCCAGCTGCTGACCACAATACAGAGCTAAACCTTGTTGTGCTGCAGCTGTTGTACAGGGTCCTGAGCCACATGGGCCCAGGACATTCTTGGGGTATTTCTCCCACCGACTATCAATCGCTAGAGCCTTGCAAAGGAGCAGCTAGGCTGACTGAGGTGCTGATGTCTCCTAGTTATGGCAACTCATTGGCCTCCTGATAGGGAACTGACCATTTGGCAGTCTCCTGGCGTGCTGTCAGCAGTTGATAGGACCACTGCAGCATCAAATCTGTTTACTGTATGTCTCCCTGGCCTTTCTGGGAAAGGAGAGCCTGTGTGTGAGGTGCTGAAGGTATAGTCATGTCCCTGGAACGTAGCTGGAGGCATATTGTAGCAAAAGTTGGGATCTTGCATTGCGACATGGCCCTGAGTCATCTTGCTCTCCCAGAAGTCCTGAAGAGTTGCAGCAATGGGCTTTTCAGCTGGGCAGCAGCGGGAGATGAGATTCCTGGAAAAGTAGCTGACAGCTCAGTTAATCGATAGTGCTGGGGTTCAGTACGTGCAGCTCACGCTGCCCCCTTCTCAGCACCTCTCCCAAGAAAAACACTGAGCGCAAGGGGCAAGGTCTGTCAGGTGCCTCAACCAGAATCAGCTTTGCACAGGTCAGGCTGGTTGAGGTCCCTTGCTGCCCTGTTCTCAACCAGCTTCTGTAAAACAAAGACCAAGTCAGGTGTCACGTGTATGTTTCAGGCCTGATTTGAGTGATGTCTACCTGCTGGCTCTGGACGGGTGCTGATCCGTTCTTGGGGCATTTGCCTGCCTTGCAAGTAGAGGGTGACGCTTCCAGATAGGGTGCGTGGTCTCAGCCTGGGTTGCTGGGACCTATTGCTTTGGGGCCAGGTACAAGACAATGGGTGCTTGACTTATATTTGGTGTGGGGAAGGGGGGCGATTGCCCTGCTGTGGTCCGCCCTGGGAGCGGGCAGGATTTTTGCCCTGTCAGGACCAGCCCCTGCAGCCTGGGCACTCGCCCTGTGCAGCTTGCAGCCCTCCTGCATGCCGTCCTAGGCCCAGTGTGCTGCAAATACACCCTCGCTGTGCTTCTTCCCCGCCCCGGAGCAGCCAACAAAGAGGGTGTGGGACCTAGGAAACAAAAGTCTCTCTGTTTTATTTTCCTTGCCTGTTTTTCTGTATTGTTTGAGCTGGGGCTTGCTCCCGCTCTCTGGAGAAGGCAAGGAGCTGGCTAGAGCAGCCTGGGCTGGGCTGAGCCATTCCTGGAGCAGGCAGGGAGCTGGCGCGCATCTTGCTGCCAGCCCTTTCTTTGCCCCATCACCTCCCCCCGTGCAGGGCTGTGACAGGGCACGCTGTGAAGCTGCTGGCCGAAGGCAAACAGAGCTGCAGGGACGGTGCCAAACCGGCACTGGAAGAACAGCACTGTCCTGGCCCTGCAAACACATGGACAACGGCTGCTGAGCAGGTCACGCAGGCTGGCAGTGCCGCGGCCCGGCTCTGCTTGGCATGTGGAGAAGGCTCACTCTGAACCCAGTGCCAGGTGCTAACATGTTGGGGAGAAGCCAGCCAGCCCCTCGGGGAGAGCCAAGAGCCGTCTGCTCGGCCACGGGGCTGTTTTGGCTGTTAACCCGTGGATTGAATTCCTGCTGAACTGGGGCACTTGTCCACGCCAAAAGTGGCTTCAGGCAGGAGATGGCAATGACCCAAATACCTCATGCAAGCAGGGTGTAAGGCCCGAACGGCAGAACAAGCAGGAGGCCAGCTTGCTCTCCTGCCTTCTGGCTTCCTCCTGAGCTGGTCTTCTCCAAGCACCCCCTCAGCTTCTGATTGTGGGAGCCTGCTTCACCTTCCCGTCCCGCTCAGCTGGGGACAGCACAAGCAGCCTGGCAGAGCTGGGTAGGTGGGCGAGTTTTACTCTCCCGACCTCTGCAGACCTGAGTTAAACTGTGCCTTAATGTGTGTATGGGTGAACCCCATTGCTTTTCTATTCTTGAGGCACCTCTGCACTTGGACAACTGGGAGAATGCCCCATTCTTAGGCCAGGGGCAGGGCCGAGTGACAGGAGGAATGCAAGGGCTGAGGTTGGGAACAGTCAGGATTAGGGTGGCACTGGTTACAGCTGGAATGTGCTTGCAGAGCTGAGAAGGGAGGGAGGCCAAGAAAAGCCCTTGGTCAGGTCAGCCAGCCCTTGGCTCCCAGGAAAGCTTGGAAGCGGGTTGAAAGCGTGAAGCTGGGCTGGGGTGTGCTTGGACACGTGGGCAGCAGCATCCACGAACAGATACCTCGGGCAGAATACCCGGGTGGCTGGCCAAAGGCTGTACTGAAGGGAAGGGGCATGGAGCGATTCGTGTCTTGGCTCCTGACTGTGCTTTATATCTTCCCCACAGTGCTACGAGACATCAGTGAGCGAGGCAGGGACCTTGAGCAGATCTTATCTCAGTACATCACCTTCGTTAAGCCTGCCTTCGAGGAGTTCTGTTTGCCAGTAAGTAAGGGGAGTGACACCCACGCGAGTCTGCCAAAAATGCCTCATACCCTGCACAGCTCTTCAGACAGGAGCATTTTGTGCCCCAGAGCTCAGGTCAGCCTGCCTCGCCTTGCTCCCTCCCTGCAGGCGCTGGCAAAAATGGGGGTGCCAGTGCTGGCTGGGGCAGGGTGAGATGGGGACTATTTTTACAGCCACTGCCTTGCTGGTGAGATCACCCTACCCTATGGGAAGGTTGACACAGCAAGAGAAACCCCTCCCTGCCCAGGATCTGGCAGACCAACAGCAGGCAGCTCAGCAGATGCCCGCCTGGAAGGGGAAGATCCTTGGCTGAATCTCGCTGGGGAAGGGGAGAATCCCTGCCCCTGGGCAGCGTTTGCTGTGTCTGCCTCCTGTCTGGGGCTGTCCTGCCTGCCCTTTTCACTTCTTGCTGCCTGGATGCTTGGGAGAGCATCTTCCTTCGCTCTGTGCTGCAGGATGTGGGCCTTGCAGATTGAATTTCCTGGCAGGTGAAAGGACAAGGTGTAGAGCAGACAGACCTCGTTTGAGGCCAGGTTGCAGGGTCTGCCTGGAGAAAGGAAGCTACTTTGGGAGCTGATAACCGAGGTATGGCTCCCTGGGGACTTTGCATGCAGGAGACGACTACTGTCCTGCAGGACTTACAGGTGAAATAGCATGTTTGCAGGACTAGCCATTGCATACCTCTCCTGGCTCTTGAGGAGAGGAGCCTTTGCCTTGGTTCTCAAGGCTCTTCAAGCAGCTGTGTTAGTTATATGAGGAATTTCTTCTTAATCTGGAGGAACGGAGCCAGCAGAGTCCTGCAACCTGGGAACGGCTGGCCTGCACCACAGGCAGGAATTGAATGGGTGCTTCCAGCCTTAGGAACATCTTTGTGCCTGCCCATGTGGCCAGCTCTGCCCTTTTCCATAAGAGGGGCTGATTGTTTCTGTGCTACGAGATCTTTTCCTGGCTCCTGGGCAGCACCCTTTTTTGTCTCATTCAGCTGTGGCTCTGAGTACCGAGGTCCAATTCCAGTGTAATCTCAGAAGGGCTTTTCCTGAGAGGCAGGTCCAGCTTGGCCGCTCCCCTCCTTGCAAGTCCCCAGCAAGGTAAACCGGCAGCTTTGCAATGCAGTAGATGCTGCATCAGTCTCTTCTGTTGAAGAGTCTGTGGGAGGATGAAATGTGAAACAAGGCGGGTAGAAAACAACTGCTTTGTCCCTACCCACCAGCTTTGCAGTGGTCTGCTCCCACCTCCAACCTGGTGGTGGGCTCAGCTGCAGAGTAACTGCATGTGGATATCAAGGAGGCTCAGCACCCGCTGTTGCTATTACTCTGCTCCTAAACCAGCTCTGGGCCAGGTGGGCCAGCACTGAAATGGCCCAGCGTGTCCTGGTGATTTTTGATATGGCTGAAAGCGCCTGTAGGTGTCAGATGACACCCTTCGCCCAGCAGGCTGGCTTCTTTACTGATGGTAGAGCTTGGCTGTCGGGAAGCTGATCAGCTGTAAAAGCTGACACAAATAGGTGAGGAAACTGAGACTGGCACCTGCAGGTGAAAATAGGTCAGGACTGGAGTCCTGAATCAGACCTTTTTTGCAAGCTGTGCTGGTAGAAAATTCTCCCAACATCCCAAGCAGATCATATGTGGCTGTGCCCTGCATGTCCACACAGCCCAAACTTGCCAACTCTTGCTCTTGTACCACATCTAGCTGGATTCGGGGGGATGTTCTTCCCAAAAGCATCAGCTAGTGGAGTATTGCGATCATGAGGCACTTTAATTTCAGGTTTTGTTAGGGTGCCTCTTACTGTCTCTCAGTGGAATCGGTATGAGCTCATGAAAATGGAGTCAAGGCACAAAGCATGGCCCTCAAAACACAGAGCAGAAGACAAATAAGAGCACCCAAAATGTATTATCAGCAACTACATACCTTCCATGGGGTTTGGGTTTGGCAAGGGGAGGGGAAGGACCTGCCCCAGGAAGCAGGGACAATGCCCCAGCCCGGTGGCTCTCTGCTTTCCCTGTAACGCAGTGTGTTCTCTCTCCTCCCAGACCAAGAAGTATGCTGATGTGATCATTCCCAGAGGAGCAGATAATGAAGGTGAGTGGACCCAGACCCTGCCGTTATGTCCTGTCGGCTGGCTTTGGGTTGTTGCTGTTGTGGCACAGTTAGGTAGGAGATAGCGGGACCTGCCACGGAGGTGACTCAGGCCACTGCTGCCCCAGAGAGTGCTGTTACCACACTCGCGCTGAGATGAGCCTCTCCCCTTTGCTCCTGCCTGGAGCGTTAGTGACTGGCAGTTTGTGCTCATCCAGTCAAGTCTGGGAGCCCATCTGTGTGCAGTGCCTCCAGGTAAACTCCTGGTTCATCCCCCACGAAGGGAAGTGTGCTTCTCCGAGGCCAAATGTGCAGCGGGGACAGCCAGGTCTCCACCTGGCTGGAATCAGCTTGACCATACTGGTTTGAGTGCTGGGCTCAGCCGGGGCAGAGGGATGAAGTCCCAGTGGGGCAGCTCCTCCCCGCAGGCTTGCAGTTCCCCACCATGGGATAGGAGGGGACAGGAGCAGGGGAGACAGGAGGGTCATCGTCTCTGGCTTGGCTCTAGTTTATTTGCAGTGATCCTAACACAATCTCTCCCCTGTGTCTTTCCCTCCCTTTTGCTCGCAGTGGCCATAAACCTGATAGTGCAGCACATCCAGGACATTCTTAACGGAGGACTCAGCAAACGCCAGAGCAACGGCTATCTGAATGGCTACACTCCTCCCCGCCAGCGGCAGCCCTCAGAATCCAGCAGCCGGCCTCACTGACCACGGGCGGCAGGCGTGAGGCTGGGGGCGGAGGGCGCTCGGGCCGTGCCACTGCCCCTCTGTACATACTGTCCGTTCATTCCCCCCTTATCTATTTAAGAAACCAGACGGAGACGAATGCCTTTAATTTTGTATGTTGGAAATGCCGAATGAGAAGCAGCCGGCTGCTTGGGAGCCTGGACCGCCCACAGCTCCTGGCCTTGCTCAATAACTTCTCCAGCACGGAACCGGCTATAAATCTCTATAAATATAGAATTGCTCTATTTTTGTGTAAATGCAGAATAACGTAAAATTACTTGCCATAAGGTATTTGCCAGGCTCGGTGTTGCTGGGAGGGGGCTGGGAAGGGGGTCCTGGGAGACGCTGGTGTCAGGATCCTCACCTCAAAGGCAATAAGAAAGGAAAAGCATTCGGCAACTGCTTTAGTATGGCAGTGGTCTGCATCCCAGGGAAGGCACGGGCTGTGGTGGAGGTGGCAACTTGATGGTGGCATGGATCTTGCGACTGTCCCGGGGTTGCTGCCTCCTGCCGTTGCTCTTCAGGTCTGAGCAGCCTGGTTTTAGCTGGCAGGCACTGCACAATGCCACTGGGAGTTGGGAGGATGATGTGTAATACCTCCCCTGACTGTCTTTGCACCTTAAGGTCTCAGTCCCTCAACAGCATCCCTTTTGGTGTCTGGCACCCCTTCCCACCACAGGTGTGGGTCTGCTTTCATGCCCTCCAGCAAGGACCTGGTAGGTGATGCTGGGTATGCGATCACATAAACGCTGCAGCTTGCATCTTTAGCAGTCTCACTACCTGGCTTGGGTGAGGAGGGTGTGTGGATACCTTCAGACGCTCTGGAGCTCGGTGGCCATGTGTGTAGTAGGACTTCTAGCTGAGCCCTAGGCTCAACCCTAAGCCTGGAGGTTGGCTTGCAGAAGGTCAGAGGTGTGTCTGTCTTTCCTCACTTGGAAGGGATTTGCTCTTGGATGGGGGATTTTGGGTCTGTAAGATACGGTTAAGGGAGAACCAGCGTCTTCTGAAAGAAAGGGGCAATTGATGATGAAAGGCAGCTGCTGAGCAGCCTAAGGGGGGACAGCAGTGTGTAGTGGTCACTGGGCTGCCTAGCATCCCCATATGGGACATCCACAGGTCCCAACTGGGTAGTGTGAAACTGGATGTGCAGGAGTCCTCTGCTGCTTTTTCAGAGTGTGCTCTTGCCTGGCCTGTGTCCCTTGGATTGCATCCTGGTGGAGGACACTTGTATCCCTGCAGTATGTTGTCCCCAGGGAGTGCCATCCCTTGCCCAGGCTGAGAATTGCTCTCCCCTAACCTGGTAGTGCTGCAACAGCCGTGTCCCAGGAGAGCCTGATGGGGTTGTACTGCAGGTCTGGGGATGCCTGGAGAGCAAGGTGGGGCAGCGGGGCTTGATGGGAGCCAGGGAAGGGGATGTGGTGGGATGGTAGCCAGGAAGGATCCTTCGGCCCATGCTGCTGGGACTGACTTTTGCCCCACCGAAAACAAAGTTTTGTAGGCATCCCACGAAGCCTGGAGCAGGGACCCTTAGCCTTGCTTGCTCTGATGATTTTCACTCTTTCCAGAGCATTGGTTTTGCTTTGCATGGTTAAAAGCTTAAGATCTTAGACACTCGATGCTCCATTGCTCTCCAGCCCCATGTGAGCTGAGACAAGCTTTGATTTTTAACAAAGAGAACAAGAAAGGAAACACATCCCCTGGTGACTCCTGCTGGGGCAAACTCATTCCCTCTTGATCTGTGATGGGGGCACATGGCAGCTCTTTATCCCCCTCCCTGTCTGCAGACACTCTCTGAGGCGTGTCAGCTTTGCCGTAATCAAGGGCTGGCACTGGTTAATTCTGGGTACAGCCATAGGTAAGAGGGACCAAAGCCCTGCAGAACTGGTGAGGCTCCTCAGGGCTTAAGCAGCCAAGACAGCTCTCAAGATGAAATACTGGCCTCCTCTCCCCTGTAAATAAAGACAGAACAAATGGATGCTGGTGTTTTTTGTCTCCTGATTGGTGCCGCATGTTGCTGGCTGCGGTCCCAGTGTGGAAGCAGACTTGGCCAACGTTGTGTTAGTTCTGCAAGTCAAAGCCAGACCTGGAGCAGAGCTCCTGTTACAGACTGCTTTGGTGAAGAAGGAGGTGCTGAATGCAGTGGCTCTGGCTTTTGGCTGGCCAGCCAGCAGCTCTCAGCAAGTCTTGGTGCACACGTGGCTTGGGGTGATTTTGTGAAATCCCTCTCTGCTCTCAGGACAGCAGGGAGATGGACAAGTTCTGCCCTTCCCAGAAGTCTCTCGGACAGATGACAGTCAAGTGAATTTAATCAAAAGACCTTACAGGCAGGGTGGCATTATCAGTAATGGGGTATCAGGCAAGGGTGAGACTGTTTTTAGCAAATGGGTAAATCACTTTGGGGCAAATCACTTGATGTCAGCATGAATTCACAAAGAGGCAGTCATGCTTAAATGATCTGATAACCCTCTATGATGAAATGACTGGCTTGGTAGATGAAGGAAGAGCAGTGTGTATTGTCTACCTTGAGTTCTGTCAGGCTTTTGATACGGTCTCCTGTAAGGTCCTCATAGCGAAACTGTTCATGTACGGGCTGGATGAGCAGACAGTGAGATAGACTGAAAACTGGCAGAATAGCTGGGGCCGAGAGTGTGGTGATCAGTGGTATGAAATCTGGCTGAAGACCAGTAACTAGTGGTGTAGCCCAGGTGTCAATATTAGGTCCAGTCCTGTTCAACATCTTCATTAAAGATCTGGATGATGGGGCAGAGTGTACCTTCAGCAAGTCTGCTGATGACACAAAGCTGGGAGGAGTAGTTGATACACCAGAGGGCTGTGCTGCCATCCAGAGGGACCTTGACAGGTTGGAGAGATGGGCTAACAGAAACCTTTTGATGTTCAACAAAGGGAAGTGCAAAGTCCTGCACTTGGGGAAGAACAATCCCATGAACCGGTACATGCTGGGGGCCACCGATCTGGAAAGCAGCTTTGCAGAAAAGGCCTTTGAGGGTCCTGTTTAACCATGAGCCAGCAATGTGCCCTTGCAGCAAACAGGGCTAATGGTATCTGCAGCTGCATTAGGGGGAGTGTTGCCAGCAGGTCGAGGGAGGTGATCTTTTTCCTCTGCTCAGGTGAGGCCACACCTGAGTACTGTGTCCAGTCCTGGGCTCCCCAGTACAAGAGAGAGATGGAGTTACTGGTGAGAGTCCAGTGAAGGGTCATGAAGATGATGAAGGGACTGGAGCATCTCTTGGATGAGGGAAGGCTGAGAGAGCTGGGCTGAGAAAGCTATGGGCGAATCATTAATGTATATAAATTCCAGAAGGGAGGGTGAAAAGAGGATAGAGTCAGTGACAGGACATGAGGCAATGGGCACAAACTGAAACACACAAGGTTCCCTCTGAACATCAGGAAACACTTTTTTGCTGTGAGGGTAACTGAGCACTGGCCCAGGTTGCCCAGGGATGTTGTGAGGCCTCCATCCTTGGAGATACTCAAAAGCTGTCTGGACAAGGTCCTGGGCAACTGGGTGTAGAGAGCCCTGCCTGAGCAGGGGGGTTGGACAAACTGACCTCCGGAGGTGCTTTCCAGCCTCAGCCATTCTGTGAATTTTGAAGTATTTTCAGCATTAAGAAATGCGAAGGCTTTCCTGTTGTCGGCCTCCTTAGTCACAAGCACGACCCTACAGTGCCCACGCCGCACTCCTGGGAGGCCTTGGTTGATGGCACTGGTGGGCCGCTGTGCGCCAGCCTCAGCTGGGAGGTGAGTCAGTGCCGGCTTTATCCCTTCTCCTGCGTCCCTGAGCTTGGCTATGAGGCGGGCCCCCTCTCCCTCCTCATGGGGACTTCCAGCACTGCTGCCCGCCGACTCCCACCTCGGGCGAGGCGCGAACTTTCCAACATGGCGGCAAAGGAGCGCGGCGCGCGGGCGGGGCCGGCCCTGGTGTGAGGGAGAGCGCTAGAGGGCGCGCCCAAACCGGCTGGAGCGGGCTTTAACGGGCGCCGCCACCGGCAGGCGGGTGGGGGAACTGCCGCTCCTCACAGGGGCGCCCGGTCAGGGCGGGCTGGCCGGCCGCGGGGGCGGCTGCGGCGGCCGAAGGGAGCGGCTAAATGGCGGGACGCGGGTGGGTGGGTGGGTGTCTTCAGCCGTGCCCCGTGCTCAGATCTGCACAGCCGCTGGTCTGTGGGCAGACGGGGGGGGGGGGTGTCGAGCTGCTGCAGCGCGCCTCGAGGGTGGGCGCTGGGGTGGGAGGTGAGGGCCATGGGTAGGGCCAAGTTTGGGGGTGTACAGGAGGTCTGTGAGAGCTGGATCTGATGGTGAGGCACGCTGCCCAGGACTGCGGGGAGCCAGTGGTTCCCCTCAGCAGCTGCTGCTGCCGGGTGTGAGCTCTTGTGCCAACTGGAGGTATCAATGCAAGAGACAGTGATGCTGAGTGGGCGCGTTATGGGTCCTAGATCTGGGAAGCTTTTACAGCATTATAGACCACAGCAGACAGGCATGCTTTCACAAGAGACTACCACGGTCTTCCCTCAAGCTAACCAGAGTAGCGGCGGCCCCAGGCTGGGTGTAGGTTCTTTCCTCAAAATCTGTATTTTCCTTCGCGGCTACAGAAGAGAGGTGCGTCAGGCCTTGGGGGGGTCTCTCTTCTCCTGGCTGTGCTGCTGCCAAGGCAGGGACAGGATTGCTCTGGTGAAGAACTTGCCTCTGGCCTCTGCCTCTGCCCATAGCTAGGATCAGCTGCCCCAGCTCCCGAGCCTCACTGTCTTGCTGCATCCTTGTGAGCTACTGCCGCCTCTGTCTTACAGAAGAGAGATGGATGCTTTTGCACCTGGGACAGATATTATCTGTTGTTCATCTTTAGAGTGGAATATTGAAATGGTACTCAGATCTGACTGTTGGGGATTAAAGCTGAGACCAGCATCCACAGGGCTCCCCGAAGGTCCTTACACAGCTGGCTTTCTCCCCTGGTCACCCAGCTGCTGTCCAGCTGTCAGATCAGAGATTCATGCACATCTGCAGCCACAGTCACTTCTGCTCGAAAGAAAGAATTGCATGGGCCAAAACTCCATGCTTTGCTACAAGGCGTTTCATTCTTTCTCTTTCATGATTGACCCAACTTAACTTTCACCCTGTAGAGGACTGCTGTTTTCTCCCTTGCATTACTGCAGGGTACTGAGACAGAAATGGTTGTGTGCCTCACCAGCCAGGAATCTTAAAAGGAAAGCCCAGCACCTTCCTTACCCAGAGATGGGTAGTATATGAGTCAACAGGAAAATGTCTCACTTTTTATGTGGCACATGCTAAACGAATGATACATTTTGTTGATACGGAGTGTGCTAGAAAATGAAGATGGTAGGCTGCTCCCAGCAGCAGTTTTGCTGAGTTTCCCAGACATCTCTGCTGCACAGACACGCTCTGGTTGTCCCCTTCAGAGAGGCAGAGATGAGCCCTGGCCTTTGGGATGCTACTGTGCCCTGGCAGCATCTTTGGGACGGTGGAAAAGGGGACCCTCCCCAGACGTCCTCATCCGAGAGTTGCCAAATGCCCATTGGCTGTTGTGCCGGATGAGCATGGGCAACCCACCCATTGGCCATGGCCACCCTGCAGGAACATGATCACCAGCAGAAGAGGTTGTAGTCAGTGGAGGTGCCCTCACCCCAGGAGCCTTTGGTGGGCTGAAGCATGTCCTGGCACACCAGCTGGCTGTCACCCTGAAGAGAATTCACTGTTAGCTGGATGAAAATGGTACAGTTGGAATTGTTATCCACCTACTTCCTAACACCTGCCCCTCTTCCTGGTGTTGATGCTTGCCCTCGCACCAGCCTTGGAGGTCTTAAGGCCGAAGGAACCCAATGGGTCATGGGCAGGCACTGGCCACTGCCACCTCACAGGGACATGGGGAGCAACCACCTCAGTGGGACGTGGGCACCCACTGAGAACTTCACAGGGATGTGGGCACCCTGCCAGGATGTGGGCTCCTCCTCTTGGGATGTGGGCACCCATGGGGCACCTCATGACCACGGATGCCTGTTCTCTCCTGCCTCACGTCCCACCCCACATGGACAGCAGTGCCCGCTTGCACTGCTGCCTTTCATGTTGCCAATCCGTTGCATGCATGCTCTAGCTGGAGTTCCATGGGTACCTACAGAAGGCTCTCCTCTTCTTACCTTTTTTTCTTGCACATTCTTTGAGTGCTGGTTATGGAGCTCTTTCAGGCAGAGGCGGTAGACATGTCTCCAGCACCTGACCAGCAGGGTGGTGTTGGCCTCCAGCCGGCAGAGCAATTCGTATTTGCACAAGATGTCTTTTCCCCAGCAGTCTGTCCCTGTGGAGGATAAGGCCATCTGTCCCCTTCCCTGGAAATGACAGGGCCAGGGGCACAATGAAGCAGGCAGGGGCTTGTGGGGCTAAGAAGTGTCCTGCTGGGCTTGGCTTCCTCTGGAAGAACTCCAGCCTTGTGTGACTGCTCCGGGCAGCACATTGGGCTGAGGAAACTGCAGGCCCTGTCTTGTGCTGGGGGCTCCTGGAGGGTTTCAGCCCTGCAGATTGTGTGTCTCTGGGGAAGAGGCAGAGGACTTCTCGGGGCCTGCTGAGGCTTTCTTGCCTGCGCTGGGTTTTGTTTTTTCATTGCAAGCCTTCTTGGCCAAGGCTGTTGTGGCTCCCTGCTCCCACAACCTGGTCCCGTCCTGTGTGACCAATCTCGATTGCTTACCTGTTCCTGGAGTCTCTTCACAATTTTCCAGAGGCCAAGTGCAATCCAAGCCATGCAGAGTAGCCACATGGTTTGCCAGGCCCTGCAAAGCAGCCAGGTTGTGTCCCATGCTCCCGCTGGGCAGCCGTGACACGGTTCCGCTCAAAGTCCTCTTGGGGCAAAGTGGCAGTCCATGTTAAGAGGAAAGCCAAAAATTCACTCACTTTGCAAAAATCTTAACCGTCAAGAGTTTTGTATGTGTACTTTGAGCTCAAGTTATGTTTAATTTGTAAAAACGACCTGATCTACAGAGGGTGTCCAATGCTAGTTTTGTAAAACGACCCAATCTGCAGAGGGTCCAGCTTAAAATAAAATGTTGATTGTAACACCAACTTTTTGTGTCATTGTTCTACCGAGGATCCCCAACAAATCTGCCTGTCCCTATAGCGTTGGGTGACAGAATTATTTGGCATAGTAGACAGGATCCTTGGGTTACAATGACAACCGATTCCCCTGATAAATGGTACCTATTGCAAAAGGGTTTTACGGAAAATGGATGGCAAGATCCTAAGTGGGATAAGGAGTGTCTAAGGGCCATAAGCCATGATCTGAAAGCCATATGGAATGAATTCAGTAATTGGAAGGATTTGTGTAAAATAAAGACAGAGGGAAGGAAGGGATGTGCTGGCTGTTAGCTGCAGTATGGAAAGTTGAGAACAAACGGGCTGGGAAGTTAGAAGAAGAAATTAGAAAGTGGAAGAGTGAATTTTCAACAAAGGATTGAGAAGTAACGCTAAATTAAAGGCTGGCAGCGAGTCTGGGAAAAGGGCACATCTCTAAAACCAGTTAGTGCCACAGGTTATAGAGAAAGCAAGAAAACACCGTGAAATGCTATTACAAGGTAGCGATCTAGACCCCATAGAAGTCTGCACAGCTATGTGTGACAGTGACTGGGACGGAGACATTTGGAATTGGCCAGATGGCTCTGATGAGGAAGTAAGTAAAGTAAATGACTCTGTACCAATATGGCCCCCAATTAAACAAGAAATCACTACTGATGACCTACTTGGAGACGAACTGCAGAGACGGGATACCACTGAAGTTCATGATTTTAATATAGATGAACTGTGAAAAATTTAGATAACGTATCAAAAACAACCTGGGGAATTAAAAGTTGAATGGTTATACCGACTTTGGTGTGACAGGGCAAGAAGAGCGTCTATTTGCGAGAGAGGCAGAAGATCTAGACCTAGGCCCTTGCATTTTCCTCGCCTTCTGAGAAGATGCTGCTTGGACCTTATGGGCTCTAATGATTAGATGGACAAGAGGGGTCCATTATCAAGATGGGGGTGAGGAACCCATGTTCTCTTGGCAGGGTCCAGCTGAATCGCAGGAAGTGTTGTTACAAGCAGCTGTTGTAACATTGCATTGAGCTGAAGTCCAAGGTGATGAACCTAGTCCTTGGGGCATTCCTGCTATGTCCCCTGAATTGAGAGCTGTTGCGAAGGGACAGGAAAATTAGTTTTTATGCAGATAGGACAGGGGCTACCTGTGGAAATCCCCTTTCCACAAGTGCTCCAACAGACCATTTTGCAAATGCAAGAACTAAGCACTGACAATTAAGACCCTGAAAGGCATCAGGTCTTAATCATCTCGACCTGATCCGGATGTCGAATGTGTGCCCCATCATACCGATGGACTAATTCAATCAAACAAAATAAGGCTGTTGGCAGATTTACTAACCCAACTGAGAGTGAGTGAGCCACGTGGAATGAGTGGTGGCACGCCTGTCTAGATCAGGGTACACTCACAACTCACTTCATAAGTGACAGGACAAGATATCCTGGGCTGCATCAAAAGAAGCGTGGCCAGCAGGTCGAGGGGGGTGATTCTGCCCCTCTACTCTGCTCTCGTGAGACCCCACCTGGAGTACTGCATCCAGCTGTGGAGTCCCCAACATGAGGACATGGACCTGTTGGAGTGGGTCCAGGAGGGCCACAAAGATAATCAGAGGGCTGGAGCACCTCTCCTATGAAGACAGGCTGAGAGAGTTGGGGCTGTTCAGCCTGGAGGAGAGGAGGCTCTGGAGGGACCTTATAGCAGCTTTCCAGTACCTAAAGGGGGCCTACAGGAGAGCTGGGGAAGGCAGTTTTTACTAGGGCATGTAGTGATCGGACGAGGGGGAATGGCTTCAAACTGGAAGAGGGCAGGTTTAGATTAGATATTAGGAAGAAATTTTTCACTATGAGGGTGGTGAGACACCGGAACAGGTGAACAGGCCCAGAGAACTTGTCGAGGCCCCATCCCTGGAAGTGTTCAAGGCCAGGCTGGATGGGGCTTTGAGTAATCTGGTCTAGTGGGAGGTGTCCCTGCCCATGGCAGGGGGGTTGGAACTAGATGATCTTCGAGGTCCCTTCCAACTCTAACCATTCTATGATTCTACAAAATGGCATCAAGTTGCATTAGGGGAGGTTTAGATTGGATATTAGGAAAAATTTCTTCACTGAAAGGGTTGTCAAGCCCTGGAACAGGCTGCCCAGGGAAGTGGTGGTGTCACCATCCCTGGAGGTATTTGAAAGACGTGTAAATGTGGTGCTTAGGGACATGGTGTAGTGGTGGACTTGGTGGTGTTAGGTTAACAGTTGGGCTCAGTGATCTTAAGGGTTCTTTTCCAAGCTAAATGACGCTATGATTCATTTTATTAGTTCACCAAGGATGAGGCAAACCACTTTCAAATGGGGACTTCCTTCAGCTGTCCCTGAAGCTTGGGTAATTTTCAAGATCAGGTCATCTTTTTGTCCCTGTAGGTAAAGAATGGTACTTGGATGGATTCTCTAGCTTGGACCGCCCTGGAGTGCACTCGGGGAATCATTGCTTTCAGCCATACTGATCTTCATCGCCATTTCATTCTCTGGGGAAACCTTGACTGTGAAGGATGACCACGGCATCTACTGTATCGTCCTTGTACCTTGCTGTTCCTTATCTTGTCAATTGAACAACAACCCTGTCATCACCGTACGCGCTGTCACAAAGAGGTAACAACAAACCGTTGGGTATTGTTTACAGCACCCTCAAGCTGCCAGTGCTGACCTTGGATGGTCACCTCGCTGCGACATGGCCTCCTATTGAGAACCTCTCCAGGCCATGGACACTGGGACATCGGTCACCCTGTGGCACAGTGGCGCCTACCGGGGCACTCGGCGGAGCACGGCCACCCTACTGCTGCTGCCTGACGGGGACACGTGCGCCCGGCCGCCACGGACACCCCAGCTGACACGGGCCCCGCCGGGACCGGCCCATCTCTCGGGGCAGGCCGCCGGCCGCGCCAGGCCCTCCCTGCCCGCAGCGGGGCTGGGGCGGGCTCGGGGCCGCCGCCGTCGTTACCGCGGGAGGGCGGCGCGGGGCGGGCGGGGGGGCGGGGGCGGAAGGGGCGGGCGCGGCCCGGCGCGCGGCGGCGGCGGTTGGCGGGGGCGTCGCGCGGGGCCGGTCCGCTTCCTGCCGCTAAGGAGGGGCCCGGCGGGGTGGGCTCGGCTCGGCGCGGCGCGGCTGCTGCGGGACCGCGGCTCGGCGGCGGACCCCCTGCCCGGCGTGAGTGAGCTTCCCGGGGCGGGCGGGGGTGCTGCGGGGCTCCACTTGCCCCGTCGGTGCGGTGTGGGCTCGGGAGCGCTGCCCTGCCCGGGTGCCGCCGGGATGGCGGGGCAGGGCAGGGCAGGGCCGGCAGCGGCGTGTGTCGCGACGCCCAGTGCGGGATGGGGCCTCCGCTCCCGGGGCTCGGGGGCGGGAGGGGGGGCGCGGCGGCCTGGGGGAGGGCGTCCGGCCCCTGGGCTCGGCTCGGTCTCCTCTTGCGGGCCGGGGGTCCGCCCCCCTGCTCGCCGCTTGCCGTCGGTTGGCGGCGTGCCCCGGGCGCCCTGGGCTGGCGGCGTGAGGTCTGCCGGGGAAGGGGGCCGGAGGGGAGGGGAACGGTGTTCGTCCCGCAGGAGGAGCGGCCGCACGCCTCGGAGAGCCCGCTTGTGCCTGTGGGTGCTCCAGAGGCAGGGCTACGCTTTGCTGGGGGGGGCGTGGTTTCGCCTAGTTGTTGTCCTGTGGAGAACACAAAGTCGAGGACCAAAATGTTGTTCGTTCCCCCCCCCCCCCCCGCCCCCGACTTTTAATGTGGGCTTTAAGGGGATTAAATCTGATGTAATCAGGGGTCTAAGAATAGCATCGTCCACGTTCCCTGGCATGTGCAAAGTGCTCGGAACGGCTTTTGCAATGTGTTCTTGCACACGAGTGGTTGCGGAGATGCTGCTTTGCAGTGGGGCACCTGGCGTTCCCCGCGGCAGCACGCAGCGAGACTCGTTTTTCCAGGAAACCCCTTGACGCCGGCGAGAGGAGCAGTAGCCGAGTCCGATCTGATCGGGGAGAGAGGCTGTGCAGTCCTAGCTCGGATTTAAATTGGTATGCAATGCCCTAACCGGGAGGAATTGGCTTGCTTTATTTGCAGGAACGTAATTTGCAACTGTGGAGGACAGCAAGTCTGAGCTTATTCTTCATTAACCGGCAAACTGCTCTGTCTGTATTTCTGTGGTAATGTACCTGGAGAATGTTGCATATTGAATAAGGTGCTTGTTCATGGAGCCAGATAAAGCTATACACGTTTTGTGGTTTAACTTAAATTGTGCCAAAATTTTTTTGTGATTGTTGGATACAGGGCTCCAATCTGACAATCTCAGTCTTCCAAAAATTTGTTTATCCTTCCTAAATTTAAGTCTTTCTATTTTAAATGCTACTTCTGTTTATTTTAAGAGTTACTCATTCTCATTCTGTCGTTGCTTTTCCTATAGTTTCACTGGTTTCCCATGTCTCACTCAGTTTCTGGATGGGAATAAGTCTGTGAATATCAATATGGAGGCAGAACACCCTTCTGTTCTTTTAATACATGACAAAAAGTTAGGCTTACTGCTTTAAATAATGATTGAATTAAATTTATTCCTAATTGAATAGTCATTAAAAATAAAATCAGGGTGAGTGATGCCCTTGTAAAAAGGGTTAAGCTACACTAGGCTTGAAGTTAGTGGTTGAATATGGAAGGCCTGTGCAGTTTGCAACTGTTATTCCTCTCAGAAAATGAGTATTTGGAGTGGAAATGCAGTGAGCATCAGGCAGCATCATTAATCTTTGCAGATCTAGTGTCATTATTAACTGTGTACCCCAGAGGTAAGAGGGATGCTATCTTCAATTTCCAGACACAAGTTTTATCTTATATCAAATTCTGGCTCAGCAGTGTAGTGTTGAGCAGTGCTGTGCTGTTTATTAGGTGCCTGCCTGCCTTAAATCTCTGGTAAATGTATGAGAGACAGATACCTCCTGGCTCTGAGCAAGGAGTGAGAGTGAGCACCCTGTTACTTGATACGTTTTTTTCCCCTTTGGTAGAACAATTTTAAGGATTCAGGGAGGCAGACAGTTTACTGACTTTATGATGTGTGTGTTCCATTTGCCTAGAGAATCATTATGCAGCTGTGATGAAATTACTTTTAATGATGATTATATTTTCTTCTGCTTTATTCCCTGCAATCCAGACATCGTTAATCTAGGCTGTGAATTTTATAGCTGGATAAGAGCTTGAAGGCATATTGGTACCTGGATCTGGTCAGTTCTGTTGTCCTAGGGCCAGACTGAAGAGAGAAAGGAAGGTTCTCTTGTTTCAGAATATCACTCTTTTTTTTTTTTCTTTTGGATCAGGTCTTGAAGCATAGGGTGAAGGCTTCTCTTCACGGTGCATGGACGGAAAGCCAATGCGCAGGTAAGATTTGAAAAACAATTGTCCTCTTATCCAAATATGATAAGTCATGTGAGTTGGTTTCATAAGAGCCTAGACCATAAAATGTTTTTTGTTTTTTTTTTTTTTTAAAGGCCTGGCTAGGAGAATTAGAATATAAAGCATTTTTTAGTCCTTACTTAAATGTACGTAGTTTTCAGTATTTACAAGACCAGATGTCTTTTCAATGAATATGCTGTTAGGAAGACAAGTTATCATAATTCTCCACCCACCCCCCTGCTTCCCCCACTTACTATCATATTTCAAATCCAATATTTAATTACTTAAGTATACAAATTGTGTGAAATAAACTTCCTGGGAATAAATTTAAACTTGGTTTCTAAGGGGTGTTATTTTTCCCTTAACTAAAGGTGTTTAGTCCCTTTGATGGAGTGAGGTTTTGGGTGAAAAGGAGATTTCCTTTTCCAATTACGGATGCCAGCTGCCTCAGTTCTAATGAGCTGAAGATGCAGCTGAAGTTTAATTCACGGGAGTTCTTGCTGTGGTTATGTCAGAAACATTATCTGTTAGAGAAAAAAATGTCAGAGTAAATCAGCATGATGACAGGTTGGCAAACAGGATTGTCTGCTAGTTCTAGTTGCTTTTCACTATCCGATGGCAAAACTTAACAGCAGATGCATTTCTGTATGTGACACAGGCTGTGTGGAAGCAAAGTTTCCTGAAGTTCTACACCTCTAAATGAAGTAAAAAGAACTTATGAGAATTGCTTAGTCTGTCTGCACTCTTTAGGATGTTGAAAGTAGGGAAACTTTTATTATTGATAATTCTGCAAAGTCATGTAAGAGAAGGCAAGGCATTTTAACCATAGGTGAATATGTAAAGCGTTACTAGCTACAGCATTTGCAGAAACCATTAGCCTGGGTTTTGTGTCGTGGAAGGAGGTAAGAAATAAATAGTCATTTAAACCCTTGAAGAGTGACACTGTGTTGTTTAATTAAATGAACCCCTGAAGCGCAACAAAAAAAGACTGTGGCACGGCTTCAGTTAAGCTAATGAGTAAACCCTGGGACATGATATGGGCATCACTGGGGCTATGTATTGTTCAGTATTTTTGCCAAGATAAGAAATGTGGTTCAGACAATGAGGAGCTATATGTGACTTTTACAGTGAGTTCCTTTTTCTCCAAGACAGATTAAGCAGCAGACGTGCTCTATTCCATCTTAGTCTTCCACAAGGGAGACTGTTTAAATCTTAATCAACGTAAAACCACAGCTTTTCAGGTTCTTATGTTGTACTCCATTTATCAAAAAGGTTTTGCAAAATGACATAAAATTGGTGACTAGCTTGGCTTGTGTTCTTGTTTTCTCTCTACTGTGTTCCTAATGGAAAAACTGAGAGTCTAAATTTATTTTTCTGTCTGCTGTTTTCTGCATGTCACATTGAGGCAGAGAATTAAAGCACTGAAGTTCGTATGTCTTTTGTGGGTTTGTGGCCTTGGACTTGCTGTTGTGGAAGTTCTGTCTGCCACTCACACTGGGTAGTTTTAATGGTGAACGACAGCACTGGGCTGAAGAAGTAGGGGTTTTCAATTATGGTGCTGATCCTGGCACTTCAGGCTTTATTTTTTTTAATTTTATTTGGATCATGGATGCAAACCAGACCTTTCAGTACCTTTTGTTTTCCCTCCCTTTCTGGCAAGCCAGGGTAGAGCATGGATAATATTTGATGTATTTACGTGGCTTTACTTTTGAACTAACCTTTCAGCTGACCTCTGTGCCTAAATGTATTGTATTGCTGCAATCTAACCTGACAAGCATGTCTCTATCATGAGCTGTGGACTTCAGTTCTTGAATATGATTGCATGTTTTAAGGGCTTCTGTGTGGATTGTTAAAATTTCTGTTTGTTATTCTACTGCATATCTTAGCAGAAAATGATAAAAGGTTCCTGATTGGATTTCAGACTCTCAGATCTTCCTGTGAAGTCCAGCTAAGCAGATGGCAGAGCACTTCCTTTTATCCTTTTACTCAGGGCTCTGCAGCCATTTAATACCACATGCGAGGGTCCTGTTAGATATTGCAAGAAGTGAGTGAGACTTGGTCAGTACTGTATTAGTAAACATGGTGAATTGGTATCAAATGTGTACAGCGTTCAGAGGATGGGAAGTACAATTTGAACAGAGAAGGCATTGCAGCTATTCTTGTCGAGATTATAGTAGAGAAAACGCATTGATGTTCAAACATGATTTATCTTGCATTAGAAATTAAGTGATAGTTGGGGCAGGCTATTCTTTCTTGCTGTCAGGCAGCAGCAAGAGACTGTTGCCTTGCTGAAGGTAAAAGCAAGGCAGAGGGGACCTCTCCAGTGAAGGGCATAGTCCCACAGTACCTGAGCAAGGAGGGAGGAGCAGATCTGATGATCAGGGTCAGCTAAAAGTCTGGTGCTCATCAGGCGAGTCCGTAGTGATGAGGAAGGGCTGAGGTGAAGCCAGTGCAGTAGATCAGTATCAGTAGGGTACCTGATCAGGTACAGGTGTATCTTTACCATAGCTCATGGCAGACATGAGGCCTTGGGCAGCTCCCAAGCAAAGTGGGGAGGTCCTCCTGGCTGTTTCTCACCCAGCTTTTTCCTGGCAGCCTGATCTCAGGTTACAGCAGTGCTGTATCAGAGCTGGCTCGAGCACAGGCAGTCAGACCCCGCTAAGGGGAAGAGGCTGCAGATCCCGGTTGTGCGCTTGGGGCCCTTGCATGCACTCAGGATGTTAACCAATTGCTTGGACGTAGCTCTTGCCCAAGACGAACTGGCTTAGGAAGGTTTTGGAAGACTCAAGTTATGACCTCACCTCTTTGCATATGGACATCCTCGTTCCTGGTGAAACTGAGTTTTCTGGGTTTGGTCTGTGAAAATGAAACTAAACAATGTAAACAGGGATGTATACACTAGATCCTTGCTGTTCTCTTTGCATATGGACATCCTCGTTCCTGGTGAAACTGAGTTTTCTGGGTTTGGTCTGTGAAAATGAAACTAAACAATGTAAACAGGGATGTATACACCAGATCCTTGCTGTTCTCCTTTTGAGTAATATAAAATAATATTGCAGTCAGGTTTGTCTGTTTGTTTTCATAACCTCAACCTCATTGAGCATGAATACTTAAACCTTGCTGTCTAGGTAAGAAAAGGAGTCAGTGGCATTTTTACTAATAATTAGACTTTTAGCTAACTAATTCCTAGGGTATTGATTGCTACAGTTCAACATTTCCATTTACTTACTTGGCAGTGTTGGAGTGGTCACTTCTGTTGCTGAAGGTTTCAACTTTGGCTGGGCCAAATCAAAGATCTCTGTTCTAGCAGTTCTGTAACGAGTATAGAAATATTTTCTTTGTGTACACATTAAATTCAAAGGGAGATGTTGACAGAAATCACTACAGGTTTGGTTTGTTTTCTTCATTTGCTACTAAAATCTATTGCTACTGAAATCCCCTAGAGCAATATATGATTTTGGATTTCAGTCGATGTTTTCAGCTTGAGACTTGTTCTGTTTCATAGGCCTTAGGTCAGCCTGTTGTTTTCTGCTGAACTGTATTAAAGCTTGCTTGTAATCTCATGCTAAAACATACATTATCTTAAACAAGAAACGCAGGCTACTCTGACTTGGAATTTAAGGAGCTCTATGACCGTATTGGAGAGTATTTCTCTTAGATATGTATTATTAGATATTTTTTTTTGAACTTTGGAAGAAGCTACTATAAGCTCTAAGGATGAATGTCTCATAAATGCCTGTTAATGAATAAAGTTTAGGGAACTGGCATAGCTGAATAAGATGGAGGCGAAGCAGCCTATTTATTTAGCTGACTTAGTGTTGCAGACTGCCTGTGTTCCCATTTGTACTTTTCAGCAATGTGCTACAAAAACTGATCCTTTGTCAGCCCTTTCTTAATCCCGTTGTATTTGCTGATTTCCCCAGCCCTGCACTTTGGTGGAAGCTAATCCTAGAATATCTGCATAGCTGAGTGTGAATCTTTTATCCTTGCATACACATTTCCTCTTCGATCCTCAGCCCTTCTTAATCACCCTGAGTATTCAGGAGCAGCTCTTAGCTTTGCGTGTGTGGAGGGAGGCAGCTAGCCTGCCATGTGAGAATCAAGTGCTGCCTTCTGTCTTTCACACCTCTAAGCTACTGACTCATCATTTCATTCTCTATGCATATATATGCATAATACACACATAATGCAGTTAAATTATTATCCTCGTGGAGACACATGCCATCAGACGGTGTCCTTTTAATTCACACTAGTGTGCCTAGCAGCAACCCACAGTGCTTAACATCAAGCATCTGGTTTGATCCAGTGTGGAAATTCCCAAGCCCATTGATCACTAGCTTCTGCATTACCCAGAGATAAGTTGTGGATGAATCAGGAGTGCTAATTTGATTATTACTCTTTCTTTCTGTCCATTCAGTTTTCTTTAATCATTAACCAGCACTTTCTCTCCTGGAGGAAGGAGGCTGGATGCAATGCAGGCACCCAGATAAACGCTAATGGGAACAATGCAGGACTGCCTCCAGTTCTTGATAACCAGATTCGTTTTCTGTTAGTTAACTTAAAGATGTGTTCAGCAGAATCTCATTTGGGCAGAAAAATCCTGTTCTATCCTGGCTATGAAGGACTAGGATTGCTGCCTAAATCTGGTCAACCAATCACATGGCGTGAGATAGTCCACCCCATTGGTCTGTGTCAGTGAAGGGACTTGGGTGGTGGGGTTGACAAGGTACCTTGTGGCGGTTTAGCCTTGATCTAATCCTTTTGTGGTTAGAACCTGTGGCAGTCCAAAAAGCTCTTTGAGATCTGCTTTAGGGCTGTTTTTAGTGGGAGTCGTCTTTGAGGAAAGCCTACAGGAATAACAAAGGGGTTCTGCTTTCCAAAAGGAGGTCCTGTTGTGGACATAGACTGTGTCTTGTGATCTGTAGTTACGTGAGATGGGTTTTTATTTGAAGAATGCTTGTTCTGTGCTTTGATGCTTTGACTGACAGCCTGGTCAAGACAAACTGTCCAAAATTATTACAGTAGCACGTGTCTTAATAGGGCTCTTATTTTTCTTTTTTTCTCCCAGGGGTTGGTTTGACATAGCTTGAAACCCCTAATGCACAATAAAATCCATTTGGCTTGCTTAGCAAGAGGTAGACTCTACAGGGGGATTTTTGTCACCACCTTTCTCCATCTCTTGGTGGAGGGATTAAATTACTTACCTTCTGGCCTCAGCTGCTAAGGACTACGAAAGTAAGCCAATTAGGTAAATTAATCTTTAGCCAAGGTTTCTTGGGGTTTATGTAGGGGTGCCTTAAACTTAGTTTGCGTGTGCTGCTGTGAGGAGAGTTTAGCTGCATTGTTTGTGAGGAACTTGGCAGAGCTTTGAAAATGGTTGTCAAACCCCACAAGGTGAATTTGGGTTGTGAGGCACAAGAGTGGGTGGAGGAGAGTGAGAGGCAGTATAACAGCAGAAGGATTTGTCAGAGGTGTCAGAAAAGGAGAACGGTGATGGATATAAAAAAGATGGAGTAAGGATTAAAAAACCAAGGCATTTAAGGTGCAGAGGCTGAACAGGAGCAAGCAGCAAAACCCAGAGGGGAGACCCAGCTGGATCTGTGTAACTAAGATATGAGGAAGAGGTAATGGTCTGAAACATCTGAATATGATGATCAAGGAGAGGGTGTGGGGGGAATGGGAAAACAGGCTAAGATGCGAGTGAATAATTCGAACTGCTGCAAAGAGACTGGTTTCCCTGTGGTTAGAAAGTGCGTTTGACATAATAATGAGAAGGAAAAGATGTGAGTTATTTTTTTAATTCTTTCCTTCAAGCATGCTGCAAAATACATTGAGCAATGGCAAAGTGAAGTTAGATATCTTTTTAACTCTTAGTATGAAGGAATTGAGGTAGTGACAGCTCACAAATGTCAGTATACCAGAGAAGCTGGTAATGGATAAGATGTATTGGGTCTTTCAGTATGTCTCTGACAGCCAGTGCACTCACTGGATAATTCATGACCATCAGTATTCTGATATTTTGCTCAGTATGCTTTAATTTCTCCTAAGTGATGGTTTTCCTTTGAAGTGGGAAGAGGCAATAGTTTCCTATATTTTGTTTATTTTCATAGTAATTGATATATCACTGGTGCTGATGCATCTTTTTAAATAATTGTGCGTATGATATGTGGCACAAATTCACATATGCTTGAAACCTGCAAAATGGCATCTCAGTTACGTGTGCACTGATATGCTTATTTAGTCTGGTTGCTGAAAATATACTTGCGTTTAATTCTTCTTGTTTAGCCCTGATTTCAGTCGTAACGCGATATTGAAGCCTGGGGCGTGGGCAGACGTCTCTACAAAATGAGGTATGAGATGTGTCATCTTGGTTCATCCCTGCAGAACTGCAGAAGGGCTCAGGGCAATACGGCATTCCCATTCTCGAGTTAGTAGCATACATGGTGCAAAGCGTGATCTGTCAGCATTGTTGTGCTGCCATGTGGGGGGGTATTGCACTTAAGCTGTGGCAGAGCTGACATCTGCTCAGGGATGTGAGAGATAAAGGAAAGGCACCTGAATTTCTGTAAAGAAGGACATCAGATAGCTAGAATGGTGCATGTGGAGCTGGGAAGATAGTATTTTTTTCCTGCACTGTGCCAGAAACTTGGTTTATATATTCTCAAGTGGTTTCTCATCTCTAAGGTCACAATCTTGACTTTATTTTCATCCTTTTTTGGTAGGCCGATAGTCATGGATGCTTTTGATTGTTTTGACTTTTTTTGTGGTTGGTCTGATAATTCTGATTGCCTTCTGCAGTTTTTTGTCTGCCATTCTTGGCAAAGATTAACCTTCTTTTGAAACGTGTCAGGGAAGGTGGATTGAGTCAGAAGCCTCCATAATTCAAAAATATCTGAAGAGGTGATGGTTAAATGGATATTCTGTGAACTGGAAAGATACTCATGGTAGGCTGCAGGCCACTTTAAGTTACTGAAGTCTGTGTGACAGTTTAGGTATTCAGATATAACAGTGATGAGCGACCCTATAAAGAAAATGTAGGTAGAAGAACAGAGAAGTTTGGTTAAATCATGCAGCTGGAATTCTTTGCAGTGGCAATTCATCTCCAGCTCTGTCAAAGAAAACTCAAGTGACAATGGGCAACTCAGTTAATCTCTGCTTTGAGTCACTCTCTATGAAATGGGGATAATACTTCTTTACCACACAAGGCTATTATGAGGTTCAGTTAATAAATATGTGTAGTTGGATATTACAGTGGTGTGTCATAGAAAGCATATAAAAATAGGTATAAATATAAGCCTGGTGCAAGCTGGCATTTGTTTACTTCTAGGTACACTTTGGTTTGAGACGGATTCCTCTTTCACGTGATCACATGCTTGTTTCCACGTTCCAGCATGGAGCTACGGGCACTGCTGGTTTTGCGCTTGTTAATCGGTGTGAGCCCTAGAGCTTTGGCTGACAGTTGGTGGTAGATTAGTTGATGATGGTCCTGTCTTACGGCTTCCTCCGCTGCAGGTGTACCAGTACTCGACCAGGAGAGACCGGAATGGATGTGACTAGCCGTTGCACACTCGGAGATCCTAACAAGCTGCCAGAAGGGGTGCCGCAGCCTGCTCGCATGCCCTACATCTCTGACAAGCACCCTCGACAAACTTTGGAAGTCATCAATCTTCTCCGGAAGCACCGGGAGTTGTGCGATGTGGTGCTAGTAGTCGGTGCTAAGAAGATCTATGCCCACAGGGTGATTCTGTCAGCCTGCAGCCCTTACTTCCGAGCCATGTTCACCGGGGAGCTGGCGGAGAGTCGGCAGACGGAAGTTGTGATCAGAGACATTGATGAAAGGGCCATGGAACTGCTGATTGACTTTGCGTACACCTCTCAGATCACTGTGGAAGAGGGAAATGTCCAGACCTTGTTGCCAGCTGCTTGCCTTCTCCAGCTGGCCGAGATCCAGGAGGCCTGCTGCGAGTTCCTCAAGAGACAGTTGGACCCTTCCAATTGCCTGGGCATCCGAGCTTTTGCTGACACTCACTCGTGCCGTGAACTGCTGAGGATTGCTGACAAGTTCACACAGCATAACTTCCAGGAGGTAAGAAGCTGGTGTGCTGGAATCATGGTGTCATATGTCTGAATGGGTCCTGTGAGAGCTGGGGCAACTCTCATTTTGTGCTTCTTTCCAAATGCTGCCCCTACATCTGCTGTGTGCCCTAATAGCGATGGGTGCCAGACGTTAGTTGGGGAAGAAAGAGCGAAGAGGTACTTGCAATACTGCATTGCACTGGTGGTTTGTATATGATCTGCAGCATTTATTCTCTTAGATTTGTGTGGCAAGTGCTATGTGGAAGGCAGGGTCGCAGACATAGTTGGAGTTTGGTGTTATATCTGACATGGCTGTATGATGGTGTGACATTCCACACTCCTTTCACAAATGTTCTGGATTCTACATGATTGGAGGGGAGACAGGTGTTAAAGTAAGGACAACACATCAATAGAACCAAAAAACTTGATGTTGAGTTTAGGGATTGGAAAAGTGGGGGTGTGTGGGAGCATACAGCTGCTTCAGTGGAGTCTTCAACTCCCTTGCTGTAGCAGAACTAGGGTTTTTTATGTATTATTCAGCAGAACTTGTTTGAAAGTAATTCACATGTGTAATTTTGTAGCTGACCTTCATAAACTCAAGTCTTTCTTCCTTTGTTAATTCTGCCTAGATGATTTTGTGGGGGGGAAGAATTGCCAGCAAATGGTTCAGGGAAGGATCAGCTTAATAATTAAGGATTCTGTGAGTAATAGTCTGAGAAGAGTGGGTCTTGTCTTAACTATTACACCTAGATGCAGAAAGGAGCTCAGCACTTCTAAGTGGTGTCTCTCCTGAGCCCTGGTTGGAAGGGCAAGGATTTGCGTGTGTTTTGGAAACAGCTACTGTATAGGAGTGTGCTCAACATGAAGGTCTGTTCCCCTGCTAGAGAGATTTGTCTCTTGCCTTTTCCAGAAACTGCAGTCTTCCATCCCTTGGAACAGGTAACCTGTTGCAGAGAAATCTCCTCTTTCCACCTGCTTCACAAGTAGATCGTTTCCAAAGTGGGTAACTCCAGTATCAACTCCTGATGCTAATTTAGTTTCCCCAGAGAAGTGGCAGTATGTAAGTGCTGTGATTGATTGCAGCTTGCCATCCTTTTTTTCCCTGCAGGAAATAGATTGGAATTGTATTAATTTCAGTCAGGTAATACTTAAGAAAATTAAGAAGAAAGCACAATTGAACTTGACTGTTAGACACATTGAAGACAATCCTTGGTATCTAACTGTAGACACATGACATCAGTTTACTCTGAATCGTCTTTCCTAACCATAAAGACTAGAAAAAGAATTTGCTGTTTAAGACTAGAGCTTGTTTTTTGTAGAACTTGGTGATTTCCCAAAAGCACTACATTTTAGCTGGCCATTTGATGTGCTCTCTGCTTGCTCTGCACTTCTTTTCTTCTGCATTTTTTTTCTTGGGAGCAGGATGGTAACCAGATGGTTGTTTATTTTCAGTGCTTGGTCGTTTTAGTGGTTAGATCTGTGCTCTTCTTGTTATTACATGAGTTGGGCATGCTTACAAGCCTCTAAATAACTTTTTAACAGCATAACAATTTTATTTTAAAATGTTTTCCCATTAATACAGACAGCTGGCTGTTAAGAGCTGCCTACTATGGGGTTCTTTTCTTTTGCAGTCCCTTGAAGACAGCTTCCTGTCTTCCTGATCCCTGTTAAAGCACACAGAGGCAGAAGTTTTGGACTTGAGAAAACACCATCCTTCTCAAAGATGATGCAAATTATAATTGACTTAACTGAATCATGGCATCTGGAAAACAATTGCTTAGATTAGAGCAGTATTTCTTTGACCTAGACAGGTTTTTGTGTCCCTTGCAGTGCCCTGGGAATTTTGTAGCTCTTCATCCTGAATGTTCACTTCCTTTGCTTCCACTGTTTCTCTGCAGACAATCTTAATGGTGCTGCTTCTTGGGATTGTGTTCTGTTCTGCTGTTGTTTTCCATCTGGAGAGTGGATTGGTAGTCTCTGATGGAAGCCAGTGACTTGGCTACTTAATTATCCTCCACTGTGGAGGTTGAGAACCGATAAAAAAATTTGCCGTTCTCTGCAGAGGCTTTATTGTCATCGTTCCTCCAAGCTGGCAAAAAGAAACGTGAGATGGGAATTTCCTGAATGGCAATGTAAAATATTAAGCACTAGGCATCAGGCCAACCCATGCAGTTACTTGAATGCAGTCTGAATTGCTTCGTGTCTTCTGCTGTGCTAACCTGTAGTTCTATTAATTTTTATGTGTATTGCTGCATTACATCATTAACTTCTTGGTAAAATGTTTTTTCCAAGTTTTCCATTCCTCTCAATTTAATTTGTTGCCTAAAACCCCTAGTGAATCTTGTGCATGTAATGTGAAATGGTTCTATTAACAACTCTGCTGTACAAGAACAAACAGCCTTCGTATTTTTTTGTTTGGTCTCTGACATCTGTGTGAACGGAAAAAATATACTTAAGGATGAACAACTTGTACTTTGTATCAACAGACAAAAAATGCACTCCATATTGTATACTCTGACATTTATTCTATCTTTTTGTGAAAGCAGTAGTACACATGAATGCTGTAGAGGAGATGAAGCCCATCCAGTTCTTGTTAGTAAGCAAGTCGGTCAAATAGACCATTAATATTAGTCAGGTAATTATTAGTGTCCTGATAATTAAGCCAAAATAAGCCAAAGCATTTTAAATAATTATTTGTTTTATTATGTAAACTAACAAGTTGCATAGTAGTAATAACTTGGTTTGCAGAAGTGCTTCCAGTACTTTGAGTTTTGAGGGGCCATTGATGCAACTGGATTTTCTGAGAGTGGAAGGGAGAGTCTGGATGACCGTCCTTAACTCATAAATTTCCAGAGCCTCTGTTTTCAGAGTCTGAAGCTGCACTTATAAACTGTCAGGGTAAAGTTTAGACAAACTCGTCTATGTAGAAGGGAGGGACACTGTGGAAAAATGCTGGTAAAAATCCTTAATGACCAACCCAGTTCTTTTTTCTAAGGCTCAAGATTTGTGTGGGCCAACCGTGCTGTGGCTCTTACTGCCCCTGCAAGCCCACGGGATCCTAGACCAAAGTCTGGTAACTGATCTCACTGTTTGTGTTCCTTTTAACTATATTTGCTGTTGTCAGTACTTGGCAATTCTTGTATATTCATTCAGTGCTCTTAATTAATTTCTTTAGGTAGTTAAAAGGACTGCACAGCTCACTGCCATTGAGATAATGGTGCCAAAGAATATATCTTTCTTTCATTTATGCTGCAAATCGTAAAATAAGTCTTAGAATCCTAATGTGGTCGCAAATGATAAGGACAAGCCAATATTCAGTTATTTTCTCAGTGAACCTCTCAGATTATAGGCTGCAGACTGGGAGTGCCTGTAGGGAAGCTGAGCTGGCAGTTATCAATCAAACAATTTCTGCAGTTCTCTCTCTGATTCTTGCATCTTTCCCCTTTACCTGGTATTAGTGCAGAAGATGTGGTTGTGCGTGAGCTGTGTAACCTCTCAAGGCAGTTGCAGGCTGAGTCACATGCGCTGTGTGGTGTGAGCGTTTCTCCAGTGGCAGCTAAAGCCTCCTGAGAAACTCGGTCGCTATCTTGGGTACTGAAGGAATTAACATGTTTGCAGATTGTCGGTGGCTTGAATTTCACAAGAGATCAGTCCTTAGGGCCTTAGGAGGCTCTGATTCTCTCTTAAGTGCATCTGGACTTGTGCATACTCTATATATTTAGAGCAAAGAGGCAGGATCAAATGAGTCTGTCTCCCTCTCCTGAAATATTTTCTGTTCTGCCACAAATCGGCATTCAGGAAGACTTTCCATGTTCCCTACAATGCCTCTGGTAACTTGCTTCGGAGATTCTTATTTTTGTGGTCTGTTTGGGATTTCTTGTGAATAGACCCTCTCTATTCCAATACTGCTTTTCAATCATGTGTGTATCACCTATGCAACGTTTTTATTTCTGCTTTATACATTAATGAGTCAAACAAGTAGACTGATTTAAGAGAAGGGCTTTGTTTTTCCTAAATTTTGAAACTGATCAGTGTGTTCTGTGGTTTAACCCTTTTAAGTGTCCTACAAAATGCCCTTTCACTTGTATTCCCTTCTAAGGTGTCTGTGTTGTGTTGCTAGGGCCTGCGTTCTGCTCTGTGCAGCAAACCCTTCACATGCATTGATGTCAAAACATTGATGGGTATTTGGAACTTTGCTGTATCAGTCCATTAGACTCTAATTCATGTGGGCTGTATCCCCTTTAGAGTTGTACTGAAGTGCTGAAGCAGTGAATGGCTGTATTGCTTTGGCCACTGTCCTTACTTTCTTTTTTTTCCTTTCTTAACCAGGTAATGGAGAGTGAGGAGTTCATGCTGCTCCCTGCCAATCAGCTCATAGACATTATATCCAGTGATGAGTTAAATGTTCGCAGTGAAGAGCAGGTGTTCAATGCGGTGATGGCCTGGGTAAAATACAGCATTCAGGAGAGAAGACCCCAGCTGCCACAGGTAATTTTGAGCATGGTAACGTTTGAGATCGCTTTATCCAGGGGAAGAGTGATGAGGGCTGATATGGTGGTGCTACAGCAGTGTCTGAATTCTGAATGCATGCAAAGCCACAGTAATTTTCTGACTTCCACCTGTGTTAGGTGGCTTGCACTTTCCCTTCATCTAGGCTGGAAGGTGCAGTGGCTAGAGCCTTCAATAGGGGCTTTGTTGAATTGTTTCCAGGTAGGACTTGCCAAACTAGATCATTCCAGTAGTCTGTCCAGACAAACCTGCCTGCATTGCTTTGAGTGTTGTATAAAAAAGATAGTGGATAAGAGAAAGCTTGTCTTAATTTGTGGTGCATCTTTAAGCTCTGCTGTTTGATTTATGCCTCAGCCCTCACGATCTTATACTGGAGCTTGTCAGAATGGTTTTGTTGAAATACGACGCTTCATCTAAGCCAAGCTATTTCACAGAGAAGCACCCATTCTGACAAAGCTGTCAGCTGGAAAGCCTCTGAAGTCTCAGGCTTTCTGATCAAAAGAGGTGAGAGTCTGCCTGCCTTAGTGTTTTTGCTTTGGAAATAGAAATTAAATGCAACTTTATTTAGTGGAAAGCTTTTGAAAAATGTTTTTAAAAAACCAAACTGAACAACAACAGAAAACCCACCTGTTCTCAAGGTAGCTCTTAACACTCTTATAACTGTGTGCCTTTTTAGGCCCCTCTGTCTGTACCTGCTTATGCCTCTAAATTCTAAGCTGTTGAGAGGCGTGTTACTTGTTATTGTTCAGTTACTGCACAATACCAGTCACATTTAGAGAGATAAATGGTTGATAAAACTTCTGACTAAACTAGTGTTTCAGGCAGATGTATTGACATCTGTAATTTTGTTTTTAATTGTGACCTTGTTTTCAGCTGTTAGTATATCCAGTGGATTGCCCTTTTCAAAGACTGATTTTTCTGCTGGGTATCTAAATTGATATACTGAAAAAGGCAAAGGTGCCATAAAATGAGCTGCATTCAACTCAAATGCCAGAGTTTGGATGTGTAAATGACCATGCATGTTTGCCAGAGGAATTAACTCCTTTTCAAAACTTGTTTGCCACTATTGTTTTCCATTTGGCTTCTTACTTCTCTGTGGGTATATATGTTCTGTTTTGTGTTTTAGGTCCTGCAGCATGTCCGTCTACCGCTGCTGAGTCCCAAGTTTCTTGTGGGTACAGTGGGCTCTGATCCGCTTATTAAGAGCGATGAGGAATGCCGGTAAATCTTCTCACTGATTTACAGAATTAGATTTTGTTGTATTTGGGTGCCTTATTTGCATCTGTTCTCTAAAACTGTGTTGATTTGTCAATGCCAAATGTGTGATATCTCACAATTTCCTCTTTTGAAACTGGGAGGAGAAGACATGCAAGAAAGTGTTTACTATTTGCATAATAGTCAACAGTGTGCCCTAGAAGTGTTTTTGTTCTTTCAAGTTTTCAGTGAAACAGTAAATTCTGAGTGCACAGTTTGACTATTGGTAAAATACCCTTCAGTGTATTGTTTTCCATGTCATGTTTTTTGTTTCTCTAGTCATAGTCTTTCATTATAGCTTACCGCTTGCATAGCATTCATGACCTCATTAGGACTTAAAGTAGTTTTTCTATGTAAAAAGTCTGCACTTTGATACCTAAATTGGACTCTGGGATTAGAGTCTGCTATTTCCCACCATGCTAGTGCATAGGGAAACTGTCATTTCCTCCTTTTACGGTATGAGTCTCACCTTTCTAGTTCTGTGGAGTTCTGTAGCATCTGTAAAGCACACAATTTTTCTTGTGCTTAATGTAAAAAAGTTCAGAGGCTAGGCTAAACTGTTCTCTTCCTGAATAAGCATTCGTGGTGGGGGAATGCCACATTTGTAGAGGGAAGGAGGACTTTTTTTTTTCTTTTCTTTGTTTTATTCAAGGGTTTGGAATATTAGAATTAGTCCAGGTGGCAAGTCATGAATGGATGGACAGCGTGAGCTGGCCAGAGCTGATGGAGAAAATATTCATCAGAAGGGTACTATCTCCATCTATTGGTGATGTGTGTGTATTACGTATTTGTGTGCTTTTCAACTCTGTTTTGTTCCTAGGCAAAACAACTGACTTAAGTTTTAGCTTGAGGCAGTCTGGGTTTTTTCTTTTTTTGCGTAGTAAGCCTGACAAATCCCGTGTTACAGTTGGTTTTTTTATCAGTCTTTATAGCAAGTAATATCTATTATTAACTCTGGCCAAATTTTGGTAGTGGTCTACTGCTGTCACTGTGTAAATGACTTGTAAACAGCTGATGAGTATTTAGGTGACAGTGTACGTTTTAACAAGAGCTATTCATGCACTTATGTGATTTGTGAATACCTGAAGTGCATGACTAGTGCTGGCTGCTCTTGCCATTGGTTTTGATTCATACCTTCTCCTGCAACTGGTATCAAATGAACTTTTGGCATTAATATTTTCCTGTCTTGCACAGGGATCTAGTGGATGAAGCTAAAAATTATCTGCTGTTGCCCCAAGAGCGGCCACTGATGCAAGGACCAAGAACTAGACCGCGCAAACCCATCCGCTGTGGAGAAGTGCTCTTTGCAGGTATGTACAGCTCTTGCTGGCTTAGGTCAGGAGATTCAAGTCTGGGTTTTGCGGTGATAGTGCTTCTGTAAGGCTAGTCTTGACAACATGTTTCTGAAGTGACCTCTGCATTAATATTTGGAGATTTGAGTTAGCTTATACTTTCTTACTTGTGTGATTTCTTTGGTGCTATGAATGTCACAGTACTTCCAAACCTAGGCTAATCATCTTGAAAATCATATTCTGTCTTCTAATCATGGTCCTCAGAATGAGTAACTCAGAGGTGGGGCTACTGGGTTAATCCCTCTGGACTTTGTCAGACTTATTTGTACCACACATACATACTGTATGTGGGCTCAGTGCGTTATTATGATGCTATTTCTTGTGTTTGGTTCCTACAGTGGGGGGCTGGTGTAGCGGGGATGCAATTTCCAGTGTTGAGCGCTATGACCCTCAAACCAATGAGTGGCGGATGGTGGCTTCCATGAGCAAAAGACGCTGTGGTGTTGGAGTCAGTGTTCTGGATGATCTCCTCTATGCTGTGGGAGGCCATGATGGTTCCTCTTACCTTAACAGTGTGGAAAGGTAGGTCTCCATAAGGCCAATGTGCAAAATGTTAACTCTAAATGTTTAAACCTGGGTGCAGCCTCTTAAAAATGAGTTCATTTTGCCAGCTATGTTCTTGTTCTGCTGAAAGGCTGACATTTATATTACATGCTATCTACATTTCCTGCTGTCTTGCATACCCCTTCAATATTGTGTTGGTTTACTGCTGAACTAGGACTTCACGCATAACAGCTTGTGTCATATTATCCCTAGCTTAATGAGACAAGATGTAGTCTTTGGTATAAGGAAGGCATATATAAGAGATGGGTCTGGGTATAATTGGCAGGAGAAGTGATGATCCTGGTTAACCTTCTTTGCGATTGCTGGTTTGTTTTTAGCATTGTTGAGGAAGGTGAGGTTACAGTAAGCATTTCTTAGATATTGAGGGAAGGATCCTGGAATTTTATTGTGGAGTGGTAATTAGAGAATTAAGGAACCTTGCAAACACTTAATGCAGAATGAGGAAAATAGGTCAGTTTTAGACCTGTGAAAGACATAAGTCAAACAAGCTTTGTCAAGCTTCCTGTTTCTGGAAGCTGCATACGGCAATCCCTATACCTAAAAGCCACATGACTCAAGCACTCCTAGTACTCTAAAACTTGGCCCTGTAACAAATCCAGTGAGCTACACAAATATCTTTCTCCTTAAGCCCTTCTTCGCCTGTATCTCCTTGCATACTCCCAACTTCTCAAATCATGACCCTAGCCTTGCATCTCCCATGTCCTGTAATGTGCTGCTATGCACCATATTTTCTTGTCTCTGGATTCCCAAGTCCATCTGGTTTGTTCATCTTTTATCTCGAAGTGCAGGTCCCAGTGCTGGCTGAGTTCTTGTGTGAACTGCGGAGAACATAGCAGCAGAGTAACTCTGGCTGCTGCTCTTTGCATAGGTGCAAGTTACTACATGTCAGCCAGTCCCTGGTAACCTGCTGTCTTACCAACATGAACCTTTTATCTTCAGTTTGAATCATCTCAATCTGCAGTTTGAAGATCCCCAGAATAACATGTATTGGATGCATTATATCACTTCAGGGGTTTTATCCAACTTACAAATAGCTGTGTTGCAGTTTAAGCTCATGATAGACAAGTTTCACTGTGTTAGTAGTTCCCAAGCATGGGAGAGTCTGAAGCATACCCAGACAAGTAATTGGTGCTGTTTGGTGTGTTTTTCTAGGTATGATCCGAAGACAAATCAGTGGAGCAGTGATGTGGCCCCCACCAGCACCTGCAGGACCAGTGTTGGAGTAGCAGTTCTTGGGGGCTACCTCTATGCTGTGGGTGGCCAGGATGGTGTCTCTTGTCTCAACATTGTGGAAAGGTACTTCTTAATTGGAAATAAAAAAAAAAGTGGGGCACAGGGAGAAGAGGGTCTCTTAGAAGGTCCAGTTGATGCAGATGAGCTGGAGAGGAGGTAAGTACTGTAAGTACTGTAATCTTATGGGGATTTTTGTTTGGAGAGAATAAGGTCAGTTTTCCTACCCCTTTGTGAAGATGTCAACACTTCACTAAGCTTTGGTGTTTATTCTTTTGCCAGGTATGATCCCAAAGAAAACAAATGGACTCGAGTGGCTTCCATGAGCACCAGGCGCCTGGGAGTTGCAGTGGCTGTGCTAGGGGGCTTCCTCTATGCTGTGGGAGGCTCTGATGGGACTTCTCCTCTCAATACTGGTATGCCTTTTGCTGTCCCTTATTGCAGTCAGCACTTGTCATGGTCCTGTCTGTCCTTAGTGCACCCAGATTGCTGTTGAATCTCTTAGTGATCAGTTAGTGGTGTTTTTTCTTCTTTAAATGACTTTTGCCAGACAGTAATTCACTCTCCAGGCTTGTGAGCCTATTACCTAGTGGTGTGTCACTTTTTTTTTTATTTCTCAATGCTGCATTTGGCAGTGTGTCCTGAATACAGTACTTTGATCGTTTGCGTAACAGTTGCAAGTGCATCTTTTTTCCTGCAGTAGCCCTTTTCTGCTGTAGGAAGGAGGGTGCGAAGAGTAAAACTACTGCAAGATGATAATGCAGGTCAGTTTGTAGCATTGCCAGCTCGCTCTTGAGTGAGGATGCTGAATGTGATTGACTGCGTAGGGTTGGAGACAGGAGAGATAATAACAAGCATTCTATAGAAGAAAAGCATTGGAGTGAGAGATAACAAACTGGCTCATCATATTTTTGGTGTGTGAAAATTGTAGCCTCTTTACAGCTTGAGCAATACTTTGGATGGGGGTTCAAAAGTGGTAACCCCCACTGCCTGCCAGCACTGTTGTCCAAAGAAGTGTCATTTCCTCTGCAGTGGAACGCTACAATCCCCAGGAGAATCGCTGGCACACAATTGCACCCATGGGGACGAGAAGGAAGCACCTGGGCTGTGCGGTGTACCAAGACATGATATATGCTGTAGGTGGCAGAGATGATACGACAGAGCTTAGTAGCGCTGAGAGATACAACCCTCGAACCAACCAGTGGTCTCCTGTTGTGGCCATGACATCCCGCCGGAGTGGAGTGAGTTTAGCTTGGTTTGCTTGTCTATACTATATATAATCACGGGGTGAGAGCACAGGGTAGAGTGTCATCTTGTGAGGTTTTTCTCGTTTCCTCTGTACATTCACCTTTCTTCTATGGGGGGAAAGCTTTGCAAAAATTCAAAGCTGTTCAGCAAGACTAAAGAGTGAAGTAGTAGTTGTGTCATGCCAGAGACAGCTGTTGAACATGCCTGAGGATGGGGAAACGGAGTCATTTGAGGGTCTTTTTTAATAGTTTTGGTCCCTTATATGGAGTAAGCTACTTAAGTGTGAAACAGGAATTCTTCAGGTTTTTACTTGGTGAAGTAACCATACTTGGTATGAGATACTACTAGAGAGCACTATGAAAATAAGTACCCAAGTCTCATCCTGCAGTCCACTTTGGATGAATTAGGAGGTGAACATACCTACTTGCCCAAAAGAAAGAGCTGGGAAACTGGCCGAGCATGTGTTTAGATACAAACAACCAGCCAAGTCTTTTCATTGCCTTGAGATGTGTGTGGGAACAGGGTTTCTGAGCGTTCACTTGGTACATCGCCTCTCTTCACCGAATCCTGAGTATGGGGAGTGACAGCATGTTCTCATCAACTGCTAATCTCCCTGCTTTCTGTAGACATGCGAACAAAAGATTAATGCAGTGTTTCAAGTAGTCATCGTGTTTGGGCAGATGCAAATGTTATGAATATTTATCGTTGGATACTGGATTATATAGTAAAGAGTAGATTAATTCTGGCTGTATGTTAGTATTTCAGTGTCTGGTGAGGCAAGTATGAATCATAATTTGAGCAACTACTGCTTTTGGAGACGGAGAATACATACTTATTCCCATCCTCAAAGCATATAGTACACTGTCCAACACTCTCCTTTTTAGTTACGGATTAGATGTTGACTTTTCATGAACTACTGCTGTATTTGCTTTTTGTAGAAACTGCTAAACAGATGCATCTGTATCTGCAGCCCTCCTGAGTTCTTTCTAACTTCCTCAAGGCCAAAACAAGGACCACATGACACTGTGTGTCATCTTTTCTCTGTTATGCCATGAGATGTTTTCACTGGAAGCGCTCTTCCTAAACCGCAGAACTGTTAGAGATTTTTAGTGATTTTGTGCTTCATCGGAAAGACAAAGTAGAAAGGCTGGAGGCCAAGGTGCTTAGAGATGGTCCAAGCTCCAGCCCGAAAGGAGTAGGCCAGAGGCTTCCATATGGTTCTCCTAGTTTAAGCAAGCGTTCCAGGCTGTAGGCTGGTAGATATTCTGATGTGTACGTATCATACTTTGTCAAGAATTTCAGTCCAGGACATAGCAAGTTTTGTCTGATAAAGGCTTAGGTTCTCACGTATCTATTATCATGCAAGCAGCTCTAGTAGCTGGTAATAAGGGAAACCTTCTGCTTTTTCTTTGACAGCCTCTATTTTGAGATATATATTTCATTTTTGACATCTTGGTTTTGTGTCCTTTTTTCCCCAGAAAAACCTCTGTTGCAGACTGCCTTTCACCAAACATGGTTATTAAATCCTTTTATTAATATTTTCATTTTAATCTTTCTTTTCAGGACATCCCAGCTAATAGCTACTATCTGTGGCGGTTGTTTTGCAGGTTGGCCTCGCAGTCGTGAATGGACAGCTGATGGCTGTGGGGGGTTTTGATGGCACAACGTACTTGAAGACCATTGAGGTGTTTGATCCAGATGCTAACACATGGAGGTAACTGTTAAGTTTGTGAAGCAATCAAATAGTGATCTCCAGCTGTAACTGCTGCCACCCAGGTGGAGCTGTCCCAGCCAAATTTGAAATGTGATGTACACCCCAGTGAAGAACTCAGGTGTTGTTGCCACACATAACATTCACGTTGTGACTTGTTTGCTTTCATGAAAGTGTAAGAGAATCACATTTTGAAAAATATCCCAGTATGCCATTTACCTACAGCATCCCCATGTCTGTAACTATGGCAGTTGAAAAATGTTTTCTTGCAGATTTCTGCTTGAATTACAGCCATTGACTTGATTTAAGTAAAATGCGAGTTTTCCCGTAGTTTTCCCATCTGAGTATCCCGACAGATTTAATCAACACTTAATGAATAAAATCTCATTGCATCTCTTGCAGGTAGGAAAATGGTGTATAGGTAGGTTATTGAGACCCAGAGAAAATAAATGATTTATTAGGCTTGTTGGGTGGCAAGCAAAAGGTCATACCAAAACCTGGTTTGTTTTTAAGTGCTACTTTTGAATGTAACAAAAATGGATCACACTGAGAGATATGCCCCTTCTGTTTATTTTGGGCTGAGTCTCTTCTGCTTCCCCATAAAACTAAGGTTGCCCTTAGCAGAAGGAGCTCACAGTCATGATGTAGAACTGGGCCTACTCATTTTTTGCTTTCAAGCTGAGGCTCTGATTTCCAAATCCTTTTGGAGGAGCTCAAACAGAACACTTCAAACATACGATGTTCTTCCCCTTTAAATTTGCAAGACATCAATTGGAAGAATTTATCTTGATTCACAAGCTGAGAGAAATAATATGAAATTGCTGATCAAAACCACGTACTGAGCAGAAAGGCTATTTTTTTCTATTTCTTTTCTAGTCATAACTACACTTGAAAGCAATTGCTTATGTCTTCATTCCCAAATCTAATTAGTATTAAATTTCAAACTTCTATCTGTATTCTTGCTGCTTTAGTAATCTGGCAGGGGTGGGGAATAGGAAGAAATTAATGTCCTTGTTCCTTCCAGCCTAGTAATACTAGTAGATTAACCCTTTCTCTATGAGATAAGCTGTCATCAGAAGCAGTGGAGGAACTTTCCCTTGTTTGTTGAGTTATGGACAGTGCCTTTTGAACTGCTGAGAGAACCAGTTGAGTAGAGTGTAATACATAGTTCATATTCTTTAGCTGCATGGTTTCAGCTACTTTCAGTGACAGTAATAGTAATAAGATGTCTAGAGTTAGGAGTTGCTGCCTGGACTAGCATTCACAGAAGTTTAGGAGGTTATTCAAGGTATTAGCTTGTGTTTTTTTTTTTCCCCACTGCATTCAGTACAGCTGATCAACATCTATGCCTTCTCTTTCTTTTGTTCACTGAACTTCTTGCTCTGTGAAGGATATTTTTTATTTGTGTAGCCTGACGGAGAAATGCTTCTGATGCAATTTGGGTTTAACAAATTGCATTGGTGGGAGTTGTTTGAAGAACTTGCTTCTCCTGTTTCTGCCAGCAGACTTCAGTGGCACAGAGGGGAATATGCAGCTGAAGTGAGTAGGATGCTGGAGTCTATAGGGATCAGATTTCCATATGAAATGCAGGCACCGTTTCAGTAACATATTTTGGAGAAACAGATGGTGCTTGGGATGTGTTACACTTTTCTTTGTTACATCAGCTGAATTTAGTGTATTAGAAATATAAAAGAAATAAGTTGAATTGTAAGTAGCAAACCTATCCTTGCTCTTGTGTTACCCAAAATGTAGCCCAAGGTCAGCTACAGCCTGCAAAGTTCTTTTCTATCTTGCACATTACCAGACAGGGAGAAAGCAAGCGATCACTCAACTAACAGAAAACTGTGGTGTCAAAATGAGAAGCAGTTTCTATTTCAGAAATTTTCTATTTCATGCCTTCAGAAAGGCATGAGCAAATACAGCTGTTTACCTTGGAAGTACATAAAATGACTGCTACCCAACTTACTTGTCACACTCTGCTTTAACCAGAAGTTAACAATGGTGTAATTGTGCTTACAAGGGCTGGTTCAGTCTTCCCCATGGTAGCTCCATGAAGGAGCTGAACCAGTGTGACCACTGAAACCTTGTCTTTGCAGGTTGTATGGTGGGATGAACTATCGGCGGCTGGGAGGAGGAGTAGGTGTTATCAAAATGACACACTGTGAATCCCATATATGGTAAGCATCAAGAGGGAGGGAGACCCCTTGGTTCTCATTCCTAGAAAAACTGAAGAGACTTGTTGACACTGGACCTCTTTGCAGCTCTAGTATGCACGGTCTAGATCCAATGTAACTCTTTGCCAGTGACTCTTTCTATGGAATTATAAAAATGACTTCTGTGAAAGTGTGCCCAATAGGAGACCACATTGTCAGACTCCGGGGAACCACTGGACAAAAGTATAAGTGTTGCTTATGTCCGTATTTTTTCTAAATAGTCTACATTTTTGAATAAACCAAACTGTAAAAGTTAATTGTAGCGTAAACAATGCTGATATAGAGACCGCGTGCTATACTGGGAGTCTGGCAAGGAGGAGGGTTTCCTGCTTTCCCTCCTGCTGTGAGCAGTGGATGTGGCGGCTGTGTGGTGGGTGAAAGAGGAAAGTGATACAGAAAACATTGCTTTTGCCTTATTTACAGAGAGCTTCAAAAAAGTACTTGACCTGCAAGGTGCCACCTTTGCACAGAAGCTTTTCTGTGCACAGAGTATATTTATTTTTTCATTTAATTTGTATCATGTATTTTCTTTGTATTGCTCACAGCGATAATTCCAGCTTTTTATATACATATATATGTGTGCATATATATATGTATTTTAAATATATATGTATATGTGCGTGTGCAATTTGAGTTTTGACAAGCTGGTGGTTAGTGCAGGGCTATGTCCTGCCAGCTATTGTGGTTCCAACCCTTGTGGTATGTTTTAGGGTCTCTTAGAGTACAGGAGAGCTATGAGGATGGGTGCCCTGAATATCTTTTCAATCTTGCTGGAGGCAAGAAGTAGAACTGGAACTCTCATCTATCGACTGAATCAGTGAAGTGCCCAAAAAGGGTGAGAGTGAAAAGGATTTCAAATGATGCCTTTTTACTGTACAGTGTATGGTACAAAAGTTCAGCTTTTGTCTCTCCCCTCCCCTGTATATCAACCTAGAAATGACTAGTTGTTGCTTCTGATAAAAACCTTTTTCTCACGTTGCCTGCTAGGTATCAGTTCTTGTCTGAAGCTGGGATGCAGGTATCATCTGTTAATTCTGACTAGCCTAGATCAACGCTCACTTCTCAGGTTCTTGCTAGAATGGCAGACCTGCAGTCAGCTCCTGCTGAAAAAAGCTCAGACCAGCATCATCTTAGCTGCCCTCCTGCCTCTTGTCTGTGTCTTTAGAATTCCTGTTGTGAAACATTGACCATGATGAGATGGTATCCTCCCTTTTAGTGATTTTCATGTACTTTGCCTGTGTGTGTTTAGAACAGGGAAAGGTATGAGGCTCATTAAAAAGTTTGGAGGGGAGGGACTATTTGCTGGCACTGTGAGTAACTGCCATGTTTTGGTGACTGCGGAGGCACCCAGGGTTGGGGGGAGAGGAAGGAGGAACTTTAGACTCAAAGGTTCTGATATGTTTGTACTGTAACTTCTATTATGAAAGAATGACCTTTTGCACCTAAGTTTGGACCTTACTAAATCTGACTGTAAAAGAGTAAGAGGACTGTAAATTCTTGAAATGAAAAAGGCAGTGCTGACATCTTAAGTTCTTTAACTTCATAGTTTGATTCATGTAACTCAGACTTTAATGTGCTTGAACATAGTAAAAAATTACACTACAGTAATAAATGGGTCATTAAAACTTTTTTAAAAGCCCCTTTTCCCCTAAAGGTTGGTATTCTTGTGTTTACATATGAAGATCATTTGCACCTTTACAAGGAAAACAAGTATTCTGTAAACAAATGTTTACATGTATCATTTATGCTTTTTTCTAGCATGAGTAACTTGTATAAATAGTGCTATCTTAATAAATTTCTTTTATGCTGTTCTTTGTTTGTTCCTTTGGGTGAAAGCAGTGGACTATGCTTTTGTATAGTTTGTGTGGACACATGCTGGTTTGGGTGGGTGTTTGTTTTTTTTTTTTTCAGATGCCAGTCCAAGTAAAATTGGTTTAAAACTGTACTGTTTGGTGTTACTCTCAATTGTGTAGAAACACATCATTCAGAACCAGCTTTTTCGGGAAGAAAGTATCTGCACTATCTGGCTAAGTTCACTTAACCGCAGTTACCTGCAAATTGGGGTGTTGCCCTCATTGATAAGTGTGTTTAAAAAAAAAAAGCCCCACTAGCTCTTCATTCCAACAATGCCTTACAGCTAGGCTGTAGTAGATACCACACACATAGCAAAGCATCACTCTTGAAAGCTGAGTATGGCTGTGGTTCATACACATTCTCCACTGGAGTTTCATATGCTATTAGTCTGTGTTCTTAAGGCAAGGAAGAGGTTAAAAGAGGCAATGCGGAATTTAGTTTCTTAGAGACTTATGCAAACTTGTTGGAAAGAGCTGAGCATTAGATTCAAAACTAAGTCAACCATGGGTGTAACAGTCCTGTTCTCAAATCAAATACAGGTGCCAATTATGTCAGACCTCCTACTTCTGCTTTACATAGTGTTCCTCTGAATCAAGATAGCAAACTTTACGAAACATCTTAGATAAAAGGAAACTAAAGCACCAGAAGTGATAGTTTAAATAGCTGCTGAGCTGTCAAGACCTTCAGAAGACTGCGTAGTTGCTTCTACCATGGTAAGAGTTATCACTGCAACCTTTACAAGCAAAAATAATCCATCTTCAATTCATAAACTAAAAACAAGTCCATGTTTCTTTGGCTAATTCTGGAAATAGATTATTAAAAGTAGATTAGGAACTAGGCATGCAATAACATCATGTTAGGCAGTTACATGTTTGTATAGCTGGTTCACCTCAATGTTGCTGGGGAAAAGAATGGTTTTAGTGACAGCTGACAAATAAATCCTAAAATTATGTGGTTGGGCAAAGAAGGGAAAACTTGCATCCCTGTTTAGGGGCAAGATGCTGCACAAATGTGAAGCTATTACAAGTGAATTGTATAGGAAACTAGACTTTAAATTTTGCTGCTCAGTATAATTTAATAGCTAACAATCAGTTTTGTCAGATAAGCTGTAGTTGGAAATAAGTGACATACAAATATACACTAAATCAGGCATAGGTAGTCTTTACTTTGCTCAAGACCAATCTATTGGCAAAAGATAAATATTTTATTTATTTAGTACAGTAATACAAAAATCATAACACTTAAGCATGTACTTATTCTACTTCCTTTCTGCCAGGCACTGTGTACTAGCTCTTTGAACTCCTACCTGCTGTACAAGGGGGAGATCTAGCATAAAATGTTAGCATCCATAACTCCAACCCCAAGAGCTGTCTGGCCTACAAGATTACATCCAAGACTACAAACATCAGGCAAAGTATAGCACACATCTAGCTTCTACTCAGATCTCCATTTCCTATGTATTAACTTGTCCAAGAGGACCAACAGGCTGGACACACAAGGCAGTAGTCAGTCTCATGCTGTTCACCTTAGCCCAACTGGGGCACAGATGAACGCTTCATAACCCTTACTAACTGGCCTTAGCAAGCTAGAGAGGAGGTCAGAGACCTGGATTTTTCTGCCCTGGGTTGTACAATGTGCACCCTTTCTCAGGTGTGCTTGACTCTGCATTTAGACTGCCACAAGAGTAGTCACAGTGTAGGCTAAGGTCTGTATAGCTTAGGCTGTCTAGTTAAGTGAAAATCAACTTATTTGAAACAACAGAAATACCTCTCAATAAGCTGCATCCAAGAAGTTGCAGAGTTTATCTCCTAGCCCCTGGCTGATATCTACACTTAAACGAACAGAGTGACTATGATAAAACAAAGGTGCTTAAGAAGCTATTAGAAGTTTGTACTGTAGCAAAGGCAAAATGTCTGCTTGTCTTTGCTGTGCACGACATTGAATTACAGCTAGTTACAGAGTTGACTTGCAGGAGTTAAGAGTCCAACTTTGGACAGCCAGCATGAAAGGAAAAAAGATGCTGCAGGAGTGAGTTTCCAATCAGTTTTTTTAGCATACATCTTCCAGGAGTAACCCTTTTGAGCATGAAGATTTGCTGAAATGACTCTCACTGTATCTGAGAGATTGCTAGTTCTGTCAGTAGCATCAGCATTCCGATTAGGTATTGGCTTTGTAGAAACTGCAAGAAAGACAAAAAAGCACATCAAAACAAAAGTGGCAGTTGCCAGATTTCCACAGCCTTGAATGGTTGGAAACCAACTACTCAGTGTTCCATGTAATTAGTCAGTTTCTCTGTTTGCAAGGTACCTTTGTTACTGTTTTGACCCTGTATATGGAGAAAACACACATGCCTACATGCTGCTACTTTCGGAGCCTTCTGACTTCTGCTCCTGTCCCATGTGAAGCAGGGTACCCTTTTCCTACTCCAGCTTTTTGGAAAAGGTGAGAATCCTAGCACTTCTGCTCCTTCAGCTACCTCCCTCCTCCTGTAGGAAGGCCAGGAAGGAGACCTGTGCCAGTTTCCATGAATACCCCTATTTTCCCATAATGAATATATGTTTTACTTGAACTCGTTATCCCCATTATGGAAGAGCCGTAACTGAGTTTACACAACACATTCCAGGAGAGAACCCTTCTTCAGAAAGTCTATATAGTTGAGTATCTGTGTTTACTTACCTGTAACATAAAAAGTTGTTTCAGCCACTTTTAAACTACTGCAGGTAAAAATAGGCAATGTAACACTAAGAGTTATTGGTCTGCAGTTGTCCTACCAAAGGCTGAAATTATTAAGAGTTGATTCCCAGCAAAGCTTATTTTCTTTCATTGGATGAACTCATGCCACAGGAAAGAGGTGCATGAGTGGGATCCCAGTTGTAGCCTCTAAGGTTCCCTCTGTACCCAGAACAATGAAGTCAGCACATCATAGACTAAATTTAAGCAACTGCTTTTACACAAACTGTTCTTTAATGGCAGAAGACCATATTGTATTCCTTGAAGAAACTTCAGGAAGGATTAATCCACCATGGTTTTAAAACATATTACAGATATCTCTATAGGGAGACCAGCACCTTTATGAAAAGGATTAAAAGCGGAGTAGTTTTAAGCAAGATATTTTGACTCTTAAGATCATCCATATCTTAGCTCACCCACACACCAGTTTCTATATAGCAGGTTAATTATATTTGTATTCTGTGTCTTAATAATTGTAATACTAGAAAGCTAATGAACTTTTTTAAAAAAAAGGTTTTTGATTAATGTTGTGATTTAAGACTAAGTTTTGGCCTATGGGCAAAGAAACTTTCCTGTTCGTACCGCAGCTAGTACACCTATTTCTGGCCCAAGACTAGGGTTAGTAGCTTCTGCTGCAATACAGTTGTAAAATACCATATTGATAGCTGCCCCAACTCCAGAACTAATTATGACTAATAAAAGCTAAGGGTTTAAGAACTTCTTGTAGGAAATTATGCATAAGAAACACAAAACCTGCATTTTTAGAAGTAAGGCATTTCTAGACAGGTACAGCTATTTTAATTTTTCCAGCATTAGTTAGGACAGCATGCTACTTAAAACCTCACCTTTACAATCCCATCACAGTGTGCTGAGGCAATTGCTGTAGAAACTTTCACCAGTTTTGTAGCTGACAAGTGGATCTTAAAGTGCCTGTGGAAGTGAGAGTAAAGGCAGTCCATAAAAACATCCACCTCTTCTTGAGTGATCTCTCCTGGAGTTTTTTGGACTGTGTCCCACAGAGCTTTTGCATCCTCTGGATGAATGGCATATGAAATATCCAGAGGCTGGGGCAGACGGGGCACAGAGAAAATGAGTTCCACGAGAGCTGTGGCTTTGTCCACTTTGCATCCAGTCCACATTGCTGCCATCCAACTGAGATTGAGAGGGCTGATGGTTAAGCGGCGGAAGCAGCAGTCAAAAGTCTTCTGAAACCAACTTCCAACAATGGACGTGTAACTCTCTGCCCCATTAGCAAGAAACAGAGGTAAACAAGTGAAGTCCTCTGGCACGGTCTCAGAAAGATGATCTCCAGACGCGCAGCAGAACCAGCCCGACCATACCAGTTTCTCTTCTGAGTTTTTTGGGGAAGCCGGTGATCTCAAAGAAAGCTAGGATGGGGAAAAAAAGTGTGTGAATGCTACAGAGCAAGTTTAACTCTTTTTAGCCAAAGATGGTTTTTGTTTTAAAGTTTCAAGTGTTTGGTAGAAGATTTTTCTCAGGACCTCTCATGCAACATTCTTTGCGGTAAAGCTCATACAGTTATTCAGTCTATCCATTATATCCCTGAAAGACACATGGAATTCTGTTGAAAACAGTGGGAAAAGCACTTTTTACTTCATTAGGAACAGTCCTGAAATCTTGAGTTTACACTGCTTCATTCAGAAAAGCCAATCCATAGTACATCCTATAACCATTGCCATACTGAACTTGGCATTTCAGTAGCATCTTTTGCTTGAGGCAAATGTTTTGGAAATATTAGTTGGATTCGAGCTACGGCCAGGAAGTAGGATTATAGCAACTTTATCCAAGAAGTTAAATTACTTGTATAAGTTCTTGCACTAAATTGACTACTGAGCTAAAAATTTAAAGGGTTGCTCCCTATGGTCTTTCTTATACTGATCTTGTCAGAGTGTCAAAGATCATGACAAGATCAGTGTAAGACTATAGGGAACAAAGAGTTGGGCTCACAACTGCAATTAAACATATCCATTGTTTACGAGGTGTTCTGTTTGAGTTAAAAACAGACAGGACTCACATTAATTAAATCTCAACAGATACTACAGCAGTTATTCCATACCCCTAGGGTTTAGCATATCAAAACCGCTAGGCAGACTCCTTACCTGCACGAGAATTGCAGCCTGGTCTTGGTCACTAACTTTCAGGTCTGGAAGGCTGGAGACAGCCACTTTGATGTCCAGCTCAATCCCTACTTCCACCGCCAATCCTTTCTGCTTCTCGGCAGCGATGAAAGCACTAAGCAGCCTAGCGTAATCCCTCAGGCGGGCGTCAGAGAACCTGTACAGCGGGGTCACGCTGTATAAGGTCCACTGCTTGCGCAGTAGAAACGCTATTCTCTGGGGATCTACGTTTCCCTGAGGGTGGGAAAAAAATAAAAATATTAAAATCCAACAAACAAGGATAGCTTCCCCCTTCAGGGCTTGCAAAGGGGCCCCCAGCCTGCCCGGCCCGGGCTCTGTGCCCGAGCAGGGGCGGTTTTCCCGCCTGGCAGCGGTGCCAAGAGGGAGGCGGCAGCACTGAGGCGGGGGCGAGCCCGGCCGACGCGGGGAAGGGAGCGAGGGAGGGAAGGGAGCGAGCTCGGCCGGGGGACGAGGGCCTGCGCCGGCGGGGCGGCCCGGCTGAGGGGACAGCTAGGCCCCGCCGCCATTACCCCGGCCCGTACCTGGGAGCGCCGCGCCGGTGAGAACCGCTGACTGCTGGTGCTGAGCCCGAGCCGCCCGTGCGCCCGCCCAAACGGCAGCCCCCGCGACAGCCGCCCGAAGCTGGGCAGCGCCCGCGCCGCCCCGTCCGCCGACTCCATGACCGATACCAGCCCCGGCGCCGCTCCCCGCCAGGCGCCGTTTGAACCCCCTTCCCGTCAGCCCCCGCGGCGCGCTGGGCGGGCACCGCCCCCGGCCGCCATATTTGTGGCGGGCGGAAGCAGGGTAGGGAGAGTTTCCTTTGGTTTGGTCGCCCCACCACGGCTGAGGAGAGCGTCTCCAAGTGAGACTGGGGGAAATGGGTCTTACCGTGAGGTGACCTTCCTGCTGCAGCTGGGGCCTTCCCCGCCGCTCCCGGCCTTGGCCGTGGGGGCTCTGCTCCCCGCTGATGCCTTAGGCCTCCCCCGTGGGGTGGGACAGGGCTGCCCCTGAGGAAGGGGGGAAGGTGGAGGCCCGGAGGATGGCGCTTTCCGTCCTGCGTCTTTATTTTTCACGGCTCCGGGGGTGTGTGACGGTCCCCTCGTGTCTCTGTTTCAGGTGCAGGCTGTGAAATGGCCCTTCCCCGCCTGCTGCGGCCGCTGCCCTGGGCGCTGGCCCCGCTGGCCCGGCCGGGCTGCGGGCGGGCTCTGCACCGGGCGGCCCCTGCCTCTGCCCCGGCCCCGGCGGCTCCAGGTGAGAAAGAAGCGTTTGTTTTATCCCTGCCGCCGCCTCCTCTCCTGGGTTTTGGTTGGGTTTTGTTGTTGTCTTTCCTCCTTGGAACACATATCAGGTTAGTCTGCAGAGACTAAAGGCACAAGCATCATATACTGTTTTCCCCGGATCTCGTTTTTTTAAAATGCCTTTTCTAAGTCATGCTTTCATTTGACTTTTGGCATCTCACAGTGAATTGTGATTCAAAGTATATCAAAAACAATTTGTCTGCTTTTTTTTTTTTCTTTTTAGCTTTTACATTGCTTTTTTCCCCCCCTCTTCTGTAGCACAATGTAAGCAACAGAGGTAGCTGAATGCCTAAGGTTAAAATAAACCTTCTTGTGCTCTACTTTACAGCCTTTAGGCCATAATGCAGGTAGCAAGGGAGACTAGTTCGTATAATCATATATGTGTAGGTGATAGTATCCTTCACAGTTTTCCTTGCAAGCTGAAGCTCTAGCATATTCTGTAAGTGATGTGCTTGGTTTTATAACTGTCATGATGCCAGGCACACTGGGGTCTGTGGAAAGTCTTCTGTAGTCATGGTTCAGGTCTTTTGCCAGTAGTTGCAGGCAGGAAACTCTTCAATTTACACCTGCGTGGTGGGTATCATCAGTATGTTTCAGTCTTGCCTTGTCAAGCCTCCTTTCTGCTGTGTCTTCTAGATTCAAATGTGTGCCTCAGGACTGATCTGCAGCTTTTCCTTCTCTTGCCCCTGAAATTTGCAGGGCAACAGTTTGCAGCAAGACTGTGTTCAAATTTCTGTATGAAAACTTGACTGAGATGTAGAAATAATTCCTCTTAAAAACTTGTTTAGCATAATTCACATATTTATGTCATAATGTCTTACAGCAGTTGTATCAGGGATACATGGAGTAATTTCTTTGAATGTGTCTGAATTACATTGATGTTGGGGGGGGGGGAGAATTCTGTAACTATTTTGTCTTGCTTGTCTGCAAAAGCCACAAAAGAATTTATTATTTTTATTTAAGACTTCAATAGTTTTGTCACTCGGACGAATACTTGTGGAGAGCTGCGTTCCGCTCATGTGGGGCGGGAGGTCACACTGTATGGATGGATTCAGTATCAAAGGTAAATGCAAACCAAGGTGAAAATGGAGATGTTTATTTGCTAGATCCAACATATATTCTAGGTCTGGATTCAAATGCTTTTTTTTATGCTTCAGGTTATCACAGTATCGTCAGGGTTGGAAGGGACCTCTGGAGATCATCTAAGTCCAACCCCCCCTGCCACAGCAGGGACACCTATAGCACATTGCACAGGACGGCGTCCAGGCTGATTTTTAATGTCTCCAGTGTGGGAGACTCCACAACCTCTCTGGGCAGCCTGTGCCAGTGCTCTGCCACCCTCAAAGAAGTTCCTCCTCATGTTAAGATGGAACTTCCTGTGCTCCAGTTTGTGCCTGTTACCTCTAGTCCTATCTCTGGGCACAACTGAAAAAAGACTCTTCTCATCTACCCGGCACCCTCCCCTTAAGTATTTATAAGTATTGATAAGATCCCCCCTGAGTCTTCTTTTTTCTAGACTAAAAAGCCCCAAGTCCCTGAGCCTTTCCTCATAAGAAAGATGCTCCAGTCCCCTAATCATCTTGGTAGCCCTTTGCTGGACCCTCTCCAGCAGTTCCCTGTCCTTCTTGAACAGGGGAGCCCAGAACTGGACACAGTACTCCAGATGCGGTCTCACCAGGGTAGAGTAGAGGGGGAGGATGACCTCCCTCGACCTGCTGGCCACACTCTTCTTGATACACCCCAGGATGCCATTGGCCTTCTTGGCCACCAGGGCACATTGCTGGCTCCTGGTCATCCTGTTGTCCACCAGGACTCCCAGGTCCCTTTCCACAGAGCTGCTCTCCAGGAGGTCAGCCCCCAACCTGTACTGATGCATGGGGTTATTCCTCCCCAGATGCAGTACTCTACACTTGCCTTTATTGAACCTCATCAGGTTTTATCTTTTCATGTAGTCACTTCTGAAGTGAGTAAAATAGTTGAGAAGTGTGCCAGATCAGTATTTAAAATTTCAGAGCTTCGTAGAAATGTTAATTGATCCTCATGACAACACTGTAAAGCGGTTAAATATTATTATCCTCATTGTATAGGAGAGAAACAAGTAATAGCATATTTATAGCAATTCTAACAGCTGTGAGCAAATAATTATATAGTGTCCTTAAATTTTAAATAAGTGATGATGTTTGTCTTTTCAACTACAGCATCTAATGATGCGATTTTAAAGTAAGCAAAGTTTGCTTAAAAAAGAAATACTAAGAAGAAATAGTAAGCAGAGGATGAAATGTTAATGCCAACAGTTTGCTATAGGTGATGTGATATAATCACTCCTAATGGAGTTGTACGCTTTGTAAATGTAGGGTGACAAATGTGTCTGCATACAGCATGGATGATGCTCCAAAATATTCTCATCCTGGGTATGTGCTTGTAAAATGGAGATAGGTCCTATGGCTTTGATGAAACTACTTTGTATCAAAAGTTGTGTTTTGCATTTTACAGTCCACAGAGGCTGTTTTTTATCCAGCATTGTTCTGCAGTGATGATCTGTGTGGTTTGGTTTTTTTTTTTTTTTTGAGGAGGTCCTGAGCATCTCAGCTTTGAACAGTCGTGGGTGGAGTTCCAGAAAACAGAGCTAGGGTTATTGCAATGAGATCGTTGCACTCTTGGTTTTAAAGACAGCCAGAGTGTGTTCCATTTGACAGCTTTTTAGTGGATTAAGTATGATGGTAGCTGTCTGTACTGCAGCTGAAGAGATCAAGATTTATGATTCTGGGTCTAGGAGTGTGGATTGTTCATGTGAAACTTTTTATGAGACCAGTGTTCTCCTTGTTTTGTGGTTGGATTTTTTCTTTTGTATCCATGTGAACTTTAGTTTTATTGCTCATCTAAATGTGTTTACCTGAATGATGTTTCCCAACAGGAAATTGCATGTGTTCATAATCCCTGCTCTACATGGATTAATGTTCAAGTTAAAATCCTGCCTCTCCTGGTTATTTGCGCATTGTTTGTCTGTGGCTGGGCAAAATCTGAAACAAATTGTTTAGGTTAGATTCAGATGTGAGAAAAGTACCTGTACATACATTACTTGAAAGTGCTTTGAGATTAGTCACAAGGTACAGAAAGTAGCTAGTTGCCATGTGCTTTGGCTTAAAAAGCAGAAGACTACTGAATTCTTGAAAGAACTGTTTTTCCTTTTGTGTTTTTCATGGATCAGGCAAGGCCTGTTTCTGGTTTTGAGGGATTTCCAGGGACTGACCCAGGTCATCATTCCACAGGATGAGGTAAGTGCTACCAAAATATGAATTTCTATTATTTTTATTTTTCCTTTGGTAGCCTGGGTCCAGCAGACGTTGAGAGCAGAATGAAGTACTTTATCAGACTGAGCGCTCTGACTCACAAGTAGATTTAAGCGTTATGAGAGCCCTGATCTGACACTGCAACAGAAACATTAATGCTGTTTCCTCTGGTTTATGATGAGTGATCCCGCATTCAAATGGGCCATTAAGAAATGAGGCCTTTAAGCATGGTGCATTTGTCCGTCTCTTTGAATTTCGGTGAGACATTGTCGTCTTCTTGCAGGCACATTCCCATGTGAAGAAGCTCTTGTCTAATGCCCCAGTGGAGTCTGTGGTGCGAGTGACTGGAATTGTGTCCCCTCGGCCCCCAGGGCAGGAGAATCCGGTGAGGATGTTGGAGTCTCTCTCAGGGGTTTTATTCCTTGTGGAAAAGAGCACCGGATAGTAGGATTATGGTGGGTTTTGTGTCATAGCTTTGATATGATAATGTGAGGTGAAATAACTGCTATGTTGTGTAACTTATGAGAACCTCAAAGCACATTACAGACACTCATGAATTAAATTGTATTCCAGCCCCTTGAAAGGATAACGGCTAGCTTTTTCAGGCTTTCAAAGTGTGGTTGAGAATTTCTTTTTCTTGAAAATAAGTGTTGTCATCACAAGTTCCACAGCATGTGATGACCTGTTTCTCACTCAGAATAGATTTTGCTGTTCTCATTGTATAGGAAACAGAGGTTGAATAATTTTTTAATGTTATGCATTCCTCAGCTCTCACTGTAATCTGCCATATGTTAATCTGTCAGGATTGTACGTATCCCATCACTGGCAGGTTTAAAAAGAGAACCTGAATTTGTGACGTAACTTTTTTTGCTCTGAACACTTATAGGTACCCATAAAGAGTGCGGGCTTCAAGCAATGCTTTTATTTCTTTTAATCATTTAACATTTTGTTGGAAGGTTGTACATACTTTCCTCTGGTAAACAGAAAGAGTTCTGTAGGATCAAATGAACTTTGATGCGGCACAGTGCTAAGTGGGGGAAGCTGTCTGTTCTCCCTTGACATCCAAGAAACGGAAGACTAGTTCTGAGAACTGATATTCAGAACTGGAAGTTCTGAGAAATTCCTTACAAGTTGCCTTTTTTGACTTGTACCAAGGACTGATGGTGATGCTGCTAATGCATGCTAAAATGTATACTGTGTGGTGTCATTGAAGCTAATGGAACTAGTATTTTGTCGAAATGCATGTGCCCTAGAAGGGTCTGTGCCTGACTGTTCCTCTGTGCTCAGCGTATCCTTCGAGGAGAAAGCAAAGGAAAAGTAATTACATTTCTTGTAGAGATCAGTATGCTGCTGGGAAAGAACATGTCATCTTTGTTGAGGTGACTTGTGTTTTTCTGAACAGAAGGGAAATCTATGAGAAATCTGTCCTTGAGAGAACTTCTGAGTTATACTGTGTTAAAAGGTAGGGAGGATAATCACATGGGTTTCTTTTTTTCCCCTGACCATCTGTGAAATACCTTTGTCCAATTGTTTTCCCTAAGTTTTGAATCTAATTTTTTTTTCCTTGCCTTTTTACTTCAGAAAATGCCAACAGGAGATATTGAAGTGAAGGCAGAGACTGCAGAGGTCCTAAACTCCTGCAAGAAGCTACCCTTTGAAATCAAGGATTTTATCAAGGTGTCTGTATTTTTTCTCTTTTTTACCAAAGTGGTGTTTTTTTCAGTAAACTGGGAATTTTCCCAGGGTGATAGCAAAACATCTGAGAGCTTTGTCTGGTTCTCCCAACTCTGCTTTGGGGGAAGGAAGATGTTTAAAATAGGGGTGCTGCTTGTTAGCTGTGAAAATGTATTTCTAATTATAGTTAAGCCCAAAACAAGGCTTGAATGATTCCAGTGCACAGGGTTTTCAAATATCACTGTAAGAACAGATGGTAAAGGGAAGAGTGAAAGAAATCAGGCTATGCTAGCTTTTTTGAGAGTGTGGAACAGAACCTGCCAATGTACTGCTGTGTTTTAAGGCAAGGGTACTTAGTCTTATCTGGACAAGTAGCTAGTCATCCAGAGGATTTTCTTCCTCTGTAAGTACACAGTCTGGTAAGAAGTTAGTTTTAGTGCAGGCTCCATGGTGTAGGTGTGGCATCACTGTTAACAGAAGATGTTCTCTGTGTCATTGAAACTGTGGCTGATACATAGGTGTTGGAATTCGGAGAACTAGGTCCTGTTCCTTCCGTGTTATGGGTCCTGGACAATTCGCATCATCCGCACTGCTTTAGTTTTCCTGTCTGTAATAAGGATGTATCGCCATTTAGTTGTCCTTTATTCTCTGTATGATACTACTCCTCTGCTTAAAAATTGTGAGTAGGATTGCTACAGTCTGTTGCAGCGAACTGAGAATAAGGAGGGCTGAAATCCTGAGCTTTGAGGCGGCTCTTATCACAGTAAATGTGTGTCTGTTTTGTGGTTTTTTGTTTGTTTTAAATTGTCATTCATGGAAACACTCTCAGTGGCAGGTGTTTGTGTAGGTTGTGGGTAATGGGTGTGTTGTGGCAATAGAGCAGCATCCTTTTTTAGCTTCCCCTTTTAGTCTTGTGGCTTTAGGAGCAGCTTCATTGGATGTGCAATTTGAATTTTGTCTCTTAATCCTAATTATCTCTCATCTCCAGAAATCAGAGGCCTTACGGATGCAATATCGTTACTTGGACTTGCGTAGCTTCCAGTTGCAGTATAACCTGCGGCTGAGATCACAGATAGTGATGAGGATGCGGGAATATCTGTGTAACCTCCATGGTAAGAAAAGTGCTTGAAGAACAGTGTGCAGCAAACAACATTTTAGGCCTTCCTTCTGCTTCCTATTGCTGGGAGAGATTGCCCATCAACTTGTTACTACAAACTGGTCCCACTTAGTAAGGACATGTCTGCTTGCAGTGGGGCCTTTAGAGGGATGTTGGCAGGGCTGAAGAACAAAGTATGTTGAAATCTCTTAAATCTACAAACTAGTTGTTTCAAATGAGCTATATCCAGTGAGAAAAGCCCTTTTGCAGGTAGTTTCCCTCTTTTGGTCACCCAACTTGAGGCATGTCAAAGGAATGGTTTTCTTATAGGGCTTTTTCTTGTCTAAAATCAGGAAGTTTTTTTTGAAAAAGCAAAGCCTAGTTCAAAATGGATAGAGAATTAACAATTTTTCAGCCTATATGGAGTTCTCTGTCATCAACAGTTCTGGCAGTACATCAGGGTAGCTCAGAGCCTTTAAATCTGTCATTACACAAGTTATTCTTAGAGGCAGCAAAATCTGTAGATTTGGGAGAGGCTACATGGTGTGCTGATTACCTATTTTGCTGACTAACCCTACTCTGCTTTACTTTGTGTCATACTAGTTCTCCCCGCTCTCAGCGTATTCTGTGTCTAAAGCATGTGTTTGTTCCTCAGGGTTTGTGGATGTAGAAACTCCAACGCTCTTTAAAAGAACCCCAGGGGTATGTATTCTGTTAAAATTGCATTTTAGCCTCCTGTGATTGCATAGGTTGCATGACAGAATTATTGTCAATTGCCACTTGGCCTTTGTTGCTGTTCCCTCACTAAGTAACAGCTCGTGCAAATTTCTGATATGATACGTGGGTCCTTTTAAATGTAGAGAGAGTGAAAGGGAAGAGGTGATAACTTGTGTCTTAGTTTTGAACCTTCAATTGAATAAAGCTTTTGTCTTGTAGAGCGCATTTTGAATGCAAGTCCTGTCCTGGGACAGGACTGATTATAAAACTAAAAAACTTCCTCTAAGCATTGTTTCCCCAGCATTTATCTCTTAACTAGTAGGTTACTGCGGTGACACGACTCAAGTAATTTTAATTCCTGAGTTTATATTCCTTTCTTTCATTTCAAAAGCAATCACAAAGAAGAGAGCTGTAGCCCAGGAATTGTTGATGCAGCTAACATGTGGAGTTCTTGCATTTAAACCCCTGTCTCAGATGGTGTATTGTTATGCATTAGTCTCTCAGAGCAGAAGGTGAAGAATCCTCCTTTGGGGTATTTTGGACCAAGTTGGTTAACAGATTTTTTTTTTTTTTTTAATGTGTAATGTATGAACAGCCATTTCCACACAAGTGGGATTTCATAATGGGGAAAATAGTTTCTTTCCTCTTGTGCTTCTAGTCTGTGCTCTGTCAGGAATTGAGGCCACTTATTTGCTGAACTGTGTAAGCTTTTATCTCTGATGCTAGGGAGCAAAAGAATTCCTTGTGCCCTCGAGGGAAGCAGGCAAGTTCTACTCCCTGCCACAGAGTCCTCAGCAGTTCAAGCAACTCCTCATGGTTGGAGGCCTGGACAGGTAAGAGTTTCTTGGACTCCTATTCTTTGCATGTCCTGTCCAGGGTTTGCTTGGTTTGATGTGTGAGGTTTGGGTACTTCCCCAAAAACTTACTGCCAAGGGTTTTATGTTTTGAAGAGGGATCCTTAAATACTTAGTACTTTTCAGCTAGGCCGGGCCCTTTACCCCCCAGCAACAATGCCTCCCACTAAGAGGAAATGTATCCTGTTTGAAGGTTGAAATCTTCACTGTTGTTTTAAATGGAAACCTGATCTGAAGCACAGTCTGCCTTAACGGCAGAAAATATCACGTGTGATAAAAGCCTCTCCAAGAGTAACCTGTAGAACTGAGGTGAGGCTGGGCAGTTGAGCATGACTGAGACAAAGAAAGCATGTTCTCAGGGTGCGTGAGTACAAAGCTTTTAATTGGGTTTGTTTCTCCAAATAAAATTGAAGGAGAGGGAGACAAGAACTGCAGGCCAGATCATGACCATGAGTGAATTTTGCCTGGCCGTTAGTAGAGTCCAGGTCAGGAGTGGAACGTTGGAAAAGCAGTTTTGTATGCACCTGTTGGGACACAGCTCACCTGGTAGTCTCCACATGCCTCTGGGAGATAAGATTGGAGATGGATGCAGCTGCTGATACAGTTGCCTCCACTCAAAATTTCATGCTTTTGAGGGGATGGGAACAACCAAGGCTATGAGCATCTGCTGCAAAGGGAACAGAGCTCTCCCTTTTTTTTTTCTTCTTTTTTTTATCACCAGTTCTGTAGCCACATAATTTAGGGTACTTTGAATTGTTACCTTATTAAAAGTACTATTGCAGGTACTTTCAGGTTGCTCGCTGCTACCGAGATGAAGGTTCGCGGCCTGACAGGCAGCCTGAATTTACTCAGGTAACCAGCTCGTACTGCCTTTCACCCTCTTCCTCAACCTAAACGGCTTGTAGCTGTTTTCCCTTCTGAAGGCCTAGTTTCTGCCAGCTCTTGTGCTGCTTGGGGGGTACAATGTTGTTTGCTGTGTATTTCACAGACACAGCCTTTTGAAGTTAATATGGGACATGCACAGAGTGGTTACTGTCCTTGGCTGACTGCACGGTCCCAGGTGCCATAGATGTGGGAATTGTGTTGCAGCAGTCATTGTGCTTGATGATGCAATCTCCTCCTGTCCTGCTGGGTCGGGCATCCCATTCCTCAGCCCTGAGATCCCAGGCAGAGTTAGCCTGGTTCATTCAAGGTTTCTCCCCCTGTCCTTGTCATCATTACCTCATTCAGTTCTCCAAAGAGAATGTTGCCCGAGTCATCAGGCTGTAGTAAGATCATAAGCGCACCCTCAATGTAGTCATGCTATGATTTCACGTAGCATATTGTTTCTTTTTATGCTGGCTTTATAGTCAAGATCTTCTTCAAGTAGCAGTGCAAAGGCAAAACCTGTAGCTAATGTGGAATCCCCCCTTTTATTTTCTGTTTTAAGATAGATATAGAGATGTCATTTGTAGATCAAGCTGGGATCCAGAGACTGATAGAGGGTCTCCTGCAGTATTCCTGGCCTGAGGAAAGAGGCTCCGTTACAACTCCTTTCCCTTCCATGACATACAAGGAAGCACTGGCTGACTATGGGACTGATAAACCAGACACTCGTTTTGGGATGAAGGTGAGGGTTTGCCTGTTGGAAACTTGCAGCTTCTCCTTTCTGTTAGTGTTTTAAGAATAATCTTAAATCATCTATGTGTGATTGGCTCGAGTTCTTAATGCTATCATTTACCCAAGGTGTTTGTCCCATCATTACTGCTTTGCACAGGTAGCACAGTACCTTCCTCTTGGAGGAGAGAGGGTTTGATTATTTGGTTGTGGGAAAACGCATGTTTTTAGAACATTTTCTTTTAAAGATAATGGACTGTTAGGAAGCCATGTATCTTAACTGGCTTAGGAACAGAAGACCATAAGGCATCCACAGGTACCGTAAGTGCTTTTCTTTACTGCACTCCAAAGCATACTCCTGGTGAGCATGCTTCATGAGACAGGTTTCTCCAGTCTTTTAATGGCTTGAAGATACTTTCAAGATAACCAACTACAGTTGCGTGCATAGACTGTTTGTATATGAAATAAGGGTATGAAAGTATGAAATAAGAGTATTGACAAATGTATTAAGAGGAACAGTGCTGAAAAGCAAGAAAGCAGCTTATATTTCCTTAGGAATTAATTTTGGGGGTTTCTTTTTCAGTATACAGCTCTCTTCACTGTGGTAAGATGTTACCATCTCAACTTTAGTTTTTCCTGGCTCTCTTGCGCTTCTGTTACTGCAGACCTAATGGTCATTCCAGCTTGGCCCCATTCACTTCTTTCTGTGAACCATTTGACTTCTCTGAGCAAAGAAATGATATCCCAGTGTTGAAGGCATTAACACACAGGTGCAGGATTTTTGTTTCATGTTCCTGCCACTGCTGCTTTTACCTGTGATCTCTTCTTTCTCAGATAGTGGATATCAGTGACTTTTTACGAAGATCGGACATTCAGTTTGTGCAGAATGCACTGAGTTATCCACGTGGCACTGTCAAAGCCATTTGTATCCCTCAGGGAGTGGTAAGTGATGTTTTACGTACTGCTTATGGTTTATGTGAAACAAATAAAATACCAACTTGAATTCCTTTGTTGGTACAGAAATGCTCCTTGCTATTACTGGAGGAGTAGTGCTCTTCAGGGAACTTGGGATTGGTTGTGGTTGATGTCAGGTTGGGCTGAGTGTTGTTAGAAGAGGGGGATGGAGACAATCAGGCAACAGGAAGAATATAGTGCCCTTAGGAAGGGAAGGAAGAAAACAGAGCTGCAAGGTCCCTTGTGGATAGGGAAGCCTCTCAGGGTTTCAGCTTGCTCTTGGCAAGGATGGCTTCTGATTTGTATATCAGTAATAAATTGTGCCCTGTGACAAGAGATTGAAACAGAGCCAGGTACGGCACAGCTCTGTCCTGGACTGGTGAGAAAAAGGTCAGGTGGTTACATGCCCTTTCATGTTTGCTTTTGCTGCATTTGTGGGCACAACTCATGTCATGAGAATGTCTCAGACCAAATCCAAGGCTGACAGTAGCTGTAACAGATGCCGTGTATTTTGGTAGGGAAGCAGATTTAATTCTGGCTGTGGGCATCTTTGCAGTTTGGGCAGTATGGAAAAAAAATCCACTAAACACTGAGTTTTATTTGGGGAATAGGATTTTCTGACCATGGTTTCTCTTGGGATTCCTTAATTTTGGCACAAAGTGCAAGTTACTGGCTTCCCACGAGAGGGCACTAAGGTGTGCATTTGAGCAAAACAAAAGTAGACTCTGGAGCCCCTCTAAACAGTAGAGTAGCTGGAAAAAAAATCAAGATCTTAATGCAGGTACTCACATCTGCTGCATTTCTTTGCACGTGAGTCAGCCCAGTTAATTTCTTTCTGTTCCTTCAGATTGAGCTATGCCTTCCACATCATCACTGTGGTGTTATAACCTTGTTCCTGCATGCTGGGGGCAGTTGGCATGGTCTGACTCTGCCGACCAGCTACGTCTGATCTGTGAGTAGGGAGAAAAACTGCAGCCAGATATACAACCTAGAGGGGCCTCTTCCTGGGAGGAGCCCTTGGAGAAGACACGCAGCGGTAGTCTAGTGCTATGGGACCTGTCCTGTTCCACAGCCCTCATAAGAATTTGTACTAGAAACAAAAGAGCTTGAGAAGTTTAGGAACAGCTTAGTCAGTAGATTTGAATCCTGGTCAGGCTTTCCATAGATTTTGCTGATGTTTAATATGTCTTCTCTTGCTCTTTCCCCAGAGATATCTTAAAAATAAAGATCTGGAGTCATTAAAGGAGTCTGCAAAATCCCAGTTTAACCAGGTGAGACAGAAACACTGCTGAGGCATTAGAAATGGTAAATGACAAAGTGTGTATAAAGGCACTTGCAGGCAGAGGAATGTAGAAGAGCAGTTTTTAATAGCTGAGAGTCAGTGCCTGTGCATGTGATCCTTTAAGACAGGAGAGGGCAGCACTGGAACGAACATGCTTTTATCTTTCTTTAGGAAATCATGGAAATTATCTGCAGGCCTGATGGAAGCCTGAAGTCTCTGCTTACAAAGTTTCTTGGTGAGAAGCAGCAGTCAGAGCTTATCCGAGCACTGAACATGCAGGTGGATGATGTGGTACTGTTGGCAGCTGGTGAACACAAGCAAGTGGTAGGAAGCATTTCTTGGGTGGCTTTGTGAGTTGAATGTTGCTGATGATGGCTTTGATGTTATCTGACCTTAGTCTAATTCTTCTTATTATTAAAATAGGTCACCATCTAATTCTGTGTTACTCTGGAGCTGAAGCTATGGCAACAGCAAATAATGCATGAAACGTACCTATTGCTTTTATTTCCCCCAGTCAAATTCTGGGAAGAACTCATAACTGAAACGAAAGCTGGAATATAAAACAGGAACAAATCGGTGCCTCCTTTACTCTCACCTTAACTTAATTTTTAAAGCATCAAACAGATTGGAAAACAAGGTCAACTAGGTAATTTTTTCTCCCATAAGCAGATGACGAGAGTGAAGCATAGCTGCTTATTAGCAGCAATGATGGGAGATTCTGTCCCTACCCTTCTCTGTATTCTTGCCAGCAGATGTTGCCTTCCAAGCATTGGTTTATGACAAGGTTTCATGCTTTGCTTGATAGCCAAAATTTTGTCATTCTCTTTCTGTACCTTCATTTCTCTGTCTGCAAAGAACAGATGTTACCTGTGCTCCCCAAGTTAACCCACATTTGTATAAAGCATGAGGTTAGTCTTAGAAAGTTCTATGAAGATGGAACAGTTGGAAGAAAATGGACTTTCCAGCTCCTTACTTGGTCTTTGTCAAACCCTGAAGCTCCTGCTGCCTCAGCAGGAAGGCAGTTATCTTTCAGGATACAAGGCAAAAGTGTTTGAGGCAACAGTGTGTTACAACTGACACTGTTGGTGGTACTACCTTTATGAAACACTCTTTCCCTGGACGGTGTTTGAGCGACTTCCCTGATAGTAAAATTGCCCTGTCTCATTTTCTCCCTTCTCTTTTGCAGTGCTCTGCATTAGGAAGCCTACGGTTAGAGAGTGCTGACCTCCTTGAAGCAGCTGGGCTGGTACTCCGTGATCCTACAGCTTTTCACTTTCTGTGGGTGGTGGATTTCCCCCTTTTCCTCCCAAAGGAAGAGAATCCCTCTGAACTGGAGTCTGCTCATCACCCCTTCACTGCCCCTCATCCTTCAGATGCCAGCCTCCTCTATTCTGATCCCACAAAGGTAACTGACTTCATGCTTGCCATGCTGGCTCTTTTACAGTTGTGTGTTGTGGAAAACTAGGCAAGTAGCAGCTGTTTATAGTGCAAAAAGAGATGTTATTTAATGGAACTGATGGCATATTGTACGTGTCTGGAAGAGATGGCTTCCAGATTATTCTGAGTGGCAAATACATGTGTGCCCCAGACAAAAGGAGCTTATAGGAAACAATTTCTTAAGGTGGGAAGTCTTATATTCTGACCCATCCCATGTTGCTTCAGGTTTTGATCAACTTTGCAAAAGGATTTGTACTGTTTCCACCTCTGTCAGCAGCAGTCCATGCCTCCAATAGGAGTGGTACCTGAACTGCAAGGTACCACTGAGAGAGCAGTGTTGTAGTATAACATGGCTTCATTTCCAGCATCTATCTTTGCTGTCTGTGTGCAGGTTGTTGTTAGATGCAGCTGTGGCTGAGCCTTGCTAAGGTGCTTGTTCACTTCTTTCTGCAGGTCCGTAGCCAACACTATGACCTTGTGCTGAATGGCAATGAAGTTGGAGGTGGCTCCATCAGAATTCATAGTGCAGAACAACAGCGTTTTGTGCTGGAGAAAGTGCTAAAGGTAATACTTGCAAGATGTCTCTAACGTTCTCTTGGAGATCCATTTCAGATTTTCAAAGAAACACTTGTGTGCTTCTCTGATAAAAGAACATAACTCCTCATAACTGAGTGATGGATGGCTTCATCATACCTTCGTCTTGCTAGTGGGAAGAGCATTGTTTGTTTAGTAACACTTACCTAATTTTGCAGGAGGATTCTGAGGTGCTTTCCCATCTGCTTGAGGCTTTGGAGTTTGGAGCTCCACCGCATGGAGGAATTGCTTTAGGCAAGTGCTCTGTAGCTCTCCAGGATGCAGGTGCCTTGTGACTTTATTTTTTTGGGCATATTAGATCCCAGGAACAAGCCTCCATGCTTATTAGCAAAAGCCTTGTCTCCCCCTGACAGAGATGGCAACACCAAAACAGCTATTTGGCACCGCCAACATGGTAACACTGTGTGGGCTTACGTAGTGCTTCCATCTCTGTAGCTGCTTTGTGGAAGAAAACAGAGGTCTTGTCACCAGGTACAGAATGTTTGGGTGTTCCTCCCCAGCGTCATAGTGTGATTTAGTTCTTATGCAAGGACCAAATCGCATGTTGGTGACTCTTAAGTATGATCCTTATCCCCTGTTCTACAAAAACAGTGTATTCATTAAGATTACATCATCTTTATTCTCATTCCTGCACAGCTAGAACAGGATTCCTGTAGTGCATGCCCAGAGGCCTGGGACAGCATGGTACTTTGTTTCATGCCCTGGGTCACTGCCACAACCTCGCCCTCTGCTTCATTCTCACTTCCCTTCTTCTGTATCTATTTTGCTCACTAATTTGGAGGCTAAACTGACAGTTAACGAATGCTGCCAAGTTAGCTCCCTGATCTGGCTCAGCACGGACTTGATGGATACCTGTGCCGACACAGGGAGAAAATGGAACTCCAGAGTCAGAAGGGAACGGGAGGAGACATCAGTGCTGACCTAGGTTGGCTTAAGTTGTGGAACGGCAGCCTCTGCAAGTCATTGCAGTGCTGTCTACAGCATTCCAGCAATGTCATATTTTTTTTCTTAGAACAAGTTTGTGGTTTTAAAAAAAGAAAAAAAGCCCACCAAAACAAACAACTACCCCCTGACCCCCTACCCCCAAACCCAAAGCTAGCATTTTAACCTGTGGTCTTCCAGTGTGATTTCCCTCCATCCAATCACCCAGACGCTTGTGCTCTTTTTTTAATTCCTCTGAGTTGTTATGCTTCAGAATGGGTTGACCAAGAGCTTTATTTGAGCAGTTAAGCAGAGCTCTGACAGTGTTGCTGCAATGTAACTGCCCTGGCTTGTTATGCTGTCTTTGCAAAAGCACTGTCTCTCTCTTGCAGTCCTTGATGTGCCGTGGAATTTTTTCTAATACTGAAAAGCTTTATTTTGCTAGCTGTTTCTGCTCTTCAGGCAAGTCTGTTTCTCTGTTACTGGTTGAGATTAATTTTTTTCCCCTTGCATCAGTTTTATTTGTCAAGCTTAGTAATACTGTATACTCCATCTTTCTGATTTTTCTCAATGGGAGAAGGTAATACAGGGCCATAACTTGAGTGGTTCACCAATTTGTTTTCTGCTTCTAGGTCTTGACAGGCTGATCTCTCTCATCGTTGGTGCTCCAAGTATCCGAGATGTCATTGCTTTTCCTAAATCCTTCAGGGGACGAGACCTGATGGGCAATGCTCCAGACTATGTCACTCCAGAAGAACTAGAGCCATATCACATCCAGGTTTCCTGGCCTCTTGCAGAAAAAGAGGCAAAGAAAAACTGACTTTAAAGCCAGTGATGTAAGCTGATCTGTTTAACCAGGGGTGGTTACAGCTTCTAAATACTGGAATTCAGTTCAGAAAACATAAACTGTTATGGGAGGGGGGAGTGGGCAGTACAGCTCCACTGTACTATGGCAGTTTCAGGATTGAATGGGAAATAGATACGAGCACTCCCTGATAGGAATTCATCTTTGGGTTGGTAATGGGAAGGAGAAGAAGAAAAGCAAAAGAACAGAACATAATTTTGGCGTAGGATATTGAGACTGTTGGCTTTGGGGTGTCATACTGGAGGGAAGATGGAATCTAGTTTTTTCACGTTCCACGTTTTACATGTCCTTCATAAAGTATTTCTCCTTCCATCTGGAGGAGGTAGTTTCAGCTTCTCTGGCAGGGTAGTTTGTATTCCTGATAATCATTGAATCTCTTAGCTGAGGACTGTCACAGCAAAGCAGTGCTGCGCTGGGTCAAGAGCTCTGGACATTTCACAGCAAAACGTCAGTGCAGCCTGCAGCTTGTCTCATGTTGGAGGATACAAAATCATCCAGAACTTGCCACAGGGAGTTCATATTTAGCTGTGTTCTCCCTTCAAAGAGGGGGAGAGACACGTTCATAACACTTGCAATGGTTGTCCTTGTAATACTTGTCAAAGAGGTGATGACTTGTCTTTGGGGCCTGTGGTCCTGGTGCTTTTCAGCATGTTAATTCTGAAGTTTGTATGTTTGTAAATAAAGTTTATCTGGCAATGTGGTTTTGACTGAGCTTGGCTTTGGGCTTTCTCTACAAAAGCAACCTGCCAGGTTTTTTTTGACCCTTGATCCCTCCAGGAGATGACAAGAAATCTGTGACAGCACAGCAGGGTTGCTAGTCTTCTGTCGTCACCTTGTGAGAGTTATACTAGATATTTTTGTTCCCTTGTTTTGTAAGTGGTGATGTGGAATACATTTATTACAAGGCTATATATTATATTCAGACTGCTTTTTTAGAGGATGCTGGATTTCGTTTTAGTCTCTTTACTGGTGGAGAGATTGACTTGCATGGAATTTGCTTGAGGGTCATGTGTGTTCCTAAAGCAGGGGTGTCAGAGGCTTGTTTGAGGACATGGAATCACAGAAAAATAACAGTTCTTCTGAGAAGTTCTTCACTCCCCCCAGATTATTGTTTATAGTAACTATAAAGATAATGTGCTGACCTCTTCATTTTTTTTTAAATTGTGAAACAAGGAGTACTGTATTGTTTGGTTAGTAACTACTTGCAAAGGCAAATGCTGTTTACATCTGAAGAGACCCAGTTCTCTAAATTAGGATTATTATCAAGCATTCAAAAGGTAACTGATGCTCTAAGAGTCTTAGGCAGAAATGTAACACTGCTTGAAACATTCTTCTTGAGAGCACTTGTTAAAACACGTGAGCAAGCTGCCTCCTAGGCATACACATCTTTCTCTTGTGCAAGCTGTTTTGTGTGATGTTTGTTTACCCACTGCTATATTAAGGACTCGCTGCAGTTATAAGTGTGTGACACAGCTATGATTAGCTACAGTGAAAAAAATGCAACAAAACATGTCATCGGAGCTGCTGCAGTCCTGCCACAATTAGGTCAGTGGAAAAGATGTATCCCAAATTTACGCAAGCCACCTGTGCTTGGATTTGTGAATCAAGGTGGCTTACAATACAAATGTGTGAATTTGCCAGCGGTTGTGTGAGTGTTGCCACAGAGAAGAGGCTAATTGTTTTCTATAGAGCATTGTGTAAGGTTTCACTTGGGCTTGTGGACGCCTGTTTTACAGAAAGTCACTTTTAAACCACAATCTAGTTGGTGTACTTAGCTGCGCATTTTGGTAGAAGCAAGAGTAGACAGACATTGCAAAGAAATACAGGGCGGTCATATTGCAGACCAATATCTCATCTTTGCTGGAGAAAAGCTGCTGGCTTGTGATCCTGAAAATAGATGTTAAACCCAATACTTCAGTTCAGCACAATGTCCATCAGAAACACCTGCTGAAAATAAGCTACAGCGTAACCACAAGCTGCAAGGTTTCACAGAGCCCTCATTGCTTCTGCCTTCCTTTGCATCTCCTGTATGAGACAAACCTATGGAGAAATGTTGCTGTGTCAGCCATGGTAGAAGATGCAAAGACCTGGACTCCTCTTTTAAGAGTTAATCTTTAAGTAATCTTTTGTTAGAGGTGTGGTGTGTAAGAAAAGGTTGGTGAATCTATATTGCTGCGTGGTTTGGGTTGGGTGGTTGGTTTTTTTCCTTCCCCATGCAGAAGATGTCTTCAGGCCCAAGACAAACTAGCAATGCAAATCTGTTCAACTTAACGAGAGTCCAAAGTCCTTGAGGGTGCCTTTATATACTATTCCTTTCTGTTCATAGAGCAAGCAGTAATACAATTAGTATATGTAGACTCCTCCCTGTGTTGGAGGTACTAATGAGACTGTCTGTCACCAGAAACACTCCTCTGGCACACACAGCAGCCTCCTGTGCTACAGTATGTATGCGGATAAAATTAGTAACAAAACCCATATTGTTACTATCTGGATTGCTGCAGTGATTTCCACATGTCATCGTGACTACTCTGCTCTTTCTTCAACCTCTTTTCAGTGTGTGTGTGTGTATGTATGTATGATGGACAAGAGAATTGTCCAGCCTCTGGGTACCCTACCTGGAACAGTTGGCTTTGTTGGGAATAGAATCACCAGCTGGACACAGGTGTTGCCTGAGGATTTGTTTTGGGTCTTTGCTGGTGCAGATCGACTTGTGATGGCTGGATGTTTTTCCACACACAATGGTTGGGCAGGTTCTACTCGAGATTTTAAATGACTAGCATACATGGGAAGTGAACATTAGGGTGGGTGAGGGTATTGTACAAGGAGTGTTCTTGCCGGAGGCAGGAGGCAGAGTTGTATGTAAGGCCTCTGTACTCCTTTAACCCATTCAGCTTTGCTGATTTTCTTCTGTTAGATCTGAACAAAACACTGGTAAAATGGAGAGACGCTTTATTGCCACCTGGGCAACTGGCTAGGGGAACTGGCTCTGTGTGTGTTTCAATAGACTTGACTGGAACAACACTAATAAGTTTGTACTACCCTTTTGTAACATCAGGGAGAAAGTTCTGGTGTGTTTCAGTATTTCTTCCCCTTGCAGAACGGGAATGTAGCATGCTGGTGGGATTTTCAGCAGCCAAAGTGTGGTGTTTGGTTCTTTCTCTAAAAAGTTTCTACGCAGAATATTCGAGACTGGGTTCATCTGGGGAGAGATTGCAGCGTTTGGTTTCAGCCATCACAGATGGCTTGGTTGAGTTTGGCTGCAAGGGTTTTGTACAAACTGCCATAAAGGCAGCAATTGCTTTCAGAACTCAAGCTGGAGTTTAATCCTGTATTGTGCTGGTTTCTCTCTCTCTCTCGTTAGCTAAATTACAATATAACTTCACAGCAGCTTTGTGTGATCCCACGCTGCAGATACCCAGAGGTTCAGGATGCTGATTAATTTCCAGTTCTGTTGAAAGCAGACCACTGCTCTACAAAAATACTATAATTCGTAACAAGTCAGCAGAAACTTTCAAAGAGTGGTTTTGGCTGTTTGCAGCTGGATTTGTATCTCCTATTTGACCCCATGGGGAAGAGGGGAGAGCTACTGCTCTGTATCGTTGCTGTCCTGTAGCCCAAGTCTGACAGAAGGACACTTGTGTACACTTTTTGCCTGTCTTGGAGAGCGTAGGGGCCTTAGCTCAGGTCTGAGCTAAGACCACTCAGTGCGATGGAAGGCAGAGGATGTTACTTAGGGGTGCAAAGCTACTCCTGGAGCTAGATTGTATGCTAGACCCAGTGTTGCTGCATGTGAGCAGGAGGTGGTGCTTTGTACATTCGTGTGGTGAATCGCCAACCCCAGGAAGGCATGACTCCGCTGCTCTTTATTTCACCGGCGTCTCTCCCACTGGGAGAAACAGAGCAGGTACGGCATCGGGTGATGCTGCACTGAAGTGCAGCATCTGGTGAATACAGGCAGCCTTGGAAAAAGAGTCTATAATGGTAAGAGCAGAAGGATAAGGAGAGCTTATGCGCTCAAATGTAAGGGTTTCTATTTTTTCCCTGCTTACTTTATACCTTTAGTTGCTTGCACAATGATTTGTTTCGACTGCACTTGCTTGCTGTTGTCAGTGCATGTAACCAGCCGTCTGGTGAGGATGCTTGGTACGCTCTTTGGCTCATGTGTTAACAGCAGGAGAAAAGGCACAGTCAACTGACAGCCACCTAAACGGCACCAGATGGAAATCCCTCGTGTGAGCTCCACATGACTTCACCTCTAAACGTTCGGGCTCTTATTTTAGGCTTGTGTTCTAGTTTGTTGGGTTTTTTCCAAAGCATTGTTTTATGTAATTAAAAAATGTTGATTACATGCAGTCACCAGCTGTGCCAGCCACAATTTTACAGTAAACAGAGCTCTGTGACAGATATATTCAGCCTAGATTGGTCACATTTGCCTCTAATAATCCATCAGGCTCCAGCTTTCTTGTTATGTTTTGATAGCCTTTGTGTAGTGCTAATGTTGAAGAAAAGAGTTTTCTCATTTAATTTGGTCATATTTTAAATGTATTTGTATTTCTCTAGCCATGAGTTCTGATTTTAAATTATGTGTTACTCTAAAAAGTAATACATCTTGCTTAATTTAAATCTCTCATTACATCATTTTGTGAGGTACCTTCCTGTTTAGGTGATTAGAAGGAATGAATACTGAAATTCCTGCTATATTTTTCCATTCTGCTCATCATTTCACAAAGGTATATCCTCTGTTTTTCAATCATGTGAATTTTAAGCTGTGGAGTTTCAGGTTATCTCGTCTGCCTTCCTGTGGAAATCACTGCATATCTCCTGTGCTATCAGCAGTCACCTTCCATACACCCATCGACAGCTGAAGTGGCCAAAAGTTGATGCTGTTGTAGGCTGTTTGGAGTCTTCCCCATCCACCCCCCACCCCATCCCCGCCATGTGTTACTCTCTATTTATCAACCTTCACTTTCTGTTTTGTACTCTGTAAAGGTACTAGATAACTTTTTTTGGTGCAAACACTAGTATTAACCATGTACTTTGGTTACTATTTAAAAAAAAGAAAACCCAAACAAACCCCAAAAGCCCCAAAACAACCAACAAACCATTATCAGAAAGATCACAAAGTACCTAAAAAAGGAAGGAGAAAGCTTTGACAACACTGCACTTTCCCAAGTAGCAGGTGTATACCAAAGTGAATAATATAAAAACATTTCTGGTAACAGTTAGTACAAGGGGTATGTACAGTGGCAATTTTCTCTGGAACAATGATCACTGTGTACTATTGGATTTTTTTTATATTATCCTCTATTTGGAGAGTGATGGATTTAAAACGCTCAGTCCTGAGAATTTTACTTGTTTGCTTAGCAATTTGAAGAGAATTGTAGGTGAAGACTTCAGCTTTTTGATAGTATCCTTTGAAATGCAGGCTCCTCATTTGTCATCTATTCAGTTTTTCTTGTCATTAGATCTTTATTTGTGTATAAAGAAAAAGACATCCAGTACAGTTTCTTAAAAGAAAAGCCTTAAATGTGTTTTTTTTTTTTTGTAGCATGAACAGAACTAATTTGACAGCAATTACAGTGCCAGGGCTCTGAGTAGGGTGGTACTGAGCGACTCTCATCCTTTCAAACAGCATCACTTCACTTTGAGTGGCAAAACAACGGTGTCCAGAGCAAAATGGGTGTGATATTTCTTGTGGGTGATACAGCCCCCGGTAACTGTCGAATGCCATTTTTTTTGCAGCTCTGTACAAACATATCGGAGAACAAACAGGAGAGGTGGGTGGATGACAGGCTGACTTGCTCAAGGTCACGCAGGGTATTGTCCCAGAGGGAGCATCCCAGGAATAGTGTAACAGCTCACATAGAAAGCTAACTCATCTCTGACCGCTCATGCTTCTTTACAAGGAAAAAGAATGCTGGAGTTTAAATAAAAAGTACTATGTCATATTCACAGTAAAAGTTTAAAAAAGCAATTATGGAGCTTGATTTGGATGTTTAGGATGTCTTGTAAAAATCCCAAGAATGCTTTAAATAGAATTTCAAGTGAAAGCGTATAAAGCCATTAATTCTCATTTCATATTTTCACTGTTAATATTGTATAACTAAAGACAGATACAGCAAATCCCTGGCAAATGTTGGGGGGGGGGGGGGATGATCCTTTTAATGGGAGGAGAATAATTTTAGCACAGCTGCTACAGAAATACGCAGGACCAAGCTCTACCCACAATTGCCTTTGGAGATAGCTTGCTGGTTTTAATGCAGTTGCAGGAGCCACGTGAAGAAAATATCTGGCATGCTGTTACTAATTTCACTTGTGGAAGATGAGATAAATAGTAGTGACTATAAACACTCATTAAATGTAGACTCACTGGTTAAATAACTATGCTGACTAAATTAATATACAAGGAGGTACTTTGTAGTCAGGATGACATTCAGTTGGAATGATACTTTCTGAAAGGCAATTTCTGCGAGTTTATAACTTTATTAATTTTACCTGAACAACCTTCTGTTTAAGTCTTAGTTGTGAGCCTGCAGACCTTTTTCTTTGTGTCAAGGTCTTTTCCATCCCCTGCTTCTGCTCCTCACTCCTTCTGTGGCAGCACTGATCAAAGCGTTTGAGGGATGCCCAGTGAGCAGCACTTCATTATTTTGACTAGGACCGGTTTTTGGGTCCAGCACACGGCATGGCCTCATAAACAGCTGTTGCAGCACAGGTGAGGAGTAGGAATAAGTGACTGATGTTTGGGGAATATAGGAATGAGGACTGCTTAAGCTGACTTGAAGTAAAATAATGTGCCGTTAATTCATGCTGCCATCTTGTGGCTCCTGCTTAGGAAGGTTTAAAAATACGGGGAATTGTCAAAATAATTAGAACCTATCATGCGACAGTAGGGAATATTGAAGCTGTTCTTTAAATAGCCAGCAACACAGATTTTTGTGCATTTTTCCTAGGGGTTGCTATTCCCTTTGAAATCAAAGTGGATTGCCATTTTTTTCCTTAGCTTTTCACAGTAGTGTGAACTAAAATCTGGACGTGTACAGTATGTGTTTATATCTTCTGTGATACTGTACATCTTATTACGGAGAACAGGCATCACATAATGTGCAGTTATAGAAACGTTTGTGCATTTTAACAAATTCATAAGCAGAAAATGGCATTTTACATGACAGTCAGTTTATAGTGTTAGTTTATTAAGTATACCTGGAGGATAAGTAAAATTGCTGATGAGAAGTGTCACCAAAGTCGTCTGAAGGCTGTGTCCACCACTGTGTCATAAAAGAAGAAACAATGAGGGTGATCGGGAGGGTGAGTTGCTTAACTCGCCTTGCTTTCAGCAGTCAGGACTTGAACGCGATGCTGCTGAACAGTAGGATGTTTCTAATTGACCTTAATACTTTTATGATCTCTTTGGCAGATCTTGTGTTTCACTTGACCTTGCTTTTGAACCCCTGTAGGGTTGTTTTGTTTTGTTTTTTCCTTCGTGGAGCTAGCGTCTCAAATTTCTTCTCTGTCTGTGGATGACACCCTTCCGTTCCCTTAGTCGCTGCAGTCCCTGTTGCAAGGCCCAGGCAGAGACTTCAGGAGGCCGTGCCTCCTGCCAGCTCCATGGGCTTATCCAAATCTACCTTCAGGGCACTCTGAGACTATACAGATGGTTACCACTTAACTGCTGGTATTTGTAATTTAATGTCATATTTGATAGGTGGTGTGTTGGACCGCGCTGCATAGCTTGTGTGGCCCAACGAAACTTAACTTTTTTTTATTCCAGGTTTCGACTTCAGTATTACAGCCCAGTTTCTTCTAGGTTGCCTAACTCTGCGCTTGCCTTTTGAGCAAAGGGAGCAAGCCTTTGGTGACAGCGACCTAAAGTGCCACCGCTAAGCGAATAACCACAATTCTCCCTTTGTAACCATGGGATTAGTTTATATCTCTAAGCCTGCAGGACAAATGCTTTTTGCTTTGTCACGATCCCTTAATGTAAGAAATACTTGTTATGACTGTGACGACCCTTCCTTTCAGTAGTCCCGGTAAGCACGACAGATGAGCAGGTCAGCACTTTCTTTGGGCCTCCTCATACTATTAATGTAAGCGTGGGATAACCGTGGGAACAGAAAGACCTACTGAAAAAATGTCAAGAAGGCCAAAACATTTAATGCTTTATTTTTTCATACCAGTTGTTGTTAGAAAGCTCAAGAGAAAGATGCGCTGACTAGCACTGCTGGTGATAATGACAAATAGTGAGATCTCTGCTGAGAATGGAAGAAAAAAATACATTCAAGAGGGCTCTTGGGAAACCAGGTGGTCTCAAGCTGTCTGGGTGTCAGGAATCTTATTAAAAAGTTAGCTGGAGTGATTTCAGAATCACTTGTGGTGATTTTTGACAAATTATGGTGGCTAGGTGAGGCACCCGACTGCTGTAGAAGTCATGCAATACCTGCCTCTAGAAGGAATAAAAAGAGGACCTGGGTAATTACAGATCAGTTTAGTTTTCATTTACAGAAGAAAAAAATCTGAAGCAAAAGCAGTCTGGAAGATGTTGGACAAGTAAGCCATGTGGGTTTTTTTTTTTTTTGAGGAAAGTAATCTCAAACCAAAGTAGTATCATCCTATGACAAGATAAAAAAGGTCTTATTGCTAGGGGAGAGGCAGTACGTGACAACATACCAAGTCTTTTTGGCATAGTCGTGCCTAACATGACTTTAGATGAAACTGAGTACAAAACAGTTGGATGATGCTACCCGGGGGGGGGGAAAAAAGGTGTATTTTCAAATGCTTGTCCCAGGATCATTTCTTTCAATCTTGGATGGTGAATAGAAAACATAGTTTCATATGTTTATTAACAAACTAGCACAGATTTGGAGAATCTGTAGGCTGTTGGGAGAGGGATGTGTTTGGGATTCAAACCTTGGCAAATGGAGGAATGGTCATGGAAAAACTAGGATGCCATGCAGTGAAGATAAATGCAGGTTGCTGAATTTAGGAAAAAAAAACCCAGCTCTGTAGACAGCAGCAGACGACCGGCTGTTCTGACAGCAGAAACGGATGGTGTTTATACTGGGTCACAAGCTAAACATGAGTCAACAAACTTGTCCCATTGTGAAAGAGCAAATACCATGCTGGGGTGTAAACAGTCGTGCAGACAGCAAAGCACACGTTGCCATCTCTCTGTTCTGCTCAGCATGGTGTGGTCTCAGTGACAATACCTGATTTTTGGGTTTGGAGCCGTGCCCTTAAAGAGAACCTGCACGCTGCCGTAATTCCCAGCCTGTGCTTCTGGATCGGCCAAGAGCAGCGCTGTTCGCTTGCTGCCTCGTGACTTGGGTGTCAAATGATTCTCTTTGATATGGAAAAGCTGTTTCCTCCTGTCTTTGAGCAGGGAAGACAGAGACTGTGAGAGAGTTGACCGGGTGAACAAATTGCGTTCTCTTTATGGAGTCACATGTGGTGCAGTCCTAAAGCGCAGTTCTTCGCCCATGCAGAGTTGACCTGTTATGCTGATGTGCTTTGACTGTTAGTCCTACATTTGGCCACTCTGTCTTGTTGATGTTTTCCAAGAGGGAGAGATACTGATATTCAGGTAGTTGTAAGAGTCCATTATTTCTTTTTTTTTTTTTAACTTAATCTCCTTGCATATTTCAGATTTAACCTTACAGACCCAGTGGATGATCATGTCCTCAATACTGTATTTTTTTTAAGATCAGAGAGGCTGTTTATATTGTACCTTTGTTGCAGATTCTGGGTGCTGCCTGAAGTCCACGGGACTCCTGGAACTTGCACCCACCCTGCCTTTGTAGGCAGTCTGAGCTCAGGATCATCTGGGTCTGGACCAACTTGACTTGCCCATGCAGCTGTAGGGACTTGGGAACATCTCGTCTCCCTGCTGTCAGGCAAATAGTGTCTTTGCAAAGGCAAATGACAGAAAATCCTGAAATATAACCCTCTCTCTGTGGGTCACCTTGTTTGGACGTCTTTAGTCATGCGTAAGGAGACTGCAAGCAGGATATGCACGACTTGGCCAATAAATGTAGCTTTATGGCTTTAACACACAGTGAGGACAGGTAGGTTTTAAGTAGCCACTAGGCCAAGTGTTAATACAAGCTGCTAGACCAGGCTTTTATATGCTGCTACCCTCCTCTCCTTAAAAAAAAAAAAACAAAACAGAGTCTCTGTTGGCCCCACAGGCATTGCCAGGAGCAGAAGGATTGGTCTCCAGTGCTCCCTGCAGCAGATCCTTTATGGTGCTCAGTCGCTATCTTATCTTCTGCCTCCTTATTTCCTATAGCATTTTCAATATTGATGTTTTTCCCCCCTTGAATCTTTGAGCCACTGACTGTCCCTGCTGCAACAATCCTGTAACTTTGTCTTATCCAACATAGCTCTGTTTTATATCTTCCCCCCTCCCCCCCCCCCCCGCTTCTTGGCAATTTCTTCTGCCTATTTTAGGGAGCTGGGCCGCATTGATGTTAGCTGTTGGGCCCTTGGACACTGCTGAACCCCTTGGAGGGGTGGTGGAAGGTTACAGAGAGAGGATTACGCTATCCCCAGTCTTGGAGGCGGTGCTGGTGAAGGCTAAGCAGGTAGTAGTGTTGATGTCTGGCAAGCGATTGTATTCGGGTCACACCATCTTCCACAGAGGGTGAAGACAGGCACGTCTCCTCTCCAAGTGCACCACTCTTTAAATCAAGGCTCAGCAGTTTTCCCAGATGTTAGCTTAGCAATGCAAGGGCTAAGCAAACAGCAACAGATGGGAAGTCCCCTGTTGTTGTGCACCACAAAGCCAGAATATGACTCCAAAGCACATTTTGCAGAGTTGCTGCTCACAGTGGGTTAGTTTGTGCGAGCGATGAGCTACAGCTGAAGGAAATGAGAGAGCAGCAGGAACATTGTTATATCCTTCTCAGTTGTGATTAGGAAGGAGCACTGGAAGATGATGGCTTACCTCTGAGCTCTGTGTGTTGCAGCAAGGGGTAAATGCAGAATTAATAAGTTTTTTAAAGACTTTTTTCCTCCAGAAATGCTTTACCAAGAGTGTTGCTCCCCGGGGCATTTACTTTAGGAGAGAGAGGTGATCTCAAGAGTCCTTTCCCAGAAAGAGTTCTCTGTTATGTGATGTTTTAGCAAGAATGACCTTCTCTAGAGACTATGCTTTCCCTCAGGAGATTAATCTGGTTCGCAGAGCTTTTTCGTGTATGTTTCAAAACCTCTTCTCTGTCTCCATTTGTTTGAAAACAGCACTTAACATTGGTTGTAGCCTTTGGTCTGTTGTGGTGCTCTCCCTTACCTCCCAGGCTGGACTTCAGTCACACAGAAGTTACAATTCAGCTGTTTGGGGTCGATGCCTTTGCTCAGTGCTGCCCCTGGCTTGGACTCTGCTTACAGACATTCAAAGCCCTGGGTCGCTGTCCTTTCTGGAAATCGTCTCCTGCTGTCTTCAGACAGGTGTCCAGGAACGTGGCCCCAGGATCAGGGACTAGTGGAACCAGAGGCTACAGAAGCAGCCAAAATTCAGTGCTTTTTTCTCTTCATTTTCCTTTGGGAGTATATTTGCCTTTTCTGACATGTGCAAGCTCAGTTTAGCCTATAAAGGGCTTTCCCAGGGTCACAAATTCAAACCCAGATGTGCTGTTTCCCGCCAGCGCTGCCATGTGATGGTGTCAGGAGCTAAAAGATCTTTCAGGGTGTGGGGTGTCTGAAAAACACCTGAGTGACTAGCTCTGGGTTTATATTTCCAAGGCTGGGTATTGCTGGATTCACGACCTGGTTTAAGTAGGGCAGAATATGCGTGTGTGAGGGGAAGGGGAGGGAAATGCCACGGGCAGGCGGACTGCCAATGAAGCTGTCCGCCCCTGCAGGGACCAGGGTTCCCGAGGTGGACCCAAGCCATCAGAATTTACAGCCAGGACGAGCTGCTGATTTCGGTAATGGCACTGCCCCCACTGCCTGCTTTGAAAGATGCTTGGGTTTTGTTTATGCGCAAGGGAGTCGTGTTTTGTGAGTGCCCCGTCCACCACGGGGGATATCTCTGTGAGCAAATGGCCAGCACTAATGCCATCCCTGCGTGGCTGTGAATGAATTCGCCCTTTATTCAGTGCTCTCCGCCCCTGCTGAGCCGAGAGCCCTGCACCGCTCACAGGCGTGCATAGATGCTGCCATTTGCAGTGCTCCTTCAGCCAGGCTTCCACACCCCAGTGCCTCTAATCCTGGACAAAACCCGGGCCGTGGAGCACCAAACACAACAAGACCTCTATTCTTAGCCTGGAAAGCCTCAAAGCCAGTTCTCCGGGGTGTGGGGCGATGAATATGCAGTTGCTGGAGCTCTCGACAAAGCCAAGTGAATAGCAGCGTTTTGTCTTTAGCCCTGAACATACACTCCTCTCCCATTGGATCCGTAGCCTTCACTGCAGCTTTTCACAGTTACATAAATATGGCCTATTTTTCCCCTCACAAATTAACATCTTGCTCGCTAAGTTTAGGCTTTCACACGCATACAAAACAAACCCTCCGATTTTTCACACGCAGCTGGAAATCCTGGCTCACCCAGGGCGAAGCTGTCCCTGTCCGTATAAAGCCTTCACAGTGGACAGTGGTGCTGGCAGTGTCCCCTTGCGAGTGGCGTGACTCTGCGAAATCCTGGATGACACCGCATTGCAAATCATCTGAGGTGCCTTCTCCTTTTTCCCCCAGGAAAGTCGGACCCCAGCTGCGAGGATGCCAGAGGGTCTGCCTTCCTGGCAGGCTGCATGGCATCCTGGAGACTGCAAGGTTGGCTGCATGCTTTGGGGCACAGAGCAGATGGCTCCTCGCTCCCCAGAAGACACTGATGTGGGTATATTTTTTTCCCTAAAGATGTTTTGCCCCCACCCTTGTGAGTGTGCTGGGAGATTGCACTGCAGTATATCTGCATTAAAAACAGCCCTATAGAGAATGGATGTCATTTGGAAATCTCCCAGCCCCGGGGTGTAAGAAAGCCGACTTGCATCCGCTGAGACTCTGGGCAGCTTTATTAGTGATATAAGTAATACAGACGCACAGGGCTGGGAACCAGCTGCCCGTGCCCCCCCTTGCAGTGGTATTACTCCCTATTTCAGCAGCCTGAAGGGCTCCAGCTCCCCAGTGCTGCTGGGGTATCTCTGTGGCGGGAGAATGGCCGGGATCTTGACACAGCATCAAATCTCAGCTTCTTACTCTTGTTGCAGCGGAAATAAGGAAACTTGGTTGTAGGTCCTCACATGATTATCCCCTGGGCCAAGGTATCTGCTGCTACAGTTAAAGAAGCCATCCGTAGCTACGGATCCACAGCGAGACCTTTTCTATTCTAGGGCTGATGGCATGCTGTGACTCAAAACACATTCTGACAGCTCCTGGCAGTGACCCGTGAGGGAGACGTTTCCTGGAGCTGGACACCAACATCCTGAGGCCAGCTGGACAGGCAGGCAGTTGGGGTGCTGGATTTTGGCTCGGTAGGACTGGGTCCTATCCTGCTCCGCTGTAGACGCACGTGTGTGATCTCAGGTGAGTCTTGAAGATGTATTATTGAATATAGTTACTTAGAGAGAGAGACGGACCTGGCAACATGGGGTACTCTCACGTTAACTGCTGTGGAGGGTATTGACTTGGAGACTTTCCGTGCTTGTAATTCAGTGCATCACACTTAATGATTTTTATTAAAGGCAGCAGTGTGGCTCAGCATCTGTGTGTCTCTGAAATCACCAGTTTCTGAAATCACCTTGGAGCAGGGAGCTGAGGTAAACGGGTGACTGGGAGGTTTTAGGGTTGGGTGTACTAGCTTAAGCATCTGATTTTGCTTTTATTTTAATCCTTCTGATTAAACTGAGCACCCCAGGTGAGACCCAGCCCCTCGGAGTGGTAAGCCACTAGGGCAGAAGAGGAGAAAAGGTGTGAGACCTTTCAAAAAGCTGAAAAAGGCATTAGGCACAAAGCTCTCGCTTCCTTCCAAAGGGGCACGTGCTTCTATAGCATGTGATGCTTTAGAAAAGCACATTGTAAAAATCTGTGGAGTGAGGAATTGGTGCCCCTTCGGGGAGGATTATGGCTAGATCTCTGAATCCCTGGCGTGTTGGGTCTGTCACTGCAGCAGATCAGCAGAGTTCTGGGGACTGCAGGCAGCTCTGCACACAGCTTTCCGTGCAACTGGGAGGTCTTATGGCTGGATTGCCTTCCCACACCCTCCAACAGCCCTGCCAGGTCTTTGGACCTGTATCAGCACGACCCGGATAATGGGAACAGGGTGGGGAGGCTGAGCTTAAAATGATGCTGGTGCTTTGGGCACGTGCAACCCACTTTCTGTCTGTCTTGATGCAATGCCACCTTTAAAAGCTTCAGGTCAGGCTAGCCCTACGCCATCCCTCGGCACAGCTGAGGAGGACTGGGGTGGGGATTTTTTTAATGTTCAAAGGAGGAAAGGAATCATTGAGGAAAAGCTGAACTCTCTATCACTGCAATCCCTTCCTGCCCTCTAGTACGGCCTGTCCTCTCCCAGGTAAAAGCAAACAAAGACAACAAAGCCCCCAGTGTCCAGGCAGTGGTTTTCCTTGCTCCAATGGTCCATGAGGTCCTAATCTTTTCCCCACCGTGCCCCCGGCCAGCGGCGGCTGCTGTTGAGTTCTCCACGGGCAGCAGCCAGCCTGCGGCAATAATGAGAACAAGTCAGGCAGTGCCATCCTATACAAGCCTCTGTCTGCTCTGCGTGTGTGCATCTGTGAGAGCGCGTGCTCTCGCTCTCCCTTCTCCCCCCTTCTCTCTTTCATAACCCCCCTCCTTCCACCAGCTCTTGTTCTTTTCACAAGATGCAGGGCTAGGGAGCCAGGAAAAGTGGCGCAGTGTTGCTGCTCCTCCAGAGACAACTGTGGCCGGGCTGGGTCCTTCGCCCTCCCCGATGCACTGGGAGGCTGCAGACACTGTTCCTCAGGGTCCCAACCAGCCATGTCTATCAAGCACCAAAAGCCACATAGCCACCACCCCGCTGCCAGCTGCAAGACAGGTAAGAGCTAGGAGGGCCTTGGTGGGTGATGAAAAGCCCTGTGGTCCTCCGCTTTGGTTATGAGTCCCCGGGGGAGGGATTTTCACTTGCTCCTGCCCCAGTTTTCTGTGGGGAAGGATGTCTCTGCAAGCAAAGTGGGAGGGGAAGGGTCCTGCTCAGATGTCACCCCTATTGATGTCACGGCAGAGCTTCTCCCGGTGCAATAATCTTCCTGTGGCATCTTAGAAATGGCCAAAGGGACACAGACACTGCTTCTAATTAGCAGGCGGGGAAAGAGAGCAGCGTATTTCTTGCATTAACCCCAGTCCAGCCCTGGCTGGGCTGATACAGGAGCAGGACTGGTTCTGGCATGATCTCCGTTTCAATGGGATTAGCGGTGGGCCTTTGATGCTGGGAGAAAACATCAGTCTGTGCTGATGCCTGTAGCTCCAAGATTTTCAGTCTTTTCACCCCCCCCCCCCTCCTTGCTATTGTTGTTATTTTAAAGTGGTGGATTGTATTTCCTTTGAATTTTTGCATCCAGGGCATCTGTGACATTGTGACTAACACCCGGGCTGAACGCTGGGGCTGAGTTAGTTAAAAATAAGACTAATTGGAGCGAAAGGAGAACGTGTTGGAGGCAAGAGAACTGCATTAAGCAGAGGCTGTAGTGAAAACTTGTAGATGGCAGGAGAGTGTGCACTCTTTGCGGGGGGAAAAACCGGGGGGCTAACCCGAAGGGGCTGGTTTTCCTGCAGCCCTGACTGCAGGGCTGCTGTAACTCATGGAGATCCCTGCAGCGGCAAGGGCCGTGTCTTCGCTGTTTGATGGGCGGGGGGAATAAGCTGGTAATTTGGTACAGCGAAGAAATACGAGGGACCTGGGACCTGCGGTGCTCGCGTCTTCTCTCCGTAGCTATCACTGCACCCGATCCCAGAGGAGTGTCGTTGTGTTTCTCCATCTGGGGAGTGGACGCATTGCATGAAGGGCTGTACTTTCGCTGTCCTATTGTGCTGCCCATCTCTGAGACTTGTTCCTGCAGCCCTGGGCTCCTCCGAAGCAGTACTGCACACACTGGCAGGACAAGCCTGGCCTCTTGCCCCGCAGTCCTTCCACGCGGCTCTGGAGGTGTTGCCCAGTCCTTAGGGCTTGACTGGTGGAGGGGTTGGCGGAGCTCAGTGTGCATCTCCATCCAGATTGGCAGGACACAGGCGATGATTGCAGGCCAGTCTCCCGAGGAGAGGTTGGTGCTGGATGCAGCAGACATTTTTATGAAAGAGCCACCATCTGCCGGAGAAAGAGGATGAGCCCATCTAACTCACTTCATTTATGTTTTAATTAAGGCTAGAGCAGCAGCCTCCAGAGATGAAAGAGAAATCCCCGCTCACTCATGCGGTTAAATCTGTTTGTATTTCATCGTACAAATATCCGTTCAACTGCTCATATGTTTAAAGTTAAGCACGTGCTCAGGTGTTTTGCTGCAGTGGGAATGACCTCCTAGTGCCACGTTGTGTATCTGTAGAGTGGCTAATAGCCCCAGTAAATCCTTGCTGTGGGACCTGGGTGCCCTGTAAGCCCGAGCCTTTGAAACAGCAGCGATAAGAGCAGAGAAGCATAGACCTTGCCCATCATAAACGGATTTGTGACTGCAGCCCCAAGATCTTGGGGCTGATTGCTAACATTCAATAAACGACTAGTTTGCAGTGTTCAGCTAGCAAAGTGCAGGCAGCTTGCAAGCACCTTGAATGATCTGTCAGCAGAAAATTAACCCCATCCGTCAGCAAGCTTCACCCTCTGGCCCATGTCGAGCATGAAAACGGACAAGGGACGGAGCATCTGCGGTAGGGGATCTTTGTGGAGCTCTGTCTGTCGGGGTGGATCTGTCTCGGATGCACACCGACTGCATTACGGATGCTGCCATATTGACAGCAGCAGTGATGCTGAAAGCTGGGAGGACTCCAAGGCTGCACAGAGCAGCTCTGTGTCAACTCCAATCCTTTCTGCCTCCCTGCTCCACGCTAACAGCATCCTCTCCAATGCACACGCAGAGGCACCGACGCGCTTCTTTACGTGTAACTGCTCCTGGGCATGGGAGCATGTTTCCTCAGAGAACAATTATGAAATTATAATAAAGTGCTTTAAAGGGGAGATTCTTCCCTTTGATTCCTGTCTCGCGCACTGCCCCTCTCAGCCCAGAGCCTTCCATGCTGCTTAGCTGTTGGTTTTGCATCCTACCTGCCTGGAGGAATTGGGGAGGGAGTCGGGAGTGCGCAAGCTGGGGCCAGGAGCCATCTCGCAGCAGAGGCATCTGTTCTGCTGCAGCAATCGCAACGCCCGAGAGCTGCAAACATGTCCAGGAGACACTTTTATCATTGACACATGGAAGAATTTAAATAGCTGCCATGTTCTCGAGCTAAGCCAGAGACAGAACCGTGGCTCACACTTTATATAACTCATTTTATTTTTAAACACAGCCTTTTATTTTCAAGGGGAGTTCAACTCAGTGGGTGTCTCCTATCTCCTGCCCTGCCTCGTTAGCACATGAGACGTGGCTTCTTTTATCAGCCCCCCATCCGGTATATCAGCTGCTTGGTTTCCTCACCTACCCCTGAAACTCAAGCTCTCCTTGTTTCACCTTTCAGGATTTCCTACTTGCCTGGGCTGGTGTGGAAAATTATTTGAGGTTTAAGGTGAACAGAAAAATTAACCCCTTAAAAACATTCTGAGCTACAGCTGTGGATGTTTCCTGATATTGCTGGAGCTCCCTTTTTAGAACAGGGAGCTGTTCTCACGGCTCTCTTCACAGCTAAGACAAGCCTGTGATTTGTTTCCCAGTTTAGGAAGCTGTCCATGTCAGTTGTAATTCCCTCCTGCCAAGAGGGTCACCTCGTGCTGGACCAAATGTGTTTTCCCCTGGACCATAAAACAAGCAGGCAGCCAGCCTGGCACAGTGAGCAGGGCATTGCATGTCAGAGATCAGTTACGAACAATTTTCTTCCAGCTTTAATTGCACACAGGGGTGGAGAATAGCAGCCTCTGGAGCTAAATGACTTACTAATTTGAATTACCTTGGAGTTGGGCCCATATAGGTACCAGTCTGGATTCTGGATAAATTTTGAATGATTATGCATCAGAGGAGATCAAATGACACTTTGTGTCATGAGGGATCTGCTAGGATTGTGACTCCAGGTCAAGGGTGGTTGTTCCTTGCAGTCCTCCAGCAAAAATCCATAGCCCCCTTGGGTCACAGCAGAAGTGGACCGTGGCTGACGGCTTGTGGTTGAGCCAAAGGCAGGCTTTGCATTCGGGTCACCTGAATTCCCAAAGCAGTGACTACTGTGGGAGGCAGCCGGCCTCATGTAATCGGCATTTTGCAGTCACCGAGCCAACATGACGGAGCATCTTCCTGAGAGATCACAGAGGCAACAAAATCTCATGAAAACAACCAAACAACGACTTCACCTGTGGGGATGTAGCTGCCAAACATCACAGCAGTCTGAAGAAGCACTTTCTTGGCGCTAGGGAAAAATCTCTTGGACTAGCAAGTTGTGAAGCACACCCTCGAACGAGCTCCTTGCGGCACGGTGCTAGAAAAGAGAGATGCTGGCACAGGCCCAGGAAAAGTCACAAAGTAAGAGCAAACGCAACCCCAAAGAAGTTGAAAGCCCTTGTGGCATGGATCACTGTAAATATGACAAGGCCATGAAGTCAGAAATGAGAAGTGGAAGCGACAGCAGCAGGCTCGGCGTGACGGCTCGTTAAACATAAAATAATGGAATCCCAGAGCAGCAGCAGACCCCCGAGGAAACAGAAAAAGAGTGAGAAGATAGGGAGAAGTTTGCTTAAATGTCAAGGTGAAGGAGTTTATTTAAGGCAAACCCGTTGAAGATGTCAGCCAAGAAAATGAGCTAGTCAGTGTAGGCATCCTCTGATCTTCCAGCTCCAAAGTGAGAAGGGTGGTCGGCTGCCAGCCCCAGGAGGAGCATCTCTGTATCTGGAGAGGCAAAAGCCACACAGCTACCAGGCTGAGCTGCCTTCCTGGTCCTGCTGGACATGTGAGGGCAGCTGTACTTGAAGGAAGAGATGCCTTCAGGCCACGCAATTTTAGCTGGCAGTTGGGTGGCAGAAAATGGGACCAAGTGAAACTGGTGGAGGTGTTTGGTCGAGAAGTTTTTGGGTAAAAAACGCTTGAGTGACAATCAATGGACAAAACACACGGAATAGGCAGGGAGGCATTTAAAATAACAAGGAGAGTGAAAAGGACCCTGGAGATGGTGGAGAGAAAATGAATGTCCAGGGAACAGGCTGGCAAATTCCCTTCCACCCTGCCCAGTGACAGCCAACACTCCCAACGCTGCACGTGTTCACCGCTTGTGTGTTTGCTCTTAGCAGGTCATGAGGAAATTGCTTTAAAGTATTTCTTGGAGAGATTTAAAATTTTGGATGGGATTCAAGCCTAATATCAAAATGAGTTATTTTATTAAAAGCTTTTAAATAGAAGCTACAGAGTAGTCAGAAGCAGGAGGGCTATTTTAGAAGGAATTTGCTATAAACCTCTTCTACTGCACAGAAGCTTTCTAGAATATTACCCTGTAAAAATATAATTCTCTTTATCTGCAATTTAATTACATTTCCCATAGTGCCTGTGTCAACACAGTTCACTCATTTTTGTTCTCTATTAACTCACACCTGGCGCAGAAAACTAGAAGAAAAAGCTGTTGATGTTCAGAGTTGTTTGTGGGTTGCTCTAGGATCTCACGGAGGTCACAAAAAGGCTATACTGATGTACTGGAGAAACAGGAATCGGGGCCTCTATCCATACTGGCAATGGCTACGAGATGGCAATATATAAAACTGGCGTAAAAGCAGGAAGAGGAGCGGGAGCGCTCACGTGGTCCTCTGATTGATCCCATCCAGAGTTAGTGGATCAGAGTTTTTGATCTGATTGAGACTGCGGCAAAGCCCAGGCACCTGAATAACGGACCAGAATTATCTGGAGCTTTGTTGATTGAACATTTTGTTGACCTCCCCCACCCCACGATGTCTGTGTGTGTAAATGAGATCTGAGGGGCGTCCTGGAAGTATTATGAAAATGGTGTCCCTTGTGTGACATCCTGTGGTTGCCCAGAGAGAACCTGGAAGTGTGGAAACGCATTAAAACAAAAATGACATGTTAGATGTGAAACCCTTGGTGATGTTGTATTAAATTTGGCTTGGGTTTGGGGCAAGGGCTGAAGCTGACTGTTATTTAACTTGAACAAACCAGCCTGTTTACCAGAGGCGTAAGATGAACCTCAACCTTTGACCTTGGCTGAGAGGAGATTGTATCAGCCCTGGCATTTTTTTCAGTGCTTGTCTTCTGATAACTGGAGACATGATTAATCCGAGTCAGGATGACCTGGGCTTTGCGATGGGAGGATGAGGACAAGGCAAATATTTCCTTGCCACATTGAGCTGTGAAGGAGGGGATCCAAGATGATGGAGAAAGCTGGGATCACTGCTGCAGTGCTACTAAGCCCTGTGTTTTCGTAGTAAGTTTTGCAGGACTCTGTCTCTCCCCAGGGATGTTGCCTGGTGATAATGTGCTATCTCAAGACATGCTTCCTGCTAGTAGCACCAGGATGTCTGTCCCAGCAGTGTTTTAGCAGAGGAGAGGCAGATGACAACAAGTTTCCAGGAAAAAGGCAATGACTAGTTTAACTGCAGAGGACTTTTTTTTTTTTTTAATTATTATAATATTTTTCGTTTTTAGGGAATCAGCTTTGTCAGGATCAAAAAAAGCAATGGAGATCCCATGGCTTGAGCCCTCAGTCAACCAGCGAGCCGACGTTAGAGCTCGTGCAGCCTGTGTGACACCCAGGTGCTGTTACTGACGGCTGAGCTAAGCCCAGAGCTGGGGCTGTGCTGCAGCCCTACCACGTAGGTGCTGTGGGTTAGGTTCTCGTTAGAGTCACTGGGGCGCACTGGATGCCCCATATACATCCTCTGGAGGACGGAGGTGTGGGTGCAGGAGAGAAAAGGGAATGGGAGATCGTACCGTGGGGCTGGCGCGGGGAGGGAGGTCGCAGGGAGCCTGCTGCGGGGCAGGGAGCCAGCAGGACCGCACGCGTCAGGTGCGGGAAGGGGAGGCGGATGAAAGGGGTCAGTCACATCGCTGGCTTGCCAGGTGGATTTTTTTCCTTCTTCCATCCCATGCCCTGCAATAAGGTGCCTGTTAATGATTTTATTTGCCCCTGCTGACACCGGGGCTCTTTAATTAAACTCTCCCAATCCCTTCTGTCTGTGGCAATCCTTGATGATCTGTGATCTGAGGGCAGCAACCTTCCCTAAACCTCAGCGGAGCCGATTAAAAGGATGCAGGCGGATGCTTTATTCCAACATACCGAGGGTGACAACAGTGAGCGCTTTCGCAGGCATCTCCCCCCCGCTTCCCCCCTCCCTCCCTTCCCCGCTCCCCCCAGATGCTCCCTGCCAGCATTTGCCATCCGCCGCCCGTGCGGAGCGGTTCCCCCATCTCCGACGGGGGAGAAAAGCTGGGGCTTTGCGGCCAGGTGAGCCAGGCAGTGGGTGAGGAGGGATGCAGTGAGATGTGCCCGATCAGGTGGGCTCCTCGGTGCTGCGCAGCCGAGCCTCAGCCTGCCGGGCTGAACGAGGGCTGCTCGGAGGCTTTGGCTGGATGCGAGAGCCGCTCTGAGCTGCTGCCTCTGCTGCTGCTGCCCGGAGAGAGGTGGGGAGGGCAAGGGAGGGGTGTCCAAGTGTGACTTTCAACCCCGTGCAGGGGGTTGTCTCTGAAGAAGACCGCTCTGCTCTCTCCCCAGAGTCTCTCTGGCCCCGCTGTCAGCACAGACCCACCGGCAGAGAGGACAGGTCAAAGGCAGTGAGTATCTTTTTCTCTGTGTCTGTCTGTCTGCAGTGCCTCTGTGTTCAGCTTTTTCTTGCTTTCTCTGCATGTGAATGAATGGTCTTAATTTCTTGCAGCCCCTGAGGTCTCATGGGTTTGTTTTTGGTTTTTTTTTGGTTTGGTTTTTTTTTTTACCTTTGTGCTGCTAATTTTTTTCTGTTGGGATGGCTTCTTTATCTTTGCTCAGGTGATCTCCTGGGGTGGTTTGATAACCTGAATGTCATAATCACATCCCTCCCTTTCTGTCTCCTAAAGAGAAACCCCCAAAACACATCCATGCTGAGACTGGCAATTCTCCTTGACCAGGGTCCTCTCACAGAGGGAGAGGTAGGATGAATGATGGAGCAGGAGGCAAAAAACCTCACCATGGACCCCTACTAGGATGCCTTTACCACACGCCGCAGATTGTATTTCTAAAGTCATAATTGACTGGCTTTATTTGCAATCAGAGGAAATATCCGTGGGGATGTCAGCCCAGCAGTGGGATTGCCTTCACAGGAAATATAGGTCTTGGAGTCCGTGAAGTCAGCCAGACTTTGGGATCACAGGGAAGTTTGGTGCTGCTCAGCTGTGCAGGTTGTTCTTGTGGGGGCTGGCAAGAGGGTGGGAGCGGGGGCGAGCAGAAGGCTGTTTCATAACAGTACCCCAAAAAGCAGGCTGCTAGAGGAGGCTGCGAGGGAGAGGGCACCCGGCTCCGCTGCCAGCCATCACTTTGGAGCCACAGTGGGAAAGAGGACTAGGGGCTGCCGGACTCTAGGAAGTCATGTGCCGTGGCCCCACATGCGAATGAGGCTGTTAATGAGGAAATTTAAAGGGGCTTAAGGAATTACAAGGATTGATTTCAGTTAAAGCGCATCGAAGCAGCCGGTCAGGGTAGGGATTAAGGAAATGCACTCACTGGCATGTAGCGCAATCCCAGTTCCATTAATTTAGTTGGGAAGAGGCTTTGTGCGTTTTTAATGTAATCAGATTTTAAAAGGGATGTTGCGATGGGCAGCCCAAGCTCTGGGATCTCCCCAGGCCCCAGCAGAGCAGGGTCCTGCCTCCTTTGCACACAGTCTCTGCTCTCATCAGCTCCTTTGTCTCCTCCTCAGTTGTTCCCTCTGGCCAAGATAAGTCTGGAGCTTGGCCCTATCCTGGCAAATGAGAAACCTTTGCCCTTTGCTCACTGTACAGTCCTGCTCTCTGTCCCATCGGTCTCCTGGCTGGTGGACCTCGCCTTCACTCTCTGATGTGAGATTTGTTCAACCAGCTGCCTGTGTTCCAAGGCTCACGGGGTCCCTGCCATCCCCTCTGTCCCTCCCTCCTTCCCTTCCTCCCTCCCTCTTTCCCTCCCCTTTGCAGACTGTGCATCTCCTTGGTGGCTCCCTGCAGGCTCCCACCATCCTGAAGAGGAGATGCTTTCTTTGAGTTATTTTTGTGTGAGTGCTTGAGCCTGTGATGGTGAAAGGACCAGCATCTGCAGACGCGTGAAGTCCTCCTGTTATTTTATTTGCAGTGCCAGCTTTTCCATGATGCCTGGCCAGTAACATCAGCCATGACCTGGAGGGACAGGGACAAGAGGTAGTTTGGTCTTCTTAGCGAGGTCAGCCTGGAGCTCTGCCTGTTGAGGAGAGACCTTCAGAGGTGTTGAATGATGAGTGCGATAATGCCAACTCCTGCCGCTCCGTGGTGAGCTGTGACGCCAAACTCAGATCACTTTAGACCTGAAGCTGGACTTAACCCGCGGTCCTGGTCTTAGAAGGATATGCTGTCTCTCCTCTGTGATCATCCCTCAACTCTGAACGTCTTCCGTTGAAAAATCGACCTTCTGCGCTAGGAGGCAAGGATCAAATGGGTTGAGAACAACTGGCCCTCCTTTTTTTTTTTTTTTGCAGAGGATTCTTTGATATATTTTTAAGTGCCAGGACATGAAACAGTAAATCCCTCCTTTCCGCACTCCTGCCTCCTGCAAACCGCCCCGACTGCTGTCCAAGCCAGCCAGTTAAAGGGTTAACCATAACTGGATGCCTGAATGGCTGCCTTACTGATCCCACGGAGGTAACTGAAAAGACATGATGCATCCCTCACCCCTGCCCATCCTGTCGCTGTCTACCTCGTCCAGCGAGCCTTTCAGCTCGCTGCAGTGTCCCCTCTTCCCTCCTGCTCTTCCCTTGCCTCTCCACCTCCTGCGGACCCGGTTTCTTTCCCTCTCTTTCTCCCGTGTCCTGTCTTGGAAGTCCTCACCTAGAGATCGGTGTTCCATCAGAGACAAGCTCCTTGCTCGTGGCGCAGCATCTCTGTCCCCCACACGCTCTGATTCCCTGCTGCAGTCCCTTGATCTCAGGCATCAGAGAGAAATCTGAGCAGCATTGCGGTAATGCGTGTCACACCTCTTGCTGAGAAATTCGTGAGCTTGCTAGAACAAACAGTGCAGGGAAGATAAAGGTTGGGGGCAGGAGGTATTCGGAAAGGTACCAGAAAGATCCTGTGGCAGACTCGGTGTCCGTCTGAGCGTAGCAGGTCCAGCATGCTCAACTAGGAACGTGACGCTTTGCAAATGGTATTTTTGCATTGAGGTTTATCTAGCACAGCGTCCCGAGACCACTGGTCATGGGTCCATATTTTGAAGCTGTGCAACAATTTCTGCGACTGAAGATCTCCAGGTTTTTGTGCTTCTTAAATGCTACGAGCTGCCTGTGCTGCGCCAGGGAGACACTCATTGCATTTAATTAACATTTAATTTGCTTTAAGATTACATTAAAATGTGCAATAATAGAAACTCTCCGAAGGGCGGGAGGAGAAGAGGGAAACAGGCATGCCACAGATTGGCTCAGTTGCTGGTGCTGAAGTGTTCTGCAAGAATTGCATATGGAAGGGAAAAATACCGTGCTTCCCTCTGCAGTCACAGAAAGTATTTGGCATCTGTTTGGCAGGAGGGCTCGGAGAAGGGCTTTCTCCAGTTTGGAAGTGGGTCCAGCAGCTGAGAAGTGGTGACTGGGTTGCTAAATTGTCCTGCCATGGTCTGGAGGAGAGAATGGCCTCGGTTGATATCCGGGGAATTGAGTAGAAGAGGTGCCCTTGGGCTGGAGAGGCAAATCACAGGCTGTGCCCTTCCAAAGACCACGTAAAACCATTAACCGGCACCTATATGTATTTGAGGGGAGACGATGCCAGTCCCGTACAATGCATGTGTGTGTTCCGTCTCCCTCTCCCTTTGTGTTCCTTCCCGTCCCGGGCTTATGTAATGAAGGATGCTGCGGACGCGCCGGCTGTCCCGGGAAGGGGCTGGCAAGGACACGAGGGGCCGGCGGAGGAGCGAAGGCTCTGGGGCTGGTTTCAAATTTAGAGGAAGAAAAAAAAAGAAAAAGCAATAAAGCCATTTTCTGCCTGGATAAGCCTGTCGGGAAAGAGGTGGTTTTAGACTGCTTATGTAAGCCCGAGTCTAAAGAAGCTGCTTGGGACCCCGGCTGGGGTCTCCTGGCTCTGCAGCACAGGTTCAACTTGCAGGTACCTTGCTCCCCCTCTTCTTCCTCCAGCCCTGCCATTTGTGCTGTTTCTGGTGCTGCTGGATTGTGGTGACTGATTTCTGGTGTTGCTGCATTTTTTGCTTTCTTCCCACACCTGACCAGAGCAGGTCTTTCCAAGAAACCATCCCAAAGTGCAGCCTTTAAAAGCCTTTTTGCTAGCCCGAGCAGCTGAATGACTGCTGTGGGTGAGCCTTCAGCTGCTCTGGTGCTGTGTCCGTCCTTAGCGTCTGCTTGGCATCTTACTGGAGATGTTTCAGGGTCCCTCCCACAGATGAGGGAACCAAGGACACAGGTTTGATGAGGCACAGAACCACTGAGGTTTTTTGGTTTTGGTTGGTGTTTTTTTTTTTTGTGTTTTTTTTGTGGTTTTTTTTTTTTTTTTTTTTTTTTGGTGTTTTTTTTTGTTTTTTTTTGTTTTTTTTGCCACTCTGGCTAAACTTATAATCATCATCTTTTTTGGTTTTCCCCTGCTCACACCCCTGCTCCCCCACATCGACCACAGGAACAGAGGGATGAGGACTCGCCTGGGCTGCCTGTCTCACAAATCAGACTCATATAATGATTTCACAGCTATTCTTCCGGACAAGCCCAACCGGGCTTTGAAGTGAGTATAGCTGCAGCATCCCACCCCAACCCCATTTCTGTCCTTCTCCTCCCTGCCCACCACCCCCTCCAGTATTATCTTCCTTTTATTGTGCTTTGTATAAGCTTTGAATAGTTCTTTTAGCCACAGGAAAGGAGGAAAACAAAACAGTGCTGATAAAGCAGGAACAGCCTCAGAAAATACCTGGATCATTGACGTGAATTCTCCTGTGAGATGGGACATGTGCATGGTCCCCGCTGCTGTATGTGGGACGTGTCTGCACGTATTTGAGGATGTAATTTACCTCTCTGTCATCACAAATCAAAGTCTGAGCGGTTGACTCGGTATAAGAGGTGACCGGCGATTTCAGGTCACAGTCCTCCTTAGCTAAGCCTTGTTATTAAACACTACCAAAAAGTCCTATATTAGTTTGCATAACACTTCAGGCAGATGCTTCAGACAGTCCAGAGTCCTGGTTTGAGACGAGTGGGACAGGATTCATCTGATCACAAGTCACTGCTTACATCTAGTCTAACCTTCCCCTGAAAGTCAGGAGAGAGAAGTAAACACTTCTGCAGGGGTGGCTTTCATTTCACTTAACTTTTGGTATTTACAATGTAAATGTCTATATTTGAACTTGTTCTCCGAGCCTCTGCTTAGAGTCAATGAGGGAAAATTTGTCCCTTTTCGGGTGTGATTCATCTGGCCTATTTTACCTGCCTACCCGGGGGTTGTGAGGTGAAGAGAGTCAAGTCCCTGCAAGTCCCTTGGTATCTCCTCGGTGACTCTAAAGGGAGCCCAGGGTGACACGCTCACCTGGAGACCTCTACATTGTAGACCTCCGAAGTTAGGTGAGAAGAATCCAGCCTTCCTCAGTGTCCTTGTCAAACAGCCCCAGAGGGGATCAGCATCCATGGGTCGTCTGTAACTTCCCTCTTTCTTCCTTTACAGGAGACTGTCAACAGAAGAAGCAACAAGATGGGCAGACTCTTTTGATGTCCTTTTGTCCCATAAATGTGAGTAGAGATCAAATTCAACCTTTTTTTTTCCCTCATACCCTTAATACCGGTTGTAGTTAGGGCAAACAAAGCACGGATCGCATTGCATCACATAGCACAGGAATGGTCCCTCAGGTAGCTGCTCACTACCCACTAGGCAACAGTCACAGTCATTTTTTGGCAGGACTTGTCCTCTGGTTAAAAGGCGAGGGAGTGAGTTTCTGTGGGTCCCCTTCTTGGCTTTGCTCTTGACTGGGTGATCACGACTGATAAAGTCATCAACCCATGGTCTAGCCTTCTCCAGCTCCTGGGAGTGCGCTGGAGAAAGGACCCTGAGGTTTTAGCGATGCGTGACGTCCTTTGGCAAGTGCCCCTGGGTCCAGGCTTTCCACACAAGCAAATGGCAGGTTCTCAGCTCACGAAAGCCCCCTGAGATCCGCGACACCGGCTTGTCTACCTCTCTCTCCAGCTGCTCTTCCGTGCAGCTACGCCGTGTTGAAGCGCAGCCTTTGCTGGGAGCACTACGACACAACAGTGCATGTGGTTCGGTAACTTTGAACAACTTGCTCTGTACCAGAGAAATCATGCGTGGTAGCCCTTAGGAGGGCTAATTTACAGTTACCATTGCAAACCTGAAAATTTCACATCTGGAAATCTTACGCAAATGTGCAATCAGCGCACCTCGCCCCATTCAATAGATCAATCGTATCAGTTCTGTTAAGAAAATATTGTTATGCTTCACCAACGTTGTCATGCTGAGAAATTATAAACAAGACAGCGAAGTTCACAGTATATGTTCATTAATGTGTTTCTACTGGAGAATAAAACAAGAGCGAGCCAAGGTTGGGGAGAAGTCAATGTGGGCGGTGAACTATTTTATCGCAATAAGGAACTGTCTGGTTTTCTTAGAGATACAGGTTTTTTCCGCACTTATGTTTTAAAATATAAGCATAGAATTATATTATTATTTTAAATAAAGTGTAATTTTGCTGATTTCTACTGAGATGGCAACAGTTTTGGCAGGGAATTAAGTGACAACTTTAAACAGGCTGGCTGTCCAAGGCAGAAAAAGCAATATATAATTTTAGCAGCAGTATCTTGTTGAGATCATTGCTCTTGCAGCCAGTAGAAGAAAAAAAAAAAAAAAGGTGTAGCTGGGTATGGATAAAAGGGAACATTTCTTTTGTCAAAATTCAAAACAAGAGGGGAAAAATGCACCAAATAGACTAGAGGGTGCCTGGGAGATGGGGGAGGGCAGGATATTCACATCAGTGTTACAATTCTGTATTGAGCCCCTCTTCCTCCTTCACCAGTGCAAAAGTCGAAATTTTCCTTATTAGACACAGACTGCAGCAAAAGTGCTTTGGTTACAAAAGCCAGTGAATTTACGCCTCTATGTACTGACATTATACAGATTGTTCCCTCTTCAGTTGACTGCTGCGAATGCTAAATCAAACCTTAGTTCAATTATTTTGTCCAACAGCCTCCACAAGAGTGTCTGGTTTTATTAATAAATTAGCCTTATAGAGCGATAAATGAATTATCAGAATTTTTCCTGTCTCTAGAACGGAAAGTAATTCTGATAACTCTCTGGCACTTAATGAAAAATATTCAGTTCCTAATAGCAACAGAAGGTGATCTTTAAAATTTAAATTAATCTTTTTTTATCAGCAGTCATGGTGACATAGCCTGACGATCAGTGACAAAAAAAAATTAGTTGTTTAATAAACTGCTTTCTAAAGGAATATATTACAACTGAAGTTTCTGGAATTGCTAGCTTGCCAGTCAAAGGTTATAACGATGCAAATACAAAAAGCTCTGTTGAAAGAGAAGTGTTATTTCAGTTACACTCGTGTAAGGAGAGAAGAGCATATATCCATAAAAGGAATTGTCTTGTAAAATCATTGTGGTTTCGCTTATGTATGCTTGCATCCAGAACACAGAAGAACTGCCAAAGATCTGCTATGAAAACAGAACAAGAGAGAGTTGCATTTTTGCTGTTAGAAACCTGTGCTGATGTTAGGCAAGGGAGTCTTGTGCTTTATCCGACCAAAATTTCAGGGCAAGAAAAGCAGTGCCCGGCCTGCCTGCATCTGTCTGTAGCAAAGCTGCCAGCTGATGTTCTGTTTCTCGTGCCAAGAGAAGGACAAGAACTGTCTGGGCCTAATTTATCTGTGAGTGCCCAGGTGAACAATATTAGCCAGGGAAAATTTGAATTCATGCTTGGGGGCATGGGCTAAGCACCAGCTGGGCTCAGGGAGAATTTCCCCCGAGGCTTACAAGCATCAGCAGGTAGACCGCTTCTGCTTGACACATCTGTCATAAGCTCCTTCTTTCCTAGATGGACAGTTCATCTGTTTTGGAAAGGAGTTTGTGATGCTGATTTCAAGGGGTTGAGTGGCGCTTTCCACTGCGGTCCGATGTTATGGTGGTTTTGGGTCCCTTCTGGCCAACCTGTTCTCTGGGGGGGGTGGGCAAACCCAGAGAGCTCAAGTAGGACTCAGGAGCTGGATCTAGAAGCTGAAAATGGGGCAGCCTTTGTGGGTAATATTGCAAGGGGTTGGACAGATGCAAAAAAGAGCTCCAAGGAGCAAGAAAGTGGATCAGAGCTCCCTAAAAGACTCTCTGAAGTGCCAAGGTGAGCACGCTGCCCTTGTACATGGAGGAGGATTGCGGGGCTGCAGCACTCTTTCCAGGAAAGGCAAACAAGTTGTACTGTGACATGAACAGGTATTATACGTTGTATAGACTCTGTGGAGAGTGTCATTATGCTAATTTTTGTCAAATATCCCTTGAAGGGTGATGGCCCTGTGGAGCCTCCCCCCTTCCTCCACCCCCACCCCCGCTTTTCCCTCTCCCCCCATTATTTCAATGAATGATCTCTGTAGGTAATGTTTGATCCTGACATGCCTGCTTCTGGCAGCATCTTGAGCGAAGTATTGAAAACCCCTGGGTTTTGAAGCAGTTGCGTGTCTCCAGAGATTCCCAGGCTGGGCAATGCCCCCATGTATAGAGTGGTCTGATTTGGATTAATTCCCCGGTCATTTAAAGAATAATTTGTGTTGACATTAGCAAGAGATTGTGAGTCGGAAAGGCAGAAAGGCGCTCTTTGTCACACCCCCGCCTTCCTTTTGCACTGGCACTGGGACTTCAGCATCCCTCAGCCTACCCCTCTTAGAGTACCCAGTGCTGAATGGTAGGATGCAGCTCAGCTCCGTTTCATTGACAGCCCCAGATGAATAGGTCGATGCAAAGATATCCTACTTGTTTTTGTTAATGGGTGAAGCAAATCAACTTGAAACCGTAGGGTCAGCCAGCTGATCCCCTTTTTACAGAAGGAACCGTGTCTGAGCTCACTGCAAGAGACGCCAGCACAGCATTGCAGTGTTCCCTTGGGTCAGGGCTTCTGAGCGTGGCAAAAAGCAGGAGAGAGGAGTTTGATCCCACTTTGCAGCAGGGGATTGAGAGAGCAAGAGACAGATCGTATGTAGCATGCTTCCTTGGATGCTCAGGGAGCAAAAGCAGTGGTTTTAACATGCTAGATTTTGGCATCTTTTCCCATTTTGTGCCAGTGTGGATTAGCGATGGCTTCCAGGGAAGTGGAGCTCTGTGTGGTCCACAGAGTGTGTGTGCATGCATGTGAGTAACAGAGGAGTAATCCCCCCTCTGTACCCATGCCCAGGAGGTGCAGACTGGTCAGCCAGATGGAGATTTCTTTTGACAGGCTGTGGAGGGAAATACAAGCAATGGCATGTCTCATTCTGCATCCCTCGCGGGGCTGGACACAAGGCCTGTCATTTGTCCAGAATCCAGCAGGACAGTCTGTACTCAACCCTTAGTCACTTTTCCACGAAGCATCCGATGCAGAAAACCTGTGCGCTGAATTTCCATTTTTACCTCAAGGGTGTTTTTTTTTTTTTATTTTTCCCCTCCACCAGTTTTTTGGTGATCTCTTTGCTCTTCTGCCTAAACTTTATTGTCCTCCTCCTCCTTCTGTTGTCTACACATTGCTCCTCTTCCTACACAGCACAGGAATATCCCAACCTACTCCTGGTTCTTTCTAAGCCAGAACAGCATTAGAATTAGCGTTGTGCTGGTGACAGGCAGCTAACATCCGCCAAAGCAATGCCAAGCCGCACTGAGAGCACGTACATATGCTGTACAGAGCATTGTGGCCTTGTCTCTTCAGCCCTGGACCCAACATGCTCCACAGAGCTAATCCATTCATCTACCAGCCATAAGGACTCTACCCTTTATTTCCTACATGAAGTGCTGATTGTCCCAATGGCGTGAAATGCATGCATTAAATATATGATTTTTGATCGCTTTCTTCCTCTGACAGTGGCTAATGCTTGGTCGTTAAGCTGTCTGCCTGAATGATTTAAGCCACTAATCTCGGCTCTTCCTTGTGTTGCTGGAGCTTGCCGCAGTTAAGACCTGTGTTGTGTTTTGTGCTATCCAGTTCAGTCCCTTCCTCCACAGCCCTTCTTGCTGGAAAGGATCCCTTCTCCAGGGCCTGAAGGACAACACTTGAATGGAATGTCAGGAGCGTCCGAGTCCGAATCCTCACATAGTTATCGATCTGCCTGGCAGTCCACATCTGTAAAACCCAAATCCTTGTCATTGTCTAATTTGCAGGTGACCTGCAGCGTTATAGCTGTACAGTGCACGGCAAGATCTTGGGATGGGGTTATCTATAAATACTTGCACAATCCTTCCTGACAACCCTCTTGTGTGTTCCCTTGGTCTATTTGAATGGAGCGCAGGTCCTTCTGAAGCTATTTACACTACAAAATAAAAAGCAAACGTCTTCTGCTCCTCTTTCAGACTCTTGATGCTCAGTAGAAGAGCTCCATTTCTTTGCTTTCATCCTACCTGCTCTATCAATACTGATTTACTTCTTTGGCTTCAAGCAAGGCTCACCACTCTTTGGAGTCAAATTCCTGAATAAGCGTCCAACAGTTGTCTTGAAGGGTCATGCATCCATACCAGTACATCTCTGTCTTCTTGAACAGCCATGCCTTTAGGCTACAGATTTTAAGGATATCGTGTGCTGCTGCATCTGAAAACTTCTAATGCTGCTTTTCTTTTCTGTGCTTTTTCTGTAAAGCATCCCTTTGGAATCACACTTCCCAGGTGCTCCAACCATCTTCCAGGATATTTCAGGAGGTGATGCTCTCAGTATGTGATGATGATCACCACTCAGTAGGTGATGCTCTCCTGCTCATATCACACTGCAATCCAGTGCTGGTTGCCCCAGCAAAAAAAGCTGTCCAGTTGGGTGGGATGAGCTTTGAAATGCTGATCCTTCACGAGGGATCCTTACTTGATAGCCATCATGTGCAGGAGGAGATTAAAGTCAACATGAGGGCAAATTCCAGCTCTGGTGGTGGAAGCCCCCTTTACCTAGTTGCCCTCCTGCCCTTTCAATCAGATTTGTCATTGTTCCATGACAAACTTGTGGGCAGCGATTCACTACTGTGTGGTCATCTGGGCTCCCATCTCCAAACTCCGGCTGCCAAGCACAGCTGTACATGCTGGCAGGCAGTCAAAGGCTAAATACGAAATCTGGGGAGAGCCAGGCAGCCTCGAGTCAAGGATGACCTCTCCCGTGTCCAAGGCCTCCTCTGCAAGGTCCTCTCAGGTCCAGCCTCATCATTTCCAGCTCCTCTGTGGCTGGAAATGGGAGGAGGGCATGACAGGAATATATAAAGAAGCAGAGAACAGCCAGACACTATTATTTATCTATCTGCTCTCTAAACTTACTTCAAGATAAAAAGGAGCTGATTGACGTGAGAGCAGGAGGCAGAGCATTATGGAAACCTCCTGGTCCCAGGAGGGACCTGCTGTGGCTGCTCTCTGGGGCAGGGCAAGCAAACGCCTTTCTCACCTCATCAATCATGACATCCCCTTCTTTTAGCAGATGTTTTGCCAATATTGTATTTTGCAGATACTACTTTTGCCACACAAAACTGCTATTTCCGTTAAGTGTTCCTCTGTCACTTCTGGGGCTCTGGGGCTGTTGTAGAGGAAAGGGAGGGGGAAAAAAAAGACCAGGGCAAAGAAAGAGGAGCAAGACCTCTGCAGGGACCAACTGCAGAGGTTGTACGGTCATAGCAGTGTTCTTGGGTGCTGGGATGTTTAACGTCAAATGTCCTAGGAGCTGATGATATATAAAATGACACACATCTCAGGGAACTGCTACTTTCTCCCTTTTGTACTTTCTGAAACCTGTCAGCCTGCTGTTATGTCCCCTCCTTTTCCTCCTGCAAAGACTCCCTGCTCTGTTCTCAGGTCTTCTACTTGCTCCCACGCAGCCCCTGTGAATTTTAGAGGCATTAAGGGGGACACAGGCTTTGAAAAATTTTTCTGCCTCCTAGTTTTCAGGAAGGGGTCCAGTCCTAAGATATTTCTCTCATTCACCACATTTATCTACCCACAGAGATGCTCAAAGCAGCCACGGGCAGCATGATCCTGACAGATACCCTGCTCCTGGAGATGCCTTTGGCACCCTCGGCTCTGCAGGCTTCTCCGGGACTGATGTTCACGTTATTGCCCCAGGCTTGAACCCACAGTTCGCACTGTTAATTGCTCTGCAGTGCTCATGCACAAAAGCCCTGGTTTTGGCCACGGTAGCAGTCTGAAACCCTGCTCTTCTCCTACTACGTTAGGAAGTTAGGAAGGACTACGTTAATTAGGAAGTGGCAGGACGAGTTGGTGTGATACAGCTATTTCTCTCCCTCCTGGGGCTGACAGAAGAAGCAAGCGTAGCTGAGATGGGATGTACTCGTTTTAGTTGCCAATTGCTGTGCTCTTTGCGATGCCGAGTGCTGATGGAGCAGTTAGCAGTGCAGAGCCTATTAATGAAGGAGCTTTGAGAAACAGAGTGGAGAGGTTTAGCCTGTAGTGTGGTCCTGTCTGGCCTGATATCTTTTCTGCCTTTCCCTCTGAGAATCTGGGCGGTCAGACATCTCCACTGACTTAGGCGCAGCCAAAAATAGGATTGTTAGTTGCTGTTCAACACCTCGGGCCATTTCTTAGGGCTTGAGGCTCAGGACCTAGAACTGAAAAAATATCTCCATGTCTTAAGTTATTACTGGAAACAAGAGAAGCAGGAATAAGATTAGGACACACAAGGGAGAAGAAGGGCAGTGTTACATTGCTGCTTCTCCTCGCGTACCTGGTGCAGGCAAGAAAACAAGGACAAAGCTGTAAGGGAGTTTGTGATGGACCCTGTGACATGGTCAGCCTCTGTCCCCAGTGGGCCTGGGCTTGCCGTGGACATGTGAAAATGACCCGCACCAAGCAGCAGGCATCGCCCCTTGGGCTCCATCCCAGCTCCCAAAGGCAGCACTGCCGAGGTCTCCTGCAGCAGAAAGGCGGCGGATGGAGCCCCCAGCATTGCAGGAGTTCAGGTCCCACAAACCCTCAGCAGTCTTTGCCTGTCCCTGCCAGGCACACATGCACTCGCTCCTCTCATCCTTTCGGGGAGACTGACCTTGCCGAATGCATTCCCGATTCCATCAATATTTTTAGACGCTTGCTTGGAAGTAGCCAGTGCTGACTCAGGAGGTTTCCAGTCATGAACTACAAATACTCAGACCCTCTAGAAAAAGACCAGGGAAAGTTAGAAACATGTTACTGGAAAAAAAAAAATAGGAGCCAAATTTATTCCCAGGCTAAAGGAAAGAGAAAGGGCATGTGTGAACCCTTCAGCTACTTCAACTCTGCTGGTGCCATTCAGGGAAAGGAAATAAAAAACAATAGCTGTGTCCATAAATACGCCCAGGCAGGGGTGTAAGAGGACACAGATTGCCTAATAAATCTTTCCTCCGTATTTCTAATCTGCCCCGGCTGACTCAGATTACGTTACTGAAATGTCACAATTGCTAAGCATTAACAAGTGATAAGAACGCTTTTACCACTGACTAGACAAGTAGTAATTATGCTGCGCCCTTTCCCTCTCTCCTCTTTATTGTAGCTGTAACAGTTAGACTCTCCAAGATCCTTCCTCTGTTTAAATAAGAACTAAAAATATGTCACAAGGCAATAAAGCAAAGTGACAGAAAACATAGGAGGCAAGTCCACAGACGCTATGTTTTATTAAAGGGTTTTTCTTAATGATGGATAGGACATTGCAAAGTGCTGCATTAACGCGCACAAGACGCTGTGGCAAAGAGACCGTATCATTGAAGCTTGACGTTTTCAAGAGGAACTTTTCAAATGTTAGGTGCCCCAATCCCAAAGAAAGCCTTTTGCCGTGTTAGCTGGCAAAATGCTTTTTCAGAGCAACTGCAAAAGATGTTTGGTTTCGTGGCAGCTCACAAGACTCCAGCTGATGCAATGGTGTAAGTTATGGACACGTCCTGGGATCTGCTATCACAAACCTTGTGAGAAAAACCAAACAGCCTTTGGTAGGCAGGGGTAGATGGAGGGATGCTTATTAAATGGACTGCTCCCTGCCCTCTTTCTCCTCCCATTGTAACTCCCCACATCTCCCTTGCAGATGGGCTGGCTGCTTTCCGCGCTTTCCTGAAGACAGAGTTCAGTGAGGAAAACCTGGAGTTCTGGCTCGCCTGCGAGGACTTCAAGAAGACCCGTTCGGCCACCAAGCTGGCCTCCAAGGCTCAACGGATCTTCGAGGAGTTCATCGATGTACAGGCTCCTCGAGAGGTGGGTATGCCAGCACCCCAGGCAGGCAGAGCTTCCCTCCAGCGCAGAGAGCAGGTCCGTCTCCCCCAGCTGGGACCTGTGGGGTGCTGGGGGGTCGGGGAGCCCTTCCTTCCCTCCCGGAGGTGATGGTGAGGAGTGGGCAAGGAGGATGGGAATGCCATCCTGCCTGCTAGAGCTGCCTCTGCTCGTGGTGACTCATCCCCTGGTGAGGGCAACTACTTTGATGATACAAAATTAGTCACAGCCAGTGAGTTCACTGGCAACTGCAGCCTACATTTCCTAACCTCTACGAGCTTCCTAGGAGTATTTCGCCTTGCTCCTCTCTTTTACTATCTGTCCCCGAGCAGGCTATTGGGCTCATCTCTCACAGGACATTTTGTATAGAAGCATCCCACGAATGACTAACTTGTTGACTCTCTGGGGAGGAGTGTTTATCTGCTGACTAACTCCCAACTCAATTAGGCCTCCTAAAAGATGCGAGCAGTAACTCAGAGCTGAACAAAAAGTGCAGTCACAACCCGAAGTCTGGAATTGTTAAGTCCTCTTTCAAGTACTGACAGGCTGATGCGACTGTCAGATCCTGTGTCGTGATGTTGGGTTGTGTTATTGTATTCATAACGCAACCAGGTGGGTGCTTACTGCACCTGCCCTCCCACGGCGGTCCTCCTGCTAGATTGCAGGGGTGCTTGTCACCATACAGGTGCCTGCGAGGGGATCCCCCTAAAAGGGCTCTCTTTACTCCATCTTTGACCTAGGAAGGCTATTGCGAGGCCACTGAGAAGCACCCAGATTTACACCAAGTGGTGGTGGGGGCATCTCAGGGCATGCTTCACTCTCCATCGCCCTCAGTGAGCGTCTTCCTGTTGTTGTTCATGGAGCTGGGTGAGATTTTCAGGACTGTAGGGCTGAATCTGGATTGGAAACGTGAGCGCAGGTTGGATGGGGTCTTTCCTAAAATTTGGTCCTGTTGTTGTCATAATTTTGGCGTGCTAGAATGTGAAATGACCCTTAAGTGACACCGAGAGCTAATCTATATTGCTGTCGTCTGAGTTAAGGCAGACAGTTTTACTTTCTAGACTCCTTTAAGTTTGGACGCTGGGTTAACAACAACAAATAACATCTTTTCAGCCAGGTTTTAAACAATAACCCTAACAAATGCTGACTGCTTTGCTAGGGAAAGAAAGCATGAAAACTCAGGTTGTTGGATTTGCAAGAAAACAGCAGTCATAACATAAGGGTGGTTTATTTTGTCAAGTCCCCACTGGAGATCTTGTAACACCAAGCTGTTGTGGGAAAAATCAAACAATTTATTTTATAACAGCAGAGTTTAAAAACACTTAAGAATGTACTAATAGTTTAAACCCAGCTAAAAGTTCATTCATCCTTATATTGGGCATGTAGTGATGAATAAAGGGACTAGAGAAATCTTGGTCGACAGGAGAGTGGTTAGGCTGAGTCAGCATTTTTGGAAGATGTGCTACATAAACCTATGCTTAAGAGCCCGAACAAAAGTAACATGATTTTGGTAGTGCTCAGATGAGTACAAATCTAGTTCAACTTTTCCAAATTTGAGGCAGGATTTATAACGCTGGATTGCTAAACCCTGCAGAGTTTGGGGGGCTGTTTAGGCACGGATGAAGGTGGGACCTTGGTTCCGCTGCTGCTTTTACAGGAACGGCTGAGATGAAATGTGCCGTTTTAAGCAGGCAAACTGGTCTCTCAGTACCAAACTCTTTTCTGCTACTTTTCCCAGGTGAACATAGACTTCCAGACGCGGGAGCTGACAAGAAGAAACATGCAGGAGCCCTCCCTCACTTGCTTTGACCAAGCCCAGGGGAAGGTGCACAGCCTGATGGAGAAAGACTCTTACCCCAGGTTCCTGAGATCCAAAATTTACACAGACCTGCTGTCTCAAACCCAGAGGAGGCTCAGCTAGAGCAGTGATGGGGCCCTCAGAAACCACGTGCTTCCCACAACAGCCAAAACCCATGTCTAAATGTGAAACTTTATTGGTGTTAAAAGCAGTGGGAATGAGAAAAGAGGGAGAAGGGGAAGAGGAGGCTTCCAGAGCATAATCCAGATGTGGTATCAGGACTCTTTGAGTTTCTGTGCTTTTTTTTGGTTAGCAGTAGCATCTTGCAGTTCTTGCCTCTCTCTAGCACAAATCCATAATCCTCTCTAGTCATGGGGTCATCTGTTGGGAAGGCAGGTTTCCTTTAAAATTACTACGTTGGTTTGTGTGTAAATAACGCCACTGCACCTTTCCATCCTTCCAGACATTTCCTCCTTCCAGAGGCTCTCACCTCTGCCCTGTGGAGGGGCCCTAAGGGAAGTTCTGAAACTTGTGAAGCCAAGTCTAGTCCAAAGCACCATCTCCCACACCGGCTGCTGGGGTCTGGACCCGAGACTGTGAGGAGGGAGAAAGGGGAGGGAGAGAGAAGGTAAAGGCACACGATTCGTGCTGCTTCCCAGAGCAGAAACCGTCAGTGAACTCAGCTCACCTTTCCATTTTGGTTGCACACCTTATGACACCAGCTGCTACCCTGTCACAGCCCCTCCACACCTCTGACGTGCTTATCTTCCAGGGATGGAGATTAAGTGTTATTTTCCGTATGACTGTCAAGGAGCTGAGTTTTTCTCATGAGGAAGGTAATGCCAAAAGCTCTCACTAGTCCCAGTCAGGCAAGTCTTCTAGTGTGAATGATTGTTTTCCATTAATATTATTTATTTGTACTGTAGTTCAGCCTCATGACTGCAGTCGTTGTTCAGGCTTCATTGTGCTAGGCACTGTACCAAAACCTGACACAAAGAAGCTCCTGGTCGCCAGAGACATTAACAGGCTTGGTGGCTTCTCAGAAACGACCTGCCAGCTGTCAGGAAAGAGTAGAGAGAAGGAATGTCCCATCTGCCCCATGCTGAGATGTAAGAAGAGCACAAGACCTGTCTGCTATGGCAGATAGCATTTTTCATGTAGTACCCGACCAGCGCATGGCAGGGAGAGGTAACATGAAAAATCACAATTATATTTTTGTTATTTACTGCTTATTGACTGTTGTTGTTACCTACCGATTGTCCACTGTGGGTTCAATGCCGTGTACAGAACTACTAAAGACACAGACCCTGCCGCATGGTGCTTGCTTAAAATCAGGAGACAGGGAAGCATGCAGCGAGCACGGACGAACGTCCAGGTGTGTGAAGTGGTGTGTGAAGGGTACTTTGGCCCTATTCCCATAGCCTGGCTAGCCAGCTGCAGGAGAAGACCCTGTGCAGACGTCAGTTGTGTAGCACCTCCTCTGTGCTGTGCAGTAATACTCACCGTCTGAAGGCCCCATTTCTATGGCATTGCTGTTCCAGCTCGTCGGCGGTCAGATTCTTGCAATATTTTCTAGTGGAGAAGCAGACAGCCTGTCTGCGGATTTGAGCCTACAGACCAGAGGTCTATTTTCTTAGTTTTATGAAGGCCTGGAAAGCGACCCCACAGATCTTTTCTTTCTCTCTGTCACCCACAGATCAGAGACTGTAAACCTCTGCTCTAGTTGAGGGCGGTGGTTAGGTTTAATATATCAGAAAGCTGGTGATAATGGTTTAGTGTAATGTGATGTGAAATAGGTAGACTGAATTCTAAAGCTAAGCATTATGTGTTTGGAACGAGACACAAAAAGCCTGTTTGGATATTAAAAGTTACTATCCATGCATTAGGTGGGAAGCAGGTTTTGAGGCTTTTTGTAAGGACGCTGTGCAGGACATCAGTACAAACAGGTTTAGAATCGAGATGGAGATGGGTAAGCATGTTTGTTTTATTTTGGAGGGGTATTCCTGTGGTCTCTAAGACACTGAAGTCTAAACATGGTGCAAGTGCAAAATTTATGTTCAGTAGGAAAACCTGCTTTTCAATACCTGGTTGGTCGGCTCTGGAATTCTCCAATAGTTTTGTAGGAAAATATCAGTGAAAGGTGGGCACTGGAAAGTGCCCCAGATTCATCCCAGGGGTCTACATCATGAGGGTGGCTCAACTGACCATGAGTGTAGGTGTTCATGGGCCCATAGGTTTATGGCAAACAAGGTACCTGGCAAAGAACGTCTAGTGGGACAGGTGTCTGGGGAAACTTTTGCAACGCTCTGGAAGGGGTCAAAGACAGAAGCAATGGATGTAGAGCCGTACATCCAGTGGCTGTCCCTGGCGGTATCTGGGCTATAGGAAGTGGAACGGAGTCACATTGCCTATACAGCTCCTTCCTGCTGTAGGTGAAAAGGAAGAAGCAGGGCAAATCACCCTACATTGCGGTGAAAGGTTCTCAGTGCTTGACCTGCAAGGGAGGATGCACAGCCACGGACTGTGAGGAAGGGCTGGAATAACTCTCCTTTCCAAGAAACACTATGTCTTCTATACCTGCAAAACACAGGATGGACTGGGATCTCTCAGGGACGCAGGTTGCTTTGGCTGAAATAGTTCCCCTTGAGAAGGCCTGTGGTGCCAGTTGTACCCAGTATCACTGCGACTGCAAAATAGCACAGCGACTGGTGATCCAACAGCTGCAACGCGGCAGCTCAGCTTCCCAACGCTGTGGCGTCAAACAAGCTGTGTTGCAAGGGATGAAGGGAGGCCACCTTGTCTGGACCTGCCTTCCTCCGTTTCAGCCTCCTCTTTGACTGTACACGGAAAAAGCATCCCAGTGCCACCCTGGATGTGAGCGACAGCACCAGCAGGCTTATGCAGTCATCGCTTTTAAAGAGGAGGCAGAAGGCCATGTTAACTGCCTTGTGGTATTTCTCTTAAAGCCACCAATACACCTTCTGAGTGGTCTTGGGTGATGCTGACCTCTAATGCCAGCTGATGCATCCCAGACAAGGCTTTTCAGCAAAGTGCTCTGCAGGCACCCGTGGCGGTGAGGGTCCCAGAGACAACCAGGCCATGAGGAAACAGCAGAACAAGTTGTTTTTGTCAAGGAATGAGGAACAGAAACTCAGAAGTGAGGACAATTCCCAGGCTTCCTTGATGGCTACAAAGGCTGGTCCTCTTCAGAGCGTGACTCCAGAGAGCCCAAGAGGTAACGTCTCTCAGCAAGCTCCTCCAGCATCAGTGCTGGCATCCTTTCAGTTCATGTCAGAATTCATTGAAAAACTTCAAAGTAGCCGACACCATGTAGAAACCAAGCTCCCCTCCCCTCCATCGACCTGGGGAATTGCTTTGAGCAGGCACGTTCAGAGGTGGCACTGCGGCAGTTGTGACAGGAACTGTATTCATGCCGCCTGATGTGGGAGAAGTGTTTTGCCCATTAAATTGGTGCCAGATAATATCCTCCACGGGAAACATCCTAGTGCATGGAGTGGAGCAAAAGTATTGTCTGAGGCATATGAGTCTATCACGGTTATTTTTGTTGCTGCTCTTACAGTTTGTCTCTCTTGAAGGAAAGCAGACTAGTTATTTTGAGTAATTTTTTTTTTTTAAACAAGAAATTGGCACCAGCTGCTTCTTTTATGCCAAATGTCAGTCTGAAGTGAATTAAAATAGGCAGCTTATAGCTCTTCCCCTTAAACCAGGGGCTGATTAAGGAAATAATGACTGAGCCAAAGCTTCGGAAAGCACTGAGTGATGACTAATCCCCATCAAGGACAAATATCCTATCTTTGATTCATCTCTTACTGATGTGAAAGGGATATTCATAACTTACAAACCCTATTTCCCCCCTCCACAAGCACACACCTCCAAAATTTCGCTCCTGTTTCAAGTAATGTCAGAGTGTGCCATCACATGAAGAGAGGAAAAGAAATCGTTTCACTCAGCTCTTTTTATTCTGTGCGTTTGCTGGCACGTACCCAGTCAGCTCCCAAGTCTTTTGACAGCAGAAGGGAAGAAGAGTTTACAAATTGCCTTTTCTATAAGCTTCAGATGTTGTTAACTCCAGAAGCAGATGCATAACCCGAATCTGCTTTGCGTTTCTTTCTCCTGCTTTGGCCCGTCAGCTGGGTTTGGGGTGATTTCTATGACTTTTCCTGGACTTGTTAATGTACCGGTGGGTCCCTCCCTCCATGCTGGAAAGGTGTGAAGGGCAAAGTCCTGCTAGTCTAAGCAGGGGAGGGAAATAGGTGTGTGTGTCTGTGGGTGTGGGTGGGTGAGAGTGCATGTGAATTCATGTGTATGTTATTTAGTGTCTCCCACTAGAGAAGCTTTTCTGAGACATAGATGTGCATGTTAAAATAAGAGAATTAGGCATAAATGACATAAAATGAGATTTTAGCCAGTGTTGTGTTTGCCTCGTGTGTAAGTTTGACTAGTAATAAGAGACATAAAACTCTGCTAGGCTTCCAGTTACCCATAAGAGCACATGTATCAAACTGAACTGAATGTTCACTGATAGACACAAAACCAAAATGTTTACAGCATTCAGAGCAATAGCAAGGCATACCTCATGCCAGTCCTGGAGTGCCTCTCACCTGTCTGCGCAAACTCCCCCCTCCCCGGTCGCCTCTTGCTTCTCCCTCCAAACCCCTCTCTCTTTATCTCTCTGTCTTGTCCTCGTGGACTTCCTCCTCCTCCTCTTTATGGTTACCTCCCTGAAGCACTCCTGTCCATGCCAGCCTTCCTCTCCACCAGCACTGCTTCTCCCCACACATCTGAGCCTGGGTCTCACATAATCTCCTGCCGTGCCCTCCTGTTTGCATTCCCTCCATCCCCATCTGTCCCTCCTCTATTCTTTGCCTTTTGCTTCCCCAGACGCTTGTCTCTGGTCTTGCCATCTCTCTCCTACGCACCTCCTACTGTCGCTATAAAGCTCCTAATAGCTATTCCTTGCCCGTTATATAAGAAGAAAACACTTCACATCATTTCTGCATTATCGTTCATTCCTGGGGCTGCTGCAGTTGTCTTCTTCCTTGGTACTGTGTTTTCTCCGGTGTCGAAGCATTATATCACAGAACTGGAATTAAAGTACATTTTGCTGCTAGACCAGAATGCTTTTCTCTACCACGTACCCCTTGGGCTTTGCAGAGGCTCGGCTTGTCCCCAGTGTTGTGTCTTCTTCCTCCATCCACGCTCCACGTGCTGCGCGTGTGGCAGGGGCTGGCTAAGTGAGAGAGCAGCCGTGCTGCGCGTGGAGGCAGCGGCTGCTTCGGCAGGGTCGCAGCTGTGCTTCCTCCTGGCTTTCTGAGATATATATATATATTAAAAAAAAAAAAAAAAGAGTGTAAATAAAGGTGTGGGGGTGTGCGTGTGTTGTATTTGCTTAGTAAAGTCAGTCGTTCTACCCTGTGCCTCCTCTTGGTTTTACTGGAGGGTCGTATCTCTAATTTGAGAATGCAGGACACAACTGGAGTTCAGGGAACTGAGGGCATGGGAGGGAGGTGGCAAAAGGGGATGAGTTTATTACCAAAAACCCCCAGAATATTTCTGGCAAAAAGGCACGGAAGAAAAGGCAGTACTTGTTTCTGGAGGGACCTGGCGCAGCAGGGAGCTATGGGGGCCAGCCCCTGTGTGAATCACTTCTCTCCTGTAGCCCCACAACTCTCACTTTCATCATGTGCTGCATGCCCCAGGCTGGATCTAAAACATGACGGATGAGGAGGAGCTGCTTGGCTTTGCATTTACAGCGTAGATAACGGTATTATCCTATCAGAAATGTCTTCACGCTGCTCTATCAGTGCCCGCAGCCACCAGCTAAAAAGCAATGGGGGGAAGGTGGCATCTTGTGTTTACCTACGCAGGATTACCTATGCAGGATTACTGATAATGAAGAGAGCAGGGTACAAGTACTCCCTGGGGTAGATCCCCCTTCCTTAAAAACCACAATCAAAGTATCTTATCCACCTATAACCTCTCTCCCCCCACTCCTCTACAAGCAAATTGAATCAGACACGCACACACAATTCAGATTTTTCTTTAAGCCCTCTGGCACCTCCATTTTTGGTGGGATGGCAGAGTCCCACCAGCAGGAAGGGGCCTTGAGGACCTGACCCCAATGCCAAGAACCAGTCGCAAAGAAGGTGCAGTTTAAGATGTCTTTGTTCTTTGGGAAACACAATTGCAGTGGCCCAGAACAGGAGGGCATTGCTGTACCGAGTGAGTTCAGAGGTGAGCCACCAGATACCAGGGTAGAAAGACCAGCTCTTTTAAGACCTTCCCTATATCACGTTTTTATTTTAATTAGGTCCTGATGCTGTAACTGCCTCCACAGTGTCTGGGTGCTGCTGGTGTTGGCAGATAACAGCAGGAGCTGTTAGAACAGTTCACGCGGGCTTTTCAGTCTGATTCCTTCCCGTTCAGGGGGAGGCATGGGTTCGGGTTCAGTTTGACCTTCCCCCAGCATTAGCTGCTCGTTTGCTAGGCTGACTTTCCCCTGATGAGGCTGGAGAAGCTCCTCAGCCATAACAGATGTCCAACCAGTGATGATACCCTCCCCGAGTCGTGTCACCGCATTGTAAAGTGTTACTCACCTGTGCTGTACAGAGACCCTGAGGACGTAATAAACAGCCTGAGAGTACTCGCTCTGTGCCCGAGTATCTCAAAAGGTGCGAGTCCAGCACTTTTTCCTGTCTGGAGAGAAAAGTGGGAACTGCGAGCCTGGGAGTGGAGGAGTGCCTCCCAGCAGAATTGTTGAGGAGCAGAAGGATGGGAGAAGCTTGTGCCTTCTTGGAGGACCCTGCCCTCATCCTTCTGTGTGCTGGCTTCAGTGGTGCAGACACGCTGGATGGGGCAGCGAAGAAGGGATGTGTTAACTCTAAGCCGTCGGTCTCCTCTGTTGAAGCAATTTAGATCCAGTCTGCCTGGAGGTATAGTTTGGGGAGACGAGTCAGAAATGTTGTCAGTAGGATCTAGGAGACTATAAGGAAGGTAAATCTGAGGAGCTTTCCACCAGTACATTACTGTCCTTTTCTGGGTACACCCTGCTGCTGCCTGTGATGGATTGCCCACCCCAAACCCCAAAACCAAGGACCTGAGTGCAAGCAGCATCAGGAGGAGTCGTTCTTGGAGAAGGCTGAAGCAAAGGTTCCCCACAGCGAGGGGCTGCTGGTGTCTGACCGGGGAGTAGCTGTGGTCGGAGTGGAGCAGGAGCGCTGGCTTCAGCCCGGGGAGGCAGGCAGCATGGAGAGCAGTGGTGGCCAGTGCGGACGGGTGGTGTGAGCCGTTCTTCATCGCAGACAAATTACCCGCTCCCCTGAAGCAGGTACCTCATGGAAACCACACATAAATCTGCAGGACCTCCCTGGGGGCGGAAGCCAGGGCTGCAGCAGTGAGTAAACTGCTTGTTCATCCATTCTCCAGGGAGAAAATGGAAAACCAAGCACTATGCTCCCTGTTGGAAGCGTGGCAGGAGGACACGGTACTGCCGAACCAGCCGGTTGGCTGTTTCCAGTCCAGCCGCCTCCATGCACATCCTGCTGTCCTGCAGGGAGAAGTGGCCGTGGCTGGGGAGCAAACACTCTTTATCAGCCCATTAAATCCACTGACAGGCAGCCAGAAGTGGCCATGGTGAAGGTGGCACAGCTGGGGCATCAGCCTTTCCTGTGGACCGGACGCCACGGGTGGCACAGCTCCCACCTGCCCCTCTGGTAGCGTTTCGGTCACGCTGCCTGGTTGCCAAGCGTGAAAACACGTGCCAGGACCAGCGGTGGGGGATGCACGAGCGAGCGCTCCTGGGAAAGGGAGCAGTGCGGCCGGACCAAGCATGATCAAGCCACCAAGAGCAAATAAATGCTTTCTGCATCTATAAAAAGCAGCCCCGGGCTCCAGCAGGCAGCTCGCGTCAAGGTCTCAGCTTGATCCCTCCTTGGGGGATAAACCGGGGAGAGGCAAGCGGGACCAGGCTGGCGAGCCACTGGCAAAGCCCAGGGTGCGGGCTGGCAGTGGGGACGGGGGTGAACAAGTAAGGAATGGGAAAGGCAAGGGTTGTCTTGGCAGGCAGGGAAAGCACGTCTGGGGACCACAGTGCGTGCGAGCTAGAGATGGGCAGCAAGAGCCGGAGAAGTCAGAACATCTCGTCAAGTCCCAAGGGCCAGTTTAGGGAGCCTGGAGGAGCCTGGGCTTGCTGGGGAAGGGTTGGGCAGCAGCTGAGGGCAATCCCGGGTACTAAAGGGGGAAGGGAGGTGTTAGCAGAGACCAGAGAGAAGGCAGCTGGGGGGAGCAGTTTGGGTGTCAGCAGAAAATTGCACGGTTGGGTATCTGTGGAAGAGTGGGGCTGAAACAACCCCACAGGGGTTGCAGCTCGCCAGAAGAAAGGGCTTCAACGGGGAAGGGCTGAGGCCAAGCAGACAGAGCATCTCCTGAGCAGGTCTGGCAAGCGAAGGGAGAGCAGTGACCCGGATCCGTCCTGGTCCTGGGGGCACCAGGGGCACTCCTTGCCTGGCGCACAGCCCACCCTCCTTGCCAAAAGGCGAGTGTTTGCTATGTGGTCTGCACAGGGTTGCATTTAAAAGCAAAAATTAAATTAGCTTGTTATTCTCTGGAAATCAGTGCAGTGGAATTTATCAGTCCCTCTGTCTTCTTTCTATCCCCTTTTTTTTGCCCTAATTCCCTTCCCTTTTTTTATTGTTTTTCCTTTTCATTTGCTGCTTCTTCCCTCTAAGCCTGACTCTGAGCCAAAACAATTTACATGCATCCGAGGAAGGATCTGCCATTAGTGCTGCTCTGTCTCTCCTCTTAGTTAGGATATATTTAGCCATCCTCTTTTTTTTTTTTTTTCCCCCTGTTCAGTGCCTTTAAAGAGCAGGTGCCAGGAACAGAAAGAGAAGATTAAAAATACCTGCTGTCAGATACCTTTCCCTACGCAGATGTGCTCCGTCGCTGTGCAAAGTGAGCACGTGAGCAGAGTGGATAACAGCTGCCCCTTGAAAAGCTCATTTGTAATTCTAATTTTTTTTTTTTTATTTCAATAATCTCTTTCCGCACTGCTACAAATTTCCAGAGCAGCTATTTCCTTTCGTGCTTCATGTGAACGCCACGTGCGCTTTTGTTGGGAATCAATTAAATGCCCCGTGGGTTAGGGTGAGGGCCTGTTGTCGCACAGGAGCCACCGAGGGACAAGCACTGCTGCCTGTCCTGCGACGAGGTAACGGTTTCCCTGGGCTGGGAGGCACGGATGGAGCAAGGATCACCTGCAACCACATGGACGTGGCATCCCACCGCAGCCCCTGACCATCCCTGTCTCACGAGGCAGTGACCATGGCCAAGACCCAGCTGCGATGTGGCTCCTTGGGGACCCCTTGCAAATGTCCCACTGCGGTCGCAGCCTCGGCTGCTTCACTGCTTCTCCTTGGCACCATCACCAGCTTCTGAGCGATGCTGCACTCATACCTGCACAGCAGCAACCTCCCGCCACAGGCAATCCTCTTCCAGCACCCCTTTCGCCATCTCCTTTGCCTACATCCCTCCTTAAACACAACCAGAGCTTGACAACAGCTTGCTGGTGGAGGAGGGGGCCGTGCAATATGAACAGTGCTTTTAAGTCTCTCCCTTCTACTACTTTGCATTCAGCATCTCCCTGATTTCACGCAGACAGCTCTGGGGGACCCGTCCAGCTTCTGGCAAGCCTCTGCCGAAGCAATGCAGGGAGCGTGCGGTGCTGTCTTCAGGTGTTACCGCTCCTGATCGCCACCTCTGCAGTTTCCCCATAGGTTTAGGAGAAATCGGCTGTCAGGGTCCCCAGTGAGCCTGCCTGGCCCACTGGTCTTTGCAATGCAGTGTGAGCCCAGCAGTGTGGCTTGCCCTGGCTCTTCATCCCTCCTCCTCCTCACTGCCTCCCCTTCCCATCCATTTCGGTATTCTTCCCTTCTTATTCCACTCAGACCATATAAAAATACAAAAATATCTGCTACCAGAAGCTATCCCCAGAGCTTGGCTGTGTTTTGGGGCACATGTGCAAGGAAGCTTTGCACCCTGTCACCAGCCTCCCTTGTTTCCCCATTACCTGCCTCATTTTTGTAGTTTTGGGGCTGAAAACTTTATTTCCCTATTTTTCAAAAGTTGCTGCCACTTCACAAATACTAACCCAGAAATGACACAAACTTGAGCATGGGAAGTTCCATCTTAACATGGGGAGGAACTTCTTTACTCTGAGAGTGGCAGAGCACTGGCACAGGCTGCCCAGAGAGGTTGTGGAGTCTCCCACACTGGAGACATTCAAAACCCGCCTGGACGCCATCCTGTGCAACTGCTGTAGGTGTCCCTGCTGTGGCAGGGGGGTTGGACTCGATGATCTCCAGAGGTCCCGTCTGACCCTGACCATTCTGTGATTCTGTAATACCTGGGGCTGAGAGGTTTTGTGTTATCCCTCCCGATAGGGAAGCCAGCAGCTGTACTCCTGCGACCACCGACGCTGTGGTGGCAAAGGGCGGCTGTGGATGCAGCTCTCCCAACTGCAGGTGCCTCCACAGTCCAGCCATCTCCCAGCCCGAGCGTGTAGGGTCCCCCCAGTGCACCCTGCCTGGGTTTGCCAGGACCTCCCTGGTGGAAATGAAACCCCGAGAGGGTCGGTCCCCATGGATGGGAGGTGGGTTTCATGCCAGCAAGGCTGCGGCACAGTTACGGGCAGGGAGCCTGGCCCCAGGCATTGCGACACAGATGAGGGTTTTTTTTGTGTTCCAAAACAAGGACTGATAATACAGGCAACTGAGCTGGAGCCGCGGGAGGCTGCTAAGCTAAATGAGACAGGAAGCACGTAATTAAATTAGATATAGAGTGGCATGAAGACATCTGAGTACACATACGTCGTTGGGCTTGGAGGCTATTGCATAACCCTGCTGAAGAGATTTGTGTGATAAAATATTGTACCTACCGCAGCCCATGCTGGTGAGCTGCCTGTCCTTCAGCAGCATCTCCCACCCTATCGAAAGGGAGGGTTAAGAAGCTGCCCCAAGGGAGCAGAGCTGCCGGCCGGTGGTTTGTGCAGGGGACTGGTGGCCATGGCAGAGTGGGCAGAGGGTCTGTCCTGGCCTTGGCGGGGAGGACGTTGCCGGAACAGCCTGATCCCATTCCTGCGCCTGGGCTCAGACCCGCGTGCGTGGTACTGGCGTTGCGGTGTTTCCCAGAGCCATGCACTGGTTTCAGATACCCAAGTGTGGGACTCCATTGTGAGTGTGGCTTTTCCTGTGGCTTTGTGCATTTTTCTGGCCAAGTGACCAGCCTTTGATTAATCCTTTCCCTCCCATTGAGGTTTTATAGGGATTTCTCCCTCCTGTGGGGGCTTGCAAGGACCACCGCAGGTGTTTTCTTACTTCTGCCTTGCCATCAGCTTTGCCTCACCCGAGCCATGTTCTTCAAAAGCTGCGGCAGAGGGGACAAGGTAAAGCCACAGATGCAGTTACCCAATGCCCTTTATTTCTATGGGGAAAGGCAGTGGGGAGACAGGGGCTGAAGCGACCTGGAGGTTTCAGCAGGCTGTCCCAGCAGGACAGAAATGCTCAGAGTTTCTCCACTCTGGCTCACATCACCCGTGCCCCTTTCCCACGGGCTGCGGCTGTTGCTGCCGTCCTGGCTGTGTTTTTGCCATTTGGTTACATTTTCCCCGGGTGCTCCAAGCAGCACGTGGGTCCCAGACCGGCGGCTGTCTTGGGGACCCTGGACTTGCTGCCAGAAGTCATCCGTCCAGCTCTGCGTGTCTGTAACACGTGCCCAGCCTCCCGGAGGTTCTCCTCTCTGCATAACCTGCTCGGGGGATGCCTCAAGCACTGGGGAGAGTCACCGGAGCATCCTATGACTGCAAACCTGTAGGTGGGAGGACGGGCTGCAGTGTGTCAGGGGAAAAGGGCACAGATGGAGTCCTGCTTAACACTGGGCATGACCCTCTCCTGTGGGTACCAGGAGCCCATACCCACACCAGCATGGCACTGCCGCTGCGACACCAGTGCTCCCAGCGTGGCAGTGAGCTGGGGTGAAGCACCAGGCTGATGTGGCCAAGCACTTCCCTTGCTCTTCCCCTTCTTTCCTTAAACTCACAGCAAGGATCACGGCTCTAATCGTGGTTTTAAGGCACAAGGAAGACAGGAACAAGGGCTTTCTGTAGCTCCAAACACTTATCTGTAGCTGAATATCTGCTAACCAAGAAGCCTTAAACTTATTTATTCAAGTGAAAGAAAACAGAGCTGTTGGGAAAGTGGCTGCTCTTGCCATTAAAGCTGAGACAGGAGCTAAAAACATGTGTTGGGTCTTTAGCTCTGACGCATCTTTTCTGGCTAGCCGTGGGCAAGACACTTTGGTGACTTTTTCGAAGTGGCAGGAGGAAGACAGGAGTCCCTAGTACAGTTCAAGGGCGCCTGGTGCTCCTCTGAAAGTCTCCTGTCCTGATATGTTCGTGATTCTGCTCCCCGAAGGCAGCTTGAGAGGAGCCTTTCTCCCCCAGCCCAGGGCCGAGATGGCTGCGTGCTGCCACCTCCCTGGCACGGCTCATCTCCCATGGGCAAGACACCCCGGCAATGTCCCGTGGGTGATTAATGCAGGCAGCAAGGGTAAGAGACAACCTGAGCTCTGGAAAAATGTCTGTGCAGACTGAGGAGCTAGTAATAGCAGGGACCAAGAAGGGAGGAAGGAAGAGGATGAGCAGTGGAGGTGGCAGCTCTTGCGCTGGCCCTGGGATGGCCGTGGGCAGGGGGGTTTAGAGTCACTGCCTGCACTGTGGTGAGCTCCCTCCCAGAGCCACTGACCAGGGAATTGCAGGGAGGGCAGCTCTCCGGGACCCTGTGTGAGCCCGACCTTGGCACGGGGACCTGTTGGCTGTCATGGACCTCTCTGCTTGTTGCACCAGACCTTGGGGTTCGCTGGTGTGCTGTGGCTGACACTGGTTTAGCTCTTTCTCTTCATCCTTCTGTTTAGCTGGTTCAGACCTTCCCCTCCAGTTTCCAACCTCTCCCCTGCTTTTAGGCTCTTCTTTCCATCTTTGGTTCTCATTAGGATCCACCTTTATCAGATGTTTTCCCATGCTTTGCTCAGACTTTCTTTGACGTGCATCCCTTCCCTTTCCGCTCTCCCACTGTAGACTCAGCAGAGGATTTGTGATGAAGTGCAACTTCTGCCACCACGTGGGGTCAGGCATCGGACCTTATTTATTCTGGCTGTGGACCGGCAGTGTAGTTTGGGGGGATGTGAAAACATTACACCCTTCTCCCCCACCTGCAGTGCAAGGGGGGGTGTATTGCGCTGCTCTGGGGAGCGCAAACCCTTCCCCCAGGCTTTGCATCTGCCCCCAGGGATGCTGCAAAGCAGCCTGTTTCTGCTGGGGACTGGCATCCCCTGCTTAAACCACCTGGGGAAAAGCGTGCTGCAGCGATGCCGCCACGCCGGCCCTCGCAGCGCCGGGAGGATGGGAAGTCCTCGGGCAGCAGGGCAGAGCTGACGAGTTGCTGTGCATTATGGCATCTGTCCTGTCCCTCTCGCTCTCCCCATCTGCGTAGCCACCCGCCGGCGGTTACTCAGCAGGCTCCGCGCGTCGGTGGAAATGAGCCTGTTTTTTCCTGTTATCGAGGAAGCAGTTACGACTGTGATGCTCAAGGACAAGCCTGGGCCTCCCACTCCCCCCCCCCCCCCCCCCTTAACAGCACAAAAGAAAACCTACCTAAGCCGTTATCTTCGCCGGGGGCTGCCAGAGCAGCTTTTGGTTGGCTGGAGGCTGGGAGCGATGCCGGGTCCCCCTCCCAGCTCTCCCGCCTCCCGCTCGATATAAAGCGCGGCTCCTCGCCCGCTTTTCCAGCCGACAGCACACGGCCGTGGGCGCAGGTGGTGCCGCAGCTGCCTGTTGCGTGCCCCCTGCCGCCGCCGTACGGACCCGATGAGTTGCTGGATGCCCGGGTGCCCAGCTCTCAGCATGTGCCAGGGGTTAGCCGCGCTCCCCATCACTTGCCTGGAAAGGTAAGGGGCTTCGCCACACCGCAGCTCTGGGACGCAGAGGGTTAGCTGGAAAAGATGCACCTAACTTCGGAGCGGCTGGGCCAGCCTCTGCTGCTGCGGCCTCGTGATGTTTGGGTAGAAATTGGGGTGCAGACTGCACGGAAGCACGCAGCGGAGGATGGCCCGAGTGATTTGTTTTGGTTGCATCCCGTTCTGCTCCCCGGGAGGGGAGCGCGGAGGTAAAACACGCAGAGGCAGAGGAGGCTGGATGGGGCTGCCCTGCGTGTGTCCGGGCGTACAGACACACGAGGGTGGCTTCTCCGGCTCCGGCTCTGCAGAACTTGCTTCAGGTTGACAGCAGCAGGACTATTTTTGTCAACACGGTCAAAATGTTAAGTGACATGTTGCTCCTCCTGCCAAAACATGGCTACAAAGCCCCACGCTGCCGGCTTGACATTTAAACACTTATTTTTGTATGAGCGCCTTGGGATGCCTGAACGAGCTGCAGCACACAAATAGCAGCGGGGCCGCGGGCTGCCTCGGGGGGACCCCGGGGAGAGGAGCCGATTTAGCAGCAGCTCCTGCCGTATTGCCGCAGAGACCTCCCGGCAGGGAGGTGCCTCCGTGCCACCGCCGCAGAGCTGCGGTGACAGGCAGCCACCTCCCAAGCTCTCGCAGAGGGGGCTCCGGCACAGGAGCATCGTGCCGCCACCGGGCTCGCTGGGTCTCCAAGGCATGGGGTAGGTGGATGGTGCCACTGGGGAGCGCAGCCATCTCCGCGGCGTGGTGGTCGGCTCCTGGTGACTCAGGGGCACAACCCCCCCCCCCCCCCAAAAAAAAAAAAAAAAAAAAAGCAGGGGAGCATCAGCCCTGCTGCAGCAGCCTCGCAGCAGAGAGATGCTCCCGCTCTGCTGAGCAGAAAGAAATTGTTGTGTTTTTCCAGTGCTCTGGGAGCAGTGTAGCACTGCCGAGAGGGGGGGGGACGGGACAGGAAAAGGAGCCAGGTTAGGTCCAGGGAGTCGGGGGGGCTGCGGGGGCTCCAGCTGGGCACTCAGCAGCTGCTCTGCTACCTGCCCCAGAGGAAAAACTCGCCGTGCTTTATAAATGGCTTTTCTATGCGGTGCTACCTGGGAAGCGAGCGGGAGGAAATGGTCCCCTGGGCTTAATGCAGTGCTGAGCGTGGTTGCCAGGGAGCAGAAAAAGCAACTGGGGGAGCATTTACTTTATACATCAGAAGGCAAAGAAGTAGCCGAAGCTGAGGACCGAGGGCTGCCCCTCTGAGCTGTGTTGGGTCCGTGGGGTGCAGCCCCTGCGAGGCCGGGGGGTGGCGGCAGCAGTCCGGTGGTCCAGCGATCCCACCTCTCCCCTTCCTCCCTTCCAGAGCCAAGGATCTGAAGACCCGTTTAGGGATCCTGCTTCATAAACCAGAGCTGGGACACAGGATCGGGACCTCCAGCAAGCTGCAGCTGGGCTCCAGGCGGAGGTAAGCCAAGCAGTGCTGTGTCCCGAGTTCAGCCCAGGACAGGTCCCCATGGACCAGGCTGTCCCGGGGGATGCTCCTGCCCATCTGCGCAGCGGAGAAGACAAAATGCAGCTCGCCCTCCCCACAGTCCCACCCCGGCAGGCAGGGTAGGCGGACCACTTCCCAGCTCCGCCAGTTATAAAACCAGACTGGGAAACTGATGCTCTGGCATTAGGCACAAGAAAGCAGGTCCTTAGCAATAGGCCAGAAACTCAGAGGGCTCCTGCGATTCCTGATGTCTCTGACCAGTGCCTGGGACCCCCAGGGGATGAAGGCAGCATTAAAAACAAAATACTAAATACAGCTGCTGAAGGCAAGGCATCTTCTTGCAGAGGAGGCTCCGCTGGGCTTGTACCGGCAGAAAAGGGCTCCTTTGAGTATCCTCTAGAGAAGCTACCTGGCCAAAGCTGCGCTATGGAGCTGAGGTCTGGTGAGCCATCGGGGAAGGTAAAAGAAAGGGAGAAAGGAAAGAGAGCCCACAGGTAATGGATACTGGGGTCTCGCTTTGGTTTCCTACTGAATGCCGCTGCCTCCTTTCTTGTACTCTGTCCCATTAACGGAGCTGCTTGATTGAAGTGCTCCCATCCTTCACCGCAGGGCAGGAGAAGTGTTCTCGGCGGGACAGCGAGCCTTACGTCCTTTTGTCTTTTCCAGAGACTCTTCACGAGAGGTACTTGAATGGAGGGAGTCCTTCGACCAGCTCCTGAAGAGTAAAAGTGAGTAGGATCTTGTTTTCTTCTCTTGGTGAAAGGGTGTAGGACGAACACGCTCCCACTGAGCAAGGGGGTGTCTGTATGCTTGCAGCTGATGTACGACATCTTGTCTCCCCCTCAAATGAGGTGGTTTAGGAATTAGAAAGAGGCCCTTTTCCTGCCCTGACGGAGCCCATACACAGGGCTCATTCTGGCTGGGTGCTTTTTGGGGGGCACAAGCGCAGTCGTGCAGTGCCTCGCTGCTGCTTTGGGATAGGAGGATAGTTGTGGGCATCCCATGTGCAGCAGTCCGTCAGGGAGGATGTCACGCTGTGCCCTGATGGTCCCTTTCTCCACAGTCAGGAGAAGGCAGCGTGTCTGCTCTCTGTCCTTTGCACAACAACGCAGCCACCTCCTCACAGGCTTTTGTTGCTTATTGCTCAAAAAACTGCATTGCTGCCCTCTGTCTGTCTGTCCTGTGCCTCCGGTGATGGGTCTTCCACAGGGAGAAGGAATTCAGCTGCTTTAACTATCTGTGCGGTGATGCGCAGAGTTCCTCTAAGGTGCTGCCTCCCTCTTCTCACATGCGGACAGTACCTCCAGACCCCAGAGAGGGGACCTCTTTTAGAGTCTCACATGTAATCGCTTCCTTACACTGGGCTTTACAGCAGGTACACAATGGTAGAAGTGCCAAAATTTAATACAAAAATAGCTGTCTGCCTTAAAAGCTATTCCACAGCAAGAGAAAGTCCTTCCATAGTGCTAGCTGGGGGCTAGGCATTTATTTTTTTTTCCAGCCTTCCTCACGTGCTGTGATGGCTAACAAGCATCTCCGGCTTTGTAACTCAATACGTGCCCGCAGCCCGGCTCTGAAATCCTTGCTGCAATTACTCTCTCATACTCCCCAGCATCTCGTTCCCCTTAGATCTCAGCTGAGAAATAAAAATAAAGCCATCGCTGCTTGGTTCCTACAGACATACTGATACCTCAGTGGATTTCTCCTTAGGTAGAATTAGCTCTTTTCCGAAGCTGTAAAGAAAATACTCTGAAGCCTCATTACCGAAAGGTCAGATAAATAAAACCAGAGGATTACTTGTCTGTGGGAAAGGATTTTATTGGAGTCTAGAGGCCAATTAGCAGCGTCTCAGAGGGTGGAATTTGCCCGGAGGGAAAGGAAATCTGCAGATGTCATGGTCTGAGCTCCCAGCGCCCTGCATGGCAGCCACCCTCCTCTTCCTCCCCCACCTTCTGCCTTATTAACTGTTCTTCTCTCCCTTCCCCAGGTGGGGTGACGGCCTTCCACACCTTCCTGAAGACAGAGTTCAGCGAGGAGAACCTTGACTTCTGGCTGGCGTGTGAGGACTTCAAAAAAACCCGTTCAAAAACCAAGCTGGCATCCAAGGCCAACAGGATCTTTGAGGAGTTTGTCCAAAGTGAGGCACCCAGGGAGGTGAGAGCATTTTCTGCCTCTGTCTTGTGGCATCAAATTGGGTGGGAAAGAGATAAAATACCCTGTTGGGTTTTATTAAAGTGGGAAAATGGGCTCTTGTTCATGGGAGCTTTCATTTCTAACCTTGTGTGGTCTACTAATATGAAGAGATCTAAAGGTTTTTGAGCATCTTCACCCTCATCTGAAGATGTAGAAAACAGTTTTTCTCCCCCCGTGGGAGGGGACTTAATGCCAAGTTAATGTTTGTGGATGGTGCTTCCATGCAGGTGAATATTGACCATGAAACCAGGGAGATCACCCGGAAGAACCTCTCGGGTGCCACCTCTGCTTGCTTCAATGAAGCCCAGGCCAAGACCCGCACCTTGATGGAGAAGGACTCCTACCCCCGGTTCCTGAAGTCCGCCTCCTACCAGGACATGACCAAGCAGGCCACCAGCCGCGGCATCAGCAAGCGGTCACACACCTGACCCAAGCCCGAATCCACTGCGGGGGGACGAGCCGGGGGACCAGGCAGAGGCTGAGAGACGGTTTGTGAGGGCTGAGGTCTGCACGGCGGGGTTTTGGCTGAATTCCTGGCATTTTAGGAGGATCAAGCGCTCAGGATCTCAAGCGCTTCCGCTTCTCACTGAGCTGCTGGGAAGAGAGGTCCTCCCTCCCCGGAGGAGCGGAGCGGGTGGGAATGGCTCGCATGCCAGCATGTGCCTGATGCCTCCTCTTGCAGCACCGCCAGAGACCTGCACCACCACCAGGACAGAAAGAAATCGGATTTGAGTTGCAAGCCCAGGATAAAGGCACCGGATTCCCCTGAGCATCCGTAACCGGAGAGCTCTCGCCTGCTCTCTGGACCCTGCCTCTGACCTGCAGCATCAGCCGCCGGCTGCAGAGCCGGCACAGGAGCCTGCAATTTCCGCAGTGCCCGGGGCGACTGCCCCAGACCTGCCTGCAGGGTTTTTCCTACGAGGGAATGGCCAGAGTAAAAGTCCAAAGACTACGTGGTGTTGTCAGCCGGAGGGACCCTGCGCCTGCCTTTTCCTGATCCTGAGATCCTCATTCTGCCATTTCCCAGGCATGCTCTGCATCAAAGCTTTACACCTTCTTCCAGTACAGCCTATCCCTAGGAGTGACGTTTTTTATCCCTCGCTTAAGCTACATGACCTTTAGATTCCATAACCTTTTATTAGTATTATTGTTATTTATTTTATCATTATTATTATATCCGTATTTATTAGAAGAGCACTGCTCAAAGCATACACACGTCGCTTGCTCCGAGGAGCTTGTAAATGAAATTATTTTAGATATTGTAGCACTTAGCGTGCCTCCCACTTTTTCTGTATAATAACTAAAGAGAGATGGCCAGACAGATCTGTAACATGACCGTGGAGCAAGGCACGAGGCGAATAGCAGCAGCGGGAGCTGTGGTCCGGCAGGGCTGCTGGAGGAGCCCAAGGCAGCAGATTTCCCGTGAGCTCGGAGGACCACTGATGGCAGTAAAAGGATGCTTTGTAGTCCCTGCTCTTTCCTTTCTCCCCTTAAATAGAGCTTTGTGGACAGCACCTCAGCACATAGACTTGCACTTTGTCCTAGGCAGAGAATAGCGATGTAAAACAGATACTTTGGTGAGTGATACTATTGAAAACTTTTTTTTTTTTTTTTTTAAACATGTGGGAGGGGAAACCTGAGGCTTTCCCCTGGTTTGAAATTGGGTTTGGTGTTCCCTTGGCCGGTGAAACCAGTCTGCAGCCACAGCACTTCAGCAGAAACTTGGGGAGCCAAGCGAAACACCTATGTGTGCCGTGAATACAGTGTCTCCGGCGGGGTGGCAGGACAATTCATCAGCTCAGACCTGTGGGGCGAGCTCTTCAGAAAGTCACTCTGAGCAGAGATTTCTGGGTCCCACAGTCAGCCCGGAAAACACAGATCCCATTTAGCAGCAGCAGTGCCAGCAGCCGTGTGGGTGGGTGATGGGGAGCCCACCAGTGCTGGGTCACGGGCAACGTGCCACCAGCGTCATTTCCTACTGATACAGCCCGGGGCTGCCACATGTACCTCCATTCGCCCCTAAAGACCAAACCTGGAGGTCCTTATCCCACTGGTACTCACTCCTTGCCGAGGGAACCATCTTTTGTCCCCTGCCCGCCCAGCATTGTCCAGAGCACAGGTTCGCTCAGGTTTTTCGCATCTGTTTGAGCAGAGCAAGGGACCGCGAACCAGTTTGGGGATGTTGTTCTGAGTCTTCTTCCGCTTTCTCCATCCCGGTTCTACATCTGAGCCTCAGTGGGTCCCGGCTGCGTTTACAGGGAGATTTTAGCTGTTTTGTTATTTATTATTTATTTTTACAACTGGAACCACCTTTGTTGTGTTACTGAAGTGAATGACGCACAATGGTCTGTTTTCATTACTAACACAATATTGTCATTATACAATAAAATGTAAAGAGGAAAATACTGTGACGACACGGTGGTTTTTTTGGTTGTGGGCTTTCAATTAATTTTTACATTGCAATTTTGGATGACTTGCAAAGCGTACTAAAAAAAGGTGCCTGTGTTGGATGGCTCAAGGGGCGTTTACAGTCACTTTAAAAGTTGCAATGTGGGGAACAGAAAAGGAAGGGGAAGACTTGTGAAGAGTAAAGCTTCATGGTATTTGGCTGACTGAAGAGAACCGAACAGTTCACAGCAAGAATGAAAGCAGAAATTAAGTTTTTAATATCTTAATTTCCAGGGTGTTCAGTACTGTTTGTACTGCTCGCCATTTTCTGAGCAGTTTACAGGACTGCAGTTCCCCATACTTATTTAATATCAGTACGACACTGGTCTCTTACAAGCGCAGGAGGATTCACGTTAGGGCTGCTGTTTGCAAAAACTGTTTCTGAGCTGCTGTCATAAATAATATTTGACTTTTATCGATAACTCAGCTGATGATTGAATTCATTTACATGGCAGGGGACGCATTTGGCTCTAGAGAGGATATTAGAAAACATCCTACCTCTGCTGCAGCATGTGCTGTCTCCGAGGTCTAAGCAGTCGCCTGTGTCCCTATGGGATGCTTTGAGGAGGGTGGTGGGGTGATGCCTGCACCTCCAGGGACCGCGGGAGCGCTGTAGGGCTGCCTGCGGCATGAGCGATGCAGGGAGGGGAGCATCCAAGCATAGCACAGACGTGCTAATGCTCCGAATAAAAAACAAACGAAACATGTTTTTACGTTTTCTTCTTTCTATTTATCGCGTGTTTTGGAAGCCAAAATTAACTGGCCTGCGTCAGCGGAGAAGAGTGTGAGTGGACTGCCAAGGAGGAGCTGGCATCACAGGTGACTGTAACTCAGGAGCACTTAGGTCCTGAGGTATTGCAATTAGCACAAGCCAGCCTCTGCCATTAAAAAGCCTTTTACAAGCAACTGCATCTGTAACGACACCTCATGTCTTTTCTAATATAGCCAGGCAGAGTCCGAGGATCATCGTTCATTGTAAAATATGTCATCTCTTCTCCATCCCTATTCCCTACAGCTGTCATCCACCTAACCAGAGGAAGGTACTTTAAACTGCCCTTTATCTTTTATTCATCGTTTCATTAAGCGTGGCCTTGTTTTACAAGACAGACGGTTCGGAATCGCAGCAGTCTGCATGTACACCTAATCTTAGTACATGTCAGAGGGAAGAAATGAGCTGAAGGGTGTCCAGGAAATACTGAAATTATCTGGCATGAAAGAGCAGCAAAACAGTCTAGAGGCATGTAGAAACAAAATCATGATTAATTTTTTTTTAACTGCAGTTTCTAACTAAAAAAAAAAAAAAGAGTATTTTGTCCTGCACACCTTGAAGTTACTTTAAAACTGATTTTCCATTTAAAAGAATATTTAAATTGGCCAACAAAAAAAGCCAAAAAGAATTCAGAATGAAAATCTTTTCGAACTTTCCTTAGAAGGAAATTTGAGGCTGCGTCTATTCTTGATTCACCATGCATGGGAATGGGTGGCCCAGGACGAGTCTCAGCCTCGGCGGTAGCGCTCAGGCTTCACAGCTGATACTGGAGTATCCCATTTGCAGCTTAGCTTCATCGCTACAAGCCTGAGATGCTTCCCAAAGAGAAAACTCGGTCAATAAAACCATGCTTGCGTCCGGCGTGAACTCTGCGATTGCTGGCAAAACCCAGTGGTAATATAACAAAACCTTTAAAGCCTTGGGACGATAAACCTCCCCCAACCCACAAAACAACATTGAGAAAGAGGAGCCAAAGCTTCCCGTGACCGCCTTTGGCCACGGCCGGCTGCGGTTGCTTCCAATAAACCACGACCGAAGTTTCCCAGGGCGGAGGCTGCAAATTTGGAAGCAGCAGAGATTTGAGCTCCGGGGAGCAACCGTGAGGGCTGGCGCTGGCCACCACCCCCCCGGGGTGTGACACATACTTGCTCTGGGGCCAGGTTTCCATGAGCCGGGATGGGGAGTGGATGTATTTGGTAGAAAAAACCACCCGTTTCCCTCTGCCTTGGGACCCGGCGTGTTCCCAGCAGCAGCTTGGTGGGGTGGCATCATCACTCAGCCATCCCGTCTCCTCCTGCAGCCAGGGGGTTCCCCGCTCTGGAAGGACCAAGCAGCCTTAGGACATGTATGTATATACACGGGTGGCCCCACGAAGACACATATTTGGGCAGGTGGATGTGCATGTACTGGTGTACGGATGCTGAGCTTTCTGTTGCGTGCACTGCAATGAATGCACATGAGTAACGATACACGTATGCTGGCAAATCCGTGTACGTGTACACCCAGGATTTAATTTTTTTTTTTAAGACAGTCTGCAAATAAATGCTATAAAAGGTTGTTTAAACACATTTTTGAAGGAAGCTTACCACCCAAGGGTGTGCACCGAGGCATTTCGAATACCTCAAACACCTTACCCAGCATTTTACAGTGCTCCGTCACCGCCCCCCGTGCCAGCCGGCGGGGAGGGAGCAGCTGTATCGCACTGCTTCCCGCTCTGCGGCTTTCACTTCAAGGCCTCGGCCCCAGTAAAGCGCCAGAAATCATGTGTGATGCATTTCCATACCGCTCGTGTCCCTCTCACTACGTGTGCGGCTAAATGCTGGAGTTGCCAACCCGGTTCGGCTGCGTGCAGGGATCCTTACCCCCCACCAAGGTGCCTTGGGAACCGATCAAAAATTAATGATAATATTCACGCTTTCTGACACTGCCGGGGCGCTGAGGGCGGCGCCGGGGTCTGCAGCCTTCCTGCCCCTGCGGGGTTGGGCTGCCTGTGCCGGAGGGCATCTCTGGCATGGTGCAGCTGCAACCTGGGCTCAGCCCGCAGGGAGAAGCAGGGGGATGAGAAACAGCTGGGAGAAATGTTGCTGGGGAACGGCCTCCGCTGCTTGGGAAATGCATTTAAGCTCCGGTCCCCAGCCTGGCTCCGTGTTTGGCCTATTTTGGCTGATCTGGGATGCCTTCAATGGATGTGTTCTGCTCTCTTTGCCCCGGTGCTGGGACACAGTGCTCTGCTCGGTGAGGTCCCTGCCTGCCTTGCTGTTGCCCTTACCTCTTCTTCCCAGCCCGCTCCTGCTGGCAGATGTTCTATTTGTGGGGGGGATTTGGGTGTTTTTTTTGTTTTGGTTTGTTTTTTGTTTGTTTGTTTGGGGTTTTTTTTTGGGTTTTTTTTTGGTGGTTTTTTTTTTGGTTTGGGTTTTTTTTTTTTTGGTGATGATGACGATCAAGCAGCAGCCTTAAAGGCTAGCAAGTACAGATTAAAACAGTAAAAATGCCCCACAGCAAAGCGAAATGTGGTTGGTGCTCCTGCACAGATAACATCACCTGCCAGTGTTTAAATCACATCTTTCCGTAGACTATTTTCCAGGGCTGCGTTCCAACACTGAAAGTCACATCAGCGTGGCCAAGCATATAAAACCTGGGACATTCCCATTTGGAAATATAATGAGGAAGCAAGTGGAGGGAACATGAAGAAAAAAAGCCATCCTACTATTCATAGCCACTGTAAAAATTATTTTGACTTTGGCAGGCAAATTTGCTGCTGTGTTTTAGCTCATGTTTATTTGTAGCTGGTAGCCAGGGTGTGGATGCTTGGAGATGTTCTCTCAGGGGATGGGTTGCAAAATGGGTGTAGGTCCATCAGGATGGAGGAAAAGGAAGATTTCCTTAGTTGTGCCCTTGATTCTCCTTCTGGCTCTGTCTCTGCGGCTCATCTCCCGAGTCCTGTGTGTGCAGTGGGGGCAAATAAGGACTCCGTAGAAGCGTAAATACAGCAGGAACTACATAGCCCGGAGGCTACAGGAATGGCTGTGGAGAGGAGCTCTGACTCCCATGCTTTAGAAAACCTTCGAGACCCTTCTCTTCCCTATAAACTGCCTGTCACAGAGACTGAGCATTTGAACTTACGCTGTTGTGCATGACTGTATGGAAAGCAATTGGAATCAGGGATGAGAGACAGGGAAAGCATTACCAGCAAATCGTTCTTTGCTGGCGTCCAGGCACGGGATACTTCTGCCACAAACCTGCTGGTTGCAAACACCTTGTTCCTAGCATCCTAGGGTTTGGGTTCCTACCATCCTAGGGTTTTTCATCTTCCCACCATAAGACACTGAACTACTTTAATTAAATCAGCGAGCTGAACAGGGCTTTTGTACCTGGGTAGCTGGATGGTGTGATATTGTTATGTATTGTAACACTGACTTCTTTTTTTGGATGTCTTTATTGTTGGCTCTGAGCCTGTGACGTGGCCCTGCTCTGTTTGTTTGTCTCTTTTCCACCCTGCAAATGGGAAGTTAAACACTGGCAGTTAGAGCCACAGCTCTGGTCAAACCAGGACAGATGCTGTTGAGTTCAGCAGATTTCTGTGAATTAAAATGGGTTCTTGAGATTGTTCCCTGAGTTTTCATGGTCTTTGTCCCTGCGGGGCTGTGTCAAGGTCTCCTGCGGCAACACAAACTCTGTGAAACTCCATCCAGAGACCGCGGGATGTTCCCAGACCTTGAGGATGTGCTGCATGCTGGGAAAGCTCAATATGACGGTTAGGTACAAAGATGCAACTCCTGCATAGGCAGAACCTTTCAGAGCATCTGTGAATGTTGTGAATGCATTTGCGAATGTTGGCATGCAAACGTGAGCAAGCAATGCAGAATACATACAGATTTGGATATGCGTCTAAAACACGTGCAGGACTGTATCCATGCACCCCTGTAGGCTGTGCTTTTCTGCATTCATGCCCTCCTGTTTGCATCCAGCCGCATCTCCGTGCAGATGCGCAGGTGCCTGGTCTGTGCGTGTACCAACACACCGTGGAAAGCCCAGCGTGAATCACCCGGTGTGGTTTCAGCCCCGTTTCAAGTGTGGTCCGAGTCTCGCAGCTGGCACGGTTCGGTGGAGGTGGCTGGGGAGGCTGCCCGGGCTCCGCACCCCGGCGAGCTGCTCTTAACGTTACAGGGCAGCGGGGGAAACGGGGCGGCACGTCACAGCCTGGGTTCCTCCACGTTATTTCCTGCACAGGCTTCGCAGGCGGACGGGAAGGGCTGGAGGATGGACGGGGCCTCCTCGGGCGGCACTGTGTTTGAGCAGAGCTGCCTACGAGGAGGCTGGTGCCTGGGCAGCGGGCAGCTGCCTGCCGGCCAGCGTGGCCTGAGGGTAGGACCATGCTGGCCGCGGTATAAACGGACCTGGAGCTCAGTGGCTGGTGAAATTTAGTGGAGGGGCTAGTTTTCTCCTGCGGACGGATATACCCAAAGGTGAGGAAAAGCTTAAAATAAATTAAAAAAGACCCCCCCCCCCCCCCCCCCACCTCCCCAAAACCAAACCCAAACACTAAACCCCTGCGTTGGTGCATTTAATGTCTCTGTGCCTTCAGCTCCTCAGCCACTGCTGAGCGCAGGTTTATAAACAGGGTCTGCGTGGGGGGGCTGTATGGGGAAAACACTTTGCTCCCCACCTCTCCGCTGCGTGCCGGAAAAAAAAAGTCGCCAAACACCCCCCCCAGAAACATCAGCATCCCTCCGCAAAGTGGATAAAATGCTCCCAGGGCTGCCTCTTCCTGGGAGGGGGACAGCATATACTCACAGGCTTTGCTGGGGAGCAAACACTGTCTGGGAAGCCGCAGTGAAGCGCAGCTGCTGAGGAAAGCTGCTCCCTGGCTTTGAAGGCGTTTTAAGCAGTGGTTGGGTTTCAGGCCGGGCAGGGGGACCCCTTCCTCCCCTTCCCGTGGTGGGTGGCCGTGGCGGGTGACGCCAGGCAGGGTTGCGTGACGTTACACATCGGCTGGCGCCCGTGACGCGCAGCCGCGAAGTGGCTTCTGGCCCAAAGCCAGTGGGATGGGACAGAAACGTCTAAACATTTCCTAGAGCAGCTCACCGCTGCTCGGCAGAGGAGGAGGAAGGTGTGCAAGCCCCTGCCTTCCCCCTCTCCGGGCTTCTGCTTTCCCGACAGGGGTGAAGAATTTGAGCCCCACTGTGCCCAGGGAATGCTGTGTTTCTTTTCCAGCCAGGAAAGTAACCTTTTCTTTTCTTTTTTTTTTTTTTTTTTTTAATATATATATGTGTATGTGGCAAAAGGCATAGAAGTTGCTGCAAGGAAATGAAACGCACCTGAATCAATGAAATGGGGTATTAATTTCCTGCTGGGCGGGGGGAGAAATGATCCATAAAATGGTCCTTGGCTGTCCTTGAGGGTAAATTAATGTGAATTTATACTTTCGCTTTATACCTTAAGACTTCTCTGTCCCTTTTCTGATTTGCTTAGATAATTTATTTCCACTTCAGCTTGTCAGCCAGTGACTCCTGAAAGCACTGGTCACTTGAACCAGCCTTTGCAGTCAGGAAAATGGGCGTTGGAGTTCTGGCTTTTCTAGATACGTATAGCTAGATCAGGTCCTACCTGATTAACCTCTTAATGTCCTGAAAAGCTTAGGAAGGGCTTCTGGTCAGGTAGGGTCTCCCGATTGCCTGTGGATGCTGGAGGGATTAAGGTTGGCTTTCTGTCTCATTCCAGGTATCGGATCAGCGACTTTCCAGGACCGTGTGTGCGGCTGCCATCCAAAACTGGAGGGGAATGACCATCTCTACGTGCCTGCTGTGTTCTCCACCTGAAAACATCGCTGGGGGCCGGCTTATTAGGTAACCTGTAGTAAAACTGAGATAACATTTACAGCAAGAACATCTTGGGTTCTCCCCCATCCCCTCACCCAGACGCCCCAGAGGACACCTGCCTGGGCTGCAATTAGTGCTGGGACCGTGAACAAGCAAGTGAATGTGATGGGTGCAAATTGTGGTCCTGAACGTAAAGAATCACAACAAGATAACACAAGGTAACATAGGAATGAACAATGCCAACAAGGACCTCTTGACTAGGGGGATGGGAGGGGAGCAAGGGGGCTTGCCCGAAGGTAATATAAGATAATCTAAAACTAATTAGCATGGTAAAAATCCCACCTTACGTGCTGCTGTCAGACCGCCTCTGCATAATGAACTAGCCACTAATCGGAGCGTGCGCAGAAGGGCATTAGTTATATAATCGAAAGGTGACCAATGAACAAGTTTTGCGTAACTTCTCTTTGTTGTAAACTGCATGACAACCTGTGACCCCTCTGAAGAGGTGTGCTAGCTTTGTGAACTATCACCTGGCACTCCTTTCTGTACAGAACTGCATTAAAGGTTAGAAGGTGGATCTCGACTCTGTGTGCTCACTGGCTCCTGCGCACGGGGCAGGAACACAAACCCCTATTGAGGGACAACAGTGTGTCTGTGTAAGTGCTAAAGTCATGCTTCTTGCCAGCCTTGGCTCTCTGCTTGCACTCGCACTGCTGTACTTAGTTGCCCCTCACACAGGTCTGCCGGACATCAAATGTAAATGGCGAAGTTTCACAGTCTCCTAAAACAAGATTTTCTGTTTATTAATTAGGTGAAGACCACAAAGCCCTTAAAATAGCAGCGTATTCTACCTAGTGTGCTTCATCAACCAAACCGAGAGCATCCCCACAACGAAGGCACTGAGAGTTGCACCTCTCCCATTCTTTGGTGGGATCCCTGGGCTCAGGTGAGGAACGTCTGAGGTACAGAGCCCTCCCTCTGACCGTCATGGAGCCCACAGCTCACAGCCAGCAGGAGGCGTCTACCGCTTCCAGTGCAGAGACAGCAGAAGACCTTGCCTTAGAGTTAAATGCTGCTGTGAGGAACAGAAATAAAGAAGCTGTGCTGGAGCTTCTGGAGAAAGGGGCGGATGTGAACTCCAAAGCAGAAAGTGGCTGGACACCACTGCAGAGCGCTGTGCAAGCTAACGATGAGGACTTGGTCCAGCTTCTGCTGGACAAGGGTGCTTGTCCACGTGCCCGGAAGGACAATGGTGGCACTGCATTTATTGAGGCAGCGGCAGTGGGAAATGTGACTATACTGAAGCTCCTCCTTGATTATGGCATAGACGTTAATGACCATGACGATAATGGCTTCACAGCTTTCATGGAGGCTGCGTGGTATGGGAATGAGGAAGCCTTGAAATTCCTGTATAGCAAAGGAGCAAATGTGAATTTGAGGAGGGCAGTTAATGAGGAGAAAGCGAAACTCCATAAAGGAGGTGCGACAGCACTGATGGATGCTTGTAGGGAGCGCCACTTCTCGGTTGTAAAAACTCTTGTCCAAGACATGGGGGCTGATGTGAACATTCGTGACAACAAAGATAGTAATGCCTTGATCCACGCCCTCAAGAAGCAGCGTTCCGTCAGGAAGATTTCTCCCAAGGAAATATACGAATTAACAGTCTCCATAGGCCATTTCCTGCTGGACCACGGTGTTGATGTGAACAGCAAAGATGAATGTGGGAAAACTGCCCTCATCCTAGCTGTTGAAATGCAGAGCCTAGACTTGGTGAAAGCTTTATTGGAGAAGTGTGAAATAGATATTGATGATGCAGATGAGGAGGGCAACACAGCTCTGATGGTGGCTGTAGAGAAGAATGATGACAATATAGCAAAGTTGTTGTGTGAACAAGGAGCAAGGACTGATGTAGGGAACCTCATCGCTGTTGCAAATAGGAACCGTGCTTATAAGATGGCACATCTTCTTCGCCAATATAACGCCAAGTTTGTTCCAGACACTCTCGAAGACTGGGAGCCAAACAGCAAACGTTGGAGGGACCAGCTGAAAAAACTTTATAAAATGTATCGCCCTATGATTGGCAAACTGAAGACATTTCAATACATCCAGCAGAGAATTCGGAACACTTCTCAGGGTGGCATCTACTTGGGGCTCTACGGTGAGACGGAGGTAGCAGTAAGAATAAGCCGCAGTACAGAGGGTGACAAAGAGAAAAGGTTCTTCGAACAATGTGGTAACTCTAAACATCTACTGAAGCTCTTTCAGTCTGAGAAGGCAAGAGGCTACATGTACTTGTGCTTCCCCCTCTGGGAGAAAAACCTTGAAGAACATCTGCAGGAACCAAAAGACCAAAATGATTACAAAGAGGCTGTGAGGATGATCTTCCAGGCAGTGAGAGAGCTGCATTCCCTTGGATTTGCTCACCAAGAGCTGCATCCCAGCAACTTTTTGATAGGTTATCTTTTGGTTTCTCAATGTGTTCATTTTTCTCTCCTGTTGCCTGTAGTTTAGAGAAGAATGTGCTTCATAGCTGTCTGTAAAAAGCAGTTAAGAAACACTAGTGCAGATGGATTTATGCAGAATGAGGTGTCTGTGGCATTAGCTCTCCTCTTTGATTAAGTATAGATATGTTTGCAGACAGCCACAGAGGAGTGAACAGAACAACTTTAAATGTCTCATTAGATCTGCCATCCTTTCCAGGGCTTTGCAGACAGATCAACCCACAGCAGATCTCTTCAGAGATTTGTTTTCTAAAGAACGGGCCATCCAGAAGTCAGTGACAGACGGTATTAAGGTTTTCCACCATTATTTGTTAACAAGTTTTCTTATTTCCTCAGATTTAGGTGGCAAAATTTACTTGGCGGATTTTGATAATAAAAGAAAGTTGATTGAAGACAAAAAAGAACTTATAAACTCAGATTTAGAGGTAACTTCTTTGCAAATCAACGTATGGTTTAAAATTTCAGGCACTCTGATATTTGCTGTTGCTGTGATTCCTAGGGGAAGCCTTTCTGCATCCTCAACTAGAAACCCCCTTGATTTTTGGGAAAGCTCATATAACAATAGACACTGCATAAGAATGATAGTGATTAGGATGCAATGCTGTGGCTGGTGCTGGGATACCCACAGATACCCTGTGAGCATCATTCTGGTGCCGCTTTCCTCTGTCTTTGTGTGCGCAGCTTCAAAGTCTGTGTTTGTGTGTATTTGTATACTTCTGCACACCTATAGGCGCTTGTGTGTGTCCACATATGCAGTCTGCTCATTCAGGAAGACGAGTCCTCTTCCATTTGGTAAAAAGTTTCATGCATCTGGCACGTGAGCAGTGATGTGTTTCTTTGCAGGCCCTCAGCAGGCTCGTGCTGTATGTTTTAACAGGGGGTAGGAAACCCCTTCGGCAAGTCAGTACCAAGGATTTGGCTGCTGATTCCCCAGATTACAAGGAGGCTCTAGACCTTGTACATTGCCTGGTCTCTCATGACGAACGAGGCTTGGAAGGTTTGAGCAAACATCCCTATTTCTTGAGCAAACAGGCGTAAGTGCTGGGAGTACAAAGGAAAAGCTTTTGGTACGGGATTTGCCTGTAGTGCTGGGAACAGCGATGTCCTGTTGCAGCTAACGAAGCTCCTCGTTCCACAGCAGGTTCCAGTTCCTGAAGAGTATATGGAATAAAATCAAAGATCTCCCCAAAAACCACGCCGTCTATCGAGCTCTTAATGTTACTAAAAGATCTCCTTATCCAAGGTGGACTGAGGAGGTAATCCTTCCCTCTTTGAATTGATATGAGGTTTGAGCTAGACATTTAGGCAGAAGCTTTTCCTGAGTGTTTCACAGGCCCTGTTTAAAACCGTAACTGGAAAAAGTAGCCTCACACAAATACAAATAACTAGGGGAAACAATTAAATCTAAGCCACGTGGTCAAAATACACCAGCCTAAAGACATTGATGCTAAAGGGAGCTCTGTTGACTAGGGTGGTAGTAGGGGATGGTCGCTATAGAATTAGCTGGCAAACCTTCAAGGGTGTTTGTTGGTGACCCCTTAAGACAAAGACCTCTGGCCCTTGCTGCCAGCAAATTTCTGGCAAAAGTGTTTCGTTAGATTGGCTCAAAACCAGTGAGACCAGGCCTGCTTTTGCAAGTAGCAACCTGGAAAGACATCCTACATTGAGATCCGACAGTCTCGGTTCAGTACGGCAGCCTGCATGGCCCTCTCAAGGGCACAGCTGGATCAAGACTCCCTCCTGCCCTCCAGGCAAGTGTGAAAATCTCCTGTGCCGTGTTGACAGTCCTAATACAAGTGTCAGACCTTGGCAAGGCAGGAGAGGAAACACTTAGCAGAATCAGGGGGTCTGTACGGCACGTGGCCTGCAGAGTGAACTCTTCTGCTCATGTTGGGAAACACACTTTTAAGGGTCACAAGATTTACCCATGCAAGGTGATGTCCCTGCAGAAAGGCAATGGCTGTGGTGAGTGGAGGTAGATGTGTTGCTTTTGTGGTGTGTGAAAGGAAGAGGATAACCTACGTGCTTTTTTACAGATTGACAAACGTGTTCTGAAAATCATGGAAAACCCCAAGGAAGGAAACCCATTCATATATAGCAACCGCATCACCGACCTACTGAGGCTCATGAGAAACCTGGATGAACACCCAGATAGCAGGTACATGTTCACATCCTTGCCTCTGCCACAGTTGCATTGCAGGGAGCATCTGGGTATCTGCAAGTGTCAGTGAGTTTGAGAGCAAAATCTTCTTCAGACAGTTTTCCAGAAGGGCAAACACAACCGGGATGTGGCAGAATGTCTGTTAAAGCTCACCTTGTTAGAGGGGCTATCTCCTCTGGCAGCGCAATAGAGTGTGAAAGATTGTGCATCACAGCAGCGAGCAGTCTGGAGTCAGCCCTCAAAATTATCTTCCTGAGGGTAAGAAAAGGAAGTCAGCTCACAGGATTAGACCTCAGATTTTGATTCAAAATCTGACTTCCAGATCACCTCCTACAGAAGAACATCCTCAACCAGAGCCTTCCGCTCCAGAGGGATAGCAGCAGCTTCAGAGAACTGGTGGACGCTCCCTCTGCCTTTGCAGAGCAGCCAGTGGATTGGAGAGGTATCTGTGATAGCTAAGGCAGGTCATGGCTCTACAGCAGAGGACACCGTGAATGTGTCCTTCTGGACTGTTATTTTTCCTGCAGGCTGGTGTTTCTTGCTGTAACTCCAGGAAGGTTTTTAGATTTATCGTGGTTTAGGCCGGACTGACCTCCTTATCTACCTTGCTAGTGCTGATATTTACTGTGCTGAAGTGCTTTGAGATATGGATCAGGAAGCACTGGCCCTGTTAGATGATCCTGTTAGGACATCTTGACTCCTAAAGAGGTGCCAGAATCTCCAACCCTCTACAGTCATGGGCACTTATATGTGAGGTTAGGGGTGGTGTTAACTCCTAGTGGTGGTTTCACTGATGCTGGTGGCTGGCATTGCTCCTCAGTGAAAATGCAGGTGAGACTAGGCAGATGGACGTGCTGGAGGAATAGAGAGAAAAAATGGATTGAGGAGCTTAGGGAACGTATAGAAAAGTTACAGCTCAGGTATTTCTAGGAAAGCTTCCTATGTTATCAGAAAACCTCTGGAATGGCTTTTTCTCTGCAAGGGAGGAACCAGGGTATCCTGCACACTTGACTCCTTAGGCAAGCTTTAAAAATCTGTTTTGGTTTTGTTCTCTTTCAGAATCAGCAACATAATAGGAGACTATGCTGAGTATTTCTTGAAGGTTTTTCCAGCACTTACCATTTATGTTTACAACACTTTACGCCGGAATCCCAAATGCAGTCATCTTGCAGACATTCAGGACCCTTCTCTGTAGGATGTCACTGCCTCATATCCCATGTCTGATCCCACCATCACTGCCTCTTTTTATTCCCTATTTCTTAATCTGCAAAAGAGTTGAAGAAAGTGGATAAGGAGATGCGAGAGAGCGCATGCAGGACAGAGCATGGAGGACTTAGATGAAGAAATGAAAGATGCTTCAGAAGTGTTTGGTGAGGAACCAAGCTGAGTGCCAGCCCAGGTCCTCCTTGACTACCTCTGTCCCTCTGGGCTTATCCATCTGTGAGGTGGAGATCAAGGCCCTGATCCTTTATGGAGATGTGGGACAGATCCCATATACCCAGCACTTCTGGGAGGCAGGAAAAGAGCTCAGGCATTTCCAGGCAACATGGGACTCTGATTAAGTAAAAGGAGTTCGAGCTCCTTGCAAGGACCAATATTCCCTACAGCTTGCACTGATGAGCCACTCATCTACCCCTAGAAAGACACGGATTCTCTCTTTTCAGTCTTTTTGAAACACAGCAGCCAGAAAATGAGATGCCTAGGCAATGGTCTGGTTGCAGAGTTGCCCTTGGCCTGTTATCCCTCTGATCTGGTAGAGGCACACTCAGCCCAGTCTGATGAGACCTGAAGGACTTCTGTTGGGGTATGCAGGAGATGTTTCCACGAGGAATGAAGGTAAGGAGCACGATCCCACAGAACTCTGCTACTGTGAGTAGTCCTGACTCACCTGAAAAAGGTCACTGATGCCAAAGGGACGGCAGGGACGGGTTCCTCCTGGAATGGACAATCTCTGTCGTGGCAGGTTGTGTCTGCAAGGCAGGGCTACGTGCAAGCACTCCGTGTCTCCAAAACAGCGCTGCTGTTGGTGTATCACTGTCCTCCTGCCAGACTCGGCTGCCTTGCACAGAGCTGGTCCCCATAGAGCTGCAGCATGCAGCCAGCTCAGAACTTTGATATTGGAGGCTGGGTGGCACGAACCCATTTCTGAAATCCTACGGCACGCAATGTGTGTCTGATTGTCCAAGGGCTTGCTTGTTTCTCGGCTAATGCTCTGATTTGCACAATGATTTTATGTTGCTTATGGAAATACTTTTCAGCTGTTGAAAAGATTTTTAATTTTTTTCAAATTGAGATTATTATTTGTTCAATTAGCCTGTGGAGAACTCAACTTGGAATAAACTTGCCAGGAAAACTGACTCTTACTTACATTCATTTGTGAATGAGGTTCCCCCATCCCCTCTGCACAGAAAGAGATAGTCCGTGGCACTATAATATACCCAAAAAGACTGGGATTTTTGGCCTCCCCGTGGAGGTGCCTCTCAGTTGTTTAGGTAAGGTGGTGGCTGGTTTTGTCACTGCTCAGATGAATTGCTTCTGGCCCATATGGGTACCTGATGGGAAAAGATGTTGGGAAGTACTGAAAGCTTCCAGTCCTTAGAAGCAAGCTATCTCTTGTGAAATAATGGGCTGAATGGTGGGGGGTTTTGCACTGTTTTTGTGGCATGAGGGTGAGGATTTTGTGGATGAATTGGGGTGTGAAAATGGGCATCAGTGCTTGCACATGTGCATTTGTGTTCACGTAAAGCTCTGGGAGTGGATGTGTTTGACCCGTCTCCTCTACAACGAATGGCTGCCCGGAATGCATCATTGAGCCCCGCGCGTCTGTTTAGCTCTGTGTGCTTACAGACGTACGTACCTGCAAACCAGCAGGCATTGCCGTGCATCAGTCGGGTTGCAGACTGCCATGCACGTGCTCGTAAGGTCCACGTGCCAGCCTGCATCAGTGGTCCTGGCTCAGAGCAAAGCTCCTTCTGACGGTCTTGGGAACCTTTTAAAACACATAAACATAACAACAAGAAAGCTTGACTATGCAACTGTTGGTGAGGTGCCACTAGAGAAAATGCACGCAGGAGAATGTCGGCTCCTCCTGTGTCAATACATTTATTTTTTCCTTTCCTCCCTGCTTGTTTTTCCTTGCTCACTGTGTCTTTCTTGTGCCCAGGGAGCAGGAGGACACCCACAGATGCGTGTCCGGGTCTCAGCAGCGTGGGGAGCAGGGTGGCTCCGTGCAACAGCAGTGTGTTTCTGCTCTTGCATGGGGAGAGGTGAGGCGATGGGCTGGGCTCCTTCAGCTTCTTGTAAAACGCCACGTTTCCGGCTTGCTTTGACCTTTGCATCTTCTTGCATCGCTCTCACTTTCCTGTTTTGCTAAAGGACTGTGACTTGGCAGCCTTAAAAGGCTGTGGAAAGGCCTTTCTGAAAGCAGAGAGCATGCAAGGATATCCTAACCAGAGCAACGATTAAACCCACGGAGGCTGTGACTTGTCTCCTGGGGGCAATCAGGCTGCTGGGAAGAATTTCCAGGGAAGGCTCGTGTGGTCTGCAGGGCCGTGTCCTGCTTTCCGAGAAGCCAGAGGTGCCGGGAGGCTGGTGTCAGAGGAGAAACTTGGTCCACGCATGGCATCTGCACAGCCTATTGCTCACAGGGCATCAGGCCACGGGAAGAGAGGGGGATGCAAGACTGGGACCAACGTTGGGGAAAATACCAGGCTACCTCTCCTCCTCGCAGGGTCAGGGAGGATGGGTGAGCGCTCAGCGACAGGCCAGGCAGGATGGAAAACCAGTGGCAAGGACAGCTGGACGGTGTTGGAACTGGGTGGTACAGCAGTGCCTGATGTGGCAGCCTGGGGATAAAGGTGTGCTGGGGAGCCAGGGGCAGAGCCAACTGCCAGAGTTAGTGCTGCTTGATGTGCTGATGGCTCCCAGCATCGGTGCCCATCTGGGAGGTGCTGCCTGCCTTTGCCAGTACAGGCAAGCTTGTAGACCATGCATGGTGCCTGAGGGCATGAGGATTTGGCTTCATTTCCCTGCTGCCATGCCTGTAATGTTGTGTATTTGCTGTGCCTCTGCCTTTTTCCCCTGCTCCTGCCAGGTGACCCCAGGGACAGCTGGCTTAACCTGATGTGATGGGATCAGGTGCTGCCCATCCTGTCACTTGCATGCTGAGGACATGCTTGTGCGTGCAGGGATGGCCCCAGGTCAGTGTGTCTTGCCTACTGCACTGGGGAAAGAAAAGAAAAAAAAAAAAGTCCACAGAAGCAGTGGAGTGAAGATTGCTCTTAGCTGCAGTTTTGCTGTGATGAGCTTCAGGCACATCTGTGAAGCCTGCAAGGGACCAGGCTCAGCAGGGCTCAGGCTGCAGAGCCTGAAGTGTTAGAGCAAAGCACACAAAAATGCAGCTAGCTTTTGGGGCCGAAAGCTGTTGGGGTAAAATCAAGTTACAGCACAAAGGCAATTTTGAGGAGCTGGTCGCGGTTCAGGTTATAGGAGTGGCATCAACTTCTTAAATCCTTCATTTATAGAAATGTTCTTGGGCTTTGGGTTGGTTTGTTTGTTTGATCCTCCAGAAGCAAAGCGTTGACAATCATAACTGGCAATTATGAAACATGTCATCATCTGCCTTAAATGCACCTGTGTTATTCCCAGGATGCAGTCTTCTAGGATCTGAGGGTTAAAAAGTAGCTAAAAACCCCTCAGAATTACCAAGCAGAGAGCTTGTGAGGGAGCTGTCGGAGGCAAGGTGTGATAAAGGTCATGGTCTTTTCTTCATGGGGTTCAAAGAACATTTGAGATTTCTGCCGCTTCCTGGTGACTTGGCAAAGGCACTCTGACTCAGTTTCACCTGGGGAAAATGAAGGTCTTTGGTATGATTTGGTTAGTGCTCTGTAAACACACGGCCTGTTAAAAAAGGACATGCCGAGGCCCGAGTCAGGCATGAGCTGATTTTGATTGGAAAATCAGAAAGTCTCCGGCAAGACAGGCACCATCTCACCACCCAGGGACACCTGAGTAGTAAACCAGGTGCAGTCTCTTGGCCTTGCTGCCCACAGGAGGTATTTAATTTGTGTGGAAAGCATGGAGGGGTGGAGAGCTGAGAGAAGGTTGTAAGGGATGCTGAGCAGAGGAACGTAGTCTTGGTCCTTGGTGAGAAACAGCGCCCCTTGTGCAGCAGGGCCCTGTGGAGTGGTGGCCTTTAAGGACCACCATCCTCAGGCAAAGTATTTGCTGTGACTGCTTTCTGGCTTTAAGCACCTTCCAAATGTCTTGTAAAAAGATGTTGTCTATGGACAATGCAGTCTTCTACAGATACATGTGAGGAAAGAGACTGTTGTGTGGGCAAGGGTATCTCCTTGGGTGGAAATGCATCATGGCACATCCCTGCAATAGTTGCAGAGGTGCAAGCAGCTGTGCTATGTTACCAGGAGAGCCGGAGGATGCTGTGAGTTGCTTTATTTTTAGGTCTTACTGCTGATTAAGTGCAAACTATGCAGTGTGTCTGGGCTGCTCAGCATTGTTGGAGCTCATCCCTGTCCTGCTCGGCTTGTTGGGAGGTCTCTTCTTCCTTGGAGGTCTGTCCTTTCCTCAGTGCCTGCAGAGAAGGGAGAGATGTTGCATTAGTTGCTGATGGAGGCAGGGTGTGGGTGATCTGGGATGAACAACACAGTCATGTGCTCCTTGGGGTGGTGGAGGTGTTCAGGGCATGGAGAGGTGCAGAAACTGGGGATTTTCTGTGAGTGTTACTGGAGACGGTAGAAGTGACCAGTATCCTGCACAGGCCCACCCAGTTGGCCTTTGGGTTTTAAGGGGAGTCATAGCTCTGCTGCTCCATGTGTTTGTGCTGGTGTGGTTTGGGGGGAGGTAGACTGCCTCTGTGACCACCTACCTGCTCTGCAGGACAGGAGGCAGACTTGCTGACTGAGAGCTGTTTCTCAAGACTTTTATCTGAACCTGAGAAAAACAACATGCACAAGCTTCCTATCATGGATCGATGCAGGGAGCCCTAAAGCCCAGCTCACATCCTGGCAGCCTGAGCTCCCCTTGAGAGCAGGAATGCTCCTTTTAGCACTGGCTCACCTTTTTGCTCCTCCAGTGGCTCTGTTTTCTTCTGGGGCTGCGGTAGCAGGATCTGGACCCCTTTCAGGAGCGTGAAGACAATGATGGTGTGATTGCCTGGTGAAGGAGAAGACATGAAGGGGCACTGTGCAGCAAGTGCTCTGATGGCAAATGAGGGAGGACAGCAGGATGTGTTGTCCCCTTTGGATCCCATGGGGCTTGTACGGAGGTCAAGGAAAGGTGGTTGAATAAGGGCACGAGTTACCCAAATCTCCTTGACTGTGAAGCCATTTGGGGGCTGAAGGGCAGGGGTGACATGTCTCACCCTGGCTCTGCTGTAGGGTCTGTGGGGGGTCCTGGGTGGCAGATGGGAGGCTGTGAGGAAATGGCATTCGGAGAGACGGGGACAAGCGTGTGCACAGCTGCTCCCATGCACAGACATGCTCTCGGCTTTGTGCTCGCATGGGTGGCTTCTCCCAAGAGGAGCTCCACATTCACACCCATGAAGTGGGGTGCAGGCAACATGTCCAGTCTCAGCGGGACCGGCCCCTCTGCTCTGTGTAAAGGCACAGACAGTGCCACAGTGACGCCTGGTGATGGGAGACGGATTCATCTCTGGCACCTTCCCAGCCACGCACACACTGCATCTGCGCAAAGCATCAACCCTCAGAACAAGAGAAAAGCAAGATGTGGGCGATAGGAGGGCTTCTCTGCAATTACAGGTATCTTCCCTAACAATTTTTAGTGCCTTTTAAAGACATCATAACCAATTTTTTTCCCAGCTGAAAAACAAGCTCTTTATCTAAAAGGTCAGAAAAGCAAGATCCTTAGATGAAGATCATCGGTGAAATTATGATAAGGTGCAGAAAATTGTCCGGAGCAAAAGGTGGCGGCAGGCATTAGCACAGTCAGAAACAGCAGTTATTTTTGGGTTGCACACTGATTTGATTTGCTCTTCTCTGGCAGACAGGGCGCTGCGGTGGGTGATGGAGAGCAGGAACCAGCCCGTGCCGCACCCCACGGGTACAGCTCTGCCCTGCCAAGGCATGATGGTGTCTGCCCTTCCTACTCAGCCATGCTGAACATGCCAGCCACACAGGAGAAATGAGACCGGTCTGAGAGACCACATGTCTCTTCCCATGACACACCACCTGAGTGGAGGGATTTTATCTGCATGGCTCTGGTTATTCATCTCCATCAGCTGCTACAAGGAGCTGTGGCTTGGGGACAGTTGTCCCAGGGATAGTCACTGCAGGATTAATGTCCATGTGAGAAAGATCACAGGCTTTTCGATGTGTCCGCAGCTGTCCCTCTAGAGCAGTATCTCAGTGCACTCACTCTGCGAGGTGCTGTGTGGTTAAATACGAACTGCACTGATTGGGCAGCGGTGGGATGCTCCTAATCCTTGCACCAGTTTGCACTGATTGAACATCTCTCTCTCTCTCCCCATCAGTTTTCTGAAGACCTTGGCAAACACGTGTCTTTGTTCCAGATAACACAGCAGGTTGCTGCTGTGTAACATGACGCTTCTGGCCTGTTGCTCGCTGAGAATACATGTGTGATGGGTTAGGTTTTGTTTGGTTTTTTTTCTGGCAGCAATAAGGGTTGGTTTTTTTTGCATTAAACCAGCTATATTTGAGAAGGCTCTAGAAGTGCAGTGAAGCTCTGTAACAAGGTGGAGACTCAAGCTGAACATGGCATGTTATTCAGGGGAATACTCTAGGTGTGGGGTGGTTTGCGACATGGCTTGGCCATCCTGGAGCACACCAGGATGGGGGTCTGTTACCCTAGCTCTGCTGTGAAGCAGCAGCTCAAGCACCTGCCTGTAGGTATAAAAATCTTACAACTCTGCTGATTTTTTTTTATTTTTTTTTTTAAACCAGAACTTGACAGTGATAAATGACAAGGAACAGAACACTGGCTTGCTGACACCCACTCGACCGTCAAAGCAAGATTAGGATGTGCCTATTTTGGTTTCTCCTTTAATCAAAAATCAATTAGACAATCACCAAATGAATATTCAGCCTAGGAGCCAGGTCGTCAGGCAGACTAGACAGCACTTAGCACCGCTTTCTTTGTGTTTTCTTCAGTTTAGAGATATTGCATGTATTGAAACTAAACAAGTGGATGAGGAAGGGGGAATAAAAAAAATCCCTCTCTCTAGAGGTGTCCCAGCAAGTGTCACCTCAAATCCTGATGAAGCTTATTCTCCATTTCAGATATTCAAAGTATCCTCCAGGTAATGCCACTGAGCTGGGTGTTTGGCTGCACGATTCTTCTCCTTTTCCCACTCCCATCTGACTTGCAACCCAAAAAAATTAGTTGCTTTAGTTCTGTTTTAGGGTGTGCGCGAGAGTATTTTTAACATGGTTTTTGAAGTAAACAAGAGTTATGCAACAGCTCTTTGCTCATGAAGCTTCTGCACCCACTTCCCTGTTCCCCAAAGAGATGTCTAAAACCCCACTGGGCAATTTTGACTGAATTTGAGAAGGAATGGTTTCAAAGATGCTTCATTTTCCAATAGGCCTGCACCACATACATCCTCAAAGCTGTGTGAAGTGGCTGTGTGAAGGAAGGAGTTTGGCTCTTTTAAGGGAAACCTGGTGGGACACCAAAACCCCAGGTCTGGGCATCTCTGCATTGGCAGAACAAGCCTGAGGACAAATGTGAAGCAGGGGGACAGGCACTCAGCTTACTTGGACTGTAGCTGTCAGATGATTCGGAGGGTTTTGTACTGGGTGAAGAGATTGGCACTCTGTCCTTTGTGGAGACCTGAAAGCTCCTCATCACCTTCCAGGTGCAGAACCTGTATGAGAAATACTGAAGACAGCAAACCTCCAAGCAGACATCTACAGCTGAGCTCTGGGGGAGTGTCTCATCTGCATTTTCATCATGTCCGAGGAACAGGTGGCTGGAGAAAGAGGCTAGATCCACAGAGCCTCCCCCACCTTGGGAGAGAGGGGATAGGTACCTTCTCCAGAAGTGCATCAGGATGGGGAAGATGATGACCTTAGCCCTGTGGTAGAGGACACGATTCAGTAGTCCCTTGGAAGATAAACTCCAGATTAAATCTCTCTCTTCTTCAGAGATGTTTACCTGGCCACAGAAGAGACCTTGCTTAACCAAAGCAATTTGTGGCACTCCTGGTGGGCCCTAGAGGCATGTTTCTCTCCCTGACCCCACCCAGCATTTCAGCAGTCTCTAAGATGAGATACTAGTTATGTCCTGGCTGACTGTCCCAGGTTCAAGGGCAGTATCTCCCCTGGTTTCTGTGAAAAGCACTGTGCTGTGCTTTCCAAATGGAAGATAGGCAGAGCCATGGCTACTATAAGGGAAAAGGTGGATGCAGTGGGGAGGGGATGATGGTGACATTGACCTCTGGAGGGTGAAAGGACTGAACTGGTGAAGTGCAGCACCCATCTTGGTGCTTCAGCTGTGGTATTTCTCCAGCAGGTAGGGGATTTCACCATCTCCTTGTCCATGAACTTGTTCTCAATCCATCTGCATCAATTGCTAGCGTGGGTGTACTGATGGATCAGTTCCTATCCCATGGAGCCCAAATGGGGGTCCTCAGTGCCAGAGCATGCTCTGAAGCTTCACAGCATGCTTGGCTGGAGCAGATCCAAACCTCTGCCTGGTTCCCCTTTCCCCGACAACTGCTTGCAGCTGCGATGCGATGGTCTTGAGCAACGAGCAGGCCTTCAGCCTTCCTGGGTGGGTCCTGGCATCTTACCCGCAATTTGGGGGGAATGTCAGAGTTCAGGAAGAGTTTGCTGATGATGGCAGCTTTCCTTCTGAGAAAGGCAACTTCCTTTTCCGTCTGCATGTTGTGGGCTGCCAGAGCTTCAACTGAATCAGCCAGCCTGGAAAACCTGCAAGGGCATGTGGGGTCTTACTCTGAGACAAGTGGTCTGACCGCTAGGCTACACAGTCATGTTCTGTCTTAGCTCTGTATTTACTGGGTCAGAAAAAGCAATCCATGAGGTGTGGAACAGCGAAACAGGTGGGATGAAAAGCCGCTTCCCTCTTTGATCGCTCTCGTGATCATGGCATTCACCTGGGGGATGTGATGTTTTGCCCTTCAGGAAAAGAGAGGAATCGGAACCTGGTTTGCGCATATAGGGGTGTGTTGACTGCAGGGCTGTTGTGCATCGGCCATGGCTTGATTTTATGGGTTTGTCAGGGAACTGGACAAAGTCAATGGAGATGTGCCACAACCGGCATGTCAAGAAAGGTGTAGGCAAAATGCTAAATTGCTTGGGACTAACAAGCCAAAAGTACTTCTAGGATACCCAAACAGGAACTCTGAGACAGGGGACTTTTTGTGGTTGAAATGGAGTGTTTGGGGTGCTCCAGGGGCAGCTAACCATGAACAGATTAGACGAAGACAGCTACAGGGTGAGATTTTGGTTATGTCTTTGGCTGCAAGGTGATGTTCAGCCTTGCATAGACCTTAGCGCGTGCTAACAAATCCATGGACCTTTATCCCCTGCTGAGAGATGGGCACTACCCACAGGATAGGAGACCGGTGGTGTACCTGAGCACCCAGTGGAGATGGAACTTACTTGTTGATCTCCAGATAAAAGCGTAGGTCGTCGACAAGGAAGTTGACAGTAATGACTTGGCTGTTAAACAGGTGACGTTTCACGAGTACCACCTCCTTGTCTGGTGGGGTGCTGGCAGGGGCTGCGTGGGAGCAGGAAGCGGTCACGGTGCTGCTGCTCTGCATCGAGCTGATGGGCAAGTCTGAGAAAGGGGAAGAGCTGTTGTGTCCTGCTTCTCCCAGCGCTGGGTTTGAGGCCAGCTGGGCATCTGATGCTGAGCTGTACCCTGCTCCTTCCCCTCGCCTATGCTTGCTTTTCCTGCATGCAAGTAATTTGCTGAGGGTCTTTCTACCTAGGTGGACTACAGCTTTCCCGCAGCCAGGGTCTCCGGGGCATTCAGACCCGTTCAGTGTGCAGCCTTCCTGCTAGCTTAGTAACCTCTTCCATCCATCCTCCTCTTTACACCCATGTTTTCATAGAGGACTGCCACAGTACATTAGCTCTTGGGAGTGTCTGCCTCACCGTTATCCTGGCTCTGACAGAGGCCAGAAGCAGATTAACTAGTGAGAAGGAAAGGTAAGGCATCTGTGTTACTTCCCACATACACAATATTCCCCAGCTTCCAAACATTTTTGTTTCCAGGGACTTCTTTATCTAGATGGGGTTTCTGTGTATTTAGCGATTTCAGTGGATTTCTTTTCTACCAGCTTTTTCAGCCTCTTCTCAAACCTGTGTGTAAACTTTCAGCATCTACATCCTTTGGCAAAGCACTCTGTAGTTTCTCCCCCTGTTGCATGGAAAACCATCTCTATTTGTTTATTTTTGGCCTGTGTCACCTCAACTTCATTTAGTGCCTCTTGTCTTTTGTGGAAGGGATGCGAACTTGCGTATACATTACTGCTTGAGAGAGATGCAACAGCATCATGGGGCACCTGCATCAGAAAACCAGATATTGCATGAATGTGTATGTGTGCATGTTGCCTGTGCAAAACTCTGGACCTCATCTCCCAGCTCTGGTACCGAAGTGTGCTCTGCACAGCAATACCTGGCATCCTGAGACACCCACTCTTCTGACTCTTTATATGCCTCCAGCAGAGAAAACCAAGTCAGCATATAGGGATGGGAGGTGAGCTACAGGTTTCCTCTGCTTACTTCTCTGTCTAAACCCAGGACTGCCTTGAGGAGGGAGGAGAGGGGGTGGCAGGAGTCTAGGCATACTTTCCTCCTCATTTCCTAGTTCCCGCCGGAGAAAGTCCTCAAACTCTGCACGCTGTTTGTCATTGTCCATCTCCCTCTGGAACTTAGAGATGCTCTTGACGATGTCGTGAATGGCATACCAGGCCCACCGCTGCAGAGACATGGCACAGCTCGCATCAGCCAGCAGCACAGCGCCGGGGAGCCAGCCCCTGGCTGCAGCAGTAGGGTTGCTCCCAGAGAGAGCCCTCCCATTTGCACCCACCGCTGTGAGCTGGAGCACTAGAGCTCAGCCTTGGCAGTGGGATTTGTGACCCACCCATCATCTTTGCTTTCCGGTATTTCTGGGTTTCACTGGGTGCCATAGGTGATAGTGTGAATCACTTGGCCCAGTCCTGACCAAATCAGGTGGAGTCTGCATGGAGTGGGACTTCAGAGCCTGTAGGAGTGAGGCTTTACCTATCAGCTGCCTTTCTGCAACTCGCCAAGTCCGACCCTCTCACCCCATTCATGTGAGCACCGCTTGACCCACAGCATCTCCTCTCTTTCTTGCCTGGACAACACCCTCAGCCTGACAGCAGAGGTGGTCTTTCCTTACCAGCTTGTCTGACATGAAGTTCCCCGTCCCGTGCTTCAAACAAAGGTTAGACTTAGGCGTATCGCTCAGGGGGAACAGGTCCTGGTACTCTTTAAACCTGCCAGATGTGAGATCAGAGAGACAGCATCAAGGGCAGCCAGATGCATGAGGAGGGCAGTGGTTTGGTGGAAGGGTGGCTAAGTGGGGGGAGGAGCTGACAGGGATAGCCCTGGGGTTGGGGTCTCACAGGACTTCTGTTCCTGGAGGAGGCTAGAGAAAGGGACAGGGGGCTGGATGCCCTCCCTTGGGCTCTGTTCCAGCATGTAGCTGGCTTAGGAGTGTCCACCCTGCTTATCTGCAGCCTGTTTCATCCTCCAGCCCAGCACCCTGCAAGCCCAACAGTGATTTGGTCCCTGCAACAGTAGTTTTGCTGGGGTGAGGATCTGGCTGGGGTTTCAATGCACCAGCTGATAGTTCACACGGAAATAGGTTTCTAGCAGTTGCTGTCTGTCACCTCGGGGTTCCCATGGGAAGGATGTGTTTGTGTAACCACTGGATTTAGGAAACAGATCAACCCAGGTCCTCACCATCTTTTTTCCATTGCCTGCTGGACAAAGACCTGTGCTGTCATCAACATGAAGGGGCTGACTACTTCAGACTCATTTATTTCTTTGATGACTGAAACGTGGCAGTCCAGCTGTTCCTCTGGAAGAGAAGTGCAGTCACTACATGCCCCTGCCAGCTTCCCCCACTCCCCCAAGCCATCATGACATCTCTTCCTAGCCTCACATCTGCAAGTGACACACTGCCCCAGCTGGGGAGGCACCTACCAGCTGGGATTTCAGCATGGAAATAATTTCTGACAATGCTGTTAATGAGGGAGCTCTTTGTCTTGGGGTTGGTTTCTGAGGCTAGCTTCTCCACGGCCATCCAGAAACGCAGTGGTTCATCTGCGTTGCGCTCCTCGAGGAACTGCTTGAAGTATTGCAGGTGGGCAGGGTTGTGCAGTACTTTCACGAAGTGCCTGTAGAGAAGGAAACACCAGGAGACGTGATCTCTGTGCCACCAGTGACCTGGAAAATAGCTAGGACCTCTGTGCTTGGTCTCAAACAAGAGACACCTGAAGAAGAGCGAGAAACATGTGAATGAGTGATGTGTAGGTATCTGTGAAGCAGATGGGTCAGTAAAGGTACTGGTGGAGCACAGCCTCCCTTGTTTGTCCTGTCCATCCACTGAGCCATTGGGATTGTTGGGGGGGGATTCTCCTGACAAGCTTTCTTTTCTGCCATGGGTGCACCTGCCCAACAGCTTCACTGCCATGTATCCAAAGGAATTGGTCTCAACCTGAAGAGGAGGCTTCACCCAGGGAGTCAAGGAGGAGACAGGACTTTGGGTCTCTGCTGGAGACCTCAAAACTTGCAAATGGAGTCGGGGAGCCCTGCAGAGACCAGGGGAGGGAGGCAGGTAAGGATGGGGCACCTGGAAGGACTGGTGGGAGAAGGAGGTCATGGTCCCCTCTGGCACTTGCTGAGAATGAGGAATAATTTGCCATTGGATGGCGGAGAACTTCATGGGTTTGGCCATGGAGAGGGTGTTCTGGAGTGGAAAACTCTTGCCACTTGCAACTGGTAGATCGGGAGATTATTGTTAGATGTAAAGCCAGAGGACAGCCACATTGTAAAGATTCAGCAGAGCTTTGGAAAAACAGAGCTGGGAGTGGACTGGGATTTTGGGTAATTTCTGAGGTTAGCAAACCCTTATTTGAAAATCAGTGGACCGGGTCATATATTTTCTTTGTCCTAAGTGTGGCTCCTGAGACTGACTTTCACAATAAACAATGAGTGGCACCTATGCAGGACTTGTGTCCTGGTTACCATTTATACTCTTGTGTTGTGGTTTAGGATGAACTGGCCACTGGGGATGTGGGGTACCCTAGATGGGACTGACAGTCTGGAGTATTCCCAGGAGGTGAAACATAAGCCACATGGACATTGACACAGTCAGTGAGGACAGAGATTTATTTGTGGTCGCAGGGTGGTTATAAGTGACTTCTTTTGGGGGGGGGGGAAGGTGGAATGTGAGAGCTGCCCAGCTGTACTACAGGTGGCATGCCAGGGAGTGATTAAGGATGAAGTGCATGAGACATGCACAAGATGTGAGGAGTAAATCTGAACTATGGGATTGTGGGTGTTTTAAAACATTTTTTTCCTCCTTTCCCTGGTAACTCTACAGTTCAGACTCACAGGCCACCCATGCCTACATCTGAGAAGGCGCAATGATGAAGCGGGGAGCAGTGGCACTACATGAAAGCACTGGGAAAAATCTGTCTCCTGAAAGAGTGGAAGTAGTAAAGAACAACAAAGCCCTGTGCTGCAAGGTGCCAGACCTGGGTCTTCTGGACGGCTTCTCTACTGCAACAGTGGTGAACTTCATTGTGCTTGATTTGGTTTTTCTCACAGAAAGAGTCCTCTTTTTTTTGTTCTTGGGTTCAGCAGCTGTGGGGACAGAACATGGTTGGTCCATTCCTCAGGTGACATCTAGAGCCTGCTCACAGCTGTCTGCAGGGCAGAGAATCCCAAAGAAGCCCAGGCTTCTCCAGAGTCACCATGTTGATGTCTGCATCAATGAGCTCAGGAGATGCTGTGGAACTCTTTGCCTCTGTGTGGTTTGACCACCCCAGTATCTGCTTCAGAGAAGCCCTCCCACTCCCACCCTCTCTGGCTGGATTAACACCTCAAAACATATGCCTTTCAAGGGTGGCTAGGCCTCTGTCTCCTTCTGGAGATGTTCTATGCAATGACGGGCTGCAAGCAGGGAAGTCCCCTAAGGGTATGCTGGAGCACTTCCAGTGCATGATGGTTGGGAACCCACCCTACTTCTAGCCTGCTCAGACTGGACTCACCAAGCGATGGGCTTTTGGGACGCAGAAGCTCATGTTCCTTGCTTGGGCTATCCACAGCCAGCTCATTTGATACCATCTTCTGGGAGTCTGCATCAGACAGGGAGAGATCCAAAGTTCATTCCCCCTGGCTATGACAGTGCTTGCTCCTAGTGCTGTATTGTGATCACTACTCACCTTTCCTTTCCCCTTCTCTGTCCTGTTGCAGTGGTCTACCTGTGACACTGCAGTTCTGAGGTATGACAGGCCCCATAAGCTACATCAGATTGCTACAGGTGACTGCTGTCACTCTCAGTGCATCGGCAGGCGCCCAGAGACTTGATGTCATTTGCAAAAGATGATGTGACAAGACAAACATTAGGTGTTACCCCAGCAGGGCCAGCCCCAGCATCCACAGGAGGAGGTCAAGGTGTGGAAGTGGGGTGACAGTGGCTGTTGCTGGCTTTGGGTTTCAGTCACTTTACTGCAGCCTCCATTTGATCTGGTGACCCAGGCCAGTGCAGAGACGTGGCATTTGGGGCCTCTGGTACTGGCAGGAAGGAATTTGGCCCATCAGTTGATGCCAAAGCTTAGACTATAGCTGATGGCTCCTAGGTAACCTGTCCCAACACGCTCCACGATGTCCATGTGCTGTCAGCGATACACCAATGCCTGTGTGTTAGGGGCAGTGATCACCACAGGTGCACAAAATATGCTTTATCGTACTAAGCCAACATGAGTCCTGGCAGAAATTCAGAACCTCCTCTTACCAGTCCTGCACAGGAGAGGTTCCGCCTCTGCCTGGATGGAGCCCTCTTTCCGGGGGTCCCGAGTGGCAATTAATTGCCAGTGCTTGGTGGAGAGACCTTCAAAGTTCCTTGTGCCGTGCAAGGCCTGGCTCAGCTTCAAGGACACATTTATCCGCTGGGACAGGAGGAAACATTCATCTTTCCCAACAGCCTGGTCTTGCATCTGGGGCATCGGGATGTCGCTCTGAGGAGACTACGTCGAGAAGAGCAGAAGGAGATTGTACCGAGCACGTACCCCATCTGAGGAGCTGCTCCCGTACTGTGCTCAACGGGATAGCTGCATGCTTTACTGTGCCTTAGAGTACAAACCCACCCAAGATAGATCTCTGCTTTAGCCTCAAACCATCTGGGAAGAAATCTATGTGAGCATGAAGCTCAGCATAGACCTTAAACCTACTAACACAGCTGCTTAAAGCTGGCTCACATCTGCTACAGCTGGGATGTACTGGGGATGTGCAGCAGGACCTCCAGGTAGTCCAGACAATGGCTTGCCAGCAAAGGCAGCAGCTTTCCTGAAGATGTCAGCATCCACCCAGGAGGGCCGAAAACAAGCCTGAAGGTGTCCCCGGCAGAGAGGTAACCTCCTGTGCCTTTTTGGTTGGCTGCTTTCCCTGGGACTGGCTGTGCCTCCCTCACCCTCCGCCGAGACCCTCCCGCAGGCTTTGGCCATCCCCACCAGCGAGCAGCTTGTGCCACTTGCCAAGTAGCGGGGTCAGAGCGGCTGGTTTCTGACCGAGACACGGGCTGCTGAGAGCAAGCACCAAAAATAACCCTGCTAAGCCCCAGAGCAGTTCTCCTGACATCCGTGCAGCAAGAGCCAGGAGGAGTTTGGCTTTGGGGATGGTGCCTGTGGAGAGCATGGCCTCAACACCTGCTGAAGTGCTAATTGTGCTCCCAGACCAGGTCTGTGCTCTGAGGGGTAATTTCCTTGACAAGAGATGCTTAAAAACCTGGGCAGCTAATTAACTTAACAACCAGGAGCATTTAATGAATCGAGGTCAGGAGCTGCTGGCTGACTTTTCCAAAGTGCTCAGCTCTCGCTGACGGAGATGCTGGCATTGCTGTGAGCCAGGTCTTTGGGGGCACTAGCCCCGACAGCCTCTCCTTAACCATTTCCAGCACCAGCTGCTGATTTTCCACTGCAGTTTGGGGAAAGGCCTAACAGTTGGTTTGAAGGACACAGTCTGCAGTGAGAAAAACTGCCTGCATAGGTTTGTGCAGGAGGGATGCTCAGGGGTTTTCTGTCTGCGAGGAGGTTTCTGGGTGTAAAGCTAGCATTTAGGCTGTTAATGAAGTATTAGTGGGATTTCTGCTGCCAGGAGGGGTAATAGTCTGGGAAGATGAGTGCTTGTGTGACTCTGCTTTCTTAAATCATCCCTTTACGCAGTGGGAAAAATATGTGGAAAACTTGAGCGCGGTTGAATCATAGGCTAAAAGGCTGCATGTCCTCTTCCCCCAGCGTGTTGGCCAGGTGCTTGTGCTGGGACAGGGACGTATGCATGTGCGTCTGCACATGAGTCACATTAACAACAATATTCATTGTGGGCAAGGAAAAAAGGGGGAGAGTTAATTCCCTGAAGTGTTTTGCCCATGAGGCAGTAACCCAGTGCACTGCCTGCAGCTGGGCTCACCCCTGCCTACCCTGGAAGACTGCTTTTAAGTCTCCTTGCTTTTGGGCCGGGTCATTGCCTGTCAGAGGGGAGGTCTCGCAGGGCACACCTGCAGCACTGCTGACTTAGGGGGGTGCTGGGGTGGAAGAGCTGAGGATCATTGCTCCGGTCAGCTGGAGCAGGGCAGGCTCTGCCGTATTGCCCTGTGGCAGCGATGGCCGGGGGGACACAGTGGGATGCTGAACCACTGCAGGAAATGCTGGGCTTCCCCTCCCTCCCCCTCTCCAATTTTTCACATCTGCACCAGTGCCTGCATAATCTGTGAAGATGCCCATCCCCCCTGTGCGTCCCCTTTTACCATAAACTGGAGGAATGTCCTGTCATCGTCAGCCAGAAATTCCTCGTAGAAGCGGCAGAGCACCTGAAGAGGAGCAAAGGTGGGTTGTCCTCAGCCAGTGCTCCAGGGGCAGCCGGCACCCTGCAGCCCCACCATACCCTGAGGTTGCAGCAGTGACACTGTGGACAGGTTACATCTCGCTGAGATGTCCAGTACAGCTCTGCCAGGAGCTGTACACCCAGGCTGGTCCACTGGGTTGCTCAGAGGCTGCCCAGAAGTGCTTCGGTTGTAAATGTGTTTTACTCCTGTTGTGCTGGAACCAGCCACTCAGATGCAAAAGAACGGCTACTGCCCTGCCATCCCCTGGCCCTTGGCATATGTGTCTAACGACCCAAAGTCACCAGCTGCTAAAATGACTGCTGGCCTCTGCTCCGCTAGCCAGCAAACCAGTGAGGACGCTCCTCTCCGCTGGCCTGGCACATCTTAGTCACTGGTTGCAGTGCAAGGTGGCTTGCGACTGTAAGTTTTTTCCCTTCCTAATCTCTTTTCATCTTCATTTTCCAAATCTCTCCCTTCTTAAACAGGCCCACAGCCCTCACACCAGTCTAGGGGTGCCAATACCAGCTGTACCTCCTAGCCTGACTGCTGCCAACACCACTCTGTACCTTGCAAATCTCCTTCTGGGTTCTGAATATCCAGGGGGAGAATTCTCCGGACATGAGATGGTCCCGCAAGCTCCTGAGAGTCCTGGTCTCCAGGGGAAGCTGCCGAATGGTGCCCTCCTCCAGATAGGTCTTGCATATCTTCTCCCCGATCGAATGACGCAGGAAGAAACTGTTTTCTCTGTTGGGGTCCAGCACCACGGGCAGAAATTCCTCCAGGTCATGCCACAGATCCAGGAGATGAGTTTCCACAGACCAGTCCTGGCGCTTCAAGAAGTCTCTGAAGGGCCGTCCCGCACAGCTCTCAGCACTAAGGGCCCAGGGAAGGAAACTCAAGGTCTTGACTGGCTGTTTCAGGGATGGCAGCTGGACAAGGGGTGTAAAGGAATGCACGTTAGAGGGGACTTTCTCTTCACAGAGGCCTTCCAGATGAAGGAGCTGCTCTGCATTGGGTCTAGGTCTTTTGGGAGAGGTTGCTCCTCCTTTGCCTCCAAAGGCAGTGTTTGCAGTATGCTCTGATTGCTGAGGAATTGGTTCCAAAGCATCCTTATCCAGACGTGATTCCTTCGTGCTCCCAGCTGGCCCTGTCTGCCTTTCTCGTTGCACCTGAAAAGTGGGCATCTTCATTTCTTGGGTGTCTTTTCCTTCCTTGACCAGAGTCCAGATCTCTGCTTTGGCTTTCTTGCTGCAGTAGGGCCCTGACAAACCCTGACTCTTTTTAATATGCATTGTGAAGAGATTCTCTGAGAAGTCTGAGGGCTCCCGCGAGCTGGCCCGTAATAAACGCTCCTGATATTCCTGCAGCAGAGGCCAGCATGATTTCTCTTCCTCCATACCCTTCTTGCAGTGGATGAAGAATTTAGGGAGCCAGTAACTCTGAATCACAAAGAGGGCCCGCTCCTGCATCTTGCTTAGGATCTCCCTCCTGGTGCTGATGGGCTGAACATGTGTGGCTTTCAGCAGTGATCCTGAAGCGGATGCAGGGGATTACGATGGAGAGAAGGCTCCATGCACACCATTCCCCAGCCAAACAAAGTTGGTGATGGTATCCCATCTCCCTGGGAGCATCCAGGAAAGGCCAGCTCTCTGGACGGGCACTGCTTGTCCTCAGCTCCCATGTTCTTACCAACGGTGGTCCTGCAGAGAGTGACAACGCTGGAGCCTTCACGCAGGTGAGTGGCTTTCAGCCTGTGGAGCAAGGACAGGTAGAGGTCCCTCTGCCTCACATCCGACTCGTCAAGCCCCAGGAGCCTTTCAGTGGTGAGCCAGAAGTTGGTCAGTTCTTCTCCTATGGATCAGACAAGGGATGGGAGTTGGAGGGAGTCCCTGAAAGCCCCGCTGATAAGCGAAGCAGCCTGTGTTTTTTAAAAAAGGAAAGTGGGAAAGATCGCCCGGATGAACTGAGGGAATGGCCTAGAGAAGAGCCAGGGTTATGCATCTCCCTGGCGTGCAGCTCCCGTGCTGGGGCTCTGCTGCTGGCTCATCTTCCAAAGCCATGCCTGGGATTGCAGTGTCTCCTGTCCCACCAGTGCTTACCTGTGCCCCCAGCTCTGTGCCAGTGTCCCGCTGGGCATCTCGCCCGCGGCTGGCTGAGAAGGGGCTGTGGAGCACCCTGTGCCCACCTGCCGTTCCTTGGACGAAGGCCCGAAAGCGCCACATGCCCTGGCTCCCGCTGATGCACTTCTCCAGCAGCCACCGGTCAGCGCTTTGCCAGTTCAGCAGTTTTGCTGTCAGTGAAAGAGCACAGAGCACAGCATCAGGGGGTGCATGCAGGAGCAGCCCTCACAAAAGCCCTCCAGACCCCACCAGCATCCCCCAGCCTCCCTGACACAGGCTGCTGGATGGCAGGAGACCAGCAAATTGCACTGAAATGGCAGTTTCGGACAGGTTGTGGGATGCACTTGTGGTGTTTGCAGGGATGCAGTGCAACTCACTCATGTCGGGGACAGTCTACCCAGCTATCGTGCCTCTTCCCCTTGCAAACATCCATCTTTTTTGCCTGCCTTCGGGGCCTGCCCTCAACCTCCTTCAGTTTGAAGTTCATCCCAACTGGAGAAGAAGCAGCGATACATTCAGAAACGGCACTGGAGCAAGTCTCGATGAATCACCTATTTTCCTGAAATGAAAGTCTGCATCCCCGCTGCCATAGCTTTCTTTCCAGCGGCCTTCCCTCGTGTTGAGACGCAGGCTGACAAAGCAGCTGGCTGGGCTGAGATGGCTCATTTTAAGGGTAAACTGAGCACAATTCAGACTTGCTGCTGGTAGGACAGACCACGGCACAGGCCTATTTTCCCAGCATAGGATGCATCAGATGCGGAGCATATTGCAATATGGTGCGAGAGCTCTGGGCACCCTGCGTAGCAGCAAACCTGAAACACCAGGACCCCAGTTTCCCATGCCCAAGGATGCTCTCCAGCCCCACTCCACCCATGAACTGCGTGGTAAACCCTGCTCAGCAGCTATTTCAGCTCGGCTCCGTGGAGGCAGCGAGCCTGTACTAACAGGGCTGCGGGGTAAAGCCCTGCTTATCCCGTGGAAACCCTGGGAACTGCTGCACCCCTAAAAATGGGATGCAATGCCTTTTTAACCCAGAGCAGAGGCACGACCTGCTGGGCAGGCACCAGGCGGTGACAGCCCCGGCAAGAGGAAGCCCTGCGGCGGCGGCGAAGCCCCTCCGATTTCCTCCGTGCCGCGATGACTCACCTGCTTCCCCCGACCGAATGAAACCCAGGAGCTTCTGGCAGAGGACGAGGTGGAGGCACAGGCTGGATTTGCAGAAGTGAGGCAGGCGGTGCTTTTCCAGCCAAGCCAGTAAAGCCGGGGGGCTGGGATCCTGCGTTGCAAGCCCCGCGCCCAAGGAGAGGATTAGGCTGTGAGCAAGGAGCCGTCTCTTGCCTGGGGATTAGGGTGAGTAACGGGCCCTTGCTATGGGGGAAGGAGGCAGGGAAGGCGCCGTGTTGCTAGACGGCGATGCGAGCCACCCCCGTGTTGAGAAAGAAGGGGGATAATGGAGCTATAGCCCCTGCCCGCATCCCCGCGAGCTCTGCCTGCCAACCTGGGAGACCCGGTGCTGCCGTGGCTGCTGGCACGGCTCCTCTCCTCGCAGCCTGCCTGCTTTTCTGGAGCCCAGGCAGGAAGGTATGGCAGCTTGCCGGCAGCACTGAGAGAAGCAGGTTCCCTTTTGCTACGGGATCTGAGCACCGCAAACGGCGCTCGTGGCTGTGGGGATGAGCGTGGGGAGGGCTGAGCCAGTTTGAGGATCAACAGGACTTCGCTCCTGGTGAATTCAGGAGGAATAGAGGACAGAAGGAGCTGACATTCGTGTCCTCCTTCTCTGCCACCACACGTGCTCTCCTGAACTCCATCTATCAGTGTTTACTGAGGGCTGGATGGACCCCATAAGGACTTTAAATGGCTTGTGCTCCTCCCAGGGCTTAAAAGCAAAATGATGCCTGGGTTTGAAATAATCCCCCGGTTGCATGAATGGCACAGCCAGAGTGTGTGGCCTTGGCAATAAGGAACTGGCTCCTTCCCTCCCCTGCCCTGTGCCCTTCCTCCCTCTTCCTCACCCTCCTCCCTCCTTGCAAGGGGCATTTTCTCACCAGGCAGCTTGGCAGCTCTGGCCAGAGGTCCCACCGGCCTGTGCTGCTGATGTAAAAGGGCGTCTGGCCAAAAACCTGTATTGAAAGGAAGGGGGAGAGCTGAAAGAGATGGAGGGTGGCAGGGGACCCCAGAGCCCAGCTCTTCTAGTTAGTCCTCACTACGGAGAAGGGCATTGTCTGCCCTTTCAGACTTCTGAGGTCCAAGCTGAGGTCCTCAGGTTTCTTTCATTTTCCAGCCTGAGTGTGTTGTATTCCCATTTTTCCCAGGGCCTCTAACACCACAGAGGCTGAAAAAGTTCACCTGAGAAGAGCTCAGAAAGGTCTCAGGCTTTATGGTGCAGAGTGGACTTACAGGAAGGTTCAGAAATGTGTTGAAAAAGTCGATAAAAACATCATCTCTCAGCAGAAGCCCCATGTCCGTGGAGGCTATGGTTGCTACAAGGGGGAGAAGAGAAAGTTACCTGGGCTTTGTGTTGCCAAATGTGACATAAATGTGAACCAAAGGATGAGTTTTGAGAGGCTGGAACAGAAGAGCTCTAGGGGATGTGCGGTATGGGCTTGTCCTGCCCACATGCAGGAGGATTTGGACTTGGGACAGTCCATGAAATTTGGTTTGCAGTGCACCCATGTGCTCTGGGTGGGTGGCACAGGGTGTTTGGAAAGCACCAAGGTCCAGCTGCACGTAGGAGCTGGAAAGTTCAAATGGCAGCTTCCTAAACAGCAAAGGTAAATGGTTTGTGGAGGCTGGGCACAAACGGGCTGGCATCCGTGGGGCAGGAGAAAGGAGGTGCTGTGGGTGGAGGGGAGGAGCTGTGTTCCTTCACCTTACCCAAACACCAGGTATTACCCTGCTATCATGGAGAAGGAACCATGTGCTGTGCTTTGGTGCTGCTACTCCAGCCCCACTGCCCTGATGCTCTCTGAGTCCTCTTGCTCAGGTTCTGGTAGCAAATCCCCCCAAATTAGCAGGCACCAGCAGGCTGGGGGCAGATTGTGGCTCTGGGTAGAGTGACAGTCACTTCAGACCCCCACGACATCTAGGTAGCATGCCCAACACCTCTCACTATCCTGTGAAGTTTTATTCATGCCTGAAAGATCTGGAGACAAGGAGGTGGGTTGGCATCAGCCTACTGATGGGTGGACACCCTTGGAAATGTCCACTTGCATGAAGACACAGCTGTGTCACAGGGAGGACCCATGTTTCGGAAGCTTAATATTGCTTTTTCCCCACTGTCCCCTTTGGGATGTCCTTAGAGGGGCTGAAGCCTCCAGCAAGGGTAACTTACCAGTGGCTGTCATCCTGCCGTGTCCCAGGGATGTGTTCCGGAGTGCCATGCTGCTTGTGACACACTTGTCTTGGTGCTCAGGGGTTGTAGGGCTCTTGGGGACCACAGGGCTCTCAGCACCTCCCTCTTTGTTGTCCTTCAGGAATATGTCACTTTTCTAATCACAAGCCCTGCAAATGCACTTGGGCAGTCCTGAAAGAACACCCTTCCCCTCTTCCCACTCGGGCAAACTTCTTGCCTTCAAACCAGGTTCTTGGTAGCACCTCAGTACCATGCATGATTGCTGTCAGTGTGTCTGCTCAGGTGGTGACAGAAATTTCACAGGAGACCCCTGCTAGGGCTGCTCTGGACAGAGCAACACCAGATTCCTTATTAGTTGTCCTGCTTCATCAGATTTGGGACTGAGACCCAACCTTGGAGACCCTCCAGTGGGAAGAGACGAAAGGAAGAAAGAAAGAAGCACATCCCTCTTGCAGTAGCAGTGACCCATTTCCCTGGCAGGAGGAGGAATCTGCTCCCCAGGTGGGTATTTGATCCCCCTGTCCTCAATGTCGTGGTGTCAGACCGGGCAGGACTGCTAGTACCCTCCAGGTTTTGGACACCATTGTGCCTGGGGTCTCTGGTGTGCCTTGTAGCAGTGAGGTGGCTCTGCTTGTCTGTGGCTCTGTGCTCTTGGTGGGCGTGGGAAGGGTTTTATGGCCTCTCCTGCCCCGGGACATCTTTTCTGCGCTTGCCTAAGGGGGTCTGCAGGATAGACTCTGCCAACCTGGTGTTTCTAAGAAGCACTGAGCTTTCTCGTTCTGACTGTTCACAAAACGTGGTTGCGTTATGGTGAGTGTCATGTCCCCTTCTGTCGCTGTCACTGCTGTCCCTGTTACTGTCACCTGCGTGGGCACGGGCAGGTTGAAACACGGGTAATGGTGTGCCACCGAGCCAGAGTGGGTGCAGGCAGCGGGGAGGCAGGACCTGCACCCCACAGTGTCCCCGGGAGCGGGGCCACCTCACGAGGTGGCGCTGTCAAATCAGGAATACGAAGCTGTCCCCTGCAGCAACAGGGCTCTGCATCTCAGCAATGGGCTTGTGCCTCCACAGCTGCAATTAGTACAGGGACGACTCCTAATTAATTGTTGGGCTGGTGCTGGCGACCCCAGGGTGACAGTCCTGGGCTGCCTGCATTGGCTTGCTTTGTCACCTTGAGCAAGTGAGCTCATTTCTTTGTGCATTGCTGTGCTGCCCTGTGCAAGGAGGAGAACTGTGGTGCTGTACCAGGCCAGGAGGGACATGAAAGACTCGTGAAACCATGTTAGAGATCACGGCTGAACTGTCTGTGCCCACACGTGTGCCCTGGGGAGGTCGCGTCCTGCCATGCTGCAAGGCGCCGGCCACGATGCATTAGTTCACACGGTTGAAGCTGTTGGCTTCGACAGCAGTGGGTGGTGTGTACGTCCTCATGGTGCACGTGGGACACACATCCTCATGGTTACAATGAAGCCATGAGCTGCAAAATAATATTTTGGGGAAGAACTTTTTAATAGGGTATGTAGTGATAGGATGAGGGGGAATGGCTTCAAACTGGAAGAAGGTAGATTTAGATTAGATATTTGGAAAAAAATTTTTTACTTTGAGGGTCGTAAGGCACTGGAACAGGTTGCCCAGAGAAGTTGTGGAAGCTCCATCCCTGGAGATGTTCAAGGCCAGGCTGGATGGGGCTTTGAGCAACCTGGTCTGGTGGGAGGTGTCCCTGCCCATGGCAGGGGGGTCGGAACTCGATGATCTTCAAGGTCCCTTCCAACCTAAACCGTTCTATGATCTGCTTATTCTAGTGGTGCCAAGCAGTGCTGTGGGAAGGAGTTATGGGAGAACCTAGAGATGAGTAGCTACAATCACAAATTCATAAGGATATGTGTTGCTAAGGAGAGAGCGGGTAGGGATGAGCTGGTGTGGTGGCTGTCTCACACATGAAAGACTTAAAAGTCCTCGGGGAAAGGTTGCAACTGTCAAAAATATGTATTTTCTAGTTGGCAACTGGGCAGATGCCCAGTGAGATCCTCAGAGGCTGGTGCAGCTCTGCTGGTGCCTGTATGGCTCTGGGCTAACCTCAGCAGGACTGTGCTGGTTTCTGCCAGGGAAGGACCAAGGTTGTGAGTAGGAACAGGCTGATGTGGTTACTGTGGGAATGCATGGGGACGCTTCCATGGAGTCCCTCCCCAGGAAGAGACCCCAAGATGTCTGGAAGGATGGAGTTCTGTTCAGCCCAGCTGCAGCTTCCCAGGGTTTCGCTTGGTGTGTGCACGGGCACATCTGTCCTGTTCATCATGCTGCAACGGCTCCTCACAAAAGGAGCTCATGTGAGCTGTGTGACTATTAAACAAAAAAAAGTTGTTTTTTTTTTTTTTTTTAAAAAGAGGCTTAAAAAAGAGGTGGACACATGAGCACAGCCCAGGTTTAGAAGGGGGCTCGGAGAGGAGCACAGAGTGGATGGACTCTTTGTACAAAGATAAGGGCAGGGTTGCAACACCAAACACGTCAGAAGGGCTTCGCTCCCTCTCTGAGCCCGAATTACCCGCGTCCTCCGTCCCCCCCACCCATGTGGGGAACAGCCCACCCTTGGCAGACCTGAGGCCATGTCTGCCAGCAGCAGAGCCTCGCACTCCCGGGGTGGCAGAGGGGGACGGGGCTACGTTTCTTCCCCTTGCCCAACAGAAACTGGCCCGGCTCACCACGGTGGCGAAGTCCAAGGCTGCCTGACCACAGGGTCAGCCTCCATGCCTGTGGTCACTTGGCCACTCGCGGCCTCCCCAGGCAGCCCAACCTGCCCCTTTCGGTACTGTGGGGAGGGTGGGGGTTGTTTTTCCCCCCACCAGAAGCGGTCAGTACCTGCTGACCCATGGCAGCCCCAAACACCTCTGCATTGCTTTTGGTCTCGGGTGATGGTCTACAGCCCTGCAAGCTGGGAAACTCCAGCATGAGGGAGTGGTGCAAGCACCTTGCTGCACAAATCTGCTCTCCCTCTAGTACAAATAACGTAAGCCCAGAGCGAGCTTTTGGGGCAAAACTGAGTTTTTCCTCTCCATACAGCCCCAGCCTGTTCTCATATAAATAGTTTAGGACACCTCAAAGGCTGTCAGCAATGGGTTTGATCCTTTTGGCCCCACAGCACCTTACAACTGGAATTGTCTAAGGTCTCAGGCGTGGCCGTTCAGCTTTAAATATTCATTCCTTTCTTGAATATATTAGGATTTTTTAATTTTTTTTTTTAATGCGATTTTCATGCTCGGTCTCCTGGGTGCGTGCGACTTGCTTGCTCAGTAAGGACATCTCTGGTATTTCCTTCCATTAATTAGGAGCATCTTTGAGCCTATTGCCATCTGTCTGCAGTTTCCTTGCCCCGGGATTTACGATGAAGGCTGGGCTCTGACCCCATTACACCTGACAGCCCCTGCAGCAAGCCCTGCGTTTGCTTGCCTCTTCTCCAGCTCAAGCGACATTGCTCGTGTAACCTTACACGTGTGGCCGGGTCTGTTGACTTCACCAGCCCAGGTTAAGCATATGCCGCGGCAGGACGGGGACCAAATTCAGCCCTAGGGAAGGGACGCGGACAACAGCACTTGGCCGGTTTGCCTTTCGTAATTTACAGTGTCAGGCCTGGATCCTACCGCTGAATCCACTTGGGCAGCGCTTTGCGGATTTCTGCACTCTCGCTTACAGGGCTGCGAAGTGCATTAGGCTGCAATTAATCCGCCAGCCGCAGCTAACGCGGCCCTGACCTAGCTGGGAGTACGTTTCGCTAATAATAAAAAAAAAAAAAGACAAAAAAAAAAAAACCAAACAACAAAACCAACCCTGCCAATGCACACTGTGACCAATTTCCAACTGCAGGGAAAGGCATGCGCTGAGCGCTCCCTGGGATATTCTCCACCCTTGTACAGAGCAAACCGAGCCAAGCAATTTCTAGGTCTCAAATCCCGCCTGCCCCTGACGTTCTCATCTTCCAGCTTCCCCCTGGTCGCTTTTGAAGGCGAGCACGTGCCTTCGCGGCGGCGCCGGCGGCGGCCTCTGCTCGCTGAAGAGACGCTCGGCCTCTGCGCAAGGTCCTGCACGTGTGCGGGGCAGAGGCGGCGAGAGGTAGGTGCTGCCTGGCCGGGGCTGCTGCCAAACTGGCCCTGTGCTGGCACCAGCGATGTCCCTTCCGCAAAGAGCCCTCTCTGGGGGACAGGGAGGTGGGGAAGGGGGCGGCTCAGGGACAAAGAAACGCCATGGTTTCCTGCCAGGGGTGGCAAGGTGGGCATCGGGCAGGGTGGCCGGCACCGAGGTGGCTGAGAAAAGGGGTGGAAGAGGCAGGCGCGAGCAACCGGGGAGGGGTTTGCACAAGGCTTTCCTGGCTGTTGAGGTCCAAGGCCCCTCTTCCCCTAAATGCGTCACGGGTGGGTATTGCAGCCAAGCTGCATCAGGAGGGAGCATTTGTTGTTTTTTTTTTTTTTTTTTCTTTGCGTGTGCCTCTGCACGTTTTTATTTATTAATTGGCTTTCCTAAATTGCCCTTCTGTGCAGCCCAGGTAACCTGCTCTGCCTCCGAAAGCCCTCTGGTCACCACCCCTTGGCTACCCTTGACCCTGGCAGCATCTTCAAAGGGAGCATGGGCCTGCTGCGGAGCGTGCAATGTTTGCTCACTTATCGGGCGAGCAGCTACCGCCTCCCTGCCTTGGGGGGTTTCATCAGCCTCCTGCAGCGCTCCAGGGGAGACCGGTCGGCCACCGCTGCTTGCACAAGGTCAGTCCTCTCCCCTGGTGCGGATGTGTCCCCTGCCCCACAGCGAGCTCCCTGTCCTCAGTCGGTGACTGCTGTTCGAGTCTTATCAGGGCAACTTGTTAATTAAGTGCTTGCTCCTCTCGCTAAGGCGTTAGGTTCGTTTTCCAGCCCTTGCTAATCATGGGTAAAAAGGGCTGCATCTCCAGTTCCTCCAGCCCCATGAGCACCTCCAGAGCCCAGGTCTCAGCGGTGGTGGGCACACTGTGGTGGGACCAAGCAGAGGCAGCTGTGGGCAGAGGCGAAGGCAGTGCCCCATCAGGACATCCAGCCCACATCTAGTCTCTCACTTGGATGTGTTTTAGCAACTTATGGGGGACCTCGCAGCCCAAAGCGCTTTCCTGTATGGGTCTGACAATGGTCTATCTGAATTTAGAAGTGTCTTAGCTGTTGGGCACAGGGAGAGAGGAGAGATGCTCATCCCTCCTCCCAGCTGTGCCACTGCTAGAGGCTGAGGTGTTTCGGTTGCATCGGGCCTCCTCCTAGGACCTAATCGGTCACAACAAAATGGACAATTCCTCCCCCCTGTGTGACACCTCTGTTTAAAAAAAATCATTAATTTCTATTTAAGATATTTTTTCACCACTGGTAAAAGGTGAATGGGTCCCTGGGCTTAGCAGACCAGGTCTGCAATGTGTCGGGGTTGAGATCCTGGGGGTGGCCAGGTCTGCAGTGAGGGGCCACCCTTTGAGATGGCACCAGGGAGCTGGGAAAGAGTCCCAGCACTGCAGGAGCAAAGCCAGTGGCCACCTGCCCCAGGGCCTGAGCCACACAGGGAAGTTTCATATCCTGCCTTTTTAACCCTTGAATTCCACTCCCCCTCTTTTTTTTTTTTTTTTTTTTTTCCTTCCCTGCGCTGTAGTGTGACATTTCTGCATTTTAAGGCATTCCCAAATTCATGAGGCTGCACTTTCAGGGGGTCCCAGAAGCCTAGAGGGGGGTGCAAGGCCCCTGTGCTATGAGCAAACTGCCCAGGACAACTCAGGGGGACATGAGGACAGGGATGGGGGAGGACACGTGGACAGGGATGGGTCACAGCAGCCCCAGCAAGGCATGGTGGGGAGAGAAGCCATGGTCCCTCACTGCAGGCTGGCTCCTGGCTGGGATCAGAAAAAGAGGTGCCAGAGCAATATCGGACTGGGCACACACAAAAGAGGGCATGTCTCATGCTAACTGTGAGGGACTCAGCCACCCTGTCCCCAAAGCTCTCCTGGAGAGACCGGGGACCTTGCTGTGTGCTGTCCCTGCTGGGTTTGCATTGCCGCCTCGGAGGCAGAAGGCTGCGAAGTCCAGCCCTGACCAGTTCACCAGGCGCTTTCCAACCCTGGCAATTCTCGCAGGATGTAAACCGTGCCGGAGGGAAGTGCCGGGGCAGGCGAATAAAGGTGTTCCCACGAATTAATAGGAGGAAGAAAGAAAAACATGTGCCAGTTGGGACTCGCCCCTGGAGCGGCGCATTGTCTCTGGCCGGCTCGCCGCGCATTTAGAGCGGGGGCCCTTTGAAGGCTGATTTAAATCCGCTCCTGGGAGGTGTCACCTGTTGGCATCGTGCCTTCCCCAGCTCGCCGATGAGGGTTTTTTTTGTCTCCGTTGAACGCTGGCGACAATAAGGGTCACTAGAGCACGCAGCTGGGCGAAGGCACAGGCTAAGCTGCGTTCCCCCCGCAAAAAAAAAAACACAACCCAACCCCTGGGAGCCTGCAAGGGGGAGAAAGGGAAGGCGGCAGGCGGTAAACAAGCTGCCCTGAGCCTTGCGAGAGGGCGAGGGGACGGTTCTCCCCCCGGCCGGCTTCCCGGGAGAGGGCGCTGGCCCCGCGGCTGCAGCGCCCGGCTCTTCTCCGCTGGCTCGTAAACATGTTGTGCAGGGCGAGGGCATGGGCATGGGGCGCCCACCAACAACCCCCGGGGGGGACAGGGAGCGACGTCCTCCCACCCCAGCCACGAAACCCTTGCCCACGCTGGGGGAGTCTCTCCCAGGCAAGGGTTTGCTGGCCGGCGCATGTTTATCGGATGGAGGGGAGATGTTTACACTGCAAGCTGCCTTCGCTCCCCGCTTCCTTTCGGGGTTGTTCGGCGGAGCTCAGTGGGTGAAAAGCGGAGCTGCTCGGATGGGGCGAGGGTCACCCCACGCCACAGGGACCTCCACCCATAAATGCCCTGGGCTTGTTTGCAGCCAGCTCTGGTGGCCAAAATTTCTGGGAAATTTGTAGGTAGTAAGCACATTTCCAAGAATTTGGAGCTATCAGAGCTGTCAGTGTCCCAGTTAAACAAACCCTCTCTGCAAACCGAGGGAAAAGGGCTGGGCATGGCTTTACGTTGCCTGTAGCTTGACAGCTCCCCTTTATGGGAGCTATTTTGGGTCTCTCGTGGCCTGACTGGGTCTCAGCACCCGCTCATGGCTACTTTTGCTTCAGCTGAGCTGTTAGATTCAAGGTGACCACAGCTGAACTTGGTCTGAATATGGGATCCTCAGCTAATTCTTATGGGTAAAAGACAGCATTTGTTTCTTGTGTTGAAACTTTTGCTCTCTACATTGGGGTGCAGGAACTGGGGTTCTGGGGGAAGGCAGGTTCTGTTGTAATGCTTGGTGGCTCTGCCTTGCCCAAGCAATTTGAGGAGGTGAAAACCACCTGGATTTCACTTCGGTTTCTGCACAGCCCCAGGGCATCAACACACACTTGTGGCTGCTGCAAGGTGGTGGTAAAGAATGAGCAGGGTTGTCCCCGGAGGGAGGGTGGGGACCCAGCTCTTGAGACGGGCAATAAATCAAGGTGAGGCCTTAGCCAGCACTTCCACCTCCTCCTGGCTGAGGATCCAGCTCTCCCTGGCCACTTCCCACCCCCCATCCCTTGGCAAAACTCCGGCTGTGCAGAGGCTCTGTCTTCAGTAGGGCAGCTGTGCTGGCCAGCCACGAGGGTCCAGCTTCTTGGAGGGATAGCAATTTTGGTGCCACCCTCCCGAGGCTGGCACAGGGTGGCCCAGGATCCCATTGCCCCGAGGCAGGCGTGTGGGTGGCATGTGCTTGGCCTGGTACCTGTGTGTGGGCACAGCTCCTTCTGCTGGTGCCAAGCATCGCTCTCCCACCACTTGGGTCACGGCTGGGAGGTGCAGAGCGCTGAGCGGGAGCTGGGGATGGGACAGCGAGGGAGCTGCCGGGGTGGAAAAATACTGGGCAGTGCCTGCAGTTTGCTGGGTGCCTCTTCCCACCCGAGCGCCACCCAAGTGGGTGCTTCCCGCACCCGCGGCGGGGCTGGGGGATCTCTCCTCCCTTGTGGGACAGTGACCGATCCTCAGCCCTGGAGCGAGGGTCTCCGCTAGCAAATCCAGGTGCTGGAGCCTGGTAACCTGCTCCGAGGGGCAAAGCGGGGCACGGCGCAGGGCACTGCCTGCTCCCGCACCCCCAAACACATGCACCAGGCCAGTCCCTGGGCCCAGGGCTTTGGGGCGGCGGGGGCTTCCCCCCTCTTTTCCCCGCAGCCCTGTTTACCCAGGGCGGCTCACTTCCATCCCTGCGAGTTATGCAAAGGCAGCCGCTAATGTAAACGCCGCGGAAAGCCCTGGATCCACTCCCGCCGCTTTCCCCAAAACTATGCGAGACGAGGGGTTTTTTTGTTGTGTTTTTTTTTTTTTTCCGGGCGGGGGGGTATGTGCGTGCGTGTTGCAAAATGCACCCAACACCCCCCCCCCCCCCAACTTTCTGTCCCCCCAACCCATGCGGGGCGCAGCGGGGGGGCTTCCTCCCTACACCTTCCCGGGGCCGGGGGGGGCACGGACAGCCCGGCGGCGGGGATGTCGCTGCCGGAGGAGGAGCGGCGGCCTCTTGTCGTCGTCGTCCCCACCCCCCCACCCCCCCAACCCCGGCCCCGTCCTGCCCCCGGCCCGGCCGCCGCTGCCCAATCAGTGCGGCGGGGCCGGCGCTGCGGCGCCATAAAGCGGCGGCGGGCGCGGCCCCGGGAGCCGAGCGTGGGAGCCCCGCGCCCGCCCGCAGCCGCCGCCACTGCCGCCGAGCACAGGTAACGGCCCCGCGGGGCAGTGGGGCCGGGGGGGGGGTGCCCGCCGTCTGCCCGCCCGCCACCGCTGATCTTCCCCACCGCGGCCCCGCCGGGGCGGTGGTAGGAGAAGGAAGAGGAAGAGGAGAAGGAGGGGGGCGAACAGCTCCGCCTTGTGCCGGGGCTCCCCGGCGGCCGTTTGGCAGCCGGCGACAGACCTTGTAGGGGAAAATTCCTCCTTCTTCTTTTTCTTTTTTTTTTTCTTTTTTTTTTTTTTTGGTGCGGGTGGGTGGAGAGGCAGTTCGAGTTTTCTCTTGGAAACAGATGCTCTTTGCAGTTTTGGCTTTGTTTTTCCTCTTCTTTTTTTTTTTTCTTCCCCCACCCCGAGTCTCTTCAGCTGCTGGCTGAAATACCAGTGCCTTCCTCCCTGCCAGGAGATGTACGCGTGGGTGACGCTTCTCGCAGTGGAGCGGGACCGTGGAGGGGGGACGACATTCCCCCCCCCCCCCCCTTTCCCGGGGCGAGCAGAGCTCCGCGGCCAGCGCGGAGGAGCCCCACCAGAGCAGGGGGGGCTGGGGAAGGGGGGGGGCCAGCGCTGCTCCGGGCAGCCCCAGCCTCCCTGCGGAGGGGGTAGGGTGTTGGAGCGACTTTCCAAGTCACTTCGGTTTTTCCAATTATTTGTACTTTTGAGGTCCCGCGACCGCGCGTGGGTCCCGGCTGCCGCGGTTCCTGCCACCGGTGGGCTGGCTGGGGCTCCGGGCTGGGCTGGGCTTGGCAGGGATGCTGCCGGTCCCACCGCCTGCCCCCCCCGTCAGCCTCCCCATGGGTGCCCGGAGGCTGCTGCCCTGGGTCGCTTTGGGGGTTGCTTGCGCTGCCTCCTGCCCCAGACGAGGCTTGTATGACTTCTGCTGATCGCAGAAGGCTGCTGGGGCTGGCAAGTCCTCCTCACTGAAGCAAGTATGTTAAGAAAGCCCCAGCTGCGCTTTCCTTGTGGGTTAGCCTTGCTCCGGAGTGGCGGTGAGCACGGAGGTGAAAAGTTCGGAGGGCTTTTGAAGGCTGTCGGCTTGGTGGATAAGGCCTAAGTTGTTGGCAGGACGCGGGCAGGAGTTTGGGTTATTAACGGGGCACTTCGAAGGCATCGCTTCTGGAGCCGTGCTCTCCTAGCTGCCTGCATCCGCCTGAGCTGCTGCGTTTTCTGCCCGCAGAATGGCGTGGGGCTGCTGGAGATGGCAGCTAGCCCCACGGCCGAGCTGTCTCGTGCTCCTCCCTGGCTGGGAGGTGAAAAAATCTGGGAGCGCAGGGAAGGGCTCACCGTTGGGGTTGGTTTTTATATCCTCCCTGCAGGAACCCCCTCGTCCGGTCCGCAGCCATGGCCACCTCGGCGAGCTCCCACCTGAGCAAAGCCATCAAGCACATGTACATGAAACTGCCGCAGGGGGAGAAGGTCCAAGCCATGTACATCTGGATCGATGGGACAGGGGAGCACCTCCGCTGCAAGACTCGCACGCTGGACCACGAGCCCAAGAGCCTTGAAGGTGAGAGGGCGGGTGCAGGACTCGCAGCCCCTGGCTGGTTAGAAGCAGCCATGCGTGGCTGTTCTGGAGAAAGGATGCTATTTTTCCCGTTTCGTGGCAGCAGGATGGTACTTGGGCAAAGCATTGCTCCTCTCCCCTTTCCAGTTATCTCTTTCCCCAGATATCCCAGGGGGCACATTCCCAGCTCTCCAGATGTGGAGTTTCTGTGAGATGCCGGGGGTTGGGAAGCCTGTCCCTGGCGCTGCCCCCGCTGCGGAGGGGGCTGTTGGCAAGGGCTGGGGGCTGTTGGCAGGGGTTTGGCGGCCCATTGACTCTCAAGTACTCGTTTTGGCCGGAAGTAGTTTGGCAGAAGAAAGTGGAGGGGAAAGAATGGAGCTATCCGGTGTAATTAAGAGCTTGTGTCCCTCAGAACAAACAGTCCCAGCTTACACAATAATAGCATTAGGATTTTCCCCAGGTTGCCATGGTGCTGGCTGGAGACAGTTATGAAATGAAAATACTGTGTGCGACTGAGCAGAATTACCTCTTTTTTTTTTCCTTTTTTTTTTCTTTTTTTTTTTTTCCCTTTCCCCTTTTTCCTCTAAGGGAGTGGTTGGCACAGCTCCTTTGAAATCTTTGTGCTTCCCATCCTCCCGCTTTCCCCCCAGGATATGGAGGAGATAACATTGCCCGGGTGGAGTTCGCTGCTGCTCCTGCTGTGCTGTGACCTGGAGGGCAGTGCACAGCCGGAGGGGTGGGCGAGGGGGCCAAGCTGCCTATACTCTTCCTCCATATGAGATTCCACCTATATGTGATTTGCTCTCCCACCTTCTCCAGGCCTTGCAGCGTGGATGAGAGTATTTCATGGCTCCTCTCTTGTTCCTACAGCTTGAAGATGTCTCGTGCTCTGCCCTCTCCCAGCCTGCCCAGCCACCTCTGTGAGGAGACTGGGTGTTTTGCTCGTGGTGGTTGTTGTGACATGGGAAACGTCCTCAGTGCCTCTGGGTTTGCTTGGGCTTGGCCGGCAGCCCAGCTCCTTGCGTTTCCCAGGGTGGCTGGGGAGTTGCACTCCCCTGGTTTTTTGCTTGTTTTTGTTTTTTTTTTTTTGTTTTTTTGTTTTTTTGTTTTTTTTTGCTTCCCCCCATTTGGAACAAAATCAGCTGAGCTCAGATAAAACCTATTGTAGAGGTCTGTTGTTTTATAAGCATCTTCACCTCTAATACCAGAGGGTAGCAGGGAGCCCATCCTGCTGGTGACTGGGGGTCCTGAGTCACTGTGGCTTGTTCCTCTCTCTGCTCCAGATCTCCCTGAGTGGAATTTCGATGGCTCCAGCACTTTCCAGGCTGAAGGCTCCAACAGTGACATGTACCTGCGACCTGCTGCCATGTTTCGGGACCCTTTTCGCAAGGATCCCAATAAACTAGTTCTCTGTGAGGTCTTCAAATACAACCGCCAGTCTGCAGGTGAGTGGACCTTCTCCTGGTGGAGGTGGTGTTTCTGGGAGGGGGAAAGGGAGACCTATGCAAATGCTGTTTGTGCCCTTAGCATCATGCATGACACAAAAATAATCCCTGCCCTGAAAACAAAAGGCAAACAAAGTGCTGGTGGTGGAGAAGGGGCTGGTCCTGGAATTCTTCACCATTACTCAAACTGTAAATAAAGTGGGAATGGGGAATGGAGGTGTAGGTGCTAATAAGCCTCGGGCTGTTTCTGTTCTAGAGACAAATCTCCGACACACCTGCAGGCGGATTATGGATATGGTGTCCAACCAGCACCCCTGGTTTGGGATGGAGCAAGAGTACACTCTTCTGGGGACAGATGGCCATCCATTTGGCTGGCCTTCCAATGGCTTCCCTGGACCCCAAGGTAATCTTTTGGGAGTCTGCGCTGGACCAACTCAGGAGCGTTTGAACTGTAATCCGTGTGACACAGCTTAAGTGCTTCAGGCGAGCTGAAAGATTGGAGGTGTTTCTAGAACTGAAGGTGGACAATAGCAAGAAGGATATTGGCAAAAACTAACCCCATGAGATTAAGATCGTTACAGAAAGGCTAAGATGGTGATTGGCCTCATCCAAATTTGCTGCTCGGTTTGTTAGTCTGCAGGTGACTTAAACTCATGCCCAGCATGACAGAGCACAAGCCCAGACTCTGAGGGACTCGCTCTCCATCAGTGCTGTGCTCTGCTCCTCCTTCCATGAAAAACAGATTTTTGGGGGTTTTCCATACATCTCAAGCCCTTGGAGAGTTCTTCTCTGCGTGTGCTCGGTCTTCACTGAATTTAAGCCTCTCTCCTTCTGGAAACTCACGTTCCCCTTGCTGTTCACCTGTGCTGTTGCAGGTCCGTACTACTGTGGCGTAGGGGCAGACAAAGCCTATGGCAGAGACATTGTGGAGGCCCACTACCGAGCGTGCCTTTATGCCGGTGTGAAAATTGGAGGAACCAATGCAGAAGTGATGCCAGCCCAGGTAAAATGTTTCGGAACGAGATAGTACAGAAGAATCCCAGGCAGTGGGAGCTTTTGGCTCTGAGCCATGTGGTTTAATCAACGATTGGAGCATAAGGGGGTGGGAAGTGTCTCACTGCGATTGTTTCTGCGCCACTGAGCCAGTGACTCCTCCTCCTTGTAGTGGGAGTTCCAGGTGGGACCATGCGAAGGCATTGAGATGGGGGATCACCTCTGGATTGCACGCTTCATCCTCCATCGGGTGTGTGAAGACTTCGGTGTCATTGTGTCCTTCGATCCCAAACCCATCCCTGGGAACTGGAACGGTGCTGGCTGTCACACCAACTTCAGCACCAAGAACATGAGGGAAGACGGAGGTCTCAAGTAAGTTTTTTGAGATGGGCTGGTAGCATTTGTTTGCTAGGCAGCGGGACTTGGTCACAGTGAGCTTTTTGCAGAGCTTTTGCCCACATGGGAGACATCACTCTGGCGTTTGGTGTTACATTTTAGCCTTTCTGCTGGATTTTTTTTTTTTAATGTTTTGTATAATTATGCACTCCCATCTTGGTGTTGGGTGGGAAATTCAGCCAGCAGTACCGCTCGATCGGTGCTGATGGAAGCAGGAGTGGCCACGATGCAGCTATTTATAACATGCTGTCCAGCTCTTGATCTACCAATGCTGCAAACAAACAAACTCAGCTTAGGCCTTTTTTTGTATAACTGATGAAAGAGAAAGACTATTTGCTTCTGTCTAGGCCAGGCTGTGGAAGCTAATGCCACGTTTTCTTAAACGACAAGATCCTGGAAATGTAAAGCTAGTTCCCTTATGGGACTGATGTGCTGAGTGCAGGCAGGGACCTTACAGCACTGGGTTGCAGTGGAACTCTATGAAGGGATTCCTCCTGGCAGCTGTGTTTTCTTGCCTTAACGTTAGTGATGCCCGGAGATAATGAGCCAACCCATGACTGTGTGAGCTTCCCAAACAGAAACCTATGCGTTAAGAAATCTCCCCTCTGAGAGCAGGTTCCCCAGGGCAATGTGTCTGTGGGATTTGGCCATGGGTCTAACCAGTGGTGTCCCACACTCAGCACTCCTGAGGGACCTTCTCAGTCCATGGGGATCCTTTTCCAAGAACCAGCCTGGGTCAGAAATAGAAGCGGGGCGAAGCCCTGTGTTGAGATGATCAGAAAAATGGGCTATAGGGCATAGGCTTCATCATGAAGTGGCTTGGGGACAGCGATGAATCTGCTGTGGTTTGGATGCAACCATCAAGAGTGGCTCATACCGTCCATCAGACACTCACTGTGTCTTCCCCTCTTCCTTGGTCCCTTTGCAGGCACATTGAAGAGGCCATTGAGAAGCTGAGCAAGCGTCACCAGTACCACATTCGTGCCTACGACCCCAAAGGGGGGCTGGACAATGCCAGGCGCCTGACAGGTTTCCATGAGACATCCAACATCCACGAGTTCTCTGCTGGCGTGGCCAACCGCGGCGCCAGCATCCGCATCCCCAGGAATGTGGGCCATGAGAAGAAGGGCTACTTCGAGGACCGCCGGCCCTCCGCCAACTGTGATCCTTATGCTGTGACAGAGGCCCTCGTCCGCACGTGTCTCCTCAATGAAACTGGAGACGAGCCTTTTGAGTACAAGAACTAAGTGGACTGCGCCCACAGACACCGCCTTCCCCCCGCACTTCCCGCACCCCTAAACTTCCCTTCTAGATGTAATCCCAAGGGTACAAGATAACACGTTTTGTGTCTCAGTAACTCTTGTTGTCTTGAGGTGGGGAGGAGGGCAAATTTAGTTTTATCGATGTCTGTTTGTCATTGACTCTTCAGAAGACAAGAGGAGGAGAGGGTGTTAGAGAACTTTTAACCACTGTTTTATTTTTTTGTCTAATTCATGTGTACATCTGATGGGATCCAGTGGCTTCCAGGGACAGACTGCACACACAGAAAGCCAGTAGGTGAGTGGAAAGCTTAAAACTATAGCTGACTCCCCCCAAGAGTAAAAATTTGGGGTATTGGCCCCACCACTGGCTCTCTGCAGACAGATGGTTCTCTAAGATTGGTGCCCTTCTGCAGAGAAGGGAAGACAGGAGCTGTGATGGAGCCCTGCGTGCTCCTGCCTGTATGGTGTGATGGGGAGATCTGCACCCTCTGGCCACTCTGAGGTTTCTGGGAATCTTCTGGCATTGGGCGCAGCATAGGAGCATTGAGGAGAATTCCTGGTTCTGTCACTGGAAGTCAACTGGTCTCTGGCTCATAACACAGAGTGAAGTAGTATTTTTCTATTTAAATATAAAAACAACAAAAAAAATTATAAATGAAAGTGTTTTTTTTTGTGTTTTTTTTTTTTTTTAAAAAAAAAAAAAAGAGATGACGTTCCAATGACTCACCCGGCTAGAGCAGGCAGAGCTCCTGAGGATGCTGGCGGTGGGCCTCCAGGTGGAACTGAGAGTGAGCTTGGAGGGCTCAGTGGCGGAGACTTGGATGAGATTTGTTTCAGCGTGGAGTGGAGTTTGCAGGAGGCGGTTCCCAGACCCGGGAAGCCCGCAGAAGTATTTATCACTGTAACTTGAGCAGCCGCGACACGCTCATGAGTGCGTTAGATCAACAGCAGGAAGGTGTTCCGAACTCGGAGTTGACTGGTCAACTTAATTGTGTTCTGGACAGAGCTGTGGGTGTTCTACTTTTCCAGTGGGGCTAGCATGTCACTAAAGCAGGGCTTTTGATAAAGGAAAAACAAATTCTAGATATTTTTTTTTTTTCATAATGTTCTTAGTTGGGTTTTGCAGAGACCATTGATGTCACTGTTGTGTCCTGGCTCTCAGGCTGCCTGCCATCCAGCTGTGATGAGGGCTAGGAGAAGGGAGAGGCCACTTGTCCCTCCCGGCCAGCCCTGGCACCTCCTAGCTCATGCTGGGGGTTCAAACGTTCCGGGATTTTACACTTGGGTATCTTAGATGGTGCCAGTAATATTCTGTTGCATTTGGACTTCTTCCGAATAGTTTTTTTTTTTTTATATATATATAATAAAAAAAGAAAAAAAGAACAAAACCTTAATTACGACTTCTGCCTCCTTCGTGTGATTCATCCTGGCAACTTCTCTTGTATATGTGTTGCCTTCGCCATTTGGAGGGAATTGGACCCTGATAGTGGGTAGACTTTGGCTTTTCATTTTTGGGGTGGGTTTTTTGGGGTCAGGGGTCTCGCAAGCCCTGTATGCTCTCCAGAAAATGGGGTTTTGTAGGTGGCTGTTGATTCTCTGGTGGGTCTAGCTGTGGCTGGAGTGGGGTTCCCTTGGTATGGGAAAGGGACTGGGCTTCTGGGTGTCCAGAGGGAGGGTTATGGGGTAAGCCCAAGTGTTTGTGCATCTCCCCAGTGTCCTCCACACAAGTTCTACAGGATGTAGAAATCCCACAGAAAATAAAATTCCAGCACGCTTTGTGGAAAAAAAAAAAAGGGGGCTTTGTGGAAGAGGACCCTTTCCCATTCTCCCTATGGAGAAAATGCTGCTCATCCACCTGTAGTATAAAACCAGGCATTTGGAAAACAAAGCAAGGTAGTAGAAATGTGTGACATTGCTTCCCAAGTCCTTTTCTTAGCTTGTGGTGCTATTTCCCAGCTCCCTGAGAGGTACCTTCTGCGGGGGTGGACGCTTTAACCGTTCCCATGTTTAAATATGGATTAACAACCACACATGAGCATCCTCCTGGGTTAATGAGGCCGTTGCTGCCATCATATTTTCATGGACCAAGCGGTCTTTTGCATCTCCCTTCTGGGGAACGTTCAAGGCAGCACCTTCGTCACCAATGCCCCAAAATTACACTATCTCTCTGTGCCTGGGCTTGGGAGCCCCACAACAGGGTGGAGCATCACTGGATCAGAACCGAAGCAGGCACCGTGTCCTTTCCTCTGACCACGGTATGACCACGAGGACTTTGGCTAGAGCAGGGGTACTGCAACCAGAAGAAACCTATGCGGCTCTGGAGCTCAGAAGTGTTGGGGTTTTCTGCTGACTTGGGGGCGTGTGTGGGCTCTACTATTCTTTCTGACTTCCAAGAAAATGTTACAGAGGAAAAAAATGGATTACACCTAAAGTAAGGAAACTTCTGTGAGGGCATTTGCCCAGGAGGGACAAAACATGGTAATGTTTTTTGGTTTTTTTTTTTTTTTTTTGAGCTTCCCATACCTCTAAGCACTGTGCATCCTCAGGGTTGGAGCCCTGTCCCTCCAGAGACCCTTTTCTCCTGGGCCACAAAGGAATTGGGAAAAGGGGGCACAGCTTAGTTTTGGGAACCGAACGTCACCAGCAGCCAAGGCAGTAGTCGATGGGCAGCCAGGTTTTGTCCTGGGGTTAAACAGCATCTTCTTGCACCTCACAGAGCCTCATCGATGCAGAGACGTGGAGTACCGTTTGTGTGTCCCTGCAGAGGGTGCCGAGAGGATGCCATCTCCAGGCTGGCAATCAGGCTCTAGTCCTTTGCTTCTCCAGCTGTCTTGAACATAAATTTAGGACAGGAGCTTGATGCTTAACGGTGCCTCTTGTTCTCAGCTGAGAAAGCATTTATCCACTCACTTCACAATTACCCATCTGAAAACAAGGTCGAAACAACACACACTGTGCTGCAAAATGGCTTTTCAGATGATTATTAAAACTACATATGTAAAAAAATAATTACAACGAGTTAGAAGGGAAAATCCTTCCTTTACTGTAGGCACTGTTTCCTGACTCCTCCTTGCTGAGTTTGCTTTGCGGATACCTAAAGATTATGTAGGGTAGAAAGGCCTCCTGTTAAGGCTGTGGAGCTCTTGCAAATTGAGCTCTTGCAAATTGAGAAGCTGAATTTACTGCTTATGTATTTATATAAAACATTACATAAAACTTTTAATGTTAGCCTTTCAGGAGGAAGCAAATCCCTTTTCTCTGTTTATTCATGATGAATGATATAGAAACATTTACTGAATATAAGAAAATGGAAGTATCAGTCCCAAAGGGTTTGCTGGGCACCTTGGAGCATCAGGAACCGCTCTGAAAGAGGCAGTCAAAAATAGAACCAGCTTTTTGAAGTGCCTGTTGGTTGCACTCCCTTTTAATCAAACACCAGCTTCAGAGACAAGACTGGTCCAAAACGATTAATATATCTGCTCACACGCCAGGCTTTTCCCCGTAACTGAATTTTAAGGCAATCAAAATAAGATTAGCCACAGCTCCCTTAAAACATAGCCTGCAGCAATTGAGCTAATCAAGATCACACTTGCAGCATCTTTTAGCACTGGGCTGTGCCAGCCCAATTGCTGTGAGGACATGAGGGTTTTTCTCTTCCTGAAAAGCCTGATGAATTAGGTGTGTCTGGTTGGGTTTCTTCTACCCTTTCACAATTTGACAGTGCCCTGATGCTGCTGCAGTGTCCGTGTTATCCACATACCACTTCTCCCTCTCTCTTTTATGTGTGTTTTTAAGTGCTATTTGATCTTCCTAGATTACCCTTTTTGGTAGGTCAGCCTCTGCATCCTTATGCAGCCTCCAGCCCTGGCTGTGACCCTCTCTCCCTTCTGGAACACAGCTTCTGGAGGAGAAATCAGCCAGTCTTAGGTGGGTAAGGACCTGCTGACTTGTCTTTTGCATGTCATTACCTGGAGGGGAGAGAAGCCCTTCTTCTTGTTGCTAGGTGAAATTGTTTTTATTTCTCCGAGTCTGTGTTTTTCCCTTTTCCTGGGATGTTGATATTGGCCCGTGTGACTGTCCTACATCTCTTTCTGCCTGTGGAGGATGGGAAAGGATGGTCCCAGAAAGGCAGCCAGACACAGACTGCCGAGGGGGTGATTTGCAGAGCTCTGCAAGAGCCTCTGTTTGTGCTTGAACCTCCTGTTATCAGAGCAGCCCTGCTTTGCTCTCTTGACACTCCTCCTGGGGGTCCAGCATCTCCTCTGGTGTGGTGTTTGGAGAAGTCCCAACTGAGATTTAGGCTTGCTGTTCTTTGGTTTCATTGAGGGCTGGTGTAGAGCTGTAAAGAGGGGCTGCAGGTCCTTTGCCCTCTTGCAGGAGGCCAGGGCATGCTCTGGAAAGGTGTGTAGGACTCGGCAAGGCTGGAGCCCAGCCTGCAGGGCACAGGTCAAGTGTGACCAGTTGGTAGTTTCTTGTGTGACCCAGATGAGCAGGGTGGTGGTGGTGCTGGGACGGGAATCCTGCTGTCACGGACGTCAGTAATTGGGCTTCAGCTAAGCTGGGATTTCATCCCACTTGTTCAGTTACTGATTAAACTGAGGACAGATGCTTAGGAAACAAGTGGGAGCTCTTGACAGGAGAGCGGAAGATCTCCTTAGGTCTGCCTGGCTTCCCCAGCCAGCTGGATGCAGGGTCAGGACTGGGGTGGCTCGTGACTAGGTCCTCCACCCATGAGTGGTTCTTCTGGCTCTTCAGCTGGGACTGACCACCTACGTGCAGTGGCCAGTTTCACCGTGTTGGATCTTGTGGCTTTTAAATTGAATCCTGACTCTGTTTGCTTGCTGATAAAGGGGCAAATCTGTCTGTAGGATTTGAGGTATGGAGAAACGAATAGCTTTTCCCAAGGCCATGTAGATTATGGGGGATATCAGTCACTGAGTAATGACCCATCTGGATGCCTCAAGGTGTCACTTGTTAATTCCCCGGTTCACAAAGAAAGGGTGATCTAAGTTTGCTCCTTGTGACTCTGCTCTGAGCCAGTGCTGGGTGTTTGGGGACTGTCCCCCTCTCTTGTGCTATGACCTTTGAGAACATGCAGAGAAGGCCCCCGAACAGACCAGCCCTGTTACTCTCTGCGCTGAGGCATCTCCAGGGTCTCCATCCCCTCTGGGAGATGATGTGGACAAGAGCCTCTCCCAACTGCTCCTGGAGGTATCTGGCCCATGTTTGGAAGGAACGAGATCTGGGGCTGGGTGCTTCTTGCAGGTTAGCCCCCAAAACCTGCAGCGGCCTTGCACACAGAGCATGCACGGGTTGACCTCAATGGGAGCCTACCTGGCTGGGGAGAAACCCAGGGTGGAGGGGGAAATTAGGGAGAAAATCCGTATTCTGTGACTCCAGAATGAGCACCAGGGATGCAGCTCTTCACAGCCTTGTAAGAGGACCAGGCCCGTTGCCTTTGCCTCTCCTAAGCCTTCTCCCTCACTGCTCTTTTCCTCTCTTCCCTGGTGAGATGGCGCAAGACTGCTGCGTGTGCTGGGGTAGCGGTGCAGGGGTGGGGGGGGGAGCAGCTAGGTTTTATGTCAGCCAGAAAACTTCTTTTTTTTCCTTTTTTTTGCTCTCCATCCTGGCCTGCCTAGAGGCTGGCACGGCCGGGCTATTTTGCTTTCATAAGCTGCATTATGTAAGCCACGTCTTGAGTGGGGATGCAGTGCCAACTTGGACTCTGCAGCGGGAAGGAGCCACATTCCTCTGCCGCTGGGTTTAATCCCTGCCTCCAGCCACAGTCGGTTTGCTGGGAGGAATCAAGAGGGCTGTGCCGAGGTTTCTAATCCCTTGCCCCAGGTGGAGCCAGCTCCTTTGTGCTGGAGCCCTGCTTTCCTTTGTCAACAAGTTGTGCCCGTGACTCTTCTTAGCAAGCCCTTTCCTTGGCTGCTGGGAGGGTTGGCCCAGGCATGCACGCCCGAGCCACACCTTGGGACCTTCCTCTGCTCCCCTTGTTTGTTGAACTCTCTGTGCTCCGTGGCTTAGGTTGCACTTGCTCAGAAAGGCCGGGAGGGGGGTGAAGGTGAGGGTGGGAGAGAGACAAATGGAAGTGGAGACTTCTACATTTCCAGCCCCAAAAAGCAGTGGCAAAGGTGGGTTGCCAGGCTGGCATGGCGGGCAGGTAGACTACAGAGCCTGGGGATGACCATGTTGGTGCCAACGGCTTCTCCATCTGTCTTACCACTGACTGCTCTCCCAGGGTGCCATGTCTGTAGCATGTGAGACTTGTCCCACCAAGGATCTGGGGGAGCCCTGGAGATCCTGCACTCCAGGGGTCCTGTGGCACTAGCCCGGCTGGGTGTAGGGTGCAGGACAGCAATGGGTGCTTGGCAGGGTGTTTGTTGGCTCCCCAGCAGCCTGAGCCAGCTGCCTTCAGCCCCTGTGCTCAGGACCAATGATCTCCCGGACCCCATTTGGCTGGGCACGGGCCGCGTGGGTTCAGAGGAAGGTCCTCTTCATTCACTCAGGTTTTAGATGAAGCTGACAGCAGCAATGCCTTGCTGTGTGTTTTCATATCCTGTGGGAGGATGAGGCACTAGACTCCACAGTTTTTGCTGGCAGCTTTCCCCAGTGCCAAACATGCTGTTAAAATGAGAATTATTAACCAGATACAGGTTTGGGCTGCTTTTTCTCATCACAAAGCCGGGTGGCTCAAGCCCATCGGGCTCGTGGAGATGCTGAGCAGCTGGCTGAATTGCCCAGCTGCTTCTGCCCTGAGCCAGAGCTTGGCCAAAATGCTTAAAATACTGGGAAAGCAAGTGAATAGGATCCTGCTCCCCTACTGAGCTGAACCTGTAGGGTTCTGGAAAGCATGCTGACCAGCAGGTATTTGGTAAAATGCTAGGATCAACATTTGCTTCAACCACAAAAAAGCAGCCTGCTCAACGCCTCTCCATGTGTGGGGTGATCCTGAGCAAGCCACCAAGTTTGAGGTGGGAATAGCCATGCCCAGGGCAATGTTGTCCGGATGCCGTTTCCATTTAGGAAGCTGCCCAGGAACAGCTGGGCTTAGAGATGGGCTTAGCCTGTCTCTGAAACTTGGAGGCCAGGGCTTCAGCTGGCTGAATCACTGAAAACTATGTGCTTGCTCTGAAATACAAGATATTTTCAGACTATTTTCCACCCAGACAGATAACACATGCAGGGTGATTAACTGACTCCATTTTTTCCACCTCTCCTTGTGGCTGGCTCTCCCGGCAAGATCTCCATCCGCTCTTTAAAATGCTTTCACTGTAACATGGATGCCTTTGCTTCTGGCAAATAATTGTGCCAGTGATCAGCGGGTGACACCATCACTACAGGCTGTAGACTTATGAGGAAGCATTTCATTAAGAGGAGAGATTGCTTTGGCGTGGAAGTTTTTTATCTGTAATCTCTCTAGGATGAAGCAAGCTGTTGATGAAGCGGGCCGGAGAAGGAGGTGGTCTCTTGCAGGCCTGTCCTCCCCACCATTTTGGGGCTGTGGACAGAGCTGGGGGTCTGCCTCATGCAGCAGGAGCCAGGAACGCTGCATGGATGGTGGTTTGGGACCAAAGAGCATCCTAAATATTTGTGGCATGGTAGCAGTCTGTGCCATGGAAATGTCCTGGCCAGAGTGAGGTGTTTCATCTTGGTCATTGGGTCTCTCTTTTCATGGGGAGGGAGAACAGAGTTGGCAACAGTGCTATCTTACTCTCAAAGTGTGAGCTCATGCATGGCAAACCCTACTGCCACCAGCTTCTCTGCACAGGGTAGAGTATAGCCCAGAAACATCAACGGATAAAGGGAGATATCCAGGACCCTACAGGAGGTGTCCGCCTGACTTGTACAGGCAACGGAGAGCAGAAGGGGGTTGAATACAGCCTGAACAATGGTACTGCAACACCCCTGCATACGGGGAGCCAGGCTTTGGCACGGCAGGAGCAGAAGTGATCTGAGTCACTCCTGTGAGCCACCCATGGTGTCTCCAAAGCACCCAGGAAGGAGTTAGCTACCCAGTTCGAGCCTGAGCATGGGTAGGCATGAGTCTACATGGTTCCTCTTGAAACAAAAGCCAGCCCTTCTCTATGTTGTGTCTTGCAGAGAGGCAGCCTTGGCTTGCTGGGGGACCTCATGCTGGAGAAGGTCATGAAGCTTGTAAGATGGGAGCTTCTGCTGGAAGATCTGATCTTGGTAAAACAAATCTCTGTGCAAAGGTTGGGGTGCGGGGGAATGGCAGTGATGCCACGTGGGTCCCGCAGAGCACCTGCAAGAACCGGGTGAATGGCTTTCTAACGGGCTGTTGTAGCTGAGCTGGATTGCTCCCAGGGTGCCTGTGCAAACAGCGTGTGACCTTAGTGTCATGGGACATCTTGGGTGGGAGCTAGTGACGACTGAGCCCCAAATGCTCTCTGACACCCAGCAGCTCACCCTGCTCGGCTCCCCCTGCTCATCTCCCTCTCCTATCCAGCCGGTGGGAACTGCTCACATGAAATCTAAAGCAAACACTGCAATTCTTGTCTTTTTGTTGTGAATAATGTCAGGCTTTTCTTTATGTGCGCTATTGAAGCAGCAGCTGTATTTCAACCAGCTGGCAGCGCTCTGGGAGGAGATCAAGTGTTCTTAGCAAAGTTGGGCCAGATCTATGGCTGGTGGAAATCAGCGTAATTCTGTTTGACCTCAGCGCTGAGCTGCTTTATACCAACTTTTAACTGGGCTCCCAGACCAAGGCTTTGGGGGATTTTGCGGGGAGGAGAAGTGCTCTTTGTAGAGGTGAAATAGTCATGCATGCTGTTAGTGGTGTCTGCTGAGCAGGGGGACGAGGAGCTTGGCTGTGCAGTTCAGTGGTGGCTGCTGCCAGACAGGATTTTCATTGTGTGGGGCGATCTCCGAGCACTTGCTGTTGGATAGTCCCTTTCTGAAGCATGCAAAAAAACCCCCAAAAACCTCAAACCAACACCAAACAAAAAACCCCAAACAAAAAAAACCTCTTCTGTGTCCCGGGTGCCTAGAGCTGTGTATGTGTGTATTGCTACACTCTGCCCATGCATGCTGCAAGACCAGAGCACCAGCCCTGCCAAAACATCCAGCCCTTCTGGGAAGGGTCCGCAGCACCGTGTGCTTGTCCCACAGGATACGCAGTGCCTCCCTCTGCCAGGCACCACGGGGCAGGCGCCAGCCCTTCCTCTGGGCTCGGGAACAGCTTGTTTTGAACGTCAGTGGCAAGGAAAGCAGAGAAAGCAGGAGCAGATGTGTCTGTGGGCACTGCTGGCCCATCTCCCTGGCACGGGCAGGAGTTGCTCCTCTGGCACTGCCGCCTGCAGGCACCTGCCCCTGAGCTGCTGACCCCCAGGTCGTGCTGGATGCCTCCGTAGCAGCGCTGCCCCATGCTCTCAGCCAGACCCCTGTCCTTTGCACAGGCGGTCTTGGGCAGCAGAGCTGCTCTGTGTGCTGGATTCATTAAAATAGCGTCTCCTCTCGGTGCTCAGCTCAACCCTCCCATCCGTCTGCTCTATCTGTCCACTAATGGGTAGCCCGGCGTGGAATTGGGGTGAGAGGGACGTGGGGGGACTGGAGAAGGCTGGGAGGAGTTGGAGGGGAAGGAACATGCTCAGATGAGAGGTGGGTTTTGTTGGTTTGGGTTTTTCTGGTTTGTTGTTGCTGCGTGGGGTTTTTTTTTTTCCTTTGGGCCATTTGTTGTATTTTAGTAATGAGAAAAAATGCAACCTTTCTTTGTAAGAAACCCCTGATTTTTTATGTTTTTTTTTTTGGCTGCACCCATGTCCTTGTCTGCTATATTTATAGATTTGGTTCTTAGTCCTGAGAAACTGGGGGGAAACTTTGCTGTCAGAGGTACTGTGTCCACCTCTGCTGCGATAGGAGCTTTTGCTTTGCTTTGCGCCTCCCTCTGCCCCTCGTTGAAAGAACGAATGTCTCTATCCCAGCCCTGCCAGTCCCAGTATGTGTGCTGGCGAGTTCCAGCTTGCCATGTCAGCGGCGACCGAGGTTGCTCCTCTGGAGCAGCATGGATGTGCCCTCAACACAAGCGGCAAGGGGAAATAGCAGTGACGGGAGCAGCGGGGGTGAGAGGAAGGCACTGAATAAATCATGCCCGTGGATGGCTTTTTCTGCCTGGCTTGGTTTCTCTGTATGAAGAGCGGCAGAGGGTTTATTGCATTGCGCGTTTCTGCTCCGTCCCTAGGTTTGGTTGGGTGTGCTGGGCTCATGACTCATTTGCTTGGGTGCGCTTTTCCAGCGCTGTTGACATCTGCTGATCTCAGATTGCTTTCCAACCCTTAAACCCTATGTGGCAAGAGAGAATTGAGAGAGGGGAAGACATGTCATTAATTTTTGCTCCACCCTGCATCCTTCCCATCTCTTTCCTCTTGCGGAGACAGGGAGGAATATTGTTTTGCTTGCCCTAGGGGAAAATGAGATGCTGTTTAATTGCCTACCACCACGTAGCATGGCTGGCGGAGTCAGGGCCGAAAGGATGCTGTGCTTGGCTGTCAGTGCATGGCGCTTCAGGCAGGATGGTGCGCCCTGAATTGCAGCCTAGCCTGCATCAAGGCTACTGCTCCGATTGAAGTGGAGTGGGATGCAGGCAAGGTGCGTTCCTCCTTGATGCCTGGATTACTGCCCTGAGCAGCCGAGTCCCCAGTGCTGGTCACAGTGAACCGTGGCTCCTGTTTCTGCAGGGCCACCAGACGGACCTAACCAGCCTTCTGGGCAGCCTCCCAGTTCAACCTCCTGCCCGCCTTGGTCCTGCAGCTTGCGGGATGGCCGCACAGGGGCCAGCCCGGTGCCTGCCCTGGGTGACTGCAGGTCCCCACAGGGGGTGGCTGGGCGCAGGGAGGTTCCCAGAGGAGGAGGACCGGGAACCGCTGAGTAACAAGGCCAGGCAAAGGGCGAGCTTACTTCTGCAGTCTGTCGTCAGCGGGAGCGATGAAATGATTAACTTGGTGGGGAGGTCGGGGAAGAGAGGCTGCCTGGAAGAAGTCTCTCGCCCACTGCTGGAGCAAGCGCTTGTGAGCAACCGGCTGTACGCTGTGGTTTTAACCCACGCCAGCACACAGCGTTCAACCCTTGCTTCGGTTCCTCCTAACCACACATCTACAAATCGGCAGCCACCCTCGCTTCCTCACGCCCAGCCGCCACGAGGCGGGCTGAGCCCCAGGCATCCCCCTGCTTCCCTTTACAGCTTCGGGTAGAAATCAGCCTCCGCAGGGTAAATTGTGCCCTAGCGAGGCCATGCCCTTTGGGTGTTTGGGGTTTGTTTTTTTTGGTTGGGTTTTGTTTTTTTTTTTGAGTCTGGTGCTATTTTGCAGGTGGCATAGCAGAACGCTGCTCTGCAAAGCAGCTCCATGTTTAAAAGCAAAAGCGAGAAATAGGACACACGTTTTTAGCATCCCAAATATATTGAGATCAAAGGATCTAAGGAAAATAATGGTTATTGCTACCTCCCAGACTGCCAGCACAGCCTGGGACCTGAACGGCCACATGGTGCATGACCCTGCTGGGTCCAAGCTTGGCTCTTGCCGCTCTCCTGGGCATAGGACAGGGACAGGGATGGCCAGGAGCCGGGCTGCCTCAGGAGCTCGTTCTGGTGGGAGAGGCATGAGCTTCCATCCTAGCCCAGCTCACAGTTTCCAAACTGCCTGACAGTGCTGAGAGCAGCCAAGCGAGACTCGAGCAGCAAAGTCCTCCACTGATGGGCATCTACTTTCCTTTTCAACGCCCCTGGCTGATGTTTTATAGGAGCTGCAGTTGTTTAATATCCAAGGGCATTTTTTTTTCCAGGTGGGCTTTCTCTAAGCAGGGAGTTGAGAATGTGACTGACGAACGTGATGATGTTCTTACAAGTGGTCTTATTTTGCTGTAGCTCAATCTAGCTGTTCTGCCAAACAGAGATTTATTTCTCAATGAGGTCATCCACAGTAAGACAGACCACGCTTTCCGAGCAGTAGTAGTGTTGTTGTGGCCGCTGGGCTTGTTTCAGGTGATGGGCCAGGGCAGCGTTTGTCAGGAGAGGTGATGCTTCTGTTAGATGCACTGGCTTGGTGGAAGAAAAACAGGCAACCGGCTGGCACAAGGGAAAGAAAACAAGAGATGTGTAAGCAGAGACGTGGCTGGCTTCAGACTAGGTGCGTTCCTTGGTTTGAAGACTTCTTGCTCCGTCTCAGACCTAAGATGGATTTGGGCCAGCATCTCTTTGGGATTTTCCTAGCTGTCTCGCTAGAAGATAATTCCTTTCCCTACGAACTTTAAGGACTTGACACCTGTGTTTTATCCATCTTAACTTTCCTATGTAAAAAAGGCTGAAAAGGAGAAGATAAAATGCACACAGTGCTTTTCATAGCTTCCCACCCCATGGCGCTGGGGAAGGGGCGTACCGGGTGGGAGGTGAGCCTGGCTCTCAGGGAGACAGGCGGAGATGGGGACGAGTCTGCTCCAGGAAGGATTAATGCAAAGACCTGGTTGAGCAGATAGCATCCAAATCCTTCCTTGATCGCTCCTGGCTCCCCTGCCCTGCTCGTGGGCTGGTGTCTGGGGAAAGGCTGGGGGCGGGGGAAACCCCGAATCCTGCTGCGGTGATGCAGCATCCGGGACATGCTGCTGGAAGTTTTCTGTGGCAAGGTGACTCCACCTCGTAGGTGTCACACCAGGGCTGGGGTGAAGCAGCAAGCAGGCAGGAGAAACAAAGATGCCTTTGTTGTGGTTCCCCTGCCCTGTGAGAGCTGCCTGGCCCCACGCCAGTGAGGTGCCTGGCTCGCTACCGAGGCAAGACGTTCGGGGGAGGCCGGCTGAGCAGCCAAGAGCTTCCCAGAGCCGAAATTTGGTGGCGGTTGCTCTCTCACCTGGCGATGCAGCCTCCCTCCTGGCACCAGCCTAATGGGGCTCCGGCAGGGTAACCCCTGAAATGGCCGATGGGGTGGGCACCTTCCCTCCCAGCCCACCTCAATGCAGCAGAGGCGCTCATTATGGGGGTGGGTAGCCTCTCAAGGTACATCTGTGCCATGCCCAGGGCGGCCCCGGCGGGCAGGGGGGTGCAGGCGTGCCTGTGTAGCGCAGAGCGAGTGGGTGAGGGCAGGCTGCCTCCGGGAACAAGGCTGAGCATCCGTGCGTGGGTGCATGTTGCCAGCTCAGTGCTGCCTCTAATCGCCGGCGCTCTGACCTCGGCCAGAGATGCCCTTGCTCCCGCCTGTGCCAGACCAACCTCCGCCGTGCAGAGCCAACCCTTCCCCGGCGTGAAGGGAAAGCTTGGGGACGCACGCGCGCGGGTGTCAGGACTGTATCCTTTGCTCTGGGAGGGGGCGGGGGGAGATGAGTCCCCCCAGGTCTAGGATGCACCCTTAGAAATGCCAAATTCTACCGAGGGGATGGAAAACTCCCATCCCCTGGGATCTCCAAGCAGCCTGTTTTACCAGCGTGAAACCCATTTAAAATCCATCCCCTTTTTGGGGGTAGGAGAGAATGCATCCATCCTCCCGCATGTGTTTTTTGCTCTGGTTCATCACTGTAAGGCAGGTGGGAAGCAAGATCTGCTCGTACATCCCCCCCTTCCCCGCGATGCCGTTTGAGTCGCACATTGCTGCTCCTGTTTCGGAAAACCCCTGGGACCGTGAGAGTTAATTCTTCATCCCAGCTGCTTTCCTCCTAGAGCTCAGCAGGAAGAGGGATTGTGCTAGGCAAGGGGCACCACTGTGTAAGGGGAGGAGGAAAAAAAAAAAAACCCTTCGTGTTCAGACCTTTTACCTAATTTCCAAAGGTTCAGACCTGAGGGCCATAGCAACATGAGCTGCCGGCGGCGTGATTGGAGGCGGCGGGCTGTGCTGGGCTGCCCTCCCAACCAGCATCCTCGCCGATGGGACGCGGCCGGCGTCGAGGCCGGCGTTGGCTTTCTGCCTCCGCTTCCCTTCGTCCACGGGATGAACTTGAGGCATGCGGTTGTGGTTTTTTTTTTTTTCCCAGCTTATTGCCTTTGCTCATTTCAAGTGTGTTTTCCCTGGTTTCAAGGAGTAGTTGAAAAAGTTCTTGTCGCCTGTGAAATCAGAATACATCCAGCAAGGGCTGTCCACATCAAGACCTGCCTAGAAATTAATAGGGGGGCAAAACCCCAGAGAGTTGTCATATATATTTGTATAACCATGTAGAAGTGAGAGGGGGTGGCACTTTGCAGCTACAGAACAGAGTTTGTCCCAAAAGGAGCTTCAGTCCAGCAATAATTTCCTTTTACCAAGGTCAAAAAAGCCTTTGCAAAAATATCAGAGACTCCTGCAAACCAAAAGCAAGGACAATAAAGACTGCAAAATGTTCTCGTTACAGCTTGTTAATTCTCCTTTTGGATTCAACCATCAAGTTCATCTCCAAGCGCAGCCCATCCCGGAGAAACGTCACGCAGTCTCTGTGGGCAAAAGACCTGATGAAACTTGGACGTGGGTTTTCTGAGCAACAACCTCTTGCTTTGGTGGCACTGTCCTCTTTTATTCCGTGGAATCACTGCAGGGCTGATAGAGCCGTGGGCTCAGTTTCTGCAGGTCACTGAGATGAAATCACCCACAACGCTTCCACAGCCGCTCTTTGGAGCAAACTTGCATTTTAATCTGAAGATGCGAGCATTTCTGACAGTGCTGAATCTGCCATGGCAGCAAATGATCAGGGAAAGGAAGCAATAAGTGGTTAAATGCAAAAGCACTTGCTAGGGAAAAGATGGGGATTGTAGGAGCAACTGAGATGATTTAAATAGAGCTAACCTGTATTCCCCAGATCTTCAGGATCATAAAAAGCTTCATCAGAGCAGCTAAGTTGATTACATCTGTGTTACAGTTCTCTTGTGCAGCAGGCAGCATCTTCCTTCCATCTTTCTTCCTCGATGAGCCACAAGTTTAGCAAAGCATATGCTTAACCAACTCGCTGAATCCACTTAACTCTCCTTACGCTGGGACCAGGTTCTCTTTGTCACAGAGAAAAGTTTTTCAACGCGAAGCTGGCTCTGTTTCTGCTCTTCCTAGCCTGCGCATGGCAGCGTGTGTTTACAGTTCCTTTCCTAGAGAGGAGCACATATTTCTGTGCGTAGATATATATTTATCTTCGAGTCAGAATTCATATTTAAGAAAAAAGGAGGTCGATATACTCCAGACAAAGCTACCTTTGTGTTTTCTGGAGCCTTGCTGTGCTCAAAAGCTTTCTGTGCATCCCTGTAGCGTTTGAACCCTGCCAGAGAGCAGTGAAACGCAGTTCATCCCTAGGGAGCTCTGTGCAGAGGGAACCAGCTTCTGCTGGATTTTAATAAGCCACCAAATTGGGTATTCAGCTGTTTGCATTATTCTAGTACTCTGATTTGTGTATAAAAAACAATCTGCAATTTTTAGTCCGTTCATGTTAAAGAAGTTCTACTGTGATATTTCTATTCTTAGGTGCCCTTTAAAAGTAAGGTTGTCGTTTCAGCCACATCCTACTCCAGTGCTTATCAGCCAGCCAGTGGTCACATACAGCAGCTCTGAACAAATCCAGAGGTCTGGATTTGGGGCTGAACAGCTTTTTGGGGAAAGCAGTTGCAGGAGAGCTGCAGTATGAAATGACCTTGTGTCATGTTACATAGGAGTGATTTCTCCACCATTCCCTGTCCCTTCCACCTCATTTATAGGGTACTTCTCATGCACGGCTGGATTTGTGCAGGAAAGCCTTGAAAGCTTGGAGCATCTCTCTTTTCCCAGGGGTACAAGCCTGCAGGCACATTTCCCTTGCAGACGTAGAGCAGACAAGAGCTGGACTGCTCACTTGCATTCAACTTTCTGTTCTTAAGGAATCACTGGAATATGAATAGGATCCTTATCAAACCAGGTTCATCCAAAGGACAAGGCCATATTAATTGTTTGCAGAACTCCTGCAAATAAACAGCATTCGTCCTGATTCCTTATTTCCCTGCTTTAACTCTAATGTTAAAGGGTGGCAGAGCACTGGCACAGGCTGCCCAGAGAGGTGGTGGAGTCTCCCACACTGGAGACATTCAAAACCCGCCTGGACGCCATCCTGTGCAACTGCTGTAGGTGTCCCTGCTGTGGCAGGGGGGTTGGACTAGATGATCTCCAGAGGTCCCTTCCAACCCTGACCATGCTGTGATTCTGTAATGGCCAACTCAAGCAGAGGCCACAGAGCTCAGCAGCGGGGGGGGGGGGGATGATGACAGCCTTTGGCAAGTATTGGACTGTGCCCAGCTTCCCAGGTGGCATGACCAAGCACTATGGAAACAACTTCCGTCTGGAGCCTTTAAATTAGGTATTTGGGAGAAAAAAATTAAAAGAGTGCCTATCATATCTGGGGGGTCTGAATGTAGAGGGGAGACCTGCTGTGAGCAAGGCTTTTTTTTTCCTTGAAGCCATTTACCATGCTCTGGGGTAAGGTGGGGAAAGTGTGGGGCTTAGGTCCCTTCCCAGGCAAGGACTGGCATCCCAAAGCTTAAGGGCTGGAGTACGAGAGGCCAAACGCCACAATGACTTTCTATGCCCCAGGAAAAAGGGAGGGACAAAGGGCATGGCCAGAGCTCTCAACACCTGACATCTCCATTGCTTCTGGAAAGTCCTCTGTGGCCAAGCTGGTCATCTGCTTGAAGAAGAGAGAAAAATTTGCAAGCATCTTCCTTTGTCTCAATTCAGACTGGATGGCCAAAAAACCTTGTTATTCCAACCAGATCGCTTTGTCCAGTCAGTGCTGCTCTCTGGAGCACGTTTAGGTGGTTTCTTTGCTGATGGGCAGCCAGGGGTCTGCCCCATGAAGCATGTCGGTGCCAGGGCTGCAGGCTTGGACCCGGAGCCCGCGGGGAAGGAAGGGTGCTTGCTCGGCGCACTGTGTGGCAAAAGCTTGTGTTGATGCTGGCCAGGCTGCTGGCTCACCAGAAGGGCTCATGTCTGCAAAATTTCAATCCAGGGCTAAATTTAAACACCAAAATGTAGCATTTAGAAGCCCAGAGAATAGCCCAGCCCTCGTCTCCAGTGGCTGCCTCTAGCCAGCCCTCCCTTTGGCACGGAAGAAGCTTTTGTTTTCCTAGGACTCCGGGCCAGCTTGGAATAATACCACCAGCGAAATCCTCCCTGCCCCAGCACAATGAAGCAGCGCTCTCAATTCCCAGATGTGCAGGAGGGAAGTGCTCAGCGTGTCTCTTCCTGATGCTTCCCTTCCAGATGTGGAGTGGCAGGGAGCCGGAGGCAGCCCGCTGCTGGCCGGGAAAGAGGGCTGTGGAGCAGGCAGTGGAGTTTTCCCCTGGAAACCCTCTGGATCTTGCTGCTCGTGGCCGGGGGAAGCAGTTTGGGCTGCCCTGCCAGCTGGTTTGCAACAGCTCGAGTGGGCTCCTTCTATGCTGCAGCAAGGAAGTGCTCCTCCAGCATAGGTGAGGATGCCTTCCCTCCCAGATGTGTCTTCATCCTCAAAGAGCCTTCGGTCCCATCTTCTCCTCCTGAAACAGCCGTCAGACCCATCTTCTCCTCCTCAAACAGCCCTTGGTCCTCATCGTCTCTTCCTGAGCAACGCTAGTGGGGCTGGACTCTACTAAAACTCCTGCAGGCAACTTGATGGGACAGAGAGATCCATCACCGAGAGACCCATCCCTCTGCTTAGTCCGCCTGTCCCAAGGACAGGGGTCAGCATGAAACCACGTCAAGTGTGAAGCCTCGTACCAACATCACGCCGAGTGGGTCCCATGTGAGCTAGTGGCTCCGTGGGACGAATTTGGAGATTGGAGCCTGTCCCTGTGGGATGAGGTCAGGGACGTTTTGGATTCGACTGGCCCATGAAAGGTGCCTTTTTTGGGCAATGCCCCAGGCAGAGGGATTCAGGCGGCGCAGGAAGGGGCTGCCTGCAGGCACAGCTGCCTCTCATGGTGCCGGCGGGCAATGCAAGCCAGGGCACCGCATCGCGTGATCTGGTTTGGCTGTACCTACCCGGTGGAAAATTCCTGCCCATGGGCAACGTTCTTCTGCCTTTATTTTTAAGCAGTTCGCTAAGGACGCAGCTAACGTACAGAGATAATGGGTGCTGACAGGAGCCTGGCTGCTAATTGGTTTCTTTGCCTGGGCTTACATGGCATTTGTAATTAAAGGCAGGTGGGAGGGAGGTTTGGCGGAGGAAGGGGACAAAAGCACATAGATGTGATGGGAAACACCGAGCTTGCAGAGGAGCTGGGGCTCTCCGAGGAGGTCACAGGAAGGGATGCTTACACTAAAAGTCAGATTACTCATATCCATGGCACCAGCGTGGGTGCCTCCCAAGTCATCGGTGTGCCAGGGAGGCTGGGGACAGGATGTTCTTACATGTGGGATGGGGATCCAGACCCCACACGATGTCAGAGCTGATATCCATCCCTGTGTGGCAACAGTGCTGAGCATTGGGAGAGGTCACCTCATATTTGGGGCTGCTCATGGCATTGCCTTGCAGTCCTGCAGAGGCTCTCTGCTTTTCCTTTTCACACCCTTCCCGTTCTCTTTCCCCCTTATGTTTATGCAGCGGTACTCACCACCCGCATTCCCAGAGCCCACCCAGTTGGGGTAGATGCTGTGCTGACCCTTTGCAAACCCAACCATTTATTTCCAAAGCTCTTTTTGCCCAAGTTGAATTTTCCACTGGGTAGCAAAGGTGTTTTGTTTGGCTCTTTGTTTACAAGGGAAAAATGCACACCAGAAAAAACCCCAGTGGGAGTAGGTTAACTTTCAGCTTGAAGCTGTTTCACTTGCCATGAAGGAATGGTGCAGGTGTCTCAAGTCAAACATGTGCATGGGTCTTTGCAAGATTAGATCTTGTAGTTTGTCTTCCTGAATGTGTAAATATGTCTGAGGGAAACCTTTGCCCTGGTGGCAACTCAGGATAGTTTCCAGCTTATCTCAAAAAGAAATCTTGAATAAAACCAGAAAGATTTAGATACATAAACCCCTCCAAAAAATGTAAACAATCTCTCTTAAAAAGGGATTTATTTAAAGAAAATCAGAGAGCAAGTAATATTAGGAGACCTATGGAGATGCTGGACATCTGAAATCTCACGCTGGAAGATGTTACACAAATGACAGTAATTCAGGTGGGCCACCAGGTACAGCCTAGTTGTGGCTGATGCTGTTCCAAAAAGGGAGGGAGAATAAATGTTTTACACCCGGCCGTAAAGCCCGGGCTGTCCTCGTGACTGTGGAGCTGCTTTATTGCTTGATGATGGATATGCACCCCCTGTCCAGAAGGGCTCACATCTGCAAACAAGGTATACAGGCTGAGGAGCGCTTTGAACCCGCATCTGCAAGCACTCGTCTCCCTCTGCCCTGCACCGCGGGGGATCAGAGGCACGGAGGGGCTCTGGGAAGGGGGCAGCGCGAGCCAGCCAGCGGCGAGCCATGGCCTCTGCGTGCCGATGGCTGAAGGAGCTGGATCTCAAAACAGAGGCACGTTTCCGACCTTTCCCACTTCTCAGGGCTGTCGCTGGGATGTTAACGGGGATGTAGGAGAGGCTGGCTGGGAGAAATCCAAGCGTCTGCTTTTCCCAGGCTCCCCAGCAGTGATGTATCTGCCCAGTCCCAGCCCTTCTGTCCCGTTCCGCTGCAGTAGCACGTCAGCGAGAAGAAGATCCCCAGCAAAGCGTTATCGTCAAGACGCAGGTGGTAGCCCCAGGGCAACCTGCCATCTCGCTGAGTTGGCTGGCCCAGATATAAAAGATAAAGAGAGATGGGACCTACCGACGCAGCAACTGCCACCCCAAAATGTGCTAGCGGAGAGAAGGTGTGTTTGTAGGCCTGCAGAAACAGCCTCTCCGCCACCTGAGAGGATGCCTTCAGGTGCCATACAGGGAAGATTTCCAGGCTGAGTTTTTCTGGGTAGCACAGTGTGGTGTCAGATGTGTGCAGTGTGTCCGTGCATGGCCCAGGGGAGGGCTGAAAATCTTCCTGCTCTACCTCTTCCTCTATCCCTGCCTGCCAGATGGTGTTGCAGCATCGTCTGCCGTACGAAGCTCAGTGCCCCGGCTCTGGACACTACTGTCCTAGCACCTGGATTTGCAAGTGATGCTCAGGGTTTGTGACTGACTCACACCCTGTTTCCCTGCATGGGCAAAGGGTTCATATACCAATTAGACAGTCTGGACTCCAGGACTTCATTCATCCCAGAGTGGCTGGCTAGAGCTCTGGTGTCACCTGAGCAGCCCCATGGCACAGGGCAGAGGAAACCCAGGATTTAACCATCCCGTCGAAGGTTTGGAGACCTCCAGCATCTCTGGCAGGGCCACCACCTCTGCTTTAAATTTAGAGACGGGAAAGTTAAACGGAGTCAAGAGGAGGGGAGGAACGAAAAAAAAAATCAGATGGGGCCAGCCCTGTGCTGGAGACGGGAGGCAAACAGCCGGGGGGTGGAGGAGAGCGAGGAAGGGGGTGGCTGCTCCCTGCCAGCCGCTTGGGTAATATCGGCGGCGGTCACGTGCGGAGATCTGCTTTCGGCATAGCCCGCGTGTTTGTGCGGCGTGGGGAGGGGGTGCGAAATCAGCTCCGGCTTCCAGGAATCCTCCCAGCACAGGATATGCGTTGGGGAGCTGGTAAACATGATACAACCGCTGGCCTGTAACTCAATCAGCTCCCTGCATTAGCTGCTCCCTGCCCGGGGACCTCGCTAGCCTGACGGCTTCTCGGGGTGCCAGTGCATGAGACGGCATGTCCCGGCGCACGGGGCATTGCCAGCTGGGGGGGTCAGGAGTGATGGGAAGGGTGGGGGGAGCTTGCACCAAAGGCCTGGGGGGCAGAGCAGCTTCTCCAGCCCAGGGAGGGGAATGCATATTCCTCGGATGCAGCCTGGGTCCAGCTGCTTCTTGCAAACCCTCAGCCGTGGGCTGCCAGAGTCAGAAATAGCCACTTGGCCGAGGAGCAAACATCTCCCCGGACCTCCCCTTCCCCACCTCCCCGTCCCGGCGGCCGCGGGTAACAGCCTGCACCCATTCACAGATAACGGCAGCAATCCTGCGCCGGCTGCCAGCACGCCTCGACCTGCTCCTAATCTGCCCGCTTGCAAAAATACATCTCGCTTGGGCCTTTTGCCCCCCTCCCTCCTTTCCCTGCCGCTTGGGAGAGCTTGTTTATTGCTGGGCGCAGGGAAACCGTGACCTCCACCGCCTGCCATCCCCTCCGGCTCCCCGTCCGCTGGGGACATGCGAGGGGACACCCGCTGCTGCGGGGGCGAAGGCAGGGCAGGGCGCCTGGGTCCTGATTTCGCTGTGTCCCCGGCTGCGAGAGGCGAGGGGGGTTGGGAAGGGGATTTCGCAATCACAACAAGTTATATTAATTAGACCAGTTGTTGGGCTTACGGATGGTTTCTGCTGACATCCTCGGCGCAGGGGCTGAGTATTGATGAGCCCGAGCGTGAGACCTGGGGAGACCTGGGGAGGTAGGAATGGGGGTGAAATTAGTTAATACAGAGCATAAAACTGTGCAGGTGAGGATGGGGAAGACGAGCTCCTGCTGCCGCTTCAGGGCTTGTCTGAAGTGGCAGAGGAGATCTCTGGGGACAAGGACACCATGCGGGTGAGATGCTCTCGGTGGGTGGTGACGGGCTCCCCACGGTGAGGGGGACCACTGTGCCCCCCTGCACCCAGCCTGGCCTGTTTGCAGCAGACAGCTTTGGATGAGAAGGGCAACAGGGTGGTCAGAGGGATGGGAGAACCCAGGGGAGATAGGAAGAGCTTGGCTGCTCTGGTTTAGCAAAGCGGGGAGCATGAGGGGGAACACGGAGCCTGCCCCCTCCCGACCCTGTGCCCAGGTCTTCAGCAAATTGGCCCCAGTTGATTTCTAAATATATTATTCAGCTGAGACCGGGGAAGAACAGCATCTGGCTTTTTTCTTTCTTCCTTTTTTTTTTTTTTACCCCCAGCCCTCAGCTTAATTTCTTTCACAAAGGAGGACAGAGCCAGGGGAGGCAGGGCCTGGCCAAGCAGCCCTCTGTGGGAAACAGGGTGGGTTTTGTGCCGCCCGCCGGTTTATTTGTATTTTTAGAGCGCGCCGCAGGCACGAGGTCACCGAAGTGAGTGAAATTCCACCCCGGAGTGGCTCCCCGTCCCCATCCCGCTCCTCGGGGACAGGCTGGAGTCGACAGCTGAGCCAGGGCTCAAGTGTCCCGGCCGCGGCGGTGCCCGTCTGAGGCGAGGGGCTCCGGGCAGCTGGGTGGCTGGGTGCTGGGGCTCCGGGTGGAAGAGCTGGGGACAGGCAAGGTGGTGGGCAGAGGGCAGCCCTGCTGCTGTTAACACACTGCGAAGACTCCATGGAGTGAGGGTCTGGCTGGGCCGTGCTGGAAGAGCCCTGTCCCGGGGTGGCACGGGGGAAGTTACTGCAAGTTATCTCAGCAGGGGGGGGATGTGTTTGGTAGGATGATGGGTGCCTTCCCCCAGGGGAGCTGGGGCTGTGGGGATGCTGAGATGAGACTGGGACCAAGTGGGGAGGGGTGGGGAGCCCGAATACACCGAGGAGGAGGCCAGGGTGCACCATGCTTGCTCGATGGAGGGATGAGTTGACAACATGGTGAGTCAAAAGCTGAGGAAGGAGGGGGGAAACCTAGCAAACGGGAATATGCGGGGGCTTAAAATGGCACAGCATATCTCCTGGAGAACACACTTCGGGTGACGTCTTCATCATCTCCAGCAACAACTGATGCAAGTGAAGCATCCCGCTAGGGCTTGGGCTCGACAGCGAGTGAGTCAGGCGGGCGGGAGTCCCACCTCTTGAATCACCACTGGCAGCGCTGCCGGACGGACGAAGCCTCGGCACTGGGCGCTCCCCCTGCCCCCTTTCACTTGCAAAGGGTGATGGAGTCACAGCCCCCGTGGGGTGGTGGCAGGGGAAAATCGTCACTGTATGAGCTAAACTTGAAATAAAGAGAGAAACTGTCCCCTGGGATGCTGACCCCACCGGAAAGGGTAGCAAGAGATGCTCCCAGAAAGAGCAGAAACTGTCAGATCCTCGATTTACAGCAACCAATTTGCATAGCAATTAGGACAAGACGTGCTGGGCATTGATGTTTGAGAGCTGCTCCCTGTGAGTTGTGAAACATCTTCCTCTGCTTTTTGAGGTGATCTTCTAGGAGATGGTTTTCCCTGCTTGAGCTGCCCAAATGCTTGGCATCACCCAGTTCAGGTGGCCCGAGCACCCAGCAGTGATCACACGCAGGGGGCCAGGTGCTTTCACACATACACTGATGGGAGTCAGTAGGACCAACATTCAAACCGCGGCGTGAACCTCAAAGGTAGCAATGAGGAGCCCTGCATGAAGGAGCCGAACCCCAGGAGAAGGGGATGCAGAGCACTGTTGTTCTTGCTGGAAACATGGCACAGCCTTTGGCTGCCAGGGCCGCTGCGCGGCACTTTGTGGGCTTGCATCAGGGAATAACGTACCCTGTTATGCATGCCCTGTCATTTCATTAGCCTGCCCTTTGATCTTGGACGTGGAGACTCTTTTCTGAGAGGTCTTTCCCTGGTGTGGTGGCACAGGATGATGACTTGGGGAGAGGGTGGCCTGGCTCTGCCAGGCAGGAGAGTGGGTAAGGGATGCTCCATGGGTGTGCTGAGCCCCTTCTGCCTATCCGTGCTGAGAGCAAGGGCTCCCCTCCGCTCCACCCTGTGCCCACACCTTGCCTCAAATGCGCTACAGGTTTGGGGTGATTTCTTCCCTCTAATGCACAAGCCAGTGCATGCCTGCACCCCCCAGGTGCCATACTGCCAGTCCGTGGCTCTTCTCTGAGGCATCCCCTCTGTTTGTTTTTTTCCCCAGACCTTCTTCTCAGAGATTCATCCTCTTTGTTTCCAAAAGCAGGCTGTTTCCCCTAATAGCAAGTGCCTGGCTACCAGCAGCTGCAGGCTCACTTGCTTCCCCTTATGCACGAAACTTTCCACTTGCGTTTTTCATCTTTCCAGCCGAGGAAAGCGCCTGCTTTCCCCAGTCTCTCGCCTGCAGAAGCGTGCGGGAAACGTCTGCCCTCCTGTGTTCAAAGTCCCCTCCAAAGAGAAGCCAAGGGTGCACTGACCTCACAGAGTAAATATTTTCCATGACATCTCCTTCCAGCATCTCCTTTTGGGTTCTGTACCTAGAGCTGACCTGGCTCTGGGTTTGCAGCCAGCCTGCCTAAGCTCTGCTGGTGCGGGGAATGGGGCTGGATTCTGGCCTCTCCTTGCTTCCCTACACGTCCCCATGCAATGTCACTGTAAATTAACAGCATGGAGGTTTCATGGCCCCTCTGCACCCCCCCCCTCCCTCCAAGGACTCTGCTGGCAAGCGAGGTGGCTCATGGGCCAGTGCTGTTCCCTGTAGACACCAGGTCCTTCTGGCTTGCTGTGACGGTTTCTCCAACACCTCCCCTCACCCGCTCGCAGCTAAAACACGCTTGTGGTTATGGGCTGCTGCCAAGCCAGCTGGGATGCTGGAGGCAGCAGCCTTAGAGCAGGCGCGAAGCATCCATGGGCCAGAGGTGGGATGCAGGGAGGTTGTTTTGAACTGGGAGCCACTTGTCAGCAGGCAAAGGAGGGGACACTTATTGACTCCGTATCCTTGCTGCTGGCCCAGCTGAATGAGAAGGAGAGGATGATCCAAAAGGTATTTTCCACCTCCAGCCTTTTACTTATCTTGCTGGGTTGTTCCCCTTCAGATGCCTTCCCCCAACAGCACTCTTCTCAAGGGGACAGTCACATCTGGTGCTGATCCCCGGTGAGCCTTGGCAGCTGGATTTCCAGTGCACGTATTGCAGAGCCCAGGGTTCTTCATGCTCGAGGTCTCTTTTATTTGCAGCTACAAAACGCCGGTGGCTTTCCCCCACCTTTGGTTTGCTGAGAGGAGATGCTGTGGTCATTCTCCCGCCAGGGGCTTTTCAAGCCACGTGCTAGTTCCCAGGCCCAGCGCCGTCTCCTGAAGGGGACTGGGGCATTTCATGCCACTGCATATCGGATCGGATCCCTTAGGATTGGATCCCTACCAAACCCCTCTATTGGAACAGGGAGAAGACACACTATGCAGCCAGAAATAATGCCAAACATGTGGCACACACCAGGAGGTGTCAAAAAATGCTCATGTCGGCCTCGCAGGCAGCCCTGTGCCTTCTGCGTTGGCCATGTAGGGACAATTACCCAAACAATTTGCTGTGGGTGTTTCAGACCCCTGTATTTCTAGGGCCAGGTCTCACCTACAGCAAAAGTGCCTCTGCAGGCGAGGCAAGGAGCACAGCTGTGCTCTTCCTCCTGGTAGCTCCTCCCCAGTTTGTATAAGAGATACCAGTGTTTCCCAGTTCTGCATGGGAGAAGTGCTGTCCTTATCTATAGGGTTATTAGTGCTAGAGAGAAAATGAATATTGAACGTCTATTAACCTGGGTGTTTTTAGGAGTTCTTCTTTGGCTTTTTAGCAAGCTCTTTTGTTTTGAACAGATCTCTTTTTGGCAGCCATGGAAGAGTTTCCCACTTGCTCCACAGCCTGCCTGGTGGTACCTTCACGGGAGCGCTTAAGGGTGTAGTTGAGTGCTTGGCTGGACCAGCCTATGACTTCCAGATATTGTCCTGCACCTACTGCAGAGCAAGTGATGGACCTTCTCCCTCCACCCCGTGCTCCTGAAGAAATGTGTGTGTGTGTGTGTGTAAGTGTGTGGTGCCCAGCACTCCCTTATGGCTGCAAACCACAGCGCTCTTGCGCTGAAGCGTCAAATGCGCCGGCTGATTTCGATGAGCTGGAAAAGAGGGTGAGCTCATTTGCCTGTGAACTGAAGGTGCACATGTTGCTGGCACATTTTTGCACCTTTTTTTTTGTCTGCTTCTTGGAGGAGACATATATCCTTGCTCTTAAGCAAGTGCTGCGCTCCTCCTTGCAAATACCAGGGTGGATCTCTGCTCCTGGGAGAACGCGAAGGCTGTTACAGCGTGTCCCACCTCAAGGTGACAGCTCAGTGTCGGGGAAATGGCTCTCTGCTGGAAGTGCTCGCCTGTTGGACATTACAGGCTTATTTTGGGGGGGGCGTGTTGCATCATATGTCGGAGGTTCACACTGGATATATAAATCCTGGCTTTCCTGGAGGCCTGGGTCTTCCCTGGGGCTGCTGCTCTGTCTCCACACATTTCTGGGGAGAGGAAGCTGCGGCTAACCTCACCACAAACACAAATTAGTTGGGTTTTGTTGCTTTTTGGGTTGGGTGGATTTTTTTTTTAGTTTTGTGTGTTCCGTTCGAACAATAAAACATCTGTTCCCGAGCCCCGCAGCTGGACCAAAATGAAATGACGTTAGCATCAATTATCCTCCGGGATGGGGAGGCTGACGGGAGAATGGTGCAGATTTCCTTAACGCTGAATAACAAATGAGAACAACAGCTTGGCTAGGTAGCTCATGTTCCCGGAGAGTCTCCAAACAACCCTCCTGCCCCAGCCCTCACGTTGGGGACACCCGCTGTTGTCCACCGCTGCTCCGGGTACCAAGCATCAGCTGGGGGGTGAGTGCAGCCATCAGCGAGTAAGACCCGGTTTTGGTGGATGGGCTTATGGTTACTGCAGTGGCAGAGATTTTTCTGAATGCACCCACCCATTACAAATACCCTGATACAAAATCAAAGCGCTTTTTATTTGGGGGGGGGGTGGTGGAGAGGACTGCAGGGCTGAATGTGCACCCACCTCCTGTGGGGCCAGCACGGAGAGCCCCAGCTGGGACATCATCTGTGGTGGGCACAGGCAGCCAGCCTGGAGCAAAGCTGGGGTTCACAGCGGGATGGGATGATGCAGAATCACGTTCCCTGGGTACAGAAAGGGGCTATTAATGGGGAGAAAGAGGGGGGAGCGATGGAGCACAATGGCTCTGATTTGTTGGCAGTCGAGACCTGCAGTCCCTGGCAGCACCTCAAAGCAGCTGTGAAGTGCCAGTCGGTGGCAATGCTTCGGCGCGTGATGCGGGCGCCTGACCCTGGCGTAAGGCTGGGACACGGGCTGCCCGGTGGGGAGGGCACCGACCCGGCTTCTCTCTGGGGCCCCGCAGAGGAAACCCAAGCATGCTTGTGATGGGCTGAGTGCTCCAGGGACACGGCGGCTTTGCTTCCCAGGGCTCTCCCCAAACCCATCTGCCGTGCTAGCCATGCCTGGGTAAATTTTACCTCTTATAGGTAGTCTTATAGGACTTACCTAGTCTTATAGGACTCAGGTTGCCTTTCTGGCTAAAGTTGGGTACATGCAGCCACCGCTGTGGACAAGGTGGTGTCAGACTCCAAGCCAAGGAGGGGCATGTGCCTACTATGAGTGCACACACATACACACAAAAATACCTTCCTGTCCCATCCTGAACAAGCTTACTACAAGAAGGTTATTTCCCCACATCCCAGTAGCGCAGAGAAAAACCATGACTGTGGGAAAACTCAAGAAAATTATCTGGGAGTAGCATTTTTATGAGTGATCTGCTTTATACCTGCGCAGCCAGATGCCTGAATAACTTAACGCAGGCTTCAGGAAATAATTTGGGCTGCTGCAATTTTGAAGCCTCTAAAATAGCTTTCCAGCTCCATGGGGAGCTGTGAATTTTTAGGCTTGACAGCTTCCAGCGCCCTGAGGGTAAGGTACAGCTGCTCATTGCAGAGGAGTCCCCCATGGGGCAGGGCTGGGAGAAAAAGGGGTTTATGGGGCTCACTAGCTCAAGTGATGCTCGTCGCGATTTTTGGAAGGAAGGTGAATACTTGGGGTGAGCAGCAGGGGAGAAAGAGCCCGTTTGAGAATAATAGCTTGTTCTGAAAACCTGACAGCATCAAGCACCCATTTCACCTGGCTTCTTCCTTGAATGCCACGGGAACCACTGTGGGACAGCGTGTCCATGACGGGCGCACGTCCTGGGGTCTGTCACTGTACATCTGCACACCCGGGTGCACTCCAGAGCACTGCGGCTCTCGCAGGAGCACCACCCAGCAAAGACACTGCTGAGAAAACCCTCTTGCTTGCTTGCCCGAGCTGTTTTACTTTGATCCCTTATTGCCTTTGTCCTCCGGCCTCCATTATATCAACAAGCCACACTGGGCCAAAACCACCCCAGGTGTCACCTCTGATGTGCATCACCTCTCTGCTCTGAATCTGGGCTCTGTGGGTGCTCCTGCCCTGGCCTCTCCTACTAGAAAATGGAGTCCAGCCGGGAAAATCCGCAAAATCTTCACTCAGAATAGATTTGGCAGAATTAGGAGCAAAAGTAAAGGAAGCTTTAGCTTTAAAAAAAATCACTTTGTCCCAAAGGAACAAAACTTACCCCAGTATGTCTATTTTTTGTTATTTTATGTACTATACTTCATCCTGTTTTCTCAAGCCTTATAAAAATGAGTGTGTCGTCATTCTGTTGGCCTGTCCCTTCCCTCAGTAATACGCTGAACTGGCTGATTTTGGGTAGTTCTGGCAAAGACTGTTCCTCTGTTCCTCCCCAACATTCAGGTCTTTCTGGCCGTATGAAAATAGGTGCCAGGGCTGGAGGCTGGGCTGATCTCTTGCAGAGAGGGAAAGGCTTGTTGGGTCTCTGGTTTCCCGAAAACTCCCGGCTGGGCGGTGACCCCATCAGCTGGAGCATCGGGTAGCTGGGGAGGTGTCTGGGTCGGCACGCGGCAGCCTGGCTGGGAAAGGGAGCGATCCGGGATGCCCCGTGCAGAACGGGGGCGGGCGATGGATTTAAATAAGAAAAGCTTCACCCGCCCGCCAAGGCTGGATTAGGGAAGAGTTCGTCAGCCAGACGCAAAACGGGGTAATCCTTTCGTGTTGGGGTAAAGAGGGCTGTGCTGAGAACCCAGGGGTTGCGTGTGGGATGGGGCTGCCCTGACTCTGGGCATCTCTTCCCCTCCCAACCTGGCAGCAGAAACAGCCTGGAGAGACCTTCTCATTCATCGGGATCTGGAGGGATGGAGCTGAGATAAATGCTGAGGTCCCTGCACCCTGCCCGATTATCCAGTGATCCATCTGCGGTCTTTCCCTTTCTTCTTTTGACCCAGTTTGCAGTGGCCTGCTTTTCCCAACCTGCTTGGTAATCCTAAGTAATAGGAGGCAGATGCCTAAATGTCTCTTGAGGAGCTGGACCTTAATCCCTACCTACAGTGCTCTGGCTCCCTGTAAGCCGTCTCACGTCTGCAAGGGCTGAGCCTCCTGTGCATCACCCTCCCCTACCCAGGGCAAAACGTGCCCTGAGGGGTGCGGGGTGGTGGGGAACAGGGTTTCGTGGCCACCAGGCAAAGAGCCAGCGGGTCAGGGCTGGGATATACAGCAGCCACTTATGGATCATCACCTGGAAGAGGCTTCGGAGAGCTGGACGGGACAGAAAGGCTGCAAGAGGAGTGCGAGGCGTGTGACGTGCAGCTGCCTGCCTAGGAAAGAGCAGGTGGGGTAGGGGAGGAAAGGGAAAAAAAACAAGGATGGGGCAGCATGCTGTTTGCCACAAGGTGTCTGAGATGGTGGTGGGATGCTCCATGTGGGCATTGACTGGCAGACGGACTGTCAGGATGGAGAAAGAACACACGGCTCTGCCTGGTCCTGGTGGCTCTGCTGTGCAGCTCTGGAGCTCTTCCAGCTGCCTGGGTAGGGCACAGCCTCAGGCTGGGGCTAAAATATGTCGTAATAACAACTGCATCCCACCTCGGTGGGGGTTTCGTGCTCCGCAGGGCTCCCGTTCAGCCCTGCTCGCCGGGGGGCTGCCTCCACCCCCAACCCACACTCCGCACGGCTGCCTCGGGCAGCTTCAGCGGGGATGCGGGGCCGGGAGCTCTCCTCCCCCTGCTACCCCTCACCCCTTCATTTCAACACACCCCTCCACCTCCGGCTTGTTTGCACAGCTCAAAATGTTCCGAGCATTATCAGTGTTTGCACTTTTGCCACTGTTTGTGCTAGTTGCACTTTAAAGGCAATAAAGTCAAGCTTTGTTTGCTTACAAGGAAACCGTATTTTTTTTCCCCTTGTTAGACAAACCAGTGCTTGCCCAAAACCACGACGCCAACCACCCCTGTAAGCCCTGGGCGTGCTTGGACTCCTGGGGACAACGTCCCTGGAGGAAAAGGGGCTTTATGTGTGCAAACACAGCCGGCTCACACCATGCATCACCCCATGGCTCTGCCTGCCAGGCTTTACGCTTCGCGGTGGGGGGGTGAAGCCAGCACCCCCTGCCTTTCAGCTGGTCCCCTGAAGCTGGTGCTGAGGTACGCTGGGTCACACAGCCCCGGCGGGCCCTTTTCCAAGTGGACTGGCGTTACCCCCAGCAAAGCCGCTTCACCCTGACTAAGTCCCGGGGCTTACGGGAGCAGCATGGGAGCCGGGTGCCGCTGACGACACCGGGCGATGCAGGTCCCACCGGAGCAGCGAGGTGACCTCACGTGTGCCCAGCTGCCCGCTGCTGTCCCCGCATGCTGACACTGCCTCCCCTGTGCTGGCTCCGACATGCTGTCCCTGGCCGGTGTGTTAAACATTAACAGGTTGGGGCCAGTGCAAGGCCAGATGAGCCTCAGGAGTGACTCGGGGAAGGATGTTCTTTCTGGAGAAAGCAATACTAAGAAAGCGCCCTCCACTGCGCTGCTTAGTGACCCTCTCCCACCTGGCGGCTCCTCCATCCCTGTTCATGGAAAGCCTTCCTCCGTCATGCTCCTCGGCTCCCCATCTGCTTTCTCCATCTCTCTGTCTGGTTGAGCAGGGGCTCGCTGTGCTGCTCAGCGCATCTCTCCCTGGGCAGGGTATTTCACGCTGACCTGGCCACAGAGATGATGCTGGGGTGTGTGCTAAGCCTCTTGGGGTGATGCCAGCTGTGGTGCTGGCCCCTCTGCCCCCTCTCCCAAACCCTTGGTACCACTCCAACATCCTTGTCCTAAGGCAGAGCCCATTGCAAACCCCGCTCTCTGCATCCCCTGGGGCTCGGGTAGCTGGGGAGCGACCCGCAGCTGCCCGTCTTTCCTGGAAGGGCAGCGCTTCTTGCAACCAATCCCTCGATTCACGTAAGGTATTTTCTCCGCCCCGCCAGGGCACACATCGCCTCTCGAAAGAGCAGCCGCGATGGCCCAGCACCAGGAACACGGCGTAAACAAGGTGCCTGCCGGCCCCCAGCTCTGCAAGGGACAGCCTGGGGCTGGAAAGGGGCAAAAAAGGCACGGACCACACAGCTGTAAAGTGGGGTTTAAGCTCCCCAAAAAAGAAGAGCTGTGGAAAAGGCAAAGCTCTCCCTGGGCTGGAAATAACAGCAGTGGCCAGGTGCCTGTGCCCCGAAATATCGGTGCTGTGCTGCAGCGTGTGGCGGCTAACCCTGCCCTCTCCTGGACACCGGCTCACTGGAAGGCAGCTCCCTTTGGGAAATTTCCTGAACTTTGAAATGTCCCCCCCCCCAAGAAATGCACCCTTGGCTGTTTGAGGGGTGCGTCTCACACAGGCCTGTTGGGCCAGGGAAGCTGGGGAAGGATGGTGGCATCTCAGGGTGGGTTTAGGATGTGAGTCGTGCTCCTTGGATAAGCAAGAAGGAAATGTGGGAATGTCATCTGCAAACCAGGACTGAAGCATGGGGAAGCCCTAAGCGGGGGGTGTGTATGTGGAGGAGCCTCGCAGGGTGCTCAGTGAGGACCACAGTGGCAATGAGGTCCTGCAGCTGTGGGACACAGCCATGGGGGCAGGATGGGACGGGCTGAGTTGGCATAACCCCTCTGGTGGGCCAGTGGCACTGAGCTGGGGACAGCCCTTGCTTTCCTGCAGCAGTCATGCATTCGTGTGCGACGCCTCGTTTCGTACCCCCCCCAGGTCCTGGGGTTGTTTTTGACCCCTGCTGACCAAGGACAAGTAAGTGCTGCTGGCACAGCCATGCAGGGAGCCACAAGAAAGTGACTGCTGTCCCACCACACTTTGGCCCTACAGCTGGTTTTGCCTGGTGTTTCATTTAATTTTTGATGGCTGCTGGTGTTACCTATAAATAAAGCAAACATTGTGCCTGCGGCAGCTTTAAAGCCATGTGCTGTGTTTACTGAGACGGCCATGAAAGTTTGGGCGGTGATTACTAATGGGAAGCACAGCTGGGACAGGCAACGGCGCATCGCTTGGCGCATCCTGATGCCTCCTGGGCAAGTAAGCTCCCTGAATTTCCCATTTTTTTCATGGGGACCATTTTCCAGACCAGGAATGAATGGCCACAGTCTGCCATGGTGTAACTTCCCTCTGCGCTCTCCGTCTCGGCGGGGATGGACGGTGCAAAGCGGAGCGAGGCCGTGGCAAAGCCTGGCTGCCTGCAAACCCAGCGCTGCAGCCCCCGGCCTCTCAGTCATGCTGCGGGGCTGGGGGGGGGGGAGAGGTATTTGGCAAGCCAGGGTGGATGTGACTTGCTCTGGGGAGGAGGCACCCACTGCAGCTGTAATTCACAGGTCTGGAAAGCAGCCCGGGACGTGCCTGGTGCCGCCTGCTCCCACCCAGCGTGGGCTGAGCCACGCAGGTGGGCACAGGGCGCCTGGCACATGCTGGCACATGGGGAGCTCAGCCTTGCCCAGCGCAGCCTTGGCTGCAGCTCCTATTTCTACCCTGTCCCCCACCACCACCCCCCGAGCATCTCTCCCCCATCTCCTGCTGCCGCCAACAGCTCCTCTCCTCGCAGGTCCAGGCTGGCAGTCCTTGGAGTCCTCCAGGCTCTGCTGGTGATAATTTCCCTAAGAAACTGTGATGCCAACGTGTTGCAGGCACCGCAGTGTATTGCAAGCTCGTGGGACTAATCCCGCCTTAACCCAAACCCAGGGACTGTGGCATGGGATAAGCTTGGGTAGGAGACACACTCTGGTCCCGGTATTGCATCCCAAAGCCCACAGGCAGGGAGCACGGGGTGGCATGAACATACCCGTGGTGCTAATTGCTGCCTGTAATCCCAGGATTATGTTTTACTGCTTGTTATATCCCTCTTACAGCTCCCAGCCCCGTTCCCTACCCCAGGCCAAACCAGAGCACAGCAGGCCTTGGGATCCTCCTAATTAAGTGCTATTATTATTATTTTTTTTTTTTTTGCGTCGCGCTTTTTAATACAATTTAAAACACATGACATAAAGACACAGCTCAGCTCAGAGACCCACGTCTTTCTGCCTCCCAGCCTCCAAACACACACACAGCGTGTCCCTCGGGATTAGACACTGAGCGGTGTGCCCGAGAGGACAACTGCCACCAGGCTCAGGCTGGAACCCCCCCCCGCCCCCCAGCACCATTGCCCAGGATGGGTATAACAAAAGGGCCCCTTCTGGGGTGCATCCTGATCTGTGGGGGTCCATCCTGCAGCACCGGGCCAAGCAGAGCCCCGCTCATCCCAGATGGAGCGGCTGTCTGTCTGCGGCATCTGTCAGAATGCAGGCACCTCCTTGGGAACGGCCGTATTTCATCCCTGGATCCAGAGCTGTTGATGAAATTATCAGGGCTAGACGAATGGCGATTTTTGTTTCAGCGGACACACCGCACACCGGGCACCTTGCAGGAGATAAGTCTCTGACCTGGTAATTGTATTTCTCCTCCTTTCTCCCTCCCTGGATTCAAATAAATGGGTTTAAACTGGTCCCAGCCCTCTGAAGAGGTGGTGCTGAGAGATGGGAAGAAAGGAATAGGAAAGGGCAGCAGAAGGCTCTCCCCCAGCCCAGCATCTGGAAGGTCCTGAGGGCCTTCTGAGCAGTTTCACCATGAACCCAGGTGCCTTCAAGTTGCTGCATGGGCCCATGTCTGCTCATGGTCTTCCCTCCTTCCCACCTCCACAACAGACCAACAGCAAGAGGGTCTGCTGAGGTCAGGGAGATGGGACTGGGTGAAACCTCTCACCAGCTCTTGCCGCTCTTCTGCAAACATCTTTCTGGCACCAGCAATGGCAGCCATGCTGTAGCTTTTCTACCTGTAGCTTTCTTGCTTTATTTGGTCATACCAGGTCTGTTTTTACTGGATATTTTTGCCTTTTATGTGGCCCACAGTACTCAGCCTATGTAGGAAGATGTTTGATCCATGCACAAATCTCCATGGATGGTATAAAAGCAGCAGATAAGGGATCTCAAGGTACATAAGTAAGAGAGAAGTGGAAGGATTTGATTTATACTCACGCTGTGGGCAACGGTGCTGTGGGGCACCAGGAGTAGGATTTTAGGATCTGCTCAATACAGGATTGCAGGCTTCTAAAAGGCTTTTGAGGGTATCTTGTGTACAGCCCCAGAGTCCTTTTGAGCTTTGCTTTCAACAGTGAGGAACCCATCAGGAAACCGCAAGCCATACATATACCTGCCTAAAGTAGGGGTTAAAGAGTGGGGGGGGGGGGTTGACATAGCTTCATGTTTTCCTGTCTGTCTGAACACTTGACAATAGGCTGTGTGGTCCTTTGGTCCATGGAAGTTTTGTCCATAAAAAAGCAAACTGGTCATGTTTGCAGAGGTTCACCAAAGAAACATGAGCTCAAGGACAAGAGCTCACCTCGTGACAACAGCTGCCTGCCTTGGTGCTTGCTCAGTTTGGCCATACTGGTTAACTTTTCAAATTATGAAAGTTTTAGAAAGCACTTCTCTAAAAAAAAAAAAATCAACAAAAATCCATACACTGGTATTTTTTATATAGCAGTCGATGGACATGAGCATCAGTTTTACGCTCAGAAAGGCCATCAGGGTGGGTTTCTGTTCCCTCTTCTTCCACGTGACAAAAATTATTCGAATTCTTCTAATCTAATAGCCAGCTATAGCAGTCTCACACTGCGTCGGCTGAAGAGCAGATGCAGCTCTGGCAGGCAGTCAGAAAAACACTAAATGAGCAAGTTTTTCTTCTGCTTTTCACATCCACACCATTCCTTGGTACTTGCAAGTGCGTGGTGTAATCATCCTCCGTTTGTTTTTACGGCTTCAGCTCCAGAATAGATGGGAACAGAAGCTACAGTAAACTCTGCTCCTGTTGCCGGGAGCTGCAAGAAAAATGGGAATGAGTAGGGTGCAGTTACTACTCTGTCCCCTTGAGCTTTCTCTGTTAAGCACTTAATCAACTGAGATACCCCAAATCAACCCTAGCAGGTGCCAAATGGCAAAGGTGCCTCTAGATAAACTCTTTACCACAGAAAACACTTACAGACATTTGCTATGATCTGAATATCCATGAGCTCAGCCTGCTTCTCTGGCTGCTTTACTTCACCAGCTAAAATATATCACCCTTCCTGACTTCCCATCAGCTGGAGAAGGAAAAGCAAGCTGTATTTGCCTTTACACAGAGTACTCTACTCCAAACAGCCTGGAAGCATTGGCGAAGCTGTCAGACACCAACCCCATTCCCCCAAAACGTAGACTGGGATGGCACAACATGTAGGAGTACAAAGTGAAAGATTTCTTGCACGGAAAGGAAAAAAACCAACACCCGGCACCAGTGACAGGAAAATGCTTGAAGAAAAACCTTGTATTTTTATTTTTTAGATTATTTATGTAGTTCCTCTGGTAACTGTGCAGTGATGGAGAGTGTTGGTGTGACCCAGGCGCCAAGGACATGGTGCAAATACTGCATGAGATGAAGGTGGAGGATCCCTCCACTCTTACCTTTGCACATCGCTGGCATATGCCCCGCTTCCTCTCCCTGGGTACCGTCGTGCTGCTGCGGACTGGCTCTTTGGGCTAACGCTCCATCACCTTCCCACTGGGCCAAGGACAGTGCAGTGGGGTTGCTCATCCTCCCATCCCAGCCGTGCAACCTGCCCGGCACAGCCGCCCTGTTCAGGCAGGCTTGACACGCCAAAAGTGAGCTCTTTGCAAACACACACAGCCAATTTCCTCATCTCCCAGTGATTTATCTGCAGAAGGAAAAGCTAAGCTTAGCCTTGACATCCTGCTTTTTATTCTACTCGGTTTTCCAGCCAGGCGAGCTGGGGCCCGAGGAGTTCAATGAGTGCGGCTGAGGTCAGACCACAAATCAGGGCTCCGTCAGCCTGGGCGTGCGGGAGCCTCCCAGCTCAGCCTCCCGGCCCAAGGCTCCTGCAAGTGATTTATTTTCCGCCTGCTGTTTCCTTATTTTTAATGCATGTGCTGGAGTTCCTCATTACTTCCAAAGAACTTACTTGGGACTCCCTGTCTCCATGCCCGAGGGTCAGTCGTGGCCTTGCAGGGTGGGCGGGTCCCTGCCATGCAGTGTGCAGTGGGGCTGGAGGATGCCCATGGTCTCCGAGCAACGGAGGTGCCTTTGCTCTTCCGACTACCATCCATAAGCAGCCAGACACTGAGGAAAGAGCTGGGTTTTTCCTTTGCATTGCCCATAGCAAAAGTCCCCAGCGTCACCTCAGAGCAGCTTTTGGGTCTGCCAGACCACATCCTTCCCTGGCACTCAGGGAGCAGCCACAGCTCTGGTGTTTCAATCCTCCCACTTGTTCATCGGGATGTTGGGATGGAATGGCTGCTCATGGGCTCATGGGTTTTTCTCCCCTCCAACAGCAAGCACCAGGTTGGGCTGGTGCCATGGTGCATGGGCTGGACACAGGAGCACAGCGTTGCACGGAGGTGAGCAGCCAAAAGTCCAAGGTGGGGGGGGTGGAGAAAAGCTCTGCATGCTCGTGGGACCAGGGTCTTTGCCTTGGCCATTGCACAGCCTGAGCCTTCAGGTGATTCCTTTTGCCCACCCTTGTCTCCAAGCAGGTTTCTTTTGAAAAGGTTCATCTTTGGGACAGGGGCTGCCCAGTACAGATGCAGCTCTGACCATGCACTAACACCTACCAACCAGCAGCAGCAGTTCATAACGCCGTGTTGCTCCAAGCAGAGCCCCAGCACAGCCTTTGCATGGGAGCACAGTTAATTTTAGCTCATCTGAACATGCAGCGTGCTTGCACAGCTGAGATCAGCTGCAGTTAAAAAGATCGTGGTGGAGGGGCTGAATTTCTTAACACTTTTCAATATTCATCATCCTTAAACCCAGCTACCCAGGGAGCTTTGTGCGTGCAACCTCAGAGACATCCTCCGGACTCGAAGATGGACGTGAAGAAGATAGTCTCTTGACAAGCAAGACCTCTGCAAAGTGGAGGCCGACATCTAGCTGGGTGTTGGTCCATGCCCGGTGCTGCTTGCTGTGGCTGAACCAGCGTCAGAGCGGGATTATTCTCCAGGTCCACACAAATAACCCCAGGCCGGGTCCAGATGAGCAGCGGGGTCGCCTCGCTCCCTTCCATGGGCGGAGAGTCTGGCACCCGGTGTTGGCAGGGTGGCCCTGGGACACGGGCTGCGTCACAGCCATGGGGCTGACACCAGCACTGGATTTTGGCCAGCTGCGGGAAGGTGTTTACTGCTGCCATAATAACAGCAGCTAAACAGCCCGCAGCTTCCCACGGAGCCAGCACCCCTCCTGTCCGCCGGGCTGCTGGGGGGGGGGGGGGGGGGACGACAAGGACTCTGATGGGCAGAGCCTGCAGTGGGAGAAGATGGAGAGGTGGCTTTGGGGAGGCTGGTGGGACCCTGGGGTGTCCTCGGGGTGCTGGGGCAGGGAGCTGTGCTTGCAATGGGGCTGGGGTGTGCATGGGGGGCTTTTGCACCTCCTTGCGCAAACCCAGGGCATCTGGCAAAGCTTGTCTTGGTTCTCAAACATGGCTTTCCTTGTGACACGTGCTCTGGGGTGGCACTGAAGTGCCCCAGCATCTCCGAAAGTGCAGAGCGCCTGCCTTGCTGGACGAGCAGAAAGCCCGGTGGTGCAGACATCTAGCTGGGACACCAACCTGGGCTGTGACAAACGGCGTCCCCTGGTCACTCACTGAACGAACCCACAGGGCTCCAGCCCCAAAGACAACCAAGATGTTATAAGGCAGTTTAAAGATTTCTTTTTCCAGTTCCTAGGCTTGCAGGGCCTGACAGCCGTGTGAACTGCCCCCTCTTCAGGCAGAAGGCTTTAAGACCTTCTCCCCAGCCCCATTCCCCCAAATCAGAATGTTTCAGTACTGTTTCACTGCTGTCAAACACAATTTGAGGTGTGGGAGGTGGGGTTTCTATTTGCAATGCCAAAATGCTGCCCTGCGGTGAGGCGCCACCAGGGCCCCCTGGAAGTGCTGGTACCGATGGGTGATGCTCAGCGGGACCAGCGCTGCTTTATTCGGGGCTGCTTTGACCTACAGCCTCCATGGCAGGAGCCCTTAAAGTTGTAACTTGATTCTGCAGCCCTATAAATATGACCTGTGCACCCTATAAATATGACTGGTGCAAAACAGTAACAGTAACTGCAGTAACAGTCCTCTAATCTGGTTAAATATAATGACTATAATCCGGCAGATTAGCTGAGCGCGGATGGGAATTCATAGGGACCCCAGGAGGAGTCTCTGCCCGGTGCTGGCTGCACACTGGGCAAGGCGGAATGCCAGCCAGCTCTTCTCTGGTGTGAAAACACACCGAGTGTTAATAGTTTTGCAGCAGCGACGCTGGCATGTGGCCATGCAATGGTCCAGTTCCTGGAGAGGTTCATGAGGAATTTGTTGCCCTTTTGGGTGAGCTCCATGTTGCAGTGTAGAGGTTGCTCCATACCTGTTAGGAGCATGGCCCGTGTCTGGCTGTCACTGGAGACCGATGTCTCTCTGAAGCCACCGTGCCCTGCCACGTTACCAGTTAAAAGCTCGTTAGCTGCCTGGGAGCTGCACAAAATGCTCAGCTGGTGCCTGCCTGGCACGATCCACCCATCCCACACTGGGAAGCTGTTTCTTCCCTTTATGTGACCTGCCTAAGCACGGATTCCTACACCAGTGATCAGATGACACCAGGAGCAGGGCAAAGGCGTTGCAAACGGATGTTTCAAAGCCGCCTTCTTTTCCTGCAAGAAACAGGAGGCTCGTAGCCACAGGCAGAGTGAAGCAGCAGAGACACCTCCAACAGAAGCTGTTTTCCAGCCAGAGTTGTCCCTCTGTCACTTATCTCCCTCTTCAGATCCCTGCTTGCCCCTTTCTGCTGGGTTAGTTGGTGCTAAGGCTTCAAGAGCCTGTGAGGAGGTATCACCCTTCATCTGAGGTGAACCGACTCCAAGACGCCACAGCCCTGCAACACTGACACGGAGCAATCTGATTTAGGGTGTAGGAGATGACTCTTCTGCCTGTGGCTCCCTCCTCCCCTTATAGCTCAACTTTCTGCTCCTTATTGTCCACCCTTGGCAGCGTCAGCAGGCAGGAACTGGCAATGGCCACTGTTGCCTTGCTGTGATTTTTGTACCGGAGACTCAGACTTGATGAGGAATTGTTCTGCACAGCAACTGCAAACTGTCTGTCCTACACAGGCTGAGCATCCCCACTTTCTTAGTGTGCAAGCACAGCCAGGTGAGCCTGAGTACCAGTGCTTGAAAGCCCATGCTCTGAATTGCATTGATTATTTGGGAGCTTTGAGTCTTCTTTTGAGGGGGCTGAGAGGGGAGATCAGCAAAAGCGACCTGGAGCAGAGCAAGGCTCTCATCATGCATCACGGTGGAGATCACAGGACCATCCGTTTGGAATTAATGTCAATGAGGAATCAGGGGGACGGTGTCACCTGCTTCTCCAGTGGCTGGAGAAGACCGACCTGGAGGTTGTCAGCGGGGTCCCACGTGGCAGGGTGCTCCCCTCCTCCCCCAGGCATTGCCCATTGGCAAGTGGTCTGGGCACAACTGGGAATGAACAGGGACCAGGGAGATGCGGGGCCTTGCCATACATACCTGCATAGGTACCCGTATGGTACTACCTACCAGGGAAGAGGAGCACATGGGGTAGAGCTGTAGGGCATGGACATTTCTCGGTTGCAGCACGCACTGCGTTTTCCCTTCATTCAGAAGAAAACATTAGAGCGCATTGCACGGACAGCTCTGCAGAATGAGGAAAACAAGCAGGAGGGATGGGAACAGCAGGGAGGAGGGGACAGACGAGAGGACAACCTCACCCCAGGCAGAACAGTGCAAGGGCTGGGGAGAAACTCTCTGCATGCCATTTACCAGAGTCATCTTTGCGGTCCTGGAAATGCTGCTGGAAGAGAGGCTGTACCATGAATTTTGAATGTAAGGCAACCCTGAAGAGGCAATAAATATGTTTGCATGCACATCCACACATCAACCTTCTCACCTCTTCCCACTTTGACACCCAGACATGGTATCCGACCTCTGGGATATATCCTGCCCAATTACCAGAGGCCCCACTGGAGTCCTGTCCAACATGTCATTCCCAAAGTTCACCCTTCTGTTGATCTTATTTCCCTCTCTGATCCACCTGCCCTGCTCTGGTTGGCTCATGTCCGAGTGTCCAGGGCAAAAGATGGCACTCAGGAGGGCATGGGAACCATGGGGCTGATAGCAGTAATTTATAGCTCATACTGTAGTGGCTCTGAGTTCAAGAAGGTGGCTGGAAGGGCAGTTTAACAAAGTGCAAAGGAACGGGCAGCACGAGATACTAAAGCTGGAAAAAATACCAGCCTACCACTAAATAATTTCCTTCTGACTGGGCATGTCCTGCAGTCTCTAAATCCTTCTTCCAAAAGATTTAATACATCCCCTGCTTTCCCCAAAACCCCAACCCAGAGACTCCTGTGTGGAAGGTGGGTCCATCCCCCCACACCCTCCACACTCCACGGCAAAGAGATGGGAGCTGGTCCCAGGGTCATCCTGGTGGGTCCATCATGCTGTTAGCAGGAGAAGCAGGGAGCAATGTCCTGGGAAGGTCACTGCAGCAAGGCATAGGGATGGAGACGAGGAGAGATCTTGTCCAGCTTCTGAGTTGCTTTGCAAGAGAACTGGGATGGAGATGAGAAGCTGGTGCAATGAAGGCACAGCAGATACCATATGCAGATTTGATCCCATCTTGCTTCCAGTTCCTGGAGGCAAATGGTCTGGCAGACACTGCCGGGATCCCCCTCCGCCGATGGGCTTCTGCCGATCCTGTTTAGCCCATAAATTAGACTCGATGTCATAGCTGCGGACAGCAGTTTCCAGGCCAACGGGGAAGAGCCAACATCCTTATTGCGACACTCCTTTGTGCCCGCATTGGAAGGAAAGAAATGCGAGCATCTCCTTTCCCCATGTGCACTGAATGTGGGACAGTGGTGGCCGCAGCCATGCCCCTTCAAAGCCTGAGCAAACCGGAGGCCCTTCGGAGCAGGCACCTGGGGCAACAGCGGCAGCGGGCAGGGCTCAACGCAGGCAGCGCTGCTCCTGCTGCTCGCTCCTTGCTGCTGCCTTGCTTTATGCCTTGCATGGCTTTCCAGGCTCTTGGCACCGCCTCTGAAAAGCCACAAAGACCCGGCCCTGGAAAAGGGCTGCGGCTGGAAAAGCAGATGCTGTATCACTCCTCTTTGCTGGAGGACGGCTGGGAAGAGGAGGCCCAGGAAATGAGGGTGTATTTCATGTTGACTTTGCTATTTGGTGTGATGCCAGAGCATTCGGCAGTGGGGGAGGAGGGGAAGAATATCTTTGCTCCAAAGAAAACTGAGTTGCTCTGCCAGGGAAATCTCCTCTGAGAGCTGAAAACCAATGTGAAGGTCGCCCTTAATGGTCCAGACCGGCGTGGTGTGCCCTGCTGCAAGGTCGCTGCCCCGCAGTAGGTACAGTGCAGATCATGAGCAGTGGGGGGGGATTACCATAACCCCAGGGCCATGCCACCACTAGCACCCTCCTGAACCTGTTTTCCCTCCCATAACCCTGATGCAAAGTTGGGTGTCCCCCCCCGCTCCTTTCCCACTCCCTGCCAGCCCTTTCCCATCCTCCCGGCATAAAAGGCTGAGCTTGAGCCCAGCCAGCCCCGAGCCTGGTTGCCTCATGGCCACAGGGCTGCCAAGTAGGGACGGACCCTCATCCTACTGCTAAGTCCATCCGCATCCCTAACCTGAACCTGAGTCAGTAAGGGAATGAAACCCCTCCCTCTCTCTTTTCTTTGGACTCGGACAAAACCAGCCCATTTCCTACCACTGCAGCTCTTGCAACATCCAATATGAAATCCAGCTCTCGAGCTGCTAGCTTGGCTGATGTTTTCTATAGCAAGTTGTAGACCGTGTCTGTATCCTATATTGTGACATGATAGAGGATATCCTATATATCGTGTCTGCATCCTACCTCTCACTCAAGCCTGAGTATGAGCCTGGAGGTGTCCGGGAGAACCAGTTTGCCCAGTGAATACTGTAAATAGTCCAGGGGCAACCAGCACCTGCATTCTCCCTGGCTTTGCACCCATGGGTAAACAGAGCAGTGAGTTTGCTGGATGAACCTCTATCCTGCCTACGATCTAGTCTACCAGAAGACTCTATCCGTCCTTCACCCGTCTGACACCGGCCATCCTCCCACCTCCGCTTTCCAACCTGTCCTCGCTGGTGGGGCCCTGGCTGCTCTTCTGTTACCTTGTGGGGATCGTGTCCATGGGTGTAATTAAGAAGGTCTGTAAGGGTTAAAGGTTGGGGCTTCCATCGCTCCTCCTTCGGCAGTGTTCGGGAAGTGTGCAGAGTCAAGAAGCCATGGTGGTGCTAGTTAGCCACGCAAGGTGTGTGCTTCTCAGGCCAGATAGTGTGTGTCCCGACACAATTCAGTGGAGTCAGTGCGCAAGGCAGATACTGAGAAACAGATGAAGGAAGCAGGGCACAGGAGAAAAAGACCACAAAATAATTTCAAGAACTAACACCCATTTCTCTCTAATGCAGCCCTCGCCAGTGCTGCCTGCCCCATCCCCTCGGAGGGAAGATCCCGCATGGCTGAGCTGTTCCCGCTTGCCCGGCAATGCCCTTGCCCCTCGGGAGCTGTAATTCGTGGTGTTTCCCGCGGGCAGCTGCAGCACAGTCCCTGCCCGGCTCTGGCAGCTGGTGCGGGAGAGCTGCCACGGGACGTCCAGAGCCGCTCCGTACCTCCGGGCCCCGGCTTTCCTCACCCTACGCAAACAGTTTGTGCAAGAAGCCCTGGGCTCAGCCTCTCCCTGGGGTGGAGCACCACCAGCACACACAGGGACACGCTGCCCTCGCCAGCCTCTCCCAGCCACCCCCACCCCCCACCCCAAAAAAAAAAGACTGGCACAATTTAGCCTGCCGTTCCCCGGGATGTCTGCAGTCCTGCACAAGCTCTGTTCCTGCAGTTTACCCAACGGCTGCATGCAGGATCCGGCCTGCCTGCTCTTCATTTGCAGCCTGGGGCATCAGCTTGCAGCAATCGCTGTTTTCTCCCCAGAGTTTTAGGGCCCCTGGAGCCAGGAGGATGTTTGTCCCCATCCTCCCTTCAGCCAATGCTGTGGCGTGGCGTGACACTCAAAATGACCAGGGGAGCGTGACACTCCTCTGGAGGTGGCTGCAAAACATTCGGATGTCAGGACAATCCCATCTGGCCGGTAGGATTGCTGGCAGCAATTTCCCCGCAAGACACAAGCTGCGTGGATACCCAGCCTCCTGCTTTCCACCCTTTGCAACAGGGACACTACCTTCAAACACTCAACTTACTGACATCACATAAGGATTTGGTTGCACTGAGCCACTACGCACCTTCCTGGGCCAAGGCTTCAGCAGGATGCGAATCAGCAGAGCATCGCTGCCATCGAGGCAGCAGAGCTCCTCCGCTTCTGCGGAAGAGCAGCCATGAGCTGACCTCCACCTCTCAGCGGGCACTGCTGCGTCTCCGCACAGCTGCGCATCTGAGCAGGCAGCATGGGACACGCTATCCCGCCTGCCCTGCCGGTCCCGGGTCCAAACATCCATCCTTTACATAATGGATGGGCATTGGATGTCCCTATACCTCTGTGCTCTAAGCGCGGCTCACACCTTGGCAAGCTCACCCTGAGGTGCTGCCCCACAAACATGCCAGAGAAGACCAAAGCGCGGTTATTATTTTGAACCCAGTAATCGTCAGCTCACGCCCCATGGCTGCTAAGCCCAAGGGACCTGCAAGAAGCCCTGATGCAGGGAGGAGGCACAGTTCCCCCTCCTTCAGTTAAATCCCCTGACACGCAGCACATTCGGCGTTTTCATCCCTGCACCTACCCCAGCTGCTTCCCGGGGAGGTTCGGGGGGGGTCAGCAGGCTGGAGCCCAACCGGTGGCCGCTATCAATCACCCCTCAGCCCCCCAGGACCGCTGGATTTATACCAGCCCAGCCTCCTGCTCTGCAAACACAGCAGCTGCTGCAAGCACGGAGTCAGAGACGAGAGAAAAACAGCAAAATGGATGGCGGGGGGGTGGGGGAACCCCAACCCTCGGAGCAGGCAGGAAAGCCTGAAGAGATCTGGTTGGACCTGGAGAGGATGAAGCCCTGCTTTCCTTGCTCTGTCTCCTTTGTCCCACCCCCTAAAAAAACCCCGCTGATAACCCTGCGATTAAAAACAAGGTTTCCTTGAGCAGCAATGAAATTTTTTTTTTTTTTTTTGGGGGGGGGGGGGAGGAGAGGGGTAGGATGCGTTCCTGGGAAAGGATGGGGGCTGCCTCCCAAGGTCCGACCCACACGCCTCCCGTCCGGCCCTGAATGAAAAAAAAAAAAAAAAAAAAAAAAAAAAAAAAAAAAAAAAAAAACCACAAACACCCCAAGCGGCTCCGGGGGAAGAAGGGTTGGAAAAGGGAAAAAAACATGCCGTTCCCGGCAACTCCACCAGCTCCTGCCCCCTCGCATCGCGGCGGCGGAGGGGCCCTGGTCTGCTGGCAGCGTGCGGATTGGCCGGGGGGGGGGGTGGGAAAGGGAGCCCACTTTGGTGTTACCGGGCAGACTTGGGAGATTTTGGGGGGATGGAGGGAGGGAGGGAGGAGCGGGGGGACGGGGACAGACACACACACACACACAACACGCGCCTGCGTCGGGAGGGGAGCGCGCACAGGGCTTGTTTTGTGATGCCGGATTCCAGTTCGCCTCCGCCGGCGCGCTGGGACACGGTGTCAGCTGCTTTCTGTCGCACGCTGCTATTTGGGAGATGGCGATGGGGGACGGGGGGGGGGGGGACGGGGGAGGGGTCCTCTCTGGCGCTGGGTTACGCGGTGCCCGCCTGAATGTGCCCATTGTGCTGGCGGGGAGGGGGCGGGAAGCGCTGCCATCGCCCCTCCGCACGCCTGGGCACCTCCCCGGCACCCCGCCAGGGCGGGGAGAGGGGGGGGGACACCCCGGGAGAGGGGCAGGGCTTGTGCCCCCAGGGGGATATGTGGAGGGAGGAGGGAATAGGAGGGGAAAAAGAGGGGGAAAAACAAAAAAACCAACCAAACAAACAAAAAAAACCCACTCAAAAAAAAAAAAAAAAAACCAAACCAAAACAAAACAAAAAACACCCCGACAAACCACCAAACAGGGTTTGGAAGTAGGAAATGTCACTGTGCAGAAAGGGGAGTGAAAGGAAAGGGGAAAAACACAGCCAACCCCTTTGTCTGCTACACTTGGTCATTAAAAATGGCATTTTTCTCCAGGAGCGGTAAAAAAAAAAAAAATAAATACCCCCCCGCCGCTGCCCCAAAATGCTGATTTCATCCCAAAAGCTGGGTTTGTGCAGGTGGCTAACCTGGAACGCAGCTAAACCGATCCCAGCAGGATGGGGGGGGTTCACCCAGCCCCAAAGCCCGCTGCTGACCGGTCCCTGGAGCCACCCTCATGCTCCACTGCTGAGGCTCTCCCCATTTCCCAGTCCCAGCCACCCAAACTGCCCCCTCTGCCTCCCAGCATGCAGGATGGGTGCGGGGCAGGGGCACCCTGGGCACCCACACCCATGCCAGCCACGTGCAGGTGTAGCCCAGCCAAAAACCCTGGGTTCACCTGGACGACGTCTCCTCCATCACCCGCACAGGCAGGGAAACTCCAAAGCTGCTCCACGCTCCCACGCAGCTTGACAGCACAAAATTAAACCCAAAAGCAGGAGACAAAACCTTAAATGGCAGCAGGAAAGGATTTTTTTTCTTCTTCTTTTTTCCTTAAAACGTGTGAAGGCCAATTGATTTCTCTAGGCCAGAGCCCAAGAGAAAAAGTAAAATCCTTTCCCAGCTCCCTGTGCCAGATGCCTGCTCCATCCTGCTGCGTGAGGGGCTGGGGCACCTCCGGACAAAGTCTGTGCTGCACTGAAGGAAGGGTGCAGGAGTCAAGGCTCGGTGCACAAAACCAAGGGGGAGTTTTGCCCCCCAAAGTTACTTTAACAATCCTAGAAAAAATAAAAGATATTTTGGAGTAACGTTTTGAAGAGCATCTACATGGCTTCAGGGCCCTGGTGCTGTGTCAAGGGGTAACATGGGCTGGTAGGACCCTTGTGTTGACCTTCGAGTGACAAGTTGTGGGGCTGGCACCCATTCAGCTTTTTACATTTCTTAATTTTGCATGCTCAGTAGTGTGCAAACCAGAAAGTCCATCACCCTGTCCTAAGCAAAGCAAGTATAAGTAGGCTGGCACCATGGAAGCAAGCGGGACTCGCTCCATGCAAATGACAGGGGAACCCATCCCGGTTCCATTTTCCTGGTGCTTATTACATGACCTTTGCATTAATTAATGGACTTTGACATCGGCAGGAGCAGACACTCATTCATTAGAGTAGCACCTGCAGTTACAGCACTGGTGGGGAACACCACACATGAAATGTGCCTGCTTGTCCAGAGCCCAGCACATCACATGGAGGACAACTTCCACCAGGGAGAGACCGACCGGAGCCCACCACATCCCCCCTGAGGGGGTACCTCACTCTCCAAGGACTTCACTTACCCATGCCACCATCATAAACACGCAGGGCTGTTGCAGGTCTGCCTTGGCCACTCAGCAGAGTGAGGTACCTTCCTGGTGGCCATCAGAGAGAAGATGGAGTAGGTGACAGCAACTTGGAGGCCAGCCTGGAAGATGCAGCCCTGGGCACCTCTGAAAGCCAAGGAAAGGCCAAGACAAAAGCATTTGAAGAGCTGCGCTCATTAGAGAAGAGGATGAGGTGTTTTTCACTTGCACGATGTGAGCTTCTATTCACAGTTCCTCATTAGGACTCAAACGCCTGTGGACCTATCCCAACATTTGGTTGGCAGTATCTGTGCTCCTATCAGCTTGCAATTGTCCAGTGGGCAGGTCACTTGAGGGAAAAAAAAAAATTAAAAGCCCATACAATTATAAACCAGGTCCTTCCTTGTGCTCAGCCTCAGCTCAGTGGACGCTCTCCTAGGGTGATCCAAGACACTGACCTGGGCCTTCTGCCCTCTTCCCATTCACTCCACAGACTGGCCAAGGCCAATACCAAGGGATTTTAATTAAAACCTCTTTCCAACCCCAATGGTGGGCATTTTGTCTGTTAATTGCAGAACAGACAGCCTCTCAGCGAAACGAATGACTGTCCGGTTGGGCAGTGTACCCTTTCCAAGCCCAGAGTTGGGAACATTAGCACCAAGCACAAGAAGAGTCTTTCATAGTAAGGACACATACAAAACAGGAGGTGAATGGTCTCCATCCTCATTAGGAAGCAAAAAGGAGAAGAACATTTTCTTCTGCTGGATGGGGGTGGAAACCAGGCTCAGAGCCTGTCTCAGCCATGTTGAAAAACCAAGATGGCAGAAGGACAACCACGTCTGCCCTCACACCTATTTCACCCTTGGAGCAGCCAGGATGGTGGTCCTATCTTATATGTTGTTGCTCCTCAAGCTCAAAGACCTTGTGTTTTATACTGCTGAGCTTCATATCATTGTTGTTGCTCCCGTCTTGCAGGTCATACAATTCTCTCTTAAAAACACCTATAACCTCCTTTATACCACTGACATTCCCCAGCTCCGTCTCATCCACACAAGCCAGCATTGCTCTTCTATTTTTTTTTTGGGTCATTCACAGAAATAAGAAACAAGAAAGGCCTGGAGAGCTCCAGGGGAAACCTTCCCTTCTGCCTGACACTTCTCCTTGTGATATCAACCATGACCACTTCATGTGTACTCAGGCCAGACCTACCTTCATCCCACTCTCCAACCACATACAGATCATTTTGTTCTTCAAAACCCATTGTAGACCCTGCAGCCTTCCCTTAAGGATAACAATTCAGCTTCTCTGGCGCAGCCCAACCATCTGCAGCAAGGGCAGGCATCCTCTGCATCAGAAGACAGGCTTTGGTGGGTATGTCAGAGGTGAAAGGAAACCTTCCAGGTATGGCATTTCTCTCTCTGAACAGAAATTGGAGGTGCACACGAGGTAGACTTGAGCTGTGTTTGTTGACGCAGCACCCAGCTCCTACAGCGTGGAGCAGCGTGCAGAATACCTGCACCACCCTCACGTAACGTCACCCACCGTAACAGCCCACCTGGGCTGGACACCACCCAGGTGCCAAACCCACTTCCCTCAAGCTGTCCCCTCATTAGGCTGATTATAATTACCTGCCAACCTAATTGCACCCTTTCTTTCGGGAAAAGTAAGCTCAGGGATGCTGCTCCTACAGAGCAGCAGAGATTTGGCAGCGTGCTGGGAAGCCACTGGTAATTAGAGGGATATTTTTATAACCTATACTGAGTGCCTTAAATCATGAGAGTGGATCTGAGCATGCAAAAAACTGTGGTGTGTATCTAAAGCATGCTGCTCATGCTCCTCACGATTAAACATCATCATTAGCACAATTCACTTTGCAGACAGGAAAACCCCAGCTTCTGCCTTCATGCTCCGCAAGGGCTGTAGTTTCAAATGTGACATGATTTCAAGGGTATCGTGGTCAGTTTGCTTGCCAGAGTTTAAGCCTGCCTTTGCCTACAGGGGCTAGCACAGAAAAATGACATGTTCTTTAGTGGCAGCACAAAAAAATTTCACCTTGAAGATAAAAAGACACCCACACCCCCCACCTCCATTTCCAAGCATTGCATATGCTTCGAGAAGCCATATCTTGGTCTTTCTGCCCTAAAATCATGGCCAGCTTTCCCCTGGAAAACAATACGAGTGTATTTGTAGTTGAAGGATGTTGACCAGAGGATGAAAACAAGCTGGTAAGGAAAGTTTTCACTTTCAAACGCTACAGCTTCGCTGTTTGGAAACTTTCTCTATTGCATGTTCTCCTTTCCAGCCAATTCGCATTTTTGTTTCAATCTTTGCAGCCCCAGCCAGGCACTTCTGTGCAGAGCTGTTGTTAGTGTGTCATGGATAGCAACACATACCTAAGGGAAGGAGTCAACGTTTGCTGGAAACAGGCCTGGCTGAACTCCCTTTCCCCCTCCTTAATCCAAATGGCCCCCAGCTTTGGAAAAGTTTGCCTCCAACTCTGCACTCGCTTGGCCCCAACTGCTATAAATAGTCGGAACAAAACCTCCTGGGCCAAATGCCCTGAGTGTTTAGAAAGCTTTGATCCCGTGCTGCTTTTTGAGAGCTTCAGCCTTTTCAGCTCGTGCAGCTTGAGCCCATATTGCCGCTCAAAGCGGGGCCGGGGAGACCCCACCGCCGGGCTGAGAAGCGGGAGGGCGACGCGCCCTGTGTGCCCCCCACGTGCGGGCTCTCCTCGCCTCTCCTGTGGCCAACCAGCATCAATGCAAGAGCAGAGGACAGGGCGCCGAATTGGAGCCGCAATACCCTCCTCAAGTCCATGGAGCTCCCCGAGGAGAGCAGTCCCTTGGCCGGAGCTGGCAAGCAAACCCTCCTCCTTGCTCCCGGCCGCAGTGTTTGCTTTCTGTCCCTGTTTTCCTGTGGGTTCAGGGTGCTTTGCTTCCCCCTCCCTCTGGGTGTGCCTGGCTCTTGTGCCTTGGCACCGCTTGCCTTGGCCAGAGACGGAAGTGGAAAGACACAAACATCAGGGGGGAAAAAAAAAAATAATAAAAATAAAAAACCAACACCAAAACAACAAACCAAAAACCAGAAAAAGGGCTGCTCTTGCAGTATTTCCAACCCATCAAGCCCAGAGTGGGAATCCTATGAGAAACCCAGCTCTCACAAAACCCCAGGCCAAGAGGTTTGGATAAGTGGCCCCAGGGTTTGCATCCCCTCCCACCAGGCCCCACCGAGATCCTAATGGTTTCGGAGGAGCACAGCTCAGCCCTGCTGGACGCCGGCACTTGCAGGGGTGCTCAGCACCCACAAACCAGCAGCTGGAGCAGGCACCTGGGCAATGCTGCTCCTCAAGCCTCGCCTGCCCAAGGCTGGTGTGGCTGCATGGGGAGGCAGCCCCACACACCTCCCCAGTCTTCACTGACCCCAGCCCTCATTACAGCTCCAGCCACCAGCTTGTTCTTCCCATCTGGGCACAAGAAAGAGATCCTGAAGGCCATCCCAGCCTGGCTTTCCAGGCTCAGCGCTGCAGTGGGCAGTGCCTACCTTTCCCACCTCTGCATTTCAAATGGGTTTTTATGTGTGCGGCTCAGAGCCCCCAGATTCCAGCCCAGGAAAACAGCTTTCCGCCCAGGTGGCTTTTTCCCTGCCCTGCTTGCTCCTTTTGGGAGCAGAAGTTGGCGATGCCGCTGCGCACAGCAGCACGAGGAGTGTGGCAGGGTTGGGGCCAGGCAGCTTGGGATAACTCACCAGCAGCACCTTGGAGGAGAAGGGACCTCACCACCCACCACAGCCGGCAGGACAGAGGTGCAGCACCAAACCATCCTCCCTTCACATTGCTTTAGCAGCGATAGCGTTTCCTAGGAGTTTTGCTGTGGCCTCACACTTGGCCAATGCTTTTCTCCAACCAAGTGACTTCAGAGTGGTTACAGGACACTTTGCTCCTGAGCAAACCCCACTTGAAGCTCTTGGAAATGTTTCAAAGCCCAGCAGCGAGTGTTTGCTCCTTGCCTTCTCACCTTGCTCGGCAGCAGGCTGGCAGTGGTGAAATTGCGGCTCTGTGGAAATTCAGGGGAGCTGGCATGGGCTTGGGCTGGCACGTCTCTGGGGGGCGCCAGCTTAGCTAACACTGCATTGGGAAAGGGCTATGGTCAGCCCCATCGCCCTCTGTCACTGACATCTGTCACATCATCTAGCACGGGGTCAAGACAGCCTGGAAATTACTCCTTAGGGGAAGGTACAAATAAAGCAGCCCAGCTTTAAGGGAGCAGTGAAACCCCACGCGCAGAGCCTATTGCAGAGAGAGGACCGGCGTTCAACCCCCTTCTCACCCCGCTGCAGCCCATAGTGCATCAGATGGGGCTCGGCCCCACTGCCTGGGATAGCACCTTGTGGGGTAGCGCCCTTGCAGGTGTCCAGCCTGGAGTCACTCCTGGAGCACCCACCCTCGGCTCTCCGAGGCCGTGGGACTTGCTACCTGAGTCCTGCCAGGGAGCTTTGCCCCCTTTTTCCTGCCTGCTCCTCACCCATGCCATGGGGAAACCTTCACCTGGGGTGGGGGGGGGTGGGCTCCCATCACCTCCCTGCATCCCAGGCTGAGGCACCCCAGATGGGGTGGCTGCTCCCCAGGGAGGACATGGGGTTTGGCAGCACACTGCCTCGGAGGCGAGGGCTGGCTCGGGGCTTTGTTTTATGTCCTGTTTATCCTGCCGAGAGAAACAGAGGAGTTCAGTGTGCAGGAATCTCGCGCCCTCGCCCCGCTCCCCCGCCGCATGAAAGCTGCTGAGCAAACAGGAGAAAAATCAAAGGCGATTGCGCCCCGCTGGCAGCCCGCTGGGTTTCCGCACCGCCGGCCCCCGCTGCCAGCTCTTACATAAGCTGCCGACTCGGCCCGGCACTGCGCTTGGGGCTGTTTTCTTGTAAACCAAGCAGCTGCCCCAGCGAAGCCTCTCTGGGACCCTGCAACTGCGCTGCCCCCTCTGCTCGTCATGGAAGACCCCTCTCCTGCCTCCTTGCCAGCCTGTTGGGTCCCCCCCCCCCCCAGCCCTGCATCAAATAAGATATAAGATCTGGGCTGCCCCTTGATACACAACCATGCTACATTCAGCTGGTGGTTGGCATGGCAGGGCACGGGTGGTGGGGGACAGCCAAGCCGGGCTGTCCCCATGGCATCCCACAGTCCCCAGACTCAACCCAACACCACGAGCAACCATCATCCCACCCCATCCCCTTCAAGACTCAGCATTAGGGCATGTTACTTCCTCCTGCTGGAAAAAGGAGATGCATCAGCCCAAATCTGAGCTCCATAACATCAGACCTCCCTTCTCTCTGCTTTGCATCCAGAGCATCATCACAGAGGTTCGGCATCAGTGGCATGGGTGTGCATCCTCTCCACCAAGCACAGCCTGAAGCACCAGGGCAAGCTGTCCCTGCTTTTCTGTAAGGGTGTCTTGATCCTGTCACCTTTGGCTGTCAAGTAGTCCCCAGGGGTAAGGGTGTCCCCAAATACATGCCCTGCACAGGTTATGAGGACTCATTTCCCCATCTCTCCTGGGCATGACCTCTCAGCAGAACAGGAATGAAAACCCTGTGGACATAAAAGCACCCAGGAAAGAATATTAAATCCTCTCCTTCTCTTTTCATCCCTACCTCTTTTTTTTCCTCCCTTTGCATGCCTTTCACCGTGGGAAAAGGAAGAAAGCAAAGTTTCATGCTTTGAGAGTCAGTGCGTGGGCAGAGGTGGCTCTCAAGGGCCCCATGCCCCTACCCACGCACACTAGTCCCCCCTGCCCTGTGGGGTGCCCCAGGAAGAGGTCCCCAGACCACTGCTCTAGCAGCACCATCCAACACCACCTAGAACTGCCATCCATCAGTCTTCGGCTATCCTCCTCTACCATGCAAAAGTATTCTTACTTCCTACTCCGTTTAATAATTTCTGATTAAAAGCAGTAAAAGAAAAAGTATCAAAACGGCATTTTCCTGGGTTTCATCACCATTTGAACCTAACAGCATAGCAGCCCTGTTTACCTGCGTGCTCCCTGAGCCCTCAGTAGGGAACTCCTCGCTTTCCAGCATGCACAGCAGAGGGATTAGGTCAAATTAACTCATACTTGGAGCTGCGGCAGGATCAGGCAAATCCTGGCTTGGCTCTCTCTCTTTAGACTACATCTTGCAAACAGAAGGGCTGGAAACAATTTTGCTTTAATTGCTTTTTAAAATGCAGCCAGCAGATGGTTTGGTAACCCAAATTCATGACTCTTTCCACAGCTCCAGGCTTCTAGCTTGGAAACCCAACCCAAGGATGACCCAGGTAGCAAGGGATCCATCCTGCCTGCTTTACCAAAGCGCAGGCCATGATGCCCGAGACAGGACTGCCCGGCTGGCCATGAGGGACACCTTGATGCTGCCGGGCCATCGGCTGCCTTTGTTGCATGTCCTGTCTGCAATCCTCAGCCACCAGCACCAGCAGAAAGTTGTCTCTATTTCTGGTAGTTGGTCTCAGCTCAAAAGCTAGCCAAATGGCACTTTGGCAGCCCAGGGCTGACAGGGACATTAAGCAGGCTGGTCTCTGGTCCCAAGTATTATTTTTGCTTGAAGGGGCTCTAGGCAACGGGTTGGCTGCTCCTGAAGAGCACTTGCTCAGCATAGGACAGCCAGAAATAAGGGACAATTTGCAACTGCACCACAGCCTGTGGTGTCAGGGCCACCATGCTCAGAAACACCCTGGTAAGCCTGGAGAGCCCATGAATATACAACATGGTCTGCAGCTTCCCTGGAGAGCACGGCATGGTCTCTCCAGGGCACGGGGGGCCATGTGGCCCACACATCCCTTTGTCACTTGGTCCTTGGGGGCTGTTCCCATGCCCAAGAGCATCCTAGCTGCTCCTGAAAGGCTCATGGGTTAGGTGAGCAGAGTCCTTTTCTTGCTGGCTCTCATCCTGACCTGCTGTGTGACTTCCCAGTAGTCCCTTCACCTCTCCTGCTCCCTGGAGGTCACAGGATTGCTGGGCCAGTGTCCACAATGTCTCTGCACCCATCACAGGGGACTGGACAGGGACTGACAGGACTACACACTGCTTGCAGACCTGTGCACTACATCAGGGTATCAATACATGCACGCTGACTCTCCTGACCCGAGTGGTTTATTCTTCACGTGTAGTCCCCACCTCTCTACGAACAGCTACGCGCTCAGCATCTCACAGTACCCAGCTGCAGAGCTCTGCCCCAAAACTCGCCACACCAGAGTGTGGAGGAATTAAGGCTGTCCCGAGAACCTTGCAAATGTCTCGTGAAGCAGGCTTGTTTTTCTGTTACAAAGTAATTTGAAATTCTTGGAAGGCAATCAGGAAAGTACAAAGTATTCCAGCTCAGGACAGCCTGGGACTCATTCCTTAGAGGCACAATGGTTGTTTACTCAATCCCTCATACATTAATATCTAAAAATTCATGAGTTCAATTGTAAACAAGAAGTACTGGCTTTACAGTGTTGTCTATTTAACAATAGTGGTTCCAGCTTGAATGCTGATTTTGTTGTTATCTTTCTTCTAATCTTGCTATCAGAGGGTCAAGATCTTGCAAAATTATGGGAAATCTTTCAAGCCCATTTATTTCTGGTTTTGAAATGCATCCCTCTGAAACCCAAGGCCAAAGAAAGACTATTTCAAATCAACATCGAAGAGTACAGGCAGGGAGAAGAGCTGTTTGTGCCAGCACTTTCCTCTGGCTCAAGAACAAATGAGGAAAAAGCCGGCCACAGATACATTTGTGCTGGAAATCTGTAGAAGATTCCTAACAATTGAGAGGGAAGGTCCCCAAGGCAGACCCCTAAGGGGACCAGTGGACATGAAATAACCCAAACCCAACCTGTTTCCAAGACAAAGCACAACTGGTTTCTGGAAGCACTTGTACCAGCGGGTTGCCTGTGGTGAGCAGAGGTCTCTTCCGCATTCATCAGCGCAAGGACCCTAAGCCCAACAGCCCAGGACTCTTCCCTACACTTCATCTGAGGAAAGCCTCAAACTACATCCCGATGCCAAGCTGGCATGCCCAGCTCCCTCTCCCAGAGGGAGCTGGGGGGGATGAGGGTGGAGAGCCTGCAGGATGGTCATAGTCCAGAGCTCATTGGAGCTCACCTCGCCTTCCATCTTTGACTAGCACTGCCATGGGCCCTTCTCATGTCAGGTCTGTGCAGCCTCGAGCTCCGCAGCTGGTCTCACTTACAGACCTCTCTCCCTTTTGGGTCTGATGCTTGCCAGAGGGAGCAAGCTGAGACTGTGGCTGTGGGCTCCAAAAGGTTCATAAGAACATTCATGGCTGGGCTGGTGGCATTTCCTGGCTCTTTTACAGTCCTACATAAAGACACTGCTGTTTCAGGCATTATCGTGCCAGGGAACATGGTTTTACCTCAGCTTTCTCATCTCTCCTGAGCAACAGCTACTTGTTTAGGTAGCCTAAACAAGATGAGATCCATCCCTCTCGCTTGCAGGGTCAGAGCAGATCAGCCAACTCCACCACAATGCTTTCTCACACTTGTGCAGAGCTCAAACCTCCACACAAGCCCTTGCTCCAAGTGGGTGAGGAGCAACAAGTCAGAGAGTACTTTCATGGGTGATTAGGGCTGTGTGTGAAACCCCAGTTGCTTCTTCTGGGGACAGAGCCTCAGGCCATGAAGCAGCAGACTGCACGCTAATCTCATGGAAGCGGTGCAAGAGGAGGAGCAAGCTTGCTTGAGCAGGAGGTTCATGTATCATCTTTGCTGCTGTCAAAGGGCAATAGCTGAGACTGCAGCGTCCTAGAAAGCCTCCAAGCAAGCTATCTTCCAAGGATATCAACAAGTCTGGAAAATCACCTTCACTCTCTTGATAAAGTGAACAAATGAACTCCAAGGCAGGTTCCCAGGGAACAATCACCTCTACTGGCTAGAACTACATCAGTTCACATTTGAGTGAAACCTTTGGCTTGCTCAAACCACAGGTACTGTCTGGAGACGCACACGCCTGCTCTCCTATTGGGTTTAACCACTGTTTCAACTGTAATTTCTGCCCCGCAAAAACCAGACCAGACAGGTGGGGTTTATGGGGTGATCATCCAAGTGCTGCCAAATCACTATCCGAGGGCAAGAACTCTCAGGCAAGTCCAGATTTCAACCAGTGAAGAAACTGGAGAGGAAACACTCTGTGATTCAATCGCTCTCCTTTCCCGCCCCATGAAAGCCAGTAGGACATGCCATCCGAGAAAAACCATGACCCTTTGATCTTTACTGCTGCCTCTTCAGCCAGAGACCTCCACTGCGCAGAAGTCACTACTACATCAAAACCTGCAGTGCTACAGCAGTGTGAGAGGTAGCATCGGGCTCCCTGTTCACTCCAGTGAGCAGCTACTTCATGGGAGCTCCTCTTTTGGACATTTATCTCTATGTCTGCACACAAATATTCTCATCAGAAGAGTCCAACGCCTGTCTCCAAACACTGGCCCCTAGCCCACCTCACTAAGGACGACATGATCTACACCAAATCCAGCTGGGACCATGCTGATGCCACTCAGGCTGATAAATACCACACCCTGGTGAAAAAAATCCGGCAGACTGCCTCAGGCTATGGTGAGAAAGGCTCCTTCTGCACCCTGCATGGGCTGGGGGTACCATCCTGCACACCGTGGGCAGGGTGGGAGCTCCACCCTGACCTCCTGCAGTGACCACAGCAGATCACAAAGCCAAACTGCTTTCACGGCTTCACCTGCCCAGATCTCCGGCTCTCGCCCATCCTGCCGGTCAGCCAGTCCGCCCCAGAAGGCAGCTCCGTGTTTGTCTTGGATGACCTCCTGCCAGATCAGAGCTTTCCACAGCACGGCTCTCCTGCGCTGCTGGAGAGCGGATTTCCTGCCGTTTGATCTAAATTTGCCTGTCATTTCACAAAGCGCCTCCTCGTTTCCTTCATCAGCCCTGATCTTTCCATCAGGGAGGCAGCCCTGGAGCGCGGTGCCCTTTGGCAGGGAGGTGGGGGAGAGGTCTGGTGGTCAGACAGCAGTTGCTGCTGGTTCATGCCTCCCCTGGCCCTGGAGCTGGAGGCATGGAGAGGACTTCCCCTCCCTTCCCAGGCAGATCAAGCGTGGACGTGCAGTGCCCTCTGCCGATCCAGCCATGGAGGGAGATGCAGGAAGGAGCAGCACGCAGGACTCGGCGACTTTGCAAACCTCTGAATCCGACTCCAACCTCCCTGCCAGCTCTTCGCAGGCAAGGCAGAGAAAGGACCTTTCTCTCTACTGATAAATTGCCATTAATTACAGCTCTTGGAGCAGCTGCTTGAGAAGCCAAGCTGGTAGATGAGGCTCAGGTGGTCCCACCAGCTAACTTGACACCTGCAGGCTATAGCTTCCTAAAGAAACCAGGACATCTTCACTACCCTCTGCACTCCCACCCACTAGGTTTAAAGAATGCTCTCTTTCCCCATGCAATGAGGAGGGGGAGCACCTGGCAAGAGCATTAAGGGACAAGGAGCCCATGTGGGGGACAAGATAATGTTCCCTTTCCCCTTGATGAGAGGCTCCCTTTCCCAAGAGAAATATGCTGCTTTATCTTGAAATAGTGGAGAGAAGCAGCCACACAGGAGGATAGACTGGTGGTCCAAACTGTCTCGGGGAGCAGAACAGCCTTACCAGGAACTGCATGGATCAGGTGTGAAGCGGAGACATCACCCATACCAGAACCTCAGTGAATTACTGCTCTTGCTACAGAAGCCTTCCTGGGAACACAAAGATAGATGTTAATTAATCAAAGGCCCTGAAGAATCCCTTGCAACGTTCCTGCTCGCAGGACTGCAAGCAAGGTTAGCTGTAGCCCAGCATCGTTAGCTGCAAGTCCACTACTAGTGGATTTAGTGGCTGTGATGAGTGTTAGGTGTGTGAGTGCCTCTGCTGAGCTCTTCTGAACCAGCCAGGGGAACTACAGAGTGAGGGCAGCTTCCTGCTTCAAACTTCACGGAATGGTCAGGGTTGGAAGGAACCTCTCGAGATCATCTAGTCCAACCCCCCTGCCACAGCAGGGTCACCTACAGCAGGTTGTACAGGATGGCATCCAGGTGGGTTTTGAATGTTTCCAGAGACGGGGACTCCACCACCTCTCTGGGCAGCCTGTTCCAGTGCTTGGCAGCAGGGCAGGGCAGGAAGAGCATCCCAACTGGTTTGGCTGGAGTTTGTAGAGCCCTGCTGAGGTCCTGCAGGTATGATGGACCTGGGTTGCTTCAGCGCAGAGGAAGCCGAGAGCTTGGCACAGCCCCCAGACCACCCTGGATCCCCACCATAGCACCAGAGCAAACCTGGAGTTGCTCCCGAAGCAGCGCCCAGCCATGGGGCTGGCAGGGCACCCACAGCCCAGGGCAGCTCACATTGGAAGAAGCCACTTTGTTTTTCTTTTCCTCCACCCTGTCAAACCCTCTCCAACTCATTTGAGGGTGAAGAACCTCAAGTGAGGTTTAAAGGCCACAATACAGACAGCAAAGTCCACTCCTAGTTAATAAAGCTCCCTTTAAGAGATAAGGCCTATAGGCATCCAGAGAATGATAGAGGTTTATAACGCTGACAGCAATCTGTCTCCCAGCAGGTTTATGTAACACAGGCAACGTCCAGCTAGATAGTCATCTCCTGGTCCTGGACTGAAATTGGCTCCTTCCCCTGACTGCAAAGACTGCACATTCCTTATCTGCTGTAGGGAAAGGTCACCACTAACATGCAATGCATTCAAGTTTTGATTGCTTCTCCTTCTCCATTAATTTTTCCAAGACGTATAGGTCATTGGGACACAAAGCAAGTGGACAAGGATCTGACTTAATTTTGATCTTGATTCCAAGGCAAGGTTTCCTTCATCCCCATTTCTAGCCACAGCTTTTCTAGCACTGCAAGTCCCCTTCTCTGGGTACCCGCATCCCTTCACTGCCATCGGCCCCTGCTTATTACATACCACACTCACCATCCTCTTGGACAGAGAAGACCCCTGCACCTTCGCACTGTGCCTCAGTCTCCTTGGTGCTCCTCCAGCTGAGACAAACATCTCGGCTAAGGGCTAACATTAAAAGTCAAGTCTCCTGTAAACCGAAGCATAGTTTCAGAGGGCAGGACCACATAAAACCACACACCGCATCAATGCAGAACCCAGCTTGCAAACTCAGTGCCTCTCTCAGGACCTCTCATTCAGTCTGATTTCTCTCTCACAAGCATCATTTGCAATGTTTCATGGATGTATCAGCCCAGGACACTCCTCCTTCCCCCAAACTGCAGCCACTGCTGCAGCAGAGCCTGGCCACTGTCTAACAGGTGACAACAATGCCATGCTTTAGGTAAATGCAAAAAGAAAACAGACCCACACAGTCTCCTAAAGGGAAGACGTTAGGTTCAGGCCACACAGACTTGATGCCTTTTAGCATAAATCCTTAGTTTTTTTAAGGAGCATCCCAAAACCAGCACCTTCTAAGGTGCCCACATCCTTTAGCATGGAGCCGAGGGTGGGGGAACTGGTTGACAGTCAGCTGAATATGAGCCAGCAGTGTGCCCAGGTGGCCAAGGCGGCCAACGGCATCCTGGCCTGTATCAGGAATAGTGTGGTGAGTAGGACTAGGGAAGTGATCATCCCCTGTACTCAGCACTGGTGAGGCCCCACCTCGAGTGGTGTGTTCAGTTTTGGGCCCTTCACTACAAGAAAGGCATTGAGGTGCTGGAGCGTGTCCAGAGAAAGGCAACGAAGCTGGTGAGGGGTCTGGAGAACAAGTCTTATGAGGAGTGGCTGAGGGAACTGGGGTTGTTGAGCCTGGAGAAAAGGAAGCTCAGGGGAGACTTTATCGCTCTCTACAGCTATCTGAAAGGAGGTTGTGGCGAGGTGGGGGTCAACCTCTTCTCCCAAGTAACAAGTGACAGGATGAGAGCAAATGACCTCAAGTTACGCCAGGGTAGGTTTAGGAGGGATATTACAAAAAAATTAAGCATTGGAACAGGCTGCCCAGGGAAGTGGTGGAATCACCATCCCTGGAGGTATTTAAAAGACAGGTAGACGTGGAGCTTAGGGACATGGTTTAGTGGTGGCTTTGGCAGTGTTAGGTTGATGGTTGGACTTGATGATCTTCAAGGTCCCTTCCAATCTAGACAGTTCTATGATTGTGTGATACAGCTGAGGGCTGGTCACACTGGGAGGACCCATCCCTGTTTCCATGGCCTGCACATCCTTTTGCCAAACCCCACCTCTGGCTCTGGCATGCTGAGAGTGCACAGCCCCTATCTCTGTATTGCACCTAATCAGGAGATACCCGGCTGTGACAACCGCCACCCCTCTGCGCACAGTATCTTCTTTTTATCTCACACCCGCTGTAAAGCGCTGGCAGGAGAAGTGCTGAATCAGGAATGCTCAGCTGGAAGAAATGAATTTGTTTTTTAGCAGTGGCATGGCTACTCAGCTACAACAACCCTGGTAAGTGCAGTTCAGTGCCCTGCTCCTAGGGGAATAGCTTCGTCCCAAACCAAGATGACATGTGCTGGAGCCAGGCAATGGGGAGGCCAAGGAGACCCACAGTACACCTTCTGGCAACTCAAAATTATTTCTCAGCACCTTCTGGCCTCTCCTTCACAGGCCCATGACGAGGTGCCCTGGCTGCTGACATTACTTGCAGTGGCAGCATCCAGGAGCTCCCGCCTGCACCCAGGGCCGATGCCCCGTTTTCTGTGTCACTGCTGCAGTCACCAGCACATTGTTAGCCTGGGGAAGTCAGCAAAACCCACAGCCACTCCTCAGAAGCCTGCCCCGAGCAGGCAAACAGCTCCCATTTCCCTGAGCTCAGCAGCCCTGCCTGATAAAGGATGGGATGGAGCCACTCTGAGAAAAGGAGAAGAAAACACTTTCAGCACTGGCTCTCCTCCCATCAGATAGAGAGTGCACAGCCGCACGAAGTCCCTGAGGAATGGCTCTGGGACAACCCTATGGCCCTGGGATGGGGCCAAGCCAGACAGCGATCCCACTGGGGATGTGCAGGGCACAGGAGCACTCCCTGAGCACGAGGAGGAGATGCAGCCATCCAAGCCCGCCCCCCAGCCTGCTGCACCCTGAAAATGAGCGCTGGCACCGGGGTGAGTTGGGGAGAGGAGGTACGACATCCTGCTGAAGCTCACATCCCGGCCACACAAAGCCTTTATCAAGGTTCACCTGTGGGAGCAGCTTCACCCCACTGCTAAAAACGACAGCCGACCAGCTCCATAGTGTCTCCAGTACCTGTTCACAGGCACGCTCCCTGCCTCAGTTTCCCCAGTTGTCAAAATCATACACCCTCCAAGGCCTGGCAAGAGCCAGTCTGGGCTATTTTACACTTTGGGGCTACTCCAACTGTGACCTGCCCGGTGTGGGCAGCCCCACAGCAGCCTCTGCCAGGCAGGACAGGAGGGCAGCGGGCAGAAAGGGGTGCCCTTGCCTGTCCCTTCGCTCGCCTCTCCTGCCTGGGTGGCCACTGAGAGCAGGGAGCCGAGATAGCCCGCAGCCAAGGAACACCTCTACCAGGAACCCAACGGTGCTTGAAACTCCAGCTTCTGCTAAAGAAGCTGGACCCACTTTCAAGGCGGTCACTTGGTTCCCTGTCCCCAAGCTCTAGGCGCAGCAAGCATCTACCTGCATCCCTGCCTGCGGTTGTTGCAGGACAACATTGCCATCTGCTGCCTGCTGCTCGGCAGGACATGCCAGCTGCCTCTGCCACCCAAGCCTGGCCCTGCTCCATATCAGCTTGTAGAGGACTGTCCCTTCGGGGGCCCTCCAGCACCGAGTGCCACAGGCGCTGGGGCAGCTCCCAAGCCACCATCTCCACACGGAGCCACCTTTCGCAGACGCCCCACGGGCACCAAAGCCTGTGGGCACCACAGAGCTCACAGCTCCAGCCCAGCAGCAAGGGGTGCACGGCAGCCGTGCTTCAGTCCCACCAAGCACCTCCAGGTCTACCCTACTCAAGTGCTGTGTACGTGGCTGGTACGCTCCTTTGCGGCTAACATGCAACCGTGCAGTAGCATGGGGCTGGAAGAACAGCATCCCAAACCCGGGCCGTGTCCCCTGCCAACAGTCTAGCTGTGCAAGGACAAGCCTCACTGCTCTGAACTGCCACGGAGCAAGACCCTGGCACCAAGTGCTGCTCTTGGCCCTGCTGGTGACTCACCTGCTGAATGGGAACACACACCTCCAGCTCCCTCTGCCTTGGGTTCATCATCTGAAAACATAAAGATGTTGTTTTTTAACAGCCATACCAAGAGACAATCACCGATTTTAAACTTTAAAGCACCTACGTATTGTTTCTACAGCTTAAGATAGAAGATGCCATCAAAGGGAGGAGAACAGTGGTAATTATCGGCTGTTCAGGAGTTTATCCTTTATAAAAGAAATTGGGTTTCCAGCTATACTTGTTAAATGCTTCTAAGCTGATCTTTTCTAAGAGGCTATGCAGTTTATAATTGAGATTACCCACCTGAGGCCGGAGATTTCCAGATGCAAGCCTGAGCTTATGGGTCACTGTCATGGTTTCAGTTGGGATAGAGTTAAATTTTTTACTAGCAGCTGGTGTAATGTTTTGGATTTGGGATGGGCATAGTGTGATACTGCACTGGTGGTTTTAATTGTTGCTAAGCACTCAAGGCCTTTTCTGCGCCTCATATTGCCCTGCCAGCAAGCAGGCTGGGAGGGCACAAGTTGGGAGGAGACACAACTGGGACAGCTGACCCCAAATGACCAAAGGGATATTCCATACCATATGACGTCATGCTCAGTATATAAAACTGGGGGAAGAAGGATGGGGAGGACATTTGGAGTTATGGCGTTTGTCTTCCCAAGTAACCGTTAAATGTGATGGAGCCCTGCTTTCCTGGAGATGGCTGAACACCTGCCTGCCCATGGGAAGCAGTGAATGAATTCCTTGTTTTGCTTTGCGTGCATGCACAGCTTTTGTTCTACCTATTAAACAGTCTTTATCTCAACCCATGAGTTTTTTCTTACTTTTACTCTTCCGATTCTCTCCCCCATCCAAACTGGGGGCAGTGAGCAAGCAGCTGCGTGGTTCTAGCTGCTGGCTGGGGTTAAACCATGACAATCACCAACACAGACTAAGGCTGACAGTGGCCCTGATCTTTGAGAGGGACAGGGTCAAGGAAGATGGCATGGTAACACATTGCTGGAGGTCACTGCAGGCAAAAAACAAAGGAGAAATGTGGATTCCCCTTCCCAGTTGCTTACATGGTGGTGGGGACTATCCCCAAAGTCTGGCTGAAAGTCAACAAGAGGCATGACACCATATGACCTCTGCAGGAGCCTAGATGACTTCTTACATGAACTTACAAACACAGCAGTGCATCTGTAGGAAACAGTGTACGACATTATTTCTTGCATGCACGGGTGGAGAATGCTGGGGAGGAGCAGGTACCAATATTGTGTGCTGCACAATGCAAGAGCGGGAAGGTGTACAGCAGGCTTTGTGCAACTGCTGTTGTAGGAGGTAGAAAGTAGTTGGATGCAAGGGATTGCTAAACTTTATCTGGAATAGCAGTGAGGGCTGAGAAAGACCTGTAATGTGAATGAAAGCAACCCTCATTATCAATTCCCACTCCATATTTGAACAGCAGTTGGATCCACTGAAGTGGGATCTACCAAAATACAGACTGCTTGAGGACCAGCCAAGCCCAACAGATCCAGAAGGCAGAGGGCTCCGTTTTGGAATTCACTGGCAGGGAGACAACCAAGTGTGAAGCAATACACTCAGAAAAGAAAAGTTATCCAAGATGTGAGACCCAGACCCTGGACCAAGGGGACTTGCTTTGTAGGTCAGCTGCCATGGTAGAAGTTGGAAGCAGGAGAGGTCCTCGGACAGAACAGGAGTGTCAGTACCAAAATAGTCACAAAGAAAAAATAAAAACTATTTTTAAGGTGTCTCTCCATCTCCAAACAAGAGAAACTGCTTTTCTTCCCCCCCGTTATCAACAGTGAGCACAGATCTAATGAGTGCATCTGCCACCCCCACTTTACAGCTGCAGTGAGTTATCACAAGAGATCGGTAACATTCATAGTCCACGATGCTGAGATTAACTCAGCTTTCTACGCTTCTATTGCTGTCAGGTCCTAAAGGGTGCAAAAAGGCACATCCAAAACCAGCACAGGATCACAAACCTAACTGAGGCCCATAAGATTTGAGGTAAGCTGAGAGCCTGTGTCCTTTGTCCCCCCTCTGTCCTGGACAAACTATCTGGACACACGCTGACTGCTGGACAGGCCACTTGGCCATTCACCTTGGTGCTCCTGTGCATGTGGCCATGAGGGAGAGTGTGAATGAGTGAAGTCAGACTTGTCCGAGAGCAAAGTCACCTTCCCCTCCTGTCAGGTCTGGCACTGAGATGTGCTGTGCCATTGCTAAACACCTCAGACACAGTCTGCCCAGTAGCTGCTCCTGGATCACAGTCTTCCCAGTTGCTGGCACCTGGACATGCCACAGCCCCAGTGCAGTTGTGGCACAGACCCCCAGGAGCTGGCCTTGGGCATTCCCAAAAAAGCAGGGACATCAGTGCCAAAAGAACTCAGGAGAGCTGCTCCAGCTGCCTCATCTTGATGGCCCATGGGGCTGGGAGTCTCCTGAGAGGGCCCCAGAGCACCACCTCCTCTGGGGCTGTAATTTGGGTTCCTGTCTGCCTTCATGCCTCTGACAGCTCCTACAATGGGCCTGGGAGCAGTTGGGACAGGGAATTATTTGGGCTCCCCACCACGATTGCTCCTCCGTGGGTGTGCAACACAGTGTTTATCCCATAACCTAACACTGGTAACCAGGGAAAATACCATGCAGCTCTCAGATCAGTCCATGGACTGCAGGGAAAAAGGGAGGACTTCACAAAGAAAAAATAAAAAGAATGCACTTACCCACATGCTGCAGATTTTGTGACATCTTTTTCTTAAATCACTGTTTTCTCGCCCAGGTTGTGTGACTTTCTGCTTTCCAAGTATATCCTACAAGGCCTTTTCCTTGACTGCATCTTCAGCACAGGGCTCTGCTGTAGTGAGAAACCAGCCCAGGAGAACACGTTACTCTCAGATCTGAGCAGGGAGGACAGTTTGTTGTCTTTTTCCCTGACAACATTTATCCCCTATCTCAAGAGTCTGGAGGGGAAATTAATGTTCATCAAAATTACCTTTTTATTCTGCAGTATTTCTGTTTCTTTCAGGCTGGACATAGCAGCATGCCTGCCCTGAGTAAAGAAAGAGCTGTGCGTGGGGAAGGACCCCTCCAAATACCCCAAAACACCCAGCATGGCTGGAGGGGGGACCAGCAATACCAGGGTCCCCATGGGACCACACCAGCCTAACAGTATTTTTGGCAACCTGTGTTAGAAAGCAAGCTCTAACCCCGGTCCTTGCTCTCTTTGTAGCTTGCGAGCAGGCCTCAGCTGGACCCACTGATGATGGTTCTCTCACCGTAATGAACTGAACCTGCCCCCAACCTCTGCAGATCTCTTCCCATGACTTTCTCTTGCCCTCTGTTTTTTAAACCATCCCTGGGTTGTGTTCAGTGACAGCTTCTCTATGGGTTCAAGTCCTACCACTATTCCCTGACCCAAGCTAAACCCCTCTGCTTCACAGAGGTGCTGCCAAGACCCAGTGAATTCTTTTTGCTGGTACGGTGTGGTTTGCTCCAGTGCAACAGAAGGCTATATGGGAAGGAGCATGGGAATAAAACTATTGGGAGGAGGATTTCAGACTACCGGGAGCAGGGATGCTAATGTGCAGAGAATGCTGTTTGGGAAGCCAGTTCATTTATATCACATCCCTGCAATAAATAATGGTTTCAGCCCCTAGGAGAGCACCAGTGCCCTGCTCATAGGTGCTCACGTACACTATCACTCAGCAGCGACCTCATGGCCCAGGTGGCTCTTGACTCACGAGCGAAATGGGTTTGCATGTCCCTTGTTTCCTGTGGGCGCAATATTAATTCCTTTGAATTATTGCATCTAGATCCGTCTCTGACACACATGCTGTCATTTACTGCATGCAAGTTGTCCAAGAGAGGAAAACCAAAGTAATGAGCACCTGAGGAGCAGGCAGTGGGATGGTGATGGCTTTGTCACACGTCCACCTGGTGAGTGGTACTGTGCTCTGGACCATCTTCAAGATGCTCTGAGCACAGCATGGGGCAACAACCCCTTCCCATGGGCTCCCGCAGTTTCTGAAAGCAGGATCATATTCTGTATCAGCAGTGATTATTTGCATGTGCAAAGCCCTGTTCAGCAGTGCAGGACTGAAGGCTGCTCTGCAGTGTTTTTGTTGAAATACCACCTGTTGCCAGGACTTTGGGGGTTTTAATTTCTTTTTCTCATTACCAAGACCATCTTCCCTTTGTAGCTGGCTTTGGGATTCAAAGGAATGATCCTGCACATAGTAAAGATCCTGCCTAGAGTAAAAAAGAAGACCAACCATAGCTGTGACACACGTGGGCCTGGGGGCAGGAGGCAGTCTCATGATGCAAGATGGGGACACAAGCTTGAACTGGTCTCCTCTTCCCCCAACTTCTCTCTTCCCTGCTTCATAATTTGCTGCCCTTGGCTGTGCTGATGCGGGGGGCTGTTCCCCCTCCAGGTGCAAGCAGCAAAGCGCATCTGCTTCTGCTAATCCCAAATAAAACAACTGTAGGCAGAGCATCCTTGGTGCTGAGATTGCCTATGAAGTAAGCCAGCTCAAAACAAGGGGAAAAGTTTGATTCCGATACCAGAGAGGAGACAGAAATCACCACTGTGAGGAAGGGAAAGCTAAGCAGCATGTGTGAGTTAGCCAGTAAGAGAAGCAGGGTGGAAATATCCCTGTGGGAAAGCTCCCACACTGCGGAGAGACAGAAATACACATGCAGGACTTGCGGGGAGGGAGAAGCCGCTTGCACGGTGGCCAAGGAACAACCAGACAGCAAGAAACACATCTTGAAGGGGAAGAAGAGCAGAGATTTAGCACAACGCACCGGAGATGAATTGAAGGTCACAGTGTGAAGTCCTGGGAGGCAGGCAGGGGAAAGGCACCCGGTGAGCTCTACCGGTGTTGGGGCTCTCTCCAGCAGAAGTGGGAATAGCATCTAAAAGCCAGGAGCGGGGAAAAGCCTCCTGGCAGGTGCAGTGCGAGGCATAACTCCAGCAGATGGCTGGTGCTCTCCATGGCCGGTGGGGAGGAGGAGAGGAAAAGGGCTCAGGCAGGCAGGGCAGCCCTACTGCATCTCCCAGGCTGCTCTCTTGGATGCAGGCAGCAAGGTTGGGGTGAGGAAAGAGGCCCCACCTCCGGAGGCTCTGCAGGTGCTCCGCTGGATGCAGAAGGGTGAGCCAGACACCATCACACTTGCACGGGATGCTCTGTGCCAGCCTCCCTTGTTTCCCACGCAGGGGCCCGGGCGTGCTCCTGCCAGGCTGGCTGCCCACCCATGCTCACCCATCAAGGTAAGGCTCTGCCAGTTGGAGCTGGGAGCTGGGGGCAGGCAGTGGGGAGGGCAGGCAGGCCTGAGGGTGATGGGAAGCAACGTGGGTGGGGGATCCCAGAGAGAGCACAGGTAAGAGGCCACTGGGGTCTGTTCCCTTCTGCAATGAGACCACCGCGTGCCTCTGGCATCACCGTGCAGACCAAGAGTGGATTATTGTCTTTGGAAAGCTGCTTTGGGGAAACAGGTTCACCATCACGGTGCGTGAGTGGCTTTCCTGCACATGCTCTTCCACATCTCTGCAGTAGGCTGGACAGCCTGTACACCACCGTCCATAGATTACCCCTTGGGGAGCATGGAAAGAGACAAAAGCAGTGTTGGCATTTCCCAGTCCTCACAAGTGCTGTCTCTGTCAGCAGCAGGCACGCTCGGGCTCAGCCAGCTGGTTTCAAACTATCCAGCAGCCTCTGAACGAGGGTGCTGGGGGACACTAGTAAATCAGCATCCAAAGAGTACTTCATCGCACCTCTTGCCAGTGAGAGGAATGGGGTTTCTCCCTTTCTTGGCTGGGGTTTGCAACTGGTTTTGCCTGCCTGAGAAGCGATTGCTCAGATGCCCTCCTCCCCACATCTCCCCAGCCTTGCAGCAGCATGGGGAGCAGATGCGCGCTGCTCTTCAGACTCCTCACACAGCATGAGCTCCTTAGACCATTTTACACGTGGGCATGAGAGCAAGGCAGAGCCCACCAGCCTGCTTGCAAAACTGCGAAGAGCACTAGTGAAAATAAAACTGTCACAGGCCTAACCTCCCCTCCTTGGCACTGTGTCCCCTACAAACAGAAAACCTGCTGGTTGCATCTGGCTTGTGGTCAGCGTCTGATTTTAATTCTCTTTAAGTGTTCTGCATAAAAGAGGGGAGTAGAAATGCGGTTGCACTGCTGTTTCTGTGCCTAGGGGCAGGCGGCAGCTTGGCTTGCCCACATCTGCTGCCAGCAGCACGCAGGGCATCTGCTCTGCTGAGCAGGCTTGTTGGGCTGTCAGGCAGCTTTCCCGCCTTCACCGTCACAGCTCCAAGATGTCATCCTTGGTTTCTCACCCTCTTGCTAATTTTATTTCTCTGGAAGTGCTCTGTGTGGCCGGGTGACCTTTATTAAGACCGTATTTTCTTTATACTGCATGATTCTGCTTTAACGTGGAGCTCTCTTCTCTGCTGGGTCCTCCAGGAATGGAAGAAGGAGCTACTGCTCGCCTGGCATTGTAACATGCGAGCTCCTTAGCCATCAAAAGAAACAGCCACCGGATCTGAAACCTGGCAGAGCATCAGGGCCTCAGTAATTAATAACATCTGCATTTTGTTTCCTGGTCGTTCTGTATTTAAAAAAGCAGGCAAATAAAGTGCAGAAAATAAAAACCTATGCTTTCAAATAAGCAGTAGAAGAAGGAAAAAGGACATCAGATCTCAGCATAAATCAACACGACCAAAGACAAAACCAGCTACATTAAGAAACAGCTGCCTGCTTGCTTTTATACTCCTCACTCTTGTCATCCCCTCCTCCTCCAAAATCCAGGTCCCCTACAGCAATGACCCCAGGGGTGGAGGAGACTTAGAGGTGTCCATGCATGGCAAGACCGAAGCACACCAAATTCCTGGACCAGGAGTACCCCCGTGGCAGTGTGGAGGAGAGGAAGGGGGTCAAATGTGCACTGCCTGGAGAGGAGGGTGATGGCAATGCTGATGAGGAAGAACCCAAGGAGAGCAACCACAGCAGTCCAGGGACCGGCTCAAAGGAGGATGTGCCTGGGGACCCGCTGTGCCAGGAAGGTGAGGTCTTCCACACCACCTTCACCCTCATCAACACCAATGGTGTGGTCAGGTGGGTGGCGAGCCCAGCTGCAGGGAACCCCTGTGCCAGCACCACCCATCCCAGACAAATGGGAGTGCCACTGGGCCCTATGGCACAGAGGACACCCCAGTGACCTTGGGCAGCAACTCTGGGGAGGCATCTGGAGATGGCTGCTCCAGCCATGTCACCCAGTGAGCATCGGCTCTTGCCAGTACAGAGGCTATCGGGGTTCGCAGGGGTCCACCTTGGAGGAGCATCCCTACAAGTGCCCGCAGTGTGGGTGGCCCTTCAAGAAGTCCAGCAACCTGTTGAGCCACCAGGAGACACACAGCAGGGCCAAGCCCTACACTGGCGAGCTCTGTGGCAAAGTCAACTCGCACCAGGGCACGCTGCAGCAGCACCACCACCTGCACACGGGCCAGTGGCCCTACAAGTGCTCTGACTGCAGCATGGCCTTTGCCCAGTCATCCCACCTCACCCGCCACTGCCGCACACACACTGGCAAGTGACCCTTCACCTGTCCCCGCTGTGCCCACACTTTCACCCATGTGGTCGCCCTCAAGCAGCACCAGTGGCTCCACGGCGGCCCCCTGCACCAGCACAGCAGCCCATTGACCCCAACAGCCCCTCTGCACGGACCGTGATATCATAGAATCATAGAATGGTTAGAGTTGGAAAGGACCTTAAAGATCATCCAACCCCCACGGCATGGGTAGGGACACCTCCCACTAGACCAGGTTACTTAAAAGCCCCGTTCAGCCTGGCCTTGAACACTTCCAGGGATGGGGCAGTCACAACTTCTCTGGGCAGCCTGTGCCAGTGTCTCACCACCCTCATAGTGAAGAATTTATTCCTAATATCTAATCTAAATCTACCCTCCTTCAGTTTAAAAACGCTATACTCCTCATCCTATCACTATGCTTCCCGATAAAGAGTCCCTCCCCAGCTCTCCTGTATGACCCCTTTAGGTACTGGAAACCTGCTATAAGGTCTCCCCGGAGACTTCTCTTCTCCAGACTGAACAACCCCAACTCTCTCAGGCTGTCTTCATAGGAAAGGTGCTCCAGCCCTCGGATCATCTTCATGGTCGTCCTCTGGACTTGCTGCAACAGGTCCATGTCCTTCTTATGTTGGAGGCCCAAAAGCTGGACACAGTACTCCAGGTGGGGTCTCACAAGAGTGGAGTAGAGGGGCAGAATCACCTCCCTCGCCCTGCTGGCCACGCTTCTTTTGATGCAGCCCAGGAGGCGGTTGGCTTTCTGGGCTGTGAGTGCACGTTGCTGGCTCATGTTGAGCTTCTTATCCACCAGCACCCCCAAGTCCTTCTTCTCAGGGCTGCTCTCAATCCATTCTCTGCCCACATCTCCCAGCACAGCATGGAGGAGCCCCAGCCTCCCTGGCATGGCCAGGGGAAAACCACACCTGGGCCTGCACCCCAGGCAGCCCCTGGCACATGGCCGGCGGGGAAGCAGGTGGCAGTCAGCAAAAAGCAGGTTGCCCAAGCACAGGGGAAAGAGGCAGAGCTCCATCACTCGTGCATTAATTATTTCTGAGCGCTTTCCCTCCAGGGAAAGAGGATCCCAGCTCGGCCAGCATGGATCCATCCCTGTGCCCCTGGCAAGGCTGAGCGCTCTGCCCCAGCTGTGCAAAGGTGCTGCACGCATTTCATGGGATGGTGAAAACCTCAACACCCCTGTGGGTTAAGCAAATACATGCCAGGTTTAAATTCCACATGGAAATGGGCAGGGAAAACCAAAACCAAAGCCCAAACCCTCCTGTGCGGCCAATGAGATGAGTGCTGCAAAACACAACCTTTCCCTTTCACGCAGAGTACGCTGGATGCATTAATTACAGGCAAAATATTTGCACCCTTTGTTCTCCTCCCAGGAGAGCCCCTTGCCAAAGCAGAAGTGCACTGAGTATTTCTAGAGCAATAAGCTGCTTTCTGAGACCAAGAACAGGGACTAGACAGTTGGTAAAAATGGCTTTTCTCAGGTACTTGATAGCTGAGGCAATTAAAAGAAAATTAAACTGACATTTCTAACTTGCAGTGTGAGAGAGATGTGCAGTGGTGAAATAATTAAAAGTTACTGCTGGGAACATCCTGTTCTTACCCATCTCTTGCGAAGAACAAAAGGGCAAGAAGGATTTTTGGCTTTTTTTCTGTTTTTTTCTTTCTTTCTTGATAACTAATTGCTAATTATTGCTGCATCGACAAATGCTAGAACCCAAGGGTTTTCCAAATGACAACAGAGATATTTAGCAGTTGGTACCCGGTTTATCCAACCTCACTTGGTGACAAACAACATTTTTCCAGGCAGATCCCCCTGCTCAAGTTATTCACGTGAAGGGCTCAGAGCTTCAGTTTCTGGTTTACAGCACTTGCCTGAACGGTCTTTCCAGCAACTGCCTGGAAGCAGCTCCATGATGAAGCTGCAGTCCCATCCCTTGCTGTCCCCTACTGTCCAGCATCATTTGCTTCCCCAACAGCTACACTGGTGTACCAGCTGCATCTGAGCCTCGCAGGCAGGGGAGGTGGTTCTCTGGATGGCAATCCACCTTGGAGCATCCTCATGCAGATAGGGCTTACGCTGCCAGCTCCTCCCAAGAGCTCGGCTGGCCACCTCTGGAAAGGGACTTCCCAGCTGTTGTTCGCAACTCCATGAACACAGTGCTTGGGAAGGAAGATCCATTCCTTTGATGGATGCACTCAATCCCTTAACCAAACTAGCAGCAGTTTGGTACAGGCTCCAGAGGAGGTAAAGGCCTGAGCTGTAGCTGGGCTGAGAACTCGTTTAGTTTCAATCTGTTCTCTGAAAACCCACAAAGGAGCACAGTGATGCAGTGAGCATCGATACGTATGAGCTTGGAACACCGATCATGCGATTAACACAGGAACAGCGAGTGGCTTTTCCAAGACTCATTTATCAAGGAACAAAGCAAGTTGTGGGTACAAGGAGTCTCACGCATACCTTTCCCATCGCATGTAATTTGCCTACAAGCCAACCACTGTATTCTACAAATATGACAGCCAAAGTGAGCCTTCTTTGAGTTCTCCCTGCTAGGCAGCGTGGCTGCATGGTGGTGATCTCCCCTTGAGCTGGGACACCTCTCAAGGTTGCTCCTCGAGCCAGAGAGCAACGACAGATCTTTGGTAAGTGACTGATAGAATGCTGAATTAATACTAACGAAATCCATGTAGTTACTTAATATTAATTATTATAAACTTTGCATATATAATCCTTTAGACATAAACCATTGACCAAGTCTGGGACTACGACTGGATCCAGCTGCACCTAGACTCCTCTCTGAGAAGGAGTTTAGAAGGCAAGGGGGGTCCACTCTGAACCTTGTGACTCAACAGGAATGTCTTCCTTACTCTTTTGCATCTCTGGTCTCTACGTGAATCCTTCTACCTCGATTTTAATTAATGTTTCCTTTGTATGTTTCTTCCATGCAGTAATTAATAAGGTGAACCTTGTCATCAAACTTATTGAACCTTGGTAAACCACTGTTAAACTTTGTTAAATTCCACTGAATTTATCAAACTCTGTCAAATTATTTCTACCTCAATAAAACATATCGCTACTTCGCTCTTTTAAGTGAGGTGCATTCACTCATCTGTGACAACCCCCCACCTCAGTGTCCCATGGGACCAGAGGTGGGCCTGAAAGACGAGGAATGGCCAAAGGACACAGCAGATGTGCCTTGCTGACCTCTTTGTTGCAGCAAGGGCCCTGGCAGTGTGAGAAAACAGAAAGCCCCTTCCACCTTGCTCATTAGCTAAAAGAAAAGTTATATTTATTAAGTGCCTACTCACCAGATGCCAGCCTGGTCAGGATCCGAGTCCCAGAATGCTTTTCACATGAACCTCATGTTTCTTGACACAACCCCAAGTCATCTTTGCCCTCATCATTACCTCCAGCAGCTGTGCTTGGCTTATGCTTCAGCCCATCACCCAAGTGCACCCCTGTCTCTGGCCCTTCCTTCCATGCCTCCTGCTATGCCAGCCCAACGCCAGGTTCATTTGCAGGAGACAACAGTATAGGAAAGCTTCTGATGTTTCCAGAGTCAGAGTATCCCCAGATTTTAGTCCCTCTCACGCGGAACAAGGCTGAGTATACCCTGGGCTGGCATTTAGCACTGACCTCTTGGAAAGGAGAACAGGGCTCTCTGTGGTTTTAGGATGAGCATCCCCTTCACCCACAACATCAGCAAGTGAGGGATGAAGCCCAGAACCATAGCAGGTGCATGCTGCTCCAGAGTCCGTATCACTCTGCTTCAGCCAGTCCAACGTCCTGCATGCAAGCTCTCCCAGGGAAGGGTTGGGGACCAGTCTAGAAGAATAAGGAAAGGTGCATGCTAGGCTGACTCCATCATTTCCACTGCCAGGGGTGGTGGTCATGTTTTATAGGTCTGTACAAAGTCAGCCAGCAAAATCTTTACAAGACAAGACAGAAAAGTCACTTAAAACTCTTCCTCAAGGGTGTTTCCTGATGAGAGAAGCAAAAAAGCAATTATAGCAAACTGTGAAATAAAAAGGAAGTCAGGGCAAAAGACGGGCGAGCGCACAATGCATTCAGCAAGGCTCTGCGCTGGAAATTGCTAAAAGCCCCCCAAAATTGCTTCCCCCTTTTGAGAGTATGAATGAAACAGATCAAGCTAGGACTTCCCTCACTCGGAGTTGGCTGCCTCCCATCTCAATGGCAGCAAGAAATCACATCGATCTGAGGGAGCATATCCAAAAAGAAAGCTGTCCTTGCTTCCAGTTTGGAGAGGAGCAGAGGTCTTTCACCTTGCCGCCTTACTGGGTCAGACCTTTACAACAACATTGCTGCCAGCACTACCCTCCTGCACTCTGGGAGGATGTCCTGCATTGCTTGGGTATTGCTTCTGGATTTGTTATTCTGCCCTTCACGGTGGTAAAAACCCGCTGAAGAGTCGTGCTCTGGTCCCACACCACCTGGCCATACACTGCTATTGAAAACATGTAAATATATCTGTAATGATGATACATAAATGTGCTTATAATAAACGTGCTTGTATTGTAATTGTATTGTAGCTGCCAAGGACAGGCAGAGCCTAGCTTTATTTTTCACTCTTGCAGTGATTACTGTTTGATCATTACAAACTGGATGCTGTTTCATAGTACGCAAACAGAGAAGGAATAACATAGTTAAAATTTGGGATATCCTTTGTGTTTACATGAACTCCCCTGTCCTGGAGCTATTTTAAAGCTGCTGTTATATTTCAAGTGAATACATTAGAAATAAATACTCTCTATCTACTCATGTATGCCATGAGCAGTCTAACAGAAAATGTCTTGTGGTTTTAGCTCAGATGTGCTGCTGTGGTCTTGAGCAAATCCAGGTATTTATACAGATGCATAGCGTATTTCAGTGTCTGTTACTGCATGCAAGGACTGTGCATCTGCGCATGTTCAAAAGCGAAGCAGGACATGAGGTCTTGTAACTACTTACTGATGTCCTCCTGTACCTGAACCCAAGCCTGCAGGTGTCCCTAGGGGTGAGTTTTGGTACATGAGAAGCAAAGGCTGGTGGGGGGCTTCTCAGTGAGTGTGCTGGCAGCCTTGTCTCAGCAGGGGTTCCACCCATAGGACCTGGAGTCTCCCACACTGGAGACATTCAAAACCCGCCTGGACGCTGTCCTGTGCAACCTGCTGTGGCAGGGGGGTTGGACTTAGATGATCTCCAGAGGTCCCTTCCAACCCTGACCGTTCTGTGATTCTGTGACCACAGTCACAAACATGGACCTCAGCCTTCTCCACGTACTGCACTTCTGTTGTGCTCGCATGCTGCTGTGCTGTAACCAGGAGCTGACTTGCAGGTGAAGACGGGACCAGCTAACCATCTCTCTGTACTCAGGAAACGCAGCCCCCAACCTCCCAGCTCTCTGGGAAGGAAGCATCTCCCAAAGCACACTGCACCAGGTTGAAAAACATCCCCATCCCCGGCCTGCCCCATTTGGTGCCAGCAGCTGAGGCAGCGTGGTGTTAAGTGCCCAAATCTTCCCACAGTGCTCCAATGCAGCCGTGCTTTCTGGCAAGGTCAGCTTTCATCCCACAGATGTAACACTGTCCCAGCAGAAATACTTCCGTGGGGTTGCACTGAACGACGTTAGAGTACAGACTCTTCGCGATGCAAAAGTCAGTGACTTCTTTTTTTCAGGCTCCCGGGGCAAACCATTTTGCACAGTGAGCAGACAGACTTCTACAAACAAGTTAATCTTCTTTTTAAACAAGTAAGGTATAAACATGAAATCTAGCTAACAACTGGTCCAAGACCTTCTTAAATGCAAGTACTAAGACATACATACTAGCAATCTTCCTAAGAGGTCCCACGAGGAAGGCCAGTTAGATCACACTATAATCTTGGGCTCTAGAAGACTGAATGATGTATCGTACCTTCTCCCAATTCCCTTCCCCAAACAAGGAAAACAAGTCATCCACCACTCACACCACTTACCAAGCAAAAGTCTGCACGTCAAATCCTTTAACAACTGCTGACACTTCAGGCTTTAGTAACTCCTCTTTCTAAACTGCTGTCAATCCACAAGGTATTCCAAAAGAACCCAATGAAGTCACCAAACCATCCCTGCCGACAACACCAGCAGTATTTTCAGGAGCAGCAACAATGTTGACAAAGTATCGGGGAAGAAGAAAATTGGCGCAATCTCTTTCAAACAGGAAAAGAGAGGCTGGGCAAGCAGGCCAGCAAAACGCGCGGACTCTTTTGGGCTAAAACTTATCACACTCAACAAAGAACATCCTTGCATCAAGGAAGAGGTTTCTTTTTAAGACGCGCCAAGTAGTTACCGGGAATAGCTGTTAAATGGCAAGCTGATGGCTAGGCTACCTTCCTGTTACCTGTGCGTGGCTCTGAGCCCAGGGACCTATGCCTTAAGAGCCCCTTGCAGCCAACAAGGTGTGTGCTGGTAGCTTGTACAGAAACAGACCTGCTCAGAACAAATCACTACTCCTGCTTTCAGATTTGAAGCACACAAGCAACAATTCAGATAAAACCCTTAATGAGAAAAGGAGTTGATAGCTCTGATGTTTTCCTCTAGTAGATAAACAAGAGGAAAGCCATTACATGAAATGCACAAGCACATTTGTTTGAGCATACTCTCCTCTGGAAAACAACATTCTCTCGTGATAGGGAGGAGTTCAGCAGCACAGCCATCCTACAGTGAATTTACAGGTGGGCTGTGCTCTGGTACAGAGACCTTCGTTACCTGCTTCACAGGCTAGCTCCCGTTCAGTGGTTGCTCTTTTAAGATTACTCTAGCCTTGCACAGTCCCATGATTTTTTAACTTCTCAAAGCATCAGACTCAGCTGGGATCACCAAATAAAAACATTGTTTTCCTCTCTACTTCCAGTACGTCATCCTAGTGAAATGCTAGTTATCCGCCATTCTGTTGATGAGATCTCAGCCCCTGTGCGTTTTCAGTCTGTAAGTAGGAAAACCACACTGGGGGCTCCTTATGCCAACAGAAACTTTACAAGATCAGAGGCAGATCATCACACGATGAAGCCTCACTTTAAATAAAAGCTGCCTGCTCCAGAGATTTCAATGCCCTTTGCTCAGATTAATTGACAAATGATGGATTGCCTCATGCTCCCTGTTTACATCAAAGACTCCTGCTGCAGACTCCTCCACGCCAGGAGAAGGCAAAGAGTGTAAGAGGAGGATGATGGTATGCAGAGGAGCAGAAAGACTGTACAGTAGTAGCTTTTCCTTTGTGCAAGGTGCTACAGCTACACTCCACAAGCACGGTTGTATTTACCATGCAACACCTTTGTTACCAAAGTAAGAAAATAGTACTGTGGCTGCCAAGGACTGGCCAGTGACTCCAGGTCAGTGTGGGCCAGGAGTTTCCAGTGCTGGAGCTATTCTAACTTCTCAGTCTTCAGACAATTTTCCTGTGATGGAAATGAGTTGGGCAGAAGCGATATAGTGAGGGGAGAGCAAAACTGGCAAAGAGCAAAGGGTATTTCTGCGTTCCACTGTTCACAAACACCATCCAGCAATCAGAAGTACTCATGCAGGCGGGATCCCCTGCCGAGGTCAGGGCTCCAGCCCTGTGCCTGTGTCCAAGTGCTTCCCGTAACGCCCCGGCATTGAGCGCCTGTAAGTGAGTCCTCCGCACAGCGCAGCATCAAAGAGAACAGGTTCTTCCGTGCAAATGAGCTAACAGATACACTGGCTACTCTGAACAACGAAAAATTACTTCTGCTGAAACCACACACTTCCAAAACTCTCTAACAAAGCAATGCTTTAGAGCAGGTATATTTGCTCACTACCACTTGTCCTGTTTCAGCTAGGTATCGTGACTGTCTATGTCTGTTGTAGGCTATCAGCAACTCAGGCTGACACTGTGAGAACGTCAGGGCCTAGGAGAGATTTCCAAACCTTTTAATATGATTAAAAATGTAAAGCACAGAAGTGACGATCTCTGGGTTAAAATTAAGCTCCAAGGGATTTCCTGTAACTTGCACAGGAGTTAGTGAAAGTTTCTTTGAAGAGTGTTCAATACGCTCTTCCCAGAAACCATCACACATTTTAATTACTCCTTTTACACATCCAAGCACTTTATATGCAAGTCAACCTTCCAGGCAAGTATCTTTTTAATAACCTTTTAGTTAAGCCTAGTAGTTTTAATTTCACCAACCATTTACTCTTCCCATTAAACAGACCTTTGTTCAAAACACTTTCACCATTATGCTCTTACAAGTACAAATTCCACCAATTGCGAACACCAAAAAGCAGAATAACTAGATGTTCCCAATTACCGCAACTGTCTAAGCAGAACAGTCACACAACATAAAGGTGTGCATAGTGGTGCACTTTAATTGGATATTAAAAAAACCCTACAGCAAGAGCACTGCACACCCAAGGGAGCAGCAGAATGCAGAAAAGGGGAGACTGTAGCTGACAACTTCAAAATGGGTTTAGAAGATGAGGGTGGAAACTTCACGCATGATAGCTTCTGGAATGGCTTTGTCGCCTTGCTATCCACCCTCTCTCTAGGTCATTTCAAACTGTGTTGAACAGCGTGGTCCCTGCAGAACAGCACTGATGACCTCTCTCTGCAGATCATTTACCCACAGTCTCCTTTCAGACAATATTTTTGCCTCTTAGAGATCTTTCCTCTCAGAGAGGCTAAGCAGCCCTCAAATAAGACCGACCCTTTGCTAAGGGGCCCCGTCAAAAGCCCTTCAGAAACCTAAAATCGTACTGGAACTACCTCCAGAGGGGAATTTGGGGGAAGTCTCACGCACAGCTGTAGCGCAGGGTCCAGAGCCCTCCCAGCAGAGATACCTGCTTAACAAACGTACATCATTTCAGAGAAAACATAACACATCCCTAAGAAGTGGGATGCCGATCAGTTTCCTGATACGGAGACTTCTTTGAGGAATGACATTAAAATGACCCATTAGCGAGGTTGGGAGAATCAGTCTGCCGTTCACAATCAAGGTGAAGTGTTGCTGAGGACAGTGGTTTGGCTGGAGCTGAGCCAAGGACTTCACATCAAACACCACAGTACCCACAGCTGCAGAACACCTGCTCAGCGGTTGCACAGGTGGAAGGTGCCGAGCAGCTATCACCCATAAACGGCATCACGTTTAGCCCAAGTTCTGAGACACGGAGCCTGGACTTCGTAACTGCACAGAAATCCAGGGGAAGGCAACAGTTATTTTTCACTCCATGAAATATGCAAACGGCACAATCTGTGCTTTACATTAAATAGCCTGGTAGTAAATGCAAATGTACGTTACCCTGAAGCTTCACTTTAACTCTGCTGCACAACTTCCCGCTGAAAAGGCACAATGCATTAGAAAGAAATTAGTGAAATTACGGCAGCTGGCAAGGGAAAGGAAGCAAAGCTTTCCGACACGGAAAGGAAATTAGGGCTGCAACTTAAGGACAAACGGAACGCTTCTACCACAGCGGTTAACAGTAGATTACGTGTCATTATTAAGTTTCAAAGTTAAAACCCCCCCTGCCATAACGGAGGCAATACATGCCTCTCTGGACTTTACAGCCTTCCGGTATTTGGCAGCACCTGCCTGAGTCTGCAGGGCTAGTTCCTAGGGAAATTTTTCTTCACTAAACATTTGAATTTAAATCAAAGCAAAGAGTCCAGCAGGCACTGTGGGTAGTACTCAGACACCTCACAGAACACAAAACACGGTTTTGTTATGAGAAGCTTCCTTATGGGCGAAAACGTTTAAATGAAGAAGACTCCTGGGCAATGAGTAGCAAAGGTGGCTTAAATTTGGCCTTTCTCCTGCTCTTGGAATTTTGTGTTCTCAAACATTTGCTACTGTAATACGCAGCTGGACAGATTTAGAGTGCACAGTTCCATCAGAGACACGAATGTACCCAAATCTCTCACCCCAAGAACATGCACTGTCACAGTGAAAATAAAACTCTTTCCATTATTAACAGACATTCAACTAATCACACAAAAGGGATCAGTACTCCCTTAGATAGAAACATTTATGAAATACAGCTGGTAACGGTTGAGTTTATTAAGGAACTGTTTTGTGGTTGGTTTTTGTTTTGGTTTTTTTTTTTTTAAATAACCAACATGATACTTCCCCTCCAAACAAAAAAAAAAAAGTAACGGAAAGAGAAACTCAGCAGAATGCTAGGAGAGAAGGGAGAGAGGGACAACTCTGGAACTATTCTGACTTAGCAAAGACCGCAACAACAGATCTCCAAACCCAGTGCCACAGAGCCATCCCACTCCAGAGGGCAGGGCCTATTTATCCAGTGACCAAGACTGCAGAGGGAAGTCTCATAGCCCATGCATCCTTGCAAAAAGCTCAAGCTGATGCATCATCAGTTCAGCGAATTGGTACAGCGCTAGCACACGTGAGCGATTTCAGTCTCCACAAGTCTCACATTTCATTACTCAGTGGTAATTAGGTTATTTTTTCATACAAAGCCAGTTTAAAGCCAGTGAGTGCAATCTCGACCAGTACAGGTTCCAGAGATTGCCGTGATGTAGTATTCCCTATCAGCCACTGCTGGGAAATGGGTCCGGACTGGCCAGAGCGCATGCAGTTGAGTACCTTCTCCAGCCCAGCTAAGCAGGCCTCGTTCAGGTAAGAAGCAACCATCACAAGCGAGCTTACGAATTAAGATTTGTCCAATTTGTGTGTGCGCTCGTGCCTCCGCAGGGTACCTGACTCAGTGAAGGAATGACCACAGTAATTGCAAGAGTAGGGCTTCTCTCCAGTGTGGATGCGGTGATGGCGCTGGAGCGATGCCAGCCGGGTGAACGTCCCTCCGCACTCCTCGCAATAGAAGGGGCGCTCCCCAGAGTGAGTCTGCTGGTGTCTTTTCAGCCTGAGCAGCTGGACGAACGCCATGCCACATTCCTGACACTTATAGGGCTTGTCTTGCCGGTGGATCACCTTGTGTTTGGAAAGCAGGTTAGGCTTATCGAAACCTTTGCCGCACGTTGGACAGGCATAAGGTTTATAGTCGTCTTCCTCAGACTTTTGGTTTTCTGCACAAGGCTGATCAGCATACTCAACAGTGTGTTGGTTACGGTGCACTATCGACCACGGGTTCCTAGCCATGCCGTTTCCCAAGATCACCATGGAGCGCTCTATCTTGTGCACGTTGCGTAGGTGCCTCCAGACATCAGCCGTGCGAATGAAACCCTTGTCACACTCTGGGCATTTGTGTGGCCTGTCGCTAGAATGAATGAGCTTGTGCATCCGCAAATTTGCCGCACGGAAGAACTCTTTGGCACAGACGGGACATCGGTATGAGTTTTCCACAAGGTGAGTTTGCTTATGTTCCTGCAGCTCGCTCATACCCTGGAAAGAGGAACCACACTTTTTGCACTGATATGGCAAAGCTTCCTCAGATATAGGCTCTGGGTCCTCATCAAACACATCAGCAAGAACGGTATTTTCATTATCGTCGCATAATCTTCTCTGTGGTTTCTTGGACCGCTCAGAGGAAGAGTGCTCTAAATCTTTATCGTCACACTGCAGGTCAAAGTTGGTACTGGAGGGGACAAATACCCCAGCAGTACTCTCACCTCGTTTCTGGTAGTAGGTCTCATAGGTTTCTTTCTCTTCACACTGCGACTCTGCAGGAAGGTCCTGCTTACCTGAAGGTCCAGCAGAGTTGCAACGAGGACTGCATGTCTGCGAGTAATTCATGTCTACCTCCTTCTGGAGGCTAGACGTGTGGCCCACCTGCTTAGTGGTCTTTCTGGAATAATTTGAATGTTTCTCACCTGCGTCACAAATGTTATTCTCAGAGTCCCAGTCCACATTCACATCCATCCTCTGAGGCATATGCTGTGTTTATCTGCAGCTCATCCGCAACGTGTACACCAAGAGCTTCAGGTCTTCTATGGTAAGTCCATCTCATTCTCAGCTCTCTTTACAGTCCTCCCTAGAAAATAAAACACCTATTTCATCAGTGATTTTTCTGATATTAACATAAGATAAAGTTACCACAGTGATGATTTTTTCCTGATTAAAAGAATGGGACAGACTATTAGTTATGCAGTAGGAGAAACAGAATCATCTACTACTATATATGTAGAAAATACACATTCAGCATACAAAATACAGACAGACTACGTTTAATGAAGTTAAATCCTCTATCATAATCCAGGTTTCACTAGAAATATAAATTGATAAATAATTTCCATTTCAAATTCACCTGAAGACGAGAAATCTTCAGAACTCTGGGGTACAAACGCTTCAGGCAAAGTCCTACACCATAGCTGGCCCCCACCATGGGTCTTTTTCCGAGGACTTTTGCTTAATCCTTGTTTTGGCCTTGCTAAATACAAACTAGGAGCGCCGGTCGCAAGGTGTTTTCTTTCAGAAACGAGTTAGATAATGCAATGAGACCCAGAAACTGTGTCAGTCAAACAGCCAAACCCAGAAGGAACGTACAGAAAGGGGGTCGGAAGAGCTTCGGAGTGCCTTTGGCTTCCCATCCTGACCAGCGTTATTGTAACTGCCTTGAGGATATCTGGGGTCCTCGTGGCAGTACCAGCTAGCGCCATGCAAAGAGAACACGTGCAAGGAAAGACATGAAAAAGCTGCCCAGAAAGCTTACTAATCGTCCTCCCAGGCTTCAAAGCACAGCTAATAATCCTTCAGAGCTGACCCACCGGAACAGCTTCAAATTCTCTGGGTAAACTCCCGTTGCAGACCGGCCTCGCTAGCAGAAGATATGAGCAATCATAATTGGTCGGAAATACCCGCCTGAGTCACAAACTTTCTCGTGAAGAAGGTGCCGTACCAAAGCGTGGATTCACAAGAGGTTTTCTCGATTTGCCCCAGCAGCCTCTGCTGACAGCAGCTCCACAGGGAGTTTTCACTCACCTGGTTTAAACCTGCACTCACACTGAATCGCTAGTCTGAGCTCACAAATTGCATTTTTCCCATCCTGACGGATACCTTGGCTGCTTCTCTGACCCCCACCTTCTCCTTCACACCCGCTTTTCATATTCTCTTCAGTCCCACTGTTTCTACGCTTCCTTTTAACTGCTTTCGTGCAGGTAGGACTTCTCCGAATACAAGCACGGAGATATATAAACACACACATATGTAAAAACGTACATATTACTGTATTTCCATGCATACATAAAGCTTGTCTGTTTCGTTTCAGTAGGTTCAAACCATTATAAAGGCACTAGAGCCACACGCGTTATTAAGTGAAAGATCTTATTCACATCTCAGAAGGGCCAGCTTCACGGGGGACACAAGCTGCGCTTTCTTCTGCTGCGATACAGAAAACAAGCCTGAATTAGTCGTCTTCGTTAGTCACTGCCTGGAACAGACTGACTCAAGTCACACACGCCCCAGCTTTGACCGATTCCCGTTAAATTTAATACGGCGGGCAGGAGAAGTGGAACTATTCCTCACCTCCAGCGGCACACCGAACTATTCCTCACCCCCAGCGGCACACCGCCGGCGTGGGTATAACCCATCTATTTCCTTTGTTGAAGAAAAAAAAAAATAAAGTAAAAACTTTTCAAGGGAAGCTGGCACTGCTTGGCTTAAGAAAACTCCCTGACCAAGGCCCGTCTGATTTCCACGGGGGGGGGGCAGGGGGCGGAATATTTAAATCACAACGTGTGCTTAAAAATAACAATAAAAAATAAATTAAAAATAAAATAGATAAAAAAGATTTTTTTTTTTTTTTCCTTCTCCCCCCTCCCCTCCCCTCCCCTTCCCCAGGCAGAACGAAACCCCAAACTTTTCCCCGCGGCGCAGGGGACCGTCCCACCCCGCAGACGCCGGTGACCGCGCACGTCCCGCCGCAGCCACGGAGCCGCCGCCCCCACCCCCCCCCTACCTGCGGGGCTCCCGCGCCGCGGCCCTCGGCCCCGCCGCCACCGCGCAGCCCCTCGCGCCGGCGCGGAGGCCCCCGGCGGCGGCGGCGGCGGCGGCGGCGGCGCAATCGCAGCCCGGCGCGGCGAAGCCCGCAGCGGCCGGCGGCTGCCAGCAGCGGGGCGGGACCCGGGCAGCCCCCCGCCCCGCTCTCCGCCAGCCCTCCGTCCGGTAACGCCGACCGGGGGTGGGCAAGGACCCCCATCCGGGGGGGGACATCCATCCGGGGCCGGGAGGTGCGGGGGAACGTGATGGTGGGTGAACCGGTGGGTGAAAGGCTCTCCTGAACGCCCGGTGCCTTCGCCCCAATTCCAGCCTGCAGCAATTCCCAGTTGTTCCCCACCCCGCAACTTCCCCATGTGCATCTTCCCACAGAAGTTTGGCAGTGATGGGATTCACTTTCGAGCTTTGCTTTGCCAGAAGGAACGGGCGCTGCCCTCCTGAGGAAGGCTCTGTCCACATCCCTGGGTTCTGCGTCTCACTTCCACCTTGCATGAATACTTCTTCAGCCCCAGCGCCCAGAACTGCACTCAGGATCTTCAGGGAAGTCTCACCGGGGCCTTTCACAGCAGCACTGCTTCCTTATCCCTCATGGAAGTCCTTTGCCCAATACGTCCTAGCATTCCATTTGCCTTTTTCAAAGCCACAGTACAATCATAGTCTGTAGGTCACCTCGGGCTCCTTTACTCCATCCCTTGTAGCTGACAAGCCAGCAATTTCATAGAACCATAAAATGGTTTAGGTTGGAAGGGACCTTGAAGATCATCTCGTTCCAACCCCCCTGCCATGGGCAGGGACACCACCCACCAGACCAGGTTGCTCAAAGCCCCATCCAGCCTGGCCTTGAACACCTCCAGGGATGGGGCAGCCACTTCTCTGGGCAACCTGTGCCAGTGTCTCACCACCCTCACAGTGAAGAATTTCTTCCTAATAGCTGATCTAAATCTACCCTCCTTCAGTTTAAAACCATTACCCCTCGTCCTGTCACTACACTCCCCAATAAAGAGTCCCTCCCTGTTTTTCCTGTAGGCCCCCTTTAGGTACTGGAAAGCTGCTATAAGGTCTCCCTGGAGCCTTCTCTTCTCCAGGCTGAACAACTCCAACAGCAATTTGGAGCAGAAATTTTCACCATTTCTCTACCACCATTTCTGGAAGATTCCCCATTCTTCCGTGGCTCTGCAGCCCTCCCTCCTGTTCCTACTCCCTGTCAGCACATTTCATTCCCAGATGTCCATTTTTACATTCCCATCATTAATGGAACTGTTCAGCAGGAGCCATCGAAAGCCCAATCCCCCAGGAGAACTGTTTGGAACGTCCCAATAGCTCCTCTTCAATTACACCAGTGGTCCCTGACCCAGTCCCCCCAGCGCTCTGCATCTGTCCCCCCCGTTACCGTACTGACAAGTTCTGCGCTTCCTGCCGTCGAAACTACTCTCCCCGTGTAACCTCGCAGAGATTGCGCCTGCTTTCAACGCTGCAGTTATGTTGCACGCTGTGTGTGCAGCATTCTTGCTGCCTTTTCCTTAACAAAACTCCTACAGGTTTTGGAAATGGGCTTCTACAATTAACAGCAAATACGGAACTGAAATTAAAAATGAACAAGAGTGTACATTGCTACCATGCAAATATGGTATGTAAGAACACTCCAAGTTCTACATTCTTGTGATCTCACAGATCTCTCTAAAAATAAACATGAAACCAGAAACTGCTCTGCTGGGAGTTGAGGGTGAGGAAAAGAAATGTACCTACTCCTTTCACATGGAAAAGCGAGCTACTTTTGAGAGCACAGTAAGTGGCAGTTCAGTTTCTTCTGATTAGGCAGTTAAAAAATAAATTAGCAGCATTCCTTTAATGACAGTCCTTGAATCCAGGAGAAACCCACATGCTGCTCAGTATGGCGAACCTTGCAGAGAAAGAACCATCATTCCAACTCTCACAAACTAGTAAAAAAAAAAAAAAAACAGAAGATTCTTATTCTTTTTATTATCATTTTTCTGAACTTAAAATTCTTAGATGTTTCTTACTGCAATGCAGTAGCTGGGTAAGGTAACGGCTTTCTTCCACGCTCCCCTTCAATCACATACCCCTTCCACGTCCATTATGGAACACAAGCACGCAGCCCTCCCCTCGTTCATCACTACTCATAAGGAAAACTCTAGTAATATATAAGCACATACGGCACCAGTATCTCCGCAGCCAAGCATGTTTGCATGGGGTGCAGATGATGAATGGCCATTTTTAAAAAAATCCAAATCGTGGTTTATTACAACTAATGCGTTAAAACATGAGAGGATGTATGGAGAGAAGAGATGGAAGAGTCGTTCTGGCCAAGTGGGCTGTGCAGCCTAACAAACGGTGACACTTCTGCAAAACCAGCACCAAAATGTGGTGACATAGACAAAAACACTGCAACTTGGAGACCACATGCGCACAAAAGCTCTAATTTAACATGTCTGTCTTACAAGTGTAAATGCCCAAATGATTCCAGCTAGTCCTGATCATATCCAACAACTGCACCTGTCTTTTGACTTCAACATGATACAGTGGCAGCATTTCCTCTTGCAGCTGCCAAGGAATTGCATAACGCCAGCAAACAACGTTCTTCCTCATAGGGACCATGGAGGAAATGATCAAAGCATCTCTAAATGCTCCAGGTCCTCCTCCTCTTCCTCAAAAGCATCAATAAGAATGATGCTTTCATCATCCTCACTTATTCCTTCTTGAGGTTCCTCAGAGTGTTCAGAGGAAAAGCATTCTAAACATTCATCTTCACACTGCAGGTCAAAGTTGGTTGAATTACCCTTCTGGTGGTAAGTTTCACAGGTCTCCTTTGCACTGCAGGTCTACATGGATTTCTCGTTGGACAAAGGTCCAGCAGGATGCACCCAGGACCAGGGGGTGATGAGTAATCTTCCTCCACCTCCAGCTGCAGGCTGGCTTTGCAGCCCACCCTTTCCGAGGTTTGTCTGGAATCATCTGAGTGTTCCTCACCTGCGTGACAACTGTCATTAACAGAAACCAAGTCCACCTCCATCCCGTGGTATCATATAGTGCTTACTTGTTAGTAATTGTGGAGACAGGCAGTACAAATTCCTGTGATCTCCCATGGTTGCCTTCTTTCACCTCAGCTCCCTTAGAAAAGAAACAAGACTTTCATTATCTGCCAGGCAAAGTTAGTACTTCAGATGTCAGTTTAATTGAAAATACTTTAGTAGTAATAAATAATGCAGAACACTCCAAGTGGTGTCTGGTGGGTTAGATCAAGGACCCAGGGCAACTCTATATTCAGTGCACTGTGTCTTCTGAAGTTGGTTTGAGATGAGACAGAAAAGGGTTTCTATGGCAAGGTAATAAAACCAGCACATACACACCCCAACACTTAAACCAACAAAAGTGTCAACACACTCATAAAATTCATGAACAGAGTCCCCAGACTAGCCTCTTACTTTCAGTAATGAAGAACGGGCCACTCTACTAGTGTTTCCCTTTTACCTTAAAATAAAAAACAAAATTTGGAGGTCATGTCTCATGTATACTGGTCTTCAGATGAATACACTTAGCTCTATCAAGTTCCACATATTATAATGTTTCCTTCTAATATCAATGTATTTAAAACGTACTCTGCCTTCTATTTCATATGTTGCATTTATAAGCACATGATTTCATTAAATTCTGCACTCTAAGCCTGTCCTATCAGCCTTGATGAGTTACTCCAGCACACACAAAAAATAAGCTGTAATCCTCAAGGAGAAGGCAGCAGAAAAAGAAGTGAAACACCTACATCTTTACAATATATGATTCCTCTTAAAATTACATTATTGGTGCTTTGTACCCATCCCACATTTATATTCCCAACACACTATATGGATCCCAAATCCTTCTTTTTATTTATGCTCCCTCACTTTTATGTGTTTCAAATGTAAAGAGTCTGTCAAGACAGATGAGTATCTGTAATCTATTTGTCAGTTAGATCTGCTTTGGAGCAATTTTTAAAATATTTTTTTAAAGGATTAGACTGTACACTCCCATGTTTCCATTAAAATTTGTTATAAAGTGCAAACTTGCTTACTGTCACAATGGGAGCTTAATATATTTTATGAAGGGTTTAAAATCACATCCCATCAAATTTGAATTTTTATTGGCCATATAGTTTTCTCCCCCGACAGCTGGCTACTTCGTTTTAGGACAGCCATAAACACTTTAAACATGTGAGAGCTTCAGACTCTTCTACAGAAAACAAAACCAGAAAACCCCACAAGTTTTCTTCTAAGTAGGAGCTAAATTCAGAGAGACTTAACTGATATTTGGCTGAACCTTGAACTTTTAACTCCTCGGGGAAAGATGGGGTCCCTTTAGCACACTGAACTCTGGTGAAAGACTAAGCAATAGCCATTTACTGTTAGAGATACTGAATTTTGCAAGAACACCATCACAGCACCCGACAGCAAATGCTCTCCTACCAAAGCTGATTACACCACGTGCAATGTGCTACAGCCACAGAGAGAGCGAGCAAGCAGCCAACACTCCAGTAGTACTCTGCTGAGAGCGTGACTGAAAGAAGGTTCAGGATCTCTGATGCTGTCCTCTCTCAAATCACCAAGAGCAAGGAATTGTTCTCTAGCCAGCCTGTTACCGTAACACGCTTTTTTTCTCTGAAGCTTGCCAGGATCTTCTAGGTCTTTGCGTCCCAGTCAACTGGGATCTTGTAAACAAGACATTCAGAAGAAACAAACACCTTGAGAAAACAAGTCCTAACTACAGCAAAAGTCAGGCACAGTTACAAAATCCAGAGTCAAGCTGTAAAGAACATGGAACAATTAAGAGGAAGAAACTAAGCAAGGACTGCAAAAAGCAGACTAGTCAAGTAATAACTTTCTGGCTTGCTTTGGTTTCTCAAACCTGCATTTTCCTTTGCACATATTGATGTAAACGGTCAGCACATTTCTATGCAAAACTATTGTCTGATTTTGCAAACATCCCCAGCCCAACTCTGACAGCTCGATTCAAGTGCCGGACTTGCAAGACTACAAAGGAGTCTGCAAACCAACAACCTGACCCTTCTGGTGCAGGAATGAAGGTGAAAATGCACAAAACGCTCACACCCTATGGCTTTCTGCAGCGACAGGCTGTGGTTTTAGAGATGTATCTGTTATCTGCACATCCACCTCACACATGCTGTCTTGAAAACCCACAAAAATGCGTACGCAAGCTTGTTAAGGAGTTAAAGAAGAAATCTCTACCTGCTGAACAGTTCTCTCAATACCTTTGATGTGTACTCGTTTTTACTGTAACTCTTGGATTAATAAGTTGATTCAGAAAAACATTTGACGATCTATTCAAATAACCACTCGGCGTAAAGGATTTTTACTGAAGTACCTGATTAGGCATGACACTTTTTTTTTTTTTTTTTTTTTTTTTAGTGGTGCCCCAGGAAAAGATACACTTTCGGGGGGTTCCTTTCTTGATTAAAGAGGAAACTGAGCCAGCAGCTCTGGCGGAAACACGGCACTCCATTCGAGCCACCCCAAAACCCTGCGAAGGCAGTTTCCCAGACCTCTTTCTCCTTCGCGGGGCAACGGGCGGGCGGGAAGCCCACACTGCCGGCGGCCCGGCCCTCCCCACAGCAGCCCCCGCCGCCCGCACTCCCTCAAGGAGCCGGGCCCGCCGCCATCTTGTGGGCCCCGTAGGGAGGGGTAAACAACCGGCCGCGGCCTGACGGACAGCTCCCGCCACCAATCGGCGGCCGCAGCCCGGCTGACGGGCAGAGCGCGCGGGTCAGCAACGGCCGCGCGCGCGAACGGCGGCCCGGCGCAGCCCACTGCCGCCCCCGGGGCAACCGAGGCCGGGCCCCCCCCTCCTCCTCAAACCCGCCAGTGAACGACACAGCCGGAGACCGGCCCCCGTCACGCCTCCAGAGGCCGGCCCCCGTCACACCCCCGGCGGGACTTGCAGCGGGAGTGGCCCCTGTCACACCTCCAGTGTGACTGACACAGCTGGAGGCCACCTCCTCCTCTCACAGCCCTTTGTGTGAGTGACACGCTCCTGTCACACCTCCGATGTGACTGACACCGCCAGGGACCTCCCCTGTCACACCTCCGATGTGACTGACACCGCCAGAGGCCGGCCCCTCTCACCCCCCGCGGTTGGGAATGACACAGGCGTGGACCAGCCCCTGTCACTCCCCCAGTGCGACTGACACCCAGACGCCGGTCCCTGTTATTCCCCCAGTTTGACTGATGCAGCCAGGCACCAGCCCCCATCACACCCCCAGTGTGACTGACATCTGGAGACCAGCTGCCATCACACCCTCAGTAAGAAGGACACAGGCAGAAGACCCACCCCTGTCGCACCCCAAGTGTGACTGACACGGGCAGGGACCGCCCCTGTCACACCCCCAGTGTGATTGACACCAGCAGGGACTGCCTCTGTCACACCTCCAGTGTGACTGACACGGGCAGGGACCGCCCCTGTCACACCCCCAGTGTGATTGACACCAGCAGGGACTGCCTCTGTCACACCTCCAGTGTGACTGACACGGGCAGGGACCGCCCCTGTCACACCCCCAGTGTGATTGACACCAGCAGGGACTGCCTCTGTCACACCTCCAGTGTGACTGACACGGGCAGGGACCGCCCCTGTCACACCCCCGGTGTGACTGACACTGGCAGGGACCGCCCCGTTATACCCCCAGTGTGACTGACACCAGCAGAGACCGCCCCATCACACCCCCAGTGTGACTGACACTGGCAAGGACCGCCCCTGCCACACCCCCAGCGTGACTGACACCAGCAGGGACCAGTCTTGTCACTCTCCCAGTGTGACTGAGACTCTGAGACTGCCCCGCTGTCACACACGCCTGTGTGACTGACACAGCCAGGGACCAACGCCTGCTCCAACCTCCAACGCAACTGTCACGCTGTGAGACCAGACCTGTCCCCTGACCCGTCACACTACCATGAGGCTGACACAACCACCCCAGTGAGACTGTCACTCGGAGACCAGCCCTTGTCACCCCCCCAGTAGGACTGACAGCCAGAGTCCAGCTCCTGCTGCAGCCCCTCAGTGTAGCCGACAGACCCGGAGACGGACTCACCTTCTCACAGCTGTAGTCTGACTGACACCCAGGGCAACCACCCCATCGGCCCCCCGTACGCAGGCCCAGAAAACCTGATGGCAAAAGACACCAGCACGTCTACCGCTCCCCCAATATGCCTGACGGGGACCAGTCGCCTGTCACAGCCCCACGCGGCAGCGATGTCCCCCCTCCTGGCACAGCTGGTGAGCCCAGGCCACGTCCCTCCGTGGGGCTGAGGAAGCCAGAGAGCAGCTTCTGCTCACGGGGGTCTCGCTAGACACAAAAAAAACCCAACAGGAGACGACACCGCCACACTCACAGGCGGAGCAGACTGTTCTGTGGGGTCCTGATCCATGAAAACACCTTGTCAGAGCATAAAGGACCCCAAAACAAATAGGAGTGCCCTATCTCTGTTATGTGTTCGAGCCCAACAGCTCTGTCCTTCTCTGAAAGACATCCGTGAGATGCGAAGGACATTTGTCTGCCGGAGGTCTTTAAAACAAACAGTTAGATGCCCACAAATTCCTTAGCTGCCAGGTGGAAATTATTGACACGCAACTGTAACAGGGTAAGGGATGCTGAGGTGCCGTGTGACATGGGTCCTTTTCCTGCACCTCATCCCAATTTCTTGCTGACAACCTGCACCCCAGCTTCACAAAATCCGCAACACCCCCCCCCCCCCATCCCACCTCCCCCGAGTGTCTGACATAGGTTCAACAATTCTAAGGACAACTTGTTCCTAATCAAAAGTCATGGCATCTGGAGGACTGAACACTCTCCTGGGGACGTCAGTTCCACCAGTTTATCAGTGCAGCCTTCATCACTACTGTTACACGTGGTCAACGCAAAATTTTTCCCATGAAATCTTCCAGCTGCACATTAATACTTTTTTTTTTTTTTAACAGAGCAGGATGCCTGGATGCAGCATGGAGTTCTGTCGGCAGAGGCCATGCCCCCGAGCCGGGGTCTGCCACGGCTGTTGCCCGCTGTGATTTATCCTCAGACCAGCCGAGCTGGCCACAGCGAACGGAGAAATGACTGCACGAGAGAGCGTGAGTGCAGGGTGTGTATGAGCAATCCCCTAAATATACAGGCTATATGGGAGAAGCCTCCAGATCCAGGACTCTCTGCTAAATCAAGTCAGGGGTATGATGCCTGTGCTATGCAGATGAGCTGTCATATTGTCTCCCACACAAGACCGTCTCCAAAGGAACCTACACCTACTGCAAATATCCTGCAGCATATGGACATTTATAGGTCAACCTGGAAAAAGGGAGAGTACTGATTGTCCACCAAAAAAAAAAAAAAAAAACCAGCAGGAACCCAAATAATTTTCCAACATTATTTTGGAAAACACAGACATGGAACAGGCTGAATTACACATACCTGAGAGCCATTAGAAAATGTCAGATCGCCTCTAAAATGCATTAGAAGGGGGGAAAAAAAAAAGCCTCCAGCTTTCTTGTGCAAGAAGAGAATGCAGTATGCAAATAAGATTCCCTAAAAAAAAAAGGGTGCTGGAATGGCTTCGCAAATGTATTCTAACCCCCTGTTGTGATGGGGACAGATTCCAGGGTCTCATCCTAACAGCCAGGAACATCATCAGGCTGAAACTCTGACATTGCTCCATTGCGGGAGCAACTGTGATGTATAATCCAGGAACTCCTGCCGTAACGATTTCAGAGCAAACCCAGAATATTTGTTACCCTCCTCCAATTGAGCTGGAAAATAAAATAACTTCTGGTGCCAACTCTATGAAAACAGCGCATGTGTCTTGACAGCAGAATGTGAAATGATTTAAAAATGAAGAGCAACCAACAATGCAATGTTCGAGGTGTTGGGGGAGGAAGGGGACGGGCAGACCTCGAAGTCTGTTTGCATTTCCAAACTCAGCGTTCACCTCTGGCACGTACCTGCCGCATCTCCCAGTTGTATGCGCCATCCTCAGTATATTTTTCCAAAGCTTCAGCCTCTGAAAAGAGCTGAACCCTCTGTTGACTGACACTTCTGCTGGAGAGCTGAGATTTCTATAATTAGCATCAGAGAGAATTTGGGGAGGAAGCTGTCTTTTTTTCTTTTTTTTTTTTTTTTTTTTTTTAAATTTGGATGTTGCACATTGTAAAACAAAACGTTTTACTTAAAACATCAGCACATCAGTTCATAATTGCAGAGTGGGGAAGAGGAGCACGTCAGTAGTTGAGAAAACATTAAATTTGCAGGGAAGTGACTAAAGCGTTTGCACAGAAGGGGGCAAATGGAGATAAGACAGGCAGTCTGCTTGCGTTCAGCTGTCGGGAAACTTGTACAGCAGAGACTTACTCTTTATACGAGAAGCAAGGGGAGGAAAAAAAAGAAGAAAAATTACAGAAACACCTGCTCTCCCTTCTCTCCTATGTGTGCAAACTCTCATTAGATGAATTACTGAACCAAAGCGCGATCAGTGGAGACAGCCCCTTGCCACCAGTATGGATGCCTCTCACATCTCTGCTGGGATCTGAGCACCCACTTGCAGGACCGGGCTGAGAACAGTGTTCACAAAGGTTGCAACATTCCAGGGGACAAACCCTCTGCCCGGAATGTTTTGGTCCCCGCTGGGGTGACCAACATGTCTGTCTTTCGCCATTTGTATGAATGCCTTTTCGTTTGGCTCCTTTTTAGTGTTCTTCGTCATAATCCTCAGGAAGAGTCAAGACGTAAAAAAACCTTTGCCTGTAGGCATCTATTGAGCCCAGACTGGCCATTTTTTAGCCGCTGCAGTCTGTCATCTCCCATGAAAGAGAAACTTGGAGTGAAGACAGCCATGTGGGACTAGGCACGCTCAGGGCAGAAGAGAAGCTTTGCCTTCAGCCCTGCAAACACTCTGCAGGAGCCTTTCACTGGCAGGGAACTGAATCTGCACTGTCCCACATGTATGAGGTGGCTGTGGCAGCACTGGCAATGTTCTTGCCAGCATCATAGATGAACTGCTTCCAGCAAAATCCCTTTGCACTGCCCACAGCTACTGACTGCACAAGAAGGACACCCAACTTATATTAAACACACAAATATCCCAGCAAAACCCCTCTAACCTATGAGGCACAAAACGTCTGGTTTGATTTGCATTTAGCAGCCTTCCCGACCTGAAGTATAACAAGCGCAGTATCATCATCTTACACCGGGGAGATATCACAAAACACTTACCTGAAATAGAGGCATCTATTCTCCATCTGGTAGGAAAACAAGCTTAACATTTAAAACTGTCTGCAAGATGGGAGCAAATGAAGTCCTGAATGAGTGCAGAAGGGAACAGAACGTCATAAAACTAAACAGGTAATCGCTGATAGATTATCTGGAGACACAAGCTAACGCCAAACAAAGCAGGAGAGCGAGCTTAAAAATAACTGATAACTGAAGCACTGCTCCAGTGCAGAGTGTGGTAACAGGCAATCTCATTCTTTTGCTTTTTTGAAACGCTGCAGTTACTCAGATTAAAAAACATCCCTTGCCTGAATCCAGCTAACGTTATTCACATCATTTTACACATAGATACTCTATAAGTGCGTCTGCGACTTCGCACGGAAAGTAAACCTTACTTTACCGAAAACGATCAACTTGCCCGGTAAAATATGTTGTCCTACTTTTTTTTTTTTTTTTCACAGAGAACTGAAACTTGAGCTAACAAATCAAAAAACATAAAACAATCGGAAAACACCTGGAAAAAGAGGTCAAAATAGTTATTCTTGTTCAGCTGAAGAATCTATTGGTTATCTGTCCTAGATTTAATTAGTGAAAACCACAAAGATTGGCCAGCTCAGCACAAAATTTCTGACCTGAACCAATTTCATATTTGACAGGATGAAATACCGCTACTTAGAAGAGCTAGCTGAGCAACACCTACGAAGCATGCATGCTGATGAGCTTTCAGAGGGGAAACGGCTTTACAAACCCAGCCCCAATTTGAGGAAACATATTGGAGAGGTTCAACAAGTGTGAGGAGTAATCAGGGCGCAGCCTGGGTGCCTTTGGGTCCCCAAGACTGCCCTGGGGTGCGATTCTCGCTGCTGTATCCTTTGGGGTGGCTTTTAAACCAAAGAATCACAAGCAACACAGAGCAGCCAACATAATCAAAGCCGCTGTCATAGGTAATAACTTCAAGATTCCCAAACCGCTTATAAGTACATGATACCCATATAAAAATTAATGACCCATTGACTGCAAACAGCAAAGTACAAGGCAAAAACAGATTTGTTGATGTATCTATTTGCCATTTGCTGCTTGTCCTCACACTAAAAGTGTTTCTGGTTATGGTTACTGTTAATTGCCTTTTATCTAACAGTGGAGCTAAGAGGTTTCAGCTGAGATAGGGTTTCACAGTGTTAGGCAGTTACACAAACAGCCAGATGCACAAAAATTCCCTGGTTTGTAATCCAGACAAGGCAGAACATAGCGAGTTATCTCAGGCCTAAAGAGAAGTCTCTGATCTGGGGGGAAAAAAAAAAAAAGGTCTGACTGACCAAGGAAGCATCAGGGAAGGTGAAAAAAATGAATCACTGCCTCCTTGTGCTTCATCTGCTACAGCTCACAGATTAAAAATTCAGCCACGGTTGCCTGAATTTTAACTCATCTACAGGAACACACAGAAGCATCCTATTTTCAAACACACCACATCTTCTGAAGACATTCCTCCTAAGGAGGGCTTCCTTGTGCGGTGTCATTTTCTCCGACAGATCTGCTTTGGAAATTTCCTCTCGGGGCCCCTCCGACTTGACAAGTGAATTCTCTGCATCAGAAATATTTGTTCAGAGGCTGCCAGGCTCATCAGTCACTTCCCCGAGAAGGAGGCCGTCCCAGGGGGGATTCTGCTCTTCCCCCTCCAATTGCCCCTGTAAAAATGACATTATGGAGGGGACAATGACTGCAGCCACATACCTGGGCCGCTTGTCTCTCTGTGACACTTGCTCATTTCTCTGTGTCAGGGCTGAGAATAAGACTGCTGCCTGGCCTTGGTCCTCACAGCCGAACCACAAACACGTCAAAGGCGAGAGAGTAACCTGGACCGGCCTGAGCAGGACTTCCAGCCCCTGCTCGGGGGGTTAGGAGGGGTAAGACATCCCTGCTCACTGCCATCCACCAACATGGGGCTAATTATTTTAGACCCATCCAGGCAGAAGGGAAAAACAAACGTCCCCCTGCCCCTTCAGCACGGGATTGTTTAACACGCACCTTTGGTCTGATGGTAATTCTTCATGGGCTGTGCAAGTGATTTATGGCATCTCCATGTAGCATCATGGGTGGATGAGGAGAGGATGGCTGGATCTCAGGCAGCATCTAGACGGGTGGGTTACCAAAGGCCTCTGACAGCTCCTGATTTACTTAATGAAGAGCTCCTTCCTACAGCTCTGACTGCCGCTCCATCATTCATCATTAACAAAGCACTTAGGTGTCTTATCTCTGAACAGTGAGATTTCTCGTGTACACATAAATCAGCCTCTCTCTAGCAAGAAAGCTCAGTTTTCACCTAGCCAGCTCTTTCTGAAAGCGAAGGCTCTGCCACAAGAAGGAAAAATACCTTCCCCTTTTCAATCTCAGACATGCTACACGACAGTCTTTTCCCTTTCAAATGTTATTCACTACTTTTCATGCCATGTTCACCAATTATTAAAATGATTTTGCTTAGACAGAGACAGGCAAAGTATAGAGTAGTTTCTTCTCGTTGTTTTTTCATCTTCTGTAGTTTTGTCACACAAGTGAACATTTTATTTTATCTCTTTGAAAGATGGCTAAGGACTCATTTGTCATGATTATTCCACTTTTAAGCTGGTGCTGCTCTGCTACACATCTGAAACCAGATGAACCCAGTGGTGAGCATGTCAGGTTTTGAAAGGTGTCACAGGAGAAAAAGTGTTATTAGTTCGCCCCGTTAACAAAGGTATCATGCTGGATTTTCAGCCTCAACTGTTACTGCTGTGCCTATGGCTTCTGAAGCCAAAAGATGAAGATTCATTAATCAACAAAAGAAGCTGGAAGATAATCTTGTGATTAAGTTATTGGAGTGGGACCTGGGAGAACTGGGTTGATTTCTCAGTCCTGGGCTGGTTGCTATGTGATCTTATTCAAATCACTGCATGGAGATAAACGCAAAACGTTGGTAGCGCCAGCTCCCCATAGGCTGCAGACACTGTGGGCAGGGGCTGCTGCACATGATATTTTTCATTATTACCGGCTGGAGCCTCTCAGTTCTGCTGTAAGACAAATGGAAACGATGGCTTACAGCACTCTTACCACCAACCCTAAACGCTTTTTGCCTTCTGCAACTGACCTTTGCTCAAGCTTGCTATTTTTCCAGAATCTCCTATGATTGACTAAGTCCCTCCTTTTAATGTTTTCCCCCCTTTCTTCTGTTTCCTAGTGAATGTCTTTACCTTCTGTCTGTTGCAAATGTGAACCGTTTTAATTAGGTGCTGTTGAAATGTCTTTTGCAGTTTGGCATCCTGTTTGGTTTCGCTCCTCTCGTTCTCTTTGCAGTTCTGTTTCTTCCCACATTGCTTATGTTTTCTTGTTTGTGGAAGCTCTTCTTTATATGCATAATTTAATCATGCTGCACTTCAATTTCATCTCTAATAAGCATAAATAGGGAAAAGGGCAGCTGAAGCCCATCTCTCCAGATGCTCCTTAAATAGTCCTCTTTTCCTCTAGTGTGTCCCTCAAATATTACAGGTTTTCAGCTGAACTCAAGGACAAAGCACTCAGCTCAGCTCAATGGATTTGTTGCATTTTCAATTATATTCTTAAGTGACTTAATTCCTTCTACAACTTTAGAGATCATACTGAGCCTACACCTTCAACTGAGGGCCAGAATGGCAGGGAGCTGCTCAAGGAAGTCAATAAAGAACCAAAACCCCAGGGGTGGCGCTATTAAAGCCAGTTCCTCATCTGCTCCTTTTCCCGCCCCGGGGTTGAACTACTGGATTTCGGTTTTCCTCAAATTATCCTTATTGTGTCAGCAGCAAATCTACGTGGTCTCTTTTCCCCACAGAGATTTGCTGTTGGTGTCTTGCCACTCCATCCTCAGCGCTCTAATCTGCGAGCGCTGGATATCGCAAGTCATTTATATATATTAACCAGATCACTGTTGATCTAGTTACATCCAGCTTATCTGGGGAAGTCAGTAATTTCAATTAAGCTGTGTTATGCATTTACTTCTAGTTTTATAAGGGAAGACAGACTTACCCTTTAATTCTTCCTGATCTCCAACAGCAATACTACAAAAATCATAAAAAATGGGGCTGAAGTGACCTGCAGAGGTCTGGTAGTTCACTTTTCTAACACAAGGGCATGGTCATCTACACCAAAATCTGCTCCAGAAAGAGAGTCTTAACAGGCTTCGCACACAAACCTTTCAGACGCAGCTTCTCTAATCTCTCCCACGATCTGCTCTAGCATTTACCTTATACCTATCATGACCATGTGTTCTTTGCCTCCTCTGTCGTGTTCAGACTGCATCTGCTTTGCTATTGTTTAAGCCTACTACTTCTTCTCCCACCCAGAGCATGTGTGGCAAGCGTGATTTTTACAAACGTGCAGTCTGTTATCAGATCTCCCCACTTGCATTCCCTCCCTTGGCTGCTGACCTGGGCCAGTCCCCTAGAGAAGTGGCAGAGGGCAAGCAATGCACCCTCTGAGCAGCCTAGGGTTCAGTTGAAATCAACCCCGCCAAAAAAACCACGCATATGCGAAGCAAGGATTAGCAAGATGAATTTTATGAGAAGTGGAAAAATTAATAGTGACACTTCTTTAAAATTCATTTTTCTGAGGTTTGACATAAGCCAGTCAGGCAATCGCCTCCTATCATGTTATCAGGGACAACTGCCTTGCTGCAATGAAATCATTTAGCCATGCGTGGAAGAAGAGAGGATTAGACAGAAGACAATTTGGTGTGTGATGAATGGGATTTACAGGCAAACCTGCACACTTCACAGTCGCTGCCCTACCTCCATCCATGGGAGGGTGAAAAATAGGGAGCTGATCTCCGGGGCACTTTGTCCTGGTGCTGATTTTGGTCAAAAGGTGAATGACACGGTCAGGCTCTCCTTTGTGCTTTGGGCTACAAACAAAACCCTTTGAAGGTGCGCTGGGGTGGGATACTTGGCTTTATCCTGACCTTGGGAAGCACATAGGCTTATCCCTTTTTCCACACCGTCTTTGCGGGAGCGCACCAGTGTGGCTGTCCACAGTTAACTTGGCGCAGCGATTCCACCTCTGCAGTTAGAACTTCTGTTTTAATGCTTTCTAGCACAGGTAAAGAAACTAATTTTTATTCTCGTGCCATAAATAAGCTAAAGGAGGACACATCCTGTAGCTTTTCCCCCAGTGAACAGCACTTCAATCACCGAGTGCTCCCAGCTCGATCCCAAGGGGACATCTGTTGAATTTTATTCCCTTCTTCTCTTAACCACTTATTGGAAAAAGAGCAGCCATACACTGCAAGCTTAGAGGTCTGTTCTGGGCTTGTGGCAAAAACCCAAACGAACAACAAGTGACCTTTCAGCTACAGTGGATGAAATCTGTACCCTAAAAATCAATCCCTTTAGCTGCATTTTTCGGGCTTCCTTTGGCCACTTTGGAGGATTCAAAGCCTTGATCTGACTTGTGGCTTGAGCCCTTTTTTCCAAACAATACACATACCTTTTTCAATTCAGGCTCCAGCCAGAGACAAGAGGGGCCAAACCACCAGGGAAGGCTCTGGGGATGGGATGGCTCAGGCAGGAGCAAAAGGCTTTTCAAGAAACCCTTCTCAGCAGAGCTTCCCGCTCAAGTTTTCGAACCCAGCATTGAAGCGAACTCCAAAATTATCCAGCACGCTCTTTACCTGGTGCAGGCTCTGACAGATTATAGCTCATGCTTAATTGAAGTAGGAGAAGCCCTGGGTAACTTCGCTCTGACAGGCACTGTGACATTTTCTTTGTACAAGGGGAAACCTTGAAGACACTCATGCCAGATAAGGTATGACTGTTTCCACGGACCAGATTTACAGAGGAAATAAGGAAATATATCTACAGCTACTGGAGGAGAAAAAGAAGCCTTTTTTCTGTGTGGAGTGGAAACCCCAGCTTTAAAATGAAGGCAGCTAAAATCACTAGTTGCTTTTCAAAATGCTGGTCAAACAGCTGCTGTTTGACGTTTGTGTGTGCAAAGTTACCGTACAAAAAAAAAGGAAGGAGCGACGTGTTTGGAAGCACAGTGGTAGCTGCATGCAGAAGAAAACACATGGCTCCTTCCAGCCCAGATTGTGTCATTTAACACATGTCTGGATGGTGGAGCTGAAGGCTTTTCATCCGACGTGCTCGCTGACCATCAAAAAACCACTCTGGGTAAAGCAGGTCAGTGGTGTTAACGCTAAGAGTGGGACCACCCCGGCTGCATTGCAGGACTGCCCCAGCTTTTGGTCATCTCATGCACCTCTCATCAGTGCAGGAAAGCTCAAGAGAGGATGTTGTGCAGTATGGATGGATTTTTTTCTGATCCTGGGTTGAAGCCAGGACTCCTGCAGCCCCCGTGGTGGGTCTGTTCAACATCATCATGTCTGCAGGACCAAGTTCACTTGTGGGAGAAAGATGCAAAGGGTGAGCTCCAGTCTGGTAGAGGTTGTGCCGTAAGAAAATCAGCAGCGCTGGCAGAGAGGAGAAGGATGCCAGCAGCATCAACATAATGGTCAGGGAATCATTAGAGATGAAGATGACATAGTTAACTAAATTCAGGGTGGTACTGCAGATTAAGTGCACGCCACTAACCTAATGAAAGCGCAGCCTGCATTTCAAGAGGGCTTCTCACTGCAGTGTCAGCAATCAGCTCATTTTTGCTGGTCAAGATAATGGTAATGGCAGGGCAGCAATGCCAGCGAGCAAGAAATACTCTGAGAAATGGTGACAGATGTTTTCAGGAGACCCTTAGCGTAATGCTAAGATACTAGAGCAAGAAAGAGGTGTAGATTAAGCTATAAAAGCTGACCTGTTGGATCAAGCCCATTCTCCATCAGAGCAGAAAGTCCCACGGTCGCCAAGATGTTCAGCAACAATGAAACAAGATTGATAGGTGCTTAATTAGAATAAAAGATGGGGAAAATAAGTAAACGATGAAACCCTTTAAATGAACAGACAACAAACCCCAGCAAGCAGGGCCTCTAAACCTACACCGGAGAGAAAACAGATCCTGCTGATATGGCAGTGGAAGAAAAGCAAGGAGGAAAGAGTGCCGGGTGCTCCAGACACACAGTGAGCTACAACAGTACCTGGAGTCAGGCTTCTCCTGCTGCTGGTTCCTGGGACATCAGGTCTGTCCTCCGGGAATGGGAACCTTGTCCTGGCCGTGGCAGCAGGGTGAGGCTGTGCAGCTGTCCCCTCCCTTTAAAGTTATCCCCTGACTGCCAGCTAGAATCCAGACACCACAAACTCCTTAGCTTATTCGCCTTCATCAATATTTTAATAGATATTGGTTTTTACTGTAAGAGACATCACTTCTTGTTAATTAGAGTGCAGGAATGGCACTGGCAGGCAGAATACCTTGGCTCCAAACAAACCCTGAGGGGAAAAGGGAAATATATTCCTAAGAACAACAATTGGAAAGAATCTAATTCAATAATAGATTTTGTTTGGTATCATTCTGGCACCAGCAGTCATCTTCCTGTTATTTTTAGGTTCTGATGACGCCAACAGGTTTTGTTTTTTTCTTTATGGGGTTTTATTGTTACTGTTATGCAAAAAAAATCCCAAGGAGAAAATTTCCATAGTTTAATCACATTGAATGAAATTGCAATTATTTCTAGAATTTAAGACTTTGTACCTCTAGATCCCCAGCAAAACACACAGAGGTTTGCCCAAGTCCAGAAAGGGGGATAAGGACTTCTTGGTTGGCTTTTGGGGAAGGATAGAGGGACAGGATGAGGATGGCAAGCAAACAAATATTTACCTAACGAGAGACTAACAGGGTTTTAGATGAAGTATATTACACAGTCCAAGAGGCAGAATTTGTGTTTATAAATACAAAACAAACATCAAAATCATCTTGTTTCATGTGACAGCCTTTTTCTTTGTGTTTTTCTTTCCAAGGGATTAGTCACAGAAGTATTTATTTGGGGATATTAGCTGCAAACCTATAGTAGCTACATTACGAATGCCTGGTCTGGTATTGTTTGTGCTTTCCACTAGGTCGTGAAATTCTTGATCTGTAAAAAAATGCGTGCTTTGAAGAGCTTTTCCCCACGATTTCCTTTGCTTTGTGCATCATGAAGACTTATTTTTTTGTGCACTAAGTGGCTTGATAAGAGGGTGGGGACTGCAAATGTAGACTAAGTAAAGAGGGGCTCCTGAGGAGAGTGAGGGTGAAAGGAAGCATACCAGCATCAGCTGTGCGGCCTCACATTCGGGGTGCTGTGATGGGGAAGAAGTGTACCTGTTGAACCCCAAGCCCCTTACCTTTATTAGAGTCTGAATTCAGGAGCTGTCACAGATAGACACGGTCAATTGACCACGACAGGGCTGGTGCGGTTGCTGAACCATGTTGCCTGACGCAGATGCCCGCTCACCGAGGTGCAAAGGGATGCTCACCTAGCTGTAAGCACACTAGCAGCACAGCTCAGAGTCACAGTCCACCTGAGATACGTCCACCCTCTTTCTGATTGCTGCAGATCTCTTATTCTTCAGTGGAAAAACCTCTTCTTGCATTTCGTTACTGTGGAGGAGCAAGCAGGCGGGGGTTTCACTGAACATCCCCATCTCTTCCCAGGACTGCTTGGCCGAAGGAAAAGCAAGAGGGAAGCAAAGACCATCAGATTATTCTCTTGGGAGCTGCATGTCCAACGGTGACAAATTCCAGACTATGAAAGGACATTATTGTTCCAGGGCTGGCCAAAATGAGAGTTAACCAAACACTTTTGGTCTCTGAGTTATACAGGATCCTGTATTTTTCAAGGGTTAATAACTGGGGAATTCTTTCTGGTCTGGGTTTTTTTTGCTTTGCTTTCTTTTTCTTTTTTTTTTCTTTCTTTTTTATTTTATTTTTACAATTACAAAAGGTATTTGCAAAACATTTTTTTTTTCCCCAGATAGATTCTGGCTGCTTTCAAGCTGAAATTTGGCAGTCAGCATGCATTTCTTATTCAATAACAGACACAGATTCTGCACTTTAAAACTTGTGGTGGGTACAGACCCAAGAGATTTTTTTCCTTTTCTTTCAAATCTGCATTAAAATCACACATTACTACTTTTTTTTTTTTTTTTTTTTTTTTTTTGGTCTTTAAAGCAAAATCTATAACAGAAAACCCTAGGATGTGTATTAACAACAGCCAATTAGCCACACATTGCCTGGGCGGCTCTTGTAGAAAGGGTTTTTATCAATAATAAAGTCCTGAAAGCTGATGAATTTTACAGTGGGATGATTTAATATTGGGGAACCAGATTGCCTCAGATGCAAAACAGAAGTGAGGACGTGTGGCTTTTTGTATCACTTGGGCACTTGTCCAGAGCCAGCCCCCATCAGCCCTGCCTGGTGGTTTTACTGTTTATCAGTCGGTTGGGGTTTGCGAATGGGTACCCGGTTGGTGCTGGATGATGGGCGCCTGTGGGGTGAAGGATTTGGGAGAGGGACGTTCATTAGCATTGCTGGAGGAGAACCCCTTGGCTGATCCTGCTCCCTGCGGGCTTTTGCATTCATCACCTATTTCCCGGGAGGGAGGTACATCAGAGAAGAGGGAAATATGCACATCTAATTTTAACTTTGAAGTGGGGGAAATGGTGGCAGTTTTTTTCCTGGAGCTCCTTCTTATCCCCCCCTCCCAATATCTTTTAAAAACTTTTAAAAACCTAGTTGGTTTGAATATGCGCAGGCTTCTCAGCGTTTGCTCAGACCAGTGCCTTTGGGTAGCTTTTTGAAAAACATGAGAAATTAACATTTGAAAAGGTATTCCCACACAGTCTTTGAGCAGGAAATGTGGCTTCCTTCTCCACCCACTTTATCACTAAGCAGCTTGGAGATAAATAATGGAGACTTTCATGGCCATTGTGGTTAAAAACCATCACCCGCGCTGGGATAATCTCTCAAGTGTGTCTTTGCTGAGCAGTGAAATTGGACGGGGAGCTGCACCTAGATATCCACGTATTGTCTCAGCCATTGCAGACAATCGCCCACAGACCTCTGCTTAAAAGAGGGTGAGATAGGAGATGGAGTAAGCCAAGAAAGCCACATCCAGAAACACTCACCTTTCAGCCAGTGCTGGCCCCGTTGGGTCTCTCTTGCTGGACACCACAACAGCCACTGGCACTTGATGGGGCTGGAGAAGATGCTCTTGTTGCCTGTCCTTCTTATATACATCCTTGGGTCCAGACACCATCAAGTTATTGGCAGCTTAAAGCTACCTCTGAGCATCTGCATGGGCAGGTTGAGCCTGCCCTGGGCAGGGCAGCTTGCTTTAAATCACTGTCCCTTGGGGCATCATCACATGAACACACTGAGCTTGGATCTAGGACCTGAGTTAGTATCCTTCCTCAGACTGTATGTCTTGTGCTGACAGATCAGCTTGCTTTGGGGGAGCATGGGGAAGGGACTAAAGGCCTTGCAGGAGGGACATGTCTTGAGACACAAAGTTTGGGAAAGGGTCATGAGATAGCTTTATGGGTAAAAAGCTAACAAATATTTTAGGTGACTTCCTGTACCAAATATGGAGACAAAACCAAGACGGTTGGAGCACAATATCTGGGAGCCAAAGCTCTCTTGAAGGGCACATTGCAGTGCAGCTGTAACCAGGTAACTGTGAGCAACACCTTCACCAAAAATGAAAGAAAAAACAGACCCAGTTTGCCATCCAGGCCTCAGTGTTTTCTTGCCCATTTTTGCATGTGCACCAATCTGCCAAGCCAGATGTACAAATGTGTTGTGTGGGCAAACAGGCACTTGTATGGGCAAACATTGCCTTGACGCGCGCGTTCTTGTGGGCACAAAATCGTGCGGTGCACAGAGGCGGCGAGGAGAAGCGGGGCTGGGTGAAGGCTGGCCCCTCTCCCTGGACACGAAAACCTTTTCTCTACTCCCCGACACCAAGAAGCTGGGATAACTAAGCTCAACAAGGCTCAGAAAGGTGGGCAATGCTGCAGGACCACCTTTCAACCAGTTTCCCCAGCAGGCTGAACCATCCCGCCTTGCTAGCATTGCCATGGGCTTTGACAGGCTCCCATGCTGACCGTGAAAGCCGTGCTTGCCTGAGTCACATCCAAGGTGATGTGATCAGCTTGGACGTGAAATGAATCACATCAAGGTGTCTACCTCATCTCACGTATTAATTCTGGTCTTCCTCAGGCAACGAAAGGACACCCAGGGAAGCAGGAAGTTGCTATACCACCCTAATATGAAACACGACACTGTTTAGCTTCTACTATCTATGAATAACACTGTATAAGCCACTAAAAACAGGTGTGAAGTAATGCATTTGCTACGCTTTCACAAGCTAATTGGGAGCATTACAACAAATGACTAGGTAATTAACCAGTGTTTCAACCCCAGTAATCACGTATTGTAATTCTAGCAGAACCAGAGACTCTGTAATGTTGACTCCTTTTGGAAGGAAGCACCGTTAGCCTTACAGTCTGAATCCCTGTTCTTAGAGCAAACATAATTCCCCCAGAAACAGCAATGGGAAGGGAGAGCTTTCCATGTTTGGTGCCCTTGGAGCACCCAGGAGATGATAATCTCCAAACATCAAACATCAACCATGACAGCTCCAAAGGAGCAACCCCTGAGCTGTGCCTCTTGGCAGAGGGCGTAGGGGAACGGGTGAGATGGATTTCATCTAGAGCAAGCCCTAGCTGCAGGGTGGCTACTACACATGGCTGGTTTGGGCTGAACACAAAGACTTACTTAAAGAAAAGCAGGGAGCGGAAGGAGAGAGACCTCTTACAGCACATCCTTCCATCCTCCATGGGCCAAGGAGCCTCTGGCCAATGTGATGGGCAGCAGGACCAGCTCTCAGCGGGGAGGACACCAGCTCCTGGTCAGGGTAGAAGACCCTCATTCCAGACCCAGAGGGCCAGGTGCCACCATGCACCCATCTTTGTGTCAAAGGCCAATTATGTCTGATTCAGGGCCCAGTTCACTCTGTCTGGGTGGAAAACAGAAACAGCTTCAAGTGTCCTGAAAACCCCAGGATCTAAGTATTAGTCTACTGCAGATTGCTTTGGATTTAGTAGCTCCGGCAGCCACAGCAGCCCCTGGAAAGGCCCAGGGTTGCTGAATATCAAGGGTGACTCGCAGCAGAAGGAGCTGACGAGCACAGATCCCTCCTGCAGCTCTGAGCACGCTTTGGTGCGCTGCTCTGTCTGATGCAGAGGATGCCAATCTGGCACTGAATTCCTCCTTTAAAATATTCCTCTCTCAGCTCTTAAAACATCCCCCTCCCTCCTCAAAATAAACAAACAAGTTAGAAAGCTCACGAGCCTGGGAACGGGCTGCGGGCAGGAAGCTCTGAGAGATGACGGAGCTCCAACGTCCCACGAAGGCGGGGGCTTGTGCATCCTTCTGTCTCGTGGTGGTTTCCGGCCCCTTCGCGTCACACCCCACCGTTCCCGCTCCCCCCGCACCACAGCTAGCACGGAGGTGGCTCACATGGACTCTGTAGCAATGTCACTGTGGGTGCTGCCAGGACACAGAGGTAGGAATAGCACTGGCTGACCTTCCAGAGACCCAGGGTGCTGTAGGACTGGTAGCTCACTAGGGAGACACCAAATCTGTGTTATTAACACTGGGCAAGAATGATTTACCCCCCATTCAACACCACAGTGCTCCTTTCAATCCAACTGGGACAGGAAGATGGGTTGTGTAAACCAGGCATTGATGGAGCCAAGAAGGTGTCTGGTTGATCTCAACCTCCGTCTCCCATCAGCGAGGGCAGGACCAAGGGATGCTAAGGCTACTCCTGTGTGTGCTGAGGGCCAAGGCAGCTGAAATGTACCTCCCTGCCTAAACCTCATCTGCCCTTTATAGGTCTCTTCTCCCCTCCTTTCTCGAAAGCAATGAAGCAAAGTGAAAAACAGAGGCTTTATTACAAACAGTACCTGTTTCCATAGAGATTTGCTTAGAAAAATACATGAGACAAAGATGGAGGTTAGCGAGGAAAACACAAGGGCTTGTCCTTGTGCATCACAGGAGATGTCTCACCTGCCTGCAGCGTTCAGCAGCCTCCAATCTCCTGGATGGGGCTGAGTGTGGGTGCATGGCAATCCACCCCCACCGGACATAGGAGCTGGTGTCCTCTGCCACGGCAGATCTTCTGCAGGTCCTGGCACCTGCTATGGGGATGTCCCCAGCCAACCCTCTCCAGAGCTCAGGGGTAAACGAGAGGACCCTGGCTGTAAAACAACAAGCGGATTAAAGGCAGAAATAACATCTTCTTAAGGGAGAGGTTGAAAGTACGGGGCAGCAAGCTGCCATCCTCCTGCTGCCTGCGAGGGGCGCGGGCAGCGCAAGGCCTGCCCGTCTGACAGACACAACATCCCTCCCTACCACTGCGGCATCGCCCTGCAGCACAGCAGCTGCTGGGAGAAACCTTCCTGCATCCCTAGCGATGCTGAGCGATTCTCAGCCTGTGATTCACCAGCCGCGGTTGCTGTTCTGCGTGGGACGGGACAGCGCAGCCCCGGCGTCGGTGGCTGCCTCTCCCCAGCTCTCCCTTTGCGGGGTGTCTGCTGACGAGACCCTTGCGCATCTCTTCTCATGTGCTTGACACAAGCCAGGACACCTTCACCCCTGGCACAACTGCGGACACCAAAGGCGTTATCAACACAGTGAGAGCTGCCACTTCTGTTTAACGAGGGAGATTAGAGAAGTTTCCTTGACCGTGCAGAATCCAGGATTTTTCTTGTTCTCTTGGCAAATCATGATGCCTCGGGAGGAGATAAAAGCACGGATGCAATTAGATTCTCTCCTATTCACCTTTAATCAGCCCTCTGAGGAAATGGGTTCTGTAGAAAATTGTTGCAAATACTTGATTTTTTCCCCAGCTTTCCAGAGTAAGGAAAGAGTTGCAAGACAGACAGGCAGGGTGGAAGAAAAAAGTGGGAAGGGGCAGGATTCTGCACCAGCAGTTCTCACCACCAGTAGGTGATATTGGCTCAAACTGGTAAGAAGTAGATATTCCCCTCACCAGGTAGAGGGGTAGAGATACGCTGGTCCCACATGTTTGGCAAAGCACATAAGGGGATACAAGCAAGGAGTTAAATAGATGAGACTTTCTTAGACCATGATATGGAGAACAGATTGAGAGCAGCCCTGAGGAGAAGGACTTGGAGGTGTTTGTGGATGAGAAGCTCAACATGAGCCGGCAATATGCGCTCGCAGCCCAGAAGGCCCACTGCATCCTGGGCTGAATCAAAAGCAGTGTGGCCAGCAGGTCAAAGGGGGGTGATTCTGCCCCCCTACTCCACTTTCATGAGACCCCACCTGGAATATTGTGTCCAGCTGCAGAGCCCCCAACATAAGAAGGACATGGACCTATTGGAGTGGGTCAAGAGGAGGGCCACAAAGATGATCAGAGGGCTAGAGCACCTCTCCTATGAAGACAGGCTGAGATAGTTGGGGCTGTTCAGCCTGGAGAAGAGAAGGCTCTGGGGAGACCTTATAGCAGCTTTCCAGTACCTAAAGGGTACCTGCAAGAAGGCTGGAGAGGGACTTTTTACAAGGGCATGTAGTGATAGGATGAGGGGTAATGGCTTTAAACTGGAGAAAGGTAGATTTAGATGAGATATCAGGAAGACATTTTTCACTACAAGGGGGGTGAGACACTGGAACAAATTGCCCAGAGAAGTTGTGGATGCTCCATCCCTGGAAGCGTTCAAGGCCAGGCTGGATGGGGCTTTGAGCAGCCTGGTCTGGTGGAAGGCGCCCCTACCCATGGCAGGGGGGTTGGAACTAGGTGATCTGTAAGGTTCTTTCCAACCTAAACCATTCTATGATTCTAAGATATGTTGTCTTGAGGACAGGCAAAGAAAACCCAAGAGCATGGCCAGAGCAATGGCAGTGGGGTCAGGCTCGGGGATGCTGGCACCCAGCTAGCGAGGCTGGACTGCTGAGGCACGTGCCTGTGCCAAGAGCAAGCTGTCCTCATACCAGGATGGGGTCACAACCTACACTGTTTTCCTCTGCATGTCTGCTCCTCTGAAAGCAGAGCTCCTTCCCCTGCACATAGCCTGAACTTTTGGGAGCCCATGAGGTGAATTCAGGCCTCGAGGAGTGCCACCTTCTCTGATAGGGAGCCAAAGATGGGTTTTATTGCCATGCTTAGCTGCATGGAGTCTCTCACACATGTACTGGGCTGATCCATGAACGAAGGTATAACATTGCCTCCCAACAGTACATCCCCAGAGAGAAGTGGCCGTTTTTACGGAACAGAGATATATGAATGGCAAACAAATTCCTCAGCTAAAGAAACCCACGGATTCACAAGAAGAAAATTACAGCAGTCTCGAGAGGGATATGGGCTTCGCCGCAAAGGGAGACAGACCGTTTGGGGGCAAACGAACCTTCTCCTTGAAGAACAGCAATGACTCAGCTCCACCAGCCGGGAAAAACAACCAGACGGAGCTGGGCACTTTCTCAGCACAGGAAAGCCTTGCTGGAGAGGGGGCAGGAGGCAGGCGCCGCTCGTACCCAGCCTCCGTGAAGCACACGAAGAAGAGAAGCCAAGTGTCCTGCAGAGCCTTCCAGCTGGTGGGTCGGCCTTCACTGTCACAGCATCAACGCTCTCCTGGCCACCCTGGAGCCCTCGATGTCACTTTGATCTTGCTGCTCCTGGCAGACAGAGTGGCAGCCAGGGTAAGCCCAACTGCTACTAGTGCTACCCTCTGACAAGCAAGTTCGCAGGCACGCAGCACCCACAGAGGGGGAGAATGGTGGTGTATCAGCTTTTCCCAACAGGGCTGGGAAATTAAAATGCAAACAAGATTATTCGGTATTATCTTAGCTGGGCACATTGAGAAATCATCTGGCTTTTGCATTCCTGCAAAACAAGAGATGCTCTCCACTGGCAGGGCCTCACAGCTGCCTCTGCGTAGCCTCTGCTTAAAAAAAAAGAAATTCATCCACCTTTGGCTCAGTCCGCAAGATCAGTGCCCAAGTAGACACGCAGCAACGGATACCTGCAGACTGATAGAGCATCGCTGCGGAAAGGGGGAGGATAAGCCACCCTGCACATCCCCGCAGGCTTATGATGCCCACACAAGGCAGCAGTGGCATCACAGGGAGCAGACCAGAAAGTCGGGCCACTTGGTCCTCCAGACAGCAGCTGGTACTCCCAGGGGATGAGAGCCATGAGTCTGGGTCATCTATCCGTGACAGTCCTAGCACTTAGCAGACACATGGGGACAGCTGGAAATGCAGCAGACCGAAGGGAAGAAGGAGCAGGTTTCATTTAAAAAACACGGACATCGTGTTCACTTGAATGGTTCAGTTGAAGTGACCAAAGCCCGGTAGGACCCACACCTGGATGAGCAGGTTGTCAGGCACGCGCTGTGATTGCTGGTGTGTGATTCAGCCCAGAGAGCTCCTCTTCCCGACTCAGTGCTGAAAGATCACTGCTGAAGAGCCATCCGGGTCCCTGCAGGAGAGGTTATTATGAGACACTCATGGCTGTGGCTGCTGGATAGCTTAGAAAATGAAAGAATCTCCTTTTGCAGGGGATCTTTACCCTGCTGCTCCATGAAGCCCCTGCTGGGTGAGCTCACACAGCCACTGGAGCCTTGGGGAGAATCTCAATTTTTTTTTCAGCTGCAAAGCCATTGCCATGCAGCTGCTTTTGTTGACTGGGGAAGCCGCACAAACTTCCCTGTGACAGAAAAGGCACACTGGGCTTTTCTGACTGGAACACGCTGCGCGCATCTCCTGGGATGCAGAGCCTTGTGACATGCCAGGTTTGACCAAGTCACAGAGTACGGGGGGATTGCTGGGGGCACTTTGATTATGGGTGGAAAGGTGGGGTTTTTTTTTGAGATTTCATCAAAATACGTGCAGCCATCCTCGCCCCGGGGAGCATCACACCAGCAAATGCGAGGCACAGGCAGCCAACCAGGCATGCAAACAACCAGCCTGCAGGGAGCCAGGCGAGCCTCGTGCCAGGCGAGCTCCATCTGCAACGGGCAGGCAACCGCTGCCTGTACGGCGAGCGAGCGAGCTGCCCGCAAGCATCTGCTCTCACCAAAGGCACACTCTGATCTCCCCGCCACTGAGACCTTATGTCATCATGTAACTCGTGCTTGGAGCCAGAGCCGGGATGCTCAGGACTCAATAACTACCTCTAGTAAAGTCTCCTTCTTCTATCGATGACGCTACTCGTGCCGCCATAAAATAGGATTTGCTTCTCCCACCCTGAGCTGACATGTTCCAGGGAGCAAAGGCTGTCTCCTCCTGTGCGTCCAGATGGCACCACCCTCAGAAGCCCCGTCCCCGCTGAGAGGCAGGCTGTTACTGCAGCACATGGCAGCAGCAAGCCCGGGGCTTCTTGACAGCATTGGAGGAGCACCGAGAGAGCTTTTGGTGCAAAAGCGACAGCGCCTTGCCGACATCTGCAGCCCTGTCCATGTGAGCTCCACGCACGAGCGTCGCAGCTCTGTGAAGGAGTGTGAAAGAGCAGCTGTTAGGTGGCAGCTCCCTCCTTTTATTTCCTCTGGGAGCAGTTCATCCTCACGCTCCTGGGGACTGTGTTTCTTAGGCCAGGGTCTGCATGGGTCACTTCCAGCCCTGCTGCTCTCTCCTCTCCCTTTTGCTTTTGCCTTCCCTTCCTTTCTACACCCGTCGCCCATCGGATTGCACAGTGGCATTTAATCCTGCGTCGCAGTCTATTCAACCAGCAGCACTGAATAAGTCAAGCCAGGCTGGGGTTTGTATTAATAGAGCAAAACCCACTAAAAAAATCCCACCAGCTGGTCCACCTCCCAGTTCCCCAGCCACTGCTTGCAACCAGCACTGCTGTGATAACACCGGGAGAGCTATTGGGTCTGCCGGCTGCCCACATTGCCCCAGCAGGTCAGCAATATAGAAACTCATGGCCATTTAGTGCATTCACTGCTGAGCACACCACAGGACCCAGGTTTCTGCCAGAGCCCTGGAAATGCAAATTAAAAGATGGCTGTTCAAGGGAGATTTTGCTGTTCCCAGGCTCCACACAGAGCCTCATTTCACATCTGTCCGCACACGCCGCAGCATCAGGCACAAAGCACAGGGATGGGCACGAGCTAAAATTCCAGCTGCATCTTGAAATAAATCTATCTGCAGTTTCACCGCTCACGTCTCAGCTGACCCCTTCGTCCTGCAGTCGTATGTCTCACTTCTCCGACTGCCAGGGCCGAGGTGCGGTGGTGGACACTGCCAGGGAATGACCCTGTTCAGAGTTAATCCTTTCTCTGAGGGTGCGGCGGGGGGTGCTCCCGGAGCAAATGGTGAGAAACAAGGGGAAAGAGGCTGCTTGAGGAAAAAGGGCTCTGGGGGCTGAGCTGAGCAGGAGGAGGACGCCAAGGAGGGTCCCCCTCAGTAGCCCTGGCAAAAAGCAGCCCTCCATTCTCCCTGCAGCACATCCCAGCAAGGGCCCATGGCATCGCACCAAGGTGGGGAGGTTGGCGGCTTGGCCACCAGCATTACTACCTGGCCTCTCAGTTTTATGGCATCAAGACAAGGCTCCGTGCTGTAGGACCAGGCAACACGGAGCCCATCCAGTCCAGGTGCCTCATGGGAATATCACTGCCATCCTCTGTGCCTGCCTGCATGCGCACGATGAGGATGCCAACACACCGTGGCTCACCTTCCTCTTCCACAGCACCCAGCCTGTGGTCAGTGGGGCTCACTCCTGCGTTTCTGTTGTGCACACTGGAACCCTGGCTTTCCTTTAGGCTTCTGGAGGTTCTTATGACCTACAGAGAAACACAAATTCATGGAAAAATACGAACACTAAATAAGCTCCCCCCGCCTAAGCCCCTGCTTTATATTCAAGCTATCATGACAGGCGTTTGTCAGGAACGGAGGATACAGCGTTCTCCGTCTGCAACATGTCTCCTTATGGCAGCATTGGCAAAATCAACAACTTGTTCTACTCATGGCTGTGAAATTCAGCCTGGGAGGTCTGTCTAGCCCTCCTGACCTCCAATTTACCAGCTAAAATAAGTTTTTGTTGCTGGGAGAAGAGCCAGACTCCCTCCTAGTGCTGCTGGAACTTCTCCCCTGCCCCAGCTTGCTTGTGGGACAGCATCCTCCCAGCTCTCCATCACCCACAACACCACGCAGGGGTGGCAGAGCCATCCCCCTGCACCGTGAGCCAAGGGAAGGGGCAGAGTATGGAAAAAAAAATCCCAACATTTTTTCTGGCCTGATTTCAGCCAGCAGATGATCGCAGACCATCACTTACCCGTTTCCTTCCCAGACTGAAACCTGACCTGTTTTCATGGCCTGTAATAACATCTCTGAGTTAATTCACTGGAGCTGTAGTCATTTGTGTCCAAAAATATGGCTTAACTCTTTTCCCTGGATACAGAGGCTGGTCCAAAGGGTAGGTTAGAGCCCTGGCGGCAATCGGGGACATCAGGTCAGCCCCAATAAGCACAGCCTCTGATGAAAGCCTCCTGATACCCCACCAGGTAACCCTTGTGAGCAGAGCAGAAAGGGGTTTCTACAGGGGGAAGCTTTAAGAAACACAATTAAAGCATTCAGACAGCAAGCACTAGCTCCCACCAAGACCAGAAGAGCAGTGCCTCACCCATTAGGAACTGCTATTCTCAGCCCTATGATCTTATGCCTCAGTTTCCCCACCTGTGAGCAGAACTGGACTCAGGGACAGTGAAAGCCTGTCCTGGCCCAAGGACAGACCCATCTCTGCTGCAGCTCCCCCAGGAGAAGGGCAGGGAGACCCCCTCAGCCTCATCACCGCTGTTTAAGAGGTGGCTCATAGGCCACACCTGCGGAATGTGGCAGCTGGGAACAGGCATCTGCACAGCTGGGAACGGGCACCTGAGTTCGGAGCTGGCTCTAAGCCCTCTGCAGAGCATCTCACGGGAAGCCTGGGGCGCACACTCGGTGCTGGCAGCCCTGTCTCCAAACCGCATGAGCCTTGCGGTGGCACGTGTGTGTTGGCGGGAAGGTGCGTGCATGCAGCAAGTGCAAACAACAGGGTCTGGGAACAGCAAATCCCAGCAGGGGTTGCAGATTTTATTTCCAAAATCTCCTTCTGCTACAGCCTGCTTGCTTCGGCTGAATATTTCGAAGGGGTCCCTCTAGTACGGGGATGCGGTGGAGGCAGAGATTCAGAGGGCAGCAACAGCTCGACAGCCAGAGCTGATAAATGATCACAGAACAAGCCTGTGCTGGTATTAATTGATGTGCAGCACCCAGAGTTGGCAGCTAACCCCAGCTTTGGGCCAGCCGTCTCTGTCACCCCTTTTCCTTGGGCAGGCGTGCTCAGGGAGCGCACACACAGGAGAAGGAGGTCTAGCAAAAGCTGCCTGCTGTGGCTGAGATGACTTCCCAGCCATCAGCTGCTGTCACTGGAGTGTATCTGTAAAGCTCTTCCTAGGGCAAGGATCACTAAACACTGGAGCAAAGAGAGCGATGCGGGAGAGGGGAAAATTAGCAAAAGCAATTAGGCAGGTCAGCCTCTTTTTGTCACACAGATGGTGGTGGGCTGCATGTGGGACAGCGTAAACCCAAGTGGGAGCGGGCAAACAAGCTGCAAAGGCCTTTCTCCTGAGAGCTGCTGGGCTCTCCAGTGCCCAGGGAGGCTTTCCTGCTGGGATGCTCCTGTGGTGCGATGCGGAGGAAGGCCAGCCTTGCTCAGAAACGTCCCGTCGGGTATGTTTAAACACCCACCAGCCTCTCACAGACAGCGGGAAGAAGCTGATTGTGTCAAGCATCAAATCACTGTCGCTAGCACAGGCTGAAAACCCACTCGAGGAATTAATACAGGGAAAAAAGAGGCTAAGACAAGAAGAGAGTGGTAGCACATGTGACTGATAATCCCATCTGCCTGTTTCTCTGTAAACTGTAGGTCTTAATCCCCGCTGGCGCTGCTGAGATGTTGCAGGCATGGAAGAGCAAGCTGGTTCTCCACAGCACCAGTCCGCTCAGCGCAGGGTGGGAAGATGTCCCTCTTCCCAAACCAGCACCAGGCGAAGCAGGGATTTGCCGACACTCATCACAGAAATGTCCTCAAGCAGCAAAGAGGAGCGGGTGGGCATGGTTGGCTGTCTCTGCCTGGCTTGCACCCTCCGTTGCTCTCCTTCCCTACTACCTGACCCGCTGGGGCATCTTCTACCCTTAAGTGATCACTCAGACCTGGGGGCAAGGATGTTTGTCTTCGCAGTGGTGTGGTCCACCCACCATGGGACACGCGCGGCTGGAAACACGGGGCATTTGGGGACATGGAGATCACAGCAAAACCCCTGTTCCCAGGACCGGTGTGGATAGCCTGGGCTGTGGGTGGCAGACTGGCTGTGACCTGAGGCTGTGTCCTTGAGAAGATGCAAGGATTCATGGCCTGTCCCATCGCCGCCCTCCGCATCGCACCCCCTCTGCTCTCACTTCTGCTGCAGAAAGCAGCTGTAGCTATTCCTGCCGGGAGGTGTAAGACAAGGCTTTGCCAAGGGGCAGGGGAGGCTTTGCTAATTCACAGCTCCTTCGCACAGCTCACGCTGGTTTCCTAATGCACTCCTAGCTGCTAAAGGAGGTGAGACTTGCTGATACAGCGCAATATCACATGCTGGAGGAACAGGGGCTCAAGCTGGGACAGGTCCTTAAAAAATTATGCCATGTAAACGAAGCCCACCCTTTGATCAGTGAGAAAAACCTAAAAAAAGCTTGACTGCACTTTTTTTCCCCACCTGAAATAAATTAGCAAGGAAATGATAAGGCCATCTGCAAGCCCCTCTCAACACTTCAGAAGCCAAGTGAAGGGGGCAGGTGGGAGCTGTGGCTCTGGCTGATGGTTCTACACGCTCCATGCTTTGCCCAGAGGTGCAATGCCATGGCCCTAAGCTCTCGTGTTTGCCCAGGCACCATTTGCTGAATTTAGCATAGGATTAAGCTCCACTGGGAGGTATAACCCTCGGATTTATTTCCTTCCTCTGCTCCTCCCCTTTTGGAAAGGAAAAAAAAAAAACCACATCATTTGTGAGATGGCCATGATGCAAAGCTGTGAAAATCAATCTGAAAAATCACATCATCTATGGTAGATTACTCCATAAATTGACTGACTGGGTCCCAGGGGAGGGTGTGTGGGAGGGGGAGAGAGTCTAGCTTAGGCCTGGCTTTAGTAAATAACCTCACATCTTTTACCCTTATCCCTTTTCCCTTCCCCTTGCACCCCAAGTGGCACCGGTACCTCCGCTGAAGTCCACTGGGATGGTGGAGCAGCCTGTTGGGTGCATCGCCTCCACGCCCTGGCCCTTATGGTAGCTGACTTCTGTGCTGGACCACTGTAGGGACATCCAGCTCTCAGCTGTGCAGTGGCTTTGAGCTAAGGACTTCAGGTGATTTTTGGCTGCAGATTGCCGCTGCTGGGCTTCCACCCACTCGCCCAGCCCTCCCAGCACCCAACTGCTCCTGGCCAGGGGTTCCTGGCACCCAGAGAGCCCCACTTTGGTGAGAGGAAGATATCGGCTGCAGAAAGAGAGCAATTAATGCTTTTTGCATTCATTTAGAAGGCAGAATTGTGATGGATTGGATTTTTTTTTACTGTCTATGCAGAAATAGCAAAGGCAAATGCACAGTGGGTTTTTTCCTGCTCTGTGGCATTTAACCAGGAGATGGGGCAGCAGGTACTGAGACAAGACAAGCCCGCGGCAGAGGCCATCCCCTCATTCCCTGTGACCTGCAGAGCCAAAGGTGACACAAAGCAGCTCCCAAAAAGCTCCTGGGAGACAGTATTTTCAAGCTCGCTCTTCCATGCACTGGTAGGGCCAACTTCTAGGGCAGTCCACAGTATTTCACCTGCTCATGGGGGATCTGGCAAGCACAGCCAGTGTGGATGTGCAGCACTATATCACCAAGCAAGAAAGATCATTGCCAAGAGACATAAATAAATGAGAAGAATTAAAAATAGAGATGCTGAACCAGGCTGGGCCGTTCAAGCCCGTTGAGGAGGACAACCCTTGTGAGAGCATCTCGTTTCCCTGGGGAGCCACGATGGTGCCAGAAAGGAGCAGTGATTGCATGTGCTTGCCCATGGGGGAAGGATACTCACCCGTGGGGGCAGATGCTCACCCGGGGAACCATCGGCGCTGCCAGCCTGTGAGCCAGCAACACACCACGTGGTTCCCGGCATGAGTAAGCACCAGCCCCACTTCAGAGCCCACACACATCCTTGGCACCCGGAGAGTGTGCTTGTAAGTACCACCAGAAGAATGAAAGGGAAGGGGGGGGGTGGGATGAGAGCGACATCAGCTGTGTCCCCAGAGGGAGCAAACCCCTGCCCGCTCAGCCTTGTACATTTTAAACACCTGGCTGGGACTGGAAAAAGGAAGACAAAAGTTTCATTCTTTCAAGTTTCCCAGTCCCTTGCTCTTGTCCCTTCCTCCCCCCAGGGGCTTGGGTTTGACTCCAGCAGCCTCATGTCCAAGTTTCCCTTGGTTTTGGAGGTTTCAGAGGGCAACAGCACAGCTTCATGAAAGAAGTGAGCATGGTCATCACCAGGCGTTTGACCGAGGGGGTGTTTGAGTGCTCAAGGACCAGCTTTCCCTCACATCCCCCCAGCGTTGCACAATCGCTGGCATCCTGCCTTAAAAATAACCTGGGGAGCCTCCAGGGAAGAGGCAGTGCCCTGTGGAGTTACAGATGCACTCGGTGCCCTGTGCCTTCTTTTGGCTTTGTAGAGGGCAGTAGGAGGGAAGCAGGGCAGATACAGAGAGAAAAAAAATGTATAACAAAATGATGTTTCTTCCCAGGAAGGTTTTTTTCCTGGGAAGAAAAGCCAGGTTACAGGGTGATGATTGGCAGCAGAGCCAGAAAAAGGACTGTTTATGTCCCTCAGGTACCTGGATGCAAGGTGGGCTGTGCACGACGCTTGCTGCAATGCCGGTACTGCTCCCACATCCCGGGAGCCCATGAGCCGCCTGGGCAGCTCTGCCAGGACCCGGGGCTGGAAGGGCCCTGCAGCACCCATGGGCGAGGCGAGGGGAGCACACACAGGCCAGACTTTGGTGCTTCTGGTGGCCCTGTCCCCCGCCGCTCCCCAAGACCCGGCAAGGAGGACCAGCCCCAGCACTTCTGCCAGCCGCACGCCAGCAGCATCTGTTTCTGGGGTACTTTTGTTCCCGATTTATCCCCTGTCTCCTGGAGCTATTATAAGCAGGTACAATCTGCATTGCCATTGTTATTCAGATGATGTACAGATAATTTTAACCTTTCTGTTCCATTTGTCAAGGGGCTTTTTTTAGCCTATGCGCCTGCCAGGCAGAGCGCTGGCTCTCCGACAGCAGAGGCTCCCCGTTTTGCAGCACCAGTTTCCCTTGCTAGGGTGAAGCTCTGCCTTCCCTATGTTCTCCAGGTATCATTTTCGTGGCCCCAGGTATGTTAGGAAATTTGGGGAAAGGCAGCAGAGGAGGTTTAAGCACTCAGCTAGCTACATCCATCACTCATCCTAGCACCAGTCTGCCAGGCAGGGCTCCATGAGATGTCCATCAGAGACCTGCACTCTCAGTCCCGCTTTCAAAGCCTTTCGGGCAGTTCATACTTAAGACACTTCCACAAATGTCAGTGCAGGAGTTCTGGCCCACACAGGAGGAGCTCCTCTCCTTAAACTGCTTCCAGTGCTGGTGCAAAGCCCTCCATGATGAAGAAGGCATTGCCGCCCTGCAGAGCCTTCCCCACAGTCAGGGATGCAGATCACTTTTTGGGCTATAAAATGGGAATACGCTTCCCAGCCTGAAAAATGCCAGGCTTTGCCTCCAACCCCTGGCTGTCACTGCATCCATCGCCTGGGCAAGTGCCCTCAAAGCCAGACCATCTCCCAGGCAATGTTCTTACCTAGCCTGTACACCTTCTGCTGAAAACATGCTTTTTAGCCCTTCATGACCAGAAGAGTTGAAAACCAAACCTGGCAGGATTTGGGAAATAAAGTGAAAGATTCCAAAAGTGAAGGGCAACATAAAGCCTGTTGCTACAGGTCACGACGTTTGGGCTTCATCCCCAGTGGCACACGCAGAGAGGGGCAGCAGCGCATGGGATACACACAAGGTACGCTCAGCTTGAAGTGGTCCAGATGAGCAGAGCAATTGCCTTCATCCTTCCCTGAGCTCTTCTTGGCACAGCACCTTCCCGCTGCTGGGAAAAAAAAAAAAAAAAAGAGGAGTCCTGTTGAAAAGCCATAAAATATCCCTGTCACCCCTGCGCAGCCTGCAGACTGCCGCAGGCTGCTGACTCGTCTCTGACTGCTGGAGAACTTTTTGTGCTTTAAACAGCTCTGCAAAAGAAAAATATAAGGCCTGACTTCAGCATCTTTGCTTGACAACTCACCCGTGAGCTTTGGACCAGGCGACAGCATCCAAATCCACTTGACATCTCCTGGCCGCAGGTGTGGAGGGATGGCCAAGCTGTTTCAATCCCCCAAGGCCCCGGATCCCGGTAGGTTTTCCAAGCCCTTGGTTTACAGGCTGGTGCTCCCTTGCATTTCTCCAGGGATACGATGTCACCACGACGCTCTCAGCTTCCTCCGGCCAGTTTGATCTGGTGATGCTGTTAACAGCTCCTCCGGCTTCTGGCCACAGCCCCCTCCACTGCCCTCAACCCCTCGGTGTCCCCCAGCCGGCGTCTGGAAGCAGCCAGGAGTGAGCCACAGCTCTCCCAGGGTTACAACCCTCTCCAAACGTGCTCCCTGCCTCTCTCCTTCGCAGCCCCCTGACCCAGCCTGGGGGCCATAGGGATGCCAGGGCAGCACTGGCAGGGGATGTCCCCTGTTCCCCATCCCGTGTGATGGGGCTGCCCAGCACAGGCTGTGTGCCACCCCCTCCCTGCCATGGGGACCTTTTGCAGGGCTCCAGCATCTCACCCGGGGTCCCCGCAGCCCCACCAGCACGGAGGGAATGCCAACAAGACAGGGTGCATGGCGGTTCTTTACAACAAGGTTTTATTTTTCTTTCCTTTTGACAAAAAACATTGAAGTTGTACATCGCCGTCAGTCGGTTCGGTTCCCCATTTGGGTCCAAACGAGCATGTTATGTTACAACATCCCACCCCAGTGCCTGGGGGATAAAGGCAGAGCAACTCCCACCCACCCTCCCTCAGCCCCAGGAGCCACCAGCCCCAAACTGGGGTGGGGGGGGGCTCTGCCCTCCGAGGCCTCACATGGGGACAGGAGGATGGGGTTGTGATGGCCAGCCTGGAGGGGACAGCGGCTGTCTGTGCTCTGGGGCTGCCTCATCTCCCCTGCACACCCTCCGCAGTCCCTCCAGGAGCTTTGCAGGCCTTCGAGCCCAGTCCCAGCACCAAGCTGGGAACCAGTTGCATGCTACTGGTGAATTCCTGCCTGGGCAGGGGCTTGACCCGTGCAGGCAGAGGTTGAAACACATCCCCCGCTTTCTCATCCTCCCTCCCATGGTTAAGCATGGCCAGCAGCCACTGATGGTGAGTGCAGTGGTAGATGTCCGCCGTCCAGGAGGTGAAGGAGATGTCCAAAAAGCCACAGACGAGAGATCGTACAGCAGCAAAGTGAGTCCAGCGCCTTGAAAAGTGAGACACGGGCTGCAATGGCGCCTCAGGGCTGCTTTTCATTTGCCTTTGGCACAGTCTTTTCCGTGGTTCTCCTGGGGGTTGTTTTTGGTTTCAGAGACGTGCTTTGGAGGTGCCACCTTGTCCCCACAGGTCCCCTGCCGGCCCTCCCACTGCGGGAGCAGGACTGTGGCTATTGCAGGAGAGAGAGGAGCAGGCCATTTTTTGCCCCTCCCCCCCCCCCCGAGATAAAAGGGGCTCTGGTTTGCTTCATACAGTTTCTGTACGTTAGTAAAACACAGGTCTTACATGCCAAAAAGCTCAGGTTCGGATGCCGCAGCCCATTGCCACGTGCGGGTACACCCCGAGGGGCTCTGCCCCAGCCCGTACCACCACTGCAGATCATTGCTGCTCACCGCTCGCCAGCCCCATTCTGGGGCAGAGGAAAAAAAAAAAAAACAAACACCCAAAGCTTGAAATCTGCATGAAACGTGCCCCCTTCCCCCCCCCAAACCCTTTCCCTCCGCTTCGAGAGCATCCCTCCCTCCCACCCAACAGGCACAGACACAAAAAAACGCCTCTTCCTGTCCCCACGGGCTGTTACTCAGATCCCGGTGTATTGTCAGACACCTTTCTGCATTTAGAAGTAGACGATGCCAGCACCTATATTTAGAGCATGTACGGCATCGCCTCCCCCGGCCCCCAGCACCACCGCATCCCTGACCCCGGCCCCACCACGCAGTCCCATGCTGCCCGTCAGGCCTTGCCTCCCCCAAACTCCAGCACAGGGAACAATGCTCCAGCAGCTTCAGGTTGAAGCCACGAACTGCTCATGGGTGGCTGGAAGCTGACAGGCCGTGCCCAGAATGGGACAGGAGATGCCCATGCCACCAGCCAGCACCAGGGACCTTCCCCACAGCTGCATGGGGCACAGCTTGCCCCTAAGCACCAAGATAAGGGGTGCAGGAGCTGAGCCAGAGTGGTGGAGAGGGCTTCCTGGAGATTTTTTGGATCCTTTGGCAGCTGGAAGTATCTGTTCAGGAAGTGCAGTGTGAGCAGGAATGGCAGAGGTGCCACCCACCAGCAGGGACCAATCAAGGCAGTAGGAGGTTTTTGGCCCCATAAGCGAAACCTGCTCCTTGGGTGCGCAGAGGACAATTTGACCATTAGAAAGAGGGGGTTTGGTCCATGACTGAGCCCAGGAGCAGGCAGCCTTTGGAGCTGGTGGGATTAGCTTCTTGCAAAGCAGAGCTCCTCTGGGGGAGCTCACAAAGCGATCGGGGCAGGGGCTGATCTGCACATGCAGGAGCAGGGCAGTTTGCGCCCATAGCATTCTTTCAGTCAGGAGGAGACACGGGTTATCCAGGGCAAAAGCAAAGCTTGGCCAGAGCTGCTGCTTGGCCAGCCAGAAGGGCTGGAGAACATCCCCAGGGACCTGGACCACAGTAATAACCTGCAGCAGAGTGAAGTCATGGGCAGGAGGAAGGGCAGGATGAGGGCTGTGCCACCTCCCCCTGCCCAGCCCAGTGGGCTGAAGGCCACATCCCATCTCCACCCACATGGCCATACCTGGTCCAACCACACCGACCAGACCCCCAGCCCACGGAGCAAGCCCTTCCCTGAGGCTCCAAAGGCACAGCACTCTCCGGCTCCCCAGGACCATGCTCGGGCTGATGATGGACACAACTCACAGCAGAAACATGCCGGTGATCGCCAAGGTGAGCCACCCATCACCCCAAGGCCACCAGCATCACCCCGAGCTAGGGGGCAAGGCATTGCACCCACAGCCAACGGTGCCCACGGATTGTTAGAGCTGACAGCACGTAATTACCAGATTAATTAACGACCGGCACTGGAAAGTGGCCCTGCACTGCATTTTCAGTACTCGCAGGAGGTGCGAGCCACCCTGCCCATTCTCCGGACCACGATCCTCCCCAAAGCCCCGCTGGCTCTCAGACACCCACCTTCCCCTATGCCGGGACCATGGTGTTTGCAAACCCAGCCACCCCCATGGCAGCCCCCCTCCGAAGGGGGTGCCAGGCCCCGGGATTGGGCAGGGGAAACCGAGGCAGGGGAGGTGCCGAAGCCAGGCTCCTCTGCCAGGAAGACTGATCTTAGGGTACCGTGACACACGCACAACATCATCTCTCCCCTGTAGACACGGGAGTCTTCTTTTCCTGGGAAAACACAGCAAAGAAGCCTCCAAGAGGTTTGCCATCACCCCTTCGGCACTGCTGGCGCCACGCAAGCCATACCTCCAAGGACAGCCCTGTCCTCGTCCCTTGGGCATCCCACTCCCGCAGGGACCGGCAGGGCACAGCTGGCAGCAGAGCTGCCCGAAGACCCTTCGCCACGACCACCTCTAATGGAGAAAATGCAATTCCCACCGCTGGAAACACCTGGGACGGGGCGAGGGGAGCAGGGGGACGTTCCCAATGCTCTGCTACAGCGACGGGTGCGCAGCATCTCCCCCCCGGGGAGGCTTGGTCCTGCCCCTGCCAAACGGGGTGCGGGCAGTAAAACCCCCAAGGGGCTCCCCAGCATTGTCAGATGACTAAAACAAATCCATGTATGTGTATATCTTTATATATACAGCATATAAATATATATACACACACATACCGTATATACACACACAGGCACACCTAGGGTTCTCCGTATATAAATAAATATATGTCGGTGGGAGACAGGATACATTCGGCAGCACTGAGCCCCCCCCCCCCCCCGCCCCTGCTTCCGCCTGCCCCCGTACAAACCAGTTGGCTTCGATTTTGCAACCCCTGGCAGGCAGAGCTACTCCGGTCTGCCTGGCGCCCCCCGACCCCTCGGCCCCCCGCACCCCGCCATCAACACCTTTGCCCCTTTTCTGGGCTGGATGAGACCCTCGGGGAGGGAAATTCAAAGCCACAGCAGCACGAGCCCCAGTGACAGAGCAAAGGGGGACCCTGGTACCCCCTTGCTGGGACTCTCCGGCCTCGGGGAGCGGAAAACCATCGGGACAAGCCTTCCCGGGGGTCCCGCTCGGGGCAGGGAGCAGGGCTGCGGCCGGGGGGGGGGGCTCTCACTCGCCCCCCAGCACGCACACCCAGCCGGGCCACTCCGCCGCCCATCAAATGCTTCTCTGTGCAGAAAAAAAAAAGTGATAGTAATAAATGAAAGTCGACAGATTTTAATTTTTTTTTTGCACAAAGACTTTTTTTTTCCTTTTTTTTTCTCCCTTTTTTTTTTCTTTTGTTTGTTTGTTTGTTTCCCCCCTCCATTCCGGTCGGTTTGGTTTTCTCCTTTTCCCCTGCATTTGGTTTTGGTTTTGTTTCATTCCCAGGCGTGGCGAAGAGCATGCATTGGACGAGGGGCAGGGCGGCGGCGGGGCGGTTGGGGAGCTGAGCCGGGGCAGGGGGGGCAGGCTTCTAGCACTTGTCGTCTTCCTCGGTGTCGCTGAGCACGTCGATGCTGGCCCCGCACATCACCCCCTGCCCTGCCCCTCGCCTCCGCCGCCGGTAGTGCCCGTTGGGCATCTGCCAGCTGTGCCGCAGCGGCGGGGCCGAGCCGATGGTGTTGGAGCGGCCGAGGCTGGTGGCGACGGCCGCCTCGAAGGTGAGCGTCTCCTCCTCACCGCAGTCTGAGGCGTGCGAGTCGTCGTGCAGGGCCAGGTAGGGCTCCGAGATGTAGCGCTGCGGGGTGGACTGTCGGCTCTGCTTCCCCGCTGGGGAGCTGGAAGACTCGGTCAGGCCGGCAGCGTTGGGCTCCAGGGTGGAGGAGAGGAGCGGGGACCCCCCCTCGCTCTCCTCGGCGGGTGGCGAGGCGTCTCCGGCATGCCGCAGCATGGAGGCGTAGGAGAGGAGGGGACGTGGCTTGGGGGGCACTGGTGGGAGCTGGCGGCGACCTCGCCGGGGGGTGCTGGTGTCCGAGATGGAGGGGATGGAGCTTTCACTCAGGGAGCCCGTTCCCTGCAACGCATCAAGACACGCTGGAGAATACAGGGGTGATGGGCAGCGCCGTGCACCCACTCCCCCACAACCTGAGCCTGGGGTCCCCGGAGCATCTTCCCACTTGGATGAGGCCCCACTACACCCTCACTTGCCCCATCCCTGCCTCAGGGTCTGCTCCGGGGACAAAGATGGTGTCTGCTCTTTGGTGGGCAAAAGTGAAAAGCATCTGCAAAACAGCTAATGGCTCGACAGCTGCTGGTCTCTACGGGCAGCATCTATGTGGGCTTCAAGCACACTCAACCACTGGCATCTCCAGGCTTTTGTAGCTGGGACACCTCGACCTGGGCAGGGAGTGGATGCCACAGTGGTGGGAGGATCAGTGTGGAGATCCACCTCTCTCCCCAAGTGTGCTGCAGGGTGCCCGAGCAGCCCCAACCTGCTCAGCTCACAGGGGACACAGAGATGCCACCATAGGGAGGAGAGATGGTGCAGACCTCCTGGAGTTGGGCCTTATCTTCCCAGTTTTTGCAAGGAGCTTTTTCTACACCTCCCTTCATGCTTAGGAAGCAGTTTCTGTCACCCACCTGCCTGTTGGGTGTCTGTGACCTGCCCTCGCTGGGTGACCGGGACTCACGCCGCCGCTCTGGTGACTCGTCGTGTGCCTGGGGACTCCTCTCCTCAGAGTTGCAGCGGGAGATATCAGGGGACAGCAAGTGCTTGCGCTCTTTGGATCGACCCCGCTCCCTGCCGCCCGAGCGATGCCCGTCGGACCGGTGGCCTGCAGAACATCCCCGTCAGTCCTCACCGTCCCCTCTCCAGGAGCTGGGGACGCTGGGCTGAGGTATTTTTTGGCATTGGTGTGGGATGGGGCCACACGCCCTTGCTCACCTGAGTCGGCATTGAGGCGCCGGGCAGAGAGCTGGAGCGAGGAGTGGTAGCTGCGCCGGCGGGACTTGTAGGTGTTGTCGCTGCTGCGCTCCATGGAGAACTCATCCAGCCAGGAGCTGTTGGTGCGCTTGTCCCGGATGGTGGAAAACGATCGCCGCATCGAGCTGGTGTCTGTCACCACCTGCAAGCAACCCCGGCCGGCCGGGGAGGGGGTTAGCACCAGGCAGGGCTGGGGGGGACGGCGGTTGAGCAACTACCAGTTCACCTGCCATCACTGGCACACCAGCCCCCAGGATGGCGAGTGTCGGGGGTGGCCATCCTGAGCACAGCCCCACCAAATAATCTCTGCACAGATCAGGGGCGGGAGGAAAGTGGGGTTTAGCTTCTGTGCTTGTGAGCTCCCCTGCCCCAGCCAGCTGGGAACTGTGCTCCACAAGCGAAGCCAGCGACTGTGGTTCAAGCCAAGGCGCCGCGTGTCAGGGGAAGAGCAGCAGCACCCCACCCCAGGTATGGGGACATTGCCCCCCAGCTGCCTCACCATCCCTCCCTGCCTTGAAAACAGGACCAAGTGGAGCAAACAGACATCGAAGAAGAAATCATTGAGCGAGGGGGGATCCTCCAGTGCCCCTCGCTTGGTGTTTATTTTCCTGGCTGCTGCCACTTTTACAGTGGCAGCACTGGTCCTCCTTGGTCCTCCTTTATTCCTGCGTCCCCTTCCCCTGCACTCATTCCCTCCCTCTACTCACGCTGCTGTTTTATCATCCCTCTCCTTTCCTTTCTCCCTTCCATGCTTCTCCTTTCTACCTTCTCCTCTCATTCTGTCTTGTGTTCTCACATGTTTTGTGGAAAACATCACCTCCTTCTATATTTTCCTTTGCTTGATTCTAGCACCTTTTTGCCTTTGCAGCCTCGGGCCATTCTCCCTGTCACCTCTCTTCACACCGTACCCTTTCTTCTCCCATCCCCTCCTTCTGATCATCCACCCCCATGGCCAAATGGTCAATAAAGCCCACAAGGCAAAGCCTCCCTTCCTCTTCACGTCCCACCAAAGTGCCACAACATTTCACACCAGCACTGACAACAGGACCTCTGTGAGAAAGCAGACCCAGAGACTTCTCAGCAACACCAAACCCCGTAAGAGCGTCTGTGTCTCGGAGGAGGCTGAGTACAAGACACAACAACAGAGAAATCGGGCAGACAAACGAGGTGAGATATGGCCTGGGTTCCCCTGGACAGACAGAGAAGCATGTGTGTTGGGACAACGGGAAAGGAAGGAAAAGGCATTTCATCACCTGGTAGATCATCTGACAGCTGGGCTGGGACTCCTTGAACCTCAGCCAGTGCCCAGGGCTGGAGGAAAGCAGGGGTGTCCCACTGTGGGGGGACCCTGCAACCACCCAGCATGGCCCTGCTCCACCGTGGGCCTTCCACATGAGCCAGGAGATCGATACCCCTGGTTGCTCTCTGCTGCTGGTGTCCGCCATGCAGGGGAACAGCAGCTCTCCTACTTGTGCAGCACCCCAAGGATGGGGAGATGCTCCAGTATTGGGGTGCTGGGGAAGCTGTGGGGCTCATGGGACTTGCTCAGTGTGGAGAGAAGCCCCAGTGTTACCTGGTAGGCTTTGCTTGGACCCGGCACCCATGGGGGCTTTGCTTGGTTTTACCTGGGGATCCACAGTGAGACGAGGCATGGAGGAGGCCCTCCCAGAGACAGCGTGGTCCTGAGTGTCCACGGGAAGGTAGTTGCCACGGTTAGAGGGCTGCACTCTTTGAAACTCCCTAACCTCTGGCTCCTAGAAATAAACACACAGCCAAGTTCTTGGGATGGGGTTGGAGCAGGGCAGCGCGCTGCTTCTGCCCTATTTGCAAGGGACAGCCCTGCTCGCTCAACCGGGGACAGAATTTAAGAGGGCCAAAACAAGAGTCTAAGACATATCATTCGTCACGTTGCCACTGAAAAATAATCTCCGATTCACAATCCATTGCAGGTGTGGTGCTTCAGGCTTGCCTGATGGCCAATTAATCTTGGACCTCTTCAAGTGGCAGTGGAAACTCTGCCCGGATCTGGTGATGCCCTGACTGCCTGGGCTTTAACTTCTCCTTTTGCCAGAAGGGGACAAACGTATGGGATTTTCTCCCTGACACTGCTTTAAAAGCTTTCTGGCCACATCCCCGTTAAAAGAAAACACACCACCTGTGGCACCTTTGCACTTTGGTTAATTCCCAATTTAGGGGACTCTTTTGAACAGGACGTGGTGTGAAGGAGATGGGCAGGGAGTGGCCCTGGAGACCTGCTAGAAGGTGACTTTATTGGGAGGGGGTAGTCTCGTCTGCCACCTCTCTGCTGGCAGGACAGTGGCTTGGTCAGGGTGGCAGGGGCAGGGGACGCCCACCTGCGTGGTACACAGCTCACACAGAGTACTACAGATCCTGGGGACACGGACCGGGCTGGAGATGCACAGTGGTACAACACTGCATCCGACAAGCGTCGGGGTGGTGCGCGAATGCACACACACAGACATGGAGAGATATATATAGATATGTATATATATATATACACACACACAGACAGACACTGCTGCTGCCGGCCGGCATGTGTGTGAGGCCGGAGGGGTGTGCTCCCGTTGGAAACAGTTTGACAGATCGGTTTGGGATTGGGGACACCAGCACTGACAACAAAATGAACATGAATCCAAAAACATCAGATACCATCACTCAGCACGGGGTAACCCACTGAAATGAGCGCTCAGTGGAAAAAAGAACCGCCTGTGAAGAGAAGGATATTTTACTGCAGGACATTGGACCCCAGTCACAACTCTTGCCCCAAAAGCACTTTCCACTGCCTGGCCCCGCTGGCCAGGGCTGGTCCAGGGATGGCTGTGTCCCCAGTGCCCGGACAGAGGTGAGGGGCTAGAGCCCCAGCTGGGGGACACTTGGGGATGTTTGTCCCCTGCTCAGATCCATGTGTGACCCGGTGGCTGCCATCTTCCTGCTGTGCTTGCTGCCACAGGGGTGGAGAGCACCATTTCACCCCTGTGCCAGCAGCCCCACACCTCCCCATGTCCACCAGCATCCTCACTGGGACTGCAGGTGAGTGCCCGCCAGGCAGTGCGCGACTTTACCAGAGACTGGTGCTCCTGGAACTGCCCATGGGCCGGATCCATGCACGCCAGCTGGAAGATCTCCTGTGGTGAGAGTGGGCTCAGCGAGGGGAACCCACTCCGGCTGCTCCTGCAAAGATGGTCCAGCTTCAGGGAGGCCATAAGCCAGGTGCTGCCATCACTGGGTATCACCCAGTGGCTCAGAGCTGGGGAGCCCCTGTGCTTGCCCCCCAGGCAAGTCAAGGCTGAGACCTCCAGGACAAACATCATGTTCCTTGGACATCTGAAGTGGTGCCCAGGCAGGAGAGGACACCAGTGCCCCAGGTCCTGGGCAGCAGTAGGACATCCCGAGTGCAGTGTCAGCAACTCCCACCATCTCATTCCCACCAGTCAGGGTGCTGGGATCCCCCACCAATCCTGCACCACCCAGGGACCTGCTGTTCAACTGCTCTTGAGGTTCAGGTCCATCCCAGACCCTCTTAGGTAAGAGAATTTGCACTTAGTGCCGGGATGGTCCTGCAAGAAGAGCATCCCTGCAGACACCTAGCCATCCCCATTGGCCACCTCTGCTACTGTTGGTGATGCTGATGCACACCAGCTACCTGGAATCCTGCAAGCTTTGTTCCGGGAGCTCTCTGTCCCGGACTGGGTTTTGCTGCTCTTGGCAGCTCTTTAACCTTCTGTGCATCCAAGTGCCAGCTCCAGAGAACAAAAGGAGGGCTGCAGGAACAGAAAAATGACAAGAATATCTCCCTTCTTCTCACAGCGATACTCACAGGCCTGAGAGGGTGTCCTGCTGGAGGTAAGGCAGAGCCTTTGCGTTCGAGATGATTTCCTGCGGCAAGGAGGATGGCTCCATGCGTTGGAACATGGGGGCGTTTTTCTGTATTGAAGAAAGGAAGAAGCTGAGTCTGTAGGAAATGCAGACGAACACCCAGTGCTTCACCAACAATGTCCCCACTGCTTGGGAAGGTGACAACGTGCTCATCTTTGCTGTTGGGGACAAAGGATGCAGGTACACCTGCCTTGTAGTCACCAAACCCCAACCTGTACCACCATCTTTATCCCTCAGCTGCATCTCATGCAGCTGGCTGCATGTTTGGTTGGGACATCGTAGGAAGCAGCGAGGGTGTTCTGAACATCCCTGTCCTGCCCACTGTGTGCCCTCACTGAGCCTCACCTGCTCTTCCAGCTGCTGCCGTTGCTTCTTCGCTTTGCTCTGCTTGTAGTAATCCATGATCATCATGGCTGCATATATTTTGCCAACAGTCAGGTCAGAGGCTGAGAGCATAAGAGGGAAGAAAGTGGGGACACTTGTGTGTTAACAGAAACAGCAGGTCTGAACACTCCAGCGCGGATCTCAGGACGAGCCCTGCTGTGGGATACCCTGATGACCTTCAAACTCTGCTCACCACTCCAAAAGAGAGAGAGAGACGAACACCCAGACACTCCACGTGGAGATAAAATGGATGGAGATGGCTTGAAAGCATCATCATAAACCACCAAGACACACATCTTCATCACATCATCATATGTAACGGAGCAAGTGATGCTCAGCCTCCTGCCCTTACATGCTTCAGAGATGATTTACAGGAGACTCTGGGTTTGGCAGGAGTAGATCACTGCAAACTTGGCATTTTTCAAGAGGGCTCCCAAGCAGCCAGGCAGAGCAAGGCAGAAGTCAGCCTGTAGCAACAAAAGCCCTTTTCCCACTTCTCCTCCAGCTGGGGACGGGTCTGACTGGTCCCCACCTCCCTTTGGGAAGAAGCTGCTGCAGGTATGACGGAAACTTGGCAGCGATGACAGCCCCCACAGAGACTCACTTTTTGGCATGGGTACCAATAGGTCAAGCATCTTCTGGGACAGGTGAGGCCAAATGGTCAGGATCTCCTTTTGAAGCTCAGAGTCTAACTGCTGCCAATCTGCACCACCTTGAACAGCAGGGGAAAAAAAAACGGCCCACATACATCAAGACCTAGCACCAGGGTCCAACTAAAAACATCCCTTTCCTTCCCATCCTGAAGTGAGGTTCACGAACAGCAACCAGCTCTCTCTGGGCTGTGAGGGCCATCTTGCATCAGCGAGCCTGGTCTCCTGCTCTTGCAGGGAAACTTTCCTACCATCCCTTCCATATGTGCCTCCATCTCCCCATCCCCTGCCCTCCCACTCAAAGCTGCCATCTTCAAGCTCGCCTTGGGTCCGTCTCTGCGGCTCCAATCCTACTCCAGCCCACACACACCTGCTGCTGCCCCACTTTCTCTTTGCTGGTGAGCAGATCATGTGCTGGTGAAAGAGCAGCTCCACTTGGTTGAAATCCTTAAATACTTGGCGATGCTGTGCAAGGAGAGCAGAGCTCTCTGGACAGTAGTGAAGGGATTTGCTGAGCTTAAGAAGACCAAGGCTCAAAGGAAGCTGTCACATGCACCAGCCAGAGACACTTGAGCCCGGGGCAACTCTGCCAAGGTGTAGGAGACCCAGGTTCAAATCTCTGCTTTACCTAGAGGGACTTGAACCCAAGCAGCTATCTCATCACTGGGCTTTTGCTGCTATCTTGCCCTGGGTTGGGTTTTCTTCCAACAGCTAAGCTGTTCCCAGGGGACTATGTATTGAAAATGGCATGTTTCTGTAGAAAGCTTTTGATCTGATGAATCAGAGTGTTTCCAGCAACAACAACAAAGCATGTTTTCCTGCTCTGAACGTTTTATCTTCCCTGAGAGAGAGATTTCTGTTCTCCAGCCTTAGGAAGCCAAGCCCATGTGATCTTTTCCCTCCTTAGTTTGGTTCTGTACATGGGGAGGAAGGGGAATTCTCTCTCTCCCCCTTTACACAGTGGACATCAAGCCATTTCTGCTCTCTAGAAGCAGCTTCTAGTGGAAAACTGGCCACCTCTTTTTATAGAAAGTGGCAGAAATTTGCCTGTTCAAAGTAATCATGTCCATCCACGTGCCAGGCTCTGGGTGGCTAACCCTAATTTGGCTGTGATGTTGTCAGCTTGCCCAAAGGATGAGTGCTGGTCACTCTGAAACCCTCCTGGCTCTGTCCCCTCTCTACCCCACTGACCTTACCTTTGGCAATTTTGATGTCCAAGGCCGTGCGTATCAGTGCCATCAAGGTGGAGGTAAAATGGACCGTCATGTCCTCGGCCACAGGCATGTTCATCAGCACCAGTCTCTGCGCAAGAGAGAGAAGAAAACAGCGGACGGAAAACAATATCGAAAAACACATCGACCAGGCTGGAGGAAAAGAAATTAAACATTAAACAAAAGGGGAAAAAAATAAAAATTAAAAAATAAAAAGCAACAAAGAGTGTCAAAACAGCACAGCCAAAAAAGAAGGGCAAGGATCACCCCGCCACCCCACCTCCCCCCCCGGCTCCTTCCACCCCAGGACACCGGCTCACTGCCTTCCAGGGCTCCTCCTGCGCCCCAGGAACGGCCCCTGAGCCCCCCTCCCCACAGCACCAGGGCTGCCACGGCACCTCCCGGCACTTTTGGGAAGGCACGCCTGATCCGTCAGGGATGCGGGCATGGGGAATGCTCGGGAAGGGGAGAGGGGGCTCAGGTTTCCATTCCCGGGTGGTTTGGCTTTTCGGCTCTCAACCCTTCCCACCTGGGGCAGGGGAGAGGAGGGTCCCTAACCTTCAGGGACTTCAGATCGGCTGGATTCCTCTAGCATGCTACATCCTGGCGCTCCCTTTTTGCGTCTTTCAGAGATGAAGTTTGCCAGCACATGCACAGGGTTCAAATTATCCAAGGGTGGGGAAGGGAAGGAGGGGGAGAAAAAGTGCAGAAGGAAAGAGAGAAGGGCAACCAAGGCAGGTCAGACACGCCATGCTCCTTCCCCACCCTGGGCAGGTGGGGTGCAAACTGAAGTGACCAGATCCACTTTCCAGAGAGTATATTTTGCTTCGTGAATACCTTGAGTCATCCCTTCCCTGCCCATTCCTTTTCACCCGGCTTCTCGTGTCCTTTCCCTGCCTTCAAGCCTCCTATCTTCTCCTGGAAAAGTGCGATGGTGGATGCGTGCATGCGTGAACAAACATGTGAGAGCTGGAGATGGTGGCAGCGTGATTGCAAGTAAGCAGAAATCCCCCGTTCACTAGCCCTGAATGCTGCTGAAAGGGCTGCAGACAGCAGCCTGTGGCCAAGAAAAGCTTCAGTTTACTCCAGACCTGGGCAACACATTACCCTGTAGCTCCAGGTCTTGTCCTAACAGCTGCTGCCCTCAGCAAAGCCACGCAGCTGCCACCCCACGTCCTTCAGGGCTTCCCATGCTCCTGCTCCATGCGTATGCAGCCAGGAGCATGCTGTGCCTGTGCCACGAGCCATCTGCCGGCCACCACCCCAGGAAGAACCAGGGGGTAAAACCCAGAGACACCTTTTGAAGGCACCTGGCTTTGCCTTGCACAAGCCATCCTTGGGATAGCTTGTGCCAATGCACCTGGCTCCTCATGCACTGCAGAGCTGCTCTTACAGGATACGTCCTTGCTGCCCACCTGCTTCCCATCTCCATGGGCTTTAGCCCTGTTTTTGCACTGGCTGGGACAAGGATTGTTCCAAGTCCAGGGGATGAGCTTGGGTCAGTGAGCTCATAAGGGCATCTCGCTCTCCTAACTGTGCTACGGGGTTGCTCCTCACCTCATCTTCTCCCACTTCCATACTATTGCTGATCCTGCCCGTCTTCTTTCACTGGGCTCCTCCACCCCAGAGCTCCCTGGGCTTGAGAGTGACCACGGCAGCGTCACATGCGTGGGCAGTGGAGACCAGCCAGCATGGCCAGGACTCTTCTGAGCACACCAGGCTCCCCAGGAGTGAGCTAAACACACATTGGATGCCCCCAGCACCTCCCCAGCTTCCCCCAGCACCACCTCCCGCAGCTCCCTCAAGCCCCGGCTCCTACTCAGGTCTAGGCCCCGTAGAAGGAAGGGTTGATCTACCTTATAGGCCACTTTGGAAGGACATCTCTTGCCGAGGCCTAGCGGTGGTGACATAAGAGTCAGCATTTCATACATCTCAGTGTAATGGATTCGGCCACTGCTCATGAAGGGGGAAGGGGAGGGAGGGAGATGCAGAGAGAGAGGAGGCATTCCCAGAGAGCAGAAAAACGTACAAACAAAAATAGTACAGGAAAACAGGAGAGAAAAAACAAACGGACAAACAGGAAAAGAACAGGAAACCCGTTAATCAAGGCAAATCATACATGAGAGACTGTCCTGATGTGGATTTATAGCACTGCTCACACAGACCCAGGAATGCTGGCAGAAAGCAACTCACCCCGCTCCTCTCTGCTGCTGGCCTCAAGCGCCTGTCTCGCTAGCAGTCTGGGAGTCCTTCTCTGGTCTCAACCCCTTTCCTAAAGCCCTCCAGCAGCCCCCAACTTGTCCCACAGGTTCCAGGGCTGTGTGCGAGTGGTATAAATCAGATACACGGCACTCAAGCCATGGGTTATTTGAGATAACGGTGGTTGGCACCACAGTGCTCTGTGGCCTCCGTAGCGTTTTCCCTCCCGGGGGGGACCTGGGTATTGCTTTGCATCGCCACCTAACCCATAGCTGGAAGGCTGTGTATCCCCAGCTCATAAGGTCTATGCAATTGGGAGGCAGCATCTTGCATAGAAGGCAGTGGGCCAGGGTCACTTGTCAAAGGAAGATGCCCAGTTGCTTCCGTCTGGCTCTGCGGATGGACCACTTTCCCACCATGCACCAGTGCAAAAGGCATGCTGAATTGGCTGAAAAAACAAAACCGGGAGGAAAAGTTGTACATGCCATGCTCCCGCCCTGGCTCTCTCCCACATGCGGCTGCAAGTTCCACCAGGTTGGAGTTTAAAGAGTCTCAGCAGAGGCAGCTGTTTGGGCCTTCCAACATTGGGGTTCATTTGCGTTTCCCAAGGGAGGCAGCTAGGACAGACCCCTACCTCGCGCTCCTCTGCTCCGTCAGGACCTGCCTAGGATTGCTGCAGTGGGGAATGCTACCAAAAACGGGCCACCTGATGACACCTGGAGCCCTCTGCCAGGCTGAGATAGTTGGGCTGTGTCTCCCTCTCTCTGCACATCCAGGAGGCCACTCAAATACATCTCTCGGGGATCCTGGGCTCGCCCATCCCTTCTTCCCCTCATGCCAGGCTTCTGTCCTGCACTGCAACATTCAGGATGGTTAATTCGCAAGGACAACCTTGCAACAGCAAAAGCATCACCCTTTACAGCTGGGCTGGGAGGATGCTACTGGAGAGGAACCTGTCTTAGCTGGGGTGGCCTGGGAGAGAGGGCACTGCTGAAAAATTAAGCACCTCCCACGGCATCCCGGCCTTTTCCCTACCCATGTGCTCAAAGCAGCGTGGAAAGGGGAAAAGAAGAAATGTCCTCTTCTCAGGGGTTACCACTGGTTTGGAAGCAGACTCCTGGCCAAAGAGGCCCCCACCAAGATAAGTCCTGACATTTTGGATGTGAACTAGAGATGGTGACAGCCTGCAATGGGAGCTGTTGGGGCTGCAGGCACAGAACAGGCTGGGAAAGCGATCCCCATTGAGACCTGGCACACTTAAACGCGTAGGAAAGAGGATCGATAACAACACTGAACACTAGTAAGTGGGATGATCAAGAGGAAATATCCAGGTCCAGGAGTCCATAAGCAGCGTCTTGGCAGAGCTGGATGTGCACTGACTCGACGTATCTGAAGAGAAGAGGACTTCAAAATTTTCATGCTCAAGAACTTTGTGCAAAAAGGAAGCAAGACGATGATCTTCCACCCACCTTTCCTGGCAGGGGGGATTTTAGTGTACCCAGCACACATCAAACACTGTCTTTCGTACTGAGATTCTCCACACAATGAAGGAGGAATGGATTCCCGTGAAAAGAAGAGTTTTCATCAGTAACCAAGAAGGACTGCTCGAGAAGTGTGCTGTTCTCACAGACAGGCTGCACTTTGCTGCTTCTCAGAGCAGAGATCTTAAAGCGTTTTGAGCAGCACAGCAGTGTCCATAAACCACATCCCCACGGACTGAAGCACAGGAAGGCATGTGCAATGCCATCCATCTGAACAGGATGCCTCCCAAGAGCTGGTCCCAGCACATGTGCATCCTTGATCTTGAGCTGGCCATCTGTCCTGTGTCTGGATGGAGATGTGCCCTGTGGCTATGGCACAGGGTGGCCTGTAAAACCACCAGGCACTATCAGCTCGGTCCTGGTGCTCTGAGAGAACCTCGTGAGTGAGGGAGGAGGAAATCTGGGGGACATTTGTCCTCATGTGGTTAGGAAATAAGTACTGTGCCGTAACAGGCTGTTAGGAACAGAGCACCAGAACAGCAAGTGATGTGAGAGTAGATTCAGGAATAGGAGATGTCCACAGGGACATGAATGTCTGTGGAGCATTCACCTGACCCATGACCATCTCAAGGGCTACTTTTAGGGGCCAAAGATGATGCCCACCTCCTTGGCTCACTTTTGCATGACTGTTAGAAGCAGATGTGTTGAAGAAAGCCAGAGATAGCCCCAAGGAGTAGATCTGGCTGCCAGGACGCAGTCCCAGCAAGATGTGATTACAAGACCTGCTCTCCCAAGCATAAGGACAGAGCTTGCTGGACTTCCACAAGAAGTCTTCCTGCCTCAATGTTGTTTTGTTATCCCACTTGTGGATGACCTGGTGGGTATGCTTCCATACCGTGCTGCACCCCTATATAGTGTCCTGAACTTGCCTAAGCATCATCTCTTCTAAAGCAGGCTGTCCATCACTCCATAAACATGTTGGTGTTCGTTTCTGCAAGTTGTCATTGTCACGTTGCCTGGCAGGACAGGGGTGTGGGCTCCAGGAAGGTGAACTTGTGCGCTGTTACGTGCAGGGCAGGCTCACCAAACTGAAAGATGAGCAAGTTGGGTTGGCTTTTTGGGATCTGGACGGTGATGGCAAGATGCAATGACCACGTGGGTTTTCTTTCTTCATCAGTTTCCTTTTGGGAATTGTTCCAGGGCAGTAGGAATTCCTGAAAATCTCTCAGGTCCTTGAAATATCCCATGCACAAGGAGGAGAAGACCAAGGTCCGACAAGGAAGAGATGGGGATGGTCTCCCTCACATGACAGCAGAAGCTGGTCATGCTCTCTGCCTTCCCCTGAGTTTATCCACCTTCACTGCTCTGTCCATCCCACAGAGTCAGCAGAAAGCCCAGACTGCTGCAGAGCTCCCTCTTCCCAGGAAGCATTACAGGTACCCTTCTGAGCACCAGGTGATCCAGCTTAGGAGAGCAGCATTTCCCAGTGAAGCCCTGATGTCAATCAAGAAAGACTAAAAATTCCTCCTGAACGTGTCTTCTGTCTGCAGGGACCCGAGCAAGTGTCCTCAGCAAAGCCACCATCCTTTGCCAGGGATGCAACAGAGAAGAGTGGAAAGACTGCAAGGAGCCCCTCCTTGAACAAATGAGCCATCTGAGATTCTTGCAAGAAATCTCCTATCCCTAAATACCTCTTCATAAATGAGGTGACAGCATCCAGGCCTTCTCTTGCTTGCTCTGCTTTACTTCTGGTGGTCTACTTCAAGATTTCAAATGTGTGTATCATCCCCACGACCAGCCATGGAGGGTGACAGACCCATTCCAGGGATGCTGGCTGGAAGAAGCATTTCTGATGCAGTGAGAAGGATGTGGTGGCTACACCATGCTGCACCCAGGAAGCCTCTTCCTCTGCAGAGCCAAGATCAAGGGCCGGGGGTGCCTGAGATTCCCTCATACATCTCCTCAGACGCTGTGAGGGAAGAACAAACTCTGTGGTTCATCCTTTCATGCCACAGACAGATACAGGCGTTGTGGTGCTTTGGAGGAGGCAGCAGGCACAGGATTTTGCTCAACTGTCACCCCAAAATAAAATAAATGAAAAAAAAAAGTGCAAGTCAGACAGGCACAAGGAGGCCAAATCGCTGCTGTGGACTCACAGCCAGCAGCCGGGAGGTTGGCTCAAGTAGGAGAGGAGCTGTTGAGCTCCAGAGATGTGCCCAGGTGCCACCACCTCCCAAGCAGGTCTGGCAAGCTAAGGACGAGAATAGCAAGAGTCCTGCTACCCAGAGACATGGTCATGCGTCCTCCAAGTGCCACACTTTAGGAAGAGTCTGTTGAGCACAGCACAGTGTCCCCCAGGGAGAGGGGTCACCCTGGCCTCCCCGTCCTACCCCCAGTCCTCACTCTCCAAAACAATGGCAAAGTCCCCAACATCATCCTATCTTTGCTTCCCCCCTTTCCTCCCCAGGAACAAACCACAATTAAGTCCCCCAAAAAACTCCTGGTCCCGTGTGAGGGCACTTTGAGAAGCCAAGCAGGGATGGTGGCATTTGGCCTGGCACCCTTCGGGGGCTCTCTGCGCCGATGATGCTGGGGCAGGGGGCTAGCTGGGGGACGCAATTTGTCGAAACCCACCCCAGGAGGCTCTGGGCCCCCCCTGGCCCCACTCATGCCTCCCCTTGACGGGGACAGCTGCTGGCTCTGGGAGGCCGCGGACCTCTTTAAACTCAAAGGAAAGCAACGTCAGGGTTCCCTCGGGAGGCGCGGTGGTGGTGGAGCAGGGGGGAAGGAGGGGTGGATGGTGCGTCCCGTGGCCAGGTTGTGGCAGAGGACTGGGAGGCAAACCTTGCACGCCACCCTGTAGGGGCAGTTCTCTCCTAGGCCCAGAGGAGGCGAGATCACCCGTACTAATTTGTACATATCCTTATACGAGATCCTGCCGCTGCAAAGGAAGCACAGGTGGGTTAATAGGACACTGAGAGAGTGGAGGGGAGGATGGACAGCTTAACCGGGGGGTGCTGGGGCCATCTTGTGGGGCAAGACCCCCAGGGGTGCATGGCTCTTCTCCTTCTGGCTCTGTCAGACCCAGAGAGGGGAAAGCTGTGAGCACCAGCTACTGCCTTCTCCACCATGAGTCAGCTCATACCTCCTCACACTGACCCATCTTGACCCTGGAGAAGGACAGTTTTGGTGGTGAACACCACCCCATTCCCCTTCCTCGTTGCGCCCCTGGCTGCCTACGCCTCCTGGGAGAAGGCTGGAATTTTAGATGGGGTGAGCCTGCAGCTTAGTTAGGTTCTAGCCACCACGAGCCCTTTTGATGGAATTGTGTCCCATCACACCTCCTGAGAGCCTGCCCTCACACAGCCAACTCTCTGGTCCTCACAAGGTCCCAGGGAGCTTGGCAGCTGAGTCACTTGTATCTCCATTATCTGGGGAACCTGAGATGGGGAGAGATAATGTGACCAGCTGGTGACCGGTGGCTGAGGCACTAGCACCTAGGTCTCCCGCGGTCCCGTCCTGTGCTCCGACCACCAGACCACACTCTACCAAGGGTACACATTATTAGAAGCAAACTCTCCCATACACACACCCCTTCTCGCCCCCAGAAACACGTCTCCCCAGGCCCGGGTGCAGTCATCACAGGAAACGGACCGTATCCCTCCTGCACCGGCTGAAATAACAAAGCAGTCTAAGTGAAGAGCTGGCAGGAGAGGGTGCAGGGGCCATTGGATGCTGAGCTCCCCACTCCACTCCAGACCAGAGCCCTTTGGGAAGTGGGACCGCGTGGGGTGGAAGTGCTGAGGTGCAGCATGCTGCAGCCTCCTGGGCATCCTTAGACAAGCTTGAAGGGAAACCATGCGAGGAGGCAAAGAACAGCTTTACCATTCTACCAGGCACCTTTGCCTCTGGTTTCTCCTTCCTCTTCTCCCATCCCGTCTCCATCACTGGCCAGAACTAACCCAACCATCTGGGGAAAACCCATCCCTGAGCCCCCCTGGTGCTGGGCGATCTCCCTGTGAGACCTTCATGTGATGGTCCCAGTGTCAGGATACAGAACTGCTGCCCCACTCAGGTGGTGGGACCCGTTCAGATGTACTCACCCGTTCCTCACCCAGCAACAGGTGAGCAACCCCAGCCAGGGCTGCCCCCACAGGCCCAGCACCACAGGCTCCTGCGCACGTCCCCTAACCACTGTCTACATATCACAATGAAAGAGCATGGCTTGCTCAGAATCAGAGGGGTACATGGCATCGATAGGACAGGTCAGGCATACTTTTTCAGTGACTGTCCTGGAGACCCAGGCCACCAACACAGGGGGTGAGAGTCAATGAAGTGCCCAGTGTGAAGAAATCCTTTCCCAAAACCACGGGTGAGAAGCCCCACACCAAGCATCTGGATGTTTCGCTGCTCTCGCCTCCTCTCCCTTCTCTAGTTGTCCATCAGGACATCTACTTACCTTTACTGACCTCTACCCCTTGCACAAGGTGGTGTTTCCCACTAACAAGCAAACCCATGTGCCCATGGGGACCTTTTACAGCAGCAAGAGTGCTGGAGGAGGCCATGTGGGGAGGAACCTGGCCAGCACTGAGCTGCATGGGGTTGGACAGAAACGGTGGAAGAAACTGTGCCAGGAGCTGAGTATATTAGGCATAAAAAAGTATCTTGGCTGGAGCTGGTCTCTGGAGGGGCAGGACATTAGCAGTGGAGGTGAAGAGTCTCCAAAGGGAGCACATGTTGCTGTCAAGGGCTCTCAAACTAAGATCGCCCACGCTCCCTGGCACAGCAGTGGCTCCAAAGAGGCTGTTGCTGGGGTGGGGGAAGGAGGAAGGGGCCACACAATATGCCCTCATAGTGCTGCGGCAACATGCTCCCAGAGGTGCAGAGGTGCTCCACACTGCTACACTAGGGATGCTCCAGACCATCCTGAGAGGAGGGGTGGAGAGCAGCTCCTGTGCACGCAGCAGCGGAAGCAGAGCCAAAGCGCAGCCACCAGGAGTATGAATGGCCGCTGTGAACGTGTCCCATTGCCAGGAACATGCTGCTGCCTGCTGGGGTCCTCATCAGCAAAGGTGTGAGTGCAGGAAATGAAGTCCTCCCATCTCAAGAGGGGTGAGTGGGCTGGTCAGCGTAAGAACACAATTCCCCAAACCCATCAAACACAATCCCACCGAGGTCCTCCATAGGTGACTCGGCAGGAGTTCAGTAGACCCCCAGCATCTCCCCATTGCTGGGAACAAGCCACGCTCAGCCCTGCTCTGACGGGGAGCTGTGGGTGCTGGGGACCAGGCAATGAAGCTGGTCTCAGGGCGGAGGCACCCAGCTGGTGGACGGGGATGGGGAGGGAGGCTGAAAGGGACCTGCCCGCTGGCCAGGGATGAGAGAAAGAGCAGGAACCTCCAGCACTCAGGATAAACACCATGGCAAACTGTGAACTTCACCTAAGACGCTTGTGCCACCAGGCATTGTAGGAACCGGCTGCTGCCCTTGTAACAACTGCAAGTGAGAGCAGCCCTTCCCTGACCGCCCCAGGTATTGCAGCCAGTTTCCGATAGCAGAACACAAGAGACGCCTGTTTAAAACCAACTCTGAGAGGTTGCTCAGGAGAGAAGGAGCTGGCTACATACCACGCTGCTCTGTCATACTCTGCCCAGATCCGGACAAACTCATCTAGATGGTGAGGTCCCAGGATGGAGGAATCCCGAGTCAGGTATTCAAAATTGTCCATGATGACCGCCACGAACAGGTTGAGCATCTAAGTGAAATGAAAAAAGGCAGAGAGAAAGGAAAGTAGGGCTAGAGGGAGCAGAGATGACCTTATGGTGGGGGTGCAGGTTGGGGGCCTGATGAGAGAGGCCCCCAGGGGTCTCAGGGAGGAGGAACTCACCAGGAAAGAGCAGAAGAAGATGAAGGACACAAAGTAAACATAGGCCAGGTCGGTTCCGCAGCGCTCATTCTCGTTCTGCCCAGATGTCGCCGTCGTGTCCGGCTCACAGCCTTTGCCCTCCAGGCAGGACAGCATGATCTCCTGCCATGCCTCTCCCGTGGCACTCCTGCACCCAACACAGCTGTGCTCAGCAGCTTGTGGTGGCACAGGATGGAGCTGGGGCAGGATGCCCCCAGAAGAAACCTCACAAGAAGCTGTACAACCTCCTGCCCAAACTAAATACTCCTCCAGCGTGCAGAGGAGCAAGGTACTGGATCAGCAGCAACTGAGCTGGACCCACACAAGCGCACCCATGCCAGGGTGTAGCTCCCCCCAGCCAGCTGGTCCAAAGACCTGGGAGACAGACATCCTTTTTGGGGTAGGGTGGGGCGGGGAAAAAGGGGTTCCTGAGCTCCTGTGGCCATGTGTTTACCCAGCCGGTCTCTAGCACCGAAAGCTGATGTCCACTTAACATTCTGTGGTGAGAACCTCCTCAGCCCAGCTCCTGGCATGCCTGTACCCCAAAATGCTGCCAAAGGAGTCTTCTATGGTTACCTGAAGAGGAGCATGAGGGAGCCCAGGAAGCTGCGGAAGTTGTTGTGCCGGTTAATGTGGCTTTCCTCATCTAGTTTGATATTGCCAAAAACCTGCAGGAGGGAGAAAAAGGGCTCAGTTATTCAGGCAAGGGCTCGGTGGCCGGGGAAGCAGCTGCAATGTGCACCTTTGCTGCAGGGACCATTCCTGCCCCAGGTCCATCACTCTTGGCACAGCCAGCCCCCAAAGCAGGTGACATCCAAGGTGACATCCACCGTCTCTGCGCAATCCCCCATGGAAAAGCACCCCAGCAAACACATGCTGGTGCACAGCCAGCACACTGAGAAGCTGGCGCCGAGCAGCCATCGAGGGAAGGAGATTCTCCTCTCCTCGGCAGGGATTTGTGGTGGGCGGCAAAAGCTGCGAGAGGCCGAGCTGCCATGGAAACAGGAGCATGGAGGACCTGGGATCAACCGAGTCCAACCGCTCCACGTCCATCCCTCTCCTGCGCTATGGGCAGCATCCAAGCACCACATGGCAGCCGGGGGTCTCAAGCACACTGGAGGGACAGGGACGAGCTGCACCACCCTGGGTGGGTGCTGGGTCCTGGTCCCAGAAACTCCCGGGTGCTTTTCCCTTGGTGGGTGCTGGTTCCTGGTCCTGGAAACTCCTGGGAGCTTTTCCCTTGGTGGGGAAAAGGTCCGTGATGCTTAGGTTGCGCACAGCAGTGCAAACAGGGTGGGGAAGGGCTCATTGCGGGAGGGACAGACCAACTGCTGATCCATCACGGACAGCCAGACAGCTGGGACTACCGTCCCCAGGGCCAAAAGAGGCAATGAAGCCCCAAACATGGACAATAACCTAATAACGACCCATAGCCAAGGCTGTGGTAGGACATAACAAATGTTCGTAAAGTGCCTCAAATAGGAAAAATGTGCTGTTAATACTGTTAAATATTTATTCCACTTTCCGTGAACCTAAAAATATACTAACTGCAGAGTATTTTTTTCCCTGTACAGGTTTTTTGGAATGTGTAATTGTAGAATATTTTCTGCCTCCAGCTATTTTGCTCAAATAACGCCCACAGACTTTACTGCTTGGGGATTTGTTCACAATGGTGTTAAAAAAAAAAATAAAATAAATCAAATACTACCACACGGCAGGGAGGAGGGCTGAGTCAGATGGCGGTTGTTTAGCACAGAGAACACCTGGAGCCGGTGCCGAGATGTGTAGGACAGAGCGGCCAAAACCAGCCATGCGACTCTCTTGGGGTGGGAGAGAGGGGGTGGAAGAGACTAAACACCAGCGCTGCTAAGCAGCAAAAGCAGGGGGCCACTGTGCTGCCTGCTGCCTCCCCAAAATCTGCCTGTCCAGGCAACAGTGTTGAGTACTGCAGCAGCTCACTCATCAGGTGGCTCCAGATCCCGAGCATTTGTCGTCGAAGATGCTTTGTCAGATCCTCAGCGTGGGGTTTAGTCACCACAGAACTGAGCCAGCCCCATGGCACGTGTGGAGCTGAGGGTTTTACCTCATGTGCTTCTTATTTACCAGCTGGAGCCTGGGAAGCTAACATCTTCCCATGCTCTGCAGACCTCCCACCATCTGGTAGGTCATTGCAGGTCCCTAAGCACGAGAGCCCAAGCAGACCATCAGCAGCACGGCTACAACATAAACCCTCTGCAGAGGGACAAGGTGGACAGTGGGCTGCAGGGATCACCACCACGATCCAGCTGTTCAGAAGGGAAAGGCAGAAGGCTGCTCATCAGGTCCCTCAGGCATGAAATCAATCTCGGGGGGCTACTAGGGTGTCAGAGATAGGGTGTAATTTCTAAACAAAGGGGTGGCAATTTGAAAGCAGCCGTCACACAGGATGCCCAGCTGAGTCCCCAGGGCTACATCTCTAAGGGTACAGGTTGGGAAGGCAGCTGTGGAGCTTGACTGAACAAGCCCATGGCAGCTCCCCCAGAGAGTGTGGCTCTGCAGCTCCCAAACAAGCTGTTCCACCCTCAGGACCTTGCTGGACACCGTCAGTGAGTGAAGCAATGACAGGCAGGCACAAGGCTGGCTGCTGTGCATAATGCTAAGGACATGCTGGTCCAGCCTGTCCGCACCAGAGGGATGCACACTGAGATGTCTGTGCTCACCTGCATCCCAATGATCGCGTAGATGAAGAAAAGCATGGCGATCAAGAGGCAGACGTAGGGGAGGGCCTGCAAGATAAGCAGATGAGTCATCTCATTTAGCACAGGTCCAGCTCCAGAGGAGTACAAAAAGCACAGCGAGCAGGTAAGCTGTGCCAATCCGTCTCTCCTACAAGCCAACAAGTCAGCAAGACCTTGGGAACAGCCTGCATTTGGGAGCAGCACCCCAGCACTGTGGCCTGGGAAGAGACAAGGGCACGTGTGACTTACCTTGAAGGACTGCACGAACGTCCAGAGCAGGATGCGGATGGTGTAACCCTGGCGCAGCAGCTTGATGAGCCGAGCAGCCCGGAAGAGCTTCAGGAAGCTCATGTTGAAACTGCTGGTGTTCACCAGCTGGGAGAAGATGAGAGGGTCAGAGGGAGGTGGGAGCCCCCCACCCTGCAGCCGTATGCCCCGCTGCTCCCAGCCCCCGCTTCACCTTGGTGTCTGTCAGGATGATCTCCGTAATGCTGCCGATGACGGTGATGAAGTCAAAGATGTTCCAGGTGTCCCGGAAATAATTCTGCAAAAGCAAGGAGAGAGGGAACATGGATTTGAGCTTGGGGATCGCAGGTCTGAAGGGCACTGGGCCACAGGCCAAGGCTGCTCATGGGCAACAGTGGCAGCAGCAGAGACCTTGCTGCCCATTTGTATGCAGCCACGGTCTGGAGCACTGTCCTGCTTCTGAGATGGTGACAGACCTGAGCGTGTCTGCAGTAAGCATCTTCTCCTGGGAGATGATTCATACAGCCAACAGGTCACCCTGGTGAATGGGAGCATGAAAAGCAGCCACAGCCAGCCCTGGTCAGGCTGTAACAGTTCATCACGCTGACCCTCACAGCCATGAGGTTGCTTTGCCCTCCTCTTTGTGGGCACCCGGACCCAGCTCAGCCCCTGTTGTTTGTGCAGCAGCTGGTGCAAGACCAGACTTGACCATGGTGCAAGACCAGACTTGACCGTGGCTGGCACCACTGGGAGCAGAGAGGGTGGCTAGAAACCATCCTGGTAGTAGATCTCATCTCCCAGTATGGGTTAGAAACAGGAAAGAAACTATAAAAGAGCAAATCTGACAGTCGCTCATAAGCAGCAAAGAGTAGCTGAAGAAAAGGCAGTCCATGGTTTCAAATCTTAAATGAGTGGCTGGGGATTTGAGGACTGTGAATGAGGCAGAGAGGTCTCGCTGCTGGTCAGGTCTGGTCTAACTGATACAGCTCAAGGACAGCAACGCACCAGCATCTCGCGGCTGCTGGGGACAAGGGACTGCAGCCACCAGCATGACTGCAGCAGTAGCTGACTTTAGCAGAGCAGCTGCACAGCACATACATGGTCCAGGCACCAGAGTAGCACAGAAACAAGGCAAAAAGTAAAGCAATGGTGTGGCTTCCCCCACCAGCATCCAGCAGTGGGGAGTTAAATGAGAACAAAAGGAGCAATTCCAATCTAAAAGCAGCTTTCAGGCTGGGACCCAAAATAAATAGCAACAACCTCACATTATTAACACCTTCCCTCTGTGATCTGTGTGCTGCCAAAGTCCAAATTAACACCCTTGTCAAGAACAGGAGCAGCCACTCACCAGGAAGCCGAAAGCGATGATCTTGAGGACGCACTCCAAGGAGAACACCATGGTAAATGCGATGTTCAGGTACTTCAGGGCCAGCTCATAGGTGTATGGAGCAGAGTAGTACTGATGGAAAGAGAGAGACATTGCTAGCCAGGAGAGGGCCTGCCAGCCTCTTGGCTGATGACTGTCCCAGGGAAGACCTGCGGTGGTCCACGTTCCTTGCCCTGGGTGCCTCAAGACCATCTCCTCCTTCCCCTCTCCACCCCTCTCCCAGGACAGCTGCCACTCCTTCTAAGAAGGAAGCACAGAATAAATTCAGATCTTTCTGCAGTAGTTAAAAGGTCATCTCATTTAGGGAAGATCTCATCACTAGTTTGGGGCACATAGTGTTTCAAGTGACTATGCTGAGGGAATACGTGTTCAGACCCTGTCTCAAAGCATCTCCTAGAAATAACCAAAATACCCTCCCAGTCCCATTCTGACCAATCCTCCTTCTCCCCACTGCCCCGAACAGGACAGGCTCACTCTGACCCAGCTCACCTTCATCATCAGTACCACGGTGTTCAATGCTATCATGGCCATGATAGTGTACTCGAAGGACGGGGAGACCACAAAATGCCAGACCCGGTACTGGAAGGTGTGCCGGTTCTGGGGCATGTACCGCGTGAGGGGCTTGGCGCTGATGGCGAAGTCAATACAGGCCCTCTGGAATAAAACAACGTGCATCAGACCCTGGCCAATGGTAATGCGGGCGCTGGCAGCTGCCACACTTCTTTCCTTCATGGGCTGCGCAGGCAGATGGCTCACGTGTTTCGTATACCTTTTCAACATCTAGGGAGCTCCAAGCCCACAAACTGCAGAAAACCCACAGAAATGTCCTCTTCCCCCCCCCCCCCAGACTGTACCTCATTCTTCTCCAGACTGCACTCCTCCATCATTTTGTCTCCTTGCTCTTGGAATGTAATGATGATGAGAGCCACGAAAATGTTGACAAAGAAGAAAGGGAAGACCACAAAATAGACGACATAAAAAATGGACATCTCCATGCGGTTGCTGCGGCTGGGCCCCCGGTCCTCCTCCGTCACGTCCACCGAATGCTGCAGCACCCTGTGGGCAGACAGGTGAAGAAAAGCAACCAGAGATATGCCCATCAGCAATGCCACCACACGGCACTTCTCACAGGACCCACTTTGTACAGCCAGCTCTGTCTGTCCATAGCTGTAACAATGATAACATATATCTCTGTCTTAATTGGCTTTACAAGGACAATGCTTCTAAGTGGCTACAGCTTGTTTTACGGTGCTTTGCCTGTCCCCCTGACGGAAAATGGATTTTCCAGTGCCCCACATACAGAGAAAAAAATCGCCCAAGCTCACATCAGCATGAAAAAAGGGCTAGTCTTATGGTCATCTCTAAACTTGAGCTAAGATGCACCTCAGGGCCCCACAGGAGAACAGATTATCCATAATTTACTCCCTAAGGAAGAAACTAACCCCAGACACAGTCCCAGCTCTTTTGTCCTGACATAATTTCTCATCCTTCCTCTCCTCCTCCCTGCCCAGCAGTTTCTCTCTCAGTCCCATCTGGCTGTAGCCAGATATTAACCCAACCACCCCAATGGGGACACGCCCACCCTAATTTAAGGTGGGTGGATGGAGCAGAGTACTCACTGGGGCCAACCCTCGCCGGTGGAGACTGTGAACAGGGTGAGCAAAGCCCAGATGATATTATCGTAGTGAAACTCATGGCGTTTCCATTCCCGGCACTTCACTTCCATCTTGTTCTTCTCATGGTCCACATAATTCCCTCTGCAAGGTTGGGAGAGAGCAGTGACCTGTGACCTTGCTTTTTACGCTGCCAGACTATGAGACAGTGGTTTTAAACCCTGGGGGCAGCATGTGTGTGCGGTGGGAGGGGGCACCTCTCCTCCTGCACGGCTGGAGGGAGAAATGGGGAGAGGCTGGATAACAACTAGGGCAAAGGCGAGAAGGCAAAAGCAAAAGGGAAGAGGGAAGGAAGAAAGAGAACAGAAGCAAAATAGAGGGCTCTGCATCCCGCATCCCATGCAAGGATGCACAACGCTGACACAGCAATAGGGACAGGGCTCAGCCCATGCTGTCCACCCCAAGAGACTACGGCCAAGACCAAGGACTTAACTGGGAACCAAAGAAGACATTACCCAGCACCCTGCCTTTGCCAGAGGTGTCAGCAGCATCGGACCTACTGAACAGGGCACCTACATGCAGTCCTTCTCCGTGTCCTTAGAGCTGTCAGTGCAGTAGAAAAACTTCCCCTTGAAGAGCTGGACAGCAATGACAGCAAAGATGAACATGAAGAGCTTGTAGACGATGAGGATATTGAAGACATTCTTGAGGGAAGTCACAACACAGTCGAAGACAGCCTGCAGGAGAGGGCATAGCTCACCTTGGGGAACTGACAGCCTTGGTGAAGGGCAGGACCAAAACCTTCCTCAAGACCGCCATGGGGAAAGACGTTTCCATCTCCTGGGATGGAAAGGAGGAAAGAGCTGTGCCTTCTCCCAGGCAAAGGGCTATTTTATGAGTGAGTTTAACACCTGGACTACTCCCCAACACACACATGGACACCGAGCAGCCCCTGAGACAGCAGCAGGGTTGCATATTTATATCCTCCCACGTTCTCTGCAACCAGGGCAGAAGACAGGGGACAGCCCCGATGATGCAATTAGCAGCACTCAAGACCAATTAGTAAACACTCCTTTGTTTGGAATCACCGGGAATAACAAGGCAGAGCGAATACCTCTGCCTGCAAAAGCAGCACCTCCCCAGGCTGCGCTCTCAGATCTAGTTCTCGAAGTACTTTAAAAAAAAAAGAGAGGGATGTCCTTATCCCTACTTTGTGGTGAAGACAGAGGTGTCAAGAAATGAACTGACATGGGCTGAATCCACCCACTGATCGGCAGGAAAAGCCGGAGTCCAAACCCATGTCTCTGGGGTGCCACCCCGGGCCCCACCCATCAGCCAAATAACCCTTTGTGAAAAAAACTCAGGGCTTGCTCGGTCTCTTACTCCTTTCTGGCTCTATACCCTGTCAGCTGAGGTAGGGAAATCCATAATCCTAGCCGCACTGCATAAATAATCCCTCTTTTCAAGTGGGAAATCCCCCTCCGGTGGAACACCACAACAGTACAGTGCACAAAATCCCAAATTGTCTGCAAGCTGCTCTGGTGGGAAAGACAATGAACTTTGGAAAGAGATTTGAGCTCTCCCAAAGCCAGGGCAGTCTATTTTATCAGGATCTGGGCTTTGCTACCTGGTGTCCACTCCAGCCCCACTTTCCCTGGCAGAGGAACCTTGTCTCTGACACCTTGCAGAGATCCAGGCTAGCTCTTAATAACTCATTGCACCACCAGACATGAAGCAGCCCGAAGGGCATTGTGTTTGAAAACGGGGCTCCTAAAACACAGCAAACGCTTTGAAAACTACTTGTTCATTGCTCACAAGCGAATCGATGCGTGTGGTCCCTGCACCCACCGGTCCATGCTGGAGAAGACAGAGGTAAGGCAGGAGATGGGAATTGTTACCTTCAGCTTGGGCAGTCGCTTGATGGTTTTCAGGGGCCTCAAGACCCGTAGCACACGGAGAGACTTGATGGTCTTGATATCCCGGCCCTTGTTGGTCCTACCATGTCGGAGGGAGGCACACGCACCCAAAAATGAAACGGAGAGACAGTAACCTTGCAGACCCGGGCTTTTCAACTGCTGACAAGCCCCCTAGCACGCATGAGGACAGGAATGGGAGGGCCACATGCCGACGTGGGGGCCAGCACTCACAAATGTGTGACTGCTGAGTGCTCAGCCCACCCAAACCAGTCTCCTCCAACACACGCGCTGACAGCTGGCAGAGATGAAAAATAAAGCAATCTTCTCCTCCTCGGGATTAGCTCCTTTCCCCTTCGCTGGGGAGCAGCGACCTTAACAAATCCCCTCGTTGTGGGAAGCGGCGAGGTGCCATGGCTGGGGCAGGGGATGCAATGCTCTCCCCGAGCAAGGACAGCTGCCCGAAGGGCGCTGTGGCACACTGCCCTCCCCTGTGTCCCCAAGCCATGCGGCGCAACAGGGCCAGGAGGTTTGCTTCCCTACTGCAGGCACGTGCCGTTTGCAGACGGGGCTTGCAAAAGGCCCCCACCATGGCTGGCAAAAGGCCCCCACCATGGCAAATTGTTTTCTACCATTACTACTGGTTGCAAGAAATTAATAAATAAAACGAGGGAGATGCACTCAATGGGGTCTACATGCAGGTCTCTCACCAAGGGTTTTCCATCCTGGTTTAAACTCAATGTTCATAGTCCTTACATTCACCTAGGGAAGCACCTGCTCTGTGCTTGGTTTCTTTGCACAAATGCTGTCTTACGGCTTTCTGCCTTATTCCATCAGTGCTACCCAACCTGGTCACCCTGGTCTTCCATCTCACATCTCAGCATTCTCTTCCCTCTCCAGATCAGGGCTGCACTTGCCTCCACCCCAAGTCAGCTGAGGGAGGCAGAGCTTACTATTAGGATCATTTAGAAAAGCAGCACTAAGACCCCTCATGACCCTCATTTCTTGAAGATGGTGGTTAATCCCAACCACAATACAAGGGTTTTTTTCTTGTCTTTTAACTAAAGCTCATGAGCTAGATGGAGCAAAGAGGTCCTGGTGAAGGTGGCACAGCTTGTATCCATCGGGCACCCTCAAAAAACATCAAGGAAATTCCTTACAGCAACAGACGCTCCAAATTACACAGCTCCTTTGTGAGGGTTAATGCAACAAGGAGCACAATAATGGGTTTAATCATTAAGAGATGTAAACAAAACCACTAATTAATAGTCCTCCCTAGGAGCACAGCCCCACAAATGCACGGGAAGCAACTGTACGAACAGCCGCAGGGCCCACTTTGCACCTCTCATCTCCTGTTTTGCTCAGTGTCAGGGCCTGGGTAAGCAGCTGGGGCATCCAACTCGGGGCTGGGGTGAGGATTTGAGGGCAGCACTCATCTGGTGCAAGCTGCGGCCATGGACAATTCAACTGCAGCTGTTTGCATCTGCTGAGGAGGAACCTCTCCAGACCTCAGGAAACCTACTGTAGATTTGCTTGGGATCCAGTATGGATATGGAATATTGGGCTGGATAATGCTTGGAGAAAAGCCTGGCCTTGCTGTGTCTATGGCCGAGGCTGATCTCTCCCTGGCCCCCTGAGCTTGGCATGAACCACATCCCATGCCCTCAGAGGACATCCATGCTGAAAGCACCCTCCTCCAAAGGCGAGGGATTGCATTGATTGCAAAGAAAATCCCTCCTGCACTTTTCCGGAGCACACCACGTTTAATGCATCCCGGGGCAATACAGGCGTGCATGCAGAGCAGTATACTCCTGTCTCTGCAAACACAGCTAAGGGTCAGCACGGGTGTTGGACAGACAGACACCCGCCTGCGCCTGTCCCACCGCGCTCCCCAGAGCAGCACCCCACGGCGACCCGAACGGCATAGTTACCCCAAAGCATTCCTGTCGGTGATCCAGCCCAGCAGCCAGCAAACAGCACCAAGAGAAAAAGAGAGAAGAGAGGAAGAAGGTAAGAAATGCACCAGGGAAGCTGCATGCGGACGACTTGCAGCCTCTCGGGTGCAGGGACCCTGCAGCAGCCCTCCACTGCCCCATGCCTAGGTTGAAAGGCACGATGAGTAGACCGCATTGTGACCTCCAGGACAGGGCTTATCTCCAGGGAGAGACTGCCTGCTGCAGGTTTTGGGAAGGGAGCGTGTAGTGAAACCTCTGCCACAAGAGGAACCCGTGGAGAGCAGGACAGTGGGTGACAGTGGGTGGGCACATGGTACTCCTTGGCAAGGAGTTGGGGGGGACCTCAAGGCTTGGCCCCAACCAGCCAAAGGCAGGTGCCTCTGAGGCAACCTACCTGCAAGGCCACAATAGTTCCCATCCAAACAGGCTAACTCCGCTAAATCACTTCCATTAAGAAATCCACTGATTAAGAGCCTGAGCTGCAGCATGGGATCTCCTGCAACTCAGCAGGACACCTGCTCAGACAAGCTGAGGTGGTCTACAAGGTACCTAGTTGTAACCAAACCTCCATCCTTGCTTGAGCTAAGTCCCTGCCATGTGCACAAAGAATGCTTAGTACTGGGAGCAAAGTCTATGAAGTATAACATTTCTTAAAAACTGTAAAAATAACCCCAGGCCCTGGCAGCATGTTAGTGAAGCAAGTGGAAGGTGTGTGGAAAAGGTGATAGTTTAACTCTGCAGCACTTCTGCGACGGGATGTCAGACCTCTGTCCTGACCAGCCTCACATCAGGTTATTTTGCAGTACGTAGGGGTCTCTCTTGCTTCCAGACACCAGTGCCAACAAGCACAAGGAGATCCTGCTCAGCAAAGAAAGAGCCTTCTGCTGGGTACCTCAGGGTGGAGAAACTCCTGCCCTTGCTCACCAGGCGAGACAACGAGGACTATGCACTGACCACCACTCAAGCTTTCCACCAACCTTTCCATCACTCAACCTTTCCCGCTGCTGCAAGACCGCAGGCACAGGCATCACTTCTCAGCAGCTCTGCAAAGCCACAAGCGAGCGCTGCTCCTCTGTGCAATGCCTCCTCAGAGGGTGCCACGGGAGGCAAAAGCGAGCACCGTCTTTAGTTATGGTTCTGGTTATTTCAGCTAATTTAATTTGAACTCTTTGGAGATTTATGGTTTTATATCGGGCTTTTTATTTAGGCTGCGTTGGGATTGACGTATTAACTTTCCATGTGGAGAGCTACAAACGAGCCAAGATGATCTCTTGCTCGGGATGTACAGGCTCCGAGGGGACAGCAGACAAGCCACGACGGCACACAGGGAGATGGCTTTATGGGCGGACACTTGCTTATTGGTGATTTCGATGTAGCACTGACGGCCGGCAGATGATGGTAGCACCACTGGACCAGTTCAGAGACCTCCTGCTGCACCCACAGCTACGCAGGACCGCCACGAGAAAACCGAAAAGCAGAGGGGAGGCAAAAAGGGCAGAAAACCCAAATACAACAGCATGTTCCAGCACTTCTTCAACCAGGAGGTGCTGGACCTGGTCACCAGCCTCTCTCAGCCACATAATTGCTGCAGCTGCTCCGTGGGCATCGCTTTGCCCACTCAGCGCCATGGAGGCGAGGAAGGGGAGAGGGAAGACACATCCCCCTCCCTGCCCCGCCTCCGCCCCACATCAAAGAGATTATGGAGGGAGAAGAAAAGGAGAGGGATTTAAACATCATGGCCAGAGTCTTCCTCTTGAGACTGGGATGGAGGGATGGAAGGAGGGAGGGTGGTGGGTTGGGACATGTATAGTTGGCAAACATCCTGCAGCTCCTGGGGCCACAGCAGTGACGGGCTGCCAACAGGAGAAGCAGGTGTCCTTATAAATGCTTTATAATGTATAAACCCATCGGAAATCGCTGCGGTTCCTTTGTTCCCTTCACCCCCGAAGCCATGAGATCATCTCCTCCAGCAGGAGTTAGCGTCAGAAGTGGGAGAGAGGGACAATCCTGCAGGTTTACATTATAAAGAGCCCTCGTCCATCACACAAGCAACTCAGTATCTACCCAGCTACAAGAGTGGGCAGGTGACATAGATGCTTGCTGCAAAAGTACGTGGAGGTGCAAAGACCTTCTCCGTGGGAGGGGGCTCAGTGCTGCAGTTGATGGAGGAGCTCACCCTCGAGAATTCAGCTGTCCCGTGCCCAAAGGGACCTGTCCTTCCCTCGGGAGGCTGGGTGGAGGCAGGCAGGTGGCAAGCGGGGTTGGAAGGGGCACAGCAGCTGGGGACCCTGCCAGCTCCAGGGCCCCCCCCAGGAACCACGCCACCTTTCTGGGGTGGGGGCAAAGGGACAGTAAGCACAGTAAGCACCAATTACTGTACTGTTAGCTGCAGCGAGGACACCTGTCCACCCAGGAGCAGGCTGAGCCATCAACCTACCCTCCTTCAGCCATCAAAAAGTCTTGATGAAAGATGCCTTGGGATGAAAAGGCTCTCATGTCCTCTCAAATCCCCACAAACCACCCAGTGTGCATTTCCAAGCTGCTGATGCCCTCAAGCCCCATCTCCAGACATGCTCTGAGGGGCTGCCCTGGCAGAGGGCATATCAGCCAGACCCTGGAGATGCTCGGTCTATCCTCATGGTGGCCTAGGTGGCCTCCTGGGAGCTCAGAGCAATGTCCCCAGCCAGCGGACTTGCCCCATGCTCCTTCTCCATGCCAGGGTCTGCAGTCAGCCCCCAGCCCTACCCAGGGGCTAGTTCATCCCCCTCTCTGAGGGAGCTGAATTCTCCCGTGCTCTTCCCAAGGAGAGAGCAGCAAATGAAAGCACCGGGCGAGGAAGGGGGCGAGGAGGGTAAGAAAGGCAAAAGCAAGAAGCCAGGGAGGGTGCAAGTGGGCGAGAGTGAGGGGAAGGAGCTGCTGCCTGGCCAGGGGTGAGATGGGAGGGATGGATTACAGGCTGTAATCCATCGAGTGACCTCAGGGCTCGGACCCAGCCACCCCAAGAGCCTCACACGGTACCTGAGCTGTGGACAAGCACAGGGCTCCAGTCTGCGCCGCTGCCAGGCCCTCCCCTCTCACCAGCACTAACGCCACCGCCGCCAGTGTCAAAGGCACAAAGAGAGAACAACAGCGTGACAAAGGAGCACGAGCCTCTCCTCTCTTCTCCTCTCCCTCCACAGGCACCAACGGGGCGCCATGGGCCCCAGGGACCAGGGGTGGCCCTTGCCTGCTGGCATCACATTGGCACCCACTCATCCTTCCTCAAGCTTACACTGCACCACCTGCCCCTGCCAGCAGCATGGAGGAGGGCAGAACAGCACGAAACTCATCCCTGGACACTTCTCCCCTCCATGGCACAGGCACTGCAGACGTCAAGCCACCCTGCACCCACCTGCGGAGGAGGACACGCAGGTGCCACAAGCTCAGTACCAGAGCCCAAATGCAAGGTGATACTCAGCTGGGACACACTGCAGAGCAAGCACGCAGCACCCTGCCCTTGGCACGATGCTGCAGCGGATGTGGGCACAAACCCCACCAGCCACATCCCCATCCCTGCAGGGCTCCAGGGCAATGCTCCCCCTTGGAGCAGAGGAAAAGCCACCAGGCTGGGGGTGCCAGCACAAACACGTTCAGAGGGCAGCTCCACCCGGCAGGTTGCTGCTTTGGTTGTCTCTGTGAGCCCCGGGATGCGTAGCAGATGTATAACTCCAGCTCTGCCACCCTTAGGTCTTTTTCCCTCTCTAACAGCCCCTTCTGACCTCTTTCAAGTCCACTTTCACCACCAAACTCTTCCTAGAAACTCCAGCTTTCCTTGTCTTGCCCCTGCCTGTTTGCTCACCAGCAGGTGACAAACAGGGAGAAACCCATCTCTGGAGCTACACTGGTTTCAGGTGCCAGCAGCACAGCTGGGCTTTGCAGTCAGCCACGCACCGCTGCCAGGAGCCGTCCCAGACGCAGAGCAGAAGGGTGCAGAGAAATCCCCAAAAAATCAGGGTCTAGTAACCATAACACATAGTTGCACCTTCCTCCCACCCCGGCCAAGGGAAGGCAAAGAGCTGACAAGGACGACGTCCACTTACGCCAAGGCGAAAGCCACCAGCGCTCCCACCACCACGATGAAATCCAGGATGTTCCAGAGGTCTCGGAAGTAGGAGCCGTCCTGCAGGATCAAGCCCTGATCGATCATCTGCAGGGAGGGGGGGGAAATGGTGAGAAAAACAGGCAGGCAACAAGCAGCTCAGCCATCAAGTGGAAGCAGCTGCAGGTGGGATGTGCTGGGGACAAGGGACATCACTGGGGAGGAGCGGACCTGTCCCTGCATCCCGGGTATATATCAAGGAGCATCATATTTTGGGAGCCTGAAAACTGATAAAAGCGGTCCTAAGCATTCTCAACTCCCACAACTAAGAACCAGGCTTTAAAGTCTCCATCACCCAAATTTAAGACCGGAACTAAAAACTGAGCTATTTCCCGTCTGCTGCAAGGATGCTGCGGGACACAGCACCCCCAGTGCAGCCAGCCCGCAAGGCCTCTTACCTTGATAACCATCTCGAAGGTGAAGACGCCGGTGAAGACGTAGTCAAAATACCTCAGGACCTGCAAAGAGGGGGTACGGGGTGCTCTGCAGCTGCTGCCAAGCTCACTGGTGCCCACCCAGACCCCATTACCATGCCACACCGGGGCTCACCTGGCTCAGGTGCAGGCAGAGGGTTGGTTTGCTTGCCCCAAACCCAGCCTGCTCCCTAAGAGTTCAGGACAGCCATAAACCCAGCCTGCATAGGCAGGAGAGAAACATTTCCCATGTGTGGTGCAAGCGGCTCTGAAATCATCCTGCGAGCCGGAATCACGCTCCTCCATACCAGTCCCTGTGCACATCAGCATCTCCCCAGTTTAAGCTACTTTACTGTCGACAAGGTGCCCTGGTCTGCTCCCCAGGCTCCAAACCCCACGTGTAGGAGGCTCAGAGTGATTTCCAGGGTTTATAAAGGAAGGTGGCGGGGAAGAAGTCAGACCCCATGGTGTGGTGCAGGTGCTGCCACCGGCTGCCTTGGTCCATGTCCCATGTGTGCCCCCCCACCACGGAAGCTAAGATCCTACAGGACCTCTGCCTGCATTGCCTGCGGGATGGGGGGAATGGGGGAGGTTTGCAATCACTTTGTTGCGGTCGGAGTTGGTGAGGACGGGATCCTCCGCCGCGAGGGCGATGCTGCTGGCGGCGATCACCAGGAGGATGCACATCTCGAAGTAGCGCAGGTTCACGATGTAGTGGCAAGCCCTCCGCACCCTGTGAGGAGACAGCCCGCACCCCGACCTGTGAGCTCCTGGCATGCCCCCAGGCATGGCCCACATGCAAAATCCACCCCACACCACCAGCTTCCAGAGCAGAAAAATGGGTAGCAAAGTCTGAGGCACAAAACAAGGGAGCCCAAGGGTGGTTTGGGCTTGCTGATCCCCTTTGCTCAGCTGTCCCAGCCCCCCAGACACCCTACAGCTGGCCAGGAAGAGTCCCGGAGAAACTGGGGGGCTTATTCTTCCAGGCTACTGGAGCTGGGCAAGAGCTATGGGGGAGCAGACAACTGCAGAATAATGCAATAAACATTGAGTAAAAATCACGATAATGCAACAAACATTGAATAAAAATCACAGCTAGCAATCAGCAGCTGGGAGAGAAAGCCACGAGCATGGCTGGCACAGAGGGAGAGTGCCGCTGGGACTTGGGGAACACCGTGGCTGGTTATCCAGGTTGTTTGGGAGATATTCAGCCCCCTTCTCACAGGGATCCCCTGTTTTCAGTGATGTCTAGGGGTCCTTCCCCTTGCAGCCCTCCGCAGCCCCGGGCTCCTACGGTCTTAAAAAATGTCTCACGGGTTGGTGGTGCTGAAGATGAACATGGAGCTGTGCGGCACCATCGCTTTGCCCGTCTCGCTTTTCTCCTTCTTCCGCTTCTTCTTCTCCATCTCCTCCTCATCCTCTTTGCTCTCAGCCTCCTTTAAGGGGCTGGCTTCGCCGTCTGTCTTGTTGCTAACTGCAGGAAAGCGAGAGCCTTTGCCCAGCCTTGCCCCGAGACAGCACCCCGGGGTGTCTCTGCCACCCGGGCATGTGCAACCCTCCCCGGGATTCTGCTTTGCGTCCCTGTGCCGTTTGGGGAGAGGGACCAGAAGGGAAGAAAAGACACAAGCTGCCAGGATGAAGCAGACAGAAGGGGTTTTAACAAGGCCGGCTTTCACGGTGCTGTTTAATTAATGACACCGTTTAAAGCAGCTCACCTTGACAGCGAGGATGTTGTTAAGGGGGTTTGAGCGGCAGCGAGTTGGGCGGAGGCTGTGGATGTGTTAGGAGAAACAGGGGATGCAAGTGTTTTGCCCAGGCGGAGAGGAAGGGGGAAGGAGGGATCAGGCGAAGAGGTGGGTGGGAAGGAGGTGAGAAAGGGAGAAGCTCTCCAGGGGACAGTGGCACATCAGCATTGCGTTTGGGCTCCCCTGCAAAACTGGGGTGCCGGAGGGAGGTACTGCAAGGAGCAGCAAGGAACCCCCCCGCCTCCCCGAGTTGATGGATGCGGGTAGGAAAAGCCGTGCAAGTGGCTTTCCGTCCCCACAGGGCCCCTGAGGGCTGGGAGAGGGGCTCAGGAAAGAGAGACAGGTCCTCACTCTGTACCACAGCGGAGTCGTGGACATCGATCATGATGGTGGTGCTCTCCGTGGCCTTCTCGGTGTTGGGGGTGATGGAGGAGAGGTCAGGCTCGCTCCGGCTGACCGTGCGGCTAGCCTCCAGCAGCGCTTGCTCGCTGGTGTCCGGGCTGCTGCAGTCCTGCTCTGTCAGGCTGCCCGTCTTCCCCTGAGGGGGCTCAGATGCTGCTTGCGGGGCGCTCCCCTCCTCAGCGGTCCCAACCAGCTCGGCATCACCGGCAGGGATCCCATTTGTCCTGCAGGAGGGACGTGGGAGAAGAAGAGGTGCGAGAAGCTAAGGGGAGAGGACAAGGAGGTGTGGGAACTGCAAGATGCTTTCCCCGGATACCAACCTGACAGGGTCCTCGCTCGCCTCTGTCTCCCCCTGAATCAGTGCCTCCGCTGCGGCCGCATCGCCGAGCCGGTCCCCATCCTGTGCCCCTTCCGTGGGGCTGGCCTCCTCAAGACCCATCTCCTGGCTGGCTGAGCGGCTCCCCAGGGTGCTGGCTGGCTCCTTCCCCTCCATCCGGGCTCTGCGATGCCGGCTGCGCCGCTGGCTCTGCCTCATCCTGGCCCTATCCTCGATGCCGCCTCCTGCCCCTTCCTGCTCGCCCTGCTCACAATTCCCGTGGCACGATTTCTGGTGCCATGGCTCCTTGTCTCGCTTGGCCCGGGGTGACGGGCTCCTCCTGTCCTCACCACTGCCAGGGTTGGCCCCCGGGGCTGGCTGCTCAGGTCCCTCGGCTGGCGGCCGCTCACCCTTGCCGCCTTGCTCCTCGGCACATTTCTCCAGGGCGACGCCGTCCCCCGGTTTCTTCCTGCGGAAGATGCTGGCGTGGGGGTTGATGAGGTGCGGCTCGTCCTTGTTGATGCCCTCCTGGCTGGACATCTGCATGTGCCGGCGCAGCTGGCTGGTGCGCTGCTCCCACACCGACATGTGGTGCCGCCGGCGACGCTCCCGCCTGCAATGGGGGACAGCGAGCTGTCGGCATCCTGGACACCCACCCCACTGCTGGTGCTTCACCCCCCACCCCGCTGAAGCACTCACCCTGAATTTAATTTGGGAATCCCAGGGAGAAGGAAATGCCACCCCCAGGGCTACGGGCTGGGCTCCTGCTTCGTCCCCAGCCTTCCAGCATCCCTCTGGTGCCGGTGGGGGCTGGAAATAGGGCTGAAACTGTACTTCTGCCCCTTCAGACATGTCAGGCTGATGGAAGACCAGCCCCAGCAGCCTCACAGCTGCCCTGAAGCTTTCAGGCAGCATGCCCAGCTTGCTGGGAGCAGCCAGCATCCCGGCTTGCCCTATCCCAGCCAGGCAGTGACCACCTTCCTCTTGCGTGACTGCCTGGGGACACGTTCTTAAGTATAGGTAACGCCTCTCACTGCAGCCAGGGATCCCTCCTTGCACTGGGAATGTCTTTGCATCGCCAGCTCCTTGGAGCCAGGCTCCTTTTCAGAGCAGTGCTGCCCTAACTGTACAAATGACGGTGCAGGGGACGCTGGCGCAAGAGCCAGCTTGCTGGCAAGGGTGGCAGTCCTGATGGGGGGTGGGGGGGGACAGTGAGCAAAAGGGAAAAAGCTGCCAGGTCCCAGACCTGCGTTTCTCAATGAGAGATGGCCCTCTGAGCTATTTGCAACAGCGAAAGCCACCGGGCACAGGAGGCCCCCACCCTCCCTGTGCTCAGCTATGCTCGCCCAGGACAGCCTCTCACCCAGCACATCCCAGGTAGGAAGCCTGCCCTGAGTCTCGGGGAGCAGCGTTTTCGGCTGTTGGTGGGGGAAGGAGCTGTACTGGGCTTCTCTATGTTCCTGCAGCTGTGCTCTAGGGAGGGCTGGGCTACGCCATGAAACCTTTGCGGTGCCATAAACGCACACACAAACACCCTGGAGAAGACAGACATGCCCTTCCCAACACACCGAGGCGCACGGAAACACCCACGAGCACGCACGTGTACATACATGCTCACCCCCGGAGCACCCACGACTGCACATCCACGGGTAGCGGCACACACCGACACACACGTACTGCACGGCGCACACACACACGAAACCACGAGTGCACGCACAAAACCACGAAGGCACACACACACGCACACAAACAGGGGTGCAAAGGAGCACACTGAATAGAGACACACGCACACACACACAACCCCCCCCCCCCCCCCCCCCCGCCGAGGTGGCCGGAGGGCAGCAGCGTGCGCCCCGGCCCCACGGACGCACAGAAAACACAGGAGCCACAGACGACACGCGCCCCCGCGGCCCACATACAGGTGGCTGCTGCGCGGCTCCCACATCGACATGTGGTGTCTCCTTCGCCTGTCTCTTCTGGGGAGGAAAAACAAACGGGTTCAATCCCCCCTTCACCCCTTCTTCGACTCGTGTGGGCAATGCAGAGAGGTGTGTGTGTGTCCCCCCACCCTGGGCAGCCAGCATCTCTCCGGCTGCTAGGATGCCGGAGCGCGGCAGCCAGCGGGCGAAGCCCCTGCATGTACCTGCTTGTGCACTGGCAACGAGCTGCCCGTGGGGCTGCCCACACACACACACACTACACCCAGATTCCCACACCCCACCGTGGCACACCTCGCTGCCCTCCGGGGAGATGCACGCAGCAGTGCTGACGCTAGGGATGCGGGTCCATTTGGTGGGGGCCACGGAGCCTTCCCCGCGCCAACCGGCCGTGCAGCGGTGAGGCGGGGCGAGCGGTGAAGGCTGCAGCCCCTCAGAAGTCCTAGTACACCCTTGGATATTTGACAGCTCTTTCAAACAGCTCCGAATTCACTTCTCCTGAGCAACACATGGCAATTTTGCTGAGGAAGCGGTGTGTCAGGCCAGCCCTGAGCTGCTCAGAGCCATCACCGTGGGTTAATGCTGCCCAGAGACCGCAGAAGGGAACATGAAGCTCCCCAGCAAAACCAAGGCACAAGCCCGGAGCTGAGACACTGCAGAGCCCCTTTCGCCTGAGTAGCCCCGACACGGGGAAGCCTAACAGGGCTGTGTCAGTGCCCTTCACCCCTGCCAACTTCAGGCAGCCGGGGAGATTCAAGGCTTTCTCCTTTGTGTCGGCACAGAAAAGATTCAGATATGCACAGCTCCGAGCAAACAGCCACGAGCATATGCAAACGTGCATGCAGCGATTTACAGATTTTTGCTTCTGCAAACGCCGTGTACGCGTGTGCAGGACGTGCAAGCAAATATACTCCAACCACACGCGACCAAGCGCCCGCCTGCACGCAGAGCTCACGCAGGCGAGACGGGACATGTCTCGCTGCCACCCTGCGAGTGCAACGATACCCTCAGCCCCTGAGTGAGTCACGCTGGCGACTGCCTCCTTACGGCCACGTGCACTGGAACAGCCCGGTGCCACGCTCAGGGCAGGGGGTGAACTGCACAGCTGAGCCACGCAGGCAGGACCTGCAGGAAGGGATCTGCCGCCGTGCCCACAGCAAGTGGCCGAGCCTTCAAACGCATCCACGCACCACGTTAGGCACCAACACATGACAGCATCCGCATGCGTCCATCTGGCCACCCACTCATCAAACAGCCCCGAGCCATCTGCACCAACGGCGCCCATGTACAAATACAATACTCCGATCGGCACCGCAGCCGCCCACGCCAACCTGGCCACGTGGGAGCACTCATCCCCAAGCGCCACCGGACCTCTCCGCAGGCAGGAACGCGTGTACCAAACCTGCCTGCGCTGGGTACCCACATAGCAATGAAGCCATCTGTGTCTGCGCACACCCAAACGCAGACGCTGGCTCAGCTTCACCGTCCCGAGTTTCCAACAGCCCTTCGGTACCGGCTCTGCTCTGGCTTGTCCCTTGCTGCGATGTCCCCACTGTCCCTCCCTGGCTGCTGGCATCAGCTTAGTACCACTGAAGGCACATCAGACTTGATGCTGGAGATGGTCGCCCCCTGTGCCATCACACCCCTTTCCTGTCCCTGACACTATCCATCCAGATGGGGGGAAGGAACTGGAAAAAAAGATCTGTGAATATCAGTGCCTCCCGTTTCAATGACACCAGAACAACAAGAGGTTAGAGAGATGTGTTTTCCTAACCAGCAATATCTGACAATAGCTAGAAAACTCTAGCAGTGATGTGCAGCGTGGGCAAATCCTTTAGTGCCGTGATATAGTCCATCTCCCCCTTTTCCTCTCTCCTATCTATCCATTCTCCAACCTCTTCTCCAGCTTAAATCCCTCTATTCCCTTTGCTTTATCTGACACATTCCCACTGGTAGCCAGAGACGGTCACAACACACAGACTCTGCCATCTCTCCCATAACCCCCCCCCGAGCACTTGACCACGCACAGATTTATTACGAACATCCCATCACCCCCAAACCAGGGCGATATCTGTGGCTGCTGGGAGACCAGGCAGAGCTTACAAATACCCCCAGCTCCCGCTGCCCCTAAAACCACGGGTGATGCCTGCAGGATGGGGGACCATCACATCCCACCGCTGCCAAGCCAGGGAGGGGGCCGTTCCCAACGCTGCCTCCAAATCCACACCCCACCCCAATCAGTGCTCGCCTGAAGACAGCGGTTTCTCTCGGCAAATCTGCAAGAGATTCTGCCGCGTATGAGCTTGGCTGGGTTTCAAAGCATAGCAAAACCTAAAATTCCCTGGGAAGAGATTCTATAAAAAAAAAATTAAAAAAAAAAATCCTTTCAGCCGTACTGAAATGTACTGTTTTGGGAAACAAATCAAAACGCCTCATTCCAATGTTGACTTTGAAAGTTTTATGTGATTTAGACCATATGACACTGCAAAATAAAGGGAAAAAAGGCATCTAGAAAGGAAAAAACAGAATTTTCTTCTGCTGAAACACAAAGACAAGGCTCCTTAACACCGTGCCAGGGGTTTATGCGGTTTGGGGCTTTTTTTTCTTGCCCAAATCAAATTTCTGTACAATCAAACATGGTTTCGCAAACCTGCTCCATCTCTCATAACTGCATTCACTACCAGGGAAGGAGCCCGGGGGAGATTTGTGACACCACTGCTCCCTTCTCCTCCAGCCCTGGCTGCAATCCCGCAGCTCCGCCACAAAGAAATGCTGCCTGGGAAGAAATATCACCCCTCCTCGAGAAAAAACTGAGACACCTTCTTCCTCCCCAGCCTCCTTCCCCAGCCCTAGCAGCAGCCCTGAGTGTTTGAGCTGTACATTTGGGGCAGAAAGCCTCTTTTAGCGGATTTCTGCTGTGCCCAAGCTCTGAAGCTGCTGCTTGGGGCAGGGGTGGCCAACTCCAGGTCCTGCAGGGCCAGCTCGTCCCTGCTCCGACACCTCTCCAGAGGCACTGCTGCTCACGGGGAGCATGCTTCTAGATCTCCATCCATCCATCCATCCTCAGGAAGACACCCAGAGAGGGAGTCACCCCATGCAGGGACCCCTTTTTACTGCGGCAGAGACGCAAGCAGCCATACCAGGCTCCGCTTCAGCTCTCCACCCTGCTGAGAAGCCCTGCTGGGCTTGGGGGGCACCGGGGTGGCAGTGGGGGGGTGTCACTCACTCGATAGCAGGCATGTTTGGGGCGGACATGGGGCTGACTTCTTTGGCTTTCTGAAGGGCGTGCTTCTGGTTAAAGGCCTCCTCTTCCTCCTGCTCATCCTGCGAAGGAAAGAGGGGAGTTGCTTAGTGGGATGCTGGGGTTTCAAGGGAAGGTGCAGCCATGGGAGGCAGTGAGGGATGCCCGGGGCTACCTTAGATGCCAAGGCATGCGGGAGAAAAGGAGAGTGGGCACCTGTATTTCCAGAGACAACCTTTATTTTATTATGGCGATGCAACTTCCCCACTACGCCAGATCTTACTGAAGGCGTCAGCGCTACTTAAATAAGTGAACCCAGCCCACTCCAGGCAAGAGCCGGGCTGTGCATGCTAGAACAGCCCCAGACGGCGTAGACCAGCTCAGCCCTCCCTTCTTCACAACCACAGGGGCGAGACAGGCATCCCCTCCGATGGAGTGGGAGGCAAGGCATCCATGAATGACCCCGGCAGAGACCGTATTGCTTTAATGAGAGTGGTTGTGTCTCCGGAGCAAAAAATGTCATTAGGAGTCATTAGCGTGCATTCAGCCTTTTCAAAAACTCAGTGCTCCCTTAATTGATGCTGCTGGTACGCCACGGGGCTCTCCACCCCTCTCACCCCAGCAGCAGCCAGCAGCCCCTGGAAGTGCCACCTCCACCCACCACGGGAGGACAAGGGACCCCCGCACACACCCCTCTGGCAAATGAGCGCCATGCCCCATTTTGTTTGCTGTGAAGGAATCGGATTTACACCAGCATGGAAGCCTCTCAGTAAACCCCAAGGACCTGAGTAATAGGCATGGCCTCTGCAAAAAAATGGGCACCACAAGACCACTGGTCCCCTCTGAAGAGCAGCAATGACCCTTGCAGCTCTCGCCTACTCACTGTTATCCAAATGGTGCCCCAACATTTTAGCATTCCCCAAATACTTCCCAGCATGGTCTTAAAAACAGCTAAGCCAAATAATCTTCTCAAGCACCATGCTAAATTGCATCCTAAATCATGTCCACTGCCCTGCGGGCAGATGGGGAATAAATACTGACACCACTGGAAAGCACTTCCCAATCCACATCTCCAGAGTGCTCGGGCAAATAACCGTTCCTGCATCAGACGCCATTGGACAGTTGAGGGTTACCTCAGTCTTACTGGAAGCAAATGAAACTGGGGAGCTTAAATGAAGAAATAGTTAAACCATGCTTGGTGGGAAGTGTGGATGTTCCCGGAGAGACCAGCAGGGTTAAGCACTTTCCTAAATCAAAGTCTAAATGGCTTTGCCCAGCGATATGGGTTTGTGTTTCAGGGGAACACCCTGCGTACCTTCCCGGAGGAAGATCCTCCGCTTCCAATTTGACCCAACCTCTTTTCAAGGTAGGCTGAGCTAAGGGAGAAGGTGACTCCAAGCTCTGGAGTGAGGACAGTCACAGGCACTGCTCCCAGGGCCTTTCCTGCTGGCCCCATCCTTCACTCTCTTCACACCAGCAAGAGAAGAAAAAGGAGCAACTGAAACGTACCTTGGTGAGCTCCTGAGCATTGGCCAGGTTGTCCACCGCGATGGCCAAGAACACGTTCAGCAGAGTATCTGCGAGCAGCTAAGGATGCACAAGGTACATGTTAAGGACATGGGTGTCTGCAGCCACCAAGGGAGGGTGGCCCTGATGGCTCTTCACCAGCTCAGTGAGGAGCAGTCAAAGGAAGAAACTCCTCACCCATCCCATATATACAGCCCTCAGTGCTCCTTCAGAGAGCTTCTTCTCTGTGTTTGGGATACCCAGGGCTGCCGCACATGCGCTAGGACTCCCTCAATTGGGAGAGGGAAGGAGCAGTGAGTGGGGAGGGGAGTGCCCCCAGAGAGGGAGATGAGATGGGGTTCTCTTCACTAAAAGCACAGCAGCCAGGTGGATACAGTTTCCGAACAAGGTGAGGACGATGAAATAGATGGAAGACCACATGCCTGAGCGAACGCCTCCCTGGGAGCGGATGCCGTTGTACATCACCTCGTTCCAGTCCTCACCTGTCAGGATCTGCAGGAAAGCAAGCCAGCATCTCTGTCACCCACACCTTCTCGTCACCTGGACAGCCCCTTCAATCTATCCCACCAACACACAGAAGCCAACTACCGAGACCCTGTGCAGCAAATAACCCAGCTCTCCAGCTGCAGCACTTGAGGGAGAAGATGTTGGAGACTGCTAAGGATTTAGGTCTCCTCAGAAGAGTTTTGAGACTCTTCCACCTTGCATAATGGAGGTGGGAGTGTTTCCGTCTCTTGCCATCCACTTTGTTATACAGGAGGAGAGGGAGGAAGCAAGTTACATCCTAACAGCTGATGGAGGGGAATTTGTTTGGTTTAAAAAGCCCCTTCCAGCCAGTGGGGAGTGAGCAGGTGGTCCCAAGTCCCTTTGGTTGTGTTCCCTTGCAGCCCAGCTCCTACCTGGAAAACTGTCATGATGGCTGCGGGGAAAGTGTCGAAGTTGGCTGATGGCGTCCCATCGATGAAGTTAAACCTGGAAGTGGAACCAGCAGGACATAAATGGGCTGCAGTACCAAGGCCATCAAACCCCTGACTGCTGTGCTATCAGCTGTCCTGTGCTTAGGAGGACCTTTCCCCACTCTAAGGAGGGTCTCCTGAGCATTTGGTGCCAGAATCCAAAAGGTGTCCTGGCCAGAAGGACCACACAGCCCAAAGGCACTTGCCCGAGCAGGGACTTTTGCATAGGAGATGTACCACTGTTAGCAGCAGGCTGAAGGGCAAGGCTACAGCCTTCCTAAGCACCTAAGATGATGTCATCACTTGGCTTTGACACCAAGAATTTCTTTTCCCCCAGACTGGAAACAACCTACCTGCCTCCAAACAGCTGCATTCCCAGCAGGGCAAAGACTACAATGAAGAGGAAGAGGAGGAAGAGCAGGCTGATAATAGACTTCATGGAGCTCATCAGTGAGACCACCAAATTCCTCAGGGATGCCCAGTACCTAGAAAACAGACAGTGCTGGAGCACTCGCACTGATGCTGACAGGAAAGCGGGAGTGACTGGATCTGGGCTGCAGCCACAGTCCGAGACAGAGGGTGACGGGCACAGACGGTTGGCACATACTTGGTTATTTTAAATATTCGTAGGAGACGAAGAGCTCGTAGGACGCTGATCCCAAAAGAGGTTCCTGGTCTGAAGATAGCCCAAACCACTTCGAAGATGCTTCCCACCGTGACCTGAGAAGCAGACATAGCCATGAGTCAAATACAGGCTCAGGACGGGCTGTTGCAGGAAATCTTCATGACAAGGCACCCACCACCCTGCCCAAGACCTGGTGTCTCGGTCTGGCACAAGCAGGCTGTCCCGGCAGAAAAGGTTACCCTGCCCAACTGCAAGGGCCATCCCATTCTTCTCCCCCTTGGTGCCTCACACTGCAGATACCTGCCAAACATCTCCCCCCACACCCACAGCATCTCTGGGGCCACTTACCCCACAGTCGAAGCAGTTGAAGGAAGAATGGAAGTAAAGGCGCGGCCCCATCCCATACATCTTTAAGGACATCTCCAGGAGGAAGAGTCCAAGAAACAGGAACTCTGCATAGTCTGAAAGAGAAAACCCAGATGTGCTACCCTTGGGGCACTGAGCTGCATGGAGCACCCTGCATGCACCCACCCATAGCCCGTACAGCACACCACAGAGATGGGACAAGTTAAGGACCACGCTGCTTCCCCAAGGTCTCAGAGTTTGGGATGAGGGAAGCTTGTCTGTGAGGAGCTAAATTGTGTATAACAGAGCACTATCCCCACTAGTTAATCTTTCAGGGTAGGTGCACCAGGGTCCCAGGGGTTTGAGAAGACCAGAGATGGCTGGCATGGAGTAGAGCAGCTCTTTAGCATTATACAACAGTGGTTGAGGTGTCTGCAAAGACATTAACCACACAACACTGTAGGGGAATATTACCAACCTGAATTTAAATCATTGCACGGCTGGAACTTGGCCAGGGTAATCGAGCTGAAGAGCCAAGAGCCAGTGAAAAGCTTCTCCAGCTATTTCATGAACATTAGCAGGCAACAGTCTGGCTCTTCACCTTGTCCAAAAGATGCTTCTCACCATGACCAGCTGCCGTACCACACCGTGGCGTGCTGGGCTCCCGGCAGGCCGGAGCATGCTAATGCATATTTGGGCAGGCCCAGTGCTTGACGGGGACATTGTCAAGGTGAGTAAGAATAACATGTCTGAGAAAGCAGCACTGTCTCTACTGCAGCAGCTCAGGAGTAACACATGGCTGCTGTGGGGCTGACCATGCTGCTCTGCAGTTAGCACCGTGCTAGAATGGACATGGGTGTGCTGCGTCTGAGACCTGACCTTGTGCCACGGCCCACAGTGGGCTGGGGATGCTTCAGTAACTGGTTTCAAGCTTGGGATCTCCATGCTTTGCACCAAAACTTTAACCCCCATGACCAGCCCCACCCCTGCAAACTCACGCCTTTCCAGCAATTGCGTGTGGACATTCAAAGATGGATCTCTAGCAAGCTTTCCATCACCACTGTTCACGATTTTCAGATAAACCCAACTGAGACCTGCAGTCTGTTTCTCTCTCTTGACAAATATATTGGACCTAAAGGGTGTGAGGCCAGTAAAACTCCTCCATGTTTGCTCACAGCCATCAGAGGCCATGGGGCCAATGGCAAAGCAGAATTAAAAGGCTGTACCACGGTCCTTTGTTAACAACAGTGAACGTAGTTCAGGTTATTCCCCACTCAGCTCCATACCAGCATGACTCTGGTGGGATTCATCCCCACATGCCCTAGAGCAAGGAGTGAAGGCATGCTGCAACCTCCAGCCAGTGAACATAAGAAGGCTGCAGGGGGTTTTGTCTGCCCATACAGTGCTCTCACACCTGCACAAAGCCCATGAACTCACAGAGGAAGTGGGTGAGCCAGGCTGGCTGGTTGTGATGGACGATGGCCACGCAAGCGGTATTGAGAGCCACCAGGCTCAAGACGATCCAGTAGAAGACCTGGGATTTCACCATGTGGCGAACAGAGATGCGCAGGAGTCGCTCCTTGTGCCGTAAGTAGGAGGCGCCGTCCACTCTAGCACCTTTGAGGCCAGAGTGACTCAAGGGGTTACCTAAGGGAAAAGAGGGGGGGAGAAGGAGTTGGGTGCTCCAGTCAAGGTGAGAGAAAGAGTTGGGTGCTCCAGCCTTCCCCGCAACATGAGACAGGACAGATGGCTCACAGACGTTGCTTTTATGGGACATGACTTAACTAGACAGTTTTTAAATGGTACAGGGGGCAGCAGATGGTTTGCCCCCTTTGCTGTCAAACTAGCAGAGATAGCTGATCTGTGACAATCTCCACATGATAGGTGTGACCCTTGCAACTCAGTAAACTGGCAGAGGTTTTGAGGAGAAAAGCTCCAAACTGCACTAACCCAAGGTTGGATGAAGAGGTCTTCTCTGTGCCAACCTCCGCTCGCCCACGGAGGAGATATCGACGCAGTGCTCATCGCTCGAGTCACGGTTCATGGCATCCGTCCGGTTCCTTTTGATGGTGGCTCGCCTGAGCACTGGGAAGGGAAGAGGAAGGGTTGTTGGTGACCCAGTTCTGCCAGGAGCCAGCTCACTGGACCAGGACCTGGTGACCAGTACTTGGCTAAGTCAGGTCTGGTAACAGGATGGACGTACCCAGATGACCCTAGTCCAGAGCTATACCTGTATGAGACCAGACATCTCCTGGCCTCCGTGCTCTCTTAGAGTTAAACTGTAAATCCATTTCCCCACACCCCTCTCTCATGTCACAGACCTCACTGGGCCATCCCCAAACCTCTCTCCTCTCATTGCAGATAGAGGGTTTCAACCTTCAGCTGTGGGCAAGCAGAAGGAAGGGCAGACAGGTGCTTAGGTAGGGCATTACTTGTCTTACCTTCTAAGGCTGAGGTCCCAGCATTTTTGTTCTCTTCAGCCAGCATGACTTCCTCTACGCAAAACAGAGAGTTTAGCATCAGGAGACAAGACACAGTTGGCTGAGCACATCAGACCTCACTGCCTTGTACCTAAGCACTTTGCCCAGCCTGAAGGTGGTTGCTCTATCTTGCAAACTCTTGTCAAGTATTGGTTAAGTGTCCAAAGAAAATTCTGGAGGGTAGCAAGTGACAGCTACCACACATTGCATCAGAAAGAAAAATTACTTGTAATCAACCTTTCTTCCTCCACTGTAATTAACCCCACTTAAAAAGTTGAACATTGTAGACAGGTCTGGGGCTCAACATCCCAACCCAGGACCAAAGCTGACATCTGGGACTCAGGCCACGATTCAAGTTACCATCATTTTTCAAGTCTGAATGCTAGATGAAAGTGTAAATCTTCCCTTCCCAGGTGTAAGCAAGAACAGGGGCTGTGGTAGTTTGGGGACCAGGACTCACTGGCTGTTATGTGTGGCTGGGTGTCAGCAGGAAGCCTGGAAACCTCCACCGTCCACAGCCCTTATCCAGGTCAAGGTGGGAGCCTCAAGCTGGGAACTATCAAGTGCATGCCCTCCAGTCTGCTCCAGGAGCAGGTTTAACTGGAAAACCACTGCCACTGTTCACTATTCTACTTCCCCCTGCCCACCACTGCAGGGGACTCCAGCAAACATCAAGAGAAAGGAAACTCTGGCAGAGCAAAGCTCACAGCAGTGATGCTCACAGCCTTCCCTGGAGATATAATATGCCTAATGTTCAAAATATGAGTTTCATGCCACAGAATCATAGAATGGTTTAGGTTGGAAGGGACCTTAAAGATCACCTAGTTCCAACCCCCCTGCCATGGGCAGGGACACCTCCCTGGCCGGACCATCACACCACCTGGGGCCAAGCTCACTCATGCACCCAACGCCACCATGTGAACACCTGTGCAACTTTGGGGTTGCACTGGATGATGCTCAGCGATCCCTTCCCATCACCACCACTCTGCATGACCACCACCCTTCAGTACCCATCACCCCTCTGGGAGCCCCCCAGGCCCGCCAGCCTTTACCCGCTTTGTCTATCCAGGCCCGGTAGCCGTTGAGCTCCCGCTCAATCTGCTGCTGGCGCCGCAGCTTCATGAAGGCTCGGCGGTTCTCCACTCGCTCACGCTCTTTGGCAAACTCCCTGGGGAAGGGCAGAGGGGGGTGGTGAGTGCACGGCTCGAGGGCAGCGGGGTGCACGGGGGGCTGCGGACACCACAGTGCCAAGAGGGGAGGCAGGGACCAAGGGTGAGCACAAGCCAAGGGCTCCTGGAGCGTGTTGGGGCAATGCACGTCCACCCCCAGCCAAAGCATGGCCAAGGGACGGGTGAACAATCTGAGAGGAGGAGAGGCTTCTTTGCAGGAGGAAAGGCATGGATGCACATGAGCAAAAACGCTGCTCGGTTGCTCAGCTTCACATGTCCCAGCTGGAAGTTGCTGCTGTTTGGGGAAGACCTGACCCCAGAACCAACTCAGCTTCTGTGTGTCCCTTCAGGGAATAAAAACTGGGCACTGTGAGGAGGCAGCAAGGGGATGGAGAAGGGCAGGTCCTGTCCCCTGCCTTCGCCACCTCTTCTTCTGAATCCTTTCTCTTTCCAGCCTCTTCTTGGAGGGTTTCCCCAGGACTTGAGATATCTCTGTTGTCCTTCTCTGGACTTCAGTGCCTCATGCAAACTGTCCAGGCACTATGACCAGTCCAGAGAAGGACAACAGCTTGGCACCGCATCAGGCAGGAAGGCAGGCAGTTCCACGTGGGCTCCGCACAGGCAAGGGCATGTCAAATGCTGAGCAACCCTGGCCAGAGCTAACCCTGTGCCCACTGCTCATGCAGCCTTTAACACACCTGGTGCATGGATGTACTAGCACCCACATGCTCACATGCACTTCTAGGCACAATCATAAACACACTCCTTGGCACATAAGATGTATGATTTCACCTATAGCCCAGCCCAGAGCTGTGCAAAGATACTCATATGCAGCTAGGGCTATACACACCTTCTCACACGCACTTAAAACACAAGACCATACTGGTAAGCATGGTCTGCTTCCTGGTATACACCCGCTCATGGCCATACCCAGAAGGCCCATTCCGACAGCCCTGCTGAGTTTTTCACCCACCCTGTATGAAGAAGCACCCCAAGCCCTAAGCATGTATGCAAAGGCCATCACGCCCAGAGAAACGAAAATATTTGGCAGCAAGCACAGGGGTGGCAACGTAGGTAACCTCCCACCCATGCCGTGGGTTATATGTGAGATGACATGGAAGGACCTGTTTCTAGGGGGTCCCACACCCCATCCTCGCATACACCACATACCTGGGGCATCTCGAGCCACATGTTACACCTCTATTGACAACCACATTTGCACACAAGGAGCATCCCTCACACCAGGCATCCCTCCAGCACACCCTTCCTTCCTTGCGACAACATCACAGGGACGCAATCTGCTGGCTGCAGGCCCCTGTCCTGTCCCCGAGCCCCGGTGGCTGCAGAACCCCAGGTGCACAAAGGAAACTAGCCTGGGCCCTCAGCCCTCTCCCGGTCCCAGGCTGCTCCGACAGAGGCATCATTGCGAAGAACAAATAGCACCGTTCTCTCTGCAAGACGAATGTCTCTCTCCCCAGAGACTAGCAGCAATCTCCAGCCTCAAAAAATAAATAAAAAAAAATGAAAGAACTGAAAGAATTGGTCTGTCTGCTGCAGAGAGAGTTCAAGTGCATTACCCCAGCTGAGCTATTACACCCTTAATGCTGTGTGGGCTTTTGCATGTGTGTGTGTGTGTGCGCGCGCGTGTTTGTGTGAAAAGCCCTGAATGTTCTCTGCATCTCTTGTTTAAGATCCCCAGACAATTCAAGCATTTTTAATTCCACCCCAGGAAGGTGAAGTTTCCTGCCGCTCTGGCATTAAGCATCAAATGACTCTCCCCCTCCATCGCTGGCTTTCAGACTGAAATGAGACTTTCTTCCTAGGGCATGGAAGGGGGAGAGAACAAAAGGCAAGGAAGAGAAAAGCAGCCTAAGTGGAGGGAAGGAGGGCGGGAGGAGACGGGGGAGAAGGAAGGACCTCCCACAGCCAACAGCGAAACGCACTCTCAGTTTTGGGCATGCCATGCCAAAACCCCTCCTTGCCCTCGCTGGAGGAAAGGCAGGACCATTTTGGCTGTGCCATCATCCCTCACCGGCCTTTGTTAGCAAATCTGGGATGTCAAGAGATAAGAAGATGCCGTTTGCAGACAGAGTTAGCGGGGAAGTTGCCTCTCTCCCTCTGGTTTGGTCCACTGGTCCTCCCATGTGCTGAACCTCTGCCCCACAGGCCATATCCCCATGCCAGCCAGCACCCTGGCAGAACTTTTGCCAACCAGAACCTGCAGAAACATTCTACGACCTGGAGCACCTGCAAAGATTCCCCTGATTTACACCAGCTGGGAATCTGGCCCCTCTCTGCCACCTCCTGCTTGCCGATCCCTCTGTCTTCCAGCTGCTCCTCTGCTGAGGTTGGTGTCTCCTTTTGCTGCATGGCAAGAGAAGCCATCACCATGTGTCCACAATGAAACCCAGCCAGAAGGACTAGCTGAGCCTCAAATCACCTTTTCGCAGAGAAAGGAATGGAAGCATCTTTTCTAGCACCCCCCTGGATCAAGCAACATTTCCCCCTACCCAACCATTTGCTCACGGAGCCCTAATTTGCAAGAAGCTGGTGCCACACGCATCCAGGGACAAGGTCCGTGCAGCTGCGGCAGCGTCTCCGAGGGAGACACTTCCCACATGCTTGATCCTTAATGGAGCTTAATTGCTTTTGTCCATTAGAAGGAGAAAGGGGTGGCAGAGAGGGGAGGGGGAAAAAAAAAAAAGTTAAGCTCAACTTAATGAATTATTACATTTCAGAGAGACACGTTACCGAGCAGGGCAGCAGCGGGGGCTGGTGACATCTGAGAGTGGGTAGGCGACGCTGACAGATCAAGGATTGCTCAGAGCCAATTTGCAGCAGCGGGTAGAGATAATACTGTATGTGAGTGAGAACAGGGCCAGCGATGGTGACTGACAGCCGCTTGGGAAGGCTCCAAGTCACAGGCAGGGCGGCATCGCATCGCCGAGAGAGCCGGGCGCCTGCCTCCCATGGAAGGGCTCTGCTCCCCAGTGTGTTTGGGTTACATTGCCGCGGATGGCCCAGTTTTGCCTTGCAAAGAGCCTGGGGCTGTGCTGCCTGATGAGGTCCCTGGAAGGGGGCACAGAAGACCCCCAAGCAGAGGGCACGGTTCCCACCGGCAACAGCTCTGCTGCCCACCTGGGTCTCCTGGCCCCAAATCCTGATGCCTCCAGGATGAAAACGTCCACCCATGACAGCTGAGCTCCAGTCGTGCCGACCCTGCGTCATTGCAGCCCTTCTCCAGCCGGCCTCGTAAAGCTGAAGGCACGCAGCGAGCAATTGAGATGAGCACTGAAGGTCACGGTGGGAGCTGGGGAGCAGTGTGCCATCTGTCGTCCTGCACGCAAGGGCACTATCCATCCACACGCCGTGCCCAGCCTGCTGAGGCGATTGGAGCACAGATGATTGCTCCTCCTCTGCCTGCAAATTCTCCCCTACAGCCTCAGCGTTCCTCTCACATGGCCGGAGAGCGTCTCTGCTCCCAACGGGAGATCTCAGGGGTCACCATCGCACTCGGTCGCCTTCCTTCCCAGTCCCCTGCACCCTCACTCACACCAGGGCAGTCACGCTTTTACTACATTGGTGTGCTCTGCTCAAAGGACTGGTGAGCCCAGGTCTGGTTTTCGTGGGAGAAGAACCCATGTGAATGCATTCAGCTTGAAAATGGGCTCCATTTTGGGGGGGAAAAAAAGGGGGGGGGGAACAAAAAAAAAACCACACCAAAAAACCCAATCACAAAAAAAAACAACAACCAAAAACCATCTAAGAAAAAAAGAATATCACAGATGCTGCAACCCCACTTTTATCCTTTCTGGACCTTCTTTGAGTTCAGAGAGAGTATATAGCACTGGTCACATCAATACTGTGGCTTCCATGCTTTGAAATTACAAGCCAACCGTCTTCAAACCCATCAATTCATCACCTTTTGCCACAGTTAATGGTGCCTCCAACAAACCAGTTACCAAACAGGTCTTAAAATGATACAAGGCAGCAGAAAGGAAGGGGTGAGAAGAGGAGAAATACTGAATTACACAATGAGGATGAGGTAGCAGTACCGTGCTGCTGTGAAAAAAACATATATAACAGGAGGTATAACAAGGAACACCATCTGTAAGACATCAGGTAATACTGCTGCTCTCCTCTGCACTTGTGAGGTCTCAGCTCATGGCTCCGACTCAGTTTTGAGCACTGCAATTTGAGGAAAAACCGCCTTCGACTCCAGGAGGGTGTCAGGGAAGGTTATGGGACAGAACTGACAACAGACGGTTTGGAAAACACGGATGAGACAGTTGCAAACTGGGGGGATCAGATGGTATTTACCCAAGAGGTGTAAAGGAACTAAAGTGAGAGTGTTGAACTAACTGTGCAGTCTGTAACCTGGTGCTTCAACTTAAACAGACGGTGGCAAGCAGGCACAGCAGAACTGGCATTGCAGACTGGGATTATTGCACTGAACCGACAGCAAAGGCTAGAGCAGGGAGACCAAAAGGTACAAAAACCTCTGCAGGGGGAAGATGTGCTTCATAGGTCTGCTTTGAGGGAGGCAACAAGTTTTCTGGATAAGGGTAATTGCTTGATTTAAGTTCACTTGAATTGCCAGAAGTCAGAGAAGATTCGTGGGCAGGTTGGACAGGGCTCTGAGCAACCTCATCTAGTTGGAGATGTCCCTGCCAATTGTAGGGGGGTTGGAGTAGAGGACCTTTAAAGGTCCCTTCCAATCCAAACCATTTTATGATTCCGTGATTCCTTAACAAAGCTGGATTGTCTCGAGAAAGTCTTCCCATGAAGTACTAACTGGTGAAAAGAATTAAAAAAAAAAAGGAAAACAGAAACATCCCATTTCTTGCATTCCCTTTAGTGGTGGCCGTTAACTTTTGATCATCCCTGTGTACTTCGGCGAGAGTTACATATTCACCGCGTTGTGACAAAGCTGCAGCAAGAAGCAGAGCGTACAGCTGACGATGCTAAAGAGAGCACATTTATAGAGCGCCGGCAGACACACGAGTTGGGAAATGAAAAGCTGACAAGCTGTTGGTGACATCGAATGGTAAAACGGGAAGGAGCTGGGAGATACCAGCCCTGAGATTACCCATTACATCACTGACCCATTTAAGAAGGGGCAGATGCTGATGGTTACCTTCTACCTTGGAGAAAGGTTGTGATTTAAATCAGATTTTCTTATAGGTACTCGCTGATGTCTGTCACTTTGACCAGGTCCTAAAGGGGCTTGTATTAGACAGGATTGATACCAAGCAGCATGAACAATTCAGAAAGACCTCGTCATACTAGTTTGCGTTGACACCCCACGCTAAGAGAAGAAGTGAACAAAAATAGAGGAAGAAAGCAAAGGCAATGACAACATGAAGACACAGGGAGAAGGCAGTCCAAATGGGAAACTGTCTCCACAAGTGGAGAGCTGACAGAAGGCCTCCAGATGAGGAGCCACCAGAAGCAAAGTCAAGCCTCCCAGCATTAAAGAGCAACTTTTATAAGCCAGTCCATCAAAGAGATATGGGCCATCGTGGCTCCATGTAGGTCCTAAAGTAGCAGGGACAGGGTCACTGTTGTCCAGCTGTGTAATGGGATCTCCCAGGTCCAGGCTTTGGGCAGCTTTGAAGACGAAGTTCAAGAATTCAAATAATTGGTATTTGATGGAGAGCAAGAGCAGCAATGGAGACACTGAAATGACTCGAAGCAGCGAAGAACACAAGAGAACTCAGACTTTGCATATGCTGATGGGGAACACAGCCCACTGAGCAGTAACGACTTTAAATATCTCTCCTCTTCTCTCCAGTAATCCCCATTTCTTGTCTATAGTTAGCTTCAGTCAACAGGCCCTCATTCATCCAAGAGCAGGTTCACCCACCGCTTAGGCACATGGTTGGGCATCAGATGTACCTTATGGCAAAGCCTGTCCCTCATCAATGGATCCCAGCAGAGATGCAGTGTCCTGTCCAGCCTCTGCATTTCAGGGTGGGTTCAGCCCCTCTCCACATACTTCATGCATGCTCTCCAAGAACAAGAAGTACTCCATGATCAAAGCGAGAAAACCATGCGTGGATGCTTGCTTTGTGTCCAGCTCAACCCTGCTGTGACCTTTAAAAAAAAAGACAGGTTTTCCACAACACTTGGGTTGAGCTCAGAGCAGCCAACAGTTTGGAGAGCTCTTTGTTTTGAAGTAGAGAAAAACAAATGACAAAAAGAACAAACATCATTGGGAGAAGGGAGTCACTGACAGTTGTAGAGTCTCAGTTTCAACATTTTTCCAAGGGTACCAATGCTGGGGTTTGCATCTCTGTCCCCATTCCCAGAGAAGCCTGTTGTTGCACCAAAGGCAGCAATAGCATGGCCAACCCATGCCGCAAGAAAGCTACATGGAAGTGGTGGAGGGTCTGGTAGTCCCTGCAGCAAGAAGCAGAGATACAAGCTCTGGATTTTATTTCGCTCTTATCAGGCAGGGTTGGTATGAGCAGCACAGCTTCACTGCTTCAAGAGCCCCGGGCTTTGTTCGCAATCACTCCCACTGGCTCATGCAGCGCTGGGAAAATGTCACTCCTCCCCTTCCCTGCTATGCTCCAGTTTTTATCCTCTGTAAGCAGAGAACAGTTTTATAGTCCCCCTTCACAAGTGATAGCGATCTGTAGATTAAAGGTGCAGGGCCAGTACTGCAGGTGAGTTACAGCATGGAAAAAATTCAGCAATTTTCAACATTTCATCACGTTAACTTCCCAGGAACTTCCAAGCACTCTAATTGATGCCTTCAACACACAAATACAATGAATTCAGAACCAACCATCAAGTGTGAAACCCACAATGCAACTGCTAGATATGTCACTCCGCCACTGCAAAACAAACAAACAGCCGCCTACGAGGTACAAAGAACTGATAATGCTACGTGATTCATTCGGGGCATCCTGTCTACTTCACCCAACAGGAGTGCCCAGCACCCTCTTGCAAGGATAGAGTTGGTCAGGGAGGAATTGGGCATCTCCAAAGCCGTCCACCAAGTCAAACAGCTGCAGCCACGGCCACACGATTGCTGTCATTAACCAGGATGACGGAAATTACAACGATCTGCAACAAACAAGTCCAAAAGCAATCTGTAAGCAAAAACTGTCTGCTGAGTGCTTTGTTGAGAGGATCAAAAAGGAGCCTTTTCACCCACAGTCCGCAGACAACGGGCAGTCCACAGACCATATTTGCAGGGAGGCACGAATAAGAGCAAAATTTGAAGCAGTCGAGACATGCTGGCAAATAATTTGCAAAGGGAAATCAAAGGGGAAAGTCACCGAGTTGTCGCTTTGTTGTGGATTATTTTTTTTTAATCCTGTCCGGCTGGCTGTAAGCAGAGTCGTTATTCCCTGTAACACCAGGGGATACGGCACACCAGACACGCGTGTCTCTTGTCAGGCAGCTTGTTTGCAAAGGGCTTGGAGGCCCTGCGCAGAAAGGTGGTACAGCAGAGCAAGGCAGAGAGGCACTCATTGAATATGGATGCCCACCTGGCTGCTGAATATAGATGAAGATCTCAAAGGCTCCTTTGCTTCACTCATGTTCAAATACCACGTCGTTGACACAAGAGCTTCCCTAGAACAAAGTGACAAGCGTGGCCGTTTCTCGCCACGTGTGGCCCGAAGAACGTGTATCCCATGATGGTGCAGGGGGACCTGGCAGGAGGCACCACAGCCCACTCTCTCCATTACACCCACACCTCTGTTCAAAAGCGGTTCCAGCTACTGAATCCCCAAACACACAATGGGCACAGCCATTTTACATCTCATCCGAGACTCCCTGAGATGCTACAACCATTAAAGAAAAAAAAAAAAAAAGCAATGAGGCTTCCAAGCTTTCACGCTTCCGGTGCAATATTTCTCAGGCACGTTTTTTGGCATCTTGCTGTCCCTCATGCTCTCCCCACAAGTCTTCCTGCATTGTGGCGACATGTCTCCCTGCTTTCCCCTCCACAAACCGCCTACTTCCGAGACATTAATCCTCTCTGCAGCGTTTTTTGGCTTCAAACCACCTGATCCAGCTCGAACGCACGGGCCCCAGGTTTTGTGTAGAGCCGGCACAAAAAAAAAACCCTGCCTCCATTGAAAATGTATACTTGTTCCTTCGACGCCCTTATTATTAATTGCTATAAAACTTAATTTTATTCATCGTTTGTTATGCCTCAAAATTGGATGGGAAAAAAATTCAAATTAAGTGAAGTGAAAAGATTTCAGAGATGGTACAGAAGGCTCCTGAAGGAGCTGAAGAAAACTCTCCGGAGACTGGGAACACAGCGCTAACCCAACCTGAAAGAAAGAAGATCTTAAGACAAAGAAATCTTGCCAAATTGATCCTTTAATTATAACATTAGTCGTTTCTTTCAAAGGCTTAATGCAAGAGCTGGGGGTGGGGGGCAGAAAAGACTTAAAGGGAGAAAAGACTTAACATCACCAGGATGAGTGGAAGCAATTAGGAGGATTTAAATTACTCTCTTGTTTGGTACAAGGCAGATGGATTTCATTTTTCTTGCCATCATGCTCAACTTCTTGCTCTGCCAGCAGCTTCCAGAGGTCTTCTCCTCAGCAGACCCAAGGACCCAGCCTTCCCAGGTTGGCCAGCATCCCCTTCCACTCTGCACCCACTCACCTATTGCTGGGGACCACAAATTCCAGTGATTATAGTAGCTTTGTCACCCTGGAAAGGGGCTGGAAGTACAAGACTGGATAGGGGAAAGGAGTCCACCAGGGCTACAAGTCTATCTCAACAGGAGGACAGATGCTGCAATGAATGGAGGAGGGCTTTACTGCAGAGGCTGAAGAAAAGGAGATAGAAAAAAGCCAAAACACAGCCTTTCTGCTATCAGAAACTCTGCATGACTCCTCAATGTTATACCTCCAAGCATGGCTTATTTTTCATCTTCACTCTTTCATCTTCTTGCTCCCAGCAATGACCTAGACATAAGCCATCTTCTTGCCAGGAGGGGCAAAGCACGCAGGACCTCTGCAGTGGCTCAGACAGGTGAGCTGTGGTCGTTCCTGGAATGGCATTACTGCTGCTGCGGCACCATGCACGCCACAGGCAGCGGGGACCAGCCAGCACGGCTCTCACCCAGTCTCTGCTGCTCTGGAGATGCAGCATGAACACACAAATCCAAATGGTTTTACATTAGAGACAACTGAACAAAAAAAAAAAAAAAAAGAAGGGAGAGCAGACCTTTGCAAATCTCCAGTATGGGGCACGAGCAACTTTTGTACCTCCCTGACTCAAAGCCAACTGACTGCAGGGCACTGCACGCAACAGGCCATTAGCCGCAGGGTGGGAGGAGGTCCCATCCACCTCTCCTACCCATCCCACAGCAGAGATGGCTGCAGCGTGCAATTCTCTCTCTGCACTACAGCAGTTCTCCCTGGGAAGAGGTGCAGAGCTGCAGGTGCATCCTGCTCTGCCACAGCAGGGTGCTGGATGACACCAACCTGAGGACACAGGACGGCAGCAGGCAACATTTGATAGGAGTCTCAGGATCTTCCTGAGCTCCCGAATCCACCGGCTGCCACGTGGCAGAAAACACGGCATTTCAGCTGATGCTCCATCCTCGCTCGCTCCCACTGACTCTCTTCTGCCAGGATTATTTCGGTAGCTTGTGTAGCTTTAAAAGCTGAGCAGTCACATCTCCTTGGGCTTCATACCTGCAAAATGCTCTCAAAGAGGAACAGGGCCAATTTTTTTTTTTCCTTCCTGCTTTCAGTTAGAATTAATTGATCCGTAATTGCACCCATAGAGGGGGAAAGTTAATAGACACAGTAATAAATGCCAAAGCCCCAGAAGAACTGGCTCTCCAAGCCCCTGCCTGGAGCGACTCCATCTCCTCTTAATAGCGTTGCATGCAATTCCAGTGCATGTGTGCGTGTTAGTATTTAGAGAGCAAAATCGAGGAGCCTCGGTGTGATGGAAATCATTTCTTTTCCTCTCCCACATACTTTGTGCTTAGGAGCAGATGGATCCAGGCTGTTTACATCACGGAGGTCATGCCTCAGCTTAACAGTTGGGGAACTGACTGTTGGGAGAGATGCGCATCGCAACCAGAAGATTGCTAAATCTGGGCTCTGGCAAACTTCTGATGGTGGCAAGTTAAACATACAAATGTCCTCCTGCAGCCTCTTCGCATTCAAGACCAGCCTCGGGTGTTTGATTGTTTCCCCAAAGAAAATCGCTGCTGAGACAAAGCGAGGGCAGAGAGGCAGCTCTGCAGCAGCTCACAAGTGTGAACTTCGAGAAGGCGGCTGGAAATCCCAAGCGGACTTCGATATTTGCCAGTGCAGATGGTGCAGTTTGCAAGCAACGTGTGTCCAGGTTTCCATGAGCAGGCTACCAGAACTCACTGCGGTGCCCTGAGTTAACAGAGTGACTGTGATTTCAGCTAGCCAGGCATGGCTGCCTGTCTTCCCCAAATCAGTGCCGTAGCGCCGGGGAAAGGTTTTCTTCGCGTGGAGTTGTTTCCATGGAGCTCATCCCCAAAGTGACCTTCTCCTCCCAGCTCAGCCCAGCCGCAGGGCATGCAGGGGGATCCAGCCAGACCCTGGCTGCTCATCCAGCTCAGAGGCTGGGGGATGGAAAGGTCACCCCTGCCCTCCCACAGCAGAGCCAAGTGCTCTCTTCCAGCACAAGAGGATTGTGAGAAGTGTTGAAAACAATAAAAACTAAGCGAGCAAAGAGAGGAACGAAGCCCTTCTTATTGCCCTTCTTATACTTATATCCAGTATATATATCCTTGCACTCAAGGACATGCATTGTTTGCATGCAGAAGTACCTTCTCCCGCCTCGTGTCGCACCCCTCCGTGGCTCCGACAGCAGTTTTGGCAAGAGGATGCTTCGCCACCATAAAGCTACTGCATCCACCGAGCTGCAGGGGATGCCTGTGGCTGTGGCCAGGCAGGAGGGCACATGCGGTGGCCTTGTCATCGGGTGGCAAAACCCAGCTCACCACCTCCGCTCACCTCGCTCAGCCCTCCAGGGAGCTGAGCAGTCGTGCTTTTCCCTAGGTATCTGGCACGCCATGAGAGCATCTCCATTGCCAATTAGGCCACCCACCCACTTGCATCCTTCCCCAATACAAACCCTATTAGCAATAAACAAACAGTGGAAATGCCAGCCGGCGCCTGGGAAGAGCCCTAGACAACTGCATCCAATTCAGCGGGCACAGGAACAGCTGTCTCACACAGTCCTGGCACAGGCAAGCACTGAGCATGGACCAGGGCATGGGCTGGGCATCCCACCCGTGGTCCTCCTGCCAGTGGCTGCCTTGTAGGCCAGAGCAATACTACCTTACTGTGTCCCAAGGCTGCTCGCAGCATCACATCAACACCAAAAGCATCGGTGTCCGCACAACGTGCTACGTTGACACACTTCAACACTGCACAGAAGGGGCTTTTCCAGCTGCCTAGCCCCAAGCTTCTTCACTTCCCTTCTCTGGACTTTTGTAGGAAAGCTCCTGCCTGACACTGACACCCAGTTGGACTCTGCTCAAATCCCCAAGCTGGATGTAGCACGAGAAATGCAAAAGCCACCCAACAGTGCTTGGATGCCTTCATCCTCCATAAGAGCTCCCTCCCTGCACGACAGCACGAAGCCCTTCCTGCAGCCTGTCCCCAGAGCCCCTGGACTCAGTCAGACCTCAGAGTGGGAGCTGGGGAAATTCAGCCCACCAACAGACCCTTAAGCCCAGCCTTCCTCTCCAGAAGCACTCCTGAAACCACCACCATCACACCTGAACTCTCAGGACAGTGACAGATATGACCAGGGCCAGTCTCCACATTGATCCCTGCATCTAAGGGCTTTCCAGCTGGTCAAACCAGTGTTACAATGGTGCTTTTTTTTGGCATGATGGGCAATTAGGAAAAAAATGACCTGCTGCCGGGCACAGGGTCCCCTCTGCCACCTGTGACAAGGGCAGAGGAGCCCACATCCCCCTCCCAGTGCAGCAAGGGCATGCTGTCCCCATGCACCGACCCCTGCCAGTGGTTGAGGATGTGCTAATGCAACCACAGTCCATTGTCATGGAGACAAGATGACTTTTTCTCTCCAAACCCAGCTTAATGGCTTGGATTAAAAGCCGCTTTCCCCTGGGAAGAGCAGAATAGGGATAGTTGTGTTGTCCCTAAGTCCCCGGTTTGTCCACATGCACCCCAGGCCCCCCTACCCTCACCAGTGCCAGGCACATCCTCCCAGCCACAGCCCACACAGAGTGGAGGTGCCCTGCCTTGCTCCCAAACGTGCCCCAAACCCATCCCAATCCCCATCCACCACACTCCATCAGCCAGCAAATGCACGCCCCGCTACAAACACGTTCCAGACTCAAACACATTTCCATAAGGTTCCCACCCTTTCCTCCAGCAGGTCTCAAGACGATCAACACTGACCATTTCTCACAGGTGACCAAAACCACGAGCTCTTCAGCAAGGAGACACAACACAAAAGCATCTTCAAGGCTGCCCCTTTCCTGGCTCCCCAGGGAGCAAAGGAGCTAAGCAGAGCCAGGGAGCAATCCTTGCTGTGGGGCAGGCAAACATGGAGGGGACGGGGGGAACCAGCTACTGGGGTCCTGGGGGTCACAGCAGTACCAGAGGCCAACCTCGGCCTCAGAAACACGATGGGCATGGCCCGGAGAGGAAAGACGCCATCTCGCTTACCCTGACAGCACTCCCAGGACAAGGTTGAGGACAAAGAAGGATCCAATGATGATGAGGGGGATGAAGTACAGCCAGTTCCACGTGGCTCCTAAGGCATCATTGGTCTGGAGGGGAAAGAAAAAACACGTGTGACGTTATCTTCAACACCAGCACCTGGGGCAGAGGGAGGGTGCATTAGCTTCAGTGTGGTGGCAATTCTCCCTCCAGGCTGGCGACACCAGGCTCCTTCGGGGTGAGGTGGTCATGCCTGCTGAGCCTTGATGAGCAGTAGGCACTGCCTGTGCAGGCATGCCTGCAGAGGAGCTCCTGACCAGCAGTGCTCTGATGCCCCTCAGCATCCTGCCCCAGCCATGCTCTCCTCCATGGTCTCCAGCCCTCATAGGGCAGGACCACCCTCCTCTGCCTCCTCCTACCATCCCTGAAAGGACACAGGGGCTATAAGACAGTGGTACCATCTCTCAGTGGTGGGCAGGCAGAGGTCCAGGGATGTGCAGCCCAAAATCATGGTGCTGAGGGTGTGGGGCACACCCTGAGCATGCCTCCCCCAGCAGCTTGATTCGGTGCTCACCTGCACATCCCGCCAAGACAGGGCAAAGCAGCCCTTACAGCAGCAGTGCACGCCAAGCACAAGGGAAAGGCTTATAAGGTACCTTAGGGCCAGGGAAGCTGGTGGCTAAAGAAGAGGCAGCCAATGCTTGTCCTTCCATGCATAGTGGGAAAGGGGCTGGTGTGGACAAGCCCCACACCTTCACATGAGCATTTTGTTGGTGGCACCACTGGTAAGAAATCACAGGCACCCTCGTGTCCTGGGTGAGTTACCCCAACCCCAGGGAGCTGAGAGCGAAGGGGAGCTCTAACCGCAGGGCAAAGCCCGACGGCTAAAAGTCCTGCTGGCAAGCCCTGCTCTATACCTCCAGACATTTATTCACTGAGGCTTTTAATAAAGCAGTGCCCCTCTGTACCTCGCAACCGCTTCCCAGGCCCCATTTGTCCTCCGGTGTCAGGCACGGCACACATGACGCCGGGCTGGAGGGTGATGCGGCAGAACGTGACTGTCTGGGGGAGGTGGTATCAATCTTGTTGCAATGAAAGGCTCTTTCTCTTTTCTCTCTCTTCCCCCCTCTCCCCGTGCTAATTAAGCCTTCATCTTCGTCTGAGTCATTGGCACCACATCTCCCGGTCAGCCAGTGCAGGAGCCGAGATGAGGCTCTGCAAGGGGAGAAGCTCATCTCCGGCGAAGAAGAGAAAGCCACCGTGCTGGAGTCTTCCTTTGGTGACTGAGGCATCAGCAGGAACCTCAGCTGGGTGTCCCCACCATCGTGACACTGAGACCGAGGCAGGAAGGGCAATGCCAGCACATGCTGCTGCAGGCATCGATCACAGCACCAGGGAGGGGGGATGCTGTGGGCAGAGATCCCAGTGCGAGGAGCACCTGGCACCCAGCAGCAGTAAGGACTTTGAGGTTGGGGAAAGCATCTGGAAAAACTCAACGCCCTCGTCCTTTGGGAACGGGGAAACCACGCGTGTCTTCTCAAGGTCCTGCATCTTTCAAGAGCCCCAGTCCGCCACCAGCCCCCTTTCTCGGGGCCATGGAGAAGCAAGAGCAGGGAGGTGGGAATGATGCATGGGAATCCTGTATAGCCAGCGCTCATCACCACCCTCCAGAGACAGCCAGGCCACCATGTTCTGCTCTAACAGCACCATTTGCCACGGCATCAGCTTACAACGCATCGTGCAACTCCTTGGCCCAAGCCTGGCTGGGCTTCAACTCTCCACAAAAATGCCATTGGGTACCTGCCACCCGTGCCAGGATGACTCACCTATGAAACTGGCTCCTGCCCAAAAATCACGGGCTTTCCCCAAGGTCTTTGGCACAGGGAATGCAAAACAGATGAGCTCCTTTCCTTACAGGTGAAGGAGACATCTTCCCCCAGGCCTGGGCCATTGACACCCCTTCACTGATGCGCAGCAGAAGATGGAGAGGGAGACAGGGATGAGATGATGGAGCAGAGGGCAATTTCCCTGGGGTTATCAGCCAGCAACACCAGCAGCAGCACCCAGACCACATCTTCCCGCTACAGTTTGTGGGTATGGCCAAAGCTGGTGGCACCAGGGACCCACAGCTGGGAAAGCTGAGGCAGGGGCTCAGCAGGGCCTTGCCTGGACAGGCTGTCTGCGATCTTCACTTCTACTGTGCATTTGTGTAGCCAGCTCCCACGGGGGTGGAGGTAAAGGGGATTAGAGAGATCCTACATGTCTGGTACTGCTAGCAGCCAGTGGCTCGAGGAGGGGCATTGCTAGGTCAGGGGAGGGGACAGGGAGCTGTGGCGACGGACCCCACATCCCCAAGGACACACTACTGACCACAGCGAGCTCAGGAATGGTCCCAGTCACCCAGGACAATGCCAGCAGGCCCAGGAACCGTCCCACCCTGAGCAGCCACATGGGTCTCCCCTTGTTGACACCAGCTTTGCCAGGACCCTCCAGCCCCAAGATAAAATTTCACAGGGCACATATCATAGAATCATATCATAGAATGGTTTAGGTTGGAAAGGACCTTGAAGATCATCAAGTTCCAACCCCCCTGCCATAGGCAGGGACACCTCCCACTAGACCAGGTTGCCTACAATACCTACAAAAGCAGGAGCTGGTTGTGCCCAGCCAGCTGCGGTGGCTCCAGCCCATCATCTGGTATCTGCTCGGCTGCTTCGACTGCCAAAATTTGCCCTTTTATTCCCCAACAGGCTAGAAGAGTTGCTCCAGTACCTTCACAGCACCCAGGCTGCGGAGGGCCCAGCCAGGGGGAAAAGGGGACTTGTTTGAGAAACACAAGGGGCTAGGCATCTCGCAGGCTTTGCGTCTTCCACTGCTCCTCTAGCCCGCGGCAGAGAGCATGACCACAAAGCATCCAGTGCGGCAGGGCATCAGCACGCAGAACAGCATGTGTGCGTACACACATGAGTGGATGCACTCCCATCTCTCCACTCCCAAAGCTGAAGCACATCTGCCCAGGAAACCAAAGGCACTGCCACACCTGGCTGTGTTTGCCTGAGAGAGGATACACTGCCAGGGTCTCACGGAGTTGCTGAGTCCAGACCCCCTCATGTCATGCAATCTCCCCCAGACTTTTGTCAACTCTACCTTAAAAACTCACTGTTCCCACTGGAAGGCTCCTTAAGCAGATTCTCTAATAGCTGCTCTAATTTTCAGTCTAAATTTATTTGTGGTCATTTTATATATCCCTCTGTTCTTTTACCAGCATTGGCCTTTGGCTGAAATACTGTTTCCCATCCTGATGTATTTATAGATAGCTATCATGGCCATCCCCAGCCTCTGCTTTGCTAGCCAAAGCAAGTTTCCTCCAGTTCTCTCTTGTATGACTGTCTCTCCCTCCCTGTTTTATCTACTAGCACCTTCCCTGCTCCAGTCCGGGCTCAATTCATCTTCCCTGGACACAGGAGACCCGAGTGTGCAATTCTGATGGGTCCCACTCCATCCCTGCATGACGCTACCAAGGCTTTGCCATCCTCCCTGCAAACCTCCCTGCTTCTCCAGGGCACCGCTAGCCTGCAGTCACCCTGCGCTCATGCCTTCCTCCTCCACACTGCTACTTCCCAATCAGCAAGACCTGGGCTCCTAGGAGATATCTTTGCTGTTCCTCAACAAGCACATGGCTTTCCATTTCTCACTGCATCCCACATCTCTTCCTCCAGCCCACAAACTCCTCCAGTCCAGGGCGGCAGCCTCCGTCCCCCCAGCTCTGGGAAGCCAGTCAATGCCACAAGCTGGAAGCAGGAAAGCCCGTGACTCATCCCCGAGGAGTCCCACCGGTCGTCGCCAGCCACTATGTCCCCTCAACATCACCCAGCGCTATCCCAACGCTGCTCGCTTCCCTGCCTTCCCCTCTTTTCCGCTTCATTAACACTTTCCCATAGCAAAAGCTTTACTACAAAGAGCAGCTCTACATGTTTCCAGGTCTCCGATGCCAGGTTAGCCTGGAGTGACCTACCTTTGGCAAACCCATGATTCATTTTCCGCTTTTGCCTTCCAAACCTGTTCTGAAATGGCATGAGATCGAGGTCAGGCTTTCAAGTCCTATTCCTGCCTGCCTTACTTTTTTTCCCCTCCTCCCCCCGCTTTTAAATATAGGCAGCGCATTTGCTATTCTCCAGTCAGATGGTGCCTCCCCCAACTCGATGGAGTTGTTAAAAATACTTGTTACCAGACCTGCCATTTCATGTGCCAGCTCCCTCCAAGTACAGGGAGGGGGGGGAAGCCACCCTGAGCGCTGGGCTGATGAGTGCGATGGTCTTGGCTCTCGGCTTCCACATCAGCTGAGCTCGTGCCTGTGTCCTCATTCGCACTATCCAGCCCCTTTTGTTGCCTCTATCTTGGTGTTGATCAAAAGCTGGGGTGAAATATCCATATCCACGCCCAAGTGTCCCTAGCTGTCGCTTCACTGTGCCTTGCTTCCATCTGCAGAGGTGGGGAACTGCTCGCTGCCCCTTTGAGCATCCTTCACGAGGTCCATGTCAGTGTGACTTTTGGCAGCTCCCGTAGCACTTCCTAACTTCTTTGGGACCAAGATGTAGTTGTCTTGACTGAGCAGCCCCTTTTCCCATCCCTTTGGGGCATCATTTGTTCTTAATATCCCTCCATAGGTAGTGGTTCATTGCCTGGGTCTGCTGCAGCTTCTCACCATTTTTATCCTGTTGTTAAGGGTACCAGGAGGCAGACCTCACATGCAGAGGTCACAGTAGACACAGGGAGTTCAATCCCCAAATTCATGAATGCTGTAACTCCTTTAACGAAGAAATTCCTTGTCTCCTGTCTCTGACTCCCTGTGCTGTAGACCAGGTCCCATTGCTCACCAAGCCCTCTGGGAAACGGAGGAGCTGCCTGACAGCTGATCTTTGCTGCTTCTTCCCTTCCCTTTAAGACAATCACCTTTTTCCGATATGCTCCCCACCAGGCTAAACCACCCAAGCTCTCCCACGGCCACCAGACTGAGAAATGTGTTTCTTGCTGTCTCCAGGCACACCCAACACACCAACACAACCAACAAGAGCTTGTCGGTGAAGACTAGGGAGCCACAGCTTCTCCAAGGGACTACGCACCCAAAGGTGTTTCTCATGATAAGGTATCGGTGGAGAGTCCCAGCCGGAGCTGAACCACCATACATCTCGGACATGACCCGTCCCACTGCCAGCAAAGCCTCTGAGCCTATACATGGCACCACCAAGGAGTGGGAGCAGGACCCTCGTGGGGGAAGCAAGCTGGCATGGCGGGTCCCCACCTAGCAAAGGAGCCCCCGCCAGCTCCTGCTTCTCAACCCCCAGCATGGGGTTATTCTTTCAGCAGCTCTTGTGCTGGTTGGTTTGTTTTTTGTTTTTTTTTCAAAGGGCGGGAAAAGGCACAGGGAGCTGCAAAAGCAGGTCTCACTCAGGGGGCCAGAAATCTAAAGAAATCTAAATATATACCCAAGTCGAATGCAAAGCACAAGCTCGCAGCCCACACGTACCCTCCCTCAGGCTGCGCTCATATGGGAAACTTTAGGAATTCTTTGCTATAGGGGAAGGGGGGGGGAACAAAAAAACCCCACAAATTCAGTCTCTCCTATTTAAAAGTAAACAGAAAGTGAGTTCTGCCTGTGCAGGGCTCCTTTAATGGCCACTCATTGCTCACCAACTCAGGGTAGGGGACTGTGGACTGAGGCTGTGGGCACCCAACTCATTTGGGAAGCAGCAGGACATGGGGAACCACTGGACTTCACACAGCAATCTGCCTTCGTTGACTCTCCAGTGTCTAGTAATAGGGCTGGACTCCCACTTCAGGCTTTCCCTGGAGAGGAGAAGGGGAGCTTTCTGCCCCTTCCCCAGCAGGACATGTGTCCTGGAGACCTCCACGACCAGCTTGGCCAACATCAACTGCCCATGCTGATGCCACATAGGCAGTCAAGCCCCCTGTCAAAACTCCATCTGCATTAGGAGAGAGTCGCTGTGGTTTCTGTTTGAATCCGGACCAAAATGACACGTAATTAGATGAGGGTAATATACATTCGTTGCTGTAACCAACTGGCCGTGATGTGTGCAGGGAATACAGCAGCGCTGCACTACGGGGTGCGGGGAGAAAAATCCACAGCACGGGTGGCCCCATCCTGCTCTCATTGTGGTCCTCTGCTAAGGATGTTCCACCCCACGGAGAGCTCCCACAGGGACCCGTGGCTTTGCCTGCATTGCCGGCAAGCTTTAATGGGCAGGGACAGGGTGACCAAACTGTCCCAACTGCCACAGCCGGGCAGGAGAGGTCTGCCTGTCCCCCCAGCTGCAATCCCAGCTGAAGGAAGTTTGGAGGTGATGGAGAAAGCCAGGATTTCAGGAGGCTTTGCCCTGGGCGCTGTGCCTGCCTTCCCCAGCACTTCCCAGGGTCACGCTGCCCAGTGCAGGGGCAGAGCAGACCTGCTGGGACAGCGGGTGTGAAAACACCACAGCTCTTATGATTTGTATGCCAAATCCTCAGCTTGACAACTCCTGATGGGCTTTGCCTGGTGGTGACATGCACCATGCCCCCACCACAGCTGACGCCATCCCCCCAGCATCACCTCCGTGGCCCCCAACCCAGTCCTCCCTGCAAACCACAGCTGCAACCGGCTGAGAAACACACGCAGAGCAGCAGGAACAGCCTCAAAATCTCCGTACTCCAGCAAAAGGGGGGGGGGGGGGGGGGGGGGGGGGGGGGGTGATAAAAAAAAGCCGTATAGCAGATTCCCTGGCCTAACCAGTTCCCTCAAGACCTTGACACCCGCTCTCCCCAGTGCAGTAACAGATCTCTTTCTTCCCTTTAATAGCGATAATTTGATCTCCTGCATGCAGGGCCATGCTTCACTCCCCACCAGCCCTGCCTGGTATCCATCAGCGACCCCGGCGCTGGACAAGATCTGAATGAAAATGCTTTGCTTTTCCAAATCAGGTTAATGAGGAAATTGGTACATTTCCTTTGCAGGGCCGGGGCTGGCCCATGGCGGGACGCATCCTGCCATGGCCGCCTGGTGGGGTGTCCAGGCAGGGTGGGCACCTCCTCCTGCCCGATGCCCTGCCTGCATCCCTGCCTTTCGCTGCCCTCGGGGTGCTGCGGGGTGCCGGGGGCAGGCAGCCGGCAGGAATCCCTGCAGAGGGGTGCATGAAGCTCAGCAAAGCCGGGCAGCGCGTGGGCATGCTCGTGTCCATGTGTGCGTGCAGGGTAGGGGAAGGAGTGGGGAGACAGGAAAAAAACCCGATGTATTTCATTTTTTCTGTTTTCTAAATGGAATGCAGAAAATGCATTGCTAGAAGCATTGCTAAAAGTCACGTGTTTTCAAAACATTTGAAATAGGTGTGGAGACCAGTTTTTGTTCTGTTCTCCTCCGATCCACTGAGAAATTGCACCCAGGTGCCCCAGCATCAATCCGCAGACCCTCTCCCCACGCATGCCACCTCCTCCTCCTCTCCCCACAGCCATCCCTCACTGTGACCCCTCGGCTTCGCCTACCTCTGCTCTTGAACCCCCACTTTGCCCCTGCCTGGACCCCTCCTGTGCCTTCCCCAGCCCCAGATGAGGCCACCCCACTATCTGCCCCGCAGGCAGGATGAACTTTTGCTGATGGAGTATTTGCAGAGCTCCGCAGCCTTCCTTACACCCAGCGCTTGGCTAAGGCAGCGCCAGCGTTCCCAGTGCAGATCCTCAGCATGGGGCTCGGACACGTGCCAGTGCCACTGCCTCTCCGGCTGGACCCAGAGCCTGTGTGCTGCAGCAGGGCATGGTTTTCATGGCATCAGCTTTTGGGGTGTTTTTTTCAGTGGGGCCTGGGGATTGCCAGGCTGGATCCCTGCTTTGTTTCGACCACGCTGCGAGCACGGACGGGCAGCTTGGGCCCCATGATATGTTTCCGAGATGCAGGAACATTCCCAGCTCCGGCTGCGATGCTCTGGGGCAACAGACCCATGTGTGACCTTGATCGAGGACCACAACTCACCCCAATACCCCCACAATCCAGCCCCGATGCACAGCAGCACGTGCACCACCCCAGAGGCGTGGAAAGAGTTTTACAAAGCCTGACCAGCACAATTTCCAGCACCAAACGCGCTAACGAAATTACAGGTCCTGGACTTAACAAAGATGAGCGGTGGGGGGCCAGGCAAGCGCTGAGACCCCCCCTGCCACCTCCCCTCCTTGAGCCTGAAGATGTGCGGCAGCGCAGAGCATCAGTGCCAGAGCATCAGTGCCTCTGCCAGCCCCTCGGCTCCTCCACTCCTGCCGGCAGACGGTCTAGGAACAAGACTTTCCCGCGCGGGCAGGGAGGAGGGTGTGGGCAGGGAGCTTTTGATAGAACATGCCTGCAAAGCTGGGGATCCAGCAGACACGGTTTGTTTCTTGCTGTGTCATTTCAGCGCGCGCGCGCACACACACACACAGAGGGAAAAGGGGGGGGGGGGGGGGGGGGGGGGGGGGGGGGGGGGGGAAAGGAAAAAAAAAAGAGAGGCAGGAACATTTGGCAGGCTGGCAAGGGTCTGGCTTTGCTGAGCGTGGAGAAAGAGCCGTTTCTTCCAAAGGGAGAAGAGGGTAAAGCAGGCTGGCTGCCACACACGTGCCTGTCGGGGTTGGGCTCCAGCACCCACGGCTGGCAGCACGCGAGCTGCCGGCGCGGGCACCAACAGGAGCCATTTGGGGAAAAACAGCTTGTTTCGTGAAAAGTTAGGAAGGTTTTAAACCTTCAGGGTGGAACTTGAAGTCTCGTCTCTGAAGTCCTCACTAACTCAATCGCACTTAAAACACTCAGCATTTAACATTTCAGAGGAAGAAGCAGGAAGGGGCTCCGTCCTGCGGTGCCACAAGTGCTGGGGACATTTTGGCAGCCCCCGTGTCCCCCCCAGCACACAGCACACCTCGCTTCGCCTGCACGGCCGGGAGCCGCCAGGAATAGCTGCAGAGACATTAAGATCTGTGCTTGCTACCGAGCTGCTAAGAGCACTGGGTGTTGATTAAATTTTCATACCTCCCCGACAGGATATTTTTTGTGTTGCATTTTAATTTAAAACACACAAGAAGGGACTCCTTTTCCCTTTGCAAGCGTTCCAGCTGGAGAGCCTGGCGTCATCCCAGGGCACAGAGGGCTAAAAAGCCAAGCGGTTTCCCCCTTTTCGCCACCCCTCCCATCTCGTCTGGTCTGCAGCCTCTCTCCCTCCTCCTCCTTCTCCTCCTCTCCCCAGACACCAGCTCCAGCCAGCACTGCTCCTTGCCGGGAACCACCGTTACCCATCACACTCCCAGCTTCATCCTCCACAGTGCCCAAAGGAGCAGCAGGGCAGGCTCAGCCTCCGGCTGTGGGACCACTGCTGCACTGAGCTCCTCCAGTGCTCTCCCCATCGCCGTGGTGTCAGGGCAGGTGCTATTTTGGTAGGGCCTTTGCACCGCTGGCCCTTGCTGCAGAGTCCCTACGAGCCTCGGCATGTGGCCAGCACCACTGCAGCTCTCACCTTGGGAGCAGGGACTGCAGGGGACAGGCACCGATGTCCAAAGAAGCTGAAGCAGCTCCTGGAAGGACCAGGGCTCAAGGAGGTTTCCCAGCTCAGCTCCAGGTCCGAGCAAACCCCAACTCCTCTCTGGTCAAGTCATTAATTTTGCTGGCCCCTGGCTGCCTCACATAAAGCCAGGCACTGCCCTCGCTCTCCAAAAGGCAAGAAGAGAAACACACCCAGACCTGCACAATGCTCAGGTCCCGCTCACACTGTTCACACATGGGTGCTTCGGGGAGAGCAGCTGAGTGCTGAGCATCCCAAGGGATGACCGTGATACCCCAGGAATTTATGCCAACAAGCAATGAGCAATTTTGTACACACACACACGGAAAAATAACTGCCTTGCAGTACACTCCTCCTCTGAGCCCCTCCAAGGCCACTCGAATAGTGCAGCTGGGGACCTGGCAGGGAGCAGGATCGCCGAGCCTTGCACCCGTCTCCAATCCACGTGCTCCAGCACGGCCAGTGATTTAACACACCTCCCTTTCCCAGGGAGCCCCAATTCAGGGCTGCGTTTCAAAAAAAAAAAGGTGGACGTTTCACCACATTTGCAAACCAGGCTCCAGCAGAAGATCTCAGGGTTGGTGCTTCACAGTCCAAACCAGCTCAAGCCAACTTTTGAAAACCCAGCCCTGCGTTCAGCAGCACGAAACCCCGACCCATTCCTCTCACACGTGATGAGGTTCACCTCAGCCCTTTTGCACCCCACGTTTAGAAGAGACCCCAAACACCGGGACGGCGCCGGGCTCCAGCACTCCCGCAGGTTGTCCTCCCCTTGCAGCCTCCCGGCCGCAGCACCTCGGGCGTGCTGGAAGCACGTGGCGGTTGAGTCACGCTTGCTGCAAACCCCTTTTCCTTGCGGCAGCTCAGCGTTTCACAGCTGCTCTTGGGGAGTTCTCTGCACGCACGGCTCGCGCTTCGCACCTAAGCGAGCGCGTTCGCAGCCGCCGGGCGGTTTGCAGGCGGCTGTTCAGCTTCGCACGGGGCTGCAAGACCTGCACACCCCATCTCCCCCGAGGCTACGGCACACACATCTGCCCACAAGCACTGCCTTTCCGTAGGTATTTTGGAAGCTGCCAGGGGAGTTGATTCTCTTTTCCCCCAAACAACTGCTCTCCTCCTGCTGCAAAAGCACCCAGAAGGCTCCCAGCACCCAGCCCTGGCATCTCCTAAGGCTCCCTGTATCTTTTCGCTCTCCTGCTCCCCTACAGTCCTAATCCCTTGCGCCACGAGAGGCCTTTTGGGTTTATAGCAGACAACTGTGACCCCCTAGCTCCCATTAGGCCTTGCCGTGCATTTTTAATTAGCAGCATGGATGCTTTTCCAGCACTGCTTTGATGCATGTGCTTAGGAGGCAAACGTTTTCACCCGCAGTTTCTAACAGCCGTGACCCCGTGCAAAGTCAAGTTGGCTCTTTGCATGACCCAGCTGCAGCTTGGTTATCACTGCCATGCAGGTCCTCCTACCAGTCTCTGCAAGGTTGCTCTGACTCTTGGGGCTTTACCAGGGCCACAACATTAGGATCAGGAGTTCAACCTGACGGCCAGATCCCCGCAGGGAGACAGGCTTTCCCTGCACAGCAGGATCTGGTTCGCGGCACTGGCCGTGCCGCATTTGTGAAGCGCTTGCAGCCTCTCCCAGCACGAAGCAGAGGGTGCCCGGGGCCACGGCTGGACATGTGCCCACGCTGGTACCTGTGGCCCCCCTGCAACCACACACAACCTCAGCAACCGCTTCCAGCTGCAACCACCGGCACCTCGTGGCAGCCTCGGTCCCCCATGAGCAACGCTGGCAGGAGGTGCAGGCTGCCCTGGCTCCCCCGCCTGCATCCATCCACGTCCACATCACTCCCCAGCTACGAACAGCAGCTTTCTCCACGCACTTGTGTTTGCGTTTGTCCTGGATTAACCAATTCCCGACTGGGGGCTGCAGTTCCCGTGCCGAGTTGCTGGTGTTACCGGTTCCGGCAGCTCCGGACAGCACAGAGCAGTGCTCCGGGCAAGGAACCCAGCCGGGACATGCAGGGCTGACCCCTCTCTCCCTGCAGAGCCCACCAGACCAGCCCACGGCCCCAGCACGTGGTTGCCACGTGTGTTTTTCTTCCCATCTCAGCTCCCGCTAGCGTGGGGGGAAGAGGAGAGTGGCAGCTGCCGGCAAGCCAGGCTCCTCCTCGCTACCTGCAAGCACAGCAGCTGAGCGCTTCCAAACGGGAAAGCAAATAAACAATCTCGGTGAATAAATACCGCCTCTCGAGTTGGCACTTCAGAGGAAATCACAATTTCGAACTCCTCTCCTGTTTGCTCTCTGGGACCGGGGGATCCGGGCTGAGCATCCGGTTGGACTTGATGGTCTTAAAGGTCTTTTCCAACCTAAATGATTCTAACCGAAGCCACCAGCACCACCAAGCAGCTGTGCTGTGCCCAGGCAGCCCTGGTGCTCAGCACCCTGTGGCATGGCCCTGCCATCCCCCCACCCAGACCCCAGCATCGCTGTTTAATGACAAAACTGCAACCCGGCCCTGACCCGTGCCGGCACACCAGCAGAGGCGGAGAAGTAGGACAGCTCTTTGCCGGCATTGTTTTTCCCTCTGGTCCCTACAGAAACCAGGTTTGGTCTCCAGCCAGCCCAGGGAAGGGGCAGCTGCTCCAGTATAAAAAGAAAAGCAAAATATTCCTTAGCCCCTGTTGTGGATGGCAGAGACAGCCGGAGAAGCCACAAAGCCAAACCCCCCCTCTAAAAGAAATTAAGCTTCCAGGGACAGGAGCTGGGAAACCTGTAACACCCCACAGTTTAAGGCTTTATTTTTATTTTTTTTTACCCTGTACTGTGATTTCTACCTAGCAAGACAGCGTTACACGCAGGCAAGGATGATAAAAACAAGGCAAAAGGCAAGCACACCCATGAAATGACACATGTGAAAAGTACCACAGGGCCAATTAGCTTTTCGTGAAGCTATCTACAAATTCCAGGAGCCGCGCTTCTAGACCCGGTAAAATTGGTGAAAAATGGATCTTAAAATCACGATACAGTTACACAGGGGAATTCTATAGTAAGCAATTTTCTTGAGAGATGGCTCAAGTGGTTTTCTTGCCATCTCCATCTCCTCTGCAAGGCTGCAGCGTTCCCCTGCAAGGACGCAGCCTCCCATCGCTTTACTCCGGTGGGAAAGCAGACAGTCCCCCGCCGATCTACCCAAACTTGAGGCATGTGCTGGGCAAGGTCCATGCTGGTTAGCAGTGGAAGCCTGCTTTGGTTTGCTGCCCCAAATGAAGAAGGTGATGGCAGAGCATCCCAGTGGCTTTCCACCCCTGCCCAGCCCTCCTCCAGCATCCCCTGGGGACCACATGCCCCATATGTATGCCTCATTTTTCTATTAAAAAAAAATAAGGCAGAAACCCATTTTTCTGCTTCCAGGCAGCAAAAGGACTGAGCACCTATAGCCTTTCAAACCGAGAGGCATCCTGTGAGACAGCCCGTGTCCCCGGGGAGGGCAGGAGGTGCAGCGTGTGTGTCCCTCACAGTGTCTGTCCCTCACCGCCTCCCAGAGTGAATCAGCAGCATTTTACCATATCAAGGCCTCAATCCTCATTCAATTAAAAGCCAAGGAAGGTCCTTAATCCTTTCCATTATAGGTAAGTAATAGCTGGTTCTTTGCAGAGGAGCAGGAAAGGGAGGCACCTTACTGTCCTGGCCATCAGGGACACTGTGACAGAGCACATCTGCCCGGCATTGCGCCTGGTGCTGGGAAGAGCACTCAGATACAGGGGCGGTGGCTCCCCAAGTGACCCAGAGAGCCCCTGATTTCGCAGCTAATGGTGGTAAACAGGGGATCCCGCGGGGTAGGTCCTGCAGAGCATGGTTACCAGTGCTCCCAGCAGCATCTCCCACCCTTCACCCCCAGCAAGATCCACATGGCGGATCAGCAGATCCCAGATATCAAATGGATCAGCTCCAGCCTTCCCAGTGAGGACACCCTAAATGGCAGGGGACCAGACTTTGTCGGGAACTGCTGGTACAAGCCCTCAAGGTCGATTAGGCCATAAATTGCCTGTCTGTGTAGCTCACTGGCTCCTCGTACACCGCAACTGGAGCTCTAGCACGGGAAGCGCTGCTGCTGATTGCTGCAGATGCCGAAGGATGGAGAGGAGGGGACATGGGGAGCACCGATGGAAGCAGCCCCTGGCTTTTGCAGAGAGCCGGTCCTTAACACAAGAGAGAAGGTGCAGGACAGGTCGCTGGTGCCAGGCACGGGCAGTGCTGGGCACGCACGGGCTGCGGCACAGCGGCGTAAGCAGGCAGGAGCTGCCCAGCTGTGTTAAAGGCAGGGGAACCACACCACCAGGCAGGAAAAATCACCTTTCCTGCTATACTTAATTATGCCTGGCCAATAAGTGCTGTAGTTTAGTCTCTAATCCCATTGATACACCAGAAGCAGCCAAGAAATGGTCTTTTTTTTGGTGTCTGAACTCCCAGGTGGTTCAATCCTGCCTAATTCCCCCACCGAAGCAGCAACATCTTGACAATGCCTTCTCCCTTAGGAAGAGGAAAACCAAATCCTCGTGGCACAGTCGAGCCCCTGCCACAAACTCTCTTCTTTCTACCCCAGTCTGGGTTTCATGGTCCATCTGCCGGCGCGTGCCAACCTGCACTTCAAGAAGGACTCTGGGATGGACCGAGCGGGAAGGGGACCCCAACACTGGCAGCAAAGTGCCTTCACCTGGGGTTAAAAACCTGCCTTTCTGCTCACAACAAAATAACTATCAAAGCATGTTTCCCCATCACAAGCCATCCAACTTGCCTCCCGCAGAGCAATGCCACTCCGCAAATCTCCAGGCATTATGGGAACCAGGGTATAAAAACATTCCCGGTGCAATGACGCCGAAATTGATGCTGAAATTAGGCTGGGAACGGAACTGGCACAGTTGCTTCTAGCCCATAAACTAAAACATACGTGTATGGCCAATCGCCCACAAAGATATTGCGCTTTGTGATCGCCTGTAGCTTTCTTCCTGCTTCCAGCTTTGCCCCCAGGTTGTTCCCTGGGCACCTCAAGGGCTCAGGCATCAGCAAATTCAAGCGGCTGCAAACCACAGGAACCCAGCCCAGCCATTCCCTCCTTCATCAGCACCAACAGATGTTTGCAGCACGTCAAAAATCTTGGCCCCCTATCAGACATCGAAATGCTGCCCCCACCCCAGGGAGAGGGTCCGAGTCCAGCTCTGGGGCTTCTCAAGGCCACCGCAGGGATGCAGGCACATCCGCTGCCTGGTCTGCAGGGAGAGCGGATGCACAGTGCCCAGAAACCGCGTCCACTCTTACAGAGCTGCCCTGGGGAGCGCAGAAGGAGAAGAAGGGAAGGAGGGATGCCTCCCCAGGGACAGCCCTCAAGCAGGAGGCTTGCTACAGCCCGTGCCCACAAGGTTTTGCTCTCTGCAATGGGCTGCACAGCCAACCCAGAGCTGGGGGCCAAGCCCTTAGAGCTCCCTTTGCCCAGACATGTAACATACACCTCTCTGTCCCCCATCTCCCACCTAAATTGGAAGAACCAACCCCATCTCCATCGTGAAAGAAACTCAGGATCTTATTGGTTTCCAGGACACAAAAATACAGTCTTCCAGGTCCCCATCCCCATGCCCAGCTGCCCAAAGAGACCCCAGAGCAGCGCTACTCACATTGTACAGGACTGTGGTCCACCCTTCCATGGTGATGCACTGGAAGACGGTCAACACAGCAAAGAGGATGTTGTCAAACTGCGTGATCCCGTCGTTGGGACCGATCCACTCCCGGCATTCGTAGCCTGGGGGGCAACCTTGCACCCCGCATGGATGGGGGGGGGTCCAGCTCCTCTAGTTCACCTGCGAGCACACAGCAGAGAGCCAAAAGAGGCAGAGGTAAGGGAGAGGCAGGGGACTGGTGAGGCAAAGAGCCTGAACACAGATGGGCTTGGGGCAGAGCAGGGGACCCTACTGGGACTAACCCTGGCTGCACACAAACTGCTCCCATAAAAAATGGGGACATCCTGAACGCAACCAGGTGATGCCTGGTGTGCACAAAGCAAAGTGCAGGATCTTCTCAGCCCTGGGCTTCCCACAATAGCAACATGTGCTCATCCTAGCTGTTTTCCACCCGCGGGATGCAAAGCGGATGCAGAGCCCTTCTCCCCACCTGAATTGTTTGTGTAGCAGGCTCGGTGCAGCTTCCCGCTGTAGAACTCCAGGCCGATGATAGCAAACATGAGGATAGCAAAAAAGAGCAGCAAGCCGATCTGGAGGAGAGGCACCATGGCCTTCATGATGGATTTCAGCACAATCTGCAGACCTGGGAGGGGAAAGAAAGAGCACAGCTCAGTACGGTGATGCAAACCCCCTGCCTGGGACACGTCCATCCCACCTCTGGCAAGAGGACAGGACAAATGAACAGAGAGGAAGGACAGTCATCGGATGGCAAGATCAACACAACCTGGAGCATCCCTCTGGGCAGCTGAGGACCATGGAGGAAAGCACCATCCCAGGGGGAGTAGCGAGGGCCAGGCTGCAGAGCAAGGCTCCAGGAGAGCTGGTTTCTGGATCTGGTGTCACACCCCCCAGTGTCCTGTCTGTCCTTGTCCCACCTGGGTTTGGTGGGACATGGCCTGTGCAGCTCTGTCCCCCTCGCTGCCCCCAAGGCATGGATCCAGCACACCACCCAGCTGGTGCCCAGGGCAGGAGGGATGGGAGGACCGGTGCCAGCAACAGCCTAGTTTCTTTATTTATCCCCATGCCGGCAGATGAAATCTTGCAAAAAAAATGAAAACTCCCCTGAATAAACCTCAGTCCTGAAAGGATCCACCCACCGCCTTCTGGCCAGGGAAGCGGAGCCGCTGGTGGGCCCCAGTGAGCCGCCGAGCTCAGCCTTGTATCAGCACAGAGCAGGCTGGGGGGGGAAATGCCACCCGGGGACAACAAACACTGCCACCCTCAAGTCCCCTCCCCTGCAGGCTACCCAAGAGCTGGCTAGGAAGATAGCACATAAGATCCCCACTCCGATGGGAGGTTTCTCCCCCTCTTCCCTGATTGCACCCTACATCTCCGAGGTGGCACAAGGACCCCTCTCACTACAAAGGACATCAGGGACGGATGCAGACACTCTGGGAAGAGGACCAGGAGCATCCAACTTACTGGGAATGCCCGAGACGAGCTTCAGAGGTCTAAGCACGCGCACAGCCCGCAGTGTCCGCAGGTCCACGTGGGTGTTGAAGTGTGTCCCAGCGGTGGCAAGGATACTGCGGGCAGACAGGAAGAGAGCAGAGTTACCCGGGGCAAAGACCTCGGCCACCCCAGTGCCAAAAGCCATGTCCTCATGCCAGGCTGGGGGAAGCCATGAGGAAGATCACGTCCCTGGGCAGGTAGAGATTTAATGCCTCCCAAAGCCCACATGCCAGTGAGCCCCATCTGATGCTGGCACCAAAGCTCATGGGCCACTATGGTCAGCCAAAGCCACCCACGGGCCACCCAGCCCTGACAGCCCCCCATTAATGCCCCCCCAACACAAGGATGGGTGTGGACAGTCCCACACCGCAGCGCTGGCCATCAACCATGCCGTGCAATCGCACTCTGAGGACTCAATGCTGCCAACACCATGCTCATCACGGCTGCGTGCATTTAACCTTCCTTCCAGGCAGGTGGCACGTGGACCAGAGACGGTGCCCCAGAGATAGGGGTCATTCCCCCGATGGTCACCCATGCTCCTCTGGCAGCACCTCCAGCCATCAGCTGCTCTGGCTTTTTCCACACATGGAGCTTCCTTAGAGTCCTACCTCTGGGATTGCTAAGAAGGAGCCGAGAACCTTACATGCATTTAAAAATCTACAGTAATGAAAGTTTGATGACCTTGGAAGGCAATCGGCAGGCACAGGAAAGACTCCAGAGATTTTCTTTTAAAACACAAAGATTTTTTTCAAGCCCATCTGTGGAAAACAAACTGGGGCAGAAGGGAGCTGGTGCACATCGAGTCCAGTAGTGGAAATACTCAGGGCCCCTGTGCCTGCTGGGGGGATGGGGATGCTGCAGCTCAGGGATGCCGGCAGAGCCATGGGAGCACAGACGGCAGTGCCAGAGCTCATGGCCTCCTCTCCCGTCTGGGCTCAGTCCCCTGGTGCTGAGCACGGAGGAGGAGGGGGAGATGCAGTAGAGGAGCAGGAGATGGGAGAGGAGGGGATGGGGAGGAGAGCGGGACAGAGGGAGGCAGCAACCTCAGGGTTGTTTGCAGCAATCCAAAAACTGAGGGAAATTGGGTCATTGTTCCACTAATTCATCTAATTACAGGCCAGAGCAGCTCTCTGGCGCGCTGAGCAATTAGCACTCTTTCTCTCCCCCTCTCCCCGAGGTACAGCAGGTACCAACCTGCCCCTCCAGAAAGGCGGCTGGGTTTCCTAGGATACCCCAGCAGCAGAAATGCTCTCACATCAGCAAACCAGGTTGCTTCAACTCCTTTTCCTAGCCTCCTCTTCCTCCCTGCCCCAGCGCAAGGGGTCAGCTGCAAACCCTGACCCCAGCAGCAGTTGGGATGCATCACACCAGCATCACCCACAACTCGCCATGTGTCAGGCTGCTTATCCCTGATATATACAGGGATCTTTTACCCTTGATGGCACTTTCCCTTTCCCCTGTCCCCTTTCGGCATGGTCCCTGTGCCTCAGCCTGGGACCAGCCCCCGCTACCCACAGGGCTGACGGGAGAGAAGAAAGGGATTTAATTAAGTCAGGAGCACCCAGAAGCTGGGGAGAGCTGCGTTGTTAAATTGGTTGTAAGATCAAAATCAATAAGTATGATAAAGCACGGCCACTCAGCAGCACGTGGGAGAGAGAAGAGCATGGGCACTTTCATCTCTTTCATGCAACCTGCCAGCGAAAGCAAACCCAGCGCTCCCCAAAACACCGGTGTAGAGGACATGCTACACCCAATGCTGCTTTGGAGACCCCGAGGCCCTCCTTCAGCTTTTGCTCCGCGCGTCCCGATGCCTGGTGTTCAACCAGCCTCACAAAGGGACAGGGGAAAGGCATGCACTGACTCCAGCTGGGGCTGAGCATCTCCAGGAGACCAGGGATGCTCCTGGGCTGGATGGGGGCTTCACCCCTTCTGCCAAGGGCTTGCCAATGCAAGCCCAGCACTGCGAAAAGCCCAGCTGGAAGGCTTGTGGCAGCAGAGCGGGATCAACAGATCTCTCCTACCACCACAGAGCAGCACGAGCCCTGGACCTACAACTCCGGGTAGAGTGATGGAGGCGGAGCCATCACCGCTTCCAGCCCCACCACACATCTCCTCCCAGGGGCAGGCCCAACACCAGCTGCCCATTGCAGCAGAGGGGAGCAGAGCAGCCCTGGCTGCAAAGTCCTCTGCTAACCCAGATTTGTTTGAAGGGCTCGGGAGCCGTCGCACCGAGCCTTCAGGCAAGGTTCAGGCGATTCCAGGGCACTACTTCCCAGCGCCCTAAATTAGCTGCTAAGAATGGGACTCCTCTGTGGCAAGGTGACATGCTCCTTGTCCTCGCTGGGGGACAAGGGACATCACGAGCTCTTTTGGAAAGAGGTTCGGACAGATCACCAGAGCAAGGTGGTTGCACTGGAGACATGTCTCCTGACCGATGACAGAAAGATGACCCACCGCTATGAAAGAGATGCCTGCGCATCCTCTTGTGGGCACAGCCACAGCTCCCGGAAAGGGTGATTAGTACTGCTGGAGCTGCTCCTGGGAAACTCATCCATCCCAGGGCACCAAGGCATCCCAGAGCCTCTGAGCAGGGTCTGAGCATCTCTGGACCACCTTTAGACCAATTGAGGTGGCTGGAAAAAGCCAAGCAAGCTTCCAGGAATGCAAGGATGGCTTCTGTCTGCCTTTCCCAAGCTCTAAATAATTCCCAGTGGCTCTAAATAACCGACATCACCTCTCCCCAACAGCCAGGCTTCGCTGGTACACACAGACACCACCACCACATTACTGCTAATAATAAATGCAACACTCAAAACACACCCTCCTGCTTTGGACTTCAGCGTCTCACCTGTTAATTGCTTATTAACCCATTAAGCATGCCTTTTTTGTTGTTTTGTTTTGCGGAGAGCCACTCGTATCACACAGCACGACCCATTTCTCATTTATTTATTGACACACGTTAGTGTTTCTTAGAACTCCTCGGGATGCACAGCGCAGAGATGGGACTTGGGCTGTGACAGACCTTTGTGCTGACACAGGGCGGCAGCTCCGGTATCTGTAGAACAATTTAAACCCTTTTTCAACACTTACAATATCCACGTCTGATGTGCTAATAATTATTCTTTATTTTTAGGCAAGGACCCAAACTAAAATTACATCTTACCATCCAAGTTATTTGAAAAAGCTGCCAGATTGGGCTATAAAAATCCCAATGAGCTCATGCTTTTCATCATATGTACTGGAGAAAAAAAGAAGAAGGGAAAAAAAAAAAGTGAAGGCGTTTTTATAGGTCATCCAGGCAAAGGGGTTAGTTTTACTTCTTCACAGGAAAGGGGGAAGAGACTTCAGGTGGAGAAAAGAGCAGAGAAGAGCTATTGGAAGAATGCAAATGAGAGAGAAGGCAGGATGGGAAATATATGCTAATCCCCAAAGTATAATTGAATAGTGAGCAATCACCGGCAGACAAAAACATGCTTTCTGCGGGGAAAAAAAAAAAAAAAAAAAAATCCAATGCTTTGTGTTTGCAACCTGAATGATTATTTTATTTTATTTATTTACAGGCTGCGGAGCGAAGGGCGAGCTCCCGCTGGGCCCGCCGCACCTGCAGGCGCTGGGGCTGGGTGCCGGCGGAGCGATGCTCAGCTCTCAGGCACCGCTCCAGCTCGCAGCAGCTGAGCAAAGCGCACGCCTTCGCCTCCAGCTGAAGACCCGCACCTATGGATTTCTTTTCCCAGGGGGCCCCCAGCCAAAAAAAAAAAAAAAAAAAAGAGAGAATAATCACATTTAAAATGACGCTTTGCTGTTTGGGACTCAGCAGAATAAACCACGAGCGATGCTTGATGACCCTGCCCACACAAAGCCCTTTTACTAGCACAGAGCCAGCACCAAATTCGGGCACTATCGCACACTACAGCACCCACCATGCCTCCGCTGCCCACGCCAGGGTCTGTGCATCGCACCCGCTTCCGTCCCCATCATCCCATTGTGAGCAGCACCAACAGCCCTGAAGCCTCCGCCCTTGGGGACAGCACACACAGCTTGGGGCACGCTGCAAAGCTATTCGCACCACCGACCCCAAGCGAAGGCTGAATCCCCAAACGGTCACCCCCAATTCATCCCCCACCCCCCCCCCCCCCCAAAACTGAGCATCCCTCGACCATTTCCACCAGGGACCACTGCAGAGGCACAGGCAGACAAGCTGTCCTAGCAAAGGGCAGCTCCGGGGTGTGCTGGGTGGAGGGAGGGATCGGCTGAGACAGACTAATCTCAGCTCAAAATCTGGGGCAGGGAGGGTGCTGGCTGGCTGGCTGACGTGCAAGTTAATATTTATAATTAAGTGGAAAGGCCCCTGAAGGCTTGCACTGCCACCTGACTCTACGAGGGAGACTACTTCATAATTAATACACTGGTCAAACGGCTCACAGAAAGTAAGTTACCTGATGAATTTACCCCATTCTTGCCCTTTTCTGCTGGTGAATCGACCCCTCCTCTCTCTGCAGACAGCATCAGCAGTAGCAGGATGGACTCTAGGTTCTTTCCTGGGTCCAAATCCCACTCGAGGCAGCGCCAGAGGGTTCGGGTCACCCACCCTGAGGACACCCCTGCAGAGCACAGTGGTCCTCCTTTGGTGATGCCAAGGGACCAGGTCCAAGTCATGCCCTTGGCACAGTTCAGAGCAACCTTAAAGCCTCCATCATCACTGCTTTCTCTTTCTAGGTTTTGGGGCCGTGACACAAGTGGATTGCACTGCTGCAAAGCTGCTGATCCCATCTTTCCAGGCAGCTTCGAGAGCCCTGAACTGGGCACCAGCGACTCCCTGCAAGGTGTGGTGAGGGTGAGCACAAAATTTGCCTTCACCAGCCTTCAATCTGAGGGGGACGAAATGATCCCCCAAGGCCACCTCTTCCTGGAGAAGCCCCCAGGATCTGGTGCATGAGAGAGCATCCCCCCTGCACCCTGTGAGCTGGCCAAACCCTGCACCTCCATCCCACCTCCGGCCCCTGCGATGCCTCTCCACAGATGCAGGATTTCGCAGGGGGAGGAGATGTTGGTGAAACTGTTTGCACAAATGGGAGCTGGTGAAAACCTAAAGTCATTGCCGGGAGGCTGGAGAGCTGGCCCCACAAACAGAAATACAGCACAGGTGACCGTGTACCACAGCAAGAGCTGTCTGAACTCATGCCAAAGGAGAGGTCCAAGACCCCAGGGATATTTACCCAAGCCTGGGTGATACCACCTCCCCACAGGAGGATATGGTGGAAAATAACCCCTTTCCCCTTTCCTCAAGCCAGGCTTTTACCCCACAACCTCTCTCCCAGAGTGAGGTCCACGGCAGCACAAAGAAATGGCATGTGGGGACTTTACATCTCGGCCCAAGGCTTTACCCTCAGGACAACGAGGGCTTCTCCCCAATCTGGGAGCTCTGCAAGGGTGTCGGGGCTGCGGAAGGAGCCCCTGGGGACTGCACAGGGCAGAGGGGTGCCTGGGAGGGGAGGCGATGCCCCCCGGGACCAGCAGCCGCGTGGGAGAGACTGACTCACTCCGCAGCACAGCGACTGCGGGAAACCATCCGCCGGGAAAAAGGAGCCGGGAAGGATGGGGCAAAGCATGTGAGCAGCCCACGGGCCAGATCCTGCACCGGGGGAAGGTGGGATGCCTATCTCTCCCAAAGCCAGAACTGTGGGTCTGCCTGCTCAGGGGTCACCCCATGTCCCCCCACCACCCATCCCCCGCAGTGCGAAGCCTTTTCCCTCACCCATCCCATCCCCTCGCCGGGCTGAGGAAACGGTGCTGCCGTTTGTACGCGGTGCCGATGTCAGGCACGTCCCGTCGCCGTGGCATATGGCACATGGATCATTCACAAAGCTGGGGAATTAATTATTCATCCAAACGAAAGACCAAACTCTTTACTAATTGTCCTGGAAGGAAAGAGCTGGGAAGGGGGTGGGAGATGGGGCAGACATCAGGTTGGAGACCGGCACCATTCATGAAAAGAAAAGAAGGGAAGAGGAAAAAAAGGTCTTGTCTGATGTGATCAAAGCATTGCTCCACTTTTGGACTCAGGGCTGTCTCTTTACTGCTTTACCCTATAGGACAACACCCCTTGCAATGGTACAGGCTCCAGCAGAATAATCCTGTTGGGATGCTGCGCTTGTGCTCTGATTTAATGCTTGTTCTCCAAGCCTTGTATCCACTCCCTCAAATATCCTTGCCTGGAGGTGCACTATACCTCCGTTAGGACAATGCAGGTGTCAGCACCAGGGCAAGAGCCTGTTCCCAGCCCAGGTGTGCACATGTACATGTGTGTGCTCTCGCACAAGTGTGGGGTGCCAGGCACGCTGCTGGGGGCCGGCACCCCAAACCACAAGGAGATGCAGCATATGAATACTCCTGCACAGAGCTTCTGCCAGCTCCCATTCAAGGTCGTCCCCTCACCTCCCATCTCTGGACCTCTGAGACCAAAAAAGATCCCCCTAAGACATGCAGAACTTGGGTTGTGTGAGGTGCACGACATACCAGCGAGCAAAGCATCCTCGTGTCTGCCATGGGGGATCCCAGGGGAATTGCCAAAAAGGGCACTGGGCACTTTCCAGGACAGTCATCCCAAAACCCAGGCAGCACCACAATGAGCAACGACCTGCCCTCCTCCTCCCCATGCTCATGTTGCAAGCCTGCAGCAAAGAGGGAAGCAGCCTCCTAGGAACCGCTCCTCTCCTGCTTCACCCCAGCCACGGCTGAAAACCAGGGCACGAGCGTGCGCAGGATTTCACCGGGAGGTCAGAGGGACAGGCTCGCGGCTGCCACTTGCCTTTGCAGGGAGAGGACTTGTGTTCTCAGGCCAGCCCACCTGGGCTTGGAGCACCAGGCTTTCCTCCGCCAGCATGGGCTGGTGTCCCTCCGGTCAGCTCCGGGTTTGCTAAAGGCACAGCAGGCACCACCAGCGATCCTTCATTCCTGCCTTCCCTTGGCCATGCTCCACCCCACAAAATCCCCTTAATGAAAACCACAGTGCCCAAGGGCTTCACAAAAGGCATCCAGGTGTAGCAGCTGTTATTAAACCCTCTGAAAAAACCTGACGCCAGCTCTTCCTTTATAGTGACCCCAGTGTATTTACCCTGGTTTTACAGCAGCTGCTTCCCCGGCTCCTGAGCAGCACAACTTCACAAGGGCCTTTTGATTTCCATTTTGATTTTTTTCCCCGTTGTTAGCAGTGTTTCCCCACCCCTTCACCTCTCACATAACGTGTTATTGTATTACTGCTGCAACTGCTATAAAAAAAAGCCAGCGCGGTGCTATGATGCTCAGGCTTTGGAGTGTGTGAAGCACACACCCACCTGGATATTTTCAGAGAGAGTTTAACTCTTCTTTTCCCATGAGCTCCTTCAAATACAGTGTAGGACAAGGCAGGCTGGTGTAGGGTTCTCGTTTTCTATTCATCATGCTAAAAGCACCTGGGGAGCACAGAGCTGATGATCCAGTTGCTGATGGCTGAAGGTCCTCCAACCTCTCCCTCTTGGGACCAGTGATCAAGAGGTCGCTAAGGTCCCGCTGCCCATTCTGACAATTTATGAGGAGTTTTCCCCCTTTTTGGTCCAGGACACGCAGCATTGAGCAGGTCGCGAGTCCAGCTTCAGCGCCCAGCCTGCTCTGCTTCATGCATGGGCAAGGCAAGCATCCCCAAGCCCCAGGGGAAACACAGACGTTCCTCTCCCCGGCTCTGCCTCAGAATGCGTGAAGGTATTTTATGCACGTTTTCGGAGAAAAATATTTTTAGCTGGGGGAGAACAGGCTGGGTTTTTTTCAGGCAGCAATGATGATTTGGAAACCACAGGTTATAAACAGAGCGGGTTTACAAATGTGACTATTAGTTCCCCAGTGGAAGCTTTAGCATCAGGGAGTTTTACGTGGGCGTTGATTTCCACCGAGATGAAAAAATCTGGATTTATTGACATAAGAAGCAAACACCAGTTGAACCCAAGTCAGTGCCATCCATTCCTGCACAGGGTCCCAGGAGACTGCTCACAGTCACAGCCCCTCGTTACGTTAATTTATGCCAGGGAAAGCATGCCCAGGAAATCCCGCAGCTCACGGAAACCCCAACTCCATGATACCACCTCTCCCATTGGACATAGGGCAAAAAATAAGTCCAGAAAGGAAGAGTAATACCCTGTGTCACCCTCAGAGGGACAAGGGCCAGCAACTGTGATGCCTGGCCCCTCTAGGTCCATCAGGGATGGATCCTGGGATGGGTTCTACTCATGTAGATATCCTCTCTGGTCCATCCTCATGGGATGCATCAGCACCCCAAAACAGTCAGTACATCCCAAGGTGAGTGTTACACTCCACCTTTGATGCTCACAACATCCCCTCCACCAGAGCCGCTACCTCTTGCTAAGTCATGACCAGATCCCAACGACCATTGATTGTCCCCAAGCTCAACAGTCTCCGTCCAGACACTCACATATTAATTAAGAGTAAAGTTTCAGTCTGCAATGATCACCCTGAACCTGCCGGTCACCCGCACACATCCCCCGTGCAGACTTCACCACCCGCCTTACGCAACCGACACAGCGTGAACCACTAAGTGCAAACCCTCTCTTGCAAGCTGTTTGCGAGTCATTTGCCAGCCGAGGATTATTTGCTGCAGAAATTTGCCAATAATTCAGCAGATCAAACAGGCAAGAGTTTCTTGCAAGGGAGGCGCAACCATGGCGCTGAAGAACAGCAGCTTTGTCAGCACCACACGGCAAAAGCAAGAGCTGAACAGCACAGGGGAGCCCATGACCTGGTCCAGCCGTTCCCCCAGTGACCCGATCATCCCCAAAACTGGTCCAGGATGAAAAACCGCAGGTTGCCTCCTCCGCCCGTCATACAACAGAATTCACCCCGAAAGCCAGGTGAGCCCATGCCAGCAGGTGCTGGGACCGCTGGGGCAAAGCTGGCAGGTACCCAGGTGTTTCTTGGAGAGGGTTTCATCCTGCTGGAGCAAACGTCAAGGGTGTGAGGCGGGTGATGGTGGTGAAGCAGACCCCGGAGGGCTGCACCCTGTAACCGATGGTGTCAGGGGGACCTGGGCACCTCCCGGCAGGGCAGCCGGCACGGCACTAACAGCCCTTCACGGACAATTGATTCCCTGGCACGGGGCCCAGCGCAGCGCGGCACTGAAAGGAGCTGGCGAGGCTTTCGCGAGTGAGTAATTGCCGAGCGCTGACTCAGCACCGGCTCGGTTACAGTCAGCTCGCCCAGAGCTGCCGGGAGGGCAGGGAGAGGTTCACGGTGAATCCCCCCTCCCAGCCCAGTGCTTCCCCTTGGCCCAGGCCCCAAAGGATGCCCGGGCCAGGAGATGGCCGATGGGCATTTTCCAGCTGCTCGCCCGCCTTCTGCGTGCTCAGCTGCACAGTGAGGTCAAGACATCCCCTCTTGTTGCGACCAGGGGTGACACGTGTCCCATGCTGTCCCCAGAGATGTGACCAGCGATGTGACTACTTTTGCCCAGCCCAGGAGCTGTGCCCGGCTGCTCTCCCTGCAGCAGCGAGCCCGCCTGGTCACAGAGCCCTCCCCTGAGAGTCACTTTGCAGATGCAGAAGAGCCAGCAGCATCCTGTGCGATGGCCACACCGCCCGCAGGCAGCCTCTTTGCTGCACACCGAGAAGCATCACCCCACCGCCAGCACACCGAGACACCCTGCCTTCACAGGCAGAGATAGCCCCGCTCCCCACCAAGACCATCTAAGTGCACGTTGGACCAAGAGAGTCAAAACATTCCCGGTTACGTTCTCCTCAAGCCTTCTCTCAAGCACAGCCCCAATCTGAACCTCTCCACCATGGACAAGCAGCACCCATTGGCACATCCCTGGCAGCACCAGGCTCAGCATCCCCCTTTCTCCTCCAAACACCCAAATGGGTGTCATGTCCCACGTGGTGCCACCACTCTGCAAGCCAAGAGACGGGACTATGCAGCAAGCAATTTGGAAGGGAATCCCGATATCTTGCCTGGCTCTCGTGCCTCAGTTTCCCAGCCAGACCTGCAGCTGCTCTGCACCCAGCAGAACTCATTAAGTGCTTAGAGATCCACAGACACCATCTGTTTGTATGCACCAAACCTGCTCCTCTGAACGTGGTGTTTCCATCAGCACACAAAAAGCAATGGCCATGATCCAGGCACACCTTCCTCGGGACCCCTTGGGGGCTGCAGGCACCCACCTGCCCTCCACACAGTGAGGGGCTGGGGGAGGCTACCCTAGGAGGCTTCTGCTCAAGCCGACTACCACCATTGGCTAGCACAAGCCCAAATATCCCTGTTCATTTCTATATCACCAGCACAGCCCATCACACCGCAAGCAGAACTCAAATCTGGGCCACGTCCCCAGCAGGTGACACCGCCAGTGACACAACCAGCACCCGTGAAGCTCTGTGCGCTACCACCCCCAGCACTGCTGCTGCGCACTGGGATGCTGAATGAGCATCACCTGGGAACATGGCCCCACACAGACCTTGTTCCCAAACCGCCGGCAGCGAGCCAAGGCTGGAAAGTGCTGAGGAAGGCAAGAGGAGAAAACATCTTCTCCCTCCCCATGTAGGGTTTGAACAAAACCTCTCTCAGACCATGTCCAGTTGCTTAGCTTATCAGACCACGCTCCTACCTCGTCCTCACCTCGTCCCATGCCCAGGTGGGTGACAGATGCCAGACCACCAGCTGAGGAAAGCTAGACATGATGCCCTCAGAGCCAGCCCTCGTCGCTTGCTAGGGAACTTTGTCCCACCATCAGCAGCCCACAGCAAAGCCAATGCAGGAGCCTCCAGTGCAGGGAACCATCCTCCCCTCCCCTCAGGATGAAGAACTACTACTGACAACAGCAAACCAGGGCCTTGCCCCGCGTCCTGGAGCTTATGTCCCCACTGGGACAAACCCCCATGTCCAGCTGCCCAACCCCGCCAACAGCTCCACACCGCCTGACTCACCCGCTGAGGACCACAATGAAGTCCATGACGTTCCAGCCATTGCGCAGGTATGAACCCTTGTGGAAAACGAATCCCAGAGCCACGATCTTAATCCCAGCCTCGAAGCAGAAAATCCCAATGAAGTAGGGCTCTGTCTTCTCCTGCCAGAGGGGAATCAGTGACATGGTCAGAGGGGGAGATGGAGATTGGAGATGGAGCAAACAGCCATTTCACATTGACCCAACTGACATCCCATCCCACCTTCCCCAGCCCCATCCTCCACTTTGGGAGCTTTCCCAGGGTTTCCTCAGCCAGCGTTAACCTTGGAAACAAAAAGTGGGGGCTATGACTCACTCAAGTTGCCCAGTCCTCCTCCCCTCCCCCACTTTTTAAGGGGCTTAAACCTTCCTGAACCCTTTACCATAGAGGAGGAGTATGTGACAGCAGCCTCTGGAAGGCCAGAGGGGCTGGTTGTGGAGGAATCCTCTTACCCTACCACCCTGAAACCAGAAGAAATTGGCTAGTGTGATGAGGTGGCTCCCCTCAGCTTGTACCCCCACTCACCCGCCAGAACCCTCGATGCAGGGTGGAGAGGATGGATGCAGGGTACTTACTAATCTCCGCGACATAGGCGTCTTGTCGTCCTCGGGGAGGTGCTGCTCGAGGGCCAGCACAATGCAGTTGGCAATGATAGTCGCCAGGATCATGTACTCGAAGGGAGTGGAGGAGAGTTAAGGAGCAGAGAAGAGGTGGATGATGTCCCCGACCCGCCAGCCCGCCCCTGCCCACCCCTTGTTTCACCTGCTCATTAGCCACCACCACTGCTTTCCCGCAGAAACACGCACACACACAGCCCAGCTTTCACCTCCCGCTGCTCCCAGTCAGGAGGGTGAAGCCCACCTTGGCGCTGTTTGGAAATGAGAAGAATGACAAGAACTGAGAGCCCGCAGGACCCTCCTCACTAGAGACCTGCTGAACATTGTCACCTCCTTCCTAAGGCAATGAGACATTTAACCAACGACCTTTGCTGGGCTGTGAACTCTCTTGGGAGAGGGATGCTGCTTGCGGTGGAAGCCCAGAAGACAGACACAAGTATGAAGATGGACAACCAGACTCTGACCAGGTTGGGCTTCATCTAGAAAAGTGCTTCGCGATGCCAGGGAGGGTCTCCCTGGCATGGCATGCTGGTGGCCGGGGCTGGCATAGCCCTGCATGTCATGGCCCTCTTGCTTGACTTCCCTCTTCCATCACAAAGCAGCAGGAGATGGGGTTTGCCATGGAGGGTGTCACAAGCTATCAGCAGCCCCAGTCCTAAAGCATCCCTGTAGGAGGGACCATTTGCATGGCCCAAGGAAGACGGGGCATCCCTGGCAGGTCCTGAGGTTCTGACCTGGATCAGCTCACCCTGTGCCCTACGTTGGCAAGGTGGACGTGCCCTGGGAACTGAGGGTCCCATGCCAAGCACCCCGCAGGCAGCAGGGTAAGCCCAGGCAGTGCTGGGAGCTGCAGAGCACCAAGCTGAGCATTCACCACTCAAGACACTGATGGTGCTTGGGTCTGAGCTCCAGTTCAGGCAGGGTTGAAACTCCCCACGGAGACATCCCAGCTCAGCCATGCTTCGGTGACACCCTGAAGGGTAGCAGCACCTTATCAACAGGGTCTGGTTGGACCTTTATGAGCATCCTAAATCCTACAGTCATGTCTAAGGGCTTACGCACCCTTCCCCGGGAGCAACCCCACACCAGGACAACCAACAGCAGATGCTGGCATCTGAGGACCTGAGTGAGTGGGGAGGGGAGGTGGAGGAAAGGGCTGGTTCATGCCCAGGAAAGCACCCGACACTCAGCTCCCTCCTGCCTTCTGATTCACAGGGTCCGCCAGGAGCGAGGTGGGGGCACAGAGCTCCCTCCTCCTGCCTGCCCTACTGCCAAGCCCCGAAAACAAAGCACTTCCAAGCGGCAGGACGGCCACGTCTTTCCGACTTCCCATCCATCTTTACCACATGATTGCAATAAAAGCCCTATTGTCCTCAATAACAAAATGAGGTGAGATTCATCAGCAGGCAGCACACCCCTTCTCTGCTCCATCCATGCCAAAACCTCACAGCTATATTACTGTCACCACTAGCATCAGCAGCCACCCTGGGAGGGGACTGCCACCTTCCCAAGGCTTATGTCTATAGAAAGGGGACGTGATCCCACCTGGGATGGATTTACCCATAAAGAAATCATCCACGCTCCTGCCATCCCAAGCTGGCACGGGGACCAACACCCTGGCTGAGCCCTTCCCTACCACACTGGGTTTCTCCAGACCTGGTGGCTTCAGATTCGCAACACTCGGGCCAGAAGCTGCCAAACGTCCGTGCCATCATCCCTGGGAAAAGGGATGATTTTCTCTTTCACAACCTCAGCTTTTGGCAGACAAAGCCTCTGGCTACAGCGAGATGCTTTAAACTGGTGGCCCTGAGCCCTTGGGCAAGAGAAGACATCCCAGTGTTGGCCATAAGCATGTGTAAGTGGAAACCATGAATTAACCCTGGTGGCAGTGACCCTGTGCACGCTGCGGCACGCAGCAAGGGGGGAGCCGGGCTGGGCATCAGAGCAGGTCCTTGGTGAGCTGGTCAGGAGGGGCAGCCAAGGAGAGCCTACAGGAGCTGGGCTGTATTTAGCCCAGCAGGGAGAAGAGCCAAGGAAGATTCAAGCCAAGGCATTTAAAAGGCCACTCAGCAAAATTAACAGTTGCTAAGTTAAAGCAAAACCAAAAGAGAGACCGCTGCAGAGCTCACTGCTGCGGGCTCAGACCTTGGTGCCAGCCGGGCACGAATCGCGAGCAGCTCCCTGTGCTCAGGGGAAGGCCAGACCCCAAAAGTTTTCCTCTGAGACTTCCTACAAGCGAGGATTTCATTGCACAGCTCTGGAAAAAGCCAGGTACTTTCCCTGCTTCCCACCTCTGGCCGCACGCTTCAGCTAATACGCAGGCTACAGTGCTTGGCTCCGAGCCACCGGCCTATTTGGGGTCTTTTGTTTCATTTTCCTGAAAGTCTGGGAGCAATTAGCACAGGCTTAAAAGAAAACAGTGCGTTAGCAGGGCGGCGCAGCCAGCTCCCCAGGCACTAGGCACATTTGCCTAGATGAGAAGTGTGGGAACGGCGTGGTGAGTCCGTCTGTCTGCCCCAGCACGGCTAACCCCGCTGGAGCATCCCGCGCTGCTCCCCACCACACTGAGCATTTAGCACTGCCTACTCCCCTCCTGCAGCCGCTAGTCCCAGGGGGGGAAATACCCAGGTGGGAAAATTCCCAAATTTTCCAAACTCAGAAGCGTGGGAGCCCTGGCCAGCAGTGGCTGGGGGGCTCAGGACCCCCTCTAATGGCTCAGCTCGCCCCTATATTTCCTTGCTGGCTCCAACATCTGGCTCAACAGCATAAGGACAGTGCACATCTGTCACAGCCCCAGCATAGGACCGTGCCCCTGGTCCACTTCCAGCAAGCGCATGGCATGAGGGTCAGCAGATATTGTCTAATGGAAACAGGGCAATTGCTGCCCTAAGCGGTCACCTCAGCACGAGATGATTCTCCAAACCCCACTAGCCCAGTTTTCTTAGGACCCAAGCCTGGGTTGTCACATCTGGAGCTGGGTGAGAGCTGCAAGGCATCAAGCATGTGGAAACAAGTTCCCGTAGCTCCAGCTGTGCCAGGTTTTGAGAGGCCAAGGGTAAGAAAACCCTCCCCGAGGAACAGCAGGAACATCTGGCTAAACCAGGGGAAATTTTATCCACACATTTGACTTCTGCCAAGCAAGCATCCTCCCAGCTCAGGGCTGGAGCCCACTGGACAATGCTCTATCACTGCTTTGTTTCCTTTCTCATTAGATGTCTAATTACACAACCTTCTAGCCACCCAAAACACAGAGTAGCACTTGCCTCCCTCCAAGCCCGGTAATGAAAGCCCATCTCCCTCCAGCCTTCTGCTCCTCCTTCGTCTGGCTTCTCCTGGAGGATCATTAGGGAGCTGATAAAAATAGGTTTTCTTATTGATTTATCTCCTTTACCCAATGCTCTCTCCCCTGCACCGTTGACTTGTTTCCTTAGCAACTCAGATGATCCCACTGCACGCCACACCTGCAGCTCCACGCTTCCCTCCCGGTGCATTTGAGGTGCAGAAGGTGGCCCCAGGCCATGTAGACCTCCCCCAGACCCATGCCCCAGCCCACCTAGAGCAGGCGCTGCAGGTTAACCCCATGCCTGGAGCTGGAGCTACTTGGTGGGTCTGGCAGAAGCCGGCTGGGAGCACCAGCGAGATGTCCAGCCACCGGTAGATCCTTGCTTCCAGCTGTGACTCCCCTCTTCAACTCGCTCTCTCCCCAGCTGGGAGCCAAAACCAACCCACTCAAAACATCTGTATTGCTGAGACACAGAGCGTGCCCACCGCTAAGCCCTGAAGATGGATTTATGGTGCTGATGGCACATTGATGTAACCTCCTCGAGAGGCTGGGTGCAAGACAAACCCCTCCCTGGATGCGGGTGAGGGCCTGGAACTGTGGAGAGTCCCCCTCCATCTCTCCATTTCGGTGACTGTGCCTTCTCCCTGCTGCTGGGCAGGAAGGTGGGGAAGGAGCAGAAGAGCCAGAGGAGTGAGGCCACGGGCGCATCTCTAAAAGGGCTCTTGATAAAGCCTGCCTCAGAGGAGAAGCTGACCTCAGAGAGCCAGTGAGAAGACCAGGAATGATTTAACCCCTCGCCTTGCCTGCATCACCCAGCCCGGCCCCAACATCTCCTAGAAACTTAAGTTTCCATTTCCCACCACTTTCCAGGCTTCCCCCAGGGCCTGTTACACTGAGGGGCTTCACCTGCTCACCAGGTGTCAGTGAGAGGGAGCTTCAGCTCCTACATCTGTGGACTTCATCTCGCTGGTCCCAACACCACCACTGCTACCTGGCCCCACACAGACCTTCCCACACCCCATCCACCCAAGGCACAAGAGGAACAAAGATGTGCCTCTTCAACATCCCCATCCCTAGGACGCCCCAACTCTCCTCCTCTCAGCTCCATACCCCAGCAGGAAAGTGAGCACCTCCTCTCCAAGGCTGTTTTCTATGAGAAATCCAAAATACCAAACGAAGCAAAGACCACGAGCAGCCCTACTTCAACTCTGGGGTTCCCCAGCCCTACAGCACCTCCCTGGCTTGTCCCCGAGGACATGGGGGGATCTTCCCCCAGCACATAAGGCTATCAAACAGCCGTAGAGGCATGGCCCCTCATAGCTGTCTCCATGCCTGTGCTCTGCCACCCAGGGCTCCTGGTCCATCCACGCTTTGCTGGGGTTGACAGAAGACGATGTCCAGAGGGACAAGGTGCCAACAGACCCTCAAATGCCATGCTTTGGATGTGAGCCAGCTCCTGCGTGCCTGTTACGCACAGCAAAACAGGCTCAGGAGAGCGAGCGTGGGCTCAGAGCTGCACTCGTATCTCTGCACAGCTCACAGGGAGCACGCAGGCAAGGTGCTCAGCCTGCCTAATTCTCACTACATGGATATGCCTCAACTGGGGACACTCTGCTTGTTACATGCAGCCATATATATTGCTGCTTATGACTCCAAAACGTGGCAGTCTGGTCTCCGTCAGGGGCTAAACCGACAGCAGTGTCAGCCAGGAGCCGGGCAGGGCAGAGCTGCCCGCGCTGCTGCCACTCCTGTAGGGATGTGGGGCGCCCGCCTGCCACGTGCAAACAGCTCCGTGGAGAGGCGTCTCCTTCTCCCCCACCTCACCCTGTACTTAAAAACTGGAAATCAAACCTCTCTCCTCTCCTCCCCTCCTTTTTTTTTTTTTTTTTAAACAAAAAAGAACCGCATCATGTGATTTTCCTGCCTTAACATCAGTTTTTTAACTTTGGTTGCCACAGCAACAGGATGCAACTTGGCATCACCATGACAACAGCTGCCTCTGTTTAAATTCACCATCTGACAGGCAGCCTCGCTTTCTCCGGCTGTCAAAAAGATGGACCTGCCATTACACCTACTCGCCCCTCCCCAAAAAAAAAACATTTTAAAAATCTGATGAATGAAGGGCACAGAAAACAGTCTTGGAGGAAAAGAAAAAAAAAAAGAGATGTTCTTGGGTAGCGCAAGGAGGGAGCTGCCCAAGGACAGCGTGACATGGTGCAGCTCTTCCCACCAGGAGACGAGACCTGCCGAAATCCTGGCTGGGCAAAAGCGAAGGTGCAGAAGATGCTTGCTCAGGTGTGGCATAACACTACCAGCATCCCCGAGGTGCAGTGCCCATCTAGCATCAGAGATGCCTGTGTTAAAGTGGAAGTTGTCATGAGCAAAATGGTTCAGGCGCACACGGATGTGTATCCCACAGAGCAAAATCCCCGTGTGTGTTGTACCTGGGATGCGCACTGGGGCCTTGGAGACACCCCGGCTGTTCTTGACACCAGATCTGGTCCTCAAAAGGGCCAAGATAGGAGAAAGCCCTCACTGCAGGGAACAACAAGGTCCCCAGAGGACTGATGGACATCCCTCTCCCCTGCCAAACTAGGGGGACAGGTACAGTGGCCGGTGTGTGCCTACAGCCAGAGGCTGTCCTTGGGGACATAGCCAGAGCCACACAATGTCATCTGGCCTTTCTGGGGCAGGAGAGGGATCTTATCCAGGTCAAATGTGATTAAGCAGATGAAGAACTGAGCAGATATAGATGAGTTGCAGCCCATCTCATGTGCTAACTGAATTGCAGCTTTCCAGGCAGCCAAACAAATGAAATCAGGGCTAAAGGCCTGGCCATCAGCAGAAGGAGAGCAGGCAGGACGAGGCTTTGTTTCCGAAGGAGAAGAGGAGTAGGTGTTCCTACAGCCAAAGCGGCAGCTGCCTCGCGTTTTGAGCAGGGCCAGTAAAAAGAGCAGCTCCAACAGAGACAACGCACTGGGCCTTCCAGCGAGGAACTCAGTAAAGACTCGTCTCCCCACAGAGCTGCATCCCAATTCCAGTTGCTCGTATTTCTCCTCCTTCTCCTCCATGCATCATCCCTATTTACACCGGGAAGCCAAACTGCAGAGGCTGCTGGTTATAATTATACAGTTACCCAGCAGATATACAGGCCTGAATCACCAGTTATTTTTAGCCCTATTACCTAGTCAACTGGAGCTGGATGAAGAAGAGCCTCCACTCCTCCCCGCGCTCCACCCCAGCCCTTTTGGCTTTCCTGAGTGCTCTGCCCGCTCCGACCTGCAGTGCCGGGACCAGCCCATCTCCCTCCCGAGGCCAGCAGCTCTTATTGACTGTGGCCAAAATCCAACGCTCACCTCCCCAAACCACCCTCGCCCAGGAGCAATGCCATGGGCACCAGGCCAGGCAGCTGAGATCCTCACACGTTTTCCCTGGCCCTACCGAAAGGCACCGGCTGCATATGCCAGGCTACAACTACAAGGATGGGAACAGCTTGCCTGGCCACCGTCACCAAACTCATCACCAAAAAAGCCTTGTCGATCCCCAAAGACTTCGAGAGCTCAAGCAGAGCTTGAGAGCTCCGGGGTGGATGAGTTTCCTGGAAAGAGATGGCAGCTAGGTGGAAGGTAGCCAGGGGTGCTCAGCTCCCGCACCTGGAGCACACCCGTTCCCAGCACTCACATGGGGATACGTCACTTACTTCTGGAAAAAAAATATAAAATGAGCCCATCTTCCTCATGCATTGCAAATTCCAGGAAAGAATAATGTTGGGGAGTTTTTACCGCGCGGTGGTGAAGCTCTAGTCTCTAGGAGACAGCGGCTGCCTGGAGATGAGACATCACGCTGTGCCGCACCGGCACGGGACCCCAGCCCACGCCAGGAGCGCCGGGCCAGCAGCAGCACCCCAGCTCTTTCTTGCTTTAAATGAAAGGCAGAGGAGTGAGAGCCCTCCCACACCACACTGAAAAAGCACGTTAATAATTTGGCAGATTCTGGAAAAGCAGGCAGGCCAGCCTGGCCGCTGCCCTGCAGGGCTCTCAGCTGAGCTGCCGCGTTCCCATCCTCGCTACCGCACTGATGCTCCCACAGCCGCCCACCCAGCGGGCGCTGCCGGCAGAGGCAGATTTAGGGACGCCATGGGGAATACAGCCTCCCCAAGCTGTCCCTTCACCCCCCAGGTCACCCCCCAACCCTGGGGGCTTTGCGGCTCCCCGGGTCCTGCCTGGCAGACGTTTGACTTGACATGTCAGAGCTGCAAGGGGACTATTTTCCCGATGATGCTCAGCAGGGTAGGTGACCTGTCCTGCACCCCCTGTGCCTCGCTGGAGGGTTTCCCCAAGGTACCTGTTGCACCAGACCAAGGCATCGCTGCTTGGCACCTGGGCAAGCTCTCCTGCGCCCGCCGGAGGCGCCGGCAAGTTAACCAACAAGTTGCAGGGAGAGAAAGCAGCAGCGGCAAAGAGCTGCATGTAATCACCACTGCAGAAAACGGCCCGGGGAGGATCCTAAAGCCAAAGCGTGGCCACACTGAATTTTCCAGGCTCAGGTCCTCGGTGGGGTCAAAGCCCAGGAGGGGATCTCGGGGAGCAGCAGGGTGCCAAACCCAGGCTGATGGGGAGCTGTGTGCTGCGGTGCTGGGCACTGGCCAGGGCACCCGGGGGCACCCGCAAGAAGGGTGGGAGGGAAAAGCGCACGGGGGCGTATGAAAGGATGGAAGACCAGGGAAAGGAGCAGGGGGATCTGCGTCCCCCATCCAACCCTAGGAGTTGGATAAAATCTCAGTCCCCTGTGCCAGCCCCCCAAGGGGCTGTGGGGAACAGCCAGAGGTTTTCAGCATTTTCCCCTCTGTCGCAGGGAGGGGGCAGCTGGTTCCCAGAGCCACTATGGGGGGCTGGGGGCTGCAGGGCAAGGACGGCTGCACCCCTACCAGATGCGATCAGCAGCAAAGGGAGCGCATGCAGGCAGGCGCAGGAGGGGACAAAGCCACCACCCAGCAGGGACTGGAGATTCACGAGCTCCCGGGGGATCCATCCCCAACAGGATGGGTAGCTCTAGGTGGGGTGGGGTAGCAAAACTCCAGCACGACATTGAGATGTAGACAAAAGGCCGCGACCCCCCCCCCCTGCCCCAGCCACACACACACAGAGAAGACCCTAAAGCACGCAGGGTTAAACCAGGATCAGAGCCTCCCTCATGGCCAGCATAGGGGGCTTCCAAATCCAAGCCGGATGGGTGGCCAGGGGGCTCCCAGAGGGGAGAAGGGGCTCAGCTCCCCGCCAGGCACCGAGCAAAGCACAAGAGGGGAAGCAGCAACAGGGTGAGGAGAGCATCCTTGGGGGACGGGGCACCCCTCTCCGCACACCAAAGAAGAGCAGAAGGCAGGCGCTTACCTGCCAGCTAGTGCCACATGCACGTGTCCTAGGCGGCCACCGAGGCAAATCCAGGGAGCAAGGAGGGGGGGCTCACAGGGGGCGCAGAAAGGATATGGCCAGTCGATGAGCTTCTTGGCATATTTCCTGACTATGTTCTCTTCCCCAAAGAGGAAGAGCGATCTGTTGACGGTGAAGCAGTTCTGCCGGACGGGGATAGGGTTGTACAGAGCCATAGTCCGGGCTCTCTGCGCTTTGGTTTGCTTGAAGGCTCCCGGGGTCCCTCCCGCAGGGGCAGGAGGTCCTTGCCGGCTCCGGTTCTGGTCGGAGCCCCCATCTCCAGAGCCCAGCCTGCCGGCCACCGCCTCCCCAAAGCGAGCCATCCTGGAAGAAAACACACAGGTGAGCCAAAGCAGCACCACCGAGGACGGAGGAGTGGGGGGGGGGGAAGAGAAGAGGGAGGGGGGTTGCGGGGCGCAGTCCCAACCACAGCCCCCTCCTCCTCTCCGGCTGATGCTCAGCTCCGTCTCTCCTCCATCCCTCCAGGGGAGCGGGGACCCGCGTGGAGAAGAAGGAGAAGGAGGCAACGCGCGGCACCGGCTCAGCGGCACGGCATGGTGGGCAGCCGGCTGCCTCCGGAGCCCCCCCCACCCCGGCAGCCACAGGGGCAGTGGGGAGGGCAGGGAGCCGTCCTGCGGGCTCGGCGGAGGCCGCAGCGGCTCGAGTCCCTAAGCACCTTCCGCCACCGAGCAAGGGGTTAAACCCAGCCACATCCTTCCCACCGCTCTGCCTGCAAGCCCAAACCAGCCCCTTTTAACCCCCCCACCCCCCGCCCTCAAAGCAAGGCGAGCCCGGGGACTGCCTGCCGGCAGAGATCGGGCAGGGAAAAGGGCCGGGATCCGAGTCCTTCCATCCGCCCCGTCGCAAAGGAAGATGCAATTTGGTACAGCACCCAGCGCAGCGGAGGGGAGGCCGGGGGAACAGGTTGCAGCGTGGTCCAGCCTAGTTGGAGCCAAGTGTCCAACTCCCTCCTCCCGGCTCCATCTTCAGCAGCCTGCAGGAGCCCGGCCACCCATCCGCTGGCTGCCGGGGGCGGCGGGCAGGGAGAGCCCCCGGGCAGGCACCTGCGGCGGCGGGGATGCTCAGCCCTTTGGCTGCCAGGGCAAGGAGGGCGCAAAGGCGACGCCGGCTTCCCCGCAGGAGCCGGGCCACGGAATTAAAGGCTGCCGCGCCTCTGCAGCTCGGGGACAGCTTGCTTTAATGAAGTCAGTGGCAACACACGCGCGCAGAAGCGCGCACACACACACACACCACACACACACACACGCCCGCCCGGCTCGCTCCCTCGCTCCATCCAGTGCATTCTTTTGGCAAGCACGGGAGCTGCCGCAAAGGAAAGTCAGAAGCGAGGGGAGGGTCTGAAGGGAACAAAGGCAATGGGGGAGGCCCCCCCAGCCCCGGCTGCAGAGGGCTTTCCAGCACACGGGTGTTCCTAGGTGAGTGGCTAAACTGGGGGGCAAGAGAGGGCAAGGGGGGGAGGGGGGAGGGTGTCTGCCTCCCCCCCTGCCTGCAAGGGAGGCAAGAGGCTTCACCCCCATCTCAGTCCACACCGAGCATCTTCTCTAGCCGCATGCACCGTCTGCCCCCCTCGGGAAACTTCGGGGCTCCCGGTTCCCCGCCGGAGCCGCCCCGATGGCAGCGGCCGCCCGGGGAGAGCCCTCCTGCTCACTCGCATACAGATCAGCCTCCTGAGCACCCCCCGCCTCGGTATTTTCCTGTGGATGCTTGATGCTGGCCAGAAGAAGCAGCAGCTCATCAGAGAGGTGTAAACAACCCGGTCTGGATGTGTCCCTGCAGCAGCTGCCGGGGATGGAGGGGGGGGAAGGTTGGCCCGGGGGGCTAGTCTGGCATTGACCCCACTCCCCCCAGCCATCCCACTTTCTTGGCCGTGGAGGCGAGGGCACAGCACCAGCCATGCAGGTGCCAAGGTCGCCCAGGGATGCTCAGGGTCCCCTGGGCTCTGGTGTGGGTGCTGCCCACCCACCCACCTTTGAGGGGAACCCACCCTGCCCTCTTGCACACACAGGGGACATGCAGTTCCCCAATGTCCTCCCTATCCAACAGGCAGGGCACCAGCCTCACTGCTCAGCACACCCGGACACCCTGCAAGCTGTTCACACACAGGATCCCCCCCACCCTCCCCTTTCAACCCCACGTCCAAAGGGCTCCCTAGGGCCTTCGGCACTTGCTACCCATCCTTCCTGCAGGAAGAGTCCCCACAGCTCCAGCCGGTGTCACAAAACACCCTGGTTCCCCTGAACGTTCTTCCCCCATCCACCCCACCACCATCAACCTGCTCTGCAAACAGCGGCTGCTGCCCTGTCCCCCACATTTGCTGTGTAGCACCCAGGAACACTTAGGGCAGCTAAAAAAGAAAAAAAAAAGAAATTAAAAAAAATAATAATCAAGCCCTTAATCACATAAATTGTTAACTCATTTAGGCAAGGGCTGGTCCCTAAGTGCAGCCTGGCAGCAGCTCACCATAGAGTTTCCCACCCTGCAGGCGCTACTGTGACCAAATGACCATGGAGCTCGCTTTTTGGCCCAGGCTCTCCTCAGTGCATTGCCAGGAGCCCTTGAATGGCTGGGTGAGGAACAATCAGGCCTTCCTCAGCAAGATAACAGAGGAGTGTTTGCAAAAAAGGTTGTGGGATCATTCCCCCAACCTCAGGCAGACACTGAGAGCCCACCAGCTCACCATGATGCCCATCTGCCGCATCCCTACTTGACTTTCCTCCTCCAGTTATCCTTTAAACAGAAGGGGAGTAATTGGGGGGTTTCAGCAAGCCCCCCAGCTCTGCCACAACCACACTGCAGCACAGAATAGAGCAGGTGTGGGCAGATTCCTCCCAAGATGCTTCCCAGGCCACCAGTCGGCCCCAGCACAAGCCAGAGTGACCCTAGGCTTTCATTCCACTAACGACAGGCAGCGAGGAGGCCACGCCAGCTACGGACTAATTACAGTCCCTTTGATTCATTCCGGGTGAGACACTGCCCTAAACGAATCAATTATGATTTGTGGCTCATTCCCTTTGCCTCCTCCTCCTCCTCTCCACCACCAGCGCAGCATCAGGAGCGATGCCACTCTTCCCACCTTTCAACCCTTTAAGCCACTGTTAATTAAAGCCCAAGGCTGGGCCGATTGCCAGGAGCAGATCCTCAGCCCCGCAGAGCTCCTGCCTCAGCTCCCCCCTGCCCCCCCCAGCCCTCTCCCATCCCTCCAAGCCTGCAGGCAAGCCTCCACCCAGCCTGAACGCTCAGGCTCTGGCTGGTACCCAGAGGCCGAGGAGGATGGGGAGGGCTGGACCCAGTGCTCCCCCTGCATCCCCTGCCCGGCTCAGAGACACCACGCCTGCCTCGCTGCTCGGTGCAAGGGGCTGAGGAGGAGGAAGGCAGCATTCCTCCTGCCCCCTTGAAGCAGGGATGCAAGCCTTACCTGGACACCTCTGCCGGGGCAGCGGGCTATCCCCTGCACCCAGGGGTTCGCTCTCGGCTCTACTCTAGATTTGCTGCTGCAGAGCAGAGCACGGGATGACCCCGCTGGGAGCCTCTCTCCTGCTCAGACGGTGCTAAAGAATGGGATATTTATGAGAAAGCAGCTCCTTAAGAGAAGATTGAAAGCACAAAAAAAAAAAAAAAAAAAAAAACACAAAACCCCGTCCCTGGCTATGCCAAGAGATGCAGGCTCGGTTTCCCAGGATGTTTATTGCCGTTCTCGTCTTGACCCTCACCCCAGCACGCTGGGATTGGTGAGTCAGGGAGAAGCATGGCTGATGCCCGCATGATTCAACATGGCACACAGATTCAGAGCCAGCTATATGGGGTTGTTTGTTGTGGTGGGTTTTTTTTTTTTTCTTTGTGGATGAAGGAAATCCAAGAAGACAAGGCAACAGCAGGTGCCGGGACAGGAAGGCGCTTGGGATGCGCTGGGTTTTGCAGAGACAGGCTAACTCCCCTCCTCACGCTGATACTGCCATCCAAACCTCCTCCTTGCTTTTCCGCCCCTCCCCCCTCCCCTCCCAGCCACGCCACTATCCCTGCACGGTGGGACATCACCGAAGACACTGGGCTACCCCTTCCCAGGGGAGGACCAAGCCCGCCCCATCACCTCCACCACCACCTGCGCCGCAGGGACGCGGCCGGGGCCGGTGCGCTCGGGCCGCCGCCGCTCCGGCATTGCCATCTAGCGGCCACTGTCCCCTCCCTGCAGCTTACCCCCTTCCCAGCCGCTCATCCCAGCCTGCGGCAGCCGGGGGGATCCGAGATCCGAGACCCCCTCCCCTTTGCCCGCCCTTCCCGCGGAGTGCTTTGGAGCAGATGCACAACCCCCTGCTGCATCCCTTCGCACGGCTCAGCGGCCTCCGGCTCACCCCAGGCAACCCAAAATCTCCCACCTATGATGCACTGCTGGATACAGGCAATAGTGTTACAAGCATCCTCTGCTGAGCCCCAGGGTCGCTCAGGAAGCCGAAAGGCCACTCCTCATCCCGGGGACAGCATCACGCAGCGGACAGACAGATCCCTAACGCAGCCAAGGCAGGGTCTGGAGAGGGGGAAAACAGGCTCTGCTTTGGTGACTGATATTCCCGGGAGCTCTGATGGGCTGCACTCATCTTAGAAAGTGGCTTTTGGCACCCCGATTTGATTTTATTTAAAAAAAATAAGGCTTTAGCTATGCTGAGAGGAGAAAAAAAAAAAAAAAGGGGATCAAATGAAAATCATCTACGGTGCTCTGGCCAAATTTCAAATTGGGACTGGGTAGCTGTGACTCAGAAGCATGTTTATAACCATGCAGGAGTGGAAGTTTTTTTTCCAGGAACAAATTCACTACCTGCTGGATCAAGAAGAGATGTTTTCCCCATTTGCAAAGGGGAAGCCCTGCCAAGCCAAGCACCTCTGCAGCAGGGAGGCAGAATCCCCGGGCTGGTGCAGCTCAACCATGGACACCCAGGATGCCGGTGGAGAAGGTCCAAGCAGCTCCAGGATGGCATCTCCAGAGGAGGGTACCACACCAGTTTCTGCCTGATGTTCATCTGCACAGATGTCAGCAGCGTGGTATGGTCCACGACAGCCCCGTTGGCATCTCTCCTGCCAACAAAGCCCCAGACCCGGCCCAACGGCCTCAGCTACACTGCAGAGACTCTGCACTGTCTTGCAGCAAGGCAACTCTCATTCAAGCCAGGGCGTTTCCTCTCTGCCATCTGCTCACTTTTTTTGGTAGCAGCCTTGCCCAACTTAGTACTCCCCACCACTGCTCGCCCCAAGCTGCCTGCCCCACCAGGACATGCCTTTCTCAGCAGCAAAACCAGAGAGGAGCATCATCTCGTCTTCTTGCAAAACTGCCTGGACACATCCCCAACACAGACCTGAAGGGCTGACTTCTCAGAGTCAGCACCATAATTTATTCACCGAGAAATTAGACGGCTGGAAGACTAGCAAAAGCCAGCAAATTTCACACTGAGCTATAAACTATGCATCCAGATTTAAGCAACTGCCACGACTCCACCAAACTCCTCCCGGTCATTCAGCTGAAACCGCCACACCTGGTGTCCTATAGCAGCGGTGGCAGAAAAACTTTAACTGCTTTAATCTGAAAGTGTAATTTGCTGCACACTGCCCTAAAACATACACGTATTCACAAATGCTGCTGGTTTTAATTACCAAGACCCACGAGTCCAGCATCCAGGGGACTTTGGTCGCTATAACTCTCCCTTAACAAGCTCTCACAAGCAGGAGGCACAGGTACCGGAGGTGCAGAAAGAGCAGTACCATAGCAGATCTCACCCAGCCTCTGCCCCTGCAGCCCCTTCCCAAGACACAAGAAGACACAAGACGCCTTGCGTTTCCACCCCAGAGTCCCCTTTTCCTAACCTCTCTGCAAGCGTTTGCCTAAGAGGATCCAGCCCAGAGCGTCTTCGGCCCCATTTTTTATAATACCTGCCAGTTACCAGCTGCCAAGTAAAATGCTACACAAACACGAGTGTAGTTCCCAGCAGGTCCTACTCAAAATTACCAAATCCACAATGTCCCACCACACGCCAGCAGGGCCCACCAGCCCGCAGCTTCTCAAGGGGTGAGATGCCAGAGCTGATTACATGCATTAGACACATTTTTTTTCAGGGAGCTCTGGGCAGAGCCTGGAGGAAAACCCATGAGCCTGCTCCATCGCTTTTCCTCCTCCCCTTGCTGTGCGCATGCAGATGCTCCCCAGTGGCTGATCTGTTGTGACATCCATCTGTGCGAACAAAAGAAAGACAAGCTAAAGGTATCTCCACAAGTCAGGCAGGATTGTCAGAACAGGGATCAGGCGTTGTGTATAATCTGTTTCTTGTGCTCTTCTCAAGTGCTCTTCAGCACAGGCTATGCATGTCAAGATGCTGGTGCTGTAGCCCTGTACCAGGTCCTGCCCAGGTGGCCTGAGCCCCAGGGCTCACCACTGCCCACAGTGCCCTGGGATCACAGGCATCCCAAGCTAAACTCCTTGCCTACCTCTTGAAACCACCAAAAGTGCCTAAAGGCATCGCGGAGCCTTGAAGTTGGATGTTTCCCCACACTGCGTCGCCGTGGGATTGGAGCAGCTCATACATCAGAGCTACCAATAAAATAGAAGGATGCTGCGTCTTGAATCAAAGGGGGATTCAGCAACCAAATGACTGCAGGCTGAAAGAGCTGGGAGAGGTTTAAAGGACAGCCAAGAAACCTCCAGTCCTGTACATTTATGGGGATGAAGCAGGGCTGCGCATCCAGCCCTGTAAAACCCATGGGAGTCGGTTTTGATGCCTCGTCTCACTCTGCCGCCATGAAGCTCGGTGCCTGCACTTACCCACCTCCCCACGGGCTCCTCAGATCTTTGTAACTCTCCAAAAAGCCCAAACCAAAACCAACAGCCACCTTTGCAGCTGCATATGCCACCAAACAAGCACAAGGGGATTGCTGACAGCTCAGGCAGAGGCAGGTGAGACCCTCCCCAAACCATTGCAGCCAAGGGACAGCCATCACTTTGCTCCAGTGCTGGCCACAGCAATGCCATGCAGGAGGGAAGCATCCCATGGTCTACTGCTGCCCGCTTTTCTATTTCCTACCAAAATACCCCATGCTGAGCGTTTCCGGCAACCACGGTGCTCCTTGGGCTAACCGCCTTAGGCTGGGAGGCTTCACAGCTCAGCTGAAGAGGCCTGAAATAATCACCCATTAATAAATTGCCTGGAGTGCCCTGCTGCTTTATTTAGCCTTGCGAGTCGGGCTCTAATTAGCATTTGCAGCCACATCCCGGCTGCTCTGGGCAGGCGCGCAGCAATCCCACCTCCTGGAGAACAGCTATCCGCCTGCCCCTGCTTTTCCATCAGATTAAAGTGAATTTCCATCCCCACCTTCCAACCCCCAAATTCCAAATCCCTCTGCACAATGTCTCTCCTCAGCCAAGGTGTGGAGCATCCTAGCCCTGCACTAACCAAGCTGGCAGCAGATGAGATATAACCTCGCCATCCTCCTCCATCTCAAATGGGTCCAGTTTTGGGCACTGCACTTGCGGAGAGGCTGACTTGAGGGGATCCAATGGGGAAAAAAAAAATAGGGAGACTGGATATTTGAGAGTGACTGTGCTGAAAGGATCGGGGCTGGAAGCATGGATAAGAGGAGATCGAGGACAGGAGGGAGGGAAGGGGCACAGACCGGGGTGATATTGCCCTTCTTGCCACCAAAGCCCTGCAAATGTGAGGCTCAAGGGGGCAGATGCTGCCGCAGCCAAACACCGAGCTGCCAAGCTTTACGCATGTGTAGGAACAAGGAGACTGAGCTCAGGAAAGACATCCCCAGGGCCAGCCATAGACAGTCAATAGGAGAAAGCTTGTTTCTAGCCTGCCAAAGCGTTGGAGAGGGATTTTGAAAAGCATTTTTTTCAACCTCTGCACTACCTGAAGCATAAGAAATCTCTCACTTTCTCCATCAGCATCCTCGTGACCCCTCTGGCGCAGCAGCGTTAGCTCCTGCCAAAGCCAGCAGGAGATTTTTCTCCTCCTTAGATCTCATCTTCGCCCCCACAAAAGGCAGGGCCATGCCTGAGGACCATCCTGTGCTTTCTCTGATCCTCTGCCTGCCCTGCAAGGCTCAAGTCAGACAAACACAGCAACCACGGTACCAGCAAGCAGGATGACGGAGGAGCCTCCTGCCTTTGGGCTGCAAATATCCCCGGCAATCAAAAGAAAGCTGGACCAGAAACCTACCATCTCCGTTCCCCAGTCTCATGAAGCCAAACTCACAGGCTCAGCTTTCTCAGAAGCAACCTGCTAGCAAACAGGGCGCCTTCAATAAAATTACATTGTCAGGACAAGAGCCAGGAGAAGATGGAGCTGTTGAAAAATTATTCCAGCAAGTCTGAACTTACACTGAGCTGCTGATGCTCAAGACAGCCAGAGAAGCCCCATCCCTGGCGCGCAGCCAGGAAGGAGACGCTGCTTCCATCTTCCAAACCTGTGAAAGAGAAAAGGCCAAAGAGCAAAACCTCTCTCCGAAAGCTACTCAGTGCTGGGAGGTGCGAAAAAAACGTCCCCCTTGCCGCTGCGACAGGCAGTCATCAGCTCGACAGCCTCTGCGGAGGCAAACACCCTCGCCCATTCCCGGCAAAGCACGGCTGAGCGCGATTCCTCAATGGGAAAAAGTTCATTGAAGAATTTTTGGGCTTATCTCCACTCAAGTAAATACACGGAGAGGACAGCTACAGCACGTTAGCTACTGTTTTACCACCTCATGAGCTGCAGGGGAAAAAAAAGAAAAAAAAAGGTCACCCCTGTGAAGCTCCTGATGACAAAAAAAAGGACTCACGGTTTGTATCAGAGCTCACGAAGACAACGCGTGTTTTGTTTCAGCATCGTCCACCACAGTGGTGTGCTCCAAGCTCGCAGGAAAGCTGCTTCACATCAAGCCACCCGCATGCAGCTAGTTAGCATCCTCCTTGACAGATGAGCCACAACACCAGCTCTTTTGGGTGTGTTTTGGGAAGGACGGTGCCACGCCGATCTCCTTCAGTACCATGGTCCCCCATGGCTGGGGACCAGTGCCAGCATGTTTCTCACCGTTAGAGTGAGAGCCTTGCTGGTGTGCATGGCACCAGCCCAAAACCAGCCAAGCAACGGAAACATTAGCATGTTTCAGGTGACCCACACACCCGTGACCCTGCACTGAAGGATCACAGTGGGCTCTCCCATCGAGCACACAAAAGGCAAGCAGAGACAAGAAACACATCTCTCCTCTCTGCTTTTCTAAGAAAGGTCTCTTGATGGCCACCTTGGGAAATCAAGAGCCACATTTGAAAGCTGCTTTAGTACAACTTCGGGGACCTTCCTAACTTTTCACATCCATTTTTTCAGCTCTCACGTAGCGCAAGCGGTCCAAGCCAGGGGTTGATGTTTGTCATGCACAAAGGCAGCAAACACCTCTTAAACTAGAGAGGACCAGCTGGCAAGTGCAGAAGGAAAGGCTGTAACCCTTCAGAGGCAGCTGAACTGAGATCATGTCCCACACACAGACAGACTAGAAACATGACCATCAATGGCATTTGTTCGTGCACTGTTAGGTGGAAGCACCATTTCCATGATACAGATAAGTCTGCAATAAGTCTCTGGGGACAGGTTGTGCAGTAATCCTCACAGCTGGGTTTTCACCAAACTTCCAAAACCTTTCCCAAGTTTGAAAACAATGAGGTTTGAAATGAAGAAAATGTCATTTTGGGACTGCACAACAAGAAGTCATCTATGTTTTAAAGTGTAAAACATGCTCAAGACATCTGATAAAACGTAAAACATACAGTTAAATTAAAAGTAAGTTATAGTCTGACAGAACTAGATACCTCCTGAGGTCCCCTCCACCCTAAATTATCTTATTACCCTGTCATCTCTTAAATATACATGGGTTGGGGAGGATGTACTACATCTCAGAAACTGTGAATAGAAAATAACGTCAACCGCATACACTTCTGAGGCTGGAAAGCACCTATCCCACAAACGTCTCCTGGCCAGCAGACAGCCCCCCATCAGAATCACACAGGGACAGGTGGGGGCTGCCTGGGAGAGGGGAACAGGTTGGGTTATTCCAGGGGAGGGAGAGGACGAGGGTATCGAATACAAGAAGTTTCATTGCACGCATGCTGCGCTGAATCATGCTTGCAGAGCTCAGTAGAGGGAGATGATATAAAACCAGGACTGATCAAGCAGAGGGTTGTGCTGCCATCCAGAGGGACTTCGACAGCCTGGAGAAACAGGCAGAGGAACAGCATGAAGTTCAACCCAGGGAAATCCAAGTCCTGCACTTGGGGAGGAATAACCCAGCACACGCTGGCTGGGAAACAGTTTGGCACAGAAAGCCCTGAGGGACGTGGTGGACACCAAGTTGACCATGAGCCAGCAGTGTGCTCTTGCAGCAAAGGCAGCCAAGAGCCTCCTGGGCTGCATTAGGAAAAGCATTACCAGCAGGTTGAGGAGATGACCCTTGCCCTCTGCTGAGCCCTGGTGAGACACCTCCAGAGCACTGTGCCCAGTGCTGGGCTCCCCAGGACAGGAGCAGCAAGGACTTACTGGAGCAACTCCAGCAAAAGTAACTAAAGGAGTGGAGTATTTGCCCTACAAAGCGAGGCTGGGAGAGCTGGGGCTGCTCAGCCTGGTTGGAAGAGGCTGAGGGGAGGTTCCATCAATGCATATGAATACCTGACGATGGGGAGTAAGGGCAGAGCCAGGCTCTTCTCTGTGGCACCCACAGACAGGAAAAGATGCAAATTGACACAAACTGCAATAAAAGAAACTCCATTTATACACAGGAATAAAAACTTTTTGACTGCAAGAAGGACTGAGTATTTGGGAGAGGTTGCCCGGAGAGGTTGTGGGGTCTCCATCCTCGGAGATACTCAAAACCTGCCTGGGCAGAGTCCTGGGCAGCCTGCTCTAGGTAACCCTGCTTGAACAGGGTGATGGACCAGGTGATCTCCAGAGGTCCCTTCCCACCTCATCACCTCCCAGCAATTCCTTGCTTCTGAGCCCTGGCCAGCCCCAGGCCAAGGGGGAAGCTCTCTCCAAAGGCTGGTTCCTGGGAAGCACAACCAGCCCCAGCACAGTGCATGGCTTCAACACAGCCCCAAGATGTGCTAACGAAGCTTTTTGACACCCGCGGCTACAGCTGAGATTCCAGCAAGGGAAGCGGGAATGAGACGTGCCAGGATGCGGTGACAACAAGGCAGCAGTTCCTGAGCAGAGGCATCCGCCAGGAGCCGCCTCATCCTCTACATTCAGCAACCAGCTCCCTGGAAGAGTGGCCTCAGCCATGCAGGAAGGCTGGGACCGACCTTAACTGCCCACCTTCCCAGCAGCCCTTTGCAAAATCACCTGAATTAACTCAGAAAGGGAATTCTTCTTCCTCCAGGGTGTGCCAGAAACCCAGACTTTGAGGCAGTTCAGGAAAAGATGCTGCTATTTCCATGCTGTTGCTAGGACATTCAGCAGCACTCGACTTCATCCCAAGTCAGAAAATCTCCTCCCCGTGCATCAAAACCTCAGTCTGCACTAAAGGAAAGGGAGGAGAGCACAGGGAGGTCCAATGTGGATACCTCCGGGAGAGATGCTCCTCTGCTGCTCAAGGCCAAGTTACCATAATAAAAGCCATATTTCATTGCCCGCAGGTTTAGTGCATCCACGGCCCTTTCCACCACCTCTTGCACGGCAAAACAGAAGCAGGGAGAGTCATCTTAACTGAGAGACGCTTGTTAGGCTCTCAGAGAGGTTAATCGCTTTGCCCTGAGTTGCGGAGGACTTGCATAGGAGACATGCATGTATCTCCATGAAGGATGCTCCAAGATACAGGAGCCTGACTTTACTTATCACCGACACCTCAGGGCTTTCACCTGCAGAGCTCTTGCAGCTCCTGCCAGCTGCCTTACGCTGCCCTGACCTTCCTGCCCAGCTCCCCGGCACACAGCAGCGGACATCCAAACAGGAGCCCCCAGTGGAGAAGGACATGGCTAAGCTGCCTCTGACAGCAACTGACACCACAGGGGTGCCGGAGGAGGAAAGTCATCTACATCCCAGGGCAGGGTCAAGGAGGGAGGCATGAAGAGGGGTGACAGGCACTGGACACTGGTGCCAGAGCCAAGACCAGGAGGTGATGCCAAGGCATCTTCTCCCTTCCCCAGCAGCACCCACAGGGGAGCAAGGCTGCTGTTTCACAGGTCCCTCCCAACGCTGATGCTGCAGCCAACAGCCAGTGCCCTCCTCCATCCCCTCGCCCCCGGACCCACACTACAGCAGGACAGCACTGAGCAGCTCCCCACGGAGCCCACTCAGGTGGGCAGGAGCTGCTGCGCAGAGCAGGGAGCAGGGCTGCTGCTTACCGCACGGCAGCAGCACCCACTACACATCCAACACTTGTCGCAAAACCATGCCACAGAGCTACCAACATCGGTGACGGCAACTCAGAGCCACCCTGGGGCTTGTCCCTTCCCTGCGGATCCGATGAGGGCCACAGTGATGGGTGCTGGTCCAGCCTGGGCCACGCTGCTGCCAAAGCAGCCCCAGCCCAGGGGCATTTCCCAGGCAGCCTCACCAGTGCTGAGGAGCGAGCGGCAATGCCACCCCACGTGTGCTCCTGCCCTCTCCATCACTGCAGCCAATTAAACCCAGGTGGTGCGACGCGCTGGGGAATATGCTGGGAAGCAGCAATGGAGCTGGCAGCCCAGCACACACCAAGGGGGCCCTTTGTCTCGTTCAGCGCTAAGGGGAAAAAAAGAAAAAAAAAAAAAAGGATTAAAAAAAAAAGTAAGCTTCATTTGTAATCTGGGATGCAGAGTGTGCACATAACCAGACAGACTGCCAAGTCGTAAAGAGCCACTAAGATCTGTTAGCAACACCCTGTGCGTTTTCACAGTTTCTTCTGTTCTCTTACTTCTTCCGACAAAACCGCGCAAAGGCAGAGCTGCAGTAACGTTACGCTCCAGCCCAAAAGGCTCCCCATGGTCTGAGTTGCAGGTACAGATCTGAGCAAGCAGCAGAAAGATCTCCTGTCCTGCCACTCCATGGGCCACAGGCTTCCAGATGGGCTACGGGGATCTCCCTGCAGATCATACCATGCAAGGGAGACCTAGCAAGCTCCTAGCATCAAAGCCATTAACTCTAAGATGCAACAGGATAGGAGATCGCTTTTAATGACCTTATCCTTTAGGACCACTGTCCTGTACTGTGGGCAGAGTATATCACTTCCCACAGGACACAAACCTGCTACACATCCCCCAGGTACTCCAATGCTGAATTACAGCATCCCAACTCCACACTATCACCTCCAAACTGTACCAAGACCCAGCTGCTTTCCCTCTGGTCTCCTCTGCTCCTGCACTCCCTGTCCAACATCTGGGAATTGGGCCTTTCCATGCATCCTTGCCGTAGATATTGTTCCAAAATGAGGGCGCAGCTTGCATTCCCCAAATTGCACAAGCTAAACTCAAATATCCATGCGCACATGGTTTTAAGCCATGCAAGGCAGGTTTGGGACCTGTCTGCTGCAGACTCAGCTTGAGGCTTTTCTGGGATGTTCCCCGGGTGGTTCTGCCCATCCTTACCATCAGCTAAGGAAGCTTCTCCAGGCTGAGGAGCTGCTACAGGAGGTTCCCCCATTTGCTTATTTTGACAAGGAGCTTTTCCTTTTAGCTCTCTTGTGGCCAGACATAGTCCAAATGATGCTGCCACATGTATGTGGCAAAGACACTGGTGATTCAGCCACAACCACTCCATGCGGCAGGCCAAGCCTTGCTGAAGCACAGCAGATATCTCCATCCCTGACCCTAACATGTGAACAGTGGGAAGCAGGGCAGGATATCAGGCTGAGGCACTGGAAAACAGGATTTAGTGTCTGCCTTGGGCTTAAGTCCCCTACACAAGAGCAGGGGAAGCTGGTACACACACACACACATCACCATAAAGTTAAGTCTCCCATAGAGCCACTACCCCACACACCCTTGAACAGCACATGGCAGATGATGCTTTCTGCTCTCTGCCTCAGTTTCCCCGTTAACAAATAGGGGGAAAAAAGCATTTTCCCCCTCCTATTCTTATTTCATCTTATTCAGGGTCAAGCACATTTCACTTGTGGGTTTTTTTTTCACTGTCAAAAGGCAACAGAGACAGAGGACCTGTAGGGGTCAGACCTGCCGATGCTAACACTGGTGAGTAAGAAAAAAGCCTTCACTTGTCTTCTCCTCCCTCATTGCAACCCAGCGCAAGAGCGGCTGCACACATCTGGCTGCATCCGCAAAGACAAAGCTGCTCCAGGGCAGCAGAGGTCTCTCGTGCGGCAGAGGAGAGGCACAGGCAGCACTGGTTCCCCGTGACCACCCCACCGCATGCCAACCAGCCACAGCTGGCAAACAGGAGCCCGAGGGGTTCTCCAGCAGCTACTCAGTCACCCCTGGAGCCCTGACCAAGGTGGCAGTGGATGCTCAGCATCACCACGTCAGAAAAGCTTGTCAGACTTAATTCGTGCAAGACAGATGGCACTCAGAGCACAACGTTTAACCAAAAACTCCCCCCAGAAGCCTTACGAAGGAGGTGCAGACCTCTCTGAACTGCCCTGGCTTAACTCATCGGTTTTTGGCAACAAGGCAAAAGAAATAAAAATCAGTTATTCTGGGCCTGCCCTGACCCCACAGGCAAACCAACTGTCCCTCAGGGTCTGCCACAGCTCAAAGCCAAGCAGAAAAGCCTTTCTCCAGTCAGCTTGTGTTCCATCTAACGCCTACCATCACACTGGGGCAGCAGGAAAATACCACCCCCACCAACAGCTGAGGTCCATGCTGGGTGGTGCTCACCAGGAGAGTTAGCACCAGACCTCCCCGGTAAAAGCCACTAGGGCAATTCAACCCATGTCCACCTGCAAGATAGGCCTTTCTGAAAATTAAATTGCAGGAAAATCACATTATTACCAAAAAAAATTATAGATGAGGAAATTAATTTGCACTTTCTCCCACATATGCTATCCCTCTAATCCCAGAGGGCATCCACGGCACCAGGGTTAACTGCTCTGCACACTGGCCTAGACTTTGGCAAAGGTTTTAGGGAAAAATCAGCGTTTTACGCCTGATGTTAAAGCAGGAGTCTCTGGCATGTAGTTTTCACAGGCTGAAGGGGTATCAGGGCACCTGACTCTGGGAGAGGCACGGTTCCAACCCTCTGGGGCTCAGCATGCTATGCCAAGATCACCGGCTCCCCAGGAGGGGACCTGGGGGAGACAGGCAGTGGGGTTCTCTGGTCCTCGGCGAGACAGGAGGCCTGCAAAGCCTGAGGGCTGCCATCCGTGGCAGAGCCCGGCGTCCCCCCAGCACTGGGGGGCCTCTGCAAAGCGCCAGCGTCGCCACCTCCTGAGGCATGGCTACCAGGCTGCGGGCTTGGGCATCTGCGAGGAGAGAGCCCCACAGCCAGACCCCAACAGCAACGAGCCCGGGCTGGTGATGGGAGGACAGTCCACCCCGAATCTCAGGGATGCCTGCCTTAGACATGACTTCCCACACACACCCACAAAACGGTTGTAACACGGGCTGAAACGCCAAAACCAAGCATCCAAGAGCTGGGAAATGCAGAAACTGGACCCTACCAAGCATGGGGAAATACCCAATTAAACACTGAGAGGTTGGGATGGCAGCCACCTGCGTATTCCCATTGCATTAAAGACAGAAATATTAGGCTTTGTGTTTGAGTTACTGCTAAACAGAGAAGCCGAGGGCAGCAAAAGGGGCACATCCCACATGGTATAAGCGGGAAGGGCTCTGAATTCATCTCCCTACCATGAAATAGAGCTGTAGTCATCCAGGCAGTTAATTAGCGAGCAGCCGTTCTAGGAACTCGCTCCGCCAGCTGACAATTAACGAGGCCATCCCTCTGCTTCCTGCCTGGCCATGATTTATTCATCTGGCATCCCCGGTGGGTCGTGAAAGATAACAAGGCACCGAGCGCTTGCAGAGCCCATATGTCAATTTATTTCCCCTGCGCGGGGCTTCCTGAGTCACTGGTCAGGAGGTTCCCCGGGCGCAAAGGGATGAGGACTGAGCCGAAAGGGCCAGGGAGAGCCCGCCTCGCTGATGGGCTGGCCTCCAAAAAAAAAGGCAAGAGCAGTCTCAGCATTATCCCAAGCAATTGTATCATGCAAAACATCCCAAAGAAATCCTACCCACTTCAAACGAGCGGAGCACCAACCTGGATCTCACCAAAGCAACGTGCCACATCTAATTAACAGAGGGCCTCCCACCTCCTACACCACCCCAGTGTTTTATAATACATTGATTACTACCCAAATAAAGTGCCCAAGGCAGGGAGCTGCTCCAGACCAGCGATGTTGGAGCAGGATGTTCTGCAGCAGCTTATTCCACGCAATTTTTCTGAGCAGACGCAAGGGGGGGGAAACCTTATAATTTAAATGCAGTTTGTGCAGCGACTGCTGGGTGAGGGAGAATAATCCAGGCCCTGGAGCTGGGTTTCTTTCACAGCACCAAGGCAAACTATGAGAAGAAATTAATTAAAGGAAAATAATAAGTAAAATAAGTGGATTCTAGCTCTGCCAAGCACTTCTCTTCCATTTTCCCAGCTTCATTAACACCTTCAGCTTGTTCTGACTCAGAGGGACTTGGCCACTTCTTAGGATGAAACACAAATGCCCTTGCACCAGGGCTCAAACCACAGTAAAAGCAGAAGGCAATGACCTCAAACGCATCCAAAAGCCTCGCTACAGCCTAGGGAAACCATCTTGAGGACTTCCAAGTTTGCTTTCACCAGGCTTTCCATTCCGCTAACCGCCCCACAATTCAGGGAACCCCTTCGTCCGCAAGAGGCCCCTTTGCACCATTCCCATCAGATGCCACCCTCCAGCTCAGAGACGAGAGGGGCACCTCTGACCATTTCAGCTGACAAACACCTCCCACACACACGGCACACCAGTACCTCTCTCCATCTCTCGCACACATCCTTCAAACTCACCCTACCAGAAAAATACTGTGGTCCAGCCAGCTCAGACCAGCCCAAGCCCTGCAGGACCTGCAGGATGTGCCGAGCACCAGGGCAGGGCAGGACGGGTTGCTGCAGGAGGTCCCAGCTCCTGGAGGCAGGACCACACATCCCATCAGCTTTAAGAGCCCAGGGAGAGGAAAGGACCCAGAAGAAGCCTGGCTGCATCAGAAGCGTGTGGCCAGCAGGTCAAGGGAGGTGATTCTACCTTTCTACTGCACTCTCATGACACCCCACCTGGAGTACTGCGTCCAGTTCTGGAGCCTCCAACATAAGAAGGACATGGACCTGTTGGAGCAGGTCCAGAGGAAGGCCACGAGGATGATCCAAGGGCTGGAGCACCTCTCCTATGAGGACAGGCTGAGAGAGTTGGGGTTGTTCAGGTGGGAGAGGAGAAGGCTCAGGGAAGACCTTATTGCTGCCTTCCAGTACCTAAAGGGAACCTACAGGAGAGCTGGGGAAGGACTTTTTACAAGGGCGCGATAGGACAAGGGGGAATGGCTTCAAACTGGAAGAGGGCAGGTTTAGATTAAACATTAGGAAGAAATTTTTCACCGTGAGGGTAGTAACTGGCACTGTCACAGGTTGCCCAGAGAAGTTGTGGAGGCCCCATCCCTGGAGGTGTTCAAGGCCAGGCTGGACGTGGCCTTGGGCAACCTGGTCTAGTGGGAGGTGTCCCTGCCTATGGCAGGGGGGTTGGAACTCGATGATCTTCAAGGTCCCTTCCTAAACCATTCTACGATTCTAAGTTTCTCAGGGTGGGGAAAAAAAAACCAAAACACCTCATTCCCTCTATTTCAAGTTGTTCTCTGCCTTTAAAAATCCTCCCTGGAAAATGAAGGCAATGGGGAAAAGCAGCCCAGCTCAGGAGTGCCAGGAGATCGAGCACAGCTAGTGTTGGCTACCCCATGGGGGTGATGCCAACATGACAACCCCCAGCACACACACACACCCCCCCCCCCCAGCCCCATGGAGGACTGGGAATGCTCCCGCTCCCCCCAGCTGCCCACCTGGGCTGGGGGCTCGCCGGTACTTACTCCCACTCCTTCCTCCGCGCCTGTGGCGTGCTCTGCATCTTGTGCGCCTCGTGTGCCTTGATGATGTCCCTCTGCTCGATCAGCCCACCCCGCCGGCGCTTGATAACGTCCGGGCTCACGGGGACATACTGGCCGAGCCCCAGGTCGAAGGTGCTGCCCATCTCCGTGCTGGCATCGGCATCCCGGGACCGGGGCTCGTAGAGGGCATCGAAGCTGGCGGCGCGTGAGACCAGGGCCTCGGCCAGGCTCTCGGGCTCCAGCAGGTTGCAGGACTGAGTGGTTTGCATCAGGCCAAGCCGGTGCTTGCGCCACGTCTCCTCCTCGGGCAGGGCCAGGACATAGCGGGGGGAACCAGCATCCAGCTCAGCCCCCCTGCCCGGCACCGGGGCGCTGACGGAGCATGTGCCAAATCCCAGCATCTTTGGTGTTGTTGTAGCTCATCACTCTGGAGGGGCACAAGACAAAGAGGGGAGGCTCAGGGCTTTGCTCCATTTACCCCCTAATTCCCTCCCTCCCTCCCACGCCAACCAAAAGTCCCATTTCTCCTGTGTTTGCTGGGCTAGACCCTCGCAAACGAGGCTCAGGGCACACAACACTAGACACCTAAGGATGGAGGAAGGGGTAGCACCTCCTGCCTTACTGCTTTCCTCCTCCTTCCCAAGCTGGGCACCCCTGGACCTCTTGAATCCGCAGCTTTCTGACTCCACAGCCAGTCCTCCCTGAGGTCCTCAGAGCAGCGCAGCTCTCCACAGCTGCACTACAAGGTGATGAGCCTCCATGCTGTCTCACAGATGGGAAAAGAGGAGACCCAGGAGATCTGATCAAACCACCCCTGTGCTGCTTTTACTTTTTTGTTGTTGTTGTTGTTCTGTTGGGTTGGGTTTTGGGTTTTTTTTGCTTTTGCAGGGGTTTGGGAGGAATAAAAGGGGTGGCATGGCACAGTTCATCTAGGAGCACAACCCAGATACTCCTAGCACAGCTCTCCCCATCCAGCCCAGCAGGCAGCCACGCACTCGTCAAAAAGCTGGATGATGCCAAGCGCTGCCCGCAGTTGGCTGCCCGGGCAGGCAAGGTCCCTGCAAGCAGCACAGGTAGTGGCAGATGGTGCAGTGCCTCGCATGCTGCCTCTCAGGTGGGCACAGCGCTAGAGCATCCCTGGCCAGAGCATCCATGTACCCCCTCCATCCCCACACTTGTGGGATGACGGCCAGGCAGCCTGGCAGAGACTGGCAGCAGCTTAGGAGGCTGGATGTGGAAATATCAGCACAGCTTTAACTCAAAGGGAAAGGCGCAGGAATGCTGCCAGAAACACCACACCGAGCAACGCTCCTTGGCTAAGCAAAATAGATGATGCTCTATAGAATAGATCCTTGCGTCTGAGAATACACCCGAAGCCGTGTCATGGCGAAACACTTAATCCTCATGCTGGAGAAGCTCCATGTAGCACGTTATTGCTGTGGGAAGGGTTTTGCTCTGGCAGACCCTGAAATTCCCCCCCCTAGTGCTTGCCCATGACGGTGGTGAAAAAGGGGATGAGAGAAAAGAGCAAGGCAGCAGGCGCTTCGCACTGGGGCTGTCACCCCCTTCCTAGCTATATCCCTGACACAGGGAGAAACAACCCAGCAAGGGAAAGGAGGATTTAAAACCCACCAAATATGGCAATAATGCAGCAAATTGAGCACATCAGTCATCTTAACCCCTTCTCAGGGCATTGTTTGGAGACACCTGAACTACTCCAGAGGAAATAGGGAGGCAAGAGCAGCCAAGCACAGCAGTTGGGAGAAAGGCTGGGAAATCACCATACCAGGAACAAAAATAAATTAGATATAGAAAAAAAAAAAAATCAAGAGTAACTGAGGGGAAAAAAACCCCCAAACCCAGCATGGTCCCCATGCTAGCCAAAATAAGCCTGACATCCCCACGCCGCAGGGGAAGGATGCACAGCACAGGCAGGGAAGCATCACATCTCCTTTGGGTCTGTGGTGCTACACTGCAAATATACAGTGTCTAAAGTTGTCCCCAAATTTAAACATGCCCAACCGAAGGGTTACTCACCCCTTGGCAAGCTCTGCAGAAAGAAAAAGGCAACTGCCATTAAGAGTCTCGGCAAATTAATTAGCACATTGATAAGAAGAGTTTGGCTGCTCCCAGTGAAAGTTATAAACAGATTCTTCACTTCACTACTTTGCTTACCCATGCAACTTTTTTTTTTTTTAAAGGCATTACTTACTTTTTCAATCCAGTCTTGGGTACCTTTACAATTTCCCATTTTCCTAACATATGCCTTTCCCTCTCATATTGCCTTGCTCCTTTGCAACCCTCCCCGGCTAAAGTTTAACTCCTCATTCAGCCACGCCAGTTTTCTTGGGGTTTTGGGGTGTTTTTTTGTTTTGTATTTTGGTTTCTTGTGTTTTTTTGTTTGTTGTTTTTTGTGGGGTTTTGTTTGGGTTTGTTTTTGTTTGTTTTTTTTTTTTTAAACAATCATTCTGCAGCCTTGTTTCTTCCCTGAGCATTTCCTTGGGGAGGACAGGAGGCTTTCTTTCATGAGCACTCCATGCTTCAGCCATGGCACGGCTGCAGCAGAGCTGTAGGGACAATTAGCTAAGAGCAAATGAGGACACATCCCAAGGGCAGGTCCAGCATCCATGAGGACACCAGCTCTACTGACACCTACCAATGCATCTCCCACCGGGCTTGCTCCAGGGACACAGGTGACTCCCAGGCCCGGAGAGAAGTGAAAAAGCTCAAGCCAAGCCTTCAAATGAAACACTGAGAAAGTTTGAGGAAATAAATAGAAATAATTAGCTCTCCCTCCGCCTAAGCAAACAGGGCTCACGCTGCCAGCGGAACAAGCCACGTTCCCTCTGGAGAAGTGACAAGCAGAGAAGGGAGGATGCCAGAACATTTTGTTAAGGAAAGCTGATGAGGCTACGTGCTAACGAGGATGCTTGCGGGATGCCCCACACACCGCATACGAAGCATCTGACATCAGCGCATCTGCCCCTCTTCTAGCCTTTGGTCCTCCCCTTACACTGGAAACAAACCCACTTATTTTTTTACACAAAATGTGAATTAGTGGGAAAAACTACCACATTTGTTCATGTTATTTGGCTTCTGCTGTTTTAACGCCAGCCCTGCCTCCCACAAAAGGCAAACCTACGGCAAGCCAACATGTGGCCGGTTTCGAAAACACAGAGTTATCTTCTGACCCGTCCATGGAAACTCACAGGTCAGTATCCACCAGGAGTGGGCCATGGCCAGAGCCGGGACCACGCAGCCGGCTGGCAGTTCTACCTCCACCCTGAGTTTGCTTAATAACATCCAACCTGGGTGCGTATCAGTGCCTCCAAACCCTTCCAGCTGCAAATCAGCCTTCGCATGGGAACAACCTCAGGTTCGCCACACAGCTCCCTGTTAACAGCTGGGCAGAAGATGGCTTTGCAGCTCTGTTAATCATAATTAATAACTAAAAAAAAAGCAAAAGAAAACAGTGTATCCACCTGTCCAACCCCCCCCCATGGTACCGCTCATGGTTTCCCACTGATGACTCCGGCTGATGCTCGCTGTTCATATCCCCGGTTGCACATCTGGGACACGGCAAGGCTGTGGCACAGAGCCACACGTGGCTCTCAACAGCCCCTGCTGCCCCCCGCTCACCCGACTGCTGCAGGAGCAGAGGACATCACTGCACAGCAATGGTGTGTTTGGCTGCATTCGATACAGGAGAGCCAAGGAACAGCTGCTGTTGTGACACATAGCAGGCTTTCAATACCAGAAAATGAAGTTTCTGGAGGCTCTTATCTCCCAAATTTCAGTATAAAAGTAATAAGAGTCAGGAAATTTACTGCTTGCTCCCGCAGCAGAGAAGTCATCTAGATAAAACCATGGCCACAGGGAGCTGCGAACAGTCAAACTGAATTAGATACTCAGCTGTGAAAACGCTGGCATTTGTGCTTTCACCTGCACAGTGGCTGGGAGCAGTGTGATGTTTCCAGCACAACCCAGAGGACATCTGAGGACACGGACCACCCAGCTGTGACAATGCACAGCTGGAGCTCACCCCATCTAATGAGGATCTCATTAGAGAGATCACACCCAGCATCCATCCATCCCTTCCCACAGTGGGATTGCCATGGCCAAACAGGGACAGTGCAGTCAGCATCTCTCGCCTCTTGGCCTGTACATCAACATGGGCTGAAGTGGGACACAACCCAAGGCAGCATCCCACCCCACAAGCCATCAAGAACAGCCTTTCAAGACCTCAGCACCAGCAGACAAGTGATAGAAGAAGAAACACGCACAGGTCTTCTGCAGCATCCTTGAAAGATGACTACATGCTTCCAGGTGACTCAATCCCATTGCCTCAACCCAAACCATGCACCATGGCCAAGAAACACAGCCTCTTCAGGCAGGAGACCCTGAACTCTCACACCGTACTTCGTTTTTCCCTTCTAGCAGCTGAGTAACTAATAAAGAGCTGCAGTGAGAAGCAGGTTCCCAGCAGCACCGCTGATCTACACAGAGGAAATTCCTTTTAGGGGTTTTCTCTGTGTATGTGTTTGTGTTACAATGGCAGCAATCAAGTCTTTAGCCAAGTAACTAAGTATTACCATAATAACTACACTCAGCTCTTAAGGCCTGGGTGAGCTCTTTGCTTCCATTATCTGAATAATCTTCACCAAACCCCCCAGAGTTAAAGCAGAAATGCTTAACGCTGCAACGCTGTGCTGACCCGCGGCCCTTGGGGACTGATCTTCCCCAGGCGGCACAAGGGTCCGGAACCACAGTGCTGAGCTCCAGCACTTGGCATGAGCCCTGGGTGAGCGGGGTTGGACACCCCTTCCTGGAGAGGACACAAGACCTCAGCCTGGGATGGACAAACCCTGGCTGTGTTGTATGCAACAAGCAGCAAAGCTGGCAGAGTCCTCCAACCATGGTCCAGCAGCGTTCCCCAGGGATCTGGGGGATGATTTTGACAACTGCTGAGGGCAAGAAACTGCTTTGATGCTGCTGCTTCCACTTGTGAGCGACTGTCCATCCTCTCTCCTGAACAAGTAAGGAGAGAGCACAACAGGGACAAGCGCAAACTCCTCCAGCAGATGTATGTACATATAGGAGAGCATCTAGGATGCTGCCTCCAAGCACCCGAACCAGATGGGGTTTCTCCACTTCACCAGCCTGCAGGGACTGTCTCTTCCCTGAGCTTGGCCAGTCACCCTGGGAACTCATGCACTCGGACATCTCAGCCCCACTCCATCCTTCCTGGGGCATAGGGATGTTCCAAATGCATCCCCTGCCGCCCCTTCTCTCTGGCTCATTAACCTGCCTCTCCCAGGTCCTGGAGGCCACTTGGTTTTCAGGACAATCAAATGTCATCTGCATCTCTCAGCTGAGCTGTGCTTACCCAGAGCCACTAATTATTAGTCCCTGCTCAAGGGGAGAACGAGAGCTCATGCAGCACAGCTAAGCAAACCATTAAACCTCAGAGCACTAGGAAGAAATTCAGCGCGGGGCCCCTCCAAACAGAGACAGATGGGCTGCAAAAGCGACTGATTCATCCTCATGGCCTTTCCCTCTCCTGCCACGTGCACTTCCCCTCACAGCAGCATGGATGCCATGGTGGGCAAGCACTGCTTGGGCGAGCTCCGGAAACCCCCTGGTCCTCCAGCTCCTCCGTCTTGCACCGAATGCGGCGGCTGGGTTTACACGGCACAGTAGCTGTGGGAGCCAGCTGGCGAGAGTGAGCTATTTTTAGGGTGAGTCATTTGCTACGGGGGAAAAGTTTGTTGGATTAAACCCCCCTCCTATAGCCCCCACCCACCAGCAGGTTTGACAGCGGCTGTGAAGAGCTGCTCCCAGCATCCCTGGTACCCAGCAAAAGCCAGTGCTTCGTCCCATGGATGGGAGCTTTGTATGACTCCAGTAATGGAAAGACTTAAGCGAGGTGGGAAAGAGAGAAAGGAGAGGAGGAAAAAAAAAAAAAAAAAGACATTTACAGACAAAGGCTCCTTGCACAGACCTATTCCTACGCTCAGCAAAAGGTGCAGGTGAAAGAGCTGGGTCAAAGAGCCAGGGGAAGGCAGCACCACGCACAGCAGTGTGTTTGGGGCAGAGAGACGCAGTGCAATCAAAGCAGGGCTGCTTGGCTTGTTTCTCAAGAAACATTCGTTTCTCATCACCCATTCACATATAATGAAACTATTTTTTGGGCCTTCATAGCACAGAGACACTACAACAAAGACCCCTGGAACGACTGCAAAGATCAGATGGAGGAAAGAGCACAGCTCCCAATACCCAGGGGCTGCTTCAGGCGGGGAGATGCTCCCGGCATCAGACATCAGACAACCTTTTGTCTGGGAAACAGCTTTTGTTCTGCCACGCCAGGGTTTTCATGGCTAGCGTGATGCTCCAGTGGCAGAGCTTGCTCCCCAGGGCTGAGCACTGCTTCTGCTTCCCGGGAAAAGCCGCACTGAGCCTGGATGGGGCCAGGCTGCTGCTTGGACCCCGTCCCAACTAGGAGGCATCCCAAAGGCCGATGAGCCCACGGAGTGTGTGAGGGCTCTGCCCGTGCCAGCAGTGGGGTAGCACAGCCCCGGGTACAAAAGCTCTCCCGCAGAGAACCGCTCCCAGGGGAATCAGCTTTAAGAATATCAAAACATGAAATTATCTCATCTCTCCTTTAAGAGCAACTGTTAAACAACCCCACTATTATTTATATAAATGTACATCAAAGAAATCAGCCCTCCAGCTCTGGCACAGAGAGGCAGGAGAGCCATAAACTGCCATGGGAGCGGGACCCCCAGCCCCGGGGCTGGCTGCCAGCAGTGAGCCCCAGCCCCAAGGATGCTTTCAGGGCACAGTCAGGGGCAGGCATGATGCTGCTGGGGCAGCAGTGAGAGACAGGGCTCTGGCTGGCCTGACATAGGGATTTCAGTATGGGGTAGTATCCGGCATCGACAGCAAGGTGTCCCGGGCACTTGGGAACGCCCATCCTGACAAACAACCCAATGCCCAAATTTCTTCCAGCATCACCTTTGAGACCGCCTCATCCCTTCACCTCTTCCCGCGCCCCTCAGTGCCAGACAGGCAGAGGTTTCTGCATCTCCAGGCAAGGTACGCCCCATCGCGCACCCATCACGCCTGCAACCCGCCACCCCCATGCCATGCAGACCCCCACCAGCATCCCAGCTCCCCCAGGAGGGCAGAGGAAACGCACGCGGGCAGACCTGAGAGCACATGTGCCATTGGCCGAGGACAGAGATGGGAAATGGAGGACAGTGTCCAGCACAGCTCGGTGTTTCCCTTCCTTGTACAAGCTTTTCCCCCCAGCAGGGCCACAGGGAGAGGTATCGCTCCGGCGGGCAAGCGCTGGACTCAGGCTTGCGTGGCACGGCACCGCTGCTCTGCAAACAGCACGGGACCCAGCCTGGCAATAGAAGTATTTGAGGATGGGAAAGCAAGCGGTGATCTGTGCAACAGCAGCGTCCAGAAACCAGCGGTGCTTGGAGCTATACATACACGTAGCCAGAGAGCGCGCCCTTAGGAGTTTGCTTTCCAAAGAAGGGCAGAGCCAGGACTTCTTAAGATAATTTCCAGCTGTAATCACTGGGCCACCCTCCAGGAATATAACTCTGCTCCTGCACAAAAGCGCAGGCTGTCACCCCTCCTGGGCCACGCTGCCCTCCTCCCTCCGGCTCCCACAGCGAGGAGGTTTTCCTCGGAAAGGCACGATGATCCTCCTGGGCTGCCTGTCATTCCTGCAACGCAGGGCAAACAGCCAAGGCCAACATAAAGTGCATGTATGGAAACAGCCCCGAGCTCATGGGCCTCAAAACCATCCCCTCGCCCAGCCACAGGCACGGGGAGAGCAGCGTCTCCATGCCCCAGCCCACCATTCCCTGGATGTTTGGTGAGCCGAGAGCCGGTGCCTGCAGGTAGTCACGGACAGAGCACCATCACCCCAGAGGACAGCCTGAATTTATGCTTTAATTAGCACACAGCAGCAGAGCTGGCTCCGCACCTCGCACCTCAGCTGCTCCTTCACCCGGGGACGTGGGAAGCAGTGCCACCGAGTCCAGAGACTCAGCCTGAGCCCACTCATTTCAAAGAGGACAAGTGGCCCCAAATGACATCATGGTGCAGCATTAGTCCCTACCACTTTCAGCCTAAAAGCAGCTGCAAGAATTGCCAAGGTAGAGAGGAGCAGGAGCTGCCAGCATGAGCCAGGGTGTGTTAGAAGTTGCTGTGCAACAGAGAAAGAAAAGGCTTTTAAAAAAAATAAATAAATAGACCGGTCTCTGGGAAACACTGCTGGCAGAAGACAGCCCAGCCCTTGCTGCTCGCTCCGGAGCACCCGAAATGAGGCAGCACACAGGAAGGGGCTGAGAAGAGGATATTGCTTTTGATGTAGGAGATCAGAAACCCAGGCCAGACTGAAGCCACAGATGCAGAGAGGATTTGAAGTAAATCCATAAGGAAAAACAGGGAGCCATGAAGCATCCAGGCCTCCCGAGCACTGCCCTGGGAAAAGTTTGTTCCCCCATGCCAAGGCAGGCTGAACACGTGTGGTCCCCAAGATGGACCATGAGAACTGGGAGCCGCTCGGTCTGGTGTCCCCAGAGGGTGGGTGGTCACGGGTCTGAATGGCACCTGACGAATCCTGGGCATTGCCAGCACATGCCCCGGTTCTGGCTTCACACTACAGCTTATGGCTTCTCCAAAAATGTCTGGCTTAGCCAGGAGCTGCCTGCTGGGATGGAGCAGGAGGGACACACGCACGGCTCGGTCTAGAGCATCACAGGATGACAGCATCCCACGGCCAGGTCCCAGGTCAACCTTCTGGGTTTCCTCCTTGCATTTCACCCCCACTGGGCTCCATGGCAGCTCTTTCAGACTGTCCTTCGTCCCTCCACCCAGGCAACTTAACAACAAAAATAATAACAAAATTCCTGTTTAACCTGGCAAAGCCAGAGAGAAAAAGTTCTCGTTTCCAAGGGTGCTTTCGCTGAGGTGACTCACAAACCACAATGTGTGTCATTACTTAATAGACCCGCTAAGGTAATTATATGATCATGCAAACATCAGATTCCCGGCACAAGGAGTCACAGCACCCCTGAGAGGTTAAAACAAAGGGATGCTGTAAAGGTGAGCGACGGCAGGCTTTATTCTTCTTTGACTTCTGTTCTCATTATGTACAAAGACTCACTGAAAAGGTCTTATTGTTTGTGCAAAAAAAAAAAAAAAAAAGACTGTCTCTTGCACAAACCGCACAGTGAAAAAGAAAAGGGGATAGAGAATAAGTCTGTCCTGCCATGCTGAAGACCAGGAGAAGAAAGCGTGCTATGCATTCTCCGCACAGGGTGAGCATCACAGCGTCAGGCCAAATCACTGGGTAAACAGAGCAAGACATTCATGATTCAATCTATAAGGAGGAAAGGCAGGTTTTCCTTTCGCTCCTTCACCCAGGTCTTCTACAACCCTTCCCTGTTTACCTTGCATGCTGCAGAAAACAGAGCAGACTTACATTTTACCTTATCCTGGCTTGAGCTGGGTCAGGATAAATGGACAATAAAAAGGTACTTCTTGCCCGTCAACACAACAGATGCACAAATTGGGCCTTGAGAACCCTTTAGCAAGTGATCAGCTTCCTTGCTGGGTCCAAAAGGTAGGAGAGCATGCCTCAGGACATTCAGCTGCTCAGGGGCAAAGGCCTAGACCAGCCCCTGCCCTTCCTTCCCCCTCCTCATCCTCACCTGTCCCGGCCACCCTCAGCCACCCCAAGCTGCCACACACACCCAGAGCCCAGTTTCTTCCCAGTCTCCTACAGTACGGGAGATGGGAGGAAAACAAGCAAACATTTATGGGGCACTAAAAAAAAAAAAAAAAAAAAATCTCAGCAATCCTGCTTTTCCCACCAGGACTAATAACCTGGCTCAGCAAGTGTGCAGTCCTCACCTCCCACCCAACGCACACACACACCCGGGAAGTCCCAAGGGCCCCTCTCCTCCTCAGGGGACACCACCAAATCCCTCGGGAAAGCCTGGGCACTTGCTGATGGCTCCGAAAGGCAGCCATGCTCCTGGACCCAGCAGGGAGCCGTGAGCTAAGCCAGCCTGGGCACAAGCCCAGCCGCTTCGCTAAGGTGCCAAGTGAAAGGTTAGCGCTTCTGGAAACCATCTGGGCAAGAGGACAGGCGCAGAGCACGGCGTTTTTAGGTGCTGCTCTTTCAGATACATCCAGTCGGGACCCCAGCCGCCGTTGGGGGCATCCCCTCCCTCCAGCAGTGCAGTTTCGCCCCCAACCCTGGTGCCAATTCCCCCTCCAAAACCCAGCGACAAGAGTGCTTATCGCCCACTGTCTGCCTCGCTTCGTTAGCGCCAGCGGTTCCAGCACCTCCCTTTGGGATCAAAGCCACCGCCTTATCGTCGGGCTCCCTCTCCTCCTCGAAATGTTTCTTCTTTCGGAGAGAGCTCATTCAGCTCCTCTTTCCCTTCTTTTATCAGTTTGCTACAATTGCTGGCATTGAGCTGTTAACACCGTGATTGCCTCCCTTCTCCTTTTTATTTGTGGTATTATTTCATCGCTGTTTCATCCCTCTGAAGCACGTTACTTGGAATAATTTATACCAAAGCCATCTTCCTGCTAGATAGGTGCTTTGTGGGACACTTCAGCGTGGTGCAAATGAGCTCAAAATAAGGATGAGACCAATTCACAGAGGAGAGGAGGGCAGGCACAGCCAGGAATAACAGCCTGGCTGCAACTGCCGAGCTCTGCGCTGCCGATAGCCAGAGCCTGGGAAGATCCAGCAGGCAAAGAGCAACGTGCATCCTATTTCTTACACCTTTCCTTATATTTCTTAAGTCACACACCGGTCCAGCCCAGCATCCTCTGCAGTCCCGGCTGGACGGCCAGACTAGGCACGGAGCTCGAAGGAGCTTTGCTTTGACCCAAGCTGACTGCTTCACTTGTCAGCCCCATCTCCCTACTGAAATGATGCCCGACAGCTGAATTAGCTCATAACTCTACCACGAAATTGGCCCTTTTACAGCAGCGTGTGTGCTTGGAGCTTGGACTTCACCGTATTTGCAAACATCAGCAATCACGTTGCGGAGCGCAGAAGCGGCTGCTAATCGGTACCACCCCCCCCCCCCCCCAATCCCATCCCTCTCTGTCTCCAGGAAGGCAGACGAGGCTCTTCCGCGGGCGGCACACAGCTCTTTTTACACTAGGAAACTGCCATCTGTAATTTTTAGACATCTCAGGGATGGCTGAGGACCAGCAGCGCGAGACTGCCGGCGTATGTCACTCAGCCTGCAAGCCGCCCGGGGGGTTTCTCCTCCAGCACGGCACGGCCGTCCGGCACAGCCGTGTAATTCGGCACTGCCCCACCACCCTCCTCCTGCATGCTCACGCTGGACACCGGCGGAGACCATTTGCTTTCAGAGCCTCGGCAACTCAGAAGCGGGCAATGCTATTTCTGGCAGCGTCAACGCCCCCTCGCTCCTTCCTAAATAGTTTAATACCATTGATTTTCCCAGGCCAGCCATCCGCCGTCTGCCGGCAGGCTTCAGAGCCCTGGCAAGACACTCGAGCGAGCTGGGGCAATCCAAGAAATTATCCTTCACAGTCCCCAGCCCCTTGCCTCCATCCCTCCAAGTGGCAGTGACCAAAATTCATCGCTCCGGGGAGGGTACCACACTGACATATCCACCCTTCCCAGGCTGGAGCTGATACATGATTCCCATACAACATTTAGGGTTTAAACCAGGTCATTTTCTGTGTTTAAATCTTGTTTGCCTGTTGGCCACCAACAGAACCGCTTGCGAGGGCTCCAGCCTTCCCTCCTGCGCCTGTTGGTCTGTCTGTGGCTGTATTAAAACCCCATCAAGCTACACACTAGCACAGAATCACCATCCGGGAATACAAGATTTGCGCTTCCTTGGGTTTTACACCCTTCCCTCTGACCGCAACGGGCTGGACAGCCCCTACAAATAGGCCAGCAATTTGTTACAGTCCCCACCTGAAAACAGAAGATGCTTCAAGCCTGTGAGCACCCAGATGGGATCCTCAGTCTCAGAGATCACCCGGCACAGGCTCCACAGGTGTCAGCACCGCAGCCAGGACTGGCTCTCCAGAAAAACCAAGGCTTCCCCTTAAAGCAGCGGCCGCTGGGACAAAGCTTCTGGCCTTTCCCAGCTCCGAGAGCTCTGCCTCATGGCTACCCAGCACCGTCACCTTCTGCAAGCGATGCTCAGCTCATCACCTGCTCTGCAAGTGATGCTCAGCTCAATCTGCACTGGGGTCCAGGAAAACAGATGAAGGCAACTGGTCTGTCCTGGTCATTTTTTCTTCCCTAAAGCCTCCAAGTGAAACAACTCTAGCATCCCAACAGGGAAGAAGCAGGCTTTGCGTCCAGCCCTTTGCCCTTCCCTCTTCCCCTGCCCTTCCCTTTCTTGGACACAATCCCTCATCGAGGAAGCACCAGTTGGACACCAAGACACAAACCTGCTCCATCTCTCCTCCAAAAACACCCTTGAGGCAAACTAGTGAGCACCTTCAAGCCAAAGATACTCCTACACACAGGCCACTCCCTTTGTCAGCCAAGTACAGACCAGAGCAGACACCCCATGTACCAGTTACCCGTCAGGCGCATCCCACACACCCCTGGGACATCTCCCCATCCATCACTGGCCTTGCACATGCAGGCTGCGTCTCGCTCTGTACAAGACGAGCCACTCGCTGGGGATACACATCTGCAGCACTCCCAGCATTCACCCTTCCTGCACCTCCCGAGACAACCTGCGTCACCCAACACCGACTGTGGGTCAGGCTGTTGGAGCATTCACTTGCACCCATGCTCCTACCTCTTCCCAAGCCACCCGTCCTCACTCACACTCATGGATAGTTTCCACCATGCTCATTTTTATTTTGCACAGAAAAACCTGGCCTCAGAAATTCAGCAGCGAAGCACGTTAACACCGGCAAGTGCAAAAAGAAATTGTCAAGCTGGCCGCAAATAACTTCCCAAGCAGTCGGCAACCCATGGCGTGGGGGTCACACGCAGCCACCAAGGGACTTCTAGACACAAGACACAACACAGCCTCGGCACCCAAGTTACCCCTCTGGAGAAACTTCTCCAGAGACAAGAATAGTCCACAGTGGTTTAGGCTCGTTCCAGCCACCTCAGATCTCCAGACAAGAGCTGGGGGCCTCCTGCGCCACCCCAGCAAACAGCCGGGAGCCAAGCCAATGCCTTTAGGTCAAGGTCCTTTTGCTTACAGGCTTTCTTTCCCATTCCATTTGAAAACTAATGTGAGCGGTTCAGATGAGGACCACAGCACTAAGCATGGTGGTGCAGCACTATGGTGCACTGCTTGGTCCAGACGTGGCCCAGCACATCTGGAGCCCAGGAAGCAGTGCTACAGGCACAGACCTCACCGCACAGCCTAACCCCCTGACTAGGTTTTGCCCAAGAGTGCTACACACCAAGCAATGCATCCTCTAAAGAGGCTCGGGTGCTCTCCACAGCCCACAGGAGCTTTAGCATGAGGCCAATACAGAGATTTTCTAAAAATCCCAGTCTGCTGCGAGACGTGGAGCACCATGTACGTACAGCCTGCTTGAAACGGCTAACGGATCGCATTTATTCCAAGCTTGCTACTCCCATATGCCATGGGGGAAAAAAAAAAAAAAAGCAACCACAAAACCAGAGCAGTGATGATAAATTTCTAAAGCTACCATAGCAAGGAAAAAAAACAAAACCAACCCAATCCGTGGTAGAAGAAGCCTCATGTCATCTCCCAGAAACTCCCCATGCTGTGAATGCCAAATTATTAAGTCAAAGGAAGAAGGGGGGGGGGGGGAATATCTTCCATAACAGATTGCTATTGTGTTTCCTTTCGAAAGGACAACACTAACTGTGGCCCCCTCACTGCTGCTTTCCCATTCAGCATCCACTTCAGCAGCTTGTTATTTAAGAAGTAATACCTGCACCTCCACCCTCAGGTCCAAAGCAGGGCGTGAAAACACAGGCTGGCCCTGCACTGCCTGGGCAAAAGCGCAGCTGCTGTGCTGTCACCTAAAGAGACTTACCCAGGGCTGGCAGAAGGGAAAAGGGCTCATCCTAAACCAAATAGGACCTGGCCTGGTTTCACCTATCCTCATTGCTGTGCTTCACCCCAGTGAAGACCGCATCCCTCCAGGCTGATGTGCAGGGATGAGCAGCCAAGCGTGCCGGTCACAGCAGTGCATGGCGGTGGACAAAGGACAGGAGCTTGGCACCAGCCAAACCTGCATGATGCCACTGATGCTCCTCAGCATCCCCAGGGCCAGCTTCTGACCCAGCCATAAGTTTTCCATCTAGGAAAGCCTCGGGCAGCGAGCCCCTCACCCCAGCCAGCCCCGTGGTGGCGGCATGACCCCGGCATGCTCATGGGGTGCAGGAGGGGAAAGCCGGTGGGTGCTCTCCTCAGGCTGCACCACCCACATCTCCTGTGGCTCCTGCCATGCCTCACCCAACCCTCACAGTGTCCTGAGACCCTGTGCCAACAGCTGCACCGGGACCGATTAATCCCGTCTGGATCCAGAGCAATCCTTGTTAAAAATAGGTTCTACCTATGACTCTCCCGTCATCACCTTGGCCCCAGCGTGTGCGCCGACGTGACTAACGCCAGCGGCGTGTGACTAACACCCCGTCCCGCGCCCGGGAGGGAGGCGGCCCCCAGCAGCACAGGCAAGCAGGAGTGGGCGGCCGAGCCGCAGCGTTTTGGCTGGAGCAAGCTCTCCCCACTCTTCCTCGCAGGGTTTCTCCACGCATCTCGCCCACCCTGCCGGCATGCACCACCCCGAGCTGGGAGAGGGTTGTGGGGATGCCACCCAGCTGCAGCATCCAAGCCAGTCCAGTCCCGGCGCAGGGCACAGCACCACAGGGTTGCTCCGACCAACACTTAGCCCCCAGGTTCCCCCCACCCCGTGGAGCCGGAGACAGGCAGCCATCCCAATCCACTGCTGTGTGCCTGAGGGATCCTACAAATCTAATGAGATTTTGGTTATTTCTGAAAACCCTGGGTCCTAGAGACAGGAAAAGGGGGGAAGTCTCAGTTCGCTCAAGAGGAAGGGCTGGTCCAGCCTCATGCACCTGCTATGGAGATGCAATCCTGGCTCAGCACTAGATGAACAGCGGTGTCTGACAATCCCCAAAGCAACCCCAGCCACTGAGGCCTCAGGTGGAAGAAGAAAAACAAAAAAAAAATCCAGCAAAAATCAAACAACACACCAAGGAAGATGCTGATTTACTGAAGAGTCCAGAAAACAGGCATGATTTGGAAAAGCAGAAGTTTGGAGGAAAGGCAGGAAGAAGTACACTTGTTTGGCATCAAGAGGAGGAAATGGAGGCAACAGCATCCTCAACCACACCAAGCATCACTGAGAGGCCACCAGAATAAACTGCTCCTCAGCCAAAACAAGACCGGACTAGAAGTTCCTCCCAGCCCTCCCTCTTTGGCCCCAAAGCTTCTGAAAGCAGAAACAGACCTGAAAACCATGAATACGAGAAGCGCTAATGGTTTTCAGCTCCTTTTTTTAAAAAGCACAAATCATTATTTTCACATGTTTCTATATCCCAACACAATATTCGCATCTCCTTGGCTGGAGGAAACAGCAGAATACAGCAGCCCAGAGCCTGCAGCCTTCAACCCTTGAATCCACAACATTAGCAACCCAAAAAAAAAAAGAGGGAGAAAAGGGGCTAAAAATCCAAGCAAAGACATCTAAAGCAACCAGCACACAAGGAGACGTTTCAAGCCACCCATACCCCCAAGCCCTTTAGAAAAACATTAAGCACTCCTCAAGACAGCTTTTATATATTGTGCTGGGAACTGCACATGGCCCGAGGGAGGTTATTTGTCTTCTCCTCCCAGTGATGCACAGCAATAGCCACCAGCAGATCGGGTGATTTAACGGCAGCAGTGCAGGATGTGCACAAAGGCGCCAGCAGCACGCAGGCTGCACCGATTTCTGTTGACTACGTCCACCCAGTCCAGCCTCAGAGAAGCCTCATGTGGAGACATGGGTTGGGAAGGCCAGCACTCAAAGATCTCCCTCAACCCCCGTTTTATACACCCAAATATCGCCATTGAGATGAGACCCCTGTTTGAGCTTCTGAGTCAGGGGTCCTTCCCACCCCAGTATGCCAGTACAATTTAGACCGCCACAGAAAAACAGCTTCATCTGGTCAGATATAAGCATTTCTCAGTGCAATCCCATAAAGCAATGTTAATGTTGATGTGCTACAAGAGCATGAGATGGGATGACCCGTTCCTGGTGCACAGTACTCATGTTTCCTAATAGCAAGAATCCAGCATCACCTAGAAGGGAGATCTGTCAAGCCTCAGTCCTTACTCTGTAGCTCCAGGAGCCACATTTCACTTATTTGCCTTGTCTGGTCTCCTCTAACATAAAAAAGAAAAAAAAAAAAAGAACAACTGACTGAGTTAAGGGAACTAATGAATAACAGAGTGAGATAGAAATACTGTAAGTTGCTCTCACATCTGTCCAACCTGATTTTTTTTTAAAGCATTTAAATCCTCACTTTGACATAACACTGCTCCTGCTGCAGGGTGCTCCAATCACAGCATAGGCCTTTTATTACTAAAATACATATTTGATCCAATAGAGCAGCTTCAGCCTTTCTTCTCATCACCTCACCCCAGTTCTCCCGCGCTAGCAAGGCAGGTAGGATACTTCTCTGAAGATGACAGGGCTAGAGTGTCAAACATATGTGTGCACGCACACGCTTTGCTTTCCCTCCCTCTTCCAGGCACAGAGAAACAAGCAGCAGTGCCCCAGAGCCCCCTCCCCTGTCCATGTGTCCCCCCAAGCAGGAAGAACACAGCGCTGCTGTGAACTGACCTCCCTCCTCGCTTTGGTGTCAAAGCGACAGTATTCATCAGCCCCGGGAATTGCCCCCATCCCCTGCACGCCATTCCCCGGGGTACAGAGCACCCCAGCAGCACCCAGGCCCCTTGCGGTTACAGATCTAGGGCACACCAAGGTCCACCTTTACAAAGCAACTGGTGATGCTCATCACGCTCTCCTCCATCACCTTCATGCCTGGAAGAAGCTGCTTTAGGAGCTCCCCATGTCGTTACCCAACACCTCTTCTGAAAGCCTGGGCCAAGAAACTCTCCTGTTTTGGCATGTGGAGGCTGGGGTGGGAGCCCCAGTGGGATCGGTGCCCAAGCTGCCCACCCGCCTGCTCTCCAGGAGCCCCCGGCAGCGGTTCGTGTTTCATGCCAGGGAAAGCATCCACGCCTTCGGCTCGCATCCTGGGGTGAGCTGCACAGTATGGATGATGGGAGCAGGAGAAGAGAGAAATTGCATACGAGAGCTTTCCAAAATTAAAAACAAAGAGAACAGCCTTTGGGGAAGAGGCCGAGATAATTAAAACATTAATTCAGATTGCAGCTTTTGCTCTGAGCAAGCTCGAGTCACCCAGAAATCCCAACGATGGATAGCGGTGGGTCCGCAGCATCATCCCTGGGCACACCACAGCCCTCTCCATCACCCCAACAGCCCTCTCCAGGGCAGAGGCTGGAAAGCCACCTTCCTCCAGAGGGAATCACGGGGAAAACAAGCTCCAGCTCTCAAGGAGCAGAAAGAAAATTAACTACCTGGAATAACAAGTAGGAAACGGGTGACAGCTTCGAGGCTAATAAACCCTTCCAGCAACACTAACAGCTTTCTGCATGAGCAAAACAGATAAAGTGACTAAAACAAAGTCACGACAGTCACAAGTAAGTCGAGTGAGACATGAGAACGTCTGAGTAAGTTTTGGCAGTTGGCTGGAAACAGGCACTGGAAAAGAAAGCAAGCAGAGCCAGCTGCAGCATCCCCGCTGCCCAGCTTCGTGTCCAGCTGTAACCTGGCCATGCGGTGCTGGGAAGAGTGCAACACCTCTCCAAAGGTCCTACACAAGAGCAAGGACTAAGGCTAATGTTTGTGTGTTACCATAACTCATTGGGAGACGGGTAAAATCCTGCAGCAGAGTGAGAAATTCTCCCTCCCAGACCTTTAATAACACAAGCGAGTGCTGCCAACCCAGGGTGCAGGGGGGGAGCCGTGCACGGGGCAGAAGGGACCTGCTGAGCAAAGAAAGTGTCAGTGCCAGAAGTTGCTGGGGGAAAAGAGTGCCAAGAGAAAAGGGGAAAGAAGAAAAAAAAAAAAAAAAAAGTCATTTGTAGCTGGTAGAAACTGTCTACTCCAACACAGCAGACACGCTTCATTTCAATTTTGCTTTTTATATCACATCCACCAGAAGAAAAACACCACCAGATTTAAAAAATGGCTTTCAAACCTAAAGCCTTCAAACTTCCTATTCCAACACGCAACATCAAATTCAGGTGTTTTCAAAGCTTCTATCCTCTCCTCATCCCTCTTGTTTTCGTGAATTTGCCCAGTCCAAACCAGCTTCACTCCACAGAACCATTTCAGCTTCAACCAAACTGCTGCCTCCAAGGCCAGGGAAACCCCTATGTGTGGCCACCAGACCCCACTGCAATGCACTGGTCCAACACATGGGATGCCCATGGACTCCCCGAGCCACCAAGCTGCACCATGAGGAGCTGTTTTCCTCCTTTCCTCGCTCAGCATCACTCTAACACGTAAGAAAGGGTTTGAGGGCATCCCTTGTCCCCTGTGACACCGTTCTCCGATTGCCAAGTGCCCCAAGACCCAGCAGTGCTTTCAACACCGTAGAGGAGCTTGGGGGTGCGCTCAGCCCAGCCCTGCTCCCCACACTGGCTCCTGCCCCAGGAGCTACCGAGAGGATGGCCCTGGGACGGTCCCAGGGGGTGACAGCTCTGGGACAGGCCAGGCCGGAAAAGAAAGCAGACCCCGGAGCTCAGCACCCAGGTGCAATGAGCCGAGAAAGCAAGCAGGAGAGGGTGTCAGAGGGGCCAGGCGGTAGGGCTGGGGTTAGGGTATAGGGTGCAAGACCTGTGGCTTCCCAGCCTGGGTCAGAGGCAGGTTGGAAGCGGGTAGAGGAGATGCACAGACAGGTGAACGAAGCAATGCTCTCCTGCCAGGACCAGCATCCCGCAGCCACCAGGGCACCTAAGCACAGGGTCACTGCACCCATCCAGCCCTAGAGGAGCTGAAGAGGGAGCGGCACCAAGGTCTGACCCGTTCCTGCTGCCTTTCCATCCCGACACTGACCTCGGAGACAGCCCAGCTGCCACAGGCAGCAGAGTGGTTGCGCTCCCCATCTCCTCCAACCCCTTCCCTCTCCCTCCCTGGCTGTTCTGCACCCAAATCTTCATCCTGGCACAGCCTGAGCTCGCACTGCCGGCAGAGCAGGCGGCAGCACGCAGGGTCCCTGGCTCCTGGAGCAGAAACACAGGAGGTGCAGGTAAGGAGAGGGGCTGGCAGGACTGCACGGCAGCTGGCCCCGGCAGAGACACCGGGGACCTGAAGCAGCCTCCAAGGAAGCACCAGCTGGCAAAGATGGTGTAGGGATGCAGGAATATCACTGAACGCAAAGCAAGGAGGACCAGGAGAAAGGAAAATGAGAAAGACATAAGGGATTTATAAAGCCCCATGTAGACGGGAAAAGCCACACGAGCATCATCTCGCCAGAGGACGCTGGCAAAAGAGGCAGCAACCACACGCCGGCACAGAGCAAGAGATCACCCTGGTCCCCCCTTCCTCCTCCCAGGAATCTGGCACCCTGGAGAAACCTGCCCAGCCTTTGCATTTTGCAGACCTTGGCTCTAAAAATAACGATCGGTGCAAGTGACACATTTTGAGCGGAGCCGGCAAGCAGCAGCCCACAGAACCAGACTCACTTAGCATCAGCGGAGATGTGTTTTGTAAACAGGTTTTTTTTAAGGTTGCTTAGTAAGCTGCTGATCAAACAGCGAAAGCCGTTGTCTGATGAGGCAGAAATGAAGGGGGGAACCCAACGAGAGGGAAAAATCCCGTAGAGGAGGACGGGATGGGGAAAACTCGAGGGCTGAACCCCGTTTCCCAGCATGTCCCTCATGCCTCAACGCGCACTTTTAAGATGGAGTTTCTCACCCCGTATTGCCCTCCAGGAAAGGTCCCAGCTCCAGCCGTGCCTACGCAGCAATGCCCCCTCGCCAGCTGCCTCCAGTGAGCAAAAACCCCATGTATATGGGAAAGCAGAGCAGCAGCGATGGCTGGACAGACCGCCCCGCCGCCGGTGGGCTGCGCAGCATCTCCCACCCACCTCCCCACACCCCGGAGTAAGCGGGGTACCATCCTGCCCCGGCTGCTGCAGCCGCTCCCCGGGGGCTGGGATGATTGGCAGAGCGAGAGCAGGAGGAAGAGTCACCCAAACTGTTGCTCAGTTAATCACGGTAATTAGCCACCGTCTTGAGCGACTCCCATTAGTTACAGCCTGATTTTTGCAGGCACAGTCAGCACACAAGATTTCAATTAAAACTCACCACGCAGCCAACTTGGAAGTAGCCACTGTGGCCCACTACGGGGCTCATCCAGGACACGGTAAACATGCAGAAGAGGTGCTCCTTTCCTTGAAGCACCCAGTTTAATTTTAAACTGGGTGTTATTTCCCAGCCCTGCTCGGGAAGCCTGGGTGAACGCACCCGCCGGCTTTGCGGAGCAGATGCTGTAGGGCTGGAGGGGAGCGGCTTGCATTTTTCCCCACCCGCTGCTGGGATTGGATCCGCGCCCCAGGCGCAGACCGGAGCCGGGGTTTCTCTCTGGAGCTGTGCCCGCCTGCTCCCACCGCCGCACGAACCCCCCGCTCCCAGCAAGACTCGCACGCCGCCCTGGTTTCGGGGAGCAGGCTCGCTCTGCCCGTGGGAAGAGGCAAGCTCTCCGTGGCCCGTTACTAGCCGTGCCAGGCTGCACCGAACCCTTCACCCTCTGGCAACCATCCCCAAAAGTCACCCTCAAGGACGGGCCAGCAGCAAACGAGCTGCCCAGCATGAGCCAGTTTCCTAAAAGCGTTTGCGTTGGTCCCAGTTGGAGGGCACGAAGCAGATGGACCCCTCACCGCACCCAGGGTAACAAGGGGTTAAAGCCCACCTTCTCCCTGCAGCGTGGAAAAACCAAGGCAGGGGAAACGCAAGCGCTTTGCTGAACCAGGAAGCTTCATAAAAATATTAGCCACAGCTTAATTGTCCCTCCCCAGGGATCTGCTCGCAGGGGTACGGCTCATCATCGCCCAGGCCCGCCTACACCTCCATGCTTCAAGGCACCTTTCCGGCTGGTTTGGTGCTTATTTATAGGCAGCAGTCCTCGGAGAATCGCAGGAGGAGATGAAGCTCAACCCCTTCCGCAGGGAGCTTGACAACTTTGAGCTTTCTGCCACCTGGCTAAATGAGGGGAGAGGGGAGCAGCGCCAGAGGGAGCCCAAAATCAGGCTCCGGCGTCTCAAGCATCTTTGTCCATGCCACCAGACGGGTGCTTTACACCAGGAGCTCCACGTGTTTTTAAGAGGATCCCCCATTCCCTGGTCGTTAAATGAAAGGAAATAGAGTATTTTGGTACCAAAGAAACAGAAGAACAACAAAGCTGAGCCAGGCTGGCAAGCAGGGCAGCAGGGCTCTGCGCCTGTGCGGGGAGCGGGTGTTTCGGTGTCCATGCTGCCTTGTTTAAACAACTGCCTGGGAAACGCGGTATTTGATTTAAATCCACACGAGGTGGGCTCTAAGGCAGGGGGCACGTCACCCAGCATGGAAAGCGCTAAAGAAAACACCTCTCTGTGCTGAAGAACAAAAAACATCCCATCTGAGCAGAAAACTAACACGTGAGCTGGATGCGGTTGGAGGGTCCCCTTGGTCTTGGCGTGACATTTTGGGGGAGAAGCCCCCCAGCAAAGCAGGGGAGACCCAGCCCTTCATTTTGCAGATGGCACATCTCGACATCGCAGGGGGGTTGTGAAATAATTGATGCCAGGGAACCTCTGATCCAACCCACTGCTCAGAGCGAAGTCCAGATGATGCCAAAGATATCGGAATGGGAGAAACCCTGAAGCCTTCACCCCCCGATCCCCCGGCTCCCGCCCGCCCTGCTCATTTCTCAGCCTGACAGAGCGCTCGGCAGCCTCTCCCCGGGCACAAGGCCTCACGGCTGTGACTAATGGTATGTTTTGACATCCCTGAAATACTCCAGCACTTCATTTCAGCCGCGGGGAGCAGGAAGGAAGGAGGGGACATGCTGGTGGGGAGCCGGCACCAGGAGGGAGGGGCAGGAAGAGCTTTTGCAAGAGCAACAGGCAGCCATAAAGCAAAGCAGCATGGAAAAGATGCGGGAGATGGCCGAGGGGGCGGGTTGGGACCTGGAAGGCACCTGGGAAGCCCATCTCTGATCTGCTCCTCGCCTGTGCCTTCCCTGGAGCTCTGCAGAGGTGCAAGGCACTGGATTTATTTAATATCCACACCTCCCTCCCTTCCCCCCCCCCCAGGTTGCACTGCTTGAGCGGGGACACAGGGATGCTCCACTAATTTCCAGTGAGACTGTAGCTGGTAGTGAGGGATGCGGGATTGTCCCCGTCTCCTGCCCGGGCAGGCAGAAGGCAGTGCCCCCAGCCTCCTCCAGCCCCCTCCTTCGGGCTCTCTCCAGCAGAGCCAGGAAGGCGACAGACAGAGATCCCTGGGGAGGTTAATTAACAAGAATCTCCTCTGTGTTAAAACGGTCACCTCCGGCCCCAACGGAGACACAGCCCCAGCCTCTGGCAGGGGAGCAAAGAGCATCCCAGCCACCAGCCGAGTTGCTGGCCTCCACCATCTGCCAGCCAAGCAGCACCGGGGAGAAGAGCAGCCGAAGCCATGGGGGGGAATCTGGCTTTTTTCCTGACAGCTCTTGCTCATCGCCAGCCGCTCGCACTGGGGCTCACACGGTCCTGCTGCACCCCAGCGGGCTGGGGGAGAGAGAAGAACACACCACCCGGATGGGGCTCCAGACCTCCACACGTGGTGCCCAGAGAGATGGAGGTGGAAAGCGGAACAGCCTTGGGAAAACTGGCCCAAAACGCACCTTGTCCTGAGGGAAGAGCCAGAGGATGGCTCAGCACACCGCCAGACTCACCCCAATCTGGCAAGCAGAGCCCCCTTAGCACCAAGGCAGATGAGCAGTCCTCCAGGCTGCGTCACCCTGGTGTCTACCCATCCATTTCAGCCATGAGCATCTTTGGTGGCACCCATGGATCAACCCAACCACAGGATGCAGAAAGTTAACAGAAACTCCAGCTGCCATCACCAGGATACCACTTACAGAAGTTTTCTTGGGTCACTGTGAGCAAGGAGCCCAGTGGCAGCAGTAGTGATGATGGGGGAGAGGTGGGGGGGACTGTTTTATCTTTTCAGCTGTTGCTAAAGTCATCAGTGTGGCTGTGTGTGAGTGATTCACACCAGTGTATGAAAAAGCCTGTGACTCACGCACTGGATACAGTGGGTGGGTACATTGACTCAACCACGCTGGGGAGGGGGCGTGGGGGGCTGCAGCCTCGCACAGCCGCTGGGACAGTCCTGTTTGCAGAGGGTCAAAGGTACCACCGGCTGGGAGATCCCCCTACACCACGTGCTCAGATCATCAGTGCCCTCAACAACACGGGTGAACCCGAGGGAGAATCCGCACCTCAGCATCAACCTGCCACCTGTCCAAAATAGGTGCCAAGGTGCAACAGGGATGGGCCGTGCTCTCACTCAGCCTTTCACTGGGGAAAAGGTTTACACTGTCCTTTGTGATGGCAGAGGAGGAGAAAACCCCCAGGTGCTCAAGGGATGCAAACGCATCCCAAACTACAGTGAACAAACTTTCCAGGTACTCCAGGACCACTGAGGAGTGAGGAAACCCAGCCAGGCAGCAGCAGAGACCAGAGAGAAGCTCAGTGCCATGGGACAGCCTGCTGCCACATCCATGTCTTCCACCTCCCAAACCTGTAGACCCGCGTCCATTGGACCACAGTGCACCGGCACCGAGACCTGCCCTGCAGCTCTGCCATGCCCACCCTGCCTGTGCCGTGCTGCTGGAGAGCCACATTGCAGAGAGACCCCCTCAAAAGTTGACTGGAGCGACCCCAGACCTCAACCCCCCAGCACCCCACTGCTGCCATGTGCCAGCAACGCTGCACAAACATTTTGGGGAGAGGGACCTGAAGGGAACCCCTCCAAAAGATACTCCCATGTGGATGGCGCTCAGCTTCCAATTACTCAACGGGTGGCATCGATGCCCCGGTCTTGCCAAAGACGCCATCAGCAGCAGCCAAGGCTGTGAATGTGTGTCTCATCTCACTGACAGAGCCTTCCGTAACGCTGTGCCTCATCTGCCAAACAGCCCCAGACGTGGATCTGGACCAGCCGAGAGTGTCACCACATCCCACGGCATCCTGAGCCCAGACCTCCCCATCTGCAGCACGGACCAAGCCTGGCCTCGTGTCAGCACGGAGCGTGGGACGAGATCACCCACCCAGGGGGATGCAGCCAACCCGTGGGGGAAGGCAGGGTGGTCCAGGGTACAAGTAGCACTTGTCTGGTCAGGATCACGGAGGGCAGTTATCCTTGGCCCCCCTCCAGCCACGCAGAGCGCCAGCGGGAGTCACAAGCACCGAAACACATGCTCTGTAACGCAAGAGCAGCCGGGTGAGCTTCAGGGTTTGTTTGTCTTGTTCCTGCTTTTGGGGACCACTCATTCTCCACTGCCACAGCAACACCCGGGCAGGGACCAGACTTAGGAGCGGCATGCAGACCCACAGATAGCGGGGACTGGGTGCAAGGAGACAACACGAAACACTGGGTGCCCAGGGCAGGCAGGGGAGGATGCTGAGTGCACCCATGCAGCCTGCGCGCTCTTGGGGGAAGAGACGAAACCCTGCACATATAGGCGGCCTCGAGCTGGCAGAGGAGGACCAGAGCCGAACCAGCCCACTGCCAGACACCCCCTCTGCCCCTGCACCCCAGCAAGGGCTCTGCAGGGCACTCAAACTTCTCGGGTACCCGAGGTAGGGAAAGAAAAAGGGTTTACACCTTCCACCCGGCTTCACCCACCCCACCCAGGGCATGAGGCACAGACACCCCCCACACACACACGGTCTTTCCCGAGGGCAGCGGGACCCCCAGCCCCACCAGCCGAGCCCGGCCCCGGAGCCGCAGCACGGCCGCGCCGCCCGGGACCCCGCCGGCCGCCCCCGGCCCCCCTCCCTCGGCCGGAGAGCCACCTTAAAGCGGAGCGCCGAGGCTCCCGCCGCTCCTAGGCTACCTTAATAAAAACTTTGTCAGAGCGGAGCTGCTTTCCCAGGCACGGCCGAGCCCCAGCCGCTGAGAAACCCCCGGGAAGGTGCAAAACGGGGAGTCGGGCTTCAAACTTGGGGTCCCCTCCCAAAGCGCAGTTCCATCCTCCCGTGCGGGGAGGAGAGCCCCCCCCCCCGACTCCCCAAGCCCGCCGGGGTCCCAGCCCACCCCTCTCCGCTGGCTGCCGCCGGCTCCTTCCCCCGTCCTCCTTACCCGAAGCGGCGGAGCAACGCGCGCCCGGGGCTCAGCGCATCCCCGGCGGCCACGACGAGACAAAAGCCGCCGTGGAAGGGAGGGGAGGAGGCGTCCACCGAGATCGAACCGCTCAAGGAGAGAAGGATGAGGAGGAGGAGGATGGAGACAGCCCCAGCTGGCGGGGACTGCCGCGTCCCGGCCGTCCCCAACAGGTAGCAGCGAGTGGCGGGGGGGGACACGACGCGATGTCCCCACGGCGACAGCGTTTGTCTACTTTGGGAGAGGGAGTGGGAGCTCCCCGGGGCCACCATCCCCGCCAGCAGCCAGCGCCGGCCACCGCTTACCTGGAAATAGAGGCATGGCTCCTGCAGGAGAGCTGGGCGAGGTCGGGATATTATTCCAGAGACATTATTCGCAATAGAAAGGGAGAAAAAGAGCCGGGGAGAGGGAGGGAGAAAGAGAGGGAGGGGAGGGGAAGGAGGGAGGGAGAGACAAGAGGAGCAGGGAAGGAAGGAATGCGAGAAGGAAGGGGGAGGGGGGATAAAACGAAATACAAAAAAAAAAAAAAAGGAGAAAATAGAGACAGTTAAAATCTGTCTCCTGCCCACACAGTGGAAAAGAAATTTCTGACAATCGGAGAAAGGGAACTCGCACATATACCAGAGGGGGCAGACGGGATAACAAAGGAGGGAAGGAGCCGAGCTCCGCCAAAACAGAGCAGGAACTGTCCGGGCACACCCCCCTTGCACACACACCCCCTCCCTTGCACACACACCGGGGGTGAGGATGGCATGCACCACCGAGCAAACAGCCGCGTTTCTGCCCGCCCAGGCCAGCTCAGCCACCCCAGGTTCAGCCACCCACCCAGCAGCAGCACCCAGAAACAACCTGCATCCAGCTGCTCCAGCAGGTTTGATTTCCACCAGCTTGGTCCCAGACCGGGGACTGGTGGCAGAGGACACCCAAGTTGTGACACCAGCCGGTGTTGGTGCTCCCCAACTCCTCTTCTGCAACCCGGGTCCCCCCCTTTCTGCACATACCTTGCTCCCCAGGCATGGGGACCTCCACAGCTCTTCCCATACAAAGCAAGCATGAGTTTTCCAGCCACCACACAACCACGCAAAATATAACCCTGCACTCCCTGCCCTTCTCCAATATGAGGCCTCCCCTTAACCAGCAGCCAAAGCAAGGGCAGCTGTGGGGACAAGGGACATGGAGGTATATGCCCCTCCAGACTGGCCAGAGATTTACCCCGCGGCATCTGAGGGCTGCCAGTGGGAAGGGGTTTTATTCAAGGCCTTTTCTTAAATCCTGTTTGCAGCCCAGTTTGCAGAGGTGTGTCCCCACTGCTCCTTCAGTTTGCATTCCTGGACACCTTGGGCAGCACCCATGGACAACAGGACCTGACGGGGCAGGGTGGAGGATCTTGAGGCTCACAGGCTCTCTGCATTTCGGTCAAGGAGACCCACAGCACTGCCACAGCTGCTCAGTGATGCTGCCAAGGGGCTGCTGGACTAAGAGCACACAGCTCTTTTTATATTCCCCCTTAGCACGTGCAGGAAGAAGTCCTAGCATGGCACGGCTCACCACAAGCCCAGCTGGTTTGCACAGGAATCCCCAAAAGCTTGTCATTGATGGCTTCTCTGGGAGACAGCCCACTGCAGCCTTGGCCAGGGGGCAGGATGCTCCCACATCCCAACGCCCCTCCAGCTCCTCCCTCTCCTTCCACCACACTGCAAAGCATCCCAGCAAACCTGTGCCGCTTGGCAGTGCCCAGGAGCGTCCTGGACTTCAGAAGCTTCCAGGACCAGACACTGGCAGTGTTGGTAATGCTGTTCCAAAGCTGCCCCTGTCCTTGTGCTTGCACTGAGCCTCAGCATGTACTGCCAAATGGCACACAACCCCTTCCCCAGCACGTACCTCACCCACGTTGGGCAGCCACAAGCAGCATCATGGGTGCACATCACTCCAGGGAGTCAGGGCATCAGACTGTGTAGGGACAGGTTATGTTACTTTTGCTTTCCCAAGACATTGCGTAGCTCTGCAGTGCCTCGCTGACACCTCCGGGGCTGGGGAAGCAGCGGAGCTAGGTGCCTGGCCACCCCCTCGCAGGGATGCCCACTTGTGCCACCCAGCCTGGGTGCTGTCTCTTTAAAACCTTCATCCCTAAATCTGAATGAAGCTAAGGGAAGAAAATCCTGGAGACGAGTGCTTCATTTAAACGTCTCCACCAGCACTCCCGTTCATTCACACACTCGGTGAGCATGATCCTGCCCCGGCACACTTCTGCCGGCACCTCAGGGAGGGGGCTCAAAGAAAACTTGCAAATACCCATCCTCTTTGGGACGCATCGAAATCCCTCAACCTTCTGCCAGGACACTGCACATCATTATCCCAAATCCAGCACAAGCAAGACCATCCTGGCGTATGCAGGAAGGGAAAAATGCTGCCAGAGGGCCCATGCACATCAGCGACCCTGTTCCTCACCATTTCTCCTATGTTATTGCTACGAGCTGACACTGGTAGAGATGCAAATGCACCCTCTCACACCGCATCCTTCTGGCCCCCCAGAGAAATGGTTTTGACACCCTCTCGCACACAGCCCTACACACACTGTGCCCCCGAATCCTGCCCTGCACCTCAGACAACCCCAGCGGAGCCACCAGCCTGAACGCACCGAGACAGCTTTCTCAGTGACAAGCCCAGGGTCTTTATTTAAATAAATATATATATATATGCTGTTACTTGGGGACTGGTGATGCCTTGGATTCAAATGTCTCCATGGTTACCTGCTCGTGGTGGGAGCTGGGGGTAATTGAACTCTGGGGGTTCACCGTTCATCGCTTGTCTCCCTCTCCCCATCCCCACAGCTCCACGCAGCCTTTCTGCCTTCCCTGGTTAAGTGCCGGGGCACGGCAGCTCCCAGCTCCCTGCTAGTGCAGTGGGAGGGGGAGGAGAAGCGAGGCTCTCCCCAAGAACTCGTTACGTGAATAATTTTGCCAGCTCTGCGGATGATTAGACATGAATGCAGATCAGCTTCCCCATCCCGAAAGAAAAGACAATCCTGATCGGTGTGGAGACGAAGCTGAGCGTCTCCTCCCACCACCCGGCTAGACAGGAATGAAATATGGAGAGACGGCGTCAGGAGCAGCGCCAACACCCCAGTGCCGAGCTGCTGTCATCTCAGGGGAGCGAGCGGCAGAGGCGCCCACCTGCCGGCGGCTCTCCCCGCGAGCTTGCAGGAGCCTTCCTCGGCTGTGCAAGCGTGCGAAGGCAAGGCGAGCACCCCAGGTGTGGGTTAGCAGCCCGAGGCACTGGCTGGAAAGAGCAAAAAAAAAAAAACCAAGAGAAATAATGCAGAGCTGCAAAGCCCAGCTAGACAGAAATGAGCATCTTTTACATCCAGGAGCATCCAACTTTGCTCAACCCCAAGCTTTGTGGGACCACCCAGAGGCATCCAAGCCCGTTGCCCAAACCCAGCACCATTTCACTTGCAGACATTACCTGGACTTGATCTATTTTCACTGCTCACTCGCTAACCTCTTACTCCCATATAGCAGCACTGTGTAGGGTAACCCCGAGGACCTCCAGCTTTTTAATATTGCTTCACTTCCACGCAGCACAAAAGCCTAACTAGCTTTTCTCCTCCTCCTTCCCGCATGTACAGCCACAAACACTTCAGATGTGGACTAATTGGAGACAGTTCAGAGGGCAGTAAAGAGAGCGTACAAAGGGCAGCAAAACACAACCTCTCAGGAAAAAAAAAAAAGCCTGAAAGAACTGGATTTGTCTAGTCTGGAAATCAGAAGGCAGAAGAGACATGATAGCAGTCTTCAATTATGTAAAAGGTTGCTACAAAGGGTGCAGGAATAAATTGCGCTGCATCCCCACAGGGAACAGGACAAGAAGTAATGGGCTGTAAATTGTAGATTAGACACCAGGAAAGAAAAAAAAGCCAACAACAAAAAAAACCACCAAAAAAAACCAACTTGGTGGCAAAGATTATTTAAGCTTCGGGATAGACAGCTGGGGAGCTGCTGGGATTTGAGAGCTGGTCAGACAAATGCTGATGAGGTGTTCTGGATAAAGCGGCTCCCATTTTGAGAAAGGGAAGGGACCCCTTGCAAGGTATGCTCCTGCACCAGGTTTTTAGAACTCAGTGGCTGGTTCAAGCTAGCTTTGCACTGGTTTCTGCCAAGCATGAGGGGACCAGCAGCTCACTTTCAAGTTGATCTGTGTATTTTTCTACTAAATAGGCACGTGTGTATTTTAAACAGAGCTAAAGAGACAAGAGGACATGAAGCACAGGCCAGCTGAAAGCATATTTAAAAAGCAAGAGAGCCATGTATATTTAGCAAACGCTCCAACCCAGCAAGAGGGCAGCTGCTGGAAGCATGAGCTGCCAAGTTGTCTGCTGGTCCCATTGAGTGGTGAGAGCTGGAGAGACCCACCAGAAAGCCACGGACCTCTATGGTGAGCGAATGCTGCTCTTCAGGAGAGAGGAAGTTGCAATTGCTGTAAGGAAGAGAAATTGGGTAAGGGTTGCTATGAGGCTTCATGGCTGGTAAGCTCTCAGAAACCTGTGAAACTGCCTCAGGGTGAAAAAATGCTATTCCCCCGATGTCTCCATTAAGGTTGGTTCCCCAGGGCCTGCATATGCCAAAATACACACTTCTGTTTAACAACAGGAAAGCCCATGAAACTTGAGATGTCTTTAATGATATTTATTCTCTCACGATAATATAAACACTGTAACAAGGACTGAAATGGAAAAAATGGCCTAAATCTTAGGGTGTTTGTGTAAAGTGAGACTAAACTTTCCCAAAGTAGGGAATTCTTCCAAAACTGACAATCCTCACTAGAAAAAAAAAAACAAAAACATCCCAACTTTTCAGTAACAGAAATTTCTGAGACTGCTGCAAAAGAAAAAGAAAAATAACACAGTACAGTGAGAGGCAGACAAAACCGTGGACCTCTCCCTTTTGGGACCATGGTTCTGGCCAGCTGAAGCACAAAGAAGCTGCAGCCTGAATGGGATGATCAAGAAACATTAAATTTGTCTCCTGTTAAAAATAATATCATTCACCCATCAGCTATGGCAGACTGCAGGAAAAAAATACGAACAAATTCCCCCCAGGCTGCTCTAGCCAATTTTTGTCAATTAGGTTAATGATCAGAGAGGCAGCAGACCTAACCTGTCACTGGGGAAGCTGAACCTGCAGAGGAGATGCCTTCGCCCTGCCCGCTGCTCCACCTCAGACCCGTAGTTTATATCCTGGTTACAAAACAAGTGCTGCTCTCAATTTCCAAACTCCCATCTTTTAACTGCAGCATATATTTTCCTGGCACTTGTTCTGCTTCAGTACCCGGGGTATAACTACGCCTCTTGTGTTTAAAATGTATCTGCCATCTGGAAAGCACACAGAGACCCATACCCTTGCTCTGCTCCTCTCCGACTGCAGGCGCCTGGATTTAACCACACAAACATTTTTATCCATTTTTTTTCCCCCTCCCTTCCTCGTGTCTGAGCTGTTTGACTAAAATCTGAGCCATTTCTCAGGGTCTGTCTCACAGCCCAGTCAACACGGAGGGAACGGGTGCCAAAAACCCATTTCTTTCTGATCTGATTGTTTGTTTTCCTGCCTTTCCAGTTTGGGATTTTTGACAGGGAGCCATGTGAAACCAACTGCTCATTGTTTACTGGGAAGCCTGCGGCTGCGTTTTAGTCATTTCACTCGCAAAAAGACCCGAGGATATGATGGAAAGTCAATTAGCTCTTTGCAATAGCCTGCGTTTGCAAAGCTCTTTGGTGTCCACACATAAGGGAAAGCCAACCACAAACAAGTTCCCTGGGGTGTCATTGCTGGACCAGACCAAGGATGCTTCTGCTGCACTGCCCAGGTACCTCCTCGCCTGCTCCCACAGCTTGTGCCCACAGCGATGCCCCAGCCGAGGTACCTCCCCAGATTCACCCCTGCTCCGTATCTGAAAGCTGCAGCTGATCAGGAGGGTTTGGAGAGAGGCACGACAGGGACAGAGTCCCTGGGTGGGCAGCCCAACAGCACTGACCCTGGGTCCATCATCTGGATCGCATCGTCCCATCTCCTCCAAAAAGCACGCCATCCTCCTCATGCTTGGGCAGGATGGGCAAGTCCTCACCCTAAGGTTGCTGCAAGCATTTGAGACAGAGATCAAGTCACCTCCCCGTGGCAGTCCAAATATACCAGGTCCCTGGCTGTGTGGCACTTTTCCCGACAAACCTTTAATCATGCTTTTGAATTCGCTCCAAGCTAACTTCTCAGCATGCCCCTGATTGCAGACCAGAACGGGGCGTGTTATTCCAAGAGAATAAATAAAAGCAGTAACAAAGTCCCTCAACACCCGCTGGCTGCTCCTCCCCAACCCCAGGGCTGACCCAGGTGGGTTTCGGCCAGGGCTTCGTGGATTTTACAAAGCAGCCACTACTCCTCTCCAGGCCACTGCTTCCCCAACCCCAAGTATGGCACAGAAAGGGGTGCAGGTTACTAAGCACTCATCAGCATTTTGCTCTCCTGTCCTCTCCTTTACATATGACTATTCCATCAGCTGCAGACCTCCACCAACAGCTTTGTTGTCTTTCACATTACTGAAAAGATTATTAACGAGCACAGCTTAGGGCTGAGTCTGAGACACCTCCTGAAACAAACACCTTCTAATGCTTCTCCACTTACAGTAATGCTGAAGTGGACCAGAAAACTTTTTACCCACTTCAAGTTCTGCTAATATCATTCCTATCCAAGTCAAGCACAGCTCCTAAATCATCGCTATTATTATCTTTCTGATGTTTTGAGCAACACCAAATTAGCTCATTATGGCCCATTTTCTATGGCCACATGTTGATTGCAGTGAGCTACTCCTTCCTTTACTCCATTGGCAGGACAAGACTCAGCCATTTAGTGTCTCTTCAACCAAGTTCCGATGTTGAGAGGTTGACATGCTCCAGTCACCTTGTGTATAAGGCAATCATTGCAATCCTCACTGTCCCCAAAATTTGCATAGTGTCAACCACCACTAACAGGAGATCTCAGCCCTGCTGAAATTCTTGACTCAATATTGTACGTAACTGCCCTCATAAAACTTTTATCTTCAGCAGGTGAAGGGGGGTTCAGCATCTTAGAATCATAGAATGGTTTAGGTTGGAAGGGACCTTGAAGATCATCGAGTTCCAACCCCCCTGCCATGGGCAGGGACACCTCCCACCAGACCAGGTTGCTCAAAGCCCCAATCCAGCCTGGCCTTGAACACCTCCAGGGATGGGGCATCCACAACTTCCCTGGGCAACCTGTGCCAGTGCCTTACCACCCTCACGGTGAAAAATTTCTTCCTAATATCTACTCTAAATCTTCATTTGCAGTAAGCAGCAAGTTTGTCATAATCTCTTATGAATTGGATCTGGTTTTATCTCAAAAAAAGTCAACATGTAACAGTTCTGCTTTCTCTCAACTATATTGGGAGGGTAGCAGAGGATGAACAAGGCCTTTCAGGGCCCATGGCAGCGCCCAGTCCATAGCAAGAGCAGGATGGCAGATGCTGCAGGTTGCCCAATCTGCCTTTCATACCCACCATGTTTTCTAGCCCTGGCCTAGGCAGAAGCAGCATTCAGGCACAGTCCAATCCTCACCCCAATTTCCAGACGAGGGAACCACATGAAGCTCACAAGCCACATGATACCCCTGTCCCAAATACATCCACCCAAACCCCTGGAGCTCAGCAGCCCCGGAAAGTTTCACAGGCTGTGCCTAATCCACTCATTTGGGATGCCCTGGGGCTTGGCAGCTCAAGCCTAATTCACCTGCTTTGATCAGGAGAGAATTAGCATGCAGCATCCTTTCCACCTGCTTTGACATCCAGAAGGAAACTGGATTTTATTTTCCAAGCCTTTAACCAAGGGATTTGCCGAGAGACACTGGCCTCATGCAGCAGGCTCTGGCCCCCATCACTGCCCATGGATTTCAAGCCACATGGCTGCAAAATGACCTTAACACTGCAGTGGGGGTGACGATGCACCCATCACGCCAGGTCCTTAGATAAACCCCACACTGCCCACCTGCCCCAGCTTTATATGAAGACCCCAAGAAAGCTAAAGACCCTCTGAGCAAAGCCAAGGGCAGGTGATGGCCCTCCCCAGGGAGACCCCGTGATGCTTTCACGGGGGCTGATCCTGCCCAGGGAGCACAGAGACACGCACCACGCCAGGCAGCCAGCACCCCCCAGGGCTGCTCAGGCTTTGAGGCACAGCTCCAACACATGAGAAACAACAATATTAGTGAAATAATGTCTAAACAGATCCAAATGGGATCCTCCTGCCAGCAGGCAGGCAGGGAGGGCTTCTCGCTGCAGGAGGCACCCAGAGACGTGTATGAGCAAGAGGGAAACAGCTTATAATGCTGAATAGCTTTTTTTTGGCATCTCTCTTCTCCTCGTGCAGCTCATCTCAATCCCAGTCACCAAGCAGTCTCTCCTCTACACCAAACAGACCTTCTCTCTCCCCGTTGCACTCCTGGTGGGACAGTCAGAGCTTTTGGGGGATGCACATTCACAGACTACCTCTTCGAGAGGTATCTTGCAAAGCCTCCTACTATATTCTTACCCCTGCCCAGAGGGAAAGTGGTATTTTAGCCCTAAGGATCCCAACTTTAGGCAAACCAGACACAGGCTCCACGAAGACCCAAACCCTGCACGCCACCTCCGTCCTCGGCGTGCGGCACTGCCCAGGGACCGGGGTGCTGGAGCAGGCAGTGAGCTTGGTCACCCAGCAGACAGGAGCGGGGAGAGGAGCGACGGGCAAGGATCTGCGGCAGCCTGAGCAGGCAGTACTCCCGGAGCTGCCTGCAGAGCCATAGCCGTTGTTCCCAGTGCTTTATCTAATCCCCAAGCTGCTCACATTAAACCGGCACATACCCTAAACCACAGTTATTGTACATCGCTCTTATCCTCCTGCTTGCTGGAGCTATTTACAATGGGTGTTAAAGCATTACAGAAGCGGCTGTCAGCTACTGTATTTATGAAAGCTGGGATCTCCGAGCCAGCTCTTATCAGGTTTAATACAGTCCTCCCAGTATGTCTGTCAGTAGAAATGAGATTTCAAGGGGGCTTTAACAGAACTTCGTATCCAGACCATTCAGCTAAATCCAGGGGATGCTGGTAACGACTGAGAAGCATCAGCCTGCAGCTGTAACAGCACATAGAAAGGCACCACAGCTTTCCTCAGCTAGTGGCCAGTATGCCAGGCGAGGTCCCAAGCATTTCCCAGCGGCCGGCAGGATGCTGGGATGTGCTTATCGGGGCAGCCCAGAGCCAACTAACTGGGGCTTCCTAGGCAGGGTGGAAAGCCTGCTCCTCCAGCCCCAGGCTGCCCCAGCTGAGGTATCAGCAGGGCACAAAGTAGCTAGATGAAAGCACATAAGACATCAGTTAAGTGACACGGAAGGAGCGCAAGAGCACGCTGCTTCCAGCCATGGACAGGCAGGTGGGCCTGAGCGATGGTCAATCTCATGCGTAGGCACTGAACGGCCCCCCAGGCAGGGCTAACGTAATACATGCCACTCTAGGACAAGTCTGGTGTGAAGACGACCAGATTTAAAGCTGACTGTGCCCAGGGGGCATCTGTGGTCCCAAGACTGCATGAAGAATGAAGACTTTAAGAGGGCAGGGGGAATACAGAAACGATGGGCGCCTACAGGTGTCAGCTTTGAGCACAGCCTGTTACCCAGCTGATGGAGAGCAGGAGTCACTGTACTATTTTTAAAATCTAGAGATTCAGACCTGGATTGAGCAATGGAACAAGGAGAAAAGAAATTGCTCTCAAGAGCTGAGCCCAGCTGGGTCTCTCTCAGCTCTCGCCTCCCTTTCTGCCTTCCTCAGCCACCTGGGCTGCAAGACCTGCTGGGCCTCACCTCAACCCACCTCACCTGGGCAGGACTTCAGAAAGCTTCTCCATATTTCCATTGGGTCTCACCTTAGAGAAGATGCCCAGGGCTGCCTGCACCACCTTGTACGGAAACAGGACTCCCATGGGTAACGAGGGCACACGGAGGGAGGGAGAAACTGGTAGCCAAAGAAACAGCAGAAAACACCCATCAGATTCAGAGAGCTGTCACAAAAAAAAAAAAAAAAAGAAAAAAGAAGAGCTGATGGCTTTGCTCTGAGGAAAGCAGTGAGAAGCTTCAGTTTTTAATTCCAGGATTTCCAAAGATTCATCCAGTTTGCTCCACTGCCTGTTTCTCCCCCCACACCTTCCCTTGCAGCTCACATTTGGGCAGTTTCAGCTGAAGGCAGCAAGGAGCTGAGGAAACTGTTGCTGGGAAACTGTTCAAAAACCCTGGCTAGACAAGCACCTACAAACACCGGGCTGATGGTACCCAAGCACCACGAGCAACAGCCACTCAGTGATCCCATTGGTCCCTGTATTCAGACAGATCATCCACTTAATCCCAGCCCAGAAAGTTGCAAATTAGATCCTTGTTTAGGATGGACTATGCAATGCTTATGCCAATCAGAACGGTACATCTGCTAAGTGAGCAAGAATTGATATCATGGTCTGCTGGATCACATTAGAGGTTTCACTGCGCCCATGCAGAGTTGGTTTCCCCTCAAGCCACACCAGTGCTGGGTTGCATTTGCTCCCCCTTGGGCTGCAGGAGCCTGGACCAGCTTCTCCTCTCTGCTCTGCACTGGATGCAGGGCTCCTCAATAAGCACTAGATCCCTCTCCTTGGGGACAGCAGGGCTCATTGCCACCAGTAACATCATTCTTTGTCATTCTACAGACCAGAAGCAAAACTGTTACCTTGTGAGTGCCCACGTTTCTCCTACCTGCCCCTGGGAACGCGTTAGAGCCTGTAACAAGTTTTGCTCTTCTGAGTGACAGGGCATCACCTCTCCGCACTGCCGCTCTCAGGGATTTTGCTGGCTAGCCCCAACCTTGCAAAGGGAGATACAGCAGCCCAGGCTAAGCACAAAATGGGTATCTAGGAGGCAGTTACAAGCTCCTTTAAAAGAAAATACTGCTTCCTGCATTAAAAAAAAAAAAAGCACCACACGTCTCCTTGCACTGTTTTGATGAATATGCTAGACTTGTTTTGCACAAGATTGATCTCAAAGCTTCAATTTCATTATATGCACGCACACCCTCCCCCCCCTTACTGTAGAACTGCCTGCTGAGCCCCACCAGCTCCAAAGCATTAAAGCCACCACATGCGAGCACATCCATCCCCAGGGCTTCAGCCCCACTTAGGTGGGTTTCTGCTCTCAAACCCCAGGCACAACCTGTCTCCAGCCTGCTGCCACGGAAGGACATCGCTTGCTGTCTGCAGGAGACAAATGCCTTTCATTTCTTGCCAGCTCTGCTCAGTGGGAAACTAGATCAGCACAGGCAGCAGATGGTTAAATGAACATTTGCCCCACAAGGCATTGCCCGGAGGGTTGGTTTGGGGTTTTTTTTGAGCTCCATCCCTTTCCCCCAGTGCCTGATCTCAGAGTTATGAAGAGCACATGTCTCTTGCTCTGAAGCCTGCAGTTACATACCTGGGATGCAGTTGCCCTCCTGCTGCCCGGCAAGCTCCCAGCTAGCCAACCTGGGGAGACCTTGGCTACAACTGTTCGAGCTCTGAAACACAAACCTTTGAGGTTTAGGGCAGCAGGCAATTCAGGTGTTTGTCATGGGCCCAACAGACACGATGGAAAGAGGCAAGCATGGCCCCAAATGTAGCAGAAATGCCCAGGGATAGAGAGTGATTTATACCAAGGCAACTTATATTATGTCCCACAGGGAATCACCTCCTCTCCCCTCTTCACTGCCCATTTCTTGAAAGATAAGGAGGAAAGCTCAGTGCAGCCCTTAGTCAGCCAGCGGAGCTATTTTCCCACCCCATGATTTAGTTTCCCTGCAGATGAAGGATGCTCATCACCCTCCTCGCTGTGCCTCCCACTCCAGGCGAAGCAACGGCTACACATGTGGGGCACTGATCTCAGCTGGGGCCTCTGAGTGCTGCTGTGTAGCACAAATAAAAAGTGATAATAGGAACTGGAGGGCGAATTAAACATATGAATCACTTCCTCTCCTAGCTTTTCCTGCTCCTGTTGTTTCTCTCATCACCTCAGAAAAAGCCCAAGGAGAACACTCATTTCCTTTTCCTCCCAACTCCGCAATGAACGCGGAGGGGGGTAGTTTTGCCCCTCCTCATTTTCAACTGACAGCAACAGAGCTGTGCCAATGCTCCCGAAACCATTTCTCCATCACACGGTGAAGCAAACCCCCTTGGGGGTCTTCAGCAGGAGCCAGAGCCCCCCTAGCTCCCCCAAGGCAGCTACGGCCCCAACCCAAATCTCGCCCTGCCTCTCCTGTTGCAGCCTGGGGGCTCTCTCCATCTCATATATATAGCCTGTGCCCTACGTGCAGCCTTCCAGCCCCATGGTCCTGGAAGGTGGGCGCACGGGCACCCCCAGGCTCCCTCAGCACATCACAGCCCTCCCTGGATGAGGCTGGGCAGAGCCACTCCAGCTGCCATGAGCCTCCAAGGGCACCAGGCAGCCCATTGCTTCGGGAAAAATATCTCTCAAGCACAAAAAGGCCATTTCCCCCTCCCTCCCCACCAGCTCACCCCCAGTCTGGGACCAGGGCATTGCCAGCATGGCAAAGGACAGCTTTTTCAGAGCCCTGAGGTGGCTCATTTGCTGAGAAAGCTGTGGCTCTCCTGCCATCTCCTCTGCCCCAGGAGCAATCCTGCCCGCAGGGTCTCCTGCCAGGCCAGCCTGTAATTACGACCAGCAGAGAGGATTAGCTCGGCCGTCCCCCCAGGGGGTCTCATCCCCCCACCCAGACACACATGGCAGCATCATGCTCCCCCCTCCCCGGCTCCCCTCAATTTACCTCAGCTGCAATATCGACTGATCCAGCACAGAGCTAATTACTCCCTTCAAGGAGATGCTGCCAGAGAAACGAGCCAAGCGGGACACCCCAAAGCAGCAGAAAGCCTGGCAGGCACAGACAGTGACAGGACATCTTGCTACAGCTGAGAGGCAGACAGATGCAGCCATCACCACCCAAAATCCCATTAAAAGCCTCTGCCCACAGACTGGGGGATGTAGCAGTGGGGGGGGAAGGCTTTGGCAACAGCTTTTCCTCATGGTTTGGGATCCCTGGGCTGTCCCTCCTTGCTCTCCTGCCAAGGAAAAGGATGCAGGGCAAGGCAGGGGTTGCAAAAGCCCTAAGACAGGCTCTGGTGGCAGTGTGAAGCATCAAGGTTGCAGAGGGGTTTTTTGGGTTATTAGGGACCAAGACCACCCCAAGGGTGCAGGTGCCCAGGAGAGACAAACCCTTCCTCGCCTCAGGAGCAGACACTGCCTTAGGTACCCCCAAGGGCCACATTTGTTACCTGCCTGGGGCTCTCTAGCGCAAACCTGAGGGCAGTAAAGGTTTGTGATGGCAAATGAAGCTGCATTTCTCTCCCACAGCATCACGCAGGCAGAGAGCAGGGACAAGCCACCAGATAAGCCTCCCTCACACCGACTGTGCTGCCCGGGGAAATGCAGCTCTGGGCTGTGCTTGCTCAGATCCAGCGTTTCAGGTCACTTCAATGCGTCTGGGAGCGCAAGGATTTCAACTCTGGGAGCACTCCAAAATGCAACTCAAAGTTTCCATACTGAATAATCACCTTTCATTTACCATCTGAGACAGCTGAATGCTGAAGTGCTGCAATTTTCTAATGGGGAAAACTGTTTTGTCAGCTCAAGGAAGACTAAATTGATGCAACCTGAATTTTCATCCACCTCCCCTAAACGTGTGCTCCCCCCAGCTCCTCCCATGCCCATTCACGAGGCAGTCTGCAGGCTTCCCGTGCCTCAAATGTCAAGCAAAATAATTTCTGCCCTCCTCCATAGACAGCTATGTCCAAAAAAAAACCCTCCAATTTCTCAGTTACAAAGGGAGTTCACACAATGGCACCAGAAGATCATGTCATAGCAGGCATCGTCTCAACCTTCAAGAAAGGTCGAAGTAACCACAGAACAGTTTCATTACAGCAACAAAAGCAGATTTAATCATAAAAGTAGGATTTTACAAGTCCTTAGGGGAATCCACAACAGACCTATGCCAGAAAGCCTTCTGCACTGGAAGCGTTTCCCCAAGCTGCAGGTAGTTTACAGCAAGAATTCCAAGAAAGAGACAGAATATTGCAATTTACCTGAATTTGTCAAATGCTTCAGCCCAGAACTCCTTCAACAAGAGGTTAAGCAAACCAAACCAGCAGCCTCCTAAGCCATAAACTGAATTCATCCATTAGAAACCAATGAGGACATCCAGTACAAAACAGGAATAAGTGACAATCAGCACACCCAAAATTCAGCACCGGTGACCAACTCAAGCACCTGGTGGCATTAAGAGCCCAGAGCTGTGGTTGTAGAACGAGAGGAACAGCTGTGGCTGGGATCACAGAGCCCACAGCAGGTATGTGAGCAGTGTAAGGGCAGGCAACACCTCTTGTTGACAGGGGACCCAAGTCCTCTGGCCAAGGCAGTAACCAATTCACATACGCGCTTCGCTGGTCACTAAATGCATTGCAGGTGCTTGGAGAGAAGATAGAGGAGACCTCAGTGTCATCGCCAAAAGCACTGCAGAGGTCCCCAGAGCCACACGCAGCAAAAGCACAGCGCTAGGCTCTGCAAGCTGCTGGCTGGGAGATGCTGAGGTGGCATCAGCTCCAGCAGGGCTCAACTGGTGCTTGGGGAAGCCTCAGCTTTAGGTAGGACTGGCATACCATTCATCCCAGCTCCACGGGGGACAGGGAGGAACAGAGCAAGGCCAAGAGGTGACTGCAGAGGTCCCAGCCATGGCAAGACTGAAAAGAGCAGGGGCTCAGGCATGAGCAATACTGGGATGAGAGGTAGGGAGCTCAGAGTGGTTCTGCTGTCTCCATTGCAACAAAAGCCCATGAAAACAACAGCTCTGAATTCACACCAAAGCACAATGAGTTTAGAACAATAGACAGATCTTCTCTTTTGTTTTTTAGACACAATATGCAATTAACCTGTGGGACACATCTCCACACAGCTAATTGAAAGCAAGGACTCAAGGGAGCTGCAAACAAAACAACAGTGACATGCGCAGTGAAGAGCATCCATGCTGGCCAGAGGTGAGAAAAAACGTCCCCCAGGGTGGTCTTCCCTGGTGGCTTTCCACAGGCTTGTCCACCAGAGAGCTGCTGCCCAGGTGCCGCGATTGAGAGACGTTCTCCTTTATCAGTTGAGCAATACTGGAGGTTTTGCTGAGACCAGTCAAGCCCTGACCTTCACCCAGGGACTCGGGTGTCCTTGCCAAGGACATGGGCTGGGTGCTGTTTTGTTGGAACAGAGGGAAACCAAGGAGATTAACAACACCTCTGTGCTCCAATAACTGTACCTGGTGTCATGAGTCACCCTGAGAGCAGGGCTGGGAGCAGGCATGGCCCAGGTGTCACACAGGGACAAGTCTTGGAGCAGGGTCCCTCCCAGCCAGGGAAGGTCATGAGGCCCACTTAACATGGACCACTCTGGGACAAGGAAAGACCAAGCCTTGCTCTTTCTTTCCACCTTTCTTTGTACCTGTGCTCATTTTGAGGCCATTTCCACCACCCCACAGTGCAAGTAGAACTTATGATACCTGCAAGCAGGATACCTGCATCCTAAAACGGCCAGCACCTCCCAGTTGAGCAGCCTGCTCTCAGTGCACTGCGATCCCAGTCCACCACCAGTGTTCCCCAGTGCGTGCATGTGCCATTTCCCTCGCTGCCAGAAACCATGCCTAGCACAGGGCTGCTCTCCAGAGGACCGGTGGGCTGGGATGCCACCCCAGCAAATACTTGGGCAGAATCTCCGAATATCCGCATATCAAAAAAAAAAAAAGGCGCAACATCAGAAAAGAAATACTTAAAATTGCCCTCGTAGAGTTATCTGGTTCCTGCTCCAGCAGCCTTCTGCTCACTTACAGCTGGGGAGCACAGAGGGAGAGAGGAAAATTGCTAAATGCAGCCTCTCCTTGCAGGGCTGTGATAAATGGGGGGATTGAGGGGGTGGGTTGCCTTTCCTGGCTAAAGCCTACTGCTGCTGGCTTACGTACCCAGCCATACAGCACCATCCCAGAGGACAAATAACAGGAGCTTGAGGGCAGGGATATGTATTGCACAGGTCCCCTTCCCTCAAACCCACATTTGGGAGTTGGTGGATCTGCTCAGCCCCTCTCAGCCAGCATGGGTTTGCAGGGGGATCATCAGGCAAACGCCAAACCTGCCACCACTCGGCACCCCTGAGGAGCTCCATGAGCAGCCTGTCCCAGCCCAGACTCCGAGCACTGCCAGGGATGAGGAAATCAGACCTTCCCAGATGTTTTTGGAGGGAATCCCCAAGTTCCCCATGCAAGGCAGCACGTGTGATCTCCAGCAGCTGGGAAAAATGACTGCTCAAATCCACTGCAACCGCTGCCAGTGAGGAGAAACACTCAGGAGGAAAAACAGACAGGCTAGTGACCCACTGCCTGCCAGAGCAAACATGGTGGCAGAGCACAAGGACGAGGTCCTGTCAAGCCCAAATCCAGTGCTAGCAGCATGGGCAGAAAGCAGGAGGCCTCACATCAGACTCAGAAGGGCAGCTGGACTGTGCATACCAAATCAAACCCACCACCCCACCTCTCGTGCTTAGAAAAGCAGATGAGAACAGGGCAACCACGCAGTGATGCATCTCCAAAATGCTCTCCCAGGTTCAGCCATTCCATGGCCCTTTCTTTCCAGCATTTCACCACACCTTGATCTCAGATATTTTATATTTTTTAAGCATCTACAGCACCCGGGAGCAAGGAATCCCCCTGCTTACCACCACTCCACACAGCTTGTGTATCTGGACCCTGCTGCTCCCAGCTGAAGTCCCACAGATCTCACATCAGAGTCCAAAACCAAGTAATTCTCACACACCCTTTCTGACCCACTGGTGATTTTATAGCAAAGCAGCCTCAATCACTCCCCCAGACCTCCTCTTCCCCCACCCCAGAAAGTACCCAGCAGGTAAGCTGATGATAGGAGGAATCTCCAGCAGCATAGTCTGGGGGGGGGGAGAGGATCTGGCAAGGAGACCTCTCCCCAGCCTCCTCCGCCTGCCAACAAGAGGCATGTAAGATGGGGCATATAGCACTCCTCATCCCCCTCCAAGAGGATAACTGAGCTCAGCAGCTCTTTCCAGACAGCACAGCAGCTAACAATGCTAATGACCATCTCCCAGGGATGGCTCCCCTCATCTGGTGGCCCCAGGTCCCAGTCCCAGATGCCCCAGGCTGTTCCTCAAGACACCAAGTCCCTTGGAGCTGAGATCTCCCCAGGGAGCTGCAGAGCAGGACAAGAGCAGCAAGGAGCCAGGACTGACAGCGGCTGGAAGAAGCTGTTTTACAGCTCGAGCAAGACAACAAGAAAGTCATTAATTTCAATCAACTCATTCTACGCCCATGAGGTTTTTATTTTATTACTTTGGAGATGGCAGAGGGTAATTTATTGATCAAAGGAGGAGATGTTGCTGAACAATTAAAATGAATGCTGTGTCTGGGTGCTCACAGAGGGAGGGTGCCAGGGTCCAGCAGAGGAGAGAAGCAGGGAGACCCTGGAGCAACCAGGCTCCCAGATAGCACAGAGACAGGTCTGAGAGCACGGTACCAGGAGATGGCTTTGGGTACGTTTATAGCAGGCAAGAAGCCAGGTAGCTGCTGCTGGTGGGACATCCCATATGGCTGCAGGCAGGAGAGCAGCACAAGAGTGCTCAGCCACAGCAGGAGCAGAGAGGACATCAAGAGGCATGAGCATTCAGCCACAGGGTCCTCCTGACCTAAAGTCTTCATGGAACAACTTTGCCCTGGTCCATCACAAGTGCCTGGCTGCAGACCACTTTTAGTTTATAAAAAGCTCGAGATGCCAAACAGATAGCAAACCCATGCTCCAGTGCTGGCAGACCAGAGCCTGCCTGGGAGCTACCAGAGCAGCGTGCCTCTCCTCTAACCTGGTCCTCCCCAGAGCTGAGCCTCCAGCCCAGCAGAAAGAGCCAGTGACACTACCAAGGGTGGAGACACTCACCCAATCACTCCGAGACCTGACAACTCACCGCACAAATCCTACACATTGCAACTCCATCATAAGGACTCTCCCTAAGGGGAAAGGGCCCCCCAGACACCCCCTCACCCCAGATCCTCCCTGCTGCGTGGATAGGAGCAGCTCAAAGGTGGGGCTTGGGCCAGGCAATGGGAGGTGAAGTTGAGTAGAGGCTGAGGACTCCTTCACCCCAAGCGACCACGTGCATGACAGAACCCAGCACTGCAAGGAAAGCCTCGAGGAAATGTTGAGAGAGAATCAGGAGGCAAAAAAATGCCTGTGCAACGGACCAAAAATCCTTTACGAGGGACTGGGGCCAGTAAGCATCCCTGGGTCACTGCCAGCACTGCCTGCCCAGGGATGCCCTGCTCTCCAGCCTCCTCCGGAGCAGCTCGCCGTGGGCAGGAGCCCCATCTGCCGGCTTGGCCATGGAGGATGCACATCCCAGCTCCGCAGGGTGAAGGGACACCACCAGGCACACGGCACCCAAGGGCCAGCGCTGCTGCAGGACCCCCACCCCGGCTCTGAGCAGAAATGCCTGCGGTGGGTACAGGGGATGCTCCACAGCAGACAAGCGCACAGACAGCCCTGCTCCCCTCTCCCCAGCCCACCAGAAACCAGCCTCACCAGCCCACCAAAGCCTTACCCCAATGACCCACCTGCAAAAATCACCTGCTCTTGATCTCTGTTGCCGCCAGACTGTGCATTGCTTCGCTCCTCACACACACACAGGCAGGCAAACGCACCCAATCTTCACCCAGATGCACTAGCGATGTTTTACCCATCGCCCCCAAGAGGGTGTAAGTCAGCCCCCAGAGCCACCCGCAGGGACCGAGGAACAAGCCCCTGCTGACACCCTGCTCAAGTCCACAGCGTGCGAAGCACCAGCAGAGAAGGTGGGATGGAGAAACCAAAAGGCTGATGTCAGTTGAGCAGAAACACTAAATATTTACACAGCCTGCCATCAGCCCCCAGGCGAGGAGGTGGCAACTGTACAATTTAAATGCAACCGGCATAACAATTTTTGTGTAACTAGAAGTGCAAGAAAATTACTTAAACATACCCAACGTGGGGAATTAAACTCAGTCAGGACAAAGGGAATCGAGTGCTTGGGCAGTGCAGAGGAAAAACCTACCTCCTAGGGATTCAATGGATTTTAGTTAGTCAGGAGCCATCAGGGCCCCCAAAGCACAAGGGCACCCCTTGCCCACCACCCTACCAGAGCCAGGACTGGGGTGGAAGAGCACCCAGCTGCCGCCAGTAGCACCAAAGGGGTTCCCGGGTAGAAAATACCTCCTTCACTGGGGGCCACCGAAGAGCGAGGGCAGGGGGAGGCATTTGATGGCAGCAGGATGCAATTACTCGGGCTGGAATTAAACCAGGACTTTGGGGCTCACAAAGAAGCGGTACGTGCAAGGTGACCAATAAATGATGCCTCAAAATAAAATGCAAGTGATCCCTCAGAACTACTTGTTTGCTGTTCCAGGCACTTAAATGCTATATATAGCTGGACGAAGGACACTGCTCTGCAGTCGGTGCCACATGCTACAGCAGTCACAGGACCGCTGCTCCAGCAGCATAGAACATGGGAAAGACCCCCAGAGCTCAGCACAGAACCCACCAGCTCCATACCCTGTGCTTTGCAGGAGTAAACCTTACCCAAATTCCTTGTCCTCAGCTGTCAGCAGGGCAGTAGATGCTGTTTCAGTTTGACCATGCTCCTTGCCATCAAGCGCCAGGCAGGGCTGAGGCAGTCCCCCAGACAAACAGGACAGCCCAGCATCCCCTAGACAACCCAGTTAGGAGCTAAGGGCTCTGGGCTGAACTTACATATAGCCTTTGGTATAGGGTGCAGGTGGAAAGCCCAGGTGAGGTGATTTAGGAGCTTGCCATCAGCTAGCCAGCTCTGCAGGTGAAGCAATGGCTCGTCCCTGCTGGATTTAAGGAGCCAAACAGATTCTATGCATCGCTTCCTTGCAAGCAGGTGACCCAAACTGGGCAAAGGAGCAGAAATGCTGAGTGATGGTCCATTGCTCACACCTGGTGTGGGCAGCCCAGGGGACACGTGCCACTGTTAACCATGATGCTCCCAGGTGAACTGAGATACGCTGCAGGTATCACCTGAGGATAGTGATGGCTCAGCAGACAAGGCCAGGGGACAGGACAGGGGTCCTGCCAGGGTGTGCAGTGTAGCACAAAGCCACTCACTGCTGTGGCAGCTCTCTCAAGGAGCATTACACCTCCAGAAGGAAAGTAGGTTGACACCATCCACTGTCAGCCCCGGGGAATCAACCGTGCCAAGGACATGGCAATGTGCACAGGGTCTGGAGCAGACCCAGGCAGCAACAGCCCTGGAGCAAGCACATGCTGTTCCACCCCAGCGTCACAGATCCCAGTGACAGATGCTACAGAGACAGGAGTCTCGGGGAGTCCTTAAAAGCGGTGGCCCATAAGGAAAGCCAAAGTCACAACCCTTCCCTTCTAAGGCACATGTTGAGGGACCGGGCCACCCCATGAGGTGCCCTCCACCATCTCCTAACAGAGCCAGGAGAGCAGGTTCAGCAGCTCCCTGGAAAAACCTGAGACTCCTCACGAGGTGAAACACAGACGTGCAAAGCCGACGTGCAGACAGGCACCTCAGGGGTGCGATGGCACATTTGGGTCTATCGCACGTGCTCTCAGGCTGGGGCCATGGGACAGTCCTTTGATAACCGCCTGCGGGACCCCAGGGGATGCTGTCCCAGGGAGAGGCCTGTGTCTCCCTGGGAAGAAGCAGCGCATCGCAGCAGCCAGCATTTCTCTGGCAAGCTACTGCCGACCTCCACGAGAGGGCTTTGCTGTACAAGGAAACGAAAGAAGAGGAGCTCCATTTACAGCCTGCTTCCAGTTAGGTCTTGTCTTTTCCCCACATCTTCTCGCCGAGGGCTTAGCAGGCAGCAGCGGGACACAGTCACCAAGGATTACGCACAAAGGCCCTGATGATATTCGTATGTTAGTGACCGCATTGGAAATAGTCGCCTTTTTTTTTCTTCCTAAAGCCTCTCTTTCCTGGGTGAGCTTCATTCCAGGGTGCTGGTTATGGCTGGGTGGGGGCTGAGCCCAACTTTCCCAGGGGACTCCGGCACCAAACCTGGCCTCGAAGCACGGACGTAACCCTCAGCGCTAACGCACGCGCTTGTGAAACAAGCTGGCCACCGTGTTTCGGGAGGCACAGGGCTGGCACCCGCATTTCCTCACACCAGAGCCGAGCGCTTTCAAGCACATCTGATGATGGATGGGGCAGTGTCCTTGTTCCCACGCGCAAGTCGCCGGAGATAAGCGCCTGTTGGGCTGCTACCGTGGGAACTCGCAGGGCAGAGGAGGAGCAGGAGAGGGGAGGATGAATCCTCTGCCCCTGGCATGACCAAAGGAATTCACCCTGATTTCCATGCACACTCATGCCGGTCTTTAGGAGGAGATATGAATCATGGTATAGGTACTTGTAGAGACAAGTCGCAGGCCACCAGCTCCAGCAAACGATAGCAGCACGTTGCACCTCGCCTGGCCAGGCCTGAGCGTGTCCTCTCACCAGCCCTTACAGACACAAAACCCCTTATCTGAACAGATGCATTGGTTTTGGGTAGCACCGCCTTAACTGGAGACATCCCAGGAGCAGGTCCCTAAACACCAACCATGTCTCCAAAGCAGTGGGGTTTGGGGTAGGGCAGCCCCTTAATCTCATGGGGTTTGAGTCCCATGAGGACAAAACCTGGCCCATCCCTCGCCAGGTGATCTCCAGGCTCACTTGAGGGCCGGAGCGGCACACCATCTCTCAAGGTCACTTCCAGCCTCCTACGCCCTGATCTAACAAGAAGCGAAGTGCGGCCGGGCGGGCAGGGAGCTGCAGGGGGATGCGGCAGCTGCCTTTGCATGCCGGCTGCTCCCCCCCCGCACCCCGCCTGCCCTCCAAAAAGAGCACCGGAGCGAGCCACCGCTGAGCACACGGCCACCCTCCCCTCCTCCTCCTCCTCCCAGCACCCAGGAGCTTCTCGCCGCCTGGGAAGCCCTGCAGGCACAGGACACAGCCAGTTCTGCCCAGCCACAGCACCACAACCTCTGTAGCTCCAGAGATGGGGGTGGTCACACTGCCACAGGCACAAAACAGTGCTGGCTCGCAGCCCAGGTCCCCCAAGGAGTTGAGGTGCCCTGCCACCAGCCTCCAAGCCAGCAGTGGTGGCATGGTGGGACACAAAACGGTCCACTGCCTGAGACATCTCTGGCAGCGCATGCCTGCTCTGCAGAATGGACTGGGCTTGTATTTGCCCATCCTTTGCCAGCAGCCAACCTGGTGCCCCTCACCAATGCCATCTGGCAGAAGGGGGCCACTGTGTCCCAGCGTGGGGCGTGGGAAAGTGCAGCGTCCCCACCCAGCGAGGGTGGCTGGAGGGTCCCAGCCACTGGGACGGCACTGGGCTCTGCCGTGGCATCGCCAGCACTCCTTAAGCACCTGCCTGTGGCAGGAAAAGCCAGGAGGTGCCTTGAAAACAGTAACAGTTTTCCTCCTCTGTTTTTGCCAGCTTTTGAAGGTGATAGCACACCCATAGCACTGGGACCACCAGGCTTCCACCGTGAGCTGAGAGGGAAGGAACAGGCTGCGACCGGGGGTGCGAGGCGCTGCAGTGACCCGGGACAGGAGCCAACCTCGCCACCACAGCGGCGTTGGGATCAGAGTCCGGCTCCGCCGCCGGCTCCGTGCTTGGCTCACCGGGTGGCACACGCCGCCCCACAGCCGCTCCCCCTTCCCCAGGGAGGGCTGTGGGGGACGCAAGAGGTGGCTCCTTCCCCCTGCCACTTGTCACCCTGTTTATTTTTAACAGCCCTCCCTCCTGCCCAGATATGACCCCCCCCAAGGAAAGCGTCTCCTGGTGCTCTCCCGGTGCCAATCAGCCTTGTGCCACCGCTCTGAACCCAGGGCGGCCGGTCCCTCCCCGCCTGGCCGCTGACCAGGGACATCACGTCACACTCTCCTGAGCTGAAGGCAAACAGTCGCTCCATTGCCCTTTCCAGGGAGGGAATTTCAGCCAGCCCAGCACGCACAGGGCACTACCCAGGCCAAAGGGGGACAAGGTCAAGCGGGAGGTGTGCGCAGCCCCGGCCACCTTCACGCAAATTGGCTTTTTAGCACAAAATGCATCAGTTCTCCCTAGGAAAGCTCAGCCAGGACAAGGTGGGGAGAAATTCACCCTGCAACGGGCTCGCCAGCACTACCCTTTGGAGACGGAGCCACGCTCTGAGAAAGGATGAGAGAGTGATGCTGTGAATATCCAGTGAGGCTTTTACCCAAGGCCCCTCCGGCCGATGTTTACATCCCTCTGACATTTGCTTTCCATTAACACAAAAGCCACAGGGCAGGGCCACTCGCCGCTCACAGCGATTAGGCAAGTGGCACAGGCTGTTCGCCCACGGGCGCTGCCGTCAGCCCTCGCCGAGTGCCAGAGCCGGGAAGGGGAGCGTGGCTCCACCAGCCCCGAACAGGGTAAATCCCAGCCTGAAAACACCAGCAAGCATTTTGCGACTCTCCCCGGCACGGGAGAGGAGGGAAAAAAAAGCCCCGGGTTCCCTCCCCTGTCCGTCCTTCCGTCCCTCCTGCCTTCCCATGGGAGCTGCGCCTTCCTCCGGATGCAGCTCCTCCCGGCCTCTCCGCCGCGCCAAGGGCCCACAGGGTCAAATATTCCCCCCTGGAGCAAGCGGGGATGCAAACAGGCAGCATCCAGCTGCCCAAGAGGGCTCGGCCATCCCCTGCCCACCCCGCACCCCTGCCCTGGGGGCTGCCAACGTGCTCAGCCCTGGGTCAGGGGGGAGATTTGGGTCCGGGGGGTTCGCCCTTGCCCCAGAGAGGTGAGGGTGGCCCATTGTGTCCCCCATCCCCACAGGACTACAGCTGCTTGTTGGTGTTGCACTCCAGCTCCTGTAAAACCCTGCCCTGGGCCAGCGCCGGGTGAAAAAAAAAACACATAAATTTCTCCCGCCTTGAAAAATAGCAGCCACATTGCCATGGAGACATAACACTGCGCTGCTCCCGCAGCCCCCCCCCCTGCACCCGGCCGTGATGCTTGGTACCCCCAGCACCGTGCCACAGGGGCAAACCTGCCTCCCACCCCGGCTCCTGGCTCGGCGCTTCCATCACCCCACGCTCCCACCACCCCCAGCACGGCATGGGATGGAGGGAGCTGGGATGGGGAATGGCGTGCGCTGGCAAAGCCCACCTGCCTGTGCTGCTCGGTGCCCGGGTTTGCAGGAGTAAACCTAGGGAACTGAGCGGGATGCGGCCAGCAGGGATTTCTTTGTCTCCTGCTGCCGAAACAGCCGCTTCCTCCCCCTCTTTTCTGGTGATGCTCCAGCCGTGCTCCGCCTGGGACCCCTGCTCCAGGAGGGATGGAGCAGGGGGAGCTGCTGCTGCCTGGCTGCCTGTGCCATGCTGCCCGCATCCTTCTGCTTGCTTGGGGAGAGGAATGGGGCACCGTGCGTGCCAGCCCCGGGACAAGGGGAGCAGGCACCCACGGGACTCCCACAGACCAGACCTGGCATGGTACTCGGGCTGTCGCCTCTGCCCCCCCACTCCGGACATGCTCCCTCCTTCCTGCCCTTACTCCCCTTTCCTGCCTTTCCCAGCCCACCCTCCAGATTTCCGAGCGAGCCGCGTCCTTCCTGCCCTTCGCCGCAGGGCCGGCGTGCCCCGTCCACCCAGCTGGCCACCTACTTCTCCGTTTCCCTCCCTGTTCTCCTTTCCCCACAGCCGCCCTCCCTGCCCCACGCCTCCGGCTTCCCCTCCTGCTCCGCAGGGCTCCGCTGGCGGGGTGAAGCCCGGGGCTTGCCAAAGCAAACAGCAGGAGGAGGAGGAGGAGGAGGAGGAGGAGGAGGGTGGCCGAGGCCGAAGCAGGCAAAGGGCAGAGTCCACCATGGGCAGCCCCATGTGGACCCAGCTCCAGGGTGAGGAGCAGCTTTTTAAATGCTCCGCTGGAGGACGTCTCCGTGCGCCCCAGAGCTTGGTGGGCAGCGGGTGTTGGAGGCGATGGCTCGGCTGAGCGGAGCCTGGAGGTGCTCAGCAGCAGGCTGGGGGTCGAGCACCCTTTGTGGTTTTCCCTGGATGGGTCTGGGGCGCTGGGGGGGGAGAGGGCTGCTGAGCTTCATGGGGTGCTGGAGGCCAAGGGAAGGCGGATCCGGGGCTCGAGTCTCCTGCAAGCAATTTATAGCAAGGTCTTTTCCTCCCACTCTGCTCGCTGCCAGGAAAAGCAGCAGGAAAATATTTCCCTGGGAATTGTTTTTGTTCCTTCCTCTGTGTCTGTACGCATGAAGCTCTCCTCCGCCTTGGACATGCCTCAACCTGTCCCGAGGCTCAGATTAATCCCCTGCGCTACCAGGGACGACAGCTGAGGTCAGACGCTGTCAGCAGAGGCGAGGAGGAGGAGGAGGAGGAGGAGATGGAGACCTTCCCCCTAGGAAACCACACACGTTTCCCAACTGGAGCAGCCAGCGTGAACACCAGGCAGCCCTGCCTCCTTCTCCCGAGCAGGAGGTCACCCTGCAACGTGGCGGCACACCGGAGCATCCCGCACGGGAGGGACAGCTCGCTGCTGGCGGTGCCCGAGCAGCGCGGCAGAGCCGAAAGCCCGGCTTAAGGGAAAGGCTGGGCTGAGCCGGGGAAGCTGCAGGCAGCAAATGCATCTGCGGCCAGGCAGGTCACAGCCTGGCGGTGCCTCCAGCAGCGCAGCTGCTCCGCGCGGGTGCCCGAAAAACAGGTCAGAGAAGCGGTACCTCCGCTTCTCCACCGGCCTGGGAAGGGCATTGCCGGCCGCCTCGGCCACGGCTGCAGGAAAGGGAAAAAAGACGAACTGGCCCCCCCCCTCGGCTGCACCGGAGAAGCAAGCCCAAGCCCTGCAGGTTGGGCTGGGCCAGAAGAGCCGGTCCCCGTCCCGGTCTCAGCACCCTGCTGCTTGCCCGGCAGGGAAGCCGGGATGGAGGGAAGGTGGGGAAATTGGGATGGAGGGAGAGCGCATCCACCACAAAGCCCAGTCCTTCAGCGTGCACAGCGCTCCGCTCCGCCTCGGAGCAACTGGGACAAACTCAGGAGAGCTCATCTCCGGGAAATGATGCTCTGCGGCCCCTGCCCAGGCAGTTCACCTTCCTCTCGGCCCGTTTTCCCCTCTACCTCGCATGAGTGCTTGGGAAATACATGATGACTGCCTATTTGCCTGCAACTCCAAGCCCTTCCCTCCCCCTCTCCCCAGGCTCCATCACCAATAAATCACCCCGCTGGGAGAGAGGGCCAGAGGAAACCAGAGGCACAAAACCTCAAACAGAGCCTTTTTTTCCCCCCCTCTACTCCCCCAAGCAGCTCTGCATTTCATTACCGCGGCCAGGCCAGCCCTCGCCCAGCTGGGGAGAAGGAGGGGAGGGGGGGCCCTGCAGGGTTTGCGTGTCAGGAGCAGAAATCACAACCAGAAGAGCAGGAGAACGGAGTTGTTTGTGTTTGTCACCACGTCTCGGCATTCGCCTGGCCCTGACCCTGCCCTCGGGACCCGTGCTGGCCTGGAATAGCTCTCCTCCGCTGGGGTCCCTCTGTGCCAAGGCAGCTCCGGGCACCTTCCAGCCAGCTTCTCCCTCCGCCAGCCACCCCCTCTCAGTGCCGGCCCCTCTCTCTGCCCCGCTCCAGCCTCGCAAGGGTGCTTGGACACTCCTTGGAAGAAGCCCTGGTGTTTTCTGCGAGCCTCCAGCCTCGCTCCCCGGGCTGGGAGCACCCTGCCGAGCCTGTCCCTGCCCAGGGAGAGCGGCGAGGACCCTGCAAGCTCACTGGGGACTGGGGAGGGGGCTCCCTCCGCCCACCCTAAATATATGTTGGCAGAGCATTGGCAGCAAGCACAGTACATTGGAGACAGATGCAAACCTCACAGCAGCGCGAGGGCTCGGGGCGGGGAGGTTGGGGGGGATCCAGGCTTAGCCTTCTGAGCCATCATTTAAGCAAGAAGTACTTCTGCACCCCTCCCCCCCCCAAAAAAAAGCCCACCCTGGGGTTTAGCCCTTGGCAAAGCATGTCCCCCAGGGCTGCTCCGGTCCCCGTCCCCCCCCCCAGCTCCCCCCAGCCCCCCGGGCGGGGAGAGGCCCCAGCAGGCACGCAGCCCCCCGGCGCTGGCCTGCCTCCCTCCTCCCTCCCAGCAGCTCGCCGGATTCCTGAGCGCTGACACAGGATGCTGCAGCCGTGAGTGCGCAGCGCCTTCCCTCCCCTTCCCCTGCCCCAGGAGAGGAGGGACGGGCGGGTAAAAAGCTGGGTCGCATCAGGGCGGGAGGGAGCAAGAGCATGCGGAGTGAAATCCGGAGCCTCCTGCTGCCCCTCGCTGCCCATCGCCTCCCAGCCCCGCGGGCTTCCCCCGGCCTCTGGCTGGCAGCTGTCCCGGGCCAGACGTACGTCCATCCCCTTTAAAGGCCGAGATGATTCACACCATCCTTGTTGGCAAGATCCGGTTTTAAAATCGTTCCCTCTCTCCAGAAGGTATCCCTGATGAGAGCCGCAGCTCGTCTGCCGGGAGCCGCAACCCACGAGCTGCTGATTACAAGCAGGAGAAAAGTGAAAGTCCACTGCTCACCCTCCTCACCGAGCATCCTCCCCCCCCGGGCAGCCCGGCCACTGCACCCCCGGCTCCCTCAGCCGGCATCCATCCCACCCTCCGGCTGCGCTAAGGCATTTTCCCAGCGCCTCTCCTCTCCCAGGCTCTCAGGGGACCGAATCCGAGCTGGAAGGGGAGCGGGGGGTGTTGCCACAGCCCGGGCGAGAGCTTCCAACAGCTCGTTGCTATTATCGGAAGGTGAGGATCCTGCCATCTTGCCATTAAGTCATATCCTCCTCGACCCCGTGAGGTAGTTTCCATAGGAGTCACCCTCTCTTCCAAGTGATGGAAGTTTTTATTTTTATCTGGCTTATTTATGCACTTCTCTTCCCTCCGTCAGCGTTGGCCTGGGCAGCAGGTTTGGGTCGTGAGCCTCTCCTTGAGATTATTCCCCCTTCCCTGCTCAGCCGCCCCCCCCCCCCCCTCCTCCCCGTCACCCTCACCTCTGCGGCAATCGAAAGGCAGAGCGCAATGCGCAGAAGGAAAAGTCCCGGGAGCGAAGCAGCACAACGGAACAGATGAATTAAGGGAAACACCCCGTTTAGGTAAAAGTCAATGCAGGAATAAAAAGAGACACTGGGGGAGGAAAAAAAAAACAAAACAAAGAGCAGAAAAGTGGAATCCAAAAGTAACGCAGCATCGTCACCATGGGTCTTTTTTGATGTGAAACTCATTTTCCAGTGGAGGTGCAGACCCCTCTAGAACGAGCCAAAGCTCACTGGCAGCTCTCGTCGCGGTTGTTTGTTTCCAGTCCCCTCAGCAGCGGCCTGTGGCTCCCCGGGGACACGCACAGTCCCAGGGAGCAAACCCCACGCGCTATAAAAACGCAGCCAGGGGAACAAGCGAGGCGCGCGTTGGCGCAGCAGAGACGGCTCCGGCAGCCAACAGAGCTGGACAGGTTCTTTCGGGGACACGGCACCGTGGTTATCAGCAAGTAAACGAGAACTTGCTCACCTCAGATAGCTCTGCAGAGAGGTTGCGCCAGCCGGAGGGAGCTGCCTTGGCATCGCTGGGTAGTCTTTGCCGTATTTTCAGAGGCCAACAGCAATTAAGCTGTTGCACAACTCCTTTCTGGAAGATGGAATAGATACGAGCGCTGCTGGTGATCTGTGCCAAAGGGAGGTTGGGTCTTGTCTACACAGGGACACCGGGGCCACACAAACCAACTGCGCCAGATGTTGGGTGCCCAGAACACCTTTAGATACACCAAGCTTCTCCCCATCAACTCCCTGATGGCCAAGAGCAGGAGCACCCCCATCCCATTTCCATGCTCAGGAGCTGACTGGAAGCCCTGGCCAAAACCATCTACTTCCACAGAGATGCTGTTGGTAGACAAGGAGCAGGACTGCAACCTGCTCCCCCTGACCTTGGGAAAGAAGCTGTACTCGTATGGCAGCACAGGGAGGCCACTTCCATCCCCCAGCCCACCTTCTGACCCACGAGAGCAACCTGTGCCCTCAGAGCAGGGCATTCTGCACACGAGCAGGAGGACAGCTGGGAGGAAAGTCACTCTTCTCCTCCCACTGCTCTGCTCTTACTAGAGAGGCCCCAAGGTGACTGTGTCTCCCATCCAACAGCCACACAGGGTTCTCCTGGAGAGCACTTGTAGAAGTAAAGCAGGGACAGGACCTTCCTGTCACCTCCCAAAGGTCATCAAGTGGAAAGAAATGTATCACACGCAATTTCCTTGGTGCTGCCTACCAGACTAAAACTGGATGTCACCATTAACTGCAATTATCAAGAAAATTAAGATGGTAGGACTTTCGCTTTTACCTAAGAATAGGGAGCTACTAACCGGTACACAAACTAGCAGAGGTCCCTCTAAGCCATCCCAGACCAGGCAGTTTCTCCCCCATTGTGAGTCCTCCCTTCGTTGCCTTCCTAGTGCTCGAGGAGGACCAAGCCTGACGCCTCCAGTTCTCACAGAAACAAGGTGTAAAAACCCCAGCCTGCAAGCTCCGTGCCCCCCACTGTAGGGGACAGCACTGCTTCCCAATGCAGGGCCTATTTCAGCCATGCCAGAAAAAGGGAAGAGCAGAAAGCTTCACATCGGTCATTCCTCATCTCCCACATCGCTTCCCAGCTCTCCCACCCAAGCCCAAGGTTCAGCCAGATATCCCAGGCTGCGTTTCACAGCACACAAACATCTTCCTTGACTTGCCAGAGATGCAATCCTCAGTTGAAAAGTTCATTAATTAGGAGCAGAGAAGCCTCCAGTGAATCTCCCAGCAAGAAGGAGGAAAAAAAAAAAACCTCCCCCCACAATTCAGTCTAATTACAGTGCCTCAGGGTGCTCCACAGTCACTGTGAAGCAGAGGCCAAACTTTTCTCTCCACCCCTTAGAGCAGGAACTTTAACCCAGTCACTTTTACTGATAATGAGAAAAAAAAAAAAGCCCTGATACTCATCATCTTAACTATTCTGCATGTAACAGCAAAGAGGAGGCACAGAAAAAAATCTCTCTGGCAGAGCAGCAGCTGGCCCTCAGCACAGCCTCCGTCCGGGAAGGATCCACACACACACACGCCCCCAGCCCAGACCTTTGAGCCGGCGACGCCGGAGGCCAGCCCTCCGCGCCACAGCGCCGGGACTGCGCGCAGCTGCTCTGCTGGGATTTAGCAACCGCGTTCCACCCACAGACGGAGTGACTCTGCACGTTAGGGACTTTCTGAGTAAGACCTCAAATGCCACAGCAGCTCCGGTCCCGGGAAGAGGCCGCCGCCGGAGGAGCAGCGGGAGCACCTGGAAGGGACTGCAGTCGCCCCGACAGAAGTTCCCTTTCTTCCCCGGCTGCCAGGGGAGCCGGGCTCCAACCCACCCCGAGCCGCTGGCGCGGCAGGGCGGATCCAGCCACAGACATGCAGCAACCACACCCTGGCTGCTGCCTGCCCGGCGCCCCGCGGCCCTCCTCCTCCTCCCCCCCGCCTCCCCGAGCCAAGCGGCGGCACAGAGAGGGACTAGGCTTATACACTTGAAAATATTTAATACGTGTTGTACACGTAGAATTACATTTTATACAAAACAAGATACATCACTGAAGAACACTGTACAAAAATCCCTACGGGGAGCCCCAAGCCTTTATACAACAAAGACCGGGAGTTACCAAGCCTAACAAACAGGCTCAAGGACTTCGCCTCTGAGCATCTGTAAACTTCGTTTCTCTCAATAAACACTTTTAAAAAGCACCATGTAATAGTTCTGACCTAAGCCTTTCCAAAATAGAGACTTTATTTAATAAACTTAATACTTTCCAAGCTTAAAATATTACCCGGTGGGAGCGCCCCCGGTGCCGGCGGCAGCCGAGGAGCCTTCCTTCCCCCGCGGGGGCCCGGGAGGGCGGCGGCCCGGCCGGGAAGGGGAATTCCGGGAGGGCAGGGCCGGGGGCGCTCCCAGGGCGGGTGCCGGCAGACGGGACCCGCGGTGCCGGCGGCGGGCGGGGGGCGGGGGGGGGGGGGGGGGGGGGGGGGGGTGCTGCCGCTACAGCCCCGCGGTCCTTCCCGTGCGGCGGGGCAGGGCGCCGGGACTCGCCGGCGCCGGAGCCCCGCGGCGCTGCCCGCACAGTCCGCTGCGCTGGGCGCCCTCCGGGGGGTTCGGAAGGAACGGGAAGAGGGGGGTGGGTGTCACCTCTCTGTCCGGCTGCCCGTCCGTCCGCCGGGCCCCCCCTCCCCGCGGCGGAAGGCGAGTCTCTGCGGCCTGCGGCCGGCGCGTCAGAAGGCCACGATGGCCGTGCTCCAAGGGTTGAGGGTCCGCAGCACCGGCTCGTCGCAGCAGATCTGTCCCGGCTCGGCCGCCGCCTCGACGGGCGTCGCCGTCGCCGCCTCGCCGCCGTCAAGGGGCGCCCGCCGCCGGCCCTTGGGCTCCTTGCTGAGCAGTCCGGAGAAACTGGAGCCGAAGATGCTGATGAGGCTGGCCACGTTGCCCGTCTCCATGTCCTCCTGCTCGCCCGGCGGCGGGGACGGCGGCTCCTCCACCTCACGGCGGGGGCTTCTTCACCGGGGAGCCCGCCTGGCCCCGCTCGCCGGCGCTCCGCTTCCGGGGGGCAGTGGGGCGGCGGTGGCGCCGCGGCGCCGGTGGCGCAGTCCGCGCGGTTCGCCTCGCCGCCCCGCCGCCCGCGCAGCAGCAGCTACAGCCGCAGCAACAGCGCCGCGGCCGGGGGCCCTCGCAGTCCGCGCCGGGCAGCCGCGGGCCGCCCATGGCCGACTCAGCCTGCGGGGGTGGCGGCGGCGGCTCGCCGGCCGCCCAGGCCGTGGTGCAGGGTGGCGGACTCCTCCTCGGGCGGCCCGCAGGCGGTGGGGGGCGGCTCGGGCGGGCAGCCCGGCTCGCTCAGGTAGACCTGCCGGGCGCTGCGCAGCACCAGCGACACCAGGAGGTTCTTATGGAGCTTGAGGCCGCCGCGCTGGCCCCGCGCGCTGTAGATCTTGCCCAGCGAGATGCTGACGATGCGGTGCGCCTCCAGCTTGAACTCCATGGCGGACGGGGGGGGTGGGAGGGGGCGCCGGGGCCGTGGGGGAACGCTGCCCGTGGGGAGCCGAGCCGAGCCGCGCCTGCCGCCTCCGCCAACGCCGCTGCTCCCGCACGCCGCTCCTTCGCGCCCGCCGACTGAGGGGAGCCCACGCGCCCGGCCCGCTTTTTATACCGCCCCCGCCCTGGCCAATCAGGGCGCCCCGCCGGCCGCTCCAACCGCCGGCTGGCCCCCGCGCGCCCGCGCCGGCCAATGGCGAGGCAGGGGAGCGGGTTCGAAAGCTCGCCCCGCGGAGAGGGCCCTTAAAGCGGCAACGCCAGCAGCCCCGTGCTGGTGGGCCCCCCTCGCCTGGGGACTGCAGCCGGGGGGGCCCTGCGGCACCCCCAGCTTCACGTTGGCGTGATCAGACCGAGAGGCAGCAGTGGAATTTTGGCCAAAACGATTGAAATGTTTCGGGGGGGGGGGGGGGCGGGGGGGAAAATAAAATAAAAATCAAGCCAAAACAGGAGCAACCCCTGTTTTGTGGAGGTTTTCCCCAATTTCAGCACCAGTTTCTGACATCTTGTCGTGTTAGGGAAGGAACTGGTGTTAGCTGGGGCAGAGGGGGAAGTACACCTTGGAGTACTTCAAGGAAAAATCTGGCCCCACGTTGTGCAGAAAGCCATCCCTGCCCAGCTGCCGGGTGGGGATCTGTCCCCGGGGGTGGGAAAGCGCGTGGGAAGCCCAGGATAAATGGGGAAGATCCACCACGGGGTTGGGAAAGGGCTACAAGGGAGGATGGGGGAGGACAACAGGCCACCAGCACAGCCAGAGGCGGTGGGGACCATGGCAGCCTGGAGCACTTGGTTTGGGAACTGAAACCCTGCTCTGCTGTAGCTGTGAAACACGGTGGCAGGGGCAGCCTGGTGGCTGGGGGACGCAGGGGACAACCCACCACCTCCAGACGCAGGTCTAGGCACCAGGGAACCCTCCAAGAAAGCTCCACGCAGCTCCTGTTCTGGGCAAGCCGTGTGGGGGTGTCTCGGGGCTCAGAGTGGGGACCCTCCTTCTTCCACTGAGGAGCAACCACTGTCTGCAGAGAGGCAAGAAGTGAAAGGGCCTGAAATTAAGGAAGTTCAATGTGCTGCCCCGGAGTATCAGTTTCCATTCCAGCTGACACGCAACAACTTTCTTCCATCCCTTTTTCTCCAAGGGATTCATCCACAGACCTCCCAAAAGGAGACCCACAGCCTGTTGTGATGCTTTATTGGCAGGAACTACCACTAGGTCCTGGCCTGCTGGAAGGACAAGGGGGTGACTGGTCACAGCAGTAACAAAAACCAGGTGAAGATTCAGCCACATCAAGACACAGCTGACACAGCAGGAGCCTTCCCCCACAAAAAAAAAAAAAAAACTTAGACCAAATGCATGTTTTCCTCCCATTCCAGCACAGTTGGAAAACCTCAAGTGCCGCTTTCTGGATGTTGAACACAACAGCATGTCAACCTGGGGGCTGGCATCTCAAAATGTCCACCTCCTCTTGCACAAACCTGCCACGCTCCATCTTAAAGGACTAGACCTGTGCACGCTCAACCGCACAGCCCAAACACCGGCCGAAACAGCCAGTCCCGGCTTTCCCCCTTCCCACACCGGGGTGAGCCTCTCCCGGCCACAGAGAGCGGGGCTGTCCCCCCCACGCCCGGCGTGGGAGGCTGAAGGGACGCGAGCCCTGGCGGTGGGAACTGAGGTTTTCCAGACCCGCCAAACCTGCTCCCCGCGCCTCGGAGGGCCGGTAACACCCTGGCCTAAGCCCTCGGGTCAGTCTAACCAGCCGGGGCAGGTCTGGGCTGGGATGTTTGGGACGGCAGTCACGCCTCCTCACCTGCAGCCAGCATGTCTGCCCGCCGCCGGTGCCCCCTCCGCAGCACGGCGTTCAGCTGTGCCCCTGCAGAACAGCCTGTGCATCACCCGGCGCGTTGCCCTGGGACTGCTGTTTGCAGGATCCGGGCACCTGCATCCTCAGCAGAGATGACCCTGGTTAGAAGGACAAAGCCAGGTTTGATACATCTCAGCTGGGTATATTCCCGACTTGGATGCGGATGAACCACCGTGGTGCAAAGCCACCTCCCTGCCTGGAAAAAGCTGAACGCGGGCGGAGGAGAGACAGCGTGAGAGCTCTGCTGAGCAAAGATGCCTGGATCTGAGCGGACCGACCTGTTCTGCCGCTCACCACCTCACCCCGATGGCATGAGACACCATTTCTCCCCAGTCACCGTGTTTTGGCTACCTACCCTGCCTAGGAGCGGGCAGGCCAGTAGCCTCACCCCTGCCCTGGCCAGGGATAAGCATGATGGGGACGGGTACCGAGCGGTCCTTCATCCCCATTAGTGCTCAGACTGGGGACTTTGAGAGCAGAGGTGCGGCAGAGCCGTCAGGCGGCAGAGCTAGCACCCGCTACCACCCGATTCACCCGCCAACACCGTGCCTGGTGTCAGGCACAACCCTCGGCACGCGTTATTCCCAGGGCACCAAAGCCCTGCCTTGGCATCTGCCCTGCCCCTGCCTGCGCTTCGTGCCCTTCGCAAAGCGGTGTGGGTGGTGGTTTGCTTTCCCCGGGGTGGGGTGGGGGATGCCACCCAAGAGGAGAGGACCAACGGCAGAGGCCGTTCCCGGCAGCCCGTTTAAGCCAGGCAGTATTTTGGTGGCGGCGCTGCTTTTCCCTCCCAGGCTGATGTCATGCTTTAGTAAGTTTGAGGCAGAGTCACATGGCAGCTTCTGAGGTCAACGCCTGGGGTGGCTTTGTTGTCTGCCTGCCTGCTCTGCCTGCCCGCCCTGGGCGCCTGCCTGCGCCCGGAGCCCGTCCCCACCGGTGGGTGACCCTGCCAGGGGTTCCCCTCCGAGCAGGCCATGTCCGTCATACCCAAGGCTGGCCACGGAGTGGGAGCCATCAACTCGGTGGGAGCCGACATCATGGAGGGTCGGACGCGCCTCGTGTCCGTCTGTCTGCCCGCAGAAGGGCTGTTGCCCCCCATCCCTGGGGGGGGGGGTCACAGGGGGATACGGGAGAAGGAGGCGGAGGAAAGGGTGTGACGGGGCGCTCTAATCTCCGCATGTGATCTAACCGAGCTGGAAGGGGTTTGATGAACAATTAACAATCCTCCGGCTCAGCTGCTGTTTCCCGAAATAGCTCTGGCAGCAGGAGGAGGAGGAGGGCGGGCGGACGGACGGACGGGGCTGGCAGACAAAGGTGGCCTCTCCGCCAGCAAGCTGCAGCCGGCGGCGCGGCCGGCAAGCCGGCGGAGGAGGCAGCCCCAGAGGCCGAGCAGCGGGGAGCCCGCAGCCCCACCTGGAAAGGAAAACAATGTGAGATAAAAGCAGCTCGGGGCAGGAAGCAGCTTGTGGTACAAATAATAATTGCAGAGGGCTGCGCACACCACCGGGTTTTGGGGAGGCGTTTAAATCCGCCTTCGACGGCGGGCAGAGGAGGTCGGCGCCGGGAAGCTCGTCGGGGATTCGTGCCGTTGCATCTTGGCCGGGAGCGGCGTGGGCTGCTGGGGTTGCGTGCCGGCTGCCTGCATCCCCAGCTACGGCGGCAAAACCCCAGCTGGGGTCCTCCCGTCCACCCCCCACCCAGCCGCAGCCCCACGCGGCAGCGGTGTGGCTGGGGGGCCATACCGGCACGACCATCTGGCGCGCAGCACGGTCGCCCCGACCTGCGGCGGTGGGGCTGAGGATGTGGTTAGCAAGATCCTGTTTCGACAGCGGCGCCTGTCCCCGTCCCCACCCCCAACCCCCCCCCCTGCCAACCCCTCGCTGTCACCAAATGTGCGGCCCAGGCCCCAGGGGGAAGCCAGCTGCAGCAATGAGGTGGAAAACCCTCTGGGTAGGACAGACGGTGAAATTAGGGTCTCCTCAAAGCGCAGGCTGAAGTCATCCATCACTTCCCTTGGCTGTTCCAGTGCCACTGCAATGCATCGCCCCATCTCTCTTTGATTAGGACCAGGATTCATAAGTTAGACCCTTCCCGGGAAGAAGATGGGAATGGAACAGCCAGACCTCCCTCAACACCAGTGGGGTTGGGGCAAAAGCCTTCACCCCAACCGCTGCCTGCAGCAAAAACCGAGCTCCAGGACAGCCAAATCCCTGGGGAGATCCAGGCGCATCCCCAGTGATTGCTGACGGAAGCGAAATGGGACAGGGAGGAACATCAAACACGGATTCATCCGCAGCCCCAGCCCAAGTTCATTTCTAGGTGGGAATAACCCACATCTGAATTGTGACAGACCCATACAGGGCTCAGGAGGAGGAGGCGGATTGTTTGAGGTTGTGTTTTGGGGTTTTTTTTTCTTCAGAAAAATCGATGATTCGCATGGATGTGGTCTGGACCTGCCGCAATCGGATCTCGGTAAATAACCCCCCAGGGTTCCCAACTGCTCTGGTTTATCTGTGCTTGGAGATAAGGTCAGAAGAGCAGGGAAACATCCCAAAACACAGCCAAAAGCGCTAACCTCTAATCGCTGAGGAATGAAAACCAAACACAACATGCAAGCGAAACAAATACAAACAAATCAATACAAACCTAAACCCAAAGGAGAGGAAGCGGCTCCCTCAGCTTCAGAGAGCACCGAGACACCCACCCCCGAAACCACAGCAGGGTGTGAGCCTGCAGCACAGCCGCGTACTAGAAAGCAAAGGGGTTTTACAGGGTTAAAACCCCCATTCTTGTCAGCAGATGACAGTGTAGATACCCCAGGCAGGCAGGACTCCCTCCTACATGTCTTTTTTTTTCCACCCATGACCTGGGATTCCCCCTTTTCCCCCTCCACAAATGATTTAAAATTTCCCTTCCCTTACTCTGGGCCACCGGCTTGGGATTTCCCTCCCCTCCTCTGGAGACCCGTGACCCGGACCCCCTGCCCGTCAGAAATCCTGCTACTCCTCCAGCAGCCTCTCCAAACACAAAACGGGGGGGGGGGGGGAATCCCACTCCCAGCTATCAGCTTCTTCAGGCAGCCATTTCCCTTGGAAAAATGTGGCCCCACATCTTTCAGTGTTTTATAGAACTGGCTTGGGTTTCCTGGGGAAAAAAGTGCATTTATTTGTCCGGGGTTTCCTATCAGACAACCCTTCTATTGTAGTCCACCTTCCTGTATTTTTTTTTTTCCCCTCTCTGATACGCCTGCAGTGAGTCCTGTGCCATTTCCAAAGCAGTGCGGAGGCCCACGGTCCGTGCGCTCTTGCTACCCCGGTTCTGCAGACAGAGGCTGCCTTGTGTCCAGGGGGGAAAAAAGCAGGACAGCCCTGGGACTCAGCCTGGCAGACGACCCTCCGGCCGCCCAGCACAGCCCCTGCTTTGCGCTGGAGCGATTTGCTCCTCAGCCACGAGGGATGTGCTTACTCTTTGCTAAACAGGAAGGCAGTGTCGGTGGCGTTCACCTGCGGCCCAGCACGGGGTTAAACATCTCAAATTAATCGAGCGAACTCCGCATGGAGCCAACCGAAGTCACAGTTCAGCAAACCGTGGGGTAGACCGCCTGCCCAAAGGAGTCTCAGCCTAATTATTATTTTTTTTTTTCTCTCCCTGTACCTCAATGTCACCTTCCTTTTAGCCAGTGGGCAAATGACGCCTGCATCCCCCTGCACAGATGTGTCCTCTTTGCGACTGCTTCCTGCTCAGGCGTGATGGGAAGGTTGCACAATGACGTTCTGGAGCCATGGAGCCTTCATCCTAGGAGAGGCTGCCTGCTCCACTCCCTGCTAACGAAAGGGGGGACCGGGGTCCTTGGGATCTGCCAGCAAATCACACCACACACAGTGCCTGTTAGAAGTCCAAAGGCATGCCAGGAGGTAGCCTTGAGTCCTCAGAGTAGCAACCACCGATGAGAGCAGCAAGGGACAGAGCGGGATCCTCTCTGTGTCGAATTCCCCCTCCCACCGTCAAGGGAAACTACAAAATAAAACGTCTGTGCCTGCCAGCAGGCGTTGGCTCCCCCTGCTCCTTCTGACCTGTGCCCCTTTCCTCTTGTGGGGACCTTTCTTTGGCCACTTCGTCCTTCACGCGGTTTGTGGGGCTGGCTACATGATGGAGCCCAGAGCCCTGGCAAGGTTGTCCACGGACACGGGGATAACAAGGAACGGTTACGGGGAAGGCTGTTGGGGAAAAGTTCCTTGTAATTTCACCTACTTAAAAATGTGATGAGGACTCTGGCAGTCCAGCACCTCACTACTCAGGTAATTTAACTTCTTTTTGGGTCCAGGTAAGCTCTCAGCATCCATGGCATCCCATGGTAGACAGTCCCAGAGGTTCACCCTGCAGAAAGCAATGCTGCCTTTGCTCAATTTCATTTCCCGTTTTCATTAAATAACCGATTGCTCATGCACTACAAAGAGGAAAATTAATTTTCTCCAAAACAACCCTTATTCTGAACAGTCATCCCACATCCTACCATGAATTATCACCTTGCATTTGCTCATTTATTCCTGTCGTGGTTTAACCCCAGCTGGCAAGTAAGCACCACACAGCTGCTTGCACACTCCACCCCGGTGGGAGGGGGGAAGAGAATCCAAAGAGTAAAATTCGTGGGTTGAGATAAAGACAGTTTAATAGGTAAAGCAAAAGCCACGCATGCAAGCAAAGCAAAACAAGGAATTCATTCATTACTTCCGATCAGCAGGCAGGTGTTCAGACATCTCCAGGAAAGCAGGGCTCCATCACCACTGCGCTTCGCTCAGTTTCATCAAAATTCATTCTTCATTAATCTCCCATTAATCTCCCCACTTCTTGTGCACTCCCAGCCTGCTCGCTGGTGGGGCGGTGTGAGAAGCAGAAAAGGCCTTGACACTGTGTAAGCACTGCTCAGCAATAACCAAAACATCCCTGTATTATCAACACTGTTTCCAGCACAAATCCAAAACATAGCCTCATAGTAGCTACTGTGAAGAAAATTAACTCCATCCCAGCCAAAACCAGCACAATTCCATAATTGATTGCATTTTTACCATTTTTCACCAGTTGACCAGTCAGGGATTGCAGTCTCTGCTGCACACAGACCCAACCAAGGGTATGGCAGTGGCACGAAAACAGCTTTTGCTAGACAACAGATAGGCCACAAGGGACAGCAACAGGAAGAAAGCCATGACCACAGGAAAAGCTCTGGTCAGGCTTCACTCCCCAGACAACTGCAAGCCCAAAAAAACCCGCTCCATCAGCTCCAGCACGTGGGACCACGAGAACCCAGCACAGAATCACAGAACCATAGAACGCTTAGAGTTGGAAGGGACCTTGAAGATCATCTCGTTCCAACCCCCCTGCCATGGGCAGGGACACCTCCCACCAGACCAGGGTGCTCAAAGCCCCATCCAGCCTGGCCTTGAACACCTCCAGGGATGGGGCAGCCACTTCTCTGGGCAACCTGTGCCAGTGTCTCACCACCCTCACAGTGAAGAATTTCGTTCTAATAGCTGATCTAAATCTACCCTCTTTGAGTTTAAAACCGTTACCCCTCGTCCTGTCACTACACTCCCCGATAAAGAGTCCCTCCCTGTTTTTCCTGTAGGCCCCCTTTAGGTACTTGAAAGCTGCTATAAGGTCTCCCTGGAGCCTTCTCCAGGCTGAACAGCCCCAACTCTCTCAGACTGTCTTCACAGGAGAGGCGCTTCAGGCCTTTGATCAACTTCGTGGCCTCGCTCTGTACCCACTCCAACAGGTCCATGTCCTTCTTATGTTGGGGACTCCAGAGCTGGATGCAGTACTCCAGGTGGGGTCTCACGAGAGCGGAGCAGAGGGGCAGAATCACCCCCCTCGCCCTGCTGGCCACGCTTCTTTTGATGCAGCCCAGGAGGCGGTTGGCTGCCTGGGTTGTGAGTGCACGTTGCTGGCTCATGTTGAGCTTCTCGTTAACCAACACCAAGTCCTTCTCCTCAGGGCTGCTCTCAATCCATTCTCCGCTCAGCCTGTATTTGTGCTTGGGATTGTCCCAACCCACATGCAGGACCTTGCACTTGGCCTTGTTGAACTTCATGAGGTTCGCACAGGCCCACTTCTCAAGCCTGTCAAGGTCCCTTTGGATGGCATCCCTTCCCTCCAGCACGTCGACCGCTCCACACAGCTTGGTGTCACTGGCAAATTTGCCGAGGGTGCACTCAATCCCAACATCCATGTCACCAACAAAGATTTTAAACAGCACCAGTCCCAGTACCGACCCCTGAGGAACACCACTCATCACTGCTCACCACTTGGACATAAAGCTGTTGACCACAACTCTTTGAGGGTGGCCATCCAAGCCTTCTTCTTGGCCAGGAGCAAGCACCCCTCGGCACCTTTTTTCTTTAACACCTCAGAGTCATCAAAGTTAGGGGACCACATCGTCACACAGTTGAGGCCTCGTGCCATCTGGCCCCTTTGCACTTTTCCACCACAGATTTGTAAAAATGAGGCCCAGGAAACCTAGTTACAAATGGAGAGGGGCTACAAGTGGATAGGGTTTGATGGTAACCCTCAGGATCTGATGTAAACCCTTGCTGCCCACCACAACACTGAATATTTAGCTACAGACTAGCGTTTTGGATCAAGTTATCACTGCCTCAATCCCCCTCTTACAACAACCATTGAAAATCTTCAACAACTTCCACTCAAAATGCAAACAAGGAGGAAAAACCCTGAAGCATGTGAAACCCATTTGCTATATCATTTCTTCCTTTAGCTGCAAAACCTTTTCTGGGGAAAAAAAAAAATCTCTTATACTTTTACAAATTTAAATTCAAATCAATCCAGCTTTCCACCCAAGAGGAAAAGCCATCTCCTTCACACTGAATGCACATTCTTCGCACCAGGCTAGTAAAGGATCACACACACACCCCCTTGTGCGTGTACACACACGCCACAAAAATTTTCCTGATAAAAGTTTCAGTGAGCCCAGTTCTTTCCTGCAGACAGTTGGGATTTTGACGAGTTGGCACTTTTCAGTACAGAAGCGTTTAATCAGATCTTTCCTGACCAGTTCTGCAGCTGTGTGCCATTCACCAAGCGCTCCTCTCCTGGGGAGGAATCGGTTAGCCAAGCATACTACCGAAACGCTTCCTGCTGCTTCCAAACCAAAAATCAGAGCTTCCCACAAGAAATGGCAAAAATGCCCCCACTCGGGGGGGGGAAGCAGCATGGTTTGAGTGGTTTTCACGTGAAAATCTAAGTAATTTACTACATTGTGTAAATTAATTTCCAGCATCAAAGAAAAGGCTACCTTTTTTCTTCCTGGAAAGTTTGCAACTTCCCTACATTTTGTCAGCCCTTAACAGCTCTGCGAAGCTTTACACTTTTTCACAAATGTGTAAAAAACCCCATTTTCAGTTAAGTGAATAAAGTATTCATATAATTTATTAAAGGATTTCCACAATTCCTAGCTAGTAACTCACAGAGGCTATGGGAGCTTTATGCTTTTTCATTCCCAGTGTGGTTAAGGTTTCAGGGGACGCTTTATGGGAGCGAGCCAAACTGCGCAGCCTTGGTGTGCCGAAAGGAGACCACTGCAAATTGCCCCTGATTGATAGACTTTCATGACTGTTTCGACAAATCTAACCTTGACAACCTTCGGTGCACTGCTCAGAATACACCACATCTTTAAGCACCCTAACTGCTACAAGCAAATCCCTCAGATGCTCCGAACACAGAGCAACGACAGGCTACAACATTCACTGAGCGGCTTCAGAGGGGTTTCCTCACTGAGGGTGCACATTTGGATAGGTGAGTTATGGTGCCCTGCACTTCACAGAACAACCCGCCACCTCCCAGCCCATTTGAGATACACGCGTCATTAAGGCACAGCGCATCAGCACCTGAAGGAGAGCCAGTGTGGGTACCTGGTAAATACCAGGCCTCTGCTGGCACACTGTTGGCAGGAAGAAACCAGAACCACTGAGCAGCTCCAGCCCAACCCAAGCTCTCCTTCCCCTGCTTGGGAACACACTGGTTTTCCTCCTCTGTCCCAGCAGGAAGGCCAGAGCTGCCAGAGCAGGAGACAAGGGCTGCAGCACAGCGTGGGGAACAGCACCAATGGGGAAGGTGGGAGCTCTGAAGAACGTGAAGCACAGGTTGGAATCAGAGGGTTTGAGGAGTACAAGGTCTTTGGGGGACAGGGACAGACAAACTGGCCCAGTGACTCCTTGGCACTTTGGTTTTTTCCTGGAGGGAACCCCCTGCACTCAGCACAGCGCATTTGGCAGGGCCCCCCTGAAACCTGCTGGTGTGGGAAACAAGCCATCCAAGGTGCAGCAAGGAAGGGCCGGCAAACACAAGCCCTAGCGGTGCCGCCTGTTGCACCACACCTTGCAAGCTGTGGCTTCCCAGGCGTGGGGCTGGCCAGAGCAGGAGGCGGCTTTCTCACCCTGCAAACTGCAGAAACCGGTTTTACATGTGCCACAGCCTTCCCACCCCAGACTCATGAGCAAAGCTGCTGTGATTGCAAAAGCCAGGTATCCAGTTCACATGCTGAGGAGGCATCTCTGCAAATGGGTTTTGTGCCTGTTCCCCCAGCGAACCAACACTGCCTTTGCTAGGGATGCTGGACTGCGGCCACATTCAGAAAGCACAGGCAGGGACATGCACTTTGGTCAAGAGGGCAAAGATTTGAAGGATTACTCCAGGCCAAGCCTCTGCAAAATCGACCATTGTGCCTGCCTGTCCCATGGGAGTAACGCAGGGACATCCCACACACAGACTGCTGCGCAGACGGAGTTCAGCTGTGCGTAAATGGGAACATCCCCAAGCACTGCACAGGCACCATTTCGCTCCTGACAGCTTTTCTAAGCCCAAACCTATCTGTGCTCACAACTGGGAGAGGTTACTAAGGAGCCCAGAGATTTAAGAAGGGGGAGTGAGGGAACAGGGGGTCCTCACCCTGGGATGGACAAAAGCCAAGAGGGAAAGGGCTGTTCTCGCCCCATAGAAAGAAGGAGGAAGGAAGCAGTGCCTGTTCTTTCCCGGGGCAGGAAGGGGTAGCGGGAGCAGAGCAGACTGGGCTGTCGCTCTCCCCCTTCTTCCTCCCCCACCGGGCAGGAACACAGCCTGCCCCAGCCGCTCCCGCCAGACACCCTGGCAGGGACAATGGCCCGGCAGCCAGGACAGGGTGGCCGCCCCAGCCCTGCACAGGACGGGGCCTACATGACTGCCGAGAAGCCGGCACGTCGGAAACGCGGCGGCGAAGGGGTGAGGTGAACACCGCGCCTCCGACCGCTGACGGGCTGCCCCGGGGCCCAGCAGGCCGGAGCTTCCCCGGGCCTGGAAAGAGCCCTCACGAAGAGCCGGGTCCGTGCCGTTTACCCCACAGCGCGGCCCTCCTGGGCGCCGCTCCCCACCGGAGCAGCGGGCTGGGGGGGGTCACCCGCCGCCCCCCCTTCAGCAGCCCCCGCCCGCCGGCGCTCCCTCAGCCCAGCCGCCATGCCGGCGCGCGGCTCCGGCGGCGGTTGAGACGTCACCTAAGCCCGCTCCTCCCCCCCCTCCTTCCCCGCCCTCCACCGGCGCTGTGCGCAGGCGCGCGGCCCGTGACGGCGAGGGCGGGGCGTGACGGCGGCGCGGCGCGGGGTGGGGGGGAGGAGGGGGCGTGGCGGGCGGCGCGCGGCGGCCGGGGCGCGCGGCGGCGGCGGCGGCAGCGCCATGTCGATGGAGGGACCCCTTCTTCGTGGTGAAGGGGGTGAGCGCCGACCCTCGGGAGACCCCTCCCTCCCCCCCCCCCCGCGCCGTGGGGGCTGGGGCGGCGGGGGTGTGTCCCCCCCACACACACCCCGGGGCGCTGTGGGGTTTGGGCACGGCCGCCCCGCAGACAGGGGAGGCCGCGGGGAGGTGGGGGGCGAGCGGCGGTCGGGGGGTCTCGGGAGGCGATGGGGCCGCGGGGGGGGGTGGGGGGGGAATGGCGCCTCCGTCCCCCCCCCCCCTCCACGCTTCAGGGGTTGGGGGGCGGTGTGTGTGGGGCGGCCCCGAGGCGCGGAAAGGCCCCGGGGCGAGGGCGCTGTGCCGGGCAGGTGCCGGGCCGCGGCCGGGCCTCCTCGCACGAAGCGCTGCCCGCTCTGCGGGCCGAGGGAACCCCGGCTTTGCAGGTGCCCGCCCCCGCCATCTCCCCCCCCCCCCCCCCCCCAGCCCCGGGTGCAGGGAAGCGGGAGGTGCAGCGCTGCCTTGGCTGCAGGTGCGGCCGCCGGCAAGGCTGGGACGGCTTGGGGACGGGCTGCCCGGATGTCCCCGCCGTCGGAGGGAGGCGGCTGTGGCTTGGGAAGTGTCGCCCTGCAGCTGGCACGGCGGGGCCGGCTGGCTCCTGGGTGGGATCCCCAAAAGGCCAGGGCCGTGGCTTCCAGGTGGAAAGATGGAGGGGAGTCAAGGGACCAGGCTTTGGAAGAAACCGCAGCGTGGATGGTGGCCATGAGAGGAAGCAAGCAGAGAAGAGCCCGAACAAAGGCAAACGCAAAGCAAAGGTGGTCGAGGCAGGAGGAAAGGAAAATTGCAATTAATCAGGGTGGAAACACCTTAGTCTCTAAAAACTGCCCTGGGGCCACCTTCAGGTTGTGCTGCGGGCCGGTCTCCTACCCCATGTCACGGTGAAACGGGGCTTGAGCGGAGGTGCTCGTAGGGGAGCGGTGGGGAATGCCGTGTGAGCGCGAGAGGTGTGGGAAGGGGTGGTGGTGCAGCCAGGGAAAGTGAATCATTCTGCCAGGTTGAACTGGTGCTAAGGGGAAAAAAATACAAGTTGCCGTGGGTGGGGAGCAAACGTCCTGTCAAACTTTCCGGAGAGGTTCCCGTGCCATGTGGGAAAGGGCTGGGAGGGGAGAGGGGATGTGCTGCCACTCGCAGCATTAATTATAAATTTATTATTATAAAATTATTATGAATATAATTATAAATATTACCCAGCAGGTTGGGGTGGAAGGGGCTGGTGGAGGCTGTCCACGTTGTGTTCGGTTTGCTTTCGTGGAGTTCATAACTCCTCCTATCAGAGGACATCCGGCTCTGCTTTAAATTCCTGCTTGTGGGTACTTCCCCAAGTATGCCCAGGTGGAAAAAACCCCCCCAAACTTTTGCTAGGCAGTAGTGGAGCGAACGAAGCTCTAGATCCTCATATCCTTAAAGCTGCTGACTTTAAGGCAGTAGATGTGGCAGACTCGGAGCCGTGGGCGTGCAAGAAGAGGAGGGACATGCATCAGGGTGCCAAGAGACTGCAGCTTAGACAGCAAAGTTGAGTACTTCAGGCCATGGTGTAACGTAAAGAGAGCTACAGTCCTGGCATCCCTGCAGGGTGCGGGCTCAGTTCATCCATCCTGGGCTTCCCCCCATGATAACCTACTTTCCTTCACTGGGGATAAACACCTGCATCTTACATGGGTGCTGTGTGCAAGCTCTTGGGCTCCTGCTGGCCACTTTTCACACCAGCAAAGTCTGGTCTCATCCGTGTCACTCATTCTGACTTCCCGTGAACCTGGAGGAGCGGTTCACGGCTCGGAACTGCAGAGTTTGTAGGTACAGATGCCCGCACTGATGGACCATGACCCAAACTTACAGACCCGCTTGCCCCAAACCATCAAAGCAGCGTTCAGTGCGGTCAGCAAAGCGTGCCTTCCCATGCTGTGAATGCACTCCCCTCCAAAAAGCTTAGAGCAGCAGAAAAGACTTCTGGTCCCTAAGCCAGCGTAGTAGAGCTGCATGGCTTTTTTTTTACGTTAAATTAAAATAAACAGGGCTGCTCTCGACAGTCAGCCTGGCTGTATTGTGGGGACAGTTCCTGTGATTCTGTGTACCCTTGGGGTATCCTACCTGTGTAGTCAAGAGCCTTCAGAGGAGAGCTGTTGAGAGGAATGTGAAACATTAATTGCCAAAGAGCAGCCTTGTTCAGACACTCTGCCCTGGCTTGCCCGTGTGACACTCGGCAGAAGCCTCCCCTAAAGAGACAGGTCCCTTCATTAATAGCTGACCTGTAAGTTGTCGTTGCTCAGCATTTTGTGCTGCAACAAGAGATGGGATTGTCCAGCAGGTAGGGCAAATCCTTATTTTACAAAATAAACTAAAAATTGTGTGAAGGAAAGATTTTTTGGGAGAAAGGCTGGGCTTCCCTGCTCAACTGGACACCGTGCTATCCCACTGTGACTGCTGCAGCGCAACTGATGATAATCCCTTCACTTCCTGGCTGCAGGGAGGTGCAGAAAGCTGTGAACACCGCCCAGGGGCTCTTCCAGAGGTGGACGGAGCTCTTGCAAGATCCCTCCATTGCCACAAGAGAAGAAATCGACTGGACCACTAATGAGCTCAGGAATAACCTGCGGAGCATTGAGTGGGACCTGGAAGACTTGGATGAAACCATTAATATCCTTTCTGTGGTCTTTTGGAGGTAGGGGCGTGCGGTTCCTGAGTTGTACTAAATAGCTGAGTACCAGTGCTCGCCAGTAGTTACTTTTTGCAGAAATCGGGACTATTTGGGATTGATTTTTGCATTTACAATCGGCTTTTCTCAAACTGCAAATGAGAAATTAAGGCGAATGTGTTCAGCAAAAGGATCTTCCTTTTGCCTTTTTGTTTTCCTTTTGACAAGGTATATTCTAAGATGCTTTGTTCTAGAAAGCCTACTGCGTTGTATGAATTTGGATTTCTCTGTGTAGTCAGTTGTACTCTAGGCTGCTTCCAGAAATACTCCTTTTCCCTTGTGTTCGTCTGAACACTCTAGAAAGCGCTGCACAGCATCAGAGAATCAAAAAAATGCAAGAGAGAAGCCTCACACTGGTGCGTTGTACCGCACAGTATGTTCCTGCCATGCCTGTTTTTTTCCTCCAGTGTTTCATACTTTTCACCCAAAATTTATTAGCAAAGGCACGGCGCAATGGAAAGCTGCCACTTGGTAGAGCCCTGCTGAGGCACGCTCGGGGTTTGTGTGTCTGTGTGCGTGCCCAAGGCCACTAACGGGGACTCCTTGACTCGCTGCCTACGCATCGTTGAGCAAACCCACGGAAATTCAACCTCGATGCGACGGAGCTGGGTATCAGAAAGCCTTCATCACGAGCACGCGCAGGTGGTCAGGGTAAGGAACGTGGGGCTTGGGGTGGGAGCAATTAGGTGGTTAAAAAGAGGAAAGCTCACGGCCATTTCTGTGGTGAGAGTGGGAGAGGCAGAGAGTAAACCTGCTGCCTGCTCTCTCGGCCTCCCTCCTCTTCCCCGTGTGCTCCCTCCTGCGCCTGCCCAGACAGGTTTGGGGGTGCAGGTGCCCCATGGCGTACCCTCCTTTTCTGCTGCTGCCCCTTTAAGTCTTCACACTTTTTTTGCAACAGTGAGCCTGGGAACCTGTAGAAACTGGGAAGGAAGAGTAAAGACCCTGCTGCGATGCAGGGGAGGCCGGAGCCTCCCTTCAGAGTTCAAGGAAATCGCAACTGTCCTGTGCTTTTGTAGTGCTCGTTTTCAAAAACAGAGAGTCCAATTTGAATGCTGACAGATGGTTGAAGCCTAGCGTTACTGACGTGGTGACTTCAACTTCCTACCACTACAAAATAGTCCAAACAACCACTAGATTTATTTTTATCTTGAGGAAGATATTTATTTTTTTTTTTAGTTTAAGCTCACACTTAAGGAGCAAAAGGAGGATTTTAACAACTTGGTGGTAATAAATAAAGAAACATCTTCCCAAAAGCTTTACTGCCCGGTAACAAGCTGTGAGTTGGAAAGTTTTCTCCCTATTAATAGCTACACTGAGTGTAGCTTGGTTTCTGCTGTCCCCGATGACTCTGATGTACCTCTTTCACAAAATGTGTTGCTGTGGCTGGCAGCAAGCTTGTTACCCTACCTGCAGTCCTGTGGTCTGGATGCAGTTCCTAAGGCTTGCTGCCTGGGAACTGATCCCGAACCCGTGGTGGCCCTGGGTAGCAGGCATGTGCTCGCCGCCTTGCCCTTGGTGTAGTCTCCTCCCCAAATGAGCAGGATCAGGCAAGCCTGCTCCATGGTCCTCTTTTCCTGGCTGAAAACTGCTGGCTAATGGCTTTTGGAGCAGCATCTCTCACTGTTAAATTAAACTTGTTAGTGGCATTATGCAGCTGACTTCCAGTTTCCGTGAGGGAGTTTGTGATGCACATTAGCCGGTGAGAAGTAACCAAGTGGAATATGTTGCTCTTAGGTGATGTATTGTCTGTCTCTGAACAGTAAAACATACCTAACTGTTCTGGTGACATCAGAACTGTGCTGGTGGATCAGCCCCTGCTAGATCATACGGACTGCTTGCTAATCTACCCTGTAAAAATTAGATTACATCGTGATGGGGAGCCTTCTGTGGCTGGCGACCTTCTACAGGAACTCAGCAGCAAAACTTAATTGATAAAAGAGGAAACGTAGGCACAGTCGGAGAGGGTGGGCACAGGACAGGAAATCTGTCTCGTCCTATGCAATATAAAATCAGATGCAACTGGGAATAAAGTGCAGGGGGTTACAGGCTTCCAAGACCTTGAAGAACATGACTTTTCCTTACAGTTGATGGGAACATTAGTTTAATATTACACAAATCAAAGTGTTTCTGGCTGTAGTGAAGCAAAATGAGTAGTAAATAAGGAATATTTTCAAAATATCCCATTGCCGTTGATTCTAGCATTAGTAAAATGAGGAACTGCGATGAAGCTTTCTAAACATCCTTCCAGACTCTTCAAAACTATACATTTTCACAGAAAATATCCCTTCCCTCGTTCTCCCTAAAGAAGCCGTGCAGCACCCTGGAATTGCCTGTCCTCGCAAATCTAATGCTCACCTACTTCTTTCATTTACTAAACAGGAAATGAAGGATCAGATGTCAAACTCCTCCGTGCAAGCACTGGCTGAAAGGAAAAACAGGCAGGTGAGAACCAGAAACAGGCAAGTTCAGTGAATGCAGTGGCTGTTTGGTACTTTAAGGAGCGAGGGGGATTTATCAGCTCTGGCAGTTGGTGTCTTAGGGTATGTGTTGGAGTAAGTGAAAATGGAAGTTTCACCCGAGGCCCCACATTGTAAGGTAGAGCGTATAGTGTTGATCCAAACTGCGTAAAAGCTGTAATTACAATGTATATCCTGTCTGTAGTTCATCCCCATATAAACCTTTGTTTTGGGAAGGGGCTTGCATGCTGCAGCAAAGCTGTGTGTTTGAACCGTGTCTGCTTTGCTGACCTGAGAGAGCTGGTTCTTGCAGGCGTGTTGCTGCCACTCTCTTCCAAGCCCGTCTCTCAAAGCAGTAAGTCAGCACTCGCCATCTGTCTCTGTCCTCAGATATGGTTGTGTACAACTGTCAGTGTTGCATCATTCCACAGAAGGGGGGGAATCTTTCTCCTCCTCGGGGGGAACCGACTCAGAATCCATGTCAGTGGAATGTAATCCTGCGCTCTGCTGTATTTAGGAGCCAAGATGCTGCAATATCCTTGCGCACAGCTGCCTCTCGTAATAGTTAGCCATGTAAGAAGGTGGAAGAAGCTCAAGGAGTCTCAGGTTGTCTGCACTTGTAATCTAAGGAATAGAAATAGATGCAGCTTTTGCTCCTCCCCAGCTGACGAGGAGGCTGTAAGGAGATCTCAGAGCTGACTTCCAGAGCTGCCTCAGTAAAAGTTGGTGTGCATTCTGTACAATTAACTCTGGCTGCATCAGTCTTGCCACTTGTGGCAAAAATGGCAAACTGCAACAAGCTACTGAGAAGCACAGAGCTGATTCCTGAGCTTGTTACGGGGTTAATTGACATGCTTGGCAAACACTTGAAGAAGCAAAGTCCCTTACACCCTTGCTCAAACAAGTCTGTAGCTGTCTGTGCGTTTCGCCGCTTTCCTTTGCGCAAAGTTCCTGCTAGCTGCAGGAGACCATATGGCCCAGCTCGCGTGGCAACATCTGTTCAGGAAAACTGACTTCCCCTTGCCGTCTTCCTCTCCCTTCCCCAGCCCCTCGCCTTCCCTCTAGACTGCGAAGCCTGTGCTGGGCTGGCCCGCAGCAGCTTTTCCAGCGTGCCCCTGTGTCTGAGAGGCTGGCTGGTGGCGACCTGACCCTCACAGGCTAAGGCTGGCAAGCAGAGGCCTTTCTATTGAAGCTGCAGCAAAACTAGTGCACCACATTAAATAAGCGGTAGCTTCGCTTGCCACGAACTGGAGAGAACCACAAGCTTGCTCAGTGTCCTGAGGGCGGACAAAGCCAGATGTCCTGCTGGCTTCCTGCGCCGTCGGTCCGTCAGCTTTCCTCACCCCTCCTTGATCCTTGTAAGGCAGACGAACTGTAGAGACAGGCTTGTTTTTGGCCTGCCAGAGCAGCCTGGTCATTGTCTTGCTGTTCTTCACAAATACTCGTTCGTCCACCCCTGCCCACGACCAGAAGGCGTGAGACGGTCTCATTACCAGTCGGCCTTGCCTCCACGCTGGTGGGCAGAGCTCCCTAACCCATTTGTAGTGCTGCAGCGTGCAGCTTCTCAGCTGCGGGCCACGTTCATTCCCCAGCATCTATCGCTTGTGTTATACCCCTTCCGGCGACCAAACATACTCAGCTGGAAAGCCACATCTCTGCTGGCTTTGCCCAAGCTTCTCTCTTCGGGCTGTAGAGCAGGCAGCAAGTGTGATCTTATATGCTAGCAACTGAACGGTATGCCGGAGGAACAGGTAGCCCGAATGAAAGAACATGAGCATACAACACTGCTGTGGTTATATTTTGCACTGTTTTACTGTCAGCTCAACTCATTAAGTACTTTATCCAGACCCTTTTAAGCCCCTGTCATTAGTAGCACTGTGTTCAGTTCGAGCTATACGTCTGTTAACACAATATATCCAGATACTTCCCAGCTTACGTGTTCTAGCACACAGTGCTGCCTCTTGAGCAGGCCTTTGCTAGTCCTCCGTGCTGTGCAGGCCTCCTGTGTATACCGGCTGTCGGTCGTACTTCAGCTCTCCTGCTGCTGGAGAGGCATATCTGCAATATCAGGCTGCAGAGACTCCACAGGCTGGCGTTTTGGCATCGCGTTGTTTTAGTTTGTGACAGCACTCTGGCTGTATAGCAATAGAGCAGGAGGAAAAGGATGCTTTGTGTGTGTGTACGGGAGTATTGCCTCGTCTGCCTTCCCACTACACCCTGTAGATGGGCTGTGAGCAGACACAAGGGCGTTGCTAAGGGTTGTCTGCATCTGTTTAGGCACTCCTGGGAGAAAGTGGGAGTCAGAGTTGGAGCTCTGGACCTGACAAATACAGCCGTCTGGACCGGGAGCTGCAATTAGCAAATTCACACTTCATTGAGGAGCAGCAAGCTCAACAACAGGTAAGGCAGCTGGCACTATGGGGACTAAATAGCTTTGCTTGCCAAATGGGTGCCAGGGGGATGAGGTACGGGCTGCAAGAGTCAAAAATAAATAATCCATTCCTTGGCTGGTCTGGATCTAGGAGCCTGACAGCCCTCCTCTTTGCTCGCAGAATATACCTCTGCCTGCATTTCTGGATGCATTTTGGCACAGAGTTTTTAACTGTTGAGGCTTGGGTCTTCTGCTCTGTACAAAAGGCAAACAGCATGATCTGGAAGATGCAGCACACTAAGCTTTAATACTACAAGGATTGCTGAAATCCTTGGAAGTGTAGAAATGTAGCAAACACAAAAGAGCCCGTTTGTCTTATGCAACTTCCCCTGGTTAAAAAATGAGCTGATGTTTGCTGTTGTTTGTGTGCATCTTCATCAGAACAGGCTAGGAGCAGGAGCACGTGCCTGCTTCCTTTTCCTGCCTTTGTCAACACGAGATTCGTGAGAAAGCCTACGCGAGGGCTTTGCGAGAACCCCTGGCGAGGTGCTTCCCCACCACCGGGGGACTTCTTTGTCTGGGGAAGTGCCCGGGCAGCGTGCAGACCCACGTGCAGCAGCCCACCCAAACACGGGCTTTTAAACAGGCAGCTTCTCGGAGGCGGCAAACTCTGCTAAAGCTCCTGAACCTTGACGCCGCCTCAGCTTTCAGATGAGTTTTACCTAGTGACTCTAAGAAGATAAATAGATTCAGAAGTAGGTAACTAGGGTAAATCTAATCCTTAGCATGACTGTGCCCTGGAAATGACTTAAAACATCAGCACACCTATTCCTTTAGCACATTTGGAGCCAGGCTTGCTATTTTTAGCTGTAGAAACTGCAACAGCCTTTTACTCACATTAACCCCGTGTTAGCTGCAGCATGTTCCAGGTTGCATTTCCCAGGCACAGCATCAGCATGGCTTCCTGGCGCCTGCCGCTGTACCTACAGCGGGCAGAGGGGCTTGTGGGGGTTTTGATGACCAGCCCCTGTGGCTTGCAAGAGTCGCTTTAGCGATGGGTGCAGCAGGGAAGGGAGGGGGCATGGCTGAGCTAAGGCTAGATTTGCAGGGATTGTCAGGAGGCTGCAGCCTGCTATGCCATGGGGATGCCATGCCAGGGAGGCTTTTCTGCGGCTGTCACTTCTCCAGCATTTCTTAGGAATGTGGTCCTCATTCTTGGTGGCTTAGGTCTGTGCCCGGGCCCCACAGCTGCTGTTGGATGAGCAGCGGGTGTCTGTCCACCGCAGTGGCTGGCTCCGACCTGGCTGCAGGAGACAGCAGACCCGTAATTGCCCATTTCCCTTCTCTTTGGCCCCAGCTGATTGTGGAGCAGCAAGATGAGCAGTTGGAGCTGGTCTCTGGCAGCATCGGGGTGCTGAAGAACATGTCCCAGCGCATTGGCGGGGAGCTGGAGGAGCAAGCAGTGTAAGTGTGAGACGCGGCGCCAGAAACCCGGTATGGGGCTGACTGCAACACAGCTGGAGGTCCTTGCACACGTGTCTCTGCCCCTGTTAGGGCCTTGAATTTATTAGTCCCTTAGGCAGCCTCTCCTAGCCAGCCTTTCATTTTAGGCAGTGGAAAGCATTTCTTATTGCAGCCTGCGAGGATCCAACCGCAGCCTTGTTCGTTTGAAAGCCTGCACTGAGAGCAGGCTTAGCTGCCAACTTTACCTTTCCTTCTCTCCCCTTTTTACACGCTCCCGCTAAGGCACGCAGTTGGCTCCTTGGCTTCAGGCAGCCAGCAGAACCCAGTCGATGGGGGAGGGAGGGGCTGTGTAATGGGGATACTGGGCACTTTCCCACTCCACAGGGCGTTGTGCTGCCCCTGCATAACTGCTGGACCCAGGAGTTCTCAGCTCTGGCTTGCCGCTCTGAAACGCGCAGCACAGAGCTGGTATTCATAGTTAAAGCTAAAAATAACCCTTACCCACGCAAAGGGTTAAAGGGTAGCTCAGAAAGTAATTTGCATCCATCATTTACATATAAATTAGATTTCTTTCCCAGTTCTTGTCCTTTGCAAACAAGTGGCTAAAGATTCTAGTTATGCAGGCTAACAGCTACCACTTCCAGAGAGGCTTGAAGGGTTTATACCAAAAAACCCTCCTTGTTTGGCCGATAGAGCCTGGAGGGCTGTGTCCCTTGTGAAGTGATGTCGTCTTTGATGGAGAAGAGGAACTTTAAACCCACCTCCTGTATGAAGTCTTGCAGCCTGAGAGTCTTCTGCTCTCGTGGAAGCAGATCAGTGTGGTGTGTCTGTTTCCGGATCATCACATAAGCCATCAGTGCTTGCTGGACAGTAGCAGATGACTACTGCAATGAGTTTTTTTACAACTCTTTCTTTTTCCCCGCTGAATGAAGGTTTAACAAGTGCCCTGGAACTCCAAGTGATGGAAGCTGTCCTTTTAAACATATTAAGCTTTGAAGTCCCACTGGCTGGAGACCTTGATTGGTACCTTGATTCTGGGTGTGCTCATTTCTCTTCAGATGGGTTCTTGGCATTGACAAAGCACAGCTTCAGGAAGGCTTTCAGATTCATTACAGTTGCTGTGTGGAGGAATTAGAGGGGTAACTTCCATTCAGAGCTTAAAAAGCACCTTAAAAGCGATTGCAAATCTCATTCCTGCTTGATAGATGACTGGAGCAAGATTTTAGCTTCAACTGCAAGCCCTGAACAAGAAAAGAGATTTAAAGTCCAAGCTGGCATCTAGATCTATCTAACTGGTCTGTGCTAATCACAGATTACAAATAAGACTTTCCTCTTAAAAGGAGGAAAACCCCTACTCCTCACCTTACAAGGGTGCATAGAGCTCAGCCACAAACGTGCAGCGGTGACCAGTCCGACAGGAGTCCCAAATTTACTTCCCACTTGCCACCAAAGCAGAACTGCTGCTTCAGTAGGCTTTTTTTCCCCCTTGGGTGCTTTCAGGAGACCGAGCCATGTTCATTTTCTCTGCCAAGGTGTGATATGCTGGTCACATCAGTGTTTTGCTCGGTGTGTGTGAGCCCACTGAGAAATCTCGAAGGGACGTGCCACTTGCTGACGAGTGCCACGCTTCTCTGTCCCCAGGATGCTGGATGACTTCTCCCACGAGTTAGACAGCACTCAGTCGCGGCTTGATAACGTCATGAAGAAGCTCGCCAAAGTGTCTCACATGACGAGCGGTAGGTCCTGGGAAGTGGGATCCAATCCTGGAAAGGGAGAGCCAAGCCCTCGGATCTTTGGGCTGGGACGCTACACGCTCCCACCCACCAACAGCCATCCCAGACCTGAGCAGAGGGGAGGGAGCAGCTCTCGGTGCCTGAAAGAGGGGGAAGACTTCCAAGCCCTGCAGCTGCTCCTGCCCAGACGCTGCTCTGCAGCCTGTCCTTTGCCTTTGTTTTATTTACAGATGCCTTTCTATTTATGCTCCTCCTGCCACGGTGGGAAAATCCCCCCCCTAGATGGTAGGAGGGGAAGCTCTGCAGCCTCCTGCTCTGCTGCAGTTTCCCGGGCTGTGTGCAGAACAAAAGATTTCAAGGTGCCATAAAACACTCGCCACTGTGTGTGGCTTCCCCTGCACCAAACGCCTGCCTGCGGCAAGCCCCTTCCCCAAATCCCACCTGCCCTCAGGCTGCTGGTGTCTTCTGACCCGCAGGCCTGTTCTCTGTCAGATATATCTCTCAGCTGGCGGAGGAAAAGAGGCGATTTCTGCGCCGGGAGGGGAGGCTAAACCCACGAGAAAAGTCCTTATAAGGCTGCGCCTGAAGCCGGTGGGTTGGCGGGGTGCCGCGGGCAGAGCAAACAGGAAGCCCAGCGTGCCTGCCGGGAAGTCCCCCGCCGCCGGCTCGCCTCTCCGAGTGCTGGCGGCGCGCCTGGCGGTCGCCTCCTCCGTTACCCCTCTCCCACGGGTGCTCGGGCAGCTTATGGGGGCAGCAGCGAGTTGAGAGGAGAAGCGTTCTTGCTCTTCAGGATTAGGCTGGCCGGGGGGACTTATGAGGTTGTGGAAATACGGCCCTAGAGAGACCGTTTGGAGTGCTGAGAGCGCACTTTGGGTCACCAGTAGCCCAGTGGCAGCACAAACACTGGCAAACCTTGTGTATCTCCCCTTTCCTCTGGGGAAAACACTTTGATCATTGCAGAGTGCTTCTGAGAGGTGTGAAAGAGCATTTCTGCCGTCGCTGGCATCGCACGTGCCAGGGCTGACCAGGAGGGCTCTTCCCAGTGTAGCTGCTGTGCCCAGAAGTTGTGGGGTGCCAGTAGCCCCGTCCCTGCTGCTGCACCATCGTCTCGCCGGGGCTTTCTCTCTGCCATCGCAGACGTGGCCATGGACAGAGAGCAGCTCTCAGGGGCGATGCAGCGTTGAGCTTCTGCGAAGCGTGCGTGGGGCCAGCGAGATGTAAAGATGTCCAGGGGAAACCTCATTCCTGGCACTCTCTTAAGCAGAGCTCCCACAAACTCTTCCTGGCAGCTTTCACCGGACCGCTTCTTGCTGCTGTAGTGAGCAGGTTACTCCACGAATGAGCCGCAACACACAGCAGCTCTCTGCTTGTTCTTCCCAATTGCTTTTGAACCAGCTTATCAAATCTGTTTGAACTTGGCTGGGGAGAAGCCTCAAACTGCCCACAGCTGTCCCCAAAAACATATCCTGGAGGAGAAGTGTTGTCCCCCCGCGGGGCTGCAGTGGGGCAAGCTGCCAAAGGAGCTGCTGCTTTGGCTTTTTCTGGCTTCTTTAAGCTTAAATTGGGCTCCTAGCAGTACAGCGAAGAAAAGCTCTCCCCCAATTTTCCTTCCCTCTTAAAGCAGGAAGACTGATGCTTCCTTTTCCTTCCAGATCGACGGCAGTGGTGTGCAATTATCGTCCTCTTCGTCATCTTGCTGGTGGTGCTCATCCTGTTCTTCGTCCTGTGATGGACTGAACTTCCTTGGACGCCCCCTTCCCGCCCCCTCGCCCCCGTAGCACGGGGAAATGAAACTCTCACCGTTTCCGTCCGCCCACAGAGAATCCCAGGCAAGAAAACCCACACGCAGCTCTCACCATTCTCCTCTGAGGACTGCGGCTCGGCTCTGCCGGCGCCTCACCTGGCCCCGGGGAGAGGGGGTGGAGGACTGGAGCTGTCTTCTCCCCCGGTGTGGTGCGATCTGGACCTGAGCTCCAGGTCCGGACCTAGGCAGCTGGAGGGGGACTTGACCCCTGCGCTTCCACCCAGTGCAGGTAGGAGCCGGTTGCAGCGGTGCTGAGCCGCCTGCGGTCGGATGCGGACACAGAGCAGCGAGCCCTGGGGAGGACGGGACGAGGAGGGGGAGGAAATCAATTAATTCACCGAGCATTACAAACCACATTGCCAGCCTGCGGGTGCTTGCCAGCCAAAAGCGTTACCGGGAGGAGCGGTGGCGTGAAACCCCACGCAGCCATGGCGAGGGAGGGCAGCCCTGGCCGAACTCCCCCCCGCTCCACGCTGCCTTCCTCCCGCGGCCGCCGACTTAACCGCGGTGAGTCTGCAGCACAGCATTCGCGTCCACCGCCCCTTGGCAGAAGCTTACGTGCAGGCGAGCCGTGGGGCGCAGCGTCCTGCCGTCGGCCGGCCAGGCGCGGTTAGAAACCCCAGAGCTTTAGACTTGGGTTGGTGCACGTTGAAAGCTGGCACACAGCCGTTAGCCGGAGAGTGAGTTTCTTAAAGCTTTTAAAATTGCCTCCTTCGTTATACAAGCCTCTAAAGCTCATTGACTGATGCTTTCTTTGCCCTTGTATAACCGAGTAACTGCTTCTGTTTAACAGCTGCTTCCCTTTGGCAAGTGATTTGTCAGGTCTAAAATAACTTATTTTTTTTAAGGAAAAAAAAACAACAAAAAAAAAACTTTTAAAGATTTTTTTGATGACCGTTCGAGCCACATTCTCTCTGCGGGTGCACGACACGCATTATCAGAGGAACGGGGCTCAGTTATGTATTTTAAGTGCATATGAACCTGTAAATAGGATGTCTTAATTTTTCCCAGCCGCTATTTTTTAGACACTTGTGTTGTAAGCAACCGAAAGGCAGGAGATTCGAAGCTAGCTCACGTTTCTGTATTACTTCCCCGTCCTTTTGTTACCGTGGAGTTGTTTGTCACTGGAGTTGTCCCAGCAGTGTCGGATAGCCTAGTTGTCTCCCTCGTACGGTGAAATAGGAGTTGGCCAGGTGGTCGATACCCAAACGTGGTGAAGAAAGCTCACCCTGGCGGCGTTACTGGGGAGAAATGCAGAGGGGGAGTTTTCGTGCTGCGAACACCGATTGCAGGATGGATACCAGGGTGACTCTTCAAGAAGGCAAAACTGATTTCTTACTAAAGCCGGCTCCCATATTTAAGTTGCAAACACCAAAAGACTGGGGACAGGCTGGCGTACGCCTCCCATCTGGGTCTCAGCTGGGGCTGGGGGAGGAAGTTAATTGGTGCTGACGCTAGGACTTCTGCTGAAATTGCAAATCGCCCCCCAAAATCATCCTCCCCGAGCGGGAAGCTCACCACCAGACGGCTTTACCTCCGGGATGCTTAGCCCAGATTGAACACTCCTCCCCGCTGGGTTTGTGGCTCCCTTCAAGCAGCTGCGTGACCCCCCCCCTTTTGTCCCCTCCTTGTGCTGACAGCCGGCGGCACTGTGCCTTCCGCAGCCGGGCACCGGACATGGGGGGCAAGACCGAGCTGCCCTGCCACGCCTGGGCGGCTGCTCTCATCATTAACGCACACGTGCCCTTAGCTCCAGGCCGCATTAATTATTTCAGCGGTTGCTCTTTATCCTTGCAGAGAACTTCGGGGTTTTTTGGTTGCGCTGCAAGAAATAGGCGGTGTCCCCTTTCCGAGGCTGGCTACCGCAGTGTCTGCGCGGCTCCTTGGGCTTAATACCTCTCCAAGAGCAGGTTCCCGGGAGCGCGAGTCCAACCGGGGAGCGGGGCTTGCCGTTGGCCGGTATTTGCGCACCTCCGATCCCCGCGTTATTTTCGGCATGGTCGTGCATCCTCCGGGGATGACTCCCAGCGCTCCTTCATCAGTCCGGCGTACTGCCGGAGGGTGGCCCAGCTGCTGGCATCACCGCAAGCCACCAAACTGTCTTCGGTCTCTTTTCCTGTGTACATTTGCTTTTTTCTGTTGTTGGTGGTGCTCCTCCCTTTAACACTAAATAAACGCATTGCCGCTGCCCGGCGTGGCACAGCAGAGATTACCGGTCGTTGTCGCAGTGACCCTTGCTTGGGGACGAGGTAGGGGGGGTCTCATGGCACCGGGTGGCAGGAAAAGCGCCCACCAGCCTCTGCCTGGCATCACCCTCCTGGCTTTTAAGGCATAAAGCAGCATCTGCAGTTTCTGGGGTCCCCTCTGAGCAGCAGGCAGCTGCTGCCCAGATGTGGGGGCATCACCGTGGAGAGGGCAGCCGTTCCCCACCGGATGGCATGGGCAGGAAGGGCAGCCTGGCGGGAGGGAGCCGTGTCCCCGCCATGGCGAAGGCGCCTGCTGGAGACGCTTCTCCCTGCGTAGCCGCCCCGGCGCCACAGCATGAGTTTCCCCTCCCATGGCTGGAAAAAAAAAAAAAAAAAACCAACCACAAAACCCCCAAACCAGCAGCAGGAGTGCAGACCCCTCTCTGATTAGCGATGGATGCTTGCAGGCGCGTCCCCACCGCCACCCCAGCAGTGCTCCCAGGAAGAGGAGAGCAGCCCTGTCCCCCCCGTGCTCCCCGCACAGCCCGCCGTGCCCCTCGCCAGAGCGGGGAACGGGGGGGTTGTTCTGCTCTTCGAGGAGCAGTGTGGGCAGCTGAGCCCCCCCCAGCTGCCTGCCCATCATTGTCACCCCAGGAGGTCCCCCACCCTGTCCCCATTTCCCCACCCCACGGACCAAAGGGGTCCTCAGGCCCCAAAGAGCTCCTCAGCCGACAGCATCCCAGCTCTGCCTGTCCCAGGGCCCTGCACAGTGCCACCCCGCAGACGGGACATGCGCTCAGCACCCCCGACAAGCTGCCCACCGCGGTTACAGTGGCGCCGGGGGGGGCTCAGCCCCACATGAAAGCACCCAAACCCTCCCCACCACCCAGGCCCATCCACGGCTCCCGCACCCACCAGTGGCCACACAACCCCAGGGCATGTCCCGTCCCTCTGGCCAAGTGTCACCCCCCCCAGCCCATCCCTTCCGCCCACAAGGCAAGGGAACCATGTTTCATGATTACATAGATTTTTTTTTTTTTTTTTTCCAGTTTGAAATAATTTAAAAGAAACCCACCAGCCTACAGGCACAGGTTTCCAGCGGTGGCAGGGAACCCCCACATCTGGGGATGCAGGGACGGGACATCCCCATACTGGCCACCCCCAGCGCCCAGCAGGCCAGCCCACCCTGGCTTAATGGCAGCGCCGGGCTGTCCCCTGTCCCCGCGCTTGGGGCAGCTCCTGGAGACTCTGGACACTGTCTGGGGAGTGTTGGGGGTGTCCTTGGTCCCGCTTTGCCCCCCGGGGGCTGGGAAACCTGCCTGCCCCCACCGCGGCGGGGAGCCAAGTATTGCACCAGAGCAGGGCAGGGCCTGGCGCCGCAGGGCAGCTTGGTCCACGCCGCGCCATCCCGCAGCATCCCGGAATGGTGACGGGACATCGTCCTCCTCCCAGCGGGCTTGCCAGGAGCCGTGCTGGGCTACCGGGGCGCCGGGCGATGCCTGAGCACGCGGAGGGACAGGGTGTCCGCCCGGAGCAGCAGCTCGCGGATGCGGGCCAGCCCCAGCCCCGAGACGGCCGCCCCGTTGACCTGCAGGATCTCGTCCCCGACGCCCAGGAGCCCCGCGTACAGCTTGGCCGTGCCGGCATCCGCCATCTCCTGCACGTAGACACCTGCGGAGAGGGACAGGGGTGGGTGAGCCATCCCTCACCCTGCATCCCCATGGCCGGGGCTGTGCCCCCACCAGGGACTGCACACTGGATCCAAATTCACTGTCAGTGGCCTTTGGGACAGGCTACGTGTCCCAAGCCAAGGGATGTTGGACACATGGCACTGTGCGTGGCCAAAGCCACCACGTGGCAGCATCCCCCCCATCCAACCGTCACCGCTTTGGGGCTCAGCAGGGATGGAGCAGCCCCCTCCACCCCTCCCCAAGCTTGCTCCTGGCGAGGGACAAGAGCCACCATGGAGGGGGCCATGCCGTGCCTCACCCTAAGGTTCGTGTGACGCTTTGGGACGACCCCGCTGTACCTGTGTCAGGCCGGCCGTGCCCGGAGGTGACACAGAACCCGAAGGCGCCGTGGGGGGGTCGCTGCAGCTCCAGCTGGCTGGTGCCGTCGGGGAAGACCTCCACCACGCGTCCCACCGCACGCAGCCGGCCGGGCGCCCCGATGTCCTCCACGCTCAGCGAGCGCCGCGGCCCCGCGCCCCCCTTCCTGCGGAGGAGGGAGAGGGGAGATGGGGTGAGCGGGGACTGTGGGAAGGTGCTGGGGACCGGGTGATGGGGCCCTCGGCCATGGCCAAGCACCCCGAAATAGCCTTCCCGGGCACAGCGGGGATGTGCTGGGCCCCATCCCACCTGTCGGCCACGGTCTGGGGCAGGAGGTAGGCGCTGGCGCGGGGTGCCTTGCCCAGGAGAGGGTGCAGGTTCTGGATGGAGGCAGCTTTTCGGGGCTGGCAGAAGGGTGACACCTGGGGAAAAGAGCCCGGCTGAGATGGGAATGAGCGTGAACCCCATGCGGCACCGCAGCCCTTCGCCCACCAACGTGCCCAGGGAGCAGGGGGCATCCCACACCCCCTGTCCCCCCATCGGAGCCCTCCCCAAACCACCGCTGGGGAGGGATAAGGTGGTGTCGCTCATTCCGGGCCAGGATGCCGGCCCGGGGAGTGGGGTTTCTCGAGGAGGCACCTCGCTGCTCAGCTGGCTGAGACACAAAAGCCATGACCCCAAAACAAATTACCCCATCTCCCCTCCCCAAATCTGCTATTCCAACCCCCCCCCCCCCTCACTCCCTCCTTCCCCCTTCCACTCTGGGCTTTTCAAACCCAGCAGATTTGGGATGGCACCTGCTCCCACACCCTCCCTGGGACCACCGGGGCCATAAGGCGATGCTCAGGAATGCTCCACCCTGGCCCAGCACCCCTCCTCCTGTTGGACCCCCCCCCCCCCGGCTCCCCATGGACATGGGGTGATGTTTCAAGCTCACCAGCTGCAGGGACTGCAGGGAGGGTGACTTCTTCATGCCGGGGCCATCCGGAGAGGTGCCGCCGGGGGCCGGGAGCTGCTCCATGCTGTAGCAGCGGAAGCGGCCCAGGCGCTGCTTGGTGCTCTGGCTCAGGCTGCACAGGAGCTTCTTCAGCCCCGATGCCGAAGTGCTGCTGCCCTTGCGGCTCGCCGACCGTCCCGGCTCCCTGGATGGAGAAGGAGTGATGGCCGTCCACCAGGAGTGATGGCCAGTGGCTGCCTCGGGGCTGGGAGCGCCTCCTGCGCCCACCTTCTCAGTTTGAGACCCACAGCATGGTGCGACTGAGTGCAGCCCCCCCCCCCCAGCCCCCGCAGCAGTAACCCAGCATACACAAGGGATGGCTTCACGAGCCAAAGTAACCCAAAAGGCTCCCTACCCGTTTTCCTCATAATTTCAGGGGTTTAACAGCTTTCAGACAGTATCACAGTATCGTCAGGGTTGGAAGGGACCTCTGGAGATCATCTAAGTCCAACCCCCCTGCCACAGCAGGGACACCTACAGCACATTGCACAGGACGGCGTCCAGGCGGGTTTTGAATGTCTCCAGTGTGGGAGACTCCACAACCTCCCTGGGCAGCCTGTTCCAGTGCTCTGCCACCCTCAGAGTAAAGAAGTTCCTCCTCATGTTAAGATGGAACTTCCTGTGCTCCAGTTTGTGCCCATTACCTCTAGTCCTATCACTGGGCACCACTGAAAAAAGGCTATTCTCGTCTACCTGGCACCCTCCCCTTAAGTACTTATAAGTATTGATAAGATCCCCCCTGAGTCTTCTTTTTTCTAGACTAAAAAGACCCAAGTCCCCCAGCCTTTCTTCATAAGAAAGATGCTCCAGTCCCCTAATCATCTTTGTAGCTCTTTGCTGGACCCTCTCCAGCAGTTCCCTGTCCTCCTTGAACCGGGGAGCCCAGAACTGGACACAGTACTCCAGATGCGGTCTCACCAGGGCAGAGCAGAGGGGGAGGATGACCTCCCTCGACCTGCTGGCCACACTCTTCTTGATGCACCCCAGGATGCCATTGGCCTTCTTGGCCACCAGGGCACATTGCTGGCTCATGGTCATCCTGTTGTCCACCAGGACTCCCAGGTCCCTTTCCACAGAGCTGCTCTCCAGGAGGTCAGCCCCCAACCTGTACTGATGCATGGGGTTATTGCTCCCCAGATGCAGTACCCTACACTTGCCTTTATTGAACCTCATCAGGTTTTTTTCTGCCCAACTCTCCAGCCTGTCCAGGTCACGCTGTATGGCAGCACAGCCTTCCGGCGTGTCAGTCACCCCTCCCAGTTTTGTGTCATCAGCAAACTTGCTGATGGTACACTCTATCCCTTCATCCAGGTCATTGATGAATATACTGAACAGGACTGGACCCAGTACTGACCCCTGAGGGACCCCACTTGTTACTGGCCTCCAACTGGACTCTGCACCACTTACCACGACCCTCTGAGCTCTATCTGCCAGCCACTGTTCAATCCACCCCACTGTCCATTCATCTAACCCATACTTCCTAAGCTTGCCTGTGAGGATGATGTGGGAGACAGTGTCAAAAGCCTTGCTGAAGTCAAGGTAGACAACATCCACTGCCCTCCCTTCATCCACCCATCCAGTCACGCCATCATAGAAGGCTATCAGATTAGTCAGACATGACTTCCCTTTGGTGAATCCATGTTGACTACTTCCGATAACCTTCTTTTCCTCCAGATGTTTGGAGATGACCCCCAGAACGAGCTGTTCCATCATCTTTCCAGGGATGGAGGTGAGGCTGACCGGCCTGTAGTTTCCTGGGTCATCCTTCTTGCCCTTTTTAAAGACTGGAGTGACGTTGGCTTTCCTCCAGTCCTCAGGCACCTCCCCTGTTCTCCAGGACCTTTCAAATATGATGGAGAGTGGCCCAGCAATGACTTCTGCTAGCTCCCTCAGCACTCGCGGGTGCATCCCATCAGGCCCCATGGACTTGTGGGTGTCCAGTTTACTTAATTGTTCTTTAACTTGATCCTCTTCAATCAAGGGAAAGTTTTCCTTTCTCCAGACTTTCTCTGTTACTTGCAAAGTCTGGGACTCCTGAGGGCTGGCCCGAGCAGTGAAGACAGAAGCAAAGAAGGCATTCAGCAACTCTGCCTTCTCTGCATCATCCGTCACCACAGCACCCATCTCATTCAACAGCTGGCCCACATTTTCCCTGGTTTTCCTTTTGTCTCCTATATACTTAAAGAAACCCTTCCTATTGGTCTTTACATCCCTTGCCAGGTTCAATTCCAAAGCTGCCTTGGCTTTTCTCGTTTCTTCCCTGCATACCCTGACAGCATTCTTGTACTCATCCCAAGTCGTCAGCCCCCTTTTCCACATCCTGTAAACTCCCTTCTTCCACCTGAGCTTTTTCTGAAGATCCCTGCTCAGCCATGCAGGTCTCCTTCCCTTGCCTGATTTCTTGCTCTTTGGGATGCACCTATCCTGAGCTTGGAGGAGCTGGTGCTTGAATATCAGCCAGCTCTCTTGAGCCCCTTTACCCTCTAGAGCCCTCTCCCACTTGATTTCTCCCATCAATTTCTTGAAGAGATCAAAGTTAGCCCTCCTGAAGTCTAAGGTTTCAACCCTACTTGTCTTTTTGTGCATACTGCACTTAATGCTGAACTCTATCTTGTGATCACTACAGCCAAGTCTGCCCCCAACCTTAACATCCTCCACCAGTCCCTCTTTGTTTGTCAGTACTAGGTCCAGTAGTACACCTCTCCTTGTGGGCTCTTCCACCACCTGAGTCAAGAAGTTATCATCAATGCACTGGAGGAACCTCCTGGACTGTGCGTTCCTAGCTGTGTAGCCTTCCCAGCAGATATCAGGGTAGTTGAAGTCCCCCATGAGAACCAAGGCCTGTGATTGTGAGGCGGTTCTCACCTGTCTGTAGAAGGCCTCATCAACTTCCCCATCCTGATCAGGTGGCCTGTAATAAACACCCACAAGAGTGTCTCCCCTGTTACCCTGCCCTTTAATCCTTACCCACAAGCTCTCAACTTGCTCATCATCAGCCCCCAGGGAGAGCTCAATACATTCCAGTTGCTTTTTCACATAAAGAGCAACTCCCCCACCTCGCCTTGCCGTCCTATCTTTCCTAAAGAGAACATAGCCCTCCATGACAGCGTTCCAGTCATGCGAGCTATCCCACCATGTCTCGGTAATTGCAATGAGATCATGGCCCTGTGACTGCACACAGATCTCTAACTCCTCTTGCTTGTTCCCCATGCTGCGTGCATTGGTATATAGGCATTTCAGAGAGGCCAATGAGTGTGTAGCCCTAGAGAGGTGGTGGGCCTTCCGATCCCTAACAGCTCCAACATCCTGCCCCACAAGTGCTGAGCTACTACACTCAGGTGCCTCTCTGGTGAGCCCAGTTACATCCCCATCCCCCTTCCAATCTAGTGTAAAGCTTTCTCGATAAGCCCCGCTAACTCTGGTCCTAGAACCCTCTTCCCCCTGTGAGATAGGCTTTTCCTGTCTGCTACCAGCAGCCCTGGTGTTCTATAAATCAGGCCGTGATCAAAGAACCCAAAACCTTGCTGGTAGCACCAGGTTCGGAGCCAGTCATTGACCTGCTGGCCTTTCCTGTTTACCCCCTCATCATTCCCTGCAACTGGAGGGATAGAGGAGAACACGACTTGTGCTCCCGATCCCTTAACCAGCCGTCCCAAGGCCCTGAAATCTTTCTTCATTGTCCTCAGCGTTCTTCTCACTACGTCATCACTTCCTACCTGAAAAACTAGAAGGGGGTAATAGTCTGATTGTCTTACTAGAGAGGGAAGCTTCCTCTTAACATCATCAACCCGGGCCCCAGGGAGGCAGCAAACCTCCCTATATAGCGGGTCCGGTCCTTGCCCCGCTCTCTCCCTATATAGCGGGTATACCTTGCCCCGCTCTCAGCCTGAAGGGGTTGCATCCTACCAAGGGGCTTGGAAGACCCAAAACTGCATCCAAACCCTCCTGCCAAGGCTGAGACAGGCTGCGCCGGGGTGCAGGTCCAGCGGCATCGTGTTTGGTGAGCCCCAAGGCAGCCCTGGGGCTGACAGCGCTTAGCAGCTGATTTTTCCCAAAAGGGAAGAACCTGACACTGAGCTAAAACCCCTCCAAGGGCGCCCAACAGCACATTCGCTGCAACAGCCCTGGCAGAACCAGATGCAGGGTGAAACGATGGAACAGTCTTTTTTCAGTTGTGCCCAGTGATAGGACAAGAGGTAATGGGCACAAACTGGAGCATGGGAAGTTCCGTCTTAACATGAGGAGGAACTTCTTTCCTTTGAGGGTGGCAGAGCACTGGAACAGGCTGCCCAGAGAGGTTGTGGAGTCTCCCACACTGGAGACATCCAAAACCCGCCTGGACGCCGTCCTGTGCAACTGCTGTAGGTGTCCCTGCTGTGGCAGGGGGGTTGGACTGGATGGTCTCCAGAGGTCCCTTCCGACCCTGACCATGCTGTGATTCCGTGAAACGCAGCCCCACGAAACCCACTTGAACACACATGCAAAACTGCCGCCTCCATATTGTGGTTTCTGGGAGGTTTTTGGTGGCAAAAGGCAGAGTCTCACCAGGAATTGTGTCGGGGGGCAGGGAGGGGGGGACTCAGCCCGGCAGCATCCTACTGCACCGAGGAGGGATGCTCAGGGATGCAGGACCCGCCGCGCGGTGCAGGATGCCGGCGGCCCCTCGCTCTCACTCACCCGTGTGCCGCGCTCCCGGCCGGGTGCCGCTGCTGCTGCGCTCCAGGCAGCCCGGCAGCTTCCCTGGGTGGACGAGCCGCCTCCTGGGGCGCAGGGGTGACAGGGCCGGCGACGGGCTGCAACGGTGTCCCTGTAACCACAGCGAGACAGTCACGTCCCCGCTTCATTGGGGAACCCTCCCCGGGCACCCCCATGCGTGGGTCTCTTACCTCTGCCCTGCGGCGGGGGGTCCTGCCCGTGGGTGTTGTTGCAGTTGTTGGTGGACAAGGCACGCAGGGGGCTCCCCGGGAGCCACCTGGGGCTGCAGGGACCCCGCCGCTCCCCCGGCCCCGCCGTGCCCCCGGGCTGGGGGGGCCCAGTGCCCCCACCGTCAGGCTCCGGGCCCCGGGCTCCTTGGCTGGACGCCCGGCGGCTGCCACCGGAGAAGAGGGCTTTCCTGCAAGGCACCTGGGAGGAGCAGGCTTTTTTGGTGGTGGGGGGAGCGGGGACATGGGTGACCACCATTGGGGTGATGGCCCCTGGCTGCGAGGAGGAGGGGTCCGGGGGCTCACTGGGCTGCTGCAGGGAACAAGAGGTGCTTCCCACCCCCTCGCTGCCCCCCAGATGCCGGTGGGGGTCCCCCTCCTCCCGGCTGCCACCTCTCCCTGGTGGCGGGGGGCAGACAGCCCCCGGCCGGCTTGCGGTGCCATCCGAGCCCCCGTCCCCTGCGCAGGGGCCACCGCCAGCCACGCACGTCCCCTTCCCGGCCCTCATCTCCAGCTGTGGGGCAGCACGGGGGGCCCTGTGCCCACGAGCCCGGGGGTCCCTGTGTCCCCTCGGGTGGGGGCTGCGGGGTCCTGCCTCCTCGCTGTCTGTCCGGCAGCCATCAGAGGTGTCCGTGCTCTCCAGGGCTGAGTCCACTTCGTCGATGTAGGTGACATCCCCAATGTACGTCTCCTTGATCTTCTCGGTGTGGATGCGCTGCCGCGAGGGGAGGATCCACAGCGGGGACCCCCGGGGGCCCAGAGCCCTGGTTTTGGGCTCCGGCCGGGCAGCACTCGGCCCCCCGCTGTCCCCTGAGATGCTTCCTTGTGCTGCAGGGCTGCTCTCGGCCACGTCGGTGGCTGCCGGCGTATCCGCGCCCCGGCCAGCGGTGGCACCAAGGAAGGAGCCGCAGGCGCTGCACTTGCCCCCGGCCCCGAGGTCGACGCTTTGGGCTTTGGGCCAGCCAGCCCCGTCCCCCGGCTGCCCGCTGCCGGCCGGCTCTGGCGAGGAGAGCGCCGAGCCCAGCGCCCGCCGGTGCCGCAGCTGCAGCCGCTCCAGGTACCGCACCTCGGCATCGCGGGCCGACTCGTCCTCGAAGCGGACGCGGGATGGGGAGGGTCCCCGGGGCCGCCGCGGCCGCCCGCAGCTCGACTCCCCGCTCGACGAGTCGCTCAGGCTCCCACCGTCCCGCGGGGCGAAGCTCGGCCTCCCGCTGGGCTCCCTGACGTGGGGACAGACAGACAGACAGAGGGGACATGGACGAGCCGCAGGGGCTGCCCGGCTCCCTCGGGAAAGCGGGGCAGGAGGGGGAAAACCCAGTGCAGAAGATGGAGCAGGAGGAAAGTCCACCCGCCGCTCCGCCGCGCTGTACAGCCCCGCTCCCCTCGGCTGCCTGAAGCTGAAACCACGAGCGGCTGCGGCGATGCCCCGCCGCCACGGCCCGACCTCCATCCCCTTTCCCCGGCGCCAAGGCGCGTGGTTAATGAGTCCGGGAACACCGACTCGCACATGACCCAGCACGCACGGCCGGCTGCGGCGTTGGTACAGCCTTCCAGCGCCGAGCCTCCCCCCGGGGAGGCACTCCCCATCGGCTGGGAAGCGCAATCCTGCCGGCCGGCTGGGAACGCGCGCGCCCTTAATGCCTCTACATTGCCATAAACCACAGTTAAACATGTCCCCACCCCCCCCAGATATTATGGCTGCAAAGACTTCATGAGCGCCCGGGCAGGGGGGATGCTCCTGCGGGCAGGGGGATGCTCGGGCAGGGCAGGGGGATGCACGCAGCAGCTCAGCCCCGGCCTCTGCACACGCGTGTGCATGCTCTGCACACGCGTGCACACCTGCATGCATGTGCGCACTCACCTGCGCGCTCGGCGCACGCGCCGAACCCACATGCACCCCCTGAGAGCACCGTGGCGGATGGGGAGATGGGGGTCAGGACGCGTCCCGGGGTGCCAGCACTGACCTGGGGCGCGGGGCGGCGGCGGCAGAGGGGAGGAGGAGGATGTCGTGGCTGGCGCGCAGGGGGTTCGTCCGAGCCTTCATGCGGGCGCGCTGCAGCAGCTGCTTGGCCTGCTCGTGCCGCGGGCTCAGCTCCAGCTCCTGCCCGGGGACAAAGGCCCTGCGGCCCCCGCAGCGGGGAGGGGGATTAGGAAAAAATAACAGGGATTAGACGTGGTTTAACAGTGACGACGAGGCTGCTCTGCCCAGAGAAAACGGGGCCCGACCTCCGTTCACGGGCGGGCTGGCCGCCACGCTGGGGGACAGCCAGGCGGGAGCCCCCGGCCCCCCCCCGGGAGCCACCAGGCGGGAGGAGGAGGCGGGGGGGGTCGCACCCCACACCGGTGTTCGCGCCACGGGCATCCCGGAGGCAGACGGGGAGATGGAGGCAGGCGCTGCCTCCGACCCCCGCTTGGTGTAAACCCCACAGCCATGTAAACGCAGGTAGGTTTGGGGTGACCCCTGGCCGTGCTGCCTTCCCTTCCTTGCAGGTGTCCCCCCCTGCGCCCCCCGGCTGCAGGCTGGGGGGGACCCACGGGCTACGGGAGGGCACAGCCCTGCTCCGGCGCTGCCTTCCCCGTTGGCCATGGCCCTAATCCCCCTGATTAAAATAATCAGCTCAGGCAGTCACTTCGGGGAGCCCGGCCTTAACCTCTTCGCGGCAGGAGGGTGGGCGCAGGCCGGCCCCCGGGGAAAGCCCCCTGTGCCGCACCACGGCGGGATGGGGGGGGGGGTCCAGGCTTCCCCCCTGGGTTTCAGCTGCCCCTGCTCACGGGGAGCGCAGCATCCCCAGCTCAGCCTCGCACCCCGCCATCACCCATCAACCCCGGCTGCCGGAGCGGAGCAGAAGCAGCAGCCACAATACAAAGGGGTCTTCCCCGCTCGCTTGCTTCCCCCGTGGAGCCCCCCCCGAGCCCCCGGCCCTGCTCCCCAAGCCCCCGCGCTGCCGCCCAGCTCACCTGCCCGTCCCGCCTCCGTATTTTTAGTCCGTACCTCCAAGGTTTATCGTTAGGCCAACAAGATTACACACGCCCGTCGCCTCGATCCTCTTAAGCACCTGGAGCAAATTTCTGTCCCGTCCTCTTCCCCAGCTCCCTTCCCACCCGGAGTCCCGGCGGGGACCCCCCTGTGCCCAAGCGCCACATGGACACCTGATTCAGCCTGACCCTCCTGCCCCGCTCGCACCGAAGCATCGCCGGAGCCCCTCCGTGCTCCCCCCACCGGCTGCCACGCTGGGGGGCTGCCCCACAGCCCCGCCGAGCCCCAGCGCTAATTTGCGGGGTGCACTTAAAATACAAGGCCAGGGAGGGGGAAAGAGGGAAATGTTCCCCCCACCACCACCACCACGCTGGGACAGACCTACCTGCAGCCCTCGGCGTCCTGCAGCGAGACCCCCGAGTCCCAGTCCCCGTCGCTCGCCGGCACCTCTGAAACACAGGAAGGGGGGAGAAGGTGTCAACCTGGCCGGACCGTGGCCCCCACCCCGGTCGCCCCTCACTAGCACTCCCCACACCCCCAGCCCCACGGCTCAGCTCACCCTAAAAACCATCCTTTTTCGGGGCTATCCCAGCTGCTGGGCTCCAGAGAGACCCCAGAGGAGGGGGACGTGGGGTAACACCACCCGGTGTGGGGTGGGCCTGCCGGGATGGGGACCACTGGGTCATCATGGAAGATGCTTTTGAAGGAGAAACGGATTCCCTTTTCTGACAGTGGCTTGCAATGGGATGCCCGCAGACCTTGAGTGCCCCAAAAAGTGGGTTTCTCACTCTTGCTTTTAGCAGTGAAATTCCTCACCAGGACGCCGGAGGGGACCAGCAGTACCCAGAGCATCCCGGTGAAGCAGCACCCCGTTTTGTTTGTGGCCATCTCCTACCGCTGGCAGTAAATGGGGTGCAGCACCCATGGGACCTGGGGCAGCCCTGGGGCGTGAACCAGCACTGAGCTGCGCCCGCAGCGTGGGAGGATGGAGCACAGCACTGAGGACCCCCCGCCCCCCGCTTCACCCCAAACCTTTTCCTTCCTGTTCCCCCCCGGCCCCGGCTCTACCAAAACAGCCTCCGCCTGCCCGAAATACGCACCGGGGGCGGTGAGGCTCAGCACCTCCTGCAGCAGCCGCCGGTTCCTCTCCACCCGCTCGGCCAGCGGGAGCCTCTCCCAGCCCTGCGCTGTGGTGGGGGACACAGAGGGACCCTCTCGGTCCCACGGCGGGGTTCGCTCCTCTTCTTCCATGGGGGGTGTCTCATGGGGGGAGACAGAGCCCCGGGACCCGCTGCTCTCATCCTGGGGGAGCTCGGTGCCTCCCGGCACATCTGCCCTGGGTGCCGGCACCCGCCAGAGCCCCGGGGTGCCAGTGCGGGGTTGCGGGGGGCCGCTGGCCACCGGCTCCCCGCCATCCAGCAGCCCGTCCGTCAGGTAGGTGCGGAGCTGAGCCCGGGGCTCCAGGGCCACTGCGTCGGCCCCCGGCTTCCCCCGCCGCGGTCGGGGCTTCTTGGGTGAGGGGCGCTCGGGGGCGGCCACGGGGGTCCCCGGCCGGCCAGCCCCCCGCTTCTCCTTCAGAGCCTTCACCTTGCTCTCCAGGACAGCGTGGGGACCACGGGTGGCCTCGGGGTGCTCCGGCGGGGCGGAGGGTTGGCCGCGCTGCTTGGGGGGCCGCGGCGCCCGCCGCGTCTCAGCGGGAGAGCCCCCCTCCATGCGCCCTGGCGGGGAGAGAACCCAGGGGAGGGTGGGCGGGCGACCCCCCAACGCTGCCCTCACCCTCCTCCTCCCCCGGCACCCTCCTGCAACCACCAGCATCGCCCCCGCCTGCCCGAGGCTCCGCAGGCAGCAGCTACGGCCGGCGATGCCCATGTGGCAGAGACGTGCGATGCCACGGCGGCAAACAGCCCGGCGGGGAAGGGGACAGGGACGTGGCACAGCACGAAGCCACCCAGAGCGCTGTCGCCGCTCCAGCATCGCTCCGGGGCAGCGGGGGCTCCCCGAAGCGGGCGGCCGGGGGCCGAGCAGGAGGGTGGGTGCCCGCCCGTACCGTTTTTGGGTGCCCCGGGGCAGCCGGCGAGATGCTCCGGAGAGATCCGGCACTCTCTGAGCCAAGTCAGGGCCCCGAAACTCCCCAGAAATCCCCGGCAGGGCTGCAAAGTCGCCAAAGGTGCCACCAAACACACACCACCAGCCCCCTCACCCACCCCGGACCCCCCCCCCCCCCCCCCCCCCCCCCCCCCCCCGGTCACACGTGTCGCTCGTCCTGCACCGGCCTCGTGGTCCCGCTGCCCCCCCCCTGCACCCCTCCGGGAGCATCCTGTCCCCGCTGCCCCCCCTGGAGGAGCCTTCCCCCGCGTCCAGGGCTGCAGGAGCATCCCCGGGGCGCCCCCCCCCCCCCCCCCCGGGCCCCAGCACCCCCCCGCGGGCAGAGCAGCGGCAGGACGTGGCCGTGGGCGGGAGGTGAGGGCTGTCCTTACCCCCGGAGCGGCATCGGGAGAGGGCTGGGAAGCGGGAGAAGAAGGCGGAAGAAGGGAAGGAAGGAGGGGAGGGAAGAAAAAAAAAAAAATTAAAAAAAAAAAAAAAAAAAAAAGGACAAACCAGCAAATCCCAGCCCCTCCAGCCGAGCCCCAGCTCAGCCGCTTGGCTGGGCTGTGGGGCCGTGGCCAGCCCTGCCTCCCGCCCGGGCCTGGGCCGCCTTCTCCTCCTCCTCCTCCTCGTCCGAAGCGCGCCCCCGAAAGCGCGCCCCCGCGCCGGGGCAGCCGGCCAAATGCTGCCCCAGCCCCGCGGCCCAACCGCCCGCCCCCGCCGTGGCCGCGGGTGCCCCCCCCAAAAAAGGGCGACGCCACCGCCGCCACGCGTGGTGGGGGACAAGGGACACGGAGGGGACCCCCACCACCCGGGGCGGAGGGAGGCCCGGCTGCCTCCGCCGGCTCCCAGGAATGCCCTCTGTCTGGGCCGCGGGTTTGGGAGGCGAGCGGGGAGCGCCCGCAGCCCACCGCCCCCGGCCTGGCGAGGGGTGGCGGGGACACCTCACCCCGGGATGCCGGAGGGGGTCTGCCCCGCACCAGGGGCTGGGGGGGGGGGGGGGGCTCCCAGGAGGGCAAACGGATGGAGTGTGAGTGGTCCCACCAGGGTGGGGGTGTTTTCCCTAACGGCCTTCGGACCGGCAGCAAAGCCCGCTGGCTGCAGGCAGCCTCCTGCGAGCATCACGCGTTCGCAGACGTGCTAAATTCTCCTGCTTTCCCGGCGGCCAAATCCCGCCTGGACCCCAGAGCGACTCAAGGCCAACGGCTCCAGACCGAGCATCCTCAGGAGGGAGGATGGTGGGAGCCAGGGGGAGCTGAGCTTGGTGCATCCATACATCATCATCCCTAAAAATGCACCACACGGAAACCCCCATCCCCTGCCCTCCTCCCCCCCACCCCTGAGACCCCACAAAACTCATCCCGCCGGAGCAGGGCCCCGGGTGGGCACTGCTTACCTGGAGGTGCGGGGGCCGCCGTCCCCGGGGGGCAGGATGGGTGCTGCGGGGGCCATGGGTGTCCCGGCCCTGCTCCGGCTGCCGCTTTAAGCCGTGGCTTTTGATATTCGTGATTGGTTTCATAATCCCGATCAAAAGGAAATCACCAGGATTATGAAATTGTTTTAATCCTCCCGGCTCCAGCCGCACCGGCCCCCGCCAGCATGAGCAGCAAGAAATCACTTTTATCTTCTTAAATTGTCCCCCAGTGGCCCCGGGACCCCCATCACGGCCAAAACTGAGCCCGAGGGCTTCCTCCCCCACCAGCTGCACTCGGGGCTGACCGGCAGCAGGGATGACTCCTTGCTCCATGAGGGACACACCGAGCATCTTCCCCCAGCTGGTCCCAGGCAGGAGGGGACCGCTGGCAGGTTTGGGCCGAAGAGCCCAGGGCAGAGAAAGCCTCCTCGCCCCGTAACCCAGCCCCAGGGTCCGACCTCCCCTGCGACGCTGGGACCCGTCCTTACCTCCACGCCGTCCTGGGAAGAGGTCCTGGCTCCTCTGGCCGGGACAACATGCCTGGGAGACGTCGTCCCCATCAAGCCGGGGACAAACCGCCCGGTGAGGTGCCAAGGGAAGGGCAGGCGGGCTCCTGGCACCAGCCAGGCGGGGAGCCGCAGGCAGGGAGCCGCGGCCAGCAGCACCCAGGGCACGGGGATTAAACCTCCGGGAAGCGGCTGGCGTGAGCAGCAACAGGCTTAGAGTGATTTCAAGGCGCTGGGCTCTCTTCTGGAGGAAGATTGATTGCAAGAGACGATGAAAGGATTTAAGAAAGCAAAATGAAAGCACAGACCCCAGACAACCCAGGGTTGGGCTGCTCAGCCTCCGGTCACCCACTGTGCAGGCAGGACACCTTGGACCAGAAACAAGCTGGAGAGAGGCAACCAAAGGCTCCCAGAGCCTTCCGCCAGTACGGCACGGTCTGTGCAGGTTTCCTCCAGCATCGCCGCCTGCGTGTCGGGTTCGAGCCCTGGGCACCTTCCCGTGAACCCCTCCTGCCCACCTCCAACCCCTTCTCAAACATCTCCCTCCTCCAAGCACCTCCACCTCCTCCTGGGACACCGCTCTGCCCCACCTCTGGCCACCAGCGATGGCCCACAGCTCCCAAGGACGCAAGAGCAGCGTCTACACACCGGCAGAACCAAAGGCTTTGTGGGTGGATGCAGCACCAGGGGTGGGACGTGGGAAGAAACACACACACTGGGGACAAAAGAGCCATCAAATCATTGGAAAACAAAGAGCTTGTAATAATGAAAAAAGGACAGATTTCGTAACCAATCACTTTTTCCTTTGAAAAACACAATCACAGTAACTTTGCTTTATACAACCACCTAGAAACTATGAAACAGTATCACATTGTGCATTTTTTTTTTTTAAACCTACTTATCAAGAAGGGTATTCCACACTTCAAAAATTATATCCATTTGGGGAGGAAAGAGGAGACAGCTAATAGCGCAGTCACAGATACATCATGAGTCCAAGCAAGCGGCAATTCTTTGTCCTCACCTTTTCCACTTAGCCAAAAAAGAAGAGTGGAGAAGGGGATAGCAAAAGAGAAAGGAGGAGGAAAGAAAGAAAGCACCCACAGAGGACTAATCACACTCCATAATTACTTTTGACATCTACAGGGCTTCATAGAAAAATCATTTAGACCAACACAGCGGGGAGGGGAGAGGAAGGCGGCAGCGGGACCCAGGGGGAAACTTTAGCATTTCCACCCAGGCCCCTTCCAAGTGCCGATCCTTCACCAAGACCTATGGGACGGAGAGGTCATCACAAGTTCTACCAGGTTGCCCAATTTCTCCTCCGGAGCAAAGAGTTTGCAATTTGGTTTCTAAAGTTGGAGGGACCGTGAGGCCATGGGGTGTCTTCCCAGCCAGGGCCGGTGCCTCTCGCCCACCGGGGCCAGAGCAGCCACCAACTCCCACCGGGAACAGGGATGGGGCATCAGCACCCAGGTACACCCAGTATATTACCGCCCTTTCCTCTCTTCCCCCCGCAAAACCTGCATTTCTCTTGCAGCCAGGGTGCTGCAGCAGAGCGAAGCCCCGGGGGCGGGGGGGGGGGATGCTGACACACTAGTTTCACCCCATGGTGGCTTGTCCCACGGTGCGGTATTTGGGACGGCATCATGTAAGGGAGGCAAGGTTTGATGAGGTGACAGCCACTGAGCCCAACTGTGACTGCTGCAGTTACCGTAGGGATTTTCCACTCTTCCCCCAGGAGCCCCAGCCCCTCTTTTCCAAGGAGATAAAACAATCCGATCGCCTTCTGGAATAAAAATGCAAATTAAAAAAAAAAAATATATATGCTTAAGGCAGAAGATCATCTTCCCTCTGCGAGTGCAAAGCAGAACAGTGGAGGAGAGGAGGGAGGACATGGGGCCAGGGATGGCTTTTGTGTTCCCAACAGGAGCCAAGGCATGCCCCAGTCCTAGAGCACGTCCCCAGCACGATGGCCCGACATCGGGGCCACAACCCCCCGCAAAAAGCCTGGGGCACACACGAAGCCACAGCAAGCAGTAGCCAGCAGCATCCTTGCAGGATAAGGCCAAATTCACTCAGCTGTTCAAAACGCAGGCAAAGCTTGAAGGCTTTGCGCTGTCTCCCTTGCTCCTTGGAAGATCCGCAGTAAAATCCCCAGGGATTGTTATCTCCTGAACCAGGACCGTGCTTTCCCTCCCTGCCTCCCACCCGGCTGCGGTGGCCGAGTGCCGGCGAGGAAGCAGAACAAGCAGCACAAGAAGTTATTAGGGAAGCAAGAGCGGCAGGATCCAACTCTGCTCCACAAGAGACTTTTCCCCCCTCCAAGATTTTCACGCTGAAGGCTGCTGCTGGTTGTTTGGACAAACGGGAAAGACACCGACAGAACAAGGAGGGCCGGGAGCGAGGCAGGGAAAGGTGTAGGACGAGCAACAGCTGACTTTGGGAACGCGCCTGGATTTGAGAGGTAGGAGCTTATTTGATACATACGGGCCGCAGCCATGAGCGCTGCCTACGCATTTCTTCTAAAATGTGGTGGGACAGCATCGGTTCCCGTTGATGGAGCAGCTCCCACTCCCGCTTGCCAAGCCTGTAAAACCCAAACACGCCCCGCTGCCCTTTCAGGAGTGCTCACCCACAGCACCCGGCATTGCCTTCCCCAAGCAAGGGGACCCGGCCTTTCTGGTGACAGAGTCCCAAAGCCACGCAGGGAACTCCAGCTAGCAAATAAACTTGGGATGCTGCAAATCCTAACGCCCTGCACTCCGAAAATCCCTGGAAGAGCAGGAAGGATGGAAATCAGCACAGAGTTCAAAAGGAATATCCAAATTTTATCTGCCTCACTGTGGCATCTCCTCCCTTTAGACGGGACCATCTACAAGGGTTTTGGCCAGACAAAAGCGACTTCCACACCAACCTCGGAGCCTCACATGACAACAACCCCCAAGAAGCCTCTGATGCACCGAATTGCAAGGAGAGGGAGAGCTCAATATCCAAAACCCAGCGCTGCTTCGTGGCAGCCAGAGTCCAGACCTGTCTCAGTTTCCACTTTCCGCCCAGCTACATCCCAACAACTAAAGCACTGGATAAAAAAAAACACCAAACAGCTCCTTTTAACTCTGCTCTCCATACTTCTGGATTGTCACCCTGCTGCTCTCCCTCCAGGAGTGTTTCCAAGCACCCATTAACAAAGCCCGCTCATGACATGAAGCCACCCCAGGACTGTCCCCGCTCCCCTCGCTGCCGTTGCGCAGGCTGCTCACAAGGAGCGATGGGGCTGTTTTCTCTCACCATCTGCTCGGCTTCATTAGGTCCCCCTTTATTGGCCAGATGTTCTCGTAGACGCGGAGCCATCTCGGCTTTAGCGCTCGCTCTCAGGAGGAATCTGCACGCCCGAGTTCTCAGAAATCTCCGTGAGGAAGGGAACAGGCAGATGCAGCGCCGAGCAGCCGGGCGCCTTTATAAGCCATGCCTCCAGGAATTCAGGCTCCTTTATCCCCCAAGAGAGCACCTTCACTGCCAAAAGGGACGATGTTTTATTCTAGGAGATAACGTTTGCTAGCTGAAGCATGCCACCTCCTCTTTTTCTTATTTCTCCTGCCAGCAAAGACAGAGGAAAAAGGGAAGGGAAAGAGCAAAGCAGGGAGCAGAGCAGACGAACAGACTGAATTCTTGCTTTCCCTAAGGATGCGGGTAAACTACAGAATAAGAATTTAATTACTCGCAACTTGACCCTCCCCACCAGGCTGGGAAGCGGGCGGTTGGACGGTGCAGCAGAAGGTGGCCAGGCAGGACAGAGGCCACCCGGCCATGCCCCACTCTCCCCAGCCCAGCTGAGGAAGGCAGAGCGCTCCCAGGGGACTGGCATCACTTCAAGATGTCTCTCTGTATTTCTCCATCCTTCTGTAAAGGATGAATTACCAGTAAACGCCGTTTCTTTTTGTAAAGAACCACTTGTTTAAGTATCAGCGTTGGTTTATTTTGGATTGTCCCCCCTGGCGCGGCTGCCCTCCTCTAAACACCCCTAAAAGCTGCGTACGGCTTCACTCGTCTCCCACCGCTCTTGCTGGAAACATCTATGCAAGGTTTAGACACGGCAACAACCGCTGCAATGCAAATTAGAGAACTGAAATATTTGAAGGGGCTTTATATCTCAGACTCCACTTCCATACGAACAGGAACTCTCCATTTAAGTATGAACAACAGACCTAAGGGAGTTAAATACGGGAAAACAGGCTGCTGGGCACCAGAGGTATGACCACCACAACCCCTGCTAGTCCAGCTGCCCTCCTGCCGGAGCAGACTGACGCAGTAGGAGATGCAAGGAGGAGGACCACGACCCACCAGCTACTCCCCCCCACGCACTGACAGAGCAGAGGCATCCCCCGGCAGGTCCATCAGAGTTTCTGTGTAAGCTGAGAGCACATCACAGGAGCGCAGGTAGTTACAGGTTTGCAGTGTCGCCCTTAGCCTGGTATGGGTTCACCACCACTGAATTTTAATCTATTTCAAATTAAATGCAGAGAACTAAGTTTCCTTCTTCAGTTCCTCTGGGCAAGAGGCACAGCAGGCAAACTGAGAAAAATGTGACGTACCGGGCGTGTGAGAAAACATGCTATTAGCTAATTAAAAAAACAATAACCACCAAACAGCAGCTGAGCAGGGATTCCTGCAATTCCATCACCCATACTAGAGGCAAATCACCAGACACACACCAGGGCGAGGATCCTACTTCAAGAGTTCCACCCTTCTCTTGCAGTCCTAGCTGTGCACCACAGCTGCCCAAGAGCTGGGCTGAGGGGAAGGTGGCAGTCCCGGGGACCTCGGCCATGCCAGCCTGACCCAGCAGCAGCAGTCCTGGCTGCGAGGTTCAGCTCCAGCTCCCCGCACCCACCGGCACTGCTGCGAGAGAGCGGGGAGCACGTGTTGTGCCAGGGGACGGACAGAGGGACTCTACAAGCCCCCATGTTTTCTTTCCTACAGGAGGAGAGACCAACGAGACCGTCAAGTTAACATCACTCTTCTGACATAATTTGCTCGGCAATATGGCTGCCCTTCACCCAAGTCTGCTTAACAGCATCGCACTTCCCAAACGGGGTTAGTGAGGCGAGGCAAGGGGCACAAGTCACAGCCATGCCACAGGGCAGCCTACTGGGATAGCGCCCGACAGAGGCTTTTTGCCAAACCACAAGCCACGAGGAGACCTGTTTTCAGTTTCACCTTCCCCATCAGGTGGGCACAACACAGTCCTTTCCGTGCTCCCCGACAGCTCTCCCAACACACAACCGCTCCTGAGCCCCAGCCTGCTAAACTCCCCGCTCTGCCCACGGGAGCCATCACCTCCTCGCCTTGTCCCGCTTCACTTCTGCTGTGCTGGGCTGCAGGAGAACACCAGGAAAGCTCCCTGCTCAGTATGTGATGCCCTCACACCATCTAAGGATTATTAAGGCTTTGAAAAATACTTTTTGATCGGGAGAATGGAGTTCTGAAGCCTTTGTTCGCCCAGCTTTTACACTGTTTGTAGGACCCAACTCTCCTTTCAAAAGGGCCTTAGGATCATCTGCACTACTTTCACACAGCTGCATAGAAAGTTGGCGTTGAACCGGTACAAGAGACATGCCCAGAAGCAGTAGCAGCAACTAAAAAAATCAGAAAGAGAAACTTTGGTTTAAAATAAAATAAAATTGAAAAGAAAGAAAAGAGAGAAAAGGTAAACACAGGTGCAAGTTGCCTCATGAGAGGGGTATTTGCAGGGTATAACCCCGCAACTCTGGAGATCTAGATCTACATTCCCGGCTTTGTTTTACCATTAAAACCTTCATTGCACAGGACTCAAAATCACTCTCATATGGTTGTTAAGTTTCATAAATAATGTGAAAACTATATGCAACAGATACATCATATTTCCAAAAAATTATAAGAAAAGTTACATCAAATTAAAAAGTAGCTTCATGAATGAAGATACTGCTCTAAGTGCACTTTCCCTGCAAGTGCAGCCAGTGCCTCAGCGCTGGATATGAAGAAAAAAACCAAAACAAATCAGATTTAAAAACTTAAGTCCGGTTTCAACCAGTCAAAACCGGGCCAAGCAGAAACCGAGGGTGCTCTCGGCACTGTCCCATGAGGGAGTCCCTATGATGCTTCGTTATCCAGATAGGTTTGTATGTCCTTGTTGAGACTGTAAACAATCCTTCTTTCCTGAACTGTCCTCTTTATTGGCAAAGTAAAATATTTTATTTTTTTTTTTTTTAAAATAGAACATTAAAATTAACCCAGAAGAAAAGAAATGAAACACAGTGAGCTTGTTGGAGTCCATAGGATCTGGTCTGGAAGAGCTCGGAAAACATGTTCAGTGTTTTCTCCTGTTTTCAGCTGGAACTGTACCAGAGATCGGGTTACTTGGGGAAGAGGGGACCAGAACGAGAAAACAAAGGATGCGGAATAAGAGACCGTGGCCATCTCATGTGTTCACTTCATTCGCTAGGTCCTCTATCAATACCTTAGTGTCACAAGCCTTGGACCTGGAAAAAAAGCAAACAGAAAATACTCACTGGGGAGAAAAAATTACCATTACTACATGCAGACAAAAAACCTGCAGTACACTTGGAAATCTCTTCCACAGAGAGGAATTGTTTTCCTCCACTGGAACTGTTTCACACTCTCCCACTCTCACTGGGAATAGCAGAGCCTTATCAATATGCCCCAGCTGTCCCTCAGCATCTTCTTCCCATGGCTCTGCCCACGCCACGCCACCACGGCCACATTGCGTGCACAGACAATGCCCTCTGCCGGGCTGGGGACCGCCGTGGCACCGCTGGATGCGGTGCATCCATCCACCCCTCCACATAACACTCCATGAAACCTTTGCAGCAGGTACTGCAAATCCAAAGGAGTGTTCCCGCTCAACTCGTCACTGGGCTGCACAAAGGTAGAGCAGCTTATTTTGGAATATGCTTGACACGTCTCACTTCGCTGCATGTCCGAGGGGTAAACGGATGTGATTGTAAGGAATTCAACCAGGCGTTGGCTCACATCCCCTCTGCATCGAGTTTTTCAGTCTCTAGCAGCCACAGGAAGACTGTTGGTATTGGTAACATCCTCTAAGCCAACACAGATATGAGACAAGCATAGCCCAAGGGCTGCGGCTCAGGCCAGAGCACACCCTTTGCGTGACAGCCAGACTCCTTTTTCTCCCCATCCCCCACTCCCACGCAGTGATGCAACAGGGGAATGTGCTGCGGGGATTGCACAACACTCCTGAAACGCTGTGCTGCCATGTTCCCAGGGGAGCCCAAGCTTGCCTCCCGGCCAAAGGGAAGGGCTCCGCAGCTGTGCTGCTGGGGCAGAAGTGAGGCCCGGACACTGGAGCACTCTGTGATGCTCGGAGCACAGGCACTGCAGTGAAGGTACACAATCAAGAGGTTCAGGGCTGGGGTGCAAGGTGGGGAAACGTCTAGGCTGTAAGGAGGAGGGGTGGAAAGAAAAAATGCATGGGTTTAGATTTGGGAGAGGAAGGGGTCTTAGATCTCACATAGGAAATCTTAACCAAATGATAACTGAAGTCTTGGAGCGGTCTGAAGCCTGGAAATGGCTGGTTGATGGGAACCTCTCTTCCAGATTTGGATTTACAACCTCTGGGAACTGCTACAATGCTATTTTTTACAGGAGGGGAGTTTTGTAACTTTTCCAGTGGTTTACCGGAACCCCAAGATGATGTAAAGGATGGATCAACCCTCCAGAAGAGAAATATTCATTTACTAATTGGGCCTGTCCTCCCTTTGAATGACTATTTTGGCTGAGGTTTTCACATGATTACACAGTCCGTAAATGGCCACCACGTATTAACAGCTCTAACACATGGTTTGGTTTGTTGCACTAGAGGAGAGGCAAAACATACTGTGAAGCAAGACGAGGTCTGCGCAAGGATACGCTCTGGCTGCGCTTCCACTGTTTGTTCTTGCGGCGGTTTCGTACACCATCTTCCTGGTCCATCATCTGATCCAAGAGCGTCAGGTCATCGGCGTTGAGCGGTGCCACGGAGATGTCCCTCACAGCACGGAACTCACCACAGTTGTTCAGGTGCTCGTTCTCCAGACGGAAGAAGTTCCACACAAACCGCCTAGATGAAGGAAAGTGAAAATTACCAATTTGGTTCCACTTTTACCGGCTTTGCCCGTGTTTGGCAAAGCACTGGTACACGCATCTGGATACCACTGACTGTTCTCACTGATCAAAGTGCCACTGGGAACACGCTGGGAGTACAGAGAAACAGCAAATGACAACAGCAGCACCTGCTACATCTTCCCAACTCTCTGGAGACCAACAGATCTGTCAGGCTCACTCATTGTCCTAATGATGACAACCCTAGCCCCAGCATGGAGGCACCAGGCGTTACAAGCGAAATGCAACCTCCACCACCTGTACAAGTGAGGTTCAGCTTCAAGGGCTGCTACTCATCTTGAGAAGTTGAGGGAGTAGGTCTCCAGTTAGCGTACAAGCGTGTAGAGAGCTCTGAAACCTTGCAGGATCCAAATCGATGATGCAAAATCCAAATTAGTATTTGGAAAAGCAGCAAAGATTTCAGGATAATTGTAAACCTGAGAATCAAGTGAAATTTCATCTGGAAATTGCAACAAAGTAATTTTAAGGAGAAATTTAGTAAAAACAAAACCCTGAAGATTAGGTCTAGGTTCAGAAGAAACTGCAAGTGCAGCATGAAGGACGCAGCCCCACATTGCTGCAGAGCTCTCTACAGCTTTGTTCACTCAGCACCCTGTTCGGATTAAACGTTCCTAGTCTTCCACTTCAAGGACCGGTACCTTCCATGTCCAAGAAGCAAGGCACTTCCCACTGTGCTGATGTTATACAAGTAATAAAAGCGGAAAAGAGAAATGAACTGTTCAGTCAAGGAGCCTTACCGGAATACCTCAAGTGGGGCAAATACAGTAGAAATTATGTCCCCAGCGTATGGAAAGATTTGCATGGAAGTGAGGGAGATCTGGATGGTCCACGCAAAACGCAGGATTACGTCTTCTACAATGGCACAATAGTAGTATGCCTGAAGAAAAAGACAGAAACAGGACAGCTTATCGTACATGCTCTGCACAGAAGACAGGCCTTCAGGAAGACACAGAATTTGCTGCTTAACCACTAGAGAAGTGAACAGTATGAAATGATCTCTTTGAAACAAACGAACTATTTACTGCTAGAAAACCCCAGCCCACAGCATTCAGGAAGCACCAGTGGCCAACTGCAATATGCTCTAAACTCAACAAGTTTTGTTAAAATATTAAAAGCCTTCTCTAATACAAGAGGAGGCTGTATACGCACTTTCTGTGGGTAGACAATTCCTTCTCGAAGAAAGGTATTTTCACCAGCATTTTTGTCAAAGAGACCCCAGTCCATCTTCAGGTCCCAAATAAGGGTATAGCAAGAGCTGATGAAATAGAAGATGATCCACAGGTAGAAGAACACTTGGGTGTCACTGTGGTTTTTAGCTGGAAAAGAGAAGAACAGCATACTTCTGTACAACTTAAAGCAGATTGCTTTTTAAAACAGCTACGAATTGGCTGACTTGATCAGTGGAAGTAACACCCCTTTTATTCACGTTTTGGGAAAATCAGGCTAGCTAATCTGAAACAAACCAAAAGCCTTACCAGGACCAGCTCTATATCATCATTTGAATTCCACTTTCATCTCATTCAACGTTTTGCACTTGGGACTGAAGTTTGCACTAATATTTTTACTTTCTTGAAACGTGCGGTAGACTTGTCATTCTAACTCTGAACAGCAGGTGGAAGCTGAGGGCCGTATTTCACAAAAGGGACAGGCTTGTACAAAGGAAAAAGCAATGAGGCAGTGCTCGGTTCTGAGGGTTTTCTAAGAGAATATTTTAGTTCGTCTAAATATAAACAACTGTGAATTAGTGCATTAAAAGCCTGAAAGAGGACGAGCAGAACAGGAATTTCCACTAGCCATTTCAGAGGTTGTGGTGGCAGGGGAAAATAAGCAAAAAGAAGGCAATATACGAACATGTATGTATAAATCCTGAAGAAAGCTATGTATGGAGTTTTAAATGCCCATACAGAGCTCCTCTTTGCGAAACACAGGACTGCAGGACCTAACTCTGCTCACTTGCGCATATGTTTCCACAACTAAGTTATTTCCCATTCCACTCTGAAAACATTACGCTGCTCTCGCAATTCAGCTAAATTTCCCTGTATCAGTCAGTTGGGTAAAAACAAACCGATCTGATAATTTTGTTTGGTTTTCATTAGCAAATCTGGGTCATAAAAATAAAATACATTATAATGCTTTGCAGGGCTGAGACACTTTGCTTCTCGCTGCTATCAGGAGTCTTTCCTCCTTTCTGTGCAGCCACTGCAATTGCTTATTATCCCATTCTTTCTAACAAAGCCCATAACACTTCTAGTACAAAAAAACATCGTAATGTTTTCAGTCTAAACCCGATGCCACAGTAAATGACAGCACTGTTTTCCATATACATGGCTATAAAACAACAGAATCCCCAAAGCCGATCAGAGCTGAGCAACAGGGCAATTTGCCCTCCCCTTCCCTTTTTGTTTCTAACAATTACAATATAAATGTAATGCAGCACTCCAATAAAATTAATGGAGGTGAAAATGAGAGGCATCGTGTAAGAGTACGTTCCTCCCATTATGCCTTTCAGGCTTCCTGGACATGATGTGCAGGATATAGGTCAAATACACACACTCATTCTGCTTTCAAAACACACCCCCTAAAGCAAACCTATTAAAGCCACTTATGCAGCAAAGCCTGTCTGCAGTGAAGCTTCACATCGGCTGCGGAAAAGGACACGAGATCTGCTGCAGCTCTCAGGTCTGACTAGCTTCCCCCGTTTTTGTGCTAGGTTGGAAGCCTTTGAGCAGTAACCCGCATCCTCCCGAAGCTCGGCTTTACGCAGGGACAGGGTCTCGCATCGCATCATCCGCCACTGCCGCTGCAGAGAGCCATGACGTCACCCGGGAGCAGGCAGCGAAGTCCTGCAGAATACGGGCTCCGATGCCCAGGTACGTTAATGCTGCTGCTGAAACCGCCTCGCCCATCCATTTTTAAAGTGCAGCTGCCCACAAAACAGGACACAGGTGAGGTTTTTGGAGCTTAGCAATTAAGGCTCCACGGCGAGATTTCATTCTCCCCCCATCAGCTCCTCCAAAGCCTCCACTACATTACTTCAGGAAGAAAAGGCAGATGCTGACATTCAGTGACTCAGAGACACTAAGCCTGTTCTTTCCAATATTATTTTTAGCTCATTAGATCTCCATGTTTAGTTCCCATTACCAGACTCTAAATGATAATTCAGAGAGGTAGTTAAGGAGTTAAGTGCTTTCAAAGCATCTAAAATTCCCCAAATTACCCTGTGAGGCTGCGTGCTCCCTATCAGTAACTTAGCCTTGAAGGTTAGGGCATGCTGCTTTTCTTTTCCCTTAAGGATAGAACACAAATAAACTGAATCTTACTCCACATCTTCATGGAGCAGACACAGAGAAGGCAGCGTAGGCAGTACCATCCATTTGCCATGCCTTTGGCCACATCCCTGGCATGAGCCATGCCCTGCAGGTGCAGGGCTCAAGAGCAGCAAAGCTGCATTGCTGGGCGCTCCTTCAGTGTTCCCTGATCATGGAGGGGATAGTCTGGCCCCGCACTATCATCTCAAACTACATAAGAAGCTAACAAAACTGTATCCTAAGTTGGCAATTACCTAGGAAGGCGATTTCAAAGGTTCACGCTGCTTAAACCTGAATTGCCTTAAAGGTTATTGTGTGCAAGGAAGAGTACCAGGAAGAAAAAGGCCCAAGTAAGAAATCTTCTGGCATTAACCTCATCAACCTCAAAATGAGGCACTTGCTTCTACTTGCGTTACCCTGACCTCAGCTCCCTTTTCCTGGCCCTATCTTTGCAGCAGTCTTTCCAGTGGCACCTGGGGTCACGCTGCTCGCTTTCTCACCGACCAGTTCTGTAATGCATTCAGCTCCTGAAAAAATGCATTAAAAAAACCAAATCACTCCCTGGTAAAATGTTCTAATCAGAACTATTCTATTGTCTTCAGTCTTGGCCTTTGAGTCCCTTCCTTTAATCACTTATCCTCCTTTTCCTCCTGCTTGCAATTCTGTTTGATACCTTCCTTCCTTCTGTCCTCATTGGTATTCAGCTGGTGTACAGAAATATGTTACTGCTCTAGGCAAGCAATTATATCTCAATCTCCACTGGCTGGTCCTAGTGGCCCTCTTCACTGCTGCTCAGGGGGCTAGAAAATCAAGGCATTCATATTCTGCCCAGAGGCTCCATCTACTCCTGGCCTGCCAGTTTTTCAGTAGCAATACATGGCTGTGCATATGTATGATGATGTCAGGGTCTATTTAAGCAGGAACTGTTTCATCCTGTGTTTTTTTCTTTGTTTAATGATGTGCTAGAAACCACCAAAACCCATTAGAGAGCAATAGTCTCGGGATGAGATAAGCACTAGGGATACCTGGTAGACCTCAACCTCTCCAAGAGGGAAAAAAAAGACCAAGTCCTCAACACCCCATGGACTGCAGCAACCCTTTGGCAGCACAACTGCCAGTCCACCCAGCAAGAGGTGGATGAAGGACCTTTCTACTTCATGCTCCAAAGGGCACCACCATGTAGCAACTTCCTAAGCCACAGTTATTCAAAATAGCACGTGCAGGACAAAACACTGTCAGCACAAAACTCACAGGTGCAGCTTTACCCTCCCTGTCGACGGGCAGATTTCAATACACATTCACACTAGCATGTCTGAAATGTGGAGGTGTTCAGCTACTCAGCTATGTCAGAGGCTATTCGAGTTCGCAGTACCCTGCTACCTCCACTTGCCGCAAAGTTGAAGAGAAAGCAGCCTACCAGGGAGGCCAGTTGCAACCTTCACCACAAAATTCCCATTAGCATCCTCAGTTTACCCTATAAAAGGCAGTTCCAGTAGACACTCTGCACAAACACACCTACAAATTGCTCTAGAAGGTCAACTAGATAAATAACGGAAGGCTTCCACCTTTGAACTGAAGCTGTGAATGGCCACAGTCCCAGACAACAGCCAAAGGCACTTGCAGCAGCAGAATTTACTGCCTGCAAAAATTGCCGATAGACAATATCTTGGAACCCAAAGCCAGCCCTAGGGGACCAGCATTCTGAGAGAATAAAACTCTACAGAAATTATAGCCCCTTCCAAACACAGGCAAGAGAAAGGTTGCTTTCCATCAAAGATAGACAGCAAATACTATCCTGAACGCTGTTAATATTGACTTTACTTCCAAAGAATACTATCTGTTTACCCTGCTGAATTATTCTGGGGAATGTAAACACTATATACTATTCAACACAGCAAAAATCAATGCCATGTATTATTGAAGATCTGGATAAGAGCACAATGGCCCTCGATAAGCGCTCCTGGTGTGTCAGCCCCTGCAGCTGGCTGTGGTTTCTGCTGATGGTGAAAGCTGTGATAAAAGCTGTGAGAAGCATGAGGTTATCAGGAAACACAGTCAGGTAAGCCCTGCTACGAGACAAAACCGACCCAGCCAGAGCAGTTCTGCCTCCGGTGTCAATTAAAAACCTCTTGGTCAAGGCATGCCAAATTCAGTCTCTTTTGATGACCAGCCTTTCAATCACAGATTTAAGCAAAACCAAAACAAAAATATATATATTTACAGTGTGCTAGCCAAGCACAGAAACTAGAGTACCGAGCGTACGCTTTCTGCCACCGGCTTAGCCCGGTGATGACATATGCCCATTAACTCCACCCCAGCACACAATGGGAGGGAGGTGACAGCCAGAAGTGACTTATCTACGTAAGAGCTACCATCAGAATGACATCCCAAAGCATTTGTCTAACACCTTACTGCTTGAAATACAGTATTACTGATCCCTCAGTAATTATACATCTGAATGAGGGAATAGCAGCTGCCTTGCCTTTCTGCCCAGCCAGCACGTACTGCTATTTAACGCTGATCAATGGCAGAGCCATGACATGACAGTGGACTTAATGCCATAAAAAGGCAAATAACCCGGAGAAGCACACGGAGGATTCGCCATCATGCGCTGATGGGCTTTGTCAAATACCAACCATTTCGTATGAACAACCTTCCCGTTAGATTCTGCAAACCTCTGCTATAGCCTCTGGGCACAATTTAAAGCAAAGCAGCATGAATTGGCATAGCGAAGAACTGTCAGGAGGCAACATCTCGTTTCTTCTTCTAGTTAGATTCTGCATTTGTAGAGCAGGGAAATCCCCAAATCGTGTTTTGACTAAAAAAATACTCTGCGAGTTTGCATTGGGTTTGTAGGACGATACGGCTGTGACTAATTTAAAGACATTGCAACAATCTCATTGCTTGTATCTCACAAACAGAAGAATGTGATTTAATTGCAAACAGGAGGAAATGTATCAGTCACAGCTGAGATTTGATCTGATTCTTCTTCTGGTGGCTTCTTTAGCAGTTAAGCAGTGTTCTTGGGGGATCTTTAACTGCTACCTTGATGAGGATGGGGTTTCCAATCTAACCGTTGGCCAGCAGTCTCACTAATAAGAATATCTAGATTCACAATCAGAAATAAATAGCATGGTAATCGGAGCCTTCACTAGACAATTTAGGGATTAGGATACAATGTCACCTGGTACCTCTCTAGTACTTTTAGATCTAAAAAGCAGATTCCTTCAAAATATAAAAGCAACCAAAAAAGATAAGAATTTAAAAAAAATACTGTTGGATGATTGCATCTCCTAGATTTCTGCAGTACCAAAGAGTTCCAGACCTGCATACATTGGAAAGGAAAATCACTTGTGATGTAGTCAGTTGCTTTTCTTAAAATGTTCCACTAAAAAAAGGTCAGGCTTCCCCCTCTCAAGTGCCCATGAAATAAGATATCAGTAGGCCATCCTTCTTACTTACACCTTATTCATTAGCGTCCCCGCTTCTCCAGCCACCTTTAACACTGAAGTATATTAAGTGATACAAACGGTACTATTAGTCCACTTTCCAAATCCCAGCTATTAAAATCCACGTCTCTCTCAGCTGCAATCTTGAGAAGCGAACGCATGAATCACTCAGCGACAGGGTGCCGAGGTTACCTCTCGTCCACGGCACAGCTGCCGGCACTGGGAATGTCCCGCTTGACGTTTGTAGACCTACAAAGCATGGGAAGATTTCCCTGTGGGATTTTATGTCTCATTTGTGCTGACATTCGGGGTGCAGTGGCAGTTCCTGAAATCCCCCTCCCAGGCTCCCTGCTAAGCACAGGCTGCCGTCTCGTCTCACCTTCTCCACTCACTTACCGGCGAGCTCGCTCCTGCCGGCACCTCCGCCCTGGCCAGGGCGGTCCTGCCGCAGCCCTGCCAGCGTGCTCCTTACCCTTCCCAGCAGCTTGACCCCAAAGCACCATCACCGCGATGGGTGTCTAAGCAATTAGAGGAGCTAACAAACCGGCGTGGAGAAGCCGGGCTTGCTCAGGGTGCCACAGAGACCCACGTCAAAGCTGGAAGGAGGTCAGAGGCCAGGATGGAAATGTTTTGCCCATGGCAATGCCTCCAATTCTTCACTAATGACACTGCCACGGCTCTGATGGAAAGGATCAGAAAGACTGGCTAATGAACACAACTCATTACTGAAGGCCTCCTGGGCACGGGATGACAGGGTTTCAGACAAAAATTCATCCTAGCTCACAGCAATGTGACAGACATTGCACGTTTTGGCTCCAAATAATCATCCTGATGGAGTTGCCAGTATGCTGTGCTAAGGCAAGCCGCATGAAAACTGCGAGTATTAAGAATGAAGCCAGTTAATCCCATTACAAAGTTTGTTTTACTTCACGAGCTCAATGCAAGCACTCTATAAGGCTCTTGTGACACCTAAATCAAACGATCTGGCTTGCCACAGTGCTGGCAGCTCTTCCAGCACTGAGAAAGAGGTGGAGAAATGGGAGATCTTGTACTGACATGCAAGGGATAAGCTAGGAAACAGGACCTCACAAATGCTACTTCCTTCATTCTTCCATGATTTTTTTTTTTTTTAACAGTTTTGTACTTTTTAAAGAAAATATTTGTACTTGAATTCAATGTGTCCACTTTGCCTTGCCCCACTCCCTAGAAATGAAATTACATTTCTCACTTGAGGTACTATAAGCTGTTGCACTGATGCCTGATTTCTGTAAAAGTCATTTTAGTCCCAGTTCTCACATCAACTCATTCTCCTCTCCTGCTGTAACCATTTAGGATCACAGTTAATTATTGTTCCACCTACCAGCAAGTTCACTCCGCAGGGGTTGCACCCTGCAGTTTCTAACATGATAGCAACAAGGAGTAAGTGACAGAACCCACTATCCAGTACTTTAGCCAGCAGAGAAGAGCAGAGCTAAGGTGCAATCAGGTAACCTCCTGCAGCTCCCAGTGCAACAGCCTGATGTTACCACGACCCTCTCCCCCTTCCTGCTGTGCACCACCATCCTTCACCTGGAAGTCATACCCCTCCCCAGGGGAGCTGTGGTGGAACAGACCATGGAAGAAGCAGCGATTCGTTCCAGCATGAAGTCGGCTGTGCCAGCCAGTATCACCACTGGTAACAGCTGAAGCCATCGTGATTAATGAGAAATGGGCAGCAGCTACGAGACCTGGGAATCTTCCACTGTATTTTCAAAAAGCAGTAAATTTCCCATTAATCTTCATCTGGTCAGACCTGGTCGAACCTCTCTATTAGTCAGGGATGGTCCAACACCTTCCTGCAAAAGTCCATTAATCGAAGGATGACTCCTGCCTTGACAGTTCACATCTCTATTCTTTGGCAAAGCAAGGAGTTTCACAGTTTTCTCTTACACTAGCTTTAAAAAAAAACCCAAACAAATTATACATCAGTTCAGAGAAGCCTGTTTCTGAAGCGATGATGAGAACGCAGACAGAAGCACTACTCTTTAGAGACAGCCCTATTCAGTTAACTTCTGTATTTTTAATTACTGTCAATTTCCTGGGCTGTTTAATGATAAAGTGTGTGGCTGTTACATTATCTTAGGCTGACCTAAGGCTCTCCACAGCACTTCCAAGCCGATGACAGCTAGTGTTCAGCAGTCTTATTTGGAGTACCTGGAAAGGGTGTGGGAGTGGCATGGAAGAAGAGATGCTTACTCGAGTTTCCAGGCCACATGGATTAACTTTGGAATAATTCATAGGCTAATAAATAGCTGGATACTACCCAGACCACAAGGATTTCATTGAATAAGGTGTGTAAATCAAACTGACAATGAAAACTCACATAAACAATCTTTCAGTTAAAGGATAAAATCCCACATAGCCAACTTTAACCTAGTACTTGTGCTCAAGCTCAGTAACACGTTCCTGAAAAAACAAGGTAAAAACACAAATGCTCACACTGAAACAGCAAATCCCACAAAACAAGGAAATGATGGAAGAGTACAAAGCACTCGAGCAGCTCAGTTCTTCAAGCACGGAAGCCAAATCTATATTCCACGTGAGCCAGATATTTCCTATGACACCATGTGAGCAAAAGGCATCAAGGTAAGAGAAAACTGACAGTAGCAAAACCAAGACGCATCTCATTTTACAAAGAATAAAGTTGGAGCATAAATCATGCATAAAGCTTAAGAAGCGACCGGCGCTCAGAGTAGTACAACACAACTCCAGTTGCAGTGTTTCTCGTAAGAGTTAAACACCTAAATATAACAATCCTATCTTACAAAGCCTGAACCGGGTGCGACTGAGGAATGAAACCAATATTGGCTATTCCAGGTATGTCAGTGTACCTTCTTAAATGCAAGTACGTTTTATACAAGCGGGGATCCCCCTGGAATGCTCTGATAACCTGGACTGAAGTGAAAGCAGCTATACCAGTGCATTTGTCAAGGAAAGCACATATGCTTTTGGCGGAGTGGAAACGCTGCAAAAAGCAGTTGTGCGTCAAAGTAACACTGCAGCTGGGGTAAATATTCTGCTGCAGACTCGGGCGTCATCATTTGTTTCCCCAGCACCACGTAGGTTCCCGTAGGGATTAAGTAAGGCAATACAATATTCAGCTGGCTAGGTCTGGGGAAGGCTGCTCAGCGCTGCCAGGGAAGTTAAAGCAAGGGTAGGAAAGAGCCAGGGGCAGAGGCTTCTGCTCGGCCGTGCTGCGAGCGGGCAGGGACCGGCGGCACGCACGCCAGTTGCTAGGTAGCTTAGAGTTACAGATATGCCTCATTTGCCTGTGCAAACATACCCCGTAGGACTATATTTACAGAACGCGGCCTTTGCTTCCCATTCCTTTGAGCGATATGAAAATACTGAGAATTCTTCCTTTGGGAGCTCAGCAACAGTTGCCCTTGGGTTGCTGCTGTCGTCCCTGAAACGTGGTTGTGTTTCCGAGCCGCGGTGAAGCAGGCAGCTTGGGTCGGCGCTCGTCCACGCAACCGCTGCCCGCTCCAGTCTTACATTACGGGGTAGCTACTCTCACTTCAGCTTCACTAATTCAGATGATACCTGAATATCAAGATGATAGCTTAGAGTTAATGCTGTAAAACTAGTCTCGTCCCAGGACAACAGGATTGCAAGTTTGGGAAAGAAAACCTAACAGAATTTACTTCAATATCTTACCAGTCTAACATCCCAACTGCAATTAGCAGAGAAAACTGCATTCTGCATCTAAATCAAAAGCAAGAAAATTAAAGTAGTATCTCTCTGAGGGAAGAAATAATCAGAATTATGCACTGCCTGAGCATTATGAACTATTAAACAGTGACATTTTGGGGAAACTAAGATACTTATCAAGAGTCAACAGTACACTGTGTTACTGGGGGGGGATCCTTTGCTACAGCAGGTTTGGAGAAGGGAGTACCACATATGACTAGAAGCAGCATACATCACTTAAACATAATGAGGTGGCATTTGTACATTTATTTAGTTCGAGTTGTTTTCCAGCAAGCACACCAAAACACAGCACAAGAATTCTGTAAGTGCACTCTGTATGAATTAGCTGTCTTTCAATGCCAACAAACCCTCCTAGCCACACAGTCTATCTTCACACGGCTGGCAGACGCAAGCTAAAAACCTACAGAGCAGCTACAAATTATTCAACATTCAAATGATGAGAGGAAGACAAAGTCTTTTCAGAGGGCTGTGACGTCCCCAGGACTCCCAAGTAGAGAACAGGCACTGGTGTACATTACCTGACCTCCCAAGAAAAGGCCACCAATTACTCTCTTGTCCTGGCAGCCGAAAGCTGTCATTCCAGAGGTATAAGTCATAGGCTTGCAAATACAGGCAAGAAAGACTGTTTAAATAAAACTCTTGTTACCACTGCAATTAACAGGTTTGTTACTGCAATTTAGAGCAGGTCTAAGGAGTAAGGTTCTTTACCAATTTGACACTTCTTTTGGTCACTGCTTGCTTTCTTAATAGCAAGCAGCTAGCCCCCAACAGATGTTTTGTAGGTAAGAGATCGGTGTTTGTCTCTGCTATCCTTAGGCAGACACAGAGAAGGTGTGGGCGAGCAGTGCATCTATTTTCTACAGTAACATCATAACAACTTGATGATAGACCATCTGATTCCAAGTTCAAAAAGAACTGGGAATCTATGTAAAGCACATAGATAAAATTGGATTCTTAACAGGTACAGCATAATAGAAAGTGCATTTATGACAGGATGGGAATAGGCCGACAGGGCTGAGAAGACACAACAAGGTCTCCAGGCACCCTTTGAAAATAAAAAAAATAAAAAAAAATAAAAAAAATCACTAAAAGCCCAGGAGGCACAGTGACATTTACAAAATCTGTGCTAACGTGTAATTTCCAAAGCCCATGAGGCTTCCAAATTTTTCTCTATGATACCAACAACTACATGCTATTGACTCCCACTAACAAAACTGGACAGACAAAAGCTGGGAGTCACGAACATCTCTCAGCAACTGGAACAAGCCCCGTGCCTGGCTCGTAAACACCTCATTACAACCCACTCCCTGCCAGACTTGAAGAGCAGACAACAGTTATGTATGGCAGCAATGAGAACAAGGGTCAACAGTACTGGCACGGATGCAGACTTCAAGGGGAGTAGGAAGAGGTCAAATTCTTCAACAGGACATTCTGACAGATGCTGGTTTTCCTCTTGGTTCCAAACCTACCCCAACCCTCCTGCAGAAGGCTCTGCCAGAGTGTCCCCCCCGGGAAGGAGAAGCATTAGTCAGCCTCCCCAAAGCAGGCACTGTACATAAAAGCATATAAGCAGTGACTATAGCCAAGCAATCTGTACGTGTCTCATCCCAGGGTTTGGCGGTGGTGACTAACTGGACTGCAGGGCTGGAACTGAAGAGCTGCAGAATGTCACTGAGCAAACAAGTTCAAACGGGAACAAGCTCCGGGGACACGGCAGCGGGGAGAAGAGGCACAGAGGGGCCAGACACTGATGCTCCCAACACCAGGTTTGCATGTACCTCCAGAAACAAAGCGCCCGACTTCCAGCCTTCAGCCAGTTTGCACCAATGCACTTCTCTGCCGTTAAAATACAAGGCTTGACAAACGTTATCCGTGTGACTTCAGGCCCAGCTACATCAAAACAGCCATTTCTTGGCCACAGGAAGGTTTCTAATAACCCTGCCATCCCTCCAAAAAAACAGCATGTTAACTAGAAGCATGCCTTGAACACTTCTCCCTGCCCTACCACAATCATATTTCAGGATAAGTAATTGCTCATGAGCATGTGCGGTTGCTAATTTCTGGAGATATAGAAGGCATATATTTTCAAATAAAAGAATACAGCTTTTAGGACTTCAGAACAATGAAAGGCAGGGCGACTGCCTGAAGTGCAGAAACTAAAAGCTTTTTCCTTCAGAACAAGAGCAGAATCGAGTAATTGTCGTTTCCAGGGAGATGGCGAACTTGAGGGATCAGAGCTCAATCTGCAGTTAAATGGATTGGAAACAACTCCCTACTAGCTGCAGAAAAAACATGGATAAGAGCACACAGGAAAATCCAGAGAGGGCATTTTCTCGGCCCTGTGCACATCTCCCCACATTCAGGAATGATGGACTGACTTTATTTAGATGATCCAGGTTAGCTATTCATGAATGCCAAGGTATTTCCCATGTTACCCTTTCCTTATACATCTCCCATTCCCCCTCCCTTCACAAAAAAACTGACAGGTATTTCAGTTTTCCCCTTTCAATACAGAAACTTGAAAATTGTCTCTCACTCCAGAAGTGCAGTTCTAGGCAGACCAGGTACGTGAAAAATACTTAAAAGAAGATCTTAAAATACTCTTTGCAAGCTAGGCAGGCCTTTGACTTTCCACCAAGATGTTTCACAGGTGCCAAAAAGACAAAAGTTCATGTTTCAATGGGATGTTCCAATGTTTCTGAGCTTCTCCCATGTAAAAAGCAAATCCCATGACTTGCAAAGGGTTTTCCAAAATAACCAATACCTTTGTGAGTGCTGTAAAGGGCTGCAAATGTCACCACGAAGAAGGTGGTGGAATATTTTCCAGCGTTAACCAGATGAAAGGCCCGTTTGTTATCACGGTAACGGCGCAGGCACTGGATGAATCGCAACCAAGCAGGGATGCACTGGACAACTGCTCTCACTCCGTAGGAGTAGCTGTAACAAATCTGATTATCTGCAAGAAAAAAGTTTCAGGGACAAAGAATCAGCAATTTAAGAACTCCTATTGTCTTCCTTTCTGTAAGTCATATCACTTGACATGACAGCAATTCCGCTTCAATGTCTCACACTTAGGCACACAAATATATCCAGAACAGAGAGAAGCTCATCACCAGAAAGTATCCTGAAGCCCTTTACTTAATCTCAGAGGTATTCAGGTGACATGACATCAATAACACATCCAGTCAGATCTTCATCTAACTCTTTCACTGCTGCCAGTATAATTAACATGCAAGAAGATTAGAAATAATCTATTTTTACATTTATTTTGTACTCTTGGCAGTACTGTGAATAATCAAATTAAGGATGGAATTACAAAAGGCCTTCGACACTGAATTTTTGTGCATAAATGGGAGAGCATTTCCAAACTCTGCAGGACAGCTGAAAAAGGCCAGTTTGCCTAAGCTGTCCTTGACCCATTTTTCTTGTATGTTGTAATAAGAAAAAACATATTTCAGTATGTGTTTGGGGTTTTTTGTTTGTTTGTCTTGGGTTTTGTTTGTTTGGTTTTGTTTTGTTTGGTTGGTTTTAAAAAAAGCAAAGCCAGGGCATAGCCCTGGCTTCAACAACTGGGTTGAGAGGCAACTACACCAACATGACATCGTGTCACACCCCTGATGTTTGAAAGCTGCCTTTTTATTGAGGAAATGACCAAGAAAACCCCAGCTTTGCCTGGAACCCCCCAAGCACACCGTCTTCTTATGCTGTCTCGCTCAGCACGTATAAACCAAGCACCTCACTGACTAAAAACCACTTGTTTCTTATTCAGATTAATGGAGACAAGTTATTAGCTGATATTTATCCTAAAGCACTGCATTATCATTCAACTGTTTGGATTAGAAGAGGACAAGTCGTTATCCACTCAGTTGCTTTATTTTATTTTCAATAAATAAATATTTAATTACTTGCAACACTGTCTTAAAGGGAA